>CM051525.1:58390909-63390909 GCA_028017165.1 Herpetospermum pedunculosum
GGATTTCCTGCGGGGATTGGGTTTTTCCGATTTATTATTATTTTTTTAATTTATTCTCAACCATTTTGTTTTCAAAATTCTCTAAATTTAAAATTGGATAATTTAAATCATAATTAAAGCAATTTTCAACATAATAGCCATCATAATTTTTAAAATTTCAAAAATTATAAAATATCACAATTAAAAAATATCATGATAAAAGCATAAATATTAACAATGAAGTCTCAAAAGTAGAAAAATATTTAATTTTAAATACTAATAACTTAAATATTACAATCAAGTGATTAAAGTTGTAAAGAATGAAAATAATAAATTTATATCTACTCGACGTAACTGGATGACAAGTGTGCATAGATTATCTAAAATTGAACAAAGCCACTAGAAATGATCACTTTCCTATACTTTATTGATCAAATGCTTGATACTTTTTGAATATTTTTACTATTGTTATCTTCATGGTTATTCAGGTTATAATTAAATTGTCCTGGCTCCTAAGGATCAAGAAAGTACTACATTTACATGTCCTTATGGTACTTTTGTCTTTAGGCGAATGACATGTGGATTGTGTAATGCTCCGGCCACTTTTCAGCGCTGCATGATGTCTATATTTCATGACATAGTAGAGGAAATTATAGAGGTTTTTATGGATGATTTTTCACGTAGATCTTCATTTGATTTATGTTTAGAAACATCTTTCTTGCCTTGCAGCATTGTGGAGAAACTAACTTTGTCTTACACCGGGGAAAATATCATTTCATGGTTAAAAAAAATATAGTTTTGAGACAAAAAGAATGTGAGAAAGGCTTGGAGATTGACAGAGAGAAGATTTCAGCTATTGAGTAACTACCTCCACCAAAAATGAATTATGAGTGGATCGTTCAATCAGGAAGGCTACTGTCGAATTGAATTTATAGCGTGAAATACCATTATATCGCAAAATATCAATGATATATTAACAAAAAAAAATAATACTAAAATGTAGCTATGGTGAATATAATATTGATTATAAGTATTAGAAAACGTGGTCGATTCTAGGTTCACTCCTCCGCTCCGTAAAAACTTGATGAGTTTGGCCAAATTAAAGCAACTAAAATGGTAATAATTTAACCAAGAAAATAAAATAAAAAAAGGGTGGAGGCTAGTCGGCGATGGAGATTGCTCCGATGAACTCTGCAATTGGATTCTAGGGCTTTTTTTGGCGACTGTTCTTTTCCATCTTCGCAAATCCAAAAAATGTCTGAATTACCAGACGAGATATGGAGGCAAATTCTCGAAATTGGTGTAAACAGCTATGCTTTGACTTACAAAGATCTCTGTTGCGTCTCCATCTCTTCTCGTCGACTTCACCGGCTCTCCGACGAAGACTGTTTATGGTCTCGCCTTCTCTCCTCCGATTACCCTTCATCTTCTTCTTCCTTTCCATCCCCCGCCTCCTCCTCCTCCTCAAAGTCTCTTTACCAATTCAGGTACTAGGAACAATTCATGGAACTGCACAATTTCTCTTAATTTCTCTCTTCCAATGGCGTTTGGTTAATCTCATTACGACGATTTTTGTTCTTGTTCTTCTGGTTAGGTTGGAGAGAGATAGAAATAGGAAGAAAATGGCGCATATGAGATCGGTGCTTAGAAAGGATAGCCAAATTGCTGAGCATTATAGAAAGCTTGGAGAATTAGAGGATCGGCTGATGGAGGAGACCAAGAAATTAGCGGCGACCTTGACGGAATTGTCTAATTTACGCAAGGTCAGGTAGTGTTCGGCAATCAATTCAAACTTTCAGTAATATTTTCTGTTTCTTTCCTCGTTTGATGTTTTAGAAGCTGCTGGAAAAGAGAGAGAAAACTGAGTACTGGAGTCCTAAATTTTCCTTGGAAATTTCTGGAACTTGTGTGCTTCTGCAACTTAGGACATGTTCTTTAATGATTCAAAATCAATTTTGATTGTATGAAAATAGCATCTAAAAGTGTTAAATAAAAAATTAAACTAATTTTGAATGATTAGAAGAATTTTTTAGATGATTTTAAACATTGAAAAAGTGATTTTAGTCATTTTAAAATCACTCCCAAACATGCATTTGGAAACAAATTATTTTCACTAAAATCAGTCTCAAACATACCCTTGAATGAAATTGTCGAATGGAATTGTGCTTTCGTTGAGTATGGGGGGCAGTGGTAAAAGGAGGAGACTGCAATAACTGATTATTATCATTGTATCTAATTCACTAGGATCATCTTACTAGATGGCATGGCACCTCAATTTTCTGTTGATAACAAAGCTCAATGGATTCGCTTGTCTAATTTGTTAGTCTTGGTAATTTTTTAAACCTTTTTCCCCCTTCATGTGTAATGCTAAAATGTCAAGTTCAGTTTGAACTTTGAAGTAAAAAAAATTAAGTGTGATAATTGTGTTTGGTCGTCTCAGGGAAGCAACAGTAGCTTTGAGTGTCTGGCAGCCTGAGGTCATTAGGGGAAGGCAAAAGCAAATCGTCGAACAATGCAGTGTATCTGTTGATTCTCGGTCTCGGACTCTAGATATGGAGTTCAAGCTTTGTAAGCAACAAATTGCTATTTTCCGGAAAGCACTTGTAAGTTATAAATGTGGAAACATTACTTTTCCATTTGATAACACTTGTAGTTTTAACTTGAAATACTACTTGGCACAGAAAGATGAAAAACAGAGACTCGACTTAGCTAAAGAAGAGTCAGCTTCATTGAAGTACCACCCTCTAAAGGATCAGAAAATTACAGATAGCAGCAATAATGAATCTCGCATCAAGAGGAGGTCAAAGGATGTACTAAATGTAAGGGCCTTTCTTGTTGATTATACTTAAAATTTTCTGATTGATGGGTTTAAATATTTTTGTAATCTCCATGATGGTTTGGTTACAAAGAAATCCAACTGCCATTCCCCATGAGTCCACATATATATATTTCGTGAGTGTTTGTGCAAGTTTGCGCGCACCTCGACTAATCTCACAGAACAACTGCTTCACCCTACTACATTTAGTTGTCAAGGAAATTCATAGGATATTAAATTCTAGGTAGGTGACCATCATGGTTTGAACTTATTCCCTCTAAGCCCTCTATTATTCTCATGACTCTTGTTGACCACTAGGCCAACCCATAATGGTTGTGCGTCCACGGATTCTAATGTTGGCACTGTGCTCTATTAGCAATTTTCTTCTTCAATAGTCATCACTTTTTCTCATGATGTTAGAACTTCTATCAGCTTTTCTAGATAAGCCCATTAGGATACTTCGTGCTACTTAAGTTTGATTAGGGAAGGAGTGATTTTGAAATGATTAAAATTACTTTTGTCATTTTCAGAATGCATTTAATAATCAAAATTGATTTTGAATAATTAAAAAAAATTCAGAGTGGTTTTGAACATGACAAAAGTGATTTTAATATTTTCAAAATCACTCACAAATATGCCCAAATGTGAACATGGAATGATGCTCGCTGTTCATGGGTAAATTATCTGATGTATGAACTTGATGGTTGAGCTTTGACAAGTAACATTTCTAGAGAGGGTGAGGGTGGGATGAGGTGACGTATTTTATATACATGAACTATTAAGCTGTAGAGATGCATATGCTGTGCCTTTTGATCCCAGAAATGAAATTGGAGGCAAAACTAGCTTACTTTTGCATGAGTTCACTGTGAAAATCTTGCCTTCACTTAATTTTTTTTGGTTTGTCCAATCTATCTCACCTTTGTTGGTGCCTATGAAAGCTTACAACATTATACCCGTAGACATGATGAACTGTTGTGTGTTGTCATTTCAACTGGGTGTTATTATTATGATTATTTTATTTTCGATCGTAAATTTCTGTTTGGTATCTGTTTATGTCTAATTAACTCAACCAACTTTGTACAACAAAGTATAATTTAGTGCCTATGAATGCTTAAAAGATTATAATACATAAAAATAATCAACTGTTGTCACATTAACTGGTTTGTTGTCTTGTGGTAATTTTATTTTCTATTTGAAATTTCTACTTTCTGAGCGCCAGTCACTAGGCATTTCTGTAATTATAAGTTTGGTCTTGTTCTTTTAGATTGGAGTCATTTTCTGTACTCAAAGTCGACTCCTTTTCGTTGGGGATTGTTTTTTTTATACGCCCTTCTATATTCTTTCATTTCTCTCAATGAAAGTGCGGTATCTTACCAAAAGAAAACCTCTGGGACAGTATTATTTTATGTCTCAACTTTCTCGTGCCCTACTTAGATAATCTATTCTCCTTTCTTGCCTACATTGGTACCATTTTCCTCATAAGATGGAATACCTAAGCCATCAGTTATATGTTGCAAATTTGCTTAAAATCTGAGTGCGAACTGATACTGATATGATAATATGCTTGATTATCAATTTTTCTCAGAGCGCAGTAAAACAGTTACGCAGTTCATAACCAAAGAGAGGTGCCTGTTGAAGAATGAGCCGGTGACTCGTAGGCAGCAACTTAGTCTGGAACTACTAAAGGGGCATTTGTGCGTTAAATCGACCAGTTGAGATGAGTGTAACCATCAGGTGTTCTGCACTAGGTGCGGAGTTATACTAAGGTTGACCCGTCGTGTCCACATCATACGCAGTTCTACATTTTAGTCAAATGGGCGATGGTAGAAATCAGTAGGAATATTGTCATTAAGTTTATATCATAAAGCTATAGACAAAGGAAATATTTCGAGTCAGCCAATTTTCTGGCCTGTAACATTCCTAGTTGTACTGTTTTATTTATAGAAGTTTTTCCTCCTTTTGCTTGTAAGTTCGTAACTCAGCCAATTAGAATGTGTTGCTGAAGATAGTAATCAGTCAGTCTACTTGTCATTTGAATATGTATATATATATATATGGCCTATGGCTTTCTTTATAGGTCGAACTAGTGTGAGTGGTCTAAACTTCGAGTCTATTTTGGTATGACTTTCAAAGATGAGAGCTGGAAAGCGTACCCTTCCTTTTGTAGGCTACATTTTTCCTTCACCTTGAATGAACTTGGCCAGCTCTTGCCTTCTTCTGTGCTTGGCAATATTACTCGAGATCGAGATCAGTGTCTGTTTGAATATATCATTGATATTTATTTGCCATCAATATTTTTGTTCTATTTTTGTTGGGAAATCCTTATTTGAGAAAAATTGTCCTTTCTCAGTGTTTTGAAAAAATGTTAAAAAGATTTTTGAAAAAATTCAATTTATATCTTTAAACTTTGGAAATTGTATCACTTAAAACCTTAAATTAATTATTGTTTCAATTTACACTTTCTTTTAGGATTTTAATTTAAAATCGTTAATTTAAACACGTGAGGTTTGTAATTTTAGCAACGAAAAAGCCATGCGCTCTTTTAGTCATAACATTGTTTTAAATCAAGTATTTGACCAACATTCCTCCTCAAAACCTCTTCCGAAGATGGTCTCCAAGTCTATCTTATTCAACACAAATTAACAAATTATTTTACTATCGTCTATGGGGATCGAACCCACGACTACGTGGTTAAAAGCCACGCGCTCTATTGAGCTAAGATGGCTTGATAAAAATGGTTTGACACAAATTAACAAATTATTTTACCGCCGTCTGTGGGGATCAAACCCACGACCACGTGGTTAAAAGTCACGCGCTCTACTACAACTGAGCTAAGATGGCTTGATAAAAATAGTTTGACACAAATTAACAAATTATTTTACCACCGTCTGTGGGGATCGAACCCACGACCACGTGGTTAAAAGTCACGCGCTCTAACACTGAGCTAAGACGGCTTGATAAAAAAGGTTTGACACAAATTATTTTACCGTCGTCTACCCACGACCACGTGGTTAAAAGCCACGCGCTCTACCACTGAGCTAAGACGACTTGATAAAAAGGGTTTAACACAAATTATTTTACCACCGTCTGTGGGGATCGAACCCACGAACACGTGGTTAAAAGCCACGCGCTCTACCACTGAGCTAAGACAGCTTGATAAAAATGGTTTGACACAAATTAACAAATTATTTTGCCGCCATCTGTGGGGATCGAACCCACGACCACGTGGTTAAAAGCCACGCGCTAAGACGGCTTGATAAAAATGGTTTGACACAAATTATTTTACCGCCGTCTGTGGGGATCAAACCCACGACCACGTGGTTAAAAGCCACGCGCTCTACCACTGAGCTAAGACATCTTGATAAAAATGGTTTGACACAAATTATTTTACCGCCGTCTGTGGGGATCGAACCCACGACCACGTGGTTAAAAGCCACGCGCTCTACCACTGAGCTAAAACGGCTTGATAAAAATGATTTGACACAAATTAACAAATTATTTTACCGCCGTCTGTGGGGATCGAACCCACAACCACGTGTTAAAAGCCACGCGCTCTACCACTGAGCTAAGACGGCTTGATAAAAATGGTTTGACACAAATTATTTTACCGCCTGTGGGGATCGAACCCACGACCACGTGGTTAAAAACGGCTTGATAAAAATGGTTTGACACAAATTAACAAATTATTTTACCGCCGTCTGTGGGGATCGAACCCACGACCACGTGGTTAAAAGCCACGCGCTCTACCACTGAGCTAAGACGGCTTGATAAAAATGGTTTGACACAAATTAACAAATTATTTTACCACCGTCTGTGGGGATCGAACCCACGACCACGTGGTTAAAAGCCACGCGCTCTACCACTGAGCTAAGACGGCTTGATAAAAATGGTTTGACACAAATTAACAAATTATTTTACCGCTGTCTGTGGGGATCGAACCCACGACCACGTGGTTAAAAGCCACGCGCTCTACCACTGAGCTAAGACGGCTTGATAAAAATGGTTTGACACAAATTAACAAATTATTTTACCGCCGTCTGTGGGGATCGAACCCACGACCACGTGGTTAAAAGCCACGCGCTCTACCACTGAGCTAAGACGGCTTGATAAAAATGGTTTGACACAAATTAACAAATTATTTTACCGCCGTCTGTGGGGATCGAACCCACGACCACGTGGTTAAAAGCCACGCGCTCTACCACTGAGCTAAGACGGCTTGATAAAAATGGTTTGACACAAATTAACAAATTATTTTACCGCCGTCTGTGGGGATCGAACCAACGACCACGTGGTTAAAAGCCACGCGCTCTACCACTGAGCTAAGACGGCTTGATAAAAATGGTTTGACACAAATTAACAAATTATTTTACCGCCGTCTGTGGGGATCGAACCCACGACCACTGGTCGTGGTTAAAAGCCACGCGCTCTACCACTGAGCTAAGACGGCTTGATAAAAATGGTTTGACACAAATTAACAAATTATTTTACCGCCGTCTGTGGGGATCGAACCCACGACCACGTGGTTAAAAGCCACGCGCTCTACCACTGAGCTAAGACGGCTTGATAAAAATGGTTTGACACAAATTAACAAATTAATTTACCGCCGTCTGTGGGGATCGAACCCACGACCACGTGGTTAAAAGCCACGCGCTCTACCACTGAGCTAAGACGGCTTGATAAAAATGGTTTGACACAAATTAACAAATTATTTTACCGCCGTCTGTGGGGATCGAACCCACGACCACTGGTCGTGGTTAAAAGCCACGCGCTCTACCACTAAGCTAAGACGGCTTGATAAAAATGGTTTGACACAAATTATTTTACCGCCGTCTGTGGGGATCGAACCCACGACCACGTGGTTAAAAGCCACGCGCTCTACCACTGAGCTAAGCCGGCTTGATAAAAATGGTTTGACACAAATTAAAAAATTATTTTACCACCGTCTGTGGGGATCGAACCCACGACCACGTGGTTAAAAGCCACGCGCTCTACCACTGAGCTAAGACGGCTTGATAAAAATGGTTTGACACAAATTAACAAATTATTTTACCGCTGTCTGTGGGGATCGAACCCACGACCACGTGGTTAAAAGCCACGCGCTCTACCACTGAGCTAAGACGGCTTGATTAAAATGGTTTGACACAAATTAACAAATTATTTTACCGCCGTCTGTGGGGATCGAACCCACGACCACGTGGTTAAAAGCCACGCGCTCTACCACTGAGCTAAGACGGCTTGATAAAAATGGTTTGACACAAATTATTTTACCGCCGTCTGTGGGGATCGAACCCACGACCACGTGGTTAAAAGCCACGCGCTCTACCACTGAGCTAAGACGGCTTGATAAAAATGGTTTGACACAAATTAACAAATTATTTTACCGCCGTCTGTGGGGATCGAACCAACGACCACGTGGTTAAAAGCCACGCGCTCTACCACTGAGCTAAGACGGCTTGATAAAAATGGTTTGACACAAATTAACAAATTATTTTACCGCCGTCTGTGGGGATCGAACCCACGACCACTGGTCGTGGTTAAAAGCCACGCGCTCTACCACTGAGCTAAGACGGCTTGATAAAAATGGTTTGACACAAATTAACAAATTATTTTACCGCCGTCTGTGGGGATCGAACCCACGACCACGTGGTTAAAAGCCACGCGCTCTACCACTGAGCTAAGACGGCTTGATAAAAATGGTTTGACACAAATTAACAAATTAATTTACCGCCGTCTGTGGGGATCGAACCCACGACCACGTGGTTAAAAGCCACGCGCTCTACCACTGAGCTAAGACGGCTTGATAAAAATGGTTTGACACAAATTAACAAATTATTTTACCGCCGTCTGTGGGGATCGAACCAACGACCACGTGGTTAAAAGCCACGCGCTCTACCACTGAGCTAAGACGGCTTGATAAAAATGGTTTGACACAAATTAACAAATTATTTTACCGCCGTCTGTGGGGATCGAACCCACGACCACTGGTCGTGGTTAAAAGCCACGCGCTCTACCACTGAGCTAAGACGGCTTGATAAAAATGGTTTGACACAAATTAACAAATTATTTTACCGCCGTCTGTGGGGATCGAACCCACGACCACGTGGTTAAAAGCCACGCGCTCTACCACTGAGCTAAGACGGCTTGATAAAAATGGTTTGACACAAATTAACAAATTAATTTACCGCCGTCTGTGGGGATCGAACCCACGACCACGTGGTTAAAAGCCACGCGCTCTACCACTGAGCTAAGACGGCTTGATAAAAATGGTTTGACACAAATTAACAAATTATTTTACCGCCGTCTGTGGGGATCGAACCCACGACCACTGGTTGTGGTTAAAAGCCACGCGCTCTACCACTAAGCTAAGACGGCTTGATAAAAATGGTTTGACACAAATTATTTTACCGCCGTCTGTGGGGATCGAACCCACGACCACGTGGTTAAAAGCCACGCGCTCTACCACTAAGCTAAGACGGCTTGATAAAAATGGTTTGACACAAATTAACAAATTATTTTACCGCCGTCTGTGGGGATCGAACCCACGACCACGTGGTTAAAAGCCACGCGCTCTACCACTGAACTAAGACGGCTTGATAAAAATGGTTTGACACAAATTAACAAATTATTTTACCGCCGTCTGTGGGGATCGAACCCACGACCACTGGTCGTGGTTAAAAGCCACGCGCTAAGACGGCTTGATAAAAATGGTTTGACACAAATTATTTTACCGCCGTCTGTGGGGATCGAACCCACGACCACGTGGTTAAAAGCCACGCGCTCTACCACTGAGCTAAGACGGCTTGATAAAAATGGTTTGACACAAATTATTTTACCGCCGTCTGTGGGGATCGAACCCACGACCACGTGGTTAAAAGCCACGCGCTCTACCACTGAGCTAAGACGGCTTGATAAAAATGGTTTGACACAAATTAACAAATTATTTTACCGCCGTCTGTGGGGATTGAACTGGTTCGATAAAAATAAACGTATTCACACGTAATAGAAGAAAGAACACAAGCCCACGATTTTAAAAATAAACAACGTGAGCGGCAGGATTCGAACCTGCGCGGGCAAAGCCCACATGATTTCTAGTCATGCCCGATAACCACTCCGGCACGCTCACTTGACAATATTAAACCTTCTTAAGAAACCAATACATCAGATCCCGTTTGATAACAATTTCGTTTTTAGTTTTCTATTTTTAAAATTTATGTTTGTTTCCTCTTAATTTCTTCCCCATGTGTTTTACCTCTCTTAAAGAAAATTGTTAATCAAATTCTAAAAACAAAAACAAGTTGTTAAAAACTATTTTGTTTTAGTTTTTAAAAATTTGGCTTGGTTTTTTAAAACATAGGTAAAAAGTAGATAACAAAACAAAGAAATTTATAGGTGAACGTAGTGTTTACAAGCTTAATTTTAAAAAAATGAGATGGTTATCGAGTGGGACTTTAATTGATTGAGCATGTGTTTGTAGTAATTTTATCTTTTAGCTATGATCTTTACAGGCAAACACAGATGTGAAGTTATTGTGTTTGTGTATACTTTTCCTTGAACTCTATGCAAGATTTGAGCAAAATCTTTTCAGAGATTAGTGAGGATGTGGATGTTTATGCTGTCAAAAATGGATTTTTTTTTTTAATATATTGGGGTGGGGGATTCGAATCACAGACTTTTTGGTCGTCAACACATACATATATCCGCGGAGTCATGCTCGCTTTGGCAATACACCAATCATAAAAATAAGGGTAAAAATCAATTTATACCTTTAAACTTTAGAGGTTGTATCAATTAAAACCCTAAACTAATGATTGTATCAATTTACAACCTCTCTTAGAAAAATGTTAGTTTATACACGTGTGGAAACTTATAATTTATCAATTTTCCTAAACTTTCATACAATTGATTCACTTATGAAAATTTAGGGCTTTACTTGCTAAAATTGTGTTTAAATTAACACTTTTAAAATAAAATTTTAACAAAATGTGTAAATTGATACAATTATTAGTTTAGGATTTTAATTGATATATATAACCTCCAAAGTTTAAGAGTATAAATTGATTTTTTCCCTAAAAATAAAATAAAATAAGTTCTTTCCTTATCTTGCATTCAACCTTCAAATATGTATATATGTATACATATACTTTCAACATGATTAAACGAGAATAGATTGATATAATAGAAACCTCTAGTAAAATGTCCACTCGTAATGATAAAATGTGATAAAATGTCCACTCATAGTAATCTAATAGATAAAATGTGTTATATAGTTCGTTTTAAAAGCAGTCTACTTGAAATTTTGGGCAATGTGTTTTTGTTACAATTTTTTCATACATGATAGTTAAGAGATATTCGAGATATTTGTACAGATGACCTTAAATTTTCAACACTTCGAAAAGATTGACTCAAATTTTAAAAATTAGTTAAATTGACATTTTACTTACATCATCAACCATTTTTTTAATAGCTCTCGCAGACTATTTTTCTCATTCTCGCTCATGAGAGGGTAGAAAATTTTAGTTCTAAAGTGAAGCACGCACAAAAAGCGAAAGCGAGAGCAAGTAAATAATATTAAAAAATTGTTGATTATGTCAGCAAATGTTCAATTTGACTCATTTTAAAAATCCAAGTCAGTCCTTCAAAGTATTGCAAATTTAAAGTCATCCGTACAAATTTTTCGGGATATTAATCTTTATCTAGATAATTAATTTTTTTTTTTTTTTTTTTTTTTTTTTTTTTTTTTTTGGCAGTTTGTAATGTAAGTAAGAGGCCATTAAATTTTGAGGTCCCCATAGAAAGAGAAGTAAATTGAGGAGAGAGAAAAGTGTTTAGTCTGAGAAGTTCAAAGATACTCTGTCATTTTGTATTTTTCTTTTCTTTTTTTTACACATACACACAAGAAGAAATCTTCAGCCTTTTTTACCTTTTCATTCTTATCTGACTAATAACTTCACACCTTTTTGCCTTCTGACTTTTTGTTCTTCTTTTCTTTTTAATTAAAATTCAAATAACATATGCATTACCAATAACTAATAAGTGGCTTAAACTTTTTTAAATAAATCCTTAAAAAAAAAAAAAAAAAAAAAATCTTTTATGTTCGACGGAGTTGAGATGGCAAAGTCAATTACATGGTTCAGCTGACATAGGTATGTGTTCATGTTCACGATCAAGAGGTCTGTGTTTAAATCTCACACCCCAATGTACTCAAAAAAAAAAAAAATAAGTGGAGAGGAGAGATTCAAACTTCTAACCTCTTGCTCGATGACACATGCTTTAGATAAATTTTAGTATAAGTTACGTCGTTTATAGTTTTTTTATTCGAGAACATGTGGGATAGAGGAATTGAACCTATGACATGTTGGTCACTAATTCTTACATCATGTCTGAGTTTTGTTCATGTTGATATGTTATTAATTACTTTGTTTATAGTATTAACTATATGTGAATTTTAATTGATTATTGGACGGAAGAAAAGGTAGATGATTGAACAAAATAAAATGACACTTGGAACATATTCAACCCCCTTTTATTGATTGAACTATCATCTTTTTATTATTAATTAACACTTTCATAATCTCAAAATCATTTTGCATATAAAATTATTTTAGTAATTTTTGTTAATTAATTAATTAATAGGAATGTTGACCTTCTAGTTATCTCAAACTTGACTCACTAATGTGACTTCAAACATATCAATCCCAACTTAATTATAGAACACAAAGCTCAATAACCTAAGCATAACCCTCAAAATTCATAGACCAAAATAAACCTCAAAGGTATTGTTTTTTCGAACTACTGTTTCAAAAATTGTCAAAACACATGGTCCGGATAGATTGGTCAAACCTCACAAATCGTCTAAAATATTGTTTTTTCTCCAATTTTTTTATTCGACCCTAAACTTTGATGCATTCAATTACCACATTTAGTCGACTAGAAAACACGAGTTCAATACCATAGTATACAAAAGACTAAGCACAATACAATCATCATGGATGGATCTAGTGGTCAATAAGAGCGCCAACAAGAGCATAGTTCAACGGCATGATGTATTGTCTGGTGACCATGAGGTCCTAGGTTCAACCCCCACCCCCAACATGTTGTCAAAAAAAAAAAGTGGTCAATAAGAGCCTTGAAAATAACAAAGAAAATTTAGAGAGAAAGAGTTCATATACCAGTTGGTATGTCCTAATTTTTAAATATATTTTCTATTTTCTGACATGTAGGGACACTCCTCATACACGTTTTTTTGTTTAAAACTTTTTTGAGCAATACTCAAGCCCAATTTTCAATTATCCATCAATTTATATGGTTTTAATCAGCTTCCTAATCCTAACTCCTTCCACTCCACTATTCTCTTCCATTTCTCACAATACTTCGGCCACTACCATCCACAAAATTTACTTACATTGAAAGTATTAAATGTTCACCATATGTCAAAATATGCATATATATATATATATATATATATATATATATATATATATATATATATACATATATAATAATAATAATAATAATTAAAAAAAAAAAAAAAAAAAAAATAGTGTGTCCCCAACGTGTCGTGTCCTATGTTTTTATAAATTGGTGTGTCGCGTGTCACATGTCGATGTGTACTTAGGGGTCTGGCAGTTGTCTCGTGAAATTAGTCTAGGCTAGCTCAAAAACGAGCTCAGCCCACACAAATTAAACATAATGGGAAAAGAAAAAAAATGAACCTCCATCCAAATCATACATAATTCATGCTAAAGGTAGCAGTATCAAAGCGGTTGTCCATTGAGATTAGTCGAGACTAGCCCAGGACGAGTAAAACATAATGGAAATGAAAAAAAAAAATGAACCTATGTCCAAATCATACATAACCCATACCAAATCCATAATTTAAGAAGAAAAGAAAAAGGGGTTGGGTTTGGGTTTGGGTTTGGCACCTGAGTTCAGTCTGGTTTGTATTTAAGCAATCACATGCTGACAACACTATTTGGAGAGGGAAAGAGAGAGAGAAACAAAACAAAACAAAAAACTCTATAAAATAAAAGAACAATAAATATGAGTTTCAGTTTCAGTTTCAAATAGAGTTTAGAGAGAGAGAAGAGAGGAAGGATGGTAAGGCCTCCATGCTGTGAGAAAGTGGGCATCAAGAAAGGTCCATGGACTCCAGAAGAAGACATCCTTCTTGTCTCTTACATTCAACAACATGGCCCTGGTAATTGGAGATCAGTTCCTACCAACACTGGTATTTTATCCGCTTCTCTCTCTTCTATCGCGTTTTTAAGATCCGGGTCGTCTTCCGTTTTCTTTCTCCTCGACCTCTTGAATCAGGTTCAAACGACTGATGGGTTATGGTAAATTTAATCTTTTCTTCAACGTACTACGTGCAGGTCTCCTGAGATGCAGCAAAAGTTGCAGACTCAGGTGGACCAATTACCTAAGACCCGGAATCAAGAGAGGCAACTTCACTCCCCATGAGGAAGGAATGATCATCCATTTGCAGGCTTTACTGGGTAACAAGTAATTATCTTCATCCATAATTCTCACTTCTTTATTAGACATCGAGATCCCATTTTGGACCGAATACCCGTTTGGTTCGTGGGCTGCTCTGATACCATATTAGACATCATGGGGTTCCATCCCAAAGCCAATTAGTGATAGGAGGAATAGCCCATGTATGTTATATTGTGAGTGAGGTCCATTCATCTTTCCGAGTGGATCATCAACATTCTTACTCCAAAAAAAGAAAAAAGAAAAAAAAAAATTGTTCTTTTGAGATTCTTGTGAAAAAGTTGAAATTTTTAATCTTTTATGAGCTTGTGGCTATCAATATTAGTTGGGAGAAGAAATGATATTTTAGATGTTGTTTTGATATTAGGTTAAAAATTATTTATATTATTGTGGGTTTTTTTTTTTTCTTTAATTTTATTTGTTCTTCAACCTGCAGATGGGCTGCAATAGCTTCTTATCTTCCACAAAGAACTGATAATGACATAAAAAACTATTGGAACACTCACTTGAAGAAGAAGCTCAAGTCTGCTTTTGAAGATTCTTCTCCTCACACCTCCAAGGCTACTTCAGATAATCACTCAACAACCTCTGATTTTTTCTCAAAGGGTAATTTCTTCAATGATTGTTCCAAGAGGACCTTAGATTTGGATTCCTCCTCCTCCTCTTTCGGCCCGAATCGATCCTCCGCCGCTTCGTCGTCGTCGTCAACTTATTATTCGAGTGCCGAGAACATCTCGCGCCTACTCGAAGGATGGATGAGGTCTTCTGATCCAAAGACGAACGACAACGACAACGACAACGACCATTTCCATGAGAAATTACAAAGTGATGATCATCATCATGGAGATTCTTCTTCCATGGTTTCTATCCAATGCTTAGAACCGAAAACCGAGCAAGATAGCGACGGGTTAGCGTCGTCCGGGAAGGAGATCGAGTCGATCGTTTCGCACGAGAAGTCGTACTTGAACAATAATAATAATGTGGGAGGTTCTGAAAATAACAAGCAATATAGAAGTGAGAATAATAATAACAATAATCCTCCATTGTCATTTCTTGAGAAGTGGCTGCTTGATGACACTGCTGTTCAAGTAGAGGAGATGATGGCATTGTCACCAATGTTCTAAAACAACCTTTTTTTCTTCTTCTTTTTTTCTTATTATTAATGTAACTTCCAAAAAATTTAGGTTTGATTGCAACAGGAGAAATGAAGTGAGAATTAAAGAGGTCATTTTTCTCTCACAAAAAATGTAATATTGACATTTCTCAATTTGTGTCTAAAAGCTTAGTGTTGAATGAAATCCTCAACCATTGTATAATTGTATTGTAATTACTTTGATGAGCATATATAGGGTGTATTTTTTTTTTTTTTTTTTTTTTTTTTTTACTAACATATGGGTTGGGGGGAATCAAACCTGTAACCGGTTAGTTACTAGGTCGTACATTATGTGAGTTATGCTCCTGTTGGGCTATATTAGAGAGTGTTTTCACTTAGATCTTGAGTTGAAATTGTATAATTTTATACATTTGGTAGTTATCACGTTAAATTTAATTTAGTGTGTTTAGCTATCGGGATTAGGGTTTTTTTTTAAGTTTGTTAAATTTCACTTAGAGATTGAGCTTGTATAATTCTATAAAAAAAAAACGAAGGTATATCAGTAGTTATCACTGATGGTCCTCCTATCGGTGACTATCAACCAATAGAAGGCTAATTTATAAAACAAAATTAAAAAGTATTATATTTTTAATTATTTTACTCTAAATTGACACCGCTGCAATTTCTCAAATTATAATGAATATTTTTGCGAATTAATTGTATCAAATCGTAAAAGTTAAAAAAAAAATTAACAAAAAATGAATAATTCCATAGCTTTTTTTCACTCTAACAACATGTGAAGCTTTTATTCTTATATCAAATCATTATAGAAAATAAAATGTATTATGATTATATTAGATACATTGTGAATTGTGAAAATTAAAAAATAATAATAAATAAATAAGTGTACTCTAAATCAAAGCTTCATTGGACACTTGGCTTTCTAACCTCTTTTTTCGTCTCACTATTGAAATTAAATCAATCTCTTGAATACCAACAACCTTAGGGCCTACTTGTTTAATTATTTTATTTCTTTTTCCAATTTTTGTTTTTAGAAATTATTTTTAAATTTAAGACAAATTTGACAAACTAAAAATAGATTTTTGACAGCTAAATAACTATTTTGAAATAGTTATTGTTATTGTGTGAAATTGTGAAAGATGTGAAAGTAAGTAAATAGTAAGAAAATAAATAACAATAAATATTTGCTAGGAAAGCAGCTTAATTTTCAAAAATCGAAAATAGAAAAGATGAAAAAATAGTTATCAAAATAAAAAAAAGATTACATTTACATTATACAAAATACCTTTGAGTTTTTGGGTAAGTTTCAATTATGGCTCTCGACTTTGAAAAGTTTTATTTTTACCACTAAACCTTGAAATTTGTTTCAAAAAATACCTTTGGAAGAGTTTTTTCGTTAAATTAATAAGATGATAAAATTGACATGACGGCTAATGTGTAAAAATTAGAAAGCATACGTGACATAATTATTTACAAGATCATTCCCGTAATAATTGACGTACAATGGTTGTGTAAAAATTGTTTATTTAAATGAGTTGAACAATATCTTTTGAAATGAAAATAAATGATAATAACAATTTTAATATTCTATATAGTTATAAATAAATATATATCAGGAGCATAATTCAACTAACATAAAACTTATACTTTCGACAAAGAAGTTAGAGGTTCGAATCTTCCACCTCATATAATGTTAAACAAAAAAAATATCACTTCTAATTATTACACATTTAGATGTGTCACAATACTTTACATCCTTTATTTAAATGAAAAATAATTTTACGTGATCAAAGTTCAAAGGTAAAAGTGAAACTTTTCTAGTTCAAAATTGAGGAATATAAAATGTATAATTTAATTAACTAAATAAAAATGAATAATATTGAATGTCTATTTATTACAATAACATGCATTGGGCACCTCTCTTCTTTTTCCTTCTTTATGCATGCCAACTTGGAGAAAGATGTGAAAATAAGAAAATAAATAGTCAATCCGAGCATAGCTGAATCGGCATGAAGATGTGTTATCGTTTGAAGTTTGAATCCCGTCCTAAGTTGAACTAAAAAAAAATAATAATAAATAAATATGTTAATAATAAATAAATATGTATGAGAGAGAATATTATTATTATTATTAGCTATAAAAGTAAAAGGTAGAAAATGTCACGAAAGTCTTGCAGACCAAAATGAGGGAAAAAGGGTTCCCCACAAAAATCTCTCCTTGTTTTGGTAAATCTATGAGAACAAAGAAGGAAACTTGTGATCTTTTCTTCACCTTTCGGTGTCTCTCTCTCTCTCATGCATTGCCTTCCTTTTTACCCTATTTGATTACATCGATCCACCCGACCCGACCCGATCGTGCTCGATTTCAATAGTGTTCTGATACGACACCCCGTTGACTTACTTTAAGAGTCGTTTGTCCGTACGCGTAGTCTAGTTTTTGAAAGAAAAAAAAAATCAAACGCTCAAGATAATTACAAAATTAATCTAGATTCTAATATCCTTGCCATGAGAAATCATGTGTTTTTTATTTTACTATATAGAAAGTTATAACTTTTAGTTTTTTTGTTGGGTCGGTTGCACAAACAGTAAGGCCTAAAATAATGGCAAATTTAGCAAAATTTAAAACATTTTGCAAATATGACAAAAAATCAGTGGTTATCACTGATAGACGGTTGTCGTTGATATATGACTATCACTGATAGACTACTAAAATTTTATAAAAAACTGAGGTGATGGACTATTATCAGTGATAGAAATTGTCATTAAAAAAAAAAAAAAAAAAAAAAAAAAAAAAAAAAAAAAAAAAAACTATATTTTTTATTATTTTCCACATATGTTACAATTTTCCTTTTTTGTTTACACATATTAGCAATTTGAATTTGTTTTAATTGTATTTTATATTATATTGGAATATGCATGGATTGGTGTTTTATAATGATATTTTTTTTGTAAAATTTTGAACTTCTTGCCGTTATTGAAAATTGATTTAGTTCGATAGGAGATTGAAAAAAAAAAAAAAAAAAAAAAAATGCACACGTGGCTAGAAAGTAGGTTTATAATTCTTTTTTCATAATTATAATTTCAATTTACTTTATTTACACTTTTGTCTCTTATATGTATCTTGTAATAGTAAATAAGTCTATAACTATCTATTGGGTCAATATGACCATAGTTCAACTCACATATGACATAAAATATGTGTCATCGACCAAGAGGTCAGATTTTCGAATCTCTATCTGCACATATCGTTAACAAAACAAAAACAATGGAAATTAGGCCGGTTTTTTGTATTCCAGTGCAGAAAACGAATTAAAAGATTGTTTTTAAAAGGTAAAAAGTTTGTTTTTAGTTCAAGAATGTGGAAACGAGGATTTGAATTCATATTAATCTTCGACTTCAAATAAATAAGTATATAACAAATCAGAGTGGCGCACCGGAAGCGTGGTGGGCCCATAACCCACAGGTCCCAGGATTGAAACTTGACTCTGATATAAATTGGTTATCATATTTTTAACTTTTGTCAAACCGAGCATGAGAAATACTTTTGCAAAAAAAAACGCTCTACGCTTTATAGATGTTCATGCTTTTTCGTAAAAATGAGTAGAGAAAACATGTCATTCATAAGAACAAATTAAAAGACTTTTTTTTTAATGTTTCACAAATTAAAATTATTTTAAAAAATAATCGGGGACAAAAATACCGGAAGTCACAAATATTTTTTTATTTTTTAGTTTATGTGAAAGTAAGGATTCAAATCTCTGACCTTTCAATAAAAAATATATGTTTTAACTAGTTAAGTTATGCTCAAGTAGGTAGTTATAAGTGCCAAAGCGAGCATAGCTCAACTGGCATATGTATGACTTGATGACCAAAAGGTCTGTGGTTCGAATCCCCCCACCCCAAATGTACTCAAAAAAAAAAGTAGGTAGTTATAAGCCAACAAGAGCATAACTCAACGACATGATGTATCACCTAGTGATCATGAGGTCTGTCTTAGGTTCAATACCTAAAAAAAAATAATAATAATAATAATAAAGTATCAATATGGTGCAAAAATAGCCAAAGTGCATATAGCTCAGCAAATGCCAGTAACTGACACGCGCCGGATCGGAAATGGAGTAGCACATCATCTTGCGTCTTCGACCATAAATCTAAATTTTTCGAACCGATGGGAGGAGCCTGTTCCCATCGGATTTCCATTTTTGTTCAATTTGGAAGCGCAAGGGGCTTAACTGTTGCACTTACTTTACCTTGTCCAAAAAAAAAATTGACATGTATTGTTTCCCTTGAGGTCGGAAATTCAAATCTTCATACCCACATTTATTGTCACCGCCACTTACTTTACCTTGTCCAAAAAAAAAATTGACATGTATTGTTTCCCTTGAGGTCGGAGATTCAAATCTTCATACCCACATTTATTGTCACCGCCATATATAATTGATGATCATATCATAATAAGCCGATAAATTTTAAAAATAAAAAATAAAAAAGAAAGCAAAGTCATATTTCCATTTAATACATTTAATAAGGAATTGCTATAATTTAAAAGTAATTCAAAATAATAAAGTTACTATGAAGAACATGTCATTATTGATTTGGTCATTAAAATACAAAGAAAAGAGAGGGACAACAATTTGGTGCAAATTAAATGAAAACTTGAAAGGAAAGGAAGAAGAATAAAGGATGTTTGATATTCAACTTTTGTGATGAAAATGTGAAATTCCTTCCAAGAATAATATATATATATAGTAAATTTTAAATTTAGTCAATACATTTTGAAATTCTATTTATTTAGTATCTAAAAATATTTTTAAAAAAAATCTAATATGTCAAATTGAGTTAACTGATCTATTAGACGTAAAATCAAAGATTAAAAAATGTATTAGACATTTTTTTTTAAGTTTAAGAACCTATCCTACACAAAATTAATAATTTGTAGGCCTATCATATTTTTTAAAGTTCACAAAATTATTTACACAAGGTTGGTGAACTAAATTTGTAAGTTATTTTTACAATTATTTTTCTACTGAATGTTTTAAATATAAACATATTAAAAATCAAGTATTTTTATAATGATTTTTAATGTTGGATAAAACATTTCCTCATGTAATTAATTAATTTCAGACTCTCTAATACAACGAAAAGAAAAAAACCATACCTATATGCAAGGATGAAAAATTCGCCGAAATTAGCCGAAATATCGCCAATTTTGAAGGGTCGATAGGCTATATGTTTAATGTGAAGTCCCTCGAGACAAAATTTTCTTTTCATTACTCCATTACAAGTTTATTATGAAAAGTGAAACTTAGCTCAATTAGTTACGTTAGTTAAGGCACATGTCCTTGACCAAGAAATCAAAAGATCGAAGGGTGGACCCAGATCTCTTAGTCAGGGGCGAGCTATACTCGGTTTAGCCGAAGATCGAATCTTCACCCCACAAACTTCAAAAAAGAACAAAGAAGAACAAAGATTTTTTTGTTTAAAGAGACCGTTAATCTTGTTTTCTTTATTGAACGAATCTTTTTTTTTTTGCACAGGGTGGACCCCAGACCTCTTAGTCCGGAGCGAGCTATACTCGGTTTAGCAGAATATCGAATCTTCACCCCCACAAACTCCAAAAAAGAACAAAGATTTTTTTGTTTAAAGAGACCGTTAATCTTGTTTTCTTGATTGAATTCTTATAATTCTTGGACTGCAATACCAAATCATTTGTAATGTTCAATTCCTTGTGCATTTTAACTCATAAGCTTTAATTAAGAATTTCATGTTTAAAACAAAGGACTAATTTAACATTAATTTTCAGTACCTGATTCTCCCATCAAGTTTGTTGAATTGAAAACCAAATTATAATAGAAATCAATTGATGTATTGAATTACAAAAGAAATATATCAAAACACCTAAATTCAAACTTAAAAGAAACAATAACTTCACTCCAATTACACAATCTTATCCAATTTCCACATTTTAAGAAAAAGAATTCAAGTTACCAAAGAAGCCTATTACAACACAAAATGAGTAGGAAAAAAAATCAATATATACCCTAAACTGGAAGTTATATAAATTAAAATTCTTAACCAATGATTGTATCGATTAAAACCCTAACTTTTACATCGGTATCAATTTATCATATGTTAGATTTCATTTGAAAATGTCAATTTAAATGTGTTTTGAGACGTATAATTATAATAATTAAACCCTTAAATTTTTATAAGTGAATCAATTGTATGAAACTTTAGAGTTTAATTGATATAATTATAAATCTCCACACATGTAAAACTAACCTTTTTTTTTTCAAAGAGATAGTGTAAATTGATACATTTATAAAAGTTATGGGTTCAAATTGATACGATCATTACTTCGAAGTTTCAATTGATACAACCTTCAAAATTTAAGGGTATAATTTGATTTTTTTTCCTAAATAAATATATATTAAGTATCAACATGTTCATATTTTCATCCATCAAAAGAATTTGACATCAATATAAGAAATCAACTGATATTTTTATACACCATAAAAATAGAACAAATATCAAGAATATTGAAGGTAGTATGTTTTATTATTATTTTTAAATTCGTGTTAGCTTACGCACATCTTGATTAATCTCACAAGACAACCTGACCCTACAACATTTGGTTGTCAAGGAAACCCGTAGGAAATTAATTCCTAAATAGATGATCACTAAAGATTGAACTCATTTCTTCTATGAGGGTTGTAATAATCTTGAGACATTTCATGACAAAAATAGTATGTATATGTATAACCAATGTGAACATAAACACTAATAATCAACTCAATTCAAACATATTTCAATGAATAAAACACATATTACCTTTCTCCTGAGGTTAAAGTTCGATCTCCCACCCTACATTTGTTGAATTCAAAAATAAAATCAATAATAACAATTATAGCCTCTTCAAAAGAATAACATTCATTTATTAATCTAAACAATTTCTATAAACATAAGTCAACATCAACATCCCATTGATATTTTTTTTTTTTATCCTAAGAATAAAAATATTGATATTTTCGTCCACATCACAAGATCTAAATTCTAGCAAAAGGCATTGGGAAGTTTGAAATAATGATCTGATTGTTGCTCAGTGCAGCTAATCTCCCATCCATTCTTTTGAGTGGTACCATTTTTTGAGTTCAACAATAAGTGGAGGTGGGGTGGGAGGATTCGAACCTCATGATCGAGAACACATGTTTAGTTTTAATTGTTGCTTAGTGTAGACACCGTATTTGGTCCGGGCATTTGTTTATTATTAATGTTTTTACCTTATTTATTTATTTTTATCATATTTGATTGAATCTTTTAAGTTGTAAATTCACTTTTTATTATGTATTTAATTAATTTCGAAATTGGAGAAAAATAACAAAAATAATGTTTTAATTGTTTGGGAAGGATTTTTACCTAATTTGACAATAAGGATTAATACTTAATGAGTATAAAATTCTTAAGTCATTTTATGACTAAAATTTTGATATTCATTTGAGTATAAAATATTTAATTCATTTTGGGTTAAAATTTGATATCCATTCATGAGTATAAAATATTTAATTCATTTTGGATTAAAATTTGATATTCATTTATGAGTATAAAATAATTAATTCATTTTGGGTTAAAATTTGATATTCATTTATGAGTATAAAATATTTAATTCATTTTTGGGTTAAAATTTTATATTCATTTATGAGTATAAAATATTTGTTCATTTTATGGTCAAAAATCAGTTTTGAATGAGAAAAATATCGAATCATAAATTTACTTCAATTTTTACCTTTGGTGGGAGTTTCCAACGATCTATAAATACCGACCAAAGAGAGAAGAGAAAGATCAGAGAAAAAAGTCGTAGAGAGACCGATAAATTAGAGTTTTTGAGAGAAGTTTAAAAGAGTGATTTTGAAGTCAAAGTTGATTTTTCTTTGACCAAAAAGAAGTTTTCCCTCCAAATTCCACTTCCTCTTTCTTCTTTTTTTTCCATTTTTTTCAGGTACGCAAATCGAGAGTCTAATATTCATCATCTTCTCCACCTTCATCCCAACACCATCTCCGACCACCATTACCGTCGGCGGCGCACCACTTCTCGCAGCGGACGGACGAAACATCAGCAGCGCAGCGCCTCTCGCGGCGGACGGAGCTCCTCGGCGGCAAATCCAACGACATCAGCGACTTCCAAGGTGAAGAAACGGTGGAATACACAGGCGGCAGCTTGGAGAAATAGGCTTCATCATCTTCGCACGCGTGGGTAATGTAATTTAAATTTCATTTTAAAGTTTTTTTTAAGTTAATTACAATTATATCCTCTGGTTTATATGAAATTTCAAGCATGGTTTATATTATGTCTCATTTATATTTCTTATTTTTCTAATTATATTTTGTGTCGGTTTAATTACATCTTTGTTATTGATTTTAATTTACAAGTACGCCATTATGTGTCATTTATAAAATCGCATTTTTAAAAGTTTTCCAACTGATTTCTAAACTAAAATTTTCCTTTCTAAATGATTTTGTCAAATTGATTTTTGAACAATTTTAAAACTTTGATTTTCATATATTCCTAAATTTATAATTTACCTGGATTTCAAATTTTGTTTTTTTTAAAAAATATTTTCAAATGAATTAGGTTTCTTTTAAATGTTTTAAATTAACTTTCAAAATTGTTTCCAAAACATGAAATTTTATTTTGTTTTAAATCGGTTTGAAATGAATTTCAAATTAATTTTTAAATCAAAAGTATTTCAAAAATCTTTCAAAAAATATTTGTTTATTGCGTAATCCCCGTTATGGGATTAAGGCAACTAATGGCAAAATTGAAGGGTAATTCCATTCACAAATCAAATCCTTACTTTACTTTAAAGTTAAGGCAAGATTAGTCGAAACATTCTCTTTCATATTATTTCTTTTTCTCTTTTCTCAAATTAAGGACATTTTAAATCAATTTAATTGGATAATAAAGACAAATTTTGGCTACCGTTTTAACGGGTGTTGTAGGGTGCTAACACCTTCCCTACACTCAACCGACCCCCGAACTTGATTTCTAGTTTCTTAAACCAGTTTTTGTTTTAAGGTGACCAATCACACCCAAAATGGTTGGTGGCGACTCCATCTCTTTGTTTTTTAAAACAAAACCCTTAAAAGAGGACGTCGGCCGCTCCGCGTCGCGATGACGTTGCGACAGCATGGCGACTCCACTGGGGACCTTTTTTTAGAGGGTCAGGCCATTACGTTTTATCTTTTATTATCCAATTTTATTTTCTTCGTTGGTCCTTTGTTTGGTTTGTTTTATTTTATTTATGTACTATTTTTTTTTTTTTTTTTTTTTTTTTTTTTTTTTTTTTTTTTGTAACTTATTTATAGCCATTCTTTTTTTTTCGTTGTCATGCATTCCACACACAACCACAAGCCTCCTACCCGGGCTACACCTTGTAGGATTAGAATTGAGTATCGAGTAATGTCGACCTTCAAGGGGATATAATTGCCCCTGTATAGGCGCACGAAAGATTCTCGCTCAAGTTAATTCATTTGTTAATTCTTAGCATTCGAATTAATTTGGGGGCCTTTATCCTGTAGGATTAGAATTTTACCGTCACATCATTTGTAATTTTGTTCATTTTAATTATTTGTTGATTAGATTCTGAGGTCATTTTGTTTCATTACATTTATGGTTGCATCTTTTTTGTAGGGTTGAAGTTAATCTTTATTTTTTATTTTTCTAAAACGAAATCCAAAAAAATCAAAATACTAAAATCCCAAAAGGAAAAGAAAAATTATTACGTTTGTTCTTTTGATAAAAATATTTTCTTTCTAAAAAGTATATGTAGGATTCTTTCCTAATCTAAAAATAACATAATAAAAAGTTTTAAGGGGTCCTTAAGAGTCATGCATTAGATCAAATATTTTTAAGATTTAGTAGTGTCGACCTTCAATGGGACTGTCAATGTTCCGTACAGGCGCATGAAAAGTATTATTTCATTTTCACTTTATTTTAGGAGTTAGTAGTGTCGACCTTCGAGGGGATTTAAATGCCCCCGTATTGGCGCATGAAAGGTCTTATGCATTTGTTTTTTCTCGTATCATTATTATTATTATCTTTTTTTAAAAAAAAAAATTATTGTCACAAAAAAACAAAAATATAATTAAAATAAACAAAAGTAAAAAATTGAGTAGTGTCGACCATCGAGGGGATGTAAATGCCCCGTATAGGCGCATGAAAAAAAAATCTTTAAGATTGAGTAGTGTCGACCATTGAGGGGATGTAAATGCCCCCGTATAGGCGCATGAAGTGTTTTTACCTAAGTTATTTCATTTGTTATTTTATAACATTGAAATTAAGTGTTAGTCTTCTCTTCTAAAATTTTAGTTTATGATTATCTTTCATTTTTTAATTTTAAAAAAAAAAAAAAAAAATTGGATAACAAAAAACTGCATAGCACATCATTCATACACATCTCATGCATAAAGTCATCTCATATGTGCAGCAAAAAAAAATTTATGCATTATTTTGTATGTCAAATTATCAATTGCATCATATCATCTCACACATGCATTCAAAAAAATAAAATTATAAAAAATATTCATGTATCATTATCTTAATTTGCATGTCAAGTCATAACGTTTAAAAAAAATGGTTAATTGCATAATATCATCTCACACATGCATACAAAAAAAAAATTAAAAAAAATATTCATGCATCATTATCTAAATTTGCATGTCAATTCATAACATTTTTAAAAAAAAAATTGTTAATTGCATAATATCATCTCACACATGCATACAAAAAAAAAAAAATTAAAAAAAATATTCATGCATCATTATCTAAATTTGCATGTCAAGTCATAACGTTTAAAAAAAATGGTTAATTGCATAATATCATCTCACACATGCATACAAAAAAAAAATTAAAAAAATATTCATGCATCATTATCTAAATTTGCATGTCAATTCATAACATTTTTTTTAAAAAAAATTGTTAATTGCATAATATCATCTCACATATGCATACAAAAAATGACAAAAATAAAAAAATATTCATGCATTATTATCTAATTTCGCATGTTGAGTCATAACATTTAAAAAAAAAAGAGAAA
Organism: Herpetospermum pedunculosum; assembly: GCA_028017165.1. Taxonomy (NCBI): domain Eukaryota; kingdom Viridiplantae; phylum Streptophyta; class Magnoliopsida; order Cucurbitales; family Cucurbitaceae; genus Herpetospermum; species Herpetospermum pedunculosum. Next base: position 58,417,403 of record CM051525.1, read on the forward strand.
AAAATATTTGTTAGTTGCATAAAGCCATCTCATATATGCATCATAAAAAAATAAAAAATATTCATGCATTCTATCATTACCCATGTCAAGTCATAACATTTTTAGTTGCATAAAGTCATCTCATACATGCATACATAAAAAATAAAAACAAAAAAATCATTTGTTATCCCATCATAAAAAAATTAAAAAAATAAATAAATTTGATGCATCATTTTGCATGTCAAATCATCAATTCCATCATATCATCTCACACGCATATATATAAAAAACAAAACAAAACAAAAAAATCATTTGTTATCATGCACATGCATACATCACAAAAATCAAGTTTCACTTATATCTCACACATGATAAAAATGCTCATGCATCATTATCTCATTTCACATAAAAAAAAATAAAAAAAAACAGAAAAAACATTTGTTATTCATCAATTTCATAATATCATCTCACACATGTTTTTCACAAAACATTATCGATTTTTATCACATTCTTCATCACATCATTTTTTTAAAAAAAAAAAAAAAAAAAAAACATTTTTGTGTTCACTTTGATTATTCTTGTGTTTACTTTGGTCGTTCTTGTTAGTTGAATCATTAACAAGAATTATGGACAAAAATGTTAAATCATCACACGGAGAAGAAAAAGAAGAAAAAAAAAGAAAAAGTTATGAGTGCTTTCACTACTCTTTTATGGGAAATTGTAACTCTCAACCATTTTATGACTTTCTTGAAAATATCTCTCTCAACCTTCATTGTTGGCCTAAACTCTAAAGTGAGAGAACTTTATTTTGACCTTCAAATTTCTCATGTGCTAAACATACACTCCCGAATAGGGTTTTTAATAATCACACTAGGCAAACACCCTTTTGCGAAAGTCCAAGATTACTCACGGTAAAACCTTGAATCTGCGTGTGCCACATAAACTTTGAGGCAATCTACCCTGATTTGTGGATCCACCTTTAAATCCATATCAAACTCGCCACCTACATTAGATGGTGCCTCTCTACCCACCTAGCCTTTTGTCAAACCTGCCACTTTTAATTAGATGGCAAACACCCAAAATTATTCAAGAGAACTTCAAATGTAATGAAATAGTATTGAACTCTTGTGATCTATTGCTTCATAATTGAAATTTGTGATTTTTCATATATTCCTCATATTCAACTTCAGTTGATCCAGATTCTCATTTATTTTCATTCTTATCATTTGTCATTTCTCTTTCCTTAAATTGAAAGTGATTCCAAGACTAGAGATAATAATTTTAAGCACGAATGAGTCAGCAACGTTGGAAATTATCTCAAAATCTCAGCTTCATTCAATGAATTTTGCTTGAAGAATCTTCATCACGATGTCAGGAGTCATGGACAAATAAACTACATTAGAAAGACTACCAAAGTTGTAAAGGAGTAACCATATATCATCAATCTTTTGTATGTGATTGCACATTCTCTTGCTAAAAAAGGCAATGTTTAGCAACAACAAAAAAAAAAAAAAAAAAAAAAAAAAAAAAAAAAAAATGCGAGGTTTGTGCAATTAAATGATCAAGGAACTACATCCGAAATGCTCGGAAAATCTTCTTTGCAAGACAACCAATTGGGGCAAAGCCTCCATCTTTGCTAAACTGAGACAAAGTTTCCAACTTTGCAAACTGGACAAAACCTCACCTTTACCGCACAAGAGCAAAGCTACCGTCAGGGAACTGGAGCAAAGTTTTCGTCTTTGTCATACTGGAGCAAAGTCTTCGCCTTTGCCATACTGGAGCAAGACCACCATTGCAAACTGGAGAAAGCCTTCGTCTTCGCCAAAATGGGACAAAAACTCTAAAACCATTGCAAACTGGAGCAAAGCTTTCGTCTTCGCCAAACCGGGACAAAAACTCTCAAAACTTTGCAAACTGGAGCAAAGTCTTCATATTTGCCATACTGGAGCAAGTCTTCGCATTTTCCACATTGGAGCGAGACCACTATCCACACCGGGATCAAGATCAACATCAGCCAGCTGGAGCATTTGATTGCACAATTTCTTTTAAAAAAAAAAGTTGCAAGATTTGTGCAATCAATAGATCAAGAAACTACATCAGGAAGGTTTGAAAAATCTCCTTTGCAAGGCGACCAATTGGGGAAAAGCCTTCATCTTTTCTGAGACAAAATTTTTCAACTTTGCACATTGGAGCAAAACCTTTATTTTTGTCACACTGGAGCAAGACCACTATCTGCACATTGGAGCAAAGCCTTCATTTTGTCACACTGAAGCAAAGCTTCCATCAAACAAAACTGGAGCAATGCCTTTGTTTTTGCCACTCTGGAGCAAAGTCATCATCAACAACATTGAAGCAAAACCTTCGTCTTTGCCACACTAGAGCAAGACCACTATCCACACCGGAATCCAAATCAACATCAGCAAGCTGGAACATTTGATTGCACCATTTCTTTGAAAAAAAAAAAAAAAAAAAAAAAAAAAAAAAAAAAAAAAAGATTGGTGCAGTCAAAACATTAAAAAACTTCATGGCAAAATGTTTTAGAATCTCACCTTTAAATCAACATTGAAGCAAAACCTTCATCTTTGCCATACTGGAGCAAGGCCGCCATCAACAAACTGAAGCAAAACCTTTATCTTTACAAAACTGAAGCAAAGTCTTCATCTTTGTCATACTGGAGCAAAGCTACCACCAACAAACCGGGCAAAAGGGTCGCATTTGCCACATTTGGGCAAAATCATTCATCTTCGTCACACCACTAGACCAGGTCAGGATGAAGATAATCAAATTATCGAGGAGTTCGAGCTTACCCAAAGAAAGAAGCATATATGAGATGATTTCCTCAGGGGCTGACTTCAGGTTCTCAAAATTATTGTCCAAAGAATTTGAATCACTTCATTCGTCTTCCATTTTATCATATTCAATCTCTTACTCAAATATTTAAAATATATCATCAATTTCTTATTGTTCAAGAGATTTGAAAATCACATTCTCCGCTGTTTTTTTTCCTTTCGAAAAAAACATATACTTTTTATCATTTTATACTTACTTCGAAGCTAAATTCATTCAAATCAATGTGTCTATTACAAGACTAAAGTTATGAAGCAGTTAATCGAGTAAAATTCTACAAATTACGTTTGATAGTTCTCTAAATTAGCACATGAGATACTACCCAAAGTCCACCACGCCTAATATGGTTGAGTGATCTACGATTGACATACATAATACCTTTCGAGTGAAAGCATTAAAAAAAAAAAAAAAAAAAAAAAAAAAAAAAAAAAAAAAAAAAAAAAAAAATCCCTTTTCAATGATGACAACATTTTCTCTTTGATTCATTGTTAAACATCAGCTAATAAGAACGATGAGAGTAGACAAGGACAATCACTTTGATATCATAATTATCACACATATTGCATTTTTTTTTACCAAATTTAGATCATTTACATCATTATTTCTCAAAAAACAAAAGTCATTCTCATATATCATGGTTAGGTAACGAAAGTCGGTCATATAAAGATCATGCATACATGCTGCATTTACGACTTTTCAATTTACCATTGGTATGCACATGCATATATATTGCATTCATGACATTTTAAAATTTACCATCAGCATGCACATGCATACATATTGCATGGCATTCATTTCTCTACCATTGGCCATCATAATTAATTTCAGTGGTCAAACCAAAACAAATCAAGGCACACGTTGTCAATACTTGATAATGAACAAGTTCCACCCATAACGAATATTGAAATTTATCCAGATGATTTTAATCCATTTGCATTTTGCATTTTTTGCATTTGCATGTCAACACATTCTCTTTAGAGAGTCATTCATCAATTCATACTAGTTTTCATGACCTGTGACAAACTCACATCTCATAACTGATGCATTTAAGTTTTCTTCATATTCATGAAGTCCTAATGTTTTCGAATGAACATTTTAAAAAAAATCTCTAAAAAACAAAGTTTCATTTTTGACAATTAGGTTTTGAAATAAAAACTGTTATCCCCTTTAAAACAAATTTCTGAAATATGAAGTCTCTGTTTTAAAAGTATCTTTCATTTTGGCAGCTAAGTTTTGAGATAAAAACCGTTGTCCACATATAAAAAAAAAAAAAAAAAAAAAAAAAATCAAGATCAAAATCAAAATCAAAATCAATCACTCAATCACTCAATCTTTTTCTTTTCCTTGTTGGTTAAATCGAACCCTAATCCAAGATTAGCGGTCGAAGCCTGTGGACATAACCCAGGTCCGTTTCATTTACTTTGTTGGTTAAATCGAACCCTGATCCAAGATTAGCGGTCGAAGCCTGTGGACATAACCCAGGTCCGTTTCTTTTCCTTGTTGGTTAAATCGAACCCTAATCCAAGATTAGAGGTCTGTGTAAACCCAGGTCCGTCTTCGTTTTAATAATAAACAAATTTTCACCTCCCCAATACGTTGTCTTCGTCCTTTGTCTATCCTTTCAATTCTTCAAAGATACACAAAGGGGAGCAAGCTGTAGACACCGTATTTGGTCCGGGCATTTGTTTATTATTAATGTTTTTACCTTATTTATTTATTTTTATCATATTTGATTGAATCTTTTAAGTTTGTAAATTCACTTTTTATTATGTATTTAATTAATTTCGAAATTGGAGAAAAATAACAAAAATAATGTTTTAATTGTTTGGGAAGGATTTTTACCTAATTTGACAATAAGGATTAATACTTAATGAGTATAAAATTCTTAAGTCATTTTATGACTAAAATTTTGATATTCATTTGAGTATAAAATATTTAATTCATTTTGGGTTAAAATTTGATATCCATTCATGAGTATAAAATATTTAATTCATTTTGGATTAAAATTTGATATTCATTTATGAGTATAAAATAATTAATTCATTTTGGGTTAAAATTTGATATTCATTTATGAGTATAAAATATTTAATTCATTTTTGGGTTAAAATTTTATATTCATTTATGAGTATAAAATATTTGTTCATTTTATGGTCAAAAATCAGTTTTGAATGAGAAAAATATCGAATCATAAATTTACTTCAATTTTTACCTTTGGTGGGAGTTTCCAACGATTTATAAATACCGACCAAAGAGAGAAGAGAAAGATCAGAGAAAAAAGTCGTAGAGAGACCGATAAATTAGAGTTTTTGAGAGAAGTTTAAAAGAGTGATTTTGAAGTCAAAGTTGATTTTTCTTTGACCAAAAAGAAGTTTTCCCTCCAAATTCCACTTCCTCTTTCTTCTTTTTTTTCCATTTTTTTCAGGTACGCAAATCGAGAGTCTAATATTCATCATCTTCTCCACCTTCATCCCAACACCATCTCCGACCACCATTACCGTCGGCGGCGCACCACTTCTCGCAGCGGACGGACGAAACATCAGCAGCGCAGCGCCTCTCGCGGCGGACGGAGCTCCTCGGCGGCAAATCCAACGACATCAGCGACTTCCAAGGTGAAGAAACGGTGGAATACACAGGCGGCAGCTTGGAGAAATAGGCTTCATCATCTTCGCACGCGTGGGTAATGTAATTTAAATTTCATTTTAAAGTTTTTTTTAAGTTAATTACAATTATATCCTCTGGTTTATATGAAATTTCAAGCATGGTTTATATTATGTCTCATTTATATTTCTTATTTTTCTAATTATATTTTGTGTCGGTTTAATTACATCTTTGTTATTGATTTTAATTTACAAGTACGCCATTATGTGTCATTTATAAAATCGCATTTTTAAAAGTTTTCCAACTGATTTCTAAACTAAAATTTTCCTTTCTAAATGATTTTGTCAAATTGATTTTTGAACAATTTTAAAACTTTGATTTTCATATATTCCTAAATTTATAATTTACCTGGATTTCAAATTTTGTTTTTTTTAAAAAATATTTTCAAATGAATTAGGTTTCTTTTAAATGTTTTAAATTAACTTTCAAAATTGTTTCCAAAACATGAAATTTTATTTTGTTTTAAATCGGTTTGAAATGAATTTCAAATTAATTTTTAAATCAAAAGTATTTCAAAAATCTTTCAAAAAATATTTGTTTATTGCGTAATCCCCGTTATGGGATTAAGGCAACTAATGGCAAAATTGAAGGGTAATTCCATTCACAAATCAAATCCTTACTTTACTTTAAAGTTAAGGCAAGATTAGTCGAAACATTCTCTTTCATATTATTTCTTTTTCTCTTTTCTCAAATTAAGGACATTTTAAATCAATTTAATTGGATAATAAAGACAAATTTTGGCTACCGTTTTAACGGGTGTTGTAGGGTGCTAACACCTTCCCTACACTCAACCGACCCCCGAACTTGATTTCTAGTTTCTTAAACCAGTTTTTGTTTTAAGGTGACCAATCACACCCAAAATGGTTGGTGGCGACTCCATCTCTTTGTTTTTTAAAACAAAACCCTTAAAAGAGGACGTCGGCCGCTCCGCGTCGCGATGACGTTGCGACACTTAGTGCAGCTGATCTTCTCTCAGTCTTTTGAGTGGTACCATTTTTCGAGTTCAACAATAAGTGGAGGTGGAGTGATAGTGGGAGGATTCGAACCTCAGACCTCATAGTCGAGAGCACATAGTTTCTGTCAGTCGAGCTATGCTCAGTTTTGGCCTTTTGAGTAGTACCATTATGGCACACAATATCAGACCATTTCAATGACAGAAAAAACTACAGACCATACACCTTTTCTGTAAAGACTAAAGAAACTTACTTTGTCCTCTGTCATAGCAGAGTATTTTTCCAGTTAAATGCAAATTGCAACCCTATATTTCTCTCTCTCTCTCTCTCTCTCTCTCTCATGTTATGAGAGAGAGTGAGAGATATCACATCAGTTTCTTGAACACATTACTTTCAAACCCCACCTCTTTCCTATCAAAAATAGCAATGCATGATGAGTGTGAAATAAGAGCCACCTCTCTCCTATGGCTATGATCCTAACTCAGCATTAAACAGCCAGCCTTTCTTCCTCTTCATTGCAAATAGTGTTACATGGGACCACAGCCAGAATGGATTTTAAAATCTACTCACAGTAGTAGTACACTAATTTAACTTCCACCTAGGATTAGCTGGGTACTATGTGACTGGTCTCTCAAGTTCATGCTGTCACCCTAACTTTATGATTGCCTAGCTCCTCATCCAAGACTGATTCTATAATTAAAACTTGGGGTAGGTTTCAATTATACCTCTAGACTTTGAAAAGTTTCATTTGTACCCTTGAACTTTGAAATTTGTTCCAAAAAACACCCTTGGAGAGTTTTTTCATAAAAAATAAGATGACAATTGACATGGCGACTAATGTGTACAAATTGAAAGACATACGTAATATCATTTACAACACCATCATTCACGTAAATTGGCATGATAAATGATGATGTCTAAAAATGTATCATCTAAATTAAATGATTATAATGATATCTTTTGAAGTGAAATAAATGATAATAACGATCTTTCTATATAGTTGTAAATAAGATTACACGCCTTCTAATTTTTACACGTGAGTTGCCACGTCCATTTCCATCCTTTATTTTAACGAAAAATATATTTCTTAGAACAATTTCAAAGTTCAAGGTACTTTTAGAACAAATTTCAAAGTTAATGGATAAAAATGAAAATTTTCAAAGTCTAGGGACATATTTGAAACTAACTCAAAGTTTAGTGGGTTTTGTATAATTTAACCTTAAAACTTTTATCTTTCAAGTTTTACCTACATTTTTTTTAGTTCAAAAATTACAGAATGGTGGATCGAACTGACGATTGGGATGGATAATTGATGTCTTATTCACTGAGCTATGGCCAAGTGCAATTGCTCGAGGTCCAATGAAATTATCTTTTAAGTGCTTATTTTCGTGATTGTGTTAGGCATTTGTGTTGGATTTAGATTTTTTTTTTAATTTCATTACTAGATTTTGATATTTTTCCAAATGGTTTTTAGAGTTTTTTGGATTCTTGAGTATTTAGCTAGATCGACTTTAGTTAACTTATTGGTTCAATTTTCAATTAATATTATTAAATTTGCCTAATCCAATTGAGTTCAGTTTTTTTTTTTTTTTTAAATCTTCCCTTCTTTATTATTGTTGAAACTTTTTAGGATTTTGTCATTTATTTTATATTTTGGTCCTATAATAAGAAAAAATTGATTAAAATAAAATCTCTAAACTTTAGACAAACTACATTATTTTTTAATCTATAACAACCAATACTAAATAGAATAAGACAAAGTATAAGATCAAAGTAATACCCTAACCATTTTTAATAATTGTCATTATAACAATTATTTGTAAACCAAATAACACGCAAGTTCAGACAAATAAATCCTTATCAGATGACTGGAGCTCCAAGAAATTATTCCCCTACTTAAAACTTCAGCAATTATCATTTAATTTTAAAGGAAGGAAAAAAAAACTTACATGATTCCATAAATGAGCCACTTATTGTCCACGGATGAGCTGATCCCACAGCCTTGAATGCAATTGAATCCTGTCCAATTCATAAAACAGCTTTTAAAACTCTCTTTTATCTCTTTCTTTCTCTCTCTAAATCAATATCTATGTACAATGGCAATTAAAAGAAATGGGTAATTGCTTACCGCAAGTCTACAGCATTTAAGTAACCTTATTTATAGCCTTCAAATTAGGACAATTATCAGGACCCAGTTACAGAAGAAGAAAAAAGCAACCCATCTTTTGCTCAAAGGCCCATCAGAATCAATAAAATCTTGATTTTGTTTACCAAATATCAATCTCAATAATAATCAACCTTCCAGAATAGTGTCGCACTGCCTTTGATAAAGGAGATAATGCAGAGAATACATGAAACCCATCTCAACAACAAATGTGAATTATAAGACTAAAAACGATTCCTTAATAATCTTTTCCTTTCTTTCATTCTGTTCTTTTTTTTAATACCTGTGAGTGTTCTGGCCAGCTTGCGTGCATCTAGACTATTCTCAAGGAACAACCGTATTACCCCATTACATTTGGTTGCCAAAGAAACCCGTAGGATACCTCCTAAGTAGGTGATCACCATCATTTAACCCATTCTCCTTAAACCCTTTGTTATACTCGTAGTCCTTCTTGACACTAGGCCAACCCACATAATGGTTAATAATCTTTTTTTCTTTTTTAACAAAAAAAAATGATTCCTTGGGGTGCTGGTTGGCTGGTTGGTCAAAACTATTGGACTCTGATCATTCTTTTGTCTCATATTCCAAGTGGACAATGTTTTAATCTTGTTTTTGCCATCTCGAGAAAAAAAATTATTGTTTTCATTAGAAGGGTTCTTTATCCACCCACATCTTTGTTATTTATCTCTCAATTATTGATGTAATAGCTTGTTTGTTTTGGTTGGACTAACCCAAAGCCTCTTCTCCTTTCAGCACCCTCTGTGATTCTTTTCTAGGCCCTGCCTTTCTACCTTCCTGAAAAACGCTTCCTTCAGTTCAGAAAGAGACCTACGATTTTTATGAGCGATTTTGGTGAATTTTATTTTGACATTATCATAAATTTAAGAGTTTGACATTTCTACACTTATTTCACTATGGTGGAGAAGAACACACCTAACCTATATAACTACAAGGTATTAAGAAAAAGATTGGACCCAAAACTTTCTACTTAAAATAATGCACGTGGCTACAGGTTTTCCAAGAAATCATTAATGCCTAGCCCATCGAGATACTGATTGCATTAGAAGACTTGCTCTATTTGTTTAAGCAAATCCTATATACCGTACTACTAATTCAATGGAATTTTTTCCTTTCCCTAACCAAAATGAAGTGCAAGGCTGAGAGTATATAAGTAAGTTACTGACCAGGTCTTCAGGAGTGGGTTTTTCTTCTCCTCGTTGAGCCTTCTTCGATGTTCGATGCTATTATAGTTGCTTGAACAATTGACTGGGCTTAATTGCCCACACCTTATTCCAAGTAAGCTTCCTTGTTCAAAAGCCAAAGAGAAGCTTTATGATAGTTATGAGTTAGATAACACAAAATATATTCAATAATCAAATAACTAAACTTTGTGCATTTTTGGGAGTCGAGAAATATAATCTTAGAGCACCAATAGAACCAGTAAAAAATAGGGAACAAAAAGTTTGAATGTTGTGAAATTTTTCATAGACTATGTTACAGTAACACAAGCAAAACTCATGAAAATTCTCTCTAATTGTACAAACCCGAATTTTAAGTAATTAACGAGCGAAGGTTTACAGAATTAGAACACGTTGATCTGAATACTTAAAATGTAAAATAAACCTCAGAAACCAAAAAGGATAAAGTAGAACGTGCTACTTGAAAATCCAACGCCTTTCTCAAGATTACTGATCTGATCTAATCATCAACCTCAGCTTTAATCTCCTTTTGCAATTCTTCCTTGTATTCCTCAAAAGTTCCAGGGAATGACTCCACAGTACCATTTTCAACAACCCAAATTTCACTTTTTTCTTCATCCTCGCAGACACGTGATATGAGTCGAGAATCATGACTAACCAGAACAACTCCACCAGTGAACTCATCTAAGGCATCAGCAAGTGCATCGATACTCTGCATGTCCAAGTGATTCGTTGGTTCATCAAGCAGTAATATGTGTGGCATTGACATAGAAATTGAGGTAAAAACAACCCTGGATTTTTGGCCCCCAGATAATTTAGCAATTGGCGTGAGGTGATTGTGGCTAGGGAGTCCAAATTTCCCCAACTTAGCACGAACAGCCTCCTGCTTGCTTAGACCCTCTTGATCGGGATGAAGGCGAAGAAGATATTGAACTGGTGTTTCCTCCATAGTCAGAAGGTCTACAAAATGCTGTGAATACCTCCCAATCCTCAACTTCTGACTCCTACGAACTTCGCCTTCTGTCGGTACCAAATCACCTGCTAGCAGATTCAGAAGAGTAGATTTTCCCGCTCCATTGGGCCCAACAATAGCAACACGCGTTCCCATATCAATACCCACATCAACATCAGAAAGTCTAAAATCTTCCCTATTTGGATAACTAAAGCTTACTTCAATCAACTGTAATAATGGTGGAGTGAGCTCGGTGGGTTCAGGGAAGTGGAATTCTACACTGTAATCTCTCCACTTTCTGGGGGCCTCTGGCATGGGATCATCCTCATCAACCTTTTTCTTGGACTTGTTCTTTGAGGCTTCCTTAGCAGCAGCAAACTTTGCTCGGTCTTTCACCTTCTCTTGTTGAGCCCTGCTTCCAGACCTCCTAGCTGCTTTCACCTGCTTATCATATAGCTCAAACTTCTTGTTCACTTCTTTCCGACGCTGCTCATATCCAGTTTCAAAACCGTCAAAATTTCCACGATAAAAATGAAGCTTAAGGTCATGAAGATGAATAATCTCGTTGCAAACAGTGTTGAGGAAATCTCGATCGTGTGAGACAACAACAAGAGTTTTCTTCCACCGACATAGGTACTCCTCCAACCAGAGAACAGCCCTAAGGTCTAGATGATTTGTGGGTTCATCTAGTAATAGAAGTGTTGGCTGAACAAAAAGAGCCCGAGCCAATGAAATTCTCATCCTCCATCCACCACTAAATGAACGGGTGGGTCGTGCTTGCATATCCTTGGTAAAACCTAGTCCAGCAAGAATTTTGGAAGCTTGAGCCTCAGCTGCATCTGATCCCAAGAGCTGCAGATTTTCATATAACTCAGCAAGCCTCTCTCCTGCATCATCCTCATCATCATTTTCATCTTTACCACCATCAGAATTCTGCAAATCTGCAACTTCTTGCCTAAGCTTGACCAGTTCCTCATTAGCAGAAACAACTGCTTGAAGCGCAGTTCTATCATCACCAACCACCTCTTGTTCAACCAAGAGAACATCAATATTTTTAGGAACTGGTATCTTCCTCCAAGCAAGGAGCTTTAATAATGTAGACTTTCCCATCCCATTAGGCCCAACTAAACCATACCTCTTCCCGTGAGATATCTTCACGGATGCATTTTTTAAAAGCTCTTTCCCTCTAGCTGAAACAGAGAAATTATCAATGGTAATGTCTTTGACATTTGCATCAGCTTCATCATTACCATCAAGAACCGAAGCTCGGCTCCCGATTACAACAGTGAAAGCATCATGGTCATCTTTTAGAGCTTCCTGTCTGGCCTGTTCTGCAACATGGGCAGTAAACATATCTTTCCTCTCTCGTTTTTTCAACTCTTTGTCACTTACAGCCACCTCCATAGGCTTCACCTCAGCCCTGTCCTGCCAGGGTAGCTGTTTCTGGGAACTGATACTTTGTTGCTCCTCATCAGACACAATTTCTTCTTCCTCATCATCTGAGGGAGGGAGATCAATGCCATCAGTGTAAGATGCAGCTTTTTTTGGAGCTTTTGCTTGAGGTTTAGCACCACCGGTCAGAGATGAAGATCCCTTTCTCGGTTTATCTGGTTTCTGATCCATACTGGCAAGCATTTCTGACACTGAAAGCTTCTCTCTCCTCCCAGGAACATCTTTACCAGGCTTAACTTTGGTGTTTCCACCACCTTCTTCAGATTTCTTCCTTCCCATTGCACCAATCAACCTGATAATGGAAAAGAAATGATCTAACATTAACACAAAAATCATCAACATGAGTTGTTCACGTCTAACATCTAATAATAACATTGACCTTCTATTTTCTGCATAAGGATCAGAAAAAAGTGAAACCATCGTAAAATTTAAAAACATAAAGATATGGTACACAAATACTGCCATGTCATGTTTCCCAAAAAAATCAGTCATGATCACAAGCAGGAAGGACAAGTAAAACAATACAAATATTTTTACACAGGTACAAATTTAGAAAGGAACACCTCATTGCAACACTCAAACTTACGAAATTTAAGTGCATCAAAGGCAACTTATATATATTGAACAATACAAAGTTCAATGCAATCAAAGAAACTTATATCGAACAATACAAAGTTCAATGAAAATAAAGAAACTTATTAAATTATAAATAGTATAAGAAAAGATTAGGAGACCTTTGATTTCTGAAAAACCATAGCCTCCCAAAAACTATAATAGAGCTTTGATTCTTTTATTTTTATTTTTTTGGAAAAAAAAAATTGATTTTTACCCTAAACTTTCAATTTCATCAAATTGCACCTCAAACTTAGATAAGTGTTGCAATCTTAACCTTAAACTTGAAAACGTGTTGCCATTTTTACTCTCTGATATGTTTTCGTTAGAAAATCCGTTAAAAAAAAGTGTTTTATATGCTTTCAATGAATTATACGTATGATACAAAATAGATAAGGTTTCAAAGAAAAGGAACATTAAAGCCAATTTTTTTGTTAAAAATTGTGAGTTTTGGCAAAGTTATTTAACAGTTAATTTGTGCATTAATCAAACTAAAATTTGTGTAACACTTTACATTATTGAAATTAGTGAGTTTACGAAGATTTTTACATTGTTTTTTATTCAAATTAGTGGGTGAATCAGTAGAAATTGATTAGAGAGTAGATTTTTTTTTTTATATATATATCCGTGAGTGTCCAGACCAGCTTGTGCGCACCTCAACTAATCTCACGGGATAACCGCCTGACCCTACTACATTTGGTTGCGGAAACTCCTAGGATATTAAATCCAAGGTAAGTGGACAACATGGTTTGAACCCATTCCCTCTAAATTCATTATTATTTTCAAGACCCTTATTGACAACTAGGCCAACACATGATGGTTATTAGAGGGTAGAAATTGCAACATTAAACTAAGTCTAGGTCCAATTTGATGAACTTGAAAGTTGTAAAACCTGATACAACATGACAAGTTTAGGGTATATAAATTGATTTTTTCACTTTTTACTTTTTTTGATGCCTTATGAAGTTACAAGAGATCATTAACCACAATATAATATGCCTTACTGATGAGTTATGCCCAACCTAAGTTCTTTTTTTAAAACATAACTTGAAACATAATATATACACCCAATTCTCTGGGCAACCAAAATAAAAGCCAAATTGCAGATTTAACAACAAAGCATTGAATTTAGAAACACGAACACACAGTGACAAAAGAACATTATTTTTTTTTATATCCGTGAGTGTCCGGGCCAGCTTACCCGCACCTAGACTATTCTCACGGACAGACCGCCCGACGCTACAATATTTGGACGCTACAATATTTGGAGGGCATTGAAGTCATTCCCTAGGAGGGCATTGAAGTCCCAAGGCCCCTCATGACCACTAGGCCAAAGCACATAAATAATAAATTGTCAAAATTAAATAGTAGCAAACATGAACAATTTCATGGGTTAGTTCAATTCTCAAGGAAACAAGCCACAAACTAAAATGACCTTGGAACTGACATGAGTTCAAGCATCGATAGCCAGTAGCCACCCAACTAATATTTAGAGTCTAAATTTAATTGGTCAAATGACAAGGAAAACAGCATAGAGAAATGATGAATCAGAAAAATAAACAGAACAAAAAGAAAGCAGTTCGGATGAGGCAAAATCGAAAACGAGAAACATGCAGCTTAACGAAGAATAGAATTCGAAATCCAGTATTATTTGAAATCTTGTTTTAGTTAATTCAAATAAAAATTGACCTAATTCTCCTATTTTGAAGATGATTGAAGAAGAGAAAAGCATATGATCAGAGTAGACCTCGATGGCGAGCGACGGAGAGATGACGGGGCTGCGGTGGCGGTGGCGGTGGCGGTGGCGGCAAAGAAGGAAATGGGAAGAGAAGAAAGAAATCAGAGCGGCTGCCAGTGAGGATGGGTGAAATCAGAGATCGAGGAAATGGGTGGGGGAAGAACTAGAAGGACACTGGGTTTAACGCTTTTTTTTTTCTTTTTTTTTTCTTTTTTTTTTTTACTTTTCTTTCTAATATATATATTTTATTTTATAAATATATAATAAAAATAAAAATAAAAGATTATGTATATTATAAGGATATAATTATAAAATAGTGTTTTATTTTCGCTAAATATATTTCGATTAAATTACAAGTTTAGTCTCTTGTATTTTATGTGGTCGCTAAACTTTAAAAAGTAGGAAATAAGTCTTTGAACTTTCAATTTTGTTTTAGTCCTTAATACGTAACATGGTATCCATACGTTTTCAACTCAAGTGGTTAAGGCATATATTTTCGACTACAAAGTTAGAGCTTCGAATTCACATTCTCATATGTTAAACTAAGGGTGTGTTTGGATTGACTACTAAAAAAATGTTTTTCAAAGAATGCATTTTTTAAAAAATATTTTTTTTAGAAATGTTTATAATTAAAACACTCATGTGTTTGGTTACATTTTCTCAAAAGTGTTTTTATCTACAAGTGTGTTTGGTTTGTTCTATACTAAAAGTGTTTCTCTTAATGTCAAATTACTATAAGGACAATTATTAATAAACAATATGAATTAATAAGTTTAAATTTATATTTGCCGTTTAGAGTTTAGGGTTTACTATTGTTGATGGTCGAGGTCTGGCGGTTAGGGTCGGAGTCGGGGTCAGGGTCGGGCGGTCGGGGTCGGGGTCGAGGTCGAGTTCGGACAGCCGGAGTTAGGGACGGGATTGGGAAGCCAGGGCTGGGTCGAGGTCGGGTGGTCGGGGTCGGTGTCAAGGTCGTTGTCGGGGTCGGGGTCGAGGTCAGGGTCGGTTTCGGGGTCGAGCGGTCGGGGTCCGGCTCGGGTGGTCGGGTCGGGGTCGGGTGGCTGGGGCGGCGGAGGTCAGGTGGCCGGGCTAGGGCGGCGGTGGTTGGGGTCGGTGTCAGGGTCGGGGTCGGGGTCTAGGTCGGCGATGGTCGGGTCGGCGGTGGTCGTGTCCTGGCCAGCGGTGGTAGGGTTTGGGTCGGGTGGCTGGGGCGGCGGGGGTCGGGGTCGGGTGGTCGGGCTAGGGCGACGGTGGCCGGGGTCGGTGTCAGGGTCGGGGTCGGGTGGTCGGGGTCTAGGTCGACGATGGTCGGGTCGGCGGTGGTCGGGTCCTGGCCAGCGGTGGTAGGGTTGGGGTCGGGTGGCTGGGGCGGCGGGGGTCGGGTGGCGGCGGCGGTGGCCGGGGTTCGGGTGGAGGCGACGGTGGCCAGGGTCGGGGTTCGGGCGACGGCGGCGGTGGCCGGGGCTGGGGTTCGGGCAGCGGCGGCGGTGGCCGGGGCCGGGGTTCGGGCGGCGGCGGCGGTGGCCGGGGCCGGGGTTCGAGCGGCAGCGGCGGTGGCCGGGTTCAGGCGGCGGCGGTGGTGGCCGGGTTCGGGTGGCGGCGGCGGTGGTCGGGGGTCAGGGTTCGGGCGGCGGTGGCCGGGGGCGGGGTTCGGGGGGCGGCGGCGGTGGCCGGGGCCGGGGATCGGGCGGCTGCGGCGGTGGCCGGGGCCGGGGTTCGGGCAGCGGCGGCGGTGGCTGGGGCCGGGGTTCAGGCGGTGGCCGGGGCCGGGGTTCGGGCGGCAGCGGTGGTGGCCGGGTTCAGGCGGCGGTGGCCGGGGTCGGGGTTCGGGCGGCGGCGGCGGTGGCCGGGGGTCGGGCGGCGGCGGCGGTGGCCGGGGGTCGGGCGGCGGCGGCGGTGGCCAGGGGTCAGGCGGTGGCCGGGGTCGAGTGGAGGCGGCGGTGGTCGGTGGCGGGTGGTGGCGGCGGTGGCGGGGGGTCGGGTGGCGGCGGCGGTGGCCGGGGTCGGGTGGAGGCGGCGGTGGCAGGGGTCGGGTGGAGGCGGCGGTGGCCGGGGTCAGGTGGAGGTGGCGGTGGTCGGGTGGAGGCGGCGGTGGCCGGGGTCGGGTGGCAGCGGCGGTGGTCGGGGTCGGGTGGCGGCGGTTGTTGCCGGGGTCGGGCGGTCCGAGCGGGGCGACGGATGGCCTGAGTGGGAGGCGGTGGCCTGCGACGGGTGGCCAGAGTTGGACGGTGGTGGTCGGAGTTTGGAGGCGGTGGTTGGAGGAGGTTGGCGGAGAAAATTTAAAAGAGGAGTGTGAGGGTATTTTAGTAATTTGAATACAATATGAGAATTAAGTAGGTTTTTCAAATAAACACTCAAAAACATTTTTTTCAAAAGTTAATATCAAGTGTTTCATTCAAAATGCATTATTTCAAAAACTCATTCTCCAAAAAATCATTTTGGATGGTTGCCAAACACTTCAATTTATTCCAAAATGACTTTTTGCAAAAATTAAACACTTAGTAATCTAAACCAAACAAACATGAGTTTAAGAACAATTTAAAATTATTTCTCAAACCTAATGACTAAAACTGATTGTTTTAGGGTTTAGGGTTTGAACCTAAAAACCAAAGAGTGCTATCAAAGTGGCTGTAGTTTAGTGGTAAGAATTCCACGTTGTGGCCGTGGAGACCTGGGCTCGAATCCCAGCAGCCACATAATTGTCAACAAGAACATAGCTCAACGACATGATGTATCGTCTAATGATTATGAGATCCTAGGTTCAATCATCTACAATTATAATAAAAACAAGATTTTAACCTAAAAATGATCTTATATCATTTAATCAAAATACATATCTTCCTATCATGTGAAAATTTTGCCTAAGTTACCCACTCTTCAGTTATAAAATTATCACTTGCATTTTGAAGTGTCTAGAGGTAGCTTAGCACAATTAAAATCGTTTTGGCAATTAACCAGCCCATTAGCAGTTCTAACTTTTGTTAGTTCAACAATTGCACGGGTGAGATCGAATCATCGACATTTAAAATGATAATTGGTGTCTTATTCACTGAACTATGCTTGAATTGACAATTAGTCGTTCTTAATATTGATTATAACACGCATCCAAAGTATCTCGACATATCCTATCATTTTGATAATTTATTGCTCTTGTCCTACCAAGATTTTAAATGTCAATATCAATAGAAATGTCGAGGTCTCAATTTTATGAAAATGTGGATGGTAATATGATAAAAAGTCTATGTTGTTGGATAGTTTTTGAAAAATTATAAAAATATTTAAAATTTACAAGATAAGCATTTTACCCATTTTAAATAAGTTAAAATTTCCTATCATTAATAATGCGATATAATGAAAAAGCAATTCACCTCCTATGTTGATGTCGAACTCATAAAATATGAAATTGTCGACAAAAAAATAATATCATGATTCCTATACAAGTCAACATGAACATGTAGCTTAATGGCGGTCTCAAGGATAAATTATATTACTTTGCTCTAAATCAAATTGTCTTGAATGAAAGGTAGCTAGATATTAGCCATATCCATTCAAATCGTAGCTATTCAACTTGAATATTGCACGTGCAAATCGAGTTTGGTGATGTTTAGCTCGCTCCAAAACAACCAAGTCGTATGATGGGGGATATATTTTACCCACACAACACAACTATTATAAAATATTGTTCGAGAAATACATATTATAATTATTAGACTAACGAGTGTACATAAACTGGTTCAAACACTTACAATAACAAACGAGCAAGATGGTAAATTTCTTAAAAAATATATCTATGTATTATAAACTTTTTATAAGACTAAACTAGTTAAGAAACATAATTGCTCGATTGATTGACAATCAAAAGTTAAATTATAATTTTAGTCCCTAAACTTTAAAGTTTGTCTATTTAATCTCTGAACATTTAAAATTACAAAATTAATCCCTAAACTTTCAATTTTTTTAAAATTCATGGATCTATTAACCACAAAATTAAAATTTTAGGGCTCCATTAGACATAATATTTGTAGAAAGACCTATTAGACACAAAATTGACAATTTAAAAACTTATTACACTTTTGAAAGTTGACCAAATAGACACAAACTTCAAAGTTTATGGACTAAACTTGTAATTTAACCACGATCAAATCCTATTTTAAAAGAAGACTATCTCAATCGCGTAATTCTCACTCGATTATATCACTTCAAACGATCATTTCAAAGTCGTCTTTTGAAAAAACGATTTCACCGGAAACTAGTCTAGAGTCTCTCACTAGCTCTAGCCGTTAGAAGTTATTGATGGCATCATAATTCCATAGCATTACAAAATGAAAAGAGCTAAGGAAACATCCTCTTCAGTACATAAATCTTTAGTACTAAATTGAGACAGAATTTTCAAATTTTCAAAATTTAGAAGGAAAAAGAACATGATGCTTAGCTCTAGTGAAGAACTTGAAGAAGGATCAGAACATGAACAGCATCTCAGGTTCATATTCAAGAGCTTCAAGATGAGCAGCCATGGCCTTGTTCATTGGTGGTGGCCCACATCTTAAAATCTGCTTACAAAACAGGGTTTAATATGAAATTATTGGAAGTTTGAAACTACAACTTGATTTTTTTTTGTAAATAAAAAAAAGATTAAAATACCATTTTGATCCCCTATACATTGGGATTCATTCTATTTTAGTCCTCGTGCTTTCAAATGTCTAAATTTAGCCCTTTCACTTTCAATAAATGTTACATTTAGTCCTTATTGTTAGTTTGAAGTTGTTTTTTTTTATGAAGCTTGGTAAAATAATAATAATAATTTTTATTCAATAAAAGATGTAATGTGAATATCTTTAAGGTAAAGGCTAATAGAGACCATTTTTTTTTTTTTTTTGAAAAGTTAACCATAAACTTATAGTGACTAATTTTAAGATTTATTGTGATCGGGGTGGCTCTAGAGAGACAAGTCGTCCACAAGAAGAAGAAAAAACAACTTTTAGAAAACAGTTAACTAAAATAGAACAAGTTACTTTGAACCCAAAATGATATTTTAACTAGTAAAAAACCAGACAACAAACAATTCTACTAATCTCATGAATGGGACATACCACTAGTCCTGATTACTTTAGCTCTTATAACATTTTGTAATGATTCAGTGATTTAAAATTTCAACCAAAAGATAGACAAGTAAATGGAATCCGAGTACGAACAAATTACCAGAAAACAAGAGAAAGCACTTTCGACAAAAAGAAATTGTTCAAACATGTTTTTGAAAACCAATCAAAAGCATCCTTATAATTTAAAACAATGGTTTATGAGTTGGTAATCGAATATACCTTAACATCAGAAGCGGGAGCGGGGCAGTGGGTTTGAATCATCTCCTTCGATACGAATCCGACACCGCCATCCCACACTTCAGGAGGCTGAGTAAGCAATTGGTATAGAAAATGGTTCATCAAAAGATATGGCATTGCTAATCATTCAACAAAAGTACATTTGCAAGCAAGAATAAAGGAAGCTCGAGAGGAGATCTATCATGGCCTAAGAGAAGAAAACTCCATCCATAATGCACAACTTTATGAACGAGCAGGTGTTCGGTAGCTTGTTTTGCAAAACCGTTTTCAAAAACTATTTTTTAGTATTGTGATCGGGGGTGGCTCTAGAGAGACAAGTCGTCCACAAGAAAAAAGAAACAACTTTTAGAAAACAGTTAACTAAACATATTTTCATTTACCTTTTTTGTTTTAAGAAATTGAAAACAACTTTTAAGAACAGTTATCAAACTAACCCCAGATTTGAAAAACAAAAATCCAATCCGACGGTATAACCAAACTAGTTTTTTTTTTCAGTTCAGCAACATGTGGGGACGAGAATTTGAACCTCTGACTAGTTGAGCGGTTGCAGTGTTACCAAACTAGTTTAATTCACTAGATTTGTCAAAGTTCATATCTATCAGGAAAACAAAACAAAATAAGCATAATACGACTTCCCATCATTTGACATGGAGATCTAGTAATGGTAGAAAGTTTAGAAACTACAAGTATAAATGTTTAAATTTGGGGCTGAGGCTGAAGGAGAAGACTGACCTGGTTTAATACATAAAGGAGCTTGAAGCTATCTGGGTACCTTGTGGCAAGAAGATCCAACTCCTCCTACAACCACACAAGTTTCTTTTGGTAAGAAACAGTTGTGAAATTAGAGAGAGATATATCATAGAGATTGTTATAATAAAAGCAAAAGTGGAAGCCTAAGAGGAGGCTACAAAAATATTACGATCCTACACTACTACAGTTCTTCCCAAGAAGTAGCTGTCTTTTGTTTTCTTTCAACCAAATCACCCTTCAATATCCAAAATGGCACAAATGCACATGTTTTTATTATCTTGCCAATAATGGCAAACCTTTGACCTCAATATAAGCCTTAACCAATTGAGCTATGCTCAAGTTAGCAAATATGTTCCATTCAAGTGTTCGGCTAAGGAGTTCGAACATAAAAAAGTACAGAAAACATTTCCATTAAATCACTCAGCCGTTGAAATTCACAGCACTAAGAAAGGAGTAGATTGATTACAGTATTACTCAGACAGTTGTGGTATAATAAACATCGGTCGCACCAGTTGGCCTGGTTTATCGTTCTCCATGAATGGGAAAAACTAACAATCAACATGTTATGAAATAAAAAGGATGGACTGGCATCTAAATTTACGGTCAATATGAGGACGAGATGGAGCTTCATTAAGGAAGAAACGGCGAGATTACCTTTAAAAGAATGTCCTCGTAGGTGACATTGGCATAAATGAGATGTACCTTCGTCTTGTCATTTGGATTTTCTAATATCGCTCGAGCAACCTAAGGAGCAGAAAAGAAAGCAGAGTATCTATAACAACAATCAAGTAGTCCAAATGATGGTAAGTTGAGTAACTAAAATGATCAAGCCAAAAGAAAAGGAAATGTGTACTTGATACATAGGAGTAATGCCGGAGCCTCCGGCGAGCATCCCAAATGCTCTGACCTGGCCAGGTTGATACCTGAAACGCCCCTGCAGTAATATTTTTCATTGTGAATTTTGAATATTCTCATTGTTTTCAAAGGTACTATGAAGTTCTTAGTTTCTCTCTCTCTTTAGAGAGAGAATGAGAGCTGTCTTTCTGTCTGTGACAAACAAAATGTTTTCATTAAATTCTCGAAATAGAACGTGCAGGAGGAGAATCTGTGTCCAACCCCGAAGGAAGCTGAATGCTAGACAGACAGATAGATAACATAAACCAAGGCAGTAGATATAGGAGACTAATTTCCATACCAAATCCAACTTGAACATTTAAGACCAAATGTTTTTGTTTCTGTTCTCTATTTTAAAAAATTACACATATTTACTAAAATCTTTCTTTGTTTGCTAGTTTACTGTCAAAATAGTTTTCGAAATCACTGATCAAGAAAAGGCTTCCAACATAAATTGAGCCCCATATTGATTCAAAAGAGAATTTTTAAAAAATAAAACTATTAGAAAACATAAATTATAAAAAAGGGAGGAAAATTGCTTTAGACTTGCAGAACTTCAAATCTGAGTTCATATATATGCAATGGAACACGTAAAAGACAAATTTGGACAAAGTAAAAATTACCTCATTTGTCAATGGAAGAAAATGTTTAGAATCCCAAAAAATATAGATACTTAAAAGCATAAAAAAACCATTACTTAAATAGCTTCCATTATTGATTGACACATACCTTGGGCCCCTTCACTGGAAGAAAATCACCGACACGCATCTGTCGGAAATGGTGTGACATCCTTCCTTGGGGATACATCTGATTAAACACAACACGACTTAAGATTAACATGCATACATACCATTAAAATATTCCCCATCAACAGAGAATCCGAAAATACATACCTTTATGACCAATTCAAAATATCCAACATCACAATCCAAAGTAATAGGCGTGTACGGTTTGATAACCTCTTCACCTTGGCCATCTTTTCCCCTGTAGGATGTGGATGGATTATAGTTTCTCAGGGAAAATAAATCATTTTCTCATATGAAACAGAATCATCTTCAAAAACAACACAAGGTAAACAGAGCTATAAGGCCCTTCACCCCCAATCAAACCCAAGGTAGATTACAAAAACCATTCCAGTTAGCTTATTCCAGAAGATGCAAATGATCAGAAAAGTGTTTCAACGATGAACACAATCAAGCAGCTAAGAGAAACACAGGATACTTCACCTGAACAAAGCTCATAGAAGTTTCCTTTAAAGTCCTACAATTTCTCTCAAGTGAAAAGACCAAAAGAAGTAGCCACCATAATATTAAGTCAAGTGACCTTATTCCAATAAAAGTTGTGACTGGCAATGACATAATGTCAGAATCAACATAATTTGTTCGTTCAGCTACCTATCCATATCCATGACATGTAGAAATCCAACTAATCCTATGAAGAATAAATAAGGATCAACTACTAGACCTGCAACTTATATGTTGTCCAATGGGAAGACCCAAAACTGAAGTAGGATTTGGGAGTGTAAATGTAAACTTCGCCACATTATGGCTCAGCTGCACACGCTTGATAAGTTTAAACTCCTTGAAAATCTCTGGATCCAAGCAACCTGAATGCATGAACCATATCGTAAGGAAAACAAATTAAGAAAATGAATCAAATAAAATACAGATGGCAATAACATGTGACGTTCTAATGTATCATATCATCACAGAAAAACCATCCATATGCACAAAAGTCCTGCTAAAAGGTTGATTGAACAATACATTTGGTCCACATATTACTGAATTAATCCTTCTTATTATCAAATAATATAAATATTTTCATTGACAACTCCAATGTCGAGCCCTGGTCATGTGATATGAACCATCAAATCTAGCAAAAATATTTGGTACTACGGAGTATAGATACTTCTATCATTCACTGTCTACCACGTCAGCATCATGTTAAAAATGATGTGGGATCTATTTCATTTACTAATGAAATTGTTTCTCTTCTAAAAAAAAATGATGTGGAGTCCACCCGCATTAAAAAATTATTTATTAAGACAAAATCATAGTGTGAAAAAAGGAAGTAGATACTCATGTATTCCCCAAATCTCCTTAATTGATAGATCAATTTAAAACAGATCGAATCATTGGTTTAATTTGAACCAGGAGAGTGGTATCCCTATGTACTTTCTCTCTCCTTTTAGAGCCCCAAGTTCTGTTTATGGGAAGGGGTTGAGGAAGGTAGGGGTACGCACTTGGTGGGGCGGGATACGATAACAAAGTCGGTTAGCCTTGGGGGCCAGCAGTTGTGGAATTTAAGGCTCCATAACAAAGCCCTTTTGGCCAAGTGGCTTTGGCAATTCCCTGTTGAATCTAATACCTTATGGCACAAGAATATCGATAGTAAATATGGTCATCACCCTTTTGACTGGGTATCAGAAGGGATTAAAAGCACTTTCAGAAACCCGTGGAAGGATATTTCTCTTGAGTTCCCTTCCTTTTCTAGCTTTGTGCGTTTCTCGATTGGTAATGGGGGGATACTTATTTTTGGGAAGATACGTGGGTGGGCGAGCGTCCCCTTTGTTTGTTGTTCTCTCATCTTTTCCATCTCTCTGAGATAAAGAACCACTTTGTGGTTGACGTTGTTAATTTCTCAGGGAACTCCCTCTTTTTTTCTCTTGGGTTCCGTTGTGCGTTGTACGATAGGGAAACGACGAAGGTGATGGCTCTTTTTTCAGTGGTTGAGGGTGTGAGCTTTTCGCTGGAGAGGAAGGATCGCCGGGTGTGGATTCCTAGTCCGAGAACGGGTTTCTCTTGTTGCTCTTTCTTTCTTTGCTTGTTGGACCCCTCCCCGGGTGGTGAGTCGGTGTTTTCAGCCCTTCGGAAGGTGAAAGTCCCAAAGAAGGTTCAATTTTTTATCTAGCAGGTTGTGCATGGCAGAGTTAATACCTTGAATAGGCTGGTGAGGAGGTCAGACTAGTTAATGGGTCCTTTTTGTTGTATTTTCTGTGTAGGGCGGAGGAAGATCTGGATCATCTATTATGGAGTTGCGCTTTTGCTCGGGCCGTTTGGGACTTTTTTTTAGGCGTTTGGCCTTTTGTTGGCGAGACCCAGGGATCTCAGGGAGATGATCGAAGAGTTCCTTCTCCTTCCTCCTTTCGAGAGAAAGGAAAGTTTTTGTGGCAAGTGGGGGTGTGTGCTATGTTTTGAGGTTTATGGGGGGAAAGAAACAATAGGACCTTTGGAGGGCTTGAGACAGATCCTTATGTAGTTTGGTCTCTCGCTAGGTTCCATGTTTCTTTATGGGCGTCGGTGATGCAGTTATTTTGTAATTATTCGTTGAACTTGATTTTGCTTGACTGTAGCCTCTTCTTATAGTGGGGTTCCCTTTCGGGACTTGTTTTTTTGTATGCCCTTATATTCTTTCATTTATTCTCAATGAAAGCTCGGTACCTTTTCAAAAAAAAAAAAAATGAACCAGAATGTCCAAGACCAATGGCAATAACTCCAAAATATTAATTACCTTCTAAAACTTCAAGAAAGTGTAAGGGCAAGTTTGGGAGTGATTTGAAATGGTTAATAACACTTTTTTCATATTCAAAATCACTCTAAATCATGCATATAAGTTCAAAATCATTTTAATGTTTGATTATACATTTTTAAACGCATTTTACATACCATCAAAATTGATCTTAAATGACTAAATGCATGTTTTGGAGTGATTTTGAACGTGACCAAAGTGATTTTAACCATTTCAAAATCACTCTCAAATATGCCCAAATCACTATGACCCGAGGCCGGAATTGAGTATAGCTCAAGCTCAAATAATCATTGATCAACATAACAACTCTCTTGTTGTATGTTGAAACTACTTTTTCTTATTTGTAACATAATATTCTTGAAAAAAAAATTACAAGTATAAGTTAATACAAAGAGATAAACCAAATACTATAACCAAAAAAATATGCACACATACAAGCAGCTTGCATGGATCAATTTCTGAATCCATATAGATTCATTACTCAAAAACATCACATATCCACAAAATAACATGTAAGAACTTCACACTGCACTCTCAAATTTTCATCAAAAGCGAACGCATCAAAACACAACAGATCCCAAAAACTACTCACAGCATTCAAGTACAAGAGATTTCAACTGACAATCGTGAATCCTAAACACCCAACAAAGAAATCCAAATTCTAAACAATGGGAACTAAACAAAACTGAGATTAAAGAGCAGTTAACCTCTAGATTTGCTTTTCTTGGACGAGGATAATAAATAGAGAGCACCAACAGCAAGGGCTGAAACAGCCACAGCCAAACCCAGAAGGATTTGGGGATCCAAAGACTGTAAGAACTCCATTACACAATTCTTCACAGACAAAAAAAAACCTTGAGAAAAATCAAATGGGGTTTCGATTTGGAGGGGAAATTGAAACGAAAATTGGGAAGAAGGTGAATAATTTTATAATGGGTTGTTGTGATTCACCTAATTTTTTCCGGTTGCACAGCTCCGGAGCCGCTTTCACCAGCTGCAACCACCGGAGAAAAATGAATTGCCCACGGAGTTGGGTGGTATTTGGAGGTCTTTCAAGTTATGAAAAAAAAAGACAAATGGAGGAGCTTAATTCAGAGTGACACCACAATTATTTAAAATAAATAAATAAATATAATTGGAGTGAATAATAATTAATATCCGGTTGCATAAACAGCACGCCTAAAATAATGACAAATATACCAAAAAAAAAAAAAAAAAAAAGTGATGAAAAAAAATGATTATCACTAATAGTAATAGATTGCTATTGCTAATATATGACTATCATTACTAGTGATAGTCCCTAACAAAAAAAAATGACATACCTTACAATTTTTCTATTTTTAAACAAAATTTAGAATTTTATGTTTTTTTTAGTACAATAAATATTAGGTGGAGATTTCAATTTCTAATTGGTCCGTGAATAATGCATCATTTATCATCTACTAGTAGATGATTTGATTTCTCATTCTCATAATTGTTAAAAAATAAAAAATAAAAAATTGAACTCACATGAAAAAGAATAGGTATCTAACTATGAATTATTCGAGTTGGTCAGGCCTATTTTGTTTATAGTTATTAAAGAAATAAATTTTGGTTTTTAAAACAAAACACTAATCAAATTTTGAGTAAATTTAGTTTGGTTAAAATTAAGACATTTTTAACAACGTGAGTATAACTCAACTGGATAAAGTATGAATTAATGACAAAAATATTAGAGGATCGATCCACCCCATATTAATTAAATATCTTTGCAAAATAAAAATTGAGACATTTTAATTAGGGAAAATTGTATCCAACGTATTTAGACTAAAATAATTAAAGATATAGCCACTTTTTAAAAGTTTTGTGCAAATTTGTAAAATATTTTTTTTTATTTTCGTATTACCCTTAATAAATAAATATAATTAAAAAAATGGGTTATCGCCAGCCGCACTTCCCTCCCCCGCCCGTATCTACCTCGACGAATGCTTCCTCTAGTACGACAATTACAGTTTCTACAAAGAATCCACCGATCCAGTTAGGGATTCGATGAATTGCGATTCGAAATTGGGAGAAATCAAGGAGTCTGGGAGGTTAGGGTTTGGGAAGAATGTTAGAATTTCTGTTGAAGCTATGACGAAGACGATGATGGTGAAAGAGGGATGTTCAGAAGATGAACTAGAATCGCATAGTTATCACATAGCAACTTATGCGATCGCACAACTATTGCATAGCAACATATGCGATCGCAATAGCTATCAATCTTTTATAATTTTAAATATAATTCTGCATTTTAAAATTTTAAAATTTTAAATTCAAAATTTGGATTAAAAAAAAAAATTGTTGTTTTCTAAATCTACAATCACAACATTGGAAAACAATTTTCAAAAACAGAATTCAAATTGCCTACCAAACACATATTCGCTTAAATTTAAAAATATAAAAAAAAATTCAACCTAAATTTTTTAATTCTTAATATATATTAATGGTCATTTTTTAATATTAAATTTGATAGTTTAAAAAAAAAACAAATTTTGTGGAACTTTGTATTTTCTCGATTGCAGGTGCATTTGCATGTGATTCATGTACAACAAAATTACAAAGGACTTTCAAAATTACAAAGGACTTTCACGTGAAGCATGCTCATCATGTACCTGATGTTGGAGGAGAAAAAAAAACGTAAACCGAGCATAATTCAATTGATATAAAATTGTGCTCTTAATTAAGATGTCATGAGTTCAATTCTTACATTAAAAAAAAAAAAAAAAAAAAAAAAAAAACTTACTTTTAATGATAATTGACATGTAGTATATCTAGCTTCTTTAACTAAATTCAAATTCTTTCCAATATATAAATACGA
Organism: Herpetospermum pedunculosum; assembly: GCA_028017165.1. NCBI lineage: Eukaryota > Viridiplantae > Streptophyta > Magnoliopsida > Cucurbitales > Cucurbitaceae > Herpetospermum > Herpetospermum pedunculosum. The sequence goes on from CM051525.1 coordinate 58,445,301, forward strand.
GAAAGTAAAGAGAACATTGAAATTGTAGTGTATTGGAGCGTTTTGTAAGATATTTATATATATATTTTTTTTTTGATAACATGGAGAAAGAGGAATTCGAACCTGAAACTTCTGGTTCATAATTCAGACATTATACCGGTTGAGTTATGCTCTTGTTGGCTATCTTTTGACTATTTATCTTATAAAAATGTTAGTTGATCATTTTTAAAACAATTATTTAAATTTAGTCATACATCCCATTACCTCTTAAATTTAACCCATTTTTTTCCACCAACTTTTTATTTAGTATTTCTTTCTCAAACCAGTAACTCTTTAGGGGTGTTTGGCCCAAGCAGTTGGAGGAGTTGAAGTTGTTTTGTCTGAAGTTTATTTTATCTGTTTTCTTCCGCCCAATTTTTTTTTACAAACTTTCAAAATTTTCTTATTAAGGATTTCTTCCAATTCCAATAAATTCTAAAATTGAAATATTTTTTATTTTATTTTATCTATTGTTGACAAATTTCTATTAAGACAACAAAAAATAATTTTGAGCACAATACTTTACATTATTTTTTCACATTGGTTATCAAAAAAAAAAAAAATATATATATATATATATATATTTTGTTAGGACTCATCTTTAATTTTATGAATTATAAGATTGTCTACCTATAAGTATAGTCTATCCATGTGAAACACATCGCCTCCACCATCTTAAACTTGTCATTCCATTTGAATCCACTCAGTATGTCAACAGGTTTATTTTAGCTATTTTTTTTGTACAATTGTTTTTCTATAATTTTCCATATTTTCATTGTTAAAGATTTCTTTCAATAAATTTTAAGAATGAGATTTTTTATTTTTATTTTATGTATCCTTCACAACTTTTTTTTTTAATATAACAAAAATAATTTTGACCACAATACTTCACATTCTTTTTTCAATATCACTCACATCAATTATTCATTTTATTTGGATAGTTTTGAAATAAAAGAAATTCGTACAATATTGTGTTAAATATTACATGTGAATTTGAAAGATTTTAAACTATTAATTTAAACGGGTCCAAATAAGCTGATGTTTTTATTTATCTCCATGGTAAGAAATACTACATTTTGAATTTGGTTTAAGTACCAATTTTGATTGAACAACCTAATTTATATTTAAGATAATAAAAATATGTTGAATTGCATTTTTAGTCATTTTACACATTTCGTTTAAATTATGTTTTTTTTAATAATTAAAAATATTGTTGGAGGGAGAGAGAGGAAGAGAGAGAAATGAAAATGGGACAGACTTGAATAGTAATTAATGTAGAAGTCTGGAGAGTTCAATAGTAATTACTGTAGAAGTCTAGGGAGTTGATATTTTTTATCCGAGTTCAACAAGTTCGTGGGCCAAACGGGGAGTTAACTTCTCCTCCCAACTCCGTGTCAAACAACTCCTTGGGCCAAACATGCCCTTACGGGTCGTTTGACCCACGAAATTGAGAGAGTGGAGTTGGGAGTAGGGGTGCAAGGGAAACCCGAAAAAACCGAACCGAACCGAAAAACCGACCGAAACCGACATTAATTTCGGTTCGGTTCGGTTCGGTTGACGATTTCGGTTTGAATATTAAGAAAACCGAATATATTCGGTCGGTTTTCGGTTTTGATGCTTTAAAATCGATGATAACCGAACCGACCGATTACTATATATATATAATAAACCGAAGGATTACCAATAATTGTAAGTGGTCCAGTGGCTTTAAAGACGCCTTACAACCAAGATGTCTTGAGTTCGAGCTTGACAATATGCATATTTTTTGAACTATTTACCCCTACAAAGTAGAATGGGCCCATAACCCATTAGCGGCCCATCATCCAGCCCACTAAACTTAACCCAACTCGGCCCATTGCTCTTTGAATTAACTAATCGGTGAACCGCCAGACCGAACCGATTAAACCGTCGGTTAATCGGTCGGTCGGTTCGGTTACACCCCTAGTGTAAATACTACTGACTCCTCAGAGTTCAACCGTAATTACTATTGGAGTCTGTCTCGTTAATTTCTCTCTCTTCATCTCTTTCACTCCCACGATATTTTTAATTATTTAAAAAAAAAAAAACGTAATTTAAACAAAATGGTTAAAAGAACTAAAAATGCAATTCAAACTTTTTATTATTATTTTAAATATAAATTAGGTTGTTCAATCAAAATTAGTACTTAAACAAAAATTAAAAGGTAGTATTCTTAATAAAAAAAAACATTAGTTTTTTTGTTTAAATTAATAGATTAAAATCTTTCAAATTCACATGTAATATTTAACGCCTCTTTTATTTCAAAATTATCCAAATAAAATGAATAATAAATGTGAGTGATATTGAAAAAAAAATGTGAAGTATTGTGGTCAAAGTTATTTTTGTTATCTTCAAAGAAATTTGTGAATGATACCTAAAATAAAAAGTAAAAATTACTTTCTTAAAATGTATTGGAATAAGTCTTTAATGATGAAAATTATAGAGAAAATTGTACAATAAAACAACTAAAATAAACCGTCATCGCTGAGATGCTCAGTTCCGAGTGGAGTGGATTTAAATGGGATGACGAGTTTAAGTGGGTGAAGGTGGAGAAAGATGTGTTTGACACATGAGTCAAGGTAATACTATAATCATGTATTGTTCTTTTTTTTTTTAAAGAAGTTTGTAAAATATATATAAATTAATTAAAATATATATAAATTAAAAAAGAAAAAATAACCACTCTTATCCCGTCACCAATCATTGACAATAGTAAACGTCGGTCATAATTTTTAAAATACAAATTTGAACTTAATAATTATAATTTGTATTGTTTGTTAATAATTGTCCTAATTTGACAAATTTAACATTAGGAAAAACACTTTAGTATAGAACAAATCAAACACATTTGTAGATAAAAACACTTTTGAAAAAAATGTAACCAAACACAGGAATGTTTTAATTATAAACATTTCTAGAAAAAAATATTTATTCTAAAATGCATTCTTTAAAAATCATTTTTTTTAGTAGTCAATCCAAACACACCCTCCTCTATTCTCCATGTGAAAGTGGGAATTCAAAAGAAAAAAAAAATACCAAGCCACATCATACTTTTGTAAACATGTTCTTTTAGAAAAGGACTTTGATTGAAATAAATTCATACTTTAAAGACAGAATTAAAATTTTCAAGACTAGAGATGAATTTATTTGACTTCCCATGCAATTGTTTGTTTTCTATTACAATTTGGTTTGGCCTTTCATAGATAGGTCCTTATTTTCAAGGATGAAAAAATCGCCGAAATTGGTCGAAATATCGCCGATATTTCGTCAATTTCGAAGGATCGATAGAGATAATGGGGGCAACATCGTTTTTACCCAAAATCGGCGATATTTTGGCGATATATCAAAAAAATCGGCGATATTTTGACGATATATCGAAAAAATCGGCGATATATCGTAAAAATCAAAGATAAAACGTAAAAATCGACGGTAAAGTGGAAAATCGGCGATATTTCGTTTATTTTTGCAGTTTTATTTGTTATAATAAGTAACTTGAGTTAACTTTTGCCAAAATTGCATGTAGCTCGGTTGGTTTCTCTAGGATTTGGAATGTGCCATGTCTTGAGTTTGAATCCCACTCAAAACATGTTTTGTTAATTTATTTTCTAACATTTCCTTTTTTTCTCTCTTTTCTTATTAAATAATTTATGTTTTGTTTTCTCTCTCAATTTTTTTTTTCTCTTTTTAATCATTTTTCAATTTTTTTATTATATAATTTATACTTAAACTAATCCATAATAATTCTACGTTTTGAATTATTTTATAATACAATGTTTTGTAATGTATTATTATTATTTTTTTGTGTTGCATGTTTAAAGATAAAATATAAACTTTATGAATATTATAATATAATTTTTAATTTATTAAATCAGGTAAAAAATTATCTTATTATTAAATTATGAATCATATATTTGTTGACCAAATTTTGTAATCTATAAATTATTTAAGTTCATATTCATTTTTACGACTTCAATGTTATCCATTATTCTATGATTATTCCTGTTTGAGTTCTAATTTTTGAAATATATGCTTGAAGCAATAGTGTATTACTTAAATAAGCTTGGTCTAAAGTTTCATTAAAAAAGTCATAATATTTCTATCAATTTTCGTAATATCCGTGATTCTTCTCGAAATATCCGTCGATATATCCGTAAATCCGAGTTACCGATATCGATATCGATAAAGATATTTTCGTCCTTGCTTATTTCATTACATTGAAAAGCTTAATGTAATGTGCAACTCTAACGTTTGATAATGTTTTTGTTTTTAAAAGATAGATTACTAACAATTTTCTTTGTTTTATAATATATCTGCATTTCGAACATTTTTCAAATTCAAACCAGATTTTAAAAACTAAAGAGAAAATAGTTTGCAAAACCATATTCTTTTGTTTTTTAAATTTGGTTAAAATTTCAAAATTATGTTTAAGACAAAGAAATAGTTAATAAAGTAACTTTTAACTTGAAAAAACAGAGAGCTAAAAGCAAAATCATTATCAAACGGAGTCTTACCTCTACACGTATCTTGCAACTAGATGCTCTGCAATTGCCAAGCTTGAAGTTAACCCAGGTGATTCAATTCCAAAAAGGTTGATGAGACCAGAAACCTTATGAATCTCCTCCCCCTGCATAATATTACAGTGAATCCATACTTCTCATCAATAGATATCAAAACAACACCAATTGATTGAGTTTTTATATCATTGCAAACTCACATGCTACTCTGAGTTTAATCTTCTAGAAAACTTGAAAATGCTGTGATGTGCAAAATGACTACTAAAATAGTTCATTGACACTATAGTAAGTGAATTAAAAAAAAAAAAAGAAAAAAAAAAGTGGAATGTGGCACTTTTTTCTGTCCAAGATCAAACCAATTATGGTATAAAATTCTGAAAACAATAATTGAAATATTAGGATAGAACTTAAAAGTTAAAAGCAAAAGCTTGAATATCAATCAAGTGTTTGATCGGTTAATATAATTTAGTGCGAAAGAGTAAAACATTTTTATGCTATATGGTTTAATATACGTCTGATAGTGGTCTGATAGTGGTCGTTCAAACTTTTTCTTTAATCCATGAGTGTTCGGGTCAGCTTACCTTGATCTCATGGGACAACCGTCTGACCCTACTAAATTTAGTTTCTAAAGAAACTCGTAAAATATTAAATCTTAGGTAGATGACCGTCATGGCTTAAAACCATTCTCTTTGATCCCTTTATTATTTGCGGGCTCCTATTGACCACTAGGCCAACTCATGGTGGTTAAATTTGAAAAGAAACTTTTCTTGTTCGTTTTCTTTTTCCTTCTCCTTTTCCCCCTTTCGTTTATTTTGAGGTTCCTTTAGTATTATTAATATTTGTTTTGTTTTCAAGAGCATAGAGCTCACATTTTTAGGTTCCACCTTAAAAGATGTACACATCTCAAGAGCATAAAGCTCACATTTCACAAGGAACCTTGTCACAACACCATCAGTTTGAAGAAATGAACAAACCCTTTTTTAAAATCTGTAATTCAGAACAAGCTTCTAACAAATTTTAAGTCAACACGCGACTGCCAGCAAAGATACTTTTTTATCTATTCTTAACCAATCACAATCAAAGTAGGGTGGTCGGGCAGTGGATGTGCATAATTCATGATAGTGTACTTAGAAATCACCTGTATAACAAAGTCGGCTGAAGTTTGTCGGGGTCCTGAGAGTTTTGGCCGGATTCCTGCATATCCTGATTGTAAAGATTCATCCTTTAGACTTGGGTAGTACTTTCTTATTTCTTCGTAAAACCGCTCAGCACGACTACCACGCACAGAATAGTCAAACCTGGACCAAAAAAAATCATTAAATTGATGAGCTATCATCATGTATCATTCTAATTTAATATCCGTGAGTATCTTTTTGATAGGACTTTGTTTTTTGATAGGAAGTATCATGTATAATGAACTAAGAGAAGCACGTAAAGGCAAAGAAAGGTAACAGGGAAGAGTCAAGTAGGTTGGTTCAGTTCAGACAATTTATGGACAGACTTCCAGCAAAACACCAAATCAAGGAGAGCTTTTCCATACAGATTTCAACAAAAACGAGTGGAAATTAAAGGGAAAAGAAAAAGAAAAAAAACTAATCTAATACATGAGACCTATGGTTCAGTCAGTTGTTTGAGCATAGGAGAATCGTCAATTGAACATCGACTGGATGTAAATAACTTGTCTACAACCCCATGTCATAATATATGGAAAGATGAAATCAGAAAAAAAAAAAAATATATATATATATATATATGTTCCTATTACCCATATCATTATATTGAACCAGAAAACAAATTTAAGATCACAGAAATGGAGCCTGTATTGCAGCTAGGCAATATGACTCCCTCACTACAGAAGCCAATAATTTGAACAAATTCAAATTAAGCACTCATAAGCAAATAAAATTAACAAAATGAATGACATAGAATGACATAGAATGAGAACACTTGGGCATAGAATGTCTACTTGTTCAAGAAGCTTGAGATTCCATCGACCTCATCAATCCATTCAACATCAGGACCAAACTTGACCTGACCATCTAAATCCAATGTAACATGCACACCAATTCCACCATCCTCTGGCAGAGGATAAATCAAACGCTGGAATGGTGGGACTCCCACATTTGACAACGTAAAGTAGCAGCCACGCGCATAATAGGAGGGAGGAATGACTCCACCACGGAGACCATCAAATCTTTTTGCAAGGGGAACAGCAGATAGCCCTGTGGAATTCACTACAAGTCTAGGAACCAACGTTAGCTCTGGCACCGGGAGATGCTCCCCATTCAATTTTTCAAGATTTTTGGCATCGGATATATGGAGGTGAATTTGATTTTCTTCAACATGACCACCAATAACAGCAGTATTATAAGAGAATTTAGCCCCATGATTTTCAGCCTCCCCCTGGACCCACATGGGAGTGATATTTCTGTCAATATGCAAGTAAATTAAACCGATCAAATATATAATGTTGCTGCAAGTATAAATAATGATGAAACATGTCGTGGATGAAGTTATACATGTATGTGCAGTAACTGAATACTTACCACTAAGGATAACATCAAAGAATGTGAATCAACAATTCCAGACAAAGGCGACAACAAGGCTTTCACACACTGTAATTCAGGCTCCATTCTCATTGCCTCATCACCATCAACCATCCTCAATCCTTCAACCCCATTTTGAACTCCCCGACCCAACAACTCATTCAATTTCGGAACCTCTGAAGTTCTAGTAGCAACTATAAGCTTGCCAACTTGTTTATGAGGAATCTCGTGTTCGGAACAATACCGGTAGAGTAAATCTCTTCCTCTTATGCAAAGAATTGCCTGCAAAAATTGATTGAGTTCATAAATTCGCAATAATCGTTCATTTAGCTCATACTATAAATTTTAAGAAGAGGTCTCCGAAAAAGAATAGAAGGTTGCGCCCAAAGATTTCACTTCACCATCGATATTCCCTCTTTTGTTAATTCATTTGTCTTTTAAAAACACAAAGAAAAGTGATTATCATTTCATCTTCTATTGCAGCATTCGGTTTTTTTAAGTAAATTTATGTGATATATCCATATAGGACAGTCAATTTATACTATACACATATACTTCCGTTCCTACTGAAAATTCTGCAATCTCACTTTATACAGACTAAAAAATCTATCCATCAACTACAATTATGCAAACAGTTAGATCCAAAACCTTATTCACAATCGGAAACGGCTCAGCCTGATCAGTAATCGACAGTTGAAATCCAAGAAATGCTACCAGAAGAAATTTATAATTTCAGAAAGAAAGCGATAACGAGACGAAGAATCAGTTCACCTTGAGAGAATTGCGAGGATAGTAAATGCCGGCGTGGATGACTTCGCTGTTGCGAGAACTGGTTCCGGTGCCGAAGGTTGGAGCAGATTCGAGCACCAAAACATCTCTGCCTCTGAGAGAAAGCTCCCTCGCCACTGCTATTCCGACCACACCCGCTCCGATCACGACGCAATCCACATTCTCTCTTGCCGTACTGGCCGCCATTGATGATATCTTCTTCGCCATGCCCGTTCTTCCCCGTAAACTTCGAACAGCATCAGCAAGCTTCAGCATCTTCTTCTTCTCCCGTTTTCACCACTTCCAAGTCTTCTTTCTCTGACTGAGATGAGCTTTGAGCTCTGCTTTTGGTTTTTGTGTTTATTATTATAATTATATTGTTTTTTTTTTCTTTCTAAGAATACTATTATATTACATAATTTACCATTTTTTCCGTAGAATACGAACCAGAATAATTAGAATAATTTGAAATACAAATCTCATAGCCATTAACACGTTTTATGTCAATTGATTTATGTTCATTTTGGTCATAATTTAACCAGTTGCAATCATAGTCTATAAGCCAACAAAAGCATAACTCAACGACATAATGTATGCCTAGTGACCATGAAGTTGTAGGTTCAATTCCTCACCCCAACATATTGTCAAAAAAAAAAAAAAAAAAAAAATCATAGTCAACTATTTGAGGCGCTTAATGAGTTATATGCTCATTTTGGTCATAATTTACCAAGTTACAATCATAGTCTATAAGAAACTGTTTGAAGCGTTGAGTGAGTTATATGTTCATTTTGGTCATAATTTACCAAGTTACAGTCATAGTCTATATAACTCACTCAACGTCTCAAACAGTTCCTTATAGACTATGGTTGTAACATAATTTACCAAGTTACAGTCATAGTCTATAAAGAACTGTCTAATTTACCAAGTTACAATCATAGTCTATAAGGAACTGTTTGAGACGTTGAGTGAGTTATATGCTTATTTTGGTCATAATTTACCACGTTACAACCATAGTCTATAAGGCACTATTTGAGGCGCTGAGTGAATTATATGCTAATTTTGTTCATAATTTACCAAGTTACAATCATAGCCTATAAGGAACTGTTTGAGGCGCTGAGTGAGTTATATGCTCATTTTGATCATAATTTACCAAGTTACAACCATAGTCTATAAAGAACTATTTCAGGTGCTGAGTAAGTTAAAATAGTCGGGAGTTATAACAGTACGTGAATAGTAAATATTATTGAATTCAGTACAATTACTTTATTGACTCCAAGTTGGTGCCTCAAACATCCTCTAATAGTCGGCGGATAAGACATCATTCATCACAAATATTGATGGTTCACCATGCAATTGTCTATTAAAAAAAAAAAATCCTAATACATTTCTCAATTTCTGATTAAATTATCGAAATTTAAAACTTTCAATTTTATAGTGAGTGTGAGTACACTTTAATGGATAAAATATCAATTATTATCTCAAATGTTGGTGGTTTGATTTCCCACCTAACAATTATTAAATTAAAAAAATATCTTTCAATTTTGTGTGTAGATCATGGACCTCTTCAATATTTTTTTAAAACTCGAGAAAAATAAAAAAAAATTAGATTTCTATTAAATTTAAAATTTAATATTAATTGAGGTTTTTTTTTTTTTTTTTTTTGAGTTTAACCTTGGGGTGGGGGTGGGGGATTCAAACCTCTGACCTTATGGTCGAGGGCACGTCTTTATGTCAATTGAGCTATGCTCGGTTTGGCTGTTATTTGAGGTTGGTACTTTTCGACTTACAAAATTATTTGATAATTGAACGTTGTTCTTGACTCTTGTTACTATTTTATTCATATTGTGTTCTTTTGTCTCCTTCAAAACCGGTTGGATAAGATATGGCATTCAAGATAGGTAGGGCAAAGGGGAGTATATTTAATTAATTATATATTATTATATATCTCGATTAAAGTTAAATCTTTTATTGTCTCTTGAGTCTTCGGGCGTTTTTTTAATAATACTAGCAAGAAACACGTGCGATGCACGTGAAGTTTTATCATTTTAATTTAAAGTATAATTTTTTTTTTTTAACTCTTAAATTTTATAGTTAAAAGTGAGGGTTGGTTGCACAAATAGCAATCAGACCCAAACTAATTGCAAATTTAACAAATTTTAAAATGTTTTGCAAATATGGCAAAAAAATCTGTTTCTATCACTATAGACTTTATCATATCACTCATAGACTGTTATCATTGATAGACTATTATCACTGACAAAAATCTATAAAAAGCTGAGGTGATCAGCGATAGATTTCTATCGGCCATAAGATATCAGCGATAGAAATTACCATATCCACAAATTTTTTAAAAACATACTATATTTTTAATTATTTTATTCTAAATTGACATCTGTTACCATTTTCCTAAAAGTAATGTGATATATGTTTATATTTTTCTTTATAATAGAAAATTTTCTTTGTTGACAACATTTTTTATGAGCTTGTATAAAATATATTTTTCAATATTTAATTTAACCATATTATTTTATACAATGCAAAGTATAAATATTTACGTGTACTAAAAAATGGTACAAATATCCATTAATCATAATGTCCTTTATATTAATGCTTTTTTTTATTTTTTATTTTTTATTATTATTATTTATAATTAAATTCAAATAATTATTATAATAATATATACAAATTGAAAATGACAAAGATATTAACTGGCATAAAACATACAACATTGACTCAAAAATTAAATAGTTAGATGTGTGAGTCTCACTCCATATATTTTCAAAAGAACCAAAAAAAAAAAGAAAAAAAAAAAACATGAAAACAAAACTTTTATAATAAATAAATGAAGAAAAAAACAATTAAAAACATTTTATTAAAATTTTAAAAATTATAAGATAATTAAAAATAAAATAGGATATATATATTAAAATTAAAATTAAAGTAAGAACAAAACTTATCTAAAAAAAAAGTAGGACCAAAACTTAAAAGAAACAAAACACAAAAATACACCATAGTAATTAAAAAAAGACACTGAAAAACAAAACAAAAATGTTTTCTATCAGACAATTTCACCTACTGTTTGCTTCGCCTCAATCTTCAAATTAGAGTGTCACGTCTCACAACTTCAATCTTCTTTCTCACTTGATTTCAAGTGCACTTCTTAATCTTCATCTCTATCTTACACGTTTCATACGTCTTGTTGCAGTATTTTTTTCTCAATCTGTTTCAATTTCGATTTTTCCAGATGCAAACGAAGAATAGAAGAATACCTAATTTGTATATTGATGAAGAAATCTTACATTGAATTCTTCACAAGAGCTTAATCCATTGTCTATGAATCGACGCCGTCTACATTTTCTCCTTCACCTATTGTTGCCGCAGGTTCTCAGAAATAATTAATCTTGACGCGGTCTGGTCAATTAAAAGGCATTCCTTCATCTCTCGAATCCCCATTTCTTCCGACGTAGTCGAAGCTTAAAGACATCCTAATCGATTACTTCAATGTCAATGTCGAGAAGTAAAATCTCCCTTCCCCACAAACCATGTTCTTTTGATCTCATATGAAGCTATGACCTTTGGCATAAAACTTTCTAAACATTATATATATTTGATAAGCATTGAATAATATTATCAATACTTAATTTTGTGAACGTTGAGAAGATGAAAGATTGTACACATTTTCAAGACCATTAATTGAGTAATGTCTTAATTTTATGAAAGTTGAGAAGATAAAAGATTATACACATTTCCAAGAGTAATGTTGAGAAGATGAAAGATTTACCTACAAAGGTGACTTGAGGGGAGAAGAAGAGCAAAGGGCGAGTGTAAACTAAACTGAAGGATAAAATGGGGAGAAAAAGTTTCTCCTCTTAAACAACTTTTAGATATAGTAAGATAAGATTGTTGCTTTCGATTTTTTTTTATAAAAATATTGCATGTTTCAAACTATAACAGTTTTTATTCCAGATTGTTTTTTGAAAAAACGATCTTCCACTCGAGCAAATATCGTATTTTCAAAAGGCGCTATTGTTCCACGAAGATGCATATCGTCTTTTCAAAATACGATCTAGGTCAGCTGTAACGCATCGTTTTTTGAAAAGACGATGTGGTGACACCTGTAAAGACCGTTGTATGAAAAAACGATATTCCAGTTGGGTTGTGTGCTGCTATGCCTATTTTATTTCCTTCACAGCAAGATCATCTTTAAAAAAAAACACTTCCAACCATCCCACAATGTTATTAGTTTCAAATAACATCGACAAAATTAGGATGAAGCTCATTTACAAATCTGTTCATTCCTGTTAGCAAATTCCAAAGGATTAGAGAATCAACCTCCGCCTATAAAGGATGAAGGCCGACTTCGTGTGCTTTGAAATTGTCAAATGTCAAGGCTAGGGCCTCCACAAGCTCAACAGACTCGAGAAAGGTTTGAAAGCTTTCAGATGCGAGAATGCCATCATTGATAACTATCACGTTGATGTTGCATTTATATGAAAGCGCTAGAGGTGGTTTCCATCAATCAACTGTGCCAAACCTATCTTCCAAGAGTATGAGATCTCGTGGACCAGTTCGATTGTAGACCCATGCTTGTAGTGGATGAGGTCGTTCAAGTCCAGCATCAAATTCATCAGTTGCTGTCAAAGTCCATTGCACTAGGTCCACCCAGTTCCCCAAAAATAAAATAATTTCGTTTAAAGCTGATAAAATGAGCATAATAATTTCGTTTAAAGCTGATAATTTCGTTTATGCGATTCTTTTGTTGATATAGGTAGGTTTGATTTTTTCTTATTTTTTATTTTTTTAAAAAAAGAATAAAATTAGTGAGTATATTTAGAGAAAATTAAACAAAGGAGTACAAAAATTAAAAAACTTGCTGTTCAAAGTCTAGGGTTAAAATTGATTAAATTGAAATTTAATGTCTAAATTAATACAACCATGTAATGTTGGAGGTATAAATTAATTTGTCCTAATAAAAAATAAAATCATTATCGCGAAAAGAATTAAAAAAGAAAAAACAAATTATCGCGAAAAGAAAACGAAAAAACAAAGAGAGAGAGAGAGAGAATTTCAGAGCAGGCAGTCGGGCAGTGGTAAGCGAAGCATTGTCAGAGGAGACGACAATGGCGAACCCTAGGAGGACCTCAATTTCATCATCTTCTTCAACCAATCCCCAAAGCTTGGAGAGTCCATTCCACAGTCAATCCCCAGCCCGAAGCCTTTCTCTATCCTTAGCCTTATCATTCTCTCATCTGAAGAACTTTCTCAAGAAGCCTCACGCCTTCCCTTTCCTTCTCTCTGTTTTCCTTTTACTCACATGGATTTCTCTCAGAATCCAGCACTCTTCTTCTCGCTTCTCCTCTCCCTTTCAACAGATTCCTGATTCGTGGACCAAAGACGATGATCTCAAAGCTAACCTCGTTCGCTTCAAGTCTGGATTTCCTTCTCGGATTGCCAAGGATAACAGAGGCTGGCTACTCGACCCTATTTCTCTCGCGCTTGATTCTGGCATTCATGGTACTCCCATCGCCTTCACTTTTGGTTTGAATTCATTGATATTCCTTCTCGGATTGCCAAGTTATATGGGTTTTAGTTTTTTAAGTGTCTGTTGATTTCGTTAGCCTAAAACTATGTCTTCTTTGCGCTTGAAATTGTATGAAATTATATCCATTGCGGCTGGAATCGAAACCCTGTATGCTCGAATGAAATTCAATTCGTGAAGCCCATGTTCATTTCAGTGATCATTTCGTTCTTCTTGCAGGTGGAGCAGTGACCTGTGCTTCTGTTCATATTGGAGAAATTCAACCTGGGGCTATGAGGGGAAACCATAGGCATCATACGTGTAATGAGACGTTTGTTCTGTGGGGTGCTAGAACAAAATTCAGGGTAAGCTAAGGAGATTGGAAATCATTTGTCTATTTTTATCTGTTTTATATCAAGAATTTCATGGATGTGGCATAAAGTTGGGAACTGTTTCCTTGAATGAAAAATGGTAGAATTCTAAATTAAACATGTCTTATAACGGTCTTGTTCTATTTATCTAAACTAACTGTATTATCCTGTTGCTAATTTGGATTCTGTGTCACTTTATACACCCTATGCAGTTGGAGAACAGCAAGGTAGGTGATAAAGGATATGCTGAAGTGATAATTGGTGCAGACGAGGTTGCTGTTGTAGCAAGTCCAAGAGGAACAGCCCATGCGTTGATAAACATGGATCCCGTACGGACTACATTGTTTCTGGGGTGTCAAGATGGTATTATAAACTATAACAGTTCAACTTCAGATTTTAAAGTTTGGAAAGATCTTTAGTTGCAATAACCTCTCTTAACTCGGCCTCTATTTAGGTCTTGACAAGAATGTTCTTCGGCTTTTCTTCCTCCCTTTTATTTCCCTTTTCCTAAAATTCGATCTCTTGTTTTTCCTCTGTGGGGATTTTTGCTAGATGGAGGGAATAGCATTGTATTTTCAAATCTAGGGAATTTTGTGAGCCAATTGTCATGAGATGAGATAAACTATTACATCTTTGTATACAGTATTCTTTTTATATAGCATGAAGTACAGCAAAGCACAATGGTCCTCTGGATCTTAACCGTGAGATAGAGAAAATGAAGTATTAAGCAAACAAAGTTGAAGTATTATGAAACTTTCAACCTCTACAAAATCATAAAAGTAAACTACAAAATAACAATGCAAATATTTAAAAACTGAACTCATCATCACTAAATAGGACTTCATCCCCGTTTTCTCCCATCAGCCCTCCACATTTTCCTCTTCTAGTATCATTTCATGTGCCTCCACAAGTATTGGAGGGGGGGGAGGGAGGGAAGGAGCTTCGAGTGAGAATGTCAAATGAAGAAGATGAATCAGCAGATTCTTGTTTAAGTTTTTCTTCTTTTTATTTTTATTTTTATCTGCAACTACTATTTTATTTTTTTAAAATGTTGCCCTTAAGCAGGCAGGCTCACAGCAAGGCGAGGTGCCTTACCTGAGCCTTGGTGCACGCCTTTTGCGTTTTTTTTTTAAAATTAGTGTATGTACATGGGTTTCAGTTGTAAACTTGACAGAGCTTATATAACTAGTCCAAATTATATAAGCTCTTTTCTTATAGAATTTATTGTTAGTGTATTCAGTTTTCTTTCTTTTGTAGAAATGCCGAATCAGCCAGCCATCTTTTCTGGATTATAATTTTACTCAAAAGACTTCGTTAGAAGCTGTATGGGTTTTTTTAATTTCCATTGAGTTTCTGTAAGGATGTTAGAATTGGCATCATTTGAGACATTGGTGGTGGGTCTTAGAAGACTTGTTCAGTAAGTTGGCTTAAAATTTCATGGAGAATCATTAGTCTTTTTGTGGAAATTTAGTTGGAAAAAGAATTGAAGACAGAATGTCAGAAGACGGTAGGAAGACATTTGGGATCTCATAGTTTTTGTTGCTTCTTCCTCTTGGAATGCTCTCTCAAATCCTTTTAATTAATTGTGATCACATATTTTCTTATTTAGCAGCCAAGTGGAAAGGTTTTCTGTAATCCTTTTGCGCAGGATCTTTTTCTGGAGAGTGTCTTCCTCCTGTCATCTCTATAGCTTCCAACTTATCATTGTAATAGACTTGACCTTTGTTTACCTAGGATTTATTATCCTACGAGTTTCCATGGCAACCAAATGTAGTAGGGTTAGACAGTTGTCCCGTGAGATTAGTCGAGGGACGCGCAAGTTGGCCCTAACACTCACGGATATAAAAAAAAATGTCTCTTTTCTTATAAAAAGTGGAAAAATTAGTCTATTGAACATGATTTTGTAGTTTCTTGTCTATTTTCGATGAAAATACTTAAATAGCGACAAGGGTTTTGCAGGCATGCATAAGCATGGATAAAACTTTCCTTTTACCAAGATTAGCTGTGTAGATTGAAAAGGTTCTATCATATATGGCATTTTTTTTTATCTTGTTATCTTAAAAGCTTTCCATTAGGGGTAAAATTTCAAATCTGTACATTATCAGTTACAGTCCCTCCCTAAAGAAATGTTGCCAAGTTTAGAACACCTGTTTCTGTGGGACTTAACTTGTACGTATGTGTATGTGAGGATGGTTAAGCTTGAAAGCTAACTAAAGCAAGGGAGCAAGCAAGAAGATTGCTTGTATCAGACTGCAAGTTGGAGATTAAGATATTGTTGTTTTTGCATTTGTATAAATAGAAGCTAAATTCTGAAGCCCATAATATTCATATCAAACTAGTGTGAGAAAGAGAGAGTAGAGAGAGATTAGTGCAAAAAATGGAGGGAAAGAAGATGATGGCTGTTCTGGTGGGGTGCAATTACCCTAATACTAAGTATGAGTTACATGGCTGCATAAATGATGTGATGGCTATGCGAGAGAAGCTGAGGAGAAGGTTCGGTTTTGAAGAGAGCAATATTCAGGTGCTGACCGACGAGCCAGGCTCGCTGTTGATGCCGACTGGTGCCAACATCAAACGCTCGCTGGGGCGCATGGTCGGTAAGGCTGTATCAGGAGACGTGCTTTTCTTTCACTACAGTGGACATGGAACCAGAGTTCCATCCATGAAACATGGCAACTTCCTTCGGCAAGATGAGGCCATTGTGCCCTGTGACTTCAATCTTATTACAGGTTTGTTTGTTGTTCAGACATGTTTGAGAGTGATTTTAGTGAAAATAATTTGTTTATAAGTAATTTATTAAAAATGATTTTCATATAATCATTTTAATGTTTGATGTTACACTTTTAATCGTAATTTTCATACCATCAAAATTGATTTGGTATGATTTTATTTAGATAAGGAAAAGTGAATCTTGAAGTTGGAATCATTTTAGCTGAATTTTTTCTGTGTTTGCAGATATTGATTTTCGTCATCTCGTAAACCGCCTGCCTAAGGGAGCGAGCTTCACCATGATTTCAGACTCGTGCCATAGCGGAGGTCTGATTGACAAAGAGAAGGAGCAGATTGGACCTTCTACCATCATGAACGGCGAAAAACTCCAACTCCCATCTGCGCCCGATGCTGCAAAGGCGAAAACCATTCCCTTCCAATCAGTTCTGCAGCACCTTTCATCACATACCAACATCAACACAACAGACATTGGCACCCACTTGCTTGAAACCTTCGGAGCAGACGCCAGCCTCAAGTTTCAGCTGCACCCGCACGAGATCGACACGATCAACTCGCTGAAGCCCGATGCGGGAATTCTGCTGAGCGGGTGCCAAGCAAACGAGAGTTCAGCAGACATGAATCCGGCTGATGCAGGGGGGAAAGCATACGGTGCATTCAGCAATGCGATTGAGAACGTGCTCGAGGAGAATCCCGCAGCGGTTTCAAACAAGCAGGTGGTGGTGATGGCGAGGGAGAGGTTGAAGCAGCAAGGCTTGGGGCAGCAGCACCCTTGCCTGTATTGCAGCGATGGGAATGCTGAGGCAATATTCTTGTGCCAGCACCCATGACCTCTGCCCATATAACAGACTGTTGAAAAAATACATGAAATAAAATAAAATCTGGTTATTATTATTATGATTTTATAGTTTTTTTCTTTCTTTTTTGACAAACATGGGTGAAAGATTGAACTTCCGACCTAGTCACTAGTCGATACATCATGCTAATTGCTTATGTTGACTTTATTTGTTTTAATTGATATAATTTTAATTGATAAAACCTCTCAAGTTTAAGATTATAAATTGAATTTTACCAAAAAAAAAAAAAAAAAAAAAAAAAAAAAAAAAAAAAAAAAACCCTAAACAACTGAACCAACTGAATTAAAGTTTTTTTTTTAGGTTTAACAACTTTTGAGATAGATTTTAGGTAACGTGTAAGATTTCATTTAATGTCGCTGTGCACTTAAAATTATAAAATTAAATTTGTTCAAAAAACTATAAAATTAAAATGTTGTGCACTTAAAATTTTAAAATTAAAAAATCAACCTAGTTCAACTTTAATTGAAAGATTGAATTCTCAATTGTATACATATTTCAGAAAAGTTGATTTTGATTCATACAACTCTCAAATTTAAGGGTATAAATTGATTTTTGTCTAAAAATATTAACTTAAAATATATGAAGTTAATTTTATCAATCTTAGTTAAATAATAATAATAATTTATATATATAAAAAAGACACAGTGTGCTCTTAAATTTGTTAAAAGTAAGGCCCTTGATTTTTTTTATTTTTATTTTTTAATAATAAATTAACTAGGCTAATTTTAAGATTTACTAAAAATAAAATAACTAAATTTAGACCTTTAAAAGTACGTGAACTAAAATATACCAAGTGTCAAATATAGAGATTAAAATGATATTTTAATCAAATTATTTAAAAATAAATTATTATTATTATTATTATTATTATTATTTTTTTGGAAGAAAAACAAGTAGATAATTTTTAGAAAATGAAAAAAATTAAAAAGCTAAGAAAAAACAACTTTCAAAATAACCTAATTGGTGGATTGTGTAGAAAGAGTTGGTTTTAAGACTCAAAATTAATTAAGCATATAGCATGCCCACAATATAACTTTTTTTAAAAAAAGAAATTAACTTTTTTTTCTTTTTTTCTTTTGAAACATAAAAAGGAAATTAACTTTTAGGATGAACAACAATGACCCTTCAATTATTGATACTTGACTAACTCTAGTCTATCACAACATTTGATCAACTCCATCAATTGTGATTGAAATACATTAATATTAAATGTGGGTGAATTTTGAATCACTTTTGAAATAAGTGTTTTTAAGGTTAAACCACTATTTATTTTTATTAAAATATTTTAAACCATTTTCGGTATTCTCAAAATCATTTTTCTATTTTCTAATCGATACTTGGAAAATTAATAGCATTTTTTACCCTTTGTGTGAGGGGCGTTTTTTTTTTTTTTTTTTTTTTTTTTTTAATAATATTGCTGTTTTCGATTTTTTTATAAAAATATTTTTAAAAATATAGTTGTTTTAGTTGTCGAAGAAGATCTCTCCACACACATGTCTTTTTGGAAGACATGTACATTCACCTGTCTTTCAGCACATCATCTTTTGAACAGTGTACATTCAAAGATCTATCTTTTTATTCTGATATGTAAAAATTAGAAAAAAGTATGGTTGCTAAGACAAATAACTTCAATTTCATACATACTTTTACTATTTTTGGAGTTTTATATCGAAATATAAATATCGTCGAAGTTGGGCTACGATTCTGAAATTTGCAGAACCATAATCCAACTTCGATGATCTCTATCTTTCGATATATAACTCCAAAAATTGTGAAACCAGATATCAAATTGAAGCTCAATGAATTAGCTTTACATCCATACCTTTTTCGAAATTATTGCATATCTGAGTAAAAACATATCGATTTGTTAATGCACACGGCTCATAAAACCTTTTTTGTGGATGCATATCATCTTTTGAAAAGACTGAGCTTGATTTAAAACAACTATATTTTTATAAATAGTTTGATTTTTGCTATATTTTTAGCCGATATACATAATACACTTGACATAATCAATTATCGATTAATGTTTGACTAACTAAAATTGTCATAGACATATATATCAACACTAAATAATTCTAGCTAATCTTCCAAATCAATAACTTGTAGCTCATCATATTGCCTTTTTAAAAGACTTTTAGATATCTTTACTTTTCATTCATGTACTTCCATCTAGTGCGACACACTTCAAATATGGAAGTTGAATTTATAACGAACAAATTTTTAAAGCCTATATTTTGTAACACAATGACTACTATGATAACAAGATTATAGTTGTGCCCTCGTTTTTAATGGGCACAATGTAGCTTTCCTGCTAGACGATCAATGAAGATGGAATAAGGATTTGATATCGGACAAACTGGAGCCTCTAGGATCATTGGGATTGAATCCTAGATAGTGGGAGCGACCAAAAGATAACCAAGATGGTGGTAATAGCGTGACAAATCTGGGAAGCACGCAACAAGCTCCTCTTCCAAGAAATCTCGACCGACTCTGACACGATCAATGCATCCATTGATGGACACTTAAAACTAGAACGTCCCCATGATGATGAAATAAGAAAGGCAACGTGTGAGGATCAACAACACTCACAACATGGACGAGCCACCCATGTTGACAATGGGTGGCACCCTCCGACGATGAACACGTGAAAACTCAATTCAGATGTCACTTGGAGTCATGCGCGTCAGATAAACGCATTGGGTTGGGTGCTGCACGATCGTCTTTGGACGAGTACGCCAAGTTGGAATGCATCTATTCATTCACCAGCCCATACGAACTTAAGATTCTCGAAAACATGGTCATTATTGAAAGGTTAGTACTACTCTTTCACTAATGCATCAAAAAATTAAACTATTGTGGAATCTGATTGTTTGGAGGTGGTGAAACTGCTAAACAACGAAGCGATGAATCTTACCGAAGTTACTTTTTTTGTTTATTTATTGAAGATGTCAACCATATTGCATAGGAATGTGTGTCTCATTCGTTCATACTTATCACCGTTACAATGTTCTGACGCATTCTCTTACGAAAAAATCTGCAACCTCCGAACGTTGGTTAGTGCTGTTCCACATTGCATCTTTAATTTTCTAACAGCCTCCAAACGTTGGTTGGTGCTCCAATCTTCAGGTCGATGCCCACATGGCATCTTTAATTTTATCCGAGTCTTCGCATCATTGCTTTGACCACGCAATATAAAATATTTGCGAGCCTCCAAACGTTAGTCGGTGCTCCTCATGGAAGATTAAATTTTATGGTTGTTTACCATATAAAAAGGAGAGGAAGAATCAATTTTTACCTTCAGTGTGTTCCCTTCAGTAATTCAAAGGAGAGGAATAATCAATTTGCACTCTCCGTGTTCCCTTCATATCATTCATCGAAGGAGAAGACAATTTGAGCTCCATCAGTGTTCCCTTCAGTAATTCGAGGGAGAGGAAGAATCAATTTGCGCCCTCAGTATTCCCTTCCCTCCATATCATTCATCGAAGAAGAGGAATAAAAAAAAAATTCCCTTCATACTCAACAAATATCTAGATTCAACAAATTGAATCAATCAAATAGGCGACCAATATCTAAACACCCAAAACATGCTTCAAAAATTTAGGAGACGATAATTTGAAATATAACTATAAAGCCCGAGATTTTGTCCAAATGGCTAGGAGATTGAAATCTTGATATGGTGAAATTCACAATCTTCACTAATATTTTGAGTCACAAAAGGTAAGTATGGCATCTGCTTTGGTTGGGGTTTTGGGATCACTGTTTCTAAAATTCTTAATGAGATCAAAACAAACCACAAAATTGCACATTTTTCATCAAATTACTTATGGGGAGATGCTAATTCATAGAAAATCTCACATTTCTAAAGAAATCATTGATTTGGAAGTATCTCAAACTTGAGAAAGATGGAACTTACCGAGAATAATTTTGAAATCCCATAGTCTCCCCATCTCTCGCGCCAAAGTGAGTGATCACAGAGAGAGTGGCTTTGTTCATCGAACGAATGTGGGATCCTCAACAATATATATATATATATAATCTTTATTAATTATACGTATCCTAACGAATACCTCTAATGACTGCGGAGGTGGGCGGAGGAGAAAGCCGACCGGCGGCGAGGTCGACGGAGCTGGGCGGAGCCGAGGTTGGAGTTGGGCGGAGAAGTGGCCGGAGGTGGGCTGAGACGCCGTCAGACCTGGGCGGAGAAGACCGGAGTTGGTAAGAGGCGTGGCCGGACCTGGGCGGAGAAGACGGAGGCGAACGGAGGTGGACGACAGCGAACAGGTCGTCGGCGGAGGCCAACCGGAGCTAGGACGGAGCCGAACCGGAGCTTGGGGGAGGCGAATCGTTGCGAGGCGGAGAGCGGCTGTTACCGTTCTCTTGGATGTATCGCAGAGATGACAAAAATTTAGGGATTTCTTCATAAGTTATATATAAAAAAATATATATAATATTAGATTTTCCTCTCTTTCTTTTTCATTTTGTTTTTCCTTTTTTTTTTCTAAAAAACATTTGGGTACAAAATAAAAATAAAATAAATAATAAAATAAATAAATAATAATAATAATTAACGATAAATAAATGTAAATGATTTAGGACATTTTAAAACACATTCATTGATGACATTAAAAAACTGTCATTAAGTTTCGGAAATCTGAAAAATTCCGATTTTCCTACCAAAAAATGCACCCCAAACTGAAGATGACACTTTGTTTCTTCCTCTCCCTTATATTTTATTTGCCCACATGTCATCTATTCCCATTTTTCTACTAGTGTAAATTATTCTTAACATTCACACAAGAGGAATATTATCTAAAAAAAATCCAAATTTGCAACGCCCATCATTTTCAACATTCACGGTTATATTCCTGCCTCGACTTCAGAGGAGATTGAAAATATGGCCCAACAGACACGCCGATGGAGATGAAGATCGAAAATGATTCTTCGTCCAACATGATGAGGAAAACCCAAATGTACTCTGAATCCTTTGCACACACAGGCACCATAAATTTCAGATTTGGACCACAAACTGCCCAAAAAATCGATGAACTCCCCAGATCGTGAAATCGATGGACGAACGAAGAAGGCGACAACGACCTCAGATCTGGACAACAAACGCAGATCTAGACCATTTTGTTTCCTTCTTCTCTCGAAGAAAAGAAACAATCTAAGAATTCAGGGAGGGATGAAGTTGGGCGGCGCCATGCCCTAAAATTTTGTATGTTTTGAACTTCTTAGGATCTTCGCTCTGATACCATAGCAAATTCGTGTTTCCTCTCGTTTTCTCATCTAGAATATGATGTATATATACAACACCATGACTAAACCTAATTTCCCAAAACACATATGAAATAAGATAAATGCTAACTATTTTTCTAATAATACATAAACATAAATAAATAACTTTCTAAGATAGATAATTCTCTCATACTCCTCCATCTTTCTCCTCCTTAGAAACGAAAACTGACCGACCATCCCTTTCGACGTCTTCGGCTTCAGCCATGGCGGTCGTCTCGAGCTCAACGTCTTGTACTACTCACTCTGCGATCAAGACGATGTCGTTCTAGTCCAAGAGAGTCGATCTTTCGACCACATGCTCGGCTGAATGAAGACTCTGAATCCACAAATCGACGACGTCACAAGAGAAACTCAATTCTCGAATTCAATCTCCACTTCTGATCCAAATTCGCCTTCTATTCCATTCGGAAACGCCTCTGCCTTCGTCGATCCCGATCCCTGCTAGGCCACTAAATCCAAGACATGTACAAGCAAATTTTCGTTAAGTCGTGGTCCAACGATCTTCGTCCGTCGTTGTCGGTGACGTTGCAAGGCTTCCTGCAGAACACAAATCAGATCAGAAAAGGAATAATGTCGGCGACAATGATGAACAAATTCAAGTTGGAGGCAGTGTCGATTTTCAAAGAGTTGGTGACGAAGTTCGGAGTGTGTGTCCATCGCCTGCGATATCGACTGTTGAAGGAGGGTTGAAGGAGAGAAAGATGAGGAAGAGGAAAAATAAAGAGAGAGGGGACAAGAGAGAGTTGTTTTGTTTAATTATCATTATTTTTAATTATTTATTTTTTAATTAACGGTGAATGGACTAAATTTCTCGGGACTAAAAAAGTATTTTACCAATACTTAATTTAGTGCACCTTTTTTTTTTGGAAAAAATATTAATTTGGTGCATTTGTTTTTAGTTCAACTTGGGTGGGAGATTCAAACTTTAGACCTTGTAATCGAGAACACATGTTTATGTCAATTGAGCTATGCTCGGTTTGACAATTTGATGCATAAGAAACTATGTTCATACAAGAAAATAATATTATTTTTAAAAACAATAGTTTTTGGAGTTCAACAACAAGTGGGGTGAGATAATTCGAACCTTTGACCTCTTGGTAGATAACAATATGCCTTAACCAGATGATATTTCATAACGTTATTAATTAACATTGGTGAAGATATAATATAAATGTATAATTTTGGAGTAAAGTTGTTTACTGCACATTAACGTTTGATATCAAACTTAAATCAACAATCAAAGTGGTGCAGCGGAAGCATGGTGGATCCATAACCTACATGTCCCAGGACCGAAATCTGGCTCTGATAGGAAAAATTTAACGGTTTTAAATATCCCATAATTTATAGGCAAGTTAGACTTTAATAGAAAAAAAATGTTGTTTCATTTTATTAGTTCAAAACTTAGGCAAAATATTTTTTTTTTATTAATTGTGCATCATTTTTATATATAATTTTAATTTCTGGTTTCTATTTATTTAATTTCTTAATCTTGCATCATTTTTTTTTATATATAATTATAATTTTGAATTTTGCCGTATGCATATTTATATCTTTTTTGAATTTTAAATTATGTAAATATATATATATATAATTTTAATTTTTAATACACTCAAACCCGTTATAAATTTTTAAATATAAATTTTGCTCACTAAAACATGCATTAGTCTCACTTTAATATTTTATAACCACGATATTTACAGAGCTATATAATTGAGTTGGATCCAAGTCGATATCTTTAAGATAAAATGACTCGAGTGAAAGATGACATTGCGTGTCAAATTTGGACACCATTTGAAACATAAATACAATTTTATCGTTGTTTTTAATTTTGCATCGATACTTATTTGTATTAGATTATGTAAACTTTGGATAATTTTTTTTTAGATTATGAAAACTAAATTCTATTTAAATTATAAAAAGGAAAAAAATAAAGATAGAGAAAAAAATAAAAAATAAACAAAAAATAGTTATCAAACAACATATTTATGTTTTTCTTCTTCAAGAAATAAGAAACAGGAAACGTTATCAAACAAGTTTTTATTTCTATTTCTTTTTTGCAAGAAACAAGAAACAAGAAACAAGAAACAAGAAACAAGAAACAAGAGTAGTTATCAAACATGTTTCTGTTTCTAGTTCTTAAAATACAATAAACAAGAAACAGGGAACAAGAAACAGGAAACAAGAAACAAGAAACAAGAAACGAGAACGTTATCAAACAGACCCTAAAGTTTTAATTTTTTTGATTTTCTTAAGACAACAAATATGAAGATGAGGATTGAACATCCGACCTAATGAAATGTACTACATGACAATTACGGTTGAGCTATGCTCACTTTGACAAAATTTTAATGTAGTTTATATAGTTTTGTTGAATCTTTTGAAATATAATACTTAATGTTAATAGAAATATAGACCATTTTCTTACGTGACACATTTTTTTTAGATGCGTGACATATTTTATTGAAATGGGACTAAGAGACCTCAATCAGTTAAGTAACATTAAAAGTCAACATGAGCATAACTCGACGGTAATTAACATGTACTCCTTCTATTGAGGTCGAATGTTCAAATTCTCGACTAAAAGGTCACTTATTGTTGAACTAAAAATGCAATAATAAAAATTAGTTAACCCATAATTTATAGGCAAGTTAGTGATTTATAAATCGGTAATAATTGCTTATTGAACTTTAATTTAAGTTAAACAATTATCTTATTACCTACCATTTATATTTAATTTCATTAAAATATGGATGTCCTCGGTCGTTATGGTAGTTAAAGTTTTAATTTCTTTAGCACAACAAATACGAGGATGGGAATTGAACTTTCAATCTCATGAAATGTAGTACATGTCCATTATCGTTGAGCTATGCTCAATTTGGCAAAATTTTAATTTAGTCTATATAGTTTTGTTGAATCTTTTGAAATATAATACTTAATCTTTAGATGCGTGACATATTTTCTTTAAATGTGACTAAGAGACCTCAATCAGTTAAGTGACATTAAAAGTCAACATGAACATAACTCAACTGTAATTAACATGTACTCCTTTTGTTGAGGTCAGATGTTCAGATTCTCATGCTACACATTTATTCTCCAGATTCCTCGGCCACACTTTAGACACGACGACGAGATCATTTGGGACATCGACTTAGTTTTTAGGCATGCAATTAGCTTGTTTGAACGAGGGCTTCTCATCCAATGTGGATTCTTGTAAGCAGTGGTGGAAAACATTTTGGAAGGTTATTTCCGCTCCAAAGGCCAAGATCTATTGCTGAAAAACCTACCATAACCTCATTTGTAATAAAACTAATTAAGATATTAAGAGTGTCCAAACAAATCTTATGTGTTTTTTTGCGGGCAATATAAAGAAACTTTTACTCACTTGTTGTGGAAATGTAAGGTAATAAGGGACATAACGTCTTGTTTCCTTACTTCTAATGTTGCTCTCCTCTATGATGTCAGGACAAACTGGAGCCTCTAGGACCATTGAGATTGACTCTTAGATAGTGGGAGGGCCCAAAAGATGACCAGGATGGTGGTAATAACGTGTAGATTTGGGAAGCACGAAACAAGCTCCTCTTCCAAAAAATCCCGACCGACTCTGACATTATCAATGCATCCGTTGATTGACACTTAAGAGATGTAAGACAAATTCGGAAATCAGAAATAAACAACACATGTTGTGCCGTGGAAAAGGCCACTGCCTTGAAAACAAATCCGACACGACCGTGGTGCTTAATCGTTGATAAGTCGAATGCTCCCCAAGGTTAACACAACTCCCAACTTAATCATGCACTTGATGAAAAAGGGATGTAATCAATAGAAAACTCTTATGCTCTGTTTTGAAATACTACAAATGAACTTCATATTTATAGAGTAAAGATGAAGATTTCATACCACAAACTCATTCCATGGATCCACAAATGTGGGAGGAAGAGTTCATGCCATAAACTCATTCCATGATCCACAAATTTGGGAGGAAGAGTTCATGCCACAAACTCATTCCATCATCCAACAACTTAGGAAGAATGATTCATTCATCCAAGTCATTCCCAACACTCACAACATGGACGAGTGACCCATGTTGACAATGGATGGCACCCTACGACGATGAACACGTGGAAACTCAATTCAAATGCCACTTGGAGTCATGCACGTCAGATAAACGAATTGGGTTGGGTGTTGCACGATCAACCCGTCCATACCAAGTTAAAATTCTTGAAACCATGGTCATTATTGAAGGGATTATTAATGCTCTTTCGCTAATACATCAAAAAACTATTGTGGAATCTGATTGTTTAGAGGTAGTGAAACTGCTAAACAACGAAGCGAAGAATCTGACAGAAGTTGGTTTATTTTGTTTATTTATTGAAGATGTCAACCATATTGCATAGAAATGTGTGTCTCATTCGTTCATACCTATCACCGCTACAATATTCTGACGCACTCTCTTGCGAAAAAATCTGCAACCTCCGAACGTTGGTTAGTGCTGCAAACTTCAGGTCGGTGCTCCACATTGCATCTTTAATTTTCTAACAGCCTCCAAACGCTGGTTGGTGCTACAATCTTCAGGTCGATGCCCAAATGACATCTTTAATTTTATGCGGGCCTTCGAATCATTGCTTTGACCACGCAATATAAAAAATTTGCGAGCCTCTGAACACTGGTCGGTGCTCCTCATGGAAGATTAAATTTCATGGTTGTTTACCATATAAGAAGATGACGAATCAATTTTTACCCGAAGTGTTCCCTTGAGTAATTCAAAGGAGAGGAAAAATCAATTTGCACTCTCAGTGTTCCCTTCGTATCATTCATTGAAGGAAATGACAATTTGAGCTCTATCAGTGTTCCCTTTAGTAATTCGAAGGAGATAAAGGATCAATTTGCGCCCTCAGTGTTCCCTTCATATCATTCATCGAAAAAGAGGAATAACAAAATTTTGCCCTTCATACCCGACCAATATACAGATTCAACAAATTGACCCAATCAAATAAGCTCCAGACGCACAATTTGAGCAAAGTAATTAAACATGCTCCAAAAATTCAGGAGACGATAATTTAAAATGTAACTATAATCTCAAATTAAATTATTCGGTAACATCCACACAACACGAATATTACCTCAAAAAAATCCAAATTTGCACCGCCCATAATTTTCAACATTCACGGTTATATTCCTGCCTTGAATTTGAAGGGAGATGGAAAATGTGCACCATAAGACACGCAGATGGAGATGAAGATCGAAAATGCTTCTTCGCCCAACATTACGAGGAAAACACAAATGTACTCTGAATCCTCTACACACAGGCACCACAAATTTTAGATCTGGACCACAATTCGCCCAAACAATCGACGAACTCCCTAGATCGTGAAATCGATGGACGAACGGAGGCGGCGACGACGATTTCCTATCTGGACCACAAATGCAAATCTAGACCCGTTTTTTCCTTCTTCTCTCAAGGAAAAAAAACAACTTAAGAATTCAGGGAGGGACGATGTTGGGCGGCGTCATGCCCTAGAAGTTTTGTATGTTTTTAGTTTCTTAGGAGCTTCGCTCTGATACCATGGCTAATCCTTGTTTCCTCTCGTTTTCTCATTTAGAATATGATGTATATATACAACATAATGGCTAAACCAAATTTCTCGAAACACATATGAAATAAGATAAATGCTAACTATTTTTCTAATAATGCATAAACATAAATATATAACTTTCTAAAATAGATAATTCTCTAATACTTCTCCATCTTTCTTTTCCTTAGAAACGAAAACTGATCGACCATCCCGTTCGACATCTTTGGCTTCAACCATGGCGGTCGTCTCGAGCTCAACGTCTCACATCTCTCACTTTGCGATCAAGACGATGTCGTTCTAGTCCAAGAGAATCGATCCTTCGACCACATGCTCGACTGGATGAAGACTCTGAATCCATAAATTCACGACGTCACATGTGAAACTCAATTCTCGAATCCAATCTCCACCTATGATCCAAATTCGCCTTCTATTCCATTTGGAAACGCCTCTACCTTCGTCGATCCCGATCCCGGCCAGGCCACTAAATCCAAGACATCTACGAGCAAATTTTCATTAAGTCATGGTCCAACGATCTTCGTCCGCCATCGCCGGCGACGTTGCAAGGCTTCACGGATAACACAAATCGAATCAGAAAATGAATAATGTCGGTGACGGTGATGAACGAATTCAAGCCAGATGCAGTGTTAGTTTTCAAAGAGTTGGTGACGAAGTTCGGAGCGTGTGTCCATCGCCTGCGACATCGACTGTCGGAGGAGGGTTGAAGGAGAGAGAGATGAGGAAGAGGAAAAAGAAAGGGAAAGGGAAGATGATGAAGTTGTTTTGTTTAATTATTTATTTTTTAATTAACGGTGAATGGAATAAATTTCTTGGGACTAAAAAAGTATTTTACCAATACTTAATCTTGTGCATTTTTTTTTTGGAAAAAAAATAATTTATTTTGGTTCATTTTCTTTTAGTTCAACTTCGGTGGGAGATTCAAACATTATACCTCGTAATCGAAGGCACATGTTTATGTCAATTGAGCTAGGCTCGATTTGACAATTTGACGCATAAGAAACTATGTTCATACAAGAAAATAATATTATTTTAAAAATAATTTTTTTTGGAGTTCAACAACAAGTGGGGTGAGATAATTCGAACCTTTAACCTCTTGGTCGATAACAACATGCCTTAACCAAATGATATTTTATAACGTTATTAGTTAACATTCGTGAAGATATAATATAAATGTATAATTTTGGAGTAAAAGTGGTCTACTGCACATCAACGTTTGATATCAAACTTAAACCAACAATCAGAGTGGCGCAGCGGAAGCGTGGTGGGCCCATAACCCACAGGTCCCAGGATCGAAACCTGACTCTGATAGGAAATATTAAGTTAATAAATGCTTATTGGATGAAGATTGAACTTTCAAACTCATGAAATTGTAGTACATACCCATTATCGTGAGCTATGCTCACTTTGACAAAATTCAAGCTAGGGAAGATGAGGAAGTTGTTTTGTTTAATTATTTATTTTTTAATTACATGTGAATGGAATAAATTTCTTGGGACTAAAAAAGTATTTTACCAATACTTAATCTTGTGCATTTTTTTTTTTGGAAAAAAAATATTAATTTGGTGCATTTTCTTTTAGTTCAACTTGGGTGGGAGATTCAAACATTAGACCTTGTAATCGAAGGCACATGTTTATGTCAATTGAGCTAGGCTCTATTTGACAATTTGACGCATAAGAAACTATGTTCATACAAGAAAATAATATTATTTTAAAAATAATTTTTTTTGGAGTTCAACAACAAATGGGGTGAGATAATTCGAACCTTTAACCTCTTGGTCGATAACAACATGCCTTAACCTCTTGGTCGATAACAACATGCCTTAACCAAATGATATTTTATAACGTTATTAGTTAACATTGGTGAAGATATAATATAAATGTATAATTTTGGAGTAAAAGTTGTCTACTGCACATCAACGTTTGATATCAAACTTAAACCAACAATCAGAGTGGCGCAGCGGAAGCGTGGTGGGCCCATAACCCATAGGTCCCAGGATTGAAACCTGGCTCTGATAGGAAAGATGAAGGTAATAAATGCTTTTTGTTTTAATTATTTATTTTTTAATTACATGTGAATGGAATAAATTTCTTGGGACTAAAAAAGTATTTTACCAATACTTAATCTTGTGCATTTTTTTTTTTTTGAAAAAAAATATTAATTTGGTGCATTTTCTTTTAGTTCAACTTGGGTGGGAGATTCAAACATTAGACCTTGTAATCGAAGATGAGGATTAAATTAATTGATTGTTTTAATTTTTTTCGTACAAAAAATACGAGGATGAGGATTGAACTTCCAGTCTCATGAAATTGTAGTACATACCCATTATCGTGTACTCCTTATGTTAAGGTCAGATAGATGCTCTACTCACTTGGGTTGGGTGTTGCACGATCAACCCGTCCATACCAAGTTAAAATTCTCGAAACCATGGTCATTATTGAAGGGCTTATTACTGTTCACAACACTCACAACATGGACGACGACCGATGTTGACAATGGATGGCACCCTCCGACGATGAACACGTGGAAACTCAATTCAAATGCCACTTGGAGTCATGCACGTCTGATAAACGCATTGGGTTGGGTGTTGCACGATCAACCCGTCCATACCAAGTTAAAATTCTCGAAACCATGGTCATTATTGAAGGGCTTATTACTGTTCTTTCGCTAATACATCAAAAAACTATTGTGGAATCTGATTCTTTAGAGGTAGTGAAACTGTGCTAAACAACGAAGCGATGAATCTTACGGAAGTTGGTTTTTTTTGTTTATTTATTGAAGATGCCAACCATATTGTATAGGAATGTGTGTCTCATTCGTTCATACCTATCACCACTACAATATTCTGACGCACTCTCTTGCGAAAAAATCTGCAATCTCCGAACGTTGGTTAATGCTGCAAACTACAAGTCGGTGCTCCACATTGCATCTTTAATTTTCTAACAGCCTCCAAACGCTGGTTAGTGCTATAATCTTCAGATCGATGCCCACATGACATCTTTAATTTTATGCGGGCCTTCGCATCATTGCTTTGACCACGCAATATAAAAAATTTGTGAGCCTCTGAACGCTGGTCGGTGCTCCTCATGGCAGATTAAATTTCATGGTTGTTTACCATATAAAGAGATGACAAATCAATTTTTACCCTCAGTGTTCCCTTGAGTAATTTAAAGGAGAGGAAGAATCAATTTGCACTCTCAGTGTTCCCTTCATATCATTCATCGGAGGAGAGGACAATTTGAGCTTCATCAGTGTTTCCTTTAGTAATTCGAAGGCGATAAGGGATCAATTTGCGCCCTCAGAGTTCCCTTCATATCATTCATCAAAAAAGAGGAATAACAAAAAATTTCCCTTCATACCCGACCAATATTCACATTCAACAAATTGAACCAATCAAATAAGCTTCAGACGCACAATTTGAGCAAAGTAATTAAACACACAAAATATACTCCAAAAATTCAGGAGACGATAATTTAAAATATAACTATAATCTCAAATTAAATTATTCGGTAACATCCACACAACAAGAATATTACCTCAAAAAAATCCAAATTTGCACCACCCATAATTTTCAACATTCACGGTTATATTCGTGCCTCGAATTTGAAGGGAGATGGAAAATGTGCCCCAACGGACACGCAGATGGAGATGAAGATCGAAAATGCTTCTTAGCCCAACATTATGAGGAAAACCCAAATGTACTCTCAATCCTCTACACACAGACACCGCAAATTTTAGATCTGGACCACAAATCGCCCAAAAAATCGACGAACTCCCTAGATCGTGAAATCGATGGACGAACAGAGACGGCGACGACGAATTCATATCTGGACCACAAATGCAAATCTAGACCATTTTTTTCCTTCTTCTCTCGAAGAAAAAAAACAACTTAAGAATTCAGAGAGGGACGAAGTTGGGCGGCGTCATGCCCTAGAAGTTTTGTATGTTTTTAGTTTCTTAGGATCTTTGCTCTGATATCATGGCTAATCCTTGTTTCCTCTCGTTTTCTCATTTAGAATATGATGTATATATACAACATAATGGCTAAACCTAATTTCCCAAAACACATATGAAATAAGATAAATGCTAACTATTTTTCTAATAATGCATAAACATAAATAAATAACTTTTTAAGATAGATAATTCTCTAATACTTCTCCATCTTTCTTCTCCTTAGAAACGAAAACCGATCGACCATCCCGATCTACGTTATTGGCTTCAGCCATGGCGGTCGTCTCGAGCTCAACGTCTCGCATCTCTCACTTTGCGATCAAGACCATATCCTTCACAAATTCACTACGTCACATGCGAAACTCAATTCTCGAATCCAATCTCCATCTATGATCCAAATTCGCCTTCTATTCCATTTGGAAACGCCTCTACCTTCGTCGATCCCGATCCCGGCCAGGCCACTAAATCCAAGACATCTACGAGCAAATTTTCATTAAGTCATGGTCCAACGATCTTCGTCCGCCATCGTCGGCGACGTTGCAAGGCTTCACGCAGAACACAAATCGAATCAGAAAAGGAATAATGTCGGTGACGGTGATGAACGAATTCAAGCCAGATGCAGTGTTAGTTTTCAAAGAGTTGGTGACGGAGTTCGGAGTGTGTCCATCGCCTGCGTCATCGACTGTCGGAGGAAGGTTGAAGGAGAGAGAGATGAGGAAGAGGAAAAAGAAAGGGAAAGGGAAGATGATGAAGTCGTTTTGTTTAATTATTTATTTTTTAATTAACGGTGAATGGAATAAATTTCTCGGGACTAAAAAAGTATTTTACCAATATTTAATCTTGTGCATTTTTTTTTTGGAAAAAAATATATTAATTTGGTTCATTTTCTTTTAGTTCAACTTGGGTGGGAGATTCAAACATTAGACCTCGTAATCGAAGTCACATGTTTATGTCAATTGAGCTAGGCTCGATTTGACAATTTGACGCATAAGAAACTATGTTCATACAAGAAAATAATATTATTTTAAAAATAAATTTTTTTGGAGTTCAACAACAAATCGGGTGAGATAATTCGAACCTTTAACCTCTTGGTCGATGACCACATTCCTTAACCAAATGATATTTTATAACGTTATTAGTTAACATTCGTGAAGATATAATATAAATGTACAATTTTGGAGTAAAAGTTGTCTATTGCACATCAACGTTTGATATCAAACTTAAACTAACAATCAGAGTGGCGCAGCGGAAGCGTGGTGGGCCCATAACCCACAGGTCCCAGGATCGAAACCTGGCTCTGATAGAAAAGATTAAGTTAATAAATGCAGAGTCTATATAGCCTCAATCACTTAAGTGACATTAAAAGTTAACATGAACATAGCTCAGCGATAATTAACATGTACTCCTTATGTTTTATGTTGAGGTCAGATGTTCAGATTCTCATGCTCTACATTTATTCTCCAGACTTAGTTTTTAGACATGAAATTAGCTTGTTTGAATGAGGGCTTCTCATCTAATGTGGATTTTTCTTAGCAGCGGTGGAAGAAATTTTAGAAGGTTGTTCGCTCCAAAGGCCAAGATCTGTTGCTGAAAGACCCACCATAAACCTTATTCGTAATAAGACTAATTAAGATATTAAGGGTGTCCAAACAAATCTTATGTGTATTTTTTGCAGGCAATATGAAGAAACTTCTACTCACTTGTTGTGGAAAAAACTTTTACTCACTTGTTGTGGAAATGTAAGGTAATATAAGGGACATAAGGTCTCGTTTCCTTACTTCTAATGTTGCTCTCATCTATGATGTCAGGACAAACTGGAGCCTCTAGGATCATTGGGATTGACTCATAGATAGTGGGAGCGCCCAAAAGATGACCAAGATGGTGGTAATAACGTGGTAGATTTGGGAAGCACGAAACAAGCTCCTCTTCCAAAAAATCTTGTCCGACTCTGACATTATCAATGCATCCGTTGATTGACTCTTGAGGGAAACTAGGATGTCCCCATGAGGATGAGATAGGAAAGGCAACGTGTGAGGATAAACAACACTCACAACATGGACGAGCGACCCATGTTGACAATGGATGGCACCCTCCGACGATGAACACGTGGAAACTCAATTCAAATGCCACTTGGAGTCATGCACGTCAGATAAGCTTATTGGGTTTGGTGTTGCACGATCATCTTTGGACGAGTACGCCAAGCTCGATTCCCACATGGCATCTTTAATTTTATGCACGCTTTCGCATCATTGCTTTGACCACGCAATATAAAAAATTTGCGAGCCTCTAAACGTTGGTCGGTGCTCCTCATGGCAGATTAAATTTCATGGTTGTTTATCATATAAGGGGATGACAAATCAATTTTTACCCTCGACGTTCCCTTTAGTAATTCAAAGGGGAGGAAGAATCAATTTGTACCCTTGATGTTCCTTCATATCATTCATAGAAAGAGAGGACAATTTGAGCTTCATCAGTGTTCCCTTCATATCATTCATCGAATAAGAGGAATAACAAAAAAATTCCCTTCATACCCGACCAATATCAAGATTCAAAAAATTGAACCAATCAAATAGGCTTCGAATGCACAATTTGAGTAAAGTAATTAAACACCCAAAACATGCTCCAAAAATCCAGGAGACGATAATTTAAAATATAGCTATAATCTTAAATTAAATTATTTGGTAACATCCACAGAATAGGAATATTACCTAAAAAAAAAAAATTGCACCGCCCCTAATTTTCAACATTCACGGTTATATTCCTGCTTCGGCTTCAAAGAGAGATCGAAAATGTGGCCCAACAGACACGCAGATGGAGATGAAGATCGAAAATGCTTCTTCGCCCAACATTATGAGGAAAACCCAAATGTACTTTGAATCCTCTGCACACACAGGCAAGATAAATTTTAGATCTGGACCACAAATCGCCCAAAAAATCGACGAACTCCCCAGATCTTGAAATCGATGGACGAACGGAGGGGACGACGATGACTTTAGATCTAGACCACAAATGCAAATCTAGACCATTTTTCCCTTCTTCTCTCGAAGAAAAGAAACAACCTAAGAATTCAGAGAGGGACAAAGTTAAACGACGTCATGCCCTAGAAGTTTTGTATGTTTTGAGTTTCTTAGGATCTTCGCTCTGATACCATGACAAATCCTTGTTTCCTTTCGTTTTCTCATTTAGAATATGATGTATATATACAACATAATGGCTAAACCTAATTTCTCAAAACACATATGAAATAAGATAAATGCTAACTATTTTTCTAATAATGCATAATATGGGTGTACACGAGTTGGGTTTGGTCGGTTTAGGAGTACTTTTTAGACAGAGGACAATCAAGCCTAACCCAACGACCCTTATAATTTCGGGTTGGGTTGGATCGGGTCTTTCGATTCGATTAGAAGATGTTCGACGAACTAGACAACCACGATAGAAAAACTTCTATGATGAACGAACGATAGAAAGAAAGAGAGAGAGAAAGACTTGAGTGGCTATCGGAGATGAGATGCATTGGCATCAACATCGACGAAGGGCGAACGAAGGACGAGATAAATAGACGAGAGATTTGTGGCCTTGGCCTAGGAATTGCAAGGAGATGACCGTGACTGCCGGTGTATATAGGATGGGCGAATGAGACTGAGATGAGATATTGTTGCATCTCAGATGATTAATAAAACTACCTCATCATTTGAGTTTAAAATAAAATGAAGAGTGCGTGAAAAAGATGTTCAGAAAACATGTCTTTCGTTTGGGTTTAAAATAAAATTACCTCTCCTCTAAGTTGCTCATTGGCAGGATTGGTTGAGGGAATGAAGGGTGTGTGAAAGACATAAGAGAGAAAGATAGATGGAGGAAGGGAGAGGTGGAAAACATGGTCAAAAAACCTAAAAGATAGGGATGAAATCCTAACTAATATATATATTTAAAAATTCGGTTCGGTTTGGGTTAAACCAAATTTTATTTTTATGAACCCGAGAATCGAACCAACCGATATGTTTTTAAAAATTAAACCCAACTCAAACCGAGAATTTTTCTAACCCAACCCAACCCAACCCTTGTAATGCGGGTTGGGTTGGTCTGATTGTTTGGGTTGCCTGGTTTTTTGAACACCGCTAATGCATAAACATGAATAAATAACTTTCTAAGATAGATAAATACTCCTCCATCTTTCTCCTCTTTAGAAACAAAAATGACCTTCCCCTTCGACGTCTTTGGTTTCATCCATGTTGGTCGTCTCGAGCTCAACGTCTCATATCTCTAACTCTGCGATCAAGACGATGTCGTTCTAGTCCAAGAGAATCAATCCTTCGACGCATGCTCGGCTGAATGAAAACTCTAATCCACAAATCGACGACATCACAGGCGAAACTCAATTCTCGAATCCAATCTCCACCTCTGGTCCAAATTCGCCTTATATTCCATTCGGAAACGCCTTCGCCTTCGTCGATCCCGATTCTGGTCAGGTCAGTCAATCCATGACATCTACGAGAAAATTTTCGTTAAGTCGTGGTCCAACGATCTTCGTCCGTCGTAGTCGGCGACGTTGCAAGGCTTCGCGCAGAACGCAGATCGGGTCAGAAAAGGATTAATGTCGACGACGGTGATGAACGGGTTCAAGCTGGAGGCAGTGTCGGTTTTCAAAGAGTTTGTGACGGAATTCGGAGTGTGTGGCCATCGCCTACGACATCGATTGTCAGATGATGGTTGAAGGAGAGAGATGAGAAAGAGGAAAAATAAAGGGAAATAGGAGGGGGAGAGAAAGGGAGTTTTTTTTGTTTGATTGTTATTATTTTTTAATTATTTATTTTTTTAATTTTTTAATTTTTTAATTAAGGGTGAATGGACTAAATTCCTTGGGACTAAAAAAAGTATTTTACCCATAATTAATCTAATTAATCTAGTGCATTTTTTTTTTTTTTTGGAAAAAAATATTAATTTATGCAGTTCAAGGGATTCAAACCTTAGACCTCTCATAAACTGACACATGTTTATGTCAATTGAGCTAGCTCAGTTTGACAATTTGATGCATATGAAACTATGTTCATACAATAAAATAATATTATTTTAAAAACAATTTTTTTTTTATTGAAATTCAACAACAAGTGAGGTGAGATGATTCGTACCTTTGACATGTTGGTCGATGACAATATGCCTTAACCATATGATATTTTTTTTTTTTGAAGAGGTATATAAACTAAAAGCAAGCAGGGGACCCCACAGCCCGGGGACAAGGCACACAAGAACACGAAAAGGAAAACCAAGAGATCACATCAAGGAAACAAATCCCAAGGTGGAACACTAATAGACACCGGGGCCATTGGCACCCTTAACCAAGAGGCACACCTATAAGCCAAATCAACTTGGGCACTAATAAGCACAGCCTGAGAAGACCTAGGATTAGCACCATGAACACGACAGTTACGCTCTCTCCAGATATGGTAGATAGCAGCACACCAAGCAAGCCTCCAGACATGACGCCTACGAGAGACTCCCCGACCCATGCAACAAATCCAGGACAACTCCGTAGGCCAAACGGCTACACGATGAGAAGAGCGCCCCCACCGAAGAAGCCCCGACCATAGCTGCTTACTGAAAGGACATTCGAAGAAAAGATGATCTCTCGTCTCTACGGCATCAGCGCACAAAACGAAACCAGCTGGAATCGAAGAATCCCAGGAATGGAGCCGGACCCTAGTATATAACCGGTCCCGGACCGCCAGCCATGCAATAAAAGAATGGCGCGGAACGTTACCTTCGAACCATAACAAATACGCCCATCTCACCACATCCCGACGGGGACGAAGGGTCTTCCAGGCACTAGCCACAGAGAAGACGTCAGACCTACCAGGGTCCCAAATAACTCGATCAGGCTGATCCAAATTGGGGACGACTGCAAGTACTAGAGGAAGCAATTCTTCCATTTCCCAAGTCATACAAGGCCACTGCCAAGACCCATCTGGGAGGAGGAAGTCAGACACAAGAGCAGCATTAGTGCTCCCTACAACACTAGCCAACCCCTCCTCAAACCGTAAAGCAATAGGGCCCCCTGGAAGCCAAGAGTCATCCCAAACGTGACACCGGCGTCCATCCCCGATGGCCATCCGAACAAGAGGACGAAACTGCTCACAGAGATGTAAGATGGCCCGAGTACACCACGACCACCTAGCTGACACTCGAACAGACCAAAGAGAGCCACCACGAAGGACATAAGCATCAATCCAGGCAACCCATAAGGATCCAGAGCGAGTAAAGAGAAGCCAAAGCAGCTTCATGACAGCTGCCACATTCCAAGAACGAACATGACGAATACCCAGACCACCCTCACTTTTAGGGACACAGACATCCTCCCAGGCCACCTTAGCTCCACCACCACCAGAAGAGCTGCCCCGCCATAAATAAGCTCGGAGAATGCGATCAATCTCATTCGCTACACGAGCTGGAAGGATAAACACACTCGCCCAGTAAACCTGGAAGCTCTGCAACACAGACCGAATAAGCTGCAGCCGACCAGCATAAGAGAGGGCACGTGCACACCAACTCTTGACTCGCTCCAACATTTTCTCCAAGAGAGGCTTACAATCCGCATAAGTTAGCCGACCCGACACGAGCGGGAGACCTAAATAACGAACTGGCAAGGTCCCAAGAGAAAAGTTCATCAAACCAGCCAACACTACAGCCTCAGGAGGGGAGACCCCAGCACAGAACATCGAGCTCTTAGCTGAATTAGCACAGAGACCAGATAACCCCTGAAACTCGAGAAGAGTAGACTGAACAAAAGCAAGGGAGGCACAATCACCTCCGCAAAAAATCATCAAGTCATCAGCAAAACAGAGGTGAGTAAGGCGAATCTTAGCACACCGATGATGAAACGAGAAATCTCTAGGCGGAGTATTCAACAACCGGGACAACACCTCCATAGCCATCACAAACAGGTAAGGAGACAAGGGGTCACCTTGACGAAGACCACGCCGGCCCAGGAAAAACCCTTCCAGAGAACCATTTATAAGGAAAGAGAACGTAGGGGACGTAATACAGGCCCGAATCCAACTCACGAACTGGAGAGGGGTCCCAACGGCCAACAAAAGGCTGAACAAGAAATCCCAATGGGCAGAGTCATAAGCCTTCTGGAGATCGACCTTCAAAACACACCGAGGAGGCCCCTTATTAAGGTGGTACCCACCTACCAACTCTTGGCATAAGAGGATATTATCCACAATACTCCGACCTTTAACAAAAGCAGACTGATTAGGGCCTACAAAAGCAGGTAGAAAGGTACCTAAGCGATTGGCCAGAATCTTCGAGATGCACTTGTACACCACATTACAACACGAGATGGGACGAAAATCACCAGGCCCCGTAGGGAGCTCCTTCTTCTTCACCAGAGTAATCGTTGTATCATTCACACCAGGAGGAAGGTAGCAAGAGTCAAAGAAGTGCAGGACCGCAGCACAAAAGTCATCTCCAATAACACTCCAAGCAGATTTGAAGAACCCAACCGAGAAGCCATCAGGACCAGGGGCCTTACTACTACTTATGGCAAACAAAGCTCCCTTGACCTCCTCACACGAGATAGGTCTAATCATATCCATTCCACTTTCCACCGGCCAGCGAAAATCAACAATCGAAGCCAGCTGGTTAGTAAGATCCCTATAACCAATCGACTGGGTGCCAAAGATATTGCGAAAATAGCCTACCACTTCCTGAGCAATATCAGCCTGAGAAGAAAGGTTACGCCCATCCCCACTAGTCAGAGAATGAATGCCATTGCAGAAAAGACGGGCCTTGACACTACGATGGAAGAAAGTAGAATTTCGGTCCCCAAGAGCCAGCCATTGCACCCTGGATTTCTGCCTGAGAGAAGACTCCTCCTTTCGAGCGCTAGCCCAGAAATCCTGAGACGCGCTACTCACTCGGGCCTGAAGAGTAGGGGAAAGAGGATTCTCGGCATAAGCTAACTGGGCTTCCTCCATACGAACACGAGCCATAGAAACCTGCAAACTAAGAGACGACAGAGAGCATCCAAACGTTTGACGAAGGGCAAGCTTAAGAGCCTTAAGGTTCCTCGTTAAGCTAACCAAAGGAGAAACCTTCGAATACTTAACCCAACTGCCAGCAACAATGTCCAAGAAACGGGGATCCTCCGCCCAATGGCAAAAGAATCGGAAAGGGGACGGCCGCCGAGGGACGTGCGTCCCGACATTAAACACCAACGGTGAATGATCTGAAATACCCCAGCTATGGGCGCGCACCTCGCCCACCGGCTGAGAGGACATCCACTCAGAGTTGACTAACACCCTATCCAAACGCTTCATAATGTCAGCCGGCCCCTGAGGCGAATTAGTCCAAGTGTACCAACTGCCCGTAACGGGAAGCTCAACCAGATCCGCTTGGGAAATCATACCATCAAAAGCATTCATTTCCGAATCAAGCAATGTACCCCCAAAGCTCTCAAAAGAAGCCCGAATCGCGTTGAAATCACCCATCACTACCCCAGGGAGGGTCCAAGACTGGCACATAGAGATAATCTCATTCCACACCAATCTTCTCTCAACCTCAGAATTAGCTGCATACACACACGCAACATGGAAAGACTGCTGGGAAGAGCGATCCACCAGAGTACCCCAGATCATCTGGGGACCAATAACAGTAGGGATAAAGGAGAACTGAGAAGATCGCCACAACACCCAAATACGACTCAACCCATTAACTCCATAACCACAAACACACTGCCAGTCTTCACCAAATCTACGAAAAACTGACTGAAACTGAGGCGCTTTAACCTTAGTTTCCAAAAGACCACAGAAGCCCACTTTAGCCGACTTAAGGAAGGATCGCACAACACGACCCTTTACAGGGCTCCCCAAACCCCGCACGTTCCAAGAACACCACCTATTCATAAACCACAGGGTTAGAAGGAAAGCCAATACCCTGATCCATTAGGGGATCACCACACTCCGCATTCACCACAACAGCTGAAACGTTCGAGACCATACCATTCAGACCATCCTGCACAATAGCCACAGTACCCACTCTGTGCTCCCCACGCAAAGGCAACGGAAGAACCATACCCGACTCAACCATCGCATCAGTATCGCCAGGCGCAATAACAGCAAAAGAATTAGACACTGACGGGTGTTAAGTCTCTGAAAGTGACTTATTTAGGACCCATTTAGCTTAAGAAGATGTACACATTTAGGTGTTTTTGATAGCATTTAGCCTAAACCTATGCTTTAATATGAGAATTAGAAGAAGGTAGCTAATTTAGGACTTATGCACAATAGGTAGAAAAAGGGTTGAAAACCGAAGGAAAAGAATGAAAAATGAGCATTGCAAATGAATTGCGAAAACATTGCGGTGACCGCAATTATTCAAGTTAAAACCGTAAGTTGGCTGATCTTTTTCTGTTTAGATCCGACTTTTCAGGGATTCGTTCTTTCTCCTCCATCCATTCTGATATATGACGTTGAAGATTGATGGTTCTCCTTGGCCCAAACGCACCTGCAAACTACTATAAAAGGGGGTCAAAGTCGGAGGTTCAGTCATCACTCGAAGCGCAGAAGTCTTCTCGCAGTCCACCATTTCCATCTGTTTTCCTTTGCCGTTTGTTGGAGTGAGAGTCTCAGCTTTTGGAGTCGATAATCTGATAGGAAGGAGAGGAGATTCTTCTTCTCTCTCGATTGGATTCATCCAAGCCAGGCTGACTTTTCATCACCTTCATTCGAGGCGACTGCCACGAAGTTTTTCAGCAATCCTTTACTGCTTTTCTGTTCTGTTCTTCTTATTTCCATCTCTGATTATTTGTTGTTCTTAGTTTAGTATTTTACTTACTGCATTTCGTTGTTGTCTGTCTTGGATTCATTTCTTCAAAGCTTTCCTTTTTCATTCAAACACTTAAAGTAATCAAAGTACAATTCTGCATTTTACAGTTTCCACTTTGTTCTGCTACGGTTTTGTCTCGCTATTTTACACACATTTCTCTTCTAAGCATGTCTGTTTTATCTACCCTTTCTGTTCTCCATATATCCATGAGTAGCTAAATCACTTAGGGGCATGCTAATGACAGAACTATAGGCTTAAAAAACGTGAACCAAGTAGGCAGATTAACACTCGAACATTGATTGTATGTAAGCTTCATCCTACGGGCAATTTCGATTGGCCATCCATTTTGTCCAAAGAACTCCTAACCTCTGGAAGGAGTAAGAGTTCAGAGTCATATAATCATGCTAGCCTTTCATGGTAATCAGGAAACGGCCTAGGAATAGGCGTTTCCCTAGTACAAACTAAACACTCCTGCTTAAACAAGATGCTTAAGTCCTTACTTTGAGATCGAGTAAACTTAAGACTCTAATGCATGGAATCGGACGATACTTGAGATAGAGTGAGTTTGATGTATAGAGAGTAGATCCAGTGCTTGAGAATCGTATAAAAAGGCCTATAGGATAGTCATTAGTAGCCCTTAATTCGCCCATTTACACACTTTCACTGCTGTTTAATTGCGGAAACATTGCGGTCCTCGCAATTCTGCCAGATTTTCATTCTGTTTAGCTGTTTTCTCTCTCGTTTATTAATTCCATCTCTTGCCTTTTAAGTCTAGTTTTAACTTGCATTTGTTTATGTTATATCCCTTTATACATTCAGCAAAAAGTAGATAATTAAAAACCAATTTTACCCCATCAAATTCATCCCATCTTTCTTAACAATCACACTTCGCGAATAGCTAAAAATGAGTCTCTGTGGAAAAAACGAATGAAATATACTTACTACTTGTTGTGAGACCATGTATGCTTGCATGTTCTAAGTGCTCTCTCTACCCTTTCGCATATTTATCTTTACTCATTGAGCACGCAACAAGTTTTTGGCGCCGCTGCCGGGGACTTATTTTAAGTGAAAACGAAGTTGTTAAGTCTGAAACATCAAATTATTTTCCATTGAATTTGATCCATCTTCATTTCTTTTTCAGGTACCATTTAGGGTAGTTTATGAATGAGACTCCAAGTAGTGATCTAGAGTTCAACCCTGAGCCCGAGAGATTACTTAGAGCTAGGAATAGAGCCAAGAAACGTCTCTTTAAACAAACCCTTTTACCTCCAATCATTGCAGAGACTACAATTCCTCCGCAATTACCTCAAGAAGAAATGGCTGGAGTAAATCAAAACCTGGTGCCTGTCACTCGCAATCCCATTGAAATAGCGAATGACAAGGATAGCGCCATCCTCTCATATTTAGTACCTATGCCTGGGGAGCTGAACCCCAGCATAATCCGTCCTGAAATCACTGCCAACTCATTCGAGTTAAAGCCAGTGATGTTCCAAATGTTGTCCACTGTGGGACAATTCTTTGGAATAGAAAATGAGGACCCCCATAACCACCTTAGGAACTTCTTAGGAGTTAGTGACACCTTCCTAATCCCTGGAGTTTCCCA
The DNA here is from genome assembly GCA_028017165.1 of Herpetospermum pedunculosum. Taxonomy (NCBI): domain Eukaryota; kingdom Viridiplantae; phylum Streptophyta; class Magnoliopsida; order Cucurbitales; family Cucurbitaceae; genus Herpetospermum; species Herpetospermum pedunculosum. The sequence continues at coordinate 58,488,904 of CM051525.1, forward strand.
AGAAGCCCTGAGGCTATATCTTTTCCCTTACTCTTTGAGGGACAAAGCCAAAACATGGTTAAATTCTTTACCCTCAGGATCTGTCCGCAATTGGACAGATTTAGCAGAAAAATTCCTAGTCAAATACTTCCCACCTGATAGGAATTCGACCTTTCGTGATGATATCATAAAGTTCAAACAAGCTCCAAGTGAGTCTCTTCACGAAGCTTGGACAAGATTCAAAGACCTTCTCATTAAATGTCCACACCATGGCATTCCATGGTGTATCCAAATAGAAGTCTTCTTTAAAGGATGCAACCCCAGCACCAGACAAGTTTTAAATTCATCTGCTGGAGGTTCCATGTTGTCCAAGAGTTACAACGAAGCTTATGAGATCTTGGAGAAGATCTCAACATCTCATTGTAGGTGGTCAGACGATCCAGTAGAGCCAACTAGGGCTCAAGACAAGGATGCTCTAAGCGCCATGAGCACCCAAATAAACGCCCTGACCAACCTAGTTAAGCAAATGGCTCAGGCCAATCTCCAAACCAGTGCCAATACCGCCACAGCCATGTCAATGGGCACCCAACCAAATCAAGGCGAGGCACCAATCTGTGGATTCTGTGGGGAAGGGCACCCTTATGAATACTGCCCTGGGAATCCATCCTCAGTCTGCTATGTAGGAAGCCAGCAGCAGCCTAGGAATAACCCCTACTCCAACACCTATAACCCTGGTTGGAGAAACCACCCTAACCTGTCATGGGGTGGCCAACAGAACACTAACCAAAATCCTAACCAACCAAGGCCGAGTGGAACACCTGGTTTCACTCCCCAACATAACCAGTCAATGTACCAAAAGTCTTACAATCAACCTGTAGGATCTTCTGTAGAAAACCTACTCAAGGAATATATAGTTAAGAATGATGCTACTCTTCAGAGCCAGCAAGCTACTCTTAGGAGCCTAGAGAACCAAATAGGCCAATTAGCCAATGAACTTAAAAGTAGGCCCCCAAGGTAGACTCCCTGCTGATACCGAGGTACCAAGGAGAGATGGCAAAGAACAAGTTCAAGCAATTGAACTTAGGAGTGGGAGACCATTGGTGAGCAACACAAAGGACACACCAAAGAGAGTAGAGAACACTGAGTCTAGTGCTCCACGGGAGTCTCTGCCAAGCCAAAGTCCACCACCAACTAGCACATCAGGAGCCAGGCTAGAGCCAATTGTTGAGGACGTAGAAGAAATTCCAAGGCCTCCACCTATCCTAAGGCGCCCTGACGTGCCTGCATATGTGCCACCACCTCCATACCCTCGAAGGCTTAAGAAGAAGCAGGAACAGGAAGTTCATTTTAATAAATTTTTAGAAATACTTAAGCAAGTGCATGTTAACATTCCTTTTGTAGAGGTTTTACAGTCTATGCCTTCATATGTAAAGTTTTTGAAGGACATTATTACTAACAAAAAAATAATTGGTGAGTTTGAAACAGTGAACCTCACCGAGGAGTGCAGTGCCATCCTCCAGAACAAGCTGCCCAAGAAGGAGAAGGATCCTGGTTCCTTCACCTTACCTGTAGAACTTGGAGGCAAGCACGTGGGCAGAGCGCTTTGTGACCTGGGCGCCAGCATAAACCTCATGCCCCTGTCCCTATTCCGCCAGTTGGGAATGGGAGAAGCACGTCCAACCACAGTCACTTTACAACTAGCAGACAGATCCATCGCATATCCAGAAGGTAAGATTGAGGATATTCTAGTTAAAGTTGACAAATTCATTTTCCTTGCAGATTTCATTGTCCTGGACTATGAGGCAGACAAGGAGGTTCCCATCCTGCTAGGTAGACCATTTCTAGCCACAGGTAGGGCACTAATAGATGTGCAAAAAGGTGAGTTAACTATGAGAGTTCATGATGAAGAGGTAAAATTTAGTGTTTACAAAGCTTTAAGGTATCCCTCTGATTCTGAGTCTTGTGCTAGCATGGATGTTGTTGACTCACTAATGGAAGAACAATTAGAGCATGTACTGTTAACCAAGCATGCTAGTGAATATGTACAAGTAGATATAGCTGACCTGAATGTATCTGACATAATGAATATGCCTGTAAATAACCCTCAACATGTATGTATGAATATAGATTTAACTGATAGAACTATAAATCCTTTGAAACCCTCTATTGAGCATCCACCTATTTTAGAACTGAAACCACTACCTACTCACCTCAAATATGCATATTTAGGAGATAATGATACGCTGCCTGTAATTATTTCTTCTAAACTAAGTGAACAGCATGAGGTTGATTTAATTTTACTGCTTAAGCAACATAGGAAGGCTATAGCATGGTCTATTGCTGATATTCGAGGCATTAGCCCTTCTTATTGCATGCACAAAATTATATTAGAGGAAGAGCACACACCTAAGGTAGATCACCAGCGTAGGTTGAACCCCTCTATGAAAGAGGTAGTGAAGAAAGAAATAATCAAGTGGTTAGATGCAGGAGTAATTTTCCCCATAGCTAGTAGCCAGTGGGTGAGCCCCATCCAATGTGTACCTAAAAAGGGGGGAATAATTGTGGTAGTCAATGAGAACAACGAACTGATTCCAACAAGGACTGTCACAGGGTGGAGGGTATGTATGGATTACAGAAAATTAAATAAAGAAACTAAAAAAGACCATTTCCCTATACCGTTTATTGACCAGATGCTAGACAGAATAGCTGGTAGGGCCTACTATTGTTTCTTAGATGGGTACTCTGGCTATAATCAAATTACTATAGACCCTAAGGATCAAGAGAAGACCACTTTCACTTGCCCTTTTGGAACGTTTGCCTTCCGCAGAATGCCTTTTGGCTTATGCAATGCACCGGCAACTTTCCAAAGGTGCATGATGGCAATCTTCTCTGAGTTGGATGAGTCCATGATAGAAATATTCATGGATGACTTCTCAGTCTTTGGGGATTCATTTAAAACCTGTCTAGAAAACCTAGGACAAGTCCTGGCTAGGTGTGAGGAGACCAACCTAGTCCTGAATTGGGAAAAGTGCCATTTTATGGTAGATGAAGGGATTGTCTTAGGACATAGAGTGTCAAGGGCAGGTGTAGAAGTGGATAGGGCAAAAATAGAGATCATAGAGAAGTTGGTAGAGCCCCAGAATGTCAAGGCTATTAGGAGCTTCTTAGGGCACGCTGGCTTCTACAGAAGGTTCATTAAGGACTTTTCTAAGATAGCCAAGCCTCTGTGCGAGCTTCTAGAGCTAAATAGACCATTCATCTTCTCTAAGGAATGTGTAGTAGCTTGGAAAACCCTTAAGGAAGCACTGGTCACAGCACCAATCATAGTAGGACCAAATTGGGATCTCCCATTTGAGATGCTATGTGATGCCAGTGACTATGCTGTAGGAGTCATGTTAGGACAGAAGATTGACAAGCTCACACATCCTGTCTATTATGCTAGTAAGACCTTGAATGAGGCTCAATGTAATTATACAACTACAGAGAAAGAGATGCTTGCTGTAGTATTTGCTTGTGAAAAATTTAGAAACTATATTGTAGGAACTAGGACCATTGTATATACTGACCATTCTGCTTTAAAATATCTTATGAGGAAGGCTGATGCTAAGCCTAGATTGATTAGATGGGTGTTATTGCTGCAGGAATTTGATTTGGACATTCGGGACAAGAAAGGTTGTGAAAATGTGGTTGCAGATCACCTGTCTCGATTGCAGCACAATTGCGAAAAAATTGCGGAGACCGCAATTTCTGATGCTTTTATAGATGAACATGTATTTGCTTTGGCTCATCGTGATAACGATGAGGAACCGTGGTTTGCTGATATTGCTAACTTCCGTGCATCACAGGTATTACCAGTGTTCAAGGGAGGACAAGAGAAGAAGCGGTTCCTGCATGAAGCAAGGAAATTCATCTGGGATGACCCCACACTTTACAGAACTTGTGCTGATGGGTTGTTGAGGAAGTGTGTTTCAGCTGCTGAGGCGAAGTCTGTGCTGCAGCACTGTCACTCATCTCCTTATGGTGGACACTTTGGTGGTCAAAGAACAGCTGCGAAGGTATTTCAGAGTGGCTACTATTGGCCAACAATCTTCAAGGACGCACACGACTATGCCCACAACTGTGACGAGTGCCAAAGGACAGGTAATCTCAGTCGCAAGGATGAGATGCCCCTCACCTACATCTTAGAGTTGGAGCTCTTTGATGTATGGGGCATTGATTTCATGGGACCATTCCCTCCATCATCAGGTAACCTGTACATTTTAGTAGCAGTAGACTACGTGTCCAAGTGGGTAGAAGCCAAAGCATGTCCTAATAATGATGCTAAAACAATCACTAACTTCTTGCATAGGCACATTTTCACTAGATTTGGAACTCCTCGTGCTATCATTAGTGATGAGGGGTCACATTTCATTAATAAGGCTATGGAGAAGATATTGGCTAAATATAACATTAGACATAGGGTAGCTACTCCCTATCACCCACACTCAAATGGTCAAGCTGAAATTTCCAATAGGGAGATAAAGAACATCTTAGAGAAGGTAGTCAAACCAAATAGGAAAGACTGGTCATTTAAGCTTGAGGATGCACTTTGGGCTTATAGGACAGCATATAAGACACCTCTAGGTATGTCGCCCTATAGGTTGGTGTATGGCAAGGCCTGCCACTTGCCACTTGAGTTGGAAAACAAGGCATTTTGGGCCATGAAAGAATTGAATTTTTGTGTAAAGGATGCGGGGACACTAAGGTCTTTGCAGCTACATGAACTTGATGAGCTTAGGCATATGGCCTATGAGAATGCCAAAATGTATAAAGAAAAGACCAAAATATGGCACGACAGTAGACTTAGGATCAAAGACTTTAGGAAAGGCCAACTTGTCCTATTATTTAACTCACGTTTAAAGATATTTCCAGGCAAACTAAAGTCTAGATGGTCAGGTCCATTTGTTATTACTAATGTCTTTGTTCATGGTGCAATAGAGATAAAGAACTTGCAGCAAGGCCAGCCATTTATGGTCAATGGTGCTAGGTTGAAGCACTACTATGAGGAAGGAGATGTGAAGACTCTCTCGGCCTTCCTCTTGACTGAAGCATGACAAAAAGAAAGAGAGAGAACGAGTGGTTACTGTGCTCGTTTAGTCAAGGCCAATGCCTTAGTTTATTTTTTCTGTTTTTCCGATTATCGTTTGTATGTTTTGTGGTGTGTTTTTAATTGTGTATTTAATGTTTGTTTGATTTGTTTTTGTAGGGAATCGAAAGAAGGAATCAAGGAGAGTAAATCCCACTTTAAAAATCAAGAAATGGTTGAGCCAAATAAAAGATACGGACGGGCAAAGTTGGAGATTTCAATGAAATAATATCCCTGGAATTGCGTTAAAATTGCTGGATCCGCAAAAAGAGCCGTTGGGATTTTATCCGTTGCCTTTATATCCGTTGGAAGCCGCTTGATCGTTACGATTATCTCTCTCTTCGCTCTCCAAGAATTCAGCGATTCTCTCCATCTTTGATTCCTCTCCCAAGATCTTCAAGAATCAGCAATGGTGGCCACACGTGCTGAACGATCCGCAGCCAAGAAGAAGGCTGATGACGCAGCTGAAGCAGCTGCGAGGGAAGCGCTTCTCACCCTTGCAGACGATGGTGCCGTTCGCACCGGTCCTCTTCCCAAGCTTCCTATTCGTAGGAAGAAGTGGAGGGTGGTCACTGAGATCCCCGCTGGGCCATCTGAGCCAGTGGGCACGCCCAAGAAACGCCGGTGGAGTGTCAAGACAGCCGCCGACCCAAGCACCGCAAGGACTCCCTCTGTGGAGAGTCAAGAACCTGATCGTGCATCCCACGAGTCAGCCAAAGAAGGTTCGTCGCCGTCTGTGTCACCTGTGCGTAGCCCTCTCCCATCTGCACCAGTGCCAAGCGCAGAGTCGTCACCGCCTGCACAGAGCTCTGAGTTGTCTCCAGCACCTCAGAGTTCTGATCCGACACCTGCAGCAGCGCAGAGCCCTGAGCTGCATTCTTCGCCACTGAGTTCTGCGCAGACACCATCAGCAGAGCATAATTCTCCACGGCCTGATCCGGAATTTCCTTATGGAGATTATCAAGAATCCACGCAAGGCAGTGGAGATGCTGGGGAAGACGAAGTCTTCTCTCCTATGAGGGAAGATAGCCCTGCCGAGCCTGCACAGCAGGACGATTCTATGGAAGAAACGTTGGGGGCCTGCCTCCAGCAGATCAATATCAAGGCCAGGCTCAGGAAGAAGAAGAAGGCCACGATTGGCAAGGCCAAGAAGTTGAAGAAAAAGAAGGCCAAGAAGGTGCCATCGACAGACAAGGAGAGTGCTGAGCCTTCGCTCAAACGCCTCAAGGTGGAGGCTGCTGCATCATCCAAACCAGCAGATAAGGGGAAGGCTAAACTCTACCCTGAAGACGAACCTCCGTCAGTGAGGTATGTCTCATCTGATGCGGAATCCAGGGGTGTTGAGCTCAGGAAGAGAGACCTATTGCACGAGAAGGGATTCCTTGATCGACTTGCTGACCTGCCGCAGTTCTTGCGCGCAGGGGTGATCAACCATGGCTGGGAAGAATTCTGCAGACCGCCTAATCCAGCATACACGAGCATGGTGTATGATTTCTACGCTAATGTGCTCAGCCCTGAGGATGGCCTGTCCGTGGTCAGAGGGGTGGAAGTTGATTTTACAGCCAAGGCCATCAATGAAGCCTTTGGTCTCAAGGGCCAAGCGCACACAGATTATGCACGGATAGTTGATGAGCCGACTGAGGCCGTGCTGGAAGAGGCCATTCGCACAATTGGCCAGCCTGAAGCAGCGTGGACTGTCTCACGCAATGGTCGGCACACCTTGATGAGTGCCAATCTGACAGCAAAGGCGGCTGTGTGGTTTGCCTTTGTGAGGAGAAAGCTGTCCCCGGTGACTCACGAGACGACAATGAACCAGAGTAGATCACTGCTGGTTTATGCTATCATGCGCGGTCTCACGGTCAATGTGGGGGAGATCATGTCAGCTGCCATTGCTGAATGCGCCAGAAAAGGTAAGGGGCCATTATTTTTCCCCAACACTATAACAAAATTGTGTTTGCTTTCAGGAGTCCTCACCGAGCGCTTGGAGCAGCAGATGCCGTACACAGGCCATTTGGAGCTGCCTGCGAACCTAAGGCTGAGAAGAAAGGGGAATATGGAGTTTGAGTTGGATAGGCTGGCTGCTGAACAGTCCCTATCCATGGCCTGCTTAATGGACATGCAGAGGAGAATGGCTCAATGGGCCAACTATGCGCAGGCAAGGGATAAGGAAGTTGCAGACCAGCTGGGGTGCATCTTCCCGGACTTCCCCACCAACCTCCTAACTCCATGGGTGCCCCCACGACCAAGGCAACCAGATGAGGATGACGAGAATTGAGTGCTGGTTTGAAGAGCACTAGAGGGAGTATTGCTGTTCCCTTAGAAACAAAAAAACAATTTTTCTGCTTTCTGATAGGATATTGTGAATTATGCTGTTTTGTGTTCAACTTTTGATCTGTTTTTAATGTTTAGTTTTATGTTTTTTTCTTTTGCTTAGTCTAGTCTGATGTTAGCTGAATAGGTAGGATAGTTTAGTTTTATTTTTAGGATGCATGAGTTACAGGAAAAAGCATGCTAGGGGCCTGAATCAATGTTAAATCTGCCCGGATTGAATTGCGAAATAATTGCGGTTCCCGCAATTTTTGTGACTGATTGCATGTTTTGGACTGTCTGTTTAGTTAGGCTATGATCTGTTATATTCTATCTTTTGCTGCTAGCATGACTACCTTATATAGCTGATCTTAAAGCATGCTGGATGAGTGTCATAGGACACGCTTTGATAGTTTAAATTTGCCTCTGAATAGTGCTCAGCATGCATAAACCGGAAGTCCTTAAAAACTGTCTGTTATGTTCAAATTTTCTGCTGTTGGAATAGTTGCTTTTAGAATGTTTTGCCTATGCCTAGGATTTTTAGATTCTCTTTGTTTTACTTTAGACTAGATGCTTCTAGGACAAGTTTGGGGGTGTGCCACCTCAAACACTCATTGGGGACAATGAATAGTTGAAGTTTGGGGGAGGCTACCCTAGGCCTAGGAACATTCCTCTCTTCCTTAGGACATAAGCATTCTTCTTCTCCTTTAAGAAAATTTTTTTGTGATAAATAGAAAAAATTGAAAAAGAGAATAAAGAGGGGAGTCTCTCTCAAGTGCTGAGTAATCAGTGCCAAGTGTGTAAACCACAAGTGGCATTGCATCAAAAGGCAACCCAAGGAGAGACTCCACCTAAGTAAAAAAGGAAAAAGGGAGAAATAGGGGACGAAGAATGTATGCTTAGGAGTTATAATCTTGTGGCTTAGATGTCCTATGTAAAAAGAACTCTGATCCTTAATGAGCTAAGCACAAGGTTGTAGCTTTTAGGTTTGTCTAGGGAGATGAATGTATATCCAATGTAGTGATGCCAGGGCTTAGGTTGTTCTCTAAAAGTACCACTGTCACTGTTAATACTAAGACTGGCATGACTCTAAGGAATCCTAGGCACATTAAAAGTTAAGCTAGAAGCATGTACTGAGTCTGGAGTAAAACTTGGTAGAATTTGAAACCTTAGGGATAGTGGCATGATGTCATAAAAGTAGTTAGATCAGTAGTAGGGGGTTAATAAAAACAGCAGGTATAGTAGGCAGGTGAAGTCAGAAGAGGCTTGATAAAGAGGTTAGTTCTAAACTTAGGAGTGTGTCACAGGACAGCACTGCTAGAGATAGGGATATAGGGGAGTCGGTAAGTAGTTAAAGAAGAAACAGCAGCCTAAGTAAGTCCTTAGTATGCTTGAGGACAAGCAAAGCCTTAAGTTTGGGGGTGTGTTAAGTCTCTGAAAGTGACTTATTTAGGACCCATTTAGCTTAAGAAGATGTACACATTTAGGTGTTTTTGATAGCATTTAGCCTAAACCTATGCTTTAATATGAGAATTAGAAGAAGGTAGCTAATTTAGGACTTATGCACAATAGGTAGAAAAAGGGTTGAAAACCGAAGGAAAAGAATGAAAAATGAGCATTGCAAATGAATTGCGAAAACATTGCGGTGACCGCAATTATTCAAGTTAAAACCGTAAGTTGGCTGATCTTTTTCTGTTTAGATCCGACTTTTCAGGGATTCGTTCTTTCTCCTCCATCCATTCTGATATATGACGTTGAAGATTGATGGTTCTCCTTGGCCCAAACGCACCTGCAAACTACTATAAAAGGGGGTCAAAGTCGGAGGTTCAGTCATCACTCGAAGCGCAGAAGTCTTCTCGCAGTCCACCATTTCCATCTGTTTTCCTTTGCCGTTTGTTGGAGTGAGAGTCTCAGCTTTTGGAGTCGATAATCTGATAGGAAGGAGAGGAGATTCTTCTTCTCTCTCGATTGGATTCATCCAAGCCAGGCTGACTTTTCATCACCTTCATTCGAGGCGACTGCCACGAAGTTTTTCAGCAATCCTTTACTGCTTTTCTGTTCTGTTCTTCTTATTTCCATCTCTGATTATTTGTTGTTCTTAGTTTAGTATTTTACTTACTGCATTTCGTTGTTGTCTGTCTTGGATTCATTTCTTCAAAGCTTTCCTTTGTCATTCAAACACTTAAAGTAATCAAAGTACAATTCTGCATTTTACAGTTTCCACTTTGTTCTGCTACGGTTTTGTCTCGCTATTTTACACACATTTCTCTTCTAAGCATGTCTGTTTTATCTACCCTTTCTGTTCTCCATATATCCATGAGTAGCTAAATCACTTAGGGGCATGCTAATGACAGAACTATAGGCTTAAAAAACGTGAACCAAGTAGGCAGATTAACACTCGAACATTGATTGTATGTAAGCTTCATCCTACGGGCAATTTCGATTGGCCATCCATTTTGTCCAAAGAACTCCTAACCTCTGGAAGGAGTAAGAGTTCAGAGTCATATAATCATGCTAGCCTTTCATGGTAATCAGGAAACGGCCTAGGAATAGGCGTTTCCCTAGTACAAACTAAACACTCCTGCTTAAACAAGATGCTTAAGTCCTTACTTTGAGATCGAGTAAACTTAAGACTCTAATGCATGGAATCGGACGATACTTGAGATAGAGTGAGTTTGATGTATAGAGAGTAGATCCAGTGCTTGAGAATCGTATAAAAAGGCCTATAGGATAGTCATTAGTAGCCCTTAATTCGCCCATTTACACACTTTCACTGCTGTTTAATTGCGGAAACATTGCGGTCCTCGCAATTCTGCCAGATTTTCATTCTGTTTAGCTGTTTTCTCTCTCGTTTATTAATTCCATCTCTTGCCTTTTAAGTCTAGTTTTAACTTGCATTTGTTTATGTTATATCCCTTTATACATTCAGCAAAAAGTAGATAATTAAAAACCAATTTTACCCCATCAAATTCATCCCATCTTTCTTAACAATCACACTTCGCGAATAGCTAAAAATGAGTCTCTGTGGAAAAAACGAATGAAATATACTTACTACTTGCTGTGAGACCATGTATGCTTGCATGTTCTAAGTGCTCTCTCTACCCTTTCGCATATTTATCTTTACTCATTGAGCACGCAACAACGGGCCCCTTACAGAGGGAAGCACTAGACGAGGAGCAGACACTCGAGGGGAGCTAGACGAGGCCGCAACCCGACCCACTCTGCGGTTTTTAGCAACTCTCGAAAACACACCCCGATCCACCGGATCCCGAGCCATACCCGCCTCAGGCACAGACGGGGAGGCAACAGAATTGCCGACGAGGGTAACACAAGGGACACCATCTGGGACCACAGGTGGGAGCTCACACACCTTTTGATCCACTTGGCTACTACAATTAGAACTAGAATGACCAAAAACTTGGCAATGAACACACCGCTTCGGCTTCCAAGCGTACTCAAGTCTAACCACAACAACCCCCTCATTCAACTTAACAGGAACCGACGAAGGCAGCTCGTTATTCACTCCGACCTCCACCAGTACTCTGGCAAAGGAAAGACGGGAGCATTCTGCAGTTGCCCGATCCAAACAAACAGGTTTGCCAACAGCTGAGGCAATAGTGCCCAACCCTTTACGGGACCATAACTCAAACGGCACATTAAAAAGCTTAACCCAGACAGGAACAGAATCGAACACAAAATTTTCGGGAGCAATACCTGGTGACCATTGACGAAGTAATATGGGACGACCTCCTATATGCCACGGCCCGTTAGACAACACCCAGTCGCGGGACGCCGCAGAACGAAACCGAAACATAATAAGACCATTATCCAACATAGAAATAGTCGGTTCCTCAATTCGACCCCAAATGCGGCTAACTAACCGAGAGAGAACAGCATACGGCATACGCCCTTCCACAAACTGCCCCACTATCGAATACTGCCAGAACGCAATGCCTTCTTCACAGACACCAGCTGGGGGAACGACAACACGCACCCCATCAATAACCTGCAGGGGAGTGTAGACCATAGGTTCCTCAGAAGCCTTTGCAGAGCCAAAAAGCGACACCCACGAGGGATTGCCCGACCCCCTTACTGTACCATCTCCACCACCCACAGAACCGCTGGGTCCAATGGGCCCCAACACACTACCACGAGACTGGCCAACACCAAGAAACATATTATCAGTTCTCGAAGGACTAGACACACCAATACCCGAGTCAGGCAGAATAGTACATTCAGTCCGCCCATCCATAACACACGATTGGTCAGCTCGGATTGCCCCAATATCGGCCTGAAGTGACCGCTCAACAGATGGCCCGGTTCGGACCAACGGTACATCAGATGGATCAACTAGGTCCAAAGCGGTCTGCCTGATCTTCGCACCCGTTGGTCCGGCTTGGTCTAGCCGCATCCCCCCTGCAACATCACAGCACGATGACCCGCTACCTTCCACCACCTTCACCAAACCACCACCCACACTCCTCAACTGACTGGCAACAAAATCCCCACCACCCATCCCAGCTAGCACCACCGTGCCTCCCCCTCCACCCCCACCGGCGAACCCCTCCCTCCCGCCCCCTCCCTCCGAGCCCACCCCCCACACCTCTGGCTGCACCTCCTCCACAGACCCACCAGCAGCAGCGTAACCCCCCCCGTCGCCACCTCCCTCCGAGACCAAGCCCCACCCCGCCGTCTGCACCCCCCGCCTACCGCCGAGCTCCGGGAACCCATCCAACCCCAGATTAGCGCCTCCCCGAACCCTCAGATGGTTCTTCACTTCCGTCAGCCGTTTACCGGGGACAACCTTCTTTGATAGACCACCCGAGATAGCTTCATGAGTCCCCTCCAACGGCCGATCCTTGGACCTTCCCTTCTTCCCCATCAGACCCAACTCATCCCTCACCTACGACCCACCGGAACCAGCCCTAGAGGACACCCCCCGCCGGCGACGCTGCTGCCCCGCCAAACCACGCGAAGAAGACGAACACCCCCTGGCGGCGCTGAGAGAAAAGAACGCTAAATAGGGTTTTTTAAAAAAAAAATGAATTCGATGATTTAAAACATAACCATATGATATTTTATAACGTTATTAATTAACCTTGGTGAAGATATAATATAAATGTATAATTTTGGAGTAAAGTTGTCTACTACACATAAATCTTTGATATTAGACTTAAACCAACAATCAGAGTGACGTAGCAGAAGTGTGATGGACACCTAACTCATAGGTCTTAGATCAAAACTTGGTCGTGATTATTAAATGGTTTAAATTTAATTTCATTAGAATATAGTTACGGGTAGTACCCGATTCAATATTTTGTATCCATTGAGCAAAGGATGAGTTGTAAGGTACATATGCGAACTAAAACTGAGAAATTCTATAAAGAGTAGATGTGATATGATTGCATTGTCATTTTTTTTAATTAATGTTGTGGATTGAACTCTTAACCTCTTAGTCAGTAATATAGTTTTTACGTCAATTGAGTTGTCGTTGATTTGGCTTGAAATTCAACTTCTAAAATCATAAAATACTAAATTCAAAGACATTGGGATTAAAATAGAAATTTACCTTTGATTTTTTTTTTTTTTTTAAAGTATTTACCTTGGAATCTTTGATAGTATTCTTGGCTATTTTCAATTATTTTATTTTTCTATACAAATGCCCCAAAAAAGAAGAAAAAGGGTATGGGGGCTCAAACCCCTATAAAGCCAATGGGAGTACAAATCCAATGCCTCCAACTCCAAGCAAATTCCAATCCCAAAAAAGCACCAAGTTTATAAATAAGGTTAAATATCATTTTGGTGTTTTTTAGTTAAATAAATATGGGATTTGTAAATTTATAATTGTGACCTCAATGAAAAAAAAAATATATGTCACTATTTTGATATTTGTATTAAATCATCTACTTTCGAGTCGTGATTTAGTTATGTATTTTTTTTTGGGTTAAAATACTATTGTGATTTCAAGAATCTTATCTCATTTTAGTTCATGCATTTTTCATAAATCTTAAAATTAGTTCATTTTTATTGAAATTGGTTAAATAACAATAATAAAAAAGACATAATATGAATATATTTTTAAAATAAATAAAAAATTGAAAAAAATTATAATCAAGACTAAATTTTAGATTTATTGAAAGTACGACTAAAATTAGACATGTGAGAAGATAAATTTTTTTTTCGATGTATGAAAATAGATAGACTAGGATAAAATGAAATTAAAAATTATTATTTTAACTTATAAATAATAATAATCATTTTTGCTACAGGAATCAAATCCAAAATAATGACAAATATAACAAAATTTAAAACATTGTGCAAATATGATAAAAATTCAGTGATTATCATTGGTAGACTGCTATCGCTATATATGACTATCACTAATAGAGACAAATTACTATTAGCAGCGATAGGGTTTAAAAAGTATTATATTTGCCAAACCGAGCCTTAGTTCAATTGACATGAGGTTGTGCTAATTATTTTACTCTAAAACGTTGGTTACGATTTCCTTATAAATAATTATATATATATATATAGGCAGTTGGTTTACAAACTCCCTTCTCTTTCTTGTCTCTCATTTCTCTCTACTCTCCATTGCCGTTGAGCTTGAGCTTCATCACACACACAGAAGCAAGTTTGTTAGAGAGAGAGAGAGAGAAACTTTGAGTCGATGAAGAGGCAGAACAGTCAGTTATCGTCGACTTCCCGCCGGGATCCTCCGCCGGATAATAGTCTTCGAGCTAAGAGCATCGGTTGCATGTCCGGCATTATTCATCTTCTCTCCAAGTACCAGAATCGCCACAAGAAATCCCTCACATTCGGTTCGTCAATTCAGTTTTTCCACTACTCGAATCGAACAACTCTTCTGTATTTCTTTACTCTTATTTCTACTTTCTTCCGCCGTTAAATCGATCGAATCGAACAATTTCTTTGACGATTTCAGGAAAGACCAAGCAGGAGAAGGACATTATTGTGTTTTCTTCTCCTTCTCCTTCGGATCAAAGCCTAGTCTCTGCCGCAGATATATCTCCGGCTACTCCACTGTTGCAGGGACAACGAAGGCCGCGACGCGATAAAGAAGGAAAACCAACAGATGTTGTTGATTTCAGCCGGATCAGAAGAGTCTCCTGCGATTTACCGACGAGGAGTCCGACTCTTTCGGCGGAGATACGGCGTTCGAGATCCGTGAAATCGCCGGAGACGAAGATCGGTAAATCTCCGGCGCTGGTAGCGCGGTTGATGGGACTGGAAGCAGTACCTCCTGCAGTTTCGCCGGCGGAAGAAACGTCGAGCGAGATCAAGAGGAGGAAGCTATTGGGAGCGCTGGAGAAATGTGATAATGACTTAAAGGCTCTGAAGGATATTATCATAGCGTTTCGGTCACCGGAGAGTCATTCACCGGTGACGGAGGTGACCGGGAACGGTAAGTGCGTGAATCGAGATAAAGTAATTACGACGATTTCTGGACGGAACTATAACTGTGGCGACGGCGAGAAGCAGCAGCATCTGAACAGAATCAACCGTACAGTCAGAGGGCGTGAAAATGGTACGTTTGCTATTCTCTAATTTCTTTCTTTTATTGTGAAAGTTCAGCCTTAAACTTAATTGAATAGTTCTCAATTTTAGCAATTCATAATCTTTTAGAAATCTTAATTTTATCATCCTTAGGGATGTTTCCTTCGTGCGGGGTTATTATGGTCGGTATTATAATAATCTGGTTATAATAGTCTGTCAGTATTAGGTCAGTATAGTTATCGGGTTATAATAATTAGTGAGCTAAACATAAACTGAGTTATAATAACTTAGTTCACCTAACCCTAAATTGGTGTCTCAAACACCTATTTTAAATGTTATCAAGTCGTTTGGGAAAATTTCAGTAAAAAATTATTAATATAAATTTTAGATAGGGTAATATAAAACAATAATTTAATATTAATACATCACCTTTTTTTTACAAACTTTAATATATTTTTTATTAAATAATTAACTAACTCAAGTGGGAATTGCCAAATCGAGCCTAGCTCAACTGACATATGCATGTGTTAACGATCAAGAGGTATGTGGTTTGAATCCCTCACCCCAAGGTACTAAAAAAAAACTCAAGTGAGAATTCTAATTAATACATTTGAGTATAAATTGAAAATTAGGAAGACTATAAATTATTCCATATATAAGTCATACTTTTTCTCGAATATATGCCTTAATAGTTGAGTTATGTTAATCGGTTGACTGATATATTAGTCATATTTAGTTTATCAAGAAAAAATATATTAAATGAACATTTTTAAATTACATGTCAATCTAAACATAATTCAACTAAGACATATATTTTAGATTAAAAAGTTTGAGATTCAAATAATTATGGCAGTCTTTGAACTCAAAAGAAAAAAAAAATACTATCTAAAAGTTAAGACTACCTCTAATAATGCATTCAGTTTTTGTGATAACAAATAATTATATATATTTGGTGAATTCATGTTCCAAATTAAGAATTTAATGGGTCAAAGACTAGTCTATAACTAAAGGGTAACTTGTGTACCTAAATTTGAGTGTTGAAGATATATAGTATAAGTTGTCTTTTGTCTTTATAAATGTATATATCCTAATACTGTTACACACCGACAAAATTATAGAAAAAATAAAATGAATTAAAGTAAAAACTTACAAGAAAAGAAAAGAAAAACAAAATCCTAGGAATATAATACAGGCCAAGAAAAGATGAAGCAGGACAGCTTTATTTCACCTCATCATTCTCACGAATGCAGATGTTTTTTTTAACTTTTTTTCCCTTTAGTTTATTCTTGGAGTAATTTTGAAGAATCCAAATTCTTAATTAATTTCATTTCTAATTGGATGAAACTGTAAATTTGTCAGAGAGTCAGAAGCTTATATAAGAAAGTATAAAATAATTTTACCTTCTAACTTGGAGACATTAATTTAAGACAAATTAAGGAGGTGATCATTGACATTGTCCACCCTTTTGTTCTTGGCTCGATGAAAAGAGCCAATGTTCAAATTCTTAGAGTAAATATTGTTAAAGTGGTGTGACGTCGGACGTATTATATATCCTATTCGGAAGATCATGGTAATACGAGTAGGGTGTTACGTGCGTAGGGAGAACATCGATTTATTTTTAACGGCAAACGCAGTTATTGCCATCATCATACTTTGGTTGGTTAAAGAGAAAACGTGTTGGCATACCATTTTTGGACGTGGTGAAAGAGTCCATAGAATGCTATGTCTTGATAGCAAAGCCAACTAGCAGAGCCGATGCGAGGATCGGTGGGATGTCGTAGCTTTAAGAGATAGGGGCGGAGTCTAAACTACCACACTCCTACTATACCACGGGAACTCCACGAGTGGATTAGTTGATTGACTAGACTGAGACTCTCTTTGATATCAATCACTTTGATAAGAAAAATAAAATAGCAAAAATCATAAAAGAAGCAAGGTTCACATAAGGTTGGGAAGTAGTACGTCCGATTCACCAGGTTCTACTACAGTGGGGCCCAATTTGCAACGATATTTTAATTAATACGAGGATTGAACCCATGACCTTTTAGTCACGGACACAATCTTATGCTAATTGAGTTATGCTCGGTTTGACGTAAATATTAATATTAAAGTGTGAACATTGTTTGGAAAAATTTAACAATAAATTAAACTAATTTTAAGATTTATTGAAAATATAAAACTAAAATAATATAATCATTTAATATCTGTAGGAAATATGAAGTGCTTGAGCTTGAGGGTAGTGCCCCATGTTAGTAGTCTGCTAGGTACAAGAATCCCAAATGAAGACAAGAACAGTGCTTTTTCAAGTAAAAGTAGAAGGCATAGCATGCCAAAATATAGGATTCCCAACATCAACCTTCATATAGCATTTGTTAGGCTCAGTGCTTTTACTGCTGCTTAGGCATGGGGGGACATAGTAGATGCTTTCTAGTTGCCTATAATTATTACATATGTATGGTACCCATTACTATAGCGCCATGAATAACTTATCCAAATTTGGAGAACCAAGTTTCTAGGTGTGTTGAAATTCCAATTAAAAGTATAATCATGATTGAGATGAAATTATTAGATCATAGTCTTAATTCAAAAGATTATTCAAAGTTCCCTAAAAGTTAGTATTGAGTTAGCTAGTCAGAGAAAAGAATATGTTGATTATTGGGAGAATTGTGATTTAATTTTAAGTGGATGGTGAAAATGACTCGAATTTGAAAAAAAAAAAGACAAACTAATTTTCTGCTGACATCCTCAGTTTTTTTTTAATATTATTTTCTAGCTCTAGCAGCGGGCGCGGGATGATCTCGCTCTACCTACGGGCGCGGGCTGGTCTCGCTCTAGCTCTAGCTTCATTTAAGATCTGAAAATTTCAAGATTTGAAGTTTTTTCAGATTCGAGACCAACCTGCGCCCGTAGCTAGACCGAGATCAGCCCGCGCTCGCAGTTAGAACTAGAAAATAATATTTAAAAAAAAATGATGATGTCAGCAGGGTCAATTTGACTTCGATTTGAGATCCAAGTCAGTTTGACAAATGGGCTAAAATAGGGGCGAGTCGTACCATTCTCGCTCGATTATTGCCAACTTTTTAATAATTCTCAATTTTTGTGAAATACATTTTACCTAGATGAGTAATATATAATTCCTATTCAAAAACTTTGTTGAGAAGAGAAAAAGAAAAAAAAACTCATACATTCACAATAGATATATGTATTTATATGTATGTGATGAATTCACAATGATTATATAGTGTAGGTATCATTTACTTGAGATTTTAGCCATTTTTACTTTTAGAAAATGAGAATTACTCTCCTCTGTTGTCAATTCTCAAAGTGCTTTTCTGAGTCCAAGATCAAATTATTTCTATTGGTTGATTTCTTTAGAAAAAAGTGTCAATTCTATTCCTTTATATTTTTTGCTGGGTTCCACCACTATTTTGTTAATTTTTTTTCCTCTTTTCCCTTTTAACCTTTTTAGATCATTAGTTAACAACATTAATCACAATCTTTTCCATTCTCATTTCACTTCCAAAGTGATTTTAGTGAATGCAAATTGTCAAATTTAGAAATTTTTCTTTCCTTTTTGACTTCTCATAATTTCCATTCTCTTTCATTCACCTTCACCACTCTTACTTTCTTGATCTTTTTGTTAATTGATTTAGATTTAAAAAATTATATAATCCAAGTGGAGGAAGTGGACCACTGTTCCACACAAAGTCCACAAGCAGGAAATAGAAGTGCTTTATAATGATTCAGTCAAGTCATATTTGTTTAAAAAAGCTAAGGGGAGAAGGGGAACATACAGAGCCTTCCTTTCACTTTTTCAGAAATAAGGAAGAGACAGCTTAGAAAGAAAGCAGTAGATGACTTTTTTTTTACTTGCCAAAAAAACAGGCTTTTTCTTTTTCTAAAGCCATTATTTCCAGCTTCTCTTCCCACTCCCAAACCACACTCTCATATATCCTAAATAAATTACAGATTTTTTTTTTCATTATTGTGAAGATTTTCATCCTCTTCAACCCTTTCTCTTTTGGTATTTATAGCTTACATATTATTTCTAAACCTTTCAGATGCATTTTATCCATCATACAATAGGGAAAGAATGTTCTGACATTTGTCATTTTGTTTGAACACATAAAACCTTGAAATTTCATAAGTGAATCAATTTACACCCTTTTAAGAAACGTTAGTATTAAACCTCAAAATTTTCATACACGCAATTGATTTGCTTATGAAAGTTTAAGGAGTTTAGTTGCTACAATTATAAGTCTTTACACGTTTAAATTAACATCTTTTAAATGCAATCTAATAGATGGTGCAAAGTGATACATTTATGAAAGTTCACGGTTTTAATAATTATTAGTTCATGGTTTTAATTCATACAATACTCAAAGTTTAGGGGTATAAATTGATTTTTTTTTATTCGGCTCAAAATTCTAGTATCAAAATTGTCCTTGCTTTTAGACCAAGAATCTTTTCTACTCCTGGCTTCTAACTGACATGAGATTGTGTCTGCGTTCTCTCACATTTACCCTTATTTATTTTATTTTTTTATTTTTTATTTTTTTACAACATGTTGGGTGGGACTATGCGGTAGAAATAATATGGTAGATCATGCCGTTGAACTATGTCTGGGTTCTCTCATGGTCTCTATACGGTAGATCATGCCGTTGAACTATGCTCTTGTTGGCCTCACATTTATCCTTATTGATTTCATGTCTCTCATTTTATTGATGATATATCATAACCGTTCTTTTCTGTCCTTTTTTTTCAAGTCTATTTTAATTTGATCTTGACTGATTCAATTAAAGTATTAGTCTTTAGAAAGTATATAGTATAGCAATCGCGATATAAATGAAAGGCAATTTCCTCTTCAAATCATATATTATAGCAATCGCACTAGTGAATGCACATTATTTTGGTTATTACTTTCGCCGATAATAAAGTTTGGATTCTGATTTGCATTATTCTTGTTATCATTTTTTGTAGTTTTAATTTAAATTGAAGTTAATTAGGTTAGAAATTCTTTAGCCATCTTCATATGTTTAGGTGTAAATACACCTAAAACAATAAACTTAAGGCTTGTTTAGAAGGTTGTTTTGTTCAATAAAAATATTTAGGTACCTTCAATTTTAAAAGTTATTTTAACCAAAACACACCCGTTAAAGACATTATAAGCCTCTCCTAAAAACTAAAGTTTCAGGTTAGAGGTTCGAATCTCAACCGTACCCCGCCAAATAAAAAAGAACCAATAAACAACATATATCCAAGGACAGTAAGTAAATAGAAGAGAAAAAAAGGCAGAAAAGAAGTTAAAGTAAAATGAAAGCTTTCTTTTGTGTGTAATAATAACAACAAATAAAGCAATTCCAAATGCAGGACGACAAGAAATAATGCAGCAGCAGCAGCTGAAGAAGAAGAAGAATCCACCAGCAATTGATCAAGATCAGGACACAATAATCTCCATATCTTCCTTCAACCCGATTACCAAATTGCAGGAACGGATCATCAAGTTGCAGCAGGTCAATAATAACACTACTCAAATAGAAATTACCAAGCCATCATCAACAATAACAATGGCCGAGATCAAGAAGAAGAACAACAACAACAAGAAGGAAGAAAACGACGACGATTATCCGCCATTAACGACGTGGAGAAGCAAGGCCATGGCCGAGAGCTTGGACGAAATCGCCAACGAAATCTCATGGGGATTCAAACACGAGATGGCGAAAATAGGTATGGCTTTACAACATCATATTTACAGAGCGTTGATTGATGAAATTGTCACTGATATGGCTTTTTCTTCTGCTTGCTTTCTTCCCTTTCATTCTTCTTCTTCTTCTCTCCCTCCCTTTGAAGCATGTAGGAGAAGACTGCATTTCTGAATTATTCATTTTCTTTTTTCTTTTTTTGGGTTTACTTTACATACAAATTTGTGTATATATCATAACACTTTAATTTGAGTACTTTTCAAGAATTATGATATGATCTGACTCTAGACATTTAGTTGATTTTGGGTTTTCATCTAGAGTTCAAATTAGGGTTACACATGCAGCACATGCATTTTGCTAGATTTTTTTTTTTTTTTTGGTCTATTGGTTGACTTTCTGACTTTCATTCGGTGGAATTAAAAATATTATCTGATATTTTAGGCTTGTTGGATAACCATTTCGTTTTTAGTTATCTTATTTTTTAAATTTAAGTTTGTTTTCTCCTAATTTCTTTACTCCCGGTTATATTTTTCTCAGAAAAAACATTTGGATTCTTAGTCGTCAAATTCTAAAAACAAAAGTTAGTTTTTGAAAACTACATTATTTTTTTAGTTTTCAAAATTCACTTGATTTTATAACAAAACAAAAAAAAGTTAGAGGTGAAACTAGTGTTTATATGCTTAATTTTTAAAAACAAAAAACTAACAACCAAATTGTTATCAATCGGAGCCTTAAACTCGGTTTGATAAGTTTTTATAATCTTTAGGTCATAAAAGGAAAGGGTAAAGCTTGGACGAGCAAAATTTTATATTCTCGACTTTATATATATATATATAGATAGATAATAGATATTTTAAAAAAATATATATATAGATAGATAATAGATATTCTAAAAAAATTGCGCTCTACCAGCTGAGCTAACACGGCTATCTTAGCTCAGGTTGAGAGGGAAAAAAAATCTATCTTGATGAGTTGATGGAGTATATAAATATATATGGCAAAAAAATCCTGCATTTAAGCAAACTATCATTCCAATTGCAAATTCATTCAAATTCGTACACATTATATCAACATTAAAGTCAACGCCCATGGAAATTTAAGTTATGTAATTAAAAAAAAAAATCTTAAAAACAAAAATGAGACTCTCCACTTACCTAGATCCAAATTAATAATAAACTAATTTCTAAAAAACAAAAATCAATAATAAACTAAATTGTTTAATGAGTAGTAGACTTTCAATTATTAATAAATGATTAAATTAGTTGGGAAAAAATAAAAGGTTTATTTGGTACTTTCAAAGACATATTTTTATAAATCTTAATTTAAAAAATAAGGAAAAAGTTGACTTTGTATTTAAAATAGGAGTATATTTATGAATTCAGGTGGGATTTTAGTTATGAATGAAAAATGTTAATGTATTAAATTGTGAAAAAAAAAAAAAAAAATTCCCATTGAATTCAATCGCATTAGTGAGGATCAAACTTCTAATCTTTTGATCGATGATATCATATTTTAACTCGTTGAGTATTTTTTTAAGTTGGCCACATCACTTAACTTATTAAAATTCGTTATATGTTATTATTTTATATTAAAAAAATATAATAAAAAAAAAAGATTGGTTGCATAAACAGCAATCAAACCCAAAATAAGGACAAATATAGTAAAATTTAAAACATTTTGCAAATATGGCAAAAAACTAGTGGTTATCACTGATAGACTTTTATCTTTGATATAAGATTATCACTTATAGAATATTATCAATGATAGTCATTGACAAAATTCTATAAAAAAAAAAAGTGAGGTAATAGACTACTAGATTACTATCAACGATAGACTACTATTCGGGATAAAAATTGTCATATTTGCAACAAAATTTAAAAAGTGTTATATTTTTAATTATTTTACTCTAAATTGACATTTGTTACAATTTTCCATAAAAAAAAATCAATTTGAGCC
This sequence comes from Herpetospermum pedunculosum, assembly GCA_028017165.1. Classification (NCBI taxonomy): domain Eukaryota; kingdom Viridiplantae; phylum Streptophyta; class Magnoliopsida; order Cucurbitales; family Cucurbitaceae; genus Herpetospermum; species Herpetospermum pedunculosum. The sequence goes on from CM051525.1 coordinate 58,511,488, forward strand.
TAACTTAATGATATTATGTACTTCTAGAAAAAAATAATTTATTGTGATAATCTTTTTTAAGTGTTGATGATTTGAATCTATCTCACGCATTATACTCTACAAAATTAAAATGCATAATTTTGTAGTGTAGGCATTAAATTTAGGGAGTTGAAAAAAAATGACCTATAGAATAAGAGACTTGTTTTATGTCAATTTTATTATGTTATATTAGGTTTCAAAAATAACTTCTAAAAAAAAAACATTAAATCCTTTTTAAAATATAGAAACAAAAGTTTCAAAAAACAGTTAAAATATCAAAATGAGCCTAGCTTAGCGGTAATTGACATATGTTCATTCTCTTGAAGTCAGAGATTGGATATTATATCCCTATTTTATGTCCCAGCAATTGTTAAACTAAAAAAAAAAATAGAAAAATTAATTTTACAAAAATAATTGATGTTTTTATTAATTAATAAAATATTCCAAAAAATAAAAAATATGGTGCCCATACCAAAAATGAAAAAAAAGAAGAAAGAAAGGAAGTCCCACAAGAACCCGATCTTATAAAGAATTTTTCCATCTCTATTTTTCAATAACAAAAAACCACAATAGGAGGAAAAAAAAAATTAAAAAATTAAAATTGTGTTACGAGATTAAGACGAGGAAGCCATAACTTACCTTTTTCTTTTTATGGAGTTCTAATTTTTAATTAATTATTGTATGTTTTTTTTTTTTATTTATTAATTTATTAATATTATATGATATTTTATATTCCATAAAGCATATTCTAGACTTTTTGAAACAATTTACATAATATTAAACAATTAAACTAAGAAAATAAACAAATAAATTTATTTTAGGGCTGGTTACACGAACAACATTCAAACCCAAAATAATTACAAATTTTGCAAAATTTAAAACATTTTGCAAATATGGCAAAAAAATCAGTAGTTATCACTGATAGACTCTATCGTTCATATATGACTATCACTGATAGACTACTATCACTGAAAAAATTCTATAAAAAACTGAGGTGATATATTATACTATCAGTGATAGAAATTGTCATATTTGCAAAAAAAAAAAAAAAAAAAATGCTATATTTTTAATTATTTTACTCTAAATTGACATTTGTTACAATTTCCCTTTATTTTAAATAAATAACACAAAATAATTCTCCAAACAAAAACCCTTTTTTTATAATAATAAATTTTCGCCAACTTAAAAAAGAAAAGAAAAAAATCAAATCATCGAACAATTTTAATTTTTTTAATATAACAAATGTGAAGGTAAGAATTTGAACCTTCAAGAGTATATGTCAATTATAGTTGAGCTCATGTTGACATTTCACCTCACAACTTAACTGGTTAAGATTTGTTACGGGCTACCTCAGCCTGAGATCAGCCGCTGACGTCACGACACCAGCATCAGACGAAGTCAACGACTTGGGATCGACCCATGCTTCGAAGGTCTGGGCTTAGCAGCCCACCCGAAGATTCATTGTTGCCAGACTGCCTCTCGATCAGCGTGAGAAGTGATCGGCAAGACACCCTGACTCACCTGATGGGACGACAGTACAACAGCGCCCCCAATTCCCTCGAGAATCGGGGGACGACGGTTACCCCCATCATAACGAGGCATGAAGTTCGACTCCGGTCGTCCCGGATCTCTTCACCCCGGTTCGAGGACTCACATGATGACGGACCACTATAACCGCTCAAGGAACACTCCCTCTTCATCGCCTATAAATACCCATTATGTTCAACGATGGGGAGGTACGTAGCAACGGGTAACTCTACCCAACCTTTCAACTACTCCTCCCTACAAGAAAAGAGATATATTGTAACAGTTTTTTTGCAGCGGTTTCACGAATGTTGCAATAGTTTATATAATGACAAATGTTTCAAAATATGGTTTATCTTTCAGCCCAACAAAAATCCAACAATCATTTTAGGCCCAACATAAATCTAAAATATCTGGTTTGTACAAAGGCCAAATATATTAAAGCCCAACAATTTTCTCAACCTAAATCGTGAAAAATTTTCATCTCCCTTCAACCAAATCACTCCGATTTTTCCCCCAATCTCACGCATTCAAATTCGTTTCGTCTCATATCTATATACTGCTCACTCCATCTTTTTCCTCCATTGAAATTTCTCCCAATTTTGATCCATCCAACCCTGATTCAACCCCAAAAATCCTTCAATTTCCACTTCCATGGCGGCGACATCACTCAAGGCGGTGTCCTTAACGCAGTCTGATACCAGAGGGGAGATCAACTCGACCATTTCTTAGCTTGGGTCTCGTTGGTCCCCGTCTTCATCAGCTTTGACAGATTTCTCTCTCACTTCATCTTCCGCCGCGAATTACAAGGTATGTTCTTCGCGCTAGGGCTCATAATCTTTCAATTCATAAACGAATTCATAAAGACGTCTGTTCAGCAAGCCCGCCCTGAGACTTGTGCGTTATTTGAAATGTGTGATTCGCTTGGTTTCCCCTTAAAACAAAATTTTAGATTCTAATTTTTTAGTGTAAATTTGTGTGCATAGCCGCTCAGTCAACGCAGACGGTGACCGAAATGTTCAACTTGTACAGAGCTTCCGATCAGGTAATGTTTCCAGGGGAGAAAATTATGGAGGATGCCAAACAATTTGCCTACAACTTCTTTAGACAGAAACATGCCGCCAATGAGCTTTTGGACAAGTGGATCATCATAAAGGACTTATCTGACGAGGTTGGTTACTCTCTGGAAGTCCCATAGTTTGCGAACTTGTCTCGGGTCGAGACCGATCTCTACATAGAACAATATGGTGGCAAAAATGACGTTTGGATTGGAAAAACTCTATACAGGTCTCTCTGCTCTTTCTTTTTTTAAATACTTAATTATTGTACCATACAACAAATTAAAATGTGGTTAGTAATTTAACAAGATGTTCAAGGTGAACAATGACACATACTTGAAGCTTGCAAAATTGGACTACAACAACTCTAACTATTGCATGAGATGCAATGGGTTGATATTCAAAAGTAAGTACAATTTTTTTTTAAGGATTTAAGAACAATTTTATGATTTAATAATGGTATGGTTTGCCGTTTGGGTCATCAGATGTGATGGAGCGTTGATGGAACGCAGCGGAAGCGATTTGGATCATAGACACTCTAATTTCATCAATTTAAACAAAGGAAACATGCAAAAGCAATGAAAAAGAGAAATTAGAACACATACCCTTGTAGTTCGAATTTCTTCAATTTTCACCGTCAAAAGCTCCTCACGAGCTCACCGAGCCTTCTCACGAAACCTTCGTGGACCACCCACGGTAGTCCCGCTATCCTCGGGCCGAGAAACGGAGTAGTGGGACTCCTTTTACAAAAGAAAAGGAAGAAGAAGCTTCACTGAGAAAAAACTTTTTTTTAAGAGAGCTGAGGAAGAAGACCAGAGAAGGAAATTGAAATCAAAATTTCAAAAATGAAAAGTGTGTACCCCAAAAGGCACTCACACTTTTGATTTTTTTTTTTTTTTTTTTTTTTTTTTTTAATTGATCTGACTCACATATATATATATATACCTTGTATATATAACATGTGTCTTACATCTTGCATGTAAGACACGTGTATATATATATATATATATATATATATTATTATTAAAAATAATAATAATTATTTTATTAATTAAACTTTTTAATTAATAAAAAAAATATATATATTAATTAATATTATTTAATTCAATATCAAATATTAATTAAATAATATAATTAAACCCGGTTTTTCCGAAAAACCGAATTTTTGCATATGAATCCAATTCATATTGTAGACCAATCTCATATTTAAATCATATTTAAATATGTCCATATTCTTCCACAAACCCGAATTTGAACGATTCAAATTCTTTTCTTTTCTTTTATATTGTTTCACGGCTTTATCCGAGCTAGCCAGGAGAACCGTAAGAACCTACAGATCATGAGCTCCAACGATACGAGATTATCCGGTCAAAAATCTTTCAACCGAACTAACCAACATTCGTTAACCCCCGGAGACTCCACTAAAGTCCAAGGGCTGCACTCTCCTCACTGTAGATATATTGTGTCCTCTTGATATAACTATCATCAGTAAGTCGATCCTTCACAGGTCGTTCGTAATCACAACGGGTCATTTAAACCGTTTAACCCTTGTATTATATCTTGTTCCTTAAGTACCACTGACACCTCTAATGAACAATTGATTTGTGGTCCAACCATCAAATCAGATTCCTCCCTGATCAGGAGAGGATGGGCCCACTGTTCAAGACCTGGAGTCAGCACTTAAGGGAACAACCTCTCTACTAACCCTTGAAACGGGTAGGAGTGAATTCCATCTCACACAACTACGTCCCCAGCCACTTATTCGATCTTATCCCCAAGATGGTAGGCATATTGAGTCGGCGATCTGGCCACTCTCACCCGTACAAATCAAAGGATAAGGTCAAATAAACAGGAGTTCATAGTGAGCTCAGGATTGAGATCGAGTTACCTAAGTCATCAAATGAAATAAAAACGGTCTTTACAGTAAACGGTGTTATAAAGAAAGAGCGATTTTATTTTTTGGTTCGGTCTTGTGCAAACTCATTGCACAGGACGCCCTCACTCACATGTTTCTACATGAAACGATTCGAAACACATCGTTTTGTACTATACAAAGTGAGCCGCGTCCAATAGTGTCCCCAGGATAAGGTACCCAGCCTTATCCCTATACTATAGACCATTTTGGCTGTCTACTTGAACTTGATCCACATTCATGTCACACATGAAGTTCAAGTACTCACACTATCGCCATGGGTGTTAGTTATTGGTATAGGTTAATACAAACACAATTTACTAAAATTCAATAACAACTTTATTGAAATATAATATTTACATTCATACAGTTTACAAACTACGAGTTTTAGGACATAAAACCCAACAAGATGGTACACAGAAAAGTGAGATTATGGAATGAGAAGAAGGAGTCTATTGTTCTCATATTTTGCATGGACCAAGACTGCTGCTTTAGTCGACACAATTGCATCCCATTTCAAGGATGCTAATGCCGACCAAAGACGAGCCTTTCTCCAACAATATACTAACTCTGATAATGCTCATCCTCAACCCTATGATCATAATGATGCAATATGGTATATTTCTCTCTATTTCTTTTAATATCTTTATGGATCCTTCTGCTTCAATCTATATTCTTTTTTGTTTCCTTTAAATAGAAAATTGAAGTCTAATATCATGAAAAAATAGTATTGAGCAACAGAGGATAAAATATCCTCTTTAAAGACGCTAATATTTTCAAGTCAATCATAGTTTTTTAAGTCAAGAGCGAGTGAGAATGTTTACAGATTAGTTGGGTCATATAAATTATGATATGAGTAGTTAAGTTAAGGGGAATGAATTTATTGTATTTTAGTGACAATGTAAACTAATATTTTCAGGCAATATGTTCTGGATTTTGGTTGAAATTTAGGCTGATTTCCTTCGAGGTAAAAGAGATAATTATTTTTGTCTCTCATCAATCAAAAGAAAAATCAACCTGAACAATGCTGATTATATAATATCTAATAGCAATGATTGTAATCAATCTCTTGAATAAATATTATAAAATCTGAAGTAAAGTATTTAGAAGTGTGGTCATACAACTTCATCTTAAGTAAAGTATTTAGAAGTGTGGTCATACAACTTCATCTTAAAATGATAAATTTTATTTCATTTTTGTGTTCTTACACAATGCTTCTGTTACCTAGGTAACAAGGTTGCCTTCTTTGCTGGACTAGATTGATTACTGTTAACATTGGTGAGGTAAGCCTTGGATCAAATACTATGGTTTAGCAACATGATTGTTCGTATTCTATTCAATTTCAGTTCATTCTTGATGCATAGTTGCCATTTTTTCTTTTGTTTTAGGATGTTAACTTGAAAGTCGTGTTATTTTATCAACAAGAATCTTGGGCGATTTGTATACTCTCTTCGGGGTACTCTAACATATGAGGTAGATTACCTTCTGTTAGGGACAACTAACATCCACATTGTTACGATATTGTCCACTTTGGGCATAGCCCTCATGGCTTTGCTTTTGGTCACCCCAAAAGGCCTCGTTACATTGTAGATCCCTTTTCTAACCCAATGTGGGACTTTGTTTGCTACAACAATCCTCCCCTCAAACGAAGGACCACAAAGCCTCCCCTCAAATAGTCATCTATCCGTGCTTAAACTCGAGCATTATCACCTTTAACCAGGTCACTCTTCATGAGAGCATACCCCTGTCGGATAAGCTCGACCACAAGATCAAACATGACTATGTCATCGAGGCACACCGACATGGTTAGGTTAGGGGCATGACTCTGATACCACTTGTTAGGGACAACTAACATCCACATTATAACGATATTGTCCACTTTGGGCATGTCCACAAGCTTCAAACTTTTGAAAGTTATTTGGTAACTTTCAAAAGTTTACCAAATAACTTTCAAAAGGATACCATATGTCGATATCAACATAATGATTTATGTAGGTTAAATTATTTTTAGTTTTTATATTTTAATTTCAATTTCAATTTAGTCTTTGTGCTCTTTTAATTTCAATTTAGTCTTCGTGCTCTTTTAATTTCGTCCAAATTCCTTTTTAATTTAAACAAATGTGAAATTGAGGATATTTTAATTAAAGTTTACCAAACATACATGAAAATTAACACAAACTTATAAAGAACAAAATTGTTGATGTGGATTTTTGGTTGAAAAAACCATTTGAACTAATTTGCACGTCGAGTACTATTTCAGATGAAGAAGAAGAACAAGAATTCAAACGCTCACACACAAAAAATGGTACATCGGTATGATGCTCGTGCAACACACTTCGATGGACCATATGCCAAAGTTAAGCTAGAGTGTTCAACAATAACAAAAATCATATTATTTAAAAGACACCCTACACAATTAATGTTTTGTAATTATTTCATGTACTTAATTTTTTCCATTCAACAAAAAATGAGTGTATGCCATTAAATAAAAATTATTGTAGGGCCAATCTTAAACTATACTTTGAAAATGCTTATTGAATATAAAATATCCTCAATCAGGGCCATCTTTATTTTGGAATCTTCACTTTAAGCTTATTTTGACGTATAAAATATCAATTTCATTCAACTTTCAAACCTGAAATAGAAAATACAAATATACATTAAATAAAAATCTAAACATTGAATATAAAATACACAAATTAAAAAAAATTGTTTGAAAATTGAAAGGTGTTTTGGGATTTTAGAAAGTGAAAATTCAAGCGTAACATTTTCAGTCGAGTACATTTATGAAATATAGGAAAAAAAAATGGTATTTTATCATAATTTCTCAAACTAATAATTTAATGATATAATTTTTTTATTAATAATTTATTTATAGAATGACTTAATTTAAATCTTTTAATACACTTAGATAATTTTAAAGGTTGATTGCATAAATAGCAGTTCGACTCAAAAGAATGACAATATAGTAAAATATAAAAGTTTTTGTAAATACAAAAAAAAAATAAATAAATAAATAATTGCAATGGTCACTAATAGACTACCATCACTCGTAATCATTGACAAAATTAAACAGATGTATATCAGTAACTATGATTGATAGACATTGATCTCTATCAGTAGTGACTATTACTAATAGAAGATTATAATTGATAAAAAAATGTTATTTTTTTTAATTATTTTACTGACACTTAATTTCTCTAATTTTAAAAGATTGGTGTTTAAATTAAGAATTATTTAAAAAAACCAACATAAAATTTTTGGAGAACTTAGGATGAATCTATTCTAGAAGTCAAACTATTGGCTCGAGGATACAATTCTCGTATACTTTATAACGATATTTTTTCAGAAAAAAAAAAGTTTAATAACAAATAATACTATTTTTTTTAATTAAAAAACATTTTTTAAAATTTTAAATTATTAAAATAAAAATATTTTTTTTTTCTCTCTTATTTTTTCTTATCCCTGTTCATTGGAGTTTGACTTTGGAGACAGCAACAAACTCATTGAGACTCGATTTTTCACTCAAGTGTCAATCGGTGGCGGCGACGATAATTGGAGTAAGAAAAATACAGAAGATCGAAGAAGAAGAAAAAAAAATAGAGAAAAAATATATATATTTTTTAAATTAAATAATTAAAAATATATTTTTTTTTTTTTTGATAAAAAATAGTTGTCATTTACCTATTAACATTTAATTAAAAATTTGACAGAAAAAAAAAATATATATTGAGTTTAGAATCTCACAAATTGAAATATATGAAATCCAAACTTGGGGCCTCCTTACCAAACAATTTATCAACACTAAACTCGTTTTTTTCCACTATTCATTTTAGCATTTATCGGTGCAATTCTGGCCTGGGCTAGATTCTTTTTTTTCAATTTTTTTTTCTTCCAATTTGAAGATTTTCTTAAAAAAAAATGGTCAGGATTGGCCAGGATTTCAGATTTTTTTTTTATGAGAAATATTTCTTAAAATAATGTCGAAAATATTTGGGTATCTTTTCAAAGTAAAAGTAATATTTCATACGTTTTTTTGTTATAAAATATTATTCAAACACAACAATGAGAAATTTTAAATATGATCAGGAGGATATGAATTTGTCAAGTTCTGGCCAAGATTTGTCGAGAGATTTCTATTTTAAAAAAAAATCGATTAAAAAAAAATAGATCTTGTGATCCTGGCCAAAATAGATTATAATTCACATTTTTTTTTATGGTGCTTCCAAAAATACCTCAAATATTTTTTACATTATTTTAAAGTAAAAATATTTTATAATAAAAAATATATGAAATATTACTTATTAAGGGTGGTTTGAAAGATAACCATATATTTTTTACATTATTTTAAGATTGAATTTGAAGGATAACCATATATTTTTTACATTATTTTAAGATTGAAAAAACTACTTATTGATAGTATTTCATTTTCAAATATTTTTGACGTTATTTTAAGAAATATTTTTCAATAAATTTAGGTATAATAAAAAAAAAATGAAAATATTGAATATCTAGGCCGATCTTGGCCAGGAGCAAAAAGAAAAAAAAAAAAAAAAAATAATAGTGCTATTGTTGATAATAACCCAATCTTAGGATGAAAAAAAAAATAATAATTTAAGGTAATAAAAATATCCAAAAAGAATATTAAAAAATTAAAGACGGTGGGGTCCAAAAAGAGGTTGTGGTCCAACCACAGAATAGAAAGAAGGCGACTTCTTCGTATGACGTGTCAGTCAAAAGTGAACCAAATGACCGCGTAGCGTCCAAACCGCGTAACCGCGTTCTCTCTCCGTTGACTCAACTTTTTATTTTTTTTTGTATTTTTTTAATATTTAAAAAAAAAAAAAATTAAAAGAGAGAAAATTTACCCCCACACACCCCCGAATTTAACTGGGCTCCGGTAATTTATTTTCAGTTCCTTTTTTTCGGGTAAAAAAAAACTTTTACCCGGCCGCTACCACAGCATATTTTTCTATTTCTACGTGTCTTGATTTTATTGGGTTTTTTTTTTTTTTTTTTTTGCCACATTTTTATGTTATTTTACTATTTTACCCCTTCTCTTTTGCCTTTTTTTTATGTTGCAAATTCCAATTTCGTTTTTGGTAAGTACAAATACCTCAAATGCCCTTTCTTTCTTTTTTTTTTTTTTTTTTTTTTAGACTTGTTTTTTAACCTTTTATTTTATTTTAATGTATATCAACTCAATTAAATTTAAAATTGAAATAAATTATCTAGTTGAACTATTGGTTTTGGTGGAAGATTTAGGGTGTGAGTATTCCAAATGGATATGTTGAACATTATTTTTTTTATATTGCTAAATTTCATTTTCTATTGTTATTTAATTTCTACATGGATTTGGATATTTCTTCCTTCGATTTTACTTTTTTTTTTTAATAATTTGGTTTTCAGTATTTTATTTCTTGTACTTGGACTAAATCATATTTTTTTAATTAATGCGAGAATTGAACTTATTACTTCGTACTGAAGGGCACAACCTTATGTCAATTGAATTATACTCGGTTTGATCGTTTTATCACTTTTTACATAAGCTAACATCAGCACATAACTCACGACATAAAGGTCATAAGTTTGAATTTTAACCTCACATCTCATGTGTTACAATTTTTTTTTTTTTTGTAATGAATACAAAAATTAGGTTAAAATTAACTAAGTATATTAATAAAATAATGATTTTTTGTTTTTTTAAGAGATTCTTCTAGAAATTGATGGTGGGTTTTGATTGTTGGCGATATTTCAATCTCAACTTTTTAAATTCCTTAAATACCCTTGCCTTTTCATCTTTTGACATATTTTTTCGAGTCAAAGAATTAGACCCTTTTTTTCTCTTTTTTTTATATAAGAAATTAGGCCATTGTTTAATAGAGTTAAAAGATACCTTTTTTTTTCTAGTTTGTTTACACGATGTTATCAATATTTTTATATTATTTAAAAATGATTAAGAGTTACAAATTGTATATTCACATAATTCGAATAAAAAAATTAAACATTTTTTTTAGTTCAAGAATATGTAGTGTTGATTTGAATATGTAATTTTTTTTTGATCGAGAATATATATTTTAATACTCGGGTTAACTAATAAAAAAGTAAGTACTATTTATTGAACCGTCAATAAAACACCATTTGCATCATAATAAATTTTATCCATCATATTTAAATCGTAACATGGTAAGCACAACACCATTTATTTTTTATTTTTTATTATTTTAAGCAGTATCAATCAATTAATAATAATCTCCATTAAAAGTGGAATGATTTGCTCCCAAATTTTACTAATGAGAAATTTGTAGAAGAATCTTCACCTTTCTTTTTTTTCTTTTGAATTATGAGAGATCCAAATAAATAAACAACAAAAATAAATAACCGACTTAAAATGTGAGAGACCAAAATGAAAAAGAAAATATATATTTTTATTATTTTTTATTTTTTTAAAGTGAGGGTATTATAGTAAATTGGCAGTCTAAATGACTGACAAAAGAAAAAGGCCAAAAAAAAGATGAAGAAGGATGGCAGGGGTAATTAAGAAAAAGAAGAAGGGTAAATCGGTAAAATAGAAAGAAAGAAAAGTCTAGATTCAGAGCCGGAGCGCTCGTATAAAAACCAAACCAATTCTCTTCTTCTTCCTTACAACTTCATCGGAAACCTCCTTTCTTCTTCTTCTCCGGCCGGTTGCCGCCGTCTCTCTCTCTCACTTTCTCTCTCTAGATTGCATACTTTCCAGAGTTTTTCTTCTGAAATCATTCCTTGCAGAAACAGACTTCTGCATTCGATTCTCCTCCAGTGATCAGCAATGGCGGATCAGCTAACCGACGATCAGATCTCTGAGTTCAAGGAGGCCTTCAGCTTGTTCGACAAGGACGGCGACGGTTCGTTCTATTTCTATTCTCTTTTCTTTCGTTTCTGCATTGCTTTTTCCGGATCTCTGGTTTCCGTTTCTAATTCTGCCGTTTTCCGTTAGATTTCGTTTCGCTTGATCGAGGATTAGGATTCGCTTCTTTAATCACGTTCGTTCGTTTCGGATCTCTGCATCCTTTTGCGGATTTGAATTTAATCATTGTTGGATCTTACAGGTTGTATCACAACCAAGGAGCTTGGTACTGTTATGAGGTCGCTAGGTCAGAATCCAACCGAGGCGGAGCTTCAGGATATGATCAATGAAGTCGATGCTGATGGAAATGGAACAATCGACTTTCCAGAGTTCCTAAATCTCATGGCTAGGAAGATGAAGGATACCGATTCGGAGGAGGAATTGAAAGAGGCATTCCGTGTGTTTGATAAGGATCAGAATGGCTTCATCTCCGCTGCTGAGCTCCGCCATGTGATGACCAATCTCGGTGAGAAACTGACCGAGGAGGAGGTCGATGAGATGATCAGAGAAGCCGATGTGGATGGAGATGGCCAGATTAACTACGACGAATTCGTGAAGGTCATGATGGCCAAGTGAGACTCATCATCATCCATCATCTTCATCTTCATCATCAATCATCAATCATCAATCATCATCATCCTTCCAATATTACCAGAGCTCAATGATAATAATCTTTCTTACTCATCCAAAAAAAAAAAAAAGTAAAAAAAAAAATAGGGGGTTGATTGAGTTCATTGATAATTGGATTCCTCCGGATTTGCAGTTTGATTTGGCATCCATCAATCTTCATCATCAGTTTAAAAATGGGGTTTTGTTTGTTTATACAAAATCCATGTTAGGAAATAGTGAATTCTGCTCTCTGTCTCTGTTTGTGACGTTTTCAATTTGAATGTATCAAAGAACAGTGTCTTCATTCTTCTTTCTTTTCCTTTTTCTTTCTCTCTTTGCCAACTTCAAGTCCGATTTAGGGCATGTTTTCGTTGAAAATCACTCTCAAACATATTTTTACGAGTTTAAAATCAATTTTGATAGTACGAACCCTAAAATTATTCTTGTCGTGTTTGAAATTACCGTTTAAAATCAATTTTGATGGTATGAAAATGAAGTTTGAAAGTATAAAATCAAAACGGTACTCCCAAAATTAGTTGTTTCACGAAAAATGAGGTTTGAAAGTGTAAAATCAAAACGTTACTCTCAAAATTAAGTGTTTTCGAGTGATTTTGAGCTTAACAAAAATGATTTTAACCATTTCAAAGTTAAGGAGAGAGTTTATTATTTTATTACATCATTTGTTGCTACACTCTGTATTTTAGCTTGTGTATATCGGGTTCGTGAAATTACCCTTCTGCCCTCAACACCATTTGATAATTATTATTATTAAAAAAAATTATGTAATTTAGGAAGAAAAGTCAAGGGAATGAAGATCCTCAAGACATGGTTTTGGACTTAAATTACAAGCGCTAATGGTTTCTAAAGATCTTTTATTAATAAAGACTAAAATTCAAATGCCAAAAATGGCTATTTATTGGCTTATCCAAAAATTGAATTACGTAGTTTTCTAGTCAATTTATATACATATTGAATTCTGAATTTTCAAGTCAATCTATATTTATACGTCTCAAATTATAGACCAGTATTATAATAAGAAACCATGACCTGCCAAATGAGCATGATTAACTGACATATGTATATTTTGATGACCAAGATGTCTTTGGATGGCATGGTTAACTGACATATGTATATTTTGATGACCAAGATGTCTTTGGTTCGAATCTCCCTACTCCATGACCTGAACTTTATGCAATATTTTTTTTAGAAAATAAATAAATAAATGGCAATAATATTTAAAAGGAAAAGAAAATGTTGAAGCAAGAAGTCAATTCCATGAGTGGATTTCAGCCAATGAAAGTGTGTTTTCCTTACAAGTTACAACAACACTTTTAACTCTCAGTTCTCACAATTCTTTCTTCTAAGCGCCCTTCATTATTGAACAAGAGAGCTAACCCCAACCTTAAAGAGCCTGCATTAATTTGACATTTTTCATTCCATTGCCATTCAAATTCAATAACATCACAATCTCTTCAAGCTTTTCTTTCTTGCATCTATCTTCTTCTTATCAGCCTGCATTTTTAAGGGTCCAGCTTCCTTCTTCACTACTGCAGCTGGTGCAGCCACCCCGGAGGCCCCGACTCCCGATTCTAAGGCTGGTGCTGTAACATTTGGATGCTGCTCCTGGCTACTTCTGACTGCGGTGTTAGAATTGGCAGTTGGACATGTCAATGGCAGTGCTGCAGCAGCAGATGTGTTTTTGAGATCTGTATTCTGTGCAGGCGCATTTGTCGGGTCGACGTTGAGGGCAGTTGTGGATTCGGAGATGGCTCCGGTCTTGAACTTTGGTTTTGGCTTTGCATGGATTCCCGTATAGAGCCTGGCAAAGCAAGAGGAAAGTTTGCTACATATTTGCTTAATGATCATCCTCATTATTATCTTTACTAGAAAATAAAATCCATAATAATTGATAGAGCAGAGCAATCGACAAGAAAATGCAAGCATGGGAGTGGTTCGAGCGAGTTTGGGATGACTTTCTGAGAGTCGTAGTACTTTTAAGACACATTAATTGAGTGTTTCCATCATGTCTTTCAGCGTTTCTAAAATTTTCAAAATCACTTTTTAGTTGTACAACCCAACATTGTGAATATTTTTGAAAGGACTTTCCACCGTTTCAAAAGCCTACCAAACTCGCTCTTAGTTTGAATAGTGACTTTGGGTCCAACAACCAACATCACATGGGTGCACCAATAAAATCAACTGAAGCCTATCTGAATAAACAATAACCATTCCAACATTTTCATATCACCCTATCATAAAACAGATTAATTTGGAGGGGGGGCTGACTCACCTGGCATGTCTGGCATACTCATCATAATTTTCAAGCAGCATCTTGCCAGCTTGTTCATTCAAAGCTGATTCTGGAAATGGTTCAATCAGTAGACATCTAACAACCTGTTCCACATAACACCTATATTATCATACATAGATTCTGAAACAAAACATCTTAAACTGAGATCAATATATTAAAGGGTTTCTAAAACTGTTCTCTTCAGCCAAGAAACATGATAAAAATAACCACAAATTTGAAAGAGAATTTACAATTAGGACATGTCGCAGTCCAAGGCTTGGATTCCAATCCTTCTTCAAAGTGTTGACACAAATCTCACCATTGGTTGCAATGTTTGGGTGAAAGATCTTAGTAAGGAAGTAACCTATAAAGAAATAAAAAAAGTTACAGAGATATATATAATATGTCATTGAAGTAATCTAGGGGCAAGAATAAAAGACATGGGGAAATGGAGAATTTCTTTTCTTTGCAGGAAAGCAGAAATTTAATAGATTAGATCCTCAGATAAATCTTGTCCACAAGATGAACTCAGCAGTCAGCTATAGTCCAGAAATTATATCCAGGCATTATCAGAACAAACCTTTGGGAGGAGAATATGGGAAATCATGAGACAATATCAACTTCATGCGGAAGAGGCCATTCTCATAGGGAGTTCCAACTGCAAGGGCAACAATCATAATTCAGTAAGAAAAGTAAACTTCATGTCAAAGACTCAAAAGGATAAACTTCAGTGATAGAGTGATAAATAACATGCCTGGGCCTTCAATATCACCATATATTGTTGAAAAGTCATCGTCGTTAACACCTACTTTTATGCCTTCAGGAGGGGATTCATCGAGGCTCTTCAACTCTTTAGCAAGTTGCTTTATAACATTTGGTGGAAGATTTTCATTAGTGGCCTGAAACAAATTGAAAGAAATGCACGGTTAGTGGGGTATAGCAGTACATGGAATGAGAAACTATTTTTTCATGTGATCATTTTAGCATAATGGCCTCAAAAGAATTCATAAAACCTAGTAAACCAGGGGATAAAGACATGAAAAATATACTTCCTAATTGTTTCTCAACCCCCTGAAGCCAAAGATAGAGGGAATGACTATGAATTCAACGAGTAAAATATAGAATTCTAAATCTTTTGGAGGCATGGTCTCTCAAGTACAAGCTCGAGTCTTTCTTTGTCCTCTCACCTGTCTCCCTTTTTATTCTCTCCCTCCCCAACAGACTTCCATGCTCACTGACACTATTCTTCCATTTCAAGCATCACAACAAAAAATATACGATGTGTGATAGGCAAAGAATTACCATATCCAATGGGGGAAAACAAAGCACTTCTATGCAGCTGCTAAATTGAACAACTTTATTCAAACTTCAACTTTGCTGTAAGCAATCCAAAGGCAAAAAAGAACCTGCACATGGAATTGGAAGTTAATGTACAAAATAAAGTAAGACTGGTAATGGGTAACTAGGTATTTTACTGTTGTAAATTGAGAACATAAGAATGGACATCTGCACTAAATTCATGTTGCTTCCCAAAGAAAAATAAATAACTCTAGGGTCATGAAACATTGAAGCCTTTAATAAAAACCTAAACAGTACAATAACCAAAGATAAATAAAATAGGTGCCAGAGTTGACACAAGAAAATCAATAGAATGCTTATTGAAGCTCTAGTCAAGTTTCTGCAAAAATTTAAAAGAAATGTCAAATATACATATCTTGTGACTAGAATCTTCTCTAGTACACCTATGCAGTTAAGATGCACAAGATCAAGGACATTGAAGATTGAAGAATTTACTAAACAAATCTAAAGGGGATCCACCGCCCACCGGGCAACATTACCAGATTAATCTGCATATAGGTTGTCTTAATTTAAAAGATTGTGACACCTTTATACTCGGCCATTCTTCTAAACCCATCCCATGCAGAAACATAACACAACAACAGTCCATAAGTTGGTAGTAAATCTGCCACACATACCAAAATGTGTGTTGCCACTCAATGCGTAACCGCTGGTTATAGGTTGTAACCATTTCAGTAGGCGAGAGGAGAGATTACAACATAGATGGTCATCCATAGTTAAGGACTAAATCTTAGACATTACCACTTTCTCATGGAAACACAGAAATTGAGCAGTATTGGATGCCTAATGTCATATGATTAATAGTCAATTTGAACTTCAAGAATCTAAAAATAAAAAAAAAACAAAATTATTAAAAGCTTCCACATTTCCAGGTCTTTAAGCTTCAAACGATCTAGATGCTATGCATAATTTCAAAAGGGTTGCATCACCAGAGTGAAGAACAGAAGGAAAATCGCAACTTACAGTAACAAATAAACACAGCCAATTAACTTCAAAATCAATAATAATCAACCACTAATTTATGCACAAATTTTGAAGGATTGAAAGTTAGCAAGCATGATGCAAGAATATAGCAATACAGATCCAAAATCCAACATCAGGGAAGAGCATTTAATTTCAAAACACTTCGCGTTGCTAAAACCCCAAAAGAGAAGATTCTGAAGGGCAAAACGTTGTAAGAACTTTTTCTTCGCATAAAGCAAAGTGTCGGGCGGCAATTAATGGAGAAGGAGAAGTGATACACAAACAAAACCTCGTAGAAACAAACGTTCCTCCAATCGACGGCAAGAAAAACCCTAATTCTCCCAAAATCCTCCACACCCATTTACACATTCACACTAAAGTAAGAAGAACAACAAATACATTTCAAATCCTTGAAAAATCAAGCAATTAGAAACTCAAGAGATCGAAAAGTGGCCGATCGAACTGAGATTGAGAAGGGGAAACAACCATTCACAGTCAGAAAAACAAAAAAAAGTGAGAGATGAATCAATAGAATCGTGTTGAAGTGAGAGAAAAGAAAACCCAGATGAGAAAATATACTACCTTGGAAGAATCTTCGTGGGCCTGGTTTTTCTGAGGAACCAAACAGAGAGATTGAAGAAGAATGAGTGTAAACAGAGAGACGACGATGAGAGTTGAGAGAGAACAAAGCTTTTTTTCTTTTTCTTTTTCTTTTTTTTTTTGGTTGAAATGAAATGATTGATTGATCAATTGAGAGAGGAGCGTTTGAATATTTATTTATGGATTATAAATTAATATATATATTATTGGTGGAAATAAATAATGTTATTTTCCGGAAAAAGAGACAACGTTTCTCTAAATTTTTCTCTTTAAAAGTATAAATATTGGTGTGGGAATCATGATATTAAATTTTTGTCATAACGACATGAGGGATTAGATCGACATTTTCATCCTACCATACAAAATCGATGACAAAAAAAAAAAAAATGTAACATAAGGTGAATATAATATTATTACGAGTATATTTTAACTCATTCAAAAGTACAAAATATTTATTTATCAATTTAAATATATATTTTTTTAAAAAATCCAGAAATATCTATCGACATCGACATTTTATCGATATTTTCATCGACATTTTCATAAAACTGAGACTTCGATATTTTTGTTACATCGATATTTAAATCTTTGCTGTGAACTTTACTTAAAAAAACGTGTTTATTTAAGTCATCATCTAATCTATTTAGTACAAGCACGTTTAATTATAAAATGGAAAATTGTATCATATGTCAATTTAGAGTAAAATAATTAAAAATATAGCATTTTTTTAAAAAAATTGCGGATATGACAATTTCTATCACTTATAGTATGGTCTATCGCGGATAGAAATTTATCGTTGATAGAAGTCTATTACTGATAATAGTTTATCACCTCAGTTTTTTATAGAATTTTGTCAGTGATAGTCATATATCAACGGTAAAGTTTAGACATTGATTTTTTTTTTTTTTGTCATATTTACAAAATATTTTAAATTTTATTAAATTTGTAATTATTTTGAATTTGATGTTGTTTGTGCAACCATATAAAATTGTGATAGAATTTTGTGTCTTAGTACTAGTATGATCGCACTAAAAAAAAAAAAAAAAAAAACTTCGATATAGGTGTTTATTTCCTCCTTAAATTTTAAAGAATTTAAATTGTCTCGAGATCGAGTTTGAATTTGTAGTAATAGATGTGATAATAAATAGAAAAAATAAAATAATTTTAGAGATAAAATAAATGTGCCTGGGCAAACAAATTTAGTTTTTTTTTTTTTTTTTTTTTTTTTTTTTTTATTTTAGTACATTGGGTGGGGAGATTTGAATCCATAAATCTCGGTCGTTAACACATACATATGCCCACTGTCATGCTCACTTTGGCAAACAAATTTAGTTTTAATTATACTTTATTGGTCCACCCTATTTGCTTTAATTTTATCAAACCAACCTACTCTTTTATGTTTTGCTCATTTACTTTTTTTTAGTTGGTATATTATTTTATGTTACGTGTCAAAACGTCATTCGTTAGTTCAACATTTAAGTAATGGTGCCAAACTCTCTAGAAGGTAACAACGTGAACTTTTTTGAAGGTAACTTAATAGGTTAAGACACATTTGTCTTAAAAATCATATATTCAATTTGACGGGTGAAGATATTATATATTTATCTTAAAGTCGAAAATTTAAATTTTAACCATCCACATTAAACTTAAGAAAAAACGAATTTGTTATAATCAAAATCAAAAATTTGAAATTAGAACATGGGAGATTAAATAAATGAAATTTGCAAACCACGCATTAAGTTTGATAATACTTTTTTCTTTTATAGAAGTTGATTAATCAAATTTGTATTTTTTTTTTAAAAAAAAAAAAAAATCAAATCAAATTTGTGTGTTTTCAAAAAAGAAATTGTAATTTAAGTTTTTTTTTTTTTTTTTTTTAAACTAAATTGTAATTTAAGTTATTTAACTGCATACAGTTTTTTTCATGCTTCGTTTCAAGAAAATGCTGAGCCCACGCTCCTTCTTAGCACGTGAACTTCACTGCCCCCTAATTTCAAATTTAGAAATTCGTTATCTCAAATTCTCAATAAAGGTTTAAAGAAATTTTTTTTTTTATTTTTTTTATTTAACAATTTAATCCCTAAAGTTTAATCCAATCATTTAGTTTCTATATTTTAAAATATGTAACAATTTAGTTTTTATTGTGAAAAATATTGTTAAGATTTAATGAGATTTTTTACACATATAAATTGATAAACTAATTAGAGATTGAATATATTTATTTATTTTATTTGAGTTCAACCGGAGTGGGAGATTCAAATCTCTGACCTCATGGTCAAAGACACGTCAATTGAGCTATACTCGATTTGGTTTTGTGAATGCATGACTCTTGAATATGTTTATAAGCTACAAAAACTAAGTCATTATATAATAAATTTGACACTTAAGTTTGCTGAATTATTTTACGAGAAAAATTAAATTATTATACATTTTGAAATATATAGACTGATACGAAATTGGAAGTATAGAGACAAATAATTAGAAATTAAAGTTTAGTTCCTAAATTGTTATTTTCATGAGTTTTTTTTAACCTAAAACATATATAAAGTACACAATGTTTTGTGTTTTTGTTGAACCTTTGACCTCATGGTCACTAGTTCATACATCATGTTTGAATTATGTTCATGTTGGCAAATTGCAACCCTTATTAATGTTAGTGTTTAAATTTATGAAATTTAGGTAAAAATTGATACATCATGACAAGATTAGAGATAAAAATTAATTCCATCAATTTTAAAAAAAAATAAAGTAATGATGCATTTGAATGTTAATAAAATTAGGAGGTTGCGATAATAGTAGATCGGCTCAAATAATAGCAAATGTGTCAAATGTGTCGCATGATAAGATATTTTGTAAAAATTATACAAATGGAAATTGCTGTTTTTTTACAACATGCGGACGGGGGATTCGAACCTCTAACTAACCCTAAACATAGTCAATAGTTCATACACTATGTCAGTCGAACTATACTCATACTACGATGAAAGAGTTTGATATATAACTCATCTTACGACGAAAGAGTTTGATACATATAAATGATGTGCTTTATATTAAGTAAATAAGTAATATACTTTATAAATGATATAAAAATAATGTATAGAGCTAATTTAAATAGTATATCATTGACATAGGAGGGGAAAATTGGTATATATATATATATATATATATATATATATTTTTATTGTAGGTAACAAATTTACAGATATGATAATACTTTTTTCTAAAATTGAGTTTGATTGAATTTGTTGACGGGTTGCATAAACAACAATCATGTCTAAAATAATGGTAAATATAACAAAATTTAAAACATTTTGCAAATATAGCAAAAAAATAGTGACTATCACTGATAGATTACTATCGTTGATAGTCACCGACAAAATTTTATACAAAAATAGAGGTGATAGACTACTATCAGCGATAGAAATTGCATTATTTACAAAAAAAAAAATTTAAATATGCTATATTTTTAATTATTTTACTCTGTGAAAAAAAAAATTAAAAAAAAAATGCAACACCATCAAAATCTAACTCAAATTCAAATATAATAAAAAATACCATAAAAATGGTCAAAATTATAATAGGTTTGTATAAAAATGAAAAGTTAAAATTTATTCTTCTTTTGTTTTTTTTTTTTTATTCCTTTTTTCTTTTGTTTTGAAGAGTAGTTAACATTTTATTCCTAATAACTTTATGCTCTCTCTAGTAAAATTTAGGGCAAAATCAATTTAGACCCTAAATGTTAAAACTCTAAATTAATAATTGTATCTTTTAAAATTTTGAACTTTACAAATGAATTAATTTACGCTATTCGTTAAATTTAATTTGAAAAACTTTAGTTCACACGATGTGAAAAATTAAAATTATATGAATTAAACTCATAAACTTTCATATAATTGATTCACTTATAAAAGCTTAGAGTTTTAATTAATACAATCATATGTCTCACGTGTAAATATGTCATCTGAAATGTTCAATTTTTTAAAATTATTTTTTGTTGAATAATTAATAGAAAATAAAATAACTAAGATTTTTTTTTTAAATTTAGTTTATGAATTTTAGGATTTATGACTAATAAATACCTCCCGCCGGGTGGAGGCCTCCACCCCTCAATAGATGGAAGTTGAATGTGGATGCTTCCTTTAAAGTCCAGTCGAACGGGACTTGGGTGGGTCGTTCGGGACCATCAAGGATCCGTTAGATTGACTGATTGTCGAACTCTTAGCGGTTAGTTCGAGATCAAAATTTTAGAGGTTATGGCAATGGTAGAAAGATTAAAAGCAATCTTTTCCTACTCGTTTCTCGATAAGTGCCTGATTGAAGCGGATACCGATTGTTTGGAGGTTAGTAATCTACTCAATGACATTGGAGCTGATCTCACCTCAGTTGTTTTTTTCATCCAAAAAATTTTGGACCTGCAAGAGGCCGCTGGAGTAATTTTCTTTGCTCATGTGAATCGAACGGATACTGTTTTGGCCCATCAGATGGCTTATAAAGCTTATGAGGCTTTGATAATGACTCAGTGGGAGGATCCCGTTCCCTCGAGTTTTTTCTCATTTTATGAGTTTGGTAGCCTAAGGGGCTTTATTCGTGGATGAGCTATGACTATCATTTTATCAAAATAAAAAAAAATAAAAAAAAAATGTCTAATATGTTTTTTTCTTCAAAAAAAAAAAATGTCTAAAATGTTTCATTGATTTTCAATTTTCTATCTAATAGGTTACTTTTAAAAATAAAATTTAAGGTTAAATTATAAAGTTGGTCATTTTGAATTTAACCGGGATAAGTTAAGGTACAAGATAGATCATTGAATTATATTTGTTTTTAAAATCCAACTATAGATATACCTTTTCCTCGAACTCCATAAATTTTGTTCTAATTCTCCATTGTATATTGTGGAGCATTTGAACTTCAAACCTCATATTCGAAAGCACATTTTAATTTCAATTAAGTTATGTTCGACATCACATTTGTTTATATTTCAAAATATAATATTTAAATGAAAGTAAATGTAAGTTTAAAATAATAAAACTTGTTTATATTTCAAAATAAAATAAAAATTGTTTAAGCCTAAAGTTGAACTTCATAATTGATAATTTAAGTACAAATCACCTCGCATTTCTAAGGGTTGGGGTAAAATTGGATTTTTTTATATAATGATACTATTTTTATCTCATATTTTATGGAAACATAAAAGTTTTACCTAAATATGTAGCCTTACTAAAAATTTGTTGTTCCCTAACTTTTAGATTCTCTAACAATTACTTCTTCACAAATTTCAAATCTTTCCAAAATTAAAAATTATTTTATATATCTAGTATATTTTTTAAATTAATAAATCAAATGCAAATATATTTTTAAAATAATATCTTGTTTTTTTCTTAAAAAAAAATTATACAATTTTTTATAATACCACTATTTTAGTCATTATAACTAAATCACAATAATTTAATATTTATTTACCAAACACAGTAACTAACTTACCATTAAAATTTATCAACCACTAATTTGATTCATCACCAAACTTGCCCGCAATTATTTTAAAAGAATCTCAAACGGAGCGGTAATCAACCTATTGAACTTTATTAAAAAATAATAAAGGGAAAAAATAAATTTGAATTTGAAAAAAAAAAAAAAAAAAAGTGACGGTCAAAGTTTGGCGACAAATGAGATGAGCTGGAAAATCTGAATGTCCAACTAAATTAAACTAAACTAGCCGTTGCTCTGACTCAGCTTTTCTATCGCTTCAAGACGCTCTCATTTATTATAAAACTTACCTCTTCGTCGTCGTTTTGCTATTTTCATAAAACCCCAAAAAAATACAAAATACAAAATTCAAATTCTCAATTTTTATGAAAATGAACAAATCTAGTTAAAATTCATTTTTTACCCTTAAATTTTTCGGGTCGTATCAATTTTCACCCTAAATTTTTAATTTTATTGAATTGAACCGTAGACTTA
The DNA here is from genome assembly GCA_028017165.1 of Herpetospermum pedunculosum. Classification (NCBI taxonomy): domain Eukaryota; kingdom Viridiplantae; phylum Streptophyta; class Magnoliopsida; order Cucurbitales; family Cucurbitaceae; genus Herpetospermum; species Herpetospermum pedunculosum. The sequence goes on from CM051525.1 coordinate 58,534,665, forward strand.
GTTAAATGTTGGAAGTTCTACCCTCTATTCCATCAACTAATTTTAACAAAAAAATAATTTTTTTTTTTAGAAATTCACTAATTTCAATACTATCAAGTTTGACACAAATTTAAGTCTGATTAATGTACAAATCAGTCCTGGATTAACTCTATCAAAACTTGCAAATTTTAACACAAAAAAAATAACAAAATAATAATATTTTTTTTTTTAAGTTTAAGATTAAGATTACAATATTTATCTAAATTTGGGGTGCAATTTGATGAAATTGAAAGTCTAGGATAAAAATTGACTAGGATAGAAATTATTTGTTTTCAAAAAATCTTTAGTAATAAATATTTAAAAAAAATATATGTGGTCTTTTATGAATTATTTTGTTGTAAAAGTATTTTAATTAATGCGGGACGATGAATCAAACCTCTCGATCATTAGTTCACAATTATATCAGTTGAGCTATGTTCATGTTTACCTCTTTTATGAATTATAATTAAACTCAAAATTGTATGCAAGATATTATAATAGCATTTGGTATTTGTAAATTACCCTATTGTGGATTGTCTATTATAAAAATGATTAAATTTTTGTGTACTCGAAAATAGTTTTGATCATTTTATAGATCTCAATAGAAGGTATGGTTTAGGTATAGTTATCCAAATATTTATTAAGATGAACATAGCTTGGAAATTGATAGGTACGCTTGTGAAATTGGATGTTCAAATCTTTCCACCCTATTCGTTGAACTCAAAGAAAAGAAGTGAAAAAATTACACATATCTTTACAAGTATATTATCCCTATTAATGAGTTAAAAAGAAAATCTAAAAAAAAATAACTTTATGAAATAAGGAAGGAGTAATTTGTAAGAATGACCCACCCTTTAGAGGGGTTATGTCATTTGTCTCTACTTGTTAAAACGCATGTTTTCTGCTTTTTTATTAATGTCATCAACACCATCAATCGCTCCATTTCTAAATTCGTGGTTCTCCCTATCGCGATTCCGAACATTCACAATTTTTTCCAAATTATAAATGGTCATCGTGATTCCCCCCTCCCTTAGTCATAGAGAGAAAAAATCGTGAATATTTGAGATCACGATAGGGAGAATCACGAACTTAGAGGATGGATGAGCACGAAGGTACAACAATCTTTTTATGCAATTGATAGTGTTGATGACATCAACAAAAGAGCAATAAACATTAGTTTTAAAAAGATGGGTCAAATGATATTACGCTCTCCAAAGAACCGATGATCGATGATCTGCACAAATACCTCCAGGAAAGAACTCTTTCTCCCTTCGTTGAAATTTGAAATGAAGGGGAGATCCCTCCCATGCCTCCATCAACTACTTGTATTTTATTTATTCTTTTATTTTGATTCTTCCTCCTTTAATAATAGAGAAAGGGAAAATATAGGAAACTATTTTGGGGTGTTTGGCCAAGGACTTGTTGGGGAAGGAGTTGTGAGAGAAGTTAACTCCGGTTGAATTTGAATAAAAAATATTAACTTCGGTTGAATTTGAATAAAAATATCAACTCGTCAGACTTCAAATGTAATTTTTCAAGACAACACATTTCTCTCTCTCTCCCCCTCCTACAATCTTTTTAATTATTAAAAAAAAAAACGTAATTTAAACAACACGTGTAAAAGGACTAAAAATGCGTTTTTGGTAGCATTTGGGTCCCAAGTTTCAAACTCAACAATTATACCCCTGAAATTTGGATTTGGTGCGTTTTTTATCCCTCCGTCAAATTTTTAGTTAAATTTTAATAGATTGTTGACGTGACACTTATTTTTAATTATTAAAATTCTTTTAAAAAAATATTCTTTTTATTTTTCCTCCTCCTCCTTTTCTTCTCCTCCTCCATCATCCATCTTCTTCCTCTATGGTCTTCGTATGCGATACGCCGAAAACTTTTTTCTTTCTTTCTTTTCGTTATCTTCTCATTTTCCTCTCCCTCTCCCTTTCTTATCCTCTTCCCTCTTCCCTCTTCTCTCCTCCTCCTCCATCATCCTTCTTCTTCCTCCCATGATCGTCGCCGACGACTGTGTGTTTTTTTTGTTTTCTTATCTTTTTCCTCTCCCTCTCACCTCCATCTCCCCTTTCTTCCTCTCGTTTAAAAAAAAAATACAGTTCTAAAACCTAGATAAAAACGTTTTTTTTTATTTAATACAGATGTGTAAAAAAAAAGAATATATATATATATATATATATATATATATTGAAAACGAGGGGAGGGGAAGAAGAGGAGAAATGGGAGATGAAGGTGAGACGGAGAGAGAGAGGGAGAGGGAGAGGAAAACGAAAAGAAAAAAAAAAACAGTCGTCGCCGACGCCCGTGAGAGGGAGAAGATGGAGGGAGGAGGAGAAGGAGAGAGAAAGAAAAATGAGAAGCGAACGAAGAAGAAAAAAAAAGTCGGCTTATCGCCGACGACGGACATGTGAGAAAGAAGATGGAAGATGGAAGATGGAAGATGGATGATGGAGGAGGCAGAAAAAGAAAAAAATTTATTTTTTAAAAAAGAATTTTAATAATTAAAAAAAAGGTGTCACGTCGTGTTAGGATTTAAATTTGACGGAGGGACAAAAAAAACGAACCAAATCCAAACCATTTAAATTTGACGGAGGGACAAAAAAACGAACCAAATCCAAACCATAGGGGTATAATTGTTGAGTTTGAAACCTTGAAGACTCAAGTGCTACCAAACTCAAACCTGAGGGACCATTAGAGTAATTTTTCAAATATTTTTTATAAAGTCTAATTAATATTCTCTCCCTAACATATCTCTCTAAATATTTTTCTTTCATGTCCCTAATTTACCAAAAAATTATCAATAGGGGATTGATCAACCCCCACTCTAGGCTATCTAGGTGATGCGCTCACTCACCACCAAGTGGTTGTTTGATTTTTCTCTTATATTGTTGCACGACGTTATCCGAGCTAGCTAGAAGGACCTAAAGAACCTACATATCATGAGCTCCAACGATACGAGATTATCCGGTCAAAACTCTTTTAACCGAACTAATCAACATTCGTTAACCCCCGAAGACTCCACTATAGTCCGAGGGCTGCACTCTCCTCACTGTAGATATATTATGTCCTCTGATATAACTGTCATGGGCAAGTCGACCCTTCACAGGTTGTTCGTAATCACAGCTGGGTCATTTTAAACCGTTTAACCCCTGCATTACATCTTGTTCCTTAAGTACCACTGACACCTCTAATGAACAATAGATTTGTGGTCCAACCAACAGATCAATTAACCCTCTCATCTCATGAGAGTGTGAGCGCTCATTGTTCAAGCCCCGGAGTCAGCTATTAAGGGAACAACCTATCTACTAACCTTGAAGAGCGGGTTAGGAGTGAACTCCAATCTTGTTGTACTATGTCCCCAACTACCTATTCGATTTTATCCCCAAGATGGTAGCCTTATTGAGTCGGCGCTTATGGGCCACTCTCACCCGTGCAAGTCAAGTGATACTTTTGAATAGCCAGGAGTTCATAGCGAGCTCAGGATTAAGATCGAGTTACCGAGACCATTATATGAAAATGTCGGTCTCATCAGTAAACGATGTTATAAAGAGAGAGCAACATATTTCGCGGTTCGGTCTTATGCAAACTCTTTGCACATGACGCCCTCACTCGCACATCTCCATGTGAAACGATTCGGATCACATCATTTTGTACAATACAAAGTGAGTCGCATCCAATAGTGTTACCAAGATAAGGTACCCAGCCTCATCCATATAATATAGACCATTTTGACTGACTACTTGAGCTTGATCCACAATCATGTCATACATGAAGCTCAAGTACTCATATTCAGCCAAGGATGTTAGTCATTGGTATAGGTTAACCTAAACACATTTCACTTTATTCTAGTAAACTTTTTTACTGAATAAAACTAATAACTCTTTATTCTAAATAGAATATTTACAAACATAACAGTTTACAAACCACGAGTTTTAGGACATAAAACCCAACAGATCCTGCTTAGTACAGACTTTTAAAACAATTTATCAAACAACCACTTTGTGCAACGGGTAACACACCTAGATAGCCCAAGGTGAGGTTGATTAATCATGTACTTGTGCAAACAACCACGTACTTGTGCAAAAATTTAAATGTATTATTATCGCTTAATTTTTTTGAACAACCACTTGGTGGAGTGGGTGAACGCTTCGCCTAAAATAGACGAGAGTGAGAGTTCGATTCTGCCTTAAGGCAAATTTTCAAAAAATTATCAAATGAGTGAGTACATCACCTAGATAGCATAACCCAATCCTGCAACCGTGCAAACAAACCACACAGCTGTGCAGGAATTCCAGACTCGGGTGAGTTAGCGCATGCAATCGTGCAAACAAACCACACAGCTGTGCAGGAATTCCAGACTCGGGTGAGTTAGCGCATCACTTCGGCACTCGTGTAAACAACCACGCAACGCATCACTCCGGAACCCGTGCAAACAACCACGCAATTGTGTAGGAATTCTAGACTCGGGCGAGTGAGCGCATCACTCCTGCACCCGTGCACATAACCACGCAACCGTGCAGGAATTCCAGACTCGGGTGAGTGAACGCATCACTCCTGCATCCGTGCAAACAACCACACAACTGTGCAGGAATTCCAAACTCGGGTGAGTGAACGCATCACTCTTCTTGCACCCGTGCAAACAATAACGCAATTGTGCAGGAATTCCAGACTCGGGTGAGTGAACACATCATCTAGATAACTCAGAGTGAGGATTTCAGACTCGGGTGAGTGAGCGCATAACCTAGATAGCCCAGAGTGAAGATTCCATACTTGGGTGAGTGAATGCATCACCTAGATAGCCCAGAGTGAGGTTGATTGATCATTGTGTAGGAATTCTTGACTCGGGTGAGTGAGCACATCATCTAGATAGCCCAGAGTGAGGATTTCCAAACTCGGGTGAGTGAGCACATCACCTAGATAGCCCAGAGTGAGGATTCCAAACTTGGGTGAGTGAGCGCATCACCTAGATAACCTAGAGTGAGGTTGATTGATTGTGAGTGATCGCATCACCTAGATAGCCCAGAGTGAGGTTGATTGATCCTGAGGGAGCGTATCACCTATATAGTCCAAAGTGAGGATTCCAGACTCGAGGTGAGTGAGCGCATCACCTAGATAGCCTAGAGTGAGGTTGATTGATCATGCACCTGTGCAAACAACCACGCAGCTGTGCAGAAATTTAAATGCATTATTACCGCCCAAATTTTTGTCAAACCGAACATAGGTCAATTGACATAAAGTTGTGCTCTTGACTAAGAGGTCAAAAGTTCAATTCCTCCACCCCACATTAATTAAATATCTTTGCCAAAAAAAAAAAAAAAAAAATCTATGTCTCTAAATTTATATTTCCATGTCTCCACACATTTTTCTCTTTGAAACATATTTTATCTCTCTAATTTTTAAAAATAAAAAAAACTAAAACTAGTTATCAAACAAGTCGGATTTATGTTTTTTTAAAATAAAAAAAACAAAAATAATTATCAAATATATATGCTTTTTATTTTTCAAAAACATAAATCAGAAAAACAAAAAACAAAAAAACAAAAAAACAAAAATATCAAACGGAGACTTAAATTTTTGTGTTTTTTAAAATTAAGCTTATAAATACTACTTCCACCTACAAATTTATTTCTTTTGTTAACTACTTCTAAAAAAAAAAAATCATAATCAAAGCCAAGTTTTGAAAACTTAGGGCCCGTTTGATAACGTTTCTGTTTTCTGTTTCCTGTTTTTGTTTCTCTTTTTTTTAGAAACAAACTTGTTTGATAATCATTCTCGTTTCTTGTTTCTATATTTTTAGAAACGTTCCTAAAAAAATACCAAAATTTGAGAAACTACAAAACTGTTCCGTTTCTACTAATCCACATATTTATCACTATCATTCTCAATTTAAACTCCACTCATGACCTGGTGGTTGTTGGCTTGTCCATAGTTTCATATCCTTAAAAAGGTGTTGATTTCAAAATTGGATCAATGCAGTTTCCTTTTAATTTTTAGTACATTTGAAACCCGGTAGAATTTTGCTCAATAAATCATGCATTTAATTTCACTCTAATAATATTTTAAAATTTGCAAGTATTTATATATTATTTAAATTTTAAATTTTGCAATATATATTTCTATATTATTTTAATTTTTAATTTTTAATTTTTAATTTTGCAATAAATATATTTATATATTATTTTAATTTTTCAATACACTTGAAATCGGTTAAAATTTGGCAATATATAAATTTTTCCAACTAAAACATGCATTTAACTTTAATTTAATATTTTACAACTACGACATTTATAATATAATTAAGTTGGACCTGAGTTAATATTATTTAAGGCGGATGATTCGAGTGAGAGAGATAATATTGCACATCAAATTTAGGCAACATTTAAATGATAATTTTTTTTTTTGTTATTGTTGTTATTTTCAAAATGAATTTTTTTTTTATTAGTTAATGTAAATTTTGTATATATATTTTAATGTATATTATACATTTTATATTATATAATTAAATTCTATTGAAACTATATAAAAAAACAAGAAAAGACAAGAAATGGTTATCAAACAAGTTTTTGTTTTTGTTTCTTTTTTTCCAAGAAACAAGAAACAGAAATAGTTATCAAACATATTTCTGTTTCTAGTTCCGCTAAAAAATAAGAAATAAGAAACCAGAATCAAGAAGCAAGAAACATGGAACAAGAAACGGGTCCTTAAGGGCCCGTTTGATAACCATTTTAGTTTTTGGTTTTTATGTTTTTTAAAAACAACAATCATATATGTTTGATGACGAATTTCGTTTTCTATTTTAAAAAAATAAAAAACCACAACTTGTTTGATAAACTGTTTTTTGTTTTCATCTTCTTTTCTAAACAAAAAGAAAAAAAAATGTTTGATCAATTTGTTGTTTTGATTTTATGCTTTCTATAAAATGAATAACAAACTATTTTTATAATATTATTTCATCTAATATATGTACAGGTTAAAACTGATTCAAGATTTTTCGAACGTTGAACCTTATTGACCGACAAATGTTCTATATATATTTTTTAAGGATGTTTTTTAAGTAATTAATTTGAAGTTCAAGAGTTAAAATAAAAAAAATTCAAAGCCTAAGGGATATTATTGAAATTTTCCTCAAAGTTCAAGGATATTTTATTTTATTTTATTTATTTTAAAAGTGTTTTTCTAAAGAATATTTTAAAAAGTAAGGTTTCGTTAAAAAAAAAAAAAACGGAAACACATTTTTTTTTTTTTTTTCGTTTTTAGTTTTTCTAAAGAATTTTAAAAAACAAAAACTGAATTAGTTATCAAACACATCCGTTTAAAAAAAATCCAAAACAAAAAACAAATTGATTATCACAAGGCCTAAATAAATAACGTTTTTAAAATTTTGGTATGTTTTTGGATTCAAACCTTGTTTTAAGAAATGTGAAAACTATTGTTGTGAGTGCAACAAAAATCCCACATTAGTTAGGAAAGGGGAAAATCATGAGTATATAAATGAGGGACAACGTCTCCATTGTAATGAGGTCTTTTGGGTGAAACCAAAAGCAAAGCCATGAAGGCTTATGACCAAAGTGGACAATATCATATCAATGTGAGAATATATGGATGTTCTTTGTCTCTAATAAGTAGTATCAGAGTCATGCCCCTAACTTAGTCGTGTCGGTGTGGCTCGATGGCATAGTTAGACAAGGGTATGCTCTGATGAAGAGTGACATGACATGTTCGAGTCTAAACACGGATAGACTACTATTTGAGTAGGGGAAGATTGTTGTGAGTGCAACCAACTTAGTCGTGTGTCGGTGTAGCTCGATGGCATAGTCAGACAAGGGTACTTAGTCGTGTGTCGGTGTAGCTCGATGGCATAGTCAGACAAGGGTATGCTCTGATGAATGGTGACATGTTCGAGTCTAAACACAGATAAATGACTATTTGAGGGGAAGCTGGGAGGATTGTTGTGAGTGCAACCAAAGTCTCATATTGATAAAGAAAGAGGAAGATCATAGGTATATAAGTGAGGGACAACATCTCCAATATGAGATCTTATACCAATGTGGAAATATGATAGATACAACTATAGTAAAGAAATAGTTAGACGCAAAATCATGAGGGCTTATGTCCAAAGTGAACAATATCATACCAATGTGGAGATATGATAGATATTCGTTGTCCCTAACAACTATAGTAAAGAAATTGTTAGACATATCCATTGATACGAGACCTTTTAGGTGAAACAAAAAACAAAGTCATGAGAGCTCAAAGTGCACAATATCATACCAATGTAGAGATATGATAGATATTCGTTGTCCCTAACAACTATAGTAAAAAAATAGTGAGACAACAAGCACAATTTTCAAAAATAGAAAACTAAAAACGAAATTGTTATTTGTTGAATTGTTATTTGTTGATGTCTAGATCTAGTTACTAGGTCGGGTCAGTGGTGTTTGAGTCTCAAGCTCTTGTCCAAGCTGACTTGCAAGAGAAGATCCGAGCACAATGTGGTGTTATGCCCAACATCGATGCTTAAATTAATAGCCCAAGGTGAGGTTGATTAATCATGTACTTGTGCAAACAACCACGTACTTGTGCATAAATTTAAATGTATTATTATCGCTTAATTTTTTTGAACAACCACTTGGTGCAGTGGGTGAACGCTTCGCCTAAAATAGACGAGAGTGAGAGTTCGATTCTGCCTTAAGGCAAAATTTCAAAAAATTATCAAATGAGTGAGTGCATCACTTAGATAGCATAACCCAATCCTGCAACCGTGCAAACAAACCACACAGCTGTGCAGGAATTCCAGACTCGGGTGAGTGAGTGCATCATTTCGGCACCCGTGTAAACAACCACGCAACGCATCACTCCGGAACCCGTGCAAACAACCACGCAACTGTGGGAATTCTAGACTCGGGGGAGTGAGTGCATCACTCCTGCACCCGTGCACATAACCACGCAACCGTGCATGAATTCGGGTGAGTGAGCGCATTACTTCGGCACCCGTGCAAACAACCACGCAACGCATCACTCCGGAACCCGTGCAAACAACCACGCAACTGTGTAGGAATTCTAGACTCGGGGGAGTGAGCGCATCACTCCTGCACCCGTGCACATAACCACGCAACCGTGCAGGAATTCCAGACTCGGGTGAGTGAACGCATCACTCCTGCATCCGTGCAAACAACCACACAACTGTGCAGGAATTCCAAACTCGGGTGAGTAAACGCATCACTCTTCTTGCACCCGTGCAAACAATCACGCAACTGTGCAGGAATTCCAGACTCGGGTGAGTGAACACATCATCTAGATAACTCAGAGTGAGGATTTCAGACTCGAATGAGTGAGCGCATAACCTAGATAGCCCAGAGTGAAGATTCCATACTTGGGTGAGTGAGTGCATCACCTAGATAGCCCAGAGTGAAGTTGATTGATCCTGAGTGATCGGATCACCTAGATAACCCATACTCGAGTGATGGAACGCATTATTCCTACACCCGTGCAAATAACCATGCAGCTGTGTAGGAATTCTTGACTCGAGTGAGTGAGCACATCATCTAGATAGCCCAGAGTGAGGATTCCAGACTCGGGTGAGTGAGCGCATCACCTAGATAGCCTAGAGTGAGAATTCCAAACTTGGGTGAGTGAGCGCATCACCTAGATAACCCAGAGTGAGGTCGATTGATCCTGAGTGAGCGTATCACCTATATAGTCCAAAGTGAGGATTCCAGACTCGGGTTGAGTGAGCGCATCACCTAGATAGCCTAGAGTGAGGTTGATTGATCCTGCACCTGTGCAAACAACCACACAGCTGTGCATAAATTTAAATGCATTATTACCGCCCAAATTTTTGTCAAACCGAGCATAGGTCAATTGACATAAAGTTGTGCTCTTGACTAAGAGGTCAAGAGTTCAATTCCTCCACCCCGCATTAATTAAATATCTTTGCAAAAAAAAAAAAAAAATCTATGTCTCTAAATTTATATTTGCATGTCTCCACACATTTTTCTCTTTGAAACATCTTTTATCTCTCTAATTTTTTTTTTTTAAAAAAAACTAAAACTAGTTATCAAACAAGTTTGATTTCTTTTTTTTAAAATAAAAAAAAACAAAAAAAATTATCAAACATATATGCTTTTTTATTTTTCAAAAACATAAATTAGAAAAACAAAAAACAAAAAAAACAAAAAATCATTTTTATTTTTCAAAAACATAAATCAAAAAAACAAAAAACAAAAAACAAAAAAACAAAAAAACAAAAAAAACAAAAATATCAACCGGAGACTTAAATTTTTGTGTTTTTGAAAATTAAGCTTATAAATACTACTTCCACCTACAAATTTATTTCGTTTGTTAACTACTTCCAAAAAAAAAATTCATAATCAAAGTCAAGTTTTGAAAACTTAGGGCTCGTTTGGTAACGTTTCTGTTTCCTGTTTTTGTTTTTTTTTTTTTTAAGAAACAAACTTGTTTGATAATCATTCTCGTTTCTTGTTTCTATATTTTTAGAAACGTTCCTAAAAAAATACCAAAATTTGAGAAACTATAAAAAGTAGTTTCTCTCTGTTCCGTTTTTACTAATCCTCATATATTATCACTATCATTCTCAATTTAAACTCCACTGATGACATGGTGGTCGTTGGCTTGTCCATAGTTTCATATCCTTAAAAAGGTGTTGATTTCAAAATTGGTGTAATGCAGTTTCCTTTTAATTTGGGAAAAAATCAATTTATACCCCTAAACTTTGAGGGTTGTATCAATTAAAACCCTAAACTTTCAATTGTATCAATTTAAACCCTGAACTTTCATAAGTGTATCAATTTACACCCTCCATTAGAAAAATGTTAGTTTTCACACGTGTGAAAACTTGTAATTGATCACTTAAACCCCTAAACTTTCATACAATTGATTCAATTATGAAAGTTTATGAGTTTAATTGTTAAAATTATAAGTTTTCACTTGTTTAAATGAATTTTTTTTCAAATAAGTTCTAATAGAAGGTGTAAATTGATACACTTATGAAAGTTCAGGGTTTAAATTGATATGATCGTTAGTTTAGGGTTTTAATTGATACAACCCTCAAAATTTAGGGGTATAAATTGATTTTTTCCCTTTTAATTTTTAGTACATTTGAAACTCGGTAGAATTTTGCTCAATAAATCATGCATTTAACTTCACTCTAATAATATTTTAAAACTTGCAAGTATTTATATATTATTTAAATTTTAAATTTTGCAATATATATTTCTATATTATTTTAATTTTTCAATACACTTGAAATCAGTTAAAATTTGGCAATATATAAATTTTGCCAACTAAAACATGCATTTAACCTCAATTTAATATTTTACAACTACGACATTTATAATATAATTAAGTTGGACCTGAGTTAATATTATTTAAGGCAGATGATTCGAGTGAGAGAGATAACATTGCACATCAAATTTAGGCAACATTTAAATGATATAATTTTTTTTTGTTATTGTTGTTATTTTCAAAATGAAATTTATTTTTATTAGTTAATGTAAATTTTGTATATATATTTTAATGTATATTATACATTTTATATTATATAATTAAATTCTATTGAAACTATATAAAAAAACAAAAAACGACAAGAAATGGTTATCAAACAAGTTTTTGTTTTTGTTTCTTTTTTTTCCAAGAAACAAGAAACATAAATAGTTATCAAACATATTTCTGTTTCTAGTTCCTAAAAAATAAGAAATAAGAAACCAGAATCAAGAACCAAGAAACATGGAACAAGAAACGGGAACGTTATCAAACGGGTCCTTAAGGGCCCGTTTGATAACCATTTTAGTTTTTGGTTTTTATGTTTTTTAAAAACAACAATCATATATGTTTGATGACGAATTTCATTTTTTATTTTTAAAAAATAAAAAACCACAACTTGTTTGATAACTGTTTTTTGTTTTCATTTTCTTTTCTAAACAAAAAGAAAAAAAAATGTTTGATAACTGTTTTTTGTTTTCATTTTCTTTTCTAAACAAAAAGAAAAAAAAATGTTTGATCAATTTGTTGTTTTGATTTTATGCTTTCTATAAAATGAATAACAAACTATTTTTATAATATTATTTCATCTAATATATGTACGGGTTAAAACTGATTCAAGTTTTTTCGAACGTTGAACCTTATTGACCGACAAATGTTCTATATATATTTTTTAAGGATATTTTTTAAGTAATTAATTTGAAGTTCAAGAGTTAAAATAAAAAATTTCAAAGCCTAAGGGGTATTATTGAAATTTTCCTCAAAGTTCAAGGATATTTTATTTTATTTTATTTATTTTAAAAGCGTTTTTCTAAAGAATATTTTAAAAAGTAAGGTTTCGTTAAAAAAAAAAAAACGGAAACACATTTTTTAATTTTTTTTTTTCGTTTTTAGTTTTTCTAAAGAATTTTAAAAAACAAAAACTGAATTAGTTATCAAACACATCCGTTTAAAAAAAACTCAAAACCCAAAACAAAAAAACAAATTGATTATCAAACCAGGCCTAAATAAATAACGTTTTTAAAATTTTGGTATGTTTTTGGATTCAAACCTTGTTTTAAGAAATGTGAAAACTATTGTTGTGAGTGCAACAAAAGTCTCACATTAGTTAGGAAAGGGGAAAATCATGAGTATATAAATAAGGGACAACGTCTCCATTGTAATAAGGTCTTTTGGGTGAAACCAAAAGCAAAGCCATGAAGGCTTATGACCAAAGTGGACAATATCATATCAATGTGAGAATATATGGATGTTCTTTGTCCCTAATAAGTAGTATCAGAGTCATGCCCCTAACTTAGTCGTGTCGGTGTGGCTCGATGGCATAGTTAGACAAGGGTATGCTCTGATGAAGAGTGACATGTTCGAGTCTAAACACGGATAGATGACTATTTGAGGGGAGGCTTTGTGGTCCTTCGTTTGAGGGGAGGATTGTTGTGAGTGCAACCAAAGTCTCATATTGATAAGGAAAGAGGAAGATCATAGGTATATAAGTGAGGGACAACATCTCCATTGATATGAGATCTTTTGAGTGAAACCAAAAGCAAAATCATGAGGGCTTATGTCCAAAGTGAACAATATCATACCAATGTGGAGATATGATAAATATTCGTTGTCCCTAACAACTATAGTAAAGAAATAGTTAGACATATCCATTGATACGAGATCTTTTAGGTGAAACAAAAAACAAAGTCATGAGAGTTCAAAGTGCACAATATCATACCAATGTAGAGATATGATAGATATTCGTTGTCCCTAACAACTATAGTAAAAAAATAGTGAGACAACACGCACAATTTTCAAAAATAGAAAACTAAAAACGAAATTGTTATTTGTTGATGTCTAGATCTAGTTACTAGGTCGGGTTAGTGGTGTTTGAGTCTCAAGCTCTTGTCCAAGGTGACTTGCAAGAGAAGATCCGAGCACAGTGTGGTGTTATGCCCAACATCGATGCTTAAATTAATACTAAGATCAAGATAGTGTAGAGTTGAGCACGAGTAAGATTGCATACCTTTTTGATAAGTGAGTGAGCTCCCATATTCATACCACTAATCCCAACAATGGTGTCAGCCTCACGATGAAATTATTTCTTCCTTTGGAGTGGTCGACTACTTTCCTCGGCTCGATAGTTGAGCGATCGAGGAATTCATTTCTCTTTGGGAAAAACGAACGTAGCGGGTCTGGGTAGGCTCACAAATTTGGTTAAGGATCCAAACCTTACCTTAAAAATTGTGAAAACTATAATAAAGAAATTGTAAGATGCCAATCACACTTTTCGAAAACACAAAATTAAAAACGAAATGATTATTAAATGATAACGAGTCAAAAATTATTGAAATGTATGTATTTGAAATCAAGTAATATTCTAAAAAAAAAAAGGTGAAATTAGGTAAAGAGGGAAAATTGTTTATGAATTGACACAAGAATTTTCCCAACCAAAAGGCAAAAACACATGACCAAACGCAAGACGACAATACAACTTTAAGTAACCAACAGACAAATAAAAAGCTCAATGGTTCGGGTCGGATCGGGTCGGGTCGGATCCTTCGTCTTTCTCTGGTTGACATCTCACGCCGGCTTTAACTTTTACACTTTCGAGAGAGCAGCAAAGAGAATTTCGAAGTGAAAATTCGTGTTCGTTCGATGGAGGCCGAGAACTGAGGACCCAAAAACCAAAAATAAAAAAGTTAGAAAATTTAGCAGAGAGAATTTCGCTGGGAGATCGCACTCTGAATCAATCGGCGTTTTTAGATTTTGAATTTCATTTTTCAAATTGTGGGGTTCGTGGTCAATGGTCTTGGACTCCCATCTTCATTTTTCTTCAATGGAAGGTCAGATTTCTTTCTCTAACTCCGAATTTCTCTCTCTATTTTGCCGGATTTTTATTCCGATGGTTCTGGTAGTGACTGAGAAGTATTGGGTTTTCGTATTTCTCTCTGTTTTTCCCCCTTCCTTTCGTTTTCAGGAATGTTTTCTCTCGGGTTCACGAACTGGGAATTTTGTAGAGAATTGAGTTGTTTCTTTGTGGTGGATGCTTTAGGGTTTCTGGGTTTAGGTTCTTTTGTTGGTAATTTCAATTTTCAAGTCTCATTGAATTTTGATTCATAATTGTTGTGTATTTGCCATGGTGTTGTTGAGTGTGGTTCGAATAATTGGAAGTGAAATTAACTGTTGAGAATTTTCATTTGTAAATGGAAGCTTTTCTTCCCAATTGCAAACAGCCTCTTAAAGCTTTGAGAACTGCAAAATTTTGCGCACTGATTACTTAAATGGAATAGTAATGGCTGAAGCCAGTGTGTCAAAGGGGAGTTTTGAGTGTTTGTTGGTGTCTGAGTAACCATTTTCACATCTGTTGCTGGGGTGCCGAATTGCCGATAGAAATTATGCTTGGGGCGTGACCGTGCGAGCTACGAGTGACATGTAACTTATGAAATACAATTTTGGATTACATTGCAAAGGATCATTTGGAATCTCCATCAAAATAATGTTATGGAGCTTATATATGGAGAAGTAACCGTATAAATAAGTAGGTTTCTAGTGTGATTGATTTTTACAACAGGAGGAGTTGTATGTAATTCTATTTCATGTGACATCTTGGTTATTATATATTTCTTGATATTTTACTTTTTACTACTACCTTAATTGAAGATGAGTTTTTACATGGGGTATTCACAAGGTATTTGTGTATTGAATTTTAATTGTAGTTAAATGACATTTAAGCCTATTACAATCAACTTTTCTATTCATGCTGAGGCACAATGGCCTCGACCAAGAGGTCGGAGGTTCGAATCTACCCACCCCACTTGTTGTTGAACTAAAAGAAAAAAAATTGTGTTTGTCGTCATTAACCATTAGTCAAATAGTGAAATTTTGACAAATATCTTCCTTTTCTCTCTTCTTTTTTTTTTTTTTTTTTTTTTTTTGTATAAATAATATTTTTTTTTTTTGGGGGGGGGGGGGGGGGGGGGGGGGGAGGGTGGTGAAAGAATGTACAAAGACATACAAAAAAACTACCCTAGAAAAGGGGTCCAAACACTAGTCAGGTATGGACTCCAATCCAAAAGAATAAAACCTAGTTGATAATTACAGAAACATGAGAGACTGACACACACAAGAAGGTGTTAAATCTAACCATCTCCCAAACCTCTTTCAAGGACCTCTCCACCCCTCTGAAATTTATTATTCCCTCCCTAGCCAAATACTCCACAAAATAGCAGAAAAACAAGAGTCGAAATTTCTACCAGCTAGTTTTATATATATTTAAGAAAACTGCCCAATTCTGAAAATTCCAAATCACATTTTGGGGAGAGAGAGAAGATTAGGCAGTGAGTGAGCTTTAGGTGCGCGGTGCACCATGATAGTAGTTAAAGCTTAGGTGATCAAATTGGTTGTGCTGAAATTATATATTGTTTTGCTGACCAGCTTGAGTCTAATTGATCTACATCCTCTGACAGGTGTATCACCAGACCAGGAATCAGTGGGTTCAGGAACAAAAAGATCCAGTGTATCTTCTGGAAGCAAGTCTAGAAACCGGAAGGAGTTTCTTAACAAATTTTTGGACAGTGAAATCTTTACAGCCAAACTTAAGGATTGGCTTGAAGAAGTATCAGATAGTTCTAGAACAAAAAAGTCTGTTTTTGATGTTCCTTTTGAGTTGATAGATTTACAGAAGTTCGACTATGCACTAGAAGGGATTTCGTTTCAGCAGCTGATTCGAATGCCCAGTGCTATTTATACTTCTGCCTCTGATGGCATGGAAGCAACTGCTTATCTTGCTGTTGAAGATTTTCTTCATGCGAGTGTGAAAGGTTTGTGGGAGGCATTTTGGAGTCAAGATCAGCTCATGCCTTTCACTGTTGGTTGCTTATACAGGGATAATTTAAAATTTTATCAGGCTGAGAAGGCCATTGCTACTGGGAAGCTTGAAGGTCTTTCAGCCACTGGTATACTTCTGAAGAACCCCCGACATCCCCATGGAAAGTGGGACCAAATTCTTACACTTGCTGTACTGAGTCCTGATATTGGAAATGTCGCTATTGGTCGTGAGAGTTATCCTTCTTCGTCTGTTTTAGGTGAGGCCCTTTTTTATGCTATCCGCATGCTATTGTCAAGAAGCTTGAGCAAATCAAACTATTTGCCGAGTTTGAACTCCGTCTTTGTTCTTCTTGTCGATTCACAGTATGGAGGAGTTATTAAAGTTGAAGGAGATTTAAGTAGGTTGGAGTTTGATCTGAATAATGTGTATGAATGTGCTGCTGAGTGGATAAAAGGATATGCTATAATATCAGTTTCTCAAATCGATAGAATCTGGAATGAGCTTGGAAATGCAAACTGGGGAGATATTGGGGCATTGCAGATACTTTTTGCAACCTTCCATTGTATTATGCAATTTGCTGGAGTTCCCAAGCATTCAATTGAGGATCTAGCAGCGGATCATAGTTCTCGTTTGCAAACAAGAAGAGTAGAGAGGCAGTTGGGAGATGTCAGAGTGAATGGAAATGGCTTGTTTAGGTTCCAGCAGCAAAGTGCTTCCCCTGAAATTGTTGAAGTTCAGGAAGATTCCATCAAAGTTAAGTCCGAAGAGATACTAAAGTTGGAAGTAGGATCCGTGTTGTGGTTGGAGGATTCAAACATGCAAAAAGGTTATCAGATTAATGAACTCCTAATTTCTGGCGAGCTTCAATTTTATATTGCTTCTCCTGTCGAAGAACCTGGAAAGAGTCTGTTTCTTTACGTTGGATCTCGAATTTCCCAGCTAGAAGCATGGGAAGATATGAACTTATGGTATCAAGTGCAGAGGCAGACCAGGGTGCTAACTGTAATGAAACAGAAAGGTCTATCTAGCAAGTACCTACCTCAGTTGAGTGCATCTGGGAGGATCATGCATCCCGGTCAGTGTCGTAGACCCAGCTCGGGTGGAAACTGTGACCACCCTTGGTGTGGCACACCTATTCTTGTGACGAGCCCAGTTGGGGAAACTGTAGCTGACATGGTAAATGGTGGTAGATTTAATTCTGAAGAAGCATTAAGGTGTTGCCATGACTGCTTGTCTGCACTTTCAACTGCTGCTTCAGCTGGAATTCGACATGGTGATATCAGGCCGGAGAATGTGATATGTGTGAGATCTGGTGTGAGATGGCCTTATTTTGTTCTTATAGGCTGGGGACATGCGATTCTCGAAGATAGGGACCGTCCCGCTTTGAATCTTCACTTCTCATCCACTTTTGCTCTACAGGAGGGGAAACTCTGCTCAGCCTCAGATGCAGAGAGCCTAGTTTATATGCTATATTATGCCACTGGTGGTCCTTTTCCTGATCTGGATTCTGTTGAGGGGGCGTTATTATGGAGAGAGACCTCTTGGTCAAGGAGGTCAATTCAGCAGAAGCTCGGTGACATGTCAACGGTACTGAAAGCATTTTCCGACTACGTCGATAGTCTATGTGGAACTCCATATCCAATGGACTACGACATATGGTTAAGAAGATTGAGGAGAAATATTCACAATGAAGATCCGGGGAAGGAAATCGATACGTCAGGCTAGGTCTCTTTTGTTAGCTATGTTGTATAAAATTGCTACTCTATTCGCTCACATCATCTCTTCCCAACTGTGAGTATGCAGTTTTGGTTGGAGAAGGCTCGATGTTGCAGGTAAGTTAATGGCTCAATTACATTCACAAAGTTCAAATTTTTGGACTCAATGCTGGCTACTACGAAGGAACGTTTCGGTCAGCTTGTCATCTTTATTCGTTTCCGAACCCGTGCCCTCTTCGAATATCTTCTTTTGAGTGTGTTGAATGGATTCACATCTTGGCATGGTCACAGTATGTTAATTGACTGTGGAAAAAATATTGATCTAGATACACCTAACAAGATTGCACTGCTCTTAACCTCGTTACCATTGGTCGATGTGGACAAGTGCAGTTACGATCGTCGACGCTGATTTATAGCTATGTGACCAAGCAAGGTGCCATGATGTTTGTGTGTAATTGATTAGGTAAAATAGAATTGAGTAGTATTGAATTTGGTGTGAACTGTGAAGGGTACATTTGTATATGTGTTAGTCTTTGGCTGCCACTTGAGGTTTGTGATTAAGTTGATTGAAGTGTATTTATTTTGGTCATTTGGGTTATGTGTTCTTTTCCTTTCAATAGTCAGAACTTAGGAAGAGGGAAGATTTGGAAGTTTATGTTGTTGAAGAGTTTAACATTCAAAAGAAAGTTGTAATTTTTCTGTATGGATAGGCTTCTTTGGACTTCCTGTTGTATACTTTTGGTGTAATTAATAAAAGCTACCAAATATTTGCAGCCTGAAAATGGTGAAATTTATCTCTATCTACATTCTACAGAGACTTCATTCATATCTCAACTACATGAACAGCTTTAAGTGAAAACTGAAAACAACATTTCTGCAATGAACTTACTTCCAAATATCTTGCTGAGTTCTGAAGTAAAACATGGAAATAAAATGAAAGTGATTGGATGATTTATAATATTTATAGGTTAAAAATGTAACTTTTCTTTTACATAATTTGTTAAAAAAGAAAAATAAAAAAAAGGTTAAATTACACGTTTATTTCCTAAATTTTTAAGTTTGTGTTTATTTGGTCTTGAACAACTAAAAAAATTGTAGTGTCCCATACACTTTAAATTTTCAGTTGTGTCCAATAGATACCTGATATTTTTAATTATTTTATATATAATAGATCTTTAATTTAATATCTGGCCGTCTTAGCTCAGCTGGTAGAGCGCATGGCTTTTAACCATGTGGTCGTGGGTTCGATTCCCACAGACGGCGTGAATATACTCAACAGTATTTGATTTTTTTAATTCACGGATCTACTAAACATAAAATTAAAATTTTATGGACCTATTAATCTCAAGATTGATAGTTCAAAAACTCATTACACTTCTGAAAGTTTATAGACCAACTAGACAAACCTAAAAGTTCAGGTGTAATTTAACCTAAAAAAACAATCATGATATGTTTTAAAGATTGATTTGAGTAGATATCAGGAGAAAATACACTTTTGATCTCTAAAATCTGAACTTAATATGTATTTAAAAAATGATTCTAAATAGTCTCTCAAGTTAAATTGACCATTAAATAACCAACAGAAAATGACATGATGATGTGATTTTTTTTTTAAATGAAATGTCATTTCTTTTTTATTTTAAATAACTTTAAATTTATGTGGCATTTTATTTTTAAGTTGACTTCATAGTCACGGACACAACCTTATGCCAATTGAGCTATGCTCGATGTATTTTAATTAAAGCGAGGATTGAACCCATGACCTCATAATCACGGGCACAGCCTTATGCCAATTGAGCTATGCTCGGTTTGGCGACTGGCTCAGAATTGATAACTATTGAAGTTGAGATATAACTTTGAAATGAAAATGGAAGTTATTGTTTTTCTCTTCCTCTTTCTCATTTTCATGGCAAACTCTTAATCTGAAAAGAAAAGAGAGAACTTTCAGATCCGTTCCAAAATTGCAAAATAAAAGAAGAAAGTTCAGACCTCACCGCGGCGACATGGTAGCTACACCGCGACGACATGGTAGCTACAGCAGTAAATCGGTCGAAAGATGGAATGAGAGAGGAAGAAGAAAGGGTAGAGAGAGGAGGTTGAAAAGAGGAACTTAATCCACCTCAACAAACACTGCCACATCATTTTTTATAAGGATCAAAATAGTTCAAGGGCCATTTAAAAACATTTTTTCAAACTACAAGAACTAAAATGTCACTTTTGAAACCTCAACGAACGACCAAACAGACATGAACAAATCCGTTGCTTAAAATAACCAAATTCACATCTCAAATATAAGTTCCAACTTCAATTTCAAGCTATATAAACCTAAATCCACGAGCGAAATCGCTCAAAGCAAATGAAATTGCTGCATTTGAAAATCATAGGGAGCAGAGCTGGGTAGGATGAGAGATCTTCAAACTGGCTTCAGAAGAGAAAAATCCCATTAAGTTTATCACTTCCTGAATCCTTGAAAAATTCTTACAGTTGAAACTAAATGAAGCAATTGAGAACAGAACACCTATAAAATTATCCAACTTCCTTAATCAGCATCCATCTCTTCCAGGGCAGCTTTAGCTGCTGCCTTTGCTTCCTCTAGAAGATCCTCCGGGACCTGAAAATGGTAAAAGCATCTGGTTATTAAACTACCTTACCACAGAACCAATTCCCTCCTACGAAGTCGGAAGCAATTCGGGCCAACATGAATTACATACTTGCTATTACTATAGTATGTAGTCGGTTCATACTACTATCGCTTTGAACTACATCGTTTGTATTTAAATGATGTGAGAACCACTAAATAAAATAATGAAATGAATAGTAATGTATGCAACTCCACCATCCTAATTTTTTCACAAGAATTAGGGGCACCACTGAAAAGTGTGAAAAATTCATGAACCATAGATTTCTGACACCAAACTTACAGAAGGTCCCCAAGGCAAACAAAGTGTACGGTAATCGATTCAGCAATTAGATGGAGCTTTTCTTTCCACAATCAAATTTAGGTACCACCAACATTCAGCTACCCATAATTGGCGTTGAAATGAAGAACAAAAGGAAAGATCGACAAATTGTTTCCAGGCAATTGACTTGGGCAATATACTAATATCACGACATATCATGTAATAGAATTTTGAAAAGAAAATTGAAATTTAATTCATTCTATAACATTATTAGTACCTTCTTATGTTGGCGGTCTGATTCTTCACATATCCAACTCATTTCCAACTCGAAGTCCTTGTCCTTTGCCTCATCATGTACTCCATAAATACTGGTCGCCAAAAGAGCAACACAAAGTTAAGATTCTAATCAAGCATTTGTTCCAACAAACTACAAGATCGAATGTTTTAGCAAAGTCCAACATCTCAAAAGTTACTCACATCTTGGCTACTTCAATGACCCCTTGCCGACATGTCAATTCAGAGAGCTTCAGCTTTTCAATTTCCCTGTCATTGTATTGCTTGTACATCAGGAATATTACTTAAATTTTCATAAATAAAGATAACATACATGTGTTACTGAGATGTTAAATTGATGTACATATTCAAAGGTGGTGAGCAATTATAAATAAGGGTGTATTTGACAGTGCCCATCTTTAACAAAAAATACTTTTTAACTATAAGCACTTCATCATCAATCATTTTAATGTTTGGTTCTACATTATTCAAAGTTCTTTTTCAAATGCTTCTGGGTCAAGCACTTAGGTCAAAGCACTCACAAGTGCTTGCTTTATGATTTTTGAATTTTTCTAAAAACACTTTTTTAATAAGAACCCGTGAATATAAAAAACACGTGTAAATTGCTTCTCAACATGATTTTGAGTGGAGGGTGCTTTGGACATGACTCCAAACATAGTCTAACCCTTCTTAATATACCCCCGCAGCCTTCTTTTTTTGACATAAATTAGTCATATGATGCATAAAAAAAAAGGTTCATCAATGCTTAGACAAAGATGTAAATGTCAAAATTAAGAGTTAAGTTCATAGAACAAACTTTCCGAGAGATTTTCTATTGCATATGGACTTGTATCAACTATTTCCCTCCATCAGTAAAGTCAAGGTAAGAGATGATAATTCAATTTCTACAGTTTCTTGTATTACTGTAGTCAGAAAGGTAATGTACAACAAGATCGTCATTCTGGAAGTTCAATATTGGTTACATTATCACTTCACTTGGGAATATCTGCCATAAGTTAGTTAATCAATTTGCAATGTAGCAAGAAGACTCTAAAACTAAAATCCCTCATACAAATCTCTTTTTCCAAGATAATGAGCATTCACATATCAATCATATCTGCGGCTTATGCCATTCCTCTGAAGTTTTATAGGCTATTGCTTACATAACAATTTACACTGATTGAAGTAGTCATGCATCCATGTTTTTGGAAACTCATTCTCATCAAACTCAATTAAAGTAAATTCAATTAGATAGAAACAAAAGAGTGGTCTCTAGTCAATCCCCCATAGGAAGTATAATGATAAGTAAATCTTTTATCTTACGTTTTTGCAGCTTGCCTACCCTTCCCAATTGCAGCACCATAGTACCTCTAGAAAAAGACCAAAAAAAAAATGTCAGTTCATAGAGCAGCCATAGATGCACATAAAGTAGTTTGCAAGCGTTGTGAACAAACAGTATTAAAGTTAAAACTGAATATCATAAGTCTGCAACATGTCAATATATAAACTCACATAGGAAACACCGGATGGTTCAACCATGTATAATTGTGGTCCATCTCTATCATAACCTCCAAGAATTACACCACATCCAAAAGGTCTGCAACATTAATTTTAATTCTATTTAAGGAGAAAGAAGGAAGCAATTTCAAATTACTACAGGTCTTAGTGAAAATATGACAAACCTGAGCCACCAGTAAAGTGTACAGAGATGCACATAACTAGCAACACGATCAGCTAGTTCCTTAACAGGGATTGGTTCACCGTAAACACTGCATAAAGAGTCCATAACAAACTGAGATAAGCTTTCAATAGGATAATGCAAAAACCAACAATACATCTCAAATAACCTCAGATAAAGCATTAGATTAATTGATAACTTCTTTCTCATGATCACATGGCCTGCATGCCTTCACTTTCTACATGCTCTTGACACCATATTTTTCTCCTATCAGTATAGTATATCACTGTATCTATGTACGTGTATGAAGATCTAGAAGTTCATGAAGGCATGCCCTTTCTAGAAAACACAACTCATTCACATGTAACAACAGTTCAATGATGCTATCATCATCACTTTGTTTTCCAAGAAATGGTTCACTGGCAAAATCTTACTGGTGCCTAAAACATCATAAATACTAGTACTGCTCATCTGTTATATCTTGTTGGTAGAAAACTTATCAACTGTAAACGTCTATTTCAATGCATTTATCAAGTAAGGACTCAAGAACCATATTCAAACACAAGAGCAAACTGAATTAACTCAAAGTATGATCACCAAACATTCATCTGCAATATGCATTTTTTTACAGATTAACAAATTTCATTATTTATGAAGTGGAAGGTGTGCATTAGGACTCGGAAACTGTCTAAAATAGAAGAGTCTCAAAGTGCAACCTTTCATAGTTGGTTGCTTCAGACTTGGCTCGAGCAACTATTTGTCTTCCATCTGCAGCCAATCCTGCCACAGCCTGCCATTGAGTAACAAATACATCAATAAAAAATTGTAAAAGTTAAACATATAGGTTAGGATGCAAACCCATGTAGCCTTAACAGTTCACTTCTTGCTATATGTTAAACTACAAATACTTCAACATGATAAAATCCAAGCAAATTAACTTTTCTATTCCATTATTCATATGGAAGTCTCTACCCAGTCAAGGCACCATTCCTTAATCAGTTAATCTACGACCATTATATAGACTAAAAGCTTAAAACAACAAAACCCTTATTACAGGATACTTGAGGAATTCAACGCAGTGATCGAGAAAAGACAAGAGAAATACCATGCCAGAATGACGATGAACAGCGTGAATTCGTCTATTAGAACCAGGAAGCATCATCTTAGAGGTAATTAGCTTTTCCACGCCCTGAATAAAAAACACCCACATCAGATTCGCAAACCTACAGCACTCTTACGGTCCCATCCACAAACAATAGAGGAAAATACACTGAAAAAGCAAAAAAGAAATTACCATAACGACTCCATCTTTGCATTTGATTCCAATAACAGTCCTGCAAACGAATTCCAAAAACAGTTCACACAAAGAGGAAATCGAAAAATCCCTTACCAGAGTAAAGCCTATTGAGTAAAAAAATGATGGAAAAAAGAGTGGGAAGAGAAGAAGAGACATACCCGCTGTTGTCGACGGCCTTAGCGGCGTACTCGATCTGGAAAACGCGGCCATCGGGGGAGAATGTGGTGACGGAAAGATCGTAACCAGTGCCGATGCTACTCATTGTTTGTGATTGTTTGCCCTAACGGAGAGAGATTTTCGATTGCTAATCTGTGGAGCAAGAAATGAAAATAGAGAAGCTTATGAAGAAGATGAAGAAGAAGCTCTGTACTTCTCTACTCTTTCAATTTCTTTCTTCTCAAGAAAATCTTTTGCCTTCGCCTTTTCTTTTCCTGCAAATTAAATTAACATTTTAGTCCTTCTTTTTTAGATATTTGCACTTATGACCCCAAATGTTTACCGATTTAATAAAATGACTCAAAATTTAAGAATAAGATCTATTGACATTTTGCTGACATTATCAACATATTTTTTTTTAATACTTACTTTTCTCATTTAGGAGGGGAGGAATTTTGAGTTCTGAATGAAGCACAAATCCATGATCGAGAATGAAAAAAAAAAATTAAAAAAGTTGATGATATCAGCAAAATGTTATAAATATTATTTTTCAAAGGTAGGTCAAACCTTCAATGAAAAATTTGGGTGTACAAATATCTCTTCTTTTTTGTATTGTTTTTAACCTCATTCTTTGTAAAAAAAAAATTAAGTTAAATTATACAAATAGAAATACACATGAAGTTTGAGATATGTTTTAATTATAAAATAAAATTTTCAACTTTAACCTAACGCATAGTTGATCTTGAGGTGGTAGGTTCAAATCTTTATACCTCATTTGTTGTCCTAAAAAATAACCTTATAAACCTTTTAGAGTGTATTTGGATTGACTACTAAAAAAAATGTTTTTCAAAGAATGCATTTTTAAAAAAACATTTTTTTTTCTATAAATGTTTATAATTAAAACACTCATGTGTTTGGTTACATTTTCTCAAAAAAGTGTTTTTGTCTACGAGTGTGTTTGGTTTGTTATACCTTAGAAGTGTTTATTTTAATGTCAAATTACTATAAAGGACAATTATTAAAAAACAATATGAATGAATAAATTTAAATATATATTTGCCAATTAAACTAACAAATCAAGTTTAGCTCAATTGACATAAGATTATGTCGGATGACGGGATAGGAGTGGGGTGGCGGCGAGGGTGGTCGGAGGCGGTGGCCAGTGAGGGACGGCGAGGGTGGTCAGAGGCGGTGGTCGGTGAGGGGCGACGAGGGTGGTCGAAGAGGGGCAGTGAGGGTGGTCGGAGGCGGTGGCCGGTGAGGGGTGGCGGTGGTGGTCGGAGGCGGTGGCCGGTGAGGGGCGACGATGGTGGTCGGAGGCGGTGGCCGATGAGGGGCGGCGGTTGGTGGGTGGAAAAAATTTAAGAATAGTGTGAAGGTATTTTGGTAATTGTAAAACAATATGAGAATTAGGTAGGTTCCAATTAAACACCCAAAAACATTTTTTTTTTTAAGTTAATATGTTTCACCCAAAATGCATTATTTCAAAAAATTCATTATCCAAAAATTTATTTTGGCCAAACATCTTAAATTATTCTAAAATAACTTTTTTCAAAAATAAAAAACTAGAGACACTCTTAATAAGTTTTTTCAATTTTTAATAAGTCTTTACACTTTAATATTTAATAGGTCTTTAAGAATAACCAAACTGTTTGGTTAGTGATATGTTAACAAAAACTTAATGAAAAATAAAGTTGTATTTCATATTTTTTATCTTAAAAAATATTTGATAACATATTTAGAAATTGAATTTTAATTTAAATAATTGCTTAAATTTTGTTTGATATAATATAATTATATACCATTACAAATAGTCGTAGTTACCAACTAAATATTAGGTTGAATCTAAACTATTATCAATTAATTTATACACATGTTTTGTGTTATAAATTTTGTATAATAATTATTTTACAATATTATATTATATATGTTTTAATTTAACAAAACAATATTTTTTCTTACAATATGCGGGTAGGAGATTCGAAGTTCCGACCTCAGATTCAATCGTAAGTTGACTTATGTTTAATATTAAATATATATATATATATATATATATATATATATATATTATATTATGACATGAAATACTACATTTAACATATTTTTTTTTGTAACGTGGTTCTACATTTTTATTAGACCGATCGAGCAAATAGTTGTCTTTAGATCCTCGCTTTCTAAGCGTGCCTCAATTGCATATCATCTCGTTATTGAGGTTTTGTTCGGTTGATGTTGTCAATCCAACA
Organism: Herpetospermum pedunculosum; assembly: GCA_028017165.1. Classification (NCBI taxonomy): domain Eukaryota; kingdom Viridiplantae; phylum Streptophyta; class Magnoliopsida; order Cucurbitales; family Cucurbitaceae; genus Herpetospermum; species Herpetospermum pedunculosum. The sequence continues at coordinate 58,561,266 of CM051525.1, forward strand.
ATTTTCTGTTCTTCTCATCTGGTTTATTTTTTGTTCGATAATTTGTGTTATATACAGAATCTATAATTTTATATACTCTATCCAATTATGGTGCAATCAGTTTGTTATATTGTTACTCAATTCTTATATACACCATATTATTACATAAAATATATAAGCAAATTAAAAAAAAAACCTTGGTTAGCCACTTCCAAAGCCAAAACACATAGTGAATAATTTGATGTGTACAACATGGTCATAAGTAACCAAACCAGCTCATGCAATCATTGCTTCAAACATTTGCATATTTAAGTGCATTAGCATTCATAAGAGGAGAACTATCAAAGATTGAAAATTTGAAAATGTTGTTTACATTACTTGGACTAAATTCCAACTGTTTTTTTTTTCAATATTGTAATTTTTTAATTTTTTTTATAAAAGTATTGTAGGTTTGAAAGTATTTTTTAAAATAATTGTTTTGAAGGGAGCTTCTTTCCTCTCCACTACACGTGGATGACGATCATCTTCTTAAAAACAAAGTTCTTCGCATTAAAAACTTGATATCTTTTTACTTGGATATTCAAAAATTTCGAAAAATGTATGGTTGGAAAACTATAGAAATAGCTTCAATTTGATACCTGATTTCACTATTTTTGGAACTGTGTATCAAAAGATAAGGATCATCGAAGTTGGACCACAATTCTACAAATTTCAGGAACGGAAGATTGTTTTGAGGTGTGCATTATTTACCAGATATTCAAAAATTTCGAAAAATGTACGGTGAGAAAGCTAACACAGAGTTTCAATTTGATACATATAGTTTTACTATTTTTGGAGTTGTATAGCAAAAGATAAAGATCGTTGAAGTTGAGCTAGAGTTTTGAAGTTTTAAGCCATATCTCTAGTTCTAGGTTTAGTGAAGTTTTCAGAACTGTAGCTCAACTCCGACCATCCGTATCTTTTGATACACAACTCCAAAAATAGTGAAACCAGGTATCAAATTGAAGCTCTCCGTGTTAGCTTTTCCATGGTACATTTTTCGAAATTTTTGAATATTTAGGTAAAAAATGAAACCAGGTATCAAATTGAAGCTCTCCGTGTTAGCTTTCCCACTTTACATTTTTTGAATTTTTTGAATATTTAGGTAAAAAATATCGATTTTTTAATGAACACCTCAAAAGAATCTTCAGTTCTGAAATTTGCAGAACTATAGTCGATGATCTTTATCTTTTGATACACAACTCCAAAGAGGTGAAACTAAGTATTAAATTGAAGCTCTCTCTGTTAGCTTTCCAACCATATATTTTTCGAAATTTGTGAATATCGGGGTAAAAAGATAACAATTTTTTAAAAGCAGAAGAACTTTTTCGTAGATGTAGAAGAAGATCGTCTTTTGCTTCATCCACGTGGAGCAAGACCGTCTTTTCAAAACATGATTTTTTCTTGCGTGGAGAGGTTGTCTTTTGAGAAGTCGACCTCCCTTTAAAACAATATTATTTTTAAAAATACTTTCAAACCTCAATATTTTTATAAAACGTTTTAAAAATTACAATATTAAAAAAAAAACAGCCCAAAATTTCATACTTAATTAAACCACCAAACTAATTACCTGCATATTTTAAATCTAAAAAACACATGTATATTAATTTTCCATAACTCAAGAGCATCATTTGCAATATATATGGATCTAAAGTTCCAAACAATATGTTTTTGGGACCTGAGATTAGGCATTGTAAAGAAAAGTAAACTGTACCATCAACTTTCATATTATATTGTTGCTAATTTGTCAATAAACTTTAAAAAGTGTTTAATAAATTCTTACATTTTCGAGGAAAAATATATACTTTTGATCTCTTTGAATTTGGTAGTATTTAAGTCTCTGAAATTTCAAACTCAACATTTTAACGTCTGAAGTTGGGAAATTGTTTATTTGGCTCTTGCCCTTAGTTTTCCGCCAATTAGCTTAACAAAAAGTTGACTGACATTTAAAAAAAAAAAGGCTTCTCTTCTTTCTCCCTCCATCTTTCTTCCCTTCTCCGTCAACCACTCACCCACCTTCGCCGGCGCCTCACCCTTCTCCGGCGATCTGAAAAATTTAAAGACTAAACTCATAATTTGACATTAAAAAACAATTATAAATATGTAAAAAATGGATAGTTTGGTCATAGTAAAATTAATAATTACTATATTTTAACTCAAAATTGTGCCCAAGTGAGCATAACTTAGCCGTTGGATAGTTGTGCATATTTCTAAAGTTCCAAATTTTAATATCTTTTTGGGATTTGAGATTAGGTATTATAGGAAGAATATATCCTGGAAAATCTCTATAGCATATAAATGAAAACTCTAATCTTAGAATTTGAGGTATGAATGCTAGAGAATGATCCCATTAGAAAAGGGGTCTTCCCATATCTTGAAGGCCATCTCGTCCACAGCCTAAAGCAAGCTCGAGCACTAACACGAGTCCGCAAGTTAGCTAGGTCGTTTCAAAGCAAGTTAGGAGAATGGAAAAGAAAGTAACAACAATCTTGCAACCAATCAATTTTAGAGACAAAAACAAAACAAACACAAAGTGTCAAGTCCATGGAAGGACCAATTATTTAATGAGACCGCCACAATGTGACTGTCTCTTTTAAAACTGTGAGATGTAGATCTTAAAATATGCCTTCTAATAACCATTCGTGACACAATCAAAGTATTTTTTTTCAATTTCTTTCTTGTATATCCAACGGATGCAAGACTCTTCGACTAATTTCTCCCCATGGAAAGAATTCTTTGTGTAGGTGATCTGGTGTCCTACTCAAAAGAAAAGCTTACCACACAACTCTATAAGCTAAGGTTTGTACAATCTTACATGAAAACCAAAAAACAAACCCACCTCCATCTTGTTAGACATATCATCAAACACCTCATGAGCATAAAACCAAACCCCATTAAAAAAAACTCAGCAAACGAAACCAGTCCAAAAATATTGAAGTCTGTCAGACCGCCTTGCAACCATCCCAGCAGGTTGGACCTACCAAGAACGATCATCTACAACCGCAGGACCAAGGTCCGTTAAATTGTTAATCACGCTCTAGCCGCAAGACAATGTCTCATCCACCAGACTTTGGTTCTTGTCTCCTTAGAAATCAAGGATACAATTGTACAACCTATAGAACAGATCCTGTTCAAGTAAGGTCGTGTCCAACTAACTTCATCTTTGGGTTTAAGTAGGAAAGTTGCAATTTCTAAGCTTTCGATGTGGGACATCTGTGACTTGCGCCACCCTTCTGGCTTCTGGTATGGGTGTTTGTAAATTTTATTACATTGGGTTAAGTTAACAGACTTATAATGAAATATGGTTTTGAGGTTTTTAGCATTTGTTTGGAATGTGTGTTAATATTCTAAAATTACATGTAAAGGAAATCTAAATCCTAAAGTAAATAATAGTAAGATTCTATTAGATCAAGAATTAAATGGGGCCTCCAAGCCACTTAGCCTTTTGTTTTATCTCTTTTCTTTTCACATTTGGAGATTATGCATTTGTGTTTCAATCAATTTTAATTTGGCACAACCCGTATATATAAACACATTTTACCTTATTTCCAACAATGTTCACTACAAGAATTTACACTTTACCCGACGCCATCAAGCGTCGGAATAGATACCTTTTGCGTCGGGTAAACTCTGTCCCGACGCATCAATGCGTCGGGATAGAGAGTCGCAATAGACCAGTCGGAAGATTAACATCCGACGCAAAGCGTCGGTTTGTTTGGTCTAACCCGACGCTCAGTCAAAGCGTCGGGTTAGATATCTTTATCCGACGCTTAGTGCAAGCGTCGGAAAAAGATATCTAACCCGACGCTTGGACCGGGCGTCGGGTTAGACTAACCCGACGCGTTAAGTATGCGTCGGGTAGTCTATCTAATCCGACGCGTCATTAACGCGTCGGGTTAGCTCTTTTTTTTTTTTTTTTTTTTTAATTTACATAAAATAATTACAGAATTTAAACAATGATTTTAAACTGAACAACCGTGATGGCTCAGAAGTATTCCAAAATCAAAATATTTATTTCCACTAAATCCTACCAGACTAAACTTTTAGCTGTCAAGTGTTTAAACCGCAATGCTATTTCTTTTAAATCATAGTCTATTACAATGCTCATTAAAATTTAACATTTTACAATGTTGCTGAAACCAAAGATAAAAGAGCTAGTAGCTGACTTATAATGAAGCCGAGGAGGAAAATGAAATTTTAAATAAACAAACAACAAAGAATAAATCACCATTTGATACCTTTTGCCTAAGCAATAAGTATATGTATAACAACATCATAAACGAAAAACACATGGGTACAAGATACCAGCCACCATGAAATGTGAACAGAAAATAGACCCACTCTAACCATTTGATACCTTTTGCCTTATTTTCTGGGCTGCAGTAGGATCCTTTTTGTTGATTATTTCATATGAGACCATAATAACATCCTTCAACGGGCGAGGGGTTTCTTCAACCTTTCCTGCGAGAAACATACATATATGAGCTCATCCCTATGTGATAGGTTCTTATACTTCAGATTTCATTTCAATACCTTTTATGAAGCACAACAAAAGAGGCTTGTAAAGACAACAAAATTCTCATAACAAACAAAAATGAAAATGAATATTATTCATTGCAAATTACTAGGACCTCTACCTCTTGCATTTTACTTGTAAACGTGAGAAGAGGGCTGACAAGTGATCATTGTAAAAGCAGTACTGGAAAAATGTGAAACCCATTTGGAATGAATGTAGGAGGTAGTTAAGACATGATTGGATAATAATTGTGTTGAAGTATTGATATAAGATTAAATTTACCATAACCCATAAGCTCAAGCTTTTGGGTTGATTGGTGGTTAACATGGTATCAGAGCTCCTGAGTTCGAACCCCTGTAAAGTCATTTCCTCCCCAATTAATATTGAATTTTACTTGTTGAACATTCAACAAATTTTCAAACCCACAAGTGAAGGGGAGTGTTGAAGTATTGATATAAGATTAAATTTACCATGACCCATAAGCTTAAGTTTTTGGGTTGATTGGTGGTTAACAGATTGTGTGGAACCAGAAGCTGAAGTTACAAGAGAAGAAAAAAAAAAAGTAGATCCTTAACACACTGCCAACAAAGGCTGAATGTGTGTGGTTGAGGGTATTTTTTGGCTGCAATGGATGGGGGAAATGAAAAGGTTGAATGGAGATGAGAACAAAATTTAGAGCTAGAGGCCTGGAACCACAATTCATTGGTCTGAATCAATAAAATAAGTCAGAGATTTATAAGACAAGTTCTTTTTTCTCCTTGAATAAATAAATAAACTGTAAGAAGCTAGAGGAATATAAGTTGTGAGATACAAAGGTGACGCCTTAATATGGTTCAATTGGTAATATGATTCATAGCTTTTTTTTCTTTTTCTTTTTTTTTTAAAAAAATGACAATATTGAAAAAATCCTAATTATATATAATAAAATGTGTACTTCTACTATGAAGTTAAAAGATTGGAAGATTCAAATCGTTAACCTCTTAATTAGAGTTTATACAAGTTGAGTTATGTTGTCATGTTAGTGTATTTATATATATAACAAATTTGAAAGACTATTAAAATTAGGAAAGACTTTCATGGCCTACTTCTTACACTTATGGTCTTAATTGAAATTCTCTCTCTCAATTAACCAATACACAATAACCAAATGATACTTTTAATTTATGGAGATAAAGAGCACAAAATAGAAACCTAATTAACCTTGAATTTGCTTGAATGGCTTAGATTCTGGATATAGAAGAAAACTATCTGTATGAAAAGATAAATGAAGTGCAATGCAACATATGATTAATCGATGATATACGATTTATGACAATGATATACGATTTTCTCATCCTTTTCTTTTTAATGAACAAACCAGTTATCAAATACTACATAGGATCTAACCAAGAACGAACACGAAGAAAAAGAAAAAACGAACAAAAAACAGAGCGGTAGTAGACATTACCCACGGCGAAAGGCGAGCGGCGGAGGGCGAAAGGCGAAAGGCGAATGGCGGAGGGCGGCGGAGGACGAACGGCGGAGGGCGGCGGCGGCGGAGGACGAACGACGGAGGGCGGCGGGGGACGAACGGCGAACGACAAAGGGCGAAGGGCGAAGGGCGAACGGCAAAGGTCTGATGGATTTGAGAAAAATGCGAAAGTCTTTAGGGTTTAATATGTCTAACCCGACGCATGAACTATGCGTCGGGTTAGATATATCTAACCCGACGCATGGTTCATGCGTCGGGTTAGACATATCTAACCCGACGCCCGGTCCAGGCGTCGGGTTAGAGTTCGTCTGGAAAACAATAAATTCTTGTAAATAATAGTAAGATTCTATTAGATCAAGAATTAAATGGGGCCTCCAAGCCACTTAGCCTTTTGTTTTATCTCTTTTCTTTTCACATTTGGAGATTATGCATTTGTGTTTCAATCAATTTTAATTTGGCACAACCCGTATATATAAACACATTTTACCTTATTTCCAACAATGTTGATGAAGAGAAAAATTAAAATAGAAACTTGTTTTGTATTTTTATTGTAAAATAGAAAATTTACCTAATCTCCAAATGTATTATACTTATTATTGCTCTTTCTTTCTTAATCTATCATATATGACATATGTACTACATTTCACTCAAGTTTTAAAAAACTAGGCACAAACCACCAGACATAATCCATGAAAAAACAGATGTTCACTTTCACCATCACATAAATGAATGAAGAATCAATTCACATTAGGGTTTTGATTTTGGAACAGAGCATTTGATTATATATTAGTAGCTATCCCCGATAGCATATCTATCATTGATAGAAGGTTGTCGTAATAAAAATTGTCATATTTAATTTTAATCTTTTAACTTCGCAAAGATGTATCAATTTTTATCTCAAAAAATCACTTCATGTGTTGCAATTTATACCTTCAGGGTAGGTTTCCGTTCAAAAAATCATTAAAAAAAGTATTCTCAAGATACTACGTACGTGTCAGGGGACTTATAGGATTCATATAAAATCAGGAGCGGATTTAGCGTAGACCCAGGGGGCTCGCTCGAGCCCCCTCAACTTGAAATGTATAATCAATTACTATTATAATTCAACCATTGTTCTTAAAAATAGGAATTGGCTTAGTGGCACATAGGTTCATGAACTTTAGAAAGTGTCCGATAAACCTTCAAGTTTCAGTTGTGTCCAATAGATTCTTAATATTTGTAATTATGTTTTAGATAATAGATCTTTGACTCAATATCTGGCCGTCTTAGCTCAGCTGGTAGAGCGCATGGCTTTTAACCATGTGGTCGTGGGTTCGATTCCCACAGACGGCGTCAATATACCCAACACTTTTTTTTTTTATGAGGAGAGAACTTAGGCTTACTTTTTTTTTATGAGGGGAGAACTTAGGCTTTTGAAAAATATGCTCATACAAACACCCTTATATATATTTCAAGAACTCCAAAAATATGCTCCTCACGAACTCAACGAAACTTTTCTCGAACTCTTCAAGGACCACCTCCGATAGTCCTGTTATCCTCAAGTCGAGCAACGAAGCGGTGAGACTCTTTTATAAGAGAAAAAGAAAGAGAAATGGAAGGAGATGAATGGGATGGTCTTAAAAGGGTAGCTTAGGTTGAGAGAGAATGAAGAAATTTTTTTTCAAGTAAAACTCAATCTGCCGCCTAAAAAACCATCTCATGATTTTTTTCAGGGTTTTTTATATTAATAATGTAGTTTTGAAAGTATTTACAAATCTAGGGTACCTAAATTGTGTACCATGGACACGTGTTCGAGAAATCATGTTCATGGTACACGAGTTATACCATGGACACGAGTTATAGGGTAACTCGTGTACCATGGACACGATATCGGTGACATGCCAACCATGTGGGCGCTTATCTGGCAGTTGCTCGATAGTTGGAACTCGTGTACCATGTACACGAGTCTGGTACATGGTACACGATATTTATAAAACTCGTGTCCATATGGTACACGAGTTACCCCATAAATCGTGAACCATGAACACGAATTACCCCCTAAATCGTGTACATTGGCCGCGATTACTGGAAATCGTGTCCATGGTACACGATTTAGGTACCCTATTTTTGTAAATACTTTCCAACCTACCCTATTTCTGTAATAATTTTATTAAACTACATTATTAATATAAAAAAAAAAAAAAAAAAAATTCAACATCAAAATGAAGTTTTTTAAAAAAACTTCACTTTAAGTAAAAAAGATAGTTACGTGGCTAACATGCAAGAATTCATGTATCTACCCACTTTTTACATATTATATAATATATATTATATAATATATATTATTTTAATATTTATTTAATAATTAATTTTAAATAAATATAATATATATATTTAATTAATTAATTTTTTTAATTAATATAAATATAATATATATTTTAATTAATTAATATTATTTAATTCAATATCAAATATTAATTAAATAATATGACAAATTCCGGTTTTCGAAAAACCGACCTTTTTGGACATGAATCCCTATTTATGTTTTAGACCGTTCCCATATTTAATCATATTTAAATATGTCCATCATCCTTTCAAAATCGAATTTGAATAAATTCAAATTCTTTTCTCATATATTGTTACACGGCTTAATCCGAGCTAGCCAGGAGAACCTAAAAGACCTACAGATCATGAGCTCCAACGATACGAGATTAACCGGCTAAACTCTTTTAACCGACCTAATCAACATTCGTTAACCCCTGAGACTCCATTAAAGTCCAAGGGGTGTACTCTTCTCACTGTAGATATATTGTGTCCTCTTGATATATAACCATCATCAGTGAGTCGATCCTTCACAGGTCGTTCGTAATCACAACGGGTCATTTATACTGTTTAACCGCTACATTACATCTTGTTCCTTAAGTACCACTGACACCTCTAATGAACAATTGATTTGTGGTCCAACCAGCAAATCAGATCCCTCTCGGGTCAGGAGAGGGTGGGCCCATTGTTCAAGACCTGGAGTCAGCTATTAAGGGAACAACCTCTCTACTATCCCTAAAAGCGGGTAGAAGTGAATTCCGTCTTGCAAGACTATGTCCCCAACTACCTATTCGTTCTGATCACTCTCACACGTACAAGTCTCACACGTACAAGTCAAAGGATAAGCTCGAATAAATAGGAGTTCATAGCGAACTCAGGATTGAGATCGAGTTACCTAGGTCATCATATGAAAAAGTCGATCTTTACAGTAAATGTGTAATAAAGAAAGAGCGACTTAATTTCCCGGTTCAGTCTTATGCAAACTCATTACATAGGATGCCCTCACTCACATGTCTCCACATGAAACGATTCGGATCACATCGTTTTGTACAATACAATGTGAGCGACATCCAATAGTGTTACCAGGATAAGGTACTCAGTCTTATCCATATACTATAGATCCTTTTGGCTGTCTACTTGAACTTGATCCACATTCATGTCATACATGAAACTCATGTACTCATGCTATCGCCATGGGGCTTTGTTATTGGTACAGACTAATGCAAACACAATTTCACTTTATTCAATAACAACTTCACTGAATAAATCTCAATAACACTTTATTGTAAAATAGAATAATTACATTGAAACAATTTACAAACTACGAGTTTTAGAACATAAAACCCAACATATAATAGATCTTTAATTTAATATTTGGTCGTCATAGCTCAGTTGGTAGAGCGCATGGCTTTTAACCATGTGGTCGTGGGTTCTATTCCTAACTTTTTTTTTTATTTGTAACTGAGCCTTATATTTTCAATTTTCACAACTTAAACTTAAATTTTCCTAGACACTTTTTCATTTAAAACATACTTCCATAACAAGGAAAAAAGACTCTAGGGTTATGGAAGAATAATGTTGAATAAAAAGCATATGAATATGAATTTTAGAATGAGAAGACGACTTGAGTTTCAAAGAATATATATATGGTTCAATTTTTTTTTTTTTTTGAAAGAGCAAAGCTTTACACTCTAAACAACAACCAAATCACTTAAATAGAAAGCTTCGATCTCAGGAGGGAAATCCTCCAGCCAAATCAAACCTCATCGAGAACTCAAAACCATCTGAGCTAACTGATGTGCCACCGTGTTGCCTTCCCTAAAGGTAAAGCTGCAACTATCCTTAAAAGGACGAGGGAACCGACATACATAGATTCACAATCAACATTCCCACTTCTGTCAGATCCTCACAAGGATCCTCGAACATGCGAAATACCCGAGAGGAATTGATAGCTCACAAAATGAGTTATCTTTAAGACCTATTTTATGCTAGTTTAAAGATTTACACGGTTAATTTCACGTTTATATTTGATTATTTTATAGATATCGAGCATTTGGAGCAAACCGGAGCTTTTAGAAGATATATGATGAAAAATAAGCTAATATGATGCAAATATGAGGTCTCAAGTGAAGAGAAAGCATGAAAATAAGCCAAAAACCCGAGGGGACAGCGTCTAGACGCTAAAACAAAAATAAAATGTAAAAAGAATGCTGGCCAATCTCGGACTCAAGCCTGCAGGCGTACATGTTGAATTTCCAGCCTTTGCTATGGCAAACTATAAATTTGATCCTTTTTCTGCAAAATTGGATATATTCAATAAAGCCCAGCCCAATTCTGATGGAATTTCAACCTCCGCACCTACATCAGAGCCCATGGAAATGCGCCGTAGATGATTGTAGCCCATCAGATTTGCCATATTTGAATTTTGGACGATTTTTACCCTAGAATTTCTTATAAATACATACTTTTGAATAGTTTTTGGGGAGCCAATTTGGAGAGTTATTCCCAATTTTGAAAATACATAATTTTAAGAGTTAGAGCAGATTTTTTTGGAGCAAAAAGAAGGCAATTACATACTCGGGATCGTGGCGATTACAGCGGGAACGTGGAATCGACACTAGTTTTATTTCTTCTTCCCTTTTAATTTGTAGTTTCGTTATGAGTTTAATTTTGAGTTTATATTTTATAATATTTAATATGTTTGGCTAAACTCATTTATCTTGGAGATTGATGTAGCCTTTTAGTTTTGATGTTTTGATTAATTAAAAGTTTAGATTGATTGCTTATTGTCCATTCGTGCTTTTACTTTCTTAATGCTTATAATCTTTTGACCAAAGGTTGTATGTCTTCATGGTTTAAATTATGCTTGAGAGAGAATAATTTAGACTATATCTTAATTGCATGACTAAGAGTAGTTCTAACATGGGAATGATTAGGCTCTCTTAGAAGTTGTTTTAAAGAAGAGTTTTTAATGCCTTGCATGTCTTTAAAAACTAGATTGAACAATTAGTTTTATTACATTGCATGAGACCAATTGCGCTCGTAAGAGTCAATTGTTATTTTTGTTACTTATGGAAATTTGCATAAATAATCTAGGCATTTGATTTATTGAAGTGTCAATCTAATTGGTGAAATCAACTCCCTAAGATATCTCTCTCCTTGTTGTTCTCCATTTTATTTTATGTTTTTTTTATTTTGTTTTAATCCTATCTTTTATCGCTTTCTTTCTCTAAATAAAATTGGGTGGCTGTATTCGCGGTACTTACGTGAATTAGAAAACCAATCCTGAGGACGATACTCGTATTTACATACACTTTATTACTTGACCCGTACACTTGCGGTTTTGCACTGCATTAAAAGTGCGCAACAAGTTTTTGGCGCCGTTGCCGGGGATTGGTAATTATTTAGTTCGCTTAATATTGTGAAGAACTCACTTGATTTTACTTTAGAGCTTTATTTATTTTTTCTTTGTTATTTTATTGTTTTTATTTCAGTTTTGTCTTTTTATCCTGGCTATATATTTTGTTGATTGGTGTTTGCATTTATTTGTAAGCCGAATTTTAGTTCCTTAAGTTTTTTCTTTATGGCTTTTAATAATTATGTGTGGCCTTATAGGGAGTATCAACATACCCACGAACCAACATCATCCTTCAATTCCTACCCATTGAACTATACCCGTTATGACCATGTGAATTATAATGTTTCCAATGGCTTTCTAGGATATCAAATGCCTAATCATTACTATTATGAATCTATGAGTTATGGAAATTATTTTTATTGCACTGCATCTATTCTGAATCTATTCTGAATCTATGCCTAATCTATGAGTTATCAAATGCCTAATCATTACTATTCTGAATCTATTATGAATCTATGCCTAATCTATGAGTTATCAAATGCCTAATCATTGCACTGCATTAAAAGTGCGCAACAAGAATCTGTCTCTAGAACCACCGGACTCAAACCCTCCTCCCATGCCAAAAGAAGTCCCTCGGCTTCCGCGAGACTTTCTGCCATCAACGCACTCCGCACATGCGGAAACCACCTTGTCGCTGCCAACATAATACATCCCATAAAATCACAATCACAACCCCCACTTCAGCCATGCCATCACCACTCAAGAAACCAGCATCCACATTCACCTTATAGCACCCCCACAGGGGGGGGGACCACCTCGTCCGCGCCCGCCCCACTGAGCCCATAACGCCCTCAGTCACTCCCTTTTGACTAGCCTCCTGAAAGGAAGTCAGATAATTCGACACAAAACCCAAGATCCGCCAAAGGCCGTGCCCCTATATATATTCCAAGAACTTAGGATGTCAAGATTTTGAGAGATGGTGTCAAGATTTTGGAGACAGTTTTAAGAAAAAGAGAATTTGAATTTTAACATTCATGTGTTAAATAAGAATATGAGGAGAGAACTTAGGGCTTTGAAAAATATGCTCATACAAACACCCCTATATATATTCCAAGAACTCCAAAAATCATTTTACAAAAGTTTTTGCTGAATCAAAATTTCAAAGAAATATAATTGTGATAGATATATGCATAGTTAATTTTAGAAAGAAAGAAAAATCCATTTTAACATTTAACTCGGTACAAGTTTAGGATAACTGTTGATACCACTTGGTTGATACCACTTGTCAACTTTACAGGCAAGAAATGCAGCCCATCATCATTCTCACTCTGGACTATCTAGGTGATGCTCTTGAGTCAAGTGGTTGTTTGATAATTTTTATAAAAATCTACCCTAGGACAGAATCGAACCCCCACTCTCTACTATCTTAAGCGGAGCGCTCACCTACTGCACCAAGTGGTTGTTTGATATTAAAACATTGTTTACCATTAACAAAGAGAAAAATATAACATGTCAATCAATTGATTTTTTTTTTTTTAAATACATATTTGGATAAAGAATTAAAAGAAATAAAAATTCAAAGAGAACCGTGAAAACAAGAATGAAATAACAACATACTATTCTATTTGGATAAAGTTTCTCAAGTATGTGTTCCTCTAAATACAAACTGAGGTTTAAAATTTCAAACATTTTATAAAATTGGAGCTTCCCGTGAATTATAAAGGAATAAGGATGAAACAATTTGTAAAAACGAATTTAAAATATTTAAAATGAAAAAAATTATAATTTTGTAATTTGGAGAAAACCACCTCCTATTTTAAAATAATTTTCCAAGGTAAACAAAAGTTATCATGAAAATAACATTTGGATATTGTTAATCATTCTTATTTTTTTAATTTTAATATGTTAACTTAAAATTTAAATATTATTTTCTAAAATTATTAATATACGTAACTCATCTAAAATATATTTTTTTAATCTAACAACTAGAAAATTATACATATTTTGAATTATTGTTAATTAGATTAAATATAGATGAATGAAAAGAATAGTTTTGTTTAAATAAATATGATTAGAAAATTATATAATTATAATTAGAGATGGTGAACCACCATAATTATAAGAAAAATTAGAATAGAAATAATGAAACCCACCATAAATATGAAAAACAAATCAAATAAAAAATGATGGGACAATCGTAATTATGTAATTATGTAATTATGAGAAGAGTGGAAAGAAAATGGAAAGAAAAGTGGAAAGAGAATTTTAAGAAAAATCATGGAGTTTGGAAGAGTTTGGAAGGAGTAACCATGAGTTTGGCTCCCAAATCCTAGGTACCAAACCCGTGCCTCGAACGTGATTTTGGGTTTAGAACCCAAAATCACCCAAACCCAAATTGATTATTGAATAGTAAATATGCATAATACAAGCAAGGGTCCAAAGCTGCTCACTGTGGAGTGTCTCTAGTTCAAATTGATTGTTGTGAAGTGCAGAACTTGACTGGATGTCTCTAGTATGTCATGTAATCCCCCAATATCTTTCTCAGGCCAAAAACATCAAGCAAGCCCTTCATATATAGCTTGTGGAAACAACTTATTTACTCTCTCTCTTTTCGGAAACTTAAGTCAAACTTATATTAGGCACGATTTATTGTTTAAAATGCTTCATATTCACAAAGCTATAAACTTCTAACAACATTCTTATTTTAAGGCAAATAAAGTCACAGGCTCTCGGCTACGGCTCCACACGTGATGAAGGAGTCGAGCTCCACGGCTCGGCTATGGCTCTACGAGATGGAGCCGAGCTCCAAAGGAATCCGACTCGTCCAAAAGCATAAGAAAATTCAAAAACCTTGGTTAGCAACATCCAAAGCCAAAAAACAGGAAATAATAATTTGATCTCCATGTTCATCAGTAACTAAACCAACTCATACAGTCATTGCTTCAATTACTTGCATATATATATATATATATATATATATATATATATATATATATATATTTAAATGTCATAGCATTTAGATAGCCAAAGAGAAACAATATCAAAGATTGAAAATTTGAAATTGTTGTCTACATTACTTTGACTAAATTTCATAGTTAATTAGACACCGAAGTAATTACGTGCATATTTCACATCTCGAAAACACAAGTATATTAGTTTGGACAACTCAAGAGCATCCTTTGCAATATGGATCTAAAGTTCCAAACTTTAATATCCTTTTGGGACCTGATTAGGAATTGTAGGAAGAATATCCGGAAAAATCTTTAATCCTAGAATTTGAGGTATGAGTACTAGAGAGAATGATCCCATTAGAAAAGGCATCTTCCCATATCTTGAAGGCAATTTCGTTCACGACCTAAAGCAAGCTCGAGCACTAACACAAGTCCGCAAGTTAGCTAGGTCGTTTCAAAGCAAGTTAGAAGAATGGAAAAGAAAGTAACAACAATCTTGCAACCAATTAATTTTAGAGACAAAACAAACACAAAGTGTCAAGTCGATGGAGGGACCAATTATTTAATGAGACCGCCACAATATGACTGTCTCTTCAAAACTGTCGGATGTGGATCTTAAAATATGTTTGCCCTCTAATAATTATTGGAGACAGAATCAAAGTATTTTTTTTTCAAATTCTCTCTTGTATATCCAACGGATGCAAGACTCTTAGACTAATTTCTCCCCATGGAAAGAAGGATTTGTGTAGGTGATCTGGTGTCCTACTCAAAAGACAAGCTTACCACACAACTCTATAAGCTAAGGTTTGTACAATCTTACATGAAAACCAAAAAACGAACCCACCTCCATCTTGTTAGACATATCATCAAACACCTCATGAGCATAAACCAAATACCATACATTAAAGAAACTCAGCAAACGAAACCCAGTTTTTAAAAACTTATGTTTTTTTGACCTTCTCTTGATAAGGAAGTGCACAAAGTCATTTGTACCCTTCGCTTATCACGAGGAGGTCACAGTTGTCTCCTCGTGATCGTGATAAGCGAAGGGTACGAATGACTTTGTGCACTTTCTTATCACGAGAGAAGGTCAAAAAACATAAGTTTTCACGAGGGTTAAAAAACCTCATGCACCCCGAAGGGTGGGTCATCCGTACAAAAATCCAAAGAATTCATGTATCTATCCACTTTTTACATATTATTTTATTATTTATTTAAAAATTAATTCATAATTAATTTTAAATAAAGATAATATATATTTTATTAATTAAACTTTTTAATTAATATAATATATAATATATTTTAATTAGTTAAACTTTTTAATTAATTAATATTATTTAATTCAATATCAAATATTAATTAAACAATATGACAAATCCTGATTTTCTGAAAACTAACCTTTTTGGACATGAATCCTTATTCATGTTTTAGACCTTCCCATATTTAAATCATATTTAAATATGTTCACCATCCTTCCAAAATCGAATTTGAATAAATTCAAATTTTTTTCTCTTATATTGTTACACGGCTTAATCCGAGCTAGCCAGGAGAACCTAGCTAAAGGATCTACAGATCATGAGCTCCAACGATACGAGATAACCGGTTAAACTCTTTTAACCGACCTAATCAACATTCGTTAACCCTTGAGACTCCACTAAAGTCCAAGGGGTGCACTCTCCTCACAGTAGATATATTGTGTCCTCTCTTGATATAACCATCATGAGTGAGTTGATCCTTCACACAGGTCGTTCGTAATCACAGCGGGTCATTTATACCGTTTAACCCCTACATTACATCTTGTTCCTTAAGTACCACCGACACCTCTAATGAACAATTGATTTGTGGTCCAACCAGCAAATCATATCCCTCACGGGCCAGGAGAGGGTGGGCCCATTGTTCAAGACCTGAAGTCAGCTATTAAGGGAACAACCTCTCTACTATCCCTAAAAGCGGGTAGAAGTGAATTCCGTCTTGCAAGACTATGTCCCCAGCTACCTATTTGTTCTGTAGGCTTATTGAGTCGGTGAACTGACCACTCTCACCCGTTCAAGTCAAAGGATAAGCTCGAATAAACAGGAGTTCATAGCGAACTCAGGATTGAGATCGAGTTATACCTAGGTCATCATATGAAAAAGTCGGTCTTTACAATAAAAGTGTTATAAAGAAAAAGCGACTTAATTACTCGGTTCAGTCTTATGCAAACTCATTGCATAGGACACCCTCACTCACATATCTCCACATGAAACGATTCAGATCACATCGTTTTGTACAATACAAAGTGAGCCGCATCCAATAGTGTTACCAGGATAAGGTACCCAACTTTATCCATATACTATAGATCGTTTCGGCTGTCTACTTGAACTTGATCCACATTCATGTCATACATAAAACTGAAGTACTCATGCTATCGCCATGGGGTTTTGTTATTGGTACAGGTTAATGCAAACACAATTTCACTTTATTCAATAACAACTTTACTGAATAAATCTCAATAACACTTCATTGCAAAATAGAATTATTACATTAAAAAAGTTAATTACAAACTACGAGTTTTAGAACATAAAACCCAATATATAATAGATCTTTGATTTGATATCTAGCCGTCTTAGCTTAGCTGGTAGAGTGCATGGCTTTTAACCATGTGGTCGTGGGTTTGATTCCCACAGATTGCGTCATATACTTAACACACTTTTTTTTTTATTTGTAATTACTGAAATGGTTATCAAACGAGCCTTAGATTTTCAATTTTCACTACTTAAATTTTCCTAGACACTCTTTCATTTAAAACATACTTCCATAACACGGAAAAAGACTCTAGGGTTATGGAAGAATAATATTGAATAAAAAGCATATGAATGTGACTTTTAGAATGAGAAGACGACTTGAGTTTCAAAGAAAATATATATGGTTTAGATTTGAAAGATGGTGTCAAGATTTTGGAGACAATTTTAAGAAAAAGAAAATTTGGATTTTAACATTTTCATGTGTGTTAAATAAGAGGATGGGGAGAGAACTTAGGGTTTTGAAAAATATGCTCATACAAACACCCCTATATATATTCCAAGAACTCCAAAAATCATTTTACAAAAGTTTTTGCTGAATCAAAATTTCAAAGAAATATAATTGTGATAGATATATGCATAGTTACTTTTAGAAAGAAAAAAAAATCCATTTTAACCTTTTAACTTGGTAAAAGTTTAGGATAATTGTTGATACCACTTGTCAACCTTACGGATAAGAAGTGATTTTTTTCCCTTCATTTTATGTGAGCCCATAAAAAATTTAAAAAATTAAGAGAGTGTTTGGCGATGTTTTGGATTGAGAATTCTGGAAATCAGAACTACACACGGTTTGTTTGAAAGGGGAACCAGAGGAATGTCTGCAGAAAAATACACTTAATGAGAAATGTTGTTTAGTTTGTAATGTATGTCTACAGTTTTTAGGAGAAAATCTGTTTTTGTTGATTCTCTATTATACCCTTTTAAGATTTGTTTTGTTTAATAATATTAGTTTTGAAATTTGTTTATTTATTTTTAAGGATTAATTAGTTTGAATACTTTATTTGGTGAGGTGGATCATTGCACAGACACGAATTTTTTTCCTGTTGAGTAATATCTGCCCTTATGTATCTTTGTATGGCCGAATGAGTAGATCCCACACACACGCGTCTGTTGAGATATACGGTTGACACACCAGTGGGGATATACAGCCATTGCGGCACACATATATTAGGTTGGGTTATAGAGTTGTACCTGACGTGTGTAACTAGGAGGTCCAATATGCCGTTGTATCCCCTAATCTGTTATAAAAAATAATCTCTAATACGAGCATTTGGATGTTAGGAAATAAAATTGACCTATATAATAGTGAATGGTCACCTCCCATATCACATAACAGAAATATCACATACCATAAATCCAGTCATCCGCATACAACAAAATTGAAACTAAGGAAATAAAAATATTCAAGTCAAACTTGTTCTGATACTTGCTCTTCTCTCTTCCCTTACCATATTTTTATACGTTTATTTTATAAATGCCCTATTCCACCAACAAATACGCAGATGTTATATTTAACAACGTGTACATTCCCTTTAACCGTCTTTTTTTTTTTTTATCAATTGAGAGTTCAAATGAATCCCTCAAAAAAAGAAATCACCAACTATTATTTAGATTTTTTGAAATCTTGGAGCTTCCGTTGCTTTTAATTTAAACAAATCATATGTTTAACAAAAACATCTACAACTCCCGCAAGGTAAAACCCTAGAATACTAACATACTAACTCGAAACCACGTAAACCTAAACTAACATTACCATTAAAGTCGTTTGTTGGTAAAATAGGGATGAAGAAGAATTGCGAAAAAGAAAATACTTACCAAATGAGGAAAATGGTTACCAAGACTCTAGGTCGAACGTAGCCGTCGAATGCGTCATGTTTACTTTGAAGGATGTCAAAAGAAGGTTATGGAAAAACAGAAGAAGAACTGCGTTTTTTGTGTTTCTGTGTTTTCAGCCTGTAGGTCGAATGGAATCATTGGTAGGGTGTAGAGCTTCGGTATGAGTTTTCCGATTTAGAGTTTTTTGGCGACTCTATTTGCGGCGGTATGAGTTTTTCGATAACTGGTAGGGTGTAGAACTGCATTTTT
Organism: Herpetospermum pedunculosum; assembly: GCA_028017165.1. Classification (NCBI taxonomy): domain Eukaryota; kingdom Viridiplantae; phylum Streptophyta; class Magnoliopsida; order Cucurbitales; family Cucurbitaceae; genus Herpetospermum; species Herpetospermum pedunculosum. Next base: position 58,580,527 of record CM051525.1, read on the forward strand.
TGTGCTTCCGAGTTTTCCTAATAGCCTATTAAAAAGAGGGAAGTTTTTAGGAGGATTTAATTTGAGGTGGCGTGTTGCAGCTTCTCCATCTACCTCATAAAATACATCATACCCATTTGTTGGGATCGATACCTTATTTAAAAAAAAAAAAACAAATCCCTCTTCTTAAGTTGTTGGCGTCTTTTAGTAATGCACACAACTCCAAATCTCGTGTATGCCCCATTTTTATTATGTGTGCACGCATGCACACACCGCCACTGCTGATGTTCTTTTTAAACTGTCTGCAGCTGCACACAGGGCCACATCATGCCCCTATATTGCTCTGTGTGCAGTCATGCACACACCTCTATTGATGATTTCTTCGTTGGCTATAACAATTCTTCTAGTTATACACAGCCACTGTTGGGTATTCTTTTTACTTTGTCTGCAGGCATACACACACAGACCGCCGCTGATGGATTCATTCTGCGTGTATTACTTCCTCAGGTATATAGACTCATTTCTAGATTATTTGGGGCAGGGTGTAACCATGTATGAAAATTGGGATAAGTGTCTTTTATCATTTTTAATCATTTTTAACGTATTCTCTCTATTAAATCCCCTCGGTTAAATCCACGTCAAACACTGTTTTCTCTCTCTTCCCAACATTTTATATTTTAAAATATTATATTTTTCATTCTCAAAATTAGGAGAAATTGTGGAAGGGTAAACTTTTCCATTTGGTTCTAAATTCCCTTACTAAATATAGGTTTTAGACATAATTAAAAAGAAAAAAGTGATTAGACATTTTTCATGTTGGCTAGTTTTATTGTAGACATTCCTCTGATTTTCCCTTGTTTGAAGATTCTGAACCCTGAGAATTAGAAAACGATGTTTGGAGTGCAATGTTCTGAAACTCGAGTTTGGACAATTTTTTTTTTTTTTTTTGTCCTTCTGCTAATTTTTTTTTCTCTATTCTTTTTTGTTAGAAGATGTTTTGTGAATTGTAGAATTTTTTTAATGCAATATGAGACAATTTTTTAGGAGACTTTTGAAGGAAACATTTCATTTATGTTATATTCTAAGAATAAGAAAATTGTTTCCAACAATCAAAACATTGCTTACCATTAACAAAGATAAAAATATATATTTGGATAAGGAATTAAAAAGAAATGAAAATTCAAAGAGAACCATGAAAACAAGAATGAAATAGCAACATACTATTGTATGTGTTCCTCTAAATACAAACTGAGGTTTAAAATTTCTAAGGGCCGTTGAATTGCTGCAAGGCAATGTCTCATCCACCAGACTTTGGTTCTTGTCTCCTTAAAAATCAAGGATACAGTTGTACAACCTATAGAACAGATCCTGTTCAAGTAAAGTCGTGTCCAGCTAACTTCATCTTTTGGTGTAAGTAGGAAAGTTGTAATTTCTAAGCTTTCGATGTGGGACATGTTCTGTGACTTGCGCCATCCTTCTGGCTTCTGGTTGTAAATTTGATTACATGGGGTTAAGTTAACAGACTTTTCTTTACCTAATTTAATTTTCAGGTTGTAAATTTATCATTTTTACTTTTTGGAGATGAAGCAAACAGACAACTATACCCATTGTAAGTTATTTTGGGTATCTGTTTTACTATTTTCAAACATTATTCATTTGAGGATTAAGAATTAAATTTCCATTTTTATATTATGAATCTACATTCCAAGAACTTAAAAAATTCTTTTATATAAGTTTCTGGTGAATAAAAATTTGAATGAAATATAATTGTGATAGCCATATGCATATTTAACTTTGCCTTTGGTAAAAGTGTATCATTTTTTCCTCAAACCTTTCAACTTTAAATTTGGGTAAGTGTTGCAATTTTTATCTTAAACTTTCAAGTGTATTGCTAGTTATACCTTATAATAGATTTTCGTTCAAGAAATCATTGGAAAAAGTATTCGTGTTCAATGAATTACAAAACATATTTTTGGTATGCAATGGATAGGATTAAAATAAATTTGATATGAATGTATCCCTAGGAAATTAATTTAAGAAATCATCACTATCGTTGATCGGCCGGGTGGAAACTAGTAGGGGTGTACATGGGTTGGGTTGGGTCGGTTTGGGGGAGTTGTTTGGACCAACCCGACTTTTTTTGGGTTGGTCAAATGCCCAACCCGATCAACCTTATTCAAGAGATCAACCCAACCTAACCCATATATTTTCGAGTTTGGTCACCAGGTTGTTCGTTGTCGGCTAAGAGAGGAGTAACGGCGACGACGGTCGAGTTGGAACAACATGAAAGCTACTGTTCTGAATTTCAGATGGGAACAAAGTAAATAATTGATCCTAGGTTTCTCATAATCCCATAGACCAACAAGTTGGTATCTGCTGAGCCGGCCACACCACTATATGGGAAGTCTTGACCCAAAATCAATATCACACAAATGTCTATTAAATAGGCCAAATATATTTGTTATTAAATTTGTTACCCACATATGAATTAATTATTAAATAATTAATTAATTATTAAATAATTCCAACAATTTCTTACTTGGGCAACAGTTTTCTTATTAGCAATTAATTTATTCTTTAGTGCACAACTTAATGCTATTTTAAAATAACTTCTCTTTAATCACAATTCGATCCATTTTGTATACCAATGACGAACCAAAGCGGCTTTTGTCACATGTATGGTCGCAACTTAGCCTCCAATGATCACCACACCAAATATACTCAATGACATGGATCAAGTGTGGAAGAGCAACATGAAAATTACATGCAATGTGATCTAAACATGTCTATTTCCAACTGGTCAACTTTATTCCTTACAGAGATCAAACTTAACTCTTTCTAGCCTTATGTTAAACGACTGTTAGAAAGAAAGTGATTCAGAGTAACAAAAGATAATTCATCTTCCTTATTCGGTAGAAAACAAATCAAAAAGGCCTAAGTGTTTTTATATAACCTTTATAATCTTAAGACAACCTTGCTCTCTCCTTCGCTCTCCGACTATGAATGGTTCTAACTACAAATTAAACATGCAAAAATTCTTGGAACTTTGTTAGAAAAATTGTGGGAGCTCGAGCATATCGCGTCGGAACTACCCTTCCTTTTGGTGATGTAAGAAGTCCGAGAGACACAGACGGGCATGGGACGCACACTGCATCGACAGTGGCAGGGGGTCTCGTGAGCCAGGCAAGTCTGTACGATCTCGGACTCGGCACAGCGAGAGGAGGGGTTCCCTCTGCGCGCGTTGCTGTGTACAAAGTATGTTGGTCCGATGGGTGCTTCAACGCTGACATTCTAGCGGCATTTGACGATGCCATTGCCGATGGGGTCGATCTTATATCTCTTTCCCTCGGCTCCAACAGACCGCGGCCTTATTTCGAAGATCCCATCGCCATTGGATCTTTCCACGCCAACAAAAAAGGAATATTGACCTCCCACTCTGCCGGAAATGGGACTAGAAGAACGTAGACTTTTCTCTTCGATCATCGAGTAGGTTTTCTGAAGCTGTAGCGCGCCAAAAAAGGAGTTTTTGCGATTGTTTTGCTGCTCTAACGGTGAGTTCGATTCAGATCTCTAATCCCTGGTTCGCGTGCGCCTTGTTTGATGGAAGAACGAACGTAATTCTTCAGTCGCCGGAGAGCCCACACAAGCGAGGTTCGATTCTTCGATCAATATCGGCATCAACATTGACATTTGTTTTTATGATCAGAACGTAGAGAAAGAAACTAAAGTCTGCCTTTTGAGTTTTTGCTACTGGAAGGATATCAAAGCTTGAAGACGTGAGTGACTTGTTTTAGTGAAGTTGATCATCGAAAAAAATAAAGTCTTGGGTCGAATTTGAGGATGTAATTTGTTCTATCTACCTGTTTTTCTTGTTTTTAAACCTATTAGTATTTAACTTTTTCCCTTATATTTTCCTATATATACTTTGTCTAGGTACACTCTAGACGTTTTGACAAATGTATTTTCCTATATATACTAATTAAGGGTGTAGTTTCCTATTTTATAATTTCTTAGTACACTATCTACACTTTCTTAGGTCATCCTTTTAATCAATGATGTAATTCCCGACACATACTACTTATCCTAGGTCATTGTTTTAATCCGTCTGAATGAGTTTTTTTTTACCATTTATATCAGTTTTAACGTTCCATCCATCTTAAAATTAATACTTGTTTCGTTTAAATTTAGTTTCTGTACTTTAAATACTTGATGGGAATTGAAATTTCTCCGTCCATATATATAATGTATACGTTTCTTTATTGCTTATGTTTTGAACCTATTAGGTGTATTTTTCAATATATACTACTTGTTTGGGCGCGATTGTTTATCTTTTTCTGGGGTTCATTGTCGTGTTCGTCGAGTTTGTGTATACTAGGCAATACAATGGGTGACAAGGTCATGTTTTTTGTTTTATCACCAACAACATTCCACATGGTAAAAAATAATCAGTTTAATTCAAATTATTTCAAATATTTTTAACGGTTTACTAATTGTTATGTTTTTTCCTCCCATGTATTTTTTCTCTCATAAAATTAATTTTTTTTTTTTTTTTTTGTAGTTGATTTGATTTTTCAACTACTAAATCTCAGAGGATTTCTGTCTGAATATAGTTTAAGGATTATACTAAATATAGTTTAAGGATTATACTAAATATAGTTGTTATCTATATTTTATTAAGTTAATTGGGTTAGTTATTTTTTCCGTAACAACTATTCCATTTTAGTTATTGTCCCTAGATTAAATTATGCAAAATATCTTTAAAACAAATAAAAAATTAGAAGGCATACTTGATATTATTTACATCTATATAGAAGATAATTAAGATCATTGTTACAATTGATCTCATCTCAAAATATATCGTTAAAATCATTTACATAATCAATGTCGTTTTTCTTTGAAATTTTATCAATTTTTATATCATGCATATGTTTTATAATTCTAGGTCTTCATATTATCTAGGGTGACATCTCTAGTCGTTGCTCTTCCTGGGTGGATGGTGTCTCGCCTTCCCTCTAGGGTCATGTTTCACCATGGGACCTCTTAGCCATGTCCAGGGCCTAAACGAACAGGCCCCTGGGGAAGATGCGCTCTGGGCCAAAAGCCCTAGGCACAGGGTCGACGACCAGGTCAAGGCCGAACCTACATACACTCGCCCTGCAAGTTTCGGGACGACCCCAACGAGTTTGGTTAAATCCTTTTAGGTTTAATCCAAAGGGAAAACCATAAAACGTCAACAACATATAAATACATAATTATAACTCAAATAAAGTAAGTCCATATGGGTTTTCTCTCTCCTAAAACTACGCTTGCTACATTATTTCTCTTATCTCTAACTTATGCATTAGTGCTTGTGTGGAAACCACCACGGGTGTATATTCCATTGTTTTGCTGGTCTTGCATCTTCCTCAAATCTACAAATCTTACTTTTGAGCACGTGAAGGTCAACTGAGATTTTTCTAGTCTGAATTTTTGCATCAAACAGTTGGCGACGTCTGTGGAAAAAACGAGAGTGCTCTGCCAAAAAGCACACATGATTTTTCAAGGATGATGAAGAAGACGAGTGACACGCATCGTGTTCTGGACGAAGATGACTTCGACCAGGAACGATGCCAAAAGAAGATTTGACCCCTGAGACAAACAATTGGAGTCCCCTTAGGAAAAATCTCACATAAAATATTTTCTTCTGGGATTACGGCAAAAAAATGTACGACTCTAACAATAATGTCGGGTAGAACATCTATAAATACGGAAACCACCATTCCTTAATTGTAAACAACTCTACTATACTCTACTCGACGTCACTTTAACTAAGCATTGATTGTGTTGGGCATAATTTGGGGAGGGAGATGGAGAAAGAAAGAAAGCGTTCTCCATCTAAAATTTAAAAGTAAAAGTATTTTTGATTAATTGTGTTTGAAAGGTTAGGAATATTAATGCACATTTTTAAAATTTAGGTTACTTTCTAGGGTTGGTTGCACAAATAGCAATCAGGCCAAATTAATTGCAAATTTAGCAAACTTTAAAATGTTTTACAAATATGGCAAAAAAATATGTTTCTATCAGTGATAGACTTTATCATATAACTGATAGACTTCTATCAGTGATAGACTATTATTATCACTACTGACAAAAATCTATAAAAAAAATGAGGTGATCAGCGATAGACTTCTATCAGTCACACGATATCAGCGATAGAAATTGCCATATCCGCAAAATTTTTAAAATCATGTTATATTTTTAATTATGTTATTCTAAATTGACATCGGTTACCATTTTCCTTTTTAAAATTTAGGTTACTTTCTATCTATAATTCAAATTATTGAGGTAGGTAACTCAATTTAATTAAAAAAAAATCATAAAACAAAAAAAAAAGGAGTGAAAAAAAGGGGAGGAGTGAACATGTTAACTCTTCGTCTCCGCACCGGCGGGAAGTATTGGAGCCATTTTTTCCCCTTTTTTTTAGAAAATTTATGGAATCTGCAAAAAAAAACGAGCCACGAGCCCAAGGTTAGTTGGTTCTTTCAAATTTCTGTCGAGCATTTTGTTTTCTGATGGTGTTTCTTGTAGTTTTTGTGCTATGAAATACCACTTTGTTCTTTAATCTTTGTGGGTTTTGTTTATTTTGCAATTTCTTCTCTGAAAATAGTGAATTAGAAGTTCATTTGTTGAATTGCTTAAGAGAAATGGTCCTTTTTGTTCTTAATCCGTTCTGCAGTCGAGTTCAGAGTTCATTGATTCTAAACTTATAGTCGGTGAGTTTTATAAGCTTCAATTCAATTAATTTTTTTACCTAATTCGAGTGCCTCGTGAGGAATTTCTGACCCTGTTTGGCTTGTTTGAAGATTTTAGAACGTAGGGTTGGAAATTGGAAGGATATAATCACTGAATTTGGATTTTGATTTTGATTTGTTGATGCGTTTTATTTGGGGATTGAGGCTTTGGTTTTGACCATTTTTTCTAATTTAACTGCTTTTTCCATGTGGGGTATACTGTATAGTCTGCCTTTATTAAATAGTCCCTTTCCCAGAGAAATCCCACATCCCTTAGGAACAACAATGAGATATCCTTTATATATTGCAAAGTCGAAGCTTATGTTTGTCCCTTCGGGGACATCCGATAAAATTGGAACGATACAGAGAAGATTAGCATGGCCCCTGCGCAAGGATGACACGCACAAATCGAGAAATGGTCCAAATTTTTTTTTTCTTTTCCCACTAACTTAATTTGTTTTCAATTTTCTCTTGCAAATTTATTAAATTGCTCAACAACCATTTACTGTTGCCATGATTTGTCTAAATAAAGGACTTCCCTTATACTTATTTTTTCCAAAATAAGTTCATCAAGAAGATCGAATATTTACTGAGATTGAAACAGACCTTTCAAGAAAATGTGATAAATCTTTTATCTTTTAGATCCTTCAGTTTTCTTTTTTCCTTTTGTAGAGCAGGTGGATTTATTGTTTATCAATTTTATTTATTACTCTATACTTGCAAAATTTTCTCTTACTCGTTTGAGAAGAAGGAAGCATATGTAATTCAATTCCTCATGGTGGAGACTCGAGAGATATACTTAAAAATCAGAGTATTTCAAGGAAATAACTCACTCTCAATATTGGCCGTGTAAATTTGGGAACAACTATAGGTTAGTCTAGCTAGACCCAGAGATCTTAGGGAGATGATCGAGAAGTTCTTTCTCCATCCACCGTTTCGGAAGAAAGAAAAATTTCTTTGGCAAGTGGGGGTGTATGTTGTTTTATGGGGGTTGTGGGGGAAAGAAACAATAAGACTTTTAGAGGGGTTGAGATGAATCCTTGTGTTGTTTGGTCTCTTCTTGCTAGGTTTCATGTTTCTTTGTGGGCGTCGGTGACGCGGTTATTTTATAATTTTTTTTTTAACATTATCTTGCCTTATTGGAGCCCCTTCTTTTAGTGAGGTTCCCTATTCTGTTTTTTTTTGTACGTCCTTTTATTATTTCATTTATTCTCAATGAAAACTCGGTACCTTTTAAAAAAAATATAGGTCAGTCTTGCTAAATCCAAGGGGTTATTCTCAAATGTAATGGGTTGTCCCGTAACATTATTCTTGTGGCATATAGGCTAGCATGAACCTTCGGGGGACATAATAAAAACCCGTGTTTGGAAGAACTCTTCATTTGAACTTGAGAAAATTTACCAAAATGGAGTAAAACAGAAGCTCCTAATGACGTAATCCATGGAGTTTACAGCAAGATAAGCTATAAATTATAGTCTTCAACAATTATATTTCTTTATTTCTTTAGTATTATCATGTTTTTATTTGTTAAATGTCATCCATTCAATTTGATACATTTCAGAGTAATGGTATGAAAATATTCGTGTAACTTTATGTTATTGGTATGAAATTAGGATTAGATGGTCTGCTTAGTTATTTTCTTTGAATTCCCATATACTTTTCTATAGACTTTAGTTCAGAGTCTGCTTAGTTATTTCCTTGAGGAATTTCTGACCCTATTTGGCTTGTTTCAAGTTTTTAGAACGTAGGATTTGGATTTGTTGATTCGTTTTATTTGGGGATTGAGGCTTTGGTTTTTACCAATTTTTTAACTTAACTGCTCATTTCATGTGGGGTCAAGTCTCCCTTTATTAAATGGTCCTTTCCTAGAGAAATCCCACATCGCTCAACAACAACAATGAGATATCCTTTATATATTGTAAAACAGAAGCCTATGTTTGTCCCTTCGGGGACATCCGATAAAATTGGAACGATACAGAGAAGATTAGCATGGCACGCACAAATCGAGAAATGGTCCAAATTTTTTTTTCGCCCTTTGTCCAAAAATATATTCCCAAGATACCCTTGTAAATCAAATCTTATTTGTTTGAAAGAAAATGTTGATTGTATAGTTGTAAAATTGTTTGGCTAACTTAATGAAAAGAAAATTGGCCAAATTGGCCAAATTGTAGTGAAACAGTAGCTCCTAAATTCCTAAACCAAGGAGCTTACAGCAAGTAAACTATTCACACTATTTCTTATTGTTGCTAGGCTAATTTAAGTGATTCATTTTCTCTTTGGAGATGTGCATAAAAATTGTAGTGTCACTAGGAAGTAATTCATTTCCAATTTTAGCCCTTTGGGAACAACTATGGTGGGTTAGCCCAACTAAATCAAGGAGGTAAATTGTAAATTCAAATGTCTTCGAAGTCACATAAGATATCATAAAATATCCTATTGTAAGATATCATAAAATATCCTATTGTAAGATATCATAAAATATCCTATTCAAAGATCGGTCACATAAGATATCACATAAGATATCATAAAATATCCTATTCAAAGATCGGTCACATAAGATATCATAAAATATCCTATTGAGTTCTAAATGTTGTAGGACAAAAGTTAGTCGAGTACGTATAAGCTAGCATGGACAAGATATCATAAAATATCCTATTGAGTTCTAAATGTTGTAGGACAAAAGTTTGGCATCAATGGGCTTGAGTTATCAACAAAGAAAATAGAGAAAAAAAATTGCGGTGAGCGTGGATCGAACACGCGACCTTCAGATCTTCAGTCTGACGCTCTCCCAACTGAGCTATCCCCGCATTGTTGAACCATGATTTACAAAATACTTTTTAGAACTATAGCAGTCATTCTTCGTTAGTTTATTAGTTTGTTTTTTACCATTAACTTAGCTATCCCCACATTGTTAGAAATATTTCTTAGAACTGAGTTATCCTTGCATTGTTGAACCATTTTTTTTTATGGCATTTCATCTTTTAGTTTTCCTTTTACCGCTATATTATGTTCATTTAGTTAATTTTAGCTTAAAGGGGAATTGTGATAGGTAGCTACTCTAAAATAATCGTAATGAAATATAGGTAACTTAGTTTACTATTTGTATCCAATAACTAACTATATTACAGGTGGGAAATAGAATACGTGTTATACTGAATATACCCCTTGTAGATCACCCTATTTACAAGACGGTCACCCAACCGATTTGTTATTTCAACTAGCCGAATTTCTTTATTTTTGGAATGGAAAAAATGACACCGCTCACATCCAACCCCCAACCATCAAGATATTTCCACTATTATTTCGAACCTCCCTCGTATATTTATGGCTTCAACAAAACCGACCTCATATTATTGGAACAATAATTCTTTGTCATTTGCACTCGTTGGTTTCTTATTCATCTTTTCAAACATAAGATTTATTGTCCTTCACCTATGTATTAATGGAGTCTTATCAGATTAGCATTGCGTTCGATGGTGCATGGAACGACAAGAACATATACAACAACTTTCAGGGTTCACCCCTCATCTTAAATTATCTAACCAAAACCAAGATCACCTTAAAAGAAGGGAAACAATATGTCGTTACACTTACCTATATGTATATAATCATATATATGTTTCCAATAAATTACACTTCTGCACATCCTAATATGTATATATCTACGTAGACATCTCTTCTAATGGTGATAATTCGAGTGAACGTGGTATATATACGTATATTCTCTCACAAGAAGACAAAATCTTGAAACCATAATTTTTGGAAATCTTCAATAAGAGCCCTCGATTCTCGCAATTTCAAAAAAAAAAAATATACAACCATCGATATAATAAAAAAAATATGATCTTCAACCAAATAATAAAGTTCACCAACAAATAGGATTAAAATAACAAGACTAACAAATACCTATAAATATGTGATTATATATTATATTATGTTATATTATATAATCCAAATAATAAATATACCAAAATTGAATTTCAAATTACACAAATCTAAATCAGTGGTAGTTTGATACAAGGAAATCCCGTGAAATTTTCAATGTGTAAATTCAATATTCACCAAAAAAAAAAATTCAAAGCTTGGTTGAAGGAAGAAGAATTATTTTTGGTTTCTTATTCATCTTTTCAAACATATGTTTTATTGTCCTTCACCTATGTATTAATGGAGTCCTATCAAATTAGCATTGCGATGGCGCATGGGACGACAAGAACATATACAACAACTTTAAGGGTTGCACTCCTCATCCTCAATTATCTAACCGAAACCAAGATCACCCTAAAAAAAGGGAAACAATGATGGATAATATAACGATGCGGAAGCGATTTTGGATCGTTTATACTCTAATTTCATCAATTTAACAAACTAGAAACATGTTCGAAAAGACGGAAAAAGAGAAATTTAGAATACATACCTTTGTAGTTATAATTTCTTCAAGTTCTGCCGCACGTTTCTCCTCATGAACGCTTTGAGCCTCTTCTCACGAACGCCTCGAGGACCACCTCCGGTAGTCCCGCTTGATGGAACCGAAGTCCTACACAACCAGAGGCGCAACGGAAATAGCCTAAAACTGGCTGAGGATCTTCAACAATCAATGAGCAACAAACCGGGAGAAAGAAAAATTCAAACTTTTTGAAAATTCTTCTCTGCCCAATTACCCGACCAGTAAACCTCAAGAAAATGCACCGGTATATATCACATATACACCGGTATATTTTCTACCGAAGAGAACCCGACCGGTAAATTCAAACGCTATGAATTTCAACCGATAAGGACCCACCGATATTACCGACCGGTAAATTTACCAGAAGACGAAAGAGAAGGGAAAACTTACTGTTTCATGTTGTTTGTCTTCTCATTTACCTCAGCTCTTCTATAGCCCCCTCATGAGCATAAAACCAAATATCATCAAACATATTATGAGCATAAACCAAGTACTAAGGATTTGAGAGACATATCATCAAACATCTTATGAGCAGTAGCAGAAAATCAAACATATCATCAAACATCTTATGAGCAGTAGCAGAAAATCAAACCCCATCAAAAGAAACCAGTCCAAAAATATTGAAGTCTGTCGCCTTGCAACCATCCCAGCAGGAACCAGTCCAAAAGTATTGAAGTCTGTCGCAACCATCCCAGCAGGTTGGAGCCTGCCAAGAACGATCATCTACAACCACAGGACCAAGGTCCGTTGAATCGTTAATCACGCTCTAGCCGCAAGACAATGTCTCATCCACCAGACTTTGGTTCTTGTCTCCTTAGAAATCAAGGATACAGTTGTACAACCTATAGAACAGATCCTGTTCAAGTAAGGTCGTGTCCAGCTAACTTCATCATTTGGTTTAAGTAGGAAAGTTGTAATTTATAAGCTTTCGATGTGGGACATCCTGTGACTTGCGCCATCCTTAAGGCTTCTGGTTGTAAATTTGATTACATGGGGTTAAGTTAACAGACTTATAATGAAATTGGGTTTTGAGGTTTTTAGCATTTGTTTGGAATGTGTGTTATATTCTAAATTTACATGTAAAGGTCAAATCTAAATTCTAAATTCTATTAGATCAAGAATTAAATGGGGCCTCCAAGGTTGTTATATCTCTTTTCTTTTCACATTTGGAGATTATGTATTTGTGTTTCAATCAATTTTAATTTGGCACAACCTGTATATATAAACACATTTTACCTTATTTTTATTGGAACAGATCATGAGATTATATATTAGTAGTTATCGCCCATAGTAAGTGATATGCTATCATTGGTAGAAGGTTGTCGTAATAAAAATTGTCATATTTAATTTTAATCTTTTAACTTCGCAAATATGTATCAATTTTTATCTCAAAAAATCACTTAATGTGTTGCAATTTACACTTTCACGGTATGTTTCCGTTCAAAAAATCATTAAAAAAAAGTATTCTCAAGATACTACTGACGTGTCCAGGAGGCTTATAGGTTTCATATAAAATCAGAAGCGAATTTACCGTAGACCCAGAGGCTCGACTCGATCCCCCTCAACTTGAAATGTATAATCAATTACTATTATAATTCAACCATTGTTCTTAAAAATAGGAATTGGCTTAGTGGCACAAAGGTTCATGAACTTTAGAAAGTGTCGGATAGACCTTCAACTTTCAATTGTGTCCAATAGATTCTTAATATTTGTAATTATGTTTATTATATAATAGATCTTTGACTCAATATCTGGCCGTCTTAGCTCAGCTGGTAGAGCGCATGGCTTTTAACCATGTGGTCGTGGGTTCGATTCCCACAGACGGCGTCTATACCCAACACTCTTTATTTATTTATTTGTAATTATTGAAATGGTTATGAAACGAGCCTTAGATTTTCAATTTTCACTACTTAAATTTTCCTAGACACTCTTTCATTTAAAACATACTTCCATAACACGAAAAAAGACTCTAGGGTTATGGAAGAATAATGTTGAATAAAAAGCATATGATTGTGACTTTTAGAATGAGAAGACGACTTGAGTTTCAAAGAAAATATATATGGTTCAGATTTGGAAGATGGTGTCAAGATTTTGGAGACAATTTTAAGAAAAAGAAAATTTGGATTTTAACATTTTCATGTGTGTTAAATAAGAGGATGGGGAGAGAACTTAGGGTTTTGAAAAATATGCTCATACAAACACCCCTATATATATATTCCAAGAACTTCAAAAATCATTTTACAAAAGTTTTTGCTGAATCAAAATTTCAAAGAAATATAATTGTGATAGATATATGCATAGTTAATTTTAGAAAGAAAAAAAAATCCATTTTAACCTTTAACTCGGTAAAAGTTTAGGATAATTGTTGATACCACTTGTCAACCTTACGGATAAGAAATGATTATTTTCCCTTCATTTTATCTGAGCCCATAAAAAATTTAACAAATTAAGAGAGTGTTTGGCGATGTTTTGGATTGAGAACTCTGGAAATCAGAACTACAGACAGTTTGTTTGAAGGGGAAACCAGAGGAATGTCTACAGACAAATATCTTTAATGAGAAATGTTCTTTAGTTTGTAATGTATGTGAGTTTTTTTAGGAGAAAATCTGTTTGTGTTGATTCTCTAATATACTCTTTTAAGATTTGTTTTGTTTAATAATATTAGTTTTGAAATTTGTTTATTTATTTTTAAGGATTAATTAGTTTGAATACTTTATTTGGTGAGGTGGATCATTGCACAGACGGATTTTTTTTCCTAATGTCTGACATTATGTATCTTTGTATGGTCGAATGAGTAGATCCCACACACACGCGTGGATATACGGTTGACACACAAGTGGGGATATACCGCCATTGCGGCACACATATATTAGGTTGAGTTATAGAGTTGTACCTGGCGTGTGTAACTAGGATGTCCATTTAATTTTGTGATCAGTTCCTTAAAATTAGGGACAAACAAATATGCAGTTGTATCCCCTAATCTGTTATAAAAAATAATCTCTAATACAAGCATTTGGATGTTAGGAAATAAAATTGACCTATATAATAGTGAATGGTCACCTGAATTCCATATCACATAACAGAAATATCCCATACCAGAAATCCAGTCATCCGCATACAACAAAATTGAAACTAAGGAAATAAAAATATTCAAGTCAAACTTGTTCTGGCACTTGCTCTTCTCTCTTCCCTTACCATATTTTTATCCGTTTATTTTACTATTATTTAGATTTTTTGAAATTTTGCAGCTTCCGTTGCTTCCTGGCGTGTGTAACTAGGAGGTCTATTTAATTTTGTGATTAGTTCCTTAAAATTAGGGATCCACACAAACAAATATGCAAAGTTGTATCCCCCAATCTGTTATAAAAAATAATCTCTAATACAAGCATTTGGATGTTAGGAAATAAAATTGACCTATATAATAGTGAATGGTCACCTGAATTCCATATCACATAACAGAAATATCACATACCAGAAATTCAGTCATCCGCATACAACAAAATTGAAACTAAGGAAATAAAAATATTCAAGTCAAACTTGTTCTGGCACTTGCTCTTCTCTCTTCCCTTACCATATTTTTATACGTTTATTTTATAAATGCCCTATTCCACCAACAAATATGCAGTTGTTATATTTAACAACGTGTACATTCCCCCGTCTTTTTTTTTTTATCAATTGAGAGTTCAAATGAATCCCTCAAAAAAATGAACCACTAGCTATTATTTAGATTTTTTGAAATCTTGGAGCTTCAGTTGCTTTTAATTTAAACAAATCATATGTTTAACAAAAACATCTACAACTCCCGCAAGGTAAAACCCTAGAATACTAAGATACTAACCCGAAACCACGTAAACCTAAACTAACATTACCATTAAAGTCGTTCGTTGGTAAAACAGGGATGGAGAAGAATTGCGAGAAAAGAAAATGCTTACCAAATGAGAAAAATGCTTACCAAGACTCTAGGTCAAACGTAGCTGTCAAATGCGTCGTGTTTACTTTGAAGGATTTCGAAGAAGGTTATGGAAAAACAGAAGAAGAACTGCGTTTTTTGTGTTTCTGTGTTTTCAGCCTGTAGGTCGAATGGAATCATTGGTAGGGTGTAGAGCTTCGGTATGAGTTTTCCGATTTAGAGTTTTTTGGCGATTCTATTTGCGGCGGTATGAGTTTTCCGATAACTGGTAGGGTGTAGAACTGCATTTTTTGTGCTTCAGAGTTTTCCGACCTACTGTATGAGTTTTCCTAATAGCCTATTAAAAAGAGGGAATTTTTTAGGAGGATTTAATTTGAGGTGGCGTGTTGCAGCTTCTCCATCTACCTCATAAAATACATCATACCCATTTGTTGGGATCGATACCTTATTTAAAAAAAAAAACCAAATCCCTCTTCTTATGTTGTTGGCGTCTTTTAGTAATGCACACAACTCCAAATCTCGTGTATGCCCCATTTTTATTATGTGTGCACGCATGCACACACCGCCACTGCTGATGTTCTTTTTAAACTGTCTGCAGCTGCACACACGGCCACATCCTGCCCCTGTATTGCTCTATGTGCAGTCATGCACACATCTCTATTTATGATTTCTTCGTTGGCTATAATAATTCCTCTAGTTATACAAAACCACTGTTGGGTATTCTTTTTACTTTGTCTGCAGGCATACACACATAGACCACATACCGCCACTGATGGATTCATTCTGCCTGTATTACTTTCTCAGGTATATAGACTTATTTCTAGATTATTTGGGGCGGGGTATAACCATGTATGAAAATTGGGATAAGTGTCTTTTATCATTTTTAACGTATTCTCTCTGTTAAATCCACGTCAAACACGGTTTTCTCTCTCTTCCCAACATTTTATATTTTAAAATATTATATTTTTCATTCTCAAAATTAGGAGAAATTGTGGAAGGGTAAACTTGTCCATTTGGTTCTAAATTCTCTTACTAAATATAGGTTTTAGACATAATTCAAAAGAAAAAAGTGATTAAACATTTTTCATGTTGGCTAGCTTTATTGTAGACATTCCACTGATTTTTCCTTGTTTGAAGATTCTGAACCCTGAGAATTAGAAAACGATGTTTGGAGTGCAATGTTCTGAAACTCGAGTTTGGACAATTTTTTTTTTTTTTGTCCTTCTGCTAATTTTTTTTTTCTCTATTCTTTTTTGTTAGAAGATGTTTTGTGAATTGTAGAATTTTTTTAATGCAATATGAGACAATTTTTTAGGAGACTTTTGAATGAAACATTTCATTTATGTTATATTCTAAGAATAAGAAAATTGTTTCCAAAAATCAAAACATTGCTTACCATTAACAAAGATAAAAATATAACACGTCAATCAATTTTTTTTTTTAAATACATATTTGGATAAGGAATTAAAAAGAAATGAAAATTCAAAGAGAACCATGAAAACAAGAATGAAATAACAACATACTATTGTATTTAGATAAAGTTTCTCAAGTATGTGTTCCTCTAAATACAAACTAAGGTTTAAAATTTCTAACATTTTATAAAATTGAAGCTTCTCGTGAATTATAAAGGAATAAGGATGAAACAATTAGTAAAAACGAATTTAAAATATTTAAAATGAAAAAAATTTATAATTTTGTAATTTGAAGAAAACCACCTTCTATTTTAAAATAATTTTCCAAGGTAAATAAAAGTTATCATGAAAATAACATTCAGATATTGTTAATCATTCTTATTTTTTAATTTTAAATATGTTAACTTAAAAATTAAATACTATTTTTTAAATTATTAATATGCGTAACTCATCTAAAATATATTTTTTTTAATCTTACAACCAGAAAATTAATATATATTTTGAATTATTGTTAGGGCTGGTTGCACAAACAGCAATCGGGCTCAAAATAATTGCAAATTTAGCAAAGTTTAAAACTTTTTGCAAATATGACAAAAAATCAGTGGCTATCACTGATAGACTTTATGACTATTACTAATAGACTATTATCACTGACAAAATTCTATAAAAAAGACTACTATCAGCGATAGACTTCTATCAACGATAAACTTCTATCAACGATATACCATACTATCAGTGATAGAAATTGCCATATCCGCAATTTTTTTAAAAAAATGTTATATTTTTAATTATTTTACTCTAAATTGATATCTGTTACAATTTTCTTTATTGTTAATTAGATTAAATATGGATGAATGAAAAGAATAATTTTGTTTAAATAAATATGATTAGAAAATTATATAATTATAATTAGAGATGGTGAACCCACCATAATTATAAGAAAAATTAGAATAGAAATAGTGAGACCCACCATAATTATGAAAAAAAATGACGTGACGACCGTAATTATGTAATTATGAGAAGAGTGGAAAGAGAATTTTAAGAAAAATCATGGATTTTGGGAGAGTTTGGAAGGAGTAACCATGAGTTTGGCTCCCCAAATCCTAGGTACCCAACCCCGGCCCCGAACCGAACGTGATTTTGGGTTTAGAACTCAAAACCATCCAAACCCAAATTGATTATTGAATAGTAAATATGCATAATACAAGCAAGGGTCCAAAGCTCACTGCAGAGTGTCTCTAGATCAAATTGATTGTTGTGAAGTGCAGAACTTGACTGGACGTCTCTAGACTCTCATGTAATCTCCCAATATCTTTCTCAAGATGGACCAAAAACATCAAGCAAGCGCTTTATATACAGCTTGTGGAAACAACCTATTTACTCTCTCTCTCTTTTCAGAAACTTAAGTCAAACTTATATTAGGCACTATTTATTGTTTAAAATGGTTTATATTCACAAAAGGTATAAATTTCTAACAACATTCTTATTTTAAGGCAAATCAAGTCACAGGAGCTCGACTCTCGGCTACGGCTCCACACGTGATGAAGGAGCCCAACTCTAAAGGAACTCGACTCGTCCAAAAGCATAAGCAAATTCAAAAACCTTGGTTAGCTACATCCAAAGCCAAAAAACAGTGAATAATAATTTGATCTCCATGTTCATCAATAACTAAACCAGTTCCTACAGTCATTGCTTCAATCACTTGCATATATATATATATATATATATATATATATATATATATATATATATATATATATATATATATATATGTAAATGTCATAGCATTTAGATAGCCAAAGAGAAACAATATCAAAGATTGAAAATTTGAAATCGTTGTCTACATTACTTTGACTAAATCTCATAGTTAATTAGACACCGAACTAATTACGTGCATATTTCACATCTCGAAACATAAGTATAATAGTTTGGACAACTCAAGAGCATCCTTTGAGGTATGAATACTTGAGAATGATCCCATTAGAAAAGGGGCCTTCCCATATCTTGAAGGTAATCTCGTCCACAGCCTAATTAAAGCAAGCTCGAGCACTAACACGAGTCCGCAAGTTAGCTAGGTCGTTTCAAAGCCAGTTAGGAGAATGGAAAAGAAAGTAACAACAATCTTCCAATCAATCAAATTTAGAGACAAAAACCAAACAAACACAAAGTATGAAGTCGATGGAGGGACAAATTACTCAATGAGACCGCCATATATGTGAGTGCCTCTTTAAAATTGTCGGATGTACATCTTAAAATATGTTTGCCCTCTAATAATCATTGGAGACGGAATCAAAGTATTTTTTTTCAATTTCTCTCTTGTATATCTAACGGATGCAAGACTCTTCGAATAATTTCAAGTCAAACTTGTTCTGGCACTTGCTCTTCTCTCTTCCCTTACCATATTTTTATCCGTTTATTTTACTATTATTTAGATTTTTTGAAATTTTGCAGCTTCCGTTGCTTCCTGGCGTGTGTAACTAGGAGGTCTATTTAATTTTGTGATTAGTTCCTTAAAATTAGGGATCCACACAAACAAATATGCAAAGTTGTATCCCCCAATCTGTTATAAAAAATAATCTCTAATACAAGCATTTGGATGTTAGGAAATAAAATTGACCTATATAATAGTGAATGGTCACCTGAATTCCATATCACATAACAGAAATATCACATACCAGAAATCCAGTCATCCGCATACAACAAAATTGAAACTAAGGAAATAAAAATATTCAAGTCAAACTTGTTCTGGCACTTGCTCTTCTCTCTTCCCTTACCATATTTTTATACGTTTATTTTATAAATGCCCTATTCCACCAACAAATATGCAGTTGTTATATTTAACAACGTGTACATTCCCCCGTCTTTTTTTTTTTTATCAATTGAGAGTTCAAATGAATCCCTCAAAAAAATGAATCACTAGCTATTATTTAGATTTTTTGAAATCTTGGAGCTTCAGTTGCTTTTAATTTAAACAAATCATATGTTTAACAAAAACATCTACAACTCCCGCAAGGTAAAACCCTAGAATACTAAGATACTAACCCGAAACCACGTAAACCTAAACTAACATTACCATTAAAGTCGTTCGTTGGTAAAACAGGGATGGAGAAGAATTGCGAGAAAAGAAAATGCTTACCAAATGAGAAAAATGCTTACCAAGACTCTAGGTCAAACGTAGCTGTCAAATGCGTCGTGTTTACTTTGAAGGATTTCGAAGAAGGTTATGGAAAAACAGAAGAAGAACTGCGTTTTTTGTGTTTCTGTGTTTTCAGCCTGTAGGTCGAATGGAATCATTGGTAGGGTGTAGAGCTTCGGTATGAGTTTTCCGATTTAGAGTTTTTTGGCGATTCTATTTGCGGCGGTATGAGTTTTCCGATAACTGGTAGGGTGTAGAACTGCATTTTTTGTGCTTCTGAGTTTTCCGACCTACTGTATGAGTTTTCCTAATAGCCTATTAAAAAGAGGGAATTTTTTAGGAGGATTTAATTTGAGGTGGCGTGTTGCAGCTTCTCCATCTACCTCATAAAATACATCATACCCATTTGTTGGGATCGATACCTTATTTAAAAAAAAAAACCAAATCCCTCTTCTTATGTTGTTGGCGTCTTTTAGTAATGCACACAACTCCAAATCTCGTGTATGCCCCATTTTTATTATGTGTGCACGCATGCACACACCGCCACTGCTGATGTTCTTTTTAAACTGTCTGCAGCTGCACACACGGCCACATCCTGCCCCTGTATTGCTCTATGTGCAGTCATGCACACACCTCTATTTATGATTTCTTCGTTGGCTATAATAATTCCTCTAGTTATACAAAACCACTGTTGGGTATTCTTTTTACTTTGTCTGCAGGCATACACACATAGACCACATACCGCCACTGATGGATTCATTCTGCCTGTATTACTTTCTCAGGTATATAGACTCATTTCTAGATTATTTGGGGCGGGGTATAACCATGTATGAAAATTGGGATAAGTGTCTTTTATCATTTTTAACGTATTCTCTCTGTTAAATCCACGTCAAACACGGTTTTCTCTCTCTTCCCAACATTTTATATTTTAAAATATTATATTTTTCATTCTCAAAATTAGGAGAAATTGTGGAAGGGTAAACTTGTCCATTTGGTTCTAAATTCCCTTACTAAATATAGGTTTTAGACATAATTCAAAAGAAAAAAGTGATTAAACATTTTTCATGTTGGCTAGCTTTATTGTAGACATTCCACTGATTTTCCCTTGTTTGAAGATTCTTAACCCTGAGAATTAGAAAACGATGTTTGGAGTGCAATGTTCTGAAACTCGAGTTTGGACAATTTTTTTTTTTTTTTGTCCTTCTGCTAATTTTTTTTTTCTCTATTCTTTTTTGTTAGAAGATGTTTTGTGAATTGTAGAATTTTTTTAATGCAATATGAGACAATTTTTTAGGAGACTTTTGAATGAAACATTTCATTTATGTTATATTCTAAGAATAAGAAAATTGTTTCCAAAAATCAAAACATTGCTTACCATTAACAAAGATAAAAATATAACACGTCAATCAATTTTTTTTTTTAAATACATATTTGGATAAGGAATTAAAAAGAAATGAAAATTCAAAGAGAACCATGAAAACAAGAATGAAATAACAACATACTATTGTATTTAGATAAAGTTTCTCAAGTATGTGTTCCTCTAAATACAAACTAAGGTTTAAAATTTCTAACATTTTATAAAATTGAAGCTTCTCGTGAATTATAAAGGAATAAGGATGAAACAATTAGTAAAAACGAATTTAAAATATTTAAAATGAAAAAAATTTATAATTTTGTAATTTGAAGAAAACCACCTTCTATTTTAAAATAATTTTCCAAGGTAAATAAAAGTTATCATGAAAATAACATTCAGATATTGTTAATCATTCTTATTTTTTAATTTTAAATATGTTAACTTAAAAATTAAATACTATTTTTTAAATTATTAATATGCGTAACTCATCTAAAATATATTTTTTTTAATCTTACAACCAGAAAATTAATATATATTTTGAATTATTGTTAGGGCTGGTTGCACAAACAGCAATCGGGCTCAAAATAATTGCAAATTTAGCAAAGTTTAAAACTTTTTGCAAATATGACAAAAAATCAGTGGCTATCACTGATAGACTTTATGACTATTACTAATAGACTATTATCACTGACAAAATTCTATAAAAAAGACTACTATCAGCGATAGACTTCTATCAACGATAAACTTCTATCAACGATATACCATACTATCAGTGATAGAAATTGCCATATCCGCAATTTTTTTAAAAAAAATGTTATATTTTTAATTATTTTACTCTAAATTGATATCTGTTACAATTTTCTTTATTGTTAATTAGATTAAATATGGATGAATGAAAAGAATAATTTTGTTTAAATAAATATGATTAGAAAATTATATAATTATAATTAGAGATGGTGAACCCACCATAATTATAAGAAAAATTAGAATAGAAATAGTGAGACCCACCATAATTATGAAAAAAAATGACGGGACGACCGTAATTATGTAATTATGAGAAGAGTGGAAAGAGAATTTTAAGAAAAATCATGGATTTTGGGAGAGTTTGGAAGGAGTAACCATGAGTTTGGCTCCCCAAATCCTAGGTACCCAACCCCGGCCCCGAACCGAACGTGATTTTGGGTTTAGAACTCAAAACCATCCAAACCCAAATTGATTATTGAATAGTAAATATGCATAATACAAGCAAGGGTCCAAAGCTCACTGCAGAGTGTCTCTAGATCAAATTGATTGTTGTGAAGTGCAGAACTTGACTGGACGTCTCTAGACTCTCATGTAATCTCCCAATATCTTTCTCAAGATGGACCAAAAACATCAAGCAAGCGCTTCATATACAGCTTGTGGAAACAACCTATTTACTCTCTCTCTCTCTTTTCAGAAACTTAAGTCAAACTTATATTAGGCACTATTTATTGTTTAAAATGGTTTATATTCACAAAAGGTATAAATTTCTAACAACATTCTTATTTTAAGGCAAATCAAGTCACAGGAGCTCGACTCTCGGCTACGGCTCCACACGTGATGAAGGAGCCCAGCTCTAAAGGAACTCGACTCGTCCAAAAGCATAAGCAAATTCAAAAACCTTGGTTAGCTACATCCAAAGCCAAAAAACAGTGAATAATAATTTGATCTCCATGTTCATCAATAACTAAACCAGTTCCTACAGTCATTGCTTCAATCACTTGCATATATATATATATATATATATATATATATATATGTAAATGTCATAGCATTTAGATAGCCAAAGAGAAACAATATCAAAGATTGAAAATTTGAAATCGTTGTCTACATTACTTTGACTAAATCTCATAGTTAATTAGACACCGAACTAATTACGTGCATATTTCACATCTCGAAACATAAGTATAATAGTTTGGACAACTCAAGAGCATCCTTTGAGGTATGAATACTTGAGAATGATCCCATTAGAAAAGGGGCCTTCCCATATCTTGAAGGTAATCTCGTCCACAGCCTAATTAAAGCAAGCTCGAGCACTAACACGAGTCCGCAAGTTAGCTAGGTCGTTTCAAAGCCAGTTAGGAGAATGGAAAAGAAAGTAACAACAATCTTCCAATCAATCAAATTTAGAGACAAAAACCAAACAAACACAAAGTATGAAGTCGATGGAGGGACAAATTACTCAATGAGACCGCCATATATGTGACTGCCTCTTTAAAACTGTCAGATGTAGATCTTAAAATATGTTTGCCCTCTAATAATCATTGGAGACAGGATCAAAGTATTTTTTTTCAATTTCTCTCTTGTATATCCAACGGATGCAAGACTCTTCGAATAATTTCTCCCCATGGAAAGAAGGATTTGTGTAGGTGATCTGGTGTCCTACTCAAAAGACAAGCTTACCACACAACTCTATAAGCTAAGGTTTGTACAATCTTACATGAAAACCAAAAAACAAACCCACCTCCATCTTGTTAGACATATCATCAAACATATTATGAGCATAAACCAAGTACCTTAGATTTCAGAGACATATCATCAAACATCTTATGAGCAGTAGCAGAAAATCAAACCCCATTAAAAGAAACTCAGCAAACGAAACCAGTCCAAAAATATTGAAGTCTGTCAGACCGCCTTGCAACCATCCCAGCAGGTTGGAGCCTGCCAAGAACGATCATCTACAACCACAGGACCGAGGTCCGTTGAATCGTTAATCACGCTCTAGCCGCAAGGCAATGTCTCATCCACCAGACTTTGGTTCTTGTCTCCTTAGAAATCAAGGATACAGTTGTACAACCTATAGAACAGATCCTGTTCAAGTAAGGTCGTGTCCAGCTAACTTCATCTTTTGGTTTAAGTAGGAAAGTTGTAATTTCTAAGGTTTCGATGTGGGACATCTGTGACTTGCGCCATCCTTCTGGCTTCTGGTATGGGTGTGTTTGTTGTAAATTTATCAGTTTTACTTTTTGGAGATGAAGCAAACAGACAACTATACCCATTGTAAGTTATTTTGGGTATCTGTTTTACTATTTTCAAACATTATTCATTTGGGTATTACTAATTAAATTTCCATTTTTATATTATGTATCTACATTCCAACAACTTCAAAAATTCTTTTATAGAAGTTTTTGGTGAATCAAAATTTGAATGAAATATAATTGTGATAGCCATATGCATATTTAACTTTGCCTTGTTTTTTTTTTTGCAAAAATAGATTTAGATGGAATGACGAGTTTGAGAGGGTGGAGGCGAAAAAAGATGTGTTTGACACATGAGTAGACTATATTTATTAGGGGTGTTCAAAAAACCCGCAACCCACGAAACCGAACCCAACCCAACTTTTCGGGCTGGGTTGAGTTTTTTTTAATATGGGTTGGGTTGGGTTGCTATTTTGAAAAACCGAATTTTCTGTTTGGTTCGCGGGTTGAACCAAATTTGGCTCGGTTCAACCCGAACCAACTCGAATTCAATATATTAAAAAAAAAAAATTATATATATATAATGAATTCAATATATTTTTTTTTTAAAAAAATTATTCGGTGATTTTGAAAGGAAAATCAAGGATTAAGGAATTTGATTAATGATAATTTTGAAAGAAAAATAAGGATTAAGGAATTTCATTAACGGTGATTTTAAAGTTAATTAAAAAAATAAATATCTATTAATTAAAATTAAAAAAAAAAAAAGGCCAACCCGTCCACCCAACCCAACCTAACCCGAAAATTGGAGGGTTGGGTTGGGTTGGGTTGACAGAAATGTTGGGTTGGGTTGGGTTGAGAATTCACCAACCCGAAATTTTCGGGTTGGGTTGAAAAACCCTCCAACTCAACCCAACCCAACCCATGTACACCCCTTATTTATGAGTAAACAATTTTATAATTCATCAAATTAAAGATGAGTCCTAACAAAAAAATAATATTATATATATATATATATATATATATATATATAATGTTTTGCAAATTGCAAATATGGCAAAAAAACCCATAGACTTCTATCAGTGATTGACTTCTATCAGTAATTACAAATTTAGCAAACTTTAAAATGTTTTGCAAATATGGCAAAAAAACCCGTTTCTATCACTGATAGACTTTATCATATCACTCATAGACTTCTATCAGTGATTGACTAGTATAACTGATAAACTATTATCACCGACAAAAATCTATAAAAAGCTGAGGTGATCAGCGATAGACTTCTATCAGTCATAAGATATCAGCGATAGAAATTGCTATATTCGCAAATTTTTTAAAAACATGCTATATTTTTAATTATCTTATTCTAAATTGCCATATGTTACAATTTCCCTATATTTTTTTATAATCAATGTGAAAAAAATAATGTGGAGTATTGTGCTCAAAATTATTTTTGTTGTTTTCAAATAAATTTGTCAAAGATGGATAAAATAAAAATAAAATATTTCATTTTAAAAATTCATTGGAATTGGAAGAAGTTCTTAATAAATTTTTTTTTTGAAAGTTTGTAGAAACATATTGTGTAGAAGAAAAAAACTAAAATAAACTCAGACTTCAGAACTCTAAGTTCAACAACTCCCGCCTCAAACATACATACTTCAGAACTTCTCGGACTAAACAACTCCCGAGACTAAATAACTCTCAACTCCCCGGGCCAAACGCCCCCTTAAAGGTTAAATTTTTTTTTTTTTTTTTCTAAAATTAACTATGCATATATCTCAACTCCCCAACTCCTAGGGCCAAACGTCCCCTTAAAGGTTAAAATTGATTTTTTTTTCTTTCTAAAATTAACTATGCATATATCTATCACAATTATATTTCTTCGAAATTTTGATTCAGCGAAAGTTGAAGATCTATCGAACACCTTCTAAAGTTCATGAACCTTTGTGCCACTAAGCCAATTCCTATTTTTAATAACAATGGTTGAATTATAATAGTAATTGATATTTTTAATAACAATGGTTGAATTATAATAGTAATTGATTATACATTTCAAGTTGCGGGGGTATGGTAAATCCGCTCCTGATTTTATATGAATCCTATAAGCCCCCTGGACACGTACGCAGTATCTTGATAATACTTTTTTTAATGATTTTTTGAACGGAAACCTACCCTGAGGTATAAATTGCAACACATTAGGTGATTTTTTGAGATAAAAATTGATACATCTTTGCGAAGTTAAAGGATTAAAATTAAATATGCATATATCTATCACAATTATATTTCATTCAATAATCTCTTTAAAATTTTGATTCACCAAAAACTTTTATAGAATAACTTTTTTATGTTCTTGGAATATTGATTCATAATATTAAAAATAAATTTTTAATTACTAATCCCAATTCAATAATGTTTTAAAATAGAAAAACAGATACTCAAAATAACTATGGAAAAATTGCAACATGTGTCGATAGAGTAAAATAATTAAAAATATAACACTTTTTTTTTTAAGAGATTTACAAATATGACAATTTTTATTACGATAGCCTTCTATCAATGATTAACGTCTCAATAGATTTTTTTCCTGCGGCTGTAGATGGCAGGCTCTAACTTGCTGGGATGGCTGAAGTCTTAAGTAAATGTTTTTTTGGCTATGACCCTTGTGCTTCAGCTTGCTCTTGCTTTAGGTTGTGGACAAGATTGCCTTCAATTGTTTTTGCAAGAATGTTGTTTTCTTGCTATGTTTTCATGATATATATTCTCCATACCCATACAATGGCTAATCTCGGTCCCAATGAGAAATTGTTTCGAACTTTTGATCCGTGTTGCAAACGATGTTGTCGAAACTAATATTAAGCTTTGGTGTCCATGGTATCTGTGTTTGAAATTTAGTCCAAGTAATGTAGACAACATTTTCAATTTTTCAATTTTTCAATCTTTGATATTTTTCATCTTTGGCTATCTAAATGCTATATAACATCTAAATATATATGCAAGTGTTTGAAGCAATGACGGTATGAGCTGGTTTAGTTACTTGTGACCATGAAGATCAATTATTCACTGTTTTTTTTTTGTTTTGGAAGTGGCTAACCAAGGTTTTTCAACTTTGCTTATGTTTTTATAAACAACCAACAAAGCTCATAGAGTGATTCAATTTATACTTAATACAATAATGATAGTAGCTTTTTGGCTTTCCCTTGCAAGACGATAGTGGAGCAAAGGATCGTGGCACAAAGTTGTACGTAGAAGGCGACTGACAGACAAAAAAACAACTTGTCAACGAAGGACCAACTCGACGTGCTTGACGCCTATGCATAAAGCTTTCCTTGTCTGAGCGCGTGGAGAACACTGTTGGGATAACTTTTTCCTATTTAAACGCAATTTTCCTAATGAGAAGAGAGATGAGAAGCGAGAGCTCAAAAGAGGCAAAATGTAATTAATAGCCAATAATGAAGGCATCCTATTTATATGAAACCCGAGGGTTAAAGTTTCATTATAATTTAAACAAAAATATACACATGGCACAACCCAATAATAAAAAATATAAATACAGGAAATATAATTGTTACTATATTTCCTTAATATAATTGTTCTGTTGTGAGCATTTTTTGGAAATAATAGAAGATTATTTTATTTTCGTTTATGGCAACCCATATTTATGTATTTATATTATGTTGTGAGCATCTCTGGGAAATAATGAAAGATTGTTTTGTTCTTCGTTATGTTGTGCTTGTTAAGTTATCAAGAATTAATACCCTTTGTATTATTTAATATTGAATGTTTTGTAAATTGAAACATTTAAAGGTATTAAATTATTAGATGAAGTGTATTTGTTGTTTATGTTTATTGTGATTGGCGCAAAACAAGGTCACAATTTGGCCAAACAACAAACACGTATACAATAATAAGTATGAATAACATAATGATTGTGCCCTTGAGATTGTTAGTCGACCCAAAGGAAGATTTTCATCTGAAGGGATAAGTTATCAATATTTGATTATTGAATTCTGAATTTGATGTCCCAATGCCTAAGTTAGGATGTTAAGTCAGTGAAAACCTAATAAAGTTACTTTTTCCCTTTATTAAATTATGCATGTAAATATATTACTCTTAATTTTGGAAATGATTTTGGTAATTTCATTTTCATGAAGATAAAATTAATAGTAATTAAAGATACATATGTTTTGTATAATAATATGGTTTTCTTTGTTAGTGTTGATTTGATGGATCATGCTGCCAAAGTAGCCTCTGGTTTCTGGATATTGGCATTTTCATAGTTAATTAGATGTTTTTGGACTTGTTGTTTATGCGTTCTGTCGTCGGCCCAAACGGAGATGTTAGTTTGGCCAAATAACAAGTACATTTATGGCTAGTTGGTGATAAAACATGAATAATATAAAGTTATACAATGTGGGTGATTGTCGGCCCAAAGGAAGGCTTTCACTTGACATGATTAGTTATCAATGTTTCATCACCGCATTGAGAGTACTGTTTACAAGTTGACAGTCGGCCCAAAGAAAGATTGTCAATGTTGTGTTTGGTATCTTGTTGTCCTCATAAAGCTTAATTTCAAATTATTTTTTATAAATACTAAGTTATTTAGGAGCATGTTTGGGTTGATTTTCAGAATTTTAAATACTATTGCCTTGTTTGACTTTGAGAATATTTTTTTTTATTCATGTTGTGATAAATAAAGAAACACTTCATTTTTTACTTAGCAATATCCCGTTCAGATTAATTGGGATTTATATTAAAAAAAAATGAAATAATCTTAATTTCACAAGCTTTATGATGATGAATTTTATTATTCAAGGGAATCATGTTTGATGAGGAAATAATTATGAAGTTCCTTTAAAAGATAAAGATAAAGATTGTTCTTAAATGAACATAAAATAAGAGACATTTAAACTTTTGGTTACATGTGTCTTAATGAAGAACAAAAGAACATAATGGAGTACAATATGTTGCTTGAAAGGGTAGATGGACCCTTAATGAGCCAATATGGTAAGTTTGAAGAAAATTGCTTTAAGTATAAAAGAACAAAATGTACTCAATTAACTATTTCCTTATGGGAGAAATTAAAGTTGACACACAGTTGTATTTGGAACATATTAGTCAAAATCACTAAAAGTTAGGATCCAGACTTCTCCTAATTTTTGTTTTTTTCAGAAAATTTGGACATGTAGGAAAATGTGTTCTTAGTACTTATTTTCCTAATGTATAAAGAAAATTTGACTTCTCACTTAGGATTTAAACAAAGTTAGTTTAGCTTGCATGTCGAGACTCTTTCATGTGTTGATTAGACTCTAGTACTTTTATTCATTGATGATTGGTTCTTTTGATTTAACAAATCTTCGAGTCTGTATTAGGTAGCTAGAATCAAGGGGAAATTAATGAAATAGTCAATAATTAAGTGCATTGAGAGGTTCAACCTTTTTGAACAATCTTTCATAGCCTATTCTATATGGCTTCTTAAAATGCTTAACAACATTGTTTAATATTTCCAGAAATATATTCTCAGTGAAGTCACCTATGTTTGATGTTAGAGAGGTCTTTAGTTTTGGATATCTTGAAAGTCATATGATTAGTTTCTAGTGATGAAACACTGTGGATTAGGTAGAAAATGTTTAGGGACTTTTACTAAACTCTTTTAAGAATTTATAGAGCCATTAAGTAATAGATCTTTTCAGGCGGGAAACCTTAGCAAAGTTTGTTGCTTATAGAATGATTCAAAACTCATAAAGATGAGGTTAGAAGTATGACAAATTATTCCTTTTTGCACTCAACATCTTTGTGACAAATTATTCCTCTTTGCATTCAACATCTTTGGTAAAAAGTACTTAAGATTGCAGCATAAAGTTGAAGTAGTGTACCACATAAAACAACAACTAAATCTCTTGCAATTTAAGGCTAGGCAAATGCTTAACATTATGTTTGCATTTAAGGATGTCTAACTAATGATCGGTCATGAAGGTTAATAAGGAAAACTTTGGCTTAAAGATTATAAGTTGTTACTCTAGGTACACTAGTCATTTTCATGATTTCTAAAATTAATTCTCGCTTAACAATTCATTTGCTAGATATCTTTAGTTTCTTAAGGATATTGAGTTTGAGGCGAAGATGAAATGAAGAATGTTATCCTTATGAAAAGAGAACTTGAGTTATTTTCTCCTGTAAAAAATATTAGTACAGTTCCTTCATTTAAGTAAGACAAACTCAACATTATTACAAGTGTAATTAAAGTAATCACAAGAGATAGAACAAATCCGAGTAAAAAATTTAAGTTTGACTTAAAAGTAAAAGGAAGATGATTCAATTATATCTTCCTTAAAGTCAAACAAAACTTATCAATCAAAAGAGAAAATTAATGTCATAAGAAATTAGGTGAAACAATAAATAAATAATGACAATATTTGACATCTTATCATATTGTCTTTAAGAGATAATGTGTGTTGAAAGATATAAAGTTTGTCTAGTTATTATGTTTCAATTATTATGAGTGACATTAATTATTAAGAGACTTGTGATAACACTTCAAAACTATTTTTAAAAGTTATGTCAATTTTGTGATTTATGAAATTAAAACTTGTATAGTTTAGAAACTCTGGCTCTAGTAACACAAGGATTCAAAGGAAATTTGCGATCTCAATAAGGATATTGTTTGTAATTTCATAAGTTTCATTAATTAATTATTACATTTTGTTTTGGAGTACATTGGGGGTGGGGGGATTCGAACCACAGACCTCTTGGTCATCAATACATACATATGTCAGCTGAGTCATGCTCGCTTTGACAATTAATTATCACATTTAAGGTCAAAGGTAAACAAGAGTGATAATTATGAATTACAAGCTTAGTGAGAGTAAATTTATTTTTTCTAGTGTAATATGTCTATAACATGATAAGACTATGCTATAGGATGAAAACTTGTATGAACATCTCTTTTATATTGTGAAATGATATCGTTTCATCAATCTCAAGTAACATTGAGATTTCACAAGAGAGGTTATGTCAGAAAGTCTTTTAAGTTTTTTAGCATAAAGTTGTATGCATTAAGAAATATTCAAATGATTAAAGACGACAAGTTTAGTCTCAATAAAGATCCCATGAATAAAGAAATAAAGAATTTCAAGCTTGAAGTTTAGACGGTTCGCTTCCGTATTCATATCAATAACAAAAAGGAAATATTTTTATTACTCTTAATTGGATCTAAAGAGTTTTAAGTTAATTAACAAAATGATATGATCACTCATCAAAATCAAATAAAGTAGAGATCATGAGGTAATTTTATTTTGATAGTAACAAGAGTTGCCAACAAGATCCACCTTTCGGGCTATGTTCACTAAATGGGTAAAAGATACTACTGTAAATTAAAGTGACAAATAGTCATTTGTAGTAGTTTCTTTTACCATTGAGGTTTGTGGTCATAGCACTTTGTGTGGCAATAAACTCAAAAATTTTAATCCTTGTCACTAAGTTGTTTCAACAAGAATTTTTAATTCTTTTCAATTTATAGCAACAAACACTTAGAATCATAAGCTTTGGTTGATAAAGAAAATTCAGAGTTTTTATTGTGTCTAAAGGAATACAACTTCATCATTATGGATACTTTCATTAAGAACTTTCACACAAAAGTTTTTGGGAGCATAATGCTCATATAGGTGTGAAAATTACGGTACGTCAGTTGAGTGAGAGTTTGTGCTTTCATAAAGTAGAGACAAAGTTTTGTTTTCTACAGAATAAGGAAGATGGATTATCTTTTGTTACTCTGAATCACTTTCTTTCTAACAGTCGTTTAACATAAGGCTAGAAAGAGTTCAGTTTGATCTCTCTAAGGAATAAAGTTGACCAGTTGGAAATAGACATGTTTAGATCACATTACATGTAATTTTCATGTTGCTCTCCCACACTTGATCCATGTCATTAAGTATATTTGGTGTAGTGATCATTGAAAGCTAAGTTGCGACCATACATGTGACAAAAGCCGCTTTGATTCCTCATTGGTATACAAAATGGATCGGATTGTGATTAAAGGGAAGTTATTTTTAAAATAGCATTAAGTTGTGCACTAAAGAATAAATTAATAATTGCTAATAAGAAAATTGTTGCCCAAGTGGGAGATTGTTGAAATTATTTAACAATTAATTCATATGTGGGTAGCAAAGTTAATAACAATTATATTTGGGCTATTTAATAGACATTTGTGTGATATTGATTATGGGCCAAAACTTCCCCTATAGTGGTGTGGCCTGCTGAGCAGATACCAACCCGTTGGTCAAGGGGATTATGGGAAACCCTAGGATCAAAAAAAAATATATATATATATATATATATATAGTTTAGGTTATGGTCCTCAATATGCTATGTTGTTTTAGCTTCCTATTCCCCAATAGAGAGGATTGATGATTGGTCTACCACAAACCACAAAGTGTTGTGGATTCATAACACATCTAATGGTTCCAGGTAATTCTAATTCCCTTAGCTTTAATTTATTTTTCTTCCATGCTTAGATCCTAAAAGTTCTATCATGATTGTTCTTGAATAATCATATATTGAGTTTTTTCCAATATATTTCCAACAAGCAACAAACCCTGACAAACGCTAGCTCGCCGCACAATGGATGTCGAAGAATCTTAAACTTTTGAACCCTCGTCGCCTCACAATGAGCGTGAGCAAAGACTTGTACATGATCAAGTTTCTAGGGGTGTACAAATAACCCAGACCACCCAACCTAAATCCTTCGTTCCCTGCGTCATCGTCTATTATAAGGTATAACTAGCAATACACTTGAAAGTTATAAAAATTGCAACACTTACCCAAATTTAAAGTTGAAAGGTTTGTAGAAAAAATGATACACTTTTACCAGTTTGAGGAAAAAATGATACACTTTTACCAAAGGCAAAGTTAAATATGCATATGGCTATAGAAGAATTTTTTAAGTTGTTGGAATGTAGATACATAATATAAAAATGGAAATTTAATTACTAATCCTCAATTGAATAATAGTTGTCTGTTTGCTTCATCTCCAAAAAGTAAAAATGATAAATTTACAAACTGAAAATTAAATTAGGTAAAGAAAAGTCTGTTAACTTAACCCCATGTAATCAAATTTACAGCCAGAAGCCAGAAGGATGGCGCAAGTCACAGGATGTCCCACATCGAAAGCTTATAAATTACAACTTTCCTACTTAAACCCAAAGATGAAGTTAGCTGGACACGATCTTACTTGAACAGGATCTGTTCTATAGGTTGTACAACTGTATCCTTGATTTCTAAGGAGACAAGAACCAAAGTCTGGTGGATGAGATATTGCCTTGCGGCTAGAGCGTGATTAACGATTCAACGGACCTTGGTCCTGTGGTTGAAGATGATCGTTCTTGGCAGACTCTAACCTGCTGGGATGGTTGCAAGGCGGTCTGACAGACTTCAATATTTTTGGACTGGTTTCGTTTGAGTTTCTTTTAATGGAGTTTGTTTTTCTGCTGCTCATAAGAGGTTTGATGATATGTCTCTGAAATCTAAGGTATTTGGTTTATGCTCATAATATGTTTGATGATATGTCTAACAAGATGGAGCTGGGTTTGTTTTTTGGTTTTCATGTAAGATTGTACAAACCTTAGCTTATAGAGTTGTGTGGTAAGCTTTTCTTTTGAGTAGGACACCAGATCACCTACACAAATCCTTCTTTCCTTAATGAAAAAGCGTCACACCCTTTTATGGGGAGAAATTATTTGAGGAGGCCATCATATATAACGTGGCTAGCAGTCTTGCATATGTTGGATGTACGAGAGAGGAATTGAAAAAAAATACTTTGATTCTGTCACGAATGGTTATTATAGGGCAAACATATTTTAAGATCTACATCTGACAGTTTTAAAGAGACAGTCACATTGTAGCGGTCTCATTAAATAATTAGTTTCTCTTGAGTTGTCCAAACTAATATACTTGTGTTTTCGAGATGTGAAATATGCAGGTAATTAGTTCGGTTTCTAATTAACTATGAGATTTAGTCAAAGTAATGTAGACAACGATTTCAAATTTTCAATCTTTGATATTGTTTCTCTTTGGCTATCTAAATGCTATGACATTTACATATAATATATATATATATATATATATATATATATATATGCAAGTGATTAAAGCAATGAGTGTAGGAGCTGGTTTAGTTATTGATGAACATGGAGATCAAATTATTATTCACTGTTTTTTGGCTTTGGATGTAGCTAACCAAGGTTTTTGAATTTGCTTATGCTTTTGGACGAGTCGAGTTCCTTTGGAGCTCGGCTCCTTCATCTCGTAGATCCATAGTCGAGCCGTGGAGTTCGGCTCCTTCATCACGTGTGGAGCCGTAGTCGAGAGCTGAGCTCCTATGACTTGATTTGCCTTAAAATAAAAACGTTGTTAGAAGTTTATACCTTTTGTGAATATGAAGCATTTTAAACACTAAATCGTGCCTAATATAAGTTTGACTTAAGTTTATACCTTTTGTGAATATGAAGCATTTTAAACACTAAACCTCAGCTTGTATTTAGAGGAACAGATACTTGATAAACTTTATCCAAATACAATAGTATGTTGTTATTTCATTCTGGTTTTCATGGTTCTCTTTGAATTTTCATTTCTTTTTAATTCATTCTCTAAATATGTATTTAAAAAAAAAAAAAAATCAAACTTCACCTGTTATATTTTTCTCTTTGTTAATGGTAAGCAATGTTTTGATTGTTGGAAACAATTTTCTTATTCTTAGACTATAACATAAATTAAATGCTTCATTCAAAAGTCTCCTAAAGTTTTTTCCCATATTGCATAAAAAATTCTACAATTCACAAAACATTTGTTAGAAATTTTTTTTTTGTCCAAACTCGGGTTTCAGAACATTGCACCCCAAACATTGTTTTCTGATTCTCAGGGTTCAGAATCCCCAGACAAACCTTCTAGAATTCTGATTTTTTCAGAGTTCTGAATCCAAAACAGCGCCAAACACTTTTGTAAAGTGATTTTTTGGAGTTTTGGAATATATATAGGGGTGTTTGTATGAGCATATTTTTCAAAAGCTTAACTTCTCTCCTCATCCTCTTATTTAACACACATGATTGTTAGAATCCAAATTCTCTTTTTTAGTAAAATTGTCTCCAAAATCTTGACACCATCTCTCAAATCTCAACCATATATATTCTTTGAAACTCAAGTTTGTCTTCTCGTCCTAAAATTCATATTCATATGCTTTTTATTCAACATTTATTAGGGAATATCTATCCTAGGTAGTTGAATATTTACATTAATTTTGATTGCATACCTAAAATGAAAATTAGGTTCCTTTGTATAAATACATCTTATTTCCTTTGTATAAATACATCATATTCTAATGAGAAATCAAGAGAAAAAATAAAGATTATCAAGAGTAAAAAATTAAGAGGATACATTGTGTTTTGTCATGGTATCGGAATATCGATATTGAGAAGCTCGACAAAAATGTTAGTTAGGGCGGCGGCGAAAATCGCCGCCCCCGCCGAACTTTGTTCATCTCCGATTTTGTCTGAGTTTAGTACTCAGTTTATGTTCTTCAAGAAAAGATGGAAAACAAAAATCCAGATTTGTTTTTCTGGTTTAGATCTGAAAGCAGTCACCACCTCGCACACTCAGGTCACCGCTGCCGGAATCTGGAGCGCACTCCGTCGGCGTAGGCTCTTCGAGAATGGGAGGAGCTCCGACGAAGGTGCTGATCTGAAGAAGTTTCACCTTTCGTCGTCCGACGCAACTCGTCGTCTTGGAGTTATCCTTCTTCAAGCTTCTATTTGGTAAGCCATTTTTTTAACCTACTGCTCTATTATATAGATTTGGTTATTTTAAATCAATGAAAGAAGAAAGAAGATGGAAAAGAAGGAGAAGAAGGAAAAGGAAAGAAAAGAGAAGAGAGGGAAGAGGCAGCTTTGAAGAAAAAAAAAAAAAAAAACCCTATTAAATGCAATAGGTTGAGTGTGAGGATTGGTGACCTTTGATTTTATTAAAAAAAATAAAATAACATATATTTGATGGAGCGATATGCGCAGCGGAAGCGATTTTGGACCGATGATACTCTAATTTCATCAATTTAACAAATAGAAAACATGCTCAAAAGACGGAAATAAGAAATTTAGCATACATACCCTTGTAGTTCCAATTTCTTAAAGATCCGCCGGTCGTTCCTCGTCACGAACTCTTCCGGCCTCTTCTCACGAACGCCCCGAGGACCACCCCAAGTAGTCCCGTTATACTCAGCGTCGAGCAGCGGAGTTGTGGAACTCTGAAAGAAGAGAAAACGAAAAAAGAAATGAAGAAGAAAGAAAAAGAAGAAGAAGCAAAAGGGGTGAGCTTCAAAACAGAGAACATACTTTGGCCAAAAACTTCCTATATATATATATATATATCAAAATATATATATTTAATTATTATTATTAAAAATAATAATAATAATTTTATTTATTAAACTTTTTAATAAATAAAATATATATATATATATATATATATAATTATTAATTAAACTTTTAATTAATAATTATTAATTAATTCAATATCAAATATTAATTAAATAATATGATTAAATTCTGTTTTTCGAAAATTGACTTTTTTACACATGAATCCTATTCATGTTTTAGGTCATTCCCATATTTAAATCATATTTAAATATGTCCATTATTCTTCCACAGGTCGAATTTGAACAATTCAAATTCTTTTTCTTTTTAATTTCTCTTATACTGTTGCACGACGTTATCCGAGCTAGCCAGGAGAACCTAAAGAACCTACAGATCATGAGCTCCAACGATACGAGATTATCCGGTCAAAACTTTTTCAACCGAATCAACCAATATTCGTTAACCCCCGGAGACTCCACTATAGTCCGAGGGTTGCACTCTCCTCACTGTAGATATATTATGTCCTCTGATATAATCGTCACGGTCAAGTCGACCCTTCACAGGTTGTTCGTAATCACAGTTGGGCCGTCATTTAAACCGTTTAACCCCTGCATTACGTCTTGTTCCTTAAGTACCACTGACACCTCTAATGAACAATAGATTTGTGGTCCTACCAACAGATCAATTAACTCTCTCATCACATGAGAGTGTGAGCGCTCATTGTTCAAGCCCCAAAGTCAGCTATTAAGGGAACAACCTATCTACTAACCCTGAAGAGCGGGTTAGGAGTGAACTCCATCTTACTACACTATGTCCCCAGCTACCTATTAGACTTTATCCCTGAGATGATAAGATATTGAGTCGGCGCGAATAGGCCACTCTCACCCGTACAAGTCTAAGGATACTGTCTAATAAGCAGGAGTTCATAGTAAGCTCAGGATTAAGATCGAGTTACCTAGGCCATCAAATGAAATTGTCGGTCTCATCAGTAAACGGTGTTATAAAGAGAGAGCAACATATTTCGCGGTTCGATCTTATGCAAACTCTTTGCACAGGACGCCCTCACTCGCACATCTCCATGTGAAACAATTCGGATCACATCGTTTTGTACAATACAAAGTGAGCCGCATCCAATAGTGTTACCAG
The DNA here is from genome assembly GCA_028017165.1 of Herpetospermum pedunculosum. Classification (NCBI taxonomy): domain Eukaryota; kingdom Viridiplantae; phylum Streptophyta; class Magnoliopsida; order Cucurbitales; family Cucurbitaceae; genus Herpetospermum; species Herpetospermum pedunculosum. The sequence goes on from CM051525.1 coordinate 58,618,009, forward strand.
GATAAGGTACTGTTAAGTCTCTGAAAGTGACTTATTTAGGACCCATTTAGCTTAAGAAGATGTACACATTTAGGTGTTTTTGTTAGCATTTAGCTTAAACCTATGCTTTAATATGAGAATTAGAAGAAGGTAGCTAATATAGGACTTGTGTACAATAGGTAGAAAAAGGGTTGAAAACCGAAGAAAAGAATGAAAAAATAACCATTGCAAATGAATTGCGGAATAATTGCGGTGACTGCAATTATTCAAGTTAAAACCGTAAGTTGGCTGATCATTTTCTGTTTAGATCCGACTTTTCAGGGATTCGTTCTTTCTCCTCCATCCATTCTGATATATGACGTTGAAGGTTGATGGTTCTCCTTGGCCCAAACGCACCTGCAAACTACTATAAAAGGGGGTCAAAGTCGGAGGTTCAGCAATCAATTTCGAAGCGCAGAAGTCTTCTTGCAGTCCACCATTTCCATCTGTTTTCCTTTGCCGTCTGTTGGAGTGAGGTTCTCAGCTTTTGGAGTCGATAATCTGATAGGAAGGAGAGAAGATTCTTCTTCTCTCTCGATTGGATTCATCCAAGCACGGCTGAATTCTCATCACCATCATTCGAGGCGACTGCCACGAAGTTTTCAGCAATCCTTTACTGTTTTCTGTTCTTTCCTTCTCATTTCCCTTACTGATCATTGTTGTTCTTAGTTTAGTCATTTCAATTACTGCATTTCGTTGTTGTCTGTCTTGGATTCAGTCTTTTAAAGCTTTCCTTTGTTATTCGAACACTTAAAGTAATCAAAGTAAGTTTCTGCATTTCACAGTCTACCTTGTTCTGCTACGAGTTTTGCTTGCTGTTTTACACACATTTCTCTTCTAAGCATGTCTACTTTATCTACCATTTCTGCTCTTTACATATCCATGAGTAACTAAAATCATTTAGGGGCATGCTAATGACAGAACTATAGGCTAAAAAACGTGAGTCAAGTAGGTAGATTAACACTCGAACATTGATTGTATGTAAGCTTCATCCCACGGGCAATTTCGATTGGCCATCCATTTTGTCCAAAGAACTCCTAACCTCTGGAAGGAGTAAGAGTTCAGAGTCATATAATCATGCTAGCCTTTCATGGTAATCAGGAAACGGCCTAGGAATAGGCGTTTCCCTAGTACAAACTGCACACTCCTGCTTTAACAAGATGCTTAAGACCTTACTTTGAAGTCGAGTAAACTTGAGTCTCTCATGCATGGAATCGGACGATACTTGAGATAGAGTGAGTTTGATGTATAGAGAGTTGATCCAAAGCTTGATAATCGTAATAAAATGCCTATAGGATAGTCATTAGTAGCCCTTAATCCCCCATTTTAATCAGATTCGCTGCTAAGTAATTGCGGAAACATTGCGGTCCTCGCAATTCTGCCTTGTTATCATTCTGTTTAGCTGTTTTCTTCCTCGATTATTAATTCCATCTCTTGTCCTTTAGGTCTAGTTTTAACTTTAATTTGTTTATGTTATATCCCTCTACACATTCAGCAAAAAGTAGTTAATTAAAAACCAACTTTACCCCCTCAAATTCATCCCATCTTTCTTAACATTCACACTTCGCGAATAGCTAAAAATGAGTCTCTGTGGAAAAAACGAATTAAATATACTCACTACTTGCTGTGAGACCATGTATGCTTGCATGTTCTAAGTGCTCTCTCTTTCCTTTTGCATATTTATCTTTACACATTGAGCACGCAACAAGTTTTTGGCGCCGCTGCCGGGGACTTATTTTAAGTGAAAACGAAGTTGTTAAGTTTGAAAAATCAAGTTTATCATTGAGTGAAACTAATCTGTTTCATTTCTTTTGCAGGTGCTATTAAGGTAGTTTATGAGTGAGCGTTCACATAGTAATTTAGAGTTCGATCCTGAACCTGAAAGATCACTTCGAGCTAGGAATAAGGCAAAGAAACGTCTCTTTAAACAACCTCCTATACCTCAAACCACACCTGAAACTAAAGAAATGGGCGATCTAGTTCCAAATCCGGCACAAGCCATTCGCAACCCCATCGAAATAGCGAATGACAAGAATAGTGCCATTCTGTCATATCTAGTACCTATGCCTGGGGAGCTGAACCCCAGCATAATCCGTCCTGAAATCACTGCCCACTCATTCGAGTTAAAGCCAGTGATGTTCCAAATGTTGTCCACTGTGGGACAATTCTTTGGAATAGAAAATGAGGACCCCCATAACCACCTTAGGAACTTCCTAGGAGTTAGTGACACCTTCCTAATCCCTGGAGTTTCCCAAGAGGCCCTTAGGCTATATCTTTTCCCTTACTCTTTGAGGGACAAAGCCAAAACATGGCTAAATTCTTTACCCTCAGGATCTGTCCGCAATTGGACAGATTTAGCAGAAAAATTCCTAGTCAAATACTTCCCACCTGATAGGAATTCAACCTTTCGTGATGATATCATAAAGTTTAAACAAGCTGATAATGAGTCTCTTCACGAAGCTTGGACTAGATTCAAAGACCTTCTCATTAAATGTCCACACCATGGCATTCCATGGTGTATCCAAATAGAAGTTTTCTTTAAAGGATGCAACCCCAGCACCAGACAAGTTCTAAATTCATCTGCTGGAGGTTCCATGTTGTCCAAGAGTTACAACGAAGCTTATGAGATCTTGGAGAAGATCTCAGCATCTCACTGTAGATGGTCGGATGATCCAGTAGAGCCAACTAGGGCTCAAGACAAGGATGCTCTAAGCGCCATGAGCACCCAAATAAATGCCCTGACCAACTTAGTCAAGCAAATGGCTCAGGCCAATCTCCAAACCAGTGCCAATACCGCCACAACCATGTCAATGGGCACTCAACCAAATCAAGGCGAGGCACCTATCTGTGGATTCTGTGGGGAAGGGCACCCTTATGAATATTGCCCTGGGAATCCAACCTCAGTCTGCTATGTAGGAAGTCAGCAGCAGCCTAGGAATAACCCCTACTCCAACACCTATAACCCTGGTTGGAGAAACCACCCTAACCTGTCATGGGGTGGCCAACAGAACACTAACCAAAATCCTAACCAACCAAGGCCGAGTGGAACACCTGGTTTCACTCCCCAACATAACCAGTCAATGTACCAAAAGCCTTACAATCAATCTGTAGGATCTTCTGTAGAAAACCTACTCAAGGAATATATAGCTAAGAATGATGCTACTCTTCAGAGCCAGCAAGCTACTCTTAGGAGCCTGGAAAACCAAGTAGGCCAATTAGCCAATGAACTTAAAAGTAGGCCCCAAGGAAGACTCCCTGCTGACACCGAGGTACCAAGGAGAGATGGCAAAGAACAAGTTCAAGCCATTGAACTTAGGAGTGGAAGACCATTGGTGAACATTACAAAGGACACACCAAAGAGAGTAGAGAACACTGAGTCTAGTGCTCCACTGGCGTCTCTGCCGAGCCAAGGTCCACCACCAACTAGCACATCAGGAGCCAGGCTAGAGCCAATTGTAGAGGACGTAGAAGAAATTCCAAGGCCTCCACCTATCTTAAGGCGTCCTGACGTGCCTGCATATGTGCCACCACCTCCATACCCTCGAAGGCTTAAAAAGAAGCAGGAACAGGAAGTTCATTTTAATAAATTTCTAGAAATACTTAAGCAAGTGCATGTGAATATTCCTTTTGTAGAAGTTTTACAGTCTATGCCTTCATATGTAAAGTTTTTGAAGGACATTATTACTAACAAAAGAATAATTGGTGAGTTTGAAACAGTAAACCTCACCGAGGAGTGCAGTGCCATCCTCCAAAACAAGCTGCCCAAGAAGGAGAAGGATCCTGGTTCCTTCACCCTACCTGTAGAACTTGGAGGCAAGCATGTGGGCAGAGCGCTTTGTGACCTGGGCGCCAGCATAAATCTCATGCCCCTGTCCCTATTCCGCCAGTTGGGAATGGGAGAAGCACGTCCAACTACTGTCACCTTACAACTAGCAGACAGATCCATCGCATATCCAGAAGGTAAGATTGAGGATATTCTAGTTAAAGTTGACAAATTTATTTTCCTTGCAGATTTCATTGTCCTGGACTATGAGGCAGACAAGGAGGTTCCCATCCTGCTAGGTAGACCATTTCTAGCCACAGGTAGGGCACTAATAGACGTGCAAAAAGGTGAGTTAACTATGAGGGTTCATGACGAAGAGGTAAAATTTAGTGTTTACAAAGCTTTAAGGTATCCCTCTGATTCTGAGTCTTGTGCTAGCATTGATGTTGTTGACTCACTAATGGAAGAACAATTAGAGCATGTATTATTAACCAAGCATGCTAACGAATATGTAGGATTAGATGTAGATGATCTAAATGTATCTGACATAATGAATATGCCTGTAGATAGACCTCAGCATGTATGTATGACTATAGACTTAACTGATAGAACTGTAAATCCGTTAAAGCCCTCCATTGAGCATCCACCTGTTTTAGAACTGAAACCACTACCAACTCACCTCAAATATGCATATCTAGGAGATAATGATACGCTGCCTGTAATTATTTCTTCTAAGCTAAGTGAACAGCATGAGGTTGATTTAATTTTACTGCTTAAGCAACATAGGAAGGCTATAGCATGGACTATTGCTGATATTCGAGGCATTAGCCCTTCTTATTGTATGCACAAAATTATTCTAGAGGAAGAGCACACACCTAGGGTAGATCACCAGCGTAGGTTAAACCCCTCTATGAAAGAGGTAGTGAAAAAGGAAATAATAAAGTGGTTAGATGCAGGAGTAATTTTCCCCATAGCTAGTAGCCAGTGGGTAAGCCCCATCCAATGTGTACCTAAAAAGGGGGGAATAACTGTGGTAGTCAATGAGAACAACGAACTGATTCCAACAAGGACTGTCACAGGGTGGAGAGTATGTATGGATTACAGAAAACTGAATAAAGAAACTAAAAAAGACCATTTCCCCCTACCATTTATTGACCAGATGCTAGACAGAATAGCTGGTAGAGCCTATTATTGTTTTTTAGATGGGTACTCTGGCTACAATCAAATCACTATAGACCCTAAGGATCAAGAAAAGACTACCTTCACTTGCCCTTTTGGAACGTTTGCCTTCCGCAGAATGCCTTTTGGCCTATGCAATGCACCAGCAACTTTCCAAAGGTGCATGATGGCAATCTTCTCTGAGTTGGATGAGTCCATAATAGAAATATTCATGGATGACTTCTCAGTCTTTGGGGACTCATTTAAAACCTGTCTGGAGAACCTAGGACAAGTCCTGGCTAGGTGTGAGGAGACCAACCTAGTCCTAAATTGGGAAAAGTGCCATTTTATGGTAGATGAAGGGATTGTCTTAGGGCATCGAGTGTCAAGGGCAGGTGTAGAAGTGGATAGGGCAAAAATCGAGGTCATAGAGAAGTTGGTAGAGCCCCAGAATGTCAAGGCTATTAGGAGTTTCCTAGGACATGCTGGCTTCTATAGAAGGTTCATCAAGGACTTCTCTAAGATAGCCAAGCCTCTATGTGAGCTTCTAGAGCTAGGGAGGCCATTCATCTTTTCTAAAGAATGTGTAGTAGCTTGGAAAGCCCTTAAGGAAGCATTGGTCACAGCACCAATCATAGTAGGACCAAATTGGGATCTCCCATTTGAGATGCTATGTGATGCTAGTGACTATGCTGTAGGAGTCATGTTAGGACAGAAGACTGACAAGCTCACACATCCTGTCTATTATGCTAGTAAGACCTTGAATGAGGCTCAATGTAACTATACAACTACAGAGAAGGAGATGCTTGCTGTAGTATTTGCTTGTGAAAAATTTAGGAACTATATTGTAGGAACTAGGACAATTGTATATACTGACCATTCTGCTTTAAAATATCTGATGAGGAAGGCTGATGCTAAGCCTAGATTGATTAGATGGGTGTTATTGCTGCAGGAATTCGATTTGGACATTCGGGACAAGAAGGGATGTGAAAACGTGGTTGCAGATCACCTGTCTCGATTGCAGCACAATTGCGAAAAAATTGCGGACCCCGCAATTTCTGATGCTTTTATAGATGAACATATCTTTGCTTTGACTCATCGTGAAAACGATGAGGAACCTTGGTTTGCTGACATTGCTAACTTCCGTGCAGCACAGGTATTACCAGTGTTCAAGGGAGGACAAGAGAAGAAGAGGTTCCTCCATGAAGCAAGGAAATTCATCTGGGATGACCCCATACTTTACAGGACCTGTGCTGATGGGTTGTTAAGGAAGTGTGTTACAGCTACTGAAGCGAAGTCTGTGCTACAGCACTGTCACTCATCTCCTTACGGTGGGCACTTTGGTGGTCAAAGAACAGCTGCTAAGGTATTCCAGAGTGGCTACTACTGGCCAACAATCTTCAAGGATGCCCACAATTATGCCCACAACTGTGACGAATGCCAAAGGACAGGTAACCTCAGTCGTAAGGATGAGATGCCCCTCACCTACATCTTAGAGTTGGAGCTCTTTGATGTGTGGGGCATTGATTTCATGGGACCCTTCCCTCCATCATCAGGTAACCTGTACATTTTAGTAGCAGTAGACTACGTGTCAAAGTGGGTAGAAGCTAAGGCATGTCCTAATAATGATGCTAAAACAGTCACTAACTTCTTGCATAGACACATTTTCACTAGATTTGGGACTCCTCGTGCTATCATTAGTGATGAGGGGTCACATTTCATTAATAAGGCTATGGAGAAATTATTGGCTAAATATAACATTAGACATAGGGTAGCTACTCCCTACCACCCACACTCAAATGGACAAGCTGAGATTTCCAATAGGGAGATAAAGAACATCCTAGAAAAGGTAGTCAAACCTAATAGGAAAGACTGGTCTTTCAAGCTTGAGGATGCACTTTGGGCTTATAGAACAGCATATAAGACACCTCTAGGAATGTCTCCCTATAGGTTGGTGTATGGCAAGGCTTGCCACTTGCCACTTGAGTTGGAAAACAAGGCATTTTGGGCCATGAAAGAATTAAATTTTTGTGTGAAGGATGCAGGGACATTAAGATCTTTACAGCTACATGAACTTGATGAGCTTAGGCACATGGCCTATGAGAATGCCAAGATGTACAAAGAAAAGACAAAAATATGGCATGACAGTAGACTCAGGATCAAAGACTTTAAGAAGGGCCAACTTGTATTGTTATTTAACTCACGGTTAAAGCTATTTCCAGGCAAATTAAAGTCTAGATGGTCAGGTCCATTTATTATTACTAATGTCTTTGTTCATGGTGCCATAGAGATTAAAAACTTGCAGCAAGGACAGCCATTTATGGTCAATGGTGCTAGGTTGAAGCACTACTATGAGGAGGGGGATGTGAAGACTCTCTCGGCCTTCCTCCTACGTGAAGCATGAAGTTAGAAACGAGAGAGAACGAGTGGTTACTGTGCTCGTTTAGTCAAGGCCAATGCCTTAGTTTATTTTTTCTGTTTTTTCGATGATCGTTTGTATGTTTTGTGAGGTATTTTTCATTGCGTAGTTAATGTTTGTTTTATTTGTTTTTGTAGGGAATCGAAAGAGGGGATCAAAGGGAGTAAATCCCACTTTAAAAATCAAGAAACGGTTGAGCCAAATAAAAGATACGGGCGATCAAAGTTTGGATTTGTTATGAAATATTGTCCCTAGAATTGCGCATAAATTGCTGGATCCGCAAAAAGAGCCGTTGGGATTTTTCCGTTGCTTTTATAGCCGTTAGAAGGCGCCTGATTGATACGATCCTCTCATTCTTTGCTCTCCAAGATTTCTGCGATTCTCTCCACCTTTGATCTCTCTCTCCAAACCTCCAAGATTCGACCATGGTTTCCACTAGGGCTGAGAGATCCGCCGCCAAGAAGAAGGCCGACGACGCAGCTGAAGCGGCTGCAAGGGAAGCGCTTCTCGCCCTTGCTGATGAGGGTGCTGTACGCACTGGCCGTCTCTCCAAGCTTCCTATTCGTAGGAAGAAGTGGAGGGTGGTCACTGAGATCCCTGCTGGGCCATCTGAGCCAGTGGGCACGCCAAAGAAGCGCCGGTGGACTGTCAAGACTGCCGCCGAACGAACCATCGCCAAGACTCCCTCTGTGGAGAGTCAAGAACCTGATCGTGCATCTCACGAGTCAGCAAAGGAAGGTTCGTCGCCGTCTGTGTCACCTGTGCGCAGCCCTCTCCCATCTGAACCGGTGCAAAGCACAGAATCATCACCGCCTGCGCAGCGCGCCGAGTCATCTCCAGCGCTTCAGAGTTCTGATCTACCACCTGCGGCTGTGCAGAGTCCTGAACTGCCGTCTTCGCCATGGAGTTCTGCACATACACCATCAGCAGAGCACAACTCTCCACGGCCTGATCCTGAATTCCCTTATGGGGATTATCAGGAGTCCACGCAAGGCAGTGGAGATGCTGGGGAAGAAGAAGTCTTCTCTCCTATGAGGGAAGACAGCCCTGATGTTCCTGCACAGCAGGACGATTCTATGGAAGAAACGTTGGGGGCTTGCCTCCAACAGATCAACATGGAGAAAGAGAAGAAGAAGGCCAAGAAGGAGGCCAAGAAAGCCAAGAAATTGAAGAAGAAGAAGGCCAAGCGAGTGCCTTCAGCAGACAAAGACAGTACTGAGCCTTCGCTCAAACGCCTCAAGGTGGAGGCTGCTGAATCTTCCAAGCCAGCCGATAAGGGGAAGGCTAAACTCTATCCTGAAGATGAACCTCCGTCAGTGAGGTATGTCTCGTCTGATGCTGAATCCAGAGGCGTGGAGCTGAGGAAAAGGGACCTGTTGCACGAGAAGGGGTTCCTCGATCGACTTGCTGACCTGCCGCAGTTCTTGCGCGCAGGGGTGATCAACCATGGCTGGGAGGAATTCTGCCGACCTCCCAATCCAGCATACACGAGCATGGTGTATGACTTTTATGCTAACGTGCTCAGCCCTGAGGATGGCCTATCTGTGGTCAGAGGGGTGGAAGTTGATTTCTCTGCCAAGGCCATCAATGAAGCATTTGGTCTAAGGGGCCAGCCTCACACAGATTATGCACGGATAGTTGATGAGCCGACCGAGGCTGTGCTGGAAGAAGCCATCCGCACCATTGGCCAGCCTGAGGCCTCCTGGACAGTCTCACGCAATGGGCGGCACACGCTCATGAGTGCCAACCTCACGGCTAAGGCAGCTGTGTGGTTTTCATTCGTAAGAAGAAGACTCTCCCCAGTGACTCATGAGACTACAATTAACCAGAGCCGTTCGCTGCTGGTTTATGCTATAATGAGAGGTCTCACGATCAACGTGGGAGAAGTCATCACTGCTGCCATAGCTGAGTGTGCAAAAAAGGGTAAGGGGCCGTTATTTTTCCCCAACATCATCACAAAGTTATGCTTGCTTGCAGGAGTTCCCACCGAGCGCTTGGAGCAGCAGCTGCCCTACACAGGCCATCTGGAGTTGCCTGCACACCTAAGGCTGAGAAGAAAGGGCAACATGGAGTTTGAGTTGGATAGGCTGGCGGCTGAACAGTCCCTATCCATGGCCTGCTTGATGGACATGCAGAGGAGAATGGCTCAATGGGCCAATTATGCGCAGGCGAGGGACAAAGAAGTTGCAGACCAGTTGGGGTGCATCTTCCCGGACTTCCCCACCAACCTCCTAACTCCATGGGTGCCCCCACGACCAAGGCGACCAGATGAGGATGATGAGAATTGAGTGCTGGTTTGAAAAGCACTAGAGGGAGTATTACTGATCCCTTCAGAAACAAAAGACAATTTTCCTGCTTTTTGATAGAATAATGTATAATATGCTGTTTTGGATTCAGTTTTTGATCTGTTTTTAATGTTTAGTTTTATGCTTTTTCTTTTGCTTAGTCTAGTTTGATGTTAGCTGAATAGGTAGGATAGTTTAGTTTTATTTTTAGGATGCATGAGTAACGGGAAAAAGCATGCTAGGGGCCTGAGTTAATGTTATATCTGCCCGGATTGGATTGCGAAATAATTGCGGTTCCCGCAATTTTTGTGACTGATAGCATGTTTTGGACTGTCTGTTTAGTTAGGCTGTGATCTGTTAAATTCTATCTTTTGCTGCTAGCATGACTACCTTATATAGCTGATCTTGAAGCATGCTGGATGAGTGTCATAGGACACCCTTTGATAGTTTAAATTTGCCTCTGAATAGTGCTCAGCATGCATAAACCATAAGTCCTGAAACCTGTCTGTTATGTTCAAATTTTCTGCTGCTGGGATAGTTGCTTCTAGAATGTTTTGCCTATGCCTAGGATGTTTAGATTCTCTTTGTTTTACTTTAGACTAGATGCTTCTAGGACAAGTTTGGGGGTGTGCCACCTCAAACACTCATTGGGGACAATGAGTAGTTGAAGTTTGGGGGAGGCCACCCTAGGCCTAGGAACATTCCTCTCTCCCTTAGAAACATAAGCATTCTTCTTCTCCTTTTAAAAAAAAAATGATGAACAAAATGAAAAAAAAGAATAAAGGGGGGGAGTTTCTCTTAGGTTGCTGAGTAATCAATGCCAAGTGTGTAACCCACAAGTGGTGTTGCATCAAAAGGCAACCAAAGGAGAAGCTCCACCTAAGAAAAAAAAAAAAAAAAAAAAAAAAAAAGAGAAAAATATAGGGAAGAAGAATGTATACCTAGGAGTTATAACTTGGTGGCTTAGATGTCCTATTTAAAAAGAACTCTGATCCTCAAAGTAGCTAAGCACAAAAGTTGTAACTTGTAGGGTTGTTTTAGGGAGATGAGTGTATATCCAATGTAGTGATGCCAGGGCTTAGGTTGTTCTCTTAAAGTACTACTGTCACTGTTAATACTAAGACTGGCATGACTCTAAGGAATCCTAGACACATTAAAAATAAGCTAGAAGCATGTACTGAGTCTGGAGTAAAGCTTGGTAGAATTTGAAACCTTAGGGATAATAACATGATATCATAGAAGTAGTTAGATCAGTAGTAGGGGGTTAACAAAAGCAGCGGGTATGGTAGGCAGGTGAAGTCAGAAGAGCTGGATAAAGAGGTTAGTTTTAAACTTAGGAGTGTGTCACAGGACAGCATTGCTATAGACAAAATATAAGGGAGTCGGTGGGTAGTTAAAGAAGTAGAAACAGCAGCCTAAGTAAGTCCTTAGTATGCTTGAGGACAAGCAAAGCCTTAAGTTTGGGGGTGTGTTAAGTCTCTGAAAGTGACTTATTTAGGACCCATTTAGCTTAAGAAGATGTACACATTTAGGTGTTTTTGTTAGCATTTAGCTTAAACCTATGCTTTAATATGAGAATTAGAAGAAGGTAGCTAATATAGGACTTGTGTACAATAGGTAGAAAAAGGGTTGAAAACCGAAGAAAAGAATGAAAAAATAACCATTGCAAATGAATTGCGGAATAATTGCGGTGACTGCAATTATTCAAGTTAAAACCGTAAGTTGGCTGATCATTTTCTGTTTAGATCCGACTTTTCAGGGATTCGTTCTTTCTCCTCCATCCATTCTGATATATGACGTTGAAGGTTGATGGTTCTCCTTGGCCCAAACGCACCTGCAAACTACTATAAAAGGGGGTCAAAGTCGGAGGTTCAGCAATCAATTTCGAAGCGCAGAAGTCTTCTTGCAGTCCACCATTTCCATCTGTTTTCCTTTGCCGTCTGTTGGAGTGAGGTTCTCAGCTTTTGGAGTCGATAATCTGATAGGAAGGAGAGAAGATTCTTCTTCTCTCTCGATTGGATTCATCCAAGCACGGCTGAATTCTCATCACCATCATTCGAGGCGACTGCCACGAAGTTTTCAGCAATCCTTTACTGTTTTCTGTTCTTTCCTTCTCATTTCCCTTACTGATCATTGTTGTTCTTAGTTTAGTCATTTCAATTACTGCATTTCGTTGTTGTCTGTCTTGGATTCAGTCTTTTAAAGCTTTCCTTTGTTATTCGAACACTTAAAGTAATCAAAGTAAGTTTCTGCATTTCACAGTCTACCTTGTTCTGCTACGAGTTTTGCTTGCTGTTTTACACACATTTCTCTTCTAAGCATGTCTACTTTATCTACCATTTCTGCTCTTTACATATCCATGAGTAACTAAAATCATTTAGGGGCATGCTAATGACAGAACTATAGGCTAAAAAACGTGAGTCAAGTAGGTAGATTAACACTCGAACATTGATTGTATGTAAGCTTCATCCCACGGGCAATTTCGATTGGCCATCCATTTTGTCCAAAGAACTCCTAACCTCTGGAAGGAGTAAGAGTTCAGAGTCATATAATCATGCTAGCCTTTCATGGTAATCAGGAAACGGCCTAGGAATAGGCGTTTCCCTAGTACAAACTGCACACTCCTGCTTTAACAAGATGCTTAAGACCTTACTTTGAAGTCGAGTAAACTTGAGTCTCTCATGCATGGAATCGGACGATACTTGAGATAGAGTGAGTTTGATGTATAGAGAGTTGATCCAAAGCTTGATAATCGTAATAAAATGCCTATAGGATAGTCATTAGTAGCCCTTAATCCCCCATTTTAATCAGATTCGCTGCTAAGTAATTGCGGAAACATTGCGGTCCTCGCAATTCTGCCTTGTTATCATTCTGTTTAGCTGTTTTCTTCCTCGATTATTAATTCCATCTCTTGTCCTTTAGGTCTAGTTTTAACTTTAATTTGTTTATGTTATATCCCTCTACACATTCAGCAAAAAGTAGTTAATTAAAAACCAACTTTACCCCCTCAAATTCAACCCATCTTTCTTAACATTCACACTTCGCGAATAGCTAAAAATGAGTCTCTGTGGAAAAAACGAATTAAATATACTCACTACTTGCTGTGAGACCATGTATGCTTGCATGTTCTAAGTGCTCTCTCTTTCCTTTTGCATATTTATCTTTACACATTGAGCACGCAACAGGTACCCAGCCTTATCCGTATACTATAGACAATTTTGACTGACTACTTGAGCTTGATCCACAATCATGTCATACATGAGGCTCAAGTACTCATATTCAGCCAAGGGTGTTGGTCATTGGTATAGGTTAACCTAAACACGTTTCACTTTATTCCAGTAAACTCTTTTACTGAATAAAACTAATAACTCTTTATTCTAAATAGAATATTTACAAACATAACACTTTACAAACCACGAGTTTTAGGACATAAAACCCAACAAACTCTCACTTGAACTTAAACGTCTGTGGTGTACATGTTAGGTGGAGAAAACTAATATATCATATATCAAGAAGTTTTCTCCCACTGTCCTCTTCAGCAACTCGGATCCCTACACTCTTCTAGGTGTCTCTCAAACACTTTAGTCATGAGAGACTCAGTAAACAAATCAGCATGAAGTACTACGAGGCTTTCCATGTGACCATCACATCTCCTCATAACACTATCTACGAGCTCAGCTTATAAATCTATTGTTGCTATTACAAGCTGCAAATAGACTTAGCTGCCAACGAGGAATCAACAATACAACTCTTCTATTCTACTTCTCTAAGTACAAGGACAAAACTTTAACTGGAATTCAATCCAATTGGACTAATATTACTGACAGCTCCCACTGCATAGCACATATCGGATCATGTATCTCAAAAGATACATCTGACCTCCAATATGTAAATGCACTTGGGTGCGTCTCGTATCCTCAACACTTGAGGTGTCTCTAAAAACCATTTTCATAGACCATCGAATATTGACAACAGCTTGTCAATAAAAGATTTTAGAGACAACACTATCGATTTGTTCTTACGACTCAGATCAACCTGAATCCTTAGAACAAACTAAGCCTACCTCCAAATCAACTATTTGGGAATGGGTCGCTAGTTAATGCTTATTTGTCAGAAATGAATCCTACATCATTCTCAATGATTAGGACATCAATTACGGAAACAGTTTATGAAAGCTACCACATTGATTAAACTCTTGTCAAACAAGGTTTATCAAACGTTTATTCAAACTAATGTTCAAAACCATAAAATTTGATCACCATATCAAACCTTACAATTCAGGATAAAGATGCTTATTCTAATTCATAAATTAATCGAATAGGCTCGCAAACCATTTGCTCTTTGTCCTCGAATTATGAATCTATCTGGTTGAGACTTATAGATACTCTGATCAAGATCGTTATTCTGCAGGAAAGCTAACTTGACATCCACTTGCCTTATTCTATGAAGATAGAACATGACAATGGATAAGAGTCATCTATTTAACTTACGTCTGGCAACAAGAGAAAGAAAGTATACACAATAAACTCTTTCTCTTCGGGACAATCTCATTACCAGAAAGTCAAGCCATACAGGTTTTCACCTTAATGGCTTGGTCTCAATACCATTCATAGATTTGTGGTTTTGAGCCATTGGGCCTTGTCTATGTGATCCATTGTCTAATTAAAGACAACGAATCCTCAATGTTATCATCAAGTATGATAACTTTGAGTTAAAGACAAGCCAGTGCAGCGGATCGGGTTGTCCTACAACCCTCCCACTGCATTGAGGCTTTCTCAACGGTTGAGAAAATCTAGTTTGATCAACAACCTTTGTTGATATCTACTATAGCTTTCGTTAACATTGTGAGTCTTAACACACTAGTTGTTTTCGAGTTTAATAGAACACATCAGTATATATCTTTTGCTAAATGAACTGTTCATTATATACAACAAAAGATAACATATACAGGTGTTCGGTTCAAACTATAAATATAGACAATAATTACATATAACAAATGTTATTATCTCTATACAACAATTACAAAGACTCCCACTGGTTCAGCTGCAATGATATCTCCATATCTCACAGCGAGAAACAGGCTGTCAGGAACTAGTTTCCTGAAGAAAAACAAACATGATTAGTGGTTCCTGGAGACATCTAGGTATGGCATTCATATTCCACTAAACTTGTTTAGACAAATAAATCACATTTATATTGTCGTTCTTTCTTAGCCTGATTCTCAACAAGGTATTTGGAGCAGTTACGCTTCCAATTCCCATCTTCAATACAATGGAAACATTTTCCTATGTTTGAAGAATGTACCTTGCGAATAGCAGGGGCTTTGCCCTTCCTCCTGTTTCTCTTCTTCTTCTGAATAATCTCATTACTTAGAGAAGCAGACTTAGGCTTACTCCCCAACGCCGACCTCTTAAGAAATTTCTTCGAAGTGACAACATTTGTCTCCTCCTCTATTCCTTTGAAAGTGTACAGAGACTGATAAGTCTAAAATGACGATGATAGCAACGTTTACTTTTGCCGCATTAAAGTGGACCATCATGTTAAGGACAAACTCCCTAACAGAGGTATCCTCCACCATGCGAGAGTTGTAAACGAACTTGAAAGCTTCATAACAAAGTGATGAAGACGACTGTCCACCATCACTTGTAATGAAGACATGATTTCCCTCAAGGAAACCATAACCTCATGCTACTTGCACAAGACATCAAACATGCTTGTCAAGATTTAGATTTGGGCTATCTCATTAGCCCTAATCCATTCATTGTATGCCTCTCGAACACTTCGAGATGCATTCGAGTCAGGAGTAAGAGGACATTCCTCCGTGAAGACAAACCTAAGGTCGTCTAGAACCAGAATCATATTCAGGTTCGACTTCCAGGTTCCGTAATTTTCTCTAGTTAACTTGTTGTGAGCTAACAACTAGATAAACGAGCTCGACATGCTAAAAAAAATGTAAACTTATTAGTGAAACGGTTTTAACCTATTTAAATCAATTAAAACATTTAGTAGTAAATAAAGTACCCAAACTCTTTATTTACTAACAACGATACTTTGGTAGGTCAGAATGGCCGCTACCGAATGGTAGTCGAGCACTCCTTTACTAAATCAAGACAATCTTGACTAAATGTTATCTCCAGAATAGCTCATATTCCAATAGCATCTTAGTTATCGTTTTTGGTCTGGATTCACTAACTCCTTAGTAAATCTCGTAAGTGTGACCCTCCATTTTTAGAATGCACAGAACGGCCCCAACATAGCAACCGAATGGAATGTGAGTGTTGGGAATGGCCCTGTGTTTCACTATCCATAAATGGTGACTGAGGTGTTCGATCTCCCATGCCCCATCCCTCCGAATGGATTGGTGCCTCCTAGGGTCACCTTGCAGGCGGAACATGGGAATCTCACGGTTCAATCCAATGGAGGAGACCGCAGGAAATACTGACGCACTTCCTTCTCCCACTTACTATAGATACTTACTCCATTCACCTTGCTATTGAAAGTTGCAAATACCATCCGAATGGGGATGCCCTATTGACATCACGAGGCCGAGAAAAATTCTCACGTTGTGAACTTTTAGGGAGTGCGTAGCAGGAGAGGGATATATCATATATTCCTTCTCAACACTTCTACTAAGTATCGTGAACGGTGAAGGGTAAAAACTCAGGTTTTATCTGGCTAAGTAAATAAAACCTTAAGTTTAGGCAAACATTGTACCTGAGATGTCTAGGTTATAAACACTTTACTAACCTCACACCTCTCATGCATGCTCATAAAGTCGGGTTAATTTTACTCAAGTACCGGGTAGTCCCTAGGTAGGAGGTGATCCGTCAATTCATTTTCCTCCAACCTTAGACAAGATTTCACCGGGTGAGTTTCTCATAACCTTATCATTTACAAGATTTCGATCTATTCATCTAATGAACCTGATCGAATCATTTAACCCTAAATGAACATTGAACATGCTTTTCTTTGTTATAGATTTTAAAAGTCTAAGTCATTTTTACAACACTTGCAAAACTAGACTTTCTACAACAAATTCTACATGTTTCTCAAACATGCAACACTAAGGCATGACAAGTTGAATATTTAACATCATAATCAATATAACACTTATATCGATTATGCTCTTAAACATACAACTCATAATTAATAAATTAATATAACACTTATATCAATTCTCATGAATTAAGCATGCATCATATACATTATAACAATTATAACATACAATATGCATCTAAAGTTGGATGTTTAATTTCATAATTAATATAACATTTATATTAATTATTCTATTAAGCAAACAACAACTAATTCATGAATTAATATAACTCTTATATTAATACTCATGAATTAAACATGCATCATATACATTATAACACTTATAACCTACAATATGCATAAAACACTTATAACTTACAATATGCATAAAATCAGGGAAACTTATGTTGTTTATTTAATTTCATAATTAATATAACACTTATATCAATTATTCTATTAAATTAGCAACATTTAATTCATGAATTAATATAGCTCTTATATTAATACTCATGAATTCCCAAATATGCATACTATATATTATAACACTTATAACTAGAGATGTCCATTTGCCACGCCCCGCCCCGCCCCGAATGGGACGGGGAATGGAGCAGGGTGCGGGAAAATTTTTTTGCCCCGTTTACCCGCCCCGTCCCGCCCCGCATACTTTTATATATATACATATATACATTATTCATCAAAAAATTAACTACACACTTCTTTTTTTATCTAAAAAAAATACACATTTTACCAATAAAGTTCCAAAAAAACACACATCTTACAAATAAAATTTATGAAATTAAATATATATAATATTAATCAACTTAACAAATAGCAAAACTTAAAAAAAAATGGATAAGAATAAATTAAAAAAAGTAAATTATTCGCAGGAAAAATTACCCGCGGGGAATACCCGTTACCTGCGAATTCCCCGCGGGGAATACCCGCCCCGTCCCCACGAAATTAAACGGGGAATTTTGCGGGGACGGGTAATGAAATGGGGGACGGGGACGGGGGCGGGGAAGGCATTACCCGGCCCTGCCCCGTCCTATGGACATCTCTACTTATAACATATTTTCAATGCATGGAGCAGGCTTCCTATGGTGAGATTTTAAATCTATATGGCATACGTTATGCACATACAAACATGGATTTTAATTAAAACATACATTCACAATGCATAATTAATTAAACACACTAAAGTGGATCGATTTTGGCATTTAGCAAGCTATAACTATTTTATTACAAGCTTGTTGAACAAGCTAAGTCTTGAGCAGACTTCGAACTTTTCGCACCGCCTTGGACCAGCTTGCTCCCCCGAACGCTTCGGCCAATTTCTCTTCGTACTTCCCATTTGTATCGCCCAGATCGAGTTTGAACTTGTACCGAACAATTCGGCGAGCTCAAAACTCGAGCTTCTTTCACAAATAAACTTATATGGACTCTAATGACTCTAAAAATACAGACTTTTAAGCACACATTAAAGCCCATACATTCTCGGGCAGTTACAAATTATGAAGTTAAAAAGAAACGATGCCAAAATCGATTTTCACTTTAGACGTCCATTCATAAACAATTTCTAAAATAAAATACCCAGCTACTTAAATTGATGCAAATTGAGTTAATCACAAAATCGCTCTGATACCAATTGATGGAGCGATATGCGCAGCGGAAGCGATTTTGGACCGATGATACTCTAATTTCATCAATTTAACAAATAGAAAACATGCTCAAAAGACGGAAATAAGAAATTTAGAATACATACCCTTGTAGTTCCAATTTCTTCAAGATCCGTCGGTCGTTCTTCGTCACGAACTCTTCCGGCCTCTTCTCACGAACGCCCCGAGGACCACCCAGGTAGTCCCGCTATCCTCGGCGCCGAGCAACGGAGTTGTGAGACTCCGAAAGAAAAGAAAACGAAAAAGAAATGAAGAAGAAACAAGAAGAAGACGAAGAAGCAAAAGTAGAGGGGTGAGCTTCAAAACAGAGAACAATGAGAGTGTGAGCGCTCATTGTTCAAACCCCGGAGTCAGCTATTAAGGGAACAACCTATCTACTAACCCTGAAGAGCGGGTTAGGAGTGAACTCCATCTTACTACACTATGTCCCCAGCTACCTATTGGACTTTATCCCTTAGATGATAAGTTATTGAGTCAGCGCTAATAGGCCACTCTCACCCGTACAAGTCTAAGGATATTGTCTAATAAGCGCTAATAGGCCACTCTCACCCGTACAAGTCTAAGGATATTGTCTAATAAGCAGGAGTTCATAGTAAGCTCAGGATTAAGATCGAGTTACCTAGGCCATCAAATGAAAATGTCGGTCTCATCAGTAAACGGTGCAGGAGTTCATAGTAAGCTCAAGATTAAGATCGAGTTACCTAGGCCATCAAATGAAAATATCGGTCTCATCAGTAAATGGTGTTATAAAGAGAGAGCAACATATATAAGCAGGAGTTCATAGTAAGCTCAGGATTAAGATCGAGTTACCTAGGCCATCAAATGAAAATGTCGGTCTCATCAGTAAACGGTGCAGGAGTTCATAGTAAGCTCAGGATTAAGATCGAGTTACCTAGGCCATCAAATGAAAATGTCGGTCTCATCAGTAAACGGTGTTTTAAAGAGAGAGCAACATATTTCGCGGTTCGGTCTTATACAAACTCTTTGCACAAGACGCCCTTTCGCGGTTCGGTCTTATACAAACTCTTTGCACAAGACGCCCTCACTCGCACATCTCCATGTGAAACGATTCGGATCATGAGCCCATCGTTGATCCACATGAGGCGATTCGGATCATGAGCCCATCGTTGATCCACATGAGGCTCAGTGAGCCGCATCCAAGGCCTTGAGCCTGATCCACAGAAGCTAAGGGTGTTGGTCATTGATATAGGTTAAGCTAAACACGTCACTTTATTCCAGTAAAAGAAGTGTTTAACGCCGTCTGTGGGAATCGAACCCACGACCACATGGTTAAAAGCCATGCGCTCTACCAACTGAGCTAAGACGGCCAGATATTAAGTCATAGATCTATTATATAAAACATAATTACAAATATTAGGAATCTATTGGACACAACTAAAAGTTGAAGGTCTATCGGACAAAAGTTCATGAACCTTTGTGCCACTAAGCCAATTCCTATTTTTAAGAACAATGGTTGAATTATAATAGTAATTGATTATACATTTCAAGTTGAGGAGGGCTCGAGCCCCTGGGCCTACGACAAATCTGCTCCTGATTTTATATGAATCCTATAAGCCCCTGGACATGTAGGTAGTATCTTGAGAATACTTTTTTTAATGATTTTTTTGAACAGAAACCTACCCTGGAGTATAAATTGCAACACATTAGGTGATGTTTTGAGATAAAAATTGATACATCTTGCAAAGTTAAAAGATTAAAATTAAATATGCATATATCTATCACAATTATATTTCATTCAATAATTTCTTTAAAATTTTGATTCACCAAAAACTTTTATAGAATAACTTTTTTATGTTCTTGGAATATTGATTCATAATATTTAAATGAAAATTTTATTACTAATCCCAATTCAATAATGTTTTAAAATAGAAAAGCAGATACTCAAAATAAGAGAGTAAAATAATTAAAAATATAACACTTAAAATAAGAGAGTAAAATAATTAAAAATATAACACTTTTTTCTAAGAGATTTACAAATATGACCATTTTTATTACGATAGCCTTCTATCAATGATAGCATATCAGTTACCCAAAAAATAAAAATGATAAATTTACAACTTCATAAATAAATTATAGAAAAATTGAAAACTTAAGATTCCAAAAACCAAACTATTTGATGTTATATATGTCTCTCAAGTCTTCTAACTGTTTTTTTGCTATGGCCCTTGTGCTTCAACTTGCTCTTTAGGTTGTGGACAAGATTGCCTTCAATTCTTTCTGCCTAAACCTTCATGGTTTTGCTTTGGGTGGCCTCATACCAATTGGAGATAATTGTCACCCATTATATACTCATGATCTTTCCCTTTTCTAGACAATGTGGGATATTGTTTGTATCCTAATAATCCTCCCCTCAAACAAAGTACCACACTTAAGTCTACTTTGTTCTCAACAATCCTCCCCTCGAACAAAGTACCACGACCTCCCCACAGATAGGATCCTTGAGCAACCCGGAAAGCTCAACCATGACCCTCAAATAGTCACCCATCCGAATTACACTTGAGCATCCCGCTCAACCACGGATTCGCTATGACTCAAATTATGACAATGTCATTGGGAGACTCATCAATATATTTATTCGACAAACAAAGTACCACACTTAAGTATCACGACCTCCCCACAGATCCCATCCGAATTACACTTGAGCATCTCGCTCAACCACGGATTCGCTATGACTCAAATTATGACAATGTCATTGGGAGACTCATCAATATCTTTATTCGACCTCTGAGGATTTTACAAACATGGTTAAGTTAGGGACATAGGATACCACTTATTAAGGACAACAGAACCTAGACATCTTCATGATGGTATGATATTGATATTGTCCACTTTGGGTATGATATTGATATTGTCCACTTTGGGTATGATATTGATATTGTCCACTTTGGGCCTAGACATCTTCATAATGGTATGATATTGATATTGTCTACTTTGGGCCTAAACACTCATGACTTTGTTTTTGGTTTCACCCAAAAGGCCTCATACGTACCAATTGGAGATAATTGTCACCCATTATATACCCATGATCTTTCCCTTTTCTAGCCAATGTGGGATATTGTTTGTATCCTAACACATACAATGGCTAATCTCGGTCCCAAAGAGAAATTGTTTCGAACTTTTGATCCGTGTTGCAAACGATGTTGTCGAAACTAATATTAAGCTTTGGTGTCCATGGTATCTGTGTTTGAAATTTAGTCCAAGTAATGTAGACAACATTTTCAATTTTTCAATTTTTCAATCTTTGATATTTTTCATCTTTGGCTATCTAAATGCTATATAACATCTAAATATATATGCAAGTGTTTGAAGCAATGACGGTATGAGCTGGTTTAGTTACTTCTGACCATGGAGATCAACTATTCACTGTTTTTTTGGTTTTGGAAGTGGCTAACCAAGGTTTTTCAACTTTGCTTATGTTTTTTAAACAACCAACAAAGCTCATAGAGTGATTCAATTTATACTTAATACAATGATAGTGGCTTTTTGGCTTTCCCTTGCAAACGATAGTGGAGCAGAGGATCGTGGCACAAAGTTGTACGCAGAAGGCGACTGACAGACAAAAAAACAACTTGTCAGCGAAGGACCAACTCGACGCGCTTGACGCCTGTGAATAAAGCTTCCTTGTCTGGAGCGCGTGAAGAACACTGTTGGGATAACTTTTGCCTATTTAAACGCAATTTTCATGATGAGAAGAGAGATGAGAAGTGAGAGCTCGAACCTTTACCAATTTTAATATAATTTAAAGAAATCCTTAGAGAAGAAGAAAAGGAAAATCGTCATTGGAGACCAAGTTGCAGAAGGGAGCTCCTACATTCTAAAGCTCAACGCGTCTGGAGAAAGTGACAGCCCTCCACCGCCGCCGAAGAAGAGACGCTCTCCTTCAACATAGTCCGATTTTATAATTCATTGCATAAATAAATCATTTTTATGTCAATTTTATCTGAAGTTCTATCAATTGCATACCAAATATATGTTTTATAATTCATTGGACATGTATGAGAATATTTTTTTCAATGATTTCTCGAACGAAAATCTACCATAAGGTATAATTGCAACAAATTTTAAAGTTGAAGTACGAAGTAAAAATTGATACAATTCCGTTGGTCTAGGGGATTATGGGAAACCCTAGGTCAAAATATATATATATATAATTTAGGTTAGGGTCCTCAATATGTTATATGCTGCTTTAACCTCCAAGCATCTTATTCCCCGTATGATAAAGAGGATTGTCATGATTGGTCTGAGTTGCATAGATGAGGAAGACCACAAACCACAAAGTGTTGCGTGCTTTGGATTATTCATAACATCCAATGGTTCCAGGTAATTCTAATTCCCTTTAATTTAGTTTTCTTCCATGCTTAGATCCTAAAAGTTTGATTGTTCTCGAATTAAATGTCTTTATTCTTGAATAATCATATATTGGGTTTTTCCTAATATTTCCAACAAGCAACAAACTCGGACAAATGCTCGCCGCCGCACAATGGATGCCAAAGAATCTTAAACTTTTGAACCCTCGTCGCCGCACAATAAATGCGAGCAAAGACTTTTACATGATCAAGTTTCTAGGGATGTACAAATAACTCGGGCCACCCAACCCAAATCCTTCGTTCCCTGCGTCATCGTCGTCTCCCCTCGTCGTTTTTGTCTCGCCTCGCCTTTCGTTCACATCTTACCGTCGTCATCGTCGCCTTGCATCTCCTTTTATTTCTTTTACTTTGTTCCCATCTGAAAGTCGCAACAGTAGCTTTCACGTTGTTCCAACTCGATCGTCGTCGCCGTTACTCCTCTCTTAGCCGACAACGAACAACCCGGTGACCAAACCCGAAAATATATGGGTTGGGTTGGGTTTCTCTCTTGAATAAGGTTGATCGGGTTGGGCATTTGACCAACCCAAAAAATCGGGTTGGTCCAAAAAACTCCTCCAACCCGACCCAACCCAATCCATGTACACCCCTACTAGTTTCCACCATCAACGATAGTGATGATTTCATAAATTAATTTCACGAGGAATACATTCATATCAAGTTTATTTTAATCCTATCAATTGCATACCAAGAATATGTTTTGTAATTCATTGAACACTCATGAGAATACTTTTTCCAATGATTTTTCGAACAAAAATCTATTATAAGGTATAAGTAACAATATATTTGAAAGGTTAAGATAAAAATTGCAACACTTACCCAAGTTTAAATTGCACTTTAATGAAATTGAAAGGTTTGAGGAAAAATTGATACACTTTACCAAGGCAAAGTTAAATATGCATATGGCTATCATAATTATATTTCATTCAAATTTTGATTCACCAAAAACTTCTATAAAAGAATTTTTGAAGTTGTTGGAATGTAGATACATAATATAAAAATGGAAATTTAATTACTAATCCTCAATTGAATAATAGTTGTCTGTTTGCTTCATCTCCAAAAAGTAAAAATGATAAATTTACAAACTGAAAATTAAATTAGGTAAAGAAAAGTCTGTTAACTTAACCCCATGAGTAATCAAATTTACAAACACCCATACCAGAAGGTCCCACATCGAAAGCTTATAAATTACAACTTTCCTACTTAAACCAAAAGATGAAGTTAGCTGGACACGACCTTACTTGAACAGGATCTGTTCTATAGGTTGTACAACTGTATCCTTGATTTCTAAGGAGACAAGAACCAAAGTCTGGTGGATGAGACATTGCCTTGTGGCTAGAGCGTGATTAACGATTCAACGGACCTTGGTCCTCTGGTTGTAGATGATCGTTCTTGGCAGGCTCCAACCTGCTGGGATGGTTGCAAGGCGGTCTGACAGACTTCAATATTTTTGGACTGGTTTCGTTTGCTGAGTTTCTTTTAATGGGGTTTGATTTTTGCTACTGCTCATAAGATGTTTGATGATATGTCTCTGAAATCTAAGGTACTTGGTTTTATGCTCATGAGGTGTTTGATGATATGTCTAACAAGATGGAGGTGGGTTTGTTTTTTGGTTGCCATGTAAAATGCACAAACCTTAGCGTATGGAGTTGTGGTAAGCTTGTCTTTTGAGTAGGACGAGATCACCTACACAAATAATTCTTTTCTTAATGAAAAACAATTTCAAATTTTCAATCTTTGATATTGTTTCAATTTGGCTATCAAAATGCTATGACATTTATATGCAAGTGATTGAAGCAATGACTGTATGAGCTGGTTTAGTTACTGATGAACATGGAGATCAAATTATTATTCACTGTTTTTTGGCTTTGGATGTTGCTAACCAAGGTTTTTGAATTTGCTTATGCATTTGGACGAGTCGAGTTCCTTTAGAGTTGGGCTCCTTCATCACGTGTGGAGCCGTAGCCGAGAGTCGAGCTCCTGTGACTTGATTTGCCTTAAAATAAGAATGTTGTTAGAAATTTATACCTTTTGTGAATATAAAGCATTTTAAACAATAAATCGTGCCTAATATAAGTTTGACTTAAGTTTCTGAAAAGAGAGAGAGTAAATAGGTTGTTTCCACAAGCTATATATGAAGCCCTTGCTTGATGTTTTTGGCTTGAGAAAGATATTGGGGGATTACATGACAATCTAGAGACATCCAGTCAAGTTCTGCACTTCACAACCATCAATTTGATCCGGAGACACTCTGCAGTGAGCTTTGGACCCTTGCTTACATTGAAAACTAATTGTTAGGACACCGCCTAACGGGATCAAGAACTTCAATGTATTGATATGAAAAGATATATGAAATACAAGATTACAAGTGATTATAGGTACTTGCACCCTCCCATCTTGAGAACTATCTCAAGCCTTAGTTCACTTAACCAATTGCCCACCTTCCTCTAATCTCATCCCCTCTATTTATAACCATATACTCTAACTAACTTCCTAAATATTTACCCTATATGCCCTTACTACTAACATACCCATATTGCCCATATACCCCTAACTAGGGTCCTTACACCCTTATTAAAGATTCACCTGATAAGTGTAAATCTCTATCTTCATTTGGTTTTGACGATAGATCTCTTGGAAGGGTGTTTTCTCCAACTTTTTAGAAGCAATCATATCTGGTATGGCAATATTTTCGACAGATGCAATTTCAACAATGCTGATAGTTTCCGATGCCGAGACGTCTGGTGTAGAGTTAACGATAGAGAGAGGCAGCAGTTGGCGTAACCAAATTGTTGGTCTTCCCATCCAGTACCTATCCATCCATCCACATTGTAAGTTCTTATAGTTGCAAATTAATCTTACCGATAACGGTGTACGTTACAATTTCAACTTTAGAAACCGCTCTGGTTTCTTTGTTGTATCCACAGACTCGTCATCTGAACTGCTGCTACTGCTACTGCTACTGCTACTGCTACGATCATCATCACCAGATCCTTTTACAGACTCTTTTTTATCTCATTCAGGACCCCAGCGTTTGAAAAGCTGCACTCTTGTATTTCCTTATTCCTCTCACCAAATGGATTGCTGTGGCTTGGGTTGATTCTGAGAAGGTGGGGAATCAACCTCATCACTGTCACTTCCCTTATCATCTTGGTTCTTAACATTTCCTGACATGGAAAATTCTAATCAGAACAAATCAAAACAGAATTCTATAAATCCCCAGATGGGAAAAGGGCCAGGTTATTTCAAAGGGCTTTGTATGTAACCTAATTCAAGTCAAATCCTTCTCTACAAAACAATCAGCTTGCTAAACGAATCAGTAACAGAAATTCAAACCCAACAGTAAAAGAAAGCTGATAAAAGGTGGGTGATGAGGGTGACGGTGACCTAACCCAACAATTTAAACCAGAAGCCAAGTCAAGGAAAAAAATAATAATAATAATAATAAACTAAAGATTTCGATTGATCAACAGAGAAGCAAGATGAATTCAATTAAACAATTAAAAATGATTCTAATATGTTATTTGAATTCAAACATTTTCAGAAGCTTCTTTTTCTCACCTGCCAAACAGCATATTCCAAACCAAAATTAATGCATGAACATGATAGGTATTAGATGAACTATGAACAAGAAAAACCGGTATCGAGCTGTTCGAGATGCCGAGAACTCTCCTTTTTCAAGTGGCTTGAAGGTACTTGATATTGGTATTTTGGTTTCCTGTTCTGCTACATGAAGATGTGCTCTCAAAGTGGTTTATAGTTGATAACGTTGTTTCTTTGCCCTTCCTGGAAGCATGATATTTTGAGCACTCACCATAGTTGCTACCAGTAATCTCCACAAGAACAGGTTCCGCCACGAAAGTGATGGAAGCGGCTAGAGTCTCGTACGACGATCTCGCGGCCAACGACTTTCGCTATAAGTTTGATGGCATTATGGCAATCGCCACAAATACGGAGGTTTTTCATTACTGTTATTGTGCTACCTTCAACTGTACTAATTAATCCAAACCCAATAGCAAGTCTCTCACTGTGATAAGACAACATTTCTGCTTTTTGTTCTGTCTCAACATCATGTAAGGAGAATTTAGTATCAGGCACATAACCTAGTTCCTTCAACTTTCCACCCAACCATTCCATTTTTTGGTATATCTTTCTGCTCGATGGATGCAACCGATCTCCCGAAAGGAAATCATGCCTGATCCCCTTAATTGTAATCCAGCTACTTCCAGGCTGCTTTAAAATTCCTTCATCTTTCATCGTTTTCCTTATTCTAGAAACTTCAGTCCATTTGCCAGTAGAAGCATATAGATTTGAGAGTAATGTATAAGCAGCACTACAATTTGGTTGTAGATCCAACACACATTTTGATGCCCTTTCAGCTACATCCACATTAGAATGCTTGGTGGAACTGCCAAGCAATGCAAGCCACACCGTGTAGTTTGCTTTAATAGGCATGTTATGAATCAACGCTTCGGCTTCGTCCAATTCGCCACATCGGCCTAAGAGATCGACCATAGAAGCATAATGCTCATTTGTCATCTCAATACACAAGTTTTTGCCAAAATGTTTGAAAAAGCATCTACCTTTTGTTAACATCCCAGAATGGCTGCAAGCAGAAAGTAGTCCCACGAGCGTAATTTCGTCTGGATCCACCCTCGCACGAATCATTTGAGCAAAGAGAGTCAAAGCCGACATCCCATAACCATGTTGTGCACATCCGACAATAATGGAGTTCCAAGACACAATATTCTTCATAGACATTCTTGTAAAAACAGCAAGTCCATCACTAATGTATCCACATTTAGTATACATGACAACAAGAGAATTACTAACAAAGATATCATTTTCCAAACCTAGCTTGTGGGCTACACTATGAACTTCCCTGCCTCTATCAACAGCCTCTAATCCACAACATGAATTGAGAGCACTAGTAAGAGAAGATTGATTAGGAAGTACACACATTCTAATCATGCCCTTGAAAACCTGCAACGCGTCTTCGTGCTTACAGTTTAATCCATATCCCGTCAAAAGAGCCGTCCAAACCACGACATTTCTCCGTAAATTATCGTCGAAAATGTCAGAAGCATTCTCTATTAGCATGCAGTTGGCATAAAAGGTTATAAGGGAAGCAGATATATATTCATCAAAGCAGTAACCAGTCTTAACAATTAGACCATGAATCTGTATACCTATGAAGAAAGCCCGTTTGTTTGCACAAGCTGTCAATGCACAGGCCAATGTGCTTGAAGTGGGTTTGACAAAGGAAGCCAACATTTTCTGGAAAACAACTAAAGCTTCAAGACTCTTTCCATTCTGGTCAAGCCCACCAATCACCGAAGTCCAGGAAATCACATTCCGAAAAGGCATTTTCTCAAACAACTCAACAGCATCTTCAACTCTACCATTACTAAAAAACCCATGAACCATTGAATTCCAAGCAGCTACATCCTTAGTGGGCATCTCCCAAAACAAACGCTCAGCAATCTCAACTCTCCCAAACTCCAGCAGCCCATCGATAATCGTGGTCCAAGACACGACATTTCTTTCAGGCATTTTGTCGAACAAGTTCCAGGCCATACATAAATCCCCGCATTTGAGGCACCCTTTGAGCATAGAATTCCATGAAATCAGATCCTTCAGAGGCATTTCATAGAACAGCTTCAGGGCATCCTCAAGGCTGCCTTTTTCTGCATAACCCGAAATCATCATGGTGTATAAGTTAACACCAGGAGACGACATCTGATTGAATAAGGATCGGGCTTCATTGATTCTTCCGTTTCTTAGATGGAGAGAAAGCAAAGAATTGTAAGAGGGAGTGGCGAAAACAGAGAAATTTCTGGTTTGAAACAAACAAATATAAGAATTGGAGGGAATCAAAGAACAGCCCGTGCGTAGAACAGAGAGGGAGAAGTGGAATGACAACTGCAAAATTTTAGAAGTTCGTAATTTGGTGCGAACGATTCGCCGCATGGCCGTTGCTCAACAGTCACTGATTTCAGAATTCAATTCACTTGCTTTGCACTCTTCAAAGTTCTGATTAAAAGTGTAAGAATCTATTATCCACTTTAAACTTACATGGTTTTTGTGAGATTTTATCTAAATTGCAACCTAATTTTTTAGTTAATTATTTTATATTCTTTGATTTAATTCATGTGCGGGTTTGTGATTGCGGTAGCTTTTTAAATAATTGTTGTCAGCTTTATTTTTAGAAAAATAAGTGATTAGTGTTTGGTAAATTTTAATTTAGGGCGTTTGATAAGTTCAAACAAAATTGTTATGGCTTGATAGTAAAGACCAAAATAGACATGTTATTTTAGTTATTTATATGTTTTTTTAGAGAATAATTATTTATAACATATGGGGCTGGAGAATCGAACCTAAGACCTCTCGGTCTTTAGTCATTAGACATGTCAGTTGAGTTATTCTCTTGATGGCGTATATAATAGACCTTTTTTTTATATATATATCATGTGGTTAAGCCATGTGGTTGAGCTATGCTCTTATTGGCCGCATATAATAGACCTTAAGAATAGAGAAACGTCTAATGAATACACATGTGTTTAATACTTCTAGTTGATTAGTATGGAACGTGATCGCATCCAGCTAATAGACTAGGTTATGATGAATTTGATGTTAGGTTGGGTTAATTCCAGGAGACCTTATAGTGGTTCCAGTTAAGTCGATTAGATTTTTAATTAAAAAATGATATCTTTGTTGGAGTAATCGATGAACAAAACCATTAAGTGGCCTGATAATCTCTCATCTATTCCCCAATTATCTTGTCGTTGTCTTTATTTTATTGTCTTAGTTCTTAAGATTATCATGTAAATCTCTCATTCATTGCTTTTACATTCAAATTTAGTTTAGAAAAATTAATTTAAGTTTTATGTGGTTCGAACTTGATCAGTTGTAGTTTACTACAAATCGTTGATCGATAAATATAAATTTATTTGACAGGTCTCGACAGACTCGCTTCAAAAATCTTTATAGCGTACAAATTTAAAACTTTAGTCTTAAAATTTGGTAATATCTTGTCAGAAGAATTGAAAAGAAATGAAAACATAGCAACACACAACATTCCTTTTTTGGAAAGGACACACACAACATTCTTGCAAAAGTAATTGAAGGCAATCTGGTCCACAGCCTAAGCAAGCTCAAGCACAACAACATGGCAAGTTAGAAGAATGAGAAAGAAACTAACAACATTCTTGCAATCTAATCTAAATTTAGAGACGAAAAAAACAAAACAAAACAAAGTCGAGAAGATGGAGGGAAAGAACGATTGAAGACGATCTCGTTCTAAGCTTACAACAACCGTAGTTTAGGACATTTTACATGTAAACCAAAAACAAACCCACCTCAAATTTGACTCCACATCCTGGTAGCAGCCTAAAAAGATTGAAGTCTTAAGACATAAACGTCTGAGCCGGAGTTTCTCCCACTGTCCTACTGCGCCTCTCACGGCTAAACTGTTTGAGGGACACCTAGTGATTTGTGGTGTACATGTTGGTTGGGAAAACAAGAATATCATATATTCGGAGTTTCCCGACCAGCATGTACACCACGAGACCGCTATGTGACCATCCTAGCAAGTTGGAGCCTGCCAAGAACGATCATCTACAGCCCACTAGACTAAGAGTGACCCTGATCATCTACAGCCCACCACCATTCTAAATTTGATTAACATACTTTTCTAGTTTCTTTACCTAATTTAAGTGTGAAGTTGTAGATTTATCTTTTTTACTATTTGGAGTTTGGAGATAAACCAAACAGACAGACTTGTTAACCCATTGTAAAATATTTTCAAACATTATATTCCAACAACATCAAAATTATTTTATAAAAGTTTAGACAAATTTGAAAGAAATTATTAAATGAAATATAATTTTCGTAGATATATGCATACTTAATTTTAGGAAAAGATCAATTTTAATCTCGAACTTGGTAAGATATATATCAAATTTTACCCCAAACTTTCACTTCAACTTTAAAATTTGTTGCAATGTATACTTTTATGATAGGTTTTCGTTCGAGAAATCATTAAAAAAAATATTCTCATACGTGTCCAATGAATTATAAAACATAGATTTGATATGTAATGGATAGGATTCATATAAAATTGACATTAGAGTTAATTTATTTATTGAAATTTGTAAGTTTTGGTGAAGTTGTTTAATAGTTCATTTTGTGCATTAATCGAGGGTGTCGGCGTATGCTCATCAACCGATCGCTCCATCCCGACATCAATGTATCCCTAGGGAAATTGATTTCTGAAATCATCAGTATCATCGATCGGTCAGGTGGAAACTAGATTAGCAACAACATCATGTACAGGTCTTTATGCTTGACATGAGTCTCCCGATATTGCCTCTCAGCATCTGACTCTAGCAATATCAGGATAACCATCATCTATATTGAACAAACATAGAAAGATCAATGCCTACATATACGTATGTTGCTAAATAGAAGTAAATGCACGTTCTATCACCTTAGGGGAGTTGAAGACGTGCCAACAAGAGTATAGCTCAACGGCATGATGTATCACCTAGTGACCATGAGGTTCTAGGTTCAATCCTCACTCCAACATGTTAAAAAAAAGGGGGAGTTGAAGACGTCTCGCTCCAATATTTATAATGAGACTGAGCGGGAGCATGTCCATCTAGCCATGCGAGACACTACTTCGGAGTTCTTCTTGGAGCCTTCATGCCAACGAGGGTATAGTCTCATATGCCCAAACCTACGAAGAAACAAACATAAACATGTATTAATTTCGTCAAGTTACAATAGGCGATTGAATGTGAGATGACGTCATGTAACAGATAGTACGAGGAAAGCAGAAGGAAAAGCTTGATAATTTGGGCAAGAAAGTGATCAACTTCACTAATCTTTAGAGAGTGTGTCATTTTAATCCTAAAGAACTGTAAAAATGTTTGGAATTAGGAGAATCCAAACAAAAAAAATTATCAGAATTTGGCTAAGTTGTTTAATAATGGTCATTTTATGCATTAATCAAATTTAATTTTGTATAAAGCTTGCTTTTCATGAAATTAGTGAGTTTGTGATTTTTTTATTTACATTTTTTTTTATTGTTAAAATTAGTGCGGTGAATTATCTTAATTTGAATAAAGGGAAAAATTGTAACTCTAATCTAAGTTTATATTTTAACTAATTGGAAGACGAAGTTTAAGATAAAAATTGATACAACTTGTCAAGTTTTTTTCTCTTAATATTTTCAAAAATTAAGCTTATAATAATCAAATTATAAAAACAAAATAATTTATTAGAAAGAGCTTTTTCTAGTGTTCAAGATAAGGATAGGATCCCAAAATAATATTTGAAATGAGATCAAAGAAATAAAAAATATAGTAAATATTCATAATATAAGCCAGAGTCTAGGGTCTATAGCTAAGTAATAGCATTTGACTGCAGATGAAGAGGTCGTTGATTCAGACCCCGGTTTGGCCCTTTATCTAATATTTTATGAACATAACTCAATTGGATTAAAGTATGAACTATATATTGACCAAAAGAAATCAGATGTTAGAAATAGATTAACGAAAAAGTTACTCTTTCCATTATTTGTTGTGATATCTAATTTTCTCGAGATGTGCCAAAAACATCAAGCTTACAAAAAATATTCAATGAGGTTGTCAGCCGCCGGATGTAGATTCATAAATTTGTATGCTCTCTAATAACCACTAGATACAAATTTTGAATTATTTTTATAATTTCTCTCTCATACATCCATGGGTGCAAAATTGACCGCCTCATTGTGGCAGCCTCCTCAAATAGTTTCTCCAAGCACACCCATCTCGTCCTGCTAGTTGCAAAGTTGACCATATGGGAAGAAGCTTGATGAAACTAGCAGCAACTTTGTCTCAAACAAAATGACAATTTCAATAGTTTCTTTTTTTGTTCTATTAGGAGTGTGCGGGTTGAACCCACGCACTCACATGGACTAATGGAGCGCACTCTATATTATTGCAACAACTTCTAATTTGTTTAAAAAAAAGAA
The DNA here is from genome assembly GCA_028017165.1 of Herpetospermum pedunculosum. Taxonomy (NCBI): domain Eukaryota; kingdom Viridiplantae; phylum Streptophyta; class Magnoliopsida; order Cucurbitales; family Cucurbitaceae; genus Herpetospermum; species Herpetospermum pedunculosum. The sequence continues at coordinate 58,650,763 of CM051525.1, forward strand.
CACCTTTTCTCGAATTTTTTTCAAAAGCACCCTATTCTTCTAATTTGATTGTTGTGTTAGATCTACCATAACTATTCTCATGAGACAAACCCTACTACATTTGGTTGCTAAGGAAATTCGTGAGATATTAAATCTTAAGTAGGTGGGTCACCATGACTTGAACTCATTCTCTCTAAGCTCTTTATTATTTACACGGCCCTTATTGATCACTAAGTCAACTCATGGTGGTTGTTAAATAAACCGTTGTTTCTCTTAAACCATGTCAACCAAAAGAAGGTTTTACTAGATTAGGAACTATAAAAAAAAGACTCTAGTAAGGACTTCATATCAATGGAGATATAGTTAACCGATCATTTGTAAGCGTCAAGGAGAATGTACTTAATCATGTGTAACAAAAGCACCCTATCATTTGGATTGAATTAGGTTAAAAAGAGTTGTTTTTTAAGAAATTTAATTCAAGTATTTGGGTTATAAATTTATCCAACTCCAGCACATTTAGTTAAAATAAGTTTGGCTGGTTCAATTTACTCTAACTATTTGCTTAAATTGTGTATAAGAGGATTAGTTGTTTAAGCATATTTATACTTATTTCTATACATTTGATTATATAATTTTATTTTAAATAAAAAATTGAATCGATTAAGTTAAACCTAAACTAATTTTAGAAGAAATTATCAGTCAACATTTATTTGAACACAATCTAATTCAAACAAACTTATAATCCAATTGAATCAGTAGCCAATGGTTAAATTGATTGAGTTTTTCTAATTATTAGCATATGTTTGGAAGTGATTTTGAAGATGTTAAAATCATTTTTGTCACGTTCAAAATCACTTCGAAACACGTTATTATTCAAAGTCTATTTAATGTTTTATTTATACTTTTAAATGCGGTTTATTTATACTTTTAAATGCGGTTTATTTATACTTTTAAATGCGGTTTCGTACCATAAAAACTTATTTTAAATTATTAAGACATGTTTTCCGGTGATTTTGAACATATTAAAAATGATTTTAACCATTTCAAAATCACTCACAAACGTGTCATTAGTCTTTTTTTAATATCAAGGTATTATACCGTCTTAATGTTTTTTGACCTCCCCTCGAAAAAACATGTTTTTTGCCCCTTTCCTGACGCCATCAACACTACGCTGAGCACGATCGCGAGAGAAAATTTGTAGTACCATTCGCTGAGCAAAAGGGCAGTATAGGTCGTCTTCCTCGCGATCGTGTTGAACGAATGGTACGAATGACTTTTCACAGAGAAAGGGACTTGCTGATCACGAGAGAAAGTTAGAAAACATTGGTTTTAAAAAATCGGATCATTTGACATTAAGACACCCGAGGAGGGTCATCTGTGCAAAAACTCCATCTTTACTAGCCTAGAATGAGATTAGGGGCCAAATTAAAATTTCTAAGCTGACTTTGATCATCGAAAGTTTCACATCAATTTTTTTTTTTTTTTTGTTTAAATCCTAGTTTAAGTATATACCCTCAACCAAGAGATCAAATATTCGAATTCTTCCCGAGAAATATTGTTGAACTAAAAAAAAATAAGCTGGAGCAGAAAAGAGGCTGATTAACTAAGACCAATTCATTACTCAATGTCTGTGATGATATTTTTACAAACATTACATGACAACAGATTACACTCATTCAAATTGAACATACTAAAAAGATGAGTGGAGATTAGGTAAGTACAAAACTTTAGTACACAAGTTGAGGCTCAAACTCTGCAAAATCAACAGATCCAGATTCAATTGGTTTCATCAAATATGCAGCTAAAATCTCAGACACCAATGCTGCAACAAGTGGAATCCTCTTCAAATTCTTCACCAAAGGAAGGTCATTGCTTTCTCCCACAGCAAGTATCTGTTCATTGATCCCAACCATCCTGTCCAGTTTCCTCTTGAACTCCGGATTCTCGACGTCCGGTACGGCCGGGAAAATTCTCGCTGTCGTTCGGTTAGTCTGCATTAACAGAAGTAAAATGAATTGGCTGAATGTTTAGGGCATGTTTGGGAGTGAATTTTAGTGAAAATGATTTGTTTATAAGTGATTTTCATATCATCATTTTTAATGTTTGATTTTACAGTTTTAAACGTGATTTTCATCGATCAAAATTGATTTTGAATGATTAATCATGTTTGGGAGTAATTTTGAACATGATAAAAGTTATCTTAACCACTTAAAAATCACTCTCAAACATGTCTTAACTGGGCAGATAGAGATTGTTGATAGACTAGAAAAAGGGTTTAAACTTGTCTAAATTTCAAGGAACAGTTTGACTGAATTTTTGTTTGAAGATCAGAATATTGTTTAAAACAATCTCAAAGATGGCCTATGAATGAACTAAAGTAGATCACAAGCTTACCTCAATGATAACATGCATGTCAAATTCTTTAGTGTTAAGGCCAATTCCTTCATAGAAATCTGTTCTTTGGCAATCATTGAGGTACATTGTCACATACACCTGCAAAATATTTCATCAAGAAGATTAAAGCAAACATTTAGGTCAAGTTCAGCCCATCAAAATTTCAACAACAAAAGATCCATATTGGATAACATTTTATTTTTGGTTTTGTAATTTTAAGAATCAAGTTCATCAAAACTACTTGTACATCAACTTTCTTTGTTTAGTTTTTTACTATTTAAAAACACTTTTAAAGATCTTAGTCAATAGTATTAGTAAATAAGCATGAATCATGATATTTAAAAACATATAACCACCAAAAACAAAAATGTTGTTCTTTCCATTGTTTGTTGTCATAGAATTCTACTCGAATTTCGGTAAGAACGAGTAACGGCAAATTACCGATAAGCAGAAGAATCGAGACCACAACTTAGCCTTCCAATCATTGAGGAACTGAGGCTGTGCCTTGAGCAATGCAGAGAAGAAATCACCATGTCTGTTCTCATCCTGGCACCAGTTCTCAAAGTACTTGAAAATGGGATAGCATTGGAACTCAGGGTTGGCCTTGAGATGTCTGTAAATGGTTATGTATCTCCAGTATCCAATTTTCTCAGACAAGTATGTTGCATAGAAGATGAACTTAGGCTTGAAAAATGTGTATTTTCTGGCCTTTGTCAAGAATCCCAAGTCCAATGCCAAGTTGAAATCAGACAGACCCTTGTTCAAAAACCTGTAATTAATGGAACATGAAACATTTTCATCACTATGCTGGATATGTGATTAAGCTTTCGAATCTTTTGAACTCAAGGACACAGTTGTACAACCTATATAACACATCCTGTTCACGTAAGGTCGTAAGCTTTCGAATATTTTGAATATATTGAATTTTATCTTAGTATCTAAAACTTATGTATTTATTGTATTTTGGTCCTTGAATTCTCAAACATTTATTTTGTTCTAGTCCTTAAACTTTACACAAAACCAAACCATTTTAGTTATTACCTAACTTAAGCTTGTGTTTCTTTACTCTAACCAAATATTTTAATTTCAAAATGTATTCATGTCTACATTATATAATTGAAATATTAGTATCATATGCTATATAGTATAGGTATTTATGCAAAGTTGAAAGACTAAAATTTAATATTTGAAAGTTTAGTAACAAAAACTAAAGAAGTATAAAATTCAGTAGCCAACAAATAATAAAAATAAATATGAAAGTACATACCCAGCATGCCTGGCTTCATCCCTAGACATCAGAGAGAAAATCTCAGCCACCACTGGATTGGTTTTCTGGAACACATCAAAACAATTGGCAAGTGAGATAGAAGAAGATTATTTTCCATCCACATTGCTCAAAGTAAGTAAATATGAGGGATAAAATGTGATTTCGAAGTGAAGAATTAGACTATGATTCGGAACCTCAAAAGTCATTCTGCAGTAGAATAGAACAGTAGAACAGTAGAATAGAACAGTAGAACAGTAGAACAGAGGACATATCATACAGTCAAATGACATACCATCAATTGTCTTACATGAAAACTAAAGTTTGGTTGCTATAGTACAATGTTGGAACTTCATTTCTTTCTCTAGATTTCTGAGTTCTTACTTTTTAAACAACTGTGCAATCTTAGTCAAATTTCCACAAAAATAAAAATAAAAAGAAGTTAAAAAGTACTTTTGGTCTCTAAACTTACATAACTAACAATCATAAGCTTTAGTTCATAACTATTTAGTTCTTATACTTCCAATTTTGTAACAATGTAGTCACCGAACTTTAGTACGGAACAGGTATTCATGTACTTTCAAATTTGTAACAATTTAAGTTTGTATCATGAAAAATCTCATCAAAATCAAGTGTCAATTGTTACCATGTAATGACTTAATCTTCTAAGTTTATCAACACATTTGATCCTTAATCGACTTATCAATCACTGTGTTTAAGAAATCCTTACTAGAGTTTTGAAATTAAATTAAAAAGATTAAATCCTTACATATTAAAGTTTTGGACCAAAAGTACTTTTGTAACCAAAAACCAATCTTAAAACCCAAATATTCAAATTTTTTAAATAAAAAAAAAATAGCTATGGTTTGAAAAAAGGATTATGAAAGTGGAATAGAAACCAAAGAAAAAGGTTAGTAAATAAACGTAAGTTCTAAACACAAAATTGTTTGGAAACTCTTCTAAACAATAACTCTCTAGTAATAACCAGAGATGATCCTGTGAGAAGAAACAGTACAAATTTGAAACAATTTATCCAAATCAACTTGAAAATCACAGAAACAATCCATTGTTAATATACCTTAAGCCTCCTTCCCAGCTCTTTGTAGAGCAGAAATCCAGAGAATTCAGCAGTACAAGACCTCTCAAGAAACTCAACAAAGATCTGCCTGAGAGGGCCTTCCATTTTATCAGCGGCTTCCTTGAACTCCTTGTTCCTGACAAAATGCGTCTGATTATAATCAGTCTTGAACTCCTGGAGAAGAGCCTCGAACTCGGCTTCGTTCAAGTACTTGTTGATTTCGGTGTTGAAGAGCGTCTCCATCTCATCGAAATCGGTGGTGTAGAACCTCGGAGTGAGAAGCGTCTCCTTAATCGAAGCCTTGCTGGCGTTCTTCAAAGGCTTGGGAGGAGAGGAAGTGGCGGACATTTTAATGGCGGTGAATTTGGAGTAAGAGAATGGAATTGCTCTGGTTCTGGTTCTGGTTCTAGTAGGGCTTCCGAACTCGGGAGTTCTGCTGCAGAACTTCGACATCGGCTTCACCAGAGCCATCTCGGCGGCGGCGGCGGCGGCCATGGAAGAGGAAGCTTCTGTGGAAGGCCTGCAATGGCGGATGGGGGAGAGTGAAATTTGAGGGTCTGATTATATAAAATATTGAAGATAGTGAAGTAATATATTTCATCCAATGAAATACAAGATTTTGTTAAAGGAGATTGACACGTGGCGTGTGGGTATTGGTCTTTCTGATTACTCAGATGGGGTTGATAATGCCATGTAAGCATATAAATTTGTGGCTCTCATTTCTTTTTATTTTTTCTTTTAGTTTTATTGGAAGCATGTGGTTATCATTTCACGTGGGATTCTTTCTTGTGGTATATTTATAGAGATAATTCGAGTTAATTTTTAAATATTATATATTATATTAAAAGTGGTTCATAATGCCCCCACCATATTTATTTATTTTTTTTTTTTTTTTTTTTTTTTTTTTACATATTGTATAAAAACGCATATTTTTGTAGCATATAATTCTTCATATTCTCCGACAGATCTACTACATCGAGCGACTCACAACAGCGAACGAAGGCGTTGTCCGATCAGTGAGCGACAGTGGCATACAAGTACAAAGTCAGATTTGACGTTGACGCCTCCCTTGTCTAGTGACAACTCACTGCAACCCTTCCAATAGTGGCGCAAATCCTCGACGATGGCAGACAAATAACTGCTTCCCTTGTCTAGCGACAACTCACTGCAACCCTTCCAATAGTGGCGCAAATCCTCCACGATGGCAGACAAATAACTCTTCAACACAACCTTGAAGGGTGTTTACCCACCCAACCCTTCAGTCTAAACCCCTACATTAAATGGTTAATTGATAATTTTTTAAATTTCTAGCCTAAGGCAAAATCGAACCTCCACTCTGCACTATCTTAGGCGAAGTGCTCACCACTACTGGTGGTTATTCGATAAAATTTGAACGGTAATAATGCATTTAAATTTCTGCACAGGTGCGTGGTTGTTTGCACAACTGCATGGTCAATCAACCCCCTTCAGGATATCTAGGTGATGCGCTCACTCACCCGTTGCACCAAGTGGTTGTTTGATAATTTTTTGAAATTTCTGCCCTAAGGCAATATCGAACCCACACACTGAACCAAGTGGTTGTTCGATAAGATATTTAAATTAATGCGGTGGGGTATCGAATCTCTGACCTCTTGATCATTAGTTCACACTTATGTCAATCGAGCTATACTCATGTTAGAAAAAACAAGATACACTTAGACTAAGAAAACTCTTCGTCTGAAAATGAAACAAAAAAAAATATATGTATTTTTTTAGCACAAAAATTTCTCGGTAAAAAAGAACTCAAATGTATTTAACGGGGCTTTTTGTCTAGCATTTTATAAAAGTCGAAGATAGTGAGAAAAATGATGAAGTATTAGAGTAAGAGAGTTGAATTTGGGTTACGTGATCATTGATAAAAAAGAATGGTGGATGGCATGAAAAAATTTAATCATTTGCAAAAACAAATGGAAAACTTCTTTGAGGCAACAAAAAAATGTAGAGCGGTGAGCAAAAGAAAGGGAAAGAACGTACTACGAAAGAGTAGAGTTGTGAAGAAGCTTGGTAAACCTAAAATGGACTAGAGTTGTTTCATTTGTGGATGACCTCAAAGAACTCATGAATGCAAGACATGTAGGCAGATCAACCCATCAAGTTTTCATTGAAATATGATCCATACGAGTAAAAATATACTAGTCATTTGTTGGTTATTAGGGCCTAGGGGCACCCAAAAACGGATGCTACTAAAGGATGTAGTAATGCAATACGTAATACTTTTAAAGGGTTCGAACGTTGTGACTTGAAATAAATATTTCTTTGCGGAGACATGGAAATAACATTTTTCCCATTCAACATTTACAAACAAGAGGATTTACTAAAAAAATATCAACAAATTCCTATTTGTGGAGTCCAAATAAGTTTATGGACCTATTAGACTATGATAGACCACCAAATATATATTAGCTTAACATGATTGTCACATAGCACATTTGCTCGTCGCTGTTTTTCTTTTATTTATTCTTCGTATTTAGTTTCACTTGATCATTTTCTATTTAGTTTGATTATATTTAATAAATATTTAATTTTATTTTTATTTTTTAAAATAAAGCTTATAAACAATATTTTCACCTATAAAATTTTCCGTTTTGTAATCTAAACTAAGAATAAAATCGTAATTAAACAATGTAGATGAATGAAAAAATTATGTGAGAATCTAAATATGATAAAAAAAAATCTTAATGAGAAAATGTTTTGAACTTTAACTTATATGAGTCAAATTTAAGACTAAAAAAAAGACATTAAATAAGTATATATCAAACAATATTTCACCTTTGTTTTTAAATTCTACTTTCATCCTCTGACACATATATTGTGTTTTTTTTTTTCTTTTTTCTTTTTTGAAAAATGATTGTAGTTTAATTCTTATACTCCGTCAAACCGAGCATAGATCAATTGATATAAAAATGTTTCTTCGACCATGAAGTCAAAAGTTTGAATCTCCCGAAATGTTCTATTTTAATCATTAAACTTCGTAAAAACATATTTTAGCATTTCTTAAATTTCAGCATTGACTATCTCAACTTCTTCACAATCTAGACAATATGAAAAGATTTGCAAATATGACAATTTTTATCACTCATAGCCACAAATAGAATTTTATCTGTGATAATCACTACAGATCAATGACTATCAATAATAGCTACTGATATACTTCTCTTTTTTATAGAATTTTGTTATGGCTATGATAATAGTCTATCAGTGATAGTAGTTTATCAATGACTATCACGATTTTTTGTCATATTTGCATAATGTTTTATATTTTGTTATATTTACAATTATTTTAGGCCTGATGCAACTAGCCCAAGAAGGGAAGCAAGAAAGTGAAAGTCACACCAAAGATATATGTTACACAATCAAAATATTTTCAACATTGAGCTCAATTAACTATTGTAAACAAGATACAACTTTTTTCCAAATTCTTGTGGCACTGAGTCAATTCAGAGTAGATTTAGGTGAACATAGAAATGAAGAGGAAAATGGAGTTGATTCTACACATTACTTACAATCATCTCCTCATGAAATCTGCTCCCAAATCCGTTTTAGAGTTAATCCTATTTAAAAACAAGTCGACATCAATGCTCAATCCGTCGTCTGCTATCGTTTTGGAGGAATATCTCCACGAGACCTGAGAAGAAAGGATGCAAATATCAGACAACATGAAATGAGTTTTTTTTTATATAAAGAACCGAGCTTTCATTGAAAAAAAATGAAAGAATACAGATGATGGTAGCGAATGAAATAAGTTTATCTTATTTGCAGAAGATGGTAGCAGATATGGCAGGGAAATGAATAGACTATCCTACTGAATATTTAGATTTGCAGCACAAACAAGAAGCAATACCTTTGTCTCCAAGAATCTTGATGGTGATGAGATCGAATTAATGCGCTACTGCTTTCTCTTATCGTTCCTATCGTTTAACATTGAATTTTGTAAGGCCCGATCTTGAATAGAAGGGAATGCGTATGAAATATTTCGGTCTACAATAACATCCTTTTTCTTCAAATCATCATCGATCTCGGCGTAATCCAAATTTTGCAACATACTTGGAACTTTCAGGTTACCATCCTTAGGAAACATCATGTCCATTTCCAAGTCAAATTTATCCTTTGAGATGATGAAGCCTCTATCGGTTTCGGAACTACTGTATTGTAGGCTGCCTTCGTCCACTTCTGCCACCCATGCTCGGAAATCAATCAATGAAGGAGGGATCTTAGCCCAGAACACATCCTTCAGGTTTGCCACAAGCCCTTTGGTAAAGGGGTTGACCTTCTTATCGTAGCGGTAACGAAAATTTTCATAAGTTGTCTGCAAAAGACTTAACGGTCAAAACGCAACAAAAAATAGTACGGTATGACATACAAAATGTTAAATCACCAATCAACCGAAAAGCTTAAGCCGATGGATTTTGGTAAAGTTAATTATATCAATACTTTACACTTTGATACTCTCAGAAATCACAGTCAACCCCAACAAAAGAGAGAGTTTTTCTCCATGACTAATAAACAAGAGTTTACATTTATATTTGGTCTAGTTCCAAGCTTGCTTTCATGGATCACATATTCAAAAGCTAGAAAACGGTAAATACAGATGCTATATGTAAAAATATAAAGCTCTACCTGATTGGTACACATTAGATAAATATGGAAAACCGTCAGCCCGCCGACGAACCAGACAGATACAAAGCAGTATACAGCGAGGACAACTGATAAGATATCACTTGAGATGACAGCCCATATGCTGCCACTTTGTCGAACAATGGTGATCCACGAAAATGTGAAGACATACATACACAAAATGGTAGACGTTGATATAAACATTAGGAAAAATCGATAATTTCGCTGCAATGAAATGAAAATAAAGAAAGGGTTAATTCAATGCAAGAAAACATATTTAACCAAGCATGTTCAAACTACTGTTTGATGTGCTCTCACAAACAGTTGAAATCTAGAGAGATTGAAGAATGATATCATAATCAAATGCCAAATAACCGAACTTTAATCGGTATGCCTTGTACCGAAGTGAACTGCCACTACAAATCATTGCAAGTTGTTAAATCACCAATCAACCCAAAAGCTTACACTCATAGGTTATGGTAAATTTAATTTTATCTCAAGATTTTTAACACAAGCAAACATGTTGATATAACATTTTTTAGGAATAAGCGAAGTTTCAATCATTAATTCACTTATCGAATGGTTGATTACATGGACACCGTGCAATGCAATTATTCTTTTTACCAGAAAAGGATCAATCTCATACTTTGGGATAACTTACCAGCCCAATACACTGACCTACCCACGGACAGTGGTGATCAAACTTCTGAACACAATTGTTGCAAATGGAGCAATGAGAAGCCCGTGGTGGACGGTACAAAAGGCAAGTTTCACAAAACTTCACTTTCACTGAGTATCCGTTGATCGTTATATCCTTTATTCGGGGTATTTTCAGATTAGGCGTCTTGTGATTGACCCATTCCATAGAAGGGGTGGTCATGTCTATTTCCTCTGAGTCAAGTGGCATCGAGTTTCTTGGAATGATCCCGGGATCTCTACCAGAAGTCAAGAAGAGAAACATAAAATCCTGCACAAACAACTTACTGATCAGGTTTGGTCCATCTGTTGTTGCAAAGCTTAAATTAGACAAGGAAAAGTCTGCCTTTCACAAACCAAAAATGTAAGAACCAATCCTCCAATCAGTGCGGGGAAGTGAAAAGGTTGATTCTCTGTATGGACTCCCACTAGCATTCTTATACAGAATGTTATTGCAGGACCACCGATTAAAAATGATGTCAAAAAGAGCGACGCCCCGTCTTGACCGAAAACTAATCTCCCACCACATAAGAATTTCTAGCAGACAAAAGAATAATATGCATCAGTACCAGAATCAACACTGCCTTAAACAGGAAACTCTTATAAGATACAGGAATGAAGGATCCTTTCTATTACCAAACAAATCATACATTCACTATGATTGAGAACTGCCAAATTTAACAAATATCTAACAAACTATGCCAGGATTATCTCATGATTCTCAAGGGAAATCCTCATAATGGATATGCATTAAACACAATGGCTGCATTAGATTCAAATATTAAAAGGAGAAATAGCTCAAATTAAGAAGAAAAAAAAAAAAACAGATAGAGAGAATGAGTGCATCTATTATCTCACCCAATTAGCTAATTATAGTAAATAGATTATTCAATATAAGAAAGGTTTCAAACAGTTGAATCCATGATTACCAAGGGACACCCTTACAATAGATATGCATTAAACTTTAGAATGCATTTGTTAAATTCAATGAATTGATGATACATCATGATTATCGAGAAAGATCTTTATATTAGATATACATAAAACCCAACGGCTTCATTAGTTAAAAAACTAGAAGGGCAAATAGCTTCTAATAACAAATTCAGAAAGAAAAAAAACAGAGAGAGATAATGGATGCATCTATTAACTCACCAGGTAGCTAATTACAGTGAATAGGATGATTTAATATATAAAAAGAAAAGGAAAAAAAAGTTCAAACAAATGAAGCCATTGAATTGAAAGAAAATGTTGAGTACTATTAAAATACTCTGTAAGTAGCCCCACTATCAGATTCGGACATATGCAAACACATACAAAACATGAATCATGATACTTAAATTGGTGGAACCTAAACTTTTACATCATTAACATTAACTCTAAACTTTAAAATTAAGTTTCAGGATTAGTTTGATTAAAGTGCTTAATTTTGGAAATCGATTCACGTCGGTCAGAAGACTTTTGAGGATATCTCCTAGTTATCAAGGGAGATCCTTATAACAGACATACATTAACCCCAATGGCTGCATTAGATTCAAAAACTAAAAGGGCAAATAGCTTATAAAAACAAATAGAGATATAATTAATGTATCTATTAATCTCACCCAGGTAGCTAACAACAGTAAACATAATGATCTAATCTAATATAAGAAAAGTACAAAAAGTTCAATCCATTGAATTGAGAATATCTCATGATTATCAAGGGAGATCCATCCAAATAACAGATATGAATTAAACCCAATTGCTGAATTGGATTCAAAAACTAAAATGGGTATTAACCTATTAAAAAAACAACAGAGAGATGATGGATTTAAACAGTTCACAGATGATTTCATATGAGAAAATTCGAAACAATATGAAGGGGGGATAGAGAAATTTTACATTGTTTCCTTTCCAGACATGATAGAGCCTCATTTGAGCTGGTTTGTGAGGAGCAACATGAATGGCATTAGAGGGAGAGCCATCCCAGCCCGATTCTTCTTCATTCATTTCTAAAAGAAATTTAGTTTGTCTGAGGGGAAACACAAAATCTCAAAAGGGTGTTCTGTTCTGTTCGTGGAAACGATTCACAGACACCCACATTAAACAAACAAATTTCCAAATGATGCTTTTTCAACTTTCCTCTTCAAATCTGTGAAAGAACGACGTGGGTTTTCAATTTCAAGCAGTAGTAGTTCGTAATCAATCGAACCCCAGAAAAATTTGAAACCCAGATCGATCTTACAATAGAAAAGAAAAAAAAACTTCCCCCCTCGTCTCCTCTCTCTCCCTAGCTCTGATTTTTTTGCTTTTTTTTTTGTTCTTCGCTTTTCTCTCTCTCTAACGATTCCCTTAGTTATTGCGAGGTTTCCGGTGCGAAACCTCTCAAGACAGGGAGAGAAAGAGATAGAGAGAGAGAAAAGGAGAGAGAGAGGTGTAGAATGTTTGTGCAAACGTAAAAACCAGAGGGCATTTTGTTTTGATGCTTCACCGTGAAGCGCTTTCCGTTGGGATTTGGATGGATCTTGCTTCTTGCATTACCCGCGAAAACTATTTCTTCTATAATATTTATATTTTAGTTACAATTTTATTTTATTTTAAAAATAATAATAATAATAAGCCAAAAATCAATTTATACCCCTAAACGCCAAAGCGAGCCTAGCTGAGCTGACATATGTATGAGTTGACGACCACGAGGTCTGTGGTTCGAATCCCCCCACCCCCAATGTACTCAAAAAAAAAAAAAAAATATACCCTTAAACTTTAAGAGTTGTTTGAGACACTAAATGAGTTATTATAAACTCTGGTTATAACTGTGTCTGAGTTATAATAATTGTGAATAGTAAATATTATTGAAGTTAGTATAATATTGAAGTTAGTATAATTTATAACATTTGCAATAAAATAGAGGAAGAAGAGAAGATGAAAAAAATGCTTATTTTCATTAATTTGAAATTTGAACGACATGCGTGAGAATTGACGCATGAGTGAGTGATTTTCGAATTGATAGTCTAAATTCTCCAGACGCATGAGTGAGTGATTTTCGAATTGATAGTCTAAATTCTCCATACGTGTGAACTAACGTTTTTCAAACAGAATCTAGCAGAGGTTGTAGTTTTATACACTTATGAAAGATCAAAACTCTAATTGATATAATTATTAGTTTAGAATTTTAAGTGATACAACCCCAAAGTTTAAAAGTATAAATTAGTTTTTGTCCTAAAAATATTAAGAATTTTCGTTAGAAAGGGTCTACAAAAAAAAAATCTCTGAAAGAAGATAGAGATATAAGTTATGTTCAGATTGTCGAGCCACCTAAGATATTTATTTCAATAGTTTCAATTTTCATAACATCACAAGCAAAAGAAAAGTTTTTCACAGCACAATTAAAAAAAATTGAATTTAGTTCACCTCAGATTCAAACTATGACATTTTGATTGAGAAGATATCTTATGACATTTTGATTGAGAAGATATCTTATCAATTATTCAAAGTATAAATTCGAACCTCTAATTTTTTTATTTTTTTATTTTTTTACGAACATGTTTTGTTTTATTGTTTATTTTACGAACATGCTTAGATTGACGAATTGGCTAATAATATAACGCTTACGGGACCCGATGCGTCTATTAGATAAGTATTATTGATGTAGAAAGAAAACCCGATGCGTCTATTAGATAAGTATTATTGATGTAGAAAGAAAACCAGATAATAACAAGTGCACACTTAGAAAAACTAAACCGGTTCGTACATCTACCATTTAGCAACTACTTATATTTTAATGCATGAAAGTGAATAAATATAGATAATTGTTCGAGTAAAGATTGCATTCTATTTAAAATTGAGAACTTGCCAAACATGCAATCTTTAAATAAGTTTTCTAGTGTAGCATCGTGTTCACGATTAAGTTACACGCACCATGACCAAATCTAACAAGCTCGTCGATGATCGAAATGTGTATTCATCAAATATTCGATTTGACCACATCGAATCAAAGGAGTAGGCTAAAATGGAATCAAACCAAAAGAAAGCCACATCTAATATGTATCACATACGGATCTTACATCTACACAAATGATCTTCATCTTCATAAGATCCATAAGTAGATAAGGAGAAGATTAGCTCTCATCTTCATAATTAGATGGATACAACTTATTAAGTTGAATACTCAATCCTTGAATCTGCTCCACCTTCAACATTTTATCCAAAACCTAAGATTATACCAATACAAGTAATTTCATCAAAACAAATCATAAATTTTGAAGCAGTTTCCTTTCAGCTGTTCATCAGGATGGACAAGATATCATGTGGGAATTCTAGAGCACATTCTGATATATAAACTAGTTGGTGCAATGAGATGCAATGAATTCATCTCAAGTTCGAATCGAAAACAAATCAATTCAGTTGAATCAGACATTCAATATCAACTATTAACTATATTTAATAGTTTCATGATATAATAAGGTTGTGAAAACACGTCAATTAAGAACCTGCATAGAATGATTTTTTAAGCACCTGCATAGAATGATTTTTTAAGCACTTAGAAGGTCATTCCAAACCGGCTCTAAGATTTAAGACACTTAGAAAGTCATTCCAAACCGACTCTAAGATTTAAGACAACTAAAATCAAATCATACAAACTCGTATAGTGCAATTTAGAAATATAAAAAAACAATTGAATCTTCATCCAGCAAGATTGTGACCTAAAACTGAGCCACAACGATGGGTTAAATTAAAAGCAGGAGAATGAACAAAGCATTTAGGGAAAAAAACATGGTACCAGTTGCTGACAATGAACAGAAACCTGTCATTTTCTTTCCACATTCAAGAAGAGCATCCATGGCAAGTGCTAATAAGCATTATCTAACTCACATGGAGAAGATGCAGCTAAATCATAAACAGAACTATAACATCTAGCTAAAGGCACAGACAAAAGAGCAGCTACATAATTTATATATGTATGTTACAGCTTACAACAAGAGGGGAAAATTTGGACATCCACGCAAGAGCTTGGTCGATACTGCTGCAGCGACAAGACTACAAACCGAATGCCCGGAGTTGATACATATTCTGAAGTCTCTGTCATTTCTTGATTTCATCTGGGTATCAAAGACGACAATAAGGCATGGTGATGAAAACAAAACAAACACGATTCTAATAATTCAGTGTCAAGAGCCAACATGACCATAGCTCAACATGCATAAAACATGTGTCATCGACCAAAAGGTCAGAGATTCGAATCCCCCACCCCACAAATTGTTGAACTCAATAATTCAGTGACAAGAACCCCACTCCTTACATTAAGCTCATGGCCCCCAACCGAAAAATCCTGGAGAGACTTCACCCACCCAAGGTATAGGACTTGAACCTAGAACCTTGAAGGGGTGTTTCTAAATATCCAAGCGCTCACTATCAGGGTTGCCCTGAGTTGACCCCACCATTTCAAAATATGAAATATTCATTCCAAGCCAAGATTCCAAAACATAGTAATCCCATCTACAAGAACATGGAATGATGAGATTGGGGCAAGAAAAGCATAAAAAAGATGCACTGAACTAAGAAATCATTCTAGAACCTTCATACCAAAATCCACTAGGACCTCTAAAGCATGCAAGTTTGCCCAAGCTAACTCAACAAACCAAGTAAAATATAACTTTAGCTCTCTCTGTTTAGAAGGCCCGGAGAAATTATTATTATTATTTTGCCTACAATCTTAAAGATCAATATCAGTTTGGTTAACATCATTACATTTCTCATGAGCGTAAATATTATCTAGCAACTTTTTTTTTTTAACATTTGCATAACCCAATTACATAAAAGAACAAAGCAAGAGGAAATAGGCAAGAAATCAGTCTATACCTTCACAAGCAAGTAGCAAACTAAGAGTTCAGAGCTCTAACCTTATTTTAAAAGGCACAAGTCAGGTGATTCATCCCTACTCAAATACACCTTTTGACAAAGCACTAACAAAAATATCCTCTGCATTTTAAAGACCCACATAGGCAATTGATCTTCCTTCCATCAACACTTTCAGGTGGGACTATTCCATAATCATACGTCAGCTCCATCATGGGAGGCACATGCCTGATTGCATGAAAGGCAATATGCACATCATGCTCACCTTTATTTTCCCGTATGATTGGCTTCCAGTATACATTTGGGGAGCAACTATGGTTCATAAAACGAGCAACATTGCCAGCATTTTTTGCACTAATAACTAGGGGAAATGGGAGTCTTGGAGGCCCATCAGAATCACCAGACATAACTTCAAGGTTTGGATAAGAACGTGTGGCATCGAAGACATAACCGTCTTCATTGTCCCCCAAAGAGTCCTTTGCCTTTGAACTATCAATGACTTCCCCAGCGTATTGGCAAATAAACGCCCCAGCACGAATGGGATCCCAAGACCTGAGCCCCCAGCCTTTACCTTTAGTTCGAAATACCTCCAGGCGGAATTTGAGAGCTCCTTGGGACACACGATTCCTGCAATTAGGAGGGCATTGACATGAGGCTCCACATTCATATATCATAGACTGTTGACTTGCAAGAACCCCATTAGAACTATAGGGGACATATCCACCATTTTTCTGTATGCAAGGGCAATTGAGATTGCCTGGAAGGCATCCACCAATACAGTTACAACCAGCTGAAGGTTCCATAGAGTATACAGGTTTTAAATATTTGAGACCAGCATAATATGTGAAATATGCAGGGCCCTTCTCATCATCAACATCATTTACAAGCGAGACAGGTAGACTTTCTGCGCCAGAAGCAAGATCTGGTATTATAACCCCAATTCGAGATGCATTCCCATCCTTCCATTGTTGGATTAATTTCCAAGTCAAGAAAGCTTCCCGCTGTCCAGGTACTCGCACCAATTTGTATTTAAATACATTGCAGCCAGATTTCCCTTTCTCTACCCAAGACTCCTGGATTTTATAAAGACCATCATAAACATAGACTTTCCCTGTTGGGTTACTAAAATCTTTTACCCCTCGAACTACTCTGACATCATTTCCACGATGCAAGCTCTTCTCTAGAGCAAGATTACCCCTTTCAAGCTTTTGATCTGTTGATTCCTTATCCTTTCTGTTCACTCCACCCTGGCCACTGTAGATTAACACATCTGCATCATTTGAATCATCCTCATACCCACCAGACGAGACAATGCTTACTGCAACTGGTTCTTCATCTTGACTGGCCTTTAAACCCATGTAATCAATCCCCGCCATGGATGGAGCATGCAACCCAACCAGGCATAATTCCATCCTGAAAAAGAAGATATCACCAATTTCCACACCAGGAACAATTCCAATTCTTTTATTGATATTTGTCCGAATGCCTTTGGTCATCAGAAATGCCCCTGATTTAAGATCTGGACGCCTTATATTTCCAGGAGTTGATTCCTTGTTCTCTTCAACTTGTGAAATCCTCCTCCTTAGCAGATCAAACACGATGAGTACGCATGAAACTGCTTCAATGCTACCATGAGCTTGTCGATTTGAATCTAACACCGAAAGGTTGTACGATGAAACCATGTCATTAAGCATTGCATCAATATCAATATCTGATGTAAAATTAATGTCCTGACCATTCCTTGTCTTCTTCTTCGCCCTGCTCCTCCTCCCCACTTTACTTGAATCTTCTCCATCATTTACACCCATGCCATAATACTGAGAATTATCATTTTGAGTATCACTATACCCATCTTGTAACTGGACACGACTTCTGGTATTTTTTCGAGAGGACCCAGTATTTTGTGTTGAAGTACCCTCGGTTGGTGTCCTGAATGAAGATATTGGAACTGCAGTTGATATAGGACTATTGAGGCCAAAAGATGCATTAGTATTTGTTGCTCCACCCGGTGTCTGTTGATTTTGATCATTTGGTGAAAAGAAGAAGGGATAGAATGGAGCAACCCCAGGTGGAAAAGGACCAGAAGGACCAGCACATACAAATGGGGCAGCACCTTGAGGAGTTGAAAAAGACGACACATTTTGTGCTGATGGGAAAACTGGAACTAGTTGGCGCAACGGTTTTACATTCAATACCTTAGATTTGTCTAAGGACCCAGCGACGGGAATGGGATCCTGACTCAGAGGTTGCTCCATTGAAACTCTCTCACGCTACAGATATACAATCTTACAAACAGAAGCTTCCACAGTATAAATCTCTGTACATTATTTCAAAAGTTACAAACTAAAAGGAACAATTCCCAATCAAAAGCTTCCTGGCTATCATTCTCCCAAAATATCCTCCCAGTACCCGATGTCGTAATTAAATAGCTTGAAATCTGGAAACCCCAATAAACAATTACTATGCTGCAAAGAGAAGACGACCCAGTTCCATTAGAGTAATGAACATTATTTTTTGGAAGAAAAAAAAGAGGAAACTTCGTATTACTCAACAACTGTATAGCTTATTAACTTACCAATGCTAGAGAATCAATATAGAAAAATCCGAGTTTGAATAAACGAGCTCAAATCGATCAACATTGAATATAAGGAGAAAAAAGTTCCCGCAACATGCAAGTAAAAATCAGTATTTTTGGGTTGACTTTACTCAGTCTAATCAGTTAAGGGAGAGATTCTAAACCCCTCTTTGCAGCTTCAAACTTAAAAAAACTGCAACTAGATAAATTCTTTTGTAGAATAGCCAAGCTCGAATTCCAAAAACTGTTGTAATTATTCCTCAACTCCAAATGGTCAGAATTGTTTAGAAACCCCTTTACAAATCAAAAGGGGGTTTTAAACAACAAATCAAAAGAAAAAGTAAAGCGGAATGAGTAAGATTTAAGCTACTTGACACTAACAGAAAAAAAAAAAAAAAAAAAAAAAAAAAAACAGAAAACAAGAAACAGCTCAACTTCCTTCAATTACCCTAAAACAGCAAGAGAAACAAAGAAAGAAAACAAATCAAGTGATTCAAAAATCTCAAAATCGAAATGAAAGCAGAAGAGAGGGAAAACCCTACTTTTGAAATAGGGAAAACACCATGGAAATGCGGTCAGATCAGAGCCAAAAACACGGAAAAAAATGAAAGATGAAAGGAAAAATAACAAAAAAAAGAAGAAGAAACAAGAATCTAGAGCTGAAAAATGAAACAAATCTGGAAAATTTTACCTAATTCGCGGCGAATTTTAACCTTGAGAAATCTCCAAAAACCCTCCGTTTGAACATGCGGGAGTTTCTCTGTTTGTCCTTTTGAGGAGTTTTGAGTTTTGAGTTTTGAGTTCGAGAAAAAAAGACGAGCACTAATTAATTTAATTTATTTTTTTATTTTGTTGGATTCCTCACCAGCCGTTGGATGATGCGAATCGTGGGAGATGATCGGACGGTTGTGAGGTGTTTCTGGAAGCATATTTAAGAGTAACTCTGGGCGGGCCCCACTCCCACTGAGATAAATGACGTGTCGTGATCTTGTAAGATCTCTAAACGTGAGATTGACCGTACCTGATCAGACAGCTTCTTCAGTTCAGGGATCTAACTCCTAACTGGGCCTCAAACTGTTCGGCCCATTAGATTCTACTCACGTGTTCCATACCATTGTAGATGTAATTTAAGTAGGGTTGGCGTCTTTCAAGAATTTCTATTACATCCGTCGTATGAAAAAACTCTATACTGTGTTTAAATGAATGACACGTGGCGAAATAGTTTAAAAAATAAAATATTTAATAGAGTGGATCTCAATTAAACAACTACTTTGTCACGTGTCATTTATTTAAAGGCAGTGGTATGAAGTTTTTTCATACGACCGATGTACTAGAAATTCTCGGTTTGAAGACGGACATAAAGATGAGAATAGCTTTTTGATGGTCATCCTATGTTTGGTTGGCGTCTTAGCATTTATGTGGGGACATAGCTGCAGTACAGACATTAGAAGTATGACTTTCTGATGCCCTCCATTTTAGACGACTTTCTTCGAAAGTCATGTGATGCCTTGTCCACGTATGTCTTCTTCTTCTCCTTGGTTTTTTTTTTAATCTTCTTCATTCTTTTTTTTTACAACGTTTCTTCTTCTTAAGTTTTTTTTTTTATTATTAAATCAATTTCAAACTCTAATTTTAAGTTTGTATTTTTTTTTTTTTTTTTTTTAAAATTCATTTCAAAGAGTTCTGTTTAATTTTTTTTTTTTTTTTTTTTTTGTTAAATCTTCATTAGCTTCTTGATTTAAGATGTGCGATAGTTATGCGTATGTGATTACATAGGTTGCTAGTTATCGCATAGTTATGCGATCGCATAGGTATCTGTGCGATCGCATAGCAATCGCACAATTATTTATGCGATCACATAGGTGGTCAAGTATTGCACACCAACCTATGTTTAGTAATAGATGATAGATTATATTTGGTTTTTGAATTATATAACTATGATCATTAGTCCTTCAATTTTATTATTGTATTAATTAATTATATATTTCTAAGTTTGCATTTTCTTTCAAAATAAAAAATAAATAATAATAATAATAATAAATAAATAAAATACCTCAATTCTTTCGAAAGAATTAATATTACTTTTGACTTTCCATAAATATTTCAAAATTACTCAGAAATAGGTGTAACGGTAGTGGTTGGAAACGTTTGCCTGAATTAAGTTTGAAACTAACACTGTTCCGCCACGTTGACACTTACGTTTAACATTCTAAGAAATTTATATTTTAAAGGCAGTTTTGAAACGTGTGTGAAAGGTCAATAATACTATTGCAACTATTGAAAGGATGTGGATATTTTTTAAATAAGAACAAAGTTTAAGGGTATTTTTTTTCTTTTTAATAATTTAGCATTTTCTTTTTATAAATTATAATATAAAAATAAATTAATGTTTGATAAATTTTAATTTTAACATAAAAAGATAATAAATTGAGAGATTTATTTATTTATTTTGTATTAAAAGATGCATCAAATTTGGTCGGAAAAACCAATCTAAAAAGATAATGTTGATTAGATTTTAGGTTTTAAGGAGTCGTTTGGCCCCATAACGGGTTAGGGTGGTTTTGGATTCTAAATTCAAAATCATGTTTGGGGCAAAGGGTTGGGAACCCCGAGTTTGGGAAACCAAACCGATGGATTACATAGGGAGAATTTCTAGTACATCCGTGGTATGAAATTTCTCCATACCACTGTCTTTAAATGACTGCCACCTCGTGAGAGGTAGTTTAAACTTAACCAATTTTTAGTGGGACCCACCACCATTTTAAATACATTATTTTTCCTCCTAAAAAATAACAAATACATTATTTATTCAAATTTCCTCTCTTCAATTTTTTTTATTATTATTATTATTTTTTACTCTTTGCATTCTCAATTTTTTTTTCTTCTTTTTTAATATTTTTTCTCTAACTTCTTTCACTAATATTTTAAAATATATTCAAAACTTTTTTTTTCTTCATCCTGCTAATTTTCAGGTTTGGAAGGTTTGTTTTTTATAATTTATATCCATTTATTTCATTATCTTTTTTCTTCCTTTCTAATATATATATTTTTTTTTCATTTTATTTTAAATGTAGAAAATATTTGGATTACATTCATCCCTACAGGAGCAAATATTGAAGTACGTTGCGTTTTAATCTTTGTTGTTGTTTAGGGTTTAGGGTGAAGATGAAGAAAAAAGAAGTTTTGAATATATTTTAAAATATTAATTAAAGAAGTTGAAGAGAAAATATTAAAAAGGAAGAAAAAAAATTGAGAATGCAAAGAGTAAAAATAAAAAAATAAAAAATAATAAAAAAATTGAGGAGAAATAATTTGAATAAATAATGTATTTGTTATTTTTTAGAAGGAGGAAATAATGTATTTAAAATGATGGGTCCCAGCTAAACAATCGGTCCGTTAAGTTTAAACTACCTCTCACAGTCATTTAAAGACAGTGGTATGGAGAAACTCCATTACCACGGATGTACTAGAAATTCTCCCGATTACATATCTCAAACCCTTCCCAAACCAATGATTTTTCCTTACAATTACACTACATTGTGGGGTCCACCATTTCTCTCTCCACATTTTTTATAATGGTGGGTCCCAACATTTTTCAATCAATTTTTCTTATTAGTATTGTAGGTCCCACTATTTTTCTTATAATTTCACCCTCTTTAATTATAATGATATAGTTTTCTAATTATATTTATTTAAATAAAATTATTTTTTAATTCATTTATATTTAATCTAATTAACAATAGTTCAAATTTTTTAATTCATTTATATTTAATCTAATTAATAATAGTTGAAAATATGTTTAATTTTTTAGTTGTAAGATAAAAAAAATATTTGAGGTGTGCTAATATTTAAAAAATAATATTTAATTTTTAAATTAATAAATTAAAAATTAAAAAATAATAATTATTAACAATATTAAATTAATTTTAAAATAGAATGTGATTTTTCTCTAATTATAAAATTATATATATATATATATTTTTTTCGTTTTATAATTCATGTGAAGCTTAACTTCATGAAATGTTTGAAATTATAAATTTCAGTTTGTATTTAAGGGATACATACTTGAAAATATTATCCAAATATAATAGTAGGTTGTTTAATTATTGTTTTCTTCCCTCTGTGATTTTCATTTCATTTCAATTTTTTTTTTTAATTCTTTATCTAAATATGTATTTTTTTTAAAAAAAAAAAATCAAACTGATTGACATGACATGTTATGTTTTTTGAGACGTTTGAATGAAACATTTAATTTTTTAATTCTTTATCCAAATACATATTTGATTCTTGTAAGCAATGTTTCGATTGTTGGAAATAATTTTCTTATTCTTAGACTATAGTAAAAATTAAATGTTTCATTCAGACGTCTAGAAAAAAAGTCATATGTTGCATACAAAATTCTACAATTCACAAAACATTCACTAAAAAATAAAAAGAAGAAAAGAAAAAGAAAAAAGTAGCGAAAGGAAAAAAAAAAAAAAAAAAAAAAAAAAATTGTTCAAACCCGGGTTTCAAAACACTACACCCCAAACACCGACTTCTGATTCCCAAGTTTCCCAACACTGCATCTCAAACACTGTTTTCTGATTCCCAGGCTTCCCAACACTGCATCACAAACACCGTTTTCTGATTCCCAGGATTCAGAACCCTCCCAATCAAATTCATAGGGTTTTGATTCATAGGGTTCTAAACCCATTACGGGGGTCAAACGCCCCCTAAAATTCTTCCGTAATAATTTTTAATGCCTACAAAATTGATAAAAAAAATAAAGTTTTTTTTTTTCAAAGTATTTAAATTAATGTGAAAATTGAACCCGACCTCTTAGTTTAAGGGCATAGTCTTATGTCAATGGAGCTATGCTCGATTTTTGGCCAATGAAGCCTTAATTTAGTCTCTAAGATTTTAATTTTTTTTAATTTAACCACGCTAATTTTAACCTAGTTTGAATTTGGTTCTTATGATTTGAGAAGTTTCAATTTGTTCGAAACAATTTTTAATTGCTCCGAGTCATTACTAAGACCTGTGACATGTTTTCGATTAACTCGGTAACGAATTGGTGCTTTCTATTTTCATTAACCATTTATTTAAAAAAAAATGAAAAAGAAAAAGGGTAGATTTTTAGATTGTTAAAAAATGGTTTAAGTTGACGAAATTATTTGGACGAAATTGAAACTTTCACAACTTTAACCAAATTGAAATTTTGAAACCAAACTTAGACAACAAAAGACTAAATTAATCCTTTTTTAAATAAAAGGAACCGATTTGAGAAGTTAGCCCCATAGGACTAGATCTATAATTTAAGTTATTTAACTTTGTATTAAATACAAATAAATATTTTAATTATATATTTTTATATAAAAATGAGTTTTTTTTTTTTTTTCAAAAGATATTTTAATTAATGCGGGGATTGAATCCATAACTTCTTAGTCAATCATGAATCATATATCAATTAATCTAGATCCAATTTGACTAAAAATTAGTATTTACATTATATGTTTACTTATATAATTAACTTTCAATATTTAATATTTTTATTACTATAGAAATTGTCAATAAATATATTCTTTTATATTATTATTATTATTATTATTATTATTATTTTGAGTTTAATAAGACGTGACGGAAAAGTTTCGAACTGCTTACTTCTTGGTCGAAGATATATGTCATAATTTGTTAAGTAAGTAGAGACAAGATGATGCAAGGCCAAAAAGTGTATTATTCTTCATCCTTGCATTAAAAAAAAATTGGGAAAATCTTTTTCTTACCAACCTCAACCCCATTTTGCATAGATTAACTAATATATGATAGTCTAGTGACAGAGAGGTTTTAAGTTCAATCTTTCACCCACCATAAATAAATAAAAAAAAAATATTTTGAATAGAGATTTCATGTCCTATCCAGAACATGGTTAGAGATGTTCACAGGGTGGGGTAATGTCTTTTCCGCCACCGTCTCCACGAAATTCTTCATTTAACTTCACGGGATTGGGTATTCTCCGCGAGTAATTTTCTTTTTAATTTATTCCTAACCAAATTTTGTTAAGTTCCGTTATTTGTTAAGTTAATTAATATATATAAAAAATTATACGGGGCGGAATGGGGAATCGGGACGGGACGAGTATGCTATTACCCGTCCCCACCCCGTTTAGCTAACGGTGGAAAAAAAATCTTCGCTCCCTGCCCCATTACTTGTGTAATTGGAGATTTCCTGTCCCGTTCGAAGCTGGAATTGAGCGGGCTAAATGGACATCTCTAAGCAGAATTATTATTCTACTCTGGACCAACTTGAATTGTGTGATAAATAAGATGTTTTGATTTAATATGGTATCTCGTAGTGATAACCAAGATACTATGGCCATTTTCCTAATTATTTTTAGCTGTCTAGTGGCAAACTATTCGAAGATAGCCAAAATGAGCATAAGTCAGCCATAATTTACATGCACTCTTTTCTTTGGAGTCGGAAGTTCAAATATCTTTATCCAATATTGTTGTAAAAAAAAAAAAAAAAAAAAAAAAAGTCTATTTGTAGATATGTACATGATTGTTTTTGGGAAAAAAAATCAAAATTTACCTCTAAACTTGTAAGTTGTATAAATTTTTACCCTTTAAACTTTAAGTTTTATCAAATTGCACTCCAAACTTAGATAAATATTGCAATTTTAACCTGTAATTTTAACCTTATCCTTGAAAAAATGTTGCAATTTCTACCCCTAATAAGTTTTTCGTTTGAAAAAAACGTAAAAAAAAAAAAAAAAAGTGTTCTCATATGCTTTCAATAAATTAAAAACATAATCATGGTACAAATTTAAATTTGATAAAATTTAAAAAAAAAACGAAATTAAAGCTAATTTTTTATTAAAATTTGTGAGTTCTCACAATGTTATTCAATGGTTAATTTATGCAAACTTAAATTTGTGTAAAACTTGATATTATTGAAATTAGTAAGTTTATGTAGATTTCCACATTGGTGCTTGATTATTGGGTGAGAATTAGAAGGAATTGAACCGAAGTAGAAATTGCAACACTTATTTAGGTTTAGTAGAGATGATAGAAAGTGCAATTTGATGAAATTAAGTTTACGATGAAAAATGATACAATTACCTGATAAGTTTAGAGGTATTTATTTATTTTTATTTTTATTAATTATTATTATTTTAAGGGTAGAGTTTTGGCATTTAAGAATTGTATAGATAAATGGAAAATTAACCCAAATTATAGTTCAAATGATAAATATTTACTCAAATTGAATATAATTAATTAATATTTTTTAGATTCATTAATTTACAATTATTTTATAATGTCATTTGTTACACTATGACATAATTGAGTTATTTATTCGAGTAGAACCAATAAATTAAGAGCATTTTTTAGGTTTGAGTGTTAGGCTTAAAGGTACCAAATTCATTAGAAATTATGTGTATCTTTCTAATCCATGTGTAATTATCATATTATTGATTTAATAAAAAAATAAATAAATTTTATTGACTAATAAAATAAAAGGTAATTTCCTAAATTTAACATATTGATGGAAGGTGTATTTAAAGAAAAATTCTAATATGGAATTTGTCTTCTCTATGCCTACATTACGTAAAACCTTAAACAAAAAGGATTAAAGGAGAGAAAAACAATTCTCGGTGATTGCTCGAAGATCTACCATTATTATATATGGATCAAGATATATTCTATTCGTCTATAATGTGTGTGAAAGTCCTATTGTTCAAAGATCATGTCTATCATAGTTTATGCATTATTAGGTTCTTAATTTTCCTAAAAAAAAATCACCCCTTCTCACCTAAAAAACCTGTCATTTGCCAACAAGAGCATAACTAAACCGACCTAATGTATCGACTAGTGACTATGAGGTCCTAGGTTCAATCTCTCACCCTACATGTTGTAAAAAAAAAAAAAATCGTCATTTTAGCATATCGAACATTCATGTATTTATGATCAAAGAAGTACCCAAGGGCCAAGATGACTATGTTTTTTTTTTTTGTTTTTTTTATTTTAGTAATGAGAAACCATGCACAAAAATATGGTATTTATAAAAATATGAAGCCGCCAAAGTTGACATATTAAGAATAGCAGTTAATGATTCTAACAAGTTCATTTTATTATTATTATTATTTTTTAGAATAAGTTCAAATCTGTTATATAATGAGGCAATAACATGTGCCGCATACGCCACGGGTAGCTGTGGGTCAAATCTAATCTAAGGGAGTAATAAATAATAATGTCCATAATTTTGGATTAAAAAAATGCCCAAATTTCTTCCAAAATTAAGGAAATGCCCATACTTCTTTTCCCTCAAATCTAACTGCACTTCAATTCATTTATGTTACCAAAAAAAAAAAAAAAAAAAACTTATTTATAAAAATCCAAGTATCATTCAATTATAAATATTTTCAATTCCAATCACTTTTTTCTTTGGGCTGGTTGCACAAATAGCAATCACACCTAAACTAATTGCAAATTTAGCAAACTTTAAAATGTTTTGCAAATATGGTAAAAACATCCGTTTCTATCATTGATAGACTTTATCATATCACTGATAGACTTCTATGAGTGATAGACTATTATCACTGATAGACTATGACTGACAAAAATCTATAAAAAGTTGAGGTGACCAGCGATAGACTTCTATCAGCCATAAGATATCAACGATAGAAATTGTCATATCCTCAAAATTTTTAAAAACATGCTATATTTTTAATTATTTTATTCTAAATTCACAGAATTTCCCTTTCTTTTTTAAAATAGAAAAAACTTATAGTTTATATTGGTTTGAACTTCTAAGTTTCATGTTTATTTATTTATTTATTTTTTTTTTTTTTTTTCATATTGTTAAGTATAATATTATTCGTGTTATCTCTTATTCATTACATTTTTATTGTATATTGAATTTTAATATATTTACGACATTTTTATTCATATATTAAAAAACATAGAAATAATAAACTTAAAACATTAGAAAATATAAGATAAATTGTACCGATGTCAATTTAGAGTAAAATAAATAAAAATTCTGCACTTTTTAAAAAGATTTGTAAATATGACAATTTTTATTATGGATAGACTTCTATCAGTTAAGGGTATAAACAATTCAATTCGACTTGATTTGAAGGTCAAATCGAAATCAGGAAAATGAAAAACTGAAACTGAACCCATTAATCGATAGTTATTCGATTCAGTCTGGCGATTAATCGATAGGATAATCAAATAGGTGCGGTTATGGACTTATGGCCCGTGAGTCGTTGGGAACAAGAGGAAACAAGGTGGAACCTACAACCACCTCTTCTATTAATGTTTATATAAAATAGGACTTTTTGATATAAATATGGTATGTTCGGTTATTTTCGGTTTAATCTTACTAGAAAATCAAATCCGACCAAAATTATTTGGTTTTCATTATTTTCAAGCCGACTCGGTTTCAACTTGAACCGACATCAGTTTTGGTCGGTTTGAGCAGTTTTTTTTTGTTTTTCGATTTTTCCTTGATTTTTCCTTGCACATCTACTATTGATAGTCACAGATAACAAATCAATCACTATCCGGGATAACTACTGATATACCTCTATTTTTTCATTTATTTTTTTATAGAATTTTGTTTATGGTTATCACTATAGTAGTCTATTAGTTATTTTATCAATGATTATCTGTGAGTATCACTGGTTTTTTTTATCATATTTGAAAAATGTTACATTTTGTTATATTTGACATTATTTTGGGTCCGACTATTATTTATGCGACCAATCTAAAATATAATCTAAATAAAAATTCTATAAAAATTAAAAATAATAAA
The DNA here is from genome assembly GCA_028017165.1 of Herpetospermum pedunculosum. Lineage (NCBI taxonomy): Eukaryota > Viridiplantae > Streptophyta > Magnoliopsida > Cucurbitales > Cucurbitaceae > Herpetospermum > Herpetospermum pedunculosum. The sequence continues at coordinate 58,679,032 of CM051525.1, forward strand.
ATGGGTGAATTTTAAATAAAATTTTTTTTTTCTCTTTAAAAAAAATGATAGATTGTAAATAAATGTAAAAACAAAAAATATAAAAGTAAAGTACTTAATTTTAGTTTATTTAAAGCGAGTAAAAGGCATGTCTAAATGTTTTGGGCGAGGATCTTACAAAATTGTGTCCGAAATTTTTTTTTTAACATCTAATAATAAACATTGAAGGTATTAAATTTTCATCAACATGTCGACATCCATCAATATTTTTATATGTTTATACGTTCGACATCGACATAAAAGAGAGTCAATATTTTCAATGTAACTAATGTGAATATAATATTGATAAAAAATATTTTAACTAATTCAAATAGTGTAAAAGGTTTTAAATATTTTTTAGAAATTTTTGTTTTTAAGATTTTCAGAAATATTCATCAAAAATCATCATTTTATTGATATTTTCATCAATTTTTTTAAAAAAATTGACACCTCGACATTTTATACTTCGAACAATGAATTTTAAAGGTAAAAGAAAAATAAAAAAATAAAAAAATAAAAAAATAAAAGTTTTAAAGACACGGCACAAGAGTCCGTTTGAGCTTGTTTCTCAGGGGGGACGTAGTCCATTTGGGCTTGTTTCTTATGGGGTAATCAAAACTCTGATGTTTGTTTGGGAGAGTTTTGAACCATGAGAATCATAAAATGGTGTTTGGGGTGCAGTGTTGGGAAGTCTGGAATTAGAGATGTCCATGGGGCGGGGCAGGGCCGGATAATGCCTTTCCCGCCCCCGTCCCCGTCCCCCATTTCATTACCCGTCCCCGCGAAATTCCCCGTTTAATTTCGCGGGGACGGGGCGGGTATTCCCCGCGGGGAATTCGCGGGTAACGGGTATTCCCCGTGTATAATTTACTTTTTTTAATTTATTCTTATCCATTTTTTTTAAGTTTTGTTGTTTGTTAAGTTGATTAATATTATATATATTTAATTTCATAAACTTTATTTGTAAGATGTGTGTTTTTTTGGAACTTTATTGGTAAAATGTGTATTTTTTTTAGATAAAAAAAGAAGTGTGTAGTTAATATTTTGATGAATAATGTATATATGTATATATATATATATATATATATATATATATATATATATATATATATATATATATATATATATATAAGTATACGGGGTGGGGCGGGGCAAATGGACATCTCTATCTGGAATCAGAAAAGAGTGTTTGGGGTGCAGTGTGTGTTGAGAAGCCTGAGAATCAGAAGCCAGTGTTTAGGGTGTAGTGTTCTGAAACTCGGGTTTGGACAATTTTTTTTTCTTATTATTTTCTAGTGGATGTTTTGTGAATTGTAGAATTTTTTATGCAACATGTGACTTTTTTTTTGGAGACGTTTGAATGAAACATTTAATTTATGTTATAGTCTAAGAATAAGAAAATTATTTCCAACAATCAAAACATTGCTTACAAGAATCATAAGGAATTAAAAAATTAAGGGCCCGTTTGGTAACGTTCCTGTTTCTTGTTCCCTGTTTCCCGTTTCTCGTTCCCTGTTTCTTGTTCCCTGTTTTTTTAGAACCAGAAACAGAAACATGTTTGATAACTACTCCTGTTTCTTGTTTCTTGAAAAAAAGGAAACAGAAACACATACTTGTTTGATAACGTTTCTTGTTTCTTGTTTCTTGAAGAAAAAGAAAAAATATCGTCATGTTTGATAATTTTTTTTTGTTAATTGTTTCTTTTTTCTTTTTTCTCTTTATGTTTTATTTTTTATTTTTTATAGTTTAAATAAAATTTAGTATACATAATATAAAAAAGATATAACATGCATTAAAAAATAAATAAATAAATAAATAAAAAATAAATTGCAATTTGATTTGATTTGGTATATGTTTTTGTGTGTTGATAAAGAGACGTTTATTTAAGAATAGGGAAGCGAGTCTCCAACACGCCAAAACAACGTTCAATAACATTTTGCAGTGAAAAAATTTCGATAGTTAAACATTTTTCCCTACCTCGAGGATGATGCCTTCCTTGCTCTAAAATCTCGAAGTCGTTGTCATTCGTCATTGTTTGTCATTCGTTGACGTGTAGACATTTCTACGTGTCAATGAGCTCAATATCGACATGAGAGGTGAATCGACATTTCAATTATATTATAGATAAATTTATCTTATATAACTAAAATATCACTATTTGTGAATCTAATATTTAATAGTGGGAAATTTAAACTGATTTAAAAATTTTGAAATGCTAATTTGCAAAATTTAAAGTGTCGTCCTCGATAAAAATATGAAAATATCGATGTGAATGGATACTTATTAAAAAAATATAAAAAATAATAATAATTTTTTTTTTTATAATTAATAAATAAATATTTTAATGTATTTAAAAAAAGATATAACAAATTTAATAAATAAATATAATAAATATTTTTATGTATTTAAATAAAATAAAAAGTAATTAGTAATGTATCCTAAAAAAAAAAATAGCAAAATTTAAAATTAAAATAATATATAAAAAAAAAAACATTGTATAATTAAGAAAGAAAAAAAAAAGAAAAAAAAAGTGTTATAATGAGGATTTGAAGCCAGGACCTCATAGGTAAGGAGTTTATTTGGGTGCTTCTCTTGCCAATGAACCAACACTAATTTATCATCATTTTTGGGAACATATTAATATAAAGAGAAACGAAACTGGGAGAAACACCTTTTTGAAGTTTCTCAAATTTTGCCTTTTTTTTAGAAACGTTTCTCAAAATTTAGAAACAAGAAACGGGAATAGTTATCAAACAAGTCCGTTTCTTAAAAAATGAGAAACAGGAACAAGAAACAGGAAACGGGAACGTTACCAAACAAACCCTAAATGTTTCATTCAAACGTCTCCAAAAACATAACATGTCATGTCAATCGGTTTGACATTTTTTTAAAAAAAAATACATATTTGGATAAAGAATTAAAAAAAAAAAACTGAAAAACCCGAGGGAAGAAAACAAGAATGAAACAACAACCTACCATTGTATTTACCATTGTATTTGGATAATATTCACCAAATATATATCTCCCTAAATACAATCTGTAGTTTATAATTTCAAACATTTCATAAAGTTAAGTTTCACATAAATTATAAAACGACAAAGAAATTAAAAAAAATTAGGAATGAAAAAAAAAAGTTCAAATTTTGTAATTATAGAAAAATCACATTCTATTTGTTCACACGAGAATTCGAACGACGAATGGAAATTCGACACGTCAGAATCGAACTCGAACAAATTACATACATTAAAATCCATACATTAAAATTGTGGACCAATGACAACTAAAGTTGCAAAATTAACAAATTACAACTTCGTACATCTGTTCACACGAGAATTCGAACGACGAATGGAAATTCGACACGTGTAAATGAATTTGAATTTGTGTTGATGTATTGTATTTATCAGTGCGTAGTGGATTACAATCTCTAATGTTTGATCCTCTGATTCTCTCTCTCAAATGTAAATGTTTCTCGAGGGCTTCGCAGCTTGTTCTCGATGTTGAATGTTTCTCGAGGGCTTCGCAGCTTGTTCTCGATGTTGAATTTGGATCGAAGGCTTCGCAGCTTGTTTTCGATATTGAATTTGGATCGAGGGCTTCGTAGCTTGTTCTCGATGTTGGGTTTGTTTCGAGGGCTTTGCAGCTTGTCCTCGATGTTGAATCTTCAGCTTCGCGTAGCGGTGAAGTCTTCAGGTGTTTGATCTTCAAGTGACGTTCAGTCTTCAGGATTCAAAGAGTCTTTCGTTGTTTGGGAATTCTCTCTGAGTTCTTATGAGAAGAAATTTTCTGAACCTTAGAAATGAAAATGAACTCTCTATTTATAGAGTTTTCATGGGCCTGGATCCAATGGGCTTGGGCTTTGAGCCCAATGGGTTTGGGTTTGGACCCAATGGATTTGGGTTTGGGTTTGGACCCAATGGGCTTGGGTTTGGACCCAATGGGCTTTTGGGCTTTGGGCCAAATTGTCATTTAATCTTTCTAGCCCGATTCGACTTCGAGCCCAATTGCAGTTTGGCCGACTTTGCTCGGTCAAGTCTATCTGATCCCCGGTCGTGATGGAGACACGTGGCGACCACTGATTGGCCGAAATTTCTCGGTCAACAAATGCCCCCTTTTTCGAGAGTTATGCACAAGTATGTGTGGGTGAGTCTCGGAAAAGTTGAATAGATAGATCGAAACGTGGGACATCCTAATTTAGACTCCGCTTTGACGTATCAATTTTATCGAAATATGAAGTTCGATTCATAGATCAATTATTTTAATTGACGTCTCTTTCCATGTCAATCGATCAAAAATATGAATTTGGCTCGTAGTTTTGATCTTTCTTATCTGACAGAAATTTGATTTAAACTTTGGTAGAGAGATTTTTTTTTTCTACCTTAGTTTATCTTGAGATGTAGAGTAAGGACTTGTGTCTGCCCAATTGTATTTTGAATAGGGTTTGACTTTGAATTTTTACTCTAATTTCGACGTGGATAAAATATACCCAAACCGCCAATTTTGATTTGAGACTTGGATTTAGATAACTTTTGACTCTAAATCATGTCTGAAAATAAATTTTGGAATATGGCCAAAAATTTTAATTTTCTCGGTAAAAAGAAATGGTAAGCTTCTAAAGTTTGGCTTGAATTCGGAATAGGAGTGTTGGAATTTTTTTGTTTTGGCATAAATAATTGGCCAGCTGAAATACTAAAATGTGAAGACAAATGATAACCCAGAAGCTTGTTTGGCAGAGCGGAACTTGGACGGCTTTAGTTGTCATTGGTCCTGAGTTCAAGTCTGACTTCGTACATTAATTTTGCAACTTTTTTAACTTAAATGAAGGACATTTAAGTAATTTTACTCTCCAAACCCTAACTCATTTAGGTTATGGAATTTGAAGAGTTAGAATAAGACTTTAGGGTTTATTTGGAGAGGAAGGGAGAGACTTTGTTTGGAGAAGAAGAAGAGGGAGAGCCGCCGCCGCCTCAGCCCAGCGCCGTCGCACGCTCCAACGCCGACGCCGCCGCCGCCTCGCGCACCGACGCAGCCGCATCCGCCTCAGCTTCCAAGCGCCAGTCGCTCCGCCGCATCCGCCTCAGCCGCCACACTCGCTCCGCCTCAGCGCCGCACTCGCTCCGCCTCAGCGCCGCACTCGCTCCGCCTCAGCCGTCGCACTGCCGCATCCGCCTCAGCCGCCGCACGCGCTCCGCCTCAGCCGTCGCACTGCCGAATCCGCCTCAGCCGCCGCACGCGCTCCGCCTCAGCCGTCGCACTGCCGAATCCGCCTCAGCCCCGCGCACCGCCGCATCCGCCTCAGCCGCCTCAGCCCCCGCGTACCGGCCGCCGTCTCGCAACCCGCGCAGCACCGTCGCCCCGCGCCGCAGCCGCTGCAGATCCGCGCCTCTGCCGTCGCCGCCGCCGCCTCCGCTATCGCAGTCCCGTGCCGCTGTACAAGGTGTTTTTTTTTTTTTTTTTTTTATTTGGTGTTTTTTTTTTTATTTTTCTTTTATCAATTCTTTACTGTATATTTTAATATGTATATATTTTTTTATGTACAGGTGCTTATTTTCATTCTTCCGGTCTTCTTCGTACCGACCTTACTTTGGTAATTTAATTTATTGTATACAATTTTAATGTATGTAATTTATGTGACCTTACTTTGGTAATTTAATTTATTGTATGCAATTTTAATGTATGTAATTTATGTATGTAATTTAATTTATGGGTTGTAATTTACTTTTATGGGTTGTAATTTATTTACGTAATTTAATGTGTGTAATTTATGGATGTGATTTATGTATGTAATTTAGTTTATGAGTTGTAATTACTTATGGGTTGTAATTTATTTACGTAATTTAATGTAATTTATTTATGGGCTGTAATTTACTTATGGGTTGTAATTTATGGGTTATGGGTTGTAATTTATGGGTTGTGATTTATGTTAATATTTTGCTATTTTGCATTTTGTTATTGTTGGTTGTGATTGACATTTATTTTATGAACATTGGGCTTTATTTTTCAATTTGGTATTTTGTGATTAAAAAGCCAAATAAGAAATTTGTTAATTTGAAATTAAAGTTTTTTTTTTTTTTTTCAAAATTAGTTAAAGTGATTTGAGATTTTGTAATTAAAAACCCAATAAAAATAAATTTTAATTTGAAATTAAGGGCTTTTTAAAATTAGTTAAGTGATTAAGGATTTTGTGATTAAAAACCCAATAAAAAATAAATTTTAATTTGAAATTAAGGTTTTTTAAAATTAGTTACGTGATTTGGGATTTTGTGATTAAAAAGCAATTATTATTTTTTTTTATTTTTTATTTTTTATTTTTTTTTTTAATTTTAAATTTTAAATTAAGGCTTCTTAAAATTAGTTAAGTGATTTGAGATTTTAAAATTTTTAATTTTGTTTTTTCTTTTTTAAATGAAATTAAGAATTAGAATTAGTTATTTTAATTTTGAAATTGAGATTTTATAAATACATTAAAGTAATTTGGGAATTGGGGGTTAGGAAATTTAAAATTAGTTAAATGATTTTGAATTTGACATTTTATGAATATATTATTTTCTTATATATATACACCTTGACTTGAAATTGGGGGTTAGGAAATTTAAAATTAGTTACATGATTTTGAATTTGACATTTTATGAATATATTATTTTCTTATATATATACACCTTGACTTGAAATTTATTCACTTTTCGATTTTAATTTGTTTATTCCAAATGGGGAACGTTGCGACTTTTTTTTGTAGGTGTGTCACTTCTTTTACCGCCAAGTCGTTCTGTTCAGCTCCCGTGGCCTCGACGTAACAATCTACGAACGTTACTTCTCCTATGCAGATGCACGTCTGTTTAGGGAACGTATTCCGTCCTAGGTTGTGCGTCGAGTCGTTCTGTTCTGTTCCCATGGTCTCGACGTAACAATCTACGGGCGTTACTTCTCTTATGCAGATGCACGTCTGTTTAGGGAACGTATTCCGTCCTAGGTTGCGCGTCGAGTGATTCTGTTCTGTTCTCGTGGTCTCGGCGTAACAATCTACGGGCGTTACTTCTTTTACGCAGATGCACGTCTGTTTAGGGAACGTATTCCGTCCTAGGTTGCGCGTCGAGTGGTTCTGTTCTGTTCTCGTGGTCTCGGCGTAACAATCTACGGGCGTTACTTCTCTTATACAGATGCACGTCTGTTTAGGGAACGTATTCCGTCCTAGGTTGCGCGTCGAGTGGTTCTGTTCTGTTCTCGTGGCCTCGGCGTAACAATCTACGGGCGTTACTTCTCTTATGCAGATGCACGTCTGTTTCGGGAACGTACTCCGTCCTAGGTTGCGCGTCGAGTGGTTCTGTTCTGTTCTCGTGGTCTCGGCGTAACAATCTACGGGCGTTACTTCTCTTATGCAGATGCACGTCTGTTTAGGGAACGTATTCCGTCCTAGGTTGCGCGTCGAGTGGTTCTGTTCTGTTCTCGTGGCCTCGGCGTAACAATCTACGGGCGTTACTTCTCTTATGCAGATGCACATCTGTTTAGGGAACGTATTCCGTCCTAGGTTGCGCGTCGAGTTGTTCTGCTCTGTTCTCGTGGCCTCGGCGTAACAATCTACGGGCGTTACTTCTCTTATGCAGATGCACGTCTGTTTAGGGAACGTACTCCGTCCTAGGTTGCGCGTCGAGTCGTTCTGTTCTGTTTTCATGGCCTCGGCGTAACAATCTACGGGCGTTACTTCTCTTATGCAGATGCACGTCTGTTTAGGGAACGTATTCCGTCCTAGGTTGCGCGTCGAGTTGTTCTGTTTCTATGAGATCGGCGTGCCGACTTAAAGGCGTTACTTCTCTTTTGTAGATGCGTCAGTTTGGGCATTTCCACTATACGTGAAATGTGCGCGTCTACTTAGAGAACGTACTCCGTCTTTGTTGGTATGTCAGATCGTCGCATTCCGTTTCTGCGAAGTCGACGTACTGATTTAAAGACGTTGCTTATCTTTTGTAGATGCGTCAGTTTGGGCATTTCCAATATACATGAAATGTGCGCGTCTACTTAGAGAACGTACTCCGTCTTTGTTGGTACGCCGAATCGCCGCGTTCCGTTCCTATGAGATTAGCGTGCCGACTTAAAGGCGTTACTTCTCTTTTGTAGATGCGTCAGTTTGGGCATTTCCACTCTACGTGAAATGAGCGCATCTACTTAGAGAACGTACTCCGTCTTTGTTGGTACGTCGGATCATCGCGTTCCGTTTCTGTGAGATCGACGTACTGATTTAAAGACGTTACTTCTCTTTTGTAGATGCGTCAGTTTGGGCATTTCCACTCTACGTGAAATGAGCGCATCTACTTAGAGAACGTACTCCGTCTTTGTTGGTACGCCGAATCGCCGCGTTCCGTTCCTATGAGATTAGCGTGCCGACTTAAAGGCGTTACTTCTCTTTTGTAGATGCGTCAGTTTGGGCATTTCCACTCTACGTGAAATGAGCGCATCTACTTAGAGAACGTACTCCGTCTTTGTTGGTACGCCGAATCGCCGCGTTCCGTTCCTATGAGATTAGCGTGCCGACTTGAAGGCGTTACTTCTCTTTTGTAGATGCGTCAGTTTGGACATTTCCATTTTACGCGAAATGAGCGCATCTACTTAGAGAACGTACTCCGTCTTTGTTGGTACGCCGAATCGCCGCGTTCCGTTCCTATGAGATTAGCGTGCCGACTTAAAGGCGTTACTTCTCTTTTGTAGATGCGTCAGTTTGGGCATTTCCATTTTACGCGAAATGAGCGCATCTACTTAGAGAACGTACTCCGTCTTTGTTGGTACGCCGAATCGCCGCGTTCCGTTCCTATGAAATTAGCGTGCCGACGTAAAGGCGTTACTTCTCTTTTGTAGATGCGTCAGTTTGGGCATTTCCACTATACGGGAAATGTGCGCGTCTACTTAGAGAACGTACTCCGTCTTTGTCGGTGTGCTTCCCCCATAACACTCTCACCCTCTTTTTTTGCTTTAAGATTTCTCCCCATTTTTGGAAGGCCATATGTGTTGTCATTTTCTTTTTTGTCATTCGGTTTGTTTTGTTTTAAGGGTCTATATAGCTCCTTTTTTTTGTTGCGTTTTCTTGGTAGTCGCTTCATGCTTGCATGTTTGTGTAGCTCATTTAATTCCTTCGCCATACTTATCGCTTTGTTTTGAATTTATTAACTCTTTCGAATTTGTCTTGCAGGAACATGGTGTATTTTGCAGATGCAGATCTTCTCTAGAGAGAAACATCTCGTTCTTTTACAAGATGAACATCAACCCCTAAAACTCGGAGTTAACCTCCTAGTAGAAGGACCCAATATCGGCGATTACTCCAATAAGTGGCCGCGACTCGGAAAACCAATCTAAACTCCAACAGTAAGGAACGTCAACTGGAAGAAAAGAAGATTTATTTGGACCGATCCCTCCTAGGTGTTACAGAGACGAAAACGGAGATAGAAGAGGCGAAAGCGAAAGCTGCGAAGATCGAGCTTGAGAGGCTTTCCAATTTTGTCTCCGCTCGGGAGCAGGTCTTGCGTCGCGGGACACTTGAAGTCTCGCGTGTACGCGAAGGGATTCGTGCCCTCGAATGTGCCCCCATTATTGACGAGGACGATGCTCGAGCCGTTGCTGCAGTTTGCGAGCTTCTAGAGAGCTCGCGCGCGGAGTTGAAAGAGTTTCAGTGGGCGCCTTGATTTACGCATATATGTGCATATATATTTTTTTATCTATCTTTTTCTGGATTTCTCTCGTGTAAAAGAATTTTTATGTTTTCTTTATGAACACTTGGCTTGTCTCCCTCATTTTGGAATAATAATTTTCCTTTGTTGCTTTGTTGAACTTATTTTTTTTTGCTGCTTACATATTTTCGAAATCAAGAGATCACTTGTTTGAACGTAGCTCGAATGGAATGAATGTATATTTTTTTATTGCGCGCGACTGGACTTAAAGTATATATGTATTTTTTCTTTAAGTTGCCTACGTACCCTTAGATGGAAGGGATCAAGTCATAACGTAGTTCAAATTACATGAAGAGTAAATTATATATTTTTTTTTTTTTTTGGGCCGTTCACCTTTTAAGCTCGTGCGGGCCAGGAGCAACATGTAGTTTATACTCTTACGTTAAGGAGTATTACATTTTATGAGATCTCCTAAGAAAAATATTTGGAGATGATTATGCACGAGCTTGAAGTTGGAGATGCGCAGTGCAGCAGAACTTGAAGATGCGATCGTGCAGCGCAACAGAATTTGGACTCGCGAAGCGCAGCAGAACTTGTTGATGGAGATGCAGAGCGCAGAACTTGTTGGAGATGCGCAGCACAGCGAAAACTTGAACTTGGAGATGGAGATGCGGAGCGCAGTGCAGCAGAACTTGAAGATGGAGATGCAGAGCGCAGAACTTGTTGGAGATGCGCAGCACAGCGAAACTTGAACTTGGAGATGGAGATGCGGAACGCAGTGTAGCAGAACTTGGAGATGGAGATGCAGAGCGCAGAACTTGTTGGAGATGCGCAGCACAGTGAAACGTGAACTTGGAGATGCGCAGCACAGCGAAACTTGAACTTGGAGATGAACTTGGAGATGAGAGATGATGCAGCGCAGCAGCGAACTTGTAGGAGATGCGCAGAGCAGCAAAACTTGTTGGAGATGCGCAGCACAACGAAACTTGAACTTGGAGATGCGCAGCACAGCGAAACTTGAACTTGGGGATGAACTTGGAGATGAGAGATGATGCAGCGCAGCAGCGAACTTGTAGATGCAGCGCAGCAACGAACTTGGAGATGCAGCGCAGCAACGAACTTGGAGATGCAGCGCAGCAACGTAGATGAGTAATTTTTTTTTTACTTGGGCCGTTCACCTTTTAAGCTCGTGCGGGCCAGGAGCAACATGTAGTTTATACTCTTACGTTAAGGAGTATTACATTTCAACAGATCTTATCTGCATCACGGTCTTGATCAGATCCTTCGTTTGTAAGATTCGTTAGAATAATGATATTTTTCTTCACCTTCAAGGAGCCTTCTGTATTTATGAGAACAGATAATTTCCTCTTCATGCGCGAAGGAACACGACTGTGAATTTTCTTGTCGCTTCTTTCTTCATCGAAGAGTCTTGCCTCTACAGTCTTCATCTTTCCTTTTTGTTGATCGTTTGTCCCTTTGAGGCGATCAAAAACAGATGTTGAAGGTCGGTCTTTCTTTGATGTGGAGACACTTAACCTTTGGAAAGCGGAAGTTCGAGTGGAGGTAGAAGTTAGACATGGATTTTCTTCTTTTGTCGCGGCCATACTCATCCTTTGGAAGACCGAAGTTCGAGTAGTTGAAGGCTTGATGCGATTGAAGACAGAAGTTCTTTGGTCGACTTCTTTTGAGTCGTCGACTTCTTCTGCGTTGATGTAGCATGAAGTTGCAAAGATTTCTTCCTCTTTATTGATAGGAAGGAAACTACTTGAAAAGAATTCTTTTAAGGTCACCCGTCGTCGAGGTTGAGAAAAATATTTGTTTTCTCTTCTCTCGTGTTTAGGCTTCCTCGAATTGATTCTTCCTTTCTTCTTTGAAAGCTTATTGTTTCGTTTATCATCTCGAAACATGCAATCTTCTTTCTGGACGGGTCTTTGTCGTCGTATTTTCTGACGAGCCACGACGATCCAACATTTATCCTCATTTTCGACGACCTCATGTTTTACTTGAGAAATTTGTTTTGGGGTTTCATGTCCGAACCGAACAATTATTGGTTCGAAGGTCCCAAACTGGATCATACTTTCCTTTTGCTTCTCAAATGAGACCGGAGATAATTGAGCGCCGAAGTTCATTGTTACTGCAGCGTGGTTTGATTGAGCTATTTCATCTAAGTCTAGCTCGATTTTTCCTTCTTTAGCTAACCTTAGAATTAGCTCCTTTAGTACGAAACATTTATCCACTGGATGACTGATAACTCGATGATACTTACAATAGTTGGGATCATCGACTTTATCCATTTCTTCCGGGCGCCTACACTCGGGAAACTCAATCAATCTTGTTTCCAATAGTTGCTCTAACATGTCAGGAATGTCAGAGTTTGGAAACGGGTAGACTTTTTCTTGTTTCTCTTTTAAAGTAAGGCGACGTTTCTCGCCTCCGTCATTTCTTCTCTCTGTCCTGTTTTCATTTCCTTTTGAGGGAAATCTGAAAGGGGTCGTGTTGACGACCATGGATTCCTCCACGACATTTTTAGTGATTTTCCCAACTCCCTTCGTTTCCGTCGTTATTTTCTTTACGTCGGGGACTAAGAGGTCTTTGTTTCCTCTGTTGGCAATACTCAGCTCCATATCATGGGCGCGAGTTGCTAATTCCTCGAATGTTTGGGGCTTTATCCCTTGTAGGATGTAGTGAAGTCCCCAATGCATGCCGCCGATGCACATTTCGACAGCGGACACCTCGGTGAGTCGATCCTTGCAGTCGAGACTCAACGATCTCCAACGGTTGATGAAATCGATGACTGACTCGCCCATTCTTTGGTTAGCGTGCGAGAGTTCGGACATACTAACTGTTCGCCTCGTGCTGTAGAAGCGATTCAGGAAGTCTCTCTCAAACTGTTCCCAACTGTCAATCGTCTCGGGTTCCAAGTCGGTGTACCAATCAAATGCATTTCCTTTCAGAGTCCGGACGAATTGCCTAACCAACAAGTCTCCGCGAGTTCCAGCGTTCTCGCACGTTTCGACGAAGTGGGCAATGTGTTGTTTAGGATTGCCCTTCCCATCGAATTGTTGAAACTTTGGCGGCTGATACCCGATGGGCATTCTTAAGTTGTCGATTCTCTTGGAATACGGTTTGGTATACAAGAGGGTGCTCTGAGCTGGTCCACCGTATTGGGCTCGGATGGTGTTCGTGATCATGTCTTGCAGTTGTTGGACAGACAATGAAGCGACCGACGTTGAGTGATACGGTTGGTCTTCTTGGATGACATTTTTTTCTTTGTCATTCCTCCTTGCTGCAGGAGTTAGACTTGACTCTGCAGCCTCTCGACTTTGCATCTGATTTCTTAAGTTTGCAATCTCGAGGTCTCGTTCTTCAACTACTTTCATCAGAAAGTTTAGTTTCTTTTCCATTTCAGCGATCACTTCGTCGCTTATGCGTGCGTCTGCCATCATTACAGACATCACATTTGGATCAGACCCCTTATTTGGTTGATCAGATGAGGGAACAAATTCATCGTACAAGAAATTTTCCTGAGTGATTATCCCCTCACGCGTAGACTCTGTCATTCGTTCCTCCATAACATTTATTTCAGTCATCATGGAGGATGTTACGTCAGAATCGAACTCAAATAGAGGGTTACACCTGACGGCGAATTCGTCACTTGTAGACGCCCCCGCCAATGTCATTGTTTCTTCCATAGTATTTGTTTCAGTCGTTATGACGGATGCTACGTCAGAATCGAACTCGAACAAAGGGTTACACCTAACATTAAATTTGTCACTCGTAGATGCCCCTGACGATGTCATTACTCTGCTCACAATTGTGACAAAATCATGTGGACAATCATGGGGAGTAGAACTCGTGTAGCGGTTGTTCATGACTACGGTTGTTGAAGGAGTTCTGAACGACATAACTTCACTTGTTTTTTTTTTTTAGATGAGGGAAAGAGATGAGAGGTAGAGTTGTCCCACTGGACGTGCCAATCTGTTCACACGAGAATTCGAACGACGAATGGAAATTCGACACGTCAGAATCGAACTCGAACAAATTACATACATTAAAATCCATACATTAAAATTGTGGACCAATGACAACTAAAGTTGCAAAATTAACAAATTACAACTTCGTACATCTGTTCACACGAGAATTCGAACGACGAATGGAAATTCGACACGTGTAAATGAATTTGAATTTGTGTTGATGTATTGTATTTATCAGTGCGTAGTGGATTACAATCTCTAATGTTTGATCCTCTGATTCTCTCTCTCAAATGTAAATGTTTCTCGAGGGCTTCGCAGCTTGTTCTCGATGTTGAATGTTTCTCGAGGGCTTCGCAGCTTGTTCTCGATGTTGAATTTGGATCGAAGGCTTCGCAGCTTGTTTTCGATATTGAATTTGGATCGAGGGCTTCGTAGCTTGTTCTCGATGTTGGGTTTGTTTCGAGGGCTTTGCAGCTTGTCCTCGATGTTGAATCTTCAGCTTCGCGTAGCGGTGAAGTCTTCAGGTGTTTGATCTTCAAGTGACGTTCAGTCTTCAGGATTCAAAGAGTCTTTCGTTGTTTGGGAATTCTCTCTGAGTTCTTATGAGAAGAAATTTTCTGAACCTTAGAAATGAAAATGAACTCTCTATTTATAGAGTTTTCATGGGCCTGGATCCAATGGGCTTGGGCTTTGGGCCCAATGGGTTTGGGTTTGGACCCAATGGGTTTGGGTTTGGACCCAATGGGCTTGGGTTTGGACCCAATGGACTTTTGGGCTTTGGGCCAAATTGTCATTTAATCTTTCTAGCCCGATTCGACTTCGAGCCCAATTGCAGTTTGGCCGACTTTGCTCGGTCAAGTCTATCTGATCCCCGGTCGTGATGGAGACACGTGGCGACCACTGATTGGCCGAAATTTCTCGGTCAACACTATTTTGAAATAAATTGAATATGGTTAATTTTTATTATTTTTTAACTTTATTTTTTTAACTTAAATAAATTAAATGTTATTTTTAAAATATTAACATGAGTAAATTGGGATTATTATCAATAATAGCATTCTTGACAATTATCAAAATTAATGTGTTTTTGTTACTATCATTTTTTTTTTCTTTAAATCGAATTGACAAAAGTTTTGAATTTTGGAAAAGGTTCAAAGATAACAAAGATAACTCCTTTAACCATTAACTATTTAATTCTTGTAATGTTATGATTATAAATTTATAATGATATTGAAATGACTATATAAGGAGAAAGTAAAGAAACAATATAGAAATAAGTGTCAAAATTTAAAGTTTGACGAAACAATTTGAATTTCAAATAAACATACAAATAAATGAGAAGAAATGGCTTTTTTACCTATATCAAACGAAGGTTTATGAGATTCACATTTAATTTAATTTAATTTAATTTAATTAATTAATTAATTTTTTTTTTTTAGTATCACATCATAATATTAAGAGATGACAAATTGTAAAATAATTCTTTTGACCTAAATAAAAGGATCAAGATTTTTTATATAAGTTTAGATACTTTAGATAATTGCTTTTGAAATTAACTTTTCTAAATATATATATATATATATTGTCTTTCCATCCTAAGAATTTATTTTACTGTTTGTTTTGTATTTAAATGGTAACGAAATATTGATGGATTTAGTTTCAAATAAAAGAAAAAAGAAAAAAAATTATCGATGGGTTTGACTTTTTATATCAATTAGTTTTTTCTACTCTTTTTATCAAATAAAACAAAAATTCAATTTAAATCATATAAACTTTTTGGATAATTATCTTATAAAAAATTGAGATATTAAATATCAATAAATATATGTAAACAATATTATACTTTGGCCATTGTATTGAAATCACAACGATTTAAGATTAATATACCAAACACTAATCTTCTTTTTAGATTAAGAATTAAAATTTATCAACACTAATTACAAATTAATTATTTTAAGTCAGTAATTATTTTATAAGCTACCAAAAATTTAGATTATATTTTAACCAATTAAATTTTAAAAATAAAATACTAAAATTAGAACTAAACTCAAATTTAGAGGATGAAAATAATAATTTAAACATTAAATTCATCATATGTATCCACACATATATATTCATTTAGTTTAATTAGTAATTTTAATATTAGCCATTTAAAATTTAATGTATATTTTTGTGAACACAACCATTTTTTAGTCTTAAATTTGATAAGTTGTATCAATTTTTACTCTAAACTTTCAATTTATCAATAAATTTGACCTTAAACGTAGGTAACTGTTGTACTTTTACCCTTCAATTTAATTTTTTTCTCATTCACCACCAACTTTTTAACAATAAATATCGTAAAAAACTAATAATAATAATAAAACTCACTAATTTAATAAAAAACTAGCTTTACACCAAATTAAATTTCATCATGCATAAAATCCACCATTAAATATCGCCAAAATTACAAATTTAAACCCCAAAAAAAAAAAAAAAAATCTAATATTATTTTTTGGGAATCGTATGAAGTTTAATTTCCACTAAAAGATATGTTTTTTTTTTTTTTTTTTTTTTTTATAATTTATTGGATCCACCTCCTTGGAGAAAACATTTTTCAAAGAGTCCTATAATAAAAACCTATGGTAAGGTAAAAATTGAACACTTTTTTAAGTTGAGGACTACAACTTATATACCATTAAGGTGCAAGATGATGATGAAATTAACGGGGTGTTTGAAGGCACCAACTTAGAATTTGATGAATTGAGTTATTATAACTCAATCTACGTTTGATTCACCGACTATTATAACACAGTCAATAAAGTAATTATATTGACTTTAATAATATTTACTATTCACAACTATTATAATCCGCATACTATTATAACCATCGACTATAATAATTCACTCAGCCCCCCAAACAACTCTTAACAATTTAGGGCAAAATTGATTTTTTTTAATACTTCTTTATATAACTTTTCTGTCAATTTAAATATTTAAAAAATAATAAAAAAAATTAAACTTCAAACAAATTTTAGAAAGGAAAATTGTAACATATGTCAATTTATAGTAAAATAATTAAAAATATAGCATTTTTTTAACTTCTTTTTTTTTTTTGCAAATACGACAATTTCTATCACATAGTATGGTCTATCGCTGATAGTAGTCTATCACCTCAATTTTTTTATAGAATAGTAGTCTATCAGTGATAGTCATATATCAACAATAGCTTTTATCAGTGATAGCCACTGATTTTTTTGCCATATTTGAAAAATATTTTAAATTTGGTTAAATTTGTAATTATTTTGGGCCTGATTGCTTTTTGTGCAACCAACCCTTTTAAAAATATATAGCGATCAACGAAGATGTTATAGATTCCAATCTCCCTAATAAAAAATGTTATGGTACTAAAAAAAAAAATAATAATAAAAAAATCAAAGAGTAAAAAAATAAAAAATAAAAAACAAACATGGAAGTCAAAGCCCCATAACCAAAATAATTGTAATATTTAAGCTTTGGGATGATTCTTTATTCTTTAATATAGAAAGCCCATAACCACAATAAATTATAGTGAAACACAAAGATGAAACATTTTAGAATAAATAGAGGTGGATGAGAACAACATGTTCACCAAACTTCCACAATTTGAACATTTTGGACAATGAGAGCAATGACAATGACAATGCCCAAAAGAGAAATTGTGATCTTTATGTTTGTCTTAACCATTTTCTTTCCCATGGTTAAATCACAAACTTTTGATAGCTTTTGGTTTGTTCAACAATGGCCACCCGCTGTTTGTAGTTTTCAATCGGGGCGATGCGTCGGGCAAGGACTAAGATCTTTTACTATTCATGGCGTGTGGCCTCAGAAGGGAGGTACCTCCGTAACTAATTGTCCCGGCAATTCCTTTGATTTCACTAAGGTAAAACTAAAACATTCAAAACTCTTTGTTTTCCCTCCATCAATCAATTCTTCGTCTTTTACGTGTATATATCTCAACTGATTAATTAATGTATCAAAAGTTAAGGCTTCAAACTTTAATCTCTCCACCTTACATTGTTGAAATTTAAAAATGAAAAAAATGAAAATAGCTTGATATATATATATATATATATATATATACTCCAACATTTAACATTTTGAGTAGTGCATTTTTTTTTAATTAGTCCTTATTTATTTAACAAGATTTCATTTGCATGATGATTTACATTTTAACATTTTTCAATTATTTGTATGTAAATTTCATAATGGGTCAATGATAAACTTAATTATATGACAATATATTTAGTGAATGGACCCAAAAAAAAAAAAAAATTGAAGATTAGTCAGGCATTAGGAGGAAAACTCAAAAGTTAGTTTCAACCCTATTCTTACAAAGTTTGAGAAATTATAAACTATATATCTTCTCATAGATGACTTAATTCATTATTTAAAATATTCTCAGTATTATGTCATGTAAATTAATTATTTAATATTAAAAAATGGATGGTGAGAATATATGCTAAAACATATATTTAAGGGGAAAAAAATTACTTTTCACTCATGATGACGATATTGATATTGATATCGAGATTTCAATTTTATGGATATATTGATATCCACAAATATTTTTATAAATACGACTTTTTAATATTTAAATTAATTATTGAGTTATTTCTATTTCCAAACTAAGTTATGAATTGACAAACCGAACATATCTCAATTGTCATAAAGTTGTGTTCTTGACTAAGAGGTTATGAGTTCAATCTCTACATTAATTAAAATATCTTTTGAAAAAGAAAAAAAATTGTTATGAATCTTGTTATTAGTATACATATTGAGATAATAAATGACATTTTTTTTAATGTTTTGCAAGTATTTATAAAAGATATCGAAAATATTCATAAATCTTTAATATCTACGTCGAACCCTCTAATTTACAACATAAAATATGTTGGTTTCAGATTTCGCATTTAGAAAACGACCTGAACAGAGTGTGGCCGAATGTGGTAACGGGAAACAACAAATTTTTTTGGGCTCACGAGTGGAACAAACATGGAGTTTGCTCAGAAAACAAGTTTGACGAGGCATCATACTTCCAAACGGCCATAAATATGAGGAACAATGTCGACATTCTTAGCGTCCTCAGAGTTGGTGGACTAGCACCAAACGGGCTCTCGAAGGCGAAACAAAGAGTTCAAAGCGCCATCGTAGCTCATTTCGGGAAGGAACCCGTTCTTCGTTGTAGAACGGGAACGGGCGGGCAAGTTCGGTTGGTCGAGATTGTGATGTGTTTTGATGACGATGGTGTCACACTTATCAACTGCAATCCTGCAAGTTCCAATTGTGCTAACAGCTTCATTTTTTGATGTGGTTGGATAATTCGCTGTTGTTATCTATCTATAATTGAAATAAGTTGGTGATACTATTCAGTATTCACCATGGTGTGTGTTATTTGTATAACGTGTTAAACTTGTTTTTATATTTTAAATACATAAATAATTAGTAATATTTGGAAGTTAAAACATTTTTTCGATTTTTCGATTATTTTATGTTTTTTTTTTTTGGTTAAGAACAAATTAGATTTAACTACATATCATTATCATATTATATCAAAGGTTATAAAAAACTTTCGGAAAAGATTACATATCCTTATATCGAAGGTTATAAAAACCTTCAAAAAAAAAAAGATTACGGGTATTTAAAAGGCCTCCGAAGAATATCTACGAAAAGATTATTAAAAACCTTCGAAACATTTATCGGAAGTATTAAAAAAACTTTTGAAAAATAATACTTTTTAGCAAATGTTATAAAAAAAACCTTTGAAAAATATAGATTCTATATTGAAGGTTATAAAAAAATTGCGAAAAAGATATACATTTATTGAAGGTTATTGAAAGCCTTCAAAAAAACATATACTCTTTATCGAAGGTTATAAAAAAAACCTCTGAAGATGATATACATTTATCGAGTTCGAAAAATATAGACTCTTTATCGAAGGTTATTAAAATCTTTTGAAAAATATAGACTCTGTATGAAAGGTTATTAAAAGCCTTTGAAAAATATAGACTATTTATCAAAGATTATTAAAACCTTTGAAAAATACAAATTCTTTATCGAAAGTTATTAAAAGTCTTCGAAAAATATAGTCATGTCGGGCCAAGGGAAAGGAAGGGATGGGTGATCCGCGAACAACAATGGGAGAGGGCTCGTGGCCCCCCTCTCCCTCCTCCTCACGTCTGTTTATTCTCCTGGTCTCGGAGAGATATGAAACTCTTTTTTTTTTTTTTAATAAAAAGATAAATAGATAGGACCATGATAAGAATATTGTAAATAAATACTTTTTATCCAAGATTATTAAAAGCGTTCGAAAAATACATATTTTTTTTTTTTTTTTTGACAACATGTGGGGTGGGGGATCGAACTCGTGACCTCTTATGTCAGTTGAGCTATGCTCATGTTGGCAAATACATATTCTTTATTGTAGGATAGAAAAATACCTATCTTTTTTCGAAAGTATTTAAAAAAACTTCAAAAAATTCTACTTTTTTTCAAAGGTTATTAAACACCTTAAAAAATTCTACTTTTATGAAAGGTTTTTAAAATTCTTCGAAAAAGATGCATATTTTTTAAACAACATTCAAATCATAGAAAATCTTTAAAAAATTGTATTATCCTTTTGGAAAGGATATTAGAAACATTTGAAAAAAACATATATTTATTTCGATTTTTTTTAAAAAAATATATCTATTTTAATCAAAGGTTTTTAAAAACCTTGTATATATTTTATTTTGCTATATTTCTTAACTTATCGTTCACCTGCTCGAAGTTTGATAAAACCCTATTTTAGAGAGAAATTCAGATTTTCGTCCGATGCAGTTTACAAACTCTTTCGAGTTCTTCTCTCAACCGCCATTTATGGCTCTGCCAATTGCCACATTCAAACATTTCTTAATCGTTCCATTTCACGAACAAACGAAAAATTTAAGCTTAATGGATCCTTAAAAAAAAAGACTAATTTTCGAAGGTTAATGAACCCAGGACACAAAATTAATTCTCGAAGGTTAATGAGTCTTTGAAAAGTTTTTCCCGACGAAATTTATTTCGACAATTTTGTAAGGTTAGAGTGAAACCAGCCTTTAAAAAAAAGATTTATCAACATTTAATATTTTTTTCGAAGGTTGTGATCTTCAAAACAAAAGGTCAAACTTTTTTGTAATGACAATATTTGACTAAATCACTAATTACATATTAAGAAACTAATAGTATAAACATTAAATTGTTACCATCTAAAGTTGATATATACTAAATTGTTACTTCCATAGAAAAATATTTTATAACTTCAGATTTATAATTATTTTCAAAAACATTATATTATATTACAAAATTATATTATTCTAGACATTAAAAACGGATGAGTGTGAAGAATTTACCATACTCGCCGCTCGGAAAGAATGACAAATGGGCTGAAGAGGTCGGAATTTTAAGTATAAAACTAGTTGAGTTTATGAAATGAAATACTATATTTATTCAAGTTAAGGATAAAATATAAAACTAATTGAGCTTAGAGGAAGGCATGAGGAATAAATATCATAATCTTGAGTGAAAGGACTTTGTCCTCCCTTTGAAAATTAGGTTAGAAAGGTAAGAGAGAAAAATGAACTCACTTCATTTTTTTTTTTTTTTTTTTTTGAGTTTATGGTTAATGATTTGAAAACATAAATTTTAAAACAAGAGATTACAGAAAAATAGAGATGTATTTCATGTTTTCCTATAGTCTAAATTACTTTTAAAAATGTTAATAAATAAACTAATACTAAGAGTTAATTTAAAGATGTGTTTAAAGTATGAAAAATACTAAATTTAGATATTTAAATACTAAAATAATATAACTCTAAAAGTATAGATACTACCATGACATTTCAATTAGAATGACTAAAATACTAAAATAATATAACTCTAAAAGTATAGATACTACCATGACGTTTCAATTAAAAAAATCTTATTGAAGTAAATACTAAAAATAAAAAAAGTTAAAAATATATAAACAAAATATTAAAAAGAGAAGAGGTTTTTTAAAATATATATATATATAGAAAGAAATGTAAAGCAAATAAATTATTGTTATTGTTATGTTTTGTTAATTTGGAGGGGTCAAAATGTATTTAATAAATAGTATAATATTTAAGGCATTATTGTATAAGAAAATCAAAAACTTTGGGGAGGCCGTAGCTCCCCTAGTCCCTTAAGAGGTCCGTCCCTGGTTTAACCTATAGATATGAAAATTGTGTTGCTAGTGATTTTGTCATATTGAAGATTCATGCATTTATAATCTGTCATGATATTAAACTTAACAAATGTCATTCATCCTAACATTTTTTTTTTCGAGAGATATTTTAATTAATAGGAGAATTGAACACATGATCTCTTAATAAAGATACAACTTATACCAATTGGACTAGGTTCGGTTTAGCCATTCATCCTAACCTTTCTTCTCAATCTAAACATAATTCGATTATTTATTTTAATACTTAATATTTTTTAACCACGATTGATAATAAAGAGAAACCATGTGCACATACAAAAAGAAATATGGTATTTATAAAAACATGAAGCCGCCAAAGTTGACATCCTAAGAATAGCAGTTAATGATTCTAACAAGTTCATTTTATTATTATTATTATTTATTATTATTTTTTTTAGAATAAGTTCAAATCTGTTATATAATGAGCAATAATAGGTGTGGGTCAAATCTAATCCAAGGGAGTAATAAATAATATTGTCCATAAATTTGGATTAAAAAAATGCCCAAATTTCTTCCAAAATTAAGGAAATGCCCATATTTTCTTCTCCCTCAAATCTAGCTGCCCTTCAATTCATTTATGTTACAAAAACAAAATTAACTTATTTATCAAAATCCAACTATCATTAAATTATAAACATTTTCAATTCCAATCACTTTTTTCTTTTCTAAAATAGATTTTTTTTTGTAACATATTGTTAAGTATAATATTGTTATCTCTTCTCCATTACATTTTTATTGTATATTGAATTTTAATATATTTACGAATTTTTTATTCATATATTAAAAAACATAGAAATAATAAACTTAAAACATTAAAAAAATATAAGAAAAATGGTTCCCAGTGTTGGGTTTTATGTCCTAAAACTCGTGGTTTGTAAACTGAATGTATATTCTATTTTGCAATAAAGTTGTTATTGAGTTTTATTCAATAAAGTTGTTATTGAATAAAGTGAATTGTGTTTACTTTTAACCTAACTCCAATAAACAAAGAACTCATGGCTATAGGTTGTATACTTGAACTTCATGTGTGACATGATTGTGGATCAAGTTCAAGTAATAGCCAGAACGGTCTATAGTATAGGGATAAGGTTGAGTACTTTATCCTAGGGACACTATTGGACGCGACCCACTTTGTATAGTACAAACGACGTGATCCGAAATCGTTCATGTGGAGACATGTGAGTGGGGGCGTCCTATGCAATGAGTTTGCATAAGACTGAACCGCGAAATAAAGTCACTCTTTCTTTACAACTCCGTTTACTGTAAAGACCGACTTTTTTCATATGATGACCTAGGTAACTCGATCTGAATTATGAGCACGCTATGAACTCCTGTTTATTCGGGCTTATCCTTTGACTTGTATGGGTGAGAGTGGCCCGAGATCGCCGACTCACTAAGCCTACCATCTTGGGATAAGACCGGGTAGGTAACTGGGAACATAGTCTTGCGAGATGGAATTCACTCCTACCCGCCTTTAGGGATTAGTAGAGAGGTTGTTCCCTTAAGTGCTGACTCCGGATCTTGAACTAGGGATCCCACCCTCACATTGGCCCGAGAAGGACTTGGTATAGTGATGAGATCACTTACCAATCGGTTTGGTGGTTGGACAACAAACCAATAGTTCATTAGAGGATCAGTGAGACTTAAGGAACAAAATGTAATTACAGGGGTAAAACGGTTATTTTGACCCAACTGTAATTACGAATGACCTGTGAAGGATCGACTTACTGAGGATGGTTATATCAAGAGGACAAAAATATATCTACGGTGAGGAGAGTGCAACCTTTGGACTTTAGTGGAGTCTCCGGGGTTAACGAATGTTGGTTAGCTTTGCTAAAGAGTTTGGTCGGTTAATCTCGTATCGTTGGAGCGGGAGCTCATGATTTGTAGGTCCTTTAGGTTCTCCTGCTAGCTCGGATTAAGCCGTGTAACAATATGAGAGAAAAAGTGCTATATTTTTAATTATTTTACTCTAAATTGACATATGTTACAATTTTACTATATATATATATATATATATATATATATATATATAATTTTACTATATATATTTTCAGTCGGTTTCCATCCTAAGAATTTATTTTACTGTTTGTTTTGTATTTAAATGGTAACAAAATATTGATGGATTTAGTTTCAAATAAAAGAAAAAAGAAAAAAAAAATATTGATGGGTTTGACTTTTTATATCAATTAATTTTTTCTACTCTTTTATTAAATAAAAAAAAAATTCAATTTAAATCATATATATTTTTTTTTTTATAATTATCTTATAAAAAATTGAGATATTAAATATCAATAAATATATATATATATATATATATATATATATATATATATATATATATATATATATATATATATATATAAACAATATTATACTTTGGTCATTGTATTGAAATCACAACAATTTAAGTTTAATATACCAAACTCTAATCTTTTTTTTTTTTTTTCTTTTTAGGTTAAAAATTGAAATTATTTTAAGTCAATAATTATTTTAAAAGCTACAATCATTTTAATTATATTTTAACCAATTAAACTTGAAAAATAAAATACTAAAATTAGAACTAAACCCAAATTTAAAGGATGAAAATCTAATAATTTAAACATTAATTTGATGACTCATATATATTCATTTAGTTCAATTAGTTTCAATATTGGCCATTTAAAATTTAATGTATATTTTTTGAACACAACCATTTTTTAGTCTTAAATTTGATAAGTTATATCAATTTTCACTCTAAACTTTCAATTTATCAATAAATTTGACCTTTAACGAAGGTAAGTGTTGTTCTTTTACCCTTCAATTTAATTTTTTTCTCATTCACCCACCATAATAAAACTCACTAATTTAATCAAAATCTAGCTTTACACCAAATTAAATTTGATCATGCATAAAATCGACCATTAAATATCGCCAAAATTACCAAATTTAAACCAAAAAAAAAAAAAACTCTAATATTATTTTATGTGAATCGTATCAAGTTTAATTTCAACAAAATATATATATATATATATATATATATATATATGAGTGTTTTTATAATTTATTGGATCCACCTCGAGAAAACATTTTTCAAAGAGTCCTATAATAAAAACCTATGGTAAGGTAAAAATTAAACACTTTTTAAGTTGAGGACTACAACTTATATACCATTAACGGGGAAGATGATCATGAAATTTTCGGAGGTGTTTGGAGGCGCCAACTGAGAGTTGGATAGATTGAGTTATTATAACTCAGTCTACGTTTGACTCACCGACTATTATAACACAGTCAATAAAGTAACTATACTGACTTTAATAATATTTACTATTCATTCACATACTATTATAACCACCGACTATAATAATTCACTTAGCTTCCCAAACAGCACCTAACAATTTAGGGCAAAATTGATTATTTTTCATACTTCTTTATATAACTTTTCTGGATGATATTTGTGTAAATATTAAAAAAAAAAAAAAAAAATTGAACTTCAAACAAATTTTAGAAAAGGAAATTGTGACAGATGTCAATTTAGGATAAAATAATTAAAAATATAACATTTTTTTAAAAAAATTACAGATATGACAATTTGTATCACTGATAGTATGGTCTATCGCTGATAGTAGTCTATCACCTCAGTTTTTTTATAGAATTTTAGTCTATTAGTGATAATAGCTTATCACTAATAGTAGTCTATCAGTGATAGTCATATATCAACGATAGCTTCTATCAATGATAGTCACTGATTTTTTGTCATATTTACAAAATGTTTTAAATTTTGCTAAATTTGCAATTATTTTGAATTTGATTGTTGTTTGTGCTACAACTAGCATAGCAGCCTTCGGTCGGAAAAAGTTTCTAAAGCCCCTACTCCTAAGTTGGAGCAACAAGCAACCGGATTGAGCGCAGTAGGTCTTCTATGAGAGAACAAAGCATGTAGAAGTCGCCTTACTTAGGCAACTCATCTTTTCGACTGGGAAATGCGAGTCTGTTTTGTCCACTTTCTCCATCACCCTCTATAGATCTACAGCCGCCTTCTCTTTCCTTTTCATTACAAACAAAGTGATCCGCTTGAATAACTAATAAGGCGTAAAAGATGAATAGTTGTTAGAGAGGCATCCTTCTAGATGGATAGAAAAAAGAAAATGTTCATCCTATCTCTTTTCTTCGTCCTCAAGCTCGAACTCATAATAGTTTACGGGCCGGATAAGCTAGTACGAAAATAATGTATATAAATAGAGAACGGATATGCCCAATACATTAGAAACTCATTGCTCAAAAAAATGCAATCAACCTTCTAGAAATATATAGCCATCAAACAAGTCCCTAATCCAAAATGTTATGGCACTAAAAAAAAAAAAATAATAAAAAAATCAAAGAGTAAAAAAATAAAAAATAAACATACAAGTCAAAGCCCCCATAACCAAAATAGTTGTAATATTTAAGCTTTGGGATCCTTCTTTATTCTTTAATAGATGAAACATTTTAGAATAAATAGAGGTGGATGAGAACAACATGTTCACCAAACTTCCACAATTTGAACATTTTGGACAATGAGAGCAATGACAATGCCCAAAAGACAAATTGTGATCTTTATGTTTGTCTTAACCATTTTCTTTCCCATGGTTAGGTCACAAACTTTTGATAGCTTTTGGTTTGTTCAACAATGGCCACCCGCTGTTTGTAGTTTCCAATCGGGGCGATGCGTCGGGCAAGGACTAAGATCTTTTACTATTCATGGCGTGTGGCCTCAAAAGGGAGGCACCTCCGTAACTAATTGTCCCGGCAATTCCTTTGATTTCACTAAGGTAAAACTAAAACACCCAAAACTCTTTGTTTTCTCTCCATCAATCAATTATGCGCGTTCTACCTGTATATATCTCAACTGGTTAATGTATCAAAAGTTAAGACTTCACACTTTAATCTCTCCACCTTACCTTGTTGAAATTTAAAAATGATAAAAAATGAAAATAGCTTTATATATATATATATACTCCAACATTTAACATTTTGAGTGCATTTTTTTTAATTAGTCCTTATTTATTTAACAAGATTTCATTTGCATGATGATTTACATTTTAACATTTTTCAATTATTTGTATGTAAATTTCATAATGGGTCAATGATAAACTTAATTATATGACAATATATTTAGTGAATGGACCAAAAAAAAAAAAAATAGAAGGTTAGTTAGGCATTAAGAGGAAAACTCAAAAGTTGGTTTCAACCATATTCTTACAAAGTTTGAGAAATTATAAATTATACATCTTCTCATAGATGACTTAATTCATTATTTAAAATATTCTTCAATTCACTAAATATTATGTCATGTAAATTAATTATTTAATATTAAAATACGATAGTGAGAGTATATGCTAAAACATATACTTAAGAAAAAAAAAAAAACTATTTTTCATTAATGATGAAAATATCGATATTGATATCGAGATTTCAATTTTATGGATATATCGATATCGACGAATAATTTTATAAATACTATTTTTTTAATATTTAAATTAATTATTAAGTTATTTCTACTTCCAAACTAATTTATGAATTGACAAACCGAACATATCTCAATCGACATAAGGTTGTATTATTGACTAAGAGGTCATGAGTTCAATATCTACATTAATTAAAATACCTTTTGAAAAAAAATAAGTTATGAATCTTGTTATTAGTATACCTATTGAGATTATAAATAGATGACATATATATATATATATATATATATATATTTATTAATGTTTTGCGAGTATTTAGAAAAGATATTAGAGATATACATAAATTTTTAATATCTATGTCGAACCCTCCAATTTACAAACTGACAACATAAAATGTGTTGGTTTCAGATTTCGCATTTAGAAAACGACCTGAGCAGAGTGTGGCCGAACGTGGTAACGGGAAACAACAAATTTTTTTGGGCTCACGAGTGGAACAAACATGGAGTTTGCTCAGAAAACAAGTTTGACGAGGCATCATACTTCCAAACGGCCATAAATATGAGGAACAATGTCGACATTCTTAGCGTCCTCAGAGTTGGTGGACTAGCACCAAACGGGCTCTCGAAGGCGAAACAAAGAGTTCAAAGCGCCATCGTAGCTCATTTCGGGAAGGAACCAGTTCTTCGTTGTAGAACAGGAACGGGCGGGCAAGTTCGGTTGGTCGAGATTGTGATGTGTTTTGATGACGATGGTGTCACACTTATCAACTGCAATCCTGCAAGTTCCAATTGTGCTAACAGCTTCATTTTTTGATGTGGTTGGATACTTTAAGATTTGCTGAAGAAAAAAATGGATGTGTCATGTGTTGTTATCTATCTATAATTGAAATAAGTTGGTGATATTGTTCACCATCGTGTGTGTTATTTGTATAACGTGTTAAACTTGTTTTTATATTTTAAATACATAAATAATTAAGTAATATTTGGAAGTTAAATATTTTTTTTTATTGATTTGATTATTTTATGTTTTTTATTTTTTGTTAAGAACAAATTAGATTTAATTACATATATATCTCATTATCATACGTTAGAAAACATGTCACCTATACTCACTACAACAAAGTTGACCTATTTCGATCATCTTATATCGAAGGTTATAAAAAACCTTCAAAAAATATTACATTTATCGGAAGTATTTAAAAGGCCTATATCTATGAAAATGTTATTAAAAACCTTAAAAAAAAAAGATATACATTTATCCGAGGTATTAAAAAAACCTTTGAAAAATATCTATCTTTATTGAAGGTTATTAAAAATATTTGAAAAAGGTATACATTTATCAAAGGTATTGGAAAGACCTTTGAAAAATATAGACTCTATATTGGAGGTTATAAAAGAATTTCGAAAACCTCTATACATTTATCGAGTTCGAAAAATATAGACTCTTTATCGAAAGTTATTAAAAGCCTTTGAAAAATATAGACTCTTTATCAAAGGTTATTAAAATTCTTTGAAAAAAATAGACTCTTTATCGAAGGTTATTAAAAGTCTTCGAAAAATATAGCAAGTCGGGCAAAGGAGAAGGAAGGGATGGGTGATTCGGGAACAACAACGGGAGAGGGCTCTTAGCTCCCCTCTCCCTCTTCCTACGCCTATTTATTCTCCCGACCTCGGAGAAATGTGAAACTCGTTTTTTTTTTTTTTAATAAAATGATGAATAGATAGAGTCATGATACATTCTAGAATATTGTGAATAAATACTCTTTATGGAAGATTATTAGAATTCAAAAAATACAGATTCTTTATTGTTGGGTGATAGAAAAATATCAATCTTTTTTCCAAAGTGTTTAAAAAACATTCGAAAAATAATTTTACTTTTATCAAAGGTTATTAAAATTCTTAAAAAATCTTCCAAAAAAAAAAAAAATCTACTTATCAGGGTTATTAAAATCTTTAAAAAAAAACCTTCAAAAAATTCTATTTTTATCAAAAGTTATTAAAATCCTTAAAAAAATATTCGAAAAATTCTACTTTTAATTATTAAAATTCTTCGAAAAAAGATACATATTTTTTAAACACCATTGAAATCATAGAAAATATTTAAAATATTTAAAAAAATTATATTATCTTTTGGGAGAGGTTATCTTCGAAAAAACATATATTTATTTCATTTGTTTTTTAAAAACATATCTACTTTAATCAAAGGTTTTTAAAAACCTTGTATATATATATTTTATTTCGCTATATTTCTTAAGTCATCGTTCACCTGTTCTTCCAAATTCCTTCATTTCTTTGTTTCTTGAACACCTAGGAAATGTCAACATTGTACCTTGAAAAATTTGCCAGTGGGTACAGTTTGAAAGTTGCACGCCTCATTTTCTATTATTTCTTAAACCGCTTGCTTTTGTTTGATTGCTCATTTTATACCAACCTCAAATGCTATTTTTTTTAGTTCAATAATGTGAATGAGAAAATTCGAATATCTGACATTTAGGACAAATGTTTAATCTCATAACTAGTTTAGCTATGCTCAAGTTTGCTAACTCAAATGATATATGCTCGCAAGTGTCTCGAAAGTTAGACGAGGGTTTCTTTCGGGTGTCAATTGATCATATGATAAACAACAACATATTAACATAAACTTTAATTTGTAGGTACAAATATTCATTCACATAAGACATCACAAACATCATCCCTCGTTCAAGTTATTGATTTGATTATGTTTGAGATTCCTAGAACTTAGGATTGGGAGGAGTAGCACTGATTGTGCTCGTGTATCAGGTTTACTTGAATGATTTTCTCTTCAGGGGTTTTGAGTTTTTAGTAACTTACATTTTGTTTCATGTTTCATGTTCCTTTGTTCTCTGTTTGTATAGTTGTTGGGGTCCCGACCCTTAGTTTGTTGGTTCCCTCCTTTTTTAGAGAAATATCCTTGTCGAAAGTATCTTATATATAAAAAAAATAATAGCTATCATATATCCTTGTCTATTGTTCTCTATTCTTGTGTTTGATAATTAGGGCACTACAAGTAGGGATTAGCAGAGAACCTTCTAAGCTTTGCTAATAATAAATGATTTGGTTTTTTCGAAGAATTTTCAAACGTCGATAATTTTTTTTTCAAAGGCTTTCAAATCGTTGAAAATAGCATTATAAACCTTTGAGAAAAAAAATAATTTTGAAGGTTAATGAACCTTTAAAAAAAAATTATTAATTTTTTAAGGTTAATGGATCCTTGAAAAACACTAATTTTCGAGAACCCTTGACAAAAAATTAATTTTCGAAGGTTAATGAATCTTTGAAAAGTTTTTCCACAAAATTTATTTCGACAATTTTTAAGGCGGAATAAAGTCGGCCTTCAAAGAAAGATTTATCAAAGGTTCATTTAGTATTTTTCGAAGGTTGTGATTAAAAAAAGGTCAAATTATTTTGTAACGACAATATTTGACTAAATCATTAATTAATATTAAGAAACTAATAGTATAGACAGATTTATAGTTCTTTTCAAAAACATTATATTATATTTTAAAAACATATTATTCTACATTAAAAATAGATGAGTGAAGAATTTAAAATACCCGCGGCCCGGGAAGAATGGCAAATGGTTGAAGATGTCGGAGTTTCAAGTATAAAACTAATTGAGTTTATGACATGAAATACTATATTTATTCAAGTTAACGATAAAACTAGTTGAGTTTATGACGTAAAATGCTGTATTTATTCAAGTTAAGCATAAAACTAGTTGAGCTTAGAGGAAAAAATATCATAATCTTGAGTGAAAATATTTTTTTTTTTTTTTTTTAAGGGTGGTTGATGATTTGAAAACATAAATTTTAAAACAAGAAATTAAATGAAAATAGAGATGTATTTCATGTTTTCACATATGTGTGGTCAATTTAACTAAATCTTCAAACCCTATTTAAGAAGTTTTCTATAAATCATAAAACTAGTTGTAGTCATCAATTAAATATCAAGTTGAATGTAAACTGTTATTAATTAATTTATGAACATATTTTATGTTATAAATTTTGTATAATTATTATTTTATAATACATTATATTATACTTAGGGCTGGTTGCACAAACAACAATCAAGCTCAAAATAATTGCAAATTTAGCAAAGTTTAAAACATTTTGCAAATATGGTAAAAATTGGTAGACTTCTATCGGTGATAGACTACTATCACTGACAAAATTCGGTAAAAAACTGAGTCTATCAGCGATAGACTTCTATCAACGATAGACTTCTATCAACGATAGACCATACTATCAGTGATAGAAATTTTCATATCCGCAATTTTTTTTAAAAAATGCTATATTTTTAATTATTTTACTCTAAATTGACATATGTTACAATTTCCTTTATACTTATTTTAATTAAAAAAAAATTGAGTTGATGACATGAAATACTATATTATTCAAGTTTTTATCATTTTAATATAACTTTACATTTTAAAATTTTAAATTCAAAATCTGGATACACTGAAAAAAAAATGTTGTTTTTAGATTTTTCACGGTTTGGATCACATCATCTGAAAACAATTTTCAAATATAAAATCCAGATTGCATATCATGTTCATATTCACTGGACTCGGTAAATCTGAAAACATAAAACACAAATCTGGATTGCCTAAATCTTTAATTACCCCCAAAAAAATGTCTTCAAATTAAATTACAAGATTGAATAAATATTTGAAGTTATGTATAGTATGTAAAGTGATAGTTTTTAGGTTAACAACCACTTTTGATCTATGAACTTTCATAAAAGTAACTATTTAATTCCTAAACTTAAAGTTTAGTGATTAATTGTTACAAAATTGAAAGTAGATGGACGAAATCATTACGAACTAAATTTGAAAGATTAAATTGTTACTTTCACGAAGTTCAAGAAACGAGAAGTACGTACTTCTTAAGCTTTTTAACCTAGTTTTTAATACCAAAATCATATTTATATTGTATAAATAAATAAACAAGAACTTAAACAAACAAAAACTTATGTAGAGTTGGGAGAGATTAAAATTGTGCATTAAAAGCTTTTGGTTAAATTATAATAAATATTTTTGAACATTGAAATGTTTTTAAATTATTCTCGAGTAAAAATCCATTAAAATGTTGGAGGAAAAATTGAACAATCCTTTCAAATTTGATGAAGACAAACATATTTTTCGTCCAACATTCTAATAGATTCTGTTTTCAAACATGAAAGATCAAGGACATGGTATTGTAATTTTGAAAAAGTAGGAATATATTTTAAACAAATGACAAAAATCAACAAGATTATTATAATTGAGCTAAAAGTTGACTATATAAATTTTTGGGTCTAAAATATGATTTAAACCTATGTTTTAATATTCTTTACACAAGTCCCACAACATTTCAAAGAAAAAAAAAATATGTACTTCCTAATTTATTTTTATTTTTTTGCAAAGTATTTAATTAATACAGAGTGGGAGAACCCGCTACGCTCGAATAGCTCGATTTGGCTGTACTTCCTAATTCTTAACAATTTATAAAAACATTATCAATCATCATATTAATGACAATTGTACTCCATAATCCAGAATCACAACCAAAATGTGATGGCATCTCTGTAATTACATGGGAACTCTGAAAACTTGATAAACATCAAATTCAAAAACTGAAGCAATTGTCAATTCATCAAATAATACAACAAAACTTTTACATACAGATTTAAACCCAAAAAAAAAAAAAAAAAAAAAAAAAAAAACCACCTTTTCTCCCTCAAACTTCAAACTCTTGAGGGGGGAATGGGGATCCTGGAAACTTGCACAATTACAAGAAATCAAGCCACAACTCATTTTTCAAAAGATTTCACAGTAAAAAAGAATCAGGTAACCAAACTGGAAAACCAAACCCAAAAAAGAAAAAAAAAATCCTGAAATGAAGAGGAAAACCCCAAAAGAGAAGTCCACATGATTCTACTCCTTTTACCTCTTTGAATTACCATCTCAATCCGAAGCTGGTTTATCGGCATCCGTCGTGTTAGACGGGGCAATCTCGATGATAGAATTGACTCCAGCTGGTTCTAATATCTCTGATGGATCATTTGACACAGAACTTGTTGGAAGTTCATTCAAGTTCTTCTCTGAGACTTGCATCAAAGCAACATGAATATCTCCCAGAGGTTTTGCTTCAACGACTTCCAAATCGGAACTTGTTTCGGCTTTGGTTTCTTCTTTAGCTTGGTTTTTTATTTCACTGGAGAGGATGACATTCTCCACATCTGCTCCTTCATGGAGTTGCTTAAAAGCTAAGTTGATATCATCAAGTGATCTTGCTTCAAGAATTGGTATTTCTGATTTAGTTTCAGTGGGATTGGAACTAGAACCTGATTCACCTATGTTATTCTCCGAGTGTTGCATCAAAGCAACATGGATGTCTCCCAAAGATCTTGCTTCAACGACTTCCAACTCTGAACTTGTTCCGGGTTTGACTTCTTCCCTAACTTGGCTTTCAATCGCACAGGGAAGAATGACGTCCTCCACGTCTTCTCCTTCATGGAGTTGCTTAAAAGCTAAGTTGATATCATCAAGAGATCTTGCTTCAAGAATTGGTATATCCGATTTTGTTTCTGAGTTGTTCAAACTAGAACCTGTTTCACCCATGTTATTCTCCGATACTTGTGTCAAAGCAACATGAATGTCTCCGAGAGATCTCGCTTCAACAACTTCCAAATCTGAACTTGTTTCGGGTTTGATTTCTTCCTTAACTTGGCTTTCAATCGCACTGGGAAGAATGGCATCCTCCACGTCTACTCCTTCCTGGAGTTGCCTAAAAGCTAAGTTGATATCATCAAGTGATCTTGCTTCAAGAATTGGTATATCTGATTTAGCTACTGTCGGATTGGAATTAGAACCAAATTCAAATGTCTCTGCTTGAGCTTCCTCTGGCATTACCTTTTTTTCAAGGGCTGGTACCCCGACTTCTTTGACGCTGAAATCCCCAACTTCATCCAATTCTGATAACAATCCTTCATCAATATCTGCTATTTCATCTACCTCTTCCCTAACCACATTTTCTGAGAAACGAGATCCATATTCTGCTGCCAGAAAGTCCAAATGCTTCGAGACCTCCTCATGATCCTCACACGCAACTTCATCAACACTGTTATCTTTCAGAGCCCTTCCAGTATTGGGTGATCTGTAGTCATGATCTGAAATAGACGGGGAGGAATCAGGATCTACAGAAGATAGAGCTGTTGAAATGTCTTCATGAACTTTTGGTGTTATATTTTCAGAGTTTACTACAGCAGCAGAATCTGTCGATAAAATAACTGGTTCCTGCAAAATATCAGCTTGATATCGTCATTCTACTTCACTAAATTCTTAATATGATCATAATCTTCTCCCATAAATCCACAAACAATTCATTAAATAACATGGTAAAAGAAATTATCATGCTCAGATAAGCTACAAGGGAAAGTTGCAGTGGTATGTTTGATCTCATAAATAGCAGACCATGCAGATAGGATTATCCACAGGCCACGACAAATGTAATAATTATTTATCGAGTTTTAACCAACACCAAATCCATGATGGACGCAACATTATGATTCATGTGTATCTCCTGGATTGGATCTTTTCAAGATCATTGATGTAATAGTAAGTATTGAATCTTTTCAAGATCATTGATGTAATAGCAAGAAGAGAACAATCTATTCAAAGAACAGTTACCTCAGCTTCGTCACGGTTACTAAGAACAGATTCAACCATTGGCTTGTCTGACCAGGACTGCTCTAATTCAGTAATAGATGTAATAACTTCAGGAGTCACATTGGGAGTACTAGAACCTGAAGAAGCAATTTTGATATCCAGATCTTGCAGGGCTTCACTCTCTGTGTGTGATTTGATACTTGAGGACTGAACAAAATCTTGTTCAGACCTAACAACTTCTTTCTCATTCATTGAGCGGTCATCTAGTTGCTCCAATTCAGAAGGAAATGTCGAACTCGAAGAAATCAATATGACTTGCTCTTCCACCGCTGGAGGGGTTTTCTGTTCCTGTGATCCAGGAATAGTTGCATTGATAGTAGTCAAATGGTCATGAGAAGTAGCCACAGAATCTGTCATTTCAACCAGGCCATGGAGGTCCTGAGTAAGGATTTCTGAACCACGATTCGATATAGAAGTATTAGGTTGATCAGCATGACAAATTACATCATTTTGCAAAATTACTTCTTCCACAGAACTGCCATCGGATGACCTTGATCTGTAGATTTTTGTTTGTCCGAGTTCAGGATTTTCTTTGTTATTTAATGTTTCATGCATTTCCACATGTTTTGCATCTGAAGGTGACCCAATATCTGCTGAAACATGGTTTACCACTGAAGCCGGTTGGACCTCTGATTCAGTGAAAGTCAGGCTCCGAGAAGAGATCCGATCACTTGAAGGTGAAGAACCTGGATTCTCATCTTCAATTTTGTGAATTCCATCAATAATAGCCCCCTCATGACTTGTCAGTCGATCTTTGTCTTCCTTAACATCGCCAACTATTCCTTTCTCTATTGATACAATGTCTGAGAAGGACGGGCCAGAATCTACTGAAACATGCTCAACTAAAAGTTCAGGGGACACAGATAAGCTTTGAGCATCATAATTGGTGTCATGTTTGGGGGACTCAACCTTAGTAACCACATGAACAATAACTTCTGAAACTTCTCTCGACTCTTGTTCATTTTTATCAACTACATATAACCCTGAGGAGGCATCATGCATATCTTTCAAACTGGAAGTGACATCCTGTTCAATTTCGGAATGTGCTTCGAACTCCTTACCTGAAAAGGGGCCAATTGTGTCAGCAAAAGGGGGAGAGCGCATATCAGAAGAAACAGGTGAAAAAGAGGACTTGCCTTCTGCTGAAGGGCTTGAGTCATAAACAGGCTCCTTGTGCTGATTTTCGTCCAACACTTCACCGGCAATCTTGAAGTCTGCGTCCTCTTCAAGGGAAGTCGGCACGGATATGCTAGTAGTGTCAATGCCAGATTCTTCTACATGAGGGCTACTCGGTTTCACCTCATCTGTTTTGACCTCAAATGGTGTTTCATTTACTTCTGATAATGAAGACAAGCTGGAATTGCTGCCGAAATCTGTTTCAACTAATACACTTTTGGAGTGAATTTCACTAGCATTAATCTCCACTGGGGTATCTGCTGCTCCAATTTCAGATGATCCAGATTGGCTTTCAAAGTGACTCTCCGTAGATCCCAAAGTTATCTCAATCACTTCATGATGCACATCTCTATTTTCTTGTACGTAATCTTCAGAGCCTATATCCTCCCATGACCCATTTCCATGCTCAATAACGCTGGCTGTGGGGTCAAGGAAGGAAACCGCTGTTGTTTCCAGAAAAGATTGTGATACATCCGGCTTCTTGTCATCCAGATCTGCAATGGAACTCATTGATTCAGTATCAGAAACAGAACTCAGTTTTGATTCACTGACTTCACTAAATTGCCTTTCTAATGGAGAGTAGCTCGTTCCTTCGGCAGCTATTTTTTCAGGCAAGAAATATGGTTTCCATATAAGATTCTGCGGCTCTTGCCTGTGAACTGCAAAGTTTGAAGGGCCCACACTGAAACTTTCATGTCTTCGGAATAAATCTTTCTGTTGATGTGGCAAAAACTCTTGTTCAAAATTTCCATTCTTGAGGTCTGGTTTTTCTTCATTTGGGTCATATGGGAGATCAAATGGATTACGTCTTGGCAACAAAATGGATGGAGCAGACCCAGGAATTGGTGGTAATCCCATATTATTATATGAATCATAAGGAAGATCAAATGGGTTACGTTTGGCTGTAGAGATGAGTGGTACGTTAACAGGAAGATCAAAACCATCCAAGTCTATCAAATTCTTCCCAGCCAACACTCTCAGGTTGTTCCTTGCTCTTCTCCTTGCAATGAGATTCTCCAAACGCTGATTCCTTTCTAATTCTAAACTTCCCAAATCCATGAGATTCTTTTGATCATCCTCAGTCCACTTGATAGCAGATTTGCTCTCATCTTCCTTCTCTTCATGCATCCCTTCATCATCATCGTCATCATCTTCATCATCATTCTCGACTGCACCGCCTTCTTCTCCCTGGTTTTCAGCCTCATCATCCGACATCACGCATTCACCATCACTTTTATGAGACTGTTCTGAAGAAGCATCTGACTCCTCATTTGATCTATGAGCAGGTTGTGGAGTTCCTGAGTCCAAGAGAGGGTGCAACTCATCCAGCAACGGTATGATGTCAGCCATTGAGGCATCAGGTGAGGAACTTTCTGCTCTATCGGACTCAGAACCCGAAGAATCAAAATCATTATCATTGAGAGATAAGTTCAGATGATCTTCTTTATGGACAGGTTCTATTGAGATGCTACGATCTTCTACTTCAAGAATCTCACTTCTCATGCTTTGGGCCGTCAAAAGCTGGTTCTCAACAGCAATTTCACCATCCGTTGCCAAACTCTTAACATCCAAATCCCTCTCATAAATTTCTCTCCTCTCCTCCAACACTGAACTATCCAATTCCCTCTCTGCTGCTGGCTTCTCAACTTCGCCCTTCTCAAACTCGTCAACTTCTCCCTTCTCAAACTCCTCAAATCCTCCTGTCTCAAACTGAATTTCACGATCGCGCTCGTGGATCACCGGATCAAAGTCAACAAAATCAGCATGTTCATCAAACCTGCTTGTTTTCCTGTCTTCTTCAGAACCCGTTTCCGCATAAGAATTCCCTACTTCACTCCCATCAAATCTCTCTACCGCAAAACTATAATCCTCCTTAGCAACAATAGTAGCATTGTCCAAAATCTCAGATCTCAAAGAAGCTACATCACATGAAATCTTCTCCTCCGTTTCGATTTCAGGTATATTAGGCTGGCCAAAACTCAGAAGGGTTCCAAGCAGAACAGCAGTGCAAATCAAAACAGGGGACGCAGATACCAAGAAGGAAAACAAAAAAGGACATGATCTATAGAGAAGAATCAAAAAACACAGCAACCCAAATAGAAATGGATAATTACGAACTGATCGGTAGCAAGTTCTGACAGATACGACTACAAATTTCCTAAGACGAAGCAATTCCACAGCCAATCCCATATCTCTCTCCCCGTTCTCGCACGCTTCTATCCCAATCAATGATATCTGGGAGATTAGGCGAACAAAAAACAAGGTCAACACCAACACCAACACCAACACTTGAAAAATCACAAAACCTAGCTAAGGGAAAACCCCGATTCTGCAATGAAATGAAAAAATAAGATGAACCCAATACCTGAAACGAGGAATCGAAGAGAGAAAAGGAAATTGATCGCTGCCAGACCGGATTTTGGGAGATGGGTAATTTGAAAGGAAGAGAAAACAAGAGATTGGAGATGAAGAACAGAGAGAGAAAAGAAGAATTAGGGGATTTGGGAGATGGCCCCTCGCCTTTTGCCGCTTTTTCTTTTGATGAGAATTCTCAGCAAACCCAACTCCTTCCTTCATCAGATTAGAGAAAGAGAGACACAGAAATTATATTATTTCTTTTTTTTTTCTCTCTTTTTTATTTTATATCTATATTTCCTACTTTATTTCTTTCTTCTTCCTATAGTTTTAACATATATTTATAATATACAAAAGAGTAAAGGTAAGAATTACGAGCGTAAATGTTAATTAACGTTGAGTTATCTTCATGTTGACTATTTATAATTTAATTTATACGTGTATTTGAGCATAGCTCAATAGTTACATCAATTAATTTTCATTATAGTCCATTCAAGTTTAGCTTTATGAATAAGACACGTGTTACTTTTTTTAATGTTAAAATTTTTATATCTCACATTTGCAGTTATTGAACTAAAAAAAATCTTTATCCACTCAATTATAAGAATATATTATCAAAATATATCGTTTATTTATTTTTTTTTTTGAAAAAAAATATATCGTTTATTTATTTATTGGATAGTTCCGGAGAGAAATATAATAACTATATGAATGTATTATTAAAAAATATTTAATTGTAATGTTGTATTCTAAAAGTGTATATACATGCATTCCAAGGACACTCATGTAGATTCAGATCAAACACACACCGTCTTTTCAAAAGATAATGTGCATCCACACCAACATACATCGTCTTTTCAAAAGACGATGTGCATCCACGAAAGGGGCAACACGTCGTCTTTTGAGCAACATGCATTCAAAAATCAATATCTTTTTACTCAGATATACAAAAATTTCGAAAAATGTATGGCTCGAAAGCTAACACATAAAACTTCAATTTGATAGTTGGTTTCACTATTTTCGCAATTTTTAAAATTGCAATGTTGACTGTAATACTAAGGTCGCGTTTACTTCCCTCCGAACGTAATGAATCAATGGTAATTCTGACAGTGAGGCCCACATTCATTACGTTTGAGGACGTTTACCAAAATTTGTAAACGTAATTAAATGTGGGTCCCACCTCGAAGTGACTAATCCCATTACACTCCATCTCTACCACCTTGTGGTCGTCAATGCGATTGTCATAGCAGATTACGTGGGGTTCACTGATTTTCTACCTATCTCCTTCCACAAATGCCCTTCTCTTTTACTAGATTCTCACCAATGTAGTTCTTTCACACTCTGTCATTTTTTTCTCATTTTTGGTTTTTAATTTGTTCTTTACTTTTGATAAAAAAAAATTATATTGATTTTTTTTATCTATTCACACTTTGCCACCCTAAATTTTTTTTATTTTTTTTTCATCCAACCCATTTCTAAATCAATTCTCGGTGTTTACGCAGATAAAATCTGAGGAGATCTTCATAGTTTTTGTATATTTATTCTGGGTGTTTACGGAGAAGAAATGTCGTCTTCAACCTCGTAATCGTTCGGTTTAGGGCGCAAACGAGAAAAATTAATACATAATTACACGATTTGGAAAATTATCATGATTTATATTAATACCATCAAAATGATTACAAAACTGATTCATTACACAAGTACAAACTTGACCGTGAACATGATTTTTATCAAACGATGGCAGAAGATGAAGTTCAGAGAGTACCAAAAGTTTCGAAGAGAAAACGAACTGCGACTCTGAAACGTAAGACGACGGAAAAGGAATCGGAACTTGAGTGAATCGGTTGCGAAACCACCGGTCCGACGAGAAGGAACACCTTTATCTTGTGGCGGAGAGGAAGAATGAGAAGGGAGTTCGAACGTTTTGGTGAAGATGTAAGAGGAAGAAGGCGTGTGTTTTTTGCGGTCACTTTCTAATTATGACAGAGGGTACTATGGTAAATTCACGATTTATTACGTTTGAATTGGCCTAAGTAAACACTATCAATAGAATTAAGATTACGTTTGAATTGGGCTGAAGTAAACACTGTCAAAAGTAAACCGATTACGATTGAAGCCCTTAATCCATTACAGTCGATTACGATTGATTTATTACGATTGTTAGGAAAAATTTATTACGGACGGGTAAACATGACCTAAGTGTACTTGCACTCTTAGTGAACTGCAAATACGTTATATTTACACTAACTGCAAAATTCTAGTAAACTACAAATAGTATTTACAATTTGGTTATGTTTCCACCATTTGATTTATGTAAATTTCAAATTATGTGTGTGAACTAAAATGTGCAAAAATCACTCCCAATGATTTTTATTTGGTTTTTAAATTTAAATTATACTAAAGGTACGTGATACTCATAAAATGTTGCAATTTAAAAAAAAAATTAAATTACACTAAAATCTTGGTTTCAAATCATCTCTTCATTATGAGATTTTAGATTCTGTTTGATTTTTCTATTTAATCGGTTGTATTTACCACTAGGGC
The DNA here is from genome assembly GCA_028017165.1 of Herpetospermum pedunculosum. Taxonomy (NCBI): domain Eukaryota; kingdom Viridiplantae; phylum Streptophyta; class Magnoliopsida; order Cucurbitales; family Cucurbitaceae; genus Herpetospermum; species Herpetospermum pedunculosum. Next base: position 58,720,166 of record CM051525.1, read on the forward strand.
ACTTTAGTCCATCTCGCTATATTATAAATCCATTTATTTGAGAGAAAATGACATATATCAAACTTTTTAAAAAAGAAACATCTATCAAAATGGGGATTAAAAATAGCCATGTGTCTCGTTGCCTCTAAAATCTATTCTAGAACATGTTAGGATCACAAGGCCCACCTGAGGGCGAGCCAAGCAAAGACCCAACATCATTATCGCTGGGACTAGGCCGACCATGCCCAATGTGCCCCTAGAGCCCAATATGGGGCTGGTAAGACTAGCTCGGGCCAACATCGACCCCACACGCACCTTAGTAACTCTAGATCCACTTCTTATAAAAGGGTGGTGCACTTCCAAGGTATATATGGTAAAAAAAAAACTTCTAACATTGCTATACTTATCAAATTAGTTCTAGTTCACTTAAGCATTGAAGTGTGTGTGGCATGCCACACGGGTGTGAAGTTATCTATTTTGTATGTAGTCTCGTTCATTTTCTTAGTTAAGATCATGCGCATCTACTCGTGTCCGTGTTGGAATCGTGCATCAATAATTTCTATTCAATAAAATACATCATGTGAATATTTTTTTTTCAGATTTAAAATCACAATCACTGCAAAAACATGCATTTAATTATTCAAAATTAATTTTGATGATATGTAAATCTTGTTTAAAAGTGTAAAATCAAACATCAAAATAATTTTAAATGATTAAAGACATATCTTGGAGTAAATTTGAGATTTAAACATTTATTTTATATCAATATAAGACAAACCATGTAATTACCTTAGTTGATTCCCAATTCGATTTGTCACAAACATGTTTGGAATCAAAACTTTATTAAGAGACAAAGTAAAGGTAAATCTTAAGGATCAAACTATGCTATTTTTTGTTTTAATCCCTTTTATTTTCTTTCCAATTTCTCTATTTATTTTATATTAGTGCAATTCTGAATAATTCAATCTACTTCTAAAATATCACAATTGAATGTAATAACTTTGATCTGCAAATTTTATTTAGTTTGATGTCATAATGGGACCTCAAATAGGTTATTTTAACTCACTTTTTAGCTGAAAAATATGAAAGTTACCTCAACATATATATGTCGGTGACCCAAAATAACCGAGTTGAAATGGTCGGGGATTAAAATAGTATGTTGAGTTAAATAATCTGTGTTTGGGGCAGTGGCGGATCCAGAATTTTTGTTTAGGGGGGTTTTACTTAAAATTAAGTAAAAATAATTTATACGTAAGTAATTTCAAAAATCGATACAGATTCATAAATGAAGTGTAACTATTACTAATATTACTTCTCTTCCATTAACCTGAAGTCTAAGAGTTACCCTTGTCTTTTTTTTAGGTTTATTGATTGGTTTTTCGTGGGGGACAAAACTTGAACTTGGGACACTAGGGGGGCTTAGAGCACATAAAGCCCCAAAACAACTTACCATTTTGAAAATGTTTCTGTTTTTATATATACATATTATATACACATAAAAAGTTGAGGGGGACTCCTGGGCCTATACTAAATTCGTCGTTGGTTTGGGATGCCGAGTTATTTAATATGAGTTTAGGGAGTCTTTATTTGAGGCGTAGAGTTGTTTAACTCGAGTTCTGAAGTCTGAGTTTATATTAACTGTTTTTTTTTTCTCAATCTTAATGTTTTTTTTTTTTTAATTAGAAAATTTAATTTCTCAACTTTTTTTTTTATTAACAAGTATATTTATCTTTTTCTTTATTTTTTAATTCAATATCAGAATATTTAATTTCTCAAATTTCTTTTTTTTTCTATTAAGAAGTATATTTATACATAATAATAATAATAATTCAAAATCAGAAAAATTAATTTCTCACTTTTTTTTTTTTTTAATTAACATGTAAATTTCTACTTGGGAGCAGAGGTGAACATGGGTAAGTCAGAGTCGGTTTTGGAGTACTTGGTAACCTATAATTAGAAGAAGTAAACACTCCGGATAAGAACTGAAAGGGGTGTTTTGCTCCCCGAGAAAACTCGATCAAATCTTGATTAGATTTGTGTAATACATTGACATTTAACCAATGAGTGGTTGGTATGTCAGTGGGTCGGTGGGGGAACCCGAAGGGAGGACGACCGCCAAATTCACATCAGAAATCGCCAACATAAATTGGTCTTTATCTTACAAAATAAGCTCCACTCCTCAAAGAGACGGTTACACTTCTCAAGATTATAATTATATATATATATATAATCGGTCGGTCTGTCGATTTGGGTTCTTTTTGGCTCTTCGACCGACTGACGTCGATTCTGTCAATGGACAAAATCGACTCTAACCACTACTGTCAGAAAATCGACTAACGCCGATCAATCGATTTTTGATTTATTTGTGTTCACCCCTACTTGGGAAGCGTGCAGACTTCAATGGTAAACAATGTTGAAGTTGGTGGAGTGAACTTACTTAGCCACTAATTTGTAAAGGGGTAACAAGAAGAATGTCTAAAATTTAGGAGGCCAACATGAAAAATGTCTGCACCATATATTTAATAAGGCAGCTTACTGCACAAACCTACCCTTCTACAATTTCTATTTTTTTTAAATGAATAAAAATAGGCTGCAAAATATAAATTGTTGGGAGGAGGGAGAGAGGAAACTTATGGATGAGGAGTTAACAGAGACATTAAAAAGGGATAAAATAATTGACATTTATCGCATGAGAGTTACATGGTTATACCTAGGACTCGAAAATTTAACCAACGACCATGTATATCTGAGGAAGTAATGAAGCTCCAGATCAATCCACCACATCAGATGTATATATATGGATGTACACAGGTAATAAAAGGAACCCACAATCTGAGTGTATATCAATCCCCACTTTAATTTATTACATTTGAAAAGTTGAGTTAATTTTGAATTCTTGTTTGGAAGAATAAAAGAATGTTAGAATATTTATATTTAATTGAAAATGTTGGGGTTCATCATTGCTTCCTTAAGTTGAGTGCCACCCAACATTATATTATTCTCCTTGCTTTTAGGGATGGCAATTTCCTTTTCATATTAAAAAAATGGTTAATTTAATCCATCATTTTTTTTAACAAATTTAATCCCTCATTTTTAATAGAATGAGTCTGAAAAAGAATTCTCCACATTATTATTGTGAAAAAAATGTATTTTGCACTTCTCATTTTACTTTGCCTCTAGTTATCCAATTCTTTATATCATCTATTTTCTACGTCATCGTCATGTTAAATTAATTAAAATTTATGTAATGTCAATATCAACATAGCTCAACGACTGACATAATATATGAATTAGTGACCAAAAAATCAGATGTTTAAATCTTTTTTTTTGCAGTGATATTTTAATTAATGCGAGGATTGAACTCATAATCTTTTAGTTAATGACACAATCTTATGTCAATTGAGCTATGCTCTGTTTGACAATTTTATTTCTGATTCACCGACGTGTTCTCAAAAAAAAAAAAAAAAAAAAAATTAATAAGCATGTCTCCAAACATCACTAAAGGTGCTAACAAATAAAGGCTCAAAACTCAAGTGTTGAAACATAGTTAATGATGATATATATTTAGTCCAAAAACTTTAAAACGTTTCCATAAACTTTGACTTTTTGATTTTTTACCGTTATTCTTGTAAATGTTATTAAATAAATGTTAAAATATTATTTTGATTCCATGAAGTTCATCTCATTTAGTCTTTGTATTTTCAATAAATTTTTAAAAAAATCATCATCATTAACTAATGATGTAATTTTTATCTAACTTTGCAAAATAAATTTTAAAAAAAATCATCCTCATTAGTTTCATGTTAATTTTTATCTAATTTTGCAAAATAATAAATAATAATAATTTTGATGTTAATTTTTATCTAACTTTGCAAAATAATAATAATAATTTTCATTAAAAAAAAAAAAGCACACTGTGAATATGTTTTCAAATTTTGTAGAAAAAATTGGTAGAATTTATTTTTTGGAAAATTAACCATAATAAATAGTAAGAAAATTGTAACAAATGTCAATTTAGAGTAAAATAATTAAAAATATAGCACTTTCTAAAAACATTTGCAAATATAGCAATTTATATCCCTAATAGTAGTCTAGCGCTGATAGTAAGTAATCTATTACGGATAGTAGTCTATCACCTCAATTTTTTATAGAATTTTGTCCGTGATTATCACCGATAGTAGTTCATTAGTGATAGTCGGATTTTTTATATTAATATTGTATTTTAAATAACTTATTATAGAAATAGGGTAGTTTTCAAAGTATTTACAAAACTAGGGTACCTAAATCGTGTACCATGGACACGATTTCCATAAATTGTGTCCATGTTAAGGGGTAACTTGTGTCCATGGTACACGACTCAGGGGTAACTCGTGTACCATGGACACGATTTACATGACTTGTCAACCTAAGTCGTGTACCATGGACACGAGTTACCCTAACTCGTGTACCATATGGACACGAGTTACATATGACGTGGCTTGCAAGTGGGGTGATCATAACTTGTGTCCATGATACACGAGTTACCCATTAAATCGTGTACCATGGACACGATTTAGGAAAATCGTGTACCATGATACACGATTTAGGTACCCTGATTTTGTAAATACTTTGAAAACTACCCTATTTCTGTAATAATTTTTTTAAAATACATTATTAATATAAAAAATCCGTGATAGTCACTAATGGTAGTTCATCAGTGATAATCACTGTTTTTTTTCTATATTTGTAAAATGTTTTAAATTTTTTTATATTTACTATTATTTTGAGCCTGATTTCTGCCTTAAATAGTAGGTATTAATTTCAAGATTTATTAAAATTAGTATGAAAACTAGATTGGTAATGATATTTTCACCTTAAATAAATGATAACATTACATGGCCACCCATTAAACAAATATGTATATATTAGTTGATATCTAGCACTGACCATAGCAGAAATTGATAAGAGAAAATTTTGTAATCTAATCTAAAGAAAATTCTCAAATTCATTCATATGCACAACTCAAACAATCATATATTATTTTTATTATTTTTTATTATTATTATTAATATTTTTTTTTTTTTTTTTGAAAGAACAACTCAAACAATCATAAATACTAAACTCTAAACTAAACAAATCTAAGATCTAGTTGGATAAGTATTTAATTTTTAGTTTTTTATTTTTAAAAATTAAATATAAAAATACTACTTCTACTAATGAATTTCTTTATTTTGTTATCTATTTTTTACATTGTTTTTAAAACTCAAGCTAAGTTTTGAAAACTAAAAAAATTAAATCCCGATAACTATTTCATTTTTTGTTTTCTATCTTGAAATTTATGTTTGTTTTCTCCTAGTTTCTTTACTATGATTTTCACTTCTCTTAAACAAACATTTGGATTCTTAATTAAATTCTCAAAAAAAAAAAAAAAAAAAAAAAAACTATGATTTGTTTTTTCCTAATTTCTTTACTATGATTTTCACTTTTCTTAAATCCTGTTTATTTGTACGGATGACCCTCCTCTCGGGGCGCGTGAGGTTTTATTACTCAGTTTTTAAAAATTTATGTTTTTTTTACATTTTCTCTCGATAAGCAAGTGCACAAAATCTGTAGTACCTTTCACTGAGCACGATCACGAGCAGACAATTATAGTGCTCTCGTGCTAAGCGAAGGATACAAATGACTTCTCACTGGAAAAAAACACTTACTTATTACGAGAGAAGATCAAAAAACATATTTTTTGTAGGAAAGGTCAAAAAACTTTACGCTCCTCGAAGGGAGAGTCATCCGTACAAATACCGTTTGAAAACTACCCTACATCCAAGAGATCCAATGAAAAGAAACAAAATTCTAAATAAATTTGAAAAAGGTGAGATTTGCAAGTCATGAGATGAGATGGAGGAGAGAATAATATGCAAATAAATTAAAGGAAAAAAGGGTTGGCAATAAAAGATAGTGTGGACGGTGGGGAAATATATAGACGTGAGCAGCAACATCGCTGTCTAAAGGGATCCAATTTTATCAACCAACCAAAACCCTAGCTGTCCAAAATCTTCTTCTAAAAAGTACAAATCTAGCTAACACTTTTTCCACAATCCAATTCCTTTCACTTTCTTACCCAAACAATCAAGATATATCATATATCATGCCTATATATTTTTACACCTCACTCTCTATTTGTTCCCGAATCATGTCTCTAAACTCTAAAAGTGTCTAATAAATTCACGGACTTACAATTTTGTGACTAATAGGTCTTTGGTATATTCGATATTTTTAAAAATTAACAGATCCATTAGACATAAAATTGAATTTTGTGTAAATTTTAGGTTTTGTATACAATAGATTCATGAAGTTAAAAATATTAAAAAAATGTTGAATAGGTCGGTCACCTTATTAGACACAAACTTAAAAGTTCATGGGCCTATTAGAAACTTATTAAAGATTAGACACATATTTAAAAGTTTAGGGATCAAACAACCATTTGGTGCAAACGGGTGAGCGCATCGCCTAGATAGTCCAGTGAGAGTTTGATCTTGCCCTTGTGCAGAAATTTTAAAAATTATCACCAATTTTTTATCAAACAACCAGATGCAATGGGTGAGTGCATCCTAAATAACCTAGAGTGAGGGTTCGATCCTCCTCTCGGTGCAAGGTATGAGCGCATGGGTGCGATCATGCATTATTACCGCACATGGGTATCATCATGCATTATTACCGCCCAAATTAATTCTTGGTGCCCTTGTGCAGAAACTATCATGCATTATTACCGTTCATCTTGTGTGCGATCATACCTGGACTAATGCACTGGATCCCATTAGAACTCTGCAATTAAGCGTGCTTGGCTTGGGCAAGAGTAGTACTAAGATTAAATGTGCTTGGCTTGGACGAGAGTAGTACTAAGTTGGGGTGACCACTTGGGAAGTTCTCGTGTTGCACCCCTTTTGTTTTATTGAACTTATTTTCTCCTTTTGTTTTATTGAACTTATTTTCTTATCTTAATTTTATTTTTTTTATTTTTGCCAACATAAACATTGTTTATGTTTATGTTTAACTGTCACACGTGTGAACTAATAACCATGAGGTAAGATGTTCAATTATCTGCCTTAATTTAATTCTGTCTCCTAAATAATAAATTTATTTAATCACAATTTACAAACTAATAATACACACTATGTAAACTAAACCTAAAACCACACAAATTTAGACATTAGAAGAGTGATTAACTTAGGATTTACTAGAGATCAGAGATATAACATTTATTTTGGTAGTATATTTAGAGATATACCAATTTAAAATTCATTTTTAAAAGAAAAAATAAAAATAAAATAACTAATGATGTATTAATTGGATAAAGATTTAAATTATAAATTTGGTTTTTGAACATTTTTAGAAAAGTGTCTAACAAGTCTCTTTAAGTCATATCCAACATGAGCATAAGAAGTTAGAGGTTTGAATTCTCATGTTGTCAAAAAAAAAAAAAAAACTCTTACATCATAGAGTTTCTAATAGAATCCAATTTCAATTTCTTTTTAAAAACAAACTCTAATAGATTCACGTCTTGTATTTTTTAGAAACACAAGTATTTGGTAACTGTTCATGTTTATTGTTTCTCATTTTTCAGAACCGTTTCCATAATTTTATAGAAATTTTAAAAATAACAAAATCGAGTTTCTTGTTTATGTTTCCGATTTTTTTTCAGAACGGAAAAGTATTATTTTATAATTTTTTACTTCTAAAATGCATAATAAATATCTTTAAAAAATTGGATTTTTTATTTTAAAAACTAATTTTCATATAAAAAATTGGGCTGGTTGCATAAACAGGTAGTGACTATCACTGATAGACTGTTTTATCGCTGATATATGACTATTAGTGATAGTTACCGACAAAATTCTATAAAAAAAACTGAAGTGATAGACTACTATCAGTGATAGAAATTGACATATTTGCAATTTTTTTAAAAAAAAATGCTATATTTTTAATTATTTTACAATTTCTCATATATTTATCTCCTCAAAATTTAATTAATTAATTATAAACAGTGTGAAATGAAAGTTAATTTAAGCTCTCAACAGAAGTTTCCAAGAAAGACACTCAAAAAAAGAATGGGCATAACTTCAAGGCTTATTATTCCAGTTTGGTATTTATATTATAAATGTTCTGTTACATTCATACATCAAATTTCAAATTCAACAAAAAGTTAAACTTTTTGGAGAGCAAAAAAGAACAGTTGATAGAGAACAAAACAAAACTAGAAGAGGAAAAGAAAGAACTGACCACTGATTTATTGTTATAGCATAGGGGTTAAGCTTGCTCGAATCATTTTTCTTGTAATTTGTCATCTGGAAGATCCAAATATATTTTGTCGTCGTTGTTGTCGCTACCGCTACCGTTATCGGAAGCCGCCGAGTCGGGCGGCTGTGATTTGGATAAAATAGCTTTATAACTTGGAGAAGAACATCCAGAGTCGATAAAATCAGTCCTTTTCTTGTCATCTTCCATCATTCTTTGTGCAAAATCTTCGTAGTTAAAGCCAACTGGGTTTTTGCCACCAAATGAAGTTTCCAAAGTGTCGGCGTCGAAGTTCTCTTCCATTATCTTCTGGCTCTCTGGGTTGTTGGAGTACACAAACTTCACTTTCTTGTATGTCTTCGACTCTAGGAATGGTCTTACCATCTGCATTATTATCTCAAGCAAGACACACACGTCAGAACAGCCAAATACATGTGCCAAACATAATTTCAGATTCATTTCTATTTCTTATATGGTTTTAAAAGTTTCGATTTGGTTAAACCTTTCCGAATGTCTATGATGTTATAAGATGCTAATTTTCTTAAAACGATGCTTCCTTGGAGTGAAAATCAATACTCTAATTGGGGAGAAAATGACATTGCACTCGATACCATGTTAGAGCACCAATCAACCCCAAAAGCTTAATCTGATGGGTTATGGTAAACTTAATTATATCAATACTCTAACTCCCTCCCTCATTTGTGGGCTTGAAAATTTGTAGAAAGCCTAACAAGTGGAAATCAATATTAATTGAGGAGAAAATAATATTATAGAGGCTAGAACACAAAACATCTTACGTACTCTGATACTGTATTAAATTTGATAGAATAGAATATTGTATTCCGATAATCAAATGGTAAGGTACATATATAGTCCTCTTATATAGAAGATCGGCCCAACCATAAGGATTATATAACGAAACTAAAACAAAAGATTGACAATCCAAAAAAAAGAATAAAACAAAAGATTGACAATCCAAAAAAAAGAATAAAACAAAAGATTAAGATCTCATTTTTTTTTTAAATTAAGCTTATAAACACTACTTTCATCTATAAATTTCTTTATTTTATTAAATCAAATTAAAAAAAAATAGTTTTTAGAAGTTGAAATTTTGTTAAAAATTCTAGTGTAAATGTGAATTAAGAGAATATATATAATAGAAGAAATTAGGTTACCAGCCAAAAGGACTCGAACACCTTGGGGGGATTGTAGAGAATAGCAATGCCTAATCTTTCAGGATAATGATTTTGGAGGACGTTAGCTGTTTCTCGAGTAACCTTCATGGAGAGACAAGATGTGTTCCACCCATGAAAATCAATTAGCCAAACCATGTATCCATCATTTGAATTTGAACTCAAGATCGCATGCTCCATGCAGTACACCAAATATTTTATCTGTCCACTTGTTGATTCTGTATTCTGCCCGAGTTGTTAATAACCACAACAAAAACACTTTATTTTAGTTTACTACTTTATCCATTCATAAAGAGAGTAGTTATGTAACAAAATAAAAATAAAAACTAACATGTATATATAGTGCAAGACTTCTCACAACATATACTCTCTATTTTTATTACATACCATATAGTTTAAACTATTTTTTATTCTTTTTTATATTCGTGAGTGTCCTTGCGAGCTTGGCGCGTCCCTCAACTAATCGTATGGGACAACCGCATGTCTCTACTACATTTGGTTGTCAAAAGACAGATAGGTTAAATTATTACTTTTGTATATCTAATAGATCTCACCTTTCATTCTAATTATTTAATGCAATTTCAAGAAAGCTAAGACAATTGGGTGGTATAAGCATAACTAATGAAGCTCGTGATATAGATCTATTAGACACAATTTGAAGTTCAATAACCTATAAAAATCTTTTTAAAGTATAGGATTAAATTGATACGACCGTATAAGTTTGGTCACCTGTTAGAGCTTTTTAAATTACAAATGCTAAAATGACAATTTGGAAATTTGATTATCAGAACTTTATAATTTAATCTAAAACATAGTCATTTATTAAATATGTTTAATATAATATAAACAAATACCTGACAACTTGGTCTCATTACAAGAACGGTCCTTCCTTGTTTGTCAGTGTAATTAGCTCTGTATATTTTTCCCGTCTTGGCTTCCTGAGCAATATCTTCCTTGAAGCACGAAGAAGACATTGTTTAGTCAATAACGCATACAATAGGATGATCCAATGCCAAGATCAATATGGTCATTTCAAGCAAGCTTAATTTATAACTACAATTTCACCTTCTTAAAATTAGCTTTAGAGATTTGCTTGTTCCTACAAAGGAGAGGGGGAGAAATATAAATAATATCCTTGTATGACTAAGATCATTTTAAGCAGTGAATGTCTCCCCTTCCACTTCTACATTTATAAGTTAAAAAGGATAATGGAGGAGACCGAGGATTGTGACTGCTATCTTCTAACATGTTTGGAAGTGATTTTAAAATGGTTAAAATCACATTTGTCATTTTCAAAATCACTCCAAAAGATGTTTTTAATCATTCAAAATCAATTGTGTTAGGATACTTCCTAACGAGAATACCGAACTATAATAAATTGTAATATAAAAGGTAACCAAGTTACAAGATAAACAAGTAATTTGAGGTACTTGCACTCTCCCCTCTTGAGAACACTCTCTCAAGCCCTAATTCACTCATACAATAGTCTGTCATTCTAAGGAGCCTCTCCTTCTATTTAATAACCTCATACCCTAACTAACTTTCTATCTAATTACCAATATAACCTTCTAATACCCTAATAACAATCCTAACATTTTGATTGTATGAAAAACACGTTTCATTTAAAAGTTTAAAACCAAACATTAAACTGATTTTCATACAATCAAAATTGATTTTGAATGATTAAAGACATGTTTCAGATTGATTTTAAACCTGACAAAAGTGATCTTAACCATTTCAAAATCACCCTCAAACATACCCTTCTTTTGGTGCAGAATTATAACTATACAATCTCTCATGCCTTCAATCAGCAAGGTATATTCTCAATAGAATGAGAATACTTCAAATAGAATCAAGATCATAATGAAGCAAAGAAAAGGACATTGGATGATTAGTTGAAAACATTGTAATGCAGTGAAAATGTACTATAGTTGTTGTACTACTTGTTTCTTTTTTATTTTAGGAGGATGTGATATACTCTATATCATTTTTGCAATATTTTAAAAAAAAAAAGTAAAATAGCTATTGCTATTCTCAATGCTAGTTAGCATCCTCCATTGGATGGAACTCTATCTTCAACTAGTTTATGCCAAATTCTAGAAATTAATTGTTTTTCTTCCCCCCTCAGTTCAGTAATTAGATTCCCATTTTCCAGAGATATTAAAAGTTAAAACTGTGGCAGTTAAATGGTGAAGTTTGCAGAAATCCATACCCAACTTATCCTCTCTGGCTTGTAATCTAGCCTCCATTTCAAAGTTTCCTTCAACATTTTATTGGCCTTCTTTGTATTCCAATTTCTTGCTTTGAGGTACCTCAGAATTGATGCATCCGAGCACAAAACAGGAAGCCTATCAGCAATTGGACCCATCAACTTTTTTACTTCATTTATCTAAAAAAAGAGAATACCATAATTAAACCTCCTCCGTATTATAATCAGAAAACTAAGACCCCGTTTGATAACCATTTGATTTTTGAAAATTAAGCTTATAAACACTACCCTAGGTATGAGTTTCTTTTCTTTGTTATCTACTCCCTAAAAGTATTTTCAAAATCCAAGTCATGTTTCAAAAACTTGTTTTTGTTTTTGGAATTTCACTCGGAATTCAAATGTTTCGTTTAGAAAGGTAAAAATCATAATAAAGACGTTGTGAAGAAATAAACATAAAACTCAAAGAAAAATTATTATCAAACGGGGCTTAAATATCAATGTAGAAATCACTTTTAGAAATATTTGAACAAATTAAACTTGTCACCTCACCTTGGCCTGCTGTTCTTCAGGGGACAAAACCTTCTCCGTCAGAATACCTCTCGGCTTTCTAAAGGACATCTTTCAGAATTAAAGAAGGTTGAACAGAAATAATTACTTTAGTAGACAACAGATGTTTGGAAAAAGTAGCACAATGCTCTCTCGAGAACCAGATGATCTTGAACAAGAAACGATATAATTGCTTAGATGCTTCACCCTATGGTCTGATAATCTCTAGACGCTCGGACTAAATGAGGCGTATGATCATACATTATTCACCTTCAAAAGAAATTGGAGTAGCTCAATCAAAGTCATGTATAGTTCAGCTATTTTAGTCATCTAATCAGAACATGTTTGAGAGTGATTTTGAAAGGTTAAAACTGCTTATATCATGTTCGGTTTTTTTTTTTTTGATATCCGTGAGTGTCCGGGCCAGCTTACGCGCACCTCGACTATTCTCACGGGACAGACCGCCTGACCCTACAACATTTGGCTGCCAAGGAAACCCGTAGGAAATTAATTCCTAGGTAGGTGGCCACCAAGGATCGAACCCATTCCCTCTTTGAGGGCATTGAAGTCCCAAGGCCCTTTATGACCACTAGGCCAACCCTTGATGGTTTGTTCGGTTTTACATTTGTAAACGTAGTTTTTATACAATTAAAAATGATTTTGAATGATTAAAGGCATGTTTAGAAATGATTTTCAACCCGACAAAACTAGTCCTAAGGCATATTTGGGAGTTATTTTGAAATTGCTAAAACAACTTTTGTCATATTCAAAATCATTCCGAAACATACTTTAAGGCATGTTGGGAGTGATTTTGAAATGGTTTAAATCACTTTTGTCGGGTGTTCAAACCACTCTCAAACATACATTTAATCATTCAAAATCACTCTCAAACATGCCCTTGATCATTCCACATCAATCAAATATTTAGTTTTACACTTTTAAACTCAAATTTCATACAATTAAAATTAATTTTGAACAAGACGGATTAATTTTGAATACGACAAAAAGTTATAATAATCATTTCAAAGCTTCCAAACAACAAAAATTTCTTAATCATTGCAATAATCTTCATAATCCAACTATCATAGTTTTATAAATTTAACGCATTCTCAGAAATAAAAAACAGAATGAAAAACAGAGAGATCATCATACAATCGCACGATTAAAAATTAAAAAAACAGACCCAAAGATAACAATCAGAAAAACAATGAATGCATACCTCGCCCTTTCAAATCGAGTCGAAACAATCCTCCTTCGATCGACGGAAAGAAAATGAAATCAAAGGAGGGGGAATGAAGATTGAACTCCAAGTCCAGCAAAGAGCCAACGTAGCGAGAAACTCAAGGATTGTCCGCCATTTTCACGAGCTTGATCGGAGAAAAGAAATTGGTTGTTTGAGAGAGAGAGATCGAAAAATTGGCGCCCTGCAAAATGGAAAAAAGTAGAGTCGATGAGAGATTCAGTGCTATTTATATGCAAAATTTTGTATAGCGCACATTTGTGTGTAAATATATATATAGTCCCTCCACTAACAGTTTATTATATAATGGGGACTTCAAACCGACCAAAACTAAATCGAACCAAACCGAACCGAACCGAATTAAAACTAAATCGAATTAAACCCAACCGAATTAATAAATAATGTTTAAATTATAAAATTGTTTGGTCTTTATACTTTAAAAAAAAAAAATAATAATAATTTTTTTCCATGTGTATGTTTATGTTTCTCCACTCAAGGGTGTCCTTCTTATTTTTTTTTTTGGTTTTTGATTTTTGTTTTTGATTTTTAAATTTTTGAAAATGTTTTTACATTCATTAACAAATTTTAAAAAAAGAAAAAAAAATAATTCAAAAACATGTTTTTTATTTCAAAATTTTGAGGGTTTTTTTTTTTCATTTCTCTGCCAGTTTTATTTAAATTGTCAATAAATTAGATATAATTATTAAAATTATCTACAAATTTTTATCTATTTATCTATTTATTTATTAAAATTAGAATGAACTCATGACCTCTTAGTCAAGGACACAACTTTATGTCAATTGAGTTATACTCGGTTTGACTATTATTGTGATGTTACACCAATATAACTATCCACTTTACAGAATAAAAATATTTTATTTTCTTGACGATAAATGTCAACTAAAGATTGTCTAATATATTAAAGTATGCAACATGAGCATACATATTGTATAGGTTAGTGACCAAGAGGTCACGGAGTTCAATCTCCCACCTCCAGATGTTGTAAAAAAAAAAAAAAAACTATAGACACAATAAATTCTTTTTATTTTAGGGAAAATCATTTTTATCCTAAATTTTTAATTTCATCAAATAATTGGACCTTAATTAATTTTCAATAAATGTTACAATTTTTACCTTTTAATAAATTAACATTATTTTAAAAAATATATTTTATAAAAAAAATACAAAACAAATAGTAATTATCCAACCACTTTCAACTTTTGTGTTTTCAAAAACCAAAAAATAAAAAACAGTTTTCTATTTTTTGTATTTTTTAAAAAACAAAAATTAAAAAATAAAAAACAGTTATGAAACATATATGATTGTTTTTTAAAAATAAAAATAAAAAAAAATAAAAAAACATTTTGAATTATAGAAAAAACAACAACATAATTTGTGGATTTTACTTACCCATGCTGCCATGCACATCATTTTGCTCTCAATTATTTATTTGCTAATATTTTCTTCATTTTGAAGCCATGGAGGATAGGAGAATTGGTTTTCGCTGCCTTCTTTGGTGGGTTGTTGTGCCTTTGTGCTCGACTCGGAGTTTCGGTGTACTTTGTGGGGTGTTGTTTTGTGTTGCGTTGTTTCGCTTTATACTTCGTGCACGATTCTGAGCTCCGGCTTGCTTTTTTTTTTTTTTTTTTTTTGTGTCTTATCTCGGACAATGATCGCCCCTTACGGCTTTGAAATTTATTGCCTTTGCAAAAAAACAAAAACAAAAAAAATAGAGCGTTGTCTTAATTTTAGTACATTTTTGTTCTGCTTTAATTAAGGAAAATAAACAATTCATCCTTTAAAAAACTGAATATGCAGTTGTAAAATACATAAGGTTTTGAATTAAAATTAACAACAAACAAATTACATGCAAAAGTTTCTTTGCAACAGTTATGAAAATGCCCGTGTTTCATGGAGTTTCGTTTGATAAAATATTTTTTAAAATGGTGCTGATTGGTATGATTTTTGTTACAGGCTACCTCAGCAAGAGACAACTTGTGACCTCACACCGATGGCGTCAGGAGACCTCGAACTCCGGACTCATCATCATAGCACCACAGAGGCGGACGGCTGACCCGTCGGACGCCCGTAATCTCGGGCCGCTTCCATATCGATCGATTGCCATACCGTCAAACGCGCCCCCACGTGGGTATGACGAAGCAACCGATGATGACTTTTTTATTTATAGAACTTTGGATTTGAACATAAATGACCCTAAAAGATATATGATATTTCAAAAGCGTGATATAAATTTTTATTATATTCATGTCGGATGAGTCTCATGTCATATTGACACATTTTGTCTAAATTGTTTAAAATACCCTTCTTGGATGCCACTAAAATAACAAAATAAAATAAAAAATAAAAATTAACTCAATCAAGGTTGATTAATTTTATGACATATCTCAAATTAGTTATTTTATTTATGACATATCTCAATCATATATATCCCAAATTGGTGGTTTAATTTATGACATTTAATTTTTTTTTCTTTTTTTTTTGTTTCCTTATTTTTTCGTTTCTCCTCTTGTCGTCGGGCTTCACCATTTTTCCTTCATATATTATACGTTTATATATTATAATTCAACATATAATATATATACCCCATATTAATCCAACATATAATATATATACCCCATTTATATATATTAATTTAACATATATACTCGTCAAAGCGAGCATGACTCAGCTGACACATGTATGTGTTGACGACCAAAAGGTCTGTGGATCGAATCTCTCCACCCCAATATACTAAAAAAAAAATCCAACATATATACTTCCTTTATATATAGTTACATATATACTAAGTTTTTTTCAATTTGAATTATACACCACATATTACTAAATGTATACCTCATATTATTAAATATAACATAGAATGAAACAATAATATAACTTCAGATTTTTAAATGGTACATTGGAAAACAAATTTTACGACAGAAATCAAAGATGTATGGCGGTGATGGTATGGCAAAAATAGGATAGTGAATAAGGAAGAAAAAATGAAGAGAAATGGATAGAGAGAAGTAAAAACATTTTTGAAAATAAAGGAAATAAATAAATAAATAAAATATGTCATTAATTGTGATTTATAATTACCATAACTACAAATTCGTTTTTAGAAATGAAAAATTAAAAACAAAATAATAAATGTTATTTTTCTTTATTTTAAATGGAGGTTAATTTGATAAGATAATTTAACAATAAATACATTAAATAATCCAAAAACCTAAAATATATATATATAAATAATAAAAAATATTATATTAGACATTTGTGAAAACATAATTTAAAAAATTGTCCCTCTCTAAAACTTTTTATAGGTATTATGTGAGCTTGAACTTAATTGATTTTGGGCCTAACTAAATCAAATTGTGATGTAATTAACTTTTAAACTTATTTGATCTTGAACTCAATTGTTACGTAACTCAATTTGACCAATTTGACCAAGCTAATCTTATTTCATCAAATGACAAACAAAATTTGTCATTTTTTTTAATCTTTTTAAATTTAAATTTAGAGACACTGGTTAATTTATAATTGATCTCAACATTAATAATATGCAATTGTCATCAATTTTAAATAATGACGCGTGACAATACAATTTGTGATTGACCAAATTTTCTCATACATCAATGTCATCTATTGTAAAATCAACCAAATTTCAACGACCTTCCTAATAAGCAACAACAATGAGATTGGCCATTCTAAAAAGCCATTAAATTATTAATTTAGTAGAACATTTAAAGAGAACAAATTATTAAAAATAAAAAAGAAAATATTATCAATTAAAATGTACATGGTAGAAAAACTACATAACAAAATAAAAACTTGCAAACAACCTAAGAAACCTTATGGAAATTTTGTTGATGGAAACTAGAGAAAATCTAACTAATAAGCAATTCAATAAATTAATGAAAATAATTTATTAAACTAACTAATAAGCAGTTCAATAAGTTGGCAAAACAAATGCTTTTTTTTTATTTATTAAGATTTTTAAGAAAATAATTTTAAACATGTAAAACCCTTTTTTTTCCTTTTTTCAAAAGCCATCTCAAACATGCTATTCATAAAGGAAACTAACATCAAACTACTTCAATGAGTAAAAATATAGTCAGACCTGAACAACTCAAACTAGATATTACATTGTTGGATTTGGCTCAAACACCAACAATTTTTAGAGTAATAAACATGATGCATCTCTATTGCGAGTTCTCACACAAAGAGGAACATCTTCAAGCCGAACTCGACCTTCAATTCATATGCTACAATGGCTAGAGCTTTGAGCAAAACTCTATCGCCATCGCGTTCATTTGTAGGAAGCCTGCTCCATAACTGTCCATTCTTGCAACAAAAATCTAGCTTCGGGTTCTACAAAATCCTTGTCACGGTCGAATTCGACATATAGAGGGGGAAAATAGCAGTAAACTCAGACAAATCTATAACCCAAACATATTAGGCTGCCCTCACCACTAAGATCTACTTACATAACATTTATTAAAGAAATAAATTGAAAATTTCTTTGAAATAGCTTTAAACTTGACCTCTCAAATCAGCCCCAATAATGTACATTCATCATTATAAACACTGGTCTTTGTTAGGAAGAATTATTTTTTTATATAAGTTATGAATGTAGCAAGTATAAGATGCTGAAGCAAACTTATGCTTGTTCTAGCTTTCTTTAAAAGATAAATTTTATGAAATATTAGAGGTATCTACTATTGAACTCAACAAAATTTTCAATTTGAAACAGAAAACTTGAACTCAACCAGTGCTACCAGACATATCTCCAGAAATAGCACTTCCATAGGAAGCAGAACCTGTTTGGGAAGAAGTAGTTCCTCGAGCTTTCTGGATTTGTCGTATCCTGAAAAAATCTTTAGGCAATGGCTGACTTTGGACTGTTGTACTTTCATTATCCTCTTGCCCTATCAACCAAAAGACCAATTAACAAACCCACGTCTAGTTAGAACGAGGTCAGTTTTAATTTTTAAAAAGATTATGTAAAGATATAGAAAAAGGAGACTCGAATCCAAACCCAAGTAACACGACAATGGGTAAACATCACACTTCAATTGTAATAAAAGATTAGTTGAAGAGAGTGTTGGATAATAAAAAAATACAATATTTGATAAATTCAGTATAACGAAATCAACCGCCTATATGCAATACCCGATGCTACACACTCGCATCGCCAATCAGAAAAAAGTAATTAGAACTAGTTAAAAATGGGTTGAGAAAATTTACTAAGTTTTGAAAATAGTGAAAAGAAACTACTAACTTTTGAATTTATAATAGTGATTTGAGATAGTGTTAGAACAAGAGACTCAAATACTTGTATTACTATTTCCCTTTTTTCTTTTTGAATATTAATAATAGTCTTTGAAGCTAATGCCTAAATTCACTATAACTATGAGTAGCGACTTAATAGTACTCTACACAGAATATTATGCTAACCATAAAAAGTTAAATCAATAATTGTAGAATTTCTAATTCACTTATTTCTTATTCATTCAACTCAATAATCAGCTTTATAAATACATTGAAAATACAAAGTATCCTAAAAGGAAAGGAAAAATCTATCCTAATAAAAACTTAGAAAATACAAGATAAATCAAGAGATAAAAGAAACTTAATTTAAAAATACAAAACTACCCCTAATTTTCATATTAAATTTTAACAAGAATCATAAAGGGGACCATGAAAGTCATCAACCAAACTTTTGACTTGAACTTGAAAACCAGTAAACAAAGATAGTAACTGACAGTATGACAAAAATAAATCAAGAGTATGTCACTAATGATTTAACCTAAAGATCATGAGTATATGGTAAGTCGTAAGAATGAATCAATCTATATTACATCTACTGGAATTCGATACAAGTTCCTTTATATATTTCTGAAAGTTGCAAACCAAAGGCAAACTAACAGAAAAATCTAAGGCCAATTGGTTTTACAGCTAAATGGTAACCGCTAGCTAACCTACTATAACAGTCCAATCGCTCAGAAGAATCACGATCGATTACATCATTTTGATAATTAAAGGTCCCGTTTGATTACTTTGATTACGATTTTGTTTTTAGTTTTCTGTTTTTAAAAATTGTGTTTGTTTCCTCACCATTTCTTTACAATAGTTTCATTTTTCTTAAAGAAACATTTAAATTTTTAGTCAAATTACAAAATTTTAAAAATTACTTTTTTTAGTTTTCAAAACTTGGCTTGGATTTTGAAAAAAAATCGTCAATAGTAGATAACGAATCAAATAAACTCATAGGTGAGAGTAGTGTTTATAAGCTTAATTTTCAGAAACCAGAAACCAAATGATTATCACACGGGCCTAAATTAGGTTAGATTTTAAGTGTAGTCCTTAAGCTTAGAATTGTAATTCTATGTACTCCTCATTAACTCTTGACATGGGAGACCTTTAGGCATATATTAGTTGCTTTAGCACAACATGTAGTAGATAAATGGAAAAAAGAAAGTGGATAGTTGGACAAAAAGTAGAGTGGCATGGTCTATAAAGGGATTTGATATGTTGCTTCAGAAAGCGGTTTCAAAACTTCCAATTTGTTTTTCAGCCACGTTGTGCCAAATTAGGTAATTTGCTCAATATGCATCTCATGTCATCATTTAATGAAGTGTTGAACATTAGGGACAATATAAAATTACTGCTCAAAGATCAAACACGTAACGTAATTGTAACTTTTTATAGTTTAGGAACTAAAGAGAGACGTAATTATCAAAGTTTAAGAAAGTATAAACCAACGGAAAGTGTAAATGGAGAAAATAAAGGAAGGACATACTGTCGTAATCTTTTCGCTTCCCTGATTGTCTATCTCTGGTATGCTTTAGGGAAGAATTTGAAAATGCATGAGACTTGCTTGAACCAGAAAGGTCACTAGTGGTAGGAACAGGACCAGCTGAAACTTGTGCTGGTGTCGCCCCTGATTTGACCGATGGAACTGAAGGTATGTCACTCTCAAGACAAACTGATAGTACAACATCAACATCTGGGGTCGGTCCTGAAAATTTAATGAGATGGAAACCTTCCATTAACCAGCCTGGTGAGCTTGGAAAGAAGGTAAATATTGGAGCAAGCATTTTGATTTTACTCATAAGTTAACTATACTAATACGAATTTCCCTAATGTAGCACATCACCAACAGTTATTATTTAAGATGCAGTTCAAGTATAAACAGGCCATAAATACAAACATCACCTACCTAGTATAGTATATTAATACCAAAAGGGGTATCAGGTATGACAAGAACAAAATTAGGAAATAACAGCAGATATCATGAATCCATGATATGGCTGGATGATTTGACCACCAAGTTCTCAGCCTCTTGTAGGAAGCTTCATAAAAAGGGCTATTGGTGTTCAAGAGAACTTGGTTCATCTTTTGTTTCTTATTCCCAAAAAAAAAAGAAAAAAAGAAAAGGACTCGAAACAATCGTTTTTAAATTAACGGTCATTTAGAGAACTGCAAAATAGTACTCAATTCAAATAGATTCTTGATAGAATGTTCAAATGGTGAACTCTTGATGAGATTATATTTAAATTGAGATGACAATAACACAGAAAGAAATTAAATAATCTTGAAGCATATGATTGCCTTCAAAATAAGACATAATAAGGGTTACCATCAACAGCAGGTAAGTTTGCAAGAAATGCTATTAATGCAGCTGGTGTTGCTTTTAGTATTTCGTCAAATACATTAGTCGGTCCTCCACTCGCCACAGAAACAGGATTTGACAAGGTGGGATTAGCAGGAAGTCCTGAAGCTGTTGCCGTTGGAAGAATTCCTGTCACCAACCACCAAATGAAGAGAAAGTTTAGTAAAATCAAATCAAACAATCAATTGGAATTATAGTCTGAACATGGAGTTACCTATTTTTAGCAGGATATTTGGAGTTGCTCATAAAATCCTTCAACGGAAAATAATTCTTTTTCCAGTAAATATTATTCCATTCGATATCTAATATGTTTTAATTAGCCAAACAATTTCTTTAGTCCAACTTAAAAAAATCCCTTCCTCTTACTAAGTTAAACCCCTGGACAGGCATATGAGATATGACCAAGACCATGTTTGGGAGTAATTTTGAAATGGTTAAAATCACTCTGAATCATACCTTTAATCATTCAAAATCAACTTAATGTTTGGTTTTACACTTTTAAATGCGATTTTTATACTATCAAAATTGATTTTAAATGATTAAAGACATGTTTCGGAGTGATTTTAATTTTTAAATGATTAAAGACATGTTTCGGAGTGATTTTAAACATAACAAAAGTGATTTAATTATTTCAAAATCATTCCCAAACATACCCCTAAGTGAAATTTCCTAATTGTATCTAATGGTATCACCAAACTAAAGAATATCCGAATCTGACTTCTACTTGCCCAACTCCAAGTATTTAATTTGGGTAATTTTTTTCTTATATTTCCTCGTAAGAAAAAAAAAATCCATTCCATTAAAACTAGTAAATGAGCAGGGAACCAGTAGTCCCCAGGCACTTGGCACAAATTATCATTAAAAAAAAGTCAAGTCAAAAAAGGATGTTTTACAGAATTCATTGGCGATGATAAAAAGACAATGATATTTAAATATTCTTTCTGAGAGTCGTAGGTGCAACTGGTTTAAAAAAAATTATTGTAATCCAAAATATTTTTTAGAACTACTAAATATTATATTAGATATTAATCAGTAGTAATTATAAAAATGAAATGGTTGATAATAAAATTAATGAATCATCGGACTCTGAACATATGATACCAGACTTTCGTATAGATAGGTTACAATAGAACTTGATGAGCCTTGATTAACTTGCAGGATAAAAATCCAGAGTTTCGTAAGTACCTAATTTTTGGCTTGGGTCATAAATCACCATCTGAGAGGTATCTGGATGAACAAGCTTTGCAGATGGAATTGAATGGCTCATAAGACCAGCAGAACCAGTATCTGAACCAACAAGGACAGAGCTTACCCAGCAGAAACAGAAACAAAGATGACCAAAATGTTTTAACAAGAAAAGAACAATAAAATTACCAAAAAAGCCAGCTCCACCAGGCAGACCAGATTTTTCCTTATTTAGGTTCTTAGCGAGCCACTGAAAGAGTGGAAGTAGCACTAGTCATATAAAAAGGCTTACAGGGAATAAATTAAAAATTCAACATGTACTGCCCCCTTGTTTAATAGGGTTCAAAAAAAAATTGCAGTGTAAGTTACTCAACAGGGTTTGCTTTTCTCTCCACCATTTCCATAATCCATATAATTATGGTTTAGGCATTGAAATCATGTGAGTTATGGCATTGATGATTGACAAATGAATTTTTTTTAACACAAAATAGAAATATAATAAAACGTTCAAGCTTTTTCCCCTAGGCAAAACCAAGCTTCCACATCAGAGGACATACTGGGGCTTGACCATTTACTTTATGTCAACTTTATATAAAGATGTAATTACAAAATGCCCCACAGAAGATAGAACAAGAATGATCAAAGGCATCTGTAGCAATTTAGAAAATTATGTACAAACTACAATATGATTACCTCTTGTCTGGCCAAGTTATCCAGATCACTAGACGTGCACGGCCAGAGATCCATAAAACTATACCGGGATACAACATCTTGCAATGAACTTTCCAATGTTGATGCTCCATCTTCACCCATTTGAGAAAGAGCTTCCTTTCTTCTTTTTTCAACCTATACAAGGAGACAAATATATGAAAATGTAGGAGAACAATATTCTGCATTGTCCATGTGGGCTGATGACGAAAACAATTATTCAATTTTTCGCTTATGAAGTCTGGCACCGACTAAAAGTGATCACAAATAAAATTGAATACATGGTTCACCTTCCAAGGTTGTAAATGGTGAGATCATTGTTGCCCTTAAAGAAATACTTTCCTTTTTTTCTACAACATGTGGGGGTGGGGGATTGAACCTAAGTCTAGTCGATACATCATGTCAGTTGAGCTATGCTCTTGTTGGCTTAAAGAAATACTTCTCTTGAAACATTAATACTTAAAATGTTAGTGCATGTTCTCGGTTTTCTTGTCAAGTAAAACCTATTGGTTTTTTATAGGAAACAGGAAAATGTATTAATAAAGAGGAGGATACAAGAAAAGGGAGATGATATATTCTCACCATGCCACCGGAGTTACTAAAAAAGGCTCCTAATTTGCGTAAATTTGAACAAATTACCAACTCTTAATTACAAAAGGCCTTAGTGAGAGTACACCAAATAGAAGCAAAGAATTTAACACGATCCCGGAAAAAACTCCCAGCTCGACTCCGGACCTTTAAACACCCATTGTTTTTTTTGAACCATAATCTCCAAAGGAGAGCCATCACAATAGAAAATTAAATTTATTGTAACCCAACAGCTTAAGCTTTTGGGTTCAATGGTGATTTAACATGGTATTAGAGCATGAGGTCTTGTCATCTTGTGTTCAAACTCCTATAATGTCATGATTTACACTTGTTGGGACTTCTACAAAGTTTCAAACCCACAATTGAGGGAAGTGTTAAAGCATTGATAAAAGATTAAATTTACCGTAACCCACCAACTTGAGCTTTTGGGTTCATTTAACATCCTCTTTAAAAAAATAATTTCTAAGAAAATGCATATTTTTGTCATGTAACCCAAGTGGAAACTTGTAAATCTTTGTTTCCATTTCCATGACTGTTAAGATATGGGGTTCAATCCTTATAATAAAATATAATTTAAAGTATCCCTTCTAAAATGTAGGCTTTTGTTCAAATTTTATCAATGAATAGGTTAAATTTCTTGATACGTTGCAAAAGAGAAAGATGTTTTGTTCTTTCTCCCCTTCTTGGTGCGTTCTAAAGATTGTGATAGGTTGTTCATAAAGGAGAAAGCTATTTTACTCTTGTTGATTCACATACCCATCCTTCAAAAAGGTATTTGAGAATCTCCAAGAAAGGGTCCGCACCTTTACAGGAGCCAGAAGTCTTTTGATACAATAAATTACTTTAATGTTTGCACAAAGGAGAAAAGGAAGATTTAAGGAACGGAAACAAGATATTCCATTAAAAAAAATAGATACACATATCAGCATATGAACCAGCTAATTGAATACATGTAGGGCTTGAATTTCCAAAATTAAATGTATGTAACAATTTGCTAATGACATGAAGTCAAAGGATGTTTCTTGTATGCAGCCAAAAAACAACAGAGTATATCGATGCATTAACATGTATAATTAGACGGATTTTAGAATAAGCTGACTGAAGGAATGAACAAACTTATTCATTTCAATAGGAAGAAAAAAAAACTAGAAAGCAAAAGTAGTACCTTCTGCATGCTAGCCAGGTCTCCATAAGTTTGCTCAAAATGGATGAACCGTTTCCAAACCTGGAGACAAGGACGTCTAGAACAACTTAGAAACCAAACCCGAAAAAAAGGTAATCAATGATGCAAATGTATAACAAGTATATAAACACGAAATAATGAGAAAACAAACCATATAAGAGAAAATTTCATAATTTGGATGAAATTTTCAAATTCACCCATGAAATTGCAACCCAAAAAGGAGGCACGAAATTGAAAATAATTACAAACTTTGAGGTCTTTAAAAAAAAGAGAATGTTTTCAGGACTGTAACCATGATCGAGGTGTGAACACAGGACGAGAAACAACTTAAGACATGTTTGATGTAGCCTAAGTGACTAAGGAGAGTTCTCTCCAAGAATCTTTATTATGATTGAAAAGTTAATGAATACATGAGAAAAATTAAAAGCAAACTAAAACTCAAAAGGAAACTAAAAGGATTAACCAAGATTAATATGAATTTACCCCTAATCCTTACCACATCACTGTTAATACATATGCATTGAATACAAACTCTACTGCTTTTCAGTGGTATAAATCCACAAATCCAGTTAAGGCATGTTAATGTGTATATGCAAAATTAGGAGTAGAAAAACAACTTAAGGTGCGTTAGTAAGTTTATGCATCAGATATAAAAATACTGCTTTTCAGCGGTTTTCAAATCCCCAAGTACAGTTACAGACTACAAGTGTCGATGAAATAACTTAAATATCCAACCCTAAACCACACAAACACATACCATGTATAGAAAAAATCCAATTGTCATTCTCACTAAAAGTTGATATGCACCACATAATTTCATGGACAACGACATGACAAAAGGTTAATGCACCAATATGAGTTTGCTATAAAATTGGCCAATGAGACAGTGAGGTTAAGTAAAGAAAAGATCAAAATTTGAAGTACAATAAAAAGCATTAACATGTTTTCT
Organism: Herpetospermum pedunculosum; assembly: GCA_028017165.1. Classification (NCBI taxonomy): domain Eukaryota; kingdom Viridiplantae; phylum Streptophyta; class Magnoliopsida; order Cucurbitales; family Cucurbitaceae; genus Herpetospermum; species Herpetospermum pedunculosum. Next base: position 58,745,892 of record CM051525.1, read on the forward strand.
TATTCAATTCAATCCAATCAGAATCTCACTGGAAGAGAAACAAGACAACTTAAGTCCATTGTTGTTCATGTGTATATAAAATTACTATACAGAACAGAAGGATAAGCACTATGCACTTTGATGAGGCTAAAAGATGGTTCTTTAGTACTGCAGCAAGCTATCAGAAGTATAAATAAAATTAATACATAGAATTTCAGCTACCTCAGTAGATTCCTCTAGAGGCAAGGTACTTAAAGCACGCTCAAATAAAGCCCGAATATTTCTGTCATCATTCAAGCGAGCAAGGAAATCTGCATATCTGTAAAATTGCACAGAATATCAATTGGCACTAACTTTTTACAAGAAATAAAAGAGGAGATGATTAAAAGTTATGCCCTTGAACAGGCTACAGGCCAAAAAACCCTTCCGCTGATCTGTAAACAAAATAGAGGATATTTAAGTTCTGTTTGTTGGGAGCCAATTGAGACCCACCAAGTAAAGCTATCCCACATCATCAATTCTCTCCGATTCTAGTAGTTTTTTTAAAAGTACAACAGCCCTATAGGGCTTGAGAAGAAGAAAAAAGGTGAGGCTTGTTTTCAAATTCAGGCGTACAATACAAAAATGTGAACAAATTTTTATATATGAAATAATATGAAAAATAAGATAATAAAAAAAACTAAGAAACTAGAGCTTTTCCAAGAGATTGATTAGAAAAAGGAGGGGTTTTGATTCTTTTGAAGAATACCTCGAGGAAGCGCCCTCCTGGAACATTTTTTGAAAGTTTTTTAGAGACTATCCTATCCCCATCAAAGATAATCCTATTTCTAAGCTTCCAAACTCCTCAAGAATGAAGCAGACAATATACAACCAAAGAGTGACAACCTTAGCTTTACTGAAAAATGTTTTTTTTTTTTTTTTTTTTTTTTGAAAAACCGAGCTTTCATTGAGAAAAATAGAAGAATATACAAGGGCATACAAAAAACAAATCCGTCAAAAAGTCCCAACAAACTAAAAAACAGGGACTCCAACCCAACAAGATCACACCAAGACCATAATTACAAAAAAGTTCAGTGACCAAAGCCCACAAAGAGGCGTTCAACCTAACCGCCTTACAAGAACGCTCCACCTCTCTAAAGATCCTATTGTTTATCTCAAGCCAAACTCCCACAAAATAATCCCTTTCTCCCGAAAAGGCAAGCCCAGAAGCACCTCCTCAACCAAAGCTACAATGTATTGGGACTCTCAAGAGTTGAAGATAAAATATAGTTAACTCATTGAAATTCTATATACAATGTATAGACTTAGCCGACAGTTCACAATTCTTGATTATCAGAGATGGACAAACTCACTCAAGAATATACGTGGACTCATTCATAAACCGTTTCATTCCGTCTTCAAAAACATTGTGTGCAATCTGCAACATCATTAAAGATGAGTAAATAAGATGATACGCATATTCTTCCTTAGCCAAATGTAACACGTCTATAATTAATCGTGGCTAAAGGAGCAAGATAATTTGATTTATCCAAAGCATCGATGAGCAGAGCATTAAGAGAGCATATAAAACATATATTCACCTCACATGAAATAGAAGCAATTTTAACACCAATGGCAACGTTAAAAGTGTAAGAATAATATTCAGTTCCTTCTCCTAAGGATGAAGAGTAACTGATCAGATCTAGAAAAGCATTACCAAAATGGAAAGAGAGAGACCTTGGGATCCTTGTCGAGACAAAAGGCCATCATAGCATAAGCAACATAAACATGATGCGTGCAATTTGATGATTTACGAGCATCCAAAAAGTGCTTGCGAGCAGCCTCAACTCCTTCGTTTCTTCTAAGAAAACGGATAAACTGCATCACAAGCCACCAGTGTGATATCCTTCCCAAAGAATTCTCTATAGCAATACATTGAATACATATTTTTGTGTAGTAAACCATACAACAACAAAAATTCTAGGAGATGAAAATGAAATAATTCAATTTCTTTCCCGTTTCTGCTAGTAACAAGACATATGGACCTTTTAAAACCCTTGTTTAACCATAAGGTCCCACCCCAGCCTAAAATCGGACATGATTCATAACATTACTAGTATATTCATACAAACATATCTAAGCTGAAATTCTTTCCCTCGAACACTAAAGATTCACCACTTCAGATATCTTTAGACCTTTATATTCCACAAAAACAGGGAAGTTAATATGATTTTCGTTTTCCCATAAAACCATAGATCCAAAGCATTCGACATTTTACTAGTCCTGATGAAGTGTAAGGCAACTATCTTTTCAGAACCAAGCATGTATGTGGAAGAAATAATGTACGCTAAAATGCCAAACTCACTTGAATATGTGACAGTGCAGTTGCATTAATACCATCGCTCAAAAGGCTTTCATATATCTTCTTTGCAGACTACAATATAGAATCAGAGTTAAATGAAAGGGTAACCTAGATATACAAAGTGTTCAGGGAAATCAAGACTACATGCCTGAAGTGATCCACGAGATTCTTCTAGCTCTGCGTAAGCATATTTTAGCATATCCAAGTCTGTTTATAAAGTAAGAGAAAAGGTGATTGGAGGAGGGAAAACAAAGGAGAAAGTGAGACTAGAGTATAAATTGCAGGAACCAAAATGTTTGAGCTAATTGAGACGAATCTGATGAGCAAATACTAAACGTGCCTCTGGAGATGATTAGCTTAATGTACACCGTATATGTAGAGAAGAAGACAAGAAAGCAAGAAACTAAAAAAAATACATCTTGAAAATCACTATCATGGTAGAAGAGAGAACCAAGTTTGTTATTAAATAATAAACAAAATATCAATGGAGAAAAATATCTACAGAAAAGAAAAAGAATTAACTTACCAGGTAGAGCCTTCAAAGCTCGCTGAAATACTTTATTCGCAGCATCAATTGATCCATTATTTGCATGCCACATAGCATAATCGTACCATACATCAGGATAATGGTAGAGGTACATAAGACACTAAAAAGATCCAAGTAGAAAGAAGAAATCAATCATTAAAACCTTATCAAGAAAAGGTTATGTCAAGATGAATACATTTCTAAAGAGTACAGATAACTTCAAACAAAAAGCAGCTTACGCTAGAAGCACAGAAAGTGCTTATACTAAAACTAGGTTGGATCGTTCTCTCTCTCTCTCTCTTTTTTTTTTTTTTTTTTTGTGCGACATGAGACGTTTTTAACCTGAAGACTTGCTCAACTAACATAACTCACCCCTTTGAGAGTGCTTACACCAGTCCTACATGGTTAACTATTAAATTTAAGAGGATAAAATGGATACACAGACGTTATTGATCACTTAACTTCAACAGAGAGGAAAAATGTTATGGCTTGGAAGCTAACAAAGGATGGCAGACTTAAAGAATTTACTGTTGTAGGCATGGCCCGTGGTACATTGAAGAACAAGTAGATTTTTTGCCGGTACACCTAACTAACTTAAGCATTGTAGTATAAGGTGGGACTCAGTGCTAATGTGATATGCCTCCTATTAAGCATGTGTATAAGAGGAGGCGCGTGAGGAAGGAAAATAGTGGGGATTGATACTTCGTAATTAGTTAGTTATGTGGGCCCATGAGAATATGTAACTATCTGTGGGCTGACGTAAGAGGAGGTGTACTTAAGGGTAAGAATAGGGCTGTGAGGAGGTACGTTTTTGCTAGATTGTAAATCGAGAGTGCTTTGGGAGAGAGGGGAAGCTCTTTAATTCTTCCCTTAACTGTGTACCTTTATTGATAAATAACCTCAGCCTTATCACAATGTTGGATCTCCACATTTTCAATGTGTTCGACATATCAAATCGATGGCCTACCATCGCTAAGGTACTAAGAGAGAAAGAGAGCCCCAGTGTGTAGTGGAGGGATGATGGGCGGGCCTTCAAATGTTCTGACACAATAATCAAACTTTCATAAATACTTCTTTTGGTCCTTATCATTAAGTTTTTGTATTGTGTTTAATAGAATTTTTAAGTCATCATCTATCATCGACTTTGATACCAAACTTGATATATTTGACTTAGAATACAAATACGTGTGTAAACTTCCTTTTAAATGTAATATAAAAATTAGTCCCAAAGATCAAAATAGAACTGTGTAAAATTTTGAAAATAAAACAGAACTTTTGTTAGTACAAATGTTCAAGGACCAAAATAGAATTTAAATTGAAAATTAAATAATAACTTCTAATTGTTTACTGGTGCACGTAAACCATAAAATACATAGCAGTAAACAAATCTAACTACATTAGGAGCCTACATCACTTTCTCTCAACAAAAACATGAAACCTCAGGACAGCTCAAGAGCATTCTCGCGCTGAAGTCACTTTTTCAATTGAACCATAATTCTAAATTTAAAAAAGATTATAAAAGAAATAACGAGACTAAGAGCCAAATTCAATTGTTAAGAAAAGCAAAAACTCATAAACATAAATCTACTTCTACATCTGGAAAAAAAAAATATTATCGTCAATAGAAGTTTGTCCTTAATAACCCATAACACAAATGTAATCCCCACGTGCATATTAATAATTTTGAATCTTTAGCTACCTGCTCATATGTGAATATAATCCGTTTGTTGGATGATGCACTGTCTATTCTCTGGGGATTTCCTCTGAAATTAGATCAAATATGTCAGGAAATTAAAATTGGCCTCGAGATCAGAATGCAACCCCAATGCAATAGATCAACAACAATAACAAAAGATACATTTTATACACAACTTTAATAACAATTTGTCTATTCAAATTAATATTTACAGCCAAAAGGGCAAGCATATTATTTCGATTGGCAGCTGGCAAGAACTCCTCAAGTCTAAGAAGCCCGTGGAAGAATATTTCAAAGTATTGGTTGCATTTTGATTCATTTGTTGTCTTTAAATTAGGCAATGGCAAGCGTATTTTTTTCTGGCATGACATTTGGGTTGAAGATAAATCCTTAAAGGATCGTTTTCCTCAATTATATGTGATTTCCTCGGCTCCTAATGGTTCTGTTGCTGATTTTTGGGACTCCCAATATCTTTCTTGGAGCATTGTTTTTAGAAGACTTTTGAAGGATGAAGAAATCATTGTCTTTCAATCTATGATTGGTATACTGGACAACTTGAAGGTTTGTTCTAATGAAGATTCAAGAGTATGGTCTCTTGAGCCCATAGGTATTTTTTCGGTTAAATCTTTGTCTCGTCATCTTGGTTCGGCATCCCCTTTATCTAAAGATTTGTTTGGAGCAATGTGGAAGTCCAACAGTCCAAAAAGAGTTAGTATTCTGGTTTGGACTTTATTAAATGGCAGCTTGAATACAACTGAAGTGCTGCAAAGAAAGACGTCTTTCTTCAAGCTATTGCCCTCAGTGTGCCATCTTTGTCGATTAGAGGGAGATTACCTTTTTCATATTCTTTTCAGCTGTCCATGTCCCTACTTTAGGTGATGTTGGAATAAGTTTTTTGAATTTTTCAATCTTCATAGGGTTTTCTCAAATGATTTGAAGGAAACAGTTTTGCAGCTCTTAATTGGGCCTAAATTAGTTGTAAGGCCAAACATTCTTTGGGCAAAATGCGGTTAAAGCCTTATTATCGGAGCTTTGGTTTGAAAAAAATCAGAGGATTTTTTAAGACAATCATCTCCCTTGGATCGATCGTTTTGAATCAACTCGTTTACAAGCCTCTTCATGGTGTTATCTCTCCAATTATTTTGCAAATTTTTCAATACTTGATATTTATCTAAATTGACAAGCTTTTATTGTTCCTTTATGAGTCATGTTGGCTTTAATATTCTCTCTATAGCTTTCTTTATTTCACTCCTCTATGGAGTTTGTATCGTTTGAGCATTAGTCTATTTTCATCAACAACAAAAAAAAAATATATATATATATATATATATATATATATATATATATATATATTTGCAGCCAAAAGGGGACCACCAGAAGGCACTCTCAAATAGGGGTATCTGTAGAAAGGCAATGAAATAATAATTAAATTAAAAAAAATAAAAAATCCACAAGTTCAGGTAAAATGCTAAATGCAAAAACAAACAACTTGTTTTCCTATTATTGTCCAGTTTCACTGTAACATGAGATAACACCATAGTAAAGAAAATACCAAATATCAACTTTGCTCCGGGATTGGGGGCTGAGGACAATAAAGCTCTTGTTAAATCTCTTATTCTCAAGTATAACCCCTCTATTGTGATTCTTCAAGAAATGATGTAGCCTAATTTGGCACAAGAGAATCCTCTCTAAGAAATCAATACTCAAAGTATTATTCAAAACAAAAGCTATCAAAAGTTAAAGAATACAAATGATAAATTCTCTATTTATAGAGAATTAAAAGCAAACTAAATCCTAAAAGGAAACTAAAAAGATTAACTAAAGATTAAACATGAGATAACTCCTAATCTTACACCTAATCCTAGACTGCATCATCATCATGAGATAACTCCTAATCCTACTGCATCATTCTATCCCTCCAAGAAAAAACTTGTCCTCGAGTTTAAAAAAGAAAATGAAGATAGGTAGAAACAAGTGAACTGCCCGACTAGAAAGATGTTTCAGTCGATGGTTGCAAAAGACTCCAACTGAAAATTGCGTTCTAATTTCATCAACACGCCAAGGTGTACCAATGCTCCCCAAAGTTTTTTTTTTAAAGAAATCTGTCGGCCGACCGACCGGCCAGTCTATCGGTCGGTTTTGTTTTTCTCTCTAAATTATAAATTATCATAAAAAACAGACAATGAAGACGAGCTTTGCGGCAAAGATAGAGGGTTTCGAACTTCGAAGTTCAGACGAAGAGGAGAGGCGGTTTGCGGCAAAGACGAGGAACGCAGCGACGACGGCGCGGTGGCAATGAACAAATGAAGACGAGCGGCCGAGCGCTGGATAAGGAGATGGAATGGAAGAGATGAGTACGACTGTACTTGATGGAAGAGTCGGAGAGACGATGGAAGGGAATGGAAGAGGCTATGGAACAGGTGAAGGCGTCTGGCGTGTAGAAGAAGAGAAGGAGGCATTGGAATGGAGGGATGGAAGCGATGGACAGCATACTTGATGGAAGAGACCGGCGATGGACAACGTACTTGATGGAAGAGTTTCGTTTTTTTAGGAAGCAGGTGGACGACGTGGCGTGTAAAAGAAGCCTCTCCCACGATTTTTGGGATTTCGATGGATTTCAATTCGTACTATATATATATATATATATATAAAAAGAAAAAAAAAAGTAAATAAGGAAATGTCGGATGGTCAGTCGGGGTTCGATTTTGTTGGTTCAACCGACCGGCCGATTTTCGGTTTTTTTAATTTTAAAACCGACTCCGACCGAATTCGCTCAAAAACCGACCGATTTGCATCGGTTCGGTCGGTTTCGGTCGGTCAGACCGGTTTTCGGTTTAATATTGGCCACCCCTAGCGAGGAGGTCTTCTTCACTTGTGGGCCCGTTTTGTTGCATTCTTTGTCCGAGGGCGGAGGAAGATATGGTTCATCTCCTGTGGAGTTGCAACTTTGCTCGCGTTGTTTGGGATCTTCTTTTTTAGGTGTTTGGCCTTTAGTTGGCTAAACCTAGAGATCTTAGGGTGATGATTGAGAAGTTCTTTCTCCATCCGCCCTTTCGAGAGAAAGGGAAGTTTCTTTGACAAACGAGTGTGTGAGTTGTTTTGTAGGGGTTGTGGGGGAAAGAAATAGTAGAACTTTTAGAGGGGCTGAGATGGATCCTTGTGTTATTTGGTCCTTTACTAGATTCCATGTTTCTTCGTAGGCGTCGATGACGCGGTTGTTTTGTAATTATTTTTTTAACATTATTTTGTTTGATTGGAGCCCTTCCTTTAATGGGACTTGGTTTTTTTGTATGCCCTTGTACTCTTTCATTTTTTTCTCAATGAAAGCTCGGTACCTTTTCAAAAAAAAAATAGTATGCATGTCTCAAATGACACAAACAAAAGAGTGACACATAATATTTTCAACTCAAACCAAAGTAACAAACACCCATAGCAGAAATTCTTACTTCTCAAACGCTATTAACCTCTTCCATAACATCCATTGCAGCTCTTCCTGTGAGATCAAATTTTAAACACTTGGATAATTTCAATGCTCATCATAGGATGCTTCAATAATACAGCCTTACCAGAGTATGTCACCAATTTCCAAAGAAGAAAGCAAAGTAAGCAATACTTTTAACACGATATTACCCACCCAACGATCACAATCAACATAATGAATTTACCAAGTATTCGCAATTCCCCGGAGGGGCATATCTAATATCTAACAATCAAACATGATAAGTTTCGTGCATTTAGCTTGTAAAAAAATCCATGTAAGAAAAGGACAAACAAGATTCCACAAAAAAATCGGAAAATATGCAGAGATCTAGAAAATGCTTCATTTAATTTACTTTTTGAATAATGAGATATAATGCAAAGCTTTTCAGTTTTCAGGACAATGATGACACCGATGATGACATTCAATTTCACACTATTGTACAATTACAAGAAAAAAGGAGCAAGGAAGAGATAGGAAAACCCCCCAATAAGAAAAGAAGATAGTTGTAGCTTCCTTGAACACAATCACACGTATCAGTCACATGCTTGAACAACAGAAACATATGGCTACCAATCACATATCTAAAAAGAAGGGGGGAAATTGCCTTTGGGGAGCCAGTTGGTGGTACAGCAAGCATGTTGCAATCAATCTCATCAACGTACTTCTTCCTCTCCCTATAGACAGCCCGAGCACTATTAAATTTTGGTTGATATTCAGACACCAGTCCCTTCGCCTGCTCCAGAAAAATAACACCAATCGTCTTTATTATTTTTTTGAACAAGATACGAAACTTTTCATTGAAGAAATGAAAAGAGACTAATGTTGAAGAGATACAAAACTCCACAAGGGAGAAGAACATAAAAACAAAGGAAAAAAAGGAACATCAATCGTCTTTATTACAGAAATAATATATATAACACGTGCAAATATAGTATGTTTTTCATTCATCTGGAACATAAGTCCATAAGTCCAGCATATAAATGCATTTGCAGCTAAGATCAACAAAAGAAACCATGACCAAAACCAAAGATGATGACTTGCCAGTTGACGGCTGACAGAATTCTCAAAAATTTCATATTCCCTCCACATTTGCTCAATGTGATGAGTAGGAGTGATGATAGCTTTCTGGTAGACCTTCCTTATTGCAGTCATACGCTGTGACTCCTCCTGCGAGCTTAGAGCCTGTACGGTGGGACAAACTGAACAACAATTATCTATAATATTAACAAACCACCACACTCGTTATTAAAAGGTGATAAGAAATATATGATATAAAGAGTTCAACAAACCGGCAGTGACTTTAAGAAGGCAATGTATTCCATCCACACTGGGCCAGATGATATGTCAACACCTAGTAGCAAATGCAATAGTTACCGTTAGATACTCTGACACATTATAATGGTTGGAATTAATGTCAAAGTTAGGACATTCTTAAATATCAAATTAGGAAATTATCTTTCCTTCTTAATTACTAATATTTGAGATATAAAGTTTAAGGGGTTTGATTAGGTTAGATTAGGCCCCGTTTGATAACCATCTGATTTTTTAAAATTGTGCTTGTTTTTTCATCATTTATTTACAATGATTTTCATCTTTCTTAAGGAAAGACTAGACTCTTAGCTAAATTTCAAAAACAAAAACTATTTTTTCTAGTTTTCAAAACTTAGCTTGAATTTTGAAAACACTTGTAATATGTAGTTAACATAACAAATGAACCCATAGGTGGAAGTAGTGTTTATAGGCTTAATTTTCAATAACCAAATGGTTATCAAACGAGGTCTTAGTTTTACCTTTTCTGTTAGTTTTTTTTCCTTGTATTTATCTTGATGTATCATAAGTTGTAAAATAAGAATGAAATATTAACAATTTGTGTTTGAAATCCTATAATGGCATTTCCTCCTCAATTAATATTGATTTTCACTTCTTGAGCCTTCTACGAATTTCCAAGTCTATAATATAAGATTAAATTTACCATAACCCATCAACTTAATCTTTTGGGTTCAGTGATGATTTTAAATGGTACCAAAGTAGGGAAGTATTGTTATTAGGAGTTGATTATAAATAGAGTGAGTGGGAGAAGAGGAAAGTAGGCAATTATTCGGTGGGTTTAGGCTTGAGTGATCTCAAGAGGGGATGGTCCAAGTACCTCAAATTACTTGGGGGTTGTTCTGCTTTACTTTTTATATTTCAATAATATTCTAGTTCTATTAGGAGGTTGTGCTTCATTAGTTTTTTTTTTTTTTTTTTGAGCTCCTCAACCCTCGCCCTTAGTATGCTCCTTGTTGTTTGGTTAATATCTATGTCTCTTATTAAAAAAAATGTGTTCTATTAGAGACCTAAAAAATAATTGAAAGCATATGGGAAACAAGTGAAGCTTTAAAAAAAAAAAACTTGTAGAAGATCACCAAGATAGCTAAGCATAAAATCAAAAGCTTTTCTGGTTTCCTCCTGGCCTTCCATTCCTTTCCTTTCATTGACCTTCTTAATGAATCGGGTGTAGCAACGCCTGAATGATAAAAGTAGCAGAAGTAAATTCATCAATTTAGAAACTAGAAAGGAAGCTGAGAGAAACAAAGGTCTTTCCACTAAAGAGGTCATGCCAAAAGGAGCACCAAAGTATTCTAGCTACCAAGCTTCACTAAAAAAAAATGATGATAACCTGAATCATGCATATGTATTGTTTAACTGGTCAAATGGATTACTGGGGACAAAACAGCCAACTTAAACAATTTAAAACGGTACTAAATAGATTACACCAATTGAGGATGAGGAGACCAATTGATAATGCAAACACAAATGAAGTCTATTATTTATAGAAACATAATGAAACAGTAGCCTATCTATAAATTATTTTCCCAAATATAGTTGAAATGTAACAATAGAAATGATAAGAATGGGACAAAAACACTCTTCAGGCCTTGAAATATAAGCAAGAGAAAGTAACCACCCCAAAATTTTGAATTGCTAAATATGGTAGTCAACTTAAACAATGTTGCCCTTGCACCCTTCTCCATACTATGGGGACATGAAATTCATGCACTAATAACTAATAGGTGAAACAAGGATCATACCAAAGAGGAATGTGAAGACAGTTCAATAAGCACCGACTAAATATCTGTTTTGTAGCATCATCATTATTTATAACCATGTATGCCTCCACATATTGCTTCCAATATTTAGCCTGAAGAAAATTGTTAGTACATAGATAGAATCTAAAAATATATAAAGCTACATCCAACTAAAAAGAAAGAACTACTTTTCTTTGTGTATGAGTGAGACAAGTAGCTGAGAAACTAACAGATTAGGTGATCAAGTAGGAAAACTTGTACGCATAAAGCCATAAACAGACACAAAGAACACGAACCATGATATTGAAGATTAATTATTTATACATCCTCAATAACGGGAAAATCATGAACAAATTAATATCATAATACTCACCTCTCCAATTCAAGCTTAGAGACAGACAGGTAAAACTAGTAAAATCGACCGTGCTCCATGATTCTATCCACATTGTAAAGTCTATAAATATCCTTTAGCAACTACAACCTCTTTGAAGGACAACATACTAACCAATTTCTATTTCAGACTATAGTATTTGCAAAGAAACATTATTGGTCATCTATGGTCCTATAGTGGACAAAGATGCTTACGTGCTAAGTGGCTAGGCAGGCGAAGAAATGAAGAGTTAGTGTAGTTCCTTCCTGCTACATGGCAGTCCAGTCCTTGTCTAGATCCTTCTCTAATTATTTCCCTTTCCTAATTCAAGCCAGTTAGAGATCTTTATTATAATAGATTCTTATTGGAATTTAGAGAGAGAGGATACCCAACCTTGCCCCACTCTGTCGTGTACACCAGTCTTGGTTTCAAAAATAATTATTCCGATAGAAACAACATTAATTATTTGGAAATGGTATTGTTCTAAGTTACATTTAATGATATTAAATTGATTAATCTAAAATCTACCAAAATCTCAATACTTCGTTGTTCCTTAAATTTTCAAAGGAATACAAAATTTCAAAAGAATAATCATCATATACTGAAAATATAAGGAGTACTAACCAGCATTAGCTAAGCCCATGAAATAATTACTCTATTTCTGTTCACAAGCCGAACAATAAACAAGGTTCAAATTTCAAAATGCAGCTACTCTAAGTGAAGGTAGAAAAAAAATATTGAAATACGTAAGAAACTCACAGCAGTGGGATACACCGTCAGCAGTTGCTCATATAATGGTGTTGCCTCCAATATTGGCAAACGCTAACAGGAAATAATTGGATTCGGTGTTAAATCAAAGAGAAAACTCAAATTAAACTTGATTGAGAGAGGGAGAGGTAGATGAGATGTGATTTGAAAACTAAAGATGATATCACACCTGCGCCTCATTAGCAACGCTTTCTGCCACTTCAACATTGTACTTCAAATCATCCAAAAGTTTATTACTAGCTGTTTTGTCCTGAACATGGAAGTTACATTCATAAATAGGTTGAACACACAATGTGCCACAACTTAGAGACAAAGGGAACAGACAATCCTTGACCTCCTTCTTCCTTTAAAGAAAAACATACTAAAGGCATCAATCCAACAACAATCCTTAGTCAACCATGAGTATTGGATATAGTGTAAAGGCTCTTGGATCTTTATCCAAGTAGTCATAGATTTTAGCACCACCCATTAAGAATAGTCTACTTAATAAGAAAAACTCTTCACAGATATAGTCAAGACAAATATAATAAAGGGGGAAAGTGATCCCAGAGCTCAAAAAAACCACTCCAATCGGCATTAATTACATAGAGAGATATAATTACAAAATTAATTGGAGAGGGAATACCATATTTTTTGAATTCAACAACATGTGGGGTGGGGGGATTCGAATCTTTGACCTCTAGGTCGAGGGTATATGTCTTAACCAGTTGAGCCACGCTCAGGTTGACGAGAGGGAATATAATATTAAACTTACCAAATGTCCAAATCAAAGAAACTTTAAACCTTAATCGTGAAATCTCTATGGGGAAACGACTGAACCCCTGAAAAATGAATTATTTTCTAGTATAATTGGGTTACGTTCGAAGACTGCTCTTACTTTTCCTTAGACTACCGCAAAAAATTAGGACTCTATACAATAAAGACTAAACCAAGTGGACATTCCAATTGGACGAATTACAACAAACTCATTATCAGGAAGAATCTCCGTGGTCTATAATGGTCACAAAATTCCGACTATCCTATTCACTCCCACCAACTGTCAGAATCTCCTTTCTCTACTCACACATACATTAATTCCATGTGTTTAAGTGTCAAGTTACCCTTGTTCGACTACTAACCATTCAATCACTACCTAAACGCCCCTTTCTTTCTTCTTATATACATAAAATATGTCAAGTTGCCCTTGTTTCATGCTCCTTGTCATCTACGCCAAAACTCTTCTCATTCACAGCCTTGTTATCGCCTCCTTCACAGCAACTACCTTCACAATACCCATATAGGATTTTTACTTCACCCTAGAAATCACCTTACTCTACAACCACTTGAGGAACTGTAGCCCCTCTCCTCTTGCCAATTTGAAGAAAAATAAAAGAATATGGAATAGAGATATGTGTGGCGGAATTATCAATATAAGAAAGAGACTCCACCTAAGCCTGGCCTTAAAAACATGGCTCCGTCTTCTCTTCTAAACAACTATGCCCAATCCCTTACTGCACGTCATCATCCTAACAATCCTCTAGTTTCTGAACATTCTATTCACAAGAAACTCTCAAAAAATCCTGAAACGTTTTCTATGGGGCGGGGAGGTTGAAGTGAAGAACATGCATACCTTTGATTCAGGTCCCTCTGATGTCATAATGAAGAGAGTGCGTGGAAATAGAGTTGTGAATTTGTGATGGTGTATAAGTTATACTGGTCTGCTTAGCTGAACAAGAAGAGCAAAAATAAGTAGCAATCCAATAAGCTAAAACAATAAATGAAAAAATTGTTAAAACTCTAATTGATGAACACTCTAAAATGGCTTCATTTTAGCAAGATTATCAACATTCTAGAGACAACATAGAACTCTAACCCCTCTAGTCAGTGCAAACAAGCCAAAATTACGCAAAAAAATTGACCCAGTTCGGAACGAACAAAACCCAACTCAAACACCAGAAATTCAACTCGCCATGGAATTTCAACTCACTCAACTGATTGAGCTCAGCATAACGACTATACTTGCATTCATAAAACCGCGAAATTGAAACAATAGTGCTGAATTAGACCCAAAAGCTTGGGAGAAAACGTAACGAACCTGCAAGCTGGGGCAAAAACTGGCAATCCGAGAAGTGGGAAGAAGAGTATGACCTCGGCCGCCAAATTGAAATCTACAGTGGACTATGGTCGAGTTTAATCTCGAAATTTTGAGGGAGAAAAGAATAGTGAGATCGTGACGGCAATATAATATAACATTCATTTTTTAGATGAACAATTTTGCAAATTTTTGTCTCTTCTCAATATAAAATTCCAAATTTTCTTCTATTTTATTTATTTATTTATTTATTTATTTATTTAAATAATAAATTAAAACAGTTACAAAAGTCCACTTAAATAGTTAAGTTACAATCTTTAAAAATAAATAAATAAATAAGTTACAACTTTTTTAATTAAGTTGAGTGTTAGAATCAAAATGATGAACTTTTAATTTCATCCATCTCTTTTAATTTGTGAAATTGTTGGGAATAAATTACATAGTTATATAATGGGTTGGTTGATAAATAGTAATAAAGTTGACTCACAAATATAGTAAAATATAAAATATTTTGTAAATATGACAAAAATGACAAAAATGAGTGATTATTAGTGGCTATCAGTATTTATCACTAATAAAAAATTATTGTTATGCTATAACTATAAGTGTTATTCACGGATCAAAGCGCTAAATAGAAACTCTAAATCGACACCTGGTACAATTTTTCTAGTTATAATTCCATTAGTGACATTACAAAAACCACAAATCGTTTATGAGCTACGAGAATTGTTATAATCAAATTCTTGACTTATAAGATTATTGCAATTTAGCTCATTTGAAATGTTAAATTATAAGTTTAGTCCTTAAACTCTAAAGTTTGTGTTCAATAGGGTCCATGTGTTTCGATTTTGTATATAACAAATCATTAAACTTTCAAAATATGAGAAACAATAAATTTATACCATAAATTTGTCAAGTTGTATCAATTTTTACTTTAAGCTTTCAATTTCATCCACTTATATGTCAAATTTAGATAAGTGTTACAATTTTGACCTTAAACTTGAAAAAGTTGTGCAATTTTTCCCTTGGTTAAGTTTTCGTTTGGAAATTCGATATATATATATATATATATATATATATATATATATATATATATATATATGCGTGTTGGGGTATGCTTTCATCGTATTATAAAACATGTCTTCCCAACAAGTAAAAATGCAGAGAGCCAAAAATAGGAATTTTGGTAGAAGCCCCTCTTTCACGATTCAAATTGTAAGCGACTTCATTGCTCTCAGAATGGGTATGAACAAACACAATCAACTGAAAATTTTTAGCCTCTATTGGGGTGAAGTTATCGACATAGCTACAAAAGACCCAAAATTTAAAAGAAGTCGGGTCGACTCTCATAAAGGATGGTTAAAGTCTTGAAGATTAACCCCAATAAGGCTCGACCAAGGCATCGATGGCCGACCCTCATGGGGCCAGTCAAGGCATGGCATGGGCTATCACATGGGGTCGGCCAAGCTCCATGAGGCCGACCCTTGGCCTATAAGACCAACCTCGTAAGTTCTCGTCACCGATCCCCTTTAAGTGAAACGTCCCGAGAATCCAGACGATATTCTCAAGCCAAATTAAGGTTACAATTCACTATAAATAAAGAAGCATTGTGAGATAGAAAGATCCGTAAAGTAAAGAAGTCTTGTGAGATAGTAAGGTCCGTCCAAAATACTTTGATTCTACCGTCTAAACAACAACCGATATTCAATTCTTTTCTTTTCTTTTGCAGACACATTTAGATTACTCAATTACAAATTTATCGTTGATTATTTTTAGGTATCAACCATCGCTATAAGGATATCCACAACCGCAAAGTATGTATGAACTTCACTTGGCATTTCAATTTATCCATTTAGCTTCTAGATTAAATTGAGTCTGAATTAACAGGAACCCAAATCGTTTGGCAAAGTTATGCAATGATTAGACAGTGCATTAATCTTTTTTTTTTTTCTTTGTAGACGTGCATTAATCAAATTTAAATCTATGCAAACCTTATTATTATTCAAAATGGAGATTTTTATCTTGCTTTTTCTTTTTTTTTTTTAGTTAAAATTAGTAAGTGAACTAGTGAGGGCAGATCTCGCCGAGCTCCTTTTCAAATAAGAGTTCCAAACATAGATGTGTTTAGCCAACTCAAACATAACTCAACTAATTAAGGTATATATCATCAGTCAAGAGATTAGAGATTTAAAAATATATATATAGTTCAAATTGATTCACTTATGAAAATTTCACGATTATTTTATCATTTCAAAATTTAAAAATATGATGAAATGTACAATCGTCACAAAAAGTCACATTCAACCATAATTTAACACACAAATCCTATATGTGACACAAAAAAAAAAATAATAATAAATCTGATTCTCCCCCCTATCCCTAGCATGTATTACATCATCTTCAAATCTATAGGTTTGTTTGGTATGTTATAATTCATTATCTTTAAATTCAGACCAGTTTATTACAAAATCTACAAGACAACACTTGGAAAATTTTAATAAAACCTATGTATCTATCTATATTCACATAATAAAGCAGGAGGGGTAAGAAAAAGATAGCATATTTACACATTTCATACAGCTCTCCAATTCTTTGTATAGTCCACTCAGTTTCATTCAACTTCACTTACATTTGTGGAATGCTTAACCCCACAGGAAGAAGACATGAAAACACAATCTGGTATTCTGGTGGTAGGGCAATGAATCCTCCTAATGCAAGCCCTTTTAAGCATCTTCATGTGTTTTGGCTTTATTGATTGACTCCATTGCTTCCTCAAATGATTTCTGTGTGGAAAACAAACTACCCCACTCATAATCTTAAGCATCCAATAAACTCACAATTCTCAGAATAGATTGCAACAGTTACTCCTTACATCATGGTCTGTAAAGTATGAAAATCTACAAATTATTAGACATCATGGGGTTCCATCCTAAAACCAATTGGTGATAGGAGTAGTAGCCCATGTATGTTATATTGTGAGTGAGGTCTCTTCATCTTTTCGATGTGGGATACTCAACATGCCCCCTCAAGACGGTGCCTCTTTGGGTTCACCATCTTGGGTCGGGATCCCATTTTTGGACCGAATACCCATTTGGACTTCGTGGGCTCTGATACCATATTAGATATCATGGGGTTTCATCCTAAAACCAGAGGTCCCTTCATCTTTTCGATGTGGGATACTCAACACAAATCACATGTTTATGCTTATTCTCTTTTGGCTCACAAGCTTTTGTTTATGCTTATTCTCTTTTGGCTCACAAGGTTTCAATATTATGTTTTAGTCGATGAACCATCATTGTCATTATTATTTTTTAACAAGAAACAAAACTTTTCAATGTTTTCAGTGAAGAAATGAAAAGAGACTAATGCTCAAAGGATACAAACTTTGCGAGAAAAGAGAAAAAACAGTAAATAACAAGAAAATTACAAAGGAAAAATAAAAGCAACCCAAATCAAACATAAGTCTTGCAAAGAAGAAACAACTGTAACTATAGACTTCAAAAGAGAACACCATGAAGAAGTTTTTAACCTGGCGGATTTGAAACCGACGAACCAAGGAAGATGAAAGAACTCACATTGGCACTATTTCTTTTTTATAAGTTATACAATAGATACCTCACATTGACACTTTTTTATTTACCTCATCAGTAAGTGTCTACATGGGTAATTGTTCGAATCCCCGTATAGTAGGTCAAGTGTCTAAGTTTCCAGAAAAATTTAGATTTTTGTTAAATGATCAACAAAAATGAATGATAAATACTAGTTTTTATGCAAAGTTTAGAGAATAAAATAAAACATTTGAAAGTGTTAAGGAACTGATAAGAATGAAATTTCCGGGACCAAAACCATAAGGTCCATAACCATGTTCAAGACTATTTATAAGAAAATTCAAGTATGATTTGCAAAATCTGCAAAACACAAGGATGTTTCATCCCTGGAAATAGTGGTGAGAGAGGAAGGGGAAGAGAACAATTAAGTACATACCCCAGAATTGTGCCTCTTCCACAAGGCCTCCCCACTTGTGTCAATCGCGAACATGCCACCAACTAAAGCACTGCACAAAAATGTAACAATGATAACTTTTCCCAGTCAAAGAGCTCCATGCTCGATAAACTCAGATATCGTAGAAACTGAATGAGAATTGTGGGAGTTGGAGAAGGCTCAAGATAAACTCAAACTCATATATATTCTCAATTGCACCTGTAATATTAATAGTACCAAATCAAGCAGCAGAGTACACATTAACAACTTGATTAGCCTGTTTGATAACTATTTAGTTTCTGGCTTTTGAAAACTAAGCTTATAAACATTACTTTCACCTATAAGTTTCTTTGTTTTGTTATCTACTTTTTACCAATGTTTTCAAAAACCAAACCAAGTTTTGAAAATTAAAAAATGTAATTTTTAAAAACTTGTTTTTGTTTTCGGAATTTGATTCAGAATCCAAATGTTTTCTTAAGAAAGATGGAAATCACCGTAAGAAAATTTAAGAAAACAAGCACAAATTGTAAAAACTAAAAACTAAAAACCAAATGGTTATCGAACGATACTGAATGACCGTCCGTAGCTGATGCAAGAAATAAAATGGTCTAAATTCTCAGGTCTAAATATTTGGACATGGATCCAAAATGGTCCAAACTTTTAGCTCCTCTGGTTTGTTTTATTTTGTTTTGTTTTCAGTCCCTTTTCTTTCTAGTCGGCAGGAAAACTTTTTCCACTCAAATTTCTACTTCGAGCAACTTTCAGATTCAAACGACAGTAAGAACTGCTATGGTCGACCTTTATCCAGAGAATAACAAACCCCTCCCCACAAATCAAATGTTCCTAGAGATTCTTGCTACTATTGAACCAAGGGCTTAGCTAAGGAATATTCACATGTTGTCCATGAATACACACTTTTCTGTGTAGAACTTAGTTAAGGTACCAACTATTTAGAGTGAGTTTGATCAGATCTTTGAATGGTAAAAAGTATTTTTAGCCAATAAAAACAATTTTCAAGGTGGTTGATTATATAGTCAAAAGTGATCTGAAATTTTTAAACACATTTAAGCACTAATACATTTAGATGTAGTATTAGGCTTGGTACTGCAACTTTCACCAACGTTACAGCACCATTATCCACCAAATTCACACACTTAATTATAATGTAGAAAAGAAAAAAAAAACACTGAAACTTATGATGGAGAAAGCACCAGAAAATAAACCAAAAGCTGGGTCAATCTCACCTGCCAATAATCTTAGATTGAAAAAGTGAAAAACCAGACCCGTTTGATAACCATTTAGTTTTTATTTTTGAAAATTAAGCTTATAAACACTAGTTTCATACATAGTTTCAAAATCCAAGCTTAGTAAAAAAAAAAAAAATTAGTTTCAAAAACTTGTTTTGTTTTTGAAATTTGACTAAGAATTTTCAAATGTTTATTTAAGAAATGTGAAAACTACTAACATACATTTCAAAAACACAAAACTAAAAACAAAATAGTTATCAAACGCTACATATTCACACTTGAAAATGGAACTTGAAGAACATGAACAACGGTGACAAGTATATCTAATCAACAAATTGGCAAAAGGGATGCAAAATCAAGATTCAGGATTCCAACAGATATACATTTCTTTCCCAAACGGCGTTGAAGCAATTTGCTACCAGAATTCAAAACATAGATCGTATTGGTAAAGAACAACAAGGAAGAGAATAAATACCCGGCGAAAGCAAAATTGAGAAGAAATGCACGCGTGGTGAGAAATCGCAACAGCATATGAAAATTCGCAAGATTGAAACCAGATCGAGAGGCAAATCCAGAAGAAGAAGAAGAAGAAGAAGAAGAAGAACCATATCCATATCGTGGTCCACTCGCATTAGCATAAGAATTATACGAAGAAGAGTAATAATAATGCTGATTAACAGATGAACCAGAGGCACAACGAGACCGAATATTATAATCAGCACGCTTACAATCATCGCCAAGGATCTCATATGCTTCCGACACTCGTTTGAATTTCAGAGTAGCAGAGTCCCTGACGGTCTTGGGCGATTGTGAATGCTTATCAGGGTGAAATTCCTTCGCCAGCTTCCTGAAAGCATCCTTGATTTCTTCCTTCGTGGCGCTTCTGTTCAAGCCCAGCGCCTTGTAGTGATCGCCAACATCCATGGCCGACGATTCCCTCCGATCAATTGCGGAGGTGACGGGGGATGAATCCTTCGCGAAATGGAGTTGACGACAATGGGGATTGCTTCTTCTTCACGGGATGCTGGAATCTAGTGGCTTCCATGGAATCGAATCGAATCGAAGCTCTAGCTTCTGAGAAGAAATTTGGGTTCGCGGCAAAAAGGACCTCGTGGAACCGCCATGGCCACTTCTCTAGTTCTCTTCGTTTTTGTTACAAGAAACTCAAGGAATCATATTGGGCCGGGCGTCCACTGGATCCGAAGCCTGGTTGGGCTTGGGTCCGTTTGGGCCTGGGTCTACCTCATTTGAGATTGCGATAGCTTTTAAAATAATTGGAGACAACTTCTAAAAAAATCAGCCAATTTATAAAACAAAATAATGTTTAATAATTTTTAGCTATAGATTTGAATAAATTGGTCATAGTGTTTGTGTTTGGTAAATAAATATTAAATTAATATGATTTAACTAACTAAAATAGATATATTATAAAATTTGTATAATTTTTTTTAAGAAAAAAAAAGGTAGTATTATTTAAAAAAAAAATGTTTACATTTGATTTATTAATTTAAAAAATTATAAAAATAAGTTTTGATGGTGGAAAAAGATATGTATATATAAAATAATTCTTAATTTTGGAAAAATTTGAAAGTTTGCGAAGAAACTGGTTGTTAGAAAATCTAAAAGTTAGGAGAGAACAACTTTTTAGAAGTGGTAAAATGAACGTGTTATGTGATTTTAATATGGTTAAATTTTTTTCTTTTTCTTAATCACCTTCAACTCTCAATTTCAATCACATAGTCTTTGGATTTTTGGTTAGGTCTAATTTCATCCGTAACAAAATTTAAAGATGAAAATACTAAGCTACCACAATCAAGTTGATAAAAAAGTAATTAAAAGCATTCAACATAATTAGAAAATTCAATACTTGCAACAAAATATATATATATATATATATATATATATATATATATATATATATATATATATATATATTCAACTCTAAGAACTCGAGGCGGACCCAAAACATAAATTGGACCATGTTATATAAAAATAAAAAAATTAGAGATTCAAATTCACAGTCCTACATTGAAATGAGCTAAAATTCAAAACCTATTAGATACCAAATTTAATGATTTTTTTTTTTTCACATTTAAAATTACAAAGACTAAAATAAAACAATTTTTAAAATACATAATCTAAAATAATATAATATTTTTTTAATATATATAAAAAAATTGAATTTTGAAATAATAATTAATTTGGATGGTTTCTTATAGAATTAAATATAAAATATGATTTATCAATTTATCATTTATATTTATATAAAAAAAATGGTTTACATTTTTTAAGAATTATTTTTATATATTTTTAAATAATAAAAAGGATTAGTTAGACAATCAGCAATCAGACCCAAAATAATTACAAATTTAGCAAAGTTTAAAACATTTTGCAAATATAACAAAAAATCGTGGTTAAGACTCTATCGTTATATTACTATCACTGATAGACTTGTATCATTGACAAAATTCTATAACAAAGACTACTATCAGCGATAGACCATACTATCAGTCATAGAAATTGTCGTATCTACAAAATTAAAGTGCTATATTTTTAATTATTTTACTCTAAATTGATTTCTGCTATCATTTCTTAATAAAAATAGAATTTTTTTTTTATAAATATACATAAAAAAAAAAAATATATGTAAATAAAATAAAATAAAGGGAGACATATGACGTAGCTGAGATTCAAAGTGAAGAAGGCAAAAATGTTAGACAGCGTATGCACCACTCCGTCAAAATCCATTTTCATTAATTTGTGGGGCCATCATATATATATAATATTAATTCTATATATTCAAAGACATTAGTTTTATCTACAAATGTAAAATAAAATTCAAAATTTGGAGGGATCGTGACTCCTAGTACCCACATAGGGCCGCCTCTAACTCTAAGAACACTCATAGCAGCCACAAATCTTCAAAAAGAAAAAAATAGTAATTTAACTAATTTAAAATATTTGAGATTATCGTAACCACATTCTACAAAGGAAGTACTCTCGATCATTAGGGATTCAACTTGCTGCTGGAAAAATTGTTGGATGTGATCGATGGAAATCGAAGTAACGCATCAACATGCACAGTCTAGAACAACATTGCAGCCTTCTGCTATGTATGGATGGAAGCTAAAGTGTGATGTCATATATGGAGCGTGCACTTGTAACGTGGAGGACTAGGTTGGTTATTTCGTAATTGGGAGGGTCTCATTATTGTCGCTAATTATCAATGTATTATCACAACACATTTGGCGAATTAGTTGAGTTGAAATCCAAGCAATATGCGACGACCTCCAAGGTCTTCTGGTTAATAATTTTGTCTATATTCAAATGAAAAGTGACGCATATAATGTTGTAAAACGTCTTAATAGACAATATAATGATCGACAATTTGATTGAGGTAGCTGCCAACATGAGCATAACTCAACCAATATAGTGTATGAACTATGAGTAAGAGGTCTCAAGTTCAAATCTCTCTCCCCACATGTTAAAAAATAAAATTGATTAACGTAGCTCAATACTTAGCTACAAAAAGAGGACAATTTTTTTTTTTTTTTTTTATGAGCAAAGAGATTGCAACGAACTAGCAAATCATATTATTCCACTTTTCTTATAAATTTTGTTAATAAATTATCGTTGTTTGCTTAAAAAAAAACTAATTTAAAATATTAATTGTAAATTACACAACTTATTTTAAGTGTATGATTTCAATTGATGAAATTAAAAAATAAAAATAAACTTAATATTGACTACTCAATTAAGTATAGGAGCCAGGGGCGGAGCCACATGGGCGCCGGGGGCACGTGCCCCCCTCGAGTTATTAGTTTTATAAATTTATATATAAAAGTTTGAAAAATATAACTACATTTTAACTATTCGTATATAAGAAATCGATAAATATTATAAAATTATGCTTTGGTGAGATGGTAAGGGGCACGAAATTCAAGTATTTTCCCTGCTATGGCTTGAGTTCGAGCTGCCCAAATGTTTGTTTTTTTCTTTATTGTTTTTCATTTTGTTTTTCAGTTTTAACACAAAAAAAAAAAAAAAAAAAAAACTGAATTTTATTTTAAGATTTTAAATCTTGTAGATTATTTTAGATTCTACAAAATAAAAATTAATTTAGTTTTGAAAAAAAAAAGATTAAAAAAATTATATATAAATATTTAAATTTTTATTTACGTGGTTAGAGAATTACACGTTTAGTCTTTTAATTTTTAAATTTGTGTTTAATAGATTCGTAAAGTTTAAACAGATTCATTAACTTTAATTTTATATCTAATAGGTCTTAGACATTTAATTTTTTTTTCCAGTAAAAATCAACTATTGAGGACTCAATTACACTTGAAAATTTTAAGTTTGTATCTAATAAATACGTTATTATTGCAAAACCGAGTATAGCTCAATTGGTATAAAGTTGTGTCCGAGGTTGACAATTTAAGGATCTATTAGATTCAAAATTGAAAGTTTTAGAGTGTTTTACCTACATTTTAAAGTTCAAGGACTATATATATATATAGACATAAATCGAAATTTTCATAGACTAAACTTCAGTTAATCCTATTGAAATTGTGCCCCTCCTGACAAAAATTCCTGGATCCGCCCCTGATAGGAGCGATCGAGGCTTTGCCGACATTAATTTAAAAAGTTAAACCGAGCATAGTTCAGTCGACATAAAGTTGTGTTTTTGACTAATAGGTCGAGTTCAATTCCTGCATTAATTAAAATACTTTTACAAAAAAAAAAAGTTAAATATAAATAGAAATTAAACTGCATTAATTAAAATACTTTGTCAAAAAAAAAAAAAAGAGTTAAGTATAAGTAGAAATTAAACGTTTATAATATTTTACTCATGCATGTGTAAAGAAGATTTATGGTTATTGATACTACTCTTTTACTCATGCATGTGTAAAAAAAATTTATCGTTATTGCCAAACCGAGCACAGCTCAATTGGCATAAGATTGTGTCCGTGACTATGAGGTCATGGGTTCAATCCTCGCTTTAATTAAAATATCGTTATAAAAATAAAAATTAGCTATAAATTAATATTTAAAGTATAGGTTAGAAGTTAAAGGCATGATATATAAGAAAAAATGACCGAAGTTTGAAACAAAAAATAATTTATAATTTTTTTTTAGTTCAACAATGAAAGGTTTGATTATTATGAATTGGAGCGTAGCAGAATTGACATAAAATTGTGTTGGGTAAAAATATTATTTGATTATTTGGTAACTTAAAAGTAGCTTTCAGATGATGAAATTGTTTTTAAATCAATGAAAGTGATTTTCAAAATTAGTGATTCTTCCGGGGGCTTATAAAAAAATTGTTTTTTACTTAAAATATATTTCTCAAAAGTAATTTTTTTTCTTAAAATATATTTCTCAAAAGTCATGACTCGCACTAAATATTCGTTGAGTAATTTACCCATTAAATTTCTTTTAAGGAAATATTAAAATTATATAGGACAAAATATAATTTAAATTTATGAAGTTTGAATTTAGTGACTATTTAATTTTAAAATGAATACTTTTAAATCTAAAAAAAAACAATTAAATAATCTCTAAGTGATGGTTAATTGACTCCATGATATTAAATTTTCGTCGATATGTCGATATTTCCATCGACATTTTCACATATCTATAAGTTCGACATCGACATTTTCACTATACGGTACAAAATCGATAAAATATTAAAAAAAAAAAAACAACAACAAAATGTAACCTAACCTGAATATAATATTATAATAAATATATTTTAACCTATTTAAAAGTATAAAATGTTAATTTAAATATTTTTTTAAAACAATATATTTTTTAAAATTTTCTAGAAATATTCATCGACATTTTAAAATTGAAATCTCGACATTTACGTCGACATCAAAATTTAAATCTTGATAAAGGAATAGTTAAGTTGTTGAATATATATTTCATGAGTTATAAAATATATCATTTAATATTATATTGCTTATGATCCTTTCAAAAAAAAAAATATATATATATATATATGTATTAAATTGTTTCTAACTATTAGACTCGAATTTTTTATATTAATAATGTACTTTGAAAAAATTATTACAAAAATATGGTAGTTTTCAAAGTATTTACAAAAATGGGGTACCTAAATCGTGGACCATGGACACGAGTTTGCTAAATTGTGTCCATGGTACATGATTTAGGGGTTAACTCGTGTCCATCATACACGATCTAAGGGGTAACCCGTGTACCATGGACACGATTTCTATGTAAATCGCGTACCATACACACGAATTATGACCAACTCACTTGCTTAAAAAATTTGAATATATATAACAAACTCATGTACCATGTACGCGAGTTGCTTACAAAACTCGTGTACATGGTACACGAGTTCCATCTAACGTGGCAACATGTGCCAAAGAGCGTCCAACCAACAGTTGACATGTCATAAAAATCGTGTCCATGGTACACGAGTTACGCCATAAATCGTGTACCATGAACACGAGTTAACTCCTACATCGTGTACCATGGACACAATTTAGCGAACTCGTGTCCATGATACACGATATAGGTACCCTAATTTTGTAAATATTTTGAAAACTATCTTATTTCTGTAATAACTTATCTAAAGTACATCATTAATATAAAAAATCCACTAGACTCTTTGGTATTATTTTCCTTTCTACCATATCACTTCTTTCTCTATATCTGTCATAATTTGTTGTCACATCTTTTGCTGTCATAATGGATCTAGAACGAGGAACGTTCTTTCGTTCCACATCGAAACAAAGAACGATTTTGTTTCTTTGTTCTAGATTTTGAACATATATCGTCATCACTATAAATTTAGAATAAACGTTACCGAACGATTCCATAATCAAATACACTAAATTTATTATTATTAATTTTTTAAAAATAAATAGACACTAAACTTAAATCGAAAAAACTCTTAATTAAGAATATAACTCGCTTAACTAAACCATTAGCAATTTCTCTCAAAAAGTGTCAACACCAGTATAACTCAACGAATATATTGTATAGACTAGTGATGAAGAAGTCACAAGTTCGATGTTCACCCTTAAATATATATATATAAAATCACATTACTATTGAAAATTTGAGGTGCTAATTTCATTGAATAGTAATGTGACATTGAATATTGATTGAGACTACTTTGATTCAGATGTAGACAGAAAAAATGAAAAGATAAAAGAGAGAGCATAGGGCAGAGGTCATAGCACGTGCAATAAGTAAATAATAATAAAAACAAAAAAGGGGCACGTGAGAGAGACAGAGTGACACGTGGCGCATTTAATATAAGGAAAGTAATTTAGGTCTCAACGTTCATAAGAATTAAGAATGAGAGCGCTGACTCAGATATTTAAAAATAGGAAAAAAAAAAAAAAAAAAAAAAAACGCTGACTCAGAAGAAAACAGTGCAACGTTCATTTTGGCAGAAAGAGGAAAAAAAAAAACGTTTCATAGAGTACATAAAAACCACAACTACTCGCCTTTATTACAAAAGGGACTTTTCATTTCATCAATATTCAATATTTCTCTTTTTCGACTTTTTCGCTAATAAGAGTCCGGTTCAACTGGAATCTAATGACTAGAGACTAAAAAGTTTTAGATTCGATGATCCACCTTCCTTTGTTGTCAAAAAAATAGTATTTACTTAGATTCGATTCTCCACCCTCACATGTTGTAACAAAAAAATAGTCTCTTCTTCTCTTTTTCAAAAAAATAGAAATAAAATTTTCTAGATCCTTTATGTTTGAACGAATTAATTTTATTTGAGGTTAGGTGGACTGAGTTATTATAATTCAACCTATGTTTGACCCACTGACTATTATAATCACTGACTATAATAATTTATTCAGCCTACTAAACTACTCATAATTTTTTGAATTGATAACAGTTAATATATGTTGATGAAATTTGAGTAGTTCGTCAACTAATAAATAAATCATATAAAATTCAACCAACACAATATTTTAAAGTTAGAGCTACAAAAGTGTAATTTAAACTAGTCCAACCATAGAAAGGTTTGAATCTACCCACGAAATCAACTTGGCAAAAAAAAAAAAAAAAAAAAAAAAAAAAAAAAAAACTCAATTTAGCATCAAAATTGTCCAAATTCAACTAAAAATAAATCTATTACAATTTAAAAGAATCCCTAATTTTTTTTTTTTTTTTTTTTTTATTATTTTTTTTACACATCAACTAATGAAGGGATATTATTCACCCTTTTATTTTAGTTTATATGATGTAATTTGATGGATAAAACGCCAAACTGAATATAGTACAATTAACATAAGGTTGTGTTCTTAACTAAAAAATTAGAGGTTCAATTCTTGCATTAATTAAATATCTTTGTAAAAAAAAAAAATTATTAATGAATAAACGATCAAATTAATTTTATTTTGACTCACTCTACCAAGTATAAAAATTAAAAATATATTTGTGATGTTATATTCTTATAAAGAAGGAAAAAAATATATAATATAGAAAAATTGTAACAAATGTCAATTTAGAGTAAAATAATTAAATAAATATATATATATATATATATATTTTTTTTTTTGCAGATATGACAGTTTCTATCTGATAGTAATCTATCACCTAATTTTTTGATAATAGTCTATTAATGATAGTCATATATCAACGATAACAGTCTATCAGTAATAAGGACTGATCTTTTGCCATATTTGCAATATATTTTAAAATTTACATTATTTTGGACTACTTAATTATGTGCAATCAACCCTATAATATATAATGAAAAGTTTATTGTTGAGTTATCAAAATTAAAAAAAAATAATAATAATGAAATAAATAATAATAATAATAAGAAAAAAAAAAGAAAAAAAAAAAACTCAACATGCACGCGGCTCAAAGTATGAATACTAAGTTTATTATAATTCAACATTAATATAATTTGTCTTATATTATATTATATATTTGTTTTTATGTACTTAAAAGGATATTGTTTTTTAATTTGATTCTGATTCTGTTTGTTTGTTTGTTTTTTTTTTTTTTTTTTAAATTTTATAAAATTCTGACAAAATCTTCATGTTGTCGAAATAAAACAAATCAGGGTGGTTTTTTTTTAAATATATTAAGAGAAACAAAAAAAAATTCCATTTTCTAGTGGTGTAAATGTAACTAGTGTACTGTATGATTCTGTTTGCAGATTTGATTTGGTATTTTAACTTTACACTTATTTCTAATTAAATCCATCTAAATTTAGAGAGACAACGAGGAAGTCAGTGCAATTGAGACGTTGGACCAAAAAAATATTAATAATTAATTAACCTGCCTCTTATTTTACTCTCGGGGTCCGTGTTAACTCCAAAACACTCATAGCAAAATCGAACATCGAACATAACTCAAATATTAACCGTGTTAACTCCAAAACAATTGAGTCATAGCAAAATCGAATCTAACTCAAATATTAAAATAAAAATGTGTCCTTCTTTGTGAAGTCTGAAGTTCGAATCTCTAACCTCAAGTTAAACTAAAAAAACAATGACTTAATAAAATTTCGTCAATCAAATTTTTTTATAAAAAGAAAAAATGATTAAACAAGTATAATTATTATTAGTTTTTTTTTAGAGTTTAACAAAGTATAGAAATTGGATGATTTGGACATCAAATTTTTTAATAAAAAAATATATACCTTAACTAGTTAAACTTAGTGTATATAAATATTATTTTGATTGATGTCAACCAATGATGAAAATATTCGTCTATATATATGTAAATCGATGGTTCGATATAGATATGGAGAGTTAATGGATACTATTCAGCCATTGTGTTTATCAAATCGAACATAGCTCGATTGACATAAGGGTGTGCTCTTGACTAAGAGGTCATGAGTTCAATCACCACATTAATTAAAATGCAAAAAAGTTAATGAATATCTCCAAATTTTTTATAAATATCGATAAAACATAAAAAAAAAATATCATCTATTAAGCCTATTATAAATATATATTAATAACAAGATAACTTAGTTTGGTATTATTAATTTAAATATTTTTTTTTTAAAACTTGATTTATAAAATTATCGGTCGATATTGATATTTCATCGATATATTTGTGAATATATTTGTAAAATTGAACTCCCCATATTGATATTCGTTGTTGATGCTCAATTAAAATTTAGGATTTGAGTTGAAAAAAAACACTAATAAATAGTAAATTTTCATTAGATTTTTATTATGTAGGAATGTGTTGAATGTTTTTAAAATTATATATATTTTTTTTTAAAGTTTTTAAAATTATAATTAAATCCAAATCATTTAAATTTTAAATTAATTAAAAGTTTTAAAAAATTATTATCACCAAATAGAAAATTGAAATTAAACTTAATAAAGCAAGCATATTATTATATATTTATCCGTTAAATTAAAATACACGGAAAAAGATATTAAATTTTAACCGCGATTATAAATGCGAAAGTCCAGTCAAAAGTCACATTATAAGCGTGAAAGGAAATTTCGTAGATCTCCGTTGTATTGTAACGACTCATGGTGGACTCCACAATCTTCATGAACTTCCACGTGGCAAAATGTCTGACGTGTCACTGCTGACATGGCCCAGGCGCCTCTCAACTTTCCCCCCTTCTTTTAAAAACCCAAGCAAGAGAGCTTCTTCTTTCATTTTCCATTTTCCATTTTCCAAACCCACTGAACAAAACTTTCAAAAATCCTCTCGATTTCTTTCTCTGTTCTTGAATCGAAAGTTTCAGAACTTTCAAATCTCTCTCGATTTCTCTGGATTTCTTCCTCTGTTCTTGAATCGAAAGGTAGTTTCTGCTCCGTTCGAGGTTCAAAATGGCGGAGAATTGCGGTCGGAAGCTTTTCGTTGAGGTCTGCAACGCCAAGAATTTGATGCCGAAAGACGGCCAAGGAACGGCTAGTGCTTATGCGATTGTGGATTTCGACGGCCAGCGGCGGCGGACCAAGACGAAATTGCGAGATCTGAATCCAGTGTGGGATGAGAAGCATGAGTTTCTTGTCCACGATACGGAGGCTATGGAGACGGAGATTTTGGAGGTCAATTTGTACAACGACAAGAAGACGGTGAAGAGAAGCACGTTTCTCGGTAAGGTTAAGGTCGCCGGAAGTACTTTTGCGAAATCTGGATCTGAATCGCTTGTTTATTATCCTTTGGAGAAACGTAGTGTGTTTTCTCAGATCAAGGGAGAATTAGGGCTCAAGATTTATTATGTCGATGAAGATCCACCTGCTGGTGTTGTTGTTGCTGAATCTGATCAGAAACCGGAGACTACTACTCCAGTAGCCGAGGAGAAACCGCCGGAGAATCAGGAGGGAAAGGAATCGGAAGTCAAGGAGGAGGAGAAGAAGAAAGAAGAAGAAGATAAGCCAAAGGAAGAACCAAAACCAGAGGAAAAAGCCAGTGAAACTCCGAAACCAGAGGAATCACCTGCGGTTGAACCAGAGAAGCCTGTAGAAGTGGAGAATCCGCCAATTGCACATACGGAACAGCCAAAGCAGATGCAGAAGTTGAAATCGGAGACGGAGAAACGAGCCGATCTAATGGCAGTAAACGATCTCGAGCTTCGTTCTCTATCGAACGATCGAAGCCGCAGCGCGTACGATCTCGTCGATCGAATGCCGTTCCTCTACGTACGCGTCGTAAAGGCGAAACGAGAATCTTCCGACGGCGGATCCTCCATGTACGCGAAGCTCGTGATCGGAACTCACAGTATCAAAACGAAGAGCCAGATGGAGAAAGATTGGGATCAAGTATTCGCGTTCGACAAAGAAGGTTTGAACTCCACGTCTCTGGAAGTTTCCGTTTGGGCGGAGGAAAAGAAAGAGAACGAAGATCAGAAAACGGAGAGTTGTTTGGGAACGGTGTCGTTCGATCTGCAGGAAGTTCCAAAAAGAGTACCGCCGGACAGTCCTCTTGCTCCGCAATGGTACTCTCTGGAATCAGAAAACTCACCGGGAAATGACGTCATGCTCGCCGTCTGGTTGGGGACTCAGGCCGACGAGGCTTTTCAAGAGGCTTGGCAGTCGGACTCCGGCGGGTTGATACCAGAGACCCGAGCCAAAGTCTACCTCTCTCCGAAGCTGTGGTATTTGAGACTAACGGTCATCCAAACCCAAGATTTGCAGTTTGCTGCGGCATCCGAACCTAAGGCTCGAAACCTCGAGCTTTACGTGAAAGGTCAGCTTGGACCACAAATTTTCAAGACGGGAAGGACCTTAGTCGGCTCGGCTTCATCCAACTCGGCTAATCCGACGTGGAACGAGGATTTAGTATTTGTAGCAGCCGAGCCGTTTGAGCCGTTTTTGGTGGTGACTGTTGAAGACTTGACAAACGGACAGCCAGTGGGCCAGGCGAAAATCCACATGGCAAGCATCGAGAAGCGAACCGACGATCGGACGGACACGAAATCCCGATGGTTCAATCTAGTCGGAGACGAAAGCCACCCTTACACCGGGAGAATCCATCTCCGAATTTGCTTAGAAGGCGGATATCACGTGCTCGACGAGGCGGCGCACGTGACTAGCGACGTCAGAGCCGCCGCGAAACAGCTAGCAAAACCACCAATCGGACTCCTGGAAGTTGGAATTCGCGGCGCCACGAATCTCCTACCGGTGAAAACGAAGGACGGGACACGTGGCACCATCGACGCTTACGTGGTGGCCAAATACGGGCCGAAATGGGTCCGAACCCGCACGATCCTCGACCGGTTCAATCCACGGTGGAACGAGCAGTATACGTGGGACGTCTACGATCCTTGCACCGTCCTCACAATCGGCGTATTCGACAACGGCAGATCGTCAAATCAACCCGGAAAAGACCTCCGGGTCGGTAAGATCCGAATCCGACTCTCGACACTGGATGCTAATCAGGTGTACACGAGCTCATACTCCCTTACGGTGCTACTCCCGACCGGCGCCAAGAAAATGGGAGACCTCGAAATCGCCGTCCGATTCTCCTGCTCCTCATGGCTAACCTTAATCCAATCGTATTCAAGCCCAATGCTGCCGAGAATGCACTACATCCGCCCATTGGGTCCGGCCCAACAAGACATCCTCCGCCACACCGCCATGAGAATCGTAACCACCCGGCTCGCCCGGTCCGAACCAGCCATGGGTCAGGAAGTGGTCCAGTACATGCTCGACTCGGACACCCACGTGTGGAGCATGAGAAGAAGCAAAGCCAACTGGTTCCGCGTCGTCGGTTGTCTCTCACGCGCCGTCTCTCTCGCGAGTTGGTTCGACGGAATCCGCACGTGGCTCCACCCATCGACCACCGTCCTCGTCCACATGCTCCTAATCGCCGTCGTGCTCTGCCCCAACCTCATCCTCCCAACCGTCTTCATGTACGCGTTTCTAATCCTGACACTCCGTTTCCGCTACCGGCACCGAAACTCCCACAACATGGACCCCAGACTGTCCTACGTGGACTTCGTCAGCGCCGACGAACTCGACGAGGAGTTC
The DNA here is from genome assembly GCA_028017165.1 of Herpetospermum pedunculosum. Taxonomy (NCBI): domain Eukaryota; kingdom Viridiplantae; phylum Streptophyta; class Magnoliopsida; order Cucurbitales; family Cucurbitaceae; genus Herpetospermum; species Herpetospermum pedunculosum. The sequence continues at coordinate 58,778,877 of CM051525.1, forward strand.
GATGGGTTCCCCACCGCACGATCCGCCGACCAGATCCGGATCAGATACGACCGGCTGAGAGCTCTCGGTGGTAGGGCACAGGTGCTGCTGGGTGACGTGGCGGCTCAAGGGGAGCGTTTGGAGGCGCTGTTTAATTGGAGGGATCCGAGAGCCACTGGGATTTTTGTCGTGTTGTGTTTGGCAGCGTCGCTTTTGTTCTATGCGGTGCCGTTTAAAGCCTTTTTGTTGGCTTTTGGATTTTATTACCTCCGCCATCCACGGTTTCGCGATGATATGCCGTCGGTTCCGGCCAACTTTTTCCGACGGCTGCCGTCGCTTTCCGATCAAATGATCTGATGGTACTACTGTTCTAAAATTTCATTATTTATCTTTTTCCAGCCACAGGAGGTTAACCACTTTTCTTAGGGGTTAATTATGATTATGTATTGGTTATTGGTTTATTATTAATTATTTTTTGAGGGAAAATATCTACTGCTTTAAGTCTTTTACCCTCATATTTGGTATTGATTTTTGCTAAATTGTCTACTAGTTTTAACAAAAAAGTATGCTAAAATCTTCAATTGCAAAGAAAATCCAAACATACACAAATTTAAGCTCACTTATATGCAAAATAGACTATTAAACAAACATTGCACAGACCTCGGTCATAAATTTCTATGAAATTCTCATATTAATACATTTTTTTTATTTGTTTTTCGATTGATTTTACTATATTTGATTGTCAACAAGTTTTTTTAGGGCTGAATCTAAAAGCTCTCCAACGTGTTGTGGATCTTTCGACCGTGAGAAGGTTTTTTAACGGCCGTGTGAAGCTTAGCTTGCTTTAGCCGACTCAATTAAGGTATTAGTCTTTGTTCTATTAGATAACAAAGATTGCATTTTTTTTCACTTCGTTCAAATACAGATTTCGTAACGCTCTAAATAAGAGTATGCATTGATAACTATGCATTGATAACTATTCTTGAACTCATTTTCTCTAAGACTTTTATTCTTTTTTTAGCTCTCATTGATTACTAAGTCAACCCATAATAGTTAATATAAGTTTTATAATTTATTAGATAGACATTAAAATTGTCATTTTTTTTGTTTTTTTTTTTTTTGGTTGAGGTTTTATTGGGTGTTGGAATTAATTTGAATAAAGTTGAGGGGTGTGTGAGAAGTGGACCGTTGGGCGTGGTGGCTTTGGAGGTTTTTTAAAGCATTTATGGAAACACTATCAAAGCTAACTTAAGAGTGTCTACACACCGCCGACCACATAAACTGACCGTTGGTGGAAGTAGAAAAGGCCTATTGCCTATTTCCTATTTTCTAAATAAAGACAGATTAAAAGTTGCCTTTTGAAAATATCATATAAATTCATGTTTGTTACTAGGATTTAGTTTTAAATGAGTCCGTTATAAATCTTTTAGTCATAAAGCCAACAAAAATATAACTCAACCTATATAATGTACGAACTATGAACAGAAAGTCTCAAGTTGGATACCTCCTTTCCAATGTTGTTAAAACAAAAAAAAAAATAGTTATAGAAGTAAAATATGGGTCTAATTGCTTTTAAAAAAATATCATATAGCATGTTAGACATTAGAACTTAAACGTGGAGGAATATGTTCTGAACGAACGAGGAATTCAGTGGGAAATGAGGGAAAAAGTTAGCAATGAACTATGGAGGAGTATGTTCTGAACGAACGAAGAATTCCGCGTAGATGGGAAGTGAGGGAAAAAGTTAGCAATGAACTAAACAAGATAAATACGAGATCTAAAAGTGGAAGAAACATAGATGCCTTAATCATTGAATTATATTCAAGCTGGTATGTACTCAAAAGAAATATAAATTATTTTTTTTCTTTTAACAAGTGTTAGGTGGAAAATCGTCAAACCGAGCCTAGCTCAATTGATTGTGCCTTGACTTTTTTTATATCTATTAAACTATTTTGTTACAATAATAAATAAGAAAATATATATATAGAAATTTGAGAATGAACTGCAGCAAGTGTATAGATATGATACTTATTTGTGTAGTTTCCTCTTAAAAGCTAAAAGCAAACTACTTTCAAAGGAAGGAGAAAACAGAGTCCCACAACAAATTAAGAATCTTAAACTTGTTATTACTTTGTAAAATATTTTTCTTAATAAGTATTGTTGTAGCTTATAATCTTATTGCAAACTACAAACACCACAGTTATATAAGCCCAGAGCCATTTTGGGGCTGAAAATTTAACCAATTTAGTACTACAAAACATGGTTATTATTATTTCCATTTTCTTTTCTTTTCTTTTACAAAGTCAAACAAAAGTACAAAACAAAAACAAAACAGGGGATTTTATTCATGCATATATATATATATAGTGCCAGCCAAAGAATAGTTATACCTATCTGCATTGCATCTTATTGAAGTACCTAACTGAAAGAATCCTATTGAGCAAAGTCTTCAACCTCCTAGACCCCTGTCCAGGCTTCAAAACACCATAGTTCTCAGCTTCAAAACCCGAGCAAGACCCGGTGCCAAATCTCTTCCCATTCCCCGGTGCCGAACACCACCCGCCATAGGCAAAGTGGCCACGGAGCCTCTTGAGGATGTCGCGGTCGATTTTTTCCAAAACGCGATCATTGTCCTTGAACTTTCGGGCGAATGGGCGGTTGCTCGTGACGATTTTCTTGTAGTTTGCGAGGCCGAGATAGCGGGGGTGTTGCTTGGGAGGTGTATCCCAAGTGATGTAGTGAAGATCATGGTTGACTGTGGTGTTTCTGTATTCATCAGAGTTGCAGATTAGGGTTTGGAAGTATCCTTCTGGAGAAGAAACAAAGTTGGTGTAGTAGAGGAGGAGAGTTCTTGGGAGATTGTCCCAACCCACTATGCAATACTCTGCAAATGATCTTGATAGTATTGTCCAAGCTGAACCTGCCAAAAAAAAAAAAAAAAAACCAAGAGCTTACTTACAATTGTACGATTTCTTACAATTGAATATCCTCCTAATTTTTTTGACAACCAAATATAGTACGTAATAGAATCAGACAATTGTCCCACGAGAATAGTCAAGGTTCACGCAAGTTGATACGAACACTTACGAATAATATTTTTTTTAACGACATGTTGGGGTGGGAATTGAACTTAGAGTTTTTTTTTTTTTTACATGTTGGGTTAAAGATTGAACCTAAGATCTTATGATCACTAGGCAATACATTGTTGAGCTATGCTCTTGACAATATTTGAATTCAACAATATTTGAATTCAACTTAATATTTAGTCAGTAATATTATCAATATTTTTATTTGTAGTGAATATATTACTAAACACAATTTCAACAACTTCTATGATTAAAATTCCATTTCTAAATTTGCTAACCAAACATATATCTTAAAAAACACTAAAAACAGAAATACAAACCCGATTTTTCATTAAATTCCTTATTTTCAAATCATCAACCATATACACTAAATATTTTACAGAAAAATTAATTTATACACTTAATCTTTGAGGGTTCTATCAATTACAACCTTAAGCTAAAGTCAAACCGAGCATAACTCAATTGACATAAGATTGTGTCCTTGACTAAGTGGTCATGGGTTCAATCCTTGCATTAATTAAAATATCTTTACAAATAAAATAAAAATTAATTGATAATTAAATTCTAAGTTTTCATACAATTGATTCACTTATTTATGAAAGTCTAAGAATTTAATTGTTATAATTATAAGTCTTCACACGTTTAATTTAACGATTTTATTTCAAGATTTTAATTGATACAATATTTAATAGTTAAGTTTTTTAAGTTTAGGGAATGTTTTGAACTATATCTGTCTATTTTATACTCGTATTTAAATATATATATAGGATTGGTGGCATAAACAACAATCACAAAAATAATTGCAAATTTAGCAAAGTTTAAAATCTTTTGCAAATATAGTAAAAAATCAGTGGCTATCCCTAATAGACTTTATAGCTATCCCTAATAGACTTTATGACTATTACTCATAGACTTTATGACTATTACTGATATATTATCACTGATAAAATTCTATAAGAAAAACTACTATCAGCGATAGACTTCTATTAGCGATACACCATACTATCACTGATAGAAATTGTCATATCCGCAAATTTTTAAAAAAAATGCTATATTTTTAATTATTTTATTCTAAATTGACATCAGTTACAATTTTCCTATATATGTATATACTTTTTTTTTTTTTCTGAATTATAAAAAAAAAACCTAGAAATTGGGGAACTTACTTATGAAGGTTGTGGTGTGAAGCATAGAAAAAAAAATAAAAAAAAAAAATTATGGGAAACACATGTTGGTAGGTGAGAGTGATGGGATGCCCCAACTTTTAATTGATGTACCACTTTCTTTACCTACACCCATCTCTAATTATTGAGATGACCACCTTATGGTCAAAAGTGGAAATTCACATTCCACACCAAACGACTTCGTTTTGTTTCGTTTAGGGTTAGGTTAGGCTAGGCTGCTAATCACACACAACAAGCAAACACTTTTTAACAAATGTTTAAATGTTGAAGAAAAATAATTTATAATTAAAAAATACTTTGTTTTTAACCACTTTTAAGCATCTCATACCAATTTTTTATTTAACAAGTCATAAGTACAATTAATTTTATATCCATGAGTGTTCGGGCTAGTTTATGCGTAACCCGACTAATCTTACGGGACAAACCGTTTGACCCTATAATATCTAATTGCTAAGAAAATCCATAGCAAATTAATTTTTAAGTAGGTGACTATCAAAAATAAGATTGAACTCATAATAATTCATAAGTACAATTTTTAGAGAGGAAATACATTCAATTCAACTCTAAATATGGATACCTTTGATTAGGTAAGTTTTTTTTTCTTTGTTATTTAATAAAATTTATCAATATTAATTTTCTTCATATTTTGACATTTTATTATTTAGTTTAGGGTTAAGGCGACACTTTATTTTGTAACTAGGCTAGGTTCACGCATCTTCAAAATTAAATTTGGGTATTTTTTTTTAGTTCAACATTTGTGGGGTGGGAATCAAACTTCCGACATCGAAAAAAGAGTACATGTCAATTATATTTTATAGCTTGATATTGAATATTTGTTAGTTGAATTTGGTGTGATTTATTGATTAATTTACAAGTACTTTTTTAAATAAGATATAAAAAATTATTCCTTCCAAGTTTAAAGTTAAAATTGGCTATTAAGTGGATTGAAAACGACTTTTTTTCCTTTCTCTTTCTTAATTGACTAGAGCACTCATAGTTAATTTTTTTTTTTTTTTTAAGTATAATTTCTCTTTAAAATATTAAGTCTAAAGTTCCTATCAAGATAATTAGATATTTGGAGTCTTGAATTGTTTAAGCAACCATTTTTTACTCAAAAAAAAAAAAAAATCCTTTTATGGGAAGTTCAGTTCAAATCTCAAAACCAATAAAAAATAATTAAGACAAGTCCAAAACAAACCATATCTAGTCCCTAGGTAAATAATAATTTAACTAGCTCAGATGCCACCTGTCCCCTAACATATGATAATCCTAATTTAATTCTGTTTAAGATCCTTCAGAAGTCTCACATGGTTATTAGATTACTAATGTCTAAAATAAAAAAAAATATAAAAAAAATAATTAAGAAACTTTTAAAGATGTTTGGAGCACCAACCAAGAATTAGATGGAATGAATTATTATAAATATAACACAGTCGAAGTTTGACTCACCGACTAGTATAATCCACAGTCAATGAAATAACTATACTAACTCCAATATTATTTATTATTCACACTATTATAATTCACAAATTATTATAACCAACGACTATAATAATCATTTTGGGTTAATTAATTAAATTATGAAGAAATTACCTGTGTAGAGCTTGAATGCAGTGGGGAGAGTCCTTTGTTTAATAACCCACCAAATCTCTGACTTGTTCTTGCTGTACAACCCTGGATCTATTATGATGGGTTTCCCTCTCTTATTCCTGAAACATCAAATTTCAGATATATTTAACATTAATCCTTATACTTTGGATTGGTTTTCAATTCAATCCTTGTAGTTTAGTTAAATCTTTAAAGAGTTTCTAAAATTAAGACTAGAGACGGAGACTAAAATTATAGTTTTAGATGTTTTAACTGTTGAAGATTCTCACATTCTCACATTGGAAAGATGAAACGTCTCACTCACAATATAAAATACATAATTACTCATCTCATTGTCAATTGATTTTAAGATAAACTTATGATATCTAATATGTTAAGAAGATACCTCGCTCACAATATAAAATCAAAAATCTATTAACATACACTTAAATGAGACGTTTTAAACACAAACTTAAAAGTTCAAAACTATAATTTAACCATATTAATATAAATATTGACCTGTTAGACACAAAGTTTAAGGACTATTAAATAATTTTTCGAGTTCAATGACTCGAAACACAAAACTACAAGTTCGGGACTAAACTTACATCTTCCAACCCAAATGACTTGAATGTTGAATGAAATTGAGATCTCTTGGCAAATCAGAAAAGGCATGAATCAGATCTGAAAAAACAAACCACATGAACACAAAAACAGCTCAAAATTAAAGCAATTGAAATGCCTAAAATCACTTTTAACATGATCAAATAATTAAAATCATACCGAAACAAGCATTAAATCATTCAAAATATTCGATGTTTGATTTTACACTTTTAAACCCAATTTTCATACAATGAAAGTGATTTTAACCGTTTCAAAATCACTCCGATTCCTAATGCAAGAAATTCATCAAAATTATCATCAAAATCCAAAAGAAAAAGAATCCGAATCCATTTTCTTCACTCACCATACCATCTTGAGTAAGCAGAGGATAATCAGAGGCACTCAAATTGATAAACCAATCCCACTCGCAACTCCTCAACAGAATCGCCATCGCATGTAGAGTCGTCGCAAGCATCGTCGGCCCTCTGTAAGTAACCAAGCTTGCTTTTCCGACCATCCAAACATTCCCCACTCGCCGGAACACCGGATTCCCACCGATGAACTCCGCGATTTCCCGGTGCTCCGCGGCGGAGGCTCCCTGATCCATGTGGATCAGGTAGTGGTTGCCGGGATGGTAGATCGCCGGCAGAAGTCGCTTGAGGCGGGCGGCGTCGCCGTCGGAGGCGGAGATTAGGTAGGCGAAGGAGACGGGATAGGAGAGATTCGATTTGGGGAAGTAGATGGAGTTGATTAGAGGTGTAATGGCGGCGATGGGTTTGGTTAACTTTGTTTGGATGAAGAGAAATGAGAGGAGAGTTGATGTTAGAAGGAAGGAGATTGTGAGAAGCTTGATACTCATTTTTTTTTTCTCTGTAAACAATGAAAATGGAGGGGAAAACTTTAGGGTTTAGAAAGAAGAAGAAGAAGAAGAAGAAGAAGCCATTAATGGAGAAATGGGGGTTCCTTGCTTTGAAGGGAAGGGGAAGAAGGTCCCAAAGTTTCTCTCTCACACTCCATTGTTGGTGTGGAAGTGCTTTTTCTTTTAGTTATGGGAGCTTTTGCTTTTTTGTCCTTTTTTTTTCTTCATTTTTGTCCTTTATTCATGGAATACTTTGAGAATTTGTTTTTTTTTTTTTTTTTTTTTTTGGATTTAAGGTGTTAAAAAAAAATGTGAATTAATTAGTCGTAGCTAGACTGGTTAAGGTGTGAGCTTGTATGTTTAGACTATGTTTAAATGTACGAATTCTTATCTCGAACCATGTTTAGACTATGTTTAAATGTACGAATTCTTATCTCGAACCAAAATTATATATGAATAAATTTACATTTGAATTTTAGAGAGAAGTTGTTAAAGTAACATTGATAACCACTTAATGTAGCTTGTAGTGTTATTTTCTCTCCGGAGAGAAGCTACGTTGGAGCCAAGGATGTCCCCTTAGGGGCGGAGCCACGTTGGGATCAAGGGCACGTGTTCCCTCAAATTATTAGTTTTATATATTTATATATAAAAATTTAGAAAATGCAACAAGATTTTGGTGGTAAGGGGCACAATTTTCAGAGTCTGGTGTCCTGAATCTCTTAAATAGTCAGATTTAATTATTTAAAGATATATAATTAGGTAGGAAATTATAAAATGATTTATTATTATTTTTTAATTAATATTACTTAATATAAATATTATATATAAATATTTAAAATTATATTTATATGAAGGTAAGAGTACAAGTTTAAGTTTAGTGCTTCAATTTACAAATTTGTAAAATCGAGGACCCAATTACACTTGAGAACCCATTAAATTTATGTCTAACAAAATATTTAATATTTTAATTTTTCTAATACATACAAAATTAAGAGTTTAAAGATATGTTAAACACAAAATTGAGAGTTTAAAGATCTATTAAACAGAAAATTAAAAAATTGAAGGATCTATTAGACACAAAATTTAGATTTTAAGGATTTATTAGACTCAAAATTGAAAGTTTAAGAGTCTGTTACGCACATTTTAAAGTTTAAGAATCATATAGACATAAATAGAAAATTTTAAGAATTAAACTTGCAATAAACCCTATTGAAATTATGTCCCGTGACCAAAAATCTTGAATTGGCCCTTGTCTCCGGTAATATTGATAGTTAACTAAACTGATTAAGGTATATAAAAATGTATTCAAGGTTTGAATTCTTCCACGTTGATTTTTTTTTAAAAAAACCAATACGTGTTGTAATGTCTTTTCTTTTCTCGTTAATATCGATGACCAAATTTATCTTTAAAGTTTGAATTAAGATTCTAGGTAGTTTAAATATGACAACTACATAATAATGTGACCTTATTTTTGAGATAAAACCTAGTTTTTTTTTTTTTTTTTTTTTTTTTTTTTTTTTTGACAAATTAGATAAACACTAGTTAATTTGTACATGGAGTTGAATAGAAAAAATAGAGTGTTGTGTAGTTTATAAAATGAATTTGATTTGTTACCTACAATAAAAATAAAATATGTTAGCATATGTCACATTACCATTATAAAATTGAACTTAGAAAATAAATCAACATAAAAAAAACTATATATATATATATATATATATATATATATATATAATTAATAAGAACAATGAGAATTATGATTTTACAATATTGAAGAGAAATAAATAAAGTTATTAAAATTAGAAACAACATAACTTTTTCTGTTGTTAGTTAAATACATAATTGAGATCATTAATGTAGTGGGATTGAGTTTGAACCAAGTTTGGTAAAGTTCTATATATATAAATTTATATTTTCAGAATTGATATTAAATTAAAAAAGTGTAGCCATTTTTTATTTTTTATTTTTTCCGTACGGATTTAATTAAACAACGTGACTCCCACGTGCTTTTTAAATTTATGTCGGTGATTTTATAAGTGGGCCCCATTTGTGCTTCAAATTTGTGGTCTGGCCTGAATTATGACCCAAAATTCAGAATCCCTTCCTAAATCTAAATGGGCCTCAATTTCTCATTTATTTAGGATATGTTTTTCATAAGGGAAATCTTCATAAATGACTTCAGTAGAACAAATATGTATAGATATTAATCCATATTTTAACAAAAAAAAAAAAAAAAAAATATATATATATATATATATATATTTTTTTTTTTAAATATTTATGATATCATGAATTTGTTTTAATTTAATATTAGTATTTTATTCTTGATTTAAAAGAAAAAAAATAAAAATATTTTATAACTTTTTAATTTTACAATTTTAATTAAGTGTTTTTAATTATGTATTTTATTATTTTTTTAATTTTAAGTGATTTATTTATGGCAATTATCGAGTATCATTAATTAGATTTATTATTAATAAAAATTTATTTGGTATGTTATTTGTTACAAAAAAAAAAAAAAAAAAAAAAAAAAAAAAAAAAAATATATATATATATAATAATAATAATGATTTTCTCCATCAATTTCTCTTATTCTCTCTCACTACCATTTTCATCTGTTATAAAAAACGATTTTCTACATAATTAAATTTCTTTCATTTGTTATAAAAAACGATTTTCTACATCAATTAAATTTCTTCGTCCATTCGTCGTCGGTTGTTTCTGTCAAACGATTTTCGCCGCTACACAATTACCCTCAATATATTCGAAACAAATATATACCTTAATATTCGAAATATATACCTTAATATATACACTGTTTCGAAACAAATATATACCTTAATTATACACTGTTATATATATATACATCTTGATTTTAGATTTATATATATCTGAATTTATACCCTGTATATATCTGAAACAGTCACATAAACTTATCCCGTAGTATATACACCCTAATACATATATAAATCATGTTTATATAATAAAACATCAACCATTAAAAAAAGTCATGATATATATATGATGTATATAGATACTGTTATATAAAAATAAAATTTCCAAACTAAAAAAATAAAATAGTGCGGTAAATCTACCACGACTTATGGTTATCGGTGACGACGGTGTGAATGAAATTGGAGAGTCGGTGGTGAAACCACAAAAGAGGACGACAACGTAAAGAAACAAGGACTAATGGATAAAGAAACAAGGACTAAAGAAACAAGGACTAATGGATAAAGAAACAAGGACTAACAAATTTGTAGAAGAGAGTGAGGAAAAAAAATTGAAAAAGTATTTTGAAATTCTGTATCTACAATATTGTCCACTCTGGGCCTTAAACCAGGACAAATTCGTTCGAGGACTCTTGTCGCATTCCCAACAATTCTTCCTCGAACGAAGTACCACCGAGTCCTCCCCTCAAATAGTCATTTGCTCTTATCTAGGTCAACTTCTTCACCGAAGCACACCACCTTTTCGATAGAGTCACCGAGTCCCTCCCCTCAAATAGTCATTTGCTCTTATCCAGGTAAATTCCTTCACCAGAGCACACCGCCTTTCCAATAGAGCCACCGAGCCTCTCCCCTCAAATAGTCATTTAGTCATTTGCTCTTATCGAGGCCAACTCCTTCACCAGAGCATGATAGAACTTAATGACTACACCTTTGAGGCTCACCATATCTTTGTTCGACACCCGAGACCCTCACCATATCTTTGTTCGACACCCGAGACCCTCACCATATTTTTATTCGACACCCGAGGATTTCCTCGACATTGTTAAGTTAGGGGCATAACTCTAATAAAAAATGTGGGGTGTGCCATTAACATTAAATAAATAATAATTAAAAATAAAAAAAATACCTTAAATGGAAAATTGGAGTAGATGTCTGCCTCTCTAAAGCTGAGATTTTTTTTTTTTTTAAAAGACTAAAGCTGAGAAAAATTGAAAGTGTAATTTAGCCCAATTGAGTGATGAATTTTAGATTCAAATCTTAATTTGATTTAATTTTGAATCAAATCATATCTTCAAAATCTTAAAAAAATTTATCAGAATTTCATTTTGAATCAAATAATTGAATTACGAATATTTTATCGTAATTAACTCAAATTTAAAGGAATATTTTGGTCTAAAAATATTTTTTAATTATTCTGATTCTTTTTTAATATAGTATAAATATATATTATAAACATTTTTAAGAATTAAGGCATAGCCATTTTAGTCCCTTTGTTTTTCCCTTTTTTCTGTAAATAAAAAAAACAAAAAACGTTTGAAAACTATTTTTTTGTTTTAAATTTTCTAAAAACTAAAAAAACCAAACATATTTGATAATGGTTCTTCAGTTTTAAAAAGATATGATTAGTATTGAGGGATTGATTTTTTTTTTTTTTTTTTTTTTTTACGAGAAATTAAATCATTTCTATAATTATTTAAATTATATTATGACTATAAATATTTTGTTCGATCATGAGATCAGATCTTCAAATCACTAACCTTAAAAAAAAATGATTACAAATACTTTAAACATTTTGACCCAAAAATGATTTTAATAATGTTTATAGTATCCTTAATCAAAAGTTAATTATCCAATTATTATTATTATTATTATTATTATTATTATTATTATTATTATTATTATTATTTATTTATTTATTTTTTTTTTTTTTTGAGAGTAAGCTCATAACAAACTAAGCTAGAGAAATATCACGAAGAATAAAAGACTCAACCTGAGGAGGAACATCATCCACCCAAACCAAACTTTGGCGAAGCATCAACGCAAGTTTCGCAAGCTGGTGCGCCACCACGTTGCCTTCACGATAGGTAAACCTGCAGCCACCCCCACACGCTTGGAGAAGCCGAGAGCCCACTCCCGACACAAGCACACCAACTTCTGATAAGTCCTCGACCCTCTCTTGAAATAAGGAACATATCCGGGAGGAATCTGATTCAAGAACCACAGGAAGTAACCCACCTTCCCATGCCATGCGCCATGCGCATACCCTCTACCGCTGCCAACCCTTCCGCCATCGCCACACTGCGCACATTCTGGAGCCACATAATGGCCGCCAACATCACTAACCCCTCTGAATTTCGTACCACTACTCCCACACCTGCCAAGCCTCCTTCCTTCACGAAACCTGCATTCACGTTCACCAAATAAATCTTTAAAAAGTGAGAATGTTTGAAAAACTTGTTTTAAACTACTTTGCCCTTATTTTAATTTTTAATGAAAGAATTTTAATAATTGAAATTTTTCTCTAATTATTTAAATATTATTATTATTATTATTTTTTTTTAACTTAAATGATAACCAGGTGACTAAAAAGAAGTTAACAAATAATGTAAATTCGCAAAACAAAAAGTATTATGTAGGTCACGTGTTCGATTCACGTTCATTGCATTTTTTATTTTATTTTATCCATATTTTATTCTTTAATTATAATTTATAAAATTTTAAAACCGACCAGAACTCAATTGTATGCATCGATCCAATCTTTCACTAGTTATACTAAAAAAAAATAAAAAATAAAAACTTTTATAATTAAAAAAGATTTGTAACAGCTAAAGCGAGCATAGCTCAGCTGACATATGTATGACTTGATGACCAAGAGGTCTGTGGTTCGAATCCCCCCATCTCCAATGTACTCAAAAAAAAAAAAAAAAAAAATTTTTTGTAACTCTCACTTTCTATTAGTATAAAAATGAATTTTCTTCACTATTTTTTTACCTACATCAAGTTTCATTCTTAATTTTGTGTTCAATATCTCAAATCTTAGGTTTGTGACTTTATAGATTCTCCGTGATAATTTTAAATGATGAGTGTATAATTGGGGTCTTGAATTTTTTTTGTTACTATTTTCTTTTCCTCCTATAATTAGTGAATTGCTATTTTATTTAAAATGTTTTGTTGAAAAAATAAAGATTTCACAATAAATTACAAATTTACGTTTCTTTTATTAATTAAAAAAGTCCATGTAATGTCATGCCTCACAAAATTTTAAATCAATTATAAATAGTAAAATAATTAATTATCAACGTAAAATAAAAATTAAAAGATTTGAATAAAAAAAGTTATTTCATTTCATTTCTAAAGAATTTACCGAATTATCCTATAATTATAATATGAAATAAGATTAGCAAACTAATTTTATCTCTCATGAATTTCGAAAGTTAATTACATAATAATATGATTATGAACATCGTTACAATGTCTCAATGACCCATGAAAATATCAAGGGTTAAATAACTTAGAAATCAGAAACAAACACATATAAGACTTAGTGATTTTGGCTAAAGACGAATGCAACCGAACCATTCAACCAAACGCACCGCTAGCGCACATGACAACCCCCACTGCACTGTTCCAACTTCGATTGTCAATAACATTTTGATGGAGTATTGGAATATAGTCAAATTGAATATCATTTTAAAACTCCTTGAAAGAGATTTTCAACCGTATAAAGAACAATCCAATCTGAACATTGGAAAAGAAGTTATCAAAACACCATTCTTCAAATCTGAAAAAATGCTCTCTGTGATTAAAGTTTCAAAGTGAGAAATCCAACGAAAAAGATGAAAATTAAGAGAAAAATGAGAAGAAGAACACAAACTAATTACGTGGTTCAACACTTGGTCTACATCCACAGGAGAAGGGGAATTTCTCTTTCAGTTGATTAGTCACCTCACTCTAACTCTCATCTCTCTATCCTTTATATAAGCTATTGTACTTTTTTTTTTTTTTTTTGCTATTATTTTATCCCTTTATGAGTTAAGATTTCATGCATAGTTAGAAGAATGTAGAGTAACTAATTTGTTAGATTGAGTTGGTTGCAACAATTTCTACAATTCTCCACCTTGAAACCAACGGAAAAATCATATTTGCTCCCATTCCAATAACCATCTATGTTCATCATTTTTCAGGTAGGAAATCGGTTAGGTAAAAGCATTTTTGGAATTTGAGTTGAGTCACTGGCTTTGTCAACATGTCTGAAGTATTATATGAGGTATGATCTTTCAGAACTTCTATGTTTCCTCTCTCAATCGGTTCATGCACAAAATGGAATTTAATATCTATATGCTTTCTACGATTGTGAAATTGTGGAATTGACGATTTTTTGAAAGATGTATAGTGCTTTGGTTATCAAAATAGATCTTTACTGATTTCTGATTGATGCCAAAGTCACTTAGCAACCCTTTCAACGATAATCCTTCTTTAATTGCTTCTGATAGTGAAATTCGTGCCTCTTAGTAGATAGAGCAACTACAGGTTGTAAAGTAGCTTTCCAACTTAGGAGATTATTTCTCAATAGGAAAACATAACCTGATAGAGATCTTCTCTTGTCTAGGTCCCCTGCATAGTCTGAATCAACAAACCCATAGAGTTCATGTTCTGATTTTTCACATTGTTGATATAGAAGTCTAACTTCATTTGTACCCTTAAGATACTTTAATATCCATTTATTTGCCTCTCAATGCATTCTACCCAGATTAACCATGTATCTACTTACTAGGCTAGCGACATAGGATAGATCGGGCCTAGTAAATATCATTAGATACACCAAACTGTCAACTACTTGACTGTAGGGTATAGAAGACATCAAATTTTAGTGCTCAACATCAATTTCTTTTGGTGAATTAGCTTATGATAACGTGAAACATTGAGCAATAGGAGTAGAGACTGATTTAGCTTCATCCATATGAAATCTTTTTATCATTTTAGTACAGTAGGTGTGTTGGCTGATATGAAGTAGATATTTCTCCATTTTCTGTCAATTTCAATCCCTAGGATTCTTTTAGACTCACCCATGTCTTTCATATCAAATTCTTTCTTTATGAGATCTTTGATTTGTTTCAAATTCTTCTTAGAACTCCCTGTCAACAACATATCATCTACATATAGGAGTAAGTAGACAATATTAGTGAAAGTCTTTGTATTTACAAAAACACAATTAACATAAGAGCTTTTCTGAAACTCAATTCTTGTCATAAACTCATCAAACTGTTGATACCAACATCTAGGTGATTGCTTGAGTCCATATATAGACTTATTTAACAAGCAATAGAGATATTTTTTTGCCTTTCGCTTCATATTCCTTAGGTTGAACAATGTATATAGTTTCATTTAGAAAACCAAGTAGAAATGATGTTTTGACATCTAGTTGATCCATCTCTAAGTCATTTTGAACCACCACTGGTAAAAGCATTCTTATGGAAGTTTGCTTTACTATTGGTGAAAAGATATCAATATAGTCTATCCCTTGCTCTTGAGTGAAGCCTTTAGCAACCAAACGTGCTTTGAACCTAGGCTTTTGAACATTATGTGTACTTTCTTTATATTTGTAGATCCATTTAGAAGCAATAGGTTTACTGCCCTTAGGAAGAGGTATTAGGGACCAAGTCTCATTTAAGTTTAGAGAGTCCATTTATTCATCCATGTCCTCAATACATCTTCTAACATTAGAACCATTCACAGTCTTTTCAAATGAGGTTGGTTCATAATCATTTAAGGCTTCAGAGACATTTAGTGCAAGCTTAGCATAGTATGCTTGTGCATATCTTGATGGTGGCACAATAGTTCTTCTTTGCCTATCTCTAGCTAGTGAATAATCACTTAGGGGCCGTTTGGTTGACGTCTTTGAGGGTGGGCATCTCAGGATGGGAATGGGCATCTGATGGTCATGACCACGTTTGGTTTACAATTTTTGAATTTATGCCCAGGCATACCTGATGCCCGGGCATCACAAGAAAGCTTTATGATGACATTCCAATTTGATGACTTTCTCCGAAAGCCACATGTATGTCATCTTCTTCCTTTGTTTTTTTTTTAAAAAAACAATCTTCTTCTTTTTTTTTTTTTTTACAACATTTTATTATTCTTCAATTATCAATATAAAACTCGTACAATTTTATTAAACTATGATCATTATTTCTTCAATTTTATTATTCTACTAAATAATTAGAATTACAAATTTATATAAATTTATTAAATACATTTTGTTAGGAGAATTATTAAGATCGATTGCTAAATAAAATCAACGACCTGGAATTATATAGTTATTAATGAATGAAGATTAAATTAAAATATAATTGCTTACAATTATTTTTAATAATTTGACTTAATAAAATGAATTAAGTAGCAACAATTAATTATTTATAATTTATTCCCATGAAAATCTGATGACATTCTCATGCAGCACCAAACACAGACATTATTGATTCTCAAGACATCTCATTCCCAGGCATCTTCTATTCCCAAACATCTGCAAATACTCAAACCAAACGGCCCCCTAGATTAGGTTGTTCATGTTATGTTTCTTCAACATCCTCTATCACAGAGGACTCCTCACTTTCATTTTCAGTTTCTATTTGAGGTAGATTAGGTTGTTCATGTTATGTTTCTTCAACATCCTCTATCACAGAGGACTCCTCACTTTCATTTTCAGTTTCTATTTGAGGTATAGGAGGTGTAATATGTCTAAAAGGTAGCTTCAACTCAACTTTATCATTCATAGGCTGAAAATTAACAATGTAGTGCTGTCTTTTTGCATAAAAATTTATGTTTCTCTAAATGTCACATCCCTATTGTTTACACATCTCTTTTCAGTAGGATGCCATAGTCTAAATCATTTAACTCCTTCAATAAAGCCTACAAACATGCATTTAAAAGTTATTGCTCTTAACTTCCTTTGGCTTTGATGAACATAACCAATACACCAAAAAACTCTTAGGTTATCAAATTTAGGTGGGTGTTTGGTCCATTTTTCTTCAGAAGTTAAAAAATTTAGAGATGAATGTGGGCATCTATTTAAGGTATAGACAGTATATGAGGCTGCCTCGACCCAAATATTTTTGGGTAGGATAGCATCAGAAAGTAGGCATATCACTCTTTCCATGATAGTTCTATTTAGCCTCTCTGCTACCCCATTTTGTTGAGGTGTGTACCTGACTGTTCTATGTCTTGTAATCCTATTTTCTCTACAAAACTTGTTAAATTATTCTCCATAAAATTCTAGTCCATTGTAGTTCTTAGGTACTTGATTTTTCTAGCGATTTGATTTTCAATCAATGTTTTCCATTATTTAAACTTCTCAAACACTTGATGTTTAGATTTTAAAAAATAAACCCAACTCTTCCTAAAGTAATCATCGAGATAATAAGTACCTTACACCGCTTAGTGATGAAGTTGGAGATGTTCCCCATAAGTCAAAATGTATGTAGTCTAGAATGGCTTTTGTAGTGTGTTGGACTTTGTAAAGTTATGTTTTGTTATTTTCCCGATCACACAATGCTCACAAAACTTCAAATTGTCACTGATTCCTTGTGGCAATATCCCATATTTTGAGAGAACTTGTAGGCCTTTAGAGCTTATGCGAGATACTCTTTTATGTCAAATGTCTCCATCTATTAGCTTAGAGTCAATCACTCTCAAGGCCGATCGCTCCATTTGAATATATGATGTGGTAGAATTTGGGTAAATTCATATTACTCATGGTTATATCCTTAGTTAAATCCTTTTAGTTTCATTTTGAGTTTTAGTTTACTTTTCATTCTCTATAAATAGAGAATCTCTCTCATGTGTTCATTAACTTTTGATTCATGATAAGATTCTTGGATAGATTATTGGAGAGAACTCTCCTTAGTCACTTAGGCTACATCAAATTGGTATTAGAGCGACTGTCTGGGCCAACGTTGACTGTCCCCGGTGAAAGACCGGGAAACTCTTGTTGGCGCAGATCGCAAGAGGGAGCTTCGTGAGTTGTGTTCGTTGCCGAACATCATACACCTAATTACAAAGGGGAACCCATAAAGAAGATTCACCAAGAATTTTCAAGAATGAAGAATTACAAGACAAGAAAGATGACCAAGAAAAGATTCAATGATCGGTATAGGCAAGAAAACCACAAATACATTCAAGAACAATGCTGGAATTTTGATTCTAGCGATTCAGAAGATGAATTTCAACATAACAACTCGATCCATGCTCGATTCTTTCAAAAATTCTATCAAGATCTAAATTGGAATTCTTATTGTAGTGACTCCAGTGATTCCGAAGAAGAAGACCATGTTGCAATTTCAAGAATGTTCAATAAATTTCCAAGAACGGAAATTTACAACACAAGAAAGAAGTTCAAGACCAAAAAAGTTTTCTTTGAATGTGCATCACGACCATTGGAGACAAAAATTGAAGGAAATCATGACAAACACTACATCAACCATGATGAAATCGGGCGTCTTTTGGAAAATATATCTAACAATTTGGATCGTTTTACAACCAAACAACAAGAACCCGAAAAGGCAAGAATGACAAATTTTGAAAGTAGTAGTCAAGAAAACGGAGAATTCATCCGAAGTCAAGAACTCATGGATCATATGAGAAAGATTCAAGAAAATGCAATGGGGAGGTCTCTAGAACATCAATTTTCAAGATTCATGAATCAAGATTATGAAAGTTCGAGAAAAGAAGATTTTTTCCACAGAGATACACATCAAAATTGTGAGGATAGACAAGAAGAAAGGTTCCAAGAACAACAAGTCGACCTTCCAAAAAATGTTGGGAACATCTTTTATCATGATAAACTCCATGAATGTCGAAACGAAAGTTTCTTGGTTCAAGATTCCAATTGTTCCAACGAAAAAGATGATTTTTTTCATGGACTTGGAGTTAAAGATTCTGATTTTTTTCAACAAAGAAGAGAGGTGTTTTCTAAAATTTGAAAATTATTTTGATGAAGAAGATAAAATTGAAAAAGTATTGAAAGAAACGATTAATGTTAATGATGATGATGATATTGCTGGAAAATTTATTCAAGATCTTCATTAGAATGATTTGTCTGAAAAACACGAAGATTCTTTTATTGACCTCAATGATTTACTCTCAGATGATGAACACCATCAGATAAGTTTGAATGTCAACGAAGATCAATTCCTTTTGAATTTTGCTGAGTATTTTGACGAAGAGGATGAAATATTAATCTGTTTGGATAATCTTTTTACTATTGTGGAAGAAAATTTGGGGCTGGAAAATTTTCAGAACCAAATCCATAAAGTACGGTTGAGAAAAATTACCTTATTGAAATTATTGAGGTTGATGTTGGAAGACATTCAAATAAGGATACTATTGTTAAGTTTGGAACTTCAAGAGAATTTTCATGAAAATTACTTCAAGAATCTAATTTTGATTCGTTACATGAAAGAATAAATCCTTCACAAATTTGGTCAGGAAGACATCTTTATGAAAGTAGTTGAACTTTGTTTCTGTAAAAAAATATGTGTATTTGGAGGAATTTTTGAAGACTACTAGATCCTATTACATATGATTTTGGATTGACAAGACTTTTGGCATAGAAACCAAACTTTGGGGAGTATTGGTATACCTTGACGTGCTTATGAAATTAGAACGCAATTTTCAGTTGGAGTCTTTTGCAACCATCGACTGAAACATCTCTCTATTCAGGTAGTTCGTTTGTTTCTACTTATCTTCATTTTCTTTTTTAAACTCGAGGATGAGTTTTTTTTTTTAGGGATAAAATGATGTGGTAGGATTGAGGTAAATTCATATTACTCATGATTATATCCTTAGTTAAATCCTTTTAGTTTCATTTTGGGTTTTAGTTTACTTTTCATTCTCTAAAAATAGAGAATCCCTCTCATGTATTCATTAACTTTTGATTCATAATAAAATTCTTGGATAGATTCTTGGAGAGAACTCTCCTTAGTCACTTAGGCTACATCAACATCTTTGATCACAAAGAGTCCATTGACTCTAACTCCCACAAGTATTGTTTTAGAGTTTTTTTATAACTTCGAATGTACCTCATCTCCCCTGGTACTCAAAGCCAATAGAGTCTAGCTTGCCTAAAGATATTAAATTTCTCTTTAGATTTGGTACATGTCTCACATTTTAAAGTAGCTTTAGTGACCCATCTTTTACCCTTAGGAAAACTGGTAAAATGCCTACAACTTGGCAAGCATCATTGTTGCCCATATAGACTAGTCCTCCATCTATTTTTCTGTAGGTATTAAACCATTCTTTAGATGGAGTCATGTGAAAAGAACAACCAAAGTCAAGAACCAAATCCTGTTTTTCAAGGGGGATTACTAGATTTGCAAATCCATTTGAGGTAGCTAGTGCATCAAAAAATGTGTTGGACGATTCTCCAACTTGTGCTCTGATGGTTTTCGATTTTGATTTTTTATGATTTTTTCTCTTGAGAGCATAACAATCTTTTGTTGAATGATTATCTCTTTTACGAAAATTGCATTGGACTTTTGGTTTGTTTCTGTTTTTATCATGTTGTTGTTGCTTCCCCTTTTTTCAATGTTTTTTTTTTCCTTTAATGAAAAGACCTTTTATTGGTTGATGTTTACTTTTTTGACCTTGCAATTTCATTTCTTTTGTCCTTGGAGCTGAAATGATTGCATCGATAGTGATTGTTTCCCTTCCATACTTCAAAGCATTTTTAAACTTCTTTGAATGAATGTGTAAGTGAGTTTAGTAGGACGAAGGACTCGTTATCTTCTCCTATATTTTCTCCAAGACTCTCGAATTCGGTAGTTAACTTCTTGAAACTATCAAGATTTTCGGACAAAGATCTTGAAGGATCCATCTTGAATGTAAATATTTTATCCAAGTACATCTTAGTAGGAAGATCTTTCTTTTCATACAACTCATTCAGTTTAGTCCACATCTCGAATGTTGTTTCTTTTTCAATTACCTGCCTTAGGACACAATCACTCAAGTTTAATACTAATGTTCCATGTGCTGTGAGTTCCATGGTTTCTTTCTCATCTCCGATTAGTGTAGTTGGTAATTTGGAAGGATCTTGGATGGCTTTGTGAGCCTTTTGTTTTCCAAGAATGGCTTTGATTTTGACTTTCCATAAACCAAATTCACCATTTTCCATCAAACTTCTCGTTCTTATATCTGGCTACTGCTATATTTATGTCTTCTTGATCTTTTTAATCTTCAAGATTTGCTTTATGGAATGTTCTTGAAGGCTTGGATACCAAGTTGTAGAGATTAATTGAGCTTTTAGAAACTAAAATAGGCCAAAATAACAAACTTTATCTTCCTTTTATGTTTACAAGTGTTTGGATGAATGGTTTTGCTGCTGCCACGTTTCCACCTACATGCAAAGAGAGAGAAATCTATGGCAGAAACTTCAGTCTGGCAAGAAAAACCAAAACACCATTCTTCAGATCTGAAAATTGCTCTCTGTGATTAAAGCTTCAAACCGAGAAAACCAACGAAGAAGATGAAGATTAAGAGGAGAATGAGAAGAAGAACACAAACTATTTACGTGGTTCAACACTTGGCCTACATCCATGGGAGAAGGGGGTTTCTCTTTCAATTGATTTTGTTTTTGGAGAATGTTTACAGATTAGTCACCTCACCTTAACTCTCATCTCTCCATCTTTTATATAAGCGACTGTATTTTTTTTGCTATTATTTTATCCTTTTATAAGTAAGGATTTCATGCATAAGTAGAGGAATTTAGAGTAACTAATTTGTTGATTGAGTTGGTTGCAACAATTTCTACAACCGACACTCAGATCTAATCTCCATTCCCCGTTGCAATGGTTGTTGCCCCTCTCTTCGTGAGAAGAATATTTACATGGTCAAGCTTGTTGAGCAGACTGGGCACTACGAGGAGTTGGTCGAGTTCATCGAGAAGGTTTTCGCTTCCATCGACAAGGAGGAGCTCACCATCCAAAAGAGAAACCTCATCTTCGTCGCCTACAATAACGTCATTGACACTCGCATGGCCTCTGATCCTGACGCATCATCTCTTCCAATGAGGAGAAGAAAGAGAGTCGAGGCAACAACGACCATGTCTCTGTGATAAGTGACAATAGATTCAAAATTGAGACTAGGCTCTTCAATATTTGTGATGGAATCCTCAAACTCGTCGATTCCATACTCATTCCCTCTGCCACCTCTCGAGATCCAAGGTCTTTAAAAAAAATTGAAATGAAAGGGGAAATTCTCCCTCCTTTAAGTTTTATATAAAAAAAGAAAAAAGAAAAAATAAAACAAAGAAGAAATGAAGGGGAAATGAGAGGAAATGACAAGAAAAAAATGGAGATATAGTTGTTAAAAAGAGTAGAGAAATGAGAGAAGAAGAGGGGGTGAGGGAAAAAGAAAAGAGAGAAAAAAGAAAGAAAAAATGTTTTTTTTTTTTTTTTAATTTTAATAATTAAAAAAAGTATATATTTTGTTTTTTTAATAAAAAATAGGTGTCACGTCAGCTTTCCGTTAGTAATTAACGGAAAAAACTGACGAAGAGACCAAAAATGCTACCAAATACAAATCTCAAGAGTAAAATTGTTGAGTATGAAAATTAAGTACCAAAATGCTATCAAACTCAAACCCTAAGGACCAAACATGTAATTTACCCAAAAAATTATTATTGTTTATACTTATTGTTATAACATATTATTTTTTGGTAAATTACATTTTTTGTACCTCCGATTTGGGTTTAGTAGCATTTGGGTCCCTAAGGTTTTAAATTCAACAATTTTACTCTTGAGGTTTGCATTTAATATCGTTCTTAGTCTCTTCGTCAATTTTTCCGTTAATTTCTAACAGAGAGCTAACGTTACACCTTTTTTTTTTTTTTAATTAGAATTAAAAATAATAAAATAATAAACAATTTTTTTTCTTCTTCTTCTTTTTCGCTCCTCTCTCTCACTTCTCTCTCATCCTTCCATCTTCTTCTTCCTCCAGACACAACTGTTGTCGTCGTCGACTATTTTTTTTCTTATTCTTCTTTTCTCTCCTTCCTTTCTTCTTCTTCTGTTTTCAGAAAGAAAGAAAAACCCGAAAGAGACTTTGTTTTTTTTTTATTTTCTTTTGAAAATAGGGGAAGAAGTGAAGAAAATGAGGAGGAAGGGAAAATAGAGGAAGAAGGAACAAAGGAAATGACGGAAGAAGAAAAGAAAATCGTTGGTTGCGACTGTCGGGAGGAAAAAGAATATGGAAGGATGAGAGAGAAGCGAGGGAAGAAAAAAAGAAAAAAAAATATATTTTTTAAAATCTAAACCCGAAAGAGGCTTTGTTTTTTTTTTAATTTTCTTTTGAAAATAGGGGAAGAAGTGAAGAAAATGAGGAGGAAGGGAAAATAGAGGAAGAAGGAACAAAGGAAATGACAGAAGAAGAAAAGAAAATTGTTGGTTGCGACTGTCGGGAGGAAAAAGAATATGGAAGGATGAGAGAGAAGCGAGGGAAGAAAAAAAGAAAAAAAATATATTTTTTAAATCTAATAACTACGTCAGCTTTCTATTAGGGATTAACGAAAATAATGACAGAGTTTAGTGATTGTTTCCTTCAAAGCATTTTTAACTTCTTTGAATGTGTAAGTGAGTTTAGTAGGACTAAGGACTCGTTATCTTCTCCTATTTTTTCTCCAAGACTCTCGAATTCAGTAGTTAACTTCTTGAAACTATCAAGATTTTCAGACAAAGATCTTGAAGGATCCATCTTGAATGTAAATATTTTTTACTTTAAGTACATCTTATTAGGAAGATCTTTATTTTCATACAAGTCATTTAGTTTAGTCCACATCTCGAATGTTGTTTCTTTTTCAATTACTTGCCTTAGGACACAATCCCTTAAGTTTAATACTAATGTTCCATTTGTTGTGAGTTTCATGGTTTCTTTCTCATCTCCGGTTACTGTAGTTGTTAATTTGGAAGGATCTTGGATGGCTTTGTGAGCCTTTTGCTGTCCAAGAATGACTTTGATTTTGACTTTCCATAAACCAAAATCACCATTTTCCATCAAACTTCTCGATCTTATATCTTGCTACTGCCATATTTATGTCTTCTTGATATTTTTAATCTTCAAGATTTGCTTTATGGAATGTTCTTGAAGGCTATGATACCAATTTGTAGAGATTAACGCTTTTAGAAACTAAAATAGGCCTAAATAACAAACCCTATCTTCTTTTTATGTTTACAGGTGTTGGATGAATGGTTTTGCTGCTTCCATGTTTCCACCTACATGCAAAGAGAGAGAGAAATCTATGGCAGAAACTTCAGTTTGGCAAGAAAAACTAAAACACCATTCTTCAGATCTGAAAAATTGCTCTCTGTGATTAAAGCTTCAAACCGAGAAAACTAACGAAGAAGATGAAGATTAAGACGAGAATGAGAAGAAAGACACAAACTATTTACGGCGGTTCAACACTTGGCCTACATCCACGAGAGAAGGGGGTTTCTCTTTCAATTGATTTTGTTTTTGGAGAATGTTTACAGATTAGTCACCTCACCTTAACTCTCATCTCTCTATCTTTTATATAAGCGACTATACTTTTTTTGCAATTATTTTATCCTTTTATAAGTAAGGATTTCATGCATAGTTAGAGGAATTTAGAGTAACTAATTTGTTGATTGAGTTGGTTGCAACAATTTCTACAACTGAGCCTAAGATCTAATCTCCATTCCCCTCTGCAATGGTTGTTGTCGCTCTCTTCGTGAGGAGAATGTTTACATGGTCAAGCTTGTTGAGCAGACTGGGCGCTACGAGGAGTTGACCGAGTTCATGGAGAAGGTTTTCGCTTCCATCGACAAGGAGGAGCTCACCGTCCAAGAGAGAAACCTCCTCTCCGTCGCCTACAATAACGTCATTGACACTCACATGGCCTCCTGACGCATCGTCTCTTCCATCGAGGAGAAGAAGGAGAGTCGAGGCAACAACGACCATGTCTCTGTCATACGTGACAATAGATCAAAAATTGAGACTGAGATCTTCAATATTTGTGATGGAATCCTCAAACTCGTCGATTCCATACTCATTCCCTCCGCCACCTTTGGAGATCCAATGTCTTTAAAAAAAAACTGAAATAAAGGGGGAAATCCTCCCTCCTTTTATATTAAAAAAAAAAAAAAAAAAACAAAGAAGAAATGAAGGGAAATGAGAGGAAATGACAAGAAAAAAAACGGAGGTATATATGTTAAAAAGAGTAGAGAAATGAGAGAGAAGAATAGGGGGTGATGGAGAAAGAAAAGAGAGAAAAAAGAAAGATTTTTTATTTTTTATTTTTATTTTAATAATTAAAAAGAGTATAATTTTTTTTTTAATAAAAAATAGGTGTCACGTTAGCTTTCCGTCAATAATTAACCGAAAAACTACGAAGGGACCAAAAATGCTACCAAATACAAATCTCAGGAGTAAAATTGTTGAGTATGAAAATTAAAGTACCAAAATGCTATCAAACTCAAACCCTAAGGACCAAACATGTAATTTACCCAAAATTTTATTATTGTTTATACTTATTATTATAACATATTATTTTTTGGTACCTTGGGTTTGAGCTTAGTAGCATTTGGGTCCCTAAGGTTTTAAATTCAACAATTTTACCTCTGAGGTTTGCATTTAATAGCGTTCTTAGTCTCTTCGTCAATTTTTCCGTTAATTTCTAACAGAGAGCTAACATTACAATAAACAGTTTTTTTCTTCTTCTTTTGTTCCCTCTTCTTTCTCGCTCCTCCCTCCTACTTCTCTTTGATCCTTCCATCTTCTTCTTCCTCCAGACAACCGTTGTCGCCGACTGTTTTGTTTCTTCTTCTTAGTTTCTCTTCTTCCTTTCTTCTTCTTCTGTTTTCAGAAAGGAAAAAAAATAACCCGAAAGAGGGTTTGTTATTTTTTTATTTATTTTGAAAATAGGGGAAGAAGGGAAGAAAATGAGGAGGAAGGGAAAATAGAGGAAGAAGGAAATGACAGAAGAAGAAAAAAAAAATCGTTCGTTGCGACTGTCTGAAGGAAGAAGAATATGCAAGGATGAGAGATAAGGAAGGGAGGAAGGAAGAAAAAAATAAAAATATATATATTTTTTAAAATTTAATAACTACTTCAGGTTTCTATTAGGAATTAACGAAAAAACGGATGGAGTTTAGTGATTGTTTCCCTTCCATACTTCAAAGTATTTTTAACTTTTTTGAATGAATCTGTAGGTGAGTTTAATAGGACGAAAGACTCATTATCTTCTCCTATCTTTTCTCCAATACTCTCGAATTCAGTAGTTAACTTCTTGAAACTATCAAGATTTTCGGACAATCTTGAATGTAAATATTTTTTTCCTTAAGTACATCTTATTAGGAAGATCTTTCTTTTCATACAACTCATTCAGTTTAGTCCACATCTCGAATGTTGTTTCTTTTTCAATTACCTGCCTTAGGACACAATAACTTAAGTTTAACACTAATGTTCCATTTATTGTGAGTTCCATGGTTTCTTTCTCATCTCCGGTTAGTGTAGTTGGTAATTTGGAAGGATCTTGGATGACTTTGTGAGCCTTTTGCTGTCCAAGAATGGCTTTGATTTTGACTTTCCATAAACCAAAATCACAATTTTACATCAAACTTCTCGATCTTATATCTTGCTACTGCTATATTTATGTCTTCTTGATATTTTTAATCTTCAAGATTTGCTTTATGGAATGTTCTTGAAGACTCTGATACCAATTTGTAGAGATTAATTGAGCTTTTAGAAACTAAAATAGGCCCAAATAACAATCCTTATCTTCCTTTTATGTTTACAGGTGTTGGATGAATGGTTTTGCTACTGCTACGTTTCCACCTACATGCAAAGAGAGAGAGAAATCTATGGCAGAAACTTCAGTTTGGCAAGAAAAACCAAAACACCATTCTTCAGATCTGAAAATTGCTTCTGTGATTAAAGCTTCAAACCGAGAAAACCAACAAAGAAGATGAAGATTAAGAGGAGAATGAGAAAACCAAAAAAAAAAAAAAAAAAAAAAAAGGAGAATGAGAAGAAGAACACAAACTATTTACGTGGTTCAACACTTAGCCTACATCCACGGGAGAAGGGGGTTTCTCTTTCAATTGATTTTGTTTTTGGAGAATGTTTACAAATTAGTCACCTCACCCTAACTTTCATCTCTCTATCTTTTATATAAGCGACTGAACTTTTTTTTGCTATTATTTTATCCTTTTAGAAGTAAAGATTTCATGCATAGTTAGAGGAATTTAGAGTAACTAATTTGTTGATTGAGTTGGTTGCAACAATTTCTACAACCGACACTCAGATCTAAACTCCATTCCCCGTTGCAATGGTTGTTGCCCCTCTCTTCGTGAGGAGAATGTTTACATGGTCAAGCTTGTTGAGCAGACTGGGCGCTACGAGGAGTTGGTCGAGTTCATGGAGAATGTTTTCGCTTCTATCGACAAGGAGGAGCTCACCATCCAAGAGAGAAACCTCATCTTCGTCGCCTACAATAACGTCATTGACACTCGCATGGCCTGCTGACGCATCATCTCTTCCATCGAGGAGAAGAAGGAGAGTCGAGGCAACAACGACCATGTCTCTGTAATACGTGACAATAGATCCAAAATTGAGACTGAGCTCTTCAATATTTGTGATGGAATCCTCAAACTCGTCGATTCCATACTCATTCCCTCTGCCATCTCTGGAGATCCAAGGTCTTTAAAAAAAAACTGAAAGAACGGGAAATTCTCCCTCCTTTAAGTTTTATATAAAAAAAACAAAAAACAAAACAGAGAAGAAATGAAGGGAAAATGAGAGGAAATGACAAGAAAAAAATGAAGATATAGTTGTTAAAAAGAGTAGAGAAATGAGATAAGAAGAGGGGTGATGGAAAAAGAAAAGAGAGAAAAAAAAGAAAGAAAAAATGTTTTTTTTTTTTAATTTTAATAATTAAAAAAAATATAGTTTTTTTTTTTTAATAAAAAATAGGTGTCACGTTAGCTTTCCGTTAGTAATTAACGGAAAAACTGAGGAAGGGACCAAAAATGCTACCAAATACAAATCTGAGGAGTAAAATTGTTGAGTATGAAAATTAAGTACCAAAATGCTATCAAACTCAAACCCTAAGGACCAAACATGTAATTTACCCAAAAAATTATTATTGTTTATACTTATTGTTATAACATATTATTTTTTGGTAAATTACATTTTTGGTACCTCAGGTTTGAGTTTAGTAGCATATGGGTCCCTAAGGCTTTAAATTCAACAATTTTACTCTTGAGGTTTGCATTTAATATCGTTCTTAGTCTCTTCGTCAATTTTTCCGTTAATTTCTAACAGATAGCTAACGTTACACCTTTTTTTTTAATTTGAATTAAAAATAATAAAATAATAAACAATTTTTCTTCTTCTTTTGTTCCCTCTTCTTTTTCGCTGCTCTCTCTCGCTTCTCTCTCATCTTTTCATCTTCTTCTTCCTCCAGACAACTGTTGTCGTCGTCGATTTTTTTTCTTATTGTTTTTTTCTCTCCTTCCTTTCTTCTTCTTCTGTTTTCAGAAAGAAAGAAAAAACCCGAAAGAGGGTTTGTTATTTTTTATTTTCTTTTGAAAATAGGGGAAGAAGGGAAGAAAATGAGGAGGAAGGGAAAATAGAGAAAGAAGGAAATGACACCAGAAGAAAAAAAAATCGTTGGTTGCGACTAGAGGAAGAAGAATATGGAAGGATGAGAGAGAAAAAAGGCAGGAGAGAAGAAAAAAAGAAAAAAAATATATTTTTTTTAAAAATTTAATAACTACGTCAGCTTTCTATTAAGGATTAACGAAAAAAAATGACGGAGGGACTAAGAACGCTACTAAATGTAAATCTGAAAGATAAAATTGTTGAGTTTAAAACTTTAAAACCAAAATGCTACCAAACTCAAATTTGAAAGTAAAAAAATGGGGTAATTTAGAGTGAGGTGTTGTTTTTTAAACTATTTAGAAAAATAGGGTGATTTTCAAACAAATTCAAAAAATGAGGTTTTTTTTTTGTCTTATTAGGAATGCGGGGTTCAACCCGCAAAAAATGGAGTTTTTTTTTTTTTTTTTTTGGTCTTATTTGGAGTGCCGGGTTCAACCCACGCACTTGTACCGGTCAAATGGTTGTAGAAGCGCAACACCCTCCACCATTGAATTAAAGGCGGTTTTTATTTACTAAATATAAAATTTTAGTGGATCCACGTAATAATTTTAACTTCTCTCATATTTATGGTTATAATTTTTTTAAATCTCTCCCCCTTTCACAATTTTTTATTCTCTCTCCTTTCCCCTTTCCATCCTTTTTTCTCTTCTCCATAGTTCTGATTTCTTGGAGTGAAAAATGTCCAAATACTAAGAAATAAGGTAGAAAAAAACTCACAATTAAATTATTTAAATAGTAATTGGTTCAAATTAAAAATACCATTTATTTATTTATTTTGGGTTTTACCAACTTATTATATTACTATATTTCAGTCTTTTTCAATAATAAAAATTTAGGTCCGCGAGTACTTTTCTACTTGATTAACATTTCACGTGTATTCATTGTTTTAGGTCGAAAATTTAAATCCTCGTTACACCACATTTGTTGTACTAAAATATAAATATTTGGAGAAAAAAAATCAATTTTTGCTCTTAAACTTGTGAAGTTTCATCAATTATTATAAGAAACCTTCAATTTCATCAAATTGCATACTCAACCTAAATAAATGTTTAGAGGTAACTTTCATTTACGAATTTGTTACAAAATATATATATATATATATATATATATATATATATATATATATATTCACATGTTTTTAATTAATTATTAAAAAAAAATATAAGAAATCTAATAAACACAAATTTAACATTTGAAGAGTCTATTAAATATTGTTTTGAGACGCTTATAATCGATAATTATAATAATTTGTGAGTTATACTCGTCGTAAATAATAATCAGTACTATGGAGAAGAGTAAATAAGATAAAAAGAGAGAGGAGAGAGAATTAAAAAAATGGGAGAGATTTAAAAAAATATAACGACAAATATTAATAATTTTGTTAGTGAGGAGAGAAGTTAAAATTATTGCGTGACTCCACCCAAAATTGTATATTTAGTAAATAAAAATCATCACAGCACGTGGCTTTAATTGAATGGTGGTGGGTGTTATCGCTTCTACAAGAAGGGCATTTCAAATATTTGACCGGTCCAAGTGCGCGGATTGAACCCGCGCACTAAAAAAACCCCATTTTTTAAATAGTTTCAAAATCAACACCCCCACCCTAAATTATCCCAAAAAATATAATTTACCTCTTTTTTTTTTCTCCATGAGATAATTCGAAACTACTTACTTTTGTGTGTATATACAATTATTTATTGTTTAACAAAATATGAGATAAGAACCAACTAAATAAATAACATGACCATAACTCTATCCACATAATGCGCAGACTAGATTTAAAAAATAAGAAGTTACTATATTTAATAATAATAATAAAAAAAAAACTTGTAATAAAAAAAATCAATTGATTATAAAAAGCGTAATTTCTCCTTCTATATTTTTTGAGTTGATCCTAAGCTATCTATTCAAATATTTCCATAAAAAAAATAGCATGTGGCATATATATCCATATTAAATAGATCATTATTGATTTAGAGCAATTAATCAATAGTAAACCGTTGATTAATAAATCATCATATATAATTTCTTCAAAAAAAAAAAAAAAAAATTACTATATATAATATAACCAACATATCATCTGTAATTACACGTCAAGTATATTTAAAATTATAATTCATAAATTGTTGATTTATTACATTGACTTGGTCTTCCAATGGCAATAATAAATCATTGGTTGACTAAATGTCAACTTTCTTTAAAAAATATTTTCCTAAAGAAAATGACTTTCAAAACTAGTTAAATTATAAATTCAATGTATGTACTTCAAGCATAGTGTCCATTTAATCTCCCAACTAACAAAAAAAAATCAAAAAGTCAAAAAAATTAAAAAAATTAAAAAAATCAAGAATTTTAGGTTATATATATATACCGTTCGATTTTGCAAGCAACTGAGTGGCTTTCGCTCCTTGGTCTATTGTAGTGAGATGTTTATGAACATTCCATTAATAATGCTAGCGGTAGAGACTAAATAAAAGTATAATGTAAAGTTTTGAAATATAATTGAAGTACACGACTATACAATTATTTCAATTATTATATTGAATTTTCAAAAATAAAAAAGGTCATGTCCGTAGTGAAATTTGTTTCGTGAGAGTTTCTAATATTCTAAAGATTGAAGAAAGTGTAATTTTCAAAAAGCAAAAAGAACAAAAGGGGAAAGAATAACAAAAAAGAAGAGAAAACATAGTTGAAAAGTGAAAGATCATCAAATTCTCGTAAGGAACCTTAATTGATCCTTTGCACAATTTATGAAAGTTGTGACTCGATGAATTAATTATTAAATAGACAATAGATCAAGCTCGACTCCTTCGACACGATGTATCGAAACTTATTACCTTTCATTCATTTGTACACAAACTTTCTCTATTTTATCCGACATTTTGGTAAGATACGAATTAGAAACCTTGAAAACTAATCAAATCAATAATAATAATAATAATAAACAAGAAATGTTATCGAAGACTATTCTCATTTCCTGTTTCTCATTTTTTTAAGAAACAAACATATTTGATCAACATCTCGTTTTTTGTTTTACATATTTGATCAACATCTCATTTCTTGTTTCTAAATTTTAAACGGTAAACACTGACATTAATTTCAAACAACTTGATCAATTCCAAATTTAACTAGACAATCTAATCAAATTTTCGACGATTTCAACGTTATTTTTTCGGTTCGACGTCAATTTTGAAAACGAAATCGAGCCTAACGAACTTGCCTACTCTAATTTTGGTCTTTTAGGAAGATGGTCTATCACTCATCAATACATGAAAAGCTTGAATCTTTCCAGCTTTAGAATATGAGAAACGCTCACGGCAACTCCACCAACTTGGCTGCCACGTGGCGTTTGTGGATTTGACAGTCATACTTTCTCCCTCACAGTCCTCTAAACTTATCTCTTAAGCTACTGCAAAAAAACAAATAAGTACAAAAATAAAAACGTTGACAATTCAACTTGGAGACCATATTTTTTTTTTTCTTGAGGAGACTTGCAGACCAATCATTCATAATAAACATTAACAACAAAGAATAATTTCTTTTTAATATTAAACCTTTTCCTTTTAAATAAAAAAAAAAAAAAAAAAAAATTTACAACATGTGGAGATAGGGTTCGAAAACTAAAGAGATGGGGTTCGAAAACTAAAGATCTCTGGCTCATAGTTTGACAGTTAAGCTAAAAAAAAATAAAATAAAAAATAAACTATTAAATTTCATGAAGAAACAAGGATTGGTTGCACAAACAGCAATCATGCGCAAAATAATTACAAATTTAACAAAGTTTAAAACTTTTTGCAAATATAGCAAAAAATCAGTGGCGACTTTATGACATTATCACTGACAAAATTCTATAAAAAAAAGACTACTATCAGCGATAGACCATACTATCAGTGATAGAAATTGTCATATCCGCAATTTTTTTTAAAAAATGCTATATTTTTAATTATTTTACTCTAAATTGACATTTGTTACAATTTGCCAATAAACAATGTATTTTCTTTTTAAAAAAACATAGGATTCTATTTTAGAAAATAAGAAATAAATAACTAAAAAGAAAAGGTTTTAGTTAACTTGTTCAACTTTGAGTTCATTGAAAAAAAGAAAAAGAAAAAGAAAAAAAGAAAAAGATAAGAGAAAGCAGAGTCCGTTTTTCTTTATGAAGAGAGGTGGATCACAAGGATAATAATAGCCTCTTACCTCAGACAAACCAGCAAGATACCCTTTGCTCCACGTCACCATTCCCTCATGCTGCCATGTCATCATGCCACATCAGCACAACAGAAACCTACACCCACTTTGACCAAACTTATTAACTTCCACATACATGTATATATATAACCAGAGAAAGAGAGAGAGAGAGTTCTCTTGTGAATGCAAAAATATGATTAGTTTAAGAAGACTTGAAAATTTCAAATCTCAGAGCATTGAATTGTGTTGAATTTTGAGGGCCAAGAATTTCCAAGAACAAGAACGTTACTTTCTCTCCTCAACCAATCCAAAGCACTTCAAGAAGATAACAACTGCTACTACGAAGTGCTTCTGTTGTTGAATTTTAGGAACTGGTTTCTCCCTGCAATGAAATAATGGAAACCAGAGCACCACCAAGTGTATCACAGAACCATTCCCAACAAGTTCAAGAAAGAAGAGTTTCATCTTCAATCCCCATCAATGTATTTTTCTCTCTCTTTCTCTATCAAGAAAGCATTTCCATTTTCATATTCATGTTAATTCAGATCCATTTTTGGTGTAGGGAGGTTGACTTACTTGTATATGAATGAATCTTGTTGGCTGTTTGTTCCAGGTTCAAGAACCGAGCCATCCGATAGAGCCTACGTTGGGATGGAAAATTTTCAGGTGGATTTCTAGCATAGTTTTCAACGTCCATTTATGTCTGGTAGCCGTCTTGGTGATCTTTTTGACAGTTCGAGGACTTCGGTCGGCTTCTAAAACCCATCATTTTCACCCGGAGAAGTGGTACCCGCCATTGTTGGCTTCTATTGGGAGCTCTGGAATCATTGCCTTTTCATGGCAGGCCTTCACTGGCTGTTCCCCTTCTATGGCCTTCAAGACAGCCTTCTGGTTCAGCCCCATGCTATCACTCGCTTCTGGCATTTTCTTTGTCATCGTCGGATCTCCTGGCAGTTTAGCAGCAGGAGTAATCCTCG
The DNA here is from genome assembly GCA_028017165.1 of Herpetospermum pedunculosum. Classification (NCBI taxonomy): domain Eukaryota; kingdom Viridiplantae; phylum Streptophyta; class Magnoliopsida; order Cucurbitales; family Cucurbitaceae; genus Herpetospermum; species Herpetospermum pedunculosum. The sequence goes on from CM051525.1 coordinate 58,812,741, forward strand.
TATTTTTTTCCTTGATTCTGTCGGGATATGTCTGTTGGATTAATCACCGGTTGAACTACGCGATTCAAATTCTATCGGTTTCTACTAAATACCCTCCGGCAAAAACTCCAATCTTTGTCATTGGATCGATCCTCGTTGGCATTCTTTACGCATCTTTCTTGGTCATTGGCATTGGTGGAGCCGTTGCTGTCAGGTCTGGTTTTAAAGCAGGGTTCATAGCAGCAATACTGTTGAGCCTAACCTGGAGTCTGCAGGTCATCAAGAACATAGTGCAAGTTACTATCTCACGCATAAAGTACTTGAATTTAGCTTGGGGTCGTGAAAAGGACTTACGAGCAGCTTTCTGCGAGACAATGAAGCATTTACTTGGAACTATTTCTCTTGGCTCAGCCATCAACCCCCTTATCAGCTTCTTCCAGGGATCTACCCGTGCCATGAGGTTGGTGGCAGGAGACTCAGATGAGTTCCTTTTCTCTTGTGCAAACTGCTGCTCAGGGATCGCTTCAATTCTGAGAAACCGCGGAAACAGATGGGGCTTCGTCCACGTCGGTGTTTACAATAAAGGGATTGTGCAGGCTTCATACGATACCTGGGAGGCATTCAAGAGGGTGGATATGGAAATTGTTATAGAATCCGATCTCACAGTGTCTTTCTGCTTTCTCTGCGGGGTTTCGGGTGGTGCAATCTGCAGCATTATAAGTGGAATCTGGGCACTTGTAATACACAAGAGCTACGCAACTGAATTAGCAATCTACGCCTTCCTGATTGGCTATTTTCTGGTAATGAACTGGAAAAAAAAAAACTGTTCTAAACTTTTAACTGAAGTTAACGGTAATACCTGAGAATTAACTTCTGGATGACAATGTTCATGGCTTTTGTTGTTGCAGTGTCGAATAGGAATGGCGTGGCCGCAAGCATGTGTTTCTGCCTACTATGTAGCGTATGCAGACAATGCCCAGCATCCTCGGTTTGACTCCACTGTGTCAGACCGGATTCGAGACATTCAGCGGAGATTGCAAGTTTAATCAAACCATAAACTTGAAAACAAGTGAAGAAACAGATTTTTTAGACCATTTCTCAAGCTGCACTAAGAGACTGGCATAAGAAAAGAAAAAAATGCCTAACGAGGAACCCCCTGGAACAGAAATGCCAGTTCTAATCTTTCATTCTTTTTCCCTGTAAATTTTGTTTTCTTTCGATTTTTTTGTGCAAAAGTTAGAGAAAAGTTCAGGGTAGATTCTTTTTTCAAACACATAATAAAGCTTCATAACTACTGAAAAAAAATTGAAAACAAAGAGATACCTGCCGTAATTGTGAAAACTAGAAGTTTCCTTTTAGTCCATATATTTCTGACTTTCATAGTTCATACATTCCATAACTTTCAGTTCAAAAAAAAATCGTGTCGATTTGACTTACAAGTACAAATGTTGCGGGAAGAGAACACTGGGAATAATTTGAACCAAATCAAGTATAATTGCATCAAACTATGGAAGGGACATCCCACAAAACTGCCTAAAATGAAAAATGAACTCTATCGATCTTTGCAACATTGCAAGATTAATATATCTCATCATCATTGCATAATCAACCCCCTATATTACATCTGGGGAAGGTTAAAAAAGAATCCATTGGAAAGGAGTCTTCGCCACTCATTTAGAACCCAGGTGACCACGGCCACCGCATTCTGAACACATGGTATTGCCAGTTCCACCACAACCTACAAAACAATGAATTCAGAGTTAGGACAGAAACTTTTCAGTAAGTAATTTGACAACTAAACATATGGACAATTAACAGTGATCAAACAAAAAAAATCCCTTTTCAATAAGTAATCGAATCAAATGCACATGATAAAAAGCAAGCCTAATCAATTCAAAAGCTTTCACAATTTCCAGCATCGAATTGTTTAAAAATAATTAAAATATATGGAAATGAATTACAGGAAGAAGCTACATTTAGTATCTTGTTGACCTATTTTCTGCTTTCAAAGTTAAATATCCAAGGCGGTCACACCTATGATTAAACTTATAAAAAGGACAGAAGTTTAACATAAAAAACACAATACAATACAATGTCCAAAAATAGATAAGTATCAAACCTGACAAGGTCAAAATAAAAAGTGCCTTTTTTTTACGAAGAGAACGACTTTCATTTAGAACGAATGAAAGAATACAAAAGGGCAAAACAAAAAAGAACCATATAGAAAATGGAGGCCCCAAACCAAAAGGAGCCAAAAGAATAACAGAAAGGGGAAAAAAAATACAAAAAGCGTCTCCAGTTAAAAGAAAAAAAAGTGTCCATTATTAGAACCATTCCTAAATGTTGCTAATACTAATAGTTTAAGAAGAAATGTAATTTTACCCAGGCAACGAACTTTCACAATGATTCCCTGGCTCTCCAATACTGAGTCGACATACAAGCCCGAACCGGAGCAAGTTGTGCAAAGAACAGCACCTTTAGCAAGACAATCAGTGCAACGGGGATTATCTCCAATCATTTTCTCTGCCAGAGATACTCCAACCGGCGCCTCAATTCTTTCCTCTGGGATAGCCTTATCATAGCAAAACAGAGACTCGAAAGTAGTTCGTCGTCTATGAACATCTGCAGCTGAAGAATCCCCCTGCTACATCCAAAAGATTTGACAATATTCTCAAAACCATAATATAGGGCAACCATACACTTACAACTTACAAGCATATGATTCAATACACAATCACAAACACATACATCAGCATATGACAGAAAAGGCAAAAAGGTTTAAAGAGCTCTAGTAATCGTTGTCTAATGCTAATGACATTAAATATTGATTGCTGAGGTTTTCATTAAAGAGAAGGTAATGTTTTTTTTTTTTGGAAAGTAAATAGAAGGTAATGTTGATATAATCTTACTAGGGCATTTGTCACAAATGCTTGCTTTACTTATCAAAAATCATAAACAAATGTTCTAGCAAGTTTCAATGAATTATGCCAATTCAGCAGGCAAAGAGCCCTAGTGCCACTGCCAGAAGTTTTATCCTAAGGAATCATACAAACAATAGTGATATAAAGAGACCACCATTTCCACATTTGGGAGCTCTATGTTTTAAACTGAACAATAACTTTAAGCCAAAATGCTCAGCCTCTATCAGAAAAAACATAGCTCAAAAGAGTCTATTATAATCCAGTATATGCATCAAACAACCAAATTCCTGCAAATGCACAAAAAAGAATGTATAATAGAATCCATCTAAATGAACCCACCACCAGATTCATTGATTGAATGAAGAACTTCCAAGTAATTTCCGGAAAACAGAAAAGAGAACCACATAACCAATTTCAAAAATACCAACCTCTGAAGCAGAGCCGCAAGCGGAGCCATTGGGAAAGACAGCGAAGATCTTGGAGAATTTGCTCCTTTCGAAACACAACCCAGCTTGAATCTTTCTACTGGAAAGTAATTTCTGCGATGAACTACGCAAAATGACAGGTGATGACAGTGTTAAAGTAGCTGAATCCATTGCGTATGGAAGACGGAAATCTTCAATGAAATTGGCCTCCAAAGCGCGGAAAAGGGGAATTGAAGCTCGAATCGAAGAAATTCTTGAGGAAATCGCCAATATAATTGCTGGCGTCGACGATTAGATTACAGGTGAGCTCGTAGATTGGGTGTTTTCTTCTCGTTGTTAACGAAATGCTGATGGCAAATTGGTGAATAAATTTTCGTGGCCATTGGTGACGTTTTCTCCCACCTTATGTTTAATTTAATCCTTAATGTTTTATTCTTTATTTTATTTTTGTTGTTTACAAAGTTTTTTTTTTTCTTTTTAAAATTTATATAAAATCATTTTTTAAATATTTTGATTTTCTGAGGATTAATCCTGTTTTTTAATAATATTATATTTTTTAAAATTTATTATAAAAATATTTTAAGTTTTAAATTATTTTTAAAAATATTGCCACTGCCAACTATACCTTTTTTGAATTTTTTTTAATAAAAGTATTACAACCAGTCTTTTGAAAAAGACGATCTTGCTCCACATCCTTTCAAAATACGACATTTGCTTCCGTGTAGAAGGATTTTTAAAAATAGTTTCAAACTTACAATATTTTTATAATAAGTTTTAAAAAATACAATATTATTAAACAGAATCTAGCACACATCTTTTGTATTAAAATCTTTTTCTGACCACTTATATTCTTCTTTATACTTTTTTTTTTTTCGTGCAACCAATTTATCCTCTCAACCTGACCACTTATATTCTTCCTTATATTTTTTTTTCCGTGCAACCAATTTCTCCTCTCAATCCACAGGTGCTTGTACTTTATCTTTCTCTCACTCTTTCATCATAACTCTTATTTTCTAAATTATTTAGTTTGTTTAATCAAAACTTATTTTGATTTTTGCAACTCAAAAACCTAAATTTTCAGTAAGGGGAGAGCTATGAATGCAGACTTCTGCTTCTAAGTGCTACCAATGATATGTATTGACATGAAATTAAAATAAAAAATATGTGAAAAATATTCATAATTTTATATGTCGTATTCCTCTCATACCCCAACTTGTATTCGACCATTGTTATGTTTATGTATATCTTGTTACTGTCAAATTGTAAGTAATTCTAGCAACTACTTTTGTAAATTTAACTTGACAACCCTCTAAATTTTTAGACACTAAACAAATATCAAAACATTATTTATAATTTAAACTATAAATAATTATTAAAATAACATGTCTATTTTGATTTTTACAAACCACAATAATTTTGTTTGAATTTATCCTAATTTTGATATTCTTTTTAAGTTTAAAATGAAAATTTACCCAACACTAATTAATTTATATGAGAGTTGATTTTACTAAACACTGGCAACAATTATGGTAAAAGCAATCTCAAATTAATTTATTATTATTATTATTATTATTTTTATTTTCGTAAAAAAAAAGATTTAAACTAAAAAAGAAAATTAAAACCCGATGTCACAGTCCAGACCCTACTGTACTGCTGAGCGCTTCTTCTTCTTCACCATTCTCATCAGTTCTGTTTTTTTTTCCCGCCATTTCAATCCTTCATAGTTCTTCTCTCTCTTTGTCGACAGCCTCTGATCTCAGAAACTCCGATTTTCAAGATGTTGTGGGTCGACAAGTATCGTCCAAAAACCCTAGACCAGATTACAGTTCACGAAGACGTAGCACATCATCTGAAGAAATTGGTAAACGAAAATCCCTTCTTGTGTTTTTTTTTTCCTTCCATCTGTGAATTCTGATTTCAATTCGAGGTTTTTGATATGGGTTTTCGAAAATTCTTCTTGTAGGTTACCGAGCAGGACTGCCCTCATTTGCTCTTCTATGGCCCTTCCGGTTCCGGAAAGAAAACCCTAGTCATGGCCCTTATCCGCCAGATGTTCGGAGCCAGTGCGGAGAAGGTATTACCTCTTGGTTTTTTGTTTCTTTGCTGGGAAAATAGTTTTCTCTCTGTTTATATTGTGTTTGAACATCTCTTACCTTTTGGCTGCAGGTGAAGGTGGAGAATAAAACGTGGAAAGTTGATGTAAGTTGTGATTTTTTAGTGATGCCGTCTCTTTCCACATGCATTGGAAACCAATTGAATTCAGATTGTGGGGAAAGAGAGTTTTAGGCCCCGTTTCATAACTATTTGTTTTTGAAGATTGTGCTTGTTTTCCTAAGTAAACATTTGAATTCTTAAAAAGTAGATAACAAAACAAGAAAACCATAGATGAAAGTAGTGTTTATAAGCTTAGTTTTCAAAAAACAAAAACTAAATGTTTATCAAACTAGACCTTAGTTATCTGTTGATATGATTACTACTTGAGATGTTAAGTTTTTAACCTTATATCAGAATGGTATAGAATAGCGTAAAAATTTAACTAGTTGAAGCTGTTATTTGGCTGTTTAGCTTTATTTACTCATAATCTATTTGTCTCTCTCTCTGTGCCCTTCCTTTTTCGTTTTTCTGTTCAGGCTGGAACTAGAACTATTGATATAGAGTTGACCACCTTATCAAGTACTAACCATGTGGAGCTCACTCCCAGCGATGCGGGTTTCCAAGATAGGTATATTGTTCAAGAGATAATCAAAGAAATGGCGAAAAACAGACCAATTGACTCCAAAGGGAAAAAGGGACATAAAGGTGTTGTTTCTTCCTCATCCCCTCCAACAATATTTATAAGTTGTTCATGCTTGAGAGCTTATTGGTAGCTTGTTGTTAATGCTTAAAAATGTTAATGAGCTCGCTACCAAACAAGTATTAAATAATGTTATTGCTTGTTTGGTAGCTTGTTTTACTAGTATGCTTGAATGCTCAAGATGACTTTGTATCTGTATAAGTTATTGAGATTTTTGGTGCTCATTATGTATCAGTTTTGGTTCTAAATGATGTTGACAAACTATCAAGAGAAGCCCAGCACTCTCTTAGGAGAACAATGGAGAAATATAGTTCGTACTGTAGGTTAATACTTTGCTGTAATAGTTCATCAAGAGTTACTGAAGCAATCCGTTCTCGTTGCCTAAATGTGCGGATAAATGGACCAACAGAGGAGCAGGTCAGGAGAAAAATTAACTTTTTGTAACGTTTTATGTATTTTTTGTTCTGAGTATGAATTTGAGTAAACTAAATTGATGGACCAGAAGAATGTAATCATAAATTTTTGTTGTTCCTATCCAAAAAAATAAAAATGTTTTGTTGTTAACCATTGTAATAAATTTGACCAGTATTCAACTTTTACCAGATTGGCAAGGTACTAGAGTTCATTGGGAAGAAAGAAGGACTGCAACTTCCTTCTGGATTTGCTTCCCGTATTGCAGAAAAATCAAACCGAAGTTTGAGGAGAGCTATACTATCATTCGAGACTTGTCGTGTTCAACAGTTAGTCTCCACTAGGCTTCTTACAGATCTAAGCTTCTCTCTCACTGTTTGTCATCCAACTACCTTGGAAAACAATCTTTAAGGTTTGGGACTGAGCTGTTTATTTATTTTTCCTTTTGGGTTAGGTATCCTTTTGTTAGTAACCAGGCAATAACACCAATGGATTGGGAGGAGTACATCTTTGAGATAGCATCTGACATAATGAAGGAGCAGAGTCCCAAGAGGTACGTCTCTTATGTATCTTTTTCTGTTGTATTTTATACTATAATGAACATCTCAATATAATATACGTGGGGCTTCTCTCCATATACATTAGTTGGGTACTTCTGACACACAATTTGTCATCTAAATAATAACAATGAAACTGCTTTTGATTCTTAAAATCTGCTGTCCAACGTCACATGAAACTCACATCGTTATCTTTTTATCAATAACAAATAATTACATAAAGATAAACCATCATGTGTTGGCCTAGTGTGATCAATAAGGGCCTTGAAAATAATAAAGAGTTCAAACCATGGTGGCCACCACCTAAGATTTAATATCCTACGAGTTTTCTTGGCAACCAAATGTAGTAGGGTCAGACGGTTGTCCCGTGAGATTGGCTGGCCCAGACACTCACGGACATTAAAAAAAAAACATAAATATAAACAATTCTTAACTTCTAATGAGGGTATCCTTGATCAAGATGATCTTTTTCTGGTTGGATGAACTTGTTTATCATTAGAACTTAGAAGTACCCGTCTGATACTTAATGAATGTAGATTCCTATTCCTTGTTCAACATGTCCTTTACATTTGTTTTTGTCGAACAAAGAGAGAAGAGAACTATAGAAAGAGACATATGGAGGTTGGAGATCTATAGAAACATATATGAGAGAACTAATGAATTTTGTAATTGTCCTATTCTTTTGCTATTAACTAGTTGGAGAATTGTGAGATTTCTGAAATAAAATGGCCCTTTTTGTGGTATAGTCTGTTCCATGTTCGTGGGAAGTTATATGAGCTACTGGGTAATTGTATACCAGCAGAGATCATATTGAAGGTAATCATTCTTTCTCAATTTCTATTGATTTTTTCTGTTTTAATGTGAGATTCATGTTATCTACTTTCTCAGAGGCTGCTTTATGAGCTACTTAAGAAATTGGATGCTGAATTAAAGCATGAGGTCTGTCATTGGGCTGCATATTATGTAAGTTCAACTTTTGACCTGTCAATTTGTTTACATTCCTTTTTTATTGTTCAAGTTATGTTAAATCTGTGCTTTTTGACTGCATTTACTCATGCAACTAGTCCTGGGAAGTGGAATATCGATCTCATTCAAATAATTTGTCCTCTCTTTCTAATATCAAGTTCTCCAAGTTTTCCTGGTTTTGCAATTTCTCAACCCTTATCGTCAAAAGTAACTAGAGGATTACATCCTAGACTTAGGGGAAGAAGCAACAACGTGATAGATTGAGTTAGTATGGAAGTATATTTGAAAGTAGTATTTTAAAAACAAATATTTTTCTTCACTTTTGAAAAAAACACCAATCAAGTGTTTCCTCCAAAGTACTTTAAGCACTTGTGTGTTAAACTTGGCAAATATTGATGGATGGAGAGATTCTGAGAATTGAATAAAACAAACTTATTTATGAGATCTATGGTGGATATAGATATAGAGAAGCAACGAAATATTTGAAGTGCTGTTTGTCTGTATAATTTCAATCATGTTTTAACTGTAGGGATAGAATTGACAACCTCAAGTGTGAACAGAATCATAGTAGTTGTCTACACTATATACTAGCCTGTAGCTCTACAAGTCGAAAATTATTTTCTTTTCAGAGTGCGGTATATCTTATTTGTTCAATTATTTACTTTTCAACACTCCTCAATTATCTAATTTGTCCAAAATGCATGGATTAAATGCCGAAAAAGTGAAACTAGTTATACTTTACTTCATTTCTGGGCCATAGCTAATTTGGTAATGACGTCTGGCCAAATTACCATCACAATCGCGTAAGAAGAATAATCTACTTAAGTTTGTATTATTTTGTGAACACTGTTAATTGTTAAGCGTCATATATATACATGCATTGATTGGCCGATATGATATCACTGATGAAACACTGCTGCAGAGATTTCATCTTTGTTCAGTTTCATTTCTTATCATTGGTTAAATCTTTTCTCAGGAACACAGGATGCGCCTTGGACAGAAAGCCATCTTCCATATTGAAGGTAAATCTATTTGGTATACAAATAGCACGGAGTAACTGTTCTGACACGAAAACATAACGTCTCTCTTCTTCGTTTTTTTCTCTTTCTCTGATTATATTAGTTCATCCTTTCTTAACATGACATGGGGACACCCTTCCTTATGTAATTTCTATTATTAATGAAATTGTTTCTTATTCAAAAAAAATTATCTTTATTTCATGATAAGAACCTTGGTCATATCATACAATTTAATGGTTTGTGAATGTGCTGTAAATTTGGACACCTGAAAAGATTTGTTTCATGCAACTTAAGAGTAATAAGTTTTGACTAATTGATAATACATGTTTTTATATCATGAATTGGACCCCTTTTCTTTAAGGGACGGTCCTTCGGGTTTTTATTTTTTTTGGATGTCCTTGTATTCTTTCATTTTTTCTCAATGAAAGTTTGATACCTTATAAAAAAAAAAAAAAAGAATTTGACTCTTCATGCCCTGTCATTTGTAATAAGATTTCTTGTTCTCTGAATAAAGGTTATAAGGGTTATGTAAATAATAAAAGGCTCAATGAGAATGGATTCAAGCCATGCATGTTACTTACATAGAATTTAATATCCTACTACTTACCTTGCGACCAAATGTTGTTGGGTCAGGCAATTGTTCTGTGAGAATAGCCGAAGTGCGCGCAAGCTTGTTCGGACACTCACGGATATTAAAAAAAAAAGATTTCATGTTCCTCAATTCCTTTAGGTTCTAACATTTTAATTGACTTATCTGGAAGAAGCCAAAATTCTCTCTCAACTATCTTGACTCTCTCTCTCTGAGTTTTTAGTTTTCCTTTTGCTCTCTCTGTCTCTCACTCACACACACAGTTTAACTATTCTTTTGGTCTGATAATGCAGCTTTTGTGGCGAAGTTCATGAGCATATACAAGACTTTCCTCATTTCAGCGTTTGGCTAAAGAGAGAATAAAAAAGTAGACCCTCAAATTAGGGTGTCTCAGTTCATTCAGGAAAAACAATTGTAAGTTCATAGGTTTGGTCTGACGTTGAATCAAGTCAATCTGGTGTATTTATCTTATCTTCTGTTAGTTTTGTGGTACTAGTTGTTCATCCTCCTTTAGTTTTTTTTTTTTTGAACTTAGAGGGCAGAAAAATGGAAAATCTTCTAGTCATTTTGTAGCACTATCCGGAGAATTTTTACTCTTAGTTGGAATTACTTTTCTAAGTGCTTAAAAAGGGTTTTAAGTGTTAAAAAAATGTTTTTAAGCACTTGAAAAGTCATTCCAAATTGACCCTAAATTTATCCCATTCTAAACTTTTGCCTCCATGAAGAAGCAATTCTATTCTTTTACTTGAAGTTTCAGGTTTATTTTGTTTTGATTTTATAATTTCATTTTCAACTATAATTTGATCTCCATTTATAGAAATTTATTTGTTGTTGTGTTGCATTGAATTTAACATAGATTTTGGATAATTTATTTTCAAATTTTGATTTAGCTTAAACCACTAGTCCATTTGGTGCCAGGTAGAAAAATGGAACAATAACTATAAGGGGGCAGTTTGGCCCATTGTCTTCGGTTTGGTTTTGGGTTTAGAACTCAAAACCACGATTGACCCAATGTAATGAAAACCCATGAGTTTCAAACACAACCTTATAAGTTACAACCGTGTCAAACCCATGGGTTCCAAACGCAACCCTCTGTCTCTATCCTTCATTTCTCAGGCGTTTTGGATTTTCTTTTCATCTGTATATTTCTCTTCCACTTCATGGTTGCGATGTTCTTCTCCCTTGTCTCTTCTCCTCCTCGCTGATGGTAAAACTTGATGTAAATCTCTCTTCCTCTTGTCGTCGATTTTAACCTGAATCGTTATTATCTCTTTCTCTTCTCAAACCCTAGACCTACCATTTTTCCATATCCACAACTGTGGATCTGGTGTTGGGTAGTCTATGAAATCCACACCCGCTCCCGAAACTTGAACTCCCTCTCTTGCCGCCATAAAGGTTAAACAACATTCAAAGTTCATTTTGTTCTTCAATTGTGATTGTGAGTAAGCGAGACCTGGTAGGAGAGATGGGGTTGGACGACCGGAACTTGGTGGGGGGAGGCTTTTCGTTCTCCATCCGTTTCGAACTTTTTGGCCAATGATGATGAACCTGTGTAATGAATTGAGTTTTTCTCTTCCACCAATGATGTTTGTTGATGCTTGAGGCCTTCTTCCTTTGTCAAAATTATGTTTTTGGGTTCTGTTGATTTACGTCCATGTTTCCTCCTTTAGTTTGGGTTGTTTGTGTGTTATGATTTCCAAATCTAAGGCCATCTACTTCTTTAATTTATTGCCTTACATAACTGTTTATAGGTCTGATTAAATTATTTAATTTTATTTCAAGATGTTTTTCTTTCTTACCAGTAGAGAGCTTGGAGAATTTTAAAGAAAAATTAGAGATCAAAGTGGAAATTAAGTTGAATCTTTTACTGTAGTAATTAAAATATAAGCAGTAGATAGAAGAATGAAGCATGTCAATGCATATTCTTAGTTAAGCTACAAATTGAGAATAAAGAGGTTTGATATTAGATTTTATGGTTAATTTTTTTTTTCTATTCAATGTGTTCACGGTACACCCGAACATCTATTTCTTACTGCGTTTTCCACGACGTTTTTAAAAAAAAAATTATTTAAGACGAATATAATGGTTTCAATTTTCTTTTTTTACATAATACTTTCAACATTTGTAACTGAAAAAGGGTTTTTTAAAAAAAAATGATACAAATATGTGTTTCCTAAAATCAAACTATACTTTTGCAAAAACAACCACTCTTGTCAAGAAAAAAAATTGTGCTTGTTAAGTAAAAAAATTCCTTGTTTTATTTTTGTTTTTATTTTTTATGAATTAATTTTAACAATTCTCTTTTATTAGGAATAAGTTACCTTCATCTACTTTTATTATATATATAAAAAAAAGGCCATCCACCAAAAAAATAAGAAGAAGAAAAAAATGTGAAAGATGCAAAAGGAGCAAATGGAGAATTTTATTTTTGTCCAAACTTGAGTTTCACAACATGCACCCCAAACACAGACTTATGATTCTCAAGTTTTTCAACAATGCACTTCAAACATCGTTTTCTGATTTCCAGGGTTCAGAACCCTCCTAGACAAATTACAGGATGGTTCTGAACCAAAAACAACGTGCCAAACGCCCCTTGTAGAATTTTGGTTCCAAAATTTTTGACCTATTTTATTTGATTGTTGAACTTTCAAAATATCTATTTTGGTCATTCAGGCATTGTTTGATAACGATTTTTGTTTTTTTGTTTTTAGTTTTTAGTTTTTGAACTGTTTGATAACGATTTTTGTTTTTTTGTTTTTAGTTTTTAATTTTTGAAAATTGTGCTTGTTTCCTCACAAATTCTTAACTATGATTTTTACCTCTCTACTCTCTCACATAAACATTTGAATTCCTAACAAAATTTTAAAAACAAAAATAAGTTTTCAAAACTAAAACTACTTTTTAGTTTTCAAAACTTGTTTTGGATCTGAAAACATGTTTAGAAAATAGATCACGAAACTTATATAAAAAAAAAAAAATACTATTTATAAGTTTAATTTTTAAAAATAAAAAAATCAAATTGTTATAAAAAATGGGCCTTTAACTTCTTTTAGTTTTAATTTTGGTTACTTGACTCTTGAAAATCAATCATTCTAATTTATGTCATTATTTTACCATTAATTGTTTAATGACGATGTAACTAGTTGTCGAAGCCCTTCAAAATCATTACTCATTCGTCTAATCTAACTTCTAAAAATAATGGAACCGGGTCGAATTCCAAAGAAGTTAATCGAATTGAATTCTCAAAGTTAACCATAAAAATAAAAGAGGAGGTTTTGATTTGTTGAAAATATTGAAATTAAATAGTAAATTAAGAAAATAAAAATAAACGAATTTAAAATCAATCCAACAAAAGTTCTAATTCAAGGGCATAAATTCATTCTAGGGATAACATTTCACATGCTAAAAAACAATATAAAATTTTCAATTCAAGAATTCAACCCATTTAAGCTCCGTTTGGGATTGCGGCTTTTAAAATAATTGCTGTTATTTTTTAGAAAAATCAGCTGTAACAAGAAGTAAATTAGTGTTTGGTAAATTCTAACTTTAAGCTTAAGTTCCTGCAATATGACTTAGTGTTAATGTTGCAACAATTGATAGACATTATTGCAATTAGCAGGGGCGGATCCAGACATTGATGTTTGGGGGGCCAAAAAATTAGAGTATATAAATATTAAAAAAAGATCGTCAAAAATCCAGAAGTTCGAATTCACTCATGTGAGTGTATCAAAGACTTACGAACTAAATTTAAATAAACTTAATACCATCATATAATTTTGCTCATCTCTATATTTAAATTAAAAAAAAAAAAAAAAAAATCCTAAACTCTAAAAAGTTTTTAATGCGTCCCTATACTTTCAATTTTGTTGTTAATGAATTCCTAGATTTTAAAAAATGTCAAATAAATACAAGGATATATTAGACTTAAACTTGAAATTTTGAGAACCAATTAAATACAAAATTGAAAATTAAAAAATATATTGAACTCTTTTTGAAGTTCGTGGGTCTATTAAACACAAAATTAAAAGTTTAAAGATTTATTAGATATTTTTAAAAATTATTATTCAAGAAAAAACATAATATAACATGAATTTGTTTCCAAAATTTATAAAAGGGGTTAAGATAGTCTAAATTACTTTTGAAAATGTTAATAAATAAACTAATACCAAGAGTTAATAGATTTTTTTAAAGTATGAAGAATACTAAATTTAGATATTTGAAATTATAGATACGATTGATGATAAAGAAAGAGAATTCTTGGTTCAGTTCTCCACTTTAACGACTACAATGACATTTCAATTAAAAAAAAATCTTATAAAAGTAAATACTAAAAAAAAAAAAAAATAGGTCTTAAGAATGAAATATATATATTTTTAAATATATATAAACAAAATATTAAAAAATAACATTTTTTTTAAAAAAAATATAAGGTAATGTAAAACAAATAAATTATTGTTATGGTTGAGGCACAACAAAATATAAACCATGCACAATAACCACTACAGCAGAATAAAAGTTTGTTAATTTGAGAGGGCCAAAATGTATTTAATAACAATAGTATATATTTAAGACATTATTTTTGCCAACGTGTGTAAGAAAATAAAAAATTTTGGGGTGGCCGTGGCCCCCCTAGTCCCTTAAGAGGTCCGCCCCTGGCAATTAGTATCAATATTGTATACAAATGAATTAATTTGTGTAAAAGTTGAACTTTGATATTTGAATAATATATAAAACTTCTTATTTCAATGATATTTCATTGTGTACAACTTGAAGTCATTTATTTTGGTTACATGTGTATTCACAGGTATGTCTATCCGTTAGTTTTATGACTTTGGTGAACCATCATTCAAATACAAAAATCATAAAATTTAATAATAATTATAATTATAAATATAAATATATTCAGATTTACGACGACACAAAAAACTGTCATACAAATATACTTGTTACACAAAAATGTTGTCATTCAATTTGACACAAAACATGCGTCATCTTCAACCTATAGTGACACAGAATATATGTCATTATTGACATTTGGTTGACAAAAATTTACAATCATCAATGTGAATTAGTTGACAAAACTTTATTGTCATCAATGTGAATTAGTTGACAAAAATTTACTGTCATCAATGTGGATTAGTTGACAAAATAAGATATGCGTGAGTTATTTAGTGACAATGTTTAAGTGGCATAAAATAACGTCTCTTGACAAAAAATAATTGTCATTAATCGTATTATGAAGAAAGAAAAAAACTGTCACTAAATAATCAATAATGACAGATTTCGGTTTCTGTCATCTATAGAGTAAAGACGGCAGCGGCTATAACGACTGAAAAAAATTGTTATCTAAAGTGTTGATGACAATTTTTATTTGTCATTATAGCCCGGATTTCTGGTAGTGTATATATATATTTTTGAAATGGAATACTTCATTTAAATGGAAGATAGAAATGTCACATGGACAACAATAGTGGTTTTGTCTTGTTCAAACAAAGAAAATAACCAAACAGGAAAGCTAAAAAGCCACAACAATATAGAAAATAACCTCGTTTAGGTAACTCGTGGGTCGTTCGGTTTCCCTCCCAACCAATATGGGCGATGCTCAGGTGTGTGAACTCGACACTCAACCCAAAAATGTCATCAATCCAGGTGTGAACCTCGACCCAAACCTCAATGTCTCCGTTTAGCATGAGGATTAGATTGAGGGAATCAAAATACACCTTTAAATTCTTGAATCCCATTCTAACTCCAAGGTGCAAACCTTCAAGCAAAGCCATAACTTCCGCACAAAGAAGGTTAAGCATCATCTCCTTGTACCCATTCGTTTTTTCTTGGGATCAAAATCTCGGACTCTCAAAGATTATGATCCGAACACCTCAAGAATTCTAGAAAATCAGACTCCCAAATGTTTCTAGATTCTATCGTAGGATATTTTATAAAACAATAGAAATATCAAAAATCACTTTTTTTTTTTTTTAGAAAAAAATGGGCTAGAAAACTTTTAATATCATTTTGATTACAAACTAATTTAAGAGATTTGAAAATAACTATTTTTTAATACAACATGCAATTTAAACATTAAATATATGTGAAAAAATGCAATTTAAAGATAAGCTTATGAGAATCATGATAATCAAAGCATAAGAAAATAAACATGTAAATATAGTAAACAAATATATTAGAATTTTAATAAAACATAATATTTGAATCAATCTCGTACTTCCAAAGAATCGACTTCTCACCTCAATAATTTTAGAAAGTCGGACTCCCAAATGTTTTTAAATTCCGTTGTCTCGGATAATTTTCATAAAACGTGATTATAGATTAAAAGATTAGCACAATAATAATAAATTAAACGCTAAAAAAAATTACATTTAATCTAAGGTAGATAAATAAAATATAAATAGTCATTTATTTAACCATATAATAAGATATGCACAAAAAGAAATATAACAAATAATGAAATGAGATTGCAAAGTAAATAAAATAAGATAATAATAGTAATAATAATAAAATTAGTGACACCATTTGTTTTGAACTAAGGCTGCGTTTACTTCAATCCAAACGTAATGAATCAAGTATAGTTATGATAGTGAGACCCACATTCATTACGTTTGAGGGCGCTTATCAAAATCTGTAAATGTAATTAAACTGTAGGTCCCACCTCGAAGTTACTAATCCCATTACATCCAATCTCTACCACCTTGGGGTCCTCAATGGGATTACGTGAGACCTACTGATTTTCTACCCATTTTCTTACACAAATGTCCATTCTCTCTCTCCCTAGATTCTCACATGTAATTCTTTCACACTTTGCCATTTTTTCCATTCTTCTCTGGTTTTTGACCTGTTCTTTACTTTTGATAATATTTTTTTTATTTTTTTTTTCATCCAATGCATTTTCGAATCATTATTCTGGGTGTTTATGCAGATAAAATCTAAGGAGATCTTCATAGTTTTTGTATATTTATTTTGGGTGTTTACGGAGAAGAAAGATCGTCTTCAACCTCGTAATCGTTCGGTTTAGGGCGCAGACGAGAAAAATTAATACATAATTACACGATTTGGAAAACTATCATAATTTATATTAATACCATCAAAATGATTACAAACCTGATTCATTACACGAGTACAAACTCGATCGTGAACATAATTTTTATCAAACGATGGCAGAAGATGAAGTTCAAAGAGTACCAAAAGTTTCGAAGAGAAAACGAGCTGCGACTCTGAAACGTAAGACGACGGAAGAGAAATCGAAACTTGAGTGAATCGGTTGCGAAACCACCGGTCCGGCGAGAAGGAACACCGTTATCTTGTATCGGAGAGGAAGAATGAGAAGGGAGTTCGAACGTTTTGGCGAAGACGAAAGAGGAAGAAGGCGTGTGGTTTTGACAATCATTTTCTAATTATGATAAAGTGTATTATGGTAAATTCACGATTTATTACGTTTGAATTGACCTAAGTAAACACTATCAACGAAATTAAGATTACGTTTGAATTGAACTGAAGTAGATTTCACTATAAAAAATAAATTGATTATGATTGAAGCCCTTAATCCATTACAGTCGATTACGATTTATTTATTATAATTGTTGGAGAAAATTCATTACAAACTTGTAAACATAGCCTAAAGTAGATTTCAGCCGCGGGTCCAACCTCAGAAGAAGTAAAAAATTTAAAAATAACATGATTTAAAAATAGACATTTTTTTATTCTTTTTATTTTTCATCTCCTTCATTGTTATTGTTATTGTTATTTTTATTAATTTATTTATTTAATGTAGAGAATAAAAAATAAAAATAAAAATATAAATAGGTAAAAGAGATAAACAAATAAAAAAAGAACTCTAATGACAAATCTTAAAACAAAGAAATCTAGCTAAAGTAACAAAAGTGTGAAAAGCTCATATTGTAAAAAAAAAAAAAAAGAGTAACAAAAGAAAGAAAACAAAATAAAAGATTAAGCTAAGCTAAAAATTTTCGTGTATATTTTTCAGGGGTGTTCGGGAAGGAGGCAAACCAAGAACACTAAACCTATTTGTCACTTGAGGTGCAGATCCTGGAGACAAAAGTCCTACCAAGTGCAACCTTCAACTAAGTTAGAAATTTTACTTGTGTTCTTGATTTTTTTTAAAATTTTGTGTATGAGTGTTGGAGTATGAAAAAATGTGGATTGTGAAATTGTATAAAAATAGGGGTGTTTTGGCCTTGGATGAACAAAAAAAAAATGAGGGAATTTTAAAGCCAAAATAAATTTTCTTTTGTGCATACAATTTTCAATTTGAAAATTTGAATTCATACCAAAAATGAGCTTTTACCAATAAAGAAAAATCACTTTTATAAACCAAATACAAATTAAAAAATTTATCAATTAAAAAATTTACCACTTTAATCTTCAAATGAGATTTTTCAAATGAGATTTTTTTTCGTCTTTTTACTCTATCGAAATAATAGATAAAAAAAAAAGTAAATTAACAAACAAAAAATCATAAATGATGTATTTACATTATTAATTAGTAAATTAAATTAAAAAGGATTGAGAAAAAATAGGTGGCTACATTATAACCTTTTATATATATATATGGAAGAAAATTGCTACTTCATATGTGTGAGAATTGACACCCTTGCTAAATTTAGCTTAGTAGGAATGATGTAAATCCTTGTTATTTTTTATAATTTTTTTAAACATATAAATCCTTGTTATTTTGTATACTTTCTTACAAGTTTACAAAAATAGAGATCAATCATAGGTACTGATTTTACCTCAAAAAATTAAATTAAATTATAAGTTCTGATTTTTATAAACTTAGTTAAGAATTTAAGACGTAATTGCACACATGAAAAAGTTAAAAAGAGTGATTGTTTTATATTACTCGACCTCGACTGATTTATAAAAATGATTGATATTCTTATTTGATAAAAGATTCATATTCTTTTGTTCCACACTATTTTCTTCCATAAACGGTCTCCTCCCAATTCCTTTTTTTTCCTTAGGGAGGAATACTGTCTTTTGGATACATTACGAAATTGAACTCCAATTAATTCTTTAAAATGATGGAAGGAGGTCTACTCGGTCCAGATGGAGGAATACCGCCTTTGGGATACATTCCAAACTTCAATTCATTCTTTGAAATGGTGGAAGGAGGTCTACTTGGTCCGGATGGAGGAATACCGCCTTTGGGAAACATTCCAAACTCCAACTCATTCTTTGAAACGGTGGAAGGAGGTCTACTCGGCCCGGATGGAGGAATTCCACCTTTGGGATACATTCCAAAATTGAACTCCAATTGATTCTCTGAAATGGTGGAAGGAGGTCTACTCGGTCCAGATGGAGGAATACCGCCTTTTGGATACATTCCAAACTCCGACTCATTCTCTGAAACGGTGGAAGGAGGTCTACTCGGTCCGGATGGAGGAATAGATACACCTTTCGGATACATTTCAAAGTTAAACAACGAGACTTCATCACCTACGATAACTTTTCTAGCATGTGTTTGGGGAGCGATAAAATGAAACCCCAAGAAAATAAGAGCCCAAGTTCCTAAACATATTTTAGAATTGAGTATGGCCATTTTTTTTTGTGTGTGTTTTCCTTCCTCCCATGCTTCATTTATATAGGAATTTGCTTCTTGTTTCCATATAAAGTTTGTGAATTTATCTATGGTAGAATTCATAGAGTTTCTTTTTCTGTTGAACTTAAAAAAAAAAAAAAAAAAAAAAAATTCTTACTTTTTGATGCAAATATATAGTATTTAGTGCTAATTTTGTGTTGTCCCCTATTTTATAGTACTAAAAAAAGATTTTTTTAATTAACTTTGTGTGCTTTGTTTTTCGTAATTTATAATTCTTACAAAATAAAACAAAAATATTTGAAAATTAATAATAATTTTTCATTTATAATCTTTCTTTTAAAAAAGAGAGTTAATAATATACCGAATTTCATAAAAGATGTATTTTTTGTTTTAAGAAAAGAAAGTAACAAGAGTTTAAAATTTACTAGAAATATCTTTAACTTGATTCATTTGGATTACTTTCATTGTTAAGTCCATTTATATTTAATTTGTATGGCACACCCTCCTACCCTTTTTTTCTTTTATGACTTTTTTTTTTTTAATTTTTGTCAAGTAAGTTGTTTCATTTCTATTTTTAATATTAGGGAGATGAACTAAATTTTTTGAAGTGTTCTAATTATATGCATCCACTCAATTTCTACCAAACTCTTTATGCTAATCAATATCATTAGCCAATTTTAATATTCTTTATAGGGAGTACTTGATTTTTTTTTAAATATAAGAAACTAATTAAATTGATTTTTTTTAAATAATCTGGACTAAATTAAAAAAAAAAAAAAACATCTAAACATTAGGGACTAAAAATCTCTATTTTCTTCACAATTTTCAACTATCACTATTTTCAATCATGTTTTTTTTTTTAAAAAACAAATAAACATCATTAGAAGAAAAAAGCCAGCAAAGTGTATGAATAGTCTTAGTACATTATAACCACATCAGAGACAACCAAATAATTCAGATCGAGTCTCCATCCAAGCCAAGCCACCCACAAGAAGCCACAACAAACGACCCTCCAAAAATATCTTTTTAGTAATCGATTGCATAATTATTGTTTTGTGGCATTAATGGAATCTAGTTTTAGCAATCAAGAGATTAGACTTAAAAGTATTGTTCACACCAATTTAGAAATTTAATACGTGGAGTAATAATTTGATTTTATTGATTTCGTACCAGTGTTGTTTTGTGAGATTAATGGAAGCTAGTTTAAAGTATTGTTCACAATAATTTAGAAATTTAATACGTGTGAAAATAATTTGATTTTATTCATTTCGTAGAAGTGTTATGGTCTCTAATATTTTATTCACGCGCTTACTCACCAAGTGGTTGTTTGATATATTTTTAAAAATTTGTTCGCTCACTCACCCGTTGCACCAAGTGGTTGTTTGATAATATTTTTAGTGCTCACCCACCGCACCAAGTGGTTGTTCTATAAAATTTGTTTTTTTTTGGGCGGTAATAATTCATTTAAATTCATGGCCCGTGCGTGGTTTTTTTGCATAGGTGCATGTTTTAAATCATTTCTGCCCTGTGCGTGGTTGTTTGCACGTGGTGCCAACAACCTCCACTCTGGGCTATCTAGGTGATGCGTTCACTCTTTTAAATTTGGGCGATAATAATGCATTTAAATTCCTGCCACGTGCGTGGTTGTTTGCACGGTGCAAGATCATTCAATCCCACTCTGGGCTATCTAAGTGATGCGTTCACTCTTTTAAATTTGGGCGATAATAATGCATTTAAATTCATGCCCCGTGCGTGGTTTTTTGCACACGTGCATAATCAATCACACACTTCTACCGCATGAATAAGCAGAAAAATAACTGAGAAATTAAAAGAAAACAATAAAATTAAATTAAAAAAAACACGAGAAGTTATGTGAAAACTCTCAAACCAAAGAAAAAATCACGAACCAGACAGTATGTGAAAAATTATTGCAATCACGTACCAAAAATAAATTTTAGTATAAAAATTGTTGCAATCACAGACCAGAAATAAATTTTAGTATGTGAAAAATTGTTGCAATCAGAGTTATAAATATACCTTCTCTCAAGCATTATATCACTCATTTAACTAGTGTTGGTATATCACGCTTAAAATTCTTCTAATTTGGATAACGAAAAATCAAAGTTATAGGCTCTTTTTATAGTATCCACCCAACTCATCTTATTTTTTGCGTTGATTGCCTATTCCCTTCTCCGTTACTCCCTTTATATAGCCTAATAGGTATCACTTTATTAGAAATATCTTTAACTTAATTCATTTCGACTACTAACCTTGATAAGGTCCATTTATATTTAATTTGTATTACTCTCTCTTCCTACCCCTTTACCCCTTTTTCCTTTTATGACTATTTTTATTTTTATTTTTTATCAAATAAGTTGTTTCATTTCTATTTTTAATACTAGGAAGATGAACTAATTTTTTTGAAGTGTTCTAATTATATGCATCCACTCAATTTCTACCAACTCTTTATGCTAATCAATATCATTAGCCATTTTAATATTCTTTATAGTGAGTACTTGATTTTTTTTAAATATAAGAAACTAATTAAATTGTTTTTTTTTAAATAATATGGACTAAATTAAAAAAAAAAACATCTAAACATTAGGGACTAAAAAAAACATATGTTTACCTTATCTATTTTCTTTCACAATTTTCTACTATCACTATTTTCCATCATATTTTTTTTTAAAACAAATAAACATCGTTAGAAGAATGAAAGCTACATGAAATACTTCAACAAAGTAAAGTGTATGAATAGTCCACTCACACATCGACATGGTGAAAAAGAGACATTTAAGACCCATTTGATAACGTTCTCATTTCTCGTTTTTCATTTTTTAAGAAAGAAACTTGTTTGATAACTATTCTCGTTTCTTGTTTCTAAAATTTGAGGAACGTTTAAAAAAAATGGCCAAAATTTGAGAAACTACAAAAAAAGTTGTTTTTCTTTATTCCGTTCTTTTATATATTATTTTGTTGTTTTAAAAAAAGTCATGGACTCTAAATACTAAAAAGAGCTTATGACTTTGGTTTCTAATCCTCCATATTTGAAGCATTTTAAGTCTAATATACCAACTCTAGTTAATTGAGTGATATAATGTTTGAAAGAGTGTTTTTTTTGTAATTGGGGTCGGGCGATAATTCTGTGATTGCAACAATTTTTCACATGATGAAATTTCTTTCAGGTTCATGTTTTTTTTTTTTGGTTTGAGAGTTTTTCACCTAAATTTTCGTGTTTATTTTATTGTTTTCTTATAATTTCTTAATTATTTGTCTACTTATTCAGGTAGAAGTGTGGTTTTTCCTAACACACTTCATTATTAGCACAATTTTAGTAATTTTATTTGTATATTTTTGTATGATATACTTTTACATCTATCTCTGGATCAATCTTACCAAAAGTACAATTGTGTGCAACCCTAAATTATTAGATTACTGAAAATATGTTCCATTAATATCACAAAACAACTATGACAACTATGCAATCTTTGTGGGGTCGTTTGTTCTAGCTTCTTGTGGGTGACTTGGATGGAGACCTACGTTTTGAGGGGTGGTTAGATCTGAATTATAGCCTTAAGTACAACTTTAAACCAAATAATTCAAAAAGATCATAAAAAACGAGAAATGGGAACGTTATCAAACGGGTCATAAATGTCTCTTTTTCACCATGTCGATGTGTGAGTGGACTATTCATACACTTTGCTTTGTTGAAGTATTTCATGTGGTTTTCTTTCTTCTAACAATGTTTATTTTTTTATGAAAAATAGTGATAGGAGAAAATTGTGAAAGAAAATAGATAAGGTAAACATATGTTTTTTTTAGTCCTTAATGTTTAGATGTTTTTTTTTAATTTAGTTCATATTATTTAAAAAAAAAACAATTTAATTAGTTTCTTATATTTAAAAAAAAATCAAATACTCACTATAAAGAATATTAAAATTGGCTAATGATATTGATTAACATAAAGAGTTGGTAGAAATAACATAAAGAGTTGGTAGAAATTTAATGGATGCATATATATCTTCCATTAATATCACAAAACAAGTATGCAATCTTTGTGGGGTCGTTTGTTCTAGCTTCTTGTGGGTGACTTGGATGGAGGCCTACGTTTTGAGTGGTGGTTAGATCTGAATTATAGCCTTAAGTACACTTTGCTTTAAACCAAATAATTCAAAAAGATCATGAAAAATGAGAAATGAAAACGTTATCAAACGGGTCATAAATGTCTCTTTTTCACCATGTCGATGTGTGAGTGGACTATTCATACACTTTACTTTGTTGAAGTATTTCATGTGGTTTTCTTTCTTCTAACAATGTTTATTTGTTTTAAAACAAATTATGATGGAAAATAGTGATAGGAGAAAATTGTGAAAGAAAATAGATAAGGTAAACATATGTTTTTTTTAGTCCTTAATGTTTAGATGTTTTTTTTTAATTTAGTTCATATTATTTAAAAAAAAAACAATTTAATTAGTTTCTTATATTTAAAAAAAAATCAAATACTCACTATAAAGAATATTAAAATTGGCTAATGATATTGATTAACATAAAGAGTTGGTAGAAATAACATAAAGAGTTGGTAGAAATTTAATGGATGCATATATATCTTCCATTAATATCACAAAACAAGTATGCAATCTTTGTGGGGTCGTTTGTTCTAGCTTCTTGTGGGTGACTTGGATGGAGGCCTACGTTTTGAGTGGTGGTTAGATCTGAATTATAGCCTTAAGTACACTTTGCTTTAAACCAAATAATTCAAAAAGATCATGAAAAATGAGAAATGAAAACGTTATCAAACGGGTCATAAATGTCTCTTTTTCACCATGTCGATGTGTGAGTGGACTATTCATACACTTTACTTTGTTGAAGTATTTCATGTGGTTTTCTTTCTTCTAACAATGTTTATTTGTTTTAAAACAAATTATGATGGAAAATAGTGATAGGAGAAAATTGTGAAAGAAAATAGATAAGGTAAACATATGTTTTTTTTAGTCCTTAATGTTTAGATTTTTTTTTTTTTTTTTTAATTTAGTCCATATTATTTTAAAAAAAACAATTTAATTAGTTTCTTATATTTAAAAAAAAATCAAGTACTCACTATAAAGAATATTAAAATTGGCTAATGATATTGATTAACATAAAGAGTTGGTAGAAATAAGATAAAAAGTTGGTAGAAATTTAGTGGATGCATATAATTAGAACACTTCAAAAAATTTAGTTTATCTTCTTTATATTAAAAATAGAAATGAAACAACTTATTTGACCAAAATAAAAAAATAGTCATAAAAGGAAAAAGGGGTAGGAGGAGAGAGTCATACAAATTAAATATAAATGAGATATTTCTAGTAAATTAAATATAAATGGACTTAACATTGACATCAACATTTGTCAACATTTTGATGAATTTCTGTCGATTATATTTAATTTGGAGTATGACTCTCTCCACCTACTCCTATTCCTTTTATGACTATTTTCAAATAAGTTGTTTTATTTCTATTTTTTATATTAGGAAGATCAACTAAAATAACTTTTAGAAGTGTTTGATAACGCATTCAATTCCTGTTTTTGGTTTTTGGTTTTTAATTTTTGAAAAATAAGTCTGTTTGATAACCAATTGAGTTTTTGGTTTTTAAGGGCCCGTTTAATAACTTTCCCGTTTCCTATTTCTTGTTTCTTGTTCTTTGTTTCTTGTTTCTTGTTTTTTGTTACTTGTTTTCGATAACTTGTTTGGAGTCGTCATTCCGCCTTAAATGATGTCGACTCAGATCCAACTCAAACCAAAGAAGTCTAATGGAGAAGAGTGTCTAGAGCATTAGTGTGACTATCAAACCACACCTTACTTTATGTTATTATGGAACAAAATAATAAATATAGAAATGAAATAAAGATATATTATTTTTTTGTCAAAATATTTGAAGATCATAATTCGTATATTTAAAGATGACATAAATCTTCTATAAAGTGGCAGCAAGGGATCCCCAAAGGACGACATAGTAAACAAAATAAGAAATTGGAATAATCAATCACGCAGCTTGAAAATAGCCTGAGTACATTATAACCACATCAAAGACAACCAAATAATTCAGACCGAGTCTCCATCCAAGCCACCCACAAGAAGCCACAACAAACGACCCCATAAAGATATCTTTTTAGTAATCGATTGCATAATTGTTGTTTTGTGGCATTAATGGAATTTAGTTTTAGCAATCAAGAGATTAGACTTAAAAGTATTGTTCACACCAATTTAGAAATTTAATACGTGTAGGAATAATTTGATTTTATTGATTTCGTACAAGTGTTGTTTTGTGAGATTAATGGAAGCTAGTTTTAGTAATCGAGTGATTAGACGTAAAAGTATTGTTCATACTAATTTAGAAATTTAATATTTGTGAAAATAATTTGATTTTATTGATTTCGTAGAAGTGTTATCGTCTCTAATATTTTATTCACGCGCTCACTCACCAAGTGGTTGTTTGATAATATTTTTGAAAATTTGTCCGCTCACTCACCCATTGCACCAAGTGGTTGTTTGATAATATTTTTAGTGATCACCCACTGCACCAAGTGGTTGTTCTATAATTTTTTTTTTGGGCGGTAATAATTCATTTAAATTCATGGCCCGTGCGTGGTTTTTTGCATAGGTGCATGTTTTAAATCATTTCTGCCCCGTGCGTGGTTGTTTGCACGTGGTGCCAACAACCCCCATTCTGGACTATCTAGGTGATGCGTTCACTCTTTTAAATTTGGGCGATAATAATCCATTTAAATTTATGCCTCGTGCGTGATTTTTTGCACAGGTGCATGTTTTAAATCATTCATGCCCCGTGCGTGATTTTTTTGCAGAGGTGCAGGTTTTAAATTATTCCTATCTCGTGCGTGGTTGTTTGCACATGTGCAGGATCAATCATACACTTCTACCGCATGAATAAGCAGAAAAATAATTGAGAAATTAAAAAAAAACAATAAAAAAAAACACGAGAAGTTACGTGAAAACTCTCAAACAAATAAATTTTAGTATGAAAATTGTTGCAATCACAGACCAGAAATAAATTTCAGTATGTGAAAAAAAAATTGTTGCAATCACACTTATAAATATACACTCTCAAGCATTATATCACTCATTTAACTAGTGTTGGTATATCACCCTTAAAATTCTTCTAATTTGGATAATTAAAAATCAAACTTATAGGTTTTTTTTTTTTAGTATCCACTCATCTTATTTTGTATTCTCTTTATAAAGTGTATTACCATGCTGATGGGTGAGTACACAACTCATCTTGTTGTGGTTCATGTGGCTTTCTTTCTTCTATCAAAAAGTTTATTTGTTTTTTTTTTAAATGGAAAAAAGTGATAGTTGAAAATTGTGAAGAAAATAGAAAAGGTGAAAATAGAGAAAAGGTAAACGTTTAGGTATTTTTCTTTTTTTTTTTAAATTTAGTCCATATTATTTAAAAAGATTCAATTTAATTAGTTTCTTATATTAAAAAATAAAATCAAGTATATTCTCACTATAATGAATATTAAAATTAGCTATGATATGAAAATTTGGGATTTTTGTACGCATGACCCATCTGTCAGAGTGCATAAAGTTTTTTAACCCATTGAAAACTTATATTTTTTTGACCTTCTCGTAATAAGGAAGTGCACAAAGTCATTTGTACCTTTCGCTTATCACGAGGAGACCACAGTTGTCTCCTCGTGATCGTGATAAGCAAAGGGTACGAATCACTTTATGCACTTCCTTATCACGAGAGAAGGTAAAAAAACATAAGTTTTCAAACACTGAGTTAAAAAACTTCACGCAACCTGAAGAATAGGTCATCCGTAAAAAATTCCATGAAAACTTCCATGACGTTGATTAACGTAAAGAGTTGTAAAAATTAAGGCCCGTTTGTTTTTTTTTTTTTTTTTTGTTTTAAATAAAACATCAAACTGTTTGTTGTTTTTAGTTTTTAGCTTTTGAAAACACAAGTTTATAGTGTTTAGATAATTTATTTTTTATAAAATATTTATAAAAATAAAAAGAATAATGTTAATTTATTAGAATGTAAAAATTGCAACATTTATCCAAATTTAATTAAGGTCTAATTATTTGATAAAATTAAAAATTTAGGATAAAAAATAATTTTCTCTGAAATAAAAATAATATTGTGTCGATAATTTAATATATTAGATAATCTTTAGTTGATGTTTATCATCCCTAAAGTCAGAAAAATAAAATATGTTAATTGTATAAGGTGGATAGGTATTTTGGTGTAACACCACAATAATATTAAAATATAATATACTAGAAAAAATTTATTTAAATAAAATTATAACATATTATATTATATTAATAATATTTTTATACTAAAAAATATTAATAATATATATATTTTTTTAAAAGAATATACTAATAATATTAATGACAATTTTTATTGGAAAAAATATGACAATTTGATTTCAATTTCAATAAATAAATAGATAAATAAATAAACATTTGAAGATAATTCCAATAATTATATCTAATTTGTTGACAATTTAAATAAAGTTGAAAAAATAAATTGAAATAAAAAAACTGTTTTTGAAAACCTTTTATTTTTGTTTTAAAATTTGTTAATGAATCTAAAAACATTTTAAAAAACTTAGGGCCTGTTTGATAACGTTCATATTTCATGTTTCTTGTTCCCGTTTTTCATTTTTTTTTTAAGAAATAGATTTATTTGAGAACTGTTATTATTTCTTGTTTCTAAAATTTGGGAAACGTTTCCCAAAAAATGGGCAAAATTTGAGAAACTACAGGAAAAAAAAAAAGGAAAAATATTTTTCTTTGTTCCGTTTCTATATTTATTATTTCGTTCCATAATAACATAAAATAAGGTGTAATAACATAAAATAAGGTGTGGTTTGATAGTCACAGTAATGCTCCACACTCTTCTCCATTAGACTTCTTTAGTTTGAGGCATAGATAGAGCATTCTTTTGTTTTTATAATCAATTTTGCGGTATTTTTTATGTATTATTTTGAATTTGAATTTTTAAATTTTGTAATTTATATTAATTTATTAATTTTGCAGTATTTTTTTATGTATTATTTTAATTTTGAATTTTAATTTTTAAATTTTAAATTTTGCAATATATATTTATATATTATATAAATTTTGCAAAGTATATATATATATATAGGGCTGGTTGCACAAATAGCAATCAGGCCCAAACTAATTGCAAATTTAGCAAACTTTAAAATGTTTTGCAAATATGGCAAAAAAACCCGTTTCTATCACTGATAGACTTCTATCAGTGATAGACTATTATCACTGATAGACTATTATTACTGACAAAAATCTATAAAAAGCTGAGGTGATCAGCGATAGACTTCTATCAGTCATAAGATATCAGCGATAGAAATTGCTATATCCGCAAATTTTTTAAAAACATGCTATATTTGCAAACAATAAGTCTTAAATTGTCATTTACTACAATTTCCCTATATATATATATATATATAGTTTGTAGTACACTTAAATTGATTAGAATTTTGCAAATATAAATTTTGCTCACTAAAACATGCATTTACTCTAACTTTAATATGTTAAAACTACGACATTTACAGAGCTATATAATTGAGTTGGATCTGAGTCGACATCATTTAAGGCGAAATGACTCGAGTGAGAGATAACATTGCATTTACAGAGCTATATATTTGAGTTGAATATGAGTCGACATCATTTAAGGTGGAATGACTCGAATGAGAGATATCATTGCATAACATTGCAGATCAAATTTGGACAAAATTTGCAAGATAAAAAAAATTACATCAGAATTTACTTGTATTAGATAAGGTAGATTTTTTATAATTATTTTTTTTTTGTATATATTTTAACGCGTGTTATATTTTTTATATTGCATATCTAAATTCTATTAAAAAGAAATAGTTACGAAACAATTTTTTTTTTTCAAGAATAAGAAATAGAAGTAGTTATCATTCTTGTTTCCAATTCTAAAAAAAAAAGAAACAAAGAACAAGAAACAAGAAAATTATTAAACGGGCCCTAATTAAATGCGTTATCAAACACCTCCTAAAAGTTATTTTAGTTGATCTTTTTAATATAAAAAATAGAAATAAAACAACTTATTTGAAAAAAAAAAAAAAAAAAAAAAAAAAAAGTAGAAATAGAAATAAAACAACTTATTTGAAAATAATCATAAAAGGAATAGGAGTAGGTGGAGAGTTATATGCAAATTAAATATAATGGACCCAACAATTATTAAAGTTATAGAGTGATAGCTAAAAGGGTATATAAAGGGAGTAATAGAGGAAGGGAATAGGCAATCAAGGGAAAGAACAAAGCAAAAAAATGATGTCTAAAATTAGGAAAGTATTGTTTGGAGTCTTTGTTCTTCATTTTCTTCTACAGGTGGATTTTATCACCGGCCAGCGGCAAGAAAGTTAGCAGAAGTTCATCAAAATGTTGATGTCCGATTCAATTAAGTTTGAAAAGTATACAAAGAATTTTTTCAGATCCGCTCGTAGCGAAGAAGTAAACATTCCTCCTCTCCAACGAGTTATAGTTACTTTGAAATTTTTCCAAAAGACATTTTTGCACTTCCTCATACTCTTATCAATAACTCTTCTCCTTCCCTAGGAGTAAATGGTGTGTGGCTATTTTGTTTTTAATTAAGCCCTTTGATATAAAGTCTGTGGCTATTTTTTTTTTTTTGTAAGTAAAATGGTCCTTTGCATTGCCGCCCCCCTCTCGAATTTCTCCCTCTCCCTCAGCCCACCGCCTCTCTCATCTCTCATCACTCTTTCAGCTCTGCCGCCCTCACTGTCGACCTCTGTCGCTGCCGGTCTCTCCCCCTCTCCGATCTCCACACCGCCGCCTCCGTCAGCCGCACGTCGCCGCCTGCCCTCGTCGAAATTGTCGGCGATGTTGGGGGCTGCTCTTCCCCTCTTTTCCCAAAACCAGGCTCCACCACGCCGCCCCTGCCCCGTCGCTAAGTGCTTAATTAAAAAAAATAGCCACAGACCATGTTTACTCATGAGAAGGAGAAGAGTTGTGGATAGGCGTATGCGTATGAGGTGGTGCAAAAATGTCGTTTGGAAAAATTTCAAAGTAACTATAACTGGTTGGAGAGGAGGAATGTTTACTTCTTGGCTACGAGCGGATCTGAAAAAACTCTTTGTATACTTTACGAACTTAATTGAATCGACATCGACATCAACATTTTGATGAACTTCTTCCAACTTTCTTGCCGCTGTTTAGCCGGTGGTAAAATCTACCCGTAGAAGAAAATGAAGAACAAAGACTCTAAATAATACTTTCTTAATTTTAGACATAATTTTTTGGTTTGATTGCCTATTCCCTTCTCCATTACTCCCTTTGTATAGCTTAATAGGTATCACTTTACTACAAATATCTTTAACTTAATTCATTTCGATTACTAACTTTGATAAGGTCTATTTATATTTAATTTGTATGACTCTCTCCTCATATCCCTTTTTCCTTTTATGACTATTTTTTTTTTTAATTTTTTTTTTGTCAAATAAGTTGTTTATTTTTAATATTAGGAAGAATATTAGTTCATCTTCCTAATATTAAAAATAAACAACTTATTTGACAAAAGAAAATAAAAAAAATAGTTATAAAAGGAAAAAGGGTAGGAGGAGAGAGTCAAACAAATTAAATATAAATATATAAATGGACCTAACCATTATCAAAGTTAGTAATCAAAATGAATTAAGTTAAAGATATTTCTAGTAAAGTGATACCTATTAGGCTATATAAAGGGAGTAATGGGAGAAGGGAATAGGCAATCAAAGCAAAACATCATGTCTAAAATTAAGAAAGTATTGTTTGGAGTCTTTGTTCTTCATTTTCTTCTAACTGGTGAATTTTACCACCAACCAAACAACGGCAAGAAAGTTAGCAGAAGTTCATCAAAATGTTGATGTCGATGTCGATTCAATTAAGTTCAAAAAGCATACAAAGAGTTTTTTCAGACCCGCTCGTAGCCAAGAAGTAAACATTCCTCCTCCAACTAGTTATAGTTACTTTGAATTTTTTCCAAATGATATTTTTGCATCTCTTCATACTCCTATCAATAACACGATCCTGTTAACCAATCCCACGATAATAAATAAAAAAAAAAAAAATAACACTCGTCTATTTTCTTTGGTTTGAGTTGGATCTGAGTCGACATCATTTTAAATTAAGGTGTGGTTTCATTTCTATATTTATTATTTTGTTCCATAATAACAACATAAAGTAAGGTGTGGTTTGATAGTCACACTAATGCTCTAGACACTCTTCTCCATTAGACTTCTTTGGTTT
The DNA here is from genome assembly GCA_028017165.1 of Herpetospermum pedunculosum. Taxonomy (NCBI): domain Eukaryota; kingdom Viridiplantae; phylum Streptophyta; class Magnoliopsida; order Cucurbitales; family Cucurbitaceae; genus Herpetospermum; species Herpetospermum pedunculosum. The sequence goes on from CM051525.1 coordinate 58,844,286, forward strand.
GAGTTGGATCTGAGTCGACATCATTTAAGGCGGAATGACGACTCCAAACAAGTTATCGAAAACAAGTAACAAAGAACAAAACAAGAATATTTAACCGCATTATATACCGCCTATAAAGGCAAATTTTTTCCAAACCGAGCATAGCTCAATTGGCATAAGATTGTGCCCGTGACTATGAGGTCATGGGTTCAATCCCCGTTTGCAAAAAAAAAACAAGAAACAAGAAATAGGAAACGAAAAGATTATTAAACGAAAACCACAAACCAAAAATATAGGAATTGAATGTGTTATCAAACACCTTCTAAAAGTTATTTTAATTGATCTTCCTAATATAAAAAATAGAAATAAAACAACTTATTTGAAAATAGTCATAAAAAGAACCGGAGTAGGTGGAGAGAGTCATACTCCAAATTAAATATAATGGACCCAACAATTATTAAAGTTAAAAAGAACAATGCAAAAAAATGATGTCTAAAATTAGGAAAGTATTGTTTGGAGTCTACTATCACTATTTTCCATCATATTTTTAATTTTTTTTTTTTAAACAAGTTAGGAGAAAGAAAGCCACATGAAATACTTCAACAAAGCAAAGTGTATGAATAGTCCACTCACACATTGGCATGGTGAAAAAAAGACATTTATGACCCGTTTGATAATGTTTCCATTTCTCGTTTTTCATTTTTTAATTAAAAAACAAACGTCTTTGATAACTATTCTCGTTTTTTATTTCTAAAATTTGAGGAACGTTTCAAAAAAATGGGCAAAATTTGTGAAACTACAAAAAGTTGTTTCTCTTTATTCCGTTCTTTTATATATTATTTTGTTGTTTTAAAAAAAGTCATGGGCTCTAAATACTAAAAAGAGCTTATGACTTTGGTTTCTAATCATCCATATTTGAAGCATTTTAATTCTAATATATACCAACTCTAGTTAATTGAGTAATATAATGTTTGAGAGAGTGTTTTTTTTTGTATTTGGGGTCGAGAGATAATTCTGTGATTGCAACAATTTTTCACATGATGAAATTTCTTTCTAAGTTCATGTTTTTTTCTTTGGTTTAAAGCAAAGTGTACTTAAGGCTATAATTAAGATCTAACCACCCCTCAAAACGTAGGTCTCATCCAAGTCACCCACAAGAAGTTATAACAAACGACCCCACAAAGATTGCATAGTTGTTTTGTGATATTAATGGAAGATATTTTCAGTAATCTAATAGTTTAGGGTTGCACACAATTGTACTTTTGGTAAGATTGATCCAGAGATAGATGTAAAAGTATATCATACAAAAATATACAAATAAAATTACTAAAATTATGCTAATAATGAAGTGTGTTAGGAAAAACCACACTTCTACCTAAGTAAGTAGACAAATAATTAAGAAATTATAAGAAAACAATAAAATAAACACGAAAATTTACGTGAAAAACTCTCAAACCATGAAAGAAATTTCATCATGTGAAAAAATGTTGCAATCGCAGAATTATCTCCCGACCCCAATTACAAAAAAACACTCTCTCAAACATTATATCACTCAATTAACTAGAGTTGGTATATTAGACTTAAAGTGCTTCAAATATGGAGGATTAGAAACCAAAGTCACAAGCTCTTTTTAGTATTTAGAGCCCATGACATTTTTTAAAACAACAAAATAATATATAAAAGAACGGAATAAAGAGAAACACTTTTTTTGTAGATTCTCAAATTTTGCCCATTTTTTTGAAACGTTCCTCAAATTTTAGAAACAAGAAACGAGAATAGTTATCAAACAAGTTTGTTTCTTAAAAAATGAAAAACCAGAAATGAAAAACGTTATCAAACGGGTCTTGAATGTCTCTTTTTCATCATGTGGATGTGTGAGTGGACTATTCATACACTTTGCTTTGTTGAAGTATTTCATGTGACTTTCTTTCTTCTAACGATGTTTATTTGTTTTTAAAAAAAATATGATGGAAAATGGGCAATTTGACTTTTTATACCCAAAAGGAAAAGAAATGGGTGTTTTAGGCTCCCCAAAAAAAAAATTGCAGTTTTAGACCCCTGATGTGAAAGGTCTTAAATGCCCTTACTTTAAGGGATGTGAAATGTCGAAAATACCCTTCAACATAAACCCCAAAAAACGTTTCATCTTCCGTCAGCTTCTTCATCTTCTCATCTACTTCTTCTTCAACTCCAACTTTCCAGCTTCCAACTTTCCAGCTTCCAACTTCCAAGCTTCCCCAACCATCTCCTTCTTCAAGCTCACAGAGGCCATCGACGACCATTTCCTTCTTCAAACTTCAAGCTTGGCAGGTATTCTTTAAGCTTGGGTCGGTCATGTTTTGCTTTGGGCTTTTCAATTTCATGGGTTTAGGTTAGGGCGTTTCAATTTCATGGGTTTAGTGTTTCGATTTCATGTTTTGATCTGTTTGTCAAGTGATTTTGAGTTGTTTGGAAGGTGATTTTGAGATTTGGGGGGTTGTTGCAGACGAAGGAAGGAGATGAAGGAGATGAAGTACCGACCGGTACGTTTACCGGTCGATTTCTTCCCACCGGTAAATTAAGAAATTTGGGGGAAATTGCCATCTGGTAAATTTACCGGTCGGTTTTATCCCCGACCGGTAATTTACCGGTGAGAATTACCAACCGGTAAATTACCCGGTCGGTTTTTTCACTTACCGTTATGAATTACCCACCGGTAAATTACCGGTCGGTTGTTTCTAACCGGTAATTTAAGCAGAAGGAATTTACCGGTCGGGTAAATTCCTTCTGCTTAAATTACCGGTTAGAAAAAACCGACCGGTAATTTACCGGTGGGTAATTCATAACCGGTAAAAAAAACAGAATGGGTTGTTTTGTTTTTTTTCGACCCTAAACCCTAAAAAAAACAGAATGTAAATTCATGCTTTGTGTTGTTGGTTGTTGTTGTTGGTTGTTGTGTTGTTCATAAGCATTTTGAATTTGTTGTGTAGGTGTGTAGGTTTACCATGGAATCAGAAATGAGTCAAATGGTTGATAAAATCCCCCTTAGTGACCATTTTCCAGCCTTGTTGACCTGTTGTGGCCACATTAGTACCACTAAGAAAAACATCACCCAAAAACTGTCAGTAACCCAATTGGCAATGTTTAGGGAAACTTGTTTTGGCCCTATATTCGATACCTCTATAGTTTTTAATGGACAATTAGTTCACTACATCCTTCTTAGGGAAGTTGAGGTTGAGGATGAAACATCTGAAACGGGAGATGCTATGAGTTTTAACTTGTTAGGAAGTAGAGTGTCTTTCGGTAAGCGAGAATTTGACATTATAACCGGTCTTAGACATGGCCGTAGAAATGTTCGGAGGGTTGTAAATCAAAATAGACTGAGAGTCCTTTATATGAGGGATGTAGAGGGTATTAGGGCTGATGAGTTTGAGAAGTTATACCCTAGTATAGTGTTTGAGAACGATGAGGATGCTGTGAAAGTATCCTTGTTTTATTTCATTGAGGCGGGTTTAATTGGGAGGGAGAAGAGGCAAAAAATGAATACTAGCCTCTTGAATATCATCGACGACTGGGAGCAATTCTGTAATGAGGATTGGAGTAGACTGATATTCAAGAAAACGATTGAAAGCCTAAAAAAAGCTTTGAATGGGAAAGCCGATTCCTATAAAAGAAAGACAGACGCGTTGAAGAAGGCGGAGACATATAGTTTGTATGGTTATCCGCATGCACTCCAGGTTTGCACTATTTCAAGTTATACATTAACAAACTCATATGAGATTATTTGTTTTTTAAGTAGTTTTTTTGTTAATGCAGATATGGGCATATGAGATTTTTTCGTCGTTGACTCTTGTCGCAACTCGTCTCAATGATTCGGCCATCCCACGTATTCTTAGATGGTCATGTCGCGTGTCACCTTCATATAAACGGCTTTGCGACGAGGTGTTCCAGGCGGATGTGGTTAGTTCTCTATTTTGTTATTGCCGCTGTTAACTGTGAACATTTTTTTGAATCTAATCTAAGTTATGTTACAGACTACAATTGTGGCCATGGTACCGACGGATGAAGAGATTCGATTTATTAATCGAAGAGTGGAGGTTCCTCGTCCAGAAATTGTACAAGAGGGTGATGTACCCGAAGGGGGTCAAGTTGTACCCGAAGGGGGTCAAGTTGTACCCGAAGGGGGTCAAGTTGTACCCGAGGAGGTTGAGGATATGACGGTCCATCACATTGACATGTCATCACAGAACCCAGTAGGGCCAGGTGTAGGGTCCGTACATGTTCAGAAGATGCCTGACTCGAGAGGTTCGCCACATGTGAAAGGTGAAGTCAATGATGAGGTGACGAAGAAGAAGAAGAGGAAGAAGAGTTGCAAATGCACTAAGCACCTGCAACGTATGGATCAACGCATGGAGGGTATGGAGTCTGATTTGAAGGCCATAAAAAGGTTGTTGCGACGACTTTACAAGGTAATCTATTTTATATTAAAACGTTTTTTCTTTAGGGTTTAGGGTTTAGGGTTTAGGGTTTAGGGTTTTTTTCTTAAATGCATATATTTGTTTTCTCACTGTTACTATTTTGGGAGATGTAGAGCGGAGATGTGGACCCGACCCACTATTTTGGGCCTAAACATACCGATGATGAAGGCGGGCCATCGAGAAGAGAAGATCGGGATATGGATGGTCGAGATCATAGTTCACATCTTGACGACAATGTTGGGGATGAAGATGCTAAAGTTGACCAAACGAAGGACGTCGGGGCACAGAACGAGGCACATGTGCCAATGGACCGTGAAGCACTTCCTGACAACGAGGCACATGTGCCAATGGACATCGATGTCCATGATCGTGTGGAGGATGTAGTCACCGATCGTGTGGAGGATGTAGTCACCGATCGTCCAGATGATGTACTCGCTGATCATCCCGAGGAAGTACTCACCGAGCGTCCAGATGATGTACTCACCGATCATCCCGAGGAAGTAGTCACCGATCATCCCGAGGAAGTACTCACCGAGCGTCCAGATGATGTACTCACCGATCATCCCGAGGAAGTAGTCACCGATCATCCCGAGGAAGTACTCACCGATCGTCCCGAGGATGTAGCCACCGATCATCCCGAGGAAGTACTCACCGATCGTCCCGAGGATGTAGCCACCGTGAAGTTGGAGGTAACCTCATTTGTTCATAAAAATTTTAAAACTTTTATTAAATATTTCTATAATGTTAACATTTTAATTTGCATTTGTCTTATGTAGCCGATAGATTACGTGGTAGAAGTTAGCGGACCTGTACCTGCGAATGAAGTACCACGTCGGGGCCTGCGTACCCGTACCGTCCCATGGAAACTTCGTAGTCCAGTAATTTTCAAGAATCGGCAGGGTCAGCTGATATACACGGATAAAGGCAACCCATTACGTAAAATACCTCCACCACTGGATCAGAAGTTTGAAAAATGGATGGGCGATGAAAATAAGTTATGGCGCAGAACAACGTACGCACACAGAAACAAACAATGGTTTCGAGATCTTCTGACACCTTCTCATTGGACGAGCGACGAGGTATGTAATACTATTCTTCATGTAATACTATTATGGTATATTAGGAATTAACAAGTAATAAATTAATGTGTAGGTCATGGACTCACTTTTTCTGTTCATTCGCAAGAAGTTACAATTGAGACCGAATTTCTGCAATCACAAATTTGTCACTGCAGATGTAGTTGTCACGGTAAGTAGTTATATTATTTTACGCAATCTAACTTGTCTATCAATAACTCACAATTTCATTCATTCATTATGTCAGTCATTTCTAAGGGGAAAAGAGGTGTACGAAGAGATGTCGAACACACTCCCGAGTGATCCACGCATCGAATGGAGTAAGTACAACAATGTCGTCGACTATACGTTAGGGAAGAAGACCGACTACGACGTACCATGGAATACCGTTGATGTGGTGTACATGCCATTCAATATAGGAGGTAACCATTGGGTGTTGTTGTGTGGTGATTTGCGGAATGCCGAGTTGACAGTGTACGATTCTTGCATGACGCTGACTACAGACGACCAATTGAAGATGGAGCTGAAGCATGTCCGCACAAATTTCTACATGTTGTTGGGACAGTGTGGGGTCTTGCAGATGAGAACCACACTGCCCATCCGACCATGGGAGGTGTATAGACATCGTGACGTGCCCCAACAAATTGATAGTGGTGACTGTGGTATTTTTGTTGCTAAGTTTTTAGAATATCTTGTAATGGGATGTCCAATGGACACCCTATCTCAGGATAACATTGATTTTTGTAGGCGTCAGTATGCTGTACAACTGTGGGGCAATAGACCATTATTGTAACCCAAAATATTTTTTAATGTATTAAAGTTTTTTATTATTTCGGTTGGTTTTCTCTTATAACCCAAAAAAAAAATGGTAGCATAACCAATTGAACAAACTTATATTGTTTAGGGTTTATGGTTTATGGTTTTAGGGTTTTCAATCTCGTTAATATTTAGGGTTTTCAGTCTCGTTAATATTTAGGGTAATGTATTCTTTTTAGAAGTATTAAACCCTGAAAACCCTAAACCACTCTTAACCAAAACTAATTTAAACCCCTAAAATCCTAAATCATAAACCCTAAACCCTAAACTCAGATATAATCTAGACACTGACAAAATTACCGGTCGGTAAATGTAATTTACAACATTTACCGGTCGGTTAATTTCCCAGAAACAAATGGACAAAATCTGGGAAATTTACCGGTCGGTAAATTTACCCCAGTGGAAATTATTTACCGACCGGTAAATTTCCCAGATTTCGCCCATTTGTTTCTGGGAAATTTACCGACCGGTAAATTCTCCAGAATCGTTTTGCCCATTTGTTTGAGGAAAATTTACCGACCGGTAAATGTTCCAGAATCGTTTCACCTTCGTGTATGGGAAATTTATCAGATTCTAAAACCCTAAACATTTTATCTTTGTTTCGAAAAGATACCGAATACATTGAATAACAACATTAAACGTTGCGAAGAAATAATATAATGAAGTGTTGTTACATAGTAAAAACAAAGTTCATTGTTACATATTACAAACATAGTATCATACAGTGCTTAGTGGTTGTCGACAAGTTTTTCTATTGTGTCCGAAATTCCCACAACGACTGCATTTATGGACTTGTTGGGTTTCACCTGTAGAGGGTATTCGCAAGGTTTGGCGTCGACCAACTCTTATGACCTGCTTGGGGGGAAGTACCTCACAGTCAACGAAATCATCTGATCTCTTCCACTCTGAGAGATGACCAAGCGGAAATATGGGCTCCGAGTACGAGTTGATCAAAGTTTCCATATTGTAAACCGAAGAGCAGAGGGTCATGGGGTCTATGCCACGAAACCAACATCCAGCTATTGCGTGAGAACATGGGATATCATAATAGTCAAACTCACGACAAGTACATGTTCTGGTCTCAATGTTGACACGTCCACCCAGATACCCATCATCAACCTCGAATTCAAATCTATCAATTGGATCAACTTTGTGCCTCCTCGCATTCTCTACTGATATTTCCAGAAGGCCCTCGACATATTTGGATACGAGGGATTCCTCACCACGAATTGCGTGCTTGGTCCGACGCTTGTAATACTTCCTTTGAAACCACCCTCTGATATGGTCTAACAATCCTGTAATCGGAAGTTGACGCGCGTCCTTAAATACAGAGTTCGTGCATTCTGCGAGATTGGTGGTGTTCTGGTTGTACCTTCTTCCACATTGGAAAACACGAGCCCATCGGTCTAGCCCAATATCCTCCAAATAAGTTTGTGCACCCGGATACTTTACAAGTTGTCCCCAAAATTCATTGAATTGTACTTCGCGGCATGCCTTCGCTGTTTGGAGAAATACCTTACAAATGTCTTCATTCTTATACTTTGTCTTAAGGTTCTCACTTATATGATGTATACATAAACAGTGAACAGCTTCAGGAAATACAATCTGAATCGCCTTTCGAATGCTCGGGTGTCTATCAGACACAATGACTAACCCGGGGACATGTCCGATTGCACATTCCATCTGTCGAAGAAAATACACCCACGAGGCTTCAGATTCCCCTTCACCGATTCCAAAACCAATGGGGTATATTTGGTTGTTGCCATCAACACCAGTTGCAAGTAGAAGTTTACCCTTGTACTTCCCCCTCAAGTGAGTACCGTCTATTATTAGTACAGGCCGAATGCAACCCACGAAACCTCTAATGGCGGGACCTAACGCCATAAATACATATTTGAAGTATTTATTTTCATCGAGTTGCAAATCAAACACCGTACCTGGATTTTCAATTTTCAAAGCCTCACCGAACCTTGGCAAGAGTTTGAAAGATTCTTCTGGCGACCCCCAAGCAAGACGCAGTGCTATTTCTCTAGCTCGCCAAGCCTTGTCATAGGTTAGGTTAACACCATACTCCTTTCGAATATCATTGACAATGTCCTTGGCTTTGTAGATACAGCTGATATCCTCAAACTTCGACTTCAATAAATGGCCAAGAACTGAAGATTTTGCTTGTCGATGGTTGTGAGTCAACATTTTCTTTTTGCATGTATGAATGTTTGCATATTGTGTAACGTTGAATATATCACAATCCTTCAACTTCATAGCCCGAAGTCTCCATTTGCATTCAGCATTCCTACATATCATTACGCACAGTGTCTTGTTCGACTTCTTAGCCTTAAACTCAAAGCTAGTCTTCATTGCTATAACGGACAATCTCATCAACAAAGCTTTTTTAGTCATAAAAAGTTCTCCAACTTTTATGTCTTCAGTAGACTGACCTAACAATGAAGCATGAACCGATGCAGAAGGAACATCAACCACACGTGCAACAGGACCAGCAGGAACCTCAACAGTATTTTGTACATGTACTTGAACAGGCTCGTCGTCCCTTTCTTCCCCACCATCATCATTTTCTTCTACACCATCATTATACTCACCATAATCTTCACCGGGCTCGCCCTCCCCACCATCATCTCCACCATCACCATCATTATAATTATATTCATTATAATCAACACCGCCACCTGTATTTTCTACACCACGGTCGTCCCCTTCTTCAACACCATGATGTTGAGTATGATCTGCGTCATCCCCCAAGTTATATGCCTCCACATTAGCGTAAGACAATTGTGGCACGCTAGGGTAAGGCACGCTAGGGTAAGGCATGGTAGGGTAAGGAACGTTAGGGTAAGGCATGCTCGGGTAAAACATAGGGTAAAATTGTGTGCCTGGTATATATGGAATGGACGATGTGGATGGTATTTGCCCTATGTTATACGGGAAGGATGTGGACGTTGTTGGAATTTCTTGGTTGGAAGTGGATGGAATTTGCATTTCAGGTGTTTGGGTCAACTTTGACATAGTGGATATATACAAAGGATATTCAGAGACTTCACCCCAAGTCAAGAAAGTACTAAGGTCCTCGTCATTGCTAATAACAAAAGCCGGTGCTCTGGACTTCAATTGGAGTATACATCTAATTACAAGATCGTATAGATCTGGATTTATACTACATAGGGTATAGACCCGCCCTAAAAAATCATTGTACGTAATTTCAGTCTCTAAGTCACACCCTCTTGTTTTCCCACCATAATAACAATTTTCTATTTCATTCCACACACCACCAAAACATACCCAAACTCGAGGCATCTGCAAACATATAAATAAATAAAAGTTAAGAAAAAAGTTAGGGGAAAATGATCTGCGAAATTACCAGACCGGTAATTTCAATAACAAAATTTACCGGTCGGTAATTTTTGTTTTTGAAATTACCGGTCTGGTAATTCCACGACCGGTAAATTCAATAACAAACATTTACCGGTCGGTAAATGTTCGTTATAGAATTTACCGGTCGTGGAACCACCACCGGTAAACTCAATAACAAACATTTACCGACCGGTAAATGTTTGTTATAGAATTTACCGGTCGTGGAACCACCACCGGTAAACTCAATAACAAACATTTACCGGTCGGTAAATGTTTGTTATTGAGTTTACCGGTGGTGGTTCCACGACCGGTAAATTCTATAACGAACATTTACCGACCGGTAAATGTTTGTTATTAAATTTACCGTGGAATTACCACCAATAACAGAAAATTTTGAAATTGTATTTTTCTGACTAATACAAAATTACACAACACAATGGTTTAGGGTGGTTTCGTTTCGTGTTCAGATTTAACCCTAAACCCTTAACCCTAAACACAATGTGTTTTTGTGTCAAAAATACCGACATCAAGGGACCGACATTGTTTTAGAATGAAAAAAATAAACCGACATCAAGGGACCGACATTGTTTTAGAATGAAAAAAATAAACCGACATCAAGGGTTTAGGTACACATACCTTCAGCAAGAATAATGATAGAGTTCAATAACGGAGAATGATCGACTTTGAAAAACTCCTTCGGTGTTCAGCAATGTGTGGGGATGTGAGAGAATGATGAAGATTGTTGGATGAATGAATGTTATTTGTTACAAACAACAAAAACGTGGAGAATGTGAGAATAATGAAAAACATGAAATTTAGTTTGATGAATGTTTGAGGTAAAAGGTGGGTAAGTGAAAAGTAGGTGAAAAGTGGGTGAAAAGTAGGTGAAAGTAATGAAAAATTGAAGGCTATTCAATTGGGGTTAATGAGGGGCATTTTCGACATTTCACATCCCTTAAAGTAAGGGCATTTAAGACCTTTCACATCAGGGGTCTAAAACTGCAAGTTTTTTTTTGGGAAGCCTAAAACACCCATTTGTTTTGCTTTTGGGTATAAAAAGTCAAATTGCCCATGGAAAATAGTGATACTAGAAAATTGTGAAAGAAAATAGATAAGGTAAGCATATGTTTTTTTTAGTCCCTAATGTTTAGATGTTTTTTCTTTTTTTAATTTAGTCCATATTATATTTTTTTTAAAAAACAATTTAATTAGTTTCTTATATTTAAAAAAAATCAAGTACTCACTATAAAGAATATTAAAATGGCTAATGATATTGATTAGCATAAAGAGTTGGTAGAAATTTAGTGGATGCATATAATTAGAACACTTCAAAAAATTTAGTTCATCTTCCTAATATTAAAAATAGAAATGAAACAACTTATTTAACAAAAATTAAAAAAAATAATCATAAAAGGAAAAAGAGTAGGAAGAGTGAGTCATACAAATTAAATATAAATGACCTAACAATTATAAATGAATTAAGTTAAAGATATTTCTAATAAAGTGATACCTATTAGGCTATATAAAGGGAGTAATGGGAGAAGGGAATAGGAAATCAAAGCAAAAATCATGTATTGTTTGGAATCTTTGTTTTTCATTTTTTTTTTCTACGGGTGGATTTTACCACCAGTGGACAAGAAAGTTGGCAGAAATTTCAAAATGCTGATGCCAGCAGATCCAGAATTTTTTGTCAGGAGGGACACAATTCTAATAGGATTAAGTGCAAGTTTAGTTTTTGAAATTTTCGATTTATGTCTATATATTTCTTGAACTTTAAAATGTGTGTAAAACACTCTAAAACTTTCAATTTCGAGCCTAATAGATCCTTAAACTTTTAATTTTGTATCTAATAAAGACAAGTAGAAAAAAACAAGGTATTTTTTTTTTTTTTTTTTACAAAAATATTTAGTTAATGCAAAAGTCGAACCCCTGATCTCTTAGTCAACCCACAATTTTATGTCAATTGAGTTATGTTCGGTTTGAAAATAATAATGTATTTATTAGATACATATTTATTAGATACAAAATTAAAAATTTCAAGTGTAATTGAGTTTGATTTTTACTGGATAAAAAATTAAATATCTAAGACCTATTAGATACAAAATTATAGTTAATAAATTTAATCGTGTCCTCAAAAGTTGATTTTTACTAAGAAAAAAAAATTAAATGTCTAATACCTATTACTTAGAAAATTAAATTTAATAAATCTAAACGGTTTAAACTTCACGAATCTATTAAAAACAAATTTAAAAATTGAAAGACTAAACTTGAAATTCGTGCCCCTTACCAACAAACCAAACACTAGTTTTACTTCAATTTTCGATTTTGGATATATACATAGACAAACTGTAGGTATATTTTTTAAAATTTTATATACAAATATTTAAAACTAATAATTTGAGGGGGCACGTCCCCCGGCCCCTATGTAGCTCCGCCCCTGTTGATGTCGATGTCGATTCAATTAAGTTCGAAAAGCATACAAAGAGTTTTTTCAGACCGGCTCGTAGCGAAGAAGTAAACATTCCTCCTCCAACGAGTTATAGTTACTTTGAATTTCAAAGGACATTTTTTTGCACCTCCTCATACTCATATCCATAACTCTTCACCTACTCCTATTCCTTTTATGACTAATTTCAAAGGATAATTGTTGGGTCCATTATATTTAATTTGCAGTATGACTCTCTCTCCACCTATTCCTATTCCTTTTATGACTATTTTCAAATAAGTTGTTTTATTTCTATTTTTTATATTAGGAACATCAACTAAAATAATTTTTAGATGGTGTTTGATAATGCACTCAATTCCTCTTTTTGGTTTTTGGATTTTAATTTTTGAAAAATAAGTCTAACCAATTGAGTTTTTGGTTTTTAAGGGCTTTTAATAACTTTCTCGTTTCCTATTTCTTGTTTCTTGTTCTTTGTTTCTTGTTTTTTTGAGAATTAGAAACAAGAACATGTTTGATAACTATCTATATTCCTTGTTTTTTTGAAATAAAAAAAAAAAAAAAACAGAAACTTGATTCATAATTATTATTTTTTTAATAGAATTTAGATATGCAATATAAAAAATATAACATGCGTTAAAATATATAAAAAAAATAATTATAAAAAAACTACCTTATTTAATACAAGTAAATTTTGATGTAATTTTTTTTATCTTGCAAATGTTGTCCAAATTTGATCTGCAATGTTATGCAATGATATCTCTCGCTCGAGTCATTCCATACCTTAAATAGTGTCGACTCAGATCCAACTCAATTATGTAGCTCTGTAAATGCAATGTTATCTCACTCGGGTCATACCGAATTAAATAATGTCGACTCAGATTCAACTCAATTATATAGCTCTGTAAATGTCGTGGTTTTAAAATATTAAAGTTAGAGTAAATGCATGTTTTAGTGAGCAGAAATTATATTTGCAAAATTATAATCGATTTAAGTGTACTACAAACTAAATATAAATATATATACTTTGCAAAATTTATATAATATATAAATATATATTGCCAAAATTAAAAATTAAAATTAAAAATAATACATAAAAAGACTGCAAAATTAATAAATTAATATTTATTGCAAAATTTAAAAATTCAAATTCAAAATAATACATAAAAAATAGTGCAAAATTGATTATAAAAACAAAAGAATGCTCTATCTATCCCTCAAACCAAAGAAGTCTAATGGAGAAGAGTGTCTGGTAGCATTACTATGACTATCAAACCACACTTTATTTTATGTTATTATGGAACGAAATAATAAATATAGAAATCGAACAAAGATAAACAATTTTTTTTTTTTTTTTTTTTTTTTAGTTTCTCGAATTTTTTTTCATTTTTTTGGAAACGTTTTCCAAATTTTAGAAACAAGAAACGAAAACAATTATCAAACAATACTGTTTCTTAAAAATGAAAGAAAGTAGGTGAAGGGATTAGAAAAAAACTAAAATTAGTAACTTAAAAAAAAGTTGAGAACAAAAATTCATTTTTAAAATTTATTATCACCCGAAGTTTCTTACGAATTTTTTTACAACCAAATATTGTAGGGTTTAAGACTTCATTGACAGCAAAGCCCCCACTTTAGGATTTTTTTTTTCTAATGAAACAAATAAAAATCATGGTTATTTGTTATAATTTCTTACCAGTTTACAATAAAAAAAAAGAGTTAAATTATAGGTATTGATTTTATCTCAAAATAAAATAAAATAATAGGTACTAGTTTTTTTTTTAGGTAATTTAGAAGGGTGGATTTTTTTAGGTAATTTAGAAGGTAGGGGCTGGTTTTAAAATAAATTAGAAAAATAAGGTTGTTTTGAAAAACAATCGAAAAATAGGGTTATTATTTTTTGTTTTTATTAGAGTGCGCAGATTGAGAACGCACCAGTCAAAAATAGTTAGACATATGACCCAATCGTATGACGGCACGTGTCACTTCAACAATTATTTTTTCCTCTCTTTTTTTATTTTCTCTCCTTTTCTTTTTCTAGTTTTGATTTTTTTATTTTAATTTAATTTTATTATTATTATCATCAAGTACACAATTTTTTTTTTTTTTTTTTTTGAAATAAACATCATGTACACAATATTGTCATTTATTTTCAAGTAATCAATTAAATTTGAAGATTTAAAATAACAATAATAAAAATAAATAAATCAAAACTTTAACAATGTTTATAACTTTATATTTAATTATTTCACTTAAAATACTTCAAAATAAACTTAAACAAAATAAATTAATGTTCTAAATATCAATCAGGTTGAATTTTGATAAGTACATATATGATTTTTTAATGTTATTCGAATCCATAAGAAATCGATGATTTTAAGAATAAAAAATAAAAATAAAAACTAAGGATAAGTGAACATATTTTAAAATAAAATAAAATAAACAACAATATTAAAACAATAAATTAAAGAAAAAAAATTGACTTTTCTAATATTTTTACATTTAAAGAATATGTGATTTATATTTGTCTATATCATTTAATCTACCCATAAATAAATTCTTTGTTTCTCTACAAAATCTTTGACAATATTAATTTATTTTAAACCAATCAATTAAAATTTGATAGTGTACGTAACCACGTGATAAATATTTTTCATAATTACCTATAGGAAACGACGGCTAACATATGAAAAAAGTGAGTTCAATTTTTTTTTGTTTCGTTAATTTATTATTTTAATATTGTTGTTTATTTTTTTTTTCATTTTTTCTTTCTTAAATATGTTAATTTATTCTTAATTTTTCTTTTTTTTCTTCTTTTTAAAATATATATAATAAAAAAAAATTTTAGCATTTGGTAACAAAATTCAACCAATATGATATGATTGATATTTTGAGCATTAATTTGTTTTGTTTAAGTTTATTTAAAAAAAATTAAGTGAGATAATTAGATATAAAGTTATAAATATGGTTTTTTTAGTACAGTTATAAACATGGTTAGAAATAAATTAAAAAAAAAATAGGAAAGTTAAAGAAAAATGGTAACCGATGTCAATTTAGAGTAAAATAATTACAAATACCGCACTTTATTAAAAAAATTGCGGATATGACAATTTCTATCTCCGATAGTATGGTCTATCACTAATAGAAATTTATCGATGATAATAGTTTTCTTTTATAGAATTTTATAGAAGTCTATCAGTGATAGAAGTCTATCAGTAATATTCATAAAGTCTATTGATAGCTACTAATGTTTTTGTTATATTTGCAAAAAGTTTTAAACTTTGCTAAATTTACAATTATTTTGAGTTTGATGGTTGTTTGTGCACCAGTCCTTTAATTTATTTATTTATATAATTGTTATTTTGAATCTTCGAATTTTAATTGATTTGTTGAAAATAATAATACTCGGTAGATGAAAAAAAGAATTAAAATAAATAAATCAAAACTAGAAAAAGAGGGATATGAAAAAAAAAGAAGGAAAAAATTATGGAAGGCAACCAATAACACATGGCGCCATATGATTGGGCCACGTGTCAAATTGTCCGTTTACTCCATTTGTGACTGGTCATAGTGCGCGTCCTCAACATGCCCACTCTAATAAAACCAAAAAAATAATTTATTTTTTGAATTTTTTTTTCAAACAATTCTATTTTTCTAATTTATTTAGAAATCAACCTACCCTTCTAAATTACTCATGTTTTTTTTGTAAACTTAAGAGGTAATTGCACCAATGAAAAAAAATTAGAAATAGTTTTTTTTTTTTTTTTACATATTTTTTCTTAATTCTTTTAGGCCATTTGATAACAATTCAAAATCATTTAAAGTTTCATTAATTTTTAAAAAAGAAAATTAGTTAATAAAAAGAAAAAAACTGAGAAGAAAAGAAATACCCTCGACCTCGATCTCGCCTGCTTTATAATAATTATTGATATATTCTTATTAGATAAAGAAATTCATATTCTTTTGACATAATTTTAAAAATGATAAAATCTCTCTCTTCCACACTATTTCTTCTTCCATAAACTCTATCCCAATTATGTTTTTTCTTTATGAGAAAAGATTTTCCTTATTGAGCATGCTTAAGCCTTCAGCCAATGGGACGACGCCGAGGTGGTGGAGGAGATTCCGATGTCCTTTGATTCGGTCCAGAATAAAGAATAGGTATCTGTCTCTGATACCTTCTGAAATTGAACTTCAAATCATTCTCTGAAACCGCAGAAGGAGGTGGATCCGGCGTTGACCTATGACTCGGTCCAGAAGGAGGAATAGGTACACCTTTCGGATACATTCCGAAATTAAACTTTAAATCATTCTCTGAAATGGCAGAAGGAGGTGGATCCGGCGTTGACCTATGACTAGGTCCAGAAGGAGGAATAGGTACACCTTTCGGATACATTCCGAAATTTAACTTCAAATCATTCTCTGAAACGGCGGAAGGAGGTGGATCCGGTGTTGACCTATGACTCGGTCCAGAAGGAGGAATAGGTACACCTTTCGGATACATTCCGAAATTTAACTTCAAATCATTCTCTGAAACGGCGGAAGGAGGTGGATCCGGTGTTGACCTATGACTCGGTCCAGAAGGGGGAATAGGTACGCCTTTTGGATACATTCCGAAGTTGAACAACGATTCATCGGCTACCACGACATGTCTAACATATGTTTCGGGAGCGGTAAAATTAAACCCTAGGAGAACAAGAGCCCAAACTCCTAAGAACATTTTAGAACTGACTGAGGCCATTTTTTTTTTATGTGTTTTCCCTTATTCCAATGCTTCCTTTATATAACATTTGTTTCTCTGATTTATTCTTTCCAGCCCACAGTTAATTCTAACCTATTATTTACAGATCAGTACAGCGCACAACAATTATTTGTTACCATTAGAGGCTGATTTTATCTTAAAAGCTTTTATTTTTATCATGTTATTAATTTGTTTAATGTATTCTTTCCATTTTTGCTACATACGAATAAGGTTAGTATTAGTTGGTCTTCCAATTTCTTTTCCTAACATTATTCCAAGTACTATATTATTTTACGACATTAAAAAAATTACTAAGATATTTCTTCCTTATCATATTAGAAAATTAATAAAATATCTTCTTATATTTATTATTGGCTGGTCGTCCCGAATGGGTTCGATGAATCGAAGGTGGGATTTGATGAACACGGTCAAGATCCTGTTCAATTTCAAAAATCTTTAACGAGTACATGTCAATCGCCAATCGAGTTCTGCCGCGGCTGAAGGAGAAAATAACCCGGTTTTTTTTTATTAAAATGCTTCAAACCGTAGCTTTCATGACTTTCGAAAAGAAATTAATAGAAAAATAGGCAACTTTACAGAAGAAAAACACATTAATTCGAAGTGAGATTTTTTTTTTTTTTTAATGTCGAGAAAAGGGAGAGTCGCCGGCAACGACACCAGAAAATGTTTCTGGTGAGTCAACATAAATAAAGAGATGAATATATATATATATATATATATATATTTCTTTCAAGTGAGATTGATTAGTCCAAATTATTGTCATAATGTCAAATCGAGCATAGCTTTATAAGGTTGTGCCCTTAACTAAGAGGTCATGAGTTCAATCCCCGCATTCATTAAAATACCGTTGTAAAAATAAAACTTACTATCATAATTGTTTATTAAAAAGTAATACAAGTATGGTTTTTTTTTTAATCCGTTAATGTTCTCCATAATATTTTCAAAATTTGAAAGATTAAGCTTTCATTTTGACATTTTAGGTAACGAATAGACATTGATTCCAAATTTTAGATGAATAGAAGAAGGTCATTTTTTTAATAGGAAAAAAGATCTCGATCTTTTTTTTATTTAAAAAAAAAATGACCCTAGATATATACTAGAATCTAAAAGGATGACTAAAATAATACTCCAAATCCTAAACAAAGGGTCGATAACCATTTGATTTTTAGTTTTTGATTTTTGTAAATTAAGTCTATAAATCATATATTCACACGTGAATTTTTACAATGACTTTCAACTTTGTTAAGAAAACATTACAATGTCAAATTCTAAAAACAAAAATAAATTTTTGAAAGTTTTTTTTTGTTTCTAAATTTTGACTTGAATTTTGGAAACACTTCAAAAGAAAGATAATACAACTCAGGAATTCATATGTGTGAATGTAAGTTGTATTGTTTATAAACTTAATTTTCAAAAACCAAAAACCAAAAATCAAAAACCAAATAGTTATTAAACGGGACCTAGACCTACTTTAAATCTTAAAACTCTAAACTCCAAACTTCAAACCCTTTTTTTTCCTTTAATTTCTATTTCCTTTTAAATCATTTTTTTGGTTGCTTTTTATCTCTTCTCTTCCCTTTTCTTTTTTTCTGTTCATTTCAGAAATAATAGATATTCTATAATTCTATATATTCTAAAATCTCTAAAATCTACTCAATATCATTTTAATATTATCTTTTATTATAATGTATGTATAGGGCTAGTAATAAGGTGAAATTTAATTTTAGTTATTTTTTCAATGATTATTTTTTTTTGGATTTTTTTTTTCAAAACACACCACTCAAAAAAGACATATGGAAGACGATTTTCCTTTTTAATTTTGAAACCCTATTCATTATTGACAATTAATTTTTATTCTTTTTTAAGTATAATATGGAAATTCAATGTTTAACTTTCAGAGAGGTAATACATGTCAATTACTGTAGAGTTATACCTCACTTTGACTCATTTATTGATATAAAAATTAATCAATTAGGAGAATGCATATTTATTTGATTGATTTTGACTAAATATCGGTCGTCATTTATTGATATAAAAATTAATCAATTAGGAGAATGCATATTTATTTGATTGATTTTGACTAAATACCGACCGCCGTCAAAGTGAACAATAGTTCAACTCCCATAAAAATTTACTAATAAACCTTGAAGGTTTTTTTTTTTTTTTTTTTTTTAACATGTGAGGGTGCGAGATCGAACCTAGGATCTCATAGTTACTAGTTCATATCAATTGAGCTATGCTCTTGTTTAGGTATTTAATTAATGCGGAGTTCACACAATTTTATGTCAATTGAACTAGGCTCGATTTGACAGCTAGCTCTGGTATCAACTTTGAGGTAATAATAATAATAAGTCGATAGACGGGAGAGTTTCTAGTACATCCGTGGTATGAAGTTTCTCCATACCACTGCCTTTCAATGACGGACACGTATTGATTTTTTTAAGATTAAAAAACGTTAATTTTCATGTGGGCTCCACCAATTTTTTAATTAACCATTTTTCTTCTCTTTCATCTTTTTCGTTTTTCTCTTTCACTCTTCCCTTCATTTTCTACCGTTGGTTTATAACCAAAAAAAAAAAAAATCAAAATCAAATCACCATCACCATCACCATCACCAATTTTTTAATTAACAAATTTTCTTCTTTTCCATCTTTTTTTCATTCCCCTTTCTCTCTCTTCCTTTCATCTTCTCCAAGTTGTTATTTAAACAATTTTATGAGTTGAAATTTGTTAATAATTTTTTCTCATATTAATGTGATTTCTGTGTATTGTATAATTATTCCCGTATTTAACTTGATTAACACTCCACATTGAAAAATCCAGATTATTTTCTGAATTTAGAAACCAACAAAATTAAAATGTCCATATGTTAATAGTTTTCTCAACTATTTCTTCAATTTCTTGATTATTACTTGACATTCAAATACCCGTGTGCTAATTGCTCGATTATCTCTCTTGAATTTAGAAACCAACCAAATTTGATTTTAATTTTGATTCTGTTGTTATAAACCAACGGGAGAAGATGAAGTGAAAAGTGGAAGAGAAGAACGAAAAAGATGAAAGAAAAGAAAAATGATTAATTAAAAAATTGGTGGAACCCACATAAAAATTAACGTTTTTTAATTTTAAAAGAATCGACACGTGTCAATCATTGAAACACAGTGGTATAGAGAAGCTTCATACCACGGATGTACTAGAAATTCTCCCGTCGATAGACGATTGTTTAAAAAAACAAAAAAAACATTAGGTGTGAATATTCAAAAGTGCTGTCAGTTTTCAGTTTTGGCATGTAGTATGTTTCAATAATCCTCCGTTTTTAGAATAAAATGGAATTGAATGTGATTTAGATAACTACAACATTAAATACTGTTTTTTTTCCTAATGAAACATTAAATCTTGTTATTTATTATATATTTTTTTCAAATTGAACTTATTGTACAAATGAATGAAAAGTTAAAATAGCTATTTTTTAATTCTTCTCTTAATTTTTTAGGCCATTTGACAACAATTCAAAATCATTTAACTTTTTTATTTTATTTTTTTTTGTAAAAAAATAAATAATAATCAAATGCTAATTTTCTCCGTTTCTAAAAAAAAAAAAATTGCTAATTTTCTCCAAAGAAAAGAAAATAATAATCAAATACTAATAAAAATCTTCTAAGGTTAAAAAAACAAATCTTACTATATCTCAAAAGGCTTAAGGGAGAAACTTTTTCTCTCCATTTTACCCATTTGCTCTTCTCAACACTTGAGTTCATAGTTGTAATTTTGTATTACAACACCAAAAAATTCATGCATATTTGTTGGTATTTCATCCACTTTAAATCGAGACTTTTAGTATTCACCATAAATTTACATCCCTAAGAAACGATTGGTATTCCATTCACTTTAATATTCATTTACTCTCTTCAAGCCTCACTTTTAGTATTCATCCATTTGATTGCCTATTTAACTTTTCAAGATAACTTTTAGTGATCCTCAATTTATGAAACCAACCTTTATTGTCACTATAAATATTTGTTCTATCAATCAAACAATTCATTGGTGGAAGAATCGAACGAAGAAGAGATTATTCTCCATCTTCAACAACGTGCACAGTACATAGGAGTTTCATTTAGTTTTTGGTTTGTTTGTTATCTGAGTTTCATTTAGTTTTTTTGTTTGTTATCTTTTAGTTGTACGGTTTGGCTATGGTATCTCAAGAGATTTTATTTAGTGTATTCTTTTTTCTGTTTTGTTGTTTTTTTATTACAGGATACGAGGGTCGAACATAAATCTAACTGATTTGGGAGGAAACGAAGTTGATATATTTAATCAAAATGGAAGAAAATGACGTCCATGTTGGAGTAGTTGAGATTTCAGAACATAAGAGAATTGAGTTGATGCTGCAGCATTATCAAAGAACGTAGATTTGTCAGAGGGTAGCGTTTTCGCGTCGTCGTGACTTCATCATTGAAATTCGTCTTCACTGCCGCAAAATCGTCTGAGGGGGCCGGTTCGTCAGAGGAGGAACGTTTGCTCACCGCCATCACCTCGCCTGAACGAAAGGAGCAAACCTCGGACGTTGATGCTTCTATGGAGGGGAGAGCGTCGTTGTTGCTTTGTTGATGGAATGGTGCAATGGCGCGGCGTAAGAGGGAGGTCAAAAAGAAAAGAAGGCCGGTTGTGAAAGGAAGATGGGGCAATGTATAACAATAAAAGATGAATAGATTTTTAAGGTTTGTTAATATAGTTTATATTTTAAATTGAAGTTTGTGGGGCTTTGTAAAATTGTAATAGAGAAAAAAATTAGGTTTAATTTTTAATTGTAAATTTTAACAAGTTAACATTATTATATAGATTTTAATTAAATTATTTTTTTTTAATATTCATCCTAATTTTTTTTTAACATTATATTATGATAAAAAAAAAAAAATTGTTAGGAGTTCAATCCCCACCTCGCATTAATTAAATATCTTTGCAAAAAAAAAAAATATAATTGTTTGTATTAAAACACTATCATTGAGGAGCATAAATGTTTGTACTAAAAAAACATAATTGTTAACGTATTATTAATTAAAATAAAAAATCTTAAATTCAATTTAACATATTATGAGAATGATTCAATATTTCAAATTCAATCAATGTCTTATGTATGATAAATATTTTTCCATTCAATCTCTAGCTAAAAAATTAACTTTCATTTTGTTTTCCTTTTTAACTATCCTCAATGATGATTATTTGCATGAATTTATTATTATATTATTATTTTGAAATCACACAATTCAAATTTCAATAATTTTTTCTCGATTAATTTAATTTTTTTTTAAAAAAATATATAAGTAGTTAAGATGATTCAAACTAAAACAATAAAAGGAATGTGATTTTGTTTATCAAAATTAAAAACAAAATGAACGGATCCTTTTTCTAATTCTTATAATTTCTACTCGGTTTCTTTCATTCTAAATTGTGCATCAATTGAAATATCCAACTTTAACATAGAGGTTGTCATGTAATTTTTTTTCTAGAGAAAAGTAAAAATGAAAAGATTATAATTAAACAATTTATTTACAAATTATGATGTTTATTCAAAATACCATGAAAAAAAAACTATT
This sequence comes from Herpetospermum pedunculosum, assembly GCA_028017165.1. Classification (NCBI taxonomy): domain Eukaryota; kingdom Viridiplantae; phylum Streptophyta; class Magnoliopsida; order Cucurbitales; family Cucurbitaceae; genus Herpetospermum; species Herpetospermum pedunculosum. Next base: position 58,866,776 of record CM051525.1, read on the forward strand.
TTATTAAATTTATATTTTAGATTTTAAAATAAAATGATAAAATATTACAGGTGCATAGAAAAAAAAAGACCGTCCGATCTAGCCTGATTTATAACAATTATTATTATTATTATTTTTTACCTGATAACATTAACTTCATTGATTGAAAATAAATTTGCTTTTAGGACTACGATTTGAAATGCGTGTAAAGCCATGAAAAGGAGAATTTGTAGTACATTCGTGTATGAAGTTTTTTCATACCACCGCCTTTAAATGACTGCCACGTGTTGAGAAGTAGTTTAAACTTAACGAACCCCGATTGTTTAGTTGGGACCCACCACCATTTTAAATATATTATTTTCTCTTCCTAAAAAAAATAACAAATACATTATTTATTCAAATTCTCTCTCCTCACATTTTTTTTTTTAATTTTATTATTATTATTATTTTTTACTCTTTGCATTCTCAATTTTTTTTTCTTCTTTTTTAATATTTCTCTCTAACTTATTTCATTAATATTTTAAAATATATTCAAAACTTTCTTTTTCTTCGTTTCTACCATTAAGCTAATTTTCAGGTTCATTTGGAGAAGATTTGTTTTCTATAATTTATATCCATTTATTTCATTATCTTTTTTCTTTGTTTTTCTCTTCCTTTCTAATATTTTATTTTTTTTTCATTTTTTTAAATGCATAAAATATTTGGATTACTTTCATCCCTATGAGAGCAAATATTTAATATGTTGCGTTTTGGTCTTTGTTTTTTTTAGAGTTTAGGGGGAGAGGAAGAAAAAGAAAGTTTTCAATATATTTTAAAATATTAATGAAAGAAGTTAGAGAGAGAATATTAAAAAGGAAAAAAAAAAATTAAGAATGCAAAGAGTAAAAAAAAAATAATAAAAAAAAAAAAAAATTGAAGAGAGAGAATTTGAATATTAGTTATTTTTTTAGGAGGAGAAAATAATGTATTTAAATTGGTGGGTCCCAGCTAAACAATCGGTTAAACTATCTCTCACCAGGTGGCAGTCATTTAAAGACAGTGATATGGAGTAAGGATGTACTAGAAATTCTCCCATGAAAGATAAGAGTGACTCATCCAAAGCGTGAGCGACATCATTATTCAATCTAGGAATGAAATTGAACTTCGAATATTCAAATAAAGATAATAATTATTGATATAATCTTATTAGATAAAGAAATCACAGATCTCTTTAAATAAGAAAACGATAAAGAAATTTATATTCTTTTGACATAATTTAAGGTCTATCGAACCTTTCTTTCCTAATTATTTTCTTTAAACAAAAACTTGTTGATCTCAATTATCCTTTTCCGTAGCATTCAGGGAGTAGTGGTGGGAATAGTGGAGGGAGGCGGAGGAGATGAGTCAGATGTCCTTTGATTTGGTCCAGATGGAGGAACAAGTATGCCTTTCGGATACACTCCGAAATTGAACTTTGATTCTAATTTCTTCGAAGGAGGCGGTGGAGGAGGTGGGTCTGATGTCCCTTGATTCGGTCCAGATGGTACATCATGATACATTCCAAAGTCTAATTTCTTCGAAGGAGGCGGTGGAGGAGGTGGGTCCGATGTCCCTTGATTCGGTCCAGATGGTACATCATGATACATTCCAAAGTCTAATTTCTTCGAAGGAGGCGGTGGAGGAGGTGGGTCCGATGTCCCTTGATTCGGTCCAGATGGTACATCATGATACATTCCAAAGTCTAATTTCTTCGAAGGAGGCGGTGGAGGAGGTGGGTCCGATGTCCCTTGATTCGGTCCAGATGGTACATCATGATACATTCCAAAGTCTAATTTCTTCGAAGGAGGCGGTGGAGGAGGTGGGTCCGATGTCCCTTGATTCGGTCCAGATGGTACATCATGATACATTCCAAAGTCTAATTTCTTCGGAGGAGGCGGTGGAGGAGGTGGGTCTGATGTCCCTTGATTCGGTCCAGATGGTACATCATGATACATTCCAAAGTTAAACCACGAGTCTCGATCGACTACCACGACATTTCTTGCATGTGTTTCGGGAATGGTAAAATGAAACCCTAGAAGAATAAGAACCCAAGCTCCTAAAAACATTTTAGAACTGATTGAGGTCATTTTTTTTTTTTTTTTTGTGTTTCCCTTGTTCCAATGCTTCCTTTATATAACATTTTCTTCTTAATTCAATTTAAAATTTCTGAATTTATTAGCCATTAAATTGGGGGGTTTTTCAATCTTTGATATGAAGACTACTGTTTATAATAGAACTCAACGGATTCTTTTCCCTCCTTCAATTAGGGCTTCAATTTTGCCTTGCTTTATGATACAGATTTTAGTATTTAGTGCTATTATTTTGTGTCATAAATGTAGACCACGTACAAAGATCTCTAATTTTATTTTATTATTTTACGTTTTATCAATTTGGTGCGGTTTTTCAAACCTTTAGAATTATGCAAGTTATAAAGTTTTTTTTTTTTCTTAAAAAAAAACTTTTTCATGCCATGTCATTAATTATTTCGATGAAGATGAACCAAACGTGGACTGAATTAATTTACTGACCATTTAGAATTCCTCTTGAATCATTTTTTTTAATACAAATTGCCATAGTTCAAACAGAAATAAAACTTTTAAGGCTACTACACTCACAAAATGAGAAAAAATTCGAGGGAACATAATCCTCCTACTGAGCTGTTAAAAAAGTCTATGAAGCTCTAGAGGCAATTTAATGTGCCAAGTCATTACTCAGTCGATTCAAATGAGCAAAAGAGATCACTCCAGCGGGCTCATTTAGGTCAATAGCTTCACAAGTGAAAAAGGCAGGCCTCCGACTCTCGCGGTCGTCTCCGAACTGTGCTTCGCCATTTGCTATAATCTTCCTCTTTCCTTTGATAGCTTTCAGACGTCCCCTCCTAAGGTCTTTGAGATAGTTAATGCAATTGACAATATTGGATACCATGTTCTGCTCTATCACTCGTACACTATGGAAAATCATTTGGTTTCTTTGTTCCTATATCTTCCACACCATCATCATCGCACACATGAGTTCATTTGTCCAATATTCAATCCCCTAAAATCATTTGTGTACTAAAAAAAAATCATTTAGAATTATTTTTCATAACATCAAATATTAGTTTTGAAACCTAATAATAACAAACAAAATTATATTTTGAATTGAAAAAAAAAACAAAAGCAGCATGGACACGTGACGCTATTTGGGCACGTGTTTGGGTTGAAAAATGTTCCATTAACAAACTTATTGTTTTTTCAATTTATATTAATATCATCTTTTGTCATTGTAAAAAAGGTAAAAAGAGACTAGGGATGGATAAAAAGTTATGAATAATAATATTTCAATTTGAGTATAACTAGTAATAAAAGCGTGGGATGCACGTGGAAATTTTCTTTTTAGTTTAAAGTCTATAAAATAATAAAATAAAATAGTGTAATTTATTATTTAAAAATAAAATATGTTAATATTATTTATTTTAATTTCTTTTTTACCATAAATTGGGAACTTTATGCTATTTGAGATGTGTCTATATTGACTAGAGCATGTTACATTTTATAATACATTTTTTAAAAAATTAAATATAATATTTAATTATAAACTTTTCGTATTCAATAATTTCATATTTTTATTACCGAAGATTTTGTAAAGTTTTCGTATCCATAACAATTTTTTTTTATAAGTTCGTAACAACTGAATTTTTATTTTTAATTTTTTATTGAAAAATTTAAAGTTAAAAGAAAAATATGTATCTGTTTAAATGATTAGTGTGTTTATTCTAATTTTCATACTTTTACTCCTACTTTTTATATATGATTTTAGTAAATGCCACTCGATGGAATACAAAAAATGATTTTTTTTAAATGATTGTACGCACGTAAAAAATAAATAAATAAATAGTAAAAAACATTATTGCTTGATTTTTTTTAGTTTTATTGAGAATTATGAATAATTATCAACAAAAGAAATAAAATTTGAATAAATAAATGTAGTTTTGTTGATAATTTTTTTATAAACAATTTTTTGTTTTTGAAAAGTTTTATAATTGTTTTTTAAAATAAAGTAGATTATTTTAAAATTGAAATGAACTATTTTGAATTCTCAATTAAAATGATTTTTAAAATTTTAAAGTAGACATTAAAAAATAAAATTGTAAATTGTTCTTTAATAAAAATGGATAAATATATCGATTTGATATTTAATTAAAGAAAAAAAAACTAAAAAGTCTAAAATTTAAATAAGTAAACTTAAAGGTTAAAAAAGAAAGAAAGAAAAAAAAACTAACAAATAAATATACTTATTGTCGTAAAAAGTAAACCTTAGCTTAATCCTATCTTCCTCTTATTTTCTCTACCATAGTGCTCGCTAGACTCATCCTCTTCAATCGTCGTAGTCTGCAACTTTGTGTTGTTCAACCTCAACATCGATCTCATGTTCGTGCCAATGCTAGCTTCTTCAATCCTCCTATCAAAGTTTCGTCAATCTTTTTTTAATCTTCAGCTTCTTCAATCTTTATATTATTAGTCAATTCTACTTCTTCAATCTTTAGTCAATTTATTAATTTAATGCCAGCTTCTTCTTCAATCTTCGACTCGCATTCCGTCCCCTCCTCCATAATCCCGATCAAAGTTATTTATGAATCTTCTCTCTCTTTCTTGGACTTCATGTCTTATCTTCCAAATTGACGAAAAGAACTAACAAAATCATCAAAAATTTCAATTACCAAATGTATGAGAAATTACTTTGATTGAAAGAAGAACTTATATTTATATTGGATTGTTTTTGTTGGCATTGATTAATTGATTAAGCTAAGAAGATGATGAGTCTTAAATTAATTTTGTTTGTTTTTTGGTCTTCCTTATGTCTTTTCCTCTCCCTCCCTCCATCTCTCTTTCATATGAAAACTCTTTTGTCTTCTTTGAAAAATTAATTGAAAACGAAATTCATTGAATCAAGAAAAATTGATTTAAAAAAAGAGAGGAGAATGAACATGAATTTTTTAAGAATTTGTTAGTTAAATGACACAATTATCCTCAAAGTAATATAAAAATACATTAAATGAAAGGGACAAAACGGAGAGAAAAAATTTCTCTCCTTAAGCTCCTTCTAGATAATAGTAAGATAAGATTACTAAGTAGATAAAATACCAAATGATCATCTCTCGAAAGTTGATGGTTAGATCACTCTAACAATTATTGTCAGAAAATTAAATAACAGAAAAGAAGTTCAAATATAAGAATTTTCAATGCATAACACATTATAATTAAGGCATGACACATTTTTCTTTAAAGAAAAAGGGTAATCTAGAAATAATAATGAAATATTAGTTGCAAATGTTGAACATATGTCAAAAAAAAAATAATTGTTGTGCTCTCGAAAATATTACTGTCTTGAAAACAATTTTGGCACGACCATAGACGTGCTAGATCGTATACATATTTGCTCCTAAATTTAACACAACATTTCTTGTTCGTGCACTCGAAAGAGAATGATTGGAATGGAAAGAAGACATACTAACCTCTTTCCTCACGTACGTTTCTCTCAAAAATAAAAAAATAAAAGTCAAAAAACGTAAGAAGGCGAAAAAAAGTTAAACCCTAATCATTAATCACGCATGAATTAAAGAGGAAGAACCGGAGTTTTTTTTTTTTTTTTTTTTTTTTTTTTTTTTTTTTTTTTTTAATGGTCGGAAAAATAATGAAATAAAAAGAAAATATTAAAAACTGCAAAATTAAGAAATAAAATATAAAAAACGTACCACCTTGACCTCGAAGCAGGAACTAAAAAGAAGAGGAAAAACTAGACAACCATTTGGACCAACAAGCCAAAACAATGTTTAAGTAAAATGGGAACAAAATAATGTAAAAAGAGGAATATAAAGAAACACTTTTTTATAGTTTCTCAAATTTTGGCCATTTTTTGGAAACGTTTCTAAAAATTTAGAAACAAGAAACGAGAATAGTTATCAAACAAGTCTGTTTTTTAAAAAATGAAAAACGAAAACAGGAAATGGAAACGTTATCAAACGGGCCCTAAATAACCCATCCTTTATATTTTATCCCAGTAACCTATGTTGTATGTTTTTTTTTTATTTTTTTATTTTGACATGTGGGGATAGAAGATCGAACCTAAGACCTATCAGTCACTAGTCCTCACATTATGTCAGTTGAGTTATGTTCTTGTTGATCCTCATACATGTTTTTTAATAACACAAATAAGATCTAATATATATACTCATTCCCACCTTTCAAAAAAAAAAATTATGTGGGACAAAACTTAAAGTCATTCCCAAACATTTGCAAATGTTAGAAAAAAAAAAAAATTAGGTTAAAGTTAGCATAACTCAACGGTAAAATATAATTTTAAGTCAGATTCTCCTATACTAGTTATATTACCGAAAAAAAAAAAAAACTTAAATATACCTACCCTACACTACATATGCAGGGAGAATTGTACGATTGACCTGTTATTTTAAGCGGATTGTCAAAATGACTCGGATCTGAAAAAAAAAGGCAAACTGACCTTCTGCTAACATGATCAGTTTTTTTTTTTAATATTATTTTCTAGCTCTAGCTGCGGGCGCGAGCTGGTCTCGCTCTAATTGCGGACTGGTCTCTCGCTCTAGCTCTAGCTTCATTTAAGATCTGAAAATTTCAAAATCTTGAAGTTTTTTTTCAGATTCAAGATCAGCCCGCGTCCGTAGCTAGAACTAGAAAATAATATTTAAAAAAAAATGATGATGTCAGCCGAGGTCAATTTGACTTATTTTTCACATCCGGATCAATTTGACAAATCAACTAAAATAGGAGTCAAGAATACAATTCTCCATACATATTCACAAGTTGAAATAAAAAAAATAATAATAATTAGAATAGTTTTTTAAAAAAATATATTTTTGTTAACATATAATTATAATAGTTATGTCCTACATTATATTGTATGATTTTCATCCATGGTTATATGTCGACTTGTGAATATAAGAAGAATTAGTTGTATCTTGATCAAGACATTTTAATAAAGAAAATTGTACCAAGTGTCAATTTAAGGTAAATTAATTACAAATACAATAGTTTTTAAAAATATTTGTAAATATGACAATTTTTATATAATCATCCATGATTATTATTTTTTTATATAATTTTGTCAATGATTATCTTCTATGAGATTTTTTTTTTTTTTTTTGAGTACATTGGGGTAGGAGAATTAGAACCACAATACCTCTTAATCGTCAACACATACATGTGTCAGCTGAGTCATGTTCGCTTATGAGTGATAATTTTATTACTATTAGTATTGCTCATTTTTTTTTTTTTTTTTTTTTGCTATATTTATATAATATTTTTATATTTTGTTATATTATTTTAATCTGCTGAAACACATTTAGTAATGATTATTATTTATTGATGTATTAAATCAAAACTTATTCATTACAAAATAAAAAAAATCAAGGCAATTAAAGTTTTAAAATAAGTTTTTTTATAATATTAAAATAAAGATAAAATACACATTTATTACAGATATCAATATATTATTAACATATTAAAAAAAACTATAATTATTTTGACATAATTTAAGAGTTATAAAATATCAATTATTACAATTATCTCCGAACAATTTTTCTTTACAAATTTTTAGATCTCCGTTTATCTTATTGGTTAAATTGAAGGAGGGTGTAACTTTAAACTATCCTAAGCACTTGTATTAGAAGCAGTAACGGGAGCTCTGAATTCAGGAGATTGCATGAAAATGGGGGTTATAGGATACATCCCAAAATTAAACTTTGATTTTCTCTCTTTAAATGGAAGAAGCATGTGGTGGAGGAGGATAGTCGGAAGTCCTTTGACTCGGCCCAGACGAAGGAATACGTCTTCCTTTTGGTAATATTCCAAATTGAATCTTAGATTCCTTCTTTAAAAGGATGGTTGGGACACGCGATGGTGGAGGTGGATAGTCGGATGTCCTTTGACTCGGCCCAGATGGAGGAACACGTGTACCTTTTGGTAACATTCCAAAGTTGATCTTAGATTCCTTATTTAAAATGACGGATGGAACTTGTGGAGGAGGTGGATAGTCGGATGTCCTTTGACTCGGTCCAGATGGAGGAATACGCTTGCCTTTTGGTAATATTCCAAATTGGATCCCGGATTCCTTCTTTAAAACGATGGTTTGTGGACGCGGTGGGGGAGGTGGATAATCGGATGTCCTTTGACTCGGCCCAGATGGAGGAATACGTGTACCTTTTGGTAACGTTCCAAAGTTAATCCTAGATTCCTTATTTAAAATGACGGATGGAACACGTGGTGGAGGGGGTGGATAGTCAGATTTCTTTTGGCTCGGCCCAGATGGAGGAATACGTGTACCTTTTGGTAACATTCCAAAGTTAATCCTAGATTTCTTATTTAAAATGACGGATGAAACACGCGATGGAGGAGGTGGATAGTCCGATGTCCTTTGACTCGGCCCAGACGGAGGAATACGTGTACCTTTTGGTAACATTCCAAAGTTGATCTTAGATTCCTTATTTAAAATGATGGATGGAACACGTACGGGAGGAGGTGGATAGTCAGATGTCCTTTGACTCGGCCCAGACGGAGGAATACGTGTACCTTTTGGTAACATTCCAAAGTTGATCTTAGATTCCTTATTTAAAATGATGGATGGAACACGTACGGGAGGAGGTGGATAGTCAGATGTCCTTTGACTCGGCCCTGAAGGAGGAATACGTGTACCTTTTGGTAACATTCCAAAGTTGAGTTTAGATTTCTTCTTTAAAATGTCGAATTTAACTTGTAATGGAGGAGGTGACGAGCCAGATGTTCTCTGGTTTGACCCAAATGGAGGAATAGATAATCTTTCGGGATAGTTTATGAAGTTTTCCTTCAATTTCTTTTCTAGTATGGAGTTATCTTCATCCCCTATAGAAATCTTTCTAGCCTCTCCTTGGTAGACTAGTTGGTGAAACCCTAGGAGTATGAGAGCACAAACTCCAAAATACATATGAGAATTACTTGACCTCATTATTTTTACTATGTGTTTTCTCTCTTCTTTTTCTATTGCTTCCTTTTTATATAGCATTTGATTTAATTTGCAGCCTTTGGTATAATATCTAAAAATAATAACTTGTTTTTGGAAAAACAATAAAAACAAGAAATTTGTTAGAAATCTGTTTGATAAGAAGTTTTTAGAATAAAATTGTTAACCCAAAATTAGCTTGTTTTCTAGGCTGTTTTTTTTAATATTGTAATTTTTAATTTTTTTTTTTATAAAAAAGTTGTATATTTGAAAATATTTTTAAAAATAATGTTGTTTTAAAAGGAGGTCGTCTTTTGAAAAGACGATCTTACTCCATGTGGATGATGAGAAATTGTAGCTCAACTTCGACTATCTTTTGATACGCAACTCCAAAAATAGTGAAACCAGAAATTAAATTGAAGCTCTCTGTGTTAGCTTCCCAACCGTACCTTGTTAGAAATTTTTGAATATCTAAATAAAACAATATCAATTTTTTAATGCACACTACTCAAAATAATTTTCAATTCTGAAATTTGCAGAACTATAGTCCAACTTGATTTTTATGTTTTGATACACAACTCCAGAAATAGTAAAATCGGGTATAAATTGAAGCTCTCTTTTAGCTTTCCAATCATACATTTTTCCAAAATTTTGAATATCTGGATGAAAAAATATAAAAAAAAAAAATTTATGAAAAGAATTTTTTTGTAGGTACATAACACCCACGTGGAGTCTTTTCAAAAGACCACATTTACTTATGTGGAGAAAATACTACGTTCATTTAAAACAATATTATTTTTTTAATTTTTTTTTTTAAAATTACAATATTAAAAAAAAAAAAAAACAGCCGGTTTTATAAGCTTCTAAAAGATTTTTTTTTTTTTTTTTTTTTTTCTACAAACGTGTTAACCATTTAGTGGATGTTCAAGGCTCTAAAATTTCCTTAGTATATTTAATCGTTAAAAAAAATATTTTATATTATAAAACATGTTAATATATTTATGGTTAAAATATCTCATTTTTATCAAAATTCGTTAATTAATAAATAAAACAATAGTAATAATAATTTTTATTTTTATGCAACATAAATGCTTATAACTTTGTTTTTTTATTTCATTCAAAAAGTCCTAGGGGTGTACTTGGATTGGGTTGGAGGGTTTTTCAACCCAACCCAAAAATTTCGGGTTAGTAAATTTTCAATCCAACCCAACCCAACATTTCAATCAATCCAATCCAACCCAACTCTTCGATTTTCGGGTTGGGTTGGGTTGGCCTTTTTTTTTTTAGGAAAATTTTCAAAAATAACTAGGAATAAAAAACTGAATTGAAAAATAGCTAAGAAAATTTTATATTTCCATTCCATGACTACCACAATTTTAGGGAATAAAGTTGACAATTATCATTTCAATCATACCCCTCGTATATACGCTTATTTACGGACAACCGACATAACTAATTTTATTTTTTTTTATATTTATTTTAATTTCTAACAATCAGATTCATTCATCCGTTTTTGAAGAAAAAGTTTCTAACCAGATCCATGAATTTTGAAGGAATGAAAAAATCTCAACAACTTAGATTTGAAAATGTTTAAGAGCAAAAAAAACAAACAAATTTATCTCACTAACAACCCTCCTAGATTACCCTCCTAAATTCATGCATTTTGAAAAGAGGGGTTAATTTTTTTTTTCCAAAGTTGAAACGAGAAAAATGTACAGAGACGAGAGTGGAGAGAGACTAAGATCCTTACTCACTTCGAAAATACGTCATTTTGGGAGTCGAAATTTTCAGCCCAATTCAAACATTTAACGATGTAAAAGGTTGAGGTAGATAGTTTTTTTTCAAGGTAGAGAGTTTCAAAGGTGAGAATCAATGGCTGTTTCAAATCGATTTGGAGGAGGAAAGATTTGCAAATCTCCTAATTCAATGTTGCAGGTAATGGTACAATTGATTGAACGTTTTCAGGTAAACTCAACATGCATACCAATTTTAATGTTTTTTAGTATCATTTGTTCAATGCTCACGGATTAATGGTTTATGGTGTATATACACGCATATACTTCGTATGATATACTTACATGTATATTGTTATAGATGTAACTACGAATATATACCCATACTAGAAGTTATCGAGGACCCTCATTTTTATAATTTTCTTACAACCGTCTATGAACATTTTAAATTTTTTAATATCATTTGTTCCATGCTCACAAAGTAATGGTTTATGGTGTATATACACGCATATACTTCATATAATATACTTACATGTACGTTGTTATAGATGTAACTACGAATATATACTCACACTAGAAGTTATCGAGGGTGTCATTTTTATAAATTTCTTACAACCGTCTATGAACATTTTAGTTTTTATAAACATCAATATTGATGCTGAAAATGTAATTGCTTATATAATTTTCTTACGGGCTATGTTATACTTACATGTACGTTCACCAATTAATAGTTTGTATATATACACATATACTTCATATGATATACTTATATGTACATGTAACTTCGAATACATACACATTAGAAATTATCGAGAGGATCGTTATTATAATTTTTGACTTCATATGATATACTTACATATACATTGTTATAGATGTAACTACGAATATATACCCACACTAGAAGTTATCGAGGACCCTCATTTTTATAATTTTCTTACAACCGTCTATGAACATTTTAAATTTTTTAGCATCATTTGTTCAATGCTCACAGAGTAATGGTTTATGGTGTATATACACGCATATACTTCATATGATATATTTACATGTACGTTGTTATAGATGTAACTACAAATATATACTCACACAAGAAGTTATCGAGGGTGTCATTTTTTATAATTTCCTTACAACCCGTCTATGAACATTTTAGTTTTTATAAACATCAATATGCTGGAAATTTAATTGTTTATATAATTTTCTTACGGGCTATGTTATACTTACATGTACGTTCACCAATTAATGGTTTGTATATATACACATATACTTCATATGATATACTTATATGTACATGTAACTTCGAATATATACACATTAGAAATTATCGAGAGGATCGTTATTATAATTTTTGTCACAACCGTCTCTGAAAATTTTAGTTTAAAAATTAATTTGAATTAGTATTACAGATTATATTTTATTGAATTTTGTTTACATGTTTCGATTGAATTGGTGGTTGTTATCTTGGTTTGACCATATCTTAATTTATCTTAATTTTGTATTATTTTTTACATGATTCTCTCTTAAAATAAATCTTTATTTTTCTCCTGGATTCTTTTTGAATAAATCCTTATTTTCCCCTTCATTTTCTCTCGGAATAAATCTTCCTTTTTTTGTAGGAGTTTGAGTTCAATAATCTAACGTTTTTCCTTTTTTTTTTTTGTAGGGGTTTGAGTTCAATGTTCTAACGTTCATTTTTTTTTTTGTAGGGGTTTGAGTTCAATGCTCTAACGTTCATCTAATTCTCTGTGATTAAATCTCTCATTTTTTTTTAGGTAATTCAACAGTTAAATGCCTGAAGGGTAGTTTCGTCCAACTACATTCTAAAGAAGTTTCTAATTATAGGAGTTAGCTACTTTTCAACACAATAATTAGTTTAGCTATTTTTCATCTTGCATAGTCTCGTTTCAGCTATTATTGTAGTTGCCCCCTTTTTTAATTATTTTTTTAATTAATAGATATTGATTTTTTTAATTAACTTCAAAATCACTATTAATGAAATTCTTTAATCCTTATTTTCCTTTCAAAATTATCATGAATGAAATTCCTTAATACTTGATTTTCCTTTCAAAATCACCATTAATTCTTGATTTTCCTTTCAAAATCACCATGATTTTTTTTTATTTTTTTTAATATTTAATTCATTATATATATATATTTTTTTTAATATATTGAATTCGGGTTGATCCGAACCGAATTTGGTTCAACCCGCAAATCGACCCGAAAATTCGATTTTTCAAAATAGCAACCCAACCCAACCTATATTAAAGAAACACCCAACTCAACCCGAAAAGTTGGGTTGGGTTGGGTTGGGTTTCGCGGGTTGCGGGTTTTTTGAACACCCAAAAAAAGTCCCATAACAATAAACATAATTGTTCTCACTTATATAATCTTTTTTTTTTTTTTTCTGTAATCAATATAGGACTTTGTTTTGCACCTAACAATAATCTTCCTCTCAAAGAAAGTACTATTTGGGCCTCTGATTCCCTCAAACAAATTTGTCCACTCCCAACGAATCTTATTGTGGGAAACTTCTTGATGGTGTCGATCATCGATCGTGCCCTCCACCCTTATCCTCCCCTCGAACAAAGATCTACTCTCCCTATCAGAGAAGACCTGGCCTGATAGAGCTTCATCTTTCTATCAATTTGGCCGACTTGATAAAGTTATACTTTTTCCTTGTTACTCGAGTTTTTTGTGTCCGGTCTGAGGATTCATCCACAATGTCGAGTGTGAGACGCTTCTCTTTAATTCTTTTTGTTTAGATTATGAGAATTTCTCGGACACACAACTAGGTTTAGATCATGGCTCTGATATCAATTAATGAAGACTACAAACTATTCACTTATCTCCACATTGGTATGAATTAGGGACAACTACACAAATAACAATCTTATGCCTATGATATTATATTTATGTCCACAATTCCTGTTTTTTATAAAAAAAAAAATGTCCAACTACTTTAAGATTTTTCATAAAAGTTGGGTTGCAATTACTTTCAAACCCTTCAACTTCTCTAACATTTTATATTGAACTTCCTCTAACATTTTAATAAAATAAAATAAAAAATAAACAAAGTCATCTAAGGAGAAAAAAAAATTGAAATAATAAAAATCGCATTAATCACGTCTCTTCTCCTCATTAAAATCGTCTTCTCTCACCTCATTTAAATTATTTTCTCACATCTCGTAACGAGGCCTAAACAATTTTCTCTTCGCAATGTATATTTTCATATATGAAATAGATCATAAAGTGGGTACATATAAAGAAACACATATATTTTCTTTAAAAAAATACATAATATCTATAAGTATATATGAAGTATATAACCACATATACTTTATAAAAAACCATATATACTATAAAAAAGCATATATACATGAAGTATATATTAGTATATATGATGAGTATATCTATAAAAATTACATATATTTTATAAAAAAAATAAATACATATTATCTATAAGTATATATAGAGTACATATGAGTATATAATCATAGATGAAGTATATAATATATATATATATGGTTGATATATATATATATATATATATATATATATATGTTTTTTAAAAAATAAATACATATTATATATAAGTATATATGAAGTATATAAGTATATATGGTGGTTATATATATAAAAAAAAAAATGAAGATGAAGAAAAATCTGGAAAAGAAAGAACATTAACGTAAGAGGAATGCTTATATATACATATTATGTGAAATGTTGTTTTTGTGAAATGAAGAAAATGAAAATGATGAATGAAAATGGAGAGGATGAAAAATATGGAAAGGAAAGAACACTAAGAGAATGCTAAAATCTGGAAAACAAGGTTGAAAGAAATCCTTAAAGAGATGAGAATCAAATTAAGAATAAAATAAATGGTATAAAACACTCTTACGTAAATGATGAGATAAAATTGAGAGAGAAAATTAGAATTTATTATAAAATAAAATTTAATGAGGACATATTTAAAAATATTCCCTTAAAAACGGTCATTTAAGAGAATTTTTCTATAAATTATGATATTATCCACTTTGTACTGGGTTTTGTGGAGAGAAAATTGGGAAAACTAGAAGAATGTTTAAAATAAAGTCAGTCAACCTGAAAAATGTCTAATCACTTTTTTCTTTTGAATTATGTCTAAAACCTATATTTAGTAATGAAATTTACAACTAAATGGACAAGTTTATCCTTCCACAATTTCTAATAATTTAGAGAATGAAAAATATAATATTTTAAAATATTAAATGTTTGGAAGAGAGAGAAAACAGTTTTTGACGTGGATTTAACATAAAAGATTTAATAGAAATGGGTCTATATACTTGAGGAAGTAATACAACCATAATGAATCTATCAGTGGCGGTCTGTGTGTGTATGCCTGCAGACAAAGTAAAAAGAATACCCAACAGTGGCTGTGTATAACCAGAGGAAGTGTTATAGCCAACGAAGAAATCATCAATGGAGGTGTGTGCATGACTGCACACAGAGCAATACAGGGGCAGGCTGTGGGTGTGTGTGCATCTGCAGACAGAGTAAAAAGAACATCAACAGTGGCGGTGTGTGCATGCATTCACACATAATAAAAAATAATAAAAATGAGGCATACACGAGATTGGGGGGACCAAATATGTATACCCCAGAAGAAGTTATACAGCCAACAGAGTAACCATCATTGGAGTTGTGTGCATTATTGAGTAATAAAGAGGCCAACAACTTAAGAAGAGGGAATTCTTTTTTTTTTTAAATAAGGTATCGATTCCCAACAAATCGATATGTTGTAGTTTATAGGGTAGATGGAGAAACCTGCCACACGCCACTTCAAAATTAAATCCTCCTCAGAAATTCCCTCTTTTTAATAGGCGATTAGGAAAACCTATACATGAGGTCTACAGCCGCAAATACAATCGCAAATACAATCGTAATCGGAAAATCCATACAAAAGCTCTACAGCTTACTAGTGATTCCATTCGACCTAGAGGCTGAAAACACAGAAACACAAATACGCAGTTCTTCTACAATTTTGCCATTACCTTCTTCAACATCCTTCACAGTAAACACGACGCATTCGACGTCAAAGTTTGACCTAGAGTCTTGGTAAACATTTTCCTCTCTCGCAATTCTTCTCCATCTATGTTTTTTCAACGAACGACTTTAATGGTAATGTTAGTTTAGGTTTAGGTGGTTTCAGGTTAGTATTCTAGGGTTTTATCTTGCGGGAGTTGTAGATTTTTTTGTTAAACAGGTGATTTGTTTTAATTAAAAGCAACGGAAGCTCCAAGATTTCAAAAAATCTAAATAATAGCTCGTGATCCCTTTTTTTGAGGGATTCAATTGAACTCCCAAATTATAAAAAAAAAGACGGTTATATGGGATGTACACGTTGTTAAATATAACAACTGCGTATTTGTTGGTGGAATAGGACATTTATAAAATAGCCTTGGAGATTGAATTGATGAATTCCGCAAGTGTTGAATTCGGGGGGACAACAACTGTGCAAGTTTTGAAATTATTGTATTGGTTCATCTCGTCTCAATGCCCATAAAAAAACACTATAATAGAAATGGTCGACGTGGTTGGTTGTTGTGTGGTTGAACGTTTTTTTTTTGTTTTTGCAGAAAACTGGAAAAGGATGTTGGTAAATGTTTTTTGTAGATGGAGGTTGAAAATGGAAAAACGAAAAACGAATGGTTGAAGATTCATATTCTGGCAAGTGTTAGACTTTTCCTAATTATAGGGTATTTGTTGTGTCACTAATCTAATTTTGATGGATATGTACTCTTTCCTAGGTTGGCCAATGTATGGGTGGATCTCTATTTTTAGGGAACTAATCACAAATTAAATGGAGCTCATAATTACACACAAGTACAACTGTATACCCCAACCGAATATATGTGTGACGCAATCGTTGTATATCCCTACGGGTGTGTCAACCGTATACCCCAACAGAGGGATGTGTGTGTCGGATCTACTCATACGTGTTGGGTTTTATGTCCTAAAACTCGTAGTTTGTAAACTGAATGAATGTATATATTATATTTCAATAAAGTTGTTATTGAATTTTAGTGAATTGTGTTTGTATTAACCTATACCAATAACTAACACCCATGGCGATAGTATGAGTATTTGAACTTCATGTGTGACATGAATGTGAATCAAGTTCAAGTAGACAGCCAAAATGGTCTATAGTATAGGGATAAGGCTGGGTACCTTATCCTGGGGACACTATTGGACGCGGCTCACTTTGTATAGTACAAAACGATGTGATTCGAATCGTTTCATGTAGAGACATGTGAGTGAGGGCGTCCTGTGCAATGAGTTTGCACAAGACCGAACCAGAAATAAAATCGCTCTTTCTTTATAACACCGTTTACTGTAAAGACCGATTTTTTTCATTATGATGACTTAGGTAACTCGATCTCAATCCTGAGCTTACTATGGACTCCTGTTTATTTGACCTTATCCTTTGACTTGTACGGGTGAGAGTGGCCAGATCGCCGACTCAATATGCCTACCATCTTGGGGATAAGATTGAATAAGTGGCTGGGGACATAGTTGTAGCAAGATTGGAGTTCACTCCTACCCGCTTTCAGGGTTAGTAGAAAGGTTGTTCCCTTTAGTGCTGACTCCAGGTCTTGAACAATGGGCTCATCCTCTCCTGATCAGGGAGGAATCTGATTTGATGGTTGGACCACAAATCAATTGTTCATTAGAGGTGTCAGTGGTACTTAAGGAACAAGATATAATACAAGGGTTAAACGGTTTAAATGACCCGTTGTGATTATGAACAACCTGTGAAGGATCGACTTACTGATGATAGTTAGATCAACAGGACACAATATATCTACAGTGAGGAGAGTGCAGCCCTTGGACTTTAGTGGAGTCTCCGGGGGTTAACGAATGTTGATTAGTTCGGTTGAAAGATTTTTGACCGGATAATCTCGTATCGTTGGAGCTCATGATCTGTAGGTCCTTACGGTTCTCCTGGCTAGCTCGGATAAAGCCGTGAAACAGTATAAAAGAAAATAAAAGAATTTGAATCGTTCAAATTCGGGTTTGTGGAAGAAGAATAGACATATTTAAATATGATTTAAATATGGACATATTTAAATATGATTTAAATATGAGATTGGTCTGAAAACATGAATTGGATTCATGTGCAAAAAGTCGGTTTTCGGAAAACCGGGTTTAATTATATTATTTAATTAATATTTGATATTGAATTAAATAATATTAATTAAAATATATATATATATATATATATATTTTATTAATTAATAAAATAATAATTATTATTTTTAATAATAATAATATATAAATATATAAATATATATATATATATATGTCTTACATGCAAATGTAAGACACATGTATTGTTTATATATATACAGGTATATATGTTTTTGACAGATCAATCTAAAAAAAAAAAAAAAAAAAAAAAAAAAAAAAAATCAAAAATCAAAAGTGAGTGCCTTTTGGGCACACACTTTTGAAAATTGAAATTAGATTTCAATTTGAGTTTTCTTCTTCTGCCGTCTGTTTTCCTCTCTGTCCTCTGAAAAATTGTTTTTCAGTTGAAGCTTCTTCCTTCTTTTCTTTTGTAAAAGGAGTCCCACCACTCCGTTTCTCGGCCTGAGGATAGCGGGACTACCGTGGGTGGTCCACGAACGTTTCGTGAGAAGGCTCGGTGAGCTCGTGAGGAGCTTCTGGCGGTGAATTTGGAGAAATACGAACGACAAGGGTATGTGTTCTAACTTCTCTTTTCATCGCTTTTGCATGTTTCCATTTGTTTAAATTGATGAAATTAGAGTGTCCATGATCCAAATTCGCTTCCGCTGCGCGCCATGGGCGCTCCATCAATACGACCATACAAAGATACATGATGGCATACATTAGTTAACGGGAAAAAAACCCGTCTCTTTTAACGTGTAATGATCCACCTCACCAAATAAAGTATTTAAACTAATTAATTCTTAAAATTAAATAAACTAATTTCAAAACTAATATTTTTAAACAAAACAAATCTTAAAAGAGTATAATAGAGAATCAACACAAACAGATTTGCTCCAAAAAAAACTCTAGACATACATTACAAAATAAACACGTATTTAGACATTTCTCATTAACAGTATTTTTTTTTGTAGACATTCCTCTGGTTTCTCTAGAGAAAATTCATGATCGATTTAGGCCCATTATTGTGTGTGCCTGTGTGCGGGTCTGGGTGGATGCACGTATGTGTGGATCGGATTTTGACCAAGTCAAAATTGATGAATTAACCATCAAGGGTTGGCCTAGTGGTCATAAAGAGTCTTGAGACTTCAATGCCCTCTAAGAGGGAATGAGTTAAATCCTTGGTGGCCACCTACCTAGAAATTAATTTCCTATGGGTTTCCTTGGCAGTCAAATGTTGTAGGGTCAGACCGGTCTGTCCCGTGAGAATAGTCGAGGTGCGCGTAAGCTGGCCTGGACACTCACGGATATCAAAAAAAAAAAAAAAAAAAATTGATGAATTGATTTTGTTGAAGAGAATTATGGCCACACGTGAGACTTACGCTCAAACTCTACCACCAAGCTTCCTATTTTACCCCGATCGATTATGAGAACGCAACCTACTGCTTATTTTCAAGGATGATGTATCTACCAAACTCCTCCTTGAAAAAGCTCTAACTTAGCCAACGAGAGCATAGTTCAACGACATGATGTATTGTCTAGTGATCATGAGATCCTAGGTTCAATCTCTCACTCCAAATGTTGTAAAAAAAAAACTCTAACTTATTCATTTTAGAAATAACTTATTTTTTCGTATCTTGTTTGAAATCTTGCTTTCAAATCTTTAAATTTGATGTTTCAAGGTATTAATTTTTGTTTAACCAGTGAAATTACACGAATAATGCTGCTTTATTAATATGCTTGTGCATGTGGTATATATATATATATATATATATATATATATATATATATTTTGACAACATGTTGGGGTGAAGGATTGAACCTAGGATCTCATGGTCCCTAAGCGTTAACTCACTGTTTGAGCTATGCTCTTATTGGCTACTTGTGGATATTTCTTACAACCAGTCCTATAATAATGTATTGGCACAAGACCAGAGGCTAACACCGATTTCCCAGTTGATTGCAACCCCGACAACTTTACACCTTCTTCTTCTTCTTCAGTCTAGATGATCTTGAGGGTCTTAATGTCAAATGACTCCCGTGGATAAGTGAGAACAATTATGTTTATTGTTATGCACCTATAATAATAACTTAATGTCAAAAGAATTTATTTTGTCGATAGTTTAATATATTAGACAATCTTTAGTTGATCGTTGATCGTCCCTAAAGTCAGGAAAATAAAGTATGTTAATTGTGTAAAATAGATAGGTATTTTGGTGTAACATCACAACAATAATAGCTAAACCGAGCATAACTCAATTGACATCCAATTGTGACCTTGACTGAGAGGTTAGAAATTCAATTCCCCACCCTACATTAATTAAATATTTTTGTAAAAAAAATAAAAAAACATCACAATAATATTAAAATATAATATACTAGAATATTTGTATTTAAATAAAATTATAATTTATTATATTAATAATATTTTTATACTAAAATTATATTAATATTTTTCTTCATTTAAAGAATATACTAATAATATTAATGCCAAATTTTCATTGAAAAGAATATTAATGAGAATTTGATTTGAATTTCAATAAATATATAAATATTTGGAGATAATCTCAATAATTATTTAGAGATAATTTCAATAGTTTTTTTTTTATTTGTTGTAATTTAAATAAAGTTGAAAAAGCAAACCTAAAACTATGAAATCAAAAACGTGTTTTTGAATATATATATATATATATATTTTTTTTTTTTAATTTGTTAATGAATGTAAAAATGTTTTAAAAATTTTAAAACTAAAAATTCAATTAGTTACCAAACAGATGTGGTTTTTAAAAATTAAAAATTAAAAACTAAAAATAAGAATTGAATGCGTTATCAACTATTTCTTAACTTTAAGAGTTGATTTCTTAGATTTTAGATTTGGGGGTATTTTGACCTTTGTTAATTGAGTTTGATCAACGAAAAAAAGAATTCATTTAGGCATGCGGCTGAAATTATGTAGGAATGTCGGGTGAGTTTTAGGAGAGAATAGAGTTTGTTCTCTTGTGTCGGGTTAGGATTTCTTTATTGTTTATGACCTTTTATAATCTCCATTATAGTCAGTAGAACCAAGGTGATTATTCCGCATTATTAATTATATATATCTCATTCTTCTACGACCTTGGAATAAACTCTCATGCCTTTGTTTTTTTTGTGGTCTCATACCAATAAAGATAATTGATCACTTATATACCATGAATCTCTCTATTACTACTATACATAAGACTTTGTTTGCACCAAACAATAGAGACTAACTTTTTTTTATATAGAAAATTTAACAATAAATTAACAGTAGAGACTTAAGCTCTTTTAAAAATATCTAAACTAAAATTAAACATTTGAACGTAGATTAAAATGGAATGAAACTAAAATATAAGTACCAAAATAATATTTGAACCTATATTTATTAATTGAAGGTTAGATTTGTCCATGTTTTTTAGTTTTTAGTACAATTGTAAAATACAATTTCAACAAATTCTTAAATAGAGATTTTTTTAATGGGCTACTAAACACATTTTGAAGAATAGTGAAAATATAGAAAATTAATTATATTTTCATCAAACCTAATGTTGTTATATTCTTTCCCTAAGATTACTCACCAAAGAAAATTTATGAATTAATTATAGATTAGGTTGGCACCAACCTAAGTTAGCTCAATTAAGTAAGACGTATACTATTCACTTAACAATAAGATATTTGATGGTTCAAAAAAAAATTAAAAATAATTAAAAAATAATACAAAACCAAGCATTTTGACTGAGAGGTCATGAATTCAATCTTGAAATTAATTAAATACCTTTGCAAAAATAAAATAAGAGATTTGAATCTGTCTAGCCCATCTGTTTTTTAACTCTAAAAATTATCCTAAGGTGTTAGAATTTTCATTTTTGTTTACTATTATGCCTCTCATTAATGTATTCTCTTCATTTACGTAACAATATTTACTTTTTAATTTGATTTATATCATTTTAGAGGATTTCTTCCCACGAAATAATATGTATTGTTTTTATATATACACATCATATATATACTTATTATATATATCTTCGTATATGAGTATATACTCATATATACTTATAGATAATATGTATTATATATATCTTCATGTATTGTTGTTTATATATATCCCCATATATACTTCATATGTGAGTATATACTTATATATATTGTATATATAGTCATAGGTAATATGTATTTTTTTTTAGAAAATATATTTATTTTTGTATACATATCCACCATATATACTGATATATACTTCATATATGAGTATATATGATTTTATATTTCATATATACTTATAGATATTATGTATTTTTTTAAAGAAAAAATATTTTTTTTTTATATGTACCCATATTTTATATTTCGTATATGAATATATATTGCGGAGAAAAAAAAAATTAAACCTGATTAGGAGGAAGGATATAACAATTTTAATGAAGAGATACACGTGATTAATGAGAAGAAGACATAAGAAAAGAGAATATAATCTCATTAATTTTTCTAATTTTTTTCTTTTTGAATTCTAATATTTCTTTAAATGTGGAGATATTATTTTATTTTATTACTCTAAAACGTTAGAGAGGTTGAATGTAAAACGTTAGAGATGTTGAATGATTTGAAAGTAATTGCAGCCCAACTTTTGTGTAGTTGAACATCTTTTTATAAAAATAGGAACGACATACATTATAAAATCATAGACATAAAGTGATTATTTGTGTACTTATCTCAAAAAATATATATTATACATTTAAGCTCGTTTGATAACCATTTAATTTTTGAAAATTAAGCTTATAAATAGTACTTTTCTCATACGTTTCTTTACCACTCATGTTCAAGAACAAAATTAAAATGATTATTTGTGTACTTATCCCAAAATATATATTATACATTTAAGCTCGTTTGATAACCATTTAATTTTTTAAAATTAAGTTTATAAATAGTACTTTTCCGTAGGTTTCCTTACCACTACTCGTGTTCAAGAACAAGATTAAATATGATTTAAACAAAATATTTGTCTATATTATATAGAACAACATTTGGGGTTCTTTTAGACCCTCAAATTATCCTTAATAAACACAACAAATTCTTGAAGCTACTCAAAGTTCCTTTTGGAGAGACAATGGAGAAGTTGGAGAGGCAATGGAGAAGTCCTTAATTGTTTCTTACAACTAAAATCTCGGTGGATAACCATTTGATTTTTAATTTTTGGTTTTTGAAAATTAAGTCAATAAACATCATTCTCACCTATAATTTTATTTGTTTTGTTGTCTAGTTTCTACGAATGTTTTCAAAAATCAGGTCAATTTTGAAAACTCAAAAAAATAGCTTTCAAAAAGTAGTCTATGTTTTTAAAATTTGACTAACAATTCAAATGTTTCTCTAAATAGAGTGTAACTCATTAAAAAATTATAGGAGAAAACAAGCCTAAATTTCAAAAACCGAAAACTAAAAACGAAATAGTTATCAAACGGAGCTAAACGTTTCGCAAATGACTAGTTAAAAATAAACGTTTCGCAAATGACTAGTTAAAAATGAATGTTGGAGATTTTTATTTTTTTAAAAACTCTTCAAAAATTAAAATCTCCACACTTTATGTGATTTCTGACGATTATTATTATATTCTTAAGTCTTAACATGTTAAAAAAAATCATTATTAATTTAACATAACTTAAATTTTAAACCGTCTCCTCAAAAATTTATCTAATAAACATGGTGGTCATCATTTTTGCCCTCTAGGGAAGGAATTTATCTGGATACATACAAAGATATTGTCGCTTAATCCTCAACATTTAAAGTGAGGGGATGGTAGCGGTGGTCTTAAAGTGAGAGGATGGCGGTGGCGGTCGCAACAGGATGCAGTAACGTGGCGGATTAGCACGGCGACAACGTCCATCCCATGGAAAGGGTGGTCGATAACGTGGCCCGGACCAAGGAGGCGGCGGAGGAGCATATTTATCCGCAGATGTCCTTCCATTAGGTCCAGACGGAGGAATAGGTACACCTTTTGGATACATTCCGAAATTGAATGGAGTAGGTCGTGGAGTTGTATATTTATCGGTGCCAATAATTTTTCTAGCATCGGTTTCGGAGGCGATAAAATGAAACCCTAGGAGTAAAAGAGCACAAGCTCCCAAAAACACTCTATAACTTATTGATGTCATTTTTGTTGTGTTTTTCCATCTTCTTCCATAGCTTCCTTTATATAGCAAAGTACTTCCCATTTCAATGAAAAAATGTCTGAATTTATTAGACATTAAGTTATGAGGGAGTTTTCAATCCTTTTTTTAAGACTGTTTTTGTAGAATCCAACAGTTTTCTTATCCTTCATTCAATTGGTTTTTCAGCTCAACTCTTACCAAGTTGCCTTGTTGGTTTTTGATGCAAATATTTGGTATTTTGGAGCTAAATTTGTTTCATAAATGTGTTTGAAATTGTTAAATCACCCAATAATCAACCCAAAACTTTTTTTTTTTTTTTTCAAATAAACTTCAATAAGACCCACCACTAAACACGTCAACCGTCCTCATAAAGAGTAGAGGATACCCAAACGGGCAAAATGGAATCCCAAAACGCAACCCCTCCTTCGAATTGGAGAGAGGATTGAAAATTACATTAAGACGTCGTCGTAGCTCTAGCGAGAGAATGCACCACAAAATTACAAAGCCAAAAAACTTAAAACTTATGGTTTACGTAAATTTATTTATATCAATATACTTTAACAACACCTCCACTTGTGGGCTTGAAAATTTGTAGAATATCGAACAAGTAGAAATTAATATTAGTTGGTGAGAGGAAATGACATTATTAGGGTTCGAACACAACACCTCTCCTGCTTGGATACCATATTAAAAGTGCTTACTAGAATGACATGAAAGATAATATTTGTTATGGGTCAACTCAAAGCTGATGTCATCTGCCAGTTTTCGAGGAGTCGCTCCTGTTCTCAAGAAGCCTATGAGCCCGTTTACTCAAAGAGGTGCATTTACTCCTGAGGATGGTCATCCGAGCTGACCTGGCTAGGTCGATTACCAGATATGGTAATGTATCGACCGACCACTCGATGACTACTCTCTTGACACTCGTCAATTATTCACTGACTCGCCGAACTAGGTGTACGACATTGGCACCACGGCCAACACAACTCTCCCTATACATATGAAGCCCATTATTCTTCATACACAGTCGTACACAATCAATCCTAACTCCATTTGGGCTCGGCTTTCCACAACCCTCTAGCTAACTTAAGCATCAGAGTGTTGAGTCGAGTACCACACCGGTGCAAGATTCTCTTACTCTTTTTGTGCATGTTAGCTAGGACAAGACTTCTCCCTGGCTCATCCGAGGGCGAACAATATTAAAACTAAAATATATTGAAATTAAACATAAGCAACCCACAAGGATTTAGAGCGCGCAAACAGAAGCGAAAGAAGCTTCAACACAATAAACATATTTTTGGACCGAACACGGCAAACCCCCAAGCCCCTTCGCTTAACGGTAAACAAATATCATCACAAGCCATATTCGCACATCCCCTGCCATTAGAGCTTCCCTACATGCCACAAATAAGCTCGGAGAATACGATCAACCTCGTTAGCTACCCGAGTAGGCAACACAAACATAAAGATCCAGCTAAAGATATAGTTTCAGTAGAGCCTATTACACCTAAAAACTCTACAAAACACACCATATAAGTTGAAGCCTACCAACATAAGAAAGAGTCATCGTCGACCAACTCTTAACTTGATTAGTGATCCGTTCTAATAAAGGCTTACAGTCCTCATAAGTCAGCCAACCCAAACGAGAGAAGACCCAAATCCCGCACCGACAATGAACCGAAAAAGAAACCTAGCAAGCCAGCCAAACTTGCAGAGCTCAATTCTAATCTTAAACTTTCAATTTAATAAAAATTGAAACAGAAGACGTTGATTGAGTGGTGAAACAAATACTCGCAATTAGTTAGTTTCTTTTATTTATTTATTTTTCCTTTTCTAAGATTTGTGACTACATATCAATAGTCTTATAGTTGGATGTGTTTTTCCCCTCTCTTTGACTTTGTGGCTAGGTTCAAGGATTTTCATAGTTTGGTTTAGACATTTTTGTGACATAATTTTGAGTGTTATGTTGGTTAGAATTTTGTGTGATAATTTACAAGTTGGTCCTTGAGGAATTTACTTTTTTTTTTTTTTTCAACAACAATGTGACGTGAGAATTCAAACCTATGATATTTTAGTTGATAATGTTGTTTTAACCGGTTGATCAACTATGCTCAAATTAACAACAATTTAATTACTATTTTAGTTTTGAGAAAATATTAACTAAATCATATAATTAGGTGAAAAGAAAAGTTTAATGTTAAAATTAAAATAGTCTAACGTCGTCGTAGATTTAAAAATAATGCGAGAAATTTGAATTCCCACCTCATATGTTCTTCAACTAAATAAAATAGAGAAAAGTCTCAAAAGTTAATTTTTCTTAATTACTTTTGAAAAATATGTAGCTACATATAATTAGATTTAAAAATAGATAATTACGATAGGTTGAAATAGATCAGATTTAGTCCCATAAAGTTATTATTCTCTTTTCTAATTTGATATTTAAAAATTTTATTTTAGTTCCTCCAATATAACAAATTAAATAAATATATATTATTAAATAATTTTTTTTTCAAATAATGTAATTTAGGTAGGAATTGAACTAACATTTTCATTAATACGAAGATTGAACTCATCACCTTTTAGTCAAATACAACTTTATATGAATTGAGTTATGCTCAATTTACCAGATTAATATATAGTTCATGACATGTTGATGTTGCATTTACACGGTGATATCAACATATACATCACTAGTTTTCTAAATAAATAATTTTTTTTAAAAAAAAACATATACATCACTCACATTAAAATTGTGAAAAGATGGATAAAATGCGTTCATTAATTAGAGAATAGTAAATTAAGATCGTTTATAATGTTTTTTGTTTTTAAAAATTATGTTTGCTTCCTAGAGTTTATTTATTATGATTTTCATCCTAAACCAACATTTGAATTCTCACTCAAATTATAAAAAAAAATTTACTTGTTGAAAATTGAGTTTTCAAAATTTGATGGATAACCTTTTCTTTCATTATTATTATTATTTTTTTCTTCAACTATATGGACTAAAACCTTTAAAATAACTATTTTAAAGATTTCAAATAGTCGACTTTTGGCGACTATGTATGAATTTCAGGCGACTGCAGCTACACCGACTTATGCAGAGGTACGAACGATTTTTGAAGGCCTTCGACTTGTCTAACATATGAGTTTCCTTAAACTCGTCGTTCTTTCTGATTTCCTGATTAACGTTTAACATGCATGTTAAACGGGGTTGAAGCGGTGCTTGAAGAAACTCATACCTATATTTTTTATATTTTGCGCTTTAAAGATGTATTCCAACATATCTTATTTTCTCATGTTCTAAGGGCCCAAAATGTTATGGCCCATAAGTTAGCTAGACGTAGTGTTCTTAGAGAATCCGCTTATGGATTCATAACTTTCCTGATTGACTTACACGCCTATCAGAATATGTTTCCTCCTTAGGGAATGTTTCTTCCAGTTCAGGTGGCAATTTCTATTTCTTAATACAATTATGTCAATCATAATTTGTTTCTCCCTTAGGGAATGTTCCTTCTTGCTCGGGTGACAATTTCTATTTCTTAATACAATTTCATTTCGGTAAAAAAAAAAAAAACTTTAAAATATGGGTTGAATTTTTAGGCCGTTTTAGTTACATTAATGTAAATTTAAATAATTATAACTCATATTCTAAAAAAACAAATTAATTTTCCTAAGCTTTCATAACTCAGTTTAGTAAACGAGAGGTCTTGAGTTCAACTCTCAATGAAAGCATTAGGCAACAACCTTAGATATGTGTCTTTAGATTTTTTCTTTTCAATCTATTTATCGCTTTCTTTCTATAAATAAAATTTTGTGATTGTATTTGTGATACTTGGGTGAAGTAGAACATCAATCTTGTGGATGAGAGACTCACACACTCTAACACTATATTAAAATTTGACTCGTCTTACGGTATTGCATAGCATAATTTTACGCACAAAGTTTTTAGCGTCGTTCGCAGGATTGATAATTATTTAGTCTCACTATATACTGTGGACAAGTAACTTGATCTTTCTTTAGAGCTTTTTTTATTTTATTTTATTATTATTATTATTATTTTGTGTTTTTCTTTTTCTTTGTTATTTTATTGTTATTGCTTGGAGTTTTTGTCCTTATATCCTGACTATATATTTTGCGCCAATTGACTATTTATTTGGAAGTTCTCCGATTTTTTTTTATGGCTTTTAATAGTTAGTGGCCTTATAGAGAGTTTCAATCCACTAAAAAACTAACATCATCATTCAATTCTTACCAAATTAACTACACATCTTATGACCTTGTGAATTATAATGTTAACTATGTTTTTGTAGAAGAAAAGTGTGATAGATTGCAAACCCAAGTTGAATCTAACGCGGCAAGATTAAATTCTATAAAATTCAAGTTAGTCAAATGTATGATGTGGTTATAGGTATTCTTTGTTGAAGGTCGTTTGAATTTTTCCTAAGAAATTAAAGTTTTATAAGAACAAAATTATTTTGATCTCATTAAGAGTGATATTACAAAAATTGGTAGAAAAATAATGCCAAATAAAAACTTGCAACAATCTAATTAAAAAAAAAAAAAAAAAAAAAAAAAAAAATCAAAAATTCAAAAATTCAAAAATTCAAAAGTAAAAAAAAAAAAAAAATCAGTTCATTGAAAGTAAGTACCTTGTATATATTTGCAAACCCATTGAAAACCTCCTCATGAAACAAATTGTTGAAAAATAGTGTTAATAAAAAAAAAGTAAGAAAAAGAAGTAAAAGGCTGTGACATATATGAATTAATTAAATAAATAAATAATAAAAATAAAAGATTTTTGTCTTCCGGAACAACCCACACGCACACACATTTTTATTCTCACGAGTCAATACAAACTAAAATATTTTTGTTTTCCTTATTTTTACGAGTTTTTTGTTTTTTTTTTTTTTTTTTACAATAATAATTCTCTTTCAGGTACTCATGAAAAATAAATAAGTAGATTACATCGATTCAAACAAAAAGGGACCAAAGAAAATAGAAGAGTTTGAAAGGGACCAAAGAAAATAGAAGAGTTTTATGTACCTTGACGCATAACGTGTATCTCGTCTAGCTAGGAAATGTTAAATAAAACGTTTTTTTTGGAAGGCAACTCTAGTTTAATTTCTTTAAGTTTTTTAATTTTTCATTCTTTTCTTTATTATGTGAAATAATAATTATATTATATTGCAAAATAATGTGAGGTATTTTAATATATTATAAAATAATGATATGGTATTTTAATCTATAATATATTATAAATTATATGATATTGTAAAATAATAATTAATTGTATAAAATTTATAACATAAAACATGTTCATAACTTAATTAATAATAGTACTATTAGGTTTGTTTGAAATTAAAAATGAGACCCAATAATTTTTTAGCTATTTTTAGATTTTTAGGCACATGTGAGGTTAATAATAACACTTGGTAACTTTTTAAGTACTTATAAACTATTTCGCTCTTTTAGATTCTTAGACACTTGCTACCCTTGTTTTAGGGTAAGAATGAAACTTATTGTTTTGTTGTATTGTTATATTGTATTTTATGTTTAACTAGTTTGTAGTGTTAGGGGCGGGTTATGTGCTTTAGGCTCACTTTAGGTGTTTGAGCATCAAAATGACACTTGATTTTTATAGGCAATCTCAACCCTTTAAGCTACTTTAGGAGTTTGAGAGTCAAAAGGACACTTAGATGTTAAAGGTTTAAGATGTGTGTAGGATGTCGTAACATACCATCTGTGTCAATACGCTTATCTTTATGCCACTTCATTTCAGAAGCACCTCGTTTCGATGCAAACAACTGCTTCAACCTCAATATCAACGAAAAATGACGTAAAACTTTATGTGAAATGTTCTTATATTTTCCATCGTTAACTTTAAATTCATACCGAGACTCACCACATACCGGACATTGTTGGTAATCGGAAAATTCTTTCCAATATAATATGCAATCGTACTTGCAAGAATGAATAGACTCATAGTCTATCCCTAAGTCACGCAAGTTCTTCTTAGCTTCATAATATGAACTAGGTATAGATGCACCTATTGGAAATGTTTATTTCAACAATTTAAGTAACATATCAAACGACTTGTTACTCCAACCGTTAAGATTCTTGATATGCATCAACTTCACCAAACAATTCAGCGAAGAAATTTGTGTATAGCCAGGGTTCAACTCATTACGTGCTTCAGTCATTAAATCATCAAATACGTTCGAAGTATCCATTTCATGGACATCAGTGGGTATCTCATGTTGAACGTCTTCTCCATCGACGATTACGTTGTCAATTGGGACTTGTAAATCATTTAGAAGATTCAACATCTCATTTCCTTCAACAATATTACACTCTGTAGTATCCAATCCATCATCGTGTATTGAATGAGTTGTCTGGCTTTTTAATTCTATAGATAAGTCGACTAGTTCTCTGTGAAATACTCAATGACTATAAGAGTGAGATATTTCATTTGTGAATAGATGTTGTTTCATCTCATCCAATAACTCCCACATTGCATTCATGCATTTTTTGCATGGGCATCTTATTTTCGTGCATTATTAACATGAAAGTTCGCCAATGCTAGAAATTGGGCTACCCCTTCTCTATACTCGACTGAGAACCTATCTTTTAAGTTTAATCTATGGTTTACTCATTCTTAATTATATATCTTTTTCAAACCAACTCGGGATAACACCTGTAAGAGAAGTTGTTAGACAATAGGATTAGGTTACGTTTAACTTATGGTTTAAATTAAAGTTGTAGTCCGTTAGAGTCGGGAATAGTAAAAGGCAACCCTCGAGAATCAAGTCGTTCACTTTGAGGCTATTGAGACTTACACCTAGATCAAAATTTATAAAGGTGTTCACTAAAGCTACAACAACTTCAATCAATTGCTTCAACTACTTACAAAGTGTTTTTCACAAATTTCTCTAAATAACTCATCTCAAAAAACAATAAATCTTATTGCAACTTCAATCCATTTAAATACCAGCAAAAAGGTAAAACCACTCAGTCGCCTACCAGCTCAAAAGAGTGGAATCCTCAATCAGTTAGATGACATCGATTTCCTAATTTAAGCGAAGGCTTAATTTGGGATCCACAGAAGATCTATAGATAGAATGGACATCCCGAGCACAATTCTTCACTTTCAACAGTTCAAATAGCAATTAATTAGTCGACAAATGAAGCAGACAACTTTAAAAATAAAACAGAATGTCACTTGGAACTTCTTGGAATTATCAAGCATTCATGGATTGCCAATTTCAAACGTTCATGAAAATCACTCAATAAACATTCATGGATTACACAAAAATAATCATCAAACTAATTCTAATTCTAATTTCAGGAACTCGTAAACATCACTTAACAAAATTAAATTCTAATTCGAACATAATTAACTTAATGAAAACAAAAAATAGAACAATACATTCAAACTCACAAAGGGATCGACTGAGACAGTGGCGATGAAAATGGAACTCGGTGGAGGCGGTAGCGGCAAAGAAAGGAGGCGGCGGCGATAACGAATACAACAAAGAAACGAGGCAACGGCGGCAACAACAAAGAAACGAGGCGACGACAACAGTAAAGAAATGAAGCGGCGACAACGACAAAGAAATGACGACGACGGTGGTAGCGGAGAATAGACGGCGGCGAAACGAGGAGGTGAGACTCAACGGCAGCGGCGAAGAGAAGAGAGAGAGAGAGAGAATTTTGTGTTTGGCCGACGAAGAAGAAATCGAAGAAGTTAGGGCTTTAGAGTAGGACTTTTACTGACGCGTTACAAATTGCGTCAGTAAAGGTTTTGTTAACCTAGCGTTCGAAAGGTTAACCTTCACTGACGCCATTTGAACCGCGTTGGTAAAGGCAGCGAGATACAAACCGCGTCGGTAATAGTTGTGTTAACCCAACATTTGAAAGGTTAATATTTACCGACGTCGGCTGACCAACGTTGGTAAAGGGTATCTATACCGACGCCATTAACCGCATCAGCAATGGTTTTAAAAATCCTAAACAATCTAACGCGTTCGGATGGATACCCTTTTATCGACTTGGTACAATGGCATTGACAAAGATACCCTTTACCAACGCCATTTGTTCAGCGTCGGAAAGGATATCTTTATCGATGCCATTTGTACCGCATCGGTAAAGGGTATGAATGTCGACGTCGTATGTGGCATCGGGAAAGCCATTTTTTCTTGTAGTGTCATATTATATATTTTTTTCTTTCAGGTTTGTCCGTGAATCTTGAAGGTGGCGTTTGAAAACGTACGGACTAAGACAAAAATAGAAGTGTTTTAGATTAATTTTTTACTTTTCATTGTATTTTTTTTTCGAGAGGATAATGTAAATGTATGTATTAGATGCTATTTCTTTAAGAATGTTGCATTTCAATATATTGACTTTTATGATATTCATTTCGTATTAAAATTTTGCAATTGATAATTTACATTCCAATAATATTAAGCTTCTCGGTATTTAAAAAATTAAAATCATATAAAGCAAAACAAATACATATGCCGACGCAAACTGTGGCATCGACATAGCCATACTTATGCCGACGTAAATGTATTTGCGTCGGCATTAGACTATCTCGACGGTTCTACGCCGACGAACGGTTGACGCATTTTTTTTTTCCGCGTAACCTATGCCGACGCATTTGGTGATTTTTTCCTACGCTTTTTTGGGTCGAGAAAATCCAAAAATTTTGTTCTGCGTTTATATTAAACCTAATATTTAGTTTCGTAACTGCAACTAATTTTATGGTTTATAAATATATTTTCAAACACATTTTGAACATTAGTTAAATTGAATAAATGAGCTACCAAACACATCTTAAAACATGAATTATAGTCTTTTTGTTGAATCCCTTCTTTTCAAATCACCAACCAAACAAACCCTAAAATAGTTCAAGGCAACTAAATTTGTATCAAAGCTTTCATAGCTCAGTTGGTTAGAGCACCCGTTTAGTAAGCGGGAGGTCTTGAGTTCAACTCTCAATGAAAGCATTTTTAAAATAAATTTACATACTAAATATAATTTGGGAGAGACAAAAGAGTGAAGAAAACTCAAAATTTCTACTATTTTATTTTAAATGTAATTGGATGTGAATTCTCATATAAGTTTATCATTAATCAATTTTAGCATTACCAACATTGAGAAACTTATACTTGAAAAAAAAAATGACTAAATTGAAAAATGTTTTAAAATAATAGGAAAAAAAACTCAAAACATTGAGTTAGGGACTTAAACATGTTATACTTTTACACCAACCATCTAAATCTATTTGAAAACAATCTACCGCACTCCATAATCTTTAAATAATATATGAAGGAGTAACAAGTAGAATGTCTCGAGGAGTGAGGGCAACATGAATAATGTCTAACCCACTTTGGAATAATGTCTAAAATCTAAATTTAGTAATTCCATCTACACAACATTGGACAAAACTACCCTCCTCCATTTTTCACATGAAATTGAGCTGTAAAATAGGAAATTGTTGGAAAGAGATTGAGGAAAGTGAGGGATGTAGTTAAAATAAAAAGAAAGTAATTGACAACTAACTAGTAACATTTACATGGTTATACACTTAAAGCACATCAACTAAAAAAATGCATTCGACGACACTGTATACCAGAGAAAATTATGTTGCTACAAATCGGTCTGGGGCACCTAGTTGTATACAAGTTGGTATACGTCGAATTAAATATCATCATAGGTTTGGCCAACAGTCGTAGACCATTAGTGTAGTGTGATGGTAGAATTCAGTAAATGCGCCATGTTTAGGGAAAGGTGAACTGCGTGAATCAGGGAGCGCTTCCTAAAGCCCTTGCAATCATGAAACTTGGGGGTTTCAAATCTCTAACCTCATTCAACACTTCACAAGTATTGCGAGAAGTTATATACTATTTGTTCACCAAAGCGATTTATCTTTCCAGAAACGCCTACACTAGAGGCGAAAAACCCAAGTCATTCTACGCTCTGTTGTGGCCTTCCTCTATTGAAGTGTTCACCGGATTGACCCATCCAAAACTCACTGCAGGTCTGTCCTCCCTTCCTCCATGAAGGTGCATAAATTTAGTTAATAGTTTGGTGGTTGTTTGTGGTTGTCATCTCTCTCATCTCTTTTTGCCCTCTAATTTTATACCTAAAATCTAGGTTCTTCCTGTTAGTTTGGTTCGGGATTAACTACCAAAATTATGAGATATTTATCTAAATATAAAAAAGGAAAATTAATCGGTTTACATTTACATCATCATCTTAAAATATGACCATTTTTTTTAAAAAAAAAACTCAATTTTTATGAGATATTTGTTGTAAAAAAAAAAAAAAAAAAATAGAAGATATTTTTGGGGTATGTTTTTACAATTTTTTTGTCGTTGTTAAACTAGTCAACAATTCCTAAATACATGAAATATGACTATAGGGTAGATTCTAAATCTCAAATTTCTACGGTTTATTTCCTAAATTCACTGTAATTTTATGTATAACTTTTTTCTACAAACTTTCAAAATTTCATTATTAATGAATAAATTATAAGAATATAATTTTTTATTTCTATTTTATCTATCATTTACAAATTTCTTTGAGGACAACAAAAATAATTTCGAGCACAAATATATGCCTCATATTATTTTTTCGGTATCCCTCACAATCATTATTCATTTTATTTGAATAGTTTTGAAATAATAAAAAAAAAGACTTACAATAATGTTTTAAATATTACATGTAAGTTTGAAAAAATTTAATCTAATTTATTTGGATAGTTTTGAAATACACGTTACCTTTAGATTTTATAAACATGACCAAGAAAAGGCCAAAATACGTGATTACAAAATATATATATATATATATATATATATATATATATATATATATATATATATTATTTATTTATTTATTTATTTGAAGATGTAGACTCATTCTTCTATATTGTAATTTTTTTCCTCTTGCTACTTCCTTTGACCGACCATAAAAAAAACTCAATTTTTTCAAACTAGAGAGAAAGGAAAAACAACAATAAAGATGTAAATTTAAAAAATGAACAAAAATTTGAGATTTAAAATCTAAGTCAAATTTCATTTATTTAAGAATTGTTGACTAGTTTAACAATGAAAAAAAAAAAAAAAAAAAAAACATACAACAAAAATATCTCTTAATTTTTTTTTACAACAAATATCTCTTAAAAATGAAATTTCTTAAAAAATTGTTTTAAGATAAGGATGTAAATGTAAACGGCGGTTTAATTTTCTTATTTATATTTAGTTAAATATATCTAAATTTTGATAGTTATACATCAAAGACAGTTAAAAAAAAGTCAGACTTCAAAAGTTAGAACAACTTTCTACCTCAAACATACATATCATTTTTGTCCCAAACACACACCTTGGACCAAACACCCCTTTAGCAACCACTTGGGTTCAAGAGTAATAACTTTGACAAAAGAGGAAAATTAGATCCAAAGATGAAGAATGCTACAGAAGAATAAAAAAAAAAAAATTAAAAAAAAAAAAAAAAAAAAAGGAGAATGCTCTAGCATATATGAATTAATTAATTAAATAAATAATAAAACTAAAAGATTTTTGTATTTCCGTACAACCCCACACATTTTTATTCTTAGGAGTCAATACAAACTAAAATATTTTTGTTTATGGA
This sequence comes from Herpetospermum pedunculosum, assembly GCA_028017165.1. Classification (NCBI taxonomy): domain Eukaryota; kingdom Viridiplantae; phylum Streptophyta; class Magnoliopsida; order Cucurbitales; family Cucurbitaceae; genus Herpetospermum; species Herpetospermum pedunculosum. The sequence continues at coordinate 58,902,456 of CM051525.1, forward strand.
GAATTGTGCTAGATAGCTAGTTTAAAAAATCCAAAATGAAATATAGCTAACCCATTTTACTATTTTTATTGATAGCTAACTACATTTTAGAGTGGGAAAGATACAACTTTTCATACCGAATATGCCCCTTGTATATAACAATATTTACCCAACTGCCACTCAACCAATTTGTTAGCCCCACCAACCGATTTTCTTTATTCCAGTGATGTAAAAATCGTCATAGCTCACATTCAACTCCCCAACATTTAAGGCTTCACAATAACCGACCATCAACTTCAGTCCAAACTTTTGCATACCGAAAATGCCCCTTGTATATACCAGTATTTACCCAACTACCATCCAACCAATTTGTTAGTCCCACCAACCGATTTTATTTATTTGAGGGATGTAAAATCGTCATACCTCACATTCAACTCTCCAACAATTTAGGTTTGACAAAAAACGACCATCAAATTGATTCCCTTATTTATAATCGTCCTCCAACATTTAAATAATGTACAAAACCCCACCTAATATTATCCCAACAATAATTGTCTGTCTTTTACACTCATTTGTTTCTCCTCCATCATTTGAACAATCATAGTCCTTATCTTTCACCACTGTATTAATGACGCACTATTAAATTAACATTGCATTTGATGGCGTATGGGACAACAATGATATATACAACAACTTTGAGTATTGTAATTATAAGAACGTTGAAAACATAGTATATACACAATGGGCATAACATAATTATGAGAACGTTGAAAACAGTGGGACATACTATAAACTGCGATATAACTCGCGTTTGAGTATTGTAATTCGCATGCATACTAAAACATAGTATATACAATTGACATAACATTTGTCATATACAATTGAGTCTGTATTCGATCCAATTGACACATGCATTACACTTTGTAGTCTACTATGTTATCTCAATGGTATATACTATAATACACACCTTTCGTTCACTAATTATGCATTACACTTTGAGATGGATATAACATTATATACATATATTCTTTTACCATAATTATGAGAACGTTGAAAATAGTGGGACATACTATAAACTGCGATATAACTCTTGTTTGAGTTTTGTAGTTCAGATGAATACTAAAACAATAATAGTATATACAAGTGGCATAACATACTATATACAATTGACATATAAAATTGGGTTTGTATCTGATCCAATTGGCATATGCACTACACTTTTCGGTATAGTATGTTATGTCAATTGTATATACTACAATAAACACTCTCTGTTTACTAATTACACTATACACTTTGAGATGAATATAACATTATATACAGATACCCGATTACCATAATCATGACAACGTTGAGAACCGTGGGTCATAGTATAAACTGCGATTTAACTCTCGTTTGAGTTGTATAATGCAGATGCATACTAAAACAATAATGTCAATGCAAATATAGTTCATAATCATTCACAATAGAAGTCATTAAAAAAAAAAACAGAGTTTCAAAAACCATAAGTTTTAGAAGATGTATTTACTATCATTCAACCCTTTTGTTGGCAGAGTTTCAGATCAAATGTGGGCTGGCAGAATTGAACTGAGAGGTCTTCAAGGGTCTTCTTACTGTGTGATCCTTGCATTGCCCCCACAAACCCCCTCCAGCAGGAACCTCTCCACGTGTCTCTCCATCCCGGGGAAAATTCTTATTAAGCTGCACATATATACAATTTGAGACAAGCACATCAGTTGTTTTATAACTACAGATTTTTATTAGCTTTCCCTTTTTATCAAGTTGTGGTCTATCTCAGGAAGGCGACCACAGTTCAACCCGGTCACCAATGCAAATTCTCTTAGTCCAAATTTTAGAACTTTTCCTTCGATCTTGAAGTTCAATTCAGAGGTATTCTTGGGTTTGCATTGGTGTTGGATGAGGTGGAGGAGCAACTGGGAGGATGTTTTCTTAAAGGAAAAATCTAAAAAATGTCTGAAACATGTTGCCCGAAATCTTGCCTCGCAATCGCCCTGTAGTGTATTGCGCACCATATCCATTATATCACTTTTGCCGCATAAGTTAATTTTCAGTGGCCTACTTCTTTTAGACGATGACATGAAATAGTCATCATCTTGCAAGATATACATAATAATAATTATATGAATATATTAATATATTAATATACACAGATGTCAGTTGACAATACCCTTTCATACTGCTAGTACATACTAGGGAACACAACTAGATACAGGCAGAGAATCATCTATTTACTTATTATTTTAATTTGGCAGCTGTACAAAGTTAGGTAGTTGTGGATGGGGCATATGTAGTAAGCTATAGTGCAAATATTAACAAGAACAAAACACCACTGATAACATATGGGTATCAACATGCATAGTTTGACGTATATAAAAACATACACAACTATCAACTAATGACGCACATCACATCCTGTCATGTTATGGAACGGTGGTTACACAACCAGGTATACGTGAGGAACTATCCATTTACTAATCATTTTGATCTGGTATGAACATACTTGTTTAGATTTATATAACACCATACATACGTGTTGACAAACATTCGATTAACATATATATCTAACACTCTTAATCTAATACATTTCCAAAAAGTTACTCAAATCGCAGTAACTACGCATTTACGGTGGCTCCATCGTGAGACAATATATCAAAGGAGGTGTAAACAACTACATACTTACAATTGAGGGTAGATTGACAGTCATATTCGTATAGACCACACCACAATATTTTTGTGTTGAGAAATAAGGTGTAATTAGGAGTATGTACCTTGAAACTAGATTGATCAGTCATGGTAGCATTGCCCCATGGGTGTTCCTTAAGTATGCTACCAACAAATTACCAATAAAAGACAAAGTATGGTATCAACATACATACTTAGATTTATATAACACACATTACAACATGGTGTGGATTCAACGTTTTATACATGCAGGTATACACAGGGACCATTAATTTACTTTTTAATTTGATTCGTTGAGTCAGTGTATACTAGGAAATATAATGACAGTAAGGTCTGATTTTGTTCGTCGAGTGAGTGTATACTGAGAAATACAAGGACTGGAAGGTCTGATTTTTGTTTCAGTCAAAATTTTCAACGATTTACTAATGTTACGATTTTTTCTCCAAACTAATTTCTCTCATAAAATATGTAATTTTATCGTCAAACTTCTCGCACTAGATGCCCAAAAATAATTTCACAATTGTCCATTTTTTTCCTCTTTAGGAACGAGGAAGAGAAATCATTGATCACAAGGCTATCTAAAGACATGAATCTTGTGTGGATGCTAGCAAGTTACTCAAATCGGATGTACCACGACTATTGTTTGGTCGTGGATGATGAGGTTGTAGATACGAACACATACAAAGACAACGCGTGTCTTAAGATTCTTAATACCAAAAATATGATATGAGATTATTAGTAGAGTATATAATATTATATACATGTAAATTACTAACAACTATCAAGAGAAACAACAATGTGTCTCATTTGCATGTAATTAAACATATCAAATCAGTCAATACTTATATATATATATAACAATACATACGTGTGAAAAACTACAACAACAATTTTTATAATAGTCAATAGTACTACATACTAGTAACATTTGTGTCTTACATACATATGGATACACCCACTAAATATATAACAAACTTATATATATACAATCATATGCATATACATTTCTATATGTACGTAAGAGTATATACATGCAATTAATCACAAAGCTATATATACAATTATTGTGATTTAAATCAAAGACATTACAAAAAAAAATCTATAAAGAAGGAAAATCAAATTAGTAAATCCTTTCATAAATAGAAAAAAAAGTTGCAAAAATCCTAAAAAAAAAAAAAAAAAAAAAAAAAAAAAAAAAAAAAAAATCAAGCTTTAGAATCCAAAATTTGTATTAAAATAGTAGATAAATTGTGATTTAAATAAATGATATTACAAAAATCCCTACAAATATGGAATCAAATTATTCTCATTATTTTATAAATCAAATACGTTGCAAAAAAACCCCTAAAGAGTGGAATCAAGTTTTAGAATCCAAAATTTATATTTAAAATTGTGAAACGTATCATTTTTTCATAGGTTCGTCATGCAACAAAATCTCTAAAATGTCGGGATAGAGTTCAAGATTTAAATACAAAACATTTAAAAAAAAAAACCAGTTAAGCTAATAACACATATCTATCTCCAAACTCAATTTTTCAGAATGCAAAATTCAAAGGGATATAGAAGAAAGAAGAACATGATGTAAACGCTGAGAATGAAGGTCAAAGGAAATCCAATCAGAGCTATAGGTAAATATATTTTCATTTGGTGAATGCAATTGTGGATTATTTTTTAATTTAGATTATTTGATGTTGTTGGGATCTCAAGATTAGACATTGTTGTTGGGATGTAAAATATTTCTAAATCATTTTAGGTTGTCCATTTTAAATTTATTTTTGAATCAACATGACCGTGTATCCTTTTCAATATATCATTTTTAAAGCTCGAACCATGTAATCATAGGTTTAATTACGTCTATATACCCCAATAGAAACACTAACACAATTTTTCACTGAAAAAAAAACCATTATAATTCAAATTATTTCAAATAATTCCAACGGTTTTCTAATTGTTACGTTTTTTTCTCCCAAGTAATTTTTCTTTTCTAAAATCAAACCTTTTTTCTAGGTTTTTCTCCCAACTAATTTCATTTCTATCAGTCAAATTTCATAGGGTATTTAAGTCGTAGTTTAAATAAGTTACTAATTATAGTTGTTAGCTATATTTCATTTATTTAAAAAATTTAGTTATTTTTCAGTAACTACTATTTCATTCTAGCTATTCCTCTGGTTGCCCCTTTGTTTATCTTATTCTCAAAGCTTACGACTAGAGTAGGTTGTAGAAATAACCATCTCACCTAATGATAAATATAGTAAAATATAAAATATTTTATAAATATAAAAAAAAAAATAGTGATAAATTGTGAATAGAATTTTATGACCATCAACCATAAAAATTGTCATATTTGTAAATCTTTTTGAAAAATCCTATATTTGCAATTATTTTATCCTAAATTGATATATGGTGCAATTTCTTTCATAATTATTTTTTTTTTCGTCTTTTGCTTTTTTTTTTTTAATTCATTTTACAAAATAATTCTCTTTCATGCACCTATGAGAACACAAATGAGTAGTTTACATCGATTAAAACAAGAAGGGGTCAAAGAAAATAGAAGAGTTTTATGTACCTTAACGCATGAATGTGCATCTCGTCTAGCTAGGAAACGTTAAATAAAGCGTTTCTTGGGAGACAACCCTAGTTTAATTTTTTTAAGTTCTTCAGTTTTTCATTCTTTTCTTTATTCTGTTGTGTGTTGTCGTCTTTCTGTTTTTTGTTGATTTTTTTTTGTAGGAGCAAGATCATCATCATTCTCTTCCACAACTCTGATGAAGATGGTGTGACTCTCTCATTTATCATAGCAGTATTGTGCACTCTTGTCTTTTCTTTGTCTTTTGCATTATTTAATAGTTTATATAAGCATGATTTTGAAATTTGGAACATAATTTTGTTATATTGAAGTATGATATTTTTTTCTTTTTCTTTTTCTTTTTCTGAGCAGGTTGTGTATGATTGGTTGCTACCGCATTGTCTGTGATTAGGACAACCTAGGATGTGTTCTAGATCATGTTAATTTACAATTGCTAAAATACGAGAACATATTCTAGATACGAGTTAAATTTAAATTTTCTTTCTTTGAATCTCTTGCACTTCGAGAGCACATAATCACCTATTTTTTATTTTGAAGGCCTAGAATGCTTGTTGTCACTTCAAAAGGTTTTAGAAACTGATTAGATGGTTAACTTGTTCGATGACTAGAAATGTTAATTACGTACACATAGTAGAAATTTCATGAATATCTACCTTTCATTATGTTGTTGGTCATTGAAAAAGAAAAAGAAAGTGAAAAGAAAGAAAAATAATTTCTTTGTTTATTAAAATCTCGTGTTTTAAGGCACCCTAGTGTGACATATTACTTTATTGAATGTAGGGAGACCTAATGTTTTAAATTTCTTAATTAAAAAAAAGATATTTCAAACTAAAGTAAAGATCAATTTTAAGTTTTATTGAAAGTATATGAACTAAAATTAGACATTTGAAAATATAGGAGCTAAAATTGAATGAAACTCAAAGTACGGAGACCAAAATGGTATTTTAACCTATAATATATTATAAATTATATGATATTATAAAATAATAATTAATTATACAAAATTTATAACATACAACATGTTCATAACTTAATTAATAATAGTTTATATTCAACCTAATATATTTAGTTTGGTAACTACCACTAATTTTATGGTTTATAAATATATTTTCAAACACATTTTGAACAATTAGTTAAATTGAAATTCAATTTCTAAGTCTACTACCAAACACATATCTTAAAACATGAAATATAGTCATGTTTCATTAAATCTCTTGTTTTTATAATTTTGTTTTCAAATCATCAACCAAACAAGTCCTAAATTATCTCAAGGCAACAAAAATTTATATCCAAGCTTTCATAGCTCAGTTGGTTAGAGCACCCGTTTAGTAAGCGGGAGGTCTTGAGTTCAACTCTCAATGAAAGCATTTTTTCTTTCCAAAAAATAATTATTGAATATTTAAGTATTTTTCTTTGATAAAAATAATAATAAGACAAAATACATTGGTCTTGTTGTCAAAATTAATATAATATAGGAGAGTCATATGGAAGAAAACTCGAATTTTCTACTAAATTTTTATAAATAAAATCTTGTTTTTGTATGTGAGTTCACTCTATGTCATATCATATAAGTTTTTTTCTTCGAAAAAATCTATCATATAAGTTTATCATTGATCAATTTTAGCATCTACCAACATTGAGAAACTTGTATTTGAAAAAAAATTAAGAGACTAAATTGAAAAATGTTAAAAGCATAAGAGATTAAATTTTGAAACTTTAAAAATAATAGGGATTGAATTGAAGGAAAAAAAAGAACTCAAAACATTGAGACTAAAATATATATGCAGCCTACAAATAAAAATCATACTCACATGATGTATCTCAATTTTTTTTTTTTTTTTTTGATATTCGTGAGTGTTCGGGCCAGTTTACGCGCATAATCTCACAGGAGAACAACTTGACCCTACAACATTTGACTGTCAAGGAAACCCGTAAGAAATTAATTCTTAAGTAGGTGGCCACCAAAGATTGAACTCATTCCCTCTACGAGGGCATTGAAGCACATGATGTATCTCAATTATTAATATATTCATACTCAATCATTAAAAGTTTACTTAAAAAATTATTAATTTTTTTCCTTTTTTAATAGATTGAGGGTTGAGGAATTCGAACCACAGACCTCTTAATCGTCAATACATATATGTCAGCGGAGCCATACTCGCTTTGGCATAAAAAAAAAATTATTTTCCTTGAAAATTTTGAGTTTCTTTCATTAACTATATCACTACTATACTTTTACACCAACCATCTAAAATCTATTTGAAAATAAGGGGTTTTTGTACGGATGACCCACCCTCAGGGGCCGCGAGGTTTTTTAACCCTCTTCGCGAAAACTTATGTTTTTTTTACCTTCTCTAGTGATAAGGAAGTGCACGAAGTCATTCGTACCCTTCGCTTATCACGATCACGAGGAGACAACTCTGATCTCCTCGTGATAAGCGAAGGGTACGAATGACTTTATGCACTTTTTTTATCACGAGAGAAGGGCAAAAACCATAAGTTTTCAAAAACTTGGTTAAAAAACTTCGCGGCCCTCGAGAGGTGGTCATCCGTACAAAAACCTCTTGAAAACAATCTACCGCATCCCATAATCTTTAAATATCATACCAATGATGTTATTCACTTTAAGATGTTAGGAAGTAAAAAAAAAGTACTCTCATTTATTATCAACCACTTTAGTAACAACGTGTGTTTTACAATATTAAAAACTTATTTATGAACATAAATTCATAATGTGAATAGATAAGCAGGTAAAGTAGGAGTTTTTGTACAGATGACCCTTCGAGGCATAAGATTTTTTTATCATGATCAAGGAAGAGGTAAAATAAAATTTAAGCCTTGGGTTAAAAAATCTTCCGTTGGGAAGCGGATCATTTGTCCAAACCCCCCAAGTAAAGTAGTATCTAAACTCTAAAGTATTATAATTTCTCCCTAAAAGAGTTGGTTGTAGTGAATAAAGTAAACCAAAGTTCAATAACTTTTAAAAGTAAGGGATCTAGTCACGACAAACACTCAAGCATAACTCAATTGTTGGAATGTCTTGAATTTGTTATGACCAGGTACGACGGGTTCGGTACGGAGTCTAGGGGCGAAGCGCCCTGGTAGGGTATGAGTTTTACTATTCGTTTTGGGTTTTTGCTAATTTTATATTAGGTAAGTAAAAATGTCATATATAAACTTTTTAATAACTCCAGCCGCCCATCAATTTGTCATTGTTGTTCTCTCCTACTCGTGGACGTAACTAACACAACCTTAATGAATCACGTAATGGACCAAAATGTCATAAAAAAAAAAAAAAAAAAAAAAAAAAAAAAAAACTTTATAAAATCTTCAAAGTATAGGAACTAAAATGGTAAATATAGCTACAAAACCTCTAAATTTAGAAACCAAATTAGCAACTTTAACACTTTTAGTAATCATAAATCACACTCTTGCCCAATATATTCTCTGAGTTTTTTTTGCAAAGGAATTTAATTAATGCGGGGATTGAACTCATGATATGAACACAACCAATTGAGCTATGTTCAGTTTGGCGTATATTCTCTGAGTTCGCACTCTCACAGCAACACCAACAAGCGGAGCTCTTAACCAAGCACTTCGCGACGGCGGCAGCGGCGGATCATCACAGAACGGCCTGATTGCAGCGATCAAAAGGCCGGAACAGACGGCGGAGGCAGCGGAGGAGAAAACGTGTTCGGAATCGGTACGGCTTTTCTAAAATTGAACCAACGTTGATCTAAATCAGTGGATGGAGAATAATTTGGAGGAGAAGGATAGCCGGATTTCCTTTGGCTCGGTCCAGATGGAGGAATAGGTATGTTTCTCGGATACATTCCAAAATGTAACCACCATTCCTTCTCTCCTTCGGCTGTTGGAAAATGAAACCCTAGGAGAATTAGAACACAGGCTCCTCCCCAAAGCAATCTCGAATTAATTGACGCCATTTCTGCTGTTATTTTATTTCTTCTCTGCTTTCTTTATAAATAGGCGGCTTGTTTTCTTACTTCATTCCTTCTGTTTTGCTTATCATGCGTCAAATCTGCTGTTCATGAGTTAGGGTTATTTATTGTTGTTGTTCAAATTCAAACTGCCTCACCAATGAAAATGCATCCAAATTTTGAATTTCTGTGAAGCAATTAGGATCTTACCATATTTGCCTTCACCCCTACCAATGTGTTATTATTGTTGTTTTCATATGACGGACAACAACTCAGATATCTCTACAAATGGTACATATTGTTCACTTTAGGCATAACTCTCCCGATTTTGTTTGTATTCCCAACAATTAATCACTTTGAATAGTTGTTCGAGCCCTCCGTATTTTACTCATCTTGAGCTTATAACTTTTTTTTTTTTAAGTTTAATCACGGATTCACTATGACTAAGTCATTTTAGCTCCTAGACCAAAGAATTTTATCGACACGAGATTTTCTGTCGACAAGGCTAAGTCGGGGGCATAGTTGTGATACCACTTCTAAGGAGACAATGGCATCATATATCTCCACAATGTATGATATTGCCCACTTTGGACAATATACTCGCCACCATTGTATCCATTGTATATGTCATTTTCGTCCCATACGTCATCGAACGCAATGCTAATCTGATAGGACTCCATTAATTCAGTGGTGAAGGACAAGGAATATGCTGCTTCAAAAGATTAATAAGAAACCAACGAGTACAAAAGGCAGAGAATTAATGTTTCAAGTCATAAATTTAGGAGAGTGGTTCGAAATAATAATAGGTGAAATATCTTGATGGTTTGGGGTTAATCTAAGTTGTGGTGTTTTTTCCATTCCTAAAATAAAATAAAATAAAAAATTGGTTGGTGGGAATATCAAATCAGTTGGGTGGGAATTAGGGTAAATTGATTGGGTGCCCCTTGTATATCACCGTATTTACCTAATTGTCACCCAACCAATTTGATATTCCCACCAACCGAATTTCTTTATTTTAGGGAGGGAAAAAACGCCACAGCTTAGATTCAACCCCCAAACCATCATGATATTTCCTCTATTATTTAGAACTGCCCTCCTACATTTATGGCTTCAAAAAAATCGACCTCATATTATTGAAACAGTAATTCTCTTTCTTTTGCACTCGTTGGTTTTCTATCCATCTTTTGATCAAGCAACAAATTCATTGTCCTTCACCACTGAATTAATGGAGTCCTATCGGATTAGCATTGCGTTCGATGGTGTATGGGACGACAAGGACATATACAACAACTTTAAGGGTTGCACCGTCCAAGTTTCAAGCGTTTTTGTCAGCTTCACAAATCCTTCTGTAAATTGCTATCACTTGATCCCCAGCTGAAGATCTCACGGCTCTCACTATTTAGGAATGAAGATGAGAAATCGTTGATCATTGAGGTCCACCGAAGACAAAGACCTTGTCTGGGTTCTGGCAGATTAATCAGAGAATAAGTACCATGATTGTGTTCTGGTCGTTGATAGTGCGACTGTAGATACTAGGTCATATAGTGGATGCGGTAGTATTAGGCTCAAGAGGACTTCATCTCGAGAGAGTAGGGAGGTCCATTTTGTTGACCCAGCCCGCATTGACACAAATATATTACTACAAGATATACATTGATAGTTATATAAATATATCAATATACACATATGCTGACAATACCATTCCATAGTGTCATGGTACATACTACTTAAGAAGCACACGATACGACACGACAACATCCAAAAAAGTAGGGCACGACACGTTGGAGACACGTTAATTTTTTAATATAATATATATATATATATATATATAATATGTACAAATACTTTTAATATAATTGTTTTCTTCCTTTAAACATCAAAACAACATATATTCCATACAATTCATTTCAAAGATAGAGATAAATCATAAGATAACCAAAATCATCAACAATGTCCAAGCATCCAAAATCCAATAAGTTATTTGTACACAAAAGAACTACAAAGTATAATCAAACAAGCCTTCTACATATCTTTCTCATTTGTGCCATCTTCACTAATCTGAGTTTGATTGCCATCATCATTAAACAACATCGCTTCTAATTCTGGTTCATCTAAAGATAAACTAGCCATTTCTAGCATTCCCACACCCTCCAATGACTCAAAAGAATCTTCAGTGATGTCCCACATTTTATTTTCTCCTTTTGAATATTCAGGAGTTCTTCTTGATAAAAAACGTAGATTGCTATGAACAAACACCAAGTCTTCTGCACGTTGTGGTGTCATCTTGTTCCTTTTCATAGAGTTCCCAAATGAATATGTACTTCAATTTCTCTCAGAACATGAAGATGATGAAGGTTGCACAAGTATTTTCATAGCTAGTGACTGTAGAGTTCGAGCACCAGCACCATGGATGGCCCACCAATTTTTAGGATCAAGACGATATCCATCACGTATAGAATCAAAGTCATCAAATTCTAAAGCCATTGTAGAGAAGTTGGCAAATTCCACGTTCACTTTATCGTGTTGCTCATCTGAACTAAAATATTTATTTATACACTTTTTCCTCTCTCGACATACTTCCAAATCTTGATGGGGTGGGACTCGATTCTTGTCTTCTTGAAGCCATTACTCGCTATAATACCTAATTAAAATTTGAGAATAAATTAAATTTTAGAGTGTGCTTAGAAATAAAAAAGAAAAAAAAAGAAAAAAAAAAAAAACATCTAAGATCAGTAAGTAAGATGTATTAATAGAGTGCCTTGGATTTAGAGAATGTGCCAAACAATGTAGTGGAATGTTATTTTTGTTCCAATGATCAATTAGAATTTGATACACCACGTCATAGAAAGTTGAAGACTCATCTAGACGTTTTCCTTCACGTCTATAAATTCCAACCTTCACTTTTTCAATCATGGTGTCTCACATATCATATATCAAATGAAGGCAAGATTTGTCTGTATCACAAGCTCTTATCATATCATATATAGGTCCAGTAAAAGAAAGAATATAATCAATCTTATCCCACAAAATATCATCAAGTAACAATTCCTTTACATGTCCTGCTTTCCCTATATCATCTTCTCTGTAGCATGCCCATTTGTCGCTAATAACCATAATTTGTAAACCACCCTTAATGAGCTTAAATCTTTTAAGCATAATAATTGTAGATGTTAAACATGTTTCTGCAACTGAGAGTAACTTCGAAGATACAAACTCATTGAATATAGCAAGCCTCATTGAATGATTCATAATAAAGTTCTTGAGAAACATAAAATCACTGGAAATTTCAGAGATTCAACCACACTCTTCAAATACATCTTGATTACTTTCAATATTTCTTGCAGTACAAATATTCTTCAAAGCAAGATTGAGAGTATGAATGGTGTCCATACTATGTTTGAAAATTATGATTCAATAATTTGTCCCGCACCTTTACAATTAGCAGCATTATCAGTGATTATTTGGATCACATTCTGATGTCTCACTTCATTAATGACTTCTTTCATTAGATTTGCTATGAAATATTTATCTTTAACCTCACCCGAGCAATCTACAACTTTCAGAAACATTGCTCCTCCTTCAGTAATTGCCATGAAGTTAATCAAAGGTCTCCCTTGCGAATCACTTCATTCATCACTAACAATACTTACCCACTTAGAAGACCATGTGCTTTTAATAGGCTCCAACAATCTCAAAACATTAGCCTTTTCTTTTTGAAAAAGACTTGTCCTCAACATATTATACCCCAGAGGTAAATAACCCGACAATCCATTATTTGCAGCCATCGTATATGAATTGACATAAGTGGATTTCTAGCCAAATGGAAAGGTAATTCTGAAGAATAAAACATTCTAGCAATTTCTGCATGCACTTGATCACGACCCACCATGTTAAATGATTCCACAAGTGCACTCATATTTCATTTTTTTTTTTTTGTTCCATGGTTGAATAAGAAGAATAGCTACCGGTACTTCCAAAAGATGAAGGTGGTAAAGGAACTTGTTTAGGAGCACTCCTTTGGCTTCAGTTTTTTACTTCATCTTCCAACTTTTTCATTTCTATCGTATCTTTAGGGGTGACCTTTCGACATGGTCCAACTCCTTGACCACTTAATTTCAAGAGGTGAGCCCTAACTCTTGTATAAGAACATTTCTTAATTTCTTGGCAAAAATTACACTGCCAAAAAATTTCCCCACCTTTTTCATTCAATCTTTCATTTTTTGTCACATATTGCCATAAGGGTTTCATATCATCTTCAACATTGGAACATTTTGAATTCATATTGGTATGACTCGAGGAAGAAGAGTTCATCCTAAATTAAAGTTTTTAAAAAACATCTCAATTTGTTGCAACAATTCTTATTCTACAAAGAAAAAAAAAACAGAAAAGAAAAAGAAAAAGAAAAAGAAAGAAAAAAGAAAAAAAAAAAGAATATAAACCTGCAGCCACCGCCAGTGGGTTGAGAGAGGTGAAGAGTTGCCGCAGGTCGTGAAGAAATTATTGGGTGGGAGGGAAAGAAGAAGAAATCGGGGTGGGTGGGTGGGTGGGAAGGGAAAGGGAAATCGGGGTGGGTGGGTGGGGTGGGAAGGAAAAGGGAAATCGTAAGAAATGAAAAAAAAAAAAAAAAAAAAAAAGTGACTTGTTACTGACCTAATTTGAAATTTCTTTAAAAGTAAATAAATGGGTCTTCCAAATGGGCCTTGAAGGTTGCTTTTTTAAAGACCCAACGGCCAACACAAATCACTTTTTTTTTTCTGCCTTTCCGTCCAAAGTGTCCCTAAAGTGTCGCCCAAGTGACGAAAAATAAAAATAATAATTTTAAAATGGACACGCCAGCTGGTGTGTCAGACACGTGTCGGGGGCATGTCGGGGGCATGTCGGGGGCGTGTCGTGTCGGACACGCGTATGACACCGACACTTTTCCATTTTTAAAGTGTCAGTGCTTCTTAGCATACTACGAATCACAACTAGGTATAGGCGTGGAACCAACTATTTACTTATCATTTTAATTTGGCAGATGGATAAAGTTTGGTAGTTGTGTATGTGGCATATGTAGGAAGCTGAAGTGCAGATATCAGCAAGAACGACAGACCACAGATAGAGGGGGTATGAACATGCATAGTTTAACGTATATAACAACATGCACAAGTATCAAGTAACGACGCACATGACATCATGTCATGGTATGGAACAGAGTTACACAACTAGGTATATGTGGGGAACCACCAATTTATTTATCATTTTGATCTGACATAGGTATAAAGTTAGGTTGTAGCTACTAACAAGGGACAAAGTACGTATGAACATACATACTTAGATTTATATAACACATTACGACATGGTGTGGATCCAAGTTTATACAGCCAGGTATACGTGGGGGAACCCTTCATTTACTTATCAATTTGATCTAACATATGTATAAAGTTAGGTTGAACCTAATAACAAGAATTATCGATGGGGGACTAAACACGGGATGAATATACATGTTTAGATTTATATAACACTATACATATGTGTCGACAAACATTCGATGAACATATTTACGTGGTACATACTATGACGTACACAAACAAGTATACAATAGGAGATGTATATAACAAAAGATACGAGGTATACCACCCAATCATACATAATTAATTCCCTATATGTCTAATGTCGACAATGGAAGTACAGAACAAAGAAATGCACTGCCAAAGCGAGCATGGTTCAACTGGCATATGTATGTGTTGACGACCAAGAGGTCTATGGTTCGAATCTCCTCACCGCAATGTACTAAAAAAACAAACAAACAAATGCACTACCCTCGTGGTATATACTATGATTTACTAAGACATGTAAATACCGCATATGTGTAATGTCGACAATGGAAGTACAAATGATCAGATTATCATTACCTTCGTTTCCACAAACTCCTCTGAGTCCTGCACCTTCCCAATGCTCACCCCGTCTTTCACCCTCGGCTTCCCTTTATCCTTGGTCGCAGCCAGGGGCATGGCCCCTCCAAAGTTTGGGATTTTCTTATACACGTAGGCAAAAATAATGCCTTAAATATATACTATTGTTATTAAATATAACAATAATTTATTTGCTTTACATTTCCTTCCATATATGTATATTTTGTTTATACCTATTTTTTTTTAGTATTTAATTCTATAAGATTTTTTTTAATTGAAATGTTATTGTAGTATGTATACTTTGGGAGTTATATTATTCTAGTTATTGTAATTTCAAATATCTAAATTTAGTACTGTTCATTGTTCATGCTTTAAACAAATCTGTAAATTAACTCTTAGTATTAGTTTATTTATTAACATTTTCAAAAGTAATTTAGACTATATTAACATCAATTTTATAAATTTTGGAAACAAATTCATGTTATATTGTGTTTTTTCTTGAACAATTTTTTTTTAAAATATCTAATAAATCTTTGAACTTTCAATTTTGTGTTTAATAGACCCACGAACTTCAAAGAGTTCAATATATTTTTTAACTTTCAATTTTGTATCTAATTGGTAATCAAATTTTCATGTTTAAGTCTAATATATCCTTGTCTTTATTTGACATTTTTTAAAATCTAGGAATTCATTAGAAACAAAATTGAAATTATAGGAATCGATTCAACACGTTTAAAGTTTAGGGACGCATTAAAGACTTTTTAAAGTTTAGGAACTCATAAAGACTTTTTTTTAAAAAAAAAATACAGAGATGAGCAAAATTATATATGGTACTTAAGTTTATTTAAATTTAGTCCGTAAGTCTTTGATACACTTACACATGTTTATCACTGATAACTTTTTTTAATGTCAACCTAACTTGAGAGTGTGAATTCGAACCTCTGGATTTTTTGCGATCTGTTTTTAATATTTATATACTATAATTTTTTTGACCCCCCAAACATCAATGTTTGAATCCGCCCCTGGTCGCAGCGTCCCTCACAATAACATCTTGTAGTAAAAATAATATCTATCTTAGTACATCATAATATATACTATGAAATTAGCATATCATACATTTGTTTCCTTGGAATACGAACGCTCAAATGTTACATACCTGCTTAAAGTCTCCACGCCTTGACTTCTTTTTCAGACCGCCACCACTATGATTGGATTCATCTGAATAGTAGTGGGCAATTAATCGTCCTCATCACCCCAGACAAGCTCTCCTCGCTCTTATCAACATCAGACTTACATAACACGTGTTATTGAGGAAATATAAATTTCACCATATGAAAGAGAATTTAAAGGTTATTACATTACTATGGTCGGAGTCTTTTGCCTCAACTTGCATGGCGGCCTTCCCTTTCTCCTTCAATCTCGGTGTCCCTCGATTCTTTGTTTTGTTTCCCTCGGTAGCCATATCCCTCTTCTTTTTTCGTTTATTACCCGGCGACCCTGAGGGCGCCTCACCCAAATTCTCAATTTGTGGTTCCTTTAGGACAACAAATAAAGTGTGTAAATACAGATATAAGTGGGTGGAATGTCAATATAAATGATTGTAAATAAAGCTACATACATCAGTGGAATCATCGTGTTTCCTAGCATCTCGATGCTTCCCTTTATACTTTGTTTTAGGCGATACCTTTGTCTTCGACCTACTTGATGAACGTCATTTATGTCATGTTTTTACCCTTTAAAGCATACTCATTAATTGACTTTTTGAGTTAAATTGAAGATAATTGTGCATGTAATTGATAAGAAAAGAATAAAAATAGGAAAGTCGCATGCTCAAGGTCGTTTTGTCATTATGAAGCAATTAAGAGGGTAAAAGAGTCATTTTTGATAAGAATTAATGTTGTTTTAATTATTTTCAGGAAAACTGTATTCTGCTTCAGCTTGTGGCCACAGAGATTCAGCTTGTGGCCACAAAGGAGTCACAGAGTGCCGAATCCAGCTTGTGGCCACATACGAGGCCACAGAGTGCAAAACCCAGCTTGTGGCCACACAAGAGGCCACAGAGTGCAGTTGACTGGTCAAACGAATTTGTTGAGATATTTGTCAAAGATCTTCCAAAGATTCAGCCAACCAACTCCCTATTTGACCTAACAACTCTTCCCAAAGATCTCTTCCTCATTATAGCAACCTCCAAACAAACCTTAAGGCCTATAAAAGGCACCTCAATCCTTCATTCAAATCATCGATAATTTCTTTACAACAATCAATCTCCACATAGTCGATCAACCTTCTTTCTCTCTCGAAGAACTCACCCAAATTCCCGAAATTCCAAACAAGAGCGGACCACTCCTCTGTAATAGTTCTACTTCAGCCAGCTCCGAAAGGAAGGTGCTGCGAGGATTCGATTTGCATTGACGACGTGAATCGAGCGAGTAGAGACCCTTCATCCGTTGTCCACGAGTTCGAGAGAGAGAAAGTTGGAAAATTTCCAGATTTACTTTCTATTTAATTCTGCACATTTTCTAGTTACATTCTGTTTTTTATTTCGCATTTATTTTCGTTCTTAACTTTACATGCAAAATTACCATTTTACCCTTTTAGCAACTTTCGCATTTATAATTTAATTTTCAGTTCAAAACCTTTGTTATTCCAATTCTGTCCTTTATTTATTATTTACATTCTGTTTTTATTCCATTTTCATTTTATCTTTAATTTTCGAGTAAAATTACCATTTTACCCTTTAGCAATTTTTGTACTTATGCATTATTTTTCAATGAAGTATTTTAGTCTAGTTCTCATTATGAGCTAAGTTTTCCTAAGGGATTCAATTATGTGAATGCCCGTTAAGAAATGAGCTAGCTTGACAACTGTAAATTACGGTTTTACCCCTTATGCCTTATGTGGTTCGTCCTTTACTGAATATATGCAAAAATGTTATATTAATTTGATCACTTAATTAGCATGAAATGTTAATGTCGATACTGGACAGGTCGAGCAATTAACGGCTCTCGTAAAGGTGATATAGCAGAAAAACCTAGGAATAGGATTTCGTCGATTGTCCTTGATGATTGGGGCAAAAGACTATAGGATCAATAGGATTGCATTCTTAACCATCTAAGATCACATTATCCACTGGACCGTGAGTATAATGGCTTAGACTTCTAAAGGTACTTGCAAAGAGGCTGAATAGGAGACGAATCCGATCCAAAAGCATAAGGTACTATGTGGTGACTCTGTGGTCATAGACTGTCAAGTAAACTCAACTTAGGGCTGAAACATGATTGGATCCCTGTTTTTATTATTGCTTTCAACCCAAAACCAACCAACCATTATCAATTTATTTGTGTTACCTTTTTATTGCTTTCGAAAAACAAATTCTTTATAAAACTAAATTCTTCAACAGTCTCTTGGGATACGATACTTGGAATACTTTCCAAATTATTACTTGATTGACAGTGTATACTTGCACTTGACCATAAACTTCATTGCAGGTTATTGAACCAAATTATATACCCCGTTTTGGTCCATCAAGTTTTTGGCGCCGCTGCTGGGGACTGTTAACGGAATTTTATTTTATTTAGATATTGTTATTCGATTGCGATTAGGGAAAATAGGAGTTGAGCGCACGGGAAATTCTATTTTTGAAGTTTGGTTTACTAAAAAACTTCTAAATCATCCACCTGGAGTCGATCCTCCTATCAACCTACAAAATAAAAATATCTCTTTCTCAAAGAATCTAATTTTTGTTTTGTTTTCTTTTGCAGGTTTATTTATTTAAGAAACAAAGAGCATAACACTTTTGAGTTACAAAATGGAAGTAGACGTCACAACAAAGATAACAAACATGCTAAGAAAATCAATCATGAGAAATGATACCTACATTTCTCTTGTGTACAAACTTTCTGATATCTTTTGTGTTAATTGTGGCGATGATCATTTCTCCCAACATTGTCCATTTAATTGTTATTTGTCTATTTCTTGTGTTTATTGTAGAGGAAGTCATGAATTTGATAATTGTCCTTATAATCCCGACTCTATATTTTTTATAGGAAAACCAGGCAGTGAAAGTATGTTAATTCCTTACCCCACTGCTTGCGACTCAAGATGGAGACATCACTCCAACTTTCTATGGGGAGATCAACAAAAGGTGCAAGAACAAGCGATCCCACAAGTGTCAACCGAGGACAAGAGCATCGAGGAACTTATAAAGGAATATAGAGCGAAAGTCGATGGTGAGATGCAAAGCCAAAGAACATCTATTCAGGATTCCGAGATCCAGATAGAACAAAGTGTGGTCGAATTGAAGATAAACCCACAAGAAACCTTGCTTAAGGGCATAAAGACTTATGCATATGAAGAAATAGAACAATGTGAGGCAATGACACTCAAAAGTGAATCTGAAGATAAAAGATATTTGTTCTCAGAAGAAAGAAGAAGCACTCCCGCATTTGGAAGCATTAAAGAGCTAGAATGGAGAGAAGAGATCAAGGAAAACAAAAAAGAGAAGAAACCAGAAAATGAAGTTGCAATGAGCCATGAGGCGGCAACTTCGCAAAAAGAAACATTCAATGTTCTCCAAGCATTGAATTTCCCTGATGAAATCCAAGAATTTCCTGCTATTGGTTTAATTGATATTGCTACTTGTTGTAACTTGCAGGAAACACTAAAAGAAAAAGAATTCAGGGAAGAAGTAGAAGAGGAGATCATGGAGGAGGATAATGCACCAGAAATTGCAACTGCAATTTCTGCATACAAAAGCATACATAGATCTCTTGAGCTGATGAAAGAAAATTTTAAGTCAACAAAGGCGTACATGATTAAAGCACCTCAACTAAGGCTTAAATCTCGTCCATCATCAAGACCTAGGTGCAAGATGAAAGTTGACGGTCCAAAAAGAGTGAATAAGACATCAATCTCCATTTTGGAGATTAGATAAGTATTCTTTTAATATGTTTTTATTTCATTTAAAAAAAAATAAAAAAATAAATATATATATATATATATATATATATATATATATTATAAGTTTTGTAGAGTAATTTCAAGAAAAATCAACGCTGGCGTAGACTGGTCCTGCCAAGGAAAAGGTATTTAAGTTGACCGTAGGGAACACCTTTTCCTGGGGACCTAACTGGGAGATGATTTGATTGAAACCACTCCATAGGAACTTATAAAAAATATTAAAAAAATATGTGTTTTGAAAAAAAAAAAATCAAACTAATCCAGCTTGTTATTTTTGTTTATGAACTTTTTAATGTTTTTATGAGTGTTTCAGGAAAGATTCTCATGGATGGAGATTTGACTAGGAAATTCAAAATATAGATTTATAGAACTCTGTGGCCACAAACCTGAGTAGCATAAAGTGCTATGTGGCCACAAAGTACACAAGTGAAGGGCAATGACGTCATTTAAAAAAGTCATAGGGGTTGACCTATTTTGGAAACATATATAAGTCAAGAGACCCTTTCATTTTTCAA
Organism: Herpetospermum pedunculosum; assembly: GCA_028017165.1. Classification (NCBI taxonomy): domain Eukaryota; kingdom Viridiplantae; phylum Streptophyta; class Magnoliopsida; order Cucurbitales; family Cucurbitaceae; genus Herpetospermum; species Herpetospermum pedunculosum. The sequence goes on from CM051525.1 coordinate 58,923,028, forward strand.
CATGCAAGTCATTCCAAGAGTTTCCAGGTTGAAAAGTCCCTTCACGAAAATTCTTCCCTCTCTCACGCACGCTAGAACCCGTCGGAGCCCATGGCTGGAAAATTCACTCTGATTACCGATGAGGCCGCCGCTGATTAAACTTCCTTGCGTTCTGGACGCCGGAGGAAGTTCGAAGATGTTCCACCTAAGCCCATACAAGTGGAGCCCTTGGCCAATTTACCTTCATCATCCTCGAAGAAGGTTGAACCCAATAAACCTATAAAATCGGCCATTGTTATGCGTGAAGATGAAGAGAAGGAAAATCCAGCAACTGAAAGCCATAAGTTGAATTCAAGCTCCCTAAATGTTCAAACCCAAGAATCGATGATAGGGAAAAAGCCCATGAAAACTCGAACTATCGGTTGGCGTAAATGATCAAAAAGATGGGAGAACATAGGCTACGAGCCCTAACTGAATCTGCTGAAAATTCATTAAGTGAAGATGAAGAAGTTCAGCCAGAAGCTGGGGCGACCTCAACAAAATCGCGTTCTGTGCGCGAAGATCCACCTCTGGTTTCAAAAGTAAGTATTCCTCCACCAATTCTTGAACGTTCTGATATAAAATCTTTAGTGTACAGGCACACCAAGAAGCAAACCGAGACTCCAATCGGCCACCAATTTGAATTAAGAAGAAGAGATACGGTTGAGAGTTCGATGCAAGAATCAATTCTTTTCTCAATCATGGTGGAGAGGATGATTAAAGAAGCCGTGGCCTTACTAGCAGCAAAATATCAAGTAAAGAAGAGTTGCCAAGAGGTAGAGCAAGCTTTGCAGCAAGCTATCGAAAGAGATATCGCTGAACAAACAAGGAAAGAAGATGAGAGAATACGAGAAGAGAAAAGTTTGATACTAAGCTGAGAAAAAAAAAAGTAAAAAAAAAATGGAGAGAGCTGAAGAAAGATTGAAAAAAAAATTGATTAGAGAAAGAAAAAAAAAAAAAAAAGGAAAAGAGATAGCAACTGAGGAATAATTCGACCGATTATTTGAGAATTAGACGGAAGGAAAGAAATTTGAGTCAAACACTTCTTCAACTGAGAAGAAGGTTGAAGAAAATACTGAAGAAGTTAAGGAAGAGAATCCTACAAATGACACAACCATTTCCTTGGAATGAGGGATGCTGCTGCATTGCATCCTAAAACGGTCTTGATCTCAATATTGAGAGGTTGCTAAGAGAAGAGTTGATTGCTTATGGCAAGAAGGTGGCTGAAAAATTATTCTTTGGGTCACTTGTCACTAAACTTTGCCTCAAAGTAGGACTTAAGCCTCGGTAAGGTGAGGAGACAAGTTTGCCAAAGTCAGCCATCACTGCGCAGCTTGTTCACAAGTTACAGCTTTTCAGTAACCAAAACACCGAGAAAGCATCAATGTCGTGTGCGTCTAAGCCAAAAGGTTGTTCCACCTCTGTGGCCACAGAGCAGCCACAACCTACCACCAGTTCAGAAAATATTCCAAGCATCACCCCTTCTCAATGGCAGCATATGATCCAACAGAATATGGCCTACTGGGCATATGCCAAAGAGAGAGATTAACTCATTCAAGGGTTCTTTAATGCCTTGGCGCCGACCTTGATGCCTGCTTTCCCAACGTTTCCTCCCGTTTGCCTGAATCTTCCTTCGAACACTGATTCCGAAGACGATACCGCGTCTGAAGATTAGGGGAGTACCGTTCTTTCTTACTCTCTGTTTCTTTCCTTCATTTTCTGCATATTTTGTTATTTGTTAAGATTCTGTTTTTAGTTGTTTGTTTTTCTGGTAAGGTAGAAGTTGCATTTTGTTATTTCATTATTTCATTGTTTTTCTGGTAGGGTAGAAGTTGCATTTTGTTATTTCATTATTTCTTTGTTTTGTTAGGGTAGTAGTTGTAGTTGTTCCTGCTAGGATAGACGTTTTGTGGAATGTGCCTAATTGAACTTAATGACTTGATTGCACAAGTATGAGAATGTTTTTAGCATGCTATCTTTCTTTTGTTTTCTTTAAAGTAACCTTTATGATGATAACTAGAGTTTATCTCTGCTCAAATAGTGCCACATGTCATAGCTTGTAAGTTTTTTTCAAAAGCATAGGGTTCCATTAGTACTTTTCTATGCAAAACTTTTTCACAAGTCTAAACTTCCTTTTGTTTAACCCGTTTAACATGTTTAGGAGAGTTTAGCCTTGACGTTGTTTTGTAGACTAATGCTCACACCATCCCTTTTGAAAACATCTCTTGAATAGTCAATGAGGACATTGCCTCCTTTAAGTTTGGGGGGGTGAAGTATATTTGTAATGTGTTGACTGCTAGGTCTTGATGGTTATGCCTCTTCCAAAGGAAGAAGAGTTGGAAAAAAAAAAAAAAAAAAAAAAAAAAACCTTATTTCTAGAGGTTCTCCTCCTTCTTAAGTTAGCTGAGTAACCAGGGGCGATCATGGGCCCCATGGTTGTCACTGCATGAAAGGGTAACTAGGAAGTGAGTATTTATCTTAGTTTGTGAGGCCTGCTCGTAGCTAGATGCACTGTGCAATGAAATTGCAGGCAAGCTGGAACGAAGGTGAGTCTAACAATAAAGATTCTCTAGAAAATGATAAAGAAAAAAAAATGAGAAGCTTAGCAGCAACACAAGTTTGGGGGAGAAAGTGTTAAGAAGTTCACACAAGGAAGGAAAAGTCTAAGCTTAGTTTATTTCACGAAAGGGATTATCCTAGACTCAGTGACTAAAGGTTAGATAGATTAAGCATATGGTTAGGATAGACTAGAAAAAACTTTGTTTACAAAATGAAAGTAGAAACTTATGTGAGAAATTACTTATGGGATTATGACTGGCACTAGAGTATGAGACCTCTCCTGAAAGGTTGTTTATAAGCGAACTTTGTTTGAAAGCATGTTAAACATTTGCGTAATTGTACATTCTTGTTATTATTATGTGTTGAATTGCTTGAGGACAAGCAATAAGCTAAGTTTGGGGGTGTGATGAACGTCATTTATGTCATGTTTTTACCCTTTAAAGCATACTCATTAATTGACTTTTTGAGTTAAATTGAAGATAATTGTGCATGTAATTGATAAGAAAAGAATAAAAATAGGAAAGTCGCATGCTCAAGGTCGTTTTGTCATTATGAAGCAATTAAGAGGGTAAAAGAGTCATTTTTGATAAGAATTAATGTTGTTTTAATTATTTTCAGGAAAACTGTATTCTGCTTCAGCTTGTGGCCACAGAGATTCAGCTTGTGGCCACAAAGGAGTCACAGAGTGCCGAATCCAGCTTGTGGCCACATACGAGGCCACAGAGTGCAAAACTCAGCTTGTGGCCACACAAGAGGCCACAGAGTGCAGTTGACTGGTCAAACGAATTTGTTGAGATATTTGTCAAAGATCTTCCAAAGATTCAGCCAACCAACTCCCTATTTGACCTAACAACTCTTCCCAAAGATCTCTCCCTCATTATAGCAACCTCCAAACAAACCCTAAGGCCTATAAAAGGCACCTCAATCCTTCATTCAAATCATCGATAATTTCTTTACAACAATCAATCTCCACATAGTCGATCAACCTCCTTTCTCTCTCGAAGAACTCACCCAAATTCCCGAAATTCCAAACAAGAGCGGACCACTCCTCTGTAATAGTTCTACTTCAGCCAGCTCCGGAAGGAAGGTGCTGCGAGGATTCGATTTGCATTGACGACGTGAATCGAGCGAGTAGAGACCCTTCATCCGTTGTCCACGAGTTCGAGAGAGAGAAAGTTGGAAAATTTCCAGATTTACTTTCTATTTAATTCTGCACATTTTCTATTTACATTCTGTTTTTATTTCGCATTTATTTTCGTTCTTAACTTTACATGCAAAATTACCATTTTACCCTTTTTAGCAACTTTCGCATTTATAATTTAATTTTCAGTTCAAAACCTTTGTTATTCCAATTCTGTCCTTTATTTATTATTTACATTCTGTTTTTATTCCATTTTCATTTTATCTTTAATTTTCGAGTAAAATTACCATTTTACCCTTTAGCAATTTTTGTACTTATGCATTATTTTTCAATGAAGTATTTTAGTCTAGTTCTCATTATGAGCTAAGTTTTCCTAAGGGATTCAATTATGTGAATGCCCGTTAAGAAATGAGCTAGCTTGACAACTGTAAATTACGGTTTTACCCCTTTATGCCTTATGTGGTTCGTCCTTTACTGAATATATGCAAAAATGTTATATTAATTTGATCACTTAATTAGCATGAAATGTTAATGTCGATACTGGACAGGTCGAGCAATTAACGGCTCTCGTAAAGGTGATATAGCAGAAAAACCTAGGAATAGGATTTCGTCGATTGTCCTTGATGATTGGGGCAAAAGACTATAGGATCAATAGGATTGCATTCTTAACCATCTAAGATCACATTATCCACTGGACCGTGAGTATAATGGCTTAGACTTCTAAAGGTACTTGCAAAGAGGCTGAATAGGAGACGAATCCGATCCAAAAGCATAAGGTACTATGTGGTGACTCTGTGGTCATAGGCTGTCAAGTAAACTCAACTTAGGGCTGAAACATGATTGGATCCCTGTTTTTATTATTGCTTTCAACCCAAAACCAACCAACCATTATCAATTTATTTGTGTTACCTTTTTATTGCTTTCGAAAAACAAATTCTTTATAAAACTAAATTCTTCAACAGTCTCTTGGGATACGATACTTGGAATACTTTCCAAATTATTACTTGATTGACAGTGTATACTTGCACTTGACCATAAACTTCATTGCAGGTTATTGAACCAAACTAAACACACACGTTTTGGTCCATCACTACTCCCCCGGATGACCTTTCACTTTTCACCCCTAGGGTTATACAGTGTTCTTTGTCTCATTCTTCATTGCACTCGTTACTTTGGGTAGCGAGTTCTGAAAGTGTATACTTCAGATTACAACCACAATATATTTGAATAAAAGATTTATCACTAGCTATTAAAATACAGAATAAACAGGGGTAATAGTCTAATGGTCAGTACATTGCCATCCTCATCCACCCGAATCGGTGACGTTTGCTTTTTTATTTTTTGGTCGGCATTACACCGACAACTTTCAACATTTCACTCACATTTGCCATCTACAAAAATCAAGATGTGGTAGAATGAATATTTAACCCTAGATTCTCGGCCAACATGGTAGAGGGGAAACCCGTTAATTGAATAAATAAAAAAGGATAACAAACAAAATCCCTAAAAATTTGGGATCTAAACTAATATGGAAAACAGAAAATCTCAACAACACTACATCATTCATTTAATCAAGCGTACCGTAGTTTGTATAGGGTTTCGCGGTGGTCGCTCAAGCTGTCCGCTGGGCACGGTGGCGATTTGATCGGAGGTAGCCTCTCGTTCTCTAGCTTTCACCGGCGGGAATTGGAGTTGGGACTGTGGTGTGGGCTTTGATTTTTTACAACTGTTTGCTTGAGGGAGAAGGGGGGTTGTGATTGGGTTTAAGGGAGGTGGGGAGTTGTTATCGGAGTGAATGAAGGGTTTGAGGGTTTTAAATTTGGTGGGGATGTTATCAACATGAATGAAGGGTTTGAGAATTTTAATTTTGTTATCAACCTTAGAGCGTTGGAAACGATGTGGTCATCATTGTGAAGGTGGAAAGGGTTTCCATCATTTAATGGTTTTAGCCTTTTAGGTAAACCTTTGATTGAATCTTTTATGGGGATTTGAATGAATTTGTATATTATTTGTTTTTTTTTTTTTTTTGTCAAACCTTTTTTACACAATTTTGATGTTGTATGTGGGGAACAAGCATAACATGTATTCCATAATCGTCTTTGTGCAGATTGTCAATGTTCAATATATAGCTGGTATGTTTTCTGGACTCCATTGTCGTGTTCCTCGAGTTAGGATAAATTGGGCAATACAAGGGGTGACAGGTTTGATTTTTGTTTCATTCAAATTATTTCAAATTTTTCAACGGTTTACTAATGATTATATTTTTTTCCTCTCCCAACTAATTTCTCTCTTATAAAATCAAATTTTTTTTTGTAGTTGATTTAATTTTTCAATTGGTTAAATCTTATAGGGTATGAAGTCTTAAAGCAGTTTAAGAAATATACTAAATATAATTGTTAGCTATATTTCATTAATCTAAAGAACTAAATTTTTCGGATGTTACAAAAATATATATAATAAAAGTTTTTTTTTTTAATCTTTTCAAAGGAAATGAATTCATAGTTTAATGTGAATACAATTTTTATCCATGGGATTTCAACTTGTATTTTCTATTGGTTTTGCAAATTCAGAGCAAAGACTTATTTATATAAAAGTTTTATTTTAGCCTTTTATTTTATACATTACAAAATATTCCCCTTCAAATTAATTGTTCCTTCATACTGTTTCTAATTTATTTATTTTTTTAACATTCTCACTCATCCAAGCATATACATAAGAGAGAGAGAGATGTGCTTATTTACATTATTTGCTTTGAACAATCTCCCAAAAACAAAAAACAAAAAACAAAAAACCGAAAACCAAAAACCGAGTCAATTCTATAACCAACCCTATAATACAAGGAGACAGATTAGTCTCCATGGATAAAAAATACAATATGGTAAGCAAATAATCAACAATTTTTGAAACCTTCATGTGGCAAAGTTTCTTATCAATCGGATCCCTCCTATAAATGGACCTACAAACTTATGCCTTCTACTCTTTGTACAAACACCCACCCCCATCATCAAGCCAGCACCTCCCTCGAGTAGTTGTTCACTTTCTCGGCATGAGCAGCTGGCACGTAGATTACGTTCCGTAGACGGCTGTGGGTTCGACCGTAGACTGCGTAAACAATCACTCCGATCACCAGCCATATCGACACCCGAGCCCATGTACCAGCACTGAAAGGATAAGGAGAGAGGGATCATCATCATTTAGGAGCAAGGGAAATGAGCATGGTTTAAAAGGGCGTTCAGGTTAATGTTAGGTAATACAGTTCAATACCGAGAATGGAATCAACGAAACCTCAAAAAGTACACTACAGATATTATTAGTACACGAATGAGCTAAGATGAAACCGTCGTTACCCGAGATTGATGAGCAAGTAGGTGTTGATGAGAATACACACAATTGGTAGCAGGGGAACTAATGGACAGGTGAAACCTGAGAAAAGAACATAAGAAAATGTAATGGATCTACAGTCATTAACCAAAAATATATTGTTCATCTATAGACTTAAATCCCGGGTTACATTAGATTGGCATGATCGAAACAGAATGAGAGCTGGGAGTGGGAGGGGAGTTCGACTCGGCAATCGGAAAAGGCAAACGTAAGTTCATTATCATAGGACTCAAACAGAAGAATATGCAGGCATTGTTCTATCTTTCCTTGGAATCAAAGGTGCTAGAATCCAAGAACTCGCTAACCAGGTAGCAAAGGCGAGTTTGGTTAGCAGCAGCGGCGTCCTAGGCAATTCTATTTAGGATAGGTAATCCAAAGAGGATTTTTTCAAGCTAGTTAGTTTCCGAACTCTCTTATTATGTTCTTATCAATTTACAATGTGATGTGTGAAATGAACCCAAGCGCTATTCCGCTAAGAAAGTAACCAAATACAAAACAGGATTCAAGCGAAGAGAGAGAGAGTATTGTCTCACCTCCTGTGTGCCCAAAGCTGTGTCTTGCATCATCTTGGTCTATACATGAGAGCACAACCAAAGCAGATAAAAGAAGCATAGCGCCAATTCCGCTAACTGAATATCGCACATAGCTGGTGGAAAAAACAAACACATTGGAGAAAAAATAATTACAAGATGAACAGAAACACTAAAACATGCATAATTATACTAGTTTGTCCACTGAAAACATGTGAAGAACTTGAATGAATCTTAACGGCCTCCTCACTTTTTAGAGAACTCATTGCTTGTTTTTTAGGAAACTTGTGTTGATTTGTTATGTCGGAATGAGAGATTAATATTCTAGATTTGTTTCCTTTATGAATTTGAATCTTTAAAATAACCATAATTGATTTGCAGATGTAACCAACAGGAATCTACGACATACTCGAAGCAAATAGAAGTCGTAATAAGAACCAACCTTGGAAGGCTCAAATTTGTAGCTGCGTACGTAAGAAGCAGTGCCCCTACGCATGTTAACAAGATGGTCCATCCCGCAATTTTTCGTCGATTCTTCTCATTCAGAACGTCTGCAGCAATTAAACATAAGAACAAATAAGAACACAACAAATTTTACAAAAGCTTTTGTGTTAAGAAAAAACAGAGTAATAACTCTACATTCTTCACTCAATGTTTTATAAAAGCTGAGAAGAACATTGAGGGCTTGTTTCAAGGGATTGCTTAAAAATAAAGACACTCAAGTTATTTCCTTCCCATTTTCCTTTAAAAGGGAAAACTTTTTGTAAAAAAATGTTTCAAAATTAAGAGCCTCGGGCCAGAACTCAGCAAACTAGCCTCATAACTTCGGGAGAAGGGGTGCCTCCTCACAAAGGGGATCACAGTGACCTAGCCCAGGCGATTGTTTACCAAAAACACAGGCCTCGCAAAATCGTAAGACCATGTACGGGGGTGGGGCGAGGCAAGGTGCTTATGATACTGTGGCACCATGAAAAATCTCATTGTAACAGGCCAAATGCTAAAGCTAAAGTAGGAGCAACCATGAAACTTACAGCCATGTCGAGCGAGATAGCTCCCAATTATGGGGATGTCAACTGATGAATCCGCTTTCTCAAGCAAGGGTCTAGCACTGTCCTTTGTAGAAGCGATCTCGGGATCTTTCCCATCGACATCTTCAGCAATCTTATGATATGGTAGGGACGGTGGATCAACTGACTCCTGAAGAGATAATGGCAATGGCACCTCATTGGGTGGAATGTATCTGAGAATCAACACTGATACAGCCACTGCGGTAAATGCAAGGAGGGTACCAACACTAACCTGCAGAAAGTGAAAACCATGTTCAACCAACTCTCCCATATAATCAAAACTATAAAAAGAATCGATAGCTCGCATAGTTTTATTCTATCCAGAGAGAAATTTAGGAATCCAAAATACTAGGAAGAATTCATTTCAGTATCAAAACTTCAAATTCCATTGCGTTACACGTGTTCTTCGTTTTAATAACTAGACTCTATGAAATGGAAAAGACATTAATGAGAATAAGAACTCAAAATGTACATCATTTACAAGCATTAACAACAACAAGATGCAAACATAACATACAATGACAATAGGAAAAGATAAAGAGGCAGTGAATTGGAACATTGTCAAACTCGGTGAGACAACTTAGAGAGCAGAAATTTTCAGATTGTGTAGGTACAATTGTTTCGGTTACAAAGCGGCTATTTAACATATATAAGGTTTAAAAAGCCAAACATTTTGAGCTTTATCATCAATCCTATACAACATGAGAAAAATCAGATTGAGTCTGACTTACCATCCCTGCTAACTCTGAAACATCCATGAAAAAGGCCAAAGTTGCAGCTCCAACACCACTTACTATGGTGCTCTTGACAGGCACTTGGGTATGTTTATTAACGTCCGAGAAAAAAGAGGGCAGCAACCCATCTCTCGCCATTGCCATCAAGATTCGTGGCTGGAAAGCAAAGCACACGTGTCAAAAATAGAGTTCATGTATGAGAAGATGCAAGATGTTAGAAGGAAAAAGAGAGAGAAGAAAGAATGTGCTTTCCTTTTCTGAATAAAAAAGAAGGATTCAAATCTACCAAAAAAGAAAAAGCAATGCAACCTCCAATATAGTTTATCAACAATAAACCATATTCTACAATGAGCAGTGAGCCCAGAAATTGCAAGGAAAATAACAGTTCCAACAGGATTGTTTGGTGATAGAACAAAACTAAAAGCAATTGTATAAAGTTTGAACTTGTTAAGAGACACCTCAAAGACTTCATATAAGTACCTGAGGAAGAATAGAACCCAGCAATGTTGAGCACAGTGCAGTAACAGCTCCAGCACTCACCACATAACTGGAAGCACAAAGATAACATCATCAGCTGAAACAATCCGCCCGATTTACCCAAAGACTAACAACAACACAAAACTAGTGGCAGCCCCTCCGTAACTCGAAATTTAAAGCATACTAGTACACACTTACGCTGCCCACTGCACCCCATGCTGAGCAAATGCAGAGGAAATGGGGGTATCAGGATCCATCTCATAATAGGGGACGAGACCAACAATGACAATCGAGACCATCATATATAGTGCACAGCAAAGAGACAATGAAGAGGCTATCCCCAGTGGCAAATCTCGTTGAGGATTTTTCACCTATTGAAAATACTCATGGTAAGTCAACGCTTCCACAAATCATGCAAACCAAAAAGACTACCAAACATTTACAAATCAGTATCTCTGTTGCATACTCATTAATAAAGATTCACTTATGCTCAAATGAAATTAGTTGTTTTAATGTAAAACAAATATAAACCTTATCCATGTTCCATTCCAAATATGTTGTTGGTATAGGTTTTATCAAAGTGGCTTCTCTTGTATGGATTAAAGAAATAAATTAAGAGGGAAACAAGAACAGCAAAGAACTTGTTCTTCACAAGGAAATCTGCTATTGACTTTAGAAAACATAGTCAGGAATTTTGTATTATCTTTAAAACTACCTTTACTTTTTAAGAAGTTATTAAGATAACAGATGCTAGCAGAACATTTTACCTCCTCAGCAGTACTGGCCACAGCATCGAAACCGATATAAGCAAAGAAGACGGTAGCAGACCCAGCAAGCATCCCATCTACTCCATAGGGAAAGTACCTGTTGTATTGTAGAGTTGACAATTGACATTTATAAATGCACATCATAGATGCCACAATTAATTTATAGAGGAACAATACAAAGTAAAAAAATTGAAGTACCCTGTAGGAAGTTCATATCCAACCCATCCCGTCTTGAAACCAATATAAGAGCCAGCTACAATGACAAACATCATTGCACATATATTTGCTCCTGTCACAACGGCTTGTGCCGCAATACTCTGCAAGAAAATTACACAAATTAATAACAAAAAGAGTTATCATACATGATTTAGAAATTATTCTTCCACAAATTACTAGTATACCTCCTTGATTCCCATACATAAAAGTCCAGTGACAATCAAAACTAAGAATGCTGCACATGGGTCAACAACAATATCGAGTCCAGGTAGAGTTTGCCGAGCTAGAAAGGAAGGCAATCGATCATTGCCACCAAACAACAAGGCCTGAAAAGATAAAAAGATAACATGAGAACTACTAGGGCATTAGAAAAGAGTTCAACTCTATTTTATTGAATAATCATGTGAAAGTTGGAAGGCATTCACAGTACCAAATTTGGGGATATTCCACGTGCAACAGTTGAGCCACCAAGTGTATATTCCAGTATCAAAGCCCAACCAATCAACCAAGCAACACTGAAAGCAATAACAACGGAAAATCACCAACCAGCAGGTGAATCCTGATGTGAAGATGAACTACATACTCATATGCTACAAGAAATCCTAAACTACATCAACGGGTACCAGTCTCATTGCAAACAAGTTTTCTAGATGGGAAAATGAAATTCAAAATCAGCTATTTCCCATTTGTGTCAAGAAAATCTATCATACATGATACATGATACAATTACACATCCAGGTCTCCAAAAAGTGAAAACCAAAATGATAATCGTTCCCATTGCGACACAGAATACTTTTTCTGCTTCGAGATCCCAATCAAGCACTCATCTTACAATCCAGAAAGACGACTAAAACACTAACCACCATAATCTTCAAAGCATAAGTCACATTAAATTACCCTTCTCCAACGCATATGTATGAGTAGTGATAAGCACTTCCAGCAGAAGGGCAACGACTAGCAAGCTCCGCATAGCAAAACGCGGAAAGCGCTGCAGCTATTCCAGCAATCAGAAAGGAGACGGCAAGGGCTGGTCCTGAATGCTCTCTTGCAACAGTTCCAACAAGAATATACACTCCAGCTCCAATAGTCGCACCAACTCCTACACAGATGAAATAATAAACTTCAATGATGAGTTGCAGAAAACCAAAAAAAAAAAAATAGGCAAATATATTTGAGATCTGCATATGAACAGTAGGAAAATTCTAACAATCTTGACTTCAACTTCAGAGGGACAACAAACAGTATAAGAAACAAATCCCCAAAACTAATACTAAAAAGTTGCTGAGATTGTATTAACCACAAGGAAAGAACAACATCAAAACAGCTTCAAAAACATCAAACACTCAGACCTAATAAAAGGATTTAAGGATTAAGAATACATGGCTTTCAAAAACAAAACAAAATGAAAAAGAAAAAACACCCACAAATTACAACATGGGTGTACCTATTGAAATAAGGTGAGGAATAGATAACTCTCTGGCTAACTGATGATGCCCTGATGATGATGGTGAATGGGCAGAATCGACCTGTTTTCTCCTTATCAATGCTTTGAAACCAAGCCTTGAGCTCTGTCCACCCCTTCCACTTTCCTCCCTAGAATCAACCAAGAAACCCATCAAGAAAATCCCCTGTTTTTTTCTCTCTTTTTTTCCTTCCCTTTTTGTTGTTGTTCTTCTTCTTCAACACAAGCTTGAGATTACAATAAATATCCACGAAATAGGGAACCTAAAGCGACTAAATCGATATATATCTTGAAAACTAAGCTAAACCCAAATCTACCCGCATTCCCAAATCAGGGAAAATGAAACCCAATAAGTGATTCTTCTTGGATTGAAAGGGGGAGCGGGCAGATTTCAAAAGAGACGACAAAAGAAAGAAAAAAAAGCTCCTTTCTTCTCTTCTCTTCTCTCTTTGGTCTCAAAAATTGAAGAAAAAATGGGAATATAAGAACAAGAGGGGCGACCCTTTCCTTCTGTGGCTGTGGCTCGAAGGAAAATCGATACAATTATTCTGATATTGAATCAAAATAAAAAATTGAAAAAGAATTGATTTTTATTTATGAAAAAGAATCAATTTAGAGAATGTTGCGTGTGGAGGCCCTCACTCCGATGCGGCCGACCAATTGGCCGATCTGCTGCCCGCGGGTAGATGGGGCAGAAATTGTCAAGATTGTTGGCGAGGAATCCAACTAGCAACAATGGCGGGTCGGCTGTGAACAGCTTTTTCTTCTTCTTTTTTCTTTGGTCTGGATGGACGGTGTCTCAAGAATACAAGTCTTAAGCGTTGAATTATGTTTATATCGGATGTAATTTAGGGATCGGAAATTTGGGGTAACTTTTAAAATAATAATCACCTATTTTAGGAATCAAATTAGTGTTGAGTAAATTTGAGCGTTCGATTTGAATAAGTTTATTATCGTGTTTGGTAAATAAATATTAAATCGATTTGATTTAGCTATAATAACTAAAATAAACATACTATAAAAATTTGTATAATTTTTTTTGAAAAATTGTAACTCAATTGAGAGTAAAATAATTAAAAATATATCAATTTTTTAAAAAAATTGTGGATTTAAAAAAATTGTGGATATGACAATTTATATCCGTGATAGTATGGTTTATCGCTGATAGAAGTCTATCACTGATAGTAGTCTTTTTTATAGAATTTTGTCAGTGATAGTAGTCTATCAGTGATAGAAGTCTACCAGTGATAGACATATATCAACGATAGAGTCTATCAATTTTTTGTCATATTTGCAAAATGTTTTAAATTTTGCTAAATTTGCAATTATTTTGGCCATGATGATTGTTTGTGCAACCAACCCATTTTTTTTAAGAAAAAAATAATAAGGTATTATTTAAAAAAAATATTTGTTGTGGTAAAAAGATACTAGATATATAAAATACTTCTTAAATTTGTAAATATTTGAAAATTTGTTAAGAAGCGGATTGTTAGAGAATCTAAAAGCTATGAGAGAATCGATTTTAGAAGGGTGTCGATTTTAGAAGGGTGTGAAATGAAGTGATTTTAACCGATTATAAAACAATTTAAGATTTTACTCCCAACCCTATCAAACCCACTCCAAACACAATCTTAGTCACTAAAATTTGAGAATTTATTTAATATATCAGCAAATTTGTGAGTTTTCAAGTGTTTGACAATTATTAGGTGAACAACAATTTCAAATTTATAATAAGTGATTTTATAGTAAGTGATTTAGAGCTTTTAAAAAAACGTGAGTGATTTAGGATATGTTTGATAATGATTTCGTTTTTAGTTGTTTTTCTTTTTTAATTTAACATGTGAGGGTGAAAATTTAATATCTTACCCCGTTGAATATATTCAAGTTGAGGTTTGGAGGATTGACTTGTTAGCTACCCTACCCAAGATATTGCATAATTTTAAGTTGTGAATTTAATACTTTACTCTTTCAATTATAACATTTTTTTTTCTATTGTATTGCACCCAGATTCTTAATTAATAGTAGAATATGGAGAGTGGTTTTCCTCTATCTCTAAGTCTATATATACATATATCAAATTTGACCATTTATATTAGTCAACTAATTATAAATGATGACAACATATATCAAATAAGTTTATTTCATATATGTTGTCATCATTTATAAGGTTTTTTGGCTCTCGTGATTCTCTCTGAGATCTCGTGGAGCGCCGGCAACCGTGGGTTGAACGGGGCGGCTAGATCTGCCATTTGAAAGGTCGTGGAGGTTTTTTGTGTGTATTGTTTTGCTATTGCAAGTTGGGGCCAATGGCGGACTCGTTAGCAAACCAGGTGGAACACCTCAAATTGACGGAAGAAGAAAGGGGGTTGGTTTTCGAATTACCCGACGAGGAGTTTGAAGGGTCAGATAAAGTTTTTGACAATGCTATAGTGTGTAAGCTACTGACCTCACGGAATGTCCATCCTGATATCTTCAAACAGATGATGCCTCGAATCTGGTACAACAATCCTGTTCAGATAGATTGTGTGGGAAAGAATTTGTTTCTATGTGACTTCAAATACAAGAAGGATAAAGAAAAGGTTATGGAAAATAACCCGTGGTTCTTCAACAAAGCGTTGGTGTTGATGGAAGAACCGCGAAGCAACACTAGTTTCAACGACTTGGAGTTCAGGTACGCTTCCTTCTGGATTCACTTTCATAATATTCCATCAATTTGTTTCAGTCAGAGTAAGGCTACTTTTTTGGGGAACCTTATTGGTCGTTTTGAGAGAGTTGAGACTAATGGGGCAGGAAGATGCTGGGGTAAAACCCTAAGGGTGAGGATCTCGATTGAGGCTAATAAACCGTTGAAGCGAGGCATTCTTGTAAAAATGGGTACCATGGCAGAGGAACGTTGGGTACCGATCTCATACGAAAAATTGCCCGAATTTGCTATTGTTGTGGGATCCTTGGCCATATTGCCAAAGATTGCACTTCTGAGCCAAATGAAGGTGAAATAGAGCCTCGTTTTGGGCCAGAGTTGAGAAATCCTATTTTGCCAAGCCAAATACCTCAATGGAGAGAGAATGGGAGAGGTCAGACCAGTGAAGCAGCGGGTGGTTTCGATAGGAATGATGGATGGCGATCGGCCGAAAAATCGAAGTTCAGAGAGGATGAGGAGACGATGATTCCGACGCCCGTGGTTTCTGCAAAGCCGGCGGTGAATACGCTAGTATCGCCAGGAAAAGCTCCTGCAAACATCACGAAGGAAGCAACGTCCCTTCTCAGCCCTACGCCGGAGAAGGTCAAGTCCGTCGGAGAAGAGACGGGGGCGGAGATATCAAACGGTAAAGAGCATTTAGGAGAGCCGGATTTTTCGGCTTCTTCGTTGGCTTCAGATCTGCAATTGGAAAATAATAAAGAGCATTTAATAGATAAAAACGGCAGGAGGATTGGAGGGGATGAGCTTAGGGTTAGTCAAAAGGGAAATGAAGAAGTTGGCTCTTTAATATGTGGGCCTGGGCTTCACGAA
This sequence comes from Herpetospermum pedunculosum, assembly GCA_028017165.1. Classification (NCBI taxonomy): domain Eukaryota; kingdom Viridiplantae; phylum Streptophyta; class Magnoliopsida; order Cucurbitales; family Cucurbitaceae; genus Herpetospermum; species Herpetospermum pedunculosum. Next base: position 58,938,891 of record CM051525.1, read on the forward strand.
ATTGGCATGGCTGATGAAAGTCAAATGGGGAAGGGTATAAATGAAGAGGGTCAGGGGGATATTCCAACAAATGTGGGCCTTGTGGAGTCTACTTTGAAGAGGGGGGCCCAGCTGAAGGATAATGTGAAGGGGATGGGCTCTCTAGGACCTAATATGAAGGAAATGGGCCATTTAGAATTTTCCGTGGAAGTGGTGGATAATTTGGTACATGAAGGAATTTTGGGCCAAGGTGTTCCAAACCCAGAAGGATATATTTTAAAAAAGGAAAGCAAGAAATGGACAAGAATAATTAGAGATGGTGATCAAGAAATGATTATTGGGGGATCACAAAGTAATCCAACGAATCACAAAACTGGGACGAAAAGACTAGCTTCAGAATTGTATCACGGGACGAATGCACTATTGGAAGGACCAGCCAAAAAATTAAGTGTTCCATTATTTGATGATAATATTGCAAGAGCGGTGGAGGCTGCAAGGCAGCCCCGCCGAGCACAATGAAAATATTAAGTTGGAATGTTCGAGGCCTTGGGAATCCTCGAACATTTCGGGCACTACGACGGGTAGTGTCAACTCATCACCCCGATTTAGTTTTCATAATGGAAACTAAGTGTAGGATGAATAAGGACGATCAAGTAAAAAGAGAGATTGGGTTGTCAAATTGTTTAAGTGTCCCTAGTACCGGAAATAGTGGGGGTCTGATGCTTTTATGGTCGGCCGAGGTTGATGTTCATTTGATGTCTTATTCAACTGGTCATATTGATACTTATATAGTGGAGGGTCAGAATCGATGGCGTTTTACTGGTTTTTATGGGCAACCGGAAGAAGGTCGTCGAACTGAGTCGTGGGAATTGTTAGAAAGACTATGTAAGGTGACAAACATTCCTTGGATCATTGGAGGTGACTTTAATGAAATTTTGTCGGATGAGGAAAAATTAGGGGGGAATCCTAGGCGACAAGTTCCTATACAGAATTTCCAGGAAGTGATTGATTTATGTGAGCTCCAGGATTTGGGGTTCAGTGGAGACAGGTACACTTGGTACAAGAATTCGAGGGATGCAAATTCGACAAGGGAGAGGCTCGACAGATTTTTCATGAGTACAGAGTTTATTTCCAAGGTATCTTCGTTATCAGTTCTTCATCTCAGCTCTTCGGTCTCAGACCATAGGCCTATACTGGCTTCTTGGGAGTTTCGGGGCAGGAAATTTAGATCCCGCCACATTCCGAGGCCATCTCGTTTCGAACCAGGATGGGTGAAGATTGAGGGTTGTCGAGGTGTGATTCAACGAGTTTGGTCCCAAGGGGGATATGAGGAGGGAAACAGATTTCAGTTTCACTTGTCTAAGTGCCTGAAAGAGCTTCAGTCTTGGAATAAGGAGCGGTTGAAAGGTTCGATCAAGGGGGCGATTGTCAGGAAGGAAAATCAGATAGCGAATCTTTCTCGCTCACAAGGTCCGAACTGGCTCAAAGAATCTCGGGTAGCAGAAAGGGAGTTGGAGGTTCTTTTGGAAGAGGAGGAAATTTACTGGAAACAACGAGCGCGGGAGGATTGGCTAGAGTGGGGGGACAAAAATACTAAGTGGTTTCATTCGAGGGCTTGTCATCGACGTCGATCTAATAAGATAACAGGGTTAATGGACGATAATGGTATATGGCAGGAGGAGGTGGAATCATTGGCCTCTATGGCTAATGCTTATTTTCAGAAACTATTCAAATCTAATAACCCGGAGGAGAATAGCATCAAAACTACTCTTACAGCGATTCCCTCTTCCATCACTGAGGAGCAGAATCGTCGTCTGTCTATGCCTTTTACTAGATCTGAAATTGAGAAGGCCCTAAAACACATGTCAGCTACAAAAGCCCCCGGCCCGGATGGTTTTCAAGCGGTGTTCTACCAGAGGTACTGGGACATAGTGGGAGATGAGACTTCCGAGTTGTGTTTGCAATTTCTTAATGGTCGGTCAGAATTGGGTTCCCTGAACAAAACATTGTTGGTCCTAATTCCGAAAGTTAAAAATCCGAAACGGTTGAGCGAGTTTCGACCTATTAGCCTTTGTAATGTGATTTATAAAATCATTTCAAAAGTTTTAGCTAATAGACTGAAACCGGTTCTAGACTCCATCATATCACCATCTCAGTCTGCTTTTGTCCCAGGTCGTCTAATCTCAGATAATGCGCTGATTGGTTTTGAGTGCATTCATGCGTTGAACAAAAAACGTTGTGGGAAAGAGGGGACCATTGCTCTTAAGCTAGACATGAGCAAAGCTTATGACCGCGTGGAATGGGACTTTTTGAGGAAGGTCATGGAAAAAATGGGGTTTTGTCAGCAATGGATTTCTCTGATTATGAACTGTGTGGAATCAGTTTCCTTCTCAGTATTGTTGAATGGGGTTCCGTCTAAAGCTTTTCAACCTGATCGAGGTTTACGGCAGGGGGATCCACTTTCCCCTTATCTTTTCCTTCTATGTGTTGAAGGATTTTCAGCATTGCTCCACCAGAAAGAACAAAACCACGAGATCTCAGGTTTGCAAATTAATCGGCATTGTCCTTCTATTTCTCATTTATTTTTTGCAGATGACAGCTTGGTCTTTTTCAAGGCAACGAGGAGAGATTGCAAGGCTATTAAAGAAATACTTCAGTTATATGAGGAGGCCACCGGGCAGACGGTTAATTTTGATAAATCAATGTTCATGGCAAGCAGAAATACCAGGCAAGATTTGATTGATATGATTAAGGGGGAGCTTGGGGTTTCACACACAACTACACTTGGTCGGTATTTGGGCCTTCCTTCACAGGTGACGAGGAATCGTTGTCAAGCCTTCAGCTCTTTAAAAGATAGAGTCTGGAATACCCTTCAGGGCTGGAAGCAGAAGATGTTTTCGGCAGGAGGCAAAGAGGTGCTTATCAAAGCAGTTGCTCAAGCCATTCCGACTTACACAATGAGTTGCTTCAGGATCCCTTCCCAGGTTAGTTCAGATATTACTAAAATGTTTGCGCGATTTTGGTGGGGTTCGACATCTGAGAAAAGGAAGATTCATTGGCGTTCATGGAGTCGGATGTGTGTTAGTAAGTCACACGGTGGAATGGGTTTTAGGGACTTAACTCTATTCAATCAGGCTCTTCTGGCTAAACAGTGTTGGAGACTAATTAAACATCCTGACAGCTTGTTGGCTCGGGTTCTGAAAGGCAAGTATTATAATCATGGTATTTTCCTGCGAGCGCAGTTAGGCTCGGCTCCTTCTTATGCGTGGCGGAGCATCATGTGGGGCAAAGAGTTGTTTGATAAAGGGTACAGGTGGAGAGTGGGAAGCGGTAAAGAGGTGTTGATCAACAGTGATCCTTGGATCCCTTCAAGGGAAAATGGTCGACTGTTGTTTGCACCGCCATCAGTCCATAATTTTCCAGTGGCTTCGCTAATGAACATTGATGGGACTTGGAAGGAGGATCAGATCCGGGCAAATTTTCTTCAGATTGATGCAGAGGCAATCCTTGATATTCCTCTCCATCCGAGTGGCAGGGAAGACATCATTATCTGGAATCCGTCGAAACAGGGAGTTTTTTCTGTTAAGACTGCTTATCAGCTGGGTTTATCTTTTGGGAATAAATTTGAGGCTTCGCCCTCAAATGTTGAAGCTCAAAGCCGGAGATGGAAGACTTTTTGGGCCTCGAAAGTTCCCCCAAAAGTCAAAATCTGTTGCTGGAAAGTTTACAACAATATCATTCCTACCAAGATAAATCTTAGCTCAAAAGGAATTTTTTCTGATAATTTATGTGTTTTTTGCAGGGACAATGATGAATCACCCCAACACCTTTTTTGGCATTGCAAGGTAACCAGGGAGGCTTGGTCCTTTTGTTCCTCCATTAATTTGTCTCGTTTTTGTGATAACAGGAATCTTTGGTCGATTCAAGAGCATTGGGATTGGATCCTCGACAAAGGATCGAAGGAAGATGTGGAGTACTCCATGTTGATTGTGTGGAAGATATGGGAGCTTCGAAACAAGGTCTTTTTTAACAATGCATCAATGACAGATCAATTTGTGATGGCCAACATTAGTAATCTCTTTCATCAGCCCAAATGTGGTGGTTCAGATGGTAGCAGTGATAAAGGGAAAGCTCATGCCAAAAATCCAGGGACTTATGTTGACGTCAATGGCAGTTGGCAACCTCCCGACTTCAATCGGTGGAAGCTGAATGTGGATGCATCTTTTAACCCTCATTCCAGGAGTGCTGGTCTTGGATGGGTGGTTCGGGATCATCAGGGGGTTGTTATGTTGGCTGGTTGTCGCGCTCTGACCGGCCAATTTGAGATCAAGACCTTAGAGGCCATGGCCATGGTTGAAGGTCTCAAAGCAATCTTATTATCCTTGAACCCCTTCAAGTGCCCAATAGAAGCTGAGACTGATTGTTTGGAAGTTTGTAAACTTCTTAATGGCAATAGTGTCGACATTACTACAGTTGCCTTCTACATCCGCGAAGCTCTGGACTTGAAGGACGCTGCTGGGGTGATCTCTTTCACCCATTCGCCTCGTATGACCAATATTATGGCTCATCAATTAGCCTATAATGCGATGGAGGCTAATTTTTCGACTCAGTGGGAGGATCCTGTTCCCTCGAGTTTTCTCTTGTTTTTAGCTTCTGGTAGCCCATGGGGCTTTGTTGCTGTTTCTGTTTAATCTATTATTTGTTTTCTCAAAAAAAAAAAAAAAAAAAAAACTAATTATTTTAATCTGAGTATATTGCAGATAAGATTAAATTAATGTTACTTAAAAAAAAAAAAAAAAAAAAATAATGTGAGATGGAGATTAATTAATGTGCGACGAAACACTAAATCACCACAACCCTATGCGACGATTTATGGGTTCGTCGCATTGGGTTGAGACGATGTAGGGTTTCATCGCAACCATATGCAACAATATAGGCATTGGTCATATTGGACTGCGACGATTTATCATTTCGTCGCAATTAATGTGACGATTCAATTTTTGTCGCTATCGGTTTGTCGTTAAATTTGTCTTTTCTTGTAGTACTGTGAACCATTGACCTCTTAGTCAAAAATCTAACTTTATACCAATTGAGTTAGGCTCGGTTTGATATACCTAATATCTTTTTTTATGCTTAATATGACATCATCCTTTTCATACTTATGTATTAAAGAAAGTCACCTTCAATTTGAGACCCCATCATCCAACCTTCATAAATAACTATTGTCTCAAATGTAAACTTGTTGTCCTTTCAAATATTTAAAGGATAAGTCATATCTTTCTCTTTAAAGGGTCGTTTTCATTTAGAAAATTTGTTACCTCACTTAAATTAATTTTGTATAAGAAATTAAAGTTCATTCCAAGTATTTTATTATTTATTTTCTTTTTTCTATTCTATCGAGAAAGAAAGAAAAAATAATAATATTAACTTTGACAACTATTTTGAAGAATGGTATTTTTTTTAAACAAAAGTGTTACGATAGAATTGAATAACAAAGAATAAAAATGTAGAAGAAAATCAACACAAAATTTATGTGGTTCACTAACGTCGTGTTAGCTACGTCCACGAGTGGAAGTGAGAGAACAATTATATTATGAATAGGAGAGAATTACAACAATAACATATTAGGGACGGTTAAACTCATTAATTAAAAGATTTTAGGACGTTGCCTCATACCTTGTATCGAACAAGTCGAGTCGAAGGTCATAACAACATTCCAACAACAACTCTCCAGGTAAAAAAAAATCATTATTCATATAAATTCTCAAAAAAATGTACATATCACATGTGATAATGCTTGTCTCTTATCATTAATTCTTTTTATTCTATTCTTTTTTTCTCGAGATATTTTGAGAATAAATTTAAGGGTTAGTTGCACAAACAGCAAGCTTAAAATAATTGCAAATTTAATAAAAATTTAAAATATTTTGTAAATATGACAAAAAATCAGTGACTAACACGGATGAAAGTTATCGTTGATATATGATTATCACGGATAGATTACTATAAGTGATAGACTACTATTACTGATAGACTAAAATTCTATAAAAAAAAACTAAAGTGATAGACTACTATCAACGATAGACTATACTATCAGTGATAGAAATTGATCTGAGAAAAAAATAAAATAAATAAAATAAAATAAATAAAAAATATTATATTTTTAATTATGTTATTCTAAATTGACATATATTATAATTTACCTAAATTTAATATACTCCTTCAAATATTTTAAATAGAATTCGAAATATTTTTAATTTCTTTCTAAATATCTTCACATGATTCTCAAATATATTCCTATTAAACATTATTGTGATTTTTTTTTTTTTTTAACATGCAATGAATGTGACTGAATAAGAGGTGGGACCCAAGCACCAGTCTCCTATCTGATTGGAGGATGCTTCAAACTCTAATCTTGAATCTTGATGTAATTGAAACCCTAGAAGAATGGACGGCTGTGATTGAAAGATATGAATGTTATGGAGCCCACATGGGATCAAGTGGTTCCTACAAGTTGAAAAAATAATTGAACCAACTTTCTATGAGCTTTTTGGATTTTTCCCCCAAACCATATAAAATAAAATAATTGAAATTTAAAAATAAAAAATAAAAGAAAATAAAGAAAAATAAAGAACATGGTTTGCTTTAGTTCAGTCTATTATGTGTACTCATGGGATCCAAACCAAAGAGATCTAATTTGGATTCTCTTTTTGTTTTGAGATTTAATTACTAAATCAAATGAATTTGTGAATATTTGTTTAACAAATCTGTTATTTAAAACTATTGGTAGATTATGAGATTTGTAAATTTTGAAAATAATTTTTTTGGTTTAGTGTATCTAAATTTTATATTTTAAAATGCAGTATTATACTTAAAAATATATATGCATATAGAAATTTTGATATTATTTTATGACATTAATTAATTTTATTTTTATTAAAATTAAAACATGTATAACATAATATATTATAAATTATATAATAGTGTAACACAATAATTGTTTGACTCACATCTGTTTTTATAGATGATTTGATGATTTTTGGTGTGGTGATTGTACCTCTCTTGCTTTTTGTCGAGTTCGCACTCTTTAGATTTCTGTGTTAATCCTAGAAGAGTTCTATGTTTTGTGTTGGGTCATTTTCTTGTGGTTGCAGGTTTGACTGGTTCAATGAGTTTTTCAGTCGGTTCTCTGTCAGTTCGGTATTTGAGGCTCTTTCACATATTCGATTGGCTGACTTATGAGGACTGTAAATCTTTATTGGAGGAAATCACTAAGTGTGTTAAGAATTTTGTCAGCGATGACCCTTTCTTATGTTAATCGGTTGCAGCTTATCTGGTTTGTTTTGCAGAACTTTCAGATTTACTGGGCGAATGTGTTTGTGTTGCGTGTTTGGGTAATGAATGATGTTGATCGTATTCTCTATAGGCTTATTTGTAGCGAGGGAGCATCGTCGGTAGAGGCGGTGCAAAGGTAGTTTGGGAGGATATTTGGGTTGCCGAGAAGTGAGGAGCTTGGGTATTTGTCATGTTCAGACTTGGAATGTGGCACTTGTTATAAAGTTTCTTTAACTATTTTTTACGCGATTTGGTTCATTGTGGATTGTCTACTAATGAACGTCATTTATGTCGTGTTTTTACCCTTTAAATCCTATCCATTAATTGACTTTTTAGATTAGATTAAATATAATTGTGCATTTAATTGATTAAAAAAGAATAAAAATAAGAAAGTCACAGGTTCAAAGTCATTTTCTCAATGAGCAATTTAGAGGGTAAAATAGTCATTTTTTGAAGAATTAATGTTGTTTTAATCATTTTCAAGAAATCTGTATTTTTGCTACAGCTTGTGGCCACAGAGAAATTCCACATCATCGATCATCTTTCTTTTCTCTCTCGAAGAACTCCTCCAATCCCGAAACTCCAACAAGAGTTTACCACTCCTCTGTCTCTAATTCAGCCATCTCCGGAAGTAAGGTGCTGCGAGGATTTGATTCGCATTGACGACGTGAATCGAACGAGTAGAGACCCTTCATTCATTGTCCACGAGAGAGAGAAAGTTGGAAAAAAATTTAGATTTATTTTCTGTTTTATTATGAACATTTTTTATTTACATTATATTTTATTTCGCATTTCGTTTTGTTATTAATTTTCAAGTAAAATTATCATTTTACCCTAGTTTTTGCACTTATAATTTAATTTTCAGTTCTAAACCTTCGTTATTTCAATTATGTCTTTTATTTATCATTTACATTCTGTTTTTATTCTATTTTCGTTTTGTTCTTAATTTTCAAGTAAAATTACTATTTTATCCTTTAGCCATTTTTTGTACTAATGAATTATTTTTCAATGAAATATTTTAGTTTATTTTTTATTATGAGCTAAGATTCCTAAGGGATTCAATTATGTGAATTCCCATTAAGAAATGAGCTAGTTTGACAGCTGTAAACTACGGTTTTACCCTTATGCCTTGTGTGGTTCGTCCTTTACTGAATATATGCAAAAATGTTAGATTAATTTAATCACTTAATTTAGCATGAAATGTTAATGTCGATATTGGACCATTCCGGCAATTAACGACTCTCGTAGAGGTGATATAGCATGATTTCGTCGATTGTCCTTGATGATTGGGGCAAAAGACTATAGGACAAATAAGATTGCATGCGTAACAATCTAAGATCAAATTATCCACTAGACCATAGGTATAATGGCTTAGACTTCTAAAGGTATTTGCAAAGAGGCTGAATAGGAGAGGCTGAATAAGAGGTGAATCTGGTCCAAAAACACAAGGTACTATATGGTGACTTTGTGGTCACAGGTTGTCAAGTAAACTCTACTTAGGGCTGAAGCATGATTGGATCCCCGTTATTATTATTATTTTTAAACCAAAACCAACCAATCAGTATCAATTTGTTTTTGTTACCTTTCATTGCATTTGAAAAACATTTTTTTCTAAAACTAAATTCCACAACAGTCTCTTGAGATTCGATACTTGGAATATTTTCCAAAGTATACTTGCACTTGACCATATATTTCATTGCAGGTTATTGAACCAAACTACACACCCACATTTTGATCATCATCTACGTCGATACTTATGTCCTTCGAGGTTGTTCCCAATGGTCTGTTTAGTGTTGTCTAGTTGGTCGTGGTGTACTCGGGCCTTCTTCCGACTCTGGGAGCAGTTTCGTCCACTTGTTCGAATAGCCATTGGGGATGATCGTCGTTCTCATGCGGTGGACTCTTGGCTCCCTAGGGACCCTATTGTTCAGCAGTATGGTGAGGGGTTGGCTAGTGTGGTGGGAAGCTCGGAGCGCGCCCTTATGTCAGATTTTCTCCTTCCTAATGGGTCTTAATACTGGCCTTGTGTAACCTGGGAAAACAAGAAGTTTTTTCCTTTAGTTCAGGCGGTGGTCCCCCACCTGCATCGGCTTTGTCGTGTTATTTGGGACCTTGGTAAGTCTGATGACTTCTCGGTGGCTAGTTCTTGAGAGGTTTTACGCCCTCGCCAGGATTGTGTGAGGTGGACGAGTTTGTTGTAGTTTGGGGGTAATATTCTCTGACACTCCTTTATTGCTTGGTTAGCGATCTAGGATCGTTTATATACTCGAGGTTGATTTCATGTATATGGGATCCCTTGATTCCGTTAAGGTGTGTGTTGTGCTCGAATGCTTTAGAGACGAGGGATCATCTTTTCTTTAAGTGTTTGTTCAGTAAGCATGTGTGGACAGGGCTTTTGCAGTGGGGCGTTCTTCTCATCGGGTTGCTGCATGACCTACTAAGTTGCCTTTGATCTGTTGCATGGGGTGCGATGACAAGCATAGGCGTCTTGTTTGATGTGTGGTCATTTACCATATTTGGAGAAAGTGAAACTCTCGTGTTTATGGGGTTAGTCTCCGCTCTCCTCATGTTGTTTTTATTAGTACTTAGATCGATATGACTTATAAATGTGCTTCAGGGTTGGAGGTGTCGATGGCCTCTATCACTATTAGTGTTTCTTCTTAGGACTTTGTTTCGTGAGTTGTTCCACTTGTTCTCTTTGATGTGTTTTTTAGTGTCTTAGCCCCATGTTGTGGAGTCCTCCTTATTCGTTTTTTCATAATATTTTACCTTTGCAAAAAGAAAAAATAATAATAAATAAACAAACAATATTTATATAAAATTTATAACATATAAGATATGCTACACCAATTTTTATTGTGTATATATATTTTTTTACGATATTATTTATAAATATATTACTAAACACATCTTGAGGAACTCTTTAAGTTAAAATTAATTTATATATCGACTATAAACACATCACCAAAAAACACTTTTAAAAAAACTATTTTTTTTATCACGTGCATCGGTAATAACTTTAGGATTTTTTTATCACGTGCATCGGTAATAACTTTAGGATAATATTATGAAGTAGAATGATTTTTTTTTTTTTTGGTTACCATTCTTATTCTTATTATATATACTTTCATATATATATATATATTTTTTTTAATCATATATTATCTAAAAGTGTTTTTCATAAATTATTGTTTTATAGTATAGATGTAAATATGAATTTTGATTAAAAAAAAAAAAAACAGGTTCAAATTTTAATGTGATTTGATTTTGAATTAAAACTTATCTTCGATTGAAAATAATATACATATGGCTGAAAAACAAAGACTACACCCTATTGAAGATGAGAGTGAGGCACAATAAGCCTATTTCTATCTACCACTCTTTTCATAGAGTCGTACGTGAATTCATTCTTAAATCAAATTATCTTAGAATATGTTCGAGTTGGAGATTTGATTGATGTAATTAACTTAAAATATAAGTATAGATAAACACATGTTAAAGATTACCAACATAGAAATGAAGATGATATAAATTAAAGATTTAAATAATTAAGTACAATCCTCACAATTATGCAATTAAGACATTTTGATCTTTTAATTAGAAAGACAATTATTGCAGACATGACAATTTCTATCACTGATAGTATGGTCTACCGCTAATAGTAGTCTATCACCTAAGTTGTTTTATAGAATTTTGTCAGTGATAGAAGTCTATCACTAATCGAGAAGTCTATCAGTGATAGAAATTGCCATATCTGCAAGTTTGTTTAAAAAAAATGCTATATTTTTAATTATTTTACTCTAAATGGACCTCTTCTATAATTTTTCTAATTTTTTATGATGTTTTTTTTTATAAAGATTAAAACAGATCATCTAAAATGGCAAAAAGTTATATAAATCACACTTTAAATTATTAATCTGTCCAAAATTTCCCAACCACTGTTACTATGTAGATTACTGTAGATTATTGCGTTAGTTAATATAAACTTATATTTCAGAATTTCACCAAAATTCCCAATTTTTATTACTATTATTAATTATTATCCATTAAAATATATACCTATTATTATTTGAGGTGAGCCTTGCATATAAAATAATAAAATATGCAAATTTAGCCATATATGAGCCATCTCATATAAATATAAAATAAAGTAATCATTTTTTTTTTTTATCTTTTTATAAGGTTATTTTAATTTGAATTTGTAATTTTTATTTATATATATATATATATATATTATTATTTTTCATTATTATTATTATTTTACATTGTACGATGTGGCCATGCGTGTTCGGCTGAAAAAACAATTGAAGGAAAGAATTTGAATGGAGTGAGAGAGCAGTGATTCCAATGTTTAAGGAATATGGACATAATCGTTCAACTTCGACCACTAATTGATGTTTGCTTAATTTAGCTAATACAAATTAAACACTAATTACTTTTCCTTATATATAAATCTCAGTGTTCTTAAGCTACCAATCCAAACAAAGATAAACTAATTAAGCAAACTAAAATGGGATTCAAATCAAACTCTCTCTCCTTACTACCCTTGTGGTTATTGTTCGCATCTATTGCAAAAGTTGTAGCCGGTGGTGGTGTTTTTGATGTCACTAAGTACGGTGCCAAACCTAATTCTGATATTACTCAGGTAAGTATTCGTTAGTTTGATAAACCGTTTTAATTTATAAAGAAAATCTTTACCGGATGAAATAATTCAATTTACAGGCTTTAGCAAATGCATGGAAGGACGCATGTGCATCGACGAGTTCAAGTAAAGTGCTCGTTCCAAAAGGAGTTTACAAATTAAGTCAATCCAACCTCAAAGGCCCTTGCAAGAGTCCTATTGAGGTTCAAATCGAAGGCACATTACAAGCTCCTACCCATACGCAAGGAGATGGGTTGGTCCTTTTTGAATATATTAATCAATTGACATTGTTTGGTTTTGGAGTCTTGGATGGCCAAGGAAAATCTGGTTGGGAAAAGAATGATTGCCACGAAAAGAAAGAATGTACCAAGCTTCCCATGGTAAACACTCTAATTATACGAGCTTTTTGTTTTTGGCACACATAGTCTCCGTTAACATATACATTTTAACTCTTATAGTTTTTCTGTTTGTTTAAAATGGGCAGAATTTGAAGTTCAATTTTGTCACCAATTCAATAGTGAAGCACATAACTTCATTGGATAGTAAGAATTTCCATATCAATGTTTTGGGCTGCAAGAACCTTACTTTTCAACATTTGACAATTATTGCACCAGAGAATAGCCCCAACACCGATGGAATTCACGTGGGTCACTCGGAAGAAATTAATATTCTCAATACAAAAATCTCAACAGGAGATGATTGTATCTCTATAGGATATAGTACTAAAAAAATATTTATTAGTGATATAAGTTGTGGACCAGGACATGGCATTGCCATAGGAAGTTTGGGCAAGTACAAAACCGAAGAAGCTGTGGAAGGAGTTAGAGTGAAAAAATGCAAATTAATAAATACTACCAATGGTGTCAGGATCAAAACATGGCCAGATTCTGTCGTCTCATACTCTGCCTCTGACATGCATTTTGAAGATATTGAAATGGTTAATGTCAGCAGTCCTATCATTATAGACCAAGAATATTGTCCATGGAATCAGTGCAACCTAAAGGTATATATTGGAGTTAAAAAATTTGCAAAGTCGTGTTTTATATTTTATGTCAATAATTTTGTTTTGTTTCTGACTGTGCTTAGGTAGCATCAACAATTAAGATCAGCAATGTTAGCTTCAAGAATATTAGAGGCACTTCTGCTACTCCAGTCGCAGTCAAACTTGTTTGCAGCAAAACTATACCATGTGAAGATGTAGAATTTGCTGATATTGACCTCACTTACAATGGAAAACAAGGACCGATTACGTCTGAATGTGCAAATGTGAAACCCGTCATTTCTGGAAAGCAAAACCCTCGCATATGTGCTAAACCTGCCCGAATTAATGCTCCAACAACCGACTAATCTTCTCCACAATGACCAGAGTTCAAAACCATTTGAAGTTCATTGTTTTTTTTTGACATTTTTATTTTACATCTCAAACTTTCTTAGGTATACTCCACTAAAATTTCGAGAATTTAGTTGTATTGTTTACATTTGAATCACTTCTCTTGATATGATCAAAATCTCTTTTTGGTTAGTTAAGTACAAAATTAAAGCTTTAAAGCCATTCTTGTTTTAAATTTAAAAACACATATTATTTGCTTTTAAATGGACACCCCAAATCGTTAAACAATCATGAAACTAAATAAATTCACACATTAACAAGTAATAAAACCTTAGAGGATTCCAAGATCAGATCCTCAGAGAGAATAAGAGTATCCCAACACGTTTAGCAGATATGCATCTAAATTACTAGTGTTGAGTGGGTTGTTTATGCAAGTAAGGTCATGTTTACCACTTCGAGATTTTCCCCAAAAATCGTAATGAATCAGTTGTAATGGATTAAAGCTTCGATCATAATCGGTTTACCTTTGATAGTGTTTACCTAAAACTAATACAAATGTAATTTGAATTCCATTGATAGTGTTTGTTTGCACGTAAGCATTCGTGAATTTATCATAATACCCTTTCGCTTTAATCGTGTTCAAAATTGTTGTTGGGGCGTTACTCGTGTGGATACTTGATGAAAGTTAGTCAAAAGTCAAAATGTTGACAATTGACTAAAACTTTGAAAGTCAAAAGTCAAATGTTGATTCCACTAAACATTGAAAGTCAAGAGTCAATATAATGACTAAAGTTAGTGAAAAATTCAATTCTTAAGTTAGTGGAAAAATTCAATTCTTGAGTTAGTGGGAAAAATCATTTGTTGGTGTTTTTATGACTCAAACTTTTTTTTTTGCTAAGTGTTGATCCCACATCAAACCATTAATCCCACTAAATTGAGTGGATTCTACATGTCATCCTATTGTTAACTCAATTTTGCATGTTTTTGCGTGTAGTCTTCAATATATACAAAGGGTTAATTAGATTAACTTCTTCTTGGAATTTTGATTAAAATTTGAGAATTGTAAAGACAGTTTATCTTCTATTCTCTCCAAATCCATCTTCAATTTCCTTTCAAATTAGTCACTCAAAGGATCCCACAATTCCGTTCTAAGGCCGGAGAATAGTCGGGAAGACTCTCGTGGTGGTTCGTGACTGTTACGTTTGAAGATCAGGTTTGGAATCAAGAAGATTTTGAGCTTTAAAGGTAATTTCTAATTTATTATCTTTGATTTTCAAATTACATGTTTTTTTCTTTGAAATTAACAAAATTAGATTACTTAGATCCATAATTGCTTCCGCTATGCATGTTGAAACTCTTTCAAAAGCATGCTCTGATACCAATTGATGGAACTGAATTCCTAAAACAACTAGAGGCGCAGCGAAAAAAACCTAAACTGGCTGAGGATCTTCAGCAATCAATGAGCAACAAATGGGAAAGAGAAAAATCTAACATTTAGAAATTTTTCTTCAGCCCGAGTCCCACCGGTAAAGGTCAACCGATAAGGGTTGACCGGTAAGTGACGATCGGTAAAGGCTTTGATAAGCCACCAGTAAAAATCACATATTTCCACTGGTAAATGGCTTATCGGTAAGCCTCGACCCGTAAATGCTTCACAAGCATTTCAACCGATAAGCCTCGACCGATAATACCGTGTGAATAAATCAGCACCGGTAAATTCACACCGGTATAGACCGGACCGGTAAGTTTACCACCGGTAAACTGGTTCGGTAAGTATCATATACTCACACCGGTAAACCAGTAAACTTATATCGGTAGGCAGCAAGCGGTAAATCCTTATCGGTAAGCCTTGAACCGGTAAACCGGTAGAAAAACTTCACAAGTTTTCCACTGGTAAACCGGTAACACTTATCGGTCAGTTCCTTCGGTATATTCTCACCAGTATGCAAGACCGGTAAATATTGACCGAAGAAACAAACCCTAAACGCTTAAGAAACAACGTTTAGCTAGCGACCGGTAAATTACCTATCGGTATTACCTGACCAGTAATACCGACCTTAAAATTTACCAGAACGCCAAGAAGAAGGGCAAAACATACATTTTGTTTATGTTTGTCTTCTCGTCTCCTCATCACCTCTACAGCCCCCTCGAACTCTACCTCTCCTCTGGTCACGAACTCAGCACGAACATGATGAGGACCACCCTTAGAGGAGTCCCGGCTATCCTCGGGCTTAGTAGCGGAGTAATGGGACTCCTTGAGCTAGGGGGGTTTGTTGAGAGGGAGAAAAGAAGAAGATGGTGGTGATGAAGAAGATATAACTGGTTCTTGAACTTGTTGAACATTTCAACAATGTCAAAACATTATCTTAATTCTCAAGTACTCCAACAATTGAAGTACAAATTGAGAGTGATGGATGAACAGTTCAAACCTCAAGTTTCTTCTCAAGAAATACTCAATTTGCTTCACCAAAACTTCAAGTTTCAGCAAGTTTTACAAATTTCACCTTCAACCATTGAAGGGAACGAGAGAGAAAACTTGTGAGAGGAAAGAGAAAAGTTAGAAGATTGTCCCCGGCTTGAGAGGAGAGTTACCCCAACTCAAACCCTTTTTTTCTCAACCGAAAGAGAAAGTGGGAAATAGAGGAATTCACATGTTCAACATGCATTAATGGATTAATTTATAATAATAAATTATTATAAATTAAAATTAATTAAAACAAATTTTAATTAATAAATTTATTATTAATTTTAATATCTAATATTAATTTAATAATAAACCTATCCCCGGTTTCCGAAAACTGATTTTTCCCAATATGAATCTTTATTCATATTTTTCTCCAGTCTCGTATTTAAATCATATTTAAATACATCTTCCTCTGATCACATATTTAAATCATATTTAAATACGTCCAACCTCGATCAACATACCCGAATTTGGATTTCTCCAAATTCTTCCCTATAGCACTGCTACACAGCTTTATCCGAGCTAACCAAGAGAACCTAAAGAACCTACAGATCATGAGCTCCAACGATACGAGATTATTCGATCAAAACTCTTTTAACCGAATCAATCAACATTCGCCAAACTCCTGGAGACTCCACTAAAGTTTGAGGGATGCATTCTCCTCACTGTAGATATACTATGTCCTCTTGATATAACCGTCATCGGTAAGTCGATCATTCACAGGTTGTTCGTAATTGCAGTTGGGTCATTAAACCGTTTAACCTCTACATTACATCTTGTTCCTTAAGTACCACTGACACCGCTAATGAACAATTGATCTATGGTCCAACCAGCAGATCAGACACCCTCTCTGAACAGAAGAGGAAGAGCGCGCATTGTTCAAGCCTTGGAGTCAGCTATTAAGGGAACAACCTATCTACTAACCCTAAAAGCGGGTTATGAGTGAATTCCATCTTGTTGTATTATGTCCCCAACTACCTATTCGACTTTATCCCCAAGATGGTAGGTTATTGAGTCGGCGTTAATGTGTTACTCTCACCTGTACAAGTCAAAGGATACTTTCGAATAAGCAGGAGTTCATAGCAAGCTCAGGATTAAGCTCGAGTTACCTAGGTCATCAGGTGAAAAAATCGGCTTCTTCAGTAAACGGTGTTATAAAGAGAGAGCGACTTGATTCACGGTTCAGTCTTATGCAAACTCATTGCACAGGACGCCCTCGCTTGCACATCACCATGTGAAACGATTCAGATCACATCGTTAACCGTCGAGTTACTCCACTAAATATAACAATCAAGTAATCATCCATATTTTGGTCATCCTTACAAATTCCTATAGTTCTTTTGGGAGCATATTTTAAAATGAAAAACATATAAAACATTATTTATTGATGGTATTTCGAAAAAAACTTAAAAATATTTTCAACTTTTTTTTAGGAAATATTTCTCGATAAGTTTGTTTATTTAAAGTTTTTTTTTAAAAAAAATAATGAATCTTGGTGCTCGATCCTGGCGAGGATGCATCAAATGATGAAAATCCTACCCCATGAGTTTGGGTTTGAAAAACTGGTGGTTTTCAAATTCATTCGTCCAATCATGGGCGTGGCTTCAAAAGCCAAACTCACCCAAACACAAAACAGGGGTCAAATGCACCTTTAGTGGTATCACTAACTAGTGATCAAGAGTTCAAAGGTTCAATTCCTCGTGTTTTTAAAAGAAAAAAAAAACTATCGATTTTATTTTTATTTTTTAAATAAATAGTGAAAAATATGTTTGGAAAAGAAATAATATTAAAAAAAAAAAAATTAAATATACTAGTTTTTTATCACATACGCACGGTAATAATTCGAGTAAAATATTATGGGGTAGATGAATTTATTTTAATTTCTTTTCTATTATTATTCTTATTATTATTATGTATATTACAATATTACATTTTTTTTTTTGTAATAAGGAATTTTTTCTAAAAGTATTTTTCATAAATTATTGCTTTATATTATAGATATAAATATGGATTTACATTTAAAAAAAAAAAATTTAATGTAATTTGATTTTGAATAAAAACTTATCTTCAATTGAAAAAAAATATGGGCGAAAAAAAAGAGCATACCCCATTGAAAACGAGAGTGAGGTACAACACGCTCAATTATGTTCATCTCCCTTTCTCATAGAGTAAATTCATGCTTGAATCAAATTATTTTGAAATATGATTGAGCAGAAGATTTGATTACAAGTATAGATAAACACGGTTAAAGATTAAGAACATAAGAAGAAGATGATATCGGTTAAAGATCTAAATAATTAAGTGCAAACCTCACAATTATACAATTAAGAAATTTTGACCTCTTAATTAGAAAGATCAACCTTTGACTTGCTTTTGTTTACCTCTAACCATTTTTAACACAAATTGTATTAAGTTAGAACACATGTAGTTTAACTATTTTTTTTTTATATATATTCAATTAAAATGTTTTTATATCTTACATTTTTTAACAACAGCTTTGGATAAAAAAAAATCAAAATTTAAAATTCAAAAAAATTGTTACTCTATATTTAGTATGATCCTAATAATTAAAACTTTTTTTTTTCTTACTACATATTTTAAAGATTTTTGGTTAATAAGATGTCTCAAGTTATTTTTTTTTATAACTTATCTCTTGAGAGTTTTTTAAAAAATAATTTTATAAATTAATCTAATTTTTTAAAGTGTTTTTTTTATTAAGATTAAAACACTTTAACCAACCTGAATATAGTTCAACCGGTATAATGTGGTTTGTGTGACTAAGAAGTCACAGATTCGATTATCTCATCCCATGTTGTAAAAAAAAATACACATTTTTTATCATCTAAAATCATTAAAAAAAAAAAAAAAACTAAATAAAACACACTTTAAATTATTAATTTTTGCAAGATTCTTGTAGAAAAAATTATTTTGTTTAAAAAGCAATTTTTTTTAGAAAAACTAAATAATATTACAAACATACTATTACTCACAACATTTAAATTATTGGGTTAGTTAGTATAAACTTATATTTTAGAATATAACAAAAAAAAAAAAAGAATATATCCCAATTTCTATTTGTATTATTAATTAATGTCCATGGAAATGTATATCTATTTTTATTTGAGATGAGCATATAAATTAATAAAATATGCCACTAAGCTTAGATATATATGAGCTACCTAATATAATATAACAATCCAGTAATTATTTATCTTTTCTTTTTTTTGAAAATGTATATATTACTAAAAGCAAGTAGGGGACCCCACAACCAAGGGACAAGACACTCAAGAACACGAAAAAGAAAATCGAGAGATCACATCAAGAATACAAATCCCAAGGAGGATCACTAATAGACATCGAGGACGTTGACACCCTTAACCAGGAGGCACTAATAAGCACAGCTTGAGATGACCGAAGACTAGCACCATAAACACGAGAGTTACGTTCTCTACAGATATGGTAGATAGCAACACACCAAACAAGCCTTCAGACATGACGCTTACCTCATCTATCTTTTTACAAGGTTATTATTATTATTTAGCCATATATGAGCCATCTCATATAAATATAAAATAAAGTAATCATTTTTTTTTATCTTTTTATAAGGTTATTTTAGTTTTAATTTGAATTGGTAATTTTTATTTATATATATATATTATTTTTATTATTATTATATATATATTACACATTGTACGATGTGGCCATGCGTGTTCGGCTGAAAAGACAATTTAAGGAAAGAATTTGAATGGAGTGAGAGAGCAGTGATTCCAATGTTTAAGGAATATGGACATAATCGTTCAACTTCGACCACTAATTGATGTTTGCTTAATTTAGCTAATACAAATTAAACACTAATTACTTTTCCTTATATATAAATCTCAGTGTTCTTAAGCTACCAATCCAAACAAAGATAAACTAATTAAGCAAACTAAAATGGGATTCAAATCAAACTCTCTCTCCTTATTACCCTTGTGGTTATTGTTCGCATCTATTGCAAAAGTTGTAGCCGGTGGTGGTGTTTTTGATGTCACTAAGTACGGTGCCAAACCTAATTCTGATATTACTCAGGTAAGTATTCGATAGTTTGATAAACCGTTTTAATTTATAAAGAAAATCTTTACCGGATGAAATACTTCAATTTACAGGCTTTAGCAAATGCATGGAAGGATGCATGTGCATCGACGAGTTCAAGTAAAGTGCTCGTTCCAAAAGGAGTTTACAAATTAAGTCAATCCAACCTCAAAGGCCCTTGCAAGAGTCCTATTGAGGTTCAAATCGAAGGCACGTTACAAGCTCCTACCCATACACAAGGAGATGGGTTGGTCCTTTTTGAATATATTAATCAATTGACATTGTTTGGTTTTGGGGTCTTGGATGGCCAAGGAAAATCTGGTTGGGAAAAGAATGATTGCCACGAAAAGAAAGAATGTACCAAGCTTCCCATGGTAAACACTTTAATTATACGAGCTTTTTGTTTTTGGCACACATAGTCTCCGTTAACATATACATTTTAACTCTTATGGTTTTTCTGTTTGTTTAAAATGGGCAGAATTTGAAGTTCAATTTCGTCACCAATTCAATAGTGAAGCACATAACTTCATTGGATAGTAAGAATTTCCATATCAATGTTTTGGGCTGCAAGAACCTTACTTTTCAACATTTGACAATTATTGCACCAGAGAATAGCCCCAACACCGATGGAATTCACGTGGGTCACTCAGAAGAAATTAATATTCTCAATACAAAAATCTCAACAGGAGATGATTGTATCTCTATAGGATATAGTACTAAAAAAATATTTATTAGTGATATAAGTTGTGGACCAGGACATGGCCTTGCCATAGGAAGTTTGGGCAAGTACAAAACCGAAGAAGCTGTGGAAGGAGTTAGAGTGAAAAAATGCAAATTAATAAATACTACCAATGGTGTCAGGATCAAAACATGGCCAGATTCTGTCGTCTCATACTCTGCCTCTGACATGCATTTCGAAGATATTGAAATGGTTAATGTCAGCAGTCCTATCATTATAGACCAAGAATATTGTCCATGGAATCAGTGCAACCTAAAGGTATATATTGGAGTTAAAAAAATTGCAAAGTCGTGTTTTATATTTTATGTCAATAATTTTGTTTTGTTTCTGACTGTGCTTAGGTAGCATCAACAATTAAGATCAGCAATGTTAGCTTCAAGAATATTAGAGGCACTTCTGCTACTCCAGTCGCAGTCAAACTTGTTTGCAGCAAAACTATACCATGTGAAGATGTAGAATTTGCTGATATTGACCTCACTTACAACGGAAAACAAGGACCGATTACGTCTGAATGTGCAAATGTGAAACCCGTCATTTCTGGAAAGCAAAACCCTCGCATATGTGCTAAACCTGCCCGAATTAATGCTCCAACAACCGACTAATCTTCCCCACAATGACCAGAGTTCAAAACCATTTGAAGTTCATTGTTTTTTTTGACATTTTTATTTTACATCTCAAAATTTCTTAGGTATACTCCACTAAAATTTCGAGAATTTGGTTGTATTCTATAAGATATGATCAAAATCTATTTTTGGTTAGTTAACTACAAAATTAAAGCTTGAAAGCAATTCTTGTTTTAAATTTAAAACACATATTATTTGCTTTCAAAGTGACAACCCCAAATCATTAAACAAACATGAACTAAATAAACTCACGCAATAACAAGTAATAAAATCTTAGAGTATTCCAAGATCTTCAGGGAGAATAAGAGTATCCCAACACGTTTAGCATATATGCATCTAAATTACTAGTGTTGAGTAAGTTGTTTATGCAAGTAAACGTAATAGAGGCGATGGAACGTTAAATGTAAAGAAGAGAAGAACAAGACTCGACTATATATGGTCTTCCTAATATTATGCTTGTTTTCACAATATGAACATATATATAAACTCGAGATGACCTAATACATCTTCAAAGACCAAAAAAAGACTTATCTCCTAGTATTGTGTTATACAAACAAGGATAGTTAAATTCTTTTGTGGTACTTTTTATCATGACTACCCCGTCTCCTTTATCTAGTTGCAAGTGGTGGCGCTAACAACTTAGTGAATATATTCACTCCTAGCTCCCTTGAGTCTTTCCACATGATAGTTGTGGATCAAAAGGTCAATCATTCAATTCTCACCTACGTATTTAAAAAAAAAAAAAAAAAAAAATTATCAATTTTTTAAAAAACAAATAGTGAAAAATATTTAGGAAAATAAATAATATAAAAAGAATAATTTTCATTTAAACATACTAGTTTTTTATCAGTGTAATAATTTGAGTAAAATATTATGAGGTAGATAACTTTTTTTTTTCTTTTTTTTTTCCATTATTATTCTTATTGTTATTATGTATATTACAATTTTTTTTTTTTTTTTTTTTTTTGTAATAATATATTTTGTCTAAAAATAAATTATTGCTTTATATTATAGATATAAATATTGGATTTAGATTTTTTTTTTTATTTTTTTAAAAAAAGATTCAAATTTAATGTGATTTGTTTTTTAATCAAAACTTATTTTCGATTGGAAAAAAGGAATGTGGTCAAAAAGAAAGAGCATACCCCATTTAAGACGAGAATGAGACACAACAAGCCCATTTCTTTACACCGTTCTTCTCATAGAACGGTATGTGAATTCGTTTCTTGAATTAAATTATCTCGAAATATGATCGAGTAGGAGATTTGATTGACGTAATGAACTGAAATTTGAAGGGATATTTTAGTTTTCAAATAATCTTCGAAGTCTTTGTTTTTTAATACAAGTACAGATAAACACATGTTAAAGATTAAGAAGATAGGATGAAGATGATATAATTAAAGATTTAAATAATTAAGTAGAATCCTTACAATTATGCAATTAAGAAATTAAGAAATTTTGACTTCTTAATTAGAAAGACAATTAAACCTTGGCTTCGTTGTTTCTTAATTGTTTTTTAGTGTGTTTTTTAAGATGTTTCAGATTTCCGGACAATATGAGTTTGTGCTCCTCAAATGACTTCCTTTCTTTTAAAGATGTTTTTGTTCTTTCTTCTATCCTTTTGTCAAAAACGAGAGTAACTTCAAAGTGTTTGGCTCAAATTTTGTTGTAATTTCAATTAGCAAGAAAACATATATATAACAATATTGTGTATGTCATTATTATTGATGAATTATAAAATGATTAATTTATATGATTAATGATTGAGAATATAATGTATGATCATGAGTTAAATGTATAATTATACTATTATGCATAGATACATTAGTCATTTGTGTTTTTATGAGGGGCGGAAACACAAGCAACAAATTTCAACAACGCTTTATTTGATGAGAGGTTATGATTCGTGTTCCGGTTGAAATTTTTACGTGGATTTTCTCATCCCATCACACAAATCTAACATTAGTAGAATAATTTTGTGATTTCTACAAGGAGTAGAAAGTCAAACCCGTAGAATCATGAATTCAACCACGAATACAGGTACGTTTCTACTTCTTTAGAACTCTCTTGAATTCGTCGTGTGGATATTCTTTCTTGGCTTTTATTGAAACTCTAATTTGAATTTCCAACAAAATTTAGATTGAAGATTGATTCTTCATCCCCATTATCGATTGGCTTGATCAGTGGAAGAAAGAGAGAGAAAAGTAAAGAAGGTGGAGTGAAGAACACAAAAATTCTGGAAAAAGGAGAAAGAAGAAAAGATTGGAGGTGTACAAAAGAAAAATATGGCATTTTTTAATATTTTCACGTGCAAAGTCTAAAACTATGAGTTTTTTAAACATGGATCCAAAACTTTGGCCAAAGCGAGCATAGCTCAGCTGGCATATGTATGACTTGATGACCAAGAGGTCTGTGGTTCGAATCCCCCACCCCCAATGTACTCAAAAAAAAAAAAAAAAAATGTCTCTAGCTCGTCTTAGGAGTTTCCTGTGGCCAACTCTTTTGCCTTCTTGGAGAAGTTTATTGGACAGTCTCGGGCTTTCCCTCGAGTCTGGAGGGAGAATTTCTAGTACATCGGTAGGGACCCACACTATTAAATATAGCCACGTGCATCCATTTGACGGCAGTGGTATGGAAAAATTCCATACCACCGATGTACTAGAAATTCTCCCGAGTCTCGAGTCTGGATGCTTTGGCTCTGTCTTCTAGGTGACAAGTGTGGGGTGCTTTACATGTTTGTTTTCTCTCCGTTATTGGTTTTATTAATTTTGTTCTCTGCCTGTGTGGGTTAGGGGTGTTGCTTTTTGTTTTGGGTTCTGCCTTTCTTCGGGCTGTGAGGTCTCACTTTTAGGGTGTCTGATTTTCTTATTGAGTGTTGTGTTGTTGTTTCATTGGTGCAATCGACTTCGAACTTTGAGTTTTTTGCTTAGTAATAATACACTGTTTTTTGAGAGGGAGAAGTTGTTTTTGAAATAAATTAAAAAACTAAAGTTGTTTTGAAATAATTTTGAAAAAAATGGTTCTTTTTTGTCTTATTAGGAGTGAGCGTCTTCAACCCACCCACTCTGCCCTAAACCCGTCAATAATGAGGTGAACGGTAGCCGAAATGTGGCCCAATTATATGGCGACACGTGTCACTCCAAAAATTTATTTCTATTTTTTTCTCTTTTTCCTTTTTTTTTTGTTGTCCTTTCTACCCCGATTTTTTTTTCTTCTCTTCTTTTCTAGTTTTGATTGATTTATTTTAAATCTTCAATAATTTATTTTTTTATAAAAATTGAGGATTTAAAATAATAAGGATGGAAATAAATAAATCAAAACTAAATTATAAATAAACTTTTAACCATCTTTATAACTTTATATTTAATTATCTCACTTAAAATATTTCAAAATAAACTAATGTTTTAAATATCAATCATCATATTGGTTAAATTTTGTTATCAAATGCTAAAGTTTTCTAATATATATGTTTTTTAATAGTTTTCATTTGAATCTATAAGAAGTTGGTGATTTTAAAAAGAAAAAAAAGAAGAAAAATTAAGAATAAGTTAACATATTTAAGAAAAAAAATAAACAACAATATTAAAGGTTAGAAGAGGGAAGATCGTGGATATATAAGAGGAGGGACAACTTTCTCCATTGGTTTGAGACCTTTTGGGTGGAACAAAAAACAAAGTCAGGAGGGTTACTCCCAAAATGAACAATGTGGAGGTTCGTTGTCCTTAACAAATGGTATCAGAGCAAATTGGGTGTAGAATGATGTCCGGAGAAGATCATGTGAAGATGGTTATTTTTAATGGATAAGACTTTTCTTTTTGGAAGTGTCAAATATTGGATTATTTACCTTCCAAGGAATTAGGATGGTTATTTTTAATGGATCAAAATTTTCTTTTTTTAAGTGTCAAATATTTGATTATTTACATTCTAAGGAATTGGATTTACCATTGGACGGAAAGTCATGAGGGTTATGCCCAAAGTGGACAATATCATACCAATGTGGAGATATGTGGATGTCCGTTGTTGTCATTATCAATTGGTATCAGAGTCATGCCCCTGACTTAGCTGTGTCGGAGGAATCCTCGGGTGCCGAACAAAGATATGGTGAGTCTGGTGAGCCTCAAAGGTGTAGTCATTGGTGGAGATCTGTGGTTGAGCTTTATCGGACATGCGGTGTGCTCCGGTGAAGGAGTTGGCCTGAATAAGAGTTAGACGGATAGAAATGACTATGAGAGGAGGCTCGGTGGTACTTCGTTCGATGGGAGGATTGTTAGGAGCGTAGAAGAGGGAAGATCATTGGTATCTAAGGAGGGACAATATTCTTCATTGGTACGAGGTCTTTTGGGTGGAAGCAAAAGTAAAGTCATGAGGGTTATGCCCAAGGTGGACAATATCATATCAGGTTCGTTGTCTTTATCACTTTTTTTTTTATATATTAGCCGTTGTTTTCTATAGGTAATTATGAAAACAATTATTATTATAAACTATCAAATTTTAATGGATTAGTTTAAAATAAATTAATATTGTTAAAGATTTTTGTAAATAAACAAAGAATTTATTTATGGATATATTAAATGATTTTAGAATATAGACAAATATAAATGGGTTGATTGCATGGATAGCAATCATGCTCAAACTATTTGCAATTATAGCAAATTGTAAAATATTTTACAAATATAGCAAAAAAAAAACAGTTTGATCCATGTAAAACACAAAAAAACTCCAAATATCTCAAAATCAGTGATTAAAATCTCTAAATCACAAACCCTAACACGACACTTCAATGCATAGTGAACGCCGAAAACCTCCAAACCTCAAACCCTAACATGACACTTCAATGCAGGGGCGGATTTACCTTAGGCCCAGAGGGGGCTCGAGCCCCCCCTCAACTATGACAGCTTACTTAATTTGTATATAATCTGTGGTAAATTTTTAAAAAGTACTTTTGAGCTTAGTGGTAAATGCATATGCATAGCGCCGAAGATAACCCATTTTTTTTAATTATTCTTATTTATTTATTAAGGGTAATACGAAAATATAAAAAAATTCATTTTAGAAATTTACAATATTTGCAAAAAAAAATTAAAAGTTGTTATATCTTTAATTATTTTAATCTACATCTACTACAATTTCCCAATATAAATTATATATTCTTTAGATGTAAAAACTTTAAAAAAGTCCAATTTTTTTTTTTTTTTTGGTTAATTTATTATTTTAATATTGTTTACTTTTTTTTCTTAATAATATGTTAATTTATTCTTAATTTTCTTTTTTTTTATTATTATTAAATTGACTGATTTCTTATGAATTCGAATGAAGACCATTAGAAAAAAATATATATATATATATATTAGAAAGCTTTAACATTTGATAACAAAATTTAACCAATAATATGATGATTGATATTAGGATTTTTTTATATTAATAATGTACTTTAAATAACTTATTATAGAAATAGGATAGTTTTGAAAGTATTTACAAAACTAGAGTACCTAGGGAGTAATTCGTGTACCATGGACACGATTTACATGACGTGTCAACCTAAGTTGTGTAATATGGTACACGAGTTATCCCTAAGTCGTGTACCATGGACACGAGTTACCCCTAAGTCGTGCACCATGGACACGAGTTACATGTGACGTGACAGATCATAACTCGTGTCCATGCTACACGAGCAGTTATCCCCTAAATCGTGTATCATGGACACGAATTACCCTGAAATCGTGGGACCGATGTAATTTTCACTAGTAATCTTATTGAGCACCTCAAAGGAGTAGAGTAAAGGTGTAATTGGATTAATCAATTCGAAGAGGGACCCAAAGTTTCATTACGTTTATAGATTTTGGTAAACGTCTTCAAACGTAATAAATGTAGGTTTTATTATCAAAATTATCATTGATTTATTACGTTTGGAGAGAAGTAAGCAGAACTGTGTTAGTTTTTCTTTCCGATTATTATATTATATGTTTGGAATGTGTCCCACCCCAAATACAAATATGAATCAATGTGATTTGTGATGTAGGTGGGAAAAGGGTAGTGGGAAAGTTGGTCCAATGGTATACAAACCATATAATATAATATTTTATGTGATATGATTATATGATAAGTGTCAAATGGCCCACAAAATTAATTTACTTTTAACACACATCAATTTTTCATCATCATTTAAAGGAAAGATTTAAAGAAAGGGAACATCAGACAACTTGATGTTTTGGGGATTCTCAAATTATGTGTAGCTAACTGCTACCTTGAAAGCTACACCTTATCTTTTCAATTTCTTTTTCTAAATACAAATTTGGTTTAATTATAGAAAGAATAGAAAAACTACTCCTTGAGGGTAATTAAAAAAAAGAGAGAAATAAAATCTATTTTAATTAATGCGAGAATTAAACTCATTACATCTTAGTCAATGACACAATCTTATGTCAATTGAGTTATGCTCAATTTGACTTGTTATTAATTTTACCTTCAACTTTAAAAAATGTTGTAATTTAAATATTCTAATAAGTTTCCATTCGAAATATCGTTAAAAAAAATTATTCTCGTATGTTTAATGAATCATAAATAAACTAAATGGTACCAATTTGATAAGATTTTAGAGAAATACGACATTCGAGCTATATATATATATTTGTTAAAAATTGTGAATTTTAGAAGTGTTACTCAATGGTCAATTTGTACCTTGATCAAGCTTTTGAATTTATTGAAATTAGTGAGTTTATGGAGGTTTTAACATTTTTTTTTTTTTTTTTAATCTTTTTTGGGTTAAAGTTAATAGGTGAATTAACAATAATCGATTAGAAGATAAAAATTGGAACATTTTTCTAAATTTATAATGAATTAAGTTATACATATTTTAATTTTAACGAAAATGGATGCGCTTTATAACATGAAATACTATATTCATAAAAGTTTTTATCTTTAATTCTACATTTTAAAATTTTAAATTCAAAATTTGTTTTGATAATTTCTACTATTTCGATTACAAAATTTAAAGACGATTTTAAAAAAAAACAATCTCTCAAACATATATTTGTTGAATTCATTTGATTTAGTGAATCTGAAAAGATAAAACATAATAATATAATTCATATTGCATGTCAAAAAAAAACCCTTCATTTTTTTAATTAAAAATGTGCAATTACAATTGTATCCACTTTCACTATAGTTTCATCATAGATGATATATAATGTCAATCCGAGCATAACTCAGCAACCGAATGCTCCAAAATACAGAGAAATAATCGTGGAAAACCAAAATGTGAGTTCAGAGAGCAAAAATCATTTCATCAAACATATTGCAGGCAACATTCAAGAAACCGCAAAACAAGTAACTGGAGAATTCAATTGAAAAATTGGACTTACCCCACCAAATCTTAACGGAGAAACAATCATGTCGACCTCCTTCAGCCCCTCCTCCGAAGAAAGGAGAATCTTCCATGAATTAACTCCCTCGTTAACTAGCTAATGAAAAGCTGACGAGGGAGTTAATTCATAGACTAAATTGAATGATGTTTGAAATTCGAAATAAGATTGCACGATTTCGAAACTTTGGGACGAAATCTACATTTTGTCCAAACTTTAGGGAAAAGAATTTGATGTGTGTGATAATGGTTCACTTTTTATTGTTTGTCTATTGGTATTTGGTGACGTTGAATGGGCACCTCCACAAAAAATTTATATATATATTAGCTTGTGGATGTCAAAATTTCTTGCAATTTTCTATTCATTTGCATTTTTTTATTCATGGGCCACACTCAATT
This sequence comes from Herpetospermum pedunculosum, assembly GCA_028017165.1. Taxonomy (NCBI): domain Eukaryota; kingdom Viridiplantae; phylum Streptophyta; class Magnoliopsida; order Cucurbitales; family Cucurbitaceae; genus Herpetospermum; species Herpetospermum pedunculosum. The sequence continues at coordinate 58,967,833 of CM051525.1, forward strand.
GTCTTGTTTAATTTGTACAATGGTCTTTTTTTATTTGGAAAGGAATGAAAAATGTATTGCAATGAAGGCTCGTTTGGGAGTTGGGGACACCACATCTCATTTGCATCAATAATTGATATTGTTCATTGTTCAATTATTAAAAGACTCCTATTTTAACTTTAAAAACGTGTTTTAAAAATTGTCACATTTTTTTTAAAAAAAAATTATAGGAGGGGAGGGAGAAAGTGGGAGGTGGTCGGACCTATAATGAAAATATTATGGGTGAAAATCTGGGCCGAGAAGATTCAGGAGCCCAATTCACCACCAAAGAGGGTCGACCCCAACGAACATCCCAAGTGAGCGCCAAAGGTAGGCACAAAAGAGGGTTAAGACTCGCGAGTAAACTCATGCATAAATGAGGGCTGACAAGTGGGTCAACCCATGACCCGACGACTGCCAACGAAGGGCTTACCCGCAGGTCAGCTCATGGCTCGTGGAGGGCTGACCTGTGAGTCAGCTCCTAACTGCCAATAAAGGATTGACCCTTAGATCAGCCTCTGGCCCGATGGAAGGACTTCGTTTATGGTTGGATCGTATTAAATACATTAATTAAAAAAATTTATATATATATATATATATGAAATTTGAATATATTTCAATGGGTAAAATATATTTTTTTAATATAAAGATATTAAAATATTTAATTATAAGGACAAAAATTATGCCTAAACTCTATAAATATGATCATTTAAGTTGAGCAAAAAGAGTATCTCTACACACAACACATTCTCCCCTCTCGGAGGATTGTCCTCTAAAATCTTTGTCTTTTTTTCAAGAAAGTCCACACAAGCATTGATCATGTGTTTGATTCATAGCGAGAAAGATCTTGGAGAGAATTGAAAAGGCGATGGAACACAAGAAGATGGTAGTTATTCAAAAGTAGTATGCTTAATCTATTTTTTAGTTTAATTCTGGATAAAATCAAAGTTGGTCCCAAACTTAATTTCTAAATCGTTAAGAAACCATAGTTTTCTGTTGCGGAGTGAACTGTTCATTCCAATCACATGTATCTCGGCAAGATCTATGTGAATCACGATCGAGCTACATGTCAATTGGTGGAGATTGAAAATTTCATTTTCTTTTTGTAATTTTAAATTTATAAAAGTACAATGAACTCTTATATATATATATATATATATATATATATATATATATATATCACTTTTGGTCCATCAGATTTCACTTAGGTTGCATTTTGGGTCTCTAAGTTTTCAAACTCGTCATTTTAACTCCTGAAGTTTGGAGTAATCACGTATTTGATCTCTACCATCAACTTTCCATTACGATAGAAAGCGATTTTTTTTAACTAAATTCTTAAGTTTGCATGTCATTAGTTTATTTAATAAGTTTAATTATTTTTAAATTTTTTAAACTTTAAAATAAAATTTATTAAACAACAAATATAAAATCTAAAAAATCTAAAAAATGTAATCTTCAAACATTTTAAAAAATATATATTTAACAGGTCTAGAAGTTTGATATTATTTTTTGTCTTTCATTTTTTGAATTTATCAATCGCTTCATCCTTTGTTTTCAAGAAGTAAACTCAACTCTTCCTAGAGTAATCATCGGTTGAGAATAAAAGATATCTAGTACCATTTAGAGATGAAATTTGAGTAGATGCCCATTGGTTTGAATGGATATGATTGTTAGTTAACTCAAAGTTATAAGTCTATTTTTAGTCAATTGCTATATTTGAAGTTAGTGGGGGTAAATGTTGATATATTTAGAGTTGGTGGAGTACGTGATTAGTTTTGTGGAGTTAGAGTTAGTGGAGTTAGTGACTATTTTTATGGAGTTAACTAAGCTATATTTAGCATTGAGAAAGTGTATTTAAGCTCAATTGTTATTGAATGAAAATGTAGTAGTTGTATTCCTCATTTCTCTTCTCTCTCTGAAACAACAGTGGTATCAGAGCTAAATTCTTAAGAGAGCTAATTCTTAAGAGGCATGTGAGTGAGAATTAGTAAGATATCCCTTAGAGAAACCGAGTGATACACTTTTTGAGAATTGAGTGAGATGGAATCTGGATCGAGCAGTCTTTCTTCACTGGCTTCACCAGTGTTAGATGGCGAAAACTACCAAGCATGGGCTAAACTACCAAGCATGGGCTATCAGAATGCAATACATGAAGGCGTGTGATTATTGGGAAGCAGTTGAGAGTGACTATGAGGTTGTTGCATTTCTCGATAATTCAACAATCAACCAGATCAAGACTCACAAGGAGAGAGTCACCAGGAAGGCAAAGGCTAGAGCTTGTTTATATGCAGTTGGGTCTTCGTCCATATTCAACAGAATTATGGCCTTGAAGTCAGCAAAGAACATCTGGGAGTTCCTCAAAAGTGAGTATGAAGGTGATGAGAGGATTAAGGGCATGAAAGTGTTGAACTTAGTGAGGGAATTCGAAAGAGTGCAAATGAAGGATTCTGAGTCCATTAAAGAGTACTCAGACAAGTTGATTGTGATTGCCGACAAGGCAAAAACATTGGGAACTGATTTATCTAACAATAGATTGGTTCAGAAAATTCTGGTTTCAGTGCCTGAGAGATATGAAGCAGTCATTGCTTCCTTAGAAAATATTAAAGACATTTCTAAACTCAAAGTGATAGAGTTAGTAAGTGTTTTACAAGCGCAAGAGCAGGGGAGGTGGGAGGTTGATGAGGCAAGAAGAAAGCATTGAGGGGGCACTGAAAGTCAGAATGCAGTAGGGAGAAGGTGGAAGAGAGAAGAAGTGGGGGGGGAGAAAGGAAAGTGGCAGCAGTAGCTCAGATTATGTTGTAAAGGATGATGGAAGTGTAGGTTCTAGTAAGAGCAGTGCATGCAAGCACTGTGAGAAGCATAATCATCCACACTTCAGATGTCGGAGAAGGCCATATGTGAAGTGTAGAAGGTGTCATTTAATGGGGCATATTGAGAGATTTTGTAAAGGATCTCAACAGCAAGGAGAAGAACATGTTGTAGTATAACAAGAAGGAGATTGATTTTTTGTGGCTACCTGTTTCTCATCAGCCACTCAATGTGACAGTTGGTTGGTTTATAATGGGTGTACCATTCACATGACAGGTGAAAAGGAGTTGTTCAAGGACCTTGACAAGTCATTCAAGTCAAGGGTGAAGATAGAGAATGGTGAGTATCTAGAAGTTAAGGGGAAGGGCACAGTGTCAATAGAGAGTTGTGCAGGAACCAAATTGATTACTGAAGTGTTCCTAGTTCCTGAGATAGATCAAAACTTGTTAAGTGTTGGTCAAATAGTAGAGAAGGGATTCAAAGTGTTATTCGAAGAAGAAAAGTGTTTTATTTTCGATTACAATGGGAATAAGTTGTTCAAAATAAAAATACAAAATACAGCACAAGAGTTTCCTATTGGATCCACTCGAGAAGGAACAAATAGCTTTTAAGTGTCAAGGGAGTGACGTTGAGCTATGGCACAAGAGGTTGGGGCATTTTCATCATAAGGGGTTGCAATATTGGCAGAAGAATGAGATGGCAGTTGGAGTACCAGTTCTGGAGGCGACCGATTTATTGGACCCATGGCTATAGGTTGTATACTTGAACTTAATGTGTGACATGATTGTGTATCAAGTTCAAGTAATAGCCAGAACGGTCTATAGTATAGGGATAAAGCTGGGTATCTTATCCTGAGGACACTATTGGACGCGGCCCGCTTTGCATAGTACAAACGATGTGATCCGAAATCGTTCATGTGGAGACATGCGAGTGGGGGCGTCTTGTGCAATGAGTTTGCATAAGACTGAACCACGAAACAAGTCGCTCTTTCTTTATAACTCCGTTTACTGTAAAGACCGACTTTTTCATATGATGACCTGGGTAACTCGATATGAATCTTGAGCACGCTATGAACTCTTGTTTAATCGGGTTTATCCTTTGACTTGTATGGGTGAGAGTGGTCTGAGATCGCCGACTCAATAAGCCTACCATCTTGGGGATAGTATGGTAGCAAGATGGATGAACACTTGCTGAACCTAGGATTTGTGAAGAGTCGGAGTGAATCAACACTCTATGTGAAGAAATCAGGTACTGGTCTTGTGATTGTATCTCTCTATGTAGATGACTTGCTGGTAACAGGAAATGATGGTGCTCAGATAGAGGTTTTCAAGCAAGAAATGATGAAGGTGTTTGAGATGACTAATCTAGGTCTGATGCATTACTTCCTGGGTATGGAGATTCAGCAAGGACAAAATGAAGTGTTTCTCTGTCAGCAGAAGTACATGAGAGAGATATTGAAGAGGTTCAATATGGAGGAGTGTAAAAGTGTGAACACTCCAATGATTGAAAAGGAGAAGTTGCAGAAGGCTGATGGAGAAGAACCTGCAGATGAGAATGTGTACAGAAGTCTAGTTGGATGTCTCATGTATCTCACATCCACTAGGTCTGACATCATGTACCATGTAAGTGTCTTATCTAGATTTCTTCACTGTACAAGTAAGAATCATATGTTTGCTGCAAAGAGGGTTCTGAGATATCTGAAAGGCACACTGTCTTTTGGGAGAAAATTCAGGAAAGTTGAGAGTTTTGAGATGCAGGGTTACTCAGACAGTGATTGGGCTGGGCCATTGGATGATATGAAGAGCACCTTTGGGTATTGTTTCACTTTTGGTGCAGGGTGTTTTTCGTGGTGTTCAAAAAAGCAAGATATAGTGGCTCAGTCAACTGCAGAAGTTGAGCTCATTGCAGCAACTGCAGCAGTCAACCAAGTTGTTTGGTTGAAAAAGTTGATGCATGACTTGCATCTAAAGCAAGAGGTGAGTATGAAGGTGTTTGTGGATAATCAGGCTACTTTAGCTATTTCATTGAATCCAGTTTTTCATAGAAAGACCAAGCATTTAAAGATCAAGTGTTATGTTCTGAGAGACATGCAGAAGGAAGGAAGTTGGTTCATTGCAGCTCGAATGAGCAAATAGCAGATATCTTCACTAAAAGCACTAAGTCTTTTAGTATTGGTCGTTTCATTTAGTCAGTTGCTATATTGAAGTTAGTGGGGGTAACGGTTGATATATTTAGAGTTAGTGGAATATGTGGCTAGTTTTGTGGAATTTTAGAGTTAGTGGAGTGATTGGCTGATTTTATGGAGTTAACTAAGCTATTTTTAACATTTAGAAAGTATTTTTAAACTCAAATTTTATTGAATAAAAATGTAGTAGTTGTATTCCCTATTTCTCTTCTCTCTTTTGAAACAACACAACAAAATCATGATAACCACATGAGACTACATGAGCACAAGTGACAACAATATATTTGGCACGTTAGTTTAAGCAACTGTTATTTTATTTACATTTTTGAAATTTTGTACAGTAAATTTAAAGAGAGAAAAAAACTATTCAAGTTCAGGAACAAAATTATACAATTTAACATGTAACCTCAAGAGCCTAAAATCATAATTTTGATATCAAAGATATCAACCTATATCATATGGTATTGGTGCTGCCTTGCACCACAAGAATAAAGTATGAAGCTCTCTGGTAATTTACATTTCACATAAATGAACATAGAGCAAAGCTTTTTCCAGCTACCAGGTAATGTATGAAGACTATGCTACATGACCCGAAGAGCGATAGATCTCGTTGATATAATCCGAGCGCACATAGACTGCATTAACCAGTGAGCTGTGAGTCCGGCCATAGAACATGTAAACTAACGCTCCGATCGCAAACCAGACCGAAACCCGTATCCAAGTCGCGAGCCTGAAAGTCGGGTTTGAAGAGGATAGAGTTAAAGTATATAGATCAGTAGAAAAATTATCAGAAGTTGATTTGAAAAGCAAGTTTACATTCAATACTCACCCAAGATCAATCAGCAAGTAGGTGTTTATAAGAATGCAAGCAACTGGCAAGAAAGGTACATATGGGCAAACAAAACCTGAGAGAGAAAGAAAATGACAGCACAGCTAAGTTAGATCAACATAACATTGTCATTTATGGTGGAAATATAGTTTTAAACCATTTGGACAAAAAAATGTTTTAATCTTCAACTCAAAATTGTATCATTATCGTCCACCGACCCGTATTTTCATTTGCAATGGAAGCCTTTACTATATAATCTTTGTGGTTTTGGCTTGAACAGTACAGTACCAATGAGGTTGATAAATAAAGACCACAATCAACAAATAACAATTATTTCAAGTGGTGTTATTAGCAAATAATAGAGTTCGACGTATGAGCTCAGAGCCTTACGGGAGCTTTTCGACTTGATTCGTAGAAAAAATCAATTCTAGATCTAGATAGACAAAATATTGATGAACAAGATAGATAACTAAACACTGCTCGCTTTATGATAAATAATTATGATATCACCACTTATAAAAGATACAAACCTCCTCTATGGCCAAAGCTGTGCCTTGCATCATCTTGATCTAAGGAAGCCAACACAATCAGGCTACCCAATAGAAGAACTCCCCCGACTCCACATGAGGCAAAACGCGGAATGCTGGTAATAGCAATCGTTAGAATCGAATTGAAAATACTAAAAAATAGATTGGCACTTAACATCATTATCAAGTTGATGATGCCACAAATTGGGTGCAGAATAAGAAAGATACAAAGAAAGGATAAACAGAAATGGAACTTAGCCACGGCTAAACATCATTCTCGAAAGTGGAAGGCATCCCTGGTTCTCCTTCGAGTACGAAGATATAAATTCCACAAACTAGTCACTTTTTTCTTTCCAAATATCTCTGAATAAAGTTGTGCATTTCATTATTTTATCTTAAATTCAACAGCATTTAGCCAAGCTCCTTATATGATTCGGTAAAAATGTCGACAAAGAGGATATCGTCTTTCATCATTGTTAAAATATGGAAATAGTTTACCAGCTACAACGTGCCCATCCAAAATATTTGTCTAGCTCCTATTTAGGCAGCACATCATTTCTTCCCTTTCCTATTTCCTTAATCAAATACTAAATACTTCATATAAACTTTACCGTGGTACATTATTCTAATTTAAATCAACTTAGGACCCCGTTCGAGGCTGTGATTTACTTGGTTAACAAGGAAAATGAGAGTCTTTATAAAGTGACAATGATATTTGAAAGACTAGCTACTTCGTGTTTCATGAAGCCGGACCATTGAGTTTAATCAAAAGAATTAGAGTGCATAAAAACTAAATTACGGCATATTCATTTAAAAAACCAAAAACGTAGGCTGGCTTCTAAAAGTTGGTTACCTGGGGAGATACTTGGCTGAAGCTGTGAATGTAACTATAAGAATTCCTACACAGACAAGTGCAATAGCCCAAGCAGCCGTTTTTCGCCTTTTCTCTTCTGCATTATACATTTTTAATTTTCATAGAAATGTCAACTTTAGCTCCAAAAAAGAAAAAGGCTAGCAACATAAATATTAGGTTCATTAACATTACTGATTCTCTAAACCAAGTGAATTACATGAAAATGAAACTAGGATTAGATTATTAATTTAAACATACGGTGTTCAATTTGACTGTTTCTTTACATTATAGAACACTACAAATTATTCGTTAGAGTAATTTTATTCATTCTTTCAACTATGTTGACTCTCTTTTTTTTCTTTTTATTTTTTGGAATATTAGATCAAATGTGGAGTGGAGGGATTCAAACACATGACCTCTTAAAAAAAAGTAGAAATGTCAGGTCGGGCTCCTGACTCCTATTCTTATGCTATGTGTGCTCGAATAGTGTTTTTGAACAAGGTCCAAAGATTATGTTAGGTTTCAAAAGTATATTCAAATTAATACTCAAAAAAAGTATATACAAATAAAGAGAGAACAAAATTGGTGAAGATCGTCATACTGAAACAAACCCAGCTGTTCGAGAGGGCTGTAACTTCCTCACTCTTGGTCCTTACCCAAAATGGTAACTAACAAACCCTTAGAACGATCCCTTCCCGTATACTCTCCGCACCAAGCTAACTAACAGTCAGCAGTACAATTTCTCCAATTATCCTTCCTTTCATAAACATTTACAAGCGGGGCCTAACAGACTATTAATGGAAAAATCTCTTGCCATAGTACCATATTAAATGCTCTAATCCCATATTAAATCATACGATCTAAAACCTTAAGCTATTAAAATAAGTAAAAATTAGTCTTCGTAACAATTTGTTGACGCTTTAAAAGTGAATTTAAATGGCCTTACATTATGCTAACAGCATGTCACTTTACTGCAAAATTAGTGCTAAGGCTATGTTGTAATTAGACTACTTATCAAAAAAATGTCGTAATTAGACTACCATGCCTTCATAATATTCTCCTGGTAAGTGGGAGTGACTAGAACAGGAATTATGTGAACAGTTGTATGTCGCTTAAAAACTAAAGCAATTGGAAGCTCCTTTACTAGGCTCTTTTTACTGCTCTGCCAATCTGATTAGTACCAAGTGCAGGATGGTCATATAAACCTTCCTGACCTAACTATCATGGATTGATCTATTCCAAGAGGAAAGTTACCGATTCAAATGCTTCTGGAGTAAATCATGGCAGCTACCTAATATCGTAACGCTAAGAAATTGTCTGGATCGTTTAGTCAAGTTATGCTAGTCTCAGCTCCACAGTTATTAAAAATATATTTTATATATATGAAAGAAGAAGAAAAAAAAACAACCTAACCTTTGTATTTACGATTTCTTATTTCTTATCTCCCTTTATCCATCTTTATGCATCCATTGTTTTACTAAGAAACAGCCTGTTTCTTATAAAGAAATACTAAAAAAACATTTCACCAAGAAGTAGAGATAGTAGTCATTCTAACCTCGAGATACTTTTCTCTCGATAAGAGGGTAAGTAAGTGCATTGTTCTCCTTGTCGCTTGAATCTTGAATATTATTCTCACGAAAACCAGATGAATCTTGAATATCAGTTTCCTGACTCTCACCATCTAACTGTGATAATGTTGAGTTGATAGCCTCTTGAAGTGATGATGGAAGTGGGGACTCATGTGGTGGAACATATCTGAGTATCAGAACCGATATTGCAACGGTGGTAAATGCAAGAAGTGTTCCCACACTTACCTGAATTCCACGGAAGAAGCATATAAGACAAGAAGATAGGGTTAGAATCTCAATGTATTCTGTCTATATCTTTAATAGATTTGATCTTTTTTCCAATCATATCATCTCCAGGTTATATGGAAACCTTGACTTACCATTCCTGCCAATTGTGAAACATCCATAAAGAAGGCCAGAGCTGCTGCAAAGAGACCTGTTATAATGGTGCCCTTTACTGGAACTTGAGTGTGCTTATTGATGTCTGCAAATATAGAAGGTAACAATCCATCTCTAGCCATGGCCATTAGGATCCGGGGCTGGAAAATAAATGCATCAAAAAGTTTAATTTATTATTTGGAGCAGATTTCTTTCTCACAAAAGGAATGTGAAATTTTACAATTAAATAGTTCACATTAACATAAAAGCAAAACATCCCAAGAGGGTGCCTGGTGTGAGGGCTTGGGATGTTTGGAGATATCCTAGTTCAAGCTCTACGGTGATTTTTATTTTTCTTTTTTCTTTTTAATATTTGTGAGTGTCTAGGCTAGCTTGCACGCACCTCGACTAATCTCACGGGATAACCGTCTGACCCTACTACATTTGGTTGTCAAGGAAATCCATAATAGTGGATTTTAAAGCTTAGGTAGGTGGTCACCATGGCTTGAACTCATTCCCTCTAAACTCTTTATTATTCTCATAGTCCTTATTGACTACTCGGCCAACCCATGATGGTTGAAAATTTAACAACTCAAAATCCTTGTTGTCTACCAAAGCTGGCCTTAGATTGCACAAGGCCTTTCCGGAGATTAATAAAGGTGGGCTAGGAGCATAATGCAAGTCGCAAGGAGTGGACCCCAATTCTCCGGTAGGAATAATAATAAAAGTAAAAGTTAATTAGTTAATTAATTAAATAAAAAGAAAAACTAGAGTATTGCCACAATCGCTAGCAAGAGGTCACCTCAAAAAAAATCTACCATCTTCAAGAAACTAATAACTGTACTAACACATTGACTAGTTACCAATTACAACGATAAACCCTGAACCATAATTGCCTTACTATCTACCATGGAAAATATTTTTTTATAGCACGTACCTGAGGAAGAATTGAACCCAATAAGCTTGCAAAAAGAGCAGTCACTGCCCCAACTGTAATTATATACCTGAGAATGAAAATGCTAGCTTTTAGAAGAAATACTGAAAATAAAAAAATAAAGGGAACAAGCAAAGACTCCCATGAATTTCCCTCGATTTAAAGAATCCTCACATGGCCCATTGTACACCATAGCTAGCAAATGCAGAGGAGATAGGGGTGTCAGGATCCAAGGCATAGTATGGTACCAAGCCAACGATCACCATGGAAACGAGCATATACAAAATGCTACAGATAAGCATAGTGAGTCCTATACCAAGGGGCAAATCTCGCTGAGGATTCTTCATCTGTCAATTCAAGAGTTAAAATAGTGATGAAATGCTAGAAACATATCAAGAAGTAGACCAAACGAAACAGAATTTCTAAAATCCCTATTTTTCAGTGTTTAGTTCCTTATCCTTAATCCCTTGCCTTCCTTTCTTCGTGATCTTAAGTGAGAATGAAAATGTCAACATAAACTATAAATGAGGTTATTTTCCTTTTTTGGAACGGAAAAAAGTATGATCTCACAGAGATGGTGAGATTGAGTATAAAATTTATCTTGCATTTCTTTAGTGAAGCTACCAACCAACCTCTTGGGATTGTTTTATGTGATATTATCACATAAAGAGAGCACGCCCCACCCCCTACCTAACTTTCACCTATTGGTAACATAATAGAAGAGTTATAGAGTAGATTAACATTTGCTAAGAATATCATTCATGAATCATCAAAATCCATACACAAGATATTCTATGGAATTAATTTCAAGCAAAGATTCTTGTTAAAAAAAATCAAGCAGATATTAGACTGAAAGTCTCTGTTTTTTTATGCCTGACGGCTGAGACAAGCTGCTAAAACTCACATCTATTTCCAATAAAAAAATTATCCATGAAACATCCTGGACATCATTCAATACTTTAGTATAAAAAGTACCTCCTCAGCAGTGCTAGTAATTGAATCAAATCCGATATACGAAAAGAAAACTACTGCAGACCCAGCAAACATCCCATTCACTCCAAAAGGAAAGTATCTACAAGAACATGAGAAAGCACAATCTAATGGATGTGTGTTCTAAGAAAAAATTAATCACAAACAAAATATAGTTTGCCTTTACCCGTTTTGGAGTTCATATCCAACCCATCCATCTCTGAAACCCAGATATCCACCGACTATAGTAATGAAAAGCAAAGCACAGACATTTATGGTTGTGACTATCGTTTGTGCCAATGAACTCTGAAAAATAACCATTGTACTTCACCATAAGGGAACTCACAAGCGAAAGACCAGATGTGATAAGAAACAATTTCATGGATCTACTGAAAACACCTTCTTTATCCCAATGCACAACAGTGCAGTGACAATACAGATTAAGATTGCTGCACATGGATCAACAACAATACCAAGTCCAGGGATCGAAATACGGGCCAAGAAAGCAGGTAACTTATCCTCACCTCCCAAAAACAGTGCCTGAAATGAACAGAAACGGTAGCATCAACAGAAATTGAGCACCATAAACATCTCATGCATGACATAAACTTAGGAGGAAGCGACGGACAAAATGAAGAAAATGTTTTGCTGTGAAGAACATATTTTCCTTTAACCACCAGTCAACATAACCATGTGACTAAAGTCCTCTTTATCGTAGCTCCCACGACATACATTTATTTTCAATTTGTCCCCTCTCTGAGTCTCTAGTTGTCTGAGACAAGATTGGCAAACTATTGGAATTTCTTACCACATATATTACATAGTGGCAGTGCCGAGTGATCTTCCTGATACTGAATCGAATGTTCCAAGTTATACATAAAATGAGCAGTCTTGTTTCTTATTCAGCACAGAGACTAATATAAGTTTCAGTGAGTTCACCAAAGTGAGAGAATCGAGGATTTAACATAGTTTGCAAGTTGAACATGCATCCTTTAGCTTTTTTCACATTTAAAATAGGAAACAGTAAGCTCGTTATCAATATCTATTCTAAAATGTTTGCTTCCAATTGCAACAGACCGCCCTTGCTAAAAAGAAGTGGAAAGATGAGCACCAGAATAAGGAAAAAAGAAACCTATATAGAGCAATCTTCAAGAAATATGCAGTTCAACAGCTTAATGGCATTGTGCTTATGCTTTTTTGATTTAGAGTCAGATAATTTGAGACGTTTGGTTTTCATTTAGCTAGGCCTAGGGATTGTTGTTCGATGGTCGAGGAGCTCCTTCTCCATCTACCTTTCGTGAAAAAGGGCATTTTTGGTGGCTTGCTGGGCTTTGTGTAATTTTGTAGGGCCTTTGGATTGAGAGAAGGTAATTATTCAGAGGGGTTGAGAGGTTTAAGGAAGATGTGTGGGCCCTTGTTAGGTTTCATGTCTCTCTTTGGGCCTCGGTGTTTGAGATTTTTTGTAATTATCCTTTAAGTCTTATTTTTCTTGATCGGAGCCCCTTATTGTTTTAGTTTAGCTCATTTTGTTTATTGAGCTTTATTTTTTGTATGCTCCTGGTATTCTTTCATTTTTTTTCTCAATGAAAGTTCGAATTTTCATTTTAAAAAAAAAAAATCCCTGTGGCCTCCCTGTTCCAAATGGCAAGATTACTGCTTACTAATCTCAGTTTTCTCAAAGAAAAAATTCTGAGCAGCCTAGAAATAAGCCTCTTCCCACCAATCTTTTATACTCCACGGGATGGTACGGCACCAAATCCACATGTTTCAAAAATTGAAAGGTGAATGAACCCATTAGAGAGAGTTAGAAAATGGTTAGAAATAGACCTTCTCAACATAGCAACTCTGACTTGAGGAAATCAATATCTCCATTTACAGGAAGATAACAGCAAAACAAAAGAGAATGCATACCTGCCAGTGCTTATCAAGGTTATCAAACTTCAAATAGTTTTTTCTTTTATTATTTAAGAAAGATATTCCTGGAAATTCTATAATCACGTATATTCATGCCACTAAATAGTCTCGTGTATGGAACAAAGTATACAACTCTGTTATTATTTTGGAAACATATGATATTGATTAACCCTTGAAACACATTCAATCTATACAGCCCAGTCTCAAGTTTAAGAGCATGAGTGTCAATAAATGTAGGAAGTTTTTACGATACCAGATTGGGAGTTATGCCACGAGCCACCGTAGAACCACCAATGGTCCATTCCATAATCAGAGCCCAGCCAACCAACCAAGCAACTCTGAGAGTAATCAACCACACAGTTAGTCACTATCTGAGGGTCACATAAGTTCATTAACAAACCCTGGCTTGGCCTATGAATAAGGAGGAAAGTTGAAGAAAAGTAAACGGGAACTTTGGGTTGTGGGTTCAAACCCACAACTAGATGTTAAAATTCTGAATTTTCTGACAACTAAGTGTTGTAGCTACAAGTAGTTGTCCTGTGAAATTAGTGAATCTATGTGTAAACTAGCTCAGATACTAATGTTATTAGAAAAATAGATTTTACTATTTCATTTTACAATGATCAAAAAATTTGTCATACCCTTCTCCAACACATATGTATGTATAGTGATAGGCACTCCCTGCAGATGGACACCGACATGCAAGCTCCGCATAACAAAATGCTGAGAGTGCAGCAGCAACCCCAGCAACAAAGAATGATATAGCAAGAGAGGGTCCTGCGTGCTCTCTGGCAACTGTTCCAACCAAAATATACACTCCAGCTCCAATGGTAGCTCCAACTCCTAATGATGAGGCAATGCAATCATCACATTTCATAACCCTTTTAGTTTAACCAACCAAAAAAAAATAGACACCCAATAGGCAAGGAAGAACTTGTACGTTTGGAGATGATTTATTTTAGTTCAATAACATGCGGGGTTGGAGAATTTGAATCTCTAACCTCTTGGTCGATTGTATATGCCTTAAAGTCAGTTGAGTTATGATGTGGTTGGCTATGTTTTTGAGATATGATAGACACATTCAAATAACAAAATCAAGCTGCCATCAGAAAACTCATAGGATTGACTTTACAACACCTTGGACGACATAAGCAGCTTAATTCCCAGTGACACACAGCTCAATTTCAAAACATGGTAACCCATATTGTCCTTGGAAAAGCAAGAAGCTAGAACAGAAGAAAAATTCAAACAACAATTGAACATGAGCCCTGCTCAATCCACCCAAGAAGGAGCAAATTATACTAAACAAAATCATGAGAAGCCTCAAATACTCACCAATGGCAACAAGGTCAAGAGCAGATAATTTCTTAGCCAATTGATGATGATTCTCCCTCGTTACATTCTCAGAATCCACCAGCTTTCTCCTAACCAAACTTTCAAAAACACCCGATAACCTCCTTCCATAACCAACATCCGAATCCCCCGAACTCTGCTCACGAACCAACATATTATTCACAGAACAATATAGCAAACGAAATTTGCTGTTTTTATCACTGTTCTATAAAACCCATCTCCAGTTTTCTTCAGAAATCCAAAGGGTGTCAGAAATAATGGATGATGGGATGATCTTTATCTTCACTCTTCCCAATAAAACACCATTCCCTTTCAATCCTTCAATCAATCCCGTGAAACCCAACAGACCATACAGTAGATTGATGGAACAAAGTTTGGAAGGAGCTTATCTGCTTTTGGTTGAAACTGGGATGCCTTCTTCCACGGTTCCACCAACTTCAATTTGATTCTGTGTTTGCGGCAAACGAATAATTGGAGTTTGAATATTAAAATGACATCGGGATTAGTTTAGATTAGAACTAAGTAAGATAGGATTTTCCATTTTCGTCTGCATGCAGAGTTGGAATTTCCATTCCAACCCACGTATTGATTCTTTTGGGAAGAAATTTAAAATTAGAGATTCAAATCTTTTATCTATAAAAAGGATTTTTTTTTTTTTTTTTTTTTTAATGTTCAGTGTTAAGCTCAATTTGCATTAAGATGAGCAATAAGATTGTAGTTGAATCTTAGCATTAATTAAATATTTAAAAAAAAAATTAGTAAAAAATTGAATATATGATAAAATAATAATAAAATTTGTAACAGACTAAAATAATTAAAAGTTTAGGATTTGAGATTTAAGGGGTTCATTATGCATTGAATTGCTATATTAGGGTTTAGGATTTGAGGTTATGCAGCCCAAATAATAATGATAATAATATTTTTTACAATTTTATTTTTGTAGATTTAAAATATCTAATTAGATAATCTAAAAATATAAATTTAAAAATAAAGGATTCTAACATAGGTATATTTCATGTTTTATTATCCATCTGTTTTTTTTTTTTTTGGCAACAGTATTTAATTAATGCGAGGATTGAATCTCATGCCAATTGAGCTATGCTCGGTTTGGCTACCCATCTGTTTTTTTTTAGTCTAAAAAAAAAAAAAAAAAAAAAAAAATTTAGTGAAGTAGCGACAAGTAGTTGTCCTGTGAAATTAGTGAATCTATGTGTAAGTTAGCTCAGATACTAATGTTATTAGAAAAATAGTTTTTTTTTTTTTTTTTCATCTGTTTTTTTAGTCTAAAAAAAATATTATTAAGGTAATATATTATAATCTTATTGCAATATTTTTTTATTTTTTTTTTAAGGGAACCTCATAGTGAAGGACATCTTATGTCAATTATTTTTTTATTTTTTTTGAAAAAAAAAAAAAATTGCCTTGATAATAGTGTCTTTTGAAAATATCAATAATCCAATTTTTATTCTATGATTTTTCTAATTAAAGAAAAGTATAGAATATATAGATAGCATCAAAATGGATGGATGTAAAATGCCAACTGGACAAGTATTGACAAATTTCAAATTTACACACTAAACTAATAGTCTTCAAATCCAATTTGTTCACTCTGCTCTGACAGACTTCACAAACACAAAGGCCAAACAAAAAAAAAAAATCAAATAATCTTTGGGATTGCAGACAGATTTATCTTATTAAATATAAATTATAACCATTAAAAATAACAACCATGAATTTCTATAAGATAGGATAACATACAGTGACTTTTGTTGTTGGTGCAGATTTTTGATCCTCTTCAGTTGGATCTCGGATGGTAGGTAAAGTAGTCGAGTCCGAGTAGACTTGCAAAGAATGCAAGAGAAACCTACACCAGTACGAGACTAGGACCAGCACACTTTGATGCTTAAGTCAGCAAGTGTGGTGAACTTAAGTAGAGTCTTTGTAACTTGAGAGCGTATATTTGCGTACCTTCCATGAAGAGTGTGACTTCATACTTATAGGGAGGTGTGTGAGGCGGTCATATTAGCGTCGTACGCCCACCTCATTATGGTGAGGGAGCAGGCGTCGATTGTCAGCGGGTTCCTCAGGATGGGACTTGCCATGCTTATTTTAAGGGCGGTGAGCGTCGCTTGATTGTCCGAGCTTCAACCATATAGTTTGGTCAGAGCGTTGTGGTTAATCAAAGTCTAATTAGAGGGTTTCCATGGAGTTTGAGGATGACGTCATGTTGAGATAACCCATAACAACTTTCAATTTTTAGGTTACATTTACATTCCAATTACAATAAAAAATCTAAAAAAAATCGAAGTACCTAGCTAACTTAAGTATAGATCAACTGGTTAAAAGAAAATGTCTTACCGATCGGATATTGAAATCTCCACCTACACATTGTCTAACTAAAAAAACTGCAAGTTCTCAAAATTGAATGATAAACGGGTAATAGTAACAACTATACATTGTTATAAAAATAATGTTCGACAATTATCGAGTTACATCCAATAAATAATTGAATATGCACAAACATTTAATAAATCATAGTAGTCAAATATTTGGTATGCAAGATACATTAAAGTTACATTGAGTTTGATAACAAAAATACTCACTGAATTTGACTCTCGGCCCTACACGCTCAAAAACCTGACATTAGAACCTGCGCTGACTTAAAAAATGGGTAGGAAAGTTGGATAAATTTCAACAATATTGTATTTGAAAAACAAATTCCAAAACTAAAGTAGTTCTTAAAAAAAATTACAAAAGTAGGGTAGTGAGCCAATGACATTAATCGCATACATGTTACATAATTTAGATGTTTGCGGGGAATGCTCGTAGTTGTTGAAGTGGTGGTACCTTAAATTGTGGACGTCGTACGCGATATTATATTCCCTATCCCCGACGACGCTCCTATAGGAGATCTTAAAGTAACTGTAAGAATTAACTTTTTCTTCCATCAGACACATGGCTGTAAACTCTGATCCAGTGATCCGGTCAATGTGCTGGTGAGCTGCTGTAAACTCTGATCCAGTGATCCGGTCAATGTGTTGGTGAGCTCAAATCTTGCCACGTATATCTTCGTGGCAAAAATATAAATTAAAAAAATAATCCGTGACCGGTGAGCTCAAATCTTGCCATGTATATCCTCATGGCAAAAATATAAATTAAAAAAGAATAATCAAAATCAAAATCAAAATCCCAAACGTTAAAAAAATATTTTCCAAGGGCTCCGACCCTCGTCGTCCACAACAAAGTTCACAACATCCACAAGGAAGTGGAGATGGGAAACTACTCTTCTCTTTATAACCATAGCCTGAAACTGAAAATATATACATACAAAGGTTGCAGTTTGATAAGAAATTACTACTTACTTACTTGAGGGTAATTCAGAAAAGATGAGCATAAAGCAAACCAAGAACCCAGCTTTTTTTAGGAGAAGCATGAAAAAGTTAATTCTCGCCTGGAACGCATAATGACCGGCCTTCATCCACGAGGTTTTAGAATAGAACTGTCGCCGGCCTTCATCCTCGGACGAGGTTTTAGAACAAAACTGTCATCGGTCTTCATCCTCGAACGAGATTTAAGAACAGAACTGTCGCCTAGAACGCATAATGACCGCTTTCATCCACAGACAAGATTTTAGAACAGAATTGTCGCCTAAAACGCATAATGAACGCCCTTCATCCTCAGACGAGGTTTTAGAACAAAACTTAGGAGGCTATTAATTCCATTCCATGTGACAGATCATAGATCATGTCAAGAATGTATGCAATTTATCTAAATCACAACCCTGAGACACATTTCATTTCATGTAGCCAAATCGCGACAAATGTACGTTTTATCTACCCTATTTTTTAAATTAGTTTCAAAACTACACTATTTTTTAAATTAGTTTCAAAACTACCCTATTTTTGTTTGTTTTTCTTTGTTAAACAACTAAAAAAACAGGAAAGTTAGAAGGGTGTGGATTTCACCAAAATAACAAGAATTTGGGCAGCAAAATGAGGGGTTGTAAGAAGGAAAAACAGAGTTTTTTTTTAAATAAAAAAAGAAACAGGGAGAAGTTAAAATTACAGAAAAGAGTTGTTTGTCAGATTTAGTTGTCAGAGTAAGTAAAAGCTTTATTAAGTCAAGCAACATTCCATTACAGAGATTATGACATCTTGCCAAAGAAATTTAGTCAAAGCACAAATGTCAATTTACTGATTCCACATACAACAGATAAAAACAACAAGAGCAATGCTTTCTCTTTACATTCTCTCTACTGCTACACATCTTCTCTTATACTCATAGTTCTGGAGATCATTTCATAAATGTTATTATACAAACCACAATAGTAAGTTACCAATTATGTGTGTTAGCCTTCTCGCCTTGGACTCCGGATGCAGGCGTCGCCGCCATCGGAATGCTGCACCCACAGGCTTCGACTCCTTTCTCCATTTTCCCATGTCTGTTGCCTCACGCTCCTGTCATTTGTATCCCCGCCGTCCGAGAATTGTGCCCACACGCTTCGACTCTTTCCTCCTCCGCTAAGCTCCTCATCCTCACACCCGGCAACAGTCTTCAGAAGCTCCGACTGCAGCAACGGGCAGTTTTCTTTGAGAAACTCAAACCCATCAGATTGCATTACGGCTGCATCAACCCTTTGGACAATCAGAAGAAAAAAAGAGAAGTTGTAGATATCCAAGAAAAAGAAAAAAAGACATCTCTAAAGAATGCATATCATAGTTCATAGGGCATGTATTTTGAATCTTTGATCGAGCACAAGCCAGAATAGTATCCACTATCTTAACAGAAAGAAGAACAAATTACAGCCATATATAGCATTCAAGAGTCCCGCACCCCAATGCCTGAAAATTCTTCCCCCAAGACACATTTGCCAAAAACTCCCATTGTCCTATAAAATTCCCTATAACCAGAATTACATAGTAAGGCTCCCACACCACACAAAATCACTTTTTACCCTGCTCCACTCGTGCCACGCCCACCTGATACGCTTATTTATATAAAGTCTAATCATATGATAGCCACCTAACGTAACTACCCCCATTGCAATTCTTCCTCCTGGAGTATGTATAACGGACTGGTGGCCTATAATATTTCCTTATGGAAAATAGTTCATCCATAAATCCTACTCTTAACATGGAAAGAAAAGAGTTCCTAATTTCTTGAGATTCTTAGTCCTATTGTGAAGCGAAAGTTCAATAGTATCCTGTGGCTTGCTTACATAAAAGGCCAAAAATTTGGCAGACAACACTGCATCCGGAAATCCAATCTTCAGTTTAATCCTATAATATTAACGAGTTCCAGACAGTGGAAAAACACAACCATCTATAGCATTTATGCAAGAAGATGTACACCAACAATCACGCATATCTTTGACCGATTGTAAGATATGAAGAAGAAAAAACGGCCGAGCACACTGGCACAATCCTAATTAAAGAAGTAAAATGCCGCCCAAGTCACCTAAAAGACAAATATTCAGCAGACTGATTCACAGAAGAAAATGCTCAGCAGACGTACACAAATTTCAACTATACCACCGGAATATATGTATTATTTCAGGCATGTTAAATGTAAGATTACCAGAAAGCACAATGTTATTATTCTACTCCATGTTATGGAATATGCATAGCTGCTGAAATTGCTATCCATAGAATGGAAATTATTCAATGAAAATCAGCCAATAACATACCAACAAGATTTTCCGCAGTAAATTTTAGGCAAACAGACTTCAAATCAGCAGCGTGATAGAGGTCGGCAAGGGCCAGAATATGGGATACAGAGTTCACGGATATGTCCTTGCAGAGTACAGATTCACACGTCAATCTAAGTCTGGGTAAATCATATTTATCAGCAGCAGCTAACAATTTAGCAGGTAATGATTCAGTTAAGGATGGAACCGAAGACGAGCTAGCTTCCAAGAACTCATCATCTTGTGGGAGAGTATCCCTATAAATGAAATGCAGCAAAGCCTGCTCAGATGAAATGCAAGAAACTGTCAGCAGACGGGAAGAAGCACATCGTACCTGCTACAAGTTCATCGGATTAAATACTGGAAGTGACAAAGTAATAGTTCTTTAGAGAATTCACCTTAAAAACCCTAGGTTCCATTTCTGTTATAAGAAATTCATCATTATCCTCTTCCATCATGTTGACAAAATCATTCTCGAACACAGGAGAACGAGCAGCCAATACTAGCTTGTGAGCACGAAACTTTTCCCCAGACACATTGAAAGTGACATCTGAACCCTCCTCATTTTCAAGCAATGTGCCAAAATGAGATCCAATATCAGATTCAGGGACATGGATTGAGTGTAGTCTTGAACTGTCTATTCCAGACACGACAACACCAACAGTGCAATTTATTTTCAAGCAATCATCCTTAAGGAAAACCGATGTTTCAAGTGAAGTCCTTCGAAAGAAGCGCTTGTAGCCCCTAAAACCAAAGGAAGTAATACAATAATTAATAATAAAAACTACATAAACCATAAAACAAGCTTGCATACAATGGTGAAAGTAAAAAGTGAAAAAGCCTTTTCACAATCACAAAATCTTTAATGTATTTATGCCACCTCAAACTTTGATTACATTTTTTTTTATAAGAAACATCAAAGAGGTATATTTCAAAAGAGAACCGGGAACAAGCAAAGGGCCGGGGTGGAGATCACACATGTAGAAAATTAAATATTAGTTAATTCACTTTGTTGAAGATGCTCAAGGGCTGGAAGCCTGGAATATGAAAACAAAAAAGAAAAAGCCAACTGTAGTTCATATGTTAGGACTCACCACCTTTACTATCAACTCGTCACCAGTCACCATAATATTAAGCAGCACAGAGAGCAAAAACGTCAGTCACCTAGACATTGGGTGTTCTCTTTGGTTAAATATAAGAGAATTCTTGTATAACCAATAGAACTATGAAGCACGGACACTATGGTAACGCGTATGTGTGCAACACTAAACAGACAATACAACACTTGTTGGACATGGGCAGGATACTAATTAAGCACCATAACAACTTGCCGAACAAATTGGATAGATGTTTGAACAAATGTCAAATACTTGTTAAGCATAAGCATAATAGAATCCAGTCAGCCATCTCACTGCCTGAGAAGTTCCTCCTCCATCTAATAATAATCTGGTCACCTTCAGAGAGATCTCTTCACAATCCACTTCACTGTCTTTAGACTCAATTACAATATAGAGAGGGGAAAACATATTTAAAATGCTGTGGAAAAGCCAAGAATCTTTCCAAAACAAAAAAAACTATATAGCCTGTACCACAACTACGAACTAAAAGAAACCTTCTATCAAGAACTTGCACTTAGAGAAAGAATTCCAGGGGCACCTTCCATTAGACTTGGCCTTCTTCATGGACCAGCTCTTATCCTCAAGGCTCAATCCATAAATGCTAACAATGCTTGAAAACCACAGGGAGTCATCATAAAAAAAAACCTAAACCCTAGTTAGAGACCAAGGAAATATTTCTAGACTTCAAAATTCTCCAAACCCAAACGCCCCTGTACTAACTTGGAGAAACTGAGCTCCACTTGACAAGATGAGAGTCATCTTCCTTTCCTTCCTCTGCCTGCCCAAATGAAATTTCTTATGAGCTTTACAATCTCTTTGGTCACTTTTCCAGGACCTTTAAACAAAGAAACATAGTAAAGTGGTTGTACACTTGTGCTAGTAAGAACCCACTAAGCAAGAGTAAGGTTGAAAGATGAGCATGTTTCCATTTCCATAGTTTTCTTTATGTTTCCACAATGACCAGGAATCATCAAATTTCAAGGAATTTCTTCCTGAAGGAATACAACTTCCCGATCAAGTTGGTTTTTAGGGGTGCAATGTGAAGACTTCCCAGGTGGTCACCAACTTAACACCACCCTCCTCTAAGCACACTTGACTGCAGGGTCTTGATGGAATCAGGTGCATTAGAGCTGGTATGGTTGCTTTACAGATATGCTTCTTAACTTTCAAGCCACATGACCAAAGGAAAAGATGGAATTGCATAGTTGAGAAGTTTTTTATTCTTGGTAACAAAAGCCTCCAAAGATATAACCAGTATCAACAAATAGGGTTGCAAGCCAAAGACCAAAAACACCTCAATCGAGTTGGTTCGGTTTCATAAACTATAAAATAAAAAAGTAGTTCGGATTTATCTAGCCAGTCAATCAGGTTGGGTCCAATTCATCAATTCAGGCAGTCAATTTGATTTTCCTAAAAAATGATTTTGACATCTTTTTTCCATTTTTCTTAAAACAATAGATAGGTCAGACTGGTATTGATTAGGACCAAAAACAGACCCATCCCGACCCACTTACACCCTTGTCAACAAACAATGAACATCCTTTAGACAAGCCCAACACACTTTAAATTGGAAGGGGAGAAAAGTTGGTCCATTACTTAAAAACAAAATTGTTATGGAGAAAAGGGTGGTTAATCAATTCATGCAACCAAAGGAAATTCCAATGTCTACTCTTCAATTATCTATTTAGCTATGAATTGGTGTATTTTGATATCTCTCTTTTGTGATTATAGTCTTTCTTCTCTTATTATCAATTGGAGAAGTTTTTTGTAACTATTGGATACTTGTATCCTTTCATTATATCAATGAAGTTCTCTGTTTCTTACCAAAAAAAAAAAAAAAAAAAAAAAATTCCAATATGGAGAAAGCACAAAATTACTTTCTTCCAACAAATCAACAATATCTAACCTACACGCGCACACATATATATCTAATGCTTTCAATCTTTTTTAAAAAAGGTAATAGGAAGACCATTTTCATTAAGAGGTACGGAAGAACAACAACAAAAATCAAGTTGAATACCCAAGCCAACAAAAGAAAAAGACTATAACAAGCTTGTAATAGGGAGCTCTAGTTGTTAACTATTGAAAAAGAAATATTACAAAAAGAACTAATCGCAAACGCCCACAAAGGGGCATTGAAATGAGCCAAACTCCAAATTTCATCACAAGACCCCTTGGCCCTCTACACCCCTAGAAACTCCCCTCTCTCTCTCTTCAACCAAATATACCATATTGCATATTGCCAAGAATCTCAGTCACCAAAGAAATCTACCTCTATCACAAGGAAGGACAAGTGCCTCCTCCATTGTAGCCTGTGAATTTTAATCAAGAGTCAAGGCAACCCCAAGCGCCAGCAAAATTCTGTCACAATCTTTTCGGGTGAAAGAAAATTGCTATAGGATGTGGTCCAAATCCTCAAATGTCTACTTGCAAAGAACACATCACTAAGGCCTACGAATGGACGAGGAAGATCTTTGGAAAAATATGATGTGAATCTTTTAACTTAAAACCACCAAAAAACCCAAAACAATTTGATTTCAACCCCTAAGGGAAGGATAGATGTGAATTACCTTGACAACCAAAGATTCAAGATTAGAAAAATAGTTCCTTACCTAAGATTAGAAAACTCCACAAAAGGAAAATATATAAGTGGAGGAATTCCTATCTTTCTAAAGGAGTAGGCTTGCTCTTCTTGAAGCTACCTTATCTAGTATGTCTCTACACATTATCCCTACTTAAGATGGGCAAAAAGGTTTATTTTGAATGGGAGAAAACTTCTCCGGACTTCCCATGGAGAGAGTTGACCAAAGGGAGCCACCTTACTCATTGGAACAATGAGTGTTAACCTAAAGTTTGTGGAGGCCTCAAGTTAGCAACTTAACGAAGAATACATATATATTGATAAGAAACAAACTTAATGAAGAATAATGTGGCTTTAATAACTAAGTGCCTAGGAGATTTCCTATTGAAAGAGATAGTATTTGACATGATACTGTTACAAGTATGGTGGAATACCTTGTGGATGGTTCGTGTGTGAGGCTAAAAAGTGTGATGTTGGAAGCCCATTGAAAAAACATATCCTCGCGTCTAATGGAACCACTATTTGCCTCCAAGTTCCATAAGTGAAGAAGAATAAAGTTGGGAAGTATGGATAAGGATTTCTTCCTTTCATCTCAATATTGAGAGGAAAATGCACAATTTCTTCTGAGAAGGCAATGATGGTGGCAAGCTGACCCATCTTGTAAGATGGAATTCAATTTCTAAATCTCAAACTGAAGGAGATTTAGGAATTGGTGGACTGAAATAAAGAAATAGGGCTCTTCTTGCTAAATGGAGATGGGGTTTTTATCATGAACTAAATTCTCATTAACAGCATATAGTAGGGAAGAAAAATGTCAACCTTTGAAGCCCATGGCTTAGTATTTCTAAAGCCTGCAAAAGTGTGGACAAGTATGTTGTTTTCAGAATTGGTAATGGTAAGAGGATTTTCTTTTGGCAGGAAGTTGGGTTAGCATATTCATCCTTAAAATCTTGTTACCCTCATCTATTTAAAGTGTCCCTTCTACCAAATGGATATGCCTATCTTGGAAATTTACTTACAGAAGGTTTTTTAAGGAATCAGTGAATTGAGTTCTCTTCTAGTGGATTTGGAAGCTGTTACCTAGAAGTCCATGACAATAATGAGAAGATGGAACATTGATTCCTCGGATGATAATTGGTTGGAATGCAATCAGAGAGTTTTTTAGAACAAGCAAAAGCAATGGTTTGATCGGTTTGAGGCAGCTAGATGGAAAGCATCACAATGGTGTTCTCTTTCTAAACCATTTTTGGAATTTTCTTTGCAAAATGTTTTTGTGAATTAGGATGTCTTTTGCATCAATAAAAAAATGCATAAAAAAGAAATGAATTGGGAGGTCTTCCTAACTCCCTCTCAGTTTTGCTTTCTATTTTTCTCACTGATATTGTATGTCTAGTCTAGCATTTGTTTCTTTTCATTAATTCAATGAAAAAATTCCATTTCTTGTTTTTTTTTTTTAAACTAGTTTTTGTGATTTCATAGGGAGCACACAGACAGCGGGGTAAGCAATAAAGCACACCTCATCAAGAACAATCTCCAGTTCATCATTGTGAATTGACAACTTCAGTACGTGTCAAAATAATAATAATTGTTGAAAGAACCTCCTTGCTTCATGTAGCTATCAATATTGCGATAAAAGGAAGAAAAAAAGAATCCTTATCCATATATTCCCAATCTGAAAATCTAAAACATTCATTTCATATATGTTAATCTCTCTCTAAAGACGTGAAAATGAATGACAATTGAACAAGCATCGTGCAACTAACCGTTACCCATGGTTCTAAATTCATTCACATCCAACAAAAACAAGAAAATTCAAGCATTAACAAATAAAATTCTTACCACATGCTACCTCTGTACTTGAGCGTATAAGGCCCACTCTCGAGCGAGCGATCGAAATGACTATGCACCTTATGTTTTCCATCACCACTCTGGTCCACCAAAGTAAGCTCAAACAACGCACGCACATCAGTGCCCTCGCTCGCCAAGGCAATGAACACTGAAACATAAGCCGAATTATCCTCAGGATTCTTTCCATCAGGATAAAAGTAAATAGCCCATTGATATCCTCCGACGGTGAAATTCTCGCTGGCAATATGTTTTCCGACGCCGATCCCCTTGGCAAGAGAATAACCCTTGATGACAAAGTTATGGGAGCCATTAACAGTCTCGGTAACGGAGCGGGAGCTCGTCGGAGAAGCTAAGGGGCTCTTGTTGGGGGAGTACATCTTGTTATGGCTGCGGAAATGAGATGCTCATGGGATTCAACGTGGAATTAAAACCCTAGGTCGAGAAGACGAACCTGACAACGGCTGCAAGAGCTGTGAAGAATCTGCCGGAGATTTTACAGATGAAGATGAAATGGAAGATTTGGGAGAGATGAATTTTGATTACGAAATCAATCAGCTCTCTTTCAATCTTCAATCGCTTCTTTCTCTCTCTCGCAATGGAAGTTGAAGGGAAGAGGGAAAATGTGAGAGTTCGTATTGCTTTATAAATATCATGAATCGCTTCCTCAAAAATCAATTCATTTTTTATCAATTTAAATTCTAAACTTTTAAAAGTACTTAAATCAAATTATTCTTCTTTTCAAAATAGCAAGAAAAATTATACCTAAATCTTTTCAATAAGTAAAGAAAAATATACCAACATGAACTCGAATAGATAAAGAAAAATATATGACAACACGTGCATAGCTCAACCGACATGTATGAATTATGAGCAAGAGGTCTCAATTCTCGCTCCCAACGTGTTGTAATATATATATATATGAACACGTGAATATCAAAAATTTAGTATTATCCATTTTATTTTAGTATTTATTTGTGGCGGAACATTAATTCCTACATATAAGGAAGTGTTATATCCTGCCAAACCGAGAATAAGGTTGTATTAAGAGTGTATAGGTCCAATCAGTGCATTAATTTTAAAATGGAATCTTAATAGAGGATCTACTAATTTTTTTTTTTAAGTGAGTATAACTCAAAGCATAAAGTATGTGTTAACTACCCAGATATCCGTGGTTCGAACATTTCTACCTTATATTGTATTAAAAAAACAAAAATTGATACAATTTTAAGTTTGGAGTTTTAAGTAATAACCCACAAAGTTGTATAAATTGATTTTTTTTTCTTTTTTCCAAGTGTAGTGTCTTTTATTATTTTTAAAACTTTAAGGTAGTAAAGGTTATCTATAACCTAAAGCATACTTAAACTTGTTAAACAATATATCATCGACCAAAGGATAGAGGTTCCATGTTCCTAAACTCGAAATAAAAATGAAAAAAACATTTTAGTAATGTATTAACTAATAAGTCGTTGACAAGGGAGGTCTTTAAGATGATAATAAGTACCGTATCCATTAAATTATGATTGGTCAATTTTATTTAATGGTATTTTTAAAAAAATATATTGAATGGTATTTAGAAATAGAAATTTTATATTAAAAATGAGTGGAAATATAAAACTCTAGTTATTATTGAAAAAATAAAAAATAAAAACAAAAGAAAGAGGTGTGTTTGAAAAGTGGATGCACTTGTGAGGACAAAATAAAACACAATCAAACCAAATATATTCTTACAAAACTCTACTAGTTTTTTCAACTTTTTTTTTTTTTTTTTTTTCTTTTTGGTTTATTGATTTTTTTTTTCTAACAATATATTGATAGGAGATTCGAATTTAAGACATTTGGTTCATAGTTGCAGACTATTTAATATAAATTATACATTACATATCAAGCTTAGATAAGCCTATTTTTTTTTAGTACGATGGGGGTGGGAGTTTCGAACCACAGACCTCTTGGTCGTTAACACATACATATGTCAGTTGAGCCATGCTCGCTTTGGTAAAAATTTGGACGGTAATAATGCATTTAAATGTCTCCTGTGCGTGGTTGTTTGCACAGGTGCATGACCAATCAACCCTCACTCTCGGCTATCTAGGTGTGTTACTCGTTGCACCAAGTGGTTGTTTGATAAATTGTTTTAAAACATTTTTGCCCCGTGCGTGGTTGTTTGCACAAGTGCAGGATCAATCAATCCCACTTTGGACTATCTAGGTAATGCGCTACGCTAACACACCATTTGCATCAAGCGATTGTTTGATAATTTTTTTGAAAATCTGCCCTAGAATAGAATCGAAAACTCCACTCTATGCTATCCTAGATAAGCCTAGATAAGTTTGATTTAATGTAAAATTAAATTATGTAGTTAGTCTAAATATTATGCCTACTTAGTCTAGAAGTATGTGTTAAATATTTAGTCTAGAATTTGAATTATGTTTCTCTTTAATTTTTACCACTACTGATGAACTAAACACAAATTAAAATTAAAATTAAATAATGTAACATGACAAGTATTAGGATACCTTTCAGAGATTAATTGAAATAATCAAATAACCAACCATCTATCTAACTAGTTATCAAATCCTGTCAAATTTACATAACATCAATTTTTTTTTTTTTTTAAATAACTATTTTGAGTAACAATGATTAGAGAAAAGCATAGCTTTTTACTTAAAAAAATGTGTAGTTTAAATAAAATAAAAAATTATAGATATACGAGAGCTTTGAAATTATTTTCAAAAGTATGATAGCTAAATTATGTAATGAGTCACGATTGAGATAACTGTGTACCGTGGCCACGAATTGTGTACCGTGGCCACGAATTACTAGGTAAATCGTGAACGATACCATGTACACGAATTCCGCATTCAACCCCAAATTTGTCAATAATTTCCTCCACCATCCTTGTTCTGTAATTTTGTTTATGGTTAACATTATAATATTTATTTCTTTTTTTTTAGACAACCCTAATTTTGTAATTTTTATTTAAATACATTATTCATGAATCTTATCCCATAGTTTTGATCATGTTGGATATTTTTTTATTATTTATTCAACCGTAAATTTAGTTTTGAAATAGAATAAATTAAAAAAAAAAAAAATAGCCATAAGAACCTCATATAACTTCAAAATTCTTGTCTTTTAACTTAGAAATTTTTGCTAATATTAATATAACTCAACCGACATAATATACGACTAAGTGACTAAAAAGTTACAAGTTCGATTCCTCTAACCCACATGTAATAATAATAATAATAAAAAAAAATAAAAATAAAAAACTAGAGAAATTCTTTAGGCTCCATATGTCTTAACTCTCATCATCTATATATTCCAAGTTTCTTAAACCCATCAAAAAATTCAACGACTCCACAAGGTAATCTACTTGAAATTTTAGACATTTAAACGATAGAAATTACAAAGGAACAAAGATTACAATTACAATATTCTCGAAAAAGACAGCTACCCTAAAAAAAAAAACAAAAAAATTGATAATAACTCGCTAAACTAATAACAGAAGAGACATATATCAAGCCGCAGCACCATCCATCCCCATATGTAACTTCTATCTCTATGCCTAAAAAAATGTCATTCATCAGCTGTGTGAAGAGTGCATCCAGCCTCCGTCCCCTTGTCGTACAGAGTCGTAGATTGTGTTGAATCATATAACACATTGCGTCGTGGTTGCATCTTGGATTAACTCAAGTTCATGTCATGCCCAATTCAACGAACACAATGAATAAATCGTTCGACACGACACGACGCGCTACCAGTCACATACCGGTGAAGTGTCAGGAGCCAAGTCGACTTTTCCACATCCCAGGATTGCAGATTAGCAAGTTGACCTAATCTAATCTATGATACACCTTCTAGCTGTTAGACTTTGTGGCTCAGAAAAGTTGCCAAACTCGCTCATCTCAACCAACACAATCAAATTTCCTAAGAACCTAATGATCTAGATCCTATCCTTATCCATGTTAGCAGATACAGATACCCAAGTCTTTACCAGTTTAAAAAGCTGAACCTACTGCCACTACCAATAGCATCCTCATTGGTTGAATCAGATTCACTTCCAATAGTTTCATCTGAACTATCACTCGGGATCAGTTGAATCCTATCTGCATGCTCCATGATCCAGTCTGTGAATTCAGGGGATGATGCCCACTCTGCCAAAGCTTGTCGGGTCGAATCTCTAGTGAAATCATCCCAGGCTTTCTTTGTGAACTTCTTTCGGTTGCGGGTTTTGTGGAAGGTTGAGTAGTAGTCCTGATTTTGCATTCCGGAGGACGGTGAAGTCACCCCTGCAAGTAACACACATCAAACAATGAAAATGGTAAGAGGCCTCAATTGGGAATACGAAAGACCGTCAACATGTACAAAAACAGCAAAGGAGATGAAAGCAATAGAGCAAACAGCCAACAAAAAACACACCTATAACAGGCGAATTCGACCAAGCTGGGCTGTGGCTATCAGAAGCTCTCCGTTTCCTGTCTTGTAGGCTTGATGGGCTAAGGAATTCAGTCCGAGTCCGCTTCCCAACAACAATTTGCTTATTCTGCCGTTTCCATGGGCTACCAGATCCAGAATATGATTGGTCCCTAAAAAAATATATATATATAATTAGGTGGTCTGACGGTCTGATCAGTATTTATATATACACATATATCAGAACACAAAAAAAAGGTTGGGTAGAGGGATCCCGGCCAAGGGCAACTTATACAAGAGTAGGAATGGATAAGGTAAACAGTACCATTGGTACAAACAGATGAGTTAACCAGGCCTTCGTCAATAGGTACTAGACTAAAGCAGGATTCACTTACATGACCTGTTTTTTAAGGAAGTAATAAGAAGCCATTGTTATTGCTAAGATAAAAAGTACAAAAGGGAGATGAAATGCTTCCCAAGATCCATTAAACATACTTATTTTGCATGACATTTAGGATATAAAATGATCCCCCAATCTAACCACATAAGCTTAGAAAAGGTATATTATGCATTCTCCAAGAAGAAAATGAAATAACCCTATATCAAATGTCCATATCCAACATTTAAACAAGTGAAAGCTTTTAATTGTCATAGATGCAGCAGAGTGCAGAGCACAAAATAGATTAATATTGCTGCAGAGAGAGATAAAAAATTGATTAAAAAATATCTGCTTTAAACATGTTAAGGAAGTAGAAAGGCAAGTATTATTGAACTCAGATCGAACCACACTACTTCAGAAAGTAAATAGAAGAGCAAATGACTTACATGGTACCACGCCGCTTCAGATAAGAGATAAGGTAGCAGACGGCCCAACAACAAACAAAGGCACCAAGTGCTAAAGGAGCATCAGGAGTACTCTGTAAAATAAATGAACCACAGAACAGTTAAGCACTTGACTGTATGAGTTTAAAGATTTAAGATACATAACAGTTAAATACTTGAGATTAAAAAAACTTCGAAGGAACTTGGAAAAAATTATTCCAACTGGAACTAATAATATTTTTTTTTTGATAAGAAACGAATTCATTGATAAATGAAAATGAGCTAAAGCTCGAGCACCCGAAGGTGATTACAAGAAAGCGGACCAATTAGCGGTCAAATGAGAAAGACTATAATCTGAAAAGGGGTGTTTACATTTACACCAATACAAAAAGAACCAAAGAGATACCCCAATGAAAACCGCCCAAAAAATCTTAGCCTCTCCCCGGTTAAGAAGCAAAAATTACTTTTAATAAGTACTCGCATCTGCCATGACCCCAAACCTCTAACAATCCATGATAAGAACTTCATTGATCAATATTGACGCCCTCCAAAATGTTCAAAGTGGCTGTTTTATCATAATTCACCGAGGAAAGAAGATTTTGAACCTCTCTGTTTACCCTTGGCTTTTTAGTCGTGGTGGCTTTTGTTTTTTTTTTTTTTTTGCTGAGGGGCTGGGGGGAGGGCTGTAAGACAGAGGCCATGAGCGAGTAAAAGGGATGCAAGTTGGCTCAAAGTAGATGAGAGGGAAGGGTGGTTGTTTGGGTTCGGGTTGTGGTGGAGTGGTGATGCGGAAAGGGGAGGTTCAGCTTGGGTAGGGGTGGGGATCGGAGATAAGGGAGGGAGAAACGCCAACGGGGAGAGGTCATTTATGGTTGATGAAGGTTCGGCGAAGATGGTGAGCTCGAAGTTATTTGGGGAAGTTGGTTCCGTGAAGAGGGTATGCGGGGAATTTGAGTTTGGGTTGGATAGGTAGGCCTCCGTATCAGAATCTCGGGGGATAAAAGGGTTGGCGGATGTTGAAAAACTAGTTCCAAATTTTAAAGTGGTGGGCCCCAGGGGAAGAGAGAGAGTGTGGCTAGGGAAAGAGGTTGCGGGGATAATTAAAGGTAAATTTGGTGAGGGGGGAGGATGGATAAAATCTTGCAGGCGATTTTTATCAAAATCTTGCAGGAGATTTTTATCTCGAATAGTAATATTCGGCAGCTGTATTTGGGGGAGGAATTCTGGCGGAGGAGGCAATAAAATCGGAGGTGAAGGAGAAATCTCCAAATCTTCAATTAAAACGAGATCTTCAACCATAAAAGATTGACCCTGAAAATCCTCCAAAGATTCGTTGGCAGCTGGCAAAAAAGATCCCTCAGCATCCGAAAAAATGTCAACCGAAGGCCTTAATACTTGCCTTTCAATCTCTTTCGAAAACGAATCTTTAGGGTTAAATGCCAATAACTTCTTTGCCGGTAATTGGGGGGCAACCAATGACATTCCTTTTTTGTTCGAACCGCCGGTGAGACTCGTGATTCTCACCTTGATGCCACTGTCGCCGCCGGTCAAGGAAGCTGGGATGGATACTTCTGCGGGGATGAAGCCAATTCCATTTGAACGGATTTTCATTCTAGCTTCCGAGAGGGTGATCGAACGTGCGGAGTCGCTTGCCGATTCTATGAACCCTCCACAAACATCACCAATGAATCGAAAAACTTGCTCGGTCCACAGAGGAGGGGGAAGATTGAAAACTCTAATCCAACCACCAAAGGATGCAGTCATGAGATCCTGTTGAAAAGAGCTCAAAGAGTAAGGTAGAAAACGTACCTGATAATTTCCAACAACCACCCAATCGGGGTTGGCGCACAAAGATGAGGCAATATGGGAGTCATAGACAAGAAGGAGCGCCTTATTATCCACAAAGGGATTGATTGTGCATCGATTGGTGGTATTTGCGAGGAGAGCCAATCTAATACTAGGCCAATCATCCTTGTAGTTTCTTCTTTGGAGAACAACGATTTCACCCCCCGGTTGATGTACTGGCGCTTTTGGCTCCGATGGTGGTTTAAGAATCAACCGACTAGAATTGACAGGAGCTACATAACTGAATTTTGAAGCCTCATTCGAAACAAGAGTTGTTTCTTTGATGGCAACCCCAATTCCGGGTTTCATGAGAGTTGATTTATATGGTTGCTTTGTTGGAGGAGCTTCTAGGGGAGGCTTTTTCGGGTAGTCCGAAATCAGCGATATGAAAGAAACCCATCCTTGCTTATTGATTTCCGAAGGAATCATCAGCCGGTTCCTTCTGCCAGAGTGCATAACTTGGTTCAATTCGACAAAATGGCCATTCTTGTTGCTAAGCTTTTCCAGCCATAGGTCATAATCCTCACTTCTTATTTTGTCGGAAAACTTGTGATTGCTAGGTGCTGTTACTAGATTGTTGAAAGAAGAGACCAACCAGTTTAAAGATCTCCAAGTGAGGGAGAGTGAGCAAGATGAGTGTCCTCCTTTCTCAGTTATTTTTGCTCGACTGCCTTGGAAGTACTCATCAAAGGCAATGTCGAAAATTTTCCTATCAATGGAGACGGAGCGAGTGGGACGATTCCATGGAAGAGTTTGTGTGGGGACGGCGGCCCTGGTGGCCATGGTGGCAAGATGTTTAGGCCGGAGAGGGGGAGGAGTGGTAGAGGAGAGAGGAGAGAGCACATTTTTTTTAACTGGAACTAATAATAAGGTCAACTTTGATTGTAGAACTGGAACTAATAATAAGGTCTACAATCATAACAAAATATTTGGAAAGGGTAGACCAATAACTCAACTTCGTAATGAAATTCTTAATTCAAAGTTTAAATATGGCACACGTCCAAAAACACAGAAGCATTGACACACCTGAAAGATAGACATGGCTCCAATCCAATAACTCAACTTCGTAATGAAATTCTTAATTCAAAGTTTAAATATGGCACACATCCAAAAACACAGAAGCATTGACACACCTGAAAGATAGACGTGGCTCCAATACTACGCATTGCCCATTTTACAAACTGGGCCACACCAACATCAACATTCCCATCCTGTGAGATCACAAACTTCCTGACAATCCAGTAACCCAAGGCAGCTCCAGAAAGAACAATCCCCAGAAGTAAAAAGATAGCAACCTGTAAGCACATGAGAAAGAAGGATCAAGTATTAGCACATACATCAATAGAAAGAAAAAGAAATGTGATTGGAATCATAGGTCACTGATCTTAGATTTAATGAAAGGTTTTCATTATTTTGTGTGTTGCAGCATCTCATTCATCTTAATCCCTGTTTCATTTTGTCTAACTCATGCATATGATTGGATAGAAATAAGGGTCTTCCGTTCTTTTACCTCTACACAAACGAATAGATGATGCTCTAGGTTCTTTTCTATTATTCTATATAATACTCTAGGTTCCAAACACCACAAGATCGTAAAGGAAAAATAATAATAAGTAAGACAGCATAAAAGAAAAGAAAACTATAAGCTCATACATATGATGTAACAAAACTCTAATATATTGTAAGCATGCACTCTAGAAGGTAAAGTTAAGAATCTCATTTGAAATGCATTGGAAGTAAAAGTAAGAGAAGCTTAGACTTACAGGATTATGCATCTCTTCGTTCAGTCCAAAACTGAGAAGAATCGAATTTACAAACATTGCAAAGTGGTGAACAAGATAGGATCCTGCTCCAAGCTGGAAAAGACAAATAGGCAACTTTCAAGGAATGCTTAATTGAAATAAGTAAAGGTACAAATTCTAATGCTGTACTCACCACAGATCCATATACAGTGAGATAAAAGACATTCTTCCTTCCAGTTGGCAACAACTTCATTCCCTACATAATTAACAAACCAATAAGGGAAATAAAATATTTTAAGCTTGTAAATAAGATACTAGCAAGCATGAAAGTCATCGACCATCAAATTGACAAACATATGGAATGGCCTAAAAAATTTCATAACTAAAATCTATGAATACTTGCTTGTGAACTTTGCATTATCTAAATCTTGTAGATGAAATTGTCCACTATCTATTTCCAGTCCATGTAATTACTAATCGTGTGCGGTTATTTCTGAAAATAAATCACAACCATCTTGTCTTATATCTTAAAATTCCTTAATTGAAAGTTAAACTTCATAATTATGTTGCATAAGGTAAGCAGATAAGCATCAAAAAATTATTTTAGTACCTGAAAAAGAATAATTAAGACGACGAGGAAAATTCCGATAGCCATCGAACTGCTGTAATAAAAAGGAACCCAGCTGCTGAAAACAGGAGCAAGCAGAAGCAACATAAATCCCAACACTAGACACAATAGGCGCCACTGTTGAAAATCTGCAAAAAAATGGAAAATAAATTAACATATTAACATCAAGTAAAATAATTTATGACTCAGGAAGCTCAATAGCCAATGTGATAAACACCTTCTTCAATAGCAATTGTGACGGGACCACTTAG
This sequence comes from Herpetospermum pedunculosum, assembly GCA_028017165.1. Taxonomy (NCBI): domain Eukaryota; kingdom Viridiplantae; phylum Streptophyta; class Magnoliopsida; order Cucurbitales; family Cucurbitaceae; genus Herpetospermum; species Herpetospermum pedunculosum. The sequence continues at coordinate 59,003,103 of CM051525.1, forward strand.
AGGCGTGACATTAATAACTTTAATATCAACATATCTGACTTCATAAGGAGACATGGTGGAGCTCCATAATCCCTTTTGAAAAAATTTCCACTCATCATCTTCACACTGACACAATCCACGTGAATTGTTCCTGCAGGGTTTACAGTGAAAAGTATCAGAAGTGTTGTCTTGGAGCAGCTTTTGAAGACAAGAAAAAAATATCCAATTTTTCAGTTGTAGTTGCACTAGTATTTAATTTTCAAATTACATCCCTTGAGACTCGCCCATGAACAGTGCAAATTGTAAGCATCGTGTCTTCTTTGGTCTAAAAGAGGCTAGTGAGTAGTGAATATCAGACTATGGAACTCCACTTACCAGTGAAAACAAACCTGAATTTTAGCATGTTGTCTTTCAGGAATAGCAACGGATGGAACTGCAGAGACTCGAAAAGAACTGGCAAAACTTCCAAGTTTTAATCTTGAAAGACCAGAAATCCGAGCACGATCACATTGTATATCATTGGCTCCAGAAAGTGGGGATGGAAAAACATCTTCAGCTGGGTGCTCGAGGTCAATACCTATCAATTGTAATGTTACATCCAAGGACGTTAACTAAAGAAGTGCAACAAAAAAAGACAAAAATATAACGAACCACTAATGCTAAATCAGAATGTTTAATCAGCAAACATATAATAGATACGATATGCACAAAATAACAATTAAAGAAAACATTGTATTCTATCAATAATCTCCACTTCCTATACAAAAAAAAAAAAAAAAATCAGTGAATGAACTTAAAGCAGAGCATGATATAACCATCTTGAACGTACGCACAAATTGATCAAATATGAAACTCAATTGAAAATACACAACACACTCACTGAACTTCGAAAGATGACTTATAAAGAGATGTCTTGATGATTAAACCACGGCACATTGAAGAAAAAAACTTACAATGGACATACTCATATACCCTAAAAACTAGTTCTTCGTTTTTCCTTCATTTTTACTCTGACAATGAACTGCTTACAACTTACAACCTACAATCGACTCAAGCGATACAATAAATGAAAAAGAATTAAGAACCCAAACTGCAAATACAAACCCTAATCTACAATCAAGTCACTAATAACACAAATGTGGCGTCAATTCGAAATTCCCAACTCAGGGAGACAAAAAGACAGCCACCCAGAATGATAAAAAAGCAAACCGATCGCAAAATCAAGCTTCCCCCACAAACACAAACGAAATACTCTCCCTCACAGACTAGAAAAGAAACCCAACCACAAGCATCAAAAGCTCGTAAAGAAGTTGAAAAGGAAAAAAGAAACGAACATCGAAACTAGTAAAGAGTAAGAGAAGTACTCTTGAGGGCGGCGGTGTCGTGAGTGGCGGCGTGGCAGCGGAGGAAAACGGAGAGGATGGAGAGGAGAAGAAGGGCAATGGAAACGGAGGATGAGGCGGCCATGATCGCTAAGGGAATTGACTGAAGTTGAGAATGGAGGCTGTTGCTGCTGTGGCGAAGAACAAGAGAAATTGGCGGTCTGGCGATTTGAATTTGTTTGAGGTTTCATCTTCCATGGTTTGTGATATGAGCGTCTTCGAGAGCTCGCCGGTTGCGTCCGCGCCAAGCAGTCGCGTTTCGCTTACGCGGAGGGAGTTTGTTTGTTTTGGGCCTGGGCCTCTCTACGCGTTTGAATTCTGGCCCAAGCCCGTATCGTCCTTAATTTTTTTTCTATTTTTTTTTACCACACGTGGGGTCGAGTTCAAACCGTCTATAGTTCATATATTATGTCTTAAAGTTCACATTGTCAAAATTTTAAAATGCATAATTCCGTTGTAAGATTTTTTTTTTTTTGACAAAGATATTTAATAAATGCAAGGATTGAACTGACCTTCTACTAAACACAACATTATGTCACTAAGCTGGGTTTAACATGTGTAATTTTTGCTATTATTATATTTTTTTTTGTTTGACAACATGTGGAGTTGAGGATTGAACCTAAGACCTCTTAGTTGATACATCTTATCAGTTGACCTATGTTTTTGTTGGCTTATAATATGTTTTGTTATTGTCATGGTCATTTGACCAAATATACGGGTGTCACTGCGTTAGCAAAGAATTGTATAAGACTATAGTACTTATGTCGCTCTATTCACATTTTAACTTGTTATAGTTGAAAGACCAACATAAACACGAGCATGATGTATGAAAGAGTGACAAAAATATTAGAGATTCAAATCTTTCACCCCACCCCACCCCTGTTGTAAAAAGAAAAAAATTATAATGATTGGAAGTGATTTATAATTATTGTTTAAAAAAAACAAATAAGTCAAAAACAGTGAGGATTTTATTTAATCCCAATTATTTGTTAACATATATTTAGAAGCGTATAAATTAAATTGATTAATCAATTCATTACTAATATTTTTTTTTTTTCAACATGTGGGGTGGGGATGAATTATAATCAAAATACATTTGATTATATCATATTTTTAAAACGTTTAAACTAGTTTCGTGACGTAATTTTTTTTTTATTTAATTCAATTTGAGAATGAAAATGTGAACTATCTCAAAATGTTAAGTAGCTTAACTACTCATGTTAATTATATTGCTTGATTTTTATTTTGTTCATTTTTTTTTTTTTTTTTTACAACTATTTTGTCCAATTATTTATTTTTCTTAAAATATAGAAATACTTTGAGTTTATTTCATTTTTAGTTGATATATTTTTACTCTCAATAAAATTTTAAATTAATTATTTAAAATTAATTATTTTAATTTTGAAATTTAGTCCATCTACTCTCCATACATTTTTAAATTAATTATTTAAAATTCATTATTTTAATTTTGTTTTTACGAAAATATATTTTAGCCGTAATTTTGTATTTCTCCTTCTCTTTCTTTTTGCCGCAAAGAAAAGATATTTCTGGTTATGGATATTCTGATATCTCTCTTAATCGCAGCAGAAGAAGAAGCTATCTCTTCTCTCTTCTCCTTCCGCCATTGAAGCATCATCGACCTCAACTTTCCATGTTTCTAGATAGACGTTAAGCCTGCGTTAATCTGCTATCTGTCATTCATCGAATTTTCAATTCATTTCTTCAAATGCTGCATTGAGCCAAACACCTTCAAGGTCAGGTTCTGTATTGGAAGCTTTGTTCGATGGGAACTCTCACCAGCTGTAGTTTTAGTTTCAGTGCCACGAATTTCAAATTCCGGTCGAGTTTTGGGCGCTGTTCTGCGAGGGATGGAATCGGGTTCTTGGGGTTTAGGAGGTTGAGGAATTCGTGTTTCTTGTGTGGGAAAAGGTCGAAGAGGGAGAGGCTTTTGGGTTCGTATGGTGATTTTGGTAGGTTTGTTTGTTTTAGTTCAGATAATGAAGGTCGTAATGAAGGAGACAGAGAGGATGATTTGCCCAAGGATTCGAATGCGACGACGACCACCACAGCCACGGTTTCGGCTGAAGAGGTTGAAGAGAGGCATAGCGGCGAGGTTGATTCAGAGAAGGCCACCCCTCCATCGATTTCTTCCAGGGTACATTTGTTAACCTGGTTTCTTTTGATTTTGTTGTGTTCATTTGATAGTCATGCCATCTAAATATGATTAGGGTCGGGCAGAGTGGAGAAGGAAGGAGGGTTATTTGCTCATTTGTTATCTTATATTCAAAAACTCATATAGGTAAATTATGATTTTAAAGTTATCCTCCTAAGTTCTAATCTATCCCCTTAAATGTTTAGGATGGAAATGTTATATATATATATATTAAAGTTAGAACGTGAGAATTTAATTTATCCTTCTATGAAAATTTCTACCACCGCCCCTGAATAAGATGATGGAATTGGTATGTCGATCATTAATGTGAAGAGTGATCTCTAGTTCATGCGGCAACATTATTCAAACTCCAATTGTTATAGCTGAATGCCGCCCTGAGCATAACTCAATTGGTTAAGGCATATGCCTTCGACCAAGAAATCAGAGGTTTGATTCTCCCACCCCGCTTGTTGTTACTTGGAATGCGGTCTATGATCTCCTCAAAAGTGCCTTAACTTTAAGATGCATTTCTAGCTATGAGTCTACAACCAATCATCTTTTATCTGTTTTTTTTATGAGTTTATGACAGAAGAAAGTACGATTTGTTAATATATAATTTTTTTCTTGTTTCAGTCGTCGAATTTGTCTCCAATTGGACCAGCTTACAACAACTTCCAAGTTGATTCTTTCAAACTGATGGAACTTCTTGGACCCGAGAAGGTTGATCCTTCTGATGTGAAACTTATAAAGGACAAGCTTTTTGGCTATTCTACATATTGGGTAACTAAAGAAGAACCATTTGGAGATCTTGGGGAGGGAATTCTTTTTCTTGGAAATTTAAGAGGAAAAAGGGAAGAGGTATTCTCCAAACTACAAAGCCAGCTGGTTGAAGTCACAGGTGATAAGTACAACCTTTTTATGGTGGAGGAACCAAATTCAGAAGGTCCAGATCCACGTGGTGGCCCACGTGTCAGTTTTGGTTTGTTGCGGAAAGAAGTCTCAGAACCTGGTCCAACAACGCTTTGGCAATATGTTATTGCTTTGTTGTTATTCCTTTTAACCATTGGCTCCTCTGTGGAGTTAGGAATTGCATCTCAGGTAGCTACTTATAGAACTTTCAAGATCAGATACAACAAAGCATAAACTTGATTTGATGAACTGACAAAGTGATAGCTAAAGATGCATTGAATATGTGTTTTTATGCTGTGCAAGCGTGTGTGTAACTTTTCTACATGCATTTCATTACTTTATTGTGTGTATGTATATCCTTAATGGTTCCAAACATTGTTTACTTGCCACTTTTGAAGTAAGTAGTTTACTGTATCTCATTGACTTGTACAGATCAATCGTCTTCCTCCAGAGGTAGTAAAATACTTTACAGATCCCAATGCTGTTGAGCCACCAGATATGGAGCTGCTATTTCCATTTGTAGATTCTGCTCTGCCTCTAGCATATGGTGTGTTGGGGGTTTTGTTATTTCATGTGAGTGAAATCTTTTACTTGTTAGTTTTTCCATTTTCTTTAGGGGAAGCATTCACATAAAAAGTATTTTCTTTTGCTTTCGACGTACTAAAAGCACGAGGATTGCAATAACCTTCTCTTTACCTCTTCATTGTCAGATAAGAGACTGTATATTTGAGCTGCATTTTTTACTATTTACATTTTTACTGTACATCTTTAAATTTCCCCCTTTCAGCAACTTTATTTTTCGAAGTATCCATATAGACAAGGCCATTATTCTCTGATTGTATACCATCTGCACAGTCTCTCTAGGAAAATATGGAAGGCTAGGAGTAAAATTGTTTTTGAGGGGGAATTGATGAGGATGTGAGGGAGCACAGATAATTGGAGAGAGTCGTTGTAATTCCCTTAGCCTTTCCATGGTATCACCTCATGTCATTCAATTTCTGCTTGTACATTCTTTCATTTCAATTTTAATATCTGAAAACTATCAATCTTCAAATTTTGCTCTTAAATATAATGTAATTGTTGCTTATGCTGATAAATTTGCTCTTAAATATCAAATAACAGTGAATAGTCCGTTGTGATTAATGATATCCGAGGATATCATTCTATTGGAAGACATATATTAAAAAGGATATAGAAGTTGAAGATAGAGGATGAACAAGTATGTTTTAGACAAATTCCGTTTGCTAATAATGATAGTTCAAACCCTAATGCGGTTGGTTAGGGGTGGGGTCGTCAAGATGGGGAAGATGGTTTTCTCTAGAATATCCATCCAATCATCTCTATCACAATAGCTAGCTGGTTGAAGGTGAAAGCACTCTATCTGACATTCTTACTCTTATCTTTTAACTAAGAATGCTATAAAATATGAGCAAATAAGAACTAAGAAAATAAAATTACTTTTGTAATTTTGATGAGAAACTACTTGGTGCCATTAGAATGTGGTTAAAGATTGCTAAACTACATTTTATTTTTCTTTTGAAGTGCTTTATATTGGCCCCAAACGAGGGGACACCTTTGGTAGTTGAGAACTTGAGATTTAGTTGGTTTTTCTGTAGAAATAGTTGAGATGCACACAAACTAGCTTAGACACTCACGGGATATTGGAGAAAGGGCACTTGGGGGTTAGGTATACAATTACTTTCTAGTGAAGTTAAAAATAAAAGGGCATCAACTGCAGGATTGGCCGTCGAGGGGTTCAAGCTAGAACCCATGGTTATTTCTAAAAACTTCGAAGTATTTCTAAATTTCCTTAGAGTTGGTATCCATATTTGCACAATCATTTACACAAGTAATTTTATATGTCTAACAAGGTCATTAATTTGCAGGAAGTTGGGCACTTTCTGGCCGCTTTTCCAAAGAAAGTGAAACTCAGCATTCCTTACCTCATTCCCAACATAACTCTCGGCAGCTTTGGTGCAATCACTCAGGTAATCATATTTGCTATTCTGGCACACAAATATTTGCCACACATGGATGTTAGTTAGTATTGTAGTTTGATACTTTTTAGAGTGCTCCGTTGTAGTTGTGGTTTTCAATATATCATTTTCTAACTTTTCATCTAGATATATTTTCTCTTTAATTCAAAGGTCATGATTTCATTTCAAGGGGTATTTTCCCCCTTCTTTTTACCATTTGGTACTATAGTTTCAAGATTCTAATTTACTGATGCTTATTATTTGCCTTTTATTTTGACAGTTCAAGTCGATTCTTCCTGATCGGAGTACCCAAGTTGACGTATCACTTGCAGGTCCTTTTGCCGGTGCAGCATTGTCATTTTCCATGTTTGCTGTTGGTCTCCTGCTCTCATCAAATCCAGATGCTGCTGGAGACCTGGTGCAAGTCCCTAGCATGCTGTTTCAAGGTTCTCTGCTCCTTGGACTCATCAGTAGAGCCACTCTTGGTTATGCGTATGTTACTTATTTACCTCTATAGCTAATTGTTAATCATAGATAATAATTTACCCGATAAATGAATGAATTTCCTGCCTATGGTGTTTTGTGAAACTATAGGGTTAGATTATAAATTTAGTTGTTAAACTTTGAGTATTGTGTTTATTTAGTTCTAAACATAAAAAAAAAACACGTCTCTTAACTTTAAATTATGCTTGTATTTAGCGTCTATTGTTAACTCCTTTCAACATAAGTTGATATGACACGTTCATTGATCTACCAATTTATTTGTCATATGCACCCTATATCATATCACGCCACAAGAGACTAAATAGACGTCATATTCAAACAAACTTGCAAGACTTAATTTATATTTTAATCAAACTATAATATTCTTATTTATTATTTTTTGTTTGGGTTTTTTTTTTGGAAACCCTTGTATTCTTTCATTCCTTCCCAATGAAATATTTTTATATAGAGCTGTGCGAACATTACTAACACATCAACAGTTGTCTCCATTATCTAATTCTTACTAATATAAGCTGATTATGTTTACCTTTTGAACATCCAGAGCTATGCATGCGTCAACTGTTGCAATTCATCCTCTAGTTATTGCTGGCTGGTAATTCACATATCTGGGACATCTTGTTCTCTACATCATCACACATACATTCTTAATACGTATTCTAATTCTAATTCTCTTTATTTTTCAGGTGTGGTCTGACTACAACAGCCTTTAACATGCTTCCAGTTGGCTGCCTTGATGGTGGAAGAGCGATTCAGGTATGCTACTTTGTTTTGCTTCGCTTCGAATTGGAAAAAAATATTTTGAGTCTTGTCAAAATGCACCATACTTGGGATTTTTCTCCATCTATCCCTATAAGGCTCGAAAGAGAGGGAGGAGTGTTGTGTTTTTTCTGTTTTTACGAAACGGAGCGAAGAAGAGTGGTGTGTATTTATTAGTGAAGATGTTTATGCAAGCTCTTTTGAGTAGCATGAGTATATTAATTTTTGCACCAAAAAATACTATTCCAATACTTTTTTCTCATTATTAAATTATTGCTTTTGCAGGGTGCTTTTGGAAAAAGTGCCTTGGTCGGGTTTGGTTTGACAACTTACACTCTGCTCGGGTTAGGAGTGGTATGTCAATTTACTGTTTTTCTCTTCACAAAATTCCAACTACAAACTTTTCCTCCTCTTAGCACATTCATTTAAATTATGTGGATTTTATTTAACTCTTTCTCTTCTTCCTGGCCTGCTTCTCTTTTAAGCTTGGTGGACCGTTATCGCTTCCATGGGGACTATACGTTCTCATATGCCAGGTATGTAATTAGAAACAGCATTATAAAAAACACAACAACATTTGTAAACTTCCAAAACTTTTAGAAACTGACGAATCTTCCCCTAATATTTTTCAGAGAAGTCCTGAAAAGCCATGCTTAAATGACGTTACAGAAGTTGGAACGTGGAGAAAAGCCGCGGTCACATTGGCTGTGTTTCTTGTTGTGTTGACACTCCTTCCAGTTTGGGACGAGCTTGCGGAAGAGCTCGGTATAGGTCTTGTAACAACTTTTTGACACAAAATTCGAAAGGGTAAATTCAATTTTTAGCCGAAATGAGGTTAGATTATTATAGTGTATTTACTGCAAAAATTATCATTATTTGACATGCTTTGCATATAGCCATGTTTCCCTTTTCTTCTGCTCAATATAAATACATAACATATTTGATGGAAAAGACCCTCCAAACTGAAACTGTTTTTGGATTTCTGCTGCTAAATTATTGGTAATAATACCCTTCTTGTTCTTAGAATCATCAACTGGAAAGACAATTCATGTCTTTCTTTTAACTGGTATTCCTTTGGCTCGTTGGATTGGATAGACAATTTCATGTCTTTTTTATTAGTTTTTTTTTTTTTTTTTTTTGAGTACATTGGTGGTGGGGGGATTCGAACCACCTCTTGGTCGTCAACACATACCTATATCAGCTGAGCCATGCTCGCTTTGGCTCGTTCAACATCATTAACTTTGGAGTCTTAAAACATATCTATATTTTTTTAGTCTGTTTTAATATTTGTCTAACTTAGAATGTTTTTTAAGCTAATGATTTTGTTTTTAAAAATTAAGATTGTTTTTCCAATTTTTCTTTTTTTTTTCTTTTGGGTAAAGAAATCAACTTTCATTGAGATAAAAATGAAGAATAGAAGAGGGCAGTGTTTAGCACAATTTTTATAGGGTAAATTACATTTTTAGTTGATGAGGTTTGGGGTTTGTGTCGACTGAGTCTCAAATATATATATATATATATATATATATATATATATTGAAAAAGTTGAAATACTTCAAGATGCGGAGTTGGGCATTTTTTTTTTTTAATATACATTAAAACATGAAGCATAAAATTAAAAACAAAATAATAAATGTTATTTTTTAGTTTTAAATGAAGGGTAATTTTGTAAGATAATTTAACGATAAATACATTAAATAACCCAAAAAAAACCCTATGAAAAATATGAAAATAATAAAAATAAAAGTTTTAGACATTTGGAAAATATGATTTAATTAATTATCTTGTAATTATCTCCAATACTCCACTCGAGTATTGACGATTTGCTTTAAGGAGTTATAATAGTTATAATTATATCGAATAAATTTTTTAACGATTTTATTCTATCTTCTAACTCAATTTTATCTTCAATTTGTGGGTAATTAGTATTAAGAAAGATAGCATGAATCTTATTTGTCTTCTCACTATATCTTTTTTTTTTAATAGAAATTTCATTTATCATTGAGAATAAAAAAAAATGGATTCGTCTGCAGTAAGGTCCGCTCAACAAGGTAGGGGTGGACATCGGTCGATGTTAGTTTTGGGCTCAAACCGGCGCAGAAGACCGAGAGGTCGATTTGCGTCGGTCATTGGTATTCGGTTTTGTGAGGGTTCGTAGCACCGGCCGATTGATCCTAATAACGGGCGATCGATTTCGATCAGTTTAAGGGATAAGAGAGGTGGGAAAAAAATATTGACATTTTTTTAGTTTTCGAAAGAGATGAAGAAAGAAGGGGATGAGAAGAGCAGAAAGAAAGGAAGAAGACGAAGAAAAAAACGAGGGAGGAGAGACGCAGCAAAGGTGGTGGTGGCGGTGGCGGTGGAATGAAGGGAGAGGGAGGGAAAAATATCAGAAGAAGAGGGAAAGAAGAGAGGGGAGAGGGAGGGAAAAATATCAGAAGAAGAGGGAAAGAAGAGAGGGAAATGTAGGAAAATACTAAGAAATAGTAGAGGGAAAGTTTTTAAATTTTTTTAAAAGTTACGGGTGGTTTTGAGAAAATCATTGGTGCCCATGGTTTTCGCTAATGATTTTCTCAAAACCTCCCTCCCTCCTTTTTAGCTATAATAATGGCAAATATATATATTTTTATATAATTTATGAATAACTCGATCTGTCAGTCGAGATTTTCAATTTTTTCACTCCGACGGTGCAAAACTGACCCCGACCGACTTACCTTCTAAACCGACCAACCAACGTCGGTTTGGTCGGATCGGTTTTTGGGTTTCATTTGGTCACCCGTAGCACATAGCCTCACAATTGAAAAATTGAAATAAAAATTCAAAATGCTCATGCCCTCTAAAGATTCAGTCTCACGATTGAAAAATTGAAACTTGAGTAAGTCTTCACAATACATAAAAAAAACTCAACATAGCATTTTTCTTATGCACCTACTCTCAACTCTCATCGATGAGCTCGTTTGCAATAAAGCCGATTGGAGCATCAATGATCTGTCTATCTGCCAAGAAAGTCGATTGGAGCTCAGAGATAGTAAAAAGGAGAAGCTTCTTTAACCTCTTGAAAAGAACTCTAGCAATAATCTTGTAAAGACAAGTAGTGAGGCTGATCGGTCTGTAATCACCCACAAGATTTGGCTTCAATCTTCTTTTGGATTAAGCAGATGTAAGTTTCATTTACGTTGACATTGATGATAGCTTTCTCAACAAAAATCCTCGAACACCCCTTTAATGTCTTCCTTAAGGGCGTTCCAATATTTTTTAAAGAATTCAGGAGTGTAACCATCTAGCCCAAGAGACTTGTTCGTACCCAAATTGTTGATAGCCAACAAAATTTCTTCATCCGAGAAGGGAAGCTCCAATCTACTGCTTTGTTCAGCAGAAATTGGGCTCCAATCTATTACTTTGTTCAGTAAATCAAGTTTTGACCATCTGATAGTGATTCATAACTATTTTTGTTTCTCAAAATGAGCTTTTGCAGCATGGTTGAACTCAAGTCTTCTGGGTTGTTAAGCCATTCCTTCTCTGCCATATCTATAGATAGGCAGCATACTTGTACTTTGAAAGCTATTAAATCAATTTGAGGTATTACTTTGTAAACTTGAGTGCTTGTGTGCATCATTACCTATTGGAATTTCCCAGAAGAAATATCCCCAAAGAGGAACTTGTCAGCGTTAGATTCAGTAAATTATTCAAGGTTTAATATGTATATATGTGTATGTTATAAAGTAATGCATAGGGTACTACCTGGTAACAGTATTTTCAGTCTTTCTTGCTGCAATCCGGCCTTCTCATGCTTGTAGATTCTTGAACTCTCTTGAGATTGAGAATTTTTATTCGTTCTGGACTATAATGATTACCTACTTATATGAAATCTCGTTCTGGCGGTGATGATGGTGGTGGTGGTGACGACGATGAGGAGTTTCCCTGCTTCCCATTTCTTCAACGTTTGGTTTTACGAGGTTCTTGTTTGACACGTGTGAATATCATTGCTCCGAATCTTGAATATTTGGAGATGTCGGGTTTAAGGAATCATGACTATAATGATTTGAATCTGGAAATTTCGTTGTCTACACCTAAATTGGTCTATCTCACTCAAGTTATATAATGTCGTGTCGTCTTTGTCTATTAATGACGATGATGGTTTTTTTCCTCTACGCAAAGTAGTATTTTTTCAAAATTGCGTTTTGCGTTTTGCCCAACCTGGGATGCAATATCAACGCCAATCTCGTCAAGAACCTACGAAGAGAACAACAAAAACAAATATCGAGTTAGTAAATTAAGCCTAGAATGCATATAAAGTACAAGCAAAGATACATAACCTCAAATATGTTGTAAGAATTTACCTGATTTGTAAGCTCCTCGGTTTCCTCTTCTGCCTCATCCTTGTCTAAAGTTTCATCTATAGACTCTGACATCATTTCAATCCGGAGAAAATAAAACAAAAGGTCTCAACAAGTTTCCACAGTAAGGATGTGTTAGGACCCCCAATACCCAATTAACGAAGCAAACACTAAGATAGAATATATTGCAATATCGAAGAACGTTACAATATAACAATAGCCATTCGAGAGGACTATATCTCTCCCCAGGAGTCCTAAGGACAAACCACCAAAATGATTCCTACCCTCTAAGCTCCTAAACACTATTTATAACCAAAGCAACTCTAGCTAATTACTAATATACCCTTTACTAATAACTTACTAATATTACTCATATAACCTAACTATGACTCTTACAGGATGGTGACTTGTGTATGAGTAGCTACGCCTCTAATCTGAGCACGACTCCCTTGCAAATTAGTTATCCGTTGGCGTAGACGAACAAGCTGCCGAGCTAGGATTCTAAGGATTCTAATGGCAGCCTATATGTTAAGGAAAATTCTAAATATGAAAGCTTTTATACTTGTGCCATAATAATAGGATCAAATTTTAAATTCTCCTTTGCTACCACCACACTTGTTATCTTCTTTAAACGAAATCATACTTGGTGCAATTTGCATAGAATTTCAGTCGAGAAAATATTTACCACTTCTACTTCATGGAAACCAACTAGTAATCATGAAGGTATAGAAAAAAATGTATCCAAGCAAAGACTACAATACACAGCTACTAATTTGAAGCTTTGGCATCATGAATAACTAATGGAACAATCCTTAAAAAAACATTAACATGGTTGTTGGCAAATGTGGGAAGGGACAAAGTACTAAACAGTAGAAATACCATAAAAGAAGTTAACTTGGCTCATTCCCAGTTTTAGCAGTTTTTTGCTTTATCTCTGCCTATGAAGCACGGATACAGATACGATAAGATACGCCGATACGACAATTTCCAAAAACCTAGGATACGGATACGTTGAGGATACGCTATTTTTTTTTAAGATATATGTAAATTAAACATAAAAGACTAAATATATTCCAATAAAATACAAGTCGTTTATACCCTTAAATTAAACATAAAATATGTATCCGGAGAGTATCTGGACGTATCCGATACGGATTTGCTGCCCTTGAGAGTATCTATGCTTCATAGTCTCTGCCACTGCCACCAATTTTCTTTCTTGAAATTGGAAATAGTAGGGCAATCTAAGAGAAAAAAGCCAGGAGAAAATGCACAGGTAGTAATAGATATTGAAAACCAAAAGGGAGTTTACAACATACCTCCAACTGAAGAGATGAAATTTCTCGTTCAATGCCTAAAAATTGATAACCAAATAAGCCACAAACGTAGGAAGTTTATGAATATACTGATAGAAGATTCTACAACATGAACAAATAATTATTCTGATGAAGTAGTAATCAGGGTTGAGAAGAAAACGCAAGGAAAGGGAATGTTGGCCCTTAACTTCACATGCTTTTACTTTTTGTTTTTGGATAAGAAACGAATTCATTGATGAATGAAAAGGAGCTAAAGCTCGAGCACCCAAAGGTGTATTACAATAAGGCTGTTCAATTAGAATTCAAAAGAGAAAAACTATAATTGGAAAATGGGTGTTTACATTTACACCAATATAATGCATTGAAAACAATTGAATCCATGATCCGCTCAACCGGAGAACAAGAATCTTGAAAAATACGTGCATTTCTTTCTCTCCATATATGCCAAAAGAACACCCTGGAAAAAGCAAGCCAAATGATTTTTGCTTCACCAAGAAAGAGGTGATGAACAAAAATTGTAATCAAGAAGTCATTCAAGTTATTTGGTGTAGCCAAAGACCAACCAAATGCATTAAGTATAAAGGCCTAGTACTGAGAGGCAATGGAGGAAAAGGTGCGTTGGGCACTCCGATTGAGAATAACACATTACACACCAATTAGGGGAGAGATTCATATAAGGCATACGACGTTGAAGTCTATCAGTTGTGTTAATCGCTCCAAGACTCAGCTCCCACAAAAAAAATTTAATCTTCCTTGGATAGAAGTCAATCCATATTGCCTTGTAGAGGCCAACGTTCTTATTAGCTGAAGTAACCACCAATCTCTCAAGAGGATTTAACCGTGAAGGAGTTAAATGCATCAAGTATAAAGGCCTAGTACTGAGAGGCAAATGGACAATGGAGGAAAATGTGCGTTGGGCACTCCGATTGAGAATAACATATTACACACCAATTAGGAGAGAGATTCATATAAGACATACGACGTTGAAGTCTATCAGCTGTGTTAATCGCTCCAAGACTCAGCTCCCACAAAAAAAACTTTAATCTTCCTTGGATAGAAGTCAGTCTATATTGCCTTGTAGAGGCCAACGTTCTTATTAGCTGAAGTAACCACCAATCTCTCAAGAGGATTTAACCGTGAAGGAGTTAAATGCCTCAAGTATAAAGGCCTAGTACTGAGAGGCAAATGGGCAATGGAGGAAAAGGTGCGTTGGGCACTCCGATTGAGAATAACACATTACACACCAATTATGAGAGAGATTCATATAAGGCATACGACGTTGAAGTCTATCAGCTGTGTTAATCGCTCCAAGACTCAGCTCCCACAAAATTTTTTAATCTTCCTTGGATAGAAGTCAGTCTATTGCCTTGTAGAGGCCAACGTTCTTAATAGCTGAAGTAACCACCAATCTCTCAAGAAGGGATTTAACCGTGAAGGAGTTGGATGGATCCAAGGGCCATATCCACGAATCAATGCATTGACGAAGAGTAGTTCTAATTTGGGAAAAGGTAACCCCCTATACAACTGAGGTAGGAAAGAAAATGAGTCAAAGTGAACAATATCATACCATTATGGAGATACCCTTATCCCCTTATGCCTACAGATGATTTACCCACAAATTTATAATCAAAGGCATTCAAAAGTTGTTTTTTTTTTTTTAGTACATTGGAGTGGGGGATTCGAACCACAGACTTCTTGATCGTCAACACATACATATATCAGCTGAGCCATGCTCGCTTTGGCAGCGTTCAAAAGTTGTTAAGTAGAAGGTTTGCAGTACCTGTAGTTGCAACAGCCATTTCTCGCTAATAAAAGCAAAATTGTTCATGTCTAGTCAAGATGCATTGAATTTATGCATTAACCAAAGCGAAGAGCATCTGCTGAGGCAACTAAAAATCTCTTAATACTAGAAGAAAAATATAATTTCCAACAATAAGAGGATTCCCATTTTAACTCCTTCTAATTGCATCTAGCACAGAATATGAACCCTAAGATCCGAGTGAAAAACGACCATCATCTTCAAAATTTAGGCAGAAATCAACGTCAAAAACCAGTGAAATTGAGAAAGAACAGTCGTAAATTAGGAAGTGAAAGAGAAATTAATCAGACCTTTAGGCGACTGAAGATGTTCATCTTCGGAGCGATTGTAATTGTACGACAATTTTTCTTTACAAATCCAAAGCGAAATTGACAACATATGTAAGCTATGCTCCATTGATTCTTTTTTGTTGTGTTATATGCTTTTTAATTAGGGTTGTAATGTCTTACTAAGGTTCTAATAGCGAATTCCAAATCTCTTTTGGTTTTAAGGATTCCAAAGACAAGATAATGTTAGATGTCGATAACCGAAAATTAATCATTGTGTTGTGAAACACCACGATCTTGAAAATAAAATTCGGCACAACTTTGATGTGAATCGTTTATTCTGGTTGCTCTCCAAAGTTAACACAACATTCAACTCGAATGTCTGTCGCGATGTGAATCGTTTATGCCAGTTGCTCTTCAAAGTTAACACAACATCCAACTCGAATGTTCATTCGTTAGAGAAGATTAGAATCAAGATGAACTTTGCTAGAGATTTGATAAAATATTGTAGGAAAAGCCCCTAATAGTGAATGAGTCCAAATATAACTTTAGCTTGTTGAGAAAACACTCACAAAAATAGGAAGGAAGAAGAAGAAAAAAGCAAAATGAGGATGAAGAAAATAAAAAATGGACCGATCATAGATCACATCACACTAAGGTAATCGTAAAAAGAATATAGTAGAAAATAAAAGACTTTTTAAACTTGAATTTGCAGCAATTTGTGTTGTTGAAGTTGGAGGCAAGGACAAAAATATCGATATCAATATCAGGAGTTCAATTTTACGGATATAATCGGTGAAATATCGATATCGACGAATAATTCTGTAAATCAATTTTTTTTAAAAAAAATATTTAAATTAATAATTAAGATATTTTACTTTCAAATTAAGTTATAAAATTATTTAAATTAATAATTAATTAAATTTTACTTCTAAACTAAGTTACAGATCTTATTATTAGTATCTATATTTATATTCATATTAGGATTAATAGATGCTATTTTTTATGTTTTACGGATATTTATAAAAGATATCGGAGATATCCACTGATCCTTAATGTCTATACCGAACCCTTCGATTTACGGATATATCGATCATCATTAGTTGGAGGATACTGATGTTATTGTAGTTGTGGTTGAAGAACAATTAAGTCGAAGGATTGAACATCTTTAATATCGTTGAATGGATGTGTCCAAAATATATCTCCAACCTATAAACATTTATAAATAAATGTATAATTAATTAGGGAATCACTAACCAATCCAACGTCCATCCCAGATAATGATTTAATAGGGCGCAATGATATAATGACATCTTTCAAAGTTTTGATATTTGGGAAGTGAGATTTTGTATTGGCGAGAATAAATAACTTTACCTGTTTGAAAATTGATATTTTTTTTTTATAAGAAATGGTAACCATTCATTGATATAATGAAGACAAAAAAGTTGATAGACTCTATCCCACCTTAACAAGATACAAAACCAATACATAACAAAAAAACAAAAGAAACACATAATAGGAAAGAATCTGTGTGATTTTCTCCTAATCAAATCAAGCAAGGGGCAAGGCAGAATCACGGATCGATAGGAGTCCTAAAAATCCAGTAGTGATAGCAGACTCCCAAATGGGTAAAAAAAAAATTGGAGGTAATTTTCTATCTAAATCGATCATCGAGAGAAAGATTTGACTGAGAATTACCACTCGATCCAATTTCAGCTGAGTCACTCATCATATGAAATCCAAAAACGATTGACTGACAATATTAAAGCTCCAGTGAGAATTGGTATCAAGGAGAAGATTAAAAAGAAAGGTTGAGACTTATGTCAATGAAAAGAGATCTTTTCTGTGAAGATCTAGTATTTCTGTCATACCAAAAAAAGTTGATCCTTTAAGCTTGTTCGTGAGACGATTGTTTGTTTATCATGATTAATATTTGATTGGAGATTCATGAAATCTTTGTCCCAATATTTATTTAATGTATGATTAAGAAGTTCATATTAAAAGGGAATTACCAAAATATATTGCATATTGCTTTGATGCTCATCTGTATTATTGTTTGTACTGGTCCTCAAATTTAGTTAGATAACATCTTGAATTGATTGCACTGGCTAGAGAGACTAGAGATTCATAATAGGTGCTTCCACTCCATCCAATCAACCATATAATCTGGAAATAAATAAATAAACTAGACAACATTTAAAACCAAAATAAATTATATATTAATAAAATTAACTTACCGATGTTCGAGCAGGAAAGTATTTAGGAGGCCAACATGAGTATAGCACAAACGACATGTTGTATAGACTAGTGACTAAGAGGTCACGGGTTCAATCCTCAATCCCAAATATTGTCAAAAAAAAAAAAAAAAAAAAAAAAAAAATGGTGGGGGAGTGTTGGAGCAGATAGTTTGCAGTGGCTAGAACAAGGAACATTATTGAAATCTCAGATAGTTTGCATAATTTTGGCTAAATTACCACCCCAAAAAAACTTTGAAGTTTGTCATTTGTTTAAAAAATATATCCATCACGATTCCTTAAAAAATGCAATATTACTTTTGACCCTTTCATAAAAGTTTCAATACTCTATCCTTGTTCCTTCAAAAATAGGGTTCAAGGGAAGGAGCTATGAGAGAGATGTCAATTTTCTGAAACAGTGGTATGAAAGTAACCTCCTACTCAAAGTTAGAACTTAGAAGTTACAAGTGACAGAGCATATAACTAAAGCTTTTAACAGAAAGATGTCTTCAACTAGCTAGTTAAAGACAAACCATTTGGACATATCTATTATCTATTAGACCAAACTTATACTTGATGAAAAAAAACTCACAGTAATTGGAAACATTTGAAGAACAATTTAGAAATTATCCACGTAGAGAAAAATGTACCATGAAGCCAGAAATGCAAGAATCTAAAATTTATTTTATTTCTCCCCAAAAGATATTATATCTCTTCATGTTCACGCTATGACAGTAGAAACAAAGAGTTGATAACACATAGTGAAGAACATTACCAGTAGAAAATAATATCAAATCTAAATGTACTCTATTTTAATGAAACAAAACTAGAGAAGAAACAAAACCTTTTGTTCTTCCCAATTCTTAATTGACAAGCAGACAGTTTGATCACACACGAGACTGATTCTCATCTCAAATCGAAAGTGTTCCCCATCAAAGCGTCTCGCTCTCTCATTTCCTATTCTTCCTTCTTATATTTCGCTTGGGAGGGGTCGGCTGCTTCACCAGTAGACTGGTTTATACTAGCTTTTGCCTCGGCGAGAAATGCAGCATCCGGTTCATGTTTACTAGAGGGTTCTTTCATTGCCATTATAATATAAATAGCAATGACAACGTTAACTGATATGACGGCAAGGAATCCACTCAAGAGTGTAAGAGAATGTGGATTCATATGCATTGAACCTGCTCAAGAAGTGCATTTACTAAGAAATGTAATCACACAGGCAAATAAAATGGAAGAAGAGGAGAAGAAAAGACAAGTTAATGTAGATCAAAACTATATATGAGTGAACAAAAAGCCAATAAAAGATAATAATAAGATAATTTTCATCCCAACAATTATGAAATAATATTTTTGTTAAAAAAAAAGAGCGCCATCTTAAAAGGACCCAATAAGTTAGAGTGATTTGTTAATGACCAACAGTTATAAGTTAAGAAGGTAGAGAGGAAGGGGGGACAACTAATATTGAGAGAGCTTTATGTTAAGCTAGTTCGGGAAGGAAAAAGAAGGGATTCAAGGTTTCCACGTTCCTTTCTATACTCACAAATTCACAGATAGGAAGAATAAGGGGCTTTGAGCATGCAATTAAAATTCCCTAAAAATATATACCTTTTTTTTTTTTTTTTTTTTTTTTTTTGATAGGAAACACAAACCATTCATTGATAAAATGTAATGGATTACAAGGAAATCCTATCCGGAAACAGATACAAAAAACATCTCCAATGAATAGAGAGGGAAGATGAGATGTAAATACAAAAAGGAGGAGACAAAATCAACAAAAAAAAAAAGAGCTAGAAAAGAAGAAACAATCGGACCTCTATTCCTCGCTCTTTGCCCTCCAACGATCCAAAAGATCACAATCAATTGGGATGGCGCTACCCGTCTATGTTTAGCGCATGGTTGGTGCTACCTTTACTGTAATTAACACTAGATTGAAGATTCACCAATTCTCTAACCCAGTTTCTCTTCTTCTTAGGAATGGTAGCTTGTTTCTGTTTGGAGGGTAAAGGCATAATACACATTCCATATTTTCTCATCCAAGGAAACAACGCTGTTAGGTGTTGAGAAGGATCATCAATATACTCCTCCTCTGGTCCTTCCATCATATCATCTGTATCAATCCCATTTCTACAAGCTTGTTCGGTGTCAATTGACAATGGATCATTGAGGGGTTGTAGTTGTTGAATAGCTAGAGGAGCAATAGCCAAAGGATGAGCTTGCTCCGAGGATTCAAAGGTTTGCTCAAATAGGCAAGAAATGGATGTGGGAGAGAAGTCCATATGGTCGGAGGTTTTGATTTTTGGGGTAGAGGAATGCGAGCAAGGAGAGGATAAAAGATCATCAGAATCCGAAAAATGCCTCTTTGTATTGGTGGAATAAAATTTTCCAGCAACTAGGTGAGAGACTTTTTTATTAATAACAATTGGTTTAAGGATAGGGGATGGGTTAATTGGGAGGGGTTGGGGATAAGTCAGATTGTTATCCATAGGGTTTGGAAGAGTGGGTAAGGCTAGATCAAAAAAGGTGGGCTGATGGATGGGGTGATGTTGATGGGTATTAATGGATGCGTCAGGTTGATTAGGTAAACTATTATTGTCCAAAGGATAAGTGGGTAAAGTAATGTTGTCCAAAGGGTTTGGATGAGTGTGTAAGGCATTGTTATCCGCATTGTTTGGAAGAGTAGGTAAGGCTAGGTCAGATAAAGTGGGCTGCTGGATGGGGTGATGTTGAAGGGTATTAATGGATGCGTCAGGTTGATAGGAGGAAATTTGGGAAACAATGGGTAAAACAGGGGTAGTTGAATTACCCGATGGATGCAAGGTTGATTCCTTCACAAAGTATTGTTGTTCATTGGAGGATGATCGATGGAACGGAGCCACAGTAGGCATGTGGGTGCGCTGTACTTCGAACGCAATTTCCGGGTAAGGAGAAACTTCATCGGCGCGTGGGGTGATCGTGGTCGACTTCATTGGTGGGTATTTGCCATGGATTCCGGCTATGAAGTTTATGGAATAACTTGCAACAAAAAAAGGTTCAATGTGTATCGAAATGGATGATGTAGTTGTTGATTGAAGAAGTATAGTTGATGGGAGGAAGCCCTTTGGATTCTCTTTAACTTTTATACATACCTCCATCATGTCCATTCGTGCAAGAGTCTTGTTTGTTGTTTCCAAGTATCCTCCACAAGCATTTCCGATTTTCACAAAAGTATCAAAGGACCATATATCCATTGGTAAGTTTCTGACTTTGATCCAACCACCATATGAAGGGACTTTTAAATCTCTTGTGTAAGCCTCTGCACTCCAAGGTTCAAATCTAACTCGATATGGACCAGCTTTTTGCCAACCTTTGTTTTTGCAGAGAGTGATGCCTTGTTCCCTATCTAAAACCGATAAGAGAGCCCTGTCCGGTTGTAAGGGGCAAATAGAACCTGAATTGGTGATGTCTAGTTGGACAGCTTTTATAATTTGAAACCATTCATCATGAAAATGCTCCCGATAAATGATAACAACTTTTTCGGGGTAGAAATCAGCAAGCTCATACTTGTTGGTATTTTGGTTGGGAGAGATCTTGTTATGTGTCACAACTGTCTGTTTATTGGATGGGTTTACAGGCCGATTTGATTGTGGAGAAACCTTCAATGCATCCTTGTATGACGGGGTGGTGTTAATGACAAGGGATTGGTGGTTGTTGAAGGCTTTAAGAAGAGAAAGAAAGCTTTTCAAACCAGATTTGTTGGTGCCCACAGGGACAATGATCTTATTTAAACCTCCATTTGCTCCAAGTTTCACAATTTCAACATAATGTCCCTTCCGAGTAGTGAGTTTTTCTACCCATAAGTCATAAGCATCAAGTCGACATTTCGTGAAGAGTTTATGGTTAAGAGAGGCTTCGAGTAGCTCGGTGAACCGAGAGACAAGCCAAGGGTGGGATTCCTGTTTGAGAGAGAGAGTGAAGGACCTTTCTTTGGTAGCTTCGGTGAGGTAGATACTTTCTCCTCCTGTTAAGGAGAAAGTTTTACGTTCGATGGTGGTAGAAGGTGGCGTGTTTCGGACCATGGCCGGAAAGGTCAGTTGACCACCGGAAAGTTATATGGTGGAGGGGCATTTGGGCCGGTAGAGGTGGGTTGGGGAGAAGACTGGAGGAGAGAGAGAAGATAACATTGTCTCACCTAAAAATATATACCATCAATCAACAATTGAGTTATATGACCAGTAGCCATGAAGATGATGTACAGATGGCAAACTAAACCATGCTCTTTAAATAACACCATCCAGACAAGAAAAAAATGCACTTATTGTACTTAATGAAACTTAGAAAGACAAAGACAGGGCTCTTTTATATCAATGAAGTAAGTTAGAGTCAGGCAGGCCTCCAATCTCTTTTATATCAATGAAGTAAGTTAGCGTCAGGCAGGCCTCCAATCGCAAATACATATAGAAAGAGGGGCATAAGTGGGAAGTAAAATTCTGAAAGTTAGTGTTAGAAGCTATCAGGATTGGAACACACCATGGAGCAACTCGCTCAAAATGTAGCTTAGATTTTAGAAGCATCATTGCTCGTCATTATACATTTCCTCAAACACTTAACCTTTCACGCTTCTAAGGAAGTTAGAAATTAGAACAGTCAATTACTCTTATTAAAAGAAACACCAACAATCCTTTTGTAACTCATTTCATCATTTCAATGAATGATTATTGTTTCCTAAAAACACACACAAAACTAAGGATACATAATTAAGCACAAATCTTCACGAACAACCGTACAAAATAAAAAGATGACTTCTATAAAATCTTTTAGGGAGAAAACCACAACATTAATGACTGATGATAGTATTAACGCCAATAAATCTTACCAGGAATCAAACTATGGTTAAAACCATACAACAATGCGATGGGAGTTATCCACATAAACAGTGATGCAATGAAGAATTTCATAATGACGCTTGCCATTACAATTTGTTAACAATGCCTGAAAAAGAGAAAGTTGTTAGATATATAATTTTCAATTAAAATTCCAAACAATAATAAGAAATCCAGATCCTTCAAACATTTTTTTTCAAAAAAAAAAAGGAACATCAAATGCATCAGTGAGGTCCCACATAAACATTTTCCTCTCATTCTAAAATGCAACATGAAACAACCTTTCATTTACATTTCATTCATAAACATCCATATAAACATATTCATTCTAACAACTCTTTCATTCTTCATTCAAGAACAACTTTGCAAAAAAAATCATTTAACTTCTCATTCATAAACATAACATTGAAAACATTTTAGAAAAATCTTAGAAATTTCGACAGAATTTTCCCAGAACATTGGATAAAACACACCTGCAATGAAGACCCACACTCCAAAACATCGCATTCCAATTTCAGAAATCAGTATAGAGATCAACTTCTTAACTCACATTACATACATAAACATCCTTATAAAAACTTTATTCAAGAACAACCTCATAAAAAATCAATCAAATTCCCATCCTTAAATCGTACATAAACATAAACCTTCATTCAACAAACAAAAGCACAACAAGCACATACACACAACCTATTCCTAGCGAGTAGTAGGATCACTTACCTTAGACCTTACTAGTAATCCAACAATTTACTTGGCTCAACTTAAATGTCTTTGATCAACCTAAACAATTTCAAACAACAAGCAATCAATCTAAAACATCTTACTTTGAAGAAAATAATTTCCTTAAATGTTGATAGCTTACCCACCATCCACCTTCAAACCTGTTCGATCAAACTGAACCTATACGCCGAAGAATTCCAATGGTTAGAACTAATTTAGAACACTTTACTTTATTTCAAAAAAAGTTCAAAGCGAGCGTAACCCAGCGTACCTTACCAAAATGACTCCAACCCTTGATGGATAGTGTTTGATCTAACCTCTACTAGCCATGGGCTTTCAAATCTGAGCTCGTTCAGCTAGTGGGTACTCGCCAAAAGTGGATTCTAGCTTAAAATTCAATGTTGGACAGCATGATAAAAACATCCATTTTGCGTATCTAAAGCTGAAACGGAGTGGGTGCTTGAATTTTGGGGTTGAACAAATCATGCGCAATCTAAATTGAAGTCGAAAAGATTGTGGATTAGGACCAATTCTCAACAAAGACAAGAAATCGCCGGAAAAAGGGACTTACCATCGCTGCCCGTTCACCGTCGTCGCTTGAGAGAGAGCGATCTTCAGCCCCTTTGTTTGTTCAGCGCAGCCGCCGCCACACACTCCCGCTGTCGCGCGCGTCTGCGGGCTGGAGAGGAGAACGCTTCTACCGCCGCTGACTATGTCGGAGCCGTGAGGAGCGAGGAGGAACCAGAGAAGTCAAAGAAGTAGGGGCGTCTGGGCGGAGAGGGAAGGGCGTGCGTGAGGGCTGGAGAGGAAGAGAGTTATTGTGAAGAAGAGGGAAAAAATTTCTTTTTCTTTTTTACTTTTTTTTTGGTTTTCAACTTTTGTAACTTTTTTGAAAAATAACAAATATTAAAAAATATATATTTTTTTTTTTTTGTTTAAAAAAAATACTCAATTAATAATAGTCCCATGCAAAAGCGAGCGTATGTGTTGACGACCAAGAGAAGAGATTTGTGGTTCGAATCCTCTCACCCCTAATGTACTAAAAAAAAAAAATTAACCAAGATGAACATTAACATAATCAACAAGAGCATAACTCAAAAAGGTTATGCTTGCAAGTTGTACCCACGACCAACATAGACCCCGTTTAATAATCATGGGTTTACTATAATACCCTTTAATTTCGTTTGAATCGTGTGTAGAAGGTTATGCTTGCAAGTTGTACCCACTACCAACATAGACCCCGTTTAATAATCATGGGTTTAATATAATACCCTTTCGTTTGAATCGTGTGTAGACTCGTTGTCTGATTTCAGTTCTTTAGTGGAATCATGTTACTCTTGTGTAGAGTTGGATACTCTTAAACCCATTTTCCAACATGAATCTTTACTTTTCATTTATTTATTCTCTTTCTTTCTTCGTTTTTCGCCATTGAAGCTTCAATCTCTTCCCTCCTCCATTAACTCATTTCATTTTTTCTTCCCAAAAGAAAAATAACCCCTAATTTTCAACTTGATTTCAATGAGTTTCTCTTTTTTCTCCACAATTTGTTCATTTTTTTTTTAGAAAAAATAAATAAATGAGATTGACGAGTAGGCGTGGAAATGATTTGTTGAAAGAAAAAAAAAATATTCAAAGAAAAATAATAAGAAAATTCATTTCAGCCAAAAACAATTTGTTGAAAGAAAAAGAAAACACATTTCTTTAGCTGAAAGACGTCTTTCTAACGTATAAGTTTTTGGCAATTGGCGGGTCAGAGTGAGGTGGGCAGCGACGAGATTGACTCGAGTGAGGGGGAAAAAAAGGAATATGGTCATGGCAACCCTACAATGAAGAGAGAGGGGCAAACATGAAAAAAAAAAAAAAAAAAAAAAAAAAAAAAAAAAAAAAAAAAAAAAAAGGAAAAAAGTTACACAGTTCATAAGATAATATGATTGAGTACCCTAGGTAGCAGATAAATTGTGTAATCTCATTGGAGATTTTGAGGTGAGGCCTAGATGTGGATCCCACCATAGAAGGGAAGTAAACCTGACCCAAGTGTATTTTTTGATATAAACTATTATCTTAGACCATCATTTAATCCGTGTACTTATCTAATGTATTTCTCCGTATATACTAATTATCTTAGGTATTACTTTAATAAGTAGTGTTAGTATCGATTAAAATAAGGAAAATTGTGTACGGTAGACTTTTTAAAAATAATATTTTTAAAAATGTTCAATAATATGAACATATACAATTAGAGATTTTTATTACTTTTCTCGCTCCGTAATTGATTTTTATTTCTCTCTATTTATTTCTTACTAATTTACATATACTAATTACACACTTTCCATTCTTTTGAAATATTTATCCACATTTTAATTTCCGTGATTTTAGCATTCTAATGGTTGCACACGAGTTATCCCACAATTTTAGCATTTGAGCATTTTGTTCCAAACATTAATTTTAACATTATAATTTTTTCCCATGAAAATATATGTACTTTTTTTAAATATATAGGCATCATATATACTACATATGTACTTATAAATAATACGTATTTTTTTTATATATACTCACCATATATATTTATATATACTTCATATATGTATATATACTCATATATACATAAGATACTCTCTAAAAAGTATGTGTCACACCGGTACTAGCTCAATTTCTTGTCTCCTTTGGTATATTGCAGGTCACAATTCGTTTCACTCCAAGTACTGTCTCGTTTGGTATATTGCACGTCATTGATACCAAAAATCGGTATCGACAATTTTTATATTTCTAAAGAAAGATTTGAATTCTTACTTAAATTTCAAAATAAAAAACAAGTTGCTAAAAGCTACTTTTTTTAAATATCAAAACTTGGCTTGAATTTTGAAGAAAAGTACATGACAAAATAAAGGAACTCGGAGGTTCAAGTAGTATTTATGGGTTTAATTTTCAAAAATCAAAAACCAAAACCAAATAGTTATCAAACCACTCGTTTGATTCGTGATCCAAAAATTTGTTTTAAAAACCAAGATTTTAGTAGAAAACGAAAACAAATTCCTTATTTTTACGGTATTTGAAAAGACGTTTGGTTTCGATCTAAAAATGTTTGAAAATTGTGTTTGGGTGTGAGTTTGAAAATGTTTGAAAAGATTAACATGTATTTGGTAATGTTTTAAAAAAAATGACGCCTAACTAATAATAATTTATCATAGTCCAAAAGAATATATATCTTCAAAATCATGACAATGGAAATGACCCACAACACTATACAACAAATGTATTATTTTTTTTTCTTCTTTCCAGACCCTACAATATTTGGCTGCCAAAGAAACCCGTAGGAAATTAATTCTTAGGTAGGTGGCCACCAAAGATTGAACTCATTCCTTCTAGGAGGGCATTGAAGTCCCAAGACCCTTTTTGACCGCTAAGTAAACCCTTGATGGTTGTTTTTAACAGATTAATTCACCTTCCTTAGTAGTTGATTCTAAAAATCTGCGCCAAAAAAGAAACGATAATCAAAACTTGAAATCGAACTCTGTTTTTCAAACATAAAAGAATGATATATATATATATATATATATATATATATTGAGTTTAAAGAATGAGATATCTTATCTCATAAAACAACAGCCAAGAAACAAGAATTAGAATTAGAGAGATGAAAAAAGATCAAGCAAATCCCCATCAGAATTGTATATTGGAACTCTATCATAGTATCACAAATACAATAATTATCATTGAATGACAATAGCAATTTTACAAGGAAATTCCACAACTATCTTACACAATTGAGCACATTATTCACTATAGTAGCCAAATGTATCTACAAGCCAACATCCAGTAAATACCACACACAACATGCAAATCATGCACCACACTAACACCATTCCTATTCTTGCAATTCTTGCAAACCACAAAAAAAAAAAAAAGAAGGAAAATACTTTATTCACCTTAAACCTTGTCATAATCACTCAACTCTAATGCCTTGAATCTCAAGGGTGTCAAGCTTCTTGGGTCTTTTGTAATACTTGAGCAGGAGAGAGCTACAAACAACACTAACAGAAGAGGCTGCCATTGCTGCTCCTGCAATCCATGGCGGTAACCGAAACCGAGTCGATGGGAATAGGACTCCTGCTGCGATAGGGATGCCGAGGAGATTGTAACCGAGTGCCCAAATGTAGTTCAGGCGGATCCTGGAAAACGTTTTCCTCGAAAGGTCGATGGCTGTTATGACATCCTCCAAGTTGCTTTTCATCAGAACTATGTCAGCTGCCTCAATGGCAATGTCTGTGCCTGCACCAATTGCCATTCCAACATCTGCAGCCACGAGCGCTGGTGAGTCGTTGATCCCGTCTCCCACCATTGCCACCGTGTAACCCAAAGACTAGATGTCAAAATTCAAAATCATGCTTAGTGAAGATGTTAGAAAGGAGAAAAACAACATTAACACTATTAAATTTGTACAAAATTTTGGTGCTAGTTTATAATTGAAACTCAAATATGGGTGAGAATCATCTATAATCAGCAATACAATCTAGATCTACCATCATGAATGCCAATGATGAACAATTTGTAGATGGCAACATCTCGACCAGAATATTTTGCTATTACACGTAAGCATCTTATATTCCGAACAAACATCGATCCAATTAAACCAAGCCTCATAGTTCCATCAACAAAGTTTCAAGGCAAAAAGGGAATCTAGTTCTATTCAATATTTAAAGTGATTATAGCTTGTGATAAGTTTCTATTTGGAAAAAATGTAGGTACCTGTAAGTTCTTCACTTCCTCTGCTTTCTGGTCGGGTTTAGCTTCCGCAATTACATCTTCAATCCCAACCTCCTTGGCTATGGACTTTGCTGTCCCCCAATTATCACCTGTCACCATGATAGATTTAACTTTCATGGCCTTGAGTATGGAAATGACATCGCGAGCACTTGGTTTTAGTGGATCAGATATGGCAAGAACCCCTGTTAAGTTCCTATCAATGGATACCAAAATTCCAGTTTGAGCCATTTCTTCGATTTCTTTTAATATTTCTTCAGCTTCAACGGGTATGGAGATGTTCTGATCTAACATAAGACTCTTGTTGCCTGCAATTACTTCTTTGTTTTGAACGATGGCCTTAACTCCATGTCCAGTAATGGAGATAAAGTCTAGTGCTTCAGGCCAAGTTTGGTTATCGTCCTCTTCTTTGAACTTTTTAGCATATTCAACAATGGCTTTGGCCATTGGATGCTCGCTGTTTGCCTGATTTAAATGCAGAATAAAGAAGTTGTAGAGTTATGATATCTCCAATCCAACATAACTTTTGTTGGTAGAATAAGGAAAATTTTAAGTAATCAAGCTGACCTCAGTTGCCGCGACTAGTTCATAGAATTCTTTCAGAGCCATATTTTTTAGTAGCTTTGTGTTCACCACAACTGGCTTCCCGACCGTAAGAGTTCCAGTCTTGTCAAACACAATGCAATTCACCTACACATTATTATTCTCCTCAGTATTATATCAAAATGCTCGAGAGAACGAAGTACAAAATGGCCTCGAGAGTCAAGACTATCAACGATCATGAGTTTGTAGAACATAAATCGACTAACTAAATCATTCTGTTAAGTCTGTATTGAGTTACTTGCAAAGATGGAAACTATGTAGAGACGTACTTCAAGTCTGTTTGGAATGACTTTCTATTTTTAAACACTTAGAAAGTCATTACAAACAGGCCTGAATCTTCACACTTCGCATTGTGAATCATGTCCTCCCATCTTTGACATTTTTATTAAATCAAAATGAATCATAGTTTTCAAAATAGTAATGAAAAAGAAGAAATATATCAAAAGAGAGTTAAAGTGGGACTGGAATGTTTAACCTTGTGAGCGCTCTCTAATGCTTGGCCGCCTTTGATTAAAACACCTTTTGACGCACCGACTCCTGTTCCAACCATGACAGCAGTTGGAGTAGCCAGGCCCAAAGCACAAGGGCATGCTATGACCATAACTGAAATACCAAACTGGAGAGCAAGCTCAAAGCTATCCATTGAAGAAGGTATCCAGGACTTTGGGTAGCCACCATACTTCCCAGTAAGAAACCAGACGAGCCATGTTGTCAATGAAAAGACTATAACCTACACAGAGAGATCAGAATGGAACTTTCTGTTTTACATATATAGTCTAGGGGGAAAACTACAAAATGCACAGCACAATCGTTGAGGTCACCAAGGATAACTTAAAAAGTAAAAAAAGAAAAATGAAGAAAATCTTTTTGGGAGGCTCTCTCTATAACAAGAAACTCTCCTATACTCCTATGAGTTCATTGTTTTAATTTTTTTAATTAGAGCAACGAAGGGTTGGTTCTTAGTGCTCTCCTCTCCTCTGAGTTTATTGTACTTTAACAGGAAACATGAAAAATTCCAATGATTTCATGGAAGTTAATGCATTTACTTATAGAGTAAAGGTTGCAAAGTTAATAATCTTGTAAGGTTAAATTGATCAAATAAAAGATTCTGAGAACAAATTGCTCTCCTAATACCGTAGGGGAAGATTTTGCAGTTTTCCCTCATCGAAACTATGAAGTTGCATTAACTTATTAAGGAAAGGTTAGAGCAAGAGTTACTGACCATTGGCACAAAAAACTTAGAGATGCGATCTGCAATTTTCTGAACTGGAGCCTTGGCCATCTGAGCTGATTCAACAAGTCGCACAATCTGTGAAAGAGCACTTTCAGATCCAACGTGTGTTGCCCTAACATGTAGAACTCCATTCTCATTCAATGTGCCTCCAATCACCGCATCATCCCTTCTCTTTGCCACTGGCTTGGCTTCCCCAGTAATCATACTTTCATTGACATGACTTTGTCCCCAAACTACAACTCCATCTGAAGCAACCTTTGCCCCTGGAATGACTTTAATCACATCATTCTTTTGTATCAATCGACTATCGATTTCTTCTTCCCTAATGACATTTCCATCATTATCAAAAGTAAGCAAGGTTGCTGTTTCAGGCACCAACTTCATAAGCTTGGCGATAGCCTCTGATGTCTTTCCCTTAGCCAAGACCTCAAGATATTTCCCAAGGAGAATGAATGAAATAAGCATGGAACTGGTCTCAAAGAAGTCTGTGGCCTTAAAATCACTTGAGGTTGCAGATCTTAAGACCATGTAGACTGAATAAAAGTATGCTGCATTTGTCCCCAAAGCAATCAAAACGTCCATATTTGCAGAACCGTGACGCAATGCTTTGTAAGACCCAGTATAGAATCGCCTTCCAATAATGAACTGTACAGGAGTTGATAACACCCACCTCAGCAGCTCCCCAACAGTCATCATATTGACAATTTTGACATCTAGCCCCTCCTTAATACCAGGTATATAAGTGAAGACCATGGAGCTTAAAAATACTGGAATTGTAAATATCAGACTCCATAAGAATGATCTGTAATATTGCTTAATTTCCTCCTTCTTATAGGATTCTCTGCCCTGTCCTTCAGGAAATATTGTCGCCTTAAATCGACCAGATCCAGTTGATTCAATCACTTGGATCATATTCCGAGGTCCTGTGACATTTGGCTTGTAAGACAAGGAAATTTTGCTGAGTGCAGGATCAACATCAATACCTAGAACTCCAGGAAGTGCTTCCAGAGAGCTCCCAATCACTCTCATTGAATTCTCAGATCTCACTCCATCAACTTGAAGCTGTATCTTGCTCACATCTTCCTCTGTGCTAATAAGTAAGGCTTCAAATCCAGAATCTTCAATGGCTTGGAGAAGTTGATTGTAGTTCAAAATTCTTGGATTGTAAGAAACTTGTGCCTCTTCCGTGGCTAATGCAACTTGGGCATTTTGAACTCCACGAATTGCCTGTAATGTAGATTCCAAAGTTGTGGAACAAGAAGTGCAAGTCATTCCAATTACACGAATTCGACATCTTTCAATCATATCATCATCGATTACATTTGCTTCAAAGCCTGCATCGTTAATTGCCTCACATATTTGATCCACCTGTATGCATAGTCAAGAGGAAATCAAGAACTTAAACTCAATGTGATCAAGGACTGGAAGTCAATGTCAATGATCTTCACTTTGCCACCTTATGGAAAATAGCAACCATCAAGTTCGTATAAATAAAATAAACTTGAGGTTAAAAAGTGTTGGGCTTCGCCCATTTATTTGGATCCCACATAATTCCAAGGAATCAAAAACACTTAATCCTAATCAAGGATATTTAGGGGTCAACATGTGCATAGCTCTAACTGACATAAAACATATACTCTCGACCAGGTTCGAATCTCTCACTCCATATATTGTCAAAATATCCTACAACATAGGCCAACATGAACATAGCTCAACTGACATAAAACATGAACTCTCGACCAAGTTCGAATCTTCCACCCTACATATTGTCAAAATATAACACAGGCCAACATGAGCATAGCTCAACTAGCATAAAACATGTACTGTTGACCCGGTTCGAATCCCCCACCCACATATTGTCAAAATATCCCCCAACCCAGAAATGAAGCTGCATTATTACTTGCTTCAAATGTCCAACGTCATGCATGATCTTGAAATAATTCAACTATCACAAGACCTCTAATCGTCTACAATTAATCTAACATTAGGTTGAATAGCCAAACGTTGAGCATTAAACAATATAATCCCTCACCAATTCTAGGCGCAATCTGATCGATTCAAAAAGCACGCAACGTAAGCCAGCGAATACTTAACTTGCACGTCTAACATCACATGATCATTTCAAACATATATTTTAAAATCACATGAAAGCGACTGCAAAACGAGACGAAAATCGAAACAAAATCTGAAAAAAAAGAAACAGAGATACATACATTAACGAAGGTAGGGTAAAACTGGACTCGAGCTTTGGCATTCAAAACATCGACGACGGCTTGATGAATCCCAGGGAGTCGTTTGATTGCCTTCTCGACGGAGCCGGCACAGGCAGAGCAGGTCATTCCGGTGACGGAGAAGAACGCCGTCGACTCATTGACCGGCAAGCTATTCTCCGGCAGCAAAACCCCAGCAGGATATTTGGGCATGGATGGATAATGAGGTCGAGGAGTCAGATTGCTGGTGTTCTGACTCCGAATACAAGCCAGCGACCAGAAATTGGTCGCCATGGATGATCAAAGAGAGGTATTGAGAGGGAGCGAGAAGGAGAAGAAGGGTTTATGGTGTGATTGAAAGGGGAAAACGAAAGCGAAAGAAATTGCAGAAATGGCAGCATGCGCAACAGAGAAAGGGAGATGGGAGATGGAAGAGATGGAAAGTGGCCACCCTTTTCAACTTTAAACCATGCGAATATTTATAGTGGACACCATTGGACTTTGTTGTAATATGTATTTATATTTTCACAACAATACTTGACAACAAAGTAATCTTCTCTTTCCGAACATAACTATTTGCGACATGTTTGAGAGTGATTTTTGTATGACCAAAATCAATTTTGACTTTGCCCAAATCAATTTTTATTAAAATGATTTTTCATTCATTAGTTGGTAAGTGATTACTGTTTAGGTGTCAAAGCCTGGCTCAGCTGAATCTGTATATGTTGACAACCAAAAGGTCTAGTTCGAATCCTTCATCCCAATGTACTCAAAAAAAAAAAAAAAAAAAAAAAACTCCTTTAGGTGATGAGGTGGGAATCACCTCCAAGTTTTATCTTCATTTCATCCATCTATGAAATACCGAAATTATCCTTCTATTTAATTGAAATTTTCAAGAGCCCTGAATCATCTCTCTCGTTGGAAGCTCCCTCTTAAATGATCCATCTTCCTCTGTCAGCATCTCGCAGCATCTTCGAGTGGGCGTGCATTCGCCGTTGATCGAGGCTCACGCACGGATCATCGCCGACACGAAGACGTTCGCTGCGTACCATCAAAGATTTGTTTGGACAGATGATCGCCGGAGGTTTGAGATCGCCAAAGAATGAGGGAGTTGTTGAAGGTATCGACAGCGGTGAAGAAACTACAAGGACGAGGTGTAGCAACAATGGCGTGAGAGGGGATGAAGAAAGAAATGAACCTAGAGCTTTTTTTTCCCTTTCCTTTCCTTTTCGTTTTCTTTTTTTCTAGAAATTAATAACATTAGCCAAAGAAGATAGGTATGAATTGATGACCAACAGGTCGGTTCGAATCCCCACCCCAATGTATTCAAAAAAAAAAAATAATAATAATAATAACATTAAAAATTAGGCCTTCTAAAAAAAATTCTGGAGATAAACCTAGACATTTAAAAAATTAATCTAAAATTCAATGAAAAAATAAATTCTAAAAAAAAAACGAATTTAAAACTAAATTGCTTTAATAAATAGTTAAATAATTATATTAATTAATAATTTTCTAAAATATAATGTCCAGTAATTTGGTAATTCTAAAATCATTTTTCAAACCAAACATTAATAATTTAAAATCAATTCTAGTTGTATGACTTCATACCAAACATCAAAATAATTATATGAAAATTAATTTTATAAAATCAATAGTGATTAAATCTCTTTTTCTAAAACTACCCATTCAACAATTACTCTCAAACATGTCCTTAGTCGATGAGATATTATTTGTCATCACATCTCAAAAGTCGACGTTTGATCCTCTACTCTTGTAACTATTAAACTTAAAAAAAGTGACGACCCTGCGTTTTTTTTTTTTATTTAGATAAAATGACGATGTGAGACATCAAATTTTGTTTTTATTGTTTCATATTCTTTCATGACCTTGTTGAATATTTTGAGATACTTATTTTCTAAAATTATTTTTAGATTATTGGATCAAAATATTAAATATTCTAAAAACAATAGTTTAAACTACTAAAATTAACATGATTCAACTGATATCATAAATATGAATTAATGATTAAGAAGTTAGATGTTGGATTTCTCATCCGCATTAATTAAATACATTTAAAAAAAATATATTATTTTTAGATTATTGGATCAAAATATTAAATATTCTAAAAACAATAGTTTAAACTACTAAAATTAACATGATTCAACTGATATCATAAATATGAATTAATGATTAAGAAGTTAGATGTTGGATTTCTCATCCGCATTAATTAAATACATTTAAAAAAAATATATATAGTTTAATATTTTAAACTTTTAGTTTATCTAGATTTTATATTTTAAATTTTAATATATTAAATTATTTTATAAATATATTATTTCATGGTATAAACTTTTTTTTAACTCATTCTATTTTTATTAAAACAAAATTATGTACAACTTTATTATTATTATTATTATTATTATTTTTAATGTTTACAAATTAATTAAAGAAAATTACACTTTCCTTTTAACTCGTTAAGTTTGAGATAATATCTATTTTGGTTTCTATGTTCACTTTATTGGTTATTGTTTTTTTTTTTTGCAACGATAGTTTAATTAATGCAGGGATTGAACCCATGACCTTTTGGTCACCGGCACAACCCTATGCCAATTGAACTATGCTCGGTTTGGCCTTTATTGGTCATTGTTGTCAACTTTAAAGTTTGAGATTGAGGCCACATAATTTATATGTTTCCTTGTGGCATTACTTTATTAAATATATATATTTTTTAAATTAAATAAAAATTATTAATTAACAGAAATGTTAAATCAAACACAAAAATACAAGAAAAATTATCCACTCAATTTAAAGTAAAATAATAAAAAATATAACACTTTTTTAAAAGATTTACAAACAATTTTTATCCACAATCAGGATTCTATCATTTCTATTTTTTATAGAATTTTGTAAGTGACTATCATTGATTTGTCTATTCATTTTATCAATGGATGTGATAGCTGAACCAGAACTCACAATACCATCTACATCATTTCCGTGATTTGCATCATCGACACATTCACTCCTCAGGAAAGAGAGAGTGGAACTATCGAACGGAACATATACGCGCGCTCTCGGAGCGTCGAGACGCTAGGGACAACAAGTTTTTGTGCATTTTTAGTGCAACAAAATACTGCAAGTGTACGGGTCAAGTTTTAATATAGTGTATTGAAAATACGAATATCGTCCTCAGCTACTAAGTCCGAAGATACCCGGGATTGCTCTAAGGGTGGTCCTCGCAGCTGCTCGTGATCAGACTGCCAACATCGAGTTATGAGAAATATTTTAGAAGTTTTTTTTAATTCAACATGTGATTTGAATGAATTCAAACATTTGATCTGTTAGTCGAAAATATATGACTTTAATTGGTTAGGGGGTTCTGCCTTCCCCAGGCTCTGATAGCTCAGTTGTTTCTGAAGGCGGTGGGTTTAGCGTCGGTGCAACTGACACCAAACGCGTGGTCCGGGTTGTTCGCCTTTTGTGTTCTGTGGAAGAGGTACGGGGACGGGTCAGAAGCCACAGTAGCGATGTGGCAATTTATATCACTGATAGTATGGTCTATCGCTGATAGTAGTCTATCACCTCAGTTTTTTTTATAGAATTTTAGTCTATTAGTGATAGTAGTTTATCATAGTTTAAACAACAACATAATAAATTGTACAAATCTAGCAATAAGGTCAATATGTCCGAGTGGTTAAGGAGACAGACTTGAAATCTGTTGGGCTTTGCCCGCGCAGGTTCGAACCCTGCTGTTGACGTATATTGTTTTTTTCTTTTCCTTTGAGGTTAAACAATTCAAATCAATTCTCCCTTAAAAAAAAATGATCCCAAACATACACTTCTCTTTCCGAGAGTGGTTTTTTCTGTTCTCGTTGAGCTCATCTTAGGACACCTGCGTTATCTTTTAATAGATGTGCCGCCCCAGCCAAACTCCCCACCTGAAAATGTCTTCCGCTCGGATCGACTCGGGGCAAAACACGGAAATCCAAGTTTTTATTCGCTTGAAAATCCAAGTTTATATTCCAAGTGTTGTTGCGGGGTAAAATAATTCGAGATCGCCGACTCAATAAGCCTACCATCTTGGGGATAAGACCGGGTAGGTAGCTGGGAACATAGTCTTGCGAGATGAAATTCACTCCTACCCGCCTTGAGGCAAGTGGATGTCAAGACAACTTTTATGCAGAATTGCTATCTTGATCTGAGTATCTATAAGTCTAGTCACTAATTTTTTTTGTCATATTTGTAAAATATTTTATATTTTTGCTATATTTGTCGTTATTTTGAACTTGATTGCCATCCAGTTCAAAATACAACATTTTTTAAAAATCATCAATTCTTCCTTAAACAACAACAATAACACAAAAAAAAAAAAAAAAAATTAAAAAAAAAAAAAAAAAAAAAAAAAAAAAAAACTCAAAAGAAATATATATATAGGGCTGGTTGCACAAATAGCAATCATGCCCAAACTAATTGCAAATTTAGCAAACTTTAAAATGTTTTGTAAATATGGCAAAAAAAATCGTTTATATCACTGATAGACTTTATCATATCACTGATAGACAATTATCACTGATAAAAATCTATAAGAAGCTGAGGTGATCAGCGATAAACTTCTATCAACCATAAGATATCAGCGATAGAAATTGCCATATCCGCAAATTTTTTAAAAACATGCTATATTTTTAATTATCTTATTCTAAATTGACATCTGTTATAATTTCCCATATATATATATATACATACATATATATATATATATATATATATATATTATCAAGCTTCATTTTTTTAAAAAAAATTCTCTACTTCTTTTTCTTTCCTCGAGAGCTAATTCGTCCTCTCCACTAAAATCCTCTCCACTAAAATATACCCAAATTTAAAAAAAATGAAATTAAAACGATTCAGATTTGAAACCGTTCTAGAACGATGAAATTCGATGATTTGAATTAAAAAAAAAATGTAAATAAGTCGAGGGCTTAATTACTACCCAACATTCAAAATTCATAAATCTATTAGAAAAAAAAAATGAAAAAAAAAAAAAAACGAATCAAATAAACACACGTAATTTGACATGTTTATATTTAGACTTCAATTTCATTTTGTTTTAGCCTTGGAACTTCCAATATTATTTTATTTTGGCTGATCTATAAAATTGAAAAATAAACTTTAGAGATACAAAGACATCTTCTATTCGTATTCAATAATAATATTTGAATTTTGAACCGTTGTGAATTGAGATTATTAATTAATTAATTCATCAAGATAAAATATAATCTTTAAAATAAGAAATTTAGTTTATTTATTATTGTCTATATAATTCAACTAATTAAGCTCACACATACTCGAGTACAATAATTTATAGGTGGGGTAAATATTAATTTGAATTAATAATTATAATTGTGTTAATTATAAGTTTAATATTTAAAGTTTCATATTTGTGTTTAATAGGTCCCAAAACTTTTAAAAGTGTATAATATATCGTTTGGAAAATACTTGGAAAAATATTTTTTAAATAAAATTATTTTTTCTACCTATTGAGTTGAGATGTGATTTAAAAACTTCACAGAACCTCTATTTATATAATATATAAATAATTGATAACTAAGTTTAGGTCAATTTTGATAGTCATATAAGATATGAAAATAATTCAAATCTATAGTTTGAATATCTATATATAACATGTCACATATTTATAACAGAATAAATATTAAAAAAAAAAGGTTTAGAAGAGAAATAGTGACAAATATTTAGAGATAAAAAAAAAATTGAAAGGAAAAAAAATATTTTTTTTCTTCTCAATTTTAAGGTACAAATATAATGAAATAGGGAATGGAAATTTTGAAATTTATAACGATAATCATTTTAAAAGTCAGTTTCCTATTAATATTTGACAAAAATTACTTAGAAAATCACCTCTCAAATAATAGATCAGGAATCACTTAAAATAATTTTGGATTTCCAAAACCACTTATGAATTATTGTTAAACATCCATATTTTAAAATGAAAGTGATTTTAGTCCTACAAAAACCACTCTCAAACGTGTCCGTAGAAAGTTAATCCAAACGGTATAACCATTATTAGTGCAAAAATTATTCAATATTTAGAGGGACATTGTAAATTTGTAACCAATTTATTCGCTTCAATATTTGACTTTATTATATCAAGTTTAATTCTAATCTCATCTCTACTAGCTCAATCGTGTCGATTTCATTGATTTTATTACTTTAAATTTACTCTCCTAACCTATTTTTTATTTCATTCACGTCATACTCTAAGTCAAACTCGAAATAACAAAAACAAGAAGTTTAATATATACACCTATTGTGTTCATAAATATAACACATTCGGGAATGAAGTTACATCCACATTAGAATTTAGACTCGATTTGTGGAAAGATTCAAAGTAGTCGTTGAAATGTGTTAGATTTCATTCTAAAAAGATTGGTATAAAACAAAAGATAGAACAGTAGTTTTTGAAATGTGTCACAAACTATGATCTCATTCTAAAAAGGATTGGTATAAACCTATGCATTTTGAATGGGTAGTTACATATTTAATATTGTTTTCTACCTTTTATTTTAATGATTATTATATAATTTGATACATTGGAATCTATGGTGAAAAAGATTCTTAGAATATTTATACGAATGACTCTAAATATTCAACACTTTAAGAATTGATTCCGATTTTAAAAATTAGTCAACATCATCACCAATATTTTTAATATTATTTCTTTTTGTTTTCTAGCTTATATCATCACCAAAATTTGTAAACCGTATAGTACACCACTCTCTCGCTTCCCCTATCTCTTATGAAGCTATTTTCTTCTTTCTACCTTTCTTTTCTCTCTCCTCTATCACGTTTTTTCTTCCTCTCCTCACCTATCGTCGGCGA
Source organism: Herpetospermum pedunculosum (assembly GCA_028017165.1). NCBI lineage: Eukaryota > Viridiplantae > Streptophyta > Magnoliopsida > Cucurbitales > Cucurbitaceae > Herpetospermum > Herpetospermum pedunculosum. The sequence continues at coordinate 59,042,017 of CM051525.1, forward strand.
CTCTTCGATGACGACTCCCATCGACATCAACTATCCTGTGACGATTCGATGACTGAATTTTTTTTTTTCATATCTGAAAAAATCTGAAGATGTACAAAATTTGAAGATTTCAGATCTGGAAAAATTTTCAGATCTTGAAATTTTTCGATCTGAAATGGAACTAGAGCTAGAGCGAGACCAACACGAGCTAGATTGAGACAAGTTAGAATAGAGCTAGAGTCGAGCAAAAATAATATTAAAAAATAAGTGAGTATGTTAGTAAAAGGTTAATTTAACTAATTTTTAAGTTAATTCTTCCAAGTGCTAAAAATTTAGTACAAATATCTCAAAATTCTTTTTCGTTGATTCTAATGTTTATTTTTTATTTTTAATTATTGTTTCAAATTTTCAAAAAAAGACAAACTAATAGAAACAAATGAGAATGCTTTCTACAAGGTTGACTATAAGTATAAAACTATTTCGTTGACTACGGAATAAAAACAAAAGGTGTCCATCACATCAAGCCAAACAATTGAATTTTAGTAGATTTTGTCATTTTTGTAACATGTAATCAATCGTCTTTCATATCAATATAGCTCAACCGGCATAATGTTTGAACTATGAGCAAGATGTCTCAAGTTCGAATCTCTCTTCCCACATGTTGTCAAAAAAAAAAAAAAAACAATGATCTTTAACAGTCTAGAAACCAAAAACTCAACAAAGGAACGGATACTCGAGTTATAGATATCAACGAAAATTTATCAATTCAACTATCACGAATGCATAACTAGACCTAAAGCAAGTGAATAAAGATCCAACATATAGTAATTATTTTATGTTCAAAAGAGTTTATTTTGCTTACTTTTATGATAATATAAAGTGATTATTGTGTTAGAATAGTTACGAAAGCGATACTATTGTAATAATTGCGCGATCGAAGAAAAAAATGAGAAAACAAAACGAGTCATTAGCTCATCTTAATATGGTTAAATTCTTCTAAAACCTAACTTTATCAAGTCCTATGAAAATTAGCTCATCTTAAAATGACACAACCATCACCTCAGCTACACCAAGCTACTTGCTGTTGGATCAAGCTCACTAAAAAACTATGGTTTTAGAGATCAAGATCATATTTTGTACAAAATTTGTTATCATATTCCAAATTTTAAAAAGAAGGGGTCAAATTATCCTTCAACAGTTCAAAAACAGTTTATGTTCAATAATACTAACTTATAAATACGAGTCTATATGAGAAGACGTGATTTAAGATAACCAAGTCAATATGAGAATACGAGCAGTCTGAAAGATAATCAAGTGAATACGAGCAGTCTTTCACAATTGTTATAAGGATACATACGTTTACTGTGAAACCACCGGTCTCTTTAAAACCGTAGTAGTGTTAGAGAGGTGATAAGATCGATATCTATGATTCGTTTGATAACAATTTTATTTTATATTTTCTGTTTTTAAAAATTAAGCTCCACTGAAACACTAGGGAAATCTTAACCAATTTAGAGGATGAAAAAGGGGGAAACAGAGTTTTGGACCTATATTTTAAATTTTTGACAGGGTTTTAAAAACATTTTCAAAAGTAGATTACAAAACAAATAAAATTACATGTAAATTAAATAAGCATGGTTTTTAAACACATAAAATTAAAAACAAAATTGTTATCAAACGAGTACTAAATTCGATTTGTAACTACCAATTGCTAGAGAATTGCCAGCAGCTCTTGAGCTGTTCTTCTATTTTAGTAGAATTGCATCCCATTTTGCTCTCATTTCTTCTCTGTCCCTGTAGTAAAAGAAATAACAAAAAATACATTTATACAAGAAAAAAGGATGACAAGGACAAAGAAAAATTACACTGAAGTCCAAGGACTTAAATAAAATATTTGGACCAAAATGTTTATGAAGTTCAAGGACTAGAAGCTTAAACTACAATGTTTTCTTCAAACTAAACTTTGTTAATTTTGAAGAGTAAATAACAATGCCAAGACTAAATCAACCAAACTGTTCTTTTAACTGAGTGAAGCTCATGCCAGCAGAAAGAATCTATGAAGATCCTAGAATTGAGATGTATAAAATAAATGAACCTCTTTGTGACCATTAACAGATTGAGAGTTTCGGGGAGACGGGAGACCCGTCGCTGCTACGGTATTCTCCGCACCAAGCGTCCTGAACCTGAGCAGCAAACTGCAAATTCCAGAGAACATCTTCCATGGAAGGTCTGGTTACTGGATCCTTGAGCAGACACCTGACACAAACTTCCATCATTGTCTTCAATGATTGATCTAAGCATTCGTTTTGAATGCCGGGATCAACTATGTTCCTTCGAGCAACGCTATCAGATGAAATGGCTTCTTGTAACTGTATACATCAAAGAACATCAAAATCCCTTACATAACAACATAAACAATCATGTCTACTTTGACATATTCATAGATAAATCATAAATGTAAGTACCTAAGAACTTAGAAATTTCATAGAGTTAGACTCTTTTACTCTCGAACTGAAAGTCGTGTACACACGTGCACGTTGCACGTTGCACGCACACATATTGAATAGCAAAGTAATTATTACCTTCTCTCTCAGAGCATTAATTTCGTTTTTTGATTTGAAGGCTCTCCCACGGATGATTTCTAGTAATATTACTCCAAAGTTATAGATGTCAGCTTGAGCTTCTTGATTGATCCTGTGAAGTAACAAAATTGAGAGTCAAATTCATAGGGCAGTATGGGGGTAGACAAGAGGAAGGTAAAAAACATATAAAAGAGTTGTTTTGTTGGATAATTCATGTCATGTTTTATATAAACAACTGTCCACCCACTGTAATATGCTAGAGTGCCATCAATTCTGCTGCTTCAGTCTCAAAGAAACTTTGTGCATATAATACTTTTCATTTGATTCTAAGTTGAGGGTGATTCTACATTAAAAATATTCATAGCCAACCTTTCATTGTCACCGAGATCTTTGGATCCACCGGAAGAAATTCCCCGACCGACCTGAGAAGTTAACCAGGTCGTTACGAGCCAGAGAGAACAAAAAGGGCCAAGGAAGAGAATAGACTACACAACAGAAAAAATACTTCTTTGGTGTACCTTAGCCATGCTCTCAGCCATTAGAGGAAGATTGTAGCTGCTAATTTTTGCAACAAGATTTTGATCCAGTAATACATCTGTTATTTTAATGTTATTTGAATATACGCCAGCAACCGTATGCAAAAACTGGATGCCCTTCGCTATTCCTACCGCTGCTGCTATACGTTGTGTCCAAGTAAGCGATCGCCTTGAACGCCTCTCTGCAATGCATTGTGTGAAAAACATGTATAGCACTAAGCTTGAATAGTTAAAATTGCAGAAATGAAGTCACAGTATGGGCATAGGTGATTTCCATCTCCATTTATAAGAAACAAACTAATAATTTTCATAAATTACCAGATATCCAGCTTCTCAGAGTGCCATTAGGAACGTATTCGAAGACGAGAAATATTCTGCTGACACTTGAATCTTCCAAGTACAACTCAAAGCAGTGGCCAAGAGCACTAACCAAATGGCGGTGTCTGAGTTTCGAAATAAGGTCTATATGATGAGTGAAGTCTTGGGTGCTATATCTTTTTTTCATTTTAAGGCATCTAATGGCAACAAAAGAACCATCCTTCAGCTGACCTCGGTATATCTGATAACAAAAAAGGAAGGTCAAAGTCTTTGATGAGTAGATTTTTTACTAAGCAGACCGAAAATGCAAGAGATGAAGTGTACTAAAAGCCCTCATTCACAACAAAATTTGTATATGATTTAAAGAACTTTCAGTTGAAATTGAAACTATGGAAGTTGAAGCAAAGAGAAGTTTCTGACTGGCCATGGACTGATAACTAATAATCCACTTTTGTCTACTGATAAAAGAAACTGTATACCCATATCCAGTCACAGAAGAAACAGCGCGAGTGTAATGAACAAAGATTGAAGCTACTATATCAATAAAACCTTGCTAAGAAATTAATACTGCAGAATCATGCTCTTATTCAAAATGAAAGAGTTGGGTATCATAAATAAGATTTTTGTTATACCTGTCCTTGAGAACCTTCACCCATGAAAGCAGAAGAGTCAAAGTTGTTAGTAGCTTCCTCAATCTCTTCATAAGAGAGAACTCTATAAGTTGAAAGGCCGAGTGGAGCGAACTTCATTGTTTGAGATATATACCCTGGGGGTGAGGGAGGAAGGAGCAAAATTCACAGTCAAATTTTGTAGGTCAATGTACCACAATGCATAGGGATTTCTTGGCTACTACACGTCTCAGCTCAGTTATGGTACTTTCACAAAGTAAATAAATAAGCATCCATATAGAGCTTAAAGCTATTATTTTATACGTCATATATATTATCGTCTATTATTGTTATTTTTTGTTGGCAACTAAGGGCAGAAAGCTATGGATGTTATAGTCTTTTCTGAATGGATATTGACTAATTTTGATAGAAGACAGTAGCAAAAAAATGCTCAAAACAATAGTCCTGCAAAGTTTTTGCTCAATTCAGATAGTTTCTATGTCAAGAGGGAACATTTTTGAGTCCATGCATTTTTTATTTGGTAATCTTGCATAGTCTTAAGCTTCAAAGCATTGGTTGAGTAGTGTTCATTAAACCCAGATTTTATCTATGGTCAGCTTGGTGCAAATATCTCAAAGTTTCTGATTAAAAAAACTGCCAAATAGTATATCTTTCTCTTTTCACACATGGATTTGTGGAGGCATGTGCAAGTAGTGAGAATGTCTTTGCTCTTGAAAACTAGTACGCCCTGTTCTCGAAAGCTGAAGAGCAGCTAAACTAAAGGTGGATGAGGAAAAATGATCTTACTTGCATCAGAGAGCAGTTTTGAGGTGTACCCAGCAGATGGATTCTCTACTACTAAAGTTGTTGGAGGTTTCTTCGCTGTATTTTTTTCATTCTTTCTTCTTACTACCAAGTAAACTATACCGAGTGCCACGATCACTCCAACAACGCCACCAACTATACTCGAGGCAAGAACTGCCTTACGTGATCGGTCCTTTTTCTGTTCCTCAGGTACAATGCCCACAGCTAACGCTTCAGTTCGGCAAAAGGAAACTGGCTGCTGCTGTTGATCTCCAGTGACAAAACAATTTCTGAGATACAAGACAACCCTGTTCCTAGTATCTGCTAGAAGACATTTTGGCAAGTTTCCAGTCAGAAGATTTGAGGATAAGTCCACAACTTTAAGTTCATCATTGCAAGAAATATTATCAAGAAGCATTCCTGTGAGCTTGTTCCCTGATATATTGAGATAGGAAAGAGATGGTAGAGAAAACAATACTGGTGGCAATGGCCCAACCAAAGAATTCAATGAGACGTCGAGATATTGAAGCTGGTAAAAGGAGCTAACTTCAGCAGGGATACCAGATCTGAACTTGTTTTTACTCAGTCTCAGGGTAACCAACTTATTGCCAAGTTGAGGGAATTGAGGTCCAAAGGCATTCTCTTCTAATTCAAGTACTTGAAGGTTCGTCAAAGTGCTGAGGTCAGGCAACTCTCCATAAAAGTGGTTATGTGAAAGTGAAAGAACTCTTAGATTTTCCAGTTCATTCAGTGAATTGGGCAAAGATCCATTGAGAATGTTGTGTTTCAAGCTCAAAACGGTTAGAAGCGGAAGCACGCTGAACCAGTCAGGAAGCTGACCCGCAAGCATGTTATCATCGAGTATAAGCGTTCGTAGGCCTGATAGCAATGAAATCTCCTGAGGGATGGCACCATATAGGAAATTAGAGCTCATGTTTAGTATTTCCAGTGATGATAAATGAGCAATTTTACCAGGTATTGACCCCCATAAACCAAGAGAAACTAATGTAAGGACTTTCAAATCTGGAAGCTTAACAAGGGCATTAACGAAAGAATTCATCGAAAAGTTAAGAGGTAATAGAAGAGCTCCTTTCTTTCCAATTATATGCAACTGGGTCATGTTTCCTTCATAGCATACAACAGTCACAGAGGAATCTGGTTCCAGGTTGCAAAAATCTGTGCTGTTATTCCAGTTACTTAATACAGCTGGGAAGTTCAGAAGTTGCTGTATTCTTAAAAGGGTCCGAGTCTGCGACGATTTCAATTGCTGGGAAAGATCGATTCTAACAAAAAGAATGACAATAACTAGAAACACAGAATTGCGAAATACTTGAGCCATTGGTCCTATGAACAGAACCAGTTGAGAGATGAAAATGAACTAGATTTCAGAAGCCAGTAAATTGGAGCTGCTCGTATTGCATCGGCACCGCTCCGAACGAAAACAATGTTCTTTAGACAAGTAGTTTCAGTCGAAAAAGTCTGAACCATACCAAATGCAGATACCCTGAAGCAGAAAATTCAAGGAGTGCCAATAAGCATATTATCACAAAGCAGAGTTAACATTCAATTAAGAAAATGAGATACATAAAATATTCTCAGAAATCAGAATAGAAACTTCCTGACCAAAAGTGTAAACAACTCCATCTGTCCAAAAGCAAAATGCCAAAATCCCCCTCAACTCAAAAAAAACAGAGAGAGAGAGAGAGAGAGAGAGAGTAATGCAGAATGATGAGTGAAATGATTCTATGTTTTCAAACATTTAGAAAAGCATAAAAGAAACAAAACAAAATAGAAACAAGAACTCCTTAACTTGACAAATAATGTAAAATGTGAATTTCACAGTCTCAGCAAGCCAACATGCAATCTTGAGAACTAAAAGAAAACCCAGGAAGATTATGGATTACTCTATTGGAACTGTATTTTTCCTCACCAACAGCCAAAAGTTGCAGGTTCAGTTCAGCTAACTGAAATCTACACTCAAGCACTTGATGGAAAATGAAGAACAAGCAACCAACTGAAGTGGACTTTGCCTTCTATATGAAGTAATTTACCACAAAACTCCAAGATCCTCAACAAACAAAACCACAGTTTCTATTACCAATCTGACACTTTCCCATGTTCAAACCCATCAGAAAGATTATTTAAAAAAAAAAAACCCAGAAAATCACTTCAAGCCAAAACACCTCAGGTTTTGCAGATAGCCCATTTGGGTAAAACCAAAATAATTTGAGCCATTCATCCACAGAACGCCCTAGAAGAAGCTGCAAAATCCCACTGACACAATTTACAGAAGAAGTCGATTTCACTATTAATACATGCCAAGACAATTTAGTGACAATGGGTACAGAAAAATACCTCAAAACCCAGATGTCAACAAAAAGAACAAACTACACAAACAGACACTCCATTGGATTAAAGAAATTTCAGAACAGAGTTTTGAAACTTACCCAGATGGGATTTTGAGTTAATTAAGAGGATTACGAATGTGCTTTATCATAATCATCAGTCATCAGATGGTCTTAAAGCGAAAAGGGAAGCTCTGACTGGGAAGAAAAAGCAAAAGGAGGCGAAAGATTCCTGCAGGAAAAAAGAAGAAAGAGTACGTCGTCTTTATTCCCTGTGTGTGACATAATCTCAAATAGCAGAAGATTTGAGAAAATTGGAAGAAATGGCATTAGAAATTGGAGGTGGGTGGGTTGATTTTTGTTGATGGGTCTGATTAAAACTTGGGAATTTCTGTGGTTTCTGTCAGATTTTGGAACGGAGGAGGATTGGGGTGGTCCCTTTCCTTCCAATTCTGTTGCTTTTGCCGCCTTTTCTTTTGCTCTTCCTGCCCTTGTCGTTGCACTGCTAAGTAGCAGTTACTTCCTGCCCATTTTTTCTTTCTTTTTCCTATGCCCAAACATCTTCAACTAAAATTATTCAATGAGCTCGTCACTATCTTAGTAACCCGTTGAAGGTAGATTATAAAAATATATACTTTTTATAATAATCACGGGATATAAATTTAAAGGCGATAATTTCACATATTTCATAATAACTATGAATGGAACATATGACATCTTAGTCACGAGCACAACCTTATGTCAATTGAGCTATGCTCGGTTTGATAATTTCATATAGTTAACTACATAATTTCTATCTTTTTTTAGTACAAATCTCTCTCTCGCTAATATTTATAGATATAAGGGTTGATCCGTTTTTTAAAAACACATGTTTTTTTTACCTTTGTTGAGTACAAACATACATTTGAGAACGATCGCGAGGAAAAAGTTTGAAATACTTTAGCTGAACAAGATCGCGAGGAGGTGACTATAGTATCCTTGTACTCAGCAAAGCGAAGTGTTGATAATGTCAGCAAAATGACAAAAAATATTATTTTTGAGGCGGGTCCAAAAACATTACGAAATCCAAAGGGGTCATATGTGAAAATACTTCACGATTTCATTCATATGTTGTTGTCCTTTTATTTCAAATTCCAACCATAAATAGAATCAATTTTTTTTAAGTTGAGGTGGGGTGAGAAATTGAACCTCTTACCTTCCTTACGAGTTGAAATATGTTCAGGTTGATATATATATATATATAAAGAGATATACTTTTTTTAGTTCAACAATTGAGAGGTATGAAATCGAACCTCCGACCGTAAAGAAATAAGTACATGTCAATTATGTTGAGCTATGCTCACTTTGACAATTCAAAGATATATATTACTCCTATGGATTGAGAAAGAATTCATACGGTGAATATGTAGTGTAAGTATTATCAGAGTACTAATTTTTTTTTATTATATAACGTTAACGTGATATGTTCCTTGGATAAATTTTTGTTGAGTTGGTTTGATACTCAATACGACTAAACATGTGATGTCAACATTTCACGAGTAGTATTAAATTCGATTAAATAGAAGTATAACTCAAATTAAAGGAGAGATTAAAACTTTTAAAATGTTACCTGTATTAGTTAATTGCTATTTTAGAGAGAGAAATTAGGAGCTAAATAGAGTTAGAGAGATCATACCATATGATATATATATATATATATACATAAAATAAAATAAAAAAAATCCACTACCAAAATTATAGATTTTAATGTGTCGGTGACAGATAATATTTGCATATATTGTCCGACCAAGCTTTATGAAAATATTATAAAAGTTTAATTTTTGTAATTGCTTGAAAATAGACATTCGACCAGCTTTCTATTATTGATTTAAAACAAATTGAGATTCATGACCCACTTGTTTAATTTAAATAAACAAAGTAATAAAAACTTAACCTATTTAAAGTATATTTTGAAAATGATTCTCTTCTAGTTATTATAATTATTTATAATATTTGCATCAAATTTAAACTCTACCTTAAAAGACTCGTACTAATAAACATGTTCTTATTTATACCTTTATATCTTTTTCTTTTAATTCATGTGAAACTGTACACGTGTTCCCACAACAATAAAGTGATGTAATTATTTAAGATTAAACTTTAGAATATATATATATATATATATATATTTTTTTTTTTAACACGTAGGTGGGAGAAATCGAACATGTGACATCTTAGTCACTAAGTTGTACATTATATCGGTTGAACTATGTTGATGTTGGCAGACCTAATAGAGTTCACCTTGAGGTGAAGATGTCAAATCTTAACTTTTCAAAGTATTGGATGAGTTCATTCGTTTTGTTCTTTTTACGATATTCATGTTCATGGTGTTAAACTTCGTCTTTATGATGTAAGAATAACTTTTTTTGTTTTTGATATTTTTGAGTGTCCAGATCAGCTTACGCGCACCTCGATTAATCTCACGGGAGAGATCGTCTGACCCTACAACGTAGGAAATTAATTTCTAAGTAGGTGATCATCAATGATTGAACTCATTCCCTCTGGGAGAGTTTTAATAGTACCAAGATCTTTCATGACCACTAGGTCAATCCTTGATGGTTATCTAAGAATAACTTCTCTTTTCCATTCTTAAATACATAGGATATTTAATGTCCTCGAAAACTAGCAACTACAAATTAAACTTATGAGATCAAAGATATTGAATCCATAGGGGTAGTATTTCTACTCAACTTTCACTTTCAAATGAAAAAGTTTTCATAAGAATAAGGGGGAGAAATTAATGACATTGAAGAAAAAAAAATTGTACCATAGAAGAGTAGTTTGATGAAAGATTGGAATATTGATGTTGTTTTAGCCTTTAGGAGGGCCCAACCAATGGAAGGGCCTATGTGACCTAGTTGAAGGGGTATGAAAAGACAAAAATACCCCTTTGTTTGACATGGCACATGCTTGATACAAAGGGGTATTTTTGACAACTAGTGGGAGCTCTCATGTGCCAAATTTACAACTTGTCCAAATCACTTTGTTTTGTGGAGGAGGTTTGGCTTTTTGTTTTGAGATATGACTTTAGACCAAAAAGTAGTGATATTATAGCTTTAGACCTAAAGTAGTGGTGATTCATTAATGAAGCATCAAAATATTTGGCTAAATTCTTTTGAATCCAATCATTTTTTATACATTCATATTCAAAAATAAAAAATAAATAAGAGTAGTATTAATTTTAGTTTAGAGTTCCCACCTATGATTAGGTGGGGTTTTTGTACGGATGACCCACCCCTCAGGTGCGTAAAGTTTTTTTTTACATTTTCTTGAAATTTTATGTTTTTTGACCTTCTGTCGTGATAAGCAAGTGTCCTCTCCCTTTGAAAAGTCATCCGTACCCTCGCTTATCACGAGAACATCACAGTTGTCTTCTCGTGATCGTGCTCAGTGAAGGGTATTACAGACTTTGTGCACTTGCTTATTACGAGAGAACGTCCAAAAACATAAATTTTCAAAAATTGAGTTAAAAAACCTCACACACTCGGAGGAGTGGATCATCCCTACAAAAATTCTATGATTAAGTGGTGAATGAGAGTGAGATTGTACGTCCAAAAACATAAATTTTCAAAAATTGAGTTAAAAAACCTCACACACTCGGAGGAGTGGATCATCCCTACAAAAATTCTATGATTAAGTGGTGAATGAGAGTGAGATTGTACTATTTAAATATATTATTACATATCTACTTTTAACAATTTTTTTTTTTTTTTAGTATATTGGGGGTGGGGGGATTCGAACCACAGACCTCTTGGTCTTCAAGACATGCATATGCCCGCTAAGCCATGCTCGCTTTGGCTACTTTTAACAAGTTTAAATTGGTTAATTATGTTTTTTCATCATTCTTCTTAGATTCATTATTGACTTTAATATCGTTACAAAAATGAAAAATATAAACTTAACTTAACTTTATTTTATTTTTATTATTATTATTATTATTAATTCTTTCCTTAATCTCATATTTGTCTAATCTACATCTTGCAATGGTCAATCTTCCACTCGTTATCCTCTCAATCTCTTCTCCTATCACCACATATTTTCCTTTACTTCTCTTAAGAAGAAAAAAAAATTAATTCCAATTAATTTTGAAATCGATTAAAAATTGCACTTTGAAATAATTCTTAGAAATATTGGAGTTAAAGTTATATGACTTAATTCTAAATTTAAGTTTTGAAAGTGGGTTTAAACTGTGGATGGGCAATGATATTTTGCAAATATTTTTTTTAAAGTGGGTTTAACTTTATTTTATGATAGGTTAAAAGATATACCACCAGGGCGGAGCCACGTTGGAGTCAGGCGCATGTGCCCCTCAAATAATTAATTTTATATTTTTTATATAAAAGTTTCAAAAATATAACTAAATTTTATATATTTGTACAAACAAATTCGTTAAAAATGACAATATGTTACTCTGTTTTTGGTTTTTGGTAAATCTATTTTAAAATGATATTTATATGAATGTAGAATTACAAATTTAGTCCTTCAATTTTTTAATTTGTGTTTAATAGATTCGTAAAGTTTAAACCGTTTAGATTCATTAACTTTAAATTTTGTATCTAATAGGTCTTAGGCATATTTATGAGGGAAATTGTAGTAAATGACAATTTAAGACTTATTGTTTGCAAATATAGCATGTTTTTAAAAATTTTGCGGATATAGCAATTTCTATCGCTGATATCTTATGACTGATAGAAGTCTATCGCTGATCACCTCAGTTTTTTATAGATTTTTGTCAGTGATAATAGTCTATCAGAGATAATAGTCTATCACTGATAGAAGTCTATCAGTGATATAATAAAGTCTATCAGTGATAGAAACGAGTTTTTTTTGCCATATTTGCAAAATATTTTAAAGTTTGCTAAATTTGCAATTAGTTTGGGCCTGATTGCTATTTGTGCAACCAGCCCTATTTATGACTCAATTATACTTGAAAATTTTAATTTTGTATCTAATAGATATGTGATTGTTTTTTTAAAATGTCGAATAAGTCGATGACCCATTAATTTTATGTCTAACAAAAACATTTAATATTTTAAATTGTCTCATATGTCTTTATTATATACGAAATTGAGAGTTTAAAGATCTATTAGACACAAAATTAAAATTTGAAAAATCTATTAGACACAAAATTAAAAATTTAACGATCTATTAGACTCAAAATTGAGAGTTTAAGAGTCTGGTACACACATTTTAAAGTTTAAAGACTATATAAACATAAATAAAAAATTTCAAGGACTAATTTTGTAATTAACTCTATTGAAATTGTGCCCCTCCTGACAAAAATTCTTAGATTCGCCCCTGGATACGAATACGACCAATGAAATAGATGTAGGTATTTGTTGAACATTGTGAGATGGTTAACCTACGAGAACTTAATAAGTTATTTACAAATTTTCGAGATTGGAGGAGTAGGATGAGTAGAAGCGGAGATAGAAAATGGTTGGAATGTGTTGTTATAAACACATAAGAAACCGAGAGTTTACCTTTTTAAGGAGAACACTAATAATAAAATTAGGGATTTTTTATATTAATAATGTACTTTAAATAAATTATTACAAAAATAAGGTAGTTTTCAAAGTATTTACAAAACTAGGGTACCTAAATCGTGTACCATAGACACGATTTCTAAATCGTGTCCATGGTACACAATTTAGGAGTAACTCGTGTACCATGGACACGATTTCGGGATAACTCGTGCCCATGATACACGATTTAGGGGGTAACTCGTGTACCATGGACACGAGTTATGATCTGTCACGTCACATGTAACTCGTGTCCATGGTACACAACTTAGGGGTAACTCGTGTACACATTACACAACTTAGGTTGACACACATCATGTAAATCATGTCCATGGTACACGAGTTACTCCCTACATCGTGTATCATGGACACGAGTTACTCCCTAAATTGTGTACTATGGACACGATTTAGGTTGACACGTCATGTAAATCGTGTCCATGGTACACGAGTTATTTTCTAAATCGTGTATCATGGACACGAGTTACTCCCTAAATTGTGTACCATGGACACGATTTAGGAAAATCGTGTCCATGGTACACGATTTAGGTACCCTAGTTTTGTAAATACTTTTAAAACTATTCTATTTCAATAATAAGTTATTTAAAGTACATTATTACTATAAAAAATCTTAAAAGTAGACATAAATGACATTGTAGATAGTGACTATGAAATGTTAGATAATGATGATCTATTTAGGATAATATATGCATGACCCAAAGTTTTTGCTTGGGAAAAATATGGGGGTGGGACATGAGAACTTGGAAGAACATAAAGAAAGGTATTCAATAAAGTGCATCTTATAATCAAAGGATTATTTATTCTTGTCTAAATTCAATACTTTTGTAAAAAGATAAAATATAACATTTTGATGAGAGATGATTAACAATTATTTGAATTTAATATATTTAAGAATAACTGAATAAAATAATATATTTTTTTGTTGTTGGAATTAATGGATGAACTAAGAATGATTGTGCATAAGTGGTCATTAGATAACATGCTTCTAAAAATTGTTTTCATACTAAAATTAGTAAATTACGATGGCTTTTAATCTCGGGAATAACTACACAAACAACCACTTTATGTCACATTATATTAATGTCCTCACTTTCTATTTTTATCAAAAATGTCTAACTACTTTAAAATAAATCATAAAAGTTGGGGTGCAATTACTTTTTTATACCCTTCAACCTCTCTAAAATTTTATATTGAACATTTTAATAAAATAAAATAAAAAGTAAAACAAGCTCACGTAAAGTGAAAAAAATTGAAATCATAAAATTTAGATTAATCACGTCTCTCTCCTAATTAAAATTGTATTCTCTCTTCTCATTTAAATTGTCTTCTCTCCCCTCATTTAAATTGTCTTCTCTCTCCTCGTATCCAGACCTAAACAATTTTCTATCCGCAATATATATTTTCATATATGAAATATATAAAGTGGGTATAAAGAAATACATATATTTTCTTTAAAAAATACACAATATCTATAAGTATATATGAAGTATATAACCATATATACCTATATATGAAGTATATATTAGTATAGAAATTACATATATTTTATAAAAAAAAAAAATACATATTATTTATAAGTATATATGAGTATATAGTCATAAATGAAGTATATATGGTGGGTATATATATAAAAAATACATATGTTATAAGTATATATACAATATATATGAGTATATACTCATATTATATACCGTATATATGAGTATATACTCATATATGAAGTATATATAAGTATATATGGTGGTTATATATATAAAAAAAAAAAAAATGGTGAAGAAATAAATGTTAAAGATAAAATGAGAGATAAAATCAAAATTTATTACAAAAATGAAATTTAATACACTAAATATGACAAAAGATAATTTTTTTTTTTTTTTTTTTTATGGAAATAGATAGATAAAATCAAATCATGAAATGGGCACGTTTATACACTAAAATGAGAGAGAAAATCGAAATTTATTACGAAAATAAAATTGAATACACCAATAATTTTATTTTGTATGAAAATATGCACATTAATGAGGGGCATAATAGTATTTAAAATTAATAAAAAATAGAAATGAAAATTTGAAGACATATTTGAAAATATCCTGAGATCAGAGATTATCCCTTAATCTTTATGCTATGCTTGGGGCATGGGCGGGTAGTTAGAAGCCCAACAAGGGCAGTTAGGTGGAATGTGCACAAATGGTGTCCAGTAGACTAATTAATGTGTTTTTTTTTTTTTTTGAACAAATTAAAAGTTGGAAATGCGCATCCGGGGAATCGAACCCCGGTCAGTACCGTGGGAGGGTACTATGATACCACTACACTAGATGCACTAGATGTTACACAATGTAGAACTATCAAGGGTTGAGTGGTCATGAACTATGTATTATTGTCAACATATCATTATATTGTAATATGGATTGTGGGACGAAAGTTAGAAATGCGCATCCGGGGAATCGAACCCCGGTCAGTATCGTGGGAGGGTACTATGATACCACTACACTAGATGCGCTAGATGTTACACGACGTAGAACTATCAAGGGTTGAGTGGTCATGAACTATGTATTATTGTCAACATATCGTTATATTGTACGATGGATTGTGGGACGAAAATAAGCACTACCACAATAAATGGTTGTTGTACTGATTTCTGTGGTGATTGCAAATAAAGAGGTCTATGTCGTTACCCCAAATTTAATATATTTTGACTTCTTCTTTTTTTTTTCAACGGTATTTTAATTTAAAAGCAGCGAAGATTGAACCTATGACCTCATAGTCACGGGCACAACCTTATGCCAATTGAGTTATGCTCGGTTTGGCAAAGACTAGTCTCGAACTATTTTTGACATTCTTACAAAGTAATATCAACTGTCTACTGACATGCATGCCAAACACTTCAATCCAAAAATATGAATTGAAATATCCAACATTTCATTGAAAATTTTACTCAAAATTCAAATAAACATCAACAAACT
Source organism: Herpetospermum pedunculosum (assembly GCA_028017165.1). Classification (NCBI taxonomy): domain Eukaryota; kingdom Viridiplantae; phylum Streptophyta; class Magnoliopsida; order Cucurbitales; family Cucurbitaceae; genus Herpetospermum; species Herpetospermum pedunculosum. The sequence goes on from CM051525.1 coordinate 59,057,731, forward strand.
TCCATTAGAGGAGAAGACTTGAAAGTTATACAACCATTTTTATACTTGAAACTTTGTACCATTTTTATATACAACCATCCAAAAGGAAGTTTCAACTTTTGGAGACACTCTACAGTCAAAAAAGGATAAGTTTTAAACCCAAAAAAATAAAATGTAATGAAAAAGAAAGAAAGAAAGACAGAGAGAGAAGGTGATTGTGGGTTTGTGGGTGGGGGTGTTGTATGTGAGGGCACCAGACTATTAGGCTTAAATGTCAATAATTTGAGGGCCTAAGTATTCAATTCCATCCATGTGAGAGTTTTCTGGCATCTCAATCTCTTCTAACCATCCATAACCCTTACTCTCTTCTTCTGAAACTGTCATGTCAACATCTGCATTACAAAACATTAACATGATAATAAACTTGTGTCAAAAAAGCATCCCTTTTCTACAACTTACTAACAAAAATGATCCTCCTGAAGCATATGCAATCCGCCTAATCGCCATTGAAGCGAATGATTATGAGAGTACGACGTTACATACCATATAGGTTCTGTTACAATATTATATCGACTCTCCTTGGCCAGATATTTGAAAGAGTTTTATATATTAGGTTCTGTTACAATATTATATCGGTTGTTTTTTTTTTTTTTAACAACATGTTGGGGTGGGGGATTGAAACTAGGACCTCATGGTCACTAGGCAATACATCATGCCGTTGAGCTATGCTCTTATTGGCTATATCAGCTGTTCTTTTTTTTTGACAACATGTTGGGGTGGGAGATTGAAACTAGGACCTCATGGTCACTAGGCGATACATCATGCCGTTGAGCTATGCTCTTGTTGGCTATATCGGCTGTCCTTTTTTTTTTTTTTTTGACAACATGTTGGGGTGGAGGATTGAAACTAGGATCTCATGGTCACTAAGCGATACATCATGCCGTTGAGCTATGCTCTTGTTGGCTATATCGGTTGTCCTTGGCCAGATATTTGAAAGCGTTTTATATATTCCAGATAAAATCATATTTAAAAGTGTAAAACCAAACATTAATTTAATTTTGAATAGTCAAGGCATGTTTTGAACTGAACACAACGAAACAAAACAGCCCCTTTTTTGCATCATTTCAAGTTTCCTAAAGTTAACTTAAGTGATCAAATAAGGGATATGATTTGGAACTTACTTGGGAAAGAGGCATAGGGATGGTCCTTATAATATGAACAATCTCGACCATCCTCCATGGAATAAGGAGGTCCGATCACATCAAGCACCGCACATGGCGTTATAGCAGTGAATGAGTGGATGTTGCCTCCTGTTGTTGGGTACAAAACAGAGGTATTGCAGGGTGAAGAGAAGACAGCATCAGCTTTCAGCTTTGCCAATCTCTCTGCAAACCAAAACAACCCATCATCACTTTAGAGTCAACAACAAGATATTTTCCCAACAGTTTAATATTATAATAAGAAATTTTAGAAGTGCTTACTTTGACAAGGTTGGGCAACATCAGTGTTGGTTGGATCAACCCAATCATATGATTTGATGTGCATGTTTCCCAACAGAAGCTTACTGAAAACAGTCATTCCTGGATGGTTGTGTAGAGGGATTACACCAGTCGCTGGGAGGAAGAAGATGCACAACTGTATGAAGAGGGGAAAAATACGATCAGGAATTTGGAACCAAGCAATAAAATGTTGTTATATATTTGGAAATAATAGATGTTACATATCCTAGAGAGAATATACACACAAGACACAACTCGACTAATCTCGAGATATACAGTGCGGTCTCAACTTATAAGCTTGCCCTCTTGACTGTACATATTTAGCTTGTGTGCACATTGAATATTTTCATGATTTGTAACGTACCCCTTAGACCACTATTTTTTATTTTTTAAAGTTCAAGGGTTTAGGGTTAGGTATTCTCAAATAATCTCACAATTTACAACTTACTCCTAAACCACTAGGGCCTACGGGAGTAGGGATACTCCTTCCATTTATTTCATGTAAGTCTAACTTTGGGATACTCCTTCCATTTAACTTTGGGATACTCCTTCCATTTATTTCATGTTAAAAAAGATGTGAGGTCCACCGGCATTAAAAAAAATATTTATATAGGCAAACCGTAGGCCTACTCCTTCCATTTATTTTATGTAAGTCTAACTTTCTTTTAAAAACGATGTGAGGTCCACCAGCATTAAAAAAAATATTTATATAGGCAAAGTCAAAGGGAGTATGGTACTCCCGTAGTACTAGAAATCCTCTCCTGGCCCCTCGGCCAACTCGTGCACTAAGCCTAATCTCATGGTCTATTAGTTAGTCCTATATTCAACTTGTACACACCTCGAGTAATTTCAAGATATATAGAAATTTTACTAATCTCTAGGTTTATAAGCTTGCCCTTTCAAATATATATTAGGCTTGCCAAACCGAGCATAGCTCAATTGGCATAAAATTGTGCCCGTGACTAAAAGGTCATGGGTTCAATCCTCGCATTAATTAAATACTGTTGCAAAAAAAAAAATATATATATTAGGCTTACCGAGAAATTGTCACACTTGTATATGGTTGTGTATGTTACTCTAGGGGATCCTTTGACTGGGACATTGGGCTTGAAAAACTGCAAATTACTACTAAGTCCAACATCTTCTGCCCTCATATTATCTGCAGCATTGAAAGAAGAAAACAAATGGTCAATATTCAACTATGTATAGGCTAAGCAATTCAAAGAACAGAAGTTTTACATCCAATGTTGCAGGACCCGAAAATTTCTCCAAACACAACCACGTGATTAGATGCAGAATCCCTCATATTCTATTGTGTTATGTTATCTTTTCAGCAAAGAAGCCATAGTTATCAAAGGAGGCTCATGTGCCCCATGGCCCAACAAAGCACAACATAAACGAACATTAGTAGAGAGAGAGTGAGAGAGAGAATTGTATGTTGATTGTACGATGGAAGCAAACAAATACTATACTATTCTGGAAGAGGAATCTATTCCTACAAATCTGCTAGTTTCTTTTTTTTTTCCAACAATTTCACTAATCTCATTTAAGACTCGTAGGTGGCCATAGATTTGAAACAAACCACCAAAATCCCTTTGGTTTTTAATACTTCAAATCTGCTAGTTAAGTTCAATAAAGCAAATGTTGCTGCATTGTAGTGTGTGATATTATGATAAAAAAAAAAGAATTAAAAAATCAGAATGCATCAGAAAGATAATTTTAATAAGTTTTCTGTGATAAGATTCATAAAATAATAGAAGGGTTTGTCTTCCACTATTCCACGAGAGAAGAAATCTCTTCCTATCTTTTTTTTCTCTCTCTCTGTGGGTCTAAGTCTAAAAATAAAGAACCCTATAAACAATCCAAGAGCATAGCACAGGAGTGACATTAATATGCATGTAAAATTCTACTGCTACTCTATATAATATGCATGTATAGCCAGAAATAGTAATGCTGCTAGAACTTCAAAACTTTGCAAACCATGTTACTTAGCCAAAAATGTAAAGACAAAAGGAAATCAAAGGATCAACAGGGAAAAACAAAGCTAATTTCCTACACAAATCAAACAATCCCTTCTTCACAAAGCAAGAATCTGAAGGATAAATGAAACAAAAAGAACTCCAATGGAAATTAGAATCAATGTGAAGTATACCAAGAATGCGGCAGAGCTTTTCAACATCACAGGGCAAAGGAACGGTTTCAGGGCCCTTGAAGACTTCCCTGCAAGAAAGAAACAGTTCTTGAAGCGCCATAGAAACCACTGGAACAGACCGCCTGATCCTTGTACCACATTTCTTCTTCTTAATATCCCTTTTCACATAATGAACAATTCTGTTACTCCCTCGATCCATCGTTCCAGTTTCGATCGTCATCAGAAAACTCAAAAAAGAAAAACCCCTCCTCTTTTTCCACTCAAAAACCCTTTCAAAAAATTGGCCTCAAAACAGAACGATTCAACCCAAAATCAGAAACCCAGATAGGAAAAGGGCTGGATAATGCAGAAATGCGATCTGGGTCGTCGATTATAAAGCAGAAGAGGCGAAAATGGAAGAGAAATGAAGATGGGGTTCGTCCAAAACAGGAAAGCAGAGAGAAAAAAGTGAGAAAAAGTAAAAAGTGAGAAAGAGGAAGAAGAAGATGAGGGATGTGGGAACAGAAAGTAGAAGTGGGAGAAGATATTATTATATAGAAAGAAGAAGAGAGGAGAAAGAAAAGGAAAACCAGGGGCCATTAAGAATTCTTCGCTAGAATGACTGTTCATTCTGGGGGGAGGGGAGGAAATTAAAGAAAAAAGAGGGGAAAAAGGAAGAAAGGGAGAAATCTGGTAGGAGGGGTTGGGTGGCCGCCCCTAAGATTGAGAAGAAACTGGTGGTAAGCAGAACCCGGTTTTGGGAATTTGGAAACAAGTGGGTGAGATTTGACTCTTGTAGCCCTAACAATGGCGGATTTTTGCATGGATATGAACAGAAATTTCCCTAAAAGGCAAGCAAAGATTCGTTTTTTTGCTCACTTTTGGGGATAAGGAAGAAGTAAACGCCATGGATGATGAATGAGAATCAACAAACAAGCTACAAAACAAGCTGAATATAAGGGATTGAAGCAAATTCTTGACGGTTTTTATTTTTTGAAGTTGGAATATTGGGGTAAGGAATAAGTCCGACAGTGAGAGTTGTATTATTTTTTAATAATATTTGTTAAGTTTTTTTTTTTTTGAGGAAATTAAGATAGTGGTTTTGGCCTTTTGGGTTGATGTAGTGGGAAAAGATATTTCTTGAGGACAATTTAGTTTAGTTTTCTTATTTTTTATTTTAATAAAATAAAATATTTTAAAAAATATATATTTTAAATTGTTAATTCTTAATGAAAATATAATTTTTTGAATTTCTTTGAAAAAAAATAATATTATATAAAATTATATTTGGGATTTATTTGATATATAAAAATGTATATATTAAAAAAAATAAAAAAAAATAATGAGGTTGGAACGAGGTTAAAAATCGGACACTAAGAATTATAGTAACATACACGTTTATCATTTTATATTTCATAAATGTCACTTGACTTTGAATATTATAATTTAACTTTTACTTTTTAAAAATTTTAAAATACCTTCCAATTTATAAATTTTTTTATATTTTATATTTCTTTTTATTAATAGACTCTTTGGAATTGAATTATTATAGTTGGTTATAATAGTTTACTTTATTGACGTTATAATAATCAATGGGTCAAACTAGATTGTGTTATAATAACACTGTTCATCTAACTTCAAGTTGGTGTCCCAAACATTGTTACATATTTAATTTTTTATTAAATAAAATTTGAATTATTTTTATTACTTTTATATTGTTGATTAATATTTATAGCTTTCTTTTCAAAAACAAAAATATTTATGGCTTTAATTCAATTTTTTTGCTTTTTGTTTTTTAAAAATAAAAACATACATCTTTGGATAATTGGTTTTTATTTTTAGTTTTTTTAAAATAAAAAATCAAATAATTATTTTTAATTTATAGGGAAGATTGGTAATATTTTAACCATAAAATTAGGGGTAAAATCCAGCATAACTCAATTGACATAAATTGTGTTCTTGACTAAGAGGTCAGAGGTTCAATCTTCTACCCTGCATTAATTATTTTTTCGTCAAGGTGGAGAATGATAGGATTGTCGAGTTGTCATTTATTTCTGGTTAAAAAACATTTGTTCCCTAAATTTTCGTAAAAGTAACAATGTAATTCTTGAACTTTTATTTATAAGAATTTAGTCTTTGTATTTTTATTTTTGTAACAATTTAGTCTCTAATTCTTAACATGATTTTATAATAATTTAATCTTTATCATAAAAAATATTGTTCATATTTAATGAAATTTCTTATATATGTGTAGATTGATAAACTAACTAGAAATTAAGTGTGTTTATAAACTACAAAATTAAGTTATTAATTACATAATAAAAAAAAATGACACTTAATTTGATAAGGTTTTTCATGGTAATAATAAAATTGTTACATGATTTGATTTAATTTAAAGTACAATGACCAAACTATTGCAAATTCGAAGGTACATGAACTAAATTGATACATACCAAAGTTTTACGACTAAAATGTTACTTCAGTAAAAGCTATATTATTAATAATATTAATCTATTTAGTACCTGCAATGTGATTGAGATTTTTAGTTTTATTTGATTTTATAAAAAAAATAAAAAAATAATAATAAAAAAAATAAAAAAAATAATAATAATAATAATAATAATAATAATAACAATAACAATAATAAAGAAAGAAAGAAAAATTGGTGTATTATTTAATTGAATGAATATGGTTAGGGTTTAGGTTACATCTATTTGAGCTATGTTTTTGTTGCCAATTTATCAATTTAAATTTTTTAACATAAAACTTAAATTGTGCAATAAATATGATCACTGCTTCCAAATAAAATATTTGTTACGGGTGTAAATACTTTGCAGTTGTTTTTTCTTTTTTTTAAAATAATAAACAATTCTAGTTAGATCATGTAAAAGTTAAAGTGGGTATAACTCCACGTTAATCGATCTTTCTTTTAAGATTGGAAGTTCAAATACTCGTATCGAAGATGTATTATTATGTAAACATTATTTTTCTTAATCATGTTAAATGCTTTTTAGCTCAACCTGGATATTTTATTTCTTATTTCTAAGTTTATATGCACTTTTTTACATACTTAAATTTGTTGCTAGAATATTTCCATTGTTGAATTTGGGCAATTTTCTATTCATTCTTAAGTGTTTTTTGTTGGAATAAATTTTGTATAATTCATTATTTTTGGTTTGTGAACAAAGATGTAATTAAGTTTTCAAGGATGTTTTGATTGAAATGTTTATTCTAATTTATAGGAGTGTCAGATTTACTAGTCAGAGATGCATGGTTCTCATTTATTCTAATTTATAGTGGGTGTCAGATTTACTTGTTTGAGATGCATGGTTCTCATTTTCTCTCTAAAAAATCTCGTGACACTCCCTACTCTAGTTTAGGATTACAATGGTGTTAATTGAAATATGAGCGGTGTCAGATTTACTAGCCAGAAATGCATGGTTCTCATTTTCTCTCCCAAAATTTTTCTGACACTCCCTACTCTAGTTTAGGATTACAAGGGTATTAATTGAAATATGAGCGGTGTCAGATTTACTAGCCAGAAATGCATGGTTCTCATTTTCTCTCCCAAAAAATTTCTGACACTCCCTACTCTAGTTTAGGATTACAAGGATGTTAATTGAAATATTTTGATGGATGCATGGTTCTCATTTTCTCTCCCAAAAAATTTCTTACACTCCTTGCTCTAGTCTAGATTACGTTAATGAAATATTTATTCTAATTTATAACAATGTCAAATTTACTCATTAGAGATACACTAGTTTAGGATTGCAAGGATATTGATTTTTTTTTTTAATATTTATTCTAATGTATAGCAATGTCAAATTTACTCGTCTAACCCACCCAAAATTTAGCCTGTTTTGGCAAACCAAAATTTCTAGGTATGGAGTTTTTTCCAAAGATCTACTAAAGATAAAATGAGGTTGACCTAAAAATAAATACTCATTTTGTTTTTGTCTCGTCAAAATCATTATAATTTGGTGGTTTGATTTTGATTTTGTTGTTTTAAACCTCGGGACAAGATGAAGGAAAGTGAAAAGGATGGTGGTTTGATTTTGATTTTGTTGCTTTAAACTCGTGGAGGAAATAAAAGGAAGTGTAGAGAGAGGAAGTAGGAGAAAAAAGTTTGTTAATTAAAATAGGGTGATTTGATTATGATTTGGTTATTTTAAATCAACTAGAGAAGATAAAGAGGAGTGAAAGGAAGTAAGAAGAAGGATAATGAAAAAGACGAAAGAGAGAGAAATTTGTTAAATTAAAAATTTTGTGGTTCCACATAAAAATTCACTTATTTTTAATTTTAAAAGAATTGTCAGACAGTTATTAAAAGACAGTAATATGTAAAAACTCTATATTAGAAATTTTTGGGCTTGTTTTTTCATTTTCCCTCCCAAAAATCTCCTGACACTCCCTACTCCAGTTTAGGATTGTAGCAGGGGTGGATCAAGAATTTTATATTAGGGGCACACAAGTCCATATGTTTGTGTCTATTTGGTCCCTTAATTTTCGATTTTTTGTTTATTTACTCTTTGAACTTAAAAATGTGACTAATAGTATCTTAAAGTTTTAATTGTGTCCAATAATTCGTTGAATTTTTAAATTTGTGTCTAATGTCTTTGGTCTATTTGACATTTTTCAAAATTTATAAACTTACTAAACACAAAATTGAAAGTTTAAAGTCTTATTAGACATAAAATTCAATTTTATATTTAAATAGATCAATCAATTTTTTTAAATAGTATAATTAGACATTTTTAGAGTCCATGGACCTATTATTACAAATAAAATTGAAAAATTAGAAACCTATTATATATTTTGTAAAGTTCAGGAACCAAATAGACACAAATCTAAAACGTTAGTTTCAAATAATATTTCTATGAAGTTGATATAAATTAATATAATGAAAACTAATTTGAAGATTTATTGAAAATACATAAGCAAAAAATTGAATATTTAAAAATACATAAACTAAAATAGAATAAGTCTAAACTATTGGAATAATATTTTTAACCATTCTTTTTACCTCAAAATAAATTTAATTCAATAAAAAAAAATTATTTATTAAATTAGTTAATTGATGATAAAAGTATATTTTTAAAATAGAAATCTATTTTTATTTATCCACATAAAATCATGGGAATTAGAATTTGTCATATTATTTGAATTTAAAAACGATAAATTAAAAACATTGCAACTTCTGGCGGGACTTAAGGGGCACAAAAACTGGGTAGGGTTCATAACCAACAAACCAAGCACCTTTTTTATTCATTGGAGACCCAACATTATATATAATATACAATTGTAAAAGTTCAAGGTGGGCACGTGCCCGACCCCTTCTTAGATCCGCCCCTGGTTGTAAGGATATTGATAGAAATATTTATTCTAATTTATGGCCGTGTCAAATTTACTCGTGATACTCCCTACTAATTTAGGGTTGGATGGGAATACATTTAAAATTTATTTAATAAATTGACCAAGTTGAATCTAATAGTTGAATAAAAAAAAATTGTCAAAATAAAATAGTTGAATAAAAAATGAAAATTTGCCATCAACTAAAACCTAGGATCCAGCTCCTGATTTAATTTTTATATTAAAAAAGTTTTATGTATCAAATAGATATCTGAGTTATTTTATAATCATTAAAAATACTCTAAAATTTGTATATCATTTAGTATATTACTATATATTTTCTAAGCTTTTGGACATCTCATTAATTCAAATTTAACTACTTTGCATACAAATCTATGGTCACCACAAAAAATAAATTAAAATACAAACTTGAAATATCACTTGACACTTTTGTTTTAGTTCAACAACTGTGAAGCGTAGAGGTAGAATTATCAACTTTTAGAATGATAATTTTTTATTTTATTTTTACAATATGTGGAGTGGGATTTGAATCTTTGACCAATTGGTCAAAAGTACATAATACTTTATACCAATTAAACTATACTCATATGTTGACGACGTTTGAGACGATAATTATTAGTTTATTACCCACCGAGCTATGTTCGAGTTGACTCACTTATGACATTTTTAAAAATACTTTAAAAGGTTCTCTATCAGCAGCGGATTTACGTAGGGACCAGAGGGGCTGGTCCCCTGAACTTGCAAAACGCTAAAATTTATTACTGTAAAACGCATCCTTAGATTAACTTAATCACTTAGTTTAGTGGTGTAAGCCCGTGCCTTCACCTATTGTCTGTATTTGAGCCTTGTTCGGAGTTATTTTGATTTTTTTTTTAAATGTGTATTATTTTTATTCATTTTTTTTTTGTTTAATGTAAATAATTTAGGCTTTTATGTCTTATAACTTGTTATTTTAGTTTCATTCTTTTTCTTTTATTATTTAGGTAGAAAAATTAGTTATACAATAAGTTCGTGAATTTTTAAAAAGTGTCTCATTCATTATTAAACTTATAATTATGTATCAAATAGAATATCAAGTTTTTAATTTGATGTCTAATAAATCTCTAGTCTATTAGATTTTTTTTTCAAAGATCTATTTGATAAAAAAAATCTAGTCTATTAGGTTTTTTTTCAAAGATCTATTTGATAAAAAATAAGAATTTAGAGAATTATTAAACATAAAATTGAAACTTGTTACAAAATTTTTTAATTCAGAGACATATTAGACATAATTTTAAAAATTTAAGGACGAAACTTATTATTTAACTAATTTAAATATTAATATATATTAGTACTCGATAAAAATATTTTCTAGCTCCCTGATATTAAGTTCTGGATAGGCCACTTCTCTATTACTATTTTTTATTAGCTACATTAACGTACTAAGAGTTTTTTTTTAAAAAAAATAATAATAATAATAAAATAAGGTTGATATGAGAATAGTGGACAAATATTGATATTTTATTTTTAGATGCTGCAAACAAAGTGAGTAGCTTTTGTTTTAAATTGGAGGTAAATAATTGTTAATGAATCAAATTAATTTTTTTTAAATAAAAAAATAAAAAATAAATATGTGAAAAGACAACCCTGTCGGAAATATAGTAAATTCCAGATATGATAATTTGTCTTGCAGATATGTTTTTCCTTTTCTTGTCATTTTATCATATATATATATATATATATATATATATTTTTTTTTTTTTAATTAATTAATTAATTAATTAATATATATATATATTCTATAAATTGTACAAACCACCCTACATTGTAGGAGTTGAAACAATTGCATCGTAGAATTTTTAAATTTGATTAATTATCTCTCACATTTAATAAATTATTTAAATTAAATCCATGTGGCTGAGTACAAGATACTTCAACTTCCGGCTCAATTTCAAGAATCGGGTTCATTTAACATTTCTTATAAATTTATCACTTTTTCTCACTTTTTCTCAACCGCGTCACGGTATAATTTTTTTTAATATTTCAAATTACAAAGACTAAATAATTACAAACTTATAATATTTCTTTTACAACATTATAACTCGTGTGGCGTTTGAGATTTAAATTTTCGACCTCTTGTAATTTAGAAGTAGAGATGTCTTAATGTTAATCTTTAAAAAGTGTTAGATCACTCAACTTATAAATTTCTATCTAATAGATCTTTGAACTTTAAAAAGTTTCTAATAAATTCTTAAGCCTCGTTTCATAACGCATTAATTTTTTATTTTAAAAAAATAAGTATGTTGGGTAAACAATTAAGATTTTGATTTTTAAGTTTATTAACAAATTTTAAAAACAAAAAGAAAAAAAAAAAATTTCAAAAACAGATTTTAGATTTCAAAATTTGAGGATTTTTTTTTCAACTTTCTTTAAATTGTCTAACAAATTCCTCTTTCAAAAAAAAAAAAAAAATTGTCTAACAAATTAGATATAATTGTATTAACCGTTTATTTATTGCCAAAGCGAGCATAGCTCAACTGGCATAGGTCTGTGGTTCGACACCCCCAATGTACTAAAAAAAACTGTTTATTTATTTATTGAAATTGGAATCAAATTGTCATTAATATTTTGTGCAATGAAAATTGTGATTAATATTATTAATATATTCTTTAAAAAAGAAAAATATTATTAATATTTTTTTAGTATAAAAATATTATAAATATAATATATTATAATTTTATTTAAATAAAAAAAATCTAGTATATTATATTTTAATATTTTGTTTTTGCAACGGTATTTAATTATCCGAGGATTGAACTCATGATCTCTTAGTCAATAACATAATCTTATGTCAATTGAGTTATGCACGATTTGACATATTTTAATATTATTGTGATGTTACACCAATATACATATTCACTTTACACAATTAACATATTTTATTTTCTTGACTTTAGGATTAATAAACGTCAACTAAAGATTGTCTAATATATTAAACTATCAACAAAATAATTTTTTTTGTATTTTAGGAAAAATCATTTTTTACTCTAAACTTTCAATTTCATCAAATAATTGGACCTTAATTAAATTTTAATAAATGTTGCAATTTTTACCTTATAATAAATTAACATTATTTTAGAAAAAATAATTTTTTATTTTATAAAAAAATACAAAACAAAGAGTAATTATCCAACTATTTTGAACTTTTATGTTTTTAAAACCAAAAACCAAAAACAATTATCAAACAAGTTTGGTTTTTTATTTTTTAAAAACAGAAAACAATTTTTTTTTAAAAAAAACAAAAAACAAAAACTAGAAAAATCAAAAACCAAAAACTAAACAAGTTTGGTTTTTTATTTTTTAAAAACAGAAAACAATTTTTTTTTAAAAAAAACAAAAAACAAAAACTAGAAAAATCAAAAACCAAAAACTAAAAACTGAATGCGTTATCGAACGGGGCCTAAACTTTCAATTTTTTATTTAGTAAGTTCCAAAATTTTCAATTTGTGCCTAGTAGGTCCTTGAACTATACTACATTTTCTAAAATTCATGTGTATTAAATACAGAAAATTAAAAATTTCATCTTATTTGATACAAAATTTAAATTTATGTCCAGTTCAGTAATTTAAAAAAACAAATTGTTGAATATGTCAATAACTTATTAGACACAAATTTAAAAGTTCACGAACCAATTTGACATTTTTCAAGTTTAGATTATTAAACACAGTTAAAAGTTTACAGACCATACATAAACTTAAAATTTAATCAATTATATATTATATATACTAAATTGATCGTTAAATTTATATCCGTGAGTGTCCGGGCCAGCTTACGCGCACCTCGACTATTCTCACGGGACAGACCGCCTGACCCTACAACATTTGGCTGCAATCAATTCCTAGGTAGGTGGCCACCAAGGATTGAACCCATTCCCTCTTAGAGTTAAAGTTGAAATTATCTTGACCCAACTCCAACCCATCTACAGTTATATTCCTATTCCATGCATTTGTATGGTTGTCTTTCACCTTCCCAACAAAAGCATAGAACACATTTTATCAATTGAGTTGAGAATACCTAATACAAATAGACATACTTTAGCCACACAATCGAAAAATTATTCGCTTCAAATGACTCGACTTATACTTAATCTGAAACAATTTAATGTTATAGAGAATCAAACCATTAAAAATATCATTTTAGTCTCTGTACTTTGAGACTCATTTCATTTTGATCTTCAATCCTTGTACTTATAACAAGTTCAAAGTATAGGGATCAAAATCAAATACTATTATACTAACAACTAATAGCAGCCTCGTGAAAGAATACCCTCTTTAGATTCATACGTTATCTCTTTAAATATTTTAAGAGATTAGAGATATGGATGAAGAGGAAGCTATATTTGTGAAGCTCATGAATCAGAAAAAAGATGAAAACACTTCACAAATGTACAGGAAATGACAATAACTTGCATTTGGTTTAATCCTATAAACAAGAATAGAGGATTTAGAGTGAAGGTTTAGTAGTGCTTACAAGAGATTGTAGATATTGTTCTTTTTATATATCACAAAATCACCTTCAAGGGAATTTAGCAGAGCAACTAGAGATTCTTCTTCAGAGCCTTTGAAGTGCTCCATCATGTTGTTAAGTGTAACCTGCATTATCAACCATATAGCATTCTTCTTCATTCAAACCATGTTATTGTAAAGTTCATAGAGGCTTGGAAAGATTAGCATAAGAAAAAACACATATTTGAGACTTCATTTCACGTACCCCGTCATTGTTCTGGAGCAACTCGAGTAGCGTGGTCTCGGTTGCTTTTACTGAAACCCGAGTTTCTTCCTCCAATTCACAGACTTTCTGGCGCTTTAACGAAACGGGAATTTCCTCTGTTGAAGGAATAAAATATGTTCCTTCATTTGATGGCGTTTCAATTATGCAAGGGTCTTCTTTCTTCTGTTTTGAAGTTGGATTTACTGAAAAATTCGACACACTGCTCGTAGGTTCGTCGGTTTTCCTATCCTGGTGACTTCCGGGTAGGATATCTTCAGGGGATATTCCACAGCTTTGCATTACCAAACAAGCCTTGATGTGTGCATAGTTTATCTGTCATCCAAATAACATTTTCCAGTCATTTACTGACGAAGGCGCATTTGAGCAAAAATGGACAAGTACACACATAAAACATAAAAAAGAAGAAGGAACCTGAAGGCATGGAGGAGAAAAGTACATTAATATCAAAAACTAAGAAATAGAAGGCATAGTTTACAATATCTAACTCACTTCCTCTGGTAATTCATCTTTTATAGCCTTCAACTTCTCCGCAGATCCGACCTTCGAAACGGCAGATTGAACGTCGGAAAATATCTGACATGTAAATCCAATCTCATCACAAAATTTGGTCCAGTCAACTGCATATCCTTCCTGGGCTGCATCAAGAATATACCCAGAAACAGTAGTCTCTTTGATAGGTGCTGATCTACCAGGGAAGTTCTATTTTCCAAACAAATAGTGATATCAGAATAATGTAAAAGCTTCTTAGGTGGCTATGCCCGCTGCCATGTTCATCATCATAAGTCTTTTTCCCTCGATAACTTCGAAGGAAAAAAAAAATACTTACAGCAATTTTCTGGATTGAGAGACCATCTTCATGCCACATTTTCCATGCTTCGAACTTTGCCGGTGCCAACTGTTTCTGTTGGTTGGAATCAGTATAGAGTTTTCTTGTTGCAGAAACTTGTCCATTTCCTTCTTCTTTACATTCGCCATCCAGTGAAAGACCAACTTCTTGTGATAGATGCTTGACTGCTTGAAGAATTAGATCTCCATGCATTTTAAGCAGATGCTGTACCATTATTGAAGTCCATTACTGAATAATCTAACAATCATTTCATGACAAAGCACATAACAATCTCACAACTTTTGGTAGGTAAAATCTAATATGTAAAACCTGAATGTGCAACTTTTTTAACCAGAAACAAAACTTTTATTGAAGTAATGAAAAGGGACCAAAGCTCAAAAATACAAACCTCAAAAGAGAAACAAAAAAGACAAGAAAAAAACAAAGTTAGTTAAGAACAAAGCTTCCCAATTTAAACAAACATCTTGCAAAGAGAGCTGAGAAAATATTAGAAAGAGAGCACCACTGAGAAGTTATAAATTCGGAAAAATCAAAACGACCACACCATGATTTCTGGACATTCTCAAAGATACGTTAATTCTGCTCAAACCAAATTTCAGAAATTAAGGCCTTCACTGCATTAGACCATAATAATTGAGCTTTCGGGGGCAAAGAAGGCCCAATAATTTCAATGCATTTTTATCAAAGAGAAAGCTAATGAAAGTCAAACACCTCATAGACGTATTAAAATGGATCATACAAAATATTGATAAAAATGCATTGAAATTCAAAAGCATTTAATAGCAAACTAGCACATGTATGAGGTGTTGACTTTCAAGTAAGAAATCCATGTCGAACAAGCATACATAAATACAATGTTGACAACTTCAAACCCATAGAAATGTACGAATATGTAGTCTTTACTCGTGAAGGATATACCTGGTTGACACCATCAATATTTGCTAATCTTGCCTTGGTAGATGGTCTAGTCAATGCAATTCTTTTAACTGTTTGATCACCACATACGGCATATCTGCAGAAAAGAAGTATTGCAAGATAAAATACAAGAAAGGTTTTCTATATAAACCACATACATACAAATGCATACTAGATGGAGGAAAATGCCAGTTTTCATAATGAGCAGCTTAAAAGTATTTATAAAACCTACGGGGCAGTTCCAGCGCTTCTAGCAAGCTTCATTCTCTCTTCTAAAAGCAGTTGAAAGAGTTTTGTCTCGGCCTGGGTAGAAATAATCAAATGAATACAAATGGAACGATCAAAATATAATAGAACTGAGAAAGGGAAAACAAGGAGGGAAATGCAATGGTTTACCTAATTTATCTTCCATTGAAATATATAATCAATCAAACATCATACAAATAGCCAAAGGTAAAATGAAAGAAGAATTGCAATATACAAACAAAAGAAGAAGAAAAAAATAGCAAAATAAGAATGATTTACTGAGTTAATAAAAAGGCCTCACGATATACTTGTTCAAAAACAAAAAGCAGGAAAGAACACCAGCAGGAAAGGTGAATTGGAGCAATGAATATTACAAATAATGACAATTATTGCCACACAACTTTTAATAACCAAAACCATGAGTATTCGGCATAGCATAACCCTCATGCGCAACTTAACTTCTTTTTTATAAGAAATAATTTCATTGATTAGTAAAATTTACAAAAAAAGAGGAGAAAGAAGAGTCTCAATCCAAAGGAGTTACAAAAAACATCTTCAATTGGACAAAAGAGAGGAAAAACTATAAGCGGAAAATAATGGATCCAATTTACACCAAGTAAAAGCAAGGAAAAGAACACTATAAAAAAAGACCGGATAGGTTTTTTACTTATCGTCAAAAGTCCTATGATTTCTTTCAATCCATATCAACCACAAGAAAGCTCGAACCAAATTTTTCCAGAGGATCTCTTTCTTCTCTTTGAAGGGGTGACCCATAAGGAGAATATTGAAAAGAAGGTAGGGGTCTTTGGGAAAGACCAATTCCCAACTGAAAGTTGCCCTCACCTCTGTCCAGAAAAGTTGTGCATAAGGGCATAGAATAAAAATGTGAGCTTGTGCCTCTTTGTCAGATTTGAAAAGAATACATCTATTGCACAACTTAACCATGTGGACCTGTGTCTCATGCACAACTTAACTAATTACATAAAATAACTATCTCAACCCTACAATATTTGACAATAGCAAACTGATAAAATAATATGCATAAACGAGGCATGAATATTCATGAAATTGGCATTTAAAATGCAAACCTCTGAAAGTCCACTCTTCAACGTAGCCAAATTCTCCATTCTCCCAGCTTCACTTAATGTGCTGTCATCTCCATTCTCACCCATCATTTCACTCGTCACCGGCAAAACTAGAGGTGGGTGACAGTCATGTCTAGCAGAATTGAGAAATGTTTCTCCTTTTGCACTAATACTATTATTAAGAAGGAATGGTTTATTCTGATTGTCAGTTTCAAATTCAGATAATTTGGAGAAAATTAGAATAATGGTAGATAGCAAGGGAGATGCTTAACAAAACCTTTGGCATTCCTATTGATAGAATCTAAAAAGAACCGATGGATAACTGTAAGACTCTAAAGTTGTGTAAGTTGCAGAAGTAAAAGATTGGGTGAAAGTAGATGACCTTATGGTTCTGTAAACATCACGTATGTTCTCTGTCAAATAGCCTGCACGAAAATACAATTTTATACAATACGTGTTACACACTAGATTGCATAAAAGATGAACTAGTTCTTAACAATACAAAGAAGGCAAGACAAGAAATTCCAGCCAAAAAATTAATAGTATACTAATATGAGATCAATGGCCTCTAGATATGTAAGTTAAAGCCTACTATACAAAATAAACCAAGATCTGTTTTGTAAGTTTGACTAAGAAATTAATCAGAGTTGGTTTTATGACAAATATATCTCCTTTTTATCAATTTATTTAATTTCAGCCAGTTCTGAATCTTTTGATTACTTTTTTGTGGATGGGATGTTTTTTCCAATCTCAATTTTCTTATCAGCTTTCAATTTCTCTTAGTTTGATAAGTTGTTTCAACATCAGTTGGTGTGCAGAAAATAGAGCTCAGCCAAACCAAATTCAGATTTAATGGTCATAGTCCATAGACATAGTAAGGTGTAGTTAAAAGAAATTGTTTCCTTCTTTTAATGGACGTCCCAATATATAAGTAGTTGTGTTACAACCTGCCATGACAAAGAGCATGTTCTAGAATATTTCATGTACATAGTACATAGCTAAGATATTTCACATAGATCTAAGGAGAAGTCTAGAGGCTTCTCTCCACCATAGGATCGGGCTAATTTAGACCATCGATTGAGGAGGTAGAACTTTATAAATAGATATGAACTTCACTTTTCAAATCACAGGAGAGAACCCTTTGAATTTCCAAGGGGTCCACCAGTTGTCAATAACGTCTCGTCACTTGTTTCTACAGATCTTTTTGCCCCAACTACCAAGTCTCTTGCTAATCTCGTACACTTGTCAACATGTCCACACTTTTCTTTTTTGTTAATTCTTCTTTTTCTGACGGAAGACTAGTAAAGAGATCCTTAAAAGATAAATCTTCTTTTTAACCGAATTAAATCTTAGTAAAAAGAAATCTCTTATTATCCATTTTTAGTCCTAATAACTATTTTAAGTCTTAGTTTTTCGAGTATTTTCCTATTATCTATTTTTCATTTTTGAACAACTCCACTTAAGTACTTCAAAGGCTGAGTTAGGAATGTTGCATTTAAGACACTTCCTGAGTATGACAAAGGTAAATGCCTACAATGCTCAAATACTTCTTTTTTTAATAATGAACCGAGCTTTCATTGAAAAAAAATGAAAGAAATACTTCTGGTTGAACTCCCATCTAGATAAATGCAATTTAAGTTCCTTCACCTACCATGAGAAATTAGTTGACTAGCTAGTGCTTTCCACCAATTTGATGAGTAATCCCTCCCAAGTCCATGAAGTGGAAGCTTGTCAAACTGAGCATCAAGTATCTTTTTAGCCTGTAAGAGCACAAAAGAATGTTAGATTAAACGAAAAGTAAAACACTAAATGATTTTGATGAAAATTAACATATGTGGCATCAAGTCAAAAAGAAACGTGACAAGCATTCTGGAAGATTGCACAGTTTTAGACCTTACTTCGTTAAAGATAATATTTCAACAATTCATGGATCAATATGAACATAAGATGCAATATGTAAGAACGGACTGACATAAAATTATTTTTGCATCACAAACCTGAACTTTATACTCCTATGTTTTACCATCATTTTTTTTAGAGACCAGCTGAGAAGTAATAGTCCCAAAGTTTCATATAGCTAAGAACTTACTCTAGACCCGCGAAGAATATCCACAGGCATGTTCAGACCCCATTTATTCCTGCATGATTGGATGCAGGCCAGCAGAAGAAATGCTTCTTTTGACATGTCACGTTCCTTTTTTGAGACTATGCAGTTATCACAATTTCCTGCCAGATGCGTTGATAAGACAACAACTAAATAAAATTACAGGAAATTTTCTGAACAAGCATTTCAAAAGTGGTTCATAAATACATATTATGATAAAATCACCCATGCCATCATCAAACAACAATTTCCAATCATAACAACAGCACCAATTAAAGATATTTAGTCAGGCATTATCATTGTCTCCAATACCACATCCAAGTGGAGTAAGAAAGAAGATCAAAGAAAATCAAATATTCCACCTTTTGGAGAAAAAAAAAATATTATTAGAAGACCCAGATAGAGGACAAGCCTGACCAAAGAAGGAAAAACTAAAAAGTATACAGAAAAAGCTTTAAAAAATTTAATCGATCAGGAGGACCAACATTTTCATCAATGCGCTATGAAATAACCTTATTCATCGACCATAAAAAGATGCAGACAATACTCTTAAGCACATATCACCTCGTCCCAAAAGGGTGATAATCACTCATCCTGAAGCGAAGGGAATCACACAAAAAAATCCCCTAGTTGGCTTTAATTATTATTATTTAAAAAAAAAAAATCAAAATCACAAAAGAGTTTATGCATGGGGCACTAAAGGAAACTTTGAACTGAGCTCTATTCCAAATCTCTCTCTCTTCATTAGAATAATAAATAATTGTCGAAGGGTCATTGATTCCTTTTTCTCCACATTTCCCACAGAAAGCTATTAGCCACACAAATCTGCAACACTTCTCTTTGTGTTTGAAAGGGTGGACAGTAAGTATTTTCTCATGGTAATGTTGGACTGGGAGAGGTACATCATGCATATTTGAAAGCATACACCAACAACCACCACAGCCTCTATGTTAACGAACATTGAAAAAAACGGTGGTTTGGAGATTTCAAACTTCTGAGAAAGCCAAACGCTGATACATGCTTTAGTCTCTGACAGTGCATAGAATCAAAGGAATTTAGTGTTCAAGGATTAAGCACCAACTCACGATTTATCCTCCTAATATATGATTTCTTGCCCCCATCAAAATTTGGAGGGAAAACAAATAAAACAAAAAAAATAGATAAGCTAGTAAAGCATCTAAGCAATGATACAGAAAATTTTCCAATGATTTTTATAAATCACTTTAGAGCTTCACCCTTGTCCATTGGTACCACCATGAATGCTAACAATAATCTTATGCTAAACGGTCTAATCCTCCAGGGAGAGCCTCCAAAACCATTTGACCAAAAGACAAAAATTACATGACAATATGCTCTTAACAAAAAAATGATAGGAACTAAAGGCAAAAATATTGGCTCAAGGTCAGAATCTGAGAAGTACTGAATGAAATTGAGAATTGATTACTGGAAAAAGGTGATGAGAATTCTGCAAAGAGTCTACTTCTTGTATTAATCTTGTAACCTGAAGTGAAGGCCGAATCGGTCCTTACTCCCCTAATCTCTCTTTAAGAGATTCTTCTACAAACTCTTCACCCCTTCTCACCCTTTCTACAACTCTTTTTATAGTAAAAGTGTAACTAACAATCAGTTATATCAAGGGAAGATCAGTTACAAGAATTAGTTAACTGCCTATCCTAACTATATTATGGTTGAACAGCTAACTTGTTTCTTCTTACATAGTATTTCATCACTGGTGGCCTAGCAATACCGGGGCCCTCAAAATCAACCTTGTCCTCAAGGTTGAAAAGTGGAAATTGCCGCTGCATATCCTGGACATTCTCCCATGTTGCTTCATGTTCTGGAAGGCCTTGCCAACGGATTAAAGCTTCTGTTGCTCCTGTTTGTGCATTTTTTTGATAAGCAAACACCTCAGTTGGTTCCGCTACCCATTCGAAGTCGTCGGTAAGTGTAGGAGGACTGAAGCTTGCTTCCTCGTCTACTCCCAAAGCTTTCTTCAGCTGCGAAACATGAAACACAGGATGAATGCGTGCACCTATTGGAAGTGATAGCCGATAGGCTACAGCTCCGATTCGTTCTTGAATCTTGTAGGGCCCAAAATATTTGGGAGAAAGTTTCTCATTTCGTTTCTTTGCCACCGAAGCTTGACGATATGGTCGAAGCTTTACAAAAACTAGTTCATCCTTGTCAAACTCTACATTTCGCCGCTTAGCATCTTCATACTTCTTCATTCGGGACTGTGCTACTGATAGAGTCTCCTTAAGCCTGTGCAATATGATATCTCGCTCAACTAACTGTTGATCGAGCGTGGCATTCGGGCTTTTCATGCCTTCATATACTAATACAAACTTCCTCAAATATGGTTTCAGTACCGTGTTCATCAAAGATTGAAAGGTTGCTGGAGCATTAGTCAACCCAAAGGGCATAACCAGGAACTCGTAATGTCCCTCGTGAGTGCGGAAGGCCGTTTTCTTGATGTCCTGCTCATGAACCCTGATTTGATGATAACCTGAGCGCAAATCAAGTTTTGAGTACACACTTGAGCCGATCAGTTCATCGAACAACTCCTCCACCACAGGAATGGGAAACTTATTAGGTATAGTCACATTATTCAACGCCCGATAGTCTACACAAAAAACGCCAACCCCCTGTCTTCTTCCTTACCAACAACACCGGACTGGAGTAAGGGTTGATACTTGGTCGAATTATTCCGACCTTTAACATCTCCCCAACCATCCTCTCGATCTCGGATTTCTGTGCAAAGCCATACCGGTATGCCCTGACATTGACACTAGCGACCCCTTCTTGCAAGTGAATCTTATGATCAATTAAGCGATGTGGAGGCAACTCCATAGGTGGCTCGAATATTATCTGGAATTTTTTAACTAACTTCTGAACTTCCACTGGGACAGAGCCTACTAGCTGCTGAGGCGTGGGATCAGTGTCTGATGATTCTAAGGATCGGAACTCGACCAAGAATCCCTGATCATCAACTTCCCAAGTTTTAGCCATGCTTTTTAACGAAATGCGCGACTTCGTGAGGCTAGGATCACCTCGAAGAATCACTTGTTCCTTGCCTTTGCCAATTCGTATCGTCAGCATCTTCCAGTCCACCTCAGTGACTCCCAAAGTGTGTAACCATTTCATCCCAAGAACTACCTCCACTACTCCTCCCAGTTCAAAAGGAAGAAAATCTTCTACAATTGAGAGTTGATCGAGGCAAAGAACTACTGCCTTACACACCCCTTTCCCTTTCAATGTTTTTCCCGAACCCATTATCACTCCATAGTGATTCGTATCCGATAACGGCAGTTTTAAGTCTTCAACCAAAGTTTGGCTGATGAAGTTGTGAGTTGCTCCGCAGTCGACTAAAACAATCACTTCCCTTTCTCCCACCTTTCCTTTCAACTTTATCGTGCCCGGTGAAGATAGTCCAACTACCGAGTTTAGCGACAATTCGACGGCGTCCCCGATCTCGATTGTTTGAAGGGTTGCCATGGCGGCAACTTCTCCCTCTTCCTCCTCCTCCTTCAATTCTAATTCGTTCGAATTTTCTTGCACCACCAAAACCCTCAATTCTTTGGACTTACACTGATGACCAGGGGCGAACGGTTCTTCGCAACGGAAGCAAAGTCCTTTATCTCTTCGCGAGCGAAATTCGGCGTCTGAAATTCGACGAGTGGGAACATCTTTGCGATTGGCCGTCTGGGTCGGGTTCACCAAAGTAATGATCCGGGTCGGACCCGATCCGCTTGCTTTTTCGTTACCCGTACCGGTAATACTTACTGGGTTGCTTCCTCTGCCAGTCATGGGCCTTTGGGCCTCTCTACGGGTCAACTCAACGTCTTCAACTAGCTGAGCAATCTTCATTGTTTCTTTCAACCCTACTGGTCTCCAACAACATACTTCCGATCGTACGACTGAATCCAAGCCGTTGAGGAAGGTGTCTACCAAAACCTCCGCCGGAAGATGGGGAAGAGGAGCTGCTAAACGGTCGAACTCCTTCCGATACGCTTCCACAGTGGATGTTTGTTTGATGGCAAGGAACTGCCCACAGAGGCTTCCTTTTCGAGTGGCCCGAAATCTTTCCAGCATCTGCTCCCTCAAATCTTTCCAATTCTTGAATTCTTCTCGATCTTCTTCTCCACGGAACCAGTGCAAGGCCGCACCAGAGAAACTGATCACAGCTACTGTAAGCTTCTCAGAATCAGTTAATTTGTGGATCCGAAAGTATCTTTCTGCCCTGAACAACCACGAGTCTGGGTCATCGCCATCAAAGATCGGCATTTCTACTTTCTTGAACTTGCTACGATCTCCTCCTCCTTCATCTACCTTGTCTACCACAGGCTGGTTTACCTCTGTAACTCCGGCTTCCAATGTCAACTTCTCTTCAACAGCCGTCATCTTGATCCTCATTGCAGCCAAATCGGTAGCAATACTGGACATCATCACTCTAGTTTCTTCAACAGCCTTCTGATGATCACCCAGTTGCAGTGAAATTCGCTGTACTACTGTTGCCAAAGTCGACACGCTTCCTTCAAGTACAGGTAATTTCTCCACATGGCTTCGAATGCTTCCAATCTCAAGATCCGTTTGATCCAATCTTTCCTCAATTCTTCTTTGCGCCATGGTTCCAATTCTTCCCAGAATGTAGAGCTCTGATACCAATTGCAAAGAGTCTACTTCTTGTATTAATCCTGTAACCTGAAGTGAAGGCCGAATCGGTCCTTACTCCCCTAATCTCTCTTTAAGAGATTCTTCTACAAACTCTTCACCCCTTCTCACCCTTTCTACAACTCTTTTTATAGTAAAAGTGTAACTAACAATCAGTTATATCAAGGGAAGATCAGTTACAAGAATTAGTTAACTGCCTATCCTAACTATATTATGGTTGATCAGCTAACTTGCTTCTTCTTACATAGTATTTCATCACTGGTGGCCTAGCAAATTCACAAAAATTCACAAAGAAAACCAAGTAAAAGACAAACCGCATTTATCAGGCTGAGATTTTTCCCCAAAATAATTGAGCAAAAAGTTTCTTCTGCAAGTTGCAAGTGAACAATACTGTTGTGCAGCCATCAATGACTCCATAATGGCTCTTCTTTGGTTTTCCTAACAAAAGGAAGCAAAAACAGAAGAAGTATCCAGTCAAATTTCAAACTATAAACACATACACCAATAGGGAAAGTGAAGTACTCATCAAATACAATGGTAAGTAATTTAAGAGTTAAAGCACAATTCATACAGATTGTGATTCACCACAGTAGAAATCTGCTTTAGTAAAATCACTTCGCGTGTAATAAAGCCAGCAAACAGAAGCCATCCCATCTCTACCACATCGCCCACTTTCCTGGTAATAAGATTCTAGACTCTTTGGGCAGCCATAATGTATCACTTGTCTTATGTTCGGTTTGTCAATTCCCATACCAAAAGCAATAGTGGCAACCATGACTTGCAGTTCATCCCTTATGAATAGTCTGATTAAAAAATAAAAGAAAAAGAATTACAATCAGAGAAACACACAAATAACAGGCTACAATAGCTCAAATATTACAAAAGAAAAGGGAAAAATGGTTGCCAGCGCTATTGCTTAGAGAGGGCATCAATAGACTTCATCTCCATAAGAAATAGAATCACAAGCTAATGGTATAACCTGTGGGATTCTGCACGTAATTTTTTGTCCATTTGACCATGATAGATTCCAGCACTAATCCCTGCTTCTTCAAGTGCCTTGAATATCTATGAAAATGTGGATCAAAGTTCACAAAATGCTAATCATAAGTTCAACGACATAAACCTGAATGTGCATCTTTTACAAATCGTGGCAATAGCCCAGCATTAAGGCATATAAATTCTCAAAGAGAATTAACAATAATGAAACAATATTGTTGCTTGATTCTCTGGAATCTCATGCTAGGTTAGTATGCAAATATTTCTTTGTCTATGCTTCTTTGAGTGCAGTGAACTTGGAAGTGGTGTTTGTAAGAAGCAAAAGAATATACCTGCTCAACATCTTTAATTGTCGTGCAGTAAATGATAGTTGAACCACCAGAGGCCACATATTTAGAGATATCAAGCACAAGCTCATTCAGGAATAGTGGACCACGATTAAAAGACTTGACGCCATAAAAAAGATTTGCCCGATCAAATGAACCAATGGTAACTTGTGGATCTTTCATCTTCAACGAATTAATGATGTCACTCCGAACCCTGGAACAATATCAGAGATAAAAACCCAAAGAATTCCTTTCCCCAAAAAAAAAATATTGAAATAGTTGAAGGAAATCAATATAAAAGCAGAAACATGTTAAAAAAAAGTAATGCAAAATATCACGATTCTGCACCAAACTAGGAGCCGTAGTAATGTCATTACTACAGCTTGTAAAAGAATGTCGATATAGCCATGGTGCTATTAATTAGAAAACAAATGTGACACAAAAGCTCCACTTTTCTCCATGGTATAAATAAATTTTCAATAAAAGAAGAGAGATAAGCTTTCATGTCAGATTTAACAAAATCAATCTAAATAAATCTTTTTTGATATTCGTGAGTGTCCGGGCTAGCTTACGCGCACCTCGACTAATCTCTTGGCACAACCGCCTGACCCTAAAACCCTAAACCCTAAAATCAATCTAAATAAATAATAGAAAGATCAAGCTTCAAGCTCAATAGCTGAACTAGATAGAGCAATAGACTTCGATAACAACACAAACCATTGGGATGCAGTATGTGAGAGCTCTGCTGAGGGATTTTTTCAGTTCAACAATAAAACCAAATAACAAAAGCGTTGTAAGAGAAGAAGTAACAGGTGTAATTGGAAGAAATTTAGATACCTACTTTTCAGTTGCAGTGGCAGTCAGGGCAACAAATGGAAGGCCTGGTGGTAGAACATCGCGTAGTTTGTCCAACCGTTTGTATTCTACCCTGTGAACAAGAACCCAATAGTTCACAGAACAATTAGGAGAAATACTAAAAAGGAGAGAAGCAAACTCCATGCTCAACATGAAGAAACACAAAAGCAACAATATGTTTTCTCATCTCAATGCTAATAACTTGACTAAATGAGTTACAGATCTTTTCCCTAGAGACTTTCCATGTTGATAACTATACATCTAAAATCTTCTCACTTGGCTATGGTGCATGCCTTCTCCCCTTGTCCTTTGGAAATCTTTGCTGCTGATAAAATTGTTTTTTAAAAAAGAAAATAGTATTCTCCACTTCTTAACTTTTTCTAACATTTCATCTGAAAAGCAAATTACTACGATTTGATAAAAAATGTTAATAATTTCCACACACCAGCTTCAGTTGATTTTCACTATCAACTCAGCCTGTGGACTTTTAGATTTGTTTTGACTTGTACTCTGACACCACTGGTTGGTGTCTATGAGCTCTATCAACCTCAAAAGTTAATTCAAGAGAAAATCTTTCCTCGTATCTATATAATGCAACAATCAACCTCTTGCTCGTCGATGTGGAATACGTGCAACTTGTATAAACCACAATCATTACGTTCTCAGTTTCTATACCTGAATTGTAACAAACCATGTGATACACAAACCCATTCCCAAAATGAAATTTTAAAAATATGGTCCTTAATAAGCTGATGTGATAGTATGAACACAAGATATTGGAAACAATAAAATAACAGAAAACCAATCTCACAATCAATAGGCCACATATCTCAGGATAGGTTCCAATGGAGTAGAGTTGAAGATGAGAGGAAAAATGAAGAAGATCAAAGATTAACCTAAAATCGTGCCCCCACTCAGAAATGCAATGTGCTTCATCAATGGCAAACAAACAAAGTCCCGCCTTCTGTAATTTTGACCAAAAGCTGCAAAAATGGAGTTAAGATAAATAATAAATAAATAAAAAGGTGTGGATCACGATAGAATAGTAGAATGTCATGTATCATAACTCTCCCGTTTGAACCATCTTTTGCCACCAAGTAAAATGTATATGGCTTCTGTATTGTACAATTCATCCTGCACAACTAATTCCTCGATACGACAGAGTACAAAAATCTGTTCCCGTATATAATGTACAGCTAGTAATACCTAGTCATCCTTACAAGGATTCAATTGTATGACCATTGTTCCCCGTCAGAATGCTCGAGGAGCACAATTTCATTGTACAAATATAATATCGAGTCCACAGTAACTCTTCACTATAATTTAAGAATTGCTTTTGTATAACTACAAAAGATCATAACAAATAAAATTTATGATCAAACAAGACAGCAGATGGAAGAAGGAGAAAAAGGAAGACATAGAATTGGCCTTCTCCATGAATTTATACCTGATAGGAACAGAGCAGGCCTTCTCTGGAGTCATGAACAATATATTATATTGACCACTCTCTGCCTTGGCTTGAACAGTGGAATCAGTCTGAGTACTTCCAAGGTACTCAGACTTGATGCCTCTTTGTTTTAAAGCCATTACCTACAAAGTCCATAATCTAAAATAGCTTAGGAAAAAATGTTATATGGTCCATGAAGCAGCGGGTTTAAGATTAGGCCAAATACATGGTCAAACAAGGAAAATTCATCCTTAAAGTTGAGAGAAGATTCCCCAAAGAACAAAGTTCAATTCAAAATATAATCGAAAAAATTCTTTACAACTCTCTAAAGAGGTTATTCATAAACTTATAATAAAATAAGCAAATAACTAAATAAATCTAAAATACTAATTAAGCATTAATTAATCTAAAATTAACCACTAAACTAATAATAATTAAACTACACTAACTATCTAACATTCCATCCTACATCAGTCCCAAACCCAAGAGCAAAGAGAGCAACAAAACAACGAGTCCAAGTATTTGTGAGCATCCGGGTCAGCTTGTGCCTACCTCGACAAACCTCACATAAACCAGAACAACGATAAAGATAATAAACAATTACCTGATCTTGCATTAATGATATAAGAGGGCTAACAACTATGCCAGTCTTTCCAACAACCAAAGGTGGTACCTGATAACTTTGACAAGTAAAGATAAAATAAATCAATAGTTAATAAACAAGAACATGCAAACCCCAGCAATGCAATGCAATAAATAAAAACCCAAATGGTAGAAAAGAAAGCTACCATAAGGACTTGCCACTTCCAGTAGCCATGACCACCAAGGAATCCTTCCCTTGAAGAATGTCCTGAATGACTTCTTTCTGATACGGCCTGAACGCCGAGAATCCAAAGTATCTCTGCAACAGTAGTAACAGCAAACCACTTACAGATAACAACTATAAAACCATAAGAAATTCAATACCCACAAATTTATTTTGCAAATGCTACCCTTATTGTTCCCCATTAATCAACAACAACCAAAAAAAAAGTGTTTCACCTTTAGAAGGGCTTCCATTTTTTTGTCTCTGCTGCTGCTCTTTTGAGGTGGTCTATGCAGAATCGGGAGTTGAAGAAGATGGGTGTGTTGCCCTTTGCTCTTCTTGATCAAGGGTGTCACACAGATTACAGAAATGATTCAGGAGTTTTCTTTTTACATGAATGAATTATGAATATATGATAAAAGAAAGGCATGGTTCGATAGAACACCAAAGTTCCCGCCTTTTCGACAGAAACCTTCTTGGGCCTTAGCATGCCTCCGCCAATCACACTGGGCCTTAAGCTCTGAGTTGCCTCGACTAGGATTTTTTTTTTTTTTTTTTTTTTTTGAAATATCAATTTTAAACTTTGACATAACAAGTTTATATCAAATTTTAACATAAACTTTTCATTTCATCCCATTGAAACTTAAAATTCAAAAATTAATCCAATTTATACCTTGTGAATTATGATAGGTTTTTGTTCGAGAAATCGTTATTCTCATGTGTGTCTAATGAATCATGAAACATATATTTGGTATGCAAATGATAGAATTCAGACACAAACAATTAGGGGTGTACATGGGTTGGGTTGGGTTTGAGGATTTTTCAACCCAACCCGAAAATTTCGGGTCGGTGAATTCTCAACCCAACCCAACCCAACATTTCTGTCAATCCAACCCAATTCAAACTCAACCCTTCAATTTTCGGGTTGGGTTGACGGGTTGGCTTTTTTTTTTTTTTTTTTTAATTAATAGAAATTTATTTTTTTAATTAACTTTAAAATCACCGTTAATGAAATTCATTAATCCTTATTTTTCTTTCAAAATTACCATTAATGAAATTTCTTAATCCTTGATTTTCCTTTCAAAATCATCATTAATCTTCGATTTTCCTTTCAAAATCATCGAATTATTTTTTTTTTAAAAAAAATATATTGAATTCATTGTATATATAATTTATTTATTTTTTAATATATTGAATTCGGGTTGAACCGAGCCAAATTTGGTTCAACCCGCGAACCAACCCGAAAATTCGGTTTTTCAAAATAGCAACCCAACCCAACCCATATTAAAAAAAAAACCCAACCCAACCCGAAAAGTTGGATTGAGTTGGGTTGGGTTGGGTTTCGTGGGTTGCGGGTTTTTTGAACACCCCTACGAACAATATTAGAACTAGTTTTTTTCATTAATTTTTGTAAGTTTTGGAAAACTTATTTAGTGGTTTTTTGTGTTTTAATCAAAAAAAAAAATAATAATAATAATAATACAATATGAGGGTGGACATTGAACCTAGGACCTCGTAGTCACTAGTTGGTACATATGACAGTTGAGTTATGCTTTTGTTGTCAGTTTCAATCAAATTTAGTTTGGTTGTGAAATTTTATTTACATTAAATTAGTAAATTTCTAATGTTTTATGTTATATGAGGATTTAACATTCATACTCTTTTGTTAGCATGATAATTATGTTCACTTTGACATCTAACATCCATACTCTTGAGAATGCAATAATGAAATCTTTTATAAAACGAAATTTCTAAAGGAATTGTGACAGAATAAACACACTTTTCTTAAAATAAAAAAAAATATTAAATAGTTATCAAACGAGACTTTTATTATCGCATTCCTCTAAAACAAGATTTTTAAAACATAATTACTATGAATAAACACATAAGAACTAAAACATAATAAGATTTTTTTTTAGTTCAACAATATGTGTGGTGGGGGGTTCGAACTTATGTCTTGTTAGTCTAGAACATATGTCTTGTGTCGATTGAGTTATGTTCATGACAAAACGTAATAAGCCAAACCGTCAAACTCTATTACGCTTAACCCAATTTTTTGTGGTCATAGTTTGAGTGCAAATCTTGTATCTTGTTTATTGATTAAAATTCTTCACAAGTCTTTCAAACAGTTGCCAAGTTATTATTTGTTTGTTTAAATTCCTTAACCTAGAGCATTTAGCATTAGACTTTTGCTTGTTTCCATTATTTGTTTCCATCATTTGGTATCCTTTAAATATTATCCATTTTTTTGGAGTCTTGCATCTTTGTTTTATTTGTTTTTAGAGTGGATGTTCTTGTCTTTTAAGTATGTTGGAATATCTTGAATATGTTATGACATGTTACGACTGATTCGATGTGGGGTCTTCTGATTTGTGGTTTACTATTTGTTTTGAGCTTTGACCCAATTTGTATTAAGTCATTAGAATGATGTCATATATATAAACGTTCTAATGACTTGAGTCGCCCCTAGTCTGTCATTGTTGTAACTCTCTCATATTCATAATACAATTGTTCTCTCCTTTTCTGCCTGTAGACATAACTAACACAATGTTAGTGAACCACGTAAATTTTGTGTTAATTCTCTTATGCGCTTTTATTCTTTGTTATTCGATTCTATCGTAACAGAGTCTAATTATTGTTTGTTTTGTCTCTATCTTTAAGTTGGATTCGCCAGAAGCAAGCTAGCTTCTTGGTGTCATCTAGGCATAATATTCTTTGGAAAAGCACTTTAATTGCATAAAAAGCCTACCAAAGAAAAATAGAGAGTTTCCAAGAGTGACTCAACTGTGGGAGTGAGGTGAGGATATTTTTGCACATATTTGTTTATCTAAAACTCTTTTGTAGCACTCTCAAAAGTATCTTCATTGGGAGAAGGAAGCTGAAAGCATCTTTGATGAACACCATTGGAGTGAAGCTACCAAGGTAATTTTTATTATTGTGATGTTATGCACGTTGATCATATCCTATTAGATTGCAAAGTATTACGTGATTGTATGCCTACTCTTCATAAAGAAAGTAGTGAGATTAAAAATGAAATTATATGTGACATCAGGTATGAAACTCCTATTTTCATTGATAGAAATGAACTAGATGAATGTTTGCCTATTATCGAGAGTAATGGGATTGAAGAGGAATAATCTTGTAATATTGTGCATGTTATTCCTCATTTATTAGATAACCAAAGTATCGTATGATTTTCATCATTCTACCATTTTACCATTTTACCATTTTACCATTTTACCATTTATGCATGAAGAAATGTATGTTGATGTATGGGAGTTGGATAATAAGAAAGGTAGAGAAGATGATTTTAGAGAAAAGCATGAGAATGAGAAAGAAAAGAAAGAGAGTGACGACCATAAACCTATTTTGTCTACCAAGTCAAACCTCGTGGAGATATAGTATTAGGATTCTTACTATCATGCTAACATGTTTATCCTAGTACTTACGTTTTTATAAGAATTTTGGGGAAATTCAAACTTCAAACACCAATCATGGTCGAACACAACTATAGTTGAAGTCATTTGTTCTTGAAGTGAAGATGGAATCAAAGAGACCAAACTTACCATCTTCTCATTACTTTAAGATTGCATTACAAGGTAAGTGTGGATTATAGCTTGAAGTTACTGACTTAATTTTCTTTTTTTGTTTATTTTTCAGAAAGCATGTAAAAAACAATCCAATAGTAAGAGATGAACCTAAGAAAAAGAGATGTAGACCAAACGTAGATCACATGGACATCAAAGAAATTCAAACATAAAATAAACAAACCAAAGTGATTGGTTTTAGAAGTATTATTGAAAGGAAATAAGATATTTTGCACAAACAAATAGGACGCCAAAAAGAGTTGATTTCTAGAATGTTCTACAAGGTAAGGAACATTCAAGTTGATTGGTCATCAAACTTGTGGAGTGTTTCTTGCTTATAGTGAATGAGCCTGTGAATAGTGCTTAGACATTCAAGTTGTCTTGCTATAGGTTTTCGACCAACCCTCAATCTAAAAGTTATTTTTTCCTAACTTTTCCTTTGAGTTGATACTTATTTGGAATTTGTTTATTGATGTTTATATTTCAGCTCACTCATGAGGGCATTCGGGTTAAGCACTTGGCTCGCACGCAACATTCAAACCCTTAAACGTTATCTGGTTGTAATTCAAGATTCTCATAAGATGGATATCGAGATTATCTATTTTTTGTGGTAAGGTGGGATACTTATTGAGATCCCCACACAAGAGGCATTTATCTAATTTTAAAACATGAATTTGTAAGATGCTCAGGCACTTTCATCAATTTTATTTATTTCACATTGTTTATTTTGTAGTTAAATTTTTTTAATGTATTCATTTTTTTAGTAAAATAAATCAATGCAAGTTGCACAATACTCATGTATTTAGTAGTACACATTAGTTATTTTTTTTTTATTATTATTTTTTTTTTAGTCAAACACAAATTTAAATTAGATTAAAATAATATATAAATTACAAGAGTATTATTGGTATAATACAATCTTTAGACACTCATATACAAATCCTACAAAATCTTACAAAAAAGACTTCCAAAAGATTCTGTTTTATCTAGAGATTCTCAAAAAACAAACTAACTACCCATCTTTTTAATTTTCTATTAGGTTCGTGAACTATAACCAAAAAAAAAAAACGTCAAATAAGTCAATCCACACAAATTTAAAAATTTAGATCTAAATCTATTAGACATTTTCTAAAGTTCAAGAAATAGACACAACTCGAAGAACTAAACTTATAATTAATTTATAATTTAACTGGGAGATTTCTTTTATGCACGAACATTAAGAATAAAGATGTCATAATTTAAAAAAATAATAAATAAATAAACTGAAATAATGTGATAATGATAATATCAATCAGCGACCTAATATTTTGATTCCTTGTCACAATAGATAGAGTAAATAAATAATTTGATTTGTGACTTAATTTAATTAAAAATAATTTGACAATAACTAAATATCAATCAAACAATAGCATTACTATAGACTATCTTAAATGAATATCAGAAAATGCCATCAAATATTTCTGCCTGTTTGAAAAGTACATAATTTATCTTTCCTGTTCAGTAAACAATATTATTCAAGTCAATATTCACCCTCAAACTCAAAATAGGAACCAAATATAACTTGTATGTTTAAACATCATATATATATATATATATATTAACAAAGATTTTGCCTAAGGACCTTAACATAGTTCAACTGCTCAAAGGTCAAAGGTTCAAAATCCCCACCTATTTGAATTACAATACTGAAAGAAAAAGAAAAAAAGAAAACCATAGAGAAGAAAACTAAGGCACCAAAAAACTTTAGAAGTTCATGAAATGTTACAAACAAAAGTCTATCACCAAGCAGCTACTTCTGATGGATCAGTACATCTTGGAACCAGAACTTAAACAAAGCAACCCAGAAGAGAGTGTGCAGATTACCTGAAAACTTGCCGAGTTCGACGTGGGGGATATCGTCCAAAGTAGCTGCTCTTTCTATGTAGTCTATTTAGTGTGTAGTTTTCTTGTCTTCTGGATGGCAGTGAGATCTTATAACAACACTGGGAGGCCAAATTAAAGCAGCCTCACTATGTCCCTTCAAGGAGCCAGCATGGATTGAATTGTCGATGATCAATGTGTGAGAATCACCGTACCCATCGAACAAATACGAACACAACTACGATGGTTAAAATCATGCCGGCATATTTAATCCAATTATCAACTCGGTGCCGTCTCTCAATGAGTTTCAGTACGGAGTTGGAGAGCCCCACTGTGTTAAGGACATCTAATGCCTTCCTTTGTGCTCTCTGATCCACAAAAATAAATGAATGGATAATGAGAGAGAGGAATAAATGAATAACAGAGAGGGGGAGAGGAGGAAGGGAGTCTAAGGACACTACAAAACATGCTTCTAATTATCCAAAATCAATTTGTATGGCATGAAAAATAGCGTTTAAAAGTATAAAATCAAACATTAAATTGATTTTGAATGGTTAATGGCATGCTTCGGAGTAGTTTGGAGTAGTTTTGAACATGACAAAAATAATTATAACAATTTCAAATCAGTCTCAAACATGTCCTAAATCCAATGTAGTAAAGCCAACAAAGGCTGGTAAAGTAGCTGCGGATTTCATTTCAACCTGCCATGGTTTATAATTGCATGTTTCACTCTGTCTGAGAAACAATCAAATGATACTAAGAAAGCAGTTCATTTTATTTTTAGTAAGATAATCACAAGTCTTTTGTACAGAAAAGGTCAACACGATAATCATAGCACCATCAAAACCCCTCTGAGGAATGTTAGGCCATAAGTTGGATTTGCATAATCTTAGATTTTAGGTAAGCTTGCGTGCACACTCTCATACACTCTCATACTCTCAACTTAGATTTTAGGTAAGTTGGATTTTCATATAAATTCTTCTGACTTCGATGGATTGATTGACATTTTTTGATGTAAGCAAGGATCTTGGCCCGCTACTTATCTAGGGCTTCCCTTGGGAGGTAATCCGACAACCCTTCCGTTTTGGCAACCTGTTATTGAATGACTTCAGCATAAACTCCACAACTGGAAATATGCTTTCATATCGAAGGGTGGTCGTCACACTCTCATACAGTCTGTCCTATCTAGTATGCTTATTTACTATTTATCTCTCTTCCATTTGCCTTCACAGATAGCTAAACTGTTGGATAAGATTATTCGTGATTTCTTTTGGGAAGGTTCTCGAGGTGATGGAGGTATACATAATGTTAAGTGGGCTCAGACTCAACTACCAAAGTTGTCTGGGGCCTAGGTATTGGAAATTTCCAACAACGCAATTTAGCCCTCTTGGCTAAATGGACATGGAGGTTTTTACATGAGAAAAATGCTCTTTGGCGTAATTTTATTATGGCAAAATATTATTCTTCTGAAATAATTTGTTGGCCACGACTTCCTCAACGGGGTTCGAAGCAGTCTCCTTGGCGTTATATCTGTTCTGTTACTCCTCTTGTTTCAAACCGAGTTGCTCGCCGATTAGGTAATGGTGTTTTGACTTCTTTTTGGAATGATTCATGGTTATGTGGTGGGATAATTGCAACTGCATACCCCTGTCTCTTCCGATTGACTTCTCGAACAAATCTTTCTGTTTTTTAGGCTTGGGTGACTTCTACTAGTGCTTGGAATTTGCATCTTCGCCGTAACCTTAATGATCTAGAAATAATTGAATGGGCACATCTTTCCCATCTTTTATCAATGGTTATTTTACGAAATTGTGAAGATTCATGGTCATGGCCTCTAGAATCTTCCAATATTTTTTACGGTCAAATCACTTTTTGAAGATTTGGTGGCTGTTTTCTGATCCTGGGAGGAATAGACTTTACAAAGTGATTTGGTATGATGTTTATCCCAAGAAGATTAAGGTCTTTCTGTGGGAGCTTAGTCTTGGTGCTATCAATACAGCAGATCGCCTCTAGCGACGTATGCCATATATGTATCTTTCTCCGTCTTGTTGTCCCATATGTGCAGCAAACCATGAGTATCCAGCACACCTTTTCTTCCATTGTTCGTTTGCCTCAAATTATTGGGCAATGATCCTTGAGGCTTTTGATTGGTCATTGGTTCTGCCTAATAATATCTTTGATTCTATAGTCTCCATTTTCGTTGATCACCCTTTCTGTGGGATAAAGAAGACTCTTTGGCTTGCCTTCAATAGTCTTTTTTTGGTTTCTTTGGGGCGAAAGAAATTGGCGTCTTTTTCAGGATACTTTCTCATATTTTAATAAGTTTAAAGAAAGAATCATTTTTCATACTATGTACTGGTGTAAATGTAAACACCCTTTCTCTAATTATAGTCTCTCATATCTAATTTCGAACCGGACATTATTCATGTAACTTACCTTTGGGTATTAGGAGATGTTTCTCGTTTTTCATTAATCAATGAAATTGTTTCTCTTCAAAAAAAAAAAAAAAAAAGGTAAGCTTGCGTGCACCACGACTAATCTCACGGAATACCCGCATGACCCTACTACATTTGGTTGTCAAGGAAACCCGTAGGATATTGAATCCTAGGTAGGTGGCTACTAGAGTATAAATTTAGATTACATGAATTCAAACATATCAAAGCCATCTTATCCTACACTAATTACAAACTAAAACAGAAAACACAAGTCATGCACGCCTAAATTTCTATAATACATTTTTTCCACATAATTGAATCATAGGTCACACAAACTTGGGCTAACGTCAACTAAAACTTATTAAAAGAAACTATGAGTCAAACAATCTTTTAGTGTCTTTAATCAGCATAATGCACATGTCTTAAAGCCAATCAAAGTGCTTTTTTTATTTACTCTAGGAGAAACTATAACTGCCAAAATATAGACAAAGACTCAAGTAGAAAAAATTCATATGCAGAGTACAACTTCCAAAACAATCATAACTCAAAGATGCCATACCTGCAGCTATCCTAAAGCAACAAGAGACTATGGAATGGAAGAGAATCTTTACATATTCACATTTATAGGGAATATATCAATAGTCTTTCAACAATTAATGGTAGCCTCAGTAAATAAAAACATATCTATCTACATGGTCTAAGTTATGCACATACCTTCAGGCGGTCCCTCTGCTCAGAGTATTTGAAAAGGATTGCTTCTCCGGTCGAACTAGCTTCCTCTAACATCCGTGATGAGTTTCGAACTGAACTCATAGCTTGTGCCTCGTCGTCAAAAATTCTTAAAATGTGAGCAGAGTCTCCATTCTACAAAAGCAAAACCACCAAGTAAAAATGAAAGTTTAAAGGGGGTTCAGCCACCAAAAGCCACAAGTAGCTAACAATAAGTACATACAGCTCTTCCAAGCAATTCTGCCCTCTCTTTTGTTTCCATCATCCGCTTCTGGTTTCTAAGAAAGTACTTGTCCAAACTTTGTTTCATAGAGTCAGCCTCCTCGGCAACCTGTTCCACCTTTCTGCATGACAATTCCAAATTGTACCACAACAAGTTTACGCGTTATCAAATTGGAAATCAAGACCATCCAAAATTACAATAAAATCACAATCCCAGACTGTAAAACGTTAGTAAATTACTGAACCAAATTCAATCCAGGATCTAAAAGACAACCCCATTTCATTTTTCTTTAGGCTCCGTTTGATAACCATTTGATTTTTAGTTTTTAGTTTTTGAAAATTAAGTCTATAAATTATACATCCAGATGTGAATTCCTACCATGACTTTTCATTTTTGTTAAGGAAACATTACGCTTGAGCGCTCCTGCGCGATACGGCTGAAAAAGCAACTCTTAGTCGAATTCCAAAAACAAAAGCAAAATTTTGAAAGATTCTTTTTCGTTTTTTCCAATTTTTTGTTTGGATTTGGAAACACTTCAAAAGATAGATAACACAACCAAGGAATTCATATGTGAATGTGTTGTTTAAGGCTTAATTTTCAAAAACAAAAAACTAAGGCCCTTTGATAACCATTTGGTTTTTAGCTTTTGGTTTTTGAAAATTAAGCCTATAAACCATACATCCATATGTGAATTCCTACAATTATTTTCATCTTTGTTAGGGAAACTTTACAACTCTTAGCTAAATTCCAAAACAAAAGCAAATTTTTGAAAGCTTCTTTTTTTTTCCTCCAAATTTTGGCTAGAATTTTGGAAACACTTCAAAAGATACATAACACGAAGGAATTCATAGGTGAATGTATTATTTACAGGCTTAAATTTTAATAAAAAAACTAAAAACCAAAATGTTTATCCGGCCTAAATGGTTATCTGACGGGGCCTTAGTTTTTCCATTGTGCGGAAGAAACAATGATTTAACTCCAAGGAAACAGAAAGGATGACATAACATCCACCAGATTTTGAATAAATTAACAAATCAAGAACTTCAGAAAGAGTAACCAAAAAGAAAAAAAAATAAATGGGATCTAATTCTAAATTCAATCAGAAAAACGCAAAGGTGGGGGGGAATGGAACAAGAACCTTTTCCACAAATCACGTTGAGACTTGGCGGCCACAGACCGCCAGAGTCTATCCATCTCAACACAGAGCGATTGGATCTGGGTAATATCCCTCTTGATCGAGGAAGAAAGGTCGGGGGAGTCCATGCCGCTAGCGGCCGTGTACTCAAAACGCTCCAGCTTCTCAAGCCCATCTCTGGTCCTCAATAGCAGCCTCTTGGCACTCTGGTATATCTCCGAAAGCGTCCCTCCTCCTCCTTCCAATCCCGACATCGGAATCAAACACAGAGCAATCAATCAATCAAGAATTTGAAATCCTCAAATCTGAATTCCAAATTGAAGAAGAAGAAAGCGAGGAATTTGGATTGTCGAAAGGCAAAGGAGAAAGAAATTGAAGATCGAAAACAAAACGCAGAACAGAGGAAGACGAAGAAATAAAATGATTTTTTTTTCCTTTTTCATTTCGCTAAGGAAAATAAAACGACGACGTATTTATCATGATGACGTGGCGTGTCTTATAACCATAGATGATTACGTATGTTGTAATGAACGGATCAGATTGTTTGAGTGCGTTTATATGCCTAATGGATGTTTCGTATTGACATCGATAGACCAATAGTAGGCCGCCACCTCATACATCTTCTGACGTGGCAGAAGCTTTGTGTTTCTCTATTTGGCCTAGTGTTCTTGCTCTTGTTTATATTCTTAATTAATTAATAATACCTAAGTTTTTTTTTTTAAATCGAGATAGACCCATAACCTCTTACTCAAAAACACAATTTTATGTCAATTATGCGTTTAATTGATGCTGTCACCCACTGCACCAAGTGGTTGTTCGATTAAAATTTTAGGCGTTAATAATGCATTTAAATTCTTGTCCGTGCGTGGTTGTTTGCACAGGTAAAAGACCAATCAACCCTGACTCGGCTATCTAAGTGTGTTTCCCGTTGCACCAAACCAAGTGGTTGTTTGATAAATTATTTTAAAATGTCATCAATGTTAACACAACATACATGAGATTCTAATATGGACGATTAATTCTAATTTGTACGTGTGACACGTAAAAAAATAAAATGTGGACGTTTGAGGTATTAAAAATATCATGAAAACATAGACATTTGATATATTCTCTACCGATTTTGCCATAGTTTTATTTTATTTCTAGGTATTTTGAATCGATAAAATATGAATTTTTAACCCATCGTGTGTCTACGTTTTCATACAAGTTAAAATTTAACCGTTCACATTAGAATTTTGTGTGTTGTTAATTTTGAGAATTTTTTAAACAAGATTATTTTTTAAAATTTGAAAGTTTAGAAATATTTTTTAAACTTTTAAAAAATGTGGGATATTTTTTTATAATTTAGCCAAAATTAAACATGGACCTATAAAGACTTTAAACTTGTTACATTTTATTCCTTATACTTCAATTGTTAGTTCATACTTCATAGTTAACTTTTTCAAACAAAAAAAAAATAATTAGTTTTTTCTTTCCTTCGTAAAATTTAAAAATATTTTGATATTGTATCAAAATTAACTACAAATTAATAATAAAAACTAATTTGAAAGTTTATTGAAATTACTATAATTAAATTTTGATATTTGAAAGCAGAATGATATTTTAACATAAATATTTTTGCCTATTGAACTATAATGAAATTGTTACCTGATTAAAGTACTATACATCTACCTTAAAAGTTAAATGTTTGAATATCATGCATGATTCGGATTTATTAAGGTTTATATACATTTTTTTTTTTTTGTTCAATAGCATATTGGAATAACACATGTAATTAGTAAGCCACCATTGAAGATTAGATTCTTGTACAATAAAAGAACATAAATTGATAAAACTTATATTGGTATGGTATCAATGAAAATAAATTTAATAAACAACTCATTTGATTTTTTGTTTTTTATTTTTAAAAATTAAGTCTATAAACTCTACTTTCACCTATAACTTTCTATAGTTTGTTATCTATTTTAAAAAATCAAACAAATTTTAAAAACTAAAAAAGTACCTTTAAAAAATTAGTTTTTGTCTTTGAAATCTTATTAAGAATCTAAAAGTTTCTCTAAGAAAATGAAACTCATACTAAAGGAACAAGTAGGAAATAAGCCTAAATTTCAAAAACAGAAAACTAAAAAAGAAATGGTTATCAAACGGATCCTGGATCCTTAGGGTCCCGTTTGATAACCATTTTGATTTTAGTTTTTGATTTTTGAAAATTAAACTTATAAACACTACTTCCACCTATAACTTTCCTTGTTTTGTTATCTAGTTTCTACCAATGTTCTAAAAAATCAATTCAATTTTGAAAACTAAAAAAAGTAGCTTTTATTTTTAGAATTTGACTAAGAATCCAAATGTTTCTCTAAGAAAAGTGTAACCCAAAGTAAAGAAATTAAGAGAAAACAAGCCTAAACTTCAAAAACAGAAAACTAAAAACGATTATCAAACCGAGCCTAAGAAATTTTGTTTTCAATATAATGATATATACATGCAAAGATGTGTAAAACTTTCACTTAATATAAACAAAAAAATTGTCAACGTGAACATAGTTGAACTAGTTAAGACATATGTCATTAACCAAATATATAAATACATGTACATAAGCACAAGAAAGTAAACTGCCACACTTCGGTAATTTGCCTCTAAATTCCATGGTAGCCAAGAATAGATAAGATCATTAATATAATATTTCTCTTACGTGACATATTTGAAACATTAATCGAGCTCGTTAGAATGAAAAGTCGACAAACATTGTACGACTTGGTAGTCAAGTTCGAGCAAGTTCAGAAACTATATTTGTTCTAAGGGTTGATAATTAAATAAAAAAGAATACCAATGCTTTTATTTTCGAATCCATAATAGTATAAAAAAAAGATTAGTTGTTCGAGAATAGTGGCGTCGACCCTTGGACTAGGTTAGAGTCGAGTCTTTTGGGCAATTTTGAGGAACAATGGGTTGGTTAAGAATATAGAAACTATTGGTTATGGATATCAACAATAGGATATTTCACTATACATACTTATCACCAACTCAACAATTTAATGCAGGTTTGTAAAGGTTGCCCAACCCTTTACACTATTGTGTCTATCAGTATAATGATAATAAGGAGTGTTCGAGCCAGTTTGTGCACACACCAAGACAAATCTCACGAGATATCGCCTGAAGTATAATTATAATTTGAGAAGGCACATGTGATTTAGGAGAGCTAATCATAATGACCATTCTAGATTAGTACCCCTAACAAAATTGGAAACAAGCAAGATTATTCTTTCAACACATCTTCTTGATACTTTTCTTTTCCATTTTAATACCCGAAATCTTTTGACTAGTAATTCCATACTAGTGTAAGGTCTGTATTTTACAGAGCAAAAATGACTTACATTGATTTAGCGGAAAGTTGCACTTCGATTTCCAGTTGCAGGGAAGGCATGGCGTCGTTTGCCTTGCGGTAATTCCACGGTAACACTGTTCTTTTGAACTCTATCTAGACCTAAATCTAACTTTGCCCCAGTATTCTTTGATGGCTTCAGATCTTTGTCGTCCTTAGGTTCCGAGACTTTTTCCAAATCTTGTCCGAATATTGGTTGTTTCCTTGCTGCTTCATAGTCGAATGGTTCGATCGACAAAAAGTCACTTTGTTTTCCTGGATTATCAGTTTCTCCAAGGTTCATAGCTTGTTCGTTTGAATTCAAACATTTTTGAAAGCTGGAAGACAATTCAGACAGAGACATGGGTTCGTCCTCGTCGTCATCATCAATTTCAACAGGTGAACTAGCACTAAAACCTTTCAACTTTTGCTCATCGGTGGCTTCTGCAACAGGATCTGATTCTTCTTCTTCGAATTCATCATCGTCATCTGTCGAATCATCTTCCAACATTATAATCTCATCAGGGCAGGGTTTTGGAACTGGCATTGCAGGAGGCTCTACATTCGAGCTTTTCACCGACTCTGCAGCAGGTGCTTCGGAATTTTGAGTTTTTAATGCAGTCATGATGGTTGGT
The DNA here is from genome assembly GCA_028017165.1 of Herpetospermum pedunculosum. NCBI lineage: Eukaryota > Viridiplantae > Streptophyta > Magnoliopsida > Cucurbitales > Cucurbitaceae > Herpetospermum > Herpetospermum pedunculosum. The sequence goes on from CM051525.1 coordinate 59,099,742, forward strand.
TCTGCAACTGACTTCAACTTCTCACTTGTTCCCGAGAATGAATGAAAGGGTAGACTCACAGAAGATCGAATTTTATCCAACTTGTTCTCTTCCTTATCATCCTAATAAAAATAAGCAATACAAATGAGGCAACAGCAGCAAGGGAAGAAGTAAAAGAAACAGTATCTTATACATTAGACCATAGGGACCGACCTTTTTATCAGTATCTAATTTTCTCTTCGGGGCCGAGTTTCCCAATAGAGACCCGAGACCACCTCGGTTAGTCTTCCTTTGCAACGAAACATTCACTCCAGTAACCTAAAACAGGAAATCATTTAGAACATAGATCTCAAGGCAAAGAAACCGAACAGACACAAGAGGAAGTTCTAATTAGTCTTTAATCATGGTTAATTAGAGATAATTTACTACCTGTGCTACCGGATATTTATCACCATTGGAGTGTTTGCTCGACTCCGATGCTGTTGGGCCCACTTGAGAGACCTGTCTACTCCCATTCAGAATAGAATGCAGAGAATGGTCTACCTTTAGACCTTTTCCAGGTACAAAGGGCCGGTATCCATGTTCCAAGGGTGCAACTTTAGACTGAGAAGAAAGTGAGCAGATTCGATCACTGGCAGTATTTTCAACAGCACTGTCCTTCGAAATCGGGATTGGGTATCCCAAATTCGAAGTATCGGGCACATTAGTATCTCGATGTTCATTAGCCGATGCATTCTCTTCCAGTGCCTGCCAATGTAAACAACATATGAAGAGTGAAGGCAATGGAATATTAAAGATGAAATCAAAATAATTACTAACCCAGACTGTTTAAACAAAATGCGGTAGCTTCACGAGAACAGGTCACATGTACTAGAAAATAATATACAATGACACATTCTATACCAAATCCTTGTCAGCATTAACCAGAAGCCCACGGTTTTTTTTTTATGAAAGGGCAACAATTACAAGAAGTATTAAAACTTCCAAATTATACCGAAATACAACTAAAGACTAGAGATGAAAAACTGCAACTTGAAAGATTCGTTAGTCCGCCAATACCCTCACATGCTACCAAAATGAATCAGTCAAGTTCTTTTAATTATAGACAGAGAAGCCAGATCCACATTCCTCCCTATCTCTATTCCAGACACAGAATAAAGCCGGTGACTCCAAGAATAAATGCACATTCCATTCATCTCAATTAAACGATTTAAGAAATTAAAGAATACTGGTACTAATTATATCTCTAACCACCATGAATTTATGGGTGGGCAGCTCCTTAGAAACCTAGGGAAAATGTTCTCGAGTCCATTAAATATAATTATGTGGTTTCAGCCTTCAGGTGGTGTAACTGTTAGTTAATCAACAACAGCATGCAGGTTACATGCACAAGCCTTACCGCCTCTGTACGGACTTCCTTCAAACGCTCGGCGACCTCTTCAAATGCACAAGAATTCAACATCGAATGCCTAATGATGGTAACAATTGAAGCAAGATTGCGCTCAAGATATGGGTGCTTTGATTTCAGTAGTCTACGGAATTTGTGAATGGTGACAGGCATCTGCTTGGCTTTAACAATAAGAAAAGGATGTTACAATTCTGAAGTAGGAAAAAAAACAGATTATTTATAACAACAAATGCCAGCGTAGGTTTCCCAGTTACCAATTTCTAGAAGCGTTTTGTTTGGCAATATGAAACCAGTACTTTCATCTTCGGCACGAGCAACAGCATCACGCCACTCAAAGAGACCCTTCACATTGTAAATAAAGATTTTGTAGAATGGAGCAAGGATATTTACTTCCAGCAACATAAATTAAAAACGATATATGATCTAGTCTCAAATCAATTACTTTTTTTTTTTTCAAAATATCAAAAGATGCAACCAATATATTTCATTTCTAAGAACACGTTACTCGCAGGCTGGAGTAATGGTACTCCTGTGATGTGGCCAATTTTTCTTTTTCTTTTTTTCTTTTTAAGGGTTAAGTGGAAAGGTGACCACAAGTCTAAACCTTCTTCTTTAGATTTTATCAGAAGGCAAATTCTACCAAGAGTGCTGGACTGAGACGAACTAGAGTTGGAACCTCAAGTTTAGAGGAAATTTATCAGACACGAGTGTGAAGAACGGATTTGTAATAGTAATCCCTCCATTATTTATGCTGATTGGGGTCCTTTTTTGTAATATGAATATGATTAGCAAATTGGGTGGACTTCTCGACCCCTTTTTTGTATAAAAGAAATAAGATATTTGTAAGAGGTCTTCAGCCCCGTTACCATCCTGATGCAGATACAGTATGGATAAAATGTAAAGTGTAAGAAAGCTTACTGCAGCAACAGCAAGTTGTTGAGCATTGAAACCAGAACCCTGCAATCTATATTAAAATAAATAGAATTGAGGAAACTATTTACAAATGCTTAAAAGTTCCATTAAATGCAAGAAGAAAAGAAAGAGAGATTTCAACAGCGGGAGGAAAAGTAAAGAACTAGCAATTGTAATGTTCTTTTTACCCAAGAAAGAAGAAAACTAACCCGTACACATAAAGATAGGAACTTTCTGTTAACAGCTCCTTCTCGTAAAGATGCAGGCATATGTCATGACTCCGCTTGTAGACCTACGAGAAACGAGGTAGCTTCATCAAAAAGGTAAAGTCATGCTACATAGCAGAAAAAACAGAACCTTCAGCCACCTCAGAGCAGAAAATTAAAGGTGATCTATATTGAATTAAACCACACTAAACATTAGATCCTCTCTCCCAAAAACAATTAAATGTGATACCAGAACAAAGGTTTACTTCTCAACTATAAAATCCCTGGAAATATGGTACAAAAAAAGTTTAAATTTTCAGTCAAAGACGCAATTAGCAGCACCCTCTTAATTGGAAGTAATTAAAAACAAAAAAGGTCTTGACGAAGTTGGAGCAACTCCCAAAAAGTTTTTTTTTATGAGAAACAAAATGTTTCATTAAATGTTTGGTCCTGGTTAGATTCTATATTTCTCTTTAGGCTTCGGTGACAAGGCTTATTTGTAATTACTCACTAGGTCTTACTTTACTTGATTGGAGCCCCTTTTTGTGGGTTTCTTTTTTTGTATGCACGTGTATTCTTTCATTTTTCTCAATAAAAGTTTGGTTATTCATAAAAATACATATACACACACATAGGGGGTGTTAGGGACACCAACTTGGAGCTGGGTGGACTCGGTTATTATAACTCAGTCTGCATTTGACCCACCAATTATTTAAGTCCAGGGTAAATAAAGTAAGTACGCTTACTTCAATAGTATTTACTATTCACGTACAATTATAATTCACAGACTATTTTAACACACTCAAGACTCCAAACAACCCCATATATATATATATATATATATATATATATACACCAAACATGCACCTCTTCTTTACACCATTGAAAGGATTAAGGAATGGATATAATCTTAATCCTGAAAAAATTACATACACTATTCCATCAGCTCTATAACATATCTCTTAGCTGAATGAATTCATTGGAAAAGGAAAAGAAAAACACAACATATGTTTATCCTATCATTTAAGTGGATAAAATTCACTTCCTGTCTTGATAAAATAATTCAAAACACAAGCACTGTTTAAGATCTCAGTTGCCAGTAACTTCAAAGAGAATCTACAATTTGTAATACAAACAAGAGGGTGGATCAATATTAGCAAAACGCCAAGTTATATAGGTAGCTGAACAAAGTTTAACCACTTTTCCATAAAATCCACCATTTTCTGGTGTTTTTAACAAAATAGCATAAGATGTCTATAGCAACTATACCTCTACCAAAGGAAAATCAGATTCTTCAGATTCACGGGGCATCGCGGACAGTTTCACCCTCATCAAATCATAAATATACAGCAAATAATGAGTATCTTCCCTTGCATATCTGTGATTAAAAGATATGAAGTTAAAGAAAGGCTAATAAGGATATAACAAAATAATGTACAATCAAAGAAAACTTCAAGTAATACCACACGCTTTAAAGCATGGACACTGTTATTTGGTTATTTTGTTCAACAAATCCATGACTTGTTGGACATTTACAGGGAAAAAAGAACACAAATTACCCCAAATACTCTTACAGAAGTCTCCATATGAGAAAAATTGCACTGATCTTTTAACTTAAGCATCATCGCATAACAGCGTCCTATTTTCTCCTTATTAAGATAGTTTTAACTGTAGTGTAGATCACGAGCTAAAAGATTTTATAACATTTATATTGTCTCATTCTACAACTCACAATAAAAATTGTCAAATGCATGTACGCAAAGACAATTAGGGAAAGAAATAATGCAGTAGAATACTTTGCATCTTCAAGGAGAAAGATAAATAAACAAAGGTGTAACTACTGGGGTAAAAAATGCACGGCAAGATCCAAAGACATTTATACCTCACCATCTCTTCAGGAAGAGGTCTTAATCTCCAGTCTGCATTCTGGTACCTGTGACGAGTTTAACCGTTAAAGCTACAAAAAAGACTCATCCACACACACAGCATCCAGATGCAGAGAGTGAAAGTCCCTACTCTTTATTAGCTGCAACATCACAAAAGTGATGAAGGAGATACTCCAGACTATTTCTTTCCATTTTCAGTACTCTTGAAGCCTGAGAATAAAAAATGTATAAATCTACAAGAAGAAAGTTATTTGTTTTCTTCAAGTTAACATAAAGAGAAAGAAGACCGAGCATCCTCAAAAGAAGTCTAAAGCTAAACAATCCTTGAAAAGATAATTAATCATAAATCAATCACTTATTCCAGGAAACAAAATCCAAGGGCCACTAGCCAACAAATCACAAGAAGAGACTTATTCGATGGCCAGAAAAGCATGCAAAACATGTAAAAATCATTAAACTTGGAACATTGACATAAAGATACACAAACACCTAAGCAGAGAAAGTCAGAGACGTTCTAGTTCCTATAATCAATGGAAAACTTTGATTAAATGTCAGGATACCTCTGAAAAATAATGTGATAGCCAGAAGTTGCTTAATTTGTTTGTTTGTTATTAAGAAAAGTTATAATTTTTTTAAAAAAAAAGAGAAGTTGCTTAGTTTGTGAAGACAAAAGAAAAGAGGAGTTGATAAAAGAACAAAAACAGAATCTCACATAGTAATTCGAAGAAATTATGACACTAATGCAAGAACTAAAGCACAAATTCGGAGAAGGGAAGAATAAGTAGATACTGTAATCTGACCATCATTTTCTTTCCAGATAGAAAAACAAAACAAAAGATAAAAGGACACATGGGCAAAACGTCCCAAGTCCACTAACATACAGGTAGGGATCTCCATTAAATGGGAGAAAAGGATAAAGATCCCATCTTATTTACACGCACAATCAGCTTGGGTATAACTATATACATCTGAGGGGATAAGTTCATGCAAGAACCAGGAATGAGATTGTAACTTGCAGACCGTTGTCCTAATGTAGACACAAGAGAATATGACAAGAGGAATAACCATACAAAGACAAAGGAAACAAAACAGATAATTGGGGATCCAAGATAATGGCTTTAAAACACCACCTGCCCAGTGTCAAATAAGTTGCAAATATAAATCCCGAAATCCCGTTGAAGCCACACAATGTCTCGATCTGCTCCGTGCAGCACCTAAATGAGTATAAATATTATAATAAAAAACCCACGCAAACTAATATGCCAACAAAAAACACTTATTCTCCAAACGTTAACCTTTTTCTTCGAAGGATCCTTGAAAACCTCTCTCAGATAGGGCCCCACATGAATTCTAAGCTTCAATGTATCTACAACAAAATCCTCAGTTCTTGTAGAAATTTGCATCAGACAGGTAAGTCCTTGAAAAGATCGATACTGATTATGTTCCAAATCAACCTAAAAGATAAATAACGTGCATCAAATAACAGAACACAGAAATCAAAATTACAAAGAAAATGTGAAAATTATAGAATGCACATCAAAAGTGAGTGTTAAATATTTATTGATCAAATCATACCATGAGAAACTCTACAAATTAATAATGCAAACATGAAAGCTTGAGAAGTAAGCATTTAGAATGCCAAAATAATTTAAAACACAGCCTAAATACAGTCGATACAAAATAATTTATTCTGATCATATATGCTTCCTCATTATGACATTATAGAATTAGACTAGTAATAGTTATGTACCGCAAATTCATTCACCCCTCGCAATTTAGCTGCCAGTTCTTTCAAATCATTGACTTCCTCTATGAGTTTGAAAGGAGTACAATCCAAAGATGGTGGAGAGACAGGTTGGAAATCTTCATTAATCTTATCGACAAAGTCCAATACAGAGAGCTTCTCCTGCACAAACAAGTAAATTGAACTAAGCAACAATTCTCAACTTCCACAAAACTATAACTGCTCATGAAAAATGGAAACACGCTATACACGACAATCCCATTGAATTTCAATCAGTATCCCAGCTAAACTACAGACCATGATTGGCCATTAAAGTTTAGTCTTAACTTGTCAAAATAATGCCATGCAACAAGATAAGTTAACTTAAGCCAAGCAATGAGCATGTTCTCACTCCCTTGTAAACAAGAAAAGGAAAAAGTAATACTTTTTAAGATCACAACAAGCAAAAGGGGATTAAACTAACCAGTGGATGTACAAACCGCGAGCCATCTTCATTCCTTTGCAACCAGACATGCTCGAAAGGCTGATTGGAATTATTAACCAAAATATTAAACTCATCCTGCGGTCTACGGATAGTGGGTATATGAAATGGCACTTTCGGCTTCACCCCCAAAGTTTTCCTATCCTTGGAAGCAACCTTGACACTCGACTCAAAACTTGAATCATTCACCTCGTCTCTATGATTCGGAGTCTTCTTCTTCTTCCCACACACCAACTGAAACCCATCGTCCGGGTCCGCCGTCAAAGCCACTGCCCTCCCACTCTCATCCTCCTCCTCCTCCTTCCGAATCCTCTGAAACTCGTCCAGCGAAACATCAAACCGCTCAAAAATCTCATCATTAACATTAACTAACCAATCATACGCGTCGTCGGTATCCTCAGGGAACGCCATTTTTTTGCCCCAAACTTCGGCGGACGAGCCAATGGTCTCGAGCATCGACTGAGATTGCCGCTCGATACTCCGTATCGGGATTTTGAATTCGTCAAAGTTGTAATAAAAGTGAAAGTCTTTGTCCGCCGGAATGCCCCGGGAAGAGCCCGATAGCTTCGACAGAGACGAACCGAGAGAACCACTGGTTAGGGATTGAAGAATCTGAGCCTTCTGTGAATCGGACTGATCGACGTCCATCTTCTCTCCGGTAGCTCAGATACGCCTCCGCCGGACGTGAAGCGATCCCCGTTGAGGTATCGACGGTTAGGGTTCCGGACAAGAGTTGCAGAGAAGAACTTCGTTACGGCTTCGCATATACTTACACTGTGAGAGAAAGAGAGAGAGAAGAATGAAAACGGAAGTAAACAAAAATAAATGGGCACGGAGAGAATGCTATGTCACGTGAGAGGGGCGTGAACGCACGTGACCTCGACCACGAGATTTTTTTATTATATTTTTTTTTAGTACAACGAGAGTATGAAAATTTAAACATTGACCTAAATTAAATGTCAATATCATTAGCACAGTTCGTGTTACCGATGCGACCAAGATGCGGTATAAAAATAAATCAGGTTAAATTATATAAAATACTATTCAACTTTAGGTTAAATTTTTTTTTTTTTTTTTTAGCATGTGGGGATGGGGGACCGGACCCATGATATATTGGTCACTAGTTCATACATCATTTCAGTTGAATTATGCTCTTGTTGGCACTTTAAGTTGGTCAGTATATGAAATGACACTTTAGGTTAGGTTTCAATTATGCTTCTAAACTTAAAAAAAAAAAGCATTTTACTCTTGAATTCTTAAATTATTCGAATAAAACTATTTTCAGAGTTTATTTTTATTATAATTATGGATAGAATATTCATATTTACACACTAGTTTATGTGTAAAATGGGAAGCTATATTTACATGAATATGAGAGTTAGATAGAGATGTAAAAGCTAACGTGAATATAATTTAACAAATGCATCCCTTAAAAATATTAATAATAATAAAACTTCTAAGACATTGTTCAGGCTTGAATTATCTCACATCACACGCGTTGCAATATTGTGTAAAAAATATTTATTGATATAATGATTTTTATACTCTATGAATTTTTTTGTTTTTTTTATTTTTTTTACCTCGTTTAGTAACTTAAAAAAAAGTTTGAAAATTCACTTTATAATTAGTGTGAAAAAATTGAAGTTATTCAACAAAGACATTATTGTCAAAATATTGTAGGTTTTTAATTATCTCACATGACCACATCACATATGAATGTGACGAATGTGACGTAATGTTGTATTATATATATTTGATATTAGAAATCACATCACATGTGAATGTAATGTAATGTTATATATTTTGATATTAAAAATCACATCACATGTGATGTAATGTTGTATATATATCTTTTCAAAAAAAAAAAAAAATGTTGTATATATATATTTTATATGTTTTGTACATGGTTAGATTCACAAACTTAAAATTATCTATATATTTAAAATTCGAGATAAGAGGTTTAAAATTTCTGCCTCATTTCTAATTGAACTAAATATATATATATATATATATATAATCAAGTTTAATAGAACTTTCAAAAGAAAAGGTTTTAGATTCGTCAAAAGACCTTCGAACATTTCCTTTAAAAATATGGATAATAAAGTTTATGTCTCGTTTAATAACTCTTCGTTAATAATATTTATAACAAGGTTTATACCTTGTTTAATAACTTTATCAACAGAAAAAAATAATAATAATAATGATGTACCCGTTAATGTGTAAAATTATAAGTTGCATGTAACATTTTTTACAACATAATATCTACACGAATTGAAGGCTCTAGTTCAACAGATAAGGCACCGAAATTATCATCTTTAAGGTCGATGATCCTTCAATTTTTCACCCCACAATTGTTGAACTAAAAAAAAAAAAAACTTCATTTTGTTTACATCACATGTAATATAATATTGTCTAAAAATATATATTAATATTAAACATCGTTTAATAAATATATTTTTTTTTATACATTTTGAGATTTGTGATCTAAAAAATATCTACATATTTATGATTGGATATCTCAAGTTCACACCTTTTTTTTTTTTTTTTTTTTTTTTTTTTTTTTAGTACCCAAGTTCACACTTGATGATCTCGAAAAAAGAAAAATAATAATTAATATGTCTTTTTTTTTTTTTTGAAACAAATTAATATGTCACTTAAACATAAATTATAAGAAAGTTATAGTTTATTATTATTTTTTTTTTGTTTCTTTTTCAATTAGAAGCGTGGTATAAATTTAAATTTAAATTTAAAAGAGAAAGTTATTCGATATTTTAACCAATTAATTTATGTTAACATAAATTAATTAGTTAAAATATCAAAATAACATAAATTAATTGGTTAAAATATCGAATAACTTTCTCTTTTAAATTTAAATTTATACCACGCTTCTAATTGAAAAAGAAACAAAAAATAATAATCAACGATAACTTTCTCTTTTAAATTCAAATTTATACCATGCTTCTAATTGAAAAAGAAACAAAAAAAAAAAATAATAATAATAAATAAATAAATGTACGTATTATTATTATTAAATTTTTTCTTTGGATAGGAATGTACATATAAATATTAATAATAAAGTTTGTACCTCGTATAACTTTTTCAAAAGAAAAATGTAAAAAATTTGTTTGACGATTTTTTCAAAAGTTTTTTTTTTTATTTAAGGGTTAAATACTCGTTTAATGAGTGTAAAATGTTTATATTGATCATATTTTTATATTGAAATTAATATTTTTTTTTTTTTTACTAACGAGGAGATTGAATCTAGAATTTTTTACTAAGTCGATAGACCATGTCAGTCGAACTATGCCCTTGTTGACTTATGCCCTTGTTGACTTGAAATCAATGTTTTAATTCTTGATTCGGAGTTAAAGAGAATAATATATCTTCTTTATTTTTAGGGTAGATATATCATGTGTATGTTAATGTTTTTTTTTTCTTTGTTTGGGACAATTTGTGTATGGTATTTTACATTGATGGGTCTTTATGGGTTGGCTTGTTACTATATTATACTATACATTCCAATTTAATACCCATCTCATTAAATGTAGTTTTCAAAGCATGACATCTTTTCTTTTTCTTGACTATTTTTTTTGTTCTTTATAATTTTTATAAAAAAAAAAATTTAAATAGAAGTTAGAATATGATGATTTGAACCTCCGATCTTAAAGGAAATAGTGCATGTCAATCACGGTTGAGACATGTTCACTTTGACATAGTCACTAAGCTATACATCATGTCGTTGAACTATGCTCTTGTTGACACCATAGTTTTTCTTTTAAGTATATTTATCCTAAACTTTCAATTTAATCAAGTTGAACCTCAAGCTTAAACAAGGGTAACGATTTTTACATTCGGCTAAGTTTTCATTTGAAAAAACATAAAAAAAAAATAAATAAGGTTTAGGATTAAGCATAAATATGACAAGTTAAATTTTTATTGAAATTTATAAGTTTGAACCACTAGTTAAATGTCGAACTAAGTATAGTTCAATTGACATAAAATTGTGTCTTCGATCATGAAGTCTAAGTTTATACTAAAAAAATCATTGTCGTGTAGCAGAAAAAGCAGTGGTGATTTAATGCAATTATATTTACATGAATACGAAAGTTTGATATAGACGTGAAAGCTAACGTGAGTATAATTCAACAAATGCATGCCTTAAAAATAATAATTAAATCAAATCTAAGAAATTGTACACTTGAATTTTCTTATCACACACGATGCAATATTAATATTAAAAATTATTTAATATTTTTTATACATGATGAAATTCACTGTTTCAAAATTATCTATATAATTAAGATTTAAACTACAAGCCCATCAATTGTTGAACTCGAAAAAAAAAATCAATATGCACTTAAGCATAATTCAATTGATTTAAGAATCGAGCAATCTTATATGACATGAGATGTTCAAATATCTACCCCACTTCTGCTTCTAATGGGACTAAAAAAAAAACTAATGTAAGATAAATATTAATAACTATTTCTTTCATAATATTAATAAAAATAAATAAATAAATGAATATATTTTTTTTTTCCCCAATCAATTTCACTAAAACTTCAAAAGAGAGTTTAATTCTAATTTCAAGAAAATATTATCTCAATCTTCATCCTCAAACTCCTTTCACAATTTTGTCCGTTTCATTAAAGAGATTTAAGTTATCAACAAATGTATCCCGAAAGAATCTTGAGCTCCATGAATTATCAATTGCAAATACAAAGTAATTGCAATTTAAACACAATTACAAATCGAACCGAATTGAAAATTCAAAGTAATTGCAATTCAAACCGAATTGAAAATACAATGTATTTGCAATTCGGACCCAATTAAAAATATAGTATAATTGCAATTCGGACTCATTTATAAATACGGTGTAATTGACAGAATTGGAAATAGAGTGTATATCACAGTTCGGAGAATTGTAAATACTTTCAACAATTTGAGCTACTTTAAACTCACTCTCATTGTGCAAAATAACTTCAATTTTTTTTACTCTTTTACTTCAATTAATCAACAACACCTTCAACAACTTCAAAAATCAATAGCACCAAAGTCCAATTGAATTTTCAATTGCACCGAAACTACAAATTCAATCCCTTTTTCTTTCGATTTAGTTTTTTTTTTTAAGAAACAAATTTCTTCTCCTCCAATTCAATTGAGAATTCACCAATTCACCACCGAAACAACGCTTGCACTTCTTCAAACGAACGCATGATTTTTCATGCAACGCCTTTTTTTTAAAAAAAAAATCTCCAACAACTTTGAAATGACAAATTTCTCTCCCTAACCTAAATGAAAGAGAAAGAGAGAAAATAAAAAATTGTTTGGAACGCTGAGGAGAAGAAGATAACGTGAGGTATAGGTAGAATAGAGAATAAAATCTAATATTTTTTTAATTATTTTTTAGAGAATAAAATCTAACATTTTTTTTAATTGTTTTTAGGATGTAAGAAAGAATAAAATAGAATTTTTTTCAGGAAGGTTTGTTATGAGGGCAAAATGGAGGGAAAATGTTAGGATAGAGGAAGGGCGTAAACCAAAAAACAAACATGTATCAAACTTAAAAAAAACCACCGGTTGAAATGGGATAAAAAAAAGGGTGATTTACTATGATTTCTCAAATATCTTCCTAAATATCTATTTATATTGTAGAGGGCCAAAAAATTCGTAAAAGCCCAACACACCGCTAAGAAGGCTCGACCGCAAATGACCCAAACGAGAAACGATGTCGGACCAACACGTGAGTCAGCCCACTAGCGTAAAGGGTTGACTTGCAGGTCAGCCCGTACCCGAAGAAGGGCTGACCCGCGACCGACCCATGGGCCAACCCACGACACAACCAATGACAAAGAAGGGTTGACCCGCGGGTCAACCCATGACTCCTCGACTACCAATGAAGGGTTGACCAGCAGGTGAGTCCATGGCTCGACGGAGAATTGACCCTCGTGTCAACTCCTACATCTCAGTAAAGGGCTTACCCGCAAGTCCGCCTAAAAACTTCTCCCACGACTATGGTGAACTTGCGGCATTTACTTAAGTGTTTGGACTTAGAGGATATCGAAAGAGAGAGTGAGCTTGAACCGTTACAAAGAATTGTAACGAAACCCACTTGGATCGTAACGATCCGAACACCATTAATTCGGTATATTCATTATGTTGTTTCGGTTACACTAATCCACTACAAACAGGTGGAACGACGTGAGAGAAATGTACATACTCAATTTTACGAACAAATTACTATTATTTAAACATTCTCGAGTCTTGTGACTAACTTAACCGTCGGAGTGTCTGTGGTTCAGCGCCACACTGGTGCTAGTTCACTCCATTTTTATTGTTTTGCAGATTCGTTTGTGCTTAAATATAAATTCGCAGTTGATACCAAAATCAGTATGAACACATACTAAATTTGCTGTCGCCCACGATTACGCCCGATTTCGTTCATCTTCGATTTTGTCCTGCACGCAGTCTGATTTGGTCTACCTAGGTAGCCACCGTCGTTGGGTGCAAGTTGGTGTTGGACATCCGTTCATTCTTCTGCTACAAATTGCTTTATGTGATTAGATCATCTGGTATTCTATGGTATTTGGATTTCCAATTTAGAAATCAAGTGGCTGTGTATTGAGATTTTGGTATTTTTGTGGCCACCAACATACAGCTTCTGCCATTTGAGATTTATGCATATTTTTTTTTTTACTCGAGTTGTCTATCGTGGGTAGTACAAATGGCAAATGGTGAAGCATTATCGAGGTAAAATGATTGATTCTTCCTCGACCTCAAATGAATGAAGATAACACTAACGGAACAAAAATATTTAATTTCTCTTTTTCTAATATGATTTTGGTGATCACAACTAAAAAATTTAACCTGTTAGAACACCAAAATTTAACATGTCAAGAGCATCGATCAACGTTCGAAGGACTTGCAGAAAATTATATTGTGTAGTAAAAAATATTGTCACTCTTATCGAAGACCTGCAGAAACTTGACTTGTAGATAGAATGTTGTCCAAACCAAAAGACAAAAAATAAATGTGCCATGAAAAATATCGACTTAAAGATTGCAGCACTCACCCGTGCTCGGAAGCTTACAAAAATTTAAAGATGCCCCTTTGCAACACCGACCAGCGTTGGAAGACTTGCAAATTTTTTTTTTACCTATTATACTATATTTTATTATCACCTTATTTTCAAGTCGGACATTTGTGATATTCATGTTCCAACTCGAGAGAGTATTATTATCTAGTTTAGGAAAATATATATCTTAAATTTATGTATTATTAGAAAAATATATATTTATTTTATGTCTTTATCTTATTTTATATTTAGGAATTATGTTTATATATATACTATGTTTTATATATATATATATAGGAAAATTGTAGTAAATGACAATTTAAGACTTATTGTTTGCAAATATAGCATGTTTTTAAAAAATTTGCGGATATAGCAATTTCTATCGCTGATATCTTATGACTGATAGAAGTCTATCGCTGATCACCTCAGCTTTTTATAGATTTTTGTCAGTGATAATAGTCTATCAGAGATAATAGTCTAACACTGATAGAAGTCTATCAGTGATATAATAAAGTCTATCCGTGATAGAAACGAGTTTTTTTGCCATATTTGCAAAACATTTTAAAGTTTGCTAAATTTGCAATTAGTTTGGGTCTGATTGCTATTTGTGCAACCAGCCCTATATATATATATATATATATATATATATATTTTGATGTTATCTATTTTGAATACGAAAAATAAAGAGTAATATATATATATTAGCATTTTCTCAAAAGAAAAAGTAAAAAAAAAAAATCGTTTTGACGACTTTTTCAAAACAAAAAAGCATTTAATTAAAAAAAATGTTAAATAATCGTTAACGAATGTAAAAAATTATATTGAAATCAATATTCTAATCCATGGATGGACTGTATGATTATCTTTTAAGAGAAGAATATATTCCTCTTTATGTTCAGGGTAAATATATCATGTTTATGTTAATATTTTTTTTTTTTTTTTTTTTTTTTGCTAAGCCCACACATTTGTGAGAGTGAGGATGTTCGTGACTTTCAACGCATTGTCTTTTGAACAATGTACCTCCAAAATCGATATTTTTTAAGCAAAACTTTCTAAAAAATATATGACTGGAAAGCTAACACCGAGAGCTTCAATTTGATATCTGGTTTCACTAATTTTGGAGTTATATATCGAAAGATAAAAATCTTTGAAGTTGAGCTACAATTCTAAAATTGGCAGAACTATAGTCCAACTTCAATGATCTTTATTTTTTATATACAACTTCAAAAATAGTGAAACCAACAGATTGAATTTCTTTGTGTTATCTTTCCAACCATACATTTTTCAATTTTTTTTTAATATTTGAATAAAAAGATATCGATTTTTTAATGCACATGGCTCAAAAGAACATTTTCGTAGATGCAAATCGTCTCTTGAAAAGACGTTATGTGTGGGTCTGGAAGAAGAATCTCCATCCTCGTGGAACAAGATCGTCTTTTGAAAATACGATTTTTGCTCGTGGAAGATCGTCTTCAATAAAAACAACAATATTTTTTAAAATAATTTGAAACGTGCAATATTTTTATAAATAGTTTCGAAAATTGCAATATTATAAAAAAAAGCAACCCTTATTCTCTAGGGGTATTTTACATTGATGGGTTTTATGGGTTGGACGGTTACTATATTATACATTCTATTTTTATACTCATTTAAGGCCTCGTTTCAAACACATGATTTTTGCTCGTGCTCAGGCTCTTGAACGTACTCTTTTTCAAACTCGTGTTCAGACTCTTGTGTGCACTCATGTACCAATATTTTTGTTTCCTGATATAGTCTATTAATTTAGCAGAACCTCATTTTTCGACAGACTATTGTCTACGATTAAAGAAACATTGAGAATTTGAGTTTTCATCAATGTTTAACCGTCGCTTATGAACCAAAATAGATTATTTTACCAACTCTCTATCGATTGTTATCATGTATGGAAACAAAAGAAATGAAATATTGATAGAATTGGTAATTATTTTGTT
This sequence comes from Herpetospermum pedunculosum, assembly GCA_028017165.1. NCBI lineage: Eukaryota > Viridiplantae > Streptophyta > Magnoliopsida > Cucurbitales > Cucurbitaceae > Herpetospermum > Herpetospermum pedunculosum. Next base: position 59,115,403 of record CM051525.1, read on the forward strand.
GCCTTTCTCATTCCTTTGATTCAATACATATATCAAAATGTACATAAGAAAAATATCAACCAATAAATATTTACATAGTCTAATAAATATATTACAAATGGAGTTTTAAAAACAGAAGACAAAAATATGGTAATGGCGACGTTCAAGATTTTTTAAAAATTTTGAGATTTTTAAAAATGAATTTGAAGACGTTCAGATTACAAGAACATGAAGGGAGAGAGAAAAACACTAGACGAAGAAGATGCTAATGACAACATTTAGGGTTTTTACAAAATGTGAATTTTTTAAAAATGAATTTGAAAACATTTCATATTACAAGAACATGAAGGAAGAGAGAAAAACAATAGACGAAGAAGATGCTAATAACGACGTTTACGATTCTTACAAAATGTGAAATTTTAAAAATGAATTTGAAAACGTTTCATATTAAGAACATGAAAGAAGAGAGAAAAAGAAGACGAAAGAGATGGAAAATGGAAGGTGAGTCTCACCTAATGTGCAATGATACTCATTGAACCCCTTGAATGTAATCTGATTGCAGATTACAGGGTGAGATCCACACCTTCGACCTCAAGGAAAAAAGTGCATACCAACCAAAACTATGTCCAATTTGACTATTTTTAGAAAAATGTTCTTTAAAGTTGACCATATATATTAATACTTATCCTAAACTTTTTTTTTTAAGTATCATTTACCCTCAACTTTATATTCAATCAAGTTGAACTCAAACTTGAACGAATGTAACGATTTTCACATTATGCTATGTTTTCATTTGAAAAATCATTTTTTTACAACATGCGAAGTGAAAAATTCGAACATCTGATCTCTTGGTCAATAACTGATACATTATACGAGTTGAGCAATGCTAAAAAAAAAACTTACCATATACACTCATGGAATTACAAAACATATGCGAACGAAATAAACGAATCATAAATATGACCCTAGAGATAATTTTTTATTGAAATTTATAAGTTTTAACCACTTATTAAGGTCCCGTTTGATAACCATTTTGTTTTTAGTTTTTGATTTTTTAAAATTAAGTCTATAAATCATATATCCACATGTGAATTCCTACAATGACTTCAACTTTGTTAAGGAAACATTACAACTCTTAGCCAAATTCTAAAAACAAAAGCAAATTTTTTAAAGTTTTTTTTTTTTTTTTTTCCAAATTTTTGTTTGAATTTTGGAAACACTTCAAAATAGATAACACAACTAATAAATTCATATATGAATGTATTGTTTATAGATTTAATTTTCAAAAACCAATCACTTAAATGAATGAGTTTGTAGATTTTTATGTTTTTTTTTTTGTTAGAGCTAATGAAAATTGAATAATCTTGTCAAATTTATTGATATATACACAAGTTTTTTTTGTTAACTTCTATAAAACTTCAGTTTAAATATTCGTCTCCTAATTTTTAGTACTATTTCATATTAACTATTTTAATCCCTAAATTCTGATTTAGTATATTTGAACACTTTTTCACAATATATATGAAAAAAGATTTGAACATGTGACCTGTTAATCACTAGTACATTATGTCAGTTTAAATATGCTCGTATTGACTTGAATCATTCATTAATGATAACACAACAACTCGTCATCTATCATTATTAATGATAACAAGAATCATTAAACTATATAAATTGATTGTATATATGTGACCACTAAAATAATTTTACCTCCAAAGCACTTTTGACCAATTATATATATCTTGTCTAGCATCAATTTTGAGATGAAGACTTGATCAAATGAAGGACTACATGTAGATTGAGTTAAATTACAATTTTTTTTTTTTTTTTAAGATATTTAATCCCTATAATTTTAAAATTTGAAATTTCATCCTTATGGTCAATTTGTAATTTAACACAATCTCAATTAGTTAATATAGATCTCATCCATAGCCTCTCTGGTTTAAAACTCTCAGACTATTTATGAGAATTTTATTAACAACTATATTCTAACTTTCTATAAAAACCAAATTTATAACTCAACCCAAAATGAGTTCAGATTATGGTTGAAAGTGACTTGATAGGGCCAAAAATCACAACTTTTCAAGAGATTAGAAATTTGTCACAACTCATTTTGTTGACAGTCCAAATTTGGATCATATTGGACAACATCGAATATTTGTAGAATAAACGCGGGATTTTTAAAAGGACTTTGTTAGCACTCCTAACAATCCTCCACTAACAAAGATCTACTCTTCCTATCTTCTTGATAGGGCTTTCCTTCTATTAATCTAGCCAACTTGATAGAGTTATATCTCTTACTTTTGTTCGAAATCTGAGGAACTTTCCACACAGCTAGAGTACCATGACTCTTATACCAATTGATAAGGACAACGGAACTCCACATATATCTACATTAGTATGATATTGTCCACTTTGGGCCTAAAGGCCTCATACCAATGAAGATAATTGTCCCCACTTATATACCATGAATCAATTTCTTCCCTAACCAATGTGGGACTTTGTTAGCATTCCTAACACTAGTGACCAAGTTTTAGGTTCAATCCCCACCCCACAAAAAAAAAAAAAAAAAAAAAAAACTCATGCATTTGACCCAAGATTAATGAAGAGAATTCCTTTATAAATAAAGATGCTAGATGATTTAAAAACATAAATTTAGAAACAAAGGTCTAATGAAAAATAGAACCATATTCTTCGTTTTCAAATTATAATTATAGCTTAAATAGTGTGACCAAAATATCGAACTAATCCTGGACCAACTCACATTTTGAAAACAAAAACATAATATATAAAATATGTTAAATTACAAATTGTCCTTATTTAGCCCCTATATTTTTCTAAATTTAAAAAAATATCTAAGTTTATGAACTTTTTATTTTGTCTAGTACACACTTAAAATTTTAATCATGTCTAAGAAATCCTGGCCTATTCAAAAATTTGAAAATACACCAATCTACCAAACACAAAATTGAAAATTTATATTTAATTGATTAGATACAAAATTGAAAGTTTAAAGTTCAAATACCCATTAAACACATTTTAAAGTTAAATGATGTTACTTAAAAATTGACGGTCTAAACTTATAACTTTTCAAAATAACATAACCATAAAACTATATTCAAAATTTCAAATGAACTTGTAAGTTCACACCCGACTTATTCTAAAAATTCTCGCAAACAAAAATTTATTTTCACAATACGTATGAACAATAGCTCACACACTTTATTTTCAACCTAAACACAGAGAGTCCAAAACTGAACAAAAACAAGAAGCCCCCCAAATATTTGTGTATACTACAGTATTATTTCTCAAGACTCCTAATAAAACCAAATCCCACTGTCACATTGTTCTCTGGGGGGCTCACTTTTTCCATATTCACAAATAACAAACAGAATCAGAATGAACATTCAAAAGAGGAGATTGGAGGGTTACCCTTAATCGGAAGGGCTGTCGCTCTCGGGAAGCTTGTCGACAACACGGACACGGATTACAGGGATAGAATCCCACCATTCTTTGAGTCGTCTGTCTCCACCGCTGCTGGTATTCTCATTTCTCTTATGTAGTCTTGAGGTCGTGAAAAAGCCATATAATATTGCTCCCATTATTATGTACTTGGTTGGAACCACGGCTAGTGTTATTGCTAGGCCACTCAATACCGCCATTGCCATGTCTGCATGCTGCAACCCCAAGAAAATACAAATTGCTATGTCAATGGAAAATTGACTCTAGATTTGGCTCACCGACTATTATAACTCACAGTCAATAAAGTAATTATGTTGACCTCAATACTATTCACAACTATTATAACCCACAAACTATTATGACCACCGACTATAATAATCCACTTAGCGCCCCAAACAGCTCATAAATGTTATTTTAAATAGGTTTCTTCAAAATGAAGTGGAGTTGATCAACAATACATAATAAAGACAAAACAATCTATGTTATTTATTTTATTTTAAAGATCGATTGTCTAGGATATATACATCTCAACGTTGGTATATGCCTTAACCAACTAAGCAACATAGTTTGACCATTGGCATGAGACTTTTGGTGAAACTAAAAGCAAATTAGAGGTGTGCTAAGTGCTAACACAAAAAAAACTATACTTTTCAGCATAAAAATTGTTAAATAATATTTTTTCTAAAAGCAAATTGTGCATTCAAATAAATTTTGTTATGCAATTTCAATTTACCTAATAACTTTAACTTTCTAAAACTATTTAATTAAAATTTTGTAAGTCATCCAATTCATGCCAGTGTGAAACAAAATTCACTAAAATCATTAAGGATGTGGAAAAAAAAAATTAATACTGATTCATTCATCCAACATACACTTTTTTATGTGACTTGGAAAAGGTGGTCTCCTTTTAAATACCTACCATCAACACCTACTCCCAGTCCTATGTGCTCAATCTCCTTATAATATCACTTTCATTCCATACATGGTTAATAGTCTTTCATTGCATGTCGATGATTGAAATCTAAACTAGCCAACCTAACTGTGAAAAGTTCAAAAGATTATGAAAATAATCAGTCAACTTAGCTTAACAACTTGAGTTTTTGAAATTGTATATTTGCTACCACCTATTTTGAGAAAATACTTCTATAAAAAAAAAATAGACTAAATCCCATGAGAAACAAATGGTTAGATTAGATGACTTTCAGGACACATGCAAGAATTTCAATTAAGAAATGTGAAAATACCTTGCGAGTTTTGGATATGAAAACGGACCAAATCTTCAACACTGCAATGTTTGCAGTCTGCACAATCTCGTGCACATTTTGCAAACTTTGTTGGGCAGCCACTATGTTCTCCATCGTAGTCTGGTCAGAGGCCGTGCAGACCACAATCTCGTCACACTTTTCCTGAATCTTTTCCTTTCTCGCTTGAAGCATCACCATGACCACCCACAACAGGAAGGCAGCCACAGCCTTGCCAAACCACTCCCTACATTCATGAATGTACATTAGTTGATAGCCCTGATCGTGATCCAAGAGAAAAATGAAGAATAAGAGTATAAGAATGTCCGACTGGGGATGTTTAGTGCAAACAAAATGCCCAAACAAAACTTACTTAAATGTAATTATCAAAGATGCAGCGAGCACGATAACAGTAGCCACTGGTCTTTCCCATTCGAGGACTTCTTTGAACCAAGGTAGCCTGTTCTTAAGTGGCTTCAGTAGCTCCTGTATCATATTATCAAGGTTTGATTTTAACATAAATCACTAGAGAATATAATTCTTAAAATATTTGATTAGATTACGATGCTTGCCATGAAGATGAGTGCACTTTGGCCGATTCCTTCCTCTTTCAGTCCTACCGCGGAAGCCTTGGCAACAGCAACCTCCTTCTCTTCTTTTCTGGCCTGATTAATGGCATTCTCTAAGGAGGAATGTGCTTCCTCACGTCCACTTACATTACAAACTTTCTGTGTTTCTTCTACATTGGAGTTGGATAACTGTGACATGTTCAAGTATCTCAGGGTTGAACTTGCACTACATGGGCGTCCACCATTCGGCAACTTCAGATTCTCAGCAAGTTCTTCTAGTACATAGTCGCCTTTTGGTAACTCGTCACACAAGGCAAATATTAAGAACTTTGTAGGAACAGGTGGAGATATTCTAAGCAGTTCTCTGGCTGCATGAAGCCTTATAATCCCCAATATTGTTCTTGAATGCATCTCCCACGCTTGTGTTGGATTTTCCACATTAAATTTCCGCAAAAAACGATGCAAGAGTATGATCTCTTTTATTAGTGCGAGCCAGTGATCACGTCTTGTGGAACTTGAGATCTCTGGAAACTCCAACACAACTTCCTCTAATCTTTAAAATTGAGAAAAATATTTGATTAATTATAAATCAAGGATTTTCTTTTACACTCCAATTGGTTGATCATGGCCAAAAAAAAAATTAAAAAACTATAAAATATCCTCACATCGCAGGGGACTCGTAGACTATTGCCTTGTCAAAAAGTGGTGCACCCCAAGGTCCTGTGGAAGCCGGCTTCACACTGTGCAGAGTGTCTCTTGAGAGTTCTATCTCAATTGCATTTTCATAGGTTATCACGCTCGAAGCCTCAAAATAGAGGCTGTAATTAGTTAATGTAAGCCTTCCTGAGACAGAGAAACGACCTTCATGCTCAATAATGTTCTCAATGGAAAAGGGCAATAGTAAAAATTCCAAGATACCACAACAGGACAATCAAATGAGAAATGGATCGATGGAAATTTGCTTATAAATCTAACCAGGCCAACTTGTTGATCCAATGTGGCGCACTACCCTCTGTGAGCTAGCAGTTCCCTCCACGTGCAATATAAACTCGTCATCGCGTAGCTCAACACCCTTTGGTGTTGCCTGTTTCTGCAGATGCTTCATGCATCTGGAGATGATAAATTGAACAGAAGCCAAAAAAAATTAATAATGAAATAGCGAGAAAACCATTCAGAAGTTACATTGATAAATTGTAGACTTTTTGATTCACTAGAACTCCACAACAAAACTCTCTCCCCCCACCAGGTTCAGGGACTTGAAGTACCAACAATGAATCTAAGATAACTTTTAAAAATAATGTCTGGAGAAAAAATGCTAATTAAGTATTCTCTCTAGAACTACTTTGAAGTTCTCTAGGTGTTCTTAAAAACTTTTAAATCCCAATGTTATGAAAACTTGAAAAGTGTTTTTAATTCGATAAAAGTTAATTCACTATTTTAAACATCATGCCGAACTCACTTTCCTCTCCAAATCTTTGAATAAGTATTGTACACAATTTCCATTAACCACATCTATAGCTATAGGAATGTTATATATAACTGATAGTATATATGCTCTACCGATTAGGTCGACATATTAAATGTTCAATTCAACTACGATATCGCCGGTTAGGTGATCATAAAAGGTAAACCTAACATTGGTAATATTTCTCCAGTCAATTAAACTCAAACTAGTATGTGTTTCTTGCTCTCCACTGTGCTAAAGATGGAAAAACTATTATTATAAATTTATAATTTAGAACAAGTTATAACTATTACTTGTCAATTTCCTTCAGAAATTTATCATATGCTGGGAAATGAAGCCGGTGTCCAGTTGGTGTCGTTAGAGTTTCGAATGTGAATCTTGCATTGACAATATCGGAAACTAATGGAACTAAAGACCCTAACCACACATATGCATCTTCTCCAACATCTGGATCGCTGTTAACCTGCCAAGATAATACCAAAATTAGGTGTCCGAAGGCGATCGAGAGAGATAAATAGATAGGCAACAATAATCAATCGAAATGCTAATAGATAGGTGCGACATAGCGAAAAAGAGAGATCATATAACTACACACGATGCTTACAAGCAAGGGCATAAGATCCGAATAGAAAAGAGAAATTTCGTCTTGCTCCGGAGTCACATTGGCTGCTACGACTTTCTTCTTCTCTTCCTTCCCCTTCGCCACACCCTCCTGTTACATCGACGACAACGAACAACTCAATATTACCGATGCATAAGGCAGAGCTTAAGCACGAAAGTATCAAATCGAAAGAAACTAAAATTAAGATTCCAAATATTACATCACAACACTATTCTCCAATTTTTGCAATACATTACAAAAGCACAATCGCTACAACTAGAGTCGGAGACGATGTATTCTCCCAATAACAAAATCAAATTTCGGAACATTGTGAACAGAATTGCGGTGGTGTACATATCTTCAAACTAAATCGATAAAAGCAGTAAAAACGAGCCTAATAGAGAATTTCTGCAGAAGTTCGACCGAATAGTAATACGAGTGTGTACGTACCTCGCGAGATTCTTCAGCTTCAGAGGAAGGCGTTTCCCAAGCAAGCATCATATCAAAGCTTAAGCGGCTAAACCATCCATTAACAATACCTTCCTCCAAGTTCCGGCACATATTAACCAGAGCCTTGGCGCTACAAAACTCCACGAACTTCCTCGAATAGCTACCGGTCTCAGGTTTCCACGAAAACTCAAATTCCTTCACCAATCCTTCCACCGAACTTCCGACTTCCCTGAAAAAGTACAGAATCGTTTAGCAATCAAAAACAAGGCTCAATCCGGTGCGTACAGAACAACGAATTAAACAATGAGAGAATATAACAGTGAAGTGGTTTCGATTTGAGAAGGAGAAGTTTATCTTTACAGAGCACAGCGTTGGACGACGTCATTGGCGACGGAGGAGAGGTGTTTCCGAGCGGTGGTCGCCATTGTTGCGGTGATTTCGATTTGCCGAATTACCATTGGAATGAAATGGAGGAGGAGGAGGAGAAAGAAGAAGAAGAAGCTTTCGGTTCGAATGGGCTACGTAGTGGGGAGAATTTGCGTGTTGTACGTGTCTTTATAGTACTCGGCCACGTGGCATTCCTCATGCAACGCTTTATGCATGCCACATAGGACAACTGTGGCTTGGATAGAATCTCGACTTTATAACTTATGATTTGTTGCACTTTTAATTAATTAATACAATTTTATTTAAATTGTTTTCGTTTAAAGATCAGTTTTTATTTTATTCAGGGCTAGTTAGGCATGGGAAAATATAAAACACTTTAGAAATATGTAAATAAAAAAAAAAAAAAAAAAAAAAAAAAAGATTTTCGCTAATGGAATAATGTAGACGGATATCAATCGATAAAATGACTATTAATAGACTACTATTACAGAGGTAATAGACAACTATAGTGATAAAATTATCCACTAGACTACTATCACAGAGGTGATAGACTACTAATAAAAATTGTCATATTTGTAAATATTTTTAAAGGTTGATATTTTTTTAATTATTTTACCCTAAATTGACCTTTGGTATCAATTTTCCTTTTATTAATATATTTTCTTTAAAAACTAAAAAACTTATTTTATGTACTAAAAAATATTTAAATTTTGTTAAACCGAGTCTAACTCAATTGACATAAGATTGTGCTTGAACTAAGCATATAACTCAATTGACATAAAATTGTGTTTTGACTAAAAAGTTATGATTGTCAAACCGAACATAGATCAATTGACATAAGGTTGTGCCCATGACTAAGAGGTCATGGGTTCAATTCTCGCATTAAATAAAATATCGTTGCAAAAAAAAAAAAAGATTGAATCTCCGCATTAATTAAAAATACTTTTGAAAAAAATATATCTAAATTTAAATATATTAATAATAAATAAATAAAAATTAGGCATAGAACTTTGAAAATATAATGATAAAGTATTTGTTATACCAAAAAAATAAAATTATTGTATATTCTTGTTTACTTTATCTTTTTTAAAATATATTAAAAATAACAAAACTCGACGGTTGTTTTTATTTTGTAAGCAAACCAATTCCATTTTTTTTTAAGCACAATCTAATCCTAATTAACTTATTTATTACAATTTTGTCATTTTGTCCATCTAAGCATAACTTGAAACTGAGTTACATAATACATATATCTTCAACTAATAGTTGGAGGTTTGAATCTTTATCTAGTTTAATTCAATAAAAAATATTATTTTTTTATTTAGTACAATAAATAAATATGGAGTGATTGAAAATGTAAACTTCCAACTCTAAACTATGCTTATTATTATTATTATTATTATTACAAATTTGGTCGGATCCTTGCACTTTGACTGTTTTATCTATTTAAACCAAGAAAAAAAAAAAAAAAAAAAAAAAAAAAAAAAAAAAAAAAGTTGTCAAAGATAAACAATTTTTAGAATTTATTTAATCTATTTAGGCCATTTTAAATTGTCACCTATTAACAAATCATGCAAAATATATAACTAATGAATTTAATATTAAACATTATAAAAGGTTTATCAAAGACAAATTTAAAAGTGAAATAAATTAGGATCAAGTTAATAACTTAACCCAAAAAAAATAAATAATAATAATAATAATTATACTCTTAAACTTGAAAGGTTGTATCAATTTAAACCCTAAACTAATAATTGAACAATTTAAATACTGAACTTTCACGAGTGTATCAATTTATACCTTGTCTTAAAAAAATATTCATTTTTACATTCGTGGAGGTTTAAAATTTATCAATTAAACCCTTAAATTTTTATACACTTATGAAAGTTTAGAAGTCTAATTGCTAAAAGGTTTCACGTGTTTAAATTAACATTTTTAAAATAAAATTATAACACGAGGTATAAATTGATACACGTATAAAAAAATTGATTTAAATTGATATGACATCTCAAGTTTAATGGTATAAATTGATTTTTTTTTCTTTTCAAATTGATTTGATTTAAATTGATAGGACTCTTCGACATGATCCAAAGTGGAAAGTGAAGAAAGAGACAAAAATCCTTATCCAATAGTTTCCTTATCTTTTGGAAAATAGTGCCTCTAAGATAGGGACAAGGCAAGATTTAGATTTTTCTATGAGTCCAAAAGAATACTATTACATTCTTATATGTTTCTTCCACTTTTAAATAAACTTCCAAAATTATTTGACAATATGTTCAACATTTTTCCTAATAGCAACAAGTAAGAGATATAAATCTTGTACTCTTTTTTTATAAGTTAAGAGTTTTTTATTTTTTTATAACACGTGGGGTGTGAGAATCGAACCTGTGACCTCTTAGTCACTAGATCGTACAGTATTATGTCAGTTGAGTTATGTTCCTATTGACTTTATAAGTTAGAGTTTGTTCAAGATACAGAGAACACATTTAAATAATATAAATATCTTACTAATTGTAACTTTTTTTGCTCTTGTTAAAGAGATAAATTGTACCTCTTCGAGTTATAGAAGTTTTTTTTTTTTTTTTTAACCAGTTTAGGTTCTTACGTCTACCCGCCACTTAAAAAATATCATAGTGTCTTAAATAAACACATGGTTTAGGTTTATTTAAAGTATTTTTCATGAAAAATCATTAGTTTTTTTTTTTTTTTTTTTTTGCTTTTTTTTTTACAACGGTATTTTAATTAATGCGAGAATTGAATTCATGATCTTTTAGTCACATGGCACAATTATTAGTGTTTTATTGAAAACATGACATATCATTAACTATGACCATGTTTGATAACCATTTCGTTTTTAGTTTTCTATTTTTAAAAATTATGCTTCATTTTTCTTAGAGAAACATTTAGATTCTTAATCAAATTCAAAAAACAAAAAATCAAGATGATTATCAAATGGGGCCTATATAATTTTATGTTATTTGCCTTTGTAATACTTAAACTTATAAAACTAGGGGTTGTTTGGTCATTGGGGGTGAAAATTCAAACCACAGATCTCTTGGTCATCAATACATACATATGCTAACTGAACTATGTTCGCTTTGGCGGTTTGAGGTTTAATTTTAAATGCATGTGAATAAGATGTTTGAGAATCAATTTGGATGTTTTGAAATACCTTGACTTTTAATGCCCGAAAGCCAAAAGAATTTAAGTTTAAGCTAGGATGTCATAACTTTGAGCTCAGTTGACCAAATTGGATGTTTTTTTTTTATTCCACTTAACTTTTTGAGATCTACGTGATGAAACGAGAAGCTAGCTTGTTCGAACCTTCCAAAAAAAATGGTCACAACTAATTGTAGATGAATAAAAACGAGAGCGTTGAAGATGAATCATGTGCTCGAGCCATGATGGAGACAAAAGAGAGAAAACAAGAAAAAAACTTTGGGTCAAAATTTTACACCTCAATACAGAAAAAAAAAAATCATATCATTTTTTTTATAAAGTTTATGATTTTAGGCACCAACTTGGAGTTGAGTGGACTGAATTATTATGACCCATTCCACGTTTGACCACCGACTATTATAACTCACAAACTATTATATGTAACGACTATTTTAACCCACTTAACGCTTAAACAACTTCTTACATTTTTAAAGTTAGAGACCATGACGTGGGAGAAGACATTAGTAATTAGTATAATTTAGTTAATATTAGTTTGGTTGTTTAAAATAAAATATCGAACACAAGTACAAAAAGTGTATTTGATCCATTATTAAATTATTCTTATACTACTTTTGTAAAAAGAGAAAGTAGCCAAATCGAGTATAGGTCAGATAAGGTTGTGCCCTTCACAATTCAATCCCACGTTAATTAAATATGGTTACAAAAAAAAATAAAAAATAAAAAATATTCTCATACGTGGCGGGCGATGATTGGACGAGTAGCGTATACAGAAGACGAGAAATGTCTTTTTTTTTTTTTTTTTTTTTGATAAAAAGAAATGTCTTCTTCTTGAAAGTCGCAAAAATAGATTTCCCAAATCACGTTTCTCTTTCTCTTGTTTCCCATTCCAGCTTGATTTCAATTTTCACCTGCACAACTGCGACCTTCCTCTCTCTCTCTCTCTCAGCTCATCAATGAAGGGGGTCTCTGATCCTTCTTCTCTGGTTCGTCTCAACGTTGGTATGTCCTCTCTTCCTCTCTTGCATTCCATTGCCTTTATCAGTTTATTGTTCGTTTTGGTTCCAAGTGAATGAATCAAACTATTGATTTCAACAACTATTTCATTCGTTTGCGAAAGATTCACGACGTGTAGGTGCTGATAATCCTGTTTAGATTTTGTAATTAGCAATTGATTGACCAGTTTCATTGTGCTATCTTTAATTCTGTTGTGTTTATTCATTTATAGTGTTAATCGAGGAGGATTTTGGGTTATATTGGGTTTTCTATTTTGTGATTACTTGCAGGTGGGAAGAAATTTAGAACAACATTAGATACATTGACTCAGCGAGAACCTGATTCGATGCTAGCTGCAATGTTTAGTGGTCGTCATACCTTATGCCAGGATCCTGAGGAGGTTCGCGTTTTCAGTGCTGGATTTATTTATTTTGACTTGTAGAAGTGATTTGTTTCATTTCAATGAGAAAACAATTGGGTTAGTCTTAGATTTTTATGGCAATATGTTGGACACAATTTTTCGAATTACAGTCTTTCTTATTTGATTGCTAATTGGACATAATTTTTGTAACTCACCAATAGGTGCTCGAGCTTTTGCTCCCATTTTATTTCATTAATCAATGAATTTGTTTCTCTCCAAAAAAAAAAAAAATATGTTGGGGGTTCTTCTAATGGAGACTTCTTCTCGTTGACATAATTCACTCTCTATGTATATGATTTTTTACCTGGAGATGTACTCCATCTCTATTCTGAACGTTAATATTTTATCTGATGCAGGGATCTGTCTTTGTGGACAGGGATGGGACACATTTTCGACACATTCTTAATTGGTTAAGAGATGGTATAGTTCCAACCCTTTCTGATTCTGAGACTGCAGAGCTTCTGCGAGAGGCAGAGTACTATCAGTTGCTCGTGAGCTATCGTTCTTTCCTGTAGTTCAACATTTAATTTGAAATGTCATGTTTTAATCATATCCTACTTCTCGTAGTTATTTATTTATTTTCCTTGTCAGTTTTCTTGTTGAAGGAGTTATTTTCTTTATTAATGGTTAGAGGGAATTACAATTTTGATTCAGGGACTCATTGATGAAATCAATGATGTGATAAGTAAGAAGAGGGAAGATGAGGAACTTCAGTCAGAGCTGAAGCGTGTTGATATTATCAAGTGCATACAGTCTGAGAAAGTTAGACTGCGAGGGGTTAACCTTTCTGGCCTTGATCTTTCTAAGCTGGTAATTATCTAGTTCCTTGACTTGTGGGAAGATACATTTTTAGTCATGCCCAATGTTTGCCTCAGCTTTAGGATTTCATTTCTTCTTTGTTAATGATGAGTTTGTACTTCCTAGGAAGATCACTGGTTTGCATCAAACCCCCTTCGCTTTCTCTTCCTTGATTTCTACCTTATTCTACTCGCGAAACAATTTCCCTAATTTTTTCTTTTATCATGCGTACGGTTTATTTAATTTCCAATTTTAGAAGGGCCTAATCTGATATGAAAGTGGACGCACTTCCCTCTGTTTTGTCTTTCATTCAGGCTACTGTCTCAAACTTGAACTCTACAGTAGGATAGCTGTCGTAGACCCCTTGAATATTCTGGCATTTGCTCATGTAAATCCTTCTTTACCCATTTAGCCTCTCTTGTGCCTTTATTTTTCACCCTTTCACATTTTGAAGAAGGATTCTCTCTCTCTCTCTCTCTTGGCATGCTTGTCGCTGCTCAAAGGAGGGCCAACACCATACAACGATCTTCCTCTTAAGTACTTGATGGTTGGTGTGTTTATGTAAGCAGGCAAGTGAGAGAAAAAGGAGAATTTTTAGAGGTTTGGAGCTTGGGTAGATTCAAGGCCTCCTTTTTGAATTTCTGTAATTAAGGATTTTAGTGTTCTTCTTTGTCAAATGGAGCTATTTTCTGTATTGTTTTGTAGCTATTTAGTTTTTGTATTTTCTGTTCTGTCTTCTGTGTCTTGGGCATTCCTTTTTCTATTGCCCTTTTGTCTACTTTCATTGTTATCAATGAAAACTGGCGTCTTATTTTTTTGGCAAAAGGTAAGCAGGTAGGTGAGGTCCCGAGGACTGATGTAACTTAATAAATTACCATAGACAAAAATAGGTAATCTAGATGTAATATTGTCTATTTTTGCAATTATTTTATTTCTTGGCATTTTTTGTAAAATTTACTTTTTATGTATGTTGCTATATCTGCAAGCGTCTCTGTTGGTTGCTGACAATGCAAGATCATATATCTCTTGTCTAAAGCTGTTAAAATTTTCAAATTTACAGGACCTGTCATATGTAGACTTCAGTTATGCAAGTCTTAAAAACGTGTTCTTTTCACGCGCGAACCTTCAGTGTGCTAAATTTCGGGTATGTACAGTTGCAGTTCCATCTAACCATGAATACTTCCGTCATTATAAATTTATAACTATTAGTATTTCCCTGAAGAGTGGAAAATAACTTCTATCAGGAGCAGTTCACTGATTTTCTTTGTAAATTTCAATTGTGAGGAAATTGAGCTGGTAGTCATTCTAAAGAAGCTTGCCAATATATGTTTCAAGGCTGATTCAAAATTTAGCATGTTCTCCATAGATTTGTAATAATATCAACGGTAGTGCATTCTGCATAATGTTTATAACAATAATTGCTTATAATTGATGAATCTTCTGAAAACTATTTTAAATTTGTAAATGTTGAGTCCATACAGTATCTGTGAAGAATGCATCTAAAAATTATATCCCATTTGGCGTTTTGAACACAGGACGCAGATGCTGAGGGCTCAATTTTTCATAATGCAACTTTGCGAGAGTATAAAATCAACACTTGATTCCATTCTAGTTACAGTTTTCTAATTTTCTGAGGACTGCATTCTTAATAATTTTATTTTGCCTAGGAAGATGTGAATTTACTGGAGCAAATCTTCGTGGGGCCTTATTAGCAGCCACTAATCTTCAGAGTGCCAATTTACAAGGCAAGTTTCTTTTATCACTATAAATTCCTCTTTAACACCCTTATTTTTCTTTAAGAAGTATTTCTCCATCAATTCTTTGTTTGATTCTACTGGACAGCTTAAATTCTGTTTTGCAATGAAGATTCCAATAGCCTGCCTGTTCCTGCCAAATTATTATTTTTCTCTTCTAAAAGCCACCCTAAAAGGTTGTCAGATCCATGGAGAAAAGTATGAGGAATTTTATTTGGAACAGAAGCATATACTGGCGAAGTAGTCATTTGGTGAATTGGAATACTACCTCTCTTCCCACTATATGGTGTTTATGGGAAGAAGGTATTAGGGAATTGATTTAACCATCTAAATCTAATGAACCAATCAAATAATTACTTAAGATTGAACCAATTATCAATTCTATAGGTCAGTTAAGAGAATTTAGAAATCAATCCATGAAGTTTAGTGGCTACATTGATCCTTAGAGGCAACAAAATTAGCTTGTCATAAGACTCATAGCTAGGTCTGAATAGCCAAGTCTAAAAGTAAATTTCAATGCAAAATCAAATGAGTCAAAGGAAAGGAGAAGAAAATTAATGTCTTCACGTGGATTGCTAACCTTTAAGATCTACAACGTGGAAAATTCCTTGTCTTAGTTCCTCAAATGTCTCTTTGCCCTCCAAATTCGTTCAATTCACAATTTGCTTTCTCCATCTCTTCCAATTCCTCTTTTTTGGTGCAAATAGCCTAAAACATTCCTTAAATTCCTTAATTTCTTTTGATGCTTTATTCTTGCAAAATAATCAATTATGTGCATAATTCTAGTATCGATAACATGAAAACTAACAATATTCAAGTTAACTCAATATAAAAATAGCCCTCAAAGTGTGCTATCACTATTTGGAAAGCTTTGTTTTAGTTCTCAGGGAGGAGGCCTTTTTCTCCCCCTGCCCATTGGCTGTCTTCTTTTGGCTCTTTTGTTGTCTATAATACATACAAAAGTTTTTTATAAAAATAGCCCACAAAGTGTGCTATCACTATTTATTGGGCAGGTTTGAAAAGGAGAAATAATGGAACTTAAAAAGTCAAAGAGGTATGTTTTATAAAGAAAAAAAAAGGTCAAAGAGAACAAGGTTAGTGAGATTTGGGATTACTTGTTTTTGTTTTTGTTTTGGAGTACAACAAATGTGGGGTGAAATTTGAACTCATGACTTCAAAGGAAGGAGTTGATTTCTTAACTACTAAGCTATACTCACATTGACGGCGTCCTTTTATAATATTCTTTTCTTTCATGCTTAAATAAGTTGGATCTCCTTTTTATTAAGCTTCTTTTCCCTGGTTTAGGGTTCAGGATGGATTTCTCATTATCTAGACTTCCTTATCTTCATCGATAATATTGTCTTCTGTTTCTCATTAAAGTTGTGTGAGTAAGAGAGAGAGAGAGAGGAAGTGTGCAACTTTTAAGCAAATTTGAGATGTTCAGTTTTTAGGAAAATGAAAGATTCGACCTTCCTTATGAACTTATAAGTATCTGATGGGATTTAGTTCCTTCCATTCATTTTTTTTGTTATTTTGGATCTTCTTTCATTATTTTATTTGTCTTTGTCAAAACTTATTTCCAGTCAGCTACCAGTAAGTAGTTCCCTTGTGTTAAGTTTAAGCTTCAAAGGAAACACTATCAAATATACATTGCAATATGGTTCTATCTCTAAAAAACTCCCAAACATAAGTGACTATTGGTCTACGTGGAATTATATTCGTTAGCCGGTGACTAGAAAAAAAATAAGGCTAGATATATGTTTTCAGTCCCTATTGGTTAAAAAATTTCAACTTAATCTCTTTTGTTTTAATATTTTTCAATTTAGTCCCTCACCTTGGTGAATGTTAAAATTGGTTGATGATAAACTTATCTAGTTAATTGGTGGAAAGGAGGAAAAAAATCATTATAATTCCGAGTTTTCTTCTCTCTAATTCACTAAGTATTTTCATGTAAGTTTATTATCAACCAATTTTGACATTTCTTTTCAAAAAACATTTAACAATAGTGGGAGAAGACTAAATTGATGAAAAATATTAATACATAAGGAACTAAATTGAAGAAAAAAACCCAAACATTAGGGACTAAAATATATATTTACCCAAAAAAAAAAAATAGTGATTTTTTTTTTAAAACAAAAACTATGGTGCATATTCTTCATTTCTTTTAACATTAT
This sequence comes from Herpetospermum pedunculosum, assembly GCA_028017165.1. Classification (NCBI taxonomy): domain Eukaryota; kingdom Viridiplantae; phylum Streptophyta; class Magnoliopsida; order Cucurbitales; family Cucurbitaceae; genus Herpetospermum; species Herpetospermum pedunculosum. The sequence goes on from CM051525.1 coordinate 59,132,877, forward strand.
TACTTTACCCTCACAAGTATTTCATGTCAAATTGCAGATGCCTGTTTGGTAGATTGCAGCTTCTGCGGAGCAGATTTACGCTCTGCACACCTTCAGGTCCAGTATATGTCTTTGTTTAGGCTTTGCCGCTTCATATACTTTGGATATCGTCTTTATAATTTTCTGGATTAGGAACATTTCATCAAGGAAATATAGAGCATCCTCCAAATCCAAAAATTACCAAAAGCTTCAACTGTTCATTTAATAATTCATATTAAATTTAAAAGGAAGAGTAATTACAAAAAGTCTTAGTTGGGGAGCAGGTGAACACCAAGAACCAAGGAAAGAAAATGTATAATTTAGAAATCTACATCTCTATGTTTTCCTTAAGAATGCCTCGTTCTGTGAGTTTCTCAATGCTGATAAATATGGTAAACTTAGGGGATGAATCTTTGCCACGAAGGGTGTGAGACAAGACAAGGAGAAGGGTGTGAGACAATACAAGGAGATTCCTTGTCCCCTTTTCTCTTTCTCGTGGTTGTGGATTCATTTGTCCTACCTCCAATTTTTCGTTGAAACGCTTTTTTTTTCTTTTTCTTTTTCAGGAAGAGAGGGCTTTTTGGTTAAATCTTCAATCTATTCTAACAGTTTTCAATATCATTTCTAGGCTTAAGATTAACAAAAACAAAAGTTCCATCTGTGAGATTCATTATGAGGATTCTGACTTCTGAGATGGTGAGATGGGCTTCCTTAGCATAGCAGGTTGTGAGACTATGTAAGGACCCTAGTTAGGGGTATATGGGCAATATGGGTATGTTAGTAGTAAGGGCATATTGGGTAAATACTTAGGAAGTTAGTTAGACTATATGGTTATAAATAGAGGGGATGAGATTAGAGGAGGGGAGTCAATTGGTTAAGTAGACTAAGGCTTGGGATAGTTCTCAAGATGGGAGGGTGCAAGTACCTATAATCACTTGTAATCTTGTAATTCATATATCTTTTCATATCAATACATTGAAGTTCTTGATCCCGATAGGCGGTGTCCTAACAATTGGTATCAGAGCAGTTCGATTCGGGCAATGGAAGGGGCAATGGAAGCTAGGGAATTTATTTGTATCTTAGATCGTGTCCAAGAGTCGGTGTGGAAGCTACAAAAAATATGGGCCGATGAAGACAAACGTAGTAGTCAAGCAATGAAACAAATACGGGAAGGAATAAGCAAGTTGATGGAGAAGTTCAATCATCAAGAAAGGGAAAGAAAACAGAAACTTAGAGAGAAAGATAGCAATAGCCAAGTTGGAGAAAATCAAGAAGCAAAGAAGAACAAGATTAAAGAAAATCCAATTCAATCAAGATCTAGTAGCAAAATTGCTAAGAAGTTGTCCGTTTGTAGTAGAAGAGTGGCGAGAACACCTCTCGAGATGCGAGGAAATACTGATCGACGAGGTCAGAGGGAAAGAAGGAAGGAGGAATCACCGGCGAAGACAAGTTCGAAAAATAAGAAAAAAATGAGGAACTTACCGATAAATCGATGTTTGAAGAAAAAACGAAGGAGGGACGGTAAAAGACGTGGAGATGGACAAAAGAAAAAGAAACGGAGGAAAGACTCACCGACAATATTCCACATTCGGGTGAAGAAGCCATCAGAAGTGTTGATAAAGAAGGCTGAATGTTGGAAGAAGGATAGTCTGCAACAAGAAGAAAACCATCGATGTTGGTTTTTACCTCTACGACTGAAAACAAAAATGAAAATGTGGAGGAGGTGCTGCCTTCGATTGCGGAAGAAGACGAAGATGAAACTACGAAATCACCAAGAAAATCATGGCCGGAAGCGAAGCGTTGGAAACCATGGCCGGAAACGCCATGGCTGCTTGCGACAAGGGAAGTCGATGGACGTGAAGAGGGCTTGGGCTAATCACGTGGAATATTGGGAGAAATTGCCGACGACCAGAGGGTCGGAACGTCGAGTTGGCCGGCGGAATAAGGTACAACAAAGAAACTTGTGGCCGGAGTGCAACTTTCATGGCGAGGGGAGGATAAATCGAACGAAGAAGAAAAGAATAAATTTGTTAAAAGTTACCGATCGTGGCCGGTGCCGGAGGAAGACGAATCGGCAGAGGAAGAGGAAAAAGAAGTCGGCGAAATCATGGCCGGAAAAGCGAGATGGCAGGGGGAAACGGCGAATGTTGGGGCTTAAAATCTGGGGGAAGCGTTGTCGCAAGTGTTATATAGTCGTGGTGGAGAGAAGTGAGAAGGACGGCCATGAAGAAACCAGTGTGGGCAGCCATTATCGGTGGCGAAAAAAAAAACTGCAGCAAGAAAATTTGTTGCGATTGTTAAGGAAGAATGAGGGGAAGCGGCAAACGGATTAGGGTTGTTTGACTTGAAGATTCAAAAAATTAAGTGTATTGGGCTTGGACTAAGTCCATTTGAACTTCAAAAGGCCCATCCTCATTTGTCTTTAATAAACAAGGAGACAACTAAGTGGGTGGAAAGTCATAACAACAAACAAAATAGGGCAGCCAATATGTCCATTAGTGGGCCATCACGTGGTTTAGATTAGCAAGCACAATATGGGCTTCTGGGTGGGCCAAGGCTTAATCTAGGGCAGCAGGGGAATTTTGGGCTAAGCCCAGGGAAGAATCAGATTTATTAGTGAAATTTCTGGGTATGAAGCTGAACATTTAAACCCTTGGGACAAATGGTTTGAAGTTGTCGGAGTTTTTCACAGCCGATCACCGGCGCCGCCGCCACCTTCCTCCACCCGTCCACGGAGGGCCGGCACCGTCGCCGCCACACATGATCTTCAGAACACCGTTCAACTGCATTTTTTATGGAAATTTTATTTTTCTTAGTTTGAAGTGTTAGGTGCTGTATTTTCTTTAAATTTTCATCATTGCCCAATTTTATGTTTTTAGGCACACCTTGAGGACAAGGTGTATTTTAAGGACGCGGTAATGTAAGGACCCTAGTTAGGGGTATATGGGCAATATGGGTATGTTAGTAGTAAGGGCATATTGGGTAAATACTTAGGAAGTTAGTTAGACTATATGGTTATAAATAGAGGGGATGAGATTAGAGGAGGGGAGTCAATTGGTTAAGTAGACTAAGGCTTGGGATAGTTCTCAAGATGGGAGGGTGCAAGTACCTATAATCACTTGTAATCTTGTAATTCATATATCTTTTCATATCAATACATTGAAGTTCTTGATCCCGATAGGCGGTGTCCTAACAGACTACTTCCCTTCCATTACTTAGGTCTTCCTTTGGGAAATAGCTCTAATCGTGCTTTCTTTTGGAACCCGGTGATTGAAAAGGTCCAAAAACATCTTGCCTCAAGATTATTATTATTATTATTATATTTTTTTAATAAGAAACTTAAGTATATTAAGAGGAAAAAACAGGCCAAGGGCTAGGAGAAGAGGGCTCCCCTACCCAAAAAAAAAAAAACTAAAGAAGAGCTTTCCAGTAGTTGTTCATAATCATGGAAAAGTAGCAATTACAAAAGAATTTCTTGTGATTAAAACACCATGACCTACAAAATAAATCTTAAAAGAAGACTCATCTCAAAGTTACGAAGGTTCCTTTTCAACCAAAGATGCCACATAAGCGCTCTAGCCGCACAATTCCGAAGAACTTTAGCCTGTTTAGTTGGCTGGTGGAAGTCCTTGTGGGCTGGTAGAAAATCTCCAGCCCACAAGGACTTCCACCAGCCAACTATCAATATGTTTGGGCAAACAAACCGAGATCACACAAAATCACATCAGATCACTATCCTTTAGCTCTGACCTTCGGGGACATCACTTGGGGTCCCTGTCCCTTTCGTTTTGAGAACTCTTGGCTACAACTTGATACATTTCGACCTCGTTTGGAGGATTGGTGGAACCGAAATCCCTCTCAAGGTCGGCCAGGCCACGGGTTGATGATGAAGCTTAAGGCTTTAAAATCTGAATTGAGAAGTTGGCAGCTACACTTGAACAACATTACCATTCATCTTCCCTCCCTCTTGACACAGTTGAAGGAGTTGGATAATGCTGAAGATCTGTGTCTTCTTAGTATTGAACAAAGAGATGAAAGGCGGTTAATTCGAGGACAGATAGAGGATTATACCGCTCGGGAACATATCCAATGGCGTCAACGATGTAAGCTAAACTGGCTAAAAGAAGGTGATGAAAATTCGAAATTTTTCCATCGCATTATGGCTGCCCGCAAGAGGCGAAATTCCATCATTGAGGTTCTTTCCCGAGAAGGAATTAGTTTACTTACTGCATCAGATATTGAAACAGAATTCATCGACTATTATCGCTCATTGTTTACCAAAGACAATCATGACCGCTTCCTTCCGAATAATTTGGATTGGTCTCCGATTTCTAAATAACAAGCTGAGGCTTTGGAACTTGAATTCTCCGAGGAAGAGGTTAGACTTTCAGTTTCTTCTTTGGGCTCTTGTAAGTCCCCTGGCCCTGATGGTTTTACTGCTGAATTTTTCAAGTTCTCCTGGAATTTTGTCAAAAAGAATGTCTTGGCTATGGTTAGAGACTTCTTCTCCACAGGTATCATTAATGTTTCAGTTAATGAAACCTACATTTGTTTGATTCCCAAGAAGGTTGACTCCTCTTCGGTTTTTGACTACCGGCCCATCAGTCTCACTACTTGTGCTTACAAAATCATTGCTAGGGTCCTTTCAAACAGATTAAAGGTTGTTCTCCCATCTACTATTGCTGAGAACCAAATGGCTTTTGTGGCTGGTCGCCAAATCATTGACGCATCCCTTGTGGCTAATGAGATAATTGATGATTGGCAGAACTTGGGTAAAAAAGGAGTGGTAGTCAAGTTGGACCTTGAAAAGGCCTTTGATAAGATGGACTGAGATTTTCTGGACAAGATTCTTTGTGCAAAAGGTTTTGGGTGCCTATGGAGGAAATGGATCCGCGGTTGTATCTCGAGTGTCAATTACTCGATTATCATCAATGGCCGGCCTAGAGGAAAGATTATCCCGAGTCGTGGCATCCGTCAAGGTGATCCTCTCTCCCCCTTCTTGTTTATCATTGTTGCTGATGTTTTGAGTAGACTCCTCATTAATGAAGCTAAAATTGGTCGAATTGTATCTCCTGGCATTGGCACTTCAAATGTTAGTCTGAATCATTTACAATTTGCTGATGACACGCTCCTTTTCTCTACTTTTGATCGGGCTGCATTGACAAACTTATTTGACACCATCAGGGTTTTTGAGCAGGCTTCGGGTTTGAATGTTAATTTGGCGAAAAGTGAGATTCTAGGCGTCCATTTAGACTCTGAGGAGATGAACTTCATTGTATCTACCTTTGGGTGCAAACAAGGGCTTTGGCCGGCAGTTTATCTTGGTCTCCCCTTAGGTGGCAATCCAAAAGCATCTCAGTTTTGGCTTTCCGTTGTTGAAAGGGTTCAACAAAAGCTTCATAATTGGAAGTATGCCTTTATCTCGAAAGGAGGAAGACTCACTCTTATACAATCGGTGTTGTCTAGCCTGCCTACTTATTATTTTTCGATCTTCAAAGTACCCAACAAGATCGCTAGCACACTAGACAAACTTATTCGAACCTTTTTCTGGGAAGGTGCTAGGGGGGAGGGAGGTATACACAATGTAATTGGTAACAGACCCAACTTCCTAAATTGATGGGTGGCTTAGGTATTGGAAATTTCCAGCAGCGAAATTTGGCTCTCTTAGCTAAATGGATTTGGCGTTTCGCCCATGAACCTGATGCTCTTTGGCGTAAGGTTATTGTAGCAAAGTTCTACTCGGTTAACATGGATACTTGGCCTCGCTCTGTTCACCAAGGCTCTTCGAAATCGCCTTGGAAGTTTATTTGCACTACTGCTGCCCTTATCTCCTCCAGGGCCAAAAGGAAATTAGGTAATGGTTGTTCGACTAGCTTCTGGAATGATGATTGGCTCGATTGTGGGGTTATTGCCTCTGCTTACCCTCGGATTTTTAGACTCACTTCTCGTCCTGAGTTGCGGGTAATTGAAGCGTGGGGGGTTGTTTCTCATGCTTGGAATCTATCTCTCCGTCGTAATTTAAACAACTTGGAAACGGTTGAATGGGCCTCCCTTTCTCATCTTTTATTTGTGGTCTCTCTGCGACAGTGTAATGATTCTTGGATCTGGCCATTGGATCCTTCGAACCATTTCACTGTTAAATCTCTAGTTGAAAATATGGTGGCTTCATCGGATAATGTGAGATCTGGCATTTATAAAGCTATTTGGACTGATTTCTATCCTAAGAAGATAAAGATTTTTTTATGGGAATTAAGCCTTGGTGCTATTAATACGGCAGATAGATTACAACGTCGTATGCCATATATGAGTCTTTCTCCTTCTTGGTGTGTTATGTGTCAGGCTCACAACGAACGACCAGCTCATCTTTTTCTTCATTGCTCTTTTGCCTCTCATTTTTGGGCTTTCATCTACGTGCTTTCGATTGGTCATTGGTTTTTCCAAATAATATGAATGACTTTATGATTACCATCTTTGTCCACCACCCTTTCCATAGAGAGGCTATGACTTTATGGCTGGCTTTTAATCGGGTTTTTCTGTGGTTTCTGTGGAAAGAAAGAAATGCTCGTATCTTTAGGGAGGAGTTTTCTCCTTTTGGTAGGGTGTTGGATTTAATTATTTTCAATGCATTGTATTGGTGTAAGAATAAACACCCCTTTTCGGAGTATAGTTTTTCCCATTTGATCGCTAATTGGTCCGCTTTCTTGTAATCACCTTCGGGTGCTCGAGCTTTTGCTCCATTCTTCATTTATCAATGAATCGTTTCCTTTCAAAAAAAAAAAAAAAAGAAAAGACCAACTTTTTTTGCCGACAAGAGCATAGCTCAACTGGCATGATGTATGACTAGGGACCAAGAGGTCCTAGGTTCGATCCCCACCCCACATGTTTCAAAAAAAAAAAAAATACCAACCTTTTGCCTCAAGAAAAAAAACTTTATTTTTTAAGGGTGGAAGATTGATGCTCATCTAGTCATTCTTGACCGGGATTCCTGTTTACTTCATGTCCCTATTTAGGATGCTCTCTTTGAAGAGCACTAGGATCGAGAAGATGTTAATGGATCTCCTGAGGGAAGGTGTCCAAGAAGGTGGGGAATCCTATCTGGTCCAATAGGAGATTGTGTCCAAGCCAGCCTTGAATACTTTACAGCTGAACCTTGTTTCCACCAAAGCTCATTATCTTATGCCGTTGGTCTTAAAGAGAATTTGACAGGTTTTGAGATGAATTTTTGCAAGGATATAAAAAACCCTTGTTTGTTTCATAGATGTTTACTTTTTAAAACCTAGGTAATTATTATCCAAGTATTAGAATGTCTCATGAACTATGGGATTTTACTATTCTTCTTGGAGATTGACTTTTTTCCTTGATAAATGAATAGGAGGGGAGAGGAGGAAGAAAAATACCCACGAATTAATTTCTAGTTAGTATTTAAATTAATTTTAATTGCTTTAAGTTATTGTTTATTTAATAATTAAATCTAATAATTTAAATTATTTTTTCTACGAACAAAACATGTATAACAAACACATACCTTTTACCTCCATGTATTAATTATTCTACATATCCAACCAGACATTTATATTCTAGGAATTTAACTCCCAAACTTTTAATATTCATATACATCATATAATAACTGCGATCCAAACGGGTCGTGACACATTTTGATACTTCTGCCATAGTGAAGTCGAGAAAAAATGGACGATTCATAGATTTTAGATTCTAAATCTCTGTCTATCAATCTCTCTACATATCTAAACCAATCTATCTAGTCCTGTCGTATATGGAGTTCATATGTGCTGATGCTTGTACCATTGTCGCAAAAAATTTCAGGGTGCTGATCTAACTAATGCGAACTTAGAGGGAGCTAATCTCGAAGGAGCTAATTTGAAGGTAACATGCAAAACACTTCAACATTTGCTTGCTACATAGAAATTTCTTTGTTGTTTTGTAAGAAGTTTGTTTTCTATTATCTCCCCTCCCCGGGGGGCTTTTGTGATCTAGGGCGCAAAACTTCCAAACGCCAATTTGAAGAATGCAAACCTACAACGAGCTTATTTGCGATATGTGAATCTTCGGGATACTGTAAGTAAAGCAGGTTAAACTGTAAAGTTCATATAGACTTGGGACATGTTAAAATAACTTGTCAGGTTCAAAATCACTCTCAAACATGACTTTAATCATTCAAAAATCAATTGTTGTATGAAAGTTGTAGTTAAAAGTGTAAAACCAAACATTAAAATGATTATATGAAAATCACTTTTAATAAATCACTTATAAACAAATCATTTTCACTAAAATCACTATTTCACATGTTTTGTTTTACCCATTTAAAAGTAGTTTTCACAGTCAAAATTGATTTTGAATGATTAAAGACATGTTTGGAAGTGATTTTAACCATTTCAAAATCACTCCTAAACATTTTCTAAATACACTTTTCCAAACATATCTTTATTCTTGCTCATTCATTCTTTCTTACTTTGACTTGACATCTACTTAATTTTATAGCTTTTGGAAGGTGCAAAGCTCGACGGGGCAAATTTACTGGGAGCAATCAGATGAACGAGTATTAAAGGTGCATGATTCAAGGAATATCACTATACTTTTTAAGTATGTAGTATGTATATATAATATATAGTGTCATTCTCATTCCCTGTTCTATCAAATTAAGCGAGCCAAATCTAAGCAGATTTTTATAGACAATCAAAATCATTTGGTTGATCAGTAAATAATACTATTGTCATAATTTACAGATCATTTCACTGATTTCACTGTTTTTTTCTCCATATCTTTTACACATGCATTCACATATTTATACACTTGTATTTTGGTCATCTGTTTTTGTTTTTTTGTAAAGGTATTTAATTAATGCGGGGTGGAGATCGAACCTCCTCTTACCTATTGGTCATTAGTTAACACTTCTCTCACAGATGAGCTATGCTCGTGTTGACTGTTGTCTCAATTTTAGTTGTTACATTTGGCTGCTGCTTCATGACTATCCATTCCATGCTAGTTTCACATTGATGGTTAGAATTTTAAGATGCTTCATAAGCATTACCCAAATGATAGAGGTGTCAATTCTTCTAGGGGGATCCACATTGATCAGGATGGAGAATCTCCATTTCAAATGAGAATTGGGATTTAACAATTTTACGGTTGTTAAACTTGGCAACTAATCGTGCCTTCCACATCCACTCTCAGTGCTAAGCTTTACCCTAAATATTTTGAACTCCAAAATGCTCCTTGAATGTGGTTTGCATTAGGTGGGTGCAAGGACGAAAATGCGGTAACTTAGATTTACGGATAGATCGACGGATATTTCGGTAAGAATCACGGATATCATGAAAATTGATAAAAGTATTGTGGTTTTTTTTTGTGAAACTTTAGAACAAGCTTAATTAAATAATATACTATTACTTTAAACATATATTTTATAAATTAGAAGTCAAATATGAATAGTAATAGAATAATAGATAATATTGAAGACCGGAAAATGAATATAAACTTAAATATTTTATTGATAAAAAATTGAGGTCATACAAGTATAAAGTTCAATTATAAGATGATGACTTTGGAGGTATTAAACCAGCATTAATATAATTGATTTGATATCGACAAAACTCCTCACAACTCATGGTACGTTCAAAACCTCGAACATAATTTGAAGTATGATACTTATAAGTTTGAACATCGACTCTAATGATACCAATAGAAGGATACCTTTCATAAAACCATGTCCCATCTAAACGAGGATACTCTGAAGAATGAAGATAATGTAGAGGTTCGGAGTCTTTATCTCCTTGTAGAGTAAATTGTGGACCTCGTGTATAAATTGATATTTCCACGAAGTTCACTATAACCAAAAGAACCATAATCATTTGAATGACTATAGTTACTACTATTGTCATAGCCATAGTTAGTATTGTTATGTTTATAATTATTACTGCTATAACCATAGTTACTACTGCTATTATAGTCATATTGTCCTTCATGTCCATACGGTCTATCCAAACTCATTCCCTCCATACTTGAAACAAAGCAAATCTTCATCAAATTGAGTATTGTAATTTGTGGATCTTCTACGGAATAAAGGTTTTCCTATTGCTCCAATTCCTGACCCTGATCGGTGTTTTGTGTGGCAAGTGTGAAGTGTGATTCTCCCGTGAAGGGGATTTGATCGCCGCCTCCACCACCAATATCGTCGTCATCATCAAACAAATCAAACTCACATCAACTTTTAAACTCTAAACCCTAAATCCTTGAGATTCTCTAGTGAAGAGGGGCTAAGTCTTTCATAAGCAAAAATTATGGGTTGAAAATGAAAATTTTGGTTTAGATAGTCAAACAAGTAAAACTCACATCAACTTTTCAGTTGGGTTTGAGGTGAAAAAATAATGAAAAATTGAAAATGAAGTGGAAAAAACAATGACAAAAAGTGAATGAAATGAAAAAACCATGAAAAAAAAAAGTTGAAATTTCAAACTTTGAACTTAAATGAGATGCAGAAAAAATTGGCGATATATTCACAAAATATCCATGATGTTAGCCGATTTTTGGTCGAAATATCCATGAAATATCTACGGATATTGACGAAAAATCTACATTTTTGTTTCCCGATGCTCGATATATCGACAACGATATTTCGGCAATTTTGGCGATAATTTGGTAAAAACGATCTTCACCCCCAAAATCTCTGTGTACCTCAATTTTGGCGATATTTAGGTGGATATCTCTGGTTTTTTTTCATCCTTTGGAGGGTGTAGTGTAGGGAGGTTGGTTTAGGATTTTAACGTTTCTTAAACTTTATGGAATAACTCCTCGATTTTAAAACGGTTTTCGACTTTCTCTGGTTTCCGCAACCGTAATCATTTGTCACTCCGTGTAATTTTTTCATAAATTAATTCTTATCATATACTTAATATCAAATTTTGGAACTTATTTTTTTTAGTACATTGGGAGTGGGGGATTCGAACCACAGATCTGGTGGTCGTCAACACACATATGTCAGCTAAGCCATGCATTTTTTTTTTTTTTTTTTTTTTTTGTTAAAACTAAAAATAAACATAAAAGATTAAAATAAACAAATCAACCTTTTTGTTTAAATATATAGGGCCCACACATATTTGTCTTTCTACATCCATGTGGCTTAATACATCGTCTTTTGAACCGTGTGTCTTCAAAATTCGATATCCTTTTACTCAGATATGCAAAAATTTCAAAAAAAAAAAAAGTCTGAAAAACTAACACCGAAAGCTTCAATTTAATACTTGATTTCACTATTTTTGGAGTTGTATATCGAAAGATAAAGATCTTCGAAGTTGAGCTACAGTTCTGAAATTTGCAGAACCATAGTACTTCGATGATCTTTATATTTTGATATATAACTCCAAAAATAGCGAAACCAAGTATCAAATTGAATTTCTATGTGTTAGCTTTCTAACCATACATTTTTCGAAATTTTTGACATCTGAATAAAATGATATCGATTTTTTAATGCACATTGTTCAAAAAATCCTTTTCGCAGATGAAAATTCTCTTTTGAAAAGACATATTTGCTCGTGTGGGATTTAAATAAAAACTATAATATTTTTTAAAATAATTTGAAACATCCAATATTTTTATAAATAATTTTAAAAATTGTAATATTAAAAAAAAACAGACACATAAAACTACTACCAGTTACATATATCAAAAACACATACGACCATGTAAAACTACTAGCTATCTTGTGATGGTCTCCAATATTTTTTTCCAATACCACCCATTTGTTCCTGGAAAGGTTTAAGAGTTTTGTTTGTTTTGTTTTTTATTTTTTTTTTGGCAAAATATTTTAATTAATGCGAAGATTGAACTCATGACCTCTTAGTCAAATACACAAACTTATGTCAATTGAGTCAAGAACACAAATTTATGTATTGAGCCAAAGCGAGCATGGCTCAGCGGGCATATGTATGTGTTGACGACCGAGAGGTCTGTGGTTTGAATACCCCCACCCCCAATGTACTCAAAAAAAAAAAAAAAAAAAAAAAAGACACAAATTTATGTCAATTGAGCTATGTTCGGTTTGACAAAATATATATATATATATATATATATATATATATATATATTTTTTAAGTAATAGAACAGAGTACACTTACCTGTTAAACGACCCAAGACAAAGAAATCTATTAAGATGAACTCTGCATCTATGTACCAACCGATTAAGATATTGTATTATACATGTTTTTAACTCAAACCGATTAAGATATTGTATTATACATGTTTTTAACTCAAAGCATTAATAATAATAATGCAATTTTAAATTTAAAAAAAAAGCACTCATACCAGTAAAATTCATATGTTCACTGTTCATAAATGTATACATAATTTTTTTTAGTTCAACTTGGAGGGAGGGAATATGAACCTCAGGGTCAAGAACACATCGCTATGTCAATTGAGTCATGCTCGGTTTGACATCTATGACATCAATATGTTGATAGAAATAAGATTAACACTTAAAAAAGATTATAAAAATCTTGACAACAAAAGTGTTCAAAGATAAACAAAAATATCTATATCAAACCCATCGGTTGATATTTTACTCCTTAGTTTGTAAAGGACAAAAAGATGAAAGTTCATAGACGAGAATAAGATTCAAAATCTTAAAGAAATCATTTGGATTCTAAAATAGCTTTGTCTATTTCATTTAGCCAAAACAAGATCGTATACAACGTTTCCTCTTCTCTATAAGATCAAAAAAACTTTGGAAACTCAGTCACAGTCCACAATTCACATAAGGATTCCCTCAACATTGTTAAGCGCTTTCTTGACAAGCTTAAACTTCTCTGCATTAACTTTATTAGTTTTAATCATGTACTCTTTAATGAAGAACAGCATACCACTTCGAAGAGGTTCGAGCTCAGGGTTAACAGCCACTCGAGCAAACACATTCCATATCAGCTTGTCGGGACGTTCAAAAATCGCATCAAACAACATACGGAAATGCATGATCCTCTTTGGAGTAAGAAGCTTGACATCACTTAGATCCACAGACTTCAAAACTGCAAGTGAGAGAGTAAAAGAGGAGACCATCTCGGCGACGAAGTTTGCAAGATTCATCGACCTGATAAGCTGCATTGTTTCCAGTTCTTTGAAGTGATCCCACAGGCAATACTGGGATGATGAAGTGTGACAGAGTCAAAAGACGTAATTTTGCAGACGTATCGAAGTTAGATCAACCAGTGTAGAGCAAAGAAAAAAAGAAAATAGAGTAATTTACCTGTAATGTAAACTTGTGGTTTTTTTCATTCTCACACAATTTGGAAGCTAGAATAGTGTAGTACTTATTAAACACTTTCTCATGTAAACAGCAATCCACAAGAACCCTCATGATCTCCCTGTCCTGGTAGACAACATAGCAAGATGGTGTCAAAAGTGATTTTAGTGAAAATAATTTGTTACTAGTGATTTGTTAAAAGTGATTTTATATAATCATTCATTTTACATTTTTAAACGCAATTTTCATACTATTAATATTAAAATTGATTTTAAATGATTAAAAACATGACCTAAAAGTGAGGAAAAAATTCAAAATTCCACCAACCTGCTTTCCTGATAAATCCAATCTTAGTAGCTTTTCAAATGCATCAACATAGTCCTCTCCACTCATTATAATACAGAATATTGCCTTTCTAGCATCGGTATTCATTCTCTGTGCAGCTGCAAGCTGGAGCATTTTTTGAGCTTCAAGAACCTCTTTATCAATTGTGCCAGCAAACTCCATGACGTTTTCTGATGCCGTTATCACATCCCCAGATAGCCACCATTGTCCCTTCTTGTCAGGATCAAGCAGCTTATTCCATTTAATCCCTCTAATTATTTTATCTTCTACTCCTAACTGAAAACAAATAATTAAAGGAAAAAAGAAAGGTCAGACTGCAATCATACTATTTTTCTGAAGATATCTACACTCAAACAAGGCAAGGTTAGGTAGTTCAATCATAGAATCTCGCTTTTTGTTTAAATATATACATATATACATATATACACTACCCATGGATTGCCATGTCATTTCTAGGTCTAAGGTGTCTTATGACTTGTCAAAGATTCAAAATAGAGTAAACCACCACGAATTAGCCTAGTAGCATTGGGACATCGGACATGCAAAAGAAAGTAAACGGGCATTTTTGGGAGAATATATCTAAAGTTATCACGGCTACCTACCTAAAATATTAAAATGTAGAAAATATAAATAATTGAACAAGTATTTTAGGAGTTGGTTAGTTCTATAAATAGTTGAATAACTATTTTAGGAGTTTGTTAGTTCTATATTAGAAAATAAGTTGTTCTTTAGTTCCTATTTTCTTGTCATTAGTTGCTCTAGTTGGTTATTTTTGTATGTATAAATTGCCTCTCTTTGGCTCATCAAATAATCAAGTGATTTTATTCACAAAAACTTCATGGTATCAGAGCCTGGTTAGAAAGCTAAAACCAAACCGTGTTTAGTTTTGTTTTCCAGGATTTGGCAACGGGGAGGATGATTGGCAATGCTAGGGAACGTGATGGTCTCTATTTATTTGAAGAGGGAAATCACTCGAATAAAGAAGGTTTAGAGAACTCCTGCCTGCAAATTATTTCCATTCCTGGTGATAAAGAAATTTATTTACAACATTTTCGACTAGGTCATCCTAGTTTTCATTATTTAAAAAAATTGTTTCCTGATTTATTTAGAAATAAAGATCCCTCGTTGCTCCAATGTGAGATATGTGCTTTAGCAAAACATCATAGGAACACATATCCTCCACGTGCATATAAGCCTTCCAAACCTTTTTCTCTCATACATAGTGATATTTGGGGTCCATCTAGAATATCAACGTATAATGAAAAGAAGTGGTTTGTTACATTAATTGATGATCACACGAGAGTCAGTTGGGTGTATTTGTTAAAAGAAAAATCAGAGGTTGAATCTGTTTTCAAACGCTTTTACAATATGATTCAAACTCAATTTAACACAAACATTCAAATGATTAGGAGTGATAATGGGAGAGAATATTTTGCAAAAGTTTTGGAAAAAAATTTTAAAGAAAAAGGAATTATTCATCAAAGTTCTTGCACAGATACACCACCACAAAATGGCATAGCAGAGAGGAAAAATAGACATATGTTAGAAGTCACTCGTAGTTTAATGTTTTCTACAAAAACACCAAATTATCTTTGGGGAGATGCTGTTCTTCATGCCACATATTTAATAAACCGTATGCCATCAAAAATGTTAGATTTTAAAACTCCTATCAGCATATTAAAAAGGGAATTTCCAAAATCACGAGTGTTTCATTCTATGTCATTAAAATTTTTTGGGTGTTCTGTGTTCATTCGAAATCCTAATAGGAATGCAAGTAAATTAGATCCTAGAGGATTAAAGTGTGTGTTTGTAGGGATAGCTCCAACTCAACGTGGTTACAAGTGTTTTGATCCTTCTCGTCGAAAATTGTTTGTTACCATGGATACCCTGTTTTTTGAAAATCAACCGTTTTTTAACACTTATTTTCAAGGGGAGATAAATCAAGAAGTTCTAAAGGAAAATTAGTTTGAGCTTGATGTTTTAATACCTGATTTCGTGTCACCAGTTATTAGGAATGACACTCTAAAAAGTAAGGAATCGGTTGACTTGGAAGTTTTAAATTCACCAGAAAATTCTCAAGGAAACAAAGAACCAGTTGACTTGGAAAATTTAGATCCCGAAAATATTAGTGATAATGAGCCCACAATTTTAATACCACAAAATCAGCCAAGTATCACTAAACCGATAACCTATGTGGAAGGAAATAATAACCAGGCAGGCAGATCATATGGCCGAGTTTACGAGAGGAGATTCCCAAATCAAGGAATAGAGACGATTGCACCTCCGGCAAGCCATGAATCCGAACCGGAGCTAGAACCTGAGACCAACGGTGAATCTCTTATAAAAACTTTTACTAATCTTGATTTACCAATTGCCATTAGGAAAGAAAAACGTTCTTGTGTTAAATATCCTACATCTACCTTTGTGTCTTATTCTAAATTATCCTCTGCTTTTTCAACCTTTTCAACAAATGTATCGTCCATTGTCATTCCGAGTAGTATACAGGAGGCTCTATCTAAACCAGAGTGGAGGAAGGCTGTATTTGAAGAGATGGATGCTCTTGAGAAGAATCAGACGTGGAAGGTAGAGGAGCTCCCGAAGGGAAAGCCTACGGTGGGATGCAAGTGGGTGTTTACGCCGAAATTCAATTCAGATGGTACCCTAGAGCGATACAAGGCAAGGCTTGTAGCTAAAGGATACACACAGACATATGGTATTGACTACACTGAAACATTTGCTCCAGTTGCTAAACTTAACACTGTGAGAATTTTGTTATCAGTTGCAGCAAATCGAGAATGGCCTCTCAGGCAATTTGATGTGAAGAACGCCTTTTTAAACGGCAAGTTAGAAGAGGAAGTCTATATGACTCCCCCTCCGGGATTCGAAGATCAGTTTAACTTCAAGATTTGTAGGTTGGAGAAAGCTCTTTATGGTTTGAAACAGTCACCCCGAGCCTGGTTTGACAGATTTACTCAGTTTGTTAAACATCAAGGATACACACAAGCACAATCAGACCATACGCTCTTCATGAAGTTCTCAAGTGAAGGGAAAATTGCTATCCTGATCGTGTATGTTGATGATATAATCTTGACCGGGGATGATCAAGTGGAGTTGAAGAATCTGAGGGAGAAGCTTGCCAAAGAGTTTGAAGTAAAAGACTTTGGAGAATTGCGATATTTTCTAGCCATGGAGATTGCAAGGTCAAAAAGGAGTATAGTGGTCTCACAGAGAAAGTATATCCTAGATCTATTGAGAGATACCGGGATGAGTGGATGTAGGCCTGCTGACACACCCATAGACCCAAACCAAAAACTTGGTGACATCAAGCAGGGAGTTCCAGTCAATGTACAACAGTACCAACGACTTGTTGGGAGACTTATTTACCTTGCTCACACACGACCAAATATTGCATTTGCTGTAACTGTAAGCATGGTTAGTCAGTTTATGCATGCTCCATATGAAGAACACCTTGAAGCAACTCACCGGATATTGAGGTACTTGAAGTGTTGTCCAGGAAAGGGTCTGTTATTTCGTAAAACCGAAAGCAGAAATGTAGAGGCATTCACTGATGCAGACTGGGCAGGTTCAATACTGGATAGAAAATCTACCTCTGGTTACTGTACCTATGTGTGGGGTAATTTAGTAACATGGAGAAGTAAGAAACAAAATGTTGTGGCGAGAAGTAGTGCGGAGGCTGAATACAGGTCAATGGCTAATGGAGTATGCGAAGTATTGTGGATCAAACGTGTACTCGGAGAATTAAAGCTGGAAATCAACCCTCCAATTAAGTTATTTTGTGACAACAAAGTTGCGATAAGTATCGCTCATAATCCGGTGCAACATGACCGGACCAAGCATATCGAAGTTGATCGACATTTCATAAAGGAAAACTTGGAAAATGGAACCATCTGCATACCGTTTGTGACTACAAAGGAGCAAACAGCAGATATTCTAACCAAGGGATTATTTAGGCCGACATTTGAGATACTTGTAAACAAGTTGGGTATGCATGACATTTATGCACCAACTTGAGGGGGAGTGTAGAAAATATAAATAATTGAACAAGTATTTTAGGAGTTGGTTAGTTCTATAAATAGTTGAATAACTATTTTAGGAGTTTGTTAGTTCTATATTAGGAAATAAGTTGTTCTTTAGTTCCTATTTTCATTAGTTGCTCTAGTTGGTTATTTTTGTATGTATAAATTGCCTCTCTTTGGCTCATCAAATAATCAAGTGATTCTATTCACAAAAACTTCATAAAATATAATGAGTTTTTTGACAAACAAATGTTGCGGGTGTAAAAAAAAGACTCAAAATTGAGTATTTCTGTCTGTGCATTAGACCAACAAAAAATCTATCCAACTTGACCTTATAAGTTGTCAAGTCTGCCTCTGAAGTAAAATGTTGACTCTATAAAGAGCAACTATCTAGCAAGTTAAGATTTACGCGCTATAAAATACAGTAACCTACTAACATGCAAGCCAATGAAATAGAACAAGAAAGACCTTCTGTAGCCATTTCTTTATCCGTGTATGGTGGGCAGGATCATCCTTAGATCTTTTCTTGTTATTCTTGATGTCACATATAGTCTCAAGCATGAACTCCATCTGCAAGCATCCACATTATAATCTTAGAAAATCAAAATAAATAAATAAAACAAAAAAAAAACTCGGGTAAATGAAATATTACTTATAGAGAGAGAGACTCACTCTCTTTCCATTGATATTTTGCGAACCATCTCCAGAGGCTGCCTTTAGCTCATTAACCTTACTTTGAACACTGACAATAAAATTCTTCATTGCAATGGGATCATCAGCCCTTATTTTCATTCCACAACCTATCAAATTAGAGATTATTTAAGTTATATATCAATTTCATGGCCAGCAATTTACACTGTACCAGTAATAGATTAACATGAAGAACAATATTTTTGTTAGAAAAAAAAAATGTGAAGCTAAGAATACTCAATCCTTTACATAACATCCATTGAATAACCAAATTCAAGGTTTGAAAGTGGACAACCACCAAACTCAACAACCTTTGCCAATGACGAAACTTATGATATGAACTACTAAATATTCATCACAAGTGGTTAAATCCAAGGGAAACTTTTAATGCAATGCACAGCCCTTGAGTTGATCAATGTTCAAGGAATCACTAGGAACGATGCCACTTAAGAACAAAAAATTCAGAGAAAAAGGGATAAGAAATTAAACATATATTTAGCAACTTGACATTTTAAAGAGTATGACAAAATCCCAATTTCAAGAGAAACAGTAGTGGTAGATTAACAAGGAGATAATGCTCTATCTGAATTATATCATACTCGAAATCAGCTTACTTTGTAAAACTGTCAGGATGGTGGATACATCAATTTCTGTCAACCGCTTGCTCAGTATAATCAGAAAATCATAGATTAGATCACTGAAAAGTATTAGAAGATACAATATTTATTAGAAAGATGTGGATATATCCATAGTATAATGGAATAGATTATACAAAACATACCACAATTATCTGATATTTGAAAAACAAACAAACAAAAAGAAAGAAACTTCAATGAAATAAATAATATATATCTATGTGTGTGTGTGTGTGTGTGTGTGCCAGCATACGGATGTACCTACCTGGCACAAACTCCAAATACGCACAAATGGGAAAGCAATAGTGTAAGGTTCCGCAAAGAAAGATTATCTTCTTTGAGGTATTCATCCTGAAAAAAAAATATATGATTTTCTTAATAATTCTCAAATTTTAGCAGAGGTCTCGACAGCCATGCAAAACCAAACATTTAAATGATGTATTCAGCAGGCAAGCTCACCTCAAACGTTTTAGCAACGGAAGCCACAAGCCTTGCGCTAAAGTCAGTACCAACCAAACAACCCATACCCGCAACAAAAGAGGCGAAAACAGCAGCATACCTTGAACAAGAAACAAAGAAAGAGGAAAGTTTGTCAAAAAATAGGGAAGCCCAAAAAAGGTCAACATGCTATCATTACACAATTTCAAATTAGGTCAGTTCAACTAAAAAAGTCCTAGATATTGTATTGTATCAACCAACGTTCTTAACTGCAATAAAATCTTCAACCAGGGTTTACTATAGGGAAAAGTTATAAAGGAGTGATGAATGACAAGCTGAATATCAAACTTTATGGAAATTTAATCAAAGAAAAATCTAACTACATGCCCTCTAAAAGAAAAGCATTCAACATATATAAACAAAAATACGTAGAAGTGCTGGATAAAAATATAAAACAGACACTTAACTGTTCATTGCCACGAGGACCGCGTGAACAAGATGCCAGAACCTCCTCACTGATAATTTGAGAAGCAATGATGCGAGAAATAGACTGCAAATTGATAGAGCACAAAATAGATTCACTGACAAGCTAAAAGAGAATAGGAGGAAAAAAAACAGGACAAATTAAATCACAAGTTACAAGGGCCAGGTTGACATGTAACTTAGCAATTAAATTCATCTTTTATAACATTCCATGGACACTTTTCCTAAGAAACATAAAAAAAATCATGTTAAGAAACAAGATAGTTAGAAGAAAATACCATACATGAAAAACTGTAGACATTTCCCCTGTAACAGATTCCACATTTGATTCAGAGAGCCTATTTAGAAGACCTGAAAAGAAATACAAAAATACAATGCAAGTTACATTCAAATTAAAAGGCAAGAAAAGGGAAAAAATTGTAGGCATAATCACACAACCTCCACACCTCGAACGCGCCTACGGAGTTGAGTATGATCTTCAGGCTCATTTCCCTTCTGCAATCTCAAGTTAGGAGCAACATATTTTTGGGCCTTGACAGGAACTTTATCCACTGCAACCTCTGCACAAGGAGATTCCACAGGCATGGAGGAATCATCACCAACAATTTCATCTGTCACTAAATCTTGATGTTGTTTTAACATCTTCTTCTTCTCACGTTTCTTATTTTTCTTTGAAGTTTTTTCCTCCTCAACATCAGCCTCACTTGCTTCCAATGGCGCTAAATCAACACCAGTTAACTCACTCTCACCATCTGGGGATTGATCTAATGATTTCCTTTTCTTCCCTTTCTTGCCTAATGGCTTCTTCATAGTTGGCTCAACTGCAAACTCCTCAGAAAACGTTAATTCTTCTTCCCCAAATAACACATTGAAACCATCATCTTCTCCCCGTAACTTCCCAGCCTTGACCTTCAGTTTCTTTGCAAGTTTCCGTTCCAATTCCAAATCCTCCTCAGCAGACAACCCAGGGTTCCGCGTGCCCATCTCCATATCCATATACTCTTCAAACTTCGTTTTTGCCTTGTGCTTGGTCCGAGACCGGAGCTTCGCATCCTCCTTCCCCATCCCCGCCTTCTTTCGCTTTACACTACCGGTGAACAGACAGTTCAGTTTTCGAATTGGGATATTGAAAAAAACCACTGAAATCGATTTTCAACCGAAGAAGGAAGATCGTAAAGAGAAAGATGGGGTTGAGAAGAGTACCTGAGAGTGGAAGAAGATACAAGGAAGGTGTAGGGCGAGGGAGGGAGCGGTGGCGGCGGCTGTGAGCTCGAGGAAGGGGAGTCGCGGCGGTGCTGAAGAGGGAGCGGGACAAAGAGCCAAAGCCAATGTAGAAGACGAAATCGAATTTTAGGAAAAGAAGAAACTAAACCAAAACTTTTTTTTTTTTTATTATTATTATTTTATTTACACATTTTGTTATTATTATTTTATTTACACATCTTGTTTCAATAATACTCATATAATAAAAAAAAATTATATCAAAGACGTATTATCTCGTACGAGTCATAGTTCAACGACACAATGTATTGTCTAATGGTCATAAAGTTTTAGATTCAATCCCCCACTCTAACATATAAAAAAAATTGATGAATTAAAAAACATACCAGAGAAACTGAATTCTCTATCAAATACACCCTTTATTTTTCGTTTGTATTTTTTATTCTTTTTTAATTTCATTAGAAAAACTAATAATATTGAGAAAATTAGTTTCTTTCTTTCTCTTCTCATTTTCCCTTCTCATTTTCCCCACTCCCTCCCTCTCACTCTCACATCCATCTCCCCATCGTTTTCAAAAAAAAAAAAAAAAAAAAAAAAAACATTTTTTACATACTCAAATCTGTAAAAAAACGTGTTTTTTTTAAAACGAGATGAAGAATGGAGAGATAGAGGTGAGAGGGGGAGGAAAAAAAAAAAAAAAAAAAAAAAAAATCGGTGGATGGAAGGAAGAAGATGGAGGGAGAGAAAATGAGAAGAGAACGGAAAAAAATAAGAGAAAGAAAAAAAATAGTTGACGACGACCATGAGAAGACGATAAATGAAGAGGAGGGAATAAGAAAAAAGAAAATAAATATAGAAATAATTAAATTAAAAATAAGTGTCACGTGTTAAAATTTAAACCAAAGAGTATAATTGTGTAATTTTCTCAATAATAATAATATTTCATAAAATTCAAATTTAAATTTAAGTTTTATTATTATTATATGTAGCTTACGATGATTTTTTTCCCCACTCACTCTCTATTCCCGCTACATCTCTATGGTCTATGGACATATCACTTCACTTGTCAATTTATATCATTTAGTCCCTCAAAATAACTTAGAAACATGCATTTAATTGTTTTTAGGTTATAGTTTTTCTTGTGTTTACATGAAGATAATATTGCAACCAAACATTTTCAAATTAAAAAGGTTTGGTAAAGTATCTTCATGAATTTTGCAGTCACTTTTGTTAATAGTGTAGGTTGCAATAACAACAACTTAGGTCTATAAATTGTTAGGGAGTTAGGCATTATATAGCACCTCACTCTATCTATAATATTTTTATTCATCGTTTCACCTACACTATTTTGTTGGAAGGAGTGTAAGTTATTGTTTTATGCCTTATATTATACCATTTTTTGGTACAACAATTAGCAAATAAATTTCTTAGAATCTTCATACCATTTGTAACGCTCCAAGTTCGAAATTTGGATGAGGATTCGACAACTGATGACCTCGACATTCTTCTGCATCCTCTACGACTTGGTCACGTCAATATACTAATCTTGAGTTGCTTGCGTGAGTGAAGACTAACCCCACATACTAACACGAGTCATTTCAACATGTTTTGTCCTCACTGTGAGAACAAAGGACTAGCTTGCAATTCCTATTTTGTCATATGATATCGTTTTACCCTCCGTATTTTGTTATTCTGTTACTGTCTTTGTATTCGTGGCAGTCTATTATTGGGAGAGAATAATGTGATGTCCTCCTCTTTGTATGATTGAGCCACAAAAAAAAGGTGTACGATGTTGATATATAGTAATTATAAATTATTTTAAGCTTCTCTCATTTAATGTGGTATCATATCATTCATGTACTCCTCATCTACTCGGACGTCACATACAAATTACAAATTCTCATTTTAAAGTTTTTTTTTGATCAAGTGAAAAGTGTAAGTATAAAATTACTAGAACAAAGTTTTAGAGATCTAGATGGCAGTCAAAGCAGATAAGATAGAAAAAAAAAATACAAGAATTTAAGTTGGTTGAATGTTTAAACTCCTACATTTATTGTAAGGCGACGACCATGGATCTTGTTGATGGAGCGCCCAAGGCACGCAGCGGAAGCGATTTTGGATCATGGACACTCTAATTTCATCAATTTAAACAAATTGGAAACATGCAAAAGCGATGAAAAGAGAAGTTAGAACACATACCCTTGTCGTTCGTATTTCTCCAATTTCACCGCCAGAAGCTCCTCACGAGCTCACCGAGCCTTCTCACGAAACCTTCGTGGACCACCCACGGTAGTCCCGCTATCCTCAGGCCGAGAAACGGAGTGGTGGGACTCCTTTAACAAGAGAAAAGGAGGAAGAAGCTTCACTGAAGAAAATCAAATTTTCAACAGAAGCAAGAGGAAGAAGACGGAGTAGTGATAGAGAGAGAATCAAATTCTCTAAAAAATCAAGTACCCCTGCTTTGATTTCAATTGAATCAAATTCAATTTGAAACAAAAACTTCTCAAATCTCTTCTGCTCTCTTTTTTTTTTCTGTTTTGAATTCTTATCAGCCTAAAATGTTACTTACGTAACATATATATAAATATATACATTAACATGTGTCTTGCATGCAGCAAGACACATGTATGTATATATATATATATATATATATATATATATATATATATAAATAATTATTATTATTATTAAAAATAATAATAATAATTTTATTTATTAAACATTTTAATAAATAAAAAATATATATAATTATTAATTAAACTTTTTAATTAATAAATATTATTTAATTCAATATCAAATATTGATTAAATAATATAACTAAACTCGGTTTTTCAGAAAAAACCGGCTTTTTTCACATGAATCTCATTCATGTTTCAGGCCGATACCATATTTAAATCATATTTAAATATGTCTATCCTTCTTCCACAAACCCGAATTTGAACGATTCAAATTCTTTTCTTTTCTTTTATACTGTTTCACGGCTTTATCCGAGCTAGCCAGGAGAACCGTAAGGACCTACAGATCATGAGCTCCAACGATACGAGATTATCCGGTCAAAACTCTTTTAACCGAACTAACCAACATTCGTTAACCCCCGGAGACTCCACTAAAGTCCAAGGGCTGCACTCTCCTCACTGTAGATATATTGTGTCCTTTTGATATAACTATCATCAGTAAGTCGATCCTTCACAGGTTGTTCATAATCACAACGGGTCATTTAAACCGTTTAACCCTTGTATTATATCTTGTTCCTTAAGTACCACTGACACCTCTAATGAACAATTGATTTGTGGTCCAACCATCAAATCAGATTCCTCCCTGATCAGGAGAGGATGGGCCCATGTTCAAGACCTGGAGTCAGCACTTAAGGGAACAACCTCTCTACTATCCCTTAAAGCGGGTAGGAGTGAACTCCATTCTTGCTACAACTATGTCCCCAGCCACTTATTCAATCTTATCCCCAAGATGGTAGGCATATTGAGTCGGCAATCTGGCCACTCTCACCCGTACAAATCAAAGGATAAGGTTGAATAAACAGGAGTTCATAGTAAGCTCAGGATTGAGATCGAGTTACCTAAGTCATCATAAGAATAAACCGGTCTTTACAGTAAACGGTGTTATAAAGAAAGAGCGATTTTAATTCTTGGTTCGGTCTTGTGCAAACTCATTGCACAGGACGCCCTCACTCACATGTCTCTACATGAAACGATTCGAATCACATCGTTTTGTACTATACAAAGTGAGCCGCGTCCAATAGTGTCCCCAGGATAAGGTACCCAGCCTTATCCCTATACTATAGACCATTTTGGCTGTCTACTTGAACTTGATTCACATTCATGTCACACATGAAGTTCAAGTACTCACACTACTGCCATGGGTGTTCGTTATTGGTATAGGTTAATACAAACACAATTCACTAAAATTCAATAACAACTTTATTGAAATACAATATTTACATACATTCATTCAGTTTACAAACTACGAGTTTTAGGACATAAAACCCAACAAACTCCCACTTGGACTAAAACGTCAGTGGAGTACATGCTGGTCGAGAGAACTAGAATATCAAATATCTAAAGTTTCTCCCACTGTCCTACTGAGCAGCTCGCAGCCCTAAACTTTTTAGGTGTCTCTCAAACACTTTAGCCGTGAGAGACTTAGTAAACGGATCAGCAATGTTGTGCTCCGAGGCTACCTGTGTGACGATCACATCTCCTCGTTGCACTATCTCCCTGATGAGATGATACTTTCGCTCAATATGCTTTCCACGCTTATGGCTTCTAGGTTCTTTAGAATTTGCCACTGCACCGCTGTTATCACAATAAAGGGTGATTGGCAAGTTCATATTTGGAACAACTTCCAAATCTGTCAAGAACTTCCTAAGCCATACAGCTTCCTTCGCTGCTTCGCAAGCTGCGACATACTCAGCTTCCATGGTGGAGTCAGCAATACAACCTTGCTTTATACTCCTCCATACTATTGCTCCTCCGTTAAGAGTGAACACTGATCCTGATGTAGATTTCCTAGAATCTATATCAGTCTGAAAATCAGAGTCAGTGTATTCTGCAAGGATCAAATCCTTCGCGCCATACACAAGCACATAGTCTCTCGTTCTCCTAAGATACTTGAGGACGTGTTTAACGGCTGTCCAGTGATCATATCCTGGATTGGACTGGAACCTACTGACAATTCCTACTGCATAGCAGATGTCGGGTCTTGTACACAACATAGCGTACATGAGACTACCAACTGCAGATGCATAGGGAATTTGTCTCATATCCTCAACCTCTTGAGGTGTCTTAGGAAACTGTTCCTTAGACAAGTGAATTCCATGCCTAAAGGGCAGCGAACCTTTCTTGGAATTCTGCATCGAATATCTTGACAACACCTTGTCAATATAAGATGCTTGAGACAACGCTAGCACTTTGTTCTTACGATCCCTTATGATCTGAATCCCTAGAACAAACTGAGCCTCTCCCAAATCTTTCATTTGGAATTGGGTCGCTAGCCAATTCTTAACGTCAGTTAGGAACCCTACATCATTCCCAATGAGTAGTATATCGTCTACGTACAAGACTAAGAAAGCTACAACAGTATTGACTACTTTCTTGTAAACACAAGGTTCGTCAATATTTTGTTCAAAGCCATAAGATTTGATCGCCGTATCAAACCTTATATTCCAGGATCTAGATGCTTGCTTCAACCCATAAATGGATCGATTAAGCTTGCAAACCTTTTGCTCTTGACCCTGAAGTATGAATCCCTCTGGTTGAGCCATATAGATACTCTCCTCAAGATTACCATTCAGAAAGGCAGTCTTGACATCCATTTGCCAAATTTCATAATCATAAAATGTAGCAATGGATAAGAGTATTCTAATCGACTTTAACATGGCAACAGGAGAAAAGGTTTCTTCATAGTCCACCCCTTCTCTTTGGGAATAACCTTTTGCCACAAGTCGAGCCTTAAAGGTTTGCACCTTACCAGCTTGGTCTCGTTTTCTCTTGTATATCCACTTGCAACCGATAGGTCTTTCACTATCTGGTTGGTCTACAAGATCCCAGACCGAATTGAAGTACATAGACTCCATTTCGAGATCCATGGCTTTAAGCCACTGGTCCTTGTCTATGTCATTCATTGCCTGTTTAAAGGTCAATGGATCCTCAACGCCATCATCAGGTATGACGACTTGAGTCTCAGACAAGCCGATGTAGCGGTCGGGCTGTCTTACATCCCTCCCACTGCGTCGAGGTTTTCTCAACTCTTGAGAAGGACCAGCCTGATCAACAACCTTTGTTGATCCGTTTGTAGCTTTCCTGGAAAATTCGGACAAAACAATTTTGCTCGACGGTTTATGATCTCTCATGTGGTCTTCCTCTAAGAACGTGGCATTAGTCGATACTAGTACCTTGTTCTCATGAGGATCATAAAATAGACCACCTTTCGTTTCCTTGGGGTAACCTACAAATAGGCACAATTTTGAACGATGTTCCAACTTCTTTGGATTGGGTACTAGCACATGTGCCGGACACCCCCAAATCCTGAAGTGACGTAAACTACCTTTACGCCCTCTCCATAACTCATAAGGTGTTTCAGAAACACTTTTAGAGGGAACCATGTTCAAAATATATACTGCAGTCTCTACTGCATATCCCCAAAACGAACTAGGCAAATGAGCATAACTCATCATAGATCGAACCATGTCTAACAGGGTTCTATTTCTCCTCTCGGACACACCATTCTGCTGTGGTGTTCCTGGCGCTGAGAGTTGAGATACTATTCCATGTTCTATCATATAGTCCTGGAATCTTAAATCCATATACTCTCCACCTCGATCTGATCGGAGTGTTTTTATCGATTTACCTAATGTGTTCTCAACCTCTGCCTTATACTCATTGAACTTTTCAAGAGCTTCGGACTTATGATGCATTAGATAAAGATAACCGTACCTAGAATAATCATCAATGAAACTGATGAAATATTCATACCCTCCTCGTGCTTTGACATTCAAAGGACCGCAGAGATCCGAATGCACGATTTCTAGAGGTTCTTTGGACCTATGACCTTTTTCAGAAAAAGATCGTTTGGTCATTTTGCCCTCAAGACAAGACTCACATGGCGGTAAAGAGTTGTCCTCTAAACGATTTAGCAGACCACTCTTAACCAATCTCCCAATCCTATTGAGATTAATGTGACCTAGTCTTAAGTGCCAAAGATAAGTACTTGGAGAAAGTTTCTGCCTTTTAGTTTGAGTCTCAGCTGTTTTAAACATTTCAGTGTTCAAAATAGCTTTGGCTTCGGTTGGTCTTAACACATACAAGTTGTTTTCAAGTTTCGCAGAACAAATACGTACACCTCTTTTGCTAATGAACGCTTCATTATAAACAAAAGATACTTTATACAACTGTTCTAACAAACAAGATATAGATACAAGATTCCTCTGGAAGGTAGGAACCAGGAGTACATTTTCTAGTAAAATGAAACTATCTCTATACAACAACTTCACAGCTCCCACTGCTTCAGCTGAGACAACCTCTCCAGTTCCAACTCTGAGAGTTATCTCACCGCGAGAAAGTGGCTGCCAAGAACTAGTTTCCTGAAAAGAAGAACAAACATGGTTAGTAGCTCCTGAATCAAGTATCCAGGTATGACAATCATGTTCTACTAAACATGTTTCAACAACAAGTAAATCATATTTACCTTGTCTTTCTTTCTCAGCCTTTTTCTCTGCAAGATACTTTGGGCAATTGCGTTTCCAGTGCCCATCTACACCACAATGGAAACATTTTCCTTTGTCTGCAGATCTACTCTTGCTCTTAGCAGTAGCAGGTGCTTTTCCCTTCCTTTTATCTTTCTTCTTCTTTTGAATACTCTTATTCTTAATAGAAGAAAGTTCAGACTTACTCCCAGAAGACGACCCCTTTTGGAATTTCCTAGAAGTGACAACGTTTGCCTCCTTCTCTTTTCCTTTAGAAGTCTGTAGGGACTGATAGGTCTGTAGCTCGCTGAGGAGAGAAGTCAAATTATACTTTATCTTGTTCATTACCAAATTGGTTCTGAACTGAAGGAAACTCTTCGGAAGAGATTCCAAGATAAAGCTTACTTGACTTGACTCATTTATAATAGCTCCGTTTACTTCCGCCACATTGAAGTGGACCATCATGTTAAGGACATGCTCCCTAACAGAGGTTCCCTCCTTCATGCGAGAGTTGTAAACGAATTTGAGGGCTTCATGACAGACCGATGAGGACGGAAGTCCAAACATCTCCTGTAATGAAGACATGATTTCTTTAGCAGAAACCATATCCTCGTGCTTCTTAGCTAACACATCAGATATGCTGGCTAAGATATAGACTCGGGCTTTATCATTAGCCCTTGTCCATCTATCATATGCTTCTCGAACAGTTCGAGTCGCATCCGAGCTAGGAGGGGGAGGACAATCCTCTGATAAGACGAACCTGAGATCATCTAGAACGAGAATCGTATTCAAGTTCGATTTCCAGGTCGCGTAGTTATCGCCGGTTAACTTATCGGAAGCTAGTAAGTGAATAAAAGAGCTAGTCATGCTGAAAAGAGAATGAATAAATATTAGTGAAAAGATTTTAACCTAATTTACACACCAATCAAGAATTTAGCAAAGAATAATAATGTACCCAAAACTCATTATTAAACTGCAACGATACTTCAGTGGGTCAGAATGGTCGCTACCGAGGGGCAGTCAAGCATTCCTTCACTGAATCAAGACATTCTTGACTAAATGCTAATACCAGAATATCTCATATTCCTATAGCATCTTAGTTATCGCTGTTTGGTCAAGATTTACTAACTCCTTAGCAAATCTCGTAAGTGTGACCCTCCATTTTTAGAATTCATAGGGCGGCCCCAACGATGCAACCGAATGGAAATGTCAAAGTTGGGAATGGCTCTATGTTTCTTTATCCATGAATTGGTGATTGAGATGTTCCGATTCCTATGAAACGGCCCTCCGAATGGATCGGTACCACTTGTGGGCACCTAGCAGGCAGAACATAGGAATCTCACGGTTCAATCCAATGGAGGAGACCGCAGGATGTATTGACATACTTCCTTCTCCCACTTACTATAAATACTTTCTCCATTCACCTTGCTCTTGAATTATGCAAATACCATCCGAATGGGGATGCCCTATTGACATCACGAGGCCGAGCATAATTCTCACGGTGTGAACTTAACAGAGAACGTAGGAGGAGAGGGACATATCATATATACCTTCTCAACACCTCTACTAAGTATTTTAAGACGGAATGGGTAAAATTACTCAGGCATTATCCGGCTAAGACAATAAGGCCTAAGTCTAGGTAAAACAAACTTTTACCTATGATGTCTAGGTGATAAACACTTTATTACCTCACACCACTCACGCATGCTCATAAAGCCGGGTTAACTTTACTCAAGAACCGGATGGTCCCCAGGTAGGAGGTGTTCCGTAAACCGTCAGCTTAAATACCTCCAACCTCGAACAGGATGTCCCCGGGTGAGTTTCTTGTAACCTTAGCATTTACAAGATATCGACCTATTCATCTAATGAAACGGAGCGATACATTCAACCCTAAGTGAGCATGCCTTTATCTTTGTTATAGATTTTAAAAGTCTATACCAATTTTACAACGCTTTGCAAAACTAAGACTTACTACAACAAACTTCTACATGCTTCTCAAACATGCATCACTAAGGCATGACAAGTTGAATATTTAATTTCATAATTAATATAACAATTATATCGATTATGATTTTTAAATATACAACTCCTAATTCATAAATTAATATAACACTTATATCAATTCTCATGAATTAAGCATGCATCCTATACATTATAACACTTATAACAAACAAAATGCATCTAATGTTGAATGTTTAATTTCATAATTAATATAACACTTATATCAATTATTCTATTAAACAAACAACATCTAATTCATGAATTAATATAACTCTTATATTAATACTCATGAATAAACATGCATCCTATACATTATAACACTTATAATATACCATGTGCATAAAATTAGGACAACCAATATTGTTGATTCAATTTCATAATTAATATAACATTTATATCAATTATTCTATTGAACTAATCAACAATTAATTCATGAATTAATATAACTTTTATATTAAAACAGTTGAATTGCCAAATATGCATACGATATATTATAACACTTATAACATATTTTCAATGCATGAAGCATGCTTCCTATGGTGGGATTTTAAATCTATATGGCATACGTTATGCACATACAAACATGGAATTTAATTAAAACATACATTCGCAATGCATAATTAATTAAACATACTAAAGTGGATCGATTTTGGCATTTAGCAAGCAATAACTAATTTATTACAAGCTTGATCAACAAGCCACGTCTTGAGCGGACTTCGAACTCTTCGCACCGCCTTTGACTAACTTGCTTCCTCCGAACGCTTCGGCCAAAATTTCTTCGAATTTCTCCTCGTATTGCCCAGAATGAGTTTGAACTTACACCGAACATTTCGGCGAGTTTCAAACTCAAACTTCTTTCACAAAGAACCCTATATGGACTCTAATGACTCTAAAAAATACAGACTAATTTAGCATGCATTAAAGCCCATACATTCTCGGGCAATTACAAATAAAGAAATTCAAAAGAAACTATGCCAAAATCGATATTCACTTTAGAATTCCATTCAGAAATAATTTCTAAAATAAAACCCACCATAACTTAAATTGATAGAAATTGAGTGGCCAAAAACGCTCTGATACCAATTGATGGAGCGCCCAAGGCACGCAGCGGAAGCGATTTTGGATCATGGACACTCTAATTTCATCAATTTAAACAAATTGGAAACATGCAAAAGCGATGAAAAGAGAAGTTAGAACACATACCCTTGTCGTTCGTATTTCTCCAATTTCACCGCCAGAAGCTCCTCACGAGCTCACCGAGCCTTCTCACGAAACCTTCGTGGACCACCCACGGTAGTCCCGCTATCCTCAGGCCGAGAAACGGAGTGGTGGGACTCCTTTAACAAGAGAAAAGGAGGAAGAAGCTTCACTGAAGAAAATCAAATTTTCAACAGAAGCAAGAGGAAGAAGACGGAGTAGTGATAGAGAGAGAATCAAATTCTCTAAAAAATCAAGTACCCCTGCTTTGATTTCAATTGAATCAAATTCAATTTGAAACAAAAACTTCTCAAATCTCTTCTGCTCTCTTTTTTTTTTCTGTTTTGAATTCTTATCAGCCTAAAATGTTACTTACGTAACATATATATAAATATATACATTAACATGTGTCTTGCATGCAGCAAGACACATGTATGTATATATATATATATATATATATATATAAATAATTATTATTATTATTAAAAATAATAATAATAATTTTATTTATTAAACATTTTAATAAATAAAAAATATATATAATTATTAATTAAACTTTTTAATTAATAAATATTATTTAATTCAATATCAAATATTGATTAAATAATATAACTAAACTCGGTTTTTCAGAAAAAACCGGCTTTTTTCACATGAATCTCATTCATGTTTCAGGCCGATACCATATTTAAATCATATTTAAATATGTCTATCCTTCTTCCACAAACCCGAATTTGAACGATTCAAATTCTTTTCTTTTCTTTTATACTGTTTCACGGCTTTATCCGAGCTAGCCAGGAGAACCGTAAGGACCTACAGATCATGAGCTCCAACGATACGAGATTATCCGGTCAAAACTCTTTTAACCGAACTAACCAACATTCGTTAACCCCCGGAGACTCCACTAAAGTCCAAGGGCTGCACTCTCCTCACTGTAGATATATTGTGTCCTTTTGATATAACTATCATCAGTAAGTCGATCCTTCACAGGTTGTTCATAATCACAACGGGTCATTTAAACCGTTTAACCCTTGTATTATATCTTGTTCCTTAAGTACCACTGACACCTCTAATGAACAATTGATTTGTGGTCCAACCATCAAATCAGATTCCTCCCTGATCAGGAGAGGATGGGCCCATGTTCAAGACCTGGAGTCAGCACTTAAGGGAACAACCTCTCTACTATCCCTTAAAGCGGGTAGGAGTGAACTCCATTCTTGCTACAACTATGTCCCCAGCCACTTATTCAATCTTATCCCCAAGATGGTAGGCATATTGAGTCGGCAATCTGGCCACTCTCACCCGTACAAATCAAAGGATAAGGTTGAATAAACAGGAGTTCATAGTAAGCTCAGGATTGAGATCGAGTTACCTAAGTCATCATAAGAATAAACCGGTCTTTACAGTAAACGGTGTTATAAAGAAAGAGCGATTTTAATTCTTGGTTCGGTCTTGTGCAAACTCATTGCACAGGACGCCCTCACTCACATGTCTCTACATGAAACGATTCGAATCACATCGTTTTGTACTATACAAAGTGAGCCGCGTCCAATAGTGTCCCCAGGATAAGGTACCCAGCCTTATCCCTATACTATAGACCATTTTGGCTGTCTACTTGAACTTGATTCACATTCATGTCACACATGAAGTTCAAGTACTCACACTACTGCCATGGGTGTTCGTTATTGGTATAGGTTAATACAAACACAATTCACTAAAATTCAATAACAACTTTATTGAAATACAATATTTACATACATTCATTCAGTTTACAAACTACGAGTTTTAGGACATAAAACCCAACACTTGTTGGGTGCAAACAAAGGTTAAGAAAGGAGTTATGACAATTATCTTCATTGAAATGAGTAATTTTGGGTGAAATAAAAAACAAAATCGTGAGAGTTTATGCTCAAAGTTAACAATATTGTACTAATATAGAGGGTCTGTTTTGGACAAACGACAATTTTTAATTCGTAGTTTCGCAAAAAGCCAAACAACATGTTTTGTTATTTGAAAAATGATAAAATACTATAATCTTAAGATGATGTCTATTGAATCTAAAACGACGTTTTAGACTAAAATACTCTTTCAACCCTAAATCCTACCAATAAGGTAAATTTTGATTATATTTGTAGTTATTTATACATTTTTCCCAAAAAGGATTAACTTTTATGTTATAATTAATTTCAACAACTTGAGTATTTGGTTCAAATGTCATAGCCATAACTTTAGGGAGCGTTTGGAGCACCAACTTGGAGTTGGGTGGATTGAGTTATTATAACTCAGTCTACGTTTGGTCGACCGACTATTATAACTCACAGTCAATAAAGTAACTATACTGACTTCAATAATATTTACTATTCATAACTATTATAACCACCGATTATAATAACTCATTCAGCACCCCAAACAGTCCCGAAAAGTAAAGAAGATCTCCACCTAAAAGTTTACTTACCACTTGAGATATTCAATATTTTCTCCTAGGATTCTTTTTTTTAAATAACTGAATTCGGTGACTTCAACCAATTTTATTTTTTTTAACACCCTAGTAAATAATATAATTTACTATTATTTTTATAATTTTTTTAGTACATTATTTTTTATATTTTTAATATAAAATACGTGTCACTATTTGATCATTTTAATTATATTTTTATAGTTTAAAAAAATTATATTAAATTTTTGGCTTCATAAAAAATAAAATAATAATCAATCTACTTTATTTGTGAGGTTAAATTAAAAAAAAAAAAAAAAAAAAAATATCCTATACTAACCTTCTCAAGAATACCCTCACCATTAACTAAAATAAATACAATTTTTTTTTATGTGGACGGTTAAATTTTAACACTTACTTGTGTGACATGAAAAAAATGAAAATGTGGACATGTGTGGTGTTAAAAAAATCATGAAAATATAGACATCTTATCTATTCTCCACCGATTTTGTGTTAGTCTTTTGAATCGATAAAATAAGATTTTCATGTTTTTTAACACCTCAAACTCAAACGTCTACATCTTCAATTTTTCCAGGTCACACGAGTACAAGTTAAAATTTGACCGTCACATCAAAATTTTATGTGTTGTTAATAGTGAAAATATTTTTGAAACGTTTTTCAAAGTTTATAAGTATTTCGAAACTTGTAAAAGTTTACTGGTATTTTTGAAACTTAACCAATAATTAAGTTTTTTAAAAAAAAAAAAAAAAATGATTTTGATAATTTAACATATTTTTAAAAAGAAATAGTACACAACTAATGATTAGTTTGAATTATAATAATTAAAAATAAAAAATTGTCCTTGCGTGGGAAGTGGTAAATTCAAATCCAGGCATCTAAAGGAACAGCGCAGTCCAAACAAGTTCTTATTCGGCGGTCAAACCTATCTCATTGACTAATCAACGACATTTCAAGACTTCTCCCCTATTCCACTCCTACCCTTCTCTTTCTTCTTTATTTACCATTCTACCATTTCATTCTTTCTTCCTCATTTTTTTTCCAAACATTTTTAAAATATAATTTTGTTTTATTAATATTCCTAAACTTTAAAAAGTTTCAAAATACAAATAAGATTATTGTTAAATTTAAAAATATAATTTTATTTCAATAATATTACTAAACTTTAAAAAGTTTCAAAATATTCAAAATCTTTAAAAACAAATCGTTAAAAAATAACATGATAATTAAATTTTGGATGAAAAAGTAACAAATTTGTTTCAATAATATTCCTAAACTAAGTTTCAAAAGAGTCCGAATCTTTAAAAAAAAATCATTAAAAAATGACATAATGGTTAAGTTTTGGGGAAATTGTAACAAATGTCAATTTAGAATAAGATAATTAAAAATATAGCATGTTTTTAAAAATTTTGCAGATATGGCAATTTATATCGCTGATATCTTATGGGTGATAGAAGTCTATCGCTGATCACCTGAGCTTTTTATAGATTTTTGTCAGTGATAATAGTCTATCACTGATAGAAGTCTAGTGATATGAAAAAGTCTATCAGTGATAGAAACAAATTTTTTTTGCCATATTTGCAAAACATTTTAAAGTTTGCTAAATTTACAATTAGTTTGGGTCTGATTGCTATTTGTGCAACCAGCTCTAAGTTTTGGATGAAAAAGTAACAAATTTGTTTCAATAATACTCCCCAACTTTAAAAAGTTTAAAAAATATCTCTTGACATTTTTCAAAAAATACTTTTACGGTTAAATTCTGGATGAAAAATGTTAAAATTTTATTAACACCCTCGATTTTTCAAAAAAAAATAAAAAATACTTTTAACTGAAAAATATTTATTTTTCTTCTTTCTCTCTTTACAAATTCTTAGTCCACCAAAATTAACTAGAAACTTTGCTTATTTACTATGTAAATACAAATTAAAAGTTTCTCTCATCCTCCAACCCAACATCTCAAATACTTTTACTTTTCTCCATGTGTTTGATGTGATTTTTTTTTTTAAAGGAAAAGTGTGTTAATGAATCAACATAAAATTTAAAATTTATTTTTTTTTATACATAAATAAAAGGGCGGGTTGCACAAAATCAGACCTAAAATAATTGCAAATTTAACAAAATTTAAAACATTTTGCAAATATGACAAAAAAACAGTGGCTATCACTGATAGACTACATCGTTGATATATGACTATCACTTATATTCTTCTATCACTGATAGACTACAATCAGTGACAAAATTCTATAAAAAATTGAGGTGATAAACTACTATTAGCGATAGACTTCTATCAGATAGACTCAATTTTTTTTTTAAAAGTGCTATATTTTTAATTATTTTACTCTAAATTGACATCTGTTACAATTTTCATAAATAAAATTTCATTTTATATCTAATAGATCAATTATCAATTAATTTTTTAATATGTCATAGATTCATTTGTTGAGCATCTCACATTATAAAAATGAAAGGACCTGACTCACAATATAAGTTACACTAGTTATTCCGAGGATTCCACTTTGGAGAGACCTCACTCACAATATAAATTACACCAATTACTCATCTTTAATTAGATGAAGAGATCTCACTCATAATATAAAATACACGGATTACTTCTCTCCAATTAGTTTTGAGATGAAACTAGAAACTACGAGTTTACAAATTTAGAGACTTAACTTGTAATTTAACGTGAAAAATTTATCAAAATTAGCCTTTAGCTCAAAAAAAAAAAACAAAAAAAACAAAAAAGAAAAGGGCAAATTTGGAAAGTGAAGCTTACAGTACTTTTTATCTTTCTCACGCTTTGTCTGCTAAGACTACTTTCAAATTGCCTCCAACCTCCAACCTGTACATCTTCTTCTTCTTCTTCTTCTCTCTCTGCAAGAAATCTCCAAATTCTTCGATTATTAGCTATGCAGGTAACGAATCTCTCAATTTCCACTACTATTTCTCTCTGATTTCGGTAATCAAGTTCCAATTTCGCTTCGTTTTGATCTTGATTTGCTCTGTGTTCACTACAGTCTCAGACGCGGACGGTTCAAGTTAAGCACGTTTCGGATCTAGCTACTGAGAGGGAGATTCACGAGTTCTTCTCCTTCTCTGGACAAATTGACCACATAGAGATCCAATGGTAGCTGCTTAACTCTTTATACTTTCTTAACAGAATTGCAAAAACTTGAAAACAAAAGATGTGCATCATTGATTTGATTTCCGGGCGATTTGGATATTTTAGTTTTAGGTTTCGTACTGTTTGGCTTCCGAGAAAAAGTAGTAGGAAATGATCTCAAGTGTGAGTGTTGTAATTTTTATAGCTGACGGGTAATTAAGGAACCCCTTCTGCCTAAAAAAATAGATGTAGAACGCTCTGATGGATTGTTACTTATTATCCTTACTTTACTAAGAGATTTCAGTGTAGAATTGAAATTTGTTCTTGTCGGTGCAGTGAACAGGGGCAATCAAAGACTGCGTTCGTGACATTTAGAGATCCAAAAGCTCTTGAAATTGCCTTGTTGTTATCGGTATTTCATCACCTTGATTCTCTTTCATATTCACGAAGTCAGTTCTTATTTACCCTTTTACAAAGAATATCAAAGTACTTCTTGTTGAAGTTGGTTCATGTGGGTCTAAATTTGGTTGTGTTTACCTTCTGATTTAAGCTATGTTGGTTGTTAGAGTCCAGTTAGTTCTATATCCTCATTACTTTTCTTTCCTTCATTTTCTTGTCATGAATTTTGATTTTTTTTTTTTTTTTTTTTTTGGGAAATACTTTTTCTGTTAAAAATATTCAAGTTTTTCAGAAGAAGATTTTTTACCCCTTATCAGCCTCAAACATAACAGGAGAAATTTCTTATGAGCTATAACAATCCCTTCTTAAAAGCAACTTTGTTTTTGCATTTTATCTTTCTGATCACCACCCTACTCTTTCTAATCAAACTAATGTTAAAAGAGGTATGCTGCTTTTCATTTTACCAAGAGCATGTTTTGGGATAGTTTTTGTTTTTAAAACCGTTTTTAAGAACTATGATGGATGTCTTCGGATTATTTTGCATTTGTAATCACTTTTTATGAGTCCATAATTTTGGAGCGAAAAACAACTCAAGGAAAGCAAGGATGGAAAGAAGAAAAGGAAAAAGAGATGAGAGTAATGGTAGAAAGTGAAACTATTAAACTAAAGTGTATAAACAGAAGTTTATAAACATCTGCCTTGCTTTTACTTTTTGTTACGAATAAAAGCATTAGTGAGAAGTAGTACTAAATGGACATGTTTCTAAAGAAAGATGGGCTAATGCCTTTTCTTTGCATGGTCTTTTCTTCACGCAATAATGGAATTATACCTTTTCTTCTTTATATCTCATTGATGCCATAAGCTATAGCTACTATAAACAATTTCTATTAATTTATTTTTCTGTTATTTAGGGAGCAACAATTGTAGATCAGATTGTGAGCATATTTCCTGCTGAAAATCATGTACCAAAAAGAGAAATGCAGGTATTATTCTTGTGTTTGAATGTGTTTCCAGGCCTGTCTAGCTGTTATTCTATATTCAATATTTTAAATTTACTATCTTTGCAGGAAGTACGGGTTGTGGACAATGCTGCATGTCTTACTCCTACAGAAAATCATTTTCATAGCATTGAGGTAAATGTGTTGATACCACTAAATGAATATCAAGTATTCGAGTACTATTTTCTTTCACGTCGATGTACTATTAATGAAAAACCAAGGCCGGGGAGTTTCATCAAATGGGAAAGTTTAGGACATGTTTCTTGCTTGTCTTTAGAGTTTCTTAAATTGATGTAGATGGATGAAAAATAAGACCTCCATTTAATGCATGGCGTCATGAACCTCACTACACTACTGGAACTATTGTGAAGAACTGGTGAAACTGTTTCACACTTTTAGTTTTCATGTGGATCTTGATTTCCTTGCTTTATTTAATCATACAAGTGGATGGTGAGACACCTTTTCTTTTCCCCCCACCTTAAATCTTTTGTGTTTGCAGGATTCTGCGAGCCAGACTAGCAGTGGAAAAATGTATGTTAATAGAGCACAAGAAGTAGTTGCAGGTGTGCTCGCTAAAGGTTCAGCAATTGGACAAGATGCTATGAACAAGGCAAAAGCATTTGACGAAAAACATCAATTAACAGCTAGTGCATCTGCGAAGGTATTATCCTTTGACAAAAGGGTTGGGCTCACAGAGAAATTGACAGTTGGGATTTCCGTGGTTAACGAGAAAGTCAAGTCTGTAGATCAAAAACTTCATGTTTCAGATAAAACAATGGCTGCAATCTTCGCAGCTGAGAGGAAACTCAATGATACAGGATCTGCTGTCAAAACAAGCAAGTATGAATCTTCATTATTGAGGAAACATTAGTTGCCATTTTCATTTGCACTGCTCTATTCTGTTAGCTTCTTTAAAACTTCAGATTGATATAGTTTTATATTTCTATTATCCAAATAAATTACAATGGTTCAATTATTCAGTCTGAATAAGTAGTTATGATAATAAACACGACCGTTCTTAAACAAAATCTGTTCTATAGGTTGTACAACTGTCCTTGAGTTTTAAAGTAGTTATGATAATAAACGGTAGTGAATTAATTGTTCCACTCCATCTTTTCGTTGAACAGGTACGTGACCGCGGGCACTGCTTGGCTAAATGGTGCTTTTGGCAAGGTCGCAAAAGCAGGGCAGGCAGCAGGTACAAAAACCAGAGAGAAATTCCATTTGGCTATGTCAAACTTGTCTTCAAAGGTACGTTTATGAAACCCTTTTCTATATGATGTCTTTAAAAGTCAGGATTGTTCCAAAAATTGCTTCACGTCAGGAACAGCACATCTGTAAGAAAAATCTTAGGGATAACAGTTTTTAAAAATTAGTTACTTAAATAGATTAAGCCAAATACATGCCCCAAAAGGAAATTTTCCCAAATAAGTAGAAAGCTCTCTAAGACCTCATTTTAACCTAGATTAGGCTATTTGGAGTTTTACAAGAAAATGTAAGTAATTAATGACGAGAAGTATTAGTTAAAATCAACAATTTAACGAATAGAAAAGCCAAATCCATCCCCAGAAGGAGAGAAAGCTCTATAAAACCTCGTTTCATTCATGTTTACGAGTTTCTGCCAAACAACCCAAGTTCGGCTATTTAGTCTTACGAGAAAACAGAAATAACTAATAAAAAAAAGTAACAAACTAGAATTAACAACTTATCGAAAAAACCGATCTATTTAATCAGGTAGATTATTGCCAACCTGACCTTAGCTCAACTGGTTACCCCACATGTTGAACTAAAAAAAACCCGTCTAGGTTGCTCTCTACACCATTTTTTCTGTGAAATTCTCTAATAGTTATACTGTAGGAGGTCCATTCTTGGTTGCACTCTGTGGACTGTGGTAGTAACTGGCCTTTATTTTTGAAACATGCAGGAATCCCCAGTTGTTGTGTAAGCTTAAAGTTAAAACTTAGGCTACAGGAAAGTCACTTGGCTTGGCTGCTTGTATTTTCAGTCTTGTAAGACTCTATTGTTTGTTTGTTATTTTATTATTATTATTATTTTTTATATTGTTCATATTCTTTATTTGCAAGGGTGTTTGGCTGATGACAATTTTGCATTTGTAAGATTGGTTATGGAAATGTAAAGAAAATCCAATTATGATTGGTTATGGAAATCTTATTTGTTTAGGAGTATCAAGTTTCTGGCTCAGCTTGCTTCTTGCTGACATTTTTTTTTTTGCAAGCGGCTCGCAATAAGTAGCGGTCGAAGGTTTGGACCAATCGCAATTTATCACGGTATTTTAATTAACGCAATGATTGAACCCATGACCTCTTAGTCAGGGCACAACTTTTATGTCAATTGAGCTATGCTCGCCGCTCGGTTAGGCTTCTTACTGTCATTTTAGCTCTTGTTGCCTCATTTTTTTTTTTTTTTTAATTTAGCATGTGAAGCCGAGTCCTATTGGGTACATTTACAAAATTTGGGAAAATTTCAATTAGTTAAGTGGATCAGTTTTAAATTTGAAATTTTAATTTCATTAAATTTAACTTTAAACTAAAATTAATAATAAATAATAACTAAACATCATTCATAGTCTATTTTACATTTTTACTCTGGCTAGGGAAATAACCTACATATATAATTGAGCAATAAAAAAAATACCCTAATTGGGTGCCAAAATATTCAAATTTAACTCCAATAAAATCAACTCTTGGGAATACAAACCCAAACAAAGTGGCCACGTCGGCTACATAAGGGGAGTTTATGGGTATATAAATGTGGACAACTATTTTATAAACAAAAATACTCATGTCTAGTAAAAAGGGGAGAAAAATATATATCTAACCACAAATCTTAATAATGTAGAATTTACATAATGAATTAATACTAAAAAGTTTCTAATAGGTCGTTAAACTTTCACTTTAAAATTTATGGAGCTACTAGACAGAATAGTGAAAGTTAGGATCTCATTCAACATGAAATTTAATTTTATAATAAATAGATTAGATATTTCTTTAAAAAATTGAATATGTCATGGAGTTATTTTATTTATTATTATTTTTTTTTTTTTTTTGTAAAACCGAGCTCAATTGGCATAAAGTTGTACCTTTGACTAAGAGGTACGAGGTTCATTCTCCGCATTAATTAAATATCTTTGTAAGAAAAAAACCTATTTTTTTTAGTACAATATTGAAACTTCAACTTTATAAAAAATAAGACATGTTAATTGCTGCTGGACTATGGACAAAGCCTACTTAAAATCTCCATTTTTGTTTTAGTATTCATCATTTAATATACTGATACCA
The DNA here is from genome assembly GCA_028017165.1 of Herpetospermum pedunculosum. Classification (NCBI taxonomy): domain Eukaryota; kingdom Viridiplantae; phylum Streptophyta; class Magnoliopsida; order Cucurbitales; family Cucurbitaceae; genus Herpetospermum; species Herpetospermum pedunculosum. The sequence continues at coordinate 59,174,637 of CM051525.1, forward strand.
AATTGATGTCACACTTTTTTTTTTTTTTTTTTTTTCTTTTTGAGAATTTGATGTCACACCTTGATTTGTCATATAATTATTTATAAATGACAAAAAAAAAAAAAAAAAAAAATGAAGTGACATTATGACACACAATGTCATTCTTTATTTTGTTACTACCTAACTCCATGATCCACACTAGAGAAAAATAAAAATGAGTATAAATTTCACTTTCACTTTCATTCCACTTTTCCCCTAAAATAAGCCAAATGTTATGCTAGTCACATTCACATCCATCTATATTAATTATGTTATCCCAAAGTTCTATACTTTGGTAAAAGAAATTGAATCTTAATTTGGTCCTAGTACAATCTTTTAAATTTTTTTATTTTTATTTTTAAACTCTGCTTAAAAATTTATTATATTTCTCATATTTTTTTTTTCTTTTCGAGTACGTGAAAAATTAAACATGTTAGAATGTTTTGAATTTGTTATGACCCGCTACGACGAGTTCGGTACGACTTTGTCTTGGATTTTACCTTTCAATATTTGTATTGAGCTTTGACTCATTATGTGTTAGATCATTAGAGGGATGTCATATATAAACTTTCTAATGAACTTTTGTCGCTCCTAGTTTGTCATTGTCGTAACTCTCTCTTATTCGTAATACAACTGTTCTCTCTCTTTTGTTTGTGAACGTAGCTAACACAATGTCAGTGAACCATGTAAATTCCGTGTCGATTCTCTTGCATTTTTATTTTTTGTTGTTCGATTTTGTCGTAACAGAACATTTGATCTCCAATGAAGGTATAAATACCTTAATTGCAATAGGTCGTCAAGTTTTTCCGATGTAAATATCTAATGTAGAATAAAAAAAATGTATTAATTGCTAAGTTATGCTCATGTTGGAAAACAACTTTTGAATTTGACGTGTATTGATAAAAATAAAAACCAATATACCAAATATTTATTAAAAAAAAAATGAAAATTTTATATGGAAATTTAAGGTAACAAATTAAAACAATATATATTTTTTTTATGGTTTAAGGACAGAGAAATTATAAATGATTTCAATTTAGTGTAAAATAATTAAAAATATAACATTTTTTTAAAAAAAATCTGCAAATATAGCAATTTCTATGATAGTAGTCTATCGCTGATAGTAATATAGTAGTCTATCACCTCAGCTTTTTTTTTATAGAATTTTATCAGGAGTATCAAAATATAGCAATTTCTATGATAGTAGTCTATCGCTGATAGTAATATAGTAGTCTATCACCTCAGCTTTTTTTTATAGAATTTTATCAGGAGTATCACTGATAGTAGTCGATCTCGATCATATATCAACGATAGTAACAGTCTATCAGTGATAGTCATTGGTTTTTTTTGTCATATTTACAAAATATTTTAAATTTAATTATATTTGTCATTATTTTGTGGATCAACAAAATAAACTTAAAAAAAAATTAAGAATAGAAATGAAATAAATAAGAAAATTCATTGATTTGTAAATTGTATGTGAAGCCTACGTGTTATTTGGCTTTGAGTAAAACTTAGTTGCAGGCTGGGCTACAACTATCTTTTGCAGCCCAGCCACGTGGCAGATTTTGATTGACCAAGTATTATGTTATTATTTTTAATTAAAAAATCATATTTAATGGGTCAGGTTACTTCAACTTTTTTTTTCCCTTCTTTTTTTCCTCTTCTTCATGGCTTTTAATTTCCGATTTTGCCCTTCCCTATTCAATCCTCTCCAATATCTTTTTTTTTTATCAATGATTTAAATTTTTTTACTAAGATTTGAAAATAGCAAATAATCGATAAAAAAAAATAGATCCTATGACAATTTTTAATAATAATAATAATAATATCTAAAATCTCACATTTGAAAATGTTTACTAAGATTTGACAGTAGCAAATCATCGATAAAAAAAAATTCTGCGACAATTTTTAATAATAATAATAATATCTAAAACCTCACCATTGTCTAACATCCTATGACATTTTTTAATAAAATTTATCTTTCCTCTTCTATCTAATTTCTTTGTTCATTTCAAGTTTTCAACTCAATTTTACTTCATTTATCATAAAATAAATTATTAACTATTACCTTTCTAAAATTCTAAAATTTTGCAATAAAATTCATATTTCCTCTTCTATCTAATTTCTTTGTTCATTTCAAGTTTTCAACTCAATTTCACTTCATTTATCATAGAATAAATAATTAACTATTACCTTTCTAAAATTGTGTCAATTTTCGCTATGCTGTTAGGCATATGAAGAGATTAAGAAATGTTTACTAAGATTTGACAGTAGCAATCATCCATAAAAAGAGATATTTGAGAGAATTGAGGAGAGAAGGGCAAAATTGGAAATTGAAAGTTATGGGGAAGTGGAAAAAATGAAAGAAAAAAAAACATTGAAGCGACCTGAGACATTAAATATGATTTTTTAATTAAAAAAATTAACATAAAACTTGGCCAATCAAATTCTGACATGTTGTTGGGCTGCAAAAGATAGTTGTAGCCCAGCCTGCAACTAAGTTTTACTCTTTGGCTTTTATTCCATTCTTAGTCTTGCGTTCCCTTTTCAACTTCCATTATGGACCTAATTGGTTAATTGATTAATCTCCACGATGAAAATATATATGTCAATATATTCGTAAATCGGTTCTATATAGATATTAAAAATTAATAGATATTTTTAATATTTTGTATTTAATACCCATAAAACATAAAAAATAAAATAAAATCATCTATTAATTCTATATTGAGATTCTAAGTTCAATCATCCATGTTATAAAAATAAAAATTTATATATAAATATAGATACTAATAATAAGATTTATAACTTAATTTAGAAGTAAAAAAAATTAATTATTGATTTAAATATTTTTGTTTATAAAAAAAAATAATTTACAAAAATATTTGTTGATATCATATGTTTATGGATATATCCGTAAAATTGAAATCTGAATATTTTAGTCAATTGATTAATTTTAATCCTTTTATTATTTTTTAATCTAATTAAATATGTTTTTGTTTTGTATTATATTTTTCTTAATTCATGCTAACTTACCAAATCAGCACAAAGTTGGTCAACTTTTTTCCAATCTATTTTTTTTCTTAAAGCTTTATATATATATGATAATCTCAATGTGTAATAAAATAGAGATTATGTCACAAAGTTAATGAGACTTGGAATTGGATTAAAATTTTTAATAGTTTAGCAAACAAAATTTTGGTAAACAAATTTGCATCGCAATTGAATTAATTGTTGCATACAAATTTTATGATAAACTTGCTTTTTTTTTTGGATTTAATATTTCCTAAAGTTTGGACTTACCAATTTTAGAGATTTTTTTTTTTAATAGACCAATTTTAGAGAATTTATTATTAAAAAAAAAGAGTTGAATGCCATTTTGATATTTAAAAAAAAATAGAATTGTCGTCCTCTTGAAGAAGTCATATTCGATTGAAAAGTTATTTAATTAATATAAGGTGTTGATCTCTTCGTAAAATATTATTAATCTCTATTTGTTAAGTTGCTAAATTTGAGAATACTTTTTTTTTTTTTTAATCTATTAAGAATATTATTTTTATTTGTTTTTAAAATTTGTATTTTAACCAATTTATAATTAACAAGTTAGTTTATATCAATGTAAATATCAAATGATTATGTTTCTATTCTAGTTGCTAGACAAGTAGAGGATGTGAATATATTTTGTTACATTTATAAAAAAAATTGAAAAAAAAACATTTCCCTCACTCTCGATCCTCATCACATTTTGATTTTTGATTTTTTTTTTAAATTCCAAATAAAATATGAGTGGTAATAAAATATTTTAAATAATTGCACAAGCGTAAAATCGAACCCACACCATAGATAGGATGTGCGGTGAGTTTTTTTTTTAATAAGTTCCGAGCGGGAAGAACAACATATGAGCTAAATAAACATAACATCTGATAAGATGAAACTCGAAACCTCTGGAGGATAGTCCTCTAACCAGACCTCATCGCAACGCTTTAGAAGATCCAATCTTGCCAGCTCATGAGCAGTACCTTTCCCCTGTTGTTTGATTTATTTTTAAATATTGTTTGAAGTTCTTATGTGATGTGTTTTTTTTTTTTTTTTTCATCTCTGCACATGCTTTTGGGAAAAAATCAATTTATACCCCTAAACTTGGAGGGTTGTATCAATTAAAACCCTAAACTAACAATTGTATTAATTTAAACCTTAAACTATCATAAGTGTATCAATTTACACCTTCTGTTAGATTTTATTTTAAAAAAATTAATTTAAACGGGTGGACACTTATGATTTTAACAATTAAACTCATAAACTTTCATAAATGAATCAATTCTATGAAAGTTTAAGAGTTTAATTAATAAATTACAAGTCTCCACACATGTAAAAGCTTACATTTTTATATTAGAGGGTGTAAATTGATACACTTATGAAAATTTAGGGTTTAAATTGATACCATTGTTAGTTTAGGGTTTTAATTGATACAGCCCTCTAGAGTTATAAACGGATTTTTCCCCTAAAATATTCATGGTTGTGGAAGCATTGAAATTATATTTGAAGAATTAACTTTACTTTTAATTCAAGGGAAAATAAATAATGAAGAAAAAATGTGATTGCTTTTATACTCTTTTTTTAGGTCCATGTATTTATTATTATTTTTTTTTATTTAGAATGGTCCAATATGTAATTGAAAATGAACCAAAAAATATATATATAAATGTTAAAAGTCAAGAATCAGATGCCCCTACAAATTAAAATACAATGGTAAAATGGTAATTACATCCTACAATTAGGGTAAAATAGTAATTACATGTCACATTGTCCAACAAATTTGTAGGCTCATAATTGGCAAGTTTTTCCTTCTTTTTCCTGATTTTAATATTTTCAATTAATTTTCATGAAAAAACATTTCATTTTATTATTATTATTATTTTTTTTAAATATTAGGAGTGGTGTATAATGATTTGAATTATGAATAAACACTTTAAACCAATTAAAAATATGTCAACAAGAGCCTAGCTCATCTGATGATGTATATCGACTAGTGACTATGAGATCTCAGGTTCAATCTCCGTCAAACTCTATCCAAGTTGTGTCCTTCACTAAGAGATGAAGATTTCAATTCTCGAAATTACGATACCGTTTTGGAAGAATTTAAATTATAAATTCATACTAGATTATAAAAAAGACTAGATTATAAAAAAGACTTTTCACAAACGTTTCAAAGCTATCTTAAAAATAGAAATTCTTTCAAATGTTGGACATGAAGTCGACATGACAATAGCTTAGAACGACGTGACGTGATTGTGACACTTACCTGAATTTAGTCTAAATGAACAACATTCCCTCCCATCGAATTTCGACCAACATTCAAATTTTGTAATTTTTGAAAGAATAAAAGTATTTTTGAAACAAATGATAAAAGCTACAATATACTTTTTTTTTTACCTAAATCTTGTACCATGGACACGAGTTTGCTAAATTGTGTCCATGGTATATGATTTATGGCGTAACTTGTACCATGTACACGAGTTTTGGCATGGAACTCGTGTACTATGTACACGAGTTTTGTAAGCAACTCACGTACGTTTAATTTTTTAGCAACGAGTTATCCCATATATCATGTGTTCGCTAATTATCCCGGATATCGTGTCCACTAGTTACTCTGAGTTAACTCAAACTCCTGTCCATTACACATAATTTATGTACTATAATTTTGTAAATATTTAAAAACTACCATATTTCTATAATAATTTATTTAAAGTGTATATTATTAATATAAAAAATCCATAATTTAGCCTAAAATTTATAATTTTGATTTTATTTTTCCACTGATAGCTGTGATGGTGAGGTGTCAGGCTACAGAGATTCCACGTGTCAAGAGGAGAAACACTCGGAGAGATCGTGGGCACGTGACACCAGCCATTCTGATACACAAGTCAATTTCCCAAATGTCGAGGGGCATTTTCGTCAATCAATATTTAATTACCAAAAGTACCCCTACCACTCTGAGAGAAATCCAGCTTCGTCTTCAGAACAAACTCTTTTCATCTCTCATCTTTCATCTATCACTGTGCGTTCTTTTGATTCCAGGTATATTCTTTGCTCCGATTCCGTTTCTTCTCTCCAGATATATTTCAATTTCATTCAATTTTCTAACAATTTCGAAACCAAATTCTTCTATCCAATCCAACTACGCCGAGGTGATGATTTCATTTCATTGTTTTTATCTTCTTCTCTGTTGTTATCGCCCTCCCTTTTCATTTCAATTGTCTCAGGCAGCTCATAATTGAATTGTGTAATTAGAATTCTCTGTTTTCTGTGGAAATTTTTTGTGGGTATGGGGATTTTTGTCTGTTTTCATGATTTTTGAGAAGCATTTTTGGTGATTGATTGATTGCTTATGAGATTCTTAAGTCTCTACTTGTTGCGTGTTTTTTAAGATAGTTGACATTTTCTTTAAAGGGAAAATTCTATTTTTGCTCGACCCAGTTTCCATTTTAAGGGGATCCGTGTCTGTGATTGTTTGACATCTGTTATTGATGTTTAATTAGTTTGCATCTTCTGTGATCGTGTGGGATTTATGTTGGAATGCTGGGAATCTATTGGAGAACTCTGAATGAGACTCTCTTCCTTTCTTCTTCTTCTTCATCACTTCATGTAATTTTCAAAGGCTTTTTAAGTTTGTTCTAAAGTGTAATTTAGATCTTGTTTTGAAGAATACACAAGATTAGGAATGTCAGTAGAACTGTTGTACGATTTTTATTGTATATGTTTTATTGATTATTTATGATGCTTTAGCTTAGCAACAGATATGTACTCTGCTTGATCTCTGAATTCATGAATTTTCTCTGTATTTTATACTATCGATTGCCTCTTGGTACATTTTTTTTGGGAAGGAAACAGAAAAGAAAATACCTCTTGAGATGTTTTCCTCATTTATACTCTTCTTTTTTTCAATGGTTTATTGATAATTCAAGAAGTACCATATCGTGTAGTCTGTATTTAGGCATGAACTGCCTTTATGAGACAGTCGACATGTTCTAAGTACGCATATTATAACTGTGGTCTGTGTACATATGTTTCTCGTCATGATTGATAATTGAGATTCGCAATATGGTTATTTTATTTCATTACTTAAGCTGCAAATTGTTGTGCTCTGCCTCTTTTTTCTCTTGGCATCTCATGCTATTTAATGTATATAAACTAACCTTAATCACCATTGATTCAGTTCATCTATAAGTTTTTGCTTGCTTTATTTTTATTTTTTAAAAGTTAACCTTTCTGCTGGACAACATTGAAATGCAGGGTTCTGTTTCGCTTGTTTGCACGTGGATTTTCTTGTCATCCCAAATGATTGGTTTTCTGAGTGGCTGCTACATTGTGTGTTCTCAATAATTATTGAGATGATCATGGAATAATGTATTTTAATCTATTGAAGGAATGTGCTACTACCTTGTAGGTTGATTTTAGTATTGGGATATTTAGTACGACATGGACTAAGATGAAGGGGCGTTTTTTCAAGTAGAAGATGAGTTGTTAATATTATTCACTAGTGACAACTTATTCTTTAGTAGCAGTTCTCATAGTTGTTTCAAGAGTTAAAGGAGATTTTATGTATTGTTCTTCTAAAATTTTATAGTAGGAAGTAAAATAGACTACTGCACATCCTAAATAATGGAGGTGTTAGATTCACCACAAGGACAGAAGCAAAATCTACAGACCTCATTCCGCAAATCTTCATCAATGAAATGCCAGAAAGATCTATGGCTTATTGTTCGTGAAGGGTCCTTGGCAGATGTGGATTCAGCATTGGCACTTCTGAAGAGGAATGGGGGGAACGTTAATGCAAGAAACACATTTGGTCTCACTCCTCTTCATATTGCAATCTGGAGAAATCATATTCCTATTGTGAGGCGGCTTCTGGCAGCTGGTGCTGATCCTGATGCTAGGGTATGTTGGTTGATGTTCTTTATGTCATATTTGGGTCAAGCGTCCAGTTAATTATCAGTTCTTTTTTTGAAAGGTGTTAATTATCAGTTCTTTCTTATGAAAATTGGAGACTCAAGGAGTTTTCTCGGTGAAATCTTTGATTAAGGTTTTCATTAAATTTCCCTTAATCTCTAAGTCATTGAGCAAAGCTTTCTGGAAATCAAAAAGCCAAAAGTAATTGAATATTTTGTTATGGATTCTGTATAAGGGTGCTTATACACAGCTGAAAGATTACAAAGGAAATAGCCACTGGCTGTTTTACAGCCATCAGTATGCATATTCTATGTTTTAGCTAGGACAGGTGAAGATCAAGATTATCTATTTTTTTATTGCTCATGTAGTTGAAACTGGCGTTTTTAGATAAATGCTTCAAGAACAATTATTTTCAGGTTTTTATGTGGAGTAGAGTTAAAACATGAAGCCAAGTTGATATGGGTAGATGCCGTCAAAGAGTCATTTGGGAGGTTTGGTATGAAAGAAATCAAAGGGTTTTTTGAAGGACAGCCTTCAGAGTGAAGCAAGAGGATGAATGTGGCTAAATATTAATAATTAATAATTAATTTGGTTTTTTCTTTTTTTTTGATAAGAAACAGTAACCATTCATTGATATAATGAAGAATATAACAAGAAACAAAACCAAACAATAACAGAAAAAAAAACAAATGAGATACAAAACGATAAGGATGTTCCAAATCGGCGAAAAGAGATCCCAACGATACAAAAGAAAAAGATGATACAGTGAGACAATCTCAACAACAAATCAAATCAGCAGTGATGGCGAAGTTCCCGAATGGGTGTAAAAGATCTATTGAAAGTAATTTTCTATCCAAATCGATCGCCGAGAGAGAGATTTGGCTGAAAAATTACCACAAAAACCAATCCAGCTGAGTCACCCTGGTTGTGACTAAGGCCATTGATAGGGACAACGGTAAGAGATCTCTTTTGCGGAGATCTAGTGCTTATGTCAATCCAATAATAACTGATCAATTAGGCTTTTTTGACCCTTTACCCGTGAGACGCTTGTTAGTGCCTTTATCGTAATTGATAGTTGATTGGAGATTCATGACTTCTCTGCCCCAATTCCTTTGTTTCTTGGTAGCGAACAATTTGGTTTTTTCAGTTTGGGGTTTGTTTGTATACTTCAGAAGGGAGTCATTTTACTTTGTTCTTATTGTAACCTTTCAGATATCAATAACAAGTTGTCTCTTCACAATCACCCCTCGTATTCTTTCATTTTTTCAATGAAAGTTCGGTTTCCTACAAAAAAAAAAAAAAAAAAAAAAATTCATCACAATCACCCTATTGTTCCTTTCAGGCTAAAGTCCCCACAGCAATGCCTTGGATGCATTCATCTGCATTTTATAAAAGCCAATTTGATTTTCTTTTAAGACTTCAACATCGTTTGCTCTGTCATTGAGGAGAAATCCAAGTATATTCTTAATGTTCTTAATATTTTGAGGTATGAGATAGTAGATGGTACATGTCTCTTTAGCTTTCCAAGGTTTAACTAGTTTGTACAGTATCCTATTTCATTCTTATTAACTGGTTGGAGAGTCTTTGGGTAATCTTATGGTTCATAGGTAGGGTTTGCTCTGTTGTTTCGATCTTTTTCTACTTGATTTTTTTGCTGTACTGTGAGGATATTTTTTTTTTAAGCTTTCTTTAGCTTTTACTGGTTTTTTTAACTTTCCAATTTCAGAAGTTGACGGATGACTATCAATAATTTGTTTCAGGATGGTGAATCTGGATGGAGCAGTCTTCACAGAGCTCTACATTTTGGTCATCTTGCAGTGGCATGTATTCTTCTCCAGTGTGGCGCTTCTATTACGTTGGAGGACTCCAAGTGTAGAACACCAATAGATCTCCTCTCTGGGCCTGTATTGCAGGTTGTGGGAGGTGAACTTAGCTCAGGTACCTTTTTGGCCTTTCATTTGATATTTAATTGTCACACTGATCATTAGACTCAACACATCCATTTTCATTTCTCAGTTGCCACAGAGTTGTTTAGTTGGGGTAGTGGCACAAACTACCAACTTGGAACTGGCAACGAGCACATCCAAAAGCTTCCTTGTAAAGTAGATTCTCTTCATGGCTCTTTTATCAAGTTGGTTTCTGCTTCGAAGTTTCATAGTGTAGCTGTAAGTGCTCGTGGAGAAGTCTATACCTGGGGTTTTGGAAGGGGAGGCCGGCTTGGACACCCCGACTTTGATATTCACAGGTTTGAGTCTCTTTGTTCAATTACACATGATGTATTTTAGTACCTTTTGTTTGCCCATTTCATTATTGACAATTTGTTCAATGTTCTAATAAACATGGAAGTACACACACCTGCAATTCAATTTATTCAGTTTTGTATTTGTATGCTTGTGTTAAATTGTATAATATAAAGTGGCCAGCAGTGTGAGTGCAGTGCATTCTTTATCGATTTCTATAATTCAATGATCCTGGACTTAAAGAGTCGTGGTAGTCAATCCCACTTTAAATGGGAGACACTGATGTGCTATCGACACTGTTACAATTGGCTAAATGTTCTTTCGTTTTTTGAACAAGAAACAAAGCTGAATGTTCTTTTCCAGCCTTATTTTTTCCCACATATTTTCATTAGATACATTTGACTTCATTCATAACAGTGGTCAAGCTGCAGTTATCACCCCCCGCCAGGTGATTTTTGGTTTAGGTTCCCGCCGTGTGAGAGCAATTGCTGCTGCCAAACATCACACGGTTATTGCCACAGAGGGTGGTGAAGTATTCACCTGGGGATCTAATAGAGGTAAAATATTCTGGATGCTGTTGAGCTCATATATCCAAAGTTTTAAGGGAAGTATGCTAAAAAAGTTGGAGGGTGACTGGAACACGTTATTCATTCCTCTAAAAGCTCCATGTAACAAACGAAATATTGGAACACATTGCCTTTGCTTTCCATGCCCATTGTACTATTGATTTCTGAGGAAATGAGAGTTTCCTAATTATGATGTGCAGAGGGTCAACTTGGTTACACTTCTGTTGATACTCAACCCACACCTCGCAGAGTTAGTTCTCTGAGGTCTAAAATTGTTGATGTTGCTGCCGCAAACAAACACACTGCTGTGGTTTCTGAGTCTGGTGAAATTTTTACTTGGGGCTGCAATAGGGAAGGTCAACTCGGTTATGGCACCTCTAACTCAGCGTCTAATTACACTGCTAGAGTGGTTGAATACTTGAAGGGAAAGGTCTTTGTTCGCGTGGCTGCAGCTAAATTTCACACAATGTGTTTAGGGGTTGATGGAGAGGTAATTTTTAGGTTTGTTGAGCTTGTATTTTTTCATTCTAAAGGTAAATTAACTCGAGCTAGTTATGCTATGTATATAATTCTTGTCATTCTTTAGTTGGTTTAGCAGCTCAAGTTAGAAAGAGGATTCTACATTGTTGCAGGTTTACACTTGGGGACATAGGCTTGTTACTCCTAGGCGTGTTGTAATTGCCAGAAATTTGAAGAAAAGTGGGAACACCCCATTAAAGTTTCATAGATCGATACGGCTTCATGTGGTTAACATTGCTGCCGGGATGGTTCATAGCATGGCTCTCACTGATGATGGTGCGGTATTCTATTGGGATTCCTCGGATGCCGATCTTAGATGCCAACAGGTTTGATCTCTTGGTTTTATTTCTTTCCTTGTGAACAATTTGTTAGTTACTTATTGATGTGTGATCTCTATTTTTCCTTTCATGTAGCTATATTCACTTTGTGGAAGAGACGTGGTCAGCATTTCGGCAGGAAAATACTGGATTGCTGCTGTTACATCTATTGGTGATGTATTCATGTGGGATGGGAAGAATGGCAAGGACAAGCCACCTGTTGCAACACGTTTGCATGGGATAAAAAGGGCTACGTCAGTGTCAGTTGGTGAAACACATTTATTGATGGTTGGTTCTCTCTATCATCCTGCCTATCATGTCAACGGGAACAAGATTTCAAAGAACCATATTTCCACTGGTAGGGATGAACTAGATGAGCTTGATGAAGATTTGATGTTTAATGATATTGACTCTGCTACTGAGTCATCTACTTCCCCAAAGGTTGCCACTGAACTGCATCGTGTACCTAGCTTGAAAAGTCTCTGCGAAAAAGTCGCTGCAGAGAGTTTAGTGGAACCACGAAATGCCATTCAACTACTTGAAATTGCAGATTCACTTGAGGCTGATGATTTGAGAAAGCACTGTGAGGTATGCAATATGAAAATATAGATACTGAAAAAGTAATTTTTATTTGGAACCCTTCTGCTTCACTTCTAGACGACTGCTTGGTAGATCTTGGTTTAATCACAATTTCTGGACATGATAATACCATCTATTATCTAAAATTTAAACAGCCCCCCTATCATTAGTTACACGTACAAATACACTTTTCTGCCACTTTCTGCGAATTAGAGAGTTGCGTGTGGTATTCTTCCTGTTTTTCACTACAATATATTTCTTGGTCAATTGATTTGGTTATAGTATACAAGTAGTTGTTGCTGCCTTGTTAATTTCAAAATCTATAAATTCTCTTTTCCACAAAATCATCTTGAGGTCAGCTTGAGACGCCTTTTTTGTTTGTTTGTTTTGTTTTCTATTGTATTGTATTGTATTGTTTTGTTTTTTTTATAAGAAACAAAAGAATATATATAAATTGAGGAAATGATCATACAAAAGGGGAGATAAGATATCCCCACAAAGCCAAAAGGTTACAGAAAAGGGCTCTCAATTAGCTGAAATATGAACAAGATTATAATTACAAAAAGATTTAGAGAGAGAACACCAGATAGAGGTCAGTTTGAGGCATTTTGATCGTTGCTGGAGGCTTTATAAGCGATCTGTGTTTATCAATTTACTATTGTGTAATACAGCTATCACCATGCTTTTAAATCGATAGTACATTGGTATTCTAGACAAGTTACCATCTAGGCTGCATGATTCTGAGCACAAAGAGGTGTATAAAGTTCAATCACTTGGTTTGGATGTATTGTTAATTTTAGATTAAATTACAAATTTGGTGCTTTGGTTTGAGCTTACTTTCAGTTTAGTTCTTATGGTTTGTCAAATCTCACGAACACCGTGTTAAGTCATTACTACATTGAACATGCAATGAGTAGACATTCTCTTTTAGGTTTTTTTTTTTTTTAAAAAAAGGTACCGAACTTTCATTGAGATTAAATGAAAGAATACAAGGGCATACAAAAAAAATCAGCCCCAAACCAGCCCCAAGGAAGGAAGGAACCCCGCTATAAAAAGGGGCTCCAATCCAGAAGAATAACTGCTACTTTGGCTTTTAGGGTTTAGATTTGAGTAAAATAGGAGAAAATGGGTTGATTTATGGGTTGGTAAACGATAGTTTAGGGACGATTTGCGAGTTTTAATCAAAATAAAAGGGCAAAATTGAATCTTTTAAAACCAGAGACTAAATCAAATGCAATATGATTGTATAATTGTTTCCTTTTCATTGATTTTATTTTTTCATCCAGTTTGGCCAAATGCAATAAACTTATAGCATAATGTGAACTAATATTTCATTTGCCACTCGATTTCAGGACATAGTAATTCGGAATCTCGACTATATTTTTACAGTGGCATCACAAGCTATTGCAAACACTTCACCAGATATTATGGCTAAGCTCGAGAAGTTGTTAGACTTGAAGTCATCTGAGCCATGGAGCTATCGTCGACTCCCGACTGCAACTGCTACTTTGCCTGTCATTATTAACAGTGAAGAGGAGGATAGTGAGAATGAGATTTTAAGGTCTCGAGAGAATCATTTGATGAGTAACATGAAAAACGAAATGGAACAAAGATCAGATTCTTTTTTCCACAAAGATGATCAAAATGAAGCCATCTCCAAACAAATTCGTGCTTTGCGGAAGAAGTTGCAGCAAATTGAGATGCTTGAAACAAAACAGTCCTGTGGACATCCCCTTGACGAACAACAAGTTGCGAAGCTCCAAACAAAGTCTGCCCTTGAAAGTTCACTTCTGGAACTTGGTATTCCAGTGGGTACCCTGCAGGCAGATGACAAAGGAAATAAGAACACTGTGCTATCGAAAAAACATAGGAGGAGAAACAAATGTAAACTAGAACCTTTGGAAACTTCAGCCGGTATTACCAAATCTGATCTAGAACCAGATCATATGGAAGAGTTCCGTGATGTTGAAATGCCTTCAGTTGCCAAGAATAAGGTTAGACTTGAATTTTTATTTGTTTGTCTTCGGTTTTGGAGGATTAAATTTCTGCCGCAGAGTAAAATTTCAGAATTTCCCAAGCATGATTGACTCATTCCACCCCCCATTTTTTTCCTTGGCATTTTGAGGTTATGTACGGCTACTGTTTTTGAAAACAATTTTCTGATTTTTGTTGAAGAACTAGTTCTTATAAAATACTCGAAACAACCAGTTGATTGGATACAACAGTGACCTAATTTTAGTTATATGACTGGTCTTCCATTGCTTTTTACCTGGCTTAAGGTGCTCCGGTCTTGCCTTTTTCACATTTGAGTTAAAACAGGGGGACAGCACCATCTTTGAAGAATCGATGAACAATACTACTACTCTTGAGTCATCCACTTGTATGTTGAAGAAAAGCGATTCAAGCTTGTTGAAAGATACAGATTTGTCGAAGAATAGAAATCCATATCAAACAGCTACGAAGAAGAAGAAGAATAGGAAGGGTGGGCTGTCGATGTTCTTGAGTGGCGCTCTTGATGATACGCCCAAAGATGTAGCTCCACCTTCACCTCCACCAGCGCCTAAAATAGAAGGTCCAGCCTGGGGTGGAGCTAAGGTTGCCAAAGGATCTACAACACTACGTGAAATTCAGTATGAGCAGCGCAAAACCTTGGGGAAGCAGCTGAATGAGAGTAAAGATCAGGCTGATCTCTTGGATTGTAAAAGTGAAGGGAAAATCCTATTAGCTTCATTTTTGCCTTCCAAGCCAATATCTGTTATCCCGACTCAAGCGTTTCAAGTTACCGATGGAGAAAGAAACACTCCTCCTTGGTCTGCATCTGGCACTCCTCCCCCTTCTCGGCCATCTCTCAGGAACATTCAGATGCAGCAGGTATGCAATCTTTTCACCTCTCTGCTCTTTTGGATTAATTCAAAGTGAAGGCAATTCTTATGGCCTCGTTTGATAACGATTTCGCTTTTAGTTTTCTGTTTTTGAAATTT
This sequence comes from Herpetospermum pedunculosum, assembly GCA_028017165.1. Taxonomy (NCBI): domain Eukaryota; kingdom Viridiplantae; phylum Streptophyta; class Magnoliopsida; order Cucurbitales; family Cucurbitaceae; genus Herpetospermum; species Herpetospermum pedunculosum. The sequence goes on from CM051525.1 coordinate 59,189,810, forward strand.
ATACTTGTTTCCTTACTATGGTTTTCATCTAAAGGTTTGAATTCTTAGTTAAATTCCAAAAACAAAAACAAGGTTAATCTTTTTTTTATAGTTTTCAAAACTTGGCTTGGATTTTGAGAAACATCTTTAGAAAGTAGATAACAAAACAAAGAAACTCATAGGTATTAGTCGTGGTTATAAACTTAATTTTTAAAAACCAAAAACCAACTGGTTATCAAAAGGAACCTAATTTATTCAAGCAGAATCTGATACTGCTATTTGTGTTTTTCTTATCTCGCAGAAAGGAAAAAAACAACAGGTACTACCAAACAGTCCAAAGGTGAGAACAGCTGGCTTTTCGATTGCTTCTGGTCAGGGCTCTCCATCAGATTCTAGCGGAGTAAACCGCTGGTTCAAACCGGAAGTCGACACGCCATCTTCAATTCGTTCAATTCAAATAGAGGAGAGGGCTATAAAGGACCTGAAGCGTTTCTACAGCAATGTTAAGATTGTGAAGAACCCATCTTGAAATTGCTATTGAATTGGGGTTAGTAAGGTAGCAATTTAGGTTCTTGGCTCTCCCTTTCAATTTACTGCTGTAAATGTAAGTGTACAAAAATGAGCTCACTGTACATCCTCAGTCCCCTCTTAACTCAACTCCTTTTGATTTTTAAAGTAGTTTACAGTGTAGATTCTTGCCCTGATGGTGTTATTTGCAGCCATCATGGAGTTCGTTCGCCTTCGTCCCCATGAATTCGAATTCGGTCGATTGGAATAAAAGAATAAAAGGGGGGAAATAGAAAATATAGAAATAGCAGTCATGGCATTCATTTTGCTTTAGCTGAAGAAAATAATGGGAAGCAAGCAATACTCTACAAAAGTATGCTGATCCAGCTTCCCCAACCTCCTCAACATACTTTGTATTATTATCATTTATTTCCTTTGCTAAATTCCTTCAGCCATTTCAAACATTTGTATGAAACTATGAACTTCTTGGGATCTTTTATCATCTTGGTTGTATATCATTGTCTATTGCTACATGTATCTTTTAGTTCTGTGGATTCTGTTGCATTCTCTCTGTTGGTTTGTTTGCAAGGTTCTGTTGATTTTTTTTTTTTTTTTTTTTTTTTTGAACATGTCGGAGTGGGGATTGAACCTAGGACCTCATGGTCACTAGACAATACATCATGCCGTTGAGTTGGTAGGTTCTGTTGAATTTGAGGTTGGCTTGGTGGTGAAATATGATGGAACTTTGTCCGAAATGTTTTAGTATTTTGATTTTGTAACAATTTAGTTTCTGACAATTGTGTAATAAGTTAGTTCCTGAACTTTAATCTTTGTACATAATAATTTAGTCTCTATTGGAAACTATTGGAAAAAATGCATAAAAATTAAGTATCCATTTTTACTAATGAATTAGTCTTTGTAGTTTAAAGAACAAATTAAATGTTAATTTTATTGATTTACATGTGTTAGAAGTTTTATTAAATCAATTCATGATTGACTACTTACTTAAGATTTAATATTTCATAAATTTCTTTGTCAATAAAATATAGTAGAATCAGAAAATTGTTTTGTTCCACTAAGATTAGTAGGGGTGTTCAAAAAATCCACAACCCACGAAACCCAACCCAACCTAACCCAACTTTTCGGGTTGGGTTGATTTTTTTTTTAATATGGGTTGGTTGGGTTGCTATTTTGAAAAATTGAATTTTCGGGTTGGTTCGTGGGTTCCAAATTTGGCTCAGTTCAACCCGAACCAACCTGAATTCAATATATTAAAAAAAAAAGGTATATATATATATAATAAATTCAATATAGCATTTTAGTGAAAAGCCATTCAAAAAAAATAAAAATAAATTCAATATATATTTTTTAAAAAAAATTCATTCGGTGATTTTGAAAGAAAAATCAACGATTAATGATGATTTTGAAAGGAAAATCAAGGATTAAGGAATTTATAATTTTGAAAGGAAAATAAGGATTAAGGAATTTCATTAAGGGTGATTTTGAAGTTAATTAAAAAAATTAATATTTATTAATTAAAAATAATAATTAAAAAAAAAGGCCAACCCGCCAACCCAACCCGAAAATTGAAGGGTTGGGTTGGGTTGACAGAAATGTTGGGTTGGGTTGAGAATTCACCAACCCGAAATTTTCGGGTTGGGTTGAAAAATCCTCCAACCCAACCCAACCCGAAGGGTTGAGTTGGGTTGACAGAAATGTTGGGTTGGATTGAGAATTCACCAACCCAAAATTTTCGGGTTGGGTTGAAAAATCATCCAACCCAACCCAACCCATGTACACTCCTAAAGATTAGTAGAGGTGAAAGTGCATATACTAAATCATTACAATTTTTAAAGTTTAGTTACTAAATTATTATTATTATTATTTTTTTTGAGTTGGGGAAGTTGAAGTTGTTTAGTGTTTGGAGCAGAAAGTTGTTTAGTATGAAGTCTATGGTGTGTTTGAGGGTAGGGAGTTGTTGAATCTGAAGTTCTGAAGTCTGAATTTATTTTAGTTACTTTCTTTTGCACTATTTTTTTTAAGGACTTCTTCTAATTCCAATAAATTCTATTTTATTTTTTATTTTTTTTTGAGTTGGGGAAGTTGAAGTTGTTTAGTCTGAGGAGTGTGTTTGGAGCAAAAAGTTGTTTAGTCTGAAGTCTATGGTGTGTTTGAGGGTAGAGAGTTGTTGAACCTGAAGTTCTGAAATCTGAATTTATTTTAGTTACTTTTTTTGCACTATTTTTTTTTAAGGACTTCTTCTAATTCCAATAAATTCTATTTTTTTTAAAAAATTTATTTGAATACAACAAAAATAATTTTGAACACAATACCTCACATTATCATTATCAAATATATATATATATCCATCTTTGTTAGGACTCATTTTTTAATTTATGAATTATAAGATTGAGATTTTTTTGTTTTTTTATTAATGTAGATATATTTTACAAACTTTTTAAAGAAAAAAAGAACAACATATCAATATAGTCTTGACCCATTTGTCAAACACATCTTTCCCCGCCTCTACCCTCTTAAACTTTCTATTCCATCTGAATCTATTTTACTCGAAATCAACATCTCAACAATGATGATTTATTTTAGCTATTTGTTTTTACAATTTTTTTTTTTTTTTTTTTTTTTTTTTTTTTTTTAATTTTCGAAATTTTCATTGTTAAAGGCTTCTTTTAATAAATTTTAAGAATGTGGTTTTTGTCTTTTATTTTATGTATCATTCACAAATTTAATTTCTTTGAAGATAACAAAAATATTTTTCATCACAATACTTCACATTCTTTTATCACTCACATTAATTATTCATTTTATTTAGATAGTTTTGAAATAAAAGAGAGTCGTACAATAATGTGTTAAATATTATATGTTTTAAACGGATCCAAATAAACTGATGTTTTTATTTCTCTCAACTGAATACTACATTTTGAATTTGATTAAGTACCAATTTTGATTGAACAACCTCATTTATATTTAAAATAATAAAATTAGGTTGAATTTCATTTTTAGTCCTTTTACACATTTTGTTAAATTAGGTGTTTTTTAAGTAATTTAAAATATTTGTGAGAGAGGGAGAGAGAAAGAGAGAGAAATGTGTGGTTTCAAAAAATGGAACGGACACTGTCCCATGCTTGAATAATAATTATTGTAGAAGTATGAGAGTTGAATAATAATTACCGTTGAAGTCTGGGAAGTGATATTTTTTATCCGACTTCAAGAAGTCGGTGGCCAAAAACACGCCCTAAGTTGTTACTTTCATCAAACATGAACCTTATTGACCATTTTTTTTTTTTTTTTTTTTTTGAAGTAGGAGTAATCATGAACCCACGTTGATGCCATTTTCACAGAGGAGCTTATCATATACATGCATGTCCACGTAGACTCAGAAGACCCATGTGGGTGGACCCCGCATGAGAACTGCCGTGGATTCTCAACCGTCGGATCAACAGATGACAAGACAGGTGTGATCAGTGGTCAAAAGTGATTGCTTATTTAGTCTTGAGCTCATTTATAAATTTCCTTTTTGTTTTCTCTTTTCTGCAAACTTTGCATGGAAAATGCACTGAAATGAAGGCCAAATATGCGACAGTTGAAAGAGAGAAAAATGGGAAAAGAAGAGAAAAAAGTAAAAGTAAGTAAAAGAACAACAAAGATGACCAAAACCTTGTGCTTTGTGGGCTCAATTTGTTGGGGAAAAGTTATAAAAGTTTGTGAAGATTTATGAAAAAGAAAGAAAAACCCACTTTTCCTTCCGAGTAATGGAGTCATAGCATAACTCAATTGATTAAGATATATATCTTCGACTATAAGATCAAAAATTCAAATTTCTATCCTCAGACAGTGTTTGAAGCACCAACTTGAAGTTGAGTGGACTGAATTATTATAACTCAATTCACGTTTGGCCCAACGGCTATTTAATCCACCGTCAACAAAGTAGCTTCACTGACTTCAATAGTATTTACTATAGTCAAACCGATCATAGCTCAATTGACATACAGTTGTGTCGTTGACTACAAGATCAGGGGTTCAAATTTCTATCCTCATATAGTGTTTGAAGCACCAACTTGAAATTGAGTGGACTGAATTATTATAACTCAATCCACGTTTGGCCCAACGACTATTATAATCCACCGTCAACAAAGTAGTTACACTGACTTCAATAGTATTTACTATAGTCAAACCGATCATAGCTCAATTGGCATACAGTTGTGTTCTTGACTACAAGATCAGGAGTTCAGACTGTTATAACCACCGACTATTTTAACCCTACCTAACGTCTCAAGAGGGAATGAGACGTATAACCATCGACTATTGAATGCGATGTATAATCACCAACTATTTTGACCCGACCTAGCGTCCCAAGAGGGAATGAGACAAAAGTACGTGAAAAAAAAACTTTTATTAGGGTAAGTGAGAAAGAAAAAAAAGAAAGATTTGAACTAGTAAATATGATTCCTTGATACGAAGGATGGTCGTGAATTTAAAAATTTTCTTTCATAGGAATCAAGAGAAGATAAGTTTACATTGACTTACCTTTTCAATTGGAACGTCTTTACTTTGTAAACTCCATAGGTTTCACTATGAAGTTGGAGAAAGTTAGAGAATTATAAGTGTTTGTAATCTTGAAAAAGTCTTTTAAGATTGTGTCATCTTTTCATAAATCACCAATGGTTTCTTCTCTACTTTTTCTCCTCTCTCAACCCCCAAAAGTATAACTATATATATTATTTAATCTACTTTAATTTCATCGGATAATTTAACTATTATTGTTGGAGTGATTCACTTAATGAAGTGTCTTTAGACTGACAATCATTGATCTCGTGCACCTACATATCATATACACGATCAAAATCTTGTACAATATGTTAAACCGAGCATAGCTCAATTGACATAAGGTTGTGTCATGACTAAGAAGTCAAGGGTTCAAACCCTGCATTAATTAAATACATTTACAAAAAAAAAAAATCTTGTACAATAATGCCGCCAATACTACCGTTCTTTTTAGACTTGGTATAAGCTTATTCAATAATTTGATTCTATAAATAAAACTATATATATATATATTGGAAAATTGTAACAGATGTCAATTTAGAGTAAAATAATTAAAAATATAATATTTTTTTTTTTAAAATTGCGGATATGACAATTTCTATCACTGATAGTATGGTCTATCACTGATAGAAGTTTATCGCTGATAGTAGTATTTTTTTATAGAATTTTGTGAGTGATAATAGTCTATCAGTGATAGTCATATATCAACGACATAGTTTATCAGTGATAACCACTGATCTTTTGCCATATTTGCAAAATATTTTAAATTTTGCTAAATTTGCAATTATTTTGAGCATAATTGCTGTTTGTGCAACCAACCCTCTCTCTATAATATATATAAATAAAAGTTTGATTCTTATTGGTGTATAATGGAGGGGTAAGTAGTACGAGAGTCCATGAGAATTTCACTAGAATGATATCGATAATATGTGGGGTGAATGATTCAAACATTTGACCTTTTAGTCCTGAAGGTATGTCTCATGCTAGTAGAGCTACGATCATGAAATAAATTGACTCCGTAAATATAACTATATATATTTTACTATTGTCGAGAATATATATTTAACCTAATTTCTTTAGATTTAATTATTGTTGAAGTTATTCTTGATAGTTGCATCAATAGAGGGAAGTAAGTAGTATGTGAGTACATGAAAATTTGAATCATAGGTGTCGTGGTACCCACATGTCATATACATGGTTAGAACTCTGTCTTGCACACTAGTTACTGACAATACTAGAGTTCTTTGTTTTGTCAATTTTTTATGACACCAAAATTTGAGTCACTTTTGAATCAAAATTAATTGTTTAGGTAAGACTTTGATTAAATGTGTTTTAACTAGCTTAGTTGAAGTATGCATAAGTTTACTTCAACACTCACATGTAAAAATAAATAAATAAATAATTAATTGTGTTTTAACTAGATTTCAATTTAGACTTAAAAAAATAAATTTATTCAATAATTATGACTATGATTATGAGAGAAATGGAGAATACAACTACATTTTCATTCAATAAAATCTGATCTTAAATACACTTTGCTAAAATAGGTTAGTTAACTCCCTAAAAACAACCACTAACTCCACTAAACTAGCTACTTTTACTTCCCCAATTCTAAATATATCAACACTCACCCCACTAACTTCAAATATAACAATTGACTAAAAATAGACGTGTAGCTTTGAGTTAACTAACATACTTCTCCTAACTCAAATGCGGCAAACATCTAGCTTGCTCCTAACACAACTACACTACTTCTCTCATATACTTCACTCAGCTGTCTAGCCCCTCTAACTGGTGCATCATCAACCAGTTCATCAGGATCCAAAGAAACTTCTTGTTGCTTCACCTCTTCTTCTTTTGTCCAGTCCCATTTCTCATCCTCCAAGAATTGAACATCCCTACTAATCACCATCTTATTTTTGTGAGGTTGATAGATCTTGTACGCTTTGGACATCATGGTGTAGCCTACAAAGATTCTTGGTTCTGCCTTTTCACTCAACTCGTCTCTCTACTTGTCGAACATGAGAAAAACACAAAGAACCAAACACTTTCAATTTTTCCAGTTTTGGTTTAGTATTAAACCAAACTTCATAAGGTGTCTTCTTCTCCAATACCCTTGTAGGTAGTCTATTCAATAAAAAAACTGTTGTGTTTGTTGCTTCAACCCAAAACACCTTTGACAAGTTCTTCTCATGCAATATGCATCTGGTCATCTCCATAATACTCTTGTTCTTCCTTTCACTAACTCCATTTTGTTGTGGAGTATATGGAGTAGTGAGCTGATGCTCTATTCCAACTTCTTCACAAAAGAAATTGAACATTTGTGACGTGTATTTAGTCTCGTTATCGAACCTCACCACCTGAATCTGAAAACTACTCTGATTCTCAACCCATCTTCTAAACTTGAGAAACACTTCAGCTACTTCAGACTTATGCTTCATGAAGTAAATCCAACATATTATGGTATAATCATCAATAAAGATAATAAAATACCTGCTACTATTGAGTGAGAGAGTTGGTTGTGGTCCACACAAGTCAGTGTGGATGAGCTGCAACTTCTCAGTTGCTTTCCAAATTGAGTTCTTGAATGACAACCTTGTTTGCTTCCCTGTCAAACAAGCTTTGCAGTTTGTTTTCAGCTCCTCCAGATCTGGTACTCCAACTGCCATCTCATTCTTATGCAAATACTGCAACCCCTTCTGATGAAAATGCCCCAACCTCTTATGACATAGCTCAATGTCACTCACTTAACACTTGAAAGCTATTTGTTCCTTCTCGAGTGGATCTAATAAGAAGCTCTTGTGCTGCATCTTTATTTTGAACAATTCATTTCCACTAGAATCGAAAATAAGGCATTTTCCTTCTTCAAATAACACTTTGAATCTATTTTCCACTAGTTGACCAACACTTAACAAGTTTTGATCAAGCTCTGGAACTAGGAGCACTTCAGTAATCAACTTGGTTCCTGCACAACTCTCTATTGACACTGTGCCCTTCCCCTTCACTTCTAGATACTCACCATTCCCTATCTTCACCCTTGACTTGAATGACTTGTCAAGGTCCTTGAACAACTTCTTGTCACCTGTCATGTGATTGGTACATCCACTATTAACCAACCAACTGTCACATTGAGTGACTGATGAGAAACAAGTAGCCACAAAAAGTCGATCACCTTCTTATTGTACTGCAACATGTGCTCCTCCTTGCTGTTGAGATCCCTTACAAAATCTCTTAATGTGCCTCATTAAATGGCACCTTCTACACGTCACATCTAGCCTTCTCCAGCATTTGAAGTGTGGATGATTATGTTTCCCACAGTGCTTGCATGCACTGCCCTTGCTGAAACCTGCATTTCCATCATCCTTTACAACATAATCTGATCTACTATTGCCACTTTCCTTTCTCCCTCTCCACTTCTTCTCTCTTCCACCTTCTCTTTGCTGCATTCTGACTTTCAGTGCCCCCTCAAGGCTTCCTCCTTGCCTCGTCAACCTCCTCTGCTCTTGTGCTTGCAAAGCACTTACTAACTCTATCACTTTGAGTTTAGAGAGGTCTTTAGTATTTTCTAAGGAAGCAATGGTTGCTTCATATCTCAGGCACTAATTTTCTGAACCAATCTATTGTTAGATAAACCAGTTCCTAATGCTCTTGCCTTGTCAGCAATCGCAATTAACTTATCTGAGTATTCTTTGATAGACTCAGAATCCTTAATTTGCATTCTCACGAATTCCCTCACTAAGTTCAATACTTTCATGCTCTTAATCCTTTCATCACCTTCATACTCACCTTTGAGGAAGTCCCAAATCTTCTTTGCTAACTTCAAGGCCATAATTCTGTTGAATATGGATGAAGACACAGTTGCAAATAGGCAAGCTCTAGCCTTTGCTCTCCTGGTGACTCTCTCCTTGTGAGTCTTGATCTGGTTGATTGTTGAATTATCGGGAAGTGTAGCAACCTCATAGTCGCTCTCAACTGCTTCCCAATAATCACAACCCTCCATGTAGGCTTGCATTCTGATAGCCCATGCTTGGTAGTTTTCGCCATCAAACACTGGTGGACCAGTGAAGAAAGACTGCTCGATCCTGACTCCATCTCACTCAATTCTCAAAAGTGTATCACTCGATTTCTCTAAGGGATATCTTAGTAACTCTCACTCACAGGCCCCTTAAGAATTCAGCTCTGATACCACTGTTGTTTTAGAGAGAAGAGAAATGGGGAATACAACTACATTTTCATTCAATAAAATATGAGCTTAAATACACTTTCTAAATGCTAAAATAGCTTAGTTAACTCCATAAAAATAGCCACCAACTCTACTAACTCTAACTCCACACAACTAGCCCCTTGATTCTAACCAAATTGATGACAACTTTATAACCTTAATTACAATCCATTTTGTTTTTTTGGAAATATTTGAGAAACACATTATGAAAGGGTGGTTAGTAAAAGTACAATAATAAATTGAGAGTGAGGGAAAAGTTATGAGAAGTCTCACTATCATCTTTCAACTTCAACATCAATGTAGTAGATTAAAAGAAATAAGAGATATAGTAAACCCTTATATACTTTCATCCCATAGTTATTCATATCACAAAACGCAGATATCTATTATTTGTTAGGTTACCGAAGAGATCATGTCATCTATTACGATGAGTAGTTTCTTTCATTATCATCAAGTATTCATTCAAGAAATCAAAAATCAAATCTCATATCTTCCCAATCGATAGTTAATTATGAAAGTACCAACAAACAATCACATTATTTAACAATTACAACGACATTACTTTTTCGTAACTCGTGCGGTCACAATGTAATTTTGCCTCGATGAAATTACATATCATATTATTGTTGAGTTGTTTACTTGCTTGAAAATGTGACCTCATATCGACTTCAAATATATAATAATGGAAAACAGTCTAGCACTCATGCTAGTGGAGGCCCATGCACCCCTTCCTAAACTTTGTCTTCTTAGCCTGTTTTTCAGTGCTTAATTCTTTTCATAGAGAGAAGCCATTGCAGAGGTTAAAAGGAAAAGAAAAAGCAATTGTGTTAGAAGCAGAATTATAGAAGTGTTAGAGAGCATATAAAAAGGTTTAGAAGAAGACAAGGTGATGACTCCAAAAACCACCAAACCAAACCCCTTTTTTCATTATTGTTTTTTTGATGCTTTCTATGACCTGTCTGTCATCATGTGTTTCCCACCATGGAAATAATAATGTATCAATAATCTTCTCTCTTTCCCTTTTTCCATTGCTGCCCTCCTCTCTCTTAATTAATTAATCTCACTCCAATTCATCACCATTTTGCTTATAAATACTACTTCTATCTATGAGTTCTTTTTTAACTTTTATAAATGTTTTCAAAATTCAAGTCAAATTTGAAAAAAAAAAATATTTTTTAGAAAGTAGTTTTTGTTCGGACAAAAATTAATTTATATTCCTAAACTTTGAGGACTGTATAAATTAAAACCCTAAACTAACGATTGTATTAATTTTAACCCTGAAGTTTCATAAGTGTATCAATTTACACTTTCGGTTAGATTTTACTTAGAAAAAATAATTTAGACGAGTGAAGAATTATAATTTTAACAATTAAACTCCTAAATTTTTATAATTGAATCAATAGTGTGAAATTAAAGTTTAGAGATTTAATTGATAAATTACAAGTCTCTACACGTGTGAAAACTAACATTTTTCTAATAGAGGTGTAAATTGGTACACTTATGAAAGTTTAAGGTTTAAATTGATATGATTGAAAGTTTAGGGTTTTAATTGATACAACTCTCCAAGTTTAGGGGTATAAATTGAGTTTTGTCCTTTTTGTTTTTAGAATTTGACTAAGAATTCAAATGTTTTAGAAAGATGAAAACCACGGTAAAGACGGTAAAGACATTGCTAGAAACCAAACATAATTTTTAAAAACTAAAAACTAAAAACCAAAAACCAAATAGTTATGGATTCCGTCAAAGTTGAAATTTTGAAATTTTGAAGGAAGATTTTTTTTCTTTTAAAAAGACACAAGTTGTCCCATCTCTCCTCTCTTCTTGTTGAGAAGTGTGAGAGAAGGAGAGAGAGAGATTAGGAAAAGGGGTGTTTGGAATGGAGTTTGTTCCGAAATCTTTGTTTCTTCTTTGAAGTTTTGATTTACAATCTTCCTTTGAAAGGGGAGGAGAGAAAACTACAAGTCAATGTCTTTTACTCTTTTATGTGTTATTCTCTTTTCTTTGGCAAAGGTTTCTTTCTTTCTTCTTTATGATCTTGAAGTTTTTTTTTTTCAACTAAAAACTTCCCTTTCTTCTTCTTTTTCATCTTTGAAATAACGTTGATTGAACGAAAAAAATGATCTCGGACCAGGCTTCATTCCTCACACGTCACTTTTCCTGAAACAATTTTGGTTGGATATGGCGTTTTCACATAGCAAAGAAGAACTCTGATCACCTTCGGTAAGCTCTCTCTTGAATCTCTTATATGAGTTCATGCATATATTTGTAAATATATTCATATTTTTTAAATATATATATATATTTTTTTTGTACAATAACACAAGTATAAAGATTGTAGATTTGAATCTCTGACCTCAAATGAAGGAGATACCAATTACTAGTGAGCTATACACACGTTGACATTTATGACTCTCTCTATGGGTTTAGGGTTCGATAGTTATGGAAATATTTGTAATATATGGGATTATTGTTGAAATCATTTTAAAATTTATGGTAGTTTTTGTTATGGGATGTATTAGAATGGTTTTTTCTTAGTTTTTTCATCCATATAGTGTAATACTAGCAATCGGTGATTTGAGTATGTGTCAAGAAGTTGGTGTCACCCTATATTCAAATCTAAAAATTCTATTCAAGATCCCAAATATATTTTTAAAAAACAATATATATATATATATATATATATATATATATATATATATTGTATGATGTTGAAGAAAATAATCCATTATATTGTTTGAAGTTGCAAATACTAGGGTTGTACTTATAATATGTTTTGAATTCATATGATACATAAATTTTAGGCTAAAGAATTATTATTGTGTTTGAATACCTCAATTGCCTAAACAAAATGACATTGTCAAACATGCATGAGTATAGAGTATAGGTGCCAAACCCTCTCGGGACTTGCTTAAGAATAAGAAAGAGGAATCTCAGGTAAAATACCATAGAATAAGGTTTGATCCTATTCATGGGATTCCGTAAATATTCCATTCCAAAAAGATAAAGTTCGAAACAATTGAGATTTTTTTGGAGATTGGATGTAGTACTAATTCATGATCGGACATGTACAAAATGAAAATTTTATTCTCGATTCTACAAGAATTTTTATGAAATCTTTCATTTGCTTCTTTTCAATGGAAGTTTTATTTTCTCAGAATGTATCTTAATTTTTGGCCTAATTCTTCATCGGATGATCGATTCAACCTCTGATAAAAAAAATATACCTTGGTTATATTTCATCTCTTCAATAAGTTTAGCGTAATGAGCATAACGACCCTATTATTATTCGTCCCTTGAAGTTGAAAATTTAAATTTTCATCTCTACATTTTTTTTTTTTGCAAAGATATTTAATTAATGCGGGAATTGAATCGTCCCTGATCTCTTAGTCAATGACACAACTTTATGTCAATTGAGCTATGTTCGGTTGGATCTCTACATTTATTGTACTACAAAAAGAAAGGACGAAAATTCCTTCTGTTCAAGAGAAATATTAAATCAATAAAAATGGGCTTTCAAATTTCTTATGGATCTACATCTTTCTTTTTGCCCATTCCTCTCCTTATTAATCTATCATTTTATAATCTGATTAGGAGAATTTTATTTCATTTATTGTAAGGTAAATAACCCTATTTAAATGTTGAATTAAAAAGTGTATTCGTAAGATAAAACGCATCCTAATTAATTAAGATATCAAAGTTAACATAACACAACGCTAATTGACATGGTATTCATTTTTTTTTTTTTTTTTGAAGTTGGATGTTGAAATCTCCACCCCCACCCCCAACTTGTGATTAAACTAAAAAAAAAAGAAAATAAAAAACCTAAGTAAGATTAAAAAAAAAACCCTTACTTTGACTAATTATCATCTTTATCGAACTCAATACCCATTAATTTGGATCATCAACATATTTTATTATTTAGTTATCTACTTTTAAAAATACTTAAAAAAAAAAAAAAGGAAAAAAATCTTGAAAATGATTTTTTAATTAGGTTAAAAAAAAACAATTTTAGTCTCGAACTTTAATTTATAAGGATTTATGTTCCTGTATTTTCAAATATGTAACAATTTAGTCACGATTCATTCTCAAAAATATTGTTAAAATTTAATGAGATTTCTTACATATATGCCGATCAATAAATTGAAGGAATCAATGTATGTTTTTTTTTGCAAAGGTATTTAATTAATGCGGGGATTGAACTCATAACCTCTTAGTCAAGGGCTCAACCTTATGCCAATTGAGCTATGCTCGGTTCGGCTAACAATTTGGGTGGTAGTGATGCGAAAATTTAGGCGGTAATAATGCATCTAAATTCCTGCCCCGTGCGTGGTTGTTTTGTTTGCACATATGTCAGATCATTCAACCCCACTATGGGCTATCTAGGTGTTACCCGTTGTACCAAGTTGTTGTTTGATAAATTATTTTAAAAGTTACTACCCGTGCGTGGTTGTTAAAATTTGGGCGGTGCATTTAAATACTTGCCCCATGCGTGGTTGTTTCATTATAAAGATTGACACTTGATTTGGATGAGATTTTTCACCGTAGAGATCATTAAATTGTTACAAAATCTGAAAGTACACATGTGGGGACTACTAAGTTGTTACAAATTCGAAAGTACATGAACTAAGTTGTTATAAATTAAAGTTCACCGAGTGAATTGTTACTTTTGGACCAAAAGTCAACATTGAACATAACTCAACGGTAATTGATATCTATTCATTCTCTTGAGGTTCAAATCTTCATACCCACATTTTGTAGTTAAAAAAAATATATATGGAGTGCAAATATTCTTAGCTAGGTTGGCACATAACTTCAATATGACACCTAAAATGACCTCTCAAAGTTGGGATACTTTCAAAATCCAAAGGCTTTTGTGAAGCTAATTGAGAAGAACTTGTGTCTTTTAGATCAATAGTATACTTTAAAAATTGCACACCTACAACAACTCACAAGGTAAGTGACTAAAGAGTCAATATCATTAAACTACAAAATGATTGAAATTAAACCTAATCAACTTGTGGGGGAGAATTTCAATTGGATCTTCTCACTTACAAAGTATATATTAACAAAATCTTAAAGATGAAATTCTTAGTGATATATAGTTGACTAGATTCACCAATTTTTGCAATAATAATAAATTTTAAACCTTTATTTTAAAACTTACAACCAAAAAACAAAGGCTTAGATAAAATGACATATATAACAAGTACAAGTATTAGTTGAATGAGAAAAATGTGTTTCTTCTATCATTAACGGTTTGTTCACGATAATTTTGTTGCATCTAAGGATAATCGATGATTGAGAAAAATGTGTTTCTTCTGTTATTAACGGTTTGTTCACGATAATATTGTGACATCTTAAGAGAATCGATGATTGAATTAAAGATACACCTTGCTAATACTAGTACATCTAAGAATTCTCAATGCACATACGTGCTAGTTGTAAATAGGCCTATAATATGGAACAAAGGTTTGTCTCGGACGTTTTTCTTAATACGTCTCTGGTTATTTGAGAAATCTATCCCTATTTCAATTTGACACGATAGTGAATGAAATTAATACTTGTAGACGATATCGCATTTGGTCTAATTAATTTTTATTTTTATTTTAGGGCTGGTTGCATAAACAACAACCGGACTTAAAATAATGGCAAATATAATAAAATTTAAAATATTTTACAAATATGGCAAAAAATCAGTGACTATCATTGATAGACGGCTATTGCTGATGTATGACTATCACTGATAGACTGAAAATTTCTATAAAAAACTGAGGTGATAGACTACTATCAGTGATATAAATTGTCATATTTGCAATTTTTTAAAAAATGTGTTATATTTTTAATTAATTTACTCTAAATTGACATCTGTTACAATTTTTCCCTAAAATATGTATTTTATATGTTAAACATGTCAAACAAAACTTAACTTGTTTATGTAAAAAAATGAACATAAATTTAAGTAAGGCTAACACAAGCATAGTTCAACATAATGTATAAATTAGAGACTAAGAGGACTCGTGTTCAAATCTCTCTTCTTACATGTTGTCAAACAAAATTAATTCACTAATTAATAGAAATGCGAGTAAAAAATATATATTATTTAACAATAACACAACACAAAATATTGTATTAAAAATAATACAAAATAAATTTTTTAAAAAATAATATCAAATAAATCAAAGATGTGGTTGTTGACCAGGGAGAAAGATAAAAAAAAATACGTAACATAATAATAAAAAAATATAGTTTCGTTGATATATCGGCGATTTTGACAAGAAATCGACGATAAATTAGTAAAAATAATTTTACACCCAAAATCTCTATCGGTAATATCGTCGATATTTTGGTAGATATCGACAATTTTTTCATCCTTAGTTTAGACGATATCACATTTGGTCTAATTAATTTTTTATTTTTATTTTAGGGTTGGTTTCATAAACAACAACCAGACTTAAAATAATGGCAAATATAATAAAATTTAAAATATTTTGCAAATATGACAAAAAATCAGTTACTATCATAGACTGTTATTGCTGTTATATGACTATCACTGATAGACTGAAAAAATTCTATAAAAAAGTGAGGTGAAAGACTACCATCAGTGATAGAAATTGTCATATTTGTAATTTTTTTTAAAAAGTGTTATATTTTTAATTATTTCTCTAAATTGACATTTGTTACAATTTTCCCATAGAATAATGTTTATGTCAAAAAATGAACATAAATTTAAGTAAGGTCAACACGAACATAGTTCAACATAAAAATGAACATAAATTTAAGTAAGGTCAACACGAACATAGTTTAACATAAAAATGAACATAAATTTAAGTAAGCCCAACACGAGCATAGTTCAACATAATGTATAAATTAAAGACTAAGAGGACTCAGGTTCAAAACTCCCTCCCTACATGTTGTCAAACAAAATTAATTCACTAATTAATAGAAATGCGAGTAAAAAGTATATATTATTTAACAATAACACAACACAAAATATTGTATTAAAAATAATACAAAAAAGATAAAAAAAAAAAGTAATATCAAATAAATAAAAGACGTGATTGTGTAGGGAGAAAGATAAAAAAAATACGTATTATAATAATAATAAAAAAAGGTGAGAATAAAAAAAATAAGAAAAACGAATTTATTTTATTTCAAATGGTTGATCAATCATACATCCAAAATAAATTTATGGAGTCCAAATTTCTATTTTTAATAAAAAAAAGTCAAAAAAGGAAGCGGCTCTGTGTTGCAATATCATTAAGACAACACTCAATTTAACTATAAAGATAGCTGAGGGTCACAAAATCATCCATTTGATTTTGAAAATGATGAAAATTTGAACTTTTGTTCTCGAAAGAAGTAGATATGAAAATTTGAACTTTTGATCTCGAAAGATGTATCGAAAGAAGTACATTTGATATGAAAATTTAAATTTTTGATCTCGAAAGAAGTACATTTGATATGAAAATTTGAACTTTTGATCTCGAAAGAAGTAGATACAGATTACCGTAGAGCTATGACGGTAAAATGAACAGTTAGGAAAAAATTGAACACTAGGGGTAGAGGAAGGACTTCCAATAATAGTCCAAAGTTCAACTTGGCAAATTTAGGGCAATAAGAGGCATGTTGCAAAAGCTCCTCCTCTCAACAGCCAAATGAAACAAGTTGGTATTTTAACAGAAGTGATCTATCATGTAACATCAATATTTTCAGCATTCCATCTTCATTTTCAAGAGTTTTGAGAAAATATATTATCCCCTTGTTTCGATGTTGAACCTTTTGATCGAAAGAAATGTCGATGTTAGTCCTATTATTACTGTCCAAGACATTCCAGTATATGAAATCAGTAATGGCTGTAAAAGACTACTCTCACTGATGAAATTCAAGCTATATAAAGTGAGTGAATGTTGTATAAAGCTGATCAACAATAATATCTATGGCGGCTCTATTCAATAAATAAGAAAAAAAGAGTAAACAAAACCGCTCATCGCATTGAACTCGTATCAGACCAACGATCTCTGTGAAGGATAAGATACAGCTACAAGCTACCAGCAAAAGACATTAAAGCTAATGAAACTTCTCTTTTGGGGTTAATCTTCTTTACTCTGTGTAAGTCTTGCGCGATGTCGAAGCTCGGCTCTTTTCCACCTGACTACTAGATAGCATAACGTCAAGAGTGTGTTTATCTGCCATATCGAAATGAGAGAGTTTAGTCCAGAAAACTAGATGACAAACATGAAAGAAAAATAATCCATTCAGTCTATAGAAAGCACTTGCCAGGATTATCATTGAAATTACGAGCAGCGGCCCAGACCAGAGTGCTGATAGGAAAACTCCTTTTGGATCAAAATAGTTCTGGGTGGCAAAATTCTTCCAGTTTTTGCTCAAGAGTTTATTGATTCTTTCAGCAAAATATACACCAGCCACTGCACAACGAATTCAAGCATGTAAGAACTCCAGCCAACAAGAGCATAGCTCAATGACATGATGTATCGCCTCGTGACCATGAGGTCCTAGGTTCAATCTCCCACCCCAACATGTTGTCAAAAAAAAGCATGTAAGAACTCCAAACAAGGATTTCTTGTCCTTCAAATGATCAACAATTGGAATTGAAAAATACATAGAAATGTGCATATGAACTTGTAAAATGTGAATGTGAACTGTATACACAGGCAAGTGTACAGGCATGAAAGGGTTTTTGTGGTATGCAAAAAAGGTGTATTTGCCTTGAAAGGACCAGCAATTAAGAAATACATGAAGATGTACACATCAACATGTAAAATGTGAACATGAATTGTATCCAGTCATGTATGCGAGCACAAAAGAACTTTCGTCGTGTGCAAGAGGATTTCTTTCTAGTAAAAGGGCAGGCAATTGAGTAATACATGACATTGAAAACATTTGATCACCCACCTTACACTTTCTACAACAAGCAGAAAGAGATTGAAAAAGAGAGGTCAATTTTTTTTTTTTTTGATATCCGTGAGTGTCCAGGCTAGCTTACGTGCACCTCGACTAATCTCACGAGACAACCGCCCGACCTTAGTGGTCACGAGACAACCATCAAAGGTTGGCCTAGTGGTCATGAAAGGCCTTGAGATTAGTCGAGATGCGCGTATGCTGACCCGATCACTCACGGATATGAAAAAAAAAGAAAAAAAACCTCAGAGTTCATCTCTAAGCTGAAAAAGTAGTATGGCTAGAGAAAACTCGCTATTTTGCCAGTACAGAGGATGCAATATGTACATTATGCAAACATTATATGATTGCAATTTGCAACCTTGATGCAGCAAATGATTTCCAAGAAGATAGTTAAACCTCAGAGTTCATCTAACAATCATGAAAAACAGTCATGAGAATTATAAAGGGCTTAGAGATAATGAGTTTAAGCTATGGTGGTCACCTACCTAAAATTTAATATCCTACGAGTTTCCTTAGCAACCAAATTTAGTAGAGTCAGGCGGTTGTCTGTGAGATTAGTAAAGGTACGCACAAGCTGGCCTGTGAGATTAGTAAAGGTACGCACAAGCTGGCCTGGACATTCACGAATATCAAAAGAAAAGAAAAGAAAAAGAAAAAAAACCCTCAGAGTTCATCTCTAAGCTCAAAAAGTAGTATATTTCCCCCAACCTAGATGGCTAGAGCAAAACTCACTACTTTGCCAGTACAGAGGATGCAATATGTACAATCTGCAAAGATAATTCCATGATTGCAACCTAGATGCAGCAAACGATTTCCAAAAAAGATATTTAAATCTCAGAATCCATCTCTAAGCCCATAAAGTAGTAAATTGTTCATAACCAAGAATGCTAGACCAGAACTCACTACATTGCTAGTACAGAGGATGAAGTATATTTCAGCAAAATGTAAATGGATAAAGAGCACATAGAAGCAATAATCATACGTGCAAGAAGGAACAAGAACATCTGAAAGTTGGTACGCTTCCTGGTAAAGATAGTAATTATCAGCAACAATCCATGAAAACCCAATAACCCCATCAACCAAGGTTCCTGAAAAATGTCAAGAAACACATAAACAAATCTCACCGAATACTTCAATTCACACACTTTCGAATTGAGAACGAACTTCACAAAACCCACAAACCAAGAAAACAAGATCGAATTACAGGCAAAAAGAACAAAAGAAACAAAGAATTTTCGTGGGTTTTGAGTGAATGTTACCTTCCAGTCAATGGCGTGGAAGAAACCGACGAAATTGTCGACAGCGGGACGAAGACCGGATCGGAGTTCGGAGGAAAGTTTCTGAAACAGATCGGACATTTGGTCCATATGTTCCTCCATTGCAGATCTCAACTCGTCCATTAGTAGAAATTGAACTCAAGGTTCGAAAGAAGAGTTTTGATAATGGAATTTTTCACTTCTCAGTTTGCGTCTCTCTCAGTCTCAGCTGTGAGCTCTGTAAATTTCGTCTTCTTGATCGACCCAAAACCTCGAGCTCGGATCTGAAATCGCTGTGTGAAACGACAGCGTTTTCTCCGAAACCCCCCGGAAAATTCCAGAAATTATAAATTCAATTTTGGTTCCAAAAGTTTGAGAATTAATTATAAATTCATTTAAAAAAAAAAACATTTCAAGTGAGGGTTTAAACTTGAGGTTTTTGTACGGATGACCCCCTCGGGGCCGCGAAGTTTTTTAACCCAGTTTTTGAAAACTTATGTTTTTTGCCCTTCTCTCGTGCTAAGAAAGTGCACAAAGTCATTCGTACCCTTCGCTTATCACGAGGAGATCACAATTGTCTCCTCGTGATCGTGATAAGCGAAGGGTTATTTTGTAATATTCTATTTAGAATAAAAAGTTATTAGTTTTATTCAGTAAAAAAATTTACTGGAATAAAGTGAAACGTGTTTACGTTAACCTATACCAATGACCAACACCCATGGTTGAATATGAGTACTTGATCTTCATGTATGACATGATTGTGGATCAGACTCAAGTAGTCAGTCAAAACGGCAAAACGGTCTATAATATACGGATAAAGCTGAATATCTTATCTTGGTAACACTATTGGATGCGACACTTCCTTATCACGAGAAGGTAAAAAAACATAAGTTTTCGCGATGAGAGTTAAAAAACCTCGCAGCCCCCGAGGGGTGGGTCATCCGTACAAAAATCCCTACAAAAGAATTAGTTTGTTTTGATCACCAAAAATCATTAAAAAAGATATATATATTTTTTTTTTTGGTTGCACAAACTATCATGAAAACTACTTTAACTTGTTTGTGAATTCTTCTAATGTGCATAATTGTCACATCGTCCTCTTTGTTTTGCTTGGTGGGTCTATTTTTCGTAAAAAAACCTATTTTGGAATGCCTTGTATCTATTTTGACCCGCTACGAATGATCCGATCTCGCTGTTTTCGGCTTTTACTATTTTGTATCTGATTAGGCCTTGCCTTAGCCCACTATGCATTAGATCATTAGAAAGGGTGTTATATATAAACTTTCTAATGACTTTTGCCCATAATCAGTAATCTCTAATGTCTCCCAATTCGTAATACAATTGTCTCTCCAAAACGGTAAACTCTGGGTTAATTATCGCTATTTTCTTTGCTTGTCGAATTCTGTCATAACAACCTACTTTAAGTTGTTTTTCTTATTCTCATTGAAAGCTCGGTACCTTATCAGAAAAAAAAAATCTGACTGGGAGGTCCACTGCTTGTACCAAACATATAGACTTTACTTGTTGATTCTAAGTAATATATTTTTATGCCTGTTCCATTGTTGAGTTCAAATTTATATTCTAGACACATGATCTTAGACTTCTCATTCATGTAATGTTTGGTAGCATTATTGAAGAACTTGTACTGTAATATGTTTGACTATTGACAGTGCCTGCTTTTTGTGATATGATTTGGTTGATTTTTTATGCATTTCTCAAAATTTTGAAATTATAAGATGTTTGCAAGGACAAAAATATCTTTATCGATATCCATATTGGTAACTCAGATTTACGGATATTTCGGGAAGAATCACAGATATTACTGAAATTGATAGAAATATTGTAATTTTTTAATAAAACTTTAGTATTTAAGTAATACATTATTGCTTCAAACATATATATTTCAAAAATTAGAACTCAAATATGAATAATAATAAATAATAGATAATATTGAAAACTAAAAAATGAATGTGAACTTGAATACTTTATAGAATACAATTTTTGGTCAACAAATACATGATTCATAATTCAACAATAAGATAATTTTCACTTGATTTAATAAATTACAAATTATATTATAATAATCATAAAGTATGCCTTTAAAGTAGTTTTAGAGTTTAGATTTATTATGAATTGATTTTGGAACTTAAAAAAAATAAAAAGAAGTATAAATTATATAATACAAAAAATAAAAAAAAGTTGAAAATCTATGAAAAGGAGTGAGAGAATTAAAAGACAAGAAAAAAAAATTGGTTGTAGGGAGAGAAAAAATAAAATTATCTAATAAAAAAAGTTAAAAGAGGAAAACAAATAAAAAAAACTGAGCTTAGTGAGATTTAAACTTAAGACATAGTGAATAACAAACATAGGTAAAACCAACTGAGCTGGCCGTATTTTTGTTTAAAGAATAGTCCATATTTATATTGTACCAAGTATATTTCCGAAAATAAACAGAATATCGACGAAATTGATGGTTTTCACCGATATTTCATATTCCCGATTTTTCGCCTATATTTCCAATATTTAGTTGAAATTTCGGCGATTTTGGGTAAAAAAGATCTTGCCCCAATATCTCTATCCACCCTTCGAAATTAGTAATATTTCGGCAATTTTTTCATCCTTGAATGTTTGAGTAGTTCCCAATGAGCAATAATAAGAAAACTTTTTTTCTCTAGTTTCAGCCGTATGATTTCTTTTCTCTAGTTTGTTTTGTCTAATTTTGTCTAGTTATTTCAGTTGTATGATTTCTTGTCTCAAATTTTTAATTATATTTAATTAGTTATCATTCTTTTTACACACCCAATTTTAAGTTGAGGTACAAGTATTCAAACATCAAATTGTTGAATTAGAAAATCGTTTTGAGGATAGATTTCAAACAATGATAGCAGAGATGCGTAAACAATTTGTTACTTAGTTGATTGAGTGTAGTAGTTAAATGTTTTAGAAATTTGTAGTCATTTTGTCTATAGAAACCATTCAGAGTGTAGTAGTTGGATGTTTTAGAATTTTATAAGTTCTAAGAGTTTGCCTTTTTTAAAGATTTCCAAATCCATACTGTTGACCGAGAAATTTCGGCCAATCAGCGGTCGCCACATGTCTTCATCTTGGCCGGCGGATCGAATAAACTTAACCGAGCAAATTCGGTCATGGCTCAATTGGGCTTGAAATCGAATCGGGCTAAAAGTTATTTAAATGACAATTTGGCCCAAGCCCAAATAACCATTGGGCCCAGAACCCAAAAGTCCATTGGACCCAAGCCCATTGGATCCAAGCCCAAGCCCATTGGATCCAGGCCCATGAGAACTCTATAAATAGAGAGCTCATTCTTCATTTTTAAGGTTCAGAAAATTTCTTCTCTTAAGAGATCAGAGAGAATTCACAAGGCTCCCTGAATCCTAAAGACTGAACACCACTCCAAGTTCAAACATCTGAAGACTTCACCGCTACGCGAAGCTGCAGATTCAACATCGAGAACAAGCTGTGAAGCCCTCGATACAAATCCAACATCGAGAACAAGCTGTGAAGCCCTCGATACAAATCCAACATCGAGAACAAGCTGGGAAGCCCTCGATACAAATCCAACATCGAGAACAAGCTGCGAAGCCCTCGATACAAATCCAACATCGAGAACAAGCTGCGAAGCCCTCGATACAAATCCAACATCGAGAACAAGCTGCGAAGCCCTCGATACAAATCCAACATCGAGAACAAGCTGTGAAGCCCTCGAAACAAATCCAACATCGAGAACAAGCTGTGAAGCCCTCGATACAAATCCAACATCGAGAACAAGCTGCAAAGCCCTCGAAACACATTTACATTTGAGAGAGAAAGAATCAGAGGATAAACATTAGAGATTGTAATCCACTACGCACTGATACATACAATACAACAACACAAATTCAAATTCATTTACACCTGTCGAATTTCCATCCGTCGTTCGAAATCTCGTGTGAACAGATTGGCACGCCCAGTGGGACCTCTCTACCTCTCATCTCTCCCTCTCTCAAGAAGTTTCCTTCCCATAAAAAAAGAGGAAGAAATCTTTGCAACTTCATGCTACATCAACGCAGAAGAAGTCGACGACTCAAAAGAATTCTACCAAAGAACCTTTGTCTTCAATCGCATCAAGCCTTCAACTACTCGAACTTCGGTTTTCCAAAGGATGAGTATGGCCGCGACAAAAGAAGAAAATTCATGTCTAACTTCTACCTCCACTCGAACTTCAACTTTCCAAAGGTTAAGTGTCTCCACATCAAAGAAAGACCGACCTTCAATATCTGTTTTTGATCGCCTCAAAGGGACAAATGATCAACAAGAAGGAAAGATGAAGACCGTAGGGGCAAGACTCTTCGATGAAGTAAATAGCGACAAGAAGATTCATAGTCGTGTTCCTTCGCGCATGAAGAGGAAATTATATGTTCTCATAAATACAGAAGGCTCCTTGAAGATGAAGAAAAATATCATCATTCTAACCAATCCTACAAATGAAGGATCTGATCAAGACCATGATGAAGATAAGATCTTTTGAAATGTCATACTCCTTAACGTAAGAGTATAAACTACATGTTGCTCCTGGCCCGCACGAGCTTAAAAGGTGAACGGCCCAAGTAAAAAAAAAAAAAAAACAATGTAATACTCCTTAACGTAAGAGTATAAACTACATGTTGCTCCTGGCCCGCATGAGCTTAAAAGGTGAACGACCCAAAATAAAAAAAAAAAAAAAAAAAAAAAAAAAAAAAAAAAAAAATCGATCATTCATCATGTAATCTGAACTACGTTATGACTTGATCCCTTCCATCTAAGGGTACGTAGGCAACTTAAAGAAAAAATATATATATACTTTAAGTTCAGTCACAACAATAAAAAAATAAAAGGGATTACATTCCATTTGAACTACGATATGACTTGATCCCTTCCATTCAAGGGTACGTAATCGATGTTCGAACTCAAGAGCAAAAGAAGCAATGATAGTACCAATTCCACTACGCCAAACAAGCTTCATTATTACTATTTGACTTCAGATTGTAATATTTCATTCAGCTTGTTATTAGGCCAAATCAAATTTTCATCACTGCGCTACTCATATCCAAGTTCAGTTGCAAGTTTGCGCATCACCAAGTTCAGTTGCAAGTTTGCGCATCACCAAGTTCAGTTGCAAGTTTGCGCATCTCCAAGTTTTGCTGCGTTGCGCATCACCAAGTTCAGTTGCAAGTTTGCGCATCACCAAGTTCAGTTGCAAGTTTGCGCATCACCAAGTTCAGTTGCAAGTTTGCGCATCTCTAAGTTCAGCTGCAAGTTTGCGAATCTCCGAGTTCAGCTGCAAGTTTGCGCATCTCCAAGTTCAGCTGCAAGTTTGCGCATCTCCAAGTTCAGCATCTCCAAGTTCATCTCCAAGTTCAGCATCTCCAAGTTCAGCTGCAAGTTTGTGCATCTCCAAGTTCAGCTGCAAGTTTGCGCATCTCCAAGTTCAGCTGCAAGTTCTGCTGCAAGTTTGCGCATCTCCAAGTTCTGCGCATCTCCAAGTTCTGCTGCAAGTTTGCGCATCTCCAAGTTCAGCTGCAAGTTTGCGCATCTCCAAGTTCAGCTACAAGTTCTGCGCATCTCCAAGTTCTGCTGCAAGTTCTGCGCATCTCCAAGTTCCGCTGCAAGTTTGCGCATCTCCAAGTTCAGCTGCAAGTTTGCGCATCTCCAAGTTCAGCTGCAAGTTCTGCGCATCTCCAAGTTCTGCTGCATCATCTTGCATCATCTCGCTGTTGCTGCATTATTTTGCATCATCTCCAAGTTCAGCTGCATCATCTTGCATCATCTCGCTGTTGCTGCATCATCTTGCATCATCTCCAAGTTCGCTGCTGCTGCATCATCTTGCATCATCTCCAAGTTCGCTGCTGCTGCATCATCTTGCATCATCTCCAAGTTCGCTGCTGCTGCATCATCTTGCATCATCTCCAAGTTCGCTGCTGCTGCATCATCTCCAAGTTCGCTGCTGCTGCATCATCTCCAAGTTCGCTGCTGCTGCATCATGTTCGCTGCTGCTGCATCATCTCCTCATCAGCATCTCTAAGTTCGCTGATGATGCAGTCATTGTAGCTGCATCATCTCATCATCTCCAAGTTCGCGCGCCTGCATCATCGCGCGCGCCTGCATCATCGCGCGCGCCTCCAAGTTCGCGCGCGCCTCCAAGTTCGCGCGCCTGCATCATCGCGCGCGCCTCCAAGTTCGCGCGCGCCTCCAAGTTCGCGCGCGCCTGCATCATCGCGCGCGCCTCCAAGTTCGCGCGCGCCTGCATCATCGCGCGCCTCCAAGTTCGCGCGCCTCCAAGTTGCCTGCATCATCGCGCGCGCCTCCAAGTTCGCGCGCGCCTCCAAGTTCGCGCGCGCCTGCATCATCGCGCGCGCCTCCAAGTTCGCGCGCGCCTGCATCATCGCGCGCGCCTCCAAGTTCGCGCGCGCCTGCATCATCGCGCGCCTCCAAGTTCGCGCGCCTGCATCATCGCGCGCGCCTGCATCATCGCGCGCGCCTGCATCATCGCGCGCGCCTGCATCATCGCGCGCCTCCAAGTTGGCGCGCCTGCGCATCATCGCGCGCGCCTCCAAGTTGGCGCGCCTGCGCATCATCGCGCGCGCCTCCAAGTTCGCGCGCCTGCGCATCATCGCGCGCGCCTCCAAGCGCCTGCATCATCGCGCGCCTGCATCATCGCGCGCGCCTCCAAGTTCGCGCGCGCCTGCATCATCGCGCGCGCCTCCAAGTTCGCGCGCGCCTGCATCATCGCGCGCCTCCAAGTTCGCGCGCCTGCATCATCGCGCGCGCCTCCAAGTTCGCGCGCCTGCGCATCATCGCGCGCGCCTGCATCATCGCGCGCGCCTCCAAGTTCGCGCGCCTGCGCATCATCGCGCGCGCCTCCAAGTTCGCGCGCCTGCGCATCATCGCGCGCGCCTCCAAGTTCGCGCGCGCCTCCAAGTTCGCGCGCCTGCGCATCATCGCGCGCGCCTCCAAGCGCCTGCATCATCGCGCGCCTCCAAGCGCCTGCATCATCGCGCGCCTCCAAGCGCCTGCATCGGCGCGTAGTTCGCGCGCCTCCAAGCGCCTGCATCATCGCGCGCCTCATCGCGCGCGCCTGCATCATCGCGCGCCTCATCGCGCGCGCCTGCATCATCGCGCGCGCCTCCAAGTTCGCTGCTGCTGCATCATCTCCAAGTTCGCTGCTGCTGCATCATGTTCGCTGCTGCTGCATCATCTCCTCATCAGCATCTCTAAGTTCGCTGATGATGCAGTCATTGTAGCTGCATCATCTCATCATCTCCAAGTTCGCGCGCCTGCATCATCGCGCGCGCCTCCAAGTTCGCGCGCGCCTCCAAGTTCGCGCGCGCCTCCAAGTTCGCGCGCCTGCATCATCGCGCGCGCCTCCAAGTTCGCGCGCGCCTCCAAGTTCGCGCGCGCCTGCATCATCGCGCGCGCCTCCAAGTTCGCGCGCGCCTGCATCATCGCGCGCCTCCAAGTTCGCGCGCCTCCAAGTTGCCTGCATCATCGCGCGCGCCTCCAAGTTCGCGCGCGCCTCCAAGTTCGCGCGCGCCTGCATCATCGCGCGCGCCTCCAAGTTCGCGCGCGCCTGCATCATCGCGCGCCTCCAAGTTCGCGCGCCTGCATCATCGCGCGCGCCTGCATCATTGCGCGCCTCCAAGTTGGCGCGCCTGCGCATCATCGCGCGCGCCTCCAAGTTGGCGCGCCTGCGCATCATCGCGCGCGCCTCCAAGTTCGCGCGCCTGCGCATCATCGCGCGCGCCTCCAAGCGCCTGCATCATCGCGCGCCTGCATCATCGCGCGCGCCTCCAAGTTCGCGCGCGCCTGCATCATCGCGCGCGCCTCCAAGTTCGCGCGCGCCTGCATCATCGCGCGCCTCCAAGTTCGCGCGCCTGCATCATCGCGCGCGCCTCCAAGTTCGCGCGCCTGCATCATCGCGCGCGCCTCCAAGTTCGCGCGCCTGCGCATCATCGCGCGCGCCTGCATCATCGCGCGCGCCTCCAAGTTCGCGCGCCTGCGCATCATCGCGCGCGCCTCCAAGTTCGCGCGCCTGCGCATCATCGCGCGCGCCTCCAAGTTCGCGCGCCTGCGCATCATCGCGCGCGCCTCCAAGTTCGCGCGCGCCTCCAAGTTCGCGCGCCTGCGCATCATCGCGCGCGCCTCCAAGCGCCTGCATCATCGCGCGCCTCCAAGCGCCTGCATCATCGCGCGCCTCCAAGCGCCTGCATCGGCGCGTAGTTCGAGCGCCCGCATCATCGCGCGCGCCTCCAAGTTCGCGCGCCTGCGCATCATCGCGCGCGCCTCCAAGTTCGCGCGCCTGCGCATCATCGCGCGCGCCTCCAAGTTCGCGCGCCTGCGCATCATCGCGCGCGCCTCCAAGCGCCTGCATCATCGCGCGCGCCTGCCTCATCGCGCGCGCCTGCCTCATCGCGCGCGCCTGCCTCATCGCGCGCGCCTGCATCATCGCGCGCGCCTAAGAAAATTATTTAAGAAAATTATCTAAAAATATGTATAAAGGTGGACTTGAACCCAAGACCAAAGGAAACAAAGGTTCTACATGTTCCACTTTGCCAAACAAGATTTATTGTTACAATTTATCTTTAGATTGTAATACTTCATTCAACTTGAAATTTAGGTGGGTTCTAAATTTCCTTCCATAATCATGACCTTAAGTTAAAATTTTCGAACTTCATGTCAAAATTGATTGGAATCCCAAAAGTATACCAAGTCAAATTTTCATTCAAGCTAAATTTCCAGCAAAACCCAAAATTTTCCTAAAATTAAAATTTTGGGCATATTCCAAATTTTATTTCCAAGCGTGATTTAGAGTCAAAAGTTATCTAAATCCGAGTCTCAAATCAAATATGCCAAAATAAAATTTTCAACACTTCTACTCCGAATTCAAGCCAAACTTCAATAAAATATCATAGTTTTTCCTAGAATTAAAATTTTGGGCATATTCCTAGAATTAAAGTAGAACACAAGAATCTACTAAAATAAAATTATCTAATAAAAAAAGTTAAAAGAGGAAAACAAATAAAAAAAACTGAGCTTTGTGAGATTTAAACTTAAGACATAGTGAATAACAAACATAGGTAAAACCAACTGAGCTGGCCGTATTTTTGTTTAAAGAATAGTCCATATTTATATTGTACCAAGTATATTTCCGAAAATAAACAGAATATCGACGAAATTGATGGTTTTCACCGATATTTCATATTCCCGATTTTTCGCCTATATTTCCAATATTTAGTTGAAATTTCGGCGATTTTGGGTAAAAAAGATCTTGCCCCAATATCTCTATCCACCCTTCGAAATTAGTAATATTTCGGCAATTTTTTCATCCTTGAATGTTTGAGTAGTTCCCAATGAGCAATAATAAGAAAACTTTTTTTCTCTAGTTTCAGCCGTATGATTTCTTTTCTCTAGTTTGTTTTGTCTAATTTTGTCTAGTTATTTCAGTTGTATGATTTCTTGTCTCAAATTTTTAATTATATTTAATTAGTTATCATTCTTTTTACACACCCAATTTTAAGTTGAGGTACAAGTATTCAAACATCAAATTGTTGAATTAGAAAATCGTTTTGAGGATAGATTTCAAACAATGATAGCAGAGATGCGTAAACAATTTGTTACTTAGTTGATTGAGTGTAGTAGTTAAATGTTTTAGAAATTTGTAGTCATTTTGTCTATAGAAACCATTCAGAGTGTAGTAGTTGGATGTTTTAGAATTTTATAAGTTCTAAGAGTTTGCCTTTTTTAAAGATTTCCAAATCCATACACATTTATGAACTTTCATCTGCTTGTCTGTATTGGTATTGGTTTAATTTGGTTTTTCGAAGGACCTACCAACGTCGATAAAGAATTATTTTCGAAAGCTTTGAAAATAGTATTATTAGCCTTTAAAAATAGTGAAAGCGTTCGAAAAAGATAATTTGACTACAAAATGTCAAATAATTATCGTACGTGTCAAGCAAACACATGGATACAATTGTTTTTTTTTTTCTACAACAGGTAAGAGTGAGAGATTGAACTTAGGCCCTCTTAATCACTAGTTGATACATCATGTCACTTGAACTATGCTCTTGTTGGCCATGAATACAATTATTAGTACTTGGTTTTTGTGTGTGAACTTGGTTCAACCATAATAACTCACGCCTTGGGATTTCAATGCCCTCCTAGAGGGAATGAGTTCAATCCTTGGTGGCCACGAGTTTTTTTGGCAGCCAAATGTTGTAGGGTCAGGCGGTCTGTCCCGTGAGATTAATCGTGGTGAGCGTAAGCTGACCCGAACACTCACGAATATAAAAAAAAAAAAAAAAAAAAAAAATAAACCCACATACTTTTCATAAAAATAAAAGTAGATAATGACAATATTACTCTCTTGAGATCTCTCTCCATCACACTTTATTATCATGTAATCACATGCAATCTAACCATATATATATATATTAGAAAAAGTCTTAGATTTATAGAAGTTTGCCAAAGTTACATTTTGGGTGGTGGTGTGGCTGACATCTTTGTCAAACAATATTAAATAGTGGGTGTGGGACACAAAAGTAAGCTGTTTATGGACAAAAGGCACCTCTTTTTGACTCATTTTCTTTATCCATCTACTCATCTTCCACAAATTTACCATTCTTCAAAATTCCTTTTAAACACATTTGGTTTCTTTTCTTTCTTTCTTTGAACCATACCTTTCCCTTTTGAGCTTCTCTATCATCCACCATTGGTGCATGCCTTAGCCAAACTCAAAATGAAAGATAAAATAGAGAGCTCCTAATTCTAGTAATCTTTCTTTTTCGTTGAAGAAAAAATAGGAGCTCTTGATTTGGCCGGCTGATATGGGATAACCTATTTGAAACAAAGAGAAAGAAGTTTTACTGTTGGGATGGGATTCGGGGGGAATAAGCTGCAGCGGCCGGACAATAATAAGGTCGTTCGCCGTAAATTTATCCAAGAGTTCGGGCTTCTACGCGAAGAACGTGCTGAAAAAAAAGAACGCCTTGAGTAACAAAGTGGCTAATAGCTTGCATATGTTAGTCCATAGTAACAAAGTGGACCGCCTCCCCGGGTAAAAACTGTCGAAGGCAAGGTGTATTTCGAGTGAATAAGGCCTCGTTTGATAACTATTTTGTTTTTAGTTTTTGGTTTTTGAAAATTAAGCCTATAAACAATACATCCAAATATGAATTCCTATCCTAACTTTCATATTTGTAAAGAAAACATCACAATTTTTAGTTAAATTTTAAAAACAAAAGTAAGTTTTTGAAAGCTTATTTTGTTCTCTCTCCAAATTTTCACTTAGATTTTACAAACACTTCTATAGGCTTAATTTTCAAAAACCAAATGGTTATCAAACGGAGCTTAAAATGTTTAATTTCGTATTTTTTGTTTTATCAAAGGGCTCATTTGTTGTTGTCCATAAAGCAACACGTTTGTTCAAGTACTTAGGCACTTTTGGCCATGTTTTGATGACTTTGTTGTTGTAGCATACAATTAAATTAGAATGACGTTATATACTTTAATGTAATTGCACCCAATAGGTTCATAAACTACTTTGAGATGAATGCTTTTTTTCTTTTCTCAAAGGAAGTTCTTCTATATTGACTATTAACTGCATCACATTTTTTGTTCAATCGTCTCGAAATGAGTAAAATTGTAGATATTATATCTATCCAACATGAGGTTGAAGATTCAAAATTTCACCCCACATTCGTTGTAAAAAAAAAAAAAACATGCGTAAATTATATTTTTGGTCCTTGAGGTTTGACTTTGGTAACATTTGAGTTCTTAAGGTTTCAAACTCAACATTTTTTTTGTACCTGAGGTTTACATTTGGTGCGTTTTTGGTCACTCTGTCAATTTTTCAGTTAAATCTTGACGGAAAGCTAACGTGACAACTATTTATTATTATTATTATTATTTTCTCTCTTTTCTCCTTCTCCCTCAACCTTCAGTCTTCTTCTTCTTCCTCCATCCACCGCTGTTGCTGCAGCCGATTGCACCTGAATGAAAAGTCGAGTCTCAATGAGTTTGTGGCTGCCCCAAAGTCGAGCCTCAAGGAAGAGGAGAGAAGGAGAAAGGAGAGAGAATAAAAAATAGTTGTCACGTCAACTTTCCGTTAAGTTTTAACAGAATAAAATTGACAGAAGGATAAAAAACACATCAAATACAAACCTGAGGGACCAAAAATGTTGAGTTTGAAACCTCGTGATCCCAAATGCTACCAAACTCAAACTTTCGAGACCAAAAATATAATTTACTTAAAAAATAATCATCAACCTTTGTATAGAGAACATGGTTATGCATTCTTACACATGAAGATCATTGCTCAGACAAATTTTCTATTTGTCTTTCTTGACTTTAGTATTGAAATATGTTTTGGTTGTACCATATTCCTTTTGCAGTGCCTTATAGGATTTTAGATGATTGCCAATGATGTTCAAACAATCACATATATAAAATACACTATTTTCAAATTTTAAGAAACAAAATGTTAGTATTTAAAAAAAAAATGTTGCGTTTCCATACAATAATATATTTGAATAGTAAACTTTCTCAAGTTAATTTTAGAATAACCAACAATTGAAAGAAAATATTTTAGAGAAAACAAAACATATACAATATCTTTTATATATGTATATATATATATATATTTATTTTTTAAAAAAATATTTAATTAATGCAAGTGGAGGGATTGAACCTGACCTCTTAACCAATGGGACACAATTTTATGTCGATCTAGGCTAAATTTAGCTATATAACGCCAAACAAGCATAACTGACATACGTTTGTGTTGATGATCAAAAAGTTTGGAGTTCGAATTTCAAACCCCAATATACTAAAAAAAAAAGAAAAAAAAAAAAAATTGGCTAAATATATTGTTGTCTATGAAAATGATGGTAGGTTTTATTTGTTTATTGAACAAGTTAGAAATTAAAGTTGAGGAGTCAGTTTTAGCATTAAAGGAATTATAAAACTTTATGAAGTTTATAATATTTAATGAGTCATAAGTTTGGTTCATTTATGTTAAAGTGAATGGAATCTCCATGGAATTGAAAAAGGTTACTAGAGTATATTAGGCAGTATTCCTTTGGTTATTCAATTATTTTTTTTGTAACAGTATTTTAATTATTAACGCAAGGATTGAATCTATGACTTCTTAGTCAATAACACAACTTTATACCAATCGAGCTATGTTCGATTGCAATAATAATGCATTTAAATTTGTTTGCACAAATACAAGACTAATTAACTCCTACATCTAGGGATGCGCTCACTCACTGGTTGCATTTTTTTTAAAAATCTACCATAAAATAGAATTAAATCCCCACTTTTTGGTATCTTAGGTGGAGTGCTCATTTAATAATTATGCTAAACAATTAATCTAGAAACATAATAGTTAAGTTAGAATAACTTACCTTGATGTGTCCGTTGTCAAAAAGAACTTTAACAACCAAATCAATGGAGTGAAAAATAAATAAATTAAAAAGAGTAAATGAGAAGTAGATTAGTATACTATATAACACGTATAATTTGAAGTAATTGGCAACAGGAGCATAGTTCAATTAACATTGTTGATATCGAAATTTGGTATCAACAATAAATTTGATTTAATTGGTGGAACAAATTTGATCTTGCAACAACTTGAAAAAGAAAGAGGGTAAGCTAGGGTCGGTGGTGGACTTTCTACACCGACTCCAACGCTCAAATTAAGTTTTAGAATGAGAAACAGAGAGAAAGAGCTATGAAATTTGAATAATATCCAATTACTTATCAAATATGATATAATCCACTTTTGGAGCTATTAAATGGTCAATTATGAGAATCTTTATGACTCTCACATAAGTTCGGTCGTTACAAAAATCGTGTAACGATTCTTGAAGAGACGTTTGACCTTCAACGAGATCGGTTTTTTTGTTCCTTTCGGGCGAGCCGATTTCGGGAGGAAGACCTCTGATCAGAAGTTGAGGTGGTTCGTGTTAAGTGCAACCTTATTAACCTTATTATATTTGAGCACTAGACAAAGACAATTTATCATTATGATTTATAGCCCATAGTACAAAAGTATTTACACAAAACCCCATCACATATACTAAAAATTCTCCTTCACATTAAGTAAAGCAAATAAAAAAACCAAAGAAGATCCAAAAAAGTGTCTCAATAAAGCTGCTTGCCCATTAAGTTAAGCACCACACAACTTTATAAAATCATTACATAAATCATCCATAAATCATCTCCATACTTCTTCCTCTTTAATTACCCTATTTTTATTTCTTCTTTTATTCCTTCTCTTCACCATTTCCACCAGAGAGAGCTCTGTGTGATTACCATGGCCGCCGGCCATCTGAGGAAGCTGATAGTAGAAGTTGTCGACGCTCGTAATCTCTTGCCTAAAGATGGACATGGGACCTCGAGTCCTTACGCGGTGATCGACTACTACGGCCAGCGGAAGCGGACTCAAACCGCGGTCCGGGACCTGAACCCGACGTGGAACGAGGTTCTTGAGTTCAATGTCGGGCCGCCCTCAAGCGTGTTTGGGGATGTTTTGGAGCTTGATGTGAACCATGACCGGACCTACGGTCCGACACGGCGGAGCAACTTTCTGGGGCGGATCAGGCTGAGTTCCACGCAGTTTGTGAAGAAAGGGGAGGAGGCTTTGATTTATTTTCATTTGGAGAAGAAGAGCCTCTTTAGTTGGATTCAAGGAGAGATTGGCTTGAGGATTTATTACTCCGACGACCGCGTTTCGCCTCCACCTTCTCCTCCGCCGCCGGTTGAGAAAATCGACAATGTTAATACTGTCGAGCCACCACCGGCGGCAGGACAAGAAGAAGGTGATGCTCTCACTAAACTCAACAATTTAAATTATGGTATATTTAGGTATTTGGAATTTCACATTTGCCAGAATTTTAACATGCAATTTTATGTTTTGATTACACAATTTTTTTTTTCTTTTTTAGCGGGAGTATTCGAACCTCGATTGACTTGTTATTGTCAACATAACTCGGATCCGAAGGAAAAAAAAAAAAAAAACCTTTCTACTGACATCATCAATTTTTTTTTTAATATTATTTTATAGCTCTAGCTGCGGGGCGAGCTGATCTCGCTCTAGGCTCTAGCTACGGGCGTAGGCTGGTCTCGCTCTAGCTCTAGGTTCATTTAAGATCAGAAAATTTCAAAATTTGAAGTTTTTTTTTCCAGATGTGAGACCAGCCCGCGCTCGCAGCTAGAACTAGACAATAATATTAAAAAAAAATGATGTCAGAGGTCAATTTCACTTATCAGATCCGAGTTAGTTTGACAAATGAACTAAAATAGAGAGTCAGTCGTACAATTCTCCTAATTTTATAACATATTAATCATGGCTCAATCCAAAAGTTTAAATCGATAACCTATCACATATTTAATTTTTATAATTGAGATTTAAACATAAAATTATTTTTCTTTTATATATATATATATTAATCAATTCAATTCAATAAAATTTAAAATTGAAGTCGATAAAACTATAGCTAAAAAAAATAATAATAAAATAATAATAATAATAATAATAATGAGTAATGTTATAGTAATTACTGATGGTAAATTTAATAGAGTAAAACTTGCTTGCTGCCTTGCTGCCCAGCCACCTGCCCTGAATTGATTGGCTAATATTAAACCATTTTTAAATAATAAAAAAATATTTCAACGCCGTTTACTTGGTTTTTGTCCATAACTTTCTTTTTCTTATTCTAGTAAATTAACAATTTTTCCTACTCTCTCTTCATTTCTCTACCCCTCAAACTTCAAGGTCATGAAATTTCAATTGGGGTTTACGGTTTAGGAGAATTTCATTTTTATATAGGCATAAATTTCACTGTTGGATTCTTCTGAGGTTGGTAAAAGAAAAGGTTGATTGAATTATATTTTTTTAAGAAAAATTTTAAAAAATAAAAATGGTAACAAAAAAATATTTTATTTGTCTAGATATATTCTTTAGAGTATTACAAATCTTGTTAAAAAATAGTTAACCAACAAAAAAGAAAAAAGATACTTATTGTAGAAAAAGGAAGAGAGAGTTGAGAGATGAAATTGAAAATATAGAAGTGGAAAAAAGAGAGAGAAAATAGGGGAAGTTGTTTACGAAGAAAGGAAAAGTTACGGAAGAAATAAAAAGTTACGGAAGAAAAAAAATTAAGTAAACGGCGTGAAATGTTTTTTTTATTTAAAAAATAATATAAATTTTCAGTCAATCAAATCGTAACACGGCTGCAAAAGATACTTGTAGCCCGGACTCTAAGCAAGTTTTACTCAATTTAATATTTTATTCCTGTTCTTAACAGATTCAACCGAACCTACAGACGAAACGTTTGAAAGCACTGCAGCTCCAGCAGCTGAAACTTCAGCCGTCGAGGACGCTGCAGCTCCGACAACTGAAACTCCGGCCGTTGATGTCACTGCAGCTCCGGCGGCCGAAACTCCGGCAGAAACTGCAGCTCCAGCTATTGAAACGCCGCCTTCAGAACCACACCCACCACCGGAAGAAGCAAAGCAGGCGGTGGCGCCGCCGGAAAATTCACCTGAAGACGATCAAACTCCGACGACACCCCCGTCGGAGTCAAAACCAGAACCAACCGTCAACTTTGCGCCGCAGCCAATCAGAAGACCAGTGCCGACGTCAATCTACACACCGGAGTCAACAGAAAGTCAAACAATCGAACGGTCGACATTCGATCTTGTTGAGAAGATGCACTACCTCTTCGTGCGAGTAGTTAAAGCACGCTCACTCGCCACCAGCAACCGTCCGATCGTGAAAATCGAAGCGTTTGGTAAACGCGTCACATCAAAACAAGCCAGAAAGAGCCACGTGTTCGAGTGGGACCAGACGTTCGCATTCAGCCGCGAAGCAGCAGATTCCGCCTCCATGATGGAAATTTCCATCTGGGACATTGAAAACGACGCCGTATCAACGCCATCCGACGTGGACAAACGCAATTTCTTAGGTGGCTTGTGTTTCGAGGTATCAGATATTCTCCTGCGGGACCCACCGGACAGTCCGCTGGCCCCACAATGGTACAGATTAGAAGCGGAGAGAAACGACGTCGCTTTCACCGGGTATTTAATGTTAGCCACGTGGATCGGTACGCAAGCCGACGACGCGTTTGGAGACGCGTGGAAGACAGACGCCGCCGGGAATTTCAACTCCACAGCGAAAATTTACCAATCGCCGAAGCTTTGGTATCTACGAGCCACCGTGATCGAAGCCCAAGACGTCGTTCCAATCACCTCCATGAAAGAAGCTTCGTTTCAAGTTAAAGCCCAACTGGGTTTCCAAGTTTCGGTAACCAGACCCGCCGTGTCTCAAAACGGAGTTCCGTCGTGGAACGAGGATTTGCTCTTCGTCGCCGCCGAACCGATGACCGACCACTTGGTCTTCACCCTCGAGATCCGCCGCAGCTCGAAATCTCCGGCCGCCATGGGGGTCGTCAGAATCTCGCTTACCGACATCGAGCGGCGCGTGGATGACCGGAAAGTGACGGCACGGTGGTGCACGCTCGCCGGTCCGGTGGATGAAAAGGGATCGTCGTACAAGGGAAGGATTCAGGTGAGGCTGTGTTTCGACGGTGGGTATCACGTGATGGATGAAGCGGCGCACGTTGGCAGCGACTACCGGCCGACGGCGAGGCAGCTGTGGAAGCCGCCGGTGGGTTTGATCGAGCTCGGTGTGATTGGGTGTAAGAATTTGGTGCCGATGAAGTCGACGGCGGCCGGAAAGGGATCCGCCGACGCGTACTGTGTGGCGAAATACGGGTCGAAGTGGGTCCGAACCCGGACGGTCTGCAACAGTTTTGACCCGAAATGGAACGAGCAATATACATGGCAGGTATTATTTATTATACATATTATAGCCAAAAAGTTTTTCTATATTGATAAATATACTTTTCTTTTTTTGCATTTTTAAAACAAAAAATATATGAAAGTTCAATCTTTTTCATGTAAAATAAATAATTTAAGCCTTTAGTACTAACTTCTTATTTTCATTTTTTTGTACAATATTTCTTCTCACAAATTTTAATTTATTTGGAAAGTAATAATATAATTAAAGTTTAATTATGCAATTGGTTGGTATTTATTATCTGTATAACTTTTATTTTAGATTTTAGCTGTTTTTTAATAATATTGTTTTTTTTTTAATTTTTTTTATAAAAATATTGTAGGTTTCGTCTTTTCAAAAGACGACCTCACAATCTTGGGTGAAGGTCGTCTTTTGAAAAGACGATCTTGCGTGAAAGATAACCTTCATCGGCAGATACTTTCATTTTATTAAAAAATTGATATCTTTTTAACATATTCAAAATTTTCAAAAAAGATATGGTTGGAAAGCTTACAAAGAGCTTCAATTTAATATTTAGTTTCATTATTTTTGAAGTTGTGTATCTAAAAATAAGGATCATCGAAGTTGGACTATAGTTCTGCAAATTTCGGAACTAAAGATTCTTTTGACAAGTGCATTCAAAAATTGATATATTTTTATCCAGATATTCAAAAACTGTTGGAAAGCCAACCCTAGCTTCAATTTGATACCTAGTTTCACTATTTTTGGAGTTGTGTATCAAAAATATATATTGTCAAAGTTATGAAAACTTCACTAAACCCATAACTGAAGATCGGACTGAAAACTTCAAAACTGTAGCTAAACTTCCACGATTTGTATCTTTTAATACACAATTCTACAAATAGTGAAACCATATATCAAATTGAAGCTCTCTGCGTTAGATTTTCAACCGTACATTTTTTTCGAAATTTTTGAATATCTGGTTAAGAAGATATCAATTTTTGAATGCACTTCTCAAAACAATATTCAGTTCTGAAATTTATAGAACTATATAGTCTAATTTCGATGTTCTTTATCTTTTGATACACAACTCCAAAAATAGTGAAACTAGGTATCAAATTGAACATCTCTTTGTTAGCTTTACCTTTTTTGAAAATTTTGAATATCTCGTTAAAAAGATATCAATTTTTTAATAAAAGGAACGTACCTGACAATGAAGGTCGTCTCCATCCATGTGGAGCAAGATCGTCTTTTCAAAAATCGTTTCAAATCTACGATATTTTTATAAATTTTTTTTTAAAAATACAATATTATTAAAAAACAGCCTTAGATTTTTCTTTAAATTGGATAGTTAAATATTTTTTTGGTATCAAATATACATTAGAATAGAATTAAAGAAACATTAATTTTTTTAAAGAAATGATTTAAATTTAATTATAATAATTTATCATTAATAAAGTTTTTTTTTTTTTTTTTTTAACTAAAAAAACATTTAAATATTTTACTTTGACATCAAGATATGATTTTTTTAAATATTATCTTCATATAGGGTGGAAATTCTAATTTATATTCTTCCTTTTTGGCAAGTGATCAAAACATTACTTTTTCATTTTTGTTGTAATAAAAAAAAGAAACAGCCTATAGACTAATTTATATTTTAAAAAATTAACCTCAATTTACAAAAAAAAAAAATAAAAAAATAAAAAAATAATTGAGGGGTGAAGATGAACCCATTTGATATTTATTTTTTTATTATTATTATTTTTTTTTTTTTTATGTTAATAGTTTCAATCCGTTGGATAATTATTTGATGTTTTATTTTTTAATTCTTAAAATTAACCCTACAAACACTAGTTTTATTTATAAGTTTTTATTTTTTTTTATTTTATTTTTTTATCTTTTACAAATATTTTTAAAATTTAAATCAAGTTTAGAAAATTGACGTCCATATTTTTCAAAGAAATAAAAAAATTATGTCGATATGAATTTATGTTTATTTAACATAAAATTGTTTCCGTCAGGTTTACGACCCATGCACGGTTTTGACAATCGGTGTTTTCGACAGTACAGAAGAACCCAAAACAGACGGTCCAACTGAACCGTTTCGGCCCGATTCACAAATTGGCAAACTCCGAATCCGAATCTCAACATTAAAAACCGGAAAGATATACAGAAATTTCTACCCTCTCATCGTTTTATCCGCCGCCGGAACCAAGAAAATGGGCGAACTGGAAATCGCCGTCCGATTCATCCGTACAGCGCCACCGTTGGATTTCATCCACGTGTACACCCAGCCACTGCTGCCGTTGATGCACCACGTGAAGCCCCTCGGAATCCGGCAACAGGATCAGCTCAGGAGCGCGGCGGTGGAGACGGTGGTCGGCCACCTCTCGAGATCGGAGCCGCCACTCCGACGAGAGATCGTTCTGTTCATGCTCGACGCCGAATCGCAAGGCTTCAGCATGCGGAAAGTCCGTGCGAATTGGTACAGAGTCATAACCGTGGCCGCCACCGTGATCTCCGCCGTGAGATGGATCGACGACACCCGATCGTGGCGGAATCCGACAGCCACGATTCTCGTCCACGCGCTGCTGGTGGTTCTGATCTGGTTTCCCGATCTGATCATTCCGACGATTTCATTTTACGTGTTCGTCACCGGCGCGTGGAATTACAAATTTCGGTCGCCGGAGCTTTTTCCGCATTTTGATTCGAAGCTGTCGATGGCCAACGGCGTCGATTGGGACGAATTGGACGAGGAGTTCGACGGCGTGCCGAGCACGAGGTCGCCAGAAGTTATACGGATGAGGTACGATAAGTTGAGGGCGGTTGGGGCGCGTGTGCAGAGCTTATTGGGGGATTTGGCGACTCAAGGAGAGCGCGTGCAGGCGTTGGTGACATGGCGAGACCCACGCGCCACCGGGATTTTCACGGCTATATGCTTTGCGGTGGCGGTGGCGCTCTACGTGGTGCCGTTGAGGATGGTGGCAGTGGCGTTCGGGTTTTATTACCTCCGTCACCCGATTTTTCGAGATCGGTTGCCATCGCCGGTTCTTAACTTCTTGAGACGGCTTCCATCTTTGTCGGATCGCTTGATGTAGTACATAGGGGAGGAGAAAGATTATTTTTTTTTTTTTACTTACGAATGAAATAGCTATAAGTTAGCTCAACTAGTTAAAATAATATACCTTCCACCAAAAAGTGAGAAGTTAGAAGAAATATTTTTAGGTTTAAATCTCTCACATTTGAAATTAGGCCAGGTTTACTCAACCGTAACGAAATTTCCCAATAATTAAGGCTTCAATTTTAATCGTTTTCCTTTTGATAGTGTTTACTTAAGCTAATTTGCTAATTCAAACGTAATCTGATTTTCATTAGGAGTGTTTTGTTGCATGTAATATGTCGTGAGTTTACCATAATACCATTTCACTCTAATTTTGTTCAGAATCGTGTGAAGACTCGTTGTTCGAATTGTGTTCTTTAGTGAACTCGCGGTACTCTTGTGCAGACTCGTGTGGATACTCGTAAACTCATTTTTCAACATGAATTTTCATATTCCTATGTTTATTCTCCATTCTTTCTTCGTTTTTCGCCGTTGGAGCTTCAATCTCTCCTCCCTCCTTCATTAACATATATATATATATATATATATATATATATATATATATATATATAACATCAAAATGAGACTTGCAATAATATATATTACAAAAGCTAGCTAATATCATAGAGTCAAATAAAATTTCTAAGAGAACTTGTACCTAAAACTAATCATAACATAGATAATTACAAAACACAATGTAGAGAAATAACTGTTGGGGAATGCACAAAATAGTCTATTAATGTATATGTATATATAATTTATGAACAAATGAAGTACAAAGTCCATCCAAGCATAAGTCAATGAATAAGAATCAATTGAAAAAAAAAAAAAATTAAAAAAAATTAAAAAAAAAAATTGATGGTTATATATCCTACCAATAATTGTTGAATTAAAAAAAAAAAAAAAATCACCCTATAGGTAAAAATTAATGGTAAAAAAGTTAGATATGACCAGTGTATTAAATTTTGGTGGACATCTCAACATTTTGTTAATATTTTCATATATATGTTCATAGATTTGACACCGACATGATAGATGAATCAATATATTTTTTTTTTTTTTGATGTAAAATACCACAACCACAACACAACTAAACGAAAAACGTAAAACAAAGATTAGAGGGCGTAGTCCACAAGGGATAAGTACTCCTAAAGCATAATTTCTTGAAAATAAAATTTGGTCCTTCCATTAACATAAGTCTTAACCATTTAAATAAAACTTAAAATTAATATGTTGCAGCGGAAATTATAAAAAATATTTTATTTAAATGAAAATAATCATAAACTAAATATGTGGTTATAGATAATTAGACTTAATAATTCTGGCGCATCTCACGGCTCTTCTCTTCAATGCCAAAATCATCCACATTGAATTCACCGTCATCTATTTGGTTGTCCGAAAAATATAAAACCACAAGAGGTAGTATAAAAATACCTTGTAAGTGGTTCCTATCATAAGAAACCTTCATGCTCAAACACACACATCATGCTTAGATGTTTGCATATATATCATATCATAGACCATGAAAGAATCTACCTTAACATACTTGTACTTGCTTACATATCCTTACATACATACTTATATTCTTGATTTGGCGCCATGCTAAGCAGAAATACCCCATGCCATGACCGTCAATTTCACATATAATATTTACAAGGTAATTGCCCTTTATAAATACCATTAACATGAACTAATTTTGTTTCTTAGGACCCAACCCGTTAGCAGAAACCATACTTGTCATATCATACATCTAGCTGCATAACATAACTACTTAATTTGGGTATTTCATGCATAACATATTCTTACCTAACTCCACGACTCTGCTTACTTGACTCCATGAATGTAACGTAACACACATATATGTCATACTCAACCTAAGTCTGCTTCACTAACCAATCATAGTAACATAGATCATGAGAAGCATAAAAACATACAAAAATAACATGACATAACATACTTTGCAAAACATCAAATATCATAAAACAACAAATCAAGCATATATTCAAACAATATAATAGAACTCACTTACAATCAATACCACAATAAAACAATTAATTAAACATCACAACTATACAATACAACAATCAATTCAGTCACTTACGATAGAATTCCACTTACCTCAAGCTTCAAATCTAAATCGCTTCCTAAATAACATACGATACAAATCTAAATCGCTTCCTAAATAACATACGATACAAATTGTAGTAGTTTTTACCAATTTAAAGCCCTATGAAATAATAATCATGAAAGTTAATTTGAACTCCTTAAAACATGTTTAAGCTTAATTTATGCTATTGAACATGATAAAAAAATTTCAGAACAAATGCATTATTTAAACTTCTATATCATTCAATTTCAAGCTAGAACTAGGAAAATAGCTTAAACTGATAAAACACCATCTTAAATCAATTTTAAAGATTGTTTTGGAGCATTTTAATTATGTTTTTTAACCTCAAAATAAACATGTTTTATATCTAAAACAACACTTAAAATAACGCCTAAAATTGCCCATGAGAACCCCTAAACGATTTCAAATGACAGGGAAAAAAATGGTTACCGTTGGTGTGTTTTCCTCTCTACGGTGAACGATGAATGGAGGAAATTTTTTAGCAACTAAATAGATTGAAATGATGTTGGAATACCTTAGAAAAATGGGTATATGAACATGTTTAGAATCTATGAAAAATATCAGGAAAATATTCACTACGAAACTAGATGGAAAACAAATTATCCTTTCTAAAAGATGTGATTTGCATTATTAGAATAGATGCTAGATAGAAAACTTTCAGAATTCTTTGGGCTATCTTAGAATAACAATGAAATTGATGGAGCGACTTGCGCAGCGAAAAACAATTTCGGACCGATGATACTCTAATTTCATAAATTTAACAAATAGAAAACATGCTAAAAAAACGGAAATAAGAAAATTAGAATTACATACCCTTGTAGTTCCGAATTTTCTTCGCGTTCCGCCGCCCGTTCTTCGTCACGAACTCTTCTGGCCTCCTCTCACCAACTCCCCAAGGACCACCTCCGGTAGTCCCGCTATCCTCGGCACCGAACAACGGAGTTGTGGGACTCCTTTACAAGAGAAAGAACAGAAGAACGGTGGACATGGAATTGACTAAGTGAACCCTTGTAGTTCTAATTGAAGAATGAGAAAATGAACTTTTACAAATTCTCAGACTCAAAGGAAAAAACAGCAAAACCTCCTTCACAGAACCAAAAACCAAAGCTTAAGAAGAACAAGAATTTTTTCAAATTCTCAAAACTAAAAAAAAAAATAAAGTCAGTGGCCAACTTCCTTTTTCTTTTTTTAACTAAAAAAAATGAAAGCCACGAAGTTATTTTTTTAGATTTGCTTTGATTAAGTAAACTTAACCATTAAGTAAATGAAGGAGTCCTCAACCAAACGTGGCTTGCAAGGATTCAAAAATATATATATTTAATTATTATTAAAAATAATAATAATAATTTTATTTATTAAACTTTTTAATAAATAAAAAATATATATAATTATTAATTAAACTTTTTAATTAATAATTATTATTTAATTCAATATCAAATATTAATTAAATAATATGACTAAGCCCGGTTTTCCGAAAACCGACTTTTTTACACATGAATCCTATTCATGTCTTAGAAAAATTCCATATTTAAATCATATTTAAATATGTCCATCATTCTTCCACAAGCCGAATTTGAACAATTCAAATTCTTTTCCTTTTTCTTTTCTCTTATACAGTTGCACGACGTTATCCGAGCTAGCCAGGAGAACCTAAAGGACCTACAGATCATGAGCTCCAACGATACGAGATTATTCGGTCAAAACTC
This sequence comes from Herpetospermum pedunculosum, assembly GCA_028017165.1. Classification (NCBI taxonomy): domain Eukaryota; kingdom Viridiplantae; phylum Streptophyta; class Magnoliopsida; order Cucurbitales; family Cucurbitaceae; genus Herpetospermum; species Herpetospermum pedunculosum. The sequence goes on from CM051525.1 coordinate 59,234,032, forward strand.
TTTTAACCGAACTAATCAACATTCGTTAACCCCTGGAGACTCCACTATAGTCCGAGGGTTGCACTCTCCTCACTGTAGATATATTATGTCCCCTGATATAACCGTCATGGGCAAGTCGACCCTTCACAGGTTATTCGTAATCACAGCTGGGTCATTTAAACCGTTTAACCCCTGCATTACGTCTTGTTCCTTAAGTACCACTGACACCTCTAATGAACAATAGATTTGTGGTCCAACCAACAGATCAGTTAACCCTCTCATCACATGAGAGTGTGAGGGCTCATTGTTCAAGCCCCAGAGTCAGCTATTAAGGGAGCAACCTATCTACTAACCCTGAAGAGTGGGTTAGGAGTGAACTCCAATCTTGCTGTACTATGTCCCCAGCTACCTATTCGACTTTATCCCCAAGATGGTAGGCTTATTGAGTCGACGCTTATGGGCCACTCTCACCCGTGCAAGTCAAAGGATACTATCGAATAAGCAGGAGTTCATAGCGAGCTCAGGATTGAGATCGAGTTACCTAGGCCATCAATATGTATAAGTCGGTCTCATCAGTAAACAGAGTTATAAAGAGAGAGCGACTTAATACGCGGTTCGGTCTTATGCAAACTCTTTGCACAAGACGCCCTCACTCGCACATCTCCATGTGAAACGATTCGGATCACATCGTTTTGTACAATACAAAGTGAGCCGCATCCAATAGTGTTACCAGGATAAGGTACCCAACCTTATCCGTATACTATAGACCGTTTTGACTGACTACTTGAGCCTGATCCACAATCATGTATACATGAAGCTCAAGTACTCATATTCAGCCAAGGGTGTTGGTCATTGGTATAGGATAAACCAAACACGTTTCACTTTATTCCAGTAAACTCCTTTACTGAATAAAACTAATAACTCTTTATTCTAAATAGAGTATTTACAAACATAACAGTTTACAAACCACGAGTTTTAGGACATAAAACCCAACAAACTCTCACTTGGACTTAAACGTCCGTGATGTACATGTTAGGTAGAAAAAACTAATATATCATATATGAGAAGTTTTCTCCCACTGTCTTCTCCAGCAACTCGGAGCCCTAGACTCTTCTAGGTTTCTCTCAAACACTTTAGCCATGAGAGACATAGTAAACTAATCAGCATGAAGTACTACGAGGATTTCCATGTGACCATCACATCTTCTCATAGCACTATTTGCGAGCTCAACTTATAAACCTATTGCTGCTTCACAAGCTGCAAATAGACTTAGCTACCAACGAGGAATCAGCAATACAACTATTGTATTCTACTCCTCTAAGTAAAAGGACAAAACTTTAACCAGAATCCAATCCAATTGGACTAATATTACTGACAGCTCCCACTGCATAGCACATATCGGGTCATGTATCTCAAAAGATACACCTAACCTCCAATATGTAAATGCACTTGGGTGCAACTCGTATCCTCAACACTTGAGGTGTCTCAGGAAATCATTTCCATAAACCATCGAATATTGACAACAACTTGTCAATAAAAGCTTTTAGAGACAACACTAGCGATTTGTTCTTACGACTCAGATCAAGCTGAATCCTTAGAAAAAACTAAGCCTACCACCAAATCAACTATTTGGGAGTGGGCCGCTAGTTTATGTTAAAATGTCAGAAATAAATCCTACATCATTTTCAATGATTATGACAAAATTACGGGAATATATTATGAAAGCTTTAACTTTGATTAAACACTTGTCCAACAAGTTTTATCAATGTAATGTTCAAAGTCATTAAGATTTGATTTGAAAAACAAACCTTATAAATCAGAATATAGATGCTTATTCCAATTTATAAATGGATTGAAGAAGCTCGCAAACAATTTGCTCTTAATCCTGAATAATGTATCTCTCTGGTTAAGACTAATAGATACTCTATCAAGATAGCTAGTCTTGATATCCATTTACCTTATCCTATCAAACAGAACAGGAAAATGGATACGAGTATTCTATATAACTTACATCTGACAACAAGAGACAAAGTTAATACACAATTAACCCTTTCTCTTCGGGACAGTCCATTTGTCAGAAAGTCAAGCCTTAGAAGTTTTCACCTCATAGACTAGGTCTGTAAACCTCTTGAAGATCCATGGCTTTGAGCCACTGGTTCTTGTTTATGTACTCACTGTCATCATCAAGTATGATAACTAGAGTCATACAACATACTAATACAACAGGCCGAATTATCTCTAATTCTCCCACTGCATTAAAACTTTCTCAACACTTGAGAAGAACCAACAAAACTAACAACCATTGTTAATTTATAGCTTCCAATAAAACCAGATAAGTCTTAACACGATAGTTGTTACCAAGTTTAATAGAATAGATCAGTATACATCTTTTTGTGAAATGAACCATTCAGTTATAAAAACAAAAGATACTATATACATAAAGTGTTCAACAAAAACTTGAGTTTATAGACAATAATTACAACACTTGAAATTATTTCTATACAAACAACTACAAACAAGCAAGCTCCCACTGTATAAACTGCGAAGACGTCTTCATAAGGCATCTTCGTCAAGAAACAGGCAGACAGGAACTAGTTTCCTGAAATAGAATAACAAACATGATTAGTGGTTCCTGAATCAACATCCAGGTATGACAATCATAATCCACAAAACATGTTTAGACAGAAGATAAATCATATTTACCTTGTCGTTCATTCTGTGCATTTTTCTCCGCAAGGTATTTAGGGCAGTTTCGCTTCCAGTGCCCTTCTTCACCACAATGAAAATACTTTCCACTGTGTGTAGCTTTAACCTTGCCTACAGCTGGGGTTTTGCCCTTCCTTGCACTTCTCTTCTTTTTGTGAATAATCTTATTACTCACAGTAAGAGGTTCATATTTAGTCCCAGACCCAGACCCTTTTTGGAACTTCACAGAAGTGGTAACATTTACCTCATTCTCCTTTCCTTTCTAGGTATGCAGAGACTGATAAATCTGAAGCTCGTTCAGAAGAGACGTCAGATTGTATTATATCTTATTCATGACCATATTGGTCCTGAAGTGCAGGAAACTCTTCGGAAGAGATTCCAAGATAAATCCAACCTGACCTTGTTCGTCGACGGTTGTGTTAAGTCTCTGAAAGTGACTTATTTAGGACCCATTTAGCTTAAGAAGATGTACACATTTAGGTGTTTTTGATAGCATTTAGCCTAAACCTATGCTTTAACATGAGATTTAGAAGAAGGTAGCTAATTTAGGACTTATGCACAATAGGTAGAAAAAGGGTTGAAAACCGAAGGAAAAGAATGAAAAAATGAGCATTGCGAATGAATTGCGAAAACATTGCGGTGACCGCAATTATTCAAGTTAAAACCGTAAGTTGGCTGATCTTTTTCTGTTTAGATCCGACTTTTCAGGGATTCGTTCTTTCTCCTCCATCCATTCTGATATATGACGTTGAAGATTGATGGTTCTCCTTGGCCCAAACGCACCTGCAAACTACTATAAAAGGGGGTCAAAGTCGGAGGTTCAGTCATCATTCGAAGCGCAGAAGTCTTCTCGCAGTCCACCATTTCCATCTGTTTTCCTTTGCCGTCTGTTGGAGTGAGAGTCTCAGCTTTTGGAGTCGATAATCTGATAGAAAGGAGAGAAGATTCTTCTTCTCTCTCGATTGGATTCATCCAAGCAAGGCTGACTTTTCATCACCTTCATTCGAGGCGACTGCCACGAAGTTTTCAGCAACTCTTTACTGTTTTTCTGTCTTTCTCTTCTGTTTTACATTCTGCTTCGTGCTGTTCTTTTCCTAAGTAGCTAGATTAGTTTATTTCGTTGCTTTCTGTCTTGTTGCTATTTACTTTACAGCTTTCATCTGTTCAACAAACAATTCCATTAATCGAAGTACATTTCTGCATTTCTCATTTCCCATCTTCTGCTACGGGTTTCACTTACTGTTTTAAGCACATTTCCCTTCTAAGCATGTCTATCTTATCTACCATTTCTGTTCTCTATATATCCATGAGTAGCTAAGTCACTTAGGGGCATGCTAATGACAGAACTATAGGCTAAAAAACGTGAGTCAAGTAGGTAGATTAACACTCGAACATTGATTGTATGTAAGCTTCATCCTACGGGCAATTTCGATTGGCCATCCATTTTGTCCAAAGAACTCCTAACCTCTGGAAGGAGTAAGAGTTCAGAGTCATATAATCATGCTAGCCTTTCATGGTAATCAGGAAACGGCCTAGGAATAGGCGTTTCCCTAGTACAAACTAAACACTCCTGCTTAAACAAGATGCTTGAGACCTTACTTTGAAGTCGAGTAAACTTAAGACTCTAATGCTTGGAATCGGACGATACTTGAGATAGAGTGAGTTTGATGTATAGAGAGTTGATCCAAAGCTTGATAATCGTAATAAACTGCCTATAGGATAGTCATTAGTAGCCCTGAATTCGCCCATTTACACACTTTTGCTGTTGAGTTAATTGCGGAATAATTGCGGTTCTCGCAATTCTGCTAATTTGCATTCTGTTTAGCTGTTTTCTTCCTCGTTTATTAATTCCATCTCTTGTCCTTTGCATCTAATTTCAACTTGCATTTGTTTATCTTATATTCCTTTATACATTCAGCAAAAATTAGATAATTAAAAACCAATTTTACCCCATCAAATTCATCCCATCTTTCTTAACATTCACACTTCGCGAATAGCTAAAAATGAGTCTCTGTGGAAAAAACGAATTAAATATACTTACTACTTGCTGTGAGACCATGTATGCTTGCATGTTCTAAGTGCTCTCTCTACCCTTTTGCACATTTATCTTTACACATTGAGCACGCAACAAGTTTTTGGCGCCGCTGCCGGGGACTTATTTTAAGTGAAAACGAAGTTTGCTAAGACTGAAACATCAAAGTATTTTCCATTGAATTTGATCCATCTTCATTTCTTTTTCAGGTACCATTTAGGGTAGTTTATGAATGAGACTCCAAGTAGTGATCTAGAGTTCAACCCTGAGCCCGAGAGATTACTTAGAGCTAGGAATAGAGCCAAGAAACGTCTTTTTAAACAAACCCTTTTACCTCCAATCATTGCAGAGACTACAATTCCTCCGCAACTACCTCAAGAAGAAATGGCTGGAGTAAATCAAAACCTGGTGCCTGTCACTCGCAATCCCATTGAAATAGCGAATGACAAGGATAGCGCCATCCTTTCATATTTAGTACCTATGCCTGGGGAGCTGAACCCCAGCATAATCCGTCCTGAAATCACTGCCAACTCATTCGAGTTAAAGCCAGTGATGTTCCAAATGTTGTCCACTGTGGGACAATTCTTTGGAATAGAAAATGAGGACCCCCATAATCACCTTAGGAACTTCCTAGGAGTTAGTGACACCTTCCTAATCCCTGGAGTTTCCCAAGAAGCCCTGAGGCTATATCTTTTCCCTTACTCTTTGAGGGACAAAGCCAAAACATGGTTAAATTCTTTACCCTCAGGATCTGTCCGCAATTGGACAGATTTAGCAGAAAAATTCCTAGTCAAATACTTCCCACCTGATAGGAATTCGACCTTTCGTGATGATATCATAAAGTTCAAACAAGCTCCAAGTGAGTCTCTTCACGAAGCTTGGACCAGATTCAAAGACCTTCTCATTAAATGTCCACACCATGGCATTCCATGGTGTATCCAAATAGAAGTCTTCTTTAAAGGATGCAACCCCAGCACCAGACAAGTTCTAAATTCATCTGCTGGTGGTTCCATGTTGTCCAAGAGTTACAACGAAGCTTATGAGATCTTGGAGAAGATCTCAACGTCTCATTGTAGGTGGTCAGACGATCCAGTAGAGCCAACTAGGGCTCAAGACAAGGATGCTCTAAGCGCCATGAGCACCCAAATAAATGTCCTGACCAACTTAGTCAAGCAAATGGCTCAGGCCAATCTCCAAACCAGTGCCAATACCGCCACAGCCATGTCAATGGGCACCCAACCAAGTCAAGGCGAGGCACCAATCTGTGGATTCTGTGGGGAAGGGCACCCTTATGAATATTGCCCTGGGAATCCATCCTCGGTCTGCTATGTAGGAAGCCAGCAGCAGCCAAGGAACAACCCCTACTCACAAACTTACAATCCTGGTTGGAGAAACCACCCTAACCTGTCATGGGGTGGCCAACAAAACACTAACCAAAATTCTAACCAACCTAGACCGAGTGGAACACCTGGTTTCACTCCCCAACATAACCAGTCAATGTACCAAAAGCCTTACAATCAACCTGTAGGATCTTCTGTAGAAAACCTACTCAAGGAATATATAGCTAAGAATGATGCTACTCTTCAGAGCCAGCAAGCTACTCTTAGGAGCCTAGAGAACCAAATAGGCCAATTAGCCAATGAACTTAAAAGTAGGCCCCAAGGTAGACTCCCTGCTGACACCGAGGTACCAAGGAGAGATGGCAAGGAACAAGTTCAAGCAATTGAACTTAGAAGTGGTAGACCCTTGGTGAGCAACACAAAGGACACACCAAAGAGAGTAGAGAACACTGAGTCTAGTGCTCCACTGGAGTCTCTGCCAAGCCAAGGTCCACCACCAACTAGCACATCAGGAGCCAGGCTAGAGCCAATTGTTGAGGACGTAGAAGAAATTCCAAGGCCTCCACCTATCCTAAGGCGTCCTAACGTGCCTGCATATGTGCCACCACCTCCATACCCTCGAAGGCTTAAGAAGAAGCAGGAACAGGAAGTTCATTTTAATAAATTTTTAGAAATACTTAAGCAAGTGCATGTGAACATTCCTTTTGTAGAGGTTTTACAGTCTATGCCTTCATATGTAAAGTTTTTGAAGGACATTATTACTAACAAAAAAATAATTGGTGAGTTTGAAACAGTAAACCTCACCGAGGAGTGCAGTGCCATCCTCCAGAACAAGCTGCCCAAGAAGGAGAAGGATCCTGGTTCCTTCACCTTACCTGTAGAACTTGGAGGCAAGCACGTGGGCAGAGCGCTTTGTGACCTGGGCGCCAGCATAAACCTCATGCCCCTGTCCCTATTCCGCCAGTTGGGAATGGGAGAAGCACGTCCAACCACAGTCACTTTACAGCTAGCAGATAGATCCATCGCATATCCAGAAGGTAAGATTGAGGATATTCTAGTTAAAGTTGACAAATTCATTTTCCTTGCAGATTTCATTGTCCTGGACTATGAGGCAGACAAGGAGGTTCCCATCCTGCTAGGTAGACCATTTCTAGCCACAGGTAGGGCACTAATAGACGTGCAAAAAGGTGAGTTAACTATGAGGGTTCATGATGAAGAGGTAAAATTTAGTGTTTACAAAGCTTTAAGGTATCCCTCTGATTCTGAGTCTTGTGCTAGCATTGATGTTGTTGACTCACTAATGGAAGAACAATTAGAGCATGTATTATTAACCAAGCATGCTAACGAATATGTAGGATTAGATGTAGATGATCTAAATGTATCTGACATAATGAATATGCCTGTAGATAGACCTCAGCATGTATGTATGACTATAGACTTAACTGATAGAACTGTAAATCCGTTAAAGCCCTCCATTGAGCATCCACCTGTTTTAGAACTGAAACCACTACCTACTCACCTCAAATATGCATATTTAGGAGATAATGACACGCTGCCTGTAATTATTTCTTCTAAGCTAAGTGAACAGCATGAGGTTGATTTAATTTTACTGCTTAAGCAACATAGGAAGGCTATAGCATGGTCTATTGCTGATATTCGAGGCATTAGCCCTTCTTATTGCATGCACAAAATTATACTAGAGGAAGAGCACACACCTAGGGTAGATCACCAGCATAGGTTAAACCCCTCTATGAAAGAGGTAGTAAAGAAAGAAATAATAAAGTGGTTAGATGCAGGAGTAATTTTCCCCATAGCTAGTAGCCAGTGGGTTAGCCCCATCCAATGTGTACCTAAAAAGGGGGGAATAACTGTGGTAGTCAATGAGAACAACGAACTGATTCCAACAAGGACTGTCACAGGGTGGAGGGTATGTATGGATTACAGAAAATTAAATAAAGAAACTAAAAAAGACCACTTCCCTATACCGTTTATTGACCAGATGCTAGACAGAATAGCTGGTAGAGCCTACTATTGTTTCTTAGATGGGTACTCTGGCTATAATCAAATTACTATAGACCCTAAGGATCAAGAGAAGACTACCTTCACTTGCCCTTTTGGAACGTTTGCCTTCCGCAGAATGCCTTTTGGCTTATGCAATGCACCGGCAACTTTCCAAAGGTGCATGATGGCAATCTTCTCTGAGTTGGATGAGTCCATGATAGAAATATTCATGGATGACTTCTCAGTCTTTGGGGACTCATTTAAAACCTGTCTAGAGAACCTAGGACAAGTCCTGGCTAGGTGTGAGGAGACCAACCTAGTCCTAAATTGGGAAAAGTGCCATTTTATGGTAGACGAAGGGATTGTCTTAGGACATAGAGTGTCAAGGGCAGGTGTAGAAGTGGATAGGGCAAAAATAGAGATCATAGAGAAGTTGGTAGAGCCCCAGAATGTCAAGGCTATTAGGAGCTTCTTAGGGCATGCTGGCTTCTACAGAAGGTTCATTAAGGACTTTTCTAAGATAGCCAAGCCTCTGTGCGAGCTTCTAGAGCTAAATAGACCATTCATCTTCTCTAAGGAATGTGTAGTAGCTTGGAAAACCCTTAAGGAAGCACTGGTCACAGCACCAATCATAGTCGGACCAAATTGGGATCTCCCATTTGAGATGCTATGTGATGCCAGTGACTATGCTGTAGGAGTCATGTTAGGACAGAAGATTGACAAGCTCACACACCCTGTCTATTATGCTAGTAAGACCTTGAATGAGGCCCAATGTAATTATACAACTACAGAGAAAGAGATGCTTGCTGTAGTATTTGCTTGTGAAAAATTTAGAAACTATATTGTAGGAACTAGGACCATTGTATATACTGACCATTCTGCTTTAAAATATCTTATGAGAAAGGCTGATGCTAAGCCTAGATTGATTAGATGGGTGTTATTGCTGCAAGAATTTGATTTGGACATTCGGGACAAGAAAGGTTGTGAAAATGTGGTTGCAGATCACCTGTCTCGTTTGCAGCATAATTGCGAAAAAATTGCGGAGACCGCAATTTCTGATGCTTTTATAGATGAACATGTATTTGCTTTGACTCATCGTGATAACGATGAGGAACCTTGGTTTGCTGACATTGCTAACTTCCGTGCATCACAGGTATTACCAGTGTTCAAGGGAGGACAAGAAAAGAAGAGGTTCCTCCATGAAGCAAGGAAATTCATCTGGGATGACCCCATACTTTATAGAACCTGTGCTGATGGGTTGTTGAGGAAGTGTGTTTCAGCTGCTGAAGCGAAGTCGGTGCTGCAGCACTGTCACTCATCTCCTTATGGTGGACACTTTGGTGGCCAAAGGACAGCTGCGAAGGTATTTCAGAGTGGCTACTATTGGCCAACAATCTTCAAGGACGCACACGACTATGCCCACAACTGTGACGAGTGCCAAAGGACAGGTAATCTCAGTCGCAAGGATGAGATGCCCCTCACCTACATCTTAGAGTTGGAGCTCTTTGATGTATGGGGCATTGATTTCATGGGACCATTCCCTCCATCATCAGGTAACCTGTACATTTTAGTAGCAGTAGACTACGTGTCCAAGTGGGTAGAAGCCAAAGCATGTCCTAATAATGATGCTAAAACAGTCACTAGCTTCTTGCATAGGCACATTTTCACTAGATTTGGGACTCCTCGTGCTATCATTAGTGATGAGGGGTCACATTTCATTAATAAGGCTATGGAGAAAGTATTGGCTAAATATAACATTAGACATAGGGTAGCTACTCCCTATCACCCACACTCGAATGGCCAAGCTGAAATTTCCAATAGGGAGATAAAGAACATCCTAGAGAAGGTAGTCAAACCAAATAGGAAAGACTGGTCATTTAAGCTTGAGGATGCACTTTGGGCTTATAGGACAGCATATAAGACACCTCTAGGTATGTCGCCCTATAGGTTGGTGTATGGCAAGGCCTGCCACTTGCCACTTGAGTTGGAAAACAAGGCATTTTGGGCCATGAAAGAATTGAATTTTTGTGTAAAGGATGCGGGGACACTAAGGTCTTTGCAGCTACATGAACTTGATGAGCTTAGGCATATGGCCTATGAGAATGCCAAAATGTATAAAGAAAAGACCAAAATATGGCACGACAGTAGGCTTAGGATCAAAGACTTTAGGAAAGGCCAACTTGTCCTATTATTTAACTCACGTTTAAAGATATTTCCAGGCAAACTAAAGTCTAGATGGTCGGGTCCATTTGTTGTTACTAATGTCTTTGTTCATGGTGCAATAGAGATAAAGAACTTGCAGCAAGGACAGCCATTTATGGTCAATGGTGCTAGATTGAAGCACTACTATGAGGAAGGAGATGTGAAGACTCTCTCGGCCTTCCTCTTGACTGAAGCATGACAAAAAGAAAGAGAGAGAACGAGTGGTTACTGTGCTCGTTTAGTCAAGGCCAATGCCTTAGTTTATTTTTTTTCTGCTTTTCCGATTATCGTTTGTATGTTTTGTGGTGTGTTTTTAATTGTGTATTTAATGTTTGTTTGATTTGTTTTTGTAGGGAATCGAAAGAAGGAATCAAGGAGAGTAAATCCCACTTTAAAAATCAAGAAATGGATGAGCCAAATAAAAGATACGGGCGAGCGAAGTTGGAGATTTTTATGAAATAATATCCCTACAATTGCGCAAATATTGCTGGATCCGCAAAAAGAGCCGTTGGGATTTTTTCCGTTGTATTTATAGCCGTTAGACCGCGCTCGTTCGATACGATTCTCCCATTCTTTGATCTCCAAGACTTCAGCGATTCTCTCCATCTTTGATTCTTCTCTCAAGATCTTCAAGATTTAGCTATGGTGTTCACACGATCGGAGAGATCCGCCGCCAAGAAGAAGGCCGACGACGCAGCTGAAGCGGCTGCGAGGGAAGCGCTTCTCGCCCTTGCAGACGATGGTGCCGTTCGCACCGGTCCTCTTCCCAAGCTTCCTATTCGTAGGAAGAAGTGGAGGGTGGTCACTGAGATCCCCGCTGGGCCATCTGAGCCAATGGGCACGCCCAAGAAACGCCGGTGGAGTGTCAAGACAGCCGCCGAACCAAGCACCGCAAGGACTCCCTCTGTGGAGAGTCAAGAACCTGATCGTGCATCCCACGAGTCAGCCAAAGAAGGTTCGTCGCCGTCTGTGTCACCTGCGCGCAGCCCTCTCCCATCTGCACCAGTGCCAAGCGCAGAGTCGTCACCACCTGCACCGAGCCCTGAGTTGTCTCCAGCACCTCAGAGTTCTGATCCGACGCCTGCAGCAGCGCAGAGCCCTGAGCTGCCATCTTCACCATTGAGTTCTGCGCAGACACCATCAGCAGAGTACAATCCTCCACGGCCTGATCCTGAATTCCCTTATGGGGATTATCAGGAGTCTACGCAAGGTAGTGGAGATGCTGGGGAAGAAGAGGTCTTCTCTCCTATGAGGGAAGACAGCCCTGCCGAGCCTGCACAGCAGGACGATTCTATGGAAGAGACGTTGGGGGCTTGCCTCCAGCAGATCAACATTAAGAAAAAGAAGAAGACGGCCAAGATTGTCAAGGCCAAGAAACCCAAGAAGCTGAAGAAGAAGAAGGCCAAAAGAGTGCCTTCAGCAGACGAAGAAAGCACGGAGCCATCACTCAAACGCCTCAAGGTGGAGGCTGCTGCATCATCCAAACCAGCAGACAAGGGGAAGGCTAAACTCTACCCTGAAGACGAACCTCCGTCAGTGAGGTATGTCTCATCTGATGCGGAATCCAGGGGTGTTGAGCTCAGGAAGCGGGACCTATTGCACGAGAAGGGATTCCTTGATCGACTTGCTGACCTGCCGCAGTTCTTGCGCGCAGGGGTGATCAACCATGGCTGGGAAGAATTCTGCAGACCGCCTAATCCAGCATACACGAGCATGGTGTATGATTTCTACGCTAATGTGCTCAGCCCTGAGGATGGCCTGTCCGTGGTCAGAGGGGTGGAAGTTGATTTCTCAGCCAAGGCCATCAATGAAGCCTTTGGTCTCAAGGGCCAAGCGCACACCGATTATGCACGGATAGTTGATGAGCCGACTGAGGCCGTGCTGGAAGAGGCCATTCGCACAATTGGCCAGCCTGAAGCAGCGTGGACTGTCTCACGCAATGGTCGGCACACCTTGATGAGTGCCAATCTGACAGCAAAGGCGGCTGTGTGGTTTGCCTTTGTGAGGAGAAAGCTGTCCCCGGTGACTCACGAGACGACAATCAACCAGAGTAGATCACTGCTGGTTTATGCCATCATGCGCGGTCTCACGGTCAATGTGGGGGAGATCATGTCAGCTGCCATTGCTGAATGCGCTAAAAAGGGTAAGGGACCATTATTTTTCCCCAACACTATAACAAAGTTGTGTTTGCTTGCAGGAGTTCCCACCGAGCGCTTGGAGCAGCAGCTGCCTTACACAGGCCATTTGGAGTTGCCTGCACACCTAAGGCTGAGAAGAAAGGGCAACATGGAATTTGAGTTGGATAGGCTGGCTGCTGAACAGTCCCTATCCATGGCCTGCTTGATGGACATGCAGAGGAGAATGGCTCAATGGGCCAACTATGCGCAGGCAAGGGATAAGGAGGTTGCAGACCAGTTGGGATGCATCTTCCCGGACTTCCCTACCACTCTCCTAACTCCATGGGTGCCCCCACGACCAAGGCAACCAGATGAGGATGATGAGAATTGAGTGCTGGTTTGAAGAGCACTAGAGGGAGTATTGCTGTTCCCTTAAGAAACAAAAGACAATTTTTCTGCTTTCTGATAGATATTGTGAATTATGCTGTTTTGTGTTCAATTTTTGATCTGTTTTTAATGTTTAGTTTTATGTTTTTTCTTTTGTGTAGTCTAGTCTGATGTTAGCTGAATAGGTAGGATAGTTTAGTTTTATTTTTAGGATGCATGAGTTACAGGAAAAAGCATGCTAGGGGCCTGAATCAATGTTATATCTGCCCGGATTACATTGCGAAATAATTGCGGTTCCCGCAATTTTTGTGACTGATTGCATGCTTTGGACTGTCTGTTTAGTTAGGCTGTGATCTGTTAAATTCTATCTTTTGCTGCTAGCATGACTACCTTATATAGCTAATCTTGAAGCATGCTGGATGAGTGTCATAGGACACGCTTTGATAGTTTAAATTTGCCTCCGAATAGTGCTCAGCATGCATAAACCGTAAGTCCTTAAAAACTGTCTGTTATGTTCAAATTTTCTGCTGTTGGAATAATTGCTTTTAGAATGTTTTGCCTATGCCTAGGATTTTTAGATTCTCTTTGTTTTACTTTAGACTAGATGCTTCTAGGACAAGTTTGGGGGTGTGCCACCTCAAACACTCATTGGGGACAATGAGTAGTTGAAGTTTGGGGGAGGCTACCCTAGGCCTAGGAACATTCCTCTCTTCCTTAGGACATAAGCATTCTTCTTCTCCTTTAAAGAAAATTTTTTGAAATTGAAAAAGAGAATAAAGAGGGGAGTCTCTCTCAAGTGCTGAGTAATCAGTGCCAAGTGTGTAAACCACAAGTGGCATTGCATCAAAAGGCAACCCAAGGAGAGACTCCACCTAAGTAAAAAAGGAAAAAGGGAGAAATAGGGGACGAAGAATGTATGCTTAGGAGTTATAATCTTGTGGCTTAGATGTCCTATGTAAAAAGAACTCTGATCCTTAATGAGCTAAGCACAAGGTTGTAGCTTTTAGGTTTGTCTAGGGAGATGAATGTATATCCAATGTAGTGATGCCAGGGCTTAGGTTGTTCTCTAAAAGTACCACTGTCACTGTTAATACTAAGACTGGCATGACTCTAAGGAATCCTAGGCACATTAAAAGTTAAGCTAGAAGCATGTACTGAGTCTGGAGTAAAGCTTGGTAGAATCTGAAACCCGAGGGATAGTGGCATGACATCATAAAAGTAGCTAGATCAGTAGTAGGGGGTTAACAAAACCAGCAGGTATAGTAGGCAGGTGAAGTCAGAAGAAGCTTGATAAGAGGTTAATTCTAAACTTAGAAGTGTGTCACAGGACAGCACTGCTAGAGATAGGGATATAGGGGAGTCGGTAAGTAGTTAAAGAAGATAAAATAACAGCCTAGGTAAGTCCTTAGTATGCTTGAGGACAAGCAAAGCCTTAAGTTTGGGGGTGTGTTAAGTCTCTGAAAGTGACTTATTTAGGACCCATTTAGCTTAAGAAGATGTACACATTTAGGTGTTTTTGATAGCATTTAGCCTAAACCTATGCTTTAACATGAGATTTAGAAGAAGGTAGCTAATTTAGGACTTATGCACAATAGGTAGAAAAAGGGTTGAAAACCGAAGGAAAAGAATGAAAAAATGAGCATTGCGAATGAATTGCGAAAACATTGCGGTGACCGCAATTATTCAAGTTAAAACCGTAAGTTGGCTGATCTTTTTCTGTTTAGATCCGACTTTTCAGGGATTCGTTCTTTCTCCTCCATCCATTCTGATATATGACGTTGAAGATTGATGGTTCTCCTTGGCCCAAACGCACCTGCAAACTACTATAAAAGGGGGTCAAAGTCGGAGGTTCAGTCATCATTCGAAGCGCAGAAGTCTTCTCGCAGTCCACCATTTCCATCTGTTTTCCTTTGCCGTCTGTTGGAGTGAGAGTCTCAGCTTTTGGAGTCGATAATCTGATAGGAAGGAGAGAAGATTCTTCTTCTCTCTCGATTGGATTCATCCAAGCAAGGCTGACTTTTCATCACCTTCATTCGAGGCGACTGCCACGAAGTTTTCAGCAACTCTTTACTGTTTTTCTGTCTTTCTCTTCTGTTTTACATTCTGCTTCGTGCTGTTCTTTTCCTAAGTAGCTAGATTAGTTTATTTCGTTGCTTTCTGTCTTGTTGCTATTTACTTTACAGCTTTCATCTGTTCAACAAACAATTCCATTAATCGAAGTACATTTCTGCATTTCTCATTTCCCATCTTCTGCTACGGGTTTCACTTACTGTTTTAAGCACATTTCCCTTCTAAGCATGTCTATCTTATCTACCATTTCTGTTCTCTATATATCCATGAGTAGCTAAGTCACTTAGGGGCATGCTAATGACAGAACTATAGGCTAAAAAACGTGAGTCAAGTAGGTAGATTAACACTCGAACATTGATTGTATGTAAGCTTCATCCTACGGGCAATTTCGATTGGCCATCCATTTTGTCCAAAGAACTCCTAACCTCTGGAAGGAGTAAGAGTTCAGAGTCATATAATCATGCTAGCCTTTCATGGTAATCAGGAAACGGCCTAGGAATAGGCGTTTCCCTAGTACAAACTAAACACTCCTGCTTAAACAAGATGCTTGAGACCTTACTTTGAAGTCGAGTAAACTTAAGACTCTAATGCTTGGAATCGGACGATACTTGAGATAGAGTGAGTTTGATGTATAGAGAGTTGATCCAAAGCTTGATAATCGTAATAAACTGCCTATAGGATAGTCATTAGTAGCCCTGAATTCGCCCATTTACACACTTTTGCTGTTGAGTTAATTGCGGAATAATTGCGGTTCTCGCAATTCTGCTAATTTGCATTCTGTTTAGCTGTTTTCTTCCTCGTTTATTAATTCCATCTCTTGTCCTTTGCATCTAATTTCAACTTGCATTTGTTTATCTTATATTCCTTTATACATTCAGCAAAAATTAGATAATTAAAAACCAATTTTACCCCATCAAATTCATCCCATCTTTCTTAACATTCACACTTCGCGAATAGCTAAAAATGAGTCTCTGTGGAAAAAACGAATTAAATATACTTACTACTTGCTGTGAGACCATGTATGCTTGCATGTTCTAAGTGCTCTCTCTACCCTTTTGCACATTTATCTTTACACATTGAGCACGCAACAGGTTGCCCCATTTACTTCTGCTGTATTGAAGTACACCATCATGTTAAGGACATGTTCTCTAACAGAGGTTCCTTCAGCCATACGACAGTTGTAAATGTGCTTGAGGGCTTCATACCTATGAGATGAGGAAGACTTTCCAAACATCTCTTGTAGTGAAGCCATGATTTCCTTAGCGGAAACCATCCCCTCATGCTTCCTTGACAAAACATCAGATATGTTTGCCAGGATGTAAACTCAAGCTTTATCATTAGCCCGAATCCAACCGTCATATGCTTCACGAACAGTTCGTGAGCCATTTGAACCAGGAACCGGAGGACACTCCTCCGTTAAGACAAATCTTAGGTTGTCAAGAACCAAAACTGCATTAAGGTTCGACTTCCACGTCCCAAAATTTTCACCGGTTAATTTGTCGTGAGCTAACAACTGTATAAAAGAGTTCAACATGCTGAAAAAGAATGTAAATCTATTAGTGAAACAGTTTTAACCTATTTGAACCAATTAAGAGGTTTAACAGCAAATAAAGTACCCAAACTCTTTATTTACATGCAACGATACTTTAGTGAGTTAGAATGGTCGCTACCTAAGGGTAAACGAGCACTCCTTCACTAAACCAAGACATTATTGACTAAATGCTAACTCCAGAATAACTCATATTCCTATAGCATCTTAGTTATCGTTTTTGGTCAAGATTTACTAACTCCTTAGCAAATCTCGTAAGTGTGACCCTCCATTTTTAGAACGCACAGGACGGCCCCAACAGTGCAACCTAAGGGAATGTCAGAGTTGGGAATGGCCCTATGTTTCTTTATCCATAAATGGTGACTGACTTGTTCAACTCCCATGAAACGGCCCTCCTAGGGGATTGGTGCCACCAAGGGCACCTTGCAGGCGGAACATGAGAATCTCACGGTTCAATCCAATGGAGGAGACCGTAGGATGTACTGACGTACTTCCTTCTCCCACTTACTATAGACACTTACTCAATTCACCTTGCTATTGAAAGTTGCAAACACCATCCTAAGGGGGTTGCCACATTAGCAACACGAGGCCGAGCAAAATTTTCACGTTGTGAACTATACGGAGTGCGTAGCAGGAGAGGGATATATCATATATTCCTTCTCAACACATCTACTAAGCATCATAGACGGTTTTAGGGTAAACTACTCAGGTTTTATCCGGCTAAGAAAATAAAACCTTAAGTCTAGGAAAACTATTTACCTTAGATGTCTAAGTTATAAACACTTTACTAACCTCACACCTCTCACGCATGCTCATAAAGTCGGGTTAACTTTACTCAAGTACCAGATCGTCTCCAGGTAGGAGGTGTTCCGTAAACCGTCAGCTTAAATACCTCCAACCTCGAACAAGATTTTACCGGGTGAGTTTCTTGTAACTTTATCATTTACGAGATATCGACCTATTTTATCTAATAAAACAGACCGAATCATTTAACCCTAAATGAGCATACTATTCTTTGTTATAGATTTTAAAAGTCTAAGTCATTTTTACAACACTTGCAAAAACTAGACTTTCTACAATAACTTCTACATGCTTCTCAAACATGCATCACTAAGGCATGACAAGTTGAATATTTAACTTCATAATCAATATAACACTTATATCGATTATGCACTTTAAACATACAACTCCTAATTTATAAATTAATATAACACTTATATCAATTCTCATGAATTAAGCATGCATCCTATACATTATAACAATTAGAACATACAATATGCATTTTAGTTGGATGTTTAATTTCATAATTAATATAACACTTATATTAATTATTCTATTAAACAAACAACAACTAATTCATGAATTAATATAACTCTTATATTAATACTCATGAATTAAACATGCATCCTATATATTATAACACTTATAACCTATAATATGCATAAAAACAGGGCAACCTATGTTGTATATTTAATTTCATAATTAATATAACACTTATATCAATTATTCTATTAAATTAACAACATCTAATTCATGTATTAATATAACTCTTATATTAATACTCATGAATTCTCAAATATGCATACTATATATTATAACACATATAACATAATACCAATGCATGGAGCATACTTCTTATGGTGGGATTTTAAATCTATATGGCATACGATATACACATACAAACATGGATTTTAATTACAACAAACATTCGCAATGCATAATTAATAAAATACACTAAAGTGGATCGATTTTGGCATTTCGCAAGCAATAACTATTTTATTACAAGCTTGAACAACAAGCTAAGTCTTGTGCGGACTTCGAACTCTTCGCACCGCCTTTGACCAGCTTGCTTCCCCGAACGCTTCGGCCAACATCTCTTCGAATTTCTCTTCGTATTGCCTAGAACAAGTTGAACTTATACCGAACATTTCGGCGAGCTCCAAACTCGAGCTTCTTTCACAAAGAAACCTATATGGACTCTAATGACTCTAAAAATACAGACTCTTCAGCACACATTAAAGCCCATACATTCTCGGGCAAGTACAAATAAGGAAAATAAAAAAAAAACTATGCCAAAATCGATATTCACTTTAGACGCCAATTCAGAAACAATTTCTTAATTAAAATACCCACCAACTTAAATTGATGCAAATTGAGTTAATCACAAAATCGCTCTGATACCAATTGATGGAGCGACTTGCGCGGCGGAAAGCGATTTCGGACCGATGATACTCTAATTTCATCAATTTAACAAATAGAAAACTAAAAAAAAACGGAAATAAGAAAATTAGAATTACATACCCTTGTAGTTCCGAATTTTCTTCGCGTTCCGTCGGCCGTTCTTCGTCACGAACTCTTCTGGCCTCCTCTCACCAACGCCCCAAAGACCACCTCCGGTAGTCCCGCTATCCTCGGCACCGAACAAGGGAGTTGTGGGACTCCTTTACAAGAGAAAGAACGAAAGAACGGTGGACATGAAATTGACTAAGTGAACCCTTGTAGTTCCAATTGAAGAATGAGAAAATGAACTTTTACAAATTCTCAGACTCAAAGGAAAAAACAGCAAAATCTCATTCACAGAACCAAAAACCAAAGCTTAAGAAGAACAAGAATTTTTTCAAATTCTCAAAACTAAAAAAAAAAATAAAGTTAGTGGCCAACTTCCCTTTTTTTTATTTTTAACTAAAAAAAATGAAAGCCACGAAGTTATTTTTTTAGATTTGCTTTGATTAACTAAACTTAACCATTAAGTAAATGAAGGAGTCCTCAACCAAATGTGGCTGACATGCAAGGATTCAAAAATATATATATTTAATTATTATTAAAAATAATAATAATAATTTTATTTATTAAACTTTTTAATAATCAATATATATATAATTATTAATTAAACTTTTTAATTAATAATTATTATTTAATTCAATATCAAATATTAATTAAATAATATGACTAAATCCGGTTTTTCGAAAACCGATTTTTTTACACATGAATCCTATTCATGTCTTAGAAAAATTTCATATTTAAATCATATTTAAATATGTCCATCATTCTTCCACAAGCCGAATTTGAACAATTCAAATTCTTTTCCTTTTTCTTTTCTCTTATACAGTTGCACGACGTTATCCGAGCTAGCCAGGAGAACCTAAAGGACCTACAGATCATGAGCTCCAACGATACGAGATTATTCGGTCAAAACTCTTTTAACCGAACTAATCAACATTCGTTAACCCCCCGGAGACTCCACTATAGTTCGAAGGTTGCCCTCTCCTCACTGTAGATATATTATGTCCCCTGATATAACCGTCATGGGCAAGTCGACCCTTCACAGGTTGTTCGTAATCACAGCTGGGTCATTTAAACCGTTTAACCCCTGCATTACGTCTTGTTCCTTAAGTACCACTGACACCTCTAATGAACAATAGATTTGTGGTCCAACCAACAGATCAGTTAACCCTCTCATCACATGAGAGTGTGAGCGCTCATTGTTCAAGCCCCGGAGTCAGCTATTAAGGGAGCAACCTATCTACTAACCCTGAAGAGTGGGTTAGGAGTGAACTCCAATCTTGTTGTACTATGTCCCCAGCTACCTATTCGACTTTATCCCCAAGATGGTAGGCTTATTGAGTCGACGCTTATGGGCCACTCTCACCCGTGCAAGTCAAAGGATACTATCGAATAAGTAGGAGTTCATAGCGAGCTCAGGATTGAGATCGAGTTACCTAGGCCATCAATATGTATAAGTCGGTCTCATCAGTAAACAGAGTTATAAAGAGAGAGCGACTTAATACGCGGTTCGGTCTTATGCAAACTCTTTGCACAAGACGCCCTCACTCGCACATCTCCATGTGAAACGATTCGGATCACATCGTTTTGTACAATACAAAGTGAGCCGCATCCAATAGTGTTACCAGGATAAGGTACCCAACCTTATCCGTATACTATAGACCGTTTTGACTGACTACTTGAGCCTGATCCACAATCATGTCATACATGAAGCTCAAGTACTCATATTCAGCCAAGGGTGTTGGTCATTGGTATAGGATAAACCAAACACGTTTCACTTTATTCCAGTAAACTCCTTTACTGAATAAAACTAATAACTCTTTATTCTAAATAGAGTATTTACAAACATAACAGTTTACAAACCACGAGTTTTAGGACATAAAACCCAACAAAAATGACACATGAGAAACTTAAAATAGAGTTCATTGGAATTTAAAACAATCAATTCTTCCCACTCCTCATTGTATGAACGTTCAAGAGATCTTAAAATATGTCTTTTGGCTCTTCATCTCACCCATATAAATTTCAAATGATCCTTGGGTGAAAGTTTAAAAGATGTGTTAAGAAAACCTAATTAAGATTAAAGAACTTAATAAGTAAGTAAATGTGACTCTTTTCCTCCTCATTTGTCTACTTACTTTTTTTTTTTTTTGAAGAGCAAAGCTCAATACAAACTACATCACAAACAAATCATGCAAATAAGAAGACTCAACCTCGAGAGGAACATCCTCCACCCAAATCACTCGTTGACGAAGACCCAACGCCATTTGCGTCAGCTCATGTGCAACCGTGTTCCCTTCTCTATGAATAAAGCAGCAACGCTCCCTGAAAGGACGGGGCACCCTCACACACATATCGGCTACCATCATACCAACCTCCGTCACATTCTCATCCACCCGCTCAAAAAAACTACACAACCGAAGAGAATCTGTTTCTAAAATCATCGGGCTCAAACCCGCCTCCCATGCCAATGAAAGTCCTTCGGACGCCCCCAAGCTTTCAGCCATCAAAACACTTCGAACATTGGGAGCCCACGCTACAGCCGCTAACATAACACAACCCAAAAAATCGCGCACCACAACCCCCACTCCCGCCATCTGATCATAAGCTACTAAACTCGCATCTACATTGACCTTATACCTTGCTTACCCCGCGGAGGGGCCAACCACTTTACATGTTCACGATCCACCCTTGCCGAAACCACCTCCGTCATCCCCCTCCGATTGGCCTCTCGGAAAGAAGACAAGTAACTAGCAACCCAACATCCAATATCAGTCGAAGATCGCAACCTCGTAATACGAGCCCGATTACGAACGTTCCACACCGCCCACCACAGGGTACACAACTCCTCAAAATCATACCATCCCACCTTCTCCTGCAGGAACCACAAAAGAGAAGTTATGTCCCCCACAGGTCGAAATTGCAATAAAAACACAAATTTGGACGCCGTCAACACTTTACGAAAAAAACTACAGTACCAAAACACATGGAGGCTAGACTCGCCCCCTTTCCCACACAAAAAATAAGTATTCAGAATATCGATACCTCGTCGGCCCATATTGTCTAGGGTGGGTAGCCTATTTAAGCAGAGTCTTCACAAAAAGACACAGAGCTTACTCGGGATACCCATCTTCCACACCCACTTCCACCATCTAGTACTTTCAGCTTTATTAGAGAGCGTGTGTGGCGAAGTCTCCAAAGCTGGAAGGGGATGCAATTTTCTGTAGGTGGTCGGGAGACTCTATTGAAGGCTGTCATACAAGCCATACCCTGCTACACGATGAATTGTTTAAGACTACCTAAGGGGCTTCTGCATGATATTAAGAGGATCATGGCACGTTTTTGGTGGAATGGGCATGAAGAGGATATACGAGTGCATTGGGTGAGCTGGAAATCTTTGTCCCGGCCTAAATGCTTGGGAGGGCTAGGTTTTCGGGATCTGGAATTGTTTAATCAGGCCCTCCTTGCAAAGTAGTGTTGGCGTTTGATACACCATCCGACATCCTTTGTTGCGAGAGTTCTGAAAGGAAGATATTATGCTGATTCCGACTTATGTACGACACAGTTGGGGTCGTCGCCTTCCGCTATATGGAGGAGTTTATTATGGGGACGAGAGCTACTGGAATCTGGAGTTCGTTGGCGGATTGACAATGGAGAAAAGGTGGGAGTATACAGGCATAATTGGGTGCCAATGACATCTAATTTACGCATCAGCTCTCCGGTCAC
Source organism: Herpetospermum pedunculosum (assembly GCA_028017165.1). Lineage (NCBI taxonomy): Eukaryota > Viridiplantae > Streptophyta > Magnoliopsida > Cucurbitales > Cucurbitaceae > Herpetospermum > Herpetospermum pedunculosum. The sequence goes on from CM051525.1 coordinate 59,256,424, forward strand.
AATACCTATCCATACGAGTGTTAGTGATTTGTTTCTTACTGGCGAAGGGTGGGATGAGGCCAAACTACGGCAACACTTTCACCCACTAGAGTTTCAGGCCATTTTGACGATTCCGCTCACTCGTCGGCATACAATGGACCAGGCAATATGGCATTATGAGGATACAGGAGTGTACACAGTGAAGAGTGGTTATCGTTTCGCTCAGGAAAAAGGTGCATCGTCATGAGGCTTCCGTATCGTCATTTGTCTACTTACTTTGACTAACATAAAAGATGTAATGTAAATGTAAAGATTATGTTTTTACTTCCTTTATTACCTTGTAGTAAAATAATTTATAATATAACACAAATTATGGTAAAAGTTACCATTCACTACACTTATAAGTAACCACACATCATACTTCCAATTTAAAGTTACATTCTTACTTAGTTAATTAATATTTTATGCATAATGATTTACTCTCCTAAAGTATAAATAACTAAATACAAATTTGGGAAGTTACTAACATCTCAAATGGACTTTTATAATAATAACAAACATAACAAACAAATAAGAATAAAAAAATACGAAAATATCCTTAATGGTAATGAAGGCAACACTTCTGCTCTTTCTTGGAGCAAAAAAGTAGCAAGTCTCACTTTTCTCTCTTTAGGGCACCCCATCACATCGAAGCATTTCTCTAACATCTCCATCCACACCTCGACATCAGCTGCAGTTGCACCTAAAGCTTTCAACCGCTAAATTTTAAAATTCTTCTTTGGGTCATTTCTAAGCGTTCTCATTCCTACCGTCACTCCTTGAGAAATATTTTTCATCAATTGCTCTTCTTCATCATCTATACTCTCATGTGGATTCTCTCGTTGTCGACTTGATTCACCAATAATTTCTTCCTCCACCACATTCTGTCTACCAGTGGTGTGTTGAGGTTAAGTCTTGCAGTCTAAAGATTTGCCACCTCGATGCATGATTACCTACGATGCAATGCATATCACACACTAGATTAGCTAACATACATTTAATACACTCATGACATGCATAATTTTCATGCACTAATACCAAACTGTAACACCCCGTCCCAGATTATCCTACAAAACCTAAGACGAGATGTAACGATAATAGACCCCGTTAGGGCAGACCTACATATTATCCTTTGATTTGTATGGGTGAGAGTGACCCGAGTTCGCCGACTCAATATGCCTACCACTTTGGGGATAATACCCAGTAGGGAGCTGGGAACATAGTCTTGCGAGATGGAATTCACTCCTACCCGCCATGAGAGATTAATAGAGAGGTTGTTCCCTTAAGTGTTGACTCCGGGTCTTGAACTAGGGATCCCACCCTCTCATTGGCCCGAGAGGGACTTGGTATAGTGATGAGATCACATATCAATCGGTTTGGTGGTTGGACCACAAACCAATAGTTCATTAGAGGATCAGTGGGACTTAAGGAACAAGGCTCATGAACTTTACCGTATGTGGTATAAATACTTATCAAATTCGTTTTATTTAATAAAATCTTACTTTTGTCCCAGTGAAAATCATGCTTCTAGCCCCCTTCACCTTCGGTCCGAAGTTAGATCCCCTCCTCCCTTGTTTTTTTCTTTTGAATTTGGTGCTTTCATTTTTTGTTTTGTGTTTATATATATACAAGTTGATTCAAACTTGGAAAACAACACAAGCGGTGTAATTGTTTATCATTTTTTTTTCCCTTAATAAAACTTTGATATATTATATATTGAGAAATTGTAATAGATGTCAATTTAAAATAAGATAATTAAAAATATAGCATGTTTTTAAAAATTTTGCGGATATGACAATTTCTATCACTGATATCTTATGGCTGATAGAAGTCTATCGCTGATCACCTCAGCTTTTTATAGATTTTTGTCAGTGATAATAGTCTATCAGTGATATGATAAAGTCTATCAGTGATAGAAACAAATTTTTTTGCCATATTTGCAAAACATTTTAAAGTTTGCTAAATTTGCAATTAGTTTGGGCCTGATTGCTATTTGTGCAACCAACCCTTATATATATATATATTTTTGCCTGTTTTTTTAAAAAAAAATATATAATGAAAATAAAAGTTGTATTTACAGTGATTAAAACTATTGTTTTCTTATTATTTTTTTACTAATATTTTTATATACATGTTTATAAAAGATTGTTAAATAATGGTAGACAATTATATTTGAATAAGTAATTCTATAAAAACAATATAAAAAATTATAATTATTATTTCAAAATTAGTTTTATATAATATTCAAATATAAAAATTAGACTAAAATATCATTTTGGTCATTGTATTAAGGGCTGGTTGCACAAATAGCAATCAGGCCCAAACTAATTGCAAATTTAGCAAACTTTAAAATGTTTTGCAAATATGGCAAAAAAATGCGTTTCTATCACTGATAGACTTTATCATATCACTGATAGACTTCTATCAGTGATAGACTATTATCACTGATAGACTATTATCACTGACAAAAATCTATAAAAAGCTGAGGTGGTCAGTGATAGACTTCTATCAGCCATAAGATCTCAGCGATAGAAATTGTCATATCCGCAAAATTTTTAAAAACATGCTATATTTTTAATTACCTTATTCTAAATTGACATCTATTACAATTTCCCTTGTATTAATGTCTAAATTAGTCCCGTACTTTCAATAAATCTTAAAATTATCTTTTAAGTTATTGTTAACTTTTCTAAAAAAATATTTAGTCTCTATTGATCGTCATTCTATAAATTTTGAAAATATTCTTACATTGTGTACTTTATTGAATGAAAATTATTATTCTTATTTTACTATGTTCGATAAAAATTTATTTCAAACTAACAATAATGACTAATTTTAAGATTTATTGAAAAAACATGGATTAAATTTAGACATTTGAAAATACTATATTTAAAATTGAATGAGACCTAAAGTACAAGGACCAAAATAATATTTGATCTTTAAAAAAAATTAGTCATATTTTCTATTAAATAATTTTTTTATTTTTTTTACAATATGTGGGGGTGATGGATTTGGATTTGAACTACTTACTTTATGATCGAAGGTACGTTATGCTCATGTTGGTTAACTAATATCAAAATATATCTAGCCCGCTGTACATAAAGTTTTGGATCCTCCATTACTGTCAAATTCTTTTACCTAATAACCTAACTAGAGCTATAAACATGACTTTTACTACAAGAACAAAACTACTTTATAACTTTTAAACACATATGCAATCATAAAATATTATACAACGCAAACAAAAGATTAATTACATTCGTTACAAGACTTTTCTTCCCACTAAATGTACATACAAAAGATGATATGCAACAATTACTAGTCGAACAAGGTGACATATGCTGATCAACGAGACTGGATTGCAACTATAGAGCAACCTGGTGGAAAAATTAAGGATAAATGATGAGCTAAAAAGCCCAGTGAGTAGTAAGTTTTTAAGAAAACAATTTTCAAGAATATACTTTTCGTGTTGAACAAAAATCCAAAGTTTAGTAAAACCAACGTAAAACATGATTACAAATTAAATAACTCATTCAATTAAAATATCGAGAAACCTGTAATACTAACTTGTAAAACATAGACATAAGCTTGTAAAAACATCACCAAACTTGTACCCGAACCTGATCATACTGCATACAGCTAAATTGAACGTATATAGCAAAGAAATCATGGTCATACTATACACCGAGTAATCTCAAGATGTATAGCAGAGAAAACATGGTCATACTCGCACAGAGCAACCCCAAAAGGCAAAGCACCCCGACACACGACCCAAAGCCTATGTGCGTGCCAGAGTGAGTCCCAAATACCTCATGTATACCCCACATAAATACATTCACGTGAGTGTATCACCTTGAATATAACTTTAATAATGGTTTGAAAATAATTCATGAATAATACTTGTTATTTATTAAACCATACTAAAAACATAACATTTTTAAATGACATTTCGTAAATTCTCGACACTTTTCAATAAATATAAAACATTTCTAGAATGTAAATAATCATTAATTCAAAGGAAGTTGATAGTAGTTTCTCAAAATTCAAAACAATTGTTCTTAAATCATACCTAGTATAGATTTCTTGAAATTTGGTACTACTAACTAAAATATAAAAAATATTTTAAAAATAATTCACTCATAGAACTATTGACGTGAAAAATTCGGGTGATAAGCTGTCCCGACATCCACTTATCCTAAAACATTAATTAATTACTACTTACACCAAATACAACACTTAAAAAGTTAAAACAAACTCATTTTCTCTCTATTATCAAAAAGCAAAATTCAAATATGTTTATTTCTTTCACGTGTTATTCACCCTTCTCTCTCTTCATTAAAACCAATATATTATCAAAAGCAAAATTCAAATATGTTTATTTCTTTCACATTGCTATTCAAGCTATATAACACCAACAATCCAACCTTCTCTCTTATTAAAAGTTCACATCAAATTATTGAATATATTAAATTTCTTCAATCATCCATCTCTCTTTTCATCAACCAGATCTTCTTTTTCATGTCAAAGTGAGCATGACTCAGTGGACATATGTATGTGCTGACGATCAAAAGTTCTGTGGTTCGAATCTCCAAATCTTCCACTTAGTTTTGCTTCAACGACTTTCTTGAGTATGGGGTCAAGGATATTATGTTTCACCCAATATAGAAATAACATACCTATATCAGCATCCGGTAGTTTCGGGGTCTCCTTTTGAGTCATGACGAACACTTTTTCTTGAGTACGGGGTCTTCCAACTTGTCTTTTTAATTTTTGATCACTAGAGCTTGCATTATTAGACTGACCAACACCACCTGATGCAGTGGGCCTTACTTGCAAATTTTATTGTCCTTGGCTAGCCTCTCCGTCTACCTAGTTTTGGTGCGATAATGATCCTTGTGAGCCACTAGCCCTTTGGATTAAAAATAGACAACCCGTAATCATGTGACCCACCTGACCACAATTAAAACAAGCATTAGCACCTTTAAGACACTGTCCCTGATGAAATTTTCCACATTGCTGACATTGGAGGTTTCCAATATGGCTATAACCAAAACCACCATGTTGCCAGGTGCGTTGACCTGTTGAGGATTTAGAAGATTGGATTGAGCTGTCGATTGTTTGCAATCCACGATGATTCGGTTTAAAACTTCTCTGTTTTGCCACGATGGGTGCAAACCCTCCATAATAATTTTCATTCAAAAAAATTATACGTTTATTTCAAAAAAGCAAAATTCAAATATGTTTATTTCTTTCACATTGCTATTCAAGCTATATAACACCAACAATCCAACCTTCTCTCTTATTAAAAGTTCACATCAAATTATTGAATATATTAAATTTCTTCAATTATCCATCTCTCTTTCCATCAACCAGATCTTTTTTTTCATGCCAAAGCGAGCATGACTCAACATACATATGTATGTGTTGACGATCAAGAGGTCTGTAGTTCAAATTCGCTCACTCCCAATATACTAAAAAAAAAAATTCTTCTTTTTTCATGGCTTCTTCAAAGAGTTTTCTGGTTTCTTCCCTCTCCTTTAAACTTTATTTTGGTTTGATCTTCCATAAAAAAAAAGGTTAAAAACTCCTTCATTTCTTTCCTTTCTTTAAAACCCAAAATCCATACAAAAACTTAAATTCAAATACTATACGCCTCAAATCTTTCACTTAGTTTCGCTTCAACAACTTTCTTAAATGTAAACAAGAATGCTAAAAAAAAATTATAACACATACCTCTTTAGATTAAGTAAGAAACATAAAATTTCAGCACAATCCTTCTCAGCTTCTAAAATTGATCTTCTCCTTTTTCATGTACTTATTTGAATTTTTCATTCCCTATTTCATTTCCATTTTTTTAAAAAAATCCAACAATTCAAATTTTGAAGTTTTTTTTTTCCTTTTTTTAAAAACTTATGGAAATTGGGTCTTACAAATATTACCCTTTTAAGAATTTCATCCTCGAAATTCAATCTAACTCAGCAAGAAATAATTTAGGATATTATGTTTCACCTAATATAGAAATAACATACCTATATCAGTATCCGATAGTTTTGAGGTCTCCTTTTGAGTCACGACGAACACTTTTCCTTTAGTACGGGGTCTTTCAACTTGTCTTTTTAATTTTTGATCACTAGAGCTTGCATTATTAGACTGACCAACACCACCTGATGCAGTGGGCCTTACTTGCAAATTTTATTGTCCTTGGCTAGCCTCTCCGTCTACCTAGTTTTGGTGCGATAATGATCCTTGTGAGTCACTAGCCCTTTGGATTAAAAATAGACAACCCGTAATCATGTGACCCACCTGACCACAATTAAAACAAGCATTAGCACCTTTGAGACACTGTCCCTGATAAAATTTTCCACATTGCTGACATTGGATTATTTATTTATTTATTTATTTTTTATGGAAGGGACCTAATCAAGAATTGTTTTAGTACATTATAGGTGAAATTCTCAATTTTAAAAAATTGAGGACCAAAAATGCAAATTTTGTATATATTTAGACTATATATACATGCATGTGCATATCAAAAGATATATGACTCAATAAGCAAAGCAATAATGGCACATGTATCTCTAAGTCATCCCACTATTCTTTCTTCCACTACCGTCGTTCCCAGCCAGCCTACTCCTCTTCGCACACTTTCATTATCAGAGAGCGATCAGTTAATGTTGGAGCGTTACAGTTTCTCAATTTATGTCTACAAAAAACCTTCTCATACTAACCCTTCTTTACTCACCTTGGATTCCTTAAAAAACTCCTTGAGCCAAATCTTGGTTCCCTACTACCCTCTAGCCGGCCGCCTCCAATGGATTGCGGTCGGCAGTTTCGAGCTAGATTGCTGCGCTGCTGGAGTTCGAATCATCGAGGCTGAATCTCCTGCAGACCTCGACAACGAAGACTACAGCGACTTCGCTCCCTCCACTGCCACCCGACTGCTCGTTCCCAAGCCGGGTTACACTGCCCCCCTCGAGGACCAGCCTTTGCTTTTAGTGCAAGTGACGAAATTCGCGTGTGGTGGGATTGTCATTGGCATAGCTACTTCTCACTTTTTGGTTGATGGGGTTTCTGCCATCACGTTTATCAACTCATGGGCTAGCATAGCCCGTGGGGAAAAGAACAAAGACACTATAATTCCAATTCCATATCATGAGAGAGATTTTTTTCACTCACATGAGAAGAAGAATCCACGTTTTGATCATAAAGAGTATAAAGCACGCCCACTTATAATTGGCCATTCCAATGATGAAGAGGAGCGTAACAAACCAACTTCTACTGCATTGCTAAAACTCACAAAACACCAAATTGAGAAGCTAAAAAAGAGAGCCAATAATAATGAAGGCACTATTAGCCAACTAAAGGAAAGGCCATTTAGTAGATTTGAGGTTGTGGGGGGCCATATATGGACGTGTCTTTGCAAGGCTCGCGACGCCAACGACGAACAACCAACGGTCACGCTGATCACCGCCGGTATAAGACACCGGTTAACCCCGCCACCTCCCGAAGGGTTCTCTGGGAACGCGACGTTGTTGACCGTGACACCAATTTGCAAGTTTGGAGAATTGACTAGGAACCCATTGAGCTACGCCGCGGGGAAGATAAGAGAAGGGACGTGGAGACTTACGGATGAGTACATCAAGTCCGCGATGGGGTTTTTGGCGAGTAAGGACAATGAGTGGACAAAAATGATGTACGAGAGTGAAGCAACTCCTTTTTGGGGTAACCCGAATTTGGACTTGGGGTGTTGGACGTCGATGCCGTTTTATGATGCGGATTTTGGGTGGGGGAGGCCATGGTATGCTGGTCCATTGCCATTGGCGGTCGGCGATGGATGGTCGATAATTATGTCTGGTCCAGATCAGGACGGATCACTTGTTGTAGCCATATGCTTGCCGATTAGGCATATGGATGAGTTTAAGAAGTTGTTCTATGAACATCTAAACAAAATCTAGTTTAACGTTTCTTGTTTCTCTTTTCCCATTTTTCTGTTGTAATAAAGAAAACTATGTGGGTAATTGTTTCTTGTTTCTTGTAATAAAAAAATATGTTTGGAAATATCATTCTTGAATCTTGTTTTCTTGTTTTTTTTTAATCAAATAGAAATACGTGTCTGGTAATCCATTATTGCTATTGTTCTAAGGCCTGAGCTGCGTTTGAAGGTGATTAAAGTGATTTTTAAATAATCTTAACCATTTTTTTTTGTTTGGTAAACCTGATTTTATATTAATTTAAATCAAATCACTTTTAATCTGACAGAGAGTAACTTTTGAAATTGGATTCCCAAACAATCTGGTGCATCTTCCAACTAACTTTCATAATTTCCATTTTATCCCTCCATATCTTCCATCTTCTTCCAGGATCAATATGTCCAAAAAAAATTCATCCATTTTTTTTTTCTACCTTCAACTCTATTTTTTTCTTACAAAGACAATTGTATCTTTTTGTTCTGTAATTTTATTGAAGTAATGTATCAAATAATTTAAAATGGTTGATAAAATTAAAATTAAAATAAATTAACATTAATTTATATTTCTTATATATGTTTTTAATTAAAATTGGAATAGTAAAAATTATTTCTCACACCATTTTATCAAAATAAATTAAATTAAAAAAAATATATATTTTGTAATTTTAATTATTATATTAAATTATATTTTTAATTCTTTGAATTATAGGTCTATTTTGGTCATTATAGTTAAATCTCTCAAATTCGGTATTAGTTTACCAAACCTTAGCCACCTATTTTTTAGGTTTAGAAATGAAATTTATCAAACACTTATTTACTTCCTAGTACAACATTTTTATAAAAGCACACCTAAAAACAATTATTTTCAAAGTCATCACAATCCCAAACGGAGCCTAAAACATTTTAAATTAAAAAAATGTAAAAGCTCTATATAAAAAATAATTTTTAAGATTAAATATTCAAACCTTACCAGTTATATATATAATTTTAAATATTTATTATGCATTTTTTAAGGGTCAATTTTTTAAATATATATATTTTTTTTTAATTTTTCATTCCTAAAAATGATTTTGTAGTTATGGTAATTATAAATCACAATTAATGACAATTTTTTTATTTGTGACATTTATGCTCGGTTAGAATTGCAGTGACTTTTAAAATAATTGTTAGCAACGGTGCTTTTAGAAAAAATCAATTGTTTTATGAAACAAATTAGTGTTTGATAAATTTTTTAGGTGTAGACTTGAATAAGTTTGGTAAATAAATATTAAATTATTGTGATTTAGCTATAATGACTAAAATACACCTACTATAAAAAATTGTATAATTAAAAAAAAAAGGGCGGGTTGCGCAAACAACAATCAGACCCAAAATAATGGCAAATTTAGAAAAATTTAAAACATTTTGCAAATATGACAAAAAATTAGTGGCTATCACTGATAGACTGCTATCGTTGATATATAACCATCACTGATAGACTATTATGTGATAGACTACTATCAAAAAAACTAAGGTGATAGACTACTATATAGATAAACTTCTATGAGCGATAGATCGTACTATCAGTGATAGAAATTGTCATATATTTTTTTATTTTTAAAGTGTTATATTTTTAATTATTTTACTCTAAATTGACATGTGTTACAATTTTCCAAAAAATATATATATTATTTAAAAAAAAAATTGCATCTGATTTATTTATTTAAAAAATAATAAAATAAAATTTTGTTGCGGGAAAAAGATACTAGACATATAAAATAATTCTTAATTTTGGAAAGATTTGAAAATTGGCCACTGTTAGAGAATTTAAAAACTAGGAAGGAACAAATTTTCTAAGGGTTTAGGCCCCGTTTGGGATTGTCGTTTGAAGACGTTGAAAGCGATTTCAAAATAATTTTAACCGTTTTTTTTATGTTTGGTAAAACTAATTCTTAAATAATTTAAATAAAATCACTTTTTAATTTACGTTGATTTATAAAAGCTATTAATAGTAGCTTTTGGATTTTGCTTTTCTAAAAATCTGTTCTATCTAACAAATTTTAAAATTCTTTTTTTTTTTTTTAAGAATTATTCATAATCTAACTAATCTTATTTCATCATTTTTTTTTTAATTTAATTTGATGCTTTTTAATTATTGTTCTTATTTGTTTATTTATTTATTTCAACTAAAGTTAGATTTTGTTTGACACATTTTTCATATATCAATTTTTTTTTTTATATAGTTTATAAAATTATTTAGAGTAAAAAAAATATAATTTTTTAATTTAACTTATATAAAATTTCATATTACCTTATAAATTTTTTGAAGTTAAATATTAATAAAAACTCATATTTAATTATTGAAATATATTTATATTTGGGTTAATATCGCTACTTCATAAAAGATTAGTAGGAATTTACCAAACACTATAACCAGATTTTTCAGGTTTAAATCTAAAATTTACCAACCACTAATTAACTTCGTGCTTTCTAAAAGCACCGCTGGAAGCAATTATTTTAAAAGCTACCGCAATCCCAAACTAAATGAACGTGTTATCTAGTGATTTTAACAGATTATAAAATAATTTATTTTACCAAACACAAAAAGCCGTTAATTTTTTTTCTTAATCACTTCCAACTCTCTCAAACAAAATCCCAACGACCATAATATTTTTCTTATTTATTTATTCTTTTTTTCAAAAACGGTTTTTCTCCCCTTCATCTATTTCTCTTCGTTTCTTCTTCTTTATTCACCACCCTATTTTCTCCGTGAAATCTGTTTTATGGCGTACCATCGCCGACCATCGTTGTCGGTGCGTTTTGACCCTCCAATATATATATATATGTAACAACAACCATATAAATTAGTAATTGCAAATTTACAAAACTAGAAATACATTGTAATTACAATTTTACAAAACTAGAAATATATTGTAATTGCAATTTTGCAAAATTGGAAATACATGGTAATTGCTTCTAATTATTATTATTATTATTTTTTTTTTTTTGTAATTTTTTATCATTTGAACAAAGACTAGGAGAAAGATAGTGATATTTCACTCAAATTATTATTTTTTATTTTTATTTTTTATTTTTTGTAATTTTTTATCATCTAAACGATGATGAGAAATATGAGTGATATTTTTACTGTGGCCGAGATTACATAAAATAAGTGAGGGAAGAGACAAAATCTTGGGAGAAAAACGTAGGAGAGAGATTTTTTTTTATTATTATTATTAAATCTTAATTAAAATTGAGTTGAAGGTAAATAAGGAATGAAAAAAATAGGAGAGAGAATGAGAAAACTCAAAACGGGACCTATATCAACCATTTTAAAAAAGAGACATCTATCTATTTAGATAATAAAAAATGGTCATGTGTCTCTTTGCCCTTAATTATTATTCAAGTCTGACCCGTTTGTCAAGGCAGCACATTTCTCTCTCTTCCTCACAAAATGTGTAAAATGACTAAAAATGCAATTCAATCTATTTTTATTATTTTAAATATAAATTAGGTTGTTCAATCAATATATATTGGTACTTAAACCAAATTCAAGATGTAGTATTCTTATAAAAATATAAGTTTATTTGGATCCGTTTAAATTAATGGATTAAAATCTATTAATATCTTTCAACTCCAATAGATTAATCGCCAGACATAAATCTCAATTGTCTCAAACAATGCCAACTTCATCCACTCGGCTTCAATTCCATTATCAGTAAGCCAGTAAGAATAAAATAGTTATTGCAGAGAGCAAGGAAGACATTTTTCTTATTATTATTTTTTAATTGTGTTTGTTCTTCAATTTTCATCCACCTTAAAAAGGCGATTGAAAAAGAAAATGGATGAAAAAGTGAAGAGGGAAGAAGGAAAAACCTATAAAGAATCAAAGAAGAAAATCAAAGTGAAAGAAATAAATATACTGTCTCTTTGTTCATTTTGTATTTTTCTCTATCATGGGAGAAGTTAATTTATTTGAGGTTTGAACTTGATTTTTCTAGTCAAAGAAGGAGAGTTACAAAGTAAAGAAAAAAAATAAAGAAGGGGAGCAATAAACGGCGTGAAAAAACTAATAAGATTTTTTTTTTATTTAAAAAATAGCATAAATATTTGGCCATTAAAATTGTGACACGTGGCTAGGCTGCAAAAGATAATTGTAGGCCCTGCAACTAAGTTTTACTCTTATCAAAAAAGCAAAATTCAAATATGTTTATTTCTTTCACGTGTTATTCACCCTTCTCTCTCTTCATTAAAACCAATATATTATCAAAAGCAAAATTCAAATATGTTTAATTCTTTCACATTGCTATTCAAGCTATATAACACCAACAATCCAACCCTTCTCTCTTATTAAAAGTTCACATCAAATTATTGAATATATTAAATTTCTTCAATCATCGATCTCTCTTTTCATCAACCAGATCTTCTTTTTCATGTCAAAGCGAGCATGACTCAGTGGGCATATGTATGTGTTGACGATCAAGAGATCTGTGGTTGGAACCTCCAAATCTTCCATTTAGTTTTGCTTCAACGACTTTCTTGAGTATGGGGTCAAGGATATTATGTTTCACCCAATATAGAAATAACATACCTATATCAGCATCCGGTAGTTTCGGGGTCTCCTTTTGAGTCATGACGAACACTTTTTCTTGAGTACGGGGTCTTCCAACTTGTCTTTTTAATTTTTGATCACTAGAGCTTGCATTATTAGACTGGCCAACACCACCTGATGCAGTGGGCCTTACTTGCAAATTTTATTGTCCTTGGCTAGCCTCTCCGTCTACCTAGTTTTGGTGCGATAATGATCCTTGTGAGCCACTAGCCCTTTGGATTAAAAATAGACAACCCGTAATCATGTGACCCACCTGACCACAATTAAAACAAGCATTAGCACCTTTGAGACACTGTCCCTGATGAAATTTTCCACATTACTGACATTGGAGGTTTCTAATATGGCTATAACCAAAATCACCATGTTGCTAGGTGCGTTGACCTGTTGAGGATTTAGAAGATTGGATTGAGCTGTCGATTGTTTGCAATCCACGATGATTGGGTTTAAAACTTCTCTGTTTTTGCCACGATGGGTGCAAACCCTCCATAATAATTTTCATTCAAAAAAATTATACGTTTATTTCAAAAAAGCAAAATTCAAATATGTTTATTTCTTTCACATTGCTATTCGAGCTATATAACACCAACAATCCAACCTTCTCTCTTATTAAAAGTTCACATCAAATTATTGAATATATTAAATTTCTTCAATTATCCATCTCTTTCCATCAACCAGATCTTTTTTTTCATGCCAAAGCGAGCATGACTCAACATACATATGTATGTGTTGACGATCAAGAGGCCTGTGGTTCAAATTCGCTCACTCCCAATGTACTAACAAAAAAAAATTCTTCTTTTTTCATGGCTTCTTCAAAGAGTTTTCTGGTTTCTTCCCTCTCCTTTAAACTTTATTTTGGTTTGATCTTCCATAAAAAAAAAAGGTTAAAAACTCCTTCATTTCTTTCCTTTCTTTAAAACCCAAAATCTATACAAAAACTTAAATTCAAATACTATACGCTTCAAATCTTTCACTTAGTTTCGCTTCAACAACTTTCTTAAATGTAAACAAGAATGCTAAAAAAAAATTATAACACATACCTCTTCAGATTAAGTAAGAAACATAAAATTTCAGCACAATCCTTCTCAGCTTCTAAAATTGATCTTCTCCTTTTTCATGTACTTATTTGAATTTTTCATTCCCTATTTCATTTCCATTTTTTTTAAAAAATCCAACAATTCAAATTTTGAAGTTTTTTTTTCCTTTTTTTTAAAACTTATGGAAATTGGGTCTTACAAATATTACCCTTTTAAGAATTTCATCCTCGAAATTCAATCTAACTCAGCAAGAAATAATTTAGGATATTATGTTTCACCTAATATAGAAATAACATACCTATATTAGTATCCGATAGTTTTGACGTCTCCTTTTGAGTCACGACGAACACTTTTCCTTTAGTACGGGGTCTTTCAACTTGTCTTTTTAATTTTTGATCACTAGAGCTTGCATTATTAGACTGACCAACACCACCTGATGCAGTGAGCCTTACTTGCAAATTTTATTGTCCTTGGCTAGCCTCTCCGTCTACCTAGTTTTGGTGCGATAATGATCCTTGTGAGCCACTAGCCCTTTGGATTAAAAATAGACAACCCGTAATCATGTGACCCACTTGACCACAATTAAAACAAGCATTAGCACCTTTGAGACACTGTCCCTGATGAAATTTTCCACATTGCTGACATTGGAGGTTTCTATTATGGCTATAACCAAAATCACCATGTTGCCAGGTGCGTTGACCTGTTGAGGATTTAGAAGATTGGATTGAGCTGTCGGTTGTTTGCAATCCACGATGATTGGGTTTAAAACTTCTCTGTTTTGCCACGATGGGTGCAAACCCTCCATAATAATTTTCATTAAAAAAAAAGACACAATGTAAATATGTTTCTAAAATATTTAAGGAGACTATAAATAGAGACAAAATATTGTTTGGAAAAGTTAAAAAAAATAAAATAAAGAATAATTTCAAAAATAGTGAAAGTAGGAGACTAAATTTGAACGTTTGAAAATACAAGACAAAAAACAAAGCAAGTATCAAAAGGGTAGTAATCAAAAGGATATTTTAATTTAATTAAATAAATTTATATAAATATCAACTTTTATATCTGCAAACACATTTTTATTGAGAGAAAGTTACACTAATGATTCCTTAGGTTGGCTTTTGGTGCAGTTTTGGTAATACCGTCAATTTTTTCAGTTAAATCTTAACTGTGACACCTATTTTTAATTAAAAATAGTTTTTAATTATTAAAATTCTTTTAAAAAAATCATTTATTACTTTTTATTTTTCTTTCCTTCTTCCCTCCATCATCCATCTTCTTTGGTAGTCACCGACCACTACTTTTTTCTTTATTTGTTTTTTCGTTTTCCTCTTCTCCTTTCCCCCTCCCTCTTACCTCCATTTTTTTAAAAAAAACTACTAATACGTTCTCCCTCCCCTTTTTTCTCCCATTCTTCCCCTCGTTCAAAAAAATAAAGTTGTTTTTTATAGATTTGAAACGAACTAAGATCTCGGTTCGTTCCAGATCTTAACGATGGGGATTTTCCCTTCGTTTTAGTCCGAATCGAAGGGAAGCCCCCTCGTTTCCCTCTTCGTCTCATATTTGAATGTTTTCAGATCTGAAAAACGTCTTCCCCCTTCGTTTGTCTTATACCTACACAAACTCCTTCTCTCTTCCCCGACGCCACCATCGATGCGTTACCGCTGCTCCATTCCAACACCCCTACGTTCTTTGTCCACCGCCGATGGCCATCAGAGGAAGGAGGGAGGGAGGAAAACGAGAAAGAGGAAGGAGGGAGGGAGGAAAGCGAGAAAAAAAAAACAGTCGCCGACAACGACCATCAATAAGAAGATGGATGATGGAAGAAAGAGGGAAAAAAATGAAAAAGAAAAAGAAATAAATAATTTTTTAAAAGAATTTTAATAATTTTAAAATATTTTTTAATTAAAAGTATGCGTCAATTCCATTAAGATTTAACCTAAAATTTGACCGACCAAAAACACACTAAATGTTAGGGATAAAATTGTTGAGTTTGAAACTTTGAGAACCCAAATGCTACCAAACTCAAACTTGAAGGACCATTAATGTAATTTTCCCTTTATATATATATATATATATATATATATATATATATATATATTTGGCATAAAGCCCCAACTCCCAGAGATTTGTAGTGAAGTGACCATTATTTTCAATCGTTAAATCAACTTTCGGTCGGAGCCGACGTTTTTCTGGTAGTCGAGTTCATCGCTGATGAGTCATCATTGTTACACCGAGGCATGAGCCAGGTGATACTCTCAAAGATTGTGAGATACTCATGCACATATCTTGGACATCAAATAATGGTAAGAAGTTTTTTCTTCTCGAAAGGAAACCCAATTAGAGAATAATTTAATTCTCAAAACTAAATATTCGAAAACATGGTGAAAATTAGATATTATTACATCCAATCTCCACCGACGGTCGGTAAAATTCTGCAAGTCAAATCCGGATACGTCAAGAAAATGTAGACTGATCTAGTTTAGCTGCTTTCAATTTTGCCCCTAACATTTAAAAAGCTTCAAATTCTATCCCCTTTCTTTGAACTTG
The DNA here is from genome assembly GCA_028017165.1 of Herpetospermum pedunculosum. Lineage (NCBI taxonomy): Eukaryota > Viridiplantae > Streptophyta > Magnoliopsida > Cucurbitales > Cucurbitaceae > Herpetospermum > Herpetospermum pedunculosum. The sequence continues at coordinate 59,272,586 of CM051525.1, forward strand.
TGTCCAAAGAATCCTCTGTTACCAACTTTGGTTAAAATATACCTAATGAGAATTAAAAGATTATTAGGGTAAAAATGAAACTTTACCAACATTATGGAAAAAATCGAAACAAAACATACAGTACATTAAAGGGTATTTTGTAGCCAACAAGAACATAGCTCAACTGACATGATGTATCGACTAGTGACCAAGAGGGAAAGAGGACAAAAAAAAAAAAAAAAAAGAAAAAAAAAAAAGGTATTTTGTATAATTTATTTGGATTCAATTTTGGATATTCAAACCTCTGGCCACTTGGTGGAAGACGTATGCCTTATTTCAATTAAGCTAAAACATAAACCGCTAAAAAGATTTATTATATTATATTAACAAGTTAAAAGGGTTTAGAGAAAAATTGAAAGTACTCTGAAAACATTATATTAATAGCAAAAGTAAACAATTAGCTTGATCGATGGATGTTATTCTATATAATTTAGCCAAAAATGAATTATAGTAAAGAGTAACATATGATGTAAAAACATGAAACCAAGAATAGTCCAATATTACATATAGCCAACAAGAGCATAGCTCAACGGCATGATGTATCGCCTAGTGACTATGAAGTCTTAGGTTTAATCCCCCACCCCAACATGTTGTAAAAAAAAAATATTACATATGAAATTAATAATGTATCACATTATGGACATAAATAATGATTTATTTTTTTTTATTTTTTTTTGCAAAGGTATTTAATTAATGTGAGATTTGAACTTCTGACCTCGTAGTCAATGACACAACCTTATGTATGACTTGATGACCAAGAGGTCTGTGGTTCGAATCCCCCAACCCTCAATGTACTAAAAAAAAAACTACCTACTTTCGTAAATAGTTCAAGAATTACCCTCTATTTATGTAATTATTTTTAAAAATACATTATTTGTAATTTATTAAACCTATATATATATATAAAAAAAAGAAAACCCACAAAGTCAAGTTCCAAAAGGGACTCTAAATCAGGTGCACTCTTTACCGTTCTTGTTCAGCGTTTGCAAGAGGTTGAGTGAGGTCGGGTCGGACCAGAGAGGGAACCTCAAAGTGAGCAATGTAGAGAGCAAAAAGGGGAGGGGGGCTAGAGGCTTTAATTCCACTGGGACAAAGTTCAATTATTATAACTAGAGTATTTTAATATACTAATAACATATATTATAAATTGTGTAACATGTGCTTTTTGTAGCACTGTGGTCTTGACACAAAATTGAAAGTTCAAATACTAACCTTGTAATTTAACCTATATACAAAAAATAGGTAGACTAAATATATCAAATGGTTTTCAATTCTTGATTAGGTCATTACATAAAAATTAAAAATAAAAAAATAAAAAAAAAATCCATAAAAGTAATAATATAATGTTACATCAATTTTATTTATTTATTTTTTTTATGGAAGGGACCTAGTCAAGAATTGTTTTAGTACATTATAGGTGAAATTCTCAATTTTAAAAAATTGAGGACTAAAAATGAAAATCTTGTATAAATTTTAGCCTATATATACATGGATGTGCATATCAAAAGATATATGACTCAATAAGCAAAGCAATAATGGCACATGTATCTCTAAGTCATCCCACTATTCTTTCTTCCACTACCGTCGTTCCCAGCCAGCCTACTCCTCTTCGCACACTTTCATTATCAGAGAGCGATCAGTTAATGTTGGAGCGTTACAGTTTCTCAATTTATGTCTACAAAAAACCTTCTCATACTAACCCTTCTTTACTCACCTTGGATTCCTTAAAAAACTCCTTGAGCCAAATCTTGGTTCCCTACTACCCTCTAGCCGGTCGCCTCCAATGGATTGCGGTCGGCAGTTTCGAGCTAGATTGTTGCGCTGCTGGAGTTCGAATCATCGAGGCAGAATCTCCTGCCGACCTCGACAACGAAGACTACAGCGACTTCGCTCCCTCCGCTGCCACCCGACTGCTCGTTCCCAAGCCGGATTACACTGCCCCCCTCGAGGACCAGCCTTTGCTTTTAGTGCAAGTGACGAAATTCGCGTGTGGTGGGATTGTCATTGGCATAGCTACTTCTCACTTTTTGGTTGATGGGGTTTCTGCCATCACGTTTATCAACTCATGGGCTAGCATAGCCCGTGGGGAAAAGAACAAAGACACTATAATTCCAATTCCATATCATGAGAGAGATTTTTTTCACTCACATGAGAAGAAGAATCCACGTTTTGATCATAAAGAGTATAAAGCACGCCCACTTATAATTGGCCATTCCAATGATGAAGAGGAGCGTAACAAACCAACTTCTACTGCATTGCTAAAACTCACAAAACACCAAATTGAGAAGCTAAAAAAGAGAGCCAATAATAATGAAGGCAGTATTAGCCAACCAAAGGAAAGGCCATTTAGTAGATTTGAGGTTGTGGGGGGCCATATATGGACGTGTCTTTGCAAGGCTCGCGACGCCAACGACGAACAACCAACGGTCACGCTGATCACCGCCGGTATAAGACACCGGTTAACCCCGCCACCTCCCGAAGGGTTCTCTGGGAACGCGACGTTGTTGACCGTGACACCAATTTGCAAGTTTGGAGAATTGACTAGGAATCCATTGAGCTACGCCGCGGGGAAGATAAGAGAAGGGACGTGGAGACTTACGGATGAGTACATCAAGTCCGCGATGGGGTTTTTGGCGAGTAAGGACAATGAGTGGACAAAAATGATGTACGAGAGTGAAGCAACTCCTTTTTGGGGTAACCCGAATTTGGACTTGGGGTGTTGGACGTCGATGCCGTTTTATGATGCGGATTTTGGGTGGGGGAGGCCATGGTATGCTGGTCCATTGCCATTGGCGGTCGGCGATGGATGGTCGATAATTATGTCCGGTCCAGATCAGGACGGATCACTTGTTGTAGCCATATGCTTGCAGATTAGGCATATGGATGAGTTTAAGAAGTTGTTCTATGAACATCTAAACAAAATCTAGTTTAACGTTTCTTGTTTCTCTTTTCTCGTTTTTCTGTTGTAATAAAGAAAACTATGTGGGTAATTGTTTCTTGTTTCTTGTAATAAAAAAATATGTTTGGAAATATCATTCTTGAATCTTGTTTTCTTGTTTTTTTTTAATCAAATAGAAATACGTGTCTAGTAATCCATTATTGCTATTGTTCTAAGGCCTGGGCTGCGTTTGAAGGTGATTAAAGTGATTTTTAAATAATCTTAACCATTTTTTTTGTTTGGTAAACCTGATTTTATATTAATTTAAATCAAATCACTTTTAATCTGAGAGTAGCTTTTGAAATTGGATTCCCAAACAATCTGGTGCATCTTCCAACTAACTTTCATAATTTCCATTTTATCCCTCCATATCTTCCATCTTCTAACAGGATCAATGTGTCCAAAAAAAATTCATCCATTTTTTTTTTCTACCTTCAACTCTATTTTTTTCTAACAAGACAACGTATCTTTTTGTTTTGTAATTTTATTGAAGTAATGTATCAAATAATTTAAAATGGTGGATAAAATTAAAATTAAAATAAATTAACATTAATTTATATTTCTTATATATGTTTTTAATTAAAAGTGGAACCATTTTATCAAAATAAATTAAATTAAAAAAAATATATATTTTGTAATTTTAATTATTATATTAAATTATATTTTTAATTCTTTGAATTATATGTCTATTTTGGTTATTATAGTTAAATCTCTCAAATTCGGTATTAGTTTACCAAACCTTAGTCACCTATTTTTTAGGTTTAGAAATGAAATTTATCAAACACTTATTTACTTCCTAGTACAACATTTTTATAAAAGCACACCTAAAAACAATTATTTTCAAAGTCATCATAATCCCAAACGGAGCCTAAAACATTTTAAATTAAAAAATGTAAAAGCTCTATATAAAAAATAATTTTTAAGATTAAATATTCAAACCTTTCAAGTTATATATATAATTTTTTTTTTTTTTTGAAAAGGTTATATATATAATTTTAAATATTTATTATGCATTTTTTAAGGGTCAATTTTTTAAATATATATATTTTTTTTTAATTTTTCATTCCTAAAAATGATTTTGTAGTTATGGTAATTATAAATCACAATTAATGACAATTTTTTTATTTGTGACATTTATGCTCGGTTAGAATTGCAGTGACTTTTAAAATAATTGTTAGCAACGGTGCTTTTAGAAAAAATCAATTGTTTTATGAAACAAATTAGTGTTTGATAAATTTTAGGTGTAGACATAAGTTTGGTAAATAAATATTAAATTATTGTGATTTAGCTATAATGACTAAAATAGACATACTATAAAAAATTGTATAATTAAAAAAAAAAAGGGCGGGTTGCGCAAACAACAATCAGACCCAAAATAATGGCAAATTTAGAAAAATTTAAAACATTTTGCAAATATGACAAAAAAATTAGTGGCTATCACTGATAGACTGCTATCGTTGATATATAACCATCACTGATAGACTACTATGTGATAGACTACTATAAAAAAAACTAAGGTGATAGACTACTATATAGATAGACTTCTATGATCGTAGTGATAGAAATTGTCATATAATTTTTTTTTTTTAAAAGTGCTATATTTTTAATTATTTTACTCTAAATTGACATCTGTTACCATTTACCAAAAAATATATATATTATTTAAAAAATAAATTGCATCTGATTTATTTATTTAAAAAATTATAAAATAAAATTTTGTTGTGGGAAAAAGATAGTAGACATATAAAATAATTCTTAATTTTGGAAAAATTTGAAAATTGGCCACTGTTAGAGAATTTAAAAACTAGGAAGGAACAAATTTTCTAAGGATTTAGGCCTCGTTTGGGATTGCCGTTTGAAGACGTTGAAAGCGATTTCAAAATAATTTTAACCGTTTTTTATGTTTGGTAAAACTAATTCTTAAATAATTTAAATAAAATCACTTTTTAATTTACGTTGATTTATAAAAGCTATTAATAGTAGCTTTTTGATTTTGCTTTTCTAAAAATCTGTTCTATCTAACAAATTTTAAAATTCTTTTTTTTTATTATTATTTTAAGAATTATTCATAATCTAACTAATCTTATTTCATCATTTTTTTTTAATTTAATTTGATGCTTTTTAATTATTGTTCTTATTTGTTTATTTGTTTATTTCAACTAAAGTTAGATTTTGTTTGGCACATTTTTCATATATCAATTTTTTTTTTTATATAGTTTATAAAATTATTTAGAGTAAAAAAAATATAATTTTTAATTTAACTTATATAAAATTTCATATTACCTTATAAATTTTTTGAAGTTAAATATTAATAAAAACTCATATTTAATTATTGAAATATATTTATATTTGGGTTAATATCGCTATTTCATAAAAGATTAGTAGGAATTTACCAAACACTATAACCAGATTTTTCAAGTTTAAATCTAAAATTTACCAACTACAGCTGATTTTTCTAAAAGCATTTTTTGAAGTTAAATATTAATAAAAACTCATATTTAATTATTGAAATATATTTATATTTGGGTTAATATCGCTATTTCATAAAAGATTAGTAGGAATTTACCAAACACTATAACCAGATTTTTCAGGTTTAAATCTAAAATTTACCAACTACAGCTGATTTTTCTAAAAGCAGCGCTGAAATCAATTATTTTAAAAGCTACCACAATCTCAAACTAAATGAACGTGTTATCTAGTGATTTTAACAGATTATAAAATAATTTATTTTATACCGAACACAAAAAGCCGTTAATTTTTTTTCTTAATCACTTCCAACTCTCTCAAACAAAATCCCAACGACCATAATATTTTTCTTATTTATTTATTCTTTTTTTCAAAAACGGTTTTGCTCCCCATGATCTATTTCTCTTCGTTTCTTCTTCTTTATTCACCACCCTATTTTCTCCGTGAAATCTGTTTTATGGCGTACCATCGCCGACCATCGTTGTCGGTGCGTTTTGACCCTCCAAAATATATATATATATATATATAACAACCATATAAATTAGTAATTGCAATTTTACAAAATTAGAAATACATTGTAATTGCAATTTTACAAAACTAGAAATATATTGTAATTGCAATTTTGCAAAATTGGAAATACATGGTAATTGATCCAAGATTATTTTACTGTGATTGCAATTTTTCAAAATTGGAAATACATGGTAATTGCTTCTAATTATTTTTATTTTATTTTTTTTGTAATTTTTTATCATTTGAACAAAGACTAGGAGAAAGATAGTGATATTTCACTCAAATTATTATTTTTATTTTTATTTTTTATTTTTTGTAATTTTTTATCATCTAAACGATGATGAGAAAGATGAGTGATATTTTTACTGTGGCGGAGATTACATAAAATAAGTGAGGGAAGAGAGAAAATCTTGAGAGAAAAACGTAAGAGAGAGATTATTTTTTTTATTATTATTAAATCTTAATTAAAATTGAGTTGAGGGTAAATAAGGAATGAAAAAAATAGGAGAGAATGAGAAAACTCAAAACGGATGAAAAAGTGAAGAGGGAAGAAGGAAAAACCTATAAATAATCAAAGAAGAAAATCAAAGTGAAAGAAATAAATATACTGTCTCTTTGTTCATTTTGTATTTTTCTCTATCATGGGAGAAGTTAATTTATTGGAGGTTTGAATTTGATTTTTCTAGTCAAAGAAGGAGAATTACAAAGTAAAGAAAAAAAATAAAGAAGGGGAGCAATAAACGGCGTGAAAAAACTAATAAGATTTATTTTTATTTAAAAAATAGCATAAATATTTGGCCATTAAAATTGTGACACGTGGCTGGGCTGCAAAAGATAGTTGTAGGCCCTGCAACTAAGTTTTACTCTTATCAAAAAAAGCAAAATTCAAATATGTTTATTTCTTTCACGTGTTATTCACCCTTCTCTCTTCATTAAAACCAATATATTATCAAAAGCAAAATTCAAATATGTTTAATTCTTTCACATTGCTATTCAAGCTATATAACACCAACAATCCAACCCTTCTCTCTTATTAAAATTTCACATCAAATTATTGAATATATTAAATTTCTTCAATCATCGATCTCTCTTTTCATCAACCAGATCTTCTTTTTCATGTCAAAGCGAGCATGACTTAGTGGGCATATGTATGTGTTGACGATTAAGAGGTCTGTGGTTTGAACCTCCAAATCTTCCATTTAGTTTTGCTTCAACGACTTTCTTGAGTATGGGGTCAAGGATATTATGTTTCACCCAATATAGAAATAACATACCTATATCAGCATCCGGTAGTTTCGGGGTCTCCTTTTGAGTCATGACGAACACTTTTTCTTGAGTACGGGGTCTTCCAACTTGTCTTTTTAATTTTTGATCACTAGAGCTTGCATTATTAGATTGACCAACACCACCTGATGCAGTGGGCCTTACTTGCAAATTTTATTGTCCTTGGCTAGCCTCTCCTTCTACCTAGTTTTGGTGCGATAATGATCCTTGTGAGCCACTAGCCCTTTGGATTAAAAATAGACAACTCGTAATCATGTGACCCACCTGACCACAATTAAAACAAGCATTAGCACCTTTGAGACACTGTCCCTGATGAAATTTTCCACATTGCTGACATTGGAGGTTTCTAATATGGCTATAACCAAAATCACCATGTTGCCAGGTGCGTTGACCTGTTGAGGATTTAGAAGATTGGGTTGAGCTGTCGATTGTTTGCAATCCACGATGATTGGGTTTAAAACTTCTCTGTTTTGCCACGATGGGTGCAAACCCTCCATAATAATTTTCATTCAAAAAAATTATACGTTTATTTCAAAAAAGCATAATTCAAATATGTTTATTTCTTTCACATTGCTATTCAAGCTATATAACACCAACAATCCAACCTTCTCTCTTATTAAAAGTTCACATCAAATTATTGAATATATTAAATTTCTTCAATTATCCATCTCTTTCCATCAACCAGATCTTTTTTTTTTTTTTTTTTTTTTTTTTTTTTTTTTTTTTTTTTTTTTTTTTTCGCCAAAGTGAGCATGGCTCAGCGGGCATATGTATGTGTTGACGATCAAGAGGTCTGGGGTTCGAATCCCCCAACCCCAATGTACTCAAAAAAAAAAAAACCAGATCTTTTTTTTCATGCCAAAGCGAGCATGACTCAACATACATATGTATGTGTTGACGATCAAGAGGCTTGTGGTTCAAATTCGCTCACTCCCAATGTACTAAAAAAAAAATTCTTCTTTTTTCATGGCTTCTTCAAAGAGTTTTCTGGTTTTCTTCCCTCTCCTTTAAACTTTATTTTGGTTTGATCTTCCATAAAAAAAAAAGGTTAAAAACTCCTTCATTTCTTTCCTTTCTTTAAAACCCAAAATCCATACAAAAACTTAAATTCAAATACTATACGACTCAAATCTTTACTTAGTTTCGCTTCAACAACTTTCTTAAATGTAAACAAGAATGCTAAAAAAAATTATAACACATACCTCTTCCGATTAAGTAAGAAACATAACATTTCAGCACAATCCTTCTCAGCTTCTAAAATTGATCTTCTCCTTTTTCATGTACTTATTTGAATTTTTCATTCCCTATTTCATTTCCATTTTTTTTAAAAAAATCCAACAATTCAAATTTTGAAGTTTTTTTTTCCTTTTTTTTAAAACTTATGGAAATTGGGTCTTACAAATATTACCCTTTTAAGAATTTCATCCTCCAAATTCAATCTAACTCAGCAAGAAATAATTCAGGATATTATGTTTCACCTAATATAGAAATAACATACCTATATCAGTATCCAATAGTTTTGAGGTCTCCTTTTGAGTCACGACGAACACTTTTCCTTTAGTACGAGGTCTTTCAACTTGTCTTTTTAATTTTTGATCACTAGAGCTTGCATTATTAGACTGACCAACACCACCTGATGCAGTGGGCCTTACTTGCAAATTTTATTGTCCTTGGCTAGCCTCTCCGTCTACCTAGTTTTGGTGCGATAATGATCCTTGTGAGCCACTAGCCCTTTGGATTAAAAATAGACAACCCGTAATCATGTGACCCACCTGACCACAATTAAAACAAGCATTAGCACCTTTGAGACACTGTCCCTGATGAAATTTTCCACATTGCTGACATTGGAGGTTTCTAATAGGGCTATAACCAAAATCACCATGTTGCCAGGTGCGTTGACCGGTTGAGGATTTAGAAGATTGGATTGAGCTGTCGGTTGTTTGCAATCCACGATGATTGGGTTTAAAACTTCTCTGTTTTGCCACGATGGGTGCAAACCCTCCATAATAATTTTCATTCAAAAAAAGACACAATGTAAATATGTTTCTAAAATCTTTAAGGAGACTATAAATAGAGACAAAATATTGTTTGGAAAAGTTAAAAAAAAAATAATAAAGAATAATTTCAAAAATAGTGAAAGTACGAGACTAAATTTGGACGTTTGAAAATACAAGACAAAAAACAAAGCAAGTATCAAAAGGGTAGTGATCAAAAGGATATTTTAATTTAATTAAATAAATTGATATAAATATCAACTTTTATATCTGCAAACACATTTTTATTGAGAGAAAGTTACACTAATGATTCCTTAGGTTGGTTTTTGGTGCAGTTTTGGTAATACCGTCAATTTTTTCAGTTAAATCTTAACTGTGACACCTATTTTTAATTAAAAATAGTTTTTAATTATTAAAATTCTTTTAAAAAAATCATTTATTACTTTTTCTTTTTCTTTTTCTTTCCTTCTTCCCTCCATCATCTATCTTCTTCCTACTCTTCGTGGTCGTCACCGACGACTATTTTTTTCTTTATTTGTTTTTTCGTTTTCCTCTTCTCCTTTCCCCCTCCCTCCTACCTCCATTTTTTTTTTAAAAACTACTAATGCGTTCTCCCTCCCCTTTTTTCTCCCATTTTTCCCCTCGTTCAAAAAAAATAAAGTTGTTTTTTATAGATTTGAAACGAACTCAGATCTCGGTTCGTTCCAGATCTTAACGATGGGGATTTTCCCTTCGTTTTAGTCTGAATCGAAGAGAAGCCCCCTCGTTTCCCTCTTCGTCTCATATTTGAATGTTTTCAGATCTGAAAAACGTCTTCCCCCTTCGTTTGTCTTATACCTACACAAACTCCTTCTCTCTTCCCCGACGCCACCGTCGATGCGTTACCGCTGCTCCATTCCAACACCCCTACGTTCTTTGTCCACCGCCGATGGCCATCAGAGGAAGGAGGGAGGGAGGAAAACGAGAAAGAGGAAGGAGGGAGGGAGGAAAACGAGAAAAAAAAAACAGTCGCCGACAACGACCATCAATAAGAAGATGGATGATGGAAGAAAGAGGGAAAAAAATGAAAAAGAAAAAGAAAAAAATAATTTTTTAAAAGAATTTTAATAATTTTAAAATATTTTTTAATTAAAAGTATGCATCAATTCCATTAAGATTTAACCTAAAATTTGACCGACCAAAAACACACTAAATGTTAGGGATAAAATTGTTTAGTTTGAAACTTTGAGAACCCAAATGCTACCAAACTCAAACTTGAAGGACCATTAATGTAATTTTCCCTTTATATATATATATATATATATATATATATATATATATATATTTGGCATAGAGCCCCAACTCCCAAAGATTTGTAGTGAAGTGACCATTATTTTCAATCGTTAAATCAACTTTCGGTCGGAGCCGACATTTTTCTGGTAGTCGAGTTCATCGCTGGTGAGTCATCATTGTTACACCGAGGCATGAGCCTGGTCATACTCTCAAAGATTGTGAGATACTCATGCACATATCTTGGACATCAAATAATGGTAAGAAGTTTTTTCTTCTCGAAAAGGAAACCCAATTAGAGAATAATTTAATTCTCAAAACTAAATATTCGAAAACATGGTGAAAATTAGATATTATTTGTAATGACCCCAAATTTTATATATAATTAATTAACTTAAAATGGGATAATTACTCATCACGCATAATTTTCTTTTTAAATAAAAATCTAAATTCCATAATCATTTGACTCTCCTAATGTATAAATAACTAAATACAAATTTAATAAGTTATTAATATATAAAATGAATTTCTCTAATTATAGCAATAACAAACAAATAATAATAGATAATTACGAAAATACCCTTAATGGTAATGTGGGGCATTACATTATTACATCCAATCTCCACCGACGGTCGGTAAAATTCTGCAAGTCAAATCCGGATACGTCAAGAAAATGTAGACTGATCTAGTTTAGCTGCTTTCAATTTTGCCCCTAACATTTAAAAAGCTTCAAATTCTATCCCCTTTCTTTGAACTTGTGTCTAAAGAATCCTCTGTTACCAACTTTGGTTAAAATATACCTAATGAGAATTAAAAGATTATTAGGGTAAAAATGAAACTTTGCCAACATTATGGAAAAAATCGAAACAAAACATACAGTACATTAAAGGGTATTTTGTATAATTTATTCAGATAACTACATAAATAGTCATCTAATGGCTATAATTTTATATAAATGTCTTCAGTTTCTAAATTTATAAAAAATTTCGAGAAATTTGAGATTTTTAAAAAATATTGGGTTGCAATTACTTAAGAACCCTTTCACCTATCTAATTTTATAAAGTGAAAAAAATAAAATAATATATCTTTCATCTCAGTAACTATCAAGATTTATATAGTCAGAAAAGAATGTGATTAATGAGATACGATTCTGTTTCCTTAACTTCTATATACATAGTATATTTGAAAAAATAAAAATAAAAACATATGTTTTAATTATTATATTTATATATATATATATATATATATGACCTGATATATATACTTATACATACACCCGCCACATGCTCCTTATTATTATAACTATATATATGACCTGGTATATATACTTATACTAGTATATATGTGACATATTTTGTATAAATGATCTGACATAAATTCTTACAACTATAAGTGATATATAAATATTATATTATTTAATATATATTCAATTGTATACTACCTAATTATAATCATATGTACACCCTACAAATTGTATGTTTATAATTAAACTAACTCTACATACATGATATTGTTCACACGAGATTTCCTGCAGAAATTTGATACGTGGAAATGAATTTGAATTTTATTGATTTTTATAAGTGTTACAGTCTCTAATCTTTATCCTCTGATGCTTTCTCTCCAATGTAGACGTCTGCTTTGGGCTGGTTGATTTCCTGGATCGGCCTGTCGGCTTATTGATCTTTGGAGCGGCCTGTTGACTTGTTTGGAGCGGCCTGTTGACTTGTTGATCTTTGGAGCGGCCTGTTGTGGTTGATTTCCTGGATCGGCCTGTCGGCTTATTGATCTTTGGAGCGGCCTGTTGACTTGTTTGGAGCGGCCTGTTGACTTGTTGATCTTTGGAGTGGCCTGTTGTGGTTGATTTCCTGGATCGGCCTGTCGGCTTATTGATCTTTGGAGCGGCCTGTTGATTTGTTGTTGAAGTCTGTAGCCTTCGAATCTTCTGAACTCTGAGTCTTTGATGCTCTGAATCTTCGAATCTTCTGAACTCTGAGTCTTTGATGCCTCTGAATCTTCGAATCTTCTGAACTCTGAGTCTTTGATGCCTCTGAATTCTCTGGACTCTAATTGCGGGAGCTTCTGACTTCTCTGGATTCTGGCTCAATGCTGAATGTCCAAAATGAATGGTGGTCTCCTCTATTTATAGAGTTTGATGGACCTAGTATGGGCTTGGGCCTGATTGACTTTTGGCCCAACCTTTGGACTTTTATTTATTTGGGCTTAAACTATTTATTTTTCAATAACTTGGATTATTTAAATTTAGCCCAAAATTATTTTTAGCTATCTCGGGTTAAATAGCTTCGGATCCAACCGCCATGTGGCAATGTTTGATTGGACTCGTCTGAGGGACATGTGGCATAATTTGATTTGCCAATTTTATGTCTCTTAATTTAAATTGAGAACAGCTGTAACTTTGTAATTGGTTATATTTTTATCATTAACTTGAATTAACTCAAATTAATGATGTGTCCATTTGTGGTTGGCCGAAATTTATTATTCAACAGATATATTTGAACAAGATTCAAACATATATATATATATATATATGTTATAACTATTATGACAATAAATATATATATATATATATATATATATATATATATATATATGACCTAGTATACCTACTTATACCTACACTCGTCGTGCTCTTTATTCCCTATAGTATATATGACATATTTTTATATACATGACCTGGTATAAAAATGAAACTGCCAATATTATGGAAAAAATTGAAACAAAACATACAGTACATTAAAGGGTATTTTGTAGCCAACAAGAACATAGCTCGACTGACATGATGTATCGACTAGTGACCAAGAGGGAAAGAGGACAAAAAAAAAAACAAAAAAGGGTATTTTGTATAATTTATTTGGATTCAATTTTGGATATTCAAACCTCTGGCCACTTGGTGGAAGACGTATGCCTTATGTCAATTAAGCTAAAACATAAACGCTAAAAAAATTTATTATATTATATTAACAAGTTAAAAGGGTTTAGAGAAAAATTGAAAGTACACTGAAAACATTATATTAATAGCAAAAGTAAACAATTAGCTTGATAGATGGATGTTATTCTATATAATTTAGCCAAAAATGAATTATAGTAAAGAGTAACATATGATGTAAAAACATCAAACCAACAATAGTCAAATATTACATATAGCCAACAAGAGCATAGCTCAACGGCATGATGTATCGCCTAGTGACTATGAAGTCCTAGGTTTAATCTCCCACTCCAACATGTTGTAAAAAACAAATATTACATATGAAATTAATAATGTATCACATGATGGACATAAATAATAAATTTTTTGTTATTTTTTTTTTGTAAAGATATTTAATTAATGTGAGATTTGAACTTCTGACCTCGTAGTCAATGACACAACCTTATGTCAATTGAGCTATGCTCGATTTGGCATGATTTTATTTGTTGTCACCTTGATTAATAAGATTTGCACATGACATCTCAATATGAAGTGAAAATGATGAATGTTTATTTATGGGGAACAACCACTCTATATAGCATGCATGCAATTGTATAGACGGGTGGAAGCTAAAATGCTAAAATTGTCAATCTTTTTGGGAAGATCTCAAATCAGATTGATTTATAAATTGTGCACATGGTATAGGATATAACTACCTACTACCTACTTTCGTAAATAGTTCAAGAATTACCCTCTATTTATGTAATTATTTTTAAAAATACATTATTTATAAATAAAAAACAATAAAAAAATCTAAGATTTGTAATTTATTAAACCTATATATATATATATAAAAGAAAATCCACAAAGTCAAGTTCCAAAAGGGGTTCTAAATCAGGTGCACTCTTTACCGTTCTCGCTCAGTGTTTACAAGAGGTTGAGTGAGGTCGGGTCGGACCGGAGAGGGAACCTCAAAGGGCGCAATGCAGAGAGCAGAAAGGAGGAGGGGGGCTAGAGGCTTTAATTCCACTGGGACAAAGTTCAATTTTTATAACTAGAGTATTTTAATATACTAATAACATATATTATAAATTGTGTAACATGTGCTTTTTGTAGCACTGTGGTCTTGACACAAAATTGAAAGTTCAAATACTAACCTTGTAATTTAACCTATATACAAAAAAAAAAAAAAAAAATAGGTAGACTAAATATATCAAATGGTTTTCAATTCTTGATTAGGTCATTACATAAAAATTAAAAATAAAAAAATTAAAAAAAATCCATAAAAGTAATAATATAATGTTACATCAATTTTATTTATTTATTTTTTTTTTATGGAAGGGACCTAATCAAGAATTGTTTTAGTACATTATAGGTGAAATTCTCAATTTTAAAAAATTGAGGACCAAAAATGCAAATCTTGTATATATTTAGCCTATATATACATGCATGTGCATATCAAAAGATATATGACTCAATAAGCAAAGCAATAATGGCACATGTATCTCTAAGTCATCCCACTATTCTTTCTTCCACTACCGTCGTTCCCAGCCAGCCGACTCCTCTTCGCACACTTTCATTATCAGAGAGCGATCAGTTAATGTTGGAGCGTTACAGTTTCTCAATTTATGTCTACAAAAAACCTTCTCATACTAACCCTTCTTTACTCACCTTGGATTCCTTAAAAAACTCCTTGAGCCAAATCTTGGTTCCCTACTACCCTCTAGCCGGCCGCCTCCAATGGATTGCGGTCGGCAGTTTCGAGCTAGATTGCTGCGCTGCTGGAGTTCGAATCATCGAGGCAGAATCTCCTGCCGACCTCGACAACGAAGACTACAGCGACTTCGCTCCCTCCGCTGCCACCCGACTGCTCGTTCCCAAGCCGGATTACACTGCCCCCCTCGAGGACCAGCCTTTGCTTTTAGTGCAAGTGACGAAATTCGCGTGTGGTGGGATTGTCATTGGCATAGCTACTTCTCACTTTTTGGTTGATGGGGTTTCTGCCATCACGTTTATCAACTCATGGGCTAGCATAGCCCGTGGGGAAAAGAACAAAGACACTATAATTCCAATTTCATATCATGGGAGAGATTTTTTTCACTCACATGAGAAAAAGAATCCACGTTTTGATCATAAAGAGTATAAAGCACGCCCACTTATAATTGGCCATTCCAATGATGAAGAGGAGCGTAACAAACCAACTTCTACTGCATTGCTAAAACTCACAAAACACCAAATTGAGAAGCTAAAAAAGAGAGCCAATAATAATGAAGGCAGTATTAGCCAACCAAAGGAAAGGCCATTTAGTAGATTTGAGGTTGTAGGGGGCCATATATGGACGTGTCTTTGCAAGGCTCGCGACGCCAACGACGAACAACCAACGGTCACGCTGATCACCGCCGGTATAAGACACCGGTTAACCCCGCCACCTCCCGAAGGGTTCTCTGGGAACGCGACGTTGTTGACCGTGACACCAATTTGCAAGTTTGGAGAATTGACTAGGAATCCATTGAGCTACGCCGCGGGGAAGATAAGAGAAGGGACGTGGAGACTTACGGATGAGTACATCAAGTCCGCGATGGGGTTTTTGGCGAGTAAGGACAATGAGTGGACAAAAATGATGTACGAGAGTGAAGCAACTCCTTTTTGGGGTAACCCGAATTTGGACTTGGGGTGTTGGACATCGATGCCGTTTTATGATGCGGATTTTGGGTGGGGGAGGCCATGGTATGCTGGTCCATTGCCATTGGCGGTCGGCGATGGATGGTCGATAATTATGTCCGGTCCAGATCAGGACGGATCACTTGTTGTAGCCATATGCTTGCAGATTAGGCATATGGATGAGTTTAAGAAGTTGTTCTATGAACATCTAAACAAAATCTAGTTTAACGTTTCTTGTTTCTCTTTTCCCGTTTTTCTGTTGTAATAAAGAAAACTATGTGGGTAATTGTTTCTTGTTTCTTGTAATAAAAAAATATGTTTGGAAATATCATTCTTGAATCTTGTTTTCTTGTTTTTTTTTAATCAAATAGAAATACGTGTCTAGTAATCCATTATTGCTATTGTTCTAAGGCCTGGGCTGCGTTTGAAGGTGATTAAAGTGATTTTTAAATAATCTTAACCATTTTTTTTGTTTGGTAAACCTGATTTTATATTAATTTAAATCAAATCACTTTTAATCTGAGAGTAGCTTTTGAAATTGGATTCCCAAATAATCTGGTGCATCTTCCAACTAACTTTCATAATTTCCATTTTATCCCTCCATATCTTCCATCTTCTTCCAGGATCAATGTGTCCAAAAAAAATTCATCTAGTGATTTTAACAGATTATAAAATAATTTATTTTACCAAACACAAAAAGCCTTTAATTTTTTTTCTTAATCACTTCCAACTCTCTCAAACAGAATCCCAACGACCATAATATTTTTCTTATTTATTTATTCTTTTTTTCAAAAACGGTTTTGCTCTCCTTCATCTATTTCTGTTCGTTTCTTCTTCTTTATTCACCACCCTATTTTCTGCGTGAAATCTGTTTTATGGCGTACCATCGCCGACCATCGTTGTCGGTGCGTTTTGACCCTCCGATATATATATATATATAAAAACAACCATATAAATTAGTAATTGCAATTTTACAAAATTAGAAATATATTGTAATTGCAATTTTGCAAAATTGGAAATACATGGTAATTGCTCCAAGATTATTTTACTGTAATTGCAATTTTTCAAAATTGGAAATACATGGTAATTGCTTCGAATTATTTTTATTTTGTTTTTTATTTTATTTTATTTTTTTTTGTAATTTTTTATCATTTGAACAAAGACTAGGAGAAAGATAGTGATATTTCACTCAAATTATTATTATTATTATTATTTTTTTTTTTTTTTTTTTTTTTTTTTTTGTAATTTTTTATCATCTAAACGATGATGAGAAAGATGAGTGATATTTTTACTGTGGCGGAGATTACATAAAATAAGTGTCGGAAGAGAGAAAATCTTGGGAGAAAAACGTAGGAGAGAGATTATTTTTTTTTATTATTATTAAATCTTAATTAAAATTGAGTTGAGAATAAATAAGGAATGAAAAAAATAGGAGAGAGAATGAGAAAACTCAAAACGGACCTATATCAAACATTTTAAAAAAGAGGCATCTATCTATTTAGATAATAAAAAAGGGTCATGTGTCTCTTTGCCCTTAATTATTATTCAAGTCTGACCCGTTTGTCAAGGCAACACATTTCTCTCTCTTCCTCTCTCCCACAATATTTTCAATTATTTAAAAAAAAAAACGTAATTTAAACAAAAGGTGTAAAATGACTAAAAATGCAATTCAATCTATTTTTATTATTTTAAATATAAATTAGGTTGTTCAATCAATATATATTGGTACTTAAACCAAATTCAAGATGTAGTATTCTTAGAAAAATATAAGTTTATTTGGATCCGTTTAAATTAATGGATTAAAATCTATTAATATCTTTCAACCTCCAATAGATTAATCGCCAGACATAAATCTCAATTGTCTCAAACAATGCCAACTTCATCCACTCGGCTTCAATTCCATTATCAGTAAGCCAGTAAGAATAAAATAGTTATTGTAGAGAGCAAGGAAGACATTTTTCTTATTATTATTTTTTAATTGTGTTTGTTCTTCAATTTTCATCCACCTTAAAAAGGGGATTGAAAAAGAAAATGGATGAAAAAGGGAAGAGGGAAGAAAGAAAACCCTATAAAGAATCAAAGAAGAAAACCCTATAAAGAATCAAAGAAGAAAACCAAAGTGAAAGAAATAAATATACTGTCTCTTTGTTCATTTTGTATTTTTCTCTATCATGGGAGAAGTTAATTTATTGGAGGTTGGAACTTGATTTTTCTAGTCAAAGAAGGAGAGTTACAAAGTAAAGAAAAAAAATAAAGAAGGGGAGCAATAAACGGCGTGAAAAAACTAATAAGATTTTTTTTTATTTAAAAAATAGCATAAATATTTGGCCATTAAAATTGTGACACGTGGCTGGGCTACAAAAGATAGTTGTGGGCCCTACAACTAAGTTTTACTCTTATCAAAAAAGCAAAATTCAAATATGTTTATTTCTTTCACGTGTTATTCACCCTTCTCTCTCTTCATTAAAACCAATATATTATCAAAAGCAAAATTCAAATATGTTTATTTCTTTCACATTGCTATTCAAGCTATATAACACCAACAATCCAACTCTTCTCTCTTATTAAAAGTTCACATCAAATTATTGAATATATTAAATTTCTTCAATCATCGATCTCTCTTTTCATCAACCAGATCTTCTTTTTCATGTCAAAGTGAGCATGACTCAGTGGGCATATGTATGTGTTGACGATCAAGAGGTCTGTGGTTTGAACCTTCAAATCTTTCACTTAGTTTTGCTTCAACGACTTTCTTGAGTATGGGGTCAAGGATATTATGTTTCACCCAATATACAAATAACATACCTATATCAGCATCCGGTAGTTTCGGGGTCTCCTTTTGAGTCATGACGAACACTTTTTCTTGAGTACGGGGTCTTCCAACTTGTCTTTTTAATTTTTGATCACTAGAGCTTGCATTATTAGACTGACCAACACCACCTGATGCAGTGGGCCTTACTTGCAAATTTTATTGTCCTTGGCTAGCCTCTCCCTCTACCTAGTTTTGGTGCGATAATGATCCTTGTGAGCCACTAGCCCTTTGAATTAAAAATGGACAACCTGTAATCATGTGACCAACCTGACCACAATTAAAACAAGCATTAGCACCTTTGAGACACTGTTCCTGATGATCATGTGACCAACCTGACCACAATTAAAACAAGCATTAGCACCTTTGAGACACTGTTCCTGATGAAATTTTCCACATTGCTGACATTGGGGGTTTCTAATATGGCTATAACCAAAATCACCATGTTGTCAGGTGCGTTGACCTGTTGAGGATTTAGAAGATTGGACTGAGTTGTCGGTTGTTTGCAATCCACGATGATTGAGTTTAAAACTTCTCTGTTTTGCCACAATGGGTGCAAACCCTCCATAATAATTTTCATTCAAGAAAAGACACAATGTAAACATGTTTCTAAAATCTTTAGGGAAACTATAAATAGAGACAAAATATTATTTGAAAAAGTTAACAAAAAAGAAGATAAACAATAATTTCAAGAATAGTGAAAGTACGAGACTAAATTTGGACGTTTGAAAATACAAGACAAAAAACAAAGCAAGTATCAAAAGGGTAGTGATCAAAAGGATATTTTAATTTAATTAAATAAATCGATATAAATATCAACTTTTATATTTGCAAACACATTTTTATTAAGAGAAACTTACACTAATGATTCCTTAGGTTGGCTTTATTAGACATTATGGGGTTTCATCCTAAAACCAATTGGTTTTATGATGAAACCCCATGATGTGTGATATGGTATTAGAGCCCACGAACCCAAACGAGTATTCGGTCAAAAAATGAGATCCCGACCCAAGATGGTGAACCCAAAGAGGCACCATCTGGGATCCCGACCCAAGATGGTGAGCCCAAATAGGCACCATCTGGGATCCCGACCCAAGATGGTGAACCCAAAGAGGCACCATCTTTAGGGAGCATGTTGAGGATCCCACCACATCGAAAAGATGAAGGGACCTCACTCACAATATAACATACATGGACTACTCCTCCTAACACCAATTGGTTTATGTCTAATAGGCTTTTGGTGATAGTTTTTATCTATTAAAATTCGTCAAATTTTATGTCTAATAGGTTGGTGCTGACACATATTTTTAATCAAAAATAGTTTTTAATTATTAAAATTCGTCAAATTTTATGTCTAATAGGCTTTTGGTGGTGACACATATTGTTCACACGAAATTTCAATATAGGAGAAATTTAATACGTGGAAATGAACATGAATTTTATTGATTTCGTATATATATATGAGTGTTACAGTCTCTAATATTTATCCTCTGATGCTTTCTCTCGAGTATGTCAACTTTAATCTTTGGACTCGTTGATCTTCTTGGATGATCGATCTTTGGGCTTTTTGATCTTCTTGGATGATCGGCCTTTGGGCTTTTTGAGCTTCTTGGATGATCGGCCTTTGGGCTTTTTGATCTTCTTGGATGACCGACCTTTGGACTTTTTGATCTTCTTGGATGATCAGTCTCTAGCTTGTTGATCTTCGTAAAGTCTTCGACTTGTAGTTTCTTGAAGATCTTCGGCTTGTAGCTTCTTGAAGATCTTCGGCTTGTAGTTTCTTGGAGATCTTCGTTTGAAGCTTATTGAAGGTATTCGGCTTGTAGCTTATTGAAGGTTTTCGGCTTGTAGTTTCTTGAAGATCTTCAGCTGTAGCCTCTTGAAGGTCTTCGACTTGTAGTTTCTTGAAGATCTTCAGTTGCAGCTTCTTGAAGGTCTTCGGCTTGTAGCTTCTTGAAGGTCTTAGACTTGTAGCTTATTGAAGAAGCTTCTTGAAGGTCTTCGGCTTGTAGCTTCTTGAAGGTCTTAGACTTGTAGCTTATTGAAGATCTTCAGCTTGTAGTTTCTTGAAGTCTTTGAATCTTCTGAACTATGGGTCTTTGATGCCTCTGAATTCTCTGGATTCTGACTCTCTGGTTGTTGGAGCTTCTGACTTCTCTGGATTCTGGCTGAATGTCTAGAATGAATGGTGGCTTCCTCTATTTATAGAGTTTGATGGACCTAGTATGGGTTTGGGCCTGATTGACTTTTGACCCACCTTTTGGGCTTTTATTTATTTGGGCTTAATCCATTTATTTTCAATAACTTGGATTATTTAAATTTAGCCCAAAATTATTTTTAGCTATCTCGGGCTAAATAACTTTGGGTCCAACCGCCATGTGGCAATGTTTGATTGAACTAGCTCTTGTCGTCCGAGGGACATGTGACATAATTTGATCTTTGTAATTGGTCCCAAATTTATAAATATATATATTTTTATCATTAACTTGAATTAACTCAAATTAATGATGTGTCAATTTGTGATTGGCTGAAATTTATTATTCAACACATATTTTTAATTAAAAATAGTTTTTAATTATTAAAATTCTTTTAAAAAAATCATTTATTACTTTTTCTTTTTTTTTCCCTTCCCTCCATCATCCATCTCCTTCTTACTCTCTGTCGTGGCCGTCACCGACCACTATTTTTTTCTTTATTTATTTTTTCGTTTTCCTCTTCTCCTTTCCTCCTCTCTCTCACCTCCATTTTTTTTAAAAAACTACTAAAACGTTCCCCCTCCCCTTTTTTTCTCTCATTCTTCTCCTCGTTTAAAAAAAATAAAGTTGTTTTTTATGGATTTGAAAAGAACTCAGATCTCGGTTAATTTCAGATCTTAACTGTTGGGTTTTATGTCCTAAAACTCGTGGTTTGTAAACTGTTATGTTTGTAAATATTCTATTTAGAATAAAGAGTTATTAGTTTTATTCAGTAAAAGAGTTTACTGGAATAAAGTGAAACGCGTTTAGGTTAACCTATACCAATGACCAACATCCTTGGCTGAATATGAGTACTTGAGCCTCATGTATGACATGATTGTGGATCAGGCTCAAGTAGTCAGTCAAAACAGTCTATAGTATACGGATAAGGCTGGGTACCTTATCCTGGTAACTGATAGAACACAAAGTGAGCTATTTTTACGACCTATTTTATGCTAGTTTTGAGGCTTAAATGATTGTTTTCACGTTGATATTCTCTTATTTTATAGATATCGAGCATTTGAAGCAAAACTGATAATTTGAAAGATTTATGTGAAGAGAAAAAGAGAATCAAGTTAAAAATCCAAAGATTAGATATGGATTTTATCATATCTTATCCGATTTTATCCTATCATAAATTTTATCCGGTTTTATCCTATTTGATCTTATTTTGGGCATGTTTGAATAGAAAAGATATTCCTAATTTAATTTGAAATTCCTAAATTGATTAGATTCCTAATCTAATTAAAATATGGATTCCTTATTAGATTGGGAAGAGTAGTCTACTATAAAAAGGCATGTTGTCTTCATTCAAAAGGGGAGCCAATTGGGAGAGTTATCCCTAATTTCGAAATACACTCATTGGAAAGGCGTGAGGGACACTCTAGAGAGCTGAAGAAGAGATTCGGAGGCTCGGGAACGTGCAAATCACATCGGGAACGAGGCTTGGCACGCGACAAGAAATTTTCTCCTTTTACCTTTGATTTTATTGTTTATTTTATGGATTCTAAACATTGTCTAAGCATGATTTTAGTGATTATGAGTAGCTAGACTTTTACTTAGGGGATTGATGTAATCGTTTTAGTTTTCATGTTTGATTAATCTAATGTTCTTCATATTGCAACAATTGTTCTTGTGTTTGTTTGCTTAATGCTTTTATCTTTTGGCCAAAGTATAAATTGTTGATTGCTTTAATTCTAGCTTGGAAGAGTAGATTTTAGAGTAGAACTCAAACACTTGACTACTTGTAAATTCTTGCATGAAAATGAAGAATTCTCTTAGAGGCCGATAATAGAAGTTGCTTAATGCCTTTCTTTTCTATTAAAACTAGACAGACCTGTTGGTTTTATATTAAGGGAAGAGAATTAATAGAGCTCTAGCGAGTCTTTTATGAGTTTTGTACTTCTTGGCTTATAATTGTATGCATCACTATTTTTGGATTAATAGATTAATTAAGCATGAATCTATTCGATGAAATCAATTCCCTAGGTTTCCTCTCCTAAAGGTTTCCCATTACTTTTCAGTTATTTATTTTTCACTCACTTCAAAGTCTTTTTAATCTAAATAGAATTTGTGGTTAGTACCTACGGTACTCAATTGATCTAGAAAACCAATCTTGTGGACGATACTCTTTACTTAAATCACTATATTAAAACTTGACCCGTACACTTGCGGTACGCAATAAATCACGCAACAGTAACACTATTGGATGCGGCTCACTTTGTATTGTACAAAACGATGTGATCCGAATCGTTTCACATGGAGATGTGCGAGTGAGGGCGTCCTGTGCAAAGAGTTTGCATAAGACCGAACCGCGTATTAAGTCGCTCTCTCTTTATAACTCCGTTTACTCATGAGACCGACTTATACATATTGATGGCCTAGGTAACTCGATCTCAATCCTGAGCTCGCTATGAACTCCTGCTTATTCGATAGTATCCTTTGACTTGCACGGGTGAGAGTGGCCCATTAGCGCCGACTCAATAAGCCTACCATCTTGGGGATAAAGTCGAATAGGTAGCTGGGGACATAGTACAGCAAGATTGGAGTTCACTCTTAACCCGCTCTTCAGGGTTAGTAGATAGGTTGTTCCCTTATTAGCTGACTCCGGGCTTGAACAATTAGCGCGCTCACTCTCATGAGATGAAAGGGTTAATTGATCTGTTGGTTGGACCACAGATCTATTGTTCATTAGAGGTGTCAGTGGTACTTAAGGAACAAGACGTAATGCAGGGGTTAAACGGTTTAAATGACCCAGCTGTGATTACGAACAACCTGTGAAGGGTCGACTTGCCAGTGACGGTTATATCAGAGGACATAATATATCTACAGTGAGGAGAGTGCAACCCTCAGACTATAGTGGAGTCTCTGAGGGTTAACGAATGTTGGTTAGTTCGGTTGAAAGAGTTTTGACCGGATAATCTCGTATCGTTGGAGCTCATGATCTGTAGGTCCTTTAGGTTCTCCTGGCTAGCTCGGATAACGCCGTGCAACAGTATAAAAGAAAAGAAAAAGAAAAAGAATTTGAATTGTTCAAATTCGGTTTGTTGAAGAAGGATAGACATATTTAAATATGATTTAAATATGGACATATTTAAATGTGATTTAAATATGGACATATTTAAATGTGATTTAAATATGGGAATGGCCTAAAACATGAATATGATTCATGTGTAAAAAAGTCGGTTTTCGGAAAACCGGGTTTAGACATATTATTTAATTAATATTTGATATTGAATTAAATAATATTTATTAATTAAAAAATTTAATTAATAATTATATATATATATTTTATTTATTAAAAAGTTTAATAAATAAAATTATTATTATTATTTTTAATAATAATAATAATTATATATATATATGTGTCTTGCATGTAGCAAGACACATATATATATATATATATGTTAAGTAAATATATATATATTTTTGGCCATGAGAAGGCAGAGAAGGGGAATGAAGGAAATTGAAATGGTTTTCAATTTGAGAAAGATTGGCAGAGGGGAGCATACGAAACTTAAGTTTTTTTTTTTTAAGAGTTTCAATCCCTCTGAATCTTCTTCTTTCTCTATTTCTTCTTCTTTTCTTCCTCTTTATTTCTTTTTCTTTTCTCTTCTAAACGGAATCCCACAACTCCGTTGCGCGGCGCCGAGGATAACGGGACTACCTGGGGTGGTCCTCGGGGCGTACGTGAGAAGAGGTCGGAAGCGTTCGTGACGAGGAACGTGCGGCGGAGCTTGAAGAAATTGGAACTACAAGGGTATGTATTTCTAATTTCTTATTTCCGTCGTTTTAAGCATGTTTTCTATTTGTTAAATTGATGAAATTAGAGTATCATCGGTCCGAAATCGCTTCCCGCTGCGCAAGTCGCTCCATCAATTGGTATCAGAGCGATTTTGTGATTAACTCAATTTGCATCAATTTAAGTTGGTGGGTATTTTAATTTAGAAATTGTTTCTGAATTGACGTCTAAAGTGAAAATCGATTTTGGCATAGTTTCTATTTGAATTTCATTATTTGTAATTGCCCGAGAATGTATGGGTTTTAATGCGTGCTGAAGAGTATGTATTTTTAGAGTCATTAGAGTCCATATAGGTTTCTTTGTGAAAGAAGCTTGAGTTTGGAACTCGCCGAAATGTTCGGTATAAGTTCAAACTCGTTCTAGGCAATACGAGGAGAAATTCGAAGAGAATTTGGCCGAAGCGTTCGGAGGAAGCAAGCTGGTCAAAGGCGGTGCGAAGAGTTCGAAGTCCGCTCAAGACTTAGCTTGTTGTTCAAGCTTGTAATAAAATAGTTATTGTTTGCTAAATGCCAAAATCGATCCACTTTAGTGTGTTTAATTAATTATGCATTGCGAATGTATGTTTTAATTAAAATCCATGTTTGTATGTGCATAACGTATGCCATATAGATTTAAATCACACCGTAGGAAGCATGCTTCATGCATTGAAAATATGTTATAAGTGTTATAATTTATAGTATGCATATTTGGGAATTCATGAGTATTAATATAAGAGTTATATTAATTCATGAATTAGGTGTTGCAATTTTAATAGAATAATTGATATAAGTGTTATATTAATTATGAAATTAAATATACAACATAGGTTGCCCTAGTTTTATGCATATTGTAGGTTATAAGTGTTATAATATATCAGATGCATGTTTAATTCATGAGTATTAATATAAGTGTTATATTAATTCATGAATTAGTTGTTGTTTGCTTAATAGAATAATTAATATAAGTGTTATATTAATTATGAAATTAAACATCCAACTAAGATGCATATTGTATGTTATAATTGTTATAATGTATAGGATGCATGCTTAATTCATAATAATTGATATAAGTGTTATATTCATTTATGAATTAGGAGTTGTATATTTAAGAGCATAATTGATATAAGTGTTATATTGATTATGAAGTTAAATATTCAACTTGTTATGCCTTAGCGAATGTATGTTTGAGAAGCATATAGAAGTTTGTTGTAGTAAGTCTAGTTTTTGCAAGTATTGTAAAAATGACTTAGACTTTTAAAATCTATAACAAAGAAAAGCATGTTCATTTAGGGTTAAATGAGTCGATCATGTTCATTAGATGAATAGGTCGAAATCTCGTAAATGCTAAGGTTATGAGAAACTCACCCGGTGAAATCTTGTCTAAGGTTGGAGGTAAAGGAATTGACGGAACACCTCCTACCTGGGGACGATCCGGTACTTGAGTAAAGTTAACCGGCTTTATGAGCATGCGTGAGAGGTGTGAGGTTAGTAAAGTGTTTATAACCTAGACATCTCAGGTAAATAGTTTGCCTAGACTTAAGGTTTTATTTACTTAGCCAGATAAAACCTGAGTAGTTTACCCTAAAAACCGTCCACGATGCTTAGTAGATGTGTTGAAAAGGAATATATGATATATCCCTCTCCTGCTACGCACTCCCTAAAAGTTCACAACGTGAGAATTTTGCTTGGCCTCATGATGCCATATGGGGCATCTCCAGATGGGTGGTGTTTGCAACTTTCAATAGCAAGGTGAATGGAGTAAGTGTCTATAGTAAGTGGGAGAAGGAAGTGCGTCGGTGCTTCCTGTGGTCTCCTCCGTTGGATTGAACCGTGAGATTCTCATGTTCCGCCTGCAGGCTGCCCTAGGGGCACCATCCAAACGGAGGGCTGGGCATGGGAGATCGAACACCTCAGTCACCATTTATGGATAAAGAAACATAGGGCCATTCCCAACACTGACATTCCATAAGGTTGCTATGTTGGGGCCGTTCTGTTGATTCTAAAAATGGAGGGTCACACTTACGGGATTTGCTAAGGAGTTAGTAAATCCATACCAAAAACGATAACTAAGATGCTATAGGAATATGAGTTATTCTGGTGATAGCATTTAGTCAAGAATGTCTTGATTTAGTAAAAGAGTGCTCACCTACCCTATGGTAGGGACCATTCTGACTTACTAAAGTATCGTTGTTAGTAAATAAAGAGTTTGGGTACTTTATTTGCTTCTAAATCTTTTAAATTGGTTTAAATAGGTTAAAACCGTTTCACTAATAGATTTACATTCTTTTTCGGCATGTCGAGCTCGTTTTATTTAGTGTTAGCTCACGACAAATTAACCGGAGAGTATTACGGAACCTGGAAGTCGAACCTGAATACGATTCTGGTTCTGGACGACCTGAGGTTTGTCTTAACGGAGGAATGTCCTTCAGCTCCTGTCTCGAGTGCATCTCGAAGTGTTTGAGATGCATATGATGGATGGATTAGGGCTATTGATAAAGCCCAAATCTATATCTTGGCAAGCATATTTGATGCCTTGTGCAAGTAGTATGAGGTTATGATTTCCTTAAAGGAAATCAAGTCTTCATTACAAGCAATGGTGGACATTCGTCCTCATCACTTCGTAATGAAATCCTCAAGTTCGTTTATAACTCTCGCATAGTGGAGGATACCTCTGTTAGGGAGCTTGTCCTTAACATGATGGTCTATTTGAATGTGGCAGAAGTAAACGTTGCTAGCATCGTCTTTTCAGACTTATCAGTCTCTGTACACTTCCAAAGGAATAGAGAAGGAGGCAAATGTTGTCACTTCGACGAAGTTCCTTAAGAGGTCGGCGTCAGGGAGTAAGCCTAAGTCTGCTTCTCTGAGTAATGAGATTATTCAGAAGAAGAAGAGTAACATGAGGAAGGGCAAAACCCCTACTGTTCGCAAGGTGAAATCTTCACACAAAGGAAAATGTTTCCATTGTAATGAATATGGGTATTGGAAGCGTAACTGCTCCAAATACTTTGCTGAGAAACAGGCTGAGAAAATACGACAAGATAAATGTGATTTATTTGTCTAAACAAGTTTAGTGGATATGAATGTCATACCTGAATGTCCTCAGGAACCACTATTCATTTTGTTTTTCTACAGGAAACTAGTTCCTGACAGCCGGTTTTCTCGCTGTGAGATATGGAGATATCATTGCAGCTGAACTAGTGGGAGTCTTTGTAGTTGTTGTATAGAGATAATAACATTTGTTATATGTAATTATTGTCTATCTTTCTGGTTTAAACTGAACACTTGTATATTATATCTTTTGGTTTTATAATGAACAGTTCATTTAGCAAAAGATATATACTTATGTGTTTTATTAAACTCGAAAACAACTAGCGTGTTAAGACTCACAATGTTAACTAAAGCTATAGTAAATATCAACAAAGCTTGTTGATCAAACTAGATTTTCTCAACCGTTGAGAAAGCCTCAATGCAATGGGAGGGTTGTAGGACAACCCGATCCGCTGCACTGGCTTGTCTTTAACTCAAAGTTCTCATACTTGATGATAACATTGAGGATTCGTTGTCTTTAATTAGGCAATGGATCACAAAGACAAGGTCATATGGCTCAAAGCCACAAATCTATGGATGGTATTGAGACCAAGCCACTAAGGTGAAACCCTTTATGGCTTGACTTTCTGGTAATGGGATTGTCCCGAAGAGAAAGGGTTTATTGTGTATACTCTTTTTCTCTTGTTGCTAGACATAAGTTAAATAGATGACTCTTATCCACTACCATGTTCTATCTTTATAGAATTTGGCAAGTGGATGTCAAGATAGCTTTTCTACAGAATTGTTATCTTGATTGAGTATCTATAAGTCTCAACCAAATAGATTAATAATTTGAGGACAAAGAGCAAATGGTTTGCGAGCCTATTCGATTCATTTATGAATTAGAATAAGCATTTTTATCTTGAATTGTAAGGTTTGATATGGTGATCAAACCTTATGGCTTTGAACAAAAGTTTGAACGAAAGTTTGATAAACCTTGTTTGACAAGGGTTTAAACAATGTTGTAGCTTTCATAAACGGTTTCCATAATTGATGTCCTAATCATGGAAAATGATGTAGGATTCTTTTCTGACAATAAGCATTAACTAGCGACCCATTCCCAAATAGTTGATTTGGTGGTAGGCTTAGTTTGTTCTAAGGATTCAGGTTGATCTGAGTCGTAAGAACAAATCGCTAGTGTTGTCTCTAAAATCTTTTATTGACAAGTTGTTGTCAATATTCGATGGTCAATGGAAATTGTTTCCTGAGACACCTCAAGTGTTGAGGATGCGAGATGCACCCAAGTGCATTTACATATTGGAGG
Organism: Herpetospermum pedunculosum; assembly: GCA_028017165.1. Taxonomy (NCBI): domain Eukaryota; kingdom Viridiplantae; phylum Streptophyta; class Magnoliopsida; order Cucurbitales; family Cucurbitaceae; genus Herpetospermum; species Herpetospermum pedunculosum. Next base: position 59,301,844 of record CM051525.1, read on the forward strand.
TTAGGTGTATCTTTTGAGATACATGACCCGATATATGCTATGTAGTGGGAGCTGTAAGTAATATTAGTCCAATTGGATTGGATTCCGGTTAGAGTTTTGTCCTTGTACTTAGAGGAGTAGAATACAAGAGTTGTATTGCCTATTCCTTGTTGGTAGCTAAGTCTATTTGCAGCTTGTGAAGCAGCAATAGGTTTATAAGTTGAGCTCGCAGATAGTGCTATGAGGAGATGTGATGGTCACATGGAAAGTCTCGTAGTACTTCATGCTGATTAGTTTACTAAGTCTCTCATGGCTAAAGTACTGTTTGAGAGACACCTAGAAGAGTCTAGGTCTCCGAGTTGCTGGAGAGGACAGTGGGAGAAAACTTCTCATATATGATATATTAGTTTTCTCCACCTAACATGTACACCACGGACGTTTAAGTCCAAGTGGGAGTTTGTTGGGTTTTATGTCCTAAAACTCGTGGTTTGTAAACTGTTATGTTTGTAAATATTCTATTTAGAATAAAGAGTTATTAGTTTTATTCAGTAAAAGAGTTTACTGGAATAAAGTGAAACGTGTTTGGTTTATCCTATACCAATGACCAACACCCTTGGCTGAATATGAGTACTTGAGCTTCATGTATGACATGATTGTGGATCAGGCTCAAGTAGTCAGTCAAAACGGTCTATAGTATACGGATAAGGTTGGGTACCTTATCCTGGTAACACTATTGGATGCGGCTCACTTTGTATTGTACAAAACGATGTGATCCGAATCGTTTCACATGGAGATGTGCGAGTGAGGGCGTCTTGTGCAAAGAGTTTGCATAAGACCGAACCGCGTATTAAGTCGCTCTCTCTTTATAACTCCGTTTACTGATGAGACCGACTTATACATATATTGATGGCCTAGGTAACTCGATCTCAATCCTGAGCTCGCTATGAACTCCTGCTTATTCGATAGTATCCTTTGACTTGCACGGGTGAGAGTGGCTCATTAGCGCCGACTCAATAAGCCTACCATCTTGGGGATAAAGTCGAATAGGTAGCTGGGGACATAGTACAGCAAGATTGGAGTTCACTCCTAACCCGCTCTTCAGGGTTAGTAGATAGGTTGTTCCCTTATTAGCTCACTCTGGGCTTGAACAATTAGCGCGCTCACTCTCATGAGATGAGAGGGTTAATTGATCTGTTGGTTGGACCACAGATCTATTGTTCATTAGAGGTGTCAGTGGTACTTAAGGAACAAGACGTAATGCAGGGGTTAAACGGTTTAAATGACCCAGCTGTGATTACGAACAACCTGTGAAGGGTCGACTTGCCAGTGACGGTTATATCAGAGGACATAATATATCTACAGTGAGGAGAGTGCAACCCTCCGACTATAGTGGAGTCTCCGAGGGTTAACGAATGTTGGTTAGTTCGGTTGAAAGAGTTTTGACCGGATAATCTCGTATCGTTGGAGCTCATGATCTGTAGGTCCTTTAGGTTCTCCTGGCTAGCTCAGATAACGTCGTGCAACAGTATAAAAGAATTTGAATTGTTCAAATTCGGTTTGTTGAAGAAGGATAGACATATTTAAATGTGATTTAAATATGGGAATGGCTAAAACATGAATATGATTCATGTGTAAAAAAGTCGGTTTTCGGAAAAACGGGTTTAGACATATTATTTAATTAGTATTTGATATTGAACTAAATAATATTTATTAATTAAAAAGTTTAATTAATAATTATATATATATATATATTTTTTTTTTTATTTATTAAAAAGTTTAATAAATAAAATTATTATTATTATTTTTAATAATAATAATAATTATATATATATATATATATATATATATATATATATATATATATATGTGTGTGTCTTGCATGCACACATATATATATATATATGTTAAGTAAATATATATATATTTTTGGCCATGAGAAGGCAGAGAATGGGAATAAAGGAAATTGAAATGGTTTTCAATTTGAGAAAGATTGGCAGAGGAGGGGAGCATACGAAACTTAAGTTTTTTTTAAGAGTTTCAATCCCTCTGAATCTTCTTCTTCCTCTATTTCTTCTTCTTTTCTTCCTCTTTATTTATTTTTCTTTTCTCTTCTAAACGGAATCCCACAACTCCGTTGCGCGGCGCCGAGGATAGCGGGACTACCTGGGGTGGTCCTCGGGGCGTACGTGAGAAGAGGTCGGAAGAGTTCGTGGCGAGGAACGTGCGGCGGAGCTTGAAGAAATTGGAACTACAAGGGTATGTATTTCTAATTTCTTATTTTCGTCGTTTTAAGCATGTTATCTATTTGTTAAATTGATGAAATTAGAGTATCATCGGTCCGAAATCGCGTTCCGCTGCGCTAAAACGCTCCATCATTAACGATGGGGATTTTCCCTTCGTTTTAGTCTGAATCGAAGGGAAGCCCCCTCGTTTCCCCCTTCGTCTCATATCTAAATGTTTGCAGATCTGAAAAAACGTCTTCTCCCTTCGTTTGTCTTATACCTACACAAACTCCTTCTTTCTTCCCTGACGCCACCGTCGATGCGTTACCGCTGCTCCATTCCAACACCACTACGTTCTTTGTCCACCGCTGATGGCCATCAGAGGAAGGAGGGAGGGAGGAAAACGAGAAAAAAAACAGTCGCCGACAACGACCACCGAAAGAATAAGAAGATCGATGATGGAAGAAAGAGGGAAGAAAATGAAAAAGAAAAATAAATAAATGATTTTTTAAAAGAATTTTAATAATTTTAAAATATTTTTTAATTAAAAGTATGTGTCAATTCCATTAAGATTTAACCTAAAATTTGACCGACCAAAAACACACTAAATGTTAGGGATAAAATTGTTGAGTTTGAAACTTTGAGAACCCAAATGCTACCAAACTCAAACTTGAAGGACCATTAAGAGGGGGCATCATCTTGAGGGGGCATGTTGAGGATCTCACATCGATGAAGGGACCTCACCCACAATATAACATATATGGGATACTCCTCCTATCACCAATTAGTTTTAGGATGGAACCCCATGATGTCTAATACAAGGGAGCAGATCCCGTCAAGAAAGTATGTCTTAACTGTCACCAATAAACTTAAGAGAAATAGTGAAAAGCTTGATGATGTAAAATTCATGGAGAAAATAGTAAGATCATTGGATCCAAAGTTGGAACATATTGTCGCCATAATCGAAGAAACAAAAGACTTGAAGGCTATGACCATTGAGAAACTCTTGGGTTCATTACAAGCATATGAAGAAAAGAAGAATAATAAAGAAAGAATCGTGGATCAATTACTCAAGCTACGAGTTGATTCGACTACCGGAGGAGTTAGTGACAATGAAAGAAGTCAACGAGAAAGAGGTCATGTTGGACATCGAGGACGGAGAAGAGGTCAGGGACAAGGAAAAAGATGAGGTTGGAGGCCCTCTGAGAAAAACAACAACTTCCAAAGAGAAGGAAACTCAACAAGAGATCGTGGGCAAAACAACTCAAGATCAAGAGCTCCTACCAACAATAAAGTTGAAGAGAAGACAAACTACATTGAAGAAAACAGTCAAGAATGTGGCACCTTATTGATGGTTTGCACGAATAACAAATGTTTTTTTCTTCTTAAATTTGAGAATGCACGCATGATTTTGAGCCAACTTAAAAAAAAATCTCTAGATTCCCTTGTATCTATTAAGCACATAGTCTTTCCATTTGTGGTTTTGAAGACTTAAGATTGTGTTATTTGGCTTAAATGTTTGTTGTCACCTCGAAAGACCCTATAATTTATTAGAGAGTTATCTTGCATGCTAGTTTGTAATGTGACACTAAGGGTGAAGAAAAAACATGTTTATTTAGCCCGTTCTAAAAAAATGATTATTTGAGCTTAGAAAATAAGTGAAAATAAGCTTGTAATGTGTAAAATGATCAGGGGTAAAAATACGTACCCCATATGTGATCAGTTGGGCCGCACATTGAGCGAGTACTCTAGGTAAGAGGCCTTGCAGCTGGTGTGCAAAAGCTAGTGCCCTTGAGTTTAAATGATGCAAGTTTAGGGGATCCCCAATGTTGTTTTGAGGCAATGTTGTTTTTAGACACCTTAATTAGTAGAAGTATTACTTCCTTAGAATGCGTTGATGTTTGATAGTTGATTTTTTATGCAAGAAGTAGGGGGAATACAAGTTGAGGGTTGAATAAAATATTTTCGGACTTATAAAGACTAAGATAAGAAAGGCTACGCACATACACACGTAAGAGATGAAAGGATTAATTTTAAATTTCTCGTTGATTGAATGCATTTGAATTTTTTTGTCCAATGTGAACATTTTTGTTGTCTAAGACATACATGTTAGAGGCCTAAATTTGTAACCGATGATTCATTTGATTGTTTAAATTACACCTTGCTCGAGGACTGGCAGGAATTAAATGTAAAGATATTTGATAGCTCTGTTAAAGTGTTAATTTATAGCTCTTAAATCATGTTAGTTTTGATACTTTCACATGCTAATTTGTCTATTTTGTAGAAACTGAGCAACTTGGAGTTTGTGGATCAAATATGGTGAAAAAAAGGCCAGAATAATGTCAAATTGAGTTCCTAGTGAAGAAAAGATGAAAAACAACCCAAATGTCTGCGCAAGCGACCGATGCGCAAGCCATTACATGTATGTTGCACCTAATCAACGCCCATCCAAAGTTTTCCCAATTTTTGTCAATTTTCTTGAGATTTATTTTGTTTTTACGTTTTAATCGAACAATTGTCGTCGGGAATCGTCATGGCAATGCCCACCTAGGCTCGTAACACCAATTGAGAGGTTGGTCAAGCCTAAACTTATGGTATTTGTGAAATTTTGATTTAATTGCAATCTTAATTTTTTAGTTAATTGTTTTATATTCTTTATTTAATTCATGTGCAATTAGTATAGATTAAGTTGATGTCTTAATCGCTTGTTTATTAATTGTCCATGTATGCTATGCTTGTAATTTGTAATCTATAATTGTCATAAATTGCATGTTTAATTCGAGTAGCAATTGGGTCGGGTTATGACCAGTGTTAACATTATGGTTTTTTCATAGTTAGCATTATGCGTATAATAGACCTTATGAATAGAAGTGTTTAATTGAATCTGATCAATTTAATTAGTGTTGTAATCGATTCATGTGCTTAAAGTTGCTAGTCGGTTAGCATGGAACGTTATTGTGTCCATCTAATTGGCTAGTTTAAAGTTAATTTGGAGGTTTTGTCCAATAATTGCATTAGGGACCTTAGGGGCTTTGCTGGCGGTTCCAATTTTTTCGATTAGACTTTTAATTAAGAAATTATATTTTTATTGGAGTAATCGATGAACAAAACAATTAAGTAGCCCGATCATCTCTGAATTGGCAAGGTATCTTTAATTGGTTTAATTCCTTAGCTTAGCATTCAAACCCACATAATACAAACCCTCGTTTATTGTTTTTCACATTCAAAATTAACTTAGAGACATTAAGTTAGGCTCCCTCATTTCGACCCGATCGACCGTAGTTTACTACAAACCGTTGATCGGTAAATATAAATTTATTTTACGAGTCTCAAACAAGCTCTCAGATATTACCAAACACAATTTTTTTTATTACAAGAAAAAAGAAACAACTGCAGCACACAATTTGTTTTTTCTTTATTATTATAAAAACAAAAAATAAAAAAACAAAAAACGTTAAACTAGATTTTTCTCACCGATATTCATAGAACAACTTCTTAAACTCATCCATATGCTTAATTGTTGCGTGATTTTATGCAATACCGCAAGTGTACAAAGTCAAGTTATAATAAAGTGTACATGAATACGAATGTCGTCTTCTAGATTGGATTTCTAGCTCACTTAATTACCACAAATAATAACGTTCAATTTTAACTAGAGAATTAAATCGAGATATGGGTTGTAACAAGGCAAGGTAAACAAAGCGATAAAATAAAGTAAGGATTGAGACAAATCAGTCGAAGAATATCTTAGGGATGTGATTTCACTGATTAGAACGACGTTTCAATGAATCAAATAGCATAGATTATTCATGTAATTTTTTAAAAGTCAAGAAGAACAAAAATAAAAATTGACTCTAAGAAGAACAATTGCTCTCATGCAACGTTTATAAAACTAACATATCTCTCTAGTTTTTAATAATATGCAAGAAATTAAGATATCTTCTTTAAATAACCTCTAAAAGAGCCTTAATAATTTTCAGGTTAGGATTACCCTTAGTCATGCAATCAAGATTTAGTCTAAACTATCATTTTATTTCACAAGCGTAAATTAAAACCACGGAATCATACAATCTTTGATCAAGAGATTATAGGCATTAAACACATAAAATGAAAGATAAACATTTAATTTAGGCATTCAATTAATCAAATTAAAACATCAATTCTAATGGTTACGTCAATCCCTAAGACAAAAGTTTAGAGAGTGTTAAATAGCAAAATCACATAATAACATAATCATATAACACAAGTGCATCTCTTTATGTAACAATACATTCAACATCTCACTTACATGTATTATTCAATGTCGATGAAATTTCTCATGTATCCCACACCCGAGGGGTTTGTTTCCTTCACTTTCCATTTTTGCAATTACAAAAATTGTTCAAGGTGCAGTTCCGACATTGATTTTTCTTTTTTATTTTATTTTATGGAACTCTTGGGGAAGGCTTGCACTTCAAAAATTCTAGGTTCTTTCGATGAGTTTCATGTTTTGAACTTGATTATGTTCAGGGTTTGAATAAGTGGAAGAACATAGACAATGAATGGTTTTTTTTATGTGTTTGCAGACTAATGCTTATCAAGCCACTTGGTGTTACAATCTACTTTGCTCTGGCTTTGGTTCAAGATGTTGAGGATCTCACATCGGAAAGATGAACAGACCTCACTCATAATATAACACACATGGCTACTTCTCCTATCACCAATTGGTTTTTAGGATGGAACCCCATGATGTCTAATACAAGAGGAGTTAAGATTGTAAGTTTAACCTTCGAAAAGATTAAAGGACCTCACTCATAATATGAGGATCCCACATCGGAAAGATGAAGGGACCTCACTCATAATTACATGGGCTACTCCTCCTACCACCAATTGGTTTTAGGATAGAACCCCATATGTTATATTGTGAATGAGATCCCTTCATCTTTCCGACATGATCTAACCTGAACTCAAAGAAGGGAGAAACGCAGAAACGCCAAGAAAGATTTTTCATGACGAATTCAAGAGAAGTTGTAGTGATCAAATATTGATAATAAGGTCACGCCAAATAATAAAATAACTTTGGATAGTCTCATTATACTTTGGATAGTCTCATTATTTGCATGCTTAATTATGTTAATCATCACATATTTATCACCACAGTTGTATGTGCAATCTACCAAATATTAACCTTCCTTTGGGCCGGAAAATGCAATAATATGCAAACACCCAAATAAATTAAATAGTGTCATAAATAATTTCCATGAGAGAGGTCACTTTGGTGACATCATTATTTTAATTAATTTAATCAAAAAATTTAATTTAACTTTAATTTATCATAGATATGACAAAACCATAATTTAAAAATTGTACAGATTCTGTATTCTGTAAATGATTAATTAAAAATAATAATTAATTAATCAAAATAAAAAACAAAATCAAAGAAAAAATCATACTGAACAAATATTCTAAATATATGATTTTTTGTTGATTTTTTTTTTATTATTATTATTAGTACAGTATTGTGGGGAAGACACATACAGAATCCAAAAAACAAAATGGTTATCTTCTCCAAAAAAAATCCAGAGGCACAACACACAGAATCTAAAATGGTTTCTTCTCCAAAATAAACCCAACTTTAAATAAAAAAATTATTTAAAACATAGATCTTCAACCAATTTCACAGTGTAAACCAAAATTTCATGAAGTCCACACACAATTTCATAAATTAACAGAGAGAAAAAAGAATTTAGGCTTGATTCTTCAAGAATCGTTCATGGGAGGCTCTGATACCACTTGTTGGGAATTAAATTAGAGTTTCAGCAAAAGCGAAGAAAGATTTTCCATGACGAATTCAAGAGAATCCTAAAGAAGCGGAAGCGTATATGTGTGGTTGGATTCATGATTCCACGGGTTTGACTTTCTACTTCTTGTAGAACTCACAAAATTATCCTACTGATTATTTTACCGTAGAGATCTCTTAGGTTTCTCTGATGGAGATGAGAAAATTCCACGTGAAAAACTCCAGAAGCAGTAACCATAACCCTGGTAAAATGGTGGTTGATGAGATTTGTTATTTGTATTTCAGCCCCTCATAGAAACACAAATAACTAATGTATCTATGCATAATAGTATAATTATACATTTAACACATGACCATAAATTATATATACTCTCAATCATTAATCACATAAATTAATCACTTTATAATTGATTAATAATAATAGCATACACAATATTGTTATATATGTTGTCCTACTAATTGGAATTCCAACAGGGACCTCACTCATAATATAACACACATGGGTTACTCCTCATAAATCAAACTAAAACTTGCCCTCTCAAGAAAGGTAATCCGGCTATCTCCGTCTTCGACAACACATAATTCTGTCATTTATTTTTGTGAAAAACTAGATAAATTGGTTTTGGGACTGCTAAACTATGCATGTTTGTTTATAATCTACTCGGGTCGAGTGGATTTTGATATCTATTCTGGGGTAAATGGTGAAGTAACTTTAATTTTCTACAACCCAATTCAAATTTCTAATATAGTTGACTCTCATCCATGGAAAACAGAACAAGAACCAAGCATTTATTCTGAAACTCATTTCTGCAAAAGTTGTCATGTTTAAAAAACAAGTTAAGGTTTAGATATGTTAGTTGACCTTATTCTCATTTGCAAAATGGTCCCCCAATTTTGCACTCTATCTCTGTGCAGAAGAAATGGAAAAAGAAAAAGAAAAAGAAAAACTTGCTTCTTTTACACAGCAAGGGCACCCTCTAAAAATCTACAAGATTAAGAAGAAGGTCCATTATGAGCTTTCTTTTATTCTGTTCTCAAACCTGCTTTTTTACTAAAGGTTGATTTTGAAGGTTCCAAATTTGGGCAGCCGACAGCTCATGATTGATAATGTGGGTATTTTCGTCTCTATAGTAGGTACAATTCAAATTAAAGTCATGAAACAAGTGATCAGCAATTCAAAATTAGAATTGACTCAATTTGCCGACTGGAGATAACAAGTTGCTTAACTTTTTTGTAGATGATACTCATGTTACTCTAATTTTGAGTAATTTGTAAATTTTGTATTTTATATTTTAGCAAACTTGTGTTGAAAATTCTTATGAATGTATTTCATTGATGAATATAAGTTATTATTTTTCTCACTTCTTTTTAAACACTTTGTTTATTTTAGTTGTTAAATAAGCTTTGCAGTAAGTTTGTGGTATTTTAAAGAATGTAAATGAAACTATTTATGACACTTAAAGTATGTTTTAAAAGTTGATCATTATAGCCATTAATAATTATTAGCGGTAAGAAATGATTATAAAAACATACAATATCATTAAAAATAAAAAGCAATAAACGAATTGAATGGAAACAAGCATTGCATTGCATTGCAGCTAAAAAGGCTATGAAAAGTTTTCATTACATTAAAATTATGCAATAAAAAATGGACTTTCGATAGCATTTTCTATACCGTGAAAAAAACGCTATGAAATGTTCGGGACTTTCAAAAACATCGGCTATCACCGTGTGCCTAAAAACGCTATTAAAAGTTTTCATAGCGTTAAATTACGCAATCGAAACTTAGTTTTCTATAGCATTTTCTATAGCGTTGAAACCTCGCTATGAAAAGTGAGGGACTTTCAATAACATGGGCTACCACCGCGTGCCTAAAAACGCTATCAAAAGGTTTTTATAGCGTATTTTTAACGTTATTAAACACATTATTAAAAGGCAATAATAGCTTTTTTTGATACAGCTATAAAAAGTTTCCATAGCGTGAAATATTCGCAATCGAAAAGGAGTTTTCTATAGCGTTTTTCATAGCGTTGAAAACACGCTATGAAAAGTCAAAGACTTTCAATAACAGGGGCTACGACCGCGTTTCAAAAACGATATGGAAAGCCTACGATAGCGGTTTTTTTCATGCTGTCGTATGTGATATTTGTGTTGTAGTGTTTGTTGAAGAGCTCTAAGTCTCTGAAGCCCAGACCACCCAGACACTTTGGTCTACACAGAGATTTCCAGTGAACCCGACGATCCTCATCTGACCCATTCCACTAGAAACGAGCCATCATCCGGTTTATATCTTGCAGGAGACCCTTTGGGAGTCTGAAATAGTTCATCGTATAGCAAGGGAATAACCTAAATAACATACTTCAAGAGAACCTCTCTACCCCACCGAAAAAAGTCTCCCTTTTTATCCCTGAAGCTAAGAAGAACTTCAAAATAGTTTAAGAAATTTAATTTCAAAAGTGAAAATGTCATGTTAGACTAACTCTTGTGAAGCTCTATTAAAAGAGTTTAACGAAGCCTTGTCGGCAAAGACTATTTATTTATTTTTTTTATTTTATCTACTTTCTATCAATGTTTTAAAAAATGTTTTGAAATATATATATAGTTTTTAAAAAGTTGTTTTTAAAAAAAAAAAATTGACTAAAAATTAGTAATCTTTTTTTTTAATTAAAGAGAAAACAATATAAAAAAAAATTAAGATGAAACATGCATCAGTTTCAAAGAAGAAAATTAAAAATGAAATAATTATCCAACAGTGTGCCAAAATAACTAAAACCTAATTAAAATGCAGAGAAATCAAACAGATCATTCAAAAAAAATTAATTTAAATCCAGAGTCTAATTCAAATAACATAATAATATAAAATCTAACAATTGCATGCAAAACAGAAATTACATATAAAAAGAGAAACATAACTTGGTTCTACAACAACAATGCAACATTTGCATGATTAGACATAGATGAAATTGTCCTGTTTTATTTCATATTAATGTGGCCTTACTAAGTACCTGTCTCATAGATCTTCATAGAAGAACTTCTTGAAATCATCCATATGTCTGGTCTGCAACCGTATCGCTATTATGAGCGACCCATCGTCGGATGGCCCCGGCATGATGTACGACTTCCCGTCGATGTTCAACACCGTTGGCCCGACGTAGCTTGGTCGTCCCCATCCAAAATCTGCATCATACATTGGCATCGACATCCAACTCCCTATAGCCAGATTAGGGTTGCCCCAAAATGAAGCTTTCACTCGAACTTTGAAGTGAAATGATGTTCTCAACCAGCTAATGTCCTCTTGCCCTGCTAGAAAGTCCAGTGCCGATTGCGCATATTCGCCCGTCATCTTCCATGCTCCCTCTCTTATCTTTCCAGCAGCAAAGCTCAATGGTTGAGTTATCAAATCGCCGAACTCGCATTGCGGTGTTATGGTGACGAGAGATGAGTTTCCGGCGAAGTTTTCAGGGACGGGTGTCCGTAATCGTTGTCGTACATCGACAACGATACGGACCACCGTTGGCTGTCTGCTCTCACCGGTACTCCGGGCCTTGCATGCACACACCCAGATGTGTCCGGTAATAGACTCGTATCGACTGTATGGTCGTTGTTGTAGTTCATCAACCACCACCATGTTTTCTGGATTTGCTTTGTTGGAATTTGCTCTCTTTTTCAGATTTTCAATTTGTTCTTTGCTAAGTTTTAGCAATGCACATTCAGATTCTTTCTTCTCCTCCTCCTATTAAGAATAGCAATAAAAGATTAAGCATGTTGTCACTTATTTAGCTTAAACTTGTCCTTTCCGGACATCCGATAAAATTGGAAATGGCCCCTGCGCAAGGATGACACTCAATCAATTTATTCCATATGATTTTAAAAGTTTCAATTTATTGTTACACGTTAGTTAAATTTCACAAATCATCTCTAAATTGTTGTATGCCTACTAAAAAACTCATTTATTTTTCTAAATTAGAAAAAAAAATTACCTTTCTAATCAATAAACTTTTACAAATAGGTCACTTTGGTTCTTGATTTTCAAAAATTTCAATTTAAACTATGAAATTGTCACTTTGGTCCTCCTCCCTTCCACCGTCGCACGTGGTCGTCGTCACCTGGATCACCACCGCACATGCGATCGATTTGGGTTTTTAGTTTTCAACTCTACTAATTCTCAATTTCTATTTCATGTTTTGGATTGGGTACCTGCATTATATGGTGTATTTATATTTGTATATTTATCAATAGTTTTGCTTTTTTTTTAATATATACCGTATATGGTGTTTTTGCATTATACGTAGTGTATTTGTATTTTTATATTTATCGATAGTTTTACATTTTGTTGATGCTTGCATTATACATGGTGGATTTTCGTTATTAGGGACGATGTAGATTTAAATACTTTTTTATGTCGCTCTTTGCTTACCCTACCATATCAGTTGGTTTCAGAATGTTCAATGTAGATGCCAACTTTTTAGATTCTCGATTTTTCCAAAATTTTAGGGCCCGTTTGATAACGTTCTCGTTTCCTGTTTCTTGTTCCTGTTTCTCATTTTTTAAGAAATAGACTGGTTTGATAACTATTCCCGTTTCTTGTTTCTAAATTTTGAGAAGAAACGTTTCTAAAAAAATGGCAAAAATTGAGAAACACCAAAAAGTTGTTTCTTCTGTTTCGTTTACATTTATAAACTTCAGTTCCTATTTAAGTCAAAAAAGTGTGGTTGGTTTGTTGGGGTGCTTTACTTAAGGTCTTTACTTACAAGGTCTTGACTTCAAATCCTAGAAGTGTCATTTTTTTTTCTTTTTTTTTTTTATCTTTTCTTCCTCTTAATTTTGCATTATTTTTTTATATATTATTTTAATTTTGAATTTTGCCACTTTTGAATTTTGTTTGAGAATATATTAATAGTAATCTGAACCTAATATTAATAATAAGTTTTTTATCCTATCTAGCTACGTTAAAATGTTTATTTATTATTAATTTAAAACACGGTTCATAACAAATAAAGACAAATTGGCAATGACTTCGAGATTTTAGAGAAATGAGACATCATTCATAAATGTTTAACTACCGACATTTATCACTCCAAAATGTTATTGAATGTTGTTTTGGTGGGTAGAAGGCTCAATTCCTTATTCTTAAACAATGTCTCCTTACCCGGTTTACACACAAAAACATATACCAAATCAAATTTGGGTAACATTTGAAGTATAAATACAATTTTATGGTTGTTTTTAATTTTGCATCGAGACTTATTTGTATTCGATTATGTAAACTTTTGATAGTTTTTTTTGTATATATATATTTTAATGCATGTTCTATTTTTTTTATATTATGTATACTAATTATATTTAAACTATAAAAAAGAAAAATCATAAAAAAAAAAAATAAAAAAAAAAAAAAAAAAAAAATTATCAATCTATTTTTTTTTTTCCAAGAAATAAGAAACAAGAAACGTTATCAAACAAGTTTCTGTTTCTGTTTCTTTTTTTCAAGAAACAAGAAACAGAAGTAGTTATCAAACATGTTCCTGTTTCTAGTTCTCAAAAAACAAGGATCAAGAAACAGGGAACAAGAAACAGGAAATAGGGAACAAGAAACGGGAACGTTATCAAACGAGCCCTTAGATTCTCGGTACTTTCGATTAATTTTCCAATTCTTCTTTTAATTTTTTTCCTTCCTAGAATCTCAGTTTTTTGTTGAATTTTTTAAAATGTTTGAATTTTGAGTGATTTTGGTCGATTTATTAGCGGTGTTGATGTTAGGGTTTTTTTTTTTTTTTTATTAATGTTTACGTGATTATATTAGGTTTTTCTTATGGTTTATTGAATTTGTATGATATTGATGGATGGTAAGAGGGGTCTGTCATGTCAGGTGTTTGGTCATTTTGGGGCATATCGCATGAACCTTAGCTTCCTCACTAGGTTTATTGTGTAGGAGGGGCTGACTTCGGTGGGTGTCTCGACCCCCGTGTTTTTTAGGATGGTGTTTCGGAGGAAGGTCCTTCCCCGTACCTAGAGATGTCCATTTGCCCCGCCCCGCCCCGACTCCGTATACTTTTATATATATACATATATACATTATTCATCAAAAAATTAACTACACACTTCTTTTTTTATCTAAAAAAAGGCACATTTTACCAATAAAGTTCCAAAAAAACACATATCTTACAAATAAAGTTTATGAAATTAAATATATATAATATTAATCAATTTAACAAATAACAAAACTTAAAAAAAATGGATAAAAATAAATTAAAAAAGTAAATTATTCACGGGGAAAATTACCCCGGGAATACCCGCCCCGTCCCCGCGAAATTAAACGGGAAATTTCGCGGGGACGGATAATGAAATGAGAGACGGGGACGGGGGCGGGAAAGGCATTACCCGGCCCCGCCCCGCCCCATGGACATCTCTACCGTACCAAGCATTAAGGGCCCCGTGTTACACGCCATCCCCTAAAGTACCCCCCCTAAGATGAGGGTAACAAACTCCTTTGCTGTTTTGGGGAGGAGGGAGACTATGCAAGCAGACCTTGTTGTGGATAAGTGTGTGAAGACCGAGTTAATGTTCAGTCTTTTGGGTGTCAGTGTGAACCTCCTAACCCTTCTCTTATTCTTGGTAGGGGTGGGGCCTGAGGGCTTGGGTTTTCGCTACCTTCTCTGGGTGTTTTTGTGTACCCGTGCTCGGCTGTAAGCTTTGATGTGATTTATATCTCTATTTAATTCTGCATCTCTCTCTTAACTCTACATTTATTTCTCCCACCCTCTCTCCTTCTAACTTTATATCTCTCTCCTACCCATCTCTTTCTAACTTAATGTCTGTCTCTCAATTATACTTTCTCTCTCCCAATTATATACCAAATAAAAATAATAAATATGGTTCCCTCTCCTCTTAGTGTTTTTTTTTCTCCCTTATCAATTCCAGTTTCTCAAACTTTCTAAATTTAGTGTGGTAGAACATAAAAATCTAGCACATTAATGGTTTTGAACAAATAGCATAAAGTAGTAGTGTTATCTAGCAATTATGCAACATTTATGTATGGTTAGAATTATATTCTTTAATTTAATCTTTACAAATATTTTAAATATTTAGTATCAAGTGTTAAATTCACCATTAATTTTATTAAAAATGAGTATATACTTCAAATGACATAAACTATGAACTAGTTATTAAGAAGGAGAGATTTGAATATTCCACCTACATAGTGTCAAAAAAAAAAGGATGAACTACTTTTCTGACCTCTTAGTCAGACCTTATGTCAATTGAGTTATGCTCAGTTTGATTGAGATGAACTACTTTCTAAAATGCGAGCGATAAAATGTAGTTTTTTTAAAACAAAAAAAAAAAAATTAGTACACCCTAATTAACACAATCAACCAAATAGAAAATAACAATCTCAATATTGCTGCATCAAATAAATTGTGACATTTTATAGTAATATGACAAAGGAGACAATTTGTGAATTATATAACTAATACGGATTAAACTCAAAAAATTAAAATTGTGTGAACCAATTTGACTATTTTTTCTTTTTTTTTTTTTTTGAAAAAACCAATTTGACTACTGAATCGATAGTTAAATTAAAACTGAGATTTTTTATATTAATAATTTACTTTAAATAAATTATTATAAAAATAGGGTAGTTTTCAAAGTATTTACAAAACTATGTACCTAAATCGTGTAAATCGTGTCCATGGTATACAATTTAGGAGGTAACTCGTGTACTATGGACACGATTTCGAGATAACTCGTGTTCATGGTACACGATTTAGGGGTAACTCGTGTACCATGGACACGAGTTATGATCTGTCACGTCACATGTAACTCGCATCCATGGTACACGACTTAGGGGTAACTCGTGTATATGTTACACAACTTAGGTCATGTAAATCGTGTCCATGGTAAACGAGTTACTCCCGATTTAGAGAAATTGTGTCCATGGTACACGATTTAGGTACTCTAGTTTTGTAAATACTTTCAAAACTATCATATTTCTATTATAAGTTATTTAAAGTACGTTATTAATATAAAAAAAATTCTTAAAACTATTTAAACACTAAATTAAAATTAAATTTAAACAATAAAGATGAAATTAAAATTATGTTTAAACTGTAGAGACAAACTTCTTCATTGAACTAAAATTATTAAATCATACGTCCATAACCTATCACCTTAAGCTTACCTCAGAGTTAGAGCAGCCGAGAATGATCGGCGGTTCGTCAAATTCGTGGTGTTGAAACTGCGGCGGACGAAACGGCTTCTGCGGCTGCAGAACATTCCGGTCATGCACCGGCTGTAAAATAGTCTCCACCGTCTTCTCCCCGCGCACCATGCTCGCCCACGAGTTGATGAACGTGATGCCAGAGGCCCCATCAACGAGAGTATGACACATAGCAATGCCGACGACAAGGCCGCCGCAGCTGAACCTCGTCAGCTGAACTAGAAGCAACGGCAGCTCTTCGATCGGAGAAGTGTAATCCACCATGGGAGCGAGTTGTCGTACAGCATCGGAGGGCGCAAAGTCGCCGTAGTCGTCGAGACTTGCGGTGGAGGAAGCTTCGATAAATTGGACTCCAGAGGCGCAGCAGTCGAGTTGGAGGCGGCCGCCAGCGATCCATTGAAGGCGGCCGGCGAGAGGGTAGTAAGGGACGAGGATTTGACTGAGGGAGGTTTTTAAGGATTCGACGGCGACGAGAACGGCGGCGGGGGATTTGTAGACGTAGACGGTGGGGATGTGAGTCCATGCCCTGAATTGGTCACTCTCAGAGAAGGAGAGTTTGCCAGTGGGAGTAGGGTGGCTGGGGAAAACGGTGGAGGAAGAATGGATGGTTATAGACGCCATTGATGTTTGTTTTCAAGAGCTTGGATTCGAGAGGTTTTTTGCAGATTCTCTTTTTAAGCATACACTCAAAGAGAAGGTGGACGGGGTGTGTGGGGAAGGGAGAATTTCTAGTACATCCGTGTTATGTAGTTTTTCTATACTAGGGTCTTTAAATGAATGACACGAAGAAAGTAGTTGTTTCATATCACCGATGTACTAGAAATTCTCCCGTGCGGAAATGAGTAATCATGCTGGTGCAGCGGAACACGTGGTTCAATATAAGTTGTGAGTAAAACTTAATTGGTAGAATTTCGAGTACATCCGTGGTATGGAAAAATTTCATACCACTGCCTTTAAAAAAATGACACGTGGCAAGATATTTGTTTAACTGGGACCCACACTATTAAATATATTATTTTTTTAAACCATTTTGCCACGTGTCATTTTTTTAAAGGCAGTGGTATGAAATTTTTTCAATCGCCAAAATTCTCCCGCAGGACTACAACTATCACTATCTTTTGCCGTCCAACAACATGTCTTGGTCAAGTTTTATGTTATTTTTTTAATTAAAAAATCATATTTAATGTTTCATGTCACTTCAACGCTTTTTTTTCTTTCATTTTTTCCACTTCCCCATAACTTTCAATTGCCAATTTGAAATGAACAAAGAAAATAGATAGAAGAGGAAAGAGGAATTTTATTGCAGAATTTTAGAAAGGTAATAGTTAATTATTTATTTTATGATAAATGAAGTAAAATTGAGTTCAAAACTTGAAATGAACCAAAAAAAAAAAAATAGATAGAAGAGGAAAGAGGAATTTTATTAAAAAATGTCATATGATGTTGGACAATGGTGAGGTTTTAGATATTATTATTATTATTAAATAATTGTCGCACGATTTTTTTATGGATGATTTGCTATTTTCAAATCTTAGTAAAAAAATTCAAATCATTGATAAAAAAAAAAAAAAAAAAAAAGATATTGGAGAGGATTGAATAGGGAAGGGCAAAATCGGAAATTAAAAGCCATGGAGAAGAGGAAAAAAAAGTTGAAGTGACTTGACGCATTAAATATGATATTAAAAATAATTACATAATACTTGGTCAATCAAAATCTGCCACGTGGCTGAGCTGCAAAAGATAGTTGTAGTCTACAGTTGCAACTAAGTTTTACTCATAAGTTGTGGTCAATTAATTAATCTATTTTTATTTAAAGTGTTTTTTTTTTTTTTTAACTAAAAAAAAAATCGAGAAGATGCCACTTCAATTTTAATTTATGATTTAGAGTTTAATTTTACTATAGAAGGTTTTGGGTTTATAAATTATAATTTTCTTTTTTTTTAGTACATTGGGGTGGGGGGATTCAAACCACAGACTTCGTGGTCGTCAACTCATACATATGTGTGAGCCATTAAATAAAAATAATTTATGATTTAGTATTTAAAGTTTAAATTTTAAGGTTTTAAGATTTACTCAAAACTTAAATATTAAACTCTAAACTCTAAATATTAGATTGGAGAGAAATTAGAAGAAAAAAAAATTTAAAGTTAGAACATTAAATAAAAATAATAAAAAAAAAAAATAATAATAATAATAATAATAATAATAATTATTGACACATGACATGATTGAGCCACTTGTGTGCAGAGTTGGGCGGTAGACCAGAGGAGTAAAGTACTAGTATGTGGGAATAATGAGAATATAAAATGAAGAAAGATTAATTCCTTTACCTACTTTAAATCTCAGACTTTATAATATTTAGATAAATATATATTTTATTTTATTTGTAATTAAAAAAATATGTAGAGGTGAGAATTCAAACCTATAACATTTTGGTTAATGATATATATCATGATTAGTTGAGCTATGCTTATTTTTGTTTTTGACAATGTGGGTCGGATATTTGAACTTCCGACATATCGGTCGAAGATGCATATTTTATATGTAAGTTGAGTTATGCTTATGTAGGTAGATAGATGTTTCAATAATTGTTTTCTATAATCTAAATCAATGTTGGCACAGAAAATATATTCTAAAAAATTGTAATCGATGTCAATTTAGAGTAAAATAATTAAAAATTTAGCATTTTTTTTAAAAACAATTGCAGATATGACAATTTCTATCACTGATAGTATGATTTATCGCTAATAGATCGGTGATAGTCACTGACAAAATTCTATAAAAAACTGAGGTGATAGACTACTGTGATAGTCATATATCAACAATAGCAGTCAATCAGTGATAGCCACTGATTTTTTGTCATATTTACAAAATGTTTTAAATTTTGCTAAATTTGCCATTATTTTGGGTTTGATTGCGGTTTGTGCAACCCGTTCTAAAACATATGTTTGAGACTCCAAAGAAATGCACGGAAGAGTTAGATATTAGTTAAATTTGGTAGTTGATAAGGGGCATTTGTTTTTTTAATATTACAATTTTTCGAAATTATTTATAAAAATATTAACTCTTTGCAAAAAATATATATATGGTATATTTCAAACCATTTTAAAAAATATAGCAATTTTTATTGAAGATCGGTTACACACATATTGTTTTTTCAAAGCACGATTTGCATCCACGAAAATGGTCTTTTGAGCAGGGTGCATTCAAAAAAACGATACTCTTTAACTCAGATACTCAAAATTTTCAGAAAAAAAAGTATGTTGGGAAGCTAACAGAGAGTTTCAATTTAATACCTAGTTTCACTTCTTGAGTTGAAACATAAAGATCATATGAGTTGGACTATGGTTCTACAAATTTCAAAATAGAAGTTCAATTTCGACCATCTTTATCTTTCGATATACAACTCCAAAAATAGTGAAATCAGGTATCAAATTGAAGTTCTCGGGGTTGGATTTCCAACCATCCTTTTTTAAAAAAAATTTACATATCTGAATAAAAAGATATTGATCTTTAAATGCACTGATCAAAAGACAATGTGTTGAAAGTCACATGAATATACATGTAAAAAACAACCATATTTTTAAAAATAGTTTCAAAGAGGCAATATTTTTATAAAAAAAAATGGAAAACAATAATATTATTAAAAAAAAAAAACGTGGTTGATATTGTGCATAAATTAAGCCTAATTTTAGGGTTGTTTTTTTTAATAATATTGTAGTTTTTAAAACTTTTTATAAAAATATTGCAGGAAAGTATTTTAAAAAATAATGATGTTTTAAATAGAGGTCGTATTTTTCTCCACGAGCGAGATCGTCTTTTCAAAAGACGATCTCATCTGCATTACTTTCAATAGAGGTTGTCTTTCAAAAGACGACCTCCACATTTTGTACGTGGATGAAGGTCGTCTTTTCAAAAGACGATCTTGCTCCACATTGGATGGAGGTCGTCTTTTATTAAAAAATTGATATCTTTTTAACTAGATATTCAAATTTTCAAAAAAGGTATGGTTGGAAAGTTAACAACGAGAGCTTCAATTTGATACCTGGTTTCACTATTTTTGGAGTTGTGTATCAAAAGATAAAGACCATCAAAGTTGGACTATAATTCTGCAAATTTCAGAACTGGATATTATTTGTAGTAGTGCATTAAAAAATTGACATCTTTTTACCCAAATATTAAAAAAATTCTAAAAAGATACGGTTGGAAAGCTAACACAGAGAGTTTCAATTTGATATCTAGTTTCACTATTGGTAGAGTTGTGTATTAAAAGATACAGATCGTCGAAGTTTAGCTACAATTTTGAAGTTTTTCAGTCATATCTTCAGTTATGGGTTTAGTGAAGTTTTCATATCTTTGACGATATATATCTTTTGATACACAACTCAAAAAATAGTGAAACTAGGTATCAAATTGAAGCTCTCTGGTTAACTTTCCAACAGTACCATTTTCGAAGTTTTTGAATATCTGGATAAAAAGATATCAATTTTTTAATGCAATCCTCAAAAGAATCTTCCGTTCTAAAATTTGCAGAACTATAGTCAAACTTCGATGGTCTCTATCTTTTGATACACAACTTTAAAAATAGTGAAACCATGTATCAAATTGAAGCTCTCGCTGTTAGTTTTTCAACCCTACATTTTTTGAAAATTTTGAATATATGATTAAAAAGACATCATTTTTTTAATAAAAAGAAGTACATAACAATGGAGGTCGTCATCCAATGTGGAGCAAGATCGTCTTTGAAAAGACGATCTTCATCCACGTGGAGCAAGATGGGGAGGTCGTCTTTTGAAAAGACTACCTCCTTTTAAAAATGCATTTTTTTATAATAAGTTTTAAAAAATACAATATTAATAAAAAACAGACATTTTTTTACTTAGATATTGAAAAATTTCGAAAAAGATATGGTTGGAAAGTTAACAACCGACTGCGGCGGACGTACAAGGGACTATTTTGTTTTTATATGTTGGTAAAAATATTACCTTAAAATATTTTGTTTTAATATTATATATACTAGCCCCAAATTAGTTATAATTGCACTTTGTCTTGGTGGTTAGAAGACCAGCCACTAGATACACATTAGTTTTTTTATATTTTCTTCTGTGTTTTTTCTTAAATATATATTTTTTTTTATATTTTCTTCTGTGTTTTTTCTTAAATATTTTTTTTCTTCTGTCTAATAAGTTTAACATTTAATTTTGTGCTTTAAGAATTGTTTTATTTTTGTCATTGTAATTTCAAATGTTCAAATTTATCCTTTATATTTTGAAAAAAAAAATCTTAAATTTAATTCTTACTATTAGTTTATATATAATTTAATATGTATTAACATTATCTCTAAAAAATTAGAAAACATATATTCACATTATATTGTGTTTTTTTTTTAAATACTTTTTTTTTCAAAATATCTAATAAGTTTTTTAATATTTAATTTTGTGCTTAATAGATCCACAAACTTTAAAAAATGACTTTCAATTTTGTATCTAATAGGTTTTCGAATTTTTAAGTTTAAGTTTAATATGTCTTTGTTATATTCGAATAAGACATCGAGATGAGTTAAATTATATGATGATATTAAGTTTATTTGAATTTAGTCAACTTTTGATTCAATTACCTATTTTTTATCACCAATAATTCTTTTTGAAGGTCAATATAATGTGTGAGTGTGAATTCAAACGATTCTTTTTGTGATAACTATTTTTTTTATATATAAATTTTTTTTTTGGCCCCCCAAATATGAATGTCTGGATCCGCCCCTGCCCTATCGAGAGAGCTTCAATTTGATACATGGTTTCATTATTTTTTGGGTTGTGTATCAAAAGATAAAGATCATTGAAGTTGGACTATAGTTCTGCAAATTTCAGAACTGAAATTCTTTTGAGAAGTGCATTCAAAAATTTATATATTTTTACCGAGATCTTCAAAAATTTCGACAAAGGTACTATTGGAAAGCTAAGAGATTCAATTTGATACATGTTTTCACTATTTTTAGAGTTGTCTATCAAAAGATACATATCGTACAATTAAGTTTTCAACCATATCTTCAGTTCTAGTGAAGTTTTCAGAAATTCGACCATATATTTGATACACAACTCCAAAAATAGTAAAACAAGGTATCAAATTGATTTAGCTTCCCAACCGTACCACCCTTTTCGAAATTTTTAAATATTTGGGTATACAGATATCAATTTTTTAATGCACTCTCAAAAAAATCTTAAGTTCTGAAATTTGAGAACTATAGTCGATGATTTTTATCTTTTTTATACATAACCCAAAAATAATGAAACTAGATATCAAATTAAAGCTCTATTCGTTAGCTTTTCAACCATATATTTTATGCCCGACTTTATTCTGGAGAAATTTCTTTGAAAATAAGTAGTCTTTGAAAATAAGTAGTCTTTGAGAAATTTCTCCTTTTATTTTTAATTAAAAAAAAATAGTGAGTTAATGTAGTAAAAGTTGAATACAAAGTAAATTTTGCAATTTTATATTTTATATTTTTTTTTTGCCATGGGCAATAATTGTTTTTAAATCTACCATTCAATTTTATTAATTTGAAGTGGAGGGATAAAATTTGAATTTTTTTTTGTTTTCTTAGTACAATAAATTCAGGAAGATTTGAACCTCGGATGAGTCATGCTAATTATATGCTCAATTTTACTAAAACTTGATTAACTTCTCTCTGATTTTTTTTTAGATGAACCTAGTTCAACTGACATAAATTATAAACTATGACCAAGAGGTTAGAGTTCTCACCCCCATATTAATTAAATATTTTTCAAAAACAAACATACGTTTTCATTTAAAAAAATATGTTTTCCTTCAATTTTATATATATATATATAAAAAGTGATAAATGTACGCGAGCAAAGTTTGTGTCTAATTAGATCATAGTTCAATGAATAAAATATCTATTATCAATTTAAAATGTCAAATAATTTGATCTCGCTCGAGACTATTGTTGAGCTAAAAATAAAATAAAATAAATAAAACAAAAAAGTAAGAGCTACCCAGTACAATATGCATCTTATTTTTGTTATCCATAGACTGTAGACGTGCATTATGCATTTATACATTGTCTCCCCTTAAGCCACATACATCATTATGCATTTATACATTCTCCCCAAGTTTACATTATTAATTAATTTTAAAAAACAAATATTATTCTTTTGAAAAAATATAATTACAAAATGATTGATTGTAGGTAATAATGAGGAAATTGTGAATAATTAAAAATATAGCATTTTTAAAAAAAAATTGCAAATATGGCAATTTCTATCACTAATATTAGTCTATCGTTGATAGAAATCACCTAATTTTTTTTATAGAATTTTGTCCGATAGTAGTCTATAAGTGATAGTCATATATCAGCGATAGCGGTCTATCGGTGATAGTCACATGTTTTTTTTTTTTTTTTTTTTGTCATATTTGCAAAATGTTTTAAATTTTGTTATATTTGTCATTATTTTGGAAAACTTAATAGCATGCAACTATCTTTTGCTCTTTCAAAAAAAAAAAAAAAAAAAACTATATTTTGCAGCCCTGTCATGTGGCAGAGTTCGATTGGCCAAGTTTTATCTATTATTTTTAAATTAAAAAATCATACTAACGCCACTTCAACGCTTTATTTTCTTTCTTTTTTTTTGCTCTTTCCCATGGCTTTCAATTTTCTATTTTGTCCTTCTCTTCAATACTCTCCAATATCTCTTTTATGGATGATTTGTTACCACCCAAATCTTAGTAAAAAAAAATTAATCTCTATATTTTCTATACTTGATTATTTGTTGCAATATTTTACTTTTAATAGATTTTTTTTTAATGTTTTTCATAGAAATCTATAATTTCTTAATCTTTCTATATTTTCTAACTTTGGAATATCTTCATATTTTATTAATCTCTATATTTTCTACCCTTGGAATATATCTTACTAAAAATTTGAAATTTATATTTTTCATATTTTCTTAATCTCCCCATATTTTCTATCCTTGGAATATCTTAGTAAAAATTTGAAATCTATATTTTCTTAATCTCTATATTTTCTACCCTGGGCCAAACATAGATTTCTATGAAAAACACCCAAGAAAAATCTCTTAAAAGCAAAATATTGCAAAAGTCCAAGTGTAGAAAATATAGAGATTGAGAAATTTTAATTTTTACTAAGATTTGACACTAGGAAATCATCCATCAAAGAGATATTGAAGAAGATTGAAGAGAGAAGGGAAAATAGGAAATTAGAAACCAAGGAAAGAGAAAAAAAGAAATAAAACAAAAGCGTTCCAGAGTGACGTGAGACTTTACATATGATTTTTTAATTTTAAAAATTAGATAAAAGTTGGTCAATCAAACTCTGTCATATGATTGGACTGCAAAAGATAATTGTAGCCCGAGATGCAAATAAGTTTTACTCTTATTTTGAGCTGGATTGTCGTTGATGCGTAATTAATATAATTATTAAATAAGGAACCGTTTTAGTAAATTAATAATAATTATAATTACTTTTTTAGAAGGGTTGGTTGCACAAACAGCCATAAGACCCAAAATAATTACAAATTTAACAAAGTTTAAAATCTTTTGCAAATATAGCAAAAAATAAGTGGCTATCACTGATAGACTTTGCAAAAAATCAGTGGCTATCACTGAGACTTTATGACATAGACTTCTATCATAGACTATTATCACTAACAAAATTCTATAAAAAAAAGACTACTATCAGTCATAAACTTCTATCAGCGATAGACCATATCAGTGATAGAAATGGTCATATCCGCAAAAAATTTCAAAAAATGTTAAATTTTTAATTATTTTATTTTAAATTGACATCAGTTACAATTTCACTTTTTAGAATATAATAATAAAAATTAGTTATTCAAATAAATTTAATATATTATATATTTTCTTTACCATGTAACCTCTAAATTTGAGAGGATTTCAAATCATAAGGAATTTCAAATTATTTTTTGTGTTTGAAATGAATAAAAAAAAAATGAGAAATTGTCACCCACGTTTAGGTAGCATATTTTTAAATATATCTTAAGATCTGAAAATTTTCGTTTACTCCTACATACTTATAGATAATGAATTTATTTTTTTAGAAAATGTATGTATTTTTATATATAAATAAATAAATAAAGTATATTAATTTTATATTTTTTATATATTTATAGATATTATGTATTTTTTATAATAAAAAATATATATTTTATATATATATTTCACATATGAATATATATTGCAGAACGTGATTAATGGGAGGAATGAGAGGTAGACATCAGTAAAAAAAATAATAATCTCATTAATTGTCCTAATCTTTTATTTGTTAATTATAATATTTTTTTTAAATGAGAAAGAAGGTTTGAAACTAATTGTAAAACTTTTATAAAAAATTGGACATTTTTTTATATAAAAAAAAAAAAATATATATATATAGACATTAATATAAAATCATACTCATAAGATATTCCAAATCTTGTTTTGATCCAAAAAAAATAAAATAAAATAAAAAATCATCCAAAATAGTTCAAATTTGGCAAGATTTTAAACTACAATTGTTCTACACAGTAATGAAATTCTCTTATAGTTCGTTGGCAGTGGGGGCGTGCTGACACCCTTGTTCTTCAGTGTTTTTAAAAACTTCTAGTAAATATAATGGTTTCACTAATATTTGATCGAGACATATTCAAAATTAAAAAAAAAAATCAAAATTAAAAAAAAAAATGATATGTTAGATATGAAACTGAATTTGATGGGTAATGGGACCTTAAACATTTAATTTTGTTTCCAGTACATTCTTGATTTTTTTAAAAAAAAATGTTAAATAGGGTCTAGATCTATTAAACACAAAATTAATAATTTAATGTTATATTCAGACACTTTTCAAAATTCACTAAATCAAGAATTAATTGGACATAAAATTGAAAGTCTAAAGACTTATTAAACAATTTTTAAAATTCAGAGCAAATAGGAAAAAACATAAAAATTCAGGGATTAAAATTGTAATTTAACCTTGAAATTATTTAATCTTAATGTTATATATCAATGCATGTAAGAGAATGTAAGTGATGCACATTTAAGGGTTCTAATCACTTGAAAGTGATGTGGTTAGAGTCGGTGAATATGAAAGTGATGCTCACCTATGCATGAAAGTGATGCATACCTAGAGGTTTGCGTGCATGAAAGTGATGCATGTCTAGAGGGTTCCCAATACATAAAATTGATGTATCTGGGACTGATGTGTATGAAATTGATGCAGAAGAACATGAATGGAGTGGTAAGTTAAAAGATGAAGGTTTAGGTCCCACTAGTTAAAGTCGTTAGTCAGTTCATGATTGCATGTGATTGTATAGCCTGACCACGGTAGTGGAGTTGCTTTTACTGACTATTTTATTCAAAATACTTATTCTTTTCTTAAAACATTTTTTTGAAGTATTACTAGGAATGTATCGGGCGCTTGACGAGGTGATCGATTGATGATGTTAGGGGACATGTGGAGTCAGCTTCCGCATTATTTAAATTCTTATTTCATTCCGTTAGTGAACGTTTTATGCTAAGGATTAGAACAATTGGTTTTGGTTTTAAATTTAATTTTGAAGGAACTTATTTAATTGTTTTTATGTTTTTACTCGGATCTCGATTTAAATGTATTCGTCTCGATTCTTTTAATTCTAAAATAAAGTTTTAAATTATTTATCGAAAATTATGACGCCATGCATATAATATCGGTCCTAGAGTGAGGTCATAAAAAGTCGGGTCGTTACAGTAACCATCATCAAAAGAAAATGAAGAAGACCAACATTTAGTTTTCTCATATTTTCTATTTGATAAGTTTTTGAAAATGGATTAGTGAATAATGAATTTTAATATGAAAATGGAAAGATACATGACAATACATGCACATGCATTTTTCATATTTATATATTATTTTATTATTTATTTAAATATTAATTCATAATTAATTTTAAATAAATAAATATAATATATATTTTAAATAATTAAACTTTTTAATTAATTAATATTATTTAATTCAATATCAAATATTAATTAAATAATTTAATCCCGGTTTACCGAAAATTGACTTTTCGCACATGAATCCCTAATCATGTTTTAGACCATTCTCATATTTAAATCATATTTAAATATGTCCATCATTCTTCCAAAAACCGAATTTAAATAAATTCAAATTCTTTTTCTCTTATATTGTTACACGGCTTTATCCGAGCTAGCCAGAAGAACCTAGAAGACCTACAAATCAGAGCTCCAACGATACGAGATTAACCGACCAAACTCTTTAGCCAAGCTAACCAACATTTGTTAACCCCTGGAGACTCCACTAAAGTCCAAGGGCTGCACTCCCGTCACCGTAGATATATTTTTGTCATCTTGATGTAATCGTCATCAGCAAGTCGATCCTTCACAAGTCGTTCGTAATTACAGCTCGGTCATATAAAGTGTTTAACCCCTATAATTACATCTTTCTCCTTAAGTCCCCACTACTCCTCTAATGAACAATTGGTTTGTGGTCCAACCATCAAACTGAATACCTTTCGTGTCAGAGAGTGGGTGAGCGCTCATTGTTCAAAACCTGGAGTCAGCACTTAAGGGAACAACCTCTCTACTAGATCCTAAAGGCGGGTAAGAGTGAATTTCATCTCGTAGGACTATGTTCCCAGCTCCCTACTCGATCTTATCCCCAAAATGGTAGGCTTATTGAGTTGGCGATCTGGTCACTCTCACCCGTACAGGTCAAATGATAAGGCCGAATAAACAGGAGTTCATAGTGTGCTCAGGATTCAGATCGAGTTACCTAGGTCATCATATGAAAGTCGGTCTTTACAGTAAACAGAGTTGTAAAGAAAGAGCGACTTGATTTCGCGGTTCAGTCTTATGCAAACTCATTGAACGATTTCGGATCACATCGTTTGTACTATACAAAGTGGGTCGCGTCCAACAGTGTCCCCAGGATAAGGTACCAAGCCTTATCCCTATAATATAGATTGTTCTGGCTATTACTTGAATTTGATCCACAATCATGTCACACATGAAGTTCAAGTATACAACCTATAGGCATGGGTTCTTTGTTTATTGGAGATAGGTTAAAAATAAGCACGATTCACTTTGAATAAATTTCAATAACAACTTTATTGCTAAATAGAATATACATTCGGTTTACAAACCACGAGTTTTAGAACATAAAACTCAACACATACTCGTGCAGAGCAACCCCCTAAAGGCAAAGCACCCCGACACACGGCCCAAAGCCTATGTGCGTGCCAGAGTGGGTCCCAAAGACCTCATGTATACCCCACGAAAACACATTCACGTGAATGTATCGGAAAAATCATCATGGATATAACTTTAATGGTTTGAAAATAATTCATGAATAATACTTGTTATTTCTTAAACCATACTAAAAGCATAACATTTATAAATGACATTTCGTAAATTCTCGACACTTTTCAATAAACATAAAACATTTCTAGAATGTAAATAATCATTAATTCAAAACAATTGTTCTTAAATCATACATAGTATAAATTTCTTTAAATTTCGTACTACCAGCTAAAATATGAAAACATTTTTAAAATAATTCACTCACATAACTATTGACGCGAGAAATTCTGGTTGTAAGTCGTCCCGACCTCCACTTGTCCTAAAACATTAATTACCACTTACATCAAATACAACACTTAGGCCACGTTTATTTCCCTCCAAACGTAATGAATCAATGGTAATTCTGATAGTGAGACCCACACCGATTACGTTTGAGGGCGTTTACCAAAATCTGCAAACGTAATCAAAGTGTGGGTCCCACCTCAAAATTTGTAATCACATTACCCCATTTCTCTACTCGAGGTGCTCGACGAGATTACCCTTGAAGATTACATGAGTCCCACCATTTTTTATTTTTTTCATGTTTGCCCTTTTCTCCCTCTTCCTTGAAATTCTCATTTTCATCTCTTACACTTTCTTCTTCATTTCACCTTCTTCTTCCTCTCTTCTTCTCCCCTACTCCGGCCAACCTCGTCGCTGTCGCCCGCCGCCTATATGTTAGGGTTTCTTTTTCTTTTTCTTTAAAAAAAATGGGTTTTCTTATTCCTTCTTTTTCAAGCATGGGTTTCCTTTTTCTTTCTCTTCGAAGTGAGTTTTCTTTTTCTTTCAACAAATCTTTTCACGCCTCCTCACCAATCTCATTTCTCTTTTTTCTCCACAAGTTTTTTAATCCAAAACTTGTGGAGAAAAAAGAAAAACTCATTTTGATAAAAAAAAATATATATATATATATATATATGAACAAATTTTGGAAAAAATAGAGAAACTCATTACTTTAATGTTTAAACTCTTGAAAATGGGGGTTGTTTTTATTTTGTGAGGAAGAAACATAAATGGGTTAATGGAGGAGGGAAGAGATTTAAGCTCCAATGGCGAAAAACGAAGAAAGAATAGAGAATAAACGGAGAGAAGTGAAGATTCGTGTTGAAAAATGGATTCACGAGTGTCTCCACACAAGTCTGCACACGAGTAACGCTTGGAAAACGAGTCAACACACGATTCTGAATACGATTAAAGCGAAAGGGTATTATGGTAAATTCACCATTGATTACGTGCAAGTAAACACCATCAATGAAATTCATATTACGTTTGAATTAGCCTTAAGTAAATACTATCAAAGGTAAATCGATTACGATTGAACCTTAATCCATTACAATTGGAAAAATTCATTATAGAGTGGTAAATATGGCCTTGAAAGTTAAAACAAACTCATTTATCAAACTCCTTCTCTCTCTGCCACACGAGCATAGCTCATGTATCACCTGACCATGAGGTCCTAGGATCAATCCCCAACCCAACATGTTGTCAAAAAAAAAAAAAAAAAACAAACAAACAAATACAAATTCATTCTCTCCTCATTAAAACCGATGTATTATCAAAAGCAAAATTCAAATATGTTTCACATGCTATTCAACCACCAACAATCCAACTCTTCAACCACCAACAATCCAACTCTTCTCTCTCATTAAAAGTTCACATCAAATTATTGAATATATTAAATTTCTTCAATCGTCTCTCTTTCCATTAACCAGATCTTCTTCCTCATGACTTCTTCAAAGAGTTTTCTGGTTTCTTCCCATAAAAACTCCTTCATTTCTTTCCATCCCTTAAAACTCAAAATCCATACAAAAACTTAAATTCAAACACTATAAGCCTCAAATATCTCAATTAGCTTCGCTTCAACGACATTCTTAAATGTAAACAAGAATGCTAAAAAAACATTATAGCACATACCTCTTCAGTATTAAACATCATGTGGTTTCAACCTAAAACCAATTGGTTTTAGGATGGAACCACATGTGCAGGGACGGATCCAGACATTGATGTTTGGGGGACAAAAAATTATAGTATATAAATATTAAAAACAAAAAATCAGAAAAAATACAGAGGATCGAATTCACACTCTCAAGTTATGTTGACATTAAAAAAAAGTTATCAGTGATAAACATATGTAAGTGTATCAAAGACTTACGGACTAAGTTTAAATAAACTTAAGAACCATCATATAATTTTGTTCGTCTATATATTTTAAAAAAAAAATCTTTAATGAGTCTCTAAACTCTAAAAAGTCTTTAATGCATCCATAAACTTTAAACGCCTGTTGAATCAATTTCTATACTTTCAATTTTGTTTCTAATGAATTCCTAGATTTTAAAAAAATGTGAAATAAAGACAATGATATATTAGACTTAAACTTTAAAATTTGAGGACCAATTATATACAAAATTTTAAATTAAAAAATATATGGAACTTTTTTTTTTAAGTTCGTGGTCTATTAAATACAAAATTGAAAGTTCAAAAATTTATTAGATATTTTATTGTTATGGTTGGGTTTCGAACTCAAACACAACAAAATACATATCATACACAATAACCACGGTAGCAGAGTTTATTAATGCATTATTTTTGCTACGACGTGTATAAGAAAATAAAAAAATTTGGGGGCCACCTTCAGAGGTCCGCCCCTGCCATGATGTCCACACCATCTCGAGGGAGCATGTTGAGGATCCCACATCGAAAAGATGAAGGAACCTCATTCACAATATAACCTACATAAGTTACTCCTTCTATTAACCAATTAGTTTTAAGATAGAACCATGATGTTTAATAATATTTACAGCTCAAACAAGAAACATAAAATTTTTGCACAATCTTTTTCTCAGCTTCTAAGAATGATCTTCTCCTTTTTCTCGTTCTTAGTTGAATTTTTCATTCCCTAGGGAAATTTTCCACATTCCTGACATTGAGAGTTTCTATCACCCTGAGCAGCGGTTATTTGCCATGCATCCACGATGAATGGATTTAAAACTTCTATGTTTTGCCACTAAGAGTGGAAACCTCCATACTAATTTTCATTCAAGAAAAGACACAAATATGTTTCCAAAATCTTTAGGGAGACTATAAGTAGAGACAAACTATTTTTTTGGAAAAGTTAACAATAAAATAAAGAATAATTTTAAGAATAGTGAAAGTACGAGATTAAATTTGGACATTTGAAAATACAATGACAAAAGACAAAGTAAGTATCAAAAGTGCGGGGATCAAAATGATATTTTAATTTAATTAAATAAATCGATATAAATATCAACTTTTATATCTACAAACACACTTTTGTTAAGAGAAAATTACACTAATGATCTCTTAGGTTGACTTTTGGTGCGGTTTTGGTCACTCCCTCAAATTTTCGATTAAATCTTAACGGAATGCTGACACGTGACACTTATTTTTAATTATTAAAATTCTTTTAAAAAAATCTTTTATTACTTTTTCTTTTTCTTTTGAACCCAGATCTTGGTTGGTTCCAGATCTGAACGATGGAGTTTTTCCCTTCGTTTTAGTCTAATCGAAGGGAAGCCCCATCGTTTCCCTGTTCGTCTCGTATTTGAATGTTTTTAGATCTGAAAAACGTTTTCCCCCTTCGTTCGCCGTAGACCTACAAACTCCTTCTCTTCCCCCGACGCCACTGTCACTGCGTTACCGCTGCTCCATTCCAACACCAGTACGTTCTTTGTCCATCGCTGATGGCCATCAGAGGAAGGAGGGAGGAGGGAGGAAAACGAGAAGAAGAAAAAAGTCGCCGACAACGACCATCGGAGGAAGAAAAAGATGAATGATGGAGGAAGGAGGGAAAGAAAATGAAAAAGAAAAATAAATAAATGATTTTTTAAAAGAATTTTAATAATTAAAAAAAATATTTAATTAAAAGTATGTGTCATGTCAGCATTCCGTTAAGATTTAAGCTAAAAATTAACGGAGGAACAAAAAACGCACTAAATGCAAACCTCAGGAGTAAAATTGATGAGTTTGAAACCTTGGAAACCCAAATCCTACCCAACTGGAGCTTAAGGGACCATTTGTGTAACTTTTCCTTTTTTAAAACATACATAGATCTCCAACTACAGAGATTTGTAGTGAAGTGACCATTTTTCAATCGTTAAATCAACTTTCGATCGGAGCCGACGTTTTTCAGTAGTCGAGTTCATCGCTGGTGAGTCATCATTTTTACACCGAGGTATGAGCCTGGTCATACTCTCAAAGATTGTGAGATACTCATGCACAGATCTTGGACTTCAAAAAATGGTAAGTGTTTTTCTTCTCGAAAGGAAACCCAATTAGAGAATAATTTAATTCCCAAAACTAAATATTCGAAAACATGGTGAAAATTAGGTTTCATAAGGAAAAAAATGAAACTTTACCAACATTATGAAAAAAATCGAAACAAAACATACCGTACATTAAAGGGTATTTTGTATAATTTATTTGGATTCAATTTGATCTTTTGAAGGCCTTTTGATCGAAGACATATGCCTTATGGCAATTAAGCTAAAACATAAATGGCTAAAAAGATTTATTATATTATATTAACAAGTTAAAAGATTTAGAGAAATCTTTGAAAGCCTTATATTAATAGAAAAAGTAAACAATTAGCTTGATATATAGATGGATGGTATTCTATATATAATTTAGCAAAAATGAATTCTAGTAAAGATTAACATATGATCTAAAAACATGAAACAAAAAATAGTTAAAATTTACATATGAAATTAATTTATTTATTTTTTTGACAACATGTTGGAGTGGGAGATTGAACTTAAAACTTTATTGTCACTAAATGATACATCATGCCTTAGCTAGCTATGCTCTTATTTACACATATGAAATTAATAAGAGATGATACTAATAATGTATCATTCTATATAGCATGCAATTGTATAGGCTAGTGGAAGCTAAAATGCTAAAATTGTCAATCTTAGGGAAGATCTCAAATCAGATTGATTTATAAATTGGGCACATGGTATAGGATATAACTACCTACTACCTATTTTCGTAAATAGTTTCAGAATTACTCTCTATTTATGTAATTATTTTTAAAATACATTATTTATACAAATAAAATAAAAATCTTCTTCTGAAAAACGATCTTCGACCTTTGTTCCACGTCGATGAAGATCGTCTTTTCAAAAGACGATCTTTTTCTGGGCCCACACTGCAGGTCGTCTTTTCAAAAGACGATCTCCATCCACGTGGCTTAAATATGATTAGAAAGCTAAGAGCTTCAATTTGATACGTGGTTTCACTATTTTTGAAGTTGCATATGGAAAGAAAAAGATAATCGAAGTTGAGCTATCTGAAATTTGCAGAACCATAGTCCAACTTCGATGTTCCATAGTTCTTTTGAGGAGTTTGCATTAAAAAAATCGATATCTTTTTACTCAGATATTAAAAAATTCGAAAAATGTATGGTTGGAAAGCTAATATAGGGAGCTACAATTTCATACCTAGTTTCACTATTTTTGGAGTTGTATATCAAAAGATGAAAGATCATCGAAGTTGAAGTATGGTTCTGCAAATTTCAGAATTGTAGATCAACTTCGACGATCTTTATCTTCCGATATACAACTTCAAAAATTCTCGTTGTTAGCTTTCCAACCATATCTTTTTCAATTTTTTTTTTTTTTTTTTTTGCATATCTGAATAAAAAAATATAGATTTTTGAAGATACATTGTTCAAAAGACGATGAACTGAAAAACCTCGTGGATGGAAATCTTCTTTTGAAAATACGATTTGTGTGAGCACGGGTGGAGATTGTCTTTTGAAAGAATGATGTTCCATTAAAACAACAATATTTTTAAAAATAATTTGAAACCTCATATTTTTATAAAAATTAAAGTTTCAAAAATTACAATATTAAAAAAACAGCGAATAATTACTTTAAAAAATAAAATACATATATATTATTATAATCTATAATAAATATTTTAGAATTGTTTCAAAAAAAAAAAATGGCATAATTTTATTTTAAAAAATCTTAAATATTTCTAGTTTGATTTTAGGACGGATAATTTTAAAATGGTTTATTGTACTTTGTAATTAATATTACTTAATATAAATATTATATATCAATGCATTTAAAATTATATTTATATTAGTTGTATTAAATATCAATGCATTTAAAATTATATTGTTGGTTGCACGAAGAGCAACCGAGCCAAAAATAATTGTAAATTTAGCAAAGTTTAAAACTTTTTGCAAATATGGCAAAAAATCAGTGGCTATCACTGATAGACTTTATGACTATTACCGATAGACTTTATGACTATTATTGATAGACTTCTATCGGTGATAGATTCTATCACTGGCAGAATTCTATTAAAAAAAAAAAAAAAAAAAAGACTACTATCAGCGATAGGCCATACTCTCGGTGATAGAAATTGTCATATCCGCAATTTTTTAAAAAAATGCTATATTTTTAATTATTTTACTCTAAATTGACATTTGTTATAATTTCCCTATATTAAATATCAATGCATTTAAAATGTTAAACATATCAAGTATATATATTTTTTTTGGTAGTACAATTTAATAGTTCTAATAAGTCATTCAACCTTAAAAATGTCTGATAAATCTATAAACTTGCAAATTTGTTTTTAATAGGTCGTAGACATATTAAAAAAACAAAAATAATTATTATATTAAACATAAATTTAATTTTCTTATTTTTTTTATTTTTATTTTTTGAAATTATATCTAATATAACTTTAAACCTTCAATTTTGTAACTAATAGATACATCAATTTTTTCAAAAACAATGTTAAATAGGTTAAGGACTTTTAGACACGAAATTATGTTCGGTGGTCCAGGAATCACTTGTTGTAGCCATATGCTTGCAGATTACTAAACAAAATCTAGTTTAACATTTCTTGTTTCTCGTTCCTGTTTTTTGTGTTGTATTAAAGAAAACCATATCTGTGTGGGTAATTGTTTCTTGTTTCTTGTAATAAAAAAATATGTTTGGAAATATCATTCTTGAATATTGTTTTCTTGTTTCTTTTAATCAAATAGAAAAATGTGTTTGATAAACCATTGTTATTGTTCTAAAACATTTGTAAAAGTTCTATATAAAAAATAATTTTTAAGATTAAATATTCAAACCTTTTAAGTTATATATATAATTTTAAATATTTATTATGCATTTTTTAAGTTAAAGGATTATAAAATAATGTTTTTATTTGTGAAAAAATGGAATCAAGAAATAAGAAACTTGATTTTATTGTTTTCAAAATTTCTATGCAATTTTAGAAATTGTTCTTAAAATTGATAAACGAGGAAAAAAAATAATTATCAAACACAAAAAAATGGTACGTACAAATGACCCTAAGTTTCTCTCTTTGATTTCATCCGCCCTCCAATCAAAGTAAAATTGAAAGTAAGGAGTGACTGGTTGGATAAGTTTAATTTATATACACTAGCCCATAACACGGGTGTGTGAGTATTTTACTATATAGTTTATTCAATACACTCCTCCACCTATCTCCACATTAGAGATAAACCCTTATGACTTTGTTGTTGGTTTCATTCAAAAGACATAATATCAATAGAGATAATTGTCTTCACTTATATCATGAATCTATTCCCTTTCCTAACCTATGAGATTTTGTTTGCACCTATACACTACTACAAATCTAAGATCTAATGATAAATAAAAATTGTCAACAACGCCTTTGATGACAAGTTTTTTTAGTCGTCATATTCGCTGTCGTCTTTACTCTATAGATGACATAAATAAAAAACTATCATTATTCCTATTGTGTTGACACTTTATCTCCGTCTTCATAATACAATCAATGACAATGTTTATTTGTCAAGAGACGTTATTTTATGACAGTTAAACATTGTCACTAAATAACTCACATGTGGGTTATCGAAAAAAAATAATACTTTTTGTCAACATAGCCATATTGATGATAATAATTTATTGTCGACAGAATGTGGATAATAACATATATTTAGAGTCACTAATATAGCAAAGATGACGACTTCTTTCTGTGAACAAATTTAATTTAATGTCATGATTTTTGTGTGAAAAAATAAGTTTTATGATAGATGTTTGTGTCATAAATCTACATGGAAATGATATTTCTAATTGTCATCTTACTATATCTAAAAAGAGCTCAAGGGCAGAAACTTTATCTTCTCATTTTGGCCCTTTCTTTTTTTATCTCTCTCTTCTATCTATAGTTAAAAACATACTTTCAAAAGTTTCTAAATTTGCCAAACCAAGCATAGCTCAATTGGCATAAGATTGTGTCTGTGACTATGAGGTCATGGGTTCAATCCTCACATTAATTAAATAAACTTCCCCAACTCTCCACTACCTCGATTTAAAAA
Source organism: Herpetospermum pedunculosum (assembly GCA_028017165.1). Classification (NCBI taxonomy): domain Eukaryota; kingdom Viridiplantae; phylum Streptophyta; class Magnoliopsida; order Cucurbitales; family Cucurbitaceae; genus Herpetospermum; species Herpetospermum pedunculosum. The sequence continues at coordinate 59,338,758 of CM051525.1, forward strand.
TTAAAAAAAAAAATTAAAATCTATAATTTATATGCATAATTTTTGTATGTCAAATTTAACATTTTGTTTTAAGGTCACTATTATTTTGATGGTAAATTTGTCATCAAATAGGGAGAAACTTTTTTTAAGGGTAGAAACTTCCACTTTTCATTTTGTCCCCATTTTTAAAAGATACTATAGACTCACAATTTAATAAGATTTTTTTTTGGTTTGAGAACATCAATTTAATAAGATAAACGGTATTTTCATGTATATTTAAATTTAAAAAAAATAATTATTTAATTTAATAGAAATTGAGCTTTCAAAAATTCTAATAATTAACTAAGAGAGAGAGAAAGTGAGTTATTTCAATGAAAAACTCATTAGAATCAATGCATGAGAGAGAGAAAAAAATGACAACAATTTTTCATATTTGAAATTAATAATATATATTATTTTACTAATAGTAAGAAAACATTCATAATCCTATGATGAGTAGAAATGTCCACCAAACTCAATGATGAAAAATACTCAAACCTAGTAAAAAAAAATAACCCAACCCTAGTTATAGCTATATAAAATGCTCAAATTCAACTAATTAAAAGTACCAAAACAATGAAAAGGGAGCTAATACTAGTCTCATCCAACCATAAGAATAAGTTTGAACTTTTCCCTAATTTTCAATAAAGAAATATATATAATACTTCATAAATGAAGAGAGATAATTGAGTTTATGATATGTAATGAAAAAATATAGATGTCTTCAAGCTAGGTTTAAGTTTGCAAATCTGAATTTCGCTAGCTAGTTAAAGACATTATATATTTATTTTAAAAATTAGATATTTCAACACTCAAACCTTAAAATAATAATAAAACTATGTTAACTACGAGTAAAATAATTAAAAATATAGCACTTTTTAAAAAATATTGTGGATATGGCAATTTCTATCACTGATAGTATGGTCTATCGCGGATAGAAGTTTATCGTTGATAGAAGTCTATCGCTGATAGTAGTCTTTTTTATAGAATTTTGTCAGTGGTAGAAGTCTATCAGTAATAGTCATAAAGTCTATCAGTGATAGCCACTGATTTTTTGTCATATTTGCAAATGGTTTTAAACTTTGCTAAATTTGCAATTATTTTTTTGGCCTGATTGTTTTTTGTGCAGCCAGCCTTAAAAAATATGTAGAGGTGAGAATTTAAACTTCTAACATTTTGACTAATGATATATGTCTTAACTAGCTGATTTATGGTTATTTTTGTTTTTGATAATGTGGATAGTATTCAAACTTCTGACATATTGGTCGAAGATGTATATTTTATAGGTAAGTTGAGTTATGCATATGAAGGAAGATAAATGTTTCAATAATTACTTTCAATTTAAATCAATGTTAGCATTTATACAGAAAATATATTCTAATGTGCATTTAACGGTGTCGCAACGTCATCGCGACGCGGAGCGGCCGACGTCCTCTTTTAAGGGTTTTGGTTTAAAAAAACAAAGAGATGGAGTCGCCACCAACCATTTTGGGTGTGATTGGTCACCTTAAAACAGAAACTGGTCTAAGAAACTAGAAATCAAGTTCGGGGGTCGGTTGAGTGTAGGGAAGGTGTTAGCACCCTACAACACCCGTTAAAACGGTGGCCAAAATTTGTCTTTATTATCCAATTAAATTCATTTGAAAATGTCCTTAATTTGAAAAAGAGAAAAAGAAATAATATGAAAATAGAATGTTTCAACTAATCTTGCCTTAACTTTAAAGTAAAGTAAGGACTTGATTTGTGAATGGAATTACCCTTCAATTTTTGCCATTAGTTGCCTTAATCCCATAACGGGGATTACGCAATAAACAAATATTTTTTGAAAGGTTTTTGAAATACTTTTGATTTTAAAACTAATTTGAAATTCATTTCAAACCAATTTAAAATAAAAATAAAATTTCATGTTTTGGAAATAATTTTGAAAGTTAATTTAAAACATTTAAAAAAAAGACTAATTCATTTGAAAATATTTTAAAACAAAAACAAATTTTTGAATTCCCGATAAATTATAGATTTAGAAATAAAACGAAAATCAAAGTTTTAAAATCAATTGAAAATCAGTTTAACAATTCGTTTGGAAAAGAATAGAAAGTTCAACTAAAATCATTTGAAATTTTAAATTTAAAATAGTTTGAAAATCAATTGGAAAAACTTTTAAAATACAATTTTGTAAATGGCACATAATGGCATATTTATAAATTAAAATCAATAGCGACGATGTAATTAAACAGATATATAAAAAATAAAATAAAAAAAGAAGTATAAACAAGACAAGTATATATTTAAAATTTTACATAAACTAGGTATATATTTGAAATTTTATATAAACTAGGTATATAATTGAAATTTCATATAAACCAGGTATGTATTTAGAATTTAAGTGTAATGGCAATTTCGTAATTTCAACAAAAAAAAAAAAAAAAAACTAAAACAATTTACTTACCCAAAATAGAGTTTCAGCCACTGTATGCTATGGAGCTTCGCCGGAATCCAACGCCTGAGTTAGCGCTGTCAAGGAGTTCCGTCCGCCGCGAGAAGGTGATGCGCCGCCGTCGAGGATTTCCGTCCGCCGCGAGAAGCTCCGTCGGAGAGGTGGTGCGCCGCCGATACTTCGTCCGCCGCGAGAGGTTTTCGTCCGCCGCAAGAAATGGTGCGCCGCCGATGGTAATGGTGGTCGGAGATGGTGGTGGGATAAAAATGGAGAAGATGATGAATAGTAGATCCTTGATTTGCGTGCCTGAAAAAATGGAAAAAAGAAGAAAGAGAAAGTGGAGTTTTGGAGGGAAAACTTATTTTTTGGTTAAAAGGAAAAAAATCAACTTTGGCTTCAAAATCAATCCTTTAAACTTCTCTCAAAAAAATCTAATTTATCGGTCTCTCCCCGGCTTTTTTTCGTGTTCTTTTGGGTTCTCTTTGGTCGGTATTTATAGACGATCGATTGTCAAACAAGGCTAAAATCAAACAATTAATTATTCAAAATTTTATTCTTAAATGAAATTGATTTTGACCAAAAATGAACCGATATATTATACTCATAAATGAATATAAAATTTTAACCCAAAAATGAATTAATCAAATTATACTCATAAATGAATATCTGATTTTAACCCAAAAATGAATTAAATGTTTTATACTCATATAAATGAATATCCGATTTTTAAACCAAAAAAATGACTTAATCAATTTACTCATAAATGATAAAATGAATATTAAATTTTAGCCATAAAATGACCTATGAATTTAATACTCATAAAATGCCAATTTAAAATGTCAAATTAGGTAAAGATCCTTCCCAAACAAATAAAACATTTTTTTGTTATTTTTCTCCAATTTTCGAAATTCATTAAATAAATAAATAAATAAATAAATAAATAAATAAATAAAAGAATAATAATAAATAAGGTATAAACATTAATAATAAACAAATGTCCGGACCAAATACGGTGTCTACAGCTTGCTCCCCTTTGTATATCTTTGAAGAATTGAGAGGGTAGACAAAGGACGAAGACAGCGTATTGGGAAGATGAAAATTTGTTTATTATTAAAACGAAGACGAACTTGGGTTTACCCAGGCTACGACCTCTAATCTTGGATTAGGGTTCGATTTAACCAACTGAAATTTAAAACGGACCTGGGCTATCTCCCGGGCTTCGACCGCTAATACTGGATTAGGGTTCGATTTACCCAACTTGAAAAATTTAAAACGGACCTGGGCTATCTCCCGGGCTTCGACCGCTAATGCTGGATTAGGGTTCGATTTAACCAACTTGAAAAATTTAAAACGGACCTGGGCTATCTCCCGGGCTTCGACCGCTAATGCTGGATTAGGGTTCGATTTAACCAACTGAAAAATTTAAAACGGACCTGGGCTATCTCCCGGGCTTCGACCGCTAATGCTGGATTAGGGTTCGATTTAACCAACTTGAATTTAAAACGGACCTGGGCTATCTCCCGGGCTTCGACCGCTAATGCTGGATTAGGGTTCGATTTAACCAACTTGAAATTAAAACGGACCTGGGCTATCTCCCGGGCTTCGACCGCTAATGCTGGATTAGGGTTCGATTTAACCAACTTGAATTTAAAACGGACCTGGGCTATCTCCCGGGCTTCGACCGCTAATGCTGGATTAGGGTTCGATTTAACCAACTTGAATTTAAAACGGACCTGGGCTATCTTCCGGGCTTCGACCGCTAATGCTGGATTAGGGTTCGATTTAACCAACTTGAATTTAAAACGGACCTGGGCTATCTCCCGGGCTTCGACCGCTAATGCTGGATTAGGGTTCGATTTAACCAACTTGAAATTAAAACGGACCTGGGCTATCTCCCGGGCTTCGACCGCTAATGCTGGATTAGGGTTCGATTTAACCAACTTGAATTTAAAACGGACCTGGGCTATCTCCCGGGCTTCGACCGCTAATGCTGGATTAGGGTTCGATTTAACCAACTTGAATTTAAAACGGACCTGGGCTATCTCCCGGGCTTCGACCGCTAATGCTGGATTAGGGTTCGATTTAACCAACTTGAATTTAAAACGGACCTGGGCTATCTCCCGGGCTTCGACCGCTAATGCTAGATTAGGGTTCGATTTAACCAACTGGAAAAATTTAAAACGGACCTGGGCTATCTCCCGGGCTTCGACCGCTAATGCTAGATTAGGGTTCGATTTAACCAACTGGAATTTAAAACGGACCTGGGCTATCTCCCGGGCTTCGACCGCTAATGCTGGATTAGGGTTCGATTTAACCAACAAGAAAAAATGTAAAAGATTGAGTGATTGATCTTGATTTTCATCATTTTTTTTTTTTTTTTTTTTTTTTTTTTTTTTTTTTTTTTTTATGGACAACGGTTTTTATCTCAAAACTTAGCTGCCAAAATGAAAGATACTTTTAAAACAGAGACTTCATATTTCAGAAATTTGTTTTAAAGGGGACAACGGTTTTTATTTCGACTTAGTTGTCAAAAATGAAACTTTTGTTTCTTTAGATTTTTTAAAATGTTCTTTCGAAAACATTAGGACTTCATGAATATGGGAAAGACTTAAATGCATGAGTTATGGGATGTGAGTTTGTCACAGGACATGAAAACTAGTATGAATTGATGAATGACTCTCTAAAGAGAATGTGCTGACATGCAAATGCAAAATGCAAATGGATTAAAGTCATGTGGATAAATTTCAATGTTATGAGTGGAACTTGTTCATTATCACGTATGACAACGTGTGCCCTGATTTGTTTTGGTTTGACCAATGAAATTAATTTTGATGGCCAATGGTAGAGAAATGAATGTCATGCAATATGTATGCATGTGCATGCTGATGGTAAATTTTAAAATGTCATGAATGCAATATATATGCATGTGCATACCAATGGTAAATTGAAAAGTCGTAAATGCAGCATGTATGCATGATCTTTATATGACCGACTTTCGTTACCTAACCATGATATATGAGAATGATTTTTGTTTTTTGAGAAATAATGATGTAAATGATCTAAATTTGGTAAAAAAAATGCAATATGTGTGATAATTATGATATCAAAGTGATTGTCCTTGTCTACTCTCATCGTTCTTGTTAGCTGATGTTTAACAATGAATCAAAGAGAAAATGTTGTCATCATTGAAAAGATTTTTTTTTTTTTTTTTTTTTTTTTTTTTTTTTTTTTTAATGCTTTCACTCGAAAGGTATTATGTATGTCAATCGTAGATCACTCAACCATATTAGGCGTGGTGGACTTTGGGTAGTATCTCATGTGCTAATTTAGAGAACTATCAAACGTAATTTGTAGAATTTTACTCGATTAACTGCTTCATAACTTTAGTCTTGTAATAGACACATTGATTTGAATGAATTTAGCTTCGAAGTAAGTATAAAATGATAAAAAGTACATGTTTTTTTCGAAAGGAAAAAAAAACAGCGGAGAATGTGATTTTCAAATCTCTTGAACAATAAGAGATTGATGATATATTTTAAATATTTGAGTAAGAGATTGAATATGATAAAATGGAAGACGAATGAACGAATGAAGTGATTCCAATTCTTTGGACAATAATTTTGAGAACCTGAAGTCAACCCCTGAGGAAATCATCTCATATATGCTTCTTTCTTTGGGTAAGCTCGAAGTCCTTGATAATTTGATTATCTTCATCCTGACTTGGTCTGGTGGTGTGACGAAGATGAATGATTTTGCCCAAATGTGGCAAATGCGACACTTTTGCCCGGTTTGTTGATGTGGTAGCTTTGCTTCAGTGTGACAAAGATAAAGACTTTGCTCCAATAAAGATGAAGACTTTGTTCCAGTTTTGCCAAGATGAAGGCTTTGCTCCAGTTTGTTGATGGCGGTCTTCCTCCAATGTTGAATTAAAGGTGAGATTTTAAAGTATTCCACCATGAAGTTTTTTTTTTTTTTTTTTTTTTAAGAAATGGCGCAATCAAATGCTCCAACTTGCTGATGTTGATTTTGATCCCAGTGTGGATAGTGGCCTTGCTCCAGTGCGGCAAAGGCGAAGACTTGACTCCAACTTGGTAATGGGGGTCTTACTCCAGTATGGCAAAGACAAAGACTTTGCTCCAGTTTACAATGGTGGTCTTGCTCCAGTATGGCAAAGGCGAAGACTTTGCTTTAATGTGCAAAGTTGAAATTTCGTCTCAATTTAAAGAAGATGAAGGCTTTGTCCCAATTGGTTGCCTTGCAAAGGAGATTTTTTCAAGCATTCCTAATGTAGTTTCTTGATCTATTAATTGCACAAATCTTGCAATATTTTTTTTTTTTTTTTTTTTTTTTTTTTAAAAAAAGAAATTGTGCAATCAAATGCTCCAGCTGGCTGATGTTGATCTTGATCCCGGTGTGGATAGTGGTCTTGCTCCAGTGTGGAAAATGCGAAGACTTTGCTTTAACTTGGTACTGGTGGTCGTCTTGCTCCAGTATAGGAAATGCGGAGACTTTGCTCTCCTATGGCAAAGACGGAAGTTTTGCTCAGTGTGGCAAAAACGAAGACTTTGCTCTAGTGTGGCAAAAACGAAGACTTTGCTCTAGTTTGTTGATAGTAGCTTTGCTCCAGTATGGCAAAGATGAAGGTTTTGCTCCAGTGTCACAAAGATGAAAATTTTGTCCCAGATTGGCAAAGATAGAGGCTTTGCCCAATTGGATACTTTGCAAAGGAGATTCCTAATCTATTGATTGCACAAATCTTGCGACAATTTTTTTTTTTTTTTTTTTTTTTTTTTTTTTTTTGCTAAACATTGCTCATTTTATTTAGCAAGAGATTGTGCAATCACATACACAAGATTGATGATATATGGTTACTCCTTTACAACTCTTGCAGTTCTTCTATGTCGTTTCTTTGTCTATGACCCCCGACACTGTGATGAAGATCCTTCAAGCAAAACTCATTGAATGAAGTTGAGATTTTGAGATAATTTCCAAAGTTGCTGACTCATTCGTGCTTAAAACTATTATCTCTAGTCTTGGAATCACTTTCAAATTTTGAGAAGAGAAATGACAAATGATAAGAATGAAAAGAAATGAGAATTTGGATCAAATGAAGTTGAATATGAGAAATGTATGAGAAATTACAAGTCTTAATTATGAAGCAGTAGATCATAAGAGAGTTTAATACTATTTCATTACATTTGAAGTTCTCTCGAATAATTTGGGATGTTTGCCATCTAAATAAATGTGGCAGGTTTAACAAAATGGCTAGGTGGGTAGAGAGGCACCATATAATGTAGATGGTGAGTTTGGTATGGATTCAAAGGTGGATCCACAAAATCATGGTAAATTGCCTCAAAGTTTATGTGGCATGCAAGTTCAAGGTTTTACCGTGAGTAATTTTGGACTCTCACTACAAAAGGGTGTTTGCCCAGTATGAAGATTAAAATCTTGCTCAACTGTTGTGTGGTGACAAAGTGTTTAGCACATGAGGGATATGTGACAAAGTGTTTAGCACATGAGGGATATATATGTCGAAATAAGGTCGTCTTCAACTACGAATTCGTCTCAATTATGAAACTTGAGAGAAGTATTTTTCAAAGAAGACATAAAATGGTTGAGACTTGACAATTTCTTTTATAAGAGTAGTGAAAACACTCATTCCCTTTTTTTCTTTTCTTTTTTTCATTTTCTATATTTTTTTTTTTATTCCCTCCAAATGATGATTCAACATTTTTGCTCAAAATTTTTTGTTAAGTTTTCAGCTAATAAGAACGACCAAAGTAAAAACAAGGGTAATCAAAGTGAACACAAAAATATTTTATTTTTTTATTTTTAAATGATGTGATGAAGAATATGATAAAAATCGATAATGTTTTGTGAAAAAACATGTGTGAGATGATATTATGGAATTGATGAATAACAAATGTTTTTTTATTTTGATTTTTTTTTATGTGAGATGAGATAATGATGCATGGGCATTTTTGTGAGATAGAAGTAAAACTTGATTTTTGTGATGTATGCATGCGCATGATAACAAATGATTTTTTTGTTTTGTTTTGTTTTTTTATATATATGCCTTTGTGAGATGATATGATGCAATTGATGATTTGACATACAAAATAATGTATCAAATTTATTTTTCTTTTTTAATGATGGGATAACAAATGATTTTTTTGTTTTTATTTTTTATGTACGCATGTGAGAGATGATTTTTATGCAACTAACAAATATTTTTTTTAAAATGTTATGACTTGACATGGGCAATGATAGAATGCATGATTTTTTTTTTTTTTTTTAAAATAAAAAAAATGAAAGAAAATCATAAACAAAAAAAAAAAAAGTTAGAAAAGATGAGACTCAACACTTAATTTCATTGTTATAAAATAACAAATGAAATAACTTAAGTAAAACACTTCATGCGCCTATGCGGGGGCATTTACATCCCCTCGATGGTCGACATTACTCAATCTTAAAGAATTTTTCATGCGCCTATACGGACATTTACATTCCCTCGATGGTCGACACTACTCAATCTTAAATTTTTATTTTTTTATTTTTTTTATTTTTTTTTGTTTTTTTGTGACAAGAAAATATTTTTAAAAAAGATAATAATAATAATGATACGAAAAAAAACAAATGCATAAGACCTTTCATGCGCCAATACGGGGGCATTTAAATCCCCTCGAAGGTCGACACTACTAACTCCTAAACTAAAGTGAAAATGAAATAAGACTTTTCATGCGCCTGTACGGGACATTGACAGTCCCATTGAAGGTCGACACTACTAAATCTTAGAAATATTTGATTTAAGTTAAATAGCACATGACTCTAAGTATGACTACTTAAAACTTTTTTATTATGTTATTTTTAGATGTAGGAAAGAATCCTACATATATTTTTTTAGAAAGAAAATATTTTTATCAAAAGAACAAACGTAATAATTTTCTTTTCTTTTTGGAATTTTAGTATTTTGATTTTTTTTTATTTCTTTTTAGAAAAATAAAAATACCGATTAACTTCAACTAAAAAAAGATGCAACCATAAATGTAATAAAATAAAATGACCTCAGAATCCAATCAACAAATAATTAAAATGAACAAAATTACAAATGATGTGACGGTAAAATTCTAATCCTACAAGATAAAGGCCCCCAAATTAATTTGAATGCTAAGAATTAACAAATGAATTAACTTGAGCGAGAATCTTTCGTGCGCCTATACAGGGGCAATTATATCCCCTTGAAGGTCGACATTACTCGATTCTCAATTCTAATCCTACAAGGTGTAGCCCGGGTAGGAGGCTTGTGGTTGTGTGTGGAATGCATGACAATGAAAAAAAATGAATTGCGATAAATAAGTTACAAAAAATAAAACAAACCAAACAAAGGACCAACAAAGAAAATAAAATTGAATAATAAAAGATAAAATGTAATGGCCTGACCCTCTAAAAAAAAGTCCCCAGTGGAGTCGCCATGCTGTCGCAACGTCATCGCGACGCGGAGCGGCCGACGTCCTCTTTTAAGGGTTTTGGTTTAAAAAAACAAAGAGATGGAGTCGCCACCAACCATTTTGGGTGTGATTGGTCACCTTAAAACAGAAACTGGTCTAAGAAACTAGAAATCAAGTTCGGGGGTCGGTTGAGTGTAGGGAAGGTGTTAGCACCCTACAACACCCGTTAAAACGGTGGCCAAAATTTGTCTTTATTATCCAATTAAATTCATTTGAAAATGTCCTTAATTTGAAAAAGAGAAAAAGAAATAATATGAAAATAGAATGTTTCAACTAATCTTGCCTTAACTTTAAAGTAAAGTAAGGACTTGATTTGTGAATGGAATTACCCTTCAATTTTTGCCATTAGTTGCCTTAATCCCATAACGGAGATTACGCAATAAACAAATATTTTTTGAAAGGTTTTTGAAATACTTTTGATTTTAAAACTAATTTGAAATTCATTTCAAACCAATTTAAAATAAAAATAAAATTTCATGTTTTGGAAATAATTTTGAAAGTTAATTTAAAACATTTAAAAAAAAGACTAATTCATTTGAAAATATTTTAAAACAAAAACAAATTTTTGAATTCCCGATAAATTATAGATTTAGAAATAAAACGAAAATCAAAGTTTTAAAATCAATTGAAAATCAGTTTAACAATTCGTTTGGAAAAGAATAGAAAGTTCAACTAAAATCATTTGAAATTTTAAATTTAAAATAGTTTGAAAATCAATTGGAAAAACTTTTAAAATACAATTTTGTAAATGGCACATAATGGCATATTTATAAATTAAAATCAATAGCGACGATGTAATTAAACAGATATATAAAAAATAAAATAAAAAAAGAAGTATAAACAAGACAAGTATATATTTAAAATTTTACATAAACTAGGTATATATTTGAAATTTTATATAAACTAGGTATATAATTGAAATTTCATATAAACCAGGTATGTATTTAGAATTTAAGTGTAATGGCAATTTCGTAATTTCAACAAAAAAAAAAAAAAAAAACTAAAACAATTTACTTACCCAAAATAGAGTTTCAGCCACTGTATGCTATGGAGCTTCGCCGGAATCCAACGCCTGAGTTAGCGCTGTCAAGGAGTTCCGTCCGCCGCGAGAAGGTGATGCGCCGCCGTCGAGGATTTCCGTCCGCCGCGAGAAGCTCCGTCGGAGAGGTGGTGCGCCGCCGATACTTCGTCCGCCGCGAGAGGTTTTCGTCCGCCGCAAGAAATGGTGCGCCGCCGATGGTAATGGTGGTCGGAGATGGTGGTGGGATAAAAATGGAGAAGATGATGAATAGTAGATCCTTGATTTGCGTGCCTGAAAAAATGGAAAAAAGAAGAAAGAGAAAGTGGAGTTTTGGAGGGAAAACTTATTTTTTGGTTAAAAGGAAAAAAATCAACTTTGGCTTCAAAATCAATCCTTTAAACTTCTCTCAAAAAAATCTAATTTATCGGTCTCTCCCCGGCTTTTTTTCGTGTTCTTTTGGGTTCTCTTTGGTCGGTATTTATAGACGATCGATTGTCAAACAAGGCTAAAATCAAACAATTAATTATTCAAAATTTTATTCTTAAATGAAATTGATTTTGACCAAAAATGAACCGATATATTATACTCATAAATGAATATAAAATTTTAACCCAAAAATGAATTAATCAAATTATACTCATAAATGAATATCTGATTTTAACCCAAAAATGAATTAAATGTTTTATACTCATATAAATGAATATCCGATTTTTAAACCAAAAAAATGACTTAATCAATTTACTCATAAATGATAAAATGAATATTAAATTTTAGCCATAAAATGACCTATGAATTTAATACTCATAAAATGCCAATTTAAAATGTCAAATTAGGTAAAGATCCTTCCCAAACAAATAAAACATTTTTTTGTTATTTTTCTCCAATTTTCGAAATTCATTAAATAAATAAATAAATAAATAAATAAATAAATAAATAAAAGAATAATAATAAATAAGGTATAAACATTAATAATAAACAAATGTCCGGACCAAATACGGTGTCTACAAACGGTATATAAAACATATGATTGAGAGACTCAAAAAGAAATGCACAAATGCTAAATCGAGCATAGCTCAACTGGCATAAAGTTGTGTCCTCGACTAAGAGGTCATGAGTCCTTAATCATTTGGTAGTTGATATTGGGCGCTTTTTTTAATACTGCAAAAAAAATTGTTTGTAAGAAGACATGTCCATTATATGCTCTTTTTTACTAAAAATTGCTTAAATTCTCTCTTAGTTAATTTTTTTTACACGACCATAATTCAACTGATATATGAACTCCCTAAAAAAAGATATATATAATATGAATTAATGACCAAGAGGTTGGATCTCTCACCACACATTAATTAAATATTTAAAAAAAAATATACATTTTCCTTTAAAAAATAGTTCTACCTTTAATTTAATATATATATATATATAAAGTGATAAATGTACAGAGTAAAGTTTGTCTCCAATTGGATCATAGTCCAATGAATAAAATATCTATTACCAATTTAAAAGGTCAAATGATTCTACAAACTATTGTTGGGCTGTTTTTTTTTAATATTGTAATCTTTGAAACTTTTTATAATAATATTGCAGTTTTGAAACTTTTTTAAAAAAATAATGTTGTTTTTATGGGAGAGCGTCTTTTGAAAAGACGACCTCCCCACGCGAGCAAAGGTCGTATTTTTGTAAAGACGATCTTATTCCATGTGGATGAAGATCGCCTTTTTCACTTCTTTTGGGCCCACACGGGTCATCTTTTCTAAAGACGATCTCCAAAAAAAATTGAACAATGTACTTTCAAAGATCGATATCTTTTTACTCAGATATGAAAAAATTTCAAAAATTATAATGGTTGGAAAGCTAACACCGAGAGCTTCAATTTGATATTTGATTTCACTATTTTTGAAGTTTGATATCGAAAGATAAAGATCGTCGAAGTTGAACTACAGTTCTGAAATTTTGCAGAACCATATTTCAACTTCGACGTTGCATAGTTCTTTTGAGTAGTGTGCATTCAAAAATCGATATCTTTTTACTCAGATATTCAAACATTTCGAAAAATATATTGTTAGAAAGCTAACCAAGAGATTCAATTTGAAACTTTCACTATTTTTAGAGTTGTATATCAAAAGATAAAATCATCGAAGTTGGACTATGGTTCTGCAAATTTCATAACTGTAGCTCAACTCCGACAATCTTTAATTTTTTACAACTTCAAAAATAGTGAAATCACATATAACAATGAAAGGTGTTAGCTTTCCAACCATATATTTTTCGAAACTTTTGTATCTGGTAAAAAGATATCGATCTTTGAAAGTACATTGTTCAAAAATTTTGGAGATGGTTTTTTGAAAAAGACGATTTCATCCACGTGGAATAAGATCGTATTTTCAAAAGACGATCTTTCATCGCGACCATCTCCCATAAAAACACATTTAAAAAAAAAATAGTTTCAAAACTACAATATTTTTATAAAAAGTTTCGAAAATTACAATATTAAAAAAAAAGAGCCATATTGCTGGGCTAAAAACAAAATAAAATAAAATAAAAAACAAAAAGTAAAAGTTATCCAGGACCAATATTCATCTCATTTTTGTTATCCATAGACGATAGAGGTAAGGTCGTGTCCGTGACTAAGAGGTCATGGGTTCAATCATCGCATTAATTAAAATACCGTTGAAAAAAAAAAAAAAAATGTACAATGCATCTATTTGTCTCCCCTTATACCACATACGTCATTATGCATTTATATATTCTCCCCAAGTTTTCTTACAGTTAGGTTCAAAGATTATTATATTTAATTATATATTCCCCCAAGTTTTCTTACGGTTAGGTTTACATTTTCGCTAGAAATCAAATATTATTATGTTTAATTATGCATTCAATGTTTTTTTTTAGTTTTTTAGCTGATTTGGGCGGTAAGTAATAATTCATTTAAATTCATGTCCCGCATGGTTTGTTGCACAGGTGCAAGTTTTAAATCATTTCTGAGAGGGAGAAGATAGAAGTTAAAGAGTGACGGGGCCTAGAGGCGGATCTACGTAGGAGCCCGAGGGAGCACGCCCACTCCTTAACTTTTTTTTCAATATTTTCAATTAATGGGAAAGTAACTTTAATATTATATAAATATTGTTTAGTAATAGTAATGAAATTCTCTTGTGTAGTTTGTTTGTAGTGGGGGCACGCTGACACCCTCGATCTTTCATGTTCGATTTTTGTTTTTAAAAACCTCTAGTAAATATAATGGTTTCTTGAACTTTCAATTTTATGTTAAAAAAAAAACTGAATTTGATGGATAACGAGACATTAAAAAAAATGTTGAATAGGTTTAGGATCTATTAGACCCAAAATTAAAAATTCAGTTATCGAACACAAAATTAATAGTTTAATGATATATTAAGACACTTTTCAAAATTCACTAAATAAGGAATCAATTTGACACAAAATTGAAAGTCTAAAGGCTTATTAGACAATTTTTAAAGTTTAGGGGTCAAATAGGAGACAAACATAAAAGTTTAAGGACTAAAATTGTAATTTAACCTTGATATTACTTAATCTTAATGTTATATATAAATGCATCTAAAATTATATTTATATATATTTGTATCCTTTCTGACATAAATTTTTGGATTTGTCATTGTCACTGGCGCATGACGGTGGTTGGTGGAATTGATGACAGTGTGCAGCAAAAGCAAGAATGATGGGGAGAATTTCTAGTACATCCGTGGTATGGAAAAATTTTATATCACTGCCTTTAAAAAAAAATGACACGTGGTGAGATAGTTGTTTAATGGGGACCCACACTATTAAATATAACCATTTTGTCACATGTCATTGTTTTAAAGGTAATAGTATGAAATTTTTCCATACCACCGATGTACTAGAAATTCTCCCAGAATGATGTGACGGTGTGTGGTTGTCGCTACCGTAGTGGAAGGAGGGAGAAGAAATAAATTATTTGTGGTGTGACTGTGTGTGCACTGCAAAAAAAAAACTAAAATGGGGAAAGAAAATCACTAGCTAAAAATATGGAAAAGGGGACACAAGTCCTCCACAACCCCTAGCACCTTATACCCACTTCGAACGGAGTAGATCCCATTGATTGCGAATTAGCCCCACATTCCATCCCTCGTAGGCAACATGAAGTCACTAATAACCTCTTGTCCCTTCCTTGGGTATGAATAGGCACCAAAGCTGGGACCGTTGTAGGCCGAGGAATCCACAGAGTGCCCATCTAAATAAAGGGATTATGGATACATTTCAAGTGTTCCATCAAGTTTTAGTTAGACCACCCAAATAAAGGGCTATAGATACCTTTCAAGTGTTTGAGTCTCATACTTGCTGAAGACTCTAGAATCACTCTCCTTGTTAGGCCTTTGGGGAGAGGATCCGCTAGATTCTCGTCATACTTCACATACTCCAAGGAAATGATTCCACTCTTCAGCAACTATTGCACAACTTTATGTCTAAGGCGTAAATGTCTTATTTTGTCGTTGCAAACACTGTTTTTGGCAATACCTATGGCAACCTGTGAATCACAATGCATGGAGTCTAGTATTGATGCCTGTTGTGCAAAATTAGTGCAATAAACTACCGCAAGTGTACGAGTCAAGTTTTAATATAGTGTATAAAAAAATACGGATATCGTCCTCAGGATTGGTTTTCTAGTTCACCTAATTACCATGAATACTATCACTCAATTTTATTTAGAGAATGAAAATCAAATGATATGATTAAAACAAAATTAAAATAAAACATAAAATAAAATAAAATTTGGAGAACAATATGGAGAGATGTGTCCTAGGGAATTGACTTGAGCAACGACTTCACCGTTATTTTATCAAATTCTTCATTCATTAAAAGATGAAATTAATCAATTTCTAGATTGTTGACAAGTTCTACCCTATAAACTTGTTACTCTCTGTCGAGCAATAACAATATTCTTTGAAAAGTAAATTACCTATATTTTTATGGCAATTCAAACAATTCAAATATGAAGAATAACGTAAAACTATAATTGTCACAAAACCTACAAGGATATGTCTATTTCATGTATAAATTAGGGAAAACAATTCAGGATCATCAACAATAATCGTCTTTCGACCTCAAATTATTGATATAAAAATCATGCAAAGAATGGTCAAATCCTAACATGCATTAAGCTTAGAAAAATTCTCACAACCAATATCAAATTGAAATATCAACTATTAATTAAAAAGAATAAGGTTCAATAACGATTACATCAAGGCTATAAGTCAAAAGAGTTTAGTTAATCATGTTCAATAGTTCAAAATATAAACTCAATAATAAACTCATGACAAAAATACAAATTAAAAGGGAAAGAAGAAATAAAACTCGTGTCGATTCTACGTTTCCGCTGCAATCTCTACGATCCCGAGCATGTAAATCAGTACTTTTGTGCTCCCAAAAATCTCTTTAAACTCTAAAAAGTATGTAATTTCAAAATTGGGATTGACTCTCCAAATCGGCTCTCTAAAAACTCCATAAAAATATGTATTTATATGGCAAAATAGGGCAAAATCCGAATATAAAAGGAATTAGGAAAATCAGGGGGGCTCGGATCCAGTGTGTCACGTGCGCGTGAAGCTTCATGGAGGTGCAATGTAGGCTGAAAATGGACTGGGCACAGAATAAGATATATATTCGCTGGAAAAACTTCAAGTTATACTGATGGTTGAGTGATCTTTAAAAATTTGTCTTGCACGCCCATAGACCTGAGTTCGAATCCAATATGTTACATTTTGCAGTTTTATTTTTTCTTTCATCACTTTGTAGTGCCTAGGCGCTCGGAATCGACGCCTAGGCGCTATGCTCTCGGGTTTTCGGCCCAAAATCTTTCTTTTGGTCACTTGGGAACTTCAAATATCATCAAAAATAGCTTAGTTTTCACCACAAAGCTTCTAAATCCCCCGATTTGCTCCAAAATGCTCGATATCTATAAAATAATCAAATATAATCGTGAAAGTACACATTTAATCCTTCAAACTAGCATAAAATAAGTCATAAAGATAGCTCATTTTGTGTGCTATCAATGCCCCCCAAATGGTACGTCTCTCAATAAGTTTCTTAGTCATGGTACGTCTCTCAATAAGTTTCTTAGTCATTCTGCCTCTTGTCTTGCTAGCTCAAGAGCTATGAACTTAGACTTCATGGTGGACCATGTTATGCACGTATGCTTAGCTGATTTCCATGAAATAGCTCATCCTCGTCCTTGTAGGAACACATATCTGCTAGTGGAGCTCACATCGTCGTTGTTCGTTAGCACTACATGAAACTTGTTAAAATACAAACAGAAATTCAATGTACCTTTAAGGTACCTCAAGAATCGACAAAGAACAGTTCAACGGTCTTTATCAAGAATATGTGTATATGAGTATATCTACTTGATCTACTCACAACACATGCAATATCAGATCTAAATAGTTCATCAGAAACATGACACTACATATAATTTTTGCATGTTCAGATTGAGTTACATTATCTTCATTATTCTTCTTAAATACTCATACTAGTATCATAATACATTCTTACCAGAGGAATATCATCAAAGCAATCAAGTCTCCTTAGCAATTTTTCAATGTAGTATCACATCAGTAAGATCAAATACTATAATTGGTTTTGCTTATTGTGATACCAGTTCAGTATCACATCAATAAATCAGATATTTTTCTTTTAAGTTCTACACTGAACAATGGTTTTAACTATTTTTCTCCCCCACATTTTGAGATATTAAAAACATATTTTAATCTCTCAAACATATTCATACACGAATACATAAATTAAAAGCACTACAATAAATTGGTGTATACTAACATAAAAAATTGTAAGACATGAGTGAAAAACATCACAAAATTCTTATTTCACCAATAATTCATCTAATTTCACATGACTATTTCAATACATTTCATCATAATAAAATATATTGCACATGAAACCTCTTCATAAGGCCACAATATGAACGTATCAAAAAATGATATTATCCAAAATATTTCTTCATAAGTTGTTAAATAGGAAAATCACATAAGAACATAATCACAACACAAGTGCATCTCTCTATGTAACAATGCATGGAACATCTCATTTGCATATGTATTATTCATAATTTACACATTTAATGTTATTATCTCTAAATCATTAATAAGAAAAAGTAGACAATATTTTTCTTTTCATTTTTCATGATCACAAACATGCTCAATAAAATATTACTATGTAGGTAGAATCTTGTAGTTTTAATATACATGCATAATTAGCCTACAGATCTTGAATAGCCCTAATGAATCTCACACATTTTAACAAAGCTATCAAAATTTTAAACTACCATCAAATTCTACGAGCTCTACATAGACATATGGGAAATTTTACACATTTTCTTACTACCAACGAGTTAGATAGTAAGTAAATAATATTATAATGCCAAACTAAATTAATATCAATAATAATAATTTTCAATTTCATGAAAATTTATGGCCAAATACAATAGTGTTAAACATGACAATTTATTATATGAATCACACCTATATTGTCAATTGGAGATACTCATTACAAACCTTCAATTGCTAATTACAAGTTGTATCACCAAACAACTTCAGCAACAATATTCCACCATTTTCAAAATTGTTATAACCATCATAAATGAGCTTTGTCAACAGTAATATAACACATGGAACATTATTTCTATCCATATTAATATGATAATTCGACTTGCTTAATTGATCACTAAGACTACCCATCAGGGGCGGAGCCATGTTGGGGCACGTCCCCCCCCCCCCCCCCCCCTCAAATTATTAATTTAATATATTTGTATAGACAAATTTATAAAATATCACCACATTTTTATGTATTGGTATATGTAAATTCGAAAAAAGTAATAAGATTTTTATTTGGTCTGATGATAAAGGTGCACAACTAACGAGGTTGCAACTTGGACGATAGTCTTCTATTTTTCAGGGTGACTCAACAAGACTGTTTGGTGATCAAACGAATCCTCATTCTATATGAGCAAGCGTCCGGCCAGGTGATAAATTATGGCAAGTCCATGTTCATGGTTAGCCGGAATACGGGTGCAGCCGAGCGAGGGTTAATCCAGAGCGAGTTAGGGGTGATCGAGACATTGTCATTGGGCAGGTACCTTGGTCTCCCATCACAAATTTCTCGCAGCAAGCGCGCTATTTTTGGACCAGTAAAGGAGCGTGTGTGGAAGGTTCTTCAAGGCTGGAAGGAACGGTTGTTCTCTGCTGGCGGTAAAGAGGTTTTAATAAAGGCGGTGGCCCAGGCGATTCCAACATATACAATGAGTTGCTTCAGGCTCCCGATTACTTTGTGCAATGATATCGATTCCATGTGTGCTAAGTTTAGGTAGGGATCTACCAGAGACAAAAGACGTATCCATTGGAAGAGTTGGCGGAAGTTATGTTGGGGCAAGGAAATGAGATGTTTGGGGTTTCGGGACTTGCGAATTTTCAATCAGGCTATGCTTGCCAAACAGTGCTGGAGACTTATTCGCCGTCCGAAAAACCTTCTTTATCAGGTGTTGCGGAGCAGGTATTTCCGGACAGGGCATTTTCTAAAGGCCCCGGTTGGGCGTAATCCGTCATATGTCTGGCACAGTATTGCGTGGGGGCGGGAGTTGTTTCAGAAGGGTGATCGGTGGAGGGTGGGCAACGAGCATCACATTCAGATTGCGTCTGACCCATGGATTCTGACGGCTGGGCAGGGTAGGCCAACGTTGGTTGCAGATTGTTATAAGGATGCGTCGGTGGCTTCACTGCTACGTGCGGATGGGTCTTGGAATGAAGCTCAGGTTCACGCGGGGTTTGGTGAGGCGGAGGGTAATTTAATTCTTGGCATTCCCACGAATGGGCAAAGAGTGGATGGCGAGGTATATTGGGCTTGGGATAAGAAAGGGATATTTTCGGTGAAAAGTGCTTATAAGCTATGTATGCACTTAGAGCGGAGTCAATTGGGCTCTTCATCTTCCATGGATCGCACGGGCAGGCTTTGGAAGGGCTTCTGGTAGACACGTCTGCCCTCGAAGGTTAAATTGTGTTGCTGGAAAATTCTCCAGGATATCGCCCCGACGCGGTCTAATCTTCACTCAAAGGGGGTTAATACTGATGTGTGGTGCCCTTTATGTTCTCGGGACGCGGAGACTATTGTGCATCTCTTTTGGACATGCAAGTGGACCAAAGCTTTGTAGTCGCATTTTTTTTTAGTACTAATGTGGTGTCTGTTTTGTGTTGCAGGAATAATTGGTCGGCTATGGACCGTTATGAGTGGTTCCTGGGTGGCAAAGAGGCGGGGTCGGTGGAGCTCTTTCAAGTGTTGTTGTGGCAAGTTTGAGAGTATCACAATCGACGGGTCTTTATGGGTCTTGAGACTTCTATGGCAGTTCTACAAGAAAAGGTTGTTGCCTACCTCCAGGAATTCACTTCGGTGCCTGAGCAACGTATTAGGGAGTCGCGCGGTCATGCGGTTGTATCAGACACGGTTGCGGTACAAAGTTGGCTAATGGATGGTGTGTCGGGATTGTCTCTTACGTGTGACGCTGCGTGGAGGGAAGTTGATGGAAGTGTCGGATTGGGTTGGGCTCTTCGTGACCAATCTGGTAATCTGGTTCGGGCTGGCTGTCAGGTGGTGGGCGGTCTATGTGATGCGCAGATGGCAAAGATGAAGGTAGTTGAGGCGGGGGTAAGAATGTTGGTTGATATGCATCACCTGGAGGTCGTTGTGCAATCATATTGCCTTAGTGTGGTTCGTCTCCTAAACCGTGAGGAGGAGAATCTGACGAATATTAAATCGGTCGCCACTGAGATGCTGGGCTTAGCGGTGGTGGTGGAAGTTCGGGTCTTCCAACATATACGAAGGTCTCAAAACAACGTTGCAGATGGTATTGCCCGTTGGGCATTGTCTGCAGAGTATAGCCAAGACTGGTGTTATCTTTCCTTCTTGGCTCATGTTGCTGGTCGATTGGGACAAACAACCTCTTTTGTTACGTTCTGTTTAGTATGTTTCGGTTCTTGTTTTCAAAAAAAAAAAATATTACTTAATATAAATATTATATATTCGAAAATAAAGAAAATAAAATTATATGCAAAGGTTTAAAATTATATTTATATGAATGTAAAATGACAAGTTTAACCCTTTAATTTTTAAATTTGTGTTTAATATATTCGCGAAGTTTAAACCGTTTAGATTCATTCACTTTAAATTTTGTATGGAATAGGTCTTGCGTTGCTCATATTAATTTTTTTTCTCTATAAAAATCAAATGTTGATGACCCAATTATGCTTAAAAATTTTAATTTTGTATCTAATAGATACGTAATTTTTTTTTAAATGTCGAATAAGTTGAGGATCCATTAATTTTATGTCTAACAAAACATGTAATATTTAAAAATTCTAATATGTCTTTATTAGATACAAAATTGAGAGTTTAAGAATAGACATAAAATTAAAATTTGAAGGATTTATTAAGCTCAAAATTGAAAGTTTAAGAGTCTCTTACTTACATTTTAAAGTTTAAGAAATATACCGACATAAATTCAAAAATTCAAAAACTAAACTTGCAATTAACCTCATCGGAATTGTGCTCCTGACAAAAATTCCTGGATCCGCCCTGCTACCCATAACTTGCGGTTTGCAAATAATACAATAATAACTAAAATATTATTATTATTATTATTTTACTTACCTCGCTTCATGAAGGAGAAATAAACTCGATATAGTGAAATACTAATGAAATAAATAAATATATATACCCATTAAATATATTTAAATATTAAACTCAAGTATAAGAATAATGTGAATCATATCTTCTTAAATCCTCATGAATTATGCAAGTATTTGAAATATTTTTAATCTCAAATTATATAAAAGTCATTCAACATCAGTTAGAGAAACTTAACAAATTTAAGTTATATTTTTGGAATAAATTAACCATCAAAATGTTTCCGATTCAAATCAATTTGAATGAATTTAAACTTGAAATAAAATAAAAATATAAAATATAAAAAAATCTGCATTTTCCTTTTTATCCTATCATTGAGCTTTATTTCATCCGAAGCCAAATTTCAGCCCAACATAACTTTTTTTTTAGTACATTGGGGTGGGGGATTCGAACCACAGACCTCTTGATCGTCAACACATACATATGTAGTCAGGATCGCTTTGACAGCCCAACATAACTTGTTGATTCTATATAAAATATTTTTTTTATTCGATGAATTATTTTCATTCTATATAATAATGATGTTTTAAAATATAAACAACCGACCTTAGCTCAGTTGGTAGAGCGGAGGACTGTAGTTGGAATTAACCAAATAGTCATCCTTAGGTCGCTGGTTCGAATCCGGCAGGTCGGAGTTTTTTATCCGTCCCTCAAATTATACGAACAATTAAAATATATATATATATATATATGGTAAAACATGGCCTGTGAGCGAAGTGGGCAAGGAAGGGGATGATTGAGAGAGCCCTTCTATTGCAATCGTTCACCATTCTTGAATTGTCACTGTCATGTATAGTCTCAAAGCTATATTTTTGTGAGCTTTAATCAAACATCTCTTTGCTGCTGGATGACAGAAGGAACCATCTCTTTGCTACTGAAACAGCTTAGAGGAGCGTGAATGTCGGAGATTTCATCGTCTAAATCGTAATGGGATTGAGGGAGCGCTATTCCAATTGAACACTGGTAGCTTATAAAACTTGCTTTCAAATTGTTGGAGATCGAGAACCGAAAATCAATTGAACACACTGCCTTAAAAACAAATTCGACACGATTTCGGTATGAATCGTATTCGTTGGTTGCTCCTCAAGGTTAACGCAACACCCACCTCGAACGTTCACTCGTCGGAGAAGGGTTGGAATCAAGAATAGTACTTTGCTTAGATCCGATTTTTATAAGAAGAAGAAGTTTAAAATCGTTGTTCCACACAAAAGGCAAGCACCCCTTTTTAAGAACACAAAACGCCCAAAACAAAAATGTCTCAGCATCTCAAGAGTTACAAATCTGGAGAATTGAGAGTTACCGATCTCAAAAAAGTAGTAAAAATACTTCACTCGTGGAGGCCAAAGAGACCATACTCTCACTCTATCCACTTTTGCAAGCTCCTCAAAAAAATTCACTATTTGTACCCACTTACCAACTCCAAAATTTTCAATGAGATAGTTTTGTTCTTCTTAGAAGAGTTTGTTATGGGTGAAGGTCCATAGACTAATGTGAGTCATTCCCAACAATTATGACTATTAAAAATCTATGATAGCATTTTATTAAATCTGTGAAAAAATTTATAACATTTATTTAAAAGCATAAAAGTGATTTTATAACTTGTTTTTAGAAAGCTATGAAAATTTATTATAGTCATTTTAAAGCTAATAAAATTGTTTACTATAACATTTTTAATAACTATTTCATAAAGCTATAAAAACTCACCACTTTTATGGCATGGACTAGGTCTTTGTGAGAAATGCTATAGAAAGTCTACAGTAGCATTTTTTGAAAGCTATGGTAGATCTTTTTTATTTGTAGTATAGAGGAGATCATTTTTTTTTATTGTGGTCTTTATTGTTTATGCGAAGGCAACTTCGACATAGTTGGCAACAACTTCTCTAATTTCTCTTCTATTGAATATTTTTTAATAACGTTAGTCTCGGGTAAAACATTAGATAACGAATAGTTTAATAGTTTTGGTTAAATTATTTTGTAGTTTTTTAAATAATGTTAGTCTCTTGTATTGAATACTTTTGAATCGTAATAAAATTCTTTTGGTTGAATCCGCGGTGTGATATTTTTTGTTGATATCTTTTGCCTTTTGGACGAAATTCTACAAACTATAGCACTACTTTTCTTAGTTGTTATGCTCTTGAATGAAAAAATAAAAAATTATCCAAACGAAACTCCACAAAGCCTTCTTCCACAATTTTTGGTTTGAAGGAGTGCTCTGTGTGTTGCAAAATCTGGATAGAAAAGTGGGGAAAAAATTAGAAAATGTTTGTTTATGATTTTTATTTTTTTTTTTTTTTTTTGATTACATTGGGGGTGGGGGGATTCGAACCACAGACCTCATGGTCATAAACTGATACATATGCCAACTGAGCTATGCTCGCTTTGGCTGTTTATGATTTTTATAAACCATAAAACTAAAGGTATTATTACCCATTAAATATTAAGTTGAATAAAAATTATTATTGATTAATTTATGAATATATTTTATGTTATAAATTTTGTATAGTTATTATTTTACAATATCATATTATTTATAATAGATTATATTATACATATTAAAATTTAACAAAAAGAATTGAGTTTATAACATAAAATACTATTTTTATTCAAGTTTTTATCATTTTAAAATATAATTCTGCATTTTAAAATTTCAAATTCAAAATTTGGTTAATTGAGTTTATAACATGAAATACTATTTTTATTCAAGTTTTTATCATTTTAAATATAATTCTGCATTTTAAAATTTCAAATTCAAAATTTGGTACACCCAAAACAAAAACAAAAATGTTGTTTCCCGAATTTTCACGATTTGGATCACATAATCCGAAAATAATTTTCAAAAACAGAATCTTGATTGCATACCAAACAATCGAAGTGTGTATCTAAAAAAAAAAAAAATAATAATAATAAATAAATAAATAAATAGATTCCCTTGGGTGAAATAAGGGTGGGTTTGGATTGACTTGTGAAGAGTTTAATTTTGAAAGAAAGAAAAATCACTTTAGCCTAAGTTGTTGTGTTTGACAATCCCTCAAAATGACTTCTTACGTAATGAATTTTAGAAATAAGTCATTTTGGGTGAAACACTCGATATTAACTCCTAGAGAAAAAAAAAAATATATATATATATATATATATATTTCTTTGTGTTTAATTGAGAATACTCTAAAAAAAATATTAAAATGACCAAAATACCCTCACACTACCCTCTCAAATTCTCTATATATTCACTCCCACCATAGTTTATTTTCATCAGCGACCACCACCGCCCATTGCCGCCCACCTTTGGCGACCACCCCCGCCCTAGTCTCGTCGCCAATCACCGATAGTAGTTAACATTGGTCATAATGTTTTAAATACAACTTTGAACTTATTAATTCATATTGTTTATTAATGATCGTTTTTTATAATAATTTGACAGGAGTAGAAATACTTTTAGTATAAAGCAAACCAAATAAACTTAAGGACAAAAATACTTTTGAGAAAATTTATTGAAAACTACTTTTTCACTTCTTTTTTTTTGTGTGTGTGCGTTCTGTGTTTTTCTACTTAAATACCCTTTTAAATCTGATTTTTAGACTTTTTTTCGAATTTGAAAAAACCTGCAATTGTTTATATCCATTCCAAAATCTTAGATTTAGTATTATGATTTTAAATTCTTTTGAAATTAAAATAGTTTTTTATTTTATTTTGTATCATTTAATATTGTTTTGATTCTATTTTTTTATTTCACCCAAATTATCCCATAATTATTCCATGAATTTGTTATCTATTTGGTCATTTATATAATAAAAAAAAGTTGGTTGGCCAATTTTCAAAACCACTAATTAAATTTAGTCATTCTCATTCATCTAATTACCCCTAAACTAAAAGGAGTATTCTAAATTAAACCGCCATAAATTGGGTTAATAAGGGAAATAACCAAATTAAAGGTTTGTTTTGAAACATGACCCAAAATATTTTTTATTAGAAAAATGATCAAACCAATTTTCTGGGATTTTTATTAATATTTAACAAGCTACTAAAATACCCCTAACAAAATCTTTGTTTTGAATTCGTGAATTATGAAGTAATTAAAATAAATTTAGTTTTTTGCTAACAAGAGAATAATTCAACTGACATAATCCCACGATCATTAGAGAAATAAAAATTTAAAAGTACAGCATAATTAAATAGTAATCCAATCGATTATAGAATATTATAAAACTGAAAAAAAAAATATGTTTTACATCTAACGATAAGATTTTAATAAATTTTATGAAAACTTGTAATTCAGGAATTCGCACATGTAATAGTGTCATCTTGTTTTACATCTAACGATAAGATTTTAATGAATTTTATGAAAACTTGTAATTTAGTGAATTCGCACATGTAATAGTTTCATCTTCTTCTCTCTTTGGTTGTATTTGCTATCAACATTCGGAAGATAGTCAAACCGAGCATAGCTCAATTGACATAAGATTGTGTCCTTCAAGTCATGGGTTCAATCCTCGCATTAATTAAAATACCGTTGCAAAAAAAAAAAAACATTCTAAAGATATAACTCGAAAAAGAATATGAAAATTTGGTTTGATTATATATTTGAAGTTGAAAATATTTAGGTAAAAGTAAAACGATTTAGACGTGTGATTCAGTTGGGGGTAGGATAGGGATATGGTGTTGTTAAATGTCATGTGTATGTCACGTGTCATAAATCTTACGATTTTTTATGTTTTTTTTGTGGGCTTTTTTCAAAATGGCCCTCTCGTTTTGACCCTTCATAAGTCTCCGAAGGCCAAGCCCAGCCTCCAAATCTGAAATTGGGCCTTTTGAATATTGGCCCAAGAGGAGACTATCAATTGATTGGGTCTCTTGTTGGATCTTCCAACAGTCTAATATATATACACAAAAATGGGCCAAGAAGGAAAATGTCGAAGGAAAATGTCTAAAAAGGGAAAGGGCAACATGAAAAATGTTTAAACCACCTTTGTTTTGGAATAATGTCTAAAACTTAAATTTAGTAGCCAAACCGAGCGTAGCTCAATTGGCATAAGGTTGTGTCTGTGACTATAGAAGCTTGTATACAGCTAATTAATCACCATCATAGACGTTGGCCAACCACCATAGCACATTGGTGTGATGGTAGCATCAAGTAATTGTTGCATGTGTAGTGGAACGAGGACTGCGTGCATTAGGTAGCGTTTCCTCAAGGCCGTTACAGTGATGAAACTTAGAGATTTCAAAACTCTAACCTCGTTCAACACTCCACAACTTATCCGAGAAGTGGTATACCCTCCCTTTACCCAAGTGATTCAGCTCTCCAGAACCGCCTACACACACATTCCGTGCAAAAATTCAGGTTATTCTACGTTGCGTTGTGTCCTTTCTCCACTGAAGTGTTCATCAGATTGACCCATCCACAAGTCCCCGCTGGTATGTGCTCCCTTCCTCCGTTAGAGTGCATACATTTGGTTAGTAGTTCGGTGTTTGTTTATGGGTGTCATCTCTCCCATCTCTTTTTTCCCTCGGGTTTTAGACAAAAAATCTGGGTTGTTCTTGTATGTTTGGTTATGAGTGATTTAACAATCAAGATTTAGGGTTTCTGATTTCAAAATTTTAAATATTCAGAGTTTGAATTGTATGAAATAGGTTCGGGTAGTTAGAGATTTGTATATGGGGTTTCAAAACAGTAACCCATTTTTGGAGGGATTTGGTTTTAACTTCTAGATTTTGAAAATGCACGGTTATAGGAATAGGAATAATGTATACATATTTACATATACCCCATTTTTTGAGGGGTTGTTGCATATGTTAACGATGAAATCATCTTAGAGATGTTGACTGATGGACCCTACCTTGTATGGCGCGCAAATCACTGGTTTGTTTACTATTTTTTACGTTTCTACATTGGTATTACGATACCTATAGTCAGTGCGCATGAGTATGTTCGTGTATATACCTTTGGCAGGTTGTGGATGGCTGCAACAACCCGAAGGGGTATGCACGGGAAGTTAACCCCAGCTGAACTTAACGGGAAGCCATCACCCTCACGCAAATATTTTAGTCTTTTATTCTTTTATTTTAAGAGTAATTGATTATAAAATAAGAAATAGTTAATAAATAGTAGGGTTATAATGGGCATAATAAAATAACAACCATCCCTCTACAATCATTCTAGATATAGAGGACAAGTCATTCAAAATTTTAGACATTTTTCATTTCGAGTAATTAAACCTAGACAATCCTCTCAATTCCCCTTTAGAAATTGTGTCAAATGGATTTGTATCATAACATAATTTCAAAAAGATTCTTATAAACTTATTTATTATTTGTTTGATTTTCATAGGATTTTATGTGTTTATTAAATATTTTTCTTATCAAAATAACCTCGCATTTATTAAATTAAATCTTATTTGTTAATTTGATTTTTTCTTTTAAAATAACTTTTAAAAAACTCTAAAATCATTCACTCTTTGTATCCACAAACCCTAAAATATCTTTCTCTCTTATATATCTTCATTCCTCTCCCTTAGTTGAATTTCTCTCTCCCACAAATCACCATGCAAGCAGATCTCGATGGCGCAAAGCCAGATTCGCGCAAACCCTTCGTCACGAAGACTCTTGTTGTTCACTCAAATTTCGTTGTTGCGCTTCCAGATCGGCGACGTTGTCTTTAGAGATTGTCGCACATCGTCAAGGTCGTTGTTGCCTTCGTCACGAAGACTCTTGTTGTTCACTCAAATTCCGTTGTTGCGCTTCCAGATCGGCGACGTTGTCTTTAGAGATTGTCGCACATCGTCAAGGTCGTTGTTGTTCGAAGACTGTCGTCGTTGTGTTTGAGGACATCTTCGTTGTCTTCGTCGCTCGCTCAGATCCGTCAAGTGTCAGTGTTTTTAGAGGTCTTTAGGGGCGAGTATCGGTCGGTGGCGTCGGTTTTGGACTCAAATCGTCGCGGACCACTGAAAAGTCAATTTACATCGGTCAATGATGATTGGTTTTAAAAAATTTAGTGACGTCGGTCGACTGATGTTCGGTCGGTCAATTTTCACAGAACTACAACGAACTATTGAAAGAAAAAAACGTGAAAAGAGAGAAAAAAGATGAGTCTCACCTCCCTTTGATGTTGCTTGCCACTGAAAATTGAAAAAAAAAAAAAATAGAGAAATGGAAGAAAAATGAATGAAAAAAAAGGAGAAAAGAATGAGAGATCAAGGAATAATTGGATTAAAACGTATGAAATAAAAAAGTAAAGATTTTTTTTTTTAATATATTATATATATTAGTAAAATGTTGGGAAACGATCTGGTCTTCCCACATTGCAGTGCAGCAGCAGTGGCAATAGTGGCAGGCACATGTAAGACAAAACATCACTATTTTATGTTACGATTCTTTTTTAATAATCATGTCGGTCGGTTCGGTTGGAAAACACGATTTAATTCCGCCGACCGACCAAAACGTTGGTTTTGCAATGTGCAAAATCGATGTCGATCGAATTATTGGGAAAATCGACTGCCCGATGTCGGTTTTGGTCGGTCGGGTTGATTTTTCGGTGTTGTTTCCTCACCACTAGAAGTCCCTGCACATCGTCAAGGTCGTTGTTCGAAGACATCGTGGTTCAAACGTCGTTGAGGATTTGTTTGAGTCATCGTCACCGTTCAAATGTCGCTCGATCTATGGTGTGGAATTGGGTCGTCACCGCCAGAGTCTGAAGGAGTCTCTTCCGTCGCGCAACAAATCCTGGTGGCGAAAAATTCGTCGACATTAAACGAAGGCGTGCAGCATCGACGACGGGTAAAGTTGTGATGGTTAGGATGAAGTTTAGTTTTTTTTTTCATTTCGCTCTTATGTTGATAGATGTGATATGTATTTAATAATATGAGGTATATACTTTTGCTTTATCTAATGTTTATATTTCATAAATATGAGGTGTACTTAATAATATGAGGTATATAATTCAAATAAAAAAAAAACTTAGTATATGTGACATTGGAACGGAGCGGTGCTACAAGTTGGGTAGAGGTACATCACACGACCATAGAACATTGAGTGACTTGAAGCTTTGACCATCACTGAAGATTTGAAGGCTCTAATTGATAATGGATCTCAAAAAACCATTGTCGAATCAGATGCCCTCTCGGTAGTGAAACTTCTCAACAGAGAAATCGCAGACTCCACAGAACTAGCGAACTTCATTTATGAAGCCATAGGTTTGGCTGAAACAAAAAAACGTGGATTCCTTATCACATGTAAATCGAAAGCAAAATGGAATAGCTCATTATTTGACAACCTTGGCATGCGAATAAGGGAGTTTCAAATGACTAAACTTCATTTATGAAGCCATAAGTTTGGCTGAAACAAAAAAACGTGGATTCCTTATCACATGTAAATCGAAAGCAAAATGGAATAGCTCATTATTTGACAACCTTGGGATGTGAATAAGGGAGTTTCAAATGACTAGAGTGACTCTTTCCCTCCCTCCTTTTTTTTTTTTTTTTTTGAGTACATTGGGGGTGGGGGGATTCGAACCACAGACCTCGTGGTCGTCAACTCATACATATGCCAATTGAGCTATGCTCGCTTTGGCCTTTCCCTCCCTCCTTAATTCATCTAAATGATGTTGATATTTTGGTTTCCCATATTCCAACTAGGAGCCATGTCCCACTCGATAGCCCAACAAGGGTTTTTTTTTATTTATTTATTTATGTAAGACTTATTTTCCTTTAAAAAAAACAAAAAAATCAAAAACATCGTCGACATCTAATCTATTATTTACCGATTTTGCCTAATTTTGTTCTATTCATCTTTTGAATTAGATAAATTATGGTTTTCATAATTTGTAGCCACCTCAGATATCCACGTTTTCATTTTTTCCATGTGTACAAGTTAGAATTTAAGTGTCTATGTAAGAATTTTGTGTGTTATTAAAGAACATTTTTCAAAATTGATGGTTTTTTTTTTTTTTTTTTGAAACAGAACCATAATTTGAGGTATTTTTTATTTTATAATTTAGCCTTAAATAAAACAATAAATAAATGGATAAATGATACTACTTCACGTTGACTTCTAAGGTCTACTACACTAAACGAATAGGTAAAACCCGGACCCGAGCCCGAACCCGAACGAGAGACCCGAAATAAAAAACCCTTCTTTTTGTTTGTGAATAAAAGCGATCCTCATTTTGTTCCCTCCCTTTGTGAATTCTTTTGGAGGCGCTGCAAACAAACCCTCTCTTTCCTCTCCTTCCTTCACCATCTCCATTCCTCAATCTCTCCAATTGCAGCCCAAAATCCTTCATCCATGGCGGCCGCCGACTCCACTCAGCATCATCAACTCTCCTTGCTTCTGGGTTCCGATCGCACCCACTTCGAAACCCTAATTGCCCATCTCATGTCCTCTTCCAATGACCAACGTTCACAGGCCGAGTCCCTCTTCAACCTCTGCAAACAAGCCCACCCAGATGCTCTCTCTCTCAAGCTCGCCGATCTTCTCCACCCTTCTGCTCATCCCGAGGCCCGCACCATGTCTGCCATTCTCCTCCGCCGTCAACTCATTCGCGATGATTCTTATCTCTGGCCACGTCTTACTCCCTCCACTCAATCCACTCTCAAGTCTGTGTTGCTTTCCTCTCTTCAGACCGAGGAGTCTAAATCTATTTCTAAGAAGTTGTGTGATACTATTGCTGAACTTGCTTCTGGGATTTTGCCTGATGGGGGTTGGAATGAATTGATGCCGTTTATTTTTCAGTGTGTTACTTCTGATAACGCTAAGATGCAGGAGTCTGCTTTGTTGATTTTTGCGCAATTGGCTCAGTATATTGGCGAAACCCTAGTTCCGCATTTGGATACGCTTCACTCTGTGTTTTCTCAGTGTTTGGGTTCGTCTAAGTCTGCTGATGTGAGGATTGCGGCTTTGGGTGCTGCGATTAATTTTATTCAGTGTTTGTCTAGTGCTTCTGATAGGGATAGGTTTCAGAATCTATTGCCTTTGATGATGCAGACGTTAACTGAGGCTTTGAATTCTGGACAAGAAGCCACTGCGAAAGATGCGCTTGAGTTGATGATTGAATTGGCAGGGACTGAACCCAGATTCTTGAGGAGGCAGTTGGTTGATGTGGTTGGTTCCATGTTGCAGATTGCTGAGGCGGATTCCCTTGAAGAATCTACTAGACATTTAGCAATTGAGTTTGTTATAACGCTTGCTGAGGCTCGAGAGCGAGCTCCCGGGATGATGAGGAAGTTGCCTCAGTTTATTAATAGGTTGTTTGGGATACTTATGAATATGTTGTTGGATATCGAGGACGATCCTGCTTGGCATACTGCAGATACTGAGGATGAAGATGCGGGTGAGAGTGATAATTATGGGTTCGGGCAAGAGTGTTTGGATAGACTATCTATTTCATTGGGTGGGAATTCTATTGTGCCTGTTGCCTCCGAGATGTTTCCAGTTTTCTTGGCTGCACCTGAATGGCAAAAGCACCATGCTGCACTTATTGCACTGTCACAAATTGCAGAGGGTTGCTCGAAGGTGATAGCACTTGCTTTGCTTTACTATTTTTTGCAATTATGAAGTTTCTACAGCGTGTTCCCCTTTATTACACTAGCTCTCTTTCATTGTTATATGTTTAGGGCATTGTAGTGTTATTAGATAGATAATGCTGCTATTTTTACTTTCAATTTCAAACTTCTGAATACTATATGTTACATTACGATATCAAACATCATCTGGATTATTATTTGTTGTTTATTCCTTTCAATCTGGTGAACTCAATAATTTAGAGTTAGAGCTTTATTTGTTTCTACTTAGTGCATTGGTTTGTCATTGTAATCACATAGTCCTCTCTATTCGTGCAGGTAATGATAAAGAATCTTGAGCAAATACTCTCTATGGTTTTAAGTTCATTCCAACATCCGCATCCACGTGTGCGATGGGCAGCCATTAATGCGATTGGCCAGTTGTCTACTGATCTGGGCCCAGATTTGCAGACTCAATATCACCATCTAGTTGTTCCTGCTTTGGCTGGAGCTATGGAAGATTTTCAAAATCCACGAGTACAGGTTTGTATATTTCTTCTCTTATGAAATTGATTTAGTCGGTTAATCATCTTTTCTACGGATATTTATCTTGTTCCGTGTCAGATAATTTATCCAAAATTTCTCTACATCACAAAGTGGGGACAAGTTTCAGCACTTTGTGATGATTTACATTCCACTTTTTTTATATAATCGATTAGGAAATAAAAATGTCTTAATGAGGTTAAAGGAGAGGAGACAGATATATGCAATATTTTGTTCCTTTGGCTCTTTCACTTTATTTGAATAAGCAGTCGCTCATTGGATTTTTTCTTGCTTGCTCTTTCAAAAACAGTGCACAGTATATTACTTTTCCACTCTGAGGTAACATTGCTCTATTCGTCTCTCATTAATCTTACAGGCACATGCTGCCTCAGCAGTCCTCAATTTTAGTGAAAATTGCACCCCAGATATTTTAACGCCTTACCTGGATGGAATTGTGAGCAAACTCCTTGTACTACTGCAGGTATGTTACTATCTTAGCGAGCTTACCTTCTATTTATAAGATATACATTTCACTACATGTTGGCAATTAGATAAATCATTTGTTGAAATTCCCTTTTCCTGCTTCTGATAATTGTTATTTGTTTGTTTTGAGGTATAAATTATAATGGTGATGCATCTCGAGTTCTTTCTTTAATAAAATTTATTTTTAATATGTTGCTACTTTTGTTGCAAAGATGGTGTGATTTAAGTATTTCATATTCTATTTATTAATGTGCTATATCATTTGTCTGCATTCCAGAATGGAAAGCAGATGGTGCAGGAAGGTGCTTTGACAGCTCTTGCATCTGTTGCTGATTCATCTCAGGTTTGTTTACTCTTTAATCTTATTTCAAATTTTTAACGCTTTTTTGCTGTGGATGTTTCAAGCTTTGTTTTTGCATGAACAGGAGCACTTTCAGAAGTATTATGATGCTGTAATGCCTTACTTAAAAGCTATTCTTGTAAACGCAAGTGACAAATCCAACCGTATGCTACGTGCCAAATCCATGGAGTGTATCAGTTTGGTTGGCATGGCTGTTGGGAAAGACAAGTTTAAGGATGATGCCAAGCAGGTTACTTTCACTAATGTTTATCCGTCATTTGCTTATTCTATTTGGATTTATGTTATCTTCAGTGAATGTTGTTATTGAATCTTGTAAATCAGATAATTGTTTCAATCAACCTTTCTGTGTACAGTAGTAGTCACCATTCTTTGGTCATAATGGACTAAAATATTTTACGATCGATGTCTTTTTGAAGGTTATGGATGTTTTGTTGTCACTGCAAGGATCTCCAATGGAAGCAGATGATCCCACAACCAGCTACATGTTACAAGTATGTTTTGAGCATCTTATGTGATACTAATTGTATCTTTTTGTATGGATTTGGTTGAATTCTACTGGGTCCAAAAAGAGGAAAATAATTGCTTTTTTTGTAGGCATGGGCAAGACTCTGCAAATGCCTTGGACAGGATTTTCTTCCTTACATGAGCGTTGTGATGCCACCTTTGCTTCAATCTGCTCAACTTAAGCCTGATGTGACAATCACATCTGCAGATTCAGATGCTGATATTGATGATGATGATGACAGGTTGGGTTATTTTTTGTTTATGTGTTAATTGGAATGAAAACAATCTA
Source organism: Herpetospermum pedunculosum (assembly GCA_028017165.1). Lineage (NCBI taxonomy): Eukaryota > Viridiplantae > Streptophyta > Magnoliopsida > Cucurbitales > Cucurbitaceae > Herpetospermum > Herpetospermum pedunculosum. Next base: position 59,373,143 of record CM051525.1, read on the forward strand.
AAATCTAGTGAGTGTACCCTGCACTATTTATCTTTGTTGTAGGTTCCTTTTTCTCTTATGTGTACATATATATATATATATATATATATATTTCTTAAATTGAATACCTTCAAGATATTTTGGAAGAATACTTGTTATTTATCTTGCAATTAACATGTTTAATATATGGTCATATTCTGTGCTATTTTCTGTTAGGTGTGAAATGTTTTACCAGTTTTCAATTTGTTTTCATCAAGGTAAATTCTTTTGTTAATTAAAAATTTATTGTCTTTATTGCAGCATTGAAACAATAACTCTTGGTGATAAAAGGATTGGCATCAAGACTAGTGTTTTGGAGGAAAAAGCCACAGCTTGCAACATGCTATGTTGTTATGCTGATGAATTAAAAGAAGGATTTTTTGTCTGGATTGATCAGGTTGCTTTAATGAATTACATTTTTTTAATTTTCTAATGTAGGCTGCTGTTTACTGCTGTACTAATGGTTCTTCTATTACTTAGGTTGCTCCTACTTTAGTCCCACTCCTTAAATTTTATTTTCATGAAGAAGTTAGGAGGGCTGCTGTTTCAGGTAGTAGCTTGTTCTTTTTCTTCTATATGCTTTTGTTCTACTATAAAATCATTGGAAGAGTTTATTTAAATTATCTTATTTACACTTGTTGTATATTATCTATACAGCCATGCCGGAGCTTCTGCGTTCAGCAAAATTGGCTGTTGAGAAAGGGCTGTCTCAAGGTCGTGACGAATCCTATGTAAAGCAGTTGTCAGATTATATTGTACCAGCTTTGGTGGAGGCATTACACAAGGTTACTTATGGATTATATTTTTTCCAGCAGTGATAGTTCTTTATTCTTTCAAATTGCAATCCACCTTTTGTTATTTAATGCTCTTATGTACTTGAGACTTGATAGTGTTGAATGCTAAGTTATGACGTTTTAATGCGCTAAATGGTTTACAGGAGCCTGAGGTGGAAATATGTGCCAGTATGTTGGATGCGTTGAATGAGTGCATACAGGTCAGTATGATGAAGTTGAGATGTATAAATTATCCCTCATCAAATATAGTTGTTAAAATACATTGTACAAATGTTGGCCTAGTGGTCAATAAGGTCAAGGGCTTAGAGGGAATGAGTTCAAACCATGGTGGCCACCTACTTAGGATTTAATATCCTACGAGTTTCCTTGTCAACGAAATGTAGTAGGGTCAAGTGGTTGTAATTGTCCCGTGAGATCAATTGAGATTCGCGCAAGTTGACCCAGACATTCATGATAATATATATATATATATATATTTATTGTGTACGAATGGATTTAAGTTATCAGTTACAAGTATCATGTGCTTCAATGTTCAATCTCTGTTACAAAACTAGTTCGGTACTTCTGCAGCCTTTTTTTAAACCCTCTTTAAGGCCATGGATTCAAGGTGTTCGTTAAGAAAATTAATATTTAGGGAACTCCAATATGAGTCATTGAATCCAAAAGGCTAACTAAATCCAGAAACCTGTAGAGTTCATACCACCCCATTCATGTGATATGTCACTCCAATTTGATTACGAGGCTTATGTATCAGTATATCCATTAAAGAGATCGTAGTGTTTTATTTTCTCAATTCTCTTTGAGCAGGAAAATGTTAATTAGTATATCAAGAGGAATCCGTTTAATAGTGCAATGTTATTGAGTTCTTCTTTCCTTGGACTTGTTTCTCTTTTTACTTCATTTTTTTTTTCTTTCGTCTTCCTTTTGTGGTAGTAGTTGGAGGGGTTTGGATTATACTCAGCTGAAGTTTTATATTATATTATATATATATATATATATATATATTTTTTTTTTTCCAAAGTATGAATCATATACGATCTTGAACTAAATGTGACTTTTCATTCTATTAGATCTCTGGATCGCTTCTTGATGAAAGCCAAGTAAGGTGCATTGTGGATGAGATTAAACATGTCATCACTGCTAGTTCATCAAGAAAGCATGAAAGAATGGAGAGAGCGAAAGCAGAGGATTTTGATGCAGATGAGAGAGAATTGCTTGATGAAGAAAATGAGCAAGAAGAAGAAGTTTTTGATCAGGTAAGTTATAGTGATAGATATGCTATCTTATGCTGTTTAGTAGTTTTTTCAGGTTTATTTGAAGATTAGTTTGAGAATAATGTTGTATGCCTTATTTTTGTATTTTGATCAGATTGGTGATTGTTTGGGAACTTTGATCAAGACTTTCAAGGCTTCATTCTTGCCTATGTTTGATGAGCTCTCATCTTATTTGACACCTATGTGGGTAAGTTTCTTGAAAACTTTCATCTTCATAATGCTTCGATCTTAAAAAATAACCACCTGGCATCAATACCGGCCATGTAATTAAAGCTTAGATGGAATGAATTCAAGTCATGGTTGTCTCCTACCTAAAATTTAATATCCTACGAGTTTTCTTGACAACCAAATGTATAGTAGGGTTAGGCAGTTGTCCCGTGAGAATAGTCGAGGTGCGCGCAAGTTGGCCTGGACACTCATAGATATCGGAAAAAAAAATTGATCTTAAAAAATAGTCACCATGTGAATCTACATGAGTTTTTCATTCTTTATGAATTTTGCTCAACACTTCTGTTTCTGTATCGTACAAAGATGTGAAGTTGTGTGCACGAAGTAGCCAATCACTTGAATGAAAATGAAATATAATTTGTTTCTGCACATTTGCTTTATATTAGGTGAGGTTTCTCGCATTTATTCTGTCAATTTCTTCATTCATTCACGGTTATATTTACCGTTTATAGCTAGGCCTCAAAAGTGAACATTGAACACTTTTGATGTGCAACTCATACACAAGGGGCTGTGCAAACTAATTTATTTGAAGTGTATCTGAATGTACTTAATGCCTAATGAGATCTTCGGTGTGCAGGGTAAGGATAGAACAGCAGAGGAGAGGAGGATAGCAATATGTATTTTTGATGATGTTGTGGAACATTGCCGTGAAGCAGCCCTCAGGTAATCATTTCATTGTAATTTATTGTACTTCATGAGCATTTTGTATTGACTTTTCTATTGTGAATCAGGTATTATGATACCTACCTTCCTTTCTTGTTGGAGGCTTGCAATGATGAGAATCCTGATGTCCGTCAGGTTTGTTCTGCCTTTGAATGGTCACAAATAATTACTTCTTTTTTTTTTATTTACTCACAAGCTTTTTCTAATTCAACCATTACTCTATTTACAGGCTGCTGTTTATGGTATTGGTGTTTGTGCCGAGTTTGGTGGATCTGTATTCAAACCACTTGTTCAAGGTTTGGCTTCATTTGGACCTCCTTCGTTTTTGAGTTCCCTCTGTTATATAAATAATGGACGGTTTTGTTATCTTCTCTTTCTATGTGCAGAGGCCCTTAACAGGTTGGATGTTGTGATACGGCACCCTAATGCACAGCATTCTGAGAACATAATGGCATATGACAATGCTGTTTCAGCTCTTGGAAAAATATGTCAGTTCCACAGAGATAGTATAAATGCACCTCAGGTTTGTGTCTGTGTCCTTGTGTATTTTGTTTTGTGTCAAAGCTGGAGCTAGCATTTCTTTCCTAGTTTTTAAATTGAGTTCATGTGTATTCATTTAGAATAAACTTGCTCTTCCTTTTCCTCTTGCAATAAATGTTAAGATAAAGATTTCTTGATGGTGTGTTTGTTCGAGTGTATGATTGTTCATGCACTTCTATGAAATACGCCAGCATCATAATCTGAGTATTTGTTAAGGGTTGTAACTTGAATTAGGCTACAAAGAAAACATTTATATTGCCAACAAGAGGATAGCTCGAATGACATGATGTAAGGACTAGTGATCATGAGGTCCTAGGTTCGATCCCTCACCCCCACATGTGGTCAAAAAAGAAAACATTTATATTTACCCCGTGCTCTGTGAAGCTGCCCATTGAATTGATTTCTCTACTGACTTATCTCAAAATTAGGATTTGCATTGTGTTCTTGTTTGTCACAAAACATGTTTAAGTTCGAAACTCATATTCTGTTTCCTGTTCATAACCACATTACTTTTATGGCGTGTGTATGAGTTGGTATGCTTGTTTCTGTGTCTTATTTGCTTCTATGACTATTTTCTTTGGCAGTTGGTTCCTGCTTGGCTAGGTTGCTTGCCTATCAAGGGTGATTTAATCGAGGCAAAGTTAGTGCACGATCAGTTCTGTTCAATGGTTGAGAGGTTGAAATCTTGATCCCACAAGACATAATATAATCTATTCCATCTTGTATGCCTAATTCATTGTTTAGTCATTTTTCCCTCCATTTAATGAACAGGTCCGATAAAGACCTCTTAGGGCCCAACAATCAATATCTTCCCAAAATAGTTTCCATTTTTGCTGAGGTATGCTATATCTTCGAACATGGTGGCTGCAATTGCTCAAAGAATGTTTTATATGTTTTGATTTCTCAATTTCTGGGGACATTCTTGATTTAGGTTCTATGTGCGGGTAAGGATCTCGCAACGGAGCAAACATCCAATAGAATGGTAAACCTTTTGAGGCAGCTTCAGCAAACTCTACCACCCTCCACTCTAGCATCGACCTGGTCGTCCTTGCAACCGCAACAGCAGCTTGCACTTCAGTCAATCCTCTCAGCTTAGTGTAATTGGAAAGACAGGTCATTCTTTGTGTCAGATCTTGGATGGGTTGGCTGTGTTGGTTATCTTTCGAAGCATTTTCGCCCGATAATGTCGTCCTTTTTGCATTGTGAAGCTCGGCAGTCATCCCTTGAGGGAAGCTGCTGCTGCATTGGCGTCGTGTGGTTTCATCATCTCCTGTCTCATAATGTATTATTTATTTTTTACGTGCTTGTTTAAAGCATCGATTTTGCATGGTCCGAGGGCAAAGAGAAAGAGTTGATATAGTTCGTGTGTATAGTACAAAATTATTGGTGAACCAGAGTCTCTCTCAAATAGAGTGAAGCAAAGCAAAAATAATGTCGAGTGGGTTATTGTTATTGTTATTGAGGCTTTGAAGTTTTGGAAAAGTGAGGTCAAAGCGTGTCATTTCAAACAGATCATGTTTTTAAGTTTTGGTTTTTGGTACTTCATATTTTCCATAATATTTAAACATAGTTCCCAGTTTTGCTTTTGTTAGATTATAATTTTGTTCAATACATTTTTGGGCTCTAAAATGTTTCATCTAATCAAATTAATCTGATAGATCAAGGTTATAATTTGTTTCATAATTTAAGGGTTCTGTTTTATTTTGCATATTATTATGATTTTGTTAGTTTAAGATCACTAAAAATAAATATGTATTCTTTATTTTGATGGTATATAAATCGAGTTTATAAGTGTAACAAACATTTAAATGACTGTGTATATAATCATTTGGTATATAAATATGGTTTAAATATAATCATTTAAAATTAATTTTGATGGTATATAAATATGGTTTAAAATACATGGTCCTATTTAACAATCATTTAGTTTTTGAAATTTAGGCTTGTTTTTTCTTAATTTTTTTATTATTTGTTTTATTTTTCTTAAGAGAAACATTTGAATTCTTGTTTTGTAATAATATTGTATTTATTATAACTTTTCATAAAAATATTGTAGGTTTGAAACTATTTTTAAAAATATTGTTGTTTTAAAGGGTGGAAGACATCTACACCCGAGCAAAGGTGTCTTTTGAAAAGACTCTTTTCAAAGACGATCTTTCTCCACATGAATGTGGATGAAGGTTGAAAAGACGATCTTGCTCCACGTGGAGCAAGATCGTTTTTTCAAAAGACGACCTTTACTCGGGTGTAGATGTCTTCCTCCCTGCAATATTTTTAAAAATAGTTTCAAACCTATAATATTTTTATAAAAAGTTTTAAAAAATACAATATTATTAAAAAAAAACAGCTTGAATTCTTAGTCAATTTTTTTTTAAAAAAAAAAAAAAAATACTTTTTTAGTTTTTAAAAGTGGCTTAATTTTTTATAATCAATCAAAGAAGGTTATAAGGTTATAAGGTGAGAGTAGTGTTTATAAGCTTAATTTTCAAAAACTAAAAACTAAAAATTAAATAGGAAAATTGTAGCAGATGTAAATTTAGACTAAAATAATTAAAGATATAACAACTTTTTAAAATTTTTGCAAATATGAGAAATTTCTAAAATGAACTTTTTTATTCCCGTATTACCCTTAATAAATAAATAAGAAGAGGGTTATCTTCAGTTCGACGTTCGCTATGCATTGAAGTGTCTGATTAGAGTTTAGGGTTTGGATTTTAGAATTTAGGGTTTTGGATTTTGTGTTTGGGGTTTAGGGTTTAAAAATTTTAATCAATGTTTTTGAGATGTTTGAGCTTTTTGGTCTTTTACATGGATCAACTGTTTTTTTTGGTATATTGCAAATTCTTTTACAAATTGCTATAATATTACAAATAGTTTGGGCGTGAGGGTTATCCATGCAATCAACCCAATTAAATAATTTTGAATTATTAAAAACATATTTAAAATTGTAACCAAATAGAGTTGTCCACATAATTTTTTTAATATCTAAAAATAATATTTTTACAAGGTTGAAAGGTGGTTCAAAAGCTTCCAAAAATACATGTTTACAATTAGGGGAGAAAATTAAAAAAAAAAAAAAAAAAGATTCGAATGCTGTCTATTTAACAACTCCATTAATTATAAGTTAAGAACTTTAAAATATTTATGTTAAAGAAAGTAGAAGCTACACACATTTGTAATAACATATTAATAAAGGGGACCAACGACCAAATCATTTAAAGAAATCAAATTAATTTGATTAATACTTTTTAAGAAGATAAATAATTTCTTATAAACATTATTTTAATGAATGAAATGGATGTTACAACAAAGGCGACGTGCAGAATGGGACACCATTATTCCACATTTTTTTTTTTTTGGGTAATTTATAAATTTAATCTTTAATAATAAAAAATTAAAAATTAAAAATTAAAAATAACAAATAATAAAAAATAAAACTTAATGGTGTTCATGCCTATCAGTTGAGAAGCCTTGTTTAAATTTTAATCACATGAATGATGAATCAACTTTAGGTTGATGTGACACGTTAATTGACATGCCAACAATTAGCGGTATTTGACATGTATTCGTTATTTTAGAAGTTGGAGGTTGAAATTACATACTTCACATTTGTACTAAAAAAATATATTATTTTATGTTTGATGGTTTTTGACCTATCCGACATTTATTAAAAGTCACGAACCTATTTGACACAAATGAAAGTTTAATACATAAAATTAAAAATTCAAAAATTTATACACAAAATTAATAGTTTAAGGACTAAACTAGTAATTTAACTAAAATTTAGATATTAAGCCGGACCAACTTAAACATAGCATAATTAACTAAAGCATATATTATTAATTAACTAAACCATACATTCTTGATTTTTGAGGATTTGAACCTCTGACTTCTTGGTCAATAAATATATATATATTTTTTTTTTTTGCAAAAATATTTAATTAATGTGGAATGAGGGAATGGAACAAACATCTGACTTCTTGATCATTAATTCATATCTTACGTCGTTTGAACTATGCTCGTGTTGGCCTTTTTGTCAATAGTTTTTACTTTGTGTCGGTTGAGTTATGTCCATGTTGACTCCATTATTGAACTCAAAATCGGATACTAGATAGACATAACCATTCATTTTGCAATTTTATAAAAAGAAACAAATTAAGGACGCGTTTACTTGCACACAACTGCAATTTGCCGACAAACAACCCATTTGAGGTCGTTTACCAAATTACGCAATCATAATCCGTTGTGGGTCCCACCCGTAATCAAACGATCAGATTGCGGATTTTGATTGATCTCAAAATAGGTGATCAATCGCATTGAGATTGATTATTATGTGGGACTCGTCATTTTCCCCCTAATTATTGCGCTTGATCCACTCTGAAATCTCACTGATCAATGCATTTTTATACCATACTTTCCAAATTCTACCATTTATCTTTCTTCCACATACCTCTTTTTCATCCCAGATTAATAATACGATTTATTCTCATATCCATTATTAGATCCACATTCTCTATTACTAGACTAATGATCTAGATTCACGCAAGATGTCAGACGAGTGATCTCACTAGACTACTAACTCGATTAACTACTCAAATAGTTACATGAAAGTGTTTTTCATGCAGTGATTGATGCACACACCTAGTTGTTAATGAGTACACACCATTTGCTGCCATATCTACCACCTTTGCAAGATTAGACGATGATTGGGGTTTATGAGTATCAAGGATTAAGGAAGTGACCATTCGTTTAAATACTAGAAATTTGTGATCCTTCGTTTCCATCTTTATAATCACATCTCATTACGGAGCTGAGATGTTCAGACTGCCCCAAATTCGGCTGATTCACATCTTCTCGATACGAATTATGTTACTAGATATATTTGAAGATCACGTTAACACGCCACTTGTCAATTCAGGTGTCATTTACACTACAATTCTGAAATCCGCTACGCGAACACCTATTAGATTCGCTTCAAGATGTGCAAAGATTAGTGAAATACCATAATATGTGTGTGTGCAGTTGATGAACAAAATCGAATATTGGACAGACGATTTAGCTTGTGAATCGAACGAGACAGACTGACGAAGACTAGAGAGGAAGACAATGGGGTTGACTTTGTTTGAAAATGGGATGAAGAGAGAGGGCCGTCGAGAAATTAATTTGAGCCCAGCTTCTTAGTTTGGCATATTTGTTTAATATTAAAAAAAAGACATTACCGTAAACAACTAAGGTTGATTATAATTTATTCTAGATAAGTAAACACAATCAATGAATATATCCGATTGTGATTGAACGAGAGAGGGAGTAAACAACATCAAATAAAATCCGATTACGATTACAAAATGTTCATTACGATTGTTGAGATTTCTTCATTACGTCCAAGTAATCCCACCCTAAGATTAAAATAAAAGAGTTTGTTTTATGTAGATAATCAATGCCTCGTAGGTTGAGATTAGACTTTGTCTTATCTTGATTCTTGTTCGAAGAGCTACCATTTTTTATTCTTATTCTTAATTATTAACCTTTTTTTTTTTTTTTTTTTGTTAGGGATATTTTGGAACTTTCATTCTTAGGCCTCCAAGTGGCAGCATTTTGGGCTTCCATGATTTTCTCTCTACTGTTTGACTTAGTTTCACTTTAAGAGAGAGAAAGTATAGGTGAAATTACTTTCTTACCCTTGTATTATTATCCTTGGTCAATGTTTGACCGTCAACCGTGACTGGACTTGAAAAGTTATTATTATTATTTTTTTTTAGTACATTGGGTGTGGGAGATTATATCAACGGAGTTATTTTGTGTAACATCACTTTGTGAAAAATTATTTTTATAAGAGTATGAATTGATTGCTAATTTCATAAATTTACTATCCATTTGAAAAAAACTTATATTATGTTCACTTTACCGAGTTATTTTGTGTAACATCACTTTGTGAAAAATTATTTTTATAAGAGTATGAATTGATTGCTAATTTCATAAATTTACTATCCATTTGAAAAAAACTTATATTACTTTTAATCCATTTAGTTAATTTTAGTACATGTTTGAGGGTAATTTTAAAATGATTAAAATCACGTTTGTCATATTCAAAATTATTCTAAAACATACCTTTAATAATTCAAAATCAAATTTGATTATATGAAAATCATTTTTAAAAATGTAAAATCAAAAATCAAATTAATCTGAAAATATTAAAAACATGTTTAAAGTTGATTTTGAACCATACAATGATTTTAGTCATTTCAAAATCACTCCCAAACATACTACTTAATGAGTTGATATTTGTTAGTTGAACTTCCTTGGTAGAATCTATGTTCAATAATTTTTTTTTTTTTTTTTTTTTTTTTTTTTTTTTTTTATTTAAAGAAATGTTGGTCCTTTAGGGCGTTTGACCCAAGGAGTTAAGAGGAGTTTGAGTTGTTTTGTTTGAAGTTATTTAGTCTGAGGAGTTATTTAATCTGGAGAGTTCTGAGGTATGTCTCTTTGGAGCAGGGAGTTGTTTAGTTTGTGGTGTGTTTGAAGCAGAGAGTTGTTTAGTCTGAGTTTATTTTAGTTGTTTTGCACAATCTTTTTTTACAAACTTTCAATTTTTTTTTTCTTCCAATTCCAATAAATTCTAAATTTTTATTTTTTATTTTTTTTTATTTTATCTATCTTGACAAATTTCTTTGAAGACAACAAAATAGTTTTGAGCACAATATTTCACATTATTATTTCACATTGATTATAAAATATATATATATATATATATATATATATATATATATATATATATATTTTATTAGGACTCATATTTAATTTTATGAATTATAAGATTGTCTACCTATAAATATAGTTTACTCATGTGTCAATCACGTCTTCCTTCATCCTCTTAAACTTGTCCATCTAAATTCACTCCACCTAAACATCAACATCTCAACAAAAGATGGTTTATTTTTTTACATTTTTTTTCATATTTTCATTATTAAAGACTTTTTTCAGTAAATTTCAATAAATTTGAAGAATGTGATTTTTGTTTTTTATTTTATGTATCATTTACAAATTTCTTTGAAGATAACAAAAATAATTTTGACCACAATACTTCACATTCTTTTTTCAATATCATTCACACTAATTATTCATTTTATTTGGATAGTTTTGAAATAAAAGAAAGTCTTACAATATTGTGTTAAATATTACACGTGAATTTGAAAGATTTTAATTAATTAATTTAAACGGGTCCAAATAAGCTGATGTTTTTATTTATCTCATGGTAAGAATACTACATTTTGAATTTGGTTTAAGTATTAATTTTGATTGAACAACCTAAATTATATTTAAAATAATAAAAATAGGTTGAATTGCATTTTTAGTCATTTTACACATTTAGTTTAAATTGCGTTTTTTTTAAATAATTAAAAAAATTGTGGGAGGAAGAGAGTGAGATGTGTTGTCTCGAAAAATGTGACAGACTTGAATAGTAATGACGGTAGAAGTCTGGGGAGTTCAATAGTAATTAAGTCTGAGGAGTTGATATTTTTTATCCGAGTTCAACAAATCCGTGGGCCAAACGGGGAGTTAATTTCTCCTCCCAACTCCTCAAACAACTCCTTGGGCCAAACACGCCCTTAATCATAATTTTTTTTTTTTTTTTTTAATTTAATGTATCAATACTTCGGTTTGACTTTTGTGTCCAATAAGAAATGAACCAAAGAAAAAAAAATCAAAAGCTTATAAAACAAAAACATGATTTCTAGACCCTTTCATAACAATCTCGGTTTTAGTTTTCTATTTTTTAAAAGCTATTCTTTTTTAATTTTTAAAATTGATTTAATTTTTACCTTTAGAAACTAGATAATAAATAAATAAATAAATAAATAAATATAAATATAAATATTTTTTTTAAAAAAAAAAACAACAACTCATTATTGATTCTAGAAGATCTTCTTAAAGTAGTCAAAGTCACCATCTTTCTCTCCCATTTGATTTTTACCCTCTCTTACAAAAATAAAACAAAAAAACAAATAATCATCTTTCAAAATTCAAATTATGATTTTGAAAGGGTATTTTAGGAAACAAAAAGACTAAGCATTGAAGACTTAAACTACCATTCATTTTTGGTTCATTTAGAAAGAAAAAAAAATATTAAAGTCCAAGAACATGAAACCAAACACAATAAACCTCTTAAATTCAACTCATTGCCTAATAATTCCCCAAAAATAATAATAATAATAATAAAACCTTTTGTTCTTTCTCACAAGTCACAAAAAAAAAAAAAAAAAAAAAAAAAAAAAAAATCTCCATTTCACATAAATCCCCATTTCCCAACAAACAAACAAAACCCATCACCCAATTCTTCTTCTTCTTCATCCTAAACCCAAAATTCCCAATAATTTCCGCCATGGAAATCCACTTCCAGTCGCCGGGGAGCCACGGCGGAGCCGCCGCATCAATAACCAAATCAAGCAAATTCAAAGGCAAAACCAGAGGCAACAATGCCAACAAATTCGTCGGAGTCCGGCAGCGACCGTCGGGAAGATGGGTGGCGGAAATCAAAGACACAACAAAGAAAATCCGAATGTGGCTCGGAACTTTCGAGACCGCCGAGGAAGCTGCTCGAGCGTACGATGAAGCCGCTTGTCTTCTCCGAGGTTCCAACACAAGAACAAATTTCATCCCACAAATCTCCACAAATTCCCCAATCGCCTCTCGAATTCGCACCCTCTTAAACAGCAGAAAAAACCCAACTCAAAAACCCCTCCAAAATCCCACCACCACCACCACCGCCGTCGCCGCCGTGTCCTCCGCCGCTCCAACACTTCAGGACGGGCGGTTGTTCGACGGAGCGTATAAACCGGACATGACGAACTGTTTGGAAGAAGAAACAGAGATGGGTTCTGATTTATGTTGCGAGTCTGAATCTTGTTCTTCTGATTGTTGTTCTGGATTATTGGGGGTTTCGGCGGCGGAGGAAGTGATGAAGCTGCCGGAGAATGCGGCGGGGGGGAATTTGGAGGATTTGGAGTTGTCGGATTTTGAGAGGATGAAAGTTGAGAGGCAAATTTCAGCTTCTTTGTATGCAATTAATGGAGTTCAAGAGTATATGGAGGCTGTTCATGATGCTTCTGAAGCAATTTGGGATCTTCCACCACTCTGTTCTTTGTTCTGTTGATGATGATGATGATGATGATGAAAAGGGTTTTTTTTTTATACAAATTTGTATGTTGATGATTATGAATACTCAAGATTAAGATTGACCATGGGGATTTGTTTTTTTTTTTTTTTTTTTTTTTTTTTGTGATGATTATGTATACATAATTTTTGGTGGGTAATTTGTAAAACAATATGAAAAAACTCAAAAAAAAAAAAAAAAAAAAAAAAAAAACCTTGATTAGACAATAAAGAAATAATAAAAAAAAATGTTTGAGGATGCAAACATGGGTTAGAAAAATAGGTCATATCTGGTTTTAGTCCAAATATTTAGGTCAATCTATCAAAATTTTACATGTTAAAGAGTAGTGATTAAGAAGCTTCATTCATCCATAAACTCCATTTTTAAAAGGTTTTTTTTTTTTTTTTTTTTTTTTTTTTTTTTTTTTTTTTTTTTACAGTTAGACAGCGATAATTGACATGTTGAACTAAGGTCGGAGATCAATTTATATTTTGGTATTTGTTGAATTCATTTTATTTATTTATTTTTAATACAATTGCACATTGTCATTGGAGTTATCATAACAACATATTGGAGTTATCATAACAACATTGACAATATTTTTGTTGGTGCACGATTTTGCCTTTGCTTGGCTGGTCCCCTAAGGAAGTTGGGTTGTTCAAGCTGACCTGCAAAGAATGGATGATCTCGTATCGGTGTGGTGCTCGGACTAATGCACTTCAAAGCTTAAATCAGGGAAGTGATTAGATATAATCGAGCACAAGTATATTCAGGATTGAATTGCTTACCAAATATATGGAATGAACTCGTATATATAGTGTGGGTCGCGTCGGTAGTGGTGCCAACGTCGTACTCTTATTCTGGCATGTTAGTGGTGTAGTTGGCAGGATGGTCGACCGACTCATTTTCGCTTCAGGTAATCGACACGGCCTGCTCGCCTCGACGAATCAAGGTGCACGCTGTTTCTTTGGACAATTGGAACTCGGTGACACTTTAATGAGCTTGTACTCATAATAATTTTGACTTTTGAAAAGGAAAAAACTTTCCAAATCAAACTCCAATATAAACCATTATTTCTAGTAATTTCCCTTGTTAGTATAAAAAAACAAGGCTACATTATAAGAAATATTCTTCAAGTTTGTTATTTGTTTAAAAAATATCTACTTTTTTTTTCAAAAGTTTCAATATTACCATCAACCAAAATTTTAATATTACCATCAACCATTAAAAAATATTTCATAACTTCGTTCGAAGTAAAAATTTATGTTGGACGAAAAGTCGACGTGATAGGATACATTCTACCTTTAAAAAAATGTTTCATAACTTCGTTCTTTACTTATGTTGGACGAAAAGTTGACGTGATAGAATACATTCTTCTGTATCATCTAAAAATAAAGTAAAAAAATTGTTGTAATGCTTGACGGAAAGTCGACGTGATAGAATGCATTCTTTCAAAATTCTCTCAAATTTAATTCTCAATCATTTCATCAAACAAATTTTGAGTAGTAAAAGGTAGAAGGTGTAGTAATATTGCAAGTTATTAAAAATAAGTTTTGGAACAATTTTAGTTTATGGCCACACAGAAAACAGATACACAAACCGCTCATCACTCACTCACCCATTAGCCATTACCCGCTAATTCTTCAATCCAGGCGATAGACGATCGAAATGGGTGCTCTCAAAGCCGTGGCGCTCATCACAGGAGGAGATTTGAACATCAAAGGCTCCATTCAGTTCCTCCAAGATTCAAATGGTCTGTTTGTCTATGTGGGATTTTGTGTTCGATGCTTGTTTTTGCTTCCTTTGCGCCCATTTCTCAAAGGGTTTTGTGTTCGATGCTCGTTTTTCCTTCTTTTGAGCCCATTTTATTGTAGGGTTTTTGAGATTCGAGGTGGGTTTTGATTGTTGATCGATGATTGAAGTTATGAATATGAACAGGGGCGACCCATGTTAATGGAAGAATAATTGGGCTCTCACCTGGACTCCATGGCTTCCATATCCACGCTCTTGGCGATACCACAAATGGCTGCAACTCCACTGGTAATCTCCTCTCTCTCCGTGCCCTAATTCACCTCATTTTTCTGGTTGAATCGGCTTATTTGATGATTTTTTTCTGTTAGGGCCTCATTTTAATCCATTGAAGAAGGGCCATGGAGGTCCCAGGGATGTAGAGCGTCACGCAGGGGATTTGGGGAATATCCATGCAGGTCCAGATGGTAAGTAGAGCTTCTACTTTTTGTGTTGGAATGTTCTTGAGAAATGTTAAATCACGGGATATCCCAAAAGCTTAAGTTGATGGGTTACTGAAAATTTAATTATATCCATACTTTAACATTCCACTCGGGATCGGAAGTTTGTAGAAGGCCCAACGAGTGAAAATCAATATTAATTGAGAGAGTAAATGACATGATAGGGCTGGAAAACAAAACCTCCTACTCTGATAACATGTTAAATCACCGATCCTACTCTGATAACATGTTAAATCACCGATCAACCAAAAGTTTAAGCTGATGGGTTATGTTAAATGTAATTATATCAATACTCTAGTTTCTTAGGCTTAAGTTTTTCCTCTTCCTCTTATAACATTTTAGCAGTGGTATGTTTCAGGGGTTGCTGAAATTTCCATTACAGATAGGCTGGTAAGTCTGTTAAACAGATTGCTAGCTTGCTAATCCTTTTAGAGTGATTCTTATTCAGTGAGTTGTTCTATTAGTCCTGTTTCTTGTTCATTGGTTAATTGCCTATTATGTTTATGTGAGACATTGTTGGCCTTTTCATTTGCAATTTTTTCTATGATGCAAATTGTGTTTTCATTTTGCTCTTCTATTTTGATGTGTAGCTTTCACTTAAGGGACCTCATTCAATACTAGGCCGGGCAGTCGTTGTGCACGCCGATCCTGATGATCTTGGCAAAGGTAAGAGTTCGTTTTCAAGCTTTAGTTTATTCTATTCTACATGGTCTCTGAACTTTCAAACATTCTGTATTAGTTCTTGAAATTTGGATAAAGTGGCCATTTAATCTCTTATTAAATTATTTAACATAAACCAGATGTTGACATATCTTTTATCATTTACCTAAATGATGTTTACATGAACAAGGGTTTGAAATTACATATAATTGGTTGTGTTAGGATTTTGGATGAATTCAGATTCTTGTTAAGTGATGAATGTAAAGACTAAATAATTTTTTCTCATGCAACGTTGAAGAAGAATTAAATTAGAATATTGAAAGTAACGGGACAAAATAAATTAAATATAGAAGTTTAGGGACCAAAATAGAATTTAAATCTTTCGGATATTTATTGCATTTTTTTTAATTAAAAGAAAAACTCAAGTACAATGGTGTGATATGCAACTCCTTGATATCGGTATTTGCTTGCACCTTAATATAAAAATTGTTAAATTACAAATTTAGTCTATCAATTTTCAGGGCTTGTCTAACAGATCTCTTAATTTTTAAAAATATCTAATATGTACCTAAACTTAAAAAAGTGTCTATATTCTATAGGTTCCTGAAGTTGAAAAGTCTCTAATAGGTCCCGTAATTTTTTATTTTATGTCTAATAGGTCCCTATCATATTTGATACTTTTTTAAATTTATGGACTTATAAATTTTGTATAATTGTTTTTTGTATAATAATATAATAATTTATATTTGATTATATTATAAGATTTCTTCTCTCCTCTTCTTTTTCCACTATTTTATGCGGCCTCCTCTTTTTTTCTCTAGTGAATGAGTTACCCCCTCTTTGTGGTCAGTCTTAAGAGGAAAAGAATAGTTTTATGGGTCACACATTGTTAAATCGTGGTTTGGTATATTTGGTTTGATAGAAGTCAATAAAAATGGTGTAATTTTGACTAAATAGGTGGATCCGAAATTATACGAGGGAAACTCTGATCACACTCCATAATACTGGAGTGTTCGAGAGCAGATACAAGTTAAGCGAGCTCTTAATCATGAATGTATAACTCTGTAATAAGGTTAGAAATGTCGATCAGTGTCCAGTAGAATGTGTTTTGAGCGGGCTCAGTGTTTCTGCTACAGAATATCGACAATGTTGACTCTGAAGTGGAAAACTTATTCAAAGTAATACAGTTTCTTCGCACACACAAATACCTCCTCCCACTTCTTTATTCTGTTGATCATAGAATGAGAGTACCACTTCTTCTTGTCAGTTAGAAAGATTGTGTTTGAATGACGATTGTATTATTGTCATTTATGTTTATTTCGTCCTTTCATTGTTGGCTTTTTGGCTTAATCATACATGTTAAATGTAATAGGTGGGCATGAACTTAGTAAGACGACTGGAAATGCTGGTGCGAGAGTCGGATGCGGTTAGTATGCCATTCCTCTGCAGATTTGGATTTTGTTTTTCGATTATAATATAATAAGTCCTCTAAAAATGGTGGAGGTGAGGTAGGATAGATTTGGCATGAATAGCTTATATTTGTTCTACTGCTGTAATATGAAGTGTCGCATGATGATGATATGGTCCATCTTTAATGAAATGAAAGATGTGATTTAGGTTTATTTTCTTTAAAAACAACTTTGGTTTGTTTATATTTGATAGGCAACCAAATTGTTTAAACAAGAAGATGCTTATAAAAAGAGGAAGATATGCCATCTCCCAAATGGATTAGGAGCTCATGGAAAAGCCCTCCAGTTGACTAAAACTAGAAAGGGTTGTATCCTTGTAATTACAGTAAAATATTGGAAAGATCCATCAGTTTCTAGCTAGAAATCTAGTTAACTTCCAGAACCCTGCTAAAGCTCCTGGACTTCTCTGCAAAAATTCTTCTATTACTCACTCAAAACTCAGAACGAAAAAACTAACAAAGGTACTGGTAGATCGAGAAGAAAAACTAGTGAAGAAGTGCTTGGATGAGGGTGCTTTTATTGAATGATGCATGTTGGCAAAGCCATTCCTACCCCAAAGGAGGCTCGATTTGGTCTGGTCGAGAAAAGATTCATATAGCTAAGAGTAGCCAATGGCATTTGAAGGTCGAAACTCGAACCCGAAAGCAAGAAACCAAGGCAAACCTCAGGCAATAGGTTCAGATAAGGGGAAAACGATATTATCTAATGATCTAATTAGTTCATTAGTAGGTGCTCTTCCTTTACTAGAAAGAACCATAGATACATTGTGGTTCCTGAAAGAAAGACGATAAATCTCAAACTCTCAGGAAGTGTTTTTGAGTGATTTTAAAATGGTTAAAATTACTTGTCCCGTTCAAAAATATTCCCAAACATACTTTTAATCATTCAAAATCAATTTTGATTGTGATGTTGAACATGGCAAAAGTGCTTTTAACGATTTCAGAATCAATCCCAAATATGTCCTTAATCTAAAAGGGTACTACTAAAGAAAAAAAGAAATTCACTAATCACTCGGGGAAAGAGGAGAAAAGAAAATTAAAGCTATAGCTCCCCATCTCTTAGCTTTTGAGGCAGGGCATGTGATATTCGTACCCTTCTAATTTTTTTTTTGATATCCGTGAGTGTTCGAGTCAGCTTACGCGCACCTTGATTATTCTCACGGGATAGACCGCCTGACCCTACAACATTTGGCTGCCAAGAAAATCCATAGGAAATTAATTTTTAGATAGGTGACTACCAAGAATTGAACTCATTCCCTCCATGCAGTCCCAAGACCCTTCATGATTACTAGGCCAACCATTCGTGGTTTATTGGTACCCTTCTAATAATGATTGGGGAACTTAAACCAGATTAAACTCCCATCAATGCAGTCGTGCTTGCAATCGACATTGTCTTGTCAATGCAATGTCCTTTGAAAATGCGACTTTGTACCATGCTATTATTGAATACATGGCTACCAATTAGACTACCGGGATGCATGCACCCGAATTTGGTCAACTATTTACTACCCTATAAGTAAAAAAACTTGCTCTTTTTAAAAAAAAAAAGGTTCAAAACTTGGGGTACTATTGTAGGGAATATGTTACTCTTCCTTACAAATTACACAAATGAAAGTATTTAAGGTTCCGTTTTGATAACCATTTGATCTTTTATTTTTTTATTTTTTGAAAATTAAGGTTATATACACTGCTGCCACTTATGCCACTTTTTTTTTTGCAACGGTATTTTAATTAAAGCGAGGATTGAACCCATGACCTCTTAGTCACGAGCACAATCTTATGCCAATTGAGCTATGCTCGGTTTGGCCACTTATGCCACTTTTGAGTTCCTTTGTTTTGTTATCTACTTTCTAATAATGTTTTTAGAATTCAGGCCTAATTATTTTCTCTATCCACCTCTCTTTCATCTTGAGACTTGCTTTTTAAAGCACTAATTTTGATAATAATCTTATGGTTTAAAGTCTTGAGTCATGTGTGGCATTTCTCATTGGCATTGAAAAGTCATCTTCATGTGTAATTTTGTTACAATTCTTTTTTTCTTTGCTTGATTGGTGGGCAGGCATTATTGGGATTCAATCCTCTGTCTAAAGGTTGGCTGTGCTGGTAAACATCAATTGTTCAAAAAAGATAATGTGTTATATTCTCTCTCTCTCTCTCTCTCTCTCTCTCTCTCTCTCTCTCTCTCTCTCTCTCTATTTCTTTCTTTGTTTAGTCTTGTACAACATGCAGCTATAATGTCCCAATGTGAAGTGACAAATAAGCATCACTCATGCTTCCAATAAAAGTTGGGTTATAATTTTGCCACTAATGCATTCCTATTTTTTTTTAGCTCCAACATGTGGGTTTGAGATTCAAATCTTTGACATTGTGGTCGATGGTCGAGGGTATAGTGCCTGAATCGTTTGAGTTTAGGATTCAAATCTTTCACATTGTGGTCGAGGGTATAATGCTTGTATCGGTTCAGTTTAGGATTCAAATCTTTGACATTGTGGTCGAGGGTATAATGCCTGAATCGGTTGAGTTATGTTTTGACAATGTATCATTAGTTTGAATCTCGTTAATGGCCTTTCAAAAAAGTTATAATATTATCTTATTAGATGAGAGTGGTAAAAGACATTGATATGGAAATTTAAAGTTGATAGATTTAATAAAACTGTCAACTATCAAATCTATTTTTTTTAGGTTAGCAATCTATACAAGGTATTATGGGTTAAGTTGTAGAACTTTAGGGTATATTTGGTAAGCAATTTGGATTTTATTATCTTATGTTTTTGGATTCACTAAGTTCAATGAATATGTATATGTATGACACGTGTTTTTTAAAACTGTTTTTGGATTATGTGATCTAAATAGTGAAAATTTCGAAAACAACATTTTTATGTTTTTTTTTTTGTTTTTTTTAGTGCATCCTTATTTTGAATTTGAAATTTTAAAATGCAAAATTATATTATTATTATTATTATTATTATTATTTAATAAATATGTTATACAATTAATTTATTTTTAGAAAAAAATCAATTTATACCCCTAAATTAATGATTGTATCAATTAAAAGCCTAAACTTTTACAAGTGTATCAATTTACACCATGATAGATTTTATTTGAAAAACGTTAATTTATATGTGTGGAGATTTATAATTATTAGCAATTAATTCTTTCAATTTTCATAAGTGAATCAATTGATACAACTTCTCTACACATGTAAAAACTTATTTTATTTTTAAGGGTTTTAATTGATAGAAGCCCCCAAAAAAATAGGGTTGGTTGCTTAGCAAAATATAAAACATTTTAGAAATATGACAAAAAAATTAGTGTCTATCACTCATAGACTACTATCATTGATATACATGGATAGATCTGACAAAATTAAAAAGAGGTAATAGACTACTATAAGTGATAAACCTACAGAATAAAAATTGTCATATTTACAAATCTTTTAAAAAAGTGATATATTTTTAATTATTTTACTGTAAATTGACATATGGTACAATTTCTCTTATAAAAATATCCTATCAAACATATTTTGAACAATTTTTTATATTGGAATCAAATTTCTAAATTTGTTACCAAACACATATCTTAAAACATGAAATTCAATTATGTTTTCATTAAATAATTTTTTTTCTTCTTCAGATTACCAACCAACCATGCATTTGAATGCCCTTAAGTTTTTGGTTGGGTATGTTGTATTCATAATTCAACACGACATGAACATAGTGATGTGTTATTTTTTAAAATATAAGACACGGATATGACTTGGATGCGTTTATTAAAACATGCATTTAAAAAAATATCACGTTTTATTCCCGAAGAAAAATTAAAACCAATAAGCTTATTTATATGCTTGAAAAAGATTTGATAGATTTGATGTATTTCACTTTCAAAATTTATTATTTTTTTGTTATATATTATTATTATTTTTGCCTATTTATTGTGCTTAACGAGTATTCAACATGTCTTACAAGTGTTGGACTCGTATTCAATTTGTACCATTAATTATAGTGTTCCATATGTGTCACATGGAGGAAATCTATTTTGTTCCTATACTTCAAAATGTCTAATAAATTTTTGAATTTATAATTTATGTACTTAATATAACATTTATGTCACTAAATGTTTAAACTCATCCAAAATCAAGTCATCTTGTTAAGTTGACGATATCAACAAATGAGATATATTAAACACAAAAGTAAAAGTTCGAAAATCTATTATAAACATTTTTACAAATTGATACAACCTTAAAATTTTGATGGCTTATTATAAACTTTTTAAAGTATAAAAACTTAACCAGACAATATCTAAAATTTATATACCAAAATAATTTAACCTAAATATTTTCATAAAAATATTATGTTTAACAATGAGAAGGGTTAGGAAACTGAGGGAGGAGATCATAATATGAAATTAAAAAAAAATTGCAACTTTGCTAAGTTCAAAGCAGGGTGTGACTTATGAAAGTTGAATCAGTCATCAATCATCTTTGACAAAGAAAATTAAAGCATGTTTGGTTGGTGATTCAATTGATCTAGAAACAAGAGATTAAATAAAAATTATATTTTTACGTTTTCATGTTATTTCAAATATGTATTTAGTAGCATATTCAAAAATTAAATCTCGATTTAAGAAATATAGCCATAATAATAAAAATGAAATATGTCATAGATAAACCTATATCAAGGGGTTACATTCTTTCCTCTCGTGGATTGAGACAAGGTGATCCACTTTCTCTTTATCTATTTTTACTTTGTGCTTAAGGGTTTTCTGTTATGTTTCGCTCCGCTAGTTTGCAGGGTGTGTTATCTGGAATTACTCTTGCTCGCCTTTTCCCCTGTCTCTCATATGTTCTTTGCAGATGACAATTTGACCTTTTTGAAGGCATCGAGCCAATCAGTTTTGGACATTGAAACATATCCTTTCTGATTATGAGCTTGTCTCGAGACAATGTGTGAACTTTAGCAAATCAGCTATTTATTTCTCACCAAATGTAATTGAAGAGAATGACTCTTACCTTTAGCAAATTCTTTAGGTTCGGGTGGTTCCATCCTTAGGTAAGTACTTAGGGGATGTCGTCCTCCTTTTCTCGGAGTAGGAGTTCTGACTTCAGAGCGTTAAAGGACCGTATTTGGAGTTTTCTTCAAGGATGGAAAGAAAAATCTTTGAGGGACTGCGTCTGGTTAAGCGTATGAGGTTCATCAAGGTCCGAGCTCTCTCTGATTCTTTATCTTTAATCTCGATGTTGAACTACAAAATTGAAATTGCTAGTGAAGTTCATATTGTGGTCACTAATATTCAAAGGGTGAGTGACATTTTCCGGTCCGTGGGGTATGTCCATCTTTTTCGTGAGAGAAATACTATGGCCCACGAATTGGCAAAGAGGGGTTTTACCCAAAACTCCTCTTTTTTAATCTCTGATTTTCCTGATCCGTTGTTAGCTAATCTTGAAAATGACAATTGTACTGATGTAGTCCGGGAGACTTTTTCTATTCCAGTTTAATGAAGTTCAATTTATCTAAAAAAAAAACTAATAATAATAATAACATGAATTACTATATTTAACAACATTTTTATCTTGTTGATGTAGTTTTCATTTTAAAATTTAAAATTCAAAATATATATCCCGAAAAACATATCAACTTTGTTTCAAAATTTTCATTATTTGGATCACAAAATTACAAAATAGTTTTACAAAACAAATCTATCAAACTTATGTTCACTTAATCAATTTAATTGAGTATGAAACATGGTTCTAATTTTCGACACCAATCTGATTGAATTGAACTAAAAAAAAACAGACAAACAGATCCAAAATGAACAAACATCTTCATTTTGCTGTCCAATTCTTTCATTCACGGGAAGAAATTAACACAAACTCCACTCGGTTCATTTCCTTTTGGAGTTTTTAAGATTAATCAGCAAAGGCTCATCAGCTGGATGGATGTTTGGGAAAGAAAATAAAAATACTGTAACTGTTCATTGGGTGATTCGATTTGACTTTTTGTAGCTTGAAAAATCGTTCCTTTATTTGGAATTTCTTAAGAACCGAAAAAACCCAAAATTACCCACAAAAAGGGAGATCGAAATCGAGTCACTGCCACTTGGATTTTCAACAAAAACCCTCCGCCGCTGCCGCCGCCACGGCCACCGCCAACGGCCACCGTATGATCTAGATAAAGAAGATCCAAACATACCCTTTTTTTAGAATCTTGAGGAACAATACAAATCTCTTAACCCCATTTTTTTGGGGGTGTTTATCTGTTTCATCATTTTTTTTTTTTTTGCTTGATTTTCCTTTTCTGATTCATCTCTATAATTCCCCTTTGTTTTTTCTTCTTCTTCGTGGTTTAATCTCTTCTTCAAACATGGCTTCTTTTTCCCTTTTTGTCTATTTTCTTTCCCTTTGTTCTCTAGGGTTTGTGTCTTCAGAATCTCTTCCCCGATCTTCATTTTGCCCCAAAGAATCGGATTTCTTTCTCTATGGGATTCGATCTCAATGCCCTTTCTCTGTGGTTCCCAGCTACCCTTTACAGGTATGATTTTCTCTTATCATTTTCTTGATTTTGTGTTCATTTTCCTTTTGCTTAGCTGCTGTTATCTCTAGTTTCTGTGATGTTTCTTTTTTTTCTTGTCTGGATTCCAACTTTTGTGGAGGCTGTTGATGTTGTTTGTGAAGATTTGTTGGGGTTCCCCTGTTATTCTGTAATTTTACTTTTGGAAATCTTGGGGATTTGGTGTTTGGTTTTCCATATTGAAATCTGTTTGTGGGTTGGGGATTTATGCCTTTAGAATTTGATTATTACAAGAAAAGTAAATGGTTGAATTTTGGTTGTGTTGAGCTCTTTATTGTTCTATACATGATGAACATCCAACTGAGTTTAGGTGAAGAAATTTATACATATTTGCTGTTTTCTCTTTTGCTTTTGTAAATTTTCAAGTGTTAACTAAAAATCAGATTGGAGGAATTTATCTTGAATCAGAAGTTAGAATGTTAATAGGTTTGAGTTGGGATGGATTGAGGCATTTGTTCAAATTTTCGAGTCGACGAGAAAGTCAATCCAAAGGACTCGAGTTTGCATTCAAACCTTACACACATAAAGTTGGGTTGGGTTTTGATTTGAATATAAAACCCTACTTTAGTTTGAATGATTCAAGTTTCTATTTCAAATTATGTAATTAAAGTCAGGTTGAGTTGGGTTAGGTTGATTATTGGTCTTGCTATGAACAAAAACCCTAAATACTATAAAAGTCGTTCTCACTCATTTTGATATTTATTAAATCCAAAAGAAAATATAAACTAGTGTTTAATTGACTTGACTCCATCAATAATTCAAGTAGTATTTGTTTAAAGCTGACACTCTATCAATACGGAAAACATGTAACCTGAGCATAGCTCAGTTGGTTAAGGCATATACCCTCGACCAAGAGGTCAGAGGTTTGAATCTCCACCCCATATGTTGAACTAAAAAAAATCAATATTGAAAACATGTCTCTTAATGCTCCATTTATGTTTTGGGGGGAATAGTAACAAAACCTTTCATTAAGTATGAACAAAACTTTATCAATTTTTCCTTCTCAAAAAAAGTATGAACAAAAGAATTACATCCAAAAAGTAAACAAAAGGAAGCCCCTTTAGAAATTGGAGATTACCAAAAACAAAGGAAAAAGGAAAAAGAAAGCACTCCAATTTGTATGAAGCTGCAAAGTAGAATAGTTACAGAAAAAAAAGGCTGAGTTCATCTCCTAAAGGCACCCATTATGATAGTGTTATAAACAACCTTTTCAAAATATTGAACATCTTCATTTTGAAAACTCTACTGTTTCTTTCCTTCCATAATTATTCCCAATGGCCCAATATGATAGTGTTTCCCCAAATAATTTTTGCTTCATGAAATCTGAAATCTTTCACTGATGATGAAAGGTTCCAAGAGATGCTATTTTTTTTAATAAGGGCGTTCCATAGAGCGATAGAGTTCGCATATTTAAAGTGAAGGAATATCAGATTTGGGTCTTCCCCACGCACTTGCGAAGGATACCAATTAGGAGATATCGATTAACTCTGATATTTCAATTGCATTTTCTCATTTGGTTTCAGTTTTTCAAGGATATTCAATCACATCTCAAGTTTCCAATCAATTTGAGGATGAAGATCTTATAGATTAGGTTGCACATGAATCCAGTACACAAATCAAAGCCCCTTCCATTTTAG
Organism: Herpetospermum pedunculosum; assembly: GCA_028017165.1. Lineage (NCBI taxonomy): Eukaryota > Viridiplantae > Streptophyta > Magnoliopsida > Cucurbitales > Cucurbitaceae > Herpetospermum > Herpetospermum pedunculosum. The sequence goes on from CM051525.1 coordinate 59,398,391, forward strand.
GAGCTAAAAAAAACTTTTGAAAGAATAAAGAATTCCCTCGTAACCATCATAGGTTGACCTAGTGGTCAATAAGGGTCTTATAAATAATAAAAGGTTTAGAGGGAATAGGTTCAGACCATGGTGGTCACCTACCTAGGATTGAATATCCTACGAGTTTCCTTGGCAACCAAATGTAGTAGGTCAGGCGGTTGTCCCGATGTCCCGTGAGATTAGTCGAGGACATCACGAGGGATATGAGTAGATATTGGAATTGCAAAAATCTCTTCTGCAATTTATGACAGACATGGTATTTAAAGGAATTAATTTTCCATTAGTACATGATACAAAAACGTTACTAAGGTACTTGGTTCAAATAAATACAAATCCAAATCTTCTTCATATCACAACTTTTCCTTTCCATCATCTTATGGACCATGATGAACTAACTAATGCCAGTTCATCATTCTTGTGAATCCTTGGAGTAACTTTCTTTGTGAATAGTGATAGGAAATACTATATCTATCACTTATTCTAAGAAATAACACTCAATCATTCTACATGTAGGCTAGTGTGAGTGCAATATAATTGACATTTTGCAAAGAATTTTAAAAATTGACTATCAGTTGATTCTCTGACAACGGGTTCATTTCCCTATGCTTATGAAAGATAGGATATCAAACTTCGGACATGAAACACAACAAAGGTATCTGGGCCCTTTTGCCTCGACTATTCAAATAGCGACTTTCACTTGTCGGAATAATCATCCTAGCAAAACCATATCAACCCCTCTGCATCACATTTGTTTCAATGTAGAAAGATAAAATTTAGTTTAGCTGGAGGAGTATAGAGTGTAAGTGGTGCATCTTTGTTTTAATCTTTTACTAATGGTATGTTAGTCTAATGGTTATTAAATTTTGCAACCAATTACTAAAATCTCCTATAGGCTACACGCCTACAACCTTAAGTATGTTGGTTTTTCTTTTCTCATATTGATTTTCTTTGTCCCTTTTATGATCTTTAGGTGGATGGGAATTACCTTGATATGACTTTGACTTCTCATAAGAAGATCGGCTACACCTCCGTGTTCATATATGCTTCGTGGTGCCCATTTTCTCTCCGTTTGCGCCACACGTTCGAAGCTCTCAGTTTCTTGTTTCCTCAAATAGAACACTTGTTGGTTGAGCAATCTTCTACACTACCAAAGTAAGCAGCCCCTGATTTTCTTTCTCAATTGTAAATTCTGGTCTTGGAACCCGTGCTTCTTAGTTAATTATTGTGTCCTGTTTTACCGTACTGGATGCATTTTTGTCATTTCAATAAACAATCATCATAATTTTGTTCGGATTGTTTCCAAGGAAAATTCTACGATAACTGTCCCGAGTTATTTGTGCATCATGAACCTTTCTATATTCTCTACATTTGATCAACCAATAACAATTACCCAACTAATAAGACGATAAATTGAAGCAATCTCCCTATTGGTGTTTTTAAGTGCTGATGAGATTCTTTTTTTCCTGGCATCGAAACTAGAATAGGATTTTATGCTGGTTTTCAACCTCCTTACTTATACATTTGTCTTCTATTTTAGTGTACTCTCAAGATATGGAGTCCACAGCTTCCCCTCTATATTGCTGGTGAACGGGACATCACGTGTTCGATATCGTGGTCAAAAAGATATACTTACGCTTGTTCGTTTTTATAACCGAATAACAGGTAAGGTTCTCTCGTGTTTTCACATATGCTGGGTGTGTGTGATCATATGCTAAAATGAGTTGCGTTTCATTATGTCAGGATTAAAGCCGATTCCATACTATAACAACGATGAGTTAGTTACGATCGAGAGTGTTGGGAAGCCATTAATCCAACTGCCAAAGACTTCCTCACCAAACAACATATTGAAGAGCGAACCTTTGTTGGCATTGTCCTTTGTATTCATCTGTCTTCGTATAGCAATCTTCAATCTACCGCATGTGCTATATCACTTAAACAATCTCTGGAGATCTTACATACCCCACCTAAATTTGGAAATATTTGGCGAAACACGACAACTTATGGGGCGTATTCTTCACATGGTCGATATCAGACGGGCGTGGGCCAAGCTGAGGCTATGCAAGACAAAGAACAACTTCCAAAAGGGAGCAAGGAACGCCCGTGTTTGGGCGTCATCTCTGGCTTCTGTCTCGTTGGGTGAATCTTCATCCTCGAGATCGACTTAGGTTCACCTAAACCTTGTAAAAGTGAAACTTTTGATGATAGAACATTTTACTTCCTGGTCAAACCCAAGTCTTCTTCTTGCATTAGAGGTAGTATAGAGAATAGTGGGTAGGCTTTTTGGCCTCCTCTTCTGAAGGCATGTAAATTTTACAAATTGTTTCTCTTATATATATATATATATATTGTATATTATACATATTACACACAATCAGGACATGTGTAGATCCAAACTAGCTGTTTTGTTTGTTGAATGCTAGGTCGGTTCATAGTCGGATTGAATTTGGTAGGTAGTACTTGAGTTTTACACTTCGGAAAGGCACGTTTAGAACAAGATTGTCAGTCTAAGCATAATTCAACTTCAACTTGTTAAAAATTTAAAACATATACTTTCTACTAAAAAGTCAGAGATTCGAATTTTTAATCCTACATGTTAGAACCTATTTAGAACAAGATTGTCAATCTAAACATAATTCAACTTTTTAAGACGTATATCTTCGATCAAGAGGTCGGAGATTTGAATTTTTAACTCTACATGTTTAGAACAAGGCTCGTTGGGACGTAGTTGTTGGGTTCGTAAGAAAGTTAATTATTAAATTGAGAGGAGAGGATAAGGCTGGGCTTGTGGGGGCATTTGATTTAGGGACCAGATTGGGAGTGAGTTTGTTTTTGTCCATTCCATTTGGAAGAAAAGTGGTTTTCTTTGATTGAATGTGATTGAAGATATTTGTTGTATAAGAGGCCAAATTGCCAAAGAGTTGGGGAGTTTGCTTGTTCAAATAGTATTTGTATTAATGTTTTTGTAGTTTAGGAGTTTCCACATGTGACCATTGCCATAAAATTTCGTAGCTATTACGAGCGAGTTCGTTTGGTAATGTTTCTATTTTCTATTTTTTAGTCATTGATTTTTTCGTATATAAAAAAAAAAAAAGATATTTAATCGCATTGCTTACTTTTTCTTATTTGCTTTAAAAAAAATGGATCAAAAATACAAATTTGACAATCATTTTTATTTTTTTTTAAGAGAAAATCATTTTTACTCATATAAATTTAGTTGTCACTTTTAACTTTAAATTTTCTAATTTAATCGAATTAAACTTTGAACTTAAATAACTTTTGTAGTTAAAGGCATTCTCAAAACTAAATTAGAAAATTGCTCATAAACCCAAAATCATGTCACATACCAAAATGTATTTCATGTATTTCTCAAATTTAAAGTTGTTAACAAATATGTTCTTTTTTTTGTTAGCAAGCAAACCATAGTTACTAATTTTTTTTTTTTTTTTTTTAAACAACCAACTTTCATTAATGAGGGAAGAACGCCCGTAGACTCAACATGATTACAAATGTTTGAATCAAACAATAACAAAACTTGTAACCAACTTGATATAAAGTCCTCCCAAGAGGATCAACCTCTAATGAAGAACGTTTGAGCCACCACACTATGAGTCACTCCATTGATTGTTCTTGGGATAAAGTTGAGTCATTTAACCCTAACAACACGCATCCACTCCCTAATTTCATCTATCACAACTCCTTGTGGGGACAACTGCAAATTCTGAGTATAAATAGCCTTCACCAGAACTTGTGCGTCAGACTCAACCCATAAATTGTTGATACCCCCCTCGCCCCCAATTTCAGACTATAAAGAAGAGCAAGGGCCTCAGCCGATAACGGATCAAGCTTCCCCTGAATACAGTCTGATGAAGCCATCACCAAATTCTCACTAGAATTACGAATAATCACCCTCACTCCAGCTTTATTCTCAAAGGAATGACAAACAACATCAACATTCATCTTGTAATCATTCATAGTTAGGGGATTCCACACTGGCGGAGTTTCCGAGACCTCCCCACTTGGTTCGTCCGTCATAGATGTCAGAACATTAAAGAGCCCGAAAACTCTGTGATAGTTTTGACTCCATTCTACCTTCAAAGCAGCAGAAGGAACAATGATGTTATTTTCCCGATTGTTGCGATCATTCCATATGACCCAACATGCCACACAAAAGATCCATGTGTGATGTGGACGAGGTAGAATACATCTCCAACAAAATATCATGGACAGTTGGATGATGTATCATCAACGCACGAACCTTCAAGTTAAGCAAAGCCCATATCTCCTTCGCTCTCTTATAATCAAAGAAAATGTGGAAAGTAGACTCTCTTTCTTTCCCACACCCCACGCACCACGGGTGCACCGACATGGTGCGCTTGCAGAGATTCTGATTTGTTGGAAGAATATCATGGTTTCACATGAACACCTTCACAGTTTCTATCAATTTTCCAATCTGGCAGGGTTAGAGCTATCAGTAGTATTCAGATATGAGAGAAATACCTTGTATGCACTTTTCGTAGTAAAGTCTTCATTTCTGGTATAATGTCAAATTCATGTGTCCTGCACATTATTTTTGCAAATGAGAATAGATAGGATAATGTCAATATTCACTTCCCACAAGTGAGTTTGTAGTTTCTCCCTGTCCCAATGCCCTGCGACAGTAAGTAGATCAGCAACACGAAGGTTGCTCGATACCTGAGAAAGAGGAGTACACAACTTAAAAGAGGTTTCTTTCGGTATCCACTGATGGCCAAGCAAAGTGTCTTCCCCATTTCCAACACGCTTCCGAATACCCAACTCTAGCAACTCTCTGGGTCACAACAGACTTTTCCGCATATAAGATGAGCAATGTCTGAGTTCAACGTCCAGAATGCCCGAGTCTGGGAATATCTCCCCTTCAACATTCGAGCAACGAGAGAATCAGTGTTTAAGTAGCCGCCAAACTTGTTTTGCTACAAGTGCTTTATTGCGACCATCGAGGCTCCAAAACCCCATTTCACCCTTCTCTTTGGGGATACATATTTTTTCCCAATATTGCTAGTGAATCTTTCGGTGTGTTTGGGGGACCCCATTAGAACCTCGCCATATATTTAGTTAGTTTCTCACGGAAAAATTTAGGAAGTCGGATAACAGACATCGCATAAGTAGGTATAGACTGTGCCACAACTTTAATGAGGATCTCCTATCCCTAGAAGAGAAAAGATTATTTTTCCACCCTGTGATAACTTTTTAGACCCTTTCCCTCACGTACTCGAGGTCTTTACTTTTGTTTAGTGAAAAGTGAGATGGAAGGCCAAAATATTTGCCTAAGTTATCCACCACCCTCATATGCAAAGAATTTTGAATCTCTTCCTTCACCACAACATTAACATTCAGGCTAAACAGAATTGTTGATTTAGAATAGTTAACACACTGACCTGAAGCCTTCTCATATATTTGGAAGATGTCTGTAATTAAAGCACATTCATCCACCGATGCTTTACATAATACGACGTTGTCGTTAGTCAACAACAGATGGGAAACTTTTGAACTTTGCCTAGAAATCGTACATCATGCTAACTCACCCTGAATCTGAGCTGGATTTAACAAACTGGAAAGACTCTCAACACATAGCAAAAAAAGGTAGGGTGATAATGGTTCTCCCTACCTCAGCCTTCGTTGGGGATGCAATAGACCTCGCGCCTTCCCGTTAACCACAACTGAAAAGCTGACTGTTGTAACACAATTTGTAATCATGGATATCCAGGATGAAGCAAAATCCAATTTTTCCATTATGTGTTCGAGAAAGCACCATTCAACCCGATCAGAGGCTTTACTCATATCCATTGATTGTCGCCATACCATTTCTACCATTCTTTTATTCATAATGTATTGGAACCACTCATAGCTCACCACAATATTATTTGTTATCAGTCTGCCTAGCACGAAAACACTCTAGAACTCCGATACAACATTTAGAAAAATTTGTTTCAACCTGTTGGCCAAGGTCTTTGTAATGATTTTATAAGAAACATTACAAAGACTTATGGGCATGAAATCTTTTGCCTATTTTGGATGCTTAATTTTTGGGATGAGAACAATATTAGAGTGGTTCCACTCCTTTACTGAAATACCGTCGTTCAAAATGTTAAGGCAAGAAGCAACCATCTGGTTCTTTAAAATATCTCAGTATTTCTAGAAGAAAAGAGTTGGAAAGTCATCCGGCCCAATAACCTTAGAGGGAAACCTTTGGAAGAGAGCGTGGCACACTTCTTCTTCGGTAAAGGGTGCCAGCAACAACTCATTCATCTATGCTTTAACCTTGCGAGAGACATCCTTAATTGCCGCTTCCATTTGATGGTCAGTGGGCCTTTCAGAATTAAAGAGATTCGTAAAGTAGTCAAGAAAAACTCTTTCAATATCCCCCTCTCTTGAAAGCCCCTGACCACTCATATCTCGGATGGAATAGATAGTATTTTTCTCTTTGTGCAACGATGCCTTTTTGTGAAACCATTTAGTATTACCAATCGGAACATGGCAAGATTTCGTGAAACTATGAATGAGGTTAATCTTCGAGATTTGGGTTTTAAAGGAAATATTTGTACTTGAGCAAATAGATGTATTAATGAACATATAATCCTGGAATGACTTACCGATTTTTGGGAAACAAAAGTCTTTGTAATTTATTTGTTAATATAAAAGTCTCTCATTTGCGCAACGATGAAGATTAACCTCATTCATAGTTTCACGAAATCTTGTCATGTTCTGATCGGTAATACATTTATTACCATATTTTGTGTCATAAATTTTGTACATTAGTATTTTATGATATTATATAGTTTATAATAAATTATGCTATACTTTATTTTAACATAATACATCATTTGTTTACAACATATGGGGAGAGAGATTCCAACTTGAGACCTCTCGCTCATAGTTAATACATCATGTCGGTTGAGCTATGTTCATGTTGGCTAACACAATACATCATGTTGTACTTTTTTTCATTTTTTTAATAATGAAATAAGTTTTTTTTTTGTTGACAAGAATTTCATTGATCAAATTGTCAAAATGGCCAATGAACTACAATCAGGATCATAGTTTAACAAAGTACATAACCAGATTTGGTATGATCGCACCCGACATGGAATGCACACAAATTCCATTTAAGTTGAGCGGGGCGACATGACCCAATGCAACACGTGTGATGAACACAAGTCGCAAAAGACCGATCGACGAGAGAAGAGTCGCGAGTAGGTCGAAGCGACCGACGGGGTCCGCACGGACACCCGGTTCATAGAAAATTAACGAGCATGAGCGTAGTAAAATTTTAAACAATTGAAAATTAAAATAAGAAATAAAAATTGAAAATTAAGATAAGAAAATAAGTTCCATAAAACAAAAAGGGGTGCAACACGAGGACGCAAATGCTTTAACTAACAACTGAGTGTCTGATTCTACCCAGAAATCTGTTAGACTCTTCCTTGTTGCTTCTTGTAAACCATGGAGAAGCGCCATAGCTTCTGCCAAGAGGACATCCAACTGATTAGAGAGAAATACAACCACCAGACGCCCCTGAGAATCTCTAATGACCACCCCCAACCTTGTGTCATTTTAAATGGGATGACAAGAAGCGTTAAGATTGAGTTTAAGAACTCCTTCCACTAGAGGTGACCAATGAGTAGCAAGTGAATCAACGAGAGAGTTTTGATTCTAGTTATGCTCGTCAACCCTTGGGGATAACTATACCTATCTCCTCACCCGAGATAATCCATAATCCTTTCAGCCTTAATTTCCATCGTTGGAATTTGTTCCACCTTGTCAAAATTAACAAAGAAGCTATATTCATTTTTTTAAGCTCAACCACAGATTCACTATGACTACTTCAGTTTAGGTCACCCGCTTCTTTATTCTAGACTAGAAGATTCTATCGACTTAAAAATTTATGTCGATAGGGCTAAATCGGAGGCATGACTCCGATACCATTTATAAGGGGACACCGACTCCAAATATCTCTCCGCAATTGTATGCTATTGTTCACTTAGAGAATATCATTAGAGATAATTGTCATCACACTCACGATCACACTTTATACAGTCAAGGTGGGACACATCTTTTTTTTTTTTTTTTTTTTACTGAAATTCTCTATTTTAAAAAATATTTTACTTTAAAATAAATTACCTTTTCAAATTCAAAAGTAGGATCGAGAAACAGATACAATAAACCATAAAACACGTGTCAACTAATCCAAAACAACAAATCCACTAAACATGCCTTTCACTTTTTAAAAAAAAAAATATTTAGAATTTCACGACATTTGAGGTTTATATTGTTGTGTATATCACTACTAGAAAAATGAGAACAGATGACATGTGGGGCATCCAAAAATTAAGAAGGGGAAAAAAAGTAGTTTGGGGCACGTTTTTGGGAAAAAACGGAGTTTTTTTTCTTCAGATTTTCGAAACTTAATAACAGTTTTTTAATGTCGTCAATCGATGACAATTTTAAATTGTCCTAAATCGTTTACCTTTATTAACTATATTAATTTGTTTATGTTTTTTTTTACTCAAGCATGTTTTTTTAGAAACTAGAAAATATTTAAAAAAGAATTAGAAGTAATTTACAACTAAAAAATAATTAATTAACCAATAAAATAAAAAGAGGAAAAATGAAAAAAAAATAAAAGTGAAAAAAAAGGAAAATCAAAATTTTGAAAAAAAACACTCAAAATTTATAAATATATATATATATATATATATAATATTATTGGTATTATTTAATATAATATTAGTTAAAAAAAATATATTAAAGTGGAGCGTTGAAGACCGACGCCCTTCATCCCTCATATCTTCCTCCCTCTAAAGTCTTCTTCCCCCTCAAAACTTCATCTCACTCCCTCAACTCCGACCACCCATGTCGCCTCGCCTCCCCCTTCGCTCAGCCGAACGCCGCTGCACACCGCTCTACTCTCCCCTCCGAACGTCAGCCACATGCCTTGCTCGTCGACGCCATCCTCGTCTCTGATTGCACGCAGTTCCGCTCTCTCCTCCGACTTAATTGTTTAAGGGTTCTAATTCGAGAAATTGGAATTTCTAGTTTAGTCCTAAGTTGAGAAATTAAATTTATATATATTTTTTTAAATAAAAAAAAGAAGTCTTTTGGTTAGTAATTTAGAAAATAAATTTGTACCTATAATTGTTCTCGTTAGTTTTTTGAGTTTAAGAATTAACGTCCTTTTGTAAGTTTTTCGACGACCACCTACGCGACGATTTGTCTTCTTCTTCGCGACAGACGATGATTGCAACGACCCGAACTTCAGGTAAGAGACATTTATTTCATTTTTATTATTATCGAGTGAATTTAATGGAAGAATCGCTTAAAATTTAGGCTTAGTAGATGCTAGGGCCAATCGTGTGACTAAGTCAAACTTCGGATCAATGAATTAATAATAATAATAATAATAATAATTTAATATTATTATTATTTAATATAATATAATATAATAATATTATTATTATATATTATTATATAATATAATATAATATTATTATTATTATTATATAAATAAAATTAAAAAAATATATATCAAATAAGAAAATTGGGTCTTCTTCTTCGAAGATCCACCTTTCAGACACATCCCCAAACCCTCCCCTGTTCTCACTCTCTCCCTGAGCTTCCCTCCATTTCGGCCAACCACGACCTAGCGACTCCCACCTCCGGCGGGGACGGGTTTCGGCGGTTCATTGCGCCTCCTCTTGTGACTGTGAGCGACAATCTTCGACGGTGAACCGTTTGGTTTGTGATTCTTTTTCCTAAACATTCTCACAAATAAATTTTATTTTGGATTTTTTTTTTATATCTAAATAAGGGCTTTTACATTAGGATTATCGGGAACAAAATAAGAACAAGAATTATCACAATCAGAACAGGAAACAAGAGTAAATATAACTAGTTATTTAGTTGATTGACTGGTTTGGCTTCCAACTTCAATGTTGTATTGTACTTTTATGTTCATTTGAGGACTTGTTTAGTTGATTGATGTTCAAAATGACTTATACACATTATAAATTATAAATTATCTATTTTTAAAAACAATTGAAATATATAATTTATAAACATAATTAAAAATCAGAAACAAACACACAAATATATATATCAAAATTGGTAGGTATTTTCTTAAATAGAAAAAATTGTCATCAAAAGCACCTGTTTCTCAACAAATAAAATGATACAAAAAAATAGAGGGAAAAAAATATCAAACTTTTTCTTAAACTTTTAATTTCATAAAATTCAACTTCCTTAAACATAAACATTACAATCATCTATATTTTTTTTTTATTTACAATCTATTTTTTTTACAAAAATATTTTTTATTAATGAGGATTGAACTTAACAAATATACATATGTAAATACCGCAATTTTTATCCTCTTATAGACCTGCATTTAAAGTTTGGATAGTAGAATTTTTGTTGAAATTATAAAACAGCCATTTTTGTATATTGAATTATTCAAAAAAAAAAAAAAAAAAAAAAAAACTTGTAAATTAACGTTGTTTAATTGTGTAACAGTTGAATTTTTATTTATTTATTGAAATTAACAATCTTTAAAAGATAATTATTATTTTTTGTTTGAATTAGTAGGTTAATAATATAGTAAAATTTTGAAAGAGTAAATAGATCCTTTGTGAAAGTCTAGAAATAAATTTAAAAAATCATATTGAAAATTGATACATGTTAGTGATATTTAGGATTTTTTATATTAATAATGCACTTTAAATAAATTATTACAGAAGAGTAGATTTCAAAGTATTTACAAAATTAGGATACCTAACTCGTGTCCATGGTACACAATGTAGGAGTAACTCGTGTACCATGCACACGAGTTATGATCTATCACGTCACATGTAACTCATGTCCATGGTACACAATTTAGGAGGTAACTTGTGTCCATAACACACGACTTAGGTTGACACGTCATGTAAATCGTGTCCATGGTACACGAGTTACTCCCTAAATCGTGTACGATGGACACGAGTTATGCCCTAAATTGTGTACCATGGACACGATTTAGAAAATCGTGTCCATAGTACACGATTTAGGTACCATAATTTTATAAATACTATGAAAACTACCCTATTTCTATAATAAGTTATTTAAAGTATATTATTAATATAAAAAATCCTCATATTTAGGGGTAAAGTTGATATTCTCCATTGATAAATAAAAAATATTATAAAAGTATCCAATTAGGCTAATGTTTCCCAAATCACACCCCATCTATAATGTCAATCACAAGATTCTTAGTAAATTATAAATTTTCTAAATTTTTAATTTTGGTAAAAAATTCGTTAAATACAAAATTTAAAATTTAAAATTTTAGTAACTAAATAAATACACGAAAAGATTAAATTAATAATTTATCATAATATAAAATATAAAAACTTATGTTTATAGTTTCTAGACAATCCCATCAAGCAACCGACAACCTTTTTTTAATAGTTTTTGGGCCCAAACTTGTGAGGCTGTGATTTGTTAGAATCGCCTAAAAACAATAATAATAATAATAATTACACGTAATTATGATACCCGTCTCCAATTATTTAGTTTATAAACATTATTTTTGGTATAAATATTTTAGTTGTGTGAAAGTGTTTCCAAAAAAAAAAAAAAAAAAAAAATCAAAATCAAAATTTTGTTTGTTTTTAGAATTTGGCCATGTTTCCTTAAAAAAAAAAAAAAAAAAAAAAAAAATAGGAATTCACGCTGACTGGCGAGTCTGCCGTCTCCACGGCTTTTTCTTTTGCAGGCTTCCTCAAGTCTTCGAGTGTCGATCTTCGCTTGGGTCGGCCCCGAGGTTCTACCCTGGCTTTTCATTGGTTCCTCCCAAACAATAGGCTCTTTTTTCTCATATAGCGTGCATCTTCAAGAGAGGCACCAGTGAACTTAAACCAAAAACTATAAAACAAATGGTTATCAAACGAGTTTAAACGTTTTTTCTTAATTTAAAGATATTTTTTAAACGAAACTCATAGTTCACAATTATTTTTTTTAAAGTGGAAAAGGTATTTTTGACAATTTTAACCTAGATTATTACTTCTAGGAACAAAGATTTTTTTTCCATATCTTGAGATAGAATTTTGTTCTCTCCAGCTTCCTTCCCCTAAATTTGGCTGAGAAGAAGAAGCTAGAATCCAAGAAGGTTTATCATTTGAGTTTGTTGGGTGGACCCATCCAACCCTTTTGTCAACTACTGTTTGGGAAATAAGAAGGATAAGCACTCCAACACCGTCAAATCCTTCTCTGCTTTTGGTACTACTCCCTTCTCCAAGACCAACAAGACAACAAACACCAGAACAAAAAAGAAAAACAAAAGATGAAATTTTGATTCTTCTTCCATATAAACTCACCCTTTTCTACTTCTTCAAGAAAAAATAAGAAAAATGGACCTCCATGAGTGGGAAATCCTCTCTGATGATGGATTGCTCGATTACAAAGAAGATCAGAAGAAGATCATCTCCACTAACAAGAGAAATTCTTCATCTTCTGATGCCAAGATCATGTTCGACATGAACTATTTCTTGTGTCCATCAATGGATTCAAACCAAACTTCTTCTTCTTCTTCAAGGTTGCCTAAACAGCTGATGATCCCTGTTCATCTTCAATTGGATTCACCAATTCTCAAAGTCCCAGATGATGATTCACCAACACTGAAAGAAAGAGAAAAAGGGGCTATGGTGATCAGTGTTGTGAAGGAAGAGAATGATCATCAGAAAGAAGGCGATCAAGATACTGTTACTCAAGTTTTCTTCAAGAAAATGAAGGAAAATGAATTTGTCGACATGAAACTAGACTCACCCAGATCAAGCAACAAGGGAACAAAGGCTCAGATTGATGTTGTAGGGCATTATCAGTTTGATGATGGGTGTGAGGCTAAGGAGAACATTGCAGGAAACTGCTCTCCCAGAATGAATTTGATGACCCAGAAAACCAACAAGGAGAGTGGAGCTAAAGAGGAGATGAATTGGGATGGATCCACGGGTGGGTTGAACTTACTGAAATGGAGCTTGAATGGGATTGGAGCCATTTGTTCCTTTGGTGTTGCAGCTGCTACTATTTGTATTCTGTTCTATGGAGGCAGCCAACAAAAACTGAGAATCCAGATTTACACCGATGATAAGGTCAGAAATTCAAAACTCTTGTGTAATATTACATCAAACAGTAATGAATAAACAGAACTTTTATGTAAGTTAGGAGTTCAATGGAGATTTCAGTTCATATAACCCAACCCAAACCTGTATAAAACAACCATCTAACACTATAATATTTGGTTGCCATTTTTTTTCCGGTCACATTCCCGGTGGGATCGTGACAGGAAGAAGTATGGAAACTATTTTTGAGAAATTGACCAATTTCCTATAACCCAAAACTCAAGGAGGTCATTTCCAACAAATGCCCATATTAAAATCTAAATAAATGGTCGGACTCATTCTCTCTAAATTCTTGATTATTTCTAATCTAACTCATGACGTTTACAGCAAAAAGCTTATTTCATAACATTTGATTGCAGAAATTAAAGCAAGCGGTTCAGCATGCTACTAGATTAAATGAAGCAATTTCAGCAGCAAGAGGACTTCCACAGATAAGGGCTCGCATAACCTGCGGTGGCCGCTATGATGTTCTCTAAGAAAGTCAAAAATTGGCTCTGCCTTGAAGGGAGACTCTATACTAGAGGTTGAATTGAGGTGGATTTGCCAAAGACAAAATCTATCACTTTATGCAAAGTTTACCGTGTCTGTACATAGATTATAGTTATAAGCACAAAAATAGGTTCAGTAGTCCTGGTTGGATTATATTGGATGGATTACTACTGAGTCTAAGCCAATAGTGAGTGTTGTTTCGCCTACCTATTGTATAGGTTTTTTATGGTTTTGTTGCGTCTTCCAGTGGTTCTGGAAAAATGGTACAATCTTTATACACATTAGTCAGTGGCAAATGCAAGAGATTATTTTACAGGCATAAATCATGAACAAAACTTTATTTTATATAATGTTCAAGCCAACTTGCAAGACAATGAACTGATCTTACTATATTTATAGTAAGATGTTTAATCTTAGGTAGGTGGATCATAGTTTGAATATATTTCCTTATTTGAAAAATGAAAACCAAAACTTGTGAAATCTTGAACAAAACTCAATATTTAATGGTTAGAACACCACTAAAGTCCGTCTTCAGCAGAATGCCTTGAAACTCAATTTGACTTCAAAACACTCAAAAGGAGTTTCAATCTTTAAGAAGCAACAAGAACTTAATTATTGGGAATATAGATGTCTTACACACAAGGGAACTATCCCCCTAAATTATGGGCTGGGAACAGAAAATTGAATTATGATTGAGTTGAATTAAGTTACCCGAGAAAGAAAGATGTTGCTTTGTCTTGGTAATGGTTTGTCAGAGGTTCAATCCAACTTACTCTAGTTTCCCACTGATTGAAATCACCTATATACATGGCAAACGATAAATGAAGCTAGGTGCAGATAAAAAGGATGGGACTTGAATTCAAATGATAGTGAAAGAGAGAGAATGACCGACTGAATAATGGAGCAATCAATTCTAGAAGAGAATTATCTCTCTTTTTCTATATTTGAACAGTAAACAATAATACAAAATCGATCAGATCAAATAATATCCTCCTCCTTTATAATTTCTAAGGAATACTTGAGAAAAGAAGAAAATCTGAAGTCCAATGAAAGGGAAAGAGATTCATGAGTCATGACCCACTTCAGAAAGTGAAATCTCCATTGTAGGATTAGAACTAGGAACAAAATATCAAACCCCAATTGTATTATTCACAAAATACATTGCTTTGAACATCAAACAATGCAACCCATTTACGCAATCAACGACATATTTCACAATCAGATTGTCAAGCACGAATCAAATTCCAAAGTCCAAATCGATCAACAGAACACCATTTTCACAAATCTACATAACTTTGTTCAATCAAAACAGAATCGAAATCTAAATACAACCCTCCTCGATTCCACTAAAAAGAAAGAAGATTCAATTGGGATAGCTTAGATTCGCAAAAGCTAATAGAACCCAGATCAAATTCGTTATAAAAAGAGGTAAAGAATCAAAAAAATGAACAACAGATAAAGGGGGATGAAGAGAAATGTTCGAATCTATTTAGGAGAGGAACGAAATAAAAAAGCGTTCGACTCATCAAAAGAAACAGATTCGTTGATGGAATTTGATATCCGATCATATTATTAATGTAAGCCTCTGTCTGAACCAGACGGTATGAAAGAGAACCACTGGTTATTCGAAGGCTAAATCATTTCAATTTTCATTCTTTTTCCCCCAAATCTAAACGAAACGAAAACCATTAGCGACATTAGAAGAAGATCTTGCAGAAATTGAAGAGGAAAATCGAAAATCTGAATGAAAAACAGAGAGAAATTGGTTGTTTGCTTTGAATTTACGCAGTGAATTAACGATGATTGAAGATAGGGGGGCGGGAACATTTTAATAGCGACATTAGGTTTAGGGTTTCTATGCAGGGTTCGGTTTGGGCTTTTCGAATTGGGTCAGGGTCTTAAATGGGCTGGGCCTTTGTTGTCGTACATGTGAAATTACTTCATTGCCCTATTATGAAAAGTTAATAATAATAAAGATTGGTACGAGCAAGGACGAAAATATCTAATTTATCGATATTGATATCGGTAATTCAGATTTACGGATAGATAGACGAATATTTCGATAAAAATTACGGATATAACATAAATTTATAGAAATATTGTAATTTTTTTTGTGAAACTTTAGAACAAGCTTAATTAAACAATACACTATTACTTTAAGCATATGTTTTAAAAATTAGAAGTCAAATATAAATAGTAATAGAATAATATAGAATATTGAAAACCGAAAAATGAATATAAACTTGAATATTTTATTGATAAAAACTTGAGGTCATACAAGTTGAAAGTTTAATTATAAGATGTGGTCTTGGAGGTATTAAACTAGCATTAATATAATTGATTTGATATCGACAATACTCCTCCCAACTCATGGTACGTTCAAAACCTCGAACATAATTTAAAGTATAATACCCATGAGTTTCAACATCGACTGCAATGATACCAATAGGAGGATACCTTTCATTAAACCATGTTCATCTAAATGAGGATGGTAAGAAGAATGGAGATAATGTAGAGGTTCTGAACCTGAGTCTTCATAACCTTGTAGAGTAAATTGTGGACCTCGTGTATAAATCGATGTAGTTCCATGAAGTTTACTATAACCAAAAGAACCATAATCATTTGAATGACTATAGTTACTAGTATTATCATAGCCATAATTATCATTGTTATAGCTATAATTATTACTGTTATAACCATAGTTACTACTGCTATTATAGTCAGATTGTCCTCCATGTCTATACTGACTATCCAAACTCATTTCCTCCGTATTTGAAACAAGCGAATCTTCATCAAATTGAGCATCGTAATTCGTGGATCTTGGACGGAGTAAAGATTTTCCTATTGCTCCAATTCCTGGCCCTCCAGCTCTATGACCATGATCGGTGTCTTGTGTGGCATGTGTGAATTGAAATTCTCAGTGAAGGGGTTAAGTCCTTCATATTGTTCACTCACTCCAACATTTTCCTGAATTTGACCGCCTTCACCACCATTACCATCAGTACTGTCATCATCATCATCATCATCATCATCATCATCATCATCATCATCATCATTAGTATTACCATGATCTTGTTGATGTTACTCTTGCTCTTCTGCAGTAGTTAAGTTATAGTATGTGGCACGCATGTTTTGTTCAAGAGAGTCCATTGAATGATCACCACCACTACTACTTACTACATCTTCATTTATCACACGTTGAACATTAATACTTGCTTCTCGTGCAACACTATCAACTTGTGGATCTGGATTACATTGATCATCGTCGAGGTGTGCAGGTCGAACCCACATATAGAGTGGATCACTGTCTTCATCACTTGGGTTAACTCCAACTTTGAGCAAATCCAAATAGTCAGTAGTTTCATCCACCTTATCTGCTTCCGCTTGCATATCCCTTACTTTCAACTTCTTCTACAATTAGAAGAGAGAGCTAGCAAAGAAGAAGAGAGTTGAATCAAGTTGAGATTGAGACTTGAAAGTGGTGTGGGAGATGAGTGGTGTAGTAGAACTCTTTTATATGCACAAAATTATGGGTTAAAAATGAAAATTTTGGCTTAGATACTTAAACAAGTTAAATTCACATCAACTTTTAAGTTAGAAGTGAAGTTTGAGGTGAAAGAACAATGAAAAATTGAAAATGAAGTAAAAACACAATGACAAAAAGTGAAAATAAAACATGAAAATAAGTTGTTTGAACTTAAATTACATTCAACAAAAATTGGAGAAATATCTGCCAGATATCCACCATTTTTTACATATTTTCTGTCGAAATATCCACGATATGTCCGCCGAATATCCGCGAAAAATCCACAGTTTTTTTTTTTTTTTTTTTGAGAATAAGCTCAGTACAAACTATGATAAAGAGACATCACGAAGTACAAAAGACTCAATCTGGGGAGGGACCTCCTCCATCCACACGAAACTCTGACGCAATCTCAGAGCTAACTGCCCTAGCTTATGCGCCACCACATTCCCTTCACGATGAACAAACCTACAGCGACCCTCACATAAGAGAAGTAAACGAGAACCCACCTCCAAAACAAGCACACCCACTTCCGACAAATCTTCGACCCCCTCCTGGAATAAACGGCATATCCGAGAGGAGTCTGACTCAAGCACCAGAGGATGCAACCCAGCCTCCCTTGCCAATCGCAAACCTTCAACCGCTGCCAACCCTTCTGCCATTGCCACACTTCGAACATTCGAGAGCCACGTCACTGCAGCTAACATAACCGCACCACAAGAGTCCCGGACAATCACTCCCACACCAGTCACACCACCCTCCTTTACAAACCCAGCATCCACGTTTACTTTAAACAAACCAGGAGGAGGAGGACACCATTTAGCCCCAGAGCGACCACCTCGAGGAAGAATCCGAGCACCCCCCCTTTCTCGTGCTTCCCGAAAAACCCTCACGTAGTTCGAAGCCCACCCACCAAGGTCCACCGACGCCCGACACCCCAGTGTCCGAACTCGATTCCGATAGCCCCACACCGCCCACAACAATACACATAGTTCCTCGAACTCGCGCCATCCCAACTTCGCTTGAAGGGACCATAACAGAGTAGTCGTGTCCCCCCCAACCTGCAACTGCAACAGACAGCCAAACTTCGAGGCCAACAGGATCCTTCGCACAAACTTACAATGCCAGAAAACATGAACGCCCGCTTCACCCCCCTTACCACAGAGAACACACATATTAAGAACATCAATCCCCCTTCTCCCCAAATTATCCACAGTAGGTAAACGATTCAAACAAAGACGCCAAACAAAAATTCGAATCTTACTCGGTACACCCATCCCCCATACCCCCTTCCACCACAGCACCCCCTTCTCGGCAGATGCACCAGAAGCCTCCTGTCGTAAAGACTCCTCCTGGGCCAAACGGTACCCACTCTTAACCGTGAACACCCCTGACTCCTCAGAATGCCAAATAGCCTGGTCCCCTGTATGCATCCGATCAGTCGGGATCGAAAGAATGGCCTTAACTTCCACGGAGCTAAAATGTGGACAAAGTCGAGTCTCATCCCACACTCCCGAACTAGTAATCAAGTCACACACTCGGGTCTCCCGTGGCAGAGACATTGGAGAGAAAATGCGCAAACCAGATTCAGACGGGACCCAGTTCGAACCATAGACTCTAACCCTCTCCCCATTTCCGATACGCCAACGAATCCCTACCTCTAACAGCTCCCGTCCCCACAACAGACTCCGCCAAATCGCCGACGGCCTGGAACCCAATTGAGCAGAGAAAAGGTCAGACTCAGGATAATATCGGCCCCTCATAGCACGGGCAAAGAACGACGTCGGGCACTGCACTAATCGCCAACATTGTTTCGCAAGTAAAGATCTATTAAAAGACTCCAGATCCCAAAAACCCATACCTCCCAAACACTTCGGACGACAGAGAGATTTCCAGCTTACCCAATGTATCCGTCGGTCCTCGTTCGAACCATTCCACCAAAATCGAGCCACCAATCGCTGAATATCAGCCAAAAGCCCTTTAGGCAACCTAAAGCAGTTCATAGAATAACAGGGGATAGCTTGAAGAACAGATTTAATCAAAACCTCTCTCCCACCCACAGAAAAGAACTTTCCCTTCCACCCCTGTAACAAACGCATAATACGCTCTTTAATGTAGTTAAAGGTACCTGACCGATTACGCGGCATGAAAGACGGGAGGCCCAAGTACTGCCGATGGAAAGGGGTTCTCCCCACTCCGAGAGTCTGACATACACAATCCCGCATGCCCGAAACCGTACTCATGCTAAAAGATATTACTGACTTTTCGAAATTCACCATTTGCCCTGAGGCCTTCTCATAAGCTCGAAGCAGGGTCTGCACAGCCACCGCTTCACTAGCTTTGGCACGAAAGAAAAGCAGACTGTCATCGGCAAAAAACAAGTGAGATATAGGAACACCCCCCCGAGAGAGAGCTAAACCTGAAATAGCCCTGCGTTCCTCAGCTGCAGACAGAAGGTGGGATAACCCTTCAGCACACAATAAGAATAAGTAGGGCGACAATGGGTCACCTTGCCGCAGCCCCCGACTCGGAGTTACATCCCCACACCGCATACCATTTATGTTGAAGGAATATCTGACAGTGGAGACACACCGCATAAGTAAACTCACCCATGTAGGAGCAAAGCCCATCTTCAACATCAGACCTTCCAGAAACGCCCATTCCACCCTATCGTAGGCTTTGCTCATATCTAACTTCAGGGCAGCCCAACCGACCTTCCCCTTCCGCTTAGACTTCAGAGTGTGCAAACACTCATAGCCCAGAATTGCGTTGTCCACAACACACCTACCCGGGATGAAAGCACTCTGGTTGTCGGAGATAAGAGCATTCAAAATGGGCTTCAACCGGTTAGCCAACACTTTCGACACTAGTTTATATGAAACATTACACAACGCTATAGGCCGAAACTCAGAAACCCGACGCGGTCGCTTCACCTTGGGAATTAGAACAAGCAATGTCTCATTCACAGGCCCCGGGGACACACCTTCATTCAGAATACTCAAACAACACTGGACCACATCAGCCCCCACAACTGGCCAAGCTGAGCGATAAAAAGCCCCTGAAAACCCATCTGGCCCAGGAGCCTTATTGGGGTGGATTTGCGAAAGAGCCTGGAGCACCTCTGACTCCTCGAAAGGCCGCAAAAGGCGGCTATTCATCTCCGCGGTAACAGAAACCTTCAGACCTGTCAGAACCCGACTCAAATCATCCTCTGAGGGACCCGACGAGGTAAACAGACCCCCAAAGAACTCCACAACTGTGTCAACAATAGACCTCGGATCCTCTTGCCAATGGCCGTGATTATCCTCCAACCCCAAGATGGCATTCGTCCTACGCCGCTGCGACGCCCGACGATGGAACCAGCGCGTATTACGATCTCCCCACTGTAACCAGCTTTCCCTAGCCCGCTGTTTCCAATAAACCTCTTCCTCAAGGAGTAGAGACTCTAGGTGAGTCTCTGCAGCCTCCACACTCCCCCGTGAATCCGCTTGATCCAAAGCCGCCAAGGATCTCTGTACCCAGGCTGTCGCTGCACGAATACGCCGCGGGTACTGCCCCACATGTTGGCCACCCCACGTCTGAAGTCCAGTCATGCATCTGTCAGCCGTCTGAGCCAGCTCAGCAGGGCCCACCTTAGGGGCCCCCACCTCCCAATTCTCATTCAACACACTCACAAAGCCTGGCAGTTGCAACCACGCCTCCTCGAAACGTTGTATCTTCCGCCCCCACCGCCAACCCCTTCCACCTACAGAACGCAGGGAGAGGAGAACCGGCCTGTGGTCAGATCTACTGTAATCCAAATGCTCCACCGAGAACTGAGGGAACATATCCCGCCAAGCCGTTGTACTAAAACAACGATCAATACGCTCCCAAATAGTCGCTTGACCTGGACGGCCATTGCACCAGGTAAATGGGTCACCAATAAAGCCCAGATCCACCAAACCACACTCGTCCACCGACTCTCGAAAGCCACTGAGCTCTGCATCCGACTTCGCCCTCCCCCCCCTTCTTTTCTGATTGGTAGAGTAAAGCATTGAAATCCCCCCCAATCAGCCAAGGAGCACACTCACTACCCCGCAGCTGGCGTAAGAGAGACCATGTCAAAAATTTCTGCTCTGCCTGTGGGAAGCCATAAAAACCAGTAAACCGCCACTGTTTCCCCAGCCAGTCGACCCACCCATCAATATGATTAGGAGACATCGACAGAAGGCTAAAGTTCACCTCCGGGGACCAAAGGAGTGCCAATCCCCCTCTGCTACCAATATTATCCACACACAGACAATTTGGGTAGCCCAAACGAAACTTAAAACTCTCAAAACGTGCACTACGTACCTTTGTTTCTGACAGGAACAAAAGTTGAGGTCGCTTCGACTGCACCACTTTAAGCAATCGTAGGAATGCGCGGTCCGACCCCAAACCCCGCACATTCCAAAACAGAGCATTCATGACGATTGGCGGGGCTGCAGGTCAGCCACCGCCAAAACAAAAGGATCCATCGGTGCTGAAAGGCCATGCTCCCCCGAAGCAACAACCCCCTTCGCCTTCTTCCCTGCCCCCTTCACCCGGTCAACCCCGTCCCCAGACTCCTCACCCCTACCACGCTTGCCCAACACCCCAGCCCCCTGATTTTCACAACTAGTCACATCACCTACAACCCTACGAGCTCGGTGCTTCCAACCCCGGAGTGGGCGTGAATCCTTTGAGCCACCCCCAAGCTCCCTCGCCTGATCAATCATCATTTGATCCCCACCTTCTTCGGATACCACAGCCCATGACACGGCATCCCCCACCCCCAGTATCTCCTTCCCCGTACCCAACCCTCGCCCTCTTCCCTTCACACATGCCCCTCCGCTTTCCATTAACAAACTGGAAACAGAATCATCCATCTCACCCTCTCTCCGCTTTGGTCCCCCCACTGGCCCAGCATGACCCCGAGCTACAGGGGACACTAGGCGCTCCACTGTGCCCAACAGACCCTCCTGATCTCCCACACCATCTCTCACCAGTGACTCCTTTCCCAGACCCACAGGCAGCCCCTCACTACCCTTGACATTATTAGGAGCAAGGTTCTCCACCATACTCCCTACCCTACCTTCACTCAACCCACCCTCCCCCACATCTGCCGCAAGGCCCGGGCCTACCCTTCCACCCTCAGACAAATGGCAGTCTTTGGGTCCAGACTGCTCCCCAACTTCAGGGATATCCCCTCTCACAACCTTTTCCCTCATCACGTCACGACTCCGCCCCTCCTCCCGCCCATCGGCACCACTACCTCCCACCCGACCCCCTATCTTAGAAGACTCTCCCTCTTTTTTGTTACTTACAGAGGACGGCGGAATAGCCCGCATCCAATCACCATACCCTTCCTCCCCAGACAAAACAGCCCCCAAACTCGTATTACACTCACGCCGCACATGGTCCAGACAGCCACAAATATGACAAAAATCAGGTAGTCGTTCATACACAACCGGACACCAGTGTTCCATACCTGTAGAGTCCAGAATGCGGAAGCCTCGTCGCAATGCCCGATCGATCTGTAAAACAATACGAATGCGAAGGATTGGGCCGAGCCACACCCCGGCACCATGCCCGCCAATCTCCTCGACCTGCCCCATCTTACCCCCAAGTAACCGAGCCTTCTCCACCACCTGCCAATTGAGTGGGACATTCAGAATTTGTACCCAAAACGGACAGTGCCGAAAAACCAGCCGAGATACCGTATCCGACCCCTGTGGTTCCACCAGCACCACCAAAGCACGATCGAAACTCCAAGGGCCGGTTCCCATAACCCGCTTCTTTTCCTCAATCGAACGGAATTGGACAGCAAACAAATTATCGCCCGCCGCCTCCACCCTAGTTCCACTGTGCACTCGCCACGCCGTCTTCATCACTGCTCGGAATGCCTCAAGGTTCACTCGGCGCGACGACATCACCTTACCCACCACACACAGATCTGAAAGCGCCGGCGGGAGCAGGTCTCCATCTCCGGACGATTTCAGAAGCTCAGACTCCTCCTCTGTGAGATTCAAGCTCGAGCAACGGTGGACCAACTCCTCCATCGCCCGCGCCTTCTATCAGATCCCGTCGCCGACGACCGTCGCTTTGAGAAGAAGATGAGAGCCCCGCACCGCCTAGCTACCAAACTGAGATGAAGAGAAGAGAGAAGCAACCAACCTGTGATGAAGAGAAGAGAGACAGCACGAAATCGCCGCCGCCGCCCACACCTAGGAGTAGCCCTAGAACACCCTTACGGAGAAGGGAAACCCCGTACTTCAGACGGGAGAAAAATTTAAAACTTCAAAACATTATTCCGAAAAATCCACAGTTATTAACCAGAAATTCACGTCTTTGTTTTCCAACACCCGATATATCTATAAAACGAAACATCGCCGATATTGGCGATTTTTCGGCGATAAACTGGTAAAAATAATGTCCACCCCCCAAATCTGTATCGGTATTTCGATATGGGCGATATTTCGGTTAAAATCACCGATTTTTTCATCCTTGGTTACAAGTACACCCGTAAAATTTTAATTTCATCAATTACTCATAAACTAAAGTGTTTGTTTTTTTTTTTTTTGAGTACATTGGGGGTGGGGGATTCGAACCGCAGACCTTTTGGTCATCAAATCATACATATGCCAGCTGAGCTATGCTCGCTTTAGCACTAAAGTGTTTGTTATACTTATAATAACACAGTTATAATTACATTCATAATTTTTTTTTTTTTTTTTTTTTGTAAAGGTATTTAATTATTAGGGGATTGAACCTTCGGATAGTCATTAGTTAATCATTATGTCAGTTGAGTTATACGCTCACCTGTTACACCGAGTAATTATTTGATAATTTTAAAACATTTTAATTTTAAGATGGAGTTGAGGTCAAGTTTCGATGTGGATTAAATGATTAAAATATTGACTTATCGTAAATTGACATGTTCGACATCAATATTGATGATCACTCGAAATCGATGATTAAACTATTGATGTCGATATGAAGATCACAATTTTAATTTTACGAATATATTAACATCAATGCTAACATAATAAGCTGGTTGCAACACTTAACAAACTACTGTTGTTCGATTTCGCAAGTGTATGAATCGTCTCAAGTAATACAGTAGTATAAGTATCAAATATCGTTCTCCACACGGAATGAAAGTTAGTAATTACCAAATTGTTTAGCTCCAATTTTATTTGAGCAATCGATCAATCATGAGTGAATGAATTATTAAAATGCTTTGAACTAAAGTAATTAAAACACTAAAAATATCAAGCACAATGAGTAAATTAAGTTGATTGAAACTTTAGAACAATGATTTCACATCTATCGCCTCATATTCTTCAATCATTAAAAGTTGTAATTATTTAATTTCTAGGTTATTCACAAGTTCTACCCTATAAACTATAAACTTGTTATTATATTTCGAGCAATAACAATATTCTCTAAAAAGTAAATTGTCTATATTTCTATGACAATTCAACAATCCAAATATGAATAACGTAAAACTACAACTGCCACAAAAGCTACAAGGATATGTCTAAAAAGTAAATTGTCTATATTTCTATGACAATTCAACAATCCAAATATGAATAACGTAAAACTACAACTGCCACAAAAACTACAAGGATATGTCTAAAAAGTAAATTGTCTATATTTCTATGACAATTTAACAATCCAAATATGAATAACGTAAAACTACAACTGCCACAAAAACTAAGGATATGTCTATCTCACGTATAAATTGGGGAAAACAATTCAGGATCATAAATGATAATTGTCTCTCGACCTCAAATCATTGACATAAATTCAAGGTAAGAATAGTCAAATCCTAACATGCATTAAACTCATAAAAGTTCACATAATCCAATATGAAAATCAAAGTTTCAACAATTAACTACTAAGATTAGGATTCAATAAACGATTACATCGCTGCTCTAGATAATAAAATTAGTCCATACTGATTTTATGTAGTATGGGAGAAAAAAAAAGGAGGTAAAAGTGAAGAAAAGTAAATCTCAACGATTCCACGAGTTTCCTAACGTCGCTTTCGCTCTGTTTGGGTGCTCAAGTATTCAAAATTAGAGCATATTCGTTTCTCTATGTCTTTTCGTCAATCTCCCTCTGATTTCCACTAAAAAAATATAAAATAATACACTTTTGCTTAGGGCACAGTCGTCGCAATGCCTATGCGATATGCATTTTGCCAATAAACATTTTGTGGCGTCGGTTTGGGCGCCTAGGCCCTGATTTTTTTTAAAAAAAAAAAAAAAATTGAAGTTTTGTTGAACAGTTAAGATAAACCAACAAAACAAAACTCAAATACCGTCTACTTTAATATGCTTAAAATAAACACATCAATTACAAGATGTGATTGATCAAATTAAAAAAATTGAGGAATTTAATTGTAACAAAGAGTACCTCATAGTTCATAATTTAGGACTTTAGAAGTAGTTTGTCCAATTTTTCCTAATAATACGGGGGAAAATTATCAAGGCGTATCAACTTTGTCATAAACTTTCAATTTCGTCGAATTGTACCTCAATCTTGAATAAATGTTACACTTTTTATTTAAACTTTAAAAAATATTGCAATTTCAACCTTCCAATAAGTTTTCATTTAAAAGATAGTTAAAAAAAAAATATATTCTCGCATATGCTAAATGAATATAACATATACGAGACAAAATTAATAATATCTAAGGGAAATGTGATATTAAAACTAAATTCTTCTGCCAACAAGAGCTCAGCTCACTCACCGACATGATATATCGTCTAGTGACCATGAGGTTCTAGGTTCAATCCTCCACCCCAACATGTTGTCAATTTTTTTTTGTAAATTTGTAAATTTTAGCAAAGTTATTCAATGGTTAACTTGTCTTTTTGTTAGTTCAAGAACATGTGGGAGTAAGGATATTCAAACATTTAACCTCTTAGTAGATGATATATGACTTAATTATGTTCACATAGACGATAATTTGTGCATTGATCTAACTTTTTTTTTAAATGGGATTCAAATTTCATTAAAAACCAGTCCCGACTGAAAAACTTCCACAGTCATGAGAAACAGCTTCTAATAACCATGTGGGTACACCTCATTCCAATACATTGAATAAGAATTCAAAATAGCCCTATTTGCTAACAGGTGTGCAGGACGATTGGACTCTCTTCTCACATGCGAGACGATGGTTGGCACCTCCCTGCGGTCAATTCGCAGTTAAACTCAAATTTCCTTCACCCATGAATCAACCTTCGTTGCCGATGAGATAACTCCGATAAGATACAACGTGACCTCAAGTGAATCAAATTCTATGACTAGACGATCCATTCCAAGACGCATTGAATATTGTGTAAACTTTGATTTTATTGAATTTTGTGAATTTCTAGAGGTTTTAAATTTTTTATTTTATTTTTAAATATTAGTAGATGAATTAGCAAAAATTAAAGATAAAAATTGTAATATTTATCTAAATTTTAGGGTCAATTTGACAAAGTTTAAGATAAAAATTAATAAGTTACCAATTTAGGGGATTTTCTCCTTAATAATAATAATAATTAAAAAAAAAAAAAAAAAAAAGAAGAAAAAAGAAAGATGAATGGAAGTCAAATTTAGCTCGTCTTTCAAATTGCCCCTTTTGAATTCATCTTTCAAATTGCCCCTTTTGAATTCATATTATAAATTAAAGGCTTTTAAAAATATCCTATTGACTCTAGTGGATATCATATTAAAAAAAAAAAAAAAAAAAAAGGGAAAATCTCTCTTTTCCCCTTCCAATTAGTTTTCCATTATACTCAAAATTTATGTTCAAATTTTAAAGAGAGAACTAATTTGAATGGCATGATCCATACCATAGGTTAATCTTTATGCATTATTAAGGATGAAAAAAATCTAGAAACAACCAAAGTTCCAATGATACAACTTTGATGTTTTTAATTTAACAAACCTTAACATATGAGAAAAAACATAAGATAAAGCTAGTAGATATAATCGAGATTAGTTTTTTAGGTTAGAAAAAAAAATTAGAACTTTAACACCAATGGGTTGTTTGGAGCGTTGAGTGAGTTATAATAGTTTGTGTGTTATAATAGTTGTGAATAGTAAATACTATTGAAATCCGTATAATTATTTTATTGACTGTGGATTATAATAGTCGGTAGGTCAAACGTAGACTGTGTTATAATAACTCAGTCTACCCAATTCCAAGTTGGTGTCTCAAACGCCCCCTAAGAGTGTAATTAGTTGAAAGATAGTTATTTAATTTAGAATGCAAAGTGTTGAAGCAAGCTATAATTATGACGCTTAGTTCTTTTAATAAATGACATGTACTCTTTCTCTAGAGGTCGGAGGTTCAAATCTTCATATTTATATTTGTTGTAATTGGATAATTTTTTTTTTTTAAAAAAGCATGTCATTATTTTGTAAGGGCTCAAACAAATCTTTGAATTTTGAAGTTGCAATCTAGAAAAAATACAAGTGGATAATTAAAGAATTAGTGATGCAAAGAAAACTGTCTCTAAACAATTGCATAAAATAGCTCAATAACTCCAAGGAAGATGATGCATCCTCACATGGGAGGTTGCCTAAATAACATTGGTTTGAATTTGACTTTCATATTTTATGACAGATTCAAGTTGGTTCAATCTGATCCCATCCATTTTAAATTCAACTAAACTAGACCAAATCAAAATTTAAAATTATAGATGTGTAGACTCATATTAATTCATTTCAAAAGAAAAAAGAAAAAAACAAATCGAGTATTAATTAATTTCAAAAGAAAAAGAAAAAAACAAATCGAGCTTAGCTCAATTGACATATAGTTGTGCCCTTGACTAAGAGATCAGAATACGATTCTCACATTACTTAAATACTTTGGAAGAAAAAAAAAAAAAAAGAAAAAAAAACCTGAATACTAATCACTGGGGGCGTTTGACTCCGTGTTTGGGTGGGTTTGGCTTTTGAAACCAAACCCATATTTGGACGGATGTATTTGAAAACCATGGGTTAACCTAAACTCATGGTTTTGGGTTCTAAACCCTTCTCAATTCTCCAATTTTGTTTTTCTTTCTTACATCAACAATTTTATCTCTCTTTTCATCAATTTGACACCAACACCAATAATTTTTTCTTTTATCTCTTTTTCAATTTTGCCATCAATTTTCGCTATATATCTATTCATTTTTTCTTTATTTATATATATATATTTTGTCTCATCTTATTCCATAAACTAACGATGTTAGTAATTTTTTTTTAGTTAAAATATATCTTTTTCTATTATGAAAAATGATATTCATTTGTTATGTTTTTTTTTTACTACTTTCTAATATGAATATATAGTGAATTATTGGAATCTACGTTATATTCGAACTAAGATTTTTTTTTGTAATTTTCTTTCTCTCTATTATTTGTTTATTTTATGTATTTTTTCAACCGTATCCTATAACACTGCACCCCAAACACTGGTTTCTGATTCCGAGGCTTCCCAATCCTGCACCCCAAACACAGTTTTTTGATTCACAGGATTCAGAAACCGACAAACTCCAGGGTTCTGATTCCCAGAACCCTGATTCCAAAACAGGGGCCAAACGCCCTTAAATTTTCTTAAATGAATTCAACTAACTTTCGATTAATCCGCTCAACTCTACACCATAGCTATATTTTAGTCTGAATTCAATGTGAGAAATAAGTAAAAAATATGTATCAAACAAATGATTACAAAAAATGTTAAACTAGCATTTTGGTTGATGAAGTTTGAACTTAATTTCTATTTGGCATTGAATTTCAAAACTAACACTTTGATTCTCAAATTTTGAATTTAATTTCTATTTGGTCAGTTTGAAGTTTGTTTATAAAGGGTCATCGAATAGAATGAATCATTTTCTTTTATTAAGAAATCGAAAAGGCGGAACTAAGACCTTTGGGCTTCCGAAGACAGAAAACGAACCACTTCCGGGGGGAATAGGCTCCTCCCACCGGATGGACACCTCCGATACTAAGGCAGTACTCAGTAGCTACCAGATGATGAGCTACTCCATTGCCGACGCGACACGTATGGCTAAAGGATGCAACCCCGCCGGCATCACCAAGGGCGATAAAGGGAAAAAATTTCGAGAGGTCAAACTCAACTTCATGGATGCGTGTGGAATCTCCCAATAAGGAACAAAATGCTTTGAGACCTATTATAGCCATAACTTCCAGAATCATTTCGAAATGACCATTATAGGCTAGCCTCGCTGTAGTTAACATATGCTTACTAGACTTTATTCAAACTTTTGAGACCAAACATGCCATTTTAAAACTGCAAAGACCAAATAGAAACTAAATTCAAATTTCAAGGACCTGATCCTTAAGAAAGCATTTGCTAGGAGAATCCTTACATTTATATCATGTTTGTGTCACGGTACCAATGGAGGAGAATTAGAGGTATTAGGGAGGGCATAAGGGTAATTAGTTAAGGAGTTTGTTAGAGTATTTGGTTATAAATAGAGGAAGGAGGGAGAGTAAAGGAGGGAATTGTTTAGTGAGTTCCAGAACGTGAGAGAGTTTCTCTTCTCTCAAGAGAGGAGGGTACAAGTATCTCGAATACTTGTAGTTTGTATACATTTATCTTTCAATATAGTGAATATAGTGTTGATCAGAATTCAAGTATGGAGATACCTTTGATGATCATCATGTCCCTCAAATCTACCCTGCCAATTCATTCACAAAAAATAAAATGAATTTACAAGTGATCATTCCAATTTGTAATCAGATTCTACATGTATGGGTTCCTTTTCAGAGACCATGTACAACTTAAAACTACTTTATGGGAGGCAATGTTAATACTTTGTGATGCCAAGAGCAAGCCAGAAAAGTTATGACAAGTTTACTTTTAAGCATTAGACACACAATATCTTGGACATCTTCCTGTGAAGATGGCTAAGTTTGAGGCTTAGCAGCTTCTAGCATTTCCACCACAAGATTCTTGACGTCCCTAAAAAGGCAGAATAAAAAAAAGTGAGCAGAAATGTAAACGGCCTAAGTACATGTTTCGCGGTGGTTTTGAAATGGTTCAAATCACTCACGAACGTGCCTTTAATCATTCAAAATCAATTTTAATTGTATGAATAAAGCGTTTGAAAATGTAAAACCAAACATTAAAATGATGTATAAAACCAAACATTAAAATGATTACATGAAAAACACTTTGGGAACATAAAAATGAAAGACCGAAGACATATACATGTCAACAAATATTCAATTTAAGAGGGTGAGAGGTGCAGGAAGTTTTTCAAATAACAATCCTATTATCTCCACATATCTAACTGCTTAGAAGTCAAGATCAACCTTCACAACATGAACCAGGAACTTCAACAGGAAAGAAAATAACATCATACGACAACTATGTACTTTAAGTTAAGTTCTCCACAATCCAGAATTGTAAACGAAAATAAAGATGGAAAGATATATTTCTGGTCCCAGAATTCAGTACTTGAACATGCACTCCTCATATTTAATATTTTCAATTATAATTTAGGTCTCCTTTGACAACTAATTTGGTTTTTGAAAATTGTGTTTGTTTTCTCACAATTTCTTTACGATGGTTTTCACGAAAGATTTGAATTCTTAGCCAAATTCTAAAAACAAAAACTATATTGTTTTTTAGTTTTCAAAATTTGACTTGGATTTTGAAAACATTTGTAAAAAAGTAGATAACAAAACAAAGAAATTCATAATGGAAGTAGTGTTTATAGGCTTATTTTTCAAAAACCCAATGGTTATTAAACGAGGCCTTTTGATTTATGTAGTTATTAGTTATTGTTATACAGTTTTCAGAAATTCATAATCCTCATAATTCTTTTTCAGCATCTCGTGACTTGTATGCATTGTTAAAGGGAGAAAGGAATTCCATTGATTAATACAATGCACACAATCACTAAAGTTGAAGCTGCGACTACGACTGAGCAAGGAGCTAGTATTATGGTGGTAAAGTTGAATTGTTCAATTTGTTCCTTTCTTTTATTTTATTAGGTATGGACAATTTGGCTCTAAGTTTGATTTTTTTTTTCTACTTCACAATTTTATGGTTGAATTTTGGATGTTCTTGTGCTGGGTTTGCATGTTTTTGGAGTAAGATATGGATGATTTGTTGGTTGGTTTTCGGTTAATTCTCAAACTTGGCCTTGAGGAGGTTTTCAACTTCACTACCTGAGTTTAGGATTTAACCAGATAAAATTGAAGTGAGAATTAATTTTTTTTCCCTAGAATTTAAGGAACACTTAATTCTACAGAAGCAACAGATCAATAAAATGGCAAATTCAAGGATGCAGTAGACAAGAAACATATAGTTGCACAAAAGCCTGCAATAGACAATTTTTTTGCCTCAGCATTAACGATTCAAGGGTAAGAAGTCTCACTTTCTATTTTCTGCTCGTCTTGGGAAAGGTACACGAAGCTTAAATGAAGTCCCCTGATAACTAGCCTAAATAAACAAAAGAAGAAAGGAAATCAAAAAAGCAAAAAAAAAAATATTGCCCTTTAGAAAGTAGAACTGAAATCAATAGACCTTTTGTTAAGAACAAATGTACATTAATCAGTAAATATTAATTTAATTGCTTGATCTTTACAGATTGGTATTAATCCAATATAACATATCATAGACCAAAATTCCTGCGTCCAATTATCCATATTCTCATTTCTTCCTGTCAAGATTTATTAGTCCACAGCATAATGATTAGGTATGAGTCCATAACTACTACTTACCTAACATGTAAACTACCCTAACATGATATAATATTTTTGCAAAGGCACAGAGAACTTTAGTTTAGTTCATAGTAATATTTTAGCGAAGGCACATAATAATTATTTCTTATGAAATAATACAAGCCAACAAAGGTTAAGCAAATAATTTAGTTCATAGTACTAATACCTTGACATTAAAACCAAGGCTATCCAAATCTAGCATGATGGCAGAATCAACCTGCAGATAAAAGTAGTAGCCTCACATGGACAGTTCATCAAAGTATCCAGAAATTAATTATATACCGCTAGGCGCTAGCGCTAGCACATCAGTATAAGAACAAGGTGGGCCTTCATTAATTCCAAAGAAAAAAGTAAATGCAATTTCAAGTTAAAAGCTTCAGCTACTAAAAATGAAATGGTCAAGAACTTAAAACTGATAAAAGTATAATTGCATATAAATTATTCTCAAAAGCTACCCCAGGCCCAGATACTCCGTCCAATTATAACCCAGTCACTCACCCCTGATCACACAGTCCAGAATCTGACTGAGAATTGAAAACTAACAGAATATTAAATCACCCCAAGTGAACTTGAATTAAAAAAAACATATGGATCATATTTGTTATACCGGAATGGATGTCCAGTGTCTCACAATCATCTTTGTATCTTCAGTATGATCTCTATTCATGTGAGACTGTAAATAAACAGAATGTGAATTAGAAAATATATGATTCACAATTAAAAAATTGAAATAACAAGCAAAATCTTAAAACGATGCTATCACCATGACAGGCTTTGCAAATTGAGCTATTGGATCAACTTGTGCTGCCTTGTACTCTTCACTGCTTAGTTCTTGAATTAAAAAGGTAAAAGAGTTAAATGTCAGTGTGACAAGAACAAGCCTGATATGAAGCAATAAGACATTTTAAGCAGACGATCAAAGACCTGCTTCAAGAAATTAAGTTATGTAACACCCTTTACCCTTTTTGTTTTTGAAGAAAAAACATATGACCAAGCTTTATGCCAAAAGCAAAAGAAAAGAGGAAGAGAAGAAAAGGAAGTCTATGTACACAAACCTCCTGAACCCAAAGAAGCTGTTGCGACCCCAGACACGTATCGTATCACTTTTGGTTTGATGTACACAAATTCGAAGTCGCCAAAGTCAACCTTCACATAGGTAGGAAGTATTGATTCATCTTTTATGTATAAACTGGAAGAAACATCTGATGAAAAACATAAGTATTCTGGAGAATGGTATTAGCTACCCAAAATGCATTTGGATGCTTGGACAAATACGCAGCACGAACAGAAGGTCTATCTCCTTCAGAAACCTAAATTATGAACCTTAGCATCAACCAAAAATAACTCTTGTCCTGTAAGACGTATCTATGCATTTCTAATGATTGTATACACAAGCAATAAGATAGAATGACACATGGAAAGAAGAAATAAATAGTGAACCTAAGCTCAATATATCTTACAGCCACAGCATCACCATGAAGAGTGACCACTAAAGTACCCCTATCCTCAGGTTCTTTTGCCACGAGCAACGAGCATTTTGGATTCGTTGCCAAGTTCTGCACACAAAAGAAAGACCAAACATTCAAATGATTAACGATCACTTCACACATAAAATCCAATAACGTATACGAATTGCTACCAAAACCGAAATTCTCAATTGGGTGCATAAGGATGAATGACGATACCTTAGCGTGCTCTGCTAGACTGCTCACAGCAAGTATAGGAGTACCATCAGCATCACATGCAAAGTCAACAAAAGATCCAGACGGATAACCTTCAAAGCTCTGCACAGGAGCAGACCTTATTACTAAGTACTAAGAAACCAATCAAATGCAAATGACTAACAGAGAAACCAGATCTAATTGTCCACTATGAGTATCAATCACAAGTTTATATGTAGTTCTGTAGCAAATTCCAAATGCGATAGAGACAACAGGAATAAAGATCAAAAGAGAGTGAAAACCAGAGAGAATGTGGAGAGCATGCCGCGCCCGCTCTGATCCAACAGTGTTCGAATCTCTTCAGCTGGTGAAAGCCGAGCTGCTTTTTCCTAAAACAACACCATTCACATTCAGCAAGAACTTGATAAATACACAGAACACAACAAATAATTCAGCAGAAACAATCGAATCTCGAGATTGAAATGAAACCCATCCTATTCCTAATCCTAACTAAACTACCAGAACGCCAATCTTTTCCAGTAACGAAACAGGCATGCATCACTACTCGAACGACAAGAAATAAATACCTGATGAGCTTGAATCAACTTCGAGACATCAATTTCATCGCCAGACGCTACAGTCTAATCAATCACAAAAACAAAGGGAAAGACAGTCAATCTCTTGCGAATGAAATTAACAACAAGAACAACGAATGGTGGGAGGAAAAGGGGGGAGAACGAGGTACCTGAGAAGTGGACTCCGGTGACGACGCAGCCATGGAAATTGGAAGACGAAGACGAGAATTGAAGGAGAAGTTCAGAGAACGGGGAAAGTGAAAGGGGATTCGGCCATTTAAGGCAGTGTGAGAACGAAATCGGAAGGTTAGGGAAGGTGGCGCCACAGTCGCCATTGTTCACCGAACTCCCTCGCCGGCCGGCTCAAGCAACTCCACGCGGCTCTTGATTTTCGATAAATATTTACCAAATAAAAGAAAATAGAATTGTTTTTTTTATTATTATTTTGTAAGAATTTTATGTGCTAGAAAACTTTTTCATTTTTTTTTTTTTTTTTGACAACATTTTCTTTTTGTTTGTTTATTTGGTTAAATATTTTAACATATATTTGAATAATTTTTCTTACTTTTTCAGAAAACAAAATGGAGTTATTTCTTCTAAAAAAAAAAAATGGAGTCCTGTTAATGCAATACTTTTTAGGAAAATTGACATCTATCTCAATTTAGAATAAAATAATTAAAAATATAGTATATTTTTAAAAAATTTGCAGATATGACAATTTCTATGCTAATATTTTATGACTGATAGAAGTCGCTGATCACCTCAGTTTTTTATAGATTTTTTTCAATGATAATAGTCTATCATCACTGATAGAAGTCTATAAGTGATATGATAAAGTCTATCAGTGATAGAAACGAATTTTTTTGTCATATTTGCAAAACATTTAAAAGTTTGCTAAATTTGCAATTAGTTTAGGTCTGATTGCTATTTGTGCAACCAGTTCTAGTTTTTAAGGATTTTTTTTGGAATGATAAATCTAATAGACATGGTGAAAAAAAAAAAAAAATAGAAAACAAAATGAAGTAAATCTAATAGCGCCAAATCGAGTATAGCTCCCATAAAGTTGTAGGAGATCAGAAATTCAATCTCCGCATTAATTATAAATATCTTTGAAAAAAAAAAACTCGAATATATATATTTTTTTTCTTTTCTGCTTTTTTAATTTTAAAAAAAAATATTTTCTGCTATATTTTAGTCCTAGTTTTTTTAAATTGTTTGTTGTTGTAGTTTTAAATATTGGTCGATTTAATTTTTTTTTTCTCTCTCTCATTTTTATCTAATTTTTTCATTCACAATTTTAACCAAATTGTATTAAAAATTTATAAGGAAAATAGTTAGTTTTTAAAACTACAATGACCAAAAATATTTAATAGTATATGAACTAAAATACATAACATTTTGAAATTATAAAGATTAAATTAGTGGACATAATTATAAGTACTTAAATCAAAACCTTGAGTTTAATTTTTTTTATATCGAGATTTAAAATAATTTGTTATTAGTTAATTTGTAGCTCTTCTAAAAAAAATAAAATAATTGTAGTTGTGTCCATTCGAGCATAATTAAGTGAGGATAAATTATACTAGGTGTCAATTTAAGATTTATATTTAGCGGATAACATTTTTTTTTAAAAGATTTGCAAATATAATAATTTTTATTACTGATAAAATTTTATCAATGAGAGTCACTGATAGCAAACCAATGACTACCAATGATAACTACTGATAAAATTTTATCAATGAGAGACTGATAGCAAACCAATGACCACCAATGATAGCTACTGATACGCTCCTATTTTTTTGTATAGAATTTTATCAATGACTATCAGTGATAGCAATCTATCGGTATAACAATCTATCGGTGGATATCACTGATTTTTACTAATAACAGTTATATCAATTATAGAACCTATATGTGAATATTACTAATTTTTATCATATTTGCATAATATTTTATATTATATTATATTTGTTATTATTGTAGACATTCTCATTTATGCAACCAACATTAATTAAATGGATACAGTATCTGTTACCATTTAAAATTAGTTTTTTTTTTTTTTTTTTTGAAGTACCATTTTAAATAGGAATAATAATTGCATTTGTAATTTATTGATGACACATTCTACGTCAGTGAAAAAACAAAAGTAGTAAATTAATATTTTTGGTTCATGAAATTTATATTTGGTGCGTTTTTTTGTCCTCCGTTAATTTTTCAATTAAATCTTAACGAAAAGTTGGTGTGACAACTATTTTTTAATATAAAAAAATATATATTTATTTTTTTAATTATTAAAATTTAGTTTCTCTCTCTTCTTTCTCCTTCCCCTCACCCTTCCATTTTCTTCTTCATTCGGCCACACTAATTGATACTTGAATAAAAAGTCGAGTCTTAATGAATTTGTAGTTGTCCCTAAAGTAAAGACCCAAGAAAGGGAGAGACGAAAAAATGAGAGAGAGAAAAAAAAAATATATATATAAATATAATTTTACTAACTTGAAATTTTAAAAAATATTTTTTATTAAAAAATAGTTGTCACGTCCAACCTGCTAGATTTATTACATTACCAAACACCCTTAAGGATAACTTCAGGAATTTATTCCCACTACAGTCCTCCGCTCTACCAACTGAGCTAAGGTCGGATTTTGATTAACATTTGAAACATGCTTATTAAACAAACAAATTTCTTTCTTGCATTTTCATATGTTAAGCAGCAACTTTTAATTGATGTTTATCATCCCGTCAGAAAAATAAAATATGTTGATTATGTAAAGTGGATAAGTATATTGGTGTAACACAACAATAATATTAAAATATAATATATTAGAAAAAAATTATTTGAATAAAATTATAATATATTATATCAATAATATCTTTCTTTTTTACAAGAATATACTAATAATATTAATAACAATTTTCATCGCAAAAAATATTATTGACAATTTAATTCTAATTTCAATAAATAAATAAATATTTGTAGATAATTTCAATAATGTTATTTAACTCGACAATTTCAATAAAATTGAGAGACCACATGAAATTTTGAAATAAAAAACTTATTGTTTAATTAATTTATTTATTCATTTTTTAAATTCGTTAATGAATGTAAAAATATTTTTAAAAAAACTTAAGAACCAAAAATCCAATTCATCAACCAAACATGTTTGTTAAAAATTAAAAATCTAAAAAAAAAAAAAAAAAAAAAAAAAAATTAATACATTACCAAACACCCTTAACAAGTATCAATAAAGAGCCAAGAAGATACAAATACTAATATTAAAACCACAATACAAATTTTGTATGGTATTAATCACATTTTTAGGAAGCAAAATAAATTAATAAAGTGGCTCATAATTAAGTTAAATGAGCTTTTTGTGGTGAACCCTCAAATTTATGTTAGGAGTTGGCTCACGATGCCGACTAACTAGTTTAATTGGTTAGATAGATTGTGCGTAAATAAACATATTCAGGTATAATTAATTGTCAAAAATATGAAAAAAAAATTTAGCTATTTTTCAATTCAATTTTTTATTTCTAGCATTTTTTTTTAATGAAATTAAAAAAAAAAAAAAAAAAAATCTACTATTCAATTGAAATAATATCGTAAATTATATCCCAATTTCATGTTTTTGAATTAATTTGACTTACCAAATCACAACATTATTAAAAACAACACAAATATTATAGACTTAGTTGGTTAACTATTTAGGTTTTGAAAATTAAGTTTATAAAAATTATTTCCCGGATGAATTCATTTATTTTGTTATCTATTTTAGTATTTTATAAGTGTTTTTAAAATTCAAACTAATTTGAAATATATATATTTTAAATTTGAAATTTGTCTAAGAATTATAATATTTTCATAAGATGAAAATCATAGAGAAATGATGAGAAAACCAACATAATTTTCAAAAATCAAATGATTATCCAAGGGAGCCATGAAACTCGTATAACTTGTCACACTATTAATTCAAGCATAACTTAGTGAATAAGACACTTCTTACGTTTCCTCCGTTTGAAGGGTCTATCCTTCACTCATGTTTGTTGAATTACGAGAAAATTGCACAAATCATCCATGAACTATGAAGTTTATTACACCCTTGAACTTTTAATTTAATTCATCACCCTTGTAGTTTGTTAAGTGTTGCAATCAGTCCATTTACTTTCAAATTACCGTTTAATTGTACTTTCTGACTTCACATGAGTAACTTGTACATGAATAGGGAAAGTCAAACTTGTCATTTGAAGATTTGGAAAAGGAAATAAAAAGTTGAGAAAAAATCAATTTATACCCCTAAACTTTGAGGGTTGTATCAATTAAAATCTTAAACTTTCAATTGTATCAATTTAATCCCTGAACTTTCATAAGTGTATCAATTTACACCCTCCATTAAAAAAATGTTAGTTTTCACACGTGTGGAGACTTGTAATTGATCAATTAAACCCCTAAACTTTCATACAATTGATTCAATTATGAAAGTTTATGAGTTTAATTGTTAAAATTATAAGTTTTCACTCGTTTAAATGGATTTTTTTTCAAATAAGTTCTAATAGAAGGTGTAAATTGATACACTTATGAAAGTTCAGGGTTTAAATTGATATGATCGTTAGTTTAGGGTTTTAATTGATACAACCCTCAAAGTTTAGGGGTATAAACTGATTTTTGCCCTAAAAAGTTTTACATTTCAAAAGAAAAAAAAGGTATAGAGTAAGTTTTTTCTCGTTCAACCCTAATTTCTTCAAAAGGTTCGTGAAGTAAACAATATCGAACATTTCGAAACTATCACGTCGAGAAAGATTTCCTTACTCATGCGAAGTTGTGAAGCCTAATTAAACCGTAATTTAACAACGAAATAGTTAATTGCAACACATTTTGCAAACCACAAAGGGTGGTTGATCAAATTAAAAAATTGCAACATTTTGCAAACCATAGAGAGTGGTTGATCAAATTAAAGGTTTAAGGGTGTGATTATAAAAAATCTCATAGTTAAAGGTAGATTGTGCATTTTTCCCTTAATTAACTCTAAATATAATGTATAAATATTTTTTTTGTTTTTAATTATTATTATTATTTTAATTTTAAAAATAATTTACTTCATTTACTATTTAACATATTTGTTTAGGGTTTACGATTCCGGATTGAGGACCAAAATAGATTATTTTTTAACCATTGGAGACTTGAATGTCCAATTTCGACTAAATTGACATAAATTCGAAATCTCAAAAACTAAAAAGATAATTTATTTTTATTTTTATTACTGAGTGTTATTGTGAGTAGTATCTAAAAAAAATCAAAATATAGAAACTATAATAAGCCTTTGAAAAATTTAAGGACAAAATTAATATAATGGTAAAGTATAAAGACAAAAAAGAAACAAAAAAGAAAAATGAGAAGAACTCAAACTAATTCTTTAAATTCTCTATTTTTTAAATAAGATATTTAATATATGGTTTTTTTTTTTTTTTTTTTGCAACCATATTTTAGTTAATGCAAGGATTGAACTCATGACCTCTTAGTTTTTTTTTTTTGCAACGGTATTTTATATGGTTATTTTTTTTTTAATTAATGCAAGGATTGAACTCATGACCTCGCACAACCTTATGTCAATTGAGCTATGTTCGATTTGACAAAAATTTGCCTTTATGGACGGTATATAATGCAGTTAAATATTTTAAATCATTAATGCCCCGTTTGCACGGTTGCACGGTGCAGGATCAATCAACCCCACTCTGGACTATCTAGGTGATGCGCTCACCCACCCATTGCACCAAGTGGTTGTTTGATAATATATGGTTATCTATTTCAATTTATGCACCTTGACTTATTATTATTATTTTGAGTTCGACAACAAAACTATTCATCATTGAGATGTATATCTACTGACGAAAATATCTGCCAACAAGAGCATAATTCAAATGTATCGTCGAGTGACTATGAAGTCTTAGATTCAATCCTCTATCCCTGTAAAAAAAAATAAAAAATACCTATATCAATATCGAGAGTTCAATTTTATAGATAACGGATATTTTGAATTTTATAGATAACGGATATTTTGATTGTTGTACATCTAGACTAGTCTTTTTTATAATTATTATAATTATCATGTGTAGACTAATTCTAAGACACCATTATTCCTTCGACATTTAGTGTTGATCTGGCTTCTTACATGAAAATTCGTAGTATATATATTAAATAATGAAAATAAGTTCGTTAACATTTAAAAAATCAAAAGTCAACCATCCACTAACATGTTATTAAGGTCAATAATTGATATATGTCCTTTGGAAATATCATAATCCACGAAAACTTTATTATTCAGCCTAATTTAAAAGTTGATTGGTCACCATTATCAAAACTCTTTCTCAATAGATAATTAGTTGAAATTTCTTCTAATTAAATAAATTTCATATGCTCTATATCTTCCGTTGCTTTCGTCGCCAATGATTGTCGGATGGACGGTGGTGTACCTACAAGAAGAGAGAGAGCATCATCTTGCATCGGTGGGCTAAGCCCACGGGCCTCCGATGCCTAAATCAGAAAGGTCTGAGCGTAGGTAGGAGTAGTTAGAGGGTGTTCAAGTAGAGTTACACGTCTCTTTCCCTGTTGAACATGAGGGATATTTATAGTGGAGGAGAGTTCCTCGTATTCGCCCAGTTCGTTGGCCTTCGGACGAATGCCTGGACCGGAGCGGGCGACGTGAGGCCAACTGGGGTTGGGCCCACGCGTCTGGTGATGATTGCGGTACCCGTCGTTCCCCGACTCCCGAGAGGGTTGGAGGCGCTTGTGGTGCCGCCTCTTTGTCAGTCGTGTCAGGTTATCACGTCTGTCACATCTCGTGCTAACCGAGGAATGACGTCGGCTAGCCTTAGTCAGTTGTGGTAAGCGTCGCCCACCGAAGCTTCGGGAACGGCCTTCGGTGGGTGAATCTTCTAGACTCGGGTATAATGGCCCCCACTCCTCGAAGAGCGGGTATGACGTCAGCGGGTGACGTGAGGCTAAAGTTGCCCGTAACAACGTCAAATTTTTTTTTATTGTATTTGACTTAAATTTAGATGCACGTTGGCGGAATACTTTTTGTCATTCCGTATTTTTATTGTATGGTAGAGGTTATTTCTTGTCCAATACATTATAAACGGTGCAATTCAATGTGAGGGTTGGATCCTCCAACAATTTTAAATGTCTTATTATATTCCAAAAAAACTTTTTTTATTTAAAAAATAAAATTACATTATGAAATTAAATGAAACTTTGTTTGATAGGAGCAATCTTTTGTAAATCAAAGCTTATTAGTTTTCATTCTTATTTCAAAGATTTATATTTTACCATTCTGTTTTAGGTGTCTCTTTATACTTTTGCTATTGCTACGTAACAATTTTTTCAATGCTAACCAGTCTTTTATAGCAATATTTGTTTTTAGTACATCAAATGAGGTACGGAAATTTGAACCTCCCAATTACCACTGAAATATACTTATTTTGACTTTACAATAACATTTTTTTTTTTTTAAAGGTGTGACAAGTTTTCATAAAATTATAATTCTACATTCGAATATAACATTTGACATATAGTTCAAATAACGTTATAAAAAGTTGATGACTTTCCTTAATATGGACTACCACAACTGCTACGAAAATGAGTTTTGTACAAATGACCAAAAAATTTAGGGTTAAATGGTATATGATACGAACTCTGAAAAAAATAAGGAGGTGTAACTTTTTGCTAGCTTCGACATCCGTGTGAAACTACTATAGTGATTATCGGAGGAAAGAAGAAATAACGCTCGTATATAGTATATGTTCTTGCGCTCGAGTTCCTCACTTCTCTAAGTTCGAGTGACCCTCAAAGGAAAAAAAAAATAGCACTCTAGAGCTCGCCTATTTAGAGATCGAGGTCGAGTTCCTCACTTCCCTCGAGCGCGAGAGGGGAGGGAGATGAGGGCACCATTGTATTTTCACGTAATTGATGAACCTAGCAAAAGGTTATCCATCATTGTTTTCAAATTTGGGATAAAAAATTTAGTTCATATGTGCAGTTATCCTACAAATTTGGGATCATACATCAAACATTTATATCTTCTAATTAATTTAAATCAACGAGAAAACCTACTTATTTAATTAAACTGTAAACCCTAATTTTCATTAAATCTCTCAATTTACTCAAATGGACGAACATCACTATGAACATTTCAATTTCAATCAATCAAGAACAGAAAGCAGATGATCGATGAAAACAATTTCCAAAACCAACAACACAATCGAGAATCAACAAAATTAATTCCTTAATTACTCTCAACCTTCTCGACCTGGTGGTGGTTTTTGTTGAGAATCGACTCGTTCAAATTCCTCCACAGGAATTTCCCGCTCGCCATATCGACGAAAATCCAGAATCCGTTCTGAATCGTCTTCTTCAATCCAAATCCGTCCTCCGTTGGGCTTCGATTCTCATTCTCCGGCGGCGATTTCTCCGATTCGGTCGCCGGAAAGACATCCGACGACGAGGAGGAAGAAGCGGAAGCGGAAGCGGATCTCCAGGCGAAGTATCCGGCGAGAATTGCAGAGAGGAAAACGAGGATGAATCTGAGAGGACACATCGGAGAAGTGGGTTTGATTTTGGGGAGAAAAATTGGAGGAAGAAGAGTTGTGAAATTTAGGGTTTAAAATTGGGGAAGAACGCGTTAATTAATGAGCTCTGAGAATTGCTTTGGAAATGGAGATTGTTTGACTTTGTTGTTAGTTCGCCATGGTTGACCAGTTCATCTTTTTTTAAGCTTTGTTTTGGTGATGCAATTTTGGGGATTTGGAGGAGTAGGTGAGCTTTTTTGTTTCTAGATGAATTGAATTACACCTTTTCTTTTCACGATTCGATTTGGTTCGGTTTTAAATCACCGAGGCAGCGTATTTAAAAATAAGCCAAATTCATAGTCAAACAAGAAAAATCTATCAAAAAAAAGAGATAGAACTCAATTCCCGATCAAACAAGGAAAATCTATTGCAAGAACGAGATAGAACTTCTATTACAATGTTAAAAGAGATATTTATTTATTTATTGGTAAATTACCCTAATGGTCCATGTTTGAATTTGGTAGCATTTGGGTCCGTTTCAAATCCAACAATTAAGTTTGAATTTAGTTTGTTTCCAACATTTAAGTTTGAATTTAGTTCGTTTTTGGTCCCTCGTCAATCAAGTCTTAACTGACTAGTGACGTGACATCTATTTTTAATTAAAAAATATTAGTAGAAAAAGAAAAAGAAAAAAAGAGAAAGAAAAAAGAAAAGAAAAAAAAGAAAATATTTTTTAAAAATATTTTTAATTAAAAATAGGTGTGTTAACAAAAATTTTGACGAAGGGACAAAAAACGAACTAAATTCAAATTATAATTGTTGGATTTAAAATCTTAAGAACTCAAATGTTACCAAACTCAAACGTGGACTATTAGAGTAATTTGTCTTTTATTTTTTTGACAACATATTAGAATGGAGAATTAAACTCAGGACATCATGGTAGACGATATATCATGTCAGGCGATATATCACGTCATTGACCTATACTCTTGTTGACTTAAAAGAAATATTTATAATTTTACATTAAAATAAACATTTAATTAATTAAACCTAAAAGATTACTTAATCTTAATTAACCAAACTAATAATTTAAACATTTATCCTACATCAATTTCAATTTAAAAATATAATTTAGTCTATGATTTTTTTTTTATTTTTTTTTTTATGATTTAAAATGTGGCACTAAGTCTATTATTCATGAAAACTAAAAATTACATCTACATCATCCGAAAAACCTAAAGTTGCACCTAGTAGGAGTTTTTTCTTTTTTTTTTCTTAAATTTTAAAATGTTGATTTTAGTTATTCAACTTTAATATATGATGTGATTTTAAATATCTATGTAAATTAATATACTAATCTAGGCATGTATTGAAACCCCTTAGGTTTTTGTTATAGATATTTAGTTGGAAAAATTGACAACAATAATTAAAATAAACATTAAAAAATTTGGTTATATTTTGGGATGTGTACTTTCAAATGTTTAAATTTAGTCT
Organism: Herpetospermum pedunculosum; assembly: GCA_028017165.1. Lineage (NCBI taxonomy): Eukaryota > Viridiplantae > Streptophyta > Magnoliopsida > Cucurbitales > Cucurbitaceae > Herpetospermum > Herpetospermum pedunculosum. Next base: position 59,442,648 of record CM051525.1, read on the forward strand.
TATATTTTTAATAAATTTTGAAATTGGTCATATCGATAATATATTTTTTTTTGTTACCTGTTAAAAAAAAAAAATCCCTATCGGCCTTTTGTTTAAAAATTGATAAACAAATTCAAATTATAACTTTTATTGAATGTAAATTACATTTATTATTTTGTAAATTAACTTCCAATTAAGGATAATGACTAATTTTAAAATATAGTAAAAATAGAGCGACCAAAATTAAACCGTTTGAAAATATATGAACTAAAAAATAGGATAAGTCTCAAAATATAGATACCAAAAAAGTTGATTAAAACGAGTTTAAACCAAAATTTAACATTTTTTTCCAATACAACAAAATCAAAAAATATAAAGCCGTTCGTGATTTGAAAACAAATTTTCAAAACAAAGAATTTAATAGAAAATAAAAAATAAATTTCTTATTTTTATTATATTTAAAAAAAATTGTTTGGTTCTAACTTCAAAACTTTAAATTTGAATTCAAATTTTGAAAATTGTATTTGGTTGTAAATTAAAAAAAAGTAGCGAGTAATATGTGATTCGTAAAATGTATTTTATAAAGAAAAAATAATTTGATCTAATTAATTTTTATTTACGATTTTTGGAGTTTTTTTTTTTTTTTTTTTTTTTTTTTTTTGAGTCAGATCAATTTTTTTTGCAATATCGTATCTCTTATTTTTTTTTTTCAAAAGATGTATCCCGTATTTCCATAATTTTGAAAACAAAATTAAAAAACAGTGAAAACAACATTTTATTATTTTTTGAAAACATAAAAATGAAAAGGGATGTCGAAAAATACAGACCTTAGTAACATCCACAATCGAAATCTTGTGGCTAAGAATCTAATGCACTCATAAAGTACAATTTTCTAACCATACTTTAGATTGTCTTGCCCTCCGCCCATGACACCATGAATTCCCTTCTCATAAATACACAATTCAAACTTTAGACTAAAATTCAATATTTTTATCTAACATTTAATTTATACATCTTTGTCTCAAGGCTTAGTCATCGGGGTATTTTTACATATGATCCTCAAAAGGTTCCGTAATATTTTTGAACTTTCACCTCGAAAATAATGTTTTTTTTTTTTTTACCTTTTTGATGATGTCATCAACACTTCCCTAATTTACTAAGCACGAGCACCACCGAGAGAAAAAGTTTGTAATACTCTTTGTTGAGCACGAGGATACTATAGTCGCCCTGATATGAAAACCCTACCCAGTTGGAATTAGGAACCCTTTAGTCATATAAACCCCTAATTCTCAAATGTCAAAACCCCTCAACTCAATTAGATTTCAATCCCAAAGATATGATTATATATGGATTACCTTGTGATCGAAGACCAAGAGGTAAGGAGAACTAGTAGTTCCCTACTCGAGGTTTGAATACTCCACAAGCAAATTGATCTCACTTACTTGAATGCAACCCTAATTCAAGAATTGCAAAATTTGGTGATAAGGCTCAGTCATCAACATAGAGAAACTTTCATTCCAAATAACTGTCCTGTGTACAATGTTTCATTCAGGATTTAAACCTAGTATGTTTAGTTAATTAGCTAAATGACCAATCTACCCCTAAATGAAATTTATCCAATAACACTCAAAATAAATTATAAATAATAAATCTAATTGGAGCCATAAAAATGACCCAACATAAACAACTAAAGTAAACATATATTGCTAACAAAAATACAATCTAACATAAAACTTCATTTTCTTCTAGTAACATCATGTGACATAATGTATAGAGCTTTTGTTCATGTGCTCTTTCTTGACCTTTCTTAATTGAGTTCATCAATGTTTGTATGTGGGAATCGAAAGCCAGTTGTAGTTGTTTGGCCCTTCAACGCGTGATTGGTTCTGGAGGCAAAGCGAGGACATTCAAATTCATATCACGCCCCCTCGCAGTTGTACTCAGCGAAGGGTATTAACATATTTTTTTCTCGCGATCGTTCTCAACAAACGCGTGTTCGTGCTCAGTAAAGTTTGAAAGACATGTGTTTTCAAAAATCGAATCAGTTGACATTACGACACCCAAGAAATCTCTCTCCCATTAAAGCTTCTCCAAATGAAGGGGCAAAAGGTTATTGTTATTAATTAATCAAACTTGGAATAAATTTGGGATTACCTTTTAAAAGGGAGAGATACTTTTTATGCATATTCACCAAATAAGTTTTCCAAAAGTATCAAAGCAATTAATTAAATTTAAGTAAAAAGGCAGCAAAGAGAAGTGGAATTCCAAATTTCTCAAAGTGGTGGAATACTTATCCTCCTCAACAATTGCAATATAATTTTGCCCACATGTTAGGAAAGTTGGTTTTATAGAAATGTTTTTAAATTTTCAAGTTTATTTCTAGTATTTCAAAAAAAAAAAAAAATATAATGCGGTTCAACTATGCTTTTGTTGGCCAGTAATGTTATTTAAATTAAATGAGTGATAGGACATTTTTAAAAATCCAATCAGATTCCACTCTTCATCATATATATATAATATTCTAAAAACTATCATATATCTCTAAATAATCTTACAAAAATTGCAATCTCCTTCTCCTTAATAATTAGGTTTTAAACCCGTCTCGATCGAAAGTATATATTTAGCATTCAAAAAATAACTTAATAGTCATATGTTAACAATAGACTATAGTGACTTAGTAATATTGAGATATCGAAAAAATTAAAGTCATAGTAAGGTAGTATTTTACTCTCGTCTTCCTGCGCCAATGAGGTTGGAAAACTAGTCAAGCGAAGTATTTTTCTTTTATTTCCTTACTTTTGGGAATAGTCAAATCCTCAACCTTATTGGGCTTCCAAAACTCGGTAACAAGATGATAGCTCTTTTCAAAGTGTTTGTTCTACTAGCGTTTTGTCTTTTCATACGATAAAAGTTGGCACATGATCTATGACTTTGAGAGACTTATCTCATATAAAAGAGTTAGCACGTGATATTTTTACCATTATTTTCTCAAGTAGGATTTGAACCTACCGTCAGACATTTAACCGTTGATTGCCTATTGAATACTTAAGAATAATAACAAACTTATTGAAACTTGATCTCATTCTTAGTCACTTTATTTTATAAACACTATGGGATAATGTTATCATTGAAAGTTTGAGCCTATAGGACGGGAGGTGGGTGACGATTAATCATCCACTTTCAAGATCCATATTTATTAATTGATTTCGATATGTCTTGTCAGTTGCTAAGTAGACTCACTCTACCAAGAGACAACCAAAAAAATATTGTTAAACATAATGTAACTATTCTTTTATTTATTTTCAAGGAGATTATCAAGTAGAGATTTGATTGCAAAAATTTGAACCACAAATAAAAAAAATGATAAAAACTTCTAAAATATTGAACACAAAATTGAAAAATAGTGTAAAATTTGAATTATGGGAAGAAATGCATGAGGTTGATTTTGGGTCACTTCAAATTGTACCAAGATTCTACATTTGTGTGATGGGGACCAAACCAACCATGAAAAAAAAAGCAAATATTTGTTTAATTTGCAAAAGTTGATATTCCTTTTACCAAATGCATCAACTTGCATTGCTTATGCAATACTAAAGGAAGATGGTGAAATAACATAGGGAAAGCCTACAACTTTGGTTAGTGAACTTTGACCTAACATTTTGGATCATAGTGGCCATAATTTAAAACAAAAATTTAAGGGGCTTTTTGTTAGGGTATTTGATATTTGAGTGCTATTTATATAATTATATTATCGAATTTTATAATAAATGAATAATTTTGTAGTGACCTATAATTAAGGCTCCGTTTGGAATTGCGGTAGCTTTTAAAATAATTGTTTGCTTTTAGAAAAATCAGCTGTCATATGAAGCTGATTAGTGTTTGGTAAATTTTAATTTAGAACTACATGATAGTGTTTGGTAAGTTCAAACAAAATTGTTGTGGTTTGACCGTAAAGACCAAAATAAGCATGTTATTTTACTTATTTATATGTTTTTTAGAGAATAATTATTTGTATGTTAATATTTAATCTAGGAATGATTATAATTTAATTATTTATAATTTTTATAGTTTAAATCAGAAATAATATTTTGATATTTGTTCAGATTTATATGATAAAAGGTGAGGAAAAAAAATTGTCACATCAAATAGTATTTAAAACAAATTTTGAGTGATTATTTTTTCTTCTTCTTTTGTTTCTACTTTTCCATCCAAATTATGTAGAAAGAAAATCATGGCTAAATAACAAAAAAAAAAAAAAAAATACTATGAAATAATTTTGATGTTCTTATGTAATTGACTTCCTGCTCATATAAAACTCAACGGGTATCCAACATCCGTGAACTGAGATGAGAAATTAGTTGCATGAAAAAGGAAGGAGGGGAAGGATATAAGTGATCACAAAAATGTTTTAATAGATAAGGCACCAGTTAATCCAGACTAAAAACTAAATGAAAAAGGGAAGGATGGGAAATGATATAAGTGGAATCAAAAAGCTAAAGCTATAATTTACAGATTCTCAAAATAATAAAAAAAAATTGTTTTATCAAACCACAAAAACGGGTAAGATGTTAAAATTGATTTTTTGCAATCCCAAGCCCTAAGTGGGCCTCTGAATTTTAAACTGATACACATTGCTAAATAGAGTATATATATGTGTATATATATGTATGTATATATTTTGAATCCATGTGATATGAATACTATTGGTCTTCGTCTGATCACCTCACCTCAAGAAGAATGAGTTTATCATATCCAATGGATGATAAGTTTCGTTGGTAGAAGAATTCAAACTGAGACCTATAATTAATTAAGGAAGTGGACGATTATTCTTTAGTGGGCGTTTACACCCATGATCGTGGGCGGTTTTCACTTTAGTGGAAAGTTACTCGAAGATCGTGGTCGGTTATTTGGAAAGGTATCAAGTTACCTCTGACATGGTGGGATGGTGGGTGGTTGCTCGAAGGTGGAGAGTTAGAAAGAAGCTTCTAGAGAGAAGGAGGGAAAAAAATATGTAGAATTTTGGATTTTAAATTTTGGAATCTTTTAATTTTCGTTTCTTTTCATTTTTTTAAGTGAAATTGTTCCTTCTCCCTATTTCGATTCTAACTAATAATGTGTAATGATCTTTGACATTTTGATTTTAAGTTTAAAGCATCTAATATTTCTCTTTAAACCAAAGACTTGAAGAATTGTGGGTAAAAAAAGTTAAGCTTATCTACATATCATATCTTTGTTTTTCCATCTACTTTTTAAAAATAATTGGTAAAAAAACACTTTTGGCATCTGAACTTCGTCGAAGTAACAAGTTAGTCCTTGAACTTTAGATTATAACAATTTAGTCCCTAAACTTTTGAATTTGTAACAATTTAGTAATCCTATGGTGAAAAATCTCATCAAAATTATGTCTTAATTTTTATTACATAATGACTTAGTCCTTGTATTTTTTACACATTTGGTCATTGAGTTTATTTATCTACTTATTTAAGAAATTTCATTAATTTATCAATAATATTTTTCACGACATGGACTAAATTGTTATAAATTTTAAAGTATGGACTAAATTGTTACAAACTGAAGTTCAATTACTAAATTGTTACAAATTTCAAAGTTCTATGACTAAATTGCTACTTTCATGAAAGTTCAGAGACCAAAAGTATCTTTTAACCAAATTACTTTTACAATTATAATTTGTCTGTTTTAACAAGCTTTAAAATGGAAAAAATGTTATGACAGAATTCGAACAACAAAGAATAAAACAAGAATTGACACAGAGTTTACGTGATTCACTAATGTTGTGTTAGCTACATTCACGGACAGAAGGAAGCTAGAGACCAGTTTGTATTATGAAATAAGAGAGGTTACAGATTACAGACTAAAGAGGCGTTATTAAAAGATATTAAAAGATTTATATATGACACCCTTTTAATGACCTAATACATAATGAGAACCAGAGACCAACGAGACTCCGTACCAAACCATTCATAGCGAGTCAAACTAATTTAAGGCATTTCAACAAAAACAATCTTTAAGATGTTATAAATAAAATTGGTAAAAGCTCTAAACATACTAGAGATGAATAGAAAGGTTTTAACTTGCATATAGAGCATATGGTATATAAGAAAAAACATGATTTCCAATTGTAGGAAGAAAAATGATTAGGTATTAAAAATCTTTAATTAAGTGGGAATGATAATGCAAATGCTTTTCAATACCTTTTGTAACAATTTTTTTTTTTTTTCTTCTTTTTCTTTCTGTCAAAGCGAGCATGGCTCAGCGGGCATATATATGTGTTGACGACCAAGAGGTCTGTGGTTCGAATCCCCCAATAAAAAAAAAAAAATAAATAAAATAAAATAAAAAAAAAAAATATGTCTTTTTTCTGACACACAATACCATAGATTTGCATCTCCCTACAAATTGATTGGTTCCAAATTTAAGTGCAATTGGAGAGAGGAAATTTAATGATTTAATGTTGTAACATTAAAGTTAAAAGATAGGCCAAATTGGACATATTCTTATTCTTTTCATCACCTTTTTGTAATAGTTGTTTATTCAAGTGGAACTTATTCCAATATGAAATATATATATATATAAAATCTTATGTTAATTGATCACATATCACCCACCTTAAATTGCTCCCCCATATATCAGTCAAAGATAGACAAATATTCATGCAAATCTATATATCGTGTTTGTTTAGTACAATAAATGTGGAGTATGAATATATTTAAACCCGACTTTAAGACTTAAGAGAATGAATATTATAGCCAAAGCGAGCATAGCTCAGCTGGCATATGTATGACTTGATGACCAAGAGGTCTGTGGTTCGAATCCCCCCACCCCCAATGTAATAAAAAAAAAAAAAAAAAGAATGAATATTACACTGAGTAATAAATATATATAATTATTTAATAAAAGAAGATTATGATTAACTCAATTTGACATCACTATTGATAGTTGTTTTAGAATTATCAATTGAAATTCGGGGTAGGAATTGAACCTCTGACCTCTTAGTCAAAGACAAGACACAACTTTATGTTATGCTCGATTTAGCCGCGAAGATATTATTGAAAGTTTGTATGTATATGTCGGGATGTTAGGTTTGAATAATTTAGACATGGGTACAAATTACAATCTTCATCACTATATTGTTGCAATTATTTAAATATTATAACTAATTTAGTGACACAAATTTATATTTAAATCAACAAGTTCTAGTGAAACTTTTAAAGAGAATTGCTTAAGAATCTATATTTATAAATTACTATATAGGTCATATCTCCTTTAAACAATTCTATCTACAAATATAAAATAATAACAAACATAATATATATTAAAAAAAATGAATTTCTTCTTTAAAATATATTTTTTTTTATATCAAATATAAAAAAAAAAAATTCTAAAAAAATATTTTAAATATTATTAAATTATTCTAACAAGAATAAATTAAAAAAAAAAACTATAACTCTTTATAAATAAATACTTATTATTTATCTGTCACACTTTTTTTCATCATATTGAACAAAGTAATATCAAAATATATGAAATTTGATATCAAAATATATGAAATTCGACGTAAAGTTGAGATAATCACAAAATTCTACTAATCAGGTGATGATCTTTTCAATTATTTGTTTAATGATATGATTCTTGTCACAAATCTTAATTAAACACAACGTTTAATCTCACCTGCAAAAACTCATTCATCCATATGGCCAACATATACATCAAAATATTCATAGAATCATACAACTTGTTCCTCCTCTCATCATTAAGAGCCCTTAACCTTAATCGTCGATGTTGCTTCAACAATTATCGTACTAGTGTACGCTAGAGATCATATGACCCGTTTTAGTTGTTACTTATGTTTTACCCTCAATCCCGCTTATTTTTCATAACATATATATTAAAGGAGACAAAATTGGTGAACTCTAATGTTAAAGTATTGATATAATTAAATTTATGATAATCCATCAGCTTTAAGCTTTTGGGTTGATTGATGATTTAACATAGTAGTAGGAGTTTTGTGTTCGAATTCCTATAATGTCATTTTCCTCTCCAATTAGGTATTGATTTTCACTTCTTGGGCCCTTCTACAGATTTTCAACCTTAATTATCTCAAGAATGCAAAATTGAGACTGAACTAACTACTATTAATTGGATGGATGACTATTTAAAGAAAAATCCCCTAATTTAAACTAAAGGGAAAAAAAGAGAATTACTAAGTTTATAAAAAATACAACACCTTCATAAATGCAATTATTTGTAGGTAGAATCTAAGAAAAAAGAGAATTGCCAAGTTTATAAAAAATGACAACACCATCATAAATGCAATGATTTGTAGATAGAGTCTAAAATCAAGATCATACAAATATAAATCGAAAACGAACAGTATCATACCAATATGAAGATATAAAGAGTAATCATTTCAACACAACGTAGAGGTTGATGATGCATACATGCACTACATCAAAAACAAAAAGGGAACAAGCAACACTAGGTATCAGATGATGATGCAACTAATTGAGACATGAGTAAAAGAAAGTGGAAAATACCTTTACAAAAGCAATCATACTTGCTCATCATATTCATATTAGCAAGCAAGAGCAGCCCAGCTTCTCACTCCAACCCACCTACCTGTCCAAATTGAACATATATTAATTAACAAGAGAAGAAAAAGAAGAGTGGGAATCTGACTTGGAACTCACTCACTATAAGCGGGAAAATTTTAAGTACTACGAAAGTATGAATACTTATTGGCTAAACTATAAAAAAAAATAGAACCTTGACATTTGTTTCAAAATTATTCCTAATCTTTCAAAAATTGCAATATTACCTTTGACCTGTCTATAAATGTATCAAAACTACCTTTGACATTAGAATGTTGAACAGAAAGTTAACTACAAACGTCATTCTTTCAGACTTGATCCAAGCAAGTGTCCTAGTCACTGCTACATCGAATTTTTGTCTAACATTCTAAAGGATTTCTACTCCAAAGATAGTTTCGAAAAGTTTAAGAAAAGTCAAGGGTAATATTCCAACTTTTGAAAGACTGAGTATTTTTTTATAATTAGTCACTTCTATTTATTGCCTACCACGTCTGTCTTCTTTTTTAAAATGACATGTGGTCCACGAACATTATAAAACTATAGTGTGAACAAAGAGAGTATGATAGACCGGTAACTAAAAAAAATTTCCATGGTAGCCCTAAGTAAGCTATATAAGATGGAGAGAGATAGAGAAAGAAAGTCAGTGAGTGCAGAGTGACAAATGGGTGTGTGAGTCAGAGTGTGAGTTTGCATTTATATTCTGATATTCACATTCTCTACTCTGAAAAATTGCATGTTGGCTCTGCAATTTGATATGGGTTTGGCAAAGATTGGTGGAGGAGAAAGGATAATTCTTTTGGGGATTGGAATCTGATTCTTCCATTTATTGTGTGTTTATAAATGGATACCTTGGAGTTGGAGGGTACCTCATAATTCATCACAAGCCACTGCTCTGATCTTCTTCTGTCTTTAAACTTTTTCAGCACTGTTTTCCTTTCTGTGAAGGCCTAGCTTCAGCTCTCTCCATTTTTGTCTCCCTCTATCTCTAAGGTAAATAATTCAAACTTGTTTACTATGTTTGTTTTTCTCACTTTGGACCTAACAATAATTCAAACTTGTTTACAATAAGGTCATCTCTCTTCGAATATGAAAGAGTTTTCATTAAAATATTAGTAAACAGTTAAGATTTATCCACTCACAATGGATTCGAGATCGAGAGCATATGTCTTACTTATTCGAGATCGAGAGCATATGTCTTACTTATTCGAGATCGAGAGCATATGTCTTACTTATATTCTTCATCAAGGTTTTATTTTGTGACTATTTAACTTTACAATATTTTTTCTTAATCTCTAAATTTATACAAAATTGATATGGTATTCCCTTACCATATACTTTATTCTAGATCTATTTTGTATGTTTAACCTATGTTATATAAGATTTTTAATTGAAAATCTATGAATATGAATATTAGACATTAGACATTAGATAAGTGCTTATAAAATTACACTGGCTCTAAAGGTTATCAAAGTTTGAATCTCCTCACTAATAGCTAATTGTCAAATAGCTAATTGTCAAAGTGAACATAACTCAGCGGTAATTAACATGTACTCCTTTTGAGGTCGGAGGTTAGAATCCCCCGCCCCACTTGTTGAACTAAAATAAAAATCCTCAGTGAATAAATCAAAGGATTGATTTGGACGGACTCTTTATGTCCTTTTCTGGTCATTTTGTTAGTAGTCCAAGAATCCATTCAACTGGGTTAGTTAGTTTGTTATACATACCATCATACCAAGAGAAACTGACTTTGTTTTTTCTACAAAGCAGCTGCAGATTACTCTTCTAAAGAGCCCTGGGAAACGACCATGAACGCACTAGCGGCTACAAACAGAAACTTCAAGCTTGCTGCTAGGCTTCTGGGTCTCGACTCGAAGCTCGAAAAGAGCTTGCTCATTCCATTTAGAGAAATCAAGGTTTGATTCTTCTGGTGGCTGTTTGTTTGTTTAGTTCATACATACAATCAGAAACACAGACATGCTAATTCAACAGCACAAAAAGATGCATCTTCCAAAGACACATTTGTAATTTGAATCAGCTTTCTCAATATGATAGGTTGAATGTACCATACCCAAAGATGATGGCACATTGGCATCCTTTGTTGGTTTCAGGGTGCAGCATGACAATGCAAGAGGCCCCATGAAGGGTGGGATCAGATATCACCCTGAGGTTTGCTGTTTTTCTTTCTTCTTTTTATATTCTTGAGTGTCCAGACCAGCTTGCGCGCACCTCGACTCGACTAATCTTACAGAACAATTGTCTGACCTACTCTCATCTAAATATCGAGGGCACCTCCTTGTATTTTGCTTATGACCTACTCTCCACTAATCTCCAGCGAGGCTTCACCCACTCCGATGTCAACACTGAGAGAGGAAAAAAAAAACTTACAATTTTTAAAGTTTCAACTTGAGACCTTGAATGATCCAGAGACATTTATGAAAGCAATATATATACCAATGCAGGTTGACCCTGATGAGGTAAATGCTTTGGCACAATTGATGACATGGAAGACAGCGGTTGCAAATATACCCTATGGAGGAGCCAAGGGAGGGATAGGATGTGATCCCGGGGAATTAAGTATATCGGAGCTGGAGCGTCTTACCAGAGTTTTCACTCAAAAGATACATGATCTTGTTGGTGTCCACACCGATGTTCCAGCGCCTGATATGGGAACAGGTCCACAGGTTGACTACATAAACACAATCAACCTTTTTTTCAAGTAGTTTAAGCTTTTCTCCCTCCTAATTTGGGTGTGTTGATTTGAATAGACAATGGCATGGATACTAGATGAGTATTCTAAGTTTCATGGCTACTCACCAGCAGTCGTAACGGGGAAACCTATTGTAAGTGACTTATAAGGCTCAACTCCATACCTTACTATTAAAACAACTAATCAAAAATTGACTTTCCACAAAGTAGGATCTGGGTGGATCTCTGGGCAGAGATGCAGCAACGGGGCGAGGCGTGTTGTATGCAACAGAGGCCCTACTAAATGAGTATGGAAAGAGCATACCTGGTCAAAGATTTGTCATTCAGGCACATACTTTTACCTTGCTGCTACAATTTCTTGTTCAAACTAACGTCTATATAAACTATTATATGCTAAGAAAAGATATGGACTTGCATATTGTTAGGGCTTTGGCAATGTGGGGTCGTGGGCAGCCCAACTGATCAGTGAAAATGGAGGGAAGATTGTAGCAATAAGCGATGTAACAGGAGCGATAAAGAATAGCAATGGGATAGATATTCCTAGCTTACTTAAGCATGTAAACGAACACAAAGGTGTGAAAGGTTTCGAAGGGGGAAATCCAATCGATCCCAAATCTATTTTGGTTGAAGACTGTGACATACTAATACCAGCAGCCCTTGGAGGCGTCATCAACAAGGAAAATGCTAATGAAATCAAAGCCAAATTCATAATCGAAGCAGCCAATCACCCAACAGACCCAGAGGCCGACGAGGTGAGCACATAAATGAACATCAAACCAAATGAAGATGTTGGCTAGAAATAGAAATTCATAATATTTTGCCATCTGCAGATATTGGCAAAAAAAGGAGTTGTTATTCTGCCAGATATTTATGCAAATTCAGGAGGAGTTACAGTTAGCTACTTTGAGTGGGTTCAGGTATCCTCTTTGTGTTCATTTATTCACTAACTCCTATCAAAAAGAGACAACACAAACATATATGATATAACTCAATTGAAACAAACACTACAAATGCAGAACATCCAAGGTTTCATGTGGGAGGAAGAGAAGGTAAACAATGAGCTAAAGACTTACATGACGAAGGGCTTCAAGGATGTGAAGGAGATGTGCAAAAGCCATAATTGCGACCTCCGCATGGGAGCTTTTACACTTGGAGTCAACCGTGTCGCCAGAGCCACCGTGCTGAGGGGTTGGGAAGCCTGAGCAGCTGCTTCTCCCAGCTCTAAATAAAGGGGGAGATGCTCCACTCCATCACCCTAGTGCTGCTTCCTTTCCTGCTGTATTCTGCATACATACTCTCTTTTTTTCATAGCATTAGTTATTTTTATTGTACAAGCATGCAAGGATTATCATCTCTGCCCTAAAATATGCCATATAGATGGGCTTGGTTTTGATACCTTTCAATATCTATTGAAAGGAGATTTAAGGGTTGATTTTGGGTAAGAGGATTCCTCTTCAGGCTTCAGCAATCCACTTGCTTACAAACTTAGATTTCACACATGAATTCTTGCACTCCTTTTGAAATAAAGGTCAGTCTAACGTATTTGGATACCAAACACTTCATTACAGTAAATGAAATGAGAACAGTTTTTGACAGTAACATACTGTATGGACAATAGTTATCTTCTTTATTCTGTTAAAAGCAAGCAGCACCCAGAAATTCAGCAGTAAGAGAAATAATATGACAATCAAAATTTCATCAACAATCCTTAGATGACAAATTGAATCCAAATATGGGAAGGAACAGATTGCAAAATTTCAGTTGCAATTGTCAGTAAGACGTTAAAATTTGCAGCAGAATTAAATTAAGTAGTAGCTTCAATACCGAAAAGTTCAATTCCAAACAAGACTCTTGCAAACGCTTCCCAAAACAACATTGCAAATGGAAAATTGATAAAACTATGATATTACATAATGCTAATCTAGAATCTTCCTCTACCCCTAAAGCCACCACGGCCACCTCTTGGAGGGCCACCCCTTCCACGGAAGCCACCAGCCCCACGGCCACCACGGAAGCCACCACCTCTACCACCACCACGGAAGCCACCACCTCTACCACCACCACGACCTCCGCCTCTAGTGGCAGACCCCCTGAAATAATGAACAGACATAAAAGTTATTTCTATACAAATCATATTAATTATGAACAACTACCAATATTTGGATACTGAATAGAAAAAGGAGCCATGATAAGGGCCATTCACAGAAGCCAGAGAGGTAAATTCACAGTAAACTAAATTATTTCTCTCAAGTAAATAGGGGGACTGAAGACTAACATCATCTAAATGAAGAAATAAGCACAAAAGGTGAGTCTGTAAATTTTCCATCATAGTCACATCGGACCTCACAATATGAAGCTACATTATTAGTTTGGATTATGAAAATTTGAAATCATATAGAGGATCCAGGTACTACTACTACTATTGAAACACAAAAAAAAAAAAAAGTTAAAACAAACTGGCAATGAAGATAGATAACCTATTCAGGATAGCAACCCTATTTTCAGTTCCTCGTGATTTTACTCACTTTGGAGGCCAAAGTTTCGACACTACTATAGAATTTATCACCCCACCTCCATTCAAGATTCAATACAAACAAAGAAAAACACTAAACATGCTAACCTGAAATTCTATCCAAACCTTACTAATGAACAATAAACATTAGTTGGGCAGCCAAAACATAAAACTACGCGCAAAGGGCACAACAAAAGCTCTCTTTTTAATCGGCACCATGAAAGCCCTTATAAAACCACTCAATACAAACGGACATAAACAATCACTGGAAAAAAAAGCATGCTATGAAACATATTGATGAACCAACTCAATATCTAGACCTCGTTTGAGGTAGGGGAAAAGGAAGAGATGGATTACGTACTTGGGTTGTGGGAGAAATCTAGCTAGAGGTAAAAGTTTAGCTGGATCGATATAAAATTTATCCCCAGAAGCATATGAGGTGGCGACAATTCCTTCCATCATTTTGATCGAGAAATACTGCAATCAAGTAAACAATAAACAAAAACACAAGGATTTATCATATATCAAAACTATATCCAAAACTAAACAACTTAAAAAATCAAGGCCAGTGGACTTACAGATTCGTTGATGGGGCCGAAAATCTCATCAACTTTGCCTATCTGGGTCTTATTCTGAAGATAGATAGGGGCATTAAAGAAAGGAATCTTCTCATTCGAGAGCTTGGTGACTGCATCTCCCTCACATGCGTGAAGGAAAGTAGCAACCTCTGTAACAGAAAACAAAATCGTATAGTGATGAATACAGTAGAACAAAGTAGAAAAAAAAGGAGTAAATATAACGAAAACTTCAAAGTTCGAACTGCTAAACTGAATATTTCATGAAACATCTTCTGAAAACATACTGGTAGGAAAGAAGAGGAAGAAGCAGGAAAACAGAAAGCAATGAATGATTGAAGAAGTAATAGGAGATACGAACCAACAACTTCAGAGGGAGGACCCTCATCACGGAAGCCTCCGCCGCCACGACCACCACCAAAGCGGCCACCTCCCCTAAAGCCGCCGCCGCCTCGGCCACCTCCTCTACCACCAAAACCACCGTCACGGCCTCCACGGAAGCCACCACCGCCTCTTGGAGGTCGCATTCTTCTGCTCTTGCTGTGCAAAGACGAGGGAGATTTTTTTGCTCGGAGGCAAGCTGCTGCAGAATCTCAAGAGTAGGGTTTTAGGGTTTTATGGGTGTAAAGGGGTAAATAAAGTCACCCAATGCCCAATTTTGCCCATTGGTCTTTTTTTTTTTTTTTTTTAATTTTCCCCTTTTTTTTTTCGAAACAAAATTAAAAATAATAATAATAAACTTCTGTCATTTCTTTTTCCTCCTAAACTTTCAATTTGCATTCTAAACAAAATTAATTTTAACAAAATGTTGTGTATAAATTTCTATAAACTCACTAATTTTAATAAAATTAAGTTTGACATACGATTAGGATGGTAAGATATCCTACACTATCAAATCATTCATCACTTCTTTAAAATTGGGCCCAATTTGAGCGGTAAAAATGCATTTAAATTTCTGGTTCGTGGGTGGTTTTTTTTGCACAGGTGCAGGTTTTAAATCATTTTTGTTTCGTGCGTGGTTGTTTGCACAAGTGGAGGATCAATCAACCTCACTCTAGGTTATCTAGGTCATGCGCTCACTCACACGTTGCTTCAAGTGGTTGTTTGATAATTTTTTTGAAAATTTGTCCTAGTGCAGAATCGAACTCTCACTCTCTGCTATCAAACACTCACTTGGTGCAACGGGTAACACACCTAGATAGCCCAGAGTGAGGGTTGATTGGTCATGCACCTGTGCAAAAAATCACGCACGGAACAGGAATTTAAATGCATTATTATCGCCCAAATTTTAATGAACAACCACTTGGTGCAGTGGGACGCACGGGGCAGGAATTTAAATGCATTATTATCGTCCAAATTTTAATGAACAACCACTTGGTGCAGTGGGTGAGCGCTCCGCCTAAGATAGCAAAGAGTGGGGGTTCAATTATGCCCGCAAAAAATCACGCACGAGACATGAATTTAAATGCATTATTACCGCACATTTAAAATATCGAACAACCACCTGGTGGGTGAGTCGCCCAAAAAAAAGGCAAATTTAAAGAAAGAGCAAGAGTAGCTCAATGACATAATGTATCATCTAGTGATCATGAGGTCTTAGGTTCACTCCCCACCCGAATATGTTGTCAAAAAGTCTAAACAATTTCAATATATTTATTAATATGTAATTAAAAAAAATTATATAAAATGAAAACGAAGATTTTTTTTTCTGAGATTCCCAACACCGATCCCAATTTTCTAAAACGGAGAACATGAGAATGGGGAGTGCATACCCGATCCCGCCCCATTGCCATCCATACATATAAGATTAATAAGATAACATTCATCTTAGTTTGAGGGGCATCTAATCACATAAAATTTTCAAAAGAGTACACAGCGACTGTGACCACGAAATCTTCATGTGGATGTTGCAGACACCTCATTTGCGGATCTGGTTGAAAAATTCTCATTTTTCATTTTTCATTTTAATTATTTGATTAAAATTTGATAAATATATTAAAATTTTCTATACTTATATATTAAAGTTAGTATTATTATTATTTTAATTATTTAAATAATTAGTTTTAAACAATATTGAACATTTACATTAAAAGAAATTTAACATTTTTATTCTAAATTTAATACCAAGACTATCATATTATGAAATTAAATATAATAAACACATCAAAGCTAATAAAAATGTCAAACCGAGCCTAGATCAATTGATATAAAGTTGTGCCCTTGACTACAAAGGTTAGGGTTCAATCCACCACCCTCAGGGTCAGGTACAGGGCGGAGGTCGCTTCCAATCCCCAGTTTGACTCACGTACCCAGTCAAATTGGCAGGTCTAGACCCCTAGATGGCGCCGCAGTCAGTCGCTTGGGGGAACCTCCACCATTTCAAAACTACAAACTAAATATTGATGCTTCAAGACTCTTCAATGATAAATACAATGTTGGTTGGTTGGCAACATTTGTGTTCATTTGTATATCTCATTAACAAGTTTGTCAAGTCGAGCATAGCTCAATTGGCATGAGCATAGCTCAATTGGCATGAGGTTGTGTCATTTGACTAAAAGGTCATGAGTTCAATTCCTGACCTTTGAAAAAAAACTCTTCAATGATGTTGGCATTGGGGCTATTGCTCGAAACCATCAGCTACGACTAGATAATCGCTACCAACCTCAACAACTAGAGATGTTAAAAACTCTCAAAGTATAACTATTTCCTAAATAATAAGTATATGTTAAAATCTCTCCAAGGAAAATAATGGAAAATAATTATTCCTAAAGAATAAGTTTATTCCTAAAATATCCAACAACTTACATCACAAGGTAAAAGTAAATATATTTACAAAATATTTTCAGTGTCGTAATGCCCAACTGGCGTAGAATAAATTCAAATTGAGCATTTCTCAGCGCCTTCGTGAAATTTGTAGATACACATGAGGAGAAATAATACCAAATGTAAGCGCATCTCTCATGAAATGAGTCTATTTCGATGTGTTTGGTTCGCTCATGAAAAATAGGATTTTGAGCCATATACAACGCAGACAAACTGCCACAATAAAGATTTGTACTCTACCGATGTGACTCCCCTAAATCATGAAGTAATTGTTTCAACCACCTCTGTTCACAAGTGACAGCCGTCATAGGTTTGTTTCTTGGTCTTTCCATGACACAGAAGAGAAACCGACCTACAAGTAAGAGGACAACTCGCCCAATCTGAATCCTATCATCCTTCCAGGTGTAGAGGACTATAAGACCGAAGGCATATACCTTGACTCATATTTTTCTTCAAATAGTGAATGACATGTAATGTTGCGTCAAATAATGTTCCTCCATCGGTGATGCATAAATTGCGACAATATATTAACCGAATAAGAAAGCTTCGGGCGAGTCACAAACAAGTATATCAATCGCCCAACAAGTTGATGATCTTTTTCTACATCGTCCAACACTTTGCCATCCCCAGAGTTACTTTATGATTTTGTTCCATGGGGAACTGGGAAGGTTTAGCTCTCAACATGCTTGTTTCATAAATGATATCCAAGACATATTTTCTCTGACATATAAAAAAATATATGCTTATTGCGAGCTACTTCGAGACCGAGAAATTATTTCAACACGCCCAAATCCTTCATTTTAAAGCATCACCCCAAATATTCTTTAAGATGAAAGATCGTAAGTTTATATCATTGTCTACGAGAATCAAATCATCAACATAGACTAAGACATTGAGTTGCACATTTTCTTTCTTCGAAGTAAAGAGAGAATAATCAGAATCCTTTATTCAAAGTAAAGAGAGAATAATCTGAATCTGACTGTTTGAAGTCATAATGCTTTAAAGGCTTCGACAATTTTTCAAACCAGCTGTTAGGTGCCTGTTTCAACCCATAGAGTCTCGTAGAGTGATTTTTTCAAGCTAGTTACAAGGCGAAGATACTGAATCAGTCACGTCGCCTTCAACTAGGATTGTAGTGGTTGAGTGTTTCACATGTTCCCGTGTGTGGCCCATTATGATAGGACTCACATCCTCAACAATCTCACCGTCATTCCATGTGTCTATAGTCAAAGTCGTTTGGGCATGCGACAATGAGAATGAATGTTGGGTTTCAAAAAATGGGAACCCAGTCTCAACGAATTTTACATCTCGTGAAACAAAATATTTGTGTGTTTCTAAGTCAAGCAACTTCAACCTTTCTTTCCAAACAAATATCTTAAAAAACTCACTTACGACTACAACTTGCAAATTTATCCCCTTGCAACGTTGATCATGAGCATAGACAAACAACCAAAGATTCTAAAGGAGTCTAGGAAGAAATGGCATTAAAAATTTAAGAACTAAATGTAAAATATATGCAAGTTAATAAACCAAAATTAGTTTTAACCATAAAAAAATATCATTTTTATGCTAGCTTGACCGATATATATATATATATATATATATATGAAGGTTTGAATCTCTCTCCCACCTTGTTGAACTAAAAAAAAAAAAAAAAAAAAAAGTGGATAATCGAAAAGAAAGTTTGGGATAGATATTGATTTTATTTTAGAAATGATAGATATTGATTCAACCAAAAAGATCAAACTAATATCATAAACCAAACGAGAGATAGAATTCCAATTTGAAAATCATTCTCTCAAACTATTGTTAGGAATTTCTTAATTTCATTCTATAAGACGAACTATTGTCGGAGGAATTTACTTCTCTTTAGATTATTTTCTCTTATTAGAGATGTCTTTTGTACCAAAGTCATTTATAATATGAAAAACTAACATCGATGTTACTACAAGTCATCGAGCCTTTTTTAAATACGACTTATTTCATTAGTTGGTGGCATGGTCAAAGGCAAAGGCTTCTCTATCATGATTCATAACCTAACTATATAGCAATTCATCTTTTACATTTTCAACCAACTCTTTTAGAATAGTTTGAAAAAAAAAAATCTGAAATTCATACATTTGAATATTTTTAATTAGTTAGAAAAATATGAATTCCTACATTTGAAAATTTTAATTAATAAAACATGCTATCCTTTGACTTCAATTTTAGTTCATTCATGTTTTTTTTAAAAAAATATTACCACCCCTAAACTTATAATGTTATAACATCATTACTTTTAGTAAATTGATATTCAAACTGTTTGTAGTAACAAAGTTCCCTAATGAAATTATTCATAACCTCCTTTTTACTTGTAGAACTAATTTGAAATCATATAGAATCCAACCAAATTCAAGTTTTCAACTAATACAATGTACTCCAACGTTCATCTTATCGTAAAATAATGATTAAATTATCAAAAAATACTCTTAAATTATGGATTCCGTTTCAAAAATACCCTTGATCTTTCAAAAGTTTCAAAAATAACACTGAGCTATGAAAAACGTTTCAAAAGTTTCAAAAATGTCGCAACATTTAAAAAAAGTCATCTATGTAAACAACACACGAAATCTAATGTGGACGGGTATGAGGTATTAAAAAAAATCATGAAAACGTAGACATTCGATCTATTTTCTACCAATTTTGTTATATTTTCTCATCTTTTGAATCGATAAAAGAAGATTTCCATGATTTTTCAAAACTTCAAGTTTTTTCATATCACACAAGTACAAGTTAAAATTTAACTGTTCACATTAAAATTTTGATTGTTGTTAACTGTGAAGACATTTTGAAATGTTTCAAGTATTTTTAAAACTTCTACAATGAATTAGAGATATTTTTGAAGCATTTTTCATAGTTCAAGGATATTTTTTTAACTTTTGAAAATTTAAAAGTATTTTTGAAACAAAAGTGAGTATTTATTTTGATACTTTAGCCTAAAATAATTTATCTACCGCATCCATAAATAACTTGTGACATCATATTATATTAACAAAAATGAAAAGAAAAGAAAAAACAGACCCCTAAAAATATAATTCAACTAAAAAAATACATTTCCTTCTACCCTGCAGTATATTTGCACATATAAATTCAAAGTCCTACCATCTTTATAAAATAAATGAGCAAGAATTGCATTAACCACTTTCATCTTTTTGGTTAAAATGGGTAATAAAGTATTGGATGGAAGTTTTGAAGGCTTTACAATGGTAAAAGACCAGAGAGGTTGCAATAAAGTTGTACAAAACTTGTCTTTTTGTCATTTAGAAGCCATTATGAAGGTGGGCATTAAGACCACAATTTGGTCACAAATGCAAGAATATTACCTCCACAACATATTCTTTGTTTTTTCTTCCCTTTCCAACAATCCTCTTTGCATTGCCTTCCACCATTACAAGTTAACTAATGGAAAGAAGCATTGCAATTATCAAACCCATGAGAGATTATATTCATATTCCCTCTCTCCTCCATTTTTCTCTCTCCCAACCAAATTCCATCTTGAATCAACTCAACTCTCTCAGCTTCCACATTTTTAAAAAAGGTTTGTTCTGTTTTCACTTTTTTCCCCCCTTCTGCAGGGGCATACCGAAATATACATACAAATTACACTGTCCATGAATCATAATTAGCAAACCGTCCGCCCATAACATATCGACGCAATATAGAGATTCTTCGACCACTTCTCCTGCAAAACAACACATTGCAGAAACCAACCATCACTACTAACTCATGAAGTTTGCAACCACAAAATTGCTTTAAATGAAATCAGGTATGAACGAGGTAATCCGTTTCGTGTTTAGATTTTTATCGATGTTATGCATGAGTATTTCGTTTTGGGTAAGCATTTTCCATTTTCATATGATCAGTAAAAGTTCAATGCAAGAAACTCGAGATTCGAGAACATCTATGGTAGGAAAAGCCTAGTCAATTTCCTAGTCCTGCTATAAAACGTCTACGTGTTGGATTTTTATCGATGTTATACACGAGTATTTCATTTTGAGTAAGCATTTTCCATTTTCATATGATCAGTAAAAGTTCAATGCAAGAAACTCAAGATTCAAGAACATAAAAGGTAGGAAAGGCCTAGTCAATTTCCTAGTCCTGCTATAAAATGGCTAGGTCTAGGTGTTAGATTTTTATCGATGTCATGCTTGAGTATACTTCGTTTTGGGTAAGCATTTTCCATTTTCATATGATCAATAAAAGTTTGATGCAAGAAACTCGAGATTCGAGAACATCAAAGGAAGGAAAGGCTAGTCAATTTCTTAGTCCTGAACGTCTAGGTGTTGGATAAGTTTCCTTATGAAAGTGTATTTGTACCTTCACATGCGTGCTGGGAAATGCAGACGTACGAAGAGTCTCTTGAGTTTCATCCATCAATTTGCGTTTCGGTATGCTTAATATGAAGGCAGCCTGATCTGCAGTTGCTGCCATGCATGTTATCCTGTAACCATTTTCCCATCTGCGGTGAATACCTTCACTGGGGTACAAAAAATCAAGCTCCACAACCTTGAATGTTGATTTCCATACAGGACAAGAAGAACCAAGAAAGAATTTTCAGAAGACATAACAGATGATTGTATGCAAAAGCAAAACCAGCAAAAGTTTGAAATTAGAATAAACCAACAATTCATAAATTAATAGGAAGTCATACCTGATCAGAAAAGCCAGCATTCCTAGACATAACCACGCCCCAACGACTTCCAGCGGTGGTCATGGAAGTGACATGGAATCCTTCCTTCCATTTCTTATTTATCCACTTGAAAGGAAAAGATTCACTAACTTTATAGGATTGCTGAGTATACGGCGTTCCTGCAAGATTATGCCGAAACTCAATAAGAACACAAGATTATACACCTATTATTGAATCGTAAAAAGAACAATCAAGAACTTTATAGGATTGCTTAGTATACGGCGTTCCTGCAATATTATGCCGAAACTCAATAAGAACACAAGATTATACACACCTATTATTGAATCGTAAAAAGAACAATCAAGAACCAAGCAGTAAAATAAATTTTAGAATTCAGATCACGAACAATCTCTGCCGATAGCTATAATATCTTTTATTAGAAAAGAAGATTAGCACCACTTGAAAACGACCCAAAAGGATCGAAACAACACATAGAAATCTGTGGAATGAGGAACTAGAAAATATTGTTTTGAAAACCAGTTCGATGAAAGGAAAAGCAAGGAGTGCTCAAGTATTCTCTCAAGAATTGGCAACTCCCAAGCATGAGGATTATAAGACATGGGCGTGGCTGCTAAGATAAAGGTAGTAAGTTTTTCACTGGAGTCCCTTCTCAATAAAAACTTAAAACAGAAGAAGCAGTTGAAGCCCCCAGCTAAAAAACTATCATAAAAAATGTATAGTATTCTTGTGATGTGGACAAGCCAACCTCCAAAGTATGGTTCGCATCTAGTGTTGAGTAAAAAATGAATGTGTAAACTGAATGATATGAAGAGAAGAAATAGAAGAATCAAAACGATTCTGTATATACATCTGAATTACAATGCTAAAACTTGAGTGCCAAGCGCCACTTACCTTTTGACATGACAACCAGGGAACTACCATTAGCTGCTCCAGCAATCGAACTAATATAAAAATTCTTTTCCCATTGCTCCATAATCCAATCCTGGCAAGAATCCAATTTAATCAAGATGATTCAACACAGTAAAATTACATGAGAAAGATACTAAATTACTAATAGTCATCAGAAAATAAAGCTCTGTGATGTAATATAACCTTGTGAAGGAACACAGACGACAACTCGTAAACCTGGGAAGAGAAACCTGTTCCAGCATCCATGATTAGGGCCCAGAGATTTGTTGCAGAGGCCACACAGCTTATAAGCAATCCATCTTCGTTGCCCTTTTCTATGTGTTGGCGCAACCTTGAGTCTGCAACATTGTAGTGGTACCTACAAGTCCAACCAACTTCCTATATCAGAATAATGAATAAACACATTGTATCTTTCTCTATTATTCTCTTGCAGGACAAATTAAACACACTACTGAAGATTCAATATTATTTGAAACATTAAAACTGCTAAAATGAAGAAAAAAATCATTTATGTTCAAAGATGTTATGGTATACGGTATACCACGTAACAAGATTATGGAAATCCTAGTAGTGCCAAACTAATCCAAAAAGCATATAGCCTCTAAGAGTGCCAGACAATTTTTCATT
This sequence comes from Herpetospermum pedunculosum, assembly GCA_028017165.1. NCBI lineage: Eukaryota > Viridiplantae > Streptophyta > Magnoliopsida > Cucurbitales > Cucurbitaceae > Herpetospermum > Herpetospermum pedunculosum. Next base: position 59,466,078 of record CM051525.1, read on the forward strand.
GAAGAATGGAAGCAGGTTGTCATTATTATTATTTTTCTTTTTTTATATTCATGAGACATTTTTTCATTGAAGAATGGAAGCAGATTGTCATTATAATTATTTTTCTTTTTTATATTGTTGAGTGTCCAAGTCAGCTTGCACGCACCTCTTACGATTGGTTGCCAAGAAAACTCGTAGGATATTAAATCCTAGGTTAGGTATCCCCCATGGCTTGTACACATTCCCTCTTAAGTAGGTTGTCATTATCGATTTCATATTATTCATGAGAAAAGAATACGAACTGTGAATTTTAGTTTACTAATGGTTGATTTATATTCAAGCATTGTTGAGTCAGTGCACTCTTCTTCTCAATAATCGTTACTAATAAATGGTGTTGTATCCTTTTTTCTTCCAATCAGAGGCAAAGATTAAGGCATAAACACCTTAACATCTCACTCTCGGGCTATATAACTTCAATTATTTCATTTCTCATTATCAAGGGAATTTTTTTTAATGTGTTTTCTACATGATGTCCTTTGCAGACGTCATGAGGAGGATCTGATCATCTTTTGTGGGGCTGCCAGTTTGCTCATTTCCTTTCGAGCTAGTGCATTAGCGTGTTTGGGGTTGCTTGGGTGCATAACAGCAGGGACTACCGCTCTCTGATTGAGGAGATCCTGACGAACTCTCCCTTTCGGGATAAGGGAAGAGTGTTGTGGCAGTGGCAGGCTTGTTCCTTTCCTATCTTGTGGGGTGTGTGGCTCGAGAGGAATAGTAGGATCTTATGAGAGGTCTTTGGAAGAGGTGTGGGAGGTGGGGAGGTTTAATACCTCTTTATGGGTGTCCGTTACTCAAACTTACTGTAATTATCAGTTTGATACTTTTGGATTGGAGACCGTTCTTGTAGGTTTTGAGGATTCCTTTTGTGGGTTTGTTTTTTGTATGCCCTTGTAAATTCTTTCAATTTTCTCAATGAAAGCTTGGTTTCGTACCAAAATAAAAAGTTAAAAAAAAAGTTGGAGCTAACTCGCTCACTGCACAGCTTGGTTGCTCAAAAGTCAAACCACTATACCACTGAGATAGGTTCATAAAAAATTACGAGTTAAATTACGTTAAACAACAGCAATTCAAGGCCATGGAACATTGAATGTGAGAGTGAATAAGAACATCAAACGCACCTTTGCTTCATGGGCCTACGTGCATTATAAACCGAAATCCATTGTGTAGCAGGACTACCTAACCTCACTTTCTTCTTTGGTTGCTCATCTTCTTCCAAATTTATAAGCAGCCTACCACGCTTTTGCCCAACCTAGTTATACCAAGGAAACCATATAAAATTAGGAAGTCGCTTCAATACAAATTAAACTCCAACTTAAGTAGTGAAAACCAAAACATAAATGTGCACACATTGGTGAAAAATAAAAAGATCAGGTGGGAATAAAATAGAAAAATAAAGGTCACCTTTAATGCTCCTTCAACTCGAATTGGCCTCAGTGGTATACATGGATCAATCAGGCCTTCAAAAAAGGAAATTAGTTTTGAATAGTTTGGCTCCTCATCAAACTTCATATTTATTACAGCATCAAGAAATTGCTTGAATGGTGCTGGGCAAAAGCAGCACATCAACTCTGGTGAAGTGGCCATTTTTTTCTTACATACAAGAAAGCTCTTGTTATCACCCTGCATTTGTCAATGGAGAGAAGGGGGGGTTAGTTAGAAACTTAGAGAGAGAGGGAAAGGAGATGATACCAGGTTCACTGAAATTTCAAGAAAGACACATCAATACTACATTTCAAAGGTAAATTGGGGAAGAAACATTTTTAGAAAATTATGTTTATTCTTTTAATTTGGAAATTTCAAATATGTCATTTACTTATTTATTTAGTGGGTTTTTCACAGATTAAAGCATGTCCTTCTACATTCTATTTTTAAAAAATACTCGTTGTTCCAAAAGTTTTTGGTCGAATTATTTTGATCTTTTAACTTAAAAAAAGATTAGAATCCGTGAAATGAATGTGTTATAATATTATACTACTGCAATAAGAAAGCTGATCGACCTGATATCCTTGCCAAGGTAATCTTCCTTTTATAAGGAATATTAAGGTGTAGGCCAATGATTCAAGATCATCTCTCCGACTTCCGGTTCTACCTAAATGTGCATGTACACTTGCATACCTTATTGTCCCCCTAGTGAAAAAAGAACAGAAAAAAAATGTTATATTCAAACATAAATATTTGAAGAAAATATACATGAAACTTGAAAGTGAAAAGTTCCACAAACCTGAAAATGTCAGGCCTTTGATCATATTCAACATGTTGACCACTAGCTACATCTTTCCATTTCGAAGCTGAACCAAATATGATCATAGATCAAGAAATAAAATAGAGATCGTCAATTATCAAGTAGTGAGCTTTATGGTCGAGAACAAGAGACTCGTACTGGGAAAATAGGTTGATGCTATGGTATTGATGAGAGCATACCTAAACCAAGATCAATAAGATACAGTTTTTTCTCATCTGCTGACCCAGCCTGACCAAGTAAAAAGTTCTCTGGCTTCACATCTCCATGCACAAACCTTTATTAACAAGAAGATATATAGGAGTTTCGTAAGAGAGAAATAGGATTTCAAACAAGAACAAAGTTTGGGGGTCAATTGGGATTAAATTGTAATTGTGGCTTCCCTTTAGAGCTCTTTGTCCAGAGAGTTTTATAGTTTACTCGACCTCCGTGACTACATCCAAGTGAAACGTTTTTCTGTAATCATCTAGATGTCCTTTTTTTTTCTTAATTGAATATTTTGTTCTTTTATCAACAAAAAAAAAATTATGTATTGAAGAAAATGGTTTAAGTAAACACATGGAGTTAAGGGAACCTACCCCTTCAAGTGAAGCTTCTCAAGAATTGATATTGCCTCCACAGCAATGCAAGCTGCCATATTTGGAGACATCCTGTTGAAGATACCAAAAATTAAGAAGGTTGAACATTAGACCAAATCTGCATGCACACATAATAACGTGTTCGAGACAGAAATGTTATTTATCTTACGATTGGCCAAGAGTGTTCCAGACATCCCATAGGCTCGGTCCAAGTATGTCCATGACCTGGTATCAAGTTAACATATGTCAGACATATATAAATTTGAAAACTGAGCTCTTAAGGAGCATTCTAGTTCAAGCCTCACCAGAATGTAGAAATCGCCTTGGCGACCCTTGTAATGAACCCAAGGAATTCCATAGCATCCATTTAGAGTACTTAACAAGACAAAAAAGAGGAATCCCATGGCAGATCAGATAATGTAAATAAACAATGTTAGCTTAATAGTTAATTCTTAAACTTGGGAAAAACTTATCCAATAACTCTTACCTATACACTTGCCATTCATAAGGAGGACCATAACTGCAACCTTTACTGTTGTGGTGCTCAAACTTCAGAGCAACCTGTAAGTTCATTCTAATCAGGAAACATGCTTTTACGCGATCTATTCATCAAATTCTTTGCAATGAGGATTAATGTAGTAAGTAATACCTCAATTGCATCAGGACCTGTCTGTTCAGTTCCACCACTGACCCTTCTACCAACAAAGACTTGGCCAAAACCACCCTTACCAAGTTTCTTTTCAACCTTATATACAGGAGAATTGCCCACTTGTACCTGCCGACATCAAACGCAACACATCAGTCAAATACTTGTGCAGCCAAACCATACTCAGATTTTGTTTTAATTAAAGAAAACCAAAAAAATATGCATTGCATGTCCAGAAACAAGACGAAAACCATGGTGATGGAAGCTTTAGACTTGAGAGAACTTAAAAAAAATGGCAGTAGAATAACCAAGAAAGAGGTCGAAATTTGCTAATGCAACTGATAATGCAGCCTCCACATCGTGTAATTGAATGTTCTAAAAAGAACATACAACAACAAATGCACAAAGTCATAAGAAGAGAAAGGATACCCTGTCAGGAACAGGGGCTGTGCCTGTTTCCTCTTCAACTCCCACTACTTTTTCTGCACTTGCACCCTCTATGGCCATATCTTTATTTGGAACAGCCTCCACTCGATTGAAAACAGGCTCCGCTGCCCCAATGGCACCAGCTTCAGGAAGAACCTCACAAGGTTCAGGATCTAAGTCTATCAATCTAATTCCCCGTCCTCTCCGGGCAGCTGTTGGTCTTGCAGGAATTGCCACTGAGGGACCTTTCGCTACGGATGGGGCATTACCACCTCTTCCTCTTCCCCCAGCAACCCTTCTTCTGGTTCTATTAGGGGCAGGCACTGCCAAATTTTCTCCTTGATCAAGTGGTTGTGAACAAGGCTGAAGATCATCAAGCCGTCTCGATCTCCTGGCTCCACTTCGCAACTCAGGCATTGTCACCCCATACACATCACATCCTGCTTTATTTACCCGAAAATAGAAGTTATCCCAAAATTTTCAAATCAATCAACATTGGAAAACAATTGTGCAGGTCTGGGCATAAAAACAAACATATTGCACAGCATGCCCTTAGAAGGCTCAGAAAAAATGTTCCATTGCCATTGAAGGTACTCAGATTTTGAGAACGATGACATAACTTTCATGAAAACAAATTCAAATAAAACAATACAAATAGCATAAAAACCTCCCTTCTTTGACGATTACATGTATGTAACATACATCAAGCAGAGAAAGAAAAGCCACATAGTGAAAACAAAAACACCACAAAATTTGGGATATGATACATTCAAGAGTAAATACAGTTGCAAAGTTTTGTTCATTTTAAATACCAAGGAGTAAGAACAAAATGTACCTAAAAAAGATTGCTTGAATCCGTTGCAAAATTAACATACAGGTCCTTACGCTTTCTTGACCCTTCATAAGTTGATAAATCATACACAAAGTCTGACAAAAAAAAAAAACAAAAAAAAAAACAACCCAAATCAGACTAAACATCGAAGCAAAAGTGAAAATTACAAAGAAACAAAAAGTTTCATCAGGCGATCATACATGAAAAACTGAAAAAACCCATCACAAAAAAACCATCAAAAACAAACTAAACAAAGAAAAATTCGATCATCAACAGGCAAACACAGAAACCCAGAAGCATAAATGATCCGATTGCGATGGAAGTAACAAAAACGGACAAATGGGTCGGAAAAAAACCAAGAAAATCAGCGAAAAAACTTACAGATAGATCCGGAAACAGAGAAAGTAATGATCGGAGATGAACAAAATTGGATCTGATCGAAGATTAACCAAAAAAAAAAAGACAAAAAAAGGGATGATGGAGTATTTGATGTTGGGTGAGTGAAAGGAAGGAGTCAGGCAGAAACACAAAACTTGCTTTTTGATTGTTCCTGTGTATTTTAGAGTTATGGGGTTGGAATCAAAGATAAGCTCTGGACATGGAAAACGCTGTAAGAAATTTATCCTGCTTGCCCTAAACTTTGATATATTTTTATTAATATTATCAGGTGGAGAGATTGAGATTTTCAAGATTTTTTTTTTTTTTTTTTTTTTCTAATTTGTCCAAAAGGTAAAATTTAAGGAGAAAAAATTAATTCTAGAAATGAAAAAATGTGAGATTGTGAATGATGATGATGATGGTGATGATGATGCTAATTTCATGTTTTTCATTTCTCTTTATATGTTTTCTTTTGTTTTTGCCTTTGCATCCTCTCTATTTCTCTCTCTCTTTAATATTGTAATTTTTAGTTTTGAAATTTAAATAAAGCTTTGGTCCTCCAACTTTTATTTATTTTCACTTTGGTCCTTGAACTTTTTTAGATTTTGGGTTTAGCCCTTGAACTCTTACCTGACTTTCTATTTTGGTTCTCATACGTTTTTTAGTCTCGAATTTATTTGTCGTTTAGTCTTCATTTAACGGCTAAATCTTACCTGCTTTCTATTCTTGTTCTTCAACATGAAACTTCGTATTTTTGTATTTTCGTCACTATTGTTCTACTTTTGGTAATCATTGTATTGCAAAGTTTATATCTCATTAGTTTATTCATCTTTGTATCTAAACTTTTTCGACTCAGTTTAATAACCATTGGGTTTTTTGTTTTTTGTTTTTTAAAACGGTACTTGTTTTCTCAAATTTCCTTATAATGACTTTTCATCTTTTCTAAGTAAACATTTGAATTCTTAACCAAACTCCAAAAAAAATTAAATAATAATAATAATTAATTTCCAAAACTTGCATTGGATTTTAAAAACACTAGTAAAAAGTAGATAACAAAACAAGAAAATCATATATGGAAGTAGTGCTTATAGACTTAATGTTCATAACTTTCATGGAAACATAATGCTTAGTTTAGTCATCGAGCCTTGAAAAAACAATTATTTTGGTCATTAGTCGTTATTTTGCCATTAATATCCACCACATATAAATTCCTTGCATTTGTTAACTTGTATAGTTCAATAGCCAATACATTCCTACTTCATCTAAGAGTTTGTAGGTCTGGATTCACATTTCAAATTGTCAACATGAGCATAGCTCAACTGTAATTGGCATATACTCCTTCTCTTGAGGTTAGAGATTCAAATCTTGGTGCCTCACATTTGTTGTATTAAAAAGAACCTCATTTCTATTTTAGTCCTAAACTTTCAAATTAAATTATTTTAGTTATTGTCATTATTTTTACATTACATTAAAAGATGTATGAAACGACTTCGATTATATGTTCAGGTAGCCAAACATATACATTGACGTGGAATTGTGTTAGAGCCATATATATAGACTACATGATGGATTTTTTTTTTTTTTAAGTTTTTAATTTTACATCACAAATATGAAATGTGGTATCTTTTTTAATACAACAAATGTGAGGTATGGAGATTTGAACCTCTAATCTCAAGAGAAAGAGTATATGTCAAATACCGTTGAGCTATGCTCATGTTGACGATTTGAAATGTGAATCCAGACCTACAAACTCTTAGATGAAGTAGGAATGTATTGGCTATTGAACTATACAAGTTAACAAATGCAAGAAATTTATATGTGGTGGATATTAATGGCAAAATAATGACTAATGACCATTTTTCAAGGCTGACGACTTGTTAGGGACAACTAATATCCACATTGTAATGATATTGTCCACTTTGGGCATGGCTCTCATGACTTTGCTTTTGGTCACCCCAAAAGGTCTCGTTACAATGTAGATGTTGTCCCTTACTTATATACCCATGATCTTCCCATTTCTTAACCAATGTGGGACTTTGTTTGCACTCACAACACGCCTAAACTAAGCATTATGGATGTTGAAGAACAAACAATAAAATAAACCTAAAAGTCTATGAATCAATATGAAACTTAAACCTATTTTAAACCAAGATAAGGGGATACATCCCTTTGACCTCTCTCATCATCGACAATAAATTGACAATCACCTCTGTAAGCACGAACAAGTCAAAGGCAGGATCGAAAAACAATTCCGAACATGATGGAGAAGAATGCATAGACCATTATCGACAAACACAAACACGAAACAGAAAAATGTTAGGTGGACGACAAACTCCACAAAAGGGTTAGCCTCTTCTAATTAGTCGAGTACTCTTAACACTCATTACTGTTGGGGTCACGTAAGTCAACAATATACTCCCAACAAGTTATTTACAATTACAACTATGAACCTTTTCTATCTGCAATTTTTACTGTAAAAACGATATCTGTTGTTACTGAAATTTGGTAACAGCGGTAAATTTGATAGGATTGGTGGAACGAGCTAGACCTTCAATACCTGAAATGAAAGAGAGTAAGCTAGGATCGGTCAGGGGTTTCCACACCGACTTCGACGCTCAAGTCAGTTTCTAGGGAGAGAAAGAGTTGAATATGAAAAGTCTGTAAGTTATGGAATTTGAATAATATGAATTGCTTAACAATTATGCTTGGGTTTCTTTCCTTATATAGTGACCCTTTAGGGGCGTTTTGGGATCATAAAGGGGACATTAGGAGGGGTCTTCATGACCTTTGTAACTCTCGATCATTACAAAGGTTGTGTAACGGCCATAGGGAGATGTTTCTTCAGTTGACAGGGTCGGTGCTCTCTTCTCTTCGGTCGACCCGACCCCACGAGGGGGGTCGACCTTCGCAGTTGGTCGAGTCGAGCTCCTCGAGGGCTCAACTTTTTCGATGTCGTGGAGCTGACCTGGGTGGTCGGCTCATCTGAGGCGAGGACGAACCGACCTGTGTGATCGACTCTTTTACTACGCTGAGCTGACCTGGGTAGTCGGCTCCTCTTCGAACGTGGTCGAGCCGACCCCACGAGAGGGCTCGGTCACTTCATTTTGCCATGTGTCGACCCTAAGGGGTCAGCTCTCGTTTTCTCGTTAAGTCGATCCTTCTTTAGGTGGTCAGTCTCTTGACCCGATTTATGGATTTACCTCAACTAAGTAGGTCTCTTCTTGACGTTTAGTCCATCAGGTCTTTATAACTCGAGTCAGATTAATTTATCCATAACAATATCATCCAAAGCTTAGATCATACTTTCTTGATAGTGTAAAAAGCCTACATAATAGTACTAAAAAAAAGAGCTTACATAATACTTAAAAAAAGAATAGACACCATTAAAGGACTATAATTTAGATTTAACAAACTAAACTACTAAAATAGAATGTCAAAATTTTAAATTTACAAATGTTCAAGGATGGAAATAGAAATTTGACAAAAGTTAGGAACAAAACTACTTTTTAAAACATTTAAATTATTATTACATACATTTAACAACTATTGCTATATTTTTATAAATAGTTTGAAAGTTACAATATTTTTATAATAAGTTTTAAAAAATACAATATTAAAATAAAACAGCCCTATTGTTAGCCCTTCAAATATAATTCTCAAATGCCATTTTTTTTTTTTAATGTAATTAGTTTTTTTTTTTTTAAAAGCATAGATAATGACACTTGGATGGATACATTCCCATATTCCTCTTTTTGGGTCAATTCATTCTTATTTTTCATTCTTATTGACGAAAAATTATATTTTAATCAGGTAAATATAATAGTGTTTCCTTTTATAAGTTACAAATTTACAATTGAATTTTAAAAAAATGTTGTTTTTTTTTAAAAGAAAAATGTTAAATTAAATATCAAAATAGACAGGTAGAGTCATTATTATATTATATATATTATTAAAAGGAGTCATTAAATAATTTGCATTGTTGAACAATTAATTTAAATGGCTACCTAACCTTTATTTTTTTATGGAAAATAAATTAAAATTTAAGATCATATTCGATAACGAATTAATTCATTTTTAACACATTAATACCCATAATTAGTTAGGTTTCTACTTCTTTTTTTTTTATTATTTAAAAAAAAAATTAATAATAATAGCCTTAACTACCACAAGCACGTTTCTAATCATGTTGAATGTTTTTTTTAAAACTAGATTTAACACATTTTTACTTATTTGATTGCATGACAATATTTAAATATTTTTTATGGTTAAGTATGAATATTTTTACGATTATATTTTGATTGGATGACGTGTGATTGATTTATTTATGAGCAATTTTTTAATTTAATTTTGACCATATATTAATTTGACTACAAACTTAAGTTTAATCATTGAAATTTCAAGTTAAAATTGATCCAATGATTTTTTAAAACTTCTTAAATTAAATAAACACATTTGTAAAGTAGGTTTTTTTTTTGTAAAACAAAAAAAAAAATTAGAACGTAAAGTAGGATATTATGATAAATGTGCTATAATTATTATTTTTTATTGTATATAAAATCCGTTGAGTAAAAAACGAAAAAAAAATGCTATTTTAAATCCAACACGCTTTTAATAATACCTACAACTTTAATAAAAAAAAAAAAAAAATAATAAAAATACCTACGACTTTAGACCACTTAAGGCGTATTTAGTTACTCGAAATCAGAATCAATGAATGTGAATGAAAATTGTGGGACTCCTTTTATTCTCTTTGATAATATTTAAAAAGGGACTCGAACACTAAAGTTTGGGAGCGCAAAAAAAATTATATTGTATAAATATAAAAAGAAAATTATTACAAAAAAAAAATTAAGAGGTTCGAATCACACTCTCACATTATGTTAACCTCAAAAAGAATTATCAATGATAAGAATAGGCAATTGTACCAAATGCATCCTAACTAAGTTTAAACAAATTTAGTTTCTAAACAACAACAAAAAAAAAATCAAACAAACTTAATATCATCATATAATTTAGCTTATCTCAATATAATATCAAAAAAAAAAAAAAAAAAAAGTTTAGTCCAAGAATTTTAAAATTTGAGTCTATTAGATCCAAACTTTTACAGGTCCCTAATGAGTCCCTAAACTTTCAATCTATTATCTTATAAGTTTTTAAACTTTAAATGTGTTTAATAAATTCCTAAACTTTTAATTTTGTCTCTAATGAATTCTTGAATTTTAAAAAATGTCAAATAAAATAATGATTTATTAGACTTAAAATTAAAAATTAGAGGACCTATTAAATAAAAAATAAAAGTTGAAAAATGTTGAATAAGATAATGATTTATTAGACTTAAAATTAAAAATTTAAGAATTTATTAGATAAAAAAAATGAAAGTCGAAAAATATATTCTAACATTTTTAAAATTTTGTGGATGTATTAAACCTAAAATTCAAAGTTAAAAGACTTGGAAGAAAAATTATTAAAAAAAAAAAACAAAATATAATTTGAATATGTTTTCAAAATCGATGAAAAAGATGTTAATGTAGAAAAAGAAAAAAAAATAATAAAAAAAAAAAATAATAATAATAATAAATAATAAATAATAGAGATTAATTTTAAATTTTATTAAAAGTATAAAGACTACAAATATTTGAAACTACGACTAAAGTAAAATAATTCTCAAAACATAAATACTAAAATAATATTTCAATATTTTTTTAATATAAATATATATAAAAAAATGAAACTTAAAAAAAATAAAAAAGATTGTTTCTTATATAATTAAATAAATATTAAAAGCTAAATATGAAATGGGTTTATCATTTACATTTATATGTATAAAAAAAATGGTCTGGGGTATTTTTAAGAATACAATTTTATATGTCAAAGTAAGCATGGCTCAGCGGACATATGTATGTGTTGATGACCACGAGGTCTGTGATTTGAATCCCCACCCTCAATTTACTTAATAAAAAAAAAAAATTACAATTTTATATTTTTTAAATCAATAAAAATAATTACATTAAAAAAAAAAAATTATGTACATTATTGAGCTTCGATAATCATGAATGAGAATACACATGAAACTTGCACTAAATTTGGCAATCTCAATCTCATTTTTTATTTTGTGGGATTCACTTCATCTTTTTTACATCATTTTCTTCTCAATCTATATATATATGAGAAAAACCTACAATTAATTAACTAGAAAAAAATGTCCAAAGGGTTACAAATGAACAATCCAACAAAAGCAAATTCAACAATCATAAGGGTGGACAGACCACCGAATCACACGACCTAACATGGGTAAAAACGTGGTCGGCTAAACTATGGACCGCCTTATTCATAGATTGAGGGACAAAAGTAACTCTTTCACCATAAGAGAGACCATCAAAGCTCGAATTTCACCCAGAACAATACCTTAGGGGGGGGGGGGGGGGGGGGGGGGGGAAATGAAAAGATTTATTATGAATCACCTTTACTACACTTTGACCATCAGATTCTACCCAAAAACACGTGAGACCCATGGCGACCGTCAGCTTCAGTCCACAAAGGAGAGTCAGTGTCTCCGCCGAAACAAATCAATATTCCCGGCCACATACTCTGATCGGGCAGCAACCAACACACCTCGTCAATCACGTATCACAACACCCAATCCTGCACTGTTGGTCGACGGATGGCAGGACACATCCAGATTTACCTTGAGCACCCCCACCTCCGGCGAGACCCATCCTCTCATTCCCACCACCGTTTCCTGCCCCAACATCCTCTCAATCAAAGGAATCTTCGACACTTCATTATACACCCGGACATAGTCTCGAATCCAACCCACCTTAGCCGGCACATCCAAGAGCACATGTCGTTAAACCTTGTTGTTACAATCTGACCATAGAGCCCAACAAATAGCATATCTGAAATGAACAACAGATCAAAAGCCCCCAAAAACACATCCTGAATATCCCTCTGGGTCGTAGCCAGCCGCACCAAAGGATCAAAGTCCAGACAAATTCTACGCGCTTAAAAACAATAAATGAAGATTCATTTCTCAGTCTTTTTTCACACACAACACACCATGGGTGCACTGAAACACGTGGTGTGCATAAACTATGATTCGTCGGGAGAATGTCATTGTAAATCCGTCAAACCAGGACCCTGATTTTGTTAGGAACCTTTGCTCTTAAGAGGCCAAACCACTACCTATCCTCCTTCCATCCCATATAGTTAGAGGCATAAGACAAACTAGAGATAAAGACATTGTAGACATTTTTGACAGAAAATACTCCATCTCTTGTGAACGGCCACAACCAACTATCTTGCACTGAAGTTTGACATATTGGAATAGTCAAAATCTCATATATATTTATTGCATTTTCTTCTATCTCATATTTTTCTCTCGTACACGATTAATGTGTTTTTCTGAACCAAATTGTTGGTTGATTGTTTTCTACAAAATGTTCTTCTTCTAAAGCTAAAAGCCCAAACAACAATCGAGTTACAATGTACAAAATGAAATTTCTAAAATTCATATAGACACTAAAGAAACATTTGGATCTTTCATAATTGGCTTCTAAAAAAAAAATGAAGAAAAAGCAAAACTCATCATAAAGACACCAAAAAAAATTTAAAGTGAAAAATCTTTAGAAACCCAACCCCAACCTGATTGAATACTCAAAGGTGGACTTCGATTCAGACTAACCCCCAAATTTTGTGATTTTTTTTAGTACGTAAGGTGGGAATATAAACTCTTGTAACCGCTTGAAATTAATTTGTCATTTGCTCTAAGGTCTCTTTAAAAAAAATTACTTGTGTGCCATCTTTAAAGTTATTGTTCACAAGATTTCTGGAAATAAATATAATAGGTGATAAATAAGCTTGATTTGTATTAATTTATATATAAGTGTACTCGAGTACAATATATCTCTAATATTTATCCTCTAATTCTCTCTTTTCAATATAAATTTGTCTCGAAAGCTGGAGCACTTATTCTCGAGCGTGTTGATTTGTTTGGGCCGATCTTAGGCTTGTTGATCTTTTTAGATGAACAACCCTTACGATTTGTTTGAGTCGGTCTTGGGCTTGTTGATCTTTTTAGATGATCGACCCTTGAGTGATCAACCTTCTTGGAGAACTAGTCAAAGTTTTGAAGTCTAACGTGCTTCAAAGGTTTTCAACTTGTCTTCAAAGTCTTCCATCCTCAAAGTCTTGAAGCCTTCAGAGTCTTAGTCTTCATAGGGTCTTCGATCTTAAGAGTCTTTGAAGGGTCTTCGATCTGTAGAGCATGTGGTCTTTAGAGAGTCTCCAGTTTCGGAGAGTTTTCTTTGACTGCTCTAGGTTCTGGACTCTCTTGTTTTGAAAGTTAAAATTGTGAACCCTTGAAATAGAGGAAAAATCTTATATTTATAGAGTTTTTCATGGGCATATGATGGGCTTTGACCTTGATGTCTTTTGGGCGCAGACATTTTGGTTTGGACTTTGTTAGCTTTTGACATGATCATTTGGATTTTGGGCCAAATTGTCATTTAAAAAACTTTTTGGGTTGATTTGGTCTTGAATCTAATTGCAATACGATCCAATTTGATCGGCTAAACTCATTTGATCAAATAGCGATAATGAAGACACGTGACATTATTTGAGAATTGTCAAATATTTTATCTTCAAATTTAATTCAGGACACATGTCAACTTATGATTGATCTCAAATGTAATTTTGTCATCAACTTGTAAATAATAGCATGAGACCTATTGATGGGCCGAAATTTGTCACCGGCTTAAACTTTTTATATTTTTTATATATTGCATTAATTTTTCTTTATTTCATATTCATGGAGACAAGCAATGCAATTTTATTAACTGATATTCACATGGTAGTGTGCGTCTCTGTTATTTTACGCTATAAGTATAACCCTTTTCTATGTTTGTTGTTTCATTAATTATCACTATCATTGATTACCACTACTGTTTTTTTTTTTTCCATTGCATGAGACCTACTGGGAAATAATGTGGTCACGGTTGAAGCACTTGAACATGCAAACAAAGCGCAACAATGGTGAATTTGTTTGTAATTGGTTAAATTATTCATGATTTGTTTTATAGATTAAGTGAGCAACTTTCAGAACTGCAACATATGAAGCGACATAAGAGTGACATATATATATAGAGAGAGGTCATTATAGGTTGACAAAGTTTTTCTCATTTTGAAGATATTTTAGAGCAAATGATGGAGAGATATAGATAGTTTGTAATTTTGGAATATAGTTCATGAGTTGATAATTCTTCTAATTTTGGAAATGATGATGAGTACTTTTGACAACTTTTATGATATTTTTGGTAGATATATTTGGTAATCTTGGGTGTGTATTGTTTATTTAGTTAATGAAATGATGTAATCTTCAAATATTTACAGGAAATTCAAGATATTGAAATATATTTATATATTATGTAAAAAAAAAACACGACACACAAAATGTGTCGATAACTAATTGACACGGCACACAAAAGGGTAAAAAAAAATTAAATAACGCTTTTGATGTGTCAATGATTTAAAATTCTTGACAACTAAAACATATCGAGGCATATATAACTTGACCCTTTTTATGTATAATTTAACACTTGTTGATGGTCAAGTTTTAGCGACCTTATTGTTTATGATGGATCTCTTGACATTTAGGGAAGCATCAAGTATTTAGCACTTGACATTCCAAGAACGTCAAGTAATACAATTTTTCTTATAGTAGTGCTAAAAGCTCTTTTAAATTCATGCTTATAATTGGGATCAGATGATCTACTGCACCTACTTATTTTTGTCGTCAATAACTTAATTTAAAAGGGATTAAAATTTTATTATATTTATAGAACATTATTTGTTGGCATCGACAAAATATAGTATCTGAGTACGCCCCTGTGAATACTAGAAGAAGTCGAAAGAAGTACAAAAGAATGACAACACCGAAATTCAATTCTACACCGAAATTGCATAATTATTATATTTATTAACTAAAAAAAAGTGAAACTTGCATTAATATTTCACAATGAGAAATTTTAATTTGTACATTAAAATACACAAATATTGAAAAGTTGTAAAAAAAATGTCGTCAATTTTAATCTTAGTTGTTTAAATTTATCTAATTGAATTCTAGATTCGTTGGGAAATTAATGTCTCTTTTAAATTAAATTATAACTTTACTCACAAATTAATCAACAAAATATTCAAAATACAACAATATAAATGTCAAAATACAACTATAAACCTAGCCCGACAAAATCAAACAGGTAAAAAGTTTTCATAACTTTATAATAAAATGCTATACCCGATCAAACAAATATATCTAACACGATTAGAAGAATCAATACCCAATATTTGAGTTGAGTAAAAAAGATTGTTCAACTATCTCCCACCAAAGTAATACAAAAACATATGAGAATATTCATAACCCACAAAAATAGTTTCATAACTAGCCATACTTTAAAGAAAGAAAGAAAAAGGTAAATTAATGATTTAATTTGATAATTAAAACAATAGAGTGAAGAAGGAATTGTTTAAAATTAAGAGGGAGATTTGCATATAATTTTTAAATGATATAAAATAAAACTTTTGGGTGTAGTCATTTTCATTCTGCATTTCTATTAAATACAATCATTTTAAATAAACATGACACTTTTAATTTATTTTTTTTAAACTAGTAATAGATTGTGAATCTATAACCCCTCAAGTTATTTTTATCTTTTTCTCAAATGAGTAATTGAAAATATTGCACACAACATAAATAGTATTTTATTATCTCATAATTTATGAGCCAAAACTTAAAAAATAGTAAAATAACAATACTATTTTATTCATAGCGGTTATAAAACAAGAATAAGACCACAAAAGAAAACACTTTAAAAAAGAGAATGAGAGAGGAAAGTAGAGAAATCAAATTATATTCAATTGATTTAAAGTGTGTCTGACTTTACACAAGCTCTATTTATACAAGTATTTGATCCCTAAACTATTATCACTGACAAAAGTCTATAAAAAGTTGAGGTGATCAGCGATAGACTTCTATCAGCCATAAGATATCAACAATAGAAATTGTCATATTCGCAAAATTTTAAAAACATACTATATTTTTAATTATCTTATTATAAATTGACATTTGTTACAATTTTACGATACGACCTGTCTCTGCGAAAAGAAACTACAAGACATGTCATTTCAATTACCTACTATTCTCTTTATGATGCTAGTGATTTATTAATTATTCTTTTATATATTTTTGTTTCTTTATTTTTTTCTCTAGATTAATTAACAAAATCAAATTGATTTTTTTTCTCTTTTTATATTACAATTAAGATGTTGGAATCTCGTACTCTCATGTTTTATGCTAGTTTAGAATAAATATTTAATTAGTAATATTTTTAGAACAAAAAATGATTAAATAATTTAAGTATACATAAAATTGTTTAAAAGTATACATAAAATTGTTTCATGGGTGCATTCCAAACATAAGATGCAAGCTAAGATCGAAATTGAATTAATCTCTTGAAACAAACTATACTTATCGATAATTTTTTTTTTCAAAGTATAAAACTACTAGGCTAAATTATGAAGAAAAAAAATATCTCTTAATTTTATCATTTGTTTAAAAAATATCCATATTCTTTCAAAAGTTACCATATTAAATATTTTGGAGTAAAAAAAATCGCTAGAATATTAGACAAAAGTTGACATGTTTGAATGTTGTTCTTTCAAACTTAATCCAGACAAATGTTTTAGTCATCGTCACATTGTTCTACGTAATTGCTACGTCTTTTCATCCAAAATTCTAATAAATGTTTACTCCAAATATATTTTGAAACGTTTATGAAATGTCAAGGGTAATATTGCAACTTTTAAAAGGACGAAATATTTTTTAAACAAAGAAAATAGTGTGTTTGACTAATATCCTCCCTAATTAAAAGTTGTAAATATGTGATCAACCTAAGCATAACTTGACTATTATGGGCCTTAGTTGTAGTTGTGGAAGATTTTTTATGGATTTCAAATCATAACGGAATTCAAATGAATTTTGTTGCGGGAGAGATTTCATAAATTTGTAAGAAAATTACTTATTTAATCTTATTTTATTTTAATTTTTTATTAATAAGCCAGAATTAAAAGGTTGTATACGAAGTTTTTTTTCTTTTCTTTTTCAACTTCCATCTAAACACAAAAAATTTAATTACACATCAAATGGAGCATAATTTAATTCAGAAGTCTGGAGTTCAATCCCCACCTTATATTAATTAAATACCTTTGAAAAAAAATTAATTAATTACGTTCATTTCAATTCATATAGAAAATTTAAAATCTTCTTTTGAATTTCAAATGATAGAATTTAAAATTATTTTTTTGAACTTTCTTCATTCCAACAAAGGTTAAAGTATCATACTTTATCATTTCGAGCAAAAATAAATATCTCATCGGTTCGAACAAAAAAAAAAAATAGCACAACCTTATGTCAATTGAGTTATGTTCGGTTTGGCCTCATAATTATTATTTTTAGTTAAAATATCTCGGTTGTAACTTATAATATCTAAAAATACTAAAAAAAAAAAAAAAAAAAAAAAAAAAATCTAGAAAAATCTAGAAAACCATATAAAATAGATAAATGGAGAAATTATATTCCAAAAGAAAAGACACCACACTAGTGGGCCGAATTCAAAAACCATGATAGAAATACTCAACTAAGGGGAAATCAGATACCTGATCCGGAGGTTCGTAAAGATTAGCTCCTACACTACTAGGTCGAATTCAAAAACCATGGGGCAAAACACTCTTCAGTGCTCTCGTTTGTTGCTCATCATGTGGCGCAGGCGAGAGAAATACCTCCCTTGCCCGCAGGAGGAGTCAAGATTAATACAGATGGTGCTTGTAAAGACGGGAGTCCAAGTATTGGTGTTGGGGTGATTCTTCGAGATGGTGAAGGGACTATGGTTGCTGCAATGGCGAAGAACATTCCTGAACAATATCCTCCTCTGTGCGCTGAAATTATAGCCATTTTGGAAGCTTTGAAGTTGGATGTTCGATTGGGTCACGATTGTGTCCATCTCTGCTCGGACTCGTTGCAAGCGATTCAACTCCTTACCAAGCAGGAATCCTCTTTATTGGAGATAGCAAATTGGGTGTATGAAATTCAAGCCTTATCTCAACACTTCCACGTGATTGAGTTTATGCATGTGGGTAGGGAGATGAATCAAGTTGCAGATCGTTTGGCTAAAGAAGTCTTTTCGAATTTCCTTTCTCATTTATGGTTGTCCAACTTTCCTTCTCGGTTTCATGTTATTGTGGAGAAGGAAATGACGTTGTAGCCCGTGTGGCAGGTTCTGAAGTTTATTTCAAAAAAAAAAAAAAAAAAAAAAAAACCAACAACACGAGAACCAGTCCAGTCAAATTATCACTTTATCCACTTTCACTTCATCGCGAAGTCGAGAGAACCACCACCGCCATGAGCGTAGCTCCAAAGCTTCTCCATCCCCCCGCCGGCGTTCCCTACGCGCGTCCATCCACTCGCCGCCGCCGCTTCGTCCATCATTGCCTTCATCGATCCACTGGAAGCCGCCACGGCGGAGGAAGAGGATTATTCCGACTTCCCGGAGCAGCTTCCGTTCCATATCAACCGATCAATGTCGACTATTTGGAGGAAGAATTCAACGGCCAAGGCCATGGAGTGACATTCGAAGGAATCGGCGATGAATGCGTTGCGAAATTGCGATTGGAGAATGGAGGTTTTGCGATTCTTATGTTCCCGAGCGGATTAATTACCTCCTACAAAGCTCCGATGTGGCATGGAGGATCGCTTGAACTTCTTCACTCTTCGGTATCTGAGGACGAGAATGGCGATGGTGTTGTTCAAGGAGGCGTAGCCCTAGCCCTAGATTTCGGAAGTAATCGATTCGAGGATGTTTCTTGGGCTCTTCATGATGTTAAAGGAAATCCTCGCGAGTCAATTCAGGTTCGACGAAGTATAATCATTTTGCATTGATCCTGATTTGATTTTGTTTAAATCTCATCTTAGTTCTGCTCTGATTGTTCTTTGTTTTGAACTTTCTAAATGTCTATTTCAATTTTCTCACTTCAAAAACAAATGGTTGAAGTATAATTTTGTTCCATGAACTTTTCAAATTGTGTACATGAACTTTTGAAATTGTTGTGTTTATCTAATCGCCACCAAATTTATAAACTTGCTTGAAATGAACTTTAATCCTTAGTTTGGTATAGAAACATTAAAGTGAACCTATTAGACATAAATACAATTTAGATAGTTTATCCCGTTGGATAACTATTTGGTTTTGAAAATTAAGCTTATAAATATTACTTCTAATACAAGCCTAAGTTTTTTATAGTTTTTATTTTTAGAGTTTGTATGGGAATTCAAGTGTGTTTTTTTTAAGAGAGATAAGAATCAGCAAAGAAATTGTGAGGAAACAAACATATTTTTAAAAAATAGAAAACTAAAATTGAATGTTCTATTTGATAACCATTTGATTTTTTTTTTTTTGAAAATTGTGTTTGTTTTTTCACAATTTCTTACTATGGTTTCATCTTTCGTAGGTAAACATTTGAATTCTTAGCCAAATTACAAAAAAGAAGTTTTCAAAATTTGGCTTGGTTTTTTAAAACATTGGTAGAATGTATATAACAAAGTGAAGAAACTTAGAGGTGGAAGTAGTGTTTTTTGGCTTAATTTTCAAAAATAATAAATAAAAAACCAAATGGTAATCAAACGGGACCGGAATCGTTATCAAAGGGGTCTTAGAAACCAAATTTGTAACTTCCTAATCTTTATTTTGGTTTTATCAAATTAGTAACATGGTTTCAACCATGAATATTAACTCTCTAACATAAGCATATATTGAAGTCATATAAGTTAGTTGAGACTAGCCAACACGAGCATAGTTCAACTGTCATGATGTATCGCCTCCCGACTAAATAAGGTCAGGACTAAAAGAAACATTTTAAAATTTCATTCTAGAAAGATCCCGCTGATCTAAACAAAACAAACTTAAAAGTTCAAAGACTAAAAACGAGATTCAAACCGTCTCGTTTCTTATCTTGTTTCAAGAGTAACTGGTTGATTTGATATGTGTAGGTTGAGCTGATAAGCAGAGTTTCAGAGGGCATGGTAGAGTTGAAATACACAGTGACTCTTGGAGAAGACATGTTAACATCAGAGCTAACAGTATGCAACAATAAACAAAAGTCCCTAGAATTGAAGGGCTGTGTTTTAAGTCATTTGACTGTGAGTACACCTGAGGCAACCTTTGCTATTGGATTGGAAGGGTCTTATTTCTACAGCAGGCCACCATTTTCATCAAATTCTGCCATTGTCCCTCCAGATTATGGGCAGGGAAGAAGCAGCTCTGGTTTGAGTCAAACATTCAAAGGGATTCTTTCTGGTTGGGGTAAAACTAACCAAGGCAACATGGTGGATAAGGACATTGAGGGTGAAGATGGTGAAGAGACAGACAACTACAAGCCATTGATGGAGCAAATGAGTAGGATCTACACCAGTGCTCCTAGGAACTTCACAATCATAGACAGGGTAAGAAACATTCTTCTGGTATACTCTTTACGGTCTATGTCCCGAGCTTTCCGTTTTGGTCTCTAAGGAGGTCGTTTGGTAACGTTCTTGTTTATGGTTTCTTGGTTTTTGTTTCCAATTTTTTAGAAGCAGAAGCGTTTGGTAAATGTTTTGGTTTCTTGTTTCTCATTTCTTTCCGAAACGTTTCGAAAATTGTATAGAGTATTGATTTATCATTTTTTTTACTTCTAAAATGCATAATAAATATCTAAAAATAAATAACAGTTATGGATATTTAATTTTAAAAATTAATTTTCATACAATTTTTTTATATTTTTAATTTAAAATTTCAAAGAACAAAAAACGAGAAATGTTGAGTATCTCACATCGAAAAGATGAAGGGACCTCACTCATACATGAGTTACTCCACTCATTACCAATTGGTTTTAAGATGGAACTCTATGATGTCTGATAAGAAATGGTTACCAATCATGTTTCAATTTTTTTTTCTTCAATAAAAAAGAAAGAACAAGAAACAAAAAAATAGTTACCAAGCACATTTCATTTCTCTTTATTAAGAAACAAGAAACATAAACTTTACCATATTTTCAAATGTTCATTTTAGTTCTTGAACACTGATTTATTCTATTTTGGTTTCTAAACTTTCAAATGGTCCATTTTAATCTCCGAAATTTTAAAAAATTATTCATTTAGGTTCTTTATCCTTAATTTTGATTTTAAGAAACAAATAACATAACTTCAAATATATGTAGCAATGTGTTGGAGGCCACACAGGTTGGTGACAAAATAACACCAAGGACCTATGGTTACTATTTGAAAGTTTAGAGACTAATATAGATATTCTAAACGTTTGTGAACTAAAATAATTACATTTGAAAAGTTCAAAAACTAGAAAAATCTTGAAAAATTAGAAATCAAAAGGAGATTTAAACCCAGTTTCTCAGTTGGGTTAGGAGCTTCAGTACCATGACTAATTTTAGTGATGTTCATGGGGCGGGGCGGGGAACGTTTTTTCTCCTCATTCCCTGTCCCCATTTAGCTCGCGGAGATTTTTCTTCCTCCGCCCCGTTAGCGGGAAAAATGGACATCCCTAATTGATTTGAACCTTATTTTTCTTATGGCATGGAACACAGGGAAGGAGAAACTCTGTAGTGGTGGGGAGAGATGGATTTGATGAGCTTTACATGTTCAGTCCTGGATCAAAGCATGTGTACTATGGAGAATATTCTTATGTATGTGTTGGTCAGTCAGCCATGCTCAAACCAATACTCCTCCAGCCTCAACAAGTATGGACAGGCTCTCAATATTTATACAACCCAAATCTCTAGTTCTTCTTGTCCATTACTTTCAATGTAAAAAATTTCAAGGATGACCATAGATGCATCACATTGTGAAAAAACGAGTTAAATTATAAGTTTAGCCCACGAACTTTCATGTTTGTGTCTAATGAATCTCTGAACTTTACAAAAGTATCTAAAATTGTTAACATCTAATAAGTTTTCATTTCAATTTTGTATCTAATATGTCTTTGAAGTTTGAAAATATCAATTAGGTCTTTGAACTTGCAATAAGCCAATAACTTTTAATTTTTATCTTGTTGGGGTAAATCGATACAAATATAATCAATCCAAATTCTATACTAGATTCAGACAATATATATTTTATCTAAGAAACCCAGATCAGTTATTGGTTTCAAATCTTAACGCGGAATAAACAATTTGAAACCGGAGCTTAGAAGAATAGATAAACCAACCTAAAACTTCTAAGCAATAAGAACGATAATAAATCAAGTTCAAGGGAAGAGAGATTGGCACCGGATTTATACTGGTTCACCTAATGTGGGCTACGTCCAGTTCTCTGCTACCGATGCAGGTTCCACTATAACGTCGGGGAGAAAGTTACAAGAATTTAGAAACGTTCAAGAGTGATTTCTCTCACTTTTCTCTCAAGGGAAAAATGCTCACGAATCACTCTAACAATATCGCTCTGATTCTTCAATGAAAAAAATGTTTATCTCAAAACAAAGAACAAACCCAAAAAAGAAATACTCACAATACTCACGATTTCTTCTTCTGCCTGCAAAATCCAAATCCCATGAATTTCTCCTTCTTCTTTGTAAATCTCACTGTCCTTTTGTTTAGCAATTTGGTTATGCTTTTATAAACACAAACAACCGTATCTTCAGCCAATCACAAAGTAGCTTAATAAAGAAGTAAACTTTGGGCCACAAAACATGGGCCATTGTTTGGGCTTCACTTTGCTTAACATATCTAATAGTCCCAACATGTTCAACAATTTTTAAAATTAATAAATCTATTAGGCATAAAAGCATTAAACTCTCTTTTGTGTCAATAAATTGGTGAAATGTAAAGAATGTCGAATAGCTCAATGATCTATTAAACACAAAAGTGAAAGCTCAATGACTTATTAGATTTAAAATTGAACTTACAATGTTCAAAGTTCAAGAATCTATTAGACACAAAATTAAAAGTTCAAAAACCTATTAGATACTTTAAGGTCCGGTTTGATAATCATTTAATTTTTTGTTTTTTAAAATTAACTTAATAAATTATACTTTCAACTCTGAGTTCTTTGTTTTGCTATCTACCTCTTATGAGTGCTTTCAAAATCAAGCTAAGTTTTGAAAACTAAAAAAAAAAGTTTTTAGAAATTGACTAAGAATTCAAATGTATTCTTGAGAAAGATAACTATTGTAAAGAAATTGTGAGAAAACAGGCACAATTTTCAAAAAATCAAATAGTTATCAAACGGAGCTTAAAGTTTTAAGAACCCATTAGGCACAAACATAAAAATTCATAGGCTAAACTTATAATTTAACCGGAAAAAAAAGTAGGGATGGAACTTTGAGGTTGAATTATGTACTCTATGGCTAATGATACAACATCAACTCTTGAAAGAAAACACATTCTATAAATTTGCATAGGTAAAAGATACCTATTGGAGTCAAGAACTTCATTGACCCAAATTCAGAATGAAAAAGAACATTATGTTGGTACAAGATATGAACCTTGGTCCTGATTATCAATCCAGAGCAATGAAGTGAAGATTGTGAAAAGAAAAAATGAGAAGCCACAGACCAATTTCAAAGCAGTCTTCTTATGTGTCATCTCAATGCCAGAATATTGAGTTTTGATCTTGCTGTGGTGAGCCACCTCCATAGAAATAGCTTGAACAGGAACACCATCAGTTGAAGAGACTGATTCGGAACCACCCGGTGATTGTTCGCCGTTGTCGTTGTCGAAGCCCCCGTCCTCTTTGCTGAATTTCTGATCATCTGGGAAACCATTTTGATTATGAAATGATCTTGGACTCCACTCCAAATTGCCCGATGACAAACTCCTATGCCTACGTCTGCAGCTTTTGTTAGAGTAGTCCGAGTTCGCCTCGTTCAGATCTTGAAGAGAATGGACGAGCTTCCGAGGAGTTTTGAAGATCATGTCTTCGACATTTATGTAGCTACGAGACCTCTGAGGTATAAGAAAGGAAAGAGAGGTATAAGATAATGAACATTATAGAACTCAACCAGAATTTCTGTCCTAACCTTACTATTGGGGAAGCAATAGACTTGACCAATGAACCAAATTGCCATCGAGATGTAAATGAAACAGAATCTAACTTCATTATATCAGGACAAGACCAAGCGATTTAGCCATATGATTTAATGCACAAAAGTACTTACGAGAGGGCTGGTTGTAGTGCTTCTTGATAGTCTGCGTCTAGGAGGACTCATTTGAAAGAACCCTGCAAATTCATCTCCATATGCTTCACCATTATGGCCAAATTTGTGACTTCCAGAGTGCACAGACATGGTGTCGGAGCCGTCGGTTCCGCGAGTGATTTCTGAGAACAAAGACACGCCATCCTTGAGGGATATATCAACCCCACCATTTTCATAACTCCAAAGTTTACGATTCACGCTCCTACGGTCGAATCCTGAATTACGAGAAGCGTGTCTTGACGAAAAGGGTGATCCAATGAGCGAGCCGTAATCAAAGAATGAATCAAGGGTCTGGGATTCGGGAGACTCGGACGAGGGAGTTCGGCTTCCGCCATTCCTCCATGGACTTCTTCTCCTCCGATCAATGAAGTTTGATCCAGTCACTGAGCTTGGAGATTTGTCCATTTTCGACCCTTTATCAGCAGCTATTCTCTTAGCCGTTTGTAGGGTTTCAAAAGCTGCACCTTTGACATAAGCCATTTGATCAGATTGGCAATTCTCCATCTCCTCAATTATAGGCTGAAGCTCAGAAAATATACACCAAGGATCTAGGCACCTCATCAAGAAATTAACCATTTGAATGGCAGACAATCTTTTCTGAGAATTCTTCTCCTCCATCCCACACTTCAATATTCGCAGCCCAGCCTGTAGCAACAATCTAGCATACGGTTCGACGATTCGAGGATTCCGCTTTGCTAGTGTCATAACAAGCCCCATGTGTGAATTGGTTTGAGTAGCCCTCTCCTCCAAGGCTCCAGCAACATTCTGGCAAACCTTGTTAACCATCTCATCGGAAGCGCACCGCCAATTATCCGAATCCACCAGAGCCTTCAAGCAGAGGGCAGCCCCAGAAGTGAGGCTCTCTTGAGAACCCAACAAAGATTCCGAAAGGGGATTACAAAGAGAGTGAATAACATGCTTCTTCTTCTCATCAGGAGTGGTAGGATCGATCCCATATCTCGCAATCGCCGGTACGACTTTCGAGCAGGCCTGTTGGAGAGGGAAAGAGCCAGCACTTGAAGCCAAAGTCTTGATGATAGAAGTCATAATCCGATCGATCTGTGGCACAATATTGACACCGTGAACACGAGCAAGAACCTCATACAGAGAAATGGTGCACTCTCCAGTCAATGCACCAGTTTCTTTGTTCTCAGAAACTTGAGCAAGAAAAACAGGAATAGCTTTAGAGTCCAATTCCTTCACATAAGTCCTCAATGCCTTCATCGCAGATCTGCGACTATCAGCATCTTTATCAAGATTAGCAAATTCCCGCCGAAGCATTGGACTCAAATTTCTGGCCATAAACGACCTGAAAGATATCGAAATCAACAGGATTAAACAAAACTACCTTACCAGAAACAGATCCAGAGTAAAAAACAAGAACAGATTCAGTCAAGATTACAAACAAACAGCTGAAGGACACCTCAAAGAAACAAAAACCCACCTCTAAATTAGTACAGAACAGTTGAAGAAACAGAAACTAGAAGCCAAAAATTAAATGGGTTTTGGTTTCTGAGCAAAAGGGTATCTGGAAAAAGCAGCAAATCAAAGGAACAAGACAGAAAAAAAGAAAGAATACCTTTGAGTTTCTGGGGTTGCTTTCATGGCGATGAGATGTCTGTGTGAGCAGAAATGGAAGAAAATGGTGTTGAATCTGTGAGGATAAAGGGAGGAAGAAGAAGAAGAAGAAGAAGAAGAATGAAAGAGAGAAGGATTAGGGATTTTGATGGAGCTGTCTGATTTTGTTTTTGATTTTGAAGGAATTTTCCATTTCTGGGGCTTTGCAAAGCGCTCTACTACTATGAATTCAAAATCTTTTCTTGAAATTCCACCGCTATCCCTTCTTCTGTGGGTCCCACACTCAAACTTTCATACACCATAATTGCCCTTCCAAATAAGAACAAATTTGAAATCTTTTTTTTTTTTTTTTTTTTTTGGCATTCAGTTAGGTGAATTTAATTTAGCCTTGAAGTTTTGGTTTGATCAAATTGAGCTTTAATCACTAGAAATTTTAGTACTTTCAATTCATTTATTTTTCAACCTTTTTTTAAAAAAAAAAAAAATTGATTAGCCACCTTTGAAATGGTAATTTGTGTTTTATCTATTGAGCTATGCTCGGATTCAGATTGACATTTTTTAAATAACTATGCCTAGTTAACGATATTTTTTGTATACTCAAACAAAGAGAGGGAATGCGTATTTTTTTTTGGGTTTCTTTTTAGTTCAACACTATGTGGAGTTGAGGGATTCAAAACTCTGACTTCTTGGTCTAGGATATATGTTTTATGTTGGTCGAGTTATGCTCGTGTTAGCAACTATTTTTATGGTTGGTTGCAAATGCTAGTATTTGACATTTTAATCTAGATTGAATCATTTTGGTATCGAGGATGGATGATCTTCTTGATGTATAGGAGCAACTTCACTTTTGGTGTTCGACGCTGGTTAAAAAGAGAAATGAATGTCACGAAAAGAACGCCTTGAGGCGGAGGATTGTACTTGGAAATGGAAGTTTTTGGTAGATAATTGATCGTCTTTCATTTTGATAGTGAGTTATTTTTTTATAATAATAAGTAAAGCCGACAGCGTACAAGTACCGTGAGGGAAAGGTGAAAACAACCATATTTAGGGAGTGCAATAGAGAATCTGAGATCCGATGCGAACAATCAATCGAAGGTTGAGTTTAGGCAGCTAGTGTGTATGGAACTCATGTGCAGATAGTTCACAATGCTCATTCTATAGTTGTTCTTCCCCTATCTTCCTCATTACACTTCGCTTGACTTGAATTGGGAACCAGATGTTTGCCTTTCTCAGTCTTGGAAAGGTGACGGCCGAAGATGTAGGTTTTTTTTTCTTTTTTTTAAATACAATTTGAGCATTTTTCATTATTAAAATTGAGTTTTTTTAAAAAAAAAAAAAAATAGTTCAACAACAAGTAGGTGTTGATGATTCAAATTTCTAACCTCTTATTCATCGTTTAAAGTGAACAAATTAAATAAGAATCTCAAATATAAATAAGAAGAAAGAAGAAAATGGTTGTTGCTAATTTGAAAATATAATTTCATAGATCTAGAGAGAGGGGTAGTTGAGTAATTTGAACCCAATAGGTAATTTCCCTCCAAAGTTAAAGTTTGAAGGTAAGTACAATTGTTGGCGCCATTCAAAGGATTTGAAATAATGCAACTTTCAAAATGGTCAATGCTCTTGGTTATTACCAATATTCAAATCTGCCTTAATATTATACATACTCTACTTGTATTTCAAAATTAATAATAATAAATACATATAATTCAAGTCAATTAATAAAGCAGATTTACATCAATCAAACATTAAAGTCAATAATTAATTGTGTTGTTTTCTTAATCCAATTATTTAAATAAATTATTATTGTAAAAATATAAAAGCAATTGATATATTATCATAAAGTCAATAAAAATTAACGTTTTTAAGAAAAATAGTCTGACTGAAAAATATTTTTTTAATATTTAAAGTCAAATGACTTTTTTTTTTTTTTAATAGAGATTGCTTCAATTTTTTGAGTTCAACATGTAGAAGTAAGAATGATTCGAACCTCTAACCGTGAGGATAAGAGTACAAAGTTGAGCATACTCAATTAGATAGAGATTGCTTCAATTTCGTTCATATATTTAGGGAAATGAAAAGCGTGCTTCTATAGTTGAGTTCATAAAATTTCCCACTATTAATGAGAACCCGTACAAAAAAAGAAAATGAAATGAAGGACACATTACAAGTCCTCGGCCAACAAGAGCATAGTTCAACAGCATGATGTATCGCCTAGTGACCATGAAGTCCTAGATTCAATCCTCCGCCCCAACATGTTGTACAAAAAAAAAAAAAAAAAAAAATATTGACATCATTTCATGTTAAACTGAGGTTAAAGATGTTTTTATCGATTGAAATATGTTCAGATTGGCCGATTCAAATATAACTTAATAGTTCAAACATCTCTATTGACTTCTAACACAATTTTCTATTATATCAAATCAATGCCTAAAAATAATATAATTTTGTAAATTAATGTGACCTCATCAAACCCTACATCACTTCAAATAATTGTCATTTCATCAAATTCACCACATTCACAATTTGTAGTTTCAAAAAAAAAAAAAAAAACAAGAACTTACTTGTCCATTTGTCATTATTTTTGTTACAACATACACGGTGAGTGCTTCGAACTCTGGATCTCTTAATCACTAGGTCTCGAACCCTAGATCTCTTAATCACTAGGTCATATAATATGCCGGTTGAATTATATTGATATTGACTTTTTGCTACTAAATTTAATACATATAATAAGCTTTAAAGTAAAGGACTAAAAATATAATTCTACCCCCCAAACCACTAAAAATAGATGTCACTCGCACCATAAAATTCATCACATTCACAGAAAATTGGTCCGTTATCACATTAGATTTTAGTTACTACACATAATAAGCTTTAATAAAGATGATAATGAAAAGAAAAAAAAAGCATAAAAGACTAAAGTAACCAACCTACACTTTTCCTTCTATTTATAACCAATATCGTGGTACTTCCTTTAAACAACCCATCAAAATCTTTTGCTTTAAATAATTATGTTCATAATTGAAACACATCCCAAAAATGCAAAAAGGAAAAAGGCAAAGTAAGAAGACTCGAGCTAAATGATTAGCTACCAAAGTGAGCATAACTCAGTGGTAATTGACATGTACTCTTTCTCTTGAGGTCCGAGGTTCAAATCCACATACACCTACATTTGTTGTACTAAAAAAATGGTTACTTTTAAATAAAAGATATCATTTGACAATACACTATCATTGGTACAACTTTTACAATTACAAGCCAATTTTGGTTTCAGCCATGTAAAATGATAGGAAAACAGAGCGTACCGATTGAATTATCCCCACAGACTTCTGAAATTTTCCATTGCATTTTCATTATTGGCATTGTGGTAAAACTCTGCAGGTTGGACAATACCATTTTCCTTTAAATCTTGTTTCTGGAGTCAGTCCAACGCAGGAATAATGGAACCATTCACCTCCTTGACACTGTCCATGGCATAAAAGAAGGAAAAGGCAAAGTTATGCATCTTAGCCCCGTTTTATAATGGTTTTGTTTTGAATTTTCGGTTTTTAAAAGTTATGCATATGCTTCAACCCTAAAACTAAAAACTAAGTCGTTATCTAAAAGGGGCTCAGTTGATGAAGTTCTAAACATCTGAAAGGGAACAAGAATGATCTGAGGAAGAGATAATAAAACTCATGCTTCAATACCAACATGTACAAATCTTATCCCACGAGAAATGCTTCAATACCAACACGTACAAATCTTATCCCACGAGAAATTTTTCTTTTTTAGATTGAAGGTTATCTGTGGTACATCCATATTTCGGTAAAAAATTGGTTTTCTAAAAGTTAACGAGCCGAAGACAACCCTCTCTATCTAACCCACAAGAGATGAGTTCAGGAAATTCAAAGAGAAAAATGAATGTTTGTTCAAAAGCTTTGCTTCTATCAATATAGGTTCATGCATATGCACAATCATATTGAAAAAGACGAGCTACATTACATACATTATACACACAAAAGTTTCTGGGATCAAATCCTTGAAGACAAGCAATATCCACAAATTAATTTCAAGAAACTGTTTCTGCCTCAAAACTTATTCTTGCCGTACAGGAAAAAATTTGTATTAGGGATGCAATCATGCAATAATGAAATATTAGAAAACACTGCAGATAAACAAACGAGGAAGATGCGAAGAATCACCAACATTAACAACAAGGGAGGACTTACATTTTCATTGTCACAAGCAATCATATCTCCAAAGGACACCTACAAGAAACAGATAAGTGATGGCACCAGAAAATATGTTAGGAACCAGAAAATTGAAGTGGAGAACTTTAAGAAAATTTATACTGTTTTGTACTACTGCTGAAAATAAAAAGGATGATAGCCATCTCTCCCACATTAAATCTAAGTAGTTTTCCTCCTTCACCGACTTCCCTCTTCATTTATAACTTGGTACCAACCAACCAACTTTAACCATCTCATATGGCTAACTGACCCATACATATACCTAATACTACCCACCACCCAAAGTATCACATTGAGCAGAATGGAAACCCCACACTTTTCCTGTTCTTCCCTTTTATTATTCATCATTGAAACTGATTCTCTACTTTTGCTTTGCATTTTTTGTTCCGATCTCTACACTACATGATTTCTTGCACTACTCAGGGTACATTATAGCTACAGCATCTCTCTCTCTAGAACTCCAGTCTTGCACTAAGACTTCGCTTTCAACATCCAATATGTAATGTTTTCTGATATGGATTATCTACCAATCACCTTTGTCTCACTGGATTTTCCACTGAAATGTTTTCTCAAATTTCATTTCAGCTATATTTCTTCATCCAATAAGGTATCTTTTTTTTTTTTAATAGACATCCAATAAGGTATCAATTTCATCCAGAAGCAACCTTTTCTTTTTACATAGCATAAGCTGCCTCTCTCATGTATTTGTGGCATGTAGGTTTCAATTTAGACATTTTTTCTTCCTTTTCCCCCCAATGATTGTGGTAGATGGAGAGGTTAAGGATGAAAGTCTCTGAAGAGGGCTATCTTTGTCCCATGCTTTACCTAAATATTTCTCCTCCCTCCCTTCCCTCTTCCTTTATTTATGAGCACTTACCCCTGCAGATTTTTTTTTTAATATTTATTTAACCCACTCTAACCATCTCATATACCCACTACCTAATTGTATCCCATACCTAACAAAAAAAAAGTGTTGAAACAACACCAAATACATTTTTGGCAAGCATAACAATGAAAACGAAACAACGAATGAGCCATTTGATAAAGTAAGTTCAATTTTCAAGATGAGGCATGTATAAATTCAAAATCAGAACCTGGTGACAGATGCAATATGTAGGTTCATTTGGATCAATAGGCTGATCAACATCAAGTGAAGGAGCAAAGTCCTTTTTATGGCTTCCTGGAGGAGGCATGAGCTCAAAATCTCGATCACGCTCCCTATCCCAATCCCGATCCCTGTAATCTGGCCTCTTAGATTGAGCTGCAATATATACTGGTCTGCGCTTTTCATTTTTTAAAGCTAGTGGCAATGGTGGAAGAACTGCTGGTTCATCTGGTGAGATTTTTCCCTCTGAAAAATAGTAAAGGTTCAGCATTATCTAAACAGACAAACTGAATGGAAGGAACAGGTAAGAAATTAATTAAAGCATCCAACAACAGTCAACAGAATACATGTTTGCAAAAGTTTGTAAAATAACTTGCATTTCTCAGAGATAGGAAAGCTTGCAAGTCTGTGTACCTTGTTTCAGATCTTCTGCAAAGTTGTTTAGATCCTCATCAAGTCGTTTAATATGGCTATCTATCTAGACAAGTAAAAGCACATGAAACTCTGTAAGATAATTCTAGAAAATATCTTCTAAGATCCCAACGACATGTAGCTTATTATTGTTATTTTTATTTAGTTCAACAACATGGGGATGAGAATTCAAATCTCTGACTTTCTGGTCGATGATTAATGACTTAACCAGTTGAGATATGCTCAAGTTGGCAGCGGCATGTAGCTACTGAATCAATAAATGTACTAACATTTTATATGTAAATGGTTTTCTGAAACAGATAAACTATAGCATTAATAAAAAACCTGTAATTCATACCAATTCCATTTCTAACGCGATCGTACTCATACATAAGATGGGTGAAAGAAACAAGGAGAAATTAAAGTTACACAAGATCACAACCCCAACGAACATCACAGGGAGAAAATAGCGCCAGAGAGTACAATTGAAGAAACGAATAGCAATTGAGCTAGGCAGTCCAAAAAGAATGGATAATTGAGATAAAGAAAGAGCAGCATACCAGATCGCATGCTTGACGAGCCAACAAAACCTTCTCAGTACACAAACTCAACGCGCTATCCTCATTCATCTCAATATCCTTCCGCATTTTTTCAAAAGCGGATTCCTCGTCCTCAGTATTACTATAACCTTTCTTCGAACTCTGCGACGACAATCCCAGGCAGTATTTCGTCTGCTGCCTCGTCTGATCAATCATCGCTACAAGAAAACCGCAAAATTCCAAAAATGAAAATTCAGACGAACGAATCCATAAAGCAAATAAAAAAAACGAGGGTTTTACACTGGGATCGATCGTCGAGTTCTCTGATTGTATTGAGGAGTCTCTGAAGCTCAGCAGGCAATGTACTGGCATCTATGAAGATCAAAACGAGAGAAAAAGGAGTGGAAAATTAGAGGCGAAAGAAGAAGAATGGGGGGAAATTGAAGAAGGGGAAAAGGAAACGTACATTCCAAATAGTCGTCGACGTAGACTCCAGTTCGAGCAATCGCCATGATTGTAGCTGAGAGGAGCTCTGAGAAAGCTCTGTGTGTGATTCTAGGGCTTGATCGTTTTGGCCTTCGCGCCCACTCTCGTTTCTTTGATTGGATTTTTTGAAAATGAATTTTTTGAAACAGCGTTTTGTTGGTTGGTTCTGATTTTGTGAAGGAGATTAGTATAAACGATGTCGTTTTCTTATAAAAAAATAATAATAATAATAAATAAAATCTATGCTAAATTATAATTTATTTATTTATTTTTTAGAGTTATTTATAATTAATGTCCGCACAACGTTATGCCAACAAGAGCATAGCTCAACCACATGATGTATCGCCCAGTGATTTATTTTCATATAGATTATTATGGGTATTTTGGTAGATAATTCATACTCTACTTGTTTTATGTCTTTAGATTCTTCGAAGAATAAACATTTGTATGTAATTTAATATCTGTCTTTTTTTAAATTGTTTTGCGATTCTAACATCCAAATGATGAAATTTCAATTTTTTTTTATCGAGATTTTATTTTAAAATACATAATTATATTTGAAGGGATAAAAAACTTTAATAAATTCAGTATTTTGTATTATAAACTCAATCCATTTTTGTTAAATTGAAATATGTATAATTAATATAATATAAATTTTATGATATTATAAAATAATAATTATATATTATCAGCACTACGCTAAACACGATCGCGAGCGCTGAGTACGAGGGCACTATAGTTGTCTCTTTCATGACCGTCCTCAACAATGACTTTTCACATAGGGAGTAAGTTTGCTGATCACGGGAGAGAAGGTAAAAAGAAAAAAATGCGTTTTAAAAAATCGGGTCATTTGACATTAAGACCTTCTACGGAGATCATTTGTTCAAAAAACCCGTCTATTAAGTTCTTGGACTTTAAAAATGGTCTAATAATTCCTTAATTTTTTATTTTATGTCTGGTAGATACAAAGCATTTTCAATTTTGTATCTAATAAATCATTGGCCTATCCCGCACTTTTAAAAATTTATGGATCTACTAAACATAAAATTGAAATTTTAGGATTTCATTAAATATAAAATTTAATTTTATATCTAATTCATCGATTATTGATTTTTTTTTAATAGACTTATTAGACATAAAATTGGAAGGTGTATTATTGTATCGATAACAAACCATTTGGTGCAACGGGTGAGTTAGCGCATCATCTAGATAGCCTAGACTGGGGTTGATTGATCTTGCACCGTGCAACAAACCACAAACCACGTACGAGCAACAAACCAAGGTATGAATTTAAATGCATTATTACCGCCCGAATTGGGTCAGAGCATGAATTTAAATGCATTATTACCGTCCAAATTGGGCCCACATTTTGGCAAACGGAGCATATCTCAATTGACACAAGGTCGTGCCTGAGGTCATGAATTGATTTTCACATTAATTAAATATCTTTTGAAAAAAAGAAAACAAATAAATTAACAATAAATGACTTAAAATTATGGTGATGGGCGATCTGGTCATTTACATAAGCAGTGACGGCATCATCATCTTCAACCACTGCAACATCACTTTCATTTTCCACCACCATAAAAATGGCGGACCTCAATTCCACAGCATCACCAGTCACCACCTTCAAAACCCCTCTACAAATCAAACCCTTCATTTTCCAATTCAACCAATGGCCGCCGCCTCCCCCCTGCCGCTCGACGGCCGCACAGCCATCGTCACCGGCGCCTCCCGGGGGATCGGCCGCGCCATCGCCATCCACCTCCACTCGCTCGGCGCAAATCTCGTCATCAACTACGCTTCGAACTCCACCCAAGCCGATCTCCTTGCATCAGATCTCAATCAGTCGTCCGCGCCGCTGCGGCGAGCCGTCGCCGTCCAGGCCGACGTGTCCGATCCCGATCAGGTCAAGCGGCTGTTCGATTCGGCCGAAAAGGAGTTCGGATCTGAGATCCACATCCTCGTGAACTCCGCCGGGATTCTCGATTCGAAGTACCCGACTCTGGCCCGAACGGCCGTGGAGGATTGGGACGAGGCGTTTCGGGTGAATTGCAGAGGCGCGTTTTTGGTCTGTAAAGAGGCGGCGAATCGGTTGAGGCGCGGCGGCGGAGGGCGGATTATTTTGATTTCGACGTCGATCGTTGGGTCTCTGCCGCCGGGGTACGGTGCATATGCGGCGTCGAAGGCGGCGGTGGAGGCAATGGCGAAGACGGCGGCGAAGGAGCTGAAGGGGACGGATATTACGGTTAACTGCGTGGCGCCGGGGCCGGTAGCGACGGAGCTGTTTTACGCGGGAAAATCAGAGGAGACGGTGGCGAAGATGGTGGAGGCCTGCCCGCTCGGCCGACTCGGGCAGCCCGACGATGTGGCGAATGTGGTAGGGTTTTTGGCTACTGATGCTGGTGGGTGGGTCAACGGGCAGGTGATTCGGGTCAACGGAGGATCTGTAGTTTGATTTTGGAAGGGAAAATAATGTAAATGTCGGGGAGAATTTCTAGTACATCCGTGGTATGGAAAAATTTCATATCACTGCCTTTAAAAATATGATACGTGGCAAAATGGTTTAAAAAAATAATATATTTAATAGTGTGGGTTCCAGTTAAACCACTATCTCACCACGTGTCATATTTTTAAAAGCAGTGGTATGGAGTTTTTCCATACCACCGATGTACTAGAAATTCTCCCGTAAATGTCGCGAGTGACATGAATCCATAGGACTGAAATCAAAATAACTTGCATTCCAAATATTTTGGTAATATCAGCACTTACTTGGCGGGAATTCGGAAACAACAGATCATGTATGTTGGAATGACTTGAGCTACTAGCTTTACTAACACATCTTTGTCTCGAGCATAAAACAACTTTTGTTTTCAGCCTTGCAAAGTCTTTCAGATGTTGTCCTTCAAAGAATTAAACGCTCGACAACGATTCATGGTCACTCAAGAGGGGATTCTCTATATCGTACTAGTGTGGTCGTGTGAGTGACCCGAAGCTCACCTTGAATTAAGTCAATCATCTCATGACTGGTATTCATACTCGTCATGAAAACTGACTTATCATGATTACCGTTTGACCTGACATATTGAATTAAAATTAACAACTCAACTAATATTATTGAATTAACATAAACTATTATCATAAACTCACATATAGTTATTCCACATTTGGGAGGATCCTTGTTTAACCACAAGTGACCGAAAGAGAGATTGCAACACTTAACAAAATACTAAAGATAATTATGTGATGGTAACAAATTACATAACTCCAGAATTATATATGCAATTTTTTCTTTTACTCATACCTACATAAAATAAAAATAAAAATTAATAATACCAGTAAAGACCGAAGTCATTATTTATTAGAGTTAAAAAGGTTAAATTATAAAAAATACTTCTCAATTATGGGTTATGTTTCACAAATACATAAATACCTATGAACTTTCAAAAGTTTCAAAAGTAGTCCTAAACTATAAAAACGTTTAAAAACTACTCATAAACCACGAAAAACATTTTTAAAATACTCCTGAACTATG
Organism: Herpetospermum pedunculosum; assembly: GCA_028017165.1. Classification (NCBI taxonomy): domain Eukaryota; kingdom Viridiplantae; phylum Streptophyta; class Magnoliopsida; order Cucurbitales; family Cucurbitaceae; genus Herpetospermum; species Herpetospermum pedunculosum. The sequence goes on from CM051525.1 coordinate 59,502,391, forward strand.
AAAAACGTTTAAAAAATGCTCTCGCAGTTAACAACCCACAAAATTATAATGTGAACGGTTAATTTCTAATTTGCACCTGTATGACGTGAAAAAAATGAAAACGTTGATGACCGAAGTGTTAAAAAATCATATTTTATCGATTCAAAATATCGGGGAATAAAATAAACCTGGTGAAAAAGCGGTGGATAATGGATAAGATGCCTACATTTTCCTGATTTTTGTAACACCTTGTACGTTCACGTTTTCATTTTTTCCATGTCACACAAATATAAATTAGAATTTAACCACTCACATCAGTATCTTGTGTGTTGTTGTTAACGTACGTTGGATGTATTTTTCATACTTTAAGGGTATGTTTGAAACGTTCTTCATAATTCAAGGATATGTTTGAAACGTTTTTCATACTTCATGGTATTTTTTAAACGGAACTTATAGTTTAAGGGTATTTTTTATAATTTAACCAACTTAAAAACTAAAATAAATCATTTTTGAAACATTTTTCATAGTTTAGCTTGTGTTTTTTTTTTTTTTTTTTTGAAGGAAGTTTAGCTTGTGTTAACACTTAACAAAAATACAAGGATAATTATGTGATGGTAACAAATTACATAACTCGGAAGTTATATGTGCAATTTTTTTCTTTTACTCATACATACATAAAATAAAAATACCAGTAAAGACAATAAAGACCGAAGTCATTATTTATTAGAGTTAAAAGGTTAAATTATAAAAAATACTTATCTCAATTATGGGTTATGTTTCATAAATACATAAATACCTATGAACTTTCAAAAGTGTCAAAAGTAGTCCTAAACTATGAAAAACGTTTAAAAAATACCCATAAACCACGAAAAACGTTTTAAAAATATTTATGAACTATGAAAAATGTTTCAAAAATGTTTTCATAGTTAACAACACACAAAATTATAATGTGAACGGTTAATTTCTAATTTGCACCTGTATAACGTGGAAAAAATGAAAACGTTGACGACCGAAGTGTTAAAAAATCATATTTTATCGATTCAAAAGATCGGGGAATAAAATAAACATGGGGAAAAATCGGTGGATAATGGATAAGATGCCTACATTTTCATGATTTTTGTAACACCTTGTACGTCCACATTTTCATTTTTTTTCATGTCACACAAATATAAATTAGAATTTAATTAACCACCCACGTCAGAATTTTGTGTGTTGTTGTTAAGGAGGTAATTTTCATATTTTAAGGGTATGTTTTAAACTAAACGTTCTTCATAATTCAAGGATATGTTTTAAATTTTCTTCATAGTTAAAGAGTATTTTTGAAACGTTTTTCATGCTTCATGGTATTTTTTAAACGAAACTCATAGTTCAAGTTCAAGAGTATTTTTATAATTTAACCAAGTTAAAAACTAAAATAAATAATTTAAAACTAATCATTTTTTAAACATTTTTCATAGTTTAGGGTATGTTTGAAGCGTCATTTGTAATTCTTTAAAACTTTCTTCATAATTCAAGGGTATTTTTGAAACGTTTTCATAGTTGTGGGGTATTTTTGACAATTTAACCAAGTTAAAAACTAAAATAAATCATTTAAAATTAATAAATTCAAATAATTATTCTTTAAAAGAACTCGAAACCCTTTATTTATTCAGCAAGCAAACGAAAATAAAGGGGGAAAAAATCCACAGTTCCATAATTCTCTCTAAAACCCCCAAATATCTCGAAGAATAGAAATCTCAAAAACCCCAATCGTTCGCCGGCGAAAAATATGCCTTCCGACAGTTCAAATATCACCGGCGACGGCGACGGCGACGGCAATGAAGATAAAGAAGTCCTAGATTCTGCAGAAAAAGAAACCATCGATCATCTCATACTTCTCGGCGACGACAAGAAACATCTTCCACCAATGAAGAGAAAGAGGATCAAGATCGTAACAGAGACAAAGCCATTCAAATTATCAATAGATAAAAATCTAAAACGCCGAATCTTCAATCCGGATCCGAACGACGACGACGATCTAATTGAGGAATTTGCGGAACCATTACAGACATTACCTCCACTGGCACCGGTACCGGCCGCCGTATTCGACAGCGAAAGCGATAGCGGTACCGAGACCTACGGAAATCAAGAAACTCCAACTGGCGAGGTCGTGCTTGAATTAGATCAAGAATTAGCCGCGACTCTACCGAAGGAGTGCAAGAGATTGATGAATTTCATGGGAGGATCTTGGAGCGCGAACCCTAGAATAGTGTTGGAGAAGCGATTGACGAAGCGCGATGTGGACGAGCGGCGGAATCGGTTGTTGATTCCGCAGAGGAAGATCAGATGGAATTTTCTGGATGTGGAGGAGGAGGAGAAATTGAACCTGGAGAAATGGTTGATGGTGGAGATAATCGATCCGGATTGTTTTGTGAGTTTGATTACGATGAGTAAATGGGAGACGAGGAAGGGGCCGGCGTATGCGTTGATTACAGAGTGGTATGGATTGGTGGAGAGGAATGAGTTGAAGGAAGGAAACGTGATGCAGCTATGGAGTTTTCGAGCCCGCGGCGGCGACGGCGGCGACGGCGGCGGTGGGAGGCTCTGTCTCATGCTTCTGGAGGTACAAGAAGGAGATGGAGAAGATCGACAACTTAGTACCCCTGAATCTAGTGGTTGAATAAATGGGTGGGGGCATTTTGGTAATTTCAGATAGCGTATAAACACCATCGATGAAATGTAGATAAATATGAGCTTTGTAATACAAAGATAATGAAAAATCTGTCAAACTTTTTGGTATCGATTTTTATTTTATCGAGTTTGGTGGTGATGAGGTCATGTTAACTCTTTTTACGATCTTTTGGTCGATTCTTGTTTAAGCTCGACTAGTCAGAAATATATATCTTAAAGTGTTTAGAACTTTGATCAAGAAATCATATGGATTGAATTCTTCATCATGATCAAGGTACATATCTTTGAGTTTCGATCAAGAAGGTCAAGAAGTAGTTTCTCCATTCCATAGTCAACGCATATATATTGTAGAACAAGAAGTCGAAGTTAGATGATCGAAACATTCACCTCACTACTAGCCGGCTTGTTGAACTAAAAAAAAGATCGATTTTTGTTTTTAAAAAAATCTTATTTTAATGCTTTTGAAACATCGATGTATGATATGAAATTAATGAGATTTATTATAGTTGGGTTTTGTTGAAGTTTGTAAGTTAATATCTATACTATGTTCATCTTGGACTTAGTTAATTTTGTGCAATATTTAAATTTTATTGAAATAAATGATTTTCTTGTGCAAAATATATGTGTGTTTTTTTATTATAATAATTATTTTTTTATTTTTTTTAAGTGAATTGAATATAATTTGAACAAAATATCAAAATGGAATGTTTAATGGAAAAAATATAAACACTTTTCAAATTTTAAACTCAATTAGAAATATTAAGGGTCATTTTGATTCAAATTAAGGCTATTTTGGTAATTACATTATTTACTTTTTACTTTTTAAAAATGTTTTCAAAATTCAAATCAAAATTTTAAAAATGAAAAAGAAGTGATTTCTAAAAATTAGTTTTTGTTTCTAGAATCGAGCTAAAATTTTAAATATTTTCCTTGAGAGAGTAAAAATCACAATTTTATTGTGAGGAAACAAATAAAAATTTCAAAAAACACAAAACTAAAATATAGTTTAAACTAAAAATAACAAGGTTACTAAAAAAAAATAATTAAAAAAAATTATATAGTAAAACCTTTAAAATCCTAGAATGTAGGAAAGAAACAAAAAGAGATGACTATATTAAATAATCTTATCATAAACAATTTTATTATAAGATTAGGACAAATGATTGTTTTTTTTATTTTTTTTTCATTTTCTTAGTTTATTGTTAGTACTGAAGTTCAGTTACTATGATTAAAGACGGAAGGAAGATTTACAATTTTATTATAAGATATGACAAAAAGAGATGAAAATATTAAATAATTTTTCTTTTTTTCTACATCTTAGTTTGTTTTGAGTACTAGGTTGAGTTATTAAGGTTAAAAGATGGAATGAGGGACGTTTGTTTTACGTCTTTGAAGGTGGGCTGTTTTGTACGTAAGCTTCAACATGTTCTCGGAAAATAACTTATTCTCAGACATCATTTTTTTTTTTTGCTTATTTCTATGTACTTCCATTTCATGACTTTTTTCAATTGTCCATAACTTAAAAAAAAGAAAAACAAAAAATCTTCTTTTTCTTTTTTAATGGATTGTTTCAACTTTTTTGTTTTATTTATTTCATATTTAGTCTAATTTATTAATTTTTTTTTTTATATACTTTCCATTAAAAGTTTGTACTATTTTTTTATATATAAAATTTATATTATTTAGAGATATAACCACGTTGATTGTAGCTAAATAACACTTATTGAAATTTATATTTTCCTTTATTGTTTGTCAGATAAACAATTTTTCTTATTTTCTCTCTCTTTCTTTCACTTTTTTTATTTTGAGTATATTGGGGGTGGGGGGATTCGAACCACAGACCTCTTGGTCTTCAAGTCATACATATGTCAGTTGAGTTATGCTCGCTTTGGCTCTTTCCTCCACTTTCATATGTCATATGACCTTGTTTTCAATTTCATCTCTCACTCTCTCTTCATTTCTATACAATAAGTATTTATTTTTCTGTTTTTTTATTAACTATTTTTTAACGCAGTAAGATTTGCAATACTCTAAAGAATATCTCTAGACAAATAAAATCTTTTTTGTTACCATTTTTTTTTTTTGAATTAAAAAAAAAAATCGACCTTTCCGTTTACGAACCTCAGATGAATCAAACCGTGAAATTTTTCACTCTTTCCTTCACTTCCTCTAAACACCCACTTGAAAATTTATGTCTATATAACACAGTCCTCCAAATTTTAAATAATTGAAATTCCATGCCCTTGAAGTTTGAAGTGTAGAGAAATAAAGAGAGAGAAAGTAAGAGAAGTTGTTAATTTGGTGGAATAAGAAAAGGAAAGTTACCGACAAAAACCAAGTAAACAACGTGAATTTTTTATTTATTATTTAAAAATTGTTTAAATAGTAACCAATCAAATCATGATAGGTGGTTGGGCTGCAAAAGATACTTGTAGCCCAGGCAGCAAGCAAGTTTTACTCTTATTTGAATTGTTTTTCTCCATTTTCTAACCAATTATTTATTTATTTATTATTTAGAGTTGTAATAATTAGTTATATTATGAGTTAAAAGTTAGTTCATTAGTTAACATCAATTTCACTCTCTCTATATATAATACATACATGAAGAGCTCCTCTGTAAACTGCAACAATTTTCACTCAAAATTTCTTCGCAATGGACTTTTGCACTTCCGATACTTCCTCCGCCGCCGGCGATACAACCGGAGACGAAACCTTCCTATCTTCGGCCGACGATCCCGATCAAACTGAAGAAAGTTCCGGAAGCGAACTCCCCGAATCAGAAGAATCCAGCAACGCCGCCATCATCGCCGCCGCCGTCGATGAGGAGGTAGATATCATCAACGTAATCGACGAGGGAACGTCTTCGAGAAAAAGAGAGAGATCGAGGAAATCAAAACTTACAGGATCAATGGAGATCGAAGGAGAAGAAGACGACGATTCCACGATAGTATCATCAGAATCAGATTCGGAATCAGAATCTGAATCTGAATCGGAATTGTTCTTCTCCTCCTCCGCCGTAGGAGCAGAAGATCAAGAATCCTCCGAATCGGACGAAGTAGAAGTAGTAGAAGAAGAAGAAGAAGGAAAAACAGAGTCACCAGTCTACGACAACCTTCCGCCGAATTTCCCGGTGAAATTCACGACGCTAGTCCTGGAACCGAACTTGATGCGTCCACGGATCTTGATGGAGAAGAGATTGCGGAGAGTGGAATCCGATGGAGATGAATTGACGATTCCGGGGAAGAAGATGAAGGAGGCGTTCTTGGTGCCGGAGGAAGATGAGAAGTTGAAATCCGGCGAGTTTATGGAAGTGGAATTGGTCGAGCGGGATGGATTCACGGTGAGAACCTTGAAATTGAGCAGGCGGAGGGTCGGACACGGGCAGCCGCCGTCGTACGTGCTCACCGGAGGTTGGAATTATGTGATGGATCATAACAGAGACGCGCTGAGAAGAGGAAGATTTATTAGGGTTTGGTATTTTCGCGTCAATGGCTTGCTCTGGTTCGCGCTTCAAGTTGTTAAAGAAAAGAAGAAAAATTCTGAAATTGAGAAGGAAATCACTAAGAAATGGTATGCCCAACGTATTTTTTTTCCTTAGTTCTTCAATTTAATTTTGTGAATAAATAAAAAGATTTCAATGTTAAAACCAATTTTTGAATTCTTTTAATACATGGAAATTGTTCTATTTTCCGAGTTTTTTTTTTTTTTTTTTTTTTGAGTATATTGGGGGTGAGAGGATTCGAACCACAGACCTCTTGGTCATCAAGTCATACATATGTCAGCTGAGCTATGCTCGCTTTGGCTCTATTTTCCGAGTTTGTAGTGTAAATTTGTGAAATGCAATTAAGTCGATTTAAATTTTATGTTAAATACGTTCCTTAATTTTGTCTATCATGAATGTAACTCAACTTGACATAAACAAATAAATATAAAATAATTATCTAGAGATCATATGTTCGATTTCTCACCCATAATTAAATATCCGTCTAAAAAAAATGGAGCTAACCACTTAACTATATATATATATATATATATAGAACTTCAATCCATTGATTTTTTTTTCTTAATTGATAAAAATGGGTTGTCCAATTTGGGGGAACATTTATTCTTAAGGGTAGGATAAAATGCGAGATTTAAATGGATTATATGAGTTAAAATTGATTCAAATTGAGCAAAGTACAAATTTAAAATCTTCTTTTGCAAAAAAAAATATAAATAAATAAATCTTACTCAAAATTCAAATATAGATTAATGTGCACTACAAAATTCAAGATTTAAATGGATGAATTTGAAAGTTTGGGTTAAAAATAAGATTGATTCAATTTGAGCTAAGAAAAAACTTGAAAAAACTACTCAAAATTCAATCTTTTAAGTGTTGGGAAGATTGTAAATAAAAATTTGTTAAAAAAATGAAACAAAACTAAGAATTAAGAGTTAACGTAAGCATAGTTCAACTTGTTAAGAATTAGTGCAAATTTATTTAGTTTTAAATCTTTGGAATTAAGGTGATGCCACCTATTTAGGCTAGTGCCTTGTATTTAGGTAGTGGCTTATATTTTGGAGATTATGCCTTAGTGGCATAATGGGGTGATAGTAGATAAATTTAAGGATAGTGGGATAATTTGTGGCTTAGTGGGGTAGTGCTTCCTTAGCTATAAAAGCTTGTAATCTTTTCAATTCAAATCATCGAATTCATTTTGTGCAATTCTTTCTTTCGTGCAATTTCTCTCTCGTTTCCACACTTCCGTTCTCTTCGTTTTGTTACATGGTATCAGAGCTTCAAGGTTCTTTGTTTAGTGTTTGAGTTTAAATACTCGTTGAAGATGAACGGTGGAAACAGTGTTTGTGTAGACAAGCTTGCCGGTGATAATTATAGCTATTGGAAGCTATGTATGGAAGCTTTTCTACAAGGGCAAGATCTTTGGGATCTTGTTTCCGGTGATGATGCAGAAATTCCAGAAGATACTCTGGAGAATGCTGAGGCACGAAGAAAGTGGAAGGTCAAGTGTGGCAAAGCTGTATTTGCTTTGCGGACTTCCATTGGCAAAGAGTACATTGAGCATGTTCGTGATGTAAGTTGTCCAAAGAAAGTGTGGGACACAGTTGAAAGGTTGTTCACTCAAAAGAACACGACGAGGTTGCAATATTTGGAGAACGAACTTGCTGGAAGGATTCAAGGTAATTTGTCGGTTTCAGAATATTTTCTGAAAGTTAAAACCCTAAATTTCAGAATTAGACAAGGATGATCCGATTAGTGATGCTCGTGTGCGTCGCTATCTTATTCGTGGACTGCGGAAGGAGTTTATGCCATTTATTTCATCGATACAAGGTTGGGTAAATCAACCTTCTATCATTGAGTTGGAAAATTTGCTTTCAAATCAGGAAGCATTGATGAAACAAATGTTTAGCAACTATAAGCAAACTCACTCTGAGGTGGAAGTTGTTCTTTATGCAAAAGACAAGGGAAGAGTTAATTCTTCTCCAAGGTTTTATTCAAATGACGGCAAGGATTCCAAAGTTGAAGGGCAGTCCAAGGACAATTTAAAAGGATGCTTTAGGTGCGGCAAGCCGGGACACATCAAACGTGATTGTTGGATAAAGGTGGTGTGTCAACGTTGTGGAAAATTCGGCCATATTAGACAAAATTGTCGGGTGATTCTCAAAGAAGCAGAAGCAAATGTTGTACAGGAAAGTAACAAACCTGAACAAGTTACTTGGGAACAATGCTTATCAATTGAAGTTATTGATCAACCCAATAATTTGCATGCTAATGCTTTTATAGATTATAATGAGGATTGGATTGTTGATTCTGGTTGTTCTCATCATTCAACTGGAAATGTTTCTCTTCTCTCTGATGTACGTATCCATCAAGGAAGAAGAGTCATTGCGACGGCTGATAATTCCATACATCCTGTTGTTCAAGAGGGGCAAGTTAACGTTAAAGATGGTGCATCAAATGTTGGTGATATTTCTCTTGAAGATGTTTATCATGTTCTAGGTTTAAAGAAGAATCTGGTCTTGGTCTCTCAGATTTCCGACTCTGGGAGGTATGTTCTCTTTGGTTCAGATGATGTTAAAATTGTTTCTAATATTAAACAATTTGATGGTGATGTTTTGTTTACTGGAAAGAGGAAAGATTCCCTCTATGTTTTGTCTGCAACTGATGCATATGTTGAAAAGACATGTCAGAATGATAGTGCAACACTTTGGCATGCTCGGTTGGGTCATGTTGGTTATCAATTGTTGCAAAGAATTTCTATGAAGAAACTTATTGATGGTATTCCCATCTTTAAAGAAATTCGTCGTGATGTGGTTTGTCCTGGTTCTCAATTTGGAAAATCACATCTTCTTCCTTTCCCAAATTCAAATAATAGAGCTACGGTTGCATTGCAGTTAGTCCATTCAGATTTGATGGGGCCGACGAAAATACCCAGTTATTCTGGTTGTCGTTATGTATGGTTATAGTGGACGATTTTACTCGGTTCACTTGGGTGTATTTTTTGGAGGCTAAAAGTGAGACTTTCTCTAAGTTTATCCAATTCAAGGAGCTAGTGGAAAAGGAATTTATGCTGTCGATAAAGTGTCTTCGCACAGATAATGGGGGAGAATATATGTCTGATCAATTTCAGGCATATTGCAAAGAGCATGACATTCAACGCCAAATGACATGTCCCAACACTCCACAGCAGAATGGAGTTGCTGAACGTAAATTAGCACATCTTACATCTATGTGCTTGTCTTGGCTGCATGCAAAGAATCTTCCAAAGGAGCTTTGGGCAGCAACTATTCAGTCAGCTTGTCACGTCATAATTCGTAAACCCAATGTGAGTTATGTTCGAGTTTTTGGGTCAATTTGTTATGTTCATGTTTCAAAGGCTAGGCGTTGTATTTTTGTGGGATATGGTACTCACAGAAAAAGATGGAGATGCATGGATCTTAATAGAAGAGGAAATTTTATTTTTCGAGATGGTTTGTCTATTGGTTTTAAAATGAAGAGTTTCGGTGAAGCGAGACGTTTTCTTGGCTTGAAGGTTGAAAAGCCAGGTGGATACTTTGTCTCACAGAAAGGATATGCAAATACTTTGTTAACTCGGTTTGACATGAAGAAGTCAAAATCAATTACTACTCCTATGAAGTTATCCTTGGAAGTTGCTGATATATTTACCAAGGCGCTTGGTAAATCCAAGTTTTAAGAATTCAGGAGTGTACTTGGTGTTGTGGATCGTATATTTGCACTAAGGGGGAGTGTTAAGAATTAGTGCAAATTTATTTAGTTTTAAATCTTTGGAATTAAGGTGATGCCACCTATTTAGGCTAGTGCCTTGTATTTAGGTAGTGGCTTATATTTTGGAGATTATGCCTTAGTGGCATAATGGGGTGATAGTAGATAAATTTAAGGATAGTGGGATAATTTGTGGCTTAGTGGGGTAGTGCTTCCTTAGCTATAAAAGCTTGTAATCTTTTCAATTCAAATCATCGAATTCATTTTGTGCAATTCTTTCTTTCGTGCAATTTCTCTCTCGTTTCCACACTTCCGTTCTCTTCGTTTTGTTACAATATGATGTATGAGTTTCGTCTATTGGTCTCAATTTCGATAGAATTTTGAAGAACCAGACAAAATTAAGAACTAAGACAAAACAAAGTTGGAAAAAAGTTGGTGAAAGAAACCAATAGAAGAAACTCATTAATTGAAAGTGTAGGATTAAAAAAAAGATTCAAAATGTAAGTTTGAGATAAATTGAAAGTTCAAATTAAAAATGATTTATTGGTAAGTCAAAATTGAAATTTTACCCAAAATTCAAATGTAGAATATTAGTAAGATTTCAACCAAAAAAAACAAAGATAGAATATTAGTAAGATTTGAACCAAAAAAATAAAAAATAGGTACTAAAAAAACCAATCAAATATATTTTTTCTTTTTAAAAAAAATCAAGAATCATTGCATACAAAATTAAAATAGTAGAGTTTCATTATACATAAAATTCAAATTTCTATTTGGTAGATCAATTAACTTTAAAAAAAATTAAATTTATCAGCGCGACCTATTAAAACAAAAATTTAAGGATTTATAGTAGACAGTGTTAAAAATTTAGGGATCAAACAGATACAAAATAAACTTATAATTTAATCAAAATAGAATTAAGATGTAAAAACCAAACAAAAATAGAAAGAATTTGCATTTGAATCAATCAATTCATAAATTCTCTTAATACACAAAATGTAATTGGGGATGTAAAGAACATCCCATCCCATACAAACTCCAAAAAATTCAAGAACTCCCAAAACTAACAGCAATGGGAATAACAACAACCAAAATAAGAAGAAGCAAAAGCAAAATCCCCAAAATCATACATTTCCTTGAACTTCTTTGCAAATCCTTAGCAGTCTTCAAATCCTTAGTCCCATCTCTAACATATTGTGAAGCATTCAACACATGATGTTCAATGTCATCCATTTTCTCCCCTTGTGCTTCCACCATCACTGCCATGTCCAAAAACACTTGGTGCAACTCTAGCAAGCTTCTCTCTATCTCCTTCGCCGCCCCGTGTCGGTCTTGTATCTCCACCACCGTCTCCGCCACCTTCCCCCGCCCGTGCTCCTCTATCGCCCTCCCCAAATACTCCTCCCCACCGTTCGATATTATCTTCTCTATCACCTCCTCCTCCGCCTGCTCCCCCGTCACCGTGAAGTATCGCCTCCCCACCGTCTCCTTGTACTCCGTCATCATCCTCTGCCTTAGCCCCTGAAACTCCATCATCAGCTCCTTTAGCTTCTTTCGCAGCCCGTTCGTCACCGCAATTCGAGTCCTTTTTGTTCAGAATATCAAATTTACCCTAACTCGTCAGCTTAAATGGTCCAAAAGTTCGAGGACTAATTTATAATCTAACTCATCCGCTTCAACAATTGAATTTAGCGATAAAATTTACTAGAATTTCGAAACTTTTTAGAGTACAAGTACTAATTAAATTATAAATTAGTCGTCCTTTTTGTTGAGAATATCATTAAAATATCAGATTTACCCTAACTCGTCAGCTTAATCTATTTGTTAAAATCTGTTATTACAAGCTTTTCAGTTCCGAAAGTTCGACGACTAATTTATAATTTAACACTCAAACTCATCCGCTTAAACAATTGAAATTAGCGATAAAATTTACTAGAATTTTGAAACTTTTTAGAGTACAATACTAATTAAGCAGATTAAATTCCGAGAGTTCAAGGACTAATTTATAATTTAACTACAAAACGACATAAAACAAAATTGATTTTAGTGATAGTTTAGTACCTATAAATGGCAGTGCCCTCTTTGCTGCCGGAGAGCCTCTTCTTGGCAGCATTGGTACGGTCCATTTCCTCGAGCTGGGATCGGATCGACCGCGCCTTCTTCAAGACGGTGACGATGTCGGCATTGATCGTATTGCGAAGCGATTTGAGAGTTTCGGGTTTGTGAGCAGATTTAGTCTCCTCATTTGCCTGCTGAAGCTTCCCTAAGATCTCTCTAATTGAACCCATCTCCATTTTGACCCTCTCGGCCTCTTCCAGGAAGAGTCCCATATCGCCATTGTCGCTGGCAGCGGCCGATGCCATTTCTAAACCGGCTTCGAGATCGATATCTTTCATGGCGGCTTTCTTCAGATCAACATAGCTGGTGAAGGATTTGGTCATCAAGTCATTCATTTTGTTTCCTTGTTTTTGAAGAGATGGGAAATTTAATGGAGTGAGAAAGAAAAAGGAAAGTTGAGAACTTTGTTCGTTTAGAGAAAGAGAGAATTTTTTGTTGTGAGATTTGGAAATGGAGAAAGCTTAGTTTAAAACCAGATGCAGAGAAAGTAGTCGTTGTGTTTCGTTTTGTAACGGCTATATTTTTGAAATAGCCGTTGGGTTTGAAATTTGGAGGATTGTTATGGAGAGTAATGATTGTTGGGTTGGGCTTTGGGCCTAAAGGCTGAAATGCTATTGGGCCGGATTCAAATGCATCTCTTTCCATTGACCTAATTTTAGTGAATTGAGTTATTTTTCACTCTTTCATGAGAAAGAAATTACAAAAGTTTTCGGTGGAGGCATTAGCTCTCCTTTGTGGACGGAAGATGTCGACCACCATAGGTCTCACGTGTTTTTTTTTTTAGAATTTGATGCTCAAAGTGGGGTGAAAGCGGTTCATAATAATTATTTTCATTTTTATCTCATAAGGTTTTGTTTTGGGTGAAATTCGAGCGTTGATGCTCTCTCTTGTGATGAAAGAGTTAACTTTTGTTCCTCGATCTATGAATAAGGTGGTCCATAATTTAGTCGGTCATGCTTTTACCCATGTTGGGTTGTGTGATTGGTGGTATGTCCACCCTTATGATTGTTGAATTTGCTTTCGTTAGATTGTTCATCTTGTAATCCTTTAGTCTACTATAAAGCAGATAGTGACGATGAAAAAAAAAGCATAAGTTACTTCGTTCCTGCTCCCGTCTTTCCCGCTGCCATCTTCGGCTTTCAAACAAAGGCATCCAAGCAATTGGTATCCCATTGAAACATAGAAACCATAGATTCGCGTCGCCTACTTGCTTCAAGCGCAAATGGAAGGGCTGATCATTCATTTTCTCTAGTTAATTGACTGCAGGTTCTATTCAACAACAACAACAAAATAATAATAATAATAATAATAATAAATCGTACCTCAAATTTGTATCGAGATTATTAAGGACACTTTTTTAAATTTACATCCAATGTTTATTAGAGAGTCATTTTTTAAATTTTTTTTTATTATTTTCGTATGTTGGTTAAATATCTTTGAATCATTAAACTGATATATATTTAAGTGAGTTGTGACGGAATCTCACATTATTGTAGGATCTAGAACTATTATTTATGGATGATAAGTATCTTTGATATGATAAATTGATAAATATTTGGATGAGATTTGAGCGTGTTTTTTAAATTTTATTTTAAAAAGATTGTAGTGTTAATTAGGACGAAACAAAGTTGCCTTCACAACATACACAATATTTGTTTCAATTAGCATAAAAAGTTATTTTTATGAGATAAATTTGTAGTCATTTAATGAAATCTTCTCACGACTTTATGACATGTGTAAATTCGTCTCTTGAAAATACTACGATGTGTCTAGCTTTTATCTCGCCTAATTAACAGTGCAATATTCTTAAAATAAGTTTTTATAAAAACAAAAAAATTAAAAATATGTTATTGAAAAACTTAGATGGTTATTAAGTAATGTCAATGACTAAAATTTTGATTGTTTAGCATGAACTAACATAAATACTTAAAAATGTAGAAACAAAAAAGCGAGCATGACTCAACTGACATATGTATGTGTTGATGACCAAGAGGTCTTTGGTTTGAATCCCCACCTCCAATGTACTTAAAAAAAACTGTAGACTATTTTGTTTTTTTTATTGAGTATAAGCTTGTTATTTCAAATCCAAGCATAGTTTAGTGAATATGATACCAATTACTATTTCAAAGGTCGATGATGTAATCTTCACCCTTATCTTACAGTTGTTGAACTAAAAGAAAAAGAAAAAGAAAAAAAAAATCTTATTTAATTGTTAGGTGACTAATGAAATCTTAATATAAAGTATTTTGAAATTCTAAAAAAGACATCATAAAATTTTAAAATATAATTTTGACAATTTATTCACGTGTAAATTTGAATTAAAATGCCAACAAGAAACAATATGATGTATCGCTTACTACTATGAGATCCTACATTCAATCTCCCACCCCAACAATTTGTAAAACAAAATTAAATTTGAATGAACTAAACATTTTTTAGGAATAAGTACACAAATAACCTCTTTATGCATCTGATTTTATATTAATGTTCAGATTTTTCATAAAAATTGGTGGGCAATTACTTTCAAACTCTTCAACATCTCTAACATTTTATATCAAAATTCATTTCATAAAACTCACAGCGCATCTCTCCTCGTTAAATTTGTCTTCTCCTTCTTCATAACCAGACTTACAAAATCTTGTTTCCGCAATATATATTCTTATATAAAATATATAAGGTAGGTAGGTATATATAAAGAAATACATATATTTTCTTATAAAAAAATACATAATATCTATAATTATATAATAATATATACCCATATATGAAGAATATATCGATATATATGGTGGATATTTATATATATATATATGAAAAAAAAATTAACATAATTTGGAAGAGTGGGGAAGCAAGGTTGGAGGAAATCTTTAGTCAAAGGCACGATTTTACGCCTTCAATCAAGAGTTAGAACCTAAAGGGTTGGTTGCACAAATAGAAATTAGGCCCAAACTAATTGCAAATTTAGCAAACTTTAAAATCTTTTGCAAATATGGCAAAAAAACCCGTTTCTATCAGTGATGGACTTTATCATATCACTGATAGACTATTATCACTGACAAAAATCTATAAAAAGTTGAGGTGATCAGCGATAGACTTCTATCAGTCATAAGATATCAGCGATAGAAATTGTCATTTCCGCAAATTTTTTAAAAACATGCTATATTTTTAATTATCTTATTCTAAATTGACATCGGTTACAATTTCCCTTCAATCAATTAATAAGAATTTTAGTTTAAAAAAATAAAATAAGAATAAGAATTCAAAGAAAAATTACACTAAAACCAAGTTTTAGTTGAAATTTATGACTTTGGACACTTTTATTTAATGATTAATTTGTTGTGCACGGAGCAAAATCTAAAATAACGATAAATATAGTAAAATATAAAATATTTTGTAAATATGAGCAAATCCAATGACTATTACAGATAAAATTGACATATTTATAAATATTTTCAAATTTTACTATATCAGTTAAATAGAAACCCTAATGACCAACAAGAGCATAACTCAATTAGTATGATGTATGAATTAGTGACTATGAGGTTCTAGATTCGATCTCTCACTCCACATGTTGTAAACAAAAAAAAAAAAAATAGAAACCCTAAGGGGTTGGGCCTCCAACATAGGTGGGATGGGGTGGGCTTAAATAACCCACCCCACATTTGGGGCACACGTTTAAGAAGTGGGTGATTGAGGGTTATTATTGTTGGGTTTTATGTCCTAACACTCGTGGTTTGTAAACTAATATGTCTATTAACTGCAATAAAGAGTTATTGAGGTTTATTTATTGAATATAGTGAAACGTGTTTGCATTAATCTGTATCAATAACAACACCCTTGGCTGAATATGAGTACTTGAGCTTCATGTATGACATGATTGTGGGTCAAGCTCAAGTAGTCAGTCAAAACGGTCTATAGTATACAGATAAGGCCGGGTACCTTATTCTGGTAACACTATTGGATGCGGCTCGCTTTGTATTGTATAAAACGATGTGATCCGAATCGTTTCACATGGAGATGTGCGAGCGGGAGCGTCCTATGCAAAGAGTTTGCATTAGACAGAACCACGATAAAGTCGCTTTCTCTTTATAACGCCGTTTACTGGTGAGACCGATTTTATCACTTTGATGACCTAAGGTAACTCGTTCTTAATCCTGACCTTGCTATGAACTCCTGCTTATTTGAGAGTATCTTTAGACTTGTATGGGTGAGAGTGGCAGGTCGCCCGCTCAATAAGCCTACCAACTTGGGGATAAACTCGAATGGGTAGCTGGGGACATAGTGTAGCAAGATGGAATTCACTCCTACCCTCTTTAGGGTTTAGTAGAGAGGTGTTCCCTTAATAGCTGACTCTAGGACTTGAACAATGAGCGCGCTCACACTCTCATGTGATGAGAGGGTTAATTGATCTGTTGGTTGCACCACAGACCTATTGTTCATTAGAGGTGTCAGTGGTACTTAAGGAACAAGAGGTATCACAGAGGTTAAACGGTTTAAAAGAGCTAGCTGTGATAACGAAGACCTGTGAAGGATCGACTTACCCATAATGGTTATATCAAGAGGACATAATATATCTACAGTGAGGAGAGTGCAACCCTCGGACTATAGTGGAGTCTCCGGGGATTAACGAATGTTGGTTAGTTCGGTTGAAAGAGATTTGATCGGATAATCTCGTATCGTTGGAGTTCATGATTTGTAGGTCCTTTAGGTTTTCCTGGCTAGCTCGGATAAGGTCGTGCAGAAATTAAAGAGAAAAAAAAATTGAATTGTTCAAATTCGGTTTGTCGAAGAATGATGAACATATTTAAATATGATTTAAATATGAGTTTGACCTAAAACATGAATATGATTCATGCGTAAAAAAAGTCGATTTTCGAAAAACCGGGTTTAGTCATATTATTTAATTAATATTTGATATTGAATTAAATAATAATTATTAATTAAAAAATTTAATTAATAATAATAATTATATATATATATATATATATGAAACCATAATTTGGCCAAAGTGAAGAATTATATTCTCAGTTTTCATTTTTCTTCCATCGGCTTTATGTTCTTCATTTTCTTTTATTTTTTCTTCTTCTTTTCTCTTTGTGTAGGACTTTTAGTCGGAGTCCTACAACTCGGGTGGTCCTCGGAGCGTTCGTGAGAAGAGTCCGGAAGAGTTAGTGACGAGGAACGACCGGCGGACTTGAAGAAATTCGGAACTACAAGGGTATGTATTTCTAATTTCTTAATTCCGTCGTTTTGAGCATGTTTTCTATTTGTTAAATTGATGAAATTAAAGTATCATCGGTCCAAAATCGCTTCCGCGGCCTATATCGCTCCATCAATTATAACCCCCATTTGCTACAGTAACCCAATGTAGCAGTCAATGAGTTTTTTTTTTTTTTACACCCAATTTGTCATTTTTTTTCCACCAAATTTGTCGATTTTTCCTCTCTCTGTCATCTCACGATTGCTTATCTTTGATTTCATCCCAAATTTCTCTCTCCACGGAGAACGCCGAAGTAAGTATAGTGAATTATTTGTGATTTCCTAAATAATATTTATTCTTTTAAGTTTTAAAAAATTAATATGTAATATACATTTAACTATACAATATAACAAAAAATTGTAAAAAAAAATAAACTACCATAAACACATCTTTCAAATTTCATGTTAAAAAAAATTGTATCCCAAACACAGACTAAACAACTCTCCCCCAAACAGAGACTTACTAAACCCAGACTAAACAACTCTGCCCCAAACACAGACTTACTAAATCCAGACTATACAACTCTGCACCACAAACACAGACTATTATAACCCACATACTATAATAACTCACCCTGCGCCCCAACCGCCCGTTAATGGACACGAAGGTAATTTTTTGGATGAAACTTAATTTTGTATAAAAGTATATTATCATTATTTTTTTAAAATCAAACATGGAAGGTAGTTTTATTAAGAAAAGAATAATAAAAAAAGGACTAATGACATTATGACAGGTAAAAAAAAACAAACTTTTTCAAAATTCAAAAGGTAAAAGACAAATTAAAAACCGAAACCCTCATCGAAGCAATCAAAATCATCCACACACACCGAAATTTTCCCGAGAAAATCCCGAGGTAGGTGAATGGCTCCGTATTCATGAATCCTCATCATCAACAACAACAACATCAGTTGTGATTCTCAATTTTTCATCTTCTTTTCGATTTTTCTCTTATTTATTCTCCATTGATTTCGTTTCCATGCGAAGCGAACTCCGGCGGATTCTGTAGAACCAGAGAACCCCAATTTTCTCTTTCTTCCGGCGTCAATTACAGCTGATTTAACCATGATTGATGCTATCAAGGCTGCGATCGGCGATGCCGTTCTCACTGCCATGTGGGTTTTCTCTGCTTCGTGTTTTGGCGTTTTCACCTCCATTCTGTACTCTGCTGCCGGTGCTTATGGCCTTCCGCTTCATCCGCTTTTCATCACTACTACTCTCATCTTCGTTTTCGTTTTCGTTTTTAATATAATCGGCGCTGCCTTGGGTGGGGCTAGCTTTAATCCCACTGCTACTGCTGCTTTTTATGCTGCTGGCGTTGGTCCTACCTCTCTCTTCGCCATGGCTCTCCGTTTCCCTGCTCAGGTTTGCATTTTTCCTCTCTCTCATTCTGTAATTCAGTGTGGGATTTTGTGGGTTGTCTTAGATTTTGTGGGTTGTCTTAGATTGGGTCGATTTTTCACCAGCATTCTTTTATACTCTGTGGGTATTTGATGAAATGTACGTTTTTGTAGCGTGTCGCTGTGTTCTGTTTTTCTTTTGCATAATGTTTCCTGAGAGGTAGATCGATTTTCCATGATCGTAAGGGATGAGTAGTAATGTGTTTTGATGGAGAAAATTCAGTGTTTTCTTTTGGGTGAGGATTGAGGTAGATCGATTTATTGTTGGCAGGCAGCTGGTGCGGTTGCTGGTGCCCTGGCGATCAAGGAGGTGATGCCTATACAATACAAGCACATGCTCGGTGGACCGTCTCTAAAAGTTGACATTCATTCTGGCGCCACAGCTGAAGGAGTTTTGACCTTCATAATCAGTTTTGCTGTTCTTCTAATTGTACTCAAGGGTCCCTCCAGCCCTGTTATTAAAACATGGTTGCTGGCAATGTCCACCGTAGGATTGATCGTTGTTGGTTCTAGTTACACAGGACCTTCCATGAATCCTGCAAATGTAAGTTCATTACTTCTATTTAAGCTTTATACTTTAGGTTCTAATTCGTTATGGTTTAAAACTTACATGGTTATATTTTGTGTGCTATTGAATCCTTCATGATTGATGTGATGGGGGATCAATTTTTCATTCCAATATCTTATAAATTCTTTTTAAGTAATTTGTAGACCACCAAAGCTGTTGCATGCATTAATATAGCTGGTTGCTTGTTTAGACTACTAAACCTTTTTTGAATCTTGCTGATGCTAATACACAGGCACCATTTTGTTCGATATATTAGTTTACATTTTATGATCTTCATATTTTTCTGTTTTGCATGTTGTTTTGTCTTTCTACATTGCCTAACTCTGGCATGCCTGTGTTCCAAATGACAAAATGCATCTGAGAACAGACATCCTTTAGGGCTAAAAGTGAAACGTAAAATAGTAAGTTATTGAAGTCAAGCAAGAGCTTTGCTAGAGAATTAATTGTCATTAGTATACTTCACATTTGCTCATATGTTTGCTTGCCGATTTTAAAGTTGCTAATCAACTGGCTGGAGAATTAATCAAGTGGTTAGTGATTTGGAAATCCAAAAGCACATGAATTGTCTGGTAGTGGCATCCAGTTCTTAGTGAATTGGACTTGTATAAATTGTTAGGGATTGAGGGATTTGAAAACAAGATAGCGGATCAATTATGGATATTTATTGGGTGCGTTGAGCTTTTATAGCTTATATTGAACCTTACTTAAGTGAACTATCCCTATTTTTTAATTTTTATGTCATGCATAATGGAAGGAAGTGTGAGAGTACTAGTTAGTGGTATTTGGGTATGAATAGTATGTTATTAGGAGTGCCTTGGTTATAAATAGAGGGTGTTATAGGGACCTTAGAGGGGTGGATGATTTTGGTGGATTGTCCATAGTAGGACTCTTGGGAGGGATATAACCTTCTCGAATGACTATTGTTATATTGTAACGTCTTTGATATTGTAATATATTCTATCTTTGTGTTTAGTGTGAATTCTTGTTAGGTGGTATCCTACCACAACACTCTTACTAATTGCAATCATATGAGTTATGTTTGTGAGTTCTTTTAAATGGTTAAAAGCACTCTGATTTGAATTAATTATAAAAGAGGAATAATTACAAGAGAGGAGGAAGGGAATCACCAAGAAAGATGAAATCTAGCTAAATCAAGAACTTCTTCCTTCTCATGAAAACCCTGTTCATTTTAATTCTAAGAATCTTCAGCAATGCCTTAGCTGCATTTGGCCACAACATCCCAAATTTCCTCTTCTGTCTATTCCATATTACTTTTCATTGGGTCGTGCAAAATCTAGGATAACAGAAAACTCTGAAGGAAAGCATTCCAACATCCTGGACTGAAGGGGCAAAAGGAAAAAAATCAGACGGTCTAGGTTTTCCCATCTTTTAGCAAAGCAAACACCAGTTTGGATTTAAAAGTATGTTTGGCCATCTAGTTTGCACCTTATCTGCTGTGTAGGACTCCGTGACATAGAGTTCATGTAAAAAACTATACCTTTTTGGTAATCGTTTCACCTAAGATCACTAACGGAACTTATCTGTTAAGAGAATTCTCGTAGCTGATAAAGATTTAAATTAGGAGCTAACCGAATAAAACCAGATGAACAAAAGCTTCTAATCCCATGTCATGCCCTCAACCATGGTGATATCTTTGAAACTTAAACATCAAAAGAGCGCTTTGCCCAATTGGTTTTGGCTACAATACTTTAGCTCTAATCTCTGTGTGCAAATACCTTCATACTTTCCGTTAATAATATCTAGCACTTCCCCTTACTCATTTCTCTCTACCCCTTCATTTCTTTCTGTACTCATTTCCTCTCACTAGCTTGTTTCCACACACAAGATTCTCTCATTAATATTTGTTTATAAATACTTCCACTAGTTTCTCTCTAGACCCATACTTTTCTCTCACCTTATCTCCATCTAGACATGTTTCTCTCGTCCTTCTCTCTTGAAACATGTACTATTTCTTTCGTTAGTCCTCCTATACACCTACTCTACTGGATCACTCTGTACATACACGATCTCTTTGTTTATATTTTGTTTCCTCACCAGTCTCTCTTCACAATAGCTAACTTTCCCAAACAAAATACTCTTGGCAATTTCTCTCCAAACACTTGAATTTTTATAATTCAATAAACGTTTCCTTTTTAAGAAGTTTTAAATTCTAAAAATGCCTTTTGAAGTAAACACAAACTAATTTCTTTTTCTTGAAACACTAGAACCAAACATGATTAATGGATAAAAGCATGGCAAATATGATATCAACTCTCGACAATCATGAGTTGGCCTGGTGGTCAGTGAAGCAAGTTAAAAAAAGTAGAGAGACTTTGGAGGAATGGGTTCCAAATTCTATGGTGGTCAATTGTATATAGGATAATCAAATTCTAGGTAACCAAATATTGTAGGGTTAGACTCTTGTTTCATGAGATTAGTCATAGTCATAGTTTGTAAGCTTTGGTAATTGAACTATGGAAGGATTATTTAGTTTGAATTATTGCTTCATTTGATTTGAAACTTCCGTTACATACTCGGCTGACCTGTTTGGCTCCTTTGGTTCTTCCCTTGGATATAATGTTTGCTTCATGAACCGGTAAACGTTGTGTTATGCTTTTGCGAATTCGAGAGTTGAGACCATAAAAATGAAGGAGAAGACGATATATGTTATTTTTGGTATGGCAAAAAATCTGAATTTTGTTTTGAAATGCAGGCGTTTGGATGGGCATATATAAACAACAAGCACGATACATGGGAACAGTTGTACGTGTACTGGATCGCCCCCTTTACTGGAGCGGTTTTGGCTGCTTGGCTTTTCAGAATGATCTTCCCACCACCACGCCCAGCCCCAGCCAAGCAGAAGAAAGCTTGAAATCGTAGTCGAAATGCTGCGGCTGCTGTGTTTCTTTAGATAAGCTTTGATCAATCAAATGTAGCAAGTAAGAACTTCCATTTCTGTTCTTAAGATAATTGGTGCTGTTTAAATTATATTTTGCAGCTTCTGGATCAATAATCCTTCAATTAAGTTCCCCTTTAGTTCTTTATGTTTCAACCAATTTGCTCAATTGCAAATAGATTGCTGTTGCAGGCCCTTTTCAGGTTTTATTTATATGTTTGTTTGATATTTAAGGTAATTTTTAAGAGTATACAAACCAAACTGAGGGATAGTTATTCTAACACGGCCAACTTGAGCATAACTCAACTGGTAAACTTTATGGTTAGGATGAAAACTTTTTTCTTTGTCAAATACCATTTTGGGAGCATAACTCAATTGATTTACCAACTAGTCAAATGTATAGGATTAGATAATTGAGGTAATTTACTTAAATTGTATGTTTTTATTGGAAAATAACATTTAAAAACATGTATTCTTGTTTAGTTTGTTGCCACATTATCATGGGGGAACTTGAAGATGATACTATTAGTGCAACATCGACAATCCGACCGTTATCATATGTTGATTTAAGTTAGATCCTCGTTTCAACAATAATCTCTCTTAAAAGTATGTTTTAAAGAATAAAAGTGTTATCGAATGATTTCGAAGAAATTGAAACCTATTAGCAATATGGACCAAAGTTGAATAAGATGCATTTTAACAATGGTCACAAGCTGCATGCATATGTATGAGAACACGTGGGGTGAAAATTCGAACCTAACATCTTGGTTGGAGATATATATAATCGGTTGAACTATAGTCAAGTTGGCGTCTATATCATATTCTTTGTTTGACTTGATATGTTCATCCTTCGTTAGTAAGTTAGGCAAGCTTGTCCTATCTACGAATAGATGATCCCAATTCCCGATTGACTTCTCAAGTGACCTTATTAATACACATCATTATTCATTTAATAGTCAACAAGATTAATTTATCCATCAATAATGGTTAAATTAATTGATTTTTTTAGCTATCGACATAACTTTTACAATTAAAAAACACATTCAATTGTATTTTATTGAAGTAATGGACCTTTATATGTAAGAATTTTTATTGTAGTACTTAACTCTTGTAGGTAAGATTTTTATTTTTTTTTAAAACAATTATAAGTAAAAATTTAGTTAAACTATTTTGAAATTTGTACTAATTTATTTCACAAAACTTTAGTGTTGGTTTAAAATTACGACTAAATGCATTCTTGAACTATAGATTCTAACTAACTATATTCAATTCGACATATTTTTAAACTAAATTGTTACAAATAAATTATAAAGTTAATAGACTATGCCAACAAACAAATAAATAAACTATGCAATAACTCAAATCGGGGCGGATCCAATTCATTGGCAAATGAAAAATCGACCCCTTCTCCCGAAGTTACGGGGTCATTTTACCACTTTTTTGTTTTGAAAGGAATGCTGCTGTAAAAAACGGAGGTAGTTCAATTGAAATTATGAAAAATCGACCCCTTCTCCCGAAGTTACGGGGTCATTTTGCCACTTTTTTGTTTTGAAAGGAATGCTGCTTTAAAAAACGGAGGTAGTTCAATTGAAATTATGGACTAGTGACTATGAAGTTCTAATTCAATCTCTCACCCAGTTAAAAATAATATTTTTTTAACTGAAAGGCAATTAACAGTGTGTTTTGGAAGGGCAAAAAATACATTTTAAATAAAATCGATTTTATTTTATTTTATATAAAGTACCCTTACAAAAAAAAAAAGTTAATAATTTAAAGTTTTTTTTAACACTTAAGAGAACCGCTTTAAAAGTGATTAACCGAAAATATTCAAAATATGTAGTAATAATAAAAAAACATATTTGTAGTTGATAGAATTCCGTTTGAATATTTTTTCCTTTCCAAAAGTGTTTAAATTAGAAGGTATTTCAACCATACCCTAAATCATTATATCTTAATTGTATTTTATAATATAATAAGAACTTTAATTTATCGTGAATCTCAGTATATCTCAACTTATTAAAGCAAATACTCTCGGTCAAGAGATCAAAATCTCTCATCCGATTAATAAATGAATTAAAAAAAATGTTAAATTACAAGTTTAGTCTCTAAACTTTAAAGTTGGTATCTATTTAGTTTATGAACTTTAAAAAATGTCTAATAAATCTATAAATTTTTAATTTTGTGTTTAATAAATCGACAAACTCAATTTTTTTAAAAATTAATTAATTTAAATTTGATATCGAAGTTTCAATTTTGTATCTAATTAATTAATTTGTAGATACATAAATTTCAAAAATCTTATAAATTTTTTAAATTTAGGGATTAAATTGGGTTGGTTGCATAAACAACTATCATACCTAAAATAATCAACTATCAAACCCAAAATAATAACAAATATAACAAAATTTAAAAGACAAAAAAATCAGTCAGTCACTATTATCGCTGATAGACTACTATCACTGATAGTCACTCAAAATTCTATGAGCTGTTAGGTTACTATAAGTGATAGATTAGTATCAACGATGCAATCGATAAAAATTTTTCTATTTACAATTTTTTTTTAAAACTGCTATATTTTTAATTATTTTACGATTGACATTGGGTACAATTTTTCGACTAAATTTATAATAGAGAAATTGTAACAGATGTCAATTTAGAATAAGATAATTAAAAATATAGCATGTTTTTAAAATTTTTGCGGATATAGCCATTTCTATCGCCGATATCTTATGACTGATAGAAGTTTATTGCTGATCACTTCAACTTTTTATAGATTTTTGTCAGTGATAATAGTCTATCACCGATAGAAGTCTATCACCGATAGAAGTCTATCAGTGATATGATAAAGTCTAAAAACGGATTTTTTTGCCATATTTGCAAAACATTTTAAAGTTTGTTAAATTTGCAATTAGTTTGGGCTTGATTGCTATTTGTGCAACCAACCCTTTATAATATATATATATATTTTTTTTTTTTTTTAACTTAGGAAGAAAAAAAAAAAAAAAAATAATGAAAGAAACGTCAAGTGGAAGCATTGGTCCGAAACGTAGAAGAATGAATTTGATTTGTGAGGCATTATTTACGTTCGATTTATTTTCTCTCCTCTTCTCTTGTTGCATTGCCGCTATGTGAATCCAATTCGCAACTGCTATGTTTCTGAATCGAAATTCGCCATTGTTAACACTTCTTCTTCATCTTCAACCTTCACTTCACATTCCCTAACTTCCTCCATTTCCTTCTTCTCCAATCCAAATTCCACTCCAAACGAACCCCATTTCGTCGATTTCACCGACGGATTCCTCCCAGATCCGTCCTTGATGCTGTTGCAACAGAGACCACCATTCTTAATCAATTCCACTGCGTAAATCTCTCGTCCTCGTTGTTCTTCACAATAAGGAGAGCTGGATCCGACTCCCGAACCACCGCAGCAGTCCTTGAAGGCTCCCGCTGCCTCCAATTCCACCGGAAACGGTCAGATCCGTTACCGATCTCCTTCTTCCGCTGAGCTTCTTGAAGGCCAATCGGCCTCTTCTCCACTTCAGGATCAACAGAAACTACTTCAGTTGGATTTCGACAAGATGCATAAGCGTTCCGGTAAGCAACAATCGGAATCGTTTTCCAACAAGATCTATAGATTCAGAGGGGTGTTGCTGCTTGCCTCTCTTTCTCTTCTCCTTATCGCTTTTGTTCTCTATCTCATGCCGGCTCGTGAGGAATACTCCTTCAACAACCGCAAAGTTTCCCCTGATCATAGGTCTTCTTCTTCTTCTAAGACCACTTTTGCTGTTATTTTTGATGCTGGTAGCTCTGGGAGTCGCGTCCATGTCTTTTGCTTCGATCATAATCTTGATCTCCTCCCTGTTGGCAAGGATATCGAACTTTTCGAACAAGTACTAATCTCTATCTACATTTTCACTCATTATTCTCTGCAATCTTTACCTCTAAAGTTTTGTATCAATTTTTCCTCTAAATTTTCAATTTCATCAAACTTAGATAACTTTTGCAATTTAAACCCTCTGGTTCCAAAGATTGTTAAAAAAAAGTAGGCTCATATGTGTTTAGCAAATCATCAAACATATACATGGTTCATAATTGATGAGATTTTAGCGAAAAAACGAGTTTGTTTAAATTGGTGAATTTTGGCAAAGGTTATCAATGGTTAATCTGTGAACTGAATCACTGATCAAACTTAATTTTGTGTAAAATTTAATTTGATTGGAATTAGTGAGTTTATGAAGGTTTTTACATTGTTTTTTTTTTTGTTAAAATTAGTAGGTGAATTAGTGGAAATTGACTAAATAAATGGTAAAGATTGTAACACTTGTCTAAGTTTAGGGCCCAATTTGATGAAATTGAAAGTTTAAGGTGAAAATTGATACAACACGGGATGTGCTTATTTTTTGTGTTTGTGATCTTATTTGCATCAAATGTTGGATTTGAGTTGATGTATTCTGTTTCTCTTCTGGCTGTACTTATGTTTTTTGTTTTTGTTTTTTGCTTTGTTTACTTCTTCTTTAGCTTAAACCAGGACTTAGTGCTTATGCTGACAATCCCAAGGATGCTGCAGCTTCTCTAATTTCCCTTTTGGATAAAGCAAAAGACGTGGTTCCGAAAGGGCTGCGGCAAATGACCCCTGTTAGAGTTGGGGTTCGTTGATCTTCCTTGAACTTTTCCAGCTCCGTTCTTTAGAAGAAGCTATGTCACTTCTTGAAAATGGTTTTTCATGTTAATGCAGGCAACTGCAGGCTTGAGGGCTCTGAAGGGTGATGCGTCTGATAGAATTTTGCAGGCGGTAATGTTCCATTCTTGTTCTTTGGAAGCAATTTTTACGTTCCCTTATCTCGTGCTAATAGATGCAAGCTTTTATTTTCTTTAAGGTTAGGGATCTCCTGAGAGACAAAGGTGGCCTCAAGTTGGAGGGAGATGCTGTCTCTGTAATTGATGGAACTCAAGAAGGTTCTTACCTTTGGGTATGTCTATTATGGCTGTGATGCACTTTGTACTTTGTATGTAGTCTGGGTTTCAGTTGCAGTTTTTTTTCTTTTTGTTTTTGGTAAGAAACCAATTTTTGATTAAGAGAAATGAAAGAATATACAAGGGCATACAAAAAATAAGCCCATAAAAAGAGTCCTCAGACCTCAACTACTGGAAAAGACTCCAATCCAAAAGAATACAACCAAGTTGATAATTACAAAAAGTCTGAATAATGAACGCCCATAAAGACGCGTTGAATCTCACCATCTCCCACATCTCCTCCAAAGACCTCTCCGTCCCTCAAAGTTCCTACTATTCCTCTCGAGCCACACTCCCCACTAGATAGCAAAGCAGCAAGCCTGCCACAAGACTCTTCCCTTATCTCAAAACGGAGAGTTCATCAGGATCTCTTCAATCAAAGAATGACTCTTCCGAATGCATGTTATTTGTAGTACAATCGTGTGACGATGTGATGTTCTTGCTAAATTTCTCTCTTTCCCCCTCTAATTGAAGAATATGATGGCGTCAGGATAAAGTATCATGTTTGCCATTAACATGTATTGCATCCTCTTCAGCCCTTTCTTTGGAAAAAAATCCCCTTTTCTTTACACTTTGGTCTTAAGTTCGGTCATCTGTTAAATGACCTACAATCTCCAAAGCTTAGGATGTGCTGTTCTCTCTCTTAGCTCCAAAGCCTTACTTTTTCTAAGTTGAGGATGGAATTGGCATGTATGCAATGATTTTGCATTTAGCATTGGTGCTGGAATAGTAGTTTGAATGAGTGGACTAAACAGAATAGGATGAGGGAACTTGCATTCATAAATTTTTTTGTTGGTTGGAATGGAATATGGAAATAGTAGTCGTGACATGGAGAAGCTGTCATTAAACTATGTACGAACATTAAATGGAATATCGTTATATCGGTATTGAGCACAATTTGAAACAGAAATAAGTTCAAATGGCGATTGTTACTGCATGTATCATGTATGGAATTTTTATAATCTGAATAATTCTTGAGATCTTTCATGAAGTTCTCATCTATTAACATATTTCAAACTTGACTATCATTTTCCAGGTGACATTAAACTATCTTCTTGGGAACTTGGGTAAGAAATATTCGGATACAGTTGGAGTTGTAGATCTTGGGGGAGGATCTGTTCAAATGGCATATGCTATCTCAGAAAAGGATGCTGCTCGATTATCAGATGCAGAGGGCGCATACGTAAAAAAAATGTATCTGAAGGGAGCTACGTATTATCTCTATGTTCACAGGTATACATTCAACTCTCTTGTCTCGTTAATTTTGCCAGTTGGTAAATTTTAGGCATGGCAATACGACTCTGCTATTTCCATCTGCCTCTACCCAATACATTGATAGCTATGGTTTTAATCTTGTTGAATTCTACCCAAGGCTCTAGTGAATGCTTGTATTTTTCCAGTCCTAGGATTTTAAACTTCTTTTGTATCAATTCCCTTTGTATTTTGAACCACCATGAGTTGACCAAGTGGTCAATAAGGACCATGTAAATAAGACTTGGAGGGAATGTGTTCAAATCATGGTGGCCACCTATTTAAGATTTACTATACTACAAGTTTTCTTGACAACCAAATGTAGTAGGGTCAAGCGGTTGTCTTGTGGCTCGTGAGAATAGTCGAGGTGTGCGCAAAGCTGACCCACAGACTCACAAATATCCAAAAAAAAAAAAAAAAAAAAAGCTCCTTTGTATTTTGTTATGGGTTTCCTATAGCTGCTGATGTTTGGCCTTTATATGGTTGTTGGTTATTTGATATACAGTTATTTGCATTATGGATTACTAGCTGCTCGGGCAGAGGTTTTGAGTGTCTCTGAAGGTTCTAGCAATGAGTGCATCCTATCTGGCTACGAAGGTTCGTGTTTTCTTTTTCTTTCAGATGATAAATGTTTTTGCAATCACCATTTCCTTCTCTTCATCTCTCATGTTGCAACTTATTGTCTTATCAAGTATAAACTTCTTGTAACTAATCCATTTTGTTGCAAATACACATCTTCATGTTGCGTTTTTTTTGTTCGGGAAAGAATTCTGGTTATCTATTAAATTATTTTTCTTATAATTGACAAAATGATACATCTTTGAATTTTTGAGAAGTGTCAATGGTTTGAAATCTGTTTTTTCTTTGCACCAAACCATTGGAGAAACTCTCTGATTAGAAGCCAAAAGAACCAAAAGAAATATAAAAGGTTAAACAGTAAAATAATCTCCACAGTATTTGAGGTACTTTTTTTTTATAAGAGTATTTGAGGTACTTCGAACCTCAACTCTGCGAGAATACTCAAGAGGACTCACTTGGAACCTCACCTCTTGAGTATTCTTGCTCAAGCTTAAATCAATTTAAACCAATGCCAGCCTTTGTCCTTCCACTCTCTCTATTTGTAATAAATCCTACCAACAAATTCCTTAACTAATTACTAATATACCCTTAATACATCGATAATATTCTAAATTACTCTAATGTCATTCACTCATTCTTATCATTCTCATTTGCCATCCATAAGTAGGTGCATGTTAAGATTCTTATATTGCTTGGAGGAATGTGGATTTACAACTAAATGTAGTACTTCTGCATGCATTCGTATCTCAAGTATGGTAAAGTATCAGTTCCTTGCTAATCATAATTCTACAACAATTATTTTTCAGTTAATTTTTTTTTTTCAACCATCAGATTGTGGAACGGTGTGTATAATAACTATATTTTGGATAGAACAAATATTTGATAGACCCTGTTTATTTATGCACATGAAAACATACTTGGAGAGAATTTGAGAGCTCCTCACCTATAAGATCCAAAAAAGTACCCTGTCCATCATAATCAAACTCCTAAAAAACTCCCCGACCCACAGCCTTCCCTCCAGTCTAACTAGCTGCTGGTTATATGGGGTCCCACATCTTTACATTTCGCACTAAATGCTAAGTTGTTTCTCTCAAACACTCCGACCTTGGCACCTGAGCTTAGGTTAACTAGTTAAAGCATATACCCTTGACCAAGAGGCTAGAGGTTCGAATCCTCCCGCCCCACATAGTTTTGGGTTGGTCGTTGGTCGGTCGGTGTTGGTTTCCATTAAATAGAAACAAACGGTTTTGGGGGCAGTCTGCTGTCGAACGACTGGTTGGATCGGTCGGTTTTCACTTTTTTTTTTTTTTAGAATTTAAAAAATTAATAATAGAAATACGTTTTAGCCTTTGGATATCTCATTTGTTTTCCCCCCAGAATGAAGCTGTTTTTCTAGAAAAAAACATTTTTGTTCTTATTTAAAATTCAGTCGACCGCCTATGACTTAAAACGACCGACCGATGTCGGGTCAATTTTTGGTCTAATTTTGTTCAACCCTTACCATATATTGTTGAGCTCTAAAAAGTAGAAAAGAAAACTATTCCGACTTTAGGTTCTGCACCTCCCCATGAACATTCTCTCTCTTAAAAAAATTCCCTTCTTCCAATGTCGTTTTTATAGGTTATATTATCTTCGTTTGAATAATTCCTATCTTCTTTACTATCTTTCTGGAAATCAAATGGAGCTTTGGACTAAATTATTCTCAACGCTTTCTCTTTCTCTAGGAGCATACCATTACGGTGGAAAGGACTACAAAGCATCAGCCTCTTCATCAGGCTCCAGCTTGAATGGATGCAGGAGTACAGTTTTGAAGGCTCTCAAGGTTAATGAATCAACGTGTACTCACATGAAGTGCACTTTTGGTGGCATTTGGAATGGCGGAGGAGGCGACGGGCAGAAGAATCTTTTCGTTGCTTCGTTTTTCTTCGACAGGGCTGCTGAGGTAAGATCAGATCATCTATGATATTTGACTTGCAGTAATGGTGTTTGGAAACTTCTATGCTTGTTTTTGCACGAACCACTGATCAACCAGGTAAACATGTAGGCTGGTTTTGCTGACCCCAATAAGCCGGTTGCTAAAGTTCGCCCTTCAGACTTCAACGATGCAGCGAAGCAGGCGTGCCAAATCAAAGTCGACGACGCCAGTACATATCCCAATGTCGAGAAGGATAACCTGCCATACTTGTGTTTGGATCTTGTGTATCAATACACACTACTCGTAGATGGATTCGGTAGGTTGCATTCACATTCATTGTTAATACGTATATCAGATGAACAATCGGTATATATATATAACTAACGAACGTCGTATAATTTATCTGTACCCGTGTTTGTTTTCTTTGGTTTGGTGCAGGCCTGGATCCCTGGCAAGAGATCACATTGGTGAAGAAGGTTAAATATCAGAATTCCTTGGTTGAAGCAGCATGGCCTCTAGGCAGCGCCATTGAAGCTGTCTCGTCGTTAGCCTAAGTACGTCGTTGGGTGGAACCATCCATTGGCAACTAGAGTGAGCTCTTCTTGTTCGTTAGGGAGGCGGTTGGTTTATCGATTGGAGGTAACAGGGAAAGTTTGATTTAGGTTGGATTCAGAATTTGAATTTTGGTTGGGTTGTTGGGAATAATTGAGGAATATAATGATGGGAATCACAATTTTGGTGTAATAATTCACGTACTATGCCAATTTTATACAAGTTGAGAGAGCCATTCTTTTAGCAAAGCTACTTATGTTATAAAACACATGGTGGTTGTAAAAGAACAACATTGTAAGGGCGTTTAGGTCACAGATTCCATATTGCAAAAATGAGGTTTGAAAGTTGATTATTCCTAAAATAGTAGTTGAAAAAAATGACCTTTATATATTCTCTGTGTTTTTGTCAACAAAAAAAAAAATGTTCAAAATATATTCTTTGTGGCATCTCGTAGTCAAAGTTAGACTGAGTTTGGATCAACTTCTCTGAATTTAGGTGGGTTTGGTAACGAATAAAAATTATTTTTGAAATAATAAGTTGGTTAGAACGGGAATAGGCTCAATTCTTGGTGTTCACTTAATTAGGAATTAATTTTCTATGGATTTTTTTGGCCGTCAAATGTTGTAGAGTTAGACGGTTTGTCCCGTGAGATTAGTCGAGGTGCGCGTAAGTTGGTTTGGATACTCACGAGTCACGGATATCAAAAAAAAAAAAAAAAAAACTTGGAGGAATGAATTCAAACTCTAGTGGTCACCTTCCTAAAATTTAATATCTTACGAATTTTTTTGGTAACCAAATGTAGTAGAGTCGATTATTCGATGAGATTAGCCGAGGTGCGAGCAAGCTATTCGGAGACTCACAAATATATATATATATATAACTTTTGAAATCATAAAAAAAATTGGATCAATATCATAATTTGAAGAAATGCTTTTAGAGTTGGATTATCCCAGAAGTGAATAAAAAAAAACTTTTGAAATAATAAAAAAATTGGATCAATATCATAATTTGAAGAAATGTTAGAGTTGGATTATCCCAGAAGTGATTTTAAAGAAAATGCAATCAAAGTATCAAACACAATATTTGTAAGGTATTTTTTTTTTTTTTTTTTTTTTTAAGTACAATTGTAAAGTTAAATTAAAATTTAGTCTATAATTTTTTATGTTTGTGTCTAATAAGTCTATAAACTTTAAATTGTATCAAATAGGTTCCTAAACTTTAAAAATATCAATTAGGTTATTGAACTTTCAATATTGAGTCTAATAGGCCCCTAACATATTCAACATTTTTTTTTTAAATTAACTAATCTATTAGGCATACCATTCAATAAGACATTAAACGTTTAATTTTGTTCCCAATAGGTTCATGAATTTTGACTACAAAATTAAAAGCAAAGAGGTTTATTAGACACAAAACCGAAAGTTTAAAGATTTATTAGATATTTTTTTTAAAGTTTAGGGACCTATTGGGTACACAATTGAAAGTTTAAGGATATATAGGTACTTTTAAGGTTCATGGACCTATTAGACATAATTCTAAAAGTGCAAGGACTAAAATAATGCCAGATTTTGAACTAAACTTTCCTGCTTTCATAGAAAAAAAGAATTGTGGAGATGAAATCAAAACATGAGAAAGTAGGCCCGGACACCTACCGAACATCCCTAAAGGATGGAACAACATGATGAAGAAGCCACAAAGAAAAAAAGAAGAAGGTATGGAGTGATGTCAAAGACCAAAAGTTATGCGGAAATTCTCATTGGATCTCAGTTGTTCTTAACAACGATGGCTATTCATTTAAGTCTTCGGGTAACACCACTAGATCTTCAACAAGGTAGAAATTTGTTAGGTAATTACCGAGGCGAAAGAAACTCTCTCGGAAGCGTTACCTGAATTCGCGCAAGTGTGTACACCACGACCCCTCAAACTGACTTGACGAGGAATCCATTCTCGCGAACAAACACAACCCCTACACACACCTATGAGCACCCCTTCCTACATACTCATACAAGACCCGAGTAGGCGGGCCACATACCTTTTTTTTTTGCCCTCTTTCACCGAGGAGGAAAGAAAGAAGAATCTTCCATCTCCAAATTGATCTCAGAGGCCGAACATCTAACAGCCCACCCGCTTCCATAGAACCAAGGATCGATTAATTAAATGCACTCGAAAAAACCATTTGACACTTAAGCGAATGGTTAGCTAGCCCGAAAATCCTTGATTTCTTCTTTCTAGCGCTTTCACCATAATTTCATTTTCCAACCCCCTACCCTTTCCTTTTCAGTCAAGCTTTTTTTTTATAAATTTCGATGGAAGAATCAAACAATCACTTCTACATGTTACCCTTCAAACTGGAGAATGAATCTCGATCATTCCCAGTTTGCGAGTGAGAATAAAAAATAGGGCCTTTACCAATCCTTTCGTGAAAAGATCGGCAATTGATCTTCACTTCTCATCTACATCTAAATAAAGGCGAAGTGTCGGCATTGCAAGCAAATAGAGAGCCCCCGCCCGTTTGAGTCGGTCATTCCGAGCCGAAAAGCGTACCAACAATTTGAGTCGCGAAAATGCTACATCTACAAAGAAAGAAAGAGATGACAAAATTTAAGGGATTTTTAGAAAGCCATAGGGAGAGACCGGACAATCTGATGATATACACTTGTGATGTCAGGGAAGAGTCCAGAAGAGGAGAGGCTGCTGATTCAGGCATTTCTCGAAAGATCCTTCTAGCTCGTGCTGCACTAGGTAGACCCGCCAGAATACTTCCCGATTAGAAGCTCCATGATGAGTATGTCCTGGATTCCCGAATTCATTCTCGTTCTGATACAAGGCATAAAAGAAGCATTTTCTACGGGATCCCGAAACCACCGGCCACCCCAACCTAATTCATGATGAGCCCACCAGTAAAATATTCAAAATGATCGAGTTCCAACAAAACCCTTTCTAAGGATGACGACGGTAGTTCAGGAGTTTGCTGGATTGGGCCTTCGTTCTGAAGATTCCTTTGGCATCAATGTGCTCCAATGAACGATTTAGATCGTCGATTGATTTGGATACAATGAAATTGGAGCATTACTCAAAAAAAAAAAAAAAAAAAAAAAAAAAAAACGTCTTCATCCAACTATTTTTCTTTTCATATTTTGCAAGAGTCCAAGTCATGTCTCTTAATTAGGTGGATGAGGCACCAAAATTTTTGGTTGTGTCTAAGTCTCATATGGTTTTGGTTACATCTAGGATAATCAACCAAAACAATGTTGGTTGGATCTTAGCCAATGGTCGACTTAGGCTTTCGCGAGAGCACTAGGCGCGCGTAGGTGGGTAGGGGGCAAAAAAGAGCTGTGAAATCAATTATATTTTTTTTTTCCTTTTAGCTCCAGAAGCATCCCTGCCTTAAGAAACCTACGCACCACTTAAATCAGAATAACATTCACAGAAATACCTGGCTTTCTCCAGCGCATATTAGCTTAGTTGCACGAAAAAGACAAAACGAGGATGATCGTCTGATTGTACGCGATCCGGTCTTATATGACTATTTGAAATCATCAGACTCTCTTGAAAAATCCTTGAATCTTTGTTTCAGTTCCGTAAATGGTTTTTTTTTTTTTTAATCGTTATATCTCTCTAAAAAATTGAGAAAGAAAGAGTCGTTCCTACTTGCCAACAACCTCTTTGCTCGGTTGGAAACCAATCGTTGTGCGACTCTAGGCATCCTGGGCTGACAACACTTCGAATGGTCTCGAAATTGGCCTAAAAAGATTATTCTAGAATAAATGAGCAATAGTTAGGAGAGGTGCGCCAACGACGAGCATAAATTTCAGTATAAAATTAGGCAATCAGGACTAAAGCACATGCATATAGAGAGGAGCAAAGCAAGTGGATCAAACAAAGTAGCAAGTGGATCAAACAAAGTCTTTCTGGTTGTCTCACCAAAGAGTATTGCGTGGTGGTATACCGATTTGTTTGTAAAAGGTGTTTCATGATATGGTTGACCGCGTAAGAGCAATCCATCTTGATGACGAATTCCACACTAACAAGAAATCTCCTCTCTATATGTATGTGATTTAGCCCTGATTGCCTAATTTAATACTGAAAGAGAAAGAAATCCGTCTTGCTTATGTGCTTGCTTATTAGATTGAGTGCGCGGTAAATGCTTCTGACCGAACCGCAAAGAAGCATGCTTAACACAACCTATAACGTAAAGGCATTCGATCCGCGTCTAAACTAAATTAAGGGTAAGGGCGCTTAGTTGATCCATGATTTATGTTTCGTCTTTCGTTTGTTTCGAGAAATATATCGATCGATTCCGATTCTTTCTTTTTCTATTGATTCTTTTCCGACCAAGATGTATGGATCCATGGGCCTATGTGTCTATATATATCTTGTTCATGGATTAACCCACGCAAGACGACTAGAATCAAATGGTTTACAATAATGCTAAGAAAGAAGAAGATCGAGACCATTCTTTTTTAGACAAATGATTTGACTTCTATCTAATCAACTTTGATCTGAAAGCATATAACACCTAGTTGATCCGGTCTTGATAGCTGTTTGAAGTTCCTACTAGTATCTATTAGTAAACTATGAAAGGCAGACATGGGCTCATCATGCTATACTCACGGGGAAGGAAAAACGAATTTTCCACGGAAGCCGACTCAAAATATTTGATCTTAAGTGCATTTTCCTCTAGAATGTTACTGTTTGGGTAAAACCAAACAACTACTTGTAATTTAACCTAATTTTAACCAAACTATTTTCATAAAAAATGTTTTAAGAAAAAAATATTTTAAAAAATAACGTTTAAGTTAAAAAGAATGGTAAATTCACTGGCACAAGTCAGAAATCGAAAAAAATAATCCAGTTTAAGTTTGGATTCATAAAGTATAAAATTGAGAATTAGTTAGTTGATTTTGTTGTTTTGTTTCATACAAATTTAAATTCGTATATTCACATAGGCATCTCATTTTTTCAACATGATATACTTTTTAAAAGTGAAGAAATAAAGGAATCCCTTTATGTCCACGTTTTTTTTTTTTTTTTTTTTTTTTTGTTGACAGAACCTTTATATCCATCCTAATCGTATTATGGATGAAATAATCAAACCTAGTAGCAAAGTTCAAAAGACTAAACTTTAAGTAGATGTCCACTTTACACAGATCGACCAACGAATCGGGTGAAAGGATCGACCTCTTAAAAGAGATCGGTCGAACAAAAAGAATTGACCCCATAGAGGTCGGCCAAATCGAGACAAGACCAACCCCTTAGGGGTCTGCCAAACCAAGACGAGACCAACCCATAGGGGTCGGCCATACCAAACCTAGCCGACCCACGAAGGGGTCGACTCAAGGACAAGAATGACCGATCCCCATAGGAGTCGGCTAGGTGAAGATAAATCCCATTTGGAATCGATCAAACCGTGTAAGAAACCGACCAATACGCAACAATAATGTGTAGACTGTTTCGTAAGAAGTAATAAGCACGTTATTATCATCCGAAACGGCTCATTAAGATCTCCAACGGTTAATACAACATGGTCTATATAAGATAGATATGACAAGGGAAAATGATGTTATTGTGAATTCAAAGAATTTTTCCAATATTTTCAAATGACTCCCAAAAACTGATTTGATCGTCGGAGCTTATGTGGTCACCTTACCTTTATCTTGCAAACACACTCTCAACCTTTCAATACACAAATATTCAGACCAAATTTCAGTATCAACATCAACTATATTCTGGTCGACAATTTTACACGTTAAATTTCTAAGAAAAAAAATTATAAAAATATTTAAAATTTGTATCAAATGATTATTAAAGGATATGAAGATTTTTGAATCTATATCGGCTATTAGGAAGCAGACACAATATGACGTTCTCGTTGAATAATTTTTAGGGGTGGACAAACCAAACCGAAAAACCGACCACTCCGACCGAAACCGACCGAACCGACGTCAGTTGGTCGGTTTAGAGGACTGTACGGTCGGGGTCGGTTTTCTATTAAAAAAAAACCGACGGTCGGTCGGTCGGAGTGGTCGAAAATCACAATTTCGACCGACCGAACTCCTCTTAAGTATGATTTAAATCATAATGAGGGCCTTTTTTAAAAAAAAGAAAAGTCATAATGAAGGCCTTGATTTACGTGAATGACAATGACTTGTCAATGACATTGTCTTGATTCACTAAATTTGTTTTTTTTTTTTAATAAACCTTTCAAATCACAATCACATCACTACTTTTTCTCTCATTTCTCTCCTTCTACACTCCAACGTCTTCTCTCTCTTTTTTAATTTTTGGTCTACCTCTCCTTCCTTTTTCATCTCTCTCTTCATTCACCATTTCTCTCATTTATTCTTCATCTTTTTTATTTCCTTCATCTCCCACCCCTCTATCTTCGTTCTTCATCTTTTTCTCTTCAATCTCTTCTTTTATTTATTTATTTTTTCTTATCTTTGTTTAGTTCTCTCATTTTCTCCATCTCTTTTTCTGGTTTTCTTATTTTTTCATATATATTTTTTTTGTTTCTCATTTTATTCTTCTTTTCTCATGGTTAGTTTGCATGAAATTCGAAAACCGACCAAACCGACCGTCCGACCGTGTAGTTGGTCGGCCGGCGTCACCCACCTCCCTCACATTGTCGAAAACCGACCGACGGAAACCGATATGTCGGTGGTCGGCAGCGGTTTCTGCCCAAAACCGACACCGACCGATGGCCACCCCTAATAATTTTTGTTATAAATTAAGTACCAATCCGTTACATGTCAATAGAACACGTGTATTTTAACCTTGATTTTTGTCTCTAGTTTCTTAATATACACGTCCTTTTACAAACGAGACGCTGGAGCTCTAGAACGGGAGAATTTCTAGTACATCCGTGGTATGGAGTTTTTCCATACCACTAGCTTTGAATGGATGACACGTGTCACTTTATTATTGGTTTAACTCTCACTTAAATTCACCGGCAGTCGGCGACGATCCTCCCACTGAAAAACTTCAAAGATCGGAAAAAATGGCCTTCCCCTTTCACCACCACCACCGCCGTGACGAAGACGATGACGACGAACCTCGGTATCCACCGCCGGGATCCCGACCGCCGTACTCAGATCCACCGCCGCCACTGGTTACCCACGCCCACCACACTCACTACAACGAGCCGCCGCCGCCATCTTACGTCGCTCACCACTCCAATTTCCCTCCCCAACCTCCCGTTCCAGAATTCGGCTACTCCTCAGGACCGCCACCGCCGTCTTACGTCACTCACCACTCCAATTTCCCTCCTGAACCGCCCGTTCCCGACTACGGCTACTCATCCGGACCGCCGCCGCCTGCGCCGGCCGTGCACCACCACACTCATCATTCTCACTCCCCCACGGTTATTCACCAACACTCTCATCAGTCCGATTCTCCCTTCTCCAACAGGCCGACGGTCAAGGTTTTCGCCAAAGCAAACCCTAATTTCTCCCTCGCCATCCGCGACGACAAAGTCATCCTCGTCCCTTCCGATCCCTACGATCCCGCTCAAGTATGACCGATCCGATCCTCGATAGCTTTCAGTTTTCGCCTTAATTTGTAATTAGAGTACTCGATTTTCAATTTCTTCTCTACTTTTTGATGTTTAATGGCGTTGGTGAATCGTGAATGTTTCAGCACTGGTTCAAAGATGAGAAGTACAGTACGAGGATTAAGGATGAGGAAGGGTGCCCCTGCTTTGCTCTGGTGAACAAGGCCACCGGTCAGGCGATTAAACATTCCACCGGAGCTTCTCATCCGGTAAGTTTTGCCTCTGATTTATTACCGCTTTTCGTCGTTATTCATCTGGAAATTGGAATTTCTGGTGATGTTTACTGAATGACGAATTTACAGATCTCAGAAAAGTGATTTTTAGATTAATTTTTCTTCCTGCAATGATGCTTTTTAGAATTTTTGATAATATGAATGGATAAAAGAACTTGGATAGAAAAAAGTAATTTTATTCGTGCTCACTGCTCATAAGTGTTCCAGAAACGCTTTTCTAAAAATCATTTCTTTTGGGATGATTTTGAAATCACTCCAAAACATTCATTATCTTTTCCAAATCAATTTTGTTTGTTTGTATGCATGTTTTATAGTGATTTTAACCACTCCTAAACTTGCCCTTCATATTCTGGTTCTGGTTTTGAGTTTTTGTAATTTTTTGTTGAAGCGATTGTAAAATCAGATCGGATTCTACTAGAACTCCAGATCTTATATTTTAAGTATCAAAAGGTTTTGTATGATAGTAAATTTAGTATTAGATTTAATTTAATAGTGAAATGAAACATGTTCTTGATTAAAATAAATGTGGGTGGAAAAGGGACTTCATTTATAATGTTTTTAAAAAGTATAAGTGGGTCATCTATGAGGGTGTCTGGTCTGATGTAATTGTTTTCAAGAAGGTTTGAATGAATATGAAACCTTTTTCATTTTAATATATATATATATATATATATATATATATATCTTTTTTTTGTAGGGATATGTGGGGTTTTTTTAAACATTTATTAATCTACTTAAATAAATAAATAAAAGAATCGGATAATTTTTTAATTAATCGTGTCTAACGCACATGGTTTACGAAGAAATGTGGTTTACCAATATTTGTCCATGTGGTCATGGTTAATTCTAGTTTTTAATTTGATAAAATTATGTTGGGCCTGGGTATAGCTCAGGAAATAAAACAATGCACCTATGATATTCTCTTGTTTCTCATAAAAATAAAATAAAATAATATAATGCACCTACTACCTTCAACCTTGGATAAAAACATACTTGATAAAAAATATCTTAATTTTATTTATTTAATATAACTAAACAGGTTGGTTGAACTATATTGTCTCTTTTTCTTCTTCTTAGAAAAATTAATTTTTAAACCCATATTGTTAATTTTAACCCAATATCATTATATTGCGAGTGTTATTATAGTTGGGTGCAGTGTTTTAAAAAGCTGCTCAGAAACCCTCTTGAGCCTAGGCGCAAGGGCCACAATAAAGCGCTGACTTTATTTTGCGAGGCGCACCTTGTATAGAAAAAAATATAAAGAAGAGAAAGCATGGTTGAAGTGGAAATATGAAGGAAAAAAATTAGTAATTTTTTTTTTTTTTTTTTTTTTTTAATTAATAATGAAGAAAAAATCTCAAAATATAATTTTTTTTTTTATTTATAAAGAAGAAAAAAATCCTATGTTGGAATGCCTTGAATCTGTTATGATTCGCTACGACTGGTTCGATACGGGGGTCTCGCTGGTGGGTGGGGGTATGGGGACAACGCCCCTAAAAGGAAAAAAATGATTTGGGTTTTACTATTAGTTTAGGGTTAGTTAGTTTTTTTTTTTAATAATTGAAAAAGCCCCAAGGCACAAGCCCATAAACGATAGGATTCATGGGAAGGCGCGCGCCTGTGTGCTCTTTTAAAACACTGGTTGGGTGAGAGTCTCTGAGACTACTTTTGCAGGTGTTAGTTGTTGGAACTTGGAGTTATATTGAGTGTTTGTTTTCGTTTGGTTCTGGAATTGCTATTTTTTATATTCTACTATTTGATTTTGTGGTGGTTGAGTTAAAGATGTTCAAGTTGCCTGCGTGTTTGGGAATTTCTGCGTTCAAGTTTTATTGGTTACATCTTAGGGATTTATTGGTAGTCTTTTTAAATTTTGTGTCAAGGAAGGTAAACATAACAAGGGTGACTGGGTGAGTAATGAAACTCAAAAACTCAACCAAACTGATTTTTGTTTTAGTTGTTTGGAGCCCCTTCTTGTTTTAGTTCGACTCTTTTTGGTTGTTGCTTTTTTTTTGTATGCCCCGGTATATTTTCATTTTTTTGTCAATGAAAGGTTTGGTTTTCGAAAAAAAACTCAACCAAACAGATGGAAATACAGCAATTAAACTCAGTTGGATGTCGGTTTTGTGTCTTGCTAAATGGACATGTTTTTTAGAGTTCAACATGTGGAATGGGGGTATTTGATGGTTTTCTAAAAAAACTCAACCATGTGGATGAAAATAGAGCAATTAAACTCAGTTGGATGTCGGTTTTGCATCTTGCTGAATGGACATGTTTTTCAGAGTTTAACATCGAACTTCTAACCTCCTGATTGAGAGTATATGACTTAACCAGCTGAACTATGCTTAGGTTTGCAGAAAAAAAGAGACATATTAAGGTATTCAAAATCGACTCACAATAAGTATCGAAAATACAATGCAGGTGCAGCTGATTCGTTACAATCCAGAGGTGGTGGACGAGTCGGTACTATGGACTCAGAGCAAGGAGTTTGGGGAAGGGTACAGAGCCATAAGAATGGTGAATAACATTCACTTGAATGTTGATGCCTTTCATGGAGACAAATATTCTGGTGGAGTTCACGACGGCACCCACATTGTCCTCTGGAAATGGAAGGAAGGAGAGAACCAACTATGGAAGATTGTACCCTACTGTAAGTGCTTTTTTCTTTTTCCTACAATTCTTTTCGCCAAATAAACTATGCTTGCATTACATTTATTAGAGATCATTCTCTCTCGTTTTCCTTGCTGTTTGTGATTCTTGATCTGTGGATCTCACGCCAAATTGAGAATTAGATTGCTCGTTCTAGATTTCTCATTTCTCAATTTGTGAATTTCATCAAGATTACGCTTTCGAAAAAAAAAAAAAGAATTTCATCAGATTACTTTCTTCACTACTTTCTTTTCATCTCTTGTTTATGCTCGGTTTCATATCTTTATCTTTTTTAGTTTTGTTTTTACCTGCTTTTTCTTTAATAAATTTTAAAATTTCAAACTCCTATCCTAATAGTAATAATTTATGTTTCAACTCAGCATAGATTAACTGGTTAAGTCATATACCTTCGATCCAGAGGTCTTCGAATCTCCCACTCAAATTTGAGAATTTAGGAATATATGTGGTAATATTATCACCCATGCTATGAGTGTCTTTTTATTTATTTTTTTATTTTTATTTTACTAGTCTATTTAATCTTTGAGCTTTTAATTTTATAAATTGAACTCTAATTTAAATAGGGATGAAACTAATACTCTTAAATTAGTTAAGGTTGTTTAATAAGTAAATTTAAAAGATTTTCGTGACCAGCTATGAATTCTTTTAGTTGTATTAGAGGTTATTTTAGCATTTTGCAACTGAATTGATTGTTTTGTGGCTGGCTAGGTTTCTAAGTATTTTTGTGGTTGGGCTGGGTGTTTGTCTAACCTAATTTTCAGTGTTTTGTTAGTTGAACCTGTTTCTATTTCGATTTAACAACTTTTTCACTGTGATTGATTTTTATATAGTATCCACCAAGTGATGGGTATGAAAGAAATAAAACTCATTCATTTCGAGTTTGTGGACCAAGATCCCAAACTCGAAACCTCATTATTTTCTTATATTTAAGATTAGATGTTAGGTATATTCTTTCATTTTTTTTCAATCGAAGTTCGGTTTTTGTCAAAAAAAAATATATATATAGGAATTTAGACAAAATCATCAACTAATGGTAGGGGTGTAAGCGGTTTCAGTCGATTTGAGCAGGTTTTTTCGGTTTTTTGGTTGCACTCCTAACTAATGGTGTTTCCCTTTCTTTGGTGGTACAGGAGGATGTGGTGGTGGGTAGACAAATAAAGAGGGTATATGCTATGCAATGAAATGTAATTGTGATGTTGAAAATAAAGGTATTCTATTGGTTTTGAGAAACCAAATTAATAGTTTATGACAGTTTCAAGTGTGGGGCATCAATATATTTGGCTTTTGCTTTAGCAAGTAGCATGGATTTGGATGGATATTTTACTTTGCTGTGTGAATCAATTCACTACCTACAGGTATTTTTATTCTATCTCCACTTGATTTCAACCATGTTCTTTGTAAAAATATATCTATCTTCTTATGTTTGATTTGATAATAATGATAGTAATATATGTCCATGTGCCATTTTGAGTATTTTCTTTTGAGATTTTACTTTTGAGTATTGCAGTACGAAGTAATGATCAATAAGTTAGAGGTAGAGGTACGACATAAAGTAAGTACGAAGTAATGATCAATAAGTTAGAGGTAGAGGTACGATCATTGAATCCTTCACTTTTTTTTTTTAGTACATTAGGGGTGGAGGATTCGAACCACATACCTTTTGGTCGTCAACACATACCTATGTTAGCTGAGTCATGCTCGCTTTGACGATTATTATTGAATCCTCCACTTATCTACTAATGTAAGTAAATTATTATTATTGTACATAAATATATAGAATAGGGGTGTGGGCTTCTAGGCTGACTTGATATAATATGGGCTTGATTATTACTCTCTGGGTGTATTTTTTCCA
This sequence comes from Herpetospermum pedunculosum, assembly GCA_028017165.1. Classification (NCBI taxonomy): domain Eukaryota; kingdom Viridiplantae; phylum Streptophyta; class Magnoliopsida; order Cucurbitales; family Cucurbitaceae; genus Herpetospermum; species Herpetospermum pedunculosum. The sequence continues at coordinate 59,546,112 of CM051525.1, forward strand.
AATATTTTTGGGATAATTACGTCTTTAAATTAGGATCATTTTTCATATAACTAGCCAACGGTTTTAGAGATTTTTTTTTATTTATATATATAAAAGTTAAGCCAAAATCGTGGGGGAATATCTCTAAACTATGATGCAAAAAAATAGGGTGATAATGGTAAGAAAATATACATTTAATTAAAAGGGAATTTTTTTTAATACTGAACATTTTTTAAATTTTTTTCTTCTAAAAAAAAAAGAACATTTTTTAAAACTTTGTATTAAAAGAAAAATTATTTTTCAATTATTAACTTTTTATTGCTAAATGTTCAGATAATTTTTTTTTTTTTTTCGGAAAGGATTGAACTAGTCCGACACAACTTTATGCCAGCTATGCTCGGTTTGACTTCATTAAGTATTAATCATGTAAGTTTAGCCAAATCGAACATAGTTGAATTGACATAAAGTTGTGTTATTGACTAAAAGGTTTGGAGTTCAATTCTTCAATTTTGCATTAATTAAATATATTTGCAAAAAAAAAAAAAAAAAAAAAATGTGTAAGTTTATCTTTAGTCGATTTTAATTTTCACGTGTAGAAATACATTGAGAATTTCTAATTTTGAATACTATGATGACACGGAAGTTACAACCATAAGACAAATCAGGTCCTCTTCAAAGAGGAAAGAAACCTGAAATTGGTAAGGAAAATGATTTAGTGTTTGAGCTTAGTATGCCATTTGAAAATAAATTAATTTTAACTGAATCACTTGTTATAAAAGCACTTTTAAAAGAAAATTTAGTTAAATGTGTTGATGCAAGAATTTTGGCTGGGACATAATGAATTGTCTTGGGGAAGTTGACCTGTAGAGAGCCGGTCTGTGTTTGAAGGGCAGAGTTGTTTAGTCTGGATCAATGATGAAAATATTCGTGGATATGTCGATATATCCGTCGATATATCCATAAATCAAAAGGTTGGATATAGATATTAAGGATAAATGGATATCTCCATTATCTTTTATAAATACCCGTAAAACATAAAAAAATATCATTTATTAATCTCCATATGAATATAGATACTAATAACAAGATCTATAACTTAATTTGAAAGTAAAATGAACTTAATTATTAATTTAAATAATTTTTTTTTAAAAAATTGATTTATAGAATTTTTTGTGGATATCGATATTTCACCGATATATCAACTTAATTATTAATTTAAATATTTTTTAAAAAAAAATTAATTTACAGAATTTTTTGTGGATATCGATATTTCACCGATATATCCATGGATATATTCGTAAAATTGAACTATCGATATGGATATGGATATCGATATTTTCGCCATTGGTCTGGATTAGGTAAGTCTGTGTTTGGAGGTGCAAAGTTGTTTAGTCTGGGTTAGTAGATCTGTGTTGGGTGCAAATTTGTTTAGCCTGAGTTTAGGTATGTGTTTATGGTGGTTGACTTTTTTTTTTTACAATTTTTTAGTTGTATTGTACTAATTGTAATTTATAAAACATTTCATCAATTGATCGTCTAAATCTTCATATTTATAGATGTACATAAGAGAAATAATTGACAAATCCATTTTACCTAAAACAAAAGATACGATATACCCACCCTTAACTACCATATAGTTTTATGCCCTCCCTTAACTACCATTTTTTTTTTTTTTTTTTTTTTTTGCGAGTGACCTAAAACAATGTGATGGTGACTAGAATGTTTGCTTGAATTAAGTCGGAAAGAAGTCGACTTTTCGCCCATTTTTTTATTCTAAGATTATTTTTTTAGTTGATAATATGTGGAGGTGCAGGCGATGAATTGAACCTTTGACTTCCTAGTCAATAGTTCATACATTAAGTTAGTTGTGCTATGTTCATGTTGACAATTTTTATTGATGTTAACTTTTTGATATGTGGAACGCTTTCATTTTTCCTATACATCCATCCATTCCTAAATATGAACAATTGAAAGTATTAAAGTCTCTTTTCGACAAATACAAGGATAGTTTGGATATCGAAAATAGAAAACCTAAGTACATACATACTTTTGTAATCTAACTCTAAACCTTATGCTTAAATTTACACTTTTGTAATCTAACTCTAAACCGTATGCTTAAATTTACAAACTTAAGAAAGACTGTTAATTCTTTAACTCAAGATTTTTTTTATAATTCACTGATTAATGTAATGAACCTTAGGTAAAATCGCCAAATATCCCCAAAATAACCCATTATAATGTAGTTAAGTAAAGAAAGGCTAAGATTCTTTAAAAAAAAATGGTGCTTTTACAACTCAATAGTCCCATGTGAGTGCTCAAAACAAAAAATCAGTAAATACAGATACAAAGAACTCATGTTTAAGTTTAAGAGTCAGGAGGGAACTTCTTCCTGATGGTCCTGATTAACTCCTTAGCTTCTTTCTTCATTTTCTTCCCTGCTGCGTCGGTGACGTGCGATCCATGAGCAACCCTAATGTCCACCTAAAACAATGGAAAATGAATTTTTTAGAACTCAAAATAGTGGTACACGAACCTTTGGACCTCATAGTCACTAGTTTAGTTTAGATATCATACCAATTGAGCTATGCTCTTGTTGGTAGTAGTACATATCTTGTTCGAGTAAGGTTGTCAATGGAGAATGGACTTTAAACAATAAAAAACAAAATTGTAAATGTAAAAGGAAATTATCTTGAAGTTTAGAATGAAGGGGAAATTTTCCTAATTTGGGATTCTAAAATTACCCACCAACCATGACATTATCAATATGAAATTATCTTAACCAAAGGGATCTTTCTTGTAACTCTAATTCTAAGACAATCTTGAGTCCCCCTCAGCGAAGTGGACATCTTCTTCCTCTGATTCACAAGTTTCATTTTACCCTAATATAGCATACTTGATTAGATTCTACAATTACATCCTCAAATATGAGTACTAATTGACCTACCCACCCGTAACCATCAAGGGTTGGCCTAGTGGTCAAGAAGGGCCTTGGGACTGAGTTGAATCCTTGGTGGCTACCTACTTAGGAATTAATTTCCTACTCCAGTCGAGGTGCGCGTAAGCTAGTCCGGAGAGAAGGTAGGCTCTTCATAAGTTTCACTCTTAAGCACAAACCAATAAGTGTTGCCATGCTCCAATGGTCAACTGTTGGAGTAAATGACCAGAATGAACAATTCATAAACATTACAATTATGGTTGATGTATGAGGTTAGGACAACAGGAATCTAAAGATTAGGTATACTTCATCAAAACACAAAGGTGAAACTAAGAAAGAGACCAAAATTATTATAAAAAATTAATTAAAAAAAATTAATCACAAGGACAATCGACAGACAACAAAAATTATAAAAATGAAAAAAAGGATAAAAAATCTCCGAACTGATCAATGGGTTCCACTGCATATTCGTTACTATCACACGGAGTGTTTCGAACCCACCGCTCTTTCTTTTGGTATACAACTGGATTCGCTTGCCTGGCTAGTACATTTTTTTTTTGGCAACGATATTGTAATTAATGCGAGGATTGAACTCATGACATCTTAGTCACGGGCACAACTTTATGTCAATCTCTTAGTTACGGACATAACTTTATGTCAATTGAGTTATGCTCGATTTGGTTAAACTCATGACCTCTTAGTCACGGGGACAACCTTATGTCAATTGAGCTATGCTCGATTTGTTTTTTTTTTTTTGACAACATGTGGAGGTGGGGATCGAAGAAATTTTGTTCAAAATATGAAGTTGGGTTCGAACACAAGATCAAAGAAAGCAAAGGTTTTATAAGTTCCACTTTGCCAAACAAGTCTAGCTAGTACATTAACCATAAATTCAAAACAAATTCATTGAACTAGTCTATGACAGGAATGGTTATAGAGATCATCACATCTTCCAATTCTGAATTTGATACTATTAACAAAAAAAAAAAAACACAAAAACAACCTTAAAAAAGAAAATAGGGGCATACCCAATGACATCATGAACCGCTTGTGAGACCAAACCCATCAGCCCTATGTTGTCCCCACCGTATACCAGATACCAGATCAATGTTCCTTTGAAACCTTAAAACAAGAACAACCAAAATCATCATCTCAGATTCTCAAATTACTTTTTAAAGTTTTATGAAATGAGATTCTTTCTTTATACTTGCAATGTATGTATGTATGGGAAGCCCATTTGGATGAGTTGTTTGGTCTTCTTAAATTTTCAAGTTGTAGAAGAATCAGACAAACGAGCTTTCTCATAATGCTCATTTGAGATATCAGAAATAAAACTGTATCTTTGTTGTTTCAGAGAGAAGAGAAATGGGGAATACTACTGTATTCTCATTCAATAACAACTGAGCTTAAATACATTTTCTAAATGCTAAATATAGCTTAGTTAACTCTATAAAAAACAATCATTAACTCCACTAATTCTAACTTCACAAAGCCACTTACTCCACTAACTTCAAATATAGCAATCGACTAAAAATAGATTTGTAGCTTTGAGTTAATACTCCTCCTAACTCAAATGTTGCAAACATCTAGCTTGCTCCTAACACTGCTACACTACTTCTCACATATACCTCACTCAGCATTCTAGTCCCTCTAACTGGTCTATCATCAACCAGTTCATCAGTATCCAAAGAAACTTTTTGTTGCTTCACCTCTTCTTCTTTTGTCCAGTCTCACTTCGCATCCTCCAAGAATCGAACATCCCTATTAATCACCATCTTCTTTTTCTGAGGTTGATAAATCTTGTACGCTTTGGACATCAGGGTGTAGCCTACAAAGATTCTTGGTTTTTCATTTTCACTCAACTTGTCTCTCTTCACCTGTAGAACATGAGAAAAGCACAAAAAATCGAACACTTTCAAAATTTTCAGTTTTGGTTTAGTATTAAACCAAACTTCATAGGGTGTTCTTCTCCAATACCCTTGTAAGTAGTCTATTCAATAAAAAGCTGATGTGTTTGCTACTTCAGCCCAAACTCTTTTGACAAGTTCTTTTCATGCAACATGCATCTTGTCATCTCCATAATATTCATGTTCTTCCTCTCACTAACTTCGTTTCGTTGTGGAGTATATGGAGCAGTGAGCTGATGCTCTATTCAAGCTTTTTCACAAAAGGAATTGAACCTTTATGACGTGTATTCAGTCCCGTTATCGAACCTCACCACCTGAATCTGACAACCACTATGATTCTCAACCCATCTTTTAAACTTCAGATGTACTTGAGTTACTTCAGACTTATGCTTCATGAAGTAAATCCAACACATTCTGGTGTAATCATCAATAAAGATAATGAAATACCTGCTACCATTGAGTGATAGAGTTGGTTGAGGTCCACACAAGTCAGTGTGGATGAGCTGCAACTTCTTTGTCGCTTTCCAAATTGACTTCTTGAATGACAATCTTGTTTGCTTCCCTGTCAATCAAGCTTTGCAGTTTGTTTTCAGCTCCTCCAGAACTGATACTCTAACTGCCATCTCATTCTTCTACAAATACTGCAACCCTCCTGATGAAAATGCCCCAATCTCTTGTGCCATAGCTCAATGTCACTCACTTGACACTTGAAAGCTATTTGTTCCTTCTCGAGTGGATCCAATAAAAAGCTCATCTTTATTTTGAACAACTCATTTCAACTTGAATCGGAAATAAGACATTTTCCTTCTTCAAATAACACTTTGAATTTCTTCACTACTAGTTGACCAACACTTAACAAGTTTTGATCAATCTTAGGAACTAGGAGCACTTCAGTAATCAACTTGGTTCCTCCAAAGCTCTCTATTGACAGTGTGTCATTCCCCTCCCCTTCACTTCTAGATACTCCCCATTCTTTAGCTTCACCCTTGACTTGAATGACTTGTCAAGGTCCTTGAACAACTTCTTATCACCTGTCATGTGATTGGTACACCCACTATTAACCAACCAACTGTCACATTGAATGACTGATGACAAACAGGTAGCCACAAAAAGCCGATCTCCTTCTTGTTGTACTGTAGCATGTGCTCCTCCTTGCTGTTGAGATCCCTTACAAAATCTCTCAATGTGCCCCAACACCTTCTACACTTCACATCTGGCCTTCTCCAACATCTGAAGTGTGGATGATTATGCTTCCCACAGTGCTTGCATGCAGGGGCCAGGGGGCACGTGCCCCCCTCAAATTATTAATTTTATATGTTTGTATATTGGATTTCGAAAAATATAACTATATGTTATATATTTGTATTAATAAAATCGAAATAAATAACAAAACGATCTTCTGTTTTGATGGTAAGAGGCATGAATTCCAAATTCACTGTTTGGGACATCTTGAGTTCGATACTTAATGAATGCAAAATTATGTTTTGTATTTATTTTTAGGTAAATTATGTTAGATTTGAAGAAAAAAACATAGTTGTATTTTAAAATTTTAAATCCTTTGCTAAATTATTTTAGATTCTAAAAAATAAAAAATAATTATATTTTAAAAAATGATAAATATTTCAAATTTCATTATTTAATCATATCTATTTAAGTTTGAGGATTCTAAAATGGTTTATTATTATTTTTGAATAAAGACGACTTAATATAAATATTATATCTTCTAAAAAAAAATCAACTGATTACACTTATCATTTTTTTAAATATTATTAGGTGATTTTTAAATTTTTAATTTTGTATCTCATAATTAGGTGATTTTTTTTTAAATGTCGAACAAGTTGATGGATGACACAATAATTTTATATCTAACAAAATATTTAATATTTTAAATTTTCTAATATGTCTTTATTAGATACAAAATTGAGAATTTAATTATTCGACACAAAATTAAAATTTGAATAATCTATTAGACTCAAAATTAAAATTTGATGCATCTATTAGACACAAAATTGAAAGTTTAAGGATCTATCAGACTAAAAATTGAAAGTTTAAAGTCTGTTACGCACATTTTAAAGTTTAAGGACTATATAGACATAAATTAAAAATTTTAAGGACTAAACTTGCAATTAACTCTTATTGGAATTGTGTCTGACAAAAAATTATGGATCCGCCCCTGCTTGCATGCACTGCTTACTGGAACCTGCACCTTCATCATCCTTTACAGCATAATTTGAGCTATTGGTGCCACTTTCCTTTCTCCTTCTCCACTTCTTCTCTTTTCCATATTCTTCTGCTGCATTTTGACTTTTCAATGCCCCCTCAATGCTTCCTTCTTGCCTCATCAACTTTCTCTGCTCTTGTGCTTGCAAAACACTTACTAACTCTATCACTTTGAGTTTAGAGAGGTCTTTAGTATTTTCTAAGGTCATGCACTGAAACCAAATTTTTTTGAACCAATCTATTGTCAGATAAATCAGTTCCTAATGCTCTTGCCTTGTCGGCAATCACAATCAACTTGTCTGAGTACTCTTTAATGGACTCAAAATCCTTCATTTGCATTCTCTCGAATTCCCTTACTAAGTTCAACACTTTCATGCCTTTAATTCTTTCATCACTTTCATACTCACTTTTGAGGAACTCCCATATCTCCTTTGCTGACTTCAAGGCCATAATTCTGTTGAATATGGACGAAGACACAACTGCATATAGGCAAGCTCTAGCCTTTGCCTTCCTGGTGACTCTTTCCTTGTGAGTCTTGATCTGGTTGATTGTTGAATTATCGGAAAATGCAGCAACCTCATAGTCGCTCTCAACTGCTTTCCAATAATGACAAGCCTCCATGTAGACTTGCATTCTGATAGTCCATGCTTGGTAGTTTTTGCCATCAAACACTGGTGGAGCTAGTGAAGAAAGACTGTTCGATCCTGATTTCATCTCACTCAATTCTCAAAAGTGTATCATTCGATATCTTTAAGGGATATTTTACTAATTTCAGAAAGAAGAGAAATAGGGAATACTAATGCTAAATATAACTTAGTTAACTCCATAAAAAAAACCCTAACTCCACTAATTCTAAATATAGCAACCGACTAAGGTTTGAGTTAACTAACAACCTTAATGAGATCATTTTCTTTGTGATTTCAGTTTCTAATGGAAAATGGAAGAGGAAAAATTTAAAGCTGGGGAAGATGTTAGCAAAAAAAAAAAAAAAAAAACAACGTAGTGAGCACAATCACAAGACGTCCCAAGTGAATATCAAATCAAAACAAAAAAACATACATAAGTGAAGTTCATCAAAGCATTCAAGTAAAAGGAAAGAAATGTAGAACAATATGTAACAACAACATCAAACACAAAATACCCCCATCTAAAACGAAAAGGTGAAACAATTCCTCCATGAAACGTTCAATTTTGGTAGGCGAAAGGAAGAGAGAAAGTTGAGAGAAGTCTTAGAGCGCGTTTGGGATGAAGAACGGTTGAGAGGGAGAGAGAAAGTTAAGGGAGACGAGAGGAAGAGGAAGATCGATTTAGGGAATAAGAAGAGAGAACGAAATCGGATGAGAGAGGGAGAATAAAACCACCCAAAATCCAGTGTCTTCTAGAGTGGATTACTGTAGCAAAACGGAGGTTATAATAACCCCAACCCGTTTTTAAATAGTTATAGCTCCAAAGATTGGGGGTGGGCTATTTAAGCCTACCCCACCCCACCCAAGTTGGGGGCCCAAACGACCCCTATATATTTATGGTTAGAGTTGCGTTGGTAATGACGCTAGTGTCATACACCTATTCTGGCGTGTCAGACGAGTAGGTGTCGGCCGAGCCATTTCTCTCTTGGGTAGTCAGATCACCAGCTCGACTTGACCGTCTTGTTTCTGAGGTAATTATTGTCTTTTTGGTCATATGGGCCGTGTGGGTTTTTTGGATGTGTCCTTGGATTTTAAGTGGGCATTGCACATAACAAAATGGTTCATCTAAAAACACTTAAACTTTTAAAAAGTACTTTTAATCGGTCAAAAACACTTTACCGGTCTAAAAAAGTTTAACAAAATTATCAATAGTTATTAAAACAATTTTGTTAATCTATAATGTGACGCCCAAGTAGAGGAGTACATGAATGAATCGACACTACATTCGAATGAGAGATGCCTAAAAGAATTGGTAAGTACTACTTCTATCAACAAAATGCATCTTCCTTTCTGGTGGCTCAATCATATAAATTACAAAAGTTAAACATGTTTGACCTAGAGTATCCTATGTTAGGTGACTTCTTGAGAATTTTTCTAAGTAACGTGTGAGTGAGAACAAAGCATGTTGAAAGTACATTTGTTGGTCTGTGGGGATAATTTTCATTCTCGCAAACAATTCAAGACCGGTATGGTGACGTGGTCTGGTCGCTGAAAAATGCTGGGATCATCAAGTACTGAATTTAGATTTCGAATCTTTAACCTACTTTAACCTAGAGTGTTACACATAAAAGCATTTTAAAAAGAGTAGGGCAAGCAAAACATAGATTTGGTAGAGTAATTTGAATCAAAATGGATGGTTTAGGTTGCAAAAGTGGAGGTGTGGGGATGGAGAGTGAGTTTTATTTGTTTGTGTATATATTTTTTGAAATAGTGAGTTTTAAATTGGGACAAGAAAGAAGGTTCCAAAATGATTTGTGCTCAAGAATTTATGAGAGGAAGATATGTTTTTTTTTTTTTTTTGTTCTATTTAATAAAGACTATATTTCTAGAGATAATGCAAGTCTTCCAATTGGATGAGACAAGACATTTGCTTAGGTCTTAAGTTAGGAAACATTTATGGTTTTTTTTTTTTTTTTTTTTTTTTAAATTTTTAGTACATCACATTTATGGGTCCTTGTAATCATATTAATTCAACTCCTCATTTAATTTTATTTTTGATAAATTGAAATGTTTGAAATTTGAATTGACATAGAGATTTGGGATGTTATGTATTCTCCATCTTGACCTTGACATGGACTCCATCTTCAGATTTTTTAAGTGTTTTTTTTATATTGTTTATTGACTTGTGTATTCACACATCATTAAAAAAATAATAAATATTTATATAAAATTAATGTTTAAAATTAATAACTAGTCTATAAAATTAATTTTCTCTAAAGTCTAACAAAAAAATTATGTTTTTATATCCTATTTAATATTTAATTACAAAAGAACAATATGAAAATAAAAAGTGGTATTTGTTTGTCAGCAGTTATCTTTGAATGTTCTCTAAAAAGTGGTAGGAATGGAGATTGAAATTGTCAATCTTACAGCAACTTCTTGCCACTGTCTGATTGAAATTGGCCAAAACTTAATTTAAATTGATGAAATCTATCAAAATCAAATTGTTTAAGTTTTTTTTTTTTTTTTTTTTTTTTTTTTTTTTTTTTTTTATCATTATTATTATTTATATGAAATCGAGTTGACTGCTCAGTATTACTCAAATTGTGAATAAGAACATAACTCAACTGACATGGTGTATCGACTAGTGACTATGAGGTCTTAGATTCAATCCCTCACCCCTAAATATTGTCAAAAAAAAAAAAAAAAAAAAAAAAAAAAAAAAATTACTCAAATTGGTTGTCAATCTTTATTTGAACCAAACAATACCAAACATATTAAAGGATATGCTTGGGCGAGTGTTCGATTTTTGAGCACTCATCCACAATTCTACATGACTATATCTTTAAAGTTCACAACTTTTTTGTTCGGCACTCAGGATCCTATCGACGACTAAGTTAGGAGCATGCCTCTGTTGTAAGGGACAAAATGAACCTCTACATATGTCCACAAATGGTGTGTTATTGTTCACTTTGGGCATAAATCCTCATGACTTCACTTTTGATTTCACTAAAAGGCATCATACCAATGAATATATTATATATCTCACTTATATATCAATGTTCTTTTCTTTCTCTAGCCAATATGGGACTTTGGTCGCATTCCCAACCGTCCTTAACAAGTGGTATCAGAGTCATGTTCCTGGAGTTGAACTTCCAGACATGTGGCGTGCGTGGGTGAGGAGTTGACCATGTTAAAAAATAATATCTTCAAGAGTAAAAACATGGAGGGATGACTATTTGAGGAGAGACTCTTACTCACACTTTGTTCACACAAAGGATTTTTTAGAATAAGACCAACGTCCCACATTAGCTAAAAAATAAGAAAATCAATATAAGTGAGAATAATCATCTCTAATGATACTAGACCTTTTGGGTGAAATCAAAAGTAGAGTGGTTTATGCCTAAAGTAGACAATATCATTTCAACCTAAAAGTTTCATTGTCGTTATCAGTATACCTAGGAGTTCCATTGTCTTAAATGGTTAAAATCACTACAAAATATGCATTTAATCATTCAAAATTATTCTAATGTTTGATTTTATACTTTTAAACATCACATAACATCAAATTTGATTTTGAATTGCTTACATCCATGTATATTTTTGAGTGATTTTAAACTAGACAAAAGTGATGGATTTTGAATGATTACATGTATGTTTTGGAGTGATTTTAAATCTGACAAAAGTGATTTTAATAATTTCAAAATCACTTTCAAACATGTCCTAAGAATAACGTAATTAGGTTGTTTGCCTAAAATACCTTTTTTTTCAAGTATAGATTTTTCTTTCAAGACAAGTGTTAGAAAGCCATGTTTTAATCTCTAGTCAAACTTATTTTGTATTTGGGGGTGGGGTATTCGAACCAACCTCTTGGTCATATTAACACATACATATGTCAGCTGATCCATGTTTGCCTTGGCCTTATTTTGTATTGATTGTTTGAATTAATTAAGGATAGGTACATAAACAACCTTTAATTTATTATGATTTTTCGTTTATGTCCTAAGTTTCTATTTTTTTAACAAATAACCAACTACATTTGAAAAATAATTTATTATGATTTTTCATTTATGTCCAAAGTTTCTATTTTTTTTACAAATGACTAACTATTGATATCTTAAAACTCACACTAATCGTGTCTCTCTCTCCTCATTCAAATCGTCTTCTCCCTCCTCATAAAAGTTGTCCCCTTCCTTCTCATAATCAGGCCTAAAAACTTCTCTCTCCGCACTATATTTTCATATATATATATATGGTGTATATATACAAAAATAAATACATTTTTTTTAAAAAAAATACATATTATCTATAAATATATATACAATATATATGATCATATAATGAAATATATATAAGTATATATGGTGGGTATATATAAAAAAAAATACATATATTCGTGGGACGAAATTACAATATTAAAATTAATGTTTGAAACAAAATGCTAAAATTGTAGGATAAATCATGTGCAACAATTAGAATGTTAAAATTGTGAGAATTAAAATGTGGATAAATATTTCAAAATAATGGAAAATATGTAATTAATATATGTAAATTAGAAAACAAAAATGGAGAGAAATAAAAATCAATTATGGAAAGAGAAAAGTAATAAGGGACATAATGTAAGAAATTTTTCTAAAAATCTATTAGTGTAAATGTTCATGGGTCATTTTTTAAAATATTATTTTTAAGAAGCCTATTGCGCACAATTTCCTTAATTAATTCATATGTGGGTAACGAATTTCTGAGCAATTATATTCGGGGTATTTAATTAATGGACATATTGTGTGGTCTTGATTATGGATTCATGACTTCCCAATGGTGTGACCTGTTGAGCAGAAACCAGCTCGTTGGTGCTAGAGGATTATGAGAAACCCTATGATAAAGATATATATATAGTTAGGTTATGGTCTCCAAAAGGTTATGTTGTTTTAGCCTCTTATTCCCCATCTGATAGTGAGGATTGCTCATGCTTTGGTCCGGCATAGATGAGGAAGACCACAAACCACAAATCATTACTTGTTATGAATTCAACACGTCTAATGTCGTTGTGTTATGGATTCAACACGTCTAATGGTTCCAGGTAATTCTAATCTCCTTATGTTTTGGTTTTCTTCCATATTTAGATTCATTTAAATTTGTATCATGGTTGTTCTTGAATTGAATATCTTTTATTCTTAAATAATCATGAATTGAATTTTTTCAATAAATTTCCAACATAACGAAAGAAAACCAAGACATAATGAAGAGTAAAATTACCTAGAATCATTAGACGTGTTGAATCTATTACACAACTATTAGTCCAAGAAATTGATGTCACTATTTTGCTACTTGAATTTCGTCTTACTCTTTGGACCATATTTCAATTGGTAGATGAGTTTTTCAAACTAACTTCATCTTTAAAAACAAAAAGGACCTCAAATTGAAATTTTAATGTTTTTGACCTTAAATTGACAGCGGTCGGTACTGTTCATTTTCAGATAGTTGTGAAAATTCTCTTTTACCCCTGTGTTAAAAAAATCCTCAATTTTTTTTCTCTCTCGTATTAATTCTTCTCTCCTCTCTCTCCTTTGTTACTACTTATCTCCCAAGTTTAGGAATGACGAATTTTTCCTCCAATGACGAAACAGACTTGCTAATTTTTTTTACCGATTTAAGATTTAAATCAAATCTTTCCCTGATTTCATTCCACCAACAAATCTTCGTTCATAAAAAAATCACGATTAAAAAAAATAAAAAAAATAAAAAAAATCGTGTAATTCAATATCACTAATTTGTAATTCAATCCCACGATAATAAATAAATTAAAAAAAAAAATATACACTATCGAAAAAAAAATATACACTATCGTGTTATTCAAATAACAAGATCGTGTTATTTGAATAACAAGATCTTGTTATTCACGTGTAAACAAAACAAATAACACGATGATAATTAAAAAAAAAAAAAAATCTACAGTAGGATCGTGTAAACAAATAACACGATCGTGTAAACAAATCTCATTATCGTCTAAACAAATAACACGATAATAAAAAATAAAAATAAAAAAATGTACTACACATCGTCTCGTAACTTTTTCCTTCCCGATTAACAAAAAAAAAATGTTGAGATTTGATTTTTCAGAAACGAAATGTAAGATGCAGGTCTGTGGAGTCCAAAGGTGAAATGCCAAAAAAAAATTCTCAGACCAGAAGACAGAGAGGAGCAAAGGAAATAAGAAGAGAGGAGAGAGAAAAAGAGGAAAAAAAGTGCAGAAGACGAAGAGGAGAGATGAGAGATGTTTTTTCAAGGGGTAAAATAGGAATTTCACCTCATTTAAAAAAGCTTTTACCTTTGAGGTCAAATTCTGCAATTCCCGAGGTGTGTTCTATTAATTCTCACTTTACAATATTGATAAACAATAATCAATTTAAAGGCAATATAAGCAAAAGAGAAGCCAAAACGAGTATAGCTCAGACATATGTATGTCTTGATGACCAAGAGGTCTGTGGTTTGATTCCCCCACCTCCAATGTACTCAAAAAAAAAAAAAAAAAAACAAAAGAGAGAAGTAACCATTATTTATATGGTTGATCCAATCTTAGCCCAAATGAGTATATGTACGACTTAGTGACACTGAAGTCACAGGTTCCATTTCTCCACTCCACATGTTGGAAAAAAAATTTATTTAATTCTACAAATTTCAACATTAAAATGAAAGTTATAATTAATAACAAGAGTAGTTCCTTGCACATTCTCACAATAATGTCTTCAACTCAAGCTTTAAAATCCTTACAAATTGCTCTCAATACAACATTTCTCAAATTACCCACTTTCGTAGAAAGAATGCGCTAATGAATTGGATACATTTACGTTTGGCTAAGACACCCTCGATAAGCAATACAACATTTCTCAAATTACCCACTTTCGTAGAAAGAATGCGCTAATGAATTGGATACATTTACGTTTGGCTAAGACACCCTCGATAACGCTTAAGAATGATGAAGAAATAAGATATGAACAACTAAAGACTTCGAATAATGATTCACATTATTTTATTTAAGAAATTAATGTAATTTTATTGTTTTTTAATTTTATCTTTTTAAGAGCATATTAAGTAAGAGTATTTTTTCCATTCCTATGAACGATTATATGTCAATTAAGTCTAGTTGGGAGACTATATCTAAAGTCTTGTCATTTAGGTTGTACATATAATATGATGAATCCAACTTTAGTTTTTGCGCTTTTTCCTTTTATGTTTATCCGATAGCTTGTTGATTTTTTACAGTTCATGTCTTGATTTGCATGCCAAGGACATTCAAAGATGAATGATCATTCTATCTTGTGGAATCTTTAACTCGTGGGCAAAAAAAAATATTTCTATCTCAAGAGTTATGATCTTAAAGCAGTATGTCAGCTTTAACATAATCTTTAGAGTTTTGAAGTTGAACTGATTTGATGTGTTTTAGTGTTTGTGAACTAAAGATTTCACGTACTCAAAAGATTTCTAATTTCAATTCACACTAAGTTTTCATATCATAAATGTCATTTTTTTCTTTTTATTATAACTTGCATATAAAACTGTTAATATGAATAAAGTTCAACCGACATAATATACGATCTAATGACTAAGAAATCACACGTTCGATTCTCCACTTCACATGTTGAAAGAGAAAAAAAAGAAGAAAAAAAACATCATAGAAGTTTTGTGTCCTTATTTGTTTGAACTTTAATTAGAACTTCTTTCAAAAGCTCCAATTTGAATTTGGGTTGTAAATTTATTTGATCTTAATTGTTTTTTTTTGGATATATTCTCACATCAAATCATCAATAAATGATGTGATCATAGGTCATATCTTCTTTTATTTTTTATTTTTTATTTTTTCTTTTTAAAAGTGAGCATTTGCTTTGAAGTTTCATTGGAGTGAATAAAAAGGTGAAGAGAGGAAGAAGAGAGATTATTATTTGTACGAAAGAGAAAGAGAGATGATGATGTGGCCTTTTGTTGCGCTCCTCCAAACTCCAAACAATAATATACAAATGTCTATAATATATATATATATATATATATATATATAGAGGGAGAATTTCTAGTACATCCGTGGTATGGAAAATCTCCATACCACTGCCTTTAAATGACTGACACGTGGTGAGAGGTAATTTAACTTAACTAACGATAGTTTGGCTGGGACCCACTCTTTTAAATACATTATTTTCTCTTACTAAAAAGAATTAATAAATACATTATTTATTTTAATTCTCTCTCCTCGTTTTTTTATTAATATATATATATATATATATATATATATATTTTTTTTTTTTAATATTATTCAACTTCTTCATTGATATTTAAATATATTCAAAACTTTATTTTTTTCATCTTCACCATTTTTCAGGTTGATTTGGAAAAGGTTTATTTTCTATATCCATTTATTTCATTTTTTTTTTTGTTTTTCACTTCCTTTCTAATATTTTCTTTATTTTTTATTTTTTTTAAATGCATAAAATATTTGGATTACATTTGGATATCTACAGGAGCAAATATTTAAGTATGTTGCGTTTTAGTATTTGTTTTTTTTTTCTTATGAAGTTTGATTATGTATATTTTTTTTTTTTTTTTTGTTATTTTGAGTAGAGTTATTGTTAATTTTAGGTTTAATTGTTAATTTTGTTGCCGAATCAATGGTTAGCTCGGAAGAACTACATAGGAGTGAGTTTTCTCCCTAATTGAACATATAGATTACACTTTTTGTTTTATATATTGTAAAGTTAATTATTATAATTCATGTAGGTGATATTGACTTAAATTCTATTGGAGTAGACAACACTATTGAAGTAGAAAATGAAGCAGAGATAAAGAAAATAGTAGTTGTACCTTTTAGAATACAAACCTCCTACGAATACCGCTGAAAATATTTAAGAATTTGATAGATAAGAAAACTTAAAATAATAGTGTAATACTCTACCAAAAAAATAGTAGAAGTTGTTAGAAAGACAAAATATTAAAAAAGAAATAAAAAATTAGAAGCGAAATTATCTACCAAAAAGAGAGACAAAATATTAAAAAAGAAAAAAAAAATATTAACATAAAACGAGGAGAGAGAATTTAAATAAATAATGTATTTGTTAATTTTTTTAGCAGGAGAAAATAGTGTATTTAAAATGGTGGGTCCCAGCTAAACCATCGTTAGTTAAGTTAAATTACCTCTCATCACAGGTGTCAGTCATTTAAAGGGAGTGGTATGGAGATTTTCCATACCACGGATGTACTAGAAATTCTCCCATATATATATATATATATATATATTTTAATTTAATTTAATTTAATTTAATTTGATTTGAATTTGGTAAATGTAGGTTTTCAAAAACAACACTTTTAATCTTAATATAATCTTAATATTTGATCATTGATTTGTTGAAGTTTTAAAACTGATATATACTTCGTCGCTAAAGTTTGAATTTGATTTCTAATTAATTTTTAAATTTGAAAACTTCAATAATCAAATAGAAACTAAGTCCAAACTTCAAGGACAAAAAATATATATTACCATAAAAAAAACTTTTTTTTTTAATAATAATAATAAAAAAAAGTCATTTACCTTACTAATAACAAAGAAGAATAACAAAATAAATAATAATAATAATAATATTAATAAACAAATAATATGTATTGCAATATAAGCATAACTTGACTCGTTAAAACATATTTCATTAATATGAAGTAGCCTAGTCTCGGAATTCTCGGAGATGAGGATGACCAAAAGATTAGAACATGTTTGGTTGGTGATCTTAAAATAAAAAATTGAAAAAAAAACAATTCAATAAAAACATAGTTGTATTTCATGTTTTAGATATGTGTTTAGTAACAAATTTAGAGATTGTATCTCAATTTAATTAATTCTTCAAAATGTGTTTAATTTTTTTTTATAAACTATAAAATTAGTGGTAGTCACAAATTAAATATTAGATTTAATATAAATTATTATTAATTTATTTAGGAACATATTTTAGATTATAAATTTTGTATAATTATTATTTTATAATATCATATAATTTATAATACATTATTTAATGGGTTGGTTGCACAAATAGCCATCAGGCCAAAACTAATTGCAAATTTAGCAAACTTTAAAATGTTTTGCAAATATGGCAAAAAAACTCGTTTCTATCACTGATAGACTTTATTATATCACTGATAGACTTCTATCAGTGATAGACTATTATCACTGACAAAAATCTATAAAAAGCTGAGGTGATCAGCGATAGACTTCTATCAGTCATAAGATATAGCGATAGAAATTGCTATATCCGCAAATTTTTTAAAAACATGCTATATTTGCAAACAATAAGTCTTAAATTTTCATTTACTACAATTTCCCTTATTTAATTTAACAAATATGAATTGAGTTTATAATATTAAATATTTTATTTATTAAAGTTTTTATCCTTTTAAATATGATTCTATTTTAAAATTTTAAAATTAAAATTTGGATACACGGAAGAAAAAAAATTGTTTTTTGAAATTTACACGAGAATCCAAAAATAATTTTTAAAAACAAAATCAAGAATGCATATCAAACACATATTCGCCCGACAATCTGAAAACATAAAATTGAATTCGAATTTTCTACAAACCCGTGTTTAAAGGTTCAAATTCAATTCCATAAAAGATGAGTACAAGTCGATTATCGCAGAGCTATATCGCTTTTATATTTTGTTAAATTAAAAGAAAAAAAAACAAAACAAAATAATGATAATAATAATAATAATAAAGATTCGATCGCAGTCGTTTTTTCAACGGAAAAATTCCGTTGCCAGGTGCGCGTGTCAGTGTCCCCACGCGTTTTCTTTCCTTTCTTTTAAGCTTTTTTTTTTTTTTTTTTCTTCTTTTAATATTCTTTTCAATCTTATTTAATTACTTTTTAAACCCTTTCCATCAAAATACACTTTTCACACTTGTTCATCTTTTCAAGAACTATTTTCTTAATTTTTTAAAACTTTTTAATTTTTTATATATTTTTTTTATCGGATAATTCAGTGTTGAGACTATGAAACCATAAACCTAAATCAACACGGTTTTGTTTTTATTTATATATACAATCATTTTCTTACTTCATTTCTAAATAATATTTGAGAACATGTCCTATTTTTAACTATTACTCCCTTAATTAATAAATTGTATACTTCTTTTTCTAAAGTTTGATGTTTTCCAAGTTGTTATCTTTCCTATAACAATTGATAAATATATTGATAAATTAAACATATCTCAATTGACATAAGGTTGTGCTTTTGACCACGAGGTCTTTGATACAATTGACAAATATATGATATACATTTTACGGGATAATTAGTATTGAAATTACTCTTTATCATTCCCTCTAATAATCTTGAACAAAGACCTACGAAACTGCAAGTCTCCCTCAACAAATTTTCAATCCGAGTATGCCAGTTGTCCAATTATATCTTTCATATTTAATATTTGAGAATTTCATTCATGAAATTACCTCTAAGGTTCGTCGTGTTTTACCCAAAGATTCCAGTCACATAGACTAAAGTCTATAACATGGATTTTAATGTCACACATATTATACTTTCAAATGACATGACATTTCTAATTACATATTATGTTATTATTTCAATTCAAAGAGAATTTCATTCGCGTACCAATTGAGAATATTGATTATAATTGTACTTAAAATACGTTTATTTCAAAAGAATGAGAATCAAAGAAATGAGACTCAAATTTTCGTTCTTTATCGATGTGTTTAATAAAAGAATCAAATCGAGATGAATTTGAGAATCCTTTGGTAATTCTATTTCTTTTTAAATTCTTATTAATTTTATTTTCATTTCTTATTTTTCGTGCGCTCCATAATATTTATCATTTTTTTTTTTTTGCAAAGATATTTTAATTAATGCAAAATTCATCCCTACACAATTTTATATCAATTGAGTTATGTGGCAATTACGTATTTGAAATCTCACGACGGTTAAATTAAAAATATATTAAAATATATTAGAAAATTTTACAAAACAAATATCATTCACAAAATAATAGGTGTAAAAAAAAAAAAAATTTACTAAAATAAGTGTTTAAATTAAATCCCATAAAATACGGTAGCAAGTCAAAGACTGAAAAGCAAGGTTCAAAAGTCGGTGGCCATTTACAATCTGTTGCATGGCCTCACCTGAAAGCACGTGGATATTTCCCCCCAATATTATTTGTTTTCTTTTTTTAAAAAATATATAAATAATAATAATAATAAAATAAAATAAAGAATATATATTTCTATTCCATTTTCCATGGTGCTCACTATTTTATTTAATCTCCAAATCCCATTTTTTTTTTATATATAAAAAAATTATTTTTTTAACATTTCAAATGATTGAAAACTTTAAATAATATCCACATTCATTCTAATTTTCTTTTATTTTTTATTGTTTTTAAGATAAAATAAACAGTATGTTTTGTTTTTTTAGTTGGTATTTTAATTAAGGGAGGATTGAAGTTATGATATTTGAATCAATCACACAACTTTATAAATTCATTAAACTTATTTTAAAATTAAAGATTTTTCAAATCTTTATATATAAATAAGGATTTAACAACTTTATTTCATGATATATTTAATCAGTATATATTTGATAAATATTTAAAAAATTATTCCGTTGTCGGGACTTGAACCCGAGTCTCTCAGTCGAGTATCCTGACCCACTAGACTAATTATTAAAAATTAAGGAATGAATGTAACTGTTGGGTTTTGAATCAAGACTGCATTATTGGTCCGTTTGATTGCGATAGCTTTTAAAATAATTGGTTAACTTTGCTTTTAGAAAAATTAACTGTATTATTGTTCCGATTGCGATAACTTTTAAAATAATTGTTGTTAACTTTGTTTTTAGAAAAATCAGCATTAACAAGAAGTAAAATAATGTTTGGTAAATTATAATTTTAAACTTCAAAAATTAAGTTATAGCATTTGGTAAATTAATATTAAATTACTACGATTTAGCTATAATTTACTAAAGTGGACATATTATTTCAATTATATTTATATTGATGTTTAATATCTAAATTTATTATAAAATTATTGTTTTTAAATTTATATGACGATTTAAATGTCAAATAACTTTGTTCAATTTTAATTATTTGATAAAAGTTTAGAAAAAATAATTGTTAAAAAAATTTAAATCGATTCTTATTTCGTTGGTATACATAAACATGGAAGGAAAAAAAAATTGAAAGATAAATTTAGATTTTTTAAAATAGAATTAGAGAATGTGGCAGATTTTTAGTGAAGCAGAATACAAAAGCTAGTATTCTACCGGATTTAGTTAGTATCTACCGGATTTTGTACGTAAGAATAAATTAAAAATTAATTTTACATAAATTAATAAATAATCAGATTTATCAAACAACTTAAACGGTTAAAATTCTCCAACGATTTTTACTCTCCAAACCCAATATCAAACAGGACCTAATCGATCCATTTTAAATTATTGCAAAAGTACAAAATCGAACCCACTCGAATTGAAATAACTATTTAATTGATGTGTGACACAAAGCTTTAGAAAAAATAAATTTGTATTCTAAGTCTCTCAAATTTCCATTTTATAAAGTATTTTTCACATATCTCAAATGATTGAAAACTCCATATGATAGGCTTAAATGCTTGTGACTTGTGAGTTTGCCCTGCCCCCACACCCCTCTATTTTTTTTTTATGTATATGGAATTTCATGCTTCAAACATCTCTTTCTATATGTTATCATAATTTTGTCATTATTCCACAATAAAAACAAGCTTAATTTAACTTCCATTAATTCTATACTTTTTTTTTTTTTTTTGTCATAATACAACATAGCACTAGTTTTGTATCATTGAAGATGCTATTAATGGACTTCATTTGTAAATAAATGTGAGAGACTTTGATTCTATATTTGACCATTGAAATTTTATATCATCCCAATTCCTATCAAAGTTTGGTTTCAATTAATAAAATAAAATAAATGGTGTGATTTGACCCAAAAAAAAAAAAAAAAAAAATTGAGATTTTTTAAAAATTTATGTTATTTTTTAAAATATAGCACTAGTTTTGATGAAAGCTATTCATTCTCATGATTTGTAGTTGTCACCTCAAAAGGATGTACTTATTGAAATTAGGAATTGGATGAGTGTCCTTCAGATTAAAAGTCCCGAGAACAATAAATCGGGTAGCTCATAATGTGGCAGCCCAAGTTTTTATCCTTGAGGGTTCTTCATCTTGTGAAGACCCTATACCAAGTTGGCTTTTCAGCAAGTCCACAAAGTTAAGATTTATGGAAGTTGAGATTTATTAATGGACCCTATATGTTACCGGCATGCAGACTCATTTCTTGATTTATGGAAGTTGTTTGTTTAAAAAAAAAAAAAAAAAAAGTTGAGATTTTTTAAAAATTTAGTGTTTTTTTTACCTTCCGGTGATAAGCAAGTCCACAAAGTTTGTAGTACCCTTTGTTGAGCATGATCACGAGGAAAAAACTATAGTGTATCGTGCTCAACGAAGGGTACAAATGCCTTTTCACAGAAAGAGCGGGACTTGCTTATTACGAGAAGGTAAAAAAAACATAAATTTTCAAGAGAAGGTCAAAAAAATCTTACGCTCCCTGCTATCCAAGAGGAGGGTCATCGGTACAAAAACTCACAGAAAAGTTTGGCTCATACTCATACTAAATTTATGTTTAAAAAGACCGAATTGAAAAAAGTCAATTTGTCTAATCTATATTTGAACGGTGAGTAAGAATGAATTTCAAAATCTAAATTGCATAAAATCGATTTACACGTAGATTTTAATAAGTAAATTTGTAGTTTAAGATAAACAAACTCATATGCTAAATTACAAATACTCGACCCTTTTCAACTCTAAATTATACCAATTCAACCCGTAAACGTATTCTCGACGAATCTTGCCCTCCCAAAAAGGGAAGTTTCATGTGTGTTGTGATCAGCTAGATAGCTAGCTGTTAATTAGTTTTGAAAAAGGTAAAAATTGGTAGAGAAAAGTAATAAAACTTTTTGCATTTGAAGAAATATATATGAAGTTATGAACTGTGAACCAAAACAATAATAATAATAATATTATGCTTTGAGAATATGGAACCTTGAGAGAAATTCACATGCAAATGCTTTTATTTCCATTACTTGATTGATTTGATAAAGATATGTACCCAATAATAACATTATAGCTGTTTTCCTCTAATGTTGGCTGCAGCTTCACTCTTCACCTTTTTTTTTTTTTTTTCTTCAAACAAAAAAATTGTAATGGAGAATATTTTAAAGATTAAATTTAGGTTAAGTTATAATTAGCTTGAGTTATTTAACATTTTTAGTGGTAGGTTTGTCGTTTAATATATGGAGTATGAAAATTTAAATCTTGAGTTTAAGGGAATGAGTGCATGTCAATTACCGTTAAATTATGCTCGCTTTGATACGTTTTTAATAGATTTCTAAATTTTAAAAGAGGTCTAATAAGTCCCTAAACTAATAGATCAATTAACTTTTTTTTAATTTCATATTTAATACTTCGACTTTCAATTTTGTGTCATTATTAGGAGGGAAATGAAGAAAAAGAAAAGAGAAAAATAGAAAAAACAAATGTTGCTAAATTTACCAACCTTAATATTGTCATGTAATTTTTTTCATTAGTCAACTAACGGTCAACTTAACTCAGAGATTCTTTAATTTAGAACTTTATTCTAAAGTTCGAAAATTAAGGTCACGTTCTCATAACCATTGAGTTTTTAGTTTTTGAAAATTAAACCTATAAATAATACATTCATCTATGAGTTCCTACCATGACTTTTATCTTTGTCAAGAATACATTAAAACTTTTAGCCAAAATCCAAAAATAAAAATATGTTTTTTTTTCAAAATTTAACTTGAATTTTAAAAATACTAGTAAAAGATAGATAATACAATAATATTGTTTATAGATTTAATTTTCAAAAACTAAAAAATAAAAAATAAAAAACTAAATGGTTATCAAAGGCTTAAAATGTTAGTTTTGAAACTTCAGTAACAAAATATATCCACCAACTCCAAACCTCTAGAAGAAAAAAATGTATTGTTTCACTCTAAATAATAATATATTACAGATATGAATTAAATTTAGATGCTCACTTATTCCCTTTTGATGTTTGGGACATCAACTAAGAGTTGGGTTTGCGGCCCACCGACTATTATAACCCACAGTCAAGTCAATAAAATAATTATATTGACTTCAACAATATTTACTATTCACAACTATTATAATCTACATACTATTATAACCACCGATTATAATAATCCACAGCGTCCCAAACAATCCTTAAAACGTCCCAAACAACTCCCTAAATTTTTCGTACATTTTTTATTTTAAAACATAATATAAAAAAAAAAAAAAAAAAAAAGTAGAAAGTCCTTAAAATTTAAATTTATCATAACCCATCCATTCATATTGTAATAATATAGGTCAATTTTGTTATTTGAAATGATGTTAATATTAAAACTTAAAATATACCATTTATTATGCGATAGAAGAATGATATATACCATATATTAAAACAATATTAATTAGTAGACTATTGACTAACATTAATTATTTATTGGTAACAAAATCATTTGGAATTTAACTGGTGGAGAGAAGGTTGATGTCTTTTTCAAAACTATATAATATACATATTTTATATTTAGAGAGAGAAAATAGAGAGGCAAAGAGAAGGTGCCATGTGCAGTAAAAATGGAAAAAACAGCGTGAAATACAAAGATAATACAACTGGTCAATTTGTTTTTTCCTTAGTGTATATTATTAATTAGTAGGTTAGGTTATAATAATTTTAGTCTCAAACTTTTAATTAATTATAAAGTCGTCCTTAATTACTATTCAAATTATTATATTTAATAGTTCAGGATATATATATATATATATATATATATATATATATATATATGAAGATGATATATATATATATATATATATATATATATATATATATATTTTTTTTTTTTTTTTGTAAGTGTTTAATTTGGATTAACTTACGCGCACCTCGACTAATCTTTTCGGACATGCCGTTTGACCCTACAATATTTAGCTGTCAAGAAAATTTGTGGTAGGTAGATAACCACCAAAGACTAAACCCATTTTCTTTAAGAGAATTTTAATAATATCGAGACTTTTCATGACCTAAATTAACTTGATGGTTAAGAAGATAAAATATTTGCTTAAAAGTTGGGAAAATTGTAGTAAATGACAATTTAAGACTTATTGTTTGCAAATATAGCATGTTTTTAAAATTTTTGCGGATATAGCAATTTCTATCGCTGATATCTTATGACTGATAGAAGTCTATCGCTGATCACCTCAGTTTTTTATAGATTTTTGTCAGTGATAATAGTCTATCAGAGATAATAGTCTATCACTGATAGAAGTCTATCAGTGATATAATAAAGTCTATCAGTGATAGAAACGGGTTTTTTTGCCATATTTGCAAAACATTTTAAAGTTTGCTAAATTTGCAATTAGTTTGGGCCCGATTGCTATTTGTGCAACCAGCCCTAAAAGTTGAGTAAAAAGTAACGTGATTAAAAGGAATCTTGGCATAAATTTTTTAGCACAGTTGTTTAAAGGGAATTTTGCAAGAAAATTTTAGTATTTAACTTATTGTGAATTTTTATTCAATGAGATAATGAGTCATATAAGTTTTTTTTTTGTTTTCTTTTTTTTTACCAAATTAGAAAGAATGAGAATAAACTTTTTTTTATTTTTTTATTTTTACCAAATTAGAAAGAATGAGAATAAATTTTAATATCAGAACTATATTTTAATCTTACATTGGAATTAATTTTTGACAGTTATTTTAAATTCTAATCATATTTTTGGTTCGGATCAATCTAAATTTATTTTATTTGAGAAATTTAACTTTTAAAATATCTAATTTAATTTATAACTTTTTTAAAATATTACTTTTATTTATGAATTTTTTAAAATATATAAATATATAAATATTTATTTTAATTATTGATTTCTTTAATTATTTCAATCTCAATATTATTAGGGCGGGCCGTAGAAACAGCAATCAGATTCAAAATAATTACAAATTTAGCAAAATTTAAAATATTTTACAAATATGACAAAAAAATCAGTAGCTATCACTAACAGACTCTATCGTTGATATATGATTATCACTAATAGACTACTATCAATGATAAACTTCTATCACTGATAAAATTCTATAAAAAACTGAGCTGATAGACTACGTACTATCAGCAATAGACTTCTATCATTGATAAACTTCTATCAGCGATAGACCATACTATCAGCGATAGAAATTGTCATATCTACAAATTTTTTAAAAAAATACTATATTTTTAATTATTTTACTCTAAATTGACATATGTTACAATTTTTCATATTATTATCTATGAATTATTGATTTCTTCAAGTATAGGTAATTTTAACCAAATTATGAAAACAATAGTGATTTATTTTTGTAAAATAAAAAAATTAATATACACTTTATTTTAAAAATATAATTTTAAATTTTAGTCCACATGTCGAGATTTACCTATATAATAGGTTTGGTCTTAGAAACTTCTTTTTTTCCACAAGAAAGAAATGAGAGGTTGAATATTGAAGAATTAGTATGGATATGTTTTAATTTTGAGACACTGTCAGAATTTTATCAGCATCTTAAGAAAATAGAAGGTAACATCCAATATCCTCAAGGAAGTTTCTTGGAAACTAAACATTAAAAATAAATAATTAAATATTATTTTCTTCCTTCTTGACTTTTTTCTTTAGCCTTCTCTCTCCCTCTTCTATTCACTTGGTCTTTGTTTGCACAAGTCACTCCTTATCTACACAAAATTAATTAATAATACCTTCACTTTTTTCCAATATTTTATAAGCTTTAATATTTTTCATTGACAAAATGTTGACTATATAAATATTGTATTCCATCAATTAGAAGTAAATAAAATTCATAGTGTATAAAAAAGAATATGATCATCCTCATTAGCATAAGAATCTTGTATATAAAATTAAAAGTAAATTTGTTTTGAATTTATCTCTAATAACTACAGGATGTCGTTTGATTTAAATTATGGTTTTTAAAATTTCTCTCATATATCTAACGATAAAAATTGTCAATCACATTCTACTAATCCTTCGAATAATTTTTCCAAATGTAGAAAATATCGAACCATTATAAAAATTGTTTATACTTTAGCGATTTAAATGATATATTTATGAGTTGAACCAACCAACAAAATTATTAATTAAGCTAAAACCAAGGTAAATTAATTAATTAATTTATAATTGCAATATTTGAATAATTTAGACTTGGTAATGATCACACATAAATTATTATTCTAATTATTATTAGATAGTGAAATTCTTGGAATTTCTCAAAAAAAAAAAAAAAAAAAAAAAAAACAAATCTGGGCAGCTTTTGTTCAATTAAGCGAAAGGTTAGGTGTGGGTCCCGCATAACGACATTGCCAAATTGGAAAAATTCTCTGCCTTTTCTTATTTTATTTCACCTCCTTATTTTTTTTGTAATAATCCAAAAAAAAAAAACATATCAAACATGGATTTATGTAGCATCCATTTGAGTGGTACAAAAAGAATAAATTATATAAGCTTAAATTTCTGCAACTTTGATTTGTCTTGATATAATTATCACTACAAGAATTTAGGGTTTTCTCGACGCAGAAAATCCGTCGAGAAAGACCCTAAATCCGTCGAGATAACTTTTCCCGACGGAAAAACAACCGTCGGGAGTTTTCGTCGAGACAAGGGCGTCGGGAGAGGTTCTCTCGACGCTTTTAAACTTTCGTCGAGAAAAGTTGTTCTCTCGACGGTTTAGCTCGACCGTCGAGAGAACGATTTCTCTCGACGATCAGACCAATCGTCGAGAAAGTACTCTTTCTCGACGGTTTAGGGTTCCCTAATCCGTCGAGAGAAATGATACTCTCTCGACGGTTTATAAAACCCTAAACCGTCGAGAAAGAGTACACTCTCTCGACGGTTTTATTACCAAAAGCCGTCGAGAGAGTATACTCTTTCTCGACGGATTAGGGTTTTCTAAACCGTCGAGAGAGTATCATTTCTCTCGACGATTTTGTTTAGCAAAATCCGTCGAGAGAAGTCACTCTCTCTCGACGGATTATAGAAAACCGTCGAGAGAAACCCTTTCTCTCGACGATTTTATTTAGCAATATCCGTCGACAGAAGTCACTCTCTCTCGACGGATTATAGAAAACCGTCGAGAGAAACCCTTTCTCTCGACGATTTTGTTTTAAAAAACCGTCGAGAGATGGTCAGTTTTATTTAATTTATATTTTTTAATTCCTGTTTTTTTTTTCAATTTAAAATACCTAATAGGTTTGAAACACACATTTAATTAATTAAATTGAAACATTAGATTGTAAAAAGTTATTTTCATTGAAATGTAAATTAAAATTGTTAAAAAGTTGGCTTACACAACAAAATTAAACCTACAGAAATATTCAAAATTAAACGCAGTCGAGTCCACTTCGAGAGCAACTTTGTGAACAACATCAACCCAAAATACCTGAAAATTAAAATAATAAATTTCATATTAACATAGCATCAAAAAAATAAAAAATTATAACTTAAAACATAAAGTGAAATGCAAAAACTAAATTTACCTAAACATCAACATAAACTCAACATACATGCAAAATCTAAATTTACCTAAACATCAACATAAACTCAACATATACATGCAAAATCTAAATTTACCTAAACATCAACATAAACTCATATATATATATATAGTTTACTTAAAACAACCCAAATCTATATATGAACTTAAACTAAACTACCCAAATCTACTCCAAACAAACCAAAACAACAACTCTAAACAACACCAAACAACTCAAATCTACTCCAAACAAACCAAAACAACAACTCTAAACAACACCAAACAACCATATACTCAAAATCAACATCAAACTCAACACATATACTCAAAATCATATTGACTACCATAACTGCAGGATAGTCAAACCAAAACAACAACTCTAAACAACACCAAACAACCATATACTCAAAATCAACATCAGACTCAACACATATACTCAAAATCATATTGACTACCATAACTGCAGGATAGTCAAACCAAAACAACAACTCTAAACAACTCTAAACAACACCAAACAACCATATACTCAAAATCAACATCAAACTGAACACATATACTCAAAATCATATTGGCTACCATAACTGCATGATAGCCAAACCAACAAGTCTTATTACCTAGAAATAATTTGATTACAAGAGGATAAAGATGATACCTATTTCGATGTTCCGCCTTGTGAACGAACGAGTTGGCTAACCATTTCTCTGAGGCTAGCTACTTCAGCTGTATTTTTAGCTAATTCAACTGCATTTCTAGCTCGTTCAGATGTATTTTCAGTCATCATTTGTTTCAACTCTTGTTGGGTTTCATTCAGTCGTTCCACGGTCTGATTCAATTGTTCTTTTGTGTTGTTCAACTCTTGTTGTGTCTGAGTCACAACAAGACTTAGTTCATGCTCTCTCTGTGATTGATAGGTTGAACTATGTTTTCTTGATTTCGACGGTCTTGGTCCATAACCTACACCTTTAATGTGACCTGATCGACTACCCAATACTTCTTCACGTATTTCTTCCTCAGAAAGTGGTTGGGTCCCTTCTGGAGTGGGTCGACTTTGCATCTCTTTCATTTTAAGCTGCGATTATTAATTCATATAAGAATTTTGATAATAACTTTACAAATTAATTATCCTTAAGAAGTAGGAAACTTACAAAACTATCCCGAGCGGCCTCATTCACCCACTGATCATCTTCACCTCCTTTATTATGTGTTCTTGTGGCACGAAATAAATCAATAGGTCCTAAGTTCACACCTTTTGCTTTCTACAACAAAGTTTTTTACCATATCAATAATTATTCATGACAAAAAAAAACTGAAACCATAAATCATTTTTCCAACCTACCATTTTTTCGTGTACGTGAAGGAATGACTTAGTTCCAGTGCAATGATTGAAAGGAAGACTTTGTCGATTCTTTTTATTTTTGTCTGCATTTTTCTAAGAAAATAAGAGATTATTAGTGTAAAAAAATTTAAATGGTGTCATATGATCACATCTCTAACAAATTTAAGTAATGTACCTTAAATTCAGGGTCATCCCACCTATCGCATAGGTGAAGCCAATCTGACATGTCAGGTACTCGTTCATGCGGCCATGCACGTCCTTCCTCAGGGGTGGATGATTCTTTATAATGTTTGAGCAATTCCGCTCTAAACTCTTTAAAAGAATTCTTTGAAATGTGCTCAATGCATTCATGAACGACGGGTTTTGACAAATCAATCACAAAATGATTCTGCAAAAAAAGAAAAACATAAGTAAAGTATTTTTAGCTAATAATCACAAACAACTAAAAAAATAAACTTACCAATAGTCGATCTTTAACGTGGTCTCGGGCGTCTTGTGGCACTTGTTTCCATGATTTGTATCTCACAGAAAAGCTTTCTCTCACAATGGTACCAATGGCTAAGCTGAACGTTGAGGCAAAATCACACGTCGGCTTCCGAATTTCATCAGAAATATGTATTGGGATTTTTCCGTGTTTTCGAACATATCTATCCAAATTTAGATTTCGACCATATCCCCTCACGTTACGTACAATCCTAACTGAAATAAATAATGAACATACAATTTAATATTCATATCATATCGAAAAATATAAGTATCAATTCAATTAAGTTAACCTGAAGCCTCATCCTCCGCAGAAGATGGTGTGCCTGTCATCCGCAATCCCTCCAAATAAATATTAGCTGAATCTCGGGAATTAATACGATCAGATGACATCGTCTACCTACAAAACAATCATGAAATGTATAAATGAAACACATAGTTACATACATCTACAAATGTTACATTTCATTCATACAATGTTTACATGGACATCTTATTTTTCCCAAATGGTTAACGTGAGACTTCGCCATTTCCATAAACTGAGCAACCCCTTCTACGTACTCGGTAGAGAACCTATCTCTAAGTTTAATCCAATCTTTATTCATTCTTAATTCTACAATTTTCAAACCCAACAGTGAATCGTGAATAGTTAAGTCCTGTAGAGATTGAATAAAAATCTAAACATATCAATTTCAGCCTAACGACATTCACTTTACAAAAATAAAATAAATTAGCCTAACCATATATACAAATTAGCCTAATTCAGAAACCATAATTCAAAAACCATGAATCATCGTAAAAAGAATTGGCGAGCAGAAATGATACCTAAAGGCAAACGATCGAGCTGTTTGGAGTAGCGTGGAGCGGGGAACGACTGTTGTCTTGCGGGCGAGCGAGCGGCGAATGGTACCTGTGTATCATAAATTGAAAGCAAATTATATACAAAAACAAAGTTAAAAAAAAAATCAGTGAATTAAAAAAATTAAATACCTAGCGACGGCGGCGGGCTAGGGCGATGGAGGCAGGAGACGGCGGCGGCGGGCTAGGGTGGTGGAGGCAGGAGGCGGCGGCGGTGGGCTAGGGTGGTGGAGGCAGGAGGCGGCGACGGCGGGCTAGGGTGGTGGAGGCAGGAGGCGGCGGCGGCGGGCTAGGGTGGTGGAGGCAGCGGCGGCTGCAAAAGATAGAGATAGAGAAGGCGACGGCGAGGGCGGGGAGGGCGGCGGCGGGAGCGAGGGAGAGAGTTGGCGATGGCGGCGAGGGAGCGAGGGAGAGGAAGGCGACGGCGAAGGAGCGAGGGAGAGGAAGGCGACGGCGGCGAGGGAGCGAGGGAGACGGCGGCGAAGGAGCGAGGGAGAGGGAAGGCGACGGCGGCGAGGGAGCGAGGTGGCGGCGATGGGTGGAACGACGACGGCAGGCGATTGAGAGAGAGAGATCAGCAGGCGGCGGAATTGAAGCGAAATGAAGAAGACGAACGAAACCCTTAGGTTATTAAGGGTTCTCTCGACGATTCTTAAAAACCGTCGGGAGAAATGCCGGTTCTCTCGACGGTTCGATCAAGTCGACGAGAGAACCGGACACCTCTCCCGACGGTTTTGAAACCGTCGAGAGAACCGGACACTTCTCCCGACGATATTTACATTCGTCGAGAAAAGTGTCCGGTTCTCTCGACGGTTTTAAAATACCGTCGAGAGAGTGTTTTAAAATTTAAAAAAAACTTTTAAAAATATACTCTCTCGACGGTTTTGACAAACCGTCGAGATAGTTGTTGGTTCTCTCGACGGTTTTACCAAACCGTCGAGAAAGTAAGCAGTTCTCTCGACGAATTGATATTTCGTCGAGAGAATACGACATTCTCTCGACGGTTTATGAAAGCGTCGAGAGAGCATTGTTTTCCCGACGAAAACGGAACCGTCGAGAGAACATCCGTCGAGACAATATAAAATTCTTGTAGTGTATTATGGGTAAGTCTCTGTAATCACAACTGGTCATTTATACTGTTTAACTCCTGTATTACCTCTTGTTCCTTAAGTACCATTGACACCTCTAATGAACATTTGATCTGTGATCCAATCAGCAGATCAGAACCCTCTTCACACAGAAGAGGATGGGGCCTCATGTTCAAGACTCGGAGTCAGCGCTATTAAGGGAACACCTCTTTACTAGTCCTTATAAACGAGTAGGAGTGAATTTCATCTTGTTGTACTATGTTCCCAACCACCTATTCGAGTTTATCCCCAAGATTGTAGTAAATACTATAAAATATTATTTCGTAATTTTATCACCAAAAAAAAAAAAAAAAAAAAAACATAGAGTTCATGTTTAGGGTAATTTTTTTATTTTTTTTTTAAATCCGTGAGTGTCCGGACCAACTTATGCGCATCACGAGTAATCTCACGAGACAGCATGATCCTACAATATTTGGCTGCCAAAGAAACCCGTAGGAAATTAATTCTTAGGTAGATGACTACCAAGAATTGAACTCATCCCCTCTAGGAGGACATTAAAAGTCCCAAGGCCTTTCATGAAACCAACCTAAACATAATCTAACCGGTAAAATCAACGAATCAACCTGAGTATAGTTTAACTGGTTAATAATACACATACTATTGATTCAAAAATCACCTTCCAACTCGCCATTTTTTTATTTTTTTTATTTTTTTATTTTTATTATTTTATTAGAGATTTGAACTCTTGATTTATAAAGAAAATCGTTAATGTGTCTTGATGAATAGAACAACTATTTACAAATCGATATAAATGAAATAGTATTTCATAATCTTTTTATTTCTAGTTCATTTTTGAAATAATAATAGTTATCTACTCACTTCGACTTATTACACGAAGAACAAATTTATAAAAAATTAAAAAATTAAATCGAGTTAGATAAATAACGCGTTAATATAGGAACTCGAGTTAAGGATTAAGAGCTAATCCAATCATAAGGATGGTGAGAAATACGTCATAAAAAAAAAAAGAAATATTTTAAAGGAAAAAAAAAAAAAAAAAAAAAATTATCATACTGACTCCCAATTCAAGCTTCCCCTGAAATCTTCCTTGGGGGCCACGGAACCTTCTTCTTTATTTAAGCCTCTCCCTTCTCCCTTGAATATACTTTTATTCAATCTCTCTCTCTCTCTCTCTCAACTTCCGATCAATTCTCTCCGCCGTCTCTTCACCGGAGCTGAACATTTCCGATCCATTTTTTCAAGTTTCCGGCATGGAAGAACCACCGCTGACCACCGCAGATTTGCCCCCTGGTTTCAGATTCCACCCCACAGATGAAGAGATCGTCACTTATTACCTCATACAGAAGATCATCGACGCCACCTTCACCGCCGCCGCCATCGGAGAAGCCGACTTAAACAAGTCTGAACCTTGGGATTTGCCTCGTGCGTCATCTCTCTTTCTTTCTCCTCCTCCTCCTCTAAATTTTCGTCAATTTTAATTTTTTTTCGATTATAATATCGTCTTATAGTAGTTCTTGTACTTTGAGACTCGTTCTATTTTTTTTTTTTTTTTAATCTTCAAATTTGTCTCTATATTTTTAATCCCACAATTAATTTTGCATCCAAATGAGTTTTTTTTTTTTCTTCTAAATTTCTTGTCTCACAATTGTTTTAGTCTTATTAAGGTTGAAGGTATTTCTTAAAAAATAAAAAATAAAATCTCCTATGAATTGGATGAAAATTATCAAACTAACACGAAATTTGGATATTACAGTCCATATTTATTAAATTGAAAATTAATTTTAAAATTTATCGAAATAAAACAAGGGATGAAATTGGTATTTTGAATTTTTGTTCTGAAATTTGTTTGTTTTATGATTTTGCAGAGAAGGCTAAGATGGGGGAGAAAGAATGGTATTTTTTCTGCCTAAGGGACCGGAAATATCCGACCGGAATGAGAACGAACCGGGCGACTCAGACCGGTTACTGGAAAGCGACCGGAAAAGATAGGGAAGTTTTCAAAGGAAGAACGGTTCTGGCCGGTATGAAGAAAACGCTGGTTTTCTACAAAGGAAGAGCTCCTAGAGGTGAAAAGACCAATTGGGTCATGCATGAATTTCGTCTCGAACCTAAATTTTCTCATCTTCTTCATCTTCCTAAGTCCGCTAAGGTATGAGATTTTTCGCTCTTTTCGGTCCCGGTTTTTTTTTTTTTGGACAATATGTTAAGGTGAGAGATTGAACCTAGGACCTCATGATCACTAGGCGATACATCATGTCATTGAGCTATGTTCTTGTTAGCTTCGATCTCGATTTAATTTTATTTTGATCTCTAAACTTTTAACGTGACACTTTAATGCCAACAAGAACATAGTTCAACAGCATAAACCTCAACATGTTGTCAAAAAAAAAAAAAAAAAAAAAAAAAAAAAAAAAAAAAATTGAAAAAAAAATTAAAATTTGATATATGGATTGAATTAAGTTGATAATTGCTTATATTCTTCTTAATGAATTTTGATTTGATTTACAGAATGAATGGGTTGTTTGTCGGGTTGTTCACAAGAACGCCACCATGACGGCGGCGATGGCGATGAGAAGTGTTCAAACTTCTGACTTTTCTTCTTCATCTCTCCCGCCTCTAATGGATCCCGCCGTCGCTCGTATTCCATTTAGCGACGACGGGTTTGATGAAATACCATCCGGTCATTACATGAAATACATCTCCGATGCAAGTGATCACCAGCCAGCCGCTAAGCTTACGTTACCGACGACGACGAGTGGTGCAGCGACGATGTTTCCGACAATGAATTATCCATACCCGCCGTCGGTTCCGGACGACGGATTCTTCTCCTTCGAGCAGCTGGCTACCAATAACGGGACGACGGCGATGACAACCGCAGCGGGAATGGAGTGTAAAATGGAGCAAGTTTCATGGTCGTCGGTGATGAGCGGCGTAACGCAAGACATGTCATCGTCGATCGACAACGGCAGCTACGATGCCGCGGCCATGGCGGATCTGGACCTGTGGAACTTTTGAAAAATGAAACTAGCTGTGTGTGATGATCCAATATATATATGGCAATGCTTTTTTTTAAATTGTCATTTTCCAGCTTGAATTAAATATAATCAACTGTTCATGTAACGTTTGAACCACACTGATATTAATTAATTTGTTTTGTTTTTATTTGTTTTTATTTTGTTTAGATGATTCTAATTCTTCTGTTACAAAAAAAACTTCTGTCACATATAGCCATTTTGGGAAAGAATTATTAGAAGAACTTTCATGAGTTTTGGTTTATAGTTTGTATTGATATATGTAGCAATGTAGCATTGTATATAGGTTTATCTCTAAGTAAGACATTGTATTTTTTGTGTAATAAATATTACATATAGGGAAAATTAATTATATGAGACGTTTCATTTCGTTTCTTATTTAATGTCTCTCGTTTGATTCTAATATCTTAAAAATGTATGAATTAATATATATATATATATATATATATATATATTTTTTTTTTTTATCAGTTTATACTCTTAAATTTTGAAGGTTGTATCAATTAAAACCCTAAACTAACAATTGTATCAATTGAAATCCGGAACTTTAGTGTATCAATTTACATCCCCTTTACAAATGTTAATTTTCACACACGTGAAACTTGTAATTTATCAATTACCCTTAACTTTTATACAATTGACTTAAACTTATGAAAGTTTAAGGTTTTAATGGCTAAAATTATAAATTTTCACGTGTTTAAATTAAGTTTTTTTAAATAAAATCTAACAAAAATGTGTAAATTGATATACTTATGAAAGTTGAGTGTTTTAATTGATACAATCCCAAAATTTAGAGGTATAAATTGATTTTTGCCCTATTTTTTTTAAGTCTCGTTGTTAATATATATTTCTCATATACAAAATTTACTTATTCGTGGAAAAGTTTTTTTGTACTCACTATAACATTAAAAAAAAAAATCTTCATGTATATATATATTTATATATTTTTTTTTTACAACATGTTGGTGTGGGGAATTCAACCTAAGATTTCATGGTCACTAGGCGATACATGCCGTTGAATTATAAATAATTAAAAAAAAATAAAAATAAAAAAAAATAAATGGAGTAGCCAATCAAATCGTAGCTCTCTGCATATGAACTGAAATTAGGACAACTCCTACACAATTGTTGAACAAATGAAAACAAAAACAAAACAAAAACTAATATAGTAATTGTCTAATTTTATCAAGTGAATCAATCATGTCTTAAGTGATAGCAAGTTGGTAGGGAATATTCTAAAAAAAGTATGAGTAAAGTATTATTTTTTTTCCTTTATTATATAAATGGTGGGTATGAGAATTTGAACCTCTGACTTAAGAGATCGTAGTTATGTGCATAATAAACATTAAAAAAAGTGACTTCTAGTAAGCGAAAATGAATTTCTACTCTCTTTTCTCAAAAAGAAAAATTCGAAACAATTTACCAAATACGTTTTTGTTTGTTTCTTTCTTATTAAAAAAAGTAAATTAAAAGGCGAAACGGAAAGGAAGAACCATAAATACGAAAGGAGAACGTTACTAAAAGGATTCTACACATCCTCGTTCTTCATTGTATCTATATTCAGCTAATTTAATTCAAACACATGAAAAGTCCTCCAACAAATTTATATTCTTTTTTTTTTATATGCAAACATCCGGAAGCGTTAGGGTACGAGAGAGGAGGAAAGCATGAAACCCACGTGTCATCAAACGTCTTATAACGCTCGTTCGTTCAAAGAGATAGAATCCCTCCAAACAAACTATTTGCGTGACAAAATGAATATATTAAAGAAATGCATAAACAACAGAATAGGAAATCAAATCGAACTAAACTAACAGAAAAAAAATCTACACATCCTCGTTCTACATTGTATCTATCCGTTAATTTAATCCAAACACGAGAAAAAGTGCTCCAATAAATTTATATTTTTTTTCTTTATATGCAAACATCCGGAAGCGTTAGGGCACGGGAGAGAGGAAGATAGCATGAAACCCACGTGTCATCAAACTTCTTATAACGCTCACTCATTCAAACAGATGATAGAATCCCTCCAAACAAGCTATTTGCGTGACAAAATGAATATAATAAAGGAATGCATAAACAACAACAGAATAAGAAATCAAGTCGAACTAAACTAGCAGTATATATATATAACTCCAACAGGTGAAAACATATATACTTTCGATCAAAATGTATGAGGTTCAAATCATCACCTCTACATGTTGAACTAAATAAAATCGAACTAAACTAAAACCCGAATCAAACCGGGATGATTATCGGGTATTGAAAGAGAAGAAATGTTCATGTGAGAGAGTTGAAAAATAAGGCAAAGAGAGAGAAGAAAGAGGAATATACAAGAATTTCTTCAAAGTTTCCATTAAAAGCAAAGCATCAGTTTTTTTGGGGGCTGAAATTCATACTTTGAGGTCAAATAAACCGCCATTGCGCATTCCTGGCCGGTTTTTCTTCAATTTTTTAATTTGAAGCTTAAGAAACTCAATTAATTGTTGCCCCCATTCCATCTTAAGCAATCTCCATTTCCAAACATCCCCACATTTATATTGCATCAAAATTTCAAAACCACCCACCAAAAGCACTTTCTTATTACTTGTACCCGAACATAGCTCAACCGGTAAAGTATTAGTGCGTCTTCAGCTATAAATTGTAGGTTAAATTATAAGTTTAGTCTCTCAACTTTCAAGATTGTGTTTTAATTGGTTCTTCAATCTTTAATTTTTGTGCCGAATAAGTTTTTGAAATTTAAAATGTCTGATAGATTCTTAAGGCCCGGTTTAATAACCATTTAGTTTTTGGTTTTTAGTTTTTGATTTTTGATTTTTTTTATTTTTATTTTTGATTTTCTGTTTTTTAAAAATAAAAATCATATGTTTGATAACTATGTTTTGTTTTCTATTTTAAAAAAATATTAAAAACTATGTTTTGTTTTCTATTTTAAAAAAATATTAAATCAAACTTGTTTGATAAGTATTTTTTGTTTTTGAAAACATAAAAGGTTAATATGGTTGAATAATTACTATTTGTTTTGTAATTTTTTACATAATAAAAATTAATTTTTCTAAAATAATGTTAATTTATTAAAATTAAAAATTGCAACATTTATCAAAATTTAATTAAGGTCCAATTATTTGATGAAATTAAAAATTTTGGTTATAATTTTTCCTAAAATAAAAAGAATTTATTTTATCGATAATTTAATATATTAGTCAATCTTTAGTTGACGTTTATTAATTTAAAGTAAAGAAAATAAAATATGTTAATTGTGTAGAGTGGAGAGGTATATTGAGGTAACATCACAATAATATTAAAATATAATATACAAAGATTTTTTTTATTTAAATAAAATTTAAATATATTATATTAATAATCTTTTTATACTAAAAATATTTAAAGAATATACTAATAATATTAATAACAATTTGATTCCAATTTCAATAAATAAATAAAAATTTGAATAATTATACCTAATTTGTTGAAAATTTAAATAAAATTGAGTTGATAAAAAAAAAAAAAAATGTTTTGAAAACCTTTTTTGGTTTTTAAATTTTGTTAACGAATAAAACGTTTCAAAAAATTTTAAAATAAAAAATTCAATTGGTTACTAAACAAAACCTGTTTTCTAAAATTAAAAACTAAAAAACGAAAAACAAGAATTAAATGTGTTATATCCCTAAGCTTTCAATTTTATATTTAATGTCTTTATCATATTTGACATTTTTTTTTTACAATTCACCGTTGGTTCGTAAAATTTTCAAAATGACAAATACGATAAAAATCTACTAGAGATGAAATTGAAAGTTTAAGATATGATTCTGCTATTATACACAAAAGATTTTGAAAGTTGGGGGATTAAATTTATAATTTAACATAAATTATAAATTTAAATCTCGTCACCTTTTTTGTAGTGTAATATTTTTTCGAGAGAACATTCATCTATCTAAATCAATAATATTGTCCACATTTTCATTTGTCTTAGTATGGATTCATAATTCAAATTACTAGCCTGGATTACTTTTAGTTCAACAATATATAGAGCGAGAGATTCAAACTTTTAATTTCTATTTCAAGAATATATATCTTAATTAGTTGAATTATGCTTAAAATCGACAGTTGATAGTCATTTAAATATTTCTCTATTACTGATTTTTTTTTTTTTTTTTTTATCATTTTAGCTTTCAATTCTCAATAACCCTAGTCAATATTAAAATTGTCCATTAGCTCAGGGTGATGCAAGCAAGAAAGGGACACTCATTGACATGATATTGCATCATCTTGACATGTTGCCTATCTAAAAATATAACTAATTAATTGTGATCATTACACCTCTTTTATAAATAGAGATTTAAAGACAAAATCACTTGAGATATATGCTTTATTATTAAGTATCCAACTTAAAAGATTTTGGTTTGACTTTTAAGTATCCAAGTTTTTTTTATTACAATATGTGGAGTGGAGTGGTGATTCGATCTTATGACATCTTTAGTTGAAGATATATATTTTATGTTAGCTGAATCATGCTAATGTAGATAATACCAAAAGTATTTAGTAGACACTCAATGAAATTTGTTAGGTTTAATGAAAATTAAACATTGAAAAATAAAGGAATAAAATTAAGTGCCCTAGCTATCACATCTATGTACAAAATTGGTCTTTAGATAAATCTCTCAAAATTCATCATTTTTTTTTTTTTTTTGTAAAGGTATTTAATTAATGCGGAAATGTACCCATGACCTCTTAGTCAAGTACACAACCTTATGTCAATTGAGTTATGCTTGATTTGACTATCATTTTTTTTTTTTATTAATTGTTATGTTTGATGCGAGTTTTGGGCCATTTTGCAATTAAAAACCTAACCTTAATGTTGTCTTCCTTTAAATAAACTTAATTTACCAATTCATTTAATTGCAAAATGGCCCAAAAAATTTAGTTTTTTAAAAAAAATAGTAACTAATCAATGTCACGTCATGAATTTGATTCACAATCCATAATCCAACAAGAAAAGTTCATGTCAACAAGAGCATAACTCAACTGACATGATGTATAGATTCACTACAAAAAAAAAATGCATCTTTAGCAACGAAAGTATAATAGTCGCATACATTGCGACGTAAAACTAAAATGTCGCAAACGCTTCCATGGAACAGGAGCATTCTTTCATATTTTAGTTTATTTTATAACAGTTGAGTAATTTGTTTCTAAGATAACATTTAATGTTGTACTAGTTTATTTTAGTTTCAAATTATGTATAATAATTGTTTAGTTGTCCTTCATCTTGGATTCCTATAAAAAAAAAAAAAAAAAGTTTAGCCTGGTAGAATTTTTGTTGCAAAAGGTGACGATTCCATGGAACAGGATCATTCTTTCGTACCTTGCCAATCAAGATTTTTTTTTTTTATTAAATTATGAAAGAAACGTTGACGGCCATTAACCGTCATTTCTATGGCAGTGTTTGCGACAATGATTTTTACCGTCGCATTGGTCCTAGCGACGAACAAATATATCGTCGCAAACTGTTTGCGATAAAATTAGGAATCGTCGCACTCTTGCAACGTTTTTCTGTATCGTCGCAATGCTTGCTAAATGTTAACGACGTTTTATTTTCATCGAAACATATTTCTTGTAGTGACTAGTGATTAAAAGGTCTGACGTTTGATCCTCCAACCCCATATATTGTCAAAAAGAAAAACAAGGAAAGTTCATTAAATATAAGTCAAAAGTGACGTTGTTCATAACTTTTTTTTGTCAAACCGAGCATAGCTCAATTGATATAAAGATGTGTCCTCGACCAATAGGTCTTCGAATCCCTCACCCTCAAATTGTATTAAAAAAAAATGTTAAATTATAAATTTAATTGAATATTTAACTTTTAAAATTGTCTTAAAAAAAAAAACTAAATTTTCAAATTAAAAAATGTTGTTGGAGAATGGGGGAGTAGACAAATTAAAAGTATACAGCTGAGGTGGCCTAACGTCACATTACCACTACTGAGGGTTTAGGGCGGACTCTTAGAGTTCGATCAGGAGGCCTATTAGATCTGTCTCCGGACAAACCGAAGATTTCTGGTCACATCACCATCGCAGCCCCTTAAAATCAAGACGAGGAATGTTTGCTGACATTCCTACATCATATCACTGCCGGTGGTACGACGATCCCTCTAAATCTGCCTTGGATCGAGACACGACTCATTCTCATGATGAAAAATACGGACTGACACCGACCGTCCCATCAACCCTCTTCTATATATACCAAGGAACATCTCCATGAAGAAGTACGCAATTCTCACTACTCTCACTCCTACTTAAGTTTAGATCTCTCTACTGACTTAAGCATCGGAGTACAGTGGGCTCAGCCCCACACCAATGTAAGTTTCATCTCTCTCTTTACAAGTCGGCCTCAGACTATACAGTTTTTCTAATCATCCAAGTCTATCTCCGAGAAGTCTAAATTCTTGCATCAACAAGATTCATTAGATAATTTGAGAAACTTATTAGATACAAATTTAAATCTTTAAGATTAGTATTAAATTTTCATCGACATGTCGTCATTTCCATCCATTTTTACATTTTACATGACATAAAGAATGAATCGAAATCTTCAATAAAAAATTGATTAAATGTTTTTTTAAAGAAGAGCAAAATAATGAATATTGATGTGAATAAAATATTAATAATAAATATTTTAACGCATTTAAAAAATATAAAATATTTATTTTTTAATTTCAATATATTTTTTTTAAATTATTCTTTAAGATTTTTTCCAAGAGCATAATTCTGATGATACATACTCAAATGACCAAAAGATTCTAGGTTCGATCTTCCACCACACATGTTGTAAAAAAACAAAAAAAGATCAGAATTAATCGACATTTTATCGATATTTACATAAAATTGAGAACTCGTAAATGTCGAGGTTTTAAAACTCTAATAGTTTAATACACAAACAAAACAAAAACGAATCATTTTTTTTTAGATAACATGTGGGGCTAGAGATTTGAATCTCTAGACTCTTGATCGAGAATACATACAACGAACCTTAAATTCTAATAAATCTAATAATTTGATTATGATCCAACAATAAAATAAGTCTCTCTCGAATCAATGAGAGGATGACTCCATTTGTGGTACGATGTAGTCGGCCATACCATTATAATATCAACTCCCAACTCTAGCTCTGGTAGAGCGCAAGGCTCTTAATCTCGAGGTTGTGTTAGCTATTTGTTTTTTCAATTGCTAAAGAATTTTGAATTGTTCTACCGAACTTAACAATCATAGGCGAGTGGGTCTGATCACTGTCATTCAATTTCCAACTATGCTAAGCTTATGGAAGAGATACAAGTTCCTCTCCTCTCAAACTCTCTCTACATTTGAAAATCTTCAATTCCATTCATTCTCATCAATCTCTCCCTCCGTCGCATCCAAATCTCTCCGCCCCTCTCCGCCACCGCTCCTAATCTCTCAGCTAATCAAACACGCCACAACCCACGAAACCACCAATCAAATCCGCTCTTTCATCATCACCTCCGGCTTACTTCTCAACGCCACCACCAATTTCATCCTTCTCTGCAACACATTGCTCCATTGCTACCCTCTCTACGAACCCCTCCGCCGATCCCCTCAAATTCCCCCCTCCTACGACACTTTCGCCTACTCCTTCCTCCTCCATTCCTGCGCCGATTTGGAGCTCGCCGGACCTGGCATTCAACTTCACGCTCTCACTCTCAAGGTAGGCTTTCGTTCCCATGTTTATGTTCAGACTGCAATTGTTCGTATGTATGCCGCTTCTGGGTTTTTGCTTGATGCTCTTAAAGTGTTTGATGAAATGCCTGAGAGAAGCTCTGTCACTTGGAATGTGTTGATTACTGGTTTGGTTAAGTTGGGTGAGCTTGAACGGGCTCGTGATGTATTTGATCGAATGCCAATGCGGAATGTTGTGTCTTGGACTGCTATAATTGATGGGTATACTCGTCTAAATAGGCATGAGGAAGCTGCGGGTTTGTTTTGGAGAATGGTTGCTCATTATGAAATGGAGCCTACTGAAATAACAATTCTAACTATTTTCCCTTCCATTTCGAATCTTGGGGCTCTTAAGATTTGTCAATCTGTCCATGCTTATGCTGAGAAGAAAGGGTTTAAGTTGTCTGATGTACGCATTGCTAATTCATTGATTGATTGTTATGCGAAATGTGGTTGTATTAATAGTGCATCGAGGGTGTTTGAAGAGATGTCAGCTGAAAGGAAGAATTTGGTGTCGTGGACGTCGATAATCTCGGGATTCACAATGCACGGAATGGGAAAAGAAGCTATGGAGAGTTTTGAAATGATGGAGAAAGAAGGCCACGAGCCGAACCGGGTCACGTTTTTGAGTATTGTAAGTGCTTGCAGCCATGGAGGACTGGTTGAGGAAGGTCTTGAGTTTTTTGAAAAGATGATTGTTGAGTATCGAATTGAGCCGGATATAATGCACTATGGGAGTTTAATAGACATGTTGGGAAGGGCAGGGAGGCTAGAAGAAGCTGAAAAAATAGCTTTGGAGATACCTATGGAGATTGCCAATGTTGTTATTTGGAGAACACTTTTAGGTTCCTGTAGTTTTTATGGTAATCTAGCGATCGCGGAGAGGGTAACACGGAGGATTTTAGACATGGAGGGAGCATATGGAGGTGATTATGTGCTCATGTCCAACATTTTTGCTGCAGCTGGAAAATATGGAGATGCAGAGAAATGGAGAAGATTGATGGATTGTAGCAATTCCTCCAAAATTCCAGGACAAAGCCTTGTCTAAAGTTAATCACCATTTGTTGGAAAAAGGAAATTGTCCTATAAACTTCACCAATACTGATCCAGTGGAAGTTCCCTTGCTAAATTATTTCAGTTTTTTGTCATAAATAGTACATTGACTATGAATTGATGAAGCACAGAGATTTTCTTCTTGTGCTAGCTTTGACAAGGGATTCTGATATGAATGAGGCTGGATTGCAATATAAGAGTATCTTGGTAGCTGCGAATCTTTATGATAATGGATCTGCTACATCCATGGAAGGGATTTTCTTGAACTTGAGTTGAGAACTTACTGCTAATACAATTTGTCTCTTACATGAATAATAGATGAAGGTTTGATTTGACTATTCAAGCAGATAAATTGTAAGTTCCTTTCCTCTACCATTCACTGGCTGATTTCTGTTTCCATGCTAAGTGTGCTGAAGTATTATTCTCTATAGTAGCAATTACTAACACAATGTTGTGGGTTTTTAGTTGGGAAGTTGTTCGAGCTGACTCGCTCCATGTCTGTCAATACCATCCAGCTCCACGAACAACTGCGAAAAAGAGATGAGTGAGAAGACTTCAATAAACTTGTGCAAGAGAAGAATGAAGCACAGCACCACTCTTAATGACGCCATTGTGCAAGAGTTCATATAAAGTTGCACATTAGCTAACCGAAGTAATATTGATATTTATATCAAAATTAAGATTTCAATTTTACAAACATTTTTCAATGTCCTTAATATCATATTTTAATCCTTGATTTCTACAGCAGTGCTC
Source organism: Herpetospermum pedunculosum (assembly GCA_028017165.1). Taxonomy (NCBI): domain Eukaryota; kingdom Viridiplantae; phylum Streptophyta; class Magnoliopsida; order Cucurbitales; family Cucurbitaceae; genus Herpetospermum; species Herpetospermum pedunculosum. The sequence continues at coordinate 59,590,791 of CM051525.1, forward strand.
ATTGAGGGACATAGTTCATAGTTGCAGAGTTCCACAGCAGTGCTCATTGAGGGACATAAGTTCATAGTTGCAGAGTTTGCCAGCCCCAAACATCGAAGTCCAGTAAGATCCATCCAAGAACCCTTTTCTTGAGAATCTTCTTTGATTGATATGTTTCTCAATGGAGGTGTCATAGTTGAGAATTCATAGGTCAGTCCCTAAAATTATGTATTTTAGGTCAAATAAGTTCTTAAACTTTCAATTGGGTCCAAAAGATTCTAATAGATCATTGACCAACCCATCAAAAAAAATTCTCACTAATCATTAAATTGAAAATTTAGAATTTCATGAGAGAGAATTCAGTTTAACATCTAACAGATCAATTATCCAGTCATTATTGAAAGTGTCCTTCAGGACACTGATACCTAATTTATGTCACCAGGGTGATGAAAGTATTATTGAAAGAGTTCATTGATATTAAAAAAACCCATTATGGGTTTACATATTGGCTAGAATAAGCCAAGTTTGAATTGAAATTGCAAGATCAAGCTTGGAGCTTTGCGAGTTTGCCTTGAAATTACATATTGCCTTGAAATTACACCTGCATTCTCTCCCCCCAGATCAAGTGAGAATAGCAGCAATCCGTGGATCAATTGAGATTGAACTTTTCATAAACTATGGAAGAATATAAATTTTATTCTATTTTCGAAGCATATATTATACATATACACCATCTTCTCTAACAAGAGAAACGAAAACCACTAGAAAAAACTCAGCAGTTTTAACAAAAAAATCTTACAAATACAAAGATGGACAGCATTGTCAATCATCTTCTGCAACTATGGTTTGAAGAGATTTTGAATCTGGTCTGAAACTTCCTCCTCAAGTCAGATTTATTCCCAGAGCTGCCAAATATTAAGAGTAAAGATGAGTCGCCGTCATCCTAAACAATTGGTTGTCTCAGAGAAATGTTCAAGAACAAGCAAAGATCTTTTATTTGACCAGTCTGTAAATCAAAAACTAGGAGCAAACTCTTGAGATGACCACTAAAAGAAATGACAGTGGCTCCTGCTGCTATCAATTTTCAAGAGGAAACTGTAACACCTCACCCCAGTCCCAAGCCTCAACGGCCTCGGCATTCCTCAGAATTCCCCCAACACCACCTGCAATCGGACCATGCCATCATACTAATCTTGAGCTGTTTTCCTCTACTCGGAGTCACTGAAACAAAAACATGTATGAAAAATAAAAGTTATCTGCAGACATGACAGAAAATTATTAACCTCCTACTGCCCCAAAAACAAACAAGTGCAATGTGTTCTACTTCTGATAATAGTAGAAAAAAATACCAAAAAGTGAATGAAAAATGGAATCCCAGATTAATTTAATCTCAAAATCTTATGTCATTAAGATTAAATTTACATCAAATAAGTGAGAATCTCTATGCTATTGTATTCAAAGAAGGAAAAAGCAAGGAAAAACAGTAGCTACTTCACAATAAACACAAAACTGGTCATCTTAAACCAACATTATCCTTAAAAATCAAGCAAAAATATATACAGAAATGAAGAAGAATAGCAAAAATACGTTCTTACAAAAGTTCAGTCACAGGAATCATAATTCGTAAAACAACTCGAACTGGGCTTAACTATTCAAAATCAACATCAAACTTAAAACTCAAACAAATCTTTTGAAGCAGTAAAAAAACACGATGAAAAAGAGAAAGCAAAAGAAGGAAGAAAATAAAAAACACAGAACGAAAAGGTGAGATGTTTGTGGTACAAGCCTGCGTTAGCCATCATCGCCGATTCAAATTGAATCGAGGCTCCGACGGCAGGCAGTCGTCATTGCTGGAACCAAAAGAAAGAGGGAAAACGGCCCGACTAAATACCAACAACTCCCAGACGATCTTCTCTCCCTTCCGCCATAGCTGAGCCTCCAAAGCAGCCCCTTGTAAAAAGGGAGGGTGCCTCCGCCATGTTTGAGAGGAAGAGAAAGGGAATCGAGATATTAGCCATGTAACCGCCAGCCGCAAATTCTCAGCTCCGGCTCTGATAAGATCAAGTAGTTTAATGAATTTAGGGTTTAGGCTTCAGTCTATTTATAAGGGTTTATTTGGGTTCTTCTTTTTTCATTATTATTATTATTATTATTATTATTTTGGAGTTCAAAAAATAGGGTGTGATTTGAATCTAGAAGGAGTTCTTAATTACCTTGAGTCTAAATAATATCTAAATTAAATTGTGTATTTTAAATTTGTCAATATATATTTTTTATATCAAATTTGTTAATATTTTATCATTTTTCAATATATTTAGAAAACCAAATGGGGAGGATCTGACATCAGAGTCAAAGCACTAAAAAACACATTAAGAAAAACAAAGAGAACAACTCATGAAAATAAGTCTCAATGAGGAACAGTAATAGAGGCATAGGCCAACACCCCCGACCACGAAGCACATTTATAAGTCATTTTGGTATGGGCACTAATAAGAACAAATGAAGAAGAACGGGGACTAACCCCATCAGCACGAGTTTCGTTCCCTCCATATATGGTAAATACCAAGCAAGTCTCCAAACATGACGTTTGCATCGCTCACCCTGTCTCATGCAACAGATCCACACCAACTAAATAGACCATGTAACAATCTGATGGGAGGAATGTAATCATCGCAAAAGACTTGTCATACCTGTTTACTGAACGGTCACTCAAAGAAAAAGATGATCATTCGTCTCCAAATCATCTGAGCACAACACACATCCCAACGGAATCAAGAATCTCAAGCATGAAGTCGGACTCGAGTATACAAACGATTCTGAATCGCCGGCCAAGCAACAAAGGAATGTTGGAGTCTATTACCCTCAAACCACACACAAACTCGCCCATTATTACCCTCAAACCACACACAAACTCGCCCAAATATGCGTACTTTCAGCTTCCGAAAAAATCAAATTAGCCACCACTTAATGAAACTCATACAAATAATAGGATTAGGCATCAACACTTAGGCCACGTTTACTTCCTTCCAAACCTAATGAATCAATGATAATTCTGATTGTGGGACCCAGATTGATTACATTTTAGGGCGTTTAACAATATCTGCAAACGTAATCAAAGCGTGGTTTTTTTTTTTTTTTTTTTTTTTTTGCATGTGTGTCCATTTCAAAATTCTCATTATCACCTCTTTCACTTTCTTATTCATTTCACCTTTTTCTTCCCCACTTCTTCTCCCCTATTCTGGCCAACTTCGTCGCCACCCACCTCATTCTGGCCCGCCGTCGCCGCACCATATGTTAGAATTTATTTTTCTTTTAAAAAAACAATGAGTTTTCTTATTCTTTCTTTTTGAAGCAATGAGTTTTCTTTTTCTTTCCCTTTCAATAAGTGAGTTTTCTTTTTCTTTCAACAAATTCTTTCACGCCTCCTCGTCAATCTCATTTCTCTTTTTTCTCCACAAATATTTTAATCGAAAACTTGTGGAGAAAAAATAAAAACTCATTTTGATTATAAAAAAAATGAACAAATTGTTGATATTGGATAAAAGATGAACAAATTGTAGATAAAAGAGATAAACTCATTACTTTAATGTTGAAACCTTTACAAATAGAGGTTGCTTTTCTTTTGTGAAGAAAAAAGATAAATGGGTTAATGGAGGAGAGAAGAAATTGAAGCTCCAATGGTGAAAAACGAAGAAAGAAGATAGAATAAACGGAGGGAAATGAAGATTCATGTTGAAAAATGGTTTCACGAGTCTGCACACGAGTAACGCCTGGAAAATGAGTCAACACACGATTAAAGCGAAAGAGTATTATGGTAAATTCACGAATGATTACGTGCAAGTAAACACCATCAATGAAATTCAAATTACGTTTGAATTAGCCTTAAGTAAACACTATCAAATGTAAACCGATTACGATTGAAGTATTAATCCATTACAATTGATTTATTACGATTGTTGGGAAAAATTTATTACGGAGTGGTAAACATGACCTTAATGCAACTTCTTCCATAGTGAGAAAAACATTTCATGCCTCTGTTTTCTTTCATTTTTTTCTTTTTATATTTTTTACAACATATGGGGTGTAGGGGGATTCGAACCTTTGAACTCTTAGGGGGCCTTTGGAGAATTATTTTGGGTTGGGGTGGTTTTGAGTTTTGAACCCAAAACCACATTTGGAGTGAGGAGTTGGATACTTCGGGTTTGGGAAGCCAAACTCATGAATTACTCCTTCCAAACCCTCTCCAAACTCATGATTGTTCTTAACATTACAACATCTTTGTGGCGTCCACCATTTATCTCTTTCCACTTTTTCATAATTATGGTGGGTTCCACAATTTTCCTTCTAATTTTTCTTATAATTATGGTGGATTTCATCCCTCTTAATTATAATTATATAATTTTCTAATTATATTTATTTACTTAAAATTATTCATTTCATTCATCTATATTTAATCTAATTAACAATAGCTCAAAATATGTAAAAAATTATTGTCGTAAGATAAGAAAAATAACCAAACCGAGCATAGTTCAATTAACATAAGGTTGTGCCCATGACTAGGAGGTCATGAGTTCAATCCTTGCATTAATTGTAATACCGTTGCAAATAAAAGAAAAATATATTTTAGGTCACTTACTCATATTAATATTTTAAAAAATAATATTTAATTTAATTTAATCACAATGTTTTTCATGGTAACTTTTATTTACTAAGGAAAATTATTTCAACATAGAATGTGATTTTCTTCTAATTACAAAGTTAGAATTTTTTTTTTTCATTTTTAATATTTTAAATTCCTTCTTCGTTTAAAATTTATGTGAAACTTCAATTTTATGAAATGTTTGAAATTACAAACTTTGTTTGTATTTAGGGGATACATGTTTGTGATACTTTATTCAAATACAGTAGGTTGATGTTCCATTCTTGTTTTCATGGTCCTTTGAGTTTTTTTTTATTCTTTATCCAAATATGTATTTAAAAAAAAAATTGAATTGATTGACATGTTATGTTTTTTTGTTTGTTAATGGTAATGAATCTTTTGATTGTTGGAAACAATTTTTTTATTCATAGACTATAACATAAATTAAATGTTTCATTCAAACGTCTCCAAAACAATTGTGATACGAATATGATTGGTCCTCGTCTGATCACCTCAAGAAAAATTAATTTATCATGTCCAATGGATGATGACTTTGACCGGTAGAAGAATTGAAGCTGAAATATGCATTTTTGAAGAATGGGAGGATGATATGAATTATTTTGACAATCCAATTCATATCCATGATGAAGCTTAATGAAGTCAAACCATTGTTATGGAGGAAGAATCAAAGTCAACATGGAAGAGAAATGCATGAACTTCATTATCTCACACGTCCATTTGGTGGAAGACTAATAGATCATGTTAAACTAAGTTTAAAATCCATATTTGGTTACTTAATGTACTCATTTAAAGTGTAACTAAGTTTTAGGTGATCTTTCATATTTCAAGATAAACTTTTAGTTTTCCAAGGTGCCTTTTAGAATATCAAAGCATCTTTTGGTATTTCAAGGTGACTTTTCATATTAACATTTATGTTAGGAGTCTCTTGGCTTAATTCCTTGTCTATAAAAGGGATTAGCCTTGTCTATTGTAAAAGACAACTTGATATGAAGAAATGAAATGTAGTATTTTGGGTTTAAAACCTTGAGAGCTTTTAAGCTTTGTTTCTTGTGTATTCTTGTGATAGAATGCATGAATATTTGGAGCATTCAAGTGAGGAATGATCAGTCTTGCTTGTGGAGTGCTTTGAAGATTAAGGGTTGATGGGAGCCACATGCTTTGTCCGATCCTTGATTTATTTGATCGTCTAAGTAATCTGTCGTCCAGCCTTTCTTAGGGGTTGAGATCGAAGATTAAGTTAGTCATATTTGTGAATATTTACAAGGATCCTAGAAGGACCTCTAGCTTTGTAAATCTAGCTTATCTGACGCTTATCAAATTGTCTCATGTTGCATAAAAAGTTTTACAATTCACAAAACATCCACTAAAAAATAAGAAGAACAAGGAAAAAAAAAAAAAATTGTCCAAACCCGGGTTTCAGAACACCGCACCCCAAACACACTCTTCGGATTTTTCAGGCTTCCCAACACTGCACCTCAAATATCATTTTTTGATTCTTTGGGTTCAGAATTCTCCCAAACAAACCCCAGGATTTTGATTTTCTTAACTCAAAACAACTTATCAAATGCTTCCTTTGATGACTACGTCATACAATATGTCAATTGAGTTATGTTTGCGTTGACCTCTTCTTCTTTCGTCTTCTTCCATTAAATCGTTTTGAACACTGAATTTTAGATTATGTTTTAGTGTATTTTATAAAAAAAAACTTACTATATTTAAATATGGTATTTCATCCTAAATATTTAGGGTTTTGTTTGATGTTGAATATTTTTTAAATAATGTGGCTTGTATGACCCAGATATCTAATATATTTTTATACCATTTATTTGTTATTTTAACGATGTATTTTGTTAACATTCCATAAATCAACTACTTTAATATATTATTAGACACTTAAAGGGTGTTTTGGGATCCTTTCAAAAAAAAAAAAAAAAACTAAAAAAAAATAAGTGTAAAAAATAAGTGTTTGGGACAAGTTATCATAAAATAGTGTACTATTATAACCGACGGTCAATAAAATAAATATAATGACTTCAATAATATTTATTATTTCCGACTATTAGACTCACATACTGTTATAATCACCGACTATAATAATTCAAAAAGAAGCATATTGTTTTACTCAATTTTTTTAAAGTTTTAAACTTTAATATTATATTTTGTGGTACCATTTGATTTTAGTGTCATTCTAGATTTAGTTTATAATTTTTTTTATATATATATATATATATATATATATATATATATATATATATATATATATATATATATATATAATTTTTTTATTTTTTTTTGAGAAAAAAGTTGAATATAATTAAAGTGGATAACAGTAAATACAAAGTAAAATACTTTAGTGAGCATTACAAAACTTTTTTAATTCTACAAGTTTTAAAATTGAGTTTAAGTTTAAAGAGTTTAATTATGATTGATAATTAAGTATTAATTAATTTATTATTTATAATTAATTGTTAATAAAATATTTTTGTAAATTAAAGAAGTGACCAAAGTATTCAAAAATATTTTTTTAAAAGCAAGTAAATTAATCTATATCTATATTGTTAGGGGTCGATAGAATATAATCAATCTAAATTTTACTCCAATTTTTTTTTTCTTAACTATTTGAAATTCAACAACTTAATAAAAAAAAATAGATAAATCAATCTAAAACTTATAATTAATAAGAACGTGAGAAGAGAAACTCATACCAAATTTACATCAAATTCATATTGGTTCACCAATGTCAGCTACATCCCGTTCTTTGCTATCGAAGCACCTAAATCTCGAAGGAAAAAATACCATACACAATAACTCTTATATTTTCTTCTTCTGTCACACAAAAAATCACTCACAACTACCGCCTATTTATAGTGAATTTGTATTTTTCGTAGAAAACCATGTAACTCACAAATTTCATTTAATTCCTAAGGCCCGTTTGATAATGTTCCGATTTTCTGTTTTTTGGTCTCGTTTCTCATTTTTTAAGAAATCGATTTTTTTTATAACTGTTCTCGTTTCTTGTTTCTAAATTTTGAGAAACGTTTCCAAAAAAATGGCAAACTTTGAGAAGTTGCAAAAAGGTGTTTCTCTTGGTTACGTTTATCTTTTTATATTTTTGTTCCTGAATAGTACACAATTATGCAAATGGTCTATATTAGGTTACTTGAGCGCCCATGTAGGTTATTCCCATAGGTATTTTTTTTTTTTTTTTTTGAAACATGTCTTTTATTTAATTTAGATAAATTGTAACAGATGTCAATTTAGAGTAAAATAATTAAAAATATAGCACTTTTTTAAAAAAATTGTAAATATGATAATTTTTATCCGTGATAGCCACTCATTTTTTACCATCTTTGCAAAATGTTTTAAATTTGGCTAAATTTGCAATTATTTTGAGTTTGTTGTTTGTGCAACCAATCATTTTATTTGAGTACATTAAAATATTTATATATTAATTAAAAAAAATGTATATTTATTTTTAGTTTTTATGTTTCTTTCATAAATATATATTAACATCGACATTTTATCGATATTTTCATCAACATTTCCATAATATTAAGATATTGACATTTTCATCGACATCGACACTTTAAACTTTGTAAATAGGCGTTTCACGATTTTTAAAATAAGTTTAAATTTCTTAGTATTAAATATTAAGATTGCAATAGTGATATTTTAGTTATATAATGTCAATTTATCTATAATATAATTGAAATGTCGATCCACCTCTCATGTCGATATTGAGCTCATTGACACGTGAAAATGTCGTTGAAAATGTCTACACGTCACCGAAAAATTAAAACAATGTCCATAACAAACAATGACAAATTGACAATGACTTCAAGATTTTAGAGAAAGGAGTCATCATCCTCGAGGTAGAGAACAAGTGTTTAACTATCGACATTCTTCATTGTGAAATGTTATTGAACTTTGTTTTGGCGTGTTGAAATGACCGATTCCATATTCTTAAATAAATGTTTATTTATCTTGTTAACACACAAAAACACATACCAATAACATGTTATATTATTCATAATTACATTAGATTTAATGATCGTCAAGATGACATCTTCAATGACTTTATCAATGAATCAATCATCGTTGAAGTTATACAGAATTTGTCCAACAATTTATAGAGTAATATGATTGAGTTATGAGTCAACAAAATTTAAGACGAATGTCTCGAGGAAGAGATGACATTGCAGATCAAATTTGGGCAATATTTGAAGGATACATACAATTTTATCGTTGTTTTTAATTTTCCATCGAGACTTATTTATATTAGATTATGTAAACTTCCCGATTTATTTGTATTAGATTATGTAAATTTTGGGTGATGTTTTTTTATATATTTTAATGCATGTTATATTTTTTTTTTTTTATCTTATGTATACTAGATTCTATTTAACTTATACAAAAAAGGAAAAACATAGAGAGAGAAAAAAAAATAAGGATTTTTTTCTCTTCAATTATCAAGAAATAGAGAACGTTATCAAACAAGTTTCAATTTTTGTTTTCCAAAGCACAAGAAACGGTAGTACTTATCAAACAAGTTCCTGTTTTTAGTTCCTAAAATACAAGAAACAAGAAACAAGAAACACCGCTATACGACTCACTTTTTTAAAAAAAAAAAAAAACCTATATTAATTAGCAATTGAACCATTAATATAATATAGGCTTAATATTGATTTGAGCTCCATTTAATTTCCAACATATATTTATACTATATTAAATTTCTAGACCAAAAATATTTCTTTAAATTTCAGTTATTTACATCAATAAAATCTCATTTTTTTTGTTCCTGAGTACAAAGAAAAGGAAAACAAAAAAACAAACCAAACATTAAGAGTGATCGATTAAAAAAGAAATGGATGATAAATTAGGACAAACTTGGTCGTTCAGAGAGAGCTTCTTCCATCCAAATTTCTGAAGTATGTGTTCTTCGAGCATGACCAGCAAGGTCGTGAGCCACAAAGTTACAAAATTGTGGTACGAAACAAAAACCTTTGATAAGTCTCATACTTTCCTTTGTCCGTAACCTCAACAAAAGGTTGTATTTCATTTTCATAACAATCTAAACCCATTTGTAGTTTCCATAGAATTTGAGAATCAACTTCTGCCCAAAAAGGAGTGAGGCCCACAGTGATGGAGCGCATAAAACGCAACGGAAGCGAATTGGATCAATTGACATTTTAATTTCATCAATTTAGCTAAACTAGAAACATGCTCGAAGCTTCGAAAAATAAGAAATAAGAACACATACCTTTGTAGTTCGTATTTCTTCAAATCTCGATGCTCGAATCTCCTCACGAACTCTCTGAACCTTCTCTCGAACTCTTCGAGGACCACCTCCGATAGTCCCGTTATCCTCGCGCCGAGCAACGGAGTGGTGAGACTCCTTTACAAGAAGAAAAATGAAGGATATGGATGGAGAAAATGCCTCCTTGAAAATGAAGGTGAAGAGAGCAAATTGGTTTTTCTAAAAAAAAAAAACTAATTTCTGAAGATGAGTTTTATTTTTTATTTTTTTACATCCGAGAGCTCAAAAGCTCTTCACCTTTCTTATTTCAAAACTTAACTATTAAGGCTCCGTTTAAGATTGTGGTAGCTTTTAAAATAATTGTCTCATTTGTATTATGCAAAGCAACACGAACTCTCTGAACCTTCTCTCGAACTCTTCGAGGACCACCTCCGATAGTCCCGTTATCCTCGCGCCGAGCAACGGAGTGGTGAGACTCCTTTACAAGAAGAAAAATGAAGGATATGGATGGAGAAAATGCCTCCTTGAAAATGAAGGTGAAGAGAGCAAATTGGTTTTTCTAAAAAAAAAAAACTAATTTCTGAAGATGAGTTTTATTTTTTATTTTTTTACATCCTGTCTTCTGACGCTCTCCCAACTGAGCTATCCCCGCTAGGTTGTTTATTACCAAATAGAATATAGTGAGATCCACACCTTAATGCAGTTCTCGGACAACATTATGCTAATGGAACGTGGATCGAACACAAAATCATAATAAAATAAAAATTCTAATGCGGTGAACGTGGATCGAACACGTGACCTTCAGATCTTCAGTCTGACGCTCTCCCAACTGAGCTATCCCCGCTAGTTGTTTCATACATTTATATTAGAATATATTAACTAGTAAATAATATATTTTTCCAATTCATATAACTCATACTTGATTCCTAAATAATTTGATTCAAACTAGAATTCAAATATAAAAAGAAATCAATTGAACATATGATTTTTTTTTTTTTTTTTTTTTTTTTTTTTAGTAAAAAAAAAGGTACTTACAGTCTTAATTTTTAATTTCTTTCAATTTTTTTTTCTTTCCATACCTATATTTTTATTATAGTAAAAGTAAAACAATTCAGAAAAAATATTTTTAGATCGGATTATTTGATCTAATGCGATGAATGTGGATCGTGGATCGAACACGTGACTTTCAAATCCTCAATTTGATGCTCTCGTAACTAAGCTATCCCTACTAGTTGTTTCCCATGTTTATATTACAATATATGAACTAGTAAATAGTATATTTTTTCAATTTACATTTTTCTCCATCGGTTAACTCCTTTGTAGTGCACCAATTAACATTTAAGTAAATATCTTTTTTAGTACAACAAATAGAGATATGAGGATTTAACCCTCCAACTAAAGGATAAATTGCATGGAGGTAGTACATGTTACATGTCAATTTATTGATGAGTTCAGTTTGACAAAAATATTTAAACAATTAGAAAGAAATTACAATTATTAATATTCTTTAATTATTAATAATTAACGTTGATGACATGCTGATAAATCTTAAAATAAAATAGGCGAAAGGTAGTTCAAAAAAAAAAAATCAAGCTAACATGAATTTAGTGTAAACTAATGATCAAGATGTCAGAAGTTCGATCCTCATCTCGCATTAATTAAATATTTTTAAATAAATAAATAAATAAATATATATATATATATATTTATATCTTTAAATAAAAAAAAAATACCCTCAAATTATTATAATTACCGACCATAAACGTCTTAAAACAATCTTTAATAGACTCTTTTTTGACAACATGTTGGGGTGGGGGATTGAACCTAGGACCTCATAGTCACTAGGTGATACATCATGCCGTTGAGCTATGCTCTTGTTGGCAATCTTTAATAGACTCTTGAGATGTTAAATTTGTGTTTATTAGATTTTTTATATTTTTTTTTAATAATTAATTAAAAACATGTGAATTTTGTTAGTGAGGAGAGAAGTTATATATATATATATATATATATATATATATATATATATTTGTAACAAATTCGTAAATGAAAGTTAACTCTAAACATTTATTTAAGTTGAGTATGCAAATGAAATTGAAGGTTTCTTATAATAATTGATGAAATAAGTTTAAGAGCAAAAAATGATTTTTTTTTCTCCAAATATTTATATTTTAGTACAACAAATGTGGTGTAATGAATGAGGATTTAAATTTTCGACCTAAAACAATGAGTACATGTGAAATGTTAATCCAGTAGAAAAGTACTCGCTGACCTAAATTTTGATTATTGAAAAAGACTGAAATATAGTAATATAATAAGTTGGTAAAAACCAAAATAAATAAATAAATGGTATTTTCAAAGAATGTAATTGAACCAATTACTATTTAAATAATTTAATTGTGAGCTTTTTTCTACTTTTTGTTTTTTTTTTTGAGTAAATTGGATTGGGGGTGGGGGATTCGAACCACAGACCTCTTGGTCATAAATACATACATGTGCCAACTGAGCTATGCTCGCTTTGACTACCTTATGACATTTATCACTCTAAGAAATCAGAACTATGGAGAAGAGAAAAAGAGAGGAAAGGGAGAAAGAAGAGAATAAAAAAGTGTGAAAGAGGATAGATTTAAAAAAATTATAACGACAAGAAGGAGAGAAGTTAAAATTATTACGTGCATCCACTAAATTATTACGTGCATCCACTAAAATTTTATCTTTAGTAAATAAAAATCATAACGCCACGCCACGTGACTTTAATTCAATAGTGGAAGGTGTTCCAAACATTTGACCTTCAATAGTGAAGGGTGTTAAGCGCATTCCAAACATTTGACCTTCAATAGTGGAGGTCCAAACATTTGACCTTTCCAAACATTTGACCTTCAATAGTGGAGGGCCAAACATTTGACCTTCAATAGTGGAGGGTGTTGTGTGCTTCTACAATAAGCGCATTCCAAACATTTGAACGGGGTTGCTAGACGAAAAAAAATAAAAATAAAAATAAAAACCAATTTTTAGAATTTTGTTTGAAAACCACCCTATTTTTCTAAATAGTTTTAAAAATAACACCCCATTTGTTTGAAAACCACCCTATTTTTCTAAATAGTTTTAAAAATAACACCCCACTCTAAATAAAATCTCCATTCGATACGGTAGAAATCCCTATGCTCAGCCTATCATCAGGCCGGACCAGGCCAACCCGGCTCAAATAATCAAAGAGGTCCATAGCTCAATCCATGGGCCTAACTCAATGAACCAAAATTGAATCAGGCTTAAATTAACCCTTCGAATCAAACTTGGATTGACCCAATGAATAAAAATTATTTTTAAATATAAAGTTAAAATTGAATTAAAACTTTATTTATAGAGGAAAAAAATTTCTAATCCTCAAAACTTACCATGTGGGATAATTAAATGAGATTAACAGTCTATTTATAGAAGATGAACCTTTCCCCATCCTCCAAACTTCCGATGTGGGACAATAAAATAAAAGGATGAAACTTTTCTACTCCAATCCTCTCATATTTTTTCTCTATCTAGACTATATATTATTATATTAGATCGGACCTTTGAGTCGGCCCAACGAGCCGATCCAAATACGGCTCAAACGGGCTGACCCATGGGCCGATCCAATTAAAAAAAACAGATCTATATCCAATCCAATGCATGAAAAGGTTGGGCTGGGTCGGGTCGTTCAACCGTTGACCATGGGTCAGAATTGGACCGAACTTGAGTTGGGCTTGGGCCGGCCTTTGGGCTTCAAGCCCGATGATGAGGTTGACCCTCTGCTCGATTCTTCTTCTGCCTTATGCTTTGCATGCTCCTCCTGGTTCCTTTGTTTTTCGGTGAGGTATAGTGTTTATCTGTTTCACAATCTTGTTATACTGACTACTCTTGATTTATAAGCTTTCATAACTATCTAAAAATATTTTGATATTATTATTTTTTTAAATATAAAATTAAATAAAAAAAAATATACGATACAATACAATACTTTAATTTTAATTTCTTACTTAAAAATGTTTAAATCTCTAAATTTGTATCTAATACGAGTTTAAAAAATTTTATTTTGTAAAAAATAATTTAACTATTATATAAAATTTGAATTTAATATCTAATAATACTTTAAAATTTTAATTTTGTGTATAGTTGATTTTAAAAGATTGGAAAGTCGTGCACTAAATTTGTAATTTAGAAACTTCATCAAGAACCAAATAGATATAAATTATAGACACAAAACTCAAAATTTAGGGACTAATAAACTTGTAATTTTTTCTATAAATTAATATATATATATATATATATTCAAAAATATTTTAATACAAATTTGTGTCATCGACATTAAAGTTTTGAATGTCTCTACTATGGTTAAAAAAAAGATCCCTACTATATATTAATGTGTTCAAAATTATCTTCATATAAACGAATTTAAGCCCCCTTACTTCAATTTTTGGATTTGTCATTGCTTATGTCAATGGAGCGGAGCTATGCTCGGTTTGACATCTTTCTTTTAATTCTTTTTTTTTTTTACAAAAATATTTAATAAATGCGAGGATTAAACTCATAATCTTATAGTCTTGGACACAATCTTATGTCTTGAGTATGTTCGGTTTAACATATTTTTTCCAACTCTTCAAACTTTTAAATTGATGTATGCAGAGATCTCATTTACATCATCCTAACAAAATTTTAACACAAAATATGTTAATAAATTAATTAAAAATAATTTAGATGGAACAAAATATTTAATTGGTTACTACTTATTGTTGTTTATGAATAATGAGTCGGTTGTTAAACATATTTGTACACAAATTCAACTTTGCTTCCAACTTTGTGTTTTTAGATTAATAACCGGAAATACACCCTAAAATGTATATTATTTTTTCCTTAAAATATCATTTTGTCCCATATTTTAAGTTTTAATTAATTCAAGTAACTTCAAATATCAAAATTTAATCGGTCTAATAAATTTTAAAATTGCTCACACGAGTATAACTCAATGACACGATCTATCACCTAGTGATCATGAGATCCTAGGTTCAATCCTCCACCCCAACATGTTGTAAAAAAAAATTAAAATTGATCTTTATTATATGGAAAATTTCTTCAATTTTGTTTTATCTAAATTGGTTAAATAATAATAATAATTTTCATACAAGAAAATACCGAATATTTGTACCGATGATCCCCTCCGGGAGTCTTATTGTTTTTTAACCTCCCGTAAAAAATACATGTTTTTTGCCATCTTTGTTAACGTCACTAGGACTATGTTGGATACGGTCGCGAGGGAAAGGTACGTAGTACCCTTCACGAGGGAACTATAATCGTCTCTTTTGCGATCGTGCGCAGCAAAAAAAAAAAAAAATCAAGAAAAAACATTCTCTTTAAAAAAATTAATAATAAATTAATAGTTGGGACCAATTGTTTCTTTTTTTCAAAGATATTTAATTAATGGAAGGATTGATAGTCAAGACACAAGGTTATGTCAATTGAGTTATGTTGGATTTGACAACCGGTACCAATTATTATATTTTCAAATTTTAAATTTAAGCATCATTCTTCATACCCCACATTAATTGTTATTAAAAAAAATTAAGATATAAAAACACTCATGAAAATGTTGTCACATAATCTAAAAAATAGAATTTTAAAATATAAATTCATGTTTTTTTTTTCTTTTTTTAATATATTAGGGTGGAGATTTAAACACAGACCTCGTCAATACATACATATGACAACTAAGTGGTGTGTGCCAAATACAAATTCATGTTCACCAAACAGAATCTGTTGAAAAAATATAATATAAACTGCATGACAAAGAGACAAATCATACCCATAACTCATAAGATAACAGTGTCAGCTCATAAAACACTGGCAAATCTGCAACAAAACAAAACAATTAACAATATTTACTTTTTTTTTTTTTTTTTTTCTTTAATTACCGTACACAAAATTTAAATTTTAGGTTGATTAGATATAAACTATTGGTTTAGTAGTTATGAACTACCTGAATGTTATAGGATCAGACGGTTGCAACTCATCTGCATGAAGATTTGGAATCGCTAGTAATCGTCGACCAACCATACGACGGTGAATTCGTTTCCGAACCTTGTACACACTGTCTGTCACACTACGAAAACTGGTCATACCCGAAGTCGTTACCTTTAGGGGTGTACATGGGTTGGGTTGGAGGGTTTTTCAACCCAACCCGAAAATTTCGGGTTGGTGAATTCTCAACCCAACCCTTCAATTTTCGGGTTGGGTTGACCTTTTTTTTTTTTTTTAATTAATAAATATATATTTTTTAATTAACTTTAAAATCACCGTTAATGAAATTTCTTAATCCTTATTTTTCTTTCAAAATTACCATTAATGAAATTTCTTAATCCTTGATTTTCCTTTCAAAATCATCATTAATCCTTGATTTTCCTTTCAAAATCACCGAATGATTTTTTTTTTTTAAATATAGTGAATTCATTATATATATAATTTTTTTTTTTTTAATATATTGAATTCGGGTTGGTTCGAGTTGAACCGAGCCAAATTTAGTTCAACCCGCGAACCAACCCGAAAATTTGGTTTTTCAAAATAGCAACTCAACTCAATCCATATTTAAAAAAACCCAACCCAACCCGAAAAATTGGATTGAGTTTCGTGGGTTGCGGGTTTTTTGAACACCCCTAGTTACCTTAACCGTAAGGGGGGAATGCCAAAGTCACCGCTAGTGACTAATTGTAATTATCTAAACAAAATTAGATACAAAAGTTATTCAGATTAAAGGACTAAATTGTAATTTAATATTATTTATTTATTTATTTTATTTGAAAAAAAAGAGGTTTTAAAAAGAGACGTACAAAAATCTCCATTCATTAGAACCAGAGGTAACAATGGAGCAACCAACCGATACAGTAGAAATTCCTCTGCTCGATTCTTCTTCTTCTTCTTCTTCTTCTTCTCCTCGAAGAACTACTTCAACACTGCAAGCTCTTGGAAACATCGTCGTCTCCGTCGTCGGAACCGGCATCTTAGGCTTGCCTTATGCTTTCAGAATCGCCGGTTGGGGTGCTGGATCATTTGGCGTCGTACTTGTCGGTTTCGCCACCCTCTATTGCATGCTCCTCCTGGTTCGTAATTTCTTATTCTTCTTGTTTCTTTTGTTTTGAATTTAGATTGATTGAGGCTACTGGATTTTGGTAAATGATCCTCCTGTTCGGAATTCGGATGATGAAATTGCTTAGGATTCTTATGCTTTCGTGATTCCGGAATCTCAGAGAATGTACTGTTCGCTGTTCGCTGCTTCAATTGCGCTTTTTTCTCTACCTTGTTAACTTATGAAAAGTTTGAATGCTGCTGTATGCCTAAATGTTTGAATTATTCTGGTTGATTCCTCGGAATGCTATTACGGTAAGGTATAGTGTTCATTTAATCTGTTTGGCTAATTAATTTTAGGAATCTGAGAGAATGGTTCGGTGATTCTACTGCGTTTTTTTTCTACCTTGTTAACCAATGAAAAATTTGAATGCTGTTTTATGTGTAAATGTTTGAATTATTGTGTTTAATTCATTGCAAAGCTATTTTGAAGTTGGAGTTCTGTTCAATTTTCTCGTTTATGTAAGGTGATCCATTGTTCAGATGATGAAATTGATTAAGATTCATAAGTTTTCATGGTTAACTATTTTGGCGAATTCATTTTCTGAATCTTAAAGAATCTGTTTGGAACTACTGCGCTTTTCTTCTACATTGTTAACCAATAAATTTTTCTGAATGCTGTATGTTTAAATGTTTGAAGTATTGTGTTTAATTCATTGCAAAGCTATTTTGAAGTTGGAATTCTGTTCAATTTTCTCGTTTATGTAAGGTGATCCATTCTTCAGATGATGAAATTGATTAAGATTCATAAGCTTTCATGGTTAACTATTTTGGCGAATTCATTTTCTGAATCTTAAAGAATCTGTTCGGAACTACTGCGCTTTTCTTCTACATTGTTAACCAATAAATTTTCTGAATGCTGTATGTTAAAATGTTTGAATTATTGAGTTTGATGCCTTTGTAAAGCTATTCTGAAGTTGTAGTTCTGTTTGATTTTCTCGTCATTAAAGGTGAAGTGTAGGGAGAAATTGGCATCACAAGGAAGATCCAAGGAATCAATAACGTATGGTGATTTGGGATACATATGCATGGGAAGCAAAGGTCGCTACCTTACGGAGTTTCTCATTTTCTTTGGTCAATTTGGAGGCTCGGTGGCATACCTAGTATTTATTGGTCAAAACCTTTCATCTGTATTTCAAGGTCATAGCCTCGCATTATCATCCTATATATTTTTTATAGCAGCAGTTGAAGTTGTGTTGTCATGGATTGGAAGTCTGGCTGCTTTAGCACCCTTCAGTATCTTTGCTGATATTTGTAACACAATAGCAATGGGAATAGTGGTGAAAGAAGATATACAAAAAGCAATAGCGGGTGGATTTTCGTTTGAGAAAAGAACAGCGATAACATCAAATTTGCGAGGTTTGCCGTTTGCAGGAGGGATGGCAGTGTTCTGTTTTGAAGGATTTGGCATGACATTGGCTTTGCAGTCCTCTATGAAAGACAAGGCTGCATTCCCAAAGGTTCTTGCTCAGGCTCTTGTAGGGATAACCACTGTGTATGTTTTGTTTGGATTCTCTGGATACATGGCTTATGGTGATGATACCAGAGATATTATCACTCTGAATCTCCCCAATACTTGGTCTACAAAAGCAGTTCAGGTAACTTTTCATTCATTTTCCACCATCATCTTCTAGATAAGATTCCAGAACCAGTTAAGAACTTAAGATCATAAAGTCCATTTGTGTTCTTGAACTCATTCGCTGTCTTGTTTGCATGTTTGCATTTTCAGGAAGTTTATTGTCTTAATGTGAACTAAATAGGTTAACTTATTTGACTCTAATGAGGGTTAATTTAAACTTCTGACAAGATTTTCGCTAGGGTGTAAATTACAAATCATCAGCTAGCTGTACCTGTGCGTTTTTATCACTATGTCATATGCTACTTGTGTCAAGTTGGGCATTTGTCATTTTCATGTAGATTCTCCTATGCATGTGCTGCTGATTGAATTTATCTTTTTCTTTTTGTTTTTTCGTTGTTCATAGCTAGACAAGTTTCTTTGATTTGAGGTCGTTTCAATGATCTATGGGAAAAGTGCCCATTTCTGCTCAAGACTACCCTTTTTTCACAAAAAAATTAATGAACATTCAAAATTGTGCATAAGCAATGTTGTCAAAAGAATCTTTCTGACGCTGTCGAATGTTGAGTACTTTCTCCTCCTCTACAGTAAAAATCATGGGTTTTAGAATTCTGATCTGTAGTTCTCTGTATTTGCATTGCATCTGTATGACGTTAAATCCATAATTAGAAATGTACTTTTAGGAACTAATCAAACTCTACCTTTTGTTTACTTTGATATTTTCATCCCTAAAACTCATCATTAATACTTTCATCATACTATCTTGGTCCTCTTCAAAAGAGGTGTGTCAACTTTAATCATATTAAGGGCATGTGTGGGAGTGATTTTGAAATGGTTAAAATCACTTTTGTCATGTTCAAGATCCCTCCGAAATATGCTTTTAATCATTCGAAATCAATTTTGATGGTATGAAAATTGCGTTTAAAAATGTGAAATCAATCATTAAATTGATTTTGAATGATTATAGACATGTTTCAGAGTGATTTTGAACATAGGAAAAATGATTTAAACCATTTCAAAATTACTCACAAACATGAAAACAAAATGGAGTATCGTAGAAAGCTAATGATTCGTTGCTAGAGAATGTCTCCTAATAGATTTGAATAATCAAAAGTTCAAAACCATTTCTCCTAATATTGATGAATTAAAAGCTACTTTAAGGTTGTAGGTTTCTTTCCGAGTAATGTATAAACTAAACCTCCTCTTAAGATGAGATCTTCAAGGCATAAGAATTAAGAAGTTTATTTGAGAAGATTTTCCCTTCACTTTATAAACTAGTTAATGGGTCTTCCCTGGATCTAGAATTTGAAATGTCCATAAATTTGTCTTTTTCTTAGAATTCAAACCCTTCTCATCATTTAGTTTCTCTTTCTAGTTTGTAATAGTACATTGGGTAAAATACACTTTTTGTCCCGAGTTTGAGGATAAGTTTCTATTTAGTCCCCGACCTTTAATAATGGTTCTAAAAGGTCTCTAACTTACGGAAAGATGATTTGACAGGTAAGTTGACGACTAGATTTATTGACATGATTTTTTATCGAGTGTATTTTAATTTTTAACCTAATACATTTTAGTATACCAGAAAATAGAGCAAATTTTCTCACTCAAATCTTAAATATGCTTCAGATTGGATTGTGTGTGGGGCTAGTTTTCACCTTCCCTATGATGTTGCATCCAATCAACGAGATTGTGGAGGGTAAGTTGAAACAAAGCAACTGGTTCGAGAAGATCTCGAACCAAAACAGTGGTAATGTATTTTCAGGAAAGCGAGTGAAGGTAGCTACGTACATCAGTCGGGCGATCATCGTGCTCGGGTCGGCCATGTTGGCTTCATTTGTTCCAGGTTTCGGCATTTTTGCGTCGCTTGTTGGCAGTACGGTATGTGCTTTAATCTCATTTGTTTTACCTGCATTTTTTCACCTAATGTTAATGGGTTCTTCTCTAAGCTTGGGGCAAAAAGTTTTGGATTCTTTTATTTTGATATGCGGATTGCTTTTTGCTGTTTATGGTACTTATAATACTATTGTTGGTATTTGAGCTGCTGTTGACTGTTGATATGTAACTTAAACTACATTTTATAGTAAAATGGCTGTTTATAAACTATATACTATAGCATTTCCTCTTCTTTTTTCTTCTTTTTTTTTTTTTTTTTTTTTTTTTTTTCTTTAATTTATTTATTTTATAAATCATTGTTCATGTTTTTCTTTTGGGAGATGGATTGGGAGACTTTTTTTTTAGAGATTAGTATGTACATGTGTTCTCAGGTTTGCAATTTAATCCCTACATTTCTTTCTTTCTCATCTTGTTCTGATTTTATTTTTTTTTAGAAGAAAAAAAAACCCTTCTGGTTTGTACTTTGTAGTGGCAGCCTTGGTTATAAGGATGGCGGAAATTCTTCGCCGGAGACCTTTACGAGCCGTTAGGTTTAAGGTTTAAGGTTTCACTGGGTGTCCATGAGTAACTATGTCGTTAGGTTTAAGGTTTAAGGTTTCACTGGGTGTCCATGAGTATGTCTGGTAATAAGATGACTAAAAATCAAATAAATCAAATATTAGTTTTTTTTTTTTTTTTTGAGAAAAAATATTATTAGTTTGAATGGACATAAGATGACTGAAAATCAAATATTATTAGTTTGAATGTTATCAAATTTTTATAAGAATAAATAATGTTTATGTTTGTTTTATGAGATTAATCTTATAATTATGATATGTTATTAATAAAATAATCCAAATTGATTCCAAAAAGAAATAGTTTTTAAAAATCTATAATTAATATATATAACATTTGATAATAAATATAGGCAATTGCATATATATATATATATATATAACACAAAATAATAGTAAGTCTAGCATACTCTAAAAGTATTTATAAATATTGTTAATTTTATCAATTATAGAGGTTTATCGTTGATAGCTTATAAAATGATCTATAGTGATAGAGGTATATGGTCCATAGACTATAAAATGATCTCAATGATAGATGTATAAACTATGAAAATGGTCTTGGTGATAGAGGTGATAGACTATAAAAATGGTCAACACTGCAAAAATTTAAAAAAAAATTATATTTACGAATATGACAATTAATTTTGTCACCCATTACAATTATGTTGATAAATAATTAAATATATTATTAATTAATGAATTAATATTTTCATAATTAACCTTTAATGTCAAATTACAAATTTGGTTATATGGTTTGCACATGGTGTCGTTACTTTAAAAGTTTGAAAGTTTTAATGGGATGATATGGACAATACTACAAGGACCCATGACAACATCATGACAAGATCAATGATCATCACTTGGAGAAGCCATGAACAAACATATCTACGAATTAGTAACGTCCTATTGTATTGTTTTGATTTCGACTGCTTAAATCTTTCTGATGGTATTCTGGATGATAGCTGAATTTGATATCATTTTAAAGCTCTTTGAAAGAGATTACTATCCATATAAAAAGCACTCCAATTCGAGAACACGAAAATAAGTTAACGTCAAACTATTGACTGAAAATTTTTCATATATGATTTTCTGCACTTTTATATAAGGTATTTTTTTTAAAACTTTTGAGAGGGTTTTGTTTGAAAATTATCAACCATTTTCTTTGAGAAAGTCTTAGAATTATTTTAATTTAATTATTAGAATAAAATTTATTTTTCCCGGTGAAGTTGACAACTATATGACTACATGCTTTCATTCTATAAGATACTTTTGTTATACAATTTTGGAGGTAACGAGACATATGATCTTTTTTTTATATGAGATTTTGATAGAAGTCTCTCTTATTTTTTAGTGAGATATATGGCTCTTTGTTAAAAATAGATGAATTGTAATATAGCGTGATGTACTAAAATATTCTCGATGGTAAATACAATCAAAAAAATTAAATTAAATCTAAAATCTCATGAATTAAGAGATATCCTCCTAGAGATGTCCATTTGCCCCGCCCCGAATGGGACGGGGAATCCCCGATTACACGGGGAATGGGGCAGGGAGCGGAGAATTTTTTTTGCCCCGTTAGCTAAACGGGGCGGGGGCGGGTAATAGCATACCCGCCCCGCCCCGTATACTTTTATATATATACATATATACATTATTCATCAAAAAATTAACTACACACTTCTTTTTTTATCTAAAAAAAATACACATTTTACCAATAAAGTTTCAAAAAAACACCCATCTTACAAATAAAGTTTATGAAATTAAATATATATAATATTAATCAACTTAACAAATAGCAAAACTTAAAAAAAAATGGATAAAAATAAATTAAAAAAGTAAATTATTCGCGGGAAAAATTATCCGCGGAGAATACCCCGCGAATTTCCCGCGGAGAATACCCGCCCCGTCCCCGCGAAATTAAACAGGGAATTTCACGGGAACGGATAATGAATTGGGGGACGAGAACGGGAGCGGAGAAGGCATTATCCGACCCCGCTCCATGACCATCTCTATATCCTCCGGATTACAAACTTAAACAAATCACATAAAATTACATCATACATCATTGCCTTTTGCATTCAAACAAAATAAAAAGAAATTTAATTTGAATTGAATGATATAATTGAAACATCCAATCACATTTATAAAAAGTAAACAAACTACTTGCATGCACACAAATCACATAAAATTAAATCATTGCCTTTTGCATTCAAACAAAACAAAAAGAAATTTGATTTGAATGGAATGATATAATTGAAACATCAAATCACAATTATAAAAAGTAAACCAACTACTTGCATGCCCATCACATCACAACCTCCAAGATAAGTTGGAAAGGTAACTTCTCATTGATGGGGAAAAAGAAATTCTAATCAAAGCAATGGTCGAAGCAATTCCTACTTATGTGATGTGTTGGGATTCCTACTTATGTGATGTGTTGTGTTGGAAAGAATTTCTAGTACATCCAGTGTATGAAATTCTTCATACCCCTCCATTGAATGATCGTCACATGTAGATTTGTTTCTCCTAAAAAATGTGTAAAAATATGAGTGGAGCCTACATTTTTTATTTTATTTTTTTTTAACCGTTCTCTCCATCCTTGCACAATTTTTGTTTTACTTCTCTCCCATCTTCTTAGTTCTCATTTCTCTTCATCTTTCTCTTTTTTTAAACAATTCTAAAATTTTATCACCACCACTACCACAGAACCGTCGCTGTAACGATATCGCCGCGCCCAAATGAGGAGCCCACAATTTTAGGTAAAATAACAAATTCAGATCCGGACGTAAGTGAGTTTAACGGCGGCAGTTGCAGCTGCGGCTCAATGATAATGGTGGTGATTAAGAGTGGCTTAGAAATAGGAAGAGAAAGGAGAGGGAAGAAGATGAAAGGAAGAGAAAAGTAAAAAATAAAAAATGTGAAAAGGGAGAGAGGAGAGAGAATTAAAAATAAATAAAAAATCGGGAGTGAGAAATTAAGACGTGGGTCCCACTCATATTTTTACCGATTTAACAAATTAATTTAAAATTACACGTGGCTTGAATTGAATGAAAGAGGTATGGAGATTACATGTGGCTTGAATTGAATGAAAGAGGTATGGAGAACTTCCCTACCACGGATGTACTAGAAATTCTCCTTATGACTTATCTAACCAAATATGTGGCAAAGTTCTGGTGGGGTCGTCTAGACACAATCCCAAAATTCATTGAGTGAAATGGGATCATTTATGTTACCCAAAGGAAAAATGTGGCCTTCAATTTCGTTGCGTAGAAGGTTTTAAGCAATCTTTGGTGGCAAAGCAAGTTTGGAAGTTGCTTCATTTTCATCACTTATGGCTTGAATATTTAAAAGCAAATATTTTTCAAACTCATTTGTCCTTGATGCACAACTGGGAAATAATCCCTCTTTTATTTGGCGAAGCCTTATATGGGGACGCGACCTTCTAAAATTGGGGCTTCGTCGGAATATAGGCAATGGTGTGGACACCCTAGTGTTTGGTATGCCGTGGGTGTCAAGGGAAAGATCTTTCAAACTTATATCTAGTGTACAACCTCTATGGACGGAGACGACAATTAGCAAACTAATCAATGACCAAGGCTAGTGGAACATTCGATATCTCAGACTACTAATGAGGGAGGATGTGGAGATCGCTCGGAATATACCATTATGCAAGACAAATCGAAAAGATTGGTGACTCTGACACTACACGAAAGATGCTTTTTTTTTAACAAGAAATGCCTACAATTTTTTTTTTGTAACTTTCGGTCCGAGAACATCAAACACTAATAGTGAGTGTGTTGAGGAGTGGTGGAAGTTATTATGGAATTTGAAGATCCCAAATAAAATAAAATAAAATCATGTGGAAATTGTTTCATAATATTCTCCCTACCAACCACAATTTTTGTGCTAGAAAAAATCCTATACATCCTTAGTGTGTGATGTGTGGAAAGAAGCGAGACAGTAGAACATACCTTCTTCAGGTGTAAAAGAGCTAGAAGTATTTGGTTGTTGCTTTTCCCTCAGCTCCCGATGACCAATTTAAGTAAGGTTTTCATCCCTGGCGGACTCTTGACTGCCCAGAAGTTACTGAAGCCCAGCGATATGGAGCTGTTTTGCATTAGATGTTGGGCGATTTGGTCTGATCGCAACCAGATTAGGGTTCACAAACTCATCCCCCAATCGAATCAAGGGCTGATTGGATCATCAAATATTGTTTAGAGGCAAACCCGATTGGTTCTAAACCGAAAGCTGAAGATTTTCAAAATCTTTTTGTCCCGAGATGGAGGCCTCCGGATGTGAATTTCTTCAAGCTCAACGTAAATGCAGCGTGCCACCCCATTCTTCATCGATCGGGTTTCAGAGTTGTGATCTGAGATTCGTCTGAGGCTTTAATGGTTGCTGGTACTAAGGGTTTCGAAGTTGTGATCCGAGATTCGTCTGAGGCTTTAATGGTTGTTGGTGCTGCATGTATTGAATCACGGCTCGATCCCTTCGCAGCGGAAGCAACGACCCTCCTCTGATATTGAGATGGCGATTCGATATGGTTTCTCAAATCTTGTGGTTGAATCAGACTCTCAAGGTCTGGTTTCGACCATTTCCACGAACCATCTTGCTTCCTCTACCACTAGAGCGATTCTGGGGGAAATTTGTAATGAAATGAACATTTTTGTTGGGTGTTGCATTCAATTCATCTCAAGAAAGATAAATGGTGTGGCCTACTGTTAGTTAAACTCAAAGTGCCTAAAATAGAGGAAGAAGAATAGTCTTCCCTTTATCCTAAAGTTTAGGATGGTGGGTTTACTATCATTAGTTGAGGAACTTTACCAAGTTTCTTAATCATTGTTTTTAGTAATGGTTATTCTTAGATAGATGTTATTTTTGGCATTAAGAAATGTGTATTTAAAGCTAGTTATTATTGAATGAAGATGTAGTAGTTGCATTCCCATTTCTCTTCTCTCTTTGAAACAACAGTGGTATCAAAGCTAAAATTCTTAAGGGGCCTGTGAGTGAGAGTTAGTGAGATATCCCTTAGAGAAACCGAGTGATACACTTTGAGATTTGAGTGAGATGGAATCAGGATCGAGCAGTCTTTCTTCACTGGCTCCACCAGTGTTTGATGGAGAAAACTACCAAGCATGGGCTATCAGAATGCAAGCCTACATGGAGGCTTGTGATTATTGGGAAGCAGTTGAGAGCGACTATGAGGTTGCTGCACTTACCGATAATTCAACAATCAACCAGATCAAGACTCACAAGGAGAGGGTCACCAGGAAGGCAAAAGCTAGAGCTTGCCTATATGCAGCTGTGTCTTCATCCATATTCAACAGAATTATGGCCTTGAAGTCAGCAAAGGAGATCTGGGACTTCCTCAAAGGTGAGTATGAAGGTGATGAGAGGATCAAGGGCATGAAAGTGTTGAACTTGGTGAGGGAATTCGAGAGAATGCAAATGAAGGATTCTGAGTCCATTAAAGAATACTCAGACAAGTTGATTGCGATTGCCGACAAGGCAAGAGCATTAGGAACTGATTTATCTGACAATAGATTGGTTCAGAAAATTCTGGTTTCAGTTCCTGAGAAATATGAAGCAACCATTGCTTCCTTAGAAAATACCAAAGACCTCTCTAAACTCAAGGTGATAGAGTTAGTAAGTGCTTTGCAAGCACAAGAGCAGAGAAGGTTGATGAGGCAAGAAGGAAGCATTGAGGGGGCACTGAAAGTCAGAATGCAACAAGGAGAAGGTGGAAGAGAGAAGAAGTGGAGAGGGAGAAAGGAAAGTGGCAGCAGTAGCTCAGATTATGCTGTAAAGGATGATGGAAGTGCAGGTTTCAGCAAGGGCAGTGCATGCAAGCACTGTGGGAAACATAATCATCCACACTTCAGATGTTGGAGAAGGCCAGATGTGAAGTGTAGAAGGTGTCATTCAATGGGGCACATTGAGAGATTCTGTAAGGGATCTCAACAGCAAGGAGGAGCACATGCTGCAGTACAACAAGAAGAAGATCGACTTTTTGTGGCTACCTGTTTCTCATCAGTCACTCAATGTGACAGTTGGTTGGTTGATAGTGGGTGTACCAATCACATGACAGGTGACAAGGAGTTGTTCAAGGACCTTGACAAGTCATTCAAGTCAAGGGTGAAGATAGGAAATGGTGAGTATCTAGAAGTGAAGGGGAAGGGCACAGTGTCAATAGAGAGCTGTGTAGGAACCAAGTTGATTACTGAAGTGCTCCTAGTTCCTGAGATTGATCAAAACTTATTAAGTGTTGGTCAACTAGTAGAGAAGAGATTCAAAGTATTATTTGAAGAAGGAAAGTGTCTTATTCTCGATTCCAATGGGAATAAGTTGTTCAAAATAAAAATGCAGCACAAGTGTTTCTTATTGGATCCACTCGAGAAGGAACAAATAGCTTTCAAGTGTCAAGTGAGTGACACTGAGCTATGGCACAAGAGGTTGGAGCATTTTCATCAGAAGGGGTTGCAGTATTTGCAGAAGAATGAGATGGCAGTTGGAGTACCAGTTCTGGAGGAGCTGAAAGCAAACTGCAAAGCTTGTTTGACAGGGAAGCAAACGAGACTACCATTCAAGAAGTCAATTTGGAAAGCAACAGAGAAGTTGCAGCTCATCCACACTGACTTGTGTGGACCTCAACCAACTCCCTCACTCAATGGTAGTAGGTATTTCATTATTTTTATTGATGATTATACCAGAATGTGTTGGATTTACTTCATGAAGCATAAGTCTGAAGTAGCTGAAGTGTTTCTGAAGTTTAAAAGATGGGTTGAGAATCAGAGTGGTTGTCAGATTCAGGTGGTGAGGTCCGATAACGGGACTGAATACACGTCACAAAGGTTCAATTTCTTCTGTGAAGAATCTGGAATAGAGCATCAGCTCACTGCTCCATATACTCCACAACAAAACGGAGTCAGTGAGAGGAAGAACAGGAGTATTATGGAGATGACAAGATGCATGTTGCATGAGAAGAACTTGTCAAAGGAGTTTTGGGCTGAAGCAGCAAATACATCAGTTTTTTTATTGAATAGACTACCTACAAGGGTATTGGAGAAGAAGACACCGTATGAAGCTTGGTTTAACACTAAACCAAAACTGAAAAATTTGAAGGTGTTCGGTTGTTTGTGTTTTTCGCATGTTCCATATATGAAGAGAGACAAGTTGAGCGAAAAGGCAGAACCAGGAATATTTGTAGGCTATAGCATGATGTCTAAAGCCTACAAGATCTATCAACCTCACACAAAGAAGATGGTGATTAGCAGGGATGTTCAGTTCTTAGAAGATGAAGAGTGGGACTGGGCAGAAGAAGCAGAGGTGAAACAACAAGAAGTCTCTTTAGATCCTGATGAACTGGTTGATGATGCACCAGTTAGAGGGACTAGACTGCTGATTGAGGTATATGAAAGAAGTAGTGTAGCTGTGTTAGAGCCTGCAGGGTATGAAGAAGCTAAAAGAAATCAGAAGTGGCTGGATGCAATGAAGGAGGAACTGAGTATGATAGAGAAGAACAAGACGTGGGAGCTGGTAGAGAGACCTACAAACAGGAAAGTGATTGGAGTCAAATGGGTCTTCAAGACCCAATTGAATCCAGAGGGCTCTGTGAACAAGCTCAAGGCCAGGTTAGTGGTCAAAGGGTATGCACAAGTCTGGGGAGTTGATTTCTCTGAGACTTTTGCACCTGTTGCAAGGATGGACACAATCAGGTTGCTACTGGTTGTGTCAGCTCAACATGGATGGAAGGTGTATCAGCTGGATGTGAAGTCGGCATTCCTGAACGGAGTGTTAGAAGAAGAGATTTATGTTGAGCAACCAGATGGATTCATCACACCAGGGCAAGAGCAAAATGTTTACTTATTGAAGAAGGCTCTCTATGGTTTGAAGCAAGCTCCTAGGGCATGGTACAACAAGATGGATGAACATTTGCTGAACTTGGGATTTGTGAAGAGTCTGAGTGAATCAACACTCTATGTGAAGAAATCAAGTATTGGTCTTGTGATTGTATCTCTCTATGTAGATGATTTGCTGGTAACAGGAAGTGATGGTGCTCAGATAGAGGTTTTCAAGCAAGAAATGATGAAGGTGTTTGAGATGACTAATCTAGGTCTGATGCATTACTTCCTGGGTATGGAGATTCAACAAGGACAAAATGAAGTGTTCCTCTGTCAGAAAAAGTACATGAGAGAGATATTGAAGAGGTTCAATATGGAGGAGTGTAAAAGTGTGAACACTCCAATGAGTGAAAAAGAGAAGTTGCAGAAGGCTGATGGAGAAGAACCTGCAGATGAGAATGTGTACAGAAGTCTAGTTGGATGTCTCATGTATCTCACATGCACTAGACCTGACATCATGTACACTGTAAGTGTCTTATCGAGATTTCTTCACTGTACAAGTAAGAATCATATGATTGCTGCAAAAAGGGTTCTGAGATATCTGAAAGGCACAATGTCTTTTGGAATAAAATTCAGCAAAGTTGAGAGCTTTGAGTTGCAGGGTTACTCAGACAGTGATTGGGCTGGGTCATTGGATGATATGAAGAGCACCTCTGGGTATTGTTTCACTTTTGGCGCAGGGTGTTTTTCGTGGTGTTCAAAAAAACAAGATATAGTGGCTCAGTCAACTGCAGAAGCTGAGCTCATTGCAGCAACTGCAGCAGTCAACCAAGCTGTTTGGTTGAAGAAGTTGATGCATGACTTGCATCTAAAGCAAGAGATGAGTGTGAAGGTGTTTGTGGATAATCAAGCTACTTTAGCTATTTCATTGAATCCGGTTTTTCATGGAAAGACCAAGCATTTTAAGATCAAGTATTATGTTCTGAGAGACATGCAGAAGGAAGGAGAAGTGCAATTGGTCCATTGCAGCTCGGAGGAGCAAATAGCAGATATCTTCACTAAGTCTTTTAATGTTGGTCGTTTTCAAGCTCTTAGGAGCAAGCTAGGTGTTTGTAGCATTTGAGTTAGGAGGAGTATGTTAGTTAAACTCAAAGTGCCTAAAATAGAGGAAGAAGAATAGTCTTCCCTTTATCCTAAAGTTTAGGATGGTGGGTTTACTATCATTAGTTGAGGAACTTTACCAAGTTTCTTAATCATTATTTTTAGTAATGGTTATTCTTAGATAGATGTTATTTTTGGCATTAAGAAATGTGTATTTAAAGCTAGTTATTATTGAATGAAGATGTAGTAGTTGCATTCTCATTTTTCTTCTCTCTTTGAAACAACACCTACAATAGTGTAAATTGGGCTTTAACCAATGTTATGTCTGAAGTCTGGTTTAGTCATGGGTCGGTCTCACTCACTAAGTTGCTTGATCTGGATTTAACTCCTTGTAGCCCAATGGGCATTCTTTCTGGTTAATTAAGTTTGGAAAATCATAGTAAATAGGGAATTCAGGTAAATAACCCTTCTTGGGATCCCGTTTTGATTGATATCCCTTTAAAAAAAGTGAAATACATGTCCCTTTTTTTATTTCTCTCTCCTCTCTTCTTTGTTACGTATTTACCATTTTTATTTTTCAACATTTTTATTTTAAAAAATAAATCCCTTTTTTTCTCCCCTGATTTTATTCTTATATTCATTCTCTCTCATGATTTTAATTTAATAGATAAAATTTCATTCTATTTCTACCTCATATCTCAAAACATTCTTCTCCTCAAGCCTCCTCCTTCCTCTCCTCACGTCGTCTCTCCTCTCCTCTCCTCACGTCGTCTCTCCTCTCTTCTCCTCACGTCGTCGCCACTCTCCCTCCTCATGCCATCGCCGCCCTCCTCTCTTCATGCCGTTGTCACCTACTTTTTTCTCACTCTGTCGCCGCCCTCTTCTTCTTCCCGACGAGGTTAGATTATTAATGGCACATTTGTTTGAAAATATGAATGAAGGTTTAACACTTAGAAGTTTTATGGTCTATGGATGAAGGTTTCAAGATAGCGGACACGCTTGCTGTGGGAGTGACCAATTTAGAGGGTATTATAATTGTGGAAGAAAGAGAGGAACTTTGTCATTTACTCATTGTGAGAATCTCGAAGACGGTA
The DNA here is from genome assembly GCA_028017165.1 of Herpetospermum pedunculosum. NCBI lineage: Eukaryota > Viridiplantae > Streptophyta > Magnoliopsida > Cucurbitales > Cucurbitaceae > Herpetospermum > Herpetospermum pedunculosum. The sequence goes on from CM051525.1 coordinate 59,621,892, forward strand.
TGTTCTATGATTCCTTTCATCCCACTAAAAAAGTTTTCAAGCAGATTGCAAAATCTATTTCATTCCCAAATCCAGGTAATTAACTTTGTACTCACTTTTATTTCCGATCAAGGATCTCTATAATAAGTTCACTATAATTTGCAAGTTGCAAGGAGACTCTAATTTACAAGTTGCAAGTTTATACTTTAATTTCGCAAGTTTATGCTCTAGTTGCAAGTTTATACTCTAATTACAAGTTGCAAGTTTATAAAGTAATTACAAGTTGCAAGTTTACACTGTAATTCACTATATGTTATAATTGCAAATGTAAGTTTACACTGTATGTCATGGCATGAATGTTGTCACTATATGTTTTTTTTTTTGGGCAAATTGCAGAATTGCAAGTACTGAAAACTGGAAATACACTGTAATTTCAAGTTGTAAAACTGGACATACACTATAATTGCAAGTTGCAAAACTGTAAATACACTGTAATTGCAATTTGCAAAACTGCAAATACACTGCAATTACAGTGAATTGCAAAAACAATGTTTTTACACTTCTAGTGATTTGCAAATATAAATACATTGTAATTGTATTTGTAATTCTATGTTTATTTTATCCATAATTTTATTTATATAATTTTCAAATTAAAAAAAAAATCAAATTATTTTTTATTTTGTTTTTAAATTTAAATTATACTAAAGTACTAATAATTTTTAAATGTTGTCAATTTTTATTTTGTTTTTAAATTATATTTTTTTTAGAGAGATGAGTAATATATATATATATATATATATATATATATATATATATATATATATATATATATATATTTTTCCTGTTGGAAGATTAGAGGAGAAAGAGGGAAAGGAGGAAATCTTGGGAGAGAGAGAGTTCATTTTGTTTTATTTTAATTACTAAATCTTAAAAATGAGGGAATAGATTTAGATCTTAGGAGAGTAAATAAGGAATGAAAAAGACAGGGGAACGAGATTAAACTAAAAAAAAACGTATATCAAACTTTTAAAAATAGAGACGTCTACAGTCTATCGATTTTGAGAATACAAAAAAAAGTCATTTGTCTTTTTACCCACGAAGTTTCTGTTTGTTTCTAAAAGAAAAAGATGATTAATTAAAAATCTTCTGTAAACGTGTTTGTGTAAAAAAATGAAAGACAAATTGTAGAAGAAAGCAAAACGCAACCCTTTAGTTGGAGCAAACAAAAACCCACCCCAAGCATTCCAGTCTCGACCAAGCTTCACTGTAGCTTTATCTTCATCGATCTTATATGTGTAATTCTAACCTCTTAAACCCGCATAATTTTATTTTTGTTAGGACGAGAACTCTAAAATTCTTGAACCGAATGCAAAAGAAATCGGTAAAGAATAAATTATAAGGGGATTTTAAAATAAATGTTACATTTAAAACTTTTTAAATAAAAGCCTAAAGGTGACTAGGAACCAGAATTATAATTTAAAACATTTTTACTTTGTAGGTGAGAAATACAAGTATAACTATGGATCTAGTTACATTTCCATCAGCCTTCTCTGCTTATAAAATTTCACTCAACAATTTCAAGATTAGAGCAGACATTCCCCCTAAGCCTAAAAGCTTCCCTAGAAATGTACAACACAAATTGAAAATTACAGCCAAGTAAAAGTGAAGAAAACCCCATGGCATAACCTGAATTTACTTGGTTGCAATTTTCAACTAATCCTGTAGAAATTCAGTAGTTGCCATGGGTTAGCAAAGTACACACCAAATCAGTTACTATTTACTAATGAATTTACACAAGTTCTGAAAGACCAACCTTTTGGCTCATAAGAATTTCGACTGCTATATTAAGGTCCCCGTCCGCCGCTGCCAGTGCAACTTCTACCTGGGTCTGTAAAAATTCGAAAATAACTCGAGTCAAAGGTTGCCACTAGTTTATACATGTTTGTATTTTTCTAAAAGTATACAGTAACCATGAAACAAAACATTCTCAGAAGTTGATTGAGTTGTTAATTGTAAAATAGTCTTTTAAGAGTAGGATGTTAGAGACCATCCGTTTGATCTTAACAAACACCTAACGAACAATTTTGCATTTTCAAAAGGCAGGTCATGCATAAAAGTGAAAGCATCCAAAACCTCCAGGTCAAAAAAAAAGGCATCCAAAATCCAACAGTTAGAAGTACGTAGTTTTTTCTGGAGGGTTAGAGGCGAACGAAAACCTCGATTTTTCTAAAATCAATAATCGAACCGCCATTTTGTTTTGTTTTGGTCTTGAATAGAATCTTCCATCTTGATTAATGGGAAAAATGAGTTTATATATGTCAACGTCTATAACTAGCATCAAGGCACGGTAGAGCTGGAAACAAACATCAAGATAACCATTTGATTTTTGGTTTTTTAAAATTGTGCTAAAGACGAGTCTAAGCATGTATGACACAAAATCTTCTAATTAAAATGGATCGACGAGGCTGCTAATCCTGGTACAAACCTTCTCAGGTAAGAAAAATTTACATGTTTAGAACTATACTAATAATTATGGTATTGTAAATATTAGAGCACAGGGGACTGGGGAGTAAGATAAGAAAGTACTTGTCCATATAGTCGCATAGTTCACAATTTTATTTTAAATAGTAATAAAAACAGGGTATTGCAATGCAATGCAATGGAGTAAAAAAGTTACCTTTTCAAAACCCATTGATACTAACTTTTGAATCTCTGCATCAGAGGCAACTGATCTCTGCAACAAATTCACAATTAAACCAAAGATACTCTGGAAAGAGAAAAAAATATGCAGGGAAGTCGAGGCGAACCTGGTTTTGTATTGGGGTTGTCCGATCTACTACCACACTGTCGTTTTGCCTAACAAAATCAATAAGTAAAACCCTATAAGATGTTGGGGTAAGAAAATCAAGCATGGCACTGCATAAGAGCACTGATTTCTGTATCAACACTTACACTTATAAAATGCTTCTTGAAGAATTTAAAGCACTTCTTTAAATTATTATTTTTTTAATTAATTAATTTATTTTTAGATGAAGCACCTACTAGGTTTTATGCAAAAAAATAAAAGAAGGAAAGAAAAAACCTATCAAATATTTATAAGGGAAATACTTAGATATTTCCAGAATTTATTTCATTTCTTTTTAATATCTGCAAGCCTTTCAAAGCATTCTCAAACAGCCCCAGAATGTAAATCTCCAATTTTTCATAGTTTTAGATTTCTATAAATTTGAAATACCAACATGGACATTTTTCATTATTAACTGTACTGAATGCCAAAATTTTCACTTCTACCAATTGCCAAATCATAGACCAATTTCAAAAGTCAATACATCATAGACAATGTTTAGAATTGTACAAGTGAACGAGTATTACAGAGCTTTTGAGTCTGAAAAAATTGTCTAATTCACTTTAGAGTTCCGATCATACATTTCTCAGGTCAAGGCATACATAATTCATAGTACAAATGAAAAAAAGAAAAAAACTTATTACCTTCCATCAGATGACTGACGGTCTGCGGCACTCCTATCCAACAACCTAGTCTGCAGGTTAAACTCTGGATCATCAGAAGGAACTGTTGGGTTTTGAGTAGAACCAAGCGTTCTTGCACGTCCAGGAAATCTGCTGTCTTCTTGTGGCTGTACCACGTCAAAGAATCATAACAACGCCAAAAATGAAAATAAACCAAAATATTTAATGTTCTTTTGATTTGGTTTAACTAAGTTTACTTTGAATGATGTCGTTAATATCCAAAAGAATAAGAGAAATCTTATTGATCTGTTCACAGTTACAACTAAGATTCCACAAGCAACTCCGGAAGCTTGCACTGCCCTCCTTTCTTCATTCCTCATATACATGTTCTCCCTTGTTAACTCCTAACAGTCTAACTCAGCAAGTTATAACTGCCAAGATAACTAATTACCCTAACTAATGGTGCTAATGATCAAGCTAACCACACTGCAGTTTCCTTCTAGCACATGTGAACTAACTCAGCAAGTTCACTTTGAATGATTTTGTTAATAACCTGACTCTGTATTGGTGCTAACTCATGTTTCCCCGTACTATCTACTTCCCCGTTCCACTTTTTTTTTATATCCGTGAATGTCTGGAACCAGCTAGACTATTCTCACGGGACAACTCTCTAACCCAACTACATTTGGTTATCAAGGAAACTCTTAAGATATCAAATCCTAAGTAGGTGGCCACCATGACTTGAACCCATTGTCTCTAAGCCATTTATTATTTACATGGCCCTTATTGACCATTAGACCAACCCATGGTTGTTTCCCTTCCAACTCTATTCTACATCAAAAGCCAAATCATACATGAAGTAATTTAAACTATTTTAAGAGAATAAGATACCTCAGTAACTGTTTCTCTACGCGGCATCCATGAAGATAAGTTTCTCCAAACATTAGGAAAGGCAACCCCACTGTTAAAATGGAAAAGTTAAAATGAATAGACACGTATGTAAATATGCAATTGGGCAATTTAATACATATGATCAGCGTAAGAATTTACTTTGACGCAGTACTTTGGCCAGAATATGTTGGAAGTTGGGCAGAAGGATTTCCACCAGTGCACATAATAAATTTAGGTCGCCTCACACAAGATGACTACAAAAAATTTACCATTATGAAACCAAAATCAAGAAGGTTACACAATGAGATTGCAAGAAAAGAAAAATAGATCACTTTCTCAACAAAAATAAAAAAGGGAAAAAATGGAAAATTGCTACGTATATGCATCTCAGTATCTGATCTGCAGTTAATTTTGATGAGCAGGGTTTAGAAATCTACAAGAACTTTCACTAATTTTGAAGAACTCTCTTTTTGGTTATCGTGCTAAATATCACTGTATATTGAAGAACTCTCAATATACCAGTACTTGGGAATACATTCCTCTGTTTTGTGTGTATTTTGTGTGTGATTTACAGGTGAAGTTGGGTTAGATACCTAACACTAACCCAACTAAACTTGCATATTGGTGCTAGTCGTAAACATTCAACCATATTGTCAGACTTGTGGCGAGATTATTAGACTTGTGGCCAACATGAACATAGCTTAGTTCAACATTAACTCCTTCCCTCGAGGTTGGAGATTCAAATTCTCACCCCCCACATTTGTTGTACTAAATTCAGCAAAGGAATCTCACATTCGCTAAGGAAACAAGAGAGAGAGAAGAAACCAAGTGAGGATGAGGAGGTAGGAAAGTCATATATTGAACCTGATGGAGGAAGAACTTGTTTCTTGTGTGATTCACAGAATACTTTTAGCCCCCAAAACTAAGATGCATCCCAATTGGCATACCATTTTCTGAAGTTTGTCGCAAAATAAATGGCAAAGTGTTGCACAAGACTAATAAGGGACTCTTCAAATGTCTGTTTATATTGTTTGGACTATCCAAAGTGTTCATCTATTTTTGGATGTCAATGTATTCTTTCATTTTTTCTCAATGAAAGCTCAGTACCTTATAAAAAAAATAACTTTTCCTCAAACTCTTCGTTGTTCTACATTTTGATGATATTAGTAAACTCAAAGATCATAAACTATATAATAATCTTATAAAATGTATCTTCATGATTTTGGAACTACTTTTTTCTTGGATTTATTGTTAGTGGCGAGGACATCTGTCAACCCCCCCAATGTTCAGGCTATCGGAGATTTGCCAATGCAGAAACCATTAGAGGTACAAAGTTTCCTTGGTCTAGCAACATTTTATAGGAGATTCATAAGAAACTTTAGTTCTATTATATCTCCTTAAACAAAAGGATGAAATTGATTACCTTGAGCCCTTTGCCCCCATAGCAAAACGAACACTATAAACATCCTCTTTTTTTTTTTTTTTTTCTTATTATGGGTGGAAAATGCAACAATATGACATTAAAATGCCTTTCTTCACTGGGATTTGGAAGAAGTTTACATGGAAGACATTTGATTTAGAGAATCTGAAGCTAAATTCAAACTTATTAATACATTGGACGTGGAGCATGGGGCTTGATCTGTTACCATAGTTTATGCCCTCTAATAACCTCACCGATCATTATGTGACTGTCAAGAACACTGGAATCTTAACATGATTTCAAACAGAGTTACAGTAATAATTGCATTCACCATCTATTGCCATTGCAACAAAACACTTACAAGCAAAGAGGAAGACTCCATAGCAGAATAAAAGGATGTTCCGGGTAAAAGAAAGTTTAATAGCCCATAAGTATCTGCAATGTTGACATAAGAGAATCGGCACCCTTAATTCCACGACATAATATAGAAATTTTGGCTCAAGTGATAGGCAAAAGGAAAGATAGAAAAACTGACATGCAAAGCCAGTTACTATGCCACATAGGTGCCCTAGAAACGAGACGTTTGTCATTAGAAGCTGGAACACCAGCAACAAAATCCACACATACCTAAACCAAGTCACGGGTTTTCAACCAATTATTAACGTGGATACACAAGATAGTTGGAATTAATTTAAGCATATTAAGAAACGTTACCATTGAGCAGGAACGTTAAAGATGCCAAAAAAACTGCAAGACAAGGGGAAGGAGAAAAGAAAAACGTGTCAGTCAACCTAAATGCCTTTATCAATAATGGAAACTACCATATTATACACTGGTATTACCCAATATCAATATGTTTACATAAAAGGATTATCCTATTTTGAGGCCTAAATTAATGTTCTCCTTGCTATCCAGAGTTTCACTTAACATGATGCCTTTGGACACATCAGAGAAGTACATTTTTTTTTGTTTCAATGTTAAAAAAACAAAGCGAAGACAAAAAAAAATATCATGTAATACGAGTCATCGGTTTAAAAGACTTACCTCCTAGATTGAACTCCACTTAAACTTGTCTCGATAACAATCAATGAAAACAAAATTCCAGAGAATCCTATGGCACACTCATTCAAAGGGCTGTCATAAGGATGAACGGGGATATGAGCCATGACAACTGCGATGAAAAGATGAATAATAGCATTGCTTATGGCTAGGAGAATTGTCAAGTAGAGCATGCGGATTGATCCCATGATTCTCTCTAGTTCAGAACCCAAAGGCACTAAAGCCAACATGTTGAATAAAACATGAAGTAGTGAGCCATGAAAAAGAATGGACGTAAAAATCCTGTAAACTGCATGAAAGAACCAAATAGCATTAAGAACCATGAGAAGTGAATTGGCCTACTTCAATGTAATAACTAACAAAGTAATAAGGGAAAAAAAAGGGAAACACATGATGTGTATTGTATATATGTGGAATCAAAAACATCAGAAATTGTAAACTAAGGAGTGTAGGTCCCATCTAAAAGTGAATTATGAGTACATGATACTTTAAATTGTTCTACTTCCATCACAATCACGATACTAATTAGGATACCCTGAGGTCCCTGAGACAGTATTCCAACTGAACAATCCACCATGAAGAGAAATTGACCATGTATGCTCAATCAAGTAGGAGACTGCTCTATATATTGCTTGAAAGAATGATCATAGATAGATATAGAAAAATAGTTGGACTTGACGGCATCCAAATGATGGAGATGAGTTTAGAATTTTACGACATTAACACTATGTAAAAATGTCAAGGTCAAAATTACAATATCTAATGTAATATCTAACTCAGACATAGAAAGAAGCAAGTTCTGTAGAAAAGCAGTTCCAATCTACTTGTTTACTACAAGGCCCAAGGTCCTTAACTATTATGGTCAACATGAAATGATGCCAGGTTCCTAAAAACCTCAAACTGAGCATCAACTAAATTATGGCACCTAAAACTATTTCAAGAGCACGAAACAAAATCACTACAAAAAGGAACTACGAGAAAGAGTGAATAATAGATTCAATGACACAAAAAGAAACTAGTACCTTCTTGAAAAAAGGAGGAATATACCTTGAAACTGAGATAGGATTGCCGCAGGTAAGAAACATATTTCGACAAATGAGTCATATCCAACCAAGAGACACACCAAGTAAATGGTTCCACAGATAATCATAATAGCTGAAGTTAAGAATGGAATGCCTTCCCACCATTGCCCCACCCTTGTTGGCAATCCTGCCTATCAGCCACCAAAACAAAAATTGAGGAAGTCCTCTTTATTTCCCTTTTTCTGCTATATAGGAAATACATAATGATGCCAGTATCAAGCTTATGACTTAGTTTTAATTATTACTGGAAGTATATTTAATTCATTTTCAAATCAAATTTGTCAACTTAGATAATTATAATTCAGCTTCTATACACAATACAGTATAAACTAATTGTTTGCCACCGGCATTAGTTATAATAATTCATTTTCTCACTATTATCATGAATGTAGATAAGCCAATAAGCATGCATAAGGTTACGACCTACGGGTCAGCCAGCTAATGTACCAGTATTTCACAAATTAAATAAAAGTTGTATCGAGGCAAATCCCTTGGAGCATCAAATCATTTTTTAAAATCTTTTTAGTTTTTGGAGTTTGCAGTGGGAGACTGGATTTATAGAGGTTGCATTCAACAACTATATAATAAGAGGAACCAAAAGAAAGGGAATTTTCAGTGGGATATTGGGCTTATTTGAGGTTGCAACTCTTTAGACAACCCTCCGGAAAGATTTTGAAACTATCGCCAAGGTGGAAAAAATAGGTATTTTTCAACTGCCTCATAGCTCTCGTTCTCATCCTCCCTGTCCAGACGTAAAATTACTAAATAGAAAGATTGGCAATAAGGTAACCCTCCAAACACAATTTCCACAACCAGAACAGATGGAAGTGGAGCTTCTCCCTACTCCATAAGGCCTCATTGGACGACAGGAAAAAATAAATGGAAAGGAAAAGGTCTTATCTTTAGCACGGATTACCTTCAGTTGAACCAACTTGGGAAAAACATAAATATGGTGGTTGAGCCATTTTCAAATTTTACTCGCTAGAACAAAGGTTTACTTCGGGAGGGAGGAAATTACATCAAGATTTTGACTTAGTCCTAATTCTAACTTGATGTATGTGTAGTTTTGCATTGGTCAACTGAGATAGCTATAATTCAGCGGCTATGAGTTAGAAACCAGCTGTTAGAATAGAACAAATATGAGGGTGAGAATTTGAACCTCCTCAAAAGAGTAAATGCCTTAACCGCTTAGCTATGCTCATGTTGGCCGCACGACAAATGTGAGGGTGAGAATTTAAACTTCCTCGAAAGAGTAAATGGCTTAACCGCTTAGCTATGCTCATGTTGGTTGCGCGCAATTTCAATTAGTTATGTAGATTCTTCACATTATCGTGGATGTAGGTGAGTCAATAAGCTGAAATAAGGACACAGACCAGCTAGCTGAAAACTAAAACAAAACCCCTTTTGGAGGGGGATCACTCTTGAGGCATCTAATCATTTCTTTATATGTGCAGTTTTGGGAATGTATCAGACACCAAATCAAACAATGGCAACATTTCAGAAACTTGATAAACTCAATTTTCGAAGAACTTCTCTGTTAATTACCCTCATTTGCAAAGAACCCCCAATCAAATTAAACACACAAAAACAACTATTCAGAACCCCAGAAGAGTTAATTCTCCTCGAACTCTCATAGCAACCATACAACCTTCGACGAGACTATAATTCAAAAACGGAATTACAAAGCTCTGAACAAAATCAAGCCGAATTGAAGCTTGAATTAGAAAAAAAAATGGTAATTACCTCGGTAACGATGTTGGATCTCATCTTCTTTGTTGCAAATTCCCGCGACTTCGTTGAAAAGCAAGTCTAGAGAGTACTTGAAGCAACTGCAACTGCAAAACGCTATGAACTATGAAGATGGTATAATTAATTATTGGAAATTAATTAACGCATTTATTGTAGCAAATATTCTTTCGAAATCTTGTGGGTTTGTTCGAATTCATTTTCTCCAACTCTTTTTCCCCTTTTATTAAACATACCGTTTTTTTTCTTCCCTTTTTATTTTTTTATTTTTTTTTATTTTTTATTTTTATAAAGTGTTCTTCAAACCTAATGAAGGTATTGAATTTTCAGACATTTTTATATGTGCATAGGTTCGACGTCGATATAAAGGATAAATGATACATCTATATTAAATGTGCGTAGGTTCTATATTAAATGTGCATAGGTTCGATGTCGATATAGGAGATACGTCTACATTTCTATTATTTAATCAAAATATTTTATGAGACAGTGAAAAATAAGCAACAAAGTGTCATATTAATGAAAATAATATAAATAATAAACATTTTAAATTTATTTAAAAAATATAAAATGTTATTTATTAATTTATTTTTTTCAATTTTTTCAATTTTTTCAATTTTTTTCTTTTATAAATCTCCAAATATTCAACAGCATTAACATTTTATCGAAATTTTCGTAAAATTAAGACGTCGACATTTTTGTCGATATAAACATTCGTCCTAATTTATTTACAAAAAATGTAAATGATGGGTAATATAAGTATATAACACAACACACAACTCACATCAAATATGAACTAATCACTAAAATGTTATAGGTTCAATCCTCACCCACATTTTTTTAAAGATTTTTTTTTTTTTTTTTGCAACAGTATTTTAATTAATGTAGGGATTGAACCCATGACCTTATAGTCAAGGGAACAACCTTATGTCAATTGAGTTATGCTCAGTTTGGCAAGACTTCTTGGTCACTAGTCTGAGTTATGTTCTTGGCATCCTCACCCACATTAGTTAAATATCTTTGCAAATATATATATAGAAAAAAAAAAAAAAAAAAAAAGTTAAATCACATATTACATTCAACTTTTTGTCAAATAGATGGTCCTTAAATGTTAAAATAATAATAATAATCTTATAAGTCTTTAAACTTTAAAAAATATCTCCTAAAAAAAAACTAATAAATCCCTAAACTTTTGATTTTGTATCTAATAAGTCATTCATCCATTGGACAATTTTCGGAACCTATTAAAACACAAAACTAAGGGGTTGTTTGGCCCCCGAGTTGGGTAGGGTGGGGTGGGCTTAAATAGCCCACCCCATGTTTGGAGCCCCAACTATATAAGTTGGGGCTGGGGTTATTATAACCCCCGGGTGCTACAGTGTTTACTGTAGCAGTTCTATAGTAACACTATAGCAGTTCTACAGTGTTTTTTTTTTTCTTTTCATTTTTTCATTAAATTTTTCGGGTTTTCTTCTCTCTTTGTTTTTTTCCGAGTTTTCTTCTCTTTTTGTTTTTTTTTTTTTTTCTATTTTTTTTCACTCAATTTACCGATTTTTTCTCTCTCTTTGTCTTCCTCACCTCACGATTTTTTATCTTCCATTTCATCCCAATTTTTCTCTTCACCGAACCTTTGTGATTTTCTAAATAATATTTATTTTTTAATTTTTAAAAAATTAATATGTAATATACATTTAACTATACAAATATAACAAAATGTTGTAGAAAAAAAATAAACTAACATAAACACATATTTCAAACTCCATGTTAAAGAAAACTGTATTATTTCTCTCTCCACCGAGCCTCTTGTTATCGATTATTTGTGATTTTCTAAATAATATTTATTTTTTTAATTTTTAAAAAATTAATATGTAATATACATTTAACTATATAAATACAACAAAAAGTTGTAGAAAAAAAATAAACTAACATAAACACATATTTCAAACTTCATGTTAAAGAAAACTGTATTTTAAACCCAGACTATACAACTCTGCACCCCAAACACAGACTATTATAACTCACAGATTATTATAACCCACCAACTATAATAACCCACCCTGCGCCCCAAACGCCCCCTAAAGGTTTCATCTCTTATTTAAAACAAAATTTCATTTTATGTTTAATAATTATTATTTTTTTTTTTTGGGGCAAAAACAAAATAGTGTTGACATTGATCCATTTGACATTTTTTTTAAAGTTCAAACCTTTATTAAACACTAAATTCAAATTCTATAGACTATTTTTTAAAGGTGTTTTAAGTAATGCAGTGATTGAACTCATGACCTCTTAGTCAAATGACACAATTTTATGCCAAACTATGCTCACTTTGGCAAAATTCTAGAGACTTACACATATAGATCAATGGACAAATGATATATCAATTAACCTATATGCAGATTAGTGGATCTCTAGCGAAACTATTTTTAAGAATACAACTATTAGTGATCTAAATGTGGCGAAAATCACACAAATATATTTCGCAAAAAGCATCCAGCGTATTCTCATATGTAGAGATGTCCATGGGCGGAGTGAGGCCGAGTAATGCCTTCCTACCCCGTCTTTGTCTCCTATTCATCCATTGGACAATTTTCGGAACCTATTAAAACACAAAACTAAAGGTTTATCTCTTATTTAAAACAAAATTTCATTTTATGTTTAATAATTTTTTTTTTTTTTTTTGGGCAAAAACAAAATAGTGTTGACATTGATCCATTTGACATTTTTTTTAAAGTTCAAACCTTTATTAAACACTAAATTGAAATTCTATAGACTCTTTTTTAAAGGTGTTTTAAGTAATGCAGTAATTGAACTCATGACCTCTTAGTCAAATGACACAATTTTATGCCAAACTATGCTCACTTTGGCAAAATTCTAGAGACTTACACATATAGATCAATGGACAAATGATATATCAATTAACCTATATGCAGATTAGTGGATCTCTAGCGAAACTATTTTTAAGAATACAACTATTAGTGATCTAAATGTGGTGAAAATCACACAAATATATTTCGCAAAAAGCATCCAGCGTATTCTCATATGTAGAGATGTCCATGGGCGGAGTGAGGCCGAGTAATGCCTTCCTACCCCGTCTTTGTCTCCTATTCATCCATTGGACAATTTTCGGAACCTATTAAAACACAAAACTAAAGGTTTATCTCTTATTTAAAACAAAATTTCATTTTATGTTTAATAATTTTTTATTTTTTTTTTGGGCAAAAACAAAATAGTGTTGACATTGATCCATTTGACATTTTTTTTAAAGTTCAAACCTTTATTAAACACTAAATTGAAATTCTATAGACTCTTTTTTAAAGGTGTTTTAAGTAATGCAGTAATTGAACTCATGACCTCTTAGTCAAATGACACAATTTTATGCCAAACTATGCTCACTTTGGCAAAATTCTAGAGACTTACACATATAGATCAATGGACAAATGATATATCAATTAACCTATATGCAGATTAGTGGATCTCTAGCGAAACTATTTTTAAGAATACAACTATTAGTGATCTAAATGTGGTGAAAATCACACAAATATATTTCGCAAAAAGCATCCAGCGTATTCTCATATGTAGAGATGTCCATGGGCGGAGTGAGGCCGAGTAATGCCTTCCTACCCCGTCTTTGTCTCCTATTCATCCATTGGACAATTTTCGGAACCTATTAAAACACAAAACTAAAGGTTTATCTCTTATTTAAAACAAAATTTCATTTTATGTTTAATAATTTTTTATTTTTTTTTTGGGCAAAAACAAAATAGTGTTGACATTGATCCATTTGACATTTTTTTTAAAGTTCAAACCTTTATTAAACACTAAATTGAAATTCTATAGACTCTTTTTTAAAGGTGTTTTAAGTAATGCAGTAATTGAACTCATGACCTCTTAGTCAAATGACACAATTTTATGCCAAACTATGCTCACTTTGGCAAAATTCTAGAGACTTACACATATAGATCAATGGACAAATGATATATCAATTAACCTATATGCAGATTAGTGGATCTCTAGCGAAACTATTTTTAAGAATACAACTATTAGTGATCTAAATGTGGCGAAAATCACACAAATATATTTCGCAAAAAGCATCCAGCGTATTCTCATATGTAGAGATGTCCATGGGCGGAGTGAGGCCGAGTAATGCCTTCCTATCCCGTCTTTGTCTCCTATTTCATTACCCGTCCCCGCAAAATTTCTCGTTTAATTTTGATTGACGGGACGGGACGAGTATTCCCCGCCGGTAATTTTTACCGCGAATAATTTATTTTTTTAAATTTTTTTTAACCAATATATTTTTAGTTTTGTTATTTGTTAAGTGAATTAATATTATATATTTAATTTAATAAACGAAAAGAGTGTAGTTTTTTTTTTTTTTTTTTGATGAAAATATTATACATATATATGTATTATATATATATATATATATATATATATATATATATATATATATATATATATATATATAAATATAAACGGGGCGGGGCGGGGCGTGTATGCTATTACCCGTCCCCGCCCCGTTTAGCTAACGGGGCAAAAAAAAAGTTTAAACTCCGATCAAAAAAAAGTTTGATGAAAATATTTCGCTCCCTACTCCATTCTCCGTGTAATCGGAGATTCTCCATTCTATTCGGGACGGGACGGAGTAAATCAACATCTCTACTCATATGCTTCACATATTATCAACATCAATTAATATTAGGATCACTTTGTAAAATGTACATCCAAAGTTGTTCACATGAAGGCATATGAATAAAATTTCTTAAGATATAATAATGACATTATTTATTTTGTAACTCTATTAAAAAAGAGACGAATATATTATAACATGCTTTATATATTTATTATATATATATATATGAATTATTGAATAACTTTTATTTGAGATTATCATATTTAATCTATATAGCTGGAATAATTCACTCAAAACTATGTGCTTTGAAAACAAAACAAAACGAGATAGAAACATAATCCTATATTAATCATTTGTTGGCTTAGTGGTCATAAAAGACCTTAAAACTATTAATATTTTTTCCGAGATTTCTGTAGCAACCAAATGTTGTAAGATCAGGCGATCTATGTCCCATAAAATTAGTCGATGTGCGCATAAGCTGACCCAAACACTCACAGATAAAAAGAAAAAAATCATAATCATATATTAAAAAAATGATAGTAGTAAATAATTTGAGACGTGAAATTTCACCATCTTATTGCCCCAAAAGGGCCTAGCTTAGAGTTTAGGGTTTGTAACTTTATAAAACGTCAAATAAAGGTGACTTCTTTTACAAATCTTCAACCTGATCTTAAATAGGAATTTCACAATGCATCACTTAAGAAAACAAGTTCTTACTATTTTCAACTAATTTTGGTATTATATATATATAAATATATTTTGTTTAAATCATTCATGCAACCAGAAAATCAACCATCAATTTTTTTTAATTTTGATAGGAACATGAATTTGAGAATGTGTATCAATTTTCCTAAACTTTTAAATTTGTGAAATTGAACTAACTAAGTATTGTAACTTTATATTCTTATCCATTTTCACTAATGCATCCACTAAAATTAAAAAAAAAATTACCAAAAATTTATTAAGGGTACTTAATTTCAAGTTTCAATCCATAATATGTTGGAATGCTTTGAATCTGTTATAACTCTCTATGACGTTTGATACGGGATCCAGGAACGAAGCGCTTTGGTGGGACATTGGGGCAACACCCCTAAAGAAAAAATATGATTTGAGTTTTACTATTCGTTATGGGCTTTGTTGGCCTATTTTGTATTAGGTCATTAGAAGTGTGTCATATATAAATCTTCTAATGACTTCGGTCGTCCCCTAGTCGATCATTTTTTGTAATAATATTAATTTCTTCATTTTGTCCGTGGACGTAGCTAACATGACGTTAATGAACCACGTAAATTTGTGTCGATCTTCTTTTGCGCTTTTGTTCTTTGTTTCGATTCTATCGTAACATGATCAAATTAACTCAATCAATGCGTAAAGATGGACGATTAAAGAAGTCTCCCAACACTAGTTCAAAATTTCCAACAAACAAAAAAAATGGTAGTTCTAAATTTTTGAATGAAAGTTTATTAAAAGATAAAAATTAGACCACTTATTCAAGTTTGAAGCTTTATGGTCAAAATTGTTACTAAATTTAGGATAAACTTGATATATTTTATATTAAAAAAAGATGGGAACCAATTGCTAAGTAGTCCTTTAAAAGTTAAATTGTACAAAATAAATGTACTAAAGTTTAGGGTAGTTTCAATTATACCCTTGAACTCCCATATGTCTCATTATTATCCTTAAATTAAAATTTGTTTCTAAACTACCTTTCAGACAACTTTTAGGTTAAAATGGACATCCAATTGTGATATGGTGATGACTTATAAAATAGTAGTACATGTGGTGACAGTTTCAATTATACGCATAAAATTAACGAATTGTGATATGGTGATGACTTGTAAAATAACCGTACATGTGGTGGTGAGTTATAAAAAATATAAATATCTTAGTCACATCTAAAAATGACTTCATATAAATTTGTCGGGTTCAAATTTCAAGTTAGGACATGAAAGAAGAATAGGAAGAGGCAAATAAATAATCCCAAGAAAATTGAACCTAGGATTTAGATATCATTATTTCTTGATAATATTTTTTGGTCTTATTTCATAAGTTGATCGTTTTCTTTGTTGTTATTTTACCTTTTACAAACTCGCGCTTTCAACACATTTTCCTTTGCCTGAAGCTTTCTCTAACCCCTTCCTCCTTCGACGGTTTTATGTTTGGCTTTTCATGGAAGGAAGTTGTTGTTTTTTTTATGAGTGGATGACTTTTCTCACGGTGCATGCTAACTTCCTCTACCATTTCAAATCCAACTTCACCTCCTAAATATATTTCTCTCAATCAAGACTACTTCAAATGTAATTGAAACTTCAATTTTTACCGTTCACCAACAAATATGCCCATATATAACTTCCATTTTTCAACTACTCACCACATCATATCTCCATCTTCATTTTAATGAAAAAGTTGGAAAACAACTTTTAAAAGTTAATAGTTAAAATGAAACTTTTTAAACATTGAGGACATCATTGAAACCTAGACCATAATTGAAACATGTCTTTCTAGCTACGTGTAGTCTTGACCACTATTTTACAACTATTCATCACGTTACATTTGTGCTTTCATTTTAAAGGAGAAGTTAAGTAAAAAATTGTTTTAAAATAAATTTAAAATTTAAGTAAAAGTAAAAATTTTGAAAATTTATGATATATATACATATATATTTTGAGTTTAACAATACGTGGGTATACTCCAGAGAAAAATTTGGAATTTGACAGCTCTTCGATTTCGGTAAGACTTGATCTGAATCGTAGTTCATATTCAACTCGGTTATGCTTCAAAGTGGAACAAAACAGATTGGTTCGAACTTCGATAACTTTATCATAAACCTTGATTTCGCTACGTTCAATAGGAACCCAGAAGGCTATTGATCTTCCTCGAAAGGTGGTTGTGCAAATAAGTTAAATCATCTTCCGGAGCCCCGATACATTTTTGGTGCCATGGAGCTCCAGTTCTAAAACAAATGTTTCAATCAATCGAGATAGAACAAGACTTCTTTCGGGAGTTGAGGATCACGGTCTGGAGAAAGAAAAGGAGCTCTTTTGGAGAATAAAAAATATGCTCATTTTGATTTTTCTTAATTTTGCATTCCTGAGATAATCCTTTGCACATTCCATATCATTACGGTTGATTTTGACCCTTAGTTTCACTTGGTTAGGGCAGAGTTTTGTACCCCTTCTCTTGCTCCAACCTTTTTAGCGCAGAACAATTTTTCAAATCAACGAAGCTTCGTCAAATCCATATATCAATCTTGTACGCAAGTTGATCAATTGAAGAAAAAAACAATGAATCAAATAGTTAGATTAGACCATTGTTACTCCTTTTCTATATGTCCTAGTCGTGAGAGCACCTGTTGTTTTTGTAGAGCACTGATAAGATCTTGGACATAGTTAACATGTATCTCTCAAAGTCATACTTTACTTATCATAGACCCGAGGCATCTTTTTTGGTTTGAAGTCGAGGTAAACAATTATTCTTAGTCAACTCGAAACTTTTGACGAATGGAATGTAGGAAGACATTGTTTTGTTTTTTTTTTTTTTTTTTTTGTAAAAATATCCTAACAATTTCTTTTTAGAAATTTACACTATATATATGACACAAAAACCCCTTTCGATTGAGAACCACGTCACCGGCGTAGCCCACACGAACTCACAGAAAGCTGAGCGACTGAGCGCTGAGAGCCTTCTAGCTCCGTACCGTTGTTGTTTTGGAGTCTAAATCGGAGCTCTCTCTTCCCCTTCCATCAATCTCTCTGCTTGATTCTCTCCAATGGTAAACTCATATTCTTCAATTCCTTGTTTCTTCAGTTTTCTCGGCGTTTTTCCTTTTCTTTGGTGTTCTTTGAAGCCATTGCTCTGTGATCGAACCACGAACTGGGAGTTTCATTCGTCTTCGTTTCGTTTTATATTTGTGAAGTGGTTTTTGTTGTCAATCCTATGCTTTAATTTCGTTCTACTGTGAAATTGTGCATTGCTGTGAGTGTATTTTGAATCTTTTGATGTGGTCGGTGTACTTGTGTTTATTTAAACTGCTAAGAGATTGATTCCTTGCGAATTCAAATAGTTGTTGTTTAATGGGTCCGTTGAAGTTTTTTGTTTTGTTTTGTTTTGTTTTGTGTTGCATCTTTATTGATTTTGCCGCGTTATAGCTGTTGGGTGTTGGGTGTTGGAATCTAGAATTGGATAATTCAGTGCTATTCTGAGTTGAAAGTAGCAGGATAGTTAAAAGAAAAGCAAATGTTGAAAGCTATAGAATCTGCCTCAGCCAGCGAAACTACGAAAATCCTCTAAAATAAGACCTAGAGAGTAATTACAAAAATGGCTCGTCATTGAAGCCTAGAAAGAAACATAGAAGGACCATACATTGCTAGAAGATCTCTATTGACTCCTGGAGATTCTATTATTCCTCTCGCCTTAATCACCCCACAAAATAACACACCCCAACTTGCCACAAAGACTACCCTTTCTCACGAAAAAGGCGAATGAAGGAGGAGATCCTCATTCATCTCTCTAGTCTCTACAACATCTTGATTAAGAAGCACCAACTGTAAAACGAACTTGACAATTTTAGGAGTTTTCTCACCCAAATTGCCAATATGATATCCTCTCAAGTCACAACCACCCTCCGAGAATTGCTGACACGGGAGACCAGTGAATCAGTGATTTAGTTGGAAAAAAAACCCCCGAAAATATGCTCCACAACTAGAAATATGTTTATATATCGAAAGGCGGAAGGCATACCCTCATTCTAGCTACCCTCCCCAGCTAAGAAGCACTGACACGGACACTGATACGGATACGGACACGACACGGACACGGCGAAACGCCAATTTCAAAAAATGTAGGATACGGATACATTGGGGATACGTTATATTTTATATATTATTTTTAGATAATATATGTATATATATTATGGTAGTAATACTTCAAAATAAATTAATCAAACATAAGCATACAAATTGAACATAACAAAACAAAAGGTACTTCATTAATAGTAAGAAATTCATCATTATCCAACATAAAATTACAATAAAAACATTCAAACACAAAGTACTAGAAAAAAATTCAGTCTTCCATACAAAAACACTAAAACTATCATCTCAAACTTAGAAAGAAACTTAGAAAGAAAGAAAATGGGATGCTTCGTCGGAGGGAAGTTGAGGGAAGGTGGCCAAACTTAGAAAGAAAGAAAATAGGAGGGGCGTGGTTGAAATCTAGAGGTGGGGGAGAGAGTCACTGAAATTAGGGTTTTTTTTTTTACAACTTGGGCTAGGCTTTAGTTAAAAATTTAAGAAGAAAAAAAGTCCTTGGGCTTTCAAATGTAAGAGAAAAAAAAGTCTTTGAAGTGTCCAAGAATTGCCCTTCAGGTGTCCGCGAGGTGTCCGAGAGGTGTCTGCGAGGTGTCCACACTAAAAATAACAATTTTATAATAGGACACCGATTTTGAGGTGTCGGACACGTGTCCGTGGAGTGTCCGGAAGAATCCGTGTCCGACATGTGTCCAAAATGGACACTCCACCTATAGTGGAGTGTCCGTGCTTCCTAGCTCCCCAGTATGCCTACTTATTTTTTTTTATCACTCTTTCATTTTCCATGTCAGGTGGGGTTGCTGAGTCTTTGGCAAAGTGGGTTTGGAGGTTTATTCATGAGAAAATGCTCTCTGGTGGAAGCTTATAGTTGCTAAATATTATTCTTAAGAAATGGTTTGCTGGCCACGTGTTATTTCGAATGGTTCTTATAAAACTCCTTGGCGGTTCATTTGTTGTACTACAAATTTTGTTTCTAACCGAGTTCTTAGAAGACTGGGTAATGGTTCATCAACCTCTTTCTGGCATGGTTCTTGTCTCAGTTGTGGAATTCTTGCATAAGTTTTTCCTCGACTTTTTCGTTTGACTTATCGGCCCAAAATTAAGGTTAGTGAAGCTTGGATGGTCTCTCAAAATGCTTGGAATTTGAATCTTTGTCGTAATCTAAATGATTTAGAAACAACTGAATGGGTCAATCTTTCCTACCTTCTCACCTCAGTTACTTTACGGACGTGTAATGACTCTTGGCTGTGACCTCTTGAACCATCCAACGCCTTTACGCCAAATCCCTCTTGGAAGATCTGATGGATGTTCCTAATCCACTGTCGAGTAGTCTTTATAAGGTGATTTGGTCAGATTCTTATCTCAAGAAGATAAAAAAAATTCTTTGGGAACTCAGTCTTGGGTCTATCAACACAACTGATCGTTTTCAGAGGCGTATGCCTTATATGCATCTTTCTCGTTCTTGGTGTATTATGTGTGATGCTCATTCTGAAGATCAAGGTCACCTTTTTCTACATTGCCCTTTTGCTTCTATGTATTGGGCCAAGATCCTTGAAGCCTTTGGTTGGTCCTTGACTTTGCCTAACTGCCCCTTGATTTCCTTGCCTCCATTTTTGTTGGCCATCATTTCTGTGGTGAAAAGAAGACTCTTTGGCTAGCTCTTAATAGAGTCTTCTTTTGGTTTCTTTGAAGTGAGAGGAATAGAAGAATCTTTGGGGACTATTTTTCTTATTTTGAGAAGTTTATGGAATTAGTTATCTTATCTTTAATGCTTTGTATTGGTGTAAATGTAAACACCCTTTCTCTAATTAAAGTCTTTCCTTTTTTTCATTTCGAATTGGAAAACTTTATTGTAATACACCTTCAAGTGTTTTCAGTTTTGACACTTTTTTTCTAAAAAAAAACGCCCGTATCTTTTTTTTTTTTGAGAACAAATGGGGTATGGGGATTTGAAACTCAGATCTCAAGGGAAGGAATACATGCCAATTACCGTTGAGTTATGCTCACTTTGGCAAAAATCTCGGATCTTTCAAAGTCTATATCTTACCCTCCTGCAAATTGGGCATCCTACTATCCAGAATAAGACACATGCTCGTTCAGAAATCATCTGTTTCCTTGGTGAATATCCCAAGAGCTAACCTCTTCAATCCAGCAACTAGCCACTGGAAAGTCAGTTAAAAGTGACAAGTGGTATATCATAGGATAGACTGGAAGCGTCCACCTTTTTTCTTTTGGAACAAGATTGAGCTCGTATAGAGCCTTGACTGAACCTTGCAATGCAACTAGCAGCTCATCTAGTTGTCTGTCTACATGGTCGATAGTATTTTCACTCGGGCTGTTTAAGGATAGTTGGGTGATTCTAAGACCATTGCTAATTATTACTATCGGGAAAAGAAAAAAAAAAACTCTTGCTAGTTAATAACTTGTTACTAAACATTTTGTGAGTGGCCCATTCCTAAAGCCACATTGAAATCATCCATTTACACTATAATGATGTTAGTAGCTCCATTCTTGTCTCTTAACTGGCCGTTCACCCTCTTTGTTATATTCCAACGATGTAGGTTATAGATATTTTCACCAAAGCTCTGCCAGACTGCCAAGGATTGTTTTGATGATTTGAAGGCCAATCTAGGTTTTATCAATATTTAGAATCCAACTTGGGGGGAGTGATAAAAGTCCTTTTCCGCCTTCAAGCCCACTGCTTTTCTTTTGACCATTATCTTTATTATTTATTCTTACTTCTATTCTTCCCTTGTATACAGTAGAATAAATCTTTGACCTTAAATTTTAACAACCCATCGTTTCAGATCATTGGATGCTCATAGGTTTGTGATTTCAGGGTTAAAAACAATATCTTCAATTTACTTTGTGGTCACGGATTAAGAGGAAAAGTACGAGTTCTATGGATCGACATTGTTAAATAGGTGGGTTGGGGTATTTGGTTTGTAATTATTATTTGGGTTATGTTTAAGCTTTAGATGCTGGCTGCTCTTATTGCTTTGGGGACTTTTAGATCCACTCCTAATGGCAAATGGCTAATGGAGTCTTTAATTTATAACTCTTCCAATATCAATAAAGGATTTGTGTTTTCATGAAAAAGTACTGAAAATGATCAGAAATTTGATGTTACATATGTCAAAATAGTAAGAAGAGATTGAAAGTCAGAATGCTCTCTCCTCTCTCCTCTCTCCTCTCTCCTAATCTCTCAACATGCCATCAACCATAGTTCACCGGAAATTTCATCTCCACCACTATGGATCGGAAACTTGGAAACTTCATCTCCACCACTATGGATCGGAAACATACACACCCAATAGTCACAACGTTCACCATTGATAGAAAAACATTTTCCATCAAGAAAGGAGATGGATTACGAATTACTGAGGAAACAAGGGATAGATCTTATACCTTGGCATTAAAGAAAGTCTCTCATCAATGGTTGATCAACTCCTTCACCACGCTTTTGGAAGCTCCGCTCACTATGAGTTTCTTTGTGGAAGATAGATTAGATGACTATGTCCTATGGGTGGAAAAGATCTCCACTAGAAAGGGACATTGTGTTGAGATTGCAAAATTGGGAGCAAAAGGAGGTTTGAACAAAATTATTATACCTATTGGTAATAATAAATATGGATGGAAGAGTTTCCTCTCTCTTCTTAACTCACACAACAACTGCCCAAAGAAAGAATTGAATTTGGGTACAAAACCCCCTCTGAAAAGGATCCACCTTTCATACAAGGAAGCCTTGAAGACAAGTAAGTACGAGGTTAAGGCTACAAACACTCTGAAACAAGCCATCCAAAAGATACACAGACCCTTGCCTGAGATGGCTGGATTCTATCCTGAGGAAGCCATCATAGTCATTAGAGAAAATTTTCATGACAGTTGGGCTGAGATTATAAAGGCAATTCATCTAGATGTCACCAATGCTGGTTCTATTAGTCCTATACAACCGGATAGGGCTTTTTTGAAGGTGAAAGATAGTGATCAAGGGAACACTCTTTGCAAAATCAAAGGATGGACACGGGCAGACCAATATAAAATTAGATTTGAACACTGGAATGAGGTTGCATACATGGAAAAGCCTGTGGTCCCCTCCTATGGAGGATGGATCAAAATAAGAAACCTTCCTGTTGACAGATGGTCGCTTGAAATGTTTATGAACATTGGAGAAAAATGTGGAGGATACCTTGAGACAGCCACAAAAACATTATCGAGGTTGGATATGATGGAAGCTAGTATAAAAGTAAAAGAGAATATTCATGGCTTCATCCCTGCTGAAATTCATCTCTCATCAGAGGGGAAAAAACCCATCACGGTGCTTGTTGACCCATTCTTCAAGCCCGAATATTCTTTTTTTTTTATAAGAAACTTACGTAAGTATTATAAACAGTGAGAGAATCAAAAGGAGACAACCTAAGGGCGAGGGGAGAAAAACCCCCTCCCGGCGAACTAAAACAAAGCTTTCCAGTTGTTTTGAATCATGGACAAGCTATAATTACGAAAGAAGTTCTTGTGATTCAAACACCACCAAGAAGCTAAGAGTTGAACATTGCTACAAAAATACAAAAAAGGAGTAGCCTTATCTTAAAAAATTCTCTGGTTTCTCTCTAACCATAAGCTCCACATGATAGCCCTACCGGCCAAGGACCAAATCACCTGCTTTCTATTTTTGAACCTCCCCCTACGAAGTAATTCCACCATCCAGTCGTCAATCCTCAAAGGGAGGCAGAGGAGTAAATCAAAATCCTTAAAAATCCAAAACCAAACTCTCTGAGCAAACGGGCAGTGAAGGAACAGGTGGTCGAGAGACTCAGCCGCCCCAAGGCATAAGTGGCAAATAGAGGGGGAAAGAGGCCAATTTGGACATTTGGCTTGAAGCTTCTCCTGAGTGTTTAAGCCTCTGTGGGCCACAGACCAAAGAAAGACTTTAACTTTCTTAGGATAATTTTCTTTCCAAATTGCATCCACCATAGGAATCCTCAACGCGGGAGCGGCCTCAGTTAGCTTAAAGACCGTAGCCTTGGAGGAAAAGACACCTGACTTATCAATGGTCCACTCCACGTTGTCACACCCAGCACCCAAGTGGATAACATCAAGCATGTCCACCAAACTGATCCAACTGGGAATCTCCCAATCAAAAAGGCCTCTTCTAAAGCCAAGGTCCCAATCTTTCGTCAAATCATTCCAACAATCGACTACCGTAGCTTCTTGTTTCATCGACAAACTAAAGAGATCTGGGAACTGAGAAGCGAAAGACAAATTCCCAGCCCATCTGTCGGACCAAAACGAGATCCTATCTCCTTTAGAAGCTTTAAACTTCAAGAATTTAAAGAAAAGATCGCTATTTTTTGCAATATCAAACCAAGGTCTACCTTTAGCCCTGCCTTTGGGAGGAAGAGAGACCCACCCGTGGCAATTTACCCCCAAGCCCGAATATTCAATGAGCTATATTGCCGGAATCCATGGCAATTTACCCCCAAAACCAGCCGGAGAAGAAAGATCACGCGCTCGGAGTTCCACAGATACCAAGACAAGTGTGTTTGAAAAGGAAAAAGTACACTGTACCCACGTGAAGGAGACTTTTTTGAACATAGAAGACCTACAAACAGTGGAAATCCACTGTAGTTGATGGTGAAAATTCCAGAAAAAGTACACCTACTGCTGCTCTTGTTGTACTTGATAGCCTCCATCCCCCTCTTTTGTCCACAAAAGTGACCACTCCTACCGAGGCAATCCCTGACCTTGAAAACCCCCATCCCACTCCTTTGTCAACACCTATCCTTGACCTTATCTGTCACATCCCACCTATCACTAACCAAACCACCACCACCAACCAAGACCAAACTAAATCTTCCATGCTCGTTCCTTCACCCAAATCAAAACAAAAATCCATCTTAAAACCTGTCATTATCAACCAGAAACTTACCCACTTAGCAATCGGTACTAAATTTACTACCACCATTGACCAAACCATATCGGATTCAGACGAGCTTCTCTCATCCCCAAACAATAGAACTTATACCCCCCATCCCAATCAGCTTGACATTACATCTCTCTTTGACTTCAATGAGGAGATGGAAATTAACCCTCCCCTCTTGGCCACTCCTCTAGCCTCCGAAAATCCCCTTATAGTACCAGAAACACAGTACACACAAGAGCAGCAAAATGTGGCTATAGATGAAGAAGAAGAAGGGGAATCCGAGCAACCTATTGATCCTACCTCTCTCCTTCCTTATTTATTTCATTGGCTAAAGGATTATGGGATGTGCATCATGCCCATTCCTAAACAGAAGAACCAATATACAGCCAGAAAACAAAAGAATTGGGAAAGAGAGATCATGAATCTACACTCAAGCATAAACTACAACAAAGGCTCTCTCAACCGAAGCCAACAAAAGGAAGGGTCGTCTAACCCTTTATGATTATTCTTTCTTGGAATGTAAGAGGTTTAGGCTCGAGCAAGAAAAGAGCCCTTATAAAGGATTTTCTCAAGAATAAAAATCCATCAATTGTCATCCTTCAAGAGACCAAGTCCATGAATATAGACAACAAGTTCATCAAGTCTATTTGGAGTTCAAGGTATGTTGGCTGGTCCTCTCTAGATGCCATTGGTACTGCTGGAGGAATATTAATCATGTGGAATGAGATGAATATGGAGATTTCAGAGGTTACTAAAGGTAAGTATACTCTCTCTATCAAAGTTCTTTTAACTGACAACTCGTCGATATGGTTGACAGGTGTTTATGGTCCTAATTCCCCTTCTGAGAGGGATAGTTTATGGATGGAGCTATCAGCTTTAGTCCCCAAATGTTTCCCCTGATGGATTCTTGGGGGAGACTTTAACATCACCAGATGGTCTTAGGAGAAATCTAATGTTTGCCCTCCTTCTCGGGGGATGAAGAACTTCAACTCATTCATAGACTCTTCAAATTTGACGGACATCCCTCTATCAAACGGGACTTTTACTTGGTCTCAAAGTAGGGTCCGAACCCTAATTGACAGATTCTTGATATCGGATGGGATCACTCAGAAATATGAATCCTTAAAAGTCAGCCGTCTATCACGAATTACGTCTGATCATTTTCCAATCTTATTGAATCTTGGTAAGGAAAAATGGGGTCCTTCCCCATTCAGGTTCATCAACAGCTGGATGGACCATCAATCATTTGAGAAGATGTTTACTGAATGAATGGTGGTCAGCCCACTCCCCTTCGGTATGGTCAGGCCATGGACTCATTCAAAAATTGAAAGGTTTTAAGGCAACCATTAAGGAGTGGAACTCCAAAACTTACGGTCATGTAGATGACCAAAAGACAGCTTTATTGAATGAATTAGATGCTCTTGATACTTTGGAAGGGCTCAATTCGATGGATGAGGAATCAGCCAAGAAACGAATGATTATCAAGATGGACTTGCTCACCATTGCTTCTCGTGAGGAATCCTTGTGGAAACATAAGTGTAAAACTAAATGGTTGATGGAAGGGGATGAAAACACAAGCTTTTTTCATAGATGGGCAACAACAATGAAAAGAAGGAATTCGATTGTCGAAATAGCTTCTTCTTCTGGATCGAGCTTGGTTAAAGAGGAAGATATAGAGTCTGAATTTTTAGTTTTCTTTAAGAATCTTTATTCCAAGAAACCGGGAGATAGATTCCTTCCCGAGATTGCAGATTGGAGTTCTATCTCTGTTCATCAAAGTAACCAGCTTGAAGAACCCTTTTCAGAAGAGGAAATTCACAGAGCAATCAGCGACCTTGGAGCTAATAAATCCCCGGGGCCGGAGGGTTTCACGGCAGAATTCTATAAAAAATCATGGAACATTCTCAAGTTCGATATTAAGAGTGTGTTCAATGATTTTTTTAGGAATGGACACATTAATGCAAGCACAAATGAAACTTATGTTTGTCTTATTCCCAAGAAAAATGGGTTGAAGGGAGTGGGGGACTATCGGCCAATTAGCCTCACCACGGGAATTTACAAGATTATAACTCGTGTTCTCTCTGAAAGACTCAAGAGGGTTCTTCCTAGGGTTCTTCCTTTCACCATCAAGGCTATCAATCAGCATTCGTTGCTAACATACAAATTCTTGACGCATCTTTAATAGCGAATGAGCTAATAGATGATTACAAAAGGAAAAAAAAAAAAAAGGGGTTATCATCAAGCTTGACATTGAAAAAACATTCGATATGGTGGATTGGAATTTTTTGGAAGAAATATTAAAGGTCAAAGGCTTTGGCATCAAATGGAGAAGATGGATTCAAGGATGCATATCAATGGAAAGCCTCGGGGCAAGATTATGGCTTCTATAGGGCTTAGACAAGGTGACCCTCTCCCCCCCTTTTTCTTTATTCTCATTGTAGATTGCCTTAGTAGAATGTTGCATAAGGCGGAAATTGAAGGAGCCATAAAAGGTTTTGAAATGAGTAGGGATTCCCACTTATCGATTACTCACCTTCAATTTGCCGATGATACTCTTTTATTTTCATCAAGTGAGGATCAACACATTAAAAATCTCTTTCATACCATAGAGATGTTTGAGAAAGCATCAAGATTGAATATCAACTGTAGAAAATCAGAACTTTTGTGATTGAATTTGGAGTCTGAACAGATTGATAGACTTGCTTCATTCGCTAACTGCAAGAGAGGCATATGACCGAACACTTACCTTGGGCTGCCTTTAAATGGTAAGTCAAGCACAAAGACCTTTTGGGCTCCAATCATTGAAAAGATAGAGAGAAGATTATCCTCATGGGGAGCTAATTTATCGAAAGGGGGGAGATTAACTCTCATACAAGTCACCTTGGCAAATCTACCTGTCTATTACCTCTCCTTGTTTAGGGCTCCAAAGTCCGTGACCGATGACATTGAGAGGCTATTCCGGAATTATCTTTGGAGGGGTTGTTCTGAATACAAGGGGATGCATTTACTTAAGTGGGATAAAGTCAAGAATCCCATCAAGAAAGGAGGCCTTGACATTCTTGATATGCAAATAAGGAATAAATCGCTTCTATCGAAATGGATATGGCGGTTTAACGTTGAAAAATGGGCTATTTGGAGACAAGTCATTGAATCAAAGTATGGTGCTGAACACTTTGATACTAGACCAAGTACTTTTTCCATGCACTCCGCAAAAGGTCCTTGGAAAGCCATCGATTCTCTCAAGTTATTGATCTATGAGCACATTTCTATAAAAATTGGAAATGGAGCCAAAACATCCTTCTGGAAAGATGTTTGGTTTGGTCCCACAAGCTTACAAGTGATGTTCCCAAACCTTTATCATCTTAAGAAAGATGCATCCATCAAAGAGGTTTGGTGCTCCCAATCAAAGATGTGGCTGCTGCATTTTAGAAGGAACTTACAGGATGATGAAATCGAGGAATGGTCTTCTTTTAATATCAATTTGTCTTCTTTCAATTCGATTGATAGAGAGGACACATGGCTTTGGAGTTTAGAGAAAGATAACAATTTCTCATCCAAATCATTGGCAATGGCTATAGCTTCTACAGGCTCAAATGAACACGCTGATTTGTACAAGATCATATGGTCCGGAAGATTCCCAAAGAAGGTGAAGTTCTTTTTATGGGAACTAAGTCATTCATGCATTAATACTTATGACAGGCTACAAATGAGACTTCCGAAACACACTTTATCCCCAAATTGCTGCCATTTGTGTGTAGCCAATGGGGAAAATCAATGGCATTTATTCAGTGACTGCCCTTATACAAATAAGTTCTGGAATTTCCTCCTTGAAGCTTTCAATTGGTCATTTCTCCGTCCCGGTAATATCCTCTTTTTATACTTATTTTCATGGGACACCCATTCAAGAAAGCAAAGAAGGCCCTATGGCTTTGTTTTGTTCGTGCATACTTTTGGAACCTTTGGAATGAAAGGAACATGCGTATTTTTAGGGACATGCACAAAGACCCACAGCACTTCATTGAAGCTACTACTATTTTAGCTATCTCATGGAGCAAATTATCGTCTCCTTTTTGTAACTATGATCTTACCACCCTCTATAATCAATGGAGGTGTTTTTTGTAATTAAAAGGATAGGATTTCTCTTGTAACATCTTTTCATTCTATCAATGAAATCGTATCAGTTTCCTATAAAAAAAAAAAAAAAATACTGAAAATCACTGTTCTTGTTAAATATTTTTGTTTATATATTTCAGCACGCACCAAAGCTCACCATGCTTTAATTTTTATCCTACTACATCTACAGAAAACCTTTTTCCACTATGGAAATTTCAATTATCATCAACAAAACTGATACCAGCCATGAACTGATTAGATTCTTTGGCACTCTCACCTCCCCCCACCTACCCAAAAAAAAAAAAAAAAAAAAAAATCATATGGCTTTTTGTACTGCAGTCTCTCTTCGTTCTTCATTACTCCCATCATGCTTTGAAATAAAATGGAAACGTTTCCAAGTTGGTGAAATTCTTTTGATTTTGTGTTTTGAATGACCGCAAATTTGTCTCTGTTTGATATAGGCCCTTGCTAAACAGAACACCCAAGGATGCATAAAATGCGTGTCCATTAGCATATAATGCTTTGATGGACGACTCTGTAAGTTACATTTACTCAGCTTTTACTTAGATTCTTTATCTTCAACTTTCACTTGATTTATATGAGGCATATGGACATCTCATGATTGTACACCATATGGCACCCAGCCTCCCCTCTCAACTTCCTGTTTTTCTGCAGCTTTGTTGATTCACGTCTTTTAAACAATTGATTGTAGTTTAGCTTTAAGATAAGAGTTTTTACCTTAGTATTGTGCTTTCTCTTTACTATAACTACTCTCTCCTGCAGAGTAATAAAGCTGGATCTCGCTGCGAGGTTGGTGACCGATCGACTAGTGATGTTGTTGTGAGGCTTAGAACAAAAGATGGTCGAGATGAATGGTTATACTGTCACTCTCATATCCTAACTGAACAGAGCAAGTATTTTGCTGATCGTCTTTCTGAGAAATGGCCAACATGCCAGATTCTTGACTCACGAAACTGTGTTGAGGTTTTTTGTCTAGAATCAACCTTTGATTACCATGTAAATGTTCTGCGCCTTCTCTATGTCATTACAGATATCCCAACAGATGAGTTATGGAATGATGTTCGAACTGTTCTCGGCATCCTCCGTGCGGCTTTCGAGCTTGAGTGCCAAAATATTATTAGTGCTTGTGTGAATTATTTGGAAGCAGTCCCATGGGAGGAGGAGGAGGAGGAGGAAATTTTGAAGGTTATACCTCATATGGGACCAGAAGCCGAGCCAATTCTTGCTCGTCTTCAACCGGTCAATTCATCTCTTGTTAGACAAATATTTCTTTCTGCTCTTCGATTGGCTACATCATCCCCTTTTTCTAACATAAATGATCTCAAGCCCTCGGCCCAGGAACAACTCGAGTACATGCTAAATGAAGATGATGATGCTCCGTTATTAATGGCTGATGCTGAAATAAAATTAGAGGTAAATGAATGCGTGAAGAGCCTATTAAAGACTTTTAACAATCTTATAGAAATAGTACTCCATCCTTTAGACTCGGATGGGAAGGCAAGGAACATGCAAGTTTTAGTTTTTTGTTTGACAGATTTATCTTGGGCGTGTCGAATTTTAAAAAGGTTAGAAACTATGAAGGAGTTTGTCTCTAATTGGATTGATGCATCAAATAAGATAGTCAAGGTTGTTGAGCAAGCGAATGTAGCATCAGAAGTTATTGACACAAGGATAGGGATTATTGAAGTGTTAGCAAAGGTCTTAGAAGCAATTAAACACGGCTTAGTGATTCTCCCAACTCCGAAACGGCTTCACATGGTGAAGGTTTGGCTTCCTTTCGTTAGAACTACCAAATCCCTGATCGATAGTCTCGCTGACAATGGTATTGACGATCTAAAACTCAAGATCGACAGTGACGTCTGGGAATTGCTAGAGTCGGCATTTGTTTCCATCATTCTTGCATTGCCATCAGGGGAGCAAGCAGAGATTATAACTGAATGGTTACAGAATCAACACGTTATTCGTTATCCGGATCTAACAGAGGCGTTTGAAGTGTGGTGTTATAGGACAAAAGTGGCAAAAAGGAGGCTATCCCTGGTGGGGGATAACCCTGGCACAATGGTGACAAGCTTCCAGCCCTCGGCTTGAACTCGAATGGTTTTGTAATTGTATTTAGAATTATCCTTCAACCCACAATTGTAAGAGGGTTTGGAAGCATTATTTTGCGGAGGCTTCTGGTTTAGCCTCCCCTTTTGTTCCATTGTAAATTTTTAGTCTTAGCTGTTGCAAATTGCGGAGGCACTGTGCATTTGTCAAATTGAAAAGGAGAAAAAGAGTGGTAAAGTGGCAGTGAGAAGTCAGCTAGCTTCATATCGCCACTGATATCGAAGTGTATTTATAGTGTAGCACACATCGGAAAGTGAACTTTTATATTGTAGTTTGGCTGGCAATTCTGTTGGGTAATAGCTGATCGTTTGCTTCTCGGTTTTTTATGATTTTGAATGTTCCTTATGGAATCAAATGCTTTTAAACTGCTTGGAACTCTGTATACGAGAGTTGGATCAACTGCCCTAGCTAGACAAATTACTTTGAGATTGTTTTATCAAGGATGTTCCATAAATGGAATGAGATTGAATATCGATTTACTGGAAAAATTATGAATTCTCGAGACCCACCATGAAGCAAGGACGAGAGTTGGCCTTATGATCTGATGGTGCCAAGTTGAAGGATCGTCACTCAACAAGTAAAAGTTACTCTAAGAATAACAGGCTGATCTTTCTTGAGAGCCCACTTCGATGGGAAGGTTTGACACCTCGATAGCTTCTTCAGGACTGTAATATGTTTCCGGTTGGGTTGTTTACCCATTATAGCGGTACATGAGCTGAGTTTAGAACATTGTGAGACCGTTCGATCCATATCTAGTGTTGGCGTTTGAACATTGAGAGGACCTTTTCTTAGTACGAGATCACCGGGAAGGACATCCCTTTGGTGCAACTGTTAGTGTGCTTGTGATAAACACTAGGTAGCTAAGTATGGAGCAAATAATATCGTAAGCATCTAAGTAGTAAGTGACAAATTTCCACTCCAAGATGAGTGCTCTCTTATTCTGACTTTCTTAGAGTCGTCAATGTACGATCATATTCTTTCATTTATATGAGTTGGAGTGCCGATGTATTTTCGGCAACCCATCATTTTGGAGATATAGTAATAGAATGCTAGAAATATAACTTTACAAGATAGACACCAATTTCATTCTAAACATTTAAGGGTTGTTTGAGACAATGAGTTGCAGGGAGTAAGAATTAATAAGTATGGAGTGGTTTAGTCTGGAAAGTTAGTTAGTCTGTGTGTATTTGGGGTGCAGAGTTGTTTAGTCTGTGTTATGTTTGGGGCAAATAGTTGTTCCAACATTGTGTGACTTGTATTGACTTATATTTCTAACATTGTGTGACTTATAGTCAAATAGTTTTTTTCTTTACAATTTTTCAAAATTTCATTATTAAATAATTATTCCAATAAATTTTAAGAATGATTTTTTTTTTTTTATATTTTATTTTATCTATCATTTACAAGTTTTTTTTAAGACAACAAAAATAATTTTAACCAAAATACATTTCATTCTTTTTTTAATATCACTTTGATTATTCATCTTATTTGAATATTTTTCAAATAAATTAGTCTTAGCACAAGTGTTTTAAATATTATATTGTATTTGAAATATTTTAATCCATTAATTTAAATGAATTCAATTAAGCTTCAAAATTTTGATATTTTTATTTCCCTCAATTATAGAAAGACTAGTTTTGGAGATAATATATTTAGGTTGTATATTTTTTATTAAAAGAAAAAAAAAAGTTATATAATTTTTTCTACATTTTTTTCTTTCAATTTTACTAAGCAGTTCAATTTTTTATATATGTTTTTACAATTTTGTTGTGGTATACAATTAAAGCTAGATGGTTTTTTAAATAATATAAATTTGTTTCAGTCAATCATAAAATTGAAATTTTAAGTTATATTATTATTTTATAAATATTTTACAATTTTGTTTAAGTGTTAATCTTGATTAAGATAACAAGCGTAATTATTTTATATTTATTTTTAGGATTTTTTAATTTCTCTTAAAAAATATGAATTATGTCTTCATCTTTTTTACCTTGTCATTTATAGTAAAAAAAACACCCAAAAATATTATTAAACTAAACAATAATTTACCATTTTGAGAGAGAGAAAAAGAGAGAATTGAGGGAATACTACTTTCTTCTAAATCTTCAACCGAGATAAAATTGGATTAATTATTGATGTGTTTGTTTCCTAATTTCTTTCAAATCTTCAACAATAATCGTTAAAAATATGCAAGCAAAATTTCAAATTGGACTGGATTACAAAAAAGTGGGAAGGGTTTTCAAATGGAAACAAAATGTCGATCTCTCCTTCAGATTCAACCAATATTGATCGCAAATGTCTACCAATGGTGATGAATCGTCGTGAGCCTACGTTGTGGAAGGCTGTCAATGGTGATGAATCATCGTGAGCCTACCTTGTGGAAGGCTTTGCGATATGTGGCGCCGACGAGATTCAAATAATCGACGTCAGTGTGTTTCGAGGTTTGAGGTTCTGTTAAGGAGCTCGACGTCGATGAAGAAGAGAATTGATGAAGGGCGGCTGCAGATGAAGAATAAGGAGCAGAAAAAGACGGCCAAAAAATGGAAATAAGAGAAGAAATAAGAGAAGAAATTAGAGGATTGAAAATAAGAGAAGAAATGAGGTGATTGGAAATCAGAGAATTGGATATAAGAAAAGTAAAACAGAAGAAATCAATAAGGGGATTGGAAAGATTGGAAATCAGAGAACTTGATATAAGAAGGAAAAACAGAAGGATTGAAAATAGGAGAATAAATAAAATCAGAGGATTAAAAATAGGATAAAAAACAAAAATGGGTTGATATAAGAGTGGATTGGAAATAAGAGAAGGAAAAGAGAAGAAATCAATAAGGGGATTGGAAAGATTAGAAATCAGAGAATTTGATATAAGAAAAGAAAAACAGAAGGATTGAAAATAGGAGAAAAAATAAAATCAGAGAATTGAAAATAGGATAAAAAATAAAAATGGGTTGATATAAGAGTGAATTGGAAATAAGAGAAGAAAAATAGAAGAAATCAGAGGATTGAAAATAAGAGAAGAAAAACAGAAGAAATCAGAGGATTCAAAATAAGAGAAGAAAAGCATAAGAAATCATAAGATTGAAAATAAGAGAAGAAAAAAAGAAGAAATAATCGGATAGAGTGGATTCGAAATAAGAGAAGGAAACTGGAAGGAAAAGGAAATAAGAGAGGAAGTGGGTTGGAAATAAGAGAGGAAGTGGGTTGGAAATAAGAGAAGAAAACGGGAAGGAAAAGGAAATAAGAGAAGAAAAACAAAATAAAAATGGGTTGATATTGATGAAAAAAGCAGAAGAAACTAGAAGATTGGAAATAAGAGAAGAAAACCGGAAGAAAAATGAAATAAAAGAAGGAAAGAAGGAAAACAGAAGAAACCAGAGAATTAGAAATAAGAGAAGAAGAAATAGAAGAAGAAATAAGAGGAATGAAAATAAGAGAAGAAATCCAGAAGGAAAACAAAATAAAAATGAGTTGATATTGATGAAAAAAACATCAGAGGATTGAAAATAAGAGAAGAAAATCGGAAAGAAAAGGAAAATAAGAGAAGGAAAACAAAATAAAAATGGGTTAATATTGATGAAAAAAACAAAAGAAATCAAAGGATTAGAAATAAGAGAAGGAAAACAGAAGAAATCATAAGATTGAAAATAAGAAGAAGAAAAAAAATCGAAAGATTGGAAATAAGAGAAGAAAAAAAGAAGAAATCAGATGATTGGAAATAAGTGAAAAAAACCAGAAGAAATCAGAGGATTATAAATAAGAGAAAACAGGAAGGAAAAGGAAATAAGAGAAGAAAAACAAAATAAAAATGGGTTGATATTGATGAAAAAAACAGAAGAAACCATAAGATTGTAAATAAGAGAAGAAAACCAGAAGAAAAATGAAATAAGAGAAGGAAAGAAGGAAAACAGAAGAAACCAGATGATTGGAAATAAGAGAAGAAGAAATCAAAAGATTGGAAATAAGAGAAGAAAAAAATAAAAAATCAGAAGATTGGAAATAAGAAAAAAAATCATAGGATTGAACATAAGAGAAGAAATCTAGAAGGAAAAGAAAATAAGAAAAGGAAAACAAAATAAAAATGAGTTGATGTTGATGAAAAAAACATCAGATAATTGAAAATAAGAGAAGAAACTGGAAGGAAAAGAAAAATAAGAGAAGGAAAACAAAATAAAAATGAGTTGATATTGATGAAAAAAACAGAAGAAATGAAAGGATTGAAAATAAGAGAAGAAAACAGAAAAAATCATAGGATTGAAAATAAGAAGAAAAAAAAAATCGGAAGATTGGAAATAAGAGAACGAAAACCGGAAGGAAAAGGAAGTAAGAGAAGGAAAACAAAATAAAAATTGGATGATATTGATGAAAAAATCAGAGGATTGGAAATAAGAGAAGGAAAACCGAAAAAATCAGAGGAGTGAAAATAAGAGAAGGAAAATCGAAGAAATTAGCAGATTGGAAATAAGAGAAGGAAAACAGAAGAAATCAAAGGATTGGAAATAAGAGAAGAAATTAGAGGATTAGAAATAAGAGAAGAAAACCAGAAAGAAAATGAAATAAGAGAAAGAAAAGAAAAGAAATCAGATGATTGAAAATAAGAGAAGAAAAACCGAGGATTAGAAATAAGAGAAGAAAACCAGAAAGAAAATGAAATAAGAGAAAGAAAACAGAAAAAATCAGATGGTTGAAAATAAGAGAAGAAAAACCGCAGAAAAAAATCACATGATTAGAAATAAGAGAAGAAAATCATAAGAAATAAGAAATAAGAGGATTGAAAATAAAAGAGAAATTAAAAATAAGAGGGAAATCATAAGGTTAGAAATAAAAGAAGAAAAACAGAAGATTGAAAATAAGAGAAGAAATATTGAAAAATAAAAGAAAAAAAATATAATAAAAATATAAAAAATCAGATGATTGGAAATAAGAGAAGAAACACAAAAGAAATTAGAAGATTGAAAATAAAAAAATAAAAACAAAAGAAATGAGAAGATTGAAAATAAGAGAAGAAATGAAATAAGAGATGAAGAAATGAAGAGAAGAAATGAGAGGATTGAAAATAAGAGAAAAAACGAAATAAGTGAAAAAGTAATCAAGATTACAGAGATTGAAAATAAGAAATAAAAACAGAAGAAATCAGATAATTAAAAATAAGAGAAGAAATGAAATAAGATGGTAGAGGATTGAAAATAAGAAAATAAAAACTGAAGAAATCACAAGATTGAAAATAAGAGAAGAAATCACAAGATTAAAATAAAAGAAGAAGAAATCAAGATTGGAAATAAGAGAATGAGAAATAAGAGAAATAGAAATCGGAGATGGGTGCAGTCATTCAGAGTTCCTCTAGCGGCCTCGTGGTGGTAAGGGCTGAGTTTCTTCTCTCTCATCTTGATCTTCTCTCCGCTGAAGTTGTTGCTTTGCTACATGAGATTCAGTTGAGATGTGACATCTCATCTCTTAAGATTGAAAGAGATGCCCAAGTCTTGGTTAAGGCTCTTCATTCTAATCGCTTCGATCTCGCTCTTCATGGGGCGTTATTGGCTGAAATTCGTTGTTGGATGTTCAGGTGTCGATTCAATGACATCAAGTTTATCGCGGGCTGGGCCATTGCCAATGTGTGTTCTCGGGAATGACATGAAAATGGGTCGGTGGAGCTTGTTGAAATTTTAGTTGTTGATTATTGTAGCCCTTCAGACGATTCTTAATTCTAATAAAGTTTGGTTATTTAAAAAAAAAAAAAAAAAAAAAATCAAGATTGGAAATAAAAGAAGAAAAACCAGAAGAAATCATATTAGAAATAAGAGAACACAGAGGAGGAAGGGAATTCTTCGAAAAGTGGGAGTAGTTGAATAGTTATTCTTATAGAAATCTTACAACTAAGTTATTTTTCTCCGGTTAAACTATTTACTGGGCCAAACGGGGAGTAGATTTCTCCTCAACTTTCCTCCCCCAACTCTATGGGCCATACAATCTAAGTGTCTCTTCAATGAGTTATCCTACTTTCTTGATGGTTCAAGAGAGATTATATTTAGAGATAACTGGAAGAATGTCTAAAATTAAATGGTCATTTTGATTGGTGTCTAAAATGTTTTTTTATTGTATAAATGTCTAAAAGTTCTGATTAGTGTGTACCACCAAAGACCATAAAGACCAAACTACCCTTCATAACCAATTTTGAATTACTCTTAAAATTGTGCGAGCTAAAAAATCACTGTAAAATTAAAAAACAACCCCTCAAAGTAAGGTAAAAATAAAAATCCCCCTAGAATGAAGAAAAAAATAAAAATCATAATTAAGTCTTAATTTAAATTAAAAAAATCTAAACTCTTATTCAAAATTTTTAAAAAAAGTCTACTCCAAATTAAAAAGAATTGTTTAAAAAAGCAAAATCATATTTATGTATTACTGGGCGAGAAAATACAATGTATCTAATTCATGGGTCAATAAAAAAAAGACAATAGAGAAAGTGTATTTGCATTAGTGAGACTAAAAAAAGGCATTAGGGGTTGCAGGGGTTGCATTACTTGGACGAAAAATACAGTGTATATGAAAAATAAATAATGATAATTCACCTAAATACACTTGGTTAAAACAAAATAGGGAACGCTTGATAATTAAAAAACGTAAATACAGAAGCAGAAAAGAAGAAGAGTGCTTTTGTAAAGAAGAAGAGTGCTTTTGTAGATTGTACCAAGTTTGAGCTCGGGAAGCTTGCTTTACTCGTAGACATTCTCATCCATTTTCTTATGTTTCCACATTGCAACAAGTTTGAGCTCGGGAAGCTTGCTTTACTCGTAGACATTCTCATCCATTTTCTTATGTTTCCACATTGCAACTTCATGTCTACTTCTCAAGATAGGATTTGAAATCGACATTTTAGGTAAATTGAAGTCGTGATTGGAACAATAAGCAAAATCCTACGAATTGACACAAGCGAAACGAACAAGACAAATGATCAGAAAACGGACAAGTGATTAGAACAATAAGCGAAAACTCCTCCGAAAAATGAAATTTCTCCCTCAAAATAAAAATTAGTGTTGGTTAATCTATCTCTAAACAATATTAAACAACTTCTGTACAACAACACCAGTCAACATCAATCAAACAGAACTTCAAGCAAGCCGATTCTCAACACTAAATGAACGGGAAATTACTATCCAAAATTGAAGTATAAGTAGCCTTCTAAAAAAACAAATTTGCAAATAAAAAAATGGGATAGAGTTGAAGAAAAATTGCAAAGAAAATTCTAATAAGGGAATGGGATATAGTTTGAGAAAATTTGCAAAAAAAAAAAAAAAAAAAAAAAGAAACAAAAGATTAGTGAGAAAAAAAATACATTATTTAATATTAAATAAAAAACAGAAAGAAAATAAAGAAAACAAATGATTTTGATTTTGATTTTTTTATTCATTAGAAAATGATAGGAATTTGCAAACCACCGCAATGAGAATCTGTTGGATGATGAATATGTCTTAAGGAATATTTTTGGAGGTAGTGTTCTAAAGCGACTGTGAGTGTGGGCGGAGTGTCTTCATAAATCAATACTTTAATTTTTTTTGTGCTCAAAATTTTCTTCTTCCTTATTTGTAAATAACTATTTTGTACCAAAAGAAAATTCTCTTCTTCTTTCTCTACCTTCAGCACTTTCTTTTACAAGGAAGGATTGTTTTTCACCGTCTGTTTGATCTGAATCTTGGAGAGTAATTTTGATATCAATGGTAACAAGAATGGTCAAATGAATCGATTTGGTGTTTGTTGCTTTTTTATGCTTTCAAATGGAAAAGATCCAATGATTTGATGTTGATTATTTAGATTTTTTTTTTCTCTAACATTTATATGCATCCAAATTAAATTGATTTTAGAGGGATGAGTTAGAGTTTTTTTAGGAAAAATAATTTCAAACAAGATTTGTCCTAAACCATCTAGAGGGGTAAAATGGGGAGTTCGGTGGGGGAGATTGATCATGTGACACCACCGACATCATTCAAATGATTTTTTTTGGACATTTTTTAAAATCAAACTCCCTAAAAATAATATTTAAGAGGATTTCCCTTATATTTACAATTAAATTTAATCCATAAAAAAATTATTAATTAGAACTTTATGCAAACAACTGTTTTACTGTGAATCTCAGTAACAAGTGCAATTATTTTGCTGTCAACATAAACATAACTCAACCGACATGATGTATGAATTATGAGGAAGAGATCTCAAGTTCGAATGCCTTCCTCATATGTTGTAAAAAAAAAGTATAATTATTTTGGCGATGGAGAGGAGGGTTGATTTCATGAAAAAGAAAGAGGACCACCATACAAGGAAAACATTGGGAAATGATTTAGAGACAAATGAAATATTATATATATATATATATATATATATATATATTTTTTTTTTTTTTTGACAAATAACTCAATGATTTAGATGGGTCTTGATAAGTCTCTTTGATTTTTTTGTTTCTTTAAATTTAAATAAAAAGAGGTGAGTTCCCTTGGCTATAATTTATTAAATAATATGGTGAAGAGTGGGATTCTATGGCCATGGTTTTTGACCCACAAAGAAATATTAGAGAAAGAAAAGTAAACACCTCATCAAAATTCAAAACTAGTAC
This sequence comes from Herpetospermum pedunculosum, assembly GCA_028017165.1. Lineage (NCBI taxonomy): Eukaryota > Viridiplantae > Streptophyta > Magnoliopsida > Cucurbitales > Cucurbitaceae > Herpetospermum > Herpetospermum pedunculosum. The sequence goes on from CM051525.1 coordinate 59,661,743, forward strand.
CACTTGGTATGGCTCTTGGTCAATTTTTATGGGTTTTAGAAGAAATTTAAGTGAAATAATTTTTCTTTGAATGGAGAAAGATAAGAAAGGAAATATATATAGAGAGATTTTTTTGGAACGATATTTTAATTAATGCGAGGATTGAACCCATGACTTCTGAGTCAATGACATAACTTTATGTCAATTGAGCTATGTTCGGTTTGACTATAAAGAGAGATTGATGAGTAGGAAAGAAATAGAGAGGAAAAAACATTAAATTCACTATCAAGTTATTCACTAGGCGTGAAGAAAAGTACAACATTTATACCGCAGAAAGAGAATGAACATTGTTTTTTTTGTTTGATTACTTTTAATGTAAGACGATGAATTATGTAACATAATTGGGAAGGAGAGCCAGACATGTATTTCTCATTAAGTCAAAAGGTAATTTTTAAAAAAATGTCACATTTTATATACAAATTAAGCATGCTATCATATTTGAGGAGCTCGAGCCCTAGACCTAAGCTAAATCCACCCCTAAATACAAATATGTTCCAACAGATAAATTCCTATAAAGGGTGGTCTTTTCCACTTTACTCTAAAAATTGAATTTTTTTTCTCTTATAATTAAAATAACTATAAAAATAATTACTATTAAAACTATTTTTTTTTCTTTCTAAATTTGGAGTATGGTCTTCCGTTTTTTTAAGGTGTATGCCTCTAAATATAACTTAATTAGTTAAGACATATATCATCCAACAAAAAAAAAAAAAAAAAATGAAACTACTACGGATATAAAACTGTTATTTTTAGGGCTTTTTATAGTTAAAAGATTACAAAACTCAGTTGTGGGTGGTCTTCTGCTCTCTATACCAATCACTGGTAAATTTTTTCGGTAAATATTTTTTGTAAATCACTGGTAAGCATTGCAGAAAAACTCTCGACATAACTCAAAAACAAATAAAGGGAGAAGGGGTCTCCTTGCCTCAAACCTCTTCCAGGAACGAAATCGTCTTGGGGAGTACCATTGACTAGAATTGAGAAGTTCATGATTTTCTCAATCCACTCATCATCAAAGCCCATGTTCGCCATAACACTCCTAAGAAAATTCCACTCAACTTTGTCGTAGGTTTTACTCATGTCAAGCTTCATACCAATAATAATATTATCAGAGATGGGGATACACAATTGGTCACTTTCTCAATATTAGATAGACTCGGGGAGGAGGAGGCAATAAATGATTTGAAATAGTTCCTCTTCTTCCTAATTCCCATCATCATCGAAAATTCATCGAAAATCTCTATATATATATTTTTTTTCTTTCTATGAGAAGCTTTTATGTGGAACCATTTGGTGTTTCTATCACTCCATTTGAGTCAATCCTCCCTCACATCTTCCAATACTCTTCTTCCTCCTCAAGAAGGCTTTCAAGCCCCCTCTCACCTTTTGAAAGCCTAAGGGAATGGCACCCAATCTCCGAACGCTCAATCTCCTAAATTTCAAAGGCCTTTTTGTCAATAGTTGTCTTTATCGACCCATTAAGCCTCTATTCAATTAATGCAGGGTGGAGATCGAACCTCTAACCTTTTGATCATTAGTTTGATGTCAATTGAATTATACTCAGGTTGACTACAACACGATTCTTGCACCATAACAACAAAACAAACAGTACATGAACAGTACATGAATAGTGACTAATACGTTATATTTTTTTTTCTCAATTTTCTCCTTTGAAAGATACTAGAAAATGATTTTTTTTTTTTTTTATCTAATACTTTGTGAGGTTAAGGGTATATTGGTATAACATAATTTTATTTTTACCCCACTAGCTATTTTGAAAAGAAAAAAAAAACAGTCCTTCAATATTGATATTCTTACTCATTTTGGATAATTATCTCTTGGTGAGCATAATAATACTTGGGATCCTTTTTAAAGTTGGATGTTTAAATTTTCGTACCTTATTTATAGTACGCCAAAAATAAATTCATTTTCAATCGAAAATTAATAACCCACCAAATTTGTTTCCATTAAAAAAAAATAACTTCAATGAATAAATACAACAATTACTTTCTACCATATTACATTACAAGCGAAAAAAGAAAGAATATGTACCTATAAAACTAAAATTACTATCTACAAATATGCTCGACTACTTAAATTATCCTCGAGCCAAACTTAAATTCAATAATTTTTTTTTTCTTTTTTTACAACAAATTCAATAAATTATTTACAAAAAAGAATATGTACAATTTTTTAAAATACACAAATCCAATTTCAAATATGCACTTGAAAGAAATGAAATTGAAAAAAGTTTTGGGAAAGAAAAAAAACCCTAAAGTGGAAAAGAAGATCGCAAACTCGAAGGCAAACACGAAGAATTCCGCCATGTCCGCCCATGGAGCTTCAAAATCTCTCTAGCTTTCTCTTTCGCTTTACCTCCGGCGCCGACGATTTGAAGCAGAAAACAGAGCTTTGTCACAACTCCAAGCCCCACCATTTCCTGAACCACGGCTTGACTCGCCGAGAATCTCGCGACGGAGCACAAAATTCCGACGGCCTTCTCACTTCCGAGCGTCGAAACTCTAAGAATCTTCTTCGACACGACGGCGAGCCCCGCCGCGTGATTCAACAGCTCCGCCCTACCGTCGGCACATCCGCAGAGAAGATCTAGCGCCACGAGATTCATCTCGCACAAACGCTTCTCGGAGGAATCGAGATCGAGGAGGAGATCGATCAGAACCGGAACCGCACCGGCTTGAACCGCCTTGACTCTGTTTCTGGAGCTCGAACAGAGTCCGATCAGCAATTTCAACGCCGATTTCGAAGCCTGTTTGGAGATCTGATCCTTGAGAATTTGGACGATTTCGATGAAGAATTCGGCGGTTAGGCTGAGGATCTGGATCTGATCTGCGACTTCGAACATTGAATTGAGAAGCATTATTGAATACGCTCGAGAACCGTAGGTGCCGTTCTGCAGGATTTTGGTTAGGGTTGTGACGAAGACGGCGGCGCCGCCGCCATTGTTGCCGCCGAGTAGAAATTTGAGGCCGGATTCGGAGATTTGGAGTTTGTAAAGAATGCTCAAAGCCTCATCGCCCAAATTTGTGAACTGGTCGTCAAACGCGTAATCTGTGTTCAACAATTTGCATAAAATATTAAATTCATTGCTAACTTATGAGAACAAGTCTAATGCAATATCATTTTTCTCTCCAATTTCATATAATAATTAAAACTACAAATTTAATTTAAAATTTTGAATTTAGAAGAAATGTTCGGACTACCTATAAATTTAACATGATATTAGAGTAAGAAATGTTCGAAACTCCATTAAGAATAGTCTTAAAATTTGAATTACCGTTTTGGTTTTCGGTTTGATAACTATTTTGTTTTTTAATTTTAAAAATTAAGTTTATAAACATTATTTATCCATGAATTCTTTTGTTTTGTTATCTACATTCTATTCATATTTTAAAAAATGAATTCAAATGTTTATTTCGAGAAAACTATAGTAAAGAAATTTGAAGAAACAAACATAAATTTTAAAAACAAAAAACGAAAGGGTTATCAAATGAAGTCTGGTAATATTGTTTTTCTCTCATTTCAGGTATAATATAAAGTTTATTTGATGGGTTTTGTAGTAGCTCGAAAGCCATAAGTGAGGGTATAGTTTTAATGTGTATAAAAAATATTAAATTTAACCTAATCTGTTAACTTAAAATTAAATACTTAAAAAAAAAAACTTAAAATATTATGAGTTATTTAGTAGTAAATACCTTCAAAGCTCGATTCCACATTGATGGAATTACACACAACTTCAACCAAGAACTCCACAACTCCAGCAGCTTCCATGCAACGTTTATTAGTTTCATTTGCGGACACAATGGATCGAAGTCGTCGGAGACAATTCTGTTGAGAGAACGGAGATAACTTCGCATCGGCAAGAATCTTAACGACCTGCTTCTGGTCGACGGGAGGCTTCGGCGTCGGAATCCTCTCGATGCCGCTGCGAGCGTTGACGATACACCAAGCTTGAATCAATCGCCGTAGAGTATGGTTGGGAGTGATATCAAAGTCCGACGACAAGACCACCTGCGTGACAGGGCACGTCTTATGTTTGTCAGAAAACAACCATTTCTCGATGTTTTCCCGGTCATAGGTTATGCCGGAGGCGACCGTGACGGGATCTTTCATGATTTGTAAAGAGATGGGACAGAGAAAGAAGGGAGGAGGATCAACTTGATCTAGTACTTCTGCCATGGGAGAGAGAAATAATGGAAAGTTTTGAAAAACTCTTGGAGAGATTGATGAGAGAGAGAGAAGTGCTTTGTTGGGAAGTTGTAAGAATAGGTTTGAATTAGAATTGAAGGCGTTTTGTTTATTTATATTATGCCAAATTTGGTTGGCCATTCAAATTGTTGAGAAAGTCAAAACTTGGAAAAACAAAGATATGATAGAGAGAGAGAGGGAAGACTTTGGAGAGATTTGAATATGAAATTGGTATTGCGGCTGGAAGTTATCTATAATAATAATTGCCAAAGCTACATTTTTGTTGGTCAAAATAGCATGAGATACATGTGAGAAATCACGTGATATGTATTTATATAATCATTTTTCGCGCTCGAGAAATTATTCAATGTAATTGAAACAATACGTTAAGATCAAGTTAAAAGTTATATCGTAATTAAATATGGGTTGAATTGTGGTAAAGGTTGACGACTATGTTGTGGTGACTACAATATTTAATAATTTTTTTTAAGTTTAAAATGTCGAAATCTTAATTTGATTTAAAGTATGTTTGAGAGTAATTTAAGAATTAGTGATGTTAGTGAAAAAAAATAGTTTATGTGATTTTTATTTAATGATTTTAATTTTTAGTTTTATTAAACTTAATTTTTATACTATTGAGATTTGATGAATTGAACATCACAATGACAACTCATTAATTTATTAATCGAAAAACGTGTAATGAAGTTATTTATTATTTTTTTTTAAATCACACCCAATCAAAGACTAATCTATATTTATTATATGCTCGGTCGGTCGGACGGAATTGTGCATTCCGACCGACCGAACTTCGATTTTTTATTTTAAAAAATCGACACCGACCGAACACTCCTCTAAACCGGCCGACCGACGTCGATTCGGTCGGTTTGATCGATTTTTCGGTTTGTTTTATCCACTCTTAGAAAAAGCTACACGGAGCAAGAAAAATCTATTGAAGTGAGGAGGATTAAAAATAATATATTTATTTATTTATTTTAACTGTCACCAAAATGAGACAGATTGATTAGATATAAAATTTGTAAGCTTAAAAAGAAATTTCTCAACAATATTCTCTCCTATCAATACAAGCCTCAAATTAATTTTCACTTAAAAATTATTTTGGGAATTTTTTTAGCCGTCCAAGAATATGAGAAATTGTAATGTTTCTAACCTCAAATTGACAGCTGTATTACGGTTCATTTTCAAATTGGTGTGAAAATTCTCTTTTACTCATGACTTCAAAAAAATCTTTCATCTCTCCTTTTTCATTCTTCCCTCTTCTCTCTCCTCTATTACTAATTTCTGTTACTAATGAAGAATTTTTCTCCATTATGATGAAACAACTATTTTTTACAGATTTAAGATTTAAATCAAATCTTTTGTTTCATTCCACCAACAAATCTTTCTTAATCCGATTTAATACCAACAGATCTTCGTTCATAAAAAAATCACGATTAAAAAAAATAAAAAAATCTATATAATCACGATCGTGTAATTCAATATCACGATAATAAATAAAATAAAATTTACAACACTTACGATCGTGTAAACAAAACAAATAACACGATCATAATTAAAAAAAAAAAAATCTACAACACGATGGAAACAAATCTCATGATCGTCTAAACAAATAACAATAATAAAAAATCTAAAAAAATGTACAACACATCGTCTCGTAACTTCCCGATTAACAAAAATAAATGTTGAAGTTTTCTTGTGGAAACGAAATGTAAGATGCATGTCGAAAATGGCAGTGAAAGGAAGGAGTGTAACTATCTGAAATGGAAGATGGAAAGAGAGAAAAGAGAGAAGAGGGAAGAAAATGAGGAAAATGCGCAATACGGAGAAGAGAGAGGAGCTTTTTCTGGGTGGGGTAAAATAAGAATTTCACATCATTTAAAAAAATTCGAAAGGATAAAATTTCAATTTGAGGTCAATTTTGACAAACATTTTACATTTGAGGTCAAATTCTGCAATTCCCCAAGAATATGGTTAATAATATATTTATGATTAAAATACCGATGAAGAATATGGTTAATAATACATTTATGATTAAAATATGAAAAATTATATTATTGTCGTCAATAACATTCAAGTTCTTAAGCTTTAAAAATTGACATTTTAGCCTCGGTGATTTTAGTATCATTTTAGTCTTTCCATCCAAAATTATCTTCGGGTAGCTAATGAAAGCTGACATGATTTTTTTTTTTATTAATAATGTATATATATATATAATATTAAATATATATTTTTAAATATTAAATTGCACCACGTCACGCCATTTAGCGTAAAATAATTTAAAATATAACATTTTTTTAAAAATTTACACAAATGACAATTTTATGATTGATAATCTTTTATCCGTGATAGTCACTAATAACAGTCAATGACTATTAGTGATAACACTAACTATTGATATCTTCAGATTTTTTTATAGAATTTTGTCAATAGGTATTACATATAGTAGTCTATCGGTAATAGCATCAGTGTGACTATTATTACAGATTTTTTTGTCATATTTGCAAAATGTTTTATATTTTGCTATATTTGTTATTATTTTGAGCTTGATTGCTATTTATGCAATCAACCCTTATTTTATTTTATTTTTTTCTTTAATTTTTTTCCTTCTTCTTCCCCTTCTCGAACCTTTCTCCCTCCCTCCTCCTTCCATCATTCTCCAGCCAACCATCTATGGCCGCCACCGTTCATTGTCGTCTGTCACCCTCGTTGTCGCTAGTTTTCTTCTTCTTCTTCTCTCTTTTCCATCTCTCCTTTTACTATTCTTATCAACATTTTTCAAAAAAAAAAAAAAGTTCTTCAAATCTGGAACGAACGTATTTGGGTCTGTTCCAGATCTCGATCAAAATGGAAAATTAATCATGAAAAATAAATCAGTGGCGACGACAACGACGGTCGGACAATGAACGTTCTAAATCTGGGTTCGTTCTAGATCTTAAAGAACTTTTTTTTGTTTGAAAACGTAGAGAAGAAGGTAAATGAGAGAAGACGAAAATGAAGAAAAAAAAGTACCGACGACGGCCATAGATTATTGACGGGAGAATGATAAAATAAATATTTTATTTAAAAATAATTAAAAAATAAAATAAAATTTTAATAATAAATATATATATATATATATATATATATATATTTTTATTCGGTTAATTACACCATTTTTAAAATGCAGAGTCGGGAATGTTACTAAGCTCAAACTTCCAACTTCAAACATGAATAGTGTAATATTTTTTTAAAATATGGGTGGAAATATGGATACGTCCGAAATTCATTGGTTTCCATCTCTTTTCCGCTGGATTTTGGCACATGTTTTTTGAATGGGACAATTCCGGTGGGGGGAGAGACGGCGGAGAAAAGGAATAAGATAATGACGTATTACATAATTTCATTGTTTTTGTTTAGAAAAACTGCCTTCTTTTCCCAATCCCCAACTCTCAAATAAAACAAATTGTCAACCAAAATGATTTTTGTGAGAACATATAAATAAATAAATAAATAAATAAATACAAAATTAAAAAATTAGACCCAAAAAGAGGTCATTTTTTTTCTTTCAAGAGTTTAAGTTAAATTACGTGTTTTCTTCTCGTGGCTATTGAAGTTTGTCGAGCGAGATAAGTCTTCTTTTTAGTTGTTGTTCTTATTCTTTTGGTTTATGTTAGTATATTGTTCCTTTCTTCTAATTTTTTCTTTTTTAAAAAAAAAAACAAAATTGAAAAATCAAACATTTATGATAAATATACAATTTATTTTGAAAAATTGTAACAGATGTCAATTTAGAATAAAATAATAAAAAATATAGCATATTTTTAAAATTTTTGCGGATGTGGCAATTTCTATCGCTGATATCTTATGGTTGATAGAAGTCTATCGCTCTGATCACCTCAACTTTTTATAGATTTTTGTCAATGATAATAGTCTATCACTGATAGAAATCTATCAGTGATATGATAAAGTCTATTAGTAATAGAAACATATTTTTTTTTGTTATATTTGTAAAACATTTTAAAGTTTTTTAAATTTGTAATTAGTTTGGACTTGATTGCTATTTGTGCAACCAGCCCATTTATTTTAGCTTATTAACTTAAAATTATATATAAATTTAAATCGTGAGTCAAACAGATTTTAAGAGTTTGAAGTTTAGAAAACATGTGTAGATAACGTTTTACAACAATACATGAGAAAAAAAGTGATAATGAAAGTTTGTTTTTCAACGACTAAGCCCAACATGACTATTTAATGCCTCAAGTAGGCTGAAAAAAAGAATGAATGGTTGTAAATTTAGTATATTTAATACAAAAATATAAAATATTATAAAACATGGTTGATAAATAAGAATTACTATTAAAGTTAAATTGCATAATGATTATTGTTGGCGCAAGATTTTGGTCTTCTCCTTTTCGTCGTCGCGGGAATCGGTAGGTACCTGCATAGAAAGAAGAAGATGAACTTGCACCGGTGTGATAGACTAGGCCCACGGAGCTCCGATGCTTAAGTTAGAAAGGTCTGAGCGTAAGTAAGAACAATCGAGTGAGGACTCGTTGCAATGTGTATTACTTTAGGTTACGTTCTTGTGCGTAAACTTGCGTACTTCGCACATGCCTTTTTTAGCACGTTTTATGGGGTAGGAGTTCGTGGGCCAATCGGGTCGACCTGTCCTTTCCTCATCATTAGGATCCAGGGTTTCAGAGGGTTGGTATGGACCAATCACCGTTCGTCCGTACATATCCCTATGATGAGGATCTTTGATCCTCTCGATCCAAGGCGGATTGAGGGGGACTGTTGTACTTGTACCACTGTCTTATGGGATAAGGCAGGAGTGTCCCATCAGCTCACTCGTCATCCCGACGTGGGGTGCTGACGACATGGCAACAATCGATATGAGAATGACCTGAGGTCATCCATCATGGGTGGCCGAGGGGTCGGTCGTTCACCTCACGCTTGTCCAATAATACCTTTAAGGACTTGATCCTATGATGTCATCGTCATGATGTTAGGTGTTGACTACGCGTTGAAGTAGTCCGCGTTGAAGTAGTCCGTAACAATTATTATATCTCATAATTATATATATATATATATATATATATATATATATAAATAAAGTGCAAAGTTTACTAGGAACTCTAGGTTGTTTCATACTATTTAATTAATTAAAAAAATTATTTAATATTAGTTATTAATGAAAAATTAAAAGGAAATAAAAATAATAATCATAAACAACTTGGTTTAATTATTTAAAAATGGGAATGCATGATAAAAGAATAGCTAAAAGCCTATATTACTTTACATATCCACATATTTTCAATTTCAACAAAATAGAGATGAATAGGAATAAAATATGAATAAAAAAAGAAAAAAATAACTAAAGATCTTAAAATGAAAAATAATAATTATGAAGCCAATTACTACATTAATACATTAAAAGATTATTTTATAACCCGACTCAATATGTGAATTGATTGGAACAAATTGCTCTTTTTATAGGTTGACCTAGCAAAAATGACGAGTAATTAATAAAGTATTGTTACTAAATATATAATTTTGTCCTTTTTCATGATAAGTTAATTTTAAATTGGATAAATTATATTTTTTTTATATGGACATTGAGTTTAGTAGCATTTTGGTCCTTTAAGTTTCAAATTCAACATTTTTTTGTTCCTATGATTTGCATTTGGTACGTTTTTTTTGTCCTTCTGTCAATTTTTCAGCTAAAACTTAACGAAAAGTTGAAAACTATTTTATTTAAAAATAATTTTTAAAATTTTAAATTATTAAAAATAAGAATTTTTTTTCTTTTTTCTCACTTTTTCCTCCTTCTCCTCTTCTTTGGTTCTTAACTTTGGAGGCATCTGCAAACTCATTGAGACTCGACTTTTTATTCAAGTGTCAATTGGTGGGGACGACACCGATCGATGGCGGAAGGAAGAAGAAGACGGAAGGTTGAGTTGGTGGTGGCGACGCTGATGGCCGGAAGAAGAAGAAGACGAAAGGTTGAGGAAAAATGAAGAGGGGGAAGATTTTTTTTTTAAAAAAAATTAATAATTAATTTTTTTTTTAATAAAAAATAGTTGTCACGTCGGTTGATTAAGATTTAACTGGCAAATTGACCGAGAGACTAAAAACACACCAAATATAAATTTCAGGGACCAAAAATATTGAATTTAAAACTTTAAAGACTCAAATATTACCAAATTTAAACCCGAGGGATAAAAAAAAAATATAATTTACCTTTTAACTTTCATTCATAATTTTTTTGAAAGGTTCAAATTTGTTCTTTGGTATATTATTATTTTATTAAATTCTCATGTTATATACACGTTACAAGAATGAGGATATCCCAGATATAAAAATGTTTTTTTTTTCTTTTCTTTTTAGGATGGTTACATGGTATATATAATAGGTTTTCTTTCATTTGTCAATGTTGTATAATACGTCAATATTTTTTTTTATTTAGGCTACATTTTTAGTACCTCGGAAATTTTAGCGAGGTCTACTTATCTAAAAAATACAATGAAAATGAAAAATATGTCAATAAAATTACAATACACGTTAGAAAGTCGTCAGAAACTTTTGGCGTATATAGGCAAGCAATGTAGGCAAGCAATGTTTTCTAATTTTGTAACAACATATTTTAGGTCAAATAAGTTATTATACCATGGATTATCGAAAGAAGTGGGTAGAATTTCAATTTTATGTGTGGACATGTCATAATCTTACACATCAAATTATTGAGATGTTTGCGACACCAACTTAAACTTGGGTAGATTGAGTTATAATAGATGGTCTACGTTTGACCTACTAATTATTTAAATCCAAGGTAAATAAAGTAATTATAATATTTACTATTCACGGACTATTATAACCACATACTATTTTAACTCATTCAAGACTCTCAAAAAACTCATAAATACAAGACAATTCTAATTTAGCTAACAAAATACACGTTAATGTCATATCATCATTTTGTTAATAAATTTAAATAAATTGAGACCATTAAGACTTAGTTAAAAAAAAATTAATACAAAAAATAAAAAAATTTTGTAAAAATTCAATAACAAACTCAATGGTTTTATAGACTATATAGTATACTTATTATTAATTTGTCTCAATCTCAAGTTATTCAGTTGTAATCTAGTTTTAACCGATTATGATATTAGTAACATCTTTCAAAAGTTGTAGGTTCAAATATTTTTGAATTGTAATACTAAAAACAAACATGTTCAATTAAAATAAGTTTTTGAGTACAACTTAGTGATTAAGAGATCGAATGTTGGATTCTCTCCCCCACATATTTAAAAAAAAAAATTAAATAGTCGGGCACTAATAAATTAAGAATGTAAAACGTGTAAAAAATAAAAGCTAAACTATTAAAAATAGTGAACTAAAAAATAAAGTATTATACGATGCATGCATGTGCCAATTACCAAACACACGTACTGGTCAAAATGCCCAACTGCGGCAGCGCAAACCGCCGCCAATGGTTTGGTTTTGTAATTTGTTTGTTTATTTGTGTATTTATTCAAATTTGTATTTTTTTTTTTTCATTATTTAAAAAATCTAAATCTAACCAACTATCTTCGACAGCTGCAAAGCATAGAGAGAATTTGGTTTAGTAAGTGAATTCTAATTTTTTTTTTTTTTTTTTTATCAAATTCTATTTTGGGTTGATGTCCATTTTCAGTTGCTAATTTTTTTTTTTTTTTTTTTTTTTTTTTTTTTTTTTTTTTAAACTATTTATTTAGTTCTCTGCATATCCAATACTTATTTTAGCCCACATATCAGCTTAAATACAATCTTCATGTTAGTATGCAAAAAAAAAAAAAAAATATTTAAGGAAATTTAAGAAAAATGTCTACCAACAATTAAGATTAATAAAAAATGTCTACCAACAATTAAGATTAATAAAAAATGTCTAGAAATATGTATTGTTTGCATTCTATGTCTAGAGTTATTTTAGGAAAAGTTTGTTTTAGTTGGTTGTCCGTTATACTCTAGGATTCTCTATTTTAAAATTTAATTAGTTTTGAAATTGATTAATTGGATTTAAAATTTAATTAATTTTGAAATTAATTAATTGGATACGAGAGTTTGTTTTGGTGAGGTGGGTGATTTCTCGTTGAAAGAAACTTCGTTATTTTTTTTCGTTAAGTGATTTTTGTCGTTGTATATCTCCATGTCTTCCTTCGAGTAGAGCCTCACACACATTCAGTTAGGGTATACGTATGGACACACTCGTGTGGAATTACTATCAATCACCCTTGTAATCTTGATAATGTAAACAGAACCCTTAAAAAAAGATTTCATAGCTAAAATAAAATGGATTACTACCACGTAATCTTGGACCTAAACATAATCCCTAAAAAAAAAGGTACACCACCTATTATTCAAAATAATCAAAATATAGGAGCTAAACTGTGCAATCTTAATTCAAATCACTCGATTCAAAAATCTTTTGTCTAGTTCCCGCAAGCTAAAATCCTAGATTTCTAAACTGAAACCCCCATAGCTAAACTAACACTAACATTTTACTTATTCGTTCTAAAATCAGACGAAAACAAGAAATGCGAGAGAGGATAAACGCTTACCGAATTCGGGGGATCTGTCGTATGCTTGTATAAACTCTAGGTCGAAATATGTCGTCGAATGCCTGTTGTTTCCGCGTTTATGAAGAGCTCTTTGTATGCGTTTTCGGGGGAGGAACCTTCTGTGTATGTGTTATCGAAGGATGATGTGTACCCCCAGATTTTTGTGTGTTGAGTAGAGAAATCGGTGAGGGTTTACAACAAGCGACATACCGGCCTGCATCTGCAATGAGCCCCTAAATGCCATTATTTCAAATCCATGGAGAAACGCTCACGCGGCTTCAAACGTTCTTATTGACTCACCGATTTCTCATTTATCTGTTGTAAGTGGTTGGTCAACCATCTGTCTTCCCTTTATTACGTTGTGTGCAACCATGTATACACCTCTCTCGGTGGATGCGTCTGCAGCTGCATCATTTCCTCAGGTATACAGACTCGTCTGTTAATTATTTGGGGTGGGGTATAACCATGTAACTCGCATGGGATAAATGTCAATTCTTTTTTCCATTTTTAACGTCTATGCTACGTTCTCGTCCATAACTTCTTTATCTCTCCTCCTAACAATTTACATTTTTAAAGACTATTTTGATTCATTCTCAAAATTAGTGAAAAATTGTAGAAGAGTAGGTTCGTCTGGGTGGAAGTTGCCTTACTAAATATAGGGTTTAGACATAATTAAAAAAAACAAGTGTTAGAAATTTTTCATGTTGTTCTTGTTACCCCAATATTTAAAGTCGTGTGATCTATATGTTCGTCGTGGGTGGAAATTAAATGGTTAGTTTGCATTTGGTCTTCAGTTTTAAAATTCTATAGTTTAACCTGACATTTTCATTTGGTAGCATTTTAGTTTCTCCGTCAATTTTTTGATTAATTAATAACGGGAAATTGACGTTGCATTTATTTTTTATTAAAAACAAATTATAATTTTTCAAAGATATAATTCACGAACAAAATTTATTTGAATTTCAAATCCGAATTAATTATCTTTTTTAAAAAAAGTTTAAATTTCAAATACCAGCATTTCGATTACCTAGTTAGTCGTTCTCCAATTTTACCTCCACTTTCGAAATCAAAATCATTCTCCTGTGGGAGTACTTTTTTTTTGTTTTCACAGTGTAATAATTAGAACCAAAAGGAACGAAAAAATGGATGGAAAGACAACATGAAGGGGAGGAAAGAGATCAACAAAGGAAGCTCGTTACCGAGGGAGACGACGACCATGGGGGAAATTTGCGGCGAAGATCCGAGATCCATAGAGGAACAACGGTCGGCTGTACCTAGGGACATTTGACACAGCAAAGGGGAGCGACAAGGGTGTACGAATGGCGGATTCAGAACTTGAAGTCATCCGCTTAAATTCGTATATATGAAGATAATTTATTTATAGATTAAATTATAAATTTAGTCTCTGAAATTTGTGTCTATTTGACACGAAAGAGCTGGGCACATATTTCCCACCAAGGCAACAAATTATTTTGTAAACTTTTTTTTTTTTTTTGAGTACATGGGGGATTCGAACCACAGACCTCGTAGTCGTCAACTCATACATATGTCAGCTGAGCTATACTCGCTTTGGCAATTATTTTGTAAACTTATGCATTATATTATATACGTAATTAGTAATGTCTGAAAGTTGGGGGTAAATTCCGTCGTTGGGGGCGTACAATCAAGTGGCGTATGCGTTTAGAGGACATTTGGCGATTCTGAATTTTCTGAATGAGTACAAAAGTGGAAACCCTAACTTAGCCGCGTCATTTGGTTCTTCTAGGGTTGTGCCTTCTTCATTGGTGACGATCTCTTGTGCCATAAATTATTCTGGCTTGGACGAAGTGATAGAATTTGAGTATTTGAAAAATGAGTTTTGTTGGGATACAAACAAAATCACAGATCAAACATATAAGGGGATGACAACTATCTTCAATGGTATGATACATTTTGCATCATATCGCGAGACTTATTCAAAGAAGCAAAGTTAAATTCATCCCATTCGGTTGTAATTATGATACAATCACCTCCTCTTTATTGTGTTTGTTTAATCATCTCAGCTGTAATTTTGTTTTTTGAGCAAAGTTACTAAAATAAATTTGAATACTGTGTAATTAAACAAGTTTTATACATGTCTTCTTACTTGTTAATCCTGTTACGATAAATCAATAACAAAGAACCAAGTAAGCGCAAAAGAAAACGACACAAATTTACGTGGTTCACTAACGTCGTGTTAGCTATGTCCACGGACAGAAAGGAGAGCAGTATTATTACGAAATATGAGAGATTACAAATGAACAGATGGAGGGCGGCTGAAGTTATTAGAAGGTTTATATATGGCACCCTTCTAAGAGACCCCCGTACCAGCTCGTCGTAGAGGGTCTCATAACAGATTCAAGGCGTTCCAACAAATTCTTAGGTGATTGCAAATACAATGTGGTTGGATTTTTAGGTGATTGAAAATATTATGTAATTTTTGTCTTGCCCGATGTATTTTTGTTTTTATTAATTAAGATGACTGTTGTGCAATTTTAGTGCAAGAGAACAACAAGGAGAGATATGTCCTAGGGAATTGACTTGAGCAATGATTTCACCGTTATCTCCTCATATTCTTCATTCATTAAAAGATAGAATTAACCAATTTCTAGATTGTTAAAAGATGGTATTAACCAATTTCTAGATTGTTGACAAGTTCTACCCTATAGATCACTTGGTATTCTCTCTCGAGCAATAACAATATTCTTTGAAAAGTAAATTGTCTATATTTCTATGACAATTAGACAATTCAAATATGAAGAACATAAAACTATAATTGCCACAAAATCTACAAGGATATGTCTATCTGTATAAATTAGGAAAAATAATTCAGAATCATCGATAATAATCGTCTCCCAACCTCAAATCATTGATATAAAATTCATGCAAAGAATGGTCAAACCCTAACATGTATTAAGCCTACGAAAATTCTCACAACCAATATGAAATTGAAATACCAACTATTAATTAAGAAGAATAAGGTTCAATAACGATTACTCTAAGTCAAAAGAAGTTTAGCTAATCATGTTCAGTTCAAAATATAAACTCAAAAAAAAAAACCCATAAAAAAAAACTACAAATTAGAAGGGAAAGAAGAAATAAAACTCGTGTCGATTCCACGTTTCCACTGCAATCTCCACGATCCCGAGCATGTAAATCTGTTCTTTTTGCTTCCAAAAAATCTCTTCTAACTCTAAAAAGTATGTAATTTTGAAATTGGGATTAACTCTCCAAATCGGCTCTCCAAAGAAAGGCTAAAAATTATATTTATATGGCAATTTAGGTAAAAATAGTATTAAAACAGGTCTGGACGCGGGCAACGATCAAGTGCGGCGCCTGTGCAAGGGAGCTTGATGCAGGTGCATGATGGTGGGTTGTTGAGAAGTAACGAATAACATTATAATTGGTGGTCAAAAGTAACATATTCAGGAGTTGGCTGTGTTGGTTGAAAGTCTGTCTGGGCTATGGTGTGCGCGTGTGGCCGCCTTGAACTTATACCTATACATTTTAGCGTTTTTATTTTTTTTCTTCATTTTGTAGCACCTAGGCGCTATGCTCTCGGGTTTTGGACCCAATTTCCTTCCTTTTGTCACTTGAGAACTTCAAATTTCATTCAAATAGCTTAGTTTTCATCACAAAGCTTCTAAATTCCACAGTTTGCTCCAAAATGCTCGATATCTATAAAATAATCAAATATAATCATGAAAGTACACATTTAATCCTCTAAACTAGCATAAAATAAGTCATAAAGATAGCTCATTTTGTGCGCTATCAATGACCCTTTAATTAATGAGATTTAGGTTGGTGATTTTCATTAAAAAAAAAATTATCACTCCACAATTTATGGTTTTTAGCCGGATTTTCGGTTAGGGGTATTTTAGTAACTTGATCAATATTAAAAAAATTCAAAATTTTGATTTGGCCATTTTTCCCCTAAAAAAACCTTTTGGTCATCTTTCAAAACAACTATTTAAATTTGGTCATTCTCTTGTTAACCCTCTGCCTAACACCTAACACCAGCTAAGCCCAAACTCGAAGGTTTATGCCCAAAGTCAACATAGTCCAAGCTCAAACTCAAAAGGCTACTAGACTCCTAATAACTCCTGAAAAACTCTATAAATAGAAGAGTTGTCCTTCCTTTCATGGTTAAAAAAAAAATCAGAATTAAGAGAAAAATGTGAAGAATAAAGGCTCTCTAAAGACTCTATGAAGACTGTAGTCTCGACGATATACTTCAAAGTTAAAAAAAAAATATCTTTGAAGAACGGAAGACCTCAAGACATTAATTGATTAGTCAAGAAGTTGAAGATTTAATCCCGAGAACAAGTTGTGAAATCGTTCAGGAAAATTTACATGTGAGAGAAATAATCAGAAGATTATATACTAGAGATTGTTTTACCACTACATAAATTAATACAAATTTAAGTTCAATTACACAAATTAAGTTTTTTTTTTTAAATCTCGTGTGAACAACCAAGCATAGCACTAGTTAATGAATATAACCTCGAACAAAATGTCACAAGTCTGAGTTTCGACCCCACATATTGTTGAAAATAAATAAATAAATAAAATCTAAGTTTTTTTTTTAAAACAAACCAGCTTCATTAATGAGAACCAAAATTGCCTATAGGGCTACAACAAAAATCAGAAAAATTGCACACCACGCGAGTAAGCCATGGAGGAAAATAATACAACAATAGGGAAGAACTCCCTAAGAACGCACGTCTTGCGAGTTAATGAGCACGAGCATTTCGACATCTGGGTATGAAAATAAACTCAGTATGCTCGAAGAGAAGAGAAATTGAAAGAATATCCTCAATCCAAGTTTGGACTTCAGTAAGCGTTGGACCCTCCCCCTGAGCATTTGAACAATGACGAGAGAGTTAGAAAAAACCATTACTTTGGATATCTCCAATCTTATGGTCAATCTCTCAAACCCTCCACAATCGCTAGAGCCTATGCACAAATCGAGGAATAGGCACTTGTATGATGAGCCTGCATCGCTACACGGAT
The DNA here is from genome assembly GCA_028017165.1 of Herpetospermum pedunculosum. NCBI lineage: Eukaryota > Viridiplantae > Streptophyta > Magnoliopsida > Cucurbitales > Cucurbitaceae > Herpetospermum > Herpetospermum pedunculosum. Next base: position 59,679,613 of record CM051525.1, read on the forward strand.
GTCACCGTCGGAACCGCACAACATGGCACCAACCCTAGATCCGACCACCCCATCCTTGCAGGCGACATCAACAGAAAGCATGGCACACCCAATTTTAGACATTGTCACTGGTGAGTTTTGAGTCAGACCAATTCTAGGGGGAGACCGATTCTGATTCAGAAACTTCTCCAGGTATGTTCGAATCCAATCTACTTTGAAAGCCACATTAGAAATTTGGCCATTGTGATAGATCGTGTTTCAGTCGTTCCAAACAGCCCAGACAGTGATGCACACGCCACCTCAAACTCCGATTTGGACAAAGAATCTTGAAGACTCATCCAACGATCTTCGATTGGCAGCTGAGATATTCAGATCGGCTGATGAGAAGGTAACATAAGCTTTCAAATATCCTTAGATCTCTTACATCCAAAAATGGCATGTTCCTCTGTTTCCTCTATTTTTGCACAATTGGGCAGAAGGGTGTGACGTATATATGTCTATTATTCAGTGTATCATTTGTGGGGAGATAATCCTGGAAAGACCTCCACACAAAATGTTTGACCTTGGGCGGTAATTGGGCACCCCAAACATACTTCCACCATTGTTTACAACAATTTTCACTAGGGGAAGAGGTTATTTCATTAACATTCATGATGGGGATGAGTTTGTACCCATTCCTAACACGGTAACTTCTCCGCTTCTCATAATGTCAAACCCAAACATCCCTGACATTCGTTTGACTAAAAGGAATTTTGGAAACAAGAGCAAAGTCATCAAGGCAAAGAACTTGATGTAATAAGGGAAAATTCCACTGACCAAGAAGTGTAAAGAGATCTGACACCAATAGATGAACATTGTTGTTCAACGGTTGAATTGCCTTGAACGTCGACGGTCTAGGGATCCAAGGATAAAAAAAGACCAGAATAGATTGCTCATTTCCAACTTGTTTTCGAATACCAAGCTTGATAAGATCTAGCCCCCAAAGAATACTCTTCCAAAAGTAAGAAATTTATGTACACATAGAAGCATTAAGAACGTCCGTAGGAGGGAAATATTTGGCTTTTAAGAATTTACAGATTCCCAAAGCGGGATTCTAAAGAATCCGTCAAGCCTGTTTAGCTAACAACGCTTGGTTAAAAACCTCTAGATCTCTGAAATTGAGCCCTCCACTCTCTTTTGGCTTGCACATCGTGTCCCAACTCATCCCATGGATACAACCTTTTTCTACTGTTGAGCCCCGTCAAAATCTTGCAATCACCTTCTAAATATCCTTACATAGTCCCTTGCGAAGTTTAAAACAACCCATCACATAGGTGATGATGATATGGGCAATACTTTTGATAAGGATATTTTTACCATCCACTGAGAAAATACGCCATTTCCAACCCTGTAGGACTTTCCAGATGCGATCTTTAATGTCTCTAAGGTCAGACCCTTTCCTTCTGGTGAAATTTGAGGGCAACCTCATATACTTACCCAAGCAATGGACTACTTTCACCTATCAAATATGTGTCAGATAGGTACTCAAATCCTCACACACATTCAAAGAAAACAAAATTGCAGATTTTCCATAGTTGGTGCATTGACCAGAGGTCACCTCATATTTGTACAAGATGCCTTTTAAATCCCCAAATTCACTAGCGGACGCTCTAAAAAAATTCATACTATCATCAAAGAAGAAAATGTGGGACACTTTGAGGCTATAACGAGAGATAGACAGACCTGATAGGTGCCCGTTGGATACAACTGTCATCTAAGAGTAGAAAGACCTTCCCCACATAATAAGAACAAATAGGGCGAGAGAGGATCACCTTGGCGAAGCCCCCTAGATGGAGAAATATTTCCCGATGGTTCCCCGTTAATAAGGATTGAGAAAGACACCGTGAAGATACATTCCATAATTAGATTCACCCAGTCATCCTGAAATCCCAGCTAAACCATAACTGAAAAGCCCATTTCACTTGGTCGTAAGTTTTGCTCATATCTAATTTCAGACCCCCACCTGCCAAACCTCGTTTCTTTTACTTCATATAGTGTAGACATTCATGAGCGATGATTAGATTATCGTTTATAGACCGCCCAGGAATCAAGGTCGATTGAGACTCAGATATGATTCTCGGGGTTTGGAAGTCTAAAACTTTTTAACAACTCCCCCCAGTTCTTCCCTCGTGAAAGGTCGGTTAAGCACACCATTCATGCTTGGTGTTATTTTCCGAGGAATAAGGTCAGTCACTCTTTTGATATTTGTGACTGAAGGCTCTGAGGAGGTAAATATGTTCTTAAAATAATCAACAAAAGTCTTGTGAATCTCACCCTCATCATGATTCCAAACTCCCCCATCATCCATAACCCCGAGAATCGCATTGGATTTCTTCCTGTAAGTGGCCTTTTGGTGAAACCATTTAGTGTTTCGATCACCCCATTTAAGTCAGTTTTCTCTTGAACGTTGTTTCCAATACATCTCATCTTCAAGTAAGAGAGACTCTAAGCGAGCCTCAATCTCATGAATAGCCAGAAAGTCAAGAGGCAAAGGTCTTTCATCTGCAGCTTGAAGCTTTGCTTTAAGGCTTCAAATATTAATAGTTAGGCCCCGGTTAACCGCCCGCCCCCACCGACCAAGAGTTTGGGCACAACTCTTCCGATTCTGGCCAAGAGGACGAGAAATGTTGGAATTTGATGTCACTTTCCACTTCTGAAGATAAGATCGCGACACTCCTAGTGTAACGTCCAACTTTCCTCAAAACTAAATTTACATTTCTTCCTTCGCCTCTAAATTGGAGAGGTCAAATTTGAGATGCAAAGTTCAATATGTCTATGGTAAGATTTTTTCCATACCAAGTTTGTAACTTTAAAGTGCTGAAAAAGATGAATAAAATTGTCATTGACAATAAAACGATCAAGAGGACGATGTACCTAAATGAGAGGTCGAATCTAAGTCTAGCAAATAGATAAAAACTTGAACTATTAAACAAATAGAGAAAAAAGGTCAATTTTCAAATCTAGTAATTAAACTAGACAACTTTAATGCATCAACCTACCGAAGCCAACTGATTTGTAGGCATACTTAGATACACTTATTAATGAAAAAGGATCGTATGATTATTACTGATAAACAACATAATTTTTAAAATATCATGAACTACATTTATTAGGTTATATAATATCATTAATTACATTTATTAGGTTTTTATTAATTGTTGGTCCCTGATGAATCATCTGATTAAAGTTTATAGTTTATGTGGTTATATATTAGTTAAAGTGAGCCTGTAGAAATTGACATATATTATTATTTATTTATTTTTTAGTCGAAGGGTTAAATCTCTCGTAAACTTATTCGTTGTACCAAAAAAAAACTTTTATATATCAAAGTAAACCTAGTTAATTGACATGTATTTCTTCCCTTGAGTTCGAATGTTCAAATTAATCCTCATACTCCACATTTGTTGTAAATAAAAAAAAAAATCTTAACATGATTAAGCCAAAGTAAGCATAGCTCAACGATAATTGACATATATTTCTTTCCTTAGGGTCATATGTTGTATACTTTTATTGAGAGTTGTTGGGAGAAATGCATATTCATCTACTCTTATATGATTTAAATTTTTACTTACACGTATCAATTTTGAGTATAGTTCAATTGGTTAAGACATATATCAACTAAGAAGACGTTAAAAAAAAAATAATAATAAAAAACTTGTAGGCGCATATATGAAAACATATATTTTTAAATTATGAAACTACATTTCATAATAGTTTTATGTTTCTTTTTTTTTCATTTTAAATATTTATTCAACATTTCAAGAACATTTTTAATTTAGTATAATTCATTTTAGGTTTAAAGCATATTTTCGTCCCTATATTTTTTAGTTTTTAGTCTTTATATTTTCGAAACGTTCATTTTGATTCTCGTACTTTTCGTTCTTATTAATCTTTATACTTTCAAAAAATATGTCCATATATTTTAAAGAGTGATCATTTTCATGTTTGTTTAAAAAAAAAAAAAAAAAAAAACAAATACCATAAAATAACAAAAAAAAAACTTTTAATACAAAGCAAATTATGGACAATATTTCAAAAAAAAAAAAAATTGTCTTGAGTATGGTGTTGTGTTAAAAAATAAGTCAAAAATAATTATCACCTACTTATCTTCTAATATAATAAGGATAAAGTATAAATAAATTATATAATCGATTAATTAAATTTTAAAAAGGACATATTACTGATATGGTTAAAACTAATCATGGAGACCAAAGCGAGCATGACTTAGCTTATATGTGTTGACGACCAAGATAGATCTGTAGTTTGAATGCTCACCCCAATGTAACAACAATAACAAAATATATATATATATATATATATAAAAATGTAAAATTGTCTAAAAAAATTATTCTTATAATCTTTTAATATAATATTTTTTTTTTTGAAAATATAATAATGGTAATGTTACACTCGAAGTAGTAGGGTATAAAAAATAAAAAATAATAAATAAAAAACTTCTGTTTATGGAAAGAAATTTTATCATGTTTAGTTGAAAAAGATGATTAGATAAATAAACACATTTTGAATTTGATTTTCTCCCTTTAGTTGTTCTGTTCTAAAAATATCAACATGCATAGCCTTGGATTTTGTGGCTTTGGTTGAAGCATCTAGATTTAGTTTTCTTCAAATAAATTGTTGTTGGGTGAATATATGAAAACTTCCATCTTTCTTATTTTTTTTCTCCCTATACTACAACACTTGGGGCCAAATCGAGCATAGCTCAATTGGCATAAGGTTGTGCCCGTGACTATGAGGTCATGGATTCAACTCTCGCTTTAATTAAAATATCGTTGCAAAAAAAAAAAAAAACACTTGGGTCAAGAGAAATTAGCATTGGTGTGACACTTTACCAAAACATCCTTTTTTATGCTTAAATTAGTGTCGAGCAAGGTGATTACAGGCTTTGATCGGGATAGTTCTCGCGTTCTTTTCATTAGTGTGGCTCTCTTGTAGTTATTTGATTTCAATGGTTGAGATCATAACGTTAGCTTGATTTTCAAACGTTATGCGCGTGATCTCCATTGAGGATTGCATGCGGATTCGCACGCGCCCGTGATGGATGCTGCTATGAATCTTGGACTGAATCAAAGTTAAGTTTCTCCCACTTCAACGTTGGGCGCTCATTTCTTCTCATAAACTTTTGGGTGATCCCATATCATCAATATTAATTTTCTAACAAGTAGGATCAAAATAGTTGGAATATTTGTATGGATGATCTTAAATTTTCAGCATTTTTCGAAGGATTGACTCAGATTTTAAAAATTAGGCAAGTTAACCTTTTGCTGACATCATCAACTACTTTTTTAATATTATTTTGTTCGCACTCGTACCCTATTTTTTTTTTTCGTTTGTGTTTACGGGCATACTCCATTTTAAAACTGAAATTTTTCAAGACAAAAAAAAAAAAAAAAAAACAAACATCCATATTCAGGCAAAAGACATAATGATTCTCACTTTTTGAGAATCATTGGGGAAGTAGACAAAATATATTTTTTAGGATGAACTTCAACCTTATTTTGAGGAAGTAGACAAAATGCATCACTAGGGGATTTTTTTTCTTCTTCATTCTTTTGAATTTCTTAAATAGTTTTACATTTTTGTTCATAGTTTTTTAAACGACAAATTTAGATAAATAGACAAATCAATCCAAATAAATGCTTCAAGAGTAACATAGTTCAACGTAATTGATATATACTCATATCATTTTCTTGAAGTCAGAGTTCAAATTCTCTCATTCCCTATTTTTTTTTGGTACTAAAAAAAGTGACATAAATAAAATGCGAATCTTAATTATTTTATTCTAACGATACCAAATCAATATTAATATACGTGATCTTGAATATTTTAACTTAAGGTTGAAGTATTTAGGTTTGCTTTTCTTAGATAAATATGAACTTTTCTAGAGTATCAAAATATAAAGTTGTAGATGTTGAATCAATTTTAACCTTTTTGGATTTGAATATAATAGATGATGCTTAAGATTGTTGTGTATATAATTACTTTCTTGGTTTATGATGAACCTCAATTTTTTAGAATTATTTATAGGAAGCCATTGAGAAAGTAGAAAATATATATTCCTTGATGAACTTCACCTTATGGATTTTTGAGGAAGTATACAAAATCTACACTCACTAAAACTTGTTTTTTTAAGGATATCATTCTCGGGATGTTTTGCATTTTGGTCCGATAGTCATATACTTTCAAATGCTCAACTTTAGTCTTCGTACTTTTAATAAATCTTAAAACTAGTCTCAATGGTTAATTTGGAGTTATTTTTTTATCGAAATTAGTAAAATATAATAATAATCATTTTCACGAAGAAACAAAAAAGACAGAATGTGAATATATTTTTAAAATTTATGGAGGACGATTCATGCATACTAATTTTTCAACCATGAACTAGCAATAGATACTAATTTTGAGATCTATTGAAAAAGTACAGAGACTGAAATTGAACATTTGAAAGTACATAGACTAAAATTAAATAATTAAAAATACATGGACTAAAATGAAATGAAATTCAAAATACAAGGATCAAAATGATATTTTAACTAATTTTTTTATACTTTTTATATTTTATTTATATTTATACATATATTAAAATTTTCATGTTATTTCAAATTTATTTATGATATATGAGGAGATGTCAACAAGAATATAGCTCATGATGTATAATGACCATGATCCTAGGTTCAATTCTCCCCTAACATGTTGCAAAAATAAAAAAAATAATAATAATAAATAAATAAATAAAAACTAAACTAAATATATATTTTGAATGGGCTGGTTGCAAATTTAGCAAAGTTTAAAACATTTTGCAAATATAACAAAAAAAAATCAATGACTATTACCGATAGACTCTATTGTTGATATATAACTATCACGACAAAATTCTATAAAAAACTGAGTTTATCAGCGATGGACTATCAATGATAGAAATTGTCATATCCACAAATTTTCTAAAAAAAGTGTTATATTTTTAATTATTTTACTGACATCTATTACAATTTTAGTATTTATCCCTAATATTTAGATATCATTTTAAATATAATTCTTATTGTTTAAAACTAAAAGTTTTGATTTAGTGTTTTACATTATAAAAATATACCATTATACTAACACTTTAAATTAAAGGAAATTTTAAATAGATTAGGAATGTATTATATACTTTTAAAGTTTCTTAGACACTTTACTTCATGAATTTGTTTCATACAAAATTTAAAAGCTTAAGAATTAAATTGGTAATTTAATCAAACATTAAAACTCAATTGAAAAAATACCTAAAAGAATCCAGATCACTTGAAACCTTTTTAAAATATACAAAAATATTAGGATCTAAATTATAATTTAAACCTTTTTATAAAAGAATCCAAATCACTTGAAACCTTTTTAAAATATACAAAAAATATTAGGATCTAAATTATAATTTAAACCTTTTTAAAAAATACAAAAAATATTAGGATCTAAAATATAATTTAACTCCGGTTAAATTTCAAGTTTAGTCTTTCAACTTTTAATTTTGTGTCTATATAGTTTATGGACTTTAAAACATATCTAATAGGTTCCTACACTTTTAATTGTGTGTCTAATAGATTTTCGATGTTTCAAAATATCTAATAAATCCTTAAACTTTAAATTTGATGTTCAATAGGTCCTTGAAATATTCAAAATTTTAAAAAATTAACTAATTATCAGATAGAAAATTGAATTTTATGTTTAATGAGACAATGACTATAATGGATTGTTTGGGGCGCCAATTACTTTATTGACGATAAATTATAATAATAGTCGTGAGCCAAACGTGGACTTGAGCTACTCGATTATAGTAATCAGTTCACCCATCTTCAAGTTGGTGCTCCAAACACCACTAAACGTTCAATTTGGATACGTCTATTAATTTAAAAAATGTTGAATATGTTAATGCTAATCACAAAATTTAAAATTTAAAGACTTATTAGATAGGAAACTGAAAATTTTAAGATCTATTAGATATAAAGTTACGAGACTTTGGATAAAAAAAATGAAAGTTATTGGACTAAACTTATAATTTAACATAAGTCCCTGAACTTTGAACTATGTGTCTATTTGATTCATGAATTATCAAAAGTGTCTAATACATTTCTAAACTGAATGAAACTTTAAATTTTAGGTCCCGTTTGATAACGCATTCAGTTTTTTGCTTTATTTTTTGTTTTCTGTTTTTAGTAAATAGAAAATCAAACTTGTTTGATAACTGTTTTTTGTTTTTTATTTTTAAAAACATAAAAGTTGAAAATGGTTGGATAATTACTATTTGTTTTGTATTTTTTTATAAAATAAAAATTAAATTTTCTAAAATAATGTTAATTATTAGGATGTAAAAATTGCAACATTTATAAAAATTTAATTAAGGTCCAATTATTTGATGAAATTAAAAATTTAGAGTAAAAAATGATTTTTCCTAAAATAAAAAAAAATTATTTTGTCGATAGTTTAATATATTAGACCATCCTCACTTGACGTTTATCAACCCTAGAGTCAGAAAAATAAAATATGTTAATTGTGTAAAATGGATTGGTATATTGGTGTCACGTCACAATAATATTAAAATATAATATACTCGAAATTTTTTATTTAAATAAAATTATAATATTATATTAATAATATTTTTATACTAAAAAATATTAATAATATCTTTCTTTTTTTTAAGAATATAATAATAATATTTGTTATGGGCAGATCTCGAGAGGCGGATCGTCCTGACGTTGGCGGCAGAAAGCCTCAAGCGTCGGTGCCATCATTGGCCGACCCCAAAAGGCGTTCTCAGAACAGTCGCCCAATACGTCATTACTCCCACGTGAGAATGACTGGACGGCTGATGTGACACACTTGCCATACCGAATGCGGCGAAGGTACGACATCCCCCGATATTCTGGCTAAGATCGAGGATATAATGATTTCTCGCCATAAATGAGCATGGACCGACGTCTTCGGGACCATACGGTCCTACCGAAGATCCTGGAGGCCCATGGTGAAGGGAAAGCGGGTCAACCCAACCCGCAACACCTCACCTATAAAACATACCGAAGCATACATGTTTGAGGTACGCAACACAACGCACTTTTACTCTGACACTCCTACTTACGTCCAGATCTTCTCTGACTTAAGTATCAGAGCGTCGTGGGCCTAACCCCACACTGGTGCAAGTTGGTCTTCGTTCTCTGTGCAGGATTCCGACGACCCCGGCGAAAGCCACCTACGATGAAATTCTCACGAAGGAATTTGGTCCAAAATTCTGCATCAACAATATTAATGACAATTTCATTGAACAAAAAAATATTAATGACAATTTGATTTCAAATTCAATAAATAAATACATTTGAAGATAATTTCAATAATTATATTTAGTTTGTTGATAATTTAAATAAAGTTGAAAAAAATAAAACTGAAATTTTAAAATCAAAATCGTGTTTTTGAAAACTTTTTTTTTTAGTTTTTAAAATTTGTTAATAAAAGTAAATTAAAAATCAAAAACTGTATTTGAAATTTATTAATAATGTAAAAACGTTTTAAAAAACTTAAAATCCAAAAATTCAATTGCAAACATACCTATTTTTTAAAAATAAAAAATAAAAAACAAAAAAAACAGCAATTTTGTGTTTAGGAGATGGGTGAATTTTAAAAAAATTGAAATTTACCTTTAATAATTTATAATAATAATTAATAAATAAATAAATAAAAAACACAATTCATTCATCCGGTTTGTCACTCGGCAGTGCTCTCTCTTTTACGCATGAAATCCCTCCGAACCCACTTCGAGGAATTCGTATCTGATCCATTGCACTGAGCGATGGAACGAGAGAAACGAAACCCATTTTAGGATTCTACCTTCATCAATCATCATCAACACCAGCGGTTGATTCCTGTACAACAAACAAACTTCGTGTTTGTTTCATGATCTATATATGAAATTACGTCTCTGCTTCAACTCTACCGGAGGAGATTCTTCTCCCACTGCCTAACAACACCAAAATCGAGAGAGATTTCGGAAGAGGAAGATTATATATACATTATCAATCCATACTGGAGAGAGGGTAGTGTCGCGGAGATGAAGGGCGGCGGTGGCGGAGCGAGTGGAGCTTCTGCTTATGGATTTCCGGCGAAGAGGCGATGGAAGGGACTCGTGATCGGAGTTCTTGGCCTCGTTATCCTCTCAATGCTTGTGCCTCTTGTGTTTTTGCTCGGTCTCTATAATGGGTTTCACTCTCCGGGTAACTTCTTCTTTTTTCAATCGAATTGCTCCTTAGCTGTGCTGAATCTGACGTTAATTGATCGGATCTGTTCTTTTCTCTTACTGTCTCAATTGGGTTTGTCATATCTTGCACACTCTCTGTTCTCTTTGTTTATTGCTCTGCTAGATCTCGCCGCCCCCCATCGGTTTTACCCTGTATTTGGCTCGTTTGATTTTGAATTCGATAATGTTTCGAATCGATTTACTTGCATCGTTTATGGCCAGGCTCTTTAATTTTGATACCCTTTGGGATTTTCTTTAGGATTAATAGCAATTCAGGCCTCTTCCCTCTACTTTAATCTTTCATCTGCCTATTCTCTTTTGCGCCAATGTCTCTATTGATATTCACAACGTAGTCGGGCTTGCCAATATTTCTCATTCTCAGTTCCTTCTTTTCATGAAGAGAATTTTCCAGTAGTACATATTTTTCTAACACCATTTATTTGCTTCTTCTGCAGGATATGTATCTGACTCGCAAAATTCAAAACCAGTAAGGACTAATATTTGTCTTTGCAACATTTGGTTTTAAAATTCATACTCTAAAGTCTAAACATCCAAGAGCATGTTGAGCTCTCAGCTCAGCGGTAATTGGCATGTACTCCTTCCCTTGAGGTTGGAGGTTCTCATACCCCACGTTTGTTGTACTAAAATGAAACTCATACTCGAAACATTATATTGGTTTTGTAAATTTCTCAGTTACTGATTCATGTTTATGGTGAGGGAAGAAAATGTTTTGAAAAATTACTTTAGTTGGTTAGACGCAGGAAGAAAGAAATCTTAATGAAGTTTACTTCTACTATCCCGTTATTTTAGTTTCAATGAACGTTTTTATGGCAGGGGTTTCAACCTAGTCATGTAGATGACGTTATCAGGAAATTGGGACCAACTCTTCCAAAGGTCTATTGATATTCTCTTAGTTTTCTTTGCATGTTAGTTTTATCTTGTATCAGCTCAGCTGTAGATAGTGCTTGGTCAGTTCTTCTCGTAATTTATTTATTTGTTATAAATGTTGTACTTGACCAGTAGTGGATGTACACCGTTGACCTTTAAATGAATATATTGTGCCACATTTCATTTGGGGATAGTATTTTCAAATTCTTTCATCAAAATGCATGTAATACATTACCCATAAGTGAAGGCTTTGAAATTGGGATTTTATTAATATGAGTATAGCACGATTAAACTTTTGATAATTGTGCAACTAGCTGAGCTGAAATCCAAGCTTTTACAAAATTTACAGCCGCACCCAACATATCATAGGTCTTTTACTTTGCAGAACTTTTATTTCCTCTGTTTCCTCTGCTCTTTTGCTACTCTGAGCTCTTGCCTTCTCTAAAGTTAATTCCTTGGTTTGTTGACTTTTATTTTTCCTTCTTCCCTTTAAGGCCTCAAAATCTTTCAGAGATGATGAAACTGACAGAATTAGAAGTTCAGGGAAAGGACTTGATTATATTAGATTTTCCAAAAGTTCAGGCATTTTGGAACATGATCCAAATGGCTATGCTTCACATTAGAGGCCATTTCTTATGGAACGGATCTACTTCACCATTTATTCTACCTTATTTTTTTTTATCTTTTTATTTTTTTGCTTGGGAAGAAATGATTAGAAGACTCTTTTTTGGGACAAAATAGGATATGGCCGAGGTTCTGGATCCAAATTGGTTTTTAGTCTCTCGTTTGTCTACTCTTACCAAAGGTAGCACCTCCAGAGATGGAATTGAACTAACTATAGAACTTGCTTGAAGTATAAAAAAGGGTGTATCCTGGCAAATGAGAAGAAGGGTGTGATCACTCTCAAATTTCGCCGTTGAACCACTCTTTGCAAATAAACAGTCACTAATACAGTAAAGGGGCCCTCCTTGGCAGTTTGGAATGGTAGGGGACAAGAAAGTAAAGCTCTTCTTATGGACTATCTGCTATGAGGAGATGAATACTATTGAAAGGATTCAGAAAAAAAAAATCTTAAGTATGGTTCTGAAACCAAAATGTGCATTCTTTGTAGGGATGCAGAGGAGATTCAAGGTCATTTGTTGTGCCATTGCTTGTTTAGTATGAGGTGCTGGATCTTCCTTTTACAGTATTTTGAATTTTCTTGGGGTTTTGATGTAACAACTTAAGGACATATTATCCAGTTGCTTTAATGTCATGGACTAAAAAGAGCGTAATTTTGTGAGTAAAGGTTGTAAGGCATCTACAACATTAGTGAAAGGGAGTGGAATGAAAGTTTTTGATTCCATCTGTTATTCAACAAGAGGGAAAGAGAGTGGAACGGAAGTTTATTGATGGGGATGAGAACTCCAATACATCTTGTGGAGCATAAAGTGACTTATTGATAGGGATCAGAATTCCTATCTATTTCACCATTGGGTCGTTTGTGGAAAAAGCAAGAACTTCATTACTGGATTGCAAAGATAGGGAGGGAAATCTACTCAACTTAGAGGAAACTGAGGTAGAACATCAATTCTTATAATTGGGGATCCTAGCAGTTTGGGATTAGAGCATCAATTTTGGCCACAAGTCTTGGTTTAGAGTTATTGTTGAAGGTGCAACAATTGCTACTTGATGCAAAAGATATATCTTTTTTTGATAGGATATTGTGGAATATGCAAATGTTGTTGGAAAAGTTGCAAAGATGGACTCGAAGGAATTTGGAACTTTCAGGATCTACAGATGAATGGAATAATCCATTTGAAGAAATAAACATCCAAACAAGAGCGATGAAACAGAAGTTAGAGGAGGAAGGCAAATCGAGTTTGGTTGAAGCAGAAAAAAGAACTATCAAATGTGGAAAATTACAAGTTGAACCAGATTAGATCAACATGGTGTCAACCTACCGTCGCCTCTTTCTTGAGGGAAATACAATATATCTCCGGAAAGGCTTCACGGAGGGAAGTTTCAGTTTGGTTATGACTAAAAAACAGAAGAATAGCTTGTAGCCTTCGATAGAGAAAATCCCTCTTTGGTATATTTACTTGGTAATTGAATGAGGAGGCTAGTAACCCTAGACCTCAATATATACAGTTGTAAAGAATATGAAATAGCTACAGGACAAAGAATGAAAAGAATGTAACAACCCCTATACGTGGAGGCTAGTGAGAGGAGAGAAAATAACCAATAAGAAATCTAGAATCTTCCTCCATCTAGGACTCCATGTCATCAGCTGAGTCACTGCCATGTAGACCATCCTTAATATCCCCCCTCAAACGAGTGGGGAGGGTGACGAGACCGAGTTTGGAGCGAAGATACGAGAATTGAGAATGTGTAAGGGGTTTAGTTAAGCAGTCTGCAAGTTGTTCCGTAGAAGGCACATATCTAACATCAAGCTGCTTGCTTAGAACCTGATCACGAACATAGTGCACATCTATTTCAATGTGCTTTGTTCGGGCATGGAATACCGGATTTGCAGCCAACGAACCAGCGCTCATGTTGTCACACCACAGAAGGGGCGTAGTGGAGAGAGGAAAGCCAAGTTCAGCAAGGAGATGTCGAATCCAAGTGATTTCAGCCGAGGCATGCGCAAGAGCTCGGTATTCGGATTCAGTGCTGGATCTTGCAACAGCTACTTGCTTCTTAGAGGACCAAGATATGAGTGTTGGACCAAGAAAAACACAGTAGGCAGCAACTGATTTGCGGTCATCAATGTTGGCAGCCCAATCGGCATCAGAAAAGGCAGTAATAGAGAGTTGAGAGCTTGGCTGAATGAGGAGGCCATACGAGGCAGTCCCTTTGAGGTAGCGAAGAACACGTTTGACAGCCTGCCAATGGACATCAGTTGGAGCTTTGAGAAATTGACTAAGCTTATTTACAATGAAGGCAATGTCAGGCCGAGTGTTGGTAAGGTACTGCAATGCACCCACTGTGCTTCGGTAAATAAAAGGATCTTGAAGTAAGGAGCCTTCATTGATAGATATGTGTTTGCCAGCAACCGCAGGGGTTGGACAGGACTTGGAATGCTGCAGTTGAAGCTTGCTTAAAAGATCTTGGATATACTTCGACTGATTCAAATGGATGCCCGTGGGAAGATAAGTCACTTGGATGCCAAGGAAGTAGTTCAGTTTGCCTAGGTCCTTCAAGGCAAATTTTGAATTGAGTAGATGAACGAGTTGATTGAGAAAGGAGGAGTTATTACCCGTGAGAATGACATCATCAACATAGAGGAGAAGCAATACTGAAATGGGGCCCTGGCGATAAAAGAAGAGAGAGGCATCAGACTTGCTCACTGAGAAACCACAGCTGAGTAGGAATGTTTTAATTTCATCATTCCAGGCACGGGGTGCTTGTTTCAACCCATAGAGGGCCTTGTGAAGTTTGCAGACATGGTTGGGACGCAAAGGATCTTCAAATCCAGGAGGTTGAGACATAAACACAGCTTCCTTTAGGGTGCCATTAAGGAAGGCATTATTGAAGTCCAGTTGCCGAAGGGACCAACCATACGAAATAGCCAAGAATAACACAATTCGAATGGTAGAAGACTTCACAACAGGGCTGAAGGTTTCAAAGTAGTCGATACCAGAGTGTTGATGAAAGCCCTTTGCCACGAGACGGGCTTTGTATCTCTGAATAGATCCATCAGCATTTTGTTTCAAACGAAACACCCATTTGCAGCCAACAATATTCTGATCAGCAGTGAAAGGAACAAGAGACCATGTCTGATTGTGATTAAGTGCTGCCATTTCTTCAGTCATTGCATTTTTCCATTCAGGAGTGGCAAGCGCAGTGGAAACCTTGGTCGGCTCAGTGAGAGACCAGTCAGTAGGCGAGGAAACAACCCATGCCTTGGGCTGAAACACTCCGGCCTTGCCTCTGGTAATCATGGGATGGTTATTGACAACAGGTAGAGGGGTAGGTGAGGGTAGGGTAGAGGGGCTAGGGGAGTGGGGTAATGGGGAGGGGCTTTGACTATTTTGGGAAGAGGAGTTGTGGATTGGAGACACAGCTGGATAGGAAGGAGATATAGGTTGTTGAGGGTCGGCCAGAGGACACTGGTGTGATGAGGGATTATTTTGTGGTGTGAGTGGTGGACTAGAGAAAGGAGAATTTTGTAGTGGTGGGGCAGGTATGTGTAAGAGTGAACCGGATGAGTGTTGATCAACAGCAGGAGGGCCAAACCATTGAAGGATAGAGGGTGAGGGAGTAGGATCTGGTTGTATGTGTGGAGGGAGGCCAAAACCATTGAAGAATGGAAAAGTAGTCTCATTAAAATGAAGACTGCGAGTAATGATAATGCGCCCAGTTGGCAACAGGCAAAGAGATCCTTTATGATGAGGAGCTGGTCCAAGGTAGACACTCCTCTCTGAATGCTGATCAAACTTATGAGATTGATAGGGTCTCAAGTTTGGGTAGCAAGCACACCCAAAGACTCTTAAAGTAGAGAGATCAAGCTGACGATGAAGGAGAAGCTCCATAGGTGATTTGTGCTGTAAAACAGAAGAGGGCATGCCATTAATAAGAAAAACAGCAGTACGAAAAGCAAACCACCAGTACTTGAGAGGCATGGAAGCCTGAGCAAGAAGCGTGAGGCCAGTCTCAACCAAATGCCTATGTTTTCTTTCAGCACGGCCGTTTTGAGCTGATGTGTACGGGCAGGAGAAACGAGTAATAATGCCAAGTTGCTTACAGAGTTGTTCTACTGGCTTGTACTCTCCACCATTATCCATTTGCAAAGCTTTGATAGAAGTATGAAACTGAGTTTGCACAAAAGCCTGAAATTCCTTAAACGCAACATGAGTATCACTCTTTTGTTTTAAAGGGAATAACCAGGTAAATCTGCTATAGTCATCCACAAAGAGAATGTAAAATCGAAAACCATCAGCAGACAAAACAGGGGCTGGTCCCCACAAATCAGTATGGACAAGATCGAAAGGGGCAGACGCATGAGAATGTGAATCGTGATAAGGAAGAGTGTGCATCTTTCCAAATTGACATGCTTCACAAAATTTGAGTTCATCTTTTATAGGGAGATGAACATTACAAGTACGAACAATTTGATCTAAAATTTTAACACTAGGATGTCCTAAGCGATTGTGCAGTAGTGACTTTGTTAGCACTGGAAAAGCTTGGATATCAAGAGAGGAGTTGGCAGAGTAAACGGCTGAAGAAGAGGACAAAGGGGTTAAGCCTCCAGCAACAGATTTGTGTAGATCAGCCACTGAGTCTTTATTTATCAACAACCCTGGTGAAGCAACTCGGTATAGACCGTCTTTAAGAGTGCCCCTCAGCAGCTCCTCCCCCGTAACCTTGTCCTTAACGACACAAAAGTCAGAGTGAAATTCAACATATATAGCATTGTCTCGAGTTAATTTGGAGACACTGACCAAATTCTTTGCAATTGAAGGAACATAGAGAACATCAGTTAGTTTTAGAGAACCATGACTAGTTGAGATAAGAGAGGTACCAACATGGGAGATAGGCAATTTAGTGCCATCACCAACAACAACGGATTCAGTACCTGTGTATTCAGACTTGTTGGCTAGATAGCCTTGATTTGCTGTGACATGACTAGAGGCTCCGCTATCGGCGTACCAATGCGGGTCAATAACGCTCTCAGGACTTGCAATGGCAGAATTGACTAGCGAGTGCTGAGAATTTGTTACCAGAGCAGCAGGATTAGGACGATAGGCCTGATTTGTTGGCGAAGACATAGGGGTGTGGCTTTGATTTTCTCGTTGATGTGTGTTGCGTGGATTGTTAACTTCAGGGAGAAACCGTGAGAAGCACACTGCAGCACTGTGACCAAGTTTTCCACAGACTTGGCACTGAGTTTGTCGATGATTTGAACCATTGTTCCATCTGCCTCTTCCTCTATTACCACGACCCCCTCTCTGACTTGAATTTGGAGCATTGCTTGAATAATACGAGTTTGAACTTGGTGTTGAGTTGGTCATGAAGCTAGAGCTTCCAGCACTCCTATTTTGAACCATATTGACAGAAGAAGGAGTGCCACTATTCAGAGATAGGCTTGACATACCTGTTTTTAGTGCAGTCTGATACTCTAGTCTCTTCTCATATGACAGGAGGTCAGCTTGCATTTCTGACCAACTTATGCCTGATTTTCCTTGGATCATTATGACTACAGGATTATAATCCTCATCAAGGCCAGAAAGAACTTGTGAAATTAGATCACTAGAGGAAAGAGGACTCCCAGCTAAGGTCATCCCATCAGAATATTTCTTCATTGTTACAAGATATTCGCTCATTTTTAATGCACCTTTCCTGGTCTGCTGAAAAAGTCGTTTGAGATAATCAATCTCAGCTCTAGAATGAACCCCAAACAGTTCTTGAACAGCTGCCCATAGATCTTTGGCTGTATAGAAACCCATCACCTGCATTGCAATTTCTGGTGCCATAGAATTGTAAAGCCACCCGAGAAGCAACTGATCGACAGTTATCCATCTGCTGTACTCCGGATTGAGAGTTTGTGTACCAATGGGGGTAGAGCTTGTGCTTGACTTGCCTGCTACTTCATGGGCAGAACTTGAGATTTCCCCCGATTCTTCAGCGAGTATCGGTGTGGTTTGAGCAGTGGTTTGGGCAGGAAGAAATTTATCAGGACAAGAATCAGTACCCGATAGATGGCCCTCTAGCTGATAGCTTCTGAGTATCGGCCAGGCGAGATTTTGCCATAAAAGAAAATTTGTCCGGTCGAGCTTTATCGAGGTGATCTGATTGAGCAGCTGGTTGAGGGGTGGTCCAGAGTAGCCTCCATTGTTGGAAGATGAGAAGAAGGCGAAGCTTTGATTGGCGTTTGCCATTTGAGAAGCTCTGATACCAAGTTTGGTTATGACTAAAAAACAGAAGAATAGCTTGTAGCCTTCGATAGAGAAAATCCCTCTTTGGTATATTTACTTGGTAATTGAATGAGGAGGCTAGTAACCCTAGACCTCAATATATACAGTTGTAAAGAATATGAAATAGCTACAGGACAAAGAATGAAAAGAATGTAACAACCCCTATACGTGGAGGCTAGTGAGAGGAGAGAAAATAACCAATAAGAAATCTAGAATCTTCCTCCATCTAGGACTCCATGTCATCAGCTGAGTCACTGCCATGTAGACCATCCTTAATAGTTTCCTCTATCCACGCATCATTCCAGAAGCTAATCTTCTGTTAATTTCCAACCTTGAAATTGATGAACTTACTAAACAGAGGCGCTTGTTTAGCAATGTCGAACCACGGCCTATTTTTGGAGCAAACTATAGGAAATCATAGAATTAGGTACTGATATATTGGCTTGGCTGGGTAGATCGTAGTGTTTACTTTTTAGATGTTTTTCCTAACTGCTTAACTGATACCAGTTTTATTTAAACCAACAGTGTACACTCTATCATTCACCATTAAAATAACAGTTAGTAGCAGCAAGGTTGGGCTTCAGTTGTCATATTTAATTGTTTCTTTTTCTGGTTTTTTCATGGGGTCGAAGTTGTCCTACTTCAGTGTATATGTATTGTCCGTACGTACATACATACATACAAATATGTGTGTACGCTTCGCTATGTATCTATTTGTTGGTTTTATTTTTTCTTAGTAATTATCTCAATCTTAAACATTAATAATATATCAACATTTTGATGTATATGCTTTTATATTCTCTTATGTAATTGGTGTTTAAGATTAATTATTATCATAAAGGGGTCATCATTTTGGCATTTAAAAATAGTGCTAGGGAGATTGTTTTGAATTGCCTTTTGTCTGCATTGTCAGGACGTATTTCAGAACTATGACACTGAACCTAAGAAGGAAATTAAAGGTTTCATACATGAGAGTCAGGAAACAAAAGGTTTGGTTGAACGAATCCTTTCATGAAAGTATTTAGATAATATTTCTGCTGGGCATAGCTGTAAATTTAAATATTCTTGTTTGAAGAATCTACAGGTTTACAACCTCCAAAAGTTGAGGCTCCGCCAACGCATACCCATGAAAATGTATGAATGTATTAGTCTGTGGTGGAACTTATATACTGCTTCTGGATTTCAAGTGCCTTTTGTGGTTAATTTTTGTATGCCTTTTCAGAGTACCAAAGTTGGTGGTAGAATTCAAGCTACCCAACGTATGACTGCCATGGACGAAAGTGGAAAACCATGTGAGTGGAAATTTGGGAGCTATTGTATTTGGCGACAAGAAAATAGAGAAGATATTAAAGACTCCATGGTAAAGAAATTGAAGGATCAGCTTTTTGTTGCTCGAGCATACTATCCTACCATTGCAAAACTTCCAACACAAAGCAAGTTAACTCAAGAAATGAAGCAAAATATTCAAGAGCTGGAACGTGTCTTGAGTGAATCAACCACAGATCTTGATCTTCCACCACAGTAAGTTGTGGTAGTGTTTATGATTTTATTGATGAAAAGGATGAAAAGTGAAAAGTTATTACTCAGGATCCAAACCTAAGATTCCTCCGAAGAGGAAATTGCATGACACTACCCCACCCTCTGTTAATTACAAAGGAATTTCAACGCTGAGAGATTTATAAAGTGAACACCAAGAAAAATAATGGAGTTTTAGCCAAATCAAAGCCCTCTCCTTAATTCCTTTGTCATTATGTTTCCTATTATTTCTTTCTCCTCATAGCCCATAGAAATGCTTAAATAGTGTTGTCCGTCCAGTACACTCCAGACCATGTTCACGTAGCATTAGAACCGAATTGTTCTTCATCATGTAATCAAATAATGAGGAAACACCAATCCCCTTAAGGAAATCCAAAAGTTATTTCTATATTAGTGTTTTCAATATTGGCAAGGGAAATCTATTTATTTTATTATTTGCTAATACTTGTTAATTATGACTGCAGTTTTGCTCTACAAGTGACAATTTTTGGTATCCAATCCAGTTTGCTGAGTGTAGTTTATCCTTCACATTTGGTTCCCTCTTTTGAGGTCTGACAATTTTGGGCTCTCCAAGTGATAATGTTTGTGCATCTAGACAAGTTTGCTGAATATAGTTTATAACTCCAGCTTTCTTTTTGGAGGGGTCTTTAAATTTTGGGTTACTTATCACTGAAGCTAGCCTGAGCCACTAGCTGAAGCCGAATATATCACTAGCACTGTGTTTATTGAACTTGTTAATTCCATCTCTTAGATGCATGCCAATGACTTAAGGCTACTTTGATAGCAAATAAATGGAAAAATTATTAACCTTTTTAATTCTATATTTGGAAAGCTTTGTAGCGTGGGGTTGGGAAGTAGCATACTATTCCCTGAAGGCTACTAGCATGTCTGCTTACATAGTTACATGCTTGCAGATATTTTTAAGGAGATGAAAATTCATATATGTTATGCAAACTAATAAAAACTATGAGCGTATTGGGAAACATTTAGCCTCTGTAGTATCTGGTCGCTTCACTTTATGACACCCTTTTTTTATTTTTTTAGTTTATTGAATCTTCGTTTAAGAAATCCTTATATTTCTGCCCTGGAAAACTTTCCACTTCTTCAATTTCTTAATCAGGATAGAGAAAAAATCACTGAAGATGGAAGCTACAATAGCCAAAGCTAAATCATTCCCTGTGGAATGTAGTAATGTGGACAAAAAGTTGCGACAAATATTTGATATGACTGAGGATGAAGCCAATTTTCACATGAAACAGAGTGCCTTTCTCTTCCAACTAGCTGTTCAGACCATGCCAAAGAGCCATCATTGCTTGTCTATGCAGCTAACTGTTGAATATTTTAGGATTGATCCAACCAATTTGGAGCTTTCTCAGGCCGAGAAATATGCAGATCCCACATTGAACCATTATATAATATTCTCAAACAATATACTTGCATCATCAGTGGTTATCAACTCAACAGTTTCGCATGCAAAAGTGAGTTAAATGTTTATTTATCTGTACTTTTAACTTGTACATTTGCATTGTTTGTCAAAAAGAAAAAAATGACACTGATTAACTACTCTTTGATGTTTTAGGAAAGTGGGAATCAGGTTTTTCATGTATTGACTGATGGACAGAATTACTTTGCCATGAAACTCTGGTTTTTGAGGAATAATTATAAGAAGGCAGCTGTTGAAGTATTAAACGTTGAGCATCTTAAACTTGATGATCATGAAAATGCGACTTTTGTATTGCCTCAAGAGTTCCGTATTTCGTTTCGTACTTTAACGCACTCTAGGACAGAATACATTTCGATGTTTTCACATTTGCACTATCTTCTCCCTGATATATTCAAGAACCTGGATAAAGTTGTGGTTCTGGAGGATGATGTTGTTGTCCAGCGAGACTTATCAGCCTTGTGGAGCCTTGATATGGGAGGAAAAGTTAATGGTGCTGCACAGTACTGTCAAGTGAGGTTGGGTGAGCTGAAAGGTTTTCTGGGTGAGAATGGAAACAATCAAAATGATTGCACTTGGATATCAGGATTGAATGTAATTGATTTGGCGAAGTGGAGAGAGCTTGATCTTTCTCAAACTTTCCGTAGTTTGGTCAGGGAGGTAAGTCCCATGGCATTAACTGTGCTAAATTATGAAGGAAAGATACTTAATTGTACAATTCTAGATATTTGCGATTGCGTGCATAAACATGCTTGCTTGCATTTGCACACTCACCCACTCACGCACACCCAAAAAATAAAGTAAGTATTGTTATTATTATTATTATTTATTTATTTTAATTTTCTTAAGATTCCCATTATATTTTTAATTTAATGGTCCTAACATTGAACAAGTCTTAATCTTCCTGGTCATCTAAGAAACACGGACACTTTAGTTTGGCTAGTGTGTCCATGTCGGACACATGTCATACACTTGGACGCTCCTGACACTTGTTGGACACGTATCATACACTTGTTAGCACAATAGATATGTGTTAGACACCAGTTCTACAAAATCAATATAAATCCAACATTGGTTAGACACGTATTGAACACTTGTTGAGTATACTAAATAGACACAATCATATAGACTTATTTTTTAAAGCATATAAATGCATAAACTCATTTTGATCTTTCTTCTCATATAAAAATGATATATATTTTTAAAAATGAATATTTTAATAAACATGTCCTTGTCGTGTCCGTGTTCTAGATTTTTAAGAAATGATGCGTCCCTGTGTCTGTGTTGTGTCATTTCCGTGTCGTGTATCCGTATCCGTGGTTCTTAGTTGGTCATGAATCTTCCATTGCAAATGGCTATAATATGTTATATTTTGAATACTTCAGCCGATGCTAAGCTCAGCCCATTTTATGATTTTCGTGTCTTTTCTATGATATATGTCCACCGATGGTTTTTGTTTTCATGCATCGTACTCAATGTTTTACAGTCTGTGCCTCTAATATTTTTGGTGATTGATCAAGGATGAATTTGAAATTTGAGTTGTTTTGAACCATCAGATTACCTGACTCTTTCTTTGCCTTCATAACCATTTATTGAACAGAAGCCGAAGATGCAGGGCGGATCAACCGATGCTGTTGCATTGCGCGCAAGCTTGCGCACTTTTCAGGGCCTGGTCTACGCCCTTGATGATTCATGGTCTCTTTATGGATTAGGTCATGACTACAAGCTTAATGTCCAAGACATCGAAAAGGCTGCAACATTGCATTACAATGGGTATTTGAAACCTTGGCTGGAGTTGGGTATCCCAGAATACAAAGCTTACTGGAAGAAATTTCTAGACAGAGAAGATTTGTTCTTGAGTAAGTGTAACATAAATCCATGATAAGTTGATGATTCTACCACACCGTCTACTACATAGATTCCATGAAATCTAGAGCTCAACTACTCCTCAAGTATAATTTTCGTTGACAAACGGGATCGCCCTCAACTGATAAGATCCCGACAGAGAACTCATTTTTTTCGGTAGATAAACTAGTAGCTTCATCCAGATCAGGTTTGCTTCTTGTGGTGATTTCTGATACCATGAGTTTTGTGGTGGTATTCATTGGGAGTTGATGAAGAAGAAGAGAAAGAAATAGAGATTTCTGTTTGTCTGCTAGTTGGTTTGTTGAATGAGAATCTGAGTTGGAAAGTGTGGCAAATAAGGCAAAGATGCACAAAGGCTACAATTATGTTGCACCCAGCAAGATTGGCTTTGAGAATATCTTGTTGTCTTATGCCTTAACAGGATTATTTGTCTGTTCATGTCACTTACATTAAGATATAAATATATATATATAAGTATAGTTAGATTAGGTTCTCACGATTCTAGTGAAACTAAATTTTTTTAACAATTCGTATTCAATTTGATTATAGAGTTATTTGGAGGCACTTTGCCTATTTTGTCAGTATTGCTATCTTCACTTTGGTTGTGCAGCTATAGTGATATACATTGGAAGTTATGGCAGCTCTTACTCGTTTGATAACGTTTCTGGTTTTTTACTTCTTGTTTCTTTAGAAGATTGTAGTTCCTGCTCGTTTGATAACGTTTCTGGTTTTTTACTTCTTGTTTCTTTAGAAGATTGTGATTTCTTATTTTTTATTTTTTGTTTCTTTAGAACTAGAAACAAGAATATGTTTGGAAACGAAAATGATCTCTTTATTATACTTCTCATTCTGTGTTACTACTTCTAGCTTTAACTTTCAAGCCAGGTGTTCTATTCTCATAAGTTGCCTTTCAAAATGATATATGAGGTTTGTGAAAATAAATAGATTAAAAAATACTTTTGTATAGATTAAAAAATACTTTTGTTCCGTAATTAATTAATTAACTTATTAGTAACCAATGTGTTTATAAACTATAAATACTAAATTGTTAAATAATGAAAAAATAAAGACTAAATTGTTAAATAATGAAAAATTTACACGCAATTTAATTGTGGTGATTTCTGATACCATGAGCTATGTGGCAAGAACTAAATTGTTAAACATTTGAAAGTGGCATTTTTTTTTTTACCAAATAAATAAACTAACTTTAATTCTACAATGATAAGTGTTTATTTCTGAGGATTAAAATTTGAGATAATTACATAAAAAAAAAAAAATTAGGAACACATTTTCAGTCTAATATAACTTTACTTTTTTTTTTTTTTACTATTTCGTAGGATTTTTTTGGATATTTAATATATTTATTGTCAAACTTTCTTACCAAATTATCCTTCATTTTATTAGATTAAATAACATTAATTATTTTGTTTTTATTTTTTTTAATCTTTTAAAAATAATTTTGTAATTAAGGTATTTACAAATCACAATTAATGTCTACAACAAACGTAGTTAAATTATGATATTTACAAATCATGATTTTGTAATTAAGGTATTTGAAAAATCATGATTTAAGGTATTTACAAATCATAATTAACATTATTATTTTTGTAATCTTTAACAAAAATCAATTTTTATTTTGAATGTTTGTGGTAACAAACATGTTAATCGGCTCCGTGATATAAATCATATCTTGTATATTTAACAAATACAGTGTCAATTTCGATTTAAATCCTACAAAATCAAATTCATCTTTTTATAACATTGTCAAAACATCATGTTTATATAAATCATACCATGTTATATTTAACAAATATTGTTTATATCAGTTTTTATTTTAAATGTATGTGGTACTGGTGACAAGCATGTTAATCCCTGACTCCGTGATATAAATCATACTATGTTATATTTAACAAACATAGTTTCAATTTCGATTTAAATCCTACAAAATCATATGCATTTTCTTATAACCTTGTCAAAACACCATATTTATATAAATCATACCATGTTATATTTAACAAGCATTGTTTATATCAGTTTTTATTTTGAATGTATGCGGTGACAAACATGTTAATCCCGACCTCCATGATATAAATCATACCCTGTATATTTAACAAACACAATGTAAATTTTGATTTAAATCCAACAAAATCAAATGCATCTTCTTCTAATATTGTCATAACAGCCTGTTTATATAAATCATATCATGTTATATTTAACAAACATGGTTTATATCAAAATTATTTTTATAAATCAGTAATGCGGCGATGGACGACGACGTATATAACCCTAACCCGACAACGCTGCAATCTTGTTGAAGAAGACCAACAATGGCAATGCATCTCTGACGACGAACAACAACAACGTCGCTGCAATCCAGAGGAGGAAACCTAGACGACACTCTATTTTTAGCTCACCGAAAGATAAAAGCTGGCAATTCTAGTTCTCCAGACGATGGAAACCCACAACGACGCTGCAATTTGGTGGAAACAAAATTCACGACGCAGAGTACTGTTTTTTTCAAAAAAACGATTTTGAAAGGAAGAAGAAGATGTTTCGTAATCAATAATAGGACGTGATTTAAGAAAAATCATTCAAATTAGTAATTAAAACTAATTTGTTTCCTTTTTGTTTTATTTTTTAAAGAAAAACGTCAACTGCCTTACATTGGGGTTAGGAAGGTAAATCTACCTATTATCCAATTTTCTAATATTTGACCGGCTCAACATGATTATAATAAAAACTTATATCCAACATTTTTGAAAAATTGTATATCTAAGTCCATCTATGTTCAAACCCCTCCAAATTTAGGGGTTGTTTGGAAGTTGATTTAAAAAATTGACATTTTTTTTCATAATAGAAGTTTAGTATAAACATGTTTGAATCTGAATATCGATCATTTTCCTATGCCTCTGCTGAAATTAGAGATGTCCATTTAGTTTGTCCCATTCCGACCCCGCGAGGAGCCGCCCCGAATGGGGCGGGGAATGGGGTAGGGAGCGGGGATTTTTTTTGCCTTAGCTAGACGAGGCGGGGACGGGTAATAGCATACCCGCCCTGCCCCGAATAATTTTTTTTTTTATTATTATTTATATATATTCATAAAAAAAAAAATAACGAAGTCCTCATTCTTCCGTCTAAAAAAACCACCATCATGCAAATGAAGTTTATTGAATTAAATATATATAATATTAATTATCTGAACAAATAAAAAAACTTTTAAAAAATTGGTTAAAATAAATTAAAAATAAAATTAAACGGATAATTTCAGAGACGGGTAATGGAATAGGGGACGGGGCGGGAAGGCATTACCCATCCCCGCCCCATGGACATGTCTAGATGAAATCACTTGGATTCGACAATTACTTGAAGAACTTGGCTTCCCATTACCCACCACGCCTCTTCTTTGGCGTGACGATATTAATGTTGGCGCCCTTGCTGCTAATCTGGTCTTCCATGCCCGAACAAAGCTGATGAAGGAGGTTATACATTTTGGGCATGTTTGACCCAAGGAGTTGTTTAACAAGGAGTTATGGGGAGAAGTTTTATCCCCGTTTGTTCCACGGACTTGTTGAACTCGGATAAAAAATATCAACTCCCCAGACTTCTACAGTAATTACTATTCAACTCTAGCCCGTTTTTCAAGGCAGCACATTTCTCTCTCTTCCTCTCTCTCCCTCTCACAATATTTTTAATTATTTAAAAAAAAAACGTAATTTAAACAAAATGTGTAAAATGACTAAAAATGCATTCAACCTATTTTTATTATTTTAAATATAAATTAGGTTGTTGAATCAAAATTGGTACTTCAACCAAATTCAAAATCTAGTATTATTACAATGGAGAATAAAAACATTAGTTTATTTGAATCCGTTCAAATTAACAGATTAAAATCTTTCAAATTCACATGTAATATTTAACACTATTGTACGACTCTCTTTTATTTCAAAACTACCCAAATAAAATGAATAATTAATGTGAGTGATATTGAAAAAAGAATGTGAAGTATTCTGGTCAAAATTATTGTTGTTATCTTTAGAGAAATTTGTGAATGATACATAAAATAAAAAACCAAAACTCGCATTTTTAAATTTTATTGGAAGAAGTTCTTATCAATGAAAATATTGGAAAATTATAGAAAAAATTGTACAAAAAAAATAGCTATAAATTGTTATTGTTGAGATGTTGATTTTCGGATATAGTGGATTCAGATGGAATGAGGAGTTTAGGAGAATGGAGACGGAGAAAAAGGTGTTTGGCACGTGCCTCAGGATAAGATATGTGTTATTCTTCTTTTTTTCTTTAAAATGTTTGTAAAATATACATACATTAATAAAAACAAAAAAAAAAAATCTAAATCTTATAATTCGAGTCTTAACAAAAAAAAAATGGATATATATTAATAATATTTGGTATTGTGTTAGAAATTATTTTTGTTGTCGTGAAACAAATTTGTAAATGATACATAAAATAAAAACAAAAAATTTATTTTTTAGAATTTATTGAAATAAAAAAAAAATACTTAATAATGAAATTTTGAAAGTTAAAAACATTGTTTAGAAGAAAGCAGTTAAAATAAACTCAGATTCAAGAACTCCAAGTTCAACAACTCCTTGTCTCAAACACATCACAGACTTCAGAACTTCAGACTAAACAACTCTCTGCTCCAAACACACATACTTCAGAACTTCCTGGACTAAACAACTCCAACTCCCCTCAACTCCTTGGACCAAACGCCCCTTTTAAGGTTTTGTTAGAAAAAATGTATTGGACTTCTTAATATTCTTAAAAGACATTTTTAAGTTTGGTTTGGGCTTCATCTTAACCTTAGTTAGCAGCCTTGGCCTATAAATGGACTTATGTTATTTTGCTTAATTTTAATTTTTTGAATAAAACTTTCCAGAATTTTGAATTGCATTAAAAGCACATCGAAATTGATGTCCACTATGTTCGTGATCAAGTCCTAAACAAGTGTCTTGATGTTCGCTATGTGCCACCAAACCACTTACACACTTCCAGTTCTCCTATCTTCGCTGCAAACTCGAGTTGGTTGATCTCTCCACTCGAGGGGATATTGAGGAAGGATTACATGGCAATGACTCATCCGATGACATGGAGTCCTAGGTGGAAGAATAATCTAGATATTATAGTGCTTATTTTCTCTCCAATTGTAAATCACCACGTCAAGGGTTGTTATACCCATTTTACATCTTTTGTTTTACTTACTTTATTTGTATGGTTGGTACATTTTGAAAATAACTAAAGTTTGATTTTGAAAATTATGGATTAGTAAATTGTTCTCCAATAACTTTGAACTGAGATGATCACAACTCTTTTAAATGTTTTTTTAAACTATTTTGTATAATAAAGTCACAAACAACTCTGGATAGTTTGCCAGTAAAATCTTCGATAGTAAAATCTTCGATCAAAATATCATTTTTTATCCTTGTACTTTGGATTTCGTTCAGTTTTAGTCTATGTATCTTTAATAAAGCTTAAAATTGGTTTCTACCCTTAATTTGAAGTTAAAATTTTCAAAACAAAAGTTAGTCTCGACTCACTACTAGCCTTTCCTTCTATAAATTTTAGAAATATGTTTACATTGTGTTTTTTCTTGCATGAAAATTATTATTATTATTTAACTAATTTCGATAAAAACTAACTTCATATGAACCAATTTAAAGTACTCAGACTAAAACTAGAGATTTGAAAATATAGGAACTAAAATAGAACGAAACTAAAGTACAAAAATTAAAATGATATTTCAACCAAAATCTTGTGAGTGATTTGATCTTGAAATGTGCTAAATAAATAGCAAGACAATCATCAATGACTTGGAAAACTGTTATCGAAAACAAAATTAGAAAAGAAGATCGTTGCGTCGTGGATACCATTGTCTTGAAAGCATGCATCACGACTTCGGTGTGAATCGTTTGTCGTTGATTGCTCTCTAAGGTTAACGCAACACCTACGCTCGTATGTCCACCTGTCAGAGAGGGGTTGAAAACAAGCAAGATAAAACCTTTGCTCAGATTGTTTTTAGAAGATGAAGAAAAAACCGTACACTCCAAGATTGTCAAAACATCGTACCCACTGCCGAATTAATGTCATGTTTTAAAAAAAAAAGAGTGATAAAAAGAATCTTTTTTCCACACATAGTGCGGTTTAACCGAACCGGACGACAGCGTGTGGGGGGAGGGGAGAGAGTATTCCTCCATGCTAACCATTTTTGCAAGTTTCTCAGGATGTTCATAAAATTAGAATTTTACTTTGAAGTTGTAATGGGCCAAAACCTATCGGCTAGTTATTTTAAAAAATAAAATAATTATTAAGTTGAAATGGGCACATATTTTTTTTTGGGGGGGCCATTTTCCATAGGGTACCACAGATTTTGGAAATTCAAAGTAAAATGTAGAATATTTTAATATAATTGTGTGATGTAAAATTATTGTGTCATACTTTTGTTTGCATCATAACATTATCAAGATACCCATATAATACTCCTTGGAGGCTTTGTGGATTTGCATTTACAATATATATATTCCAAATGTCGTTTTAAAAATAAATAAGCACTTGTTGTAGCCAACAAGAGCATAGTTCAATGGCGTGATGTATCGCCTAGTGACCTTGAGGTTCTAGATTCAATCTCTAACCCGGCATGTTGTCAAAAAAGTGTATGTTTATCACTTAATCTCCCATTAAACTTCTTTTAGACTCTAATATCTTCTTTTAACTCGAACTTGAATCAAATCTATCTGATGATAACCAAGCTTTGCAATCTCGACATTTCCACGCTCGTCCATTACACGACGTAACATTATGTCTGAATTTAGTTAGATTATGGGGCTGAAAATGTCCTTGGGGTAGCTTTATGGTCTCCCTTGGAAAGCCCTTGATTGATAGGAGAAGTATTGGATGGATTGATATTGGTAGAAGGGCACATGTGTAGTGGGAGTAGGTGCAGAAATGAGTTCCCCTATTGTGAACATAGTCCTTTTGTTGTCTTGTTGGTAACCAAAGTACATACAAATACATGAAGACAAACATATTTCAATCAAATCCCATCAAAAGTAGGATCTCAATGTGTGTATTCAGGTCAACAACATTACTAGTTTCTAGACATGACCTTACATTTCTCCATTTTAGATTCAAGTTTCTAGACATGACCTTACATTTCTCCAATTTAGGGTCTATTTTAAGAGTAAATTACCCCTTTGCCATTTTCGTTGAGTGGAAATTCGAAGTTGTGATTTTTTAGAGATAAGATTACTAAGTGTAAGCATTAAAATTTGGACGGTAATAATGCATTTAAATTTATGTACCGGTGCAAGATCAACCACGTTGCACCAAGTGGTTGTTTGATAATTGTTTTAAAACTCTGCATACGTGCAGAATCGAACTTTCACTCTAGACTATCCTAGGTGATGTGCCAAGTGGTATATGACATTTTAACTCATCTAACGTTTCTTTATCGGGTTTGATCATCTTCTTACATAGTCATTTAGAGATCAACATGAACATAGTTCAACTGACATAAAACATATGTCCTCGACCAATAAGTCATCAAAGGTTCAAATCTCTCATCCTACATATTGTTGAACTAAAAAAAAAGCACTTGGAGTTCGCTTTTGCAGTCATTTCATTAAGTTTCTCTTCTTTTTTTCATTAAATTGACATATAATTATGGCACACAATTTTTTTTTCTTACTAGTAGGTGTAATATTATCTTCTATGTCAACATGAGCATAACTCAACTGACATCAAGTGCAGACTAATAGCCAAAAGGTCAAAGTTTGATCCCTTCCTTCCGCATTTATTAGACACGTGAAAAAAAAAATATATTACATCTATGGTTAGTATAACCCCTTAGGGGTGTTTGGCTCACGGACTTCTTGAAGTCGGATAAAA
Organism: Herpetospermum pedunculosum; assembly: GCA_028017165.1. NCBI lineage: Eukaryota > Viridiplantae > Streptophyta > Magnoliopsida > Cucurbitales > Cucurbitaceae > Herpetospermum > Herpetospermum pedunculosum. The sequence continues at coordinate 59,710,436 of CM051525.1, forward strand.
AATATCAACTCTCTAGACTTCTACTATAATTACTCTTCAAGTTTGTCTCATGTTTTGATACAACACATTTCTCTCTCTTTCTCTCTCTCCCTCTCTCACAAATATTTTTAATTACTTAAAAAAAAATTAATTTAAACAAAATGTGTAAAATGACTAAAAATGAAATTCAACCTATTTTTATTATTTTAAATATAAATTAGGTTGTTCAATCAAAATTGGTACTTAAATCAAATTCAAAATGTAGTATTTCTTACAAGAGAAATAAAAACATCAGCTTATTTGAATCTGTTTAAATTAATGGATTAAAATCTTTCAAATTCTCATATAATATTTAACACATTATTGTACGACTCTCTTTTATTTCAAAACTATCTAAATAAAATGAATAATTAATGTGAGTAATATTGAAAAAAGAATGTGAAGTATTGTGATGAAAATTATTTTTGTTATCTTCAAAGAAATTTGTGAATGATACATAAAATAAAAGACAAAAACCACATTCTTAAAATTTATTAAAAGAAGTTTTTAACAATGAAAAATATGGAAAATTATAAAAAAAAAATTGAAAAAAAAATTAGCTAAAATAAATCATCATTGTTGAGATGTTGATTTTCGAGTATAGTGGATTAAGATGGAATGAGAAGTTTAGGGTGGAGACGGAGAAAGATGTGTTTGACACATGGTGATGGGTCAAGACTATACTTATATGGTGTTCTTTTCTTTCTTTAAAAAAATTGTAAAATATACCTACATTAATAAAAACAAAAAAAAATCTCAATCTTATAATTCATAAAATTAAAGATGAATCCTAACAAAGATGAATATATATATTTTAATGTGAGGTATTGTGTTCAAAATTATTTTTGTTGTGTTCAAAAAAAATGTAAATGATAGATAAAATAAAAAATAATAAAAAAAAATAGAATTTATTTGAATTGAAAGAAGTCCTCAATAATGAAAGTTTGAAAATTTGTAGAAAAAAAATGGTGCAAAAATAAATGCAGACTTCAACTTTACGTTCAACAACTCTCTGCCCCAAACACACCACAAACTTCAGAACTTCAGACTAAACAATTCTCTGCCCAAACACACATACTTCATAACTCCTACTTCAACTCTCCCAACTTCTTCGGCCAAATGTCCCCTTAAAAATTAAAATGGATAAATAAACACGGTAAAATTCAGAGAGCATTATCATATAATCGTACCAAAAAAAAAAAAAAAAAAAAAAAGAAAGAAAAAAAAAACTTTTTGTTGGTCAATAATAAACACTCATCCATGTTTGTTTGAATATCATTGTCACCAAGCATCAATTCTAAACTTAACATTCACAATTCTTCAAAATTAACATCAACCATAATAAATGTGAAAAGGAATATTAACAATTCCTTTTAATTCCAACTTGGACGAGTAATTTGTCGCCATGTCTCACCTTTCAAATGACAATCATCGTGTTATTACAAACTATATATCTATTAAGAAATTTCATTTATATTATTGCCAACTAGAACGTTGATCAACTGGTTAAGGCGTTATCTTCTTAACCAAAAAATCAGAAGTTTGAATTCTCACTCTCACGTTGTGACGAGAGAAAAAAGAAAGAACGATTATTACCGAGAATCACTCAACAATAATGAACTCGTTCAAGTGCTTCTATGTACTTGTCCACAGCATATTTTATCTACTTGTTTCTTCAATCATTTTTCTTTAGTATGTTCCTTTCAATCATTTGAAGGGCCTTCATCTTCCTTGCCTTTTTATGCTTTATATCTTCTTGATACAAGCAACAGTGTCTCTCTCCTACTTGAGCTTTATTTTTGCAAGTTGTGGGTGAAAATCATATGCAATTGCAACAGCAACAGCAAACCCGAGCCGACCTATGAAGAGACTAGGGGACCATGGTCCCCGAAATTTTATTTTTTTTCTATATACCTAAGTATAAATAATGGCTTAAAATTGATCCTTCGCAAACATATTTGGTTTTTGGTTTTTTTTTTTTTTCAAAGTGCCTATAAAACTTTGAATTTTCAATGTTGTGTCTAATAGATCCACGAACTGTAAAAAGTGTTCAATATATTTTTCAACTTTCGATTTTGTATCTAATAGTTTTCGATTTTTCAATTTTAAGTTTAATAGATCCTTGTTCTGTTCAACATTTTTTAAAATTTGGAGATTCATTAGAAACAAAATTGAAAGTTTAGGGACTATTGGACACATTTAAAGTTTAGAAACTTATAAGATAATAGATTGAAAATTTAGGGACCTATTAGACATTTTTTAAAGTATAGAGATCTAATAGACTCAAGCTTTAAAGTTCATGACTAAACAAACTTGTAATTTAACTTCTTCTTTTCTATTTGATAAAACATCAAAATGAGCTAAATTACTAAGTTTATTTGTATTTAGTCAGAAAGTATTTGGTACACTTACCTATTTTTATCACCAATAATTTTTTTTTAAAGTGAACATAATGTGGAATGAGGATTCGAACTTTTGACATTTTTGTGATAATTATTTTTTTATATTTATATAACATAATTATTTGGCTTCACAAACATTAATGTTTGGATCGGCCTCTCACAGCAAACAAGGGTCATAAATTTTGAGATGAAATAATTTTACAAAATATATATATATAATCTTTCAATTTCTAAAATTGAAGGGGACAAAATAGAGAAAAAGAATGAACTATTTCATATAGTTTTTTTAATCGAAAACGCAACTATTGAGAAGAGTTGTGCTATAGGATTGCACCGAATAAAAATTACTTGTTTTGGTTTTGGAACTTTTGGTGACATAATCTGTTCGTGTACATGAAGGAGAGATGGGAAGAAGAAGAAAAAATAAGTTTGGGAAGCAAATAAAAACGGTTGCAGACGTGATGAAATTAACAATTGCGAGACCGGAGATCGAACCCTAACTTATAATAGTCCCCGCATAGTATCATTCATAGAGTTGTCAAACTTTATTTTTATAGAAACAGAATTTTGTCATATGAATCTATCATTTTCCTATGACAAAATTTACTTTAGTTTTTGCCTTTAAATTTGATAAAAATATTTAACAAAGATAAAAAAGTAACACTTTTTTTTTTCTTTTTCTTTTTTTTTTTTCTTTTTTTTTTTTTTTTTTTTTTGTTGTTGTTGTTGTTGATGCACTTGTACATAATAAATAGATGACTCCATAGATAATTGTTGGAAGCGATAAATCGATTAGTAAAATAAGTATAGAAATAACAATAATTTCTAACTTGACTATAATTTTTTTTTAGTTTAACATATTAGGTGAAAAATCGAACTTTTAACTTCTTAGTCAAAAATATATATATCAATTGAATTAAGTCAATTTGAGTACTTTGTACCTACATTTTCTTATGGTTGAAGTTCAATACCCACCTTTACATTAGTTGAATTCAAAAAATAAAAATAAAAACATGATATTGACTATACTTCTTTATATATAAGATGAACAAAATATTTTAAAGTTGTTTTTAATTTAGCAATATGTGGGAGTGAGAATTTTATTTTTATTTTTAATTATATATGTGAGTATTCGGATCCGCTTACGCCCACATCAACTAATCCCACCAAATAGAGAATCTGACCCTCCTACATTTGGCTACCAAAAAACTCCGTAGGAAATTAATTAGTAGATAGATAGCCACCAATGATTGAACACATTCGACCACTAGCAACCCTTGATGGTTATGTGATGGATTTTGCATAGATCATCACGTTAGGATTCTCAATACCAATTGACTCAATTTTTTAAAATGCATGTTTTTTTACCTTCTCTCATAATCAGCAAGCCCCCTAAAGGTCATTCATACCTTTCGCTGAACACGATCGCGAAGGAGACAACTATAGTGCCCTCATGCTCAGCACTCGTGATGATGTTGATGACGTCAGCAAAAGGGCAAAACACATGCATTTTTTAGGAGTAAAAAAATATTGCGACCCCAAAGGAGTCATCTGTGCAAATATCTCTAGTTATGTGGTCCTCTCACTCTTTTTCTTTCTTTTTTTCATAATATTGCTCCTCCCACCTTTCAATCAAAGTAATAATGACTTACCGAATTGAACTATGTTAAGATAGATAAATTATTTGAGAAGTACACCACAATAGGGTCGATAGTTTAAACTGGTTGGATTAAGAGAGGGAAAGTGTGCAAAAGTATTTCAATCTTTTATCTAATAATTATCAGGAGTTGATAAATTGTAAGATCTAGATACGACGATTTTAGATGGATTACAAAAATATTTTAAAAAATATATACCACAAACCTAAATAAACATAAAGTGTTTGAATGCAAAAAGAGAATTATTCAAAAGGCAAAGATAATTTCGTATACATTGGACATGGGAAAAAAAGGGTTATAACAAAGAAAGAAGAATATCAAAAGCTTGACATTATGGTTGGTTGGTGGGGGAAGGCTATAAAAATAAGGGAATAATGAGATGATCATAATGACAATGATGATGATATTATCAAAACAAAAACAACAACACTATATAAAAATCTAAAAAAAAAAAAAAAAAAAAAAAAAGCCTCAGTACCGGGGAATGTGGTTGTTGGTGGCGGCCGCCGCCGCAGCATGGTGATGAAACGGCGGCTTCCAAGCCGAGGCCGTGAGCAAGCAAAGATCCTTCCACCCAAGTTTCAGAGTCCCATTATCTTCTACAAGCGTATAGCCATCGGAAGGGAACATTCCGAGGAGGAGAGTGGCCTGAGTTGCAGCATTTCCGGCGAGAGAAATGCCCTTAAACCCAGATTGCTGCAGCTTTTCTCTCCAGTTTTGGAACTTCACTTCGCCGCTCCTCGACGGGCCGCCGACGGCGAGCACGTTTCTGATCTCCCTCGACAAGAGTTGCTGTTCCACTAAGTGCCTTTCTTCACTCTCTTCGCCGTAGCTGACACCCAATGAGTCGAACAGTGCTGAATAGTAGTGAATGGCCTCTACGAATCTCCCCAAGAAGGAGCCTGTGTGGCTCAGGTCTTGTTCGACCACCGTCACCACTTTTGGAGCCAATCTGATATTCAGATTCAGACAGAGATTGCAATGTTTTTTAGTATGTACTTACATGTTGTTGTAAACAAATGAATGAAATCAAATGAATTCAATTATTCAGTCAAATGTCAAAGACGAAAAAAGAGTGCAGCTTTTTTCCTGTGTATTGCAGAGATAACAATGAAATTAACGTAACCCACATACAGAAAGTTGTCTTTCTAAGAAACTTTTTGCTTGGTTTATACTGTTGATGACTATTCATCATTTTGAAAAACAAGAAGGTGGTTCGGGAGTCAATGGATTAAAACTAAAGGCATGTTTGGGAGTGATTTTGAAATAGTAAAATTAATTTTGTGATATGCAAAATCAATCCATAACATGTCTTTAATCATTCGAAATCCGTTTTAATATATGAAAATAACGATATATGAGTGTATGAACTACGTCACCAATAAACAAATCATTTTTACTAAAATCACTACTAAACATGAAATCAGATGCTTATGAGCAAGTAAATAATGGTGAAACCCCATTGAGAGATGAGAGTTGAATTATCAAAAAGCTTGAAGGATTGAGTTAATTTCCATACCTCTGCAAAAGCCATAGCGTATTGGAATCAGAACCAGTAACTTCATAAAGAGAATGCTGCATCCAATGGACGGCAACAGCTTCCCTTTTGCTCACATTAAGCCTCTCCAAGTCCAAATTGCCAATTTTATCAGCCACAGGAAAGAAATCAAACGGAAGGCCAAGCTTCTCAGCAAATTCAGTGAGCCGTTTGCCAGTGGCATCAAGAACCTCCTGAGAGGTCCCCAGCCCGGTGAGGCGGACGTACGGCGGCCCGCCTGGCCGAGACGCCAAGATGTGGAAGAGGCCAGGCCATTGAAGGCCTTGCATGATGTCCAGATCTATAATGTGAACTCTCTCTTCCCTTTCAAAAGCTTCTTGAATGGCTTGATTGGCAGTGAAGTGTGAGAATTTCACAAATGGGCTAATGCCATTGAAGACCTGAAAGGCTGAGGCTATCTTCTGGCTGTGCATGTGTGGCACCAACGACGGCGGCAGAGCTGCATATATCCCTAAACAAGAGCTCACAAGCCTCGCCGACATCGCTTCGGAGAAATACGCCGCCACCCGCTGCGCCGATGTGCCGAAGGGCGTCGATAACTCAGAGATTTCCAACAGCATTTTGTTGGCTTCTTCTAAATTATCAGCAGAAACTGCTTCTGCACATTGAAGAAGCAAAGTCAAGAGGTGTAACCCTTCTTCGTCTCTCTTCTGTTGCCTCATCTCCTCTTTTATCTCTCTAATCAGCAAAGCAGTCGTTGAAGGGTTATTACTCGTCGGCGGCGGAGGAGGGGTCGGGAGCGGTGACTGCGCCACCGCCGCCACCGCTTTCACATTGACTGAACAGGAGTTTTGCTGTTCTGATTGTGGCTTTGAAGAGATATGGTTTAGAGGAACGAGTGACGCCTGAGTAACAGAAGAGAGATTAAGTTGATGATGACCGGAAACCTCGCCACCACCGCCGCCGCCTGAGACGGCGGCGGACGGAGTGGGGACTGGTGGAGGGGTGGCTCCCCAGTGAAGATACGACTCATGAAACGGTGGCTGAGAGGGGAAATTCGGAAGATTATGGAGAGAAGAAGAATCGAGATTAAGCTTTAAACCAGAACAATCCTGTTCTTGCTCCTGCTGCTGCTCTTGATTGAACTGCCTCTGCTGCAACCCCAACCCAGATTTCCTCACTCGATGATCCTCCGCGGCGAAGTTAGGAACGCTAGGGTCCGTCAAAGTACGAAGACGAAACTCAAGAAGATTCGCAAGATTGGGGTTACAAGGGTAGATAATCTCACGAACGTTCTGAATAAGCTGAGGAATGGAAATAGCCGTAGAACTATGGATTAAATCCTTAATGATACCGTCGATCCAAGCGGTAGCGGAGGAATCATCCATCGGAGAAGGCGCAGCAGCGATAATGGAGGCAGTTGCAGAAGTCGGAGGATTATGAAGAACAACCTGAGATGAATTCGGAAGAGGAAAATGATTATTGCGAGTATTTAACTTGTTGTGAAGAAGATGATTCGATTCCGGTGGAAACAAAGGCAAACCAGAGAAACCACAGACTGCAGGATTCTGCAAATGGTGATGGTGGGGCTGAGGACGAAGAAGAGAAGAGTTATTGTTGTTGGAAGTAGTGGAAGAAGCTGTAGCATCAGAACCAGAAGGAGGATTTGATAAATTAGACCCTTCGATTACAACTGACGTCAGAGCAGTTAGATTATGCACAGTGGAGTGGTTAGCACCGCCATGGCTAGGGTTTGAAGAAGAACAATAATTCACATTCCCTTTATTATTATTATTATTACTATCACCTCCTGTAAATGGACGATCGGAAGCTAAACTACGCCGGCAAAGCCGAGGATGAACAGCAGCTGTAGCTCCACCACCACCGCCGCCACCGCCGCCGTCGAGACCTTCAATCTCAATTTCCGAGGCGATTCTCTTCCGCACCATTTTCCCAGCAGGCGGTAACCGTTGAGAAAGCTGAACTTGAAGAATCTGTCGATTATGTTCGTCGGTGCTGTCGGTGGTTAACGGAGAATCATCGAAAGCGCCATTAACGCGGGTGGTGGTGGAGTCGCCGAGCAAAGCGTAGGTAGCCATTGGAGAAGATGAAGGAAAGAGAAAGAAGAAGAAGGGAAGGTGTGGGAATGGCGGCGATTGGTGGTGTTCTTCATGAAGGAGGAATTTGAAGAGGGTGGGAGATTTGAGATCCAAACAGAAAACGGCAGGAAGATTGAGACAGAGAGAAAAATGAGGAGAGGAAGAACACGAGACCCTATGCCGTGATGCTTTTTAATAATGCAAAGTACGCGGAAGCCATGGATTTTGGATTCATCTGAGAGAGATTTTTTTGAAAAGAAAATTCTGCGATATCGAGAAGAGGGAACTCAAAAAGAAACACTATTAAAATGGAAGATGAGAGAGAAGAAGAAGAAGAAGAAGAAGATGAAGATGAAGATTTCCTTCTTCTTCTTTCTTAGGGTTTACATACAGTTCGTAGAGCTTCTTCACTGTCGCATCAATGGCGGAAAATGAAGAAACCGAATCGACCCACCATTGTTGCAATTTCAAAATATCTGTTTCAAAACGCTTGCTTTCATTGCCCCCAAATTTTTTTTTTTTTTTTTTATGTATAAATGTTAGGCTAGAATCCATATTCTATTTATTTCAAAATTGTTTTTGGATTTAGTGATTGTTAAATTAACCGTTACTAAGAAAACTCAAATCGAGCATAGCTGATTTGTCATAAGGTTGAGAGTCGGAGTCAACCACTTTATTAATTAAAATAATTTTACAAAAAAGAAACAAATTCTAAGTCTAAAGTTCAAATTCTCTTATCAAAAAAATTGTTTTTCTAATTTATTTGAATTTTTTATATTAATAATGTAGTTTAATAAAATTATTACAGAAATAGGATAGGTTTGAAAGTATTTACAAAAATAGGGTACATAAATCGTGTACCATGGACACGATTTCCAGTAATCGTGTCCAATGTACATGACTTAGAGGGTAATTTGTGTCCATGGTTCACGATTTATGGGGTAACTCGTGTACCATGGACACGAATTTTATAAGACTCGTGTACATGGTACACGAGTTCCAACTACCGAGCAGCTGTCAGATAAGCGTCCACGTGATTGGCATGTCACTGATATCGTGTCCATGGTACACGAGTTACCCCATAACTCGTGTTCATGGTACACGAGTTATCCTATAACTCGTGGACCATGAACACGATTTCTCGAACTCGTGTCCATGGTACACGATTTAGGTACCTTAGTTTTGTAAATACTTTCAAAACTACCCTATTTATGTAATAACTTTATTAAACTACATTATTAATATAAAAATTTCAATTTATTTATTTTTTTCTTTTGCAAAATTATCAATTTAAAATTTTAGAATGTTAAATTATATTTAAAATGATAAAAAAAATTAATAAATAAAACAGATTATAAATTCAATTCATTTTTATTAAATTAAAATATACAATATAATATACTATAAAAAAAATTGCACAATTTTAAGTCAATTGAACTATATTCGATTTGACATGTACTCTAAATTAATAATTATACAAAATTTACATAAAAATATGTTCATAAATTCATTAATAATAATTTATATTCAATTTATATTTAGTTGGTGACTACAACTAGTTTTATAATTAAAAAAATAATATATTAAACACATTTATAGAATTAATTAAATTGAGATTCAATTTTTAAATCGGCTAAATACATATCTAAAATATATATATATATATATTTTTAATCTCTCTTTTTCAAATTTATGTTTTTGAGATCAGTGACCAGACCGTTTGTTTTTATATTTTTTTTATTATTGTCTTTTTTGTTTTCAACATGAATGCAGATGGAATGTGAAGTCTCCATTTTTTTAAAGGAAAAAAAAAACTTTGTTGACCCATTTGAAAACTATTTATTTCATTGTTTTTTAAAATGGAGTTTGTAAATATTATTTATACTCCTTTGGTTACTATTTTTTATTTTTTAAATAACCCTTATCCCTTATTTTAAATTTTGATTATATGTAGGTTATTGTGTTAATACAATTTGTTTTAGTTCTAACCTCATGATTGAAGGTATTAATCCAGTAGGTTCAGATGGCCTAACAAATAGATGTAAATTGAAACCTAACATATGTTTTCAAAATTTGGTCGAATCGAGCTAATTATATTACTTAGGTTTAGTTGGATGGTTTGATTTTGGCCAATGACTCGATTTGGAGTTGGTTAACTTTAGTTGAATAGTTGGTTTGGTTTTCGAGGGAGTTAGGTTTGAGATTGGTCTTGATACAATAAAATTTTGACTAGCATAGACCTATATGCTCAAATTATATATATAGTTCAAATGAAAAACTAATTTGATATTGAAAGATAGCTATAAGAGAGGGAAACATATTTTAATATTCAACAACTAATATGTAGAAAACTAAACTACTTAAGCGGTTGTGACCAACCTTAACATAGCTCAACTGATACAAAGTATGTTATTTTGATCAAGATCAGAGATTTCAATATTTCACTCTCACTCTCACTTTCGCTTTCACACCACATATTATTGAACTAAAATAATCTTCAATGGTCGTGAAATAAAACAAAAATGGTACTACGTAGATATAATATGTATAAAAAAAAATAAAAAAAAAATCTATAAAAACAACTTGTGTTTTAAAACAAGTACTAGGTAGGTACACGTACAAATAAACTATGATCGTAGTTGATTCTTAAAAATAAAAAAATTATTAGTAATATTTTGATTGATAAATTATTTGGTGTAAAATTTATAATAAGTATTCATGTAGGTCAGAATGTCAATGTCTAATTATAATATGAGTTTTGTCAATTTAAGTATAAAAAAAAAAAAAAAAATTGAGTCAAATCAAGCCAAACTCAATTGACATAAGATTGTGCTTTTGATTGAGAGGTTATGGGTTCAATCCCATATTAATAACAACACCACTTCAAACTTGATGGAAAAAATAAAAACTTTTGTGTCAAGTAAACTCCCAAACTTTAAATTTTGTGGTTAATATATGAGAAATTTGTACGAGTGACCCACTATTTTCGCTCGTTTGTTAAAATAACTCTAATTTTAAAAACAAGGCAAATTAATCTTCTGTTGATATCATCACTTATTTTTTTAATATTATTTTTCTCGCTCGTGGTGGTCTCTTTTTAGCTCTAGCTCCATTTTAGATTTGAAAATTTCAAGATGTAAAACATTTTCCAGATCTACTTTTTTTTAGATTTTGTAGATTTTTCAAATTTGAAAAAAATATGGTTCTCGAATCGTCACGAGAGAGTTGTTGTCATCGGAGAGTCGACGATTGGTGAATAGGAAAAAGAAAAAACGTGTTAAAGAAGAGAGAGAAAAAAATGTAGAAAAATAAAATAAGTTCAGAGGAGATTGAGGAAAAACGAGAGAGCTAAGAACCAAGCCAAAAAATAAATTAAAAAATTGGTGATAATGTCAAAAGGTCAATTTCCCTTGTTTTTAAAATTTGAGTTATTTTGACAAACAGCCGAAAATAACGGATTTTTTGTGCAAAATTTTCTTAATATATGTGATTTGTTTAATATTTATCACGCTTTTATAAATATCAAAGACTTATTAGACACCAAGGGGCGTTTGGCCCAAAGAGTTGGGGGAGTTGAAATTGTTTAGTCGGGAGTTGTTTAGTCTGAGGAGTTCTGGAATATGTGTGTTTGGGGCAGATAGTTGACCAAAGAGTTGGGGGAGTTGAAATTGTTTAGTCGGGAGTTGTTTAGTCTGAGGAGTTCTGGAATATGTGTGTTTGGGGCAGATAGTTGTTTGGGACACGGAGTTGTTGAACCTTAGTTCTGAAGTCTTAGTTTATTTGAGCTGTTTTCATCTGTATTTTTTTCTACCAACTTTCAAAATTTATTATTAGGGACTTATTCCAATTTCAATAAATTTTAAAAATGAGTGATTTTTTTAGCACAATACTTCCATTTTTTTTTTGCAACATTTTTTTAATTAATACGAGGATTGAACCCATGACCTCTTAGTCACAGGCTCAACCTTATGCCAATTGAGTTATGCTCAATTTAGCATACATATATCCATTTTTGTTAGGACCCATCTTTAATTTTATAAATTCTAAGATTGATATTTTTTTTGTTATTATTAATGTAGGTATATTTTACAGAATTCTTTAAAGAAAAAAAAAAGAACATATAGTTTTACCCTGACCTACGTGTCAAACACATCTTTTTCCGCATCCACCCTCTTAAACTAGTCATTCCATCTAAATCCACTACACTGAAAACCAGCATCTCAACAATGACGAATTATTTTAGTTATTTTTTGTATATTTTTTCCTTTAATTTTCCATATTTTCATCGTTAAGTACTTCTTTCAATAAATTTTAAGAATGCGATTTTTGTTTTTTTTATTTTATGTATCCTTCACAAATTTCTTTGAAGATAACAAAAATAATTTTGACCACAATACTTTATATTTTTTTTTCAATATCACTCACATTATTTATTCATTTTATTCGGATAGTTTTGAAATAAAATAGAGTCGTACAATAATGTTAAGTATTATACGTGAATTTGAAATATTTTAATCTATTAATTTAAATGGATCCAAATAAGTTGATGTTTTTATTTCTTATCTAATTTATATTTAAAATAATAAAAATATGTTGAATTTCATTTTGAGTAATTGTACACATTTTGTTTAAATTACATTTTTTTAAAAAATAATTAAAAATATTGTGGGAGAGGAGGAGAAAGAGGGGAAGAGAGACAAATGTGCTAACTTGGAATTCGAGACAGAGTTAAACACTAATTACTTTAGAATTATGATGAGTTGAATAGTAATTACTATTGAAGTCTGAGGAGTTGATATTTTTTATCCGTGTTCAACAAGTTTGTAGGTCAAACGGGGATAAAACTTCTCTCCCAACTCCTTCTCCCACAACTCTTTGGACCAAACACCCAAATGTAAGACTTAGGGGTGTACATGGGTTGGGTTGAAGGGTTTTTCAACCCAACCCGAAAATTTCGGGTTGGTGAATTCTCAACCCATCCCAACCCAACCCTTCAATTTTTGGGTTGGGTTGGCGGGTTGGCCTTTCTTCTTCTTCTTCTTTTTTTTTTTTTTTTTTTTTTTTTTTTTAATTAACAGATATATTTTTTAATTAACTTCAAAATCATCGTTAATAAAATTCTTTAATCCTTAATTTCCTTACATTAATGGGAAATTCCTTAATCATTGATTTTTCTTTCAAAATCATCATTATTCCTTGATTTTCCTTTCAAAATCATCAAATGATTTTTTTAAAAAATAATATATTGAATTCATTATATATATAATTTTTTTATTTTTAATATATTGAATTCGGGTTGGTTCGGTTTGAACCGAGCCAAATTTGGTTCAACCCGCAAACCAACCTGAAAAATTCGGTTTTTCAAAATAGCAACCCAACCCAACCCATATTAAAAAAACACCCAACCCAACCTGAAAAGTTGGCTCGGGTTGAGTTGGATTTCGTGGGTTGCGGGTTTTTTGAACACCCCTAGTAAGACTTATGATACTTTAAAGTAGCATTATTAATAAAAAAGATAGTAATAATAACAACAAAAACATTAGGTTTGAATAATTATTCCTTGTTTCTCCATTAATGTGAAGTACTAAGTTGATTTTTTTAATGACTAGGTTTGAAATGTAAAGCATAAAAATATTATTCTAAGAAAGAGTCTTCATTGAATTGACTTTTCTAAAAGAAAAAGTAAAAAGAAAAAAAAAAAGTTTCCAATTGCTTCCAATGAAGTTAAATGATGATAGAGCAGACTATGAAAAGAACAGGTCTAGTCAACTCTCTCCTTTTCTTCCCTTGAATTTTTTTACACTAATAATTCACTCAACCTAAATATCTTTTTGTTCTCTACAATTTTACATTTCAATCATAACTATTTTGAAAATGTAAAGTGATATTTATGGTGATGTGACATACCAAATTATTTATTTTATTTTATTTTTGAGATGACATTAATCACTTCAGTCTATTAAAGTCTTGAAATGAGTTCAATTATTGGTAATCACCTACTTAAGTACTTATAAATTAATTTCTAATAAGTGAGTCAAACAGTCTTAGTCGAAGTGCGCATGATCCAAACACGCACGGATAAAAAAAAAAATGATATGACACATTTGTTTTAAGATAAATTATAAATTTTGTAATTATATTCTAAGTCTAAATTGTCAATATCCACGAAATAAGTCTCAATTTGATGAGAATGAGTTGATGTCAATGCATAAGTAATAAATAAATATTATATATTTTTTAAATAAATTTAAATATTTATTTTTAATATTATATTCACATTAGTTACATTTTGGTGTTATTTCATTTATATTTTTATTAATTTTTTATAGTATAATGGAAATGTTGATCACTTCTTGTGTTGATGTAGAATTCATAGATAGAAAATATCATATATCAACGAAAATTTAATATATTGATTATATTTAGTATTTATTTCAAATTTCAAAGACTAATTAAAAATCAAACGAAACATGTTTCAAATATTAAAGATTAAAAATGTTAGTTTTGAAAATTCAAACATCAAATAGAAATTAATTTCAAATCTTATCGAACAAAATTGTATTTTACAAAAAAAAAAAAACAAAACAAAAAACTAAATAAATAACATTCTAAAAGTTTTGAAACTAAAGCCACTTTGATTTTGGACAAATTACCCTAATGGTCTTTCAAGTTTGAGTTTGGTAGCACTTGGGTCCCTAAGGTTTTAAATCCAACAATTATACCCCTCTTGCAATTTGAATTTAGTTTGTTTTTGGCCAACGTCAAAATTTATGTTAAATCCTAAGAAAATGGTGACGTGACACATATTTTTAATTATTTTTTTAAAAATAATATTTTAAAAAAATAATAAAACAGAAAAGAGAAGAATTTTTTTTAAAAAATAATTTTAATAATTAAAAAAAAAATAATTAAAAATAGTTGCTACCTCAACCTTTTGTTATGAATTAACATAAATTTTGATGAAGGGACCAAATTCAAACACCAGAATATAATTGTTGGATTTGAAACTTTAGGAACTAGTGTTACCAAAATCAAACATGAGGGACCATTTGTCCTTTGATTTTTGTTTTTTTTTTTTAAAAAAAAAATCAAGCTTATAAACTTTACTTCCACTTATGATTATTTTTTATTTTTATTTTTTGTCATTTACATTTTACAACTGTTTTTCAAAATTCAAGTCAAATTTTAAAGACTAAAAAATAATAGTTTTTAATAACTTGTGTTTTGTTTTTGGATTTTGACTAATAATTCTAATGTTTATTTAAGAAACATAAAAATCATTGTAAAGAAATGAAGAGAAAACAAATACAATTTTCAAAAACAAAAATCAAATCGTTATCAAACGGGATAAACTTATCATTTTATTTTTAAAAAATCTCTCCATCCCATCAGTCGAGCCCCACTCTCCTTCCTCATTTCTCCCCCGTCCCACCTTACTCTCCCTCCCTTCACCGTCCCTACTCTTGTCGCACACTCGCCCTTACTAGCACTCTCTCCTCAATTTGACACTAAAAATTATATTTTTTTGG
Organism: Herpetospermum pedunculosum; assembly: GCA_028017165.1. Lineage (NCBI taxonomy): Eukaryota > Viridiplantae > Streptophyta > Magnoliopsida > Cucurbitales > Cucurbitaceae > Herpetospermum > Herpetospermum pedunculosum. The sequence continues at coordinate 59,725,640 of CM051525.1, forward strand.
TATAAAAATTGAAGGTAATTTTATATTGGACACAAATCAATTTATACCCTTAAACTTTGGAGGTTGTATCAATTAAAATTCTGCATCAATTTAAACCCTGATCTTTCACAAGTGTATCGATTTACACCCTCGGTTAGGATTATATTTTCAAAACGTTAATTTAAACACGTGTAGGCTTATAATTTTAGCAATTAAACTCTTAGACTTTCATAAATGAATCAATTGTATGAAAGTTTAGAGGTTTAATTGATAAATGATAAATCTCTGCACGATGTGAAAATTAATATTTTTCTAAAAAATAGTATAAATTGATACATTTATAAAAGTTTAGGGTTTAAATTGATACAATCACTAGTTTAAAATTTTAATTTATACAAACTCTAAAGTTTAAGACTGTAAATTGATATTTTTTCGACTTTTATATTTAAAACCAAAAGTTAAACAAATATTTAAAGATGTAGTTAGGAATAAAAAAAACTTTGAAGAGATTGAAAAGGAAAAGGAAGCAAAAGTGCATTGGTAAATCCCCATATAAGTTTGAAAAGGTTAAGCAAAAGGGATAGGTTAAAAAGGTAGGGATATAAATAAATTAAATAATAATAATAATAATAATAATAATAAATAAATAAATAAAGGTGGGGAGGTGATTGGAAAGCGAGAAGATTGACATTATATATGAACAAAAAAAAACGTATTGAAAATCTGAGTAAAGTAGGGGAAAAGGTCAAATATATGGGGAAATGGAAACCAAAAGTATGTGTGGAAAAATAAAGTTTAAATACTTTTTAGAATCTATATTTTAATTTATCTACTTTTAACTCTGGCTCATAATTAAAAAAAAAATATATATATATATATATATATATATAGCTCATAATTTGTAAGTTGAAATGACATAAAATGTATAGAGATCAAAAGTTGAAATCTCTCACCTTTATTTACGGTACAAAAAAGATAAAAACTTTAGTTCATAATTTTAGATTTTTTATATTAATAATGTACTTTAAATAAATTATTACAGAAATATGATAGTTTTTAAAATATTTACAAAATTAAGGTACTTAAATTGTGTACCATGGACACAAATTTTCTAAATTATACCATGGTACACGATAATACACGATTTATGGCGTAACTCGTGTATCATGGACACGAATTTTATGACGTGTCAACTACTAGCATGGAACTCGTGTACTATGTACTTGAGTTTAGTAAGCAACTTGCGTACATGGTACGCAATTTACATAAAAATCGTGTTTATAGTACACGAGATACTCCTTACATCGTGTCTATTGGACACGAGTTAATCCCTAAATTGTGTATCATGGACACAATTTAACAAACTCGTGTCCATGGTACACGATTTAGGTATCTTAGTTTTGTAAATACTTTAAAAACTAAATTACCTTATTAATATATAAAAAAAAAAAAAAAAATCTCAGAATTTTAGTTTAAGAGAATGACTTTGTTTAATCATTTTAATTTATTTTAATAAAATTCTTGAAATTTTTAAGATGTTTTTAGTTAATAAATCATTAAACTTTTTTTTTTTTTTTTTGATAAATATATTTTAATTAATGTGGAGATTGAATTCATGACCTCTTAATTACGAGTCCAACCTTATGTCAATTGAGTTATGTTCGGTTTGACAATAAATCTTTAAACTTTCAACTTAGTACATAATTTTTTTTTAACAACATGTGGGGAGGGGAATTCGAACTTAAGACCTTTTGTTCAATAGTTCATACATTATGCCGGCTGAATTATGCTCATGTTGGCCAATTTAATGCATAATAGATAATTGACCTTCAACATTGTAAGTTTAAAGTTATATTAGTCGCAAGATTTAATTTTGTGTCTATTAGATCTGTTAATTTTTTTTTAAATGTCAAATACGCCAATTTAGGAGTCTAGATACAAAATTAAAAGTTAATGATTTATTAGAAACTTAGAGAAGTAAATTTGTTATTGTGAGTACAATCAAATTCTCACATTGATTAGAAAATAGGAAGATCGTGGGTATATAAGTAACATACAACATCTCTATTGTAATGAGACCTTTCAACTGGAACCAAAAGCAAAGTCATAAGTAAGGGACATTATTATTTTTTTTCGTTGTCCTTAACAAGTGGTATTAGAGTCTCCAGACTTAACCATGTCGGTGGTTCTTCAAGGGGGAGTGCAACCAAAGTCGGGACAAAATCATATCAATGTAGAGTCGGTATGCCTCCATGACACAATGATTAACTATTTGAGAGGAGATTTTGTGGTCTTTCAAAGAAAAGATTGTTATGAGAGCAACCAAAATCGAGACAAAATCATATCAATATAGAAATATACAAAGGTTGATTATGATTTGTAATTAAAAAAAAAGTAAAAATAAAAGAAAGAAGGTAAGACATTGGAGTGCAAAAAAAAGAAAAAAAAACATATAGAGGTGCAGGTGCGCAGCGCAGCGCAGAAGCAGGGGCGGCGGCATGATCGAGGCGTGGTGTGGGAAGAGCTGTCAATTGTGGGATTCCCCAAAAAGAAAATTGAAAGCTTTGTGTTTGACATTTTGTGTTCCATTTTCTTTTTGCCATTTTCCTCTTGCTCTTTTATGCATGTGAATTCATTCTACTATTTCTATTTCAATTTCACTCTCTTTTTTTAAACAAAGTAGGTTAATTTTTCAACATGGGAGCTCAATTTTAATTTTATCTATATTCTTACGATAAATCAATAACAAAGAACAAGAAAAAACGACACAGATTTACGTGATTTATTAACATCGTGTTAACTACGTCCACGGGCAGAAGAAAGAGCAGTATTATTACGAAATAAGAGAGATTACAACTTGTTGAAATGCCTTGAATCTGTTATGAGACCCTCTACGACAGATTGGTACGGAGTCTCGATGACCCATTTTGGGTTTTACTTATTCGTTTTGGGTTTTGACTCATTTTGTATTAGGTCATTAGAAGAGTGTCATATATAAACTTTCTAATGACTTCAGTCGCCATTTATCTATTCATTTGTAATTCTCTCATATTTTGTAATAATACTGCTCCTCTTTCTGCCCGTGGACGTAGTTAACACGACGTTAGTGAACCACGTAAATCTGTGTCGTTATTCTTTTGAGATTACTTATTCTTTGTTATTGATTTATCGTAACACAAATGAACAAATATGGGGCAGCTGAAGTCATTAGAAAGTTTATATATGACACTCTTCTAATGACTTAATACAAAATGAGTCAAAACCCAAAACAAATAAATAAAACTCAAAACAAATTTTTACTTTAGGAGCATTGCCCACGTACTTCCATTAGGGCGCTCCGTTCCTAGACTCCGACTCGCTCCTCGTACCGACCAGTCGTAGAGGGTCATAACAGATTCAAAACATTTCAACATATATAGTTTAGAAAAGAGAAGTAATTAAAGTATACAAATGATTACTCGAGCAATAAAAGTAGCGGGACCAAATATATTTTTGAACGTATGTAATAATAAGGGTTGGGAAGAGTCACTATAGAAGGAGAAGGACAAATCACAAGAGAAGGGTTAAGAGATTTTGGCGTGTAAAAAGTGGAACTTCTTTTTTCATAGAGAGTTTTTGAATTTTGACGTTGTCGCCGACGTTTCCCTAAAAAACCCAACACGTGAGACTGAAGATAGGGACCACATATTACATTTCATAAACTTTGCAAATTACCCCCTCATCCATATATATTCACATCTTCTAACTTTTTTATAAAAAAATAAAAAAATAAATGTTATGTTACAAACTTACAAATTTGTATAATATAATGTAGTATAAATTATTTGATATTATAAAATAATAATTATATAAAATTTTAAACATAAAATATATTAATAAATTAATTGATAATAGTTTATATTCAATTTAATACTTAGCCGAGGACTACAGCTAGTTTTATGGTTTATAAAAAAAATAAAAATAATAAATAACACACATTTTGAATAATTAGTTAAATTGAGATTCAATTTCTAAATATACTGTCATGCATATCTAATATATATATATATATATATATATGGGTTGGTTGCACAAACAACAATTAGACCCAAATTTAGCAAAGTTTAAATCTTTTGCAAATATGGCAAAAAAATCAGTGGCTATCACTAGTAGACTTTATGACTATTACGGATAGACTTTATGACTATAACTGATAGACTTCTATTCACTGATAGACTATTATCACGGACAAAATTCTATATAAAAAAAAAAAACTACTATCAACGATAAACTTCTATCAACTATAGACTATACTATTAGTGATAGAAATTGTCATAAAAGAGTGCTATATTTTTAATTATTTTACTCTAATCTGTTACCATTTTTCTATATATATAGAAGTCCTTTCAATAGTGCGATAAACGAGGTGATTTTATTTGTTTGTCATAAGTCATCTAAAACTCATTCTATTTTTTTATTTATTTTTAAAGTGACTAATACCTCAATCAACTAAACTATATTTTTATTACTAATATAGAGGTGAAAGATTGAACTTTGACATCTTAATCACTAATACTTAAGTTATATAATATGTCACTTGAGCTATGTTGATGTTACCAAATTAAATTACATTTGGATGAGTAAACTAAAAAAAAAAATTATAATAAATGATACTTTTTGTAAATTTTGTTTCGAATATAAAAACCATATCATATTATAAATTTATAATATTAACCTTTCTTTTAATAAATCACAATATGAATTAAAAGTGACCTAATACTAGTCAAAAGTGATAATATCTTTCGGTTATTAATATGTAATTTAATCCTTGAAGTAGTTCAAATCTTTGTGTCCATTTTTTTTTTTTTTGACAACATGTTGGGGTGAGGGATTGAACCTGAGACCTCATGGTCACTAGACAATACATTATGCCGTTGAGATATGTCGACCAAATCTTTGTGTCCATATTTATTATAAAAAAAAAAGTCACATAATACTAATATAATGTTAATAATTTATTATATAGTTCTAGGGATTAGGATGTAGGATTTATTTATCATCTCCATGGGATTTAAAAAGTTTTTTTTTTCTTCAATCCTAAATTTTGGCACATTAATTACATGATAATTAATGAAGTATCTATATCTATAAGGAACATTTATATTTTCTAAGGACAAATAGTGTTTTAAAAAGTTAAAAAGGGGCATAAATTAGTTTAAAATTATCCTTAATTTTGATAATACTTGATTCACTCTCAATTTAGAATTATTTTAAAACATACCCATATTCTATTCTATTTTTCTTCTTTGGAAACCTAACTTACATAAATTTAGGTTATCCTTTTTCTTTTTGTTTTTGCCAAAGAAACATGTCAAATTGAGGATAAATTCAAATCACAACCCACAAAATAGGGAAACAAGAAGAGAGAGAAATCATATCCAAAGTCCTATAAGGGTGTTTAGGTTTTTTTTTTTTTTTTTTTTTTAATTAATGCGAGGTGAGAGATTGAATTATTCACCTATAAACGCACAACTCGCACAACTCTATGTCAATTGAACTAAGCTCGGTTTGACGTTTAGGCCAAACTTGAACATACTTCAACTAGTTAAAAAAAAATAATAAATAACTTTAAAAGTGTATAATAACTTTCAATTTTGTAACTAATAAGTTATAGAGTTTAAAAGTGTTTTATGTCATGTTCTTGAATTTTTCGATTTTGTGTCTAGTAAAATTTAATTCATTAGACATTTTTTAATTCATGAACCGATTGGACACAAAATTGATAGGTCACATGGTTTTATTGGGATGAAATTTCAATTTTAAAGTTTTTGAATTTTAAATAATGTCAAGCCGAAACTAAATTGAAAGTTCAAAGACCCAGATACACGAGAATAAAATATATTTTTGGTCTATCTAATTTGAAGCTAGTTTCTATTTGGTCCATAGGTTTTCAAAACTAACACTTTTGGTCCTTGAAATTTTAAAAAAATGACATGTTTGGTCCCCAATGTTTGAATTTGATTTCTAATTAGTTCCTTAAATTTGAAATTGATTTCTAAGACCCAATTTGATTTTTAGTTTTTGAAAATTAAGCTTATAAACACTATTTTAATCCAAATTCCATATATAATTTCATTGTTTTGTTATCTACTCTTGACTAATGTTTTCAAAATTCAAGTCAAGTCTTGGAAACTAAAATAAGTACGCAGTTTTTAAAATCTTGTTTTTGTTTTTTGAATTTTGCTAAGAATTCAATTGTTTACTTAAGAAAGATGAAAAAACATTGTAAAGAAATTTGAGAAAATAACACAATTTTCAAAAACTAAACAATTATCAAATAGAGCTAAATTATCTCTCTATTTTTTTTTAGTACAACAAATATGAGGTTACGAGGATTTGAACCTCTGACCTCAATGAGAGGAGTACATGTCAATTACCGATGAGTTATAGTTACTTTGGTTAAATAGTCTTTAGTAGAGTTGACGTTGGCCGACCTAACAAAATGATGATATGATAGGTTAACGTATGTTTACTAGACTTTGACTATATATATATATATACTCAAATATTAATCAGAAACCAATTTCAAAATCCAGAGACTAATTAACAACCAAATTCAAACTTTGGAGACTAAACATGTCACTTTTGAAATCTTCAAAACAAAAAAACATTGGTTTTGAAAACCCAGAAACCACAAAGACTAAGTTCAAATCTCATCGATCAAAAGTGTATTTTACGTATACCTTAGTACACAAAACTGAAAGTTTAATGACTAAACTTATAATCGAACGGTTATATAATAGCGGAAGAAGAAGACAAGAAAGAAGGATAGATACAAGAACAAATAAGAAAGAGGGTTTGGAGAAGGAAACAAATGAAAGAGTATAAAAAAGTTAAAAAAAAATCCATAGACAATGGCGAAAGGGGAATGGAGTTGAATAGAGTTAAGCCAACAAGTTTGCAGCCAAAAACACATCGACCACAATGCTTCCTATTGTGCATCCAAATACCAAATCCTTCTCGAATTTTCATTCGTTTTTTTGATGGGATTCATTTGTACCCTTTATTTTTAGGGCATTTGGCCCTTCTTCCCCTTTTCTCAAAGATTCACATGTGGACCTCTCTCTATTATTACTCTCTTTTTGGTACTCAAACTCTATGATATGTTTTTGTAGGTTTCTCAAAGTTTTGGGATTGGGGGTGGGAGTTGGAATACCAAAAATCGATAAGACATTGATTGAATTGAGTTGGTTCGGTTCGGTTCGGTTCATTTAGATTGTATTTGTCGGTTCGTTCGAGTTTCTTAGTGTATTAAGTAGTTTGTTAATTAATCTCGTTTGGATAGGTTTTGTGTAAGTAGTTTGATTTTGTTTTGGCCGATTCTCGATTGGTTCGGCTTTTCTTCAGTTTTTTTTGAAGTATGAGATTGGAAAATAATTCGTCAGTTCGATTTGGATAGGTTTTGTTTGTTTTGTTTTGGTTGATTTATTCGATTTTGTCGGTTTTGAATAATTTAGTTTTCTAACATTTTGATATGTTTTTCTTTTTCTTTTTCCACTATAAATTAATGTGTCGGTTTGTATTGAGTTTGACCAAAAATTAATTGGACCAACTTGTTTACACCCTTGTAAACACAAACATAGCTCAACTGACATAAATGTTAGAGGTTCGAATCTCACACCCCACATATTGTAAAAAAAAAAAAACTATTTGCTCATTTTCATCATTTGTTCATGGCATCGTGTCGAATTAGCTTATTTATTTAACCGACTTGTAATATCATCATTTAGTTAACGTCAATAACCAAATGAAGTAACAATTTAAACTTTTAAAACGTAGTTAGAATTTATTTTTTAATTTAGGAACTTAATAGATAATATTATTAAAATTAGGGGCTAAAATTTGAACTTTCAATCTTGAGAAAAGATATAAATCAGTGCCTTAACCCTGAGCCATGTTGACAATTTGACACGTGATTTCATTTTTTATTTAAGTACAACATTTGGGGTATGAGGATTTGAACCCGCAACTTCAATAGATGGAATACATGTCAATTACCGCTCCTTTAATAAGTTGAACTAATTGAAAAACATACCTTTTATCTCAAAAAAAAAAAAAAAAAAAAAAAAAAAAAATTGAAAAACATACCTTTAGTAGAATCTCCTACTAACATCAAAAACTCATGCAATTTAACTTTTTTTTTTTTTTTTAGTACATTGGGGTGAGAGGATTCGAACTATAGACCTCTTGGTCGTCAACACATACATATGTCGAACTATAGACCTCTTGGTCGTCAACACATACATATGTCAGCTGAAGTCATGCTCGCTTTCGCAATTTAACCTTACTTTAAACATACTTTAGTTAGTAAAATCTCAAACTAACTTTAGACCTAACTCAAGTAAATGGAGTCCCACCTTCCCTTTTGATTTGAAAGCAAGATATTTCCAATAAATATATAGAGAGAGAAAAAGAAAAAAAAAACAATAGAAATGAAATTCAAAGAAGAAGCTAAAGAGCAAAGGACAAAAAGAAAATTCAAAAAGGTAACACAAAGAAAGGAAGACAGTCTCTAAAACTATTAGTCCTTTCTCTCCATCACCCCAACATGCATCAGTCACTAGGGAGCATCTTCCAAAATCCATTCAAACAAGATTCTATGGGTGAGATCTACCATGAATAGTTAACCTAATTATGTGTATTGCATTTCTCTAGGGGTAAAAAAGAACCCCACAAAGGTAAATTACCCACACTCCCTCTATATTTCCTCATTGTGATGAATAGTTGAGTTGAATATTACCATATTCTCCATTGTGAACGAAGACGAGAATGATGGCAGCTCGAGAATCGGTTTCTACTCAAACCCTAGCTCATGCGATCACATTGAATGCAATTTTGAAAAGCTATTGCTTTAGTTACGATTGTAATGATTGAGACCCATAATCTAGAATTTGAATTTCACACGTTATGATTGTGGGACAATGCTATCAAAGTAGGCCCTTGTTTGATCTAGCACGATGTAGTTTTGAAGTTTCGCACTTTATTGTGGGGCTTTACATATGGTATCGGAGTAAGATCTCGTTTAATATTGTGCGGTTTAAACATTAATCGAGCGAAAGATAGTGAGCGTGTGATGCTCAAAATTGAAAATGGTGAAGAGTGATTGTGAAAATTGTAGAGGAAGGATGAACAAGGAATAACTCTTGAGAATAAGAGGATTTAACGATTGTGAAAGTACACCATAATATAGTTAAAAGAAAGCTTCAAACGACTTAGACCAATAAGGTATATTTTATGTTTTGTGGCTCCTTCTCTAGAAATTTATTCAAAATTAAACATTAATATTAACTTAGACAATTATAGAATGGGTGGCACTTTTAAAACATTACTATGCACATGTGTGAGGTTAGAAATACTAAAATGATTTGTGCAATCTCGAAAGAGACTTAAGATGAAATATTTCTACAGATGATCCCCTTAGGGGTCTTATTGTTTTTTTGGACCTCTCCTCAGAAACACATGTTTTTTGTCCATTTACTGACGTTATCAGCACTACGCTGAGTACAATCGTGAAGAAAAAATATGTAGTACCCTTCATTGAGCACAAGAGCACTATAGTCGTGTCCCTTGCGATCATGCTCAACGAAGGATACAAATGACTTTTCACAGAGATGGAGCTTGTGGATCACGAGAAAATGTCAAAAAACATGCGTTTTAAAAAATCGGGTCATTTGACATTAAGACCCTCGAGAGAGGTCATCTGTGCAAAAACCCGACTTAAGATATTGTATTTTTTTTTTTTGACAAATTACAAGAGATGCAAGGAAAGATTTATGTATTGTTAGTGCTAGATCCAAATTTGTAGGGCAGCGAAGCATTAAAACAACAACTCTTTGCTCAAGTAGATATATTTTACCATTTATTGTAAGAATATAACCTTTTATCATGGACAATCCCTCCACCTTCAAAAGTAGTCATTTTTAATTTGTATCCATATTTAACTCCAAAGACATTGATTTTGGGCAAATTCTCTTTACTACTTGTTGAACTTCTAGCTATGTTGTTTGGCAGATGAAAATCTTTTACTTTTTGCTTGATAGACACTATCTAAAGGGATGAAAAAAAATTCCCCACGAAATTTTCGTTTGACCGCCAACATGAGCATAACTCAACTGACATAATGTACGATCTAGTGACTAAGAGGTTCAATCTCTCCAACCTCACATGTAAAAAAAAAAAAAAAAAAAATCTCGTTTGACCGGATACAGGGTCAAACCAGAGATTTAATCGGATTCCCGATTGGGGACGGAGATGGGCGAAATCTTTTTATTCATAAGTATTTTCGATTTTTTTTTCCATAGTTTAGGAGTATTTTTTGATAATTTAACCTTAGTTAAACTACCTCCGAGCTAATTTGGTTTTAGTATAACAAATGTGTAGTATGAGAATTTGAACTTAGATGTGAATTGATCCCGAGCTATGCTAACTTTAGCTCCGAGCTAATTTGATATAATTATAGGTAAAGTTAATTTGATATAATCATAGGTTTAAAGTTAATCGAAAGAAAGGGAAAGAAAGAAAGAAAGCTCAGTGTTGTTTGTTCTGTAGTTCGCTCCATTTCGTTGGGAACTGTCAATTTGCAGAAGGGGCCAATGAAGCTAAGCCCTAGCTAAATCCTTCGATTTGCTTACTTCAGTGATCATCGCTCCTTTGTTTTTGCAATCGATTTGAGTACCCAAAAGGAGATTAACACAACGCGGTAGTGGAGGAAAATGAGATCACTGGCGGCGGCGGCGATGGAGGAGAGATTTCCAAGTCAAAGATGTGAGAAGCATCAAATTCGCTGATGTTATGGTCCGTTGATTTGGATTCTTCTGTGTTTCAATCGGAGGACATTCGAGCATTTAGGCATTTCAACGTTGGACGCCGGAGCTACCTTCAGGTAATTGTTTTTTTTTTCGCGTTCTCCTCTGCTGCCGCATGGTCTGTTGTTGAGCAACCGTGTTTTCTTATCGAAGATGTTGATAATTTGCGACGATGATCTTGGTTGGTGCATGTTATTGTTATTGTGATGTTTTCCTTTCAGTTTATTTGTTCGAATTTAGCGTTCTAAAGTAGTTGATTCGTGATAGTGAAGGTGGTATAGACTATATAGAGTATCTTTAGTGAACGAGTTAACTATCACAACAAGAGAACGATTCTCGAAATTGTACTTGATAGAGCTAGGGAAAAGAATGAAAGGAAGAAGAATGGTGATTTTTCATTGATCGCTACTAATTTAGTTGTAATTATGGACTTGATACGTCTAGAAACAGAAGCAATTGTAGCTCTTTTTATGGGTGTAATTATTGTCCTTCCATTGTGGACTTCTATTTGAGATTTTGTATAGAACAGCTGAAACTTTCCAGCCCCAGAAGAGGTGCCATATATTCTTTTGGATTCCCATGGAGAAAAAACTTTCTTTTTTTTTTACTTGTGTTAATACAATAGTTAACTCTATTCACAAGAAGACAGAGGATTTCTGACAGTGTCCACTGGGACTGCAGGGGCAAAATTTTAATGGAAATACTCCATAAGTTTGGATATATCTTGTTGGAGAAAATTTAATCTTATATTTTTCTTCCGATTCTTATCTTATATCTTTTAACAAATCCGTCAGCTTTGAACTTCACATTTACATTAAAAACTTATTTCTAATCTACATTCTAATAGGATTAGTAAACCTCCAATTAAGTTTATGCTTGCGAGTAGGGAGGACGGGATATTTAGCATGTCAAGATGGTTAGTTATATGGCAGGGGTATCTTTTGTAGAGAAGGGTAGTATTTGCCCCTTCAAGATCACTTCTTAAGATATTGTATAATAGATGAGTGGTCTTTTGGAGGCACTGATCCTCATGGTTGAATTTTTAAGTGTTCTTTTAGATGAATTAGTTATCATAATCAGGGAGGAGACTTTCATTTTGTGTATGGCAAGAGAGGAATTGGTTTGGTTTAGTTGAACAAATAAATGGTGAGGCAGGAAGGGTTGACATATGCAAAATTCTCCCCAGTCTAGCTAGAGGGAAGTGTGCACGAGTTCATACAACAATTCTAAGTGTTTTTTTTTTTTTTTTGATAAGGTACCAAGTTTTCATTGAGAAAAAATGAAAGAATACAAGGGCATCCAAAAAAAGATAGTCCGAAAGGAGGCCCCTTAGAAAAAAGGGGTCCAGTCAAATAATAAAAGACCTATAGAATAATTACAAAAAAGTCGCGTCACCGATGCCCATAAAGAAACTTGAAATCTAATAAGGGACCAAATAGCACCAGGTTCACAAAAAAAAGGTTCTATTGTTTCTTTTCCCCCATAAACCCCATAAGACCGCGCAGATCCCAGCCTGCCACAAAAACTTTCATTTCTCCTGAAAAGGCGGCTGGAGAAGGAACTCATCGATCATCTCTCTAAGGCGCATGTGCCTAGCAAACTGGACGCCGAACACCTCAAAAAAGAGGTTCCACACATCCCGAGCGAACTCACAACTCCACAACAAATGATCCAAGTCTTCCTCCGCCCTCCGACAAGGAATACAACATAATTGACCAACCAAAGTAAAATTCTTTTTCAAGAGTCGGTCTAAAGGGTTAACTCTTCCGTGAATGACCAACACACAAAGAACTGGATCTTTTTTTGGTACTTTCACCTTCTAAGTGAAAGAACAACAATTCTAAGTGTTAGTCCACTTTGTCGAATAAACATGATTTCATTGTGGAGGGGAACTTTGTAAATGGGCTGAAAATGGAGATACAAGGGTTGTTGTGGGTGCTCATAATTGGGCCAGTCAGATAAAATGGAGGCAAACCAATTAGTGGAGGACCATAATATGACGTTGAAATGGGAGGGTATGCATCTGTAGCGTACTGGACTGTGGGGGTGGAAATTTGTTAGGGCCAACTTTTCTTAGACGTGAGTGATAACTGCACGTCATAAAACTTAGAAGGGGAATCTTCAAGGGCATAGAACAGTTGTCATGGTGGACTTGGAACTACTCATAGCTTCATTAACTATAGCCCAATGAAAGAACTAGCGAGTTTAATTTGTTTTTGGGCTCAGGTGAAGCCATAAAAGGATCTCTTCAAGGATTAAGAGCGTGGCATCATAGCTATGGGCCATGAAGAAGGAAAAGGGAACAAATCCTGGAATGCGACTTGGCCAGAGGACATGCCTGCAAAAGTGTTTTTTTTTTAAATGAAAAATCTGTCAAAGGAAAGTACATTAGCTATAACTGCAATTTGGTTTACTGCCGAATTGATGCTTGAGGGTACTATTGAAGATCGCATGGGATAAATGCAAAGTTGCATTTAGAGAATGGAAGAAGAAATATGATCTCATCAATCAATATTGGGATGAGTTATTTTCATGTTCTATATAAACAAAAGCCGTAGAATTTCATTTATTCGGTGAAATGATAGTTTCACTGTTTCTCATTTTAAAAAATAAAATCTCCACCTTGCTGTTTGTTTTACATATCAGCTAATATAAGTTTAACCAAAAGCTGCAGTTATTAGTAACTAACAACTACGACGTTAACTATGTTCAATTGTGACAGTGATCATTGTGTGCACATGGCGTTATTGTACAAAAGTCTGAGTAGGAGACTCCTACTTACATCTTCAGCTATGAAAAGAAGAATCACAACAGATTCCCGTCAGATTTTGATGTCTCCACCTCTCATATCCATTGATTTTCCTGATATTTGGACTAGTTCCAGCTGTCCTGATTATTCTTCCACCACTACATCGTATGGTACGTTGCCATTTCACTTCAACCCTCCTCGCTTGTCATCTCCTTTTTTCCCCAGTTCAAATCCAGGTGGTGTCATCGTAGAGGTTTATTATATTACCGTGTTTATCATTGAACTCTCTCTTATCTGGGTGTGCTTGGCATCTGTTGATCCAATGTTACTTGCAGATAACCCACAGACTACAACAGTAATTGATGGTAGGGCGATTGCTGAGGAAATTACATCAGGAATAACTAGGGAGGTGAGGAGGATGAAGAACTCTATTGGAAAGGTTCCGGGCTTGGCTGTAATCATGGTCGGCCAAAGAAGGGACTCACAGACTTATGTTCGCAACAAAATAGCTGCATGTGAAGAAGCTGGAATCAAGTCAGAAATTTCTACCTTGCCTGACAATTGTACAGAAGATCAAGTTCTTAATGCTATGTCGTGTTTTCATGAAGATCCATCTATTCATGGTATACTTGTGCAGCTTCCTCTACCGCAAGTAATTTCTAAAACTGGGCCATGACCATATTTAATTTTGCACGTTTCAATCTTCTTAGAACTTAAGGACACATTTGTACAACGTATAGAACATATCCTGTTCAAGTAAGGTTGTTTTGCACGTTTCAATCTAAATACCAACAAAATGATTGGTGATGCTTTTCTTGCTTGGTTTCCTGTTTCTGGGGAAGCATTTTTCATCTATTATCATCTCCTCACCGTCCCCATAGTAGCTAGACATAAGTGTTTTGCAAATCTTGATTTGGTAATTATTGTTTGACATGGTAGTTTCTGTAGATGGCATGTTTTGCTATTAACACGAATTTAGAACTCATTGGTTTTTAAGGATTATAGAGATTGACAATTCAGCCTTGTGGAACAGCATTTGGATGAGGGAAAAATTCTGAGCTCTGTGCACTTGGAAAAAGATGTTGACGGATTTCATCCACTTAATATGGGGAATCTTGCTATGAGGGGTCGGGAACCACTTTTCTTACCCTGCACTCCCAAAGGCTGCATTGAGTTGTTGATCAGATCGGGTGTAGAAATCTCGGGGACGAGAGCCGTGGTGATTGGAAGAAGTAATATAGTTGGATTACCCACGTCCTTGCTGTTGCAGGTCAACATTTACTTTATGTCCAAACTTACTTTGGACACTTATATGTGTTCTATAATGGTTATATATTACATTTTTTTTTTTTTTTTTTTTTTGGGGGTAGAAGTAGCAATTTGGTCCATGGATTTAGATGGTACACGATTTAGTTTATATACTTTCACACTTGTAACAATTTAGTCCCTACCATGAAAATTTCATTGAAATTCAGTGTCAATTTTGATTATGTAACGATCTAGGACCTGTTTAAAATGACTTTTTAAGTGCTTAAAAAATGACTTTTAAGAGTAAAATAATGTTTCGAAGCACTTGGATAGTCGTCTCAAACAGGTGAAACAGGCTAGTAGTCTTTGTAGTAATCAGTTTATTGATCTACATGTGTAAGACATTTGATTAAAACTTTATAATTTTTTCACGCTGGAGACTAAATTGTTACAAATTTTAAAGTAGTTACAATTTTAGAAGTAGAGATAACTAAATCGTTACAAACTATTGTTGAGAGACTAAAATGTTACTTCAAAGAAAAGTGTTTTTTAACCTTTCTAGAATTATATCGATACTAAAATATTCTTTATTCTGGTTTTGTGCAGAGGCACCATGCTACTGTGAGTATTGTACATGCATTTACTAGGAATCCTGAACAGATTACTCGCGAAGCTGACATAGTGATTGCTGCTGCTGGAGTTCCAAATCTGGTTCGTGGAAGTTGGCTAAAACCTGGTGCAGTCGTTATTGACGTGGGGACAAATCCAGTTGAGGTAATTAATTTAATTCTCTACCTTTATACACCCTTGAATTGAGTTGAAAAGGCTTATTATTTCTGTCATTGATCTTTTAAAGTTTTCAATTAGGTTCTTTCCTAAAAAAATTAGAAAAAGCTTGTTAACCATTATTGTTTTATTAATGGTTAAATAAGAAGTTTCAAGTTTGTGTCCAATTGGTCTCTGACATATTCGAAATTTTAAAAAATTAACTTATCTATTAGATACAAAATTGAATTTTATGTCTAATAACACCCTAAACTTTCGATTTCGTGTCTAGTAGGTCCTTATTGAACCCAAAATTAAAATTTTAAGATCTACTAGACACTTTTTTTCTTGGTTAATAGCATCCTGCATCAACAATAGGAATTGCCTCATGTTGAAATTAGGTCAATTTACAAGTTCAGTCTTTAAGGCTCCGTTTAATAACCATTTCGTTTTTTGTTTTTTGTTTTCTGTTTTTGAAATTTAGGTTTGTTTTCTCCTAATTTCTTTACTATAGATTACATTTTTCTTAGAGAAACTTTGGATTCTTAGTCAAATTCTAAAAACAAAAACTACTTTTTGAAAGCTATTTTTTTTAGTTTTCAAAATTGACTTGATTTTTTAAAATATGGGTAGAAATTAGATAACAAAACAAAGAAAGTTATTGGTGGAATTAGTGTTTCTAGGCTTAATTTTCAAAAACTAATAACTAAAAACCAAATTGTTATCAAATGGAACCTAGACTTTTAAAAAATGTCTAATTGGTTCTCGAATTTTAAATATAGGTCCTTGAACATTTCCTTGATCCAATAAAATTTTGTGTTGAATAGGCCCTTTATATTTTTTTTTAGTTTATAGTTATCTTTAAATTTAATAAATCTTAATGACAATTTTCTTAAAGAAATATTCTTTCACAATTTTAACATAGGAGGTGCATTATTTAGACGAGTTTTTTGCAAGGTTTTATTATAACACAGCATTGCCATATGAATTGGCAGGATCCTAGTTGTGAGTATGGCTATCGACTAATTGGAGATGTTTGCTATGAAGAGGCATCAAGGGTTGCATCTGCTATTACTCCGGTTCCTGGCGGAGTCGGACCGATGACGGTTGCTATGCTCTTACTCAACACCCTAGAATCGGCCAAACGAGCATATAACTTTGCCTAACCCAATGTTCTGCAGTTTTGGTTTCCCCGACGCATTCATCTGTGTTACACAAACGACGATCTATGAATTGCATTTTGTCGTACAAAGAAGACGATATAAGTTCTTGTTTCCATTGTTCAAGATGTCTTACCAACCCGATCACTAACATTTTATGGTATTATTTGTGGCATGATTCCACTTGGGGTTTAGGTATATTAGAAATTTTTTAAAAATTAATTGATCTAAGAATTTTTTAATTTTGTATCTAAGTCCATGAATTAGAAAAATACATTAAATAGAATAATTTTACTTATTAAACATAAAATTGAAAAGCCTAATTGAAACACAAAATTGAAAGTTTAAGAAGGGATAAAAATCAATTTATATCAATTTATACCCTTAAACTTTAGAGATTATATCAATTAATTTTCATACGTGTGGTGTGGAGACTTATAATGGTATAAATTAAATCCCTAAACATTCATACAATTGATTCACTTATAAAAATTGATAGATTTAATTATTACAATTATAAGTCTTCACACGTTTAAATTAACATTTTTCGAACGAAATAGATATAAATTGATACTGTTCAAGATTTTAATTGATACCCATAAAATTATTGATTTGAAATTTTATTTAATACACCTCCAAAGTTTATGAGTATAAATTGAATTTTATCCAAATTATTAGAGGCCTTGACAAATCTAAAATATTAAGCCATTACACATTTAAAGGTAGGAACCAAATGCCAAAACGAACATAGCTTAACTAACATATGTATGGATTGACGACCAAGAGGTCTGTGGTTCGAATCCCTCGCCCCAATATACTCGAAAAAAAATGAATTGTTACAAACCTAACCTGAAACAATGAATACAAACCTAACCTGAAACAATGAATTGTTTTTTTTAAGAAGGTACTGAACTAAGTACCAAATAGATACAAACCTAACCTGAAACTAAGTACCAAATAGATACAAACCTAACCTGAAACAATGAATTGTTTTTTTTTTTCTTCGAAAAAAAATGAAAAATGAATAACTTTTAAGGGCAAAACGTGCTTTTAATCAAAGATTCTGTGCATCATGTAAGAAAATGACATATTTCCATAATTACAGCCATTGCTTTTTTTGGTTGATGGCATTGTGTTTACAAGATTTATCCAGCAGCAAATTCTGCAAAGAATAGTATCTCAATGTGTGAACAAACTCTGAGACAAAGGAGAAACTACAGAGAAAATGAATGTATGTTACAATCTAAAAACTGTAGTCTACAATGGAGTGGCCATTGGTGGCATTCAAGCTTCTGCAGCGGGGTGCACCGCCTCTACCACGGGCGGTATGCAGTCGACCTTATAGCGCAAAACCTACAGCACGGTCAGAAATCCATACGTCAACCTTATTATCAATTTCGACTACGTTGTTCCCTCAACTCTCTCTATTAACATTCCTGACCAAGCGTATCCATGCCCCACTTTTCTTTTTGGTTAGCCTCTCTTTTTTCTTTTTTCTTCTACTTCAGTTTTCTTACATGCACCTCGACTAATTTCACGGGACAACTGTCTGATCCTACAACATTTGGTTGCCAAGGATTGAACTCGTAGGAAATTAATTCCTAGGTAGGTGGCCACCAAAGAACGCATTCCCTCTAGGAGGGCTTTAATAGTCTCAAAGCCCTTTCATGACCACTAGGCCAACCCTTAATGGTTTCTAGGGTTCCTTCATGCCCCTTTCGGATTTGCTTAGGCCTTTTCCCTCCCCTTTTTGCCACTACGTATATTTTAGTCTTTTATTTTTCCTAATGAAAACTTGGTTTCTTATGAAAGAAGTACCATAGCAAAGATGACAATGAGAATTTTACCATTGGAATACCAAAACTTAAAAGCTCAAATGGTAAAGCTGCCTAAAAACAGGCAGGGGTTTGAAGTTCGTGTTATGAACCCAGGTGGATAAAAATGTGGTATTACCATGCATGGGATATAGAAATCCTGACATAATTTCCATGAATGCCCCACAACTATAAGGTCCATTCAAGCTTTGTGACTTCAAATGTCATAGAAAACCGAATAGAATAAGGACATATTTGCGAGTGATTTTGAAATAGTTCAAATCACTTTTGTCATGTTCAAAATTACTTAAAGACGTGCATTTAATCATTCAAAATCAATTTTGATGGCACGTAAATTGCATTTAAAAGTGTAACACCAAACATGACATGTTTTGAAGTGATTTTGAATATGACAAAAGTAAATTTAACCGTTTCAAAATCAATCTTAAACCTCCTCCAAAAAGGGGCTTCAAGGCAATTTGAAAAAAGAGGAGGGTTATATGTTCAGTACCTTCTTAAAAAAAGTCGAATATGTATTGTCCCAAATCAGCTTGTAGTCCCCAGCAATGCAAGTGCAGAAGTTTCCCTAACGACACTCCCATCAATTTATGTTGGTAATTTCAACACTTAGTAAAAGCACCAGCATCTTAACATAAAAACTCACCTGATCAGACTCATAACGTTTGTGAGGCAATATCAACTGCAATAAAACAGTTTAAAACCAATAATAAGCTGAATTAAAAGTGCATGCAAGAGAGAGAGAGAGAGACTCCAAGGTAATTTTGAAGATCAAATTAAATGATCGAAAAAAACGAAACATGAGGAAATTACTAGTAAGTTTGGGAGTTGCAAGGTCACCATAGTTAACTTACAGTCTTTCCCCCTCCAGGACTTTCACACTCCACACTGAATCCAATATCCTGAGCAAGCATAAAGTGCAACTCCATTTTCAATAAGAACATATGAACATTCAACCAAAATGACTATGATGGAGAGAAACAGCCACAAAAAAGAACACAAATCTGATTGATCTGAACGATGGCAAAGAAAATAGCATCTTACAAAAATGCATAAATTTGTAGTTGTACCACGTATAGCTTTTCAGTATCAAAACTCATTGTAGTTCTGTTATATTCTTTATGGTTCAGAAGCACAAAATGACCAAATGGAAAGGAGAGTTCCTTTTTTCTTTTTTTTATTGAAAAATCAAGCTTTCATTGAGGCCAGAAAAACAAAAAAAACGGTCCTAAAAAACAGCCTAAGAGAAGCTAAATAAGGACTAGCCTAACGAGCTAGAGAGGGCTCCAATGCAAGAGAACTTGGAGAGTTAGTTTACTGAATAGTTACAAAAGAACTTGGAGAGTTAGTTTACTGAATAGTTACAAAAGAAAATCCAATAGCATTTGCACTTTATTGAACTTTAGATATGATGGATTGATTATCGTTTTGGATTTTGAAAAAATGTATTCTTCAATATAGACAGCCATGATGAAAAGGAAAAGAGATGAAGGATAATCTAGCTGATACTCTTGGTACTAAAAAGTTTCGCCAGCCTCCCATTATCGAAAAATAGATAGATCTTGAAGGTAATTCCTCATCCAAGTGCTCCACTTATAACCCAAGCTTTTCTTTCAAATAACCTTATATAGAAGATCCTATCAAAAAAACCTTATATAGAAGACCCCAATCCACATGAAAGTAATTAGTAAACCTTTCAAAATTCAAGCTTAAACCTTATCCTATTCAAGCATTTTGTAGTTTTCAATATCTTCATTGGCAATGAGAACCTTATCCAAAACATAATAACTAGTGATGAATACTAGAATGATTTTATAAAGAAAACAAAATTTTCACTTAATAGAAGCTAGAGAAAAACAAAAAGAACTCTGCAACAACATATATAAAGCTTTTACTAAACAATTGAAATTCTTTCTTGTAATCCACCTTTGGTGGGCTTTTCATTTCATTTATCAATGAAGTA
The DNA here is from genome assembly GCA_028017165.1 of Herpetospermum pedunculosum. Lineage (NCBI taxonomy): Eukaryota > Viridiplantae > Streptophyta > Magnoliopsida > Cucurbitales > Cucurbitaceae > Herpetospermum > Herpetospermum pedunculosum. Next base: position 59,746,180 of record CM051525.1, read on the forward strand.
TCTCTGTTTCTCTCTCAAAATATATATATATAAAGGTTTACAAATATATATCCTCAGGACAGAATGAAGGAAGGTTTGGAATTTAGTAGCTGTACCATATTCATCTTGCCTTGAACCAATGAGAAATCCCAGGCAATATATGAATTGATAGACTCCACGCTTAATGAAATCTATAAAAGTAATCCATAATAAAAATGCCACAAGTAATGAGATATCAGATAATGTTTATCAGCACAAACGAGGCAAAATATTTGGACCATCCAAACTTGCCAGAAACTGCAAACACTTCGATTAAAACCAATAATTTAACAGTTCAAAACATACGCCATCCATCAATAAAGTTTATAAATGACGAGCTGATTAGCATTTATTGCACAAAAAGTCATTAATTAATGTTCTTGCAGTCAACTGTACATATTCAATAAATTTATATTTTTACCCTGAACAAAAAAATACCATCAAAGTAAAACTTTTTATGACAGGAATAAAAAATGTTTCACTGAGAAGAAAATATATAAAAGAGATTGCAAGTCAGATGATACAAAAAAGAGTTCCAATGGCTTTAATTGATGAAGCAACCACGTAGAATTTAATATAATATTTTTACAAATTACAGCGTGCTGGGTGATTAAATTGTGTAATGAAACTATGCCGCTAATAATCATTTAGCATTCTTTTCTCAACAATCTAAAGATCATTTGTGAATTAAAAATTAAAAAGAAAAAGGAAAAATCAAATAAAAGTTCAGTGCTAAGTAAATAAACAAGCATCCATTTCTGTGCATTCCATATGAGGTTTATTAAGCACTTAATTTCTCTACTCAACTTAATAAAAACGTGATATCATAAAAACTTGTTTTCTTCCAGTCAAATGAACCGAATACAATCTTCTGATACCTTAACACCTGGACTAGGACAGAACATCTGGTTTATATCAAACAGAGAAAGTAAAGCCTAAGAACAGTGATAATTTTTTATCAGAAACCAAAATGAACACAACTCATAAATTTAAAATAGATTCTTCCACGGAACCCTTTACTTTTGAAATGCTTTAAATGATGATTAATAAATTATTATCTATTTGTCTCAGGGAACAGAATCCAAAGCTGATGAATCAGAAAAAAAGCAAAATTGTGAGAATAAAGGGAAAACGCTGAAGAAAAAATAAACCTCATAAGTTTTCCCAGCTGGAACACTAATCTCTTTGTAGCTATCACTTTTCCTGTAGAGAGAGAGATTGATGGATGGACAGATAGTTACAGAAAGATGGGTAAAGGGAGAGAGAGAGAAAAAACAAAAAAAGGTGCTAGAAAGTAAATAAGTAAGAAAACTTAACTTTTTCACTTCGGTTGATTTTATGCAATAATCATATTTTCCTTGGGGTTAATATTTTTAAGTAGGTCGAATTCTTTGTGTGGCAGGCAAACAAGGCATTAACACTATGGATTGGATTCAGAAGCATTCCTCCTTTTTGGGCTCACAGTCTTTCATTCTTTGTAGGAAGGCATATGAGAACTTGAGCCATTTGCTGTGGAGTGGTCATGGCTTTTGGTCTGTGTTTAGCCTGTAACAGGGATAGTTGTCTCATGATGGAGGAGATTCTGCTTAATCCTCCCTTCAGGTAGAAGGGTCGGGTTTTATGGAGACCTAGTTTTTTTTTTTTGCAGTTCTTTGGAGCATCTGGATTGAGAGAAATAATAGAAACTTTGAGGGTGTGGAGAAACTAAGGGAGGAGGTTTGGTGTTTAGCTAGATTTAACATCTTGCTTTAGGCGTCTCATGTCTAAAAACTTTCGTAATTATTCGTTGGGTCCTATTCTCTTGGACCGAAGCCCTTTTCTAAGCCATTAAACGAGGTTCCCAGGCCCTTTTTTTAATGTTGGTTCGTGTTTTCTAGCCCTTGTTGGCCCTCTTGTATTCTTTCTTTTTTCTTTTTTATCTTTTCATCCATTGTTGGTGTTATTGTTAACATTGTTGCTGGAAAGGTTGAGAGTTGAACTTTAGCCCGCAATAAGTTAAGAAGCCTTTCCTTTTGGAACTCAATGATGGAAAAGATATGAAATCGCCTTTTTCTAGAAGAAAACCTATTGATATATATACGCATAAAAAAGTCAATTACCTCTCATCTGCTGCACAGGCCACATCTGCTGAAATAAAAAACGGAGCATTGTTGAAGACCTCACTGAAAAATATGAGGACAAAAAATCAATAAAAATGGAGATACTGACAACCAGAACCACAATATAACACGGCCTTGGTGGGCTTATGTGAAATAATCCTTTTGGATACAGAAACACAATTTATTAAAAAATGGCAGATAAACACTAATCAAGATACATGATTTTGGTTCTCTTTAGGAGAAAAAGGGACCTCGAATGGCTACTGTACTACAATGAACAAGACTGCCAAAAAACCACAAAATAATAAAATCGACAACCATTACAAAAGAGCTTAAAAAAAACGTCAATTGCATTGAAAGAGTAATTAAGAAGGAAAAGAAAAAGACTTGGAAAGAGAACAACACTAGGAGGCATGATTCTTTGCAAAATCACATCTATCGAACCAATCTGGAGCTTTTCCTTCAAATTTTAGTCCAATAGAATTCAGGTAAAATATTATGTCACCATATATTGTGAACAATACATCCTTTTATTTACTTATTCAAGAATTAACCTTTAAAATTCGATCAACCAAGACATAACACTCTACCCCAACACCTCCATCCAAAAGAAATATCAATTACATAATTTCATCATACTTATACTTGTGCTTTCGTAGAAAAACTAACTTTTAAGCACATGATGGAGTCCCATGTACCATTCAAAACATTCAAATTGATTTTTTTTTAGAAGCAAAACATTCAAATTGATAATAATGGAAAACTATCCATGAGATGCAACCCGTTGTGGGCCTTCAAAGTACCCAAAAGGACTAAACATATTGAGGAAGCTAATTATGCTGGAGGCAGGAATACTACCGAATGAACCCGAGGAACCTCTCAAGCTCAGAGGAGTACACATCAACAGCTCCCTCCAAAATAGCAAGATGCTCCCTTCTGCTCAATATAATTGCAACAGAAACCATCAAGGCAAAAAACAGAAGTAGAGTGTCCATTCCCTCAACAAAGAAAATAAACAATAAATTACCCATTATATAGTTTTTAGTTCAACAACATAGGGTTGAGGATTTAAACCTCTAACCTCTTGGTCGAGGAAATATACCTTAACCAACTCGGCTATGTTCACATTGACATAAATTACCCATTATATAAAAATGCTATAATTCAACGAACTGTAACCTAAAAAGAAGTAAAGATTTCTTACAGTTTCCTAGCATCAAAACGTCTCCATGATAATGAAATACAGAGCCGAATAAGGCGGACCATTGTTGTAAGTTTATACAAATGTGGCCCATAGCGTTGTCGTTGTTCTTCCATTGGCCTGTTAATTTTCACACATTATCCTAAAATATAGTATATTGAATGGTTCAACAACCCTCAATTGAGGCGGCAAGGATGGAACTGTTTTTACTAGTTATTTATAATAATTTAAATTAAAACTAGATAAAACTTGAAAGACTGTAGAGAAAGAAGTTACCCATCATCATCATTTATTTTCTGAATGAATTCTAGCAATACCTGCATTAGAAAGTGATGAGATTACAAACTATGACATATGATGTTTATAATTCTGATTCAATTAAACAATTCCAAGTTGCTACTTGCAAAATAGATCAAAGAAAATTCCCAGGGCTTCTAGAGTGAAGTTCCTAAACAATTCTAAACTCACTTTTTCCTCTATAAGTATAAAGTCTCCTATTTTGGTGGTTAGTTACAACTGACATTCACTCCTCTTTCACAAGTGCTCTAATCAGCAGAAATTAGTAAAGGGGGATAATTTATTTTTTTTTATATCCGCGAGTGTCCGGGCCAGCTTAGCTATCTCTTTAGGTTTCCCTTCTTTCTCTCGACTTGTCGAATGTCTTGTTGGAGAAGGCTCTAAGGTTTACGTTTGGGAGGATGGGTGGGTTGGGAACTCCCCTCTGTGTGCTTTATTTCCTCGTCTTTATCACCTTCCGGAAAGAAGTTTCACTTGGTGGCTTCTGTTTTTTCCTTCCTCTCTGACCCCATCTTCGTTTTCCTTGAGTTTTTGTCGGCCTCTCACTGACAAAGAGTCTTTGGAAGCGTTGGCCCTACTTATTATCCTTCACAACATTCAAGGATCACAACCATTCAAATGCATCCGATGAGAAGAGACTTTAGAGTTTGGACTCTTAATCCTTCAAGGGTTTTTTTTTTTATAGGAAACGGAAACAATAAAAAAAAATTAATTAATTTTAAAAAAAAAATTAAAAAAAAAAGTACGAAAAGTGTTACAAAAGAGATCCTATCAGGAAAATTACAAAAAAACACCTTCATTGATTATAGAGGGTAGTGTGATCATAATTACAAAAAGGAGGAGATAACTTGCTCCAAGTGATGGCTAATAAACTAATCCTTCGAGGGTTACTCGTGTTGTTCTTTCTTTTCTATTTTGTGTAACTTTGTTCCCCCAAATGCCTCTTCCTTCTCCTCTCTTTGGAAGAGTAAAATCCTTTGTGTGACATGTTTTGAACGGAAGAATTAATACCTTTGTGGGCTTGAGTTCGTTCGGTTTATGTTTGGCTCGTGGTAGGAAGTGTGGCACCATGATTGAGGAAGTGCTCCATAATCCCCCATTTCGAGATAAAGGGAGAATTTTGTGGCAGTCTTGTTTCTTTGTTGTGTTATGAGGATTTGGCTAGAGAGAAATAACATAATTTTTAAGGAGGCCGAGAGATCTTGGGAGGAGGTTTGGGAGGTACTAGGTTTAACGCATCCTTATGGGCGTCTATTACCCGACCTTTTTGTAATTATGAACTTGGTTTGATCCTCTTGGGATTGGAGTTCGTTTCTTTAGTTAGTGTTTGGACTCCTATTTTTGTGGGCTTGTTTTTTGTATGCCCTTCCTTGTACATTCTTCCATTTATCTTAATGAAAGCTTGGTTTCTTAAAAAAAAAAAAAAAAAAAAGTATATATATGCAACATGGTCATTTGATGAGGTAGATGGTTCAACTTGGCAGAAGGTCTTAAGAATGGAAAGGATCAGGCGCCCTTGACACACCTTTCAAGAACTATTCAGTCCAAATGACGTAAATTGATCTACCCTTTCAAAAATTTAAATCGAGATAATATCAGGATTGAAGATTAATCAAAAGAGGAGTTGAATAGCAAGTGTCAGTAGCTCCAAGGCAATAGTGGACAAATTGGCACTCTTTGTTTTCTTGTTCTATTGGTGAAAGGCAATTTAGACGGCTCAGTAATCCTAATAATTGCTCATTTTGAGAGCATACGATAAAAAAAGTGTCTGCAAAAAAGAGTAAGGGGGTGTTTGGGGCACCAACTTAGAGTTGGGTGGACTAGGTTATTATAATTCAGTCTACGTTTGACCCACCAACTATTTAAGACAAGGGTAAATAGAGTAATTGCACCGACTTCAATAGTATTTCTTATTCACAGACTATTATAACCCACAAACTATTATAACCACTGACTATTTTTAACCCACTCAGCGCCCCAAACAGCCCTCAAGTGTCACGTTGGCTTATTTTTTGTGAGGACCCTTCTTTGTACATTCGTCTGCCAGATGAAAGCTGGTTTCTTTTTCTATTACTATTACTTAAAAATTAAAATAAAATAAAAAACACACACAAACAGACAAACAACAAATGGAAGAAAGTTTTTCTACCGAAAGGGGGAAGAGTAATTCTCTTATTACTTTCGTTATCAACAAACGTGGTAGATAGTCATTGGCCAGGGAGAAAATATAGATGTATGAACAATTAACTGAGAAAATTGTACCTCTGGAACTCCAACCAAATATTTCACAAGGGTTTTGTAGACACCTGTTGCAGAACCCAGCTGCGCTAACTGTCTCCTCCTGAAATGGTAATCAATAACTACGGCCTACATTATAAACCCACCCACAACCTCACCCAGAATGAAGGAAATTAAATCAAACAGCAAATACCTTTCCATCTGTTGTTTCCATAAGAGAGCATATCGATCACGTATACTTCCTTCAGAATTAATCAAAGCATCAACCTCTGCTTGCTTATTCCTCTCTGATCGCTCTCTTTGCTGTCTAATTATTGTTCCTCGAAAATCTTGAGGCATGTAGGTCATAACTGCAAATATATTTTTCTTTATAAGAAACAATTGACTATATCAATTTCTGATATATTGTAATACAAAAAAAGGTGCAAGAAAGTGTAAGAAAAGAAAATCAACACAAATCACAACAGCCATCCAATAAGCACCCTGGAAAACTCTACGGTTACAACTTACACCCCCATTGAAAGCCCAAAAAAAGAAACGTTAAAAACTCAAAAGCCAAAGGTGAAGGGCTATGCTAAACAATACTTCAGATCTTTTACACTTCTTAAGGGCCAAAATCAAGACAAATAGGCCAAAGTTTAGAAGTAACCCTAGGAGCTAAAGACTGCCTGACATTGGAGAACCCATCCAACCAAGCTTTCGACTGCAGTAAATGACCCTCTCCCTGAACATAGACCAAGTGAACCTACCATTCACTAAAGGTAAATCGATAAGCTGGCAATCATCAATGAACCTATTAAACAACCTCACGGATCTAGAGATCTTGCCTCTACTAGACTTCTCAGTCGGAAATCTGATCACATTAAAATCCCCTACCAAGCACCACCAAGGCCAGTGCCGCATAGACCAAAGAGGCTACCAAGCCCTTCCCAAAACGCCTTCCTAACCCGGGCCTTCGACGGACCATACACCCTAGAGACCCTCCCCACCACATCCCTAGGAGGCTAAAAGGAGACCGAGAGAGAGGAGTCCCTTAATGCAAAGATAGGTGACCTCCCACAGCTAGTGACCATAAGAAAACTTTACACTTCTTAAGGACCTTGAGACTCCATAGACACTTAATGCAAAGAGAGTTGAGAGGATTGGTTTCCCCTGATTTAAACAAGAAAAGAGAAATTTAACAAAGGAAATTGCCGCTACTGTCCAACTTTCAAATTCAATGATCTCTCCCATTATAGAGTTTCCTACTCCCAGGGCTTCTAATAAAACTTTCCCGCCCCTTCATCTCTCTCTATATATATTTATATAAATTATTAAAAAAATGCATCATAAAAGAAAGTTTCAGCTGCTATTCCTAGCATTCCAAACATTCTAAGCTACTATTCTGATAAAAAAAAAATCGGACTTTCTTGTGGTCCCTCTACAAAATAAAATTGGTTTTTTGGACATCGTCCAAAAATGGAATCATAATTGTATTATTTCTTGTAGTTTGTCCGCACCATGCCATGAGAATTGGAAGTCTGAAAATCACTTTTTCAAGTGATGCAATGCTTCATACATGTTGGAAGTTGGAACATAACTTTTGTAGTCTTTGGTCTTGAGTACTACTAGGAACAAATTACCTTCTTCAATTACAGTTTGGATATAGGTTTTCTAGAAAGTCTAAAATCATTTGGATTACGCAAAGATTAAATTTTTATGGTGCCTTTATAGTCAGAAAGAAACGCCAAACTTTTAAGAACTCAAGGATAATGGGTGAAACTGGGGGGCTATAATTTTCTCTTCGGCTTCTAGATAGCCCACTCTTCATAAAGTGTTCTCCAAGTGTTCCCCATTTTTCATTCAATCCAATTGGATATCCTTTTAAATATATCCTTGACAGAATCTTTATTCTCCTTCTCTTGTTTATTTGTTTCTCTTAATACAACAGTTCCTTATTGGCCAGAACAAATATAGAAATCAAACAATCTTCAACCAAACTACATTGTTTCATAATAACAATACATATCGAAAGATCAACCAAATGACAGGTGAAAAGTTACGAGACAAGATAAACTTTCAAAAGAACCTCCTCTTCAAGAATAATGAAATGATGTATGAATAGTAACCTGTGTTGAACACATGCTCAGAATTTTTAGATTGGAAAGCCACCAACACATTTAAGGTATTCCGAAATTTTTCTTCTAGCTTTTCTAGAATATTAGCAAGTTCTGATTCACCCGTTGCAGACTCCTTCTGAACCTGCAGTTTAAGCATGTAAATAAGTTTGGGCTCAAGATGCCACAACAACATTAGGACTTCGATGTATAATAAATGCATCTTCCCAAACATGATTAGTCCATAAATCTTACCTCTTGAGGCCAACGAGATTTTTCAAGCAGAAACAGAATTTCTTCAACATTTTCCCGATTCTTCCACATATTCTCATCAATTTTATGAGGAGGATGATGGGTTGCTTCGTCAAGAAGGGTGCTTTCCTCTGAAATGAAGATGACCCCCACAAGCAAAAACACCCAACATTAGTAATCAAAGATTAAGGTGAAGTGGTTTACAGCTAGTGCGTGAGAATGCACAATTCAGAGCACAACAATAGGTGTTACAGTGAACAGTCATCCACGTGATGACATTTTCAAAGGGTAAACAAGAAGATGAAAACAATTGAACTGATCTCAAAATAACCAACTTCTATCTATCAATAGTTGATCAGAAACAAAATTTTCACTACTTGGATCATCCCTTTAAAATCGAGAGGACGATTATTTGGCTACAAATCAACAGGGCATTTATTTGGATTACTTGGAACGAGCAGAATGCTAGAATCGTCAACCACAAGGAGAGATTCATTGATGCTATCATCCAGCAAATTATCTTTTTAGCTTTTTATTGGTGTAAACATAGATCTATTTTCAGTGATTACTCTTCAACCGCTCATATATCCAATTGGAGAAGCTTTTTTAACTCTTTTATGTATCGTTTCATTCCATCCAAAAAAAGAAAAACATAATTTTCACGTTTAAAATCACAATAGCCCAACTTGAATAGTGAAGATCAGAGATTGACATATACTAAAGTAAACTACTACAAGCATAACAAGCCAAAAACATGCGAGAACTGCAAATAAGGTGGAGATCTAAAAGAAAACAAGCTCAGCTTCAAATTACCAGCAGCAATCAAGCAGTGAGATCATATCATGCCCTAGACTTCAGAGAAAAATACAAATTAAGATAAAAGCCAATGGAGAAACCTGAAGTAGGGGGGAGTTCATGAAGCAAACTGTTGGCCAGGGTGAGCATCTCAGTCGAAAGGCGAGAAACATCAACAGATAGAGGCGTAAATGGATAGTTCTCATAGTAAGAAGCAAGGAAATGCCTGGTTATAGGTACCAGACCGTCCATGGAAGCCATTTTTTCCGGCTTCAACCTTGATTATCTTCTCCGAATCAAAATCTTTGAGTTCAAGTTCAAATGCTCCGCTATGAAAATTCCTCCTCCGATCGTTTGAATCGGAAGAAGAAGAAGAAGAAGATGGATGCGTATCGTTGAAGCAAAATTAGCAGAGTGAAATTCTTCGAGCGTTGAAGAAATTCTTCTAGTTCTTCTGGTCTGGTAGCGTTTGATCGTCAAAATAGTCGTAGAGCAGCTACAAGAAGACGGCTCTACGCCGCTGTTGTTCGATCGATTTGTCGTCATCAATCGACTATTTCTAATATCTTCTTATCGACCTGTCGTTTACCTTTTTTTCGTGCGTTTTTTTATTTATTTATTTATTTATTTATTTACCAGTGAATTTGCCACGTGCCCTTTTAAGTCGATCTTTTTTCTACCTTATGTTTTTACTTTTTGTGACGGGGATTGGGGAATTGTAGGTTAAATAAGCGATGAGTTAGAATAAATTTAATTACATTAAGAGTCTAACACTCTCCTTCACTTGTAAGTTTGAAAGTGTTGTTAGGGACTAACGTAATTCCATATATCTTTACTAAGTCCTTGTGACTTTGTTTTTTTGTTCCACTCAATAGATTTCGTATCAATAGAGAGGGAGAATTTCTAGTACATGGGTGGTATGGAAAAACTTCATACAACCGCCCTTTAAATGAATGACACGTGGCAAAATAATATATTTAATAGAGTGGATCCCGTCCAACAACTATTTCACCACGTGTCATTCCTTTAAAGGAACTGTTATGGAGTTTTTCCATACCACGGATGTACTAGAAATTCTCCCCAATAGAGAAGTTATTCACTCAGCACTGCCTTTAAAAAAATGACACGGAAAAATGGTTGTTTAACTGAGACCCACACTATTAAATATATTAATTTTTTAAACTATTTTGCCCCGTGTCATTTTTTTTAAAGACAGTATGGAAAAACTTCATAGAAATTCTCCCCCAGTTGGTAGAGAATCTATCTTCTGTTTTATATTTTCAGATTTACTGAATCCAGCAATGTGCGTATGCAATCTAGATTTTATTTTTTTTAAATTTGGATTGTGTGAATCAAACCGTGTAAATTGAAAATATATATTTTTTTTAGTTTATCCAGATTTTAAATTTTAAATTTTAAAATGCAGAATTATATTTAAAATGATAAAAACTTTAATAAATTAATTAAAATAGGTATAATATAATGTTCTATAAATTATATGATATTATAAAATAATAATTATACAAAATTTATAACATAAAATATGTTCATAAATTAATTAATAATAGTTTATATTCAATTTAATATTTAGTGGGTGACTACAACTATTTTATGATTTATAAAAAAAAATAGATTTTAATTAAATTGAGATCCAATTTCTAAATTTGTTACTAAACACGTGAAAATATGCAACTTTATTTTCAAAAAAAATCCTACACCAAAGGAGACTCAATTTGGTCTAAAAGTCACATAGCTAAGAATAAGCCAATGACATTTGAAGGTCGAAACTCGAAAACAAGAAACCAACGCAAACGATGTTATCTAATGATCTAATTAGTTTATTAGGGGGTGTTTGGCTCAACGAGTTGTTAGAGAAGGACTTGGGGGAGAAGTTGTATCCCTGTTTGGCCCAGGTACTTGTTGAATTCGGATAAAAAATATCAACTCCCCAGATTATTATTCAACTCCCCAGACTTCTACTGTAAGTATTATTCAACTCCTCATACTTCTACAGTAATTATTATTCAACTCTGTCCCGTTTTCCAAGGTTGTACATTTCTCTCTCTTCCCTTCCCTCCCTCCCACAATATTTTTAATTATTTAAAAAAAAAACGTAATTTAAACAAAATGCGTAAAATGACTAAAAATGCAATTCAATCTATTTTTATTATTTTAAATATAAATTAGGTTGTTCAATTAAAATTGGTAGTTAAACCAAATTCAAAATGTAGTATGTTGGAGAGAAATAAAAACATCCGCTTATTTGGATTCGTTTAAATTAATGGACTAAAATCTTCCAAATTCACAGGTAATATTTAACACACTATTGTATGACTCTCTTCTATTTCAAAACTATCCAAATAAATTAAATAATTAATGTGAGTGATATTGAAAAAAGAATGTGAAGTATTATGGTCAAAATTATTTTTGTTATCTTCAAAAAAAATTGTGAAGGATACATAAAATAAAAAACAAAAACCGCATTCTTAAAAATTATTGAAAGAAGTCCTTAACAATGAAAATATGGAAAATTATAGAAACAATTGTACAAAAAAAAAATAGTTAAAATAAACCATCATTGCTGAGAATGAGATGCTGGTTTTCGGGTGCCGTGGATTCAGATGGAATGACGAGTTTAAGAGGGTGAAGGTGGAGGCGGAGAAAGATGTGTTTGGACACATAGGTCATGGTAAGATTATACTTGTTGTTCTTTTTTTTTTTTTTTTAAGGAAGTTAGTAAAATATACCTACATTAATAAAAATAAAAAAAATCTCAATCTTATAATTCATAAAATTAAAGATGAGTCCTAACAAAAATGGATATATATATATATATTGATAATCAATGTGAAAAAATAATGTATGGTATTTTGTTCAAAATTATTTTTGTTGTCTCTAATTTTTCTTTTATTTTTGTTAAGGATAGATAAAATAAAATCATTTTTAGAATTTATTAGAATTGGAATAAGTCCTTAATAATGAAATTTTGAAAGTTTGTAAAAAAAAATTGTGCAGAACAAAACAGCTAAAATAAACTCAAATTTAAGAACTTCAAGTTCAACAACTCCTTGTCCCAAACACACCATAGACTTCAAAACTCACTAAACAACTTTCTACCCCAAACACACCTACTTCAGAACTCCCCAGGCTAAACAACTCCAGACTAAAATTAAATTCACTAATCATTTGTGAACGAGGAGAAAATAAAATTAAATCTCTCTTAGCTTGCAATTATCGACAATGTCGATGCACTGTCCTTCGACAATGTGATATGTACTATGCTATTATTGAAGATGTGACTATCAATCGAGGATTTAATGTCGATGTCGATGGAAATATCGATGTCTCAATTTTATGAAAATGTCGATGATATTATCGATGTCGAGGGATAATTCTGGAAGATTTTTAAAAATATATTTTTTTAAAAAATATTAAAATTAATAAATAAACATCTTACAACTTTAAAAGAGTTAAAATACACTTATTATAATATTATATTCATGTTAGGTTACATTTTTTTTTTTTTTTAATATTTCATTGATTTTGTACGATATGATAGAAATGTCGATTCACCCCCTCATATCGATATCGAACCTATAAATATGTGGAAATGTAAATGAAAATATCGCCATGTCGACAGAAATTTAGTACCAGATATTGTGAGATCAATATCAAGTAACATTGAGATTTCACAAAAGGGGTTATGTTACACAGTCTTCCAAGTTTTCTAGCATAAAGTTGTATGCACTAAGAAATATTCAAATGATTAAAGACGACAAGTTTAGTCTCAATAAAGATCCCTTGAATAAAGAAATGAAGAATTGCATGCTTGAAGTTTAGACGTTTCCGCTTCTGTATTCATATCAATAACAAAAAGGCAATATTTTTATATAACTCTTAATTGGATCTAAAGAGTTTTAAGGTAATTAACAAAATGATACATGCTCACTCGTCAAAATCAAATAAAGTAGAGATCATGAGGTGATTTGATTTTGATAATAATGAGAGTTGTCAACAAGATCCACCTTTCAGGCTATGTTCACTAAATGGGTAAAAGATACTATTGTAAATAAAAGTTACAAATAGTCATTTAGAAGTAGTTTCTTTTACTAATGAGGTTTGTGGTCATAACACTTTGTGTGACAACAAACTCATAAATTTTAATCCTTGTCACTAAGTTGTCTTGACAAGATTTTTAATTATTTTCAATTTATAGCAACGAAAGTTTTATGTGAATCATAAGCTTTAGTTGATAAAGAAAATTCAAAGTTTTTTTTTTATTGTGTCTAAATGAATACAACTCCCTCATTACAGATACGTTCATTAAAAACTTTCACACAAAAGTTTTTGGGAGCATAATGGTCATATAGGTGTGAAAATTATGGTACGTCAGTTGATTGGGAGTTTGTGCTTTCATAAAGTAGACACAAAGTTTTATTTTCGGCAGAATAAGGGAGATGAATTATCTTTTGTTACTCTGAATCACTTTCTTTTTTAGAGTAGTTTAACATAAGGCTAGAAAGAGTTATGTTTGATCTCTCTAGAGAGTAAAGTTGACTAGTTGGAAATGGAAATGTTTAGATAACATTACATGTAATTTCCATGTTGCTCTTCTACACTTGATCCATGTCATTGAGTATATTTGGTGTGGTGATCATTGAAGACTAAGTTGCGACCATATATGTGACAAAAGTCGCTTTGGTTCTTCATTGGTATACAAAATAATGGACCAGATTGTGATTAAAGGGAAGTTGTTTTTAAAATAACATTAAGTCGTGCACTAAAGAATAAGTTAATAATTGCTAATAAGGAAATTGTTGCCCAAGTGGGAGATTGTTGGAATTAATTAAATAATTAATTCATATGTGAGTAACAAATTCAATAACAATTATATTTGAGTTATTTAATGGACATTTGTGTGATCTTGATTATAGGCCCAAGACTTTCCATATAGTGGTGTGGCCTGCTGAGCAGAAATCAACCCGTTGGTCCTAGGGGATTATGGGAAACCCTAGGATCAACATTTATATAGTTTAGGTTATGGTCCTCAATAGGATATAGGATATGCTGCTTTAGTCTCTTATTCCCCATAGAGAGGATTGGCCATGATTGGTGCATAGATGAGGAAGACCACAAACCAAGAGTGTTGAAGGCTATGGATTCATCACATCCAATGGTTTCAGGTAATTCTAATCTCCTTTAATTTAGTTTTCTTTCATGCTTAGGTCCTAAAAATTCTATCATGATTGTTCTTGGATTAAATGTATTTATTCTTGAATAATTATATATTGGATTTATCCCAATATATTTCCAACATACACATCTTTTATTTGTTTAATCTATACGAAGTGACAGTTTTGAACCTTCAAAGAAATAAAGTTGTTTTTTAAATTTTTTATGTAGTACAACAATTAGGGTAGGAAAATGTATATAGATTTTAACCTCCAGTCTCAAGGCAAGAAGTACATTTAAATTACCATTGATTTGTTCATGTTTGCTAATAATAAACCGTGATTGGACTACTAAAACTATGCATGACTTGACATATTTTGTTTTATATAACTCGTAGTTTAGATGTATAGAGTATAATTATAAAGTTGGCTTTCAACAATTCACCAGTCGACCTTAGCTTAGTTGGTAGAGCGGAGGACTGTAGTAGAAAACAAATATAATACCCATCCTTAGGTCGCCGGTTTGAATCCGACAGGTTGGATTTGGTTTTAATATATGCAAATTCACGTAAAATAAAATATAAAATAAGAATAAAATATCTTAATATTAAACATAAATATAGCTCAATTGACATAAGGTTGTACAAAAAGTCGAGAGTTCATATCTTCAAAAGGATAATAGACGTTTTTTTTAACCTTCCATCTCAAACGAAATAGTACATGTCAATTACTATTGAGCTGCTCATGTTGGGTAATAATAATCGGTGAGTGGTCTACTAAACTAAGTATGAAGTGACATATTTTGTTTTTTTATGACTCGTAGTTTAGATTTATAGAATATGATTACAAAGTTTAAACTGTACAACTAATCAACCGACTTTAGCAGGACAAAATTCCAATAGTCATCCTTAGGTCGCTGGTTCAACTCCGACATGTCAGAATTAATAATAATCGGTGAGTGGTCTACTAAACTATGTATGAATTGACATATTTTGTTTTTATATGACTCGTAGTTTATATTTATAGAATATGGTTACAAAGTTTGATTCATACAACTAATCAACCGACCTTAGCTCAGTTGGTAGAGCGGAGGACTGTAGTAGGACAAAATTCCAATAGTCATCCTTAGGTCGCTGGTTCGAATCCGGCAGGTCGGATATTATTTTCATATATGCAAATTCACATAAAAACGTCTACTAAACTATGTATGAATTGACATATTTTGTTTTTATATGACTCGTAGTTTAGATTTATAGAATATGATTACAAAGTTTGATTTATACATATCATCAACCGACCTTAGCTCAGTTGGTAGAGCGGAGGACTGTAGTAGGACAAAATTCCAATAGTCATCCTTAGGTCGCTGGTTCGAATCCGGCAGGTCGGATATTATTTTCATATATGCAAATTCATGTAAAAACGTCTACTAAGCTATGTATGAATTGACATATTTTGTTTTTATATGACTCGTAGTTTAGATTTATAGAATATGATTACAAAGTTTGATTTACACTTTTCATCAACCGACCTTAGCTCAGTTGGTAGGGCGGAGGACTGTAGTAGGACAAAATTCCTATAGCCATCCTTATGTCGTTGGTTCGAATTTGGCAGATCAATTTTTCACATAAAAAATAATATAAAATAAGAATGAAATTCTTCATACTAAAAGATATATTTTATTTTTATAAGACTCGTAGTTTAGATTTATAGAATATGATTACAAAGTTTTATTTATACATGTCATCAACCGACCTTAGCTCAGTTGGTAGAGCGGAGGACTGTAGTAGGACAAATTTTCAATAGTCATCCTTAGGTCGCTGGTTCGAATCCGGCAGGTCGGATTTTTTTTTCATATATGCAAATTCACGTAAAAACGTCTACTAAACTATGTTTTAATTGACATATTTTATTTTTAAATGACTCGTAGTTTAGATTTATAGAATATGATTACAAAGTTTGATTTATACATGTCATCAACTGACCTTAGCTTATTTGGTAGAGCGGAGGACTGTAGTAGGACAAAATTCCAATAGTCATCCTTAGGTCGCTGGTTCGAATCCGGCAGGTCGAATATTATTTTCATATATGCAAATTCACGTTAAAACGTCTACTAAACTATGTATGAATTGACATATTTTGTTTTTATATGACTCGTAGTTTAGATTTATAGCATATGATTACAAAGTTTGATTTATACATTTCATCAACCGACCTTAGCTCAGTTGGTAGAGCGGAGGACTGTAGTAGGACAACGCCATCCTTAGGTCGTTGGTTCGAATTTGGCAGTTGAAATAGTACATGTCATTTACTGTTGAACTGCTCATGTTAGCTAATAATAATCGGTGAGTGGTCTACTAAACTATGTTTGAATTGACACATTTTAATTTTATATGACTCGTAGTTTAGATTTATAGAATATGATTACAAAGTTTGATTTAAACATGTCATCAACCGACCTTAGCTCAGTTGGTAGAGCGGAGGACTGTAGTAGGACAAAATATCAATAGTCATCCTTAGGTCGCTGGTTCGAATCCGGCAGGTCGGATTTTTTTTTCATATATGCAAATTCACGTAAAAACGTCTACTAAACTATGTATGAATTGACATATTTTGTTTTTATATGACTCGTAGTTTAGATTTATAGAATATGATTACAAAGTTTGAATTATACATTTCATCAACCGACCTTAGCTCAGTTGGTAGAGCGGAGGACTGTAGTAGAACAAAATTCCTATAGCCATCCTTAGGTCGCTGGTTCGAATTTGGCAGTTGAAATAGTACATGTCATTTATTGTTGCTCATGTTAGCTAATAATAATCGGTGAGTGGTCTACTAAACTATGTTTGAATTGACATATTTTATTTTTAGATGACTCGTAGTTTAGATTTATAGAATATGATTATAAAGTTTGATTTATACATGTCATCAACCGACCTTAGCTCAGTTGGTAGAGCGAAGGATTGTAGTAGGACAAAATTCCAATAGTCATCCTTAGGTCGCTGGTTCGAATCCGGCAGGTCGGATATTATTTTCATATATGCAAGCAAATTCACGTAAAAACGTCTACTAAGCTATGTATGAATTGACATATTTTGTTTTTATATGACTCGTAGTTTAGATTTATAGAATATGATTACAAAGTTTGAATTATACATTTCATCAACCGACCTTAGCTCAGTTGGTAGAGCGGAGGACTGTAGTAGGACAAAATTCCTATAGACATCCTTAGGTCGCTGGTTCGAATTTGGCAGTTGAAATAGTACATGTCATTTACTGTTGCTCATGTTAGCTAATAATAATCGGTGAGTGGTCTACTAAACTATGTTTGAATTGACATATTTTATTTTTAGATGACTCGTAGTTTAGATTTATAGAATATGATTACAAAGTTTGATTTATACATGTCATCAACCGACCTTAGCTCAGTTGGTAGAGCGGAGGACTGTAGTAGGACAAAATTCCAATAGTCATCCTTAGGTCGCTGGTTCGAATCCGGCAGGTCGGATATTATTTTCATATATGCAAATTCATGTAAAAACGTCTACTAAGCTATGTATGAATTGACATATTTTGTTTTTATATGACTCGTAGTTTAGATTTATAGAATATGATTACAAAGTTTGATTTACACTTTTCATCAACCGACCTTAGCTCAGTTGGTAGGGCAGAGGACTGTAGTAGGACAAAATTCCTATAGCCATCCTTAGGTCGCTGGTTCGAATTTGGCATTGGGATCAATTTTTCACATAAAAAATAATATAAAATAAGAATAAAATTCTTCATACTAAAAGATTTTTCCTTCTAAAAAATTAGAAACATATTATAATTTATTTGTTAAATCAATATGGAGTGAGAGTATCTTCAAAAGGATAATAGACGTTTTTTTTAACATTCAATCTCAAAGGAAATAGTACATGTCATTTACTGTTGAACTGCTCATGTTAGCTAATAAGGTGAGTGGTCTACTAAACTATGTTTGAATTGACATATTTTATTTTTATAAGACTCGTAGTTTAGATTTATAGAATATGATTACAAGGTTTGATTTATACATGTCATCAACCGACCTTAGCTCAGTTGGTAGAGCGGAGGACTGTAGTAGGACAAAATTCCAATAGTCATCCTTAGGTCGCTGGTTTGAATCCGGCAGGTCGGATTTTTTTTTCATATATGCAAATTCACGTAAAAACGTCTACTAAACTATGTATGAATTGACATATTTTGTTTTTATATGACTCGTAGTTTAGATTGATAGAATATGATTACAAAGTTTGATTTATACATTTTATCAACCGACCTTAGCTCAGTTGGTAGAGCAGAGGACTGTAGTAGGACAAAATTCCAATAGCCATCCTTAGGTCGCTTGTTCAAATCCGGCAGGTCGGATTATTTTTTCATATATGCAAATTCACGTAAAAACGTCTACTAAACTATGTATGAATTGACATATTTTGTTTTTATATGACTCGTAGTTTAGATTTATAGAATATTATTACAGAGTTTGATTTATACATCTCATCAACCGACCTTAGCTTAGTTGGTAGAGCGGGGGATTGTAATACGACAAAGTTTCAATAGCCATCCTTAGGTTGCTGGTTTAAATCTGGTACGTCGCATATCTTTTTGTATTTGATTTTCTAAAGTTTTTATTTTTTCTCAACATTTTTTTATATGACTTGTAGTTTAGATTTATAATATATAATTGAAAAGTATAGTTTATTTTAGTAAGTAGTTTTTTTTGTCTCATAATATATGTAGGTCAACGTTGTTGTTGTTGTTTTTTTTTTTTTTTGTTAGATCAACCATACCTAAGATACATAAATTTTGATTACACATTGTTTTGTGTGAAATCCCAAGACCCTAACACAAGGGCCCATTCAAGAATAAAACGCAACCCACGAAGAAAAGCCAAGAGAGAGGGAAGCAGCGCCAACTCGGGAGGAAGACGCCAAGAAGAACCCGAGCTCCTAAAGAAGCTCGGCTCGGCTACGACTCCACATGAAGGAGTCGAGCTAAAAATCGGCTTGGCATGAAGGTCGACCCTCTTCGTGGGGTCAATTCGTTCGAAAAAGAGAAGACACTAACCCCTCTCCGAGGTCGACTCGACATCGACAGTTGAAGGAAAATGTCTCCCTAAGGGCCGTTACACAACCATTATAACGGTCGGGATGACTCACACAACTCACCATTTAATAGCCTCAAACGACCATATATGGATTCCTCTATAAGGAGAAAATTCATAACATATTGGGTAAGTAATGTAATATTATTCAAAGTTTTCATATTCAACTTTCTCTCTCTCCTTCTCTCTCCGTTTCTCTTTCTAAAGTTAACTTAAGCGTTGAAGTCGGTGTAGAAAGCCCCCCACCGGTCCTAGCTTACCCTCTTTCTTTTCAGGTGTTGCAAAGTCAAGCTAGTTCCACCAATCAAATCAAGTTTGTTGTTGATACCAAATTTTGGTATCAACAATTGGCGCCGTATGTGGGGATGAGTAAGTCATTGCCAGCACCCTTGCAATACAATTTGAAGTCATGAGCTGGAATGCAGAAAACGTCAACACCGACGGATTGAGAGACGTATCGACCAACCCCGATCAACATACGGAAGTACCACCAACTATCAACCAGAGCACGCGGGTACAAAAGAATGCTCAGAAAGGCGAGCACTGCCCAATCCCAACGCCACTAGCCGAAGAGATGGGAAAAATTAAGTACTCATCCCATAGACGATAACTGACAAATGGTGTGAAACGTTGGAGGCAGAGGTGCAAGGACTCAACCAGAGCGTGACTCGCATCTTAGAGCTACTACAAACACAAAATTTGGTCGTGGAAAAGTTGAAAAGAAGGGTATAGAATGTTCGAACACTGGACCAACAATCAAGCTACACCCTAGCTCAGCGAGATCAAGCTAAAGGAAAAGGACCAACTCAAGAAGGCCAAAGCAAATCCGGGGTGAAACAACTCGAAGTCAGCAAACTGGTGCTAGGAGGAAACGACAGGGCACAAGAGTGTCTACACAGATCTCTTCAAGACAGTTGCAGTTGGAAGCTCGGAAATACTGGACTACAACAAAGCAATCGGGTTGTCACCAAGGCAGGGCCTTCAAGAAGTCGACCGATGACCTCCAAAGGCTCACTGACAATCGGTACTGACATGCCAAAAAATGACCAAGTGAAACGAAGACCTGTCAAAAGCACAAAGAACCAGTTTTGGGTCAAATGGTTACGAAAAATCCAAGAATATAGATAAACAACATGCGAAAAGCTCAGGGGGGAGACTAGAACAATTTGAAGACCCTCTTAGAGCAGGTAGACCCGCCATTTACAGAAGAAATCATGCGAGAGGAGATGTCTGACAAGTTCAAGCTTCCCCTCAATGAAGGTCTACGACCAAGCGACCCTATAGAGCATGTCGATACTTCTATCGTGGATGGAGCTTCATGGAGTGAAAAACGCCATCACATGTCGGTCATTCTCGTTTACTCTCGTAGGATCAACAAAGCAGTGGTATGAGCAACTTGGAAAAGACACCATATCCTCTTTCAAAGAGTTGGCCCGAGCGTTTGTTACTCAGTTCTTGGGAGGAAGAACACAACGAAAGTCATCCATACACCTCCTCACCATCAGACAAGAAGAGACAGAAACCCTCCGGGAGGACCGAGAGTACGTGGCTCGATACAATAGTGAGGCTCTATAGATCGAGAACTACATAGACGGGACGAATCTGATAGCCATAATGGTTGAACTAAAAGGCGAATTTTTTTTGTGGTCTCTAAGCAAAAAAGCCGCCAAAACCTACCTCAAATTGCTCACCTGAGCACAAAAATATATGAATGAAGGGGAGTTACTCCAAGCCCGCGAGACCCCCGACAGGAAAGATTGTCGAGTCAGTCAACACTGAGACAAGAAGCGCATGGATAGGGACAAGTCTGAAGTAAAAAATAGAAGGGTAGGGAACTGACGCGAAAGGTCCCCCCGAAGGAGCATACCCTCAAGAAAATTTGAGAAATACTCTTCAATAACGATCCTCGTAGAGTAGATCCTAATGGAGATCAAAGATCAGAAATCACTCAAATGGCCAGCTAAACTAAAAGTAGGCGTGGGTAGGTGGAATCAGAACAAATATTGTTTTTTCCACTGAGACCACTACCACACTACCGTAGAGTGCTACGACCTCAAGGAGACAATAAAAGCCCTAATTCAGGGGGGACAACTAAAGGAGTACACGAGAGACAAAAGTAGCGAAACCCGAAGAAAAAAAAGGTAGCGCGATGACACCACACCTCCCCGAGAAATCAAAACGATATTTGGAGGACCTAGTGGTGGAAAATCAACGAGAAAAAGAAAGGCACATGCTCGAGAGGCACAAAACCATCCATTCGCATGGGAAATGTGTTCGACCGTGCAGATGAGCACAATCGTCAACTTTACAGAAACCGAGGCCATATGTCTCCATCAACCTCACAATGATGCACTAGTAAGTGGCAGTCATGGTGGCCAATATGAAGATACACTGAATCTTGGTAGACGGTGGAAGTTCCGCAAACATGTTAACCTTCATCGCTTTCAGAACCATGGGCATTGAGCTCAACCGCTTACGAAGCAGCTCCAACCCATTGATCGGGTTTGTTGGAAAACAAGTAGTGCCAAAGGGTAGTATCGAGTTACCCGTGACATTTGACAATGTCGCATCATCTACAACGATCATGGTGAACTTTCTGGTTGTGGACTGTAAGTCAGCCTATAACGCAATACTTGACCGACCTACAATCCACAAGCTAAAAGTTGTCCCATCAACATACCACCAAAGCATGAAGTTCCCAACTTCAGCAAGAGTGAGAACAACTGGCGTCGTGACTATGTTACGTCATAGCGATGAAAAAACCTCATAACAACTAGAAGTCGTTTGTTGTATTGTCTACTTTGTTGAATTTATCAAATAAAAAGAGCAATGCTCATTTTCATGCTTACTCTAGTGTTGCAACGTATAACAAACTCAAAAAAACTTGAGTTGGGGCAAGAGATAGAAAAGAAAAAATTCGAAAAGTAACCAATTCATTATCCAAAAAGCAACCAAAGCTACAAAAAGCATAGCATGATGTTCGTTGATGTTCACTACAAAACGCAATATTGTTCGCTACAAAAATCAACGTTATAAGAAAC
Source organism: Herpetospermum pedunculosum (assembly GCA_028017165.1). Taxonomy (NCBI): domain Eukaryota; kingdom Viridiplantae; phylum Streptophyta; class Magnoliopsida; order Cucurbitales; family Cucurbitaceae; genus Herpetospermum; species Herpetospermum pedunculosum. Next base: position 59,768,510 of record CM051525.1, read on the forward strand.
TAATAAAAGCTAAAGAGGCAGGTTGAGTCATGACTCAGGAAAATCTGGAATGTCCTCCAAAAAGCTATCATCAGCAGTTGCGTCGAAGTTCTCACCCACGACAACACCAAAGTCCTCAAACCCAAGAGAGATGTCGTGAAGCTCCTTGAATCGACCATGAAGGAATTCAAAGTCAAGCTCAGGATAACGCTCCTTGACAAGATCAACCGACCAAGAAACTTCAATACTCATCATCTCATCCTGAATAGTTACATATTTGAGGCTCTTCTTGAACTCCTCGGTCAGGAAAGACGGATCAGCCAAACGAGCATTCGCCAAAGAGAGCTTCTCTGAGGTAACAACAAACTTTGCAGACGAGGAAGAGAGCTTCACCTCAAACTTAGCAATCAACAAAGCATGTGTGTACTCTTCAAATATCGGATATTCTCGGCATGAGATGCCTTCATGCGCTCAAAATCAGAATGAGGAACAAAACAACGACGAAGAAAAAAAACCTGGGTAGAGAAGCGATGAGTCGAAGTTGACATATCCAGATAAGCTTAAGAAAGCAAACAAAGTAGGGTGATCCAGAGACATCGTAAAAAGAATAAAAACCAGAAAGGAGTGAAATACCTCCCGAAGACGTATACCGACACTCTGAAACCCCTTCCGAGGGTTCGCATAATGAACATAGGGGCGGTGATCCGACAACTTCAACCAACCAGATGAAACACGCCCTAAAAGGGCAATCTCATCAAATGTCGAAAGCAACGACCCCCAAAGTCAATCAAACCGCCGCCAAAGAAATTCATCTCCTCAAAGGAAGAAGTTTAAAAATGCACGTCTGCTCGAGCACTGGACTAGGACGTCGGCGAAAAGCAAGTACGACGAAATAACCTTAGGAAGCTCTGGCGCCAAGGACCGCTTCCTCGACGTCAGCTTCAAACGCTCGACCACTAACATCACCCGATAAGACAATACGCCTAAAAACATACATAGATATACAAATCAAGTCAAAACCCACGAGGATTCAACTGAGCCGCATGAGTCGAACCCGACGGGGTTTAAAGGAGGCTCAACTCAGGAAGTCGATCTAAGAAAAAGATCGATTTGTGAAAAGAGCAGGCCCCCGTGGGGTTGATCAGACAATATGGGAAGTTCGCTTCATAGGGAAGCCTCGCCTTCAGAAAACCAATGCAGGTGGATCAGACATAAAACTAAAAAAGCATAAAGAGCCTATCTCACCGGGTTATGAGGGGAAACTGACCTACCCTAAAAAAATACTCATCAAGAGATAGCTCAAATAGTAAAAAAAAACCTCAAAAGAGAAAAAAAAAATCCATGTATCAATCGAGACGGGGAAAGTACCAGCAGCAGATGGTGTTCCACTAAAACACCTTGTTTCACCAAGTTAGGACCCCATCGAGGCGGGTCCAACAAGAGAATAACAACTTCACGAAAGGAGTGAGCTGAAGAAAGATAATTCATCTCATATTGACTAACAATAAGGAATGGAGATTAGCTACATACAACAAAATAGAAAAGACTCGAAAGAGCAGACATACCATGAATCTTGAAATTGGTTGGGATGACCACGTCATCAGAAGCGGTTAGTCAGGAGCCACTCACAAAAAAACATATTGCTTTTTCCACTTATTGACAAAAGTGAGACACTGAACCACCGACTCCTCAAATAGGCGAGAGCTGAGGTAATAAAAGAGCGAAGCCCGAGAGCTTTGCTTCAAGATATGCTGAGAAAAGAAATATGTGGCCTACATAGGAGACAAATTCCCCCGCTGAAGCCATAATACGTAACACCTCAACAGGGAACACCACCCGAGATACAAAGCTACTTCCATAGAAGAAGAAAGCTTCACACACTCGTTAGAAGCCAAGGGTCTCATCCCCACAGTTTCTGAAACGTTGTAAGTCACCCTCAAGGCATCCAAAGCCTTATAGGTCAAAGGCTCTAAGGGGCGGGTTCGATGCGTCACAGGACAAGAACGACCCTTGCCTCTACCTTCAGAAGAAGGCTCGAAGGCAGCATCATCCGAGTTCGTCAAACACGGCTTGAGTCTCTTCGACGGTCCCGCAAAATCACTCATGAGAAGCAAAAGAAAAAACTCGAAGGAAAGGCTAAAAGCTATCATCCACCAAAGGCTACAGAGAATCCTCACTCAAAGGTTTTTCAGAGAAACCATAATGAGGATTAAGGGCAATTGTTATGAGTAAAAAATCTCAAGACCCTAACACAAAGGCACATTCAAGAATAAAGCCCAACCCACTTGGAACAGTCGAGAGAGAGGGAATCGACGCCAAAAGAAGCCAAGATAATTTGAAATTTACGTAATTTTTTTATTTTATTTTTTAAAAAAAATTGAATTCAGGTTAAATGGTGTGAAATGTTGCAAGTGTACATGATAATCTTAGAACAATTTTTAATTGATTTAAATCGGTAATTAAATTGAAATTTACATAAAAAAAATATTTTGTTTTTAAATTTGAGTTGAGGTTAAATATTGTGAAATGTTGCAAGTGTACGTGATAATCTTAGAACACTTTTGAATTGATTTAAATCGGTAATTAATTGGATTTAAATTTATAATTAGTTGTGAGTATTTTAGTTCGAATAATTTTTTGGCAATCGTTATATTTTTTAGTTTTTGGCTATTTTTCTTGTTAAAAACATGAATGAACATTTATCGAAATCGTCTGTTAAAAAAAATTATTCCTCTCGTTGCCCCTTCTAATTTTGGATGGGATAACAAGAAGAATGTCTAAAAACAAAGATGTGAACATGGAAAATGTCCAACACATTTTTTGTTGGAATGATGTTTAATGGTTATATTTAGTAATTCAATCTACACAACAGTGGATACAACTACCCTCCTACCATTTTCTACAATTTAGAAATTGAATAAAATGATGCTGAAAAATTAGAAATTGTTGGGAGGAGAGAGGGGGAAGTAAGGGATGGAAAATTAAGAGAGGCGTTAAAAGGGAAACAAATAATTGACAACTAACCAGTAATTGTTACATGGTTATACATTGAACATACGAAAATTAATTCAATTGCCCTGTATACCCGAGGAAATGTTGTTGCTACAAATGGATCTGCCCCATCCAGGTGTATACAAGGCGGTATACAACGTATTAAAAGACCATCAGAGGTTTGGCCAACAACCGTAGGGCATGAATGTGATAGTATCAGTAAATGCTGTTTTTTGAGGGGAACAATGATTGTGTGAGCGTTTCCCCAAGCTCAGTGCAATGATGGATTTGTGGGATTCAAATCGCTAACCTTCTTCAACACTCCACCATTTATGTTACAACTTATATACCATCCGTCCACCAAGGCGATTCGTCTCTCCGAAAACGCATACACAGACATCCCGCGCGAAAGACCCCGGCCATTCTACGCTACATGGTGACCTTCCTCCATCGAAGTGTTCGTCGGAGTGACGCATCAACACTTAATGCGGGTCTATCCTACCTTCCTCCGGCAGATTCCATTAAGTTGGTAAGTGGTTGTCATCTCTCCCATCTATTTTTTGCCTCTGGTTTCTGAACAAATAACTAGGGGGTCGTGTTAGTTTGGTTATGAGGGATTTAGGTATCAAAATCTAGGGTTTAAGATTTCACAAATTTGAATATTCGAATCTCGAATCAACTGAAATAATTTAGGGCAGTTACAGAGTTGGATATAGTTTAAGCTTTAAGATTTTGGAACAGAGTCGGGTAACCCATTTTTTGAGAGATTCGGTTTACCTCCAAGATTTTAAAAAATGCACGGTTATAGGAAGATGTATATGTAGTTACATATAACCACTTTTTATTTGGTGGAATAGGAGATTAAATACCATAACCGTATACAAATATGTGAAAGGAAGAGATAAAAGTCAACACTAGAATTCAAGCGACTGGGGTGGGCGAAATAAGAAACATAAGAAGCAGACAGAACCAATTGAGGTCGACAACAACGAGGAGGTAATCTTTTTCTGTAAATACATTTTTGGCGTAGTTCTTAATGTATACTGACTATGAGTATGTATGTATACAGACACCCGAGTCTAGAAGGGAGGTGATTTAACCGAAACACAAGACCATTGTGAAGGCGAAAATGGTTAAGAGGAAAGGGCCAGTGGAACCAATAAGAAAATCGGGTAAAAGAAAAGGCAAGAAGAAGGTGGAGGAAACACAAGCAACCAATAGTAAGGATACTGGTAAGGATGTGGTTGGACTGAAAGGTAGCTCCGAAGATTCGAATGACGAGGAAAAAGGTTGTTTGACACCTAATGAGTCATTAAGCGAAAGCGAAAGTTCGACAACGAAGAAGAAAAAAATGTCCACTGTAAAAAAAGTATGTAATATTAGTACTTTGGAGATTAGTCCTGACAGTACATATATGGGCTTACTAAGAAGTATTTTTCAGGTGGATGCAAAAAAGGAGACAACAACGAAGAGGGACCAACAGGGGAAAAACAAAAATGAGCTTTCGGTTGAGGATGCAGACGTGGAACATGTATTAAACCTAGTCATTCGGTCGATATGACCCTTAAATGATGTGGAAGAAACTATGTATAAATAGTATATGCATAGTAATATGATGTTGTTGGTGGTGAGTTTCGATTGTGAGAGGACAATAACTCAATTTGTTTGTGCCGGAGTACTGAAAAAAAAATTGGAAATAAAATGCGGATACAAGTTCGTACTAGGGAGGAGGTTGGTTTCTGGTAGATTAAAATTTAAAATTTCGAAAATTGGTAGACAATGCGTTAATGTAGGGGTTGTTGGAGGTTAACGATGAAATCAACATAGAAATGTTGACTGATCGGCCCTACATGGTAGGGTGGGCAAATGACTGGTTGTTGGCTATTTTTAGTGAATAATATCATTGAGATTAAGAGCTTGCTATAGTAATGCGTTAGAGTGTGTTCGTGTATATACCTTACCAAGTTGTAGATGGCGGCTCCATTTCGAAGGAATATGCGGAGGTATACAGCACCGCCTACAACATAATGGAAACAAAAAAACCGAGTTGAATTTAACGAAAAAACAACCACATCATAAACAAAAAAATCTCGTCTTCAATTATTTAATTTCAAAAGTAACTAAGTGTAAATTAAGAAATAAAAGAATTAATGGTAAATTAAGGAAGAGGTAAAAACTAGTAGGGTTATAATGGGAACCAAAAATAACAATTCTTCTCTATAATTTCTCTAGTCGTGCATGTCATTCCAAGATTTAAACCTTTTTCATTTTCACGGATTAAAACTAGACATTTATCTTCATTTCTCGTTTTGGATTGGGATGACTCGTGCACGCTCATTTTGGATTGGGATGACTCGTGCACGTCATTCCAAAATTTAAACTTTTTTCATTTTCACTGATTAAAACTAGACACTTATCTTCATTTCTTATTTTGGATTGGGATGACGGTAGCCCAATAGACGTTCATCTTTAATTAATATATTACTGTGAGTTAATATATATATATATATATATATATATATATATATATATATATATAAACTAGCCTTTGCCGATTTTTTTAGTTACGAAAATCGTTTCTTTTTTATTTTCATTCGGAATAGATCAATATGATCGATATTTATATTGTCATAGTAAACTCTAGTTCCTACATTACATTGAGAATAATAAATATTATAAGATATTTTCCTAAGATAAATATGTAAATATTTTCTAATATATATGGGTAGTTATTGTCCTAATAAACATAGATAAATATTTTTATATTTATCAAACTATTTCATGGAAAAGAAGTATGAATCTCTAAACTTAGGATAAATGGAATGTTGTTACACTCGTAAGGAAGACAAAGCAAAATCCATTTATTATATTTTTTCTTATAAAAAAAAAAAAAAATCCATTTATTATGTTGATTCCCATGGTCATTTATTATTAATTATTTTTTCTTCTCCTTTCAAGGCCTCCTTTAAATCTTCTATCAGCGTGCTCAATGACACCCTATGGCACTAGGGATTTGAAAATTTATACCTACATTATAAAATAATATATAGACTAAATTATCAATTTAGTCATATGATTTTGACTTAAATTAATCTTTTGTTAATGTATAAACTATTTAGAAAAATTGTAACAGATGTCTAAATTAGAGCAAAATAATTAACAATATAGTATTTTTTAAAAAAAGTTGCGGATATGACAATTTCTATCAGTAATAGTATGATCTATCGCTGATAGAAGCTTTTTTTATAGAATTTTGTCAGTGATAATAGTCTATCACTAATAGTCATATATCAACGATAGAGTCTATCAGTGATAGTCACTGATTTTTTTGCCATATTTGCAAAATGTTTTAAAATTTGCTAAATTGACAATTATTTTGGGTTTTATTGCTATTTGTGCAATCAACCCGACTATTTACTTGAAAAAAATCAGATATTTGAATTTTCCACCTAAAAAAAACTATCTTTAGTTAAAACTTTCAATTTTATATTTAAAGTTTTAAAAAGTTCAATTTAATCTCTATAATTTGATCAACATTGCAAATAAAGTTGTTATTATATTAAGGTCATGTTTATCAAACTACATTGAAATTTTCCCAATAATTGTAAAGAATCAATAGTAATCAATTGCCAACAAGAGCATAGCTCAACGGCCTCGTTACCATCCTAGGTTCAATCTTCCACCTCAACATGTTGTCAAAAAAAAAAATTAAAAAATCAATATTAATCAATTAAGACTTCAATTGTAATATTTCCTTTGGACAAAGTTTACCTAATTCAAATTCCATTGAGACGGTTTACTTGCATGTAATATTTTGAGGGTTTACCATAATACCATTTCACTTTAATCTTGTTAATCGTGTGCACACTCGTTGTCCGAATCACGAATTGTGTTCTTTAGTGGACTTGCGGTACTCGTAAAACTCATTTTTTCAATATGAATCTTCATTTTTCTTCGTTTATTCTCTCTTCTTTATTCGTTTTTCGCCATTGGAGCTTCAATATCTTCACTCCTCCATTAACTCATTCATGTTTCTTCCTCACAAAAGAAAAACAACCCCCATTTTCAATTGGATTTCAACATTAAAGGAATGAGTTTTTCTTTTTTCTCCACAAGTTTTAGATTCAAAACTGGTAGAGAAAAAAGATAAATGAGATTGACGAGGAGGCGTGAAAATTATTGGTTGAAATAAAAAGAAAACTCATATCTTAAAAAATTAAAGAAAAAAAAAAACATTTCAGAAAAACAATTTGTTAAAAGAAAAAGGAAAACTCATATCTTTAGAAAATCCATTTCTTTCTAATTTATAAGTTTTTGGTGAGGAGGCAACGTTTTAAAATGGGATTGGCGGGTCGGAGTAAGGTGGACGACGGCAAAGTTGACCAGAAGAGGAAAAAAGAAGAGATAAAGAGGAAATGTTGAGTTTGAGGGAGATGACCAAATTTCAAAGAAGAGAGAAAAAGACAAATACATGAAAAAGATGAGAAAAAAAAAATAAGACCCACGTTAATAATCAAAGATAATTTGATTGAGTACTCCTTACCGAAAAATGGTGTAATCTAATGACATATTTTAGATAATTTGATTGAGTCTCCTTACCGAAAAATGGTGTAATCTAATGACATATTTTGTGATTAGGCTCATTTAGTCACTTTGAGGTAGGACCCATATTTTGATTACGTTTGGAGCGAAGAGTATGAAATTTGATTTATTTATTTACGTGATAATGAATTTGTATTTTATATTTGGCTTGTTGCACTACAATTAAATTAAGAGGTAAGTAAAAATATGAGGAAATAGTAGTTTTTGAGTGAGTGTGGAACAATGTATGAACTAAACTACAAATACCAACTTAAAATTAAGTTGAAACTACACAGTCAAATTGAGACTAAACTTAGAGAATACGTATCAATGATTTATAATTGCACGATTTTTTTTTTAAACAATATATATAAATTTACTCTCTAAACAGTTTAGAGCGTTATGTCTAATATGTTCCTAAATCGAAATACAATTTAAACTTAAGTTGAAACTACATGGTCAAATTGCGACTTAAACTTAGAGATTACACATCAATGATTTATAATTGCACTATTTTTTTTTTAAAAAAAAGTTAAATTATAAGTTTACTTAAACTTTGAGTGTTATGTTTAATTGAATCTAAATGTCTAACAAATCTCTAAACTTCTTTGATTTCATGATGTGTCCTAACTAATAAATCCATAAATTTTTTTGTAAAAAAATTCCATAAATTTTGTACCAAAAAGAATCTATAAATTTAATTTATTAAATATCTAATAAATCTTTGTGTCTTAATTTTTTAACCAATAAGTTATTGAATTTTAAAGTTTAAACATCAATTTGACTCTAAAGAGCAATAAATACTTTTTGAATTTTTCTTTAAAAAAATTTAGAGTAGAAATTTGGACCTATAACCTTTAGTTCGATAGTACAATAAAATAATAGATATGCTCGGATTGACTATTAAGTCTTGAACTTATAATTAAAAATGTTAAATTACAAGTTTAGTACTTGAACTTCAAGTTTGTGTTTATTTGTTCCTTAAACTTTTAATAGTGTCTCTTAGGTCCCTAAACTTTCATACATATATATGCATTTGTCTGGTATGTCCATAAACTTTCAAGTTAGTGTCTAATAGTTCCATAACATACTCATTTTAAAAAAAAAAAATAATTGATAATTAATCTATTAAATATAAAATTGAATTATAGACTCTAAAATTTTAATTTTATGTTAAGTAAATATATATAATTTTTTAAAATGTCAAATAGGTGAATCAACTATTAATTGAAATTTAGGAATGGGTTGAACACAAAATTATTATTATTATTATTATTATTATTTTAAGGATGTACACTTATTCAGGACAGATCATTAATGGGGTGTTTCAGGTGTTTTGTGTTCAGAATCCTGGAGTTTGTCTAAGGGGTTATGAACCCTAAGAATCATGGTGTTTGAGGTGCACTATTAGGAAGCTTGATAATCAGAAGCCAGTATTTTGAGGAGTAGTGTTTTGAAACCCGGGTTTGAACAATTTTTTTTTATTATTTTTTTTTATTTTTCTAGTGAATGTTTTGTAAAATTTATAACTTTTAATGCAACTGAGACAATTTTTTTTACAGACTTTTGAATGAAACATTTAGTTTACGTTATAGTCTAAAAATAAGAAAATTGTTTTCAACCATCAAAACATTGTTTACCATTAAAAAAAATATAAAAATATAATATGTCAGATTTTTTTAAAAAAAAATACATATTTAGATAAAAAAAAAAAAAATCTAGAGAAACCATGAAAACAATAATGGAACAACAACCTACTATTATATACCGAAATTTATAATTTCAAACATTTTATAAAGTTGGAGCTTCTTGTAGAAATAAAAAAAAAAATCTAATTTTGTAAAAACGAAGAAAGAAAAAATAGTTTGTAAAAACGAATTTAAAAGATTAGAAATGAAAAAAAAAAATCTAATTTTGTAATTGGATGAAATTCACATCCTATTTTGAAATAACTTTCTTTCTTAAATAAATAAAAATTACCATGAAAATAATATTGTGCCTCAATATTGTTAATCATTATTGTTTTTTAATTTTAATATGTTAACATAAAAATTAAATATTATTTTTTAAAATATTAATATGGGTAAGTCGTCTAAAATATATTTTTCTTATCTTCCAATTACAAAATTATACATATTTTGAGCTATTGTTAATTAGATTATATATATATATAGATTAAAAAATGAATAATTTTATTTAGATCAATCTAATTCTAAAATTATATAATTATAATTAGAGATAGTTTAACCCACTATATTTATAAGAAAAATTAGGAGAAAATGGTGGGACTCACCATAATTAGGAAAAAAATATAAAGAGAAATAATGAGACCCACTATAATTATGAAAAAGTGGAAAGAAAATGGTAGACCCCACCAAGATGTTGTAATTTTTAAGAGAAATCATGGATTTTGAGGGAGTTTGGAAGGAGTAATACATGGGTTAGGGTTCTCACAAAAGGGGTATCCAACCCCTTGCTCCAAACATGGTTTTGGGTTTGGAACCCAAAACCCAAAATCATGTTTGAGGCAAGTGGTTGAATACACCTTAAAGACGTTTAACCCCTGTTTTGGAATTAGAACCCTGGGGTTTGTCAGGAGGTTTTAAACTTGGGGTGCAGGGTTTGGAAATCTCAGAATCAGATACCAGTGTTTGGGGTGCAGTTCTGAACCCCGGGTTGAACCATTTATTTTTCCTTTTCCTTTCCTTTTACTATTTCGTTTCTCTTTCTTACCATAATTTTCTAGTGGTTGTTTTGTGAATTGTAAAACCTCTCATGTAACATGAGGCAAATTTCTTTCTAGGACTTAAAAATAAAGCATTTAATTTATATTATAGTCTAAGAAATGTTTCTAACACTCAAAACGATGTTTATCATTAACAAAAGGGAAAACATAACATGACAATATTAAAATCGTGAATTCAAACACGAAGATACAAAATCTATAAATAAGATACAAAAGCATGAATAACAATAATTCACTATTGTTGATGAAAATGAGGTAATATTAAAATAAATTCATATTCGAAAGTAGTATAAAAAATTGAACAATTTTAACAATTTTCATAATATGTACTCATAATTTTTTTTTTTTTTATGAAATAGATGAAAAAATATACATTTTAAAAATTAAGAAAAATAAAAAAATAAAATAAAGGGAAATAAATTGTACAAACATAACATTAATTTATAGAATGAAATGAAAAATATATATTTTAACAAAAACAAAAAAAAAACATTTAACAAAAAAAAAACAAGAAACAGAATAAAGGAAAAAAAAAATACATTATTGTTGATAAAAAATTTATAATTTCAATTAAAAAAAATAATAATTATTCACATTTTGTAATAGTATTAAAATATATTCATATTAGAAAGTAATAAAAAAAACATAACAAACAATATCATTTTTATTAAAAAAAAAAAAAAAAAAAACTTATGAAAAAAAGATGTTTTTTTACAATTAAAAAAATACAAAAAATAATAATAATTATGAAAGGAAAAAAAGTTACAAACATTAGAATACTGTTAAAAAAGATACATAACAAAAATAAAAATAAAAACAATAGAAAAAAAAAACCATAGTTGAAATATAACTTAGATTCCAATAATTCATTACTATTAATGAAAATTTTGTTATAATATTAAAATATATTCATATTACAAAGTAGTAAAAAAACATAACAAAAAAAAATATTATTTTTCATAATGCAAAAAGATATATTTAAATTTTTTTTTTTTTATATATATATATATATAAAAGAGGAGACAAAAATGAGAGAAAAAATTGATGACGAAATTGACTAAGGCCCCGTTTGAGATTGTGTTTGAAGACGTAAAAGCGATTTCAAAATAATTTTAACAGTTTTTTATGTTTGGTAAAAGTGATTCTTAAATAATTTAAATAAAATCACTTCTTAATCTACGTTCATTTACATTAATAGTAACTTTTTGATTTTGCTTCTCTAAAAATTTATTCTAACTAACTAATTTTAATTTTTTTATTTTTTTATTTTACGATTTATTCCCAATCTAATTAATCTTATTTATCTTTTTCAAAATTTAATTTGATTCTTTTTTATTATTGTTCTTATTATTATTATTATTATTATTATTATTTTTTTTAACCACCTTATAAATATTTTGAAGTTAAATATTAATATAAATTCATTCTTAATTATTGAAATATATTTATATTTGGGTTAATATAGCTATTTCATACAAATTTAGTAATAATTTACAAAACAGTAACCAGATTTTTTAGGTTTAAATATGAAATTTACCAAACACTAATTAACTTAATGCTACAGTTATTCGTGTAAAATTAAGGAAGAGATGAAAACACTAAACCGTGAATTTGGATTATAAACTTATTGTTTTCAAATGGTTTGAGTTTGATTTTAAAAGCAAAGTGCTTTAAGGGGGCGTTTGGCCCCCGTAATGTGTTTGGATGGGTTTGGCTTTTGAAGCCAAACCCATGTTTGGGAGGATGGGTTTGAAAACCATGGTTTTCAAACCCAAACCCATGGTTTTCAAAACCCAAACCCTTACTTTTCATCAATTTTCATAATTATGGTGGGTCCCAACATTTGTCAATCAATTTTTCTCATTATTATGGTGGGTCCCATCACTTTTCTTCCAATTTCACCCCTCTAATTATAATTATATAGTTTTCTAATTATATTTATCTAAATAAAATTATTATTTTTTAATTTATTTATATTTAATCTAATTTACAATAACTCAAAATATGTTTAATTTTTTTTTGTTGTAAGATAAAATAAAATATTTGAGGCGTATGTTAATATTTTAAAAAATAATATTTAATTTTTAAGTTAACAAATTAAAAATTAATTTTTAAGTTAACAAATTAAAAATTAAAAAATAATAATTATTAACAATATTCAATTGATTTTAAAATAGAATGTAGTTTTTTTCTAATTACAAAATTAGATTTTTTTTTTTTTTTTGCTTGTTTTATAATCCATGTGAAGCTTAAACTTATGAAATGTTTGAAATAACTTCTGAAAGATTATAATTTGAATCAAGATTTCCTTTCAATGCTAGTTCTTCAAGTATTTGGGTGTAAATTTCAGTTTGTATTTAAGGGATACATACTTAAGAATATTATCCAAATATATATAATAGTAGGTTGTTGTTTAATTCTTGTTTTCTTCCTTTTGTGTTTTTCATTTCATTTTTTTTTTAATTCTATATCTAACTATATATTTTTTTTTTTTTAAAAATCGATTGACATGATGTTATGTTTTTTGAGACGTTTGAATGAAACATTTAATTTTTTAATTCATTATCCAAATATATATTTGATTCTTGTAAGTAATATTTCGATTGTTGAAAATAATTTTATTATTCTTAGACTATAGCATAAATTAAATGCTTCATTCAAACGTCTAGAAAAAAAGTCACATGTTGCATAAAAAACTCTACAATTCACAAAACATCCACTAAAAAATAAGAAGAAGAAAAGAAAAGAAAAAAGTAGCGAAAGGATTTTTTTTTTGTCCAAACCCGAGTTTCAAAACACTGCACCTGAAACACTGACTTCTGATTCCCAGACTTCCCAACACTGCGCCCCAAACACTGTATTCTGATTGCCAGACTTCCCAACACGGCACCCCAAACACCGTTTTCTGATTCCCAGGTTTCAGAACCCTCCCAAACAAACCCACCGTATTTTGATTCCCAGGGTTCTGAACCCATTACGGGGGGCCAAACGCCCCCTAAAAGTCAAATCCACTTAAACACAAAACAAGGCTCCTAAAATTACAACGTCGGGTGAATCCACCATTTTCTTTCAAGTTTTTTCATAAATATTGTGGGTCCATGATTTCTCATTTCATTTTTTTTCATAATTATGGTGGTCCCACCATTTCTCATTTTATTTTTTTTCATAATTATGGTGGTCCCACCATTTTTTATTAATTTCTTTTTATAATTATGGTGGATTAAACCATCTAAATTTTAGGCACACTCATATTAATATTTTAGAAAATAATATTTAATTTTTAAATTAACATATTAAAATTATAAAATAATAATGATTAACAATATTCCGCCATAACGTTATTTTTATGATAACTTTTATTTACTCAGGAAAATTATTTCAAAATATAATGTAGATTTAGTCAATTACAAAATTAGATTTATTTTTCATTTTTAAATTTTTTTAATTTATTTTTACAAACTGTTTTTTCCTTCCTCATTTATACTTCACTCCAATTTTATTAAATGTTTGAAATTATAAATCTCAGTTTGTATTTAGGAGAACACATTTTTGAGAAACTATATCCAAATAGAATAGTAGGTTGTTGTTAAAAAAAAAAATCAAACCGACATGTTATTTGAATGGTAAACAAGGTTTTAATCGTTGGAAACAATTTTTTTATTCTTAGACTATAACCTAAACGAAATGTTTCATTCAAAAGTATTTAAAAAAAATTGTCCCACGTTGCATTAAAAGTTCTACAATTCACATAAATCCACTAGAAAATAAAGAGGAAAAAAAAATGAGGAAGCAAAAGGAAAATAGTTTTTTTTTTGTCCAAACCCGGGTTTCAGAACCGTGCACCCCAAACGCAAGCTTCTGATTCTCAGGCTTCCCAACACTGCACCCCAAACACCGTTTTCTGATTCTATGGTTCTGAACCCAAAACAGCGCGTCAAACGCCCTTAATTGTCGTAATGTCAATTAATCCGTATTTTGACATTTACTGAGCATGAACACGTTTGCTGAGAACGATCGCGAGAAAAAAGTCTATAATACCTTTCGTTGAGCACGATCACGAGGGACAAATATAGTATCCTCGTGCTCAACAAAAGATATTACAAACTTTTTTCTCACGAATGTGTTGTGCTTAGCAAATATAGTATCCATTGAAGTTAAACTAACACAAATACGAAATTGCAAAACTAAATTTATAATTTAAGCTTAAAAAAAAAAAAGACAAAAGAAAACACTCGTGATTGGTGAAGTCACGTGCAGGAGCAGGCGTGAAGTCCGAAAGAGATGTGATGAATACTTGTAAGGCTGTGATTTAATCCACAGAATTTCTCAAATCAAATGGCATGAAATCCGCTGCGTTCTAAAAAGCATCTTTTCTCCCTTCTTTTAAGCATCTTCCATTTTCAATCCCTTGATTTCCCTTTATATATCGCATTCGATTCCTCTAGGGTTGCTCTTGTTCTTCCACAAAACTTCTCCGCCTTCTGATTCGTTATTGTTTCTACTTTCTTCGTAAGTTGCTTCTTCGATTCGATTCGATTCGCCCTTTTTTTGACTGGTTTTATTAGCTTAATGATTGCGTTTCGTTACTCTGTATTGTTGTTCTTAAGTGGGATCTCATTTTTCAGAGGAGATTTAATCGAGAAGATCGATGGGGAGTTCTGGATGGAAATTGCCCGATCATCCTAAGCTTCCTAAGGATAAGACATTGGCTCTTATTGTTTTGGATGGGTGGGGTGAAGCTGACCCAGATAACTACAATTGTATCCATGTTGCTGAAACTCCCACCATGGATTCTTTTAAGAAGGTAGTTTAATTAAGCTTTAATGATCTGGATTCCTTCTTATCGATTCATGTTTCGATTACCCTTTTCGTATTTTATTGCCCTTTCAAAGAAATTGTGTTTTCCCAATTCATTCTTTCGTATGATTTCACCTCAGATTTTGAGGTTCGTCGGATGTTGCCCGTTTGATTAGCATTTGGTTTTTGGTTCTTCAAAATTAAGCTTATAAATACTCTATGTTGTCTACTTTCTATAAATGTTTCCAAAAAGTAGGTTTTAAAAACTTGTTTTGAGTTTTGGAATTTGACTACGAATTTGAATGCTTGAGGCGAAAACCATGGTAAAGATATTGTGAGTAAATAAGCACAATTTTCAAAACAGAGAACTAAAAACGAAATCATTATCAAACCGGGCTTTATGAACTCCAAATATTCATTTGGGTGTTCTATGAATCTATTGATCGGTTATCTGCTGATTACGATAGGGCGCCCCTGAACATTGGAGGCTGCTCAGGGCACATGGTAAGGCCGTAGGACTTCCCACAGAAGATGACATGGGGAACAGTGAGGTCGGGCATAACGCTCTTGGTGCTGGACGTATTTTTGCTCAAGGGTGAGCTTATCTTATTCATGTTTTTATTGTTTTTTGGCATATCTTATTGGTACATAGATTTTCATCTCACTATGTTTATCTGGTTTCGAACTAGAGATTTCCATCTTGCTGTGTGACAGTAATCTCGTGAATGTGAGTAGAATATTTATCCATTGCGATTATTAGAAACCGTTCAGAAAGATAATTATCCGAGATTAAAAAAGGACCATTTTTATATAGGAAAGAGAGACGTTTTTCAATTAGAAAGAAAAAAAACAACATATACACAAGTTGAAGTAAGGGAGAAAAGCTTATCCCTTGGAAGTATGTAAGGACTTCTTTAAATTGCATCATGATTGGTGCATATTTAAACTCCTTTACAAGTAATAGACCAAAGGAAGAATTTGATGTTATGGCATGCCAATTGGTTTTCCATTACTGAAACTTGATATTAATTTGATTTTAATACAGTGCAAAGCTTGTTGACCATGCTCTTGCCTCTGGAAAAATATATGACGGAGAAGGTTTCAAATACATCAAGGAATCCTTTGCAACCGGCACTTTGCATCTTATAGGATTAATGAGTGATGGTGGAGTGCACTCCAGGCTGGATCAGTTACAGGTAAAGCATTGAAGTTTTCCAATTGTTCTACATTCCCTATGTCTTCTCCAATTTATCATAATTCAACATTTATATAATTTAATATGTAAACATTTTCCTCTATGTAGTTGTTACTCAAAGGGGCAAGTGAGAATGGTGCTAAAAGAATTCGTGTCCATGTACTTACTGATGGGCGTGATGTTTTGGATGGTTCGAGTATAGGCTTTGCAGAAACTCTTGAAAGTGATCTTGCCAAATTACGTGAGAAAGGGGTTGATGCACAAGTAGCATCTGGTGGAGGCCGTATGTATGTGACGATGGATCGTTATGAGGTACATCGTTGTCTGAGTATAGAATGTGGGTCATGACATGCCTTTTTTTGAAATTTTAGGATGAGTAAAGAAAGGACACAATTCATTTCTTTAAACAAAATAAGTCTATATGTACTTTAACATTTAACAATATTCATTTTGAATTGTATTATCTATCATAATTACAAATCTGCAAACACCATAGTAGGAAAAAATATTCACTATCGTCACCACTTTGTGGAAAATGGCATGTTATAATCAACTTATCTAAGTGCATGTTTGAGAGTGATTTTGAAATGATTAAAATCTATTTTGTAAGTTGTAACGTTCAAAATCACCTTGAAAAATGTCTTTAATCATTTAAAATATAATTTTCATTCAATTAAAATGCATTTTGAATTATTAAATGCATGTTTCAGATTGATTTTGAATATGACAAAAGTGTTTTGAACCATTTCAAAATCACTCCCAAACACGCCTTGTGTAGCAACTGTTGCATATAGAGAGGGACTTAGTAAAGCCAAAAATTTTCCCTCCCAATTATCTCTTGTTGTGTTGTTGTTGCTTCTTGATCCCATAACTCGAAAGAGTAACGGCCTTCAATTGGGGAATTCGTTGATTCATAAAATTTTAAATGCAGCTTCTGATATTTGTAGCTTAAAGATGTAATGGTTATACTTAATGGTGTATTATATGAAGAATGAATAGCTTGCATGAGAATGATAGATGAAGAGTTTGATTAAAAGAATGTTAATTAATAATTATTATTAATGAGGAATGTCACTACCCTGTTGATAAAAAATTGGATTTATCATAAAAATTCGAAGTATGAAGTTATTGATTATGGCGTTGTTATTAGACATTTGAAAATAATGGATATGGATATTTTTTTAGAGGCAATATGTAAGAAGAATGACTGTTTTTGTTAATTCAAATTATAGAATGATTGGGAAGTTGTGAAGCGAGGTTGGGATGCACAAGTGCTTGGCGAAGCACCACACAAGTTCAAAAATGTTGTTGAAGCTATCAAGAAATTAAGAGAGGAAACCAAGGCAAATGATCAATATCTACCTCCATTTGTCATAGTTGATGATAGTGGGAAGTCTGTAGGCCCAATAGTGGATGGCGATGCAGTAGTTACCATCAATTTTAGAGCAGATCGAATGGTTATGATTGCGAAGTCCCTTGAATATGAAGATTTTGATAAATTTGACCGAGTTAGGGTCCCTAAAATTCGTTACGCTGGAATGCTTCAGTATGATGGTGAATTGAAGCTTCCCAACCATTACCTTGTTTCTCCCCCAGAGATTGAGAGAACATCTGGGGAATATCTTGTGCACAATGGTGTTCGGACCTTTGCCTGCAGGTGAGCAATAGCCAAGTTATTAAGTGTTGTTTCTTTGGCTGGTAATAAGATCTGTTTATTATCTGTTTATTATTTGTTTAATATATATATGTATATTCATTTATCTTTGCATCGATGTGTTATTAACTTGTCGTCTCTTTAAATTAAAAATTGTCCTTTTATTTATAGTTTTGTGAAATATTAGTTTATTTTTACTTTGCTAAATTTTATGTGAACTATTTTTTCTCCCTCTCTAATACAGCGAGACTGTCAAGTTTGGTCATGTTACTTTCTTCTGGAATGGAAACCGGTCTGGATATTTTAACTCAGAAATGGAGGAATATGTGGAGATTCCTAGTGATTCTGGGATCACATTTAATGTTAAGCCAAAAATGAAGGCTATTGAGATTGCTGAGAAGGCAAGAGAGGCTATTCTTAGCGGGAAATTCCATCAGGTATGCAATGAACTTTTCTTTTTCACATATCAACTGAATGTCTTAGTTTGATTTTGTTCTGACTTGTCAGCATGTTGGTTCACATGTTTAAATAGGTTCGTGTTAACATACCGAACAGTGACATGGTGGGACACACAGGTGATATTGACGCCACAGTTGTAGCTTGCAAGGCTGCTGATGATGGTGTAAAAGTATGTGTTAGATTTTCAGTACTTGGTTTATTACTTTGAGAGGTTTGATTCTGGTATTTCTTTCTTGAGCATGCAAAGCTTTACGTTTCTATACCCAAGTCCACTGAGAGTTGTGCCTGTACTGATAATTCTTTTGACATATTTCTCCCAATTGCTCATTTTCGTAGAGTTTTGGTTGCAGATGATCATCGATGCAATTGAACAAGTAGGGGGAATTTACGTCGTCACCGCAGATCACGGAAATGCAGAGGACATGGTGAAGAGAAACAAGTCTGGGCAGCCTCTTCTTGACAAAAATGGCAAAATTCAAATCCTCACTTCTCACACTCTTCAGCCGGTAAGCTTTTTTTGGCTCCCAGTCAAGCATATAGCTAGTACGGATTGCAATTAAGTTCTCTCCTTGGAGTTCTTTTGGAAAAAATAGTTCTCTGTTCCTGTTTTCATATCTATTTTCAAGAACTACAATCTTGTTTGAATTTTGAAATCACTATTTATAAGCTCGAAGAACAATAATGTCATTGCGTTCTGTAGAAGCTATTCTTCAAATCGGTTCTGAAACGATTGGGAGAGCTTTTTTATTTTATTTTATTTTTAGTTCAACCACATGTGCATGGGGGTTTGAGCACATTTGTCATTGTGTTCTATAGAAGCTATTCTTCAAATTGGTTTCGAAATGGTTTGGTAGCTTTTTTTTTAAGTTCAACCATATGTTGGGTGGGGATTCAAACATCTGACCTCTTGGTTGAGAATGAGATTAGTTGAGGTGAGCGGTTAGGTTATCTCATGAGATTAGTCGAGGTGAGCGTAAGGTTATTCATGAATATAAAAAGAATATATATACTTGAACTAGTTTAACATATTGAACTATCTTGAGGGGATTTTGGGGGCATGGTAAAATATAATACAAAGGAGGTGTCTTAAATTTATTTTGGTTGGTTCTTTGAACGTGTAGGTTCCTGTTGCAATTGGAGGTCCGGGACTGGCCCCTGGAGTCAGATTCCGCAAGGATGTTCCTGAAGGAGGCCTTGCCAATGTTGCTGCAACTGTTATCAATCTCCATGGTTATGAAGCTCCGGTCGACTACGAGACGACCCTAATTGAAGTCGTCGATAGCTGAGCGAGTGGCTTGGAGAGTTGAGTTATTCGAGTAAGATTATGTTTTTACAATTGACGGAGCGAGAAGACTAGCAATGGCTATGCTAGGTTATTGAATAAGTACTTGGATTCATGTTCCTTATTATGGTCTGTCTATGTTAAACCAGACCATGAATGGAGGACTATAGTTCAATTGAGAAATTTTGTTGACTCTTCATATTTAATAGCTAATTTGAGGGTTGAAAAGCCTTCCAATTTTCAAGTTTGCTGATATTTGGTCTAATTTTGATGAAGTTGAATCTCTTATTTAAATATAGAAAATATCAATTATAAGCCTTTATTCATTTAAGATGAATGAAAATAAATTGAAATATGTTAAAATTTTAATTCTATTCACATGTACTTGTTTATTTTATTGGAATTGAATAGGGCTTCTGATATATGAGAAAAAAAGAGAGAAAAATTATCCTTAATTTTTTTTTAAAAAAATTGATCCTTACTTTCAAACAGCTCTCTTTTGATCTTCTTTATTATTTGCAAGGATGACTCTTTCGAGGGGCCTATGTCAATGACCCACAAGTTTTTACCTTTTGTTAATGTCATTTTGTTAATGTTGCACGTGAAAAGTCTAGTGTTTTTGTTTTCATCCCTTCTCAAGTTTTAGGATATAGTGTTTTCGTGTTCATCCCTCTTGTAAATTTGCGATTCTCCTCTTTGCAGAACATTTACGATTTTTCAAAAGGTACCATAGATTTTTCAAGTGAATAGTATTGATGATGACGAAATAAAGGCATAAAACACGGTTAAAAAAATGGTCTTTCGGTGCAAAACTCCTAGAATTCTAGCATCTGTAATTTTTTTTTTTTTTTTTTTTATGTCACATATTATATTTTCATTAACATGTAAACGTTATACTCTTTTTTGTTTTGTTTTTTTTTTCCGAGTAAAACGTTATACTTACTTTCATTAACATATTTTTTTGTGAAAAAGTTACCTAAATTATATATTGCTATATTAAGAATATATATATATATATATATATATATGTGTAAAATAGTTATAAAATACTATTTTAATTTATGCACTTAAGATTAATTCAAAGGGTTGCTTGCATAAACAACAATCAGACCGAAAATAATGACAAATATAACAAAATTTAAAACATTTTGCAAATATGACAAAAAAATCAGTGACTATATAGACTGCTATCGCTGATATCCATTGATAAAATGACTATCAGTTATAGTCACTTACAAAATTCTATAAAAAAAAACTAAGGTGATAGATTACTATTAGAGATAGTCATCGACATATTTGCAATATTTTTTTTAAATGTTATATTTTTAATTATTTTACTTTGATATTTGATACAATTTCCCCAATTCAAATGTCCAAATTTAGCCTATGTATTTTTAATAAAATTAAAAATTAAAAATTAACCTTTAAGGTTTTTTTTTTTTTTTTTTTTTTTTAAAATTATAATTATTATTGAAAAGAAATATCTTTCCAAAATTGATAGGAAGAAGACTAATAACCTATTATTTTGAGAAAAGTTACCAAAAACCAACAATATAGACCAATATTTATTTTGTTGTTGAAATTATATGAACTAAAATTGAACAAATATTAGAGTACGAGACCAAAACAATAAGGGTCTGTTTGGTTGGTGATCTGAAAACTTAAATTTAAAAAACAGTGACTCAATGAAACACATAGTTGTATTTCATGTTTTCAAATATGTTTGGTAGCAAATTTAGAAATTGGATCTCAATTTAAGTCATTCTTAAAAATTATAAACCATAAAATATTAGTTGTAGTCACTCACTAAATATTATATTGAATATAAACTATTATTAATTATTTTTTTTTTGCAACAGTAGTTTAATTAATGCGGAGATTGAACCCATAACCTTTTGGTTATCGGCTCAACCCTATGCCAATTGAGCTATGCTCGGTTTGGCAACTATTATTAATTAATTTATGAACATATTTTATGTTAAAATTTTTGTATAATTATAATTTTATAATATCATATAATTTATAATACTTTATATTTTACGTACTTTAATTTAACAAAAATGAGTCGAGTTTATAACATAAATACCTTATTTATTAAAGCTTATGATTTTAAATATAACTCTATATTTTAAAATTTAAAATTCAAAATATAAATACAAAAAAAAAAAAAATGTTTTCAAATTTTTTATTTTGATCATAGAATCTGAAAAACAAAATTATTTTCTACCCCATCAAAGGTTGACCTAATGGTCCTAAAGAGCCTCGAGACTTTAATCGTTGGTGGCCACCAACTTATGAATTAATTTTCTATGAGTTTCTTTGGCAGCTAAATGTGCAGCCTGTCTCGTGAGAATAATCGAGGTGCGCGTAAACTGACCCGAACAGATATAAAAAAAACGCAGATCCATAAGACGGAATGAATCCGAAAACATAAAAAAGAATCTGGTGTTCCAAATTTGAAAGAAACAAAAAAAAAAAAAAACAAAACAAAAAAGGCAACAGTCACTAGAAAGCGGCACGTGGCATCGGTGGATATAATTGGTTGTAGTTTTCCCTCCATTTTTTTTATAAATTTGAAAATAAAAAAAAAAGAAAGAGAGAGAAAGAAAAAAAAGGAGCGTCTTCGAAATTTGAAATCCATTTTTAGGGTTCATTGCTTCTCTCTCAATCTGTGTCAGTTTCCCGATCTGATCACCATTTTCAATCGAAGAAGAAGACGAAGAAGAAATCATCCGCCATGGAAAAGTACGAGAAGCTCGAAAAGGTCGGCGAAGGAACTTACGGCAAAGTCTACAAAGCCAAAGACAAAGAAACCGGCCAACTCGTCGCTCTGAAGAAAACCCGTCTCGAAATGGACGAAGAAGGCGTTCCTCCCACGGCTCTTCGCGAGGTTTCTCTTCTTCAATTGCTCTCTCAATCCCTCTACGTCGTTCGTCTTCTCTGTGTCGAGCATGTTCATCATCATAAAAGCGGTAAGCCTCTTCTTTATCTTGTCTTTGAGTATCTCGACACTGATCTCAAGAAGTACATCGATTCGCATCGCAAAGGTCCCAATCCTAGGCCTCTTCCTTCCACTCTTGTTCAGAGTTTCCTGTTTCAGCTCTGTAAGGGCGTCGCGCATTGTCATAGCCATGGCGTTCTTCATCGTGATCTCAAGCCGCAGAATCTTCTTCTCGATCAAGGTAAGGGTGTGTTGAAGATTGCTGATCTTGGCCTTGGACGTGCTTTTACTGTTCCACTTAAGAGCTACACTCATGAGATTGTTACTCTTTGGTATCGTGCTCCTGAGGTTCTCCTTGGATCTACTCATTACTCCACTGCTGTCGATATGTGGTCTGTTGGTTGCATCTTCGGTAATTCCTTACACTTTTTTGTTGTTGTTGTTGTTGTTGTTGCATCTTTGGCGTTATTGATTGATCGATCGATTTACTCATTGATTTCTATACACTGTTCGGGAAAATGCCAGCTGAAATGGTGAGAAGGCAGGCCATGTTTCCCGGAGATTCTGAGTTCCAGCAGTTGCTCCACATTTTTAGGTACTTACTTTTCTTTGGCCTTGTCTCACTCCGGACTATAGTTTCATAGTCGTGTACACTACGTGTTTGACGATTTGTCTCACAGGCTGCTAGGTACCCCCACCGAGAAACAGTGGCCTGGAGTTAGTTCTTTGCGGGATTGGCATGTCTATCCTCAATGGGAACCTCAGAATCTAACACGTGCAGTTCCATCCCTGGAACCCGAGGGTGTTGACCTTCTCTCGGTAATTTTGCTTTATATTTTTCAAACTGATTTAGTACATTGCTCGAATCGATAGAATAGTTGCTGTCGGAGAACCAACTCTATCTGGGTAATTTCATAGCCTTACGAAAAAGATTGTGCCAGATTTTTGGGTACTCATCAGCAGGTTATTTAGTTGTAGAAGAAAGCTGAAGCTAGTAAAGTTAGGAGTGAACTTATTCAACTTGAGTTAAGGTCACTACCTACTTCAGTGAGATAACCAACAGGGTGGAGGTCACTTTTTTACTTGGTTTCTTGGTTTAATCCATTGATATGCTACTGCTGGAGTTCGATCTCTGCTAGATCATACATTGTATCAGATCTGTGAACTGTCTATATGTACTCAATTAGTGACTACGTGACTACCTTGTCTGCAATTTTCATACCATTCATATAGTAGCTGTTCGTAGTTCAAGGAGGGAAGCTTTCATAGAAGCTACTCTCAGTATCCTTTTTTTCAGTTGGATTGGAATTGATGCTACCAAGCCATAATCCTTATCTCATTGGAAACTATTTGCATCCTTTAGTTTTCTGGTGTAGATTTTTTCATCTAATCAAGTCGTCCATAGTCAACCCCCTGTCTAGTGCTAGAAAATCTATTTCCATTGATCATAAGGTTACCTTTTCTGCTGTTAAAATTGTTCTCTTCTCTCTCGACATCTTTGGAAATTGAATAGATAGGATTACTATGCCAGCTTGTGCATTTTCGGTTCATGCTTCAACTATTGTGGAGGCAACCAATGTTGCTTCAAGGTTCCATTCCTTCTTGGATCTGTTCCACTGCCAATTGTTATGTTCTTCATTAGGTTGATCCTCCGGAAGATATAACCTATTTATTGTTTGGATCACTAGAGGATGGTCAATGACTCAATGCAGAGGTGTTCATCAACCAAAAGTTATATAGTTACTCTTCTAAAGAAGGTGCATTTTTATCCATACATTAGTGGGGGATCTGGTTACGGTTGTTGATGTCATTGCTAAGCTGCTGTTAACAGCCTTGGGCGGTTGGCCATAACGTGATAGTAGTGAAAGTTTAGAATCTGGCTTGTTTTGATACCAAATAATGAGATTCAATCTTCGATGAAAAAAATTCATTCTGTTACAGTTGTAAGCTCATCATGATCATCAACCCTCAATTCGAGTGCTTTGCACTCTTTAAAGTTTAATCTAGGCAAGCATTAACAATATGAAGATAAACTTTTCATACTTGAACAAGTTTGAGAGAGTCTGCTTGGCAACAAATAAGGTCAACTTAGAGAATATAGCCAACCTGACCATCACTCAATTGGTTAAGGTATATACTCTTGACCAAAAAGTAAAAAAAGAAATATGAGAGAATATAGAACACCCTTTTTCTCCTATTGCTCCAATTCACCTTCTTAGTTGAGTTATTCTTCATTTTCTGGGTCATAAATATAAATATAATTTATTTTACCAAACTTATTTACCAAATGCCATACTTTACAGTTCCTTTTAGGATATAGTCTGTATAAAGATCTCATAGCCACAATTCTAGAATTAAGCATTGGTTATGATAGAGTTGCAAGCGAGCAACGTGGATCAAATGGTCTAGGTGCCATGTGAAAGTGCGCATGCCAAATTTGTATTGAGTTAAAAAGTAAAGTGACCATTCAAACCTCTGATTTTTTGGTCGAGTATACATGACTTACAACCTGAGCTAGTTATGCTAATGGTTGGTTTTTTCCGCAAATGTAATGCTTTTTTATGTATTAATTTGCTCTGGTTTTTTGTGGAAATGCAGAAAATGCTTAAATATAATCCAGCAGACAGAATCTCAGCGAAAGCAGCTCTAGACCATCCGTATTTTGATGGCCTCGACAAGTCTCAGTATTAGAGAAAGCTGAGAGAATGTGAAAGAAGAATATAGCAAATGGTAATGTGTTTGTGATGATATGTATGCAAAATTGATTTGTGAAAAAGTAGTTGATTTGTAATCGTGTGGTAATCTGAAAAAGGTTGGTCAACTTGTCATCATCTTGGTGAATGCAAGCTCTTCACTACTTGTATTTGTGAATTTAAATTAAGAATTTTATTGTTGGCTCATCTTCATAGTTGATACTCTGCTCACTTTGGCTACCTATTTTTTTTTTTTTTTTTTTTTTTACAATATGCGGGTGGAGGATTTGAACCTTTGGCCTCTCGGTCAATAATTCATAATTTATATCGGTTGAATTATGCTTAAATTGACATTTGACTTTGAATACGAATACATAATTGAAGGAAGTGGGAGAAAATTAATTGAGAAAAAATGCAAGCAAATCTATTGAAGTGAAGCCCAACGCCTATCCATACAATGTGGGGTTTTAAAATTTGAACCTTCGATCTGACCAGAGAAAGACATGTAAAATATCAGTGTGCTATATTTACTTTGGTGAAGGAAATGTTTGTCACACAAGTACTAATATTGAACAATATAGTTACATTTTTATTGAAGTAAATAAGAGTTTAAATATGACAAAAAAAAAAAAATAATAATAATAACTTTCATTAATGTTATAATCTTTTTCAACCAATATTTAAATCATCACTCATCTCACCCAATTTTTTTTTTTTGACACGGTGGATCCCATGTAACCTCAGTCTCAAAGAAACTCTTTGGAGGCGTATAATAATATGTAGCTTATTATACTTGGTGAGTTATAATAGTATGCGTTGCAAAGTTGTTTAGTCGTTAAGTAAGTCTGTGTTTGGGGTAGGAGTGTACAAAAAACCCGTAATCCGCGAAACCCAACCCAATTTTTCGGGTTGGGTTGGGTTTGAATTTTGAAAAATCGAATGTTTGGGTCGGTTCGCGGGTTGAACCAAATTTGGCTCGGTTCAACTCGAACCAACCCGGATTCAATATATTAAAAAAAAATTATATATATATATATATAATCTTCAGATTTAGGGTTTCTATTTTCCAAATTCAATCTTTCCTATTTCCTTTAGCTCTTCGCCGCTTTCTCTCACTCTCAGTCTCTCTCTCAGACCTCCTCCCTCTCCTCCATTCGCCATTCCCTCCTCCATCGTCTCCGCTCCGCCTCCTCCCCCTCCGCCACCTCTCCGTTCGCCATCTCTCTCCGCCTCGGCCCTCCGACCTCCGTTGATCCATCACTCGCTGATCTGTAAGTGTTGCTTTCTTCTTGATGTTTGAAGCGTTTCCCCAAAATAAGCCAGAAGGTAGGAAATCTCTCCCTTCCCCTGATGGTTGTCGCTGGTGAATCTGTCGTTGAACAGTCAGAATCCTTCATTGAACATTCAGAGGCATGTGAATCAGTAGAACTCGGATCGAAATCAGAGGCCGAGGAAGACGAATTTCAATTTGTGAAAAGATCATATGAAAATATCTATCGTTTTGCTGGAATTTTGAATAATTGGATTGATTGTTCTGTTTGTGAACCCTAAACCCGTCAACCCAACCCAACTCAACCCGAAATTGAAGGGTTGGGTTGAGAATTCTCCAACCCGAAATTCTCGGGTTGGGTTGAAAAACCCCAAAACCCAACCCAACCCATGAACATGCCTAGTTTGGGGTGTTAAGTTCGGAGGTTATTATCAAAAATAACCTTTTGTCAATTTTTTTATTAGGGAAAAAATCAGTTTATACCCCTAAACTTTGAGGGTTGTATCAATTAAAACTCTAAACTAACGATCATATCAATTTAAACCCTAAACTTTCATAAGTGTATCAATTTACACCTTCTATTAGAACTTATTTGAAAAAAAATCCATTTAAACGGGTGAAAACTTATAATTTTAACAATAATTAAACTCATAAACTTTCATAATTGAATCAACTGTATGAAAGTTTAGGGGTTTAATTAATCAATTACAAGTCTCCACACGTGTGAAAACTAACATTTTTCTAATGGAGAGCGTAAATTGATACACTTATGAAAGTTCAGGGTTTAAATTGATACAATTGAAAGTTTAGGGTTTTAATTGATACAACCCTCAAAATTTAGGGGTATAAATTGATTTTTTCCCTTTTTATTAAGACTAACGTCGTTTATATTGTCGATTAAAAAAAAAACAAAAAAAAAAAATCCCAGACCCTGGGTGTGTGATCCTGACCAAGATTGCACTTGCCCGAATTATAACTCAGATTTACCAAGATTGCACTTGCCCGGATTATAACTCAGATTTATTTATTTATTATTATTATTTTAACGTGCTTATAAAAAAAATAAGTACAATAAAACGTCATGTAAACAGATGCGAAAGCTTAGAATGAAAGTGGTTATAAAAAAATGCGAAAGCTTAGAATGAAAGTGGTTATAAAAAAATGCTTAATTAATTGTAAACAAATGCGAAAGTTTAGAATGAACGTGCTTATAAAAAAAATGTTTAATTAATTTATCTTCGAAAAGTGTAGTGTTTACTTCAAAATCTATCTAAAATTCATATAATGGTCATCCTTAAAAATTCTCATTGTTCTTTTGGAAGAATATTTTATAATGAAAAACATATGAAACATTACTTATTGATGCTACTTCGAAAAATACCCCAAATATTTTCGACATTTTTTTAAGAAATATTTATGGATAAGTTGGTTGATTTAAAGTTTTTCTTAAATAATAATAATAAAAAAAAATTGCAATCGTGGCCAAAGGATTGTAAATCGACAAAAAAAAATTGAAAAAAAATAATCTCGGTGCTCGATCCTGGCCAGGATTGCACCAAATGCTAAAATTGATAGTGACAAAAAACGATTGATAAATTGTTTGACAAGAAGGTTATTCCTAATAATAACCCAAAGTTTGGGGTACCAAGTTGTTTAGTCTGAGTGTGACTTTAGTAAGTTTGTGTTTGGGGTGCAAAGTTGTTTAGTTTGGATTTAGAGAGTCTGTGTTTGAGATACATATTTCTTTAACATGGAGTTCTCGAGTATGTGTTTATGTTGGTTGATTTTTTTTAACAATTTTTTTAGTTGCATTGTATAGTTAAATGTAT
The DNA here is from genome assembly GCA_028017165.1 of Herpetospermum pedunculosum. Lineage (NCBI taxonomy): Eukaryota > Viridiplantae > Streptophyta > Magnoliopsida > Cucurbitales > Cucurbitaceae > Herpetospermum > Herpetospermum pedunculosum. The sequence goes on from CM051525.1 coordinate 59,796,927, forward strand.
ATTACATATTAATTTTTGAAAACTTATAACAATAAATATTGTTTAAGATGCATAAAATAATTTAGATTTATAAAATATTTCATTAATTCATAATCTAAATCTCCATAGTTGGAGATGTACACGAGGGAAATAATTTGCAACTACATTTTACATAAAACAAAATATTTTGGAGTTGCAATTGCCAATTTTGGACCACAACCAGAATTGCACAAAAAATAATTTAGCTTCATTACAAACTTCCCAAAAGTATACGGTAGTGTGGTGCAATCAAAAAAAAGTTTGAGACGAATGTTGATCAGTCGTGTTTGCTGAGTAGGAACATGCAATATTCCCGTTTCAACTCCACTGAGACAAATAGGTGTTGGTTTAATGTCCTAAAACTCGTGGTTTGTAAACTGAATGTATATTCTATTTTGCAATAAAGTTGTTATTGAGTTTTATTCTAAAGTTGTTATAGAATAAAGTGATTTGTGTTTATTTTAACCTAACTTCAATAAACAAAGAACCCATGGCTATAGGTTTGTATACTTGAACTTCATGTGTGACATGATTGTGGATCAAGTTCAAGTAATAGCCAGAACGATCTATAGTATAAGGATAAAGTTGGGTACCTTATCTTGGGGACACTATTGGACGCGACTCACTTTGTATAGTACAAACGATGTGATCCGAAATCGTTCATGTGGAGACATGCGAGTGGGGGCGTCCTATGCAATGAGTTTGCATAAGACTGAACCGCGAAACAAGTCGCTCTTTCTTTACAACTCCGTTTACTGTAAAGATCGACTTTTTCATATGATGACCTAGGTAACTCGATCTGAATCCTGAGCACGCTATGAACTCCTGTTTATTCGGGCTTATCCTTTGACTTGTATGGGTGAGAGTGGCCCGAGATCGCCGACTCAATAAGCCTACCATCTTGGGGATAAGACCGGGTAGGTAGCTGGGAACATAGTCCTGCGAGAAGAAATTCACTAATACCCACTTTTAGGGATTAGTAGAGAGGTTGTTCCCTTAAGTGCTGACTCCGGGTCTTGAACTAGGGATCCCACCCTCTCATTGGCCCGAGAGGGACTTGGTATAGTGATGAGATCAGATACCAATCGGTTTGGTGGTTGGACCACAAACCAATAGTTCATTAGAGGATCAGTGGGACTTAAGGAACAAGATGTAATTACGGGGGTAAAACGATTATTTTGACCTAACTGTAATTACGAACAACTTGTGAAGGATCGACTTACCGATGATGGTTATATCAAGAGGACAGAAATATATCTACGGTGAGGAGAGTGCAACCCTTGGACTTTAGTGGAGTCTCTGGGGGTTAACGAATGTTGGTTAGCTTGGCTAAAAAGTTTGGTCGGTTAATCTCGTATCGTTGGAGCTCATGATCTGTAGGTCCTTTAAGTTCTCCTGGCTAGCTCGGATTAATCCGTTTAACAATATGAGAGAAAAAGAATTTGAATTTATGTAAATTCATTTTTGGAAGAATGATGGACATATTTAAATATGATTTAAATATGGGATCGGTCTAAAACATGAATAGGGATTCATGTGTGATGATTCGGTTTAAGAAACCGAGATTAGTCTTATTATTTAATTAATATTTGATATTGAATTAAATAATAATATTAATTAATTAAAAATTTATTAATTAAAATTTATTTTGTTTATTAAAATTAATTATGAATTAATTTTAAAATGACCAAAATATTACAAGTGAGATTATCCAAGTCAAGTGGATTTATCCAAGTTGAGTGGATTTATCAAAGTTGTGAAGTGGATTGTGAATCACCAACCATATGCATAAACTCATCAATTTTGAAACACTTGGTTGAAGACTAATCCATCCAATTTGAGGTGTCATGCTAAGCAAAGAGTTTGTTGCATGTGAATTGCGTATAAATTGGATGAAGTTCAAATGGTTTGAAGTTGATGAATTTTCAAAGAGTTTGAACATTTGGATGAGGGTTGATGAAGAGTTCATGTAGCTTGAGAAATTAGAAATCTAAGTGTTAGATACTTCTCACAAAACCCTCATCACTTTCACCTTTCAATCTTCTTCTTCCAAAGTTTTTCTCTTGTAAAGGAGTCCCACCACTCCGTTGCTCGGCCCGAGGATAGCGGGACTACCAGAGGTGGTTCTCAAAGAGTTCGAGAGAAGTTTCGAAGGGTTCGTGAGAAGATTTGAGCATCGGAATAGAAGGTTTTAGAACTACAAGAGGTAAGTGTTCTAATTTCTTTTATTTCAAAGTTTTGAGCATGTTTCTAGTTTAGCTAAATTGATGAAATTATTGTGCCAATGATCCGTCTCGCTTCCGCTGCGCTACATGCGCTCCATCAATAGGAAACTCTCCGTCTCTAGGGCATTCGTGAAGACAATATTCATAAGGCATGCTATTTTCACGTCGTCCAAATCTGGAACCTGATAGAGTTGATTCACAACTTTTTGTCGTTGCTTCATCCCCACTGCACACGTTTCTTTCTGTCATTCTGCAATCATCTTAAGGTTGGTGACTTGCATGTCCATCGCATTCCATACAACCTCCACAATTTCTAATTGATGCGCATTTTGCTTCCTCTTACTTCCCTAGAAGAAGTCCCTGCTGCATTGTGTCGACTTGTGGGTGTCTCCTGCATTTCATCTTGGGACACACTGCGACAGACACCCTAGGTGTTGGAATGTAATACTCTTGGGAGCCACTCAGGTGCACCTCGTCATGCATTTGCTCCGCTACATTGGATTCCATATCCCCAGGAGTCTTTGCTCTTGCCCCTGTAGAACGGTCCTTCCCAAAAACGAAGGCCAAATCATCAAAGTGGAGAAACATTTTGTTTCGCAACCCCTTTGCAGCAGGATGACTCTGCATGAACATGTAAACAAATGTTATACAATGTCAAGTATAAAGTATAGGGCGACTCTGGAAACTTACATTTACCCAATCATCGAAAACTTTTTTCTCCGCCTCGACACACTTGAATTCATCATTCCAGTCTCTTGGAGAAACTATTTGGTCTCAAACCTAATTATCCTTCGCTACGTACTTTTTGGTGTAAATGTTTTCCCTATTTAAGACCCTATAATACTCTTAAATTGTCTCTTTCGCTCCAAACCTTGTATTTTCCTCGGTCATAGCTCGTCACACAAATTATACAAATGTATGTCATTTGATGGTAAAATGTTTGTCTCTAGACATGTGTTATTTGATGAGAATTTTTTTCCTTACTCTAAACTTTTCACACCATTTTGTTCTTCATCCTTCGTGTGTTGTTCCTTCCACTTCCACCCATAATATCTCAATCTATTGAGAATTCTCAGCCTTTATCATCGCAACCTCGTTCTTTTGTTGCCCACTATGTCTCACATTGTTACAAACACATCACCTGCTTCATTTCCTACGACTTTTCATCATTCTCCATCTACTACTATGCTTCCTTCAGATATTATTACTGAACACCCTTGTGCTACTAGTTTTGGAACAAACAATACTTCCTCAACTTCAAACTCTTTATTGAACGACAACGTTTTACCTAGGTCCCCTATCCCGGTATGAATGAAATTTTTAAACCAAATTTTTTTCTAATTGGTTATGTCCGGTCTGAACCACTTAATGTTAAAGAAACCTTAAAACATGCCCAATGGAGGAATGTTATGCAAAAAGAGTATGATGCTCTTAACAGGAATGAAACCTAGAATCTTGTGCCTAAACCGAATGATAAAAATATTTTTGGTCGTAAATGGGTCTTTAAGATTAAGAGAAACTCATATGAGTTCATTTCTAGATATAAAACCCGATTAGTAGCTAAATATTTTTATCAAACTATCGATCTTGATTATTCTGAGACCTTTAGCCTTGTGGTTAAACCTCTTAGGTTTTTTGTGGAGACAAAACTAATGGCTCATTAGTTTATATATATATATATATATATATATATATATATATATATATATATGGGAATAAATTTTGATGAAGTCAAAATTTGAGCTGAAGAAGCACTCCCTTGGACAAAAAGTGATCCTTTTTTGTATTAGGCTCTTTACAATCATTCAAGGCTGAAATCAAGATTAGGTCAGCAACTAATTAAATACATATATATATATATATATGAGTGTGTAATTGTGGGGTAAGTTGGTTGTGACCTTTTGTTTTGCGGCTGACAAACATTGTAAGATTATTTTGTTTAGTCTTTTGTGTATTGTGCGTTGGATTGGCGGTGAGTAAATGATAAAAATACAGTAAGTATTTTGTGAGAGTTTCTTCTTTGTTTATCCCAAGCTACCGGGTTGTGGTACTTGGAAGCAAATAGTTCTAGTTGGGCTATTTGAGAGAGTTTTGTAGCGCGAGCTTGAGGGACCAATTGTAATCTCCATTATAGTAGAACCTGCAATTGCAGAAGACTGGACGTAGTCCCGAGATCGGGGCGAACCAGTATATCTCTCAGTGTTGTTATCTCTTTCCCTCATCTTTTTTATTATTGTATTTTGTGACCGATTGCCTTTTGGATTCTAACCTGTGAAGTGGGAGGTTGAGATATATTTAGTTTATTCCGCATTTAATTATATCTGGCTATTTTTAATCCCAACAAAACCCATCATGATTCAGGTGTTAATTATATTGACGATCCTGATTCGACATTAGAAGTATTATGGCTACGTGGCGTCTCCCAGTCCACCATGGCTTGCACACACCTTCTCTTGATCCAACCAACTCATGTCGTCGCCAATCCAATTAGACAAATCGATATAAATAGTGCTTTTTTGCATGGATTACTAATTGAATGTGTGTTTATGGAACAACCAGCAGGTTTTGAGTTTTCAGGTCTCAGGTTCTTTTCCTCTGGTGTGTCAGCTTCGTAAAGCTCTGTATGGACTTAAACAGGCACCGCGAGCGTGGTATGAAAGGTTATATTTTCTTCATTCATTGGGTTTTCATACATCTCATGCTTATTCGTCTTTATTAGTTCGATTTGCATCTACCACTTGTTGTTATGTCCTGATTTACGTTGATGACATTATTGTTATGGGCAATTCTTCTTCTGTTATACATCAAATTATTCATAACCTACCTACCAAGTTCTCTCGTAGGGACTTCGGAAAATTAAGCTATTTTTGGGTATTGCCCTCCTACTGGTGGTATATTTTTTATCCCAAACTAAATATATCACATATTTACTTCATCGTACCAAAATGGCTACAACTAACTCTATAGCTACACCCACAATCAGTTTATGCATTCTCCATTTGGTTAATCATTGACAATTAGTTAAACGTATTTTGAGGTACTTGAAGGCTTGATTGATCATGACATGCTCCTTACTTGTCCTCGTGAACTAAATCTCTGTGGTTTTGTTAATGTTGATTGAGCGTGAGACCCTGATGATCGGAAATCCACTTCGGGGTTTTGTGTCTTTTTTGGTGGGAATCTCTCATTAGATGTGGGTCCCTACAACAATCCATTATTTCTCGTTCGAGTATAGAGGCTGAGTATCTGTGTCTTGCTATGGTTGCAGCTGAACTGGTGCGACTTCGTTCCTTGTTTCTTGATTTACATATATTACTTTACCTAAGCCTCCGATGTTGTGGTGTGATAAGTGCAATTCACTTGAGTGTTGATCTCATCTTTCTTCCCAAGACCAAACATGTGGAACTTGACATCTATTTTGTCAGAGATTTAGTCCTTCAAAAGAAGATTCTTGTTCAATATTCAAAAGAAGATTCTTGTTCAATACCTTCCCGCCACTGAGCAAATTGCTGACATTCTAACAAAACCATTGTTTGCCTATGGTTTCCACCGTCTAAAGTACAAGCTCAATGTTCGTGATGCCACTACCATTGGTTTGCGGGATGTTAAGATAACTCATTAGTCTTTCATTATGACAGGCCCACCAATTGTAAATTACACGTTTAGCCCATTTACTATTTATGAGTTATCTAGGGTTCTTAGCCTTTGTTTCTAGAATCTTCTTTTGTTGTTACTAAGGTATAATTATGTGTGAGAGTTCTAGAGTTTTATTCCCATATATATGGAAGCTAAGGGTTTCTTGGACATCTCTATATCTTTTCTTCAAATTCGTTATTGTAAAAATGACACAGTAGTGACCAAAGATCTCACTGATGGGACCTCTGTGAAGAAAAACTCCATCCTCTCACCCCAAAGAGAACAATTCTGCCGACTCCAAAAACAAGTACTGTAAAGGTAAAATGTGGGGTTGCAAAAATTGTGGAAGACATCAATATGTAAAGAAGGAAGATTTCAAAAGGAGTTGCAAAAGGAATGAAACAATAATGTTGGAGAATTGAAAAATATATGATATTGCTTATTTGCCTTTTACGTTTCTTTTATTATTTTAACTATAAGTTCAATGTTGATGCCGTTATCATTAAGCCTGAGGTAGGGCTAGGTGTGAGTCCAAAACCCTAGAGGGGAGTCGATGTTAGCCATGAAATCCTACCTTGCCATGAATGTTACTGTTGAAACAACCGAAGCAATGACCTTGTTCGAAGGGGTGTCTTAGGGTATTGAAGCTGGTCTTCACCCCTTTGGGAGGAAACTGACTCATTAATACTCTGGAAACTCTTTACAAAGAAGGCTAAGTTTATGAATGAAATGCAGACGTTCATTAATGGTATTCTTTCCTTTCAACGAAGTGGTTACATTCAAGGTTTCTTGTACGATATTCTTTCCTTCCAACGAAGCGGTCACATTCAAGGCTTCTTGCACATACTTCGATCCTGCAACTCTGCTGCCAACGAGCTAGTTCGACATGCACGAATCTTTCACCACTCTATGATATGGATTGAAGACCACCCCACTTGATCCTGCAACTCTGCTGCCAACGAGCTAGTTCGACATGCACGAATCTTTCAAGACCACCCCACTTGAATGTCGACAATTGTCCTTCGGGACTCTTAATTTCTTATTTTAATCCTACTTTCTTTTTTCATTTGTACTAAAAAAAATTAAAAAAAAAAGAGAAAAAAACTATAAAAATGTTGATTTATGGGCAAAATGGTAAGATTAAGATGGATTTGAACATATATGAGGGCCACTACTAGGCATTTATGAAATTTACATAGATTAAATATAATAAAATTAGAGTCTATAAAAAACCCTATTTATGTAATTATTAATTATCCCTTTTTCCAACCTCTGGAATTAAAAACCAAATAGGCACTCAAAAGTCAAAACATTATAGTACAAATGGGGAGGAATCCAAAACCTATGATATTTAAAAGTTAAAATACCAATCAGGACTATTTTGAAGATTTATTGAAAGTGACTATATTCGAATATTTGAAAATAAAATGACTAAAATAGAACAAGTGCCAAGCACAAGGACCAAAATGGTATTTTAACCTCGGTTAAATTATACTCAAGTTTTGCACTTTACAAGAATCAGAAGCAAGTTCCAAGGACAGGAATCTTAAATTGTTGACTATGTTGCTGCTTGTAAAGCCAGGGAAGATTTTTACAACAGGATTACATAAACACATTAAAATCTATTAATGTTACAATGCAAACACACTTTCTATTCAACTACACTGTCACAACCTATTATTTCTACCATCCAATCTGCATTAGGGCTGACCATTTGAACCACCTTCATCATCATCAAATCATCAGTTTGATCAATGTCTAAACAAACTTCAGAAAGGAATTAAAAAGAAAAAGAAAAAGAAAAAAAGAACCAAATAAAAAATGAGGTCTTCAGTTAGACCACACATGTACTAGACCGTTCTTGTTACCAGTGTATATCTCATTACGCTCTTCATCATAGAAAAGTGCAGTAATATCTTCCAGAGCCTCTGCAACCGTGTTTCTCATCTGTGAAGTGTTCAACTGCTTTTTCGAGCTGCTAGCGCTACTGCTGTCATCGACCTTGGGATTTCCGTTGCTTGCATTAATCTTGGCCAGACATTTGCCAGTCAAGATGTTGCTGATATTGATCGAACCAGCTGCATCACAACGTAAATAACACCAAGTCCATAGATGATCAGAGTGGTGAAATATCCTCCCAACTTCTATTTCAATGCTAAATATATTCAAGCAAGATACACAATTCCAATCCCCACTAATTCCTGGTCAGACAAAGGCCAGCAGCCATAACCGAAGTTCAAAGAGAGAGTCCGTATAAATAACAAGGACAGACGCCATGGGCATAAACTTTGGCAAAGACTTAGACTGGTGATAAAGATGGGGAGAGAGACAGTAAAAGAGACTATTCTTCTAACCAACAATCCTCCCAGATGTTTCTTTTTGTTCTAAAAAAATAAAAAATAAAAACAATCCTCCCAGAAGAAAACTAGGAACCTTACCTTATATAGGAGGAAAATTTGCGTATCCTAAAGCAATGGATTTCCACAAGTTCTTAAAAGTGCCTTTGAGCCTATGAGAAACCCATTTGATGGGTATAGAACCATGCTTGCTCACAATATTTTTTTTTTATAAAGAACCGAGCTTTCATTGAGGAAAAATGAAAGAGTACAAGGACATTCAAAAAAGAGAACCAAGCCCACAAAAGGGAGCTCCAGTGCTCCACTAAAACAAGAGACTCCAATCAAGAAAAATAAGACCTACCGGGGAAATTCCATAGCTTTTTGCAAGCAAGGCCTCATTCCGAAAAAACAAATATAAACGTAATCCCCTCGGAGAAGTAGGCTTGGACACAATCTCCCATCAAATAAGATGGGATCCCCCACCCCTTCCCATAGGAAATCCTACTTCTCAATCCAGGCCCTCATCGAAAAAGGGATCCTAAATAATGACAAGTAGTACACTGGAATCCCACTCAAAACTAAATGGATAAGAGATATAAAGAAACTTTGCGAAGGCAGTTATGATAAAAGACGCCACCATATATCTCTCTAGTTCATAACATTTCTAGTCAGTGAAATGACTTGGGAAAAGTACCAAAGCATGCAAGGAAATAAACAAAATAATCACAACAATGGTTCTTTTCAGTATTATATACATACTTGATACGACACAAATATCAGAAAACAATTTCAAGTTGGCCAATGGAAACAAAGTAATGCCACCTACAGCTCTTCAAATAAACCCAGAAGCTATTAATTGATCAATGGTGGAACAGAAGATTTATTCTTGGTGAAAGTTAAGCTTAAGAATTTACCATTTCCTTCCATCCAATGATCCTCAGAATCAGCTTTGCAGTAGGATATAATGAGATCCTGATCACTGGTGATATAAATGTTATTGGTATTGCAGTCTGGATGCCATAAAAGGTGATCCTCAAACGAAGTTACAAGCTCCCCACGAAAGTTCCAGACAGCCACAGTTCGGTTTCTAAATGTCAGAAACAATTGGTTTTCATACAGAAAGATAAATGCTGACGGAGTCATAAATTCAGTTCTGCTAACTTCCATCAACTCAGCATTACGAACCTATAAATAGTCACAACATCCATAAAAATCACTTCACAAATCAGCTTGAGAAGTTTTTCACAAAAATTACGAACCAATAGAATTTTGACTTACATCAAGTATTTGTAGATTTTCATTTTCCTGCTTCACAAGAAGTTTTTCATTAAATTGTTCTATGAAGTCAACTTTCTTGTTCCGGTGAAGCAGATGGTTGAAAGCTTTGAGAACTGTGCCATCTTCTATCGATAGAATTTTAAGAGGAACGTGGCTACTGGCTCTATTGAAAATCAATAACATGATCCCAGGGCTACAACAATAAAAGAAAGAGAGAGAGAGAGAGAAGAAAAGGGAAAAACTTTCAAAAAATTATCATATCACCATCAATTAATTATGTATCACCAACCCACTAGGTTTACATACAATTCTGCAAAAGAGCAACATACTGCAACAAACCATGCCAAAAACCTTTTTGATGTCAGCTGGAAGCCTGGATGGTTATCCCTTTAATTTCAACTACTCTACAAAGGTGAATGATTTAAAAATATAATAACTTACCGGGAGGAAGGCTGACATCAATACTCAAAAATCAAGATGAATATCGCACAAACTATTTTGGCAATTGGATTCATTAAACAACTTTGGGCAGAAAAAGAGCCTACATTAGAACTTATAAATAGTAGAATGTAAAGGTATGTGCACAGTACATCGTACAAGTACAATGTTATTAGTCCAAGAAGCCTTCACTAGCATTAATCTTTATCTTTATTCTTCTCATTGAATTAAGAAAGTCTGAGTAGTTGACGCTTGCAGCATCTAAGTAGACTCAGAACAATCCTATTGTAAGACCTTCCCTTTTGTTTTTAGTACAACTCAAGGTTTGGGGATTCGAACCTCTAACCTCAAGGAAAGGAGTACATGTCAATTAACGCAGAGTTATGCTCACTTTGGCAATCCTATTGTAAGACCTTCCCTAAAACAAAAATGAATTTAAAAGACTCATAGTCACCACCCCAAGGACACGGACACAATACGATACACAATGGCGACAAGTCAATTTTAAGTAGGACCAATGTTTTCAAAGAGCAATGCGGACTCTAAGGCAACAAGCGCTTTAATCGCCTGAAGGTGACAAAAATGCGTTGAACGAATGAAGCAAGGTACACTAAATAAAATCATAAATAAATATTATTTTTGATAAGTATAGAAAAAATACTTGCTATTTTCTTCTCAGCTTCTTTCGATCAAATCATCAAAAGAACAAGAATGGCTTCCATTCCATTTTAACTCCTGTGATACGTATCGTGTATCATACAATTTTGATAACTTTGGTCCTGAAAGTGTCTCCACAAGTCCGATAATAAAATAGAGGACAAAATACACTTTTGATCTCTAAGTTTTGGGGTTGGTGTCTACTTGGTCCCTGAGGTTTTAAAATGGGCACTTCAAGTGCTAAGGTTTGGAAAAAAGTTTTAAATGGTCCCTAAATTGTTAGTTGACTAACAAAAATATGATGTGGCAATAACTAGTTCGTTGACTTGGAAAATCATATTAATTTTAAATTAGTTTTTGATGACTGGATATGTGAGTTGGCTATCTCTTTCTCTCTATCTTATTTTCCTTACTTTCTTCTCCTCTTCTTCCTCCACGATGGCACTTTTCTCCCCCTTCTCCTCCGAAAAACATGCGTTGTCGTCCCTCTTCCCCATCGCATCTAATCTAAAGAATAAAAAAAATTCATCATCGAAGGCACCCCCACATTTCAGATCTTAATCAAAAGAGAGAAGTTCCCTTCGTACTAGGTCAGATATGGAACAACGAGAGCTCATCCATTCGTTCCATATATGTTCTTGAATGATCGGAGCTTCTCCGCTTGTATCTTTGCTATCATAGCAGAGGCATCAATGAGGATGGCAGCAGATGTTATGAGGAAGGAGATGGCCGACACCCGGAGGAGAAGAAGGATGGAAGAAAGAAAAGATAAAAGGAGAGTGAGGAAAGGGACGACGAGCACCGACGCTTCGCCAAATGGTGAGGAGGCGAAGAAAGGAAGGAAAAGAAGAGAGAAAATAAGATAGCCAACTCACATGTCCCATCATCAAAAACTAATTTAAAATGAAGAGTCATCTAAAGACTAATTAGCTAACTGAATTTTCTTCGTTCCGTTACACAACACCAAGAGAGAGAAAAGAAGAGAGAATTACCTGATCTTGATTTCTTGAACATGTTTATCTGATATAGAGTAAAGCATGGTATAGTTTTTCAGGTCGAACACCTTGTATATACTGGTAACAAAAGAGTGGGAAAAAGAAACAAGTTACAAACAAGAATGAAATGCAACAAAGAGTAATAAAAAAAGGTAATAAAGTTACCTATCCTGTGCAGAGTAGGTTAGAACTTTCCCATTAACATCATCAAACTCAACAAATCCAGGCCACTTCAACGATTCAGACTCAAAAAGTGCAAAACCAGCATCAGGCTTGCCCCTTCGAATGTATCTAGTAGATTTAAGGAGGAAATATTAGCAAGAGATAAATATAAGCATTGAATTGAAGAAATTTAATAATACAAACACAAGCAATGGAATTTTACGCACTCAATCCTTGTAGATCTGCATTTCAAAGAGCTGAAGTTATCAGAAGCATAAACTGAAACTGTGATAAGTGAATCGTTGTTCTTATTGTAAAACAAACTCCGAATGACCTCATCAGGGCTGACGTTCAAGAAGCATATCCTTTCATTCGTCTCTGTGCACAAAATAACCAACAAGTGTCATTCTGGAATTTTTGTTTATGAAGTCTCACTAAGGAATAAATGATGTAACTACCTCTACTAAAAGCTGCACAAACACCAGAATGTGCCAGCGCAAAAACAATATCACGTGCAGCAACAATTTCTATTACTTTTGTCCTCTTCATCAAAAAAGGTAAAACTGGTGAACAGTGCCCCTTTGGATCGTGAGTATCATATTCTTCCTGATACAATTAAATCATTAAATAGAAAGCCCCGATAAATTTTACAAAGAAAACAACATTCGTGCAGACTTGAGAATAATTTTTTTCAATGTCCAAAAGTATCAGATTTTTAAGTATATTTTCAACAGCTTCTTGGAAAGGTGTCATATCAGCCCAATGCTATATGCAAATCTCAAAAGCATAAGGTCAATTATGACAGATCTTTCCTGCTATCAGTGTTTTAAAAGGTGCAAGGCGCACCAAGGTGCAAAGACCCTCTGGAGCCTAGGCGCAAGGCGCACAATAAAACACGGGCTTTATTTTGCGAGGCGCACAATAAAACACGGGCTTTATTTTGCGAGGCGCACTTTATATAGAAAAAAAATATACAAAAGAGATAGCATGGTTAAAGTGGAAATATGAAAAAAATACCTTTAGGATTAGTTGGAATGCCTTGAATCTGTTATGACTCGTTACGGGGGTAAGGGGGCAACGCCCCTAAAGAAAAAATCAGATTTGGGTTTGTTATTTTTTTTTTTTAATAGTTGAAAAAGCTCGTGTGCTTTAGGGCATAAATGAGGGGTTTAATGCCCAGGCGCGCGCCTAACTTGCGCCTTTTTAAGTGCGCCTCGCCTTTTCAAGGCGCGCGCCTTTTAAAACACTGCCTGCTATTACATATTTTCTATACAATTCTACAATCAATCACTTACTATTTACTAACATTGACATATCAGCCCAATGTTATCAGCTTCTTGCTGTGAATTACAACTGTCACTCTCACTGCTCAACCTAAAGCATGATAAATGATAACTAATGGACTCTGCAAGTATGATTCTACAATAGTAAAGTCGCCCCTTGTGATAGAATCGCCGCAAAGCACCACCTAACACTAATCACACCAATCCAGCAGCATCAAGATATGCAATCCAAATTCAATGAGAAGTAGGAACTTTTGGTGGTGAATAAGTAAAAACAGTAAACAGAATGACCAGACAGGAATGCACTTAAGAGTTAATAATGGAAACGCAATTCCCTTGACATGAGTGCCTAACTGTCCACAACAACAAATTAATATGGCCAGGAAAAGTTTAGATTCACATTCAATTAATCTGCAATAGAAGATTTTAGAAAAGAAATACAAAGGAACCATTAGCAACATATAAACTCAAGGAAATCTTGTACTTCTTCTAACCAACTTGTTAGGATGCAGTGTTAAAACTATCAAGATCATGAAACAACACTATAAAGTCAGTTAATTGGTTTCATCGTTGGAAGAGGAAGCGCACTAGGTACACAAACCCCATAAAAAACACGACGCCCCCATCTAAGACATCCTATTTACAGTTGGTGGGTACATACGTAAAGGAGCCTTTTGTCTAAATAAACAGAAATGGAAAGGGTGAACAAGGCGTCGGACAAAGGCTTCCCACAAAATCAGTCGAGATGGGTTAGTGTTAAAAAAAACATCTAATAGCCAAACGAAATGAAGCAGCAATGAGTGAGGACGAGTATGTAATACAGTAAAGAACAGCCGACAAAAAAAAACAAAAACAACAGACCATCAAACGCATGTTGCGAAATCTCTCTTGGGCATTGCTCATACTAAAAGCACGATCGCGCTTCGAGCAAATCTCCCGTCTCTGCAGCTTCTTCACACTATTAACAAACCCATCAACCCGAGGTCGTTTCTTAGCCAAAATACGCCGACCAGAACAAGGCCGAGGACTCGCCGAAATCCTCCTCCCTTCCATGAGTTTTCCCCTCAACAAAAACAACAACACTCCCCAGTTCTCGTTCCAAGCAGGAACGAATTTCACATTAACCCTCCAAAGGGAAAACCCAAATTACTTAAAATAAATCGGGGAAACCAGAAGGTTTAAACCCCAGAAGGAAGTCAATCGACGAAAGAAAGCCAAAACGCGGGGCGATCGAGGCAATTAGGCGGTGGAATTGGGAAATCTGGAAACCCTAGTGTAGAGAAAAAAAACTCACCGGGAAGTGAAAAGGGGGGAGGCTCACCGGTGAGGCGGCGGAGTGAGGCCGCCGGAGCCGGAAGTTGAAGAGTGTCAGTGGAGTCCAAGTGAAGTCAGATGGGATTGAACACCAGACATCGCTAAAACCTTTTTGTAGCGAAAGAGATGAAGAAAAAAAAAAAAAAAAAAGATGAAGAAGAAGAAGCGGGGAAAATAAATTACGAAGAACAGGATTTAAAATTTCCTAAAATTCTATTTAAAAATAAATAAATAATAATAATTATTATTATTATGCGCGTGACCTGCACGTGCTCTTCTCATTTCCAATTTTTTTTTTCTTTTTAACATCATGGCACATTTCTATCTCCATTTTAACAAGAAAGTTAACCAGTTGTTGCTTCGTACAAGATCGAAAAGAATGCATAGCATTCCAAGTTAGATGTCCAAGATAAAAGGAACGAGGGAAAGAATCGACGAGAAATCCATAACATCAAATCGTGAATAAAAAAGCGTGACGAAAATTCTCAACCCGAGATGTTAGAAGGTCCAAAATCAATGGGTGCCGATGGAACGTTATAACCGAACATGATCTTCTATCCTGCTGTAAGAGATGTGATTCTTGTGTGCACGACGAGTCAGGTTGTGTGTTGTCATGTTACATATTTGAGACATTAGTTAGGAAGCCTTCAATTGTCTTTGGACCTTGTCGTTCTTAACCTTCCAACTCTACTACCTTGACTAGGTATGTAGTTTGAACTCATTATTTCTTAGTCATTTGTTATACTCATAACCTTTCTTGACCTACTATGGTAACTTACGGAATGTTATTGGTCTTTAATATCTTCGATAAATAATTGAGTTTTTAGGTTAATGGTCAAAATAAAGGTTTTGGAATGATAGTAACATTATTAAAACTTATCTCAAAGTTTATATATAGATGTAGTCTCCAAATTTTATAATTCATTGTCCCATCATATTTTTTTTTTGTGTTTTATGAAAAAATTAATAGACCGTGAAACAATTTTAAAAGTTAAAGGTTAATATTAAACGTTTCAACTATAATGACATAATAAAAATTTGCAAATTGAAACTTTACACTTAACATGTAGCAATGACATGTATCCCACTATGAGATCTTAGGTTCAATCCTCCACCTCAGCATGTTGTAAAAAAAAACATGTACCAATGATTTTAAAATGCACTGCGGCATTATACTTATTTTCATTAAAAAGAAAAGAAAAAAAAATAATGGTTTTGAAACAATTTTAAAGTTTAACATTCAAAATCAAGCTTTTGAAAGTTTAGCAACATTCTACTTTTATATGAGTTAGCCTTAATCTTTTTTAATCATATTTAAAAATTGTTCAGTTATAAAATTAGTTCGAAGTGTCTAAGTTTAGAGATCTATCGGACATATAATTTAAAATTCATAGATTTATAAGACATTTTCTAAAATTTATATGGTTTATTAGTAACTCCTCAAAGTTGTCAACACGAAGTTAAAGGATTTTTTGGCTAGAGATCTAAAAATATAAATTTGAAAACAAGAATTTAAATGAGAACAAAGTTGTTTGAAATGCGTTTGATTAAATTTTTATAAACCATAAAATTAACACGGTTACCAACTAAATATTAGGTTGAGTATAAACTATTATTAATTAATTTATGAACATATTTTAGGTTATAATTTTGTATAATTATTATTTTACAATATCATATGATTTATAATATGTTATATTATACATATTTAAATTTAACAAAAATGAATTGAATTTATAACATCAAATACTATATTTATTCGGGTGTCTATCCTCTTAAATATAATTTTTTTATTTTAAAATTTCAAATTCAAAATATAGATACTCAAAATCAACCAATAAATTTATAATTTAAAAACAGTTTTAAAAAAACAAGATTTGCTTACCACATATTTCGTTGGACTCATCAATCTAAAAATATAAAGAAGAATTTGTCTGTCAAACCAATCCTAAAGTTTTATGTAAAAAAAAAAAATAATAATAAAAAGATAAAAAAAAATCTTCAAAGTTAATGTAGATTAACATGGAAATTGAAGAACCAAATTGTAATTTAACCTTAATTTTGTTTTTTTTTTCCTCGTATTTATTAGGTTGTTTTTCACTCTTTTTTAACCAATAAATGACGAATATTATTTATGCAAATTATTAAATACAATTCAATTCCCAATTTTCTTTTTACTATTTTCGTAAACTTGTGGTTTTTATCAAAGATTTTTTTTAATAATGTTTCTATAAGAATTTGATTACTATAATTTCAATTATTTCACTATTCCATGAATGTTTTAAAACGGTTTATTGAGTCATATTTTTTCTCTACTTGGATAGATTTATTATTATGATTGAGTTAAAAAATACGAGGATACCGCTTGGGGGTGGTCGTCGGAGATCGGAGGCGGGGACCGGAGAGTGGCGACGACGGCCGCCAGAGTGGGGTGGCAGAGATTGGCGGCCCTAAACCAATTAAAGAACAGTAATGGGTAACATCGCGACGAACTAATTGATTGAGAACTCGACCAACTAGCTCGATTTTTCCCCTTTTCCTTAAGTCTATCGAAAGATTTAAACATTGACTTCTAAATAGATAATAATGTATTCTCTAATTGAACCATGAAGTCGCCTTTAGAAATGTTCACGGGATGGGACGGTATGACTATGAGGATGACTTCTCCATCTATGCGAAATTTTTCATTTAATTTTTTGAAATCGTTTTCCAATAATTATTCTTCTTTTAACTCCCCAGACTTCAACTATAGTTTTTTTTTTTTTTTTTTTTGAAAAGGACTTCAACTATAGTTACTATTAAGTCTGTCTCATTTTTCGAGACAATACATGTCTATCCCTTCCTCTCTCTCCTTCCCTCCCAATATTTTTAATTATTTAAAATAAAACTTAATTTAAACAAAGTGTGGGAAATGACTAAAAAATGTTATTCAACCTGTTTTTATTATTTTAAATATAAATTAGGTTATTCAATCAAAATTGGTACTTAAACAAAATTAATGTTAGTAATATTGAAAAAATGATGTGAAGTATTGTGATCAAAATTATTTTTGTTATCTTCAGAGAAATTTGTGAAGGATACATAAAATAAAAAGGAAAAATCACATTCTTAAAATTTGTTGAAAGAAGTCCTTAATAGGGGTGATATTGGTTCGATTTTCTTCAGTTTTGGACCAAATCGAGAACCGAACAACCGAAAATATCGGTTTTGATAAATATAGAACTGAATCGATGTCTAATAAGGTGTATAACCGATTGGTTCGGTTATTTTTCGGTTCAGTTTTCGGTTTGATGAACTATTAAGTTTTTTTTTTTCTTTTTTTTTTTGCCCCGGCAAAACGGCGTGAGATTGAGAGAGTAGGGAGATGGTGTGACGAAAACACATAAGTCAAAACAGATTCCTTCCAAATTCAAAACAAATCTCTTCCAAAATCAAAACAACCTTCCAAAATCAAAACAAAACCTTCCAAAATCAAAACAAATATCTTCCCAAATCAAAATGCTACCGAAAAAGAAAGAGAAAAAAAAATCCCTCCAAAAATCAAAACGCAACTACAGGAAAGAAAGAAAAGAAAAAAAAATACACAGAAGAAGATCAAATTTAGATTTAAAGACGAGAGAGGAGGGAGGTGCGACGGCGAATGCGATATAAGATGGCGAAGTGCGATAACGATGGCAAAGTGCGACAACGATGGCAAAGTGCGACAACGATGGCAGATAGAAATCTAGAGACAGAATGAAAAGAAAAGAAATTGAAGGGGGTTAAGAAAATAAATTGAGGAGGGTTAGGATTGATTCTAGAGACGGAGGATGACAGCTTCAAATGAAAAGAAAAAAAACTAAAAAGGGTTAGGGTTTCTCAAAAGGAGAATATATATACTTCGGTTCGGTTTTGGTTGGATTTTTCAATTGAAAACCGAACCGAACAAAAAAAATCGATTTTTCATATATACAAACCGACATGTCCAATTTTGTACTAAATAACCGATCCGAACCACTGAATCGGTTCGGTTTTTCGATTTTTCGGTTTTGACTATCACCCCTAGTCCTTAATAATGAAAATATTAAAAATTATAGAAAAAATTGTACAAAAAAAGAACTAAAATAAATCGTCATTGTTGAGATGCTTGTTTCCGGATGGAGTAGATTCAAATGGAATGACGAGCTTAAGAGAGTTGAGACAGAGAATGATGTGTTTGGCGCATGAGTCAAAATAAGACTATACTTATGTGTTGTTCTTTTTTTCTTTAAAGAAGTTTGTAAAATATACATACATTAATAAAAACAAAAACAAAAACGTCAATCTTAGAATTCATAAAATTAAATATGAGTCCTAACAAACATATATATATATATATATATATATATATATATATATATATATATATATATTATAATCAAATGTGAGAGACATTGAAAAAAAAATGTGAGGTATTGTTGACCAGCCCAATTGAAGGGTTGCCATCTTCCAATCCACCATCGACGATGGATTGCTTGTGAAACAGGACGATGATCAAGTGCACACGCTTCTCCGCCGCAATGACACAGATGTCGTCGTGCATTGTGGCATACGACGACACCGCTGTGAGGGAATGTACAGTGGCGTCGTTGTTCTGGCACTCAAACTTGTCGAAAGCATTGATAATGTGGTCGGTCTGGACCTTGGCTTTGGTGGAGTTTGCTTTGCATTGGTCGTGGACGATCAACATTGTCGTGGCACGACCGACAAGCTCGACAAGGTGAATAACAAAGACTAAGAGTGGAGATTGCTTGGTGGGGTTTGAAGCTCCGAGAAGATGGATGATGTCGTAGACATTGCGAGTGGAATGGACACAAACCACCACTCGAAACTCTGCCTCTGATGCTTTGAATGGTCCTGTACCTATTTTTCTCGATGTCTTGATTGATTTGTAGGTAAAAGTCAATGTTAGTCCGATCAAAGCCGTCATTACCCAGAAAGACATGATCATCACTGTGAACGTGAGAGGACCCAAAGCCTAGAAAAATATAGAAAGTTCAATCATTTCAAATTCATTATTGAAGCAAGAACCTCAATCAAATTAATTATTCATTTTACCTTAAGATCTCGTTCAACACTAATGATTATCAAGGCAAGTAAGCCTTTGGTATTCATGAGTGAGCCAAGAGTTAAGCCCTCTCGCGGTGGCATGTTGCAGAAGATAGCCACAAGGAAAGTGCTGACAATTTTGGCGGAGGCAGACAAAAAGATGATCAACAACACCAACACCCAATCAAAGTCTTTAGAAATGCTATTCCAATCAACTCTGAGGCCAGTGACCAAGAAAAACGTAGGCATCAGAATTGATTTAACTAAATCTTCAACCCTCCCATGATGATGTCCTTTAGCTCACCCTTAGGCATGATAACTCCCCACATGAATGCCTCGACGATCAAATGCGAGCCACACACATCAGTAATCAAGCCACAAGCCACGACGTCGGTCATCACAAAGCAGCTATGAAACTCATTGTAGTTCCCATCCTTGGTGTTAACGCGAATGAGCCACTTGAGAGCATGGTTGGAGAGGAAAAAACACATACAAAAAAAAATGTGGAGGAAACTGCGTAATATTTTCCAACATTGCTTATTGACATGGTGATCACAAAAAGCATCCAAGAGCAGAGGTCTGTGATAACGGCGAAAAATAAAGCATATCTTCCAATCTCGGAATGCCGAAGCTTGACGTCGGAGAGGATCCACGACAGGTCTGGAAAGTTGCTTGTGGCTAAGAAAATGCCCCAAAACAAAGGGCCATGGACGACGACCTCTCCCATCTTTGGTTTGTTCTGGTTGTTGTTGATTAGGTGATGCAAGCCAATTCCAATAGGAGTTGGAAGAAGAAGAACAAGCAAAGTAATGCTTATGGACTTCCCTCCAGCACGCATAATTGAGGTCATGTCTAGCTCAAGGCCAACTAGAAATATGTAATAAACCAAACTCAAATTTGCTACAGTTTTCAACGCCAACAAGTTCTTCAAAGAAAATATGTATTTAGTAAAAAAATCTCCCAGTCCTAATACTGAAGGCCCCAGCAACACCCCAACCTTCATTAGAAAAAAAAAACAACAGACAATTTTTCTCTTAGGAAAATCAACAAACATGTAGTTGGCATAATCAAAACATGAATATCAGAGACCAAATTGAAACTTACAAGATATTCAGCCATAATGGGTTGCTGGCGTAGGGGTTTCAAGACGAAAATGAGGACACGGGAGAAGAAAATAATAAGGCAAAGTTGGAGAGCAAATACAGGGAGAGTTGAAGCCACATGATTTTCGACCCGCCATAGACAGGGGCGGATCCAGACATTGATGTTTGGGGGGGCCAAAAATTAGAGTATATAAATATTAAAAAAATATCGCCAAAAATACAGAGGTTCGAATTCACTATGTTGACATTAAAAAAAATTTATCAGTGATAAACATATGTGAGTGTATCAAAGACTTACTAAGTTTAAATAAACTTAATACCATCATATAATTTTGTTCATCTAAAAAAACATTATTGAGTCTCTCAACTCTAAAAAGTCTTGTCGCAACGTTTTCGCGACGCGGAGCGGCCGACGTCCTCTTTCACAGGGTTTTGAAAAAATAAAAGAGATGGAGTCGCCACCAATCATTTTGGGTGTGATTGGTCACCTTTAAAAGAAAACATCATTTTGGGTGTGATTGGTCACCTTTAAAAGAAAACTGGTCTACGAAAAGAGAAATTAGGTTCGGGGGTCGTTTGAGTGTAGGGAAGGTACTAGCATCCTACAACACCCGTTAAAAACGGTAAGCCATATTTTATCTTATATTATCCAGTTAATTTTAAAACGTCCTTAATTTGAGAAGAAAAAATAAAAAATAAAAATACACATAATTTAAATTTAAACTAAATGTCTCAACTGATCCTGCCTTGGCTTTAAGATAAAGCAAGGACTCGATCTATGAGTGAAATAATCCATCAATGTTGCCAATTATCGCTTAATCCCATTACCAGGATTATACAACAAAACAAAGGTTTTAGAAGTCATTTAAGAAAATCAATTTTTAAAAATTTGAATTTAAAACCTGTTTTAAAATCAAATGCGATTCTTTGAAAATAAATTTAAAGTAGAATAAAAAAATCAATGTAAACATTTAATTTAATTAAAAGATTTGAAATAAATAAATCAATTAAAATTAAATTGAAATAAATCAATAGATCAATTAAAAGATTTGAAATAGATAATATTTGAAATCACACTCAAACGGAAGCTTTAATTTTTAGAGAAAATACCATTTGACCATTTATTTTAGAGACAATTGGGAAATAGGAGGTTTTAAGGGAAATAAAACGGCGGGAAGTTTTGAAAATTCAAATTCAATAGAAAATTATTTGGCCGTTTATTTCAGAGACAATGGGAGAATAAAAGATTTTAAGAGAAATAAAACGGTTGGAAGTTTTGAAAATTCAAATTCAATAGAAAATTATTTGGCCGTTTATTTCAGATACAATTGGAAAATAAAAGATTTTAAGAGAAATAAAACGGTTGGAAGCTTTGAAAATTCAACTTTCAATAGAAAATTATTTAGAAAAACTTGAAGATAGCATATAATGGCGTAAGAAGGGAAGAATAGAATAAAATTTAGGAGTTTAAGCTTAATCCTCAAGGTAAGGGAAAATATCCTTATTCCATCCTAGGATTTCAAAAAGAAACGTATTTGCAGGAAATAATAAATTTAGGAGTTAAAGCCCAATCCTCGAGATAAGGAAAATATCTTTTTAGCCCAATCCTCAAGATAAGGAAAATATCCTTATTCCATCCTAGGATTTAAAAAAGAAACGTATTTGCAGAAAATAATAAATTTAGGAGTTAAAGCTCAATCCTCAAGATAAGGAAAATATCCTTATTCCATCCTAGGATTTAAAAAAGAAACGTATTTGCAGAAAATAATAAATTTAGGAGTTAAAGCCCAATCCTCAAGATAAGGAAAATATCCTTATTCCATCCTAGGATTTAAAAAAGAAACGTATTTAAAAAAGAAACGTATTTGTAGGAAATAATAAATTTAGGAGTTAAAGCCTAATCCTCAAGATAAGGAAAATATCCTTATTCGATCCTAGGATTTCAAAAAAACGTATTTGCAGAAAATAATAAATTTAGGAGTTAAAGCCCAATCCTCAAGATAAGGAAAATATCCTTATTCCATCCTAGGATTTAAAAAAAGAAACGAAAACGAAGTATATCCTCAAGGTTGAAGGAAGAATCCTTCACCTATCCTGGGATTTAAATTTTTGTAGGATAGTAAGAACGAATCCCATTTTTATTAGAATGACCATCTAAAACAAAACTTTAAAAAAAAGTAAACAAAACAGAGTGAACATGGCATTATATGTACAGGGGTATTTGCAGGAAATAATTAATTTTCTCACCCGTTGTTCTCCTTCCTCCTCACACGCAATGCTTACAGCACAATCACTGTCAGAGTTTGCGAAGGTGATACGCCGCCGTACGGAGGTGGTGGGAGGTGATTCGTCGTCACTCGCCGTTGTGAAGGTTGCCACGAAGAGGGTATTTTAGCTTTTGTATTTCGTTTGTATTTCGTTTTCTCTATTCTCCCAAAAAGAATTCAGACTTTCTCTCCAAGAAAATTCTCTTCTCTATAACTTTTTCCTTCCCAAAAACCAGTTCCCCTAGAACCTCCTAATCACCTCTATTTATAGTGGTGATCTCATCCCCTTTTCCATTTTATATTCTAAATAAATTTAAATTCAAAATCCTAATCAAATCTAAAACTAACCAATCTAAACTAAATTAAAACCTCAAATCAAATTTTAAAAATTAAATGTCTTTCCCTATTTCTTTTCCCACAAATTTAAAATCAAATCTAAAACTAATCAATTTAAACCAAGTCAAATTTTTAAAATTAAATGTCTTTCCCTATTTCTTTTCCACAAATTTAAAATCAAATCTAAAACTAATCAAACTAAACCAAGTCAAATTTTTAAAATTAAATGTCTTTCCCTATTTCTTTTCCCACAAATTTAAAATCAAATCTAAAACTAATCAATCTAAACCAAGTCAAATTTTTAAAAATAAATGTCTTTCCCTATTTTTTTTCCATTTTAAATTCTAGATAAACCTAAATTCAAAATCAAATCTAAAACTAACCAATCTAAACAAAATTAAAATTTAAAGTCAAAGTGAAATTAAATGTCTTTCCATTCTCTTTTTCATTCTATATTCTAGATCAATCTAAATTCAAAATCCTAATCAAATCTAAAACTAACCCATCTAAACCAAATTAAAACCTCAAATCAAATTTTAAAATTAAATGTCTTTCCATCCCCTTTTCCATTTTATATCTAGATAAATCCAAATTTGAAATCCTAATCATATCTAAAGCATGTCTTTCCCTATTTCTTTTCCATTTTATATCTAGATAAATCCAAATTTGAAATCCTAATCATATCTAAAGCTAACCATCCTAAACCAAATTAAAAACTAAAGTCAAATTTCAAAATTAAATGTCTTTGAAAATTTCTTTAAACAAATCTATTTGAGAGATTTAAGTTTACAATTAATTTGAATTTATCTTGGCCAAAATAAATTCGAATTCTAAAATATATTTTTTTTATGAAGTTTATCTCTTTTTATTTTGCAACGGTAGTTTAATTAATGCGGGGATTGAACCCATGACCTTTTGGTCACCGGCACAACCCTATGCCAATTGAGCTATGCTCGGTTTGGCTGAAGTTTATCTCTTAAACAAACCTATTCGTAAGATTCAATTTTAAAAACAAATTGAGTTTATCTTGACCCAATTAAAATATAAAATCGAAATCCAAAAAATAAATGTTTTCTAATAAATTTTAAAATCCTGAATAGAAACCATAAAACTAAACCCTTCAAATAGAATGTTTTTTTCAAAAGTTCTTAAACGGGAGAAATTATTTTGTGCGTTTTCCCCAAAATCTCAAAAATAACAAGGAAAATAGGGAAGTAGGAGATTAAATGATTTTAATAATCCATTGAGCGAAACACAAGGAAAAACCCTCCAACGAGGAAAACCTAGCAATAATGATAAACAAGGCCGGACAAAATACGGTGTCTACAGCTTGCCCCCCTTTGTATATCCTTGAAGAATTGAAAGGGTATACAAATGAAAAAGACAAAGTATTTGGGGAGGCCAAGATTTGTTTATCATTAAGAACAATATGGGCCTAGGCTAGTGAAGTTACGACCACTATCCTTATATCAGGGCTCTACATAAATAAAACGGACCTGCTATTATCAGGCTCTACATAAATAAAACGGACCTGCTATTATCAGGCTTCGAACTACTACCGGGACTTGCCCGCAGACATAGAGTTCGATTTAACCAACAAAAATTTAAACGGACCTGCTATTATCAGGCTTCGAACTGCCAATCTTAGATTAGGGTTCGATTTAACCAACAGAATTTACGGGCCTGCTATTATCAGGCTTCGAACTGCTACCGGGACTTACCCGCTGACATAGAGTTCGATTTAACCAACATAAATTTAAACGGACCTGCTATTATCAGGCTTCGAACTGCCAATCTTAGATTAGGGTTCGATTTAACCAACAGAATTTACGGACCTGCTATTATCAGGCTTCGAACTGCCAATCTTAGATTAGGGTTCGATTTAACCAACAGAATTTACGGACCTGCTATTATCAGGCTTCGAACTGCTACCGGGACTTACCCGCTGACATAGAGTTCGATTTAACCAACATAAATTTAAACGGACCTGCTATTATCAGGCTTCGAACTGCCAATCTTAGATTAGGGTTCGATTTAACCAACAGAATTTACGGACCTGCTATTATCAGGCTTCGAACTGCTACCGGACTTACCCGCTGACATAGAGTTCGATTTAACCAACATAAATTTAAACGGACCTGCTATTATCAGGCTTCGAACTGCCAATCTTAGATTAGGGTTCGATTTAACCAACAGAATTTACGGACCTGCTATTATCAGGCTTCGAACTGCTACCGGGACTTACCCGCTGCCATAGAGTTCGATTTAACCAACAGAAATTTAAACGGACCTGCTATTATCAGGCTTCGAACTGCCAATCTTAGATTAGGGTTCGATTTAACCAACAGAATTTACGGACCTGCTATTATCAGGCTTCGAACTGCTACCGGGACTTACCCGCTGACATAGAGTTCGATTTAACCAACAAAAATTTAAACGGACCTGCTATTATCAGGCTTCGAACTGCCAATCTTAGATTAGGGTTCGATTTAACCAACAGAATTTACGGACCTGCTATTATCAGGCTTCGAACTGCTACCGGGACTTACCCGCTGACATAGAGTTCGATTTAACCAACATAAATTTAAACGGACCTGCTATTATCAGGCTTCGAACTGCCAATCTTAGATTAGGGTTCGATTTAACCAACAGAATTTACGGACCTGCTATTATCAGGCTTCGAACTGCTACCGGGACTTACCCGCTGACATAGAGTTCGATTTAACCAACAAAAATTTAAACGGACCTGCTATTATCAGGCTTCGAACTGCCAATCTTAGATTAGGGTTCGATTTAACCAACAGAATTTACGGACCTGCTATTATCAGGCTTCGAACTGCTACCGGGACTTACCCGCTGACATAGAGTTCGATTTAACCAACATAAATTTAAACGGACCTGCTATTATCAGGCTTCGAACTGCTACCGGGACTTACCCGCTGACATAGAGTTCGATTTAACCAACATAAATTTAAACGGACCTGCTATTATCAGGCTTCGAACTGCCAATCTTAGATTAGGGTTCGATTTAACCAACAGAATTTACGGACCTGCTATTATCAGGCTTCGAACTGCTACCGGGACTTACCCGCTGACATAGAGTTCGATTTAACCAACAGAAATTTAAACGGACCTGCTATTATCAGGCTTCGAACTGCCAATCTTAGATTAGGGTTCGATTTAACCAACAGAATTGACGGACCTGCTATTATCAGGCTTCGAACTGCTACCGGGACTTACCCGCTGACATAGAGTTCGATTTAACCAACATAAATTTAAACGGACCTGCTATTATCAGGCTTCGAACTGCCAATCTTAGATTAGGGTTCGATTTAACCAACATAAGACAACGGTTTTTGTTTCAAAATTTAGCTGGAAAGCAAAAGATAACGGTTTTTATTTCAAAACTTCGTTGTTAAAACATTTGAAAACGACTTTCTTTTTTAGATTTTAGAAATTCCCAAGAATATGCGGAGGTCCTAAATGTATGACCTATGAACTTCTGATCGACCCTCAAATGAGAATGTGACGCAAATGTGAATTGCAAAATATGATTGACTCGAATGTTGCGCAAAACATGAGTGTATGCGTTAGTGTGCAATGTAAAGGATGAAACAATGTATATTAATCCTGGAAAATGGCAATGTAATTTGATAATTTGATGAAGACATGCCTCATTTGCTTGGCTTGACCAAGGGACTTGACTTTTGAAAGCATGACGCAATGATGCATATGCATGCTAATGTGAATGCAACATGTGTGCATAATATGTTAAAGATAATGAATGCCATGAATGCAACACGTATGCATGTGCATTAACAAAATGTCATAGTTGTAGCATGTATGCATGAGCATGCTAGGAGTAGAATGACGGATGTCATGAACGCAGTATGTATGTACGATACTGATGTATCTGCATCCTAGGGATAAAATAATGTCATGAATGCAAATGTGTACGTATGTTGTCAAGAGTAGAAGAACCATTGAATGCAACGTGTGTACATGATGTGTTAAAGGTAATGAATGATTGAATGTATCATGTTGAGAGTAGATAAATGATTGAATGCAACGTGCATGCATAATATGTTAATGATAATGAATGACTGAATGTAACATGTATGCACAATTTATATGTCATTTTTTCCATGATGTAAATGATATCAACTTGCATGATTTGAATGCAGGATTTGTGAAAACAAATGCTTAATCAAAACGACTTTTGTGTTAGTGAAATGATCATTCCTGCTTAAGTCTATCGATCTTCAGCCAAAACTTTAGCAGAAATTAGATGAAAAATGATAGTGTCATCATCATTTTTTTTTTTTTTTTTTTTTTTTTTTTTTTTTTTTTTTTTTTTTCGGAATGCTTCACCTGAGAGGGATTAAACCTGTCAGTCATAGATCTCTCAACCATATTGGACATTGTAAGTTTTTGGGTAGATTCTCATGTGCTAGATTAGAGAACTTGAAAAGTAATTGATAACGTTTAAACAACTTTTGATTAAACTGCTTCATAATTTAGCCTTGGATGAACAAAAATGTTGAATTACAAGAAAATGAATTTAGATTTGTAATATTGTAATAAATGAAGGAAGGAATACGAAGGAAGATGTAATACTCGCATGCTTTAAGAAAATCTCTTGGACCATAAGAGATTGAAAATGTTTTTCCACATTTGAGCAAGAAATTGGAAATGAGTTTAGATGGAAAGATGACTGGTATGACTCCATTTCCTCGGACAAAAGTTTTGAGAGCTAGAAGTAACTTCTTAAGAAATCTCCGACTTCCTTTGAGTAAGCTCGAGATTTTGTTTTTGATTTGATCCAGCGTGGCAAAGGCGTAGACTTTGCCCTAGTATTGATGATGTTTGACTGGTGCGTGGCAAAGACGTAGGTTTTGCCCCATTATTGATGATGTTGACTGACGCGTCGCAAAGACGCAGGCTTTGCCCCAGTATTGATGATGTTGAAATGAGATACCTTGAGCTTTGTGAGATGTGACTTCTTGATCTATTAATTGCACCAATCTCGATTTTTTTTTTTTTTTTTTTTTTGTGGCAAGAGACGATGCAATAAAATATTTCAACTTGTTGACGGCGATTTCCTTCTGTTGTGGCAAAGAGGTGGGCTTTGCCCTAGTATTGCAAAGACGAAGGCTTTGCCCCAGTTTGAGTTGATGTTGATCCAGCGTGACATTGAAGATGTGCAAATGAGATACCCAAACTTTGTGAAATGTAGCTTCTTGATCTACTAATTGCACCAGTTTTTTTTTTTTTTTTTTTTTTTTTTTTTTTTCAAGACATGATGCAATAAAGTATTCCAACTTTGACGGTGGCTTTGCTCTATTGTGACAAAGACGTGGGTTTTGCCCCAGTTTGAGTTGATTTTGATCCAGCGTGACATTGAAGATGTGCAAACGAGATACCCAAACTTTGTGAAATGTAGCTGTTCACACGAGATTTCGACGAAGGATGGAGATTCGAACACGTGTAAATGAAATTTGAATTTGTATTTAATGTTTGTATCAGTGCGTAGTGGATTACAATCTCTAATGTTTATCCTCTGATTCTTTCTCTCTCAAATGTAAATGTATCTCGAGGGCTTTGCAGCTTGTTCTCGATGTTGGATTTGTTTCGAGGGCTTTGCAGCTTGTTCTCGATGTTGGATTTGTATCGAGGGCTTTGCAGCTTGTTCTCGATGTTGGATTTGTATCGAGGGCTTCGCAGCTTGTTCTCGATGTTGGATTTGTATCGAGGGCTTCGCAGCTTGTTCTCGATGTTGGATTTGTATCGAGGGCTTCTTAGCTTGTTCTCGATGTTGGATTTGTATCGAGGGCTTCGCAGCTTGTTCTCGATGTTGAATCTGCAGCTTCGCGTAGCGGTGAAGTCTTCAGATGTTTGAACTTGGAGTGGTGTTCAGTCTTCAGGATTCAGGGAGTCTTGTGAATTCTCTCTGAGCTCTTAGGAGAAGAAATTTTCTGAACCCTAAAAATGAAGAATGAGCTCTCTATTTATAGAGTTCTCATGGGCCTGGATCCAATGGGTTTGGGCTTAGATCCAATGGGCTTGGGTCCAATGGACTTTTGGGTTCTGGGCCCAATGGTTATTTGGGCTTGGGCCAAATTTACATTTAAATAACTTTTAGCCCGATTCGATTTCGAGCCCAATTGAGTCATGACCGAATTTGCTCGGTTAAGTTTATTCGATCCGCCGGCCGAGATGAAGACATGTGGCGACCGCTGATTGGCCGAAATTTCTCGGTCAACAAATGCCCCCTTTTTCGAGAGTTATGCACATGTACGTGTGGGTGAGTCTCGGAAAAGTTAAATTTTGAAATTGAAATGTAGGACACCCCTAATTTTGAATCTGCCTCGACATATCAATCTTATCGAAATATGAAATTTGGTCCATAAATCAATTCTTTTGATTGATACATCTTTCTATGCCAATTGACCAAAAAATATGAATTGGATTTACAATTTTGATTTTTCTTATTTGGCAGAAGCTTGACTTGAACTTTAGTAAATTCTTGTGTTCTACTTTAATTCCATTTTGGATGTAGAGTAGAGTTTTGGAGTTGCCCAATTGAATTTTGAATAGGATTTGACTTTGAACTTTACTCCAATTTCGAAGTGGGATAAAATTTGGAGTATACCCAAACCGCCAATTTCGATTCGAGACTTGGATTTAGATAAATTTTGACTCTAAATCATGCTTGGAAATAAAATTTGGAATATGCCCAAAATTTTAATTCTAGGAAAAACTATGATATTTTCTTGAAGTTTGGCTTGAATTCGGAGTAGAAGTGTTGAAAATTTTATTTTGGCATATTTGATTTGAGACTCGGATTTAGATAACTTCTGACTCTAAATCACGCTTGGAAATAAAATTTGGAATATGCCCAAAATTTTAATTTTAGGAAAATTTTGGGTTTTGCTGGAAATTTAGCTTGAATGAAAATTTGACTTGGTATAATTTTGGGATTCCAATCAATTTTGACATGAAGTTCGAAAATTTGAACTTAAGGTCATGATTATGGAAGGAAATTTAGAACCCACCTAAATTTCAAGTTGAATGAAGTATTACAATCTAAAGATAAATTGTAACAATAAATCTTCTTTGGCAAAGTGGAACATGTAGAACCTTTGTTTTCTTTGGTCTTGGGTTCAAGTCCACCTTTATACATATTTTTAGATAATTTTCTTAAACAGGCGCGCGCGATGATGGAGGCGCGCGCGAACTTGGAGGCGCGCGCGATGATGCAGGCGCGCGCGATGATGCAGGCGCACGCGAACTTGGAGGAGAACTTGGAGGCGCGCGCGATGATGCAGGCGCGCGCGATGATGCAGGCGCGCGCGAACTTGGAGGCGCGCGCGATGATGCAGGCGCGCACGATGATGCAGGCGCACGCGAACTTGGAGGAGAACTTGGAGGCGCGCGATGATGCAGGCGCGCGATGATGCAGGTGCGCGCGATGATGCACGATGATGCAGGCGCGCGAACTTGGAGGTGCGCGCGATGATGCAGGCGCGCGAACTTGGAGGTGCGCGCGATGATGGAGGCGCGCGCGATGATGCAGGCGCGCGAACTTGGAGGAGATGCGCAAAACTTGGAGATGCGCAAAACTTGGAGATGCGCAAACTTGCAGCAGAACTTGGAGATGCGCAAACTTGCAGCAGAACTTGGAGATGCGCAGAACTTGGAGATGCGCAAACTTGCAGCAGAACTTGGAGATGCGCAAACTTGCAGCAGAACTTGGAGATGCGCAAACTTGCAGCTGAACTTGGAGATTCGCAAACTTGCAGCTGAACTTGGAGATGCGCAAACTTGCAGCTGAACTTGGTGATGGGCAAACTTGCAGATGCGCAAACTTGCAGCAGAACTTGGAGATGCGCAAACTTGCAGCAGAACTTGGAGATGCGCAAACTTGCAGCAGAACTTGGAGATGCGCAAACTTGCAGCAGAACTTGGAGATGCGCAAACTTGCAACTGAACTTGGTGATGCGCAAACTTGCAGCTGAACTTGGAGATGCGCAAACTTGCAGCAGAACTTGGAGATGCGCAAACTTGCAGCAGAACTTGGAGATGCGCAAACTTGCAGCTGAACTTGGAGATGCGCAAACTTGCAGCTGAACTTGGAGATTCGCAAACTTGCAGCTGAACTTGGAGATGCGCAAACTTGCAGCTGAACTTGGTGATGGGCAAACTTGCAACTGAACTTGGTGATGGGCAAACTTGCAACTGAACTTGGAGATGCGCAAACTTGCAACTGAACTTGGTGATGCGCAAACTTGCAGCAGAACTTGGAGATGCGCAAACTTGCAGCAGAACTTGGAGATGCGCAAACTTGCAGCAGAACTTGGAGATGCGCAAACTTGCAACTGAACTTGGTGATGCGCAAACTTGCAGCTGAACTTGGAGATGCGCAGAACTTGGAGATGCGCAAACTTGCAGCAGAACTTGGAGATGCGCAAACTTGCAGCTGAACTTGGAGATGCGCAAACTTGCAGCTGAACTTGGAGATTCGCAAACTTGCAGCTGAACTTGGAGATGCGCAAACTTGCAGCTGAACTTGGTGATGGGCAAACTTGCAACTGAACTTGGTGATGGGCAAACTTGCAACTGAACTTGGAGATGCGCAAACTTGCAACTGAACTTGGAGATGCGCAAACTTGCAGCTGAACTTGGAGATGCGCAAACTTGCAGCTGAACTTGGTGATGGGCAAACTTGCAACTGAACTTGGTGATGGGCAAACTTGCAACTGAACTTGGAGATGCGCAAACTTGCAACTGAACTTGGAGATGCGCAAACTTGCAGCAGAACTTGGTGATGCGCAAACTTGCAATTGAACTTGGTAATGCGCAGTGATGGAAATTTGATTTGGCCTAATAACAAGCTGAATGAAATATTACAATCTGAAGTCAAATAGTAATAATGAAGCTTGTTTGGCGTAGTGGAATTGGTACTATCATTGCTTCTTTTGCTCTTGAGTTCGAACATCGATTACGTACCCTTGAATGGAAGGGATCAAGTCATATCGTAGTTCAAATGGAATGTAATCCTTTTTTTTTATTGTTGTGACTGAACTTAAAGTATATATATATTTTTTCTTTAAGTTGCCTACGTACCCTTAGATGGAAGGGATCAAGTCATAACGTAGTTCAGGTTACATGATGAATGATCGATTTTTTTTTTTTTTTTTTTTTATTTTGGGCCGTTCACCTTTTAAGCTCATGCGGGCCAGGAGCAACATGTAGTTTATACTCTTACGTTAAGGAGTATTACATTGTTTTTTTGTTTTTTTTTACTTGGGCCGTTCACCTTTTAAGCTCGTGCGGGCCAGGAGCAACATGTAGTTTATACTCTTACGTTAAGGAGTATTACATTTTAAAATATCTTATCTTCATTACGGTCTTGATCAGATCCTTCGTTTGTAGGATTGGTTAGAATGATGATATTTTTCTTCACCTTCAAGGAGCCTTCTGTATTTATGAGAACAGATAATTTCCTCTTCATGCGCGAAGGAACACGACTATGAATCTTCTTGTTGCTATTTACTTCATCGAAGAGTCTTGCCCCTACGGTCTTCATCTTTCCTTCCTGTTGATCACTTGTCCCTTTGAGGCGATCAAAAACAGATGTTGAAGGTCGGTCTTTCTTTGATGTGGAGACGCTTAACCTTTGGAAAGCTGAAGTTCGAGTGGAGGTAGAAGTTAGACATGAATTTTCTTCTTTTGTCGCGGCCATACTCATCCTTTGGAAGACCGAAGTTCGAGTAGTTGAAGGCTTGATGCGATTGAAGACAGAAGTTCTTTGGTCGACTTCTTTTGAGTCGTCGACTTCTTCTGCATTGATGTAGCATGAACTTGCACAAATTTCTTCCTCTTTCTTGATGGGAAGGAAACTTTTTGAGAAAAATTCTTTTAAAGTCACCTGTCGTCGAGGTTGAGAAAAATATTTGTTTTCTCTTCTCTCGTGTTTAGGCTTCCTCGAATTGATTCTTCTTTTCTTCTTTGGAAGTTTATTGTTTCGTTTATCATCTCGAAGTATGTAATCTTCTTTCTGGACAGGTCTTTGTCGTCGTATTTTCTGACGAGCCACAATGGTCCAACCTTTATCCTCATTTCTGACGGCCTCAGGTTTTACCTGAGAAATTTGCTTTGGGGTTTCATGTCTGAACCAAACAATTATTGGTTCGAAGGTCCCAAACTGGATCAGGCTTTCCTTTTGCTTATCAAATGAGGCTGGAAATAATTGAGCGTCGGAGTTCATTGTTACTGCAGCGTGGTTTGATTGAGCTATTTCATCTAAGTCTAGCTCAATTTTTCCTTCTTTAGCTAACCTTAGAATTAGCTCCTTTAGGACGAAACATTTTTTTACCGGATGACTGATAACTCGATGATACTTACAATAGTTGGGATCATCGACTTTGTCCATTTCTTCCGGGCGCCTACACTCGGGAAACTCAATCAGTCTTGTTTCCAGTAGTTGCTCTAACATGTCAGGAATGTCAGAGTCTGGGAACGGATAGACTTTTTCTTGTCTTTCTTTTAAAGTTAGGCGATGTTTCTCGCCTCCGTCATTTCTTCTTTCTGTCCTGTTTTCCTTTCCTTTTGAGGAAAACCTTACAGGGGTTGTGCTGACGACCATGGATTCTTCCACGACATTTTTCGTGATTTTTTCGATTTCGCTTACTTCTTTATTTATTTTCTTTATATCTGGGATTAAGAGGTCCCTGGTCCCTCTGTTGGCGATACTCAACTCCATATCGTGGGCGCGAGTCGCTAACTCTTCAAATGTTTGGGGCTTTATCCCTTGTAGGATGTAGTGAAGTCCCCAATGCATGCCGCCGATGCACATCTCGACAGCAGACACTTCTGTGAGTCGGTCCTTGCAGTCAAGACTTAATGATCTCCAACGGTTGATGAAATCGATGACTGGCTCGCCCATCCTTTGGTTAGCGTGTGAGAGTTCGGTCATGCTGACTGTTCGCCTCGTGCTGTAGAAGCGATTCAGGAAGTCTCTCTCAAATTGTTCCCAACTGTCAATCGTCTCGGGCTCCAAGTCGGTGTACCAGTCAAAGGCGTTTCCTTTCAAAGTTCGGACGAATTGCCTAACCAACAAGTCTCCGCGAGTTCCAGCGTTCTCGCACGTTTCGACGAAGTGGGCAATGTGTTGTTTAGGATTGCCCTTCCCATCGAACTGTTGAAATTTCGGCGGCTGGTACCCAGTGGGCATTCTCAAGTTGTCGATCCTCTTTGTATACGGTTTGGTATACAAGAGGGAGCTTTGGGTGGGTCCACCGTATTGAGCTCTGATAGTGTTCGTGATCATGTCCTGCAGTTGTTGGACAGACAGCGAAGCGACCGACGTTGAGTGATGCGGTTGGTCTTCTTGGATGACATTTTTTTCTTTGTCATTCCTCCTTGCTGCAGGAGTTAGACTTGACTCCGCGACCTCACGACTTTGCATCTGGCTCCTCAGTTGGGCAATCTCGAAGTCTTTGTCCTCGACTGCTTTCATCAAGAAGCTAATTTTCTTTTCCATTTCAGCCATCGCTTCGTCGTTAGTGCGCGCATCCGCCATCATTACAGATACGTTGGAGTCAGACACCTTCTCCGGCTGATGAGAGGAGGGAACAACCTCATCGAACAAGGGATTATCCTTGATGATTATCCCAACCTGCGCAGACTCCGTCAGTCGCTTGTATATTTTGCTCACGATGGCAGAAGTGTGCTCGCCCGTCTGCGAGACTTCTTTGATGACGCGGCTGCGGGTGACAGGTCCCCTGTAAGGGCTGTTGGAACTGACAGCCTGGAATGTTGTTTTCTTTGATGCCATTGTTACTTTTTGTTGAGAGAAAGAGATGAAAGGTAGAGAGGTCCCACTGGGCGTGCCAATCTGTTCACACGAGATTTCGACGAAGGATGGAGATTCGAACACGTGTAAATGAAATTTGAATTTGTATTTAATGTTTGTATCAGTGCGTAGTGGATTACAATCTCTAATGTTTATCCTCTGATTCTTTCTCTCTCAAATGTAAATGTATCTCGAGGGCTTTGCAGCTTGTTCTCGATGTTGGATTTGTTTCGAGGGCTTTGCAGCTTGTTCTCGATGTTGGATTTGTATCGAGGGCTTTGCAGCTTGTTCTCGATGTTGGATTTGTATCGAGGGCTTCGCAGCTTGTTCTCGATGTTGGATTTGTATCGAGGGCTTCGCAGCTTGTTCTCGATGTTGGATTTGTATCGAGGGCTTCTTAGCTTGTTCTCGATGTTGGATTTGTATCGAGGGCTTCGCAGCTTGTTCTCGATGTTGAATCTGCAGCTTCGCGTAGCGGTGAAGTCTTCAGATGTTTGAACTTGGAGTGGTGTTCAGTCTTCAGGATTCAGGGAGTCTTGTGAATTCTCTCTGAGCTCTTAGGAGAAGAAATTTTCTGAACCCTAAAAATGAAGAATGAGCTCTCTATTTATAGAGTTCTCATGGGCCTGGATCCAATGGGTTTGGGCTTAGATCCAATGGGCTTGGGTCCAATGGACTTTTGGGTTCTGGGCCCAATGGTTATTTGGGCTTGGGCCAAATTTACATTTAAATAACTTTTAGCCCGATTCGATTTCGAGCCCAATTGAGTCATGACCGAATTTGCTCGGTTAAGTTTATTCGATCCGCCGGCCGAGATGAAGACATGTGGCGACCGCTGATTGGCCGAAATTTCTCGGTCAACAGTAGCTTCTTGATCTACTAATTGCACCAGTTTTTTTTCTTTTTTTTTCAAGACATGATGCAATAAAGTATTCCAACTTGGACGGTGGCTTTGCTCTATTGTGGCAAAGACGTGGGTTTTTCCCCAGTGTTGCAAAGACGAAGGCTTTGCCCCATTTGCAAAGGTGAAAGTTTTGCCCTCAGTTTTGTTGTTGTTCAAGTGAGACACTTGACGCTTTGTGAGATGTAGATTCTTGATGCACCATTTTTTTTTTTTTTATAGCAAGGAAAAGTGCAATAAGATGCTAAAGCTTTGACGACGACTTCACTCTACTGGCAAAGACGTGGGCTTTGCCCCAGTGTTGCGAAGATGAGATCCTGTGTGGCTCAGACATAAGTTTTATCCTGATGTGGCAAAAACGTATGCTTTGCTCCAGCTTATTGATTTATCGCGGTGACCTTTCAGCATCTTCAAGATGTAGCTTTTATTGCATCATCCTCGCGTTTTTTTTTTTTTTTTTTTTTTTTTTTTTTTTCCAAAAACATGGTGCAACCAGACCCTAATGCTACATTAGAAGACATTCCATATGATTTCTTTATCCATGCTCCTTGGAATCGTGATGATGTTAACCCCGAGCAAAAACCTCGAGATAATCTCGAAAGTTACTATCTTTCTAGCTCTCGAAACCAATTATCCTTAGTCCTGGAATCAATTTCTAACCGAAGGAAGAGATATCAAAGAATAGGAAAAAGGAGAATGATTTTATAAAGATGAAGTTGAAATAGTTGTACATGAGAAATTACGAGTCTTAATTATGAAGCAGTAAATCACAAGTGTTCGACACTATTTCATTACGTTTGAAGCTCTCTCGGTAACTTCGGGTGGATAATTTTGAGAGGTCCGCCACATAATTGAGTGTGACATGGTTTGCAAAAGGCTTGGTGGGTAAAAAAAAGTAGAGATACACCGTAAAAATGTAGATAATGAGATTAACCTTAGATTTTACGGTGGATCTACAAATTGAGTAAATTGCCTCAAAATTATGTGTGGCATGCAGGTAAAGGTTTTACACTGAGTAATTTTGGACTCTCACTGTAAGATGGGTTTGCCCCAATGTGATAATTAGAACACTGTTCCTGGGATTTCCATGGGGGGTATGATGGTAGTATAAATTTTAGCACATGAGGAGATAATGAATGTCAAAATACAGCTTCTCTCGAATTTGGAGTTTGGCTTAACAATTAAGCCTGAGAAGAATATTTTGAAAGGTTATAAAAATGGTTGAGACTTGACAAATTTCTCATAGAAAGTCGTGAAAGCACCCATTTTTTATTTTTTATTTTATTTTTTATTTTATTTTTTATTTTTTTTTTAAATGATAATTCACCCTCATTTGTCTTTAATTCATGCTAAGGTTTCAACTAATAAGAACGATCAAAGAAATCACAAGGATGATCAAAGTAACTTAGAAAGATATTTTTTCCTTTTTCAAAGATGCGAGTGATGAGATGGATGATGTAATAAACTTGACATTACTTTTGCGAAATATGCACATGATATGATTATTGAAAAATACATTTTTTTAGGGTCTATGACTTGATATGCCAAAGTGAGACAATGCATGAAATTATTACCACATGATTTTATGCAATTAAGAACAACCAAAATCTTTGAACGACTTGATATGCGATAATGCATGCATGAACGACATGATATAATGTAATGTAACTGATTTTGTATTTGATTTTTTGTTTGTAATCCGAGATGAAAAAATATGATGCAGCATATGATTTTATTTTTTTGTGAATTTCTATGTATGCATTTTTTTAATTCTATGTATGTCATGCAAAATGAAATAATGTATGCATGGACACTCTCTATGATGCAGATTTGTATGCAAATGAGCTAATGCCGAAATATTTTTTATGATGTTATGAATTTTGGTGCATGTACACGATGATACAATTCAACAAATGAAGAAATGTTATGACTTCTGTTCAGATGAGATAATGCATGAACATCCTTCATGATGTGATGATTGATGAACTTTGATGCATGCTTAATGAATTAACGATGTATGAACATCTTTTGGTGAATGCATGATGTTATGCCATTGAATGATTATTTGACATGCGAAATGAGTGTATGATGCATGAACATTTTTTTAATGCATGATGATATGCAAATGAATGATTATTCGACATGCGAAATGAGTTTATAAAAAATGAACATTTTTTTGAGATTTTATGTTTTATGACTTGCGCAGAATAAGATAATGCATGAATGAATGTTTTTATTACGTGTGTACCTTAAGATAATGCATGAATGAATGTTTTTATTACGTGTGTACCTGTGAAATGACATAATGCAATACGAGATTATTTTTTGATATGCAAAATGCAAGAATCAATATTTTATTACACGTGCACGTGTGAAATGACACCATGCAACATGAAATGATTTTTGACATGCAAAAGCAAGAATTGATGTTTTTATTATGTGTGCACGTGTGACATGACACCATGCAATATGATGATTCTGACATGCAAAATGCAATTTATGAATGATTTTTTATTACAGGTGCACGTGTGAAATGACACCATGCAATATGAAATGATTTTTGAAATGCAAAATGTAAGAATTGAATGATTTCTCTATGATTTTACGCATGAGAAGATGCATGAGCATTGTTTTCTATGCAAAATGATTTTATGCGTGCGTGAGATGACATCATGCAATTGATGAAATGATCTTCTATGATTTTATGCATGAGAAGATGCACGAATATTTTTCCCTATGCAAAAAGATTTTTAACATGTATGAATGTAGATTTTATTATGCATGAGTGCGATGACATTATGCAATTGATGAAATGATTTTTACATGCAAAATGCATGAATTGATGTTTTTACTAGATGTGCACGTGTGAAATAACACCATACAAACATAAGACAATGCATGTTATGTATGAATTTTTCTATGTACGCATGATATTGTGCAAATGATGGATTAAAAATGATAAATATTTTTGGAATGAACATTTGCATGCATGTAAATGATTTGTTCTTTTTTTTTAATTTTTGTATGTCATGTAAAATGACGTAATGACGCACGAAGCTTTTTATTTCATTTTATTTTATTTTATTAATGAATGCAAATGATTTTTTTAGATTTTGTATGTCACGCAAAATGACGCAATTTATGAATTTTTATTTATGCATGAATAATGAAATGAAATTTGATTTTTTCTTTACGATGCATAGATGAGATGAAATTAACGAAATGATTTTTTTATTTTTTATGCATGTCTAACCTTAAATGCTTTTAGGAAGGAAACATTTTTTTTTAACGAAGAACTTTATTTGATGAGAACCCGATGACTCGTGAAAAAATGCATGATTCTTTAAATTCTAAGGTGTAGAAATACAAATATTTTTTTGTTTTTGTTTTTTTGAAAAATCGACGTGAGGAACGAATATCACTAGAAGAAAATTTTCTGAAAACGAAAAAAAAATGACAAATGAACGAAGACTTTTCGTGCGCCTTTACGTGGCAGGTTCATCCTTCCGCAGGTCGACATTACTCGACTCTCCATTCAAAACCTAAACAAAGAGGTCCCCAATAATTGAATGCTAAAAATTAGCAACCGAATTAATTTGAACGTGAATCTCGTGCGCCATACAAGGGCGATTATGTCCCTTTGAAGGTCAGCATTACTCGATTATCAGTTCTAAATTGGGGTACAACTCGGATGTAAAATAAAATTGATTTTGATTTTTTTTTTTTTTTGAAAAACACATATAATGAAATTAATAAACACGTCACTCGAGAACATGAATGAAACACACAACATAGGATATAAGCACGAGAATAAAACATGCGACAAAGTAGGCGTATCCTACAGTTCAGAGTTTAGATAAATAATGGTTAGCCCTAGGATGTATATGAGTGTAATTTAGGTTCTAAACAATCCTAGTAAAAACGGCCCCCGAGGTTTCCAACTGATTAAACAGTGCGAATAGCTCGAGTGGAGAATTTCATGTGCCTGCACGAGAACCGAAGTTCCACGAAGGTCACACTACTCAATCTCCGAATCTAATCCTAAAGGGTAGAGCCCGGGTAGGAGGCTCGTGAATGTTTGTGAGGGAAGCATGATTATGCGATAAGCAGGAAAGAAATCGAGAACAACAGAAATAAGAACCCGACAAAATTAGTATGCATGAGAGAAGCAACAAAAACATAAAGATAAATAAACGACGATTGGCTCTCGGATGCATATGAGTGTGGTTTAGGTTTTAAACAGTCCTAGAAGAAACGGTCCCCGAGCTTTCCAACTAATAAACAGCGTGGATAGCTCGAGTGGAGAATTTCATGCGCCTGCACGAGAACCGAAGTTCCACGAAGGTCACACTACTCAATCTCCGAATCTAGTCCTAAAGGGTAGAGCCCGGGTAGGAGGCTTGTGCTTGTGTGCGAGGAATGTGTGATCATACAAACGATGGGAAATAAAATACGAATATTAATAATAGCAGCATGAGATAAGTAATATATAATCAACACGACGACTGACCCTAGGATGTAATTGAGTGTGGTCTATGCTCTAAACAGTCCTAGAAGAAACGGTCCCCGAGCTTTCCAACTAATTAAACAGCGTGGACAGCTCGAGTGGAGAATTTCATGCGCCTGCACGAGAACCGAAGTTCCACGAAGGTCACACTACTCAATCTCCGAATCTAATCCTAAAGGATAGAGCCCGGGTAGGAGGCTCGTGATTTTGTGTGAAATGTATGAATCATGCAATAATAAGTAAATTTAAACAAAGCTAGTTAATTAAGATAACATAATTCAATAAATAAAAATAAACAAGGACCAAAAAGAAAAATCAGATAAATGTAAGATAACATGCAATGACCTAGACCCACTAAAAAATGTCCCCAGTGGAGTCGCCATGCTGTCGCAACGTTTTCGCGACGCGGAGCGGCCGACGTCCTCTTTCACAGGGTTTTGAAAAAATAAAAGAGATGGAGTCGCCACCAATCATTTTGGGTGTGATTGGTCACCTTTAAAAGAAAACTGGTCTACGAAAAGAGAAATTAGGTTCGGGGGTCGTTTGAGTGTAGGGAAGGTACTAGCATCCTACAACACCCGTTAAAAACGGTAAGCCATATTTTATCTTATATTATCCAGTTAATTTTAAAACGTCCTTAATTTGAGAAGAAAAAATAAAAAATAAAAATACACATAATTTAAATTTAAACTAAATGTCTCAACTGATCCTGCCTTGGCTTTAAGATAAAGCAAGGACTCGATCTATGAGTGAAATAATCCATCAATGTTGCCAATTATCGCTTAATCCCATTACCAGGATTATACAACAAAACAAAGGTTTTAGAAGTCATTTAAGAAAATCAATTTTTAAAAATTTGAATTTAAAACCTGTTTTAAAATCAAATGCGATTCTTTGAAAATAAATTTAAAGTAGAATAAAAAAATCAATGTAAACATTTAATTTAATTAAAAGATTTGAAATAAATAAATCAATTAAAATTAAATTGAAATAAATCAATAGATCAATTAAAAGATTTGAAATAGATAATATTTGAAATCACACTCAAACGGAAGCTTTAATTTTTAGAGAAAATACCATTTGACCATTTATTTTAGAGACAATTGGGAAATAGGAGGTTTTAAGGGAAATAAAACGGCGGGAAGTTTTGAAAATTCAAATTCAATAGAAAATTATTTGGCCGTTTATTTCAGAGACAATGGGAGAATAAAAGATTTTAAGAGAAATAAAACGGTTGGAAGTTTTGAAAATTCAAATTCAATAGAAAATTATTTGGCCGTTTATTTCAGATACAATTGGAAAATAAAAGATTTTAAGAGAAATAAAACGGTTGGAAGCTTTGAAAATTCAACTTTCAATAGAAAATTATTTAGAAAAACTTGAAGATAGCATATAATGGCGTAAGAAGGGAAGAATAGAATAAAATTTAGGAGTTTAAGCTTAATCCTCAAGGTAAGGGAAAATATCCTTATTCCATCCTAGGATTTCAAAAAGAAACGTATTTGCAGGAAATAATAAATTTAGGAGTTAAAGCCCAATCCTCAAGATAAGGAAAATATCTTTTTAGCCCAATCCTCAAGATAAGGAAAATATCCTTATTCCATCCTAGGATTTAAAAAAGAAACGTATTTGCAGAAAATAATAAATTTAGGAGTTAAAGCCCAATCCTCAAGATAAGGAAAATATCTTTTTAGCCCAATCCTCAAGATAAGGAAAATATCCTTATTCCATCCTAGGATTTAAAAAAGAAACGTATTTGCAGAAAATAATAAATTTAGGAGTTAAAGCCCAATCCTCAAGATAAGGAAAATATCCTTATTCCATCCTAGGATTTAAAAAAGAAACGTATTTGCAGAAAATAATAAATTTAGGAGTTAAAGCCCAATCCTCAAGATAAGGAAAATATCCTTATTCCATCCTAGGATTTAAAAAAGAAACGTATTTAAAAAAGAAACGTATTTGTAAGAAATAATAAATTTAGGAGTTAAAGCCTAATCCTCAAGATAAGGAAAATATCCTTATTCGATCCTAGGATTTCAAAAAAACGTATTTGCAGAAAATAATAAATTTAGAAGTTAAAGCCCAATCCTCAAGATAAGGAAAATATCCTTATTCCATCCTAGGATTTAAAAAAAGAAACGAAAACGAAGTATATCCTCAAGGTTGAAGGAAGAATCCTTCACCTATCCTGGGATTTAAATTTTTGTAGGATAGTAAGAACGAATCCCATTTTTATTAGAATGACCATCTAAAACAAAACTTTAAAAAAAAGTAAACAAAACAGAGTGAACATGGCATTATATGTACAGGGGTATTTGCAGGAAATAATTAATTTTCTCACCCGTTGTTCTCCTTCCTCCTCACACGCAATGCTTACAGCACAATCACTGTCAGAGTTTGCGAAGGTGATACGCCGCCGTACGGAGGTGGTGGGAGGTGATTCGTCGTCACCCGCCGTTGTGAAGGTTGCCACTAGGGGTGTTCAACCAACCCGGTAACCCGAAAAACCGGACCAACCCAACCCAAAATAGCAGGGTTGGGTTGGGTTAAAACAGCTTCCGGTTTGGGTTGGGTCAAAATTTTCAAGAACTGACCGGTTCGGTTCGGGTCTTGGGTTCAACCAATTTTTTTTCGGTTCAACCCGAACCGAACCGGTTTTATATATATTTATAAGGATTTCTATTTTAGGTTTGCCTCATTCACAAGTCACATACGTGGATACCAGTACGCCAATCGTCATACTTCTCTCAATCTCCATGGACGATGAGTTTTGAGTTTTGACGCAGTCGCCGTTTGATCGTCTCTCCCGCCTTCAAAAATCTGATTCTCTCCATATCCTCGCCTTCGTCATTCTCTCCATACTCATTTTTGTTCGCCCTCGCTCTCTCCGACACGCCCTAGCTGCCCTAGCCCCCAACGCTTGTAAGCCTTGCCTCCAAAAATCACGTTGTTGCACCCTGCTGCCTGCTGGTAAACAATTTTTTTTTAAGCTAATCATTAATTTACCTTCTAATTTAATTTTAGTTTGTATTGTACAATTTTTTTAAGTTTAAACATTAATTTACCTTCTAATTTAATTAGTTTGTATTGTACAGAATATTTGTGTTCTTTCGAAGTCATCACCACGTAGTTGAACAAGGAGGAATCACCCATATTTAACTTCAACCACTAACATTTGTAAGCTTTCCATTCATTTATTTATCCCTTTCAAAATGCATAAACAGAAGCTTCTAATAGCATTTCTTCTGAGATTATACCCACTTCAAAATCTATTGCAAAAAATGAGGAGATTGTTATTTATTTTAGTTTAATTTATTTATCCCTTTCAAAATGCATAAACAGAAGCTTCTGATAGCATTTGAACTTGTTTTAAACTTCTTATTTCACATGTTACTGATGTTAATGTAAGTTGATTGTTATTTATTTTAATTTAATTTATTTTATAGATGGACAAAAGTAGTACAAATACAAGTGGTTCTAATGAAGAAACTCATCATTCTCCTCCTCTTCCTCGACTAGACCAAATTTCTAAACCACCCTTGCCTCCAAAGTCTACTAGAAAGAGGCCTAATAAACCAACTTCTTCTGTGTGGGATCATTTCACAAAAACTGAAGTGAATACTAATGATGGAGCTAGGTGCAAGTGTAATTATTGTGATAAGGATTATGCATGCGACACTAATAGTTGTGGAACTAGCACACTATGGAAGCACTTAAAAAATCAGTGTAAAAAGTATCCATATAGAAAACAAGAAAAAGGACAAACCACATTAGCTCTTGTACCTTCTAATGATGGAAAAGGAGGCAATGCTAGTAACTTCGTGACTACATTATTTAGTCA
Organism: Herpetospermum pedunculosum; assembly: GCA_028017165.1. NCBI lineage: Eukaryota > Viridiplantae > Streptophyta > Magnoliopsida > Cucurbitales > Cucurbitaceae > Herpetospermum > Herpetospermum pedunculosum. Next base: position 59,841,151 of record CM051525.1, read on the forward strand.
ACAAGCTTGTAGAACAGCATGTGCGAAGATGATAATTATTGATGAGTTGTCTTTCAAATTCGTAGAGAATGAGGGTTTTAGAAACTTTTGTAGTATTTCATGCCCTAAGTTTGACCTTCCATCAAGAGTAACGGTTGCTAGGGATGTGTTTCAACTTTATCTTGAAGAGAGAAAGAAGTTGAAATCTTTTTTAGGTAAAAACTCTCAGAGAGTTTGTCTCACAACAGACACTTGGACTTCGTTGCAAAATGTTAACTACATGGTACTCACTGCACACTTTATTGATTATGACTGGTTTCTGCATAAAAAGATTTTGAACTTTTGTCAAGTTGCTAATCATAAGGGAGAGACTATTGGCAAGCTGATTGAGAGTTGTTTGTTGGAATGGGGGATCGACAAAATATTTTCCATCACTGTCGATAATGCAAGTTCTAATGATGTGGCTATTACTTATATTAAGAGAAGACTAAAAAGTTGGAAATCTGTTGTCTTAGATGGAGAACTATTACACATGAGGTGTTGTGCTCACATAATTAACTTGATTGTGAACGATGGGTTGAAAGATATACATGACTCAATTGCTAGTGTTCGTAATGCAGTAAGATATGTTCGATCATCACCTAAGAGATTGACAAGGTTTAAAGCTTGTGTGCAACAAGAGAAAATTGAGAGTAAAGCTCTTGTTTGTTTAGATGTGTCAACTAGGTGGAATTCTACCTATTTGATGCTTGATCATGCAATGAAATTTGAGAAAGCTTTTAAAATCTTAGAGGAAGAGGAGTCAGATTTTGTTGATTATTTCGAGGAAAATGACCAAGGAAATAAAAGATTGGGGCCACCAAATATATCTGATTGGGTAAATGTAAAGGTGTTTGTTAAGTTTTTGAAGAAGTTTTATGATGTCACTACAAAGATAAGTGGCTCTTTATATGTGACTTCTAATGTTGGTTTTCATGAACTTCATAGTATTCAAGTGACTTTAATCAAATGGAGCAAAAATCCCAACTCTATTCTATGTAATATGGCTTCAAATATGAAGAAAAAATTTGACAAGTATTGGGGTTCAGTTGAGAAGATGAATAAATTGATATTTCTTGCTGTTGTGCTTGATCCTCGTTACAAGTTGGATTATGTGTCGTTCTGCTTTTCTAATGTTTATGAGAATGACGTGGTTAAAACCATGATTAATGATCTGAAGATATATTTAATTCGTATGTATGACTTTTACAAATCATGTGACCGCACTGGAGCTACTAGTAGTGATTCCCAACAATCAAGTTCTTCTAGCACTAGTATAGACATAGACACGAGTGTTGATGGTGAAGAAGAAGAAAATCCGCAATTAAGTTATAAGAAGAGGAGAGAAGAGAAAAGTTCAATGGAAGTGAAGAATGACGTGGATCGATATTTGTGTGAGCCTAATGAGGAAGTAAATGATGATTTAGATATTTTGTTTTGGTGGAAAATGAATAGCCATAAATACCGTATTTTGTCAAAAATTGCCCAAGATGTTTTGGCAGTTCCGGTGTCTACTGTGGCTTCTGAATCTGCATTTAGTACGGGAGGGAGGATTCTTGATTCTTTTAGAAGTTCTTTGACTCCGAAAACAGTGGAGGCTTTGATATGTTCGCAAAATTGGATTCGTGGTAGCTCAATGTTACTAGATCTTCCTTCTCAGCTTGAAGAGTTAGAGACTTGTGATAAGATTGAATCAGGTAATTAATTTTTTTTATAGTTATGAATTTATAGTGTATTATAATCAAATAAATAATTATATATTTACTATTTAGTTTTGTTTAGTTTGTTTTCTAGAGACGGTACCCCTCTCCACCATTGTGAAATAATGGATTCGAGTAGATTGATCATTTTAATTGTAAGTGATTTTTATATCATATATTGATAAGTATTCTTTTCTTTTGTTATATACAATTTTTTATAATATTAAATTTTGTTTGTTGTATTTATATTTTCAGATCTTGACGTTAAAAGCAGAAGCTTAAGATTGAAGAACTAAGTCTAATGCTGGTGGACGTGATGGTGCCAATTCAATGAATTTAAAAATTCTTTTAAAATTTTAAGAATTTAGTATCGTAATAGATTTATAGTTGAATTACTTAACATATATTTTTTTTAATCACCGTAGTTTATTTTGAAGTTTAATTCTTTATTGTGTTAATTTAGAATACATACTTTTATATTTTAGGGTTGTTATTTAGTTTAAGACATTTGAAGTTTTTTAGTACTTAATATTTTTATATTTAAGTATATTTGAAGTTAATTTTTTAGATGAATTTAATTTTATTTAAATATAAATGAAAGGTACAATTGAGGTTATACAAGCATAATGACGATTGATTATAAAATATAATAAAATAAAATAAAATAAACTGAACCCGGTGACCCAATCCGACCCAACCCGATTTTTTTGAGTTGGGTTGGGTTGGGTTGGACAAACAAATAGGGTTGATTGGGTTGAGGATTTGACCAACCCGAATTTTTGGGTTGGTCCAAAAACTTCCCTCAACCCAACCCAACCCAACCCACGTACACCCCTAGTTGCCACGAAGAGGGTATTTTAGCTTTTGTATTTCGTTTGTATTTCGTTTTCTCTATTCTCCCAAAAAGAATTCAGACTTTCTCTCCAAGAAAATTCTCTTCTCTATAACTTTTTCCTTCCCAAAAACCAGTTCCCCTAGAACCTTCTAATCACCTCTATTTATAGTGGTGATCTCATCCCCTTTTCCATTTTATATTCTAAATAAATTTAAATTCAAAATCCTAATCAAATCTAAATCTAAACTAAATTAAAACCTCAAATCAAATTTTAAAAATTAAATGTCTTTCCCTATTTCTTTTCCCACAAATTTAAAATCAAATCTAAAACTAATCAATTTAAACCAAGTCAAATTTTTAAAATTAAATGTCTTTCCCTATTTCTTTTCCACAAATTTAAAATCAAATCTAAAACTAATCAAACTAAACCAAGTCAAATTTTTAAAATTAAATGTCTTTCCCTATTTCTTTTCCCACAAATTTAAAATCAAATCTAAAACTAATCAATCTAAACCAAGTCAAATTTTTAAAAATAAATGTCTTTCCCTATTTTTTTTCCATTTTAAATTCTAGATAAACCTAAATTCAAAATCAAATCTAAAACTAACCAATCTAAACAAAATTAAAATTTAAAGTCAAAGTGAAATTAAATGTCTTTCCATTCTCTTTTTCATTCTATATTCTAGATCAATCTAAATTCAAAATCCTAATCAAATCTAAAACTAACCCATCTAAACCAAATTAAAACCTCAAATCAAATTTTAAAATTAAATGTCTTTCCATCCCCTTTTCCATTTTATATCTAGATAAATCCAAATTTGAAATCCTAATCATATCTAAAGCATGTCTTTCCCTATTTCTTTTCCATTTTATATCCTAGATAAATCCAAATTTGAAATCCTAATCATATCTAAAGCTAACCATCCTAAACCAAATTAAAAACTAAAGTCAAATTTCAAAATTAAATGTCTTTGAAAATTTCTTTAAACAAATCTATTTGAGAGATTTAAGTTTACAATTAATTTGAATTTATCTTGGCCAAAATAAATTCGAATTCTAAAATACATTTTTTTTATGAAGTTTATCTCTTTTTATTTTGCAACGGTAGTTTAATTAATGCGGGGATTGAACCCATGACCTTTTGGTCACCGGCACAACCCTATGCCAATTGAGCTATGCTCGATTTGGCTGAAGTTTATCTCTTAAACAAACCTATTCGTAAGATTCAATTTTAAAAACAAATTGAGTTTATCTTGACCCAATTAAAATATAAAATCGAAATCCAAAAAATAAATGTTTTCTAATAAATTTTAAAATCCTGAATAGAAACCATAAAACTAAACCCTTCAAATAGAATGTTTTTTTCAAAAGTTCTTAAACGGGAGAAATTATTTTGTGCGTTTTCCCCAAAATCTCAAAAATAACAAGGAAAATAGGGAAGTAGGAGATTAAATGATTTTAATAATCCATTGAGCGAAACACAAGGAAAAACCCTCCAACGAGGAAAACCTAGCAATAATGATAAACAAGGCCGGACAAAATACGGTGTCTACAAGTCTTTAATGCATCCCTATACTTTCAATTTTGTTTCTAATGAATTTCTAGATTTTAAAAAAATGTCAAATAAATACAAGGATAATTAGACTTAAACTTGAAAATTTGAGAACCAATTAAATACAAAATTGAAAGTTAAAAAATATATTGAACTCTTTTTGAAGTTCGGGGTCTATTAAACACAAAATTAAAAGTTCAAAGATTTATTAGACATTTTTTTAAAAAAAAAAAACACAATTTAACATGAATTTGTTTACAAAATTTATAAAAGGGAGGTTAATATAGTCTAAATTACTTTTGAAAATGTTAATAAATAAATTAATACAAGAGTTAATAAAAAAATTTAAAGTATAAAAATACTAAATTTAGATATTTGAAATTACAATGACTAAAATAATATAACTCTTAAAAAAAAATAGGTCTTAATTATTTTTAAGAATAAAATTTATATAATTTTTAAATATATATAAACAAAACATTAAAAGAGAACCATCTTTTTTTAAAAAAGATATACATATATGGAAGAAAATGTAAAGCAAATAAATTATTGTTGTGGTTGAGTTTCGAACTCAGGCACAACAAAATATAAATCATGCACATGACCACTATAGCAGAATAAGATTTTGTTAGTTTAGGGGGGGCCAAAATGTATTTAATAACAACAGTATATATTTAAGGCATTAATTTTACCTACGAGTATGAGAAAATCAAAAAATTTGGGGGAGCCGTGGCCCCCCCTAGTCCCTTCAGAGATCCGCCCCTGGCCATAGAGAACCTTCGTGGGTTATATTGCTATTGATGGAGCATATAACGCTGCAGAAGCGCAGAAGCGATTTTGGATTGTTGATACTCTAATTTCATCAATTTAACAGAATAGAAACATGCTCAACCAACAGAAATAAGAAAAATTAGAAAACATACCCTTGTAGTTCTAATTTTCTTCAAATGTCGCCGCTCGTTCCTCGTCACGAACTCTTCGGGCTTCTTCTCACGAACGCCTCGAGGACCACTTCTGGTAGTCCTGCTATCCTCGACGTCGTGCAACGGAGTGGTGGGACTCCGTAAATAAAAGAAAAGAAATGAAATGAAGAACGAGAGATGGAGCTTGGTCGAAAAGACAGAAGACTTAAAAACTAAAAAAAAAACTCATTTCAATTTTTGTGATTTTTTAAGACTTCAAAACGAAGAGTCCAAAAGACACTCACTTTTTATCTAATCTTTTTAGCCAACTATATATATATATATTTATAAACTATATATATACTAATGTGTCTTACATGCAAATTCCACGTAAGACATATATATATATATATATATATATATATATATATATTTTTTTATTTATTATTATTATTTTAAATAAAATTTAATTCTTAATTAATTTTAAATAATAATAAATATTTTATTTATTAAACTTTTTAATAATATATATATATATATATATTTTATTAATTAATTAATATTATTTAATTCAATATCAAATATTAATTAAATAATATGGCTAAACCCGATTTTTCGAAAACCGAATTTTTGCACATGAATCGTATTTATGTTTTAGTCCATTCTCATATTTAAATCATATTTAAATATGTTCATCATTCTTCCACAAACGGAATTTGAACAAATTCAAATTCTTTTTCTTTTCTTTTATATTGTTGCACGACGTTATCCGAGCTAGCCATGAGAACCTAAAGGACCTACAGATCATGAGCTCCAACTATACGAGATTATCTGGTCAAAACTCTTTCAACCGAACTAATCAACATTCGTTAACCCCCGGAGACTCCACTATAGTATGAAGGTTCCACTCTCCTCACTATACATATATTATGTCATCTTGATATAACCGTCATGAGTAAGTCAATCCTGCAGAGGTCGTTCGTAAGCGCAGCAAGGTTATTTATATCGTTTAACCCATGCATTACTTATTGTTCCTTAAGTACCACTGACACCTCTAATGAACAATTGATATGTGGTCCGACCAACAGATTAGTAACCCTCTCTGATCAGGAGAGGGTGAACGCTCATTGCCCAAGCCCTGAAGTCAGCTATTAAGGGAACAACCTATCTACTAACCCTGAAGAGCAGGTTAGGAGTGAATTTCATCTTGTTGTACTATGTCCCCAACCACCTATTCGAGTTTATCCCCAAGATGGTAGGAATATTGAGTCGGTGCTAATGGGTCACTCTCACCCGTGCAAGTCAAAAGATACTCTTGAATAAATAGGAGTTTATAGCGAGCTCAGGATTAAGATCAAGTTACCTAGGCCATCATATGAAAAAATCGGTATCTTCAGTAAACGGTGTTATAAAGAGAGAGCGACTTGATTTTGCGGTTCGGTCTTATGCAAACTCATTGCATAGGACGCCCTCTCTCGCACATCTCAATGTGAAACGATTTGGATCACATCGTTTTGTACTATACAAAGCGAGCTGCATCCAATAGTATTATCAGGATAAGGTACCCAACTTTATCCATATATTATAGACTGTTTTGACTGTCTACTTGAGCTTGATCCACATTCATGTCATACATGAAGTTCAAGTACTCAACCTTCGTCATGGGTGTTGGTCATTGGTATAGGTTAATGCAAACACTTTTCACTTTATTCCAGTAAACACTTTCACTGAATAAAACTGAATAACTCATTATTACTAAATAGTGTACTTACAAACACAACTGTTTACAAACTACGAGTTTTAGGACATAAAATTCAAATATTTATATTATTCATTCACTCAATATTTTTCTTAGCTGCCTTATAAAACCTTGATACGTGCCCACACCAACTTATTAAACACATATTTAAAGTTATATTGTCTATCTATTAAATAATTTTATAATTGTTCTAAGCTACCAAAATTCAATTATGAAAATTAAAAGTTACAGAGTGACAAATCGATGTCGTGTTGTACGATTAGTTTAGTTGTTTCATGGATTTGTTGATTCTCAATGTCCCAATGAGAGAGGCAGATATGCTTTGACACTGTGACACATATGTCCAAGCTACTTGAACTTTTTTTGATGACTCATCTCTATGGCTATATGTTTATGCTATTTAATTTTTATGTTTTATATATATTTTACAACAATTTTATAATTTTATATTATGATTATAAATTTGCCTTGTTATATAATTCATATAATTCTCATAATAAATTTTAGCATATTTAGGTATACAATCTATGGCTGTTTTTTTAATAATATTGTTTTTCTTAAAACTTATTATAAAAATATTGTAAGTTTGAAACTATTTTAAAAAATATTGCAGTTTTAAATGGAGGTGGTCAAAGACGACCTCTTACACGTTCAAAAGATCTTGTTGTGGATGAAGGTCGTATTTTCAAAAGATGACCTTCATCGATATGTATTATTTTATTAACAATTTGATATCTTTTTAACCAAATATTCAAAATTTTCAAAAAATGTATGGTTGGAAAGCTAACCGCGAGAGCTTCAATTTGATACCTAGTTTCACTATTTTTTGAGTTGTGTATCTAAAAACCATCGAAGTTGGACTATAATTCTGTAAATTTCAGAACTGAAGATTGTTTTGAGGAATACATTAAAAAATTGACATCTTTGTACCCAGATATTCAAAATTTTCAAAAAAAGGTACGGCTGAAAAGCTAATATAGAAAGCTTCAATTTGATATCTAGTTTCACTATTTGTAGAGTTGTGTATTAAAAAATACAAATCGTCGAAATTTAACTACAATTTTGAAGTTTTCAGTCGTATCTTCAGTTCAGGGTTTAGTGAAGTTTTCATAACTTTGACGATATATATCTTTTGATACACAACTCCAAAAAATAGTGAAACTACGTATCAAATTGAAGCTCTCTGTGTTAACTTTTCAACAGTACTCTTTTCGAAGTTTTTGAATATCGGGGTAAAAAGATATCAATTTTTTAATGCACTTCTCAAAAGAATCTTCAGTTCTGAAATTTGCAGAACTATAATCCAACTTCGATGGTCTTTATCTTTGATACACAACTCCAAAAATAGTAAAATCAGGTATCAAAATTGAAGCTCTTGCGGTTAGCTTTCCAACCATACATTTTTTGGAATTTTTGAATATCGGATTAAAAATATATCAATTTTTTAATATAAAAAATACATATCAATGAAGGTCACATCCATGTAGAGAAAGTGAACAGATGTAGAGATCGTCTTCTCCATTTAAAACTGCAATATTTTTAAAAATAGTTTCAAACTTACAATATTTTTATAATAAGTTTTAAAAAATACAATATTATTAAATACAATATTATTTAAAAAAAAAAAAAAACCTACAATAGTATATTTGATTATTTTTACCAAAACGTGTTTGGAATTTAAATGCTCGTATCTAATTTGTACACAATCTACAGAATTGCTAGGTTGGACCCTCAAGTTTTGACTTTTGGGTACTTGGCCGACCTTTTAAAAATATAAATAATATGATAAAAACTAACAACAAAAGAAACAAAGATGGTATAATTAAAAATAGGTTAAATTAAAATTTAAATCTAATAGATGATTTTTTTTTAATTTAATTTGTTAAAAAATTATTAAATATAAAATTAATTTTTTTTTTTAATATATTTAATTAATACGGGGATTCATAACTTTTTAGTCAGTGACATAATTTTATGTTAAATTAGGCTCGATTTTTAAACATATATATTTGACCCTTCAAAAAGTTTATAGACCAAATAGGCGTATCCTTCCAAATTTAGTACTGATAATTTCACCTTAAAAACAATATAAGCAGTGGATGGCAATTAAAAATATTATAAGGAGTGAAGGGAAATTAAAAAGAATCTTCTTTACTTTTCATTAAAGTATTTGGACTACCTTCCATCACAATATTTCTAATAAAGAATTCATTTAAGCTGAGTGGTCATCATCAATACTTATTACGGCCAATGATGAAAATATCGATATTCATGTTGATATCGACATTTCAATTTTACGGATATATCCATAGATATATCGTATCGATATCCATAAATATTTCTGTAAATCAATTTTTTTAAAAAAAATATATTTAAATTAATATTTAAGTTATTTTACTTTCAATCTAAGCTATAGATCTAGTTAATAGTATCTAGATTCATATTAAATTTAATGTATGATATTTTGAATGTTTTATGAGTATTTATAAAAGATATTGGATATATCCATTACCCTTTAATATTTATATCGAAGCCTCCAATTTACGGATATATCCACGGATATATCGACATATCCACGAATATTTTCATCCTTGATTACGGCTAATGCAATATCTTTTCCACATTTGGAATGTAAATATTCTAAAAACAATTTTATAAAAAAAAAACATATATATATATACATATATATTCTAAAAACAAATAAAATATATATATATATAAAAAAAAAAAGCCTTACTTTGATTCTTAACGCGATTTTGATAACGCGATTTTTTGTTTTTCTAATTTTTTTCTGTTTTTTAGAAGCAAAAATAATGTATATTTGATAAATGTTTTTTATTTTCTGTTTTTAAAAAATAGAAAACCAAACTTATTTACTATTTTTTTTTAGTTTTTAAATCAAGCAAAAGTTTAAAGTAATTAAATAATGGGCTGATTGCACAAATAGCAATCAGGCCCAAACTAATTGCAAATTTAGCAAACTTTAAAATGTTTTGCAAATATGGCAAAAAAAATTCGTTTCATCACGGATAGACTTTATCACATCAGTGATAGACTATTATCACTGACAAAAATCTATAAAAAGTTGAGGTGATCAACGATAGACTTCTATCAGTCATAAGATATCAGCGAGAAATTGCCATATCCGCAAAATTTTTAAAAACATGCTATATTTTTAATTATCTTATTCTAAATTGACATTTGTTACAATTTTCCTTAAATAGTTACTATTTATTTTATGTTTTTTTATAAAATAAAAATTAAATTTTCTAAAATAATGTTAATTTATTAGAAAGTAAAATTTGTAACATTTATCAAATTTTAATTAAGGTTCAATTATTTGATAAAATTAAAAATTTAGGATATTTTTTTTTCTTTAAAATAAAAAGAATTTATTGTATAGATAGTTTAATATATTAGACAATCTTTAGTTGACGTATATCTCTAGATTCAAGAAAATAAAATATGACAATGAATAAAGTGGGTAGGTATATTGATGTAATATCCAATAATATTAAAATATAATATACTAGAAATTTTTTATTTGAATAAAATTATAATATATTATATTAATAATATTTTTATACTAAAAAAAATATTAATAATATTTTTTTAAAAAAAATATACTAATAATATTAATGATAATTTTTATTGAAAAAATATAAATTTGATTTCAATTTCAATAGATAAATATATAAACATTTGATTTGAAATTATTGAAAATAGAGTTAAGAGGGAGAGGTCTAAAAAAGTATTTTTTTTAAATATATATATATATATTTTCGTAAAATATAAAAATGCTTTTAAAAACTTAAAACTTAAAAATTCAATTATTAGCAAACATATAGTTTTCTAAAAATTTAGAAACAAAAATTAAATGTGTTATCAAGCCATCCCTAAACTTTCAAGTAGAAAATAACAATAGAGTAAAAAATATGGGTTATTATTAAGAATAATCACAGTGTTAAACAATTTATTAACACTAACGTCATTTTTTGCCACTATCAATTTTAGTACGGTGAATCTTGACCAGGATCGAGCATCTAGATTTTTTTTTTTCAATTTTTTTAAATTGGCCAAGATTGCAATTATCATTCCAAGATTGGTCTTGCATTATTTATTTATATTTTTTTTAAAAAAAAAACTTAAATCTAAATATTTTTTCAAATAATGTCGAAAATATTTGGGTATATCATCGATAAATAATGTTTCATATGTCAAACCAATCATATACTCAATTGACATAAGGTTGTGCCTTTAACTATGAGAGGTTATAGGTTCAATCCTCGCATGCAAAAAAAATAATGTTTCATATGTTTTTCATTATAAAATATTCTTCCAAAAGAACCATGTGAATTTTGAAGAACAACTAAATATGAATTTTAGATAAACTTTGAAATAAATACTGACACTAATTAATTTAGCATTCTTATTTTTATAAGTACGTTTTTTTATAAATACGTTCATTCTAAGTTTTCGCATCTGTTTACAAATTATCCGTTTTATTATAATGGTTTGTTAAGAAAATTTCAAAATATATAGAGAGAAAAAATCTCAAGATTGCAAATCTATACAAATTTTTAATTCAAATTATCTTCTATAATTTTTGGTCCATTTAAAAAAAAAAAAAAAAATCAGCTACAGTCAAGAATCTTAGCCAGATCCCCTAAGTTCTGAGATTTTTTTTTTTTAAATGTAAATCTCGGTGCTGGATCCTCGCCAGGATTGCACCGAGAAATGCTAACCAGAATTTTTTTTTTTTGTTTTTTATCTATTATTTTTGTAAATAGAAATCCCCCATCCTGGCTAGGATTGCACGGAAAAATGCTAAAATTGATAGTAGCAAAAAACGACTTAGTCTCAATAAAAAGTTTGGGAAAAATGTTATTTTTTATAATAACCCAAAAAAATATCCTCCTCTTCTTCTGTCCATTCAAAGATTTTAATCTTTGTCACGGACTCATTTTATTATTATTATTTTTATTTTTGTTTTTGTATTGTGGCAAGTAAAAAATTTCTTCTTCAATATTTAGTTCTAATTGTTTTTTAAAATATGAAAATAAAAATATTAGAGGTATGTATATTTTATATGAAAGTTTCGATATTTTGTATTATTTATGAATTAATTTTTTTTTGTTAGTATTTTAATCTAAATAGTTAATAAATATATATTAATTATTTAAAACTCCGCAATAGATAGTCAGGATCAAACGCCTTGAAAATGGTTTATTATGAGCTCGGATTCCCCTATTCGATTGGGGTTCGATTCTACCCTAGGGCAGATTTTTCAAAAAATTATCAAACAACCACTTAGTGGAGTGAGGGCATCACTTAAATAACCTAGAGTGGAAGTTGATTGATCTTGCACTTGTGCAACACATACAACCACGCACAAGTGTAGGAATTTTAATGCATTATTACCACCTAAATTTTTAGAACAACCACTTGGTGCAGTGAGTGAGCGCTCCGCCTAAGATAGTAGAGATTGGAGGTTGATAACCACTTGGTACAACGGGTGAGTGAGCGTCTCACCTAGATAGCCTAGAGTGGTGGTTTGATCCTGCTTAGTGCAGACTTTTAAAACAATTTATCAAACAACCACTTGGTGCAACGGGTAACACACCTAGATAGTCCAAAGTGGGAGTTGATTGATCATGCATCCGTGCAAACAACCATGTGCAAATAACCACGCACGGGTGCAGGAATTTAAATGCATTATTACCGCCCAAATTTTTAGGGCAGATTTTCAAAAAATTATCAAACAACCACTTTGTGCAACGAGTGAGTGAGGACATCACCTAGATAGCCTAGACTGGGGGTTGATTGATCTTGCACATGTGCAAACAACCACGCACGGGTGTAGAAATTTAGATGCATTATTATCACCCAAATTTTTAGAATAATCACTTGGTGAAGTGAGTGAGCGCTCCGCCTAAGATAACAAAGATTAGGGGTTGATAACCACTTGGTGCAACGAGTGAGTGAACACACATCACCTAGATAGCCATAGTGGGGGTTCAATCTTGTTTAGTGCAGACTTTTAAAACAATTTATCAAACAACCACTTGATGCAACGAGTAACACACCTAGATAGTCCAGAGTGAGGGTTGATTGATCATGCATCTATGCAAACAACCACGCACGGGTGCATGAATTTAAATGCATTATTACCGCCCAAAATTTTAGAACAACCACTTGGTGCAGTGAGTGAGCACTGCATTATTACCGTCCAAATTTTTAGAACAACCACTTGCTGTATTGGGTGAACGCTCTGCCTAAGATAACAGAGAGCGAGGGTTCGTTTATGCCTTAGGGCAGTGGTGTCACGGGTGAGTGAGCGCATCACCTAGATATCCCAGAGTGGGGGTTCGATCCTACTTAGTGCAAATTTTTAAAACAATTTATCAAACAACCACTCGGTGCAACAGGTAACACACCTAGATAGCTTAGAGTGGGGTTGATTGATTTTGCACCTGTGCAAACAACCACAATTTTTTAGAACAACTACTTGGTGCAGTGGGTGCTCTGCCTAAGATAACAGATAATGGGGGTTCGATTTTGCCTTGACTAAGGGGTCCTAGTGTTGAATCCCCACATTAATTAAAATACCTTTTATTTTTTTTATTATCCTTAACACTACCTTTAAGTTTATTTTATTTTGGTTCTTGCTTTTAATAGGTTTATTTTAATTCTTGAACTCTTTTAATTCAAGTTTAGTCCATAGTCTTTTTTTTTTTTTTTAAATGGCATAAATAACTCAATATATATATATATATATATATATATATATATATATATATATAATCACTTTAGTTAATAATACATGTCAATGATGTCATATCAACACATTAATTTAAACACGTGCTCAAATCTACATTATGGTTGCAAAATTAAACGACCAAAATTGAATTATTGTTTTTTTCAAGTCCAATGACTAATGACATTTTGAAATTTTAAGAATTTGAATAGAATAAAAAAACTAAAATATATATTTTAAAAGTTTAAGAACCGAAATGAGTTATGTTGCAAAAAAAATAAAAAAAAAATAAAAAAAAATAAAAAAAAATAATAATAATAAATAATAATAATAATAATAATAATGAGACTTTGACAAAAGAATATAGGTTAAATTATAAATTTGATCCATATGATTTAGACTTTATTTCAATTTGGTCCACATGAATTTGATTTAATTTCAATTTAGATTCTTCCAATCTTAAAAATTGTGATATGATCCTTATAGGGGTTTTTTTTTTTTTTTTTTTAACAATATGATCCTTATAGTTGAGTGAACTTCACAAACCGTATTTAACCATATAACAGAATTAGCCCAACAGAAAATAACAGCCCATTAGGTAAGTAGACAACATATCCAGTTGAGTAACAACAAAAACAGTCAAATTTAACAAAATCACACATAAAAAAATTGAAAATTCAGGGACGGGAGACTTTTTAAAACCACAAGGAACAAATGAAAACTTTAAAATCCATAGGGACCCGTCAATCCAAATATAACTGAGTGAATAAGTCATTAATTATACTCTAAAAATTGATGGTTCGGCCAAATCGAGTCTAGCTCAATTGACATACAATTGTGTAGGTTCAAAGTTTAAATCTATCCAACTCAAGTTGAAACTAAAAGAAAAAAAGATTTTCTTTTTTAATTTTTCGAATACAGTCTAAAAGAAACATGAACATAGCTCAACCTGTATAATCTACGATCGAATGACTAAAAAGGTCATAGGTTCGATTCTCCCATTCTGTCACAAAATCTTCGATTTGTTAAACTGAGCATAGCTCAATTGATTAGATCTCCACCCGGAAATAGTTGGACTAAAAGAGAAAAAAAAAATCCACAAGGACCAAATTTAAAAATGAAAAAGTAAAAGTGTAGGAAGGCAATAAGAAAAAGAACTCCATGTAACTGTCTCTCTCCTACTCCAAATTAATTTGAATTAGTTGAGAGTTAGAGATCCCCAAATTTCAATGTCACCATAAATCAATTCACAATTCTCCCACAAAATTCAAACACATCGCCATGGAAATCGCCTCCTCCTCCTCAGCCAAGGATCTCAAATCCGCCGCCGCCGTCCGCTCCCGGAGACGCCGCAACACCTGCATCGGTGTCTCCATCGCCACCGTCGTCTTCCTCATCCTTCTAATCGTGATTCTAGCCTTGACGGTGTTCAAAGCCAAGCGTCCTATCACCACCGTCAACTCCGTAACCCTAGCCGACCTCGATCTGGCGCTCAGCATAGCCAGAGTCTCCGTCGACGTCAACGTCACTCTCATCGCCGACGTCTCCATCACGAACCCTAACAAAGTCGGATTCAGCTATTCCAACAGCACCGCGTTTCTCAATTACAGAGGAGAACTGGTCGGCGAGGCGCCGATTCCGGCCGGGCGGATCGATGCGGATCAGAGCAAGCAGATGAATGTAACGCTGACGATCATGGCGGATCGGCTTCTGAGAACGTCGACGGTGTTCTCCGACGTGGTCGCCGGATCGATGCCGTTGAATACGTTCACGAGAGTTGCGGGTAAGGTGAGGATTTTGGGGATTTTCAATATTCACGTCGTTTCAACCACGTCCTGTGATTTCACTGTCGACCTTACGGCGAGGAAAGTTGGAGATCAACGGTGTAATTATAAGGCTAAGATCTAATTAATTAATTAATTAATTAAGCTTCTTCTTCTTCTTCTTCAGTAAATTATGAACACATTTGTAGGTGGATTTAGGGCTGTTCTTACACTCTTCTAATTAATTCATTTTGTATTGTTACTATTTTTTAACTGCACTTTCCTCGATCACTCTGTTTTTTTTTTTTTTTTTGGGTTGAATTACAAGTTAATGTTGGGTAGGTTTTCGAACTTTAAAAAGTTTAGACGAAGCTTTCTATTTTGTATCTAAATAACTCAAGTTGGAATATTTGGCTAGATGTCCTCAAATTAAGACCCATTCGAGAGATCGACGCACGATTTTAAAAATTAGTCAAAATGACATTTTGCTCACATCACTCTCGCTGGAATTTCACTAGCTTTCGCTCTCGTTCTTTTGCGGACTAAAATTTTTTCGTTCTCGTGAACAAGAGCGAGAGTGTTGTCAGCAAAATGTCATTTTGACTAATTTTTAAAATGGCGCGTCAATCCATAGGCCTTAATTTAAGGTCATCTGACCAAATATCCCACTCAAGTTTGATGTTGGATAGAATACAAATTTATTGGATATAAAATTAAAAATTTAATGTCTTGTTAGACACGTCATTCGATTTAAAGTTGAATATATCACCTACTAGTTAGACATAAAATTAAATAGTTTGGAATGTTTATAGATTTATTAGATAAAATATAACCATTCGAAGAGTAAACTTATAATTTAAATTTTATTGTCACGATCTTAATTAAATATCAAAAGAAAAAAATAAGTTTTTTTTTTTTTTTTTTTTTTTTTTTTTTTTTTTTTAGTGGGACACTTTAAGGACTCAAGGGTTTGAAAGTATCCTTTAATTTCTAATGTCTCGAGTCCAAAGTTATTGAAATTTTAAAATTTTAAAATTTAAAGTTGGCTTGTAACCATTTGTTTTTTGATTTACGGTGTTAGAAGATTAATAACACAAATTCATCTATAGTTTTCATTATTTTGTTATTTACTTCTTTTTATTTTTATTTTTATTTTTGATAAATATTTTCAAAATTTAATGACTAAGTTTTGAAAAGCAAAATAAAATAGTTTTTGTTTTGAAAATTTTGCTATGAATTCAAATTTTTCTTTAAAAAAGGGATAAAAAAATTACTGTGAGAAACAAACCCATTTTTAAAAATATAAAATAAAAAAAAACGAAATAATTATCGAGGAGTTTTCATAACTTAGAATCAAAATTTAATGGGTTGGGTTGATGTGGTAGTAAATTTTGAATTTTCGATTTATTTAATTTTAAATCTTAGTCTATGAAGTTTTAAAATTGATTATTTTTTGGGTTGTAAAATTTTAAAATGTCTATAATCCTTATTGCCACACCAAAAAAGGAGGTAACCTAATTTTTTTTTTTTGACAACATGTTGGGGTGGGGGATTGAACCTAGGATCTCATGATCACTAAACGATACATCATGCCGTTGAGCTATGCTCTTGTTGGCGGAGACAGACTAATTATCTAGGCATGATAACAACAATCAAAGTCATTAAATTAGTGCATAATTGAAAATTGTGAAAATATGAATAATTAAATTGAGATTTTTTAAACAATTTGCATCCCATAGTTTTAAATTTACGTCGACATTTTTTTTCTTCTATAAATTCGACAACAACATGATAAGTGAATCAATATTTCCATTATATCATATAAACATCATCTAAATATAACAATGATCACTGCTGGGTTGGTTGGTGAGTCACCCAAAAAAAGCTAAACCAAAACCACATTTATTTTAGGTGCGGATGTAGTTAAGTGTCTGACTCTATTGGTCATAGTTCCCTTTGCGACCGGTGAGTTGTGCCCATTCTCTCTCCGGGCATGAACAGGAACATAAAAATGAAAGACTGAAGACATGTACACGACGAAACGACATATTAAAAAATACGATCAAATCAATGGCTCCATCATCATCAGAATAAAAAGACTAACTAGGCAAAACCAACTCAAAAGGTCCAATATACATACATTATTTGACCTTATTTGACCTTTTGAATAATAATCCAGACGAACTTATGAAAATGAAACATTTTCGCATAGAAGACGTAAAACATATATTAGACATTCTCGATTTTTTTTTAGAAAAACTTTAGAAAAAAGGAAAAGAAAAATGAAATTAGAATCTTTAACGGAATTTGTATACTCAAAATAAATAAAATCTCACGACATGTATTTAGGGACCTAATATATTTTTTTTTTTTTTGAATCAAAGAACTAATGTAATTAATCAACAGCCACAGGGGCTTGGAAGTCATTACACGCCTTCGTTAATAACCACGAAGGGAAATTATTATCCCATTTTACGGATGTTGGAGAAGGCAGCTTCGCTAGGGCATCCGCCAGGCGGTTGTTGAAGCGTTGGATGAGACCAATCGAAAAGGAAGGTCGATGGCGAAGGAGATGCCTGCAATCATCTACCCAGACGGCTGATTCGTTGAGGAGCAAAGCTTCGGAGTTGAGAGCATGTACTGCGGAGGCGCAATCCGACTCGATAATTATCCGGTTGATTCCCAAAGAACAAGCGAAGGAAATCCCAGTACGAAAGGCTTCGAGCTCCGCATGGTAAGAATTTTGAAAAAAATACCCTTTCAAAGCATATGCATGTTTGATTAAACCTTCTGAATCTCTGATAACTACACCAATTCCTGCTGGTACTAAGGTAGAAGACCATGAAGCATCAACATTCATTTTGAGGAAGCCTTCAGGAGGAGCAGACCAACCGGAATTAACTGGAGATTTCAGCTGCTGAATAGTCGAAGGATTCTGGTCTGAAATTCCTTTATGAGATTCAATAAGGTAATCTGAAATCCACATAATTTTTGCATCCACTTCCAAAATTTGCTTTCCATGGATGATGGAGTTTCTGTCATTCCAAAGAGCCCAGCAAATCACACAGGCTAACACTAACTCTTGTTTGTTGTTGTGACAGATCCAGCGATTCCAAAGATCAGTAAAATGGTTATTGGAAAAAACTTTGTTGAAGAAAGATGGGAGGAGATGTTTCCATACTGCTTTGGCCCTTGGACAGAACATGAGGGCGTGCGAGATTGACTCTTCAGCTGCTGAACAGAGAGGGCACAAGGTACAACACTCAATTCCTTTACCTCTTAAATTGGCATGAGTAGGAAGATAGCCTTTTAAAGCTTTCCACATAAAATGTTTTATCTTATTATGAATCTTTAGACTCCACAAGATTTTCCATTGTTTAGTTGATTGTTGGTCATTAGATGGACCTGCTGGATATTTCTGAGTAAGAGCAAGCTTATAACCACTCTTCACATTATAAATTCCATCTCTTGAATAATGCCACATCCATCTGTCCTTCCCAACTATTTTACTTGAGGGAATAGATTGTATAATGGGAATATCAGCTTCTGAAAAGAGAATGGATAAGAGGGGGTATTCCATCTTCTGTTATTTAGAATTAGCATATCCACAGTAGTATTGGTAGAACTATTATACTGATTAAAGGGAGTAAATAGGGATTCTTTAGGGATCCATTTGTCCTTAAAGGCAAAAATATCTTTAGGGACCTAATATTAATAATAAGAATTTTAAATTTATTTAAAAATAAATAAATATTTTTTTATATTTGTTTTTAGAAACATTCATCACTTTCTTAATAAAAAAAGGAAAATAGTGTAAGAGTTTTATATGCTGTCACATGTAGTTTAATTTTGATGTTGATATATAATAATAAGGGCTGGTTGCACCAATAACAATCAGGCTCAAACTAATTGCAAATTTAGCAAATTTTAAAATGTTTTGCAAATATGGCAAAAAAATTTCGTTTCTATCTCTGATAGACTTTATCATATCACTGATAGACCTCTATCAATGATAGACTATTATCACTGATAGATTATTATCACTGACAAAAATTTATAAAAAGCTGAGGTGATCAGCGATAGGCTTCTATCAGCCATAAAATATCAGCGATATAAATTGCTATATTCGCAAAATTTTTAAAAACATGCTATATTTTTAATTATTTTATTTTAAATTCACATTGGTTACAATTTTTCTAATAATAATAATAATAATAAAATATTATTTTTATTTTTATTTTTATAAATATATTTTAATTAATAGATAAAACTCTTAATTTAATTAAATTATACTCGGTTTTGATATTGATATTATTATTATTATTTCTTTGATATATGACCTAACTTCCAACTTAGGAGAACATCAAAAAGGAAACAATATTTTAAATCTTTACAAATTAAAATAAAAACAAAATTGGAAAGTAATATAAAATTGGTTCGAAGGTACACGCACTTTGTATTATCCGACAAATCAATTCACCATAAAAGTTCCATTAATTTCATTGTTATTAGCTTAGCTCCCCATTGTTGGCTGAAGTTTTCCTTCTTTTTTTTTTTTTTTTCTTTTTTTTTTTTTGAGTATTTGATCAACTTACACACACTTTGTATTATTCGACAACCGTTTGATATTCCTATATTTACTATTTAGTTGTTAGAAAATTGGTAGAATTTTAATATTTTAAGTAGGTCAGGACGGGTTTGGTTGGATGACTTTAAGGATATAAATAGGAGCGGATGTACGTAGAGGCCAGGAGCACGTGCCCCTGAAATTTTTCCATTTGTTTATATGTATGTATATATATATATATATTAAAATACAAAATTAATTTAAAGGTTTCTCTTTAGATCAGTGGTTATAAGGCATTCCTAAAGTAAAATAAGCCTGACTCAGCTGACATTTGTATGTGTTGACGACTAAAACGTCTGTGGTTCGAATCTCCTACCCCAATGTACTAAAAAAACAAAAAATATACATATATAAATTCGGCCAGTCAAATTTTAAAATTGTGTATAATAGATTTATGAAGTGTCCCATAAATCTTCGAACTTTAACCATGTCTAATAGATTTATAAAGTGTCTGAACTTTATATGCTGGTAAAATTACAAATTCAGTAATTCAAATTTTAAAATTGTGTCTAATAAATCTCTAAAGTTTAAATAATGTCTTGTAGGGTCCTAAAATTTTATTTTATTATGTTTAATATATCCTTGAACTTTAACCATGTCTAATAGATTTATATGCTTTCGATTTTGTATTCACTAAATCTTAGGCATATTATTATTGTTTTAAAAAAAATAATAATTATTTCATTAGAGATATTTAATTTTATCTCTAATTGAACCTTAAAATTTTAATTTTGTATCTAGGTGATTTTTAGAAAAAAAATGTTGAATAAACTGATGACTTATTAGACACAAAATTAAAATTTATGTTTATTAAAACATTTAATTTTTAAAAATTTAGAATATGTTTCTAGTAGATAAAAAATTGAAAAATATTAGATACAAAATTAAAAGTTTAGGGAACATAGACACAAATTCAAAATTTAAGACTAAATTTATAATTTAGCCTTATTTGAATCCTTAATAAATAAATAAGAAGAATTAAAAAAATGAGTTATCTTCAGTTCGACGTTCGCTATGCATTGAAGTGTTCTGTTAGGGTCAGAGTTTAGGGTTTAAGGTTCGAGGATTAGAATTTAGGGTTTGTGATTTTTCGGCGTTCACTATACATTGAAGTGTTCTGCTAGGGTTTAGGCTTTATGACTTAAGGTTTAGGGTTTGGAGTTTAGGAATTTTAATTCCTGATTTTGGGATGTTTGAGCTTTGTGCTTTTACATGGATCATACTGTTTTTTTTTTTTTTATTATTATTATATTTACAAAATATTTTACAATTTGCTATAATTGCAAATAGTTTGGAGCTCATGGCTATCCATGCAATCATCCTTTTTTTTTATTTATAAATTTTATATTTATAATATTCTAAAAATATTGATGAATCGAGGTCTGAACTTAGCTCAATTGACATAAGGTTGTATCCTTGACTAAAAAGTCATGGTTCATTAATTAATTAAATATCTTTAAAAAAAAATATATATATATATAGATGAACATTTTCATAAAATTAGAATTTTGTCCATTTTGTCCCAAATCAACATTGACATTTAATACCTTACATATATGTAGTGATTTAAAAAGATTTTGGAACTAAAAAATAAAGCTGAAACCAATTTTATTAATAAAAAAAAGGAAATTGTGTAAGTTATATGCGCCGCATGTAGTTTGGTTTTGAGGTTGATAATTAATTTATTATTATTATTATTATTATTATTATTATTATTATTATTATTATTTTAATTCTTGTTTCTTAGATAATGCTGATATATGTATGAGTATGACCTAAATCGACCAACATCAACAAACGAAACATTATTTTAAATCTTTAACAAAGTAAAAACAAAATTTAGAGCTAACAACGACATAGTTCAACGACATGATGTATCGCTAGTGACCATGAAATCCTAGGTTCAATCCTCCACCACCAACATGTTGTCAAAAAAAAAAAAAAAAAAAAAAAATTAGAATAATATAAAATTGGTTCAAAAGTGAGTGAACGTGGATTCAATTCAAATCATAAATCACCATAAAAACTCCATTAATTTTATTGACATTGGTTCACCGTTGTTGGTTGAGTTTCACTTTCTTTAGTATTCGATCAATTTACATGTATTTTATATTCCTATGTTTAGTTATTAGAAAACTTGTAGAATTTTAATATTCTAAGTAAGTAGACGAGAATTCTCCGTTTTATTCATTCTTAACCGTATAACGTCGATACCCACACTCGTTTTGTTCTTCTTCTTAGTCCCCACAAAAAATAAAATCATCAAGATGGGATGAGCAATGAGTTTGTTTGCTTCATTCAAAGATGATTTTTCTCTTCTTTAAAGGGGCTCATAATAAGACTTTTTTATTGTTGTTGATTCCTTAAATACTAATTTATCTCTTCTTTTATAATTTTGTATGATCATGTTTCAAATATTTTGTGTCGGTTTGATAATCATTTAATTTTTTTGGTTTTTAAAACCTAAGTTTGATAATATTACTTTAACTTTTGTTTAATTTACTTTCTAAATGTTTTCAAATTTTAAGTTAAGTTTTGAAAACGAAAGAAATAAATTTTTAAAGAATAGTCTGTGTTTATGAAATCGGGTTAAAAAGTCAAATATTTCTTTAATAAAGATGAAAATCATTGTATAAAAAATGTGAGAAAACAAATTTAATTTTCCAAAACAAAAAACAAAAAATCAAATGGTTATAAATTTTTTATTTTTTATTTTTAGGATTACATTTATTTGCTAATTGTAGGTTAAATAAAAAATAAGTTCTGTTTTGTTTATTTCATCTTCATATCATTAATACTGTTATTATCTTTGTAAAAAAAAAAAATCTATTATTTAAATGATAATTATGAGTGACATAAAAAATGTCAACCTCAAATATAAAATCAAGAGGTCAGATGTTCCAATTTTTTTATTTCACTTGAGGTTGAACTAAAAATAAAAAAGAGTATATTTAATTATTTTTATTTAAAGATTCACGTGAAACTAAAAATAAAAAGAGTATATTTAATTATTTTTATTTAATTAAGTTTGTGTTAATAAGAACAAATCATCTATTCTTTAAAATATTATAATTTTCTCGAATTCTATTTTATTACAAAAATATTTCTTATTCTATTGTTTACTAATAAATTAAAACATTATAATTCATAGATAACCTTTTCTTTTTTCTTTTTCTTTTTAAAAAAAAGAAAAAAAAAAGGATGGGATGAGAATTTGTTAGTTCAAAGTTCTAACTCATAAAACAAACTAAATATTAGACCCAAAAAAAAAAAAAAAAAAAAAAAAAAAAAAAGCTACAAAAAAACATAATGATAAAAAGAAGAGAACTATGGGAAATTGTGTTTCACAAAAATCGAGATTGGCATGTGAATGGCTTTATTTGACAAAAAGTTTACCAAGAAATAATATGATTTTTATATCAAACTCACAAACACCTCTCCATCAAATAATATGATTTTTAGGGCTATGTTTTCCAACATGTAACCAAATAACCATCATAATGAATGAATTATAGTCGATTGAAGCGTAATCGATTTTTGTTTGATGTTGTTTACCATTCAAACGTAATTTGATTTTTATTGGAGTGTTTATTTGCATATAATATTTCGTAAGTTTACCATAATACGCTTTCGCTTTAATCTTGTTGAATCGTGTAATTCTTTGTTCGGTCTATACTCTTAAACCCATTTTTCAACATGAATATTCACTTTTCTACGTTTATTCTTTATTCTTTCTTTGTTTTTCGTCATTCGAGCTTCAATCTTTTCCCTCCTTCATTAACCCATTCTTGTTTATTCCTCACAAAAGAAAAACAACCCACAATTTTCAACTGAGTTTCAATGAATCTTTTCGATGGTTTGTTTCTACTCGATTTCTTTTCAATTATGGTCGGAGTGAGGTGGGCGGCGACGAGGTTGGCCGAAGGCAGGGAGAAGAAGGGAGAGTTAAAATGAGTTTCTCTTTTTTCTCCACGATTTATTCATCTTTTTATCCAATACCAACAATTTGTTGATCTTTTTATCAAAATGAATTTCTCTTTTTTCTCCACAAGTTTTGGATTAAAAAATTCGAAAGAACCGAACAGAACAAAAAGAAAAATGCAGAAAACAGAGTGGAAGTGAGTAAAAGATCATAAGAAAGTGGTTGAAGCTCAAGCTTTGGTTTTGGATTTCTTAGAACAAAAAAAAGTTCCAATCCAAATTATCCTTGGCTGGAGTGAGATGGGCAACAACGAGATTGGTTAGAGTAGTGGAGTGAGGTGGGCGGTAGGGGAAGAAAAAGAGAGGATGGAGAAGGTTCATTTTGAAGGAGATGACCACAGATTTCAAGGAAAATAGAGAAATGGGCAAACATGGAAAAAATGTAAAAAAAGAAATGTGGGACCCACGTAATATGTAATGGTAATCTGATTGAGTACTCCTAGGTGATAGAGACATTGTGTAATTTGATTGCAAATTTTGGTGTGAGACCTACGAGATTTGATTATGTTACGTTTGTAGATTTTGATAAACGCCATCAAATGTAATGAATGTGAGTCCTACCGTCAGAATTATCATTGATTCATTATATTTGGAGGGAGGTAAACATGACCTTAGATATTAAATTTATTTTTTTCTAGCCAAAGTGAGCACAGTTAATTTATATAATTTTTCCCACGTATACATATTTGTTGTATTAAAAAAAAATCCATAGAATTTCTAAAATCTGGTCATTATGACCAATACAATACCAATAGTTCAAGAGTTGGTTTTTTAGCTTACATAATCGACTCTCTTTGATACTAAAGAGCCTTTTGTCAACTACACTCCGACCAAATTTATGAGGATTGTCTAAAATGAGGAGTGGTTACATCAGGTATATCGTCTTCCAACACCCTTGTAATGATGAAAATTGAGAAATTCAAAAGTCTAAATCATTTCGACACTCACTAACTTCTCTGAGCAGTTGTATACTATACCTTGAGGTCAAGCGATTCAGCTCTCCCAACACGCCTACACCCACATCCGCTGCTAAAAATCACCTCCTTCTACGGTGAGTTGTTTGTTCGCCCGATTGACCGATTCAAGTCTCCGCTCTCGTATCTACCGTCCTCCCTAGGTATGTGTCTCATTTCTCCATAGGAATGTATACATTTGGATAATAGTTTTTTTGGTTTTATCTAGTCGACGCTGGAACGAAACTGAGAAGGATGGACAACACCGTGTTGGTGAATCCCATTTTTTTTCCCGGGGTTTTACACAAATAATTTGGCGTCGTTTGTTCTGTTTGGGAGATTTAGATATTAAGATTTAGAGATTTGATTTCGAAATTTTAAATGCATGAAATAGGCTCGGGTAGTTAGAGATTTGAATATGGGGTTTTAAAACAACACATTTTTTTAGCGTTTTCACAGTGATCTTAATGTCTATAGTCAGTTCGCAAGTGTAGGTCCGTGTATATACACTTGATAGTCTGCGAGACACTCAATTAATTTGAAGGGTATACACGCGTACATATCTCAATTTGAATTTAACGGGAAGATAACACCACCACAATCCGTTAAGTCCAAAACAACTAGACAAAAATATTTTTGGTTTTATTATTTTTTATTTTAAGATTAATTAATTCTAAGATATAAAACAGTTGACAAATAGTGGTGTTATAATAGGCATCGAGAAACGTCCACCCTCCTCCCTAAAATCACTCTATACATATAGTACAAAGAGTTTCAAAATCTACACATTTTTCATCTTAGGTTATTTATTCTAAACATTCTTCTCAATTCCCAAATTTCATAGGCTAACCTACAAAATTGGCCCTAAAATCACTCTAGACATACAGTACAAAGTGAAAATAAAGTATTCTAGTTCTTTTCAAACATTTTTTTATTTTTATCTAATTTTTCTATGGTCTCTTGTTCCTCCTATCTCGTTTTCTTACCCACACTCTTTTTCCCACCGTAGAGTAGTGGGATTCCTACCTTTTCGACACCGTACATCGACGTTTATCGACAAAGAAGAAAGAAGGATTGAAGGAAAAGAGGAAAAATAGAATTGAAAAAATAGAGAGTTAGAGCGAGAGAAATAAATAGGGAGTCCGAACAAAAAAAAAAATTGATGACGCGAACAAAAGATTAGCCTTATTTTGGGAAACCAAGTTCTCATTTTCGCATAATTTTTTAGGCCATCCGTAGAAAATGCCCCCACATTTCTTTAGTTTTATGTCACAAGAAATGTAACAAGCATTACAATGAATTTAAATCTTGAAAACTTATTGGATTTGAAATGTCATAACATCACTAGACCTAAAACAATACTCTATCAGACAATTATAAGCTTTATTGCCACCTTTTGTTGTCAATACTTTATAGTATGGCCCCACATTGCAAAATACTTCCTTTGCATCAAACAATCTAGCTTTGAATTAGAGTTAGAACTCGGTGCTTTGTTACCCACCAAAGCATAACTCAACTGACATGATGTATCAAATAGTGACTATGAATGAGATCTTAGGTTCAATCCCTCACCAGAAGTCAACCTCGATCGAAACCAAGATTGTTCCATAAGATTCTTCAACACCCAACACTTGTTTCACATTATTATGTTTGGTGTTGTTGTTCGTTGATCTTCATCCTCTTTACATATTTGAAGATTGCTCTTTATCACGTGTTTAAGAAATCATACCAATAAACCAAACAATATCGTCTCCCCAAGATCTAACTTCGGGGTAGAAGCCTCCTAAGGGCGAGCGAGCCATGAACATATAATACACGAAGTAGGATTATCGAAACTTAATTATAATTATATATAGTTGTGATGGGGATTAGTATGAAAGCAAGAACGTCCAACAAAACCATTCTTCCTCAATCGTAAAAAAGTATTGAAAGAGCTTAAAACTTCTTGTCTCGCAGTCGCAGCAATGGGAAATACACGTTTACAAGGAAATTGCTTTCTGATGAAGCTTAAAAGAATGTGAACTCCATAGATGGGAGAAAAAAATAATACCATAGGTTAACGAGAATTATTCGCGTCCAATTTAAGGTGTGTTTGGTTTAGATTCCTAAGTGTTTAAGTTTTGAAAAAAATCATTTTAGAATAAATTGAGGTGTTTGACAACAACCCAAAATGAATTTTTGAAATAATGCAGTGATGTTAATTTTTTTTTAAAAAATGTTTTGTATTAAAATTACCAAAATACCCCTCACACTAGACCGCCACCCCACTCTAACCACCGATAATAGTAAACGTCATAATTTTTAAAATACATTTTTTTTTTTTTTTTTTTTTTGCAAAATTATTTAATTAATGCGAGATGAATGGATTGAACCCTTGACCTCTTAAATTTATATTTGTTATATACTTATATCATAAGCTAGTGCCAATTAAACTATGTTCGGTTTGATAACTCAATTAATAAATATAAATTTAAACTTATTATTCATATTGTTTATTAATAATTACCATTTATAGTAATTTGATATTAGAAAAAACACTTTTAGTGCAGAGCAAACCAAACACATTTGTAGATAAAAACACTTTTGAAAAAATGTAATCAAACACAAAATCATAAGTGTTTTAAACATGTCCTAAAAATGTTTAAAAAAAAATGCATTCTTTACGTTTTTTTAAGTACTCATTCCAAACACACCCTTAACCAACAAAACTAATTACAAAATTATTCTAAATGAACAAAGTCAAATGAATAAAACTACATTGGATACCTTCCACCCAAAAAAAAAAAAAAACAAGAACAAACGAACAAAAACAAAAAAAACATCGGATACCCAGATCCAACTTAAAAATATTCAATAATTATCTATGAAAAAAAAGTCATGTAAAACCACAAAAAGCCATATAATTAACTCCAAATATTTTATTACAAATAAAAATATATTAATTTTATTATTATTATTATTATTTTGTCAGCAAGTGTTTGGGTCAGCTGACATGCATCTCGACTAATCTCACATTACAACTTAACCCTACAACATTTGGTTGTTAAGAAAACTCGTAGGATATCAAAAGTCACCATGGTTTGACTTTGAACTCATTCTTTTTAAGCTCTTTATTATTCCACGACGCATTACTCTTTTTAAGGTTTTTAGTTTTTTGTTATTCTAGTGTTCAAGTCTGTTTAAACACACACTCAACTTAACCGTCACATCTAAAGTATTTTGTTGTCATAACTCGTAGGACTTTTGCCAGTTCGACTCATGTTCTAGGTAGATGATCATCATGTAATTTGAATCCATCCCCACACAATCCTACTTTTTTCACTTGCTCTAAAGACCACTAGACCAACTTGGAGTAGTTTACTTGAAGTCAATATAACTTTAAAGTGAAACTGAACTTATCCAACTAACAACAACTAGATAAAAAGGAAAGACCCAATAAAAAGTAAGTTAGGACTCTGTCAAATCTCAAAAGTGCTTTTAAGACTGTTATTTTATACCCATTGTTGACAGTTGCCATCTTCTACCTGCACAAGAGAAGAGAGCAGCCATCCATATCCATGCCCATACCTAGAAAAGAGAATCTGACTGCCACCAATCTCCCTCTTCTTAGATCTTACTTGCTGCTGTTAAAAAAAGAGGAAGCCATCAGCTTTTAATAATGATAAGTAACAAAAATGATTAAGGCAAGGAATGGGCCTTCACATACCTAACATTCTCACTTCATTTTAGAGTCTTAGACCCAACACTTTTCTTCTGTTTGTTTGCATCAGTCCATTTCTGAAGGATCTGCAGAAACAATCAAGTTCTAGTGTTCTACTACAACTACACAATCATCCTGGGAATCCCATCATCATCATTCATTTTTTGGACACCAGATGATTGAGACATCTCAAATGAACAGAAGCTCGATGAACAAAAACACAACTGTTAATGCTACATCGCTTCATATGTCGTAATACTACGGAAAAACAAGTGTATTCGGCCAAATGAGAGCAGGTGGAAGTTAGTTCGATTCCCATGAGCATACTTCAGTCTTAACTAATGTGTATAATACTTATTAGTTTCGAATTAATACGAAAAACTGAAGAACATCCGATCCTGCAAGGTGGTTGGTTGTTAAATCACCACGAGATTCAAAAGGTTCAGTTATTATTATTGTTTTTTTTTATACGAAACTTGCACATAGCATTACTCAGAAAACAAGATCAGCCTAAGGGCCGGGGGAAGAGAGATCCCCCTCCCAAAAAAAGCTAGTTACAAAAAACCTTCCAATCCCTAAAAAGCTCAGTTATTATTTGAAATAAGAATTTAACATTCCATATATTTTTCCCGATGCACAACATGGCACGACGTAAATGGTACAATCCTAACAGAACAAAAGTAAAGAGCCTACAAGTTCTCTTGCCAAATGACAACACAGACAGTGATACAAGAAACCACTTCTTCATTCAGCATTTCTAAAGTAATACCAACTAATGGAACAACAGTGACATCATATTAACAACTTTCTGATCAGAGTAACAAAAGGACTGGCTTATTGGTCAATATCATTTCTAACAATCCTATTCTTAATCAAACTGGGGAGATGAAATCACAGGACTACATCATCCAACCCAACAAGCTTGTTCATCAAAAGAAAACTTCCCAAAATTTACAATAATCAGCCTGCTTCAGCAGAGATTTAGCTAGCCATATTAATAATTTAGTACAGAAACGTCAGATGTGCAAATTAGCAAGTAATTCGTCTCGAGAGTCAGTTACCTACATTCTTCTTCTATGCAAATGATCTGCAGCTAACCAGAAGTGCCCACCAATAGTCAGAACTCAAGCTTTCTGCACAAACCCAAGTCGAAGTTTCGCAACTTCCCCGATGGCTTGACGGGGGCGGCGGGACAAGTTTGAGCAACCCCATTCATTAACGAAGCAGGAGGGGTAATACAATCAGGAGAATCACTCTGAGAGGTTGAGAGCTGAGCAAGAGAGGCCTCAGTCTGATGGGAGACAATAACTTCCAATAGACTTTCATAAACTGCCTCCAATAGCTCACTATCAGAAATGGATTGCTCTTCTTCAGCTTCCACCAATTGCAATGGAGGAGAAGAGGAACCAAACTCAAGGCGGCGAGCAACCAATCCAACAGAGCCATTAAAACACTTTCTAGAGATAGGAGCTAAAGCCAAATGAGAAGGGCCAGGGGAAAATGGATCAAAAACACCATCCTTAGGAGTACGAGGGCTACAACAGAGAGGATCAAAAGAAGAGTCAAAACCCTCTAAAGGAGCTTCAATAATCCTTTCATCTAAAGAATCTACACAAGTTAACTGAATGGTCAGTGGGGATTTTGAATCAGAAGAAAAATCACAACTCTCTCGATCAGCATCAGGCGTTGAAGGTCCAAGAGGAGCACGTAGCTCAATAATCTCCGGCTGAGCTTCGATTTTATCGCAACATTTGGTAGATGGATTTTCCGATTCCTTAGATTCATCAGTACATCGCGCAAAATCCATCCTTTCAACAAAAAGAAAAAAACCCTGAAAAGCGATGAAACTAATGAAAAACAAAACCCTAAGGAGAGAGGGGAAATGGGAAATCGCTAAAAAAGAAAAGTGCGGGGAAAATGTTGAAAAAAGTTGAAAAAGCTATGGGGAATTGAAGAAATGATGGTATAAGAACATCGAAAGGGGAAAAAAACAGAAACCCAGATTGAGGGGAGGGGAAGAGACGCCGGAAAAGGTTACAGGGGAGAGAAATTTACCTGGCGCGCGGCGGAGGAAGAGGATTCGACGGCGATGGAGAAGGGAAAAAAAGTGTAGAGAGAGAAATGGAGGTTGGAAGAGGAATTGGTAATGGAGATTTTGGAAGTGAAACTGTAAACTGTAGATCAGAAACTCATCGAACGGTCGTCTTTAAGTTTGTTGTTTCTTCTTCTTCTTCTTCTTCACCTCTATATTCCAAAACCAAAAAAACTGTTGGTGGAATGGAGATTCTTTTGGAAAATTAATTTTTTTTTATTTTAGACTTTTAAATATTTCGAGGGCAATAATTAAGGTTTTTTTTTTTTTTTTTTGCAATGGAAAATAATTAAGGTTTAAAAAGTAGAACTCTATATCTCGAAAAAATATATATATATATATATATATATATACATATATATATATATCAATGTCTATGAACATTTTTGAAAAATATTTAAATAAAAAATAATTAAATTAATTAAAAAAAAAACATTTAAAACAAGTTAAATACTTGTTATAAATATAATGGTACATTCCCATACTATTTTGGGTTGGTTGCACAAATAGCAATCAGGCCCAAACTAATGGCAAATTTAACAAATTTTAAAATGTTTTGTAAATATAGAAAAAAATTTTGTTTTTATTTTATCATATCACTCATAAACTTCTATAAAAATCTATAAAAAACTGATCGCCTATCAGCCATAAAATATAGCGATAAAAATTGTCATATCCGCAAAATTTTTAAAAACATGCTATATTTTTAATTATTTTATTCTAAATTGAGCTCTGTTACAATTTTTCTATTATTTTTTTTAATTAATATATCTTTTCAAAAACAAAATAGATACATTACATTAGTTACACTTTTTTTTTTAATTGATTTTTTTTTATAGAAATATTGATTCATCCCTCGTATAAATGACAAACTTATAAATATATAGAAATGTCGACTAAAATTTAATATGCTGGAAATAATAAGTGCTAAGATTTGAATTTAATTTTTTATTTAATTTCCAAAATTCAAAAACTAACTTTTTTTTTTTTTTTGCAAAAGTATTTAATCAATGTTGGTGTCATGAATTCACACTTATGTTACTTGAGTTATCACAAAACTAACATTTTTTTTCAAGGATTAAAAAATAACATTTTTTTTCATTAATATTTTAATATAATTTCTATTTAAGTTTCAAAAGTGGCATATTTGATACTGATAGAATATGATTTGATATCTTAATTTATCCATAAAATTTAAAATTAGTTTCTAAAATTTAGAATTGATTTTAAATAGTATTTTTTTTAAGGTATTTTAATTAATGCGGGGATTGAAATCATGATCTCTTAATCACGAAAACAACTTTATTCCAAAGATTTAAATGTTGATGTCAACGAAAATATCGAAGTCTCAATTTTGTGGAAATGTCGATGGAAATATCGATAAAATGTCGATGTCGAAGGATATTTCTGGAAGATTTTTAAAAATATATATTTTTTAAAAAAATATTAAAATTAATAAATAAACATTTTACACTTAAAAATTAGTTAAAATATACTTATTATAGTATTATATTCACGTTAGGTTACATTTTGTTTTTTTTTAATAATTTATCGATTTTGTATGGTAGGATAAAAATGTCGACCCTAATGTCGATGTCGAACCTATGAATATGTGGAAATGTCGATGAAAATTTAATACCATCTGAATTATGCTCAATTACACTTTGTTAATGTATTTATTATAGATTCTAACTTTGTAGCCAAGGATATATACTTGTGTGTTAGTTTAGATGGATTAAAATAAAAATATCATTTAAGAAAAAACTTCAAATTAAGATGTTTGGATTTTGTGAGTTTTTTTTTTACAATATGTGGGGAGTGAGATTCAAATTTGAGACATCTTGTAGTTCATACATTATGCCGATTGAACTATGTTCATGTGGTTAATTCCGTCAGATTTATAAGCCAAATACTAGTTTAATTCCATTGGATTATATATTTTCATTCATAAATTATAATTAAAAAAAAAAATTAATTACAAAACTAAAATAATTTCTAGCATTTCAAATTACATTGTTTATATTTTCTTGATTTCCAAATTGCCTGTCTAAGAATTGAAGGAATTTTCTATGATATTTGGAATAGTGAAAAAATAAATATTTTTAGTTAATTTAAATTAATTTCCATTTTTTAAAAAACTTTTGTTTATCTACTCAAATAGGACTAATTTTTTTAAGATAATTTGAATTAATTAAAAAAAAAGTATTATAAAATCCACAAACTCAATCTTGAATTTAATTTAAAAGTATTTAAAATGCTTTATTTATTTTAAAGATTCACGTTTGGTATATATAAGTCTTGTCTACAACAAACTTCCTAAAATTGCATAGTATTTATTAGGCTTTACGGTTAACATTTCATTAATTTTGCTACTTGTTTTAGTATATTCAAAATTATGATCTTACTCACTTTTCTTTTCAAACTTCCTAAGGGTATGTTTGGTATTGATTTTGGAATGACCAAAATCACTTTTTCATGTCCAAAATCACTTTGATTATAAAATTGTTATGTTTGACAATGATATATAAGTAATTTTGGAACAATAAAAAATCACTTTTAGTGATTCTCGGTCAATCACTTGAGAGGTGATTCTCAAATGATTTTGAGTGAGTGATTGTGAGAAATTAAAATTTTAAAATGGTTCTTATTTTAAATTTAAAAAATTCTGGTTAAAACTGGATTCCTCTAATTTTTTTTTCTTTTTTCTTTCCAATTTTGATATATGACACGAGCACAACCTTATGCCAATTGAACTATGCTCGACATATATTTAGATAATTAATTCTTAATGGTTTAGTATAATTTTGTAAATTAATATAAATATTATATATATAATATTTTTAAAATTTTATTTACATGATGTTAAACTACAAGTTAACGGGGAGAGGAAAAAAAAATTTTAGTTATATATATAATTTTTATATTGTATATAATTGCTCAGTAAATAATTAAATAATGGATTAGTTAAACAATTTCACAAATATAATTTTATTTGTAGGAATTTAGTAATTTTAAAATCACTTTTGAAATAAACCAAACGTTAATCATTCAAAATCACTTCTAATCATATAAAAATTACTTCAATCCAAACATTAAAATAATTATATGGAAATCAATTTTATAAAATCAATTGTAATTAAATCTCTTCTTCTAAAATCAATAGCTCAACAATCACTCCCAAACATGCTCTTACAAATCCTATTTGTTTGTGATATATTTTATTCCAAGTTTGATCAACTCTACATTTATCGAGAGTATTTCATCCATAATGCTAATTTATACTCATATTAATAGCTAACATGAGCATAGTTCAACCGACATAATGTATCAACAATGAACAATGAGTAAGAAGTCTTAAGTTCGAATCCACTTTCTCATGTTCGTCAAAAAAATAAAAAATACTCACATTAATAATGTTGATAAAAAATTATTTTGTTTGTCCATTATATTTTATTTTTTTTATTTTTATATCTATGTGTTTTTTGCTTTTTTGTTTTTTTTATTTGGTGATTCAAATAAGAATAATATGTTTATTGTTTTGTTTATTCTTTGATTTTTTTTTTCAATTTTTAATCAACGAAATAAATTAAAATAGCTATTTTTTTAGAGAAGAAATAAAAAATATAGTATGTAATTGACATATTTTTTTTTTTTTTTTTTTTTTTTGCAAAGGATGTAATTAACATCTGCAAAATTATAAGGACATAACAATAAAATATTGTCAAATCGAGCATAGCTCAATTGGCATAGGGTTGTGCCGGTGGTCATGGGTTCAATCCCCGCATTAATTAAACTACCGTTGCAAAAAAAACAATAAAATATTATAAATGGATATATTCCATTTTTTGTGATATCCAAACAAAATTTAATTTTAGTGATCAAATAATTTTGGTTAGAAATGTAAATAAGAATATGAAATTATTTCCATCTTTTAAAATTCACGCCAAATCGTTTCTACCCAAATTTATATCCCAATAATTAATATATTTTTTTTAAAAAAACCCAATAATTAATAATTAATTATATGATTCGTTTAAAACCACTCCAAGTGCTTTGTATATCTATTTTAAGAATTTCTTAAAACCATTTTTATTATAAAAATTCTATTTACAAAAGCACTTTTTTTCTTGTTGAGTTGAAACAAAAGTATGTCAAACACATCTAAACACTTTCTTTAAAAGCACCTTTAAGTATTTATTTCTTGAGAGAATGTTTGGGAGTTGTGAGGAGTGCGACCAAAGTCAATATTGAATTAAGAAATGAGAACATTATGAGTATATAAGTAAGATACAACATATTTATGGATATAAAACTTTTTGAGTGGAATTAAAAGCAAAGTCACGAGGGCTTATGCCCAAAGTGGACAATATCATACCAATGTGGAGCTATGTAGATGTCCGTTGTCCCTAAATGGTATCAGAGCCATACCTCTGACTTAGTCCATGCCGATATGTCTCGATGACATAGTCATACTTGATTCCTAGTTGAGCTTATCGAGCAGGAGTATGCTTTGATGAAGAGTGACCTGGTTAAAAGTGATAATGCTCGAGTCTAAACACGAATAAATGACTATTTGAGGAGTTGCGGTCCTTCGTTGAGGGGAAGATTGTTGGGAGTGCGACCAAAGTCTCACATTGAGTTAGGAAAGAAGAAGATAATGTGTATATAAGTGAGAGACAACATCTCCATTGGTATAAGACCTTTTGGGTGGAACCAAAAGCAAAGAGACAACACATGACTTATATTCAAAGTGGACAATAACATATCAATGCGAAGATACGTCGTTGTTCCTAACATGAGTGAATTTGAAATGATTAAAATTACTTTTGTCATATTCAAAATTTATACAATTAAAATTGATTTTGAATGTTAAAATATGTTTCGGATAAAAGTGATTTTAATCTTTTTAAAACTATTTCCAAAATTAATTTTGGATATCCAATCCAACCAAACATTATGAATAATTTAGAAGTGTTTTGAATGGAGTAAATGTATTTTTCACCATCCTACCAAACTCACCCTAAGTTTGGTGGAGAAGTAATTATATTATATATTAAATTGGACCAAATTAATGAAGCCATAGTGAATCTTCCTATAGACATGGAAATGTCTTTAATTAGTAGTGTATTTAATAGGGTGGGATGAGAAATCACCCTTTGAAACAACTTTATGATTATGTATTGGAGAAAGTACTATGGTCATTTTTTTAATTAGTACTATTTCATGTGTGTTTGTGTCATATTAAATATAAACATGGTATATAGTAAAATTTTTTTTTTTTTGACCAAAATACCTTATTTTTAGAAATTATTTGGTTAATTTTTTTTAGAACAAAAATTAATTTATACTCCTAAATTTTGAGGATCGTATCAATTTAAACCCTAAACTAATAATTGTATCAATTAAAATCTTGAACTTTTATAAGTGTCAATCTACACATTCTGTTAGATTTAATTTGAAAAAACTTAATTTAAACGGTTGGAGACTTATAATTTTAGTAATTAAACTCATAAACTCTCATAAGTGAATTAATTGTATGAAAGTGTAGAGTTTTATATGAAAAATTACAAGTCTTCTTATGTTTGAAAACTAACACTTTTCTAACAGGAGGTATAAATTGATACACTTATGAAAAGTTCAGGGATTAAATTCATACAATAATTAGTTTAGAGTTTTAATTGATACAACCTCCAAAGTTTAAAAGTATAAATTGATTTTTTCATTTTTTTTTATTAGAACTAAATTATATTGTTCTTGGAACTATTAATTTTTTTTTTAAAAAAAATTGATAAAAAACGAAAGAGCTATTATTTTTTAACTTTTAAGAAAATATTGTCAATATGAACCTAGTTCAACCGACATATTTTATAGACTAGTGACCAATGTCACGAGTTCGACCCCACCTCACATGTTGTAAAAAAAAAAATACTTTTAAAAAAATATCCATATTCTACCTGATTAAAAAAAGAGAAGAAGAAAAAAAAGGGCTGGTTGCACAAATAGCAATCAGACCCAAACTAATTGCAAATTTAGCATATTTTTAAATGTTTTGCAAATATGACAAAAAAAAAACCGTTTTTATCACTGATAGACTTTATCATATCACTGATAGACTTCTATCAGTGATAGACTATAATCACTGATAGACTATTATCACTCATAGACTATTATCACTGACAAAATCTATAAAAACCTTAGGTGATCAGCGATAGACTTCTATCCGCCATAAGATATCAGCGATAGAAATTGCCATATCCGCAAAATTTTTAAAAACATGCTATATTTCTAATTATTTTATTCTAAATTGACATTTGTTACAATTTTCCAAAAAAAAAAAAGTATTTTTGTCCGTTATCAAT
This sequence comes from Herpetospermum pedunculosum, assembly GCA_028017165.1. Classification (NCBI taxonomy): domain Eukaryota; kingdom Viridiplantae; phylum Streptophyta; class Magnoliopsida; order Cucurbitales; family Cucurbitaceae; genus Herpetospermum; species Herpetospermum pedunculosum. The sequence continues at coordinate 59,878,149 of CM051525.1, forward strand.
TGATTTTACAATCCATTTATTTTGTTGGATTAGATTGAATTAATAAATTGTAGGGAAAAAATAATTTAGACCTTAAACTTAGTAGGTTGTAGGTAATTTTAACCCGAAACTTTTAATTTCATAAAATTAAGTCTCAAACTTGTATAAGTGTTGCAATGTAGACTTTGAACTTTCAATTTCATCAAATTGTAAAACCCAAACTTGCATAAATGTTGTAATGTAGACTTTAGGTTAATTTTTTGTTTGAATATGTTAAACGCACACTTACGTTTATCCGAATCGAACCTCTTAATTTATCCAGTAAAAATCATCATAAAAAATTTATGAAAATTTGGAGTACAAAAATCATCATAAAAAAAGTATAAATCTTGTAGGATTGATTTACATTGCAACACTTATGCAAATTTGAAGTTGGATTTAATAAAATTGAAAGTTCAAAATCTCCCTTGCAACATTTATACAAATTTGCCAAACCGAGCATAACTCAATTGGCATAAGGTTGTGCCCGTGACTATGAGGTCATGGGTTCAATCCTCGCTTTAATTAAAATACCGTTGCAAAAAAAACATTTATACAAATTTAAAAATTCAATTTGATGAAATTGAAAGTTGGTCAAAATTGCTATAACCAATAAAAACTTTTAATAAATTATTAATAAAAAGTCTAAAAACATACCATATAGCTTTTAAGTATTTACACAAAATGATTTTTTTTTTTTTTATATTAATAAGGTACTTTAAATAACTTATTATAGATATAGGGTAGTTTTGAAAGTATTTACAAAATTAGGGTACCTATATCGTGTACCATGGACTAAATCGTGTCCATGATACACAATTTTAGTTGTAACTCGTGTCCATGGTACACGCCTTAGAAGGTAACTCGTGTACCATGGACACAATTTACATGACGTGTCAATCTAAGTCATGTACCATGGACACGAGTTACCCCTAAGTCGTGTACTATGGACACGAGTTACATGTGATGTGGCAGATCATAACTCGTGTCCAAAGTTACCTCTAAATTGTGTATGAATTGTGTACCATGAATACGATTTAGAGAAATCGTGTTCATGGTACACGAGTTTAGTACTCTAGTTTTGTAAATACTTTGAAAACTACCTTATTTTTATAATAATTTATTTAAAGTACATGATTAATATAAAAAATCCCACAAAATGAGTGTAAACTACTAATAATATTAAAAAATCCCACAAAATGAGTTTAAACTACTAATAATATTAAATAAATGATAAACTACATTAGAGGGTAACATAGGTCTACAAAATGGGTAAAATAAGTAAACAAAGATTCTCTCCTACCTACACTCCTATAAAGTTTTTCCCCATTCAAGACTATTAGCCCTAATAGATTATTTAAAACTTATCTATACCTATTTTTTTTTTTTTTAACAAAAAATATTTAATTAATACCTATGAAAGATTAAATTTCTAACCTCTTATAATCATTAGTTTAAGTTGAGCTATGATCAGGTTGACATTTATACCCAAATTTTTTTATCATGTATTTTTTAGTGAATAAAAATATAACTGAGTTTATTAAGTAACCATCTATTTTAGAAAAATATTTAATATTTAATAATTATTAATATTTATCTTATTAGATTTAATTATAGAATTGTATATATATCTATATTATTCTCGAGTAAAAGAAAAAACAATTGTTTTGGCAAGAGTTAACCAAATTAATTCGGTGAAAAAAAATATCAGTTGGGATAAATTTGATCAATTCAGTTTCGAAAAGTAATTCGATTTTAACTTGAATTTAAAAAATTTCTTAAACTAATATGTTGGTTTAGCATTAAGGTCAACAACCAACCCACCCAAATTATGAAATAAAATATATATCAATGCATTATTTCAAGTAAAAGATAACCTAATATCAATGCTTTGGTTTGGTAACCTCTAATTAAATGAATAGTGTAATGGTTTGAGAGAGTGTTTCCTTATAATTGCCATCGGGAAAATTTTTTGTGTGATTGTAACAATTTATAGTAAAATTTCTTTGTGGTTCGTAGTTTTCTCCAGTCTTGTAATTTTTCACGTAAATTTTTGTGTTTATTATTTTATTGTTTTCTTTTAATTTCTCAATTATTTTTTTGCTTATTCCTGCGATAGAAGTGAGAGATTTTTAAGCTATATCTTAAGTTTAATGCTCAACTTCCTTTCCACCAACTCTTTATCAACTCCATTTCTTTGTAGTTCTACAAGCTTTTTTGTTTTTACTTTTTTTCTGGTGTTTTTTTTGCTTATTCTTGCGGTAGAAGTGAGAGGAGTGGGGGGATTCGAACCACAGTCGTCAACACATACATATGCCCGCTGAGCCATGCTCGCTTTGACATGTTATGCAACAATTTAACTACGTTGAAATTAGAGAGTGTTCACCGTTGAGAGATTTTTACTTTTATTTATCTACTTATTAAAATTTGGGATTTATGTAGCGAAAATAAAACCAAATATGAAAATTTTCAACTTTTAGTCTAAGAAGGATAAAATTTGTTTTTTTTTTTTTCTTAAAATAATTGAACATCGAGTCAAGGACTTAGGGGCCGTTTGGCCCACGAAGTTGGGGGAGTGAACTAACTCCCCGTTTGGCCCACGGAGTTGTTGAACTCGGGTAGAAAATATCAACTTCCCATACTTCAACATTAATTACTATTGAAGTTTGTCACATTTTTCAATGCAACACATTTCTATTTCTTCCTCTCTCTCCCTCTCTTCCACAATATTTTTAATTATTTTTAAAAAAAGTAATTTAAACAAAATGTGTAAATGACTAAAAAAAATACAATTCAACCTATTTGTATTATTTTAAATATAAATTATGTTGTTCAATCAAAATTGGTACTTAAACAAAATTCAAAATGTAGTATTCCTACTATTGAGAGAAATAAAAAAACATCAAGCTTATTTGGATCGGTTTAAATTAATGAATTAAAATCTTTCCAGTCCCTATTTAACACACTATTGTATGACTCTATTTTATTTCAAAACTATCCAAATAAAATGAATAATTGATGGAAGTGATAATGAAAAAAGAATGTGAAGTATTCTGGCCAAAATTATTTTTGTTATCTTTAATTTGTGAAGGATACATCAAATAAAAAGAAAAAACCGCATTCTTAAAATTTATTGGAAGAAGTCCTTAATAATGAAAATATGAAAAATTATAGAAAAAATTGTAAAAAAAAAAAACAACTAAAATTAACCGTCATTGTTGAGATGCTGGGTTCCGGGTGCAATGGATTCAGGACGAGTTTAAGATGGTGGGGGCGGCCGGGCGGGGAATGATGTTTTTGACACATGGGTAAGAGTAAGACTCTACTTTTTTTTTTCTTCTTAAGAAGTTGGTAAAATATACATACATTAATAAAACAAAAAAGAATCTCAATCTTAGACTTCATGAAATTAAAATAAAATGACAAAAGACGAGTCCTAACAAAATTATATATATAGAGGAGTGAAAGGAGGGGAGGAGGGAGGAGGAAAAATATATATATATATATATATATATATATATATATATATATTTAAAGAATTTTAATAATAAAAAATAGGTGTCACATCATTTAAAACTTAAAATTTGACGGGATCAAAAACTCATCAAATCCAAAGGTAAAACGTATAATTGTTGAGTTTAAAACCTTGAAGACCAAAATGCTACCAAACTCAAGACTTATAATTTTTTATTTTTTTTCTTCAGAATTAAATTATTTATTAAAGGTAAATTAGTCTAGTTTTAATTACATATCATTGTATTTTTATTCTCCTTCATTTTACTAATGTCGTGATATATGATTTTCTTCTACCAATGAGTAAGTTGCAGACATATTTGAGCGTATGATTTTCTTCTACCAATGAGTAAGTTGCAAACATATTTGAATGAATTTATCAAAGTTGTATGGCGTATTGTTAAGTGATATTTAGACTTATTAAAGCAAGGTGTTTTTAGAGTTTTAATTGAGTAAGAAGACGTTTTATCTCTTGTTTCTATCTAATTGTTGCTTATTTTGCGTGTAGGTGAAGAAAGAAGTTGGATGAAGATCGGAAATAAGAGTGAAAAGGGGGGCAAAGCAGCTGGAAATTGAGGGAAAAAGCCTAGCGCCTAGGCGCTGCCTTTCGGCGCCTAGGCGCTGATGAGAAGAATTGGACAGAAGGTGTAGCGCCTAGGCGCTGATCAGATGAAAAAGACAGTAGCTGTAGCGCCTAGGCGCTGCCTTTCGGCGCCTAGGCGCCCGAACGAAGAAATGGGCAGTAGCTGTAGCGCCTAGGCGCTACGAAGTCTGAAGCGGTGATTCCTCCTAGCGCCTAGGCGCTGTAACTGAGCGCCTAGGCGCTGTGACGACTTTTTGCCCTAAGTTTAAAAGCAGTTTATTAGATTTTAAAGGGGTATCGGCTGGAGATTGGAGAAGGGACATAGAGAAACGGCTGAGGATGGATTTTGAAGATCCGAGCACCCAAACAGAGCGAGAGCAACGTTAGGAAACTCGTGGAATCGCCGGAATTTGTTTCTTCTATTCTTTTCTTCCTCTATTTTCTTACTTGTTATGAACATGTTAAATTTTGAGATTGTTGTTGAGTTTTTCATTATGAACTAACTCTCTTATCTAGAGCGTTGATGTAGTTGTTATTGAACCCTATTCTTCATTATTGATTGTTAAGAACTTGATTTCATATTAGGTTGTGAAAACCCTTATGAGCTTAATGCATGTTAGGATTTGGCCAATCTTAGTGTGACTTTGCATCAATGTTTTGAGGTCGATAGACGATAATCATTGACGAACCTTAATTGTTTTCCCTAATTTATATGAGCGATAGACATATCCTTGTAGGTTTTGTGGCAATGCTAGTTTTACAACCTTCATAATTGAATTGTTCCGATTGTCATAGAAATATAGGCAATTGACATTTTAATGAATATTGTTATTACTCGAGAGAGAGTAGCAAGCCATTTGAGTAGAACTTGCCAACAGTCTAGAAATCAAACTTTTTATAACTTTCAATTATTGAAGAATAGGGGGAGATAGCGATGAAGTCTTTGCTCTAGAGTCTCAATCATCTACATTTATCATAACGGTTGTTAGTTTTAGTATTTTAATTACTTTAGTTCAAAGCTTTTTAATAGTTCATTTATCCTTGACCGATCGATTGCTCAGATAAAATTGAAGCTAAGGAATTTGGTAATTAGTAACTTTCATTCCCTGTGGAGAACGATAATCAGTACTTACACTACTATATTACTTGGAACGATTCGTACACTTGCGATTTCGGACAACAAGTTTTTGGCGCCGTTGCCGGGGAATGATTGTTTTATTTTACTAATATCAAAATCAAGAGCGTTAGTCTTAATCTGAGTTTTGTTTTACTTTTATTAATTTTGTTCTTTTGTTTTTGGTCGCAGGAGTTAGAGAGAGTGCATGCGAAAATTTGGAAGTAGCAACCTACTTCCAATTAATCTCGAAATCGAACGTACCTGTCGAAAGAACAGAAAAGAAAAGAGAGAGCGTGTTGCACAAGAAAAGTTGAAAATGGCGGACAACCAAGAGGTCGAAACCAGGACTTTGAGGGATTATGTATTGCCAAATGTAACGGGGTTACATTCTGCAATCCAGAGACCCGCAATTCAGGCGAACAACTTTGAGATTAAACCGGCCACGATTCAAATGATCCAAACCTCAGTGAACTACAGTGGTTTGAGGAATGAGGATCCAAACTCTCATATTTCAGATTTCCTGGAACTCTGCGATACATTCAAGATGAATGGAGTGACAGATGATGCCATTAGACTTAGGTTGTTTCCCTTTACTCTTAGGGGACAAGCTAAACAATGGTTGAGTTCGTTACCAGCAGGGTCAATAGAGACTTGGAATGATCTTGCCCAAAAGTTTCTCGCCAAGTTCTTCCCACCAGCAAAAACAGCAAAGATTCGGAGTGAGATTGGAAATTTTCTTCAAGAAGATGGAGAGTCTCTGTATGATGCATGGGAAAGATTTAAGGAACTTTTAAGAAAGTGTCCTCATCATGGGTTTCCTCGATGGATGCAAGTGCACAACTTTTACAATGGGTTAGATGGTGGCACTAGAACCACAATCGATGCAGCAGCTGGGGGATCTTTCATGAAGAAAACAGAGAATGATGCTTTTGAATTGTTGGAAGAAATGACGGTAAATCATTATGAATGCCCAAGTCGGAGAATGACTCAGAAACAACCGATGGGTGTTAATGAAGTGGATTCAATAGCCGCGTTGACTGCACAGGTTGCCTCACTTACTAGGCAACTTCAGTCAAACCAATTTGCGGTAAACTCGATTCAAGCTCCTACTTTATTCTGTGAAAATTGCAATGGAAGTCATAGGAGTGAAGATTGTCAGGTGGGGAATCCATTTATGCAAGGTCAAGTTGAGCAAGCTCAATTTGTTGGGAATTATAATCGCCAACAAAACAACCCGTACTCCAACACCTTTAATCCAGGGTGGCGAAATCATCCTAACTTCGCATGGAAGCAGAATCAGACACAAAATCCACCCCCTCCAGGATTCCATCAACCAGAAAAGAAAACTAGCCTTGAGGAGGCAATGATTCAGATGGCGAACACTACGAGTCAGTTCATGGCTGAAACAAGGACCAACTTCCAAAATCAAGGTGCCGCAATTAAGAATTTAGAAGTACAAGTTAGTCAGCTAGCCAATATGATGGTGGATAGGCTTCCAGGAAATTTACCAAGCACAACCGAAGTAGATTCAGTTGGACAACGAGCTGTTGATTTTAATATACTAAAAAAGGGAAAGGCTCATGTGGTTAGTGATCAAACTCAAATTGAGCATTGTAATGTCATCAGGGTGCATCACATGGACAAAAGTCAAGAACATGATCAAGAAAGGATTGAGGAGCCAACATCAATCATTGAAAAAGAAGTAGAAATAGTATCACATTTACTTGAGGCCGAAAAGCCTATTACTTCTACTTTATCTACTTCTTCTATTCCTTCAGCTAATCCTCAACTCAAGAAAAAGAAAAAGACGAATTTAAATTCCGAGGTTGTTAAATTTATGGATATTTGCATGAAACATAACATTAATCTTCCTTTTTCAGATCCTCTAAAGCAAATGCCTAACTACGTCAGGTTCATGAAGGAATGACTCTCGAAGAAGAAGAAGAATAAAAAGGTTGAGATAGTGCATCTCGCTAAGGCATGCAGTGCTAGACTTAAGAAGAAACTACCACATAAATTGAATGATCCAGGGTGTTTTTCTATTCCTTGCAGTTTTGGTAGTCATTCTTTTAGAGCTTTATGCGATCTAGGTGCTAGCATTAATTTACTCCCTTTGTCACTATGCAGGAAATTAAAAATTGGGGAGATAAAGCCCACTACTGTGAAACTCCAGTTAGCTGATAGATCCATAGTTTGTCCATATGGGGTTGTAGAGAATGCACTAATTAAAGTGGGAAAATTCTTTATCCCAATTGACTTTTATGTGATAGATGTGAAGGAAGACAGTGCACTACCCGTAATTCTTGGAAGGCCATTCCTGGCAACTGGGAGAGTTTTAATTGATGTGGATAAAGGAGAGTTGACCATTAGAGTCCAAAATGAAAAAGAATTTTTTAAAGCCATAGTGGACTCTAAATCTCAAACTGAAACATTAATGTTGGTCTACAAAAAGGGTGCAAGAAAGCGAGCTCGTGATATATTAAATGTCTTTCGACCAGCTTAATGCTTAAACGTTTATTGCGTCTAGCTAGAGACGTTAAATAAAGCGCTTTTTGGGAGGCAACCCAAGTTTACGTTATTTGATTTTTTTTTTAGTCTTTGTTATTTTCTATCTTTTGTTGTGTATCGTTGTCCTTATGTTTCTGTTGATTTTTTTTGTAGGAGTTTGATCACCATATTCCCCATTCCAAACTCTGATGAATATGTTGGTTCTCTTATTTAATCAGGGCAGTATTATTCACCTTTCTCTTTTATTTGTCAGATATATATGCTTTAGTAGTTTCGCATTGAGGACAATGTTGAATTTTAAGTTGGGGGTGGGAATAGATTCTGTTGAGTATGTTTTTGAGGATATGTGTGACATTCTATATGATTTCTACATTCTAAGAAGTGTGTCTCTTCAATTCTTCGAGATATTTTGGAAGGCTATGTAAGTTAGGGACACATTGGTTGTTGGGTTATATTGCATAAGAGAGAAGAGCTTGATTCATGTTTTTACTTTAAAAGAAAAAATGCATGATGGTGTTTGTTGAGTTATTGAATGACGAATGCGCAAGATCTATTGCCAAATCAACCTGTTTTCATGTGAGTTTTTGAGCCTTTAAGCACATTCATTACATGGTGCTTTCAATTCTTAAAGTGTGTGAATGCCATGCATATTTAGATTTTTGTAGAACTTGCTTTGTTATGCATGTCTGTAGCCTCTGAATAGTTTTGAATGCTTAAATTTTAAGGGTAATTTAGGTGAAGCCAATGTTTAGCTTTCTAAAATAGCCTACCTCAACATTGAGTCCTTAGTTAAGCCAAATATTGAGCCTTAGACTTTTTTTTTCATTGGAAGATTACCGCACTAAAAGCCAAAAATACCATTTGTTGAAATCCTTTGCTGTGAATCCTAGATTGAAAGATTACATATGCTTACCACATGAAGTTTTTAAATTTGTTGGGAAAGTTGCAACATGTGAATTAAGGGATTCCTAAATGGAAGCGTGATTAGAAAAGAAAAAAAAAAAATAATAAAATGGTGTGGATGAAAAGAAGTCTACTCTTCAACCAAGCTAAAAAAAAAAAAAAAAAAAAAAAAATCGTGCTTAAGTTTAAATTCCTTGGAAGTAGAAGTGTTAGCTTCATGTGGATAAGCGGTGTAAAATTCTTTCAATAAAAGAGCTTAAAAATTTCCTTTTCCATCCACCCGTCCTAAGCCAAATTACATCCAAAACGAAACCCTCAATTTTTGTGCATTCATTATGTTCATCGATGGCTTGGATGTGATATATGAGCAAGTTTATGACAAAAGTTTTGTATGTATTGGTGTGAGAGTCATTGAAATATGCCTTAAACAGTTGAGCGTTATGAGTGAATCCCTGTGAGGGTAGTAGACCTTGTGCATTCAATTTTGATAGTTTGATGAGATACTTGAGTTTTAGTTAAAATTGTACTCGATGAATGCTTATTCTCTTGACTGTTTGTATAACCGAAGTAATTGATGTGTACTTAGCTTACCACTATTCTTAGATATTAAGAAATTTGAAAAGAACACTTGGAATTGTAAGGAATCTAGAAGTCTCACTGGTTGATTGTACTCAATTATTTCACTTACTTTCGTGTGCCTTTAGGTCGTCAATAAATGCGTGAGATTTGAGTCATTTGAATGTAGTTGTCTTTCTTTAGAATCCTCTTGCTCTTTGCTCGAGGGCGAGCAAAATGATAAGTTGGGGGTAGTTTGTTAAGTGATATTTAGACTTATTAAAGCAAGGTGTTTTTAGAGTTTTAATTGAGTAAGAAGACGTTTTATCTCTTGTTTCTATCTAATTGTTGCTTATTTTGCGTGTAGGTGAAGAAAGAAGGAAGTTGGATGAAGATCGGAAATAAGAGTGAAAAGGGGGGCAAAGCAGCTGGAAATTGAGGGAAAAAGCCTAGCGCCTAGGCGCTGCCTTTCGGCGCCTAGAAGTTGATGAGAAGAATTAGACAGAAGGTGTAGCGCCTAGGCGCTGCCTTTCGGCGCCTAGGCGCTGATCAGATGAAAAAGACAGTAGCTGTAGCGCCTAGGCGCCCGAACGAAGAAATGGGCAGTAGCTGTAGCGCCTAGGCGCTGCCTTCTAGCGCCTAGGCGCTACGAAGTCTGAAGCGGTGATTCCTCCTAGCGCCTAGGCGCTACGAAGTCTGAAGCGGTGATTCCTCCTAGCGCCTAGGCGCTGCGACGACTTTTTGCCCTAAGTTTAAAAGCAGTTTATTAGATTTTAAAGGGGTATCGACTGGAGATTGGAGAAGGGACATAGAGAAACGGCTGAGGATGGATTTTGAAGATCCGAGCACCCAAACAGAGCGAGAGCAACGTTAGGAAACTCGTGGAATCGCCGTAATTTGTTTCTTCTCTTCTTTTCTTCCTCTATTTTCTTACTTGTTATGAACATGTTAAATTTTGAGATTGTTGTTGAGTTTTTCATTATGAACTAACTCTCTTATCTAGAGCGTTGATGTAGTTGTTATTGAACCCTATTCTTCATTATTGATTGTTAAGAACTTGATTTCATATTAGGTTGTGAAAACCCTTATGAGCTTAATGCATGTTAGGATTTGGCCAATCTTAGTGTGACTTTGCATCAATGTTTTGAGGTCGATAGACGATAATCATTGACGAACCTTAATTGTTTTCCCTAATTTATATGAGCGATAGACATATCCTTGTAGGTTTTGTGGCAATGCTAGTTTTACAACCTTCATAATTGAATTGTTCCGATTGTCATAGAAATATAGGCAATTGACATTTTAATGAATATTGTTATTACTCGAGAGAGAGTAGCAAGCCATTTGAGTAGAACTTGCCAACAGTCTAGAAATCAAACTTTTTATAACTTTCAATTATTGAAGAATAGGGGAGATAGCGATGAAGTCTTTGCTCTAGAGTCTCAATCATCTACATTTATCATAACGGTTGTTAGTTTTAGTATTTTAATTACTTTAGTTCAAAGCTTTTTAATAGTTCATTTATCCTTGACTGATCGATTGCTCAGATAAAATTGAAGCTAAAGAATTTGGTAATTAGTAACTTTCATTCCCTGTGGAGAACGATAATCAGTACTTACACTACTATATTACTTGGAACGATTCGTACACTTGCGATTTCGGACAACACGTATTCTGTATCGATAACTTTCATTTCATTTTTGTCAGATTGTATTCTTGCTACGTTTTCCTTTTGCTTCACCATATATACTATTTTTTTTTATCATATATTTAATCATTCGGTATATTTATTTCTCACCATCATCATGTCATTTATATATATATATAATTCGAACACAAAAATATAAGTGATATTATTAAATTAATATAATCTAGCATACTATGTTTATATATACACAAACACATCAATATAACTGTGTGGTCGAATAAAGAAGATTTGTGGTCGGACATATTAAATTTCTATACCAAACATATTAAATTTCTATACCTAAATATATTCCCAATTAAAATAACAAAATATACCCAACATATATATGAAATAAATACTCATATACCCAACATATGAAATAAATACTCACAATCGAAATAATTTACCAAAATATTATTAGGGCATATATAATATTGTTTCAACGATAAATATAAATTAATTAAGACATACATTCCGGCCATAAGATTGTTGATTGCTCCTCGTCCGACATGGATGAAGATTTCATTCTCTTACAACTTTCGAGCAGAAATTGTGATGACTCTGACGTGGCGCTTCTCGTCTGACATGACTCTAGCGTCCCACCAAATAGAACCTTGTTCGTCGGACAAAGAAGAAAAAAACAATCCTAGAACAACATGTCACGAAATTGATTGGAGAAATCAAGATTAAAATTAAATTGAAACTTTGAGAGGGAAAAGTAGGTCTTATTCCATTTTTTAAAAATCGTGTCGTTAGGGTTGAAGAATTCGAACGAGGGTGAAGGATAAATGTTTCACTTTGTGTGCACGGATGTAAATTCAATCCTCTTTTGGGCTTCAATTTTTTATTTATTTATATTTTTTAACTAGACACTTGTGTAAATTGAGTCTTTTAGATATCTATCTAGGTAGTTAAACCAAAATAAAAGGGTATGTGTGATAAATTAGAATTACCTTTTGAGCTTCGGCTGAAATGTTGCTACCCTCGTGTTGGGCCCAATTGTCTGTTTCATGAACGCGAGCCCGCGAGCCCATGAGCCCATGTTCTTGGCCCAACTCTACTTTTTATTTTTTTTGTCATTAAATATTATTAATGTTTATGTGGATCTTTAATATTCTATATGAATGATTTATTATAAATTAATTATTTATAATTTTTAAAACTATAAATAATATTTTGATATTTGTTTAGATTTATATGATAAACCACTAGTAAAAATATTTGTTACATCGTATCTAAAAACAAAAATTTTGATTGAAGATTTTTTTTTTTATTTTGTTTCTACTTTTCTATCCAAATGTACGTGAAAAGAGAGCAAAACAATTATGGTTAAATAACAAAAAAAAAAAAAAAAAATAACTGTAAAATAATTTTGATATTCTCAAATAATTTGCTTCAAGTTCATAATGGTATAAAACCCAACAATTTAATGGTGGAGAAATTTGTGAAGGAAATAAGTGGTCAGCAATTTTTTTTAATAAAAAAGACCAGATTAATCGAGAAGCTAAAAAAACTACCCGAGATTCTCAAAATCAAAATATTTAGAAAGTGATTTTATATAAATTAAAAAAAAAAAACTGTTTTACCGATCAACAAAAAAGAGTTAAAATTGATTTTCAACGCTCCCACCGCAATTCCAAATAGATCCTTATTTGTGTCAAGTTAATTACTTTTTTTTTTTTTTTTTTTCTTTTGAATTTTGAGTACGTCAAATTAATTACTTATGGGCTACTTTCATTGATTGATTAAACACATCAAGATAGCTAATATTTAGGCAAAAAAAATAAATATGCAACTATATTATTTTGCAATGGGGTGAAGTTTTAGTATTGTCTTTATTTAATTTATGAACTTTTAAAGTGTCTAATATGTCACTCAATTTTTAGGATCTGTTTGGTAGACCATCTGAATTCTATTTTGTATTTTTAAATTCATCAAATTCAACGAAACTGTGTTTGATATGCAATTTAGATTCAATTTTAAATTAAAATTTTTAAAATACAGAATTAAATTTAAAAGGATAATATTTTAGGGTATAAACTCAATTTATTTTTGTTAAATTAAAATATGTATAATATAATATATTATGAAATAATAATTATACAAAAATATATAACATAAAATATGTGCATAAATTAATTAATAGTTTAGATTCAACCTAATATTCAGTTGATGACTACAACTAGTTTTATGATTCTTAAAAAAAAAAAAAAATAAAAAAAAAAAAAAAAAAAAAAAAAATAATAATAATAATAATAATAGTTAATTTGAGATCCAATTTTTAAATCTGCTACCAAACACGTATCTGAAAACACGAAATACAACCGTGTTTTTATTGAATCCCTTCTTTTCAAATTTATTTTCAGATCACCAACTAAACGAGCTCTAAATTTTTTATTCTGTGTCTATTAGATTTGCGAATTTTAAGAAATTAAAAAATTAGGGTACGAATTAAAATTTTGAAAATTCAGAATCAAATAAACACAAACCTTAAAGTTCAGACAAATTGTAATTTAACATACTTTTAAACAGTTGTTTCATTTGGAGTTTTATTTCTTCTTCTTTCACGTGGTACTAGATTAGTGGCTTTAAAATTCGAGGAGAGAAAATTGCTAGGAGGGCTTTAAATTTTCGTGGACATATTAACATTTACACATATCTCTGAGTTCGACATCAACATAAAAGGTTGAGAAAATACAACGAGATATAAATAATGCAGAATAACAAACTAAATTATATCTCTCGTTCCCACTTCACAGGTTAGAAACCAATTAAGTTATCGATTACAAAATACAAGAACAAATAGAAGGGAAAAGAGATTGACACCGAAAGTTATACTCGGGACTACGTACAGTCTTCTGCAACTGCAGATTCAACTATAATGGAGATTACAAGAGATCTCAACTCAATGCTACAAACTACCCTCAATAGTCCAACAATTACTATTGACTCTCAAGTATCACACCTCGATAGCTTGGAATCAACAATGAATAGAAAACCGCTCAAGTGAAAATTCTCTATTCTCTCTCACAAAACCCACCCTACAAACAAAGGAAAACAAAAAAAAATGAGCTTTCAGCCAGCGTCTGGTCTTCTTTTCTTGTATTGATGAAAAAATGAATGCTCACACATCTTCATTTTATAAGAAAAAACCACAAATAATTTAGCCAGTAAATACAATCACCTTTATTTTGACCAATTAAAAACTTTGCTTAGCTAAGTGATTTTGGGCAAATAAAACTAATCCGCCTTGTTTGATTTTTTTTTTACTCTATTTCCTAACAATCTCTCACGTGGAGACAAAACAATCAACATGTCTCCTACGGCAACAAAACTGATCACCTTGACAATCTCCAAGGCTAAACTCCCACTACAACTATTATTTCTGATCTTCTTGACAAACTCCATGGCTCAACAAAAAAAATATGTAAAACAACAAACTAAAAAAAGACAGGTAACCATCAGACATTAACTGTAGTTTATCTAGGCTTGCCCGAGGAATGGGCTCGCTACGTGGATCTGTCTCCCAGACGAAAAGACAGACACGTACTCCTACTTCAGCTAAGTGGTAACAATTGACATCTTCTTCAACCCTGGATCATTGTTCTTGAAGAAGATACATTTTGATAAGGGCTTGAATCTTCTATTCAAACCTGTTGCCAAGTTAGAGACTTTTCTTTTGACCTTAGTTACTGCTCTAGCCTTCCACTTCGATGCTTTCACTCCCCTTGACGACTTCTTCAATTCGTTCGAGCGTCTGACAATTAGGGGTTGACAATAACCATCAACTTTCTCTTATGAACTTTCCAATTGTTTCTGAATTGAAGGATCATGATCTAACTTGACTATTATTGTTGTTGACTCACCTCGATAACAACCATATACAACTTTAATTGGCATCCACGGTCTCTTTGATCTTTTGGCAACATCCAACCGACATCGGTACAATGTAGATTTTCTGTGGTCAACTGCTACTACTTGAGATCTTAACTTGAGTTTACACTGGCTACTGCCAAACTCACACGCGTAGCCTTCATCCTAGACACAAACCTGACATCATGCAGCACCAGAACACTACCACATTTTGACTTCAAACTAACATCCTCAATCCCACTGATTTTGGATACTCTACCATCACCCATTCTCACTAGACCATGATGTCCACCTATGAATGATGTGAATAAATTTCTATCTGAAGTTATGTGTACAGTAGCTGCACTGTCTAGAATTCACTCAGATGAATTATTACAACCCTCTGTGTCACTTCCAACACAGACATTGACATCATCAACTATTTTTGCATCATGCTTATTTTCCTAATCCACTTTTAGTTTTCTACACTGACTTTTATAGTGACTCATTTTATCACAGTAAAAAAATTCTATCTTCTTATTCCTATGACCCTACTTTTTTCCACTACTACTCGGTCTATTTTGCTCATTAATAATTTTTTTTACCTTTAGTCAAAGCTAAAGTTGATCATGTAGTAGACGACTCTCTACCACTACTCTTTTTACAAATTTCTTCAGCTAGAGCTAAATCACACACCCCTGAAAACTTTAGAGTATTTTCTCCTACTGAATTAGACACAACTGTCGACATCGTTTCCCAACTATCAGGTAAATACATTAATAACTGAATAATATATACTTCATCAGTAAATTCTATCTTAACAAACTTCAACTGATTTATCAAAGTGGTAACCTCATTAATATTGGAATTAACAGATGCATCTTCAGCCATTTGCATGTTGATTTTTTTTTAAGAAGATATGCTTTACTGTTAGTAGATGATTTCTCGTACCTGTTTGTAAGTGCTTCCATTAGCTTTATTGCAATAGTCTCATTGGCTACAAGACTAGCCACTTCCATTGTCAAACACATTCTTATGTTTGCAACTGCTTGTTCATCGAGAGCCTCCCAATTTGACATTTCTTTCAGTCTCTCCTTCAGTGCCTTGTGCACTTTCTTGCATGTTAGAAAATCTTTGACCTGCATCTTTCAATAACCAAAAAAAATTTCATTAAATTTTATGACTCCCTAAAAACTTTTTGGCTCCATCGATCCCATGACTCCTGAACAAAAGGCTCTGATACCACTTATTGGAAAAATACAACGAGATATAAATAATGCGGAATAACAAACTAAATTATATCTCTCATTCCCACTTCACATGTTAGAAACCAAATAAGTTATTGATCACAAAATAAAATAATAAATAGAAGAGAAGAGAGAACGACACCGAAAGTTATACTGGTTCACTCCGATCTCGGGACTACGTCCAGTCTTTTGTAACTACAGGTTCAACTATAATGGAGATTACAAGAGGCCTCAACTCAACGCGACAAACTACCCTCAATAGCCCAATATTGACTTCCAAGTATCACAACCCAATAGCTTGAGATCAATAATGAAGAGAAAACCGCTCAAATAAAAATTCTCTATTCTCTCTCACAAAGCTCACTCTACAAAGGAAAAAAAAATGAGCTTCAACCCGCCTTAGTCTTCTTTTCTTGTGTTTATGAAAAAAATGAAGTCTCACACATCTTTATTTTATAAGAAAAACCACCTATAATTTAGCCCATTTTGAGCAATTACAAATTTTGCTTAGCTAAGTAATTTTGGGCCAAAAGAAAATGGGCCTTGCTTGATATTATTATTATTATTTTTTTTATTTTTTTTTTCTTTCTTTTCGAGGTGAATCAACATTTTCATTATATCATTCAAAATTCTATTAATAGATTTGGTGCCCTAACCTAAAGTCTTGGATTTGCACATTATATATCAATGTGTTTAAATTTATCTTCATATGAATTTAAGCCTTTTAACTTAATGTTCTATATTTGACATTGTCGTTGATATTAACATTTTATCAATATTTTCGTTAAATTGAGATATTGACATTTTTTTTTTGTTCCACAACTATAGAAAAGAAGAATCAAACCATCCTCCTTTAAAATGATGCTTTGTGCCTTGGGAGATCAGATTGAGATTTAAAACTTTTGTGTATGATATGACTCTAATGGTTGATGTGAGAAATTTCATTCTAAATATTGTTAGAGAAGAGAGAAATTATTATTATATTTTTTTATGAGAAATTGTAGTAAATGACAATTTAAGACTTATTGTTTGCAAATATAGCATGTTTTTAAAATTTTTGCGGATATAGCAATTTCTATCGCTGATATCTTATGACTGATAGAAGTCTATCGCTGATCACCTCAGCTTTTTTATAGATTTTTGTCAGTGATGATAGTCTATCAGAGATAATAGTCTATCACTGATAAAAGTCTATCAGTGATATAATAAAGTCTATCAGTGATAAAAACGGGTTTTTTTGCCATATTTGCCAAACATTTTAAAGTTTGCTAAATTTGCAATTAGTTTGGGCCTGATTGCTATTTGTGCAACCAACCCTTTTTTTATTCGTAATATATTATTAAAAATCTTACCATTTTTTTTTATTTCAACAACATGTAAAGTAAGGATTCAAAACTTTGCGACATCTTAGTCGAATATATATATATATATATATATGCTTTAACTAATTGAATTATTGAATTATGTTTAATTTAATTTTGATAAAGTCTAATATTTTATTTGAGCCGGGATACATTAATTAAACATATTATATAAATATTGTTGAGAGGGAAATTGTTATTATATTATTTATTTATATTATATAGATATGATCGAGATTATTTAGAGAGAAAGTTGGTAATGTGATGCAGGGGCGGATCCACGAGTTTTTGTCAGGAGGGGCACAATTTCAATATGGTTAACTGAAGTTTAGTCTATGAAAATTTTGATTTATGTTTATATATATAGTCCTTAAACTTTAAAATGTGGGTAAAACACTCTAAAACTTTCAATTTTGAATCCAATAGATCCTTAAACTGTCGACCTCTTAGTCAGGGGCACAACTTTATACCAATTGAGCTATACTCGGTTTTGCAATAATAACGTATTTATTAGATACAAAATTAAAATTTTCAAGTGTAATTGAGTTAGTTGATTTTTACTGAAAAAAAATTTAAATGTCTAAGACCTATTAGATACAAAATTAAAGTTAATGAATCTAAACTATTTAAACTTGAGAGTTCGAACTTGGGCTGCAGCAGGCAAAATGCTCGAATTTCGTGTCCCTTACCATCTCACTAGAGTGGTATAGCTTTATAACATTTTTCGATTTCTTAAATACAAATAGTTAAATTGTAGTTATATTTTTCAAACTTTTATATATAAATTTATAAAATTAATAATTCGAGGGGCACGTGTCCTGGCCCCATGTGGCTCCACCCTGATTTTGATGTGACATTAATTAATAGTTGATCTGATGTGAGAAAAAAATCATATAAAGTTGCTGAGAGAAAGTGAGAGAGATGACTACTTTAATAATTTAATGTGAGAAATGAGAGATAACGACTTTGATAATTGTGACAAATTTCATGTTGCGACATGAGAGAGACAAAAAGTATCATATTATTATATTGTTGGTTAATATAATATGGACATTGTTTAAAGACTTTAGTGTCTCTAGAGTAGTTACGTGTAAAGTGTTACAAGGTTTGAATGGTGAGTACCGACATAAGTAGGTCGGACCAGACAATAATGTTTGAGGGCCAACAAAAATTATGTTCTATAAATATAAAAACAAATTATCACACAAAATTTAAAGATTTGAATTCACAACCTACATTATGTTGACTTAAAACAAATTATCAGTGATAAGAATAGATAAGTGTCACAAAGACTTCATCTTCATCACGAGACTGATCGGATCTGCGGTAGACACTCGAGAGACCTCCACAAAACAGACTCAAAGAGTAAGAGGCACAAGCGATAGAAAGTCTTGTCCCTCGCGCGTTCGCGCAAACGAGTATAAAATGGTGATCTCATTAGATCATTAGTGAAAGAAGGACCAACGACTAGCCAATGGTTAATACTTCAGAAAGCACCTTAGCAATTACCAGTAATGCCCCTATCGACCTCAGTCTTGTTTTTTGCTAACTCGTCGTTCGTGGTCGAGCATTCGAGATTGTTCCAACTCAGTCCATAGATCTTCTTGAGAAATTTCTGTCTGGGGGGCGATGCTCGTTTGCGCACGCTTGAACCAACCCAACAAACAAGGAAATGATGCCTCTCGGGACATCTGAGAATGATTCGAGTTGTATGAAGGAAAACTCTCACGTACAATTTTTTTTTTTTGGGGAGGAGCCCGACAAGTAAATTCAAATAAACTTAACATCATCATATAATTTAGTTCATCTTCATGTTTTATCAAATAGAAAAAATGTTAAATTACGAGTTTAGTGCAAACTTGAGTATATTAGATCCTTGAACTTAAAGTTCATGAATTTTATATAACATAATTTATTCCAAAAATAATTTAGTCTAGAGTTTCTTATAGAATTAAATATTAAAAAATAAATATGAAATTTAGTTTGTCATTTATATTTATAAAAAAAAAATATAAGTCTTAATTATTTTTAAGAATACATTTCTATATATTTTTACACCAATAAAAAATAGTTACGTTTTTTTTTTTTTTTTTTGACAACATGTTGGAGTGGGGATTGAACCTAGGACCTCATGGTCACTAGGCTATACATCGTTCAGCTATGCTCTTGGCAAAAAAAAAAAATAGTTACGTTTTATATATATATAAACAAAAAAAAAAACATTAAAATAGAGAAGAAAACAGTTATTTATGTATTCAAGAAAAAAAATAAAAATGGTGATGATGTACATTTTGAACTTAAGGAAGTTACTTAACATGGGTGAGTGTCATTGGAGCATAATAGCCTTCCATTTACTTTCGGGCCATTTAATCATAAAATACCAATATTATATATCTTAGCTAATACAACAAAGGTTGAGTAAGGGGTTGAACCTCTAATTTCGCAGGAAGAAATAGATGCCTTAACACCAATCTTTGTTTATGTTAGCATGTTTATCTTAACACCAATCTTTGTTTATGTTAGCATGTTTATATAAGTCTAAATTTGTGCAAAGTGAACTTATGTAGTTTGTGGGATGAAGAAACCCCTCACTTAAAATAAGTAAGAGTGTTGTTGATGTGAGAATCTGACCACAGGTTAACATCAAGTTCTAAGCCGAGGCGTCAAGCTGACCTGCGAAGAAGATACTTACACTAGTGTTAAGATTATATTTGGTATGTCAACAAGAATTAAGGAAAGAGGTAGCATGCGCTTCATCTCAACTCAACTTATACCAAAACAAAGTAGACTACTTACCTTGCCGCCTTTTCGATCGTGCCTTACGGGGTCGACCACTTTGGTGAGCTTCGTCGAGGATTTAGTCATATGTGCGATCCACGTCGTCTCATATGACCTATGTGGATTGTAAGCCGGTCAACCTCTAATCTTACCCATAACAAGTGTATTTAGGAGTGTTTTTAGAATAAACACTTCTGACAAAAGTATTTTAACTATAAATACTTCAGTAAAATAATTTTAATACCAAAAATTACTTTCATGTATGGATTTTAAGTCCACCTAGGGGCTATAACCTCCCCAAATGTTTTCAGAAACATTTTCATAATAACCCCAAATACAAAAATTTCAAGGTAAAAAGTAAAAAACACTCCTATCAAATTCTTAGGAGCAGAGAGATCTACTTTGGGACCAGGGATCTCCAAGTTTTTTAATTTTTGTATATAACTAGAGTAAATAATGCCTTAAAATATATATTATTAATATTATATAATGTATGACCCAAAAGTATGTTCTGCCTAGTAACTTTGTTTTCTTGAGTTAATTTTTCTTTTTTTAAAAATATTTAATTATGTGAGATATGGAGATCGAACTTCTGACCTCAGTCGATCGCTTTTTTGTCGAACACGAATGCAATCCATCGCCTGAATTTGCCTCTATAACCACTGTTGAACACCTTTAACCTCGTTGATTCAAGCATTACAATAATCTGAAGACCCAACCCGGTCATATGAGAGTTGGGTTGCCCATTGTACTCAGGTTGGTTGGGTCGAAGAACTGACCAACTCGAAATTTTGGGTTGATCCAAAAAATACCCCTAATCCGACTCGACTCAACCCGTGTACACTTCTATTTAATACATACATAATTATTTTTTTCTTTATTTTAATACTATTTTTATTTTTATATATGTTTTTTTTTTGTAAAGATATTTAATCAATGCGGGTAGAGGATTGAACCAGTAAAATAATATAAGGCTGGTTGTACAAACAACCATCAAGCCCAAAATAATTGCAAATTTAGAAAAATTTAAAATATTTTGCAAATATGGCAAAAACTCAGAGGCTATCACAGATAGAAGTTATCGTTGATATATGACTATCACTAATAGATTACTATGAGTGATAGACTAAAATTCTATAAAAAGTTGAGGTGTTAGATTTCTATCAGCGATAAACCATAAATTGTCATATGTGTAAAATATTTAAAAAAATGCTATATTTTTAATTATTTTACTCTAAATTGACACCTGTTACAATTTCTCAATAATATATTACTATAAAATAAATGGTAACTATTTTTATTTATTTAAAAAATGTACAATTATTCTTAAAAAAAAATTTAAAACTATATTTATTTATAAATATATACGATAAACGACATTTAGTTTTTAATATTTAATTCTATTATAAAACAAAAAGTTTCTAATTATTATCTTCAAGTTTTTTTTTTTTTATATATTTATACTAAATAAAATGTTAAAATGTTATTTTAGTTCTTAACTTTAAAAATTATTTTATTTTAATCATGTTAATTTTTAATGTTTAAATTTAGTTCTCATAATTTCAACAAATCTTAAAATTAATCCATATTATTAGTTTATTTGTGTACTTTATAATTTAGTTTATATATTAACATATTTCTATAAATTTTGGAAACATTATTTATATATTTGTTTTTTGCAAAATTTCTAATAAGTCTTTGAAGTTTCAATTTTGTATTTAATACGTATTCAAATTTTCAATTTCAAGTCTAATAGATCATTGTCCTATTCAACATTTTTCAAAATTCATGAATTCATTATAAACAAAATTGAAAATTTAAGAACATATTAAACACGTTTAAAGCTTGAAAGTTTAGAGACCCAATAGATACTTATTAAAGTTTAAGAATCTAATAGACTCAAACTTTAAAGTTCAATGACTAAACTCGTAATTTAAAATAAATTTTCTCATATTTAAAAGCATTTCAAAACATGCAATATTTAATCATTTTAACCGTTTCAAAATCACTTCCAAACATGTCCTTAATATCAAACTGCACAAATTGAGCTCGGTTAAACATTATTAGATGGTTATACCACAAATTGGAAGAGAGAGAAAAAAATGACATTTTTTCAAATACTAAATAAAAGTTAAATTACAAATTTGGTTTTATGATTTGTTCATATTTTTACTTCCATCCTTATGAGTTTAAAAGTTTCAATTTAATTTTTATAATTTAGACTTAGTTTCAATTTGGTTCTTATAATTTAGGTTATTTTCAATTTAGTCTATATGATTTTAAAAGTTTCAATCTGGTCCATATGATTTAGTTAAATTTGACAAATTATCTTTGTCATTATCATATTAACAAATATTTTTTTATATGACATCATCCACTAATACTTTTTATTTTACTAACAATATTAGTAGACTCTATTAGGGACGGTTTAAAGTGGTGAATGAATTAAAATAGTGGAGAGTTATAATAGTCTAGGAATAATAAGTAATAAAATAATGTAATTTTATTCTTTATTCAAAACACTTGTGCACGTTTTGAATTTGTCAATAGGTTTGTTTTGATAAGAAATATATAGCACTTTTATTGAATTATATTCTATTCCTCAAATTTGAATTTATTAAGTTTTTATTAATGTTACACTATTTTTTACCAACTTGTTTAATTAAAAATTTAATCAAACTCATTTTTATATTTATTTAATCATAAAAATCAAAGAAAAACTATAAAAACTACGTGCATTATACGTGGTGATGAAACTCATTAATATATACAATAAGTTGGGGAAGAGACATTATTATCATTAAGGTCAATAAAGCATAGCTTACCTCCATAGGAGAATTATGATATGTATCACTATCACATATTATTGCATATTTATTTTTATATTTCACATGAAACATACCAAGATAGGAAATTTGACCATATAATATAACCAATATTATATATATTTATTGAAAATGAAATGATCATAAGATAAATCAAAGTACCATTCAAGCCATTGTAACAATGAACAAATAAATTAAAAGCTATAAGCCACTAAGCTTCCGTTTGACATTGCGTTTGAAAGAATTAAAAGTAAATCTTAACCGTTTTTCGTGTTTGGTAAAACAAATTATTTTATAATTTGTTAAAATCAATTTTGCATGACACGTTCATTTTGCACATGAAGGTGTTATTTGTAGCTTTTAGATTCTCTAACAATCACTTTTTTAACAAATTTTCAAATCTTTTCAAAATTAAAAATTATTTTATATATCTAGTATCTATTTCCCACCCCCAAATCTTATTTTATAATTTTTAAATTAATAAATCAAATGCAAATATTTTTTAAAAAATAATACTTTACTATTTTTTTCTTAAAATAATTTATACAAATTTTTATAATATGTCTATTTTAGTGATTATAGTTAAATTACAATAATTTAATACTTATTTACCAAACCCGATAACCAACTTATTTAAGTCTACAACTAAAATTTACCAAACACTAATTTGATTCATCAAACAGTTGATTTTTTTAAAAGCAAAGTTGGAAACAATTATTTTAAAAGCTACGCAATCCCAAACGGAGCCTAATTATAATAAGTTGAGAAATTTAAACATCCCTCTCATATCCACTCCATTTTTTAGGGTTGACAATATAATTTGACCCACTCTAAATGAAGTTATGAAATTTGGGTTGATTTGAGGGGATTTTTCGAATTAATTGAAAGTAAAGTCGATTTGAGATATAATTCATTAATAAAATAAAGGATGATTTTTTTTAAATATAAATCTACTCAACCCGTCAGTCTAAACATAACTCCGCTGCTGGTTAAAGATATATATCTAAAATCAAAAGGTTAGGAGATTCGAATCTCCCAACTTCTATATGTTGTTTAACTAATAATAATTAAAAAGAAGAAAAAAAAAACTCACTCAACCCTGATTTTCATTAATTTTTTTTTAATATAATATCACGAATTAATTGAGTTGATATTGAATATACGAGTTGAAAGAAAATATGAATACCTTAGCTACTAAGCTATTCTCGGATTTTATTTTTATTTTTCTTTTTTCTTTGAGGATTTTAATTCCACATTTTATTAATAACATGTGGGGAGTGTGGAAAAATCAAACATGTGACCTCTTAGTCATTAGGTCGTACATTATTCCGGTTTAGGGCTATGTTGGCTTCAATTCCACATTTATATGCCTTTGTTGTTATTTTTCTTTACTTTCTACATTTGTTGTTTTCTTTTTTGTTTTTAACATACAATTTTCTTCTTTTTTTCAGCCTCTCTTCAATAGTTCTAACTTTTAAAATAATTGTTCAGTTATGTTTTTTAATTTAGTAAAATCTGTTGTTATACGAAACAAATTAGTGTTTGATAAATTTCACTAAAAATTATGAACGAATGTAATTTAGCTATAATGACCAAAATAGAAAAATAATAATTGTGGTTACTTTAAATTAAATTACAAACGTTTAAGAAAAATAATTGTTATATAAAATTGTAATAAGATTTTTTTGTGTGTTTACCATTCATAACTATTTCAAAATCTACGATCCCTATTAAACCAAATACTACAACCTTCAAAACACCCACCCACCTATTGAACTAAAAAAAAAAAAATTAGCGATCATGGTTCAATCGTAGGATAGATGAGTCGAGTTGAGACTCTGGTGGGACAATCTCATCCCACACAAGTGTCCCTGAGTTATCTTTCTCAACCCCACCTCAGCCAGCTATGTTGCTCTGACCGATGAGGATGAATATGTTTGTAGGAGAAGTAGCTCCTGAAAGGGAAGGGCCAAATAACATCGTACATAACAAGATTGATAGTATCGACAAATTCATTTCGACCACCTTATGTATGTACAAGTAGACAAAGAAGACAAGTATAAATGGATTGAAAGTTACTTTTTTTTTTCTGGTCTACGAAAAGTTGACTTTTCCTCTATGTCTACAAACACAACTACTCTTCTTCTCAAACTTTAATTACCCTCGTTTTTTGTTTGTTGGCCGATCTTTGCCCCTGTTGATGATCTTCACATCTTTATACTCAATATTGATTTTATATTTGCCAACAAGAGCATAGCTCAACGGCATGATGTATGACTAGTAACCTAAAAGTCTTAAGTTAATATTTAAGCTATTTTCATATTGATTTTTCTATTTCTTTTTCTTTTTTCTTTGTGGAATTTCAAGTCCACATTTCTATGCATTTGTTGTTTTCTTTTCTGGTTTTTAATATGCACTTTTTTTCTTTTTTTAGCATATGAAAACAATATTGCTGGCCGCTGTGTTTTTAATTTAGTAAAATCAGTTGTCATATAATCAAATTAGTGTTTGGTAAATTTCACTTTTATACCTAACAAAATGTCACTGACATTTAATAAATTCAAACGAAATTTAAATTCAAACGAAATTGATGTAGTTTAGCTATAATGATCAAAATAGACAGACATATTATTTTAATTATTTATATATTTATGTTCAATATATAAATTATTATAAGTTGTTTATTCATATTTTTTTATAGATTAAATTACAACTTATATTTTGTGGTTACTTTAAATTAAACAATACGTTTAAGAAAAAAAATTGTTATGTAAAGTGTAATGAAGATTTCTGAGGGTATTTTCACAGATGACCCCATCTTGGGTTCCGTAATGTTTTTGGACCCCGCTTCGGAAATAATACTTTTTTGCCCTTTTGCTGACGTCATCAGCACTTCGCTTTGCTGAGCACAACCACGATCGTGAGGAAAAAGTCCGTAATACCCTTTCCTGAGCACGAGGATACTATACTCGTCCCCTCGTGATCGTGCTAAGCGAAGGGTATTGCAGACTTTTTCCTCGCGATCGTTTTCAATAAACGCGTGTTCGTGCTCAGCAAAGGTAAAAAAACATGTGTTTTAAAAAAAACGGATCAATTGACATTACGCCACTCGTGGGGTATATGTGAAAAAAAATCCAGATTTCTTTTGTGTTTGTTGTAGCCACTTATTTTTGCTCGACCCTTTTTAATTTAATTTGTTGGATTAATAATGTAAAAATATAATTTATGATTTTTGCTTGCTTATTTGATTGATATTAATCTCCTAATCCTCTTTTTATGCTAATTTAGATTACTTTTGCACATATATTTTGTTGGGGTAAAGTTTTAAATTTGTGGATTTAGTTCTAAAAAAGTTTTATCTCTTTTAGGTGTAAACTAATTTTGGCATAGTTTTCAATTTTCACAATTAAAACCCTAAAAAAATACATATAAACGAAAATGAACTGGGTTATAAAATTTCTCTTTTTTTCATACAATTTATTTTTTTCACCCACAATAAAAACCCTAGCACACCTTTCTTCCTTAAGATCTACCCAAAACAAATCTAAGAATCTTTATGGAGGTGTTTGAGACGCAGGGTGGGTTATTATAGCTAATTTTTTTTTTTTTTAAAAATTAAGTTTTTCCTTTGATTGACAACTTTTCACTTTCTTTTATGGTGTGGTCACGTCAGTGTCAGCAGCTAAAGGTCACTAAGGAAGTTTTTTTTTTTTTTTTTTTTTTTTTTAAAATATATATATTTAATGTGAGGATTGAACTCATAAGTTGGTATTTTATTTTCTAATTATTTATTTGATCAAATATGATTTCTCTTATCATTTTGTCCAACATGTTATCATTATATATGTTTGTTAATTAACTTTGTGTTAATATTTTAATATATACTATTTTTTTTAATAAGAATATCCAGGGACGAAATTTAGAAATATTTGAAAATCTGATTTTTTAAAATTCTTGAAGTAATAAATCGATTTTTTGAAAGTCCGAGATCGATTCCAATATGTTTTTATTAAATTTCCAATATGTTTTTATTAAATTTCTAACATGTTTGTTTATAGAATTTCCTTTTTTGTGCTTTGATTTAATTTTGTTTCACGAGCTTATTTAAATTGTATATTTTCTATGATGCTTGTTTATATTATATTGATTGTTTTATTTAAATTCTTATCATTTTGTTAAATTTATTTTAAATTTTTTAAAATTACACTTTTTATATTTATGAAAGTTTTATAACTAAAATGTTATTTTAAAGTTTTTTTTTAATCCTCGTACTCAAAATTGATTTTGATTTTCAACATCTTTTTTTCTAAAACTTCCTACGATGGAATCTAGAAACATTTGGGAGTTTGATTTTCTAGAACTTTTCAGGTGAGGAACCATAATCTTTGGGAGTCGGAGATTTTGATAAAAAAAAAAAAGAATTTAATTTAAACAAAATATGTTTTGTTTTAAAAAAAACTCTACGAATGACTATATATCCTATGACGAAGTTTGAGAAATTTTAATATTCTCATATTCTCGAGGTGAAAAATATTTTGAAGTATCGAAAATATTTCTAATATAGTCAAAATTGATGAATAATTTCCACTTATTTTATGGGGCCATGACTTCAAATATTGGAGAAATGAGCGGTCAAAATAAGACATTGTTTTAAAATCTAATGTTTCCAAGCAAACTCATATTTAAGGAACCTTCTAAATTCAAGATAAAATTTGGTCACCGTTTTAACTAGAGTTGTGAGGTGTTAATACCTTCCTCACACTCAATTGACTCCCGAACCCAACTTTGTTTTCGTAGACCCTTTTAGTTACTTTTTTTAAAGGAAAAAAAATATTTTTTCGGTGCCCAATCACACCATAAAAAAGATTAGTGGCGACTCCTTTTTATTTGTTAAAATATCCATTTTTTCGAGGACGTCGACCGCTTCGTGTCGCAGGCACGTGGCGACAACTTGACGAATCCACTGGAGACATGAGGTTCCACCTCGAGAGTTTGACCTTTTTATTATCTTGATTTTTTTTTTTTTTTTTAATTGTTAATATTGTATGTTTTCTTGTGTTATTTTTTTATATCACACACATTTACAAGCCTCCTACTCGGGTTGTACCCAATATGATTAGAATCGAGGATGAAGTAGTGTTGACCTTCGATAAGCTTATGCTTTCGTGTAGGCACATGAAAAATCTTCACTCAACTTGGTCATTTGTCACGTACGACTTTTTGACCAATTTGGGGGCCTTTGTCATTTAGAACCCTAGAATCAACATCACTTGTTTCAGCATTTAATTTAGTTATCTTATTGATTTGATTTATTTGTGTTTGACACACTATAACAAACCTCCTATCCTGGCTTTTCCTAATAGGATTAGATTTAAAGATGTAGCAGTGTTGACCTTCGAGAAGCTTATGCTTCCGTGTAGGCACACGGAAAATCCTCGCTTAATTTGGTCAATTCGTCGTGTATGATTTGTTGACCAATTTGGGGACCTTTGTCATTTAGGATCCTAGAAGTAACATCACTTGTTTAGAGTCTTTATGTTATTTTATGTGGTCTTTTTTTACTTTGTGTCTCATCCATATATCCTCTCATTTGCATTTACATGACCTAACATTAAGAGTCATTTCATTATCATGCACAATCCTAGGTTTATAAACATCCACTTGTCTATTGTGTTACCACTAGGTTTCATAGTCGTTAATAATCAATATGTGTTTAACTTTTTCCTCTTAAAGTGTCTTTAAATACTCACATTAGACTCTCATAAAAGTTTGTATTATTGTTGTGAAATAAGCATTTGGTTTGAAAACCTTGCATGCATACATGTCATGCTAGTAATAATTAACTTGAACTAATTATATACTTCTCTTTTTTAAAAAAGATTAAAAGAGTCAGTTTTGCAAAATAGCTCAAATATCTTCACCCATCGTTATTATTGAACTAGAAGAAAAAAACCATGATCATGGACGATCAGGTTAACCACAAAGTACATGCAGTCTAACAAGATGTGGAAGCGTTAAAAGAAAATATGATAAGGATTTCTAGATTTACTCACTTTAAGAAAAGAAAGTGAAATGGCCGAGGGGCATCCCTACAGCCAAAAATGGTACAAAACCAAGTATCATATGACACTTATCCCTACCCTCGTAGGTTTACGCCTCAAATGATGCCATATCCACAATTGGTAAGAATGACGACATACCATGCGTCGTTTCGATGGAGGGATTATAGATGCAAATTCATAAACTAGCATCTTGATTCCAAAACAAGAAGCATAAGTGCATGAATTTGGCCTGGGCAACATAGTTGTTACCCATATGTCATTGACAATGCTTGGACAAGCAAACTATGCCCAAAATCATCAACAAAAGGGGAGAAATCATTTGAATATGCCAAATCAACAAGGAGTTAGGAATAATGGAAAAAATAAACGTAGTTTGATCCTATACACCAAGCTCTCGCCACAGTGGCTTGAGAGCCATCAAATTGCTCTTGTACATGATGAGCTCGTGCAACCACCATATCCTAAATGGTACGATGTAAGTGTTAGAAATAAATGGAGCCCAAATCAAAATGAAGGCCCAAATGAATCATTGTCTAACCTAATGTTTGATTGGTTCTTTGGAGTGTTGCAGCCGCCAGATTGGAATTAATTTTTGACAAAAATTAAAATAGCACAGTGTGTGCAAGTGGCTTTGTATGAAAAGCAAGAAAATCAGCAGCTGCTTTACCGATGCTTTTTGATTGAGTGTTTTTGTAAAAGCTTTTTTTCATTGAATAGTTTTTAGAGCTTGTTGTAGTGTGATTGTTGCGTGCTCAATGTGTAAAGATAAATAAGCAAAAGGATGGAGAGAGCACTTTAGAACATGCAAGCATACATGGTCTCACAGCAAGTAGTAAGTATATTTAATTCGTTTTTTCCACAGAGACTTAATTTTAGCTATTCGCGAAGTGTGTTTGTTAAGAAAGATGGGATGGATTTGATGGGGTAAAATTGGTTTTTAATTAACTACTTTTTGCTGAATGTATAAAGGAACATGCCATAAACAAACTAAAGTGAAAATCAGGCTTAAAGGTCAAGAGATGAAATCAATAAACACAGAAGAAAACAGCTAGACAGAAGATAATTTGGCAGAATTGCAAGAACCGCAATCAATCCGCAATTAAATGGCAGCGAAAAACTGGTTAAATGGGTGAATTAAGGGCTACTAATGACTATCCTATAGGCAGTTTATTACGATTATCAAGCTTTGGATCAACTCTCTACACATTAAACTCACTCTATCTCAAGTATCGTCCGATTCCATGCATGAGAGACTCAAGTTTACTCGACTTCAAAGTAAGGTCTTAAGCATCTTGTTAAAGCAGGAGTGTTCAGTTTATACTAGGGAAACGCCTATTCCTAGGCCGTTTCCTGATTACCATGAAAGGCTAGTATGATTATACGACTCTGAACTCTTACTCCTTCCAGAGGTTAGGAGTTCTTTGGACAAAATGGATGGCCAATCGAAATTGCCCGTGGGATGAAGCTTACATATAATCAATGTTCGAGTGTTGATCTACCTACTTGACTTACGTTTTTTAGCCTATAGTTCTGTCATTAGCATGCCCCTAAATGAATTTAGTTACTCATGGATATATGTAGAACAGAAATATAAGATAAAGGAGACATGCTTAGAAGAGAAATGTGTGTAAAACAGCAAGCCAAACTCGTAGCAGAATAAGGAATAACTGTGAAATGCAGAAACTTACTTTGATTACTTAAAGTGTTTGAATGACAAAGGAAAGCTTAAACAGAATGAATTCAAGGCAGACAACAACGAAATGCAATAAGTAAATGACTAAGCTAAGAACAACATTGAACAGAAATGAAATTGAGAAGGAAAGAGCAGAAAGCAGTAAAGGTTTGCTGAAAATCTTCGTGGCAGTCGCCTCGAATGATGGTGATGAGAATTCAGCCGTGCTTGGATGAATCCAATCGAGAGAGAAGAAGAATCTTCTCTCCTTCCTATCAGATTATCGACTCCAAAAGCTGAGAACCTCACTCCAACAGACGGCAAGGGAAAATCGAGAGAAATGGTGGACTGTGAGAAGACTTCTGTACGTTCGAATGATGACTGAACCTCCGACTTTGGCCCCCTTTTATAGTAGTTTGCAGGTGCGATTGGGCCAAGGAGAACCATCAATCTTCAACGTCGTATATCAGAATGGATGGAGGAGAAAGAATGAATCCCTGAAAAGTCGGATCTAAACAGAAAAATGTCAGCCAACTTACGGTTTTAACTTGAATAATTGCGGCCACCGCAATTATTCCGCAATGCATTCGCAAGGGTTATTTTTTCATTCTTTTCTTCGGTTTTCACCCCTTTTTCTACCTATTGTGCATAAGTCCTAACTTAGCCACCTTCTTCTAATTCTCATATTAAAGCATAGGTTTAGGCTAAAGGCTAATAAAAACACCTAAATGTGTACATCTTCTTAAGCTAAATGGGTCCTAAATAAGTCACTTTCAGAGACTTAACACACCCCCAAACTTAAGGCTTTGCTTGTCCTCAAGCATACTAAGGACTTACTTAGGCTGCTGTTTCTTCTTCTTTAACTACTCACTAACTCCCTTATATCCCTCTCTCAAGCAATGCTGTCCTGTGACACACTTCTTGGTTTAGAACTAACCTCTTGCCTAGCTTCTTCTGACTTCACCTGCCTACTATACCCACTGCTTTTGTTGACCCCTTACTACTGATCTAGCTACTTCTATGACATCATGCTACTATCCCTAAGGTTTCAAATTCTACCAAGCTTTACTCTAGACTCAGTACATGCTTCTAGCTTATTTTTAATGTGTCTAGGATTCCTTAGAGTCATGCCAGTCTTAGTATTAACAGTGACAGTGGTACTTTATAGAGAACAACCTAAACCCTGGCATCACTTCATTGGATATACATTCATCTCCCTAGACAAACCTAAAAGCTACAACCTTGTGCTTAGCTCATTTAAGGATCAGAGTTCTTTTTTCATAGGACATCTAAGCCACAAGATTATAACTCCCAAGCACACACTCTTCTTCCCCTATTTCTCTTTTTTCTTTCTTTTTTTTACTTAGGTGGAGTCTCCCCTTGGTTTGCCTTTTGATGCAATGCCACTTGTGGTTTACACACTTGGCACTGATTACTCAGCAACTTTAGAAAGACTCCCCTCTTTATTCTATTTTTCACTTTTTCTATTTATCACAAAAAATTTTAAGGAGAAGAAGAATGCTTATGTCTTAAGGAAGAGAGGAATGTTCCTAGGCCTAGGGTGGCCTCCCCCAAACTTCAACTACTCATTGTCCCCAATGAGTGTTTGAGGTGGCACACCCCCAAACTTGTCCTAGAAGCATCTAGTCTAAAGTAAAACAAAGAGAATCTAAACATCCTAGGCATAGGCAAAACATTCTAGAAGCAACTATCCCAGCAGCAGAAAATTTGAACATAACAGACAGGTTTAAGGACTTATGGTTTATGCATGCTGAGCACTATTCAGAGGCAAATTTAAACTATCAAAAGGTGTCCTATGACACTCATCCAGCATGCATCAAGATCAGCTATAAAAGGTAGTCATGCTAGCAGCAAAAGATAGAATTTAACAGATCACAACCTAACTAACCGGGCAGTCAAAAACATGCAATCAGTCACAAAAATTGCGGGAACCGCAATTATTTCGCAATACAATCTGGGCAGATTAAACAATAACTCAGGCCCCTAGCATGCTTTTTCCCGTTACTCATGCATCCTAAAAAGAAAACTAAACTATCCTACCTAATCAACTAACATCAGACTATCCTAAGCAAAAGGAAGAACATAAAACTAAACATCCAAAACAGATCAAAACTTAACCATAAAACAGCATAATATACATGAATCTATCAAAAAGCAGAAAAATTGTCTTTGTTTCTTGAGGGATCAGTAATACTCCCTCTAGTGCTCTTCAACCCAGCACTCAATCATCTTCATCTGGTTGCCTTGGTCGTGGGGCCACCCATGGAGTTAGGAGGTTGGTGGGGAAGTCCGGGAAGGTGCACCCCAATTGGTCTGCAACTTCTCTGTCCCTCGCCTGCGCATAGTTGGCCCATTGAGCCATTCTTCTCTGCAGGTCCATCAAACAGGCCATGGATAGGGACTGCTCAGCAGCCAACCTATCCAACTCAAACTCCATATTGCCCTTCCTTCTCAGCCGTAGGTGTGCAGGCAACTCCAGATGGCCTGTGTAGGGCAGCTGCTGCTCCAAGCGTTCGGTGGGAACTCCTGCAAGCAAGCATAACTTCGTTATAATGTTGGGGAAAAATAATGGCCCCTTACCCTTTTTAGCACACTCGGCGATGGCAGCATTGATGACTTCTCCCACGTTGATCGTGAGACCTCTCATGATAGCATAAACCAGCAGCGAACGGCTCTGGTTAATGGTGGTCTCATGCGTCACCGGGGAGAGTCTTCTTCTCACGAATGAAAACCACACAGCTGCCTTTGCCGTGAGGTTGGCACTCATGAGCGTGTGCCGCCCATTGCGTGAGACTGTCCAGGAGGCCTCAGGCTGGCCAATGGTGCGGATGGCTTCTTCCAACACAGCCTCGGTCGGCTCATCAACTATCCGGGCGTAATCTGTGTGGGGCTGGCCCCTTAGACCGAATGCTGCATTGATGGCCTTAGCAGAGAAGTCCACTTCTACCCCTCTGACCACAGACAGGCCATCCTCAGGGCTGAGCACGTTAGCATAAAAGTCATAGACCATGCTCGTGTATGCTGGGTTGGGAGGTCGGCAGAATTCCTCCCAGCCATGGTTAATCACCCCTGCGCGCAAGAATTGCGGCAGGTCAGCTAGGCGATCAAGGAACCCCTTCTCGTGCAACAGGTCCCTTTTCCTCAGCTCCACGCCCCTTGATTCAGCATCAGACGAGACATATCTCACTGATGGAGGTTCATCTTCGGGGTAGAGTTTAGCCTTCCCCTTATCAGTAGGCTTGGAAGATTCAGCAGCCTCCACCTTGAGGCGTTTGAGCGAAGGCTCAGCACTGTCTTCTTCTGCTGAAGGCACTCGCTTGGCCTTCTTCTTCTTCAGTTTCTTGGCTTTCTTGGCTTCCTTGTTGGCTTTCTTCTTGGCCTTCTGCCTCGCCTGGAGTTGTGGGAAACAGGCCCCCAGCGTCTCCTCCATAGCATCATCAGCAGGCGTTTGCTGTGCAGGCTCATCAGGGCTGTCGTCTCTCATGGGAGAGAAGACTTCTTCTTCTTCTGCCTCTCCACTGCCTTGCGTGGATTCTTGGTAATCCCCATAAGGGAATTCCGGATCAGGCCGTGGAGACTTGTGCTCTGCTGATGGGGTATTCGCAGAACTCCACGGCGAAGACGGCAACTCAGGACTCTGCACAGCCGCAGGTGGTAGATCAGCACTCTGAGGTGCTGGAGATGACTCGGCGCTCTGCGCAGGCGGTGCTGATTCGGTGCTTAGCACTGGTTCAGATGGCAGGGGGCTGCGCACAGGTGATTCAGACGGCAGAGGGCTGCGCACAGGTGATGCAGACGGCGTCGCACCTTCTTTATCTGACTCGTGGGATGCACGATCAGATTCTTGACTCGCCACAGAGGGAGTCTTGGATTTGCTTGGTCCGGCGGCAGTCTTGACAGTCCACCGGCGCTTCGTGGGCGTACCCACCGGCTCAGATGGGCCAGCAGGGATTTCAGTTACCACCCTCCACTTCTTCCTACGAATAGGAAGCTTGCCAAGACGGCCAGTGCGTACAGCACCCTGATCAGCAAGGGTGAGAAGCGCTTCCCTCGCAGCCGCTTCAGCTGCGTCGTCGGCCTTCTTCTTGGCGGCGGATCTCTCAGCCCTAGTGGAAACCATGGTCGAATCTTGGAGGTTTGGAGAGAGAGATCAAAGGTTGAGAAAATCGCAGAAATCTTGGAGAGCAAAGAATGGGAAGATCGTATCAAACGGGCGCCCTCTAACGGCTATAAAAGCAACGGATGAAATCCCAACGGCTCTTTTTGCGGAGTCAGCAATATTTTCGCAATTCTGGGGACAAGATTTCATACAAAATCCAAACTTTGATCGCCCGTATCTTTCAATTGGCCCAACCGATTCTTGATATTTAAAGTGCGATTTACTCCCCTTGATCCCCTCTTTCGATTCCCTACAAAAACAAACAAAACAAACATTAAATACACAATTAAAATCACGCTACAAAACATACAAACGATCATCGATAAAAACAGAAAAAATAAACTAAGGCATGGGCCTTGACTAAACGAGCACAGTAACCACTCGTTCTCTCTCGTTCTCTTTGTCATGCTTCAGTCAAGAGGAAGGCCGAGAGAGTCTTTACATCCCCTTCCTCATAGTAGTGCTTCAACCTAGCACCATTGACCATAAATGGCTGTCCTTGCTGCAAGTTTTTAATCTCTATGGCACCATGAACAAAGACATTAGTAATAATAAAGGGACCTGACCATCTAGACTTTAATTTGCCTGGAAATAGCTTTAATCGTGAATTAAATAGCAATACAAGTTGGCCCTTCTTAAAGTCTTTGATCCTAAGTCTACTGTCATGCCATATTTTTGTCTTTTCTTTGTACATCTTGGCATTCTCATAGGCCATGTGCCTAAGCTCATCAAGTTCATGTAGCTGTAAAGATCTTAGTGTCCCTGCATCCTTCACACAAAAATTTAATTCTTTCATGGCCCAAAATGCCTTGTTCTCCAACTCAAGTGGCAAGTGGCAAGCCTTGCCATATACCAACCTATAGGGAGACATTCCTAGAGGTGTCTTATATGCTGTTCTATAAGCCCAAAGTGCATCCTCAAGCTTGAAAGACCAGTCTTGTCTATTTGGTTTGACTACCTTTTCTAGGATGTTCTTAATCTCCCTATTGGAAATCTCAGCTTGGCCATTTGAGTGTGGGTGGTAGGGAGTAGCTACCCTATGTCTGATGTTATACTTAGCCAATAACTTCTCCATAGCCTTATTAATGAAATGTGACCCCTCATCACTAATGATAGCACGAGGAGTCCCAAATCTAGTGAAAATGTGCCTATGCAAGAAATTAGTGACTGTCTTAGCATCATTATTAGGACATGCCTTAGCTTCTACCCACTTTGACACGTAGTCTACTGCTACTAGAATGTACAAGTTACCTGATGATGGAGGGAAGGGTCCCATGAAATCAATGCCCCATACATCAAAGAGTTCTAACTCCAAGATGTAGGTGAGGGGCATCTCATCCTTACGACTGAGGTTACCTGTCCTTTGGCACTCGTCACAGTTGTGGGCATAGTTGTGGGCGTCCTTAAAGATTGTGGGCCAGTAGTAGCCACTCTGAAATACCTTGGCAGCTGTTCTTTGACCACCAAAGTGCCCACCGTAAGGAGATGAATGACAGTGCTGCAGCACAGACGTCGCTTCAGCCGCTGAAACACATTTCCTCAACAACCCATCAGCACAGGTCCTGTAAAGTATGGGGTCATCCCAGATGAATTTCCTTGCCTCATGGAGGAACCTCTTCTTCTCTTGTCCTCCCTTGAACACTGGTAATACCTGTGATGCACGGAAGTTAGCAATGTCAGCGAACCAAGGTTCCTCATCGTTATCACGATGAGTTAAAGCAAAGATATGTTCATCTATAAAAGCATCAG
This sequence comes from Herpetospermum pedunculosum, assembly GCA_028017165.1. Taxonomy (NCBI): domain Eukaryota; kingdom Viridiplantae; phylum Streptophyta; class Magnoliopsida; order Cucurbitales; family Cucurbitaceae; genus Herpetospermum; species Herpetospermum pedunculosum. Next base: position 59,914,759 of record CM051525.1, read on the forward strand.
AAATTGCGGGGTCCGCAATTTTCTCGCAATTGTGCTGCAATCGAGACAGGTGATCTGCAACCACGTTTTCACATCCCTTCTTGTCCCGAATGTCCAAATCGAATTCCTGCAGCAATAACACCCATCTAATCAATCTAGGCTTAGCATCAGCCTTCCTCATCAGATATTTTAAAGCAGAATGGTCAGTATATACAATGGTCCTAGTTCCTACAATATAGTTCCTAAATTTTTCACAAGCAAATACTACAGCAAGCATCTCTTTCTCTGTAGTTGTATAGTTACATTGGGCCTCATTCAAGGTCTTGCTAGCATAATATACAGGATGTGTGAGCTTGTCAATCTTCTGTCCTAACATGACTCCTACAGCATAGTCACTGGCATCACATAGCATCTCAAATGGGAGATCCCAATTTGGTCCTACTATGATTGGTGCTGTGACCAGTGCTTCCTTAAGGGTTTTCCAAGCTACTACACACTCCTTAGAGAAGATAAATGGCCTACCTAGCTCTAGAAGCTCACATAGAGGCTTGGCTATCTTAGAAAAGTCCTTGATGAACCTTCTATAGAAGCCAGCATGCCCTAAGAAACTCCTAATAGCCTTGACATTTTGGGGCTCTACCAACTTCTCTATGACCTCTATTTTCGCCCTATCCACTTCTACACCCGCCCTTGACACTCGATGTCCTAAGACAATCCCTTCATCTACCATAAAATGGCATTTTTCCCAATTCAGGACTAGGTTAGTCTCCTCACACCTAGTCAGGACTTGTCCTAGGTTTTCTAGACAGGTTTTAAATGAATCCCCAAAGACTGAGAAGTCATCCATGAATATTTCTATCATGGACTCATCCAACTCAGAGAAGATTGCCATCATGCACCTTTGGAAAGTTGCCGGTGCATTGCATAAGCCAAAAGGCATTCTGCGGAAGGCAAACGTTCCAAAAGGGCAAGTGAAGGTGGTCTTCTCTTGATCCTTAGGGTCTATAGTTATTTGATTGTAGCCTGAATAGCCATCTAGGAAACAGTAGTAGGCTCTACCAGCTATTCTGTCTAGCATCTGGTCAATAAACGGTATGGGGAAGTGGTCTTTCTTAGTTTCTTTGTTTAACTTCCTATAATCCATACATACCCTCCACCCTGTGACAGTCCTTGTTGGAATCAGTTCGTTGTTCTCATTGACTACCACAGTTATTCCCCCCTTTTTAGGTACACACTGGATGGGACTCACCCACTGGCTACTAGCTATGGGGAAAATTACTCCTGCATCTAACCACTTTATTATTTCTTTCTTCACTACCTCTTTCATAGAGGGGTTTAACCTACGCTGGTGATCTACCCTAGGTGTGTGCTCTTCCTCTAATATAATTTTGTGCATGCAATAAGAAGGGCTAATGCCTCGAATATCAGCAATAGACCATGCTATAGCCTTCCTATGTTGCTTAAGCAGTAAAATTAAATCAACCTCATGCTGTTCACTTAGCTTAGAAGAAATAATTACAGGCAGTGTGTCATTATCTCCTAGATATGCATATTTGAGGTGAGTAGGTAGTGGTTTTAGTTCTAAAACAGGTGGATGCTCAATGGAGGGCTTCAGAGGGTTAATGATTCTATCAGTTAAATCTATAGTCATACATACATGCTGAGGGTTATTTACAGGCATGTTCATTATGTCAGCTACATTTAGATCATCTACATCTATTTGTACATATTCACTAGCATGCTTGGTTAATAATACATGCTCTAATTGTTCTTCCATAAGTGAGTCAATAACATCAATGCTAGCACAAGACTCAGAATCAGAGGGGTATTTTAAAGCTTTGTAAACACTAAATTTTACCTCTTCATCATGAACTCTCATAGTTAACTCACCTTTTTGCACATCTATTAGTGCCCTACCTGTGGCTAGAAATGGCCTACCTAGCAGGATGGGTACCTCCTTGTCTGCTTCATAGTCCAGGACAATGAAATCTGCAAGGAAAATGAATTTGTCAACTTTAACTAGAATATCCTCAATCTTACCTTCTGGATATGCGATGGATCTGTCTGCTAGCTGTAAAGTGACAGTAGTCGGACGTGCTTCTCCTATTCCCAACTGGCGGAATAGGGACAGGGGCATGAGATTTATGCTGGCGCCCAGGTCACAAAGCGCTCTGCCCACATGCTTGCCTCCAAGTTCTACAGGTAAGGTGAAGGAACCAGGATCCTTCTCCTTCTTGGGCAGCTTGTTCTGGAGGATGGCACTGCACTCCTCGGTGAGGTTTACTGTTTCAAACTCACCAATTATCTTTTTGTTAGTAATGATATCCTTCAAAAACTTTACATATGAAGGCATAGACTGTAAAACCTCTACAAAAGGAATGTTCACATGCACTTGCTTAAGTATTTCTAAAAATTTATTAAAATGAACTTCCTGTTCCTGCTTCTTCTTAAGCCTTCGAGGATAAGGAGGTGGTGGCACATAAGCAGGCACGTCAGGACGCTTTAGGATCGGTGGAGGCCTTGGAATTTCTTCTACGTCCTCTACAATTGGTTCCAACCTGGCTCCTGATGTGCTAGTTGGTGGTGGACCTTGGCTTGGCAGAGACTCCAGTGGAGCACTAGACTCAGTGTTCTCTACTCTCTTTGGTGTGTCTTTTGTATTGCTCACCAATGGTCTTCCACTCCTAAGTTCAATTGCTTGAACTTGTTCCTTGCCATCTCTCCTTGGTATCTCGGTGTCAGCAGGGAGTCTACCTTGGGGCCTACTTTTAAGTTCATTGGCTAACTGGCCTATTTGGTTTTCCAGGCTCCTAAGGGTAGCTTGCTGGCTCTGAAGAGTAGCATCATTTTTAGCTATATACTCCTTGAGTAGGTTTTCTACAGAAGATCCTACAGGTTGATTATAAGGTTTTTGGTACATTGACTGGTTATGTTGGGGAGTGAAACCAGGTGTTCCACTCGGCCTTGGTTGGTTAGGATTTTGGTTAGTGTTTTGCTGGCCACCCCATGACAGGTTAGGGTGGTTTCTCCAACCAGGATTGTAAGTTTGTGAGTAGGGGTTGTTCCTTGGCTGCTGCTGACTTCCTACATAGCAGACCGAGGATGGATTCCCAGGACAGTATTCATAAGGGTGTCCTTCCCCACAGAATCCACAGATAGGTGCCTCGCCTTGATTTGGTTGTACGCCCATTGACATGGCTGTGGCGGTATTGGCACTGGTTTGGAGATTGGCCTGAGCCATTTGCTTGACTAAGTTGGTCAGGGCATTTATTTGGGTGCTCATGGCGCTTAGAGCATCCTTGTCTTGAGCTCTAGTTGGCTCTACAGGATCGTCTGACCATCTACAGTGAGATGCTGAGATCTTCTCCAAGATCTCATAAGCTTCGTTGTAACTCTTGGACAACATGGAACCTCCAGCAGATGAATTTAAGACTTGTCTGGTGCTGGGGTTGCATCCTTTAAAAAAAACTTCTATTTGAATACACCATGGAATGCCATGGTGTGGACATTTAACGAGAAGATCTTTAAATCTAGTCCAAGCTTCGTGAAGAGACTCACTTGGAGCTTGTTTGAATTTGACTATGTCATCACGGAAAGTAGAATTCCTATCAGGTGGGAAGTATTTTACTAGGAATTTTTCTGCTAGGTCTGTCCAATTGCGGACAGACCCTGAGGGTAACGAGTTCAACCATGTTTTGGCCTTGTCCCTCAAAGAGTAAGGGAAAAGATATAGCCTAAGGGCCTCTTGGGAAACTCCAGGGATTAGGAAGGTGTCACTAACTCCTAAGAAGTTCCTAAGATGGTTGTGGGGGTCCTCGTTTTCTATTCCAAAGAATTGTCCCACAGTGGACAACATTTGGAACATCACTGGCTTTAACTCAAAGGAGTGAGCAGTGATTTCAGGACGGATTATGCTGGGGTTCAGCTCCCCAGGCATAGGTACTAGATATGAAAGAATGGCACTATTCTTGTCATTCGCTATTTCAATGGGGTTGCGAATGGCTTGTGCCGGGTTTGGAACTACATCGCCCATTTCTCTAGTTTCAGGTGTGGTTTGAGGTATAGGAGGTTGTTTAAAGAGACGTTTCTTTGCTTTATTCCTAGCTCGAAGTGTTCTTTCAGGTTCAGGATCGAACTCTAAATCACTATGTGAACGCTCACTCATAAACTACCTTAATAGCACCTGCAAAAGAAATGAAACAGATTAGTTTCACTCAATGATAAACTTGGTTTTCTTAAACTTAACAACTTCGTTTTTACTTAAAAATAAGTCCCCGGCAGCGGCGCCAAAAACTTGTTGCGTGCTCAATGTGTAAAGATAAATAAGCAAAAGGATGGAGAGAGCACTTTAGAACATGCAAGCATACATGGTCTCACAGCAAGTAGTAAGTATATTTAATTCGTTTTTTCCACAGAGACTTAATTTTAGCTATTCGCGAAGTGTGTTTGTTAAGAAAGATGGGATGGATTTGATGGGGTAAAATTGGTTTTTAATTAACTACTTTTTGCTGAATGTATAAAGGAACATGCCATAAACAAACTAAAGTGAAAATCAGGCTTAAAGGTCAAGAGATGAAATCAATAAACACAGAAGAAAACAGCTAGACAGAAGATAATTTGGCAGAATTGCGAGAACCGCAATCAATCCGCAATTAAATGGCAGCGAAAAACTGGTTAAATGGGTGAATTAAGGGCTACTAATGACTATCCTATAGGCAGTTTATTACGATTATCAAGCTTTGGATCAACTCTCTACACATTAAACTCACTCTATCTCAAGTATCGTCCGATTCCATGCATGAGAGACTCAAGTTTACTCGACTTCAAAGTAAGGTCTTAAGCATCTTGTTAAAGCAGGAGTGTTCAGTTTATACTAGGGAAACGCCTATTCCTAGGCCGTTTCCTGATTACCATGAAAGGCTAGTATGATTATACGACTCTGAACTCTTACTCCTTCCAGAGGTTAGGAGTTCTTTGGACAAAATGGATGGCCAATCGAAATTGCCCGTGGGATGAAGCTTACATATAATCAATGTTCGAGTGTTGATCTACCTACTTGACTTACGTTTTTTAGCCTATAGTTCTGTCATTAGCATGCCCCTAAATGAATTTAGTTACTCATGGATATATGTAGAACAGAAATATAAGATAAAGGAGACATGCTTAGAAGAGAAATGTGTGTAAAACAGCAAGCCAAACTCGTAGCAGAATAAGGAATAACTGTGAAATGCAGAAACTTACTTTGATTACTTAAAGTGTTTGAATGACAAAGGAAAGCTTAAACAGAATGAATTCAAGGCAGACAACAACGAAATGCAATAAGTAAATGACTAAGCTAAGAACAACATTGAACAGAAATGAAATTGAGAAGGAAAGAGCAGAAAGCAGTAAAGGTTTGCTGAAAATCTTCGTGGCAGTCGCCTCGAATGATGGTGATGAGAATTCAGCCGTGCTTGGATGAATCCAATCGAGAGAGAAGAAGAATCTTCTCTCCTTCCTATCAGATTATCGACTCCAAAAGCTGAGAACCTCACTCCAACAGACGGCAAGGGAAAATCGAGAGAAATGGTGGACTGTGAGAAGACTTCTGTACGTTCGAATGATGACTGAACCTCCGACTTTGGCCCCCTTTTATAGTAGTTTGCAGGTGCGATTGGGCCAAGGAGAACCATCAATCTTCAACGTCGTATATCAGAATGGATGGAGGAGAAAGAATGAATCCCTGAAAAGTCGGATCTAAACAGAAAAATGTCAGCCAACTTACGGTTTTAACTTGAATAATTGCGGCCACCGCAATTATTCCGCAATGCATTCGCAAGGGTTATTTTTTCATTCTTTTCTTCGGTTTTCACCCCTTTTTCTACCTATTGTGCATAAGTCCTAACTTAGCCACCTTCTTCTAATTCTCATATTAAAGCATAGGTTTAGGCTAAAGGCTAATAAAAACACCTAAATGTGTACATCTTCTTAAGCTAAATGGGTCCTAAATAAGTCACTTTCAGAGACTTAACAGTGATTCGTGAGCTTTTTCCGTGAGAGAAATCACCATTGAGCGTTTGTAAACTCTTGTAACCTTCTCCCTGACGATTTAGTGGAACCTGCATCGGTAGCAGAGAACTGGACGTAGCCAACATTGGGTGAACCAGTATAAATTCGGTGTCATTCTCTTTCCTTTAATCTTGATTAATATCGTTCTTATTGTTTAGAAGCTTTAGATTGATTTATCTAATTCTTTTAAATTGTTGAGTTCCAAATTGTTAATTCCGCTTTAGATTTGGAACCATAAATTGATCTGAGATTTTAGATAAAATATACATTGTCTGAATCTGGTAGTATTTGGATTGACTATATTTGTATCGACCCCTAACAAGTGGTATCAGAGCAATTAGTTGTAGAACGATGTCAGGAGAAGATCATGTGAAGATGGTAATATTTAATGGATCAAAATTTTTTTTTTGGAAGTGTCAAATATTGGATTACTTACATTCCAAAGAATTAGAGTTACCATTGGATGGAAAGCCGAATGATATGGGAGAAGCAGAATGGAAAAAGTTGGACAAAAGGGTGCTGGGGACGGTTCGTTTGACTTTGACCAAGAATGTGCAAAGTAGTGTGGCGAAGGAGACAACCACTACAGGACTTATGAAAGCTCTGTCTAACATGTATGAAAAACCATCGATAAACAATAAGTTGTATCTCGCAACTAAATTCTTTAATTTGAAGATGGCTGAAGGTACATCTATTACTGCTCATTTAAATCAATTTGATTTGCTGATAAATCAATTAGTTGCAGTTGATTTAGAATTCACTGATGAATTGAATGCAATATTGTTGTTGAGATCTTTACCTGATAGTTGGGATACCATGAAGACTGCATTTTCTAATTCATGTGGAAAAGAGAAATTGCAGCTTTCACAGGTTAGAGATTCCGTTATAGCAGAAGAGATTTGCAGAAAGGACTCAAGTGTTGCTTCTTCTTCTGGTTCGGCGCTGAATGTGGACAGGGGGAGGAGTCATAATAGAGGTCATGACAATCGAGGTAAATCGCAAAACAATAGAAGCAAGTCCATAAACAAACAATTTGAATGTTGTAACTGTGGTAAGTCTGGACACCTGAGAAGGAACTGCAAGGCCCCAAAGAGAACCGAGGGGAACGAAGACAGTGCAAATGTTGTTGAAGTTGAGATACAAGATGATGCTCTGGTTCTTGCAGTTGAAAGTGCTCATGAGACATGACTGATAGATTCAGGTGCGTCATTTCATACTATAGAGAATCGTGACATTATTGAAAATTATGTTGCAGGAAACCATGGAAAGGTCTATCTTGCCGATGGAGAGCCTTTGGACATCATTGAGACTGATGACGTGAATTTGAAATTGACGAATGGTTCAGTCTGGAAAATTCGCAAGCTACGTCACATTCAAAATATGGTGAAGAACTTGATTTCTGTAGGGCAGTTAGACAATGAAGGATGTGAAGTATCCTTTGACAAAGGAATCTGGAAGGTTACAAAAGGTGCCATGTTAATCGCTCGAGGAACCAAGTCAGGGACTTTATATGTCAACAACAATGACAAGAACATGATGGCTGTTGTAGATCATTCGAGTCAGACTTATTTATGGCACAAAAGATTGGGACATATGAGTGAAAAATGTATGAAAATTCTTCACTCTGTAGGGAAGCTACAGGGACTAAAGGCCGTTGAACACAAGTTGTGTGAGAGTTTTATTTTTGGGAAGCAGAAGCGTGCCAGTTTCTCAAAAATAGGTCCAACGAGAAAACCTACAAAGTTAGAGTTAATTCACACTGACGTGTGGGGGCCTGCTTAAGTTCCTTCCCTTGGTGGTTCCAGATATTATGTGACCTTCATAGATGACTCAAGCAGGAAGGTATGAACTTATTTTCTCAAACATAAATCTGATGTATTTTCTGTTTTCAAAACATGAAAGACTATGGTTGAGAATGAGACAAGTCGAAAAGTCAAAAGCTTGAGGTCAGACAACGGTGATGAATATGTTGATGGGGAGTTCAAAATATATTGTGCAAACAATGAGATTGTGATGTTAAAGACTATTCCAGAGACACCACAACAGAATGGTGGAGCAGAGAGAATGAACAGAACACTGAACGAGCGTGCCAGGAGCATGAGATTACATGCAGGATTGCCTAAGACGTTATGGGCAGAGGTACTCGGCACAACAACCTATCTGATCAATAAGAGCCCGACCATATCACTAGACTTGAAGTTGCCTGAAGAAGTCTGGAGCGGTAAACAGGTAAATCTTTCTCATTTAAATATTTTTGGTTGTGTGTCTTACCGTCTCATTGATGTTGCATACATGAGTAAACTAGATGCCAAATCCAAGAAATATTATTTTATTGGATATGGCGGTGCTGAGATTGGCTACAGGTTTTGGGATGACCAAAGCAGTAAAATAGTCAGAAGCAAGAATGTGATCTTCAATGAAGAAGTTTTGTATAAAGACAGAACAACAGTTGATTTTGAAAAGTCTGAGTCAGATGAAAGCAATGAAGAGAAGACTCAGTTTGTTAGTCTTCCTGAGGTTGAAACCAGAACCACAAGAATTGAAGATCAGAATACAAATACTTCTAAGGAACCAACTGTATAATTTGAGGAACCAATTGTGGAACCTAATGAACTGGTCGTGGAACCTGGTGAAGTTTAGAGAACGCTACCTACAACAACTAGAAAGTCTAGCAGGACTATCAAACCACCACATAGGTATTCCCTTAGTTTAAATTATATTTTATTGACTGACAGAGGTGAACCTGAATATTATGATGAAGCGGTTCAACTGAAAGATTCTGTCAAGTGGGAGTTGGCCATGAAGGATGAGATGGATTCTCTTATGACGAATCATACATGGCAACTGGCTGAGTTACCAAGAGGCAAGAAAGCTTTGCAGAACAAATGGGTTTACAGAATTAAGCAAGAACTCGATGGTAGCAAAAGATACAAAACAAGACTTGTAGTAAAAGGTTTTCAACAGAAGGAAGATATTGACTTTAATGAAATATTTTCTCCTGTAGTTAAATTAACTACTATTAGAACTGTATTATCAATAGTGGTAGAAGAGGATATGTTCCTAGAACAGATGGATGTAAAGACAACTTTTCTTCATGGTGATTTGGAAGAAGAAATTTACATGGTACAACCACAGGGTTTCACAATACAGGGACAAGAGAAAATGGTTTGCAAACTTCAGAGAAGCTTGTATGGTCTCAAACAAGCTCCAAGACAGTGGTATAAGAAGTTTGACAATTTTATGTGCAATATTGGATTTAAGAGATGTGAGGCAGATCACTGTTGCTACGTTAGATCTCATGGTAACTCATACGTTATTTTATTGTTATATGTTGATGACATGTTGATAGCAGGTGCAAACAAACAAGAAATTCTAAAGATAAAAGGTGAATTATCTAAAGAATTTGATATGAAAGATTTGGGAGCTGCCAAACAAATCTTAGGAATGAGAATTGTGAGAAAAGATGGAACATTGACATTGTCACAGGAAGAGTATGTGAAAAAGGTGTTAACCATATTTCACATGGAAGATGCCAAAACTGTGAGTACTCCTTTAGCTTGTCATTTTAGATTATCTAAAGAGCACTCACCCATTACTGAGCAGGAAAGAGATCATATGACTAAAGTGTCATATGGTTCAGCTATAGGTAGCCTAATGTACGCCATGGTTTGCACAAGACCGAACATTGCACATGCAGTAGGAGTTGTTAGCAAATATATGAGTAATCTAGGGAACCATCATTGGGATGCAGTGAAGTGAATTTTCAGATATTTGAGAGGGACAACTGATTATGCTCTGAATTTTAAGAAGTCAACTTTTAAACTGCAGGGCTATGTTGATGCAGATATGGCAGGAAAAGTACTACCAGGTATGTTTTTACTTTGGGTAATACTGCAATTAGTTGGGTTTCTAGACTGCAGAAGATAGTGGCTCTTTCTACTACAGAGGCTGAGTACGTTGCCCTTACTGAGGTAAGTAAAGAGATGATATGGCTTCAGTCTTTCTTAGAAGAACTTGGTTTGAAATTGGGAAAGGGGACTTTGCATTATGACAGTCAAAGTGCTATTCATTTAGCAAAGAATCCAGTGTTTCATTCGAGAACGAAACACATACAAGTGAGGTACCATTTTATCAGATCAGTTTTGGAAGATGAGGCGTCGGTGCTTGAAAAGATTCCAGGAAGTGAGAATCCAACCGATATGTTTAACAAGACCGTTCCTGTTGGCAAACTGAAGTTGTGTGCAACTTCAGTTGAACTTCTTCATGAGCAGAGAGGAGTCACTACCGTTTGCAGGAGAGACATGTTCATTAATTTGTCTCCAAGTGGGAGATTGATAGGAATAAATGGAGCCCAAATCAAAATGAAGGCCCAAATGAATCATTGTCTAACCTAATGTTTGATTGGTTCTTTGGACTGCTGCAACCGCCAGATTGGAATTATTTTTTGACAAAAATTAAAATAGCACAGTGTGTGCAAGTGGCTTTGTATGAAAAGCAAGAAAATCAGCAGCTGCTTTACCGAGGATTTTTTATTGAGTTTTTTTGTAAAAGTTTTTCTTCATTGAATAGTTTTTAGAGCTTGTTGTAGTGTGATTCATGAGCTTTTTCCTTGAGAGAAAAAAGAGAGAAATCACCATTGAGCGTTTGTAAACTATTGTAACCTTCTCCCTGACAATTTAGTGGAACCTGCATCGGTAGCAGAGAACTGGACGTAGCCAACATTGGGTGAACCAATATAAATTCGGTGTCATTCTCTTTCCTTAATCTTGATTAATATTGTTCTTATTGTTTAGAAGCTTTAGATTGATTTATCTAATTCTTTTAAATTGTTGAGTTCTAAATTGTTAATTCCGCTTTAGATTTGGAACCATAAACTGATCTGGGAATTTAGATAAAATATACATTGTCTGAATCTGGTAGTATTTTGATTGATTATATTTGTATCGACCCCTAACACTAAGTACACGATGAGTACCATGCTGGGGCAGTGGGGGCACTCTACAAAGATTTGTCTTCCATTGATTTTTAAAGTTCAAGGCGTAGTTAAACCAAGATGGTTGAAGTTCAAGATAATAGGGGAAAACACTATATGTCATTTCAAGTCCACGAGAATGTTGGATATCCCTCAACAAAGGTTCAAAACAATGATCCAAAATTTGATTATTAGGAAAAATGCTTATTCCATGCAGGGGCAGTGGAGTGGTCTACCGAAGTTTGCTTTGCTTTTATTTTCAAGGTTCAATGCTTACTTAAAGAAATTTTTGGTTGAAGTTCAAGATACGAGGGAAAAAAATATGATTGCCAATTCAAGTCCTCGAGAATGTTGGATGTGTTTTAACTAGAGTCCAAAGCAATGAGTCAAAATGTGATTATGAAGAGAAATGCTTAATTCCATGTGGGAGTGATTGAACATTCCATTAAATTTTGCAATGAGTTTAAGCAAGGAGTGCAAGCAACTGAAATTATTGATAGTGAGTCAAACGACCACACAAGAACTGAATGCCAACATGATTACCGATGCATTGATTCGAGTTGTTCAAGCATCAAAGATGAAAGTGAGAAATATTCTCGGGCAACATGAAAGAGTGATTTTACCCTATTTTTTTTTAAACTTCAAGTCAGGTGAAATATTTTACAACAACGACCTACAAGAGGAAACTTTTGACACCTCGATCGTTCTCACCTTTAAAAGCACAAATATGCCTCCACACCCTCCATAACTCAAACAATGCAATTAGGAAGTCAAAGAGTTTCCAAAAACAGACCACTAGAGAAAGGTTGGAGAAAAACCAAGCTATATAAATGTGTGGTTTTTTTTAATCTAAAAGATTGTTCGTTGAGATAAGATAGTCTAATATAAGTTTTTTTTTTTTCAAACGTATTTAATTAATGCGAGGATTGAACTCAAGACCTTCTAGTCAATGACACAATCTAATTGAACTATGCTCTGACAATAATATAAGAATCTTGGCACTAAATTAAAATGATTTTTAACACAACAATATGTCTCTATCTCTACATTCTTTTATCTTTGGAGAAAAAATAATACATTTAGACCCCCTAAACTTTATAGGTTAAACCAATTAAAATCCTAATTAACTAATAATTGTATCAATTAAAACCTCAAAAAAATTTCACACGATTGTATAATGTAGGTAGGTAGTAGCGATTTTTTTTGGTTTGCTACTTTGGTAGGATTTTTGGAGCATATTGTTATTTACAAACTTTTGAGTCAATTTTAAATGGAATGTCAACTGCATAGTTTAAGGTTATAATTTTTTGTTTTTATTCACTTAATCTTTTGTTACACAATAACATGTTACATCACTATTGAACCCAAAAAACGAGTTAATAGAGATTAGAAAAGAACAAATAATAAGATCAGAGTAAATGACCATAGTGGGAGAGGTAGGTATCAGCCAACCATTTACCCATAGCAATCTGAGTTTTGGTATTAAAATGACCATGATCTTGGTTAAAACCTGCATGTGTGGTAAAGTTTATAGGCAACTCCCAAGAGTCGATGACCACCACATCCGGTAGCTCTTTACCGACTGCATCTTGTGCCGCCCTCACTGTGGCCAAATCATGAGTATCATGCTTCATAAAAAAGTCATAAAGGGCTTCTTTAACAATAATGATGGGTAAAAATGTAGGCTTTATATCATTGCGGATGTCAGTGAAGAAATGTTTTAGGTTGTCTTTGTATCTACTAGCTGTGTCACTCATAGCCGCATCGCTTCCACCTTGATGCCAGAAAAGAGCACGCACAACCCCACCTTCTTTATCTGATGCTTTGATTCGTTCAATTACATTTTGGTAAAAAGTTGCATTAGGATTTGTAGGATTTTTAATCCATTGTTCGATTAAAGTGCCACCTCTAGCACAAGGAACTAAACCCACAACGCCTGCCTTCGGCCCGGCTTTCGCTTGCAGCTCGTGAGCAAATGCCATTGCTGGACCAATCCCAGCGGTCTTGTTGATGTCGATCCCCAAATGGATAGGCTCTCGTGCCATCTCCCATTGGCGATCAGGGTTCAATCGTAGGATGGATGGGTCAGGTTGGGACTCTGGTGGGACAATCCCATCCCACACAAGTGTCCCTGATTTATCTTTCTCAACCCCACCTCGACCAGCCATGTTGCTCTGACCGGCGAGGATGAATATGTTTGTAGGAGAAGTAGCCCCTGAAAGGGAAGGGCCAAATAACATCGTACATAACAAGATTGATAGTATCGACAAATTCATTTCGACCACCTTGTGTATGTGCAAGTAGACAAAGAAAACAAGTATAAATGGATTGAAAGCTACTTTTTTTTGTCTACGAAAAATTGTGACTTTTCCTCTGTGTCTACTTGTACAAACACAACTACCCTTCCTCTAAAATTTTAACCACCCTGATTTTTTGTTTGTTGGTTGATCCTTGCCTGCCTTTCTTCCTTGGTGATCCTCACCTCTTTGCCTTTCTTCCTTGGTGATCCTCACCTCTTTATACTCATTATTGATTCCATTTTTAGTACTATTTAGCTTTCAAACTTCAAAGTTAATTTAGATGGGTGATTTTTTTGTGGTTTTAGAGTGTTTGTCGTTCTCAATCATCTTGGATCACCCTTAATTGGTTAATATATCTATATAGGAGGGTATAAATAAAAAAATTATCCGCCTACATTTCTAATTTTTTTTTTCATGTTCTTATATTTGTTTTACCCCTCCTGGATTTTTTTTTTTTTTTTTTTTATTAAAAAGTAAAAATATATCTTTTTCTAAGATTAAAATATATTATTTTAATTTATGAAGTATATAATTTTTAGTCAGTTTTTCAATAATTCTTTTAATATGTGTACGCTTATTCTGTTTAAATAAATTTAATCTATCGCCTTTTGTTTTAAAGTTAGTTATTTGGATGTGTAGCATATTAATTTTTTTTTTTATTTTTAGTAAAACTTACATACAAAATATAAAGGGCTGGTTGCAAAAATAGCAATCAGGCCCAGACTAATTGCAAATTTAGCAAACTTTAAAATGTTTTGCAAATATGGCAAAAAAATCCGTTTCTATCATTGATAGACTTTATTATATCACTGATAGACTTCTATCAGTGATAGACTATTATCACTGACAAAAATCTATAGAAAGCTGAGGTGATCAGCGATAGACTTCTATCAGTCATAAGATATAGCGATAGAAATTGCTATATCCGCAAAATTTTTAAAAACATGCTATATTTGCAAACAATAAGTCTTAAATTGTCATTTACTACAATTTTCTAAATATAAACTAGATACTAAAAAAAATTAAACAACCCAAATTCATGCTTTTAAATTTATGAGCTAAAGATTCCACTTACAAACTTTATTATTCAATGAGAATTGTCGCGAAAAAAATAGTTGTTAAAATTATGATCATGTTTTATTTTATTCTTCTCTCTCCCCAATCAAAAGAAATAATATTTAAGCTATTTTTATATTTGTTTTTCTTTTTTTTTTTCCTTACAGAATTTTAAGTCCACATTTCTATGCATTTGTTATTGTTTTTCTTTATTTTGCACATTTGTTGTTTTCTTTTCTGGTTTTTAATTTGCACTCTTCTTCTTTTTCTAACATCTTTAAGTTTTTCATAGATTGATTAGGCTCTGTTTGAGGTTGTAGTAGTTTTTAAAAGTATTGTTTGCAACTGTACTTTTTAATTTAATAAAATAAGTTGTCATATAAATCGAATTAGTGTTGGATAAATTTTACTTTTATACATAAAAACATGTCATCACGTTTGGTAAATTCAAGCGAAATTGCTTTAGTTTAACTCTAATGACCAAAATAGACAGACATACTATTTTTATTATTTATATGTTTATGTTCAATATATGAATTATTATAGGAAAATTGTAATATATGTCAATTTAGAGTAAAATAATTAAAAATATAGCATTTTTTTTTAAAAAATGCGGATATGGTAATTTCTATCACTGATAGAAGTTTATCGCTGATAGTAGTCTTTTTTATAAAATTTTGTCAGTGATAATAGTATTAGTGATAGTCATATAACAGATAACCACTAATTTTTTGCCATATTTACAAAATATTTTAAATTTTGCTAAATTTACAATTATTTTAAGTCGGATTGATGTTTATGCAACCAACCCATTATTATAAGTTGTTTATTTAGATTTTTTGATAGATTAAATTTACAACTTATATTTTGTGTAAACAATAAACATTTAAGAAAAATAATTGTTATGTAAAAATTGTAATGAAGATTTCTTGGGGTATTATCATAATGACTCCAT
This sequence comes from Herpetospermum pedunculosum, assembly GCA_028017165.1. Lineage (NCBI taxonomy): Eukaryota > Viridiplantae > Streptophyta > Magnoliopsida > Cucurbitales > Cucurbitaceae > Herpetospermum > Herpetospermum pedunculosum. The sequence continues at coordinate 59,930,069 of CM051525.1, forward strand.
CTTGGGTTCCTTAATGTTTTTGGACCACCGCCTCAGAAATAATATTTTATTTTGGCATTTTGCTGACGTTATCAACACTTCGCTTTCATGAAAACGAGCACGATCGCGAGGAAAAAAATTCTATAATACGTTTTGTTGTGCACGAAGATACTATAGTCATCTTCTCGTGATCGTGCTCAACGAAGAGTATTACAGTCTTTTTTCTCGCGATCTTTATCATATGTTTTCAAAAAATGTGCCAATTAACATTACGCCAGCCGAGGTGGGGTTGTTATTTGTGAAAAACCCAGATTTCTTCTTTTGTGTTTATGATTCATAGCTATTTCAAAACCTAAGATCCCATATTATCCCTCCCTTCATTTCAAAACTTACTCCCTCCTGTTTTTAGAATAAAATATAGATATAATACAACTATGTTTAAAACAAACAAACAAAACAAGTCCAATAATTAAAATACCTTTGCAAAAAAAATTTAAAAAACTAGATAAGAAAAAAAAATATTTTACCCCATAAACTACACATATTTATATTCCATTCAAGATTAAAAAAATTAAAAATTAAAAAATAAAACAAAAATTAGAATATTTAGAATATTTTACAAATAACAAAATGTTTTCAAAATCATTTTTAAACCATAAGGTGGAGAAAAACCAAGCTATATAAATGTGTGATTTTTTATAATCTAAAAGATTGTTCGTTGTGGATTTAAATAAGATAGTCTAATATAAGATTTTTTTTTGCAAAGATATTTAATTAATGCGAGAATTGAACCCAATGGCACAATCCAATTGAGCTTGCTCGGTTGGACAATAATATAAGAATCTTGACACTAAATTAAAATAATTTTAACACAAAAATATGCCCCTATCTCTACATTATTTTATCTTTGGAGAAAAAATAATACATTCAGACCCCTAAACTTTGTAGGTTAAACCATTAAAATACTAATTAACTAATAATTGTATAAATTAAAACCTCAATTTTTTTTAAAAAAAATCAATTTAGACCATTTGATAAGATTTTGTTTTAAAATATTGAATATAGCATAATTTTCACACCATGTGTAATGTTTCTTCAAAAATTTATATGAGTTGTTTTTCTTTTTTCTTTTTTCTTTTTCTCTATTTTTATCTAGAAGGATGATGTGATTTTCTGGTTATTTTTTTGGTTTGCTACTTTGGTAGGATTTTTGGAGCATATCATTATTTACAAACTTTCGAGTCAAATTTAAATGGAACATCAAGGGCATAGTTTAAGGTTATAATTTTTTTGTTTTTATTCGGTTAATCTTTTGTTACACAATAACATGTTACATCACTATTGAACTCAAAAAACGAGTTAATAGAGATTAGAAAAGAACAAATAATAAGATCAGAGTAAATGACCATAGTGGGAGAGGTAGGTATCAGCCAACCATTTACCCATAGCAATCTGAGTCGTGGTATTAAAATGACCATGATCTTGGTTAAAACCTGCATGTGTGGTAAAGTTTATAGGCAACTTCCAAGAGTCAATGACCACCACATCCGGTAGCTCCTTACCGATTGCATCTTGTGCCGCCCTCACTGTGGCCAAATCATGAGTGTCATGCTTCATAAAAAAGTCATAAAGGGCTTCTTTAACAATAATGATGGGTAAAAATGTAGGCTTTATATCATTGCGGATGTCAGTGAAGAAATTTTTTAGGTTGTTTTTGTATCTACTAGCTGTGTCACTCATAGCCGCATCGCTTCCACCTTGATGCCAGAAAAGAGCACGCACAACCCCACCTTCTTTATTTGATGCTTTGATTCGTTCAATTACATTTTGGTAAAAAGTTGCATTAGGATTTGTAGGGTTTTTAATCCATTGTTCGATTAAAGTGCCACCTCTAGCACAAGGAACTAAACCCACAACGCCTGCCTTTGGCCCGGCTTTCGCTTGCAGCTCGTGAGCAAATGCCATTGCTGGACCAATCCCAGCAGTTTTTTTGATGTCGATCCCCAAATGGATAGGCTCTCGTGCCATCTCCCATTGGCGATCAGGGTTCAATCGTAGGATGGATGGGTCGGGTTGACACTCTGGTGGGACAATCCCATCCCACACAAGTGTCCCTGATTTATCTTTCTCAACCCCACCTCGACCAGCCATGTTGCTCTGACCGGCAAGGATGAATATGTTTGTAGGAGAAGTAGCCCCTGAAAGGGAAGAGCCAAATAACATCGTACATAACAAGATTGATAGTATCGACAAATTCATTTCGACCACCTTGTGTATGTGCAAGTAGACAAAGAAAACAAGTATAAATGGACCAACTTTTCCTCTATGTCTACTTGCACAAACAACTACCCTTCCTCTAAAACTTTAACCACTTTGGTTTTTTTGTTTGTTGGTTGATCCTGGCCCCTGCCTTTCTTCGTTGGTGATCCTCACCTCTTTATACTCATTATTGATTCCATTTTTAGTACTATTTAGCTTTCAAATTTCAAAGTTAATTTAGATGGCTGATTTTTTTGTGGATTCAGAGTGTTTGTCGCTCTCAATCATCTTGGATCACCGAGTAATTTGTTAAATATATCTATATACGGAGGTATAAATCCAAAAAAATCGCGCCTAGATTTTAAACTTTTTTTTCATGTTTTGTTTTACAGCTCCTGGATTTTTTTTTTAATTTTAAAAAGTAAAAAGATATTTTTTTCTAAGATTAAAATATATTATTTTAATTTATGAAGTATATAATTTTTAGTTCGTTTTTCAATAATTCTTTTAATATGTGTAAGCTTGTTCTGTTTAAATTTAATCTATCGCCTTTTATTTTTTTTGGGTTTGTAGCATATTAAATTCTTTTTTTTTTTTTAGTAAAACCTACATACCAAATATAAATTAGATACTAAAAAAAATTAAACAACCCAAATTCATGCTTTTAAATTTATGAGTTAAAAGATTCCACTCATAGATGGCCCCATCTTGAGTTCCGTAATGTTTTTGGACCACCACTTCAGAAATAATATTTTTTTTTGGTATTTTGCTGACGTCATCAACACTTTGCTTTGCTGAAAACGAACACAATTGCGATGAAATTTTTTGTAATACATTTTGTTGAGCACGAAGATACTATAGTCATCACCTCGTGATCGTTCTCAACGAAAGAAAGCGGTAGTAGTGCAAGTGGTAGCGGAACTCCGGTCTCCAATAATTCAATTGAGAGTGGGAGTGCATGTAAACCACCCTTACCTTCGAAATCAAGTAGCAAGAGACCTTATAAACCAACTTCTACGGTATGGGATCATTTCACAAGATTGGAAAACAACAATGATAGGTGCAAGTGTAATTATTGTGATACACATAATATGCTTGTGAAACCAGCAGTTGTGGAACTAACACATTATGGAAGCACCTAAGAAAATTATGTAAAAAATTTCCCTATAAGGAGGAAATGAAAGGACAAACATCACTCAGTTTTCAACCTTTGCTAGATAAAAATGGGGTAGTAATTTTGTGAGTACAATATTTAGTCAACAAGCTTGTAGAGCGGCATGTGCTAAAATGATAGTTATTGATGAGTTACCATTCAAATTTGTAGAGAATGAGGGTTCTAGATTTTTTTGCAGTATTTCATGTCTTAAGTTTGACCCTCCCTTAAGAGTAACAATTGCTAGAGATGTATTGAACTCTTTCTTGATGAGAAAAAAAAGTTAAAATCTCTTCTAGTAAAAAATTATATGAGGGTTTGTCTTACAACTGACACATGGACTTCTCCAAAATATTATCTACATGTATACTCACTGCCCACTTTATTGATTCATAATGGAATTTGCATAAAAACATCTTGAACTTTTGACCATAAACGAGAGACTATTGGAAAGGTCATTGAAAAATGTTTATTGGAATGTGGGATTGATGAGGTTTTTTCATCACCGTTGATAATGCAAGTTCGAATGACGTGGCTATTTCATATATTAAGAAAAGACTTGGAAGTTGTACATCTCTTTATCTTAGATGGAGAATTATTACACATGAGATGTTGTGCTCACATAATAAATTTAATTTTGAATGATGGGTTGAAGGACATGCATGACTCGATTGCTAGAGTTCGTAAGGCTGTAAGGTGTATGTTAGAGCCTCCCCTAGTAGATTGACCAGATTTAAAGTTTGTGTGGAATAAGAGAAAATCGAATGCAAAGCACTTGTTTGTTTAGATATGGCAACTAGATGAAATTCTACTTATTTAATGCTTGATCATGCACTGAGATTTGAGAATGCTTTTAAAAATTTACAAGACGAGGTGCCAGAATTTGTTGGCTACTTCATAGAAGAAAATCATGGAATTGTAAATGAAAAGCGAGGGCCACCATCTCCTGAGGATTGGAGAACTGTTGAAGTTTTTGTTCAGTTTTTTAAGGTGTTCTACGATGTCACTACAAAAATAAGTAGTTCTTTATATGTGACTTCTAATTCTTATTTTCATGAACTTTGGGGTATTCAAGAACTCTTAATTAGTTGGAGCACGAATTCGAACTCTATTTTGAGTAAGATGGCTACAAATATGAAGAAAAAAAAAAGTTTGACAAGTATTAGAGTTTAGTTGGAAGATCAATAAGTTGATATTTATAGTTGTCATGTTTGATCCTCGTTACAAGTTATTTTATGTTGTCTTTTGCTTTTCGAATGTTTATGAAGAAGTTCTGATGAAAGATATGATTGATGGTATAAAGACGTATTTGGTTCGTATGTATGATTTTTACAAATTAGTTGATAGCGCTCCTAGTACCCAAAGTTGTAGTGGTAGTATTGGTCATCAACCATCAGAATACTCTGTTGCTTCCTCGAGTTCGTAAATTAGCAGTGGAACGAACTCGAGTGGTTCATTATTAGTATCATGGTACAAAAAAAGAAGACTAGAGGAGAGTTCTTTAGAAGTGAAGAATGACGTGGATCGTTATTTATCTGATCCTTGTGAGGAACTTCATGATAATTTTGATATTCTTGCTTGGTGGAGACTGAATAACTTTAAATATCCAATTCTATCACAAATTGTCCAAGATGTTTTGGCAGTTCTAGTGTCTACCGTGGCTTCTGAAACAACATTTAGTACAGGGGAGGATTCTTGATTCCTTTAGAAGTTCTTTGATACCTCAATCAGTGGAAGCTTTGATATGTACACAAAATTGGATTCGCGGCAAATCGCGATCGGAGTTATTAGATCTTTCCCCAAAGCTTAAAGATTTGGAGACTTGTGTTAAAATTGAGACAGGTAACTTTAACTCATTTATTGTTTATTTCTTGTAATTTACAATGTATTATTTTCGAATGTTTACAGAGATTTTAAATTTCATCAATGTCGGGCATGCTGGAATCCCCTCCAAATGACAATTTTCATGTAAGTAAATTATTTTTCATTAGTTTTTTTTTTTTTTTTTAGTTATGGTCCCTCCCACAATTTCTTTAACTAATTATTTGTATGGGTTTTGAATTTTTCAGGACCTAGCCTAATTCTCGTGATGCCGATGTCCCTCGATGTTCGATGTTCGATGTTTTTTTGGTTTGCAACTTTGGTAGGATTTTTGGAGCATATCGTTATTTTGAGTCAATTTTAAACGGAACATCAAGTGTATAGTTTAAGGTTATATGTTTTTTGTTTTTATTCATTTAATCTTTTGTTACACAATAACATGTTACATCACTATTGAACCCAAAATACGAGTTAATAGAGATTAGAAAATAACAAATAATAAGATCAGAGTAAATGACCATAGTGGGAGAGGTAGGTATCAGCCAACCATTTACCCATAGCAATCTGAGTTGTGGTATTAAAATGACCATGATCTTGGTTAAAACCTGCATGTGTGGTAAAGTTTATAGGCAACTCCCAAGAGTCGATGACCACCACATCCGGTAGCTCCTTACCGACTGCATCTTGTGCCGCCCTCACTGTGGCCAGATCATGAGTATCATGCTTCATAAAAAAGTCATAAAGGGCTTCTTTAACAATAATGATGGGTAAAAATGTAGGCTTTATATCATTGCGGATGTCAGTGAAGAAATTTTTTAGGTTGTTTTTGTATCTACTAGCTGTGTCACTCATAGCCGCATCGCTTCCACCTTGATGCCAGAAAAGAGCACGCACAACCCCACCTTCTTTATTTGATGCTTTGATTCGTTCAATTACATTTTGGTAAAAAGTTGCATTAGGATTTGTAGGGTTTTTAATCCATTGTTCGATTAAAGTGCCACCTCTAGCACAAGGAACTAAACCCACAACGCCTGCCTTCGGCCCGGCTTTCGCTTGCAGCTCGTGAGCAAATGCCATTGCTGGACCAATCCCAGCAGTCTTTTTGATGTCGATCCCCAAATGGATAGGCTCTCGTGCCATCTCCCATTGGCGATCAGGGTTCAATCGTAGGATGGATGGGTCGGGTTGACACTCTGGTGGGACAATCCCATCCCACACAAGTGTCCCTGATTTATCTTTCTCAACCCCACCTCGACCAGCCATGTTGCTCTGACCGGCAAGGATGAATATGTTTGTAGGAGAAGTAGCCCCTGAAAGGGAAGAGCCAAATAACATCGTACATAACAAGATTGATAGTATCGACAAATTCATTTCGATCACCTTGTGTATGTGCAAGTAGACAAAGAAAACAAGTATAAATGGACTGAAAGCTACTTTTTTTTTTTTTCTACGAACAACTTTTCCTCTATGTCTACTTGCACAAACACAACTACCCTTCTTCTAAAACTTTAACCACTCTGGTTTTTTGTTTGTTGGCTGATCCTGGCCCCTGCCTTTCTTCGTTGGTGATTCTCACCTCTTTATACTCATTATTGATTCCATTTTTAGTACCCTTTAGCTTTCAAATTTCAAAGTTAATTTTGATGGGTGATTTTTTTGTGGATTCAGAGTGTTTGTCGCTCTCAATCATCTTGGATCACCAGGTAATTTATTAAATATATCTATATACGGAGGTATAAAACCAAAAAAATCGCGCCTAGATTTTAAACTTTTTTTTCATGTTTTGTTTTACAGCTCCTGGATTTTTTTTTTTTATGTTAAAAAGTAAAAAGATATTTTTTTCTAAGATTAAAATATATTATTTTAATTTATGAAGTATATAATTTTTAGTTCGTTTTTCAATAATTTTTTTAATATGTGTAAGCCTGTTCTGTTTAAATTTAATCTATCGCCTTTTATTTTTTTGGGTTTGTAGCATATTAATTTTTTTTTTTTTTTAGTAAAACCTACATACCAAATATAAATTAGATACTAAAAAAAATGAAACAACCCAAATTCATGCTTTTAAATTTATGAGTTAAAAGATTCCACTCATAGATGGGCCACATCTTGGGTTCCGTAATGTTTTTGGACCACCGCCTCAGAAATAATGTTTTTTTTTTCATTTTGCTGACGTCATCAACACTTCACTTTGCTGAAAACGAACACAATCGCGATGATTTTTTTTGTAATACATTTTGTTGAGCACGAAGATACTATAGTCATCACCTCGTGATCGTTCTCAACGAAGGAAAACGGTAGTAGTGCAAGTGGTAGCGGAACTCCGCTCTCCAATAATTCAATTGAGAGTGGGAGGGCATGTAAACCACCCTTACCTTCGAAATCTAGTAGGAAGAGACCTTATAAACCAACTTCTACGGTATGGGATCATTTCACACAAGATTGAAAAACAACAATGGTAGGTGCAAGTGTAATTATTGTGATACAGAATATGCTTGTGAAACCAGCAATTGTGGAACTAGCACATTATGGAAGCACCTAAGAAAATTATGTAAAAAAATTCCCTATAAGGAGGAAATTAGGAGGGTTCTAGATTTTTTTTTGCAGTATTTCATTTCTTAAGTTTGACCCTCCCTCAAGAGTAACAATTGCTAGAGATGTATTGAACTATTTCTTGATGAGAAAAAAAAGTTAAAATCTCTTATAGTAAAAAATTATATGAGGGTTTGTCTTACAACTGACACATGGACTTCTCTGCAAAATATTAACTACATGGTATACTCACTGCCCACTTTATTGATTCATAATGGAATTTGCATAAAAACATCTTGAACTTTTGACCATAAACGAGAGACTATTGGAAAGGTCATTGAAAAATGTTTATTGGAATGGGGGATTGATGAGGTTTTTTTCATCACCGTTGATAATGCAAGTTCGAATGACGTGGCTATTTCATATATTAAGAAAAGACTTGGAAGTTGTAAATCTTTTTATCTTAGATGGAGAATTATTACACATGAGATATTGTGCTCACATAATAAATTTGATTGTGAATGATGGGTTGAAGGACATGCATGACTCGATTGCTAGAGTTAGTAAGGCTGTAAGGTATGTTAGAGCCTCCCCTAGTAGATTGACCAGATTTAAAGGTTGTGTGGAATGAGAGAAAATCGAATGCAAAACACTTGTTTGTTTAGATGTGGCAACTAGATGAAATTCTACTTATTTAATGCTTGATCATGCCACTGAAATTTGAGAATGGTTTTAAAATTTTACAAGACGAGGTGCCAGAATTTGTTGACTACTTCATAGAAGAAAATCATGGAATTGTAAATGAAAACGAGGGCCACCATCTCTTGAGGATTGGAGAACTGTCGAAGTTTTTGTTCAGTTTTTTAAGGTGTTCTACGATGTCACTACAAAAATAAGTGGTTCTTTATATGTGACTTCTAATTCTTATTTTCATGAACTTTGGGGTATTCAAGAACTCTTAATTAGTTAGAGCACGAATTCAAACTTTGTTTTGAGTAAGATGGCTACAAATATGAAAAAAAAAAAAGTTTGACAAGTATTGGGGTTCAGTTGAGAAGATCAATAAGTTGATATTTATAATTGTCGTGTTTGATCCTCGTTACAAGTTATTTTATGTTTTCTTTTGCTTTTCGAATGTTTATGAAGAAGTTATGATGAAAGAGATGATTGATGGTATAAAGACGTATTTGGTTCGTATGTATGATTTTTACAAATTAGTTGATAGCGCTCCTAGTACCCAAAGTTGTAGTGGTAGTATTGGTCATCAACCATCATAATCAACTGTTGCTTCCTCGAGTTCGTAAATTAGCAGTGGAACGAACTCGAGTGGTTCATTATTAGTATCACGGTACAAACAAAGAAGACTAGAGGAGAGTTCTTTAGAAGTGAAGAATGACGTGGATCGTTATTTATCTGATCCTTGTGAGGAACTTCATGATAATTTTGATGTTCTTGCTTGGTGGAGACTGAATAACTTTAAATATCCAATTCTAACACAAATTGTCCAAGATGTTTTGGCAGTTCTAGTGTCTACCGTGGCTTCTGAAACAACATTTAGTACAAGGGGAGGATTCTTGATTCCTTTAGAAGTTCTTTGACACCTCAAAAAGTGGAAGCTTTGATAGGTACACAAAATTGGATTCGCGGCAAATCGCGATCGGAGTTATTAGATCTTTCCCCAAAGCTTGAAGATTTGGAGACTTGTGTTAAAATTGAGACAGGTAACTTTAACTCATTTATTGTTTATTTCTTGTAATTTACAATGTATTATTTTCGAATGTTTACAGAGACTTTAAATTTCATCAATGTCGGGCATGCTGGAATCCCCTCCAAATGACAATTTTCATGTAAGTAAATTATTTTTCATTAGTTTTTTTTTTTTTTTAGTAATGGTCCCTTAATTTCTTTAACTAATTATTTGTATGGTTTTTGAATTTTTCAGGACCTAGCCTAATTCTCGTGATGCCGATGTCCCTCAATGTTCGATGTTCGATGTTTTTACTTGATGTCAATTTAAAGTTTAAATATAGGCTATTGTTTGTGAACTTTACTTTAAATATTTTGTTGTAGTGGTGTTTAAAATACTTTTAGTATTTTTTTTACTCGTTAGAGAACTTTTAGTATTTTGTTTTAATGCTTAAAAAGAGAACTTTTAATATGTATTTTTGTATAACTTTTAAATATTTGATATTTGAGTTTGATGAAATTTTAATTATTAGTGTAATTATATGTTGTATTTGTGTGATGTGAATAAGCATAAGATTTTAAGTACTTAAAGAAATTAAATAAAAAAATTATTTTAAAAAAATGTCAACCCGCCAACCCAACCCAACCCAATCCGAAAATTGAAGGGTTGGGTTGGGTTGACTAAAATGTTGGGATGGGTTGGGAATTCTCCAACCCAAAATTTTCGGGTTGGGTTGAAAAATCCTCAAATTCAACTCAACCCACAACCCATGTACACCCCTAGACCCTAAAAAAAATTAAATAATGCAAATTCATACTTTTAAATTTGTGAGCTAAAGATTCCACTTATAAAATTTATTATTCAATGAGAATTGTCGAAAAAAATAGTTGTTAAAATTATGATGGACCGTTAACTATATGTTTTATTTTATTCTTCTCTCTCCAATAAGAAGAAATATTATTCTATTTTTCGAATAAATTCTAATATAATCTCTAACATCTTTAAAAAAAAAAAATTACATAAAATTACTTCTACATACATATCTTGTAGACTTTAAATGATTTTATGTTGAATTAAATCTTAATTTTTAATTCCATAATGATGAACTTCAACATATATTAAGGTTAACTCAATACGACTTATTTTTTCTTCTTTACTAGCATATGTTTTTTCTAAATATGGTTTAAGGGAGGAGAAATGAGAAATTTGGTGGATGATATATTTCATAAATAATTTATAAATATGTATTCTTTAAAGAAAAAAGAATATAATATATATTTTTAGAAAAGTAAAGTAACTATAACATAACATTTTGAACATAATTAAATTTTAAAAATGAAAGAATTTAAAAAGTGATTTTATTTAAATTTTAGAAAAATTAGTATTACTAAACACGGTTAGAATTTTTTCAAAATTACTTTGATGTTCTACCGCCCAATCCCATTTGTTTTCTATTTCTATTTGTTTGGTTTCAACAATTCAATTTGGTGGATTCCTTCCTTTTTAGGTTAGGTTTTTGTGATTTTAAAAGTTTAATTTAGTCCTCAAGCTTACAAACACTATTATTTTCTGCTATTTAATTTTATTCTGCGACAATAAGCTAATGTTTTTTATTTAGTTAATTATGTTAGTTCACTCTATTAGAATTTAGGGTTGAGAAATAAACCCAAAAAAAAATTAATAAATGGGTTTTTTTTAGAAGGTAAAATGCAACTTAGGAACAACGTATGAACTTTGACCAAATGATAAGGACTAAATTTGAACTACGCCCAAGACCAAATTGAAATTAAATCTAATCTATATAATACTAAAGTGAAAATTTTGAAACCGTAATTATCAAATTGAAATAGTACTCAAATCATAGGGAGTACAATTTTACTTTTAATTTACATTAGCTTATCCTTTAGTATATAATAGCTTATTATTTATTTTAATAAAAACATATTCGCATATATTTAGTGATTTGTTTTAATTAGTTAGAAATATAAAAAGAGTTGTTCTAGTGATTATAATATGTTTATTCTTATTCTAGTTCACGACTACAAGAAAATATGATTTTAATAGCTTTTCAATATAGCTTCTAGTAAATGATGCTATTGTAAGTATTATTGTTCATTTTCACGGATGATTTTTTTTTTTTTTTTTTTTTTAGGGGCCAATAGGTTTTTACCATGTATTGTTTCTGTAGATTTGATTTCAAACACATTAATATACTTTTGATTGTGAAATCCAAAATTATGGATAAACTTTTAAACCAAAGTGTTTTTGCAAGATGAAAATATTTTTTTTGAAACATCTAAATTATCAAAGATTTTTTGTTTTTGTGATAACAATATATGTAACTTTTTGTACCAAAGTGTTTTCTTTATGTTTGTTTGTGTGAGATATGCATCCCCACCCCATTCAAACATAGACTTCTATCCTTTACAATTTTAGATCTTTTAAGAGGCATGTGTGTAAACTTTCAAGGTCTATTTATTTGCATTTAATAAAGAATCTCCTTATTTATTTCACTATTGGAATTCACATAATAATATATTTATAAATTGAAGGTGTCAAATTTAGATAGCTGGCAATTCATGGTTTGATGTGACATGGATATTTTTGTCTCAAAAGTAGAATATACAGCTCAAGTTAAAGTCGGAAAACAAGTAGTCGACAAATAAAATTTGAAATTTGCTCAATTTGTCGGGTGGAGACGACAAATTAAATAAATTTTTGTATTGTATACTCATGTTACTCTAATTTTGAATACTTGATAAATTTTATATTTTATTCAACTTGCGTTGAAATTACTGTTGAGGTAATTATATTGTTGGATACTTATTATTTATCTCACTTTCTTTTAAGTATTATGTTTATTTTAGTTGTAAATAAGCTTTACATTAAATTTTATTGTAATTAAATCATTTTACATCAAATTATTTATGACACTAAAAGAAAGCTATAAATGACAATCTATGAATAATTAATAGTAGTTAGAAACGACTATAAAAACCTACCATGCTATTAAACAAAGCTATAGAAACATATAACAGTGAAAACTGCTATAAAAGACATAAAAAATGCTATAGAAACAAACATTGTAGCAAGTTTTATGCTACACAAAATGTTATTAAAGAACTGTCATAGCGTTTTTTTGATATCGCTATATAAAGTTTCTATAGGGTTAAGATTACGCAATCGGAAAATGAGTTTTCTATAACGTTTTTCTTAGCATTGAAAACACACTATAGAAAGTCAAGGACTTTCAATAACATCAACTATCACTGCGTGTCTAAAAATGCTATGAAAAAGTTTCAATAGTAATTTTTCAACGTTATGAAAACCGGTATTAAAACCCAATAAAAGCGTTTCTTCCTACCACTATGAGAATTTTCCATAGCGTTAAAATTATTTTGGCATTTTGCTGACGTCATCAACACTTCGCTTTGCTTAAAATATTAGAGGCGCCTTATATATCGGGATCTACCCGTCTACCCGTAAATCGCCTTATATATCGGGATCTACCCGTCGCTGTGCGTATATATCGGTATCTACTCGTAAATCTCGTTGTATATGGTTGTATATACTATGACTATGACTATATTTTCAAGTCAGGACTTTATTTTCTATATTTAGCTTTTCGTTTTTAAAGTTGTGGTTAGTCTTCCCTACAAGATAGAAACTGTAGTATTGTATATATACTCATTGCTTTGGCCATTCTCAATAACATAAAATTTCAGAAAATTTGTTCCACAAAATTCTTTAGAAAACGAGCATGATCGCGAGGAAAAATTCTGTAATATGTTTTGTTGAGCACGAAGATACTATAGTCATCTCCTCGTGATCGTGCTCAACGAACGGTATTACAGTCTTTTTCCTCGTGATCGTTATCATATATTTTCAAAAAACGGGTCAATTGACATTACTCCAGCCGAGGGGGTGTTATTTGTGAAAAAAAAAACCCAGATTTCTTCTTTTGTGTTTATGATTCATAGCTATTTCAAAACCTAAGATCCCATATTATTCCTCCCTTCGTTTCAAAACTTATCCCCTCCTATTATTAGAATAAAATACGGAGGTAAATCCAAAGGACATAATACAATTATATTTAAATACAAAAAATTATTATAACAATAATAATAATATTATTATTTTACTTTAAAAAATTGACAAGTTAGCTTTCGTTATTTATTTCGCGGATTATGTTAATAAAGGGACTAAACACCAGCATTTTCTAAATATTGGGGATTTGATTGTTAAATTTTAAATCTAGAGATAATTTATCCCATAAACTATAATTCCATTCAAGATAAAACAAAATTTAGAATATTTTGCAAATAACAAAGATGTTTTCAAAATCATTTTTAAACCAAGAGGTGAAGAAAAACAAAGCTATATAAATGTGTGATTTTTAATAATTTAAAAGATTGTTCGTTGAGAATTGAGATATATAAGATAGTCTAATAAAAGAATTTTTTTTTTTTTGCAAAGGTATTTAATTAATGTGGGGGATTGAACTCAAGACCTTTTAGTCAATGGCACAATCTAATGGAGTTATGGTCGGTTTGAAAATAATATAAGAATCTTGACACTAAATTAAAATGATTTTAACACAAAAATATGTCTCTATCTCTACATTATTTTATCTTTGGAAAGGAAAAAAAAAATACATTTAGACCCCTAAACTTTAGAGATTAAACTTGCTAAAAAAAAAAAATTAAGGTTAAATCAATTAAAATCCTAATTAACTAATAATTGTATCAATTAAAACCTCAAAATTAAAAAAAAAAAAAAATCAATTTAAACCATTTGATAGGATTTTTGTTTTAAAATACTGTATATAACATAATTTTCACACGATGTGTAATGTTTCTTCAAAATGTAATGATTATCCCAATTTTAAGGCCAAATATTAGAATCAAGTAGGTAGTAGTGATTTTCATTTATATGAGTTGTTTTTCTTTTTCTCTATTTTATCTAGAAGGATGATGTGATTTTTTCGTTATTTTTTTGGTTTGCTACTTTGGTAGGATTTTTGGAGCATATCGTTATTTTGAGTCAATTTTAAATGGAACATCAAGAGTGCATAGTTTAAGGTTATATTTTTTTTGTTTTTATTCATTTAATCTTTTGTTACACAATAAGAGATTAGAAAAGAACAAATAATAAGATCAGAGTAAATGACCATAGTGGAAGAGGTAGGTATCAGCCAACCATTTACCCATAGCAATTTGAGTTGTGGTATTAAAATGACCATGATCTTGGTTAAAACCTGCATGTGTGGTAAAGTTTATAGGTAACTCCCAAGAGTCGATGACCACCACATCCGGTAGCTCCTTACCGACTGCATCTTGTGCCGCCCTCACTGTGGCCAGATCATGAGTATCATGCTTCATAAAAAAGTCATAAAGGGCTTCTTTAACAATAATGATGGGTAAAAATGTAGGCTTTATATCATTGCGGATGTCAGTGAAGAAATTTTTTAGGTTGTTTTTGTATCTACTAGCTGTGTCACTCATAGCCGCATCGCTTCCACCTTGATGCCAGAATAGAGCACGCACAACCCCACCTTCTTTATTTGATGCTTTGATTCGTTCAATTACATTTTGGTAAAAAGTTGCATTAGGATTTGTAGGGTTTTTAATCCATTGTTCGATTAAAGTGCCACCTCTAGCACAAGGAACTAAACCCACAACGCCTGCCTTCGGCCCGGCTTTGGCTTGCAGCTCGTGAGCAAATGCCATTGCTGGACCAATCCCAGCAGTCTTTTTGATGTCGATCCCCAAATGGATAGGCTCTCGTGCCATCTCCCATTGGCGATCAGGGTTCAATCGTAGGATGGATGGGTCGGGTTGACACTCTGGTGGGACAATCCCATCCCACACAAGTGTCCCTGATTTATCTTTCTCAACCCCACCTCGACCAGCCATGTTGCTCTGACCGGCAAGGATGAATATGTTTGTAGGAGAAGTAGCCCCTGAAAGGGAAGAGCCAAATAACATCGTACATAACAAGATTGATAGTATCGACAAATTCATTTCGACCACCTTGTGTATGTGCAAGTAGACAAAGAAAATAAGTATTAATGGACTGAAAGCTACTTTTTTTTTTCTACGAACAACTTTTCCTCTACTTGCACAAAGACAACTACCCTTCCTCTAAACCTTTAACCACTCTGGTTTTTTGTTTGTTGGCTGATCCTGACCCCTGCCTTTCTTCGTTGGTGATCCTCACCTCTTTATACTCATTATTTATTCCATTTTTAGTACTATTTAACTTTCAAATTTCAAAGTTAATTTAGATGGGTGATTTTTTTGTGGATTCGGAGTGTTTGTCTCTCTCAATCATCTTGAATCACCGGGTAATTTGTTAAATATATCTATATAGGGAGGTATAAATCCAAAAAAATCGCCCCTAGATTTTAAACTTTTTTTTCATGTTTCGTTTTACAGCTCCTGGATTTTTATTTTTTTTATTTTAAGAAGTAAAAAGATATTTTTTTCTAAGATTAAAATATATTATTTTAATTAATGAAGTATATAATTTTTGGTTCGTTTTTCAATAATTCTTTTAATATGTGTAAGCTTGTTCTGTTTAAATTTAATCTATCGCCTTTTATATTTTTGGGTTTGTAGCATATTAAATTCGTTTTTTTTTTAGTAAAACCTACATACCAAATATAAATTAGATACTAAAATAAATTAAACAACCCAAATTCATGCTTTTAAATTTATGAGTTAAAAGATTCCACTCATAGATGGCCCCATCTTGGGTTCCGTAATATTTTTGGACCACCGCCTCGAAAATAATATTTTTTTTGTCATTTTGCTGACGTCATCAACACTTCGCTTTGCTGAAAACGAACACAATCGCGATGAAAATTTTTGTAATACATTTTGTTGAGCACGAAGATACTATAGTCATCACCTCGTGATCGTTCTCAACGAAGGAAAGCGGTAGTAGTGCAAGTGGTAGCGGAACTCCGGTCTCCAATAATTCAATTGAGAGTGGGAGTGCATGTAAACCACCCTTAACTTCGAAATCTAGTAGGAAGAGACCTTATAAACCAACTTCTACGGTATGGGATCATTTCACAAGATTGGAAAACAACAATGATAGGTGCAAGTGTAATTATTGTGATACAAAATATGCTTGTGAAACCAGCAGTTGTGGAACTAGCACATTATGGAAGCACCTAAGAAAATTATGTAAAACATTTCCCTATAAGGAGAAAATGAAAGGACAAACATCGATAAACATCGCTAAGTTTTCAACCTTTGCTAGATGAAAATGGGGTAGTAATTTTGTGAGTACAATATTTAGTCAACAAGCTTGTAGAGCGGCATGTGCTAAGATGATAGTTATTGATGAGTTACCATTCAGATTTGTAGAGAAGAAGTGTTCTAGATTTTTTTGCAGTATTTCATGTCTTAAGTTTGACCCTCCCTCAAGAGTAACAATTGCTAGAGATGTATTGAACTCTTTCTTGATGAAAAAAAAAGTTAAATTCTCTCCTAGTAAAAAATTATATGAGGGTTTGTCTTACAACTGACACATGGACTTCTCTGCAAAATATTAACTACATGGTATACTCACTGCCCACTTTAATGATTCATAATGGAATTTGCATAAAAACATCTTGAACTTTTGACCATAAACGAGACTATTGGAAAGGTCATTGAAAAATGTTTGTTGGAATGGGGGATTGATGAGGTTTTTTCCATCCCTGTTGATAATGCAAGTTCGAATGACCTGGCTATTTCATATATTAAGAAAACACTTGGAAGTTGGATATCTCTTTATCTTAGATGGAGAATTATTACACATGAGATGTTGTGCTCACATAATAAATTTGATTGTGAATTAAAGAAATTAAATAAAAAAATTATTTTAAAAAAATGTCAACCCGCAACCCAACCCAACCCAATCCGAAAATTGAAAGGGTTGGGTTGGGTTGACTAAAATGTTGGGTTGGGTTGGGAATTCTCCAACCCAAAATTTTTGGGTTGGGTTGAAAAATCCTCAAATTCAACTCAACCCACAACTCATGTACACCCCTACTAGACCGTAAAAAAAATTAAATATTCATGCTTTTAAATTTGTGAGCTAAAGATTCCACTTATAAAATTTATTATTCAATGAGAATTGTCGAAAAAAATAGTTGTTAAAATTATGATGGATTGTTAAATGTATGTTTTATTTTATTCTTCTCTCCCCAATAAGAAGAAATATTATTCTATTTTTTCGAATAAATTCTAATATAATCTCTAACATCTTTAAAAAAAAAATTACATAAAATTACTTCTACATACATATCTTGTATTAAAATTATGATGGACTGTTTGTATGTTTTATTTTATTCTTCTCTCCCCAATAAGAAATATTATTCTATTTTTTCGAATAAATTCTAATATAATCTCTAACATCTTTAAAAAAAAAAAATTAAATTACTTCTACATACATATCTTGTAGACTTTAAATGATTTTATGTTGAATTAAATCTTAATTTTTAATTCCATAATGATCAACTTCAACATATAACTCAATACCACTTATTTTTTCTTCTTTACTAGCATATGTTTTTGCTAAATATGGTTTAAGGGGGGAGAAATGAGAAATTTGGTGGATGATATATTTCATAAATAATTTATAAATATGAATTCTTTAAAAAAAAATATATATAATATATATTTTTAGAAAAGTAAAGTAACTATAACATAACATTTTGAACATAATTAAATTTTAAAAATGAAAGAATTTAAAAAGTGATTTTATTTAAATTTTAGAAAAATTAGTATTACTAAACACGGTTAGAATTTTTTCAAAATTACTTTGATGTTCTACCGCGCAATCCCATTTGTTTTCTATTTCTCTTTGTTTGGTTTCAACAATTCAATTTGGTGGATTCCTTCCGTTTTTAGGTTAGGTTTTTGTGATTTTAAAAGTTTCAATTTAGTCCTCAAACTTACAAACACTATTATTTTCTGCTATTTAATTTTGTTCTGCGACAATAAGCTAATGTTTTTTATTTAGTTAATTATGTTAGTTCACTCTATTAGACTTTAGGGTTGAGAAATAAACCAAAAAAAAAATTAATAAATGGGTTTTTTTTAGAAGGTAAAATGCAACTTAGGAACAACGTATGAAGTTTGACCAAATGATAAGGACTAAATTTAAACTACGCCCAAGTTATAGGGACCAAATTGAAATTAAATCTAATCTATATAATACTAAAGTGAAAATTTTGAAACCGTAATTATCAAATTGAAATAATACTCAAATCATAGGGAGTACAATTTTACTTTTAATTTACATTAGCTTATCATTTAGTATATAATAGCTTATTATTTATTTTAATAAAAACATATTCGCATATATTTAGTGATTTGTTTTAATTAGTTAGAAATATAAAAAGAGTTGTTCTAGTGATTGTAATATGTTTATTCTTATTCTAGTTCACGACTACAAGAAAATATGATTTTAATAGCTTTTTAATATAGCTTCTAGTAAATGATGCTATTGTAAGTATTATTGTTCATTTTCACGGATGATTTTTTTTTTTTTTTTTAGGGGCCAATATGTTTTTACCATGTATTGTTTCTGTAGATTTGATTTCAAACACATTAATATACTTTTGATTGTGAAATCTAAAATTATGGATAAACTTTTAAACCAAAGTGTTTTTGCAAGATGAAAATATTTTTTTTGAAACATCTAAATTATCAAAGATTTTTTGTTTTTGTGATAACAATATATGTAACTATTTGTACCAAAGTGTTTTCTTTATGTGTGTTTGTGTGAGATATGCATCCCCACCCCATTCAAACATAGACTTCTATCCTTTACAATTTTAGATCTTTTAAGAGGCATGTGTGTAAACTTTCAAGGTCTATTTATTTGCATTTAATAAAGAATCTCCTTATTTATTTCACTATTGGAATTCACATAATAATATATTTATAAATTGAAGGTGTCAAATTTAGATAGCTGGCAATTCATGGTTTGATGTGACATGGATATTTTTGTCTCAAAAGTAGAATATGCAACTCAAGTTAAAGTCGGAAAACAAGTAGGCGACAAATAAAATTTGAAATTTGCTCAATTTGTTGGGTGGAGACGACAAATTAACTAACTTTTTGTATTGTATACTCATGTTACTCTAATTTTGAATACTTGATAAATTTTATATTTTATTCAACTTGCGTTGAAAATGACTGTTGAGGTAATTATATTGTTGGATACTTATTATTTATCTCACTTTCTTTTAAGCATTATGTTTATTTTAGTTGTAAATAAGCTTTGCATTCAATTTTATTGTAATTAAATCATTTTACATCAAATTATTTATGACACTAAAAGAAAGCTATAAATGACAATCATTATAACCATGAATAATTAATAGTAGTAAGAAACGATTATAAAAACCTACTATACTATTAAAAAAAAAGCTATAGAAACATATAACAGTGAAAAACTGCTATAAAAGACATAAAAATGCTATAGAAACAAACATTGTAGCAAGTTTTATGCTATAAAAAATGTTATTAAAGAACCGTCATAGCGCTATATAAAGTTTCTATAGGGTTAAGATTACGCAATCGAAAATGAGTTTTCTATAACGTTTTTCTTAGCATTGAAAACACACTATAGAAAGTCAAGGACTTTCAATAACATCAGCTATCACTCCGTGTCTAAAAACGCTATGAAAAAGTTTCAATAGTATTTCTTCAACGTTATGAAAACCGGTATTAAAACCCAATAAAAGCGTTTCTTCCTACCACAATGAGAATTTTCCATAGCGTTAAAATTATTTTGGCATTTTGCTGACGTCATCAACACTTCGCTTTGCTTAAAATATAGGCGTCGTATATATCGGGATCTACCCGTAAATCTCGCTGTGCGTATATATCAGGATCTACCCGTAAATCTCGTTGTATATGGTTGTATATACTCTAACTATATTTTCATGTCAACACTTTATTTTCTATATTTAGCTTTTCGCTTCCTAGATTAAAGTTGTGGTTAGTCTTCCCTTGTAGTATTTTATAAATACTCATGGCTTTGGCCATTCTCAATTACATAAAATATCAGAAAATTTGTTCCACAAAACTCTTTAGAAAACGAGCACGATCGCGAGGAAAAATTCTATAATACGTTTTGTTGAGCACGAAGATACTATAGTCATCTCTTCGTGATCGTGCTCCACGAAGGGTATTACAGTCTTTTTTGTCACGATCGTTATCATATGTTTTCAAAAAAACGGGTCAATTGACATTACTCCAGCCGGGGGGGTGTTATTTGTGAAAAAAAAACCCAAATTTCATATTTTGTGTTTATGATTCATAGTTATTTCAAAACCTAAGATCCCATATTATCCCTCCCTTCATTTCAAAACTTATCCTCTCCTATTATTAGAATAAAATAGGGAGGTATTTTAAAAAAAAACAAATAAACCTACTAATCAAAAAGTAAAATTAATTGAGCATAGCTCAATATAGCTGAATTAGTGTAAGGTTGTGTTTGAATCCCTGCAACAATTAAAATATTTTTGCGAAAAAAAATAAAAAATTAGATAAGAAAAAAATAAAAAAAAACCAAATAACTTAACATTCAACACCTCTGAATTAAAAAAAATATATATATATATATATATAAAATAAAAATAAAAAGTTGACTCAATTGTTCGATATCTTTCAACACCTGGTCGGAGGAACGGTTGAAGGAGAGAGAGAGGAAGCGGATGACTGATGGGATGTGTGAGAGGAGTAGAGATGTTCAATTGCCCCGACCCGCCCCGAATGGGACGGAGAATCCCCGATTACACGGGGAATGGGGCAGGGAGCGGGGATTTTTTTTTGCCCCGTTAGCTAAACGGGACGGGGGCGGGTAATAGCATACCCGCCTCGCCCCATTTACCCGCCCCGTATACTTTTATATATATACATATACATTATTGATCAAAAAATTAACTACACACTTCTTTTTTATCTAAAAATACACATCTTACCAATAAAGTTCCAAAAAAATAAACAACTTACAAATAAAGTTTATGTAATTAAATATATATAATATTAATCAACTTAACAAATAGCAAAACTTTAAAAAAATGGATAAGAATAAATTAAAAAGATAAATTATTCGTTGAAAAAATTACCCCGGGAATATCCGTTACCCGTGAATTCTCCGCGGGGAATACCCGTCCCGTCCCCGCGAAATTAAATTGAGAATTTCGCGGGTACGGATAATGAAATGGGGGGCGGGGACGGGGGCGGGGAAGGCATTACCCGGCTCCGCCCCGCCCCATGGACATCTCTAGAGAGGAGAGTTTTTTTTTTTTTAAATAAAACAAATTATTATAACAATAATAATAATATTATTATTTTACTTTAAAAAATTGACAAGTTAGCTTTAGTTATTTATTTCGCGGATTATGTTAATAAATGGACTATAAACCAGCATTTTCTAAATATAATATTGGGGATTTGATTGTTAAATTTTAAATCTAGAGATAATTTATCCCATAAACTACAAATATTTTGCAAATAAATTAGAATATTTTGCAAATAACAAAGATGTTTTCAAAATCATTTTTAAACCACGAGGTGGAGAAAAATCAAGCTATATAAATATGTGATTTTTTATAATTTAAAAGATTGTTGGTTGAGGATTGAGATATATAAGATAGTCTAATATAAGATTTTTTTTTTTTGCAAAGGTATTTAATTAATGCGGGGATTGAACCCAAGATTTGCAAAGGTATTTAATTAATGCGGGGATTGAACCCAAAAACTTTTAGTCAATGACACAATCTAATGGAGTTATGCACGGTTTGACAATAATATAAGAATCTTGGCACTAAATTAAAATGATTTTAACACAAAAATATGTCTTTATCTCTACATTATTTTATCTTTCGAGAAAAAATAATACATTTAGATTCCTAAACTTTAGAGATTAAATTTGCTAAAAAAAAAAAAAAAAACTTTTAAGGTTAAACCAATTAAAATTCTAATTAACTAATAATTGTATCAATTAAAACCTTAAAATTTAAAAATAAAAAAATCAATTTAGACTATTTGATAGGATTTTTGTTTCAAAATACTGTATATAACATCATTTTCACACGATACTGTATATAACATAATTTTCACACGATGTGTAATGTTTCTTCAAAATGTAATTATTATCGCAATTTTAAGGCCAAATATTAGAATCAAGTAGGTAGTAGTGGTTTTCATTTATATGAGTTGTTTTTCTTTTTTCTTTTTCTCTATTTTATCTAGAAGGATGATGTGATTTTTTCGTTATTTGTTTTGGTTTGCTACTTTGGTAGGATTTTTGGAGCATATGGTTATTTTGAGTCAATTTTAAATGGAACATCAAGTGCATAGTTTAAGGTTATATTTTTTTGTTTTTATTCATTTAATCTTTTGTTACACAATAACATGTTACATCACTATTCAACCCAAAATACGAGTTAATAGAGATTAGAAAAGAACAAATAATAAGATCAGAGTAAATGACCATAGTGGGAGAGGTAGGTATCAGCCAACCATTTACCCATAGCAATCTGAGTTGTGGTATTAAAATGACCATGATCTTGGTTAAAACCTGCATGTGTGGTAAAGTTTATAGGCAACTCCCAAGAGTCGATGACCACCACATCCGGTAGCTCCTTACCGACTGCATCTTGTGCCGCCCTCACTGTGGCCAGATCATGAGTATCATGCTTCATAAAAAAGTCATAAAGGGCTTCTTTAACAATAATGATGGGTAAAAATGTAGGCTTTATATCATTGCGGATGTCAGTGAAGAAATTTTTTAGGTTGTTTTTGTATCTACTAGCTGTGTCACTCATAGCCGCATCGCTTCCACCTTGATGCCAGAAAAGAGCACGCACAACCCCACCTTCTTTATTTGATGCTTTGATTCGTTCAATTACATTTTGGTAAAAAGTTGCATTAGGATTTGTAGGGTTTTTAATCCATTGTTCGATTAAAGTGCCACCTCTAGCACAAGGAACTAAACCCACAACGCCTGCCTTCGGCCCGGCTTTCGCTTGCAGCTCGTGAGCAAATGCCATTGCTGGACCAATCCCAGCAGTCTTTTTGATGTCGATCCCCAAATGGATAGGCTCTCGTGCCATCTCCCATTGGCGATCAGGGTTCAATCGTAGGATGGATGGGTCGGGTTGACACTCTGGTGGGACAATCCCATCCCACACAAGTGTCCCTGATTTATCTTTCTCAACCCCACCTCGACCAGCCATGTTGCTCTGACCGGCAAGGATGAATATGTTTGTAGGAAAAGTAGCCCCTGAAAGGGAAGAGCCAAATAACATCGTACATAACAAGATTGATAGTATCGACAAATTCATTTCGACCACCTTGTGTATGTGCAAGTAGACAAAGAAAACAAGTATAAATGGACTGAAAGCTACTTTTTTTTTTTTCTACGAACAACTTTTCCTTTATGTCTACTTGCACAAACACAACTACCCTTCCTCTAAAACTTTAACCCTGGTTTTTTGTTTGTTGGCTGATCCTGGCCCCTGCCTTTCTTCGTTGGTGATCCTCACCTCTTTATACTCATTATTGATTCTATTTTTAGTACTATTTAGCTTTCAAATTTCAAAGTTAATTTAGATAGGTGATTTTTTTGTGGATTCCGAGTGTTTGTTGCTCTCAATCATCTTGGATCAACCGGTAATTTGTTAAATATATCTATATACGGAGGTATAAATCCAAAAAAATCGCGCCTAGATTTTTAACTTTTTTTTTCATGTTCTCATATTGTTTTACAGCTCCTGGATTTTTTTTTTATTTTAAAAAGTAAAAAGATATTTTTTTCTAAGATTAAAATATAATATTTTAATTTATGAAGTATATAATTTTTAGTTCGGTTTTCAATAATTCTTTTAATATGTGTAAGCTTGTTCTGTTTAAATTTAATCTATCGCCTTTTATTTTTTTTGGGTTTGTAGCATAATAAATTCCTTATTTTTTTTTTAGTAAAACCTACATACTAAATATAAATTAGATACTAAAAAAAATTAAACAACCCAAATTCATGCTTTTAAATTTATGAGTTAAAAGATTCCACTCATAGATGGCCCCATCTTGGGTTTCGTAATGTTTTTGGACCACTGCCTCGGAAATAATGTTTTTTTTGGCATTTTGCTGACGTCATCAACACTTCGCTTTGCTGAAAACGAGCACAATCGCGATGAAAATTTTTGTAATACGTTTTGTTGAGCACGAAGATACTATAATCATCACCTCGTGATCGTTCTCAACGAAGGAAAGCGATAGTAGTGCAAGTGGTAGTGGAACTCCGGTCTCCAATAATTCAATTGAGAGTGGGAGTGCATGTAAACCACCCTTACCTTCGAACTCTAGTAGGAAGAGACCTTATAAACCAACTTCTACGGTATGGGATCATTTCACAAGATTGGAAAACAACAATGATAGGTGCAAGTGTAATTATTGTGATACAGAATATGCTTGTGAAACCAGCAGTTGTGGAACTAGCACATTATGGAAGCACCTAAGAAAATTATGTAAAACATTTCCCTATAAGGAGGAAATGAAAGGACAAACATTGCTAAGTTTTCAACCTTTACTAGATAGAAATGAGGGTAGTAATTTTGTAAGTACAATATTTAGTCAACAAGCGTGTAGAGCGACATGTGCTAAGATGATAGTTATTGATGAGTTACCATTCAGATTTGTAGAGAAGGAGGGTCAAACTTAGTGAAAAAAAAAAGTTATTAGATTTTTAGATTTTTTTGGAGTATTTCATGTCTTAAGTTTGATCCTCCCTCAACAATAACAATTGCTAGAGATGTATTGAGCTCTTTCTTGATGGAAAAAAAGTTAAAATCTCTTCTAGTAAAAAATTATATGAGGGTTTGTCTTACAACTGACACATGGACTTTTCTGCAAAATATTAACTACCATGGTATACTCACTGCCCACTTTATTGATTCATAATGGATTTTTCATAAAAAAATCTTGAACTTTTAACCATAAACGAGAGACTATTGGAAAGGTCATTGAAAAATGTTTATTGGAATGGAGAATAGATGAGGTTTTTTCCATCACCGTTGATAATGTAAGTTCGAATGACGTGGCTATTTCATATATTAAGAAAAGACTTGGAAGTTGGAAATCTCTTTATCTTAGATGGAGAATTATTACACATGAGATGTTGTGCTCACATAATAAATTTGATTGTGAATGATGGGTTGAAGGACATGCATGACTCGATTGCTAGAGTTCGTAAGGCTGTAAGGTATGTTAGAGCCTCCCTAGTAGATTGACCAGATTTAAAGTTTGTGTGGAATGAGAGAAAATCGAATGCAAAGCACTTGTTTGTTTAGATGTGGCAACTAGATGAAATTCTACTTATTTAATGCTTGATCATGCACTGAAATTTGAGAATGCTTTTAAAATTTTATAAGGCGAGGTGCCAGAATTTGTTGACTACTTCATAGAAGAAAGTCATGGAATTGTAAATGAAAAACGAGGGCCACCATCTCCTGAGGATTGGAGAACAGTTGAAGTTTTTGTTCAGTTTTTTAAGATGTTCTACGATGTCACTACAAAAATAAGTGGTTCTTTATATGTGACTTCTAATTCTTATTTTCATGAACTTTGGGGTATTCAAGAACTCTTAATTAGTTGGAGCACGAATTCGAACTCTATTTTGAGTAAGATGGCTACAAATATGAAGAAAAAAAAGTTTGACAAGTATTGGGGTTCAGTTGAGAAGATCAATAAGTTGATATTTATAGTTGTCGTGTTTGATCCTCGTTACAAGTTGGATTATGTTGTCTTTTTCTTTTCGAATGTTTATGAAGAAGTTCTGATGAAAGAGATGATTGATAGTATAAAGACGTATTTGGTTCGTATGTATGATTTTTACAAATTAGTTGATAGCGCTCCTAGTACCTAAAGTTGTAGTGGTAGTATTGGTTATCAACCATCAGAATCAACTGTTGCTTCCTCGAGTTCGTAAATTAGCAGTGGAACGAACTCGAGTAGTTCATTATTAGTATCACGGTACAAAAAAAGAAGACTAGAGGAGAGTTCTTTAGAAGTGAAGAATGACGTGGATCGTTATTTATCTGATCCTTGTGAGGAACTTCATGATAATTTTGATGTTCTTGCTTGGTGGAGACTGAATAACTTTAAATATCCAATTCTATCACAAATTGTCCAAGATGTTTTGGCAGTTCTAGTGTCTACCGCGGCTTCTGAAACAACATTTAGTACCGAGGATGATTCTTGATTCCTTTAGAAGTTCTTTGACACCTCAAACAGTGGAAGCTTTGATATGTACACAAACTTGGATTCGCGGCAAATCGCGATCGGAGTTATTAGATCTTTCCCCAGAGCTTGAAGATTTGGAGACTTGTGTTAAAATTGAGACAGGTAACTTTAACTCATTTATTGTTTATTTCTTGTAATTTAAAATGTATTATTTTCGAATGTTTACAAAGACTTTAAATTTCATCAATGCCGGGCATGCTGGAATCCCCTCCAAATGACAATTTTCATGTAAGTAAATTATTTTTCATTAGTTTTTTTTTTTTTTTTAGTTATGGTCCCTCAATTTCTTTAACTAATTATTTGTATTGTTTTTTTAATTTTTCAGGACCTAGCCTAATTCTCGTGATGTCGATGTCCCTCAATGTTCAATGTTCAATGTTCGAGGTTCGATGTTCGATGTTTTGACTTGATGCCAATTTAAAGTTTAAATATAGACTATTGTTTGTGAACTTTATTTTAAATATTTTGTTGTAGTGGTGTTTAAAATACTTTTAGTATTTTTTTTACTCGTTAGAGAACTTTTAGTATATTTTGTTTTAATGCTTTAAAAGAACTTTTAATATGTATTTTTGTAGAACTTTTTAATATTTGATATTTGAGTTTGATGAAATTTTAATTATTGGTGTAATTATATGTTGTATTTGTGTGATGTGAATAAGCATCAAATTATATAAGATTTTAAGTAATTAAAGAAATTAAATAAAAAAATGTCATACCGCCAACCCAACCCAACCCAATCCGAAAATTGAAGGGTTGGGTTGGGTTGACTGAAATGTTGGGTTGGGTTGGGAATTCTCCAACCCAAAATTTTCGGGTTGGGTTGAAAAATCCTTAAATTCAACCCAACCCAACCCATGTACACCCCTAGACCGTAAAAAAAAAAAAAAATGCAAATTCATGCTTTTAAATTTGTAAGCTAAAGATTCCACTTATAAAATTTATTATTCAATGAGAATTATGTCGAAAAAAATAGTTGTTAAAATTATGATAGACCGTTAACTATATGTTTTATTTTATTCTTCTCTCTCTCCTAAGGAGAAATATTATTCTATTTTTTCGAATAAATTCTAATATAATCTCTAACATCTTTAAAAAAAAAATTACATAAAATTACTTCTACATACATATCTTGTAGACTTTAAATGATTTTATGTTGAATTAAATCTTAATTTTTATTCCATAATGATGAACTTCAACATATATTAAGGTTAACTCAATACGAATTATTTTTTCTTCTTTATCAGCATATGTTTTTGCTAAATATAGTTTAAGGGGGGAGAAATTGAGAAATGTGGTGGATGATATATTTCATAAATTATTTATAAATATGTATTCTTTAAAGAAAAAAATACGAATATAATATATATTTTTAGAAAAGTAAAGTAACTATAACATACATTTTGAACATAATTAAATTTTAAAAATGAAAGAATTTAAAAAGTGATTTTATTTAAATTTTAGAAAAATTAGTATTACTAAACACGGTTAGAATTTTTTCAAAATTACTTTGATGTTCTACCGCCCAATCCCATTTGTTTTCTATTTCTATTTGTTTGGTTTCAACAATTCAATTTGGTGGATTCCTTCCTTTTTAGGTTAGGTTTTTGTGATTTTAAAAGTTTAATTTAGTCCTCAAGCTTACAAACACTATTATTTTCTGCTATTTAATTTTGTTCTGCGACAATAAGCTAATGTTTTTTATTTAGTTAATTATGTTAGTTCACTCTATTAGAATTTAGGGTTGAGAAATAAAAAAAAAAAAAAAAAAAACAATTAATAAATGGGTTTTTTTTAGAAGGTAAAATGCAACTTAGTTCACTCTATTAGAATTTAGGATTGAGAAATAAACAAAAAAAAAAAAAAAAAAAAAAAAAACAATTAATAAATGGGTTTTTTTTGTAAGGTAAAATGCAACTTAGGAACAACGTATGAGGTTTGACCAAATGATAAGGACTAAATTTAAACTACGCCCAAGTTATAGGGACCAAATTGAAATTAAATCTAATCTATATAATACTAAAGTGAAAATTTTGAAACCGTACACTAGTAGAAATCTGGGCTATGGTGACAAATAAAAACTGTCATCAGGACTTTAGATGACAATTTTTTTCAGTCGTTATAGCCCCTGCCTTCTTTACTCTATAGATGACAAAAACCGAAAACTGTCGTCAATGTTGGTTTGGTGACAGTTTTCTTCTGTCTTCATAATACGGTTAATGACAATTATTTTCAGTCAAGAGACCTTATTTTATGACACATAAACATTGTCACTAAATGACCACTCATATCATATTTTGTCATTTAAACACAATTGACGACATATAATTTTTGTCATCGAATCCGAATGGGTGACAGTAAATTTTGTACGCTTTGATGACTTAATTTTTCTGTCACTAATAGCTTGATGACCACAACTATTGTGAGTCAACAAAACGAATTCAATGACATGATTTTTTTGTCAAAAAATCAATAATAGATTTTTTTTATATCAAATCTAAATATATTAATATTTA
This sequence comes from Herpetospermum pedunculosum, assembly GCA_028017165.1. Taxonomy (NCBI): domain Eukaryota; kingdom Viridiplantae; phylum Streptophyta; class Magnoliopsida; order Cucurbitales; family Cucurbitaceae; genus Herpetospermum; species Herpetospermum pedunculosum. Next base: position 59,959,331 of record CM051525.1, read on the forward strand.
TATTTTTAATTGTCATTATTATTATTATTATTAATTAATAATAATAAAAATTACAAAGCAAAATAAATAAATCTAAGTTTGACACAATTCAATATCATTGAAATAAGATCTATATATTAATATATCATTCAAATATCAAATTTCATCAACTTTTACATAAATTAATTCATATGTATACAATATTGAAACTAACTACGATGCCCCTAAATTGTTGCAACATTAATAGTAAAATGTTGCATAACATGATGAAATATTCATTTAACCCAACAAAAAAGTTCATCATTTGTTGCAATATGACTTCTAGCTTGAAGAAAATATCTTCACTTCGCTGTGTAGTTCCTACAATAAAAATTCAAGAAAACACAATAACTTTTTACTTTGAAAGTAGAACAAGAAAGCATTTCAACAAATATCATGAATCCTCTCAAATAGTTATAAGCTATATACTTAGAAAACAATCCGTAGGTGAAAAACAATTGAGCAAGTGACTAAAATTGACCTAAAATTACAAGTAGTTAAAAAGTACCTAAAATTACAATGTAACAACTAAACTTAAGAAGTGTCTAAATCTACAAAGTACCGAAAACATGCAATAAATCTAACTTCATCAGCAAGCAATTAGAAACTCTACATATATCCATGACAATTAGAAACTCTTCATCAACAAGCAATTGTTTAAATGCCTACAAAGTTACCAAGTGTTATTTTAATCTCAAACGAACCTAACAAGTGCCTAAAAAGTTATCAAGTGTCATTCTTAATCTCAAACGAACCTAAAAAGTTACCAAGTATCATTCTTAATTCAAACGAACATAGCCAGTGCCTACAAAATTACCAAGTGTGTCTGAAGTGATTCTAAAAGTGCAAAATAGTCTAAAAGTGCCTAAAAAGTTATCAAGTGCCTACAAAGTTACCAAGTGTTATTTTAATCTCAAATGAACTAAACAAGTCACTAGTAGAAATCGGGGCTATGATGACAAATAAAAACTGTCATCAGGACTTTAGATGACACTTTTTTTCAGTCGTTATAGCCCCTGCCTTCTTTACTCTATAGATGACAAAAACCGAAAACTGTCATCAATCTTCGTTTGGTGACAGTTTTTTTCTGTCTTCATAATACCGTTAATGACAATTATTTTCAGTCAAGAGACCTTATTTTATGACACTTAAACATTGTCACTGAATGACCACTCATACCATATTTTGTCATGTAAACTTAATTGACGACAGTTTTTATTTGTCATCGAATCGGAATCGAAGACAGTAAATTTTGTACGCTTTGATGACTTAATTTTTCTGTCATTAATAGCTTGAAGACCACAACTATTGTGAGTCAACAATACGAATTCAATGACATGATTTTTTTGTCACAAAATCAATAATAGAATTTTTTTTTTATCAAATCTAAATATATTAATATTTATATTTTTAATTGTAATTATTATTATTATTATTATTAATTAATAATAATGAAAAATATAAAGCAAAATAAATAAATCTAAATTTGACACAATTCAATATCATTGAAATAAGATCTATGTATCATTGTAATACCAAAATTCATCAACTTTTACATAAACTAATTCATATGTATACAATATTGAAACTAAGATGCCCTTAAATTGTTGCAACATTAACAGTAAAATGTTGCATAACAAAATGGAATATATATTATCTAACCTAACAGAAAAACCTATCATTTGTTGCAATATCCACTTCTTGCAATATCCACTTCTAGCTTGAGAAAATATTTTGACGACCTCTTTGTAGTTCCTGCAATAAATATTGAAGAAGACATATTATTGTAGGAATAATCTCAACCAAATTGTTCTCATCTCTTATTTCCTATCTTCCCCAAATATAAAAGTACAAAAATGAGTCTATCAAAACAAGTCAATATTGGACTATAATACTAACTTAATCAGCAAGCAATTAAAAACTCTACATACATCCATCCATGACAATTAGAAACTCTTCATCAACAAACCATTGTTTAAATGCCTACAAAGTTACCAAAGTGTTATTTTAATCTCAAACGAACCTAACAAGTGCCTAAAAAGTTAACAAGTGTCATTCTTAATCTCAAACGAACCTAAAAAGTGTCTAAAATGATTCTAAAAGTGCAAAATAGTCTAAAAGTGCCTACAAAGTTACCAAGTACCAGTTTAACCTCAAACGAACCTAAAAAGTGCCTAAACAGTTAACGAGTGTCATTCTTAATCTCAAACAAACCTAAAAAGTGTCTAAAGTGATTCTCAGAGTGCAAAATAGTCTAAAAGTGCCTAAAAAGTTATCAAGTATCATTCTTAACCTCAAACACATCACGCTAAGCACTCAGATGTGCTTAGTCTCATCAAAAAATTTATAAGCGACAAAATATAACTTGCTAACCACTCAGATGTGTTTAGTCTTATAAGAACATTTATAAACGACAAATTATAGATTGCTAAGCACACAGATGTGCTTAGTCTTATCAAAATTACAACAATGCCACAATGCAAGTCAAATCAACAAATTGACATAACCGATATCCTATCTTTATTTTGCAAAGCTTTACTTGATGTGTAATACAACATACATCACCCAGGGATTTATACTTCGTAAATTCGAGAATAATTTCATAGGACATGGAAACATGGAAAAATATACCGAAAATATTTCGAGATAAACTCACTCTTGAGCTATTCAAGACTTTAGGAAAGTAAAGAGGGCAAACTAAAAAAAGAAAAGGAAACAAAGAAATTCATAAACTTTAAATCTATCTCGAACATTGTTTTCTAACTACACGAGTACAACTAACCATTAAAAGAACAAATCGGGTTCGTGATTAATTGTTTCATCCACAATTCATTATGGTCCAGCCACATTGCACACATTATATTGATCTTCTTCTCTAAAAAAATACAAAAATATATTACATGTAACTTTTCATGAGGTTAGCAAACTACTAAGTCTTATGCAGTACCAAGTGAAAATAAGTTTTCTCTTCCGCTTGCAATAGAGAAATTTAAAAGAAAAGTAAATTCTGATAAGCACCGAAAGCCAGTAGTAGTAAGGAATATGAAAGAGATAATTACCAAAATCATAAGTAAAATACCTCAGCCTTATGAAGAAACATGTCAGTACTCGTTTGCTCTTTACTTGTAACACCTGCACCCGTTACGTCGTCAGCCACCAATGATATTTGTAGCTTATCCTCCGCCTACAAAATATACATAACATATATGCACTATGAAATCTGGTGATCTTTTCTCCGGATCCAAACAGTAAAGGAAAAATGAAGAATGAATAGTTCACCATACCAAATTGATAAGATGATGACACTCCTCTCCATACAAAAATCCCTTATATAAGAAAGGCTTGTATCAGAAAACTTGATCCAAGTTTCTCAATCTCCATTTTCAAAGGTCAAAATTGCAACAAATGGATATGGTAAACTCAAGGTAGCACCAGTGGCGCTCAATAATGTACAAGGGAACTGTGACTAAGCATTTGGAAGCACTAAAAAATTATCAATAAAGATTAAGTCAATAATCCTTATAGGTCACCTTACAACAATCATTTTCTAATACTCTATTGTATAATTCAGAATGGAGCTAATATTGATAACTCAATCTCAATCTAAAGAATTGTCTTACTGAGCACCAAATCATACGTTCTGGTTTTTGAGTAGTTTCTATGCCTTGCTATTAGAATATTATAAATGTTTACATTAAAGTTTTAGATTAAGAAGATTATGGTCATCTTTTATTTTGTGTGTTTGATCCTAGAAGCTGCAGAGAGATAAAAGAATGGGAGATGAATTACTCGTGTACCTTCAAACTACTCAAAATTTGGAGTATCCAATTCATCATTGACCTCAAGGAGATGAATTACTCGTGTACAATAAACTCATTATAGATTAAGTTAGTAACATCAATATTAAGCTTCTCGTTTTCATTCTAATTCTAAAATAATTTCAATAAACATAACACTAGATGTTCTATTCCTATTTCTACCACTAACTATTTTGTTTAGGTTGGCTCTCTTTTTTATTCTTCCACAAATCCATTCTCATCCAATAAATGTAAACCAACATACATGCGATGTACTCGTAAGATTAACTTTGATTCATGTTAAGAAATCAAAGACCATAAGCATAATCTGAAATTAGCTCCATCTTACCTTCCTACACGTCGACATTAGCTCATCTGAGTAGAACGATGGAAATCCCACAAGCATTTCATACATAATGGCACCAAGTGACCACCTGAAGTGTTCTTAGCAAAATGATTGAAAGGTCCATTAACCATATATGTCAGCATTCTCTCTATTCATTTCATAAACATCTTCCAAATTTGGATTCTCTTAATTCATTTCATAAACATCTTCCAAATTTGGTTTCAATAATTGAGACATTTTTAACAAATATACAGGTGCACAAAATATCAAACAAAATCAACCTCTACCACAATGTGCACATTATTGACACTAACTACAATGCCCAACAATTATTGCAACATTAGCACTAAAATGTTGCATAATATGATGAATTATACATCTAACCTAACCAAAAAGTCAATCATTTATTGAAATATACCTAAGATTAGTCTTAAAAACTAAATCACACACTTCAGTCTTGAGTCAAATCCTAAGACAAAAGTGTTACAGGGTTAAAGGTTAAGTTACATCACTTTTAAAATGTGTTATGTTATTCTCAATAACCCATATCCAATCTTAATACTAATGCACTTCTACCAAAATAAAATTAAAGTACATACCCAATATTAAAATTAAAACATGGGAAGCAAGTCTTAGGCTCAAATTGTCAAACAAGCAAATAATCAAACATATGGCGGCCACTAATTAGTACATACCCAATATTCAAGATAGCAATTCTTAACATCCCAAATGAAAGTTTGATCGGTTATTTGACTCAGTTTGGAGAAGTTTGAAATTCACCATTTTAGGTCGTGAAGAATTGAAAATTACTATATCATTAGTCATTACAATTTCGACCCATAATCACTAAGAGTTCTTTCTACCACTAGTCTAAACTAATTACACACACTCAATATTGAACTCATCCTAGAGGTCTTTTAGCACAAAAGACTTTTGCATCAAAGTATGCCACTTTCAGGCAATACACAGAATCATACTTGAAAAAAAGCTCATTATCATACTCAATTTCAGGTGCTAAGATGCAGAAATATAGGTGAAGAAATTCACAAAGAATAAGTTTCATATTCTTTTTCCTAACCATTTTCTTTCATGCTTACAGAATAGGAAGCAAGAGGATGAAACATTGAATTGCAAAATGATCTGAAATAATAAATTAAGATGCGAAAAGCTCCAGGATCCCAATGCTAAGAGATTATATTAAAGCATAGAAAGAGTCACTTCAACTTATAACATTGAACCTATCATCATTGCTTCAAAATGATATAATATGTTCAATCAAGAAGTACATTTTATATAAAAGGAGATCAGTGATAAATAAATTGATAATTAAGGAGATCAGTAATATGTTCATTCAAATTACTAGAAGAATACAACTACAGTTAAAAACAGTTCTCTACTACTTCTTTCTCTCTTTCTTTTGTAATTGTAATGTTCTTCCTTTCCAAAAATTCTACCCAATTAATTGAACCAAACACTAATTATAAGATTATTTATTATATTTATGTTCTTCATTTACAGAAATTCTACTTAATTAATTGAACCAAACACTAATTACAAGATTATTTATTATATTTTTAGCAGAAGTAGAGCATGAATTAGAAACAAAGTTATAACAGTTCAGTTCTTCCAAATGGAAGAGAACCGGAGTTTTATTGTAAAAAATTAAAGCTAGAATCTTGTCATTGTTTTCTATCGACTGAAGTAACCAAATAACTTCAACGATTATCAATCTTTCTGCCCTACCAAACATTTTGTAAAGCTATTCAATCTAGCTCAACTCAATACAGAAACCAAAACAAAACGAGCTAATGAAATTAGAACATGAATTTTCGAGGAAGAGAAAAGGAGGTGCAAAAGATAAAGGAAACCTGAGATGCATACACTGAGATGCATACAAGATGAACTGAAGATTTAAAAATTGATGAAAGAAGAAATTCAAACCTGAGAGGTAACATTCCCAACGATGCCCAAAGAGTAAAATTACTCAAATCGAGACTAAGGACTTGATCCCTTGCTGGACAGTGGCCAAACGCCCATGAATCTGCAAATCTAAAGTCTAAAACAAGCGGGTAACTAAGTTTGGAGTTAACTAACTTCGTGGGTAACGGAACAGAAGAAGAACGGAAGGAACTCACTTGTTCGTTGCGGCTACCAGCGCGACGAGGCTGAGCGACGATCGGAGGCGGCGGCGTGCGGCTGAGAACTGACTGAAGGCGGCGGCGCAAAGGGAGAGAGCGGCGGCGGCGTGCGACGAGCGGAGCGACGATCGGAGGCGGCGGCGTGCGGCTGAGAACTGACTGAAGGCGGCGGCGCAAAGGGAGAGAGCGGCGGCGGCGTGCGACGAGCGGAGCGAAGGGGGGAGAGAGAGCGAGCGACGACGGCGGGGTGCGGTGGCGAAGGGGAGAGAGAGAGCGACGGAGACGGCAAACGGTGGCGAAGGGGAGAGAGAGAGCGACGGCGACGGCAAACGGATGGGAGCTGAGGGGGAGGGAGATGGGAGTTGAGGGGGGAGGCGGCGTGTTGTGGGTCTTCTTCGCTGAAGAAGAAGACCCAGCCTTTATATTTTTTTGTTTTTTTTTTTTTTTTTTTTAATAAATAATAATATAATATAATATTTATAATAATAATAATAAAAATATTATTATTATTATTATTATTATTATTAATTACTTTTCAAATCAAATAAACCTATTTAACTTAGTCAACTTTAACCCCAATTTCTTTTAAGCCTCATTTCAAATTAGCGAAACACTTAATCCACTAACTAGTCCGGTGCAAGACGAAGGCGGCGGTCGGCAGCGGAGCTCGGAGAAGATGGAGGCGGCGAATCCAAGTAGAGATTGAAAGAGGCGCGCGGTATTGATGGGTTTTGCAAATGAAAAATTAGGGATTTCAATGTTTTATATAATATAATATATATATATATATATATATATATATAATAAAATACTTAATATATAACATTTCACATTTCTCTCTTTTTTCAATTTTTTTTTTAAATAATTTAAGTGGTTAATTAATTATAATTCTTTTATAAACAAATGAATGATAAATAAAATAATTTTGCAACGTTAACACCACGAGGAAGGGATATGCCCTAAAAATACAACCTGTAAGTAACTCTCACATTTTCACATTATTTCATAATTGGAGATATAGAATGCATTTGAAATAGTCGAAATCGAAAGGGGTTGTAGTAAAAAATCATTTTTTTTAAGACAGACAAGACAAGAAATCGTCGGACGAAAACTTACCCGTTGCCGCTCACATCGTACCGCCGTTGGAGACGAAGCCGCGCGATTGTCGTTGCCCAAACACCGCTGGAAACGCCGGAGAAACGTCGCCGCTGCTCGTGACGTGAGAGGGAGGCGGCGTGGGTCGTTCAGAAGACCTGCCCCCAATTGATCAATTGCCAAGTTTAATTAGAATTGCACCCTTGATTAATTGTCTTTGAGTATGTTCCGGTATCTCGAGTAAACATTTTGTGTGCTTGATTGGTTTTGGCTGACTTATTTGTTAATCAATGATCTGCCATGTGATAATTGTCAATCATGATGTCTCAAATTGAATACGTTTGTTAAATTGTCAATTCAACATTTTAAATTGTCAATCATGATCTGCCATGTCCTAGGATTTTATTGTTTTTTTTTCTTTGCAATTTTCATTTTCCCTTTTTTTCATTTTTTTTTCATCCTTTTTATGTTATTGGTTAATTAATTTAATTAAAAATTTATTTTATAAATAAAAAAAATGTATGAAGAAAAAAACATAAGCAAATTAATGATAGTTAATAAATGTAAACGATTTAGGACATTTTAAAACTGTCATCGATTGACGACATTAGAAAACTGTCATTAAGTTTCGGAAATCTGAAAAACTCCATTTTTTCCCGCCAAAAACGCGCCCCAAATTGAAGATGACACTTTTTTTCTTTCTCCCCCTTATCTTTCTTTGGCCCACATGTCATCTATTCCCCATTTTCTAGTAGTGAGTGCATAAAAAGTTAACAAGTGTCATTCTTAATTTCAAACGAACCTAAGAAGTGTCTTGATTTTAAAAGTGCAAAATAGTCTAAAAGTGCCTAAAAAGTTACCAAATATCATTTTTAACCTCAAACGAACCTAGCAAGTGCTTACGTAATTATCAAATTGAAATAATACTCAAATAATACTCAAATAATAGGGAGTACAATTTTATTTTTAATTTACATTAGCTTCTCATTTAGTATATAATAGCTTATTATTTATTTTAATAAAAATATTATCATATATTTAGTGATTTGTTTTAATTAGTTAGAAATATAAGAAGAGGTGTTCTAGTGATTATAATATTTTATTCTTATTTTAGTTCTCGACTACAAGAAAATATGATTTTAATTGCTTTTGAATATAGCGTCCAGTAAATGAGGCTATTGTAAATATTATTGTTCATTTTCACTTTTTTTTTTTTTTTTTTTTTTTTTGAAAGGGCCAATAGGTTTTTACCATGTATTGTTTCCTTTCTGTTATCTTAGGTGATTGTTCGATAATAGGTTTTACCATGTATTGTTTCATTTCTGTTATCTTAGGCGGAGCGATTGTTCGATAATAAGTTTTTATCATGTATTGTTTCTGTAGGTTTGATTTCAAACACATTAATATATTTTTTATTGTGAAATCTAAAATTATGGATAAACTTGTAAACCAAAGTGTATTATGCAAGATGAAAAGATTTTTTTGAAACATCTAAATTATCAAAGTTTTTTTGTTTTTGTGATAACAATATATAACATTTTTGTACCAAAGTGTTGTTTTTTATGTTTGTTTTTTTGAGCTTTGAAGAGATATGCATCCCCACCCCATTCAAACATAACTTCTATCTTTTACAATTTTAGATCTTTTAAGAGGCACGTGTGTAAATTTCCAAGGTCTATTTATTTGCATTTAATAAAGAATCTCCTCATTTATTTCACTATTGGAATTCACATAATAATATATTTATAAATTGAAGGTGTGTCAAATTTGGATAGCTGGCAATTCATGTTTTGATGTGACGTAAATATTTTTGTCTCAAAAGTAGAAAATGCAACTCAAATTAAAGTCCGGAAACAAGTAATCGACAAATAAAATTTAGAATTTGCTCAATTAAAGTCGGGAAACAAGTAGTTGACAAATAAAATTTGAAATTTGCTCAATTTGTTGGGTGGAGACGACAAATTGACTAACTTTTTGTATTGTATACTCATGTTACTCTAATTTTGAATACTTGATAAATTTTATATTTTATTCAACTTGTGTTGAAAATTACTATTGAGGTAATTATATTGTTAGATACTTATTATTTATCCTCCCACTTTCTTTTAAGCGTTATATTTATTTTAGTTGTAAATAAGCTTTGCATTAAATTTGATTGTAATTAAATCATTTTACATCAAATTATTTATGACACTAAAAGAAAGTTATAAATGGCAATCATTATAACCATGAATAATTAATAGCATAAGAAATGACTATAAAATTCTACCATACTATTAAAAAAAAGCTATAGAAACATATAACGGTGAAAAACTGCTATAAAGGGCAAAACAATGCTATAGAAACAAACATTATAGCAAGTTTTATGCTATAAAAAATGTTATTAAAGAACCATCAGAGCATTTTTTTTTTTATAACGTTATATAAAGTTTCTATAGCGTTAAGATTGCGCAATCGAAAATAAGTTTTCTATAACGTTTTCTTAGCGTTGAAAACACACTATGAAAAGTCAGGGACTTTCAATAACATCAGCTATCACCGCGTGCCTAAAAACGTTATGAAAAAGTTTCAATAGTATTTTTTCAACGTTATGAAAACCGGTATTAAAACCCAATAAAAGTGTTTCTTCCTACCACTATGAAAATTTTCCATAGCGTTAAAATTACGCAATCAAAACTGGATTTTCTATAGCAACGAAAAAACGCTATGAAAAGGGACTTTTAATAATATGGGGTTACCACCGCGTGCCTAAAAACGCTATGAAAGGTTTCGATAATATTTGTTATTGTATGTGATATTTGTTGTAGTGACATTTTCTAGTCAATAGTATCAATGAGATTTTGATTTTTATTTTAAATAACTCCTAATAAATAACACGGAATGAATAACTTTTTCCATTCCAATAATTGATTTTTATTCTGATTTCTCTTCATTTTGATTTATGATTGTTAGTTTAGGTTAAATTGTTATTTGTTAGGGTTCACTCTGTAAGGGTAGGTCAGTCCTTTTGCTATATTTTGTATAAATAAGTCTATGGGTCTGTAGTTTATTGTAAGCAATTTTAATACAATGTAGCCTTTAATTTCTCAATGATGAGTAAAGGAGACCTAATTTTAACAAAAAAAAAAAAAAAAAAAACATAATATATTGGTAAATTATCTCTTTGGTAGCCTTTAATTTCTCAATGAGTAAAGGAGACATAATTTAACAAAAAAAAAAACATAATATATTGATAAATTATCTCTTTGGTCCTTGAGGTTTGGACACAATAGGTCATTTCGTCTCTAAGTTTCAAAATCATGCAAATTTACCAAATATTAAGGAAACAATTCAATTTGGTAAATTAATGCCCCCGTTAAATAGCTAAAGGAGATGTTGTCGTGGAATTTAAAAAGAAGAAGAAGAAAACATATTCTTCCCCTTTCTCCTACCTCTCCCCTCTTTCAATCTCTCCTCCGACGAAGCTCACCGGAACTGTCATCGAAAGCTTGCAGTCGTTGTCGTCGTCACCCAGATTTGGAATGGCTAGGAACGACACTCAAATCTGGAAAGATTGTTTCAAATCTCTAGGTGTTCCTCGTCGTCATGGAACGAGTGAGATCTGGAATGACTGTGAGCATCGCGGGCGACATAAATGTTTTCGACAAAACGCTGGCAATAGCGAGGTTGATTGACGGGAGACGGGGGGAAAGATAGAAGAATGAAGAAGGGTGAAGGAGGTAGAGGAAGGAGAAGAGAAAGAGTCGTTTATTTTAAAAATTAAATTTACTTCGGCGTCTTTGTTAGCTATTTAACAAATGCGTTAATTCAGAGACTAAATTGGATAATTTATACTATAATATTTTTTTTAGTACATTGGAGATGGGAGATTCGAACTACAGACCTCTTGATCGTCAACACATACATATGTCAGTTGAGTTATGCTCGCTTTGGCTAATTTATACCATAATATATAATGAGAGGTTGGGAAGATACATTATTTTCATCGGTTTGAAAGATCTAGCTTACCTAATGAGCATGTGTATCACTATCACATGTTATTGCACCATTTTATTTTTATATTTAACATGAAACACCAAGAAACGAAAATTCCACACCAAATAATGAAATAGTATTATATTTATTAATTAAATTTTGGGGGTTTCTTTTGGAAATGGATAATGAAAAAATAAAACCCTTCAAGCTATTGAAACGACAATGAAATATTAAAAGCTAAGCCACAAATTAGAGTAAGTTTAAAAATATTAAAAATCATTCTCACATGCATTCCTATTTCTTCCGCGAAGACTCGAAAAAGTCATAAAATTTATGGTTCAACTTGGAGGTTAATCTGAGCATGACTCTGGTTAAGGTTATTACGATAAATCAATAACAAAGAGCAAAATAAACGCAAAGAAATAACGACACAGATTTACATGCACTACTATAAATATAGGAATAGATGACATGTGAATTAAGGAAATCCAATGGGGAGGAAAAAAAAAGTGTCGTTTGGGGCGCGTTTTTGGCGGGAAAAAACGGAGTTTTTTCAGATTTCCGAAATTTAATGACAGTTTTATAATGTCATTACTGAATGACTATTTTAAAATGTCGTAAATTGTTTAGATTTATTTATTATTCATTTGTTTATAAAAGAATTATAATTAATTAACCACTTAAAATTAAAAAAAAAAAAAAAAAAAAAAAAAAAAAAAAAAAAAAAAAATTGAAAAAAAGGAGAAAAATCTGAAATATTAAGTATTTTATTATATTATATAAAACATTGAAATCCCTAATTTCTCATTTGCAAAACCCATCCCTACCGCGACCTCTCTCAATCTCCATTTGGATTCGCCGCCGACGCCGCCTCTGTCTTCTTCGAGCTCCGTCGCCGACCGCAGCCTTCGTCTTGTACGAGTTTTGAGGCCGCCTAGCTCCGCCGTCGTCTGCTGCCAGGTCCGACGCCATCTCAGCCCTGCTCCGGCATCTCTTCTCCTTCTTCTCCGAGCTCCGACGCCGAGCGCCGCCTTCGTCTTATACCGGGCTCGTTAGTGGGTTAAGTGTTTCGCTAATTTGGAATGAGGCTTAAAAGAAATTAGAGTTAAGGTTGACTAAGTCAAATAGATTTATCATTTATTTGATTTGAAAAGTAATTAATAATAATAATAATAATAATATAATTATTTTATTATTATATAATATTTTTATTAATATTATATTATATTATTATTTATTTAAAAAAAAAAAAAAAAATATAAAGTTAAAGTTGGGTCTTCTTCTTCAACGAAGAAGACCCAAACCCACACAAAGACCCAAACCCACACAACACGCCGTCGTTCCCCTCAACTCCCATCTCCCTCCCCCTCAGCTCCCATCTCTCCCCCCTTCGCTCCCCTTGCCGTCGCCGTCGCTCTCTCTCTCCCCTTCGCCACCGCACCCCGCCGTCGTCGCTCGCTCTCTCTCCCCCTTCGCTCCGCTCGTCGCACGCCGCCGTCGCTCTCTCTCCCCTTCGCCACCGCACCCCGCCGTCGTCGCTCGCTCTCTCTCCCCCCTTCGCTCCGCTCGTCGCACGCCGCCGCCGCTCTCTCCCTTGGCGGCGAGATCCCAGCGGCCTCCAACCTCCATTGGCGGCGATTCTTACCTCCGATGATTCGCAAGGATGGCCCATGTTGCAGATTTGGTTTCCCCTTAGGCCGAGAGGTTCAGATCTGCGAGTTCGGATATTGTCGAGCACCAACGAGCGGTAAGGGAACACACATTGAAATTAGGGTATGAAGTTTCATTACAACTCAATGACTTCAGCTTGTATCTGGGTGTTTTTTTTTCAAAGAAAAAAGTTAAACTTTTAAGTTTTGATTTTCATTTGTCCTTAATTTTTTTCTCATTGATAGTGTTGTTGATATCTTAGTAGGATATTATCATTTGTGAGAATGAAATAATTTGAATTTTTGGTTTGCTCTTGGAAGACAAGTACCAATATGTTTCTCTAGGCTTACAACTTTTTTACATAAGAAAAATTTATATTATTGTTAAACTTAAACATACATTACCTCATTCTATTAAACTCATTCCAATTTAATGATTACTAACTCTTGCTAGGAGATTTCGTTTAACAATCACAGTGAAGTTCATATCAAGTTTAAGGTGAGATTCCTCTTTTATTATTATCTTCATTCCACATTGGTAACCCTCGGAAAAAGAAGGGGGGAGAGGATATCCTTGCAAGTGCTTATAAGGTTCAAATGTTATTTGTTTTCACAAATTTTCTCTTACGGTTTAAACATTCTTTGTGATAGTGAACATGACAATTATATGATTTCTATTAAGTAGATTCATGATCTTTCATGGTCTTCTTATCTCCTTTGTCTCTTGGACATGACATTTTTCCTTGGAAAAAGGCTTTGCCCTGTGCAAGTCTTGAAAAAGGGGTCTATGATAACTTTTCTTCAAAACTTTCATCTTCGTTTGTAAGAAATTTGGGACAAGTTACTTATATACAATTCAGTTTTTGGTTCAGAATAAACTAGTTTAATTTGATATTTATGATAGAAATTAAAAACAAATAATAAACTGTCCTGACTTCATATTTTATATGTTTTTAAAGGTTTCTTTTTAAAAACAAATAATAAACTGTCTCTGACTTCATATTTTATATGTTTTTACAGGTTTCCTTTTAGAAGTTCAATCAATTTTTGTTTGGAGTCTTGAGAAGCTTTTGATCTTTCCTCATCAGGTTCACTTCAAGTTTCTTCTCTGTTTGAATTTTCACACTTGCTGCTATTAATTAAATGAGTCAAGTTGCTTAGAAAAACCTTTTTGCAGAATACTAATTGTTGTGTGTATGACATTTTATATCTCATCATTTGTGTCTAACATTTTATGTTGCAATGTCCGTTGAGCAATAAACACAGTTAAGTCTGAAAGTTCGTTTTAGAATCTTATGAATTTTCAAAATCAGCTTTCTATTTCGACCTAACGGACAGATTTATGCCTTCATTTTTGTTTTAATGTTGATTTTTTAAGAAGTTCTTTCATCTTCTTCTTTGGTTGGTTGTATACATTTTGGTTTTTCCTTGGCTTGATTCAGGGAAAAGACGTTATTCTGTGTATGCTATCGTGTATTTGGCTCCTTATCCGAGGTGATTTTCAATTCTTGGATTGTTCTTGTTTTTGTTTTTTCAAAGTCATAGAAATGCTTAATTTCAAATTAGTTTCTATCTGTATTGGTGAACTAGTTGTTTGAGTTTCTATCATTTTTTTGAGAAGTCGTATGAAGATGGAGAAAAGATAAAATGATGGCAGAGGTAGGGCGTTGAATGGTTGAGAATGCATGTGTTATATAGGCTATCTCAAATGCGTTATAAATTTCCAATTATAAAAATGGTAGGGTGTTCTCTGTGATTGTTGATAAAGTCATCGATTTGTAGGAGCAATAGTGAAGGTGACGAAGCTCATGTTTAGAAAATTACATATACCGGAAGGAAGTTAAATAAAATTAATGTAAGAGTTACTAAAAGTAAAAAGTGTAAGGTTCCTTTGAAGAATTACTTGGGTAAAAAAATTGCAAAACATGATCTTTGAAGAATTACTTTAGTAAATTGCAATACCTGAAACTTTGAGAATTGTTACCTTGACTTTCTTGACACAAGCACACATATTAATGACCCCAAAAATCAATCAAATAACAACGAAGATAGGTTCAAGCTTGAGATACTGACATTGAGAAATAACTAAATGTTTATACAAGAGATTATTTGTTAACTCAGAAGGGCTAAATGTTTTTTTGACTTTCTTCTGCTATTTTGAGTTATGATTTCTTTATAGTTCATTTTCGAATATTCTAGGTCATACGAGTTGTACCTTATAACGTTGTCCAATTTTTTGCTTATGAAATTTACAAGGTATGTCTCTCACTATAAGCAAACATTAAATATTACATAAACACCCAATATGTTCCATCTGATTCTGATACGTTTTCTAATTTCTGAATTTACAGAAACTTTGAAGGGCGAAAGATGGTGAATTATTTGTGCTTGGAAGACTTATTGCACGTGCTTGTGTCGGCACGACATCTACTTCTGTAAGCAATGCCCCAAAGTTGTTTTGCTCTTTTCTAACATTAGCAATGTCCTTGAAATTAGTTAATGTTCATGCATTTCAGGAAAAATCTAACACCATGGTCTGGTAATACATTTAAAGTGCATTTATATTTCTTCTTTATTTATGTTATCTTCTTTATTTATGTTATCTTCTTTAGGGTGACATATCATTACAATTTCTCTCAATGGTACTATTTGTTTCCATGTAGATCACATACCCACTATGTCTGAGGTATGATTAACTAGTCTGTTCCATATATGAAAACGATTTCATTTCCAGGTTGCCATGAATATATATGTTGGTCTACAACAAAGTGAAGCTATATTCAAAAGAGTGATACTTGGTAACTTTGTAGGCATTTATTAGGTTCGTTTGAGGTTAAGAATGATACTTGGTAATTTTTTAGGCACTTTAGGCTATTTTGCACTTTTAGATTCACTTTAGGCACTTTCTTGATTTGACACTAGATTTTATTGGATGTGTTCGGTACTTTGTAAATTTAGACACTTGTTAATGGCTATCCTGCAGTTATGGTAGCCACTTTTGCTTTTGTTATTATTTTCTAAACTTTATTGCATGTTTTCGGTACTTTGTAGATTTAGACACTTCTTAAGTTTAGTTGTTACATTGTAATTTTAGGTACTTTTTGACTACTTGTAATTTTAGGTCCATTTTAGTCACTTGGTCAATTGTTTTTCACTTACGGATTGTTTTCTAAGTATATAATTTTAGGTTCATTTTAGTCACTTGGTCAATTGTTTTTCACTTACGGATTGTTTTCTAAGTATATATAGCTTATAACTATTTCGCAGGAACTACAAAGCGAAGTGAAGATATTTCCTTCAAGCTAGAAGTCATATTGCAACAAATGATGAACTTTTTTGTTGGGTTAAATGAATATTTCATCATGTTATGCAACATTTTATTATTAATGTTGCAACAATTTAGGGGCATCGTAGTTAGTTTCAATATTGTATACATATGAATTAGTTTATGTAAAAGTTGATGAACTTTGGTATTTGAATGATATATTGATATCTACATCTTATTTCAATGATATTGAATTGGGTTAAACTTAGATTTATTTAATTTGCTTTGTATTTTTCATTATTATTAATTAATAATATTAATAATAATAATTACAATTAGAAATATAAATATTAATATATTTAGATTTGATAAAAAAAAATTCTATTATTGATATTGTGACAAAAAAATTATGTCATTGAAATCGTTTTGTTGACTCACAATAGTTGTGGTCTTCAAGCTATTAATGACAGAAAAATTAAGTCATCAAAGCGTACAAAATTTACTGTCTTCCATTCCGATTCGATGACAAATAAAAACTGTCGTCAATTATGTTTACATGACAAAATATGGTATCAGTGGTCATTTAGTGACAATGTTTATGTGTCATAAAATAAGGTCTCTTGACTGAAAATAAGTGTCATTAACGGTATTATGAAGACAGAAAAAAACTGTCACCAAACGAACATTGACGACAGTTTTCGGTTTTTGTCATCTATAGAGTAAAGAAGGCAGGGGCTATAACGACTGAAAAAAATTGTCATCTAAAGTCCTGATGACAGTTTTTATTTGTCATCATAGCCCCGATTTCTACTAGTGATGGTTCACTAAGTCGTGTTAGCTACGTCTACAAACAGAAGGGAGAGAAGTATTATTACGAAATAGAAAAAAATTACAAATGAATAGGGGGCGGCTAAAGTCATTAAAAGATTTATATATGGCACTCTTCTAATGACCTAATACAAAATTGGTCAAATCCAAAAACGAATAAGTAAAATTCAAAACAGATTTTTCTTTTAGGGGCGTTGCCCCATACCCCACCAGGGCGATCCGCCCCTGGACCCCGTACCGACCAGTCGTAGAAAGTCTCATAACAGATTCAAGGCATTCCAACAAAGGTATATGTCTTCGACCAAAAGTTAAGAGATTCGAATCCTTGTTTTTATATATTTTTTAGAGGGATTCTTCAATATAATTGGATGGAACATTATTCAATATAATCATACCAATTATAGGGCAGAGATTTAAATCTAGGACGAGAAAGTATGAATGTTTTTTTAATTATTAAGCTATGTTTTTTTTTTCTCGAAAAAATTCAATTTAAATTCAGACATTTCGAAGTATTTGTTTTTGGTTGTTTCTTTATTCTCCACGTTGTTGTTTGTTTTTTTTTCTTGTTTTTAGTGTGCTTTTCTAGCAACTTTCAAGTGTTTTCATCATTATGTGTTGAGAATCTAAGATCAATTATTTTCCATTTGCTTTCCATTTTGCTTGGTTTGGTTAAATTCCTTTTATTTAGTTTGGACTTACCACTCTTTATAGTTGGAACATACTTGGTATTTAGTTTGGTTAAATTATAAATTTAGTTTCTTTTCTTGAATTTTTTTAATATGATTTATTAAACTTATTTTTAAAATATATTTTTAGCAAAACTTACTTTAAGAATATTGTACTCAAAATTAGAGAAGAGATGACCTCGTCTCTCACACGATGTCATTCTTCTAGAATGTTTATTTTTACTAATCTAACTTTCTCAAAAAGAATTAATTTTAAAAAAACATTTTGTCCAAAATGACAAATTATTCGAGAAGGGTGATACAAGGTGGTTAGTAATTTTATATGGTAGGGGACACTCCAATGTGACTGTCACATTGAATAATTGTTTCATCAAAATCACTTAAAAAAATAATCCAAACACACTCTAAGACAAAAATAACTATATTTTTTTAATGTTTTAAGGACTAAAATAAAAAATTTGAAAGTTTAGAAACCAAAATGATTACTTATAAGCAATCCCCTCTTATGGTGGATGCAAGTACAAGTGCACAGTGTCTAATTGAGTAATACAATGAAATATTCCAAGTTTGTCTCCACAGTACCTAGGTATAAGAATGTTCAAAGAAATCTATAGGTTGTGGGTGAAAATGATAGTGTGTAGTCAAACTATTGTGCAAACAAAGATAGGGGTGGAAGTGAAAATAGAAAAATCGAAAAAAACCGATGGATCCGATCGAAATTGATGTCGATTCAGTTGACGGTTTTGGTTTGCGAATAAAGAAAACCGAATAATTTCGGTGGATTTCGGTTTTTTTGAAAGTTATACCGAAATCAACCGATCCAACCGATAATATATATATATATAAAAAATAAAAATTGATTTGGATAACAAATAACGTAATGGTCAGGTTGGTGTTCGTCTTAATCTGCTATACTCGAGGTCTTGAGTGTTGCAGATGCGCGACTTTAGTGTATTCTCAGTTCACAGCCCATTTTGTAGGCCCAAAACCTGCGCATTCGCAGCACGGCATGCCTATATATATCTGACCCGCCCAACGCTCGACCTGTTCGCAAATAAGTAATCAGTGAACCCGCATGCCAAACCGACTAAACTGTCGGTCTAAAGCGATCTTTCGGTTCGACTTCCACATATCACCAG
Organism: Herpetospermum pedunculosum; assembly: GCA_028017165.1. Lineage (NCBI taxonomy): Eukaryota > Viridiplantae > Streptophyta > Magnoliopsida > Cucurbitales > Cucurbitaceae > Herpetospermum > Herpetospermum pedunculosum. Next base: position 59,978,267 of record CM051525.1, read on the forward strand.
TTCGACGTCGGTTTTCCCTTTTTCGTAATCGAAATAGTCGGTTCGCCTCCGATTTTGCACACTAACCAAGCCGAACTGAGTCGCTTGCATCCCTAAACAAAGATATCAAATGATGTAAAGTGATCCAACTAGGTTTCTGCCATTAATACTTTATGTGCTCTCAAAATGTCCGTTTGAGACTTTTTTTTTTTTTTTTTTGGTACTGATTTGTAAGGATAATATAGTGTTTTTTTAATAGAATATTACGACTAAAACTTTAAAAATAGGGTTAATAATATTTAAGCCGCCATAATTCAACTAACATAAAAGATGTACTTTCTTGTAAGAGGTTTGAATCTTCTTCCTAAATATTTTTTAAATTAGATTTAAAATTTCATATTTTTAATTTTTTTTTTTTTTTTTTTGTTATCGATTTGACACGGTATATGGACAAATGACACAAGAAAGTAGGTGGAGTGTATTTTAAATGTGTATTTCACCTGCTTTCTCGAAAAAATTTCTAATACTACCGTATTTACATACTTTATTCATTCACACCAATAAATTTTACTTTATAAATAATTTTTTAATACGGTTGAACCACACATCATTAGTTCAATCAAGAGGTCAACGGTTCGAATCTTTTCCATCTCGTATGTTATTAAGTGTTGCTATGCTCTCTCGTTTTCCGTGGGAGATACTTTTCTTAGGAGACGTTTGGCCCAAGGAGTTTGGAAGTTAAAGTTGTTTAGTTTGGAGAGTTCTGAAGCTGTATGTGTGTTTGAGGCATAGAGTTGTCTAGAATTCTGAAGTTTGTGGTGTGTTTGAGGCGGAGTTATTAAACTTGAAATTCTGAAGTCTGAATTTATTTTAGCGACTTTCTTTTGCACAATTGTTTCTACAAACTTTCAAAATTTTATTACTAATTAAGGACTTCTTCAAATTCCAATAAATTTTAAAAATGAATTTTTTTATTTTTATTTTATCTGTCTTTCACAAATTTCTTTGAAGACAACAAAAATAATTTTGAGCACAATACCTCACATTATTTTTTCATATTGATTAAAAAAATATATATATATATATATATTATTCTTTTGCAAAGGTATTTAATCAATGCGGGGATTGAAACTCGACACAACCTTATGTCAACTGAGTTATGCTCGATTTGGCTATATATTCATTTTTGTTACGACTCATATTTAATTTTATGAATTCTAAGATTAAGATTTTTTTTTTTGTTTTTATTAATATAGGTATATAGTTTTACCCAGACCCATGTGTCAAACACATATTTCTTCTCCTCCACCCTCTTAAACTCGTCATTTCATCTGAATCTACTACACTTGAAAACCAACATCTCAACAATGACGGTTTATTTTAGCTATTTTTTTTTGTACAATTTTTTCTATAATTTTTCACATTTTCATTGTTAAGGACTCTTCCAATAAATTTTAAGAATGTAATTTTTGCTTTTTATTTTTATGTATCCTTCACAATTTTTTTTTGAAGATAACAAAAAAAAAAAAAATTACCACAATACTTCACATTCTTTTTTCAATATCACTCTCATTAATTATTCATTTTATTTGGAATAGTTTTGAAATAAAAAAGAGTCGTACAATAATGTGTTAAATATTACATGTGAATTTAAAAGATTTGAATCCATTAATTTAAACGAATCCAAATAAGCCATCCAAATACGCTAATGTTTTTATTTCTCTCCATAGTAAGAATATTATATTTTGAATTTGGTTTAAGTATCAATTTTGATTGAATAACTTAATTTATATTTAAAATAATAAAAAATATGATGAATTGCATTTTTAGTCATTTTATATCTTTTGTTTAAATTACGTCTTTCTTTTTTTAAATAATAAAAAATATCGTGAGAGGAGAGATAGAGATGAAGAAAGAAATATGCTGCAGAAAAATGTGACATACTTGAATAATAATTACTATAGAAGTTTGAGAGTTCAATAGTAATTACTGTACGTTGAAGTTTGAAAATTAATATTTTTTATTCATATTTTTTGTCGACCAAACAAAGAGTTAACTTCTCTCTAACTCTTTCTCGAACAGCTTCTTAGACCAAACATCCTTAATGGCTAAACTCAGCACTGAGTTTTGTACGGATGTTTTGTTTTTTCTGTTTCTGAAAGAAGAAAAGGACAAAGTCTCCTGAAGTATCTCTATCAAATAATTAGTGGTGGGCGCCATGAAAGTATTCTTGTTTTTCTTTAATTTATCAATGAATCACATCAATATATTTAAATAGCAATGTTAAAAAAAAAAAAAAATATATATATATATATATATATATATATTTTAATTTCTTTACCTTTTCAAATTTTGCAATGTGTTTTTAAAAAAATGAAAGCACATCAATGAAATTGTTACGAAAAAAAGTCTACTTATGAAACGGAGCCTAAAATTTTAATTTAACCAAAATTATGATGTCTTTCCAAATTTTATGTTTATTTTATTTTGATCTCTAAACTTTCAACTATTATATATTTTTAGTCTTTAAACTTTGTAATAAAAAAAAAAATCAATCTTTGCTATAACTTTAAGATAAACTATTTAACACATAAACCTAACTGTTTCGATAGATATAATAACATGAAGAATATCGAAGCTATTATAACATTGGCTTCCTCTCTTCTATTCTATTCTCTCTTCATTATTGCAACACATATATTAACAAAAACAAAGGGAGTGATTTGTTAATTACTAAAATTATATACATTTGTTACGATAAATCGAATAACAAAGAACAAATAAACGCAAAAGAAATCGACACAGATTTACGTGGTTCACTAACGTCGTGTTGGCTACGTCCACGAGTAAAAGGGAGAGAATAATATTATTAGGAAATATGAGAGAATTACAAAATGATTGATCAGGGCGATTGAAGTCATTAAAAAATTTATATATGACACACCTAATACAAAATGGACTAAAGCTCAAAACGAATAAGTAAAATCCAAATTAGATTTTTCCTTTAGAGGCGTTGCTTCCATACACCCACCACGGCGAGACCCCCGTACCGAACCAGCCGTGGAGGGTCATAACAGATTCAAGACATTCCAACAACGTCCAATGAAGGTAAATATTTTAAGTGCATGACTCAATTGGCATAAAATTGTGCCAAGAAAAAAACATAATAATAATAATGCAGGAGAGAATATTCAATTAAGCATTATTCTAGTTCTTTCGAGCTGTTTTTTTTTTGGACTTTTTTTCAATAAGAAACAAGCAGTGTCACTTAAATCACTCATCAGATTTGACACTATATTCTACAGTCGCTTACAATAATTGTTTGCTGTCTCCTATTTTGCAAGTACATTCGAATTCAATTCATTTTTTCATTGGATTCAATTATTAAACTATTAAAGTTTCAATCGTAATTGATTCTCTTAATTAATTCAAACGTAACCTGATTTTTATTGAAGTGTTTACTTTCATATTTTTTCGCTTTAATCTTGTTAATCGGGTAAGAACTCTTTGTCTGATTCTAGTTCTTTAGTAGACTTGCGTTACTCTTATGCAGACGTGTGGATACTCTTAAACTAATTTTTCAACATAAATCTTTACTTTCTTCCGTTTATTCTCTCGTCTTTCTCCTTTTTTCGCCATTGGAGCTTCAATATTTTCTCTCCTCTATTAACTCATTCTTGTTTCTTCTTCACAAAAGAAAAATAACTCTCATTTGCATGTAAAATTAGTTTCTATTTTTTTCTCCACAAGTTTTAGATTAAAAAACATAAAAAAAAACAGAACAAATTGTTCAAAGAAAAAAAAATCATTTCTTTAGTTGAAAGATGTTCTTTCTAAGCTTTTGTCGAGGATGTGGCGCATTAAAATGAGATTGGCGGGCTGGAATGAGGTGGACGACGACAAGGTTGGTCGGAGGAGAGGAGAAGAAGAGAGGAAGAAGAATGTTGATTTTTTTTTTAAGAAAATGGTCATGACAACATCTAGATTTCAAAGAAGAGAGGAAAATTAGTAAATATGGAAAATATGCACACAAAAAATGGAACTCACGTAATAATTTGTAATTGATTGAGTAGAGAATTGATGTAATCTGATTGATTGTATTGTTTGAGGTGTGAACCACGCTTTGATTACATTGCTAGATTTTGGTAAACGTCATCCAAGTGAATGTGGGTCCCATCATCAGAATTATAATAGATGACTTCAATGTAAAACTCGACTAAATATAATTCTAGATCTTCTATGCTTTCTCTATTTTTAAATTTTTTTTTTCTTTTTATTTCTATACTTCCAATTTTTTTTTTTTCATCCATTTTGATGCCTATATTTTTTTTAGAAAAAATTAGATACATATATTTTTTTTAAAATATTTTAATTAATACGAGATTCAACTTATACTCGAGACAAAACTTATAACAATTGAATTATATTCGATATTCACTGAATTTGAGGTCTTACCATGTTACCGCGTCTAGTTTATTTTTGTTCCAATCGACCTATTTCCTGGTGCCACTTGTTCATATATCGTGTCGAATCAAGAGTTCAATAACGTAAATTAAAATCGAAGTTGGTAAATTAATTAAAATTCAACCACAAAATTCCTTTTTATAAGGATTATTCGATTCGTTCGTCTGTGTCAAGAGGAATGCCAAATCTTGCAGCAGAGCAGCTTTCCCTCTACGAACGGTGCGCTGAAAGATTCGACTTCAACATCCCTGCAGTGGCAAGTTGTCACCGCATCAATCACCGCAATTCTTCATCCAATTCCAGTTGAATTTGGTTAGGATTTGTTTTTGTTGCCGACCTCGAAGGTTATCTTCTTCGATTTTGCTCTCTAACTGTTTTCTTTTCGGCATTCTATTTCTGGGTTTTGTTTCAATTTACTGAACGATGGTTTTTGTTTTTTATGCTACTTCTACTTCTGAAGTTGTTTGGAAGCTGTTGTTTTGATGCTGAAAAGTATGTTTTGTGATCAAGAAAACTGAGGAACAGATTGCTGAGCTTCACGTTTTGTTCCCATTTGGAATTTGGGGTTAGAAAGGAAGATTGGGTGAAAAACAGATCAGTTTGACGAGGAGGAAAATATGGAAAGATTGCTCTCAGCCATCGTCTCAGAAGCTCAGGCGGGAGGACAGTCTCTGTTTGTTACTATTAAGATTGCAGTGCTACCCATAGCCAAAGTTTTCACCATATGCTTTCTGGGTTTTCTTATGGCATCTAAATATGTCAACATCTTGCCTGCGAGTGGAAGGAAACTTTTAAATGGGGTATGCTATACTTAAATTTCATGAACAAACTCAGTATTGTTTTCCAGAGGCACAGCTGCTTATTTGAAGTTTTGAACATACCAATCTAGACTCGATTATTAGTATTATAGACCCCACCAATACACATGCGCGCAGAATTTATTGTATTGCTTAGATGGACTCAGAATGATTGTTTCTGCTTCTTGTGCTGCAGTTGGTCTTTTCGCTTTTGCTTCCATGTTTAATATTCTCTCAGCTCGGGCAAACTATTACGATGGAGAAAATGCTTAAATGGTGGGAGCCAAGCCAAACATGTATATACATTTTCCTGTTTTGAATTGAATCTTGTATACTGATAACATGTCATCCAATTTCATTTGTGGCCTTATGTAGGTGGTTTATTCCTGCGAATGTTGTTCTGGCTGCCATATCAGGTTCACTAATAGGATTAATTGTTGCGTCAATTGTTCGTCCTCCATACCCCTTCTTCAAGTTCACAATTGTACAAATTGGAATTGGTAAACCACTTGATCTTGCAAGAGTAACTTTGACATGATGTATTTAGTGTTTGTATGACGTATGAGTTGTTTCCTGTTTTCTGTCACTTAGCTGGCTGGTTATTTCATACATCTGTTAGTGGCCATTAGTTTGTAATTGAAAAATTAGAATAATATTTCTCTGCTCCCGAATTGTGCATCAATTTTGGTATCCAAGGGTGGACTAACTACTTGTTCACTAATTAAATGGCACTGTGCGGTTTGTGATGCATGTGACACAAATCAATCATGTTGGGCAGACATTTGGTAGCTGCTTCCAATCCACAATTGTAGACAAATAAGTTAGGAGAGTTGTTCAAATGAGTATAAGTTGTCAAGAACTTAATGGATTAAGGAATGAATCTGAGGGTTTCAAAATTGCTAATTCGATCGCGGCAGACCTAGTCATATGAGAGATGCTAGCGCATACTATCCATCTGACCTGATAGATTGTCCTTACCTATCTAAAACTCAACCTGAGTTTATTTCATACTAGTTTCTTGTTTTTATAAGTCTTTTTTTCTTTGGATAATCCGGTATTGCAAGTCTTAGCTGACTGTTAGTTAGAAGCGTTAACATCCATTAATTTGTAACTAACTGCCTGTCAAAGGCAGCGTACAACTTGGATAAATCATGTCATGATTGAATAATAATAGTAGGTTTTCTTTTTCCCCCTTCCCTCTCCTGAACTGTGCATCATACTTGCAATATAGAATCGGTTTTAAGCCATAGTAGTCAATAAACACTTCCTGTACTGTCAAATGAATTGCAATATCCTTGACCTTGTATCTTAATTCATCCTTCTTTTCTTTTTCCTTTTTTGTGTGAAAGATGAAGAATGGATCAAACAAATCATAGCCTTTCTGTACTTTATAATACCGTACTGTTCCTGTAACTGACCTATACAGTGTTTTAAAAAGCCCATTCAGGCGCGCGCCTTGGTGCGCCTAGGCTCAAGGCGCAGCCTCTGCGCCTCGCTTCTGTGAAGCGAGGCTCACTTAAGAAAGCCCACTTGAGGCGCGCGCCTCGAGCCTGACTTTCCTACTTTTTTTATAAAAAAAAACGTCTGATTTGAAGGAAGAAACATATGAATATTCATTGAATCTTGAATAAAAGTTCTATTTTCTTGAACTTTTCATCATCTTATTACTCATCTTACTATTTTTCTTTCGTATATAAAAATTTATTTATACTTATCTATCGTGCGCCTCATAAAATAAAGCCCGCGCTTTTCTTTGCGCCTTGCGCTTAAGCCCGGGAAGGCTATTGCGCTTTATTGCGCCTTGAGCTTTTAAAAACACTGGACCTATATATGCTGTGTAAATGTTTACTTGAACTTCATGATTTGGTTTTCTCATATGAATGTTCTATTTATGCATCCTTGTAACAATTCTATGGTTTGATGTTGGTATTCAGGGAACATTGGAAATGTGCCTCTTGTTCTCATTGCAGCTCTATGTAGAGACGATTCCAACCCTTTTGGTGATGCAGACAAGTGTAGCAGTGATGGGACTGCTTATATTTCATTTGGCCAGTGGGTAGGTTTTTCACCACTTTTGGCGACTCATTGGGACCTGTGCATTTATCTAAGTTGGATACTATTTTTTTTTTTTTAATTTTTAATAACTTTCCATCATAAATCATTGTAAATACCAAGTAGTCCATCCATGACTTAGCTTATATTCATCCCTAAGTAACAAATTCTTTTTATACTTTGGGCCCCATGGCTTAAAACAAACAATATACGTTTCAATGATAAAGAAAGTGGAATGAAGTATTTGATAGATAAGTACCATTGTTCTAATTGGTGTTCACTATCAAATTCCTTTTTTACTTACTCTCCCTTAATTAACTCAAGATGGAGTGCCTTTTTGTAACTTCTTTCATGAGACAAACACTGTTGTTGGTAACTTTCACCTTGTCAATGGCTCTGTTTTTTGGGCCAAAAAAAACAAACGTTCCTTCCTAGCTAGCAAACTTAGCTGAGTTTACTTAACAGAAATACTAAATGATACCCATACAATTATGTTTTAATGTCAAGGTTGGTGCTATTATCCTCTATACATATGTTTATGCGATGTTAGCACCTCCTCCTGAGGGTACATTTGACATTGAAGATAAAAGTATTCCAGTGAAGAGCCTGCTAAAGCATAATACACCTGCGCATGTTCCCTTGCTCATTCAGGAGGTTGCTTCAACATTTTCAGATGCTCCTGAGAAGGAAGAGGTGAGAGGCTTTACTTTGATTTGTTGTTAGTATTGTCATATTCAGTTAAATGGATCCATGCTGAGGTTCATTTTTATTAATCAACTCATAATAGCATGTTTTATATTTTTAGGAATTTTAATACTTTAACTAATGTCAGAGTGACATGTTTTTATACTAGTATGACATTGTATATGAATTATGGATGTAAAAATGTTATCATCCTCGATTTTGAGCAGAGTCTCTGTTCTTGGGCTATTAATTAGCTAATTTATGTTCCTTATTTATGGTTTTATGGAAACAAATCTACTCTTGGTTATGAAAACTAATATGTCGTTAAATTTTCGGGAGTATTTTGGATCAGTCTTGTATCAATTCTTGACTTCATGTTTCTTTTTGGCTTTCAAGCTAAACTGTACGAAATCATGCTTTCTAAAATTATGATGGTTGAGATGACTACCAACTTTTTGGGTGTTGTTAGGTTAGCTTAAATTACATTTTATCCATCCCTGCGTTACTTTAGGAGGAAAATACAAATTTGGTGTAGCCTGTCATAACTTTCCTTTGGATGCAGGCTCAGGGCTTCCTTATGTATTGGTTTGAGAAATTGAAGCTCAAGCAAATTTTCCAGCCTCCTATCATTGCTTCGGTTAGTATAGATCTGTTATTTTATTGTATTGTAATCTATTACTAAGGGTTTTATGAAACATGCTATAATTAGTGAATACTAGATAAATTTCATGGTTGCATCTTTTTCATCCTCTTTTGAAATTGTGGACTGAAATTATGTACTGAAGAAAAATGAGTTGGGTTTGTTCACTTATAAAGGCAAAAATTGTGAAGGGCAAAAGAGAGAGAATAAAGATAATTATTTGACATTGTTTGAAATGGTACAAAAGGGTAAGACCCATCCAAAGATAAATATGAGACAGTTTCACATGAGAAGATGTATATCTCAGAGTTAGAGTAATGTTCTTAATTGATTTACTAATGCTTTTGGTATTCTTGTTAAATTGATTTAGATATCTTTCCACATTCTTTTGTCACCGTTCTTAATTGATTATGCAATCTGTTGCAGGTCCTTGCCATGGTCATGGGTGTAATACCATTCTTAAGGCGATTGATCTTTACTCCCGATGCTCCACTTTTTTTCTTCACTGATAGCTGCATAATTCTCGGGTAAACCCTGGAAAATTCTGAACTGTTATGTTGCTTATATTTTTTGTTTTGGTTGTTTTCCTGGTCCTTACTAGGACCCTTTATTAGGACCCTTATTATTATTCTTTGAGCAAAGTAAGGACCTTTATTATTATTCTTTTGCCTTTGCTCATCGATGAGCTTGCACTGAGGTTCTTTTCTTGGGGGGTTTCAAGCTGCTAGCTGGCTACACATAAATTTCTATATTCCTAAATATTTTATCTTAAGATTTTTGTTTGGGTTTCTGTTCTCAAGTCAAGAGCTCAAGTACCTAGAGTTTGTGGTGATCATGTCATAAAGATTCAAATTAGCCATTAACACGGGGTTCCAACTTCCATGCATCTCTTTGGCTTTTGTTTCTTTACCTTTCATTGAGGATGGCTTTTTGTGGAGAATCCAAAAGCAAAACCATGTGGCTTTACGAAGTGGACAATATCATGCGTTTGTGAAATGTCTAGCGACCTATTGTCCTAACACCTTCTCCTCCAGCCTCCTTGTACTTCCTTCTTACGTTGTTATGGTGTGGTTTAAGTTACAAGTAAATGTCTAGCGACCTATTGTCCTAACACCTTCTCCTCCAGCCTCCTTGTACTTCCTTCTTACGTTGTTATGGTGTGGTTTAAGTTACAAGTACTTCCTTGGTGCTCTGAAATTATATTTCTTGCAGCTGTCGGGTTAAAACGAAGTCTTCAAGGGGATATTTAAAGAAAAATGTAGAGCAGCTTGTATCTAGATTTCAAAATCTGGAAACATGAGATCCTTCTTTCTTGTGTTGGACTTGGGATCTGCATTTTGGTTTTGTGACTATTATAAAGAATTCATTTCCTACTCTTCAACGTTTGCTTGTTTTAGAAATTAAGGCGTGCTAACCATGTCTTCCAGGTAGAAAAGATTGGGAACTCTTGGAGGTTCTTTTTGTTGAGGTGACAATATAAAAAAGAAATGGTAAAAAGGATAGAAGAGTTCTGCTGTTTTTGTGCCTCCTAGTTAGTCTTTATCAGTCCTTTGTGCTTGTTACCTACGTGCTCTGGTAAAAAGGATAGAAGAGTAATGCTCCTTCTGTTAAGCTACTAGTGTTGGCTTGTCAGGAGACTCCTGGAAGTTGACTGGGATAATAGTACTAATTACTATTACGACCTTTTGGAAACACTTTCATGGTTAGGTTTACATGTTCGACGTGCCCCTAGCTCTTTAGGAGATGACGCTAGATTGTTGTGTGATTGTGATAAAAGGATCATTTGTGCATATGCATCTCAAGTGTTAGACCTGTGGGAGATCCCAATTGGAGAGAGATCAAGAATTCTCACTATTTCTTAGATTCATGGACTCAATTCAATTCTGTCGGATCTTTCATTCACATTTGTGAATTTTTTTCCATAAAAAATGTTTTATAAAACTTTTACTCCCGAATTTGTCGTATCCTACTTTCACACAATTCACACGGTTTAACAAGCAATCGATATTTCACGATCAAGGGAGTGTGCTATGAAGATGGATGGGGTGAAGATTGGAGATTTGCTAATGGTTTATGCAATTTGGTTGCTGCATCATATGTATGTTGGTGTTTAGTGTGGAGGTTTTTTTTTTTAGCCTACCAGAATAGATTGGAGCTCGACTGTCTAGACTTAGAGTGCAGAAAAGATTTTGTCCCATAAGAGATTGAAGTTTGGTTCCTTGCAGGAGAAGATTTTTATTAGGATATTAGAACCATTGCAAGATAAGAGATAACTAAACTACAAGATAAACTAAGTGTTCGAGGTATTTGGACTCTCCCCCACTTGAGATAACTCTCGACCCGAATTCACTAATTAAAATAATGTCTACCTTGCTTCTAGTCAGTGTTTTAAAAGGCGCACCCAGGTGCGTGCCTAGGTGCAAGGCACATAAGAAGGCGCGTGCCTTCCATGAAGCCCATCGTATATGGGCTTGCGTCTTACAACTTTTTCAACTATTAAAAAAATTATAATAATTAACTAACCCTAACCGCAAGATTCTTGCGTCTAGGATTTTTTTCTTCAGTATTAATTAAAAAAGGAATAAAATTTACTAATCCTAAGGATGCCTTTTTTCATATTTCCACTTCAACAATGTTCTCTTCTTTATACTTTTTTATATTTTTTTTCTATACGAAGTGCGCCTTGCAAAATAAAGCCCGTGTTTTATTGTGTGCCTTGCGCCTAGGTTTCAGAGGGTCTTTGCGCCTTAGTGCGCCTCAAGCCTTTCAAAACACTGCTCCTAGTCCTATCCCACTCCTATTTATAACAAAAATCATAACAAACTCCTTATCTAATTACTAATTTTCCCTTTAGGCTCTAATAATATTCCTAATAGCATTCTAACAACTTTTTAGTCCATTTAGTTCAAATTGTGGCTTTGTCCCAACTGTACGTGCACAAAAGTTAAGTGCATTAGTGAAGGAACAAAGTTCATATTTGTAACACCTTAAAACTTGTCTCCAATCAGGTCTTTCTCCGTTTCTGATAGGAATGTCATAAGAGTACATTAGTAATTAGTAATTAGTTAGGGAGGTAGTTATGGTATTTGGTTATAAATAGAGAGAGTGGGGAAGGAGAAAGACAAACAATATTTTGGGTAGTGATATAGGGCTTGAGAGTGATCTCAAGAGAGAAGGGTCCAAGTACCTCGAAACACTTGATTTATCTTGTAAGTTCTTTATATTTTACATTGCAATACATTTTGGGATCATATCCGTTTCTTTAACGTCATTTGTAGATGTTGTACCTGAATAGGTTTTAGAACAACAGTGAACAAAAGAATGACCAAGTAGGAGGATATAAAGAGGATATGGACCCGTAATCTTTAAAATAGATTACGGATGAGATAATTTTGAAAAACTAGAATGTGGGGAATCTTATGGGTATATTATAAGTTTATAACTATAAAATTTTCAATATCACTACAATCTAATAGCGCTTGTGGTTTTCAGGGAGGCTATGATTCCCTGCATCCTTTTGGCATTGGGAGGAAACCTTATTGAAGGTTAGTGCCGTTCCAATGACGATAATTTTCTTTTATAGTTGAAGAGATATATAGCTTATTTGCCAAATAAGAGCAGAATCTAATCGAGTAACTTTACACGTTCCTACTTTGGTAGAGCTCATGTAAAGTAAACCACCCATAAGTCCTTTGATTTCAAGACAGAATTTCATAACTTCAATTTGCATGCAGGTCCTGGAAGTTCGAAGCTCGGGCTACGAACTACCGTTGCTATTATTGTCGCACGGTTGGTTTTGGTGCCCCCTACAGGACTTGGCATTGTCATGTTGGCTGATAAGCTTGGCTTCCTTCCTCCTGATGATAAAATGTTTCGATTCGTTCTTCTTCTTCAGCATTCGATGCCGACGTCTGTCCTTTCGAGTAAGTTTTCAATCTTGTTAAACAACTTGGATAAGAATATTTGTGTGAACCAACTGGCCCTTGAAGACTAAGAAAGAAAGTTAACAAGCTAAATAGATGGTATTAAATAGATGGCGCGACGGAACAAACAAACACGGTTATCAATTTGTCATATACTAAACAAATTGATGGGCAATGTTTGCCTTATCAATTTGTCATATATTAAACAAATTGATGGGCAATGTTTGCCTATTTCTCTCCTGCAAGGAGAGAAGTGAATGTTGTTACGTTTTAGGTTAAATTACAAGTTTAGTTTCTGAACTTTCATGTTTATGTCTAATAGGTCTAATAGAAAAAATGTCTAATAGATCCCTGAACTTAAAATTTTATGTCTAATAGGTCTCTGATTTATTCAACATTTTTAAAGATTAATGAATCTTTTAGACATGAAATTGAATTTCTCTTTAATAGAGCATTAAACTTTTAATTCTGTATTCAATATTTTTGTGCATTTCATAGAATGAGGACCTATTAGATACAAAATCGAAAGGTTAGAGATTTTTTTATATACTTTTTAAAGTTTAAGGACCTATTAGATACAAAATTATAAGTTTAGCAACCAGTTTGACACAAACCTAATACGTGTGTTCGTTAACTTATGAAACAAATTCTTGTTTTTGTAGGCGCGGTTGCTACTTTGAGGGGTTGCGGTAGAGAATCGGCTGCTATTCTTTTCTGGGTTCATATATTTGCTATCTTCTCAATGGCTGGATGGTTCATCCTCTATTTCAGGATACTCTTCTAAAGAAATTGCAATCTTGTGAATACGTTTCATATTCCAATCCTTTTGCATATTCTTTATTAAATATAAATATGTCATTCGTTACTTATAGAGAAGACCAATATTGTCTAGAAATAGTTTTTTTTTTGTTGGTGATGATTGTATCATAAAGCCAAGTGGATTGGTAGTTGTTTTAATACGGTTCAAAATATCTTTTATTACATTTTTTTCTATTGAACACTAGTTGTATAAACTAAAATGGATCCAACATTTCTTAGGTATTGGAATAACTTGTAAAAAAAATGTTTTTTAAACAAAATTATTTTTTTTCTAAAAGCATGTTTGAAATCATTTAAACTTTGTTTGGTATACTTCATTGAGTGATTTTAGAGGATTAAAATAGTTATTTAAAAAATCTTTAAATTGAATTAGGCCAAAGACCAATAAAAAATTTAGGAACCCTAATGATGGAAAATCTAGGTGAGTCATTCTTTAAGCACATATACCAAACTCATTTTTTAAGCACATAAATGAATTAATCTATTTTAATGTGCTTTTGCCATGTCTGTGTCCTAAAATTTTATGACAGTGTTTTCATGTCATGCTTCTTAGATCACTTTGGAAATTCTCTCTTAAAAAAAAAAATACTTTGGAAAAGATCTATATCATTAACACTATTAAGAAATGTTTTATTGAATTAAGTTTATTGGCACAAAAAAGAAAATACATTCTTGGAATGGAATTTGATGATGATTATCGTTATATATAAACAAATCCATTTGATTCAAATATATATATGTCTATTTACATAAATTGTAAGAGGTATACGCATTCACGATCGAACTAATTGACCTGTTTATTAGTGCCCCATTGTGGCACAAGTTGCTTTGTGGGATTAAAAATCAACTCTTCTACTTCAACACTTCAAGAAAAACTGAAAAATTACTGAACTTATATGCTGAAAACCTTAGATTTCAATCCCGGGAAATCAACAAATCAAGAAAGGTCGTGTTAATTCGATTTTCGTACCGAACCTGGCAATTGTTAGACGATTGACCACCATCTCCTGGTTCTGTTCTCTCTTTGGTTTGATGAATTCGCAATGTGAGCATTGAGCTGCCTTCTGTCTGTAAATCGACCTCTCTGAACTCTTTGATCACAAAGAGGATTGCCAAACCATAACATCAGGGCTATACCTACAAGACCAACGATCGGAGCAGCGACGAACAGCCAACGCCTTCTACCTCCATCTCTGCCTGAATTGTTGCTCTGTTCCTCTCCTTGGCTGGTTTCAAACTCTGGATTTGCCCCAACTCTATTCAAGTCACTGGGACTTTCGAGATCCACTACTCGATGCTGAAGTCCATGGATTTCTGCAGTATTGGTCCTACTTTGCTTTCCCTCTTCGTAATCTTGATCATCGGTTGGAAGTTCATATCGACAAAGGGGACATGAATTACGTGCACTCAACCACGGCAAGATGCAGGAAGGGTGGTAGAGATGAAGGCAAGGCAGTTGATTCACTTCGATGCCTACAAGAAAGAAATCCTTGCAAATTGCACAGGATATATTGTCATGCTTCAAATGTTCTTTAGAAATCACCAAGCGTGGGAGATTTTTCACAAAAGAGACAGCTGCAGGAGGTGCTCCACGTCGTGAGCTGGTCGTCTCAGCAAGTTGTTCAAGCAGTTCTTCAAATCCTTGTCGATCAAGATAGTCACCAGAATCCCCAACATAAGATAGTAATTCCGATTGTGCATAGTTGGTGATTGAATAAAATCGTCTATTCCTCCTGATTTGGCCAGCAGCCGAACCCTCATATTCTGGTGAAGAAAGTTGTTCATTCCAATTACCAAAGTTACCTCTCCCAGGAGCACTAGAAACATGAAAATTTTGAAGTTGAGGTCTAGATTCAGAAGATTCTACTTCAAGGGCATCTTGCTCTGTGTCAGCTTCCGAAAGATCATCCTCCTCGTCACTTGAGTCCCAATGGCCGACACCAGCACCCATGGGATCAATGTCTGTATCACTATCGACATCAGATCCTTCACCCGGCAAAACGAAAATGTCTGTATCCAAGAAACTATGTCCATCCAGGGAAGCATCAGAGTCACCCCCATAAGTTCTAAAAGAAACAGCATCACTATCACCATAAGAAAGTCTGGAAGGCCCAAAACTAAAATTTGATTCACTCTCCCCAAACATAGAGTCAAAACTATCTAAACCATCATTTTCAGAATCAGAGTATACTTGCCGCCATCTTCTAGATTGATTAGGGGTCGTATGGGAACTTGAGTGCTGCATGAAATCAGAAACATTAGAACCATCTACGGATCGATCCCCGTGGCCAGAGATGCTGGATTGACTGTGCCGCACCAAGTTAATCATATGGGTGAATTCCTGTGAAAAAAGATTTTCAGGCGACTCTGAACTACCATGCCTTGTTCTTCTTCCTCTAGGCGTCCTGTGATAAGAATCCCGTACAGGGGTTTCAATATCTTCAAGTAACAAAAATTTACAATCGCCACATATACCAATGGTTTCAGGTTCACCAGTGGTATCATTATCAGATACTAGGACTCGTTGGCAAAATGCACAATTTGGCGGCTGAATCGAACCATGTTCGTCGACTCGTTGATTGCTGTCCATGATGACATGAGCAGTGTATTGAGGAAACTCCTCCAAGATTCTTTGCGAGTCAATGTCCATCTGAGATTAGACCAGAAAGCACAAATAAGGAACAGTGGAAATTGGAAAACCAACATTAAGTTCAAGAAGTGGTGAAACAATAACCTAAAAAAGAGACCAAATCAGATTGAACTAAGTTGAAGTCCAATCAAAGATGGAAAAAAATCCAAGTTATACAGAGAACCCTTTTAAATAAGAGACAATCAAACGCCTTGAGGGACTGACCACACTGATTCAATCATATGCCCTACGATTTTGTTACAAAGAAATTAGATGCTGCCTTGTTATAGTTTTCTGCACTTGTAGCCATGTACTCGAGCTCTTAACTATGTTGTTTTATATATTTTCATTCTCATGTGATGTCGTTTCATTTCTCTTACTCTATTACTTCGCTTAGAAACCTGTCACGAGCCGCTCCTTGTCCGTGTCCCACTAGAACACTGACAACTACTCCCCACCCTCAGCAACCCCTAGTTGAGAAAATATTTAAAAGAGAGAAGAACATCACTTCACTCTCTTTAGAACTCAAAGACGCAGTTGTACAACCTATAGAACAGATCCTATCCAAGTAAGGTCGGTCGTTTCAAACTAATACTAAACCATATTCTTATCTCAATCTAAATCGAACTTCCCTTTCATCAACAGCATGGTATAGTCCAATCTCCCTCCATTGCCTCCCCAGGACTGAAAAGAATCAATCAACACTCAACAGAAGGTCAAGCACTTAAAACTTCAAAAGCAGAAGAGAAGGTGAATGAGGGAAGAATATTCTCAAACCATGATGAGTATTGATAAAGAACCAATCTCAAGTCATAGGTCCATCCCCAATTTTGCTCCTAAAACCCTCCAACAAAGAAAACTCAATCTCAATAACCACTGTTCAACAGTCGCTAACATAGATTTTAAAGGTTCAAGAGAGATTACAGAAATTCAATCAGTAAACAAGACAAAAGGGATCTCATGGTTTCGTCTAAACTAAGGATTTTCAACACAAACGCATTTGAAGAAGACGATCAACTACTTAGAGCGATGATTCTTACTAATATTGCACTCCCTCGAGTATAAAATTAGCAAAGCCAGAGACCAAAAATCCCAAATCAGAAACCAAATGATTGACGCAGAGAGACACAAAAACGGCATTACATACAATTAGGGAAAACGAAATCAAAAATGCATCTAAAACATTAAAGAACACGAAGATGGGTTGCGATTATTACCAGTGAGTTTGCTTCCAGTCCTTTAAAACTCAAGCATTCGGCTCGAGCTCATCCAATCGAAGAAGAAGAACCCAAAACTTGGGGAAAACGAAGGAAATAAGACAATCAACGAAAAGGGCAAAGCGATTGAGAAAAAAGGAAGAGAGAGACAAATAATTAAAGAACGCTGTTCAGAAACATCCGTCGTGGGTCGATGAAAATGGGTACGATTAACGAAGATGAACAGAAATGAGATGGGGAAAACGAAGAACAGTGGGATTTTCAGGCGAAGGAAATCAATGGGGTTCTTGGAGAAAAGCAGTTTGTAGGAGCGGCCGCCATTGGAGGATGGAAAACGAGAACTTCCCCAATCAAAACGCGCTTCAAAGCGCGCGGCGTGATTGACCCACCAACATTCTTCTCCCAAAGAAAAAAAATCAACAAAAATTTGGAGAGTGTGATTGATGATTGAATTCTGTATCTGGGTGTTGATGCTTTGATCAAATTGGTTTCTTTGTGTGGAGAAAAAATTGATTTTGTTTGATCTGATTACAAAAATAAAGTGTTTGAATGGGTCCGATTGAATGATTCTCAGCTCTTCTGTTATGGGCCACACTCAGCCTCAGCAGGCTCAGGCTGTAGCAACCACTGCACTAGGGCCGCTTGGTCTTTATCTACTCCATTTTTATTCTTTTTGCAAATTGCATAACCGATCTAACTCGAATATTTTTCAACATGAGCATAACACAACTGAACATAAAGTAATTTTTTTCGATCAAGAGTTCAAAGGTTTGAATTTCCTATTCGGCGTATATTGTTGAACTAGAAATAAGAAAAAATCTACCTCGTTTTGAGAGTAACCTAAAAATTTGTTTCTAAATAGAATTTGACCTAATTTTTTAAAACAAGTTTTTCTAACTATTTCCAAAACTAAACTTAGCATTGTAGCAATTTTAACCCTAAACTTTCAATTTTATCAAATTGAACCTCATAAATGTTGCAATGTAGACCCTTAAACATTCAATTTCATTAAATTAAACTTCAAACTTGCATGAGTGTTGCAACGTAGACTTTAGGTTAACTTTTCGTTTGAATTGATAAAAGCACGTGATCATGCACATGAGTCAACTTTTCGTTTGAATTGATAAAAGCACGTGATCATGCACATGAGTCACCCGCAAATGAACTTCATTTCCCTCGAACAAATCTTCTGAATGATTGCTCAATCGTCTCCTTCATTGTGAACCATTTCTTTGACTCTTACATTCTATCTAAAGCGAGCCAATTCATTTACCCAATAAAAATCATCATCAAAACCTCTGGAACAACTCACCTCCTCAAATCAATTTTTCATTTCCTTAATCAAACTCGTCTCAGCCTCACACACTATTTTTGCCGTTACACTAGAGGAAATTTATTTTTCTCAAATCTCAACATTTTCCTCATTCGAACTTCAAAGAAGAACTCCTTTACTTAGAAGAATCAATCCCAAAAAAAATCTATTACCGAAAAACCTATGTTATTCCTTCGAATATCCTCTCACATTCTGTATTCCAATTTTTAAAATTTGAGGAGTTGAGTGGTTCCAAAGTTTTTTATGATGATTTTTGTTGAGGAAATAAGGAGGCTCAATGGAGTGGTTCCCGATGAAGAAGAGATGGAGCAACCGACGGTTCGGATGATTTGTTCGAGAGAATTGGAGTCGATTTGTCGAAGAAACACAGGGTCTACAGTACAACAATTATGCAAGTCTGGGATTCAATTTGATGAACTTGAAAATTTAGGGTTAAAATTGTTACAATCTACTAAGTTTAGGGTCTAAATTATTTTTTTCCATTATTATTATTATCTTTCTCTCTAGTTCTCTGTCCCCTCCTTGATTTCTCTTCCCATCCTCTCTCTCTCCATTTCTTTTTTTCCTTGACTTCTTTCTTCTTCTTCAACATTGGACTGCATTTCTCGAAGAGCACGGCCTTCTCTTCGATCTCTTAAGCCTCATTCTCATGTTCACGATTTGTTGTTACGCAACCGACTAGATTTACGGTTGCCATATCGTTTTTCGCTGAAGATTTTTGATTGATTTGAAAATTATATTACATAATTTTTCCTTATATTGTCCTATGGTATTTGGAAATCTCATTTTGAATCTGATAATTATGGGCTTGTTTGATAACGCTCTCGTTTCCTGTTTCTTGTTCCTGGCTATCTAAATGTTTATCAGAGGCGGTTTATTTTTTGGTAATCTAGATAGTCAGAATCTCCATATACCTGAAATTATAGATGTCTTACATCTTTAGATAACCATGCTTGTTTTGCAAGATTTTTGTACAAAATATCTTAAAATGATATATTATTCCAACATTATTATTTTCTATCTTCAGATTATTTGTATATTAATTTAAGGGAAATTGTAACGTCAATTTAGAATAAGATAATTAAAAATATAGCATGTTTTTAAAAATTTTGCGGATATGGCAATTTCTATCGCTGATATCTTATGGCGGATAGAAGTCTATCGCTGATCACCTCAACTTTTTTATAGATTTTTGTCAGATAACAGTAATAGTCTATCATTGATAGAAGTCTATCAGTGATATAAACAAATTTTTTTTGCCATATTTGCAAAACATTTTAAAGTTTGTTAAATTTGCAATTAGTTTGGGCCTGATTGCTATTTGTGCAATCAGCCCAATTTAATATAATTTGAATTTATATAATATTTGTATCTTTAATAATTTAATATTTTAGTGTTCTCCATTCTTTTTTATTATATATATATATATATATATATATATAACGGGGCGGGTATGAAAAAAATTCCCCGCTCCTTGCTCCATTCCACGTGTAATCGGAGATTTTCGATCTCATTCGGGTGCGGGACGGAGTAGGACAAATGGACATCTCTAGTTTTAATTGATTTGTAATATATATCAAATATAGATTTCTTCTTAAGAGCAATTCATCATTTGTGGATAAAGTAAACCACTTTCCATTGTACTCAGAAAACTTTGATATTTAATATAGAAGTGGCAAACGACTCAAATTTCAACCATGATTTAATATCGATCACATTTAGTTAGTTGGTCGTGATCTATATCAAACATCTTTTGACTATTATAAATCATAAATCACTCTAAGCTATCTACATGTCTCTTCCCCTTATTTGGAAGTGGATTTGGGAGGATTTTAAATTAATTCTGATTAAATGAATAAAATAAATAAAATAAAAAAAAAATAAAAAAAAAAAAATAAAAAAAAAAAGCTTCCTTCTGATTTTCTTCTCGAATAAATCAACTAAAAAAACTGCATGCAAAGTAGATTTTTTTTTTTTTTTTTTTGGAAAACAGAGAGAAAAAGATAGATATGGAATAGAAAAGAAAAAATAAAAGGAAAATTGCACCCTATCTTATGTTAATGTATAGTAAAATAATTAAAAAATATAACATTTTTAAAAAAAATTATAAATATGTCAATTTTTATCAGATAGTCTTCCATCCTTGATAGTCGCTAATGCAGATCAATGACCATCATTGATAGCTATTGATATACTTCTGTATTTTATAAAAAATTATGAGTGGCTATCAAGGATAGTAGTCTATCAGTGATAGTCATTTTATCAATGGATATCAGTGATAGTCACTGATTTTTTGCCATATTTACAAAATGTTTTATATTTTTGTTATATTTGTCATTATTTTAGGTCTAATTGTTATTTAGGCAACCAACCCAAAATATAATATATAATTAACATTGTTATTTGATATTAAAAGATTTTATTATTATCACAAAATTATAAAGTCATAACAATAAAATGTTAGTCGACCTGAGTATAGCTTAATTGACATAAGGTTGTGTCCATAACTAAGATGTCATTGGTTCAATCCACGCATTAATTAAAATATTTTTATTAAAAAAAATAATAAATTATTATACTTTTTGATCATCAATCCACAACTTGTTTTATGATTTTATGGAAACAAAATTATACAAATAGAAACGGAACAAAGAGAAACAACTTTTAATAGTTTCTCAAATTTTGACAATTTTTTAGAAACGTTCCTCAAAATTTAGAAACAAGAAACGTGAATAGTTATCAAACAAGTCTGTTTCTTAAAAAATAAGAAACAAGAAACGGGAACGTTATCAAACGGGCCCATAGTTTTTGGTTTCTTGTTCCTGTTTCCATATTTTCATAAACACAAATAAAATTCTAATTTTATCATTTTTTTTTTCTTGATAAATATTAAACGTAACATAAATATTTTAAATATTTCATTCTAAAAATATTTTTTTTAATGTAAAA
This sequence comes from Herpetospermum pedunculosum, assembly GCA_028017165.1. Classification (NCBI taxonomy): domain Eukaryota; kingdom Viridiplantae; phylum Streptophyta; class Magnoliopsida; order Cucurbitales; family Cucurbitaceae; genus Herpetospermum; species Herpetospermum pedunculosum. The sequence continues at coordinate 59,999,753 of CM051525.1, forward strand.
TATTGTTTTCTAATATTTTAAAAAGGAAATTGTAACAAATGTCAATTTAGAGTAAAATAATTAAAAGTATAGCATTTTTTAAAAAACAATTACAAAATATGGCAATTTCTATCGTTAATAATAGTAGTCTATCACCTCAGTTTTTTTATAGAATTTTGTTAGTGACTATCACTAATAGTAGTCTATAGTAATAGTCATTTTATCAATGAATATCAATAGCAGTCTATTAGTGATAGTTACTTATTTTTTTGTCATATTTATAAAATGTTTTAAATTTTGTTATATTTGTTGAGTCTTATTTATGCAACCAATCCTATTTAAAATTTAAGATAACAAAAAGAGAGAGAAAATTGGTTACTAAATACATTTATGTTGTTACTTGCTTTCAATTAAAAAATTAAAAAATAGTTATCAAACACAATCTTATTTTTCTTTCTTGAAAAACCCAAAAAGTTACTATGGTTCTTTTAATTATCACAATTGAATCAAATGAGTTTCTCATACACAATTCGAATTCAATCTCTCTCCTTGAAAAAAAAAATGATTTAGATTCATCACAAAAGATTCAATGCTATTTATTTTTAAAGATAATTAATTAAATACGAGGTGGAGAATCAAATTTCTGATCTTTTAGTCATTAATTCATATTTTATGTGAGTTGAGTTATATTCATGTTGGCATGTATATTATTTTTAATAGATGAGATCATTTGAATATGACCATCCATTATCCTCCATCCAACGACCTTCATGTTAACTTATTATTCAATAACGGACAAACTTCCTCAATTTAGCTCGAGAACATCACCAAATTTGTGTATGAGCCAAAAACACAAAAGAAGAGAACACTTTATTCCTAAAATTTAGAGAACCTAAAATAGAGCATCAAAAAGCTTTCAAAGATGAAAAAAAGTTGTGTTTTTCATTGATGAAAATAGGTGTTATAAAGGCAAAACAAAAGAAAGAACAACAAATATCCACATAGATATGTGTTGTCAAATGAATTATTTAGTTTGATTTGGAAAGAGGTGGTAATGAGGACCATAAAGGTCAACCATATGATTATGAAGCTACCTTAATGAGTTGTCATACAAATTAAACCTCACCAAATAATCTCTTTTTTTTTTCTTTTTTTTTTTTTTTGTCAAATATATCATTTCTATTTTGAATTCTATATTTAGTAGGATTCGCTTGATTAATTTGAAACTAGAGAAGAAATTAAAATTTTCAAATAAAATTAATATTTATATATATAATTTTAAATAAAATTAATATTTATATATATATATATATATATAGGACTGGTTGCACAAATAGCAATCCGGTCCAAACTAATTACAAATTTAGCAAACTTTAAAATGTTTTGTAAATATGGTAAAAAAATCAATTTTTATCACTGATAGACTTTATCATATCACTGATAGACTTCTATAATTGATAGACTATTATCACTTATAGACTATTATTACTGACAAAAATCTATAAAAAAAAGCTGAGGTGATCAGCAATAGACTCCTACCAGCCATAAGATATCAGCAATATAGACTTCTACCAGCCATAAGATATCAGCTATAGAAATTGCAATATCCGTAAAAAAAAATTAAAAACATGTTATATTTTTAATTATATATATATATATATATATATATTTTTTTTTTTTTTTTTTTTTTTTTTTTTTTTTGGTAAGCTCAAATTAGTTTTTATTAGTTGAAAACTCTCTTCATATTCAAAACCACCTAGTTTTTTTTTTCTTTTCTTTAGTTCCAAAACCACCTAGTTATTGATTTAGTTAAATATATTTAGTTTATACGCAACTTTTTAATCTTTCAACACATTTTTTTTTATTTTTCTTTAAAAAAATTATTTTTTATTATTATTATTATTTCGTTAAATTACAAGTTTAATTTTAGAAGATTGTAACCTATGTCAATTTAGAGTAAAATAATTAAAAATATAGCATTTTTTTAAAAAAAAATTGTAAATATGGCAATTTCTATCATAGTATGATCTATCGCTGATAGAAGTCTATCACTGATACTAGTCTATCACTACATTTTTTTATAGAATTTTGTTTGATAGTAGTCTATTAGTGATAGAAGTCAATCACTAATAGAAGTCTATCAAGTGATAGTCATATATCCACGATAGCTTCTATTAGTGATAACCACTAATTTTTTTGTCATATTTATAAAATATTTTAAATTTTTGCTAAATTTGCAATTATTTTGGGCTGTTTGTGCAACCAGCCTTTAATCCTTGTAAAAAATTTAAAAAAAATCTAATAAGTCTCTCAATTTTTTTTATTTAATAAGTTTCAAACTTAAAATGATGAATCTCTAAACTTTAAAGATTTATTAGATAATTTTAAAATTTTATAGATTAAATAAACATAAATGCAAAAAAAAATTTTGCAAATGTATTTAATTCATGCGAGGATTGAATTCATTAACTCATTACGTCATAGTCAATGATACAACTTTATGTAAATTGAGTTATGCTCGGTTTGACAAAATTTGAACGGTAATAATGTAGTTAAATTTTTGCACATGTGCATGGTTGTTTGGATCAATTCACTCCACTTTGGGCTATCTACCTTAAATTTATAATTTAAAAGTAATAAAATATTTTTCTTATTTTAAGAGACTTGAAAATTAAAAAAAAAAAATAGGAAAAGAAAAGAAAAGAAAATGCTTAACTGTCAAAGAATAGCGCGCGCTTTGTCTCTTATTTTATTTCTTTTTTAATTGAAGAAATATTTATTTGAAAAAAAGAAAAAAAAATTAGAAAACGAAAGAACGGGAAGTTAGTTAGAGGCAGGCGAAAGAGGAAGAAGAAAGCTGCATTTCTCTCGGAATTGAATTCATTTTCGTGGCGGAAGCGGTTGAAATTCCGGTGGTGCTGGCGGCGGTTGTGGCGGTGGCGGTAGCGGTAGCGGTAGGAGAAGAACTGTTTTGTGATTCCGTTTCTGCAACTGCAACTACGACGATCACAATTTGAAGACAAGAAGAAGAACCATCAACATCAACATTTTCAATTTTCATTTTCAATATTCAATAATGGCGTATAGGAGAAGGCAAGGAATCACGAGGGCTTCCACTTTCAAAGAAGAGATCCATCGTCCTTCCGACGAATTTGATCATAATTCCATCTCTTCTTCCTCCTCTTCCTCTTCTTCTCTTTCCGCTCAGGCGATCCGACCTTCTGCTTCCAATACCACCTCCGCTTTTTCCCCTGGCCATATACGATCCAAGGTTCTCTCTCTGCTCTCTCTTTTTTCAATTCTCCAATGTTGAATGGTTCGCTTCCGAGTTCTTGTGCTGAGAAATTAGGAATTCCCTCAAATCTCAGATTTCATTGTGTCTATTTCTATGCATTAACTTATTTCTGATCAATTCAATATTATTTGTTGAGTTCCGAGGAAGTTATTGATCAATTTACCGGTTACGTTTTCTCATAGCATGATTTTGCCCTAATCTCTGTTGTTTTTGTTGGTCGTTCGAATATGCATCTGATCCTATCCCTCCATTTCCAGAGTTTTGCTGGCGAGAATGTGGTATTCAAAGCTGAGTCGAAATCCGGGTTCTGGGGCGTACTAGCTCGGAAAGCTAAGGCCATTCTGGAAGAAGATGACATAGCCATAGAAGATGAAACAATTAGGTTCCAGACCATTAGTACCTCAACCAGAAGCCAGGTGAGCATCAACTATCTTGTGTCTATACTTTTTTTAGTTCAATTCGAATCTTTGACTTTTTTATCCGAAGATGTATGCCTTGCCAATCAATGATAGTAGATATAGACACGCATTGTTGTGATAATGATTTATGTGCTAAGGCAGAGCTAGGAGCTAGAAATTTTAATAAAGGGGACAAAATTTTACATTTTAAATTTAACTGCTATGGTATTTCCTTCCTTCTTCTTTCCGTGCTTGTTTATGTATATGTCACATACCTCAATAGATAAGGTATGAGAATAACTTTCAACTGGTCAAAATGAGTATATCTCAACAGTAGGTGGCATGTACTACTTTCTTTGAGGTACGGAGGTTCAAAACCTCATACCCTATTTGTAATAATAATAATAACTTTCAACTTTTTGATAGAGGATTTGAATCCTCGCCTCTAAAACAAAAAGGAAAAAAAAAAACTCTTTTCATATGTAACCTTCTCATACCAACATAGTGGTCTATTTTTCTGATATTCATACTCTGCCCGAGAAATGGTTTCAGGAACCATGTCAGTCTACTACTGAGTGCTCAAAAAAATCGGACAATCCTCCAAGACAGAAGGGTTTGGATACAATCAGCACTTCGCTTAATCAACTTGGGGACACATTTGAAAAGGCATTTGAGGTAAGAACTTCTCACGTTAAACATTTTATTGATTGGTTTTATTGTATTCTCATATCTTGTTTTCTTCTTGCCTCCAAGTTAGCTTATTAATTTGCTAATTAGCTGACCACTTCTCAGATTCATCGACATTTTTATACTTGAAAATATAGATTAATGAGATTTCAGCCTGACTTGATTTTGCAAGATGGTGAAATAAATTAGAATATCTCGAGAACCCCTATCTCAATCATGTATTTGCATGAAAATTATTAAATCGTTAATAGATTTAAAAGTTTAAGTTGATAGGTTACTGCAAATGTAATTTATATTCTTGTTTCTTAAGATTTCTCCTACTTGCTAACAAGAGCATAGCTGGCATGATGTATCGCCTAGTGACCATGAGGTCCTAGGTTCAATCCCCCACCCCAACTTGTTGTAAAAAACAAAAAAAAAGAAAAGATTCCTCCAACTTCTGAATTTCAAATTTAACACAAGATGAAACAAGTGAACTATTATATGTGATATTGTAAAAGTTGGAATTCGAGACATCCTGCTCTAATATACTATGTTAAATAAATCATCACTAAATCCAAAAAGTTAATTGCATCCGTTAGAGTAAATTTAATTGTCATTCATTTAGTCGAGCCTGATTTCAAAGTCGAAACTCCATTTAAGAATATCTTGAACTTGCCTTCTTAGTGAACGGATATTCAAAATTAGTTTTGATCTTACCATTTTCAACACCTCGTCTTGTTTGCAGGAAGGTCGCACAATTGTGGGAACTAAGACTGCAGACATCATTCAAGAAACTCGCAAACTGCAGATTAGGAAAAAGGGTGACGACTCCGAACCTATGAAAAATTCATGGCAGCGACCGAAAATGCAGTCTTTAGAACCACAGATGCGAACACATCATGAAACTCAACTGAAGGCATCTCGAGACGTAAGGTGCCAACTTTGTAATTATGTATCGAAATTCGCTCTTTTTTTCTCTCACGAATTGAAGTCAAACTGGTTGGAATTGAGTCATTATCTTAGTTTTAGGCTGGTTTGGGATGATTTTCAAGTGCTTAAAAACTTTTTTTAACACTTAAAATCCTTTTTGAAGCGCTTGAAAAGTCATTTTCAAACTGGCTCTAAGCCCTCAGTTAAGTTTAAGGTCTAGGTATGTTTAAAATAACTTTTTAAATATTTTTAAACACTTTTTTTAACACTGAAAAAGTCATTCCAATCCGTCATTATTCTGACTAAGTAATTACATGCCAGCATAATAAGTTTTCTAATTCTGCAAAAGGAACTGAAAAGGTCAATATGTGTCCTAGATTAGAATGCAATGAATCAGTTGGAACTGTTTCCTAAGCTTGAGATTTTCAATGTGAATGTCGTCAATTACAATTAGATATGAATCATCTTCTTAGTAGTATTCAATTTTGGTGTTTTATTTTACAAATATTTGCTCGAACTTTTGTGAAAAAAAAAAATTACCTTGGGTGGTGAAGTGTATCAATGGCATTTGTCTTGAACTGTAGGTGGCAATGGCGACAGCTGCCAAAGCCAAACTATTGCTTCGGGAGCTGAAAACTATTAAAGCAGATCTGACTTTTGCTAAAGAAAGATGTGCACAATTAGAGGAAGAAAACAAAATTCTCAGGGAAAATCGCGAGAAGGGAGAAATTCGTGCAGATGATGACTTGGTATATTTACTTTCCTTTGTCACTTCCTGCCAGGATCTTTAAGACTAGATAGAACATCAATTTAAAAACTTACCTGTTCAATAGTATATCTCATCAGTTGCTTTAACGTACTAACGTTCTTTTGTGTCTATCAAGGTTCGTTTGGTAACTTCCCTTTCTAGTTTCCTGTTTTTAAGAAATAGAAGTGTTTATGGTTCTTGTTGCTTGTTCCTCATTTTCCAGAAATGTTTCCAAAAATTTTAGTCTACAAAAAATTTTGGAAACAACAAAATCATGTTTCTTGTTTTTGTTTTTGTTTTCCACAAAAGTCAAAACATAAATAAAAGCATTATTTTTTATCATTTATGACTTATAGAATGCATGATTGAAATTTTGAGACAAGAAACAAGAAATGTTTACCAAACATGTTTTGTTTTTTTTTTCAATAAAAGAAACTAAAAAGAGTTATCAAAAGTAGCTTCGTTTTTTTTATTAAACAAAAGAAACGAAAATAAAGAAAACAAGAAACAGAAAACAAAGAACAGGAACAGGAACGTTACTTGAAAGATTAACTCTTTGTATATTGTAATGGCATTTGAAATCCAGATTCGGCTTCAACTGGAGACTCTTTTGGCTGAGAAGGCTCGTTTGGCGCACGAGAATTCAATATATGCCCGGGAGAACCGTTTCCTAAGGGAAATTGTGGAGTACCATCAGCTGACAATGCAGGATGTGGTTTACTTAGATGAAGGAATGGAAGAAGTTACAGAAGTGTATCCCATATCCACTTCTCCAGAGATCACCAAAATGCTTTTTAATTCTGTTTCCCCACGCTCTCCAATCTCACCTTCAGCAGCAGCCATGGAAGATCTTCCTGTTCCTCCAATTCACCCAAAAGAAAAAGAGGATGATAATCTCAAAGAGCCAACTCTCACAACAGTTTCTAAGGAAGAAGAAGGTACAAAAAAAGCCCATTTGCCTCCTTTCTAGTTCTTCATAAGGAGATTATGATTGCTTTACTGTTCTTTTTCTTCCATTATCTTTATTCTTTGTTCTTGAAGAGTGAAATCTGTGAAATCATACAAGAAATTGCAGGAGGGGCAAGAAAGCCAGAGTTGTTGGTGGTGGTGGTGGTTTGATTTTTTTATTTTATTTTTTTCCTTTATTGATTGACCATTTTTTGCTACTAAAATTAACAAGAGAGAATTGTAGAGTATGCCAATTGCCAGGTGAAATGTTGCAAAATAATAATAATAATAATAATAATATCAATTCATTCTGTTTTGTATCCCACAAGCAAAGATTGTGATGTGTTGAATATGTGTATTATGGCTTTGTTTTCATATGCAAGTAAATCTAATCTTTTCTTTTTCTTGTTCATGGAGTTACATTTTCAGGAATATTTTGCTTTGTTTTTGTTCATATTTATGTAAATAGAAAATGTAGGCATTTCTATTAGGGTTGGTTTGGTTGCACAAACAGCAATCAGGCTCAAAATATTTGCAGATTTAGCAAAATTTAAAATATTTTGCAAATATGGCAAAAAATCAGTGGTTATCACTTAGAAGTTATCGTTGATATATGACTATCACTACTATAGTGATAGACTATTATCCCTGATAGACTAAAATTCTATAAAAAACTGAGCTGATAAATCAGCGATAGATTTCTATCGACGTTAGACCATACTATCCGTCATAGAACTTGCCATATCTGCAATTTTTTTAAAAAAATATTATATTTTTAATTATTTTACTCTAAATTGACATCTGTTACAATTTCCTCTTTCTATTATGATCTCTTTTTCTTCTCAATATGTCAATATCATAAACTAAAATCATAAACAAGAAAGATGGGTGTTTTATATCTGATGGGTAATTTCATAATTGAGAGAGCCAACATGGGAACTTTTTGTTAATTTAAGAACAATTTTAAAACTTAGTGATTTCTAAAGAGTATTGCCAAAAAGTAAAAAGATGTTTTGTTTGTTTAAGAGAGAAGATATCTATAATTAATCTAATATTAAATTGTATTCCTTGTTCTTATTATTTACTACTTCTGTCAATTCTAATTTCTATCCCTATAATTTTGAAAGTTTACTGAAATTTAGTTAAATCTTATCAATAGCTCATGCATTAGTGAACCTAATTTTGATGGAATGCTTAATGTTAATAACAAATAACTAAAAACAAAATCCATGTTAGTTTAGTGAAAAATTTAAGTAGCTAGCTAAGAAAAAGTTAATTGAGAGATTAATTTTTGTCAGAATTAATATTGTTTGACAGAAACATAAACATGTAAGGTTGAATTAAAGTACCGAAACTTAATTGACACAAACAAAGTTGTAAGCATGAAAAATATTATCTATTTACTCGGCTCGTCGACATATTCACAGATTCATGCATTCGTCGACATATTCACAGGTTCATGCATTAGACATCGACATAAGGAGTGAATCGACATTTTCATTTTAGTATTAACAAAAATAACAACAAAATCTAACTAATTTGAATATAATATTGATAATAAATATTTTAACTCATTTAAATAGTGTAAATTATTTGTTAATTTAAATATTATTTTAAAAAAAAAAAATCCAAATATATCTATGGACATTGACATTTTATCGACATTTTCATCAATATTTTCATAAAATTGAAATCTTGACATTTTATCTTCATATACATTTTAAAGCTTGATACACAAAATTGTATAATCTTATCTTCAAGCAGAAAAGTTTATTTTAAATGGACAAAATGTGTTGGTCTAATTCATGATATCTACAGAGAGAACAAAACAATGAGGGTTCATATTCACTTTCCTTTCTTCATTTTCAAATCCACAAAGCAAACTGAAGAGCCAAAACATGTTCACATTCTGTATGGGTATTTTTAACACTTTTTAAAGAGTCCAAAACATTGTCATTTTATGCATTTGGACTAAATTAAAAAAATCAACACAGCAACTGGCTTGGTTATTAAATTTACACTCCAGACTCCCAACAATTCATAAAATTTGCATATATGGTTAAACTCCTCCTCTCGAACATTGATCGTCCTCCTTCTGTAGCATAAAAAGGACCATTACGTATAGATGTCGATTTCGAATTCGCCTTTCCAGAGTACACCTCGTGAGCAGCAGCAAGCAGATGGTTTCGCTCTCTCCAGTCTTTTGCTTTCTTCAGGGCAGCAGCTACACAGTATTAGTTAGATGTACATTTTGTGTAGGTAAAAAAATGCAATGGCTGGCTTTAGCTCTTCAAACCACAAAACCTCTGAGGGGCAGGCTTGAAGTAAATTGGCTTAGAAAACTTGGAAAAACAGACTTGTTGATCCATCGCCAAATGACCTGAGATCTGCAGGTTTAACCAAAGCCCTGCACAATGGACACGTTCGTTCCCGCTCGAACCTGCACAGAGCACCATCCAATTCAAAATTGATATAAAATTGAACAATAATAAGTTAGCAGACTGAAGTTAAGTCGCAGATGACAGAACACACACATAAATATGTCCCCCATCTTTTTCTCCTTTGCAAGGCCTTATTTGTTCAGATGTACAGGTTAATAAACGTGGGACAAGAAATGCTAGTTTTGTTTGAGATCTCCTCAGGAACTAGATAACAAGACTCGAACATTATAATGAAAGATAGAACATAAGGAAATACCGTAAGAAACTCCCAAGTAATTTGAGGTACTTGGACCTTCCAAGTTCACTCAAAACGTCGCAATATTGGGAATGCTAATTGTTACCTTAGCCTCATCCTCAAAACTATCAAAACTCGGATCACAGAATGAGACTCTATAGTGGGTTTGTGGCATGTGACCTTTTTTCTTCTTTGAATTCAAGTTCAACAAATTTGAAGGTGAGAGATCGAACTTTCAAGTTTCAACTTTACAAAAATTAATAAGTGTTTAATCCACTAAACTATGCTTGGATTGACTATAACATGTTATAGTCATACTTAAAAGGCTCCACGACATCGAAATCATATCCTCTTGGTAAAAGTTTTGACAACAACCTCCTAGTAAAAGTTTAGAAGTTTATTATTATGCCGAACACAGATTGTAATAGGATCAAGCATAGGAGAATTTCATGCGATAAACTTACCACTCTGATACACAATCTTCACAAAATATGTGTTTACATCGTAGAAGGATAGGAGCATGCATCTTCTCTTGACAAATAGCACACAAATCCCCAGCTGCACTGACCTGCATTAGGCAAATAACAAGTAAGATCTCAAGGACCTTTGCTCTCTCCTGGCGCTTGCGCACACCTCGACTATTCTCAAGGACATTTTGCTCTCTCCTGTCCTATTTTATTGAAAAGTTACAAATAAATCGCCAGCAACCAATAACTCTCTATAGGAGAAGTTTGAAGGGACCCCTACAGATTACAGATTGAGTTCAACTTGGGGGTAGGGGATTCAAACCTCAGACCTCATGGTCGAGTGCACATTTTTATGTCAATTGAGCTATGCTCGGTTTGACCCCTACAGATTACAGATTGAAACAAAATAGCCCCTCAACTAGAAGAGATTATGCCAACATGAGCACAACTCAATTGGTCCAGACACCTATTACCACCCCACAATTGTTTGCTTTCTTTCCTACCATTTATAAGACTAAGGCTAAATTATATAAAATACCCCTGAACCTAAACTATGGGTCGTTTCAAAAATACCCCTGGAATTTCAGAAATTTCAAAAATAACCCTAAACTATGAAAAATGTTTCTTAAATGCCCTCACGTTAACAGCACACACAAAATTCTGACGTGGACGGTTAAATTATAACTTGTATCCATGTGAAATGGAAAAAATGAAAACGTGGACGTCTGAGGTGTTAAAACTTTTGAAAGTCCAGGGGTATTTTTTAATCCGAACCCATAGTTTAGGGGTATTTTTTATAATTTAGCCTAAGTAGTACAGAAAGAACTTAAGATAGCAGTCCCAAAGATGCATAGCCTTCAGAAGGACTTTCCTAAAAGGGTCTTTGCTTTATTTCGTACTTCCTACCCAATATCCCTTAAAACAGCTTTTATGGTATTAAAAGCGGATCACCAGTTACTTTATCCGAACTCAATTGATTTATATGATTTTTCCAATTAATAATAAGTAAATAGACTACACCTTTAAGATGCTGCAATATTTTATAAAATGCAAACGTCCCCTAAAACCTAAACCCTATAAAAATGTAAATGTCCTAGATTAGTCAAGATGCAGCCCCGACACTCGAGGGTACCCGAAAAAATAAAATAAAATACAATAAAATGAAAACATAAATGGCATCCGACAGTAAAAAAGTTTGGTTAATTGGAGAAAAACATGCATAAATGAGATCCAATTTACCTGCTCTGACGTTGCATATGCCCCATAATGCACCTCTTTACGTGACAGTGCTTTCAAAGCAGCAATGAAGGATTGCACCTGAAATCCAGGTCGGAAAGAAATACAAGACGGGGAAGGGAGATAACAGACATGAGAGACCACCTAGCGACAAGATGCTCATTATAATTATAATAGTAAAAATGAGTCAAAAAATCAAAAATAATAGAAAACATACCTTTTCAACAACAGATGTGAGTTTGAAAGTTAAGTACAGTCCTGTCAATAGTGACGAAAATAGACTCCCGTACTCTTTGTTCAAAAAGAACCGATACCAGACGGGAGTAGGCAACAGGGCACGGTACAGTAGTAGCAGATATTCAACTAAAGTTAGCATTTGACCCTGGAGAAAATGTGAATGTTAATAGCGAGTTCTCAAAGACAGAGAAATGTTTGTAAATTCTATAGTTACCACTCTGTTCACTAGAGGGGAAAAAATTGTAAAGAGAAATCGAATAATGAGCTCAATTAAACGATAGCATTGTAGCAAAGCTCCACTTTCTGTATCAATATTTGTAGCTGATTCAAAAAGAAGTTTAATGAACAAACAAGGGTCAGCTTCTATATTACCTTACCTGTTTACGATAATTGCGGCCTCTGCTGTTCTTGTAATACATCAATAGAACACACTTGAGCACCATCACTGCCTGACGGACCAAAGTGTCTGAGAAACCAAAAGCATACAATTCACCAAACCAGTTACACGAGCCAATGCAACTTACATATGATATTGAGATGCGAGCATTGTGCATTTATGATTTACTTTTGTAATTGGTAATGCGGAATTGCAGAAAAAGTATTGCTGAACATGCACTTCTGCTTTTGGTTTGATACAGTGGGATTTTTATTCAATGAATGAGGATAAATAGATGATAGAAAGTCTTAGAAAATCCTTTTTCAAAAATTCCTTTTTATCTTAAACAGGTGGGAGAGAATGCGCATGGAATAGCTTATAATTAAACACAATTTAACAGCTAGTAAGTTACTGACATAAACGCAATATTCTATTTTTAGTAAGCAGATCTAAAATAGCAAGGAAGAAATATTTGCCACCCCAATGAAATACTGCACGTTAAGAGAAGGAATATGAAGCACAGGCAACAAAGTTTACAAATATGAGGATGAAATGATTGTGATAGTGCCCTTAACCCCAAATCTTACGGATATCTATACATATACATATGTATGTATAGACAGTATACATATGTATATATATATATATATATCTGTATACATAATGCATATGTATTTATACACATACATATGTATACTGTATATATATATATAGATAGATAGATACAACTTACAAGTGGCTCTTCTGGCGGCATTATAATTATGTTGAACGACCCTTCCTTTAATGTGGCAGTAGTTGTTAAAGGTTTGTACTCCCTAACCTTAAAAATTGTTTTCACTGACATATCAGGGATTTATGGCCCCAATAGCTCGTCCGAGAGGCACAGATTCTAGCCGGAACTTGCTGATCTTTCTCTACTTTGTGAAAATGTGTGGATTTTAGGGGGGGGGGGGGGGGGGGGGGGGGGGACTTTAATGTCACCTGATGGATTTATGAAAAGTCTACCCAAAGAGCTCCCGCTAGAAGTATGTCTTTCTTTAATCGGTTCATTGAAGATGCTAATTTGAGGGACTTTCCTTTGCAAAATGGGAAATTTACTTGGTCATGGAATAGGTCGATCCTCATCCACTCTCTCTCATTGATCGGTTCTTAGCAACGGATGCTTGTATTGTTAAATTTGGGGATGCTTGTGTTCGGAGGCTTGAAAGGCCAACATCGGATCATTTCCCTATTATTCTGACTCTTGGCAGCCAAAGATGGGGGCCTACTTTTAAATTTCTAAATGCTTGGATGAATCACCCCTCATTCAACTCACTTCTCCTTAATTGGAAGAAGCACAACCCATTAATTGGTTGGTCGGGCCATGGCTTCATTGAAAAACTGAGGGAGTTTAAATTTGTTATCAAGGAGTGGAATAACAACACTTTTGGCCAGCTTGCAGCAAAGAAGTCCTCTCTCCAAAAGGAGCTAACTTCCATTGATAAGTTAGAAGAACGAGGTCCTTTATTTGCTGATCAATTCCTTCAAAGGGATGACATTCGGGTGGAGCTTCTCTCGATTGCAACAAAGGAAGAATCCATATGGTGGCAGCGATGTAAATTCAAATGGTTGACTGAAGGGGATTGTAATTCCACTTTTTTCCCTCGCCTAATGGCTTCCAAGAGAAGGCAGAACACCATTGTTGAACTAGTGGCAAGAAATGGTCAGAGCTTGCTGTCCGATAGTGATATTGAGGGAGAATTTATTGATTTCTTAAAGGGGCTTTATTCCAAGAAACCTGGCTCGAGGTTCCTTCTAGCTGGAATATTTTGGAGCCCTAATTCATCGAAGCAAAGCAACAACTTGGAGGCCCCTGTTACAAAAATTGAAATTTTAAAGGCTATTAATGAGTTGGGCACAAACAAGTCTCCCGATCCGGATGGTTTTACAGCTGAATTCTTCAAAAAATCTTGGAACATCCTTAAGAATGATATCAAAGGGGTGTTCAAGAATTGTTTTTGAGAAAGTCATCATCAATGCTAATGTTAACAAGACCTACATTTGCCTTATCCAAAAGAAGGTAGTTGCAAATATGGTGGGTGATTATAGACCGATTAGCCTTACTACTTGCATATACAAGGTCATTGCTAGAGTCCTCTCGGAAAGATTGAAGAAGGTCCTCCCATGTACCATTTCAGAGCTTCAGTCGGTCTGTTGCAGATAGACAGATTATTGATGCCTCCCTTGTTGCAAACGAACTTATTGATGAGAAGTTGAGGAAAAAAAAAAAAGAGCCTCGGGTGGTGATTAAAATTGATATTGAGAAGGCATTTGACAAAGTTGATTGGAATTTCTTAGATCTTATTCTCATTGCAAAGGGGTTCGGTCATAAGTGGAGGAGGTGGATTCGGAGATGCCTCTCTACAGCCAACTTTTCCATTATCATTAATGGTAGGCCGAGAGGAAAGATATTGGCCACTCGGGGTATTCGTCAAGGTGATCCTCTATCCCCATTCCTTTTAAATCTGATTATGGATGTCCTTAGTAGAATGCTCTCTCTTGCTGAAGCTCGTGGTTTAGTTCAAGGTTTCACGGTGGGTAGGGAGCCTCACCAGGTATCTATCACACACATACAATTTGCGGATGACACTATCTTCTTCTCATCTCATGATACTACTTTGCTCACGAATCTCATCAATGATACTACTTTTGTGGCAGGCTGGGATCTGTGTGGTTTTATGGGGCCTTTGGGGGGAAAGAAACAATAGAACTTTTAGAGGCTCGGAAAGAGAGCCTAATGCTATTTGGTCTCTTATTAGATTTCAAGTTTCTTTATGGGCGTCGGTGACGCGGCTTTTTTGTAATTATTCTATAGGTCTTATTTTACTTGACTGGACCCCTTTTCTTTAAGGGGCTTCTCCTCGGGCTTTTCTTTTTTTGGATGCCCTTGTATTCTTTCATTTATTTCTCAATGAAAGTTCGGTACCTTATCAAAAAAAAAACGAATCTCATCAATGTTATTAGGGTTTTTGAGGATGCATCGGGGTTGAATATAAACTGCAATAAATCAGAATTGTTTGGGGTAAATATCGATCAGTTTAGAGTTCAACTTTTGGCTAATCAATTCGGGTTTAAAAGGTGTGAATGGTTTGCCTCTTACCTCGGTTTGCCTTTAAATACCAAGCCAAAGTCCATCTCCTTTTGGGCTCCCATTGTTGAGAAGATTGAGAAAAGACTGCACAATTGGGGTAATACCCACAGGCCACATATCAAAGGGAGGTAGATTGACCCTAATACAAGTCACTCTCTCTAATATGCCTATATATTACCTCTCCCTATTCTCCAACCATGTTGGAGTGGCCGAAAGCATTGAAAGGCTCTTTCGTAATTTTTTGTGGAAAGGAAATGCCAAAAGTGGGGGAATGCACAACCTAAGGTGGGATAAGGTGAAGTTGTCAACTGAAGAAGTAGGCCTAGGGATAGTGGATATTAAGTTGAAAAACTCTTTCCCTCCTTGCCAAATGGATTTGGAGGTTTTTGTTAGGACACCACCTAACGGAATCATGAACAACGATGTATTGCAATGAAAAGGTAAAAGAATTACAAGATAAGCAAGTGTTTAAAGGTACTTGCACCCTCCCATCTTGAGAACTATCTCAAGCCCTAATCCCATATACTCTAACTAACTTCCTAAGTAGTTACCCTATATGCCCTTACTACTAACATACTAATATTGCCCATGTCCCTAACTAGGGTCCTCACAGTTTTACAATGAAAAAACAACCCTTTGGAGAAGAGTCATAAGTTTTAAGTTTGGAGTTACACACTTCAACAACAAACCGGGAGTCAAATCCCTTGGCACCTCAAAGAGTCCTTGGAAGTACATACAGAAGGTTCACTTGCAGATTTTCTCTCGCATTGCTTGTAAGGTTGGCAATGGTCATTCTACTTACTTTTGGAGTGACCATTGGCCGATTAATGAGGCCTTAAAGGATAGCTTCCCCCGCCACTTTGTCATTTCCAGGAAAAAAGGAGTTGTGGCTGATATGTGGAATCAAGCTTCTCAATCTTGGAATTTTTGCCCAAGAAGACAACTTAATGAAGGTGAAATCGATGAATGGACAACACTCTTATACTCTTGAAGGGATTAATCTGAATGACTTATCCGATAAATGACAGTGGACTCTTGAGAAGGATGGGAGGTTCTCTTCTAAATCTCTCACTAGCGCTTTAATTTCTAAAGGGAATTTGGAGAAAAATGAGCTTTATAAGTACATTTGGAAAGATCATTATCCTAAAAATGTAAAGTTTTTCTTATGGGAGCTTAGCCATCATTGCCTAAGTACTCAAGACAATCTTCAAAAGAGGATGTCTTGGTTAACTTTATCCCCCAGTTGTTGTTCTATTTGTAGAAAAGGGGAGGAATCACACAGCCACCTTTCTATTTGTAGAAAAGGGGAGGAATCACACAACCACCTTTTCTTTTGGTGCTCGCAGGCCTGAAGTTTGGAACCACATCCTGGGGGCTTTTGGCACCGTCTTCCCTCGGGAAAGTGATGATATTCTTCACATCATTTTACATGATCATCCTTTCAAAAAAGAAAAAGAGGTTCTTCGGCTCAACATGGTTAGGGCTTTTTTGTGGTCTACATGGCTTCAACGGAACTCTTTGATCTTCTATGATAAGAAACAGGACACACACGAATTCTACTCCTCAATTACTTATTTAGCTATGAATTGGTGTATTTTGATATCTCTCTTTTGTGAATATAGTCTTTCTTCTCTTATTAACAATTGGAGAAGCTTTTTGTAACTCTTGAATACTTGTATCCTTTCTTTTATTAGAAACAACAATGTATATTCAACAAAAGAACCAAAGAACAACCTAAGGGCAAGGGATAGAGATTACTGTGAGAGTCCTAGTTAGGGTTATATGGGTCAGAGTAGTATGTTTTTAGCAAGGACATAGTGGTAACTAGCTAGGGGTGTCTTGGCTATAAATAGAGGGTGTTAGGGACCTTCGAGGGGATGAATGATTTTGGTGGATTGTCCATGGTAGGACTCTTGGGAGAGATATAGCACTCTTGAATGGCTAATGTTATATTGTAAGTCTTGATATTGCAATATATTCTATCTTTGTGTTTGTTACGTTTTCTTGTTAAGTGGTATCCTAACAATTACCCTCTCCCAATTGTTAATAAACGGATATATTAATGTCAGTTAAAAATTTCATAATCACTCCGAAGAACTTTGAGAAAATAAATGAATTGAAGAAAATTATGTGACAAGGCAGCCTAGCATGGTAAACCACTTCTTTGTTACGATACTGTTGTTTCTAAGAGAGAAGAGAAATGGGAATGCAACTACTACATTTTCATTCAATAAAATCTGAGTTTAAATACACTTTCTAAATGCTAAAAGTAGCTTAGTTAACTCCATAAAAACAGCCACTAACTCCACTAACTCTAACTCCACAAAAATAGCCACTTACTCCACTAAGTCTAAACATGTCAACACTTACCCCCACTAACTTCAAATATAGTAATTGACTAAAAATAGACTTGTAGCTTTGAGTTAACTAACATACTCCTCCTAACTCAAATGCTGCAAACATTTAGCTGCTTCTAACACAGCTACACACTCCTTCTCTCATATACCTCACTCAGCAGTTTAGTCCCTCTAACTGGTCCATCATCAACCAGTCCATCAGTATCCAGAGAAACTTCTTGTTGCTTCACCTCTTCTTCTTTTGTCGAGTCCCACTTCTCATCATCAAAGAATTGAACATCCCTACTAATCACCATCTTCTTTTTGTGAGGTTGATAGATCTTGTATGCTTTGGACATCATGGTGTAGCCTACAAAGATTCTTTGTTTTGCCTTTTCACTCAACTTGTCTCTCTTCACCTGTAGAACATGAGAAAAACACAAACAACCAAACACCTTCAAATTTTTCAGTTTTGGTTTAGTATTAAACCAAACTTCATAGGGTGTCTTCTTCTCCAATACCCTTGTAGGTAGTCTATTCAATAAAAAAGCTGATGTGTTTGCTGCTTCAGCCCAAAACTCCTTTGACAAGTTCTTCTCATGCAACATGCATCTTGTCATCTCCATAATACTCCTGTTCTTCCTCTCACTGACTCCGTTTTGTTGTGGAGTATATGGAGCAGTGAGCTGATGCTCTATTCCAGTTTCTTCACAGAAGAAATTGAACCTTTGTGACGTGTATTCAGTCCCGTTATCGGACCTCACCACCTGAATCTGACAACCACTCTGATTCTCAACCCATCTTTTAAACTTCAGAAACACTTCAGCTACTTCAGACTTATGCTTCATGAAGTAAATCCAACACATTCTGGTATAATCATCAATAAAGATAATGAAATACCTGCTACCATTGAGTGAAAGAGTTGGTTGAGGTCCACACAAGTCGGTGTGGATGAGCTGCAACTTCTCTTTTGCTTTCCAAATTGACTTCTTGAATGGCAACCTTGTTTGCTTCCCTGTCAAACAAGCTTTGCCTTTTGTTTTCATCTCCTCCAGAACTGGTACTCCAACTGCCATCTCATTCTTCTGCAAATACTGCAACCCCTTCTGATGAAGCTCAGTGTCACTCACTTGACACTTGAAAGCTATTTGTTCCTTCTCGAGTGGATCCAATAAGAAGCTCTTGTACTGCATCTTTATTTTGAACAACTCATTTCCACTGGAATCGAAAATAAGACATTTTTCTTCTTCAAATAACACTTTGAATTTCTTCTCTACTAGTTGACCAACACTTAATAAGTTTTGATCAATCTCTGGAACTAGGAGCACTTCAGTAATCAACTTGGTTCCTGCACAACTCTCTATTGACACTGTGCCCTTCCCCTTCACTTCTAGATACTCACCATTCCCTATCTTCACCCTTGACTTGAATGACTTGTCAAGGTCCTTGAACAACTCCTTGTCACCTGTCATGTGATTGGTACACCCACTATCAACCAACCAACTGTCACATTGAGTGACTGATGATAAACAGGTAGCCACAAAGAGTTGATCTCCTTCTTGTTGTACTGCAACATGTGCTCCTCCTTGCTGTTGAGATCCCTTACAGAATCTCTCTATGTGCCCCATTAAATGACACCTTCTACACTTCACATCTGGCCTTCTCCAGCATCTGAAGTGTGGATGATTATGTTTCCCACAGTGCTTGCATGCACTGCCCTTGCTGAAACCTGCACTTCCATCATCCTTTACAGCATAATCTGAGCTACTACTGCCACTATCCTTTCTCCCTCTCCACTTCTTCTCTCTTCCACCTTCTCCCTGCTGCATTCTGACTTTCAGTGCCCCCTCAATGCTTCCTTCTTGCCTCATCAACCTCCTCTTCTCTTGTGCTTGCAAAGCACTTACTAACTCTATCACCTTGAGTTTAGAGAGGTCTTTGGTATTTTCTAAGGAAGCAATGGTTGCTTCATATTTCTCAGGAACTGAAACCAGAATTTTCTGAACCAATCTATTGTCAGATAAATCAGTTCCTAATGCTCTTGCCTTGTCGGCAATCGCAATCAACTTGTCTGAGTATTCTTTAATGGACTCAGAATCCTTCATTTGCATTCTCTCGAATTCCCTCACCAAGTTCAACACTTTCATGCCCTTGATCCTCTCATCACCTTCATACTCACCTTTGAGGAAGTCCCATATCTCCTTTGCTGACTTCAAGGCCATAATTCTGTTGAATATGGATGAAGACACAGCTGCATATAGGCAAGCTCTAGCTTTTGCCTTCCTGGTGACCCTCTCCTTGTGAGTCTTGATCTGGTTGATTGTTGAATTATCGGTAAGTGCAGCAACCTCATAGTCGCTCTCAACTGCTTCCCAATAATCACAAGCCTCCATGTAGGCTTGCATTCTGATAGCCCATGCTTGGTAGTTTTCGCCATCTAACACTGGTGGAGCCAGTGAAGAAAGACCGCTCGATCCTGATTCCATCTCACTCAAATCTCAAAGTGTATCACTCGGTTTCTCTAAGGGATATCTCACTAACTCTCACTCACAGGCCCCTTAAGAATTTTAGCTCTGATACCACTGTTGTTTCTAAGAGAGAAGAGAAATGGGAATGCAACTACTACATTTTCATTCAATAAAATCTGAGTTTAAATACACTTTCTAAATGCTAAAAGTAGCTTAGTTAACTCCATAAAAACAGCCACTAACTCCACTAACTCTAACTCCACAAAAATAGCCACTTACTCCACTAAGTCTAAACATGTCAACACTTACCCCACTAACTTCAAATATAGTAATTGACTAAAAATAGACTTGTAGCTTTGAGTTAACTAACAGATACAGCATATAGGGTATGATCAGCGAACATGCAGTAATAATCAGTAGACAGCAATAACTCAAGCAGAAGTTTACCATTCACCATGATGATGAAAATAGCATGCCAAAATGGAGGTATTGCTTTGGGAGGAAGCATGATCAACGGATATAAAAGGTCATCATTCTGATACCACCAGTACACACCAATAACATGAATGGTGAATGCAAGAGAAATGCCAACCAAAACAGAGATTTTTCTCTCTCCCTGCAGGAACCAATAAAGTTTACGATTAAAAAACTGTAATAAAGAAAAAACATCGGCAACAATACAGCAATGTTGGTGCCAATCCAGGGAAAGGTATCCGACGAGTTTGGTCTCTGCCCTATATAAAGTGATCTCCTAGATATTGAGCAACAGAATAAGGGTAGTGATTCAGAACACTATTTCTGATAACCAGAAGGAATTTATTTCATACAGTAAATATTACATCCAACCCTAATTGGAAGCACTGAAGGACCTAAGTATAAGAAAGTCTACTCCGTGAAATGGCCTGGTCTCTATACTCAATCTTAAGAAGGCAAATGATTGGGTTGACTGGGAATTTCTGGGTACAGAATTATTAAGAAATGGACCAAATAGCTTCAGATAGAGGAAAAAGAAATTCAACTACTATGTAAATATGTAATGTCTACTATTCTATCCTTATTAATGGAGGTCAAAAACACCATTTCAATTCACAAGGCAATGGATTAACGCTACGAAAGGTAGCTCAAGACGCACGCTCATTCCTCTAATATGAATGGGAAGATCAAGCTCGTCAAAGATTTTCTGTTAAGCTGGCCAAAATGGAAAGGGGTGAGATTTGGGAGGATGAGTGGCTTGAGGATGTCTTAGAATTTAACTCTCATGACTCATCAACTGATAGAAATGCTATTAAGGGTATATTAGTAAATTTTTAGGAAAGTTGTTAGGGTACCTTGGGTTAGAAATAGAGGGAGTGAGGAAGGAGGAGGTAAGCAATATTTGGTGAGTGAATTAGGGCTTGAGAGTGATCTCAAGAGGGGAGAGTCCAAGTACCTCGAAACACTTGGTTTATTGTGTAAGTTCGTTATCTTTTACATGCAATACATTTTGGGATCATATCATCAACATATCTAATAATAAGGGTTAACTTATCATCATCAATGTGTGGACTAGCAACAATTGGGGTGGGCTCTTGAAGTAGTCCTTTACATTCCTTATTTGTGACTTTTTTTTTTTTTTTTTTTATAAGGTACCAAACTTTCATTGAGAGAAAAATGAAAGAATACAAGGGCATCCAAAAAAAGAAGAGCCCGAGGGACCGCCCTTTAAAGAAAAGGGGTCCAATCAACTATCAAGTATTAACATCCCTATAGAGTAATTACAAAAAAGTCGTGTCACCGACGCCCACAAAGAAACTTGAAATCTAACAAGGGACCAAATAGCACTAGGACCCCTTTCCGAACCTCTAAAGGTTCGGTTGTTTCTTTCCCCCATAAACCCCATAAAACTGCACAGATCCCAGCCTGCCACAAAAACTTTTCTTTCTCCCGAAAATGCGGATGGAGAAGGAACTCCTCGATCATCTCTCTAAGACACATGTGCCTAGCAAACTGGATGTGAACACCTCAAAAAAGAGGTTCCAAACATCCCGAGCGAACTCGCAACTCCATAATAAATGATCCAAGTCTTCCTCCGCCCTCCGACAAAGAATACAGCAGAAAGGACCAACCATGGTAAAGTTCCAAGAGTCGGTCTAAAGTGTTCACTCTTCCATGAATAACGAACCACACAAAAAAACTGGATCTTTTTTGGGGCTTTCACCTTCCAAATAGAAGAAAAGACCGACTCGCTACTCGGGGAAGGATTAAGTAAGCTCTGAAAGAACGAGCTGCAAGAAAAGCCCTCACGGGGGTTTGGAATCCAAATACGAGCATCCTTTCTCCCCGGACTAAGAGTAAGTCCCCCAATTATGGCCAAGAACGCCATAATATTTGTGGTTTCCCTGTTAGATAAAGCCCGACAAAAACCAAAGGAGAAAGAGGGAGAATTCTACGACTGGTTAAAAATATCTGCTACAGAATGGTTTTTCATCAAAGACAAGTGATATAACCTAGGGAACAACAAGCAGAGGGGACTATCCCCCACCCACTGATCCTCCCAAAAAGAAGTATCCAACCCATCCCCCACAGAAAACCGAATTAAACTCGAAAAGGATGGAATCTCACAGGAGATATCCTTCCAAGGATTTCTGAAGGTGCCTTTGACCTTGCCCGACGACCACGCGAATTGACCAGATAAGGAATCTCACAGGAGACATTCCTTATCTGTGACTTGATCAACTAGCGAGGCTTCTAGTAATCTCCTAATGGCAAGACTTTTTACCTTCTTCACTTCTATTTTATATTTTTAATAAGGTCACTAATATCGCCCATGCATTAAAATATATCATAACACACCTTCAAAGCTGTTTGTTTTCGCAAAATATCATTTGACTTGTACATGAAAGCAGCAATCCAAATTGTCACAAAGAAGCCTGCAAGTAAGTTTAGGAGGAAAATATCAACACTGAAAGGAGAAAAATTGCTGAGAAATACACGTGGAAACATGTAATATTAAAACAATTAAATCTTTTATAAATGTCAAAACAAAATAACAAGAATTCTTAAATCTTTTCATATCTATAAGTTATAACCAATAATGTCTTAATAGGGATTTTTTTGTTATAATTCCATCTCAAATATTTATTTTTTTTGGATAAGACCGTCTCAAATATTGATTAAACATGATAAACTTTTGATTTCTTGGACATCTTGTTTGGGCTACTGGATTTATGTTCTTAATTTCCTGGCGCGGATATTGGCAAGAATTGATTGAAACTTTAGCATGGGCTCACGAACGCACACCTTTGGCTAACTTGATTCGATGGAGAGATAAACCAGTGGCTCTTTCCATTGTGCAAGCAAGATTAGTTGGATTAGCCCACTTTTCGGTAGGTTATATATTTACTTATGCGGCTTTCTTGATTGCCTCTTGTTTTCCTACTGAATTCAAAATTCAACTAACAATTTATTGTCCTTCACGTTTCTGTTGTTCTTCATTTAAATTACCTAGACTTAAGTAACTCTTCATAAAAAAAATAAAAAAAATTATATGCTTTGATTACTGTGAATTTCAACTAAATTAGGTTGCTATCAATGATGTCCAGTTCATCTGAGTTAAAATATAATATACACACAAACGCATGTAAATTTCTCTTCAAAAACACATGTAAATTTTGTCCATTTGGTGCACTGTACTTCAAAAATTTAGAGAGTTTAGCAACTTAAGATGAGGTTTAATTTCTTATCTAAAAAAGAAGTTGAGGTTTAATTATTGATCGACTTTAACAAGTTGAATTTTCGCTTCTGTTAATACAACATTGATTGTATGTTGGAAGATTATTTTGCGAAGTTGACCATTTGTAGCTTCTATCTGTTTGATTTTCTATTCTCAATTGCTTTTGGTGATGGGAAGGTTACACCAAGTGATCATAAAAGTTAAATTCCACTGATTTTCAATTAACATTTCAGTCAATTTTATTCAGATTTTTTTCTTATTTAGATGCATTCAGACAATCTGAAGTTAACTAATATAACATCTCCTGAACAATATTAATATAATGAATTCAAATATTGTAAGATAAAAACAACTAAGATTATATTAAGTATTTAGTCCGTGTAACTTAAGAAGTTCAATCAATAATTTTTTTTTATAAGAGGAAGTTCAATCAATAATGAGAATGGAAAAGAAAAAGAACAACGACAATGAAGCTAAAGAGTGTATATGCTTGCTACATAAAGAAGATGCAGTAGTTCATGACTGTCCATAATCCAGTCACATCAATGACAATTTAAAATTATTTAGTACATTTTTTTTTTTTTTTTTTTTTCAATTTAAAATTATTTAGTACATAAAAATTCAGTAAACCACAGTGAATTAAAATTTTAAGAATAGTCAAGGAAGGTACCTTGCAAATGCTGTCGAATGAAGACCACCAGTAGAAGAAAACTAAATGGGAGAATCTGCTCAATCCCCCGAGCAGCCTGTTGAATATCATACCTTTGGTAAGAAGAATCCCTGCTATTTCCCCCAGCTGCATCCGAGGCATCTCCATCAGCACCTGCATTTGTCGATTGAGGAATTCCCTCTCTTGCACCGCGTTCAGTAGCAGGATCTCCCTGGCTAAGCTCTGACGCGGAAACAGATTGCAAAGACACTGCATTCTGACCGCTGACTTCCCTTGCTTGCCCAACTACTAGTCCAGCACCATCCCTACCATGTTCTGGTTCCCCTGCCCCAATTATCCTAATCGAAACCTCTCCATCGTTGGTGGCACCCGAAGATTCTTCAATCTGGCTGCGAAGATGACCCCGAAACCCCGAAGGCAGTCGTGCACTTATCAATGCCTCGGATTCCTGATGACTTGGGCGGCCACGAAGAAGACCCGAATACTCTAACAGTGCGGAAAGCGGAGCCTGAATTATATTCGAGGCAGATAACAATCCAAACCTTCTTGAACTACCACTGGTGGAAGCAGCTCTATGAGAGTCGGGGTCGCTACCAGACGCCTCCATTCGGGTGAATGGCCTAACCCTAATCGCCATAATATCCATCATAACCATTGCAACAACAGACAAAAAATCTCACCATAACATAAAGAAGGAAGACAAAGTTCCGTGTAAAATAAGCAAAGCTAAAAATACAGGAAATGGGAAACAAAAACAACAAGAATTGAACAAGGAACAGAACTCAATTACCTTCTCCGCAAAATAGACTCCGTGGAGGACCTCAGATAAAGAAAAAAATCACGACATGGCAACAACCCAGATAAGAAAATCCAATCTACAGTACTTTCTAGCTACAACAAGAAGACTCAATCAGCAAATCTTGCAACTGGGTCGCGATGATCGGATTAAAAGGTCAAAGAAATCGGCGAATCACCAAAAGGGGTGAAAGAGGGGTAGGGTTTGATTGAATAGATTGATGAAAATGGTGGCAGTAAAAGAAAGAAGGGTTGAAAGAAAATGGAAAAAGCTTTGATGGGGTTTCGATGGCGATGAAGAAAATGCAAAAATGGCAGAAATTAGAGCCGTATGAAGCTGGAGGGAAGAAGGGCAAGAGAGCGAACCAGAGAGAAAGGGGAAAAAAAGGTAAAAGGGGAGAAGGTCAGCTCTCCAATAAGATGAATTGATGATATTTCAATCTGATCGCAATTTTCAGACAGTCTTGAATTCGATACCTTTATTTCTATTACAAATTTATTCGTTGCTGCCAATCATACAACAAGCCTGAAAAATCAAAACAATGGAAAATGTTTCTGAAATGTATCGAATTGAGTTTATAGTTCGGTCGATATCAGCCATTACATATTAATTGGTATAATGTAATCAAATTAGTTAATAAATCCGACCTTAGCTCAGTTGGTAGAGCGGAGGACTGTAGTGGGTGAATTATCCTCAAAGCCATCCTTAGGTCGCTGGTTCGAATCCGGCAGGTCGGATTTCTTTTTTCTTTTTTTTTTGCTTAGATTGGGTGAAAATTGATTGATTTGGTAACCTTGTTTGGTTCATGGGTTAAAGTTTGTGTGTCATGAGCACAAGTTAAGTGAATACGACATTCATTACCATTGAAAGGTTTACGGTTCAATCTCACACTCTATTATGGTTGAACTCAAAAAAAAAAAAATGGAGTTTGTGTAACCTATGATTAATAGAACGAGTTGAGATTCGACGATCAGTATTTCTTTTAGCACAATTTCAATACAATGTAGCTTATTTACGTATGATATGTTTTTATGAATTTTACATGGTATCAGAGTCCTAAGTATCTAGATATTTGGAGTTTATACGAATTGGTGAGGTAGTGTTGGGTATCTTAACTTTATTTGTTTTAGTTTGGGCGTGAGAGTGATTCGTGAGTCGGAATTGTTTGTGTCTAATGTCTCTGAACTTTCAATTTTGCATCTAATAGATCCCTTACAAATACGAAATTTGTAACAATTAATCGATCTATTATATATAAATTTGAATTATATGTCTAATGAAACCCTAAATTTTCAATTTTGTATATAGGCGACTCGTGATTTTTAAAAGATTTGAAAGTTCAAGGATGTTGGTGCACGATTATGACTTTGTTCGGCTAGTCTCCTGAGGAAGTTGGGTTGTTTGAGGTGATCTGCAAAGAATGGATCTCGCACCGGTGTGGTGCTCGACCCAATACACTCTGAAGGTTAAGTCAGAAAATAAATTATGGATAATCGAGCACAAGTGTAGTCAGAGTTGGATTTCTTACCAAATGTATGGAATGGACCCAAATGTATAGTGTACACGTTGGTAGTGATGCCAACGTCGTATGGTGTAGTTGGCAGGCTAGTCGACCGACTCGTTTACCCTTCGAGTAGTCGGCTCTCCTGCTCGGCTCGGTGGACTAGTTTTCGAGGTGCGTCTTGGCTCTTTGGGCAAGTGGACATTGTGGGTTCATTGGGATTCGCATGTTGGCAGTTCAATGAGCTTTTTATCGATAACAAAGGACTAAATTTGTAATTTTTAAAGTTCATGGATCAATAGACACAAACATCAAAGTAGGGCCTAGATTTTTAATTTAATCTTTTGTAATTTATCTTCTGTTTTTTAATAAATATTTTATCCATAGCAAGTATATATTACAATTCCATACTTTCCAAGATCTAAAAAAAATCCATCATTTCCAATGTTACTCTACCAATTAATTGTTTTAATAGTGATAATTTCAATTTAAATTTCATTAATAAATCCGACCTTAGCTCAGTTGGTAGAGCGGAGGACTGTAGTAAGTGAATATTCTTAAAGTCATCCTTAGGTCGCTGGTTCGAATCCGGCAGGTCGGATTTTATTTTTTCTCAACTAACAAAAAAAACAAAGAATTTTGTTTAAATGTTTTTGAAAGGTCGGGATATTTTTTTAAACCTTTTAAAGTTTAGGGGTATTGAAATGAAACTTTAACGTTTTTCATCCTAAACTTAACCGTAAGAATATATTTTTTGGGTAGGGTGTTAACTTTTAGGTACCTTTATGTTTGAGTTGAGTATGTTCAAGAAATGACTTTAAATCTTATGATTTGAAATTTGAGAAATGAGTACTAAAAAAAAATGAGAAATGATATCAACGTGATGAACATAGTTCTAACATGTATCTCGACCGAGTGAATCTCTTACCTCACATGTTGTTGAATTTAACAAAAAAAAAAAAAAATCGAGAAATGATTGGCAACATATGGTATATGCCTTAACAAGTTGAGTTATGTTCAATTTTGCATGATTCTGCATTTTCATCTTGATCGACCTCAGCCTCTTCCACGACCCTGTTATGTTGCTCGCCTCTGCCTTCAATGTGATCTCGATCGTTAAATCCATCTGCGTGACGCGTAATCAGACGGTGGTGCTTTCGATTCACCAGTCGAGTTATCAGATTTTGTAGACCATTGATGAAATTATTTTGTTATCTAGATCGACCTCAGCCTCTTCCACGACCCTGTTATGTTGCTCGCCTCTGCCTTCAATGTGATCTCGATCGTTAAATCCATCTGCGTGACGCGTAATCAGACGATGGTGCTTTCGATTCACCAGTCGAGTTATCAGATTTTGTAGACCATTGATGAAATTATTTTGTTATCTAGAAATCCTTTGAATTCTGGATTTTTTTTTTTTGGGGGTTTCAAATGAATTTTCGATTTGAGATGGAAGAAGGAAAGTTATGAAGAAAAAAAAAAAACGAAGTTAACAACGTTGATTTATTTAATTTAAAAAAATTGTGCAGATATTCGGTCAATCAAATCTTGCCACGTAGCTAGACTAAGATGGTTGGAACGAACATGCAAATAAGTTTTACTCTTCATGAATCCATACGAGCCTTGAAATATTATAGCAACGTGATTTTTTCTTTTTTTAAATTTCATAAATGCATTCCATTTTTTGAAAATTTCAAACAAAAATTAAAATAATATAGCAAATTTTATATTTCATGTTTAGATGGTAATTTAATGTATACTTAATTTTTTATTAACTAAAATTTGAAATAATTGTCAAATCGAGTCTAGCTCAATTGACATAAGGTTGTGCATGTGACTAAGGTCATGGGTTCAATCCTCGCTTTAATTAAAATATGTTGCAAAAAAAAAAAAAAATTATATTGATTTTATATTCATTAAATTTGATCGACATATTGATTTTTGTAACAGATGTCAATTTAAAAAAAATAATTAAAAATATAGCATGTTTTTTAATTTTTTGCGGATATGGCAATTTCTATGATATCTTATGGCTGATAGAAGTCTATCGCTGATCACCTCAGCTTTTTATAGATTTTTGTCAGTGATAATAGTCTATGAGTGATAAAAACGAATTTTTTTGCCATATTTGCAAAACATTTTAAAGTTGGTTAAATTTGCAATTAGTTTGGGTCTGATTGCTATTTGTGCAACCAACCCTTGATTTTTTTCTTTATTTACATTTTGTTATGAGTCAATCTTATTTCGCGCCCAACATCATATCAATTTTTCCAACATTTATACTTCGTTTATATATATTTTTTCTTTTAATTGTCTCATATGTCGTGATTTAACTTTAATTTTGAATTATATACCTCATATTATAAAGTATATCTCGCATTTATGAAATATAAATGTGGAACGAAACAAGAATATATACTCGTTTTATTAAATATACGCCACGTTTATCAAATATAAATCCTATTTTTTTCTCCAAATATATAAAAACCTTAATTATCCCCCTCCACACGCGTCGTCGTCGTTCGAACTTCACGTCAGAGTCGCCCATGGAAAAATCCATAATCGCCGAATTTGGAGTAGCCCACTGTCGAATTCGTTCCAACGCCTCAACACCTCCCTCATCGTCCGAAATCAGTAGTTCCAAATGTTGTTGTCGTCTATATCAGAGTTGCCACCATCGATATCAGTGTCGTCGTCACCGTCTAAACAACAGAAGAACGATTTGGTACCTTGAACTTTGCCATCATTAATCCGCCTTCGTCAGAGTCTTGAGCGTCACCGTCAATAACGTCACATGCACCACTGAAATCTTGAACGTTTTACGCTTTCTTCTGGTCACCGATCACAAAAGAATAAGGAGAGGGAGTCGAGAGGTTGAAAAAAAAATAGGGTTTTACGATTCTTAAAAGAAAAAGAAAATAGGGAGAGCCGAAATGTTGCATAAAAATAATAGAAAAAATATATTTTCATTAAAAGATTTCTTGTCAAGTTATGAATTTACTATTTTTCTTAATATTTTTAATAAATTAATTTTACAAATAATTAGACATAATATATGTCAGGTAATTTTAAGGGGAATTCTCCAGAATAGCTAGGAATAAAAAATTGAATTGAAAAATAGGTAAGAAACTTTCATATTTTCATTCATTGACTCCCACAATTTTAGGGAATGCAGTTGACAATTTTCATCCCGATTATACCCCTTGTATATACGTTTATTTACGGACAGCCCACATAATCAATTTTAATTTTTTGTTTGTTTGTTTAAGTTTCTAACAACCAGATTCATGGATTTTGAAGAAAAAAAAAATCTCAACAACTTAGATTTGAAAATGTTTAACGGCAAAAAAAAAAAAAAAAAAAAAAAAAAAAAAAAATCTAAGGTTGAAACGACGACAATGTACAGAGACGAAGAAAGGTTTTGGGAGTCGAATTTTTCAGCCTAATTGAAGCTTTCAACGATGTAGAAGGTTGAGATAGATGGGTTTTTTTTTCAAGATAGAGGGTTTCAAAGTTGAGAATCGATGACTGTTACAAATCGATTTGGAAGATGGAAGATTTGCAAATCTCCTAATTTAATGTTGAATACAATTGATTGAACGTTTTCCCGGGTAAACAAAACATGCATATCAATTTTAATTTTTTTTAGTATCATTTGTCCAATGCTCACAGATTAATGACTTATGGTGTATATACACGCATATACTTCACATGAGATATGCTTACATGTACATTGTTGTAGATGTAACTACGAATATATACCCACACTACAAGTTATCGAGGGCACCCATTTTTATAATTTTCTTACAACCGTCTATGAACATTTTAATTTTTTTAGTATCATGTGTCCAATGTTCACGGAGTAATGGTTTATGGTGTATGATGTATATACACGCATATACTTCATATTCATATGATATACTTACATGTACGTTGTTATGGATGTAACTACAAATATATACCCACACTAAAAGTTATCGAGGGCGCCATTTTTATAATTTTCTTACAACCGTTAACATTTTAGTTTTTATAAACATCAATATGCAGTTTTTATAAACATAAATATGCTGGAAATTTAATTGCTTATATAATTTTCTTACAGCGTATGTTATACTTACATGTACGTTTATCAATTAATGGTTTATATATATACACATATACTCCATATGATATACTTACATGTACATGGAACTACGAATATATACACACATTAGAAATTATCGAGAGCACTGTTATTATCATTTTTTTCACAGCTGTCTATGAATATTTTAGTTAAAAAATAATTTGAATTAATATTTCAAATTAGACTTTATTGAATTTTGTTTACTTGTTTCGATTTAATTGGTGACTTGTTTTTTACCATATCTTAATTTTTTATTATTTTTATCATGATTCTTTTAGAATAAATCTTTATTTTTCCTATGATTATCTCTGAATAAATCTTTATTTTTCCATCATTCTCTCTAATATTTTTGTAGGGAGTTTGAGTTCAATGCTCAACATTTTAAGGTAGTTCTGTCCAAACACTTTGTAAATATATTATTCTAAATATAGAAGTTAGCTATTTTTCAATAAAATAATTGAGTTAGCTATTTTTTAACGTTAACATTTGTGTAATAGGTGTCTATAAAGTGTAACAACAACTCATTTTGTAGGGGAAACCAGAGGAATGTCTAAAAGTAAGGAAGACAACATGAAAAAATGTCTAATGTCTTTTTTCTTTTGAATTATGTCTAAGACCTATATTTAGTAAGTTATTTACAACCAAATGGACAAGTCTACCCTTCCACAATTTATCCTAATTTTTAGAATAAAAAAATTAATATTTAAAAATATAAAATGTTAGAAGGAGAGAGAAAATAGTTATAGACGTGGATTTAACAGAGAGGGGACGTTAAAATTCTTAGAATTGAAATGACACTTATCCCATGAGTATTACAGAGATATACCTCCTGCCCCGAATAATGAATAAATGAGTCTAGACAGAACGAATCCATAAGTGGCGGTCCGTGTGTGAATGTCTGCAAACAAAGTAAAAAGAATACGAACAGTTGCGGTGTGTGCATGACTGCATACGTAGTAAGAATGAGACATACACGACACTGGGGGACCAAATATGTTTAACCATAGGAAGTGTGATAGCCAACGAAGCAACAATCAACGTAGGTAATTGCATGACTACACACAGAGCAAAAACAAAGCAGGGTGTCTGTGTGTATGTCTGCAAACAGAGTAAAAAGAATATCAACAGTGGCGGTGTGTGCATGCCTGCACACATAGTAAGAAATGGACATAAACGATTTCTGTAGGGGGAACCGAAAATATGTATACTCCGAAGAAGTTATACAGTCAACGAATGAACCATCACTGGGGGTGTGCATTACTGCATACAGAGTAATAAAAGAGGCCAGCAACTTAAAAGAGAGAATACTCTATTTTTAAATAAGGTAACGATTCCCAATATTTTGATATCATGTAGTTTATGGGGTAGAGAGAAATCTGCACCACGCCGCCTAGAATTAAATTCATCCTCAGAAGTTGCTTCGATTCGACCTAAAGGCAAAAAAGACATACGCATACCTTCTTCGACATCGTTCTTCTTCTTCGACCTAGAGGCAGAGCACACCGAAAATACAAAACGCAATTCTTCTTTTGTTTGACATTACCTTCTTCGGCAGAAAACACCGAAAACACACACTACTTTCTTCGACATCGTTTAAAGTAAACACCACGCATTAGACACGGAAGTTCGACCTACAGTCATGGTAAGCATTTTCCTCATTTTCGTAAGCATTTTTCTCTCTTGCATTTTTTCTTCATCACTATTTTTTCAACGAACGACTAAAATAATAATGAAAGTTTAGGTATAGGGGGTCTCAGGTTAACAATCTAGGGTTTTACCTTCAGCGGGAGCTGGATTTTGTTTTTGTTAAACATGTGATTTGTTTGAATTAAAATCACGGATAGCTCCAAGATTTCAAAAAATCTGGATAATAGGTGGTGATCCCTTTTTTTGAGGGACTCAATTGAAGTCCCAAAATATAAAAAATAGACGGTTACAAGGGATTTACACGTTGTTAAATATAACAACTGCCTATTTTTCCTCATTTTCGTAATCAAAGATTTGTCAGTACCGTTTCGAAAGAGGGACAACCGTGAAATTGTGTGGTGGGAATCCAGCTCTAGAGCCTTGGAGATTGAATTGGTGAATTCCACAAGTGTAGAATTCAGGGGACCACAACTCTGCTAGTTTTGTAATTTATGTATTGGTTCATTTCTTTCCAAATCCCATCAAATGCCACCATAATAGAAAGAGACGACATGGTTTGTTGTTGTGTGGTGGAACAATGCAGAAGAACTCGAAAAGAATGTGGGGAAAAACGCGATGGAAAAGGGAAACCTAAAAAAAAACGTAAGGTTGAAGATTTGATTCTCCAAAATGTTAGACATTGCATAATTTCAGGGGTATTGTTGTTTAAAACTAAGGGATTTTGACCGATATCTCCTCATTTGTAGGGGTGGATTGTGTATTGGCTGATTCCTATTTTTAGGGAAAGATTTACAAAAACAATGGAACTAGTAATTACACACGCAGACTCCAGCTGTATACCCCTACCGTTTTTTTTTCTGGTGCGCAATGGTTGTATATACCCACGGGTGTGTCCTAGCGCCCGACAGAGGGTGTTAGTGTCAGATCTACTCACAACAACATATGAAGATACAAAATGGCTGACGTTAGTTAACGGAAAAAGAAAAACGATTTATTTTTACGTGAAATGATCCCGCTCACCAAATAAACTATTAAAATTAATTAAACTAATTTCAAACCTAATATTTTTTTAAAAAGTGAATTTTAAAAGGGTATAATGGAGAAACCACTTAAATAGATTTGTCCTAAAAAATTTCTAGACATTTATTCCAAAGAAAACCCGTACTTAGACATTTTTCATTAACCGTTTTTTATTGTAGACATTCCTCCGGTTTTCCCCATTTTGTATGTCTCATTGGGCCTTACATACACAAGCCCAATCATCTGTTCATGAACTTCAATCGGGCCCATTCATCTTTGGGTCTTATCTAAACTGCCAATTTAAATGGGCTGAAATTTAGCCCATTAAAGTAAATTTTAGTAATGGGCCGAAGTGGTCCAATAAGCTACTTTTGATTTTGATTTTACATGAACTTACGAAGGGATTGGTTTCGTTCAATTTTTATGCTATATTTACTTTGAATAATTACATGTTATAAAAACCAAATAAAAACGTGGAAAATTGTAGTAAATGACAATTTAAGACTTATTGTTTGCAAATATAGCATGTTTTTAAAAATTTTGCGGATATAGCAATTTCTATCGCTGATATCTTATGACTGATAGAAGTCTATCGCTGATCACCTCAACTTTTTATAGATTTTTGTCAGTGATAATAGTCTATCAGTGATAATAGTCTATCACTGATAGAAGTCTATCAGTGATATAATAAAGTCTATCAGTGATAGAAACGGATTTTTTTGCCATATTTGCAAAACATTTTAAAATTAGCTAAATTTGCAATTAGTTTGAGCCTGATTGCTATTTGTGCAACCAGCCCATAAAAACGTACTTAAAAAACAAAAAAATAAAAACTATTAGTTAAGAGAGAAAAAAAAACCCACTTAATTTTGCTTAACTATGATATTGAGATGTTAAAAATTAAAATCTTCCAATGATGACGT
Source organism: Herpetospermum pedunculosum (assembly GCA_028017165.1). Classification (NCBI taxonomy): domain Eukaryota; kingdom Viridiplantae; phylum Streptophyta; class Magnoliopsida; order Cucurbitales; family Cucurbitaceae; genus Herpetospermum; species Herpetospermum pedunculosum. Next base: position 60,034,038 of record CM051525.1, read on the forward strand.
TGAGATATTTATAATTTTATAAAAAGAAGAAAAAGGTTCAAATACACTATAAAAAAATGGATAAAAATGGAAAAATACAATGATACAATTGACCAAAATACCTTCAAATTCAAAATATTCAATAACAAAAAAAAAATATTCGGAAAACATATTTTAAGTCAAAATTTCAAATTCGTCTTCCTTATTTGTATCGAAGTCCTAAAAAATAACAATGTCTCTAAAATACTAAACATATAGGGGATGACTGAGTTATTATAACCTAGTCGACGTTTGGTCCATCGACTATTATAACTCAGTCAATAAAAAAATTATAATGACTTCAATAGTATTTACTATTCACAACTATTATAACCCACAGATCATTATAACCACCGACTATAATAACTCACTCAACGCTCCAAACAGTCGGATAAATTCATTCAATTTTTCACTATGACTTACTCAAGTCTTGTTTGAATCAAGAAATGTGAGAGCCTCGTGGCTAAATTTAGTTAGTTTTGTACATACATAATAAACACGACTATCACATGTAGATGATTGATTAAATATTAATGTCAAATTGAACATGTTGAAAAAAGTGGATGAGGAGTTGGGAAAGAGTCTCTTTCGAAAAGAAAGCGAAACAAATATTCCATAAAAATCAAGAAATTAAAATAAATACCATAGAAACAAATAATACTCACAAAACCAACCAAAGAAACTCTGATAGATTCCGTTGAGAGTCAATTTCTAGGAATGACTCTCGCACTTACACCCTAGAGGAAGAGCAATTAATTTTGTTAGATTTTCCCGTACTTAATTCATTGAGTGTAGTTCTTTTTTTACATGTTGGCAATTTGATATTGTGGGGTGGGAGAATGAAACTTCTGACCTCTTGATCGATCGTTCATATTTTATGTCCGTTCAATTATGTTTATGTTGGCAATTCATAAAAGATAGAATCGAATGGAATCAAACCGACACATGGAAAAAGGAGTTCGAGGGGCCGTGAGGGTGACAGATGGCGGTTGAAGGAGAGAAGAATGAGAAAAGGGCTATTGTACAGATGGAAATTTGATATTATTTGAGCATTTTGGGAACAAAACGACGGCGCAGTGTCACGAGACTGCATTTTCACATGTACTACCCAATTGCCAAATCCCCCTTTCCCTTTGGTTGGCCCCAAATTAACCAATCATATGCTATTGTTTAACTAGTTTATTAGTTCGAGTGTAAGCGACTTGGTTTGGCTCGATTTTGGCTAAATTGAAGGCTCGAGTATAATTATTGAGTAAAATATAAAAATTAGGACTAACATTGTCTAATAATAAGTTTATGGATAAAATATACTTTTGGTCACTAAAATTTGAACTTAGTTTTCATTTTATCATTGAATTTTCAAAATTAACACTTTTGATCATTGATATTTGAATTTAGTTTTTTAAGCGTTAAAAGTGACATATTTGATTATCTTTTATACTCAGGGATGAATTAGAAACCACTTTGAAACTTCAAATGTTAATTTAAAAAAATCAAGGACAAATTGAAAAAAATCAAGGACAAATTGTAATCAAATTTTCACCCAATTTTTTTTTTTTTTTTTTCACAACATGTAGGGGTGGGAGATCGAACCTACGATCTCATAATCACTAGTTCATACATCATACCAATTGAGCTATGCTCTTATTGGTCACCCAAGTTTATTAATTAGATAAAACTTTCACATTTATTTGCATTATTGAAATGAGTTATCGTTTTTAACATATATTTTTTTTTTATAAAGATATTTTAATTAATGCGAAGATTGAATCGATGATCTGTTAGTCAATGACACAATCTTATGTCAATTGAGCTATGTTTGGTTTGACTATTATTTTAAATATTGTACTTAATGAAATTTGATTGAAGGGCATTTTTTTGTTTTTTTCGATTTCCAAACTAACTAAATTTGGCGAATTTTGATAGTTTTTTTTTTTATTTTGGCCAGCATTCCTAAATATTATATTAAAAATCAAATTGCACTTGTAGTTTTTATTATTTTCTTCTTTAATACAATATTACAATGGGTACATATAAATATATAAACCTTAAAGTTATTAATACATTAACTATGCTCATGTTCTATAGTTATTGTTTATTGTCTATACTTTTTGTTTTTTTCCTTTTTCTTAACCATATAAGACGTTTTTGTGAGCCGTTAAATTATACTACAACAATTTATGGCTTTCTTTTTTACTAAATTTGACTTATAATTTGGGTCGAATAATTATGCTAAAATTGACTTATAATTAGTACTCTTTTTTTAGTTATAACTTTATTAACTAAAATTTGAAAGGGTTGGTTGCACAAATAGCAATTAGACCCAAACTAATTGTAAATTTAACAAACTTTAAAATGTTTTGCAAATATGACAAAAAAAACCGTTTCTATGATAGATTTAATCATATCACTCATAGACTTCTATCAGTGATAATCAGTGATAGACTATTATCACTGATAGACTATTATCACTGACAAAAATCTATAAAAAGCTGAGGTGATTAGTGATAGACTTCTATCAACCATAAGATATCAACGATAGAAATTGTCATATCCGCAAATTTTTTAAAAACATGCTATATTTTTAATTATCTTATTCTAAATTGACATCTGTTACAATTTTCCAATTTGAAAACTAAGTAAATAAACTACTAAGTTTGTTGTCATCTTAAACATAGCTCAATTGGCTAAAATATACCTTCAATCAAGAGGTAAGATGTTTTTTCGTCCTCTTTTTAGTTTTTGAATTTTGTTTCGTTATTATAAAATAAAAAATAATAAAATGTTTGAATCTCTCACTTTCACGTGTTGTTGAACTAAAAAAAATAAAAAATAATAAATGAGGAGTGATGCTACTTTAGAGAAAAAAAAAATTATAAATCTTAGATCATCCCAAACTATGAAGATTGTCGTAATTATACTTTCAAATTAAAAGTTCAATTGTGCATTGGAAGTCACTCGTATAGTTTAGGGTGAGATTGTCGAAGTCAGCATATCACTCAAAGATAATTGACATGTTTTAATTTTCTTGAGGGAGGATGTTCAAGATCTCTACGCCCCCCATTTAGTTTTTTTTTTTTTTTTTTTAATTATGCTTGTTTTCTCGCCACTTCTTTACAATGAATTTCATCTTTAAACATTTGAATTTTTAGTCAAATTCTAAAAATAAAAACAAGTTTTAAAAAACTATTTTTTTAAAAAAAATTAATTTGTATTTTAAAAACACTTACAAAACAATAGGTGGAAGTAGTGTTTATATATAAGCTTAATTAAAAAAAAAAAAAAAAAAAATGGTTATTAAAAGTGCCAATTGGCAAAAATTTGACTTTGTCTCTCATTGGTTTTTAATTCCCCTCTAGATTTCTTGTTAACCCACTAGTAAATATCATGTAATGTAAGATTATCACTAACCAGATTTTACCCAAAAAAAAAAAAAAAAAAAAAAAAGTTATTTATTGTACAATTTTTTTTTTTTAAAGTTTGAGTCCTCCTAATACATCTGTTAATTTTGAAAACGTTAAATATGTTATGGACATATTAGACACAAAAATGAAAGTTCACAGATCTACCGAGACCAATATAAATACATATAAAGAGTGTAATAACTTAAAAATGACAAATGTATAATAGTGCTCGCATATACGACAAGAACAAGCACTTAATTTCAAATATAGCAACAAAACATTCTAGATTTACAAATATATGAAAAAGAAAGTAGTTTCTGCCTCTTACAATGTCTCAACTCTACACGCATCAATTTATTAGTGAGATACTTGATAGATGTTTATCATTGATTTACTTCTATCATTCTTTTTAACAAGACGTCTATCATTTTATCATTTTCACTAATAAACACTTATTTAAGTTAGTGATAGACATATATCATTAAAAAAAAATGTCCATTACATATAAAGGTAAAAATGAAATTACATAAAAAAATATCGTAAAAAAATTGACAATCTTGCACAATTGTCGTTATTATATTTACAAATATGACAATTTGAATTACTATCAATTAAAAATGTTAAATTGAACATAACTCAATTGATATACTAATGTGTCATAGTAATAGAAATACATGTCCTACCGCGACAGAATTTGTAACTTGCTATCCTCTTGCCTAGCAGGCAGAACAGCTTCCAACCTATTTACGAGGTATCTATTATTAGTCTTTTTTTACTGTAATACCTTGTTTTGACTGTATCGCACTATGTATACAGAAAAGACAGTTCTTTTCTATTCTATTAGATTTGTTAGTGATCTCGGCTCCTAAGATCAGGCCGAAAGGCGTAGTCGATGGACAACAGGTGTGGCTAATACCCGAGGCATAAAAGAAGCATTTTCTACGGTATATTTTGCTTTAAGACGAAAAATTAGATCAAAGTTTACTTCCTTGAATTAGTAGTGGGACGTATATATCAAAAGTTAAGTGTGAAATTTGAAAAACGAAGACTTTCGAGAACAAATATTGGACCGGAAAAAAAAGGGGCCGCGAGTACAGTGTTTGAATCAATAGAGAACCTTTTCTTCTGTATCTCCAATTTCTGGATTATTATATGATGATTTTTTTGCATATCAACAAATTTACATGATACATCAGAACAAGCAGTTCTCCCAGAATGTATCCTAATTTTTGGCCTAATTCTTCTTCCAAAAGCGATTCCCCTAGTAGCGGCGAGCGAAATGGGAGCAACCTAATTAATGCCGGATAAAAAGGATTTTGGTTATAGTTTTCCTTGCGGGTCAAATTATAATTGTTCAAGTTTGTCCTCTCCGAACCGCAGGAGATAGTGTCTTCGATCATAATTCAATTGACATAAAAATGTGTTTTCGACTCAATTATTGGACTAAAAAAATATTCAAGATAGTTTATATATATATATATATATATATATATATTTGAGATAGAAATAATTAAATATAAAAATAAAATAAAAAACAATCTCTCATTTTATTTATTTATTGAGTATTTTCTTTCTCTCTCTTAGTTATAGTTTTGCGTGCTAACCACCAACATCAATTTACACGACAATATATTATTAACTTTCGCAAACACATTGATTTTATGACCAAACCGTAAAATCCACTATTCATGGGGGTAGAATCGTCATTTACTCCACGTCAACCTTCCATAATTACTCTTATTTATATAATTCCAGAATATCAATTAATTTGTATTATTTCTGCTGTAGCCTGTTATCTGTATATCAATAATAATAACAAATAATAATAATTACAAAATAAGAATTATACCAATAATGTATCCTTCCATGATTATTGACGTGAAACAAAGAGTATTCAATTTCTTTTTCCAACCTTTTTTCAATAAACAAAAAGGAAAGTTACCCATATAAATTATAAGTTCTAACCTAAAATTTGTAACACGTGTCGTGTGTCGTGTCAATAAAATTTACAATAAATTATAAGTCTAGTCATTGATTTTTTAAAGTCTCGTAAATATTGAACATTCAACCTTAATGAAGTAGTACATGATAATTACAGTTGAACTATGCTCACTTTGATACAACTATGCTCACTTTGGTACGATCAGTTAAGTTGTGATTTTTTTTTTTTCAAAAATAAATTTTAATTTTGTGTCTAATATATGTTCTATTTGATATTTTAAAAAATCAACAAACTTGACAAAAAAAAAAAATTAGTTAGACCATAATTGACATGTACTTTCAACTTTCCAGAGTAATTGACCTGCACTCCTTTGAAGTTTAAATCTTCATCTATGGGTTGTGCTAACAAAAAAAAATAGTCAAACCGAGCATGTCATGCCTGTGATTAAGAGATGAGTTCAATCTTCACATTAATTAAAATATAGTTGCAAAAGAAAATAAATAAATAATAATAATAATAATAAGATAGTATTAAATTCTTAAAAAAAAACACTAAATGACTTGTAATTTAACCTAAATTTAGAAAATGAAGATTCTTGATCGGTTCAATATTTTCAGTTAAGATTTGGTGTCGATTTGATTTTCAAGATTTTGTTTTGATTATATTTTCCTCGATTCTGTTTTTTTTTTACTAAATTTTACTTGATTCTGTTTATATTTTTTTTCTCAATTTGGTTTGTTTTGATTAGGATAGTGTTAAATTTAAACCTTTTAAATATATATGTTTTCAAATTTAAATATTTTCACACTTTTTTGGTTTTAAAAAATAGCTATAGTTTTTTTTCTTTTTCGAAAGGTATTTAATTAGAAGATTCAACCGAGCACAACTTTATCTTTATATTTTAATTAATGCGAGATTGAACCATGACCTCTTAGTCAAAGGTACGAGACACGCGACAGAAATATTTTTAGTCTTTCAAATTTCACATTTTTTTTTTTTGCCATTTATAAACTTTATCATTTCCTAATAATAATTTTGGCAATCTTCATAGTTTTCCCTTAAACTAATGTGTTGGTTTAGCATAAGTTTTTAGCTAAATTCATTACCCATATTTTCGTCAATCTCTTCCGCTATTTTTTAGGCAATAATAATGGCACGGTTGTTTGGGGTGGGATAGTATAAGTCGTTTCCAACGAGCTAGACTTTAAACCTAACCTTACAATTCAAAGTTTTATTTTACTTTACAAAGTCTATGACAACCTGAGCATAACTACATACACTATAATCGTACCAAAAAAAAAAAATGTTCGAATTTTAAAAAATATTGCATAAAAAGACTATTTTGTCCCTCAATATATTTTTATTTTCATTAATAATTTAAAAACGTAAATTCAACGATTTCAAATATACTCATCTATCCTTAAAAAAAAAAAAAAAATCTCCATTATACAAATTTCAATAACTAAAATAAAACTTTTAAAATTCAACCACCAAAATTTACCAACCAACTAAAAAGTACTATTATTAAAAAGTCCATTTCCAAGAGATAAAGACTAAAAAAGACAAAGTATTATTGTTTTTTTTTTTTTTTTTAATGAAACCCACCAAGTCACCAATATTACAAAACTTAAAAATCCATGTCATCTCTAATTATAACATGGGATCCATGAACCATAAATCATGATACAATTAAAAAAAAAAAAGATTGATATAAAATAAAATGGTTACAAATATACTATAGAATAAATAACAATATCCCATTATTAAAAAAAGAAATAAAAAATTTGTCAAAAAAAATAAAATAAAAAGGAAAGGATATATAATAATATATTTTTAAGAAATGGTTTGACTGTGTAGCGCCACGTGGCAGCTAACAGCCAAGTTCGAAAGCGACGTTTTTTATTTTCTTCCTTTCTTTTTCCTTTTCGCCGGTGGGTTTAATCTTTTAATCATAATGGAATTTCGAAATCCAAACTTAAAAAAAAAAGAAATGAAAAATTGTAACATCTGTCAATTTAAGACCAAAATAATTAAAAAAATATAGCATTTTTTTTTTTTTTTTTTTACAAATATGGTAATTTTATTTTACAAATATCGCAATTTCTATCCCTGATAGATAGTAGTCTATTAACTCAATTTTTTATAGAATTTTGTCAGTGATTATCACTGATAGTAGTATATTAGTGATAGTCATATATCAAAGATAACAGTCTAATATATCAGCTCTCAGTTTTTGACTATCACTGATAGTAGTATATTAGTGATAGTCATATATCAACGATAGAAGTCTAATATATCAGCGATAACATTATATAGTGATAATCACTAATTTTTGTGTTATATTTGTAAAATGTTTTAAATTTTGTTATTTTTGTCATTATTTTGGACATGATTGTTGTTTATGTAACCAAAAAAAAAAAAAAACTAAACTTTAAAGTTTGTTTCAAACATAACTTTAATCTTTAAAATATTATCTTTTATTTTTCATAAATGTTTCAAAACTACTCTTTAAGTTAAAATTTCTATTAAAATGTTGGACGAAAAGTCGACTGAACACCAACCTTTCGAAGTTAATCAAAATAAACATACTAGTTAACACCGCATCGTTTCAAGTCATTTTAGTTTTTCGTCAAACATTCTAAACTATTTTTATTTTAAGAATAGTTTTAAAACGTTTACGAAAGGAATTGCGTAATATTGTTTTTTTTTGTTCTTTTTTGTTTTTAAGATTAAAGAGGTATTTTGAAACCAGTGACAAAGTGAAGGTGCATTTTTTATAAGATTTAATTACAAATTTAGTCTGAAACTTTTAATTTTGTGTTTATTTAGTCGGATATCTTCAAACTTTCAATGTTGTGTCTCGATTTTTCGTCTATTCAACATTTTTTAAAATTAACAAATCTACTAGTTATGAAATTGAAAGTTTAAAGTCGTATCTAGGAGATTGATAATTTATAAAAAATATTGATTATGTGAAAGATTTATTAGATACCAAATTAAAAATTTATGAATATATTAGATATTTTTAAAGAAAAAAAAAAAAAAAAAAAATCTCTCGCCGTTGTTTTGTTCCTAAAAATTTTCCTCGATATTTTGATTCTTCATCCTTCAGAGTTCAGCCCACCACCACTCGCCACTCCACAACTCAGCAGAGTCACTGAATCCGAGTTCACAAATCATCGAAATATTCATAAATCTCTCTCTTTTCACCTTCTTCTCTTTCTTCTCTTTAGTCTTTTTGGCCAATTCCTTTGTGGGTTCGTTGTCTCAGCTTCTTCTTCCACCTCCATTTGCCGTTTTAACGCCACCATTTTTGCCCCTTTTCATCCTTTCTTCTTCTTTCTCTCTACCCTTTTCCTCATTTCCTCTGTTTTTCTTGGAACTCGCAAAGAGAGGTGAAAAAACTTGCTGGGGTTTCGTTTTTTTCTTTGAAATCGCCTTGTTTAACTCTCAATTCTTCTTCCATTTCGTTTCTCTTTCACTCGGATTCTTGCCTGTAATTTTGATTCAGAGATGATTCTGTATCTCTCTTCCATGGCCACGGCTTTTGTTGTTTGATTCTTTTGATGCTTTGATTGACCCCCCCCAACTCGTTTTCTTAATTACCCACATCTTGATTTTGGGGTTTTTGGCTAATTCTTTCGATTTTGATTGTTGGGTTTGAGATTTGGTTAGGGAATGCAGGATGTGGTTTGAGGATTTTGGGGGGTTTTGATTGAGATTCTCTGTTGCCGTTATGTGGGGCGTAATTTATGCGAGGCGTTTTTTTTGAAGGGTTCAACGATGATTTTCCTCAAGATTCTAGGGTTTATGCGTTCGTTTGCGGCTGATTTATACTGGGTTCGGTCCAATGCTTCTTGGGATTTTCAAGAATTTGTGTTGTGATATGGTTTCTTTGCTCCTTTAGCTCTGGAATTATCACACATTATCGCCATTGGAGCCCAATTTAATCAGGTACTTGCTCGTCTATTTAATAAAATTATCTTGGTTTGCTGAAAATTCGAGTAGCATTGCTTTCTGGGTCAGATTTAGAATCCGCCATTGTTGTTGCCTTGCAAAGCTCTAGGGTTAACTCTTGATTCTGTAACGTTGAAGAATCTGATTTAGATTCTTCCATTGATTCTCCTTAGAAGGGTTCTTTTACCAGTCTTCGAGAACTTCTTTTTCAAGGATTCCAAAAGGGAAAAAGTTATATCTGGGAGAGAATAAGGATTTTGCAACGGTTCAAATTTGTATCCCCTTCTTCAAAGCTGCTTTAGGGTTTTGGCATTACAATATATTTTCAGCTATTTTTCCGTTTTGAATTGATTAATTTCTCTCTCGCCTGGGAAGGCATATGATTTATTGCCCATTGGAAGATCTTTATTGCGTGTCCGTTATCACTTTTTGGTATTTAACTCTCGTCTGGGAATTGTTCTCTTCTCTGGTTGAGCTGAAATCTACCTGCATTGCTGTGAGTTGTGAGATTTCAAAGCATCCATGGGGCTTCCGAGAAGTCTCGTGGTGATGCTGATTGTTCAAGTGTGGTTCTTGTTTTTGGCTGATCCGATTGTGGTGGTTCGGTCAGCCGATACCGGGTCTTTTGCTTCGGCGCGATCTCTGGATGCTCTTCTCCAAGAATATGCTTATAAGGCTTTGGTTAATCCGAAAACTGGTATTCCTTATGATGCAGCAGCTCCCTCGAACTTGACTGGGATTAGCATTAGAGCTATGAGGCTGAGGAGTGGCAGTTTTAGACGGTACGGTGTTGAGTCGTACAAGGAGTTTGAGATCCCGACGGGGGTTATCGTGCAACCGTATGTCGAGAGGCTTGTTTTGGTGTATCAGAACTTGGGCAATTGGTCTGAGGAGTATTATGCATTGCCTGGTTATACCTACTTAGCACCAGTGTTAGGCCTTCTTGCTTACAATGCCTCCAATCTCTCCGCAACGAATCTTCCGGCTCTCGAAATGAGAGCTTCCGGGGACCCGATACATGTCAAGTTCGACAATGTCAAGTCCCTCCCGCACGGGTCCGTTGCGAAATGTGTTTGGTTTAATCTTCAGGGAACAGCCAATTTTAGCAGTGTGGAGTCTGGAAACACATGTTCAACCATCCAACATGGGCATTTCTCTATCGTCGTTGAGTCGGTCGCTCCTTCCTCCGCACCATCGCCCGTAATCCCCAATGCACCACCTTCAAGCAAGAAAAACAACACGAGAGTGTGGATCATAGTAGGATCTGTGGTGGGTGGAATATTGCTGTTGGTGTTGCTCTCACTCCTCATACTGTGGCTTCGTAAATTAAAGGAAAGAAAGAAAATGGAACAGATGGAGAGGGCAGCAGAATTGGGAGAACCTCTACAAATGGCAACAGTCGGCGAAACGAAAGCTCCAACGGCGACGGTGACGAGGACGCAGCCAATGCTCGAGACAGAATACGTGCCTTGACCGACTAAGACTACTCGAGCTCATCCGGTACTTCAAAACATATTCATCCATTTTAGTAGATCTCTCTTTTTTTTTTCTTTTTCTATTGATTCTCTTTGCTTTTGATGTGTTATTGAGATGGTATTCTTGTGAGTAAGTAAGTAAGTAGTAGAAGGTTTTTTAATGCTGATTTTTGTGTAAATCCTGTTTTCATTCCTGATACCTGTATGATGATGATTCATTGTTTTCGCACAAAAATGTACTGAGAAGATAGATTCTTCTTCTTCTTCTTTGTGTAATCTGCTGAATTTGGTTTATGCAATTTTTTCAAGCTAATAAAGAGATTCTCAAGAAATGTTGTGTTTTTTGTTTGAGCTCTGTTTCTTTTGTGTGTGAAGTTAAGGTTTCGTCGGTGGCTTCTGTGTTTGACTTACCTGACTTTACAGAAAAGTGACAAAACACACGGGAAGGCTATTTTTGTTCTTTTCTGGTTGAATTTTAATAATGTTAAAAACTTTGGAGTATAAATTTAGTCTATGTTCTTAATGTTGTATGAAACTTGAGACAATGAGATGTCGGTTGAGTCTCAACTTTAAGTGAGCATAGTTCAACGGTAATTGACCTGTACTCTTCTTTCGGAGGTCGGAGGTCAAATATCCCTACCTTAATAAAAAGAGGGTTTGGTTAAAATACCATTTTGTTCGTCCTAGTATTTTTAAATGTCTAAATTTAATTCTCGTACTTGCAATATTATAAGTATGGCCTAAATTTGAACATTTGAAAGTATATGAATTGAAAGGGAATGAATCTCAAAGTATAATGACCAAAATGATATTTTAACTGAAAATTTTCTCAACTAAAACAAAAGAATTATTGATGGAATAGAACTTAGAAGTATATACTACACCAATACTATTTTTTATAACAAAAGAATTCTAACTTTTTTTTAATACAGTTGTGACTTGGACAAAACGATCCTTCTTTTTTATTACAATAACTTTGATACCCTCTTATCTATTTTTTTTTTTTTTTTTTTAAACATGTGACAATCTTTCTTATGCAATTTCATATTAATGAAATTATTTCTTATTCAAACAAAATTCTAACCCTTTTTTCTAGTACTTAATGATTCATTCAATCTAAACTCCTCATAGCTTTAGGCTTTATATTTCCTTCCTCTCTCTTTTTTGTTGACACTGACATGTTGGATTTTTGTCTTTCCTTTCCATTAATATTTAAATTCAGGATTTTTTTTTCTTCATCTTCACAATTTTTTGTATATAAAAAAAATCCCAAAGAATTTGATTGAGAAGGATGATTGGGGATGAAGTGGTGGGCCATGGAGGAGGAGAGAAAATGGAATTTTGGCAAAGCAAATATAAAGAGTTTTTTTTTTCTTCAAAACCTTGACCTGATCGAGGTTGGGGGCATAATTTTATGTCAATTGAATTAAGTTGGATTTAGACCGACAAATCACAGCATTTATTAATTGGCCAATTTTTTTTTTTTTTGAATTAAACGCTGCGTTTTGGTGGTTTGAAGAGTAGGCAAATTGTTTCAACTTTGGAAAATGGGAGAGTTTGGTGAGATAGGAAAAGAAGAGACGGTCAGTTAAGCATTCAATTTGTTAGAAGACAAGAAATCCAACTCTGCAGAAAGGGATGAGATAGAGAAAACAGCAATTTCCAGCCTAATATATATAATATAATATATATATATAACAAAAAATAGGTCAAATAACAAATTTAGTCTACAATACTCATTTTTATTTAATTTCTAAACTTTAAAAAGTTTTCAATTATGTCTTTGGACTTTTGATTTTGTTGTAACGGATAAGTTATTGTTTGATCCTCATCGATAATCTCTATTTTGTAAATTATTTAACAAAAAAAACTTGACTTAGTGTGTGTTTATTCATTTATTAGATGAGTACACAAATATTTGAAGCCACATGCAATAGGTAAAATGATCAATTTGAACATAACTTAACTGGTTAAAATACTCGACTGAAATGTTAGAGTTTTGAATTCCTACCTCACATGTTGCACTAAAAAAAATGAGTAGGTAAAAAATAAAATGTTGGAATTCAAAACAAATTCAATTTCATGTTAAACAATTAAAGAAAAATTAGCAACTAGGATTAAATTACTCATTATGTAAAATTTGTAGACTAAAACATAATATGCGAAAGTAGAAACACTATTAATATCAATACACTTAAAAGTAAAAAAAATGAGAAGTAGAAAATTAAAAAACTAAAATAAGTTTTATATCATGGACATTAAAGCATGTGAAAAAAAGTAAACCAACTTCGAGAAATGAGTTCATAGTTAAAATCGTCACCAAATATGTGTTAGAGACAGACTCTGGAACAATTGTGACCTAACTTGATATGGTAGAAATGAGTTCATAGTTAAAATGGTCACCAAATATGGTAGAGACAGACTCGGGAACAATTGTGACCTAGTTCGATCGAACACATACAAATATCTAAAAAAGAAAAAAGAATCAAAATCTTATACAATATTAAGGTATCAGCATTTGATAAAGAACATCCTCAAGAATACATATAAGAAATATGAATAAATAAACAAGAGACCAATAGTTGAGTGTAATGGGCATAATACAGGCTGTATAACAAGCTAAAAAGGGCAAAACAAAGACTCCAATTCTGCTTTTTGCTATTGTCTCTACCATTGTCTTCTAATTATTTTTATATTTTTCTTTATATATTTTTATTTTATAAATAAATAAATTCTACTTTTTGGAAAGTGCCCTACAATAAATGAGGGTAGGCTAGTTTAGTACTGTTGTGTTGTGGGGAACTCAGAAGCTAAAGGCAAGTGTAGATTAAGAAAAAGACAAATAAATTCACATTAGGGCTCTTACTATTTCCAATCATATAACAAAACCAAAATTCGAACACAATTATAGTATACATTTCGTCCTCGTACTTTTATTGAAGTAACGATCCATTTTGAAACAATTAATTAACTCTTTCAATTTTAGAATCAATAAAAAAAAAATTGTATTGATCTTTAGTATGTAAGAATCTAGTTTCTATAATTGAGGTGCGTGCAAGATGACTCGGACACTAACGAATATAAACAAAATCTAGTTTCTATAATCTAAGAAAACTACATTTAGTCTCTAAATAGTTTTTCAGCATCACAATTTACAAACACAAGGAACTCTCGTTACACCTTTTTTCACAACAGTAGAGACTGAATGGTTGCAAATTTTAAACTAAAAACTCAAAATTGTTACTTCAATGAAAGTATATAAACCGAATGCATTTTATAACCCGAATAATATCTCAAAGCCCATGATTATACACGACTTGGTAATTCAGAATATGCCAAGGGAGGAAGGAGGAGATTCTTTAAGAGATTGGATCCACCATCAAAACTCGTGGAGTCTTATCTCCTTGTTTGATGTTTTTTACTTTTGTAGGATTAAGTCCTGAATTTTAACACGTAGGGTGGAGGAGATTCGAACATCTGACTTCTTGATCGAGAATATATGAGATTTTTCTGATTTGTTTTTAGTTCAACACATGATGTGGAGATTTAAACCTCTGATTTTTTGGTCGAGAATGAATATGTCATAATCTGAACTATACTCATGTTGGCTAAGTTGATTTTCCCGTGTTTATAGCCTCAAAAGGTAAAGAAAAAGACCTAAATGTTCGGCTTTCAAGCCAGTTTTCCCAAGTTCACATACAGCCACAACCCCTCCTCCTTTCTCCCATTCCCATTGTGATTGGAAATCCATACTCTCCCAGCTTTAACTTGTACAGTTGCCACCATGTCCCACTTCTGTGAGACCTTTTCAGGGCAATTATCACAAGACCTGATATTTTTTTGTTCAGCTAAAGAAAGTGGTCAGAAAGGTGTTCTTATGGAATAGTGGTGGAAGAGGATCAAAGTATGGCCAGGGTCTCACTACACCTACCACCACATGCCCTAGTATAATTCCAAACTAAATGAGGTGGGTGCTGCCAATATTTCTAATGCTCTTTCACCAACATTTCCACCACTATTTAATGCAAGGTCCACTTCCTAACAGAAACTCAAACTACACCAAGAAAATCATTATGTCAGTATCACTGTCTGTAAATTTATGGTAGTCACTCTATATCTGTAAACAGCTACTGCCATTAGCTATGATTCAGTCACATCAAACTATCATGCCTTCTACAACACAACTCGAATTCTTGTTATTATTACATCAAAATCTATATCATGCAATTTCATATGGGAAAAGGGTGAACAAAAAACAAAAACTTACAAGAATTCCAAGCTATTCATCAATCATTGAGTACAGGGTTTTTCCTGCTCAAGGAGGCAAGAGCTAGTTCCAGAAAACAGAAACTCAGAAAGTCAACAACATTCAGGAGAAAATTTACTTTGATATAGAAAGTAATTCTTGATGATCGATTTTACATATGTTCAGATCAAGATAGGAACAATGAAGAAAATAGACAATGTATGGCAGTGATCATCAACGCACAGACATCTGCATTCTGCAATAAAAACTTTTATTCCTTCATCAAGAGTGCATCCGCCACAACTCCTGCACCTAGGACTACATTAGCATTAGTTCTAAATTCAAGGAGTCTCCTCTAGTATAGTGAGTAAATAAAAGGAAAAAAAAAGACCAAAAAGCTTCCGATGCAAAGCTGAGAGTCCGTTTAATACGCCATACAAGCTCAGTAGGAAAGATACCCATGAATTCAAATTGAAATCTTGCACAAAACCTAAAAGTGAAAGTGTGCATGTGAGCAAGGAGTTTTACAATTGTTCGAATTTCAAAAGAGTGCATTTTGAGTGTCAAGAATGTAACAGGAAAAGGGTTTTGGCATCGTTCAAGTAAACTTCCATGTTTTACGGAAGACATACATGAGGTGATATTTCAGAAAGAAATCCCTCCAGTGCAGTAGCACCGCAAAATTCACCCGACAAAAAGAGGAAATACAAGTCAAGTCTATGCCTAAAACTGTTCAGAAGGGACTAGATTAGGCTTTAGATATCAATGGAACTTGTCCCAAAACTTCTAAAAACTTTATGTCAAAATGGGCACTAGAGCTTCCACAAATCCAAATTTCTAGATAAACTCCAGGAGTTATACTGGCACAGAAATGGTTATTCTTAGGGGTAAACAAGTGAATCCAGAAAACCAACTAAAACCAACATCGGCCATCGGCTTGAACCACATGTCAGTTGGTGTGCCCAGAAAGTGCCTTTCTGACTAATCGACATATTAAGTAAATAAATTTAAATCCTGCTCTGCTCCTCAACATGCATCGTTTGGCTTCCCCTCTTACCTCCTGTTTTTTTATTTTTTGAAAATATTATCACTTTAGTTTTCTTTTCCTGCACTGCACATCCTCCCTCTCATTTCCCAAATCTGAACCAGTCCTAACTCTCATGCATTAACCTTTATCTCAACTTCACTCACTCTTCTATCAGTCATAGCATCTCAAGCCACCATTGCCACCACCGTTTTCAGTCCCCAAGAATTCCTTCTCATTTCGGTTTTAGCCGAAACTGAACCAACCAAACCGATGGTCAATTAGTCGATTTAAATAAATCGCCAGAAGCTGTCAATTTACACTATGTGGAAACTGATAGGCCAGTTAATGGCATCGGTTTGGACCCAAAGCATGTTTTTATAAGCTACAATTATTTACCTTAAACAACCATCAGCAGCTAACTCAATCGTATAGCATGGCAACACAATGGATACATAAACTAGCTCAAATCTGCCATCATACTTTGTGGGAACAGGGAACAAAGAGTTATGGACCATGTGACCTCGCTCTTGGAGTGCCTGGACTTTCTTTATAATCAATCTCCTTCATCAGTCATGAGGAAAGTGTTTCCACGACTCCCTTTGACTTATGTTTGTGAGATTGTCTTATTATCAAATACATACACGGTGGGTGGAAGGGAGAGTATTGAGGGTTTTTAGGTGGGTAGTGACTAGTGATAGAATCGGGCTCCCGCATTTTCAACTTGCTGACGATATCTTTTTCTTTTGCTTGTGGGGGGAGTTCCTTCCTTAATTTGAACCAACTTTTGTCCTTCTTTGATGCATTGGGTCTCTAGATTAACAGAGGAAAGAGTTTGGTAATTTGAATTAAGTGGGGTGTGAGGTGAATCACCTCCTTGTCTTGTATCTGAGGACGGGGAGTATTGAGTTCTTGGGCTTCTTGAGTGGGGTGTGAGGTGAATCACCTTCCTGTCTCATATCTGGGGCTTCCTCTAGATCATCACCTGAGGAGATGTAGGTTTTTTGGAGCTTGATTTTTTAGAAAATTCAAAAGCGTCTCTCTCTCTCTCTCTCTCTCTCTCTCTCTCCGTGGAAAAGTTTTTTTTTTCCCTAACAGAGGTAGACTTACCTTTGTTCAGGTCGTTTTGAGTGGGATTCCAGTCTATTTCCCCTCTCTTTTTAGAATCCTAGTGTCGGTATGTAAGGATAAGGACGTGTAGAAGATCTTGAGGTTGATGAGCGGAGAAGGTCTCATTTAGTCAGTTGGGAAGTGGTTCTTTGGCCTTTGGATGTGTGTGTGTGTGTGTGTGTGTGTGTGTGTGTGGGGGGGGGTGGGGGGGGGGGGGGGGTACCAGAACGAGACTTCATTGGCGAAATGGTTATAGTGTTTCTTCTAGAAGTCTAATGTGTAAGGGCATACGGTCATAGTGACCAAGTATGGGCCACACCCTTTCGAGTGGGTCTCATTTAGTTAGTTGGGAAGTGGTTTCTCCCAGTTTACTTCTTGGGAATGAGTCGACGACTTATTTATGGGAAGACTGCTAAGTGAAGGAGACCTCTTTGCTATTTATTTCCTCGCTATCACCTTTCTGATATGAAAATGCACCATGTGGCCTCTGTTTTGTCTCTTCCGAGATCTTTTCCTCTTTGTCTTTCAGGCTACATTGTCTGTTGATGGATAGGGAGTTATTGGAGGCTTCTGAGTTGCTGGTTTTGTTGGGGGATACTCATGTCTTTTAGGGGAGGATGTATTTCCGCTTTTGGACCCCTAGCCCATTACAGGGTTTTTCTTGCAGCCCTTTTTATCGTCTTTTGTGGCACCCATCCCACCCCCCATGGTCCTCTGTTTTATTCGCTTTGAAAGGTTAAAACTCCCCAAGAATATCATGTTCTTTGTTTGGCACGAGAAAATTGACACCCTAGATTGTGTGCGAGGCACTATTCTCTCTATTTGGGGCCTTCGTGATGTTCCTTGTGTAGAGGAGCGTAACAGGACCTTGACCATCTTATATGGAGTGGCAAGTTTTCCCAATCGATTTGGGCTTGTTTTTTTTTAGTCAATCAGTGTTCCCATGGCACGCAGTGATGTTGGAGGAGGTTTTGATGCATCCCCCCTTCAAGGATAAGGGCAGATTTCTTTGGCAAGCATGTTTTTATGCTATTTTATGGGTTATTTGGTTAGAGAGGAATAACATAATCTTTAGGGGGAGAGAGATCTTGGGAGGAGGTTTGGAAGACTAGTAGATTTAATACCTCTATGTAGACTTTTTTTTCAAATTTGTTTCATAATTATTAGTTAGGTATGATCCTTTCGGATTGGAGTCCCTTCTTGTAGCTTGAGGGATTCTTTTTGTTGAGTTTTCTTTTATGAACTTGTACCTTCTTTCATTTTTCTCAATGAAAGCCCGGTTTCTAATAAAAAAAAAAAAAGATACATACACACTGAACCTCGAGTATCCAATCCAAATCAACAGCTTGCAATCTTAGCCTAAAACTATTTGCAAACATATCATTACAATAATACGGATGCCTTCCATAAAAAACCATACTGCATTTCAAATCGAGGGAACAACAACTACCCACCAAGAAAGAGGGTTGTCCTAAAAGTTCCATACCCCCAAAATTAACATTCTCAAAAAGCAAAAAACAGGAATAAGAACGCACAAACAAGTACCAGGAGATGCAGGTCTAAAAAATCAACTATGAGAAGCAGCAGCGGAGAAATTCTCCACGAGTTTCTTATCCCTACGTTCCATGGCAACGTCCCACATATCATTACCGATGTGCTTCGGCTGCAGAAAAAAAAACGAACAACAGAAATCAAAATCCGAAAACTGATTACAGAGATCGTTGATCGGAACTCACAAAAAGGGGATCCAAAATCAAAATCAAAACGAATAGAAAGTTAATTACCCGGCCATGGGCGGCTTTGTGGATGTGATATTGAGCATTCCCCATTATACAGAGCATTCCGGCGATAATTCCTAGAGGAAGTGCCGCTTCCAGCCATCTCCATGCCATTTTTTTTCTTCTCTATCTCTCTTCTTTCTCTCTCAACTGTGGAAATTTCGGGGATCTTCCGATGGCTACTCGAGCTCGACGATATATCTCGCAGGGCTTTGTGGGCCTTGGATTGAGTTCATATTCGACGTAGATCCAAGGCCCGTTTATTTAGTGGCCCAATCTTTGAAGACGGCCCAATAATTCTTTTTAATCAATTAGGGTTCTACCGCGCACGGAGTTGGGGTAAGTTTACTCACTGTTTAACCCACAAAATTGTTGAACTCGGATAAAAAATATCAACTCCTCATCCTATTATTTTATATTTTAATATTATTTTAAAGGATGACAAGAGAAATTATCATTTTTAATGGGTAGTTTTTGAAGAAAACAAAATTAAACATGTTTTTATTTGAAAAATGACAAAATATTATAATCTAAAACGATGATTTTGACAAAAATATCTCAAAATCCTAACAGAAACTCTTGGAATCCTGCCAAAGCGAACATGACTCAGCTGACATATATATGTGTTGACGACCAGACTCCGCTGACATATATATATATGTGTTGACGTCCAGAGGTATGTGATTTGAATCCTCCACCATCAATGTACTAAAAAAATTCTTAGAATTAGTCAAACCGAGCATAGCTCAATTGACATAAGATTGAGCCCGTGACTAAGAGGTTATGGGTTCAATCCTCGTATTAATTAAAATACCGTTGCAAAAAAAAAAAAACTCTTAGAATTCTAATCTAGTCTCTAAACCCTACAAATAAGATAAAATTTGATTTCATATTTTTATTTGATTTTATTTTTTTTTAACTTTTTTCAAAACATCATAATGGACATAAATTCTAATATTTGTGTCTAATAGATCCCTAAATTATACAACAAAGCATCTAATTGGTTCTTGAACCTTCAATTTTGTGTCATTAAACTTTACAAATAATAAATAAATCATTAAACTTTCAATTGTATTTATAATAAGTCACTGACATATCCAATAATTGTTTTATTTTTAAATTAAACGAATCTATTAAATATAAAATTAAATTTTGTGTAAAATAGATTCGTGAATTAAACAAAAAAAAAATGTTAAATAGATCGAGAGTCTCTTTAAAGTTCAGAAACGACTATTTGATACAAAATTGAATAAATGAGATTAACTCCTCTCTTGTTATAACAATAATCCGCCTTCGTTGACTAATAGTTTAGGAGATAACTATTTGGACTTAGCTCATAGAAGGGAGTTTATCTTTAAAAAAATAATAATAATAAATAAATAAATA
The DNA here is from genome assembly GCA_028017165.1 of Herpetospermum pedunculosum. Classification (NCBI taxonomy): domain Eukaryota; kingdom Viridiplantae; phylum Streptophyta; class Magnoliopsida; order Cucurbitales; family Cucurbitaceae; genus Herpetospermum; species Herpetospermum pedunculosum. The sequence continues at coordinate 60,054,378 of CM051525.1, forward strand.
ATTTTGGACAATTAATTTTATCTAAAAATTAATAAAAAAACATCAAAGTGTAGGTAACATGTTACCCTTGTGCCAAAGTGAGCATGGCTCAGCGGGCATATGTATGTGTTAACGACCAAAGTGAGCATGGCTCAGCGGGCATATGTATGTGTTAACGACCACGAGATCTGTGGTTCGAATCACCTACCCCAACGTACTAAAAAAAAAAAAAAAAAAAAAAATATTTATCCACTTTAAAAAAAATCAATAATGCAATATTGAGCATATGCACTTTATTGACATAAATTTCAATTCTGTTAGTGATTTTCTTAAATCAATAAATCAATAATTACTCTCAAATAATATTAGTGGTGTATATTCAATAAATTATGATGTTTTTTTTTTAATTTTTAAACAAGATGTATTTGGTTTTGTTAATATTTGTTTTACTAACTTTAACATATGTAATTATTGCCAAACCGAGCATAGCTCAATTAGCATAAGGTTGTGTCTGTGACTATGAGGTCATGGGTTCAATCCTCGCTTTAATTAAAATATCGTTGCAAAAAAAAACATATGTAATTATTTGGGAGCACATTTTCATAAAATATATTATTTATATCTTTAGATATGAGTTATTGACAATTCAAAATGGTCAATTATATTGTAAACAAACTATATATATATATTTTTTTTAATATAATCAAACTATAAATTAAAGTCTTGTTTATTATTCTTAAAAAAATGTTTATTAATTAAAAAACAATTCCTAATTTATATATATTTTTGTTTTGTTTTGTCAACATCGACGACATTTCGAACTTCTAAAAATAAAATTCATAAATTAAAATTGCAATTAAATTATTTTCAATCTTGTAGCAAAACGTCGTAGTTTGAATTTTGAAACTCAGACGGAAAATAAAAGGTGGACTCCAAGTTTGTCTTATTATCCAGCTAGGACTGAATTTATTTACAATCAGACCCTTCTACTTTACAATATTTGCAAAGAAGGACCTCCTCTCCCTCTAGACGCAACGCAACTTCCCTGGAGTGCATGGTGGACACGTGTCACCATCCGCCACACTATATACTTAGAGAAGGATAAATAATAATTAATTATTACATAAGCTTTTTCCCTAACATTTTTTACAATTTATTACAGTTTTTTTCTTAAACTCTGTCGTCTATTTATTTTGATAGTATCTTTAAAAAAATTGTTATGACTGAGGATTTTTTTTTAAAAAATAATGTAATTTAAATAAAAAAAATTAAAATAAGATAGTTTTGAACCTATATTTAAAAGTAGGGTAGTTAAATCGTATATCTGGACAACAATTTCGATAACTCATCTACAGGGGCGGACCTCTGAAGGGACTAGGGGGGGCCACGGCCCCCCCAAAATTTTTGATTTTCTTATACTCGTAGGCAAAAATAATGCCTTAAATATATACTGTTGTTATTAAATACATTTTGGCCCCCCTAAAGTAACAAAACTGCATTCTGCAGCAGTGGTCATTGTGCATGTTTTATATTTTGTTGTGCTTCGAAACTCAACCACAACAATAATTTATTAATTTATTTGCTTTACATTTTCTTCCATATATGTATATTGTTTTAAAAAAACATGGTTCTCTTTTAATATTTTGTTTATATATATTTAAAAATATATGAATTTATTTACTTTACATTTCCTTCCATAAATACATTGTTTTCTTTTAATATTTTGTTTATATAGATTTAAAAATATATAAATTTCATTCTTAAAAATAATTAAGACCTATTCTTTTCTTTTAATATTTACTTTTATATAAAAAAAAATTAATTGAAATGTCATTGTAGTATCTACGTGAGAGTTATATTATTTTAGTCATTGTAATTTCAAATATCTAAATTTAGTATTCTTCGCACTTTAAAAAAATCTATTAACTTTTAGTATTAGTTTATTTATTAACATTTTCAAAAGTAATTTAAACTATATTAACCTCCCTTTTATAAATTTTGTAAACAAATTTATGTTATATTGTGTTTTTTTTTAATATATTTTTTTTAAAATGTCTAATAAATGTTTCAACTTTTAATTTTGTGTTTAATAGACCACGAACTTCAAAAAGAGTTCAATATATTTTTTAACTTTCAATTTTGTATTTAATTGGTCCTCAAATTTTCAAGTTTAAGTCTAATATATCCTTGTATTTATTTGACATTTTTTAAAATCTAGGAATTCATTAGAACCAAAATTGAAAGTATAGGGATGCATTAAAGACTATTTAAAGTATAGGGACTCGATTTTTTTTTTTTTTTTTTTTTTTAATAATATAGAGACGAGCAAAACTATATGATGGTATTAAGTTTATTTAAACTTAGTCCGTAAGTCTTTGATACACTCACATATGTTTATCACTGATAAATTTTTTTTAATGTCAACATAATTTGAAAGTGTGAATTCGAACCTCTGGATTTTTGGCGATTTTTTTTTAATATTTATATACTCTAATTTTTTGGCCCCCCAAACATCAATGTCTGGATCCGCCCCTGCTCATCTACCATGACCATAAATTTTAAAGTAAATCGCAGACGTTAGTCGCGAATAAGAGCTAAATCGTATACCATGCAAGGATTTAAATGTCGATGTCGACGTAAACATCGAATTCTCAATTTTGTGGAAATGTTGATGGAAATATCGATAATATGTCGATGTCGATAGATATTTCTGGAAGATTTTTTTTTTAAAATTATTAAAATTAATAAATAAACATTTTACACTTTTAAATGAATTAAAATACATTTATTATAATATTATATTTACGTTAGGTTATATATATATATATATATATATATATATATATTTTTTTTAATACTTCATCGATTTTGTACGTTTTTATGAAAATGTCGATTCACCCATCATGTCGATGTCGAACTTATAGATATGTGGAAATGTCGATGAAAATATCAACATGTCGACGAAAATTTAATACTATGGTACTATCATATACACGATTTACTCGATGTGCCGCAACACGTGAAAGAAGACATGAAACTCATGTACGTAAAGTTATGGATATAATGATTTTTATAAAAATTAAGTGTAATATGAAATAAATTAATATTGGATAAATTTTGACTTTAAACTTAAATTATAATGTTTGATAAATAATATTAAATTATTGTGATTGAGATATTTAACTGAGGCTATCAAAATTTGTAGAGAATTATAAATGAATATTTCAACGTTATATGTTCTCAATTTAAATAATAGTTTCTAGATTTGTTTTCACGTACAAGAGAAATAGCTACGAATTAAAAAAAAAATAGTATAATTTAAAAAATGAGTTGCATTTAACTAATTAATTTGAAAATTTAGGAGATACAATACAATTTGGTTGGACGAAAAATATACAAATTAATCTTCATTCTTAAAGGATAAAATTAAAATTTTAAATTTGGTTAGGAAGTGGATTTGTTTCTACGAGAATTTTAAAAGTTAATAGGGAAAATTTTAAAAAATGTTGCGAGTAATGTGTTTTAAAAATTGATTTTAATAGATTATTTCGTAATCAATGCAACCTTCAAAATAATTGCAGATAATTGTGTTTTAATTTATTTATTTATTTATTATTTTTTTTTTTTTTTTTGTAAACTTACTGTTTTTTAAATTTTAATTTTAAAATTAAAAAATAAATTATAGTGTTAGATAAAAAAAATATATAAAATTGTTTGACTTTAATTTGACATGTTATTTTTATATTTTTTTTTTTTTATATATTTGTATATAAAATAATTGAATAAACATTTAAATGATTCAAAATGTCATTTATATGAGATGAAATAATTGTGAAAAAAATATATATATCGAAGGTTAGATAATTGAGTGTTTTTTTTTTATAGTTACGGGATCAAACTCCCACTTTAAATTAGAAAGGCAATACGTTGAGCCATTGCACCGATCGGTTGTTTATGTTGATGGTTAATATTTTTTCATAATTACTTTTTGACTCCTGCAAAAGCAATCCTAATGAACCCTTAATCCCACACACACAAAAAAAAAAAAAAAAAAAAATACATCTTTATTTATTTATTTAAAATTTCAAAAATATTTTAAAGAAGTACAACATATGGAGAAAAAAAAATGTTAATAAGGTAACCTAATTTTGAAATGAAAAGATAATGGAAAAAAAGGTTTTTTTTTTTTTTTTTTTTTTCAAGAATATAAGGATAAAGATTTGGGGATCTAAGCTTTTGATAAAATATGTAATGTTTTGACCAATTGAGTTGTGCTTGTATTTTTGAAATAACAAACAAACTTCATTAACTTAACAAATGACCCCGTAGGTCTACAATTATTACAATCCATCATGTTTGAAATAATAAACAAACTTAATTAACTTAACAAATGACTTGTGGGTCTACAATTAGATCATGTTTACTTCTTATCAAACATAATGAATCAAAGGTAATTTTGACTGTGGGACTCGATTACGATTTGAGGACGTTTATCAAAATCTACCAACTTAATCAAAGTGTGGGTCCCACTTCAAAATTTGTAATTTTATTACCTCATTTATCTACTATATTGGGGTGTTCCATGCGATTACCATTCAATATTACATGGGCCATACTTTTTTTTCTCCATGTTTGTCCCTTTCTCTCTCTTCATTGAAAGAGTCCTTGTTCATCTCCTTCACTTTGTTCTTCCTCTTCTTCTTCCTTCCAACGGCCAACCTCGTCGCCGCCGCCCACCTCACTCCGCCAATCTCTCCGTCGTCGCCGCCCATATGTCAGAGTTTCTTTTTCTTTTCCTTAAAAAAAATGAATTTTCTTATTCTTTCTCTTTCAACCAATGGATTTTCTTATTCTTTCTCTTTCAAGAAATGAGTTTTCTTTTTATTTCTCTTCCAAAATGTGAGTTTTCTTTTTCTTTCAACAAATTCTTTCACGCCTCATCACCAATCTCATTTCTCTTTTTTCTTCACAAGTTTTTTCATCCAAAATTTGTGGGAAAAAAAAAGAAACTCATTTTGATAAAAATATGAACAAATTGTTGGTATTGGATATAGATGAACAAATTGTGGAGAAAATAGCGAAATTCATTACTTTAATGTTGAAATCCTTGAAAATGGGGGTTGCTTTTCTTTTGCGAGGCAAAAACAGAAATGGGTTAATGGAGGAGATAAGAGATTGAAGGACAAAAAATGAAGAAAAAATAGAGAATAAACGGAGGGAAGTGAAGATTCATATTGAAAGATGGGTTCACGAGTATCCACACGAGTAATGCTAAGAAAACGAGTCCACACACGATTAAAGCTATGGTAAATTCACGAATGATTACGTGCAAGTAAACACCATCCATGAAATTCAGATTACGTTTGAATTAGCCTTAAATAACACATATATATGTCAGTTGAGCCATGCTCGCTTTGACTTTACGATTGAAGCTTTAATCTATTACAATTGATTTATTATGATTGTTGGGGAAAATGCATTACAGAGGAGTAAACATGACCTTATTACAATCCATCATTAAATAATGTAATAACCAATTTGGAGTCATTTCCTCCAAAATAAAAAAAAATTATCAATAATAAAAGTCTCAACAACTATATTATGAGCGTCAAACCGAGTATAGCTCAATTGACATAAAGTTGTGCCCATGACTAAGAGGTCATGAGTTTAATTAAAATAACTTTACAAAAAAAAAAAAAAAAACTATATTGTGAGCCACTCTATTAATGGTCTGGGGGACATATTGCGACTTGCGACTTGTTGCGTTGAATCTCCATTACCAAGGTCTTGAGTTGTCTACTACTCCATTATAAATTTAAGGTTAAAATATCATTTTGGTCCATATACTTTGAAACTTGTTATATTTTAGTCCTTGTACTTTAGGATGTCCAAATTTAGTTCATATATTTTCAATAAATCTTAAAATTAGTTCTTACTATTGTTAATTTTACTATAAACAAAAGTCAGTTTCTATTGTCAAATCGAGTATAGCTTAATTGACATAAAGTTGTGCATTTGACTAAGAGATCGAAAGTTCAATCCTCACCCCACATTAATTAAATATCTTTGCAAAAAAAAAAAAAAAAAAAAAATCTTGTTGTGTCTTTTATGGCATGAAAATTATTCTTATTATTTAACCGATCTTGATAAAAAAAAACAAAGAAAAAAAAAGTTAACCCAAAGTACATGGACCAAATAATAGTTGAAATTATATTGAGGGTAGTAATTTCAGTTACACCATAATAGAGAAATTGCTCCTTCCGACTCCTAAAAAAAAACTCTTACGGGTCAATCTTCTCTGCAAATGAAAAATAGATCAATAACCTTAGAAAAGTAACTCATACATATTTTTTTTTATTTTATTTTTTTTTTTTTACATAACAATCAAAGAAGGTCTTTTGCCAAAGTACTCGAAAGCAACAAAGGTGGGCTTCCTCCCCCCTCATTACTAGCGCGACGAGCCCTAACATGAGCAACTCAATTTTGAGAACGATAAATATGATCGAAAGATAACGTTGCAACAAAAGCAACCTCATTAAGAATTTCATCAACAATAAGACTCACTTAAGAAATGTCTTCCACTTCGCCTCTAATAATTTTGATCACATACAGGCAATCGGACTCCACATGAATGTGACTATGGCGGTCCAACGAAATGAATTCAATGCCCACACAAATTGCTAAAGCCTCAAGAACACTAATCGACCACTCTTCCCTAGAAGATCAACAACCAGCAGATATGACAAAACACACCTCGAGTCTCGAATGATCCACGCAATTGCTCCACGTTTCTTTGATGCATCTCATGACGCATCACAATTTAGTTTCTAATGGCTCCGGGACGGAGGAATCCAACGCCGATCCACAACATCTGCCATGCCTTCCAGGTCCTCATTTAGGTGTTTCGATTCAGCTCCTCGATAATCCTCATATCTTGGATGCATTTGTCTATTACAACTGTCAAAATTTGGGAGTAAGCATGACCCCCTTAGGGAGGATTTTGTTTATGTACTCCCAAATTTTCCAGATTATTATAAACAAAATATTTCTTGACGATTCATTAGCTTGATCCCACAACCACTCCATATAGTCCATAGAGCTCCACCATTTCCTCTGAACGTCAGAGAAACTCAAATGAGAAGGCAAAAATTTAGTCAATAAATGTTTTGTCAATTTACATTTCTAGAACAAATGAACGGTAGTCTCCTCATAAAGATTACAAAGAACACATCCCTTTTATATTTGCATCCCTCTAGCGACAATATTAGATATGTTGAGGATAATGTCATGGAACACCTTTCAGCAACAAATCTTGATTTTGGAAGGAATTTGGACATTTCAAAAGCTCTTCTTTCTCGTTTTTAAACGATCCATATTGGATTGAGAAACCTCACCTAAACCTTTTTGGAGAACTTACACTCCCACATAACATGAATCATTGTTTTCTTTTTTTGTCTTGCAAAAGAGACAAATATGGTTAATATCCACCCATTTTGTTGATAATATTGGCACGAATAGGGATGATGTCTTGAATGATTTTCCAAACACAATTTTTTGCTTTAGAGAGAACCTTGATTTTTCAGAGGACTTCTATCTCCCCGAACCTTGTGAATGACTGGAGTGAGAAGCTCGCTATTAGCCAAGTTTGTTGCTAGGTGTTAGACACTTTTGACAGAAAACAAGCCTTTTGGATCATTGTTTCAAATAATATTGTCCTTGGAGTTTGGGCTACCTCTCACTAGGCTAAGGATGATTTTTGCATCTAGAGAGGTAAAATGATGGGTGATATCCTCTTCCTTCCACGAGCCTCGATCATCCAAGAGGGAATGCATGAATCGACCTTTGTAAGCTTCATGGACTAGGACGAGTGTGTTGCTCCCAACTCGATTGAGCCAATGATCCTTATCAATAATTATTCGTCTACCATCCCCCATTTTCCATATAAACCCTTTCGTGAATAAATCTCTCCCCCAAACGATGTTTCTCCATGTTCGGGACAAGTTGTTTTCCAACTATGCATTCAAGAAGTTCTCATCCTTATTCTTAGACTATAACATAAATTAAATGCTTCATTCAAACGTCTTAAAAAAAGTCACATGTTGCATAAAAAATTCTACAATTCACAAAACATCAACTAGAAAATAAGAAGAAGAAAAAATTGAAGTAGCAAAAGGAAAAAAAATGATTTTTTTTTGTTCAAACCTACACCTCAGACACTATTTTCTGATTCTCAGGCTTCCCAACACGACACCTCAAACAATGTTTTTTGATTCCCAGGGTTCAGAACACTGCACCCCAAACACGATTTTCTAATTTTCAGGGTTCAGAACACTGCACCCTAAACACTGTTTTCTGATTCTGAGGGTTCAGAACTCTCCCAACAAACCCTCAGGGTTTTGATTCTCAGGGTTCTAAACCCAAAACAGGGGCCCAACAAACACTTTTTTTTCTCTACAGGTTTTTATCCAAAACTTGTGGAGAAAAGAACAAACCTATTTTGATAAAAAAGATGAACAAATTGAGGAGAAAAAAGAGAAACTGACTACTTTAATCTTGAAACTCAATTGAGATTGACGAGTATGCGTGAAATGATTTGTTGAAAGAAAAAGAAAGAACAAAAAAAAAATCTTTGAAAGATAAAGAAAAATAAAACTCGTATAAGATTTTGGCGCAACGTTTTGAAATAAGATTGGCAGGTCGGAGTGAGGTGGACGGCAACAACGAGATTGGTTGGAGTGAGGTGAGATCCAATTGAGTCGCCCCAAGGTAGAGAAATGGGGTAATTGGTGTTAGGAACAACTATGGTTCGAGTGGGGTGGGATCCAATTGAGCCACCCCAAGGTAGAGAAATGGAGTAATTGGTGTTAGGAACAACTAAACTCTAGTTATCTACACATTGTATCATACTATCCACTTTGGGCATAAACCCTCATGGTTTTGCTTTTGATTCCACCCCAAAAGACCTCATTACAATAAAAATGTTGTTTCTTACTTATAATACCCATGATCTTCTCATTTACTAACCGATGTGAGACTTTGTTTGCACTCACAACAATTGGATTGTAGATTTGGAGGTGAGACCCACACTTTGAACTTACTTTGACATTTCAAGAAAGAGAGAGAAATTGACAAACATGTAAAAAAATAAACAAAAAAGGGTGACACCAACATAATAATCAATGATAATCCACAAAATCTAAGGGTAAAGAGATAGAGTAATTGGATTGCAGATTTGGAGGGGAGAGACCTACACTTTGATTACATTAAGGGTGCGTTTGACTCCCTGTTTTGGGTTGGGGTGATTTTGGGTTCTAAACCCAAAACCATGTTTGGGCCAAGGGGTTGGGAACCCCGAGTTTGGGAAGCCAAACCCATGAGTTACTCCTCCCAAACCCATGATTTTTTTCTTATTATATTGGTGTAGTCCACCATTTCTCTCCTCACATTTCTCATAATTATGGTGGGTCCCAAAATTTCTATTTCCATTTTTCTAATTATTATGGTAGGCCCCACCATTTTTATTCCAAATTCATCATCTCTAATTAAAATATTCATTTAATCTAATTAACAATAACTCAAAATATGTTTAATTTTCTAATTGTAAGATGAAAAATATATATTTTAAGCGATAAAAAAAAAAAATTCTAGTTTAATTTTCACAACGAAATCCAGTTCGATTATTTGAATTGAAAGTAATATACACGGTGAAGTGAGATTTGAATAAAGCGACCAAAATATAATAACAAGTAGTCAAATTATAATAATAGCCGCACAAATAAACTATCAAGACTAACGTTCATTTTTGCCACTGTCATTTTGAGTGTTTTTTGCCACCATCATTTTGAGCGTGCAATCCTAAATCGGATTGGGGACCAAGATTCATTTTTTTTTTTTTTTTGTCAATTAAAAGAAAAATTATATCCTAATTTTGGCCAGTATTGCAACCAGTTTCTTTTTTTAGAAAACAAAAAATTAGATCGTTGCAATCTTAGCCCAGATTGCAACCATTTTTTTTTTCTGGTAAGATTCTTGGCTTCAAATTTTACTGAAATTGTAAAGTCAAATTATTCGGTTTATTCAACTTTAAATCACTCATTTCTATATTGTTTCTTTAGTTCCTCTCCCAACCTTCTCAAAATTTATATTAACATTACAAGAATTAAAGAGTTTTCTTTGTTCATCTATGAACCTTCCCCATTATAAATTTATAATCATAACATCACCATAATTAAATAGTTAATGGTTAAAGAGTTTTTTTTTTTTTGTTCATCTTCCAACCTTCTCCAAAATTCAAAACTTTTGTTTTGATTTAAAGTAAAAAAAAAAAATGATAGTGACAACAAAACAACGTTAGTCTTGATAGTTTATTAGTCAAGAAGCCTATTCCTGATAATAATCTCATTTATTCATGTTAATATTTTAAAAAATAACATTTAATTTTTAAGTTAACAAATTAAAATTAAAAAATAATAATGATTAACGATATTCTGTTTTTTTAAAAATAGAATGTGATTTTCCTCTCATTATAAAATTAGAACTTTTTTTTTCAATCCTAATTTTTAAAATTTCTTCTTCGTTTTATAATTGATGTGAAACTTAAATTTATGAAATGTTTGAAATTAAAAACTTTAGTTTGTATTTAGGGAATTGAGAATATTATCCTAATACAATAGGTTGTTGTTTCATTCTTGTTTTCTTTCGGATTTTTCAGTTTTTTTTTTAATTCCTTATCTAAATATGTACTAAAAAAAATCAAACCAATTGACCTGACATGTTATGTTTTTAGAGACGTTTGAATGAAGCATTTAATTTTTTAATTCATTATCCAAATATATATTTGATTCTTGTAAGCAATGTTTTGATTGTTGAAAATAATTTTCTTATTCTTAGACTATAACATAAATTAAATGCTTCATTCAAACGTCTTAAAAAAAAAGTCACATGTTGCATAAAATTTTTTACAATTCACAAAACATCCACTAAAAAATAAGAAGAAAAAAAAATTGAAGTAGCAAAAGAAAAAAAATGAAGAAAAAAAATTGTTAAAACTTGCACCGCAGACACTGTTTTCTGATTCTCAGGCTTCTCAATACTGCACCTCAAACAATGTTTTTTGATTCTCAGGGTTCACTGCACTCCAAACACTGTTTTCTGATTCGGAGGAAACCCAAAATAGGGCCCAACAAACACTCTTTTTTACCTATTTTGATAAAAAAAAATGAACTTGAGGAGAAAAAAGAGAAACTGATTACTTTAATCTTGAAACTCATTTGAGATTGACGAGTATGCGTGAAATGATTTGTTGAAAGAAAAAGAAAGAAAATAAAACTTTGAAAGATAAAGAAAAATAAAACTCGTATAAGATTTTGGCGCAACGTATTGAAATAAGATTGGCGGGCCGGAGTGAGGTGGGCGGCAACGACGAGATTGGTTGGAGTGGGGTGAGATCCAATTGAGTCGCCCCAAGGTAGAGAAATGGGGTAATTGGTGTTAGGAACAACTAAACTCTACGTATCTACACATTGTAATGATACTATCCACTTTGGGCATAAACCCTCATGGTTTTGCTTTTGATTCCACCCAAAAGACCTCATTTACAATGGAAATGTTGTTCCTTACTTATATACCCAATCTTCTCATTTCCTAACCAATGTGAGACTTTGTTTGCACTTACAACAATTGAATTGTAGATTTGAAGGTGAGACCCACAATTTGAATTTCCTTTGACAATGTAAGGAAGAGAGAGAAATTAACAGACATGTAAAAAATAAACAAAAAAATGTGAGACCAACACAATAATCAATGATAATCCACAAAATCTAAGGGTAGAGAAATAAAGTAATTGAATTGCAGATTTGGAGGGGAGAAACCTACACTTTGATTACATTAATAGATTTTGGTAAACACCATCAAAACTAATGGATGTGGGTCCCACCATTATTAACATGGATTGATTATGTTTGGAGGAAAGTAAACGTTGCATAAATTGTTATTTCCACCCGGACTACAAGAATTTTTTAACCTAAACATTATTAGAACCGTAAATATTGAGTTCTTGAGTAAATATCAAGCATAAAAAATTCCTAATTTTAATAGGACTGGTTGCATAAACAACCATAGACTCAAAATAATGGCAAATATAATAAAATTTAAAACATTTTGTAAATATAGCGAAAAATCAGTGACTATCACTGGACGCAGATAGATTACTATCACTCACAAAATTCTATAAAAAACTGAGGTGATAGACTACTACCCGTGATATAAATTAACATATTTGCAATTTTTTTTAAAAAAATGTTATATTTTTAATTATTTTATTCTAGCGGTTACAATTTCCCAATTTTAATATATAATTTTTTAGATTTACTAAATAGTATTTTAATTTCCTTTATTTCACTCACTTCTATAGTACTAACTTCACTGCAGAAATTAAAAAAAAGACCTAGATATTAAAGAAGTAATTTCAGAAAAAGGAAAAGAAAGAAAGAGAGAAAATAAAATTAAAAAAAAAAGAAAAGAAAAGAAAAGAAAACGACGACCATTAACATTCCTAGATTTTCTTCATTTCGGCTTCCATATTTACAGGTATCCACCCTTTTACTCCTTAGCTCCGCCTCCGCCTCCCTCGTCGGAGCTCTCCTTATCCACCGTCTTCTCCGGCGATATCGCCGCCTCCATCTTCCAAAACGCCTCTTCCACTTCCCTATCCCCCAATTCTCAGAACATCAATTTCTGCTGATAGTTCAATAAACTCAAAGCGATGTCAGGTATGTACAGTACCAACTTCTCCCCTGCAAGAACTGCTTCTCCTCACATCAGAACTACTCCGGATGTCGACAGGTACCCCCCTTTGATAACCCACTTCCGAGAATTTCCCCTTTTGTTTTTCTTTTGTTTAATTTAACGATTCTCGAGTTTGCTCATCTTGATTGAGTCGATTAATCGTTGTGTAATCAATCTCCCTTTGGTTCTTTGTTCTTTAATCTGTAGTCAGTACTTGTCGGAGCTACTAGCGGAGCATCAGAAGTTCGGCCCCTTCATGCAAGTTCTTCCGATCTGCAGCCGACTTTTGAATCAAGGTATTGTTCTTCTTTGAGTTTTCGTTGTTCTGAACGTTTGTTTAGTGATTTTGAGCTGTTTAATTGTTTTGGTGATGTATGTTTGTATGTTTAGATCGGGTAGGTGATGGATTTTGAGCTTCTTAATAGCGATTGTTCTCTTTGCCCTCGAGTTTGTTTGACTGTTGAATTGTGCATATGTTAGTGATGGATCATTTCTTTCACATTAGGTTTTAAGGGATAGTGTTTTGATCAATGATTCATCCTCCTTTTAAGTTTGTTTGTATCTTGTTTTCAGTATGTGCTGAAGAAAGAAAAATGCGTGTTGGCAATTGCTTCTTATCTTTGGTCACTTCCTTTTTTTTCATTTCTTCTTTTTCTCTCTTTCATTACTTAAAAAAGGTAGAAATGAGTTGTTTTGTGTTTATTTTCTATGTTAGTTTACAATAAAATAAAAAAAAAATCACTTGAAAATATCATTAAAAAACAAATTATTAAATTTTACAATGGGGTATTTCTTTAGTTTGATATTTAACAAGTCTTTTATAAGGGAAAGATAACACTTTGTTAATATTTATAAAACTAAAGATAAGAAATATGAATGAAGAACTTCTAGTTTTCTATTATTCGCAGTTCAAATTTTAGGAATGTTTCTAAATATTGAGAATTGAGAGTTTGAACTCATTATCAAATGCATATCTTTTTCGAAATAAAGAGCAAGCAATGCAAATCAGTGAGTGAAGACACCATCAAACGAGCTGCTTCAAGCTAGAGTGCTTGCGAAACTAGGCTTGAGTGTGTATTTGTTGGAAAATGTCAAGTTAATCTTATTGACCTTCGTTTTGTAAAACTAAGCAGACATTTGCATATTGGTAGCTTTTGTTTTGACTTGTGGTGTTCTTGCCTTGCTCTTCTAATTGGTTTTCTATCCAACATCTAACTTGAGTTTTCAGGTGTTGGAAAAACCTTAGCTACTTCTGTAGGGTGCTTAATTCTTCTAGCACATGATGTCCCACATGTTATACATGTCCATTCTGGTTGAATTTTCTTCTTAAGTTTTGGAGAGATATATTCTTTATACTAATTTCTTTAAAAAAAGGATCTCTACTGGTGTATCACCCTCACGAACCAATTTACCATTGAAATACCAAAAGTCTCGTGGATACAATAAGCTTCAGAAAACATTTTTCAAGCTTATCTGTTATTCCAGTACAAGCCTATAAAAATTGAAGTTTTTTTTTTTTTTTTTTTTTTTTTTGGATAAGAAACAATTTTATTGATGAGTGAAATTACAAGAGAGGGGAAAGAAATCTCGAAACCAAAGGAGTTACATGAGACTTCTCCAATTGGTAGTAAGAGAAACATAAGATTATGATTCAAAGAGAGTTAACAATTTGCACCATGAAAATGATAAGTTTTTTTTTTTTTTTTTTTTTTTTTTTCTGATTTGAAAATGATAAGGTAAGTAATGCTATCCAAGAGGTGGACAATATCTCTTTCCTTGCTTCTAAAAATACGAGGGTTTTGCTCGTTCCAAATAACCCAGAAAAAAGCTTTTATAAGAATTGAAGGTTAAGTCATTAAGTTTAATTTAGGATGTTATTTACAGCCAATATTTTGCCTACTCATCAGTAGTGGAGGTTCAAATTCATCTAAATTTTGTGATGCTGAAATCTCATGTTGACAATCTGTTCTTTGTTGGAAACTTATAATACCTTAGTCATTGACTTGAGAATTGAAGGCTGCGTGTTGAATTTGGAAAAGCTTTTTAAGTGAAGATTAATCATTTAAGGTCATGAAGATATGCAGTAGTTTTAGAAATAAATGTGCTAGAAATATAGTGCTGTAGTGTTAATAGTCATCTTGTATGACCGTCCTTGACCAAGATCTGTTCTTTAGGTTGCACTTGTACCTATGCCTTCTTGAGTTCTAAGGTTATTACTCAGGTGCCATTTGAACTTTAGGAGATCTCCTCGAATTCTTTGGCATGTGATAATCATATAATGTTTGGCCCGGACACTCAGGGATATAAAATTTTCCCCCTCCCTCCAAATTGATCCCGTTATAAATTTTATAAGTATTCTTGTCTGTAGTTAATGCACAAATAGATTTCAACATCTTCATTTTTTATATTTTTCTGCTTTTCTCTTCTGTCAGTAACTTCTCACTGCAAGTTCTTTAAATGCAGAGATATTGCGGGTTTCTGGAATGATGTCCAACCAGGGTTTCTGTGACCTTGATAGGCTTCGGCATAGAAGTCCTAGTCCAATGGCTTCTTCAAACCTTATATCTAATGTTAGTAGTACAGGTTTGAGTAACTGGAATGGTCTTCCTCAGGAGGTAATTACTATTTTAGCATCAAACTTCATTGGTAACTGGCTCCTGATACCTGTTGATCCCATCATTTTGAGTCCAATTTTACTATGTTTTGATATATGGTCTAACATATGCCATAAATAACTTGGTAGTTTAAAGGTAACATTGTAATTCCCCCTCTGAAGTAGGTTCATATTTTGAGGGATAGGGACTGCAATAAACGTCAAAGTGTGCCATTTTCTATAGCTTATTACGAAAGCTTGTTTGGTCCGTTTTAAAATAAATAAATATGAATTTTAGGGATCCAAGCAGTGAGAGGAGTGGGCTTGATATTGTCTTTGACTCAGTATTTGTTCTGGAATGGAATACATATCTCATGAAACTGCTAGTTCTTTCTCCATTTTGTCAATCATTTTATTTTTGTGTGTTTGTTTGTTCTCAATAAGGCAGTTTCATGTTCTCCAATATGACTGTACTAATAGTTAATACTATTTAATTTACTTATTGAGATCTTATTTGCCATCATATGCACATGTTAATTTAGGTAAAAACAAATATGTTTCCACAATCTGATTTTTCTCAACAGCAGTTAACCTGGAGGTCAAAATATGCGGCAGTATTGCTCATTAAGAGTGAAACTTGCCTATGTTAAGATCTTATCGGCTGGAGCACTTTACTAGCATGTAAACTTCCAATCGTGAAAATCTTACTCCAGCGACTTCCTTCAAAAATAAAAGAAGTGAGAGAGGATTGCTTTGACTTCTCCAAGTTTAGGCTTGTGATAGTGAATATATTTGACTACTTTTCACTAACTCGTGTGAGTGGTAAAAAATTTCTTCACCATTCTTTTCTTGAGGATTGCCTTACACTGGTCGCCCTTGTTGGTCCTCCACTTTAAAGTTCAACTAAAAGCATCATCTATAAGACCAAAGAGCACCCGTTTTGACGAAATGCAAAAAAATAGAATAAAATTTGTCAAGTATTTCCGTAGTAGTACGTGTACAAATCTAGATAAACCCAATGTTTGTTGCAAAAGTTGGTCTATCACTGCAACATTATTCAAAGTAATATCAAGAACACTTGAAAAATGTTTGGGAAAATATTTTACCAGGTTATTTCTCTCATGATCAATTCTTTCCTCTTCATTTGGGATCCCCTGATTGGTTATATTATCATTGCATACTGATATCTCCTGTGCTTCCAGTCCTCTTGTATGCTTATATATAGAATTCTATCTATGTTAATTAGTCTTCTGAATGGTTATTCTTAGTTTGTTCGTAAGTTGTATTAATATGCTAAAACCTTTTGAAATATACAGCAGAGATTAAGTAGACCCCCTGGGATGACAATGGACTGGCAAAGTGCCCCTGCAAGCCCTAGTTCGCTCACCGTAAAGAGGATTCTACGTTTGGAAATACCCGTGGATACTTACCCCAATGTAAGTTCTTTCAAAGTACAAATGTCATTTTATTTGCTGCACAAACACATATAAAAGGGTGGATATATTAATACTTGAAGTTTTTGTTCTTTGTGGATGTCAGTTCAATTTTGTAGGGCGGCTTTTGGGACCTCGCGGTAATTCCTTGAAACGGGTGGAAGTTACTACAGGTTGTCGTGTATACATTCGAGGGAAAGGGTCAATAAAGGATCCAGACAAGGTACTATAAGGATATTACAATTTTGGATTCAATGTATGTCATTAATATTGATTCACCATTCACGTGATGGATCTCTCAAGAGTCAAGACTTGTGAAGAGATATTTTGCTTCTCTCATTGGATTGTCATCATTCTGTTTTTTAGTAGTATTGGTTATAAATTGTATTCTTTCTTAATTTGTTCAACACTTACATTATCAAGGAAGAGAAATTACGGGGACGACCTGGCTATGAGCACTTGAATGAACCGCTGCACATCTTGATTGAGGCAGATTTACCAGTCAATATTGTTGATATAAGGCTCAGACAAGCACAGGAAATTATTGAAGAACTGCTCAAACCTGTGGTATGTTTTCAACCTTGGATACATTTTGGAATGCTAAACTGCTAATCACTGTTTTCGTTCTCAAAAGTAGTTCACACCCAATAACATCATGTTTCAAAGAGATTTAGGAGTGTTTTTTACCCAAGTAGTTGTTAGAGAAACATTTTATATCCGACAACCGTCTAACCCTACTACATTTGGTTGCCAAGGTAACTTGTAGGATATTAAAACCTAGGTAGATGACCACCATAGTTTGAACTCATTCCTTCTTGAACACTAGGCCAACACATGGTGATTAATTGTTAAGGAAACACTTAAAAACTCTTTTAAGAGTGTAGAACCAAATATCAAAGTGATTTGACATCAAACAATGTTTATTAAAGTGCTTTTTTTTATAGGAAATAGAAACAATTTCATTGATAATATGAAAGAGGGTTACAAAAGATATCCCATCCTGTTAATTACAAAAAATACCTCCATGAATTATAGAGGGTGGTAAGATCATAATTACAAAAAAGAGTAGTTAGCTTGCTCCGAGATATAGCTATTAAGGTCGTTGATTCTATGAAACGGTAAGCATCTTTGATCATGTCTCTGAAGATGCGAGTATTCCTCTCGATCCAAAGATTCCATATGAAAGCTCGGACAAAACAAAGTCAAAGGGTCTTTTTAGCTTTTTTGAAGGGGTGACCCATAATAAGGATGTAGATTAATGAGAGGATATTACCAGGACGTGGGTAAGACCATCCGAAGGCATCAAGTAGGAAGTTCCAACATTTTCCAGCATATGAACAGTCACTGAATAGGTGAATTTGAGTTTCCTCATTGGCCACGCATAAATGACAGCAATTAGGGGATAAAAAATGCTTCGGGAGTCCCTTTTGGAGCTTATCATAAGTGTTAATACACGAATGACTAAGTTCCCATATGAAGAACTTCACCTTTTTCGGGTATCTCCTGGTCCATATAGCCTTGTATAAAGGTGAATGCTCACATAAATCCATAGAAGCTAGAGCCGCGGTCATTGTTTATTAAAGTGCTTATAATCGAACTTTTGCTAAACTTATTTTAAAAGCAAAAACACACATATAGTTATTTTAGTCAAGCCTTGTGCTATTTATAGTGGTAAAACGTTATTTTAGTCAAGCCTTGTGCTATTTATAGTGGTAAAACATAAGGTTTTGATTGCGACTCATTTATTTGTTTATTAGTTAAAAGTTCCTTTCAACAAGCTATATCTAACACACGTCTGATTCTTTTGGCATGTGATTCATCCACTTGCAGGATGAGACTCATGATTACATTAAGAGGCAGCAGTTACGTGAACTCGCGATGCTAAATTCAAGTTTCAGAGAAGAGAGTCCAGGACCACCTGGTGGTAGCGTCTCTCCTTTCAACTCAAGCGGAATGAAACGTGCCAAAACAGGTCGTTAAGCGCTCATATCATTCTGTACCCTAAACAATTTCTACCACAGTCCAGAATTCGGTCACTTGTATACCTCGAAGTGAATCATGATCGACCGTGTGACAGAGCTACGAGAAACGGGAGGCTAACTTCAGTTCCTGGTGAGCCTTCTGCTGGTTTTTTCTCCGTGTTCCTTTATATTATTCTTGACAGAAAGACTAGAAAAAAGGTTTAAAAAAAAAGAGGGTGAAAGGAAAAAAGAAAAAAAAATTGTTAGTATTAGTAGGGGATTGTCATGTTGAGTGTAGGTTTGAATAGGTCAGTTTTCCAACAAAGTTAATATATTCATTGGATTTATTCTTGTGTTAGTGACTGCTGAGGAGTGTGTAGTTTTACATTATTGATGCAAAAAAAAAAAAAAAAAAACATTAGGAAGTGATGATGTAATACTATTTGATATTTGTTAGGTGTTGTATGCATTTGCAATGTCAATTATATTTTTGGACTGATATATTATTATGAAAGAACAGTGCAAAAACTCATACAAAGTGCTGGTCAGTTTGTGTTTGCTTTCAGTTTCAGAATATGATTCTCCTCCTTTCTTTCTGTCTTTCATTTTGTGAAAAAGTTGAGAACTTATGCCTTGACTATTCCTTCATGTGTTGCTTTGATTGACTTTTTAGTCGTTTTTGATATGTTCTTCGTATGTTCTTCGCTATATTCTTTGGAGAATTAGGGGTGTAACGGGTCAGTTCGGATTAGTCTTTGGATAATGCTGAAATCGAACCGATATATCGGTTCAAGGAAAATGAAAAACTGATGATGAAATCAACTTTCTGAAAAATTGATCGAACGGATTAAATTTGACGGGTTAACTAACAAAGCTAGTAGGTATTGATACAATTTTATCGAAATTGAATCGACCAACTTGAATTTGCTATATTTGCATTTATTTTGGGTCTGATTGCTATTTATGCGATCCGTCCTTGAATATTAGTATAATTAATTGGTTTTAAAAAAACATAAGGTAAATTATAGAATATTAAACATATTTATATTTGCATTTGGCTATCTAAAATTTGAAAAGGTAACTATTTTGTGTGTGTGTTTTTTTTTTTCAGAAAAAAGAAACTATTTTATTTATATGCAAAGAACCAAAGAGGAAAGGGAATCAATTTCTTAAGCTTTTTTTATATATATGATTAGACGAGTTTAGAGAGTTTTATCTGGCTTATGAATTTTTTTCCAAACAATTTTTTTTTTTTTTGAGGTACAAACAATTAAATTTTTTAAGCTTAAAAGAAGGATGGAATTTAAATATTTAAAGTAGATGTTTGGTTCACAATTAAAAAAAAAAGAGTTGGAAAATAATAAGTTATTATAAAACATTATTTTAGGCAACTATTGTTTGTAGGCTTAGATCTATGTAATTAATAGGATTAGCAAACTCATAATGAAATATAAGCAGAATTTCGAGACTTGACCTAGTGACCATGTGGGGTCTTAGGACTATTAAAACTCTTCTAGAGGGAATAATTTTTTAGTTGTGCGTAAGTTGGTCCGGACACTTACAAAAAAAAAAACATTCATATTCATATTCAATTTCTGTTTTTGATTTTTGGTTATTATTTTTTAGAAAACATGCATGTTTGATAACCAATTCATTTTTTAGTTTTTCAAGTTTTGAAAACGATTTTACATTTCTTAACAAAATTTAAAAACGAAAAAACAAGTGTTATTTTTTTTTAATTGTCAACAAGTTACATATAATTTCAAATCAAATATTTATTTATTTATTAAAATTGTAATCAAATTGTCATTAATATATATTCTTTTACCGAAATTTAGTATATTCTTAAAAAAAAAAGAATATTATTAATATTTTTTTTTGTTTAAAAATATTATTCATATAATATATTATAATTTTATTCAAATATTTTTTTTTAATATATTATACTTTAATATTATTGTGATGTTACACCAATGTACCTAGCCACTTTACTCAATCAACATATTTTATTTTACTGACTTTAGGGAGGATAAGCGTCAACTAAAGATTGTCTGATATATTAAACTATCGACACCACAAATTCTTTTTATTTTAGAGAAAATTATTTTTTACTCTAAAATTTCAATTCCATCAAATAATTGCACCTTAATTAAATTTTGATAAATTTTGCAATTTTTACCTTATAATAAATTAACATTCCTTTAGAAAATTAAATTTTTATTTTATAAAAAAAATACGAAACAAATAGTAATTATCCAAAATTTGAACTTTTGTTGTTTTGAAAAATCAGAATCCAAAAACAATTATCAAACAAGTTTGATTTTTTATTTTTTAAAAACTGAAAAACAAAAAACAGTTATCACATATATGATTTTTATTTGTAAAAAACAAAAAACTGAACACGTTATCAAACGGGGCCTAAGTTATACAAATTTATCTCGTGAACCAGCATCGCATAAAATTAAATATTTGAGTTTTATACCATCAAATACATTGATTAGGTGTACTAAAAAACATTGGTTAGGGAATAGTAGAATCATGACCTATTAAAAAACAAATCTATATAATAATCCATAGACTCAACTTTTTAAGTATATGTATTTTTTAGAAGATTTGAAAGTATATGTTAAACAACTTTAATTTACAAGCCATCTCAAAATTAAATGGTTGAGTTCTAAGCTACCAAATAGATTGATTTGGTGAAAGATTGATTTTGTAGGGTTGGATTAAGATTCATATAGTATAGTATAAACCAATACATAGTCTTGACTTTCTACCAAACAAATATAAATCTTGAGCCACAAAAACACGCTGAAAGATTAATGGGTCGTTTGATAACACATTCAATTTCTGTTTTTGATTTTTGTTTTTGAATTTTAGAAAACAAATCTGTTTAGTACTCAATTGAGTTTTTGGTTTTTAAGTTTTTAAAAACGTTTTTACATTTATTAACAAATTTTAAAAACCTAAAAACAAAAAAAAAACCGTTTTTGATTTCAAAATTTGAGGCTTTTTTTTTTCTTTTCAACTTTACTTAAATTATTAACAAATTAGATATAATTATTGAAATTATCTTATTTATTTATTTATTGAATTGGAATCAAATTATCATTAATATTTTTTACAATGAAAATTGTCATTAATATTATTAGTATATTCTTAAAAAAATATATATATATATTAATATTTTTTTAGTATAAAAATAATATTAATATATTATAAATTTTATTTAAATAAATTTTTTCTAGTATATTATATTTTAATATTATTGTGATGTTACACCAATATACTTATCCACTTTACACAATTAAGATATTTTATTTTTCAGACTTTAGGGTTGATAAACGTCAACTAAAAACTGTCTAATATATTAAACTATCGACAAAATAAATTCTTTTTATTTTAAGAAAAATCATTTTTTACCCTAAAATTTCAATTTCATAAAATAATTGAACCTTAATTAAATTTTGATAAATGTTGCAAGTTTTACATTCTAACAAATGAACATTATTATAAAAAAAAAATATATATTTTATAAAAAATACAAAACAAATAATAATTACCCAACTACTTTAAACTTTTATGTTTTCAAAAATAAAAAACATTTATCAAACAAGATTTCCTATTTTTTAAAATAGAAAACAAAAAACAATTATCAAACATATATGATTTTTAATAAAAAACAGAAAACTAAAAACAAAAACCAAAAAAATCAAAAAAAAAAAAAAAAAAAAGGGAATGAAACGGAGCCTAAGGAATTCAATCTTACTACTAATTCAATCGATTTTCTCTTAACTAAAAATGTCCCAAAAAAAAAAAGAAAAAACATCTTAATAAAATACAAACTACAAAGGACTTTATTACAAATTTCTAACATCTTTAGGTTTACTTAACTTTTGATAATAATAAGTTAAAGCGAGCATAGCTCAGCGGACATATGTATGTGTTAACGACCAAGAGGTCTGTGGATCTAATCCCCCACCCCCAATGTACTCAAAAAAAAAAAAAAAAAAAAAAAACTTTTGATAATAATAAAGTCATAATCCTAATATAAATAAATCTATATAACAATACATAGACCTAACTTTTTAACCATATATTACACTTAATTCAATCAAGTTTTAAACTACTAAATAAGTTGAGATCGAGTAAAAGATATATTTTACAATCTTAAATCTATGTAGCAAAATGAGATCAACAAATTCATAACCTAATATCGAACAAACACACAAATCAATACATAGACTCGTCATTTTATCTACACACTACTAGAAATCAGGGCTATGATGACAAATAAAAACTGTCATTTGGACTTTAGATGACACTTTTTTTCAGCCGTTATAGCCTCTGCCTTCTTTACTTTATAGATAACACAAACAGAACATAGATCACATGAGCCAAACATGTTTAAACGAATAAACCGTCAAGTCTCAACCTACCGAATCAATCAATTTTCTCCAAACTAAAACTACACACAAAAAAAAAATAAAAAGAATCTAAACAAAGTTCAAAGAATTTTATTTCAAATCACACTAAAAAAAAAAAAAAAAAAAGGGTGAAATTATGCCAAAATACCTCTCAACTTTGAGGGAGAATTCAATTATGTGTTTAAATTTTGAAAAGTTCTATTTTTACCAGAACTTATTCGGAAAATAAGGTTGGAAATTTTTTCCTATTAAAGTAAGATGAGCATTAATGCGACATCTAATGTGTAAAAATTGGAAGGCATAGCCAATTCGAGCTTAGCTCAATGGATACAATATCGATTACTCATCATCCCAAAAGGTCGATGGTTCAACCCCCACCTTGCAATTGTTGGCCTAAAAAAAACTTTAGAGAGAAACTTTTCGAAGTCCATAATTGAAGCCTACTCTAAAATTTAAATTTATTTTGTATAAATAAATAATAAAAAAAATATTATTCCGACCTACCGGATTCGAACCAGTGACCTAAGGATGACTTTGAGAATATTTAACCCACTACAGTCCTCCGCTCTACCAACTGAGCTAAGGTCGGATTTGTTACCAAATTTAAAACTTAAGAAATATGAATATAAAGAAAAATTAATTGGTAGAGTAACATTCGCTAGGGGTGATATCAGTTCGGTTTTCTTCGGTTTTGGGCCAAACCGAGAACCAAACCGAAAATCTCGATTTTGTCAAATGTAGAACCGAACCGATATCCAATAAGGTGTATAACCGATTGGTTCGGTTATTTGTCGGTTCGGTTTTCGGTTTGATGAACTATTTTTTTTTTGTTGCCCTAAGCCAAAAAAGGTGGGTGAAACGATGAGATTGAGAGAACAGAGAGATGGTGTGAGGAAAACATAAATCAAAACAAATTCCTTCCCACATTAAAATAAATTCCTTCCAAAATGGAAACAAATTCCTTCCCACATTAAAATAAATTCCTTCCAAAATCAAAACAAATCTCTTCCAAAATCAAAACAAATCTCTTTCAAAATTAAAATGCTACTGAAAAAAGAAAGAAAAAAACCGAGGAAGAAAAATGGTTGGAGTGGGGTGGGCGACGACGAATTTAGGCGGAGGAGGGAAGAAGAACCGATGAAGAAAAATGTGGAGTAGATGACCATGACTTTTAAGAGTGAGATCAACATAATAATTATGCAAAACTACAAATCTCTTCCAAAATTAAAAATGCTACTGAAAAAAAGAAAGAAAAAGAAAAACAAATCCCTTCCAAAATCAGAACGCAACTACGGTAAAGAAAGAAAAAAAAATGACAAGGTGCGATAGCAGATAGAATTCCACAAAGAAATTTGAAAAGAGTTAGAGTTGATTCTAGAGACGAAGGATAGAGGATGACAACTTCAAATGAAAAGAAAAAAAATAAGGAGGGTTAGGGTTTCTCAAAAGGAGAATATATATACTTCGGTTCGGTTCGATTTTGGTTGGATTTTTCTATTGAAAACCAAATCGAACAAAAAAAAAATCGTTTTTTCATATATACAAACCGACATGTCCAATTTTGTATTAAATAACCGATCTGAACTATTGGATCGGTTCGGTTTGTCGGTTTTTCGATTTTGACTATCACTCCTAACATTCGCTAACATTGGAAAGAATGTAATTGTAATATATACTTGGTTACTTGCCATGAATGAAATATTTTTTTTTTTTTTTTTTAATTTTTGGAAAAAGAATAAACTAGTTTTATATGCAAAATAACCAAAATGGAACATGATGAAAATATGATATTAATAGATGGATATATCGATATTGATTAATATTTTTTATTTTTTATTATTTAAATTAATAATTAAGTAATTAAGTAATTACTTTCGAGCTAAGCTATATATATATTGCTAATGATATCTTATATTTATATTAAGATATATATATATATATATATATATATATATATATATATATATATATTTTAAGAGTACTTATAGAAGACATCAGAGATATCCATTAGTCCTTAATATCGATGTCGTATCCTTCGATTTACGGATATGACATCGATATTAAGGATATATCGACATATCAGTCAAGTTAAAAGAGTTCTATTTGATTTAAGAATTTTTTTTTTCCAAACAATTTAATTTTTTAAGTTTAAAATAATGAATCAAATTTAAATATTTCAAGTAGATGTTTATAAGGAGGCGTTTGAGGCGCAGTGTGGGTTATTATAGTTGGTGGGTTATAATAATCTGTGGTTATAATAGTCCGTGTTTGGGGTGCAGAGTTGTATAGTCTGGGTTTAGTAAGTCTGTGTTTGGGGTGCAGAGTTGTTTAATGTGTGTTTAAAATACAATTTTTTTTAACATGAAGTTTGAAATATGTGTTTATGTTAGTTTATTTTTTTTCTACAACTTTTAGTTGTATTTGTATAGTTAAATGTATATTACATATTAATTTTTTAAAAGTTAAAAAAATAAATATTATTTAAAAAATCACAAATAATCAACAACAAGAGGCTCGGTGGAGAGAGAAATAATACACTTTTCTTTAACATGGAGTTTGAAATATGTGTTTATGTTAGTTTAATTTTTTTTTCTTCTCTCTTTCTTTTTTTTTTTTTCTATTTTTTTCACCCAATTTATCGATTCTTTATCTTCCATTTCATCCCAAATTTCTCTCTCCACCGAGCCTCTTGTTGTCGATTTTTTGTGATTTCCTAAATAATATTTATTTTTTTAACTTTTAAAAAATTAATATGTAATATACATTTAACCCGGATATTAAAAAGTTTCGAAAAAAATACGGTTAAAAAGCTAACACAGAGAGCTTCAATTTGATATCTAGTTTCACTATTTGTAGAGTTGTGTATTAAAAGATACAGATCGTCGAAATTAAGCTACAGTTTTGAAGTTTTCAGTCGTATCTTCAGTTCTGGGTTTAGTGAACTTTTCATAACTTTTGCAATATATATCTTTTGATACACAACTCCAAAAAATAGTGAAATTAGGTATCAAGTTGAAGCTCTCTATGTTAACTTTCCAACAATATCTTTTTTTGAAAATTTTGAATATCTGAGTAAAAGGATATCAAATTTTTAATGCACTCCTCAAAATAATCTTCAGTTCTAAAATTTGCAGAACTATAGTCCAACTTCGATGGTCTCTATCTTTTGATACACAACTCAAAAAATAGTGAAACCACGTATCAAATTGGAGCTCTCTGTTAGCTTTCCAACCATACATTTTTTGAAAATTTTGAATATCTGAGTAAAAAAATATCAATTTTTTAATAGAAGAAGTATGTACCGATGGAGGTCGTCTTTTGAAAAGACGATCTTTGCTTGCGTGTGGATGAAAAGACGACCTTCACTTAAAAGTGCAATATTTTTATAAATAGTTTCAAAGTTACCATATTTTTATAATAAATTTTAAAAATGCAATATTATTGAAAAACAACCCTTTATGTGTAAAAGAACTGGCCATCTTGTCAAGAAGGATTTTCTTAACCTAACTTTATATTTTTTATCAAGAATTATTATATTATATTTTAACTCCGTATAATAATTTGGGAAATTGTAGTAAATGACAATTTAAGACTTATTGTTTGCAAATATAGCATGTTTTTAAAAATTTGGCGGATATAGCAATTTCTATCGCTGATATCTTATGACTGATAGAAGTCTATCGCTGATCACCTCAGCTTTTTATAGATTTTTATCAGTGATAATAGCCTATCAGTGATAATAGTCTATCAGTGATATAATAAAGTCTATCAGTGATAGAAACGAGTTTTTTTGCCATATTTGCAAAACATTTTAAAGTTTGCTAAATTTGTAATTAGTTTGGGCCTGATTGCTATTTGTGCAACCAACCCTAATAATTTTATTTGGAATATAAAAGAATTTTTTTGTCCTTATCTTTGGTAATTAATTCTAGAATTGAATTGTAA
Source organism: Herpetospermum pedunculosum (assembly GCA_028017165.1). Lineage (NCBI taxonomy): Eukaryota > Viridiplantae > Streptophyta > Magnoliopsida > Cucurbitales > Cucurbitaceae > Herpetospermum > Herpetospermum pedunculosum. The sequence goes on from CM051525.1 coordinate 60,081,502, forward strand.
AACATATTGAAATTGATATTGATATTTTTGGGTAATAAAAGACCAAAATAACATGCGAAAGAAATAGAGGAAGCATTGAAAATATTGAGAAATTGTATCTCAATTTAAAATAAAATAATTAAAAATATAACATTTTTTTAAAAGATTTACAAATATGACATTTTCATTACTGATATTAGTCTATCGCTCATGTCTATCACCTCTGTTTTTTTTTATAGAATTTTGTTACCTCTATTTTTTATTTTTTTTTTTATAGAATTTTACTATATTTGCTATTATTTTGGGTCTGATTGCTATTTATGCCATCCATCCTTGAATATTAGTATAATTAATTGGTTTTAAAAAAACAAAGGTAAATTATAGAATATTAAACATATTTATATTTGCATTGGGCTATCTAAAATTTGAAAAGGTAACTATTTTGTGTGTGTGTGTTTTTTCAGAAAAAAGAAACTATTTTATTTATATGCAAAGAACCAAAGAGGAATGGGAATCAATTTCTTAATCTTTTTTTTATATATATGATTAGACAAGTTTAGAGAGTTCTATCTGGCTTATGAATTTTTTTCCAAACAATTTTTTTTTTTTGAGGTACAAACAATTAAATTTTTTAAGCTTAAAAGAAGGATGGAATTTAAATATTTAAAGTAGATGTTTGGTTCACAATTAAAAAAAAAAAGAGTTGGAAAATAATAAGTTATTATAAAACATTATTTTAGGCAACTATTGTTTGTAGGCTTAGATCTATGTAATTAATAGGATTAGCAAACTCATAATGAAATATAAGCAGAATTTCGAGACTTGACCTAGTGACCATGTGGGGTCTTAGGACTATTAAAACTCTTTTAGAGGGAATAATTTTTTAGTTGTGCGTAAGTTGGTCCGGACACTTAAAAAAAAAAAAACATTCATATTCATATTCAATTTCTGTTTTTGATTTTTGGTTATTATTTTTTAGAAAACATGCATGTTTGATAACCAATTCATTTTTTAGTTTTTCAAGTTTTGAAAACGATTTTACATTTCTTAACAAAATTTAAAAACGAAAAAACAAGTGTTATTTTTTTTAATTGTCAACAAGTTATATATAATTTCAAATCAAATATTTATTTATTTATTAAAATTGTAATCAAATTGTCATTAATATATATTCTTTTACGGAAATTTAGTATATTCTTAAAAAAAAGAATATTATTAATATTTTTTTTTGTATAAAAATATTATTCATATAATATATTATAATTTTATTAAAATATTTTTTTTAATATATTATACTTTAATATTATTGTGATGTTACACCAATGTACATAGTCACTCTACTCAATCAACATATTTTATTTTCCTGACTTTAGAGATGATAAACGTCAACTAAAGATTGTATAATAGATTAAACTATCGACACAACAAATTCCTTTTATTTTAGAAAAAATCATTTTTTACCCTAAAATTTCAATTTCATCAAATAATTGAACCTTAATTAAATTTTGATAAATCTTGTAATTTTTACATTATAATAAATTAACATTACTTTAGAAAATTAATTTTTTATTTTATAAAAAAAATACGAAACAAATAGTAATTATCCAAAATTTGAACTTTTATTGTTTTGAAAAACCAAAAACCAAAAACAGCTATCAAACAGTTTGGTTTTTTATTTTTAAAAATTGAAAAACAAAAAACAGTTATCAAACATATATGATTTTTATTTTTAAAAAACAGAAACTGAACACGTTATCCAATGGGGCCTAAATTATACAAATTTATCTCGTCAACCAGCATCGCATAAAATTAAATATTTGAGTTTTATACCATCAAATAGATTGATTAGGTGTACTACAAAAGTTAGTTAGGGAATAGTAAACTCATGACCTATTAAAAAACAAATCTATATAATAATCCATAGACTCAACTTTTTAAGTATATGTATTTTTTAGAAGATTTGAAAGTATATGTTAAACAACTTTAATTTATAAGCCATCTCAAAATTAAATGGTTGAGTTCCAACTTCTAAGCTACCAAATAGATTGATTTGGTGAAAGATTAATTTTGTAGGGTTGGATTAAGATTCATATAGTATAGTATAAACCAATACATAGTCTTGACTTTCTACCAAACAAATATAAATCTCGAGCCACAAAAATACGCCGAAAAATTAATGGGTCGTTTGATAACGCATTCAATTTATGTTTTTGATTTTTGTTTTTTGAATTTTAGAAAACAAATCTGTTTGGTACCGAATTGAGTTTTTTGTTTTTAAGTTTTTAAAAATGTTTTTACATTCATTAACAAATTTTAAAAACCTTACTCAAAAAAAAAAAAAAAAAAAAAAAAATTTTAAAAACCTAAAAAATAAAAAAAAATGTTTTTGATTTCAAAATTTGAGGGTTTTTTTTTTTCAACTTTACTTAAATTATTAACAAATTAGATATAATTATTCAAATTAATTTATTTATTTATTGAAATTAGAATCAAATTGTCATTAATATTTTTTACAATGAAAATTGTCATTAATATTATTAGTATATTCTAAAAAAAAAAATATATTAATATTTTTTTTAGCATAAAAATAATATTAATATAATATATTATAATTTTTATTTAAATAAAGTTTTCCTAGTATATTATATTTTAATATTATTGTGATGTTACACCAATATACTTATCCACTTTACACAATTAACATATTTTATTTTTCGGACTTTAGGGTTGATAAACGTCAACTAAAAACTGTCTAATATATTAAACTATAGACAAAATAAATTTTTATTTTTTTTTATTTTAAGAAAAATCATTTTTCACCTTAAAATTTCAATTTCATAAAATAATTGAACCTTAATTAAATTTTGATAAATGTTGTAAGTTTTACCTTCTAACAAATTAACATTATTTTAAAAAAATAATTTTTATTTTATAAAAAATACAAAACAAATAATAATTATCCAACTATTTTAAATTTTTATGTTTTAAAAAATAAAAAATCGAACAAGATTTTCTATTTTTTTAAAATAGAAAATAAAAAACAATTATCAAATATATATGTTTTTTTTTTTTTAAAAACAGAAAACTAAAAACAAAAACTAGAAAAATCAAAAATCAAAAACAAAAAACGGAATGAAACGGAGCCTAAGGAATTGAATCTTACTACTAATTCAATCGATTTTCTCTTAACTAAAAATGTCCAAAAAAAAAAAAAAAAAAAACATCTTAATAAAATACAAACTACAAAGGACTTTATTACAAATTTCTAACATCTTTAGGTTTACTTAACTTTTGATAATAATAAAGTCATAATCCTAATATAAATAAATCTATATAACATTACATAGACCTAACTTTTTAACCATATATTACACTTAATTCAATCAAGTTTTAAACTTTGAGAACGAGTAAAAGATATATTTTACAATCTTAAATCTATGTAGCAAAATGAGATCAACAAATTCATAACCTAATATCGAACAAACACACAAATCAATACATAGACTCGTCATTTTATCTACACACTACTAGAAATCAGGGCTATGATGACAAATAAAAACTGTCATCCGTACTTTAGATGACACTTTTTTTCAGTCCACTGCCTTCTTTACTTTATAGATGACACAAACACAACAGAACAGAGATCACATGAGCCAAACATCTTTAAACGAATAAACCGTCAAGTCTCAACCTACCGAATCAATCAATTTTCTCCAAACTAAAACTACACAAAAAAAAAGAATCTAAATAAAGTTGAAAGAATTTTATTTCAAATCACACTACTCAAAAAAAAAAGAAAAAAAAAGGTGAAATTATGCAAAATACCTCTTAACTTTGAGGGAGAATTCAATTATGTGTTTAAACTTTGAAAAGTTCTATTTTTACCATTGAATTTTGAAACTTATTCGAAAAATAACGTTGGAAATTTTTTTCCTATTAAAGTAAGATGAGCATTAACGCAACATCTAATGTGTAAAAATTGGAAGGCATAGCCAATTCGAGCTTAGCTCAATGGATACAATATCGATTACTCATCATCCCAAAAGGTCTTGTATAAATATAATAAAAAACATATTATTCCGACCTACCGGATTCAAACCAGTGACCTAAGGATGACTTTGAGAATATTTAACCCACTACAGTCCTCCGCTCTACCAACTGAGCTAAGGTCGGATTTGTTATCAAATTTAAAACTTAAGAAATATGAATATAAAGAAAAATTAATTGGTAGAGTAACATACGCTAGGGGTGATATCAGTTCGATTTTCTTCGATTTTGGGCCAAACCGAGAACCGAACTGAAAATATCGATTTTGTCAAATGTAGAACCGAACCGATATCCAATAAGGTGTATAACCGATTGGTTCGGTTATTTGTCGGTTCGGTTTTCGGTTTGATGAACTATTTTTTTTTTTGTTGCCCTAAGCCAAAAAAGGTGGGTGAAACGACCTGAGATTGAGAGAACAGAGAGATGGTGTGAGGAAAACATAAATCAAAACAAATTTCTTCCAAAAGGGAAACAAATTCCTTCCCACATTAAAATAAATTCCTTCCAAAATCAAAACAAATCTCTTCCAAAATCAAAACAAATCTCTTTCAAAATTAAAATGCTACTGAAAAAAGAAAGAAAAAAACCCAGGAAGAAAAATGGTTGGAGTGGGGTGGGCGACGACGAATTTAGGCGGAGGAGGGAAGAAGAACCGAGGAAGAAAAATGTGGAGTAGATGACCATGACTTTTAAGAGTGAGATCAACATAATAATTATGCAAAACTACAAATCTCTTCCAAAATTAAAATGCTACTGAAAAAAGAAACAAATCCCTTCCAAAATTAGAACGCAACTGCTAAAAAGAAAGAAAGAAAAAATGACGAGGTACGATAGCAGATAGAATTCCACAGAGAAATTTGAAAAGAGTTAGGGTTGATTCTAGAGACAAAGGATAGATGATGACAACTTCAAATGAAAAGAAAAAAAATAAGGAGGGTTAGGGTTTCTCAAAAGGAGAATATATATACTTCGGTTCGGTTCGATTTTGGTTGGATTTTTTTATTGAAAACCAAATCGAACAAAAAAAAAAAATCGGTTTTTCATATATACAAACCGACATGTCCAATTTTGTATTAAATAACCGATCTGAACCATTGGATCGGTTCGGTTTGTCGGTTTTTCGATTTTGACTATCACTCCTAACATTCGCTAACATTGGAAAGGATGTAATTGTAAGATATACTTGGTTACTTGCCATGAATGAAATATATATATATATATATATATATATATATTTTTTTTTAGAAAAAGAATAAACTAGTTTTATATGCAAGATAACCAAAATGGAACATGATGAAAATATGATATTAATATAGGAATTTAAATTTTACGACTATATCGATGGATATATCGATATTGATTAATATTTTTTATTTTTTATTATTTAAATTAATAATTAAGTAATTACTTTCGAGCTAAGCTATATATATTGCTAATGATATCTTATATTTATATTAAGATTAATAGATGTTTTTTTTTAAGAGTATTTATAAAAGACATCAGAGATATCTATTAGTCCTTAATATCGATGTTAAGGATATATCGACATATCAGTCAAGTTAAAAGAGTTCTATTTGATTTAAGAATTTTTTTTTTTCAAACAATTTAATTTTTTAAGTTTAAAATAATGAATCAAATTTAAATATTTCAAGTAGATGTTTATAAGGAGGCGTTTGAGGGGCAGTGTGGGTTATTATAGTTGGTGAGTTATAATAATCTGTGTTATAATAGTCCGTGTTTGGGGTGCAGAGTTGTATAGTCTGGGTTTAGTAAGTCTGTGTTTTTGTTTAATGTGTGTTTAAAATACAGTTTTCTTTAACATGAAGTTTGAAATATGTGTTTATGTTAGTTTATTTTTTTCTACAACTTTTTGTTGTATTTGTATAGTTAAATGTATATTACATATTAATTTTTTAAAAGTTAAAAAAATAAATATTATTTAGAAAATCACAAATAATCAACAACAAGAGGCTCGGTGGAGAGAGAAATAATACACTTTTCTTTAACATGGAGTTTGAAATATGTGTTTATGTTAGTTTAATTTTTTTTTTTCTTTTTTCTTCCCTCTTTGTTTTTTTTTTTCTATTTTTTTCACCCAATTTACCGATTCTTTTATCTTCCATTTCATCCCAAATTTCTCTCTCGCCACCGAGCCTCTTGTTGTCGATTTTTTGTGATTTCCTAAATAATATTTATTTTTTTAACTTTTAAAAAATTAATATGTAGTATACATTTAACTATACAAATACAACAAAAAGTTGTAGAAAAAAATTAAACTAACATAAACACATATTTCAAACTCCATGTTAAAGAAAACTGTATTATTTCTCTCTCCACCGAGCCTCTTGTTGTCGATTATTTGTGATTTTCTAAATAATATTTATTTTTTTAACTTTTAAAAAATTAATATGTAATATACATTTAACTATACAAATACAACTAAAAGTTGTAGAAAAAAAATAAACTAACATAAACATATATTTCAAACTTCATGTTAAAGAAAACTGTATTTTAAACACACATTAAACAACTCTCTACCCAAACACAGACTTACTAAACCCAGACTATAGCACCCCAAACACAGACTATTATAACCCACAGATTATTATAATCCACCAACTATAATAACCCACTAACTATAATAACCCATCATGCGCCCCAAACGCCCCCTTAGTTCACAATTAAAAAAAAAAAACTGGGTTTGGAAAAGAGTGATTTATTATAAAACGTTATTTTATGTAACTTTTATCTGAATTATGAGTTTATGATGCGTAAAAATTAGTGTATAATATAAAATATAGACTTAGGTGACTATAATTTATAGGATGATTAGCAAGCTCGTAATCAAATATAAATAAACCTTCGTTTTAAGTTAAAATTTAACTCGTGAACCAAACATCCCGTAAAGATTAAATATTTGAGTTTTAGACTATCAAGTATAAAGTAGATTCGTCCGTCAAAAGATAAATTTTGTAGGTTTAAGTTTACATAGCTTATGGAATAATAGACTCACGATCTAATATAAACAAATCTATATTATACAACTTTAATTTGTAAGCCACTATACACCATTTTAAAATTAAATGACCGAGTTTTAAACTACTAATCACTCATTGAGTGGTGAAGGTATGTATCATCGACCACAATGTCAAAGGTTCGAGTTTTCACCTCCACTCGTTGTTAAACTAAAAAAAAAGGCTAATTGGAGTAAAGATTAATTTTATAGGCTCTTGAACTTATGTGGTTGAGCCTAAGACTACCAAATCAATCAATTTTCTCCTAAATAAAATAACTCAAAAAAGATTTTTAAATAAAATACAGAGAACTTTATTCCAAATAACCAATACATAACTCGAGTTTTTAGCTAACGTCATATAAATTTAACTCGTGAATCAAACATTTTTTTAAAATAGTTGTGTTTTAAATTACAAATAAATAAATGAATTAAAAGATACATTTCACATACTTAGGTCTATTTAGCTTACGAGAATAATAAACTCATAACCTAAACATAAATAGATCTAATGATAATACATAGATCTGACTCTTAAACTATATATTACACGAACTTAATTCGTGAGTCAAACATTCTCCAACGAGTCAGTAAATCGTTGAGGTAAGAGATTGAACCATCGATCTTTAAGATAGTAACGAGCGCTTGAAATTGACACACAAACTTAATTCATAAACCAAACATCCTCTAACGAAGCTATCAAATCAATCTATTTTCTTAAACTAAAACGACCCAACAAATGTTTTTTTAAATAAAATCCAAAGCAAATGACACAACTCATAGAAGCAAAAAAGGGAGAAAAAAAATATTTTCCGACCTGCCGGATTCGAACCAGCGACCTAAGGATGGCTATTAGGATTTTGTTCCTACTACAGTCCTCCGCTCTACCAACTGAGCTAAGGTCGGATTTGTTAACATTTTTCGATCTGAATGGATTTTAATTGTTAAACTACAAAACCTCGTTAGGGTTTACAGAGAGAGAGAAAAAGTTAAGACAGAGATTCAACAACTGACGATTAAATGTCTCTTCTATATATATATATATATATATACACACATTTGTGTATCTATATATATAGATTCCTTTGATCAGCAGTGCCGTTTTTGACCCGTTTCGGCCCATTTACGCCACCCTTCGATGCTCTCTCCATTTTCGGCTGCATCTCTCAAGGTAATTCTAATTTCCCATCATTTGTTTTCATCTATTTTATGTTTGTTCATGTGATCTCTGTTCTGTTCTTGGCTATTTCGATCCGTTTTCCGCTTCAGATCTGGTGAACTACTTGTTGATTTGGGTTGTTTTTCTCTTTTTCCATGGTGGGTTTGTGATGTTTTTTCTTAATTTATGTTTGTTTTTTCAGATTTGAGGAATTGGGTTGGTTTGTTTGAGGGATTTTTGTTGAATTATGGCGGCCATGGCTCAGCTGCATTGTTCTGTTCGCCCTAGGAATTACTATAATCTTCCTAATAATCATGCGTATAACAATAATCCGGCTTTCTCTTTTCTATCTAATTCGTCGGTGGTTGAATCGAGGAGTGGATCTCTTTCTCTTTTTAATGCGGACTTAACGAGGCCTAGCTTTTTAGCGAAATCTGAACTCTCTATTGGTGGCGGCGACGGTGGAAATGGCGTTGGTCGCGGCGGAGGAGGCGGTGGCGGTGGTGATAGTGGTGGCCGGAGCGATGATCAGTCTCATGGGGACGATGATTCTTCAAGTTTTGGAGTGTTCGGGTTGTTTCTTAAAGGTTGGAGATCCAGAGTTGCTGCAGATCCACAGTTTCCTTTTAAGGTACTGATGGAGGAACTAGTTGGTGTGAGTGCTTGTGTTCTTGGAGACATGGCGTCCCGCCCCAATTTCGGTCTCGATGAGCTTGACTTCGTCTTCTCGACACTCGTCGTCGGATCTATACTGAATTTCACTCTCATGTATCTGTTGGCTCCCACTGCATCAGCTGGTGCAGCTGCCAAGCAGCTTCCTGGAATCTTTGCGAGTTGCCCCACGAGCCACATGTTCGAATCGGGTGCTTTCACGTTCTTGGATCGATTGGGAACTTTTGTCTACAAAGGAACTGTCTTCGCCGCGGTTGGACTAGCAGCCGGGCTAGTAGGGACTGTGCTCTCAAATGGCTTGATCAAACTGAGGAAGAAGATGGATCCTGAATTCGAGACGCCGAACAAGGCACCTCCCGCATTGTTGAACGCCATGACTTGGGCAATTCACATGGGGCTCAGCAGTAACTTTAGATACCAAACTTTGAATGGAGCCGAATTCGTGTTGGCCAAGGGGCTTTCCCCTCTGGCATTCAAGAGCTCTGTGGTGGTGTTGAGATGTTTGAACAACATTCTCGGAGGGATGTCGTTCGTCATCCTCGCACGGGCGACGGGGTCACAGAGTATCGGGGAGCCGAAGCCAGCAGCAGTGGAGTTTGATTCTGCTGATGAGAAAGTGAAGCTGTTGGAGGGAGATAAAGAAGAGGAGTTAAGGAGCAACAACAACCAGACAGCTTACAAGTGAGAATCAATGGATCATTGAGATTCAAAGTAAGGGCCTTTCTGCAAAAACATGGTTGGTATCATTTTGGCTTTGTCTCCATTGTTAATATATGTTCCTCCATGCTCTGTGAGTAAGGATAATTTTGCTTTTCTTGTAACAATAAGAAGCTCAAGTGTTGTGAGAATTCTGAATTGTTAGGTACTACTACTAATGAGGCTTTCTAATAGTTTTCATGGATAAATGAGCTGCTTTAGTTTCTATGGGTTAGACTTCTTGATGCACTTCAGAATTCTTCTTCACTGATTTGTCAAAAAGCAGTCTTTGGGTGTGGAGAAATTGATCCACAAGCCGCTACCGGATGGATGTGAATTCGAAAATCTGCATACCTCTAATAAATACTAGGACATTATTTTTCTTCTAGTTTCCACTTATAAATAGTATGAGTAGGGTGCTGAACATCAAGCAAGTGAAAAAAGTTCTAAATTTCGTTCCTAATTTCCATATTTATTTTATATTAATTTCTAAATTTCATATAAGAATTTGTTGTGCAACATCGAAGTTATGTTTGAAGCAAAGATGAAAATATCGACATACATGAGACATGGATATTTCAGAAAATCATATTTTTTTTTTAAATATTTAAAATATCTATATTGGATCATGATATATGTTATCATAATATAATTACACAAAATTAAATGACAAAAAAGAATGAATAATAACACTAGGTTCAGTTTGGTAAAAAAATAATTTAAAAAGTAAGCCAAGCTTTATACCATGCCATGTATTAAGTCACATAAAACCATGTATAATAGTAATAAAAAGTTAATAATTTCTGTCATAAGAGAACAGTTTTGTCTTCCATTTAAAACTAACCCTAATCAATCAATCCCCTTTCTCTGAGAATAAAATACAACCAAAATTTCTAAGGTTGAAGACAAATCAACTCAGAACCTATTGTATAGAAGAAGAATTTAAACATACACCTGTAGAAATTGGCCCAACCCTCTTCCTCTTCCTCTTCCTCTTCCTCTTCCCTTGCAAATTTGAGAAAAAAAAAGCACAGCCATTAGTTTTGCTTGAACTGATGTGTGTGCTTTTCATTCATATCTGCAACTCTATATGTGTATTTCATTGCGAGCGATGCTGCAGACGACCCCGTCGAAATAATTACAGAGACGAACACGCTCGAGTTCATCATCTAACAGCCTCTGGTGCAGAATTGCAGTAAGGTGTGTGCAAGCAAACCAATTTGGTGCACATTAAACACAAAATAGCAAACACCAAACCAATCACAAGTCCACTGCTACTTTTCTGTGTATCCAATCGCATTGCTCTCTTGATTATACTTCCAAAGCTCGGAAGTAACCCTCCGCAAGCCAGCACCATCACATGATCTAAACCGCTGTAGTCGATACCTGCGAGTATTGCTCCAATGGCGGAGATTGGACCCACAAACCCAATGAGGGCAGCGCTCACGAGAGATCCATGCCAGCTATCAGTTGCACCAAATATACAACTAGCTACCGCTGCACCCCGAGGGAGGCCATGTAGAGAAACAGGGAGAACTATGTGACGACCAAATCCATATGCTTTCGGTGCAGCGACTCCTAGTGCAAGCCCTTCGGCTAAGGCATGAAATGCAATTGCTCCACATGATAGGAAAGATTGAAGGGTGTGCACACTTACTGACAAATTTGCTGTAGCGGGTAAATCATTTACCGAAGCTCTTTTCTGGCCAGCAAGCTTCAGAAGACTGGAATTTGAGAAGTGGATGAATGCAGCGCCTAATGCTAGAAGCGTTACCAGAGGGATGAAATCCATTTTTGAAGAAAATAGTAGCTGCAACGGTCGCCAGGCACCGAGGATGAAAGCTATTCCAGAAGCAGCACCCATGAGAAGGGCATGCTGAAGACGGAAAGCAAGAGCAAATGCAACTAGAACAAGGCCACCGAGTAGTGGCCCAACACCAAAAAGTAACGAAACAAAGAAGCCAGAAACATCTTCAGAGCTGAAACACAAAAACAAATCAATCAATCGGAAGAAAATAGCAATGACAAATATATAGTTGACTTTGTTACGGAGTAATCATGTTAAGCCAAATTTTACATAAGGATTAGCATGAGCTTCCGATTTCATTAATTCATTCACAGAACTCAAGAGCAGAATCACAAAAAGAAAGTTCTTGCATAATTTAAACAATCACAGAAATAAAAAAAAATGGGGAAATTTGCCCAACATTCCAATCGATCCGTATTTCCAATCAAACTTAATTCTTGACATCAATGTGAGAAATTTGCAATACGGTTCATAGTTAAATTCTTGATGTTAGCTAAACTTATAATCAAAACATTTTCTTCATGTCACCCTACTTCATTTTAAATAACCCTTTCCTGGAATTTAATCATTTTTTACTCACAAAGGTAGGGGCTAAAGACAAACAAGTAGGAAAAAAAAATTGGAAGTTAAAATGTTTTAAAAAGGAGGATCAAACTCACTTGTATTCATGGGTGAAACTTTGGAACAATGTGCTTAGAGCTTCCATGAAAGCCACAGAAAGTGTTGCTGCAGATGCAACCTGTGATGGCGAGGCTTCCTGTAAACCCATGAAGCAGAGAAAACCAAAATTACTAACCCAGCAGTTAAAAAACTGTATGGCAATATAGCTACTTCACAATAGTCCAATTTCCCCCAATTTCCTAATTCAACACGAACTTTTTGAATAAATATAAAATAAAAATTGAGACAGAGCAGAACTGGTATACGAACACCAGATAATTTTCAAGACACAAATCAGTCCAATAATGCTCGCCTGTTTGTTATTAAAGTAACAAAAACTTTGTACACAAAAAAGGCAAAATCTTAAGATCATCACACAATGTTCTCAGTAAGTGCAAAAAGATATAATTTACACAGTGAAACTTCATTTCAAGAAATAAGAATACCAAACATTTAAAAAGAATGTCACAAGAGTGACCAGAATTCGTCTATTGAGCCCATGCTATTTTTAAATGATAGTTAATTTTTTTTTCTTTTTTTGGACAACTGGGGCTCACTCCTCTTATCTATGAAAAACTATTCAATGTAGTTGCTACCTTCTAAACCATTGGATGTATGGTAAAATCATAATTTTTAGTTTCTCTCTTAGATCAAACGGTATAAAACTGTTAGCCACATTGTACCAACCTCTTTGAATAATTTCTCTTGATCTATAGGGTGACTCTACCTGCCCAAGGTCATTTCTAGAAGACAACAAGTAATTGAGTTTTCCACATGGGAGCTTGAACTCGAGACCTTTTAGAGCTAGAGTATCTCCAACACTCCTAAACTCTTACCACCAAAACACCCATAGATAATTTTTAGTTTCTCTCTTAGATCAAACGGTATAAAACTGTTAGCCACATTGTACCAACCTCTTTGAATAATTTCTCTTGATCTATAGGGTGACTCTACCTGCCCAAGGTCATTTCTAGAAGACAACAAGTAATTGAGTTTTCCACATGGGAGCTTGAACTCGAGACCTTGTAGAGCTAGAGTATCTCCAACACTCCTAAACTCTTACCACCAAAACACCCATAGATAGTTCTATTTAGAAGAATAGTTAAATGTAAATCTTTTTTAGGGTGGAGAATATAGGCCCCCTCGATTTTCTCTGTCTACATTCCAGGTTGATAGGGAAAAAATGAAATTGAGGATCTTAAAGCTGGGACTACCTTAAATGCATCTGGGAGTACTTCTGCGACCACCATCCATATCATACATCCAGCAGCAAAGCCCGTACAGAAGGGAAGGAACTTATTAAATGCATCAGCACATATGAACGAGGGAACTGCTACAATAGGCTGAGACATTTAAATTGCAATAGAGTTAAAAACTCAAATTATACAGCTGCATGAGAGGAGAGACAAAATAATTTTTTTCATGAAACAGAATGGGTGCAACTTGATAATAGCACATCTATCAAGTATCACAACATTAATCAGTAACTTACAGTGTAATAAATTTACGGGGTCAAAGTCAAACTGCGCTATTTATAAAAATTGTATATTATCTGTCATATTTACTAGGATCCATTGAGGTGACAAATTGATAATGTAATGGGCTATGCCCTTTTGCATCCACTATCTGAACTAATTTGATTGCAGATTTCTCTTGGACCACACCTTTACCAAATCAAGCTCACACTGTTTTGGCCTCTACTCTATCTGGGCATGCCCCAAAGTGAAAAAACATCTTTGGCACAACTTTACCAAAGCATTTTTTTGGTCTACTTGGAACGAGCGTAACCATCGCATTTTCAGAAACAAGGAAAAAAAATAGTTCATCTCATGGACAACATTACTTACCTTGCAATTTCTTGGTGCAAATTGTTAAATCTTTTTCTTACTCTTTTGTAACACTTACTACCAATTGGGGAAGTTTTTTGTAACTCCTTTGGTTTTGGGTTTTCCCCCTCTCTTGTAATTTCACTAATCAATGAAATTGTTGCTTATCAAAAAAAAAAAAAAAAAAAAAAGATAATGCAATGGGCTATCCAATCCACCATGCCACACAGGAACATGAACCTTACATTATGAAAAATAATTAGAACTGTTCTGACACAAATCAAACCAACTATGTTTGGATAATGAATCTGGCTATCTGTTCAAGCATACCCAAAAAGATTGCTCCAAAAAAAAAAATCCTACCAAGCTGACTGTAGCAACAGATGATGTAGAAGACTACCGGAAACATAGGGGTTGTCTTGTGCTTGGACATATTAATTCTTGTTTACATTGGATAATGTTTTTTTCAATCAGTCTCAGATGTCTTCTTGCGAAATACAGAAAGGAAACAACATAACAATTTATAAATGTGATACCTGAGGCAATGATGTAATCACACTCCATAACAAGGCATTCTGTGGAGAGACTCCCCTTGAGGCAAGAACCATACTTACAGCTAATCCCTCAGGTATGTTATGCACAGCAATAGCTAAAGTCACCAAAAGACCTTGAGAGAAACCCTTCGACCCAGCAAAAGAAACACCAACACCAGAGCCCTCACCAAATGAATGAAGAGTCATTATCCCAATTACAAGAACAACTTTAGTTGCATCTGCACCTTTTATATCTAACATACTCACTTCTCCATACTGTTCAAGAAACTGAAAATCAACAAAAATAAGAATAAATGAGATCTTGATGTAGTAATCAAATGATCAGGATAACAAATGCATAAACACACAGGTTTAATACGAAAGAGACTATACTGAGCAGATCAACTTTAAATATGCCATGAAAAAGATAAGCTACGAACCCATGATCCCATCTTATCTTACATAAAAAAAGGCAGGTTAATTTAAGACTCCTCTACATATAACATTTGGCAACAAGTAAAGAATGCCCAAGAAGCAGCAACCGAATTTACATGGTAAAATCTAAAGGGCTAGGATAAAATATATTAAGTAGAAAGATCAGGGCCATCACCTTCTTACAAAGCCAAATAAAAATTCCACCAGCTAAAATCCCGATTACAACCCAATTTCCGGCACCATGTTCCTGCCCTTCTTGTATAAGATCAAAGCTAGCAGCCAACATCACCCCAGAAGCCATTCCATTGCATAAACCAGCCCACTGTGGATCGAGTTCCACAAAGAAGAATGGAACAGCACCTAAACCAGTGGCAGCAGCCATGGCCAATGTAAATACTGCAACAGTCGATACTGAAACTCTGCTCCCTCCTTTTTTCTCATGAAGCAAGTAGTTAGCATCCTCAAAACCAAATGAATTCTCTGTACCAGAGCCATCAATAACTTTCATTCCTACATTTCTATCTGGAGCAGATATAATCTTTTGTGAATTACCATGTTCTAACTCTGCTATAGCATGACCACAGAACAATAAGGACAGTAGAGAAAACAACAGAACTTGTTTAAAACCCACTGTCATTTTTTTGCTCAAGCAGATTTCACCCAGTGATTACAACTTCATGAATTGAACGGATGAACAGCATTCTTCTCACAGAGATAATTAGGAACACATATTTGTCCAATCTCCCAAGCACCAGATTGAAATGTCTTTAACTACTTCACCACAATCCTAAAAGAGCGTCGGACACTATTTCCCAGTCAAAGAGCTTATAGCATAAGACTTCCAGGAGCTGCATGCATCCTTCAATTTAAAATTAAAAACCCCCTTTTCTTGTTAGATTAACACTAGGGAGACGCCTTTGCAGCTATGCTGTGAATCAAGAAACGATCATAAGAACAAGAAATTTGTTGCAACATTATCAACCAAAAAAGAGAAAAAAAATGCATTTTTTTTTCCAACAATAGGAACCATGGTGTTTATGCTCTTCAGTTTCACAGAGTGACTGACGAAAACATCTTCAACTGAAATACAACTTGAGTACATACTTCAAAATGGACACACCATGAATGGTATTCGTATTTCTAAACCATAAGAGATATTCTTAGTAGATCCAATTGTTTTGAAAAACCAAGATAAAGAAATAGGAGCAATCAAAAGAACCGTAGAAAGGTATGAGATCATTTCCAAAACTACCAAGAAAGAGTGCTGAAATAAATTCACCTAAAAAATAGCCAATCCAATCGGCGATGCAATTTTCTGAACTTCAATCAACAATCTCCTACAAGTTCGCAAAATACTTCTCCAAAATTCAAATTAAATAACACAAAGAAAGTGCGGGGGGCAATGAGAAGGTCAATAACCATCCCATCAAAAATCCCTTCCACTAAATACAAGAAGAAATGGTCTACAAAGGATAAACAATGGACGTTTACCACAAAGTCAACCAAAATCCCATCATTAAAAATACCCAAAAAAGAAAATAAAACCCAACAGGTATCAAATTGCTAGATATTTGAACAAAAGCAAACGCCAGAATCAACCAATTCCACGATAAAAACCCACGAAACAGAATTTCAAGCAATTTAAGACGCAATTGCGACAAACCCATTTGAGAATGGGCAAAGAAGGAAAGAAGGGTACATACGCATTCTTGAATGAAATCGAATGCAATGAACACAATGCGAATTGCAAACAGAACCCTAAAAAGTTGAAATTGAAACAAGAACATACATGGGCAATTGCAGATGAATGAAACACGAAAAATTGAGAAGAAAGTAAGAATTAAGGGAAGGAGAGATTGAACTTACGAAGAAGAATTGGGAAAGACAAAAGGCGCTCCGCAGGCCTCAGAAGTTGGGCGAATGAGAGAGGCTGCAGCAGTTTTCTTCTATAGGTGGTTGGTGGGAACAATAATATAGCAAACCTCACCTCACCGCCGATCTCAAATTGGAATTAAAATAATGAGGTTCAAAAATGCTAACTTTCTTTTTAATTTTTTAGTTTATGGTTTAGTCCCTACGCTTTTGAAATGTTTCAATTACGTCCCTCTTCGACTCACGATTATACTTTCATTTATCCCGTCGTAGTATATGTTGGATAAATTTTAGTTGCGTTGACATGATGTGACAGACAACTAGATAAACTAATGAACATGTCATATCAACATTCTGTTAATATTAGTTACGTTCCTCGACTCACAATTATACTTTCATTCATATTGTCGTAGTATATGTTGAATAAATTTTAGTTGCGTTGACATGATGTGATAAACAACTAGATAAACTAATGAATATGTCATATCGACGTTCGTTAATATTAGATACGTTTATCGATTCATGATTATACTTTAATTTATATTGTCGTAGTATATGTTGAATAAATTTTAGCTGCGTTGACATGATGTGACAGACAACTAGATAGACTAATGAACATGTTATATCGACGTTCTGTTAATATTAGTTACGTTCTTCGACTCACGATTATACTTTCATTCATATTGTCGTAGTATATGTTGAATACATTTTAGTTGCGTGGACATGATGTGACAAACAACTAGATAGACTAATGAACATGTCATATTAGCGTTCTGTTAATATTAGTTACTCCTTCGATTCACAATTATACTTTCATTTATATTGTCGTAGTATATGTTGGATAAATTTTAGTTGCATTGACATGATGTGACAGACAATTAGATAGACTAATGAACATGTCATATCGACCTTCTATTAATATTAGTTACGTTTCTCGACTCACGATTATACTTTCATTTATATTGTCGTAGTATATGTTGGATAACTTGTAGTTGTGTTGACATAATGTGACAGATAACTAGATAGATTAATGAACATGTCATGTCGACATTTTGTTAATATTAGTAACGTAAGTATAATCTAAAGTCTAATAATGTCATCGAGTGTTATGATAACCAATTTGATTTTCAACTCTCAACATTTCTAATGTTTGAAAGTGTTACGTACTCTATTTAGTTTCTAAATTTTTTTGATAAAAAATTTATTTTTAAATAATAATTATATGAAAGATATTTTAATATTATATTATATAAATGATTTATTATTGGGAATATTAAAAAAATAATGGGATAAGAGAGAGAAAAAAAAAAAACAGCACATTGTTTTGGTAACAAAACAGACGACTTTGAATCGCCGTTTTGTGTTTGGTTTTTAGTCAACGAAAGAATACAGACAAATCTATTTACCATTTTCCATTCTTTTTAATTATACACTTTTTTTTTTAATAATTATACAAAAAAAAAAAAAAAAAAAAAAAAATAATAATAATAATACTTATCAACTTTTTGGAGTAATTTTATATTATCTCTGTAAAAATTCAAATTTGAATTTATATTCTTAAACTTTGAAATTTGTTTAAAAGATATATTTTTTTTTTTAGTAAAAATAAAAGGAACATTAACAGGCGACTAGTGCATAAAAATTAAAAAACATATATAACGTCATTTACAACCTCATTCACATAAATTGACATGACAACTACTATATAAAAACTGACTATGTGAATGATTTTAACGATATTTTTTGAGATGAGAAAAATGATAACAACAATCTTAATATTCTATATAGTTGAGAATAATATCACGTATGTTTTTTAATTTTTACCACATCAGTTATCCATCAATTTTTATTATTTATTTTAATAAAAAAAATATTTTTTTTGAAACAATTTCAAAATTAAAGAGTAATTGTTTGAATAGTTAAAAATGAAAATTTGAAAGGTGTATAATTGAAATCCACCCCAAAATTTATGAGCTTTTTTATTTTTATTTTTAGATTTAACCTTTTCTTAGCAAGTTTTTTTTTCTTCATAAAATGAATATTATATTTTAAGTGGACTAAGGATTTAATGGTTTGATTATAGTAAAAGTAACTAATGGTTTGATTATTTAAACTATGGTCGCAGTTGGCTTTTTTGGAAGAGTCAAAAAGTACAAAGAAACAAAACTTAAAAAAAAAAAACAATATTATTATTGAAATTCATCATATGATTTTTTTTTTAAAAATTAAAATTATATGCTATATAATAAATAAGTAAATTTCTTGGTAATCGTGGAACATTTAGCTATTAATAGCTCTCGAATTTTAAAGTTTTTTTAATAATCATTTGATTTTTTAATTTTTTATTTTTAAAAATTAAGTCTATAAACAATATCGTCATTTGTGAATTCTTACAATAATTATTTTCATCTTTGTTAAAAATACATTAGAACTTTTAGTCGAATTCAAAAGATAGAAACATGTTTTTGAAAGCTATTTTTTCTCGTTTACAAATTTTGACTTGAATTTTGAAAATACATGTAAAGAAAGATAGATAACACAACAAAAAAAAAATTATAGATGAATGTATTATTTTTAGGCTTAATTTTAAAAAACAAAAAATAAAAAATCAAATGATTATCAAACTAGCGGTAGTTAGTCAATGTATGTAAAATTTAAACTTGTTCATGTCTCTTTACTTTTTTTTTTCATGTATTCTACTTCTAATACATTACATCATGTTATTTGCAATTTTGAATTGCCAACTTAAACTTAATTGAGCGGTAATTGACGTGTGCCATGTACTCCTTTTTTAAGGTCGGAGGTTGAAATACATGCCTACTAATTTTTTTTTTCAAAATTTCTCTTCTTTTTTTATAATTTTTTTAAGTACAAATTTTCTCCTATTAATCTTTAAATTTGACAAACTTTAAATTAAAGATTTAAATGTTGATGTCGACGGAAATATCGAGGTCTCACTTTTGTGGAAATGTAGATGAAAATATCGATAAAATATCGATGTCGATGGATACTTTTAGAAGATTTTTAAAAAGGTTTTTTTTTAAAAAAATCAAGTGAAAGACTTGCAAATATCGAAGTCTCAATTTTGTGATAGTCATATATTAGCTTTTATCAGTGATGACCACTGATTTTTTTTTTGCCATATTTACAAAATGTTTTAAATTTTGTTAAATTTGCAATTATTTTGGACCTGATTGCTCTTTGTGCAACCAACCCTAAACATTTTACACTTTTAAATGAGTTAAAATACACTTTATATAATATTATATTCACGTTAGGTTACATTTTGTTGTTTTTTTAATATCGCATTGATTTTGTACAGTATGATATAAATGTCGATGTCGAATCGATAGATATGTAGAAATGTCGATGAAAATATCAACATGTAGACGAAAATTTAATACCATGCTTTAAACATAAAAATAAAAAAGGTCCCATTCTGCAGACTGTAATTTTTTTTATTTATTATTATTATTTTTTTTTTAACTTGGCAATTTGACTTTAAAAAGATTATCTATTCCATTTAATCTTAAGTCAACTCTACCGCCAAAGCGAGCATAGCTCAGCTGGCATATGTATGATTTGACTGACCATAAATGACTTAATTTATGTCTTTTTCTTTTTTTTTAGATGAAATAAATTTATGTCTTTTTCAATTCTAGCTAATTACATAAATTTTATTACTAAATTTTATCACTAACTTTTAGAGTGGTTTACATTTTTTTTAAAAAAAGTTTAGTCCATAAGTATCTAATAATCATTACCAAACTAAGCCTAGCTCATTGACATAAGATTGTGTCTTTACTAAAAAATCATGGGTTCAATCCTCCCATTAATTTAAATACCATTGCAAAAAAAAAATATATATAATAATCATGCAATTTTAAAAAATGTTTGATAATAATTTTTATTTTATTTTTTCTTTAACCGGCATATTCTATATATATATATATATATATATATATATATATATAAACGAATAGATGTTTAAACATAGAATTAAATTTTGAGGTCTCTAAACTTTTAATTTTGTGTCTAAAATATTCGTAAATTTTAAAAAATGTCGAATATGTCAAAAATATTACATTATAAATTAAAAGTTCACATACCTATTAGACACTCTTACTTCTTTCTAGACCCATCGATACAAATAAAAAGATAAATGATTTGTAATTTAACTTAAAATTAATATAATCAAAAGATATTTTTTTAGCATTTTCTCACTCTACTTTTTCTTTTTAATTTTAGTTTATAGTTATATATAGAGCACGACATTATGCCAATTGAACTAGGTTTGGTTTGACGTAAATTAATTTCTTCTTCATTATGAATTCAATATTATCTTGATTCTTAATAATACTGTTATTCAATTTGCAATTTTGATTTCATACAAGGTATAGCTAGCTTACAGCAAGTTGACAATACAAGATATTGAATAGAAATATAAGAAAAAAATAAAATAAAAATAAAAATACATATATATATATATATACATATATATATATATATATATACATATATATATATGGAATTACCAATTGATTGAATCTTGATAAACTTTTATAAACCATATAGTTTTACTTTGACTAGTCTTGATCTAACCCAAGTGACCTTTCAAGTGGTAAAAACAAATTCTTTTGAAAGAGAAGTTTGAGGTGACATATTTGAAAGTTATTTTAAAATTATCAAAAATGGATTTTTGTCACGTTCAAAATCAGTTTCGTTTAAATGTGTAAAATCAAACAATTAATTTTTAATAATTTTAAAATCATTCCGAACATACCTAAATGTAATATCATTATTATGAATCAAATGTCACATGTATTCTTATCATTGTTATAACTATAAGATTCCGATTCCAAGGTAACAATCGAATCGATGGAACAATCGAATCGCCAATCGATAACAAATGATGACTGTAACGAACATTTCGGTCTTTCATTTATCACTATACATCACTGTTCGTCATGGTGCAAGAGACAATAATCTCATACGCCATTCTCTGAACAAAAGCTTTTAATCTCGAGAAAAAATTGGAAGATATTTCAAGAAATAATTTCCCAAAGAAGAAATCTGAGAGATTTGACATAAAAGAAACGAATTCAAAGATAAGAAGCACGGGCCATGACGGTACTTCATTCTTTCTCCGACATCGTAGATTTGAATCCTCATCTTTAAATTCAATTAACAAAGACAAGTCGATTTAAAGCATCTATCATGAAATCAAATCTCCCACTTTTCGCGCCTTTTCTAATATATATATATAGATAGACATAGATATACAACTCAGAAGTAAATCTCTTCATAGTTTGAAGAGACCTCTTCTATCAATCCTACTTTTGTATCAGAAACATTGGCTAAACATATAGAGATTTGCAAGAACATAGTTACAGCTAACAAGCATATAGCAGAAGCCAAACCAAATGTTAGCGAGGTCTGATGGTTGGCACAATGCCACTGAGGAGATCGCTCCCCGAAATGCTTCCCGATGCAAAATGGTCTCGGGAGATGCTGGGCGTCGACGTTGGTGAGGATGGAAGTCTGGCACTTGATCTCAGGGACAAGTCCAAAGACAAGGCGCCGCTATCATCAGGCATCATGCACAGTATGTTCTCCAGCTCCCTCACCACAACGAGCATGGACGGCCGCTCTTCTGGCTTGTCATGGCAACAACTGAGGGCCAAAGCAACAAACCTCTCTAAACACTCCGATGGGAAAGAACCCAACCTGGTGTCTACAATTGAAAGAATCGTTCCCATTTGATGTGCCAATTTTACCTGACATGTAAACATAGCATGTTAAAAGGAAAATGTTAAAACTGCAGTTTTCTTTTATGTACTTTGCCCGCGTATAACCCTTTGTTCTCTTTTTTTTCATCGAAACAAACTTTCCTTAAAATAGTGAAAGTTTTTTTTTTCCTCGTTAGAAACCGTGGAAGAATGAAAGAATATACAAGAGCATACAAAAAAACAAGCCCCAACCAAAGGAGTCCGATACTAACATTACATCAACTTCCTTATGAGCCCTATAGTTTCCAATTACTATTTAATTGGACAGTGAATGAGGTACATGGCTAAAATGCTTAAGGAATAAAAAATTGAAAACCCCAAAAAGAAGGATGGATGAGAAAATAAAGGAGCTCAGGCTAATGCCTAATGCAGTTTTTCAAACCAATTGAATACCAGTTGATGTCCTGCAGAAGCCTTGATAATGAAATCCATGAAAATGGCCATTTAAGCAAGTATAAAGTTCTAAATGAAATGTAGAAGATAAACTGTGAAATGAAATATACCTCACGGACAATGTTTTTGCCGTGTGAAATCGGGTGCATACCCGTCAAGAGCTCCAAGAACACAACTCCAAGGCTATAGACATCACTTTTGTCTGTCAATTTATGAGTTAAAAAGTATTCTGGATCAAGATAACCCTGCATGATACATAGAACACTTAGAAAAGCTAAGAAACAACTTATTAAACTATTCATTCCACATGGAACTGAAAGCAGAACGAGGTATTTTAATCACAATATATCTTGGAATTCTGAATATTTCGAGATTTCCACGCCAGGAAAAGAAAAAACCTCCACTAATATTGAAAACCAGATATTGATTCTACATATTATAAGTCATGACTTGATTTAAATGAAGAGGAACTAAAACTAAAACTGCAGTTTTTATTTTATTTTTAGGTTGATTCTTTTAAGAAAGATAAGCTGGACTAGAAATCATCAAAGGACATTCCCATAAATTTTGGATGCTTTATGTAGACCATGTTCGTCAAGATAGACTTACTGGGGTACCCTTCACAACAGTAGATATATATCCAGGAACGTCCCCTTCATAATTTAGATCAGGGGCAAGACGTGACAATCCGAAATCAGCCACTTTGGCAGTGAGCTTGGCATCGAGGAGTATGTTTGTAGCTTTGATGTCTCGGTGATATATAGGAGGATTTGCTTCAGTATGGAGATACAATATACCTTTAGCTGAACCCAGTGCAATTTGTAATCTCATACGAAAATTCAGGTTTACTGTAGTTTTGGCTTTGGCTGCTATAGAACAATAGAAGTTAATGGTGCCACTAAAATGTTAGATGCAAACTACAAACAAGCAAAACTCAAATAATCTTACGGCATCATGCTATAGAATTTAATATATAAAAAAACAAGCGGCCGTATCAGGAATAGGTGAACAATGTTCAGAACATTTCTTCCGCAAACAAAATACAAAGGCAGGGAATTCTTATTTCACCATCGGATGTTTGAGAAGAAATATATATTCTATCAGGTAATAAACAATTTCCTTTGACCCAAAGAGTAAAATAAAGGTAAAGATATTCTAAAAACAAGGAATTGATATTAAAAAAAAAAAAAAAAAGGCTTTTATACACACAAAAAAGAAGAGTAATTACAAAAAAGATCAACCTCAGACTATCTAGAAGCCAAAGAGAGAACCTTATGCACAGAGACCTTTTTTTTGTTTTTATCCCAATGAATAACCAAACTTTCATTCAGAAAAAATGAAAGAATACAAGGACGTGCAAAATAGTACACAAAACGAGGCAAGCTAAAGAAAAGACCTCCAATCAAGCAAAGTAAGACCTAACGAAAAGTTACAAAACAACTTAATCACCGAAGCCCAAAGCAACACATTGAACCTAATAAGAGTCGCACATCACTCAAAGACCTTTCAAACCCTCTAAAAATTCGGTTATTCCTCTCCCCAGAAGACCCCAAAGAATAGCACACACCCCAACCTGCCACAAAAATCTTCCTCTCACGAAAAGGATGGTGGAGAAGGAACTCCTCAAGGATCTCTCCTCAATCCCTATGCACAGAGACCTTGAGAAAAAATGAACATCATAATTAACCCAATGTCTATATTTATCAGTCACTTCAGCAACTCCCATTCTTAAGATAATTGGAAACAAATACATACTATTTATACGTGTGTATATATGATGGATTCATGGGGCACGCGGGAGACCAGGATAATTTTAGTCCCAAGAGAATTTGTAATTAAGCATACAATTACATATAATGGGGGCCATAGGCATGTGGAATAGATCAGGGTTCAGAACAAATAAAATAGTTGCTGGGGCCAATACCAGAAAATTCAAAACCAGAAATCCAGTCCCGCAAAGTTCCATTTGGCATAAACTCGTAAACCAGCATCTGTAGAAAGACAGAACAAAAAATAAATCACTCCAGAAATCAATGAAAAACATAGCAACATCTTCCTCATGCATGTGCTCCCTGTAAACTTACTTCCAAGAGTTACTAGGCCTTCAATTCATATAACTTTTCAAAGAACCTTGTCGACTTTAAAATTGATTTTAAACATATGTAAACAGAGATGATTTAATCACATGATAGGCTCAACGACTAGCCCCATGAGAAGAGAACATCATAGGACGTAAATAAAATAAAATAAAGCAAGCAACATACTTGTTCCCCTTCTTCATCACAATATCCGATCAGGGAAACTAAGTTTCGGTGATGTAATCGTGACAAGAGTTCTATCTCGGTCAAAAATTCTTTTTGGCCTTGTAAGGATCCTTCTTCTGCACGCTTGATGGCTACAACTGAATTATCTGATAATATGCCTTTATAGACCTTGCCATAACCTCCTTGGCCAACTTGAGTAGAGCGGTTAAAACTTCCAGTAGCCAATTGCATTTCCTTAAACGAAAATGCTTTTACACCATCAATTTTCAGACCAATCTTAGTCGCTGCAACAAATGAAAATTTCAGAATCCTTGATGTGATAATTACCAGAGCTTAATTTGATCTGTCTGTTCTACCGTACTTACAAAAGTTTTTCCTCGACGAAATGTGACGGTCGCTGGAACGCCTAGTGAACAGAAATATGGTTACTGCAACGATAAAAAGAATACAAGCAACAGATCCAACTATAATGGCAGCCAAGATACCCGCACCAATGCCCATCTTCTCTGTCTGGAAAATGACTGCACTGATAAACTTGTAAGGTTAAATTTAAATGTACTGCAAGCAGATCAATCATAGCAACAAAAAAAAAAAACGAAACTCATGGTTTCAATAAATTAAGGACACTAATTTAGAAATACTCAAATCCATTAAACAAAACTCAGCCAGCGTAACTGTCTAATATCAGTATAGAGGCAGTGACACCAACATATTTACTTGGATATGAATCTTCTTAGATAACATTCTTAAATGGCAAAAGACATTAGAGCATAAATAGGCTCATCTCAGCTGACACACAGCACTAAGTCACCCATGTCCTTAGATTTTGTGGGCCCTTAAATTTATACGGTTTGCTTTAACAATAATTAGATTATTATTACTTGCTATATAAAAATGGAATAAAAATTTTGAACTTAAAAGTATCCTTCCGCTTTCATCTTGAGTGTAGGATTTGGCATACTTGTCTACCAGATGCCGTTCAACACTTACTGAAGATTTTAAAATAAATAATTAAAAAAAAAAAAAAAAAAAAAAAAGACCTAACAGTGTATGGAAAAGATGATCAACTACTCAGGGGTCTAGTATACAAGAGAAATAATGTTCACATTAGACTAATAATTCACAAGACCAGTTAAACAACACATTAATTGGTGTACTCAGCATTATTTAAAAAGAACATCACAAAACAAAATACATACCAGTCTGAAAATGGCCAGGGAGTGTGAAGTTGAGAAGCTCATATGGGCCGAGCAAGTCATCACGAGTAAAATTCCATGACATAAATTTTTCTGTAATTAGAAATACCTCTCTTTTATCCAACATATGAGTACCACTATCAAATAATGGGAAAATCTTCAGATACATCCTCAGGCGAGATCCTTCCCAATCGTATGAATCGATTAACAATTGGTGCTTATCCAAACTGAGTTCCTTTGTCAGATACGCTTGAAATAAATATATGTATGGAGGAAAGTAGGAAAAACTTGGACTTTTTAGCCTATATCCAATCCCAAGGGGTGATGCACAAAAGCATGGGTCAGGAGTGTCTGGCACATATTCAAAAAAACTATCTGTTGGACAACCTCTAACCGGACATGTTTCATTGAAGTTCCTTGAGCTTCTAGGCAGCCCATCTTCTACAATTTTAGATGCACAGAACAGGTTAGAGTTTTGTCCTCTTAAATTTTGGCAGATTGGATTTCCTTCAAGCCTACAGAACGAAACATGGTCGAATGAGGATTATAGAAAGCAGGTTTCTGAAAATAAAGAAGCCAAAGAACTCTTTCGAGATTCAACTTAGCGAATATGTTTACCAACAAGGCAAAAAGAAAATTCAGACATCAAAATTCCACGTATGCATATAATACATGCAGAAACTTACATTTTGGACCAGAGACATTATAAAAATGAAAAATACAGCCATACATTTACAATATATATTTGAGTGTGTATATAAGACATCAGCTAAATTTCTAATGAAAAAGATAACTCAATCTCATCTGGACAGGGCCTATTAACAGTACCTTCCTATGATGGCACCTATAGTTTGATGCGGCCAATGATTCATGCATAAAAAGATATTTTAAAATCAAAGAAAAAGCTTTCATCACTGAAGGGCATGGAAATATTTGTTATTGCAAAAATGGAAACTGAAGAAAACAAAAGCTGAGGTCTCTGGAGTAGGATGCATGAAAAATTCCATTGGCTTTCATTGAACATCAAAGCCAATAAAAGAACCTGCATTGAAGTATACCTTAGAGTGACATTAGCTGGAGGGTTTGTGCTTCCGGAAATGCCAGAAAACGAATTGTTCCGAAGATCGCTGGATTAAAAAGAAAGAGAGGTGATCATTCATAAATCATGAACAAATTTACTCCAAAAATAGAAACGTCATCAGATCTCACTCCATAAAGTACAGCTTTTTAACACTTAAAAAAAGGAATCAAACTCCAAGAAAGTCTCAAATTCCTATCCTATTTTTTTGCTCGAGGATTTACAGTGTAAGTCGAGCACTTGAATTGAAGGACATTTTCTCCCACAGAGCAGAAGGTACAGAACCATTCAGAAAGTTATTCTCCAGTGACCTGCAAGGAAGAGTCATTAACAAGATTATATCAAGTAAACACAGCAAGAATATGCTAAATTATTAAATCACTGGGATGAAAAATGTAACTAAAATGCTTTGACAAACGTAGCCACTTGAATTCAAACATTTATAGACCATGCATAAAAAGCAGATACAATCTTACAGTTTCTGGAGGACAGGAAGATTAGAGAAACTGTTGGGTATAGATCCATTCAGCTGGTTGTGCGACAAAATTCTACATGATCAATGAATTTGTTAAGCATGAGAAAACTCATCAGAAAATCTCCAGACAAATTGCAATTTTGCATGAAAGTTAAAGTGAATGTTTGTGTGTGCATGACCATGATACTTTTCTACAAATATGTTATTCAACATTAGGTTAGATTTCCAACAAACTGAGCCTAAAATGAGAAAAGAAATGCAAGTATTAATTGATAATTCAACACCAGTCATTGACATACATTGTTGTCACTTTAGAAGAGAGGTTATATGGCGGTATGGGTCCAGTAAAATGATTCCAGCTAAGATCCCTGTAGAACAAGCAAAGTAACAAATATCATAGCTAAGATCATTAGCCAAAAAGAAGAAAGAAAATAACAGATTTACTGAAACAAAAGTAAACACCTACAGAGACCCTGTAACTTACAAGTAACTGAGGTTTGCAATCTTGCTAAAATTAAAAATCGGTCCCTCCAAGCTGCAATTCCTCAGACTTCTGCAAGATCCATAATGGTGGTAGAGAAAAGCATTAGCACCCTTTGAGAAGATTCATGAAGCCAATTGCTTATTGGTTGTTACCTCTTTTTATTTAAAGAAAAGAACTTGGCATGTTTTCAAAAGCATGAGAAATATCTTCATGATTTACATTTCAAAGCATATATGTTTGTGGAAAATACAATAATAAAAAATTAAAATCTTATGGACCACCTAAGTGGGTAAGGTAAGGACAAACAAAGACCATGATTGATGTTAAGAAGCATGCATGTAAGAATTAACATATATCCTTTTTCATAGAGGGAAAATTATGAACTTCATTACAATTTAGAGTCGTTCTATTGCAGAAATATAGAAATGAACAGCATGGAAGGTGAAAACTGAAAGAAACACCAAACAATTAACACTTACAATTTCACTAATGTAGAAATATTTTCATAAGATGCTGGAATTTCACCTTCGAAGTTGTTGTTATCAAGTTGCCTGCCAAAGGCAGCGTAGAGGTGAGAATAATAATAATAATAAAAAATTAAAAAAAAAATGCATTACGTAAGAATAATTAGAGAAAGGGTAAAATATTGATGTAAATACATCCAAATCATTTATCCTCCCATACCCAAGAACAATACTACGATGTAGAAGAGCAGATGACAACCAATGAAAATGTGATCAGGTAAAATAATAATAACAAATAAATAAATAAAATTATTCCGATGCCAAACCTTTGAAGTTAAACATAAAATGCACAATTTGTTTAAAATTTGGTTAAATTCCTCCGCAAGTAAGTTGACTAAGAAACTGAAAAATTGAAGAAATATGTTCAATTACCAAGATTCCACGACAAGCCCAAAACAAAAATCAGCCTAAAATTAATGGTTTACAAAAATCCAACTGTTAAGACTCGACAACAAAGGAGAATTAAAAAATAAAATAGAGTAAAATTAAGTACACACCTAAAGGGAAACCCCAAACCTCCTCCCTAGGAAGCACGGGACACGTGTCGGACACGGATTCTTCCAGACACTCCACGGACACGTGTCCGACACCTCAAAATCGGTGTCCTATTATAAAATTGTTATTTTTAGTGTGGACACCTCGCAGACACCTGAAGGGCAATTCTTGGACACTTCAAAGACTTTTTTTTCTCTTAAATTTGAAAGCCCAAGGACTTTTTTTCTTCTTAAATTTTTAACTAAAGCCTAGCCCAAGTTGTAAAAAAAAAACCCTAATTTCAGTGACTCTCTCCCCCACCTCCAGATTTCACGCACGCCCCTCCCATTTTCTTTCTTTCTAAGTTTGGCCACCTTCCCTCAACTTCCCTCCGACGAAGCATCCCATTTTCTTTCTTTCTAAGTTTCTTTCTAAGTTTGAGATGATAGTTTTAGTATTTTTGTATGGAAGATTGAATTTCTTTCTAGTACTTTGTGTTTGAATGTTTTTATTGTAATTTTATGTTGGATAATGATGAATTTCTTACTATTAATGAAGTACCTTTTGTTTTGTTATGTTCAATTTGTATGCTTATGTTTGATTAATTTATTTTGAAGTATTACTACGATAATATATATACATATATTATCTAAAAATAATATATAAAACATAACGTATCCCCAACGTATCCGTATCCTACATTTTTTAAAATTGGCGTTTCGCCGTGTCTGTGCCGTGTCCGTATCCGTATCAGTGTCCGTGTCAGTGCTTCTTAGCCTCCTCCCAAGACCTATCTACATCCTTAAAAATCCTCTCGCTTTCCAGCCAAATATTCACCAAGGAAAGAAAAGGTCTCCCCAAAAACTCTTCCTCTAGTCTACCATGGAACAACAAATGCTGAAGTACCACGTCCATCATAAAGTAACATCCCCTTTTCGGAGCCATACGAACACAAAAAGGCTCTCAAATGATATATATCCCAAATCTTCGTGACAAAATGTGATTGATGTCCTCCAACGCTCATTTAGAAGGAAGACACTACTGAGTTCCCAAAACAACATACAAAGAGTATCCTCCAACGCTCAAACCAAAATTGGAAAGCTACTCCTTTTACTTTGACCTAGAGATCTTCCCTTTCCCACTGATTTCACCCAGAACTGTTCTTCCTTGGTGCTTGACCCTCATTGATGTGTATTTTGTGAACGGGTCTCTGAGGATATCAATCAGATTTTTTGGGGGTGTCTGTCCAACGTGAATATTTGGTTAAACTTTTTGTGCTCTTTTGGCCTGTCTTAAGTTCTTCAAAGGGATTGTAGAGCCATGATAGAGGAGGTCCCTTTGTATTTTATTTTCGTAGAAAAGGAAAGCATTTGTGGCATGCCATTTTCTTGACAGGAGGATGTTTTATGATATTGAAGTTTCATGGGAAGAGATTAGGAGCACTGTGAACTTAATTGCCTCTATGTGGATCTCAGTGTATAGGGTTTTTGTGATTTTGTATTATTTTAAATTGTAAACAATTGGATCGCTTTTAAGCAATGTTGACACTTCTTGGTGTTCTCTAAGCCTGTGTGCTTGTACGGTCTAATAATATAATTGTTGAGAAAGCAGACAAACACTGAAAGAAAACATAAAATTTTAAATATGCTATACGCATCTTGCCTGTATAACGAAAGTGAACTTACAGAATGCGTAGTATTGGCAAGGTCGAAAATTCTAGTGGCAAAGAACCCGACAAGTTATTGTTATCCAAAAGCCTGTAAAGAACAAAAAAAAAAACATAGGAAGTATGCCCTCTCATCATTTCCATACACACATTTCTGGATAAGAAATATTTTATTGATCAACCTCCATACATATCAAAGAACCTAAATACTCACAAGTGAAGAAGGCTGGGTAATTTGGAAAGCTCAGATGGAATTTCACCACTTAGTGTGTTGTTATTGAAGTGGCTGCAAAGTAAATGAAGAAATGGGGAAAAAGATTTAAAAAACAATACAAAAAAATATTTTTTGGGTCAACTTAAAATGAAAAGAGATGAAGATCCACCCACAGGTGCTTCACACTGATCAAGTTAGCATATGATTTTGGGATATTCCCTGAAATTTGATTCTCGTCTATTTGGAATCGGTTGAGATTTGTAAGATTACCAAGCTCATCAGGAAGAGGACCAGAGAGTTTATTTCCATTTAAGAGTCTGTGCAACACAAACATTCAAACTGTCAGAAGAAACTAAGATTAAAAGAAGTAGTAGTTTAACCTTGCTATCCTGTTTTACTAACTCAGATTCAATCCTAAATTCATGAATAATCTCTCTGTCACACAAAGAACAAAGTAATTTTACCTTCCTATCATCTTTTACTAACACAAATTCAACCCTAAATTCATGAATGCTCTCTCTCACACTATGAACAAACCAAGTCTCACAACAAGAAGAGTAACAGTAAAATCCCCAGGTGCTGGTAACCAGAAAAAAGAGGATAATTACAAAAAAGTTGAGACCGTGAAGGTCTTCTTGCTGCAATAATATTTAATAATAAGTAGAAGTAATTTAAAATTATGAAATTTCTATCATGAACTATGGAGAAATGAAAGGGGTACACAAGCAGGTGACAGAAATAAACAAGAACAGTGAGATTTAACTTACAAAAGTCTCAGCGGCCTAATACTGCCAATCTCTTTTGGAATTGAACCAGTTAGGTTATTCCACATGAAATCTCTTCCAGGAGAAACCAAGAGAAAAAATCATTACCAGAAAGAATATTTAGGGAAGTATAAATAGAATACTGGAATCTTCTTTAAGATGCCAATTTCATTGTCAACTACTCACAACTTCTCAAGCTGGGACAATTGGCTGATCTCAGGGGCTATGTTTCCAGATAGGTTCATATTCAATAGCTGGCTGCAACAAATGAAGGGGAAAAATTTATCACGAGTGTTATCAGAACACAGAAAATTATTTAAGCCATATATTTTCAATTTTTCATAATGATCACTGTTTTGTTTTTCAGAAATAAAATGTACAACAAAATGAAAGATATTTCTTTAAAATTTGTGACTTGTGAGTTTCTCCTAGATCCAACTGTGTTAACTTAGGACAGGGGGAAAATAAAGAAATAATAATAAAGGAAGGGGATAGAGTGCTGGAGAAAACATACAGTTCTTTGACACGTAAGTTCCCAACAGCTCCATCGGAATAGCTGCATACTACTCCAGTCCAATTAGTTGTGCAAGGATCTCCCTCATTCCAATTTTTAAGATGGACCATAGGATCAATTAGACTCCTCTTTACTGCTAGCAATGCTTCAACTGCAGATAAACAAATCATAAGTTAAGAAGAGGAGACTTAAAAAGGCTATAAATGATATTTTCCCCTATAACAGGGCCTCTTTCAATAATAGTTACGCATAACAAAAAAATGTCATAGAACTGGACTCACTATAGGAAAAGAAGAGAGTAAATATGGAGGGTAATCAACTTACTTTCCAGATCAGGTAGTTCAGGTGATCGATTACAATATCCAAAATATGATATCATATTCAAGATTATAGAATCATATGCTTAAAAAATGATATGATATATGATGACGCAAATAGAACAAAGCATCATATCATTGTTGAGTAGACTATATAAAACACGGCCACCACGCAACAACTTTTTTTTTTTAATCATGAGTGTCTGGGTCTCCATGGCTTGAACCTCGACTATTCTCATAGGATATTAAATACTAACTATGTTGGTGGTCACCATAGCTTGAACCCGTTCCCTCTAAGCCCTTTATAATTTACATCACCCGATTGACCACTCAACAGGTGCTGTGCTAAATAAGCCATTCAAACTCAATATTGGTGTTTTCAGTTTATGGGTTAATACGAAACAATAAAAGATGCAAACATATTTCCATTGACAATAGTCATTAGCAACTTGGTTAACATTAGCCAAACTTTCAAACGCTCCCTGAGTTGATACATGGAATTCCTTCATGCTACCAAGAACATTAACCTCAAATTCAAAAAAGTAATCACAAAAGCTGAGACCATTGCAAAACTAAAACTAGCTACAGCCACTCAACTTAAACCAACCAAGAACATGCAAGCAAATACATGAAAAACCCATGAAGCCAAGACAAATTTACCATCAGATGGCTCTGTGATTGCAGCACCAGAAAGAAGCAAGGAACAGCAACACAACAGCAGAAAAACGCACACACGAGCCCTCCTCATCGGCATCAAGCTCTTAACTCCCAAACAGCATCACAAGCAAACAAACGAACTCCTACCCAATTTCAAACCATAACCCACAACCACAAAAACCCAATCACATTCAACAAACTCCAATTAAAAAAGAAACAAAACCCATCGAATTGAAACAATCAAACCGCAAATTGCGAATACCTGAGGGAGAAGGAAGCAGAGCGAGGTCGAAATGTTCGTCAGAAACCGAATTTGCGAACAAGAAGAGGGAGAATTGAAGTCGTTTAGACCAAGTAAGAAGGATAGGCAGTAGAAAAATGGAAGGTGAAGAAGAATTAGAAGAAGAAGATGAGAGTGAGTTTGAAAAATGGGGTAAATGACGAAAGGGGAAAGCGACGAGAAAGAGAGAAAAGACATTGTGGAGGTTGAGTTGGCGCTTCGAATTTACTAATATATTTTGGCTTTTTGCTTCGAATCGGAGCTCAGCCATTGACAGCAACAGCATCACAGATTCTCTCTCTCTCTCTCTCTCTCGGTGAAGTTGAATTGAACCAGCGGACGTTGTTGACTTCTCTATATTTCAACGACGATGTAAACTCCACGCGCTGTTGCGAGAGTGGGCTTGTGAAACGATCAATGGACTCAATAATTTTGTTTAAAATATCATTTCTAAATATCTTAATTCCACTTAATTGACATTTTTATTATATTATTGAAAATACCAAGCACCAGTAGGACCCATGTATTAATACTTTGTACTTGTGGGACAAAAATGAATATGTGGAGCATGACGGGTTAAAAAAATAATGAAAACCCGACATAAAATAGCTCAACTGACATGTATTTTCTTACATGGTCGAAGATTCATTTTTATGTTAATTGAGTTATGTCCAGTTTGATTTTCTTATGGTCGTTGATGACACGCATTGCTCCAAAAACCATATTAACTTCAAGTTGATGTTGGCCATTCTAGCTACAAAAATGGTACATCTTTATGAACTGTACATACAAAATTGATGTGAGTCTGTGTAAACAGTTTTAGGAGTGACTTGTGCTCGTAGTTAGAGATTTTCACCAAAAAGTGTTAATAAGCTAGAATAAAAGTACAAGTGTTAGTAAAACTCTTCTTGGAATGTCTTAAATCTGTTATGACCTTCTAATGACTTCAGCCGCCCCTATGAATCTGTTAGGACCTTCTAATGACTTCAGTCGCCCCTATCGGTTTATTTGTAATTCTCTCCTATTTCGTAATAATACTGTTCTCTTTTCTGTTCGTGGACGTAGCTAACATGACGTTAGTGAACCACGTAAATCTGTGTCGTTCTTCTTTTGCGTTTAATTATTCTTTGTTATTGATTTATCGTAATAACTCTCTCTAGAAAAGGAGAAAGAAAATAGAAGCCTAATAACATGAATAAGTTTGGAGAGGAGTAAAAGTGCTGGTAAATTTCATTGCCAAGCTTAATAACTTACCTTTTGTTTTTAATATGAAGTTGTTTTCAATGCCAAACTTTACATGTTTTCTATTATTTCAATGAGCTAAATTTCATTTTGGGAGAAGTGAATAAAACTTAATTATGTAGTCTGCAACCTTGCTCATCACTTTAGCATTGTTCTCATCTTAGATTTTATTGTTTTGTTAAGCTAAAGCTAAATTGGTCACTTAGGTTGACATATTATATGTTGAATCCAATACTGAAAGGGTTAGGTAACACATAGTTTTCATAAAAATAATATAGGAATAAAGGCCTAGAGACATAGGACTCTGTTGTTCGACCCTAGACAATAAGAGTGATACCTATAGGACCAAGAGAATTGTGTGTTCATTTATCTAAGTTTTAATTAGCCAGTTGTTCGACCCTAGACAATAAGAGTGATACCTATAGGACCAAGAGAATTGTGTGTTCATTTATCTAAGTTTTAATTAGCCATAGACATAAATGTTTAATTGTTAGACTTCTAAAGGTGATTTATATAAATGTTGAATAGAAGGAGAATTCGGTTCACTATGACTATCATGAGGGTAGGTTGTGGGCGCATAATAGGTCGCATTGTGGCTTAAGGGCTGAAACGTGTTTGAATTTCTTTCTCATTTTTATCTTTTATTTTTTTCAAAGGACAACCAATCTCAACTTATTTGGATTGGTTACCTTGGTTACAAATCTCGAGGAAGTTTTTACTTTACAATTAAATTTTAGTAAAACGTTCCTTTGGATTCGATACTTGTAATTCTTCCTTGTTTAACAGTGTGCACTTGCACTTGCATAGACTGAAATATTTCATAGTGAACATAGTTCAACCCTAATTGAAATTTCTTGAATTTTTTAAGAGAAAATTGATTGATTTGGTAGTCTTCGGCTCAACTAATTAATCTTTATTGGCATTTTGGTGGTTCAAGATTTATTTGTTTAGTAGAAAGTCTAGCATATGGTTTTTTTTTTTTTTTTTTTTATTTTTTTTGTAGTTCAACATCAGGTGAAGGTTGGGATTCAAACCTTTGACATTATGGTTGATGATATATACCTTCACCTAGTTGAGTCATGCTCACGATAGCTCACTCAATCAGTCTGTTCAGTAGTTTAAAACTCGGCCATTTAATTTTAAAATGGTGTATTTAAAGTTGTATGATATAGATTCGTTTATATTAGATCGTGAGTTTACTATTTCATAAGCTTTGTAAATTTAAACCTGCAAAATTTATTTTTTGACAGACGAATTTACTTGATATTTGATAGTCTAAAATTCAAATGTTTAATCTTTACGGGATGTTTGGTTCACGAGTTAAGTTTGTATAACTTATAACTTATACGAAGGTTTATTTATATTTGATTACCAGCTTGCTAATCATCCTATAAATTATAGTCACCTAAGTCTATATTTTATATTATACACTAATTTTTACACATCATAAACTCATAATTCGGACAAAAGTTACATAAATTAATGTTTTATAATAATTTTTTTACCATTCCTTATTTTAAGCCTACAAAATTAAATTGTTTAGAAAAAAAATTCTTAAATCAATTAGAACTCTCTTAACCTGTCTAATATCCGTCGATATGTCGATATATCCGTAAATCGAAGGATACGACATAAATTAAAAATTAATGAATATCTTTGATGTCTTTTATAAATATTCTTAAAAAAATAAACAAAAAAAAAATATCTATTAATTTTAATATAAATATAAGCAATATATAGCTTAGCTAGGAAGTAATTACTTAATTATTAATTTAAATAATAAAAAATAAAAAAATATTAATCAATATTGATATTTTATCGATATATCCATCGATATAGTCGTAAAATTTAAATCTCGATATCAATATCATATTTTCATCAAGTTCCATTTTGGTTATTTTGCATATAAAAGTAGTTTCTTCTTTTTCCAAAAAAAAAAAAAGAAAAAAATTATGTCATTCATGGCAAGTAACCAAGTATATATTACAATTACATCCTTTCCAACTACCAATTAATTTTACTTTATATTCATATGTTTTAAGTTTTAAATTTGATAACAAATCCGACCTTAGCTCAGTTGGTAGAGCGGAGGACTGTAGTGGGTTAAATATTCTCAAAGTCATCCTTAGGTCACTGGTTCGAATCCGGTAGGTCGGAATAATTTTTTTTTTATTTTTTATATAAAATAAATTTGAACTTTGGAGTAGGCTTCAATTATGTCCGGCTTCGAAAAGTTTCTCTCTGAATAATGTTGTAAATTATGTTATATATATTTTTTCCAAGTTTTTTTTTTAGGCCAACAACTACAAGGATGTTGTAAATTATGTTACATATATGTTTTCCAAAATTTTTTTTAGGCCAACAATTACAAGGTGGGGATTGAACCATCGACCTTTTGGGATGATGAGTAATTGATATTGTATTCATTGAGCTAAGCTCGAATTGGTTATGTCTTCCAATTTTTACACATTAGATGTCGTGTTAATGCTCATCTTATTCAAATGGAAAAAAAATTCCAATGTTATTTTTCGAATAAGATTCAAATTTCAGTGATAAAAATAGAGCTTTTCAAAGTTTAAACACATAATTGAATTTTACCTCAAAATTAAGAGGAAATTAAGAGGTATTTTGCATAATTTCACCCCTTTTTTTTATGAGTTGTGTGATTTGGAATAAAATTCTTTGAACTTTATTTAGATTTTTTTTTTGTGTCGTTTTAGTTTGGAGAAAATAAGTTTGTGTAATTTATAGATAAAATGACGAGTCTATGTATTGGTTTGTGTGTTTGTTCTATATTAGGGTATGAATTTGTTGATTTCATTTTGCTACATAGATTTAAAATTGTAAAATAGATCTCAATATTTCATAGTGTTCCTTTAGATTCTATTAAAAATTCTTGATTTCGCCAAACCGAGCATAGCTCAATTGGCATAGGGTTGTACCAGTGACTACAAGGTCATGGGTTCAATCCCCGCATTAATTAAACTACCGTTGCAAAAATAAAAAAATTCTTGATTTTTTTTTTTCCATAGTGGACATAGTTCAACCGTAATTGAAATTTCTTCTATTGAGATTGAACGTTCAAATCTTCTCACCCCAATTATACCGGAAAAAAAATCTTGATTTTCTTATTGATATTGAACTAGCATATGGATTTAAGAAAAAAAAAATAATAATGTACATAATTTGAATTTGATTGTTGCGACGATTTTATAGTTTGAGGGTTTGATTTGAGGAGTAGCTTGTGTATTTTTTTTTTTAATAAGGGTTTAGTTGCAATAATTTCATAAATTAAGGATTATGGATCAAATTGAAAGTATTGTGTATTTTTTTTAACAAGGGTTTAGTTGCAATAATTTCATAAGTTAGGGATTATGGATCAAATTGAAAGTTTGAGGTGTAATACAGAACGTAACAACTCCTATATTTAGATGTCAAAGCAGCTCAGCTGACATAGGTATGACTTGATGACTAAGAGATCTGTGGTTTGAATCCGCCCCGAATGTACTAAAAAAACTCCTATATTTGGATGTGAGTTTTGCTATTTTTTTTCTTTTTTTAGTTTTAGTTTAATAAATTTGATGTGAGACTAATATTTGAAAATGTAATATGTCTTATCTCTACTGAGATATATACTTGTAACTTATATATAATTAGTTGCTTAGTGGGTTTCCTAGGGGAGAGTTTTAAAATAATTTCTCAAACAATTATTTGCTTCAACCGATAACATACTTGGATATCATTCACCTGTGCAAATATTTAAATGCACCGCTCAAATTTTTAGAACAACCACTTGGTACAGTGAGTGAGCGCTCCGTCTAAGATAGTCGAGAGTGGAGGTTCGATCTTGCCTTAGGGCAGAAATTTCGATGATCAAACAACCACTACTTGGTGAAACAGACGTGACTAAAAAAAAAAACTTATATATAATTAGTTGCTTCTTCCATGGAACCAGACTCAATGTAATAGAGGAGGTCATTCCGACCCAGCGTAAAAAAACGCGAGCCCAACACATCGAAATGAGCTCAGCCCAGAATTTACCGGAGCCCAACACAGCGAAATGAGCTCAGCCCAGAATTTACCGGAGACTCGGCCCATGAAATAGCTAAAAGGCCAAGTCTCTACTGACTTTGGCATCGGAGTTTGTTTACTTTGTTTTACAGGTCCTTTCGTCGCGACGATATTACAAATTCACTGTTGAGGTTACATGGTAAGCAGGTGCAATCCACTTGGAAAAAATTGTACATCAACGATGATAATTAAACTAATTCTTTAATTGTTAGTATTTATTTTATAGAAATTATATACAAATAAATTTGGTGATTATTATACATTTTTTTTTGTTTTTTTGGTCAAATATTTATTTTATTAGTCACTAAAGTGACTTTAAGAGCTATTAGAGTTGTTTGATTATGTTTATATACATAAAAAAATGTAGTTTAAATAAAAAATTACAAATATAAGATAATTTTGAAACTAATTCAAAAAAATAATTTAAATAAAATATTATAAATATAAAGTAGTTTGGAAACTAATTGTAAAAATAGATGGATAAATCGTATACCTTATCCACAATTTAAGTTAATCATGTACAACATTAAATCGCGTACATGGTAGTACGCGAGTTCTATCATTTCTATCATTACACAATTTTCATAATCTAAAAATCAAAATGTCAAACTTTCATATTTAAATGTATAGTAATATGAGCCACATAATATAATCATTATAATATGTAGGTTTAATGGCGCTAGGCGTGACCTATGACCTAGCATACATTTTACCGAAATTCTAATCTTATACAATCTCAAGAGTTTGCTAGGAGAGAATAATAAAAAAAAAACCTTTTCTTTCTTAAGTCATAATAAATTTTTGAATTTTTTTTTTAAAAGAATTGTTTTTACTTAAATTAAATATATTTTTTTAAAATAAACTATCCTTTTCTTTCTTAAGTCATAATAAAGTTTTGAAAACTTTTTTTTTCGATTTTTTTTTTAAAGAATTGTTTTTACTTAAATTAAATATATATTTTTTTTAAATAAACTACCAAAACATGAATAGTAGTTTGGACTCGATCTTTTTAAACTACCTTTTAAGTTTTTGAGTTTTAAAAATTTATGAGAATTTATATTGCTATATCCGCAAAATTTTTAAAAGGTATCAGCCATAAGATATCAGCGATAGAAATTGCTATATCCGCAAATTTTTTAAAAACATGCTATATTTGCAAACAATAAGTCTTAAATTGTCATTTACTACAATTTCTCTTTATTTATTATCTAATTAAACTTTTAATTTTGTATCGTATAGATTTATGAATTTTTAATTTTCTGTCTAATAGGTACTTGACCTATTTGACATTTTTTTTAATTCTCGAGTCTATAGATAAAAAATTAAAAGGCATATTAGACACAAAATTCAATTTCAAATAAAATATATCAATTAATTTTTACATATTTTGAATATGTCAAGAACGTATTAGATACGAAATTGAAAGTTAAAAGATCTATTCAATCGTGATTTTTTCAAAGACCTATTAGACAAATAATTGGAAGTTTAGAGACCTATTAGACATTTTTTAAAAATCAATGATCCACCAAGATTTGAACCTGGACACTCCATTGTCTTGACAAGCCCTGCACCATTAAGCCATTAATCGATTTTATCACTAAAAAAAAGTTGATGATAATGACTAAAATGTAGAGGTGGACACAAATAAGCCCAAAACTGACTCGACTGATCGAACCGACGTCGGTCGGTCGAGTTTCTGACATTGACAATCAAATAAATTTTTCTCAATTGTAAAATCGACCGTCGATCCGTCAGTCGGAGAGTCCAATAAAATTTAAAATCAATTTATTTATTTAAAAGAAAAAAAAAATCACATCGATCAATTCCCCCTCTTGAAAATTGCAATAACTCATTGACAAGATTTTTCGAGTAACTTAATTAAAAAAAAAAAAAAATTAAAAAAAAATTATAATAATAAAAAAAAATAACTCATTGACAAGATTCTTCTTCGAACTTCTTCTTAGTTTTTACTTTCTTTATTTCTATTATTTTTTCTTTATTTATTCTCTCTTCTTCACTTTTTCATTTTTTCAATCTACCCACCATTTTTATCTTCATTCTCTCACTGTTCTTTTTTATACTTCTTCATTTTTTCACTATTGCTTTTATAGTTGATCGTAGTAACAAAAATCGATCAAAATCGGTCGATCAACTGTGTGGTTGTTTGGTCGGTCGACGTCACCAACCACTCTCAACTCATTGATTTTCGACCGACGTATCGGTGGTCGGTGTCGATTTCCGTCCAAAATCGATATCGAAAACCGACACCGACCGATGACTACCCCTACTAAAATGATTTCTTTTTAATGTACAATTTTAAGAACTAAAATAAAACATTAAAAAACTTAGGTACCAAGATAAAATAAACACAAAATTTCCATGTGATAATAATTTAAAGAATTTTTTTAAAAAAAATCAACAAGTCAATTACAATCAATTTAGTTTCTCTATAGCTTGTTTATACTTAGTTTGGATCAATTTTAATTGAACCATCAATTCAATCCATTCTAATCTAGTCTATTTGATTAATTTTAATCAAATATTTTTAATGTTAATCAGGCTAAAACTCGATCTTTTTTTTAGTACAATAAATTTGAGGTATTGAAATTTTAAATCTAATCTCAAAAAAAGAAGTAAAAATCAATTACCGCAAATCTATATTCATGTTGACAAAATAAACCCGAGCTAATTTACTGGTATTAATGTTGAAACTTAAAACAAAGTCAATGGTGAGGATTTGTAGGGGAAAGCGCGTGGGGGACAGACATTTCAAGTTTTTATTTTTTTGAAACCAGGTTTGCACGTGGGAGGAAAAAATGAACATTGTTTATTTTATATTATACGAATAATCAATAGAGTGGTTAAAAAGTCTTCTATATAATCACTTTACTCTAATTTGATAATGATTTAATGATTATTATTATCTTTTAGAAGAAATGGCAAAGGGCAAAAAAGAGGGCTGTTTTTTTTTAATATTGTATTTTTTAAAATTTATTATAAAAATATTGTAACTTTCAAACTATTTATAAAAATATAGCAATTTTAAATAGAAAAGACGACCTCCACATCTGGTTCCACGTGGATGAAGGTCGTCTTTTCAAAAGACGATCTTGCTCCACATTGGAAAAGACGACCTCCATCCTTATGTACTTTATTTATTAAAAAATTCATATCTTTTTAACCAGATATTCAAAATTTTCAAAAAAGATATGGTTGAAAAGCTAACAGCCAGAGCTTCAATTTGATATGTGGTTTCACTATTTTTGGAGTTGTGTATCAAAAGATAAAGACCATCGAAGTTGGACTATAATTCTGCAAATTTTAGAACTGAAGATTCTTTTGAATAGTGCATTAAAAAATTGACATCTTTTTACTCATATATTAAAAATTTTCTAAAAAGATACGGTTGAAAAGCTAACACAGAGAGCTTCAATTTGATATCTAGTTTGACTATTTGTAGAGTTGTGTATTAAAAGATACAGATCGTCGAAATTTAGCTACAGTTTTGAAGTTTTCAGTCGTATCTCCAGTTTTGGGTTTAGTGAAGTTTTCATAACTTTGACGATATATATATTTTGATACACAACTCAAAAAATAGTGAAACTAGGTATCAAATTGAAGCTCTCTGTGTTAACTTTCCAACAGTACCATTTTCGATTTTTTTTAATATTTGGGTAAAAAGATGTCAATTTTTTAATGCACTCCTCAAAACAATCTTCCGTTCTGAAATTTGCAGAGTTATAGTCCAACTTCGATGGTTTTTATCTTTTGATACACAATTCTAAAAATAGTGAAACCAGGTATCAAATTGAAGCTCTCGCTGAGCTTTCCAACCATACCTTTTTTGAAAATTTTGA
Source organism: Herpetospermum pedunculosum (assembly GCA_028017165.1). Taxonomy (NCBI): domain Eukaryota; kingdom Viridiplantae; phylum Streptophyta; class Magnoliopsida; order Cucurbitales; family Cucurbitaceae; genus Herpetospermum; species Herpetospermum pedunculosum. Next base: position 60,124,460 of record CM051525.1, read on the forward strand.
ATATCTGGTTAAAAAGATATGAATTTTTTAATAAATGAGGTAGAGATAACGATGAAGGTCGTCGACCTCCATCCCATGTGGGACCTTCATCCACGTGGAACAAGACGTGGAGGTCGCCTTCATTTAAAATTGCTATATTTTTATAAATACTTTCAAAGTTACAATATTTTAATAATAAGTTTTAAAAAATACAATATTAAAAAAAACAGCCAAAAAAGAGATCCATTGACTATTGTTGTATTATATTCAACCAAAACCTAAAAACAATCAGAGGGCAGTTTGGTCATTATCTTCTAAAATTACTTTAATACTCCATCAACAAGGAAGCTAGGCTTTGATGTTAACTTATCCATGGAGTCCACCAAAAATTATTCCTAAAGATATATTTATAGAGATAAAGACATACCTCAAAGATTTGGTATACAACCTTCAACTCACGATTTTTAATAAGTCTAAATTAAATTTATGAACTAGATTTGAATTGTAAACGAAAGTGAATTATGAAAATTTGAAATCTATATTGAGAATATAAACTTATGCACCATATGTTAAGTCTGCTCGATAGAGTTCATGGAGCTATTTTCAAATTTATAAGTGAAGCTGATCGTATGTCATATTTTAGTAGCTCAAACTTTTGAGTTTAGTAATGATTTAACTATTTGTGTAAGTTGGAAAAAGAAATTAATCCATGACTTAAACAAGACATTTAGTCCACTGTCACGAAACCTGCATTTAAGGAAAACTATCATTTGTAAAAGTCAATACATTAGATAAAAGGTGAATTTTATAAATTCGAGTTTATATTGCTTATAGAATTAGCAAATCCATGTCTCTTACGAGTCTACGAGAAATAAACTTTTAACTTTCGAAAACTAGATTACATACACTTGCGAGTCAATGTAGTATTTTAACGGTATATAGAGAAAGATAGTGAAGGTAATCTCTACATATTTACCTGAGATAGAAAAAAAGAATCTCTAAGAGAATGACCCATATCACTAATAGACGTTGCACACAAAAAGTTAGATATTAGGTCTTAAGGGGTGTACTTGGGTTGGGTTGAAGGGTTTGTTGGGACCCACCAGAGATTTCGGGTTGGTAGGGTTAGCAACCCGAAAGAACTGAACATACTAGTCAACCCAACCCTTCTGTTTTCGAGTTGGGTTGGGTCGACTCCTCCGGTTACTTTTCTTTAAAAAAAATATTATTTATTTAAAATATTGTGGTTATCCACAAATACAATAACACGATGCAATCAATAAACAACAAACAAGAGAGTTTTATTTCAATTTTCATAAAAAAAAAAAAAAAAAAAAAAAAAAATCAGAAACTAACAATCAAGAGAATCACATTAGAGGACTTTATAAGATTGTTCATATTATTCAATAATTTAAAACTAGAGCTTTGAAACAAAGGATTAGGGAATATCTAGCTGAAAACTAAATCAACAAATCGAGGAGGGGTCGGGGGCAGAGAGCGTCGACGAGTAGCTGAAAGTCTGGGTGAATTAATCAGAGAAGATGAAATTTGTGAGATGCCCCCATGAGTTTAGGATTTTCTAAATAGTGAAACAAAGATGAATTTTATGTATATATAATCTCATAATCTCTCAAAGAAACTTGTAGAAAATTAATTCTTAAGGTGACTATCATGAATTAATTCTTAGGTCAACCTATGATGATTTTATCTTTTATATCTGCAGTTTGTAAAAAAAAAAAAAAAAAAATGATAAAATTAAAAAAAAAAAAAAAAAAAAAAAAAAACTCAAATATCTTTGTTGACCAAATCTCTTCGACGTTTTGCAGCACCAACTTGGAGTTGGGTGGATTGAGTTATTATAACTCAGTCTACGTTTGGCCTACCGACTATTATAATCCACGGTCAATAAAGTAACTACAAAGACTTCAATAATATTTATTATTCACAACTATTATAACCCACAAACTATTATAATCATCGACTATAATAATTCACTCAACGCCCTATCAGAATTAAGTTTCCCTAGAGCCGTATATATATATATATATTTTGATCATATTTGATCCATTCGAAATAAGAAAATAAGAAAAAAAATGAGAGAAATCTAGCATGGTATAAGAGCATTAGTTTATTCTAAAAATCCTTGGACGACTTCACTCGATTTCAGAAAAAATAGTGAGATTTGAGGCGACTGCAAGTCGTTTTCAAGAGGCATGATCTTGAGATCGAGGGATCTAGGATATCCGAAGGTGCGTGAGATCTATGAGAATAATTTTCACGATCTGAATGGTGAACTAGGGCGAATCCGACGAAGAAGATGAAAATTACGACGGTTTTCGCGAGGGCCGAAGTGTGGCGGCGAAGCACGACAAAACTAATCACTATCAAGAGGTCAGTGGTGGTTCGAGAGATCGGGTGAACGATGTGAGTTTGGCGAGCAAATCCACGACGTGAGATCTGGTTTTTTAGAGAGAGAGAGATTGACGGCGACGTACAAGGGTGCGACGACATCTGTGGTACTGGTCCGAGAGGTCGGCAACGTGAGTCGACGACGTCAGCGGCTGCAAGATAATTCTGAGAGGTCGGAGCGACGTCGATGTTCGAGAAAGCAGGCGGCGACAGGTCGTAAGTGTGATAGAGTGCAGCGGATCAAAGGTTGTCCGAGAGTTTGACGGTTGCGGCGCGGGTTTGTCTGAGAAAGCAGGTGGCGCAGGGTTGGCTGTGAACAAAGGCGTGAGAGTAGGATTTGGCTTGAAGGAGGTCATATTTTTCGATTTCTCTGAGGAGTTGTTTTCGATTGTTGGCGTTAGGCGTGAAGAAGAAGAAAAACCCTGATTGTTGGTGTAGGCGTGAGGAAGAAGAAGGAAAAGAAGAAGACGAAAATTATTGTTTCAGGATGTAGGCGTGAAGAAGAAGGAAAAGAGAAGAAGACGAAAATTGTTGTTTCGATGAACAGCGACGGTGAATAGTGACCCTGAACCGTGAACATTTGTTGAATTTTCGAGATTTTGATTTTCAAAATTTCCAAAAGAGTGGTTGACTCGTTCCGAAAAATTTAGAGGCGGAGTGTGGTGGTGAGAAGAGATCAGAGTTGGACATTTCCCGTCGGTGTTGAGATTTGACCCTAATTTCGAAAGGCCAGTTCAGTGGCGTGAGGTCTTTTAAAGAATTTTGTTATTTGTGAAATTTACCGAGAGTTCGGTAGTGACATGAGAAGACACCAATTATTACCGAGAGTTTTATGGTGGGTCTACTTCTTAAAATGCAGTTCTGTGGAGAGTTTTGACGTTCGAAAATGACACTGAGAGTTCGGTGGTGACATAAGGGGCGACGACCATAACTGAGAGTTCAGTGGTGGCTCTTCCCTGAGAAGTGTAGTTCGGCGGAGAGTTTTGGCGTATGGTAGTGATCGAGACATCGGTGGGGATCACCGAAGAGTCTCACCTTATTTTTGAGTTGGACATTTGTGAACTTCATGTTCCAACTAGAGGGGGGATATTGAGATATTATCTATCCTATGATATTAGGAAAATATCTACCCTATTATATTTGGAAAATATCTTCCAATATTGATCATATTTGATCCATTTGAGAATAAAAAAAAATTAAAAAAAAAAAAAAAAAAAAAAAAAAAGCTTAAGAGAAACCAAACACGTTCAAAACTCCCCTAATCCACCGACAACTTCGAACCCACGAAATCCCGTCGATTACCATGACAGACCCCGACGACAGCACCTCCACACAGCAGCGGCACCACCTCAACGCACATCAAACTCAACCCATCAACGCGTCCTCAAAACATCAACACCAGATAATCAATAGAGTGGTTAAAAAGTCTTCTATATAATCACTACCCTAATTAGATAATGATTTAATGATTATTATTATCTTTTAGAAGAAATGACAAAGGGCAAAAAAAAAAGAGGTCCATTGACTATTGTTGTATTATATTCAACCAAAACCCAAAAACAATCTGAGGGCAGTTTGGCCATTATTTTCTAAAATTTGCATATTTCAAAGAAATGAAATTACTTAAAAGTACATAATACTCCATCAACAAGGAAGCTAAACTTTAATGTTAACTTATCCATGTAGTTCACTAGAAATTATTCCTAAAGATATATTTATAGAGATAAAGACATACCTCAATAATTTCATAAATCTCAAAGATTTGGTATACAACGTTCAACTCACGATTTTAATAAGTCTAAATTAAATTTATGAACTAAGTTTGAATTGTAAACGAAACTGAGTTATGAAAATTTAAAGTCTATATTAAGAATATAAAATTATGCGATGTATATTAAAAGTTGATGTGTATGTCATATTTTAGTAGCTCAATTTTTTTAGTTTAGTAATGATTTAACTATTTGTGTAGGTTAGAAGAAGAAATTAGTCGAGGACTTAAACAAGACATTTAATCCAGTGTCACGAAACCTACATTTAAAGAAAACTATCATTCATAAAAATTAATACATTAGATAAAAGGTGACTTTCATAAATTCGAGTTTATATTGCTTATAGAATTAGCAAATTCATGTCTCACGACGACAAATAAACTTTTAACTTTTGAAAACTAGATTACATACACCTTACTTGCGAGTCGAGTCAATCAATCTTAGGTATTTTAACTGTATATAGAGAAAGATAGTGAGGTAATCTCTACATATTCACCTAAGATAGGAAAATAGGATCTTTAGGAGAGTGACCCATAAAACTAATAGAAGTTGCACACAAAAGTTAGATATTATGTTTTAGGGGTGTACATGAGTTTAGAGGGTTTTTGGGACTAATCAGAAATTTCAGATTGGTAGGGTTAGCAACACGAATGAATCCCACATTCTAGTCAACTCAACACAACCTAACCCAACCTTTCTATTTTCGAGTTGGGTTGGGTCGGGTCTTCGGGTTACTTTTCTTTAAAACAAATATTATTTATTTAAAATATTGTGGTTATCCACAAATACAATAACACAAGATGCAATCAGATAAACAACAAACAAGAGAGCTTTATTTCAATTTTTATTAAAAAAAAAAAAAAAAAAAAAAAGAAACATCAACAGATTCATATGAGAGAACTTTATCATATTGTTCATATTATTTAATAATTTAAAACTAGAGCTTTGAAACAAAGAATTAGGGAATATCTACTTGAAAACTAAATCAACAAATCGAAGGGGCGTCGAGGCTGAGAGCGGCAACGAGGAGTTGAGAGCGATGACGTGTGGCTGAAAGTCTGGGCGAATCGACGAGAGGCTGGATGTGGGTGAATTGGCTAGAGAAGATGAAATTTGAGAACAGATGCGCAACCGTGAGTTTATGATTTTCTAAATAGTGAAACCAAGATGAATTTTATATATATTTAAATATACGAATTTGATTCGGTTCGAATTGAACCGAGCTAAAAAATATCAACCCACGAACCGAATCTATTTTTTGTTTTGAAAAAAACCAACCCAACCCAAACATAAGGTTGGGTTGTTCGGGTTATTTGTACACCCTTATTAGGTCTCTTCAACTAATGTTAAAAGCTCGCTCATTAGAACTCATGCTATTTTAACAATGTGTATGTTAAAGTAAAAAATAATTCATGGATTAGACATTTAGGTCATGTTTACCTCCCTCCAATCGTAATGAATCATAATTCTCACGGTGAGACTCACATCTATTATATTTGATGACATTTACTACAATCTGCAAACGTAATCAAATCGTAGGCCCCACACCAAAATCTGTCATCAGATTACACTATTTCTCTAGTACTCAGGGTACTCAATCAAATTAACATTAGATATTAGGTGAGTCCCACCTTTTTTTTTTCATCTTTTTCGTGTTTGCCCCTTTCTCTGTCTTACTTGAAATTCTAAAGGTTGTCATGGCCATTTCCTTCAAATTCAACTTTCTTCTTCTCCTCTCCTCCGGTCAATCCTGCTACATCCAATCTCTCTACCACCCACTTCACTCCAGCCAGCCAACCTCGGGACTCACTAGTACAGAGAGAAAAGTCGACGCCGACGCCATTTGTAGACATGATTCAACTAGATAAAAATATGAAAGTTGGTGAAATTGGGCTTTAATTGCTTGTGGGTGTGATTGACGAATTACGAAGGTGAAGAATCTGCACACGCTTCGCTTCTGAACAAGATTGAAGCAAAAGGGTATTATGATAAACTTACGAAATATTACACGCAAGTAAACACTCCAATGGAAACACACGCTTCTAAACCAGATTGAAGCAAAAGCGTATTATGGTAAACCTACTAAATATTACACACAGTTAAACACTCCAATAGAAATCAGATTATGAACAACATCAAAGAAAAATCGATTACGATTGAAGCATTAATTTGATTACGATGGATTCATTACGAATGTTGCGAAAATTTCATTACGATTTGGTAAAAACAAGCCTTAGTCTAATCTGTAATGTTTTTTGTATTAAATTTTAGGTAAAACAAATTGTCAAACTCCATTTATTAATTTATCCAAAAAAAAAAAAAAAAAAAACTCAAATATCTTCCACTTTCTTCTTCTTCCCCTTCATTTCCTCAGTTATCTCTAGCACGTTTTCACCTCCTTTCTTGCCTACAATACTAATTTAATGATGATGACCTCTCCTATCTTAGTTATAAGGTTCTCCCATAAAAGGAATCATCCACTAATTCAAGGATAGGAAAATGAAGTTTCATCCAATAAAAAAAAATATTGAGATATTATTACCCTATTATAATTAGAAAAATATCTTCATATATTTATACATTCTCTATTTTGGGAATTAAGTTGCCGTGTATATATATTGATCATATTTGATCCACTGAATTGATTCGGTTCGATTTGTCGATTTTTCGGTTTTAACTATCACCCCTAAAGAGTAAGTATATATTCCATAGGATATTCTCTCATTTTGTCTTCACTCGTTTTTCAATTTCATTTGTGCAAACCTTGCCTAGAAATGTGGATAGTGTCATTTTCATCGTAAGTTCTTCATCATAGGCATAGACCTCAATCTCTATTTGTGATGGTATATGCAAGAAGGATTGATATTCTTCAATGGTAGGAGTCATGCCTATTGAATCAAATGTAAAACATCATGGATCCCAATGTTGAACCAATGCTTTTAAAACTGAAAAGTTAACTTGCAGATACATGAGTTGAGCTATATGGCCATATTTTTTCATGAACAGTTAAATTCTCTCACGCTTACTTCAAAGCATCCAACTGATTCTCCGAGAAACTAACGTCTTTAAATTGCGTATTAACATTGGTTGATAAACCATCCCTAGGAGCATGTTGTATGTCGTCTAACCATTTGTGCATTGTTGCTTGATCTTCTATGCCCAATTCTTGGAAGGCTAAAAGGAGGTGATTTTATTAAACTCATCATTTAGATCATTTAGTTTACTGCGATTGAAAATTTAGTCAAATTTTACTTTTGCAATATTTTCACCGGCTACCTTAAAGAAACTTTTTAAGAAAAAATTAAGAAAGTATTTACAAGGAAAAGGAAAAAAAGTTGTACAACACATTTTTCTCTCTTTTTTTTAAAGAAAATTAAAATAGAAGAGAGAGAAGATCCTCGAAATGACAAAACCCAAAAAGTAGAATAAAAAATAATAAACAATAAAAAAAAGGTAAAGACCCACCCTCTTCATGATTCTTCTGGGGGTGGTCATCGATCGGTCGGTGTCGATTTTAGACAGAAACCAACGTCGACCACTTACACGTCGATTTATGTCGATCGAAAACTGACAGTTTGGGGATGGTGGGTGATGCCAACCGACCAACCACACGATCGGTCGGTAAGCTTTCATAACTCTGACGAACTAAACAAAAAAGAAACAGTGAGAAAGAAGAAAATAAAGAAAAAAAATGAAGAAAATAAGAAGTGAAGAAAAGAGAAGAAACAACAAAAGACTAAACGAAAAAAAAAATGAAGAAGAAAAGAAGAAAAAAATGAGAAGAAAGAAGAAAAAATGAAGAAATAAGAAGTCAAAATGAAGAATGAAGGGATCTTCGACTAAGAAATCAACCCGTCCGTCGATTTGGACTCTTATTGAGATCTTCGACTAACTAACGACTCTGACTGCCAATGTGATAAAATTGATCGACAGACGTCGATTTTGATTCGTCAGATGAATTTTCGATCTATTTGTAGACCACCTCTAATTCTTCTCCTAATAAAGAGATTGGGTTTCAGAAGGGGTTCACACCGAAAAATAGAAGGGTCGTGGGTTATCATCGTCTGCGCTTCGCCGAAATGTTGCACTGGGTCGTTCGTCGGAGAGTCGCACATCGTCGAGAGTTACATATCTAGTGTTGATGTTGTGCGTCGGAGAAGTCGAGTGTTTGTTGCTACGTCGAAGTGGCGCGACCGTCAAGGTATGATGGGTTGTGGGTTAAGGGAGTTTTGAACGTGTGCGTGTGGTTTCTCTCCAACTTTATTTCTCTAAATTTTTATTCTCTGGAAAATTTCATTTTCCCCTCTTGAATCCAGAATAGATAGGAGAGATCATCCTTAGGCCAAAAAGGAAAATGGCAAGAGGGCTGAGGGAAAGAAAGTGGAAGAGATTTGGTCTACAAAGATATTTAAGATTTCATTTCTTTAAACAAAGAAAAGCAAAACTTGTTTATAAATTACCCTTTTTTCAATTTACTTTATGCTTTTCATTTTCATTAACAAGTAGATGCCAAAAATAATAACTAGAAAATAAGAACATAATAGTCATATGGAATACGGTATCTACAATCATATATATATATATATGAGCAAGACTTATGTGTAGTTCGGGCTACACTACTACACCATCTTTTTGCAGCTCACCCCAACCACACAGCAAAAAAAAAAAGAAAAAAAAAAGTGTCACGTGACAACTTATGGTTGGACAACTGTGTGGGCTGCAAAAAGATGTGCCCACCTCAACTATTCTTATGGGACAATCGGACCGACCCTACTATATTTGGTTGTTAGGGTAACCCAAGGATATTAAATCTTAAGTAGGTGAGATCCAAAACTTAAAATCATTCTCTCTAAACCATTTATTACTTACATGACCTTTATTGACCACTAGGTCAACCCATAGTAGTTAGTCTAGTGTCGCTATTCATACGTCCAAGGAAAACTACATAGTAAAGAGTCAATACATGGGGAAAAATGTGAATGTCAAATATCCAAGTTTATATTATGCATAGAATTAGCAAATTCATGACATTTATGATCTGACTACTAACATGAACATAGCTCAACTTGCATAAAATATGTATCTTCGACCAAGAAGTCAAAGGTTCGAATCTACTACCCCACATATTGTCAAAATAAAAATAAAACATTGACTTCGACTTCTGAACGTTGAATTACATAAACCTTACTCATGAGCCAAACAATTCCCTACACGTCCTCTAAAAATTGCCTATATTTGCCTAAGATAGGAAAAAATAATCATCTGCCGGGAGACGAGGGTAACCGATGTTGCACACAAGGAGTTGGATATTATTCATAAATATACAGTGTATACACAGACTTCAACGATAATCATATAAATAAAACTCATTTGATATTGTTCTTCTATTTTCATTCCAAGATCCCGGTGTTATACAACAGAACATAGGGAGAAAGAAATGTGACCTTGAAGAAGCAAAGACTCTAATATTTTGGGTACCAGAACATGCCTTTAATTCCTTCGGGGTCCGGTTCGAAACCTATATTCTGGTAAAACTCTACCACTGCAACAATCACATTGTTTTAGACTTTTAGCTGAATCCAAATCCAATCTAAATTATAGCATAAGCTAAACGGGAGACATAATACATAGTCTTACAATTATGATATCGGGGTGGGGGGAAAACTGAAAAGCATTTGCCCGAAAACGATAAAAAATCATTAGATGTAGAGCATCAAGATCTATGATAGTAGCCAACATGAACATAGCTAGCAATTAAGACAACTTTACTTCCTATAAAAGGTCGTAGAAACGAATCCCCTCACCCCAGTGTTTTTTAAAGCTCAAGGCACACAAAAAAAGCACGGGCTTTTGTTTATAAGGAACATAATAGAAAAATGTAAATAGTTTTTTTTATACGTGAAGGAAAATAGTATGATGAGTAATAAAGCGATGAAAAGTTTAAGAAATAAAACTTTTCTTTGAGATTGAAAGAATATTCATGCATTTCTTCCTTAAAAATTATAATTTTATTTTTTTTAAAAAAAGGTAGGAAGTCATGCTCGAGAGGCTGAACTGCGTCCCACAAGCGCTGAGGTGGGTGCCTCAAACGGGCTTCCTAAGGGGCCGCGCCTTGGGCTTTTTAAAACAGTCTCACACCCTATGATAGTACTAAGCTGCGAAGAAGGTTGCAATGATGATTTCCTAGGGAAGCACTAAAGAGAGACTACTATACCTTGACTATCTGCAAAGAGTGTTATATTGCCAATATCCCTTTGCAAAAGTGACCTTATAAGCTTTTCAACAAGGGCCCTGCCAAGGCCTTGACCCTGAACCACAAAAGCATCATCACTGGTATTAGTATAGTTTGGCATAGCATAAAACATAACAACTAATTAAGGTTCTAACATACAAGATAGTCCAAATGCATTTTAGATCAAATTTATGCCCTCGGACCTCAAATTATTCTCCGATTAATACAACCAAAAGAATGGATTTTCGTCCTAAATGTTGAGATGTCAATATTCGCATTCTTCTGAGCTTACTTAATGGGAACCCAAACGCCTTGCTAACTAATTGCAAATCCACAATAAAATACACATAATTTGTTAAGAGTGTTCAGTGTAGCAAATGATAACCTGATAAGAAGGATCCACAAGAACATCCCAAATTGTAGCGTTGAACGCATGATCTGATGTAGCACGAGCCATACCAATCAGCTTCTTTTGTGCATTCTCCTCTGTCAAATAACTTCTCAAAATACAATAAGATGTTTATAAACATTTTCAGACGTAGAAGTAGAGAAAATGAATGAAAAATCACAACTAAATACCTGAAACAGGAGACTTCCGTGTTGAATGTAATGCAGCTACCATATAACTGTTTCTAAGGGCTGCAGCTAATTTTGGTAGTGGTCTACGTGGCCAACCTACCTGTCAACAAAAATATATCATTTACTCATGGATTGGTCGATCTAAATTCTTAATAATGTGCATCACAAATTCGAAATAACATCATGCCTGAGATGATGGATGAAGTAGCACATACTTTTTTTTTATATATGAACAACTTACAAATTAACTAAATGAAAAACAATTCCAGATCCTGGGCACATAAATGAAATCATAGTCTACAAAACTAATAATTCTGATAAGGTTGCTGAGATCTGATGACTAACCTTATCACAAAGGACTTGAAGATCATATATATCAATATTTCCACCTGAAGAGAATATTATTTGCTCAATTGTTCCGTCTGGTAATGTCGTCTCAGTAAGGACAAACTCCTCAGGCAAGGGTTCTTCTTCCTCTTCCTGAAGCATGGAAGGAGGTTCAACCACTTGGGTAGTATTATTGTTCAAGAACCTGCAACAAGAAGAAAAAACACAATTTTCAAAAAGAGTAGCAACTTCTGGGTCAGGCTTGTCAGTAGGATGTGAAAGATACCCACCAAGAGATTCAATGAAATTGAAATTTAGAGGAGAGAGAGAACCCGTAATCACACTCAAATATTTTAAATTTTTATTTGCTTAAAGGTTAATAAACTTGCTCGTCGTTATACGATTTCCTCACGTCTACTGCAAATACCTCTTCAAGCAAACCAATAGAGAACTAATAAAACAAATCGAAGTATAATTCACTTTATTTCAAGTATCCAAAAGTCACTTTCCGATATTAGTAATAAGAATGGAAAGATCTTTTAGGAATTATCATACTTGTCACTCATTAAACAACCCTCTTGTGAGAGGGACCTTCTAGGAGGATCCTTTAAGGGAGCATGGTCAATGATTTTCTCTCTAGTGTTAACTTGTTTTCTTATTGAAGTCCTCATTGTTCTTATTTACCTAACACACCTCCTCTGATAAGGTCCTCCTCAGAGGTTCAGTTTTAAAGAAGTGTTTTACTATAGCAGCATAAAATACATGTCAATCAAAATAGCTGGTATGCATACCAAACAGGAAACATGATAAAAGCAGCATATTGTACATGTGGATTCCTACAATTTCTTAGCATATTTACAAGTGGTCAAAAGACTCAAAACAACGTCAAGGGGTCCCAAATTATATTACAAGAAGTTCGAAAATAGCTATACCTTATATCTAACATAGAAGGACTACATACTAAGAGCATTAAAAAAAATGTGTTATCAAGGAATCTGTCAAAGCATGCTTACTATAAACTTGCAGTGTGTGCAAAAAGGTCACCACAATAGCCATATCTCCAATTACCCGGATTTGATGGAGTCCCAGAAGCTAGCCCTGAGTCTACATACCTTCACCCTTTTGCTCACTGCAAATAATTACATAGGCACGCACCGACGCAAAATTAGTACAGAGAGAAAGAGAGAGAGAGAGAGACATAGACAGAGTGACTTGCTAAGAAGAGCAAACAGAGTGACACTTACGCCTGTTTGGAATAACTTTCTAAGTGCTTAAAACATTAAAACACTTTTTGTGTAGTTAACAAATCATTCCAGACAGGCCGAGGCCCTTAAACTGAATGAAAAAGTGCATCAAAATCCCTAAATTGACCTAGTTTAGCAAAAATAGAGATTCAACCACTAAAACCAACTAACAAAAACTGATAAAAGGGAATTGCAGACTTAAAACATTTGCAACTTATTATTACCGTTCTTTAACCTAAACGGCAGCTTAAAAACAAAAACAAAAAAGCTTATACAATACAGCGATGATACCTCTAGTGAGCCCGTATTTCAAATTGCGATTAACCAGCAACGAGTTCGACCCTTTAGAGCCACAATCCAACAGAACAACTTGGCATCTGCAACATTTCAACAAAAAAAAAATCCGAACGAACCATACAACTAAGCAACGAAATTAAGCTACAAATGGAATCAAATTACGAAGAACAACTCAAAAATTGGAAATCAGAGAAACCAAAATTGAAGAAAGTAACATGAACAGCTACGATGGATGGCAATGGACGGTGAAAAGTACTTACAGAGAAGAGGTGGCGATGAGTTTCTGAGACATCATCTGTGGAAGACGATGACTGAACCGGGATTAGTCCAGTGGATTGTGAATAGTTTTGAGAGATCAAAATTCGAAATCGGAGCTTCAGAGAAATCGCCGGAGCAGATCAATGAAGATGAAGATTCATGTGGCCTCGCAATTGTCTGTTCTCCACAGAATGCCTCGGGTACATCTTCTTCTCTCAGCTGGCCATCAATTTTTTTTTTTTTTTTTTTTTTTTTTTTTTTTTTTTTTTACAACATGTAACGATTTAATCTCGATAACAATTTAGTTTCTATTTTAAAAAATCTCATAAAAAAATTAAGTCACAATTTTTATAGTGTAATTTAATGATTTGATTTTTTTTTTTTTTACAACAATTAATGATGTAATTCATCGATTTATATGTGTATTTTTTTTTATTAAATCTTAATAATGTTTTTCATGATAGAGATTAAATTGTTACAAATTCTAAAGTATACACGCTAAATTATTTTCTACTAAAGTTTAGGAACTAAATTGTTACAAATTTGAAAACATAGAGACTAAATCACTACCATCTAAAATTCAGGGATTAAATTGTTATTTCTATGAAAGTTAAGGGACCAAAATTGTTTTTTAATTTTTTGGTTAAAAATTAATTTATACCACTAAATTTTGGAGTTGTATCACTTAAAACGTTGAACTAATAATTATAATTGTATCAATTAAAATCATGAACTTTCATGAATGTATCAATTTACTCATTTGTTAGATTTTATTTTAAAAGAGACAATTTAAATGTGTGGAGACTTATAATGGTAGTAATTAAACTTTTAAGCATTCATAAGTGAATTAATTGTATGAAAGTTTACAGGTTTAATTGATACAATAATAATAATAATTATTTTTTTATTTTTTTTAATAAATTCAAGAATTATTATTGTTTATTTATTTTGAGATTTTAATTGATACAATTATAAGTGGAGACCTATAATTGTCTACCTATGTCAAAACTAACGGTTTTTTTTTTCTTCTAAAAATGAGGGTGTAAATTGATTCACTTATAAAATACAAAGTTTTAATTGATACCATTGTTAATTAGTTTAAAATTTTAATTGATACAACTTCCAAAGTTTATAGGTATAAATTGAGTTTTGCCCTAATTTTTTTCATCATAAACTTTCGATTTCATTTTTACCTTTTAACTTTAAAATTTATTCTAAAAAACCCCATGAACTTTAAAATTGTTCCCAAAAAAAAAAAAAAAAATCATTAAAATAAAGTATGAAAATTGATGTACAACTGATGTATAAAATTAGAAATTACGAGTGATATTATTTACAAGTTTACAACTATGTAAAAGATTAAGATCGTTATTACCATTTATTTAATTTCAAAAGATATCGTTAAAATAATTTATAAAATTAATTTTTACACATCAACTACCACGTCAATTGCCAACATGAGCATAGCTCAAGTGACATAATGTATTAATTATGATCAAGATGTGAGTTTGAATCCCCCTTCCCCACATGGTGTCAATAAACGTGCATTAATTAAATACTTTCCTTTGCAAAAAAAAAAAAAAAATAACCACATACATAAATGATGTAGTAAATGATGTCACATATGTCTTTCAATTTCTACATATTAGTCATCGCCAATTTTCATCATATTTTAAGGAAAAAAACAAAAAAACTCTCGTATTTTTTGAACTATAGGCAGAATTGAAACCTACCCCAAAGTCTAAGAGCATAATTAAAACTTACTCCAAAGTTCAAAGGGAAATTGTAACCGATGTCAATTTATAATAAAATAATTAAAAATATAGCATGTTTTTAAAAAAATTGCGGATATGGCAATTTCTATCGCTGATATCTTATGGCTGATAGAAGTCTATCGCTGATCACCTCAGCTTTCCTCAGCTTTTTATAGATTTTTGTCCGTGATAATAGTCTATATAGAAGTCTATCAATGATAGAAACCTATTTTTTTTGTCATATTTGCAAAACATTTTAAAGTTTGCTAAATTTGCAATTAGTTGGGGCATAATTGCTATTTGTGCAACCAGCCCAAGTTTAAATGTATTTTTATATAATTTAACAAATTTTAATGTTTTTCTCATCGGTAATTCATAATTTATTGCTTTTTGCTCTCGAAAATTATGAATCCCATTTTTAAATTGGTTAAATCATCAGTTTTGTCTTGAAAGTTTTTAGAGTTGTGGTCTAATATGTTCATGAATTAAAAAATTATATTCAAAAGATGAATAAACTTCCATGTATGTCTAATAATTCTCTAATATATCTTTAATTTTTTCAAGTAATTGACAAAAATAGAAAGTGAGGGATTTCAACACTCAGAGTTGCCATCTTAATGGCTGACGGCATAACTTTTAACCTTGTCATTTCGGTCTTGGCCAATATTTACTCCGGGCTAAGAAAAATATCGGAAGCATTGCCCCCGAATACCGCAAAACTCTCAAAGTTGCATCCCAAAGTTACTCCGGACTAGTATCCATATACTCTCAACCTCGATCACATTGGAGTGTTTTATCGGCCCCTAGGCAGGCCTAGAGTTTTTAGGTTTTACCTTTCCCTAAAAAGAGAAGGAGGTAAGTAAAGTTCAAAGGGGACCCGAGCATAGGATCTGACCCATGAAAGTCATTTTGTCCAGCCTCAACCTCAAACAAATCCAAATAGTTAGTAGTTTTTTTTTACCTTATCTGCTTTGGTTTGCATATCCCTTAATTTAACTTCATATTATAGGAGCACAAAACTAATTGTTTCAATCTCTTATATGTTAGTTGATTTTGTTGTATAGTGTGTATTAGGGCGAACGTGCTTCAATTTCTTTGCTTTCAATTTTGTATTTAAAAAGTCTTTGAACTTTCAATTTGTGTAAAATACATCAATTTATGAGACATTTTTAAAGTTCAAATATCTATAAACACAAAATAAAATATTGAAAATCCGATGTAAGTTTTGTTATGGGTAAAAACTCATTTGTTGATTGTGGCGTGAATCTCGAAAAGCCCACGAGGCTCGGTTGCCCGAAGAGGCTAAACACTCCTCGAAGAGCGGTCTATCGAGTTGACCAGGTCGAATCGACTACTCGGTGGGGAAATGCAATGACCGATCAGTCTGTCGGCTACCTCCCTGACGCATCATAATAAGCGTACGACATTGACACCATGGCCAATGCACCTCCCACTATAAATGTGAGGGTTTATTCCTCGTCTTAGGTAAGCAATCTAATATTACTACACTTGAGCTGGATTTTCCACAATCTTCTCTCTAATTTAAGAGGTCAGTGTGTTGAGTCAAGCACCACATTTGTGCAAGTATCTTTCTCTACAAGTCAACTCGGACAAGACAACTCATTCGAAGGCTCAACCGAGCAAAGCAAGATCGTGCATCAATAAGTTTAAGAATTTATTGAACATTATTCAAAATTTAAAGACATATTATTCATTTTTAAAAGTTTAGGAATTTTGAAGGACACAATCCTCAAATTGAGAGAATGAATTTGTAATTTAATAATATAAATTTTGAACATTTTATCAATCAAACAATGAATTTTAAAAAAATTCTCAATGTCTTGAAGTTTTGAGTTATTTTTCTCCGTCTAACCCTGTTCGTTACACTATATGATATTCTACATGATATCAAACTCAATTGAAATTTGTCTAATATTTTTTTTAAAAAAAATTAAATTTAATCTCACCCACAAAACTGTTTCAACATTAAATTAATAATGTCAAATCGAACATAACTCCATTGACATATTAAAATATGTGTTCGACCTTAGATCTCAAGTTGTAACCCACCCTCAAGTTGAACTAAACAGAAATTTACTAACCTCTCTAATGCGTCTCAGAATCTTCACTTCTTTTTTTTTTTTTAAGTTAAAGAAACCCAAAAAAAAAAATGATGAATCTACACCTTTCTATTATATATTAAAAATCAATTAAAATTAAACATACCTTTGTACATAAATTGAATTATACTCATCTAATATTTCACAATTAGTTCGAGCTAGTGGTAAAATATATATATATATATATATATATATATATATATATATATATATATATATATATATAATTCAACTAAACATTATATATGAAAATGCATCTTTTTTTTTTTTAATACAATAAATATAAAGATGAGGATTTGAAACTCGACTTTATTCAACTCGACTTTAAGAAAAGAATAGTAGAAGATGTCTTAAGCTTAGTTATAACCAGTAACAAATAAATGTTGGGTAAATTTTAATCTAAAACGTAACAAAAATATGTTGAATAAAAATAAAATAAAAAAAATTAAGAGTTAATTAGAAGAAGTATGAATTTTTTTTGAAAAGTGAAATTCAAAATGTAATTTAACTAAGATTTTATAATCAGTTTTACCTAATACTAAAAAAAAAAAAAAAGTTAAAACTTTTGATGATAATCACTCGTAACTCTTCTAATAAAAGTAATCTTAAACATATCTTTAAATGTTGAATCATGTCCTTCGATTCATGTGGATAAATACATGTGGTCTCATAAACTGAGGTTTTTATACCGATAACCTACTTTTTTTGGGTGCGTAATTTTTTTTTCTCTTTTATTTTTTCATCTTCATGTAAAAAGTCATACGTATCCTCCGTTATCACGAGGACATCAAAGTTGTCTTCTCGTCATCGTGCTCAGTAAAGCGTACTACAGATTTTGTGCACTTGCTTATCACGAAAAAATTAAAAAACATAAATTTGAAAAGACGGGATTAAAAAAATTTACACACCCCGAGATGTGGGTCATCCATACAAAGACTCCGTCATAAAAGTGGGTTGACAATCATATCAAACATCGAATCGGGTCATTTGACATTCAAATATTTTATTTTATCTTTTGAAATTGGAACACATTGATTAGGGAAAGGAAAGGTCACGTGGGCTACAGTTTTTTTTTTTTTTTTTTGATTACATTGGGGGTGGGGGGATTCGAACCACAGACCTCGTGGTCGTCAACTGATACATATGCCAGCTGAGCTATGCTCGCTTTGGCTACAGTTGCTGCAACATAACAGCCACTGTGAAAATTGAGATGAGAAACCAACTTTATAGCATAACCAAAATATATTTTTTTTAAAAAGGTCACCAAAACAATCATTAATTCTATTCAGATTCATGAATACTCTCACTTTCACTTTCTACATGCTTTAATTCGATTTATGAATGTTCAACTAGTTAGATCTTCCACTAAAAAATTAGAAGTTATTATTATTGTTATTTTTTTTTTATTTTTTTTTTTTAAGAAAGACTACTCCATTAGATTATCAGTTACAGTCATATAAGCGTCCAAAATTGAAAATACCTAAATAAATCGAGCATAGCTCAATTGACATAAAGTTGTGTCATCCATCATGAAGTCTGAGGTTTGAATTCCCACCACAAGTGGAACTCAATTGACATAAACTTATGACATCTATCATGAGGTCTGAAATCTTTTCCACTTTTGTTCAGTAACTTGATAACTTCACATGCATCAGATTCCACCAACAACACTGATTTCGTTCCTAGGAGCGAAATCTGTTTTAATCCTTCTCTAATTGCCAAAGCGTCTAATCCTTTGATTTGAACAATGTTGTTGCATCCCTACTTCTCAACACATGTTGGAGACTTTTGAGTCATGAATTACCCATCAAATTCTCCTGAAACCTAGATAACCTTCCACGAAGCAACTATATTCAAATGTCAGGCAGCTAGGAGCGGAGGGGTCCAAATATCCTGACTCAAAAGGTTCTTCATCGACATGTTTTTTGAACTAAAAAAAGATTTGACTCATTTGAATAGTATATAAGATTTATTTATCAATTAAAACAATGTTCATAAGTATTTTGATTTCTACATTCCACATCGATATTTTATCGATATCTGTATAAATTTTCATCCACAAATATTAATATCTATAAGTGTCGATATTTTCTCGGCATCTTAAGAATACACATTCTACATATTTTATCGATATTTTCATCCGATCATTATTTCACAAATGAAATGGAATCAAGGAACAAAATACATAGGATTTGGTAGCTTAAAAGTACGATTTCCCACAAACTGGCCTTGAAGATCGCTCCACTGATCTCCAACATTGCCCCAAATTCGGTACCCTTGCTCCACCAATCGCCGCCGCATCTCCGTCTTGAACTCCACCGCGCTCCGCCCTTTGTCTGCCACGGACCTGAGCGAAAATTTCAGATCGAATTCAATAAGTGAATTGAATCGAATCGAATGGCTGTTTAAAATAGAATTCCAATTTTGAAATTTTTTTTTTACCTCAAGATTAGCCGGTCGTAGCCGACGAAGCCCTCACGATGGAGATTGTCGACGGTGACCTGGCCGAGGGTTTCCTCATCTCGGCCGGTGACGAGGAAGACCTTGAAGCCGCTTTCGATGAGCTTCGTGAAGAGCTCCACCACCGATTGGATCGCCGGACATTGTCCTTCCATCGCCCATGACCTAAACGCCGCCGGATCGTACGGCTCACACCTGTTTCAATCAATTTCTCTCCTCTTAATTATATGAATTTTTAGTTTTTAAAAAATTATGCTTGTTTTTTTAACCATTTCTTTAGGTTACACTCAAACTTACATGAGCATAGCTCAACCGACATAATGTATAGCTTGGTGACTATGAAGTCACGAGATTGATTTCCCCCACCCCAATATGTTGTCAAAAAAAAAACTAATAGATTAGTTAAATTTAATTTTTATCATGGAAATTATTTTTAAAAAAAGTCAACTCGTTAAAAAAAACATATGGTCAGAGTTTAGTCCTTATATGTTAACTATCATGTGTAAGGACCAATTAGAAATCAATTTCAATTTTTGTGACCCAACATGTCAGTTTTGAAGAATTTTTTGTACGGATGACCCTCCCTCGGAAGGCGTATGGTTTTTTAACCTTTCCTCTAAATTTTATGTTTTTTTTTACATTTTCTCGTGATCAACAAACTGCCTCCTCCTGTGAATATAGTCTTTTATATTCTTTGCTGAGCACGAGAATACTATAATTGTCTCCTCGTGATTGTGCTCAGCAAAATGTCCTATAGAGTTTGTGGGCTTGCTTATCACGAGAGAATGTCAAAAAAATATAAATTTTAAAAAATTGGGTCAAAAAATCTTATGTCCTCCAAAGAAGGTCATTAGTACAAAAATCTCTACTTTTAAAACCTTAAAAGATCAAATAAAAACTAGAACAAACTATTAACGACCAAAATCGTAAGTTTTGAAGACTAAGCACCAAATAGATTTTAATTTCAAATCTCATAAACCAAATATATTTTACCAAAAAAAAAATAATAAAAAAATATAATAATATAGCTTAGATTTTGAAAAAAAACAAAAAAAACATCACCCATTGTAAGCTTTATTTTCTAAAACTACACAACTA
Source organism: Herpetospermum pedunculosum (assembly GCA_028017165.1). Taxonomy (NCBI): domain Eukaryota; kingdom Viridiplantae; phylum Streptophyta; class Magnoliopsida; order Cucurbitales; family Cucurbitaceae; genus Herpetospermum; species Herpetospermum pedunculosum. Next base: position 60,144,986 of record CM051525.1, read on the forward strand.
AAAAATTGATGCTTAAATTTTAGGAATGTTTAAATTATAAACTTAATCCGAACTTTTAAGATTTTATATAATATTTTATATAATATTAATAAGTCACTCAAGTTTAGAAAGTTTAAAGAACAAGTTTGTAATTTATATTTTTAAAGTCAATTTAACTTTACATTATTTTTAATGTCATTAAATGAGATTCTATGTCAAATATAATATGGTTTTTTTTCGCAACAATATTTTAATTTTTTTTTGTTTTGAATAAGAAACAATTTTATTAATAATATGAAATTACATAAGAAAGGGTGATTTCATTAATAATATGAAATTACATAATATGAAATTGCAACGATATTTTAATTAATGTGAGGATTCTACCATTTTTTAAGTAAAAAATACGACCTTATATCTGAGTTATACTCGATTTGTACCAAATATAATATGTTAAGTCATTTAAGAATACGAACTTATATCTGAGTTATACTCAATTTGTACCAAATATAATATGTTAACTTTTATAAAATGGATTGATTTCCATTTTTTATGATTTGTGTCTAAAATATTATTGTGGTCCGAGAAAGAATCTATTTTTCTTTTTAGGTCGTGCTTCTTCTAATTGTATTTGATACTTTTCATAATGGTTAGGTTTGAATATCTTTCTTTTGAATTTGGACTAGATTTTATTATTATTATTATTATTTATTTAAATGAGTGATTTGTGGGTTGAAGTTATATTACTAATTTAGTTTATGGCTTAGTTTAATTTCAATTTGTTGTTTTTTTCTTTTTAATTTTAATATGTTTAATTTAATCAATGTGATTTGATCACATCTCACAAACCATAATATTAAATACTTGACATGCTTTTTATTTATACGGATAAGCTCCTACTCTCAACTTGGCTCAAGTAGATTAAAAATGGTTTTTTAGACATTGTGAAATTTAATCCAAGCATATGCTTAAATTTTTAAAACCATCCTAATCGAATTGAAACTAAACTTAACCACAAGTATCAAACTAAAACTCGAGCATAGTTTGATATTTGTGGATCATTTTGCCAACAAGAGCATAATTTAACGTCATGTATCTCCTAGTGATCATAAGGTCCTAGGTTTAATCTCCCATCCTAACATATTGTCAAAAAAAAAAAAAAAAAAAAAAAAAAAAAAAAAAAAAAAAAAAAAAAAAAAAAACCGACATAGTTCATTAAATTGTTTTTCTTTTTCTTTTTACAAATGTATTTAATTAATGCGGAGAGGGGATTGAACTATGCTCGATTTGGCTAAATTGAAAATTTTACACCACCTATAGGAACCAAATTAAAAGTAAGTCCGTAAATTGTGTATCAATTTTCACCCTAAACTTTCAATTTCATCTTATTGCTTTCAATTTCATCTTATTGCATTTTAAATTGGAGTAAATGTTGCAATTTCAACCTTAAACATAAAAAAGTATTTTAATTTTCTCTCTCGAATAAATCTTCATTCAAAAATCGTTCAGAAAAATAATCTCACATGTGTTTAATGAATCATAGAGCATAAATATATGGTATAAGATTATGAGAATTTCAAAGAAAAACAATGTTAAAGTGTCAAACCGAGCATAGCTCAATTGGCATAAGGTTGTGCCCTTGACTAAGAGGTCATGGGTTCGTTTTTTTTTTTTATTGAAATTAGTGACTCGAGATCTCTTTGCATTACTTTTTGTTGAAATTAGTTGATGAATTAACCAAAATTGCAACAATTATCAAAGTTTACGATGAAAATTGATACCACCAGAAAAAATTAGGTATAAAAATGGAAGTTCTTCCAAAATTTCCCCAAAATTTCCCATGGCCCCAAAAATTGGAGAAGAAAAGCGTACCCATATCTCTTGAGTTTATAATAATCAACATTGGAGATGCAGGTATCATCCACATCGAGAATCCAAGCGTCGAATCCGTCGCCGGCGACCGGAATCCCGTCGGCGTAGGTCAGAATCTGGTCGACGACGAATCGCAGATCGTGCTGGTACTGCCCGCCGGTGATGTAAGCTCCGATGCAGCTGATGCACTGCGCCGGCACCGTCCTCCACGGCTCCACATTGTTCGCTTCCACCGCCAGCCGCCAGCTCAGGCAGTGGCTGCAGCTCGCTCCGCCGCCTCGATTCCAGTACGGCGGCCTCAGTCCGGTGGCGCTCGAAAACACGGCGACGAAAATTAACGCTATTATCTCTCGTGCTCGTCGGACCATTTCTCTAATTACGATCATATGGGATTCCGGCGGCCGCCGATCTTGATTGGAAGAACCACCGTATAAAAAAAGGAAGAGAAGAACATAATGCCCAACGCCCAAATGTTGAACATAATATATAGAGAAGAAAGAGATTTTTTTTTTCTTTTTTTTTTGTTTAGTTTATTCTTGTATTTTTTAAATGGTTTAAAATATAATTTTGGTAATGTAAGTGCTATGAATTGTCGCTTGTTCGAGGAACCTTGTGAGGACCTGACGGAAGCGGGAAGGTTGATTGATGACTTATGTGTGCGGTTCCCTCGACCTTTTAGGGACAGTCTTTACCGTGAGAGAAGGCAATACGGTGGCGCATAAGTTAGCGCAAATGGCGTTGGTTTCTCGATTACGTTTGATTTGGCCGGAGGATACCCCTCCTGAGATCGAAGCTTTGGTTTTGAGTGACATGGTTATTGGTTAGAGTTTGTACTGAGCTTGGCTCCTTCAACAAAACAAAACAAAACAAAACAAAACAGAAAAAAAAAAAAAAAAAAAAAAAAAAAAAAAAAAAAAAAAAAAAAAAAAAAAAAAAATTGAAATTAGAAATTAATTCTTATCAAATTTTAGAAAATAATAATAATAATAATTTTTCATTCCAATAAAAAAGCATAATATAAATATGATTCTCAAATTTATATTGATTTTTTTTCCTAGAAAATGTTAACAACAAACTAATGAGATTAATTTTAAGATTTATAGAAAGTACCAAGAATAAATTTGGACATTTAAAAGTACAATTACTAAAATAAAATCGTCTCAAAGTACTAGTACATAGATCGAAATTATATATATCAAAAAATTTCAACTTTTTAAATTTGTGTCTAATAGTTATGGATTTCTTAACCTTTTATTTTGTATCGTAATAGATCTCTAATCTATTAGTCATTAGAAAAGATTTATTAGATACAAAGTTGAAAGGCCAAAGCGAGCATAGCTCAGCTGGCATATACTCAAAAAAGTACAATTACTAAGAGGTCTGTGATTCGAATCCTCACACCCAATATACTCAAAAAAGATACAAAGTTGAAAGGTGAGGTTCTATTAGATAAAAAGAAAAAAAAAATAATAATTTTTGTGCCTAATATATAGATCTATAAATTTTAAAAAAGTTTTTAATGGATTATGAATTTATTAAACATAAAATTGAAAGTTTAGAAATTTATTAGCTACAACTTTGGATTGAGACTAAACTTGCATTTTAACATATTTTTTGTCTTTAACTTTATACTTTGACTTGAGATTTAATTAGCTATAGATTGTGTCTCTCTGTTTGATGTTACATTGCAAATATCTTAGACGTCATGGGTTTCATCTAAAAACGAATTGACGATGAGATGAGTAACTCATGTATCTTATATTGTGAGTGAGGTCATTTCATTTTTCTAATGTGAGATCATCAACATGTCCTTCAAGATGATGTCTCTTTGGGTTCACTATTCTTGAGTCGAGTCTTATTTTTGGACCGAATACTTGTTTTGGTTTCATGAGCTCTGATACCATAGTAGCTAGATATCATGGGTTCCATCTAAAAATCAATTGACGCGATAAGAAGAGTAACTCATATCTTATATTGTAAGTCACGTCCGTTCATCTTTTCAATGCAAAATTTTCAACAAGTAAGAATTTGAATAGATATAGATGTCTTAACCTATGACTTTTAACCGTAGGATAGATACCTCAACTAGTTGGATTTGATTCTCTCAACTTGAGGTGAAGATTGTATCCCTCTTAATCAAGAAGATAATTTTATGTGAATTGAAAATGTTGGATTTGAGCTTCATAAACGTCTTATTCATCATTTAATTGAAAAAAAAAAATGTTTAGCTCAAGTTTGTATAAATTAATTTATTAAAAAATTAACAATAGCCCAAACAATGTTTTATATAATATTAGTGGACTAAATAAATATGTGTTTCTTGTAAAGTTTAGATTATATTAGATTGACTTATTAACAAAATGATGGTTTAATAAGCATAAAACAAATTACTTTTTCTCCAACATGAGGATAGAAAATTATGAAACTAAACATAAAAGGACAAAAACTTTAATGACTATTGGTTAATTCTGATCCTTTTAACCTAAAACAACTGAATTATGAAATCATTAAATATTTTTAGTAGTTGACCTTCCATAATGATTTCTCAAAAAAAAAAAATAATAATAATAATAAATAAATAAATAAATAAAAAAATAATAAATAATAAATAATATATATATAATTTAGCAAACTTTAAAATGTTTTGCAAATATGGTAAAAAAAATAGTTTATATCACTGATAGACTTTATCATATCACTGATAGACTTCTATCAGTGATAGACTATTATCACTGACAAAAATCTATAAAAAGTTGAGGGGATCAACGATAGACTTCTATCAGCCATAAGATATTAGCGATAGAAATTGTCATATCTGCAAATTTTTTAAAAACATTTTAAAGTTTGTTAAATTTGCAATTAGTTTGGGTCTGATTGCTATTTGTGCAACCAACCTTAGATTCTATATATATAGAATCTAAGGTTGGTCACACATGTCAATTTAGAATAAGATAATTAAAAATATAGCATGTTTTTAAAAAATTTGCAGATATGACAATTTCTATCGCTGATATCTTATGGCTGATAGAAGTCTATCGTTGGTCCCCTCAACTTTTTATAGATTTTTGTCAGTGATAATAGTCTATAACTAATAGAAGTCTATCAGTGATATGATAAAGTCTATCAGTGATATAAACGATTTTTTTTACCATATTTGCAAAACATTTTAAAGTTTGCTAAATTATATATATATATATATATATATATATATATATATATATATATATATATATATATATATTACTCAATAAGATATTATTACTGATAGACTATTATCAAAAATCTATGAAAAGTTGAGGTGATCAGTGATAGACTTCTATCAGCCATAAGATATCAGCCATAGAAATTGCTATATCCGCAAAATTTTTAAAAACATGTTATATTTTTAATTATGTTATTCTAAATTGACATCGGTTACAATTTCCCTAGAATCTATAGTCTTCCTTTAAAAATATATATCCAAAATTTGAATAAGGAGTTTTCCAATAAATTAAATTTGACCAATCAACTTTTCATATCCGTATACAATTCTTTTTTGATTTTGTATACATTGATTTATCAATTTCCACGTCAGATAAAAAAAAATCACTATTATTTTCTTTTTTGATTTTGTATACATTGTATTATTCATACTTAGTCTATAAACTTTAAAAAGTTTCAATTACATGATGACTAAACTTATAAAATTTATTTATATTTAGTCTCCTCGTAAATAATAATTGAGAGATAACTTAATCTAACTAACTAGCTCGATGAGTAAAAAACTGTCAAACAACTTGTAAACAGAAACAAGAAACATGAAATGATTAGTAAAAACGTCATCAAATGACCTCAAAATCGTAGATCTTTTATGTGATCGACATCGAATAAAATTGACCGTAACGACCAAAAGAGAAGAAGATGCTTATAGATTGGACAAGAATGACACATATCACATGAGAAGAGAGTTAGGAAAACAAAAAAGAGATAAAAGAAAATCTAAAGGGGTTTAATTTGTGTCAGCCAATTATATGGCTATGAAAGGAAGGTATTTTTCAAACTCCAATTGGACAAGACAAGTGGATTCCTTTTCCATACCTAAACTAAATAGGCTAAAAAAAAAAAAAAAAAAAAAAAAAAAAGATATGAGTATTTAAATTTTGGACTTCAAACAAAGAGAGATGCCAATTATCGTTGTTGTCACGTTAATAGACACATTCTCATATCAATTAAAGATCTTCAAATATAGAAGTAAGGATAATACCTTTGTTACTCGACATTTTAAGTAAAGTCATAAAGTAAAAAATGTGTGTTTGACTGGTAAAGATTGGTAAATATAATACCAAATCACCAGTTTGGTCTGTATGGTATGAACGTAGTTTCAATTTAATTAATATGATCTAAAAAAATAAAAAATAAATTGTCCTTATAACGTAATCAAACCGTGATTGCTACTAAATTGACAATTATTTTACAAGGGATTATAAATTGATATTTTCTATCTAGTTACTATGTTAGGATTATGGCCGAAAAATTAACTTGAAACTTTTACAATTATAAGAATGAAATTTTGAGACATTTAAAACTATAAAAATGAAATTAAAATTATGTCCAAATTATAGGACGGAATTTATAATTTAACCTGGAAATAAAATTTCCCAAAAAACCAAGCAAGAAATTGTTTAAAAAAAAGAAAAAAAAAAACATCTAGCTAAAAAAAAAAAACCAAGCAAGAAACCCCCTCACCGGCTAAACCAATTTTCAATATTATTTTTTTCATTTATTAATATTTAGGACTTTTATTTAATACAAATAAAAAATTATGATTGAATTTATATTATTTAAAAAAGGGCTGGTTGCACAAATAGCAATCAGGCCCAAACTAATTGCAAAATTAGCAAACTTTAAAATGTTTTGCAAATATGGCAAAAAAACCCGTTTCTATCACTGATAGACTTTATTATATCACTGATAGACTTCTATCAGTGATAGACTATTATCTCTGATAGACTATTATCACTGACAAAAATCTATAAAAAGCTGAGGTGATCAGCGATAGACTTCTATCAGTCATAAGATATCAGCGATAGAAATTGCTATATCCGCAAATTTTTTAAAAACATGCTATATTTGCAAACAATAAGTCTTAAATTGTCATTTACTACAATTTCTCTTTAAAAAATGACAAATATAATTTAATTTTTTTACTTCAGCACCAATTCAGACCCCTGAAATGATCTTGGGTTGCGGGCATATCACTATCATAAAATATTATTGTATCGATTTATATTTATTATTATATGATCTATTTAATATATTTTTTTTTGCAACGGAGATCTATTTAATATTTAAACTTTCAAAAAGTTTAAATTCTGTCCATGAACTTGTAATTTTGATTATAATAAGTTTTTGTCGTCAAAATCAAATTTAAATGCATATTAATTATATAAAGTTGTGCCGCGAGTTCAATTTTCACATTAATTAAAATATCGTTGCAAAAAAAAAAAACATCTCCTTACAAGTATGAAGTGAAAGAATTTGTTAGGAAGAAAAAGCAATGCTTTATGCTTTTACGATTTTTTTTTTTTTTTTTGATAACATGTTGAGTGGAAAATTCGAACATCTGACATCTTAGTCTATATAGTACATATTTTATTACCGTTGAGTTATATTCATGATGTTGGCTCCACCATTGTTCTTACTCATACTACATATATAATTCTTTCAATTCCAAACTTTTTAAATGGCAAGTTATTGGGAGAAAAACACCAAGCTTGTAACTTTGTCGCTCACTGTTTAGCGCGAACTGCATTTGAGAACTCTTTTAGTTTGTCTTGTTCTTCTTCTGGTGAAGGAGAAGAAGTTTTCATTTGGCGTTCGGATTTTTCGAACTGGGTTGTCTCTGCTCTCTTTGAGGCCGGTTGTGGTTTGGGTGTTGGTTTTTAATGAAGATGTTCCTTTTCAAAGAAAAAAAAATGTTAAAAGTTAAAATAATTTTGAAGCAAGATCCCTCGACTAAAACATAATACAATTGTTCCAAAGTGTAGAGTCCACACTAAGATTTTACATTACATGAATAACATTCTTTATAGAATAATTGTAACGGGAGACAATCATCGAGAGTTGACCTAATGGTCATGAAAGACCTTAACATTATTAAAGTCTTCATAGAGAGAATGAGTTCAATTTTTGGTGGCATAAAGATTTCTTTGACACCTAAATATTGTAGGACCAGACGGTCTCTCCCGTTAGATTAGTTGAGCTACGCGTAAGCTGATCCGGACACCCACGGATAAAAAAAAAAAAAAAAAAAAATGTCCTCATTCTTCAGTCGAAGTGCGCTTAAACTAGTTCGGACACTCACAAATAACTCGTAACTCGATTTCTACTTGAGACAATAACAATGCAACAATTTTACAATAGTATGAACGAAATATCCAAAGCTAAAGTCGCAAATCACTTGTCTAACGAATAGAATTGTTATAAATATTTTTAGACCGTTCTAAATTTGTTATTATTTTGTGTTTAATTGCCCGGTTTAAATAAGTATATAAAAACTACTATATATATATATATATATATATATATATAAAGTTTTAGAGGCTAAATGGGTGGATATGGATAGAAGAATTTAGAAATTGGGAAGTGAGTGGCGGTGGCGTCAGATAGCAAAATAGAAAGATAATTTTAATTGGGTTGTTGCTCTTTACACCCACCAATCAGAATCTTTATAAAAAAAAAAATCCATACCACCATGTTCATGTATTATTTGTGGAATATTTAAGAATATTGTATGCTTCATAAAATTAAATAATATATCACTCAATAACCTTTTTTTTTTTTTTTTTTTGATAGCACTCAATAACCTAATAAATTATGAATAGAAAGAAGAGAAATTGTAACCGATGTCAATAAGATAATTAAAAATATAGCATGTTTTTAAAAATTTTGCGGATATGGCAATTTCTATCGCTGATATTTTATGGCTGATAGAAGTCTATCGCTGATCACCTCAGTTTTTTATAGAATTTTGTCAGTGATAATAGTCTATCAGTAATAATAGTCTATCAGTGATAGAAACAAATTTTTTTGCCATATTTGCAAAACATTTTAAAGTTTGCTAATTTTGCAATTAGTTTGGGCCTGATTGCTATTTGTGCAACGAGTCCTACAAAAAAAATAGATACTATTGTAATATTAGAAATTGTTCATTGAATAACGAGATTACTAATGTTTATAGTTGTCCCAACATCCACGATTGTGGAGACATAGTCATAATCCATCGACCACCCTCTTTAGCCCTCTTGCAATTTACAATTTTGATCACGTGGACTTCATATATTCTACTATTTTTTTTCTTCACTAATTTTATAACAAAATTAAAAAAAAAATGTATATATAATTTTTTTTTTCAAAAGTCATATTACTTTTTCTTAAAAAACAATACTACAATAGTATTTTTTTTTAAAAACTTTTCCCTTTTATAGGTAAAATTAGTTTTTTAATATAAATAGTTAGGTTAAATTATAAGTTTGGTTTCAAAACTTGAAAGATTATGTCTATTTAGTATATATATAATTTTAATTTTTAGGATTGTATTTATTTAGTTTCTATACTTTTAGGATGGATGTTCAAACGTGAGATGGTATTAGAAATTTTATTCACCGAATGAATTACGCTCAGATTCAAGATACTATATTTTTTAAAGTTTCAAGTTTTAATTGTGTGGCGTATATGTATATCTTCATCAAACGTGAGATGGTATTAGAAATTTTATTCACCGAATGAATTACGCTCAGATTCAAGATACTATATTTTTTAAAGTTTCAAGTTTTAATTGTGTGGCGTATATGTATATCTTCATGATACTATATCTTTATTTAAGTGTCATTTTCAAGAAAAATGAAAATTTGTTTAAAATATATATGGAGAAAAGGAGGTTCTAAATTTTTGTACTACCTAACAAATGTGACATTCTTCCCTTAATTTAATTTATGTCCATGAAGGTTATATATATATATATATATATATATATATATATATATATATATATATATAACATAGCTTTAATCTTAAAAAATGATGAACTTTAAAAAAAAATCCAAATCTAGTGTTAATCCAATCTTAGAAAAGTAATTATGAATAAATAATCTGATGTCTTTAGACAATTATTTACGATTATCTTTGATTTATCTAATATTATATCTCTTAAAAATATTGTTTATCCTAATCTCAAAATTACCCTATTTTTGTCCATAGTTTTGAAAGTATACTAATTTTGTAATAATCTTAAAAAAATACATTAAAAAAACCAAAGTTATGACATAATGTATTTTCAAATATAGCAATAAATTTCTTTTAAAAAAAATATATATTTTTTAAAATGGCATAATTAAGACCATACTCAAATTCAAATATAATATAAATTACAATAACAAAAAAGTAATGCTATGTTATTGGTAAAAAACAATCATAATGGCCAAACCGAGCATAGCTCAATTGGTATAGGGTTGTGCCGGTGACCAAAAGGTCATGGGTTCAATCCCTGCATTAATTAAACTACCGTTGCAAAAAAATAAAAACAATCATAACATTTTTAAAAAATACACATTAAATTTATGCTATAGAGTGAAAATTCTGTATTATATATATTTTTGTACTATGACGAAAACAAAGTTAAAATAGAAGTTTAGTCATTGATTCTGGATTTTGTCAGTGATAATAGTCTATCACTAATAGAAGTCTATCCGTAATAGTCGTAAAATCTATCAGTAATAGTCATAAAGTCAATCAGTGATAGTCACTGATTTTTTGTCATATTTGCAAAATGTTTTAAACTTTACTAAATTTTTACAATTATTTTGGGCCTCATTGCTGTTTGTGCAAACCAGTCCTTCTTAAATTTTAATTTTGTGGCTAATAAATTCTTGAAAACGTTAGAAATGTCTAATAAGTCGTTGACTAGGTTTTTTTTTTTTTAATTCCCTAAAATAAAATTATTTGGGTATATATTCTGATTGCTTTAATTTGATAAAATATCAAGTAAAATGAACTTTTATTTTCTTTTATCGCTTTAATTTAGCAAATGATGGTTGTGGAGATTAGAGTCATTTGGATGGTTGCGGAGATTAGAGTCATTTTGATATTAGATAAAATATAAGTAAAATGACATGTTTCCTAAACTGGAGAGGAAAGAACAAACCATTTGAGAAGACGGGTCTCGCAGACAACACAAACAACAATCGAGATGAAGAAACTAATGATTTGTTAATGACACATCTCGATTGTCTTTTCAAATGGTCTCTAACGAGGACAAAGCGTTAGAGACCATTTGAAAAGACAAAATGTGAGGAAGAGAAATCGTTTGGGAAGACAAAAGTGAAGAAGAGAGAGTGTTTGAGGTAGCGTGCGTTGAGAAGAGAGAGGAAGAGAACGCATTTGGGAATGCGCAAAACCAGTGACTTCTACAGTTGGCTACGGTACCAAAACAAGGGCTAAAATAAAACCTAACCCCCGTTATAAAAATCGGTGTCCCAAACACGGAGTGAGCTATTTTAGCCCACTCTAAACCCGCCCAGGGGCCCAAACGGCTCCTTTGTGTTTGTATGTTCTCCATTTTTTTTTTTGACAACATGTTAGAAAGTGAGATTTAAACTTGAGACCTCTTGCTCATAATTCATATATTATACGGGTTGAGAGCTATGCTCATGTTAGCAGTATTTTCTCTATTTTATTGTATTTCTAATCTTTGTTGTATTTTTCATCTTTTCTTTTGAAACTCTAATTTCAACCTAAACTAATCTCTCTATTTATTGTTTACTCTCTATTTAAGTTTGATCACAATAGATAGGTTGTTAATTAACTGATTTTCAATACTAAAGAGATTAAAAGTTATTTTTTTTTATTTTTTTCACAATATGTGGTGTGGGGTGAAGATCGAACCTAGGACCGAGTCACTAGTCTATAGTCACTAGTTCAAAAGTTTTTTGTTTTTTTAAATGCACAAGTGATGAAGTAGATTTGTGCTTGCAAACTTAGAGAAATCGACTAAATGCTTGTTTCTAATGTTGGGCTTTCACAAACATGTATTAAACTTGACTTAAAAATTGTAATTCAAAGATTATAAATGGTTTACACATTTTCGGGCATAAAAGGTGAATGTGTCGTTGCATTGTTGTAGCATCGGTATATCGCAACTAGATGAGACCTATAAATTCTAGCATGCTTTCTGAGGGGCGTTTATGACCCCTTGTCTTGGTTTTGGGTTTAGAACCCAAAATCACGTTTGGCCCAATGTAATGAAAATTCAGGGACCGTTTGGTTTGAGGATTTACAGATGCCTGGAAATAAGGGATGTCTGTGTTTGGTTCTGGATGAGAATGTCATCAAATTTTCATGGAAATCAATGATGTCTGTGTTTGGTGCTGGAAATGTCATCAGATTTTCATGGGAATTAAATAATGTTTGTGTTTGGTGTTGCATGTGAATGTCATCAAATTTGCAAATAAAATACCCTAAACGTGAAATCAAAGTCTGGGAAGAAGAAGATTTAAAAAAAAAAAAAACAAACAAATGAGAAGAAGAAGACATACCAGGAAAAGTCGGAGAAGAAGAAAAAGAATGGAGAAAATTATATGTCCGGGCTAAAGGAAAAATCACGATTTTCGGAGGGTTTGAAAAGTCATCCTAAAACTAATAAATGATGCCCGGGCTAAAAGAATGTCCGGGCATAAAGGGGCAACTTTCTAACCAAACATGGCCTTGGACATCCCAAGTCCATGTCCACCCTTCAATGCCATCGAACCAAACGGCACCTCATGGGTTTCAAACACAACCCCATGGGTTACAACAGTGTCAAACCCATGGGTTTCAAACACAACCCTTTGTTTTTTCTCCTTCATTCCTCACGCGTTTTGGGTTTCCTTTTCATATGTCTATCTCCTCCACTCTATGGTTGCGATGTTCTTCTCCTCCTCGTCGATGGTAAATCTAATGTAAATCTCTCTTCCTCTTGTCGCCAATTTTAACTCGGATCGTCATTGTTTCTTTCTCTTCTCTTCTCAAACCCTAGATCTTTCATCTTTCCATATCCAAAACTGTGGATCTGGTGTTGGGTAGTCTATGAAATCCACACACCCTTGTCGCTCCTGAAACCTGAACTCCCTCTCTTGTCGCCTTGAAAGTTAAACAATATTCAAAGTGCATTTGTTCTTCAATTGGGATTGCGAGTTAGCGAGGTCGGGTAGGAGAGATGGGGTTTGTACTACTGGAACTTGGTGGAGCAAAACCTTTGCTTTTATTATGGAGAAAAGAAATTGCCTACAAATTTTATAACTTTTTTTTTAAATGAATAAATTTTATAACTCTCTTTTAGTCTGAATAAGTTACATTCATATACTTTTATTATGAAGAAAAAATGTTCTACATTGCACAAAACATCCACTAAAAAATAAGAAGAAAAATGTGAAAGAAATAGCAAAAAAGAAAAAATGAAGAAAAAAATTTGTCCAAACCCTGGATTTAGAATAGAACATTGCAGCCCAAACATAGGCTTCTGATTCTCAAGCTTTCTAAGAGTGTACTCCAACCACTCTTTCCACCGTTTTCTGATTCTCACGATTCAAAACCCGGACAAACCCCAGAGTTCTTAACTCAAAACAGCGCGCCAAATGCCCCTTAGTGTTCATCGTGCTTGAATAAATTCGTTTAGTTAGTTACCTTGATTTCATGATTTGATTATCATTTTTGAATAATCAAATCCCTCAAGTTAGTTGCCATTAGTTTCTTCAATTTTGTAACTAAATTAAAGTTTTATAGCATCACATTTTTTTTAGTTCATGAACTGATTAAACAATAAAAATTGAGACATGAGTTTTTTTTTTTTTTTTTTTTGGAAGAATCAAACTTGTAACTTCTTAGTTACTGGGTGGTACATTATGCAGATCGAACTTTTGTTCATGTTCGCGAAATCGGGTGCTATTTGATACATAATTCAAAATTTTATCCAATAAATTCGTAAATTTTAAAAATGTCAAATTAAGTCAGTGACATTTCTTGAGTTTCTCTCATATTAATGGGCCTTGAGAATAAAATGGAGAGTCCATGGTTCATGGGCTCTACATGGGCCGAAATAAAATGGCATATAAATCAGATTCTCTCTCTTAAGAAAAAATGATAGCAACTTATCAATATTATATTTTTGTAAATGTTAAAATCCAATAAATTCTAGAGGGGTATGTTTGAAACTTATTATTATTATTAATTACAGTTGCAACATATTTTTTAAACTTTTGAAAGTTGAGGAGTATTTTTTAAAAACGTTTCATATTTTAGGGGTATTTTTGAAATGTTTTTCATAGTCCAGAAGTATGTTTGATTTTTTTTTTTTTTTTTTTTTTTTGCATAGTTCGTATTTTTTAAACTTTTGAAAGTTGAGGAGTATGTTTGAAACATTTTTCATAGTCCAAGAGTATGTTTGAAACATGTTTTTGCATAGTTCAAGAGTAGTTACATTTTTCATAGTTCAAGAGTATGTTTGAAACATGTTTTTGCATAATTCAAGGGTATTTTTTAAACTTTTGAAAGTTCACGAGTATTTTTGAAACGTGTTTCATAGTTCAGGATATTTTTTAAATGTTTTTCATAATTCAGATATATGTTTGAAATGTTTTTTATAGTCCAGGGGTATGTTTGAAACTTTTTTTTTTTTTTCATAATTCAAGGGTATTTTTTAAACTAATTTTGAAAGTTCAGGAGTATTTTTGAAATGCGTTCATAGTCCAGAGGTATTTTTAAAATGCTTTTCATAGTTTACGGGTATTTTGAAATGTTTTTCATAGTTGAGGAGTTTTGAAACTTTTGAAAGTCAAAAAACCAAATACTTTATGGGTATTTTTTTTTTTTTTTTTTTTTTTTAATTTAACCTTTTTTTTCTTTTCTTTTCTTTTTAGTTTCAACCTTTTGAAGCATAGAAGAAATTGATTTATAGTTGAAGTGAAGAAGAAGGAATCATTATATATGAGAGGGCATTTCATTTTTGCGTATGTGGCAAGGAAGTCACTTTAATACCTAAATTCCATTTTTTTTTCTTCAATTTGCACGTAGTTTAATTAGTTAAGGCTTAATTCATCTTACAATATTATTAAAGATGTATTAAAAAAAACAGAAATTTAACGAAATGTTGAAGAAATACTAAACAAGAGAGAAATTTGTATTTAATTAATGTGGCGTGAGTAGATTAAACCTCTAGCCTCTTAGTCGAAAACATAATTTTATGTCAATACAATTATGCTCAGTTTGACAATATATGAATAATTGTAAGCTCCATTTGAAAAGGTAAACATAAAAATTTATTTTAGATGATTGAATTATAATATTAAATGAACTTAATGATATGTGAACATGAACATAACTCAACCGACATAATGTACGACCTAGTGATTAAGAGATCATGGGTTGGTCTCCCAACCCTAAAGGTTATAAAAAAAAATATGAACAACAATACAATAAACACAGAATGATCACTATATAAGCAGGGGCGGATCTACAGTAGGTCCAGGGGGCTCGAGCCCCCCCTGAACTTTACAATACACTGGTTTACTATATAAAAATAGCTGTAAGTTTGTTTTTTCCCTTTCGCCTCAGTGTAAAACTTGCACTTAGTCCCCCTTGCGCCCGAGTTCATTTCCCATTTTGTATAGAATTCATTCCGTTTTTTTGTTTTTTTAAATATATATTTTGTGTGACATTTGATCTCTTGGGTTTCGAACCCAGTTCACATGTTTTAGTTATAATTTTAAATTGATAATAAATCTGTAAATACTTTTTTTTATATATACATATATATAAATATCTACATCGGTTTAAAATGTTATTATTTTAAAATGGTTTAGAATTTTATTTTATAAAAATTAAAATATTTATAAATCTATCTACTAAATAAGTTTAAGGGATGGTTGCACAAATAGCAATCAGGCCTAAACTAATTGCAAATTTAGCAAACTTTAAAATATTTTGTAAATATGGCAAAAAAATCTGTTTCTATCACTGATAAACTTTATCATATGATAGACTTCTATCAGTGATAGACTATTATCACTGTCAAAAAATTATAAAAAACTGAGGTGATCAGCGATAGACTTCTATCAGTCATAAGATATCAGCGATAGAAATTGCCATATTCGCAAAAATTTTAAAAACATACTATATTTTTAATTATTTTATTCTAAATTCACATTGTAAATTTTAAAGTAATAATAAATATATAGGATTATTTTTTTATAACACTTTCTCAAATAAATTTGACATTTTTTTTATATCAAATATGAATGAAAATAAATAAAAAAATTTTTAAAGGTTAGTAAATTATTTTTTAATAATTAATTTATAGTTATTATAAAATAAAAATTTATAAATATTATTTTAAGTTTCATTTTTTTTATATATTTGTATAAAAATAGATTAAAATATCATTTTGGTCCCTATATTTTGAGTTATTTTATTTTAGTCTTTTATACTTTCAAATGTCTAAATTTAGTCATTTACTTTCTATAAATATTAAATTTAATCTCATTGTTTATTTTTTGTTTTGTATCGGTATTGTAATTAATGCGAGCATTGAACCCATGACTTCTTAGTCAATGATACAACCTTAACTTTATGTCAATTGAGTTATGCTCGGTTTGACATTTAATCTTATTGTTGGTGTCCTTGTTAACATTAAAAAAATAGTCTATATTAACTTTGAGTATAAAGAGATCAAAAATGATATTTTAACCTTAAAGTTATCCGTCGTAAACTAATATCCAAATATATCAAGCCCCCCCCGACGTAAAGTTTTGGATCCGCCACTGTTAATATAAGTATAATTGCAATATAGTTATAATGATGTTAACTAAAATTTCATTTGGTGTCAAATTGACATTTTTTAAAGAAGAATTATGGTCGCACTATATTTCATAAATGTGATTAAGCTGAAATATTACGGGTTTAGTATGACTTGATTTTTGCTTTTTTTTAATTCTTAAAACGCCCTTCAATTTTTAAAATTTTCAAACAATTTTTTTAAATTTTGTGTATTTTATATTTCATGATTCTATATTTATTTTTATTAAATAAAATTTGAATTATTTATATTTTTTTTTATATTGTTCATTAATTTTTTTTTTTTTTAATTGACTTTTTTCTATATTTATCTTATTCACCATTTTAAAATATGTTACAAATTTTATATTTCATGTTTTAATGTATACCAAGTTTTTTACTTATTTACATTTTGTCGTGGGTCAACATTTTTTTCCGCCCAACTCTATATCTTGAAATATTTAAACTTTTTCAACATATATACTTTGTTTATATACTATAATGTAATATATATATATATATACTTCGTTTATATACTAGTCAACATTTTTTTTCGCCCAACTCTATATCTTGAAATATTTCAACTTTTTCAACATATATATTTTGTTTATATACTATAATGCAATATATATATATATACACACACGTTGTTTATATGCTATAATGTAATATATAATTCGTTTATATATTATAATCTAATATATATACTTCGTTTATATACTATAATCTAACATATATATTTCGTTTATATATTATAATTCAATATATATTCACGGTTTATATACTATAATTCAACAAAAAAAAAAAAAAAAAAACTTTAAATGCCTTACAATATTTGAAATTTTCAAATAATTTTGTAAATTTTTGTGTATTTTATATTCCATGTTTAGATTGTCATTTAATGTATATTTATTTTTATTAAATAAAATTTGAATTATTTATATTGTTCATTAATATTTTTTTTCTTTGTTTTAATTGACTTTTTTCATATTTATCTAATTCACCATTTTTCGAGGATTAACCCATGATCTCATAGTCAGGGACACGACCTTATGTCAATTGAGCTATGCTTGATTTGACTTTTATAAGATTGAATTTTGGATTATGAAATGTACATTAACCAAGTTGATAACAAAACTGAAATTTAATTAAAAAATTGATATTTATGCAATTAGAGTCTATAAAACGTCTGTCTATATAAAGATTCTTTTTTTTAAACTCACATACTAATTAGGTCCAAAAGTAAAAGTTTGAGATTCGATTAAACATACAAATTATAGCTCTATTAGTTTTGAAAAATGTAAAAAATGTTTGAAACACATCACCTATGAAATGTTTTTAAAGTGTAGAGATTCATCATTAGATATAAAATTGAAAGTTGGAGATTTACTTACAATTTTTTTTTTAATTAAAACATTTATTTTCTTTTAGAAAACCAAGAATTTGTAGAGAATAATGATTCTAATATGTACAAACACTACATTAACTTTTTAAAAATTTGGGCCCTCTCTCTCAAACTTTTTAAGGCAAAATTGAAAAAGAAATCTCTATTTAAATTGGTGGGTGGGCATGAAAGAGGTATCATAACCACAACAAAACATGCATCCCACAAATGGGTCAACAAAAATTATTTGAATTGGATGCTTTCTACTCTTTTAATTCAAAATCAAAATAATCTATATTCATATGATTTTACTACACATAAATAATAATAATTAAAAAAAAAAAAAAAAATGTAGCTTTGGATCTAATTGCACATGAAGGTACTCTTTTTCGATGGGACACCATGTCATTTTCTACTACACGATATTATTATGTTTAACTTTTCGTGACAAATTAACGTTAAGAATAAAACTTATATTCTATAGTGTCTAAGTTTTGGTGTTTGTTTTATTTTGGTTATCAACTTTCAAACTTTCTATATTTTTTATTTTTTATTTTTTTATAAAAAATTGTTTTAGTCATTGTTATTTTCTAATAAATTATAAAACAAAAATTCTATATAGACACCTTTTTGGGGCCATTTAAGACACAACCAATACATGTGACATGTCTACATGCACAAACATGGCAAAAAAAAAAAAAAAAAAAAAAAAAAAAAAAAAAAAGGTTTTTTTTTTCTCTAATTCTTCCCTCCCAACAAAATTTTAGAATTGAAAGTATAATATATATAGAGGTATATGATGGTTCATTTCTTGTACACCCGCTATATTTTAAAAATGACTAAATGAGTTTAAAAATAAAATCATCATAAAAGTTGAGAGACTAAAATAGATTTTAAATCCGAGTAAAGAGACTAAGGCTCCGTTTGGGATTGCGATAACTTTTAATATAATTGGTGACAACTTTACTTTTAAAAAAATCTAGATGAATCAAATTAGTGTTTGGTAAATTTGAGTGGTAGATTTGAATAAATTGGTTACTGTGTTTGATAAATAAATATTAAATTATTGTGATTTAATGACTAAAATAGCCCTACTATAAAAAATTGTATAATTGTTTTTAAAGAAAAAAACAATATGGTATTATTTTTAAAAAAAAGTATTTGCATTTGATTTATTAATTAAAAAATTATAAAATAAATTTGGTGGTAGAAAAAATATACTACATATATACAAGGGAAATTGTAACAGATGTCAATTTAGAATAAGATAATTAAAAATATAGCATGTTTTTAAAAAAATTGCGGATATGGAAATTTCTATCGCTGATATCTTATGGCTGATAGAAGTCTATCGCTGATCACCTCAACTTTTGATAGATTTTTGTTAGTGATAATAGTCTATCACGGATAGAAATCTATCAGTGATATGATAAAGTGGATAGAAACAGATTTGTTTGTCATATTTGCAAAATATTTTAAGGTTTGCTAAATTGCAATTAGTTTGGGCCTGATTGCTATTTGTGCAATCAGCCCTATATACAATAATTCTTAATTTTGGAAAGATTTGCAAATTTGTGAGGAAACTTTTGGAGAATCTAAAAGCTAGGGAAAACAGATTTTTAAGAAAAGGTAACTTGAACATGTTATGCTGAAGTGATTTTAACGTATTTTAAAATAATTTGATTTACCAAAGGGTTAAGATTTTTTTTTAATCACTTCCAACTTAGAGCCTAAGAATTATAATTGGTTGGTAGGGTAAGGAGAGTTTGGTGGGCATAATTGTAGGCATGGGGGATTGTTTAGATTGGAGGGTGTGCATGTGGGAGTGACGATGATGGAAATGCACGTGAAAGATGAGAAGAAAGCCAAATTAGAGGCCAAAATTTGAAGATTGTGAGCAAAATTTCAAGTGGGTGGGGACTCCCTAGGAGGCCCCTTTGTGTCCTCTCCAAAGCCCTACTTTCAATTTCGACATCTCAACCAACCCCTTTCTTTTCAATATTAGAGAGGTCGGAAAAAATTAGGTTAAATTATAAATTTTTGTCGGATATTTGAAGTATTGTGTCTGTTTCATCTTAAGATTCTAATAGTACTTTAGTTTTAGTTCGAGTTTTAGATTTTGAATTATGATTATCCTTATTTCTATGTTGTTGTTGATAGGTGGTTGACAAAAAGAGTTAGAGTACTTCCTTGCCGGATGTTTGGAAAAAGAAAAAGGTTGCAAGACATTTTAAAGTTTACGATAAGAAAGCACTTATTTTTTTGTAAATAGCTTTTTAGGCTCAAATGTTTGATTGAGAAGTATTTCAAAAGCACTCTTAAAAATGTAGAACCAAACATCGAAATGATTTGTAATCAAATATATATATATAAGAATTTTTTTAAATGAAGATTTTCTTTCTTTCTAGAAGAAGTACAGATGTGGAGTATTTTTTTTTTTATATATAAAAATGTGGGGTGAAGGATTGAACCCCTGACCTCTTAGTCGTCAAAGGCACAACTTTATGACAATAGAGTTATGCTCGGTTTGGCTGTATAATATTTCTGGAGTGTTTCTAGAATAATCAAAATCAATTTTAACTATCTAGAGAAAAAAAAAATCGAAAAATGCTTTTAATTCTCACTCTAAATCATCACAAATACACCCTAAAGCGTTTAGAGTTAGTATACCTTTGTCAAAAGCACTTATTTTAAAAATAGTCGCACATTTTAGATTTTATTGGTGGAGAGATGTCTAATTCATTCGATTAAAATACACAAGATAATTCCGAAAAAGAAAAAAATGTAATGTGTATAAATAGTATTATTGTGTATTAGATTGAGTAAGAATGGGTCCAAATAGTATAAATATGGAAGGACCACCCTAAATTTGAAGGGCGATGAGTCGCAATTCACCCGACTCATGAAAGCAACCTCACTACTGTTGCATCCAAACACTTCAATTATTCTCTCTTTCTCTCTCTCTTTCACATTCATAATTTTAATGACATTTTTCTTTCTCTTTCTCTACCTAAATTTTAAGGCCATTTTCTTCCATGTCTATAAACTTTGAGGGCTTTCTTTCTTCTCTATCTTTTAATAAATTTTAAATTAAAATATCATTTTGATCTCTTCACATTGGATCTCACTGAATCATCGACGTTTGAGATGATAATTGATGTGTTATCCACTAAACTATGAGTTTTTGTACAGATAACCCACTCCTCGAGGGTCGTGAGATTTTTTTACCCGATTTTTTAAAACTTATATTTTTTTTACCTTCTCTCGTGACAAGCAAGTGCACAAAGTCTGTAGTACCATTCACTGAGCACGATGATCACGAGGAGACAACTATGGTGCCCTCGTGATAAGCGAAGGATACGAATGACTTTTCACATGGAGAAGACACTTGCTTATCACGAGAGAAGGTCAAAAAACATAAAATTTCAAGGGAAGGTCAAAAAAACTTTACACCTCCCCGGGAGGATCATCCGTACAAATACCTCAGCTAAACTATGTTAGGATATTGACTTCCAAATTTTGTCTTTATACTTTCAATAAATCTTAAAAGTAGTCATTAAATTTGATTGAACCATCCGCCTTTAATAGTAATTTTCATTCTAGAAAGAAAAGACACAATGTAAATATCTTCTAAGGAAGACTATTTTTTATTTTTTTAGAAAAATAATAATAGACTAATATTAGTGACTAATTTTAAGATTTATTAAAATTATATAGACTAAATTTAGATATTTGAAAGTACAAGAGAAAGTACGAGAATTAAAATAGAACAAATCTCGAGGAGAATAAAGATAATAAAATGATTTTTTAACCTAAATTTGGAGGTGCATTCTATCTCTTCTCCATTTTCTACACATTTTAAGGGTATTGTCTCCTCTATCTCTATTAATTTTAAGGGCATTCTCCCTTCACCCACCAAAATTTAATGACATTATTGTATATATGTAAATTAAATGCAATTAGGAGAATGGGCGTGGGTAATGAATTAATGAGGAATAATATTATATTGATCTATGTACATCAACAAGATTTGTGGGAAAATATGGTTACTTTAATTATCAACACATTGCATTTATTACATGTAGAGAGGGTTTTACCAAACAAAATAAATAAATCAAGAAGAAATTTTTTTACCCATAAATTAAATTGAGAAGTTGGTATTTGATAGTTTTTTTTAAAATAATATGTAAGAACTTACTCTTCTATAGCAATAACAAGAACAAACAAAAAAAACAAAAAAATAATAATAAAAAATAAAAAATAAAAAATAAAAAATTATCGAAAAATTAAATGAAAACAATAAAATAAGAAACACGAGAATTTAAGTAGAAAATTTCAAAATCGAAAAAGAAAAAAAAAAACTCCAGTACGTGAAAATATGCTACAATTATACAAAATTCTCTGTCAGACCTCAATTACAAAAATACACTCTCAAAGTTTACACCACTCACACATTTTTGCTCACTCTAAAACTAGAGAATACAATAGGGAATTTAACTAGAGTTAGTACAAGCTGAAGTTTATGACTTTCTTGAATCTTTTTGACGTGGGACAACTGTTATTTTTGTATATTGTAAAAAATCCTACTAGATAAAAGATTTGAACATTTTTAACTGTTTGGTCGTCAAAAATCCTACCAGATAAAAGATTTGAACGTTTTTAACTGTTTGGTCGAGGATACACGTTTTATATTTGTTGAGCTATGCTCATATTTTTTAAAATTTATTGGTTCACTCCTAATTTTGTATGATTTTTTTTGAAAGGGTTAAGATTTTTTATATTTTTTATATTTTTTTTAATTATTTTTGGTCTTTTGTTTTTCTATACTCAAGTTGTTAGTTTTGATTTTTCCTCATTTTGTTTCTTTCTGTCTCCTTGGTTGTTTCTAACATTTTTGTGGTTAGTTTTCTTGTTCAATATGTCAGATCCTTAAAAAAAAAAAAAAATTAAAATATAGATTTGATCATTAAAGTTTATTTAAACTACAATACATTATAATTGTCCAAATTTATTATCAAACAACCATTTTGTGCCACGGATGAGCATACTGAACACAAACTTTAGGCTGTTTTTTTTTTTAAATATCGTAATTTTTAAAAAAATTTATAAAAATGTGGGAGGAGAGGTCGTCTTTTCAAAAGACGGACCTGTCCACGCAAGCAAACGAGGATCGTGTTCCACGTGGATGAAGATCTCTGCCTGAAAGAGCTTCAATTTGATAGTTTCACTATTTTTGGAGTGATATTTTAATTAAAGTGAGGGTTGAACCCATAACCTCATAATCACGAGCACAACCTTATGTCAATTGAGCTATGCTCGGTTTAACAATTTGAGTAAAATTTTAAGGTTTAAAGTAAAATTCGACCTATCAATAAATAGAAAGAGATATATATTCATAATTATTGGTCTATGGCCTAAAAAAAACAAAGAAACAAAGTTGAAATTAAATGAGTGAGTGAACAAAAAAAAATAATTGGAAAGAAGAAGATGAAAAAATAATGAAAAAGATAAGAAATTGAATTGAAATGGATAGGTCAATAATTAGGGCAAAAGATGTGTCTATTTTGTTAAGGAGACACGTGCTGTCGGATTCTTCGTAGATACGAACTTTGCTGGACCATTCACATGCATCTCCACGTGTCCTACGCTCCTTCTTTCTTTTTTCTCTTTTTATTATTTTAAAAAAATATCAATTTATATCGAGTTTTCGAAATTTTTATATTAATGATGTACTTTAAATAAATTATTACAAAAATAGAGTAGTTTTCAAAGTATTTACAAAAGTAAGATACTTAAATCGTGTACCATGGACACGATATAGGAAAATCGTGTCTATGATACACGATTTTAGGGTAACTCATATCCATGGTACACGATGTATAGAAGTATAACTCGTGTATCATGGACACTATTTATATGTAACTCGTGTACCATGGACACGAGTTATGATCACTTCACTTGTTCCATATGTGTCATGTTGATCTGCCACGTTACATGTAACTCGCGTCCATGATACACTACTTAGGAGGTAACTCGTGTCCATGGTACACGACTTAGGTTGGCACGTCATGTAAATCGTGTCCATGATACACGAGTTACCTCCTAAGTCGTGTACCATGGACATGATTTAGAGAAATCGTGTTCATGGTACATGATTTAGGTACCCTAATTTTGTAAATACTTTGAAAAGTATCATATTTTTATAATAAATTATTTAAAATACATTGTTAATATAAAAAAATTCGAATTTTTCCATCATAGTTGAATTGCAATTGACATGTATTACTTTTCATGACATCAACTCGTACTAGCAAAAATGAATTAAATTTTAAACTAATAATTGTATCAATTTAAATTTTAAACTTTCATTCTACCTTCTCTTAATGATTCTTAATTATTTTTACTTCATTTCATTTAAAAATTATTTTAAAGGAGAGTCTAAATTCATTCACCTAATCGGTTAAGTTTAATTTTTAAGAAGTATTAATCTGAACATAGCTCAATAAATAAGACCACAACAATTGTCCCCTTCTAATATGTCTTAGATTAAAAAACTTAAGAATTCAAGGGATTTTTTTTTTCTTTAATTTGTCCCTTTTTTTTTTAATTTGTCTTATATTATAGAGATTTTGAGGGTCATTTTATAACGATTTCGTTTTTCGTTTTCTGTTTTTTATTTCTTGATTTTTGAGGACTAGAAACAAAAACGTGTTTTTTTTTATAACTATTCATATTTCTTATTTCTTGAAAAAAAAAAAAAAAAAAACTTGTTTTATAAAGGTCTGTTTGATAATGTTATTGTTTCTTGTTTCTTGTTCTCGTTTCTCATTTTTTAAGAAACAGAATTGTGTGATAACTGTTCTCGTTTCTTATTTCTAAATTTTGAGAAACGTTTCCAAAAAATGGATAAATTTTGAGAAACCATAAAATGTTGTTTCTTTTTGTTTTGTTTCTTTTATAAACTTTTTGTTCCTAAAAATCCAAAAAATATGATGTTGCTTTGGTGGTCTATTTGAATGCTTCTACAAGAACTCTCCATTCATGTGTATGAGTTCAAAACATATATTATTATTTTTTTTTTTTAAAAGATATATTTTTTTTCTTCTTAATTGTGCATTATTTTTTATATATAATTTTAATTTTGGATTGGTTGCACAAACAGCAATCAGGCCCAAAATAATTGTAAATTTAGCAAAGTTTAAAACCTTTTTGCAAATATAGCAAAAAACCAGTGACTATCACCGATAGACTTTATGACTATTACGGATAGATTTTATGACTATTACGGATAGACTTCTATCAGTGATAGACTTCTACCATTGATAAACTATTATCACTAACAAAATTCTATAAAAAAAAAGACTACTATCAGCGATAGACCATACTATCAGTCAGTGATAGAAATTGTCATATATCCGCAATTTTTTAAAAAAATTGCTATATTTTTAATTATTTTACTCTAAATTGACATCTGTTACAATTTTCTTTTAATTTTTGGTTTTTTTTTTATTTAATTTCTTAATCTTGCATCATTTTTTTATATATAATTATAATTTTGAATTTTGCAATATGTATATTTATATTTTTTTGAATTTTAAATTTTTGTAAATATATACCCGTTATATATTTACAAATATATATATATATATATATATATATATCATTTGAGAAATTGTAACAGATGTCAATTTAGAGTAAAATAATTAAAAATATAACATTTTTTTAAAAAAATTGCGGATATGACAATTTCTATCACTGATAGTATGGTCTATCGCTGATAGAAGTCTATCGCTGATAATAGTCTTTTTCTATAGAATTTTGTCAGTGATAATAGTCTATCAGTGATAGAAGCCTATCACAGATAGAAGTCTATCAGTAATAGTCATAAAGTCTATCAGTGATAGCCACTGATTTTTTGCTATATTTGCAAAAGGTTTTAAACTTTGCTAAATTTGCAATTATTTTAGGCATGATTGTTATTTGTGCAAACCAGTCCTATATCATTTTTGTATATATAATTATAATTTTAAATTTTGGAATATGTATATTTATATATTTTTTGAATTTTAAATTTTGTAAATATATGTCCGTTATATATTTGCAAATATATATAATTTTAATTTTTAATACACTCGAACCCATTAGAAATTTTTACATACAAATTTCGCTCACTAAAACATGTATTTAGTCTCAGTTTAATATTTTACAACCACGATATTTACAGAGCTATATAATTGAGTTGGATTCAAATCGATATCGTATGTCAAAATTGGACAACATTTGAAGAATAAATACAATTTTATCGTTGTTTTTAATTTTACAACCAGACCTATTTGTATTAGATTATGTTAAATTTGGACATTTTTACTAGTTAATGAATTATAGTTCTATTTAAAAAAAAAATGTTATTATAATTATCTTTTAAACATATTTTTATGAAAAACAACAATAATCTTTAAATGTTATTTTAATCCTCAATATTCTCTATCTATCGTGCCATCCATGTTACCTTTTATTACACGCTCCCATTACTTATTTCCACCATTTTTTAAAATAAGGTTTCCACGTGGAATGCTCTTATTGGTTCGAACAGTTATTTGGTCATTTTCAAACTTATGAGAAGGTTGGGATATTGTAAAAAAAATAAAAAACAAAGGTTGGGATAATTCTTTACATTTTTAATTTTGAAAAGGAATTAATAAATTTATATTTATATTTAGTCTCTAAGAATTTTATAGTTATTCTATTTTAATTTATTTTTAAAATTGTTCATAAAAAATTATTTTAATCACTTTTAATTATGAAAGTTTTTATTCAATTAGATGTCAATTTAGAGTAAAATAATTAAAAATATAGTACTTTTTAAAAAAAAATATAAATATGACAATTTCTATCACTGATATAGTCTATCATCTCAGTTTTTTATAAAATTTTGCCAGTGACTATCACTGAAAGTAGTCTATCCGTGGTAGTCATATATCATCGATAACAGTCTATCAGTGATAGTCACTTATTTTTCGTCATATTTACAAAATGTTTTAAATTTTGTTATATTTGCTATTATTTTTGGTCTGATTGTTATTTATGCAACCAACCAATTAATTAGTATATATATATATATATATATATATATTTTAACAACATGTGGAGTGAGAATTAAGCGTGTGACATCTTGGTCAGTAGTTTATATAATAGTTGGTTGAACTATGCTCATATTCATGTTGACAATGACGAATCGGTTAGGAGTTCAATCGTCTATCTTACATTAATTAAATATATTTATAAAAATAAAAAAACTTTATTCATATTGATAATTAATGAGCATATGTCATAACTATAAATACAAATATTTAACATCTCATAGAATAAGTCAATGTTCTATTTAGAAAATGTAAAATCAAAATTGATACTAAACATTAAATCTCATTAAATTGGACTTTACGCTTGGATAATTTTCACTATTTTTAGTTCAAGTTTAAATGAGTGTTACAATTTTTATTTCCCATCTTGTTTTCGTCTCATCTTATCATAAAAAATAAATTAAATATATTGTCATATTCAGATTTATAAAACGTCTTGTACAAAATTAAAACCCGAGAGATATACTACATTAAAGCTAAACTTTTGAATTTTTTTATGAATTATTTAGATTTAGACCTTGACCAAATTTAAGATGGATTTAAATTGACCTCCTAAATGTTTATTAAAAAAAAAAAAAAAAAACATTTTAGATAAAGTTGTGGTGTTTAGCAACCATCCAAAATGATTTCTTACAAAATGAATTTTAGAAATAAGTGATTTATGATGAAAGACTTCATACTGATTTTTAGAAAAAAAATATATTTTTGGGTGTTTAATTGAGAATCCTCTATAATATCCTAACACTACTCTTTTAATTTTTTTCACCTATAGTTGTCATCGGTGACCACTATTGTCCACTGTCGGTGATTTTCTCCGACCACTACCGTCAATCTCCGAGGACTACTTCCAGCAATATTTCTGACGACTACTACCACTCTTACTTCGTAACTGACTAACGACAATAATAATGTCGGCCATAATTTTTAAAATGTAAATTTAATTTATCAATTCATGTTTATTAGTATTGGTAAACATTTCTAAAATAAAAAAATGAAAATAAAAAAAAATAAAAAATCCAAACAAATCCTTGATGTGTTGTCTTTCATTAAAATCAGTGCTGATTTTAATGAATGTAAGTTGAAGATTAGGTAATTAAACTTGTAATACTTTTTTGAGTCAAGATTAAATTTTGATGAAATTAATGTTTTTTTTTTTTTTTTTTGGGTGTGTCAATCAATAAACTTTCCCAAATTGAGAGAGAAAATATTTGAACAAAAAGAAAAACTATTAATTTCTTAATAATTTTTTTATTGTGAAATTTAAGAAGTGGAACAAATGTTTAAAAAGTTTAGGATAAAAAAAAAAACATTCATGATGAAAACAATTTTTTTTTTTTTTAACTTTATTATATTTTGAATACGTATTTTTATGTTTTTTTTTTTAAAAGTATTTTAAATAATGTAAGGATTAAACCACAATCAATTGAGTTAGATTCGATTTGACGGATTTTCATGTCTACCACGTTTGCTCAAAAAAAAAAAATAATATCTAAATTAATGTTGATGAATAATAATCAAAATGAAAGGAAATGGAAGGGAGAATGCTAATTATTTGGCTCAATTATATAAGTCGGTGAATGTAATGATAAAATAATAGTTGAATATTAATTATATATCACGTTTTCCTTAAAGCTTCAAAAACCCCACAATTTCTTAGAAGAAGGGAAAAAAGGAATAAAATAAAATATTTCCAAAATATTTATTGCTTTAAAAAAAAAAAATTGATATTTACCCACTAGATATTTTTCTATTTTCTTTTGAGAAATAAAATTAGTTGCGTTTTGGGTAAATTGAGTTTTTTTTTTTTTTTTTTAATTTAAATTTTAAAACAAAAATCAATTTATATCTTAAAGTTTGGATTCGCCATTAAAACCTCAAACTAATAATGGTATTCATTTAAACCCTAAACTTTGATGAGTGAATCATTTTAGATCATTTGTTTGTGATTTATAACTATTTTTTACTTAATTTCATATAAAATTAACTCAAAATCACGTAAATAATTTTGTTTCTTCTCCTAAAGTTCTGCCAAAGTAGCAAGAAAAATTATAGTGTAATAATTTTTCAAAGTCTTGTTTGATAACTATTTGGTTTTAGTTTTTGGGTTTTGAAAATTAAGCATATAAAACATTACTTTCACTTATGGGTTCAAATGTTTTATTATCTACCTTTTACAAGTGTGTTCAAAATTCAATCAAAGTTGAAAATTAAAAGAAAGTTTTAAAAAAATTGTTTTTGTTTTTTAGAATTTGACTAAGAATTCAAATGTTTCCTTAGAAAAGATAAAATTCATTATAAATAAATGATCAGAAATCAAGTATAGTTTTTAAAAACTCAAAACCAAATGACTATTAAACGGGGCATTAATAAATACAAAAAAAAATAGTGAAAGATAAGAAGATGAAAAACCGTTACTATCTATTTGATTCCATAATTTCTTTCTAATTTACGTTAATCCCTACATTTAATTAAATTTATACATGTATAAAAATCATGTATTAATAGTTTTAAAAACAAAATTCTAATCGATGGTCTAAATTCGAGCAAGATACACCGATCATCAAATTAAAATAGTTTTATTAATGGATGGTCACTTGACTGTTGAAATCAAATGGGTTAGTAAATTTGGTTGCACATGAGTGTTATATCTAAGCTTCTTATCATAAATAATTAATATACAAAATGTGTGATAAGGAATTGTAAAAGATTAAGTCTTAAACTTTAAGTTTACATTACATATTATGATTAAAGGGAATATTAATTTAATTAGAATAATAAATAGTTATGCCCTTTCACAATAAAGTTAAAATATTGTTGGTAAAAACAAAGTAAACCACCCAAAATATAGTTAATAAACCTTATCACTAACAAAATAAAAAACATTGTCAAAACCATCAACTAAAAAACACAATTAAGCTCAACTACCAAACCAAACAAACAGAGCCCTAGTTAACATGAGACATATTCAAATGGAAAATGTTGGTGCAAGATTTTGAGCTTTCCTTTTCTTCGTGCGCTCTGTCGTGAGTGATCATCGTCGGAGTTGTACAAAACATGCACAAGGGAAGAAGATAAACTTGCACCGGTGTGGGGCTAGGCCCACGAGACTCTGATACTTAAGTCAGAGAGACCTGAGCGTAAGTAGGAGCGATAGAGTGAGAACTCGTTTTGCGTAAGATTGCGTACTTCCGACATACCCTCATGGGTATGTTTTATAGGTGAGAGATCATGGGTCGATTGGGTCGACTCGTCCCTTCCTCATCATGAGGATCCGGGATTTTCGGCGGGGAGGCGTGAACCAATTAGTGTTAGTTCATACATATTCCCATGATGAGGATCTTCGATCCCCCAATCCTATGCAGATTGGAGGGGACTATTGTGTCACTGCCTTGTTAGGTAAGGCAGGGGTGTCCTATTAGCTCACTTGTCTGTCCCACGTAGGGACGCTGACGGCATGACAACAGTCGGTATGGGAGTGGCTCGAGATCGTCTATCGTGGGCGTTCGAAGGATCAGTCATTCGTCTCTTGGATGATTGATGATGAGCTCGGGGCTCGAGGCGTTCTGACGTCATCGTCATGACATCACGTGCCCACTTCACGCTAAGGTGGCCCATAACAAAAAAAAAAACAAAAAAAAATGTCAAACAGAATGGCAAAAAAATGTCAACCTAAACATAATTCAATTATTGGTTAAGACTTATATTATCAATTAAGAAGTTCAAATCGAGCCTACCTCAAATTGACATAGATTGTGCCTTTAACTAAGAAATCATGAATTCAATCTCTAAATTAATTAAATATTTTTTTAAAAAAAAGTTAGAGTTAAAAAAAAGAAAATTTATTGTCTAATTATGAGAATATTCACATCAAGGTTTTGATAGCTTTTAGTTTTTTTTTTCTTTTTTAATTATGTTTCCTATTTTTTTAAAAAAATATAAATAAAAATATTATTTTATGGAGTGAGAAGAATCCAACCAGATAGGTTGAGTTATGCTATGTTGATTTATTTTATTTTATCCTTCTTCATTTATGAATAATAAATATTTTAAATTAAATACGAAAACGATTGTCAAACATATTTTCGTCTCTTTTTGCAATAAAAAATAAAGAATAAAAAACAATCTCCAACTACATTTTCGTTTTTTCTCGAAATGAGAAACATGTTTCTAATTACTAAATTTCTAAAAACTAAAAAGTGCAAGTCTTTAATAATGAGTATTAATTTTCAGAAATTGCACTAAATGATAATTTAAGACTTATTGTTTGCAAATATAGCATGTTTTTAAATTTTTTGCAGATATAGCAATTTCTATCGCTGATATCTTATGACTGATAGAAGTCTATCGCTGATCACCTCAGCTTTTTATAGATTTTTGTCAGTGATAATAGTCTATCAGAGATAATTAATAGATTTTTGTCAGTGATAATAATCTATCAGAGATAATTAATAGTCTATCACTGATAGAAGTCTATGAGTGATATAATAAAGTCTATCAGTGATAGAAACGAGTTTTTTTGCCATATTTGCAAAACATTTTAAAGTTTGCTAAATTTGCAATTAGTTTGGGCCTGATTGCTATTTGTGCAACCAGCCCTATTAATTTTACCATTTATTTAAATATTTACTATTAAGGAAGATTATTCCCCATGATTAATTATTAGGGAAATTGCACCTGCTTAAAACCATTTTAATTTCCAAATCTCAAACTAACAATAATGGATCTAAAGATATAATTATTAATTATGGTACGGCCCACATTTATTAAGTTGGATATATGCTACATTTATACCCAAACATTACTCATTTAATATTTCATTTTATTTCACAACTAATCTTATTCAAATTGCACTCATTTTTTTCCCTAAAAAAAAAAAGAAAAAAAGAATTGCATTGATTTCTTCAATACACATTTTAAACATATATCTTTTTTAAATAAAATATTTTAATTAACGCAGAGATTCAACTCATGACCTCTTAATTTAATCAAAAGCAAAATCTTATTAAAAGATATTACTAATTCCTTTCGATAATGCATTAATTATCATTTTTAAAAGTCAATTGTTCAATCAAGATATATCATTTGCAATTGATTTTTATTTTTTTAGTAATACAATAAACACAACACGGAAAAATTAAATGGAGCCCAAACCTCATTGAGATTAAGGAGAACAACCCAACTCGAGATCTGCAAGGTAAAACACTTCGCATCACCTCAGGGACGTCTTTCATCCAAAGCTGTTGTTGAGGTAGCGCCACCGTCATCGCCCCGCCGCATTGTGCGCCACCCTGTTCGCCAGGCGATTGCACCAGCCAATCGAGCAATGAGTAAATTGATACGATATAGCCTTGATTTCCACTATTAATTACTCGCCCCAGTTCCAACATGTCTTCCTTTGTTTGATGCAGGAGGCGAACTACCGTTGATGAATCGATCTCTACCTCTAGGGGATCGAGCGCCATTTCCATGGCCATGACCATCCCATCTCTCATTGTCATGGCCTCCAGCACGTCGACATCCATAATCCAAACAATCAGACTTGCTATGGTAAGCATAACATCGTCATTCTCATATCTTATTATTGCTTCGATTTCAATCTTTGTTTCTATTCGCCGCATCAATGCTGAATTTGAAAAAAAAATACAATCGTTAATTATGAGATACTATTAATATTTTAACTAGTTGAATTTTTTTTTTTTTTTTTTGAAAGGATTTTAACTAGTTGAGTTATGCTCATATTTAAAAATCAAAACGGTAAATGTGGTAGTGTATAAATTTCTTGAAATAACTTATTAAATCATTTTGGTTAATGTGCTTTTCTTTTAATAAATAATCTATTTGGTCCCAATAATTTTGAAGTTTCTATTTTAGTCTATAAATTTTATTAATAAATAACTATGTTAGTCATTTCTAATGCTTTGTTACTTAATTTTCACCCACTTAATACCCATTACAAACAAACTATGTAATTCTGATATACATGTCATCCACACATTAATACATACATTTGAAGTCATGTTAACCATTAACTAAATAATTAATTGTTCAAACGTGAACATGACTCAACCGACATAATGTATAAATTATAAGCAAAATGTCTCAAATCCGAATCTCTCTCTCCTCTTTTTCTACGTGTTGTCAAAAAAAAATAAATAATAATAAACCGAAAATAAAGGTAAAAATCATAGTTATTTTTTAAAATTCAGTAATTAAAATAGATATTTTAAAAGACTGAATAAAAATGACAACAAAAAAGTTTAGACTCGTTTAATAATCATTTGTTTTTTTGTTTTTAGTCTTTAAAGATTGTGCTTATTTCTTATCAGATTTTTAAATCAAGATCAAAATTTTTAAAAAATACGGAGCCGTTTGATAACGCATTTAACTCGTGTTTTTTATTTTTGATTTTTAGAAAACATGTATGGTTTGTAACCAATTGAGTTTTTTTTTTTTTAAGTTTTTGAAAATATTTTTATATTCATTAACAAATTTTAAAAGAAAAAAAAAACAGATTTTTTATTTCAAAATTTCAGGTTTTCTCAACTTTATTAAAATTGTCAACAAATTATATATAATTATTGAAATTATCTTCAAATATTTATTTATTAAAATTAAAATCAAATTGTCATTAAATTTTTTTTTTCAATAGAAATTGTCATTAATATTATTAGTATATTCTTTAAAAAAATATTATTAATAATTTTTTAGTATAAAAATATTATTAATATAATATATTATAGTTATATTTAAATTAAAAAATTCTAATATAGTATATTTAATATTATTGTGATATTTTCTTGCAAATGAATATTATTGTGATGTTACACCAACATATCTATCCACTTTACACCATTAACATATTTTATTTTCCTGACTTTAGAAATGATAAACGTTACCTAAAGATTGTCTAATATAATAAACTATCGACACAATATTTTTTATTTTATTTTAGAGAAAATCATTTTTTACCCTCAATTTTCAATTTCATCAAATAATTTAACCTTAATTAAATTTTGATAAATGTTGCAATTTTTACATTTTAATAAATTAACATTATTTTTAAAAAATATATTTTATATTAAAAAAAAGTACAAAACAAATACTAATTAGGGAAATTGTAGTAAATGACAATTTAAGACTTATTGTTTGCAAATATAGCATGTTTTTAAAAATTTTGCGGATATAGCAATTTCTATCGCTGATATCTTATGACTGATAGAAATCTATCGCTGATCACCTCAGCTTTTTATAGATTTTTGTCAGTGATAATAGTCTATCAGAGATAATAGTGATATAATATCAGTGATATAATAAAGTCTATCAGTGATAGAAACGGATTTTTTTGTCATATTTGCAAAACATTTTAAAGTTTGCCAAATTTACAATTAGTTTGGGCCTGATTGCTATTTGTGCAACCAGCCCTACTAATTATCCAATCACTTTAAATTTTTGTTGTTTTCAAAAAATAAAAATCCAAAAAAATTATAAAACAAGTTTGATTTTTTATTTTTTTTTAAATATAAAACAAAAAAACAGTTAACAAACATAATTTTTGATTCTCGAATGAGTTTTTAGAGATTAAAATAAAACGAACCATAAAATAGAGATAATATAAAATTGTTATGCACCTTTGTAGTGCCAAAAGTTATCTTGAATCTTACAAGCTTCTCAAAATGGTCCAATGGATCTTTACCCCAAAAAAGCAAAAAAAAAAAAAGGAAAAAAAAAAGGAAAAAAAAAAGGGGTCCAATGGCGTTGTAGTGATAGATATATTTAAGCTAAGAAATTGACAATTCTTTTTTTAATTATTCATCAAATAGTTTAAAGTATTTATTATCAAAATTAATTAATTAGAGATGAAATGAAGATAAATTCATGTATGAAAATACTATATAACATTGTTTATAGATACTCCTTATCTAGCCAATGTGAGACTTTGTTTGTATTCCCAGCAATTCTTCCCATCGAATAAAGTTTCATCGAATCCTTCCGTGTTTTACTAATCTTGAGTTTATTATTTAAAGCTCAACCACGGACACTATGACTTAGTCATTTTAGATCATCTACTTCTTTGTTCTAGATTAGAGAATTCTATCGACACGAGATTTTCTGTCGACAAGACTAAGTCGGGAGCATGACTCTGATACCATTACTCAGATATCTCCACAATAGTATGATATTGTCTATTTTGGACATAATACTCATGACTTTGTTTAAAAAACCTCGTAAGATAGTTGAAGAACCACAAATGCTAATATCCTAAAAAAAATTCTACTAGTTTGCAATCTAAATACAACTCAATTAAACTTTTTTTTTTTTTTTTTTTTGACAACATGTTAGGGTGGGGGATTGAACCTAGGAACTCATGGTCACTAGTAGATACATCATGTGGTTGAGCTATGCTCTTGTTGGAAGTTAGCAGTTTGAATATCTACGACAAAAAAAAAAAAAATTGTTAACTGCCATGTGATTTGCTTTATGAGAAAACACTTCTTCTTTTATCGTGTAAGAGTGTAGAACTAAGGATTTAAATGTCGATGTCGACGGAAATATCGAGATCTCAATTTTATGAAAATGTCGATCGAAATATCGATAAAACGTCGATGTCGATGGATATTTCTAGAAAAAATTAAAAAAAAATTGAAATATATTTAAATTAATAAATAAACATTTTGCCCTCTTAAATAAGTTAAAATACACTTGTTCTAATATTATATTCAGGTTAGGTTACATTTTTTTTTTTGTAATTTTTTAATATTTCATCGATTTTGTACAGTACGATAGAAATGTCGATTCACCTCTCATATCGATGTCGAACCTATAGATATGTAGAAATGTCAACGAAAATTTAATACCATGTGTAAAACTAAACAACAAACTGATTTCTTCTATTACTCAAAAAATTCATAATAATAAAAATGAAACTATTCTATGGTAAAAATAAAATATATTTTTTTATCTTTAGAATTTCAACTTAGCTTCTATTTGATTCTTTTTGGTCTAAAATCACGTATTTGATTGTCAAAGTTCGAATTTAATTTGCAAGTAGTATCTAAAGTTTAAAATTGATTTCTAGAAGAATAGAATTGACATTAATCGATTTAAGAAAATGATATTGATGACATTGTAGTTAACACATGCTTACTAAACTTTGTTGATATATATTTTTAAAACTTCAAAGACTAATTAGTAATCAAATTCAAACC
Source organism: Herpetospermum pedunculosum (assembly GCA_028017165.1). Lineage (NCBI taxonomy): Eukaryota > Viridiplantae > Streptophyta > Magnoliopsida > Cucurbitales > Cucurbitaceae > Herpetospermum > Herpetospermum pedunculosum. The sequence continues at coordinate 60,181,408 of CM051525.1, forward strand.
TTGGAGACCAAATATGTCATTTCTGGTAGCTCATAAAATACCGAATATAAACAAAATTCAAATCTCAAACATAGAAACAAAAAATTGTTTTGAAAACTAAGAGCACTAACACGAACATTGTTTAACAAGCATATATATATATATTTTGACAACACAGGGTGAGAATCGAACCTAGGATCTCTTGGTCACTATTCGTTACATCAAGTCATGAACTATGTTCTTGTTAGCACGAACATATATTTATTTATGTGAGGTCAGATGTTCGAATTTCAACGAATTCGAGAGAAAAAGTAGATCTATATTTAAAAAAAATAAAAGAATAGTTGAGTCGAGTCTAGTATTGAGATGAAAGGCCAAAACCGCCGTTCCCAAAACTCAAATATGGATCTGACGCTGACTCTGTCTCTCTGACTCTGACTCTTCCTTCTCTCTCTCCATTTCCTTGTGACATATACAAACTTCTGCGACTGATTTCCTCCACCATTTGCATTTACTCCATCTCCGACCTCCCAATCTCCCTCTCTATGCCGTTTTTCTGATCGGAAAACCTCCAATCCTCGCCCCCATGAACCGCAACTGGAACCGGGAGCCTCTTTCCGGTGCTCGGAATGCTCCTCTCTTGTCACAGCACCGCCGTGGTCATAGTTTCACTGGAATCTCCCGAGATTCTGATGAGAATCTCGATCTCTTCTCCAAGAATCGCCGGAGTCTCTCCGTTGCTCCCTCCGATGACTCCTCCGATGGTAATATTCCTTTCTCATTAACTTAATCTCATTTCTTTAAGGATTTCTCGTAATGTCGCTGGATTTGGATTCATGCGTTTTGGTTATGAGTTTTTGTTTTTTGAAATCTGTAGTGACCTGATTTAGAAAGTTGTTCTAGTAGTTCCGAATCTGGTGGTTTTTACGACTGAACTGTTTATCGTTGTGAATTTGGGATCCGTTTTGCCGTTTTAGCTTGGATCGTTCTTAAATTATTTTGTTTATCACTTGGCGACTGTGGGTTATTCAATTGTTTGATCTGATTCTGATGTCAGCGTCGGTGAAATTGGGGAGGCTTTCAGTCGGATCGGTGAAATTGATTAAGAGTGGGATCGAAGATCTGCTCTCGGCTGAGGGAGGAAAACACGATTATGACTGGTAACTCTTTTTTTGCAAATTTGTAACGGCTTTCAATGATTTCGATGCCTTTTTCTTGCTCTGGAACTATTTTTTTGTTTTTGTTGGTGTGGGTATTCTAACCTCCGACCTCAAGGGAAGAGTACATGTCAATTACCGCTGAGGCTGAAACTACTACTTTTGACGCTATCTTTCACCAATTATATCAATGAACCAGTCCCTAAAAATTACCTAAGATTTCATCTATATCAGAAGTATTTGATAGGATTATCAGTTATGGAGATGGGGGAGAAGTTTAAAAAATTTACCCGACATGGACCAATTAATTAATTTTCCTAGACTGTATGTATTTACTTGATGATCTACTATCTATATATGTGATCATGAGCGGGGCCCTTTTTGTGCATTCTTTAAAGTATCTCTTTAAGAGTGATAATGACACAGAAGTAGAACATATATTGTAATTAGAAAGTTGTAAGTAAAGTAAATGTCAATGATTTGTCAAAAATATTAATGCTGATGCTTGATTAGGGGTTATATGAAGTAGATACCAGTTATTCTGATCGTACTTTTAACAGATAAAAGAATGAGCTTCATTATTTTTTGAATAAGGAAAAAAAGTACATGAAGTAGATGTGGATTAGTATCAACACGAGCATAACTCAACTGGCATAAAACATGTACTCTCGACTAAAAGGTCAGAGGTTTGAATCATCCACCCCACATATTGTCGAAAAGTAGATATGGATTGGTGTTTGAAACCTTTAAGCGCACGATGTTTAGCTGTCTGGGTATGATGCACAATGTGTTCTGAAACACGATTCTTCTCTGGTTAACCTTTGTGATACAGGCTTCTCACACCTCCTGGGACTCCTCTTTTCCCTTCATCCTCTGAAAGAGAAGTTCAATCTAATGTAGCAGCGCCGAGAAGCAGCACGTTAGTCAGGTCATCTTCGACAACAAAAGCTTCAAGGGTATGCTTCTACCTTCTTTACTACCTATGATCTTCCTGAGTTGCAGAAATAGAGTGATCCAGTATCTTCACTTCAGTTTTCTTTCTTTTGTTTTGTGTGTTTCTTTGTACATGACAGAATGCAACTAAAAAGTACTTGTTAATGTTACAATACGAAAGCGTTTTTTTAAGTGCGGAGATCCACGATCCCTCTTTAGTTGTATGATCTTGGGTGTTTTTAATTGATTTCCTTATCTGTTTCAGCTTTCAGTTTCACAATCAGAGAGCAACAATCCTTCAAGGCCAGCTAGGAGCAGTTCCGTGTCTCGGTCCTCTGTCTCCACTCCACAGTATAGTAGTTATTCCTCCAACAGCAGGTCTTCATCAATTCTTAATACAAGCTCAGCATCGGTTTCCTCTTACATAAGGCCTTCCTCGCCAAGTACACGCAATTCATCTAACACGAGACCTTCTACTCCATCTTCACGCTCCACACCATCAAGGTCCTCAACTCCTTCAAGGGTCCGTCCATCACCCACCAGCCCCTCCATTGACAAACCAAGGCAAATACAAACTTCGAGGCCGTCCACTCCTAGTTCTAGGCCTCAGATTCCTGCAAATTTGAGCTCTCCTGCATCCCGGTCAAATTCCCGTCCATCTACACCCACCCGACGAAATTCTGCCCCTTCACTCTCTTCTGTTGTTGGCACTCCATCTTCTACAGGACGTGCTCTATCAACTAGTGGACGCAGTTCAACATCAACATCTCGAGCAAGTTCCCCTAGTCCTAGGGTCCGGGCTGCACCTCAGCCAATTGTTCTCCCTGATTTTCCTCTTGATATCCCTCCAAACCTCAGAACAACATTGCCAGACAGGCCAATTTCTGCTGGTAGATCCCGCCCAACTCCTGCTGCATCAGTTAGAGGGAGTCCGGAGCTTACATCGACTGTTACCATGCCTAGAAGAGCAGCATCACCTACCGTCTCAAGGGGAAGACTAACCGACACTCCTGGAAGGGGTCGATCAAATAGCAATGGACACCTAAGTGACGGTCCTGAAACCAGGAGACTTTCAACTTCTTCTGATTTGGGCGGAAGGAGACCTGTGAAGGCTTCTTCTACAACTACAGCAGAAAGCAACGGATTTGGGAGGTCTATTTCAAAGAAATCACTTGATATGGCCATCAGACACATGGTATGCTTCATCTTTTTCTCGTTTTCGGGATACGTCGATTTTGTAATGAATTTCAACAGTCAATCCAATCTGTTTATGTGGTGTAGGACATAAGAAATGGCCCTGGGAGCACGCGCTCAGGTTCAGGCAACACTCTATTTCCACACAGCATCAGATCAGCCACTTCCAAAACACAGTCCATTGCTTCAAGTAACTCCGAGGCAATCGATACCGACTTCCAACCGAGCATTAACAGCAACATGGAGAGAGGAAACCATTTTCATAGACACTCTGCAACAAACGGAATGGAAGGAGGAGGAGAGAATGGAAGATTTGCTGCAAGCTTGAATCAATTGGACATATATGAAAGCTCCCGTTATGATGCAATATTGCTGAAAGAGGACTTGAGGAACACGAATTGGCTGCACAGTGGAGATGATAAAACCGATTTGGATTCCATTTTGGATAATGGATTTGAAGCTCTGCCTGAGCCTTTTGGCCTCTTATAACATCTAAAAGATGATGATGATGATGATGATGATGGGGTTTGTATTCTATTTTTATTTTTGTTTTTAAATTATCATTATTATTATTATTATTATTATTATTATTGGCATCATTTTGGTTTCGAAAATGATGGAATCTGCCCAAATGCAGTGAAAGCTCAAAATGGAGAAGATAAAAATATGGAGATTTGTAGTATGTGATTTCTGAAGAAAAATTAGTTTGTTAGTTTCCTTTGTGCTTTCTGCACTTTGAAGTATGTTTGTGTATCTCAAAGAATTTGTTTTGGGATATCATTTTGTCTTCAGAAAACTTGTGTTTAGACTTTTATTGAGGGAAAAAAATCCCTAAATAAAAGTCTAAACACAAGTTTTCTAAAGACAAAGTGATGCCACTTCTTCTATCCCATCCCAAAACAAATTTTAAATATATCTTTATTTTTGTGTGTGTGTTTTTTTTCTTCTTCCAATTAATTTGAAAAATAATATATTTGATCCAACTTTTTAAAACACAAGTTTTTTGTCATTCTCTTGTGATCAACAATCCTGATCACAATCCTCTTCTCTTGTGATCAACAATCTTCCTTCCTCTGTGAAAAGTTTATAATGTCATCGTGCTCAACGAAGGGTACGAATGACTTTTCATAGGGAGGCTTGTTGATCACAAAAGAAGGGCAAAAAAATTATATTTTAAACACGAGATCATTTGACATTAAGACTTTTAAAGAGGATCATCTGTGCAAATTTCACTGCCAAACAAGTTTTCAACCCAAAAAAAACTGTCATTCTGCGAGTCCCAACTCCTCATACCTATTGTATGTATATTTTTTTTTTGTTTTTGAAGAAAAAAATTCCAACTGTTTATATTTTCATTCAGTGTTCTCTCTTGAATAACTCCAACATTCATTTGAATTATTATTATTCGGTCTAAATACTATTTCGGTCGTCTTATAATTTTAGTTCATTCTGGTCCTGGTACTTTTAAAACGTGACCAATTTAGTTCTTTACTTTTTATTTTTATCTCATTTGTTTCAATCGTAATTTTAGCATGACACTTCATTTGTTGATTTTTTTAAAATGTAGTCATATTTTTGTAATAAAGAGTTTTCATTGTGTATAAATTTTATGTTTAAATTTTACAAGTAGGGACTAAATTGGTCACTTTTTAAAAGTACAAGAATCAAAATGATCCAAAGAAAAAAAAAATACAATGATCAAAATAATATTTAAACCTTATTATTATTAGTTTAATTCCAGGATTATTATCTTGAGTATAGGCTATTAAGATATAGGATATTACAAAAATGTTTAAGATATAGGATATCCAATATTCAAACATTTTTCTATAGATTCGTCGATCGTCGTCGCCGGTAATCCACGCCCATTCGCCGTCGATACCCCACCAACGTCGTTGTCGGTACCAATAAGTCGTTGTTGCTTTACGTTGCCGTCCTCTTTTGTGGTTTCGCCGCCGAGTTTCCAACTTCATCCACATCGTCGTTGCCGGTACCGCACGCGCAGTCGCCGTCGGTAACCATAGGTTGTGATAGATTTATCGCACTATTTTGTTTTTTTTAGTTTGAGAGTTTTATTTTTATATAACAGGGCTTATATATACCGGGTATATACCATGAAATTTTTTAATAGTTGGTGTTTTCTTATATAAATAGGGTTTATATATGTATTAGGGTGTATATACTACGATACGATATATATCAGGTTATTATTAATGGTTGTAGTTTATGTGACTGTTTTAGATATATACAGGGTATAAATCAATCTAAAATCATGGTATATATATAACATTGTATATATTAGGGGTATATATTAGAGTATATATTTGTTTTGGATATATTGAGGGTAACTGTGCGGAGGCGGAAGTGATAGGCGGCGAAAACGGTTGGCGTGGATGGACGACAGATTCTAATTGATTGAGGAAATCATTTTTTTTTTTTTTTGTAACAAATGAAAATGGTGGTCAGAGGGAAAAAGAGAAATTGATGGAGTAAATCGTTTTAAGTCAAATCTAATTAATGATAATTGATAATTGTCACCGGTAAAATCACCTAATTAATATTATAAAATTAAAAAAGTAATAAAATATACATAATTAATATTGTAACCTAAAAAAATTAATAAAATGTCTTTATTTTTAGATTTTAAATGAAAGGTAAAATGGTAAGATCAAATTAAAATATATATTTTTTTTAGTACACCATCAATATTTTATTCGAAAAATATAGAAATGATAAAAAATTTATAGTAGACATTTTTGGTGAAAATATGGATTACAAAATAGTTCATTCGTGAAAAATCTCAATTTTTTATTAATTACAGTTGTAACTTGTATGAACTCAACTAGTCCATTTATCTCAAGAAAAAAAGGCCCAACTGGTGTAAAAGAAGCCCAACTTAAAACCATATCTTTTGTAAATGTACTTTATATTAGTGGAAAATTGTAGTATATGACTGGAGATAGAGATGTCCATTTAGCCCGTCTCGTTCTGACTTTGCAAAGAATTCTCAATTATACTGAAAATGAGATAAGGAGTGAAAAAATATCATATATATATACGGGGTTTGGGGTTACTTTCGTCTTTGATTAGTATTAGTGAAAGCTTGCTCGACTTAATAATAGTTGTCTTACTCGACTTGCTTACTAGCTGCCTTTCTGACTAATATCATAATTTGACTTGTGAATTTCGAGTTCTAAACTTGTGGACACAGGGCGGAGGCATACCAGGCTTAATAACGACTAAAGACCATTGGACGACCGGGCGGGCCAAAGTTGTTTGCTAACTCTTAGCCACTCGTTAGAAGGAAGTGCAACTTGATTGTCGGGCGGAATCAATAGGAAGGAAAAAATCAGAAAATCAGGGCATATCGCGCGTAACAAATCCTTATTAAGTGGGTTTTTAAGGGGGCCTGCTTACGGGTCAGGCGTCTCTCTGACCTGATAACTAGTATCGTCTCCCCGCCCAGCTCTATCAGCAAACTTTTTCTTTTGCAATACTTAAAAAGGTCTCTGTATTGTATGGGAGTCGTCCTCAGAGGGACTTCTCGAATGACCGTACCAGAGAATTCTATCGTACTCTGTGCAGCTATTGTTGTTGTTCCTGCAAAGCCTACTCGCGCGCGAAGCGCATGCGGAACGGACACGGATAAAAAAAAAGTGTGGAGAGAAGCAGCCCCGTGAGCTAATTGGGCTTCGAGATTGTGTATACACGAAAAGAGCTCGCTTTCAACTTTCTACCTCGACGTTTTGTGCCCGGTTCTGGTTCAGGAAAGGGTCCTCGCTATAATATTCATTAAAAAAATAATTGACCCCGCTATAACAACTACATTCTCATTCTAAAATTGTTATTTGTTAAGATATATACTTTTAATTCAATAAACTTCATTGGTAAGATTACTTTTTTTAGACCGAATAAATTAAAAAGAAAATTATCCACGGAGAGAATACTCATTTTGTCTCGCCAAAATTTAACGAGAAATTTCGCGAAGACATGGAATGGAAGGGGGATGAGGACGGGGGCAGAGAAGGCATTAGTCGGCCCCGCTCCGTGGACATCTCTATAGATGACTTTTTTAGAACCCAAATTTGAAAAGGAGGATAAATGATCGTATTCAAGTTTAGTTTCTCTCTCCGCTCCCATTTTACCCTTAAATAATTTTAAATTTTCTTAAATCCTTTAAATTCAAATATTTATAAAATAAACAATATCCTTAAATTTGTTTCCCTATCCAAAATAAAATATAAACCTACCTACACTTTTTTATTTATTTATTCCTTAGTTTTCCCAACTCCTCGTCTTCCTCGGAAACACAGTCGTAAAACAACACACATCTCTGGGAGAATTTCTAGTACATCGGTGGTATAAAGTTTTTTCATTTAAAGACAATGGTAGGGAAAAACTCCAACACTATTAAAAAATGACATGTGGAGAAATGATTGTTTAACTAGGACCAACACTATTAAATATATTATTTTTTAAACCATTGACACGTGTTATTCATTTAAAGGCAGTGGTATGAAAAAACTTCATACTACGGATGTACTATAAATTCTCCCCATATCTCTAATTCAAACAATTTACTCCATTTTTGTCTCCAAATACGGAGGATTTGGTAATTGGCGCCGATTTGGAAAAGTGTAATCGTTGGTGTTGGGTTCGAAACTTAAGCTTAACATTTTGGTATTTTTAATTTTATTTCTTAATTTTGTAATTTTTTTTTATATATTATTTTAATTTTAAATTTTAAATTTTAAATTTTACAATATGTATATTTACATGTTATTTAAAATTTTACAATATGAATATTTATATATTATTTGAATTTTAAATTTTGCAAAATATATATATATATATGTCAAATCGAGCAATAGTTGGCATAAAGTTGTGCCCTTGCCCGAAAGGCCATGATTTCAATCCTCCCACCCAACATTAATTAAATACATTTATGAGTTCAATCCCCCCAATTTTTTTATTGTTGTTAATTTTTCATCGAGGCTTATTTGTATTATATCATGTAAGCTTTGGATAATTACTTTTTATATGTTTGAATGCATGTTATATTTTTTTATAATATGTAGATGTTTTTTTTTCCTTCAAGAAATAAGAAATAAAGAGTAGTATATCAAACATATTTCTAGTTCTAGTTCTAAAAAATAAAAAACAAATAATACGAAACAGAAAATAGAAAACGTGAACATTATTAAACGAACCCTAAGAATCGGAGGAAGAAGAGGAGAAGAGAGAAAGTAATGGTTTAGTAGTTCTTGACTTGTGAGTTTGATGGAATTTGGTTGTTGTTAGGCTGAATTGGCACTTAATGTTCCGAGGTTGGTTCGGTTCTTTTTGTAGGATGAGTTATAGTTTCTTTAGAACTTTAAAATTAATGGGTGGTCGAGGCGGTTTTTATGATTGTTCATCCGAGCGTTATATTTTTATTTAATCAATCTTTGGTTGAATTTGAACCTTTTTTTCATCAAATTTAGAATGCATTTTTTTTTTCTTTTACATGTATTACAAAGACAAACTTATAGGTAAAATTTGTTTGCAATGATAGCATTTTGGTTTAGTTCCCTTCCTAAGTCTTATAAATTGAAGGAACAATAGTATATTGTACTATTGCTTTAGTTCATTTCTCTGTTCAATAAAAACTAATAGCATATTTTTCTTTAATTTTGTGTCACTATTTACGGTATGTTATGTTTTTTATTTTTTTTGCCTTCTAATATATTGTTGATGGTTTTCCAAAAGTATAGTAATTGCAATTTACAAAATTGCACAATTGTAAGTGCGGTGTAAATTGTAATTACACTGTAATTGCAATTTGAAAAACTGGAAAAGTGTAATTACAATAATTGTCATTTGAAAAATTGTAAATTTGGAATGTATGGTGTAATTGCATTTTGCAAAATTATAAATACACTGTAATTATAATTTTCAAAATTGCAATAAATGAATTGCAAAAACACCATATTTTCACTTTTAGTGATTTAAAAATATATTGTATTTGCACTTTTATGGTTATTTTTTCCATCATTAGATTTATGTACAAATTATAAAAATGTGTAAATTTAAAACCTAAAAATAAAAAAAAATAAAAAAATGTTTTAAATTTAAATTACACTACCTTTCAAAAATAAATAAATTAATTAAATTACACTAAAATACGTGATAATTTTTAAAATGTTAGCATTATAGTCATAGTTTCAAATGATTATTTATGGGATTGTAGATTTTATTTAATTTAAATATTTAATTGAATTTTAGTTTTATATTACAATTCATCTATTTGTATCGTTGGACCATATATCTCATAAAGAATAAGTGGTATTTATCGAAATTACATATTAAAAATGGTCATTTGCTGTCCTATGTTATTTTACAACCAAAATTACCCATTTCTAATATCTCGAGCTAGTTGTTTAGCGAATGACTCAACCTATTATAAATATTTTTTAAACTCAAATCAGTATATCCCTATTATAAGGATTTTTCATATTAATAATGTACTTTAAATAACTTATTATAGAAATAGAGTAGTTTTCAAAGTATTTACAACCTAAATTGTGTACCATGGACACGATTTCTCTAAATCGTGTCCATGGTACACAATTTAGGGATAACTTGTGTCCATGGTACACGATTTAGAGGGTAACTCGTGTACCGTGGACACGATTTACATGACGTGTCAACCTAAGTCGTGTACCATGGACACGAGTTACCCCATAAGTCGTGTATCATGAACACGAGTTACATGGGAAGTGAGGTGATCATAACTCGTGTCCATGGTACACGAGTTGCCCACTACATCGTGTACCATGGAAACGAGTTATCCTTAAATTGTGTACCATGAACACGATTTAGGTATCCTAGTTTTGTAAATACTTTGAAAACTACCCTATTTCTATAATAAGTTATTTAAAGTACATTATTAATATAAAAAAAATTATATTATAAACTTAATATATACACATTATTATTATTTTTTTTTAATGCATACACATTAAATCTTATGTATATATATAAAGTATAAACACATTAAATTAAATTATTCCTTCCTTATAAATGCTCTCGGTTTCAATTTAGTTATAGTTTTAGAAGTTTTAATTGATGTCAAAAGAGCATAGATCAATGACATGATGTATCGACTAATAACTATGAGGTCCTAGACAACAGGTAAATCGTGACTATGATACACGTGGTATACGACTTATCGTACTCATGATCATGATACACGATTTCACTAAAAAATATTTTAATTAATTTTTTTAAAATCTTTGAGTTATATTACACTATATATATATATAAATATATATAAATATAAAGTATAAAGAATTAAAAATATATATATACAGAAATATCAAACTTTTTTTTTTTTTTTTGAGTACATTGGGGTGGGGGATCCGAACCACAGATCTCTTGGTCATCAAGTCATACATATGCGAGCTGAGCTATGCTCGCTTTGGCTACAGAAATATCAAACTAAAAAAGGGTTAAGATTTTTTTAAAATCAATTTTGTTTGTTTTTGCAACGATATTTTTAATTAATGCGAGGGTTGAACCCATGTCCTCTTAGTCATGGGCACAACCTTATAACAATTGAGCTATGCTCGGTTTGACTCAATTTTGTTTGTTCCTATCATCTCAAACGCACCCAAAAAAAAAAAAAAAAAATACAAGTCAAACATTAATAAGAAAATATGGTAGGTCAACCACTCCCACCTTTTAATGACAACAAATAAAACAAATGTACAAACAGAAGTGATGTCTTTGTTATTAGCATCACAATTTTTGGCCCTAAACATTATTACCAATTCTATTTCTTTTCACACATAAATTAGCATTTGGTTGGTGAGCTCTCATTTCAAATATAATATATTTCCTAACTTATTCAAATTATAATTTAACCATTTCCATTTTTTCATATCTAAAATCTAGTTTTTTTTTTTTCAATTTTATTTTAGTTCAATAATTAGTAAAAGCATCATTTTGAACCCTTAACTTTTAGCAAAGACTATAATATCTTAACATTAAGTTATATTCAAAAGTTAAGCATTTTTTGCTCTTATTTTGTTTTAATAAAATACTGAATTCATCAAAATTAATTTGGCACAAAGAATTTATAGATTTTGAAGTATATGAAAATATTATTTAATGATAATAGTGAAATTACACAGAATTATAATACATTCTCATACACAAATTTTGAGAAGTAAATATAATAATTCAAATATTTATAAAATTTTCCTATAAAACGGATATAATTATCTAAAGATGTTGAATTCTAATATAGAAGTATTTAGATATTTCGCTAATCTTGACTTGACAAAGTGGTAAGTAGTTTAAATATCTCATCTTATGTAAAAAAAAAAAAAAACACAATTTATATCTTTAAACTTTGGAGGTTGTATAAATTAAAACCATAAACTAATGATTGTATCAATTTAAATCCTAAACTTTCATAAGTGTATCAATTTACATTCACTCTTAGAAAAATGTTACTTTTCACACGTGTAGAGGCTTATAATTTATCAATTAAATTCCTAAACTTTTATATAATTTATTCAATTATGAAAGTTTAGGAGTTTAATTGCTAAAATGATAAGTCTACACGGGTTTAAATCAGCGTTTTTAAAATAAAATACTAATAGAAGGTATAAATTAATATCATTCTGAAAGTTTAGGGTGTTAAATGATACAATCAATAGTTTAGGATTTTAATTAATACAACCTTCCAAGTTTAAGGGTTAAATTGATTTTTTTTTATAAAAAAAAAAAAAAAAAAAAGTTTTACTACAAATAAGTAGCCTCTAAATATTATATAAAAAAAAGTTTTTTCAAAATAGTTTTGAAAACAAAAGCACAACAAATATTTTGAAGAACAAGAACAAGAACAACTACCAAACAACCATATATGTATATTTTAAAATTACAATAAATAATATTAAACATTGGGTGTACTAAAATACATCTCCCCTCTTTTTAATGAAGTGATCCTCAATTTATTTAGTTTAATAAAAGTTGCTTTGTTCCAACCTATAATTTTGGTCCCCACCAAAAACATTGGGCATCAATGCCCTACTAAACAATAATGGCTGTGAATTTAATAAGGACCAAATAGCAAATTTTAATTGTTTTAAAGATCTACTCCAAGATTCAAATTTCTTCTCCTTTTGATTAAAAAAGGATCATTTTAAAAAGATAAAAGTTAAAATGTATGCGGTTGAATTGATGTTGATATATATTTTTTTTAGTTCAACAATATATAGGAATGAAAATTCCAAACTCTAACCCTTAAATTAGAAAAAAATATATTTTTTTTAATTAGTTAAACTATGTTGAGGTGTAATTTACTTAAAAATCAAAAGTCAATAAATTTATGATTTTTTTAAAGAAAAAAAACAAAAAAACATATTTGATTTGCACTTCTAATTTAGTTAATGCATTAATATTGAAATTACAAATACTATATGTAGCACTAGGGTAGTACTACAACATTATTGTAATTTTTTTTTTATTATTATTAAATAATTGTTTTGGATTTTGAAATAAAATTTTAAAATGTCAACAAGAACATAGTTCAACGACATGATATATCGTATAGTGACCATGATGTCCTAGGATCAATCCTCCACCCCAACATGTTGTAAAAAAAAAAATATATATATATATTTATTGATGTTGTCATAAAAGTGTAACACTATTCTATCGCTCAATATGAGTATAGTTCAACAATAATTGACATGCACGGTCTCCCTTAAAACTGAATTTCAAATCTTCATACTATCATTTGTTATACTAAAACAAATACTCTATTAAAAAAATTCAAAATTTTCCTTGAACCAAGCTTAGTGAGTCAACTCTTACTATCAACATTTAATTTAATCAAATTGAACTTTAAGACATGTCGTATAAACTAGTATCACAAGTTGACACTCCCATATGTTGTCAAAAAAAAAAATGTTAGATTCATCCAATAATTTCAATGGAAAACAAATCTCAAGGCCTATTAGTTTCAATAAAAATCAAATAAAAAATATGAGAAATGAATGATGAATAGCAATGATCTAATAAATCTTACAAAACTCTTCAAAGCCTATGTTTGTCTATTCTACATTTCCATCAACTTCACATGTAGGTTTCTATTTGTAAATCCCAATCCATAATAATAATATTGTTTAATAGAAAGATTAGGATAAAAATTCAACTTCCCGATTAAAAATGGAGACTGTTTGGAGCGTGAATGAATTATTATAGTCGAGAGTTATAATAGTTTGTGAGTTATAGTAGTTGTAAATAATAAACCTTATTGAAGTCAATATAGTTATCTTATTGACTGTGGGTTATAATAGTCGGTGCGCGAAGCGTACTAAACTATCTGAATTGATGGCTCAAACACCCCTTAAATTTGACAAAACAAGGTTAAACTTTTATCCTGATTTATTATTCTTTAAAAGAAAAGAAAACAAAAGGGCATTTAAAATAGGGAAATTGTAGTAAATGACAATTTAAGACTTATTGTTTGCAAATATAGCATGTTTTTAAAAATTTTGCGGATATAGCAATTTCTATCGCTGATATCTTATGACTGATAGAAGTCTATCGCTGATCACCTCAACTTTTTATAGATTTTTGTCAGTGATAATAGTCTATCAGAGATAATAGTCTATCACTGATAGAAGTCTATCAGTGATATAATAAAGTCTATCAGTGATAGAAACGAGTATTTTTGCTATATTTGCAAAACATTTTAAAATTTGCTAAATTTGCAATTAGTTTGGGCCTGATTGCTATTTGTGCAACCAGCCCTTTAAAATATATATATATATATTTTATAAAACGGTACTCATTGAATTTCTTATAAAATATAGCCATTTTTCTTTACGTGTAGGATATACATAGTAGTATTATTATTATTATTTTAGGTTGATTGCAAAAATCAATAGTGAATTATGGACTTTGTTATAATTACACTCATAAACTTTTAATAAGCATTGTAATTAGATTTCTAAGTCAATTTAAGTGAATGAGAAGAATGGTGAATTTGTTCTATGAAAAAAAAAAAAAAAAATGTGTTAACTTTTTGGAAGTAGTCTCTGCCTTCTTCGACGCCTTCGACACGAAGAGTCATGGATTAACCCTAGTGGAATAAAAACGAAATGGAAAGTTGCTAGAATTGCAGAAGTGAAGTTAATCCATGACTCTGTTTCGTTGAAGAAGGTAGAAACCCGTTCCAAAAAGCTAACACATTTTTCTTTTTCTTTTTATCTTTTTCATATGATAAATTTATCTTTCTCTTAATTCACTCAAATTAAACTTAAGAGTTTGATTGCAATATTCATCAAATTTTAAGGAATGTAATTGATCAAATTAAAAGTCTAGGGAATGTCATTGAAACAAACTTCATAGTTGACAAGTAATTTTTGCAACTAACCCTATTATTTTAAACAAATTGTCTTATGATTTTGTGCAAAAAAAAAAAAAAAAAATCCCAAAAATTATTTGAGAATTAATTTATTCATAATACATTATCATCATCTAAAAAAAATTATTTCCATTATTTCACTGAAATGTGTTAAATAGACGAGTAATGAGACGTGCATTTATTTTTCCATAGCTATTATGATTTCATAGACAAAGAAGACTTGGTGTTAAATTATTAAAGTATTATAATTTATAGAGCTGGTTGCACAAAGAGCAATCAGACCCAAAATAATTACAAATTTAGCAAATTTAAAATATTTTACAAATATAAGAAAAAATCAGCGACTATCATTGATAGACTCCATCGTTGATATATGACTATCAGGGATAGACTTCTATCACTGATAGACTATTATCACTTGACAAAATTCTATAAAAAAGACTACTATCAACGATAGACCATACTATCAGTGATAAAAATTGTCATATCTGCAAATTTTTTTTTTAAAAAATGCTATATTTTATTTTATTTTATTTTATATGTAACTAACAATTTCTGCACGCGTGTGCAACAGTAACGATTTATCAAACAAGTACTTAATACAACGGGTAACATATTTTGATAGTCCAGACTGGAGGTAAGTAAGGGTTCAATCCTGCTTATTGCAGAGTTTTAAAATAATTTATCAAACAACCACTTAATGCAACGGATAACACACTTAGATAGTTCAGGGTGCGAGTTGATTGATCCTACAACCACTTGATGCAACGGATAACACACTTAGATAGTTCAGGGTGAGAGTTGATTGATCCTGCACCTATGCAGGAATTTAAATGTATTATTATCGTTCAATTTTTTTGGCAATTTAAATGTATTATTATCGTTCAATTTTTTTGGCAAAATTAAACGTAACTCAACTGACATAAAGTTGTAGACTAATAGGCCAGGGTTCAACTCCGTATTAATTAATACCTTTGCTTAAAAAAACATCGAAAAAAAAATTAAATGAAAATATAACCAAATTTTAAAAAATAAAGACAACCAAGTATAATAATTAGATTTAAAAAGTTTTATTGAGCTTTTGAATTTTCGAGAGAATAATCTCACCAACTTTATTTATCACATTATCATTTCCAACAAAAAAATAAAAAAAAAAAAATAAAAAAAAAAAGATCAAACGAATAAATCTTAGAAAACCATAGACTTTGAAAATTGCTTTCAACTACCCACCATTCCATTATTATGGATATTGAATGCTATCAAATTGAAATATGAATTAATAAAGGTTAAATTATAAATATATATATATATATATATATATATATATTTTGAAGAACATCATATTGAGAGAAAATAAATTATGTGGAGTTCTATACTATTTTTGTTATCACTCACTCTCTCCCCTACCATCCCTAGCAGTTAGGTATCGTTTAATATTATTTTGAATTATGTATCGTCAATATTACGCTGCTTTTGAGTGTGTAGCATTTTATACTTGAAGTTAAATATAAAAGAGATAATTGCATAGATAGTAATCACGATCAAAATAATAATAAATATAATAAAATATAAAATATTTTATAAATATGATAAAAAATCAGTGATTATCGATTGATATCTATTGATAAAATGACTATTACTGATAGACTACTATTCGTGATAGTCACCGAGAAAATTTTATAAAAAACAAGTAGACTACTATTCGAGATAAAAATTGTTATATTTATAATTTTTTTAAAAAATATTATATTTTTATTTATTTTACACATCTAATTCTCCAATATAAAATGTAATGCTATTTATTTAGCACCTAAATTCTAATTGGAACCATTCAACGATATTTATAAAACTAATGTATGAAGATTTATTATTATTTATTATTATTATTTTTTTTTTTTGTCAATGTGTTATCAAGATGCATTTGAATTGGTTTGAACATTCATATATATGAAAAAAAGAGGAAAAAAAATTACACAATTAAATATGAAAATGAATTGGTTTGAACATTCATATATATGAAAAAAGAGGGAAAGAAAATACACAATTAAATATGAAAAGAGGAAAACAAAAATAGGAATATGGTAACAGATGTTAATTTAAAATAAAATAATTAAAAATATAGCATTTTTAATTTTTAATTTATTATTATTATTATTATTATTATTATTTATTTATTATTATTTTTTTATTATTATTATTTTTAGATATAACAATTTATATTCTAGATAGTATGGTCTATGGCTGATACTAGTCTATCACCCAGTTTTTTATAGAATTTTGTGAGTCTGAGAGTAGTCTACTCGTGATAGCCACTAATTTTTTTTTTTTTTTTTTTTTTTTTTATCATATTTGCAAAATATTTTAAATTATACTAAATTTGCCATTATTTTAGGTCTGACTGCGGTTTGTGCAACCATCCTAAAAAAATACACAATTAAATACAACTTTTAGGGCGTGTTTGGCCCAATGAGTTGTTTGACAAGGAATTGGGAGGAGAAGTTAACTCCCCGTTTGACCCACAGACTTGTTGAACTCGGATAAAAAATATCAACTCCCCAGACTTCTACACTAATTATTATTCAAGTCTGTCCCATTTCGAGGCAACACATTTTTATCTCTCCTTCCCACAATATTTTTAATTATTTAAAAAAAAACGTAATTTAAACGAAATGTGTAAAAGGACTAAAAATGCAATTCAACCTATTTTTATTATTTTAAATATAAATTAAGTTGTTCAATCAAAATTGATACTTAAACCAAATTCAAAATGCAGTATTCTTACCATGGAGATAAATAAAAACATCAGCTTATTTTGGACCCGTTTAAATTAATGGATTAAAATCTTTCAAATTCACATGTAATATTTAACACTTTCTTTTATTTCAAAACTATCCAAATAAAATGAATAATTAATGTGAGTGATATTGAAAAAAGAATGTGAAGTATTGTGGTGAAAATTATTTTTGTTATCTACAAAAAAAAAAATTGTGAAGGATACATAAAATAAAAAACAAAAATCGCATTCTTAAAATTTATTAAAAGAAGTCTTTAACAATGAAAATATGGAAAATTATAGAAAAAAATTGTACAAAAAATAGTTAAAATAAACCATCATTGATTCATTGAGATGATGATTTCCAGGTGAAGTGGATTAAGATGGAATGACAATTTTAAGATGGTGGAAGCAGAGAAAGATGTGTTTGACACGTGGGTAGACAATCTTATAATTGATAAAATTAAAGATAGTCATAACCAAAATATATATATAGAGGTATTGTGCTCAAAATTATTTAAATTTGTTAAATATAGATAATAAAAAAAAAAAAAAAAAAAAAAAAAAAAAAAAAAAAATTTAGAATTTATTGGAATGGAAAGAAGTCCTAATTAGAAAATTTTGAAGTTTGTAGAAAAAAATTGTGCAGAAGAAAACAACTAAAATAAACTCAGACTTCAAAATCAACAACACCTGTTCCAAACCCAAACACACAGACTTTAAAACTTCAGACTAAACAAGTGTCTGTCCCAAACATATATACTTCAGAACTCACTAAACAACGAGTGCCTGTCCCAAACATACATACTTCAGAACTCACTAAACAACCAAGACTAAACAACTTCAACTCTTCCAAACAACCACAGACTAAACAACTTCAACTCTCCCAACTTCTTCGCCAAAAGCCCCTTACTTCCTAAAAACTATATCGAAGAGTAGTGAGAAGTTGCCACGTGGATTTACAAAATCAAAATAATAACATTTCGATAATTTGATTGGTCCAAAATTCCTGTCCCCACTCCAAGATTTTTATTCACAAGAACAGCTCCAGCAAAGTAAGAAAAACAAAAATCCGAAAGGAAAAAAAAAGATTTAATATTTTCGCCTTTTGGAGTTTTGGGGCATGCTGAAAAATGGCGGAGAGATTCCCACTTGGAGAGAACTGACTCGAGGCAGAAAAAAAATGCGGTGGCGAAACAGTAGACGACGGCGGCGGCGGTGGCTTCACGGTGAAGCTTGAGCCCAACGGTTGGGGAGAAGAGATTCTGAAAACCCCAAAAGGGGAAAAAGGAAAGAAAGAAAAATTAAAAGAAGAGGGAATTTAAAGAAGAAAGAGAAGAATGGAATCCAACCCCAACCACCATGGCTCACTCAGTAGGTAAATGACTTTAATTAACTCTCTCTCTCTCTTGCAATGGCGTCTTCTTCTTCAAGGAATGCCGTTAAAGGTTGGGTTTCTCACTCTTTCTCTCTCTCTTTATCTATTTCTCTAAGAACCCATCATTTTTCTTGACTTTGTTTCTTCTTATTCTCTCTTATTTCAGCTCTATTTGGCTGCTTGACAATGCTATTGCTCAATGCTGCTCATGGTTTTTTAGGTTTGGTTTCTCTCTTTGTCTCTCTGTTTCATTTCTGAAATTGCCCTTTTTCTTGTTGTTGGGTTTTGTGTAATGTAGATTGGGTTTTTAGATCTAGGAAGTGGGTGTTGGAGTATTTGAAGAGATGGTTTCTGTGGTGACTGAGAGTTGAGAGTTGAGAGTTGAGAGTGAGTGAGAGATTTCTGAGAATGTCATTTGGGAAAATGAAAATCATTCTCACTTCACTGTCATTGTCTCTGACCAAACTCCAACCCAATTTTTTTCAATGGAATTTTTGGTTTGGTTTAGGTTTGAAAAACAGATTTGAATCTGTACTCTGTGTGTAAGAATGGAGCCACCCCTTTTGTCCATTTCTTTGACTGAGTCTGAGAGGACAACCTTTCACTTGAAGGGACTTGCAGTTTTAATTAATATATTCTGTGTACTCTGCATCTAAAATTTTCTCTCTCTTTCTCTTCTCCTTCAATGGATGTTAAGTTACTAATTGTTGAGCATCTAGATTTTGAGTTCTATATATCTTTGAAAAAAAGAAAGCAGCCGTAACTGACATGTACTATTTTACTTGAAGTCGAAGGTTGAATCCTCAACTCTTGAACTCGAAAAAGAAAAAAAAAAGTTTTGCTTATGTGTACTCTGCATCTAAAACTTTCTTTCTCATCTCCATCAATAGATGTTTAGTTACTAAATCTTGAGCATCTAGATTTTGAGTTCTATACATCTTTGATTACAGAGAGAGTGCTGGTTTTTTTATTCTTCCATGGCTGACTTTTCTGTTGTTTGGCAAAAAGGTTGGACCCCTCCTCCCTTGTGTAATTATTCATCTTCTTCTCCATTTAGCCTTGTCTTTAGCTGTGATATAGTGATATGTGCCTCCATTATCTAGTGTTTCTTTTTTGCACTTAGTTGGTAGATTTTAATTCCATTATCAAAGTTGAAAAAGTTAAAGCTTAGCTGAACTTTCCTTTTGGACAAAAAGAAAGTAGAGTTCTTGCTTTTTTTTTTCTTCCCATTTTAAACTCCATTGAACTTAATGAAGCAAAATTTTCTGTCATGCTTTTTCTTTTTGTTTATCCCAAAGTTTCACATTTTAGTCTTAACTTTCCGGATTGTTGTTTTGATTTTAGGATGATTACTCTTACTCTTTGTTCTTGATTATTTTACAATTATATCTATAACTATAGAATCATTTGGGCAATGCAAAAGGATGTTTAAAAAAGAAAAGTGAAAAAGGGATTCTACAAGCATTTCTTTTGCTGGTCACTTTAATGCTTTTTCTTTATAAAAAAAGAGTTATGCTTTTGTCCTTTCATTCCTTCTTCTCTATCCCCATCTTCACACTACTTGACTTGTAGATTTTCATTCAGCTTCATCTCACTTTCTGTTTCAAAATTTTAATCTTCATTAGTGCTTAAGAGTTAAGACATGCAATTGAGACAAAGATGTGGCTTTCTCAAGATTTGGAAGGATTAGCCTGTGTTTTGGATGTGTTTCTCCCATTAGTTATTCCATCGGATTCGACTTACAAGGAGAACACTTGTTACATTTCTTGTGAAGTGGGTAGTTAGATCTCCTCCTTTTTATGAAAGTAGATGAGATGATTACACTGCCTCGTTTTGCGTTTCGGAAATGTAACATTACCATTACCGTGCCGACATCCCTAATAAATTTCGTCTTCCCCCTCTTTCTGTTCTTGTACGTGTGTGTGGCTTTGGCTTTAGTTTCTAGACAGGCTTCTCTCTGTTATTATTGTTTTGATCACATATTTGTTTATTATGTTTCACTCCTGCAATATATAACCATGCCTGTGGTAGAAGGTTGCTTCTTTTTCTTTGCATGGAGATGATTTCTATGTGTTTGGCTGATTCCGATCATTTCCGAGTTCGTAATAGATAGCAGCAATTCCTGATAATGTTTTATTACTCTGCAGGGAAGATAATTTGTTGAGATTACTCCCAGATTTATTGCTACCACAGTAAGCCTCCACTAGAAATCCTCCATGAGGCTACAATCCCTTTTTGCAACATTGTCCTTACTCTTACTCATATATTTTCTCTCCTTCATTGCGGCTGATCTGAACTCAGACAAGCAAGCTCTTCTCGAGTTCATTTCAACGGTTCCCCATGGTCGAAAAATCAACTGGGATTCTTCTACTCCAGTGTGCTCTACCTGGGTTGGCATCACTTGCACTTCAGACCTCTCAAATGTGCTTGCTCTCAGGCTGCCCGCCATTGGACTGTATGGTCCGATCCCCGCCAATACACTTGGAAAGTTAGATGCCCTTCGAACTTTGAGTCTTCGATCTAACAATCTTAATGGAAACCTTCCATCAGATGTTCTATCCCTTCCCTCCCTAAAGTTTATATATCTTCAACACAATAACTTTTCTGGTAAAATTCCTTCTTCCCTGTCTGCTGACCTTACCTTCCTTGATCTGTCCTTCAACTCTTTCACTGGAAACATTCCGTCATCTATACAAAATTTAACGCACCTCGCTAGCCTCAACATTCAAAACAATTTCCTGACCGGATCCATTCCTGATATAGGTCACCTAAAGCTTAAGCAATTGAACTTGAGCTACAACCATCTTAGCGGTCCCATTCCTGCTTCACTGCAATCATTTCCTCCTTCTTCCTTTGAAGGGAACTTGCTGCTATGTGGATCTCCTCTGAAACATTGCTCTCTTGATGCCCCCTTACCATCTCCATCTCCCGCTGATTTGGCCCCACCGAAGAAAAAGAGTGAAAAGAGAATAAATATTGGAGCGATCGTCGCCATTGCATTAGGTGGTTCTGCAGTGCTCTTCCTTTTCGTGATAATGATTGTTGTCTGCTGTATGAAGAAAAGAGATGGTGAAGGTATTACTGCTGCAGTGAAAGGAAAGGGTAAAAGAAGCGAGCAACCGAAGGAGGATTTTGGAAGCGGGGTACAAGAGCCAGAGAAAAATAGGCTGGTTTTCTTTGAAGGATGTTCTTATAATTTCGATCTTGAGGACTTGCTAAGGGCTTCGGCCGAAGTGCTCGGAAAGGGGAGTTATGGGACGACTTACAAGGCAATCTTGGAGGAAGGAACGACAGTGGTAGTAAAGAGGTTGAAAGAAGTGGTGGCTGGGAAAAAGGAATTTGATCAACAGATGGAGATTGTTGGGAGGATGGGCCAGCATCCAAATGTCGTGCCTCTCCGCGCCTATTACTATTCAAAAGACGAGAAGCTTTTAGTTTACGATTATGCCGTTGCTGGAAGCTTTTCAGCATTACTCCGTGGTATGCTCTTTTAAATCTCTCATCATCATTCTTGCCTTTATGGATCTTTTGCTCTTTAAAAATGAATGCCAGAAAATAATTTTACTCTTATCACATTCTGCAGGAAGCCGAGAAGGCGGACGAGCGCCTCCTGATTGGGAAACGAGAGTGAAGGTTTCACTGGGGTGTGCCAGAGGCCTTGCACATATCCATTCAGCAAGTGGGGGAAAATTCATCCATGGCAACATAAAGTCCTCTAACATCCTTCTCACACAAGACCTGAATGGTTCTATTTCAGATTTTGGCCTGACTCCTTTGATGAACTCCCCTGCCATTCCCTCTAGAAGCACAGGTTATCGTGCTCCCGAGGTGATCGAGACTCGGAAACCAACTCAAAAGTCTGACGTTTACAGTTTTGGAGTCATTTTGCTTGAGATGTTGACTGGGAAAGCGCCATCCCAATCGCCAGGCCGCGACGATGTAATGGACCTTCCGAGATGGGTCCAGTCTGTGGTAAGAGAGGAATGGACATCTGAGGTGTTTGATGTAGAGCTAATGAAGTATCAGAACATCGAAGAAGAGTTGGTACAAATGCTCCAAATAGCAATGGCTTGTGTGTCTCGGATGCCGGATATGAGACCAACAATGGAGGAAATCGTTAGGATGATCGAGGATATCCGACCATCCGACTCGGGAACTCGACCATCATCAGAAGATAACAAAGCCGGGGACGGAGACGGAGATGGGGATGATGACCCGAATACTCAGACCTTGTAATTGCTAACAGTGAGTTATTGTCTTTGTGTGATGTATTCTTTATATTTGGAGGGTGCTATTGTTGTAGGTTTTGATTGGTTGTCTGTATTCTCTCTTGTAATAACCATGTTAAAGTTGTATCAATTATAAAGTAGTCATGCTGCTGTTCTCTTAGTTTCAATCATTAGTTATCATATTTGAGTTATGGATTTCATTTTGAACATTATCTTGTTTCAATAGAATGTTCAAAGACCTTTGCAAGAGCTACAATAAAACAGGTTGACTCAAGTGTCCAAACAAAACAGGTTGAAAATGACCAATACAATCTTTGATAATTGAATTTGTTACAAAATAATTTCATGACTATTGACTTTATTACATCATAATTACATGAAGTTGCAAGAGCCTTCTCTATATAGTAGCATTGTATGTGTTTTCTTTTTATTATTTTTTGAGAATATTTATATCGCAAATATGTAGTGAGGATTGAATTTTTTATTATATCCATATGGTATGTTGAATCACTTGTGAAGTCTACTGAATGTCGATCGGGTCTGCTTCAACTTCACCCGCCACTATGCCATGTAGTGTAGCAAGACTAACAAGTGGTCAATTGAATTTATGAACGAGCAACTATGTATTAGTTGCAATATTTTTCTCTTTTTTTTTTATTCTTCATCCACTGCGAATGGAGTCTAATACACTCTTTTTTTGGAGGGTTTTTGCATGGATGATCTCCTCGGGGCGTATTGTCAAATGACCCAATTTTTAAAAATACAAGTTTTCTGTCCTTTTGCTGATGTCATCAACACCACCCATCGTGTGAAAAGTTCGTAGTACCCTTCGCTCTCTATCAGCGTTCTCCTTCGCGATTCTATTTCTCCTTAGAAAGTAAATGGCTATCGCGATTCGTAAAGAGAAAAAATCGTGAATGTTTGCGATCGCAATAGGAAAATCGTAAATCTAGGGAGGCTGAGCGCGAAAACACTATAGACTTTTCACGCGATTAGGAGAAGTAAATATATTTTAAGCAGTGAGCAACTATGAATAGGAGTGTATGGATAGGAGTGTAGATGAATATTATAAGGTTTTATGTCATTTTCGACTTGACCTTAACTGCCCTGTTTAGCCTTTGAGATTAGGCCAGACGAACTCATTCAACTACTAACTTGTATTTTGACTTTTATAACATTTTACTACTCATACTTATATTTGGAAATTATTTTAAATTCTTAATTTTGTTTGAAACCAAATAGATTTGAATGGTATTAAAAATAAAAAAAAAATATATAAAAAAAGTTGAATGGATTTCAAATTCTATCTTACTAAAATTTCTGGTTCGGATACTAAGAAAAATGAAAAGAAAGATGAATGTTTTCCTAATCATAATCAAATGTAAAAACCATCCCGAGTTGACTTAGTGGTCACTAAGGATTTTGAAACTATTAATTTCCTACTAGCTAAAAAAAAATGTTGAAAGGTGGAAAGAAATCCTTAAAATCCTCAATCCAAGTATGGGTGCCGTCACTAGGAGAGGCGGAAGTATTAAAGAAAGCTTGAATTGCATCGAAAGAAGAGACGTTTCTCGCTCGGTGCCTAAAGCGCACTATGCTCCCCTTCAAACAGACTCCAAATTATACTCACGAATGATCCATTTAGAAATTTCTTCCATCCAAACCTGATTATGATGAAAGAGGTCAGTGGAAATCCACAAATGTTGAATATTCTCGATCACCAGTTGAATTTCATTTTGGTACGAGGTCTTGGCCATAATTAAGTCGTAAAGTATAGAAGAATCGATCTCCACAAATATCTGGTCAAGACCAAGTCACTTTGAATAGCTCAATCGTGATCTCTGATGACACCATCATAGTCAACTTCATTGGTCGTTCTTAGATGGTCTACGTTGGAATGGAACAATGCAAATTTCAAACGTTTCTACATTGCACTCTGTTTTATCCTACAAATTAAATCAACAACTAACCACGATTTGTAAGATTGTGGATTCAATCTCAATTTGCCCACAAACATTTTATTTACACACCCATAAAGTATGAGGTTTTTTTTTTTTTTTTTTTTTTTTTTTTTTTTTTTAACGCTCATAATTGAATTATGACCTCTCATTACCCTTGAGGTAAAGACATAATTTTATGACAATAGAGTGAGTTATGCTCCGTTTGGCTGGATTTCACTCTTTTACATGCGGAGGACAAATATAATATCCACCACATACAATACAATTTAGGATTTCTATTTAATGGATTTAACACTTTTAATTTTTTTTTGTAAATATGATCATTTTCATCCGTGATAGTCATTGATTGTCACTAATTTATGTCATATTTACAAAATATTTTATATTTTGTTATATTATCATTACCTTTTAGTAGATGACACAATCAATTGACCTATGTTTGGTTTGACGACTTAATTGATATTTATGCAACCAATCCTATTTTTTATTCAATAAAATATGATATAATTGAAATTATATACATTCTAATTTGCACTCCTTCCAAATCCAAACCATTTGGGGGCACAACATGATTTCCAATCATCCTAGAAATAATTTTAAATTCGTTTGAATTTGAAATACCGGATGATTTTCAAACCATCTTTTATTTTTTAAAATTAAGCTTGCTTTTCGGTAATTTCTATACAATAATTTTCATTTATGTTAAGGAAATCATTTGAATTTTTAGTCAAATTCTAAAAACGCGAAATAATTTTTCAAAACTACTCCTTTTTAGTTTTAAAAATTTATCAATGTTTCGTCTGTAATGGAAATAAAGTATGTATGATTATCAAAATGTCATTTTTTTTTAATAAAAAATAGTATACGAAAATAATGTTAGAAATGAGACCGACAATGGTGACGCCGATAGTGCTAGTAGTATTAAGAAAAATGTGGAAGTCTGAGAGCGAGAGCGAGAGCGTGTCCGTTATGGGGCAAGTTTGTTGGAAATTGATAGAAAGCAAAAGTTATAGTCAATTGCGAAGGCGATAATCCTAAAGTGACATTCAAAATTATATGCATCAAAAATTGAATAACGAGATTAAGAGAGTGATAGCGAGATTGCTAGGCGAACAAGCCAGAGAGCGATAATGATACTTACAATTCAAAGGATAAAACGACCTTGTTCTTCCATACTTTTGAAAACTCAGTCGAAGACTGAATTCATTTGGCATTGAGAAGAAATCGACAACGCAACCGTTCATTATACGGTGGACAGTAAGGCATTCAGAGCCTGCAACTCTCTTGACACAAACGTCTAAACCTAGCTTCGAAGTCGTTGAACTTCGAATGCCCTAACGTCGACCGTAGAATGACTTGGAAGACATTGTCGTAGTCGGTTGATACCATTGTTGGATCTAAAACTCGTATAATCGTGCGAGAGATAACTAAACATAGAAAGAGAATAAAAATTGTGAATCGTATTAGAGAGACCGAAGTAGTTCAATCGAGAGAGAAAAGAGAAACAAAGAATAATGTAAAGACAAATGTGGTAGAGTGGACAAAAGAATATGGTGTGAGTCTCATGTAATCAATGAATGGTAATCTGATTCATACCTACGCTGCAATCCAATTACGGGATGAGGCGCAAAAAATATGGTAGGACTCGCACTTGATTCCATTACCGAAATCGAAAAACACACTCAATGGTAATGAGGCGAGTCGTGACCTAAATCATTACAAAGAGGAATACAATAACCTAATCTTAACAAAACAATCAAAACACATGGACTAAAAATTTCTTACTTAACCAAACTTCCTAAATATATGTGTGAAAGTAAAAAAAAAGAAGGGATAAGATTAGAATACGGTAAAAAAAAATGGTGGATTTTGAGATATAAATATTGTAAGATCCGCCATTATTTGCTTTGCGATTGGCAAAGTTCTTCGGTCTCTAACATTATCAAATTCCACAAAAAATCAAAGGGTAAAGAGACCGACGAACGAGCAGCGGTTTCAGGGGACCGCCGTCGATCTGATTTCCAAGCCTATTTCCCTTTCCAGCCGATCCTGATCTTCATAACCTCGTCGATCGCAAACCCTTTTGTTTTCTCAAGGTATTTCTCTCGTTTCCCTTCGATTTACCCCTTTTTTTCGCCTTCTGTGTTGGTTGTTTTTGTTAATCGCTCGTCCCTTTGTTTTCTCTTTCCTTAGCTTGATGGGTTTTTTGAATCTTCTCGTTTTTTATCGTTTATGTTTGTAGATCATGGCTTCGAAGCGTATCTTGAAGGAACTCAAGGATTTACAGAAGGATCCGCCCACATCTTGCAGTGCTGGTTTGTTTCTAAGCCTTGATCTCTTTATTTGGTTACCTATTTTGACCCTTTTGTTCTAGTTCTATTGATTTTGTTTCGTTGATGTGTATGATTGAATTGGTTTCTGTTGGTGACCTATTTTTACCCTTTTCTTCGAATTTGATTGCTTTTCTTTCGTTGATGGTGATGAATGAACTTGTTTCTCTTGGTGACCTATTTGACCCTTTTGTTCTAATTTTATTGATTTTGTTTCGTTGATGTGTATGATTGAATTGGTTTTTGTTGGTGACCTATTTTGACCCTTTGAATTTTATTGCTTTTGTTTATGAATTGATTTCTGTTCCTAGGTTGGATTTTAGATGTTTTTTTTTCCTTGGCAGATGGTGTGATTGTGTTGTTGACCTTTTGATCTGTTTTTTTTTTCTTTGGTTAAGAAACCGAGCTTTCATGAAGTAAAATGAATGAAATTACAAGGGTATACAAAAAAAAGCGGGCAAAAAGAGTCCTCAACTAACTAAATGAACGGAGTCCAATCCAAAAGTCTGATTTACGGACCTTTTGAGATCTGTCTCGATGTGAAGATGTTTTTTTTTTGTTTCTAGTTGTGAGATTGGGATGTTTTTTTTTGAATTTTTTGTTTGTTTTTTGAGGATAGGTCCTGTAGCTGAAGACATGTTCCATTGGCAAGCGACCATTATGGGGCCATCTGATAGTCCTTATTCAGGAGGTGTTTTCCTTGTCAATATTCATTTCCCTCCAGATTATCCTTTCAAGCCCCCCAAGGTGAATGATGTTTTGTTTGTCTTCTGTTTGTTGCTCTTAATGATCTGTGCAAGATGATTCTATGTTTATTGTCTTCTTTTCGAATAGAATAGGACCGCCGTCCGCGATGTTTTATGATTGTGTATTGTTGGTGTTCAGGTTGCTTTTAGGACCAAAGTGTTTCACCCAAATATCAATAGCAATGGAAGCATTTGTCTTGACATCCTTAAAGAACAGTGGAGCCCCGCGCTTACCATTTCTAAGGTTGGTTTGGTTTGGCCTTTTCCTTTTGAATTCACTCATAGTTTATCATTTTGGTTTCTAATTCTGGCTTGTCATTGTGTTGTTTCCATAAATATAACTACTTTTGTGATGTCTGAGATCTATGTACTGCTTCTACCATAGTAAAGTACTAAAGTTATGTGTAGTATGGATGCGCCTACTCTTTTGAAGTTCCATATTCAATGGAGAATCCTAGAACACTCAGTTATACCGAACCATCTGGATATTCTTTGAGCCATGATTTCTCTATGCAATTGGGAGGTCCTTTTTTGTTGTTGATGTTTTGGGTATTGGGCCCTACTCCTTTGCATTATACTCATAGTCATGACCCACACCCTACTAATCCGAGCCATCCCGAGGGTAGCTTTGGGGCAGTTGAGAACGTTAATTTGTGTTTTTACCCCAATAAGTGTTAAGGTAGTTGTTTTTTTGTAGCCATTATCACTTGTTTGTTCTACTCTTCCATTTTTTAATATCCATGAATGTTTGGGCCAATTTGTGCTCACCTCGACCATTCTCATGTGACAACTACTTGACCTTACTACATTTGGTTTCCAAGGAAAATCAATGAAAAGTGTCGTATCTTGTTAAAATAAAAGGTAATTTGTAGGACATTAAATCCTAGGTATAGGTGGCCACCATGGCTTGAATCCATTCCTCTAAGCTTTTTTATTATTTACATGACCCTTATTGATCACTAGGCCAACCTATGGTGGTTCTCCGTCTAAATTTAGGAACTCCCGACATCCTTACTATGACCTTTTAAGGAGTAAAATCCATTTTACCTGGAAATCGTGTTCTCATTGACTTTGTTGATTTATATTCTTGAAATGTTAAAGTTTTGGCTGACTGATTTTACTAGAGACCCATAATCGTTACCCTCCCCCGAGAGAGAAACTAAAATAGATTGATTGGGCAAAATTCTAAACATCAATGGTGTGTTTTTTCATGAAACAGGTCCTGCTCTCCATATGCTCATTGCTGACTGATCCAAACCCAGACGACCCTCTCGTTCCGGAGATCGCTCACATGTACAAGACCGACCGAGCCAAGTATGAAGCGAGCGCACGGAGCTGGACTCAGAAGTATGCGATGGGTTGAGACGACGTTTTTTGTAGCTTGCTGTTGATGATGGATGATGCTGGTGGTGTCTTTGGTATTGCATCCTTCTGTATTTCCTCGTTTCTTCCAGTTATTTGGGCTGTGTAGGTATTTAGTATTTAAAAGCAAAAGGAAAAAAAAGTCTTAAGGTGTTTTTCGCTTTGCCACTGAAATTTATGAATGAAAAATGCAAGCAGGTTGTCTAATTAACTAGATCCAACATTCCTCTTTGTGGGGATTTGATGCAAGCAGTTATTTTATCTCATAGACAAATATTATCCAAAATCTTTTTTTGGAGGATTTTTGGGTACCCAATCCCTTGAAATGAACAATTTCCATCCCAAGAAATGTTCCATTGGACGGGAACGGGGTTGGGATTGGAGTCGGGATCGGGGTCGACTTTCCTATTGGAAAGAGATGGGGATGGAAATTCTCTTGGAGAATTTTGTGAGGAATGTTTCCTGTTGATTTTTTTAACTAAAAAAATGATTTATTTTAATCAAATCAATTTATTATAATTATTATTAGTATTTTAGTCTAACAGTTGTGAAGGAAGGGAATTGAGTGTCTTATTGATTGAGGTAAAGCTAAGCTCAAATTGACATGACATAAGTCCAATTTTTTTTTCTTATTTAAGGTTGATAATGTGCAAGTATATGAAACATTTTTATTGAAGTGTGCATTATAATTTTTTTTTTTTTTGTTTGAACTTGAGATTTCTTGCTCATAGTTCATGCATTATAATATTAATGTAATTTTGGAATCATATAATTGCCAATGGGATTTGTGATTGTTATATTGAAATTTTGACTTAGAAATTCTGATTTTTAATCATATTAAAGGATGGAATATCCGTCGATATATTGATATATCTGTAAATTGAAGGGTTTGCTATAGATATTAAGGGTTAATAGATATCGTCGATATCTTTTATACATACTCATAAAACATAAAAAATATCATCTATTAACTTTAATACGAATCTAGATACTATTAACAAAATCTATAATTTAGTTTGATATATTTTTAAAAAAATTTGATTTACAGAAATATTCATGGATATCGATATTTTATTGATATATTCATAATTATATCAGTAAAATTGAAATATTGATATCAATATAAGTTCTACATTTTCATCCTTCATCATAGTAAAGATATTTGAAGCTAATGAAATTCATTAAATTTAGGTTCAAGTCTTATTTTAGTTTTTAGACTTTCATATTTTTGGTCATTCAACTTTCAAAATAACTATTTTAGTTTTTGGACTTTAAAAAAATAACGATGACTATTTTGGTCCCTCAGATCCAACCGAAATCCCGCATATTGAACTTTTATAATATCTACATTTTGGTCATTTTTATATTACTTCTTTACTTAAATTTTGCTTACTAAATACACGATTTTAACCTATGTGATTTGAATACAAGCTTATGTTAACGTGATAAAACATATACTGGAAAAATATATTTTTTTAAAAAATTCAGACTAAATTAGACATTTTAAACTTTTAGAGATCAAAATAGAATATTTTAAAAAGTTTAGGGCCATAATGAGATTTGAACCTTAAATTTAAAAATCACGATGCTCTTATTATAAGTCAAAGTTTGTAATTGCCAAAGCGAACATTGCTCAACTGATATATTTATATGTTGGCGATAAAGAGGTTTGTGGTTCGAATCGAATCCCTCCACCCCAATGTATTAAAAAAAAAAAAAAAAGTCAGTTTGTAATTATCTCAGTAATTCTCAATCACCATAACTAGATTGGTATTATCCTCATGGTGTAGTTAATTAATAAATGATCATATATGCTTAAGTATGAACATTTGAAGACCAAACAAAATTAACCAACCAACACGAGGTTAGTTGAACTAGCCTTAACCTCTTTGACTATAATTATTAGGGTCTATTTGGCAATTTGAAATATGTTTTAGGTTTGGCAGCACTCTTTTGAGCGGTGTGCATTAAAAAATGATAGCTTTCTTTTTACTCAGATATGCAAAAGTTTCAAAAAATGTATGACTGCAAAGAGCTTCAATTTGATATATGGTTTCACTATTTTTGGAGTTGTATATTAAAAGATCAATTTGATATATGATTTCACTATTTTTGGAGTTGTATATTAAAAGATAAAGATCGTCGAAGTTGGACTATGGTTCTACAATTTTAGAATCGTAGCCCATTTCGACAATTTTATCTTTCGACATACAAAAATCAGGTATCAAATTGAAGCTCATTGTGTTAGCTTTCTAGTCATACATTTTTCAATTTTTTTTTCATATTTAAGTAAAAAGATATCGATTTTTTAATGCACACTACTCAAAAGACGGTGTGTTGCCCTCTTCGTGGATGCACATCAAAGACGGTGTGTTGCCCTCTTCGTGGATGCACATCGTCTTTTGAAAAAGACTAAGCACATCGTCTTTTGATTAGACGATGTGTATATGTGTTGACCTCAATAGTCTTTACAATATTAAAAAAATGGTCTTAGTGATAGAAGTATATCACTCTTATAGACTATAAAAAAAATTGTCATATTTGTAATTCTTTTCTAAATGTGCTATATTTGCCAATAGGAAAAGTGAAATGGCTACCCACTGCAATTTTTCTATTTTAATTTTATTTTTGACCTAGTAGACATTTAAAAAGTTGAGAGACCAAATAGAAAAACTTTCTCCCGTCCCATTTGCTCCTATCTCTCCCGCACTGACAATCTGAACAAAGAATTAGGATTGATTCATTATGTTTGCGGGGGGTAAACACACCCAACATTTTATGTAGATGAGCTATCTTGCAATCTACCACAGATGAAAATATATGTTGATACATTGATATATCCATAGATCGGAGGGTTTCATAAAGATATTCATGATTAATCAATACCTTCGATATCTTTTATAAATACCCGTAAAACATAAAAATTAAATTACGATTGCAACCTACTTGATTAGGCTTGATTTTCATTACGATTGCGACTCATTTTCATTACAGCGAAGTAACCGTGGCCTAATTTTGTTGTCCAAGAAATTTGCATTTCTTTCCAAATAGCAGTTTTTTTTTCCTTTCATAATTTACCTAGATAGAATAAGTTACTCCAAAAAAAATTAAATGATATTTATTGAATCTTACTCAATAGTATGCTTCTGATACTATTGTGTATGATTCAATAACTATTCAAACATATTATGGCCCAGTCAGAAATTATTTATAAAATTAATTTCATTCACCTGATTCTATATACCTTTATTATACAATTCTACAAGGGGAGGTATCAATACTGTCTCAACTGTTCAGATAATAAAACTAACTGTTGCCCTAGCATAAACTATACTCTCTACTTTTTCCTTCATATCAATGTTGATTTTCAAGTGGACTATATAATTTTAGGGCATTTTTGTTCCATAATCACTACCTTATTGCAAGCCAGCCTTGGGTGGCACTGGATCACCTCTCAACTTCATGAGCAACAAGCTTTGAGAATTTCTTGTATATCTGGATCATCCCCAGCTTCTTTATCCTAAAGTTCAAAAAATAACAAATAAAACTTGAGAATTGCAGCTTCACAGGTACCAATTTTGCAACCACCAGGAAAAATAAATTAGTTTCAGAAAGTTTATCTTAGACCAGTCAACTCAAAAACTTAAGCTCATGGGTTACGATAAATTTAATTATATCAATACTCTAACATACTCCCTTAGTCAACTCAAAAGTTTAAGCTCTTGGGTTACGATAAATTTAATTAGATCAATACTCTAACATTCTCCTTCGAAATTTGTAGAGGGCCCAACAGACGTCAATATTAATTGAGGAGAAAATGACAATGCAGGGGCTTGAACACAGGAGCTCATGCTCTGATACGATGTTCAATCACCAATCAACTCAAAAACTTAAGCTCGGGTCAGAAATAGTTTAACTTCATTAAGATGCAAAATCTTGTCACTTGTTTTACAAGAAAAAAAAAACAAGATAATTGATCGAGGTTCTTATCATAGCATAAGAGATAACAGATGAGTACATGTATGAACAAGTGGCATACCTTGTGAATGTAAGAGATGTTACTTTTACCGGGACCTGCAACTATAATGCCACCTTGCTGCCTGAAAATGGCACGAATATACTTTTCTTGTTGAGCATATTTGAGAGAGGTTAAAAAAGAAATGAATTATATAAATGGATCTTTTTTAGCTATCTCGGTGCAATCGATCGAGCACCGAGATTGTCACTTTTTCTTAAAAAAAAAATTTTTTGTCGATTTGAAGTTAAAAAAAAAAAAAAAATCTTAGAGGGGTTGCAATCTTGGCCAACATTGCAACCCAAATTTTTTTTTTTAATTCTAATCGACAAACTAGAAATATTTCCTAAAAAAAGTCGAAAATATTTTAAGTGTTGTTCGACCATCAATAAATAAGGTTTTGTATGTTTTTCATTTTAAAATATTCCTCCCAAGAGAACTATGATAATTTGTAAGGATGACTAGAATATGAATTTTAGAAAGACTTTGAAGTAAACCCTAATACTTTAAATTAATTAAACATTCTTTTTTAATATAAACACTGATTCTGTAATATATATTTTTTAGAATTTTCGTGATCACAGTAGCTTAATATTTATTTTTAAAGTGAGAAGTTCACACTAAGCTTTCGCATCTGTTTACAAATTATCCTATTATGACGTTTTATTGGACTTGCTTGTTAAGAAAATTTCAAAATATAAAGAGAAAAAAAAGAAGGCAAGATTGCAATCATGACCCATAAGTTTTAAAATTCCTCTATATAGACTTATTCTCCTTTATAATTTCAATTTTTTTTTGTCAATTTGAAATAAAAGAAAATAATAAATCTGGGTTGCAATCTTGGTCAAGATCGCCAACCGTGGGAGGTGAGTTCATTGAATCATTATCCTCCTCTTTTTCTTTTCTTTTCCTCAATGTTTTACACATTTCGTAACTTTCTAAAAGTTATAGAGAGAGAATAGTTAGAATTTTCAGTTACCAAACTTACCAGCC
Organism: Herpetospermum pedunculosum; assembly: GCA_028017165.1. Lineage (NCBI taxonomy): Eukaryota > Viridiplantae > Streptophyta > Magnoliopsida > Cucurbitales > Cucurbitaceae > Herpetospermum > Herpetospermum pedunculosum. The sequence continues at coordinate 60,215,880 of CM051525.1, forward strand.
CCCTCTAGTCACAGTGTCCTTTTGAAAAGAAAGATTCCAATCTTGCCGATAGCCTTCCATATATAGCTCAATAATCTTGAGACCCGCCTATAAAGTCATACAAGCAACCAAAGTAAGCACCTACAAGCTGATATTGCTGGTTAACATTACTTTGAAACTGAACTTCTAACATACTTTGGGAGTAAATGTGGTTGTAAACCCAGAGACAAAATTTAGAGCCTCGTATGATGAATGAGAAGGATCAGCATAAACTTCTGAAACAGGTAGTACAATTCCATCAGTTAGTCACAATTCTTTTACAATTAAATTCGGGGGAAGGGGACCAGTTGACATTATAACTCAAGAAGGCTGGTTTTTTTCCCCTTCTTTTTTGATATTTGTGAGTGTGGGACAGTTTGCGTGCACCTCGACTAAACTCACGGGACAACCGTCTAACCGTACTACATTTCGCCAAGAAAACTAATAGAATATTAAATTTTAGGTAGATGGCTACCATGGTTTGAACTCATTTCTACTCGGGCCTTTATTTTTATTATTCGTATCATCCTTGGCCAACCATGATGATTATGGCTCAAAGGAATATTTATTGCATGCAAAATATTTAACTAGCAGTAGCCAATCTAGATAACTTCTACACATCCTGCAAATTTCTTCATCAACACCTGATCGATCCCTATTATATATTGTACACATAAAGAAGCCACAAAAAAAATCGGTTCCAAAATTCTTCAATAGTAGTAGAAGGTGAAACTTACCTCCCTGAAATTTTGTCTGCTCACTGAATGCTTTTGCCTACATCAAATTGCTAACAACAGTAAATAAGGATCAATGAAGTGAAAGACTGATGTTGATGTGAGATTAATGATGCAGTGATAATAAATTCATAGTCCATAACCATACAGTCCAAACTCAAATACAGGAATGGAATAATGCAGCTTAACAAATAAAGTGTGTATTGATCCGGAACCACACCACATGCGTAATAAATCCCTCAAATATAGCATTCTGCAAAAGTTCCATTGAGGTGTAATTTCATACCTGATCAATGCTACCAGGTCCAATCAGAACAAGAGCCACACCGGATGCATCCAATAAATCCTGTTACCATATCATGAAACGTGACTTAATTCTTGAAGAATTCTTACTTTGCTATAGAAAAGCCATTAGTTGGCGGGAAAGAGCAGTAAATTGTCTCTACTGCAGACAAAGTCCAAACAAGAACAGTAAAACCAATGGAAGCAGTGCTAATACATTGATCATCCATGTTCAATCACTAATCAACTAATCAACCCAAAAGCTTAAGCTAATGGGTTGCTTAAATTTCATTATGACAATATTTTAACACTCTCTTCACTTGTGGGCTTGGAAATTTGTAGAAGACCCAACAAGTGAAAATCAATATTAATTGAGGAGACGAGAGTGGTTTGAACACATAACTTCTTGCTCTCATGGCATATAAAACCATCAATCAACTCAAAAGCTTAAGCCGATGGGTTACGTTAAATTTAATTATATCAATACTTTACACTCCAAGAGTTAATATACATATGTATTCAAATTAATGGTGAGATACTAGTTGTAGTTTCGCCATGAATTAACAGTATAAATAGAGCAAGCTAAAATTATACTAATTTGATCAAAGATTGAGAAGGCAAAGGTCTTGAAATGTACAATATCTCCAAGCAAATATATTCAATTTAGGCATGTTCATCACCACAAATACACCATTATTGAACCCAAGATATTAGTTACCTTCTTAGATGCAAGATAATCAGCACGTTTCCGGCAAAATACACAACTGTAGCAACACATATCTCTACTTATAAATCGAAAAATAGGAATTGAAAAACTGTAGTCAATCATCCAGAATTCAAACAAGTACCCAAAATGACGCGCAAATGCAACAACGGCTTTCCTGTCTTTCCAGAGATCGGAAATCGGAATCCCGTTTCCGTTCAAGTCAAAAATCTTCACAGAGTCCAACAAATTCGCAGTCTCGACAAACGATTCAATTCCTGTAAATCACATTTCATCAACCACAAACAACTCGCACTAATTCAGTGTCAAGAGAAATTACCAGATACGGCTGAAACGACGACGTCAGTTTGCTGATGTGAGAATCTAACGTTATTGCTGCAGTGCGAAAAAATGGAATGAAAATGAAGGTTTCGATGAGAAAGACGCGACGAACTTTGGATGGATTTCTGTTGTGGTAGCGCAGAATTGGAAATCAGTGAAGCCGATAGAGTCGCCGCCATGAGTCCCGCCGGAATAAGCGGCCGGCGGAAGCCGTCGATGCAGGGGCTGTTGGAATTTTGGAACTGAGTGGCGGAGTAGATGAACAGAGATTTTTTATTTTCTGTAGCGATGATTTTAAACCAAATATTAAGTGGACGAACCATATAGCGCCACGTTATCACTCTTGTCAACCGGAAGAAAAATTAGTGTCTTCATTTTTATTTTATTTTTTAAGAAAACATAAAATCATGTCACTAGCATCTACTTGCAAAAATATATATATATATATATATATATATATATATATATATATATATATGTTCCATTGCAATAAAAAAAGAAAATGAATGATATATTTTGTTAGTCATCCGGGCAACAATTGTTTCACCCTACTATATTTGATTGTCAAAAGAATTCTAATGATATTAAATCTTAGATAAGTGATCGTCATAGTTTATATGAATATCCGTGAATATCTAGTTTACGCAATCTTAGATAAGTGATCGTCATAGTTTATATGAATATCCGTGACTGTCTAGTTTACGCGCACCTCGACTAATCTCACGTGAGGATAGACCTTCAGACCCTACAACAACATTTGGCTACCAAAGAAACCCATAGGAAATTAATTGAGTGTCCGAGCAAACTTGCGTGCACCTCGACTAATCTCACGCGACGACAGACCGTCAAACCGCCTGACCCTACAACAACATTTGACTACTAAGAAAATCCGTAGGAAATTAATTGAGTGTCCGGGCCAGCTTATGCGCACCTCGACTAATCTCACGCGATAGACCCACTTCTTCTAGAAAGATATTAATAGTCTCAAAACCCTCTTTGAACACTAGGTCAACCCTGATGGTTAAGCCATTTATTATTCTCATTACCCTTATTTATTATTCTCGTTACCCTTAAGACTACAATGTCAACTCATGATAGTTATTTTGTTACAGGTTTAAATCTCCTAAGATTTTTTTGGTGCAAGTGTTATTAAACCTTATAAGAGTTATAAGGATAAAATGAAACTTCTTTTTAAATCGTAGTCAAATAGGTTTTTTTAGTACAATAAATTTGGGGTATGAAATATTCGAACCTTCGATCGGAAGGAAAGGAGTATATGTCAATTAACGCTGAGTTATGCTTCGTTCGATCGTGGTTAAATAGTTGTATAAGAAATTCATGATAATAAAAGAATGAAATGGATGTAATTTGAAAGGTGTTTATACAGATGAAATTATGTTATTTATAGTAGATTTGAGTTTAAATAATCATCACTATGCTTGCACTAATCAAACTTCCTTTGTAAAAGAGAAGAGAAAAATCCAAGATGAAAAGAAACGATAGTAGACCATCAGAAAAAAAAGATCATTGCATCAATAGCGCAACAAAATGCGTCTCAGACGACCGTCGTGAGATTTTAAATCCAAAATTCATCATCTGATTGAAAAATTAAGCACAAACCACAAGAAATAACGCCAGTAAATCAAGAAGAAGCAATGAGAAAGAGTAAACCGACGACAGATTTCTGCAGGCAGAGAAGGCGCGCTAAAGATCGAATAGTTGTGGAAATAGTATCTTAAAAAATAAAGACAGACACGTACTCTCAGCTTAGTGGTAACAACCAACATTTTCTTCAACCCGAATCATTGTTCTTGAATAAGATATATTTTGAGAAGGGTTTGAATCTTCTATTCAAACTTGTTGCCAAGCTAGAGACTTTTCCTTTGACTTTAGCAAATGTTCGGGTTTTCCACTTTGATGCCTCCACTCGCCTAGGCGACTTCTTCAATTCGTTCAAGCGTTTGACAATAGGGGTTGACAATAGCCATCAACTTTTTCTTTTGGACTTTCCAATTGTTTATGAATTGAAAGATATGATATGACTGATCAAACTTGGCTCGCCTCTATAACAACCATCTGTAGCTTTAATTGGCATTCATCGTCTCTTTGATCCTTTGACAACATCCAACCGACATTTGTACAGTGTAGAATTTCTATGGCCAACTACCACTATCTGGGATCCTAGTATGAGTTTACACTGGTGACTTCCAAACTCACACATGGTAGCCTTCATCTGCCAACTTGCCAGTAGAAATGAGATTCATCTTAATACTGGGCACAAACCTGATATCATGTAGCACCTGAACACTGCCACATTCTGACTTCAGACTAACATCTCCAATCTCACTAGTTTTGGAGACTATATTCTGACTTCAGACTAACATCTCCAAAACTATGATGTCCACCTCTGAATTATGTGAATAAATTTCTATCTAAAGATGTTAGTGAATAAATTTCTATCTAAAGTTATGATGTTAGTCTAAAGATGTTAGTGAATAAATTTCTATCTAAAGTTATGATGTTTCACTAACATCTCCAATCTCACCAAAACTATGGTGGACATTCTGACTACTTTTTCTACGAATTTCTTTAGCTATAGCTCAATCACAAACACTTGAAAACTTCAGAGTATTTTTTCCTACCGAATTAGACACATTTATTTTCATCGTTTCCCAACTATCAGGTAAAGACATTAATAATTGAATAACAGATGCATTTTCATCCATTTGCATGTTGAAAAATTTCTTAAGGAGATATGTTTTACTATTGGCAGACGATTTCTCATACCTGTTTGTAAGCGCTTCCATTAGCAGTAGTTTCGTTGGCTACAAGACTAGCCACTTCCATCAACCGACAGATCCTTATGTTTGCAACTGCTGTTCGTTCATCTAGATTCTCTCAATCTCAATCTCCATCTGACATCTCTTTTGCTTTCTCCTTCAGTGTCGTGTGCACTTTCTTGCAGGTTAGGAAATCTTTACATTTTTCAATAACCAAAATTTCCCCTATCAATTTTTTTTGACTCCCTCGATTTTTTTTGGATTCATCGCTCCCATGATTCTTGAACCAAAAGCTCTGATACCACTTGTAGGGGAAAAACATGAAAATATAAATAATGAGGAATAACAAACTAAATTATATCTCATGTTCCCACTTCAAAGGTTAGAACCAAATAAGTTATCGATCACAAAATACAATAATAAAGAGAAGGGAAAAAAGAGAACGACACCGAAAGTTATACTGTTTCGCCCTGATCTCGGGACTACGTCCAATCTTCTGTAACTGCAGGTTCAACTATAATGGAGATTACAAGAAGCCTTCAACTCAATGCTACAAACTACCCTCAATAGCCCAACAATAACTATTGACTTCCAAGTATCACAACCTGATAGTTTGGGATCAACAACAAAAGAGAGAAAAACGTTTAAACCACAAGATAATTCTTTTTCTCTTACAACAGCTTAGTGCCACAAAATGATCTTCACATTTTTATCAAAGAAATTAAACAACCACGACCACTCACCTTCTTCTTCTTTTTATGTGTTGAAAAATGAATGTTCAATTTCAATTTTGGTCTTGCCCTTTTATAAGAAAAAACAACCGACCATTTCATTTCTTTTTGCCAATCAAATGCAACCTTCTAATTAGCCAATAAAAACATTGCTTAATGAGGTTGATTTGAGCCAAATGGGTTGTGATCATTATTTTGGATTTTAATTCTTCTAACATTGGGTGATCTAAAAAAAAGGACAGAGTTCAAGAACTTGGTAGTACTTGGTTTATCTTGTAGTTTCGTTATCTTTTACATTGTAATCTAATTGAGTTCTATCTGTGATAATTTGAAATTTCAAATGTGTTGTCAAATCACTTCTCTTACACATGTACGATCACTCTTTAATAGACAAAACATTTATCTTACATCTAACTTTCTCTTTCTTACTTTACTCTTTTCACAAGTACAAGAAAAAGCAAGTTTAATGTCTTTATCTTCTCTCTCCTTCAGATTTATCAAGCAATTCGTAGGAGACTAACAATGGAGAAGAAGATGAACACTTACCTCAATCTGCAAACCGAGCAACAGAGAAGAGATGAGAAGATGAAACAACGATTATAGTGGTTCAGCAAGAAGCCTACATCCACTTCACAAGAGCAGCCATGGGAGTCTTTATTCAAGATCTTCAAGAAAGATTATTACAAAGTAAAGCTACAAAAAACTCTCTCTCTCTAGACTTTCCTCTAACTTTTTACTCACTGTATTACAATCATCTGTAACCTCACATTTGTAAGACTAATATTTAATAAAAGAGAAAGTGTAACAAACTTTTCTAATCTGTTTTATTTGTTGAGGTGAGTAAATGCATGGAGCAAGCTTAACTTCTTTTTAACTAATCAACAAGGTAAATGTTAATTCACCATTTGTAACACTATCAATATCCCCTTAAGGCGTCAACATGAGCATACGAGAGTCATCGAGGGTTGACTTGGTGGTCGTGAAGGGCCTTGTAACTATTAATGCCCTCTTAGAGGGATCTTGTAGTTTCGTTATCTTTTACATTGTAATCTATTTGGGTTCTATCAATATCTCCCTAAGGCGTCAACATGAGCATACGAGAGTCATCAAGGGTTGGTCTGGTGGTCGTGAAGGGCCTTGAGACTATAAATGCTCTTTTAGAGGGAATGAGTCCAATCATTGGTGACCACCTACCTAAAAATTAATTTTTTACGAGTTTCTTTGGCAGGTAAATATTGTAGGATCAGGCAAAAAAAAAACATGAGTATACGAAGGAAAAAACATGAGCATACCAGGATTAGAGTTCTATTTCCTTTGATGTTGTTTACACATTCAAACTTAACTAAATTTTACAAACCAATATAATTGAAAATATGATTTGCTTTAAATTAATTTATAATTAGTTTTATCAAACATTAAAAATGGTTAAAATTATCTCATAATTCATTTCAACGCCTTCAAAAGCAATCTCAAACGCACCCTTAATTACTTCCTCCTATGTATGATATGCTTCTTTTGGGTTAGTGACTTAATAAATTTTCAATTTCTATCAATTTAAACCATACAATTAAATTAGTCATACAAAAAATTTTGTATGTAGTAAGGATGTTAAAAAAATCTGACGACTCGAAAAATGTGACCAACTCAACCTGGATCACAAGGGGTGTATCGACTTAGACAAGCTCCCAGTTTGGGTTGTGTTGCTTTTTTAAGAACCAATCGGTTCGGTACAGTTCTCGGGTCCAGGAGGAAAAAATAGGTTCAACCCAAACCGAATTATTTATATAAATGTATATAGGGTTTCAAACGTTAATTTCAGACTTCTTCTGCTTAGCGTTCCATTTCCTCTTGCTTGCATCTTTTCAACATTCATCCAACCAACAACAACTTTGGCATGTATCTGTCGCCTCGACGTCACCATGCCAACTCGTTTGTTCCCATCCTTGTGACCCCGTGTCTCTTCAACCTTTAGTCATCACGACGTCTCTTCAACGTTCAGCCGTTGTTGCTGCCTCTTCAACATTCAATAGTCTTCGTCGTCGCCTCTTCAACGCTCAACCATCGTCATTGTCTCTTCAACCTTCCGTCGTCGCTATCGCCTCTTGTCATTACATTTAAAGACGTCTTTTTCAATCGTTCACCTAGCTAGTAGTCGTTTCTTCAACCCGATGGACCAAACCCGAAAATATAAGGGTTGACTTAGGTTGTTCTTTCGAACAAGGTTGATCAGATTGGTCCAAAACTCTCCTGAACCTACTCAACCTAACCCATGTACACCTTTAATCTGTAGGGTCAAGGGTGAAAGGATTGAAACATACGTAACTCTTAGGAGAAAGTAAAAATTCATCGAACCTAAGCTAAACTCATGTGTGTTACTTACCTAGGAAGATATACATCATATAGAATTCAACTAACAACACACTCAAAATCATGTGAAATAAATATCAAACCCAATTATAAAAAAATACTTCCACCTAACCATACCTACCCACAAAACCAACCATAAGAATGCTACTAACTAATCACAAATCTTCTAAAAAAAAATTGGAAACTTAACTAATCAAGATTATTTTTTTTATTTTTTTATTATGAAAATTAAACTTTTACTCTTTTATTTTTTTCTAACAAAATATAAATATAAATATTGACGTGAAGATTTGAATCATTTTTTTTTGTGGACATAACATCAAATGAGTGACATTTTTTTGTTTTTGTTCTTTTAATACGACAATTAGTGTTATGTAGATTTCGACCTCAAAAGAAGAAAAAAAAAAGTGCATGTCAATTACTTTTGAGTTATGTTCACTTTGACGATGAATGATAAGACTTTGATCCTACAATGACTTAAAAGAAATAGAGATACAGATTGACGATAAGACCCTTTACGACTATTCTTATCTTGCACTAAACAATTAAAAAAAAACATAAATGACAACCATTTTTTTCCTCTAATGGAGAAACGACAATCAAAATGTTAAAAAAAGAAAAAAAAAAACATGTAAACATATGTTCTAAGCTCTAACCATTTTAATTTTTCATATGAAAAGAAAATTCAAAGTCTCCATTTTTACGACAGCCTTCGCACTGAAGAAAAGTCCAAATCCAAAATCTAGGGCAACTTCCCCTTTTCGGCCATTTCGATTACAAATTCAGAGAGAGAAAACACAGATCCTTATCATCTTTCAACTTTTTTTTTTTTTTTTTTTATTTTATTTATTTATTTTCCCATTTGCCAAGTAATCTGATCGTCGTTGGGGATTCAGTCTCGTTGTCCTGTCCCCTCCGATTTGACCATTTTCCCATAGGCTTTCCTTCAAATTCAATACCCAGAAGAAGCTTCCTTCCACGAATCCCGTAAGCTTTCTTTCCCACGATTGACTGAAATTGACTCCAGGCTCCAATTCGGGTGTTCTTGAGGGTAATTTTCTGTTTCTGTAATGGGTTTCTTCTCATTGTTCTTCAGTGGCTTTATTTGTGATTCTGATGAGATGGGTTACTGCGATTTTTTTTAATTGTATTTTGTATCTGTCTATTGGGGAACTTAGAATTGGGGAGAAGTTGAATGAATTCTGCCCATGATTTTGTTTGATTCCTTTTTGCTGGAATTCCCTTTTTCTTTCCACAGGGAATTGTATTTCCTTGCTTTTATCTATGGACTACAATAACTTTTGATGATACGAACTTTGAAATTGACAGGAGTGAGGTCGTTGGAGTTTGTCAACGTTTTAATTAACTACTGAGATTGCATTAGCTCTGTAATCAAAGTAGAGAGCGAGTCTATCTTTCTTTGATGATCTTTTGCCTGAACTTTTTACCTATCTGTGATTTGGAATTATTTTGCAGTAGAAAAGAAGTTCAATGTTATGTTTACTTACTTCCCTCTTGATAGTATATGGTTATATTGATCATTTTTCCTTATTTCAGGCTAACCTGTGATTCGTAGGACATTTCTAAAATCTGCGCCTGGACCGTCAAATGGGACTTTGCGCTAGTAAGGTGAGTCGTATGGAACTTTTAATCTAGTGATGTAAGTAGAGTAGTTTTTGATGGTTTGTGATTTTTGTGTTGTGTTGGTATATGTACCTTGAACTTCTTTTAATCAATTGTGATTTTTTTATAGAATATGAACCATGAGAAATATGATCCAGGCTAAAGTTGTGAATTTGAACATTGATGATTAAAGAGGAATGATTAACTGTGTACTTTCGTCATTAGTTACTAATTGGAGATCTTTCATGTAATACACCTTTTGGTAGTTGGGAGTGTTTAACTTCTTTTATTTCATTCATCAATGAAATTGTTTCTCCTCTAAAATAAATAAATCAATGGAGAGGCTAAAGAATCTGGCTAGGCCCTGGCTTTGTGGGGTTCAACAGAGGACTGGTTATGTTTGCTTGGCTCTGTTAATTGGAATATTTGGTTTGTAAAATTAGATCTATTCATTTTCAATCTATTTAAACAATAATATATTGAGTGATAGCATTCTGAAGGTTTTTCGTTGTCGCTTTAAAAAATGAGGCTGTTACTTTTATCACCTCAACTATATATGAATATTGTTGAAGATGGTGCTCTATCATCATTAGCATTACATCATAGAAGGGATACTATTATTGAATTTTTGGCAGGAAATGTATAATTGTAGGAATTGTTATTTCTATATGATCCAAGTCCTGACTTCAGCAATGCCCCAAAATCTTTATTCTATCTGAGCTTCCATCAGCTTATCAGCTTCTACTCTGTTTTCCTTCTCATCTCTATGTAATTTTGTGTAGTTGGTGATCCTCTAAAAGAATAACTATGTTGAGAAACTTGGTGATAATTGCATAAAACTGAAAGGGAAGGAAAAAAGATTATAATTTCTGAGATTTTGGCCTGATGCATGTTTTATGTGCTCATTAACATTCATCTAACTGGGAAGTTGTTATGTTCACTGTTTCTAGCCCGATACAAAAGACGATGAGTCTGAGCATCATGTTGAGTTTGGTACCGGAAATGTGCATCTCATTGGAACCAAAGAAGCTTGGGAAGAAAAGTTGGAAGAAGCTCGTACGGGTGGCAAAGTTGTAAGATTTTCATTAGTTTATATTCTTGAGCTATAGATAGGCAGTGTTTTATTGCCTTTTAATTTGTTTGATCAATTGAGCAAATTAAAAAGAAAAAATAGATCAATTAAGAAAATTTAAACATTTAGTTGCTAAGTTATGTAGTCACTGCAACTATAAGCATTGCTTTTGTTTCTGGATGTTGTGATGCTCATAGATTAATCAGGCCTGTTTTTCAGAAACCAAAGTTGTAGAAGAAAGAAATTCATGCACTTATGTAGTTATGTTAATGCATATTCTGCTTTCCTCATAATCTTAAGGAATGTCATCGTCCTTGCTTCATCAATTTTGTTCTTAATCATCCTGTGTTTTCTATTTATCGACGACCGAGAGATTGATGGTGCTTAATATGGTAGAGAGTAGTTCAAATAGCAGGGGGTGTGGACTATTTTGTGGGGTCTGTAGGGTGAGAGAAACAATAGAAATTTTTAGAGGGTTGGAGCATTCACCATATGATTTTTGGTCCCTTTAGAGGGTTGGAGCATCCACCATATGATTTTTGGTCCCTTGTTAGATTCTCGTATTCTCTGTGGGCTTTAGTTAAGAAGCTTTTTTTTTTTTGTAATTATCCGTTAGGTTTTATTTTACTTGATTGGAGACCTTTTTTGTAGCTTGCCTCTTATTTTTGTGGCTCTCTTTTTGTTTGTCTTTGTATTCTTTCATTTTTTCTCAATAAAAGCTCAGTTATTCGAATTCATGTGATCCTTGGACAACTAGAGGCTTCAGTTCTGAGAGATTTAGTTTTCAAAAAAAAATGCTCTCTCCTCTCTCCTCTCTCCTCCCCCCTTTCCCTCACCTCTCTCCGGCCTAATCCCTCCGACCACCATGGTTCTTGCATCAACCATACAGCAACCATGGAACCGTCCAATCCGATCCGTTGAAATTGACAGGAAAATCTTCTACATTGCCTTTGATGAATATTTTCAGGGAAGCAGAGCAAAAATCACTGAGAAAGGAAGATACTCAGCCAGCTCCGTCTCTCTTACATGGAGATCTTTGGAATGGTTGGTCTCCTCTTTCAACACCGTCGCCACGACACCTTGCAACCATAGGTTCTTTGAGAAAATAAGAAGCGAAGACTATGACCTTTGGTTGGAGAAACTCAGCAACAAGAATGGATATTTTGTTGAACTCAATCAACTTCTGAACTCTGGCAAGCGGAATCGATTGATCATTCCCTCGGAAATTAACAAAAAAGGCTGGAACACCTTCCTTTCTTTGATATCTGAGTACCCAAAAAAATCCCAAACCAAAGCTTCATCAAACCATCAACCATACAAAACAGCACTCTTGGCACCTGTGAAGGCCTTTGCAATACCAGCCCCCGCAGCCACCTCTTCGACTGCTCAAAGACCACCTTCTGTTCGGAATGAGATCCCACCAGCCCTTGCCTCCACAGCTTGTAGGATCCAACAGCCTCCTATTGCACCTAATGTGCCTTTGCATCAAACCGGGGGAGAATTCATTGTCCTTCAACGAAGAAGTTTTAAAGATGATTGGCCTGGTATTCGTTTAGCACTCCTTGCTAATATCACCAATCGTTGCTTAATCAATCCATTTGCAGCTAATAAGGCCATCCTTCATGTTTATGACTCCCACATTGCCTCATCCCTCTGTGCCAATTTAGATTGGGTGAGTGTGGGAAATTATCAGGTTCGTTTTCTCCCTTATCTAATGAGTTCTTTTCAACAGGATATCATGACTGCCTCCTATGGTGGTTGGATAAGAGTGCACCATCTCCCCCCACCACTTTGGATTGATCAAGTCTTCAGATACATTGGTGATGTTTGCGGAGGCTACATTGAAACGGCTAGTGACTCTGAGCGATCGATCACCCTCACTGAAGCTCGTCTGAAAATCAGAGGAAATGGTATAGGCTTCATCCCTGCAGAGATCTCCATCCCAGCTTCCATTGCCGGCGGCGACATTAAAGTCAGAATTATGGGTCTCTCCGGTGGACCAAACAAAAAAGGAAAGTCTTTGATTGCCCCCCTCATCACGGATGGAAAGTTTTCGGCATTAATTACCACCAAGACCGTTTCGGAAGGGTCTTTAATGTATGAATCAGCCGACAACCATGGAAGTTTCTCTCTGCCAGCTACACAAAGGATATCAGAGGATTTTCAGGGTGAATTTATGACTGAAAATATCGCAGCATTAAAGGAGTTAAAGATCTCTCCCCCTCCATCGGATCCCCTTCCCCCTTTTCACGTGGATTTGCCGAATATTACTATCCGTGGAAAAGATCTCCAAAAAACCTCTCTCTTCCCACCCTCACAAAATCTGACCTATCCCATCATTATTCCCGCAGCCGCCATACCTCATCACTCCCTCTCTCTCCCACCTGGGCCCACCAACTTAAAGCTAGGGTTCAAAAACTCCACATCACCCAATCAATTATTCTCCCTAGATTCAGATACAGAGGCCTACCTTTCCAGCCCAAATATTAATTCCCCACATTCCCTCATTTTTGATCCTATCTCCCCCAACAATCTGGAGCTTACCATTTTCGATGAACCCTCCCCATCCCTAACCGATCACTCCCCGCTGGCGATCCTCCCACCTTTATCTCCGGTTCCCATACCCAACCAAGCTGACCCTATCCTTCCCACATCTCAGCCCCATCAAAATCCCTCCCCAAACAGCCGACCCTCCCTCTCCTCCACCTTTAGCCAGCTTGCCTCAGTTTTAAAAGATCATGGTCTTTGTCTTATGGCTATTCCCACAGCCCCTGAACAACCAAAGAAAAAACCTAAAGCCACCACAGCAAAGAAACCCAAGGGCAACAGAGAGGTTCAAAACCTTATTTCCACAGTGAATTATGATAAAACGGCTACTATGGACAATTTGGAGGGAAATAATTTTGATCAATGAAGTTTATTACATGGAATATAAGGGGTCTGGGAATTTGGAAGAAACAAACACTAATAAAAAGCTTGAGTTTGCAGCATAACCCAAGTTTTGTTCTTTTGCAAGAAACCAAAAAAGAAGAAATGGACAGCTTGACAGTCCAAGCTTTATGGAGCTCTCTCCACATTGGGTGGGCTGCCCTTGACGCTGTGGGCTCAAAGGGGGGTGTTCTTATTATGTGGAATGAACTAGATGTTACCATAACTGACACTATCAAAGGCCTATTTACCATTTCTCTACAGATCCTTTTGGCGGATGGTTTCTACTTTCTTCTTACAGCTGTTTATGGTCCGTCTAAAAGGAAGCATCGTGAAAATTATTGGCAGGAAATGCACGATTTGGCTGGTTTAGGGGGTGATAGATGGATCATTGGAGGTGATTTTAATGTCACCCGCTGGTCATGGGAGAAATCATGCAACAGATCAGTTACCAAAAGCATGAGAATTTTTAATGATTGGATAGTTGATCACAATCTTCTCGACATTCCTCTACAAAATGGAAGTTACACTTGGACCAGCTCAGATGGTAATTACTTATCCTTAATTGATAGGTTTTTTCTAACTAATGTTTGTCTTGCAAAGTTTGGATCAGCAATTGTCAGGCGCCTCGCCAGAGTCACATCAGATCACTATCCTTTAGCTCTGACCTTCGGGGACATCACCTGGGGCCCCTGTCCCTTTCGTTTTGAGAACTCTTGGCTACAACTTGATACATTTCGACCTCGTTTGGAGGATTGGTGGATTCGAAATCCCTCTCCAGGTCGGCCAGGCCACGGGTTGATGATGAAGCTTAAGGCTTTAAAATCTGAATTGAGAAGTTGGCAGCTACACTTGAACAACATTACCATTCATCTTCCCTCCCTCTTGACACAGTTGAAGGAGTTGGATAATGCTGAAGATCTGTGTATCCTTAGTATTGAACAAAGAGATGAGAGACGGTTAATCCGAGGACAGATAGAGGATTATACCGCTCGGGAACATATCCAATGGCGTCAACGATGTAAGCTAAACTGGCTAAAAGAAGGTGATGAAAATTCGAAATTTTTCCATCGCATTATGGCTGCCCGCAAGAGGCGAAATTCCATCCTTGAGGTTCTTTCCCGAGAAGGAATTAGTTTACTTACTGCATCAGATATTGAAACAGAATTCATTGACTATTATCGCTCATTGTTTACCAAAGATAATCATGACCGCTTCCTTCCGAATCATGTGGATTGGTCTCCGATTTCTAAAGAACAAGCTGAGGCTTTGGAACTTGAATTCTCCGAGGAAGAGGTTAGACTTGCAGTTTCTTCTTTGGGCTCTTGTAAGTCCCCTGGCCCTGATGGTTTTACTGCTGAATTTTTCAAGTTCTCCTGGAATCTTGTCAAAAAGGATGTCTTGGCTATGGTTAGAGACTTCTTCTCCACAGGTATCATTAATGTTTCAGTTAATGAAACCTATATTTGTTTGATTCCCAAGAAGGTTGACTCCTCTTCGGTTTCTGACTACCGGCCCATCAGTCTCACTACTTGTGCTTACAAAATCATTGCTAGGGTCCTTTCAAACAGATTAAAGGTTGTTCTCCCATCTACTATTGCTGAGAACCAAATGGCTTTTGTGGCTGGTCGCCAAATCATTGACGCATCCCTTGTGGCTAATGAGATAATTGATGATTGGCAGAAATTGGGTAAAAAAGGAGTGGTAGTCAAGTTGGACCTTGAAAAGGCCTTTGATAAGATGGATTGGGATTTTCTGGACAAGATTCTTTGTGCAAAAGGTTTTGGGTGCCTTTGGAGGAAATGGATCCGCGGTTGTATCTCGAGTGTCAATTACTCGATTATCATCAATGGCCGGCCTAGAGGAAAGATTATCCCGAGTCGCGGCATCCGTCAAGGTGATCCTCTCTCCCCTTTCTTGTTTATCATTGTTGTTGATGTCTTGAGTAGACTCCTCATTAACGAAGCTAAAATTGGTCGAATTGTATCTCCTGGCATTGGCACTTCAAATGTTAGTCTGAATCATTTACAATTTGCTGATGACACGCTCCTTTTCTCTACTTTTGATCGGGCTGCATTGACAAACTTATTTGACACCATCAGAGTTTTTGAGCAGGCTTCGGGTTTGAATGTTAATTTGGCGAAAAGTGAGATTCTAGGCGTCCATTTAGACTCTGAGGAGATGAATTTCATTGTATCTACCTTTGGGTGCAAACAGGGGCTTTGGCCGGCAGTTTATCTTGGTCTCCCCTTAGGTGGTAATCCAAAAGCATCTCAGTTTTGGCTTCCCGTTGTTGAAAGGGTTCAACAAAAGCTTCATAATTGGAAGTATGCCTTTATCTCGAAAGGAGGAAGACTCACTCTTATACAATCGGTGTTGTCTAGCCTGCCTACTTATTATTTTTCGATCTTCAAAGTTCCCAACAAGATCGCTAGCACACTAGACAAACTTATTCGAACATTTTTCTGGGAAGGTGCTAGGGGGGAGGGAGGTATACACAATGTTAATTGGCAACAGACCCAACTTCCTAAATTGATGGGTGGTTTAGGTATTGGAAATTTCCAGCAGAGAAATTTGGCTCTCTTAGCTAAGTGGATTTGGCGTTTCGCCCATGAACCTGATGCTCTCTGGCGTAAGGTTATTGTAGCAAAGTTCTACTCGGTTAACATGGATACTTGGCCTCGCTCTGTTCACCAAGGCTCTTCGAAATCGCCTTGGAAGTTTATTTGCACTACTGCTGCCCTTATCTCCTCCAGGGCCAAAAGGAAATTAGGTAATGGCTGTTCGACTAGCTTCTGGAATGATGATTGGCTCGATTGTGGGGTTATTGCCTCTGCTTACCCTCGGATTTTTAGACTCACTTCTCGTCCTGAGTTGCGGGTAATTGAAGCGTGGGGGGTTGATTCCCATGCTTGGAATCTATCTCTCCGTCGTAATTTAAACGACTTGGAAACGGTTGAATGGGCCTCCCTTTCTCATCTTTTATCTGTGGTCTCCCTGCGACAGTGTAATGATTCTTGGATCTGGCCATTGGATCCTTCGAACCATTTCACTGTTAAATCTCTAGTTGAAAATTTGGTGGCTACATCGGATAATGTGAGATCGGGCATTTATAAAGCTATTTGGTCTGATTTCTATCCTAAGAAGATTAAGGTTTTTTTTATGGGAATTAAGCCTTGGTGCTATTAATACGGCAGATAGATTACAACGTCGTATGCCATATATGAGTCTTTCTCCTTCTTGGTGTGTTATGTGTCAGGCTCACAACGAACGACCAACTCATCTTTTTCTTCACTGCTCCTTTGCCTCTCATTTTTGGGCCTTCATCTTACGTGCTTTCGATTGGTCATTGGTTTTTCCAAATAATATGAATGACTTTTTGATTACCATCTTTGTCCACCACCCTTTCCATAAAGAGGCTAGGACTTTATGGCTGGCTTTTATTCGGGTTTTTCTGTGGTTTTTGTGGAAAGAAAGAAATGCTCGTATCTTCAGGGAGGAGTTTTCTCCTTTTGGTAGGGTGTTGGATTTAATTATTTTCAATGCATTGTATTGGTGTAAGAATAAACACCCCTTTTCGGAGTATAGTTTTTCCCATTTGACCGCTAATTGGTCCGCTTTCTTGTAATCACCTTCGGGTGCTCGAGCTTTTGCTCTTTTCTTCATTTATCAATGAATCGTTTCCTTTCAAAAAAAAAAAAAAAAAGCTCAGTTATTCATTCAAAAAAAAAAATATTTAATAAGGCTTTGACAACGTAGAGTTGGATGGTATGGTGTTTGCTTCATGGATTATGGTTTGAACTTGATAAATATAGTTATATAAAGAGTGCGTGTAAGCTGGCCCGGACACTCACGGATATCAAAATAAATAATATATATATATAGTTATATAGTTATAAAAAAACAATGCACTCGGACCTGCTACTTGTGATCATTTAAGATCTTTTTATTTCTATTTATTTGTTTGCTTTGAATTTTTATTTGTTGGGTTTGACTTTTTTTTAATGAGAATCATTGAAGATATTTGTGCATTGGAGTTTCCATCCAGATCATTTAATTCATTAAGAAGGGAATAAATACTTATTCATTTTATAGACAATGGGTTTAATCCTTTCATAATCGAGATTATGCACCGACAGGTGATTGCGAACTTCAGTGCAACATGGTGTGGTCCTTGCAAGACAGTTGCTCCATTCTACAGCGAATTGTCGGAGAAATACACGTCTTTGATGTTCCTAGTAGTCGACGTTGATGAATTAACTGTGAGTAGTGAACTACAATATCATTTATGGAAGACCTTGTTTACTCTTTCTACTGATTCATCCAAACTGTTGACACATTGAACGAAAATTATCTTTGATATTCAATTGATTGGTTATCTTCTAACTCTACTGCATTTAATTGACATAGAAGGTAATTTCTGTAAGGTGGGAATTCAACTTTCAACCTATAGCAAAAGTTATTGATGCCTTAACGGAGTTATGCTTATGTTGGGTGATATAGTAAAGTAAGCCAGTTATGGGCATATTGATGTAGAGCAGGTCGTCTGTTTTTTTCATTTTATTATTGGGAGAGAACAAACAACTATTTGCTGCTTCGCCTATCTATTCTATTATAGCTGGCTTGGAGACAGAAGAGGAAAACCATCATCTCTATCCGGGTATGATCATATCTATCCGAGAATGATCATAGTTTTCTTCATTTATTGAACCTTGGAGATAACCATTAGTATTGAGGTCAATCACCACACCACCTCTATCATACATACAACATTCTATTCTGCGAGAGCGCATGGTCAAACACACACCTAAAGTGCCTTTTTATGTTTGAAATGCACTGTACCTTGCTATGAGTTTAGCACCCTTTCACGAAGTTAGGACTCAGACAAATTATTTGAGGAGGCTGGTACAATGTGGAAGATGGTTTATACTCTTGGATGAAAGAGAAAAACTAAAAATTTACTTTAATCATACATCTAAGGGTTTAGAGGAGGACAGCCACAATGTGACGGCCACATTGAATAATTTTTCTAGGACCAGAAGGTTCGATGCAAACGGCGAAGCATTCCGTGTTCTATAAGTTTATTCCGCTGTTTACAATGAGAACTTTACTGAATTGAAGCATGTATATGCTTCTCATTTTGATATAATCCATAGCCCTTCCCATTCACTTCTTCCTTAGTTGTGGCATTGAGAATTGAGATGAGAGTTGTAACTTATAAGGTCAATCTGTTTGGTCTACATTTCTCAGCTTGCTTGATCTCTTGCAGGACTTCAGCACTTCTTGGGATATCAAAGCCACTCCTACCTTTTTCTTCCTCAAAGATGGAGAGCAAATCGACAAGCTCGTCGGAGCGAATAAAACCGAATTACAGCAGAAAATTACTGCAATAGCTGATTCTCTGGCCCCCGATCGGATATGACTTCTGGTAAATATCATTTTGAAGCTCTTGAGTATCTTCACTGTATTGTATTGTGGATGTATGTTTTTTTTTTCTTCCTTCCTTTCTTTTCTCTGTATAATGCTTCCCCTTTTAAGTGTAGACATGTGAGATTGGCCATGAGAGATTTATTTGAAATTATTGGGACTTCTTGAAACTTTAGGTTATGAATTCTTGTTCCTTTTCAAGAAAATAATGATTTAGATGAAGCATGTGGATCCTTTTCCACGACCTTATTTTAACCGGATCTATTCTATAGGTTGTACATCTGTGTCCTTGAGTTCTGATCGAGTGAATCTTTTTCAAGTTTAGAAGGGTGTGTTTGCTTTGGGTTTCGTTTGATAATAATTTGTTTTTTTATTTATGTTTTTTGAAAAATTAAGCTTATAAATACTATTCGGTTTTATTTTTTCAAAAAGTTTTTTTACTCTTGAAAATATTTTAAAGATTTTAGCGGAGTTGGAAAATTACAGATTTTGACAAATTACATTGTTTTGTTTTTTCAAAATTTGACTAGAATTTTAAACACTTCAAAGTAAAAATTGTATTTACTATGAACAAAAGTACTATTAAATAGCCACATGAATCCTGATAACTCCATTATTAGATTGTTGATTTAGTAATTGATTCAGAAATTTGAGAAATTTAGAACATGTTTGGTTGATTAATGATGAATAGAAATTTAAAATTTTATCTTAATTTTTTAAAATGTGTTTCGTTAGATATTTATAAATCATAAAAATTATAGTTACCAACTAAATATTAGGTTGAATATAAATCATTATTAATTAATTTATGAACATGTTTTATGTTATAAATTTTGTATAATTATTATTTTATAATATCATATAATTTATAATATATTATGTTACTAAATTTTAATTTAAAAAAAATATACATATATAATTTTGCATTTTAAATTTTAAAATTCAAAACTTAGGCACTGAAAAACATACAAATAAAAAATAAATAAATAAAAAAAAAATTAAATTACAGAATTCAAAAATAGTTTTAAAAAACATAATTCAAATTTTATATTCACTCAACTCAATGAATTTGAAAACTTAAATTTATATGGCATATCAAACAGACCCTTAAATTACTAAAAGAAATAAAAAAAATAAAAGGAAAACCTAAATCATATCAAAACATTAGAATTATAGTTCTTTTTACCCCGAATATTTTTGATCCGCTTAGTTAAGTATAATTTAAATAAATTATAAAAAAAAATAGCAGTTAAAATAAGATTTAAAATAAGATTGTAATTAGAACAAGTGAAATTGTAACCGATGTCAATTTAGAGTAAAATAATTAAAAATATAGTGTTTTTTTAAAAAAATTGTGAATATGACAATTTCTATCACGGTCTATCGCTGATAGAAGTTTATCGCAGATAGAAGTCTATCGCTGATAGTAGTCTTTTTTTTTTTTTTTATAGAATTTTGTCATTGATAGTAGTCTATCATTGATAGAAGTCTATCAGTGATAGTCATATATCAACGATAGAGTCTATCAGTGATAACTACTGATTTTTTTGCCATATTTGCAAAATGTTTTAAAATTTACTAAATTTGCAATTATTTTGTGTTTGATTGTTGTTTGTACAACCAACCCATTAGAACAAAGTATCATTGATTACATTATTATACTTGATCAGTTAATAAGTGTCACGTAAGATCATATTTAATTTATTAATCAAGAAAAAAAGGATTATATTTAATTTTCTCAAAAACAATATATTTAATAAATTTTGTTAATTGAATTAATGATGAAAATGTATATATATCTATGACTTACATAAAACGAAATTATGTCAAATCGAGCATAGCTCAATTGACATAAAGTTGTGTCGTAAACTAATAAAACGAAATTATTCAAATTATTTCATTATACTTATGTTAGTTTTGTTTTGAAAAAAAATGTTTTAGTTAATCAGTGGTTAATATTAGTTTTAAAAATGATTTATTTTATTTTATTTTATTCAAATGTAAAACATTTTTTGTCGTTTGAGTTTGGTACCATTTGAGTTACTAAGGGCCCGTTTGATAACGTTCCTGTTTCTTGTTCCCTGTTTCCCGTTTCTCGTTCTCTGTTTCTTGTTCCCTATTTTTTGAGAACCAGAAACAGAAACATGTTTGATAACTACTCTTGTTTCTTGTTTCTTAAAAAAAAAGAAACACAAACACAAACTTGTTTGATAACGTTTCTTGTTTCTTGTTTCTTGAAAAAAAAAATAAACAAAATAGAAACATCGTCATGTTTGATAATTATTTTTTTTTTGTTAATTTTTTCTTTTTTCTCTTTATGTTTTTTTTTTCTTTCTTTATAATAGTTTAAATAAAATTTAGTATACATAATATAAAAAAATATATAACATGCATTAAAAAAAAAAATTAAAAAAAAAAAATCTAAAGTTTACATAATAAAATACAGTCTCGATGCAAAATTAAAAACAACCATAAAATTTTATTTATACTTCAAATGTTATCCAAATTTGATTTGATTTGGTATATGTTTTTGTGTGTTGACAGAGTAAGGAGACATTTATTTAAGAATAGGGAAGCGAGTCTCCAACACGCCAAAACAACATTCAATAACATTTCGCAGTAAAAAAATGTCGATAGTTAAACATTTTTTCCTACCTCGAGGATAATGCCTTCCTTGCTCTAAAATTTCGAAGTCGTTGTCATTCGTCATTGTTTGTTATGGGTCATGTTTTAAATTTTCGTTGACGTGTAGACATTTCTATGTGTCAATGAGCTCAATATCGACATGAGAGGTGAATCGACATTTCAATTATATTATAGATAAATTTATGTTATATAACTAAAATATCACTATTTGTGAACCTAATATTTAATAGTGGGAAATTTAAATTAATTTAAAAATATTAAAATGCTAATTTGCAAAGTTTAAAATGTCGCCGATGAAAATATGAAAATATTGATGTCAATGGATACTTATTAAAAAAACATAAAAAAAATAATAATAATTTTTTTTTTACAATTAATAAATAAATATTTTAATGTATTTAAATAAAATAAATAAAAGATATAACAAATTTAATAAATAAATATAATAAATATTTTAATGTGTTTAAATAAAATAAAAGATTTATTACTAATATTAGTAATTAGTAATGTATCCTAAAAAACAATAGCAAAATTCAAAATTAAAATAATATATAAAAAAAAATACATTGCATAATTAAGAAAGAAAAACATAAATAAAAAAAAATGGTTATGATGAGGATTTGAAGCCTCCTCATAGGTGAAAAGCTTATTTGGGTGCTTCTCTTGCCAATGAGCTAACACTAATTTATCTTCATTTTGAGAACAGATCAATATAAAGAGAAACAGAACAGGGAGAAACACCTTTTTGAAGTTTCTCAAATTTTGCCTCTTTTTTAGAAACGTTTCTCAAAATTTAGAACCAAGAAACGGAAATAGTTATCAAACAAGTCCGTTTCTTAAAAAATGAGAAACGGGAACAAGAAACAGGAAACGGGAACGTTATCAAACGGGCCCTAAGGTTTCAAACTCAATATTTTTTTGTCTCTGAGGTTTGCATTTGGTACATCTTTTGTCCTTCCGTCAATTTTTCTCTTAAAACTTAACTGAAAGTTGACGTATCAACTATTTTTATTAAAAGAAACAAAAAGAATTCTTTTTTTCTCTCCTTTTTCCTTCTCCCCTCTTTCTTGGGGGCTCGACTTTGGGCATCCGCAAATTCATTGAGGCTCAACTTTTCATTCAAGTGTCAATCGGTGGCGGCGGCGACAGTAGCTGGAGGAAGAAGAAGATGGAAGTTGAGGAGAAGGAAAAAAAAAAGAGAAATAAAAATTAATAATAAATAGTTGTCACGTCACATTTCCGTTAAGATTTAACAGAAAAACTAAGGACAAAAAAACGCATCAAATGTAAACCTCGGGGACAAAAAATGTTGAGTTTGAAACCTTAGGGACCCAAATGCTACCAAATTCAAACTTTGGAACCAAAAATGTAATTTACTCTTATAATAATGAAGGAGAAAACAAACATCTAATGAAAAACTAAATTCTTTTAAAAAATAAATAGTGGTTGTAGTTTAGTGGTAAGAATTCCACGTTGTGGCCGTGGAGACCTGGGCTCGAATCCCAGCAACCACATATTTCTTTATTTTTGTTAATATCTCATTGAATTTTCTCGTTATAGTGGAAATGTCGACGAAAATTTAACTTTCTATCGCACTTCCTTCTTTTAGCGATTCATTTAGAAAAGAGATCGGGAGATCGTGCGAATGGTTGAATTGATCTCTTCAACTGAATCTGAAGGAACAAGAGGAAGAATAGGCGAGGAATCCATAACATCAAATCTACTATCAGCATCAGCAAAGGATATCGTAATTATAGCGAATATGTTTTTTTATTACTTTTTTATTGATAATTTTTTTCGATTTTTTCTTTTTGCCTGCGAAGGTGGATCAAAGAAAGGTAGTTTGCTCACGTTCTTCACGTAAAAGCCCGAACTCTTAGACGAAGTTCAGATTCATCAAAGAGAATGGTAGGTCTTAGTCCTCTCATCATCTGATTCTCGAATGAATTTCTGAATGAAATAGAAAGACCATGCAATTTTCTAGAAAAACTTTTTTGTGATATATTGAATAATAAGAACTATAAGAATGATGTGAAGAGATTTTGCCGTTGAGAGTTTAGATTAAAAAAAAAAACTTAGTCCCTGATTTTGGAATAAGAAACAAACTAATTCAATTAATTCAAAATATAAATAGTAGAACTTTACTTTTAAAAACTAAGAACAACATAATTCAACAACCGGTATAACTATAAGCAAGAGGTCTCAAGAAACGAAAAAAAATAAAAAATAAAAAAAAATAAAAAAAAAATAATAATAATTATATCTAAAATACCACATCAATCTAATTTTTAAATAAAATGAACATACTTTTTTTTATTAGTTTAAAATGAATATATATATATATATATATATATATATATATATATTTATTTATTTATTTATTTATTTAGTATAACAAATGTGATGAGTATTTAAGCCTCTCACATTAAAAATAAAATAAAATGATTAGATTCCAAGTATGGCTGGCAACTAAACTTAGATTATATAAAAAAAAAATTAAAATGAATACAAGTCAATTTCTTGCAATAGTGTCTTTATTTTGAATATAGTAAATTATGTGAGGTGCATATTGAAAGCCATTAAATCATATATATTTCAAACTCACTCAATCAAATTGAAAAGATCCATTTATACTCCTAAATAACTTAAAACCCCAACTAATTTTGATGAGTGAATCAATTTAAATATTTTATTTAGTTTAAAAACTGTTAATATATTAATTTTACACGTGTATAAAATTTCTTTAAAGTAAGTAGTCGAACTTAAAAAAAATGTTTTGTGTGTTTCTAAATTTCAATTTTCAATCTAATAGGCGGTATGCCCTATTATATGGTCAAGGTTACTGGTTACGTCACAATATTCAATTTTGTAACTAACTTATTCGTAAATTTAAAAAATGTAAAGTAGGTCAAAGAGTCACAATTGACATAAGGTTGTATCCTGAACTAAAAAGTTATGTGTTCATTCCCCGCATTAATTAAATACCTTTGAAAAAAAAAAACACAAATTAAAAGTTTAAAGATCTATTACACTATTAAAATGCATAAACCTATTAAAGTCAAAATCAAAAGTTCAAAAACCTATTAGACGTTTTTTAATCAGACGATATGCATCTTGAACCTAATCTCCAACCGACATAGAAATTGGCCCGCACCTTCTAATCGACCTAAACAAAATATACATATCCCTTCAACCCTTTTTTTTTATTTATTTATTTTTTAGTACAAAGGAAATTGGAAATTTAAACCTCCAACCGCAAAAAGAGGTACATGCTAATTATTGTGGGCTATACTAACTTTGATAATCCCTTCTTTTCATTATTAATGAAATATTCTTCACTATTTTACTAAAAATGAAATGGTCTCAAAATCAGAGAGTCAGAGTCCAAAGACTACCTGTGTACTTTAATTTATATTTTAGTCCAAAGACTACTTGTGTAATTTAATTTATATTTTAATATTACATCACTGTTTCACCAATTTGGCTAAAAAAATTAATTAAAAAAAAAAAAAGATGAAATTGAAAGGGAAAAACATATTAAAGACAAACTAAAAAGAATGACATAAATATTAAGTACAAAATAATACATTTAAGCAGTGAATAATAAAGAAACAGTGCCGGCAAAGAAATAAAAATCACACATGAAAGTGAAGAGTATGGAGTAAAAATATGTTTGAATATACCGATATCTCTATCGATATTTTATACATACAAATTATACTAACAGACAATAACATGAGCTTTTGATTTGGATCAAAAGATTGGGAAGGATCTGTAATAATTGAACAGAGAATTAATGAGCCAAAGATGGTACTTTTGATCAATCAAAACTATAAAAAAAAAAAGTATAGCCTTACTTAGTTGAGTGAGTTCAGCCTCTCCTTGTGATGTTAACGACCTTTCGGGTTCATGATCTGTGAGAACACAGCACTCGGCGTCAACCCGTCGGAATCTTCACTCGCAAGGCTTCGGCTTCCAATGCTCATACTGATTCCGGTGCTTCTCGAGTCGGTTATGTTTCCATCCATGCCGGGGGAAGCATCTGGATCCTTCTTCCCTTTGTATACTACGTCGAGCTGACCTTCTTCCATTTCTATCCCGCTGCCTAGCTTGCCGCTCTCTTCTGCACTCTCCTGCAGCTGCAATGCGAACTCTAGATTCCAGAGAACGTCGCCCATTGATGGCCTGTCGATGCCCTGATCAGACACACATTTCATTGCTGTCTCTGCAAACTTCTTGAGACACTCGGATGCGATCTTCCCCTTTAGGAATGGGTCGGTTATGTGATCTAAAATGCCTTTGTTGTAGCAGTGTGCAGCCCATTCGGCTAAACTCACTTGCTCCTTGGCAAGTGTTGGGTTCAGGGCTGGCCGGGCGCACAGGACCTCGAAGAGAACGACTCCGAAGGAGTAAACATCTGATTTGTCGGTCAATTGCTGACGCCTAAAGTATTCGGGATCCAAGTATCCGAAACTACCTTTCACTACAGTGCTAACATGTGTATGATCCAATGTAGGACCAGTTTTCGACAACCCGAAATCGGATACTTTTGCCACCCACTTCTCATCCAAAAGGATGTTGGTTGTCTTCACATCTCGGTGAATAATTGTATACTTGGCACCAGTGTGGAGATAATGCAGACCACGGGCAGCTCCGATGCATATCTCGAGCCTTTGCCTCCAAGACAATGGTGGCTTTTGGGTCTTGTATAAATGTTCTCGCAGTG
Organism: Herpetospermum pedunculosum; assembly: GCA_028017165.1. NCBI lineage: Eukaryota > Viridiplantae > Streptophyta > Magnoliopsida > Cucurbitales > Cucurbitaceae > Herpetospermum > Herpetospermum pedunculosum. Next base: position 60,242,259 of record CM051525.1, read on the forward strand.
TTCCATGAGCCATGTGATCATAAACCAGGATCATTTCACAATTCTCTTCGCAGTAGCCAATCAGCGAAACAAGGTGGCGATGGCGAAGCTTAGAGAGCATTTCAATCTCAGTTTGAAATTCATGCACACCTTGCTCGGAGAGAGGGTTCCCACGCTTGATCGCAACTGTCATAGTCCCACCATCAATTTCTCCCTTGTAAACTTTGCCAAAACCACCCACTCCAAGTACTAAAGATTCATCAAAGTTCTTTGTGGCAGCCTTGATCTCAGAAAATGAGAAGTGGCGGCAAAGGTTGGAAGGCAGGGAGGATGTATAGCTTCCAGTTGTATTTGTCTTAGCAGATCCAGCTGAATGGGAATTTCCATAGAGAGAAAGAGGAAGCCATCCTGATGGTCCTTCAACAGTACGAGAATCTTTCCCATGTCCACGGCGACGTTTAGCAACAACAAAGAAACCAATGATCAGAGCTAATACAACTGCACCACAAACAACTCCAGCAATGATCCCTGTGTTATTCTTCGATTTACCATGAGAAGATGGTGGCTTAGCTAATGATGGATCAATAATTTTCTGTTGCGGCGCAGGAATAGGATTCAGGCCTGCAAGATTACCATTCGAGTCGCTAATTTTGAATATCTCCACTCCATTCAAGATTGAATCATAGTAATTGGGGATCTTGGACTTGTCCGGATGCAGTTCGAGCCATAAATCTATCTGTGGACTTCCACCACCTGGAACAAAAACCACATAATCTTTGAACAGAGGAGTATCATTACTTCCAGCCCAGGCAATCACATCAGCACTATCCATAGCAGTTTGATTAAAGATGAAAATGTCGAACACTCTTTGGTTAATTTTTGTGATATTTGCAGCAATCTCACAAAAATGGAGCCTAGCAAGGTAAAAGAACCCAGAGTCAACAGAGAAAATCCATGTCAAGTTATAATTCAGATTGATAGTGTTATCAGGTCCCATTGTTCTAGCAGTCGAGTAGACATCAACCGGCGCAACATAAGTAGGAATGCTCGGCGGATAATTAATCGTCGTGTTCTGATCAGTACTCGTTGTCACTCCCTGTGCTGCACCAAACAAGTACGGAGTATCATCAAACCAAGACCTATACATCCCCGTATCACCCGAAGGCGAAATATCATTCCCCCCGACATTCAACCGATAGACGTTCTCGAGCGCAGTGGTGTTATCCACAGTGAATGGAGTATTTTGGCCAACAATAAAAGCAGTCCCAGAAGCTTCACTGTAAATATCAGCCATAGATACAATCTCAATCCCATTCACAAATGCATAAGCCTTCGGATGAGTTGAGGATGGAGTGAAAGTCAAGTTCAACCTTCCATCATCGACATGGATCGAGTATTCCTTAATGATATACGCAAAATTCAAAGCCTCAGCAGTTTGTGAAGCGCTGAAGTTCTTAAGAAGAGTATAGGATTGAGTGGAGACAGAGAAAAGAGCATCAGATGCATTAAGGCCATCAAAAGAAGAAGGGTAAAAATAGAGACGAAGGAATAAACGACTGGGAGCTACAGGAAAGCTATAGGTGAAATTAGAGCGAAAAACCCTAGCCGTCATGAAAGGAATATCAGGAACTGAAGGATCCTGAGTAGCGGCTTTCGATGTAGTGCTATCTCCCGTCGCCGGAACAAATTTGGAATTGTCATCGGTCATCCATTTCCGGCCGTCGATGTCGTTGGCCGTCGACGGCCCTCCACAATCGAGGAGAATGAAATCTCTAGGGATGTAATTTTCAGCTGAAACCAAATGGGCATCGAAGAACAAGAAAACGAAAACAAAGATGGATGCAAATGCAAATGCAAGACGGAGCTTATGAATTTCCTTCATGAATCAACTCGAAAACTTCTTTCAACTAGATCAGAACAACAACATCAACACAGAGAGCTGGATAAACTTCAAAAGAAACCCAAAAATTTCCTACAAAGAAATCAACAGAACAAGAAGTAACTCAGATCAGCAAGCAATCAAATCAGCTTATGAATGCGATCCGAGAAATAACAACAGAATGAAGAGAAATTCAGGAAGGAAGACAGATAACTCAGATCCAGGTGAAGAAAAAACACAAAATCAAAGCGAATTGTTGGGTTTATGGGATCTGGAAAGAGGGATTTGGTGGAGAGATCTTACCTTGTGAGAGAACAGATTGAAGATGATGAGAAGCAGAGAAATGAGAGTGGAAAAATGGCGGACGAGCTAAAACTAGAAAGACCAGAAACCGAAGGAAATGGGGAAGAAGAAGAAGATGGTGCCAGCCAAGAACTTCGGTGCGGGCCGCATTTTTCAGTGTCTCAATCAACTTTACTAATTTTTTTTCTTTTCAAAATAGCCCTTGGGTTTTGGATTATTACGTTTGCGCCACTAGTATGCAAAAAAATGTAAGGTGGAATAAAACGACACCGATAATTTCAGGTACCACGAGAGTATGAAAAAAATTGTAAGAAGTTGAGGTGCAACAAATGTAGAGTGCGATAAAACGACACGGATAATTTCAAGTACTACAAAAGTATGGATGAAGTTGTAAGAGTTTAAGGTTTGTGTAATTTGAGGCCGAAGAACTTGAGTTTGCATATTTGAGTTTTAGATTGTGTGAATGAGTTATAAGTACTCATTTTTTAGTTTGTAAAATCGATTGAATTTATGTTTCGAATACAAAATAAAAATATAAGAATGGTAGGTTACGAGGGATTTGAGTTGGATCATAATGTAAATTATTTTTTTGGTAGGATTGTCATTTATCAATGTAGTGAAAAATGTGATTGCGAGATCAACCAAGCCGACTTGTTGATGAAAAAGGGTAGAGAGCAAAACAAACCTTAAGTTGAAAAATCAAACAATGTTCTACTCGGTTTGACGTGAGTCCAGTTGTGGTAAGTGAATCATGAATGTGAGCTTGAGCTAGTAGTTGATAATATCTAGTTTTAAGTGGAACATTAGTTTCCAAGCTTGAGCTAGTAGTTGATAATATCTAGTTTTAAGTGGAACATTAGTTTCCAACATGTGTTATCTCTCCAAAACACTGAGATACAATTTTTTCATTTATAATTTATATTTAAGGTATGAGTTGACTTTTATTATAAATTTGTTAATTTCCCATATTCCATATTTCATAAAAGTTTAAGTTCATTACATCTCATCCGTTCTCTCTCTCAATAAAAATTATTTTGATACATATTCCTTTAGACTTCAACACAAATGTTAGAATTGGTTTTTAAAAACTTAACAAATTCTTTGAACACAGATCAATCTATTTTTAAAAATTTAATAAATTCTTAATATAAATCCTACAAATATCTATATCTATATTTTTTTTTTATATATACATATACACCTATACTTTTGGGTGCAGCAATATAATATAATATATTATAATTTTATTTAAATTAAATTAATTTTTTCAATATATTATACTTTAATATTATTGTAATGTTAAACTGCAATATACTCTTCCACTCTACACCATTAACATATTTTATTTTTTCTTTAAAAAATAATTACTCTTATCCCGTCACCGATAATTGACAATAATAAAAGTCGATCATAATTTTTAAAATACAAATTTAAACTTAATAATTATAATTTGTATTGTTTATTAATAATTGTCTTTTACAGTAATTTGACATTAGAAGAAACACTCTAGTATAGAACAAACCAAACACATTTGTAAATAAAAGCATTTTTCAAACCAAACACATTTGTAAATAAAAGCATTTTTGAAAAACATGTAACCAAACACATGAATGTTTTAATTATAAACATTTCTAGAAAAAAATGTTTATTCTAAAATGCTTCTTTAAAAAATATTTTTTTGGTAGTCAATCCAAACGCACCCTTAGTTGAGTTTAAACCCTCGTGACTTTACTTTTAGTTTTACCTGAAAGACCTAATACTGGAGATAATTGTTCTCACTTATAGATCAATTCATTCCCTAACCAATATGAAATTTTGTCCCCTCTTAACAAAAATATAAACCAGCAATTAAAACAAGTATTTCTCCATCAAGAAATAGATGTAGAAACGAATATATTTGTCCTGTCGTTTGTTTGAATGCCATCTGTCAAAAGATTGAGATTGTGGTGGATGTTGAATGGACGGTGGATCTAAGAGTGGAACTGATCGGACGGTTAGAAGATTTTCAAACAAAGTATAAATAAAATAATAGAAGTGTTATTTATTGCCTAATTACGCGTTTTCGTTTTTTTTTTTTTTTTTAATTTTAAAGGGAAAAAGGACGCGTTGTCGTCGGCGTGATGTCCATTTGGGCGCCAGCTACATTTAAGTTGATCCAATTTATTATTTTCAGAAATTTCGCCAACGTGGGTGGGGTCCACTTATTTCCCCATTTTCGGGTTGACGTGGATAAATCATATTTCCTCCGCTTTAAAATAATCATAATTTAGGTGTCGTTTAATAATATTTTAGTTTTTATGTTTTACGTTTTTTATATGTTTAATAACTGCATTCGTCTTTTATTTTTTAAAAATAAAATAACACAACTTATTTATGATTATTTTTTGTTTTTCAATATATTTTTTTAAATAAAAAAAATGTTTGATGAGTTATTTTATTGTATGTTGTCTATAAAAATGAATATCAAACTATTTTTTATAATATTATTTTATATAATATATGTAGAGGTTAAAATCAAATCAAGTTGTTTCGAATTTGAATATTATTGACGAACAAATGTCAAAAGAAAATTTTCAAAATCTAAAGAGTATAATTAACCTATTTTAAAGGCGCTCTTTCCAAGAATGGTTAAAAAATAAGGTTTAAAAAAAACGAAAAACATATATATATATATATATATATATATATATATATATATATATATATATTAGTTTTTCTAAAGAATTTAAAAATTAATTTTTAAATTTTAAAAACTCAAAACTGAATTGTTTAAAAAACACTTTCGATTGTTAGACTTTGGTGTGTTTGATTTAAATTACTAAGTGTTTAATTTTTGAAAAAAAATCATTTTAGAATAAATTAAGGTGTTTTGCAACCACTCAAAATAAATTTTTTGAGAACGAGTTTTTAAAATAATGCATTTTAGATAAAACACTTAGGGGGCGTTTGGGGCGCAGGGTGGGTTATTATAGTTGGTGGGTTATAATAGTCTGTGTTTGGGGTGCATAGTTGTATAGTCTAGGTTTAGTAAGTCTGTGTTTGAGGTGCAGAGTTGTTTAGTCTGAGTTTAGAAAGTCTGTGTTTGGGGTGCATAGTTGTATAGTCTAGGTTTAGTAAGTCTGTGTTTGAGGTGCAGAGTTGTTTAGTCTGAGTTTAGAAAGTCTGTGTTTGAGATACAATTTTCTTTAACATGGAGTTTGAAATATGTGTTTATGGTAGTTTATTTTATTTTTTACAACTTTTTGTTGTATAATTGTATAGTTAAATGTATATTACATATTAATTTTTTAAAACTTAAAAGAATAAATATTATTTAGGAAATCACAAATAATCTACTATAGGATGCTTCGGCATTGTCGGTGGAAAGAGAAAATTGGGATGAAATCGAAGATAAGAAGATAAGTAATCGTGAGGTGAAAGAAGACAAAGAAAAAGAGGAAAAATCGACAAATTTGGTGAAAAAAAAAAAAAAAAAAAAAAAAAAAAAAAGAAGAGTGCTACAATTGTAGCAAATGAGAGTTATAATAACCCCAAACACCCTCTCCTTAAACTTGCACCCGAAACGTGGGGTGAGTTATTAGGGTGGGTTTGAATTGATTACTAAAAAATATTTTTGAAATAATGCATTTTTTTTTAAACATTTTTTTTAGAAATGTTTCTAATTAAAACACTCATGTTTGGTTACATTTTTTTTTTAAGTATTTTTATCTACAAGTGTGTTTGATCTCTACTAAGATTGTTTCTCTGAATGTAAAATTACTATAAAAGGCAATTATTAATAAACCATATTAATTAATAACTTTAAAGGTATATTTTTTTAGTTGAAGTAATAAATTAAGGTTACCTCAATTGACATAAGATTATGTCTTTAACTAAGAGGTCGGGTTTAATCCCTCAATTCTGCATTAATTTAAATATTTTTTTTAAAATAAAAAAAAGTTTAAATTTGTATTTTAAAAATTATGACTGTTTACTATTGGTCGGGCTCGGGTTGCTGGAGCGGGGTGGCTGTTCAATTAAATAGGTTTTTCAATTAAATACCCAAAAATATTTTTTTCAAAAGTTAATATTAAGTCTAAAATGCATTATTTCAAAAACCCATTCTCCAAAAAAAATCATTTTGATGGTTGTCAAACACCTCAATTTATTCCAAAATGATTTTTTCTCAAAAATGAAACATTTAGGAATCTAAACCAAACATACTCTTAGGGGTTGTTTGGCCCCCAACATGGGTGGGGTGGGTTTAAATAACTCACCCCACGTTTGGGGCACCGAGTTATTAAACCCGGGTTGGGGTTATTATAACCCCCAACTTGCTACAGTGTTACTGTAGAAGTTTTTTTTTTTTTTTTTTTTTTTTCCACTTCGTTGATAGTGCCATCCTCTCGTACCTAGTACCCATGCCTGAGGAGCTTAATCCGAGCATTATACGCCCCACTCGGGCGGTAAATTCCGTCCAAGGCTAAATATGGGCGAGAGGCCGATAGCAAACAAGTACCGCGAGGGAAAGATGAAAAGGACTTTGAAAAGAGAGTCAAATAGTACTTGAAATTGTCGGGAGGACTCCCCACCTGACAATGTCTTCCGCCCAGATCGGCCCGCCGAGGCAGGCCTTTGGTCTAAAAAGAGGGGCAGTGCCCCCCGCGCGCGTGCCTAGCCCCACCAGCACGCCACAGCGCGCGCGCCTAGTTCCAACGGCACGCCCCCGCGCGCGCGCCTAGCCCCACAATTTATCCATTTTTCTTCTCTCTTTGTTTTTGTTTTTTTTTTTAAACCCAATTTATCGATTTTTCCTCTCTCTTTGTCTTCATCAACTCACGATTCCTTATCTTCTATTTCTTCCAAAATTTATCTCTCCCTCGACAACGCTGAAGCCTCTTGTGGTGGATTATTTGTAATTTCCTAAATAATATTTATTTTTTTTAACTTTTAAAAAATTAATAGGTAATATACATTTAACTATACAATACAACAAAAAATTGTAGAAAAAAAATAAACTACCATAAACACATATTTCAAACTCCATGTTAAAAAAAATTATATTTTAAACACAGACTTCTTAAACTCAGACTAAACAACTCTGCCTCCCAAACACAGACTTACTAAACCCAGACTATACAACTATGCACCCCAAACACAGACTATTATAACCCACAAACTATTATAACTCACCAACTATAATAACCTACTCTGCGCCCCAAACACTCTATTAATATTAACTTTTGAAAAAAATGTTTTTGACTGTTTAATTGAAAAAACCTACCTAATTTTCATATTGTAAAAGTTACCAAAATACTCTAACACTACTCCTTTAAATTTTCTCCACCCACACACTACTCCTTCAAATTTTCTCCACCCATCAACCTCCTCCGGCGACCCTCTCCAACCATCGGCGCCCCACTCCACTCCGGCTCCGGTGGACTCCTCTGACCACCGACGACCACTCTGATCTCGGGCAACCACTGCCACTTTCTGACGCCCACCTCCGTGCGGTCACCGACAACACCTCCAGCGATGATCACCACCACTCTTATCCCGTCACCGACCATCAACAATAGTAAACATCAGTTATAATTTTTAAAGGCGACCATCGCATGACCACCTTTGGGCGAACCACTCCGACCACCGCCTCCAATCTCCAGCGACCACCGCCACTCTCCGACGCCCACCTTCGGGCGGTCACGGCAACACCTCCAGTGTCGATTACCACCACTCTTATCCCGTCATCGACCATCAACAATAGTAAACATCGGTTATAATTTTTAAAGGCGACCATCGCATGACCACCTCCGGGCGAACCACTTCGACCACCGCCTCCGATCTCCAGCGACCATCGCCACTCTCTGACGCCCACCTTCAGGCGGTCACTGGCAACACCTCCAGTCGGCCTCCGGCGACGACTGACGACGACCACCACCACTCTTGACCATCGATCATAAATTTTAAAATACAAATTTAAACCTTTTTTTTTTTTGCAAAATTATTTAATTAATGCGGGATGAAGTGATTAAACCCTTGACCTCTTCATAAAGAGCATCATCTTGTGCCAATTGAGTTATGCTTAGTTTGATAACTCAATTAGCAAATATAAATTTAAACTTATTAATCATATTGTTTATTAATAATTGTCTTTTATAGTAATTTGACATTGACAGAAACACTTTTAGTGTAGAGCAAACCAAACACGGATAAAAGTTAAAGTTATTAATCTATGTACTTTCAATTTTGTAATAATTTAATCTTCACTCTAAAAAATCTCATCAAAATTAGGTGTCAATTTTTATTATTTAACGATTTAATCTTTGTAGTTTATAAACACATTTTATCGTTAATCAATTTATCGGTCTACATAATGTACGAAATCTCATTAAATTTACAATATATTTATTGATAGGGACTAAATCGTTACAAAAGTTAAAATACATAAATTAAAACATCACATACTAAAGATTAAGAAAATTGTTACCTTGATCAAAGTTTAGAGACAAAAAAAAAATGATTTTTTAACCTTTAGCTTGTGGAGTGATAGATACTAGGTTTCTACACTTCTACTTTTAGTCTTGAAAAAAAAGTTCTAAACTTGGTAAGTCTCATATGAGCTTACTTCAATTAGTTACAATATTTATAATCTCGATCAAATAGTCATAGTTTCGAATCTTTATCCCTACGTAGTGTTGAACTAAAAAAAACATGTATGATAGATCCTTAAACTTCAAAAGTATCTAATAATAAAGTATTTATTTATTCTCTTGATTGAAAATTTAAATTTCTACTCCCACATTTATTGTACTAAACAATGTATCTAATAAATCGTGTAAAATTATTCAACAACTAAAAAAAATTACAAACCTAAATTTTTGTATCTGATAGGACATGGTCATTTCAATTTTGGTTTTTAGGTTTGTGAATTTAAGAAGAATAAAAATTCAACAACTCGATCATCTATTAAACACAAAATTAAAAAAAGTTCAAGGACATATTAGATACAATAAAAAAAAAATTATGAACTAAACTAACGTTATTTAAATGATACCATAAACATTGGGCACAACCTTATGCCAATTGAGCTATGCTCGGTTTGGCATAAAGATATTATATATTGAGATCTTCACTTTCCATATTATATTCCAAGATGAAAGTAATCGTCAAAGAGAACATAATTACGTTAAAAATTGTATCTTTTTCAATGAGTTGACCAATTGTTAAGTTCATTACACATGACAACTATTTATTGGTGCTCGAGTCATCTAAAATGGTTTTTTTTTTTTTCTTAAGAAGATATATCTAATTTATTAAATTAAAATATGACAAAATTTCTAATTTAATAGATACAAAATATATTTAATGTGTCAAACCGAGCATAACTCAATTGACATAAGGTTGTGCCCGTGACTAAGAGGTTATGGGTTCAATCAGTCATTTATTAAAATACCGTTGCAAAAAAAAAAATATTTAATGTCAAATCATTAGTAAACTATGTTTGCTTGATATTTAGTTATGATTTTCAAAAAAAAAAATTAAAACTTTATAAACTAAAGAAGTTATTAAAAAACAATAAATATAATCCTAGAAATTGTAAGAGATGTCAATTTAGAGTAAAATAATTAAAAATATAGCACTTTTTAATTTATTTATTTTTAGATAATCGGAATGAAAATTGTCAACTTCATTCGCAATTTCTATCGCTGATATGATAGTAGTCCGTCGTTGATAGTAATCTAGTAGTCTATCACCTCAGTTTTTTATAAATTTTTATCGGTGACTATCATTGATAGTAGTCTATCAGTGATAGTCATATATCAACGATAGCAGTCTATGAATGATAGCCACTGATTTTTTTTGCAATGTTTTAAATTTTGTTATATTTGTCATTGTTTTGGGCCTGGTTGTTGCTTATGCAACCAACCCTATCTATATATATATATATATATAAAATAATGAGGATTTTCTTTTGAGTTATTAAAAAATTATTTTGTTCTCTTTTCTTTTGAGTTCAACAATAAAATAGGGATGAAGATTTCGAACTTATATAGTTGTGGTATATTGAAGTTCGTCGTTACCTTTATAGTTATTGTTGAATAAGAAATTTCAGTCAATCATAAATTATCACGTGTCCTCAAATGAAACCAAAAGACATGAAAATCGATAAATCAAATAATGCCTTGGGTCCCATCGGGTAATTTAAGTTAGTCCAATCAAATCATGCCACGTGAAGGTTGGACCGAAGATAATGTAGGCCGAGATCACTAAATATGGATTGGGCCAAATTTAAATAATCCAAGTTTAGGAAAATGATTGGATTAAGCTTAAATAAGCTTAAACCCAAAAGTTGAGCCCAAAAGTCAATCGGGTCCAAACTTATACTAGATCCATCAAACTCTATAAATAGAGGAGACCACCATTCATTTTGGGCATTCAACATTGACCTAGAATCTAGAGAAGTCAGAAGCTCCGACAATCAGAGAGTCAAAATCCAGAGAATTCAGAAGCTCCGACAAATCCAGAGAATTCAGAGGCATCTTAGCTCCGACAATCAGAGAGACCTAGAGTTCAGAAGATTCGAAGACTACAGAGTTCAAGAAGCTACAGTTTAGAAGATTCGAAGACTACAGAGTTCAAGAAGCTACGAGCCGAATATCTTCAATAAGCTATGAGCCAAAGACCTTCAAGAAGCTATGAGCCGAAGACTTTCAAGAAGCTACAAGCTGAAGATCTTCAATAAGCTACAAGTCGAACACCTTCAATAAGCTACAAGCCGAAGACTTTAAATAAGCTATAAGTTGATGATCTTTAATAAGCTACAAGTTGAGGACCTTCAAGAAGCTACAAACCAAAGACCTTCAAGAAGCTACAATCTGAAGACCTGAAATAAGCTACAAGTTGAAGACCTTCAATAAGATACAAGCTGAAGACTCCAAGAAGATCGACAAGCTAGCAGGCCGATCATCCAAGAAAATCAACAATCCCAAAGATTAAAGTCGACATACTCGAGAGAAAGTATAAGAGGATAAGTATTAAAGACTGTAACACTTATACAAAATCAATTCATTTCCTCGTATCAAATTTCACCTATATTGAACTTTCGTGTGAAAAGTTATTAAATTTAAGATTAAACTATAAATTTAGTACGGAATTTTTCATTATTATATCTATTTAGTTCGGAGTTTCAATCACATTTTTTAATTTTTTATTATTTCCTTTCTAATTTGTCTCTATCATTTAATTCATTATGATAAGAGTGATAACTTGGCACCACAAAGTAAGATAGCTATATAAAATAAAAAAGCCTTGGTAGAAATGAAACCAAAAATTAACTCTTAAATTAACTTTTTTTTTTTTTAACTAATGTAAATATTTGACATCTTAATTAACTACACAATTTTATATTCGATTTGACTTAATTAGATAATTTCATGACTAAATTTTGAATTATATTGGATTTGACTTAATTAGATAACTTCATGGCTAAATTTATAATTATTAATTACAGCTTAAAATATTCACATTATTTTCCATAAATTAAATATCTTTGTATTATATAAAACCGTTTTTAATATTTATTATTACCTAACTTGGAGATAAGTTCACGGACCATCTAAATTATCTGAATTTGAAGCATATAAAAAAGAAACCTCCTCTTGATACAGTTACCAACAAATAATAATAATAATAATAATAAATAAATAAATAAGTTCATTGATGACGTTGGAATGCACAAAATATTGCCTTAATTTCATTTTTAAGTAGTGACTTTTAATCAAACCCAACCCATTTTTTAAGTCATTTCCCTAATATTGTTGGTCCCAACTTCAAGTGATGGTAAAAAACCAATAAATAAATATATATATATATATATATATATATATATATATATATTTTAAATGATTTTTATTCATGTATCTAAACTTTCAAAACATTTTGTTTTAATTGTTTTAACTAATGAATATGTTGTCATCAATTATTTTATAAATAGATGACGTCATTTCCAATGTTTATATCAACATGAAGATGTATTAAAGTCATAATTTTTTTTTTAAATTAAATTCAAATATTAGTATAAATATTTTGAAAGTTTAGAATCTATCAAACTTCATTCCATTTAGAAATAAAATATAAAAAAAAAAGAGTAAAATAACATGTTTTATGTATTGACGACCAATACGTTTGTGGTTCGAATCTCTCATCTAAAAAAAAAAATCCAAAAAATCCTCAATATTCAACCCAACTTTGGTAGGTGGGTGATTTTTTTTTTTGACAAAGGTATTTAATTAATGCCGAAAATGAACTCATGACCTCTTAATCAAGAGCACAACTTTATGCAATGGAGCTATGTTCGGTTTGACATTTTTGTGGGTCCAATTTGGACGATAATAATACATTTAAATTCATGTCTCGTGCGTGGTTTATTGCACCGGTGCAGGTTTTAAATCATTCATGTTCCGTGCGTGGTTTGTTGCACAGGTGCAAGATCAATCAACCTCACTCTAGACTATCTAGGTGATGCGCTCACTCACCCGTTGCTTGTTGTTTGATATTTTTTTTTGAAAATCTGCAACCCAAAAAAATAACTTTGCTTTTGGTATAAAAATCACAATGAAAAAGTTGTTCGAATTTTATTATTTTTATATTATTTTGTTTTCTTAAATGGGTATGTGAATTTCTTTCGATCATTTTATTTTTTTGAATTAACGTGTCAATCTCTTCTAAACGATTAACACCAACTTACTTGTACACCACGTTTCAATTACCTATCAACTTTGAATAACTTTTATAAGTGGGAGACTTATAACAATCATTTCCCCTTCCTTGCCTAAGTCATATGAGAATAATTCCTCAAGAATAATCATAATTTTTTAGACAATTAAATTGAAATGTAATTTTTTTAATTTGTGAAGTCAACCATATTATCTCTAATTTTCTAATGGATCTATATTTAATTTGAATTGGTTAGCATTCTAGATATTAATAAACAAATTTTATTGTAATACGTGCAATTTTTATCTCAATATCAAATGTTTTTAGTGGGCACAATATAATTGAAATTTTGTTCTCATTCCATAACTTCATTTCAATTCATTTCCATTCTCATTTTTATTAAGTGTACAACACTAAATATATACTATTATATAAAAGGAGTTGTATGAGTCTAGGAGAAACTTTATGTTCTCATTTTGTCCTTTTAATTAGGAGAGAAACACAATATAATCACTTTATGTTCTCATTTTGTCCTTTTAATTAGGAGAGAAACACAATACAATATAATGAAAATTTTGTTTTCATTTAATTTTGTACTTTAATTTATAACGAAAATTTTGTTTTCATTTAATTTTGTACTTTAATTTAAGCTGAATTTATACTAAATGGTCTCTAGTGTAATAGGTGATTCTCAAATTGGTACTTGTTGTCGGCATTTTGGTTTGTTGGTCGGGCCCTCGAGCTGGGCTTCCGAGTATGTATTCGGGTCAGATCTTGTTGTTGATCTTAGTCTTCGAAAGACTGGTAAGGAAGAGAAACAAAGCACCAATTTGAAGAGGTCAGATAAGTCAAGGGTTAAGTTCGAATTAGAATGACTTACCAAGCTTTACATCCAAAGGAAGGGACTTAGAATCAAAGGAAAAATGGTTTGAAATCCCCTTCTTGGAGGATTTAACTATGTATATATAGGCACAAGCATCAGAGAGCACGTGTCGTTTAAAGAGGGACACGTGTCGTCATGATGGGACATATTCGAGACTATTGAAGTAGTGCTTAGTGCTCCTTTCTACATGCACGCAACGAAGATTGAGGTCAATGATGAGTTGCTGAATTTGGATCCACGCTTGGAGAGCTGTTTGGTTGGGTCTGCGCTTGGTGGGCCGCTAGGTCTTGCGCTCTAGCGAACCTTCTCTTGGGCCTGTGCTCTATGGGTCGTCAGGGTCCACACTTGACATGTCGTTTTCTTGGGGTCGACGCTTTGATAAGTAGTTGGGCAAGTAAGTCCAAGTGGGCTCGATTCTGTCCTGAGGGCTGACTTGAGGGCCTGTCTCATTCGTTATTCATGACAGTTCCGGTTCGATCTAGATCCACAGATTGAGCTGATGTCAACCCATAACCGTACTTAATCTTTTGAAAATATAAATTTTACCTTTAATGTTACTAAAAATTCTCAATTAGGTCATTCCATAAAAAAAATCATCAAAATTGTAAATAAAAAGTAGATGTTGCATCAAATGATTGTTTTGTTAACATATTTAGACATGTGAACATGAAATTCAACCCACTCGCATCAAAATATGACCAACCCATTTATAATTGTTTTTTTTTTTCCTTTCTTTTATAAATTGCATGTTCAAGTGGCATGCTCACGTGTCTAAATATGTTAATGAAATAATAATTTAACCGCAAATAAGTATTTTAATAACAATTTTTAATTGATTTTCTTTAGTAATGACCTAATTGAAAATTTTCAATATATTAAAGTAAAATTGAGAAGATTAAGAACTAAATTGATAATTGATAATGACCTAAAATATTAGAGACTATTTGATAAAGGGGCAATTGCATACGTGACAATCCATGACAAAATAATAGAAAATCTAGTACAATTTAAAAGTATTTGTAAATATTGCACAATTTTATCCATGATAGAAGTCTATCGCTGAATGTTTGTTAATAAACTATAGAAATAGTCTCAATGATAGAGGTAATATCATTGGTCTATCACTCAATGATAAAGGAGGCAATATCACTGATTTATTAGTGATATAAGTCTATCGCTGATAAAGTATAAAAATTTGTCATATTTGCAAATAAGAAAAGTGAAAATTTTACTATGAAATAACCATCTACTGCAATTTCTCCTCGATAAATTTAGCCCTTTAATTTTTGTAATGTTCGTATTTTATTCTTTATTTCTCTTAAATCATACCATTATCTTTTCAAAGGAGTAAAACTTAGTTGCAGGCTTGGGCTACAACTATCTTTTGCAGCTCAGGCACGTGGCAGATTTTGATTGACCAAGTATTATGTTATTTAAAAAATCATATTTAATGCGTCACGCCACTTCAACTTTTGTTTCCCTACTTTTTTTTCCTTTTTCCATGGCTTTTAATTTCCTATTTTGCCATTCCCTATTCAATCCTCTCCAATATCTTTTTTTTTATATCAATGATTTAAATTTTTTTAAAAAGAGATTGACAATTTTTAATAATAATAATAATAATAATAAGATCTAAAACTTCACAATTGAAAATGTTTACTAAAATTTGGCAGTAGCAAATCATAGATAAAAAAAAATCCTGCGATAATTTTTAATAATAATAATAATATCTAAAACTTCACCATTGTCCAACATCCTATGACATTTTTTAATAAAATTCCTCTTTCCTCTTCTATCTAATTTTTTTTTTTTTTTAGTATTATTATTATTTTTTTTTCATTTCAAGTTTTCAACTCAATTTCATTTCATTTATCATAAAATAAATTATTAACTATTACCTTTCTAAAATTCTGCAATAAAATTCATATTTCCTCTTCTATCTAATTTCTTTTTCATTTCAAGTTTTCAACTCAATTTCACTTCATTTATCATAGAATAAATAATTAACTATTATCTTTCTAAAATTTTGCTATGCTATTAAGCATAAGGAGAAATTAAGAAATGTTTACTAAGATTTGACAGTAGCAAATCATCCATAAAAAAAGATATTAGAGAGAATTGAGGAGAGAAGGGCAAAATTGAAAATTGAAAGTTATGGGGAAGTGGAAAAAATGAAAGAAAAAAAAGCGTTGAAGTGACTTGAGACATTAAATATGATTTTTTTAATTAAAAAAAATAACATAAAACCTGGCCAATCAAATTCTAGCATGTTGCTGGGCTGCAAAAGATAGTTGTAGCCCAGCCAAGGATGAAAATATCCGTGAATATGTCGATATATCCGTGGATATATCCGTAAATGGGAGGCTTCAATATAGATATTAAAGGGTAATGGATATATCCAATATCTTTTATAAATACTCATAAAACATTTTAATATGAATCTAGATACTACTAACTAGATCTATAGCTTAGATGGAAAGTAAAACAACTTAAATATTAATTTAAATATATTTTTTAAAAAAAATTGATTTACAGAAATATTCATGGATATCGATATTTTATCGATATATCCATGGATATATCCGTAAAATTAAAATGCCGATATCAACATGGATATCGATATTTTCATCTTTGAGCCCAGCCTCCAACTAAGTTTTACTATTTTCAAAGACTAAAAAACATTATTTTAACGACATCACCATCAATATATATATTTTTTTTTTACATATGTAAGTGGATAATCGAATCCATAACCTCTTGATCATTAATCTATACAATATATCAGTTGAACTTTACACATATTTGGCATAACCGTCAATACTTGTGATAATGTTAATAAATTGAAATTTCTAATTATTTTTAGTTTTAAATCTTACCATAATTAACACGTGCAGTGCCAACTAACTGGTAGCTAAAAATGACAGAATGTTTAGGTAATGAAGTTACTTTGGCATTGAATTCTTCTCTCAAAAGTCAAAATTTAGCATTGAAGACATGGCTTTGAAGGTTATGATCTTGCAAAGGGACCATTATCAATGTCCCATGAAATTTGATAAGAAAAACCAGATTGAGATAAAAAAATGAATATATAAATTTCTACTTACATTCCCTTCTCCTACAACCTCATTTCTTGACCAAGTTTAGTTTTGAAATAACTGCAGCTGCCTGATCAACCCCCAACAAGAAATAAGGATGCCTCAGAGCAGCGGCAGCCGATAAACGCCCCCTTCCGCCTCTCTCCGAAACGAGCTTCGTCGCAAGATCCCACCCTCTCCCCGAGTCGAGATCGAGTATCGTCAAATCGGGCTTTGTTCTTGTTTTCTCCCTCCATTTATTCAAGTCATATCCATAGTTCTTAATTTCCATGTTGAAATTCTTCAACCCAGCACTACTCCTCAAGTTTGGTACTGCCATTTGCATAAGCACAATACCAGCAGAATACATGTCAAACAAATCAGGGCTGTTCAGCTGCAATCATATTAAAACTAAACAGTTTCAATAAACAGCATGGATATCATTCTATGGATGAATATGAAAATGTTAAATTATAAGTTTAGGGAACAGCACATGGATATCATTCTAGAGATGAATATGAAAAGGTTAAATTACAAGCTTCATCCCTGAACTTTCAGATTTGTGTCAAATAAGTCCATGAACAGTAAAAAGCGTCTAATAAGTTCATAAACTATCGATTTTGTGTCTAATAAGTCTTTGAACTTTCAATTTTGTGCCTAATAAAACCTTGATCTATTCGTTTTTTTTTTAAATTCACAAACCTATTGGACAAAAAATTGAAATTTTAATGTTCAATTACATAAGAAATCCAAATTTATGTCTAAAAGATTCGTTAATTTTGATTTTTTTTAATATGTCAGGGACTTATTAAACACAAAATTGAAAGTACATGAATCTATTTGACATTTTTAAAGGTCCTTAAGTTCAAAGACCTACTAGACACAAAATGATAGTTCATAGACCTATTAGACACAACCATGAAAGCACGTAGACAAAAGATTCATGAAGATCAGCATATATACCTGCCAGAGTATAGGAGAAAAAAGTGCTGCAATGGGAGCCGGAGGAGGGCTAGGTGTTTCTTCAGGCATGACGTACAGCTCGGGAGGACAGTAGTCGGGATCCAGCAAAGCAAGATTCGGTACGTAGTTCTTGCCGATTCGGAGGTCGGTGGCTGCCCCGAAATCTATAATCTTAACCTGTCCTTTCTTGGTTACTACTAAGTTTGCTGGCTTTACATCCCTGTGAACAATGCCTGTGTCATGGATCTTCTTCAATGATGTGATGATTTGACGCAGGATTTGCTTGATTATCAATGCATTTCTTTCGACCGAGTTCACGCCTCGTAAGACACGTCCGAACATAAGAGCTTCCAAGTTTACGGGGAAGCTTCTATCTTTCATGTAATCACCAAGAGTCCGATCTCCCTGTCATATTGACCATCATTGAGATCAACATATTGGTTTTGAAAGTTGCCTCCAACTTAATTCTTAATTATAAAGTTCAAGTTTAGCTTAATTGAAATGTAATAATGTATAACGCGTCCGAGTCTAATGTTATTGGGAGATCTTGTGTTCAAAAACTTACAATGTCGCTACCTGTCCATTTCGTATACCTATGTTGTAATTCAAGATTAATATTCAAAAGTGCACGTCAACTTGAGCATAGCTCAACTGGTTGGCATATGTCCTCGACCAAGGAGTCAGAGGTTCGAAATCTCCCACCCCACATGTTGTTGAACTAAAAAATATATATATCCGAAAGTGCATAGTGTTGGATAATACAACTAATGATGAAGGGTCCGTTTATAACCATTTTTTGTTTTTTGTTTTCAGTTTTTTTAAAAACAAAAAGAAAAAAAAAAATGTTTGATCATTTTTTATTTTATTTTATGTTTTCTTTAAAATGAATAGCAAACTATTTTTAGAATATTATTTCATCTAATATATGTACGGGTTAAATTGACTCAAGATGTTTCGAACGTTGAACATCATTAACCAACAAATGTTCTATATATATTTTTTAAGGATATTTTTCTAAGCAATTAATTTGAAGTTCAAGGGCTTAAATGAAAAATTTCAAAGTCTAAGAGGTATTGAAACCTTCCTTGAGGATATTTTATATAATTTAACTTATTTTAAAAGCGTTTTTCTAAAGAATATTTTAAAAAGTAATATTTCGTTTAAATATAAAAAAAACGGAAACGGAAACGCGTTTTTTAAAACCTTTTTTTTTTCATTTTTAGTTTTTCTAAAGTATTTTAAAAACCAAAAACTGAATTAGTTACCAAACACATCCATTTTTTAAAAACTAAAAAAAAAAAGGAATTGGTTATCAAATAGGCCCTAAGTTGTTGGTTAAATTATGACTTAACATATTTTATTTTTTTTAAAATTAATTGATCTATTTGACATAAATTTGAATCTTTTATCCCATAGAACTCTAAACTTTCAATTGTGTATCTAATAGATATGTAGAGTTTAAAAAATGTTGAATAGGTCAAGGACAACAAACGAAATTGAAAATTCAGGGACTTATTAGACACAAAAAAAATTTATAAGACCCGAAATTTGAAGTCTAAGAACCTATTCGACACTTTTTAAGGTTCGGAAAACTATTAGACACAAAATTGAAAATTCAAGAACGTATTAGACACATTAACGTTTAGGGACCAAATAGACACAAATCTGAAAGTTCAAGGACTAAACTTATAATTTAGCCTAATTTGTTCTACAAAATGATCTGTAAGTACCTCGAATTTCCAAACGAGCCATTTTCCTCCTGCAGAGAACTGCTTGCTTTCTCTATCAGCAACAAAACTGCCAAGAAAATCAGCACAAGTTTCAGGCGCTGCTCTTGAAAGTCTGTAGTTAAACCACTCTTCATATTCCCCAAACTTTTCAGCTCCTTTAACTCCCACCTTAATCTGCAAATTACCATCAAACAAAGCAAAATTAACTACATCTTCATTTGTTCTTTTCACATCTAAGGTGTGTTTGGGAGGGTTCCAAGTTCAAACATACTTCTCCAATGCCCAAAAGCACTTCTCCCTCAAAATATTAACATACAAAGTGTTTTTGGAAGAAGTCAAAAGCACTTGAAGCATTTGGGAAAACACCTGTATTTTCAAGAGTACCAAACCAAACATTTATTCTAGAAGCATGATAAAAACCCAAACACACAACTAGAATAATATTTAAATATAAAAGATAAAAGCGGTACAATCTAACCCCAAGTGTTCAAGGCACTTGGAACCTCTCTTGAGTATTCAGACTCTCATACTCGAGTTTGTACTCACTAAGGTCCCGTTTGATAAAGATTTTGTTTTTAGTTTTCTGTTTTTGAAAATTGTGCCCGTTTTCTTACCATTATTTTTACCATGGTTTCCACTTTTCTTAGCCAAATTCCAAATTTCAAAAAACAAGTTTTTAAGAACTACTTTTAGTTTTCAAAAATTAGCTTGGATTTTTAAAAAATAGATTACAAAGCTGAGAAATTTATGGTTGAAATTAGTGTTTATAAGCTTAATTTTCATAAACTAAAAACCAAAATCGCTAGGCCTAAACAACTCCACAGCCCCCACCTCCATCCTTTCCCCCACACTCTATTCATAACACATCCCTCCAAGTCCCAACAAACTTCTTAACTAATTACCAATATACCCTTTTAACACCCTAATAATATTCCTAATTCTATCCTAATATCATTTCTATCAAAGCACTACATTATCAAGCACTTTTAACTAAACTACTTACAATGAAACTACTTTTGCTAAAAACTCTCAAACACACCATTAAACAAGTTTGAAACAGGCATCCAAAAGCATTGGCATTGAGAGAGTTTACCTTTTTAAGAATCACCTTGTCCTTCCCATCCAATTCCAAATCCCTGCTGGTTCGCTCTTCAATCTTCACATTCTTGGGAAGAAATGCACCCGAATAAACAACTCCAAACGACCCCTCTCCCAATTTCCCTCCAATCACAAAATCAGAGCTCTTCAAGCTTCTTCTTCCCACCAAACTGTCCAGCCCTAGCTGCAGAGGAGCCAGAAGGTACGTATCAATGGCGCCAAAGAGAACCCCTGGTCGAGCAGTGAGATAAACCCAAATGAGCCCAGCAAAAACCACGAAACCCCATTTCTGCAAATCGTTCAATTCCCCAGAGAATCGTTGAAATTGAACATACCCAGATTGCAAAACCGGAAGCTGGTCGACTTGGAGAGGGTCGTCGAAGCTATCGATGAGACGATCGGAGATGTCGGCGAAGAATGAGGCTCGGCACTTGCTGGGCGGCGGCTTGGATCGGAGAGTGGCGGCGAAGAGGGGGAGTTCGGATTGAGTGGGTTTGAGAGGGGAGAAGCGGGTTTGGGGGCTGGAAATTGCAAATGGGAAGAAGAGAGAGGCCATGGTCATGGCGTCGAGGCAATGGGCCTCGCGATTTCATCTTTTTACGAA
Organism: Herpetospermum pedunculosum; assembly: GCA_028017165.1. Lineage (NCBI taxonomy): Eukaryota > Viridiplantae > Streptophyta > Magnoliopsida > Cucurbitales > Cucurbitaceae > Herpetospermum > Herpetospermum pedunculosum. The sequence goes on from CM051525.1 coordinate 60,263,467, forward strand.
GTGGGAGTGTGGCGTCGAGGGCAGTGGCTGACTGACTGGCTGGACTGAGGCCGCGTGTCTTTATCGAGTTTATCCTCTTCTTCTTCTTCTTTAAGGATCATCAAACTAATTGAATGGAAGTCTAAAGTATTTTCATTTTGTGTTTGGTTTATGTTGATTAGTGTTTGGGTTAGTTTATATTTTTATCAAATGAAATGAAATGGCTTTTTGAGTGAAGATTTATAAGTGTTGGTTTGGTTTGATGATTTGCATATACTTAGGAATAGAAGATGTCAGAATGAGATGTCTGGTAATAAGATGTCGAGTAATCATTAATGTTTGTATGTTTGTGTTTGATAGTGATGTCTGATAATCAATAATTCATTAATGTTTGTATGTTTGTGTTTGATAGTGATGTCTGATAATCAATAATGTTTGTGTTTGGTGCTGAGAATGTCATCATATTTTCATAGGAATAAATTATAAATAATGAATGGTTGCTAGTTAATTCATTTTATTAAGTCAAATTATTTAAAATATTTGTAAGCAATTAGATTTAAATTTAATCTTCATTCATTAATAACTATATAATTTCAGGTGGTTGATTTTATTTAAGAATCGATCTTAATAATTTTCCTCAAATAAATTTATTTAATAAATTTATATAAATTTGTAATTCTAATTATTTAGTAGAATAATAAAATGGAAGAAATAATGATCAATGTTATATAGTTTAATAAAATTGTACGAGTTTTATATTGAGAATTGAAGAATAACAAAATGTTGGAAAAGAAAGAAAGAAAAAAGAAAGAAACCCTATGCGATAACCCAAAACCTATGTGATAGCTATGCGATCGCATAGGTTGCTGGCTATCGCATAGCTATGCAATAACCCCAAACTTATGCAATAGTTATGTGATCACTAATTATGCGATAACCCCAAACTTATGCGATAGTTATGCGATCGCATATGTTGCTGGTTATCGCATAACAACTTATGCGATCGCATATGTTGCTATGCGATCCTAGTTTAGATGAATAAATAAACTGAAATTGAATGAGAAGAAGGATGACATAATTGTAGAAAAAAAAAAATATATAAATAAATAAACTTGTGCTGAAAAAACGTAAAAAAAGAAAAAAGAAAAAAGAAAGAAGAAAAAAGAAAGAAGAAGATAAAAAAAAAAGAAAAGAAGAAGATGACATACCCTGTAGCTTTCGGCTTTCGCACAAAGTCATCAAATTGAAATGTCATCAGAAAGCTTTTTCTTGTGATGCCCGGGCTTCAGGTATGCCCGAGCATAAATTCAAAAATTGCAAACCAAACGTGGTCATGGCTATCAGATGTCCATTCTCATCCTGATGTCCACCTTCAAAGACGTCAACCAAACGACCCCTAAGTACTTGTGGATGCTTAATATTGACAAGGTGTGATTTTGTTAAGGTATAATAGGTAAAGTAATTGAAATTAACAAAAAAAAAAAATGAGTTATTCAAACATTATCATTGAGACTCGTTCTCTTTAGGCTACTCAACTCATTCGAGGTGAAAGAGAAATTATAAGTGAATTTGGTACATGTATTGATGGCATCCAATTTTGATCAAAGTTCATTCCTCCAGCATGTTTAACAGTCTTCAAATTTTGCAACTCATTGTTTAGCGGTCAACAAAATCTAATGTATCTACATTGTTGTGGTTCACTTAATTTTCTAAGTAGTTATTGTTAGTAATTTGAGAAGAATTTCTCCCATGTAGTCCATGAGGTTTTTTTTCATTCTTTAATGAAACTCTATTTTAACAAGTTGGACGAGCTCTCTCACCTACGTTGGTGGGTCTAGTGTAATTATATGCCTACACTAACCAATTAGTACTATTTTATAATTTCATGTAATTATATGATTGTCATACTTTCTTAACTACAAATCATTATAAAATAGTACTAATCGATTAGTGTAGGCATATAATTACATGAAATTTAACCCATAATGGTGTTATTTACTTCTACTTTAGAAATTGTAGGATTGGTTTTTAAGATCCACGATTAAAATGTATTGTCCAATAAGATACGTCAAATTAGCAAAATCGTATAGTTTAATAGTTGATTTTACAATTTTTTTTAAAAATGTTAGATTAGAAAATTTAGCCATGAATGTAAACACGTAAATGCATCTACAAGAGGTATAATTCTTCAAAAATATTTGATATAACTTTAATTCACAATCATATCGAGTGTTTCAGGTAATAATGACACAATTTGTCGAAAATGTCTAAAATGCGCTACTTGGACACCACTTAAAAAATAATAGATAAAAAGTTAATGTGATTGATTGATTTTTACGCTATATCAATTTGTTATTTTGTTTATAGCATATCTCAATCATATCCCAAATTGGTTATTTATATTTAATTATTTTTTTATTTTTTATTCTTTTTATTCTTTTTATTTAATTTTATTTTGAAACCACCTCAATCTTTTTTCTCTCTCCTCCATGCTTTACCATTTCTTCTTCATATATATTGTCTTTATATATTATAATTCAACATATACATATACTCTGTTTATATGCATTAAATAACCATATATACTAAGTTTATATATATTAATCTAATATATATACTAAAACAAATTCAAGTTGAATTATATACCACATATTATTAAATATTTTTCGCATATTATTAAATATAACATAGAATGAACAATAATATATACCTCATATTATTAAATTAAAATATATCTCACGTTTATGAAACATAGAAGTAGAAAAAAAATCCTAAACAACAACAACTTTAGACGTCGCCGTCGAATGGGGAAGAGAGCAACGTGAAAGCTAGTGGAGAGAGAGAAATGGAGGAGAACGGAAGAAGCGACGGTGGTAGCAATGCCCACTAGTGGTCGTTGGGACATAGGCACCACCACAAGTATGGTTCATTGCTGGAGATTAGAGGATTCGTCGTTGGAGTCGTGGTCAGTTGCAACGGTGTCGTTGAGAAAGCTTGTGAGTCATCACCAGAGAGTGTTGAGGATCGTCTGGCTGGTATGCGCACGTCAGAGTCGTGTTAAAGAGATATTTGTTTTCCATTGTCGAGGATTTGCGCCGCTGCCAAAAGGGTTGTAGTGAATTGTCGTTGGAGAAGAGAAACATCAAATCTGGCTTTGTACTCATATGTTGCTACCGCTCGAAATGCGCCGCCACTCGTTGGCAAGATAGCATCGTCACTCGCTGTTGTGAGAAACTAAATGTAATAAAATAGTTGGAGAAGATGAACGAGACGACTATGTGAGAGAAGATAGAATGATCATTAAATTTTTTTTATTAGGAAACCATTGAAAATAAATGTGAGGAAACAACTCATGAATATGATCGATGAATGATGAATCACATTAATTGTGATTTTTAAATTCTATACCTAAAAATCGTTATAAAAGATTTTTTTTTTTTTTTAGTACATTAGGGGTAGAGGAACACACATGTGTCAGTTGAGCCATGCTGACTTTGACATTAAAATATATATATATATATATGATTTATTTTATTGTATGTAAGAGTATTTTGATAAGAAAAATATTCAACAAAAGACATCCTACTAAAATCCCAATAATAATAATAATAAAGTTTATAAAGACATTTTTTAAAATGTTCCCTTAAAAGCAGCCATTTGGCACATTATCTCCCATGAATATGAGGTTCGCAATTGGGCCTAAAATGGCCCACGTAACTATGAACCCAATTTCAGGCCCAAAGGTGACAAATTCTCAACGGCGACGAACGACGATAGCATTCATCGGCTCCGATTGTTCGAACTTCTCAGTCACAGTGAAGGTTTCACCATGTGCGACTCTCTTCCGTCGCTCCCCTTCACATCTTCCATCAAATTTCAACGATTAGGGTTCACCCAACTCGATTCTCATTCCCCTCTTCTTTCAAATTTCTTCAATTCTGGTTCTCCAAGTGTTAAAAATGGCTGCCTCCTCTTCTCTCCGAGGACAAAAGTCTCTAAAACCTTGAGCGCATTTGCACCTAAGCGAAATCGGTTCAGCGGCGAGTTAAGATTGAAAGGGGAAGACGAAAATCTTCTCGACGTCGAACCAAGTCGGAGCGCTGCAAATTTAGACGATATCGACGGGAATTTCAGAGATAGAATTGAGAATGATTCTGACGAAGGACGGGGCGATGGTGCAGCAGCTTCATCCGGGTTGGAATTTCTCGATCAGAAGGATGGTGGAGTGGGTAAGAAGAAGGGCTTGAACAGGGGAAGAAGCTCTGAAGGAGAAAGGGATTTGGTTCCCATTGAAGATAAGGTTGCAGAAATGGAGAAGGAATTGGAAGGGGAGAGTGAGAAGGTAGCGTTGCGCAAAAGGAGGCAAGTGATGAGGAGATCGAACATGTTGGCAAAGCAAGTGATCAGCATTCAAAGTGCGCTTAGCTTGGGTTTTGTATCGCAGCTCTGGGTTGATACCGCCGCTGTAAGTGACACTGTTCTATTCTAATTGTAGCTCAATTATATGTTTTCAAGTATAGACATTGAAGATATGCAAGCTCAGAACGACATCAAGTTTTTGTGGCCTATCCGAGCATATAGCGCAATGGATAAGACACCAATTACAATTCGATACTTTGATCCCCATCTCTGCAATTGTTGAACTTGAAAGTCATGCGCTCTAATCAAATATTCATATAATTAAATGTATTTTAACTCATCAACTTAAGCTTTACGGTTGATAGATGATTTAATATTGTACGAACTCCTGAGATGTTATGTCCTCTCAAATTAATATTGATTCCATAGTGTGAGGGATTATTAAAGTATTGATATAATTAAATTTACCGTAACCCAATAGCTAGGTGATTGGTGATTTAATGCTTTTACTCTAATTGTCATGTACAGTGGATGGTAACTTCTGTAGAAGTGAAGCCAAACTTGCTTTCTGGAGAATCAGAATGGTTTCTTCTTGAAGATATTAGCCAGGTACCGTGTCCCCCTAACTGCTTCATTCATGTGTACTTTCTCTGTACGTCGATGGAGTAACGATTTTGTAGAAAGATGTGAAGATTGAAACTACATGTCCGAGATCAGATGGTAACAAGAATTCTATGATTCTCTACGGTTTAGGAATTGTAGATTGATGCATATAGTTAACATGGAGATGAACTGAGGCTTACAATTTTCAGTCTTTTTGATAGCTTCCTAAAATTAGATGTTGTGGGTCTAATGCTTCATTGCCATGGCTCTCCTTGCATCCACTTTAGACACTTCCTTCAGCCTTCTTAGGGAACCATGTAATAAAATGCCTAGTTATAAGGGACATTCATGAATGATATGGTTTGAATCAGTAGGATCTCTTTGAAGGACCTAAGAAGCACAAACACTTTAGTTTGGCTAACGTGTCTGAGACACTGACATGTGTCAGATACTTGGACACTCTGACACTTGTTGGACACGTATCGGGCACTTATTGACAGTACCCTAGTTGTACAAAGTTAATATGGATCCAACATTTGTTAGAGATTAGAGATGAATGTTGAACACTTGTTAAGCAGACTAAGTAGACACATAATAATATAGGACAAAAATAATAAATTTTGAGAGCCAAATACATCAAACTCATTTTTTTTAAGCATATAAATTTCATTGACTTTGAATTTCCTTCTCGTAGAAATTATAAAAATGATATATATATATATATATATATATATATATTTATATTTAAATGTATATTTTAATAAACGTGTCATTGTCATGTCCGTGTCCTAGATTTTTAGAAAATGGTGAGTCGCCGTGTCGTGTTGTATCTATGTCTCGTATCCGTATCCGTGCTCCTTAGTGTCTAAGGACTCTGGCTATCTTTTATGTCCAATGTCCAAGTTTGAACTTATGCACATATTATTTTTCTTTTAATTTCTAATAATCTAACCCATTGCAGGTTGGTGATGTTGTACTTGTCCATGATGAGACAGTGATGGAGAATGAATTCAAAATGGCTGGATTGGAAACACTGGTACACTTTTTATTTATAGAAGAAAAAGTCTTCTTTTGGGAACGATAGTGCTTGGTTTTCTAGATAGAAAGTTGCTTTCAAGTTGGAAAGAGAGTACCCAAATTTGTGGTTTGTTTTTTGAAATTAACAGTTAAGTATTTGCTAGGTAGGATACAGAGTAGTTACACCTGGTCGACGGAATATTGGAAAGGTATCTATTTACTCAAGAAACCTCTGGATTCTAGAATAGTTACTTATTGCTAGTTTCTCATCCATCTCAAAATTTCGTTGTTAGATACGTGGATACACTTTCAACATTAACTCGGGCGCTGTTGAATCTCTGGAACTTGATTCATTTGGATATTCCTTTCTTCCTTCCAGCCTGGTAAGTGATGTAATCTTTGTAAATGCATTGCTGCATATGCCCACAAATACGAAGATTTGTTGCTTTTAGTTTGCATCTATTGATCTCTTTACTGAACATCATGTCCTTTCGAAGTTGACTTTAAATTTCATGAGACTATTTCAGGTGAGTACATATGCTTTGTTTGTTGAGGATGTGTTGGAAGTCATATCCGATGTGGTTGTTGTACATGAAGATGCAGCATCACGCATTCAAAGGCTGACAAAGGTACCACCTCTATGTGTTTAAATTTCCCACTATATATATATATATTTTGGGTAAGAAATCGAGCTTTCATTGAAAAAAAATGAAAGAATATACAAGTCATACAAAAAACAAGCCCGACAAAAGTCCCAAACAAACTACAAAAGGAACTCCAATCCAACAAGATCAAACTAAGATCATAATTACAAAAAGGCCTAGTGACTGACGACCACAATGAGGTGTTAAACCTAACCACCTTCCAGATCTTATCACAAGACCGCTCTTTCTCTCTAAAGATCCTATTGTTTCTCTCAATCCAAATCCCCCACAAAATGGCAAAGAAACTAGTCTGCCACAAAACAGTGCCCTTCTCACAAAAAGGCGAACCCATGAGCACTTCCTCAATCGAAGCATGATTGCTTTTTTTTGCTTTGCTCCCCTTTCTTGTGCTGAAGACTGGCGGCAGACTAGTTTGTGAAATATGTAGTAGTTGACTAGTAGGTTAGAGGAAATAACTTTATTTTGGGTGACTCTACATCTTCTAGGGAAATCTGTGAGATTGGAGATCAATTAGAAATCAATTTCAAACCTTGAAGACCAAACATGTCACTTTTTAAATCTCAAAGATAAAAAATGTTCATTTTAAAAATTCAGGGACCAAATAGAAATGAAGGTCAAATTTAAGGAACTAAAAGCGTATTTTACCCTTATTCTTTTCAATTTATTGTTGATTTGGAAATTTTCTAAGTTCGGTGGTTTGAAAAATCAATAGAATTTTGAAAACTTATTCGGCAAAGTTGGCTGATTTGTCTTATTTTTATAATATTTAATGGGAAAATGCAAATTGACACAACAAAATCAAGAAGAACAAATATGTTAGGATACCCCTAACAAGAATACATAACATATATTGCAAGATAAACGATAACTATACCATACGATAAACTAAGTGTTCGAGGTACTTGGCCCCTCCCTCTTGAGATCATCTCAAGCCCTAATTCACTCACCAAAATATTGCTTACCTTTCTCATTCCCCACTCTCTCTATTTATAACCAAATACTCTAACAACTTCTCTAGCTAATCACTAATATACCCATATAATACCCTAATAACAATCCTATCACAATACCAACGAAAGTAGGCACGTCCACAACAAGAACGCCCATAATCAACCATAAGTCATTTGAAAAAGGGAGCCACTTATTTAAGTTCAGTGTCCAGTTTTGTTCGATGAAATTGAAAGGTTAAGGTTAAAAATATAAAGTACTCCTAACGGTCGACTTACTCAAACCTATATGGTTGGTTATACCAGGGATTCTTAGGCACCCAGAATGTGGGGAACTCGTTAGATGACCTTGAAGAACTTTACGAGTTCGAAAGACGGAGATTTGACCAGGACAATTGGAGTAACAAACGTAGTTACGACGGTAAAAGATTTCGTAGGAGCAGCAGGGAGGCCAATGATGATGATTTGGGGCTTCCAATGGATTATCTCTGAATCTGATCTCAGGTTTTTCACTCCCACTTGTACATTACATCTTTGGTCTCCTCTAAATTCTTGAATGAATACTGCATTTGGTGGATTGAGTGTTGAGAACTTGGAGTCTGAAGTATATCATCTCCCAAATTATGGAATCTTCCTCCATGTGTTGCCCACCAGTTGAACTGATGACACCTCTTTTTACATTCTTATGTGTGTTTGTATATATTGTGATTGTAGATACTAGAACCTTATATTATATGTGTATAGAACTTAGAAGTGAGAAGTTCATTATGAAATGAGCAGAAATTAGCATGTCCTTTAACTTTTGACTGTTCCATTTTAGTCTATTGTTTTCTGCTTTGTTTTAATCTCTGAACCCTTTGTATATAAAAAAAAATAAGGGGAAAATAAATTCTCCCTTGAACTATAGGGTAGTTCACCCCTAAACAGTTTATGGATGATGCAAACCACCTCTAAAAGTGCTATTTTGATCACACTCTCACACTGTAAGATTGTTTATAATCAAACTTAAATTTTTTACATCAATTTTTTTTGTTTCCAAAAACAAAAATTGAGATAGACAACTTAACATCGATTTGAAAACCAATATATTTTGATGGTTAAAAGTATAGTTTTCAATTTTTGTGATATTTAAGGATTCGGTTGTAAATTTTTATTTTTTAATTTTAAGGGATGATTGATGAAATTGAAAGGTTGATGGTGTGAATATAACATCAATATTTCCAATTTTTGCAATCTCCCTAAAAAATAACAACAATACTTTATGTTAATTTTTCATCCATTATTTAAGAGAATCTTAGTCTCATTCTAATTATAAAACATGCACTCCACATAATTTCAAACATTTATCTATCTAAAGGAATAAAAGACAAGTTACATTTTAGAATTCTATTAAATGGTCTAAAACTTGATACGTGTCATAAATTCAAACACTTATCTATCTAAAGGAATAAAAGACTTCATCATATTTCTATTAAATCTCGTTAATTAAAAAGAAATTGTATGAGTGTCAATTTAGAGTTTCTATTTAGCGTGCGTAACACTTTTTTGAAAAGATTTATAAATATGACAATTTTTATCCTAATAGACTTATCTATGACCATCAGTGATAACAGTCTATCAATGACTATCACTGATTTTTTTTATCATATTTGTAAAATATTTTATATTTTGTTATATTTTTCATTATTTTGAATTTGATTGTTATTCATGTAACCGACCCTTAATTAAGATGAGACATTTAAAGATTTTAGGAATAAATAAAAGATGTATGATCTCTTGTGGGATTTTGAAAAAAAAAAAAGAAAAGGGAAAAAGGGTCTGGTTTGGTGGGTGAGCTTTTGGGATTCCTTTCTTGACACCATAGACTCTGTCTTTAGTTTGAATTAAACTATATTTAAATTATTTGAATGTGACATATTTTGAATCATACTGTTCATTATTTAAAGAGGTGATGTTCAGTTGTTCACTGGTTAGGAACAGGGCATATTCTCTTTTCAGCCAATTAGTTTTGTTTTTTTTTAATTTAAAGAAAAAGATTAAAAAAAAAATTACATATTTTAGTAACACTATTAAGAAAATGATAGTTTAGATCAATAAAAAAAAGAAATTGTTCAGACATGATTGTAAAAAGTTAAAAACCATATGCAAGTTGTTTGTGGTCCAAATTAAAGAATATCAAGAATATGAATTTCAAAAGTTTTACAACTTTCAAATATATAATTAAAATTACTATATAAAAAAATAAATAAAATAAAATAATATATATAATTAGGCATCAACTAGAAAATGATTGTATATACCTATATATAATGTCATTCCTCGTCTAAATTCAAATGTAAACCAATTGAAAAGACAGATAATTTTAATATATTTAGAGTATAAGGTTTAGAATTTAGAGTTTAATTCAAGTGTAATTCGGAGGGATGACTATTTGAGGGTCGTAATTGAGCTTTGTTTTCTGTCCAAATGTACTACGATCCTATCTAAGGGAGGTCGTGGTACTTTGTTCTAGAGAAGGATTGTAGGGAACAAAAAAAAAAGTAGAAATAAGTGTGGTACTTTTGTTCACACGAGAATTCGAACGACGAATGAAAATTCGACACGTGTAAATGAATTTGAATTTGTGTTGATGTATTGTATTTATCAGTGCGTAGTGGATTACAATCTCTAGTGTTTATCCTCTGATTCTCTCTCTCAAATGTAAATGTATCTCGAGGGCTTCGCAGCTTGTTCTCGATGTTGGATTTGTTTCGAGGGCTTTGCAGCTTGTTCTCGATGTTGAATCTTCAGCTTCGCGTAGCGGTGAAGTCTTCAGATGTTTGAATTTGGAGTGGCGTTCAGTCTTCAGGATTCAAAGAGTCTTTCGTTGTTTAGGAATTCTCTCTGAGTTCTTAGGAGAAGAAATTTTCTGAACCTTAGAAATGAAAATGAACTCTCTATTTATAGAGTTTTCATAGGCCTGGATCCAATGGGCTTGGGCTTTGGGCCCAATGGGTTTGGGTTTGGACCCAATGGGCTTGAGTTTGGACCCAATGGGCTTTTGGGCTTTGGGCCAAATTGTCATTTAATCTTTCTAGCCCGATTCGACTTCGAGCCCAATTGCAGTTTGGCCGACTTTGCTCGGTCAAGTCTATCTGATCCCCGGTCGTGATGGAGACACGTGGCGACCACTGATTGGCCGAAATTTCTCGGTCAACAAATGCCCCCTTTTTCGAGAGTTATGCACAAGTATGTGTGGGTGAGTCTCGGAAAAGTTGAATAGATAAATCGAAACGTAGGACATCCTAATTTCGACTCCGCTTTGACGTATCAATTTTATCGAAATATGAAGTTTGATTCATAGATCAATTATTTTAATTGACGTCTCTTTCCATGTCAATCGATCAAAAATATGAATTTGGCTCGTAGTTTTGATCTTTCTTATCTGACAGAAATTTGATTTAAACTTCGGTAGAGAGATTTTTTCCCTACCTTAGTTTATCTTGAGATGTAGAGTAAGGACTTGTGTCTGCCCAATTGTATTTGAATAGGGTTTGACTTTGAATTTTACTCTAATTTCGACGTGGATAAAATATACCCAAACCGCCAATTTTGATTTGAGACTTGGATTTAGATAACTTTTGATTCTAAATCATGTCTGAAAATAAATTTTGGAATATGCCCAAAAATTTTAATTTTCTCGGTAAAAAAAAAATGGTAAGTTTCTAAAGTTTGGCTTGAATTCGGAATAAGAGTGTTGGAATTTTTTTTATTTTGGCATAAATAATTGGCCAGATGAAATACTAGAATGTGAAAACAAATGATAACCAAGAAACTTGTTTGGTAGAGCGGAACTTGGACGACTTTAGTTGTCGTTGGTCCTGAGTTCAAGTCTGACTTCGTACATTAGTTTTGCAACTTTTTTAACTTAAATGAAGGACATTTAAGTAATTTTATTCTCCAAACCCTAACCCATTTAGGTTTTCTAACTCATATAAATAGAATGAGATGGAATTTGAAGAGTTAGAATAAAACTTTAGGGTTTGTTTGGAGAGGAAAGGAGAGATTTTGCTTGGAGAGGAAAGGAGAGATTTTGCTTGGAGAGGAAGAGGAAGAGGAAGGAGAGCTCCAGCCGCCGCCGCCGTCGCTCCGTCAGCTGCCAGCCTTCGCCGCCGCCGTCGCTCCGCCTGCCGTCGCCGCGCCTCAGTCCGTGCCTCAGCCGCCGCCGCGCCTCAGCCAGCCGTCGCTCCGCCAGCCGCCGCACCACCGCTCCGCCAGCGCCGCCGTAGCTTCTCCAGATCTGCAACCGGACCGCCGCAGCCGCAACGCCAGCCGCCGCCGTCTGCATCGCTCCGCCCGCAGCACTGCTCCGCCATCGCCGCGCCATCGCTCCGCGTCGCTCCGCCAGCCGCCGCACCACCGCTCGCCAGCGCCGCCGTAGCTTCTCCAGATCTGCAACCGGACCGCCGCAGCCGCAACGCCAGCCGCCGCCGTCTGCATCGTCTCCTTCGCGCCCAGCACCGTCTCCAAATCTGCAGCCGCGCGCCAGCCGCCTCCAGACCAGCAGCCCTGCGCAGCCAGCTGCAGCCGTCGCCGCCGCCAGCTCCGCCCGTGTCGTCGCCTCGCCGCCGCAACGCCAGCTCCCGTCGCCGCCAGCTGCCAGCCGCACCGCCGTTGTCGCAGCCCCTTAGGTGAGTTTCCCTTCTTTTTTTTTTTTTTTTTTTTTTTTATTTCTTTTCTTTTTTTTTTGTTTTATTATTATTATTTAATTAGTATGTATATATTTATATTTTGTTTATGTTTTATTATACTTTTTTTAATATATATATATGTATTTTTTTTATACACAGGTGCCTATTTTTATTCTCCCGGCGGTCTTCGTGTCGACATTAATTTGGTAAATAATCATCTTTTAATATCATTGATACTCTATGTAATTTAATTCATTGTATGCAATTTTAATGTATGTAATTTATGTATGTGATTTATGTATGTAATTTAATTTATGGGTTGTAATTTACTTATGAGTTGTAATTTATTGTATGTAATTTAATTTATGGGTTGTAATTTACTTATGGGTTGTAATTTATTTATGGGTTGTAATTTATTTACGTGTGTAATTTGATGTAATTTATTTATGGGCTGTAATTTATTATGAGTTGTAATTTATGTTATTTGTGATGGCCTTTAATATTTTGCATTTTGGAATCCTCAGTAATTTTTAATTTGGTATTTTGTGATTAAAAAGCCAAATAAGAAATTTGTTAATATGAAATTGAAGTTCTTTTTTTTTTTTGTCAAAATTAGTTAAAGTGATTTGAGATTTTGTAATTAAAAACCCAATAAAAATAAATTTTAATTTGAAATTAAGGCTTTTTTTTTTTAATTAGTTAAAGTGAATTGAGATTTTGTAATAAAAAACCCAATAAAAATAGATTTTAATTTGAAATTAAGGCTTTTTAAAATTAGTTACGTGATTTGGGATTTTGTGATTAAAAACCCAATAAATTAAAAAACCCAATAAAAATAAATTTTAATTTGAAATTAAGGGCTTTTTTTTTTTTAAAATTAGTTACGTGATTTGGGATTTTGTGATTAAAAAGCCAATTTTTTTTTATTTTAATTTTAAATTAAGGCTTTTTAAAATTAGTTAAGTGATTTGAGATTTTAAAAATTTAATTTTTTTTTTTTTTTTTAAATGAAATTAAAAATTAGAATTAGTTATTTTAATTTTGAAATTGAGATTTTATAAATACATTAAAGTAATTTGGGAATTGGGAGTTAGGACATTTAAAATTAGTTAAATGATTTTGAATTTGCCATTTTATGAATATATTATTTTATTATATATATACACCTTGATTTGAAATTTATTCACTTTTCGATTTTAATTTGTTTATTCCAAATGGGGAAAGTTGCGACTTTTTTTTTTTTTTTTTTTTTTGTAGGTGTGCCACTTCTTTTACCGCCGATTCAGGATTTGGCGTACTGATTTGGGCGTTACTTCTTCTTTGTAGATGCTTCGGTTCTTACTTTGTGTGAGATCGGAGTGTTTGCTTGGGGAACGTACTCCGTCCTTGTTGGTACGCCAAATCGTCGTGTTCAGCTCCCGTGGCCTCGACGTAACAATCTACGGACGTTACTTCTCCTATGCAGATGCACATCTGTTTGGGGAATGTATTCCGTCCTAGGTTGTGCGTCGAGTTGTTCTGTTCGGTTCTCGTGGCCTCGGCGTAACAATCTACGGGCGTTACTTCTCCTATGCAGATGCACGTCTGTTTGGGGAACGTATTCCGTCCTAGGTTGTGCGTCGAGTTGTTCTGTTCGGTTCTCGTGGCCTCGACGTAACAATCTACGGGCGTTACTTCTCCTATGCAGATGTACGTCTGTTTGGGGAACGTATTCCGTCCTAGGTTGTGCGTCGAGTTGTTCTGTTCGGTTCTCGTGGCCTCGGCGTAACAATCTACGGGCGTTACTTCTCCTATGCAGATGCACGTCTGTTTGGGGAACGTATTCCGTCCTAGGTTGTGCGTCGAGTTGTTCTGTTCGGTTCTCGTGGCCTCGGCGTAACAATCTACGGGCGTTACTTCTCCTATGCAGATGCACGTCTGTTTGGGGAACGTACTCCGTCCTAGGTTGCGCGTCGAGTCGTTCTGTTCTGTTCTCGTGGCCTCGGCGTAACAATCTACGGGCGTTACTTCTCTTATGCAGATGCACGTCTGTTTAGGGAACGTATTCCGTCCTAGGTTGCTCGTCGAGTTGTTCTGCTCTGTTCTCGTGGCCTCGGCGTAACAATCTACGGGCGTTACTTCTCTTATGCAGATGCACATCTGTTTAGGGAACGTATTCCGTCCTAGGTTGTGCGTCGAATCGTTCTGTTCTGTTCTCGTGGCCTCGGCGTAACAATCTACGGGCGTTACTTCTCTTATGCAGATGCACGTCTGCTTAGGGAACGTATTCCGTCCTAGGTTGTGCGTCGAGTTGTTCTGTTTCTATGAGATCGGCGTGCCAACTTAAAGGCGTTACCTCTCTTTTGTAGATGCGTCAGTTTGGGCATTTCCACTATATGTGAAATGTGCGCGTCTATTTAGAGAACGTACTCCGTCTTTGTTGGTACGTCAGATCGTCGCGTTCCGTTCCCATGAGATTGACGTGCCGACTTGAAGGCGTTACTTCTCTTTTGTAGATGCGTCAGTTTGGGCATTTTCACTCTACGTGAAATGAGCGCATCTACTTAGAGAACGTACTCCGTATTTGTTGGTACGTCGGATCGCCGCGTTCCGTTTCTGCGAAGTCGACGTAACTATTTAAGGATGAGTCGCCGACTTAGAGACGTTACTTCTCCTTCGTAGATGCGCTAGCTTGACATTTACACTTTATGTGAAATGGGCGCGTCTACTTAGAGAACGTACTCCGTCGTTGTTGGTGTGCTTCCCCCGTAACACTCTCTCCCTTTTTTTTTGCTTTAAGATTTCTCCCCATTTTTGGAAGGCTATATGTGTTGTCCTTTTTTTTTTTTCTTTTTTTTGTCATTTGGTTACTACCATTTTTGTGTAGCTCATTTAATACCTTCGCCACAATTACCGCTTTATTTTGAATTTATTAACTCTTTCGAATTTGTTTTGCAGGAACATGGTGTATTTTGCAGATGCAGATCGTCTCTGCAGAGAAACATCTCGTTCTTTTACAAGCTGAACATCAGCCCTTAAAACGCGGAGTTAACCTCCTAGTAGAAGAACCCAATATCGACGATTACTCCAATAAATGGTCGCGACTCGGAAAACCAATCTAAACTCCAACAGTAAGGATCGTCAACTGGAAGAAAAGAAGATTTATTTGGACCGATCCCTCCTAGATGTTACAGGGACGAAAAACGGAGATAGAAGAGGCGAAAGCGAAGATAGAAGCTGCGAAGATCGAATTTGAGAGGCTTTCCAATTTTGTCTCCGCCCGGGAGCAAGTCCTGAGTCGCGGGACACTTGAAGTCTCGCGTGAACGCGAAGATATTCGTGCCCTCGAATGTGCCCCCATTATTGACGAGGACAATGCTCGAGCCGTTGCTGCAGTTCGCGAGCTTCTAGAGAGCTCGCGCGCGGAGTTGAAAGAGTTTCAGTGGGCGCCTTGACTTACGCATATATGTGCATATATATTTTTTTTTATCTATCTTCTTATAGATTTCTCTCGTGTAAAGGAACTTTATGTTTTCTTTATGAACATTTGGCTTTTCTCCCTCATTTTGGAATAATACTTTTGTGCAAAACTAATGTACGAAGTCAGACTTGAACTCAGGACCAACGACAACTAAAGTCGTCCAAGTTCCGCTCTACCAAACAAGTTTCTTGGTTATCATTTGTTTTCACATTCTAGTATTTCATCTGGCCAATTATTTATGCCAAAATAAAAAAAATTCCAACACTCTTATTCCGAATTCAAGCCAAACTTTAGAAACTTACCATTTTTTTTTTACCGAGAAAATTAAAATTTTTGGGCATATTCCAAAATTAAAATTTTTGCTGCTTACGTATTTTCGAAATCAAGAGATCACTTGTTTGAACGTAGCTCGAATGGAATGAATGTATATTTTTTTATTGCGCGCGACTGGACTTAAAGTATATATGTATTTTTTTTCTTTAAGTTGCCTACGTACCCTTAGATGGAAGGGATCAAGTCATAACGTAGTTCAAATTACAAAATTTTTTTTTTTTTTACTTGGGCCGTTCACCTTTTAAGCTCGTGCGGGCCAGGAGCAACATGTAGTTTATACTCTTACGTTAAGGAGTATTACATTAATTTATGCATAAAATTTCTTAAGAAATTTGCCGTTGATTGGGCCAATCCTTAATCCGTCATGATCCACGATTTTGTATGCCCCATTTGTGTAGACTTCTTTGACAACATAGGGTCCGTCCCATTTAGGAGTGAACTTGCTCCCCGTGTGTCGCGTTGTGATAATGGGTCTTCGAACTGCAAGTACTAGATCGCCAACTTGAAATGATCGAAGCTTCAAATTTTTGTTGAAAGCCTTGGTCATTCGCGCTTGGTAACATTCCAATGCTTGCTGAGCATCCAATCTTCTTTCATCGAGCGCTTCCAATTCTTCGAGGCGCAATCTTGCATTGTCTTCGGTAGTTAGCCCTTCTTGCATCGCCATTCTTAAGGAAGGGATTTCTCTTTCCAAAGGGAGCACAACTTCAACCCCATAGACTAGGGAATAAGGTGTGACCCCTGTAAGAGTGCGGTGGGTAGTTCGGTAAGCCCATAATGCCTCACCAATCTTTTCCTGCCAGTCTCTTTTTGACTTGGAGACTACCTTTTTTAGCAAGTTGCACAATGTCTTGTTGAATGCTTCTGCCAATCCATTTGCCGGAGCGTTGTACATGGATGACTTGCATTGCTTGAACTTGAATTTCTCACATAAACTGTCCATTAGACTATTGGAGAATTGTCTTCCGTTGTCGGTCACGATGCGGTGAGGGATGCCGTAACGGTAAATGATGTGGGTTCGGATGAAATTCACAACAGTTTCCTTCTTTGCCTCTTTTAACGCAATTGCTTCGGCCCACCTTGAAAAATAATTTGTCCCAGCGAGTATATAAGAATGTCCCGCTGAGGACTTAGGTGTTATTGGACCAACGAGATCAAGCCCCCAAGCTTCAAAAGGCCATGAAGCTATGGTTGGGTGAAGCTAAGAATTTTGAACTAGAAGATGAGGCGACAAAGCCTTAAATTCAGAGATGAAGCGACGAGCATTCGAACTTCGACTTGAAGCGAGTAACGCTTGATTTTTTAACTTGTACTTGAAGCAGGCGACACTCAATGTTGAATTTTAAGCGATTAACACCCAGTCTTAAACTTAAAGCAAGCAACGCTTGGTCTTGAACTTGAAACGACCAACGCTTGAATTTGAACTTAAACTTGAAGTGAACAATGCTCGAACTTGAACTTGAACTTTAACTTGAAGCGCGCAACGCTCGAATTTGAACTTGAACTTGAAGCGAGCGACGCTCGATCTTGAATTTGAACTGAGCAGCGCTCGATCTTGAACTTGAAGTGAGCAACGCTTGGTCTTGAATTTGAAACGACCAACGCTTGAATTTGAACTTAAACTTGAAGCGACCAACACTCTAATTTGAAGTTGAAGCGATTAACACCCAGTCTTAAACTTAAAGCGAGCAACGCTTGGTCTTGAAATTGAAACGACCAACACTTGAATTTGAAGTTCAACTTGAGGCGACCAACAATAAAGCTTGAACTTGAAGCGTGAAACACCCGACCTTGACCTTAAAGTGAGTGACACTTGGTTTTGAACTTTAAGCGAGTAACGCTTGATCTCTGACTTGAAGTTGACACGAGACGACATCCACTTTAAAGATCACCTAAACTTTGAAGATGAAACAATCACCTAAACTTTGAAGATGGAGTAACAACCTCGATTTTGAAGATGAAGCGACGATATCAGCTTTGACGATGGAGCGACAATTTCGACTTTGAAGATCACCTAAACTTTGAAGATGAAACGATCACCTAAACTTTGAATCTGAAGTGACCACCTAAATTTTTAAAATGAAGTGACGACATCGACTTTGAAGATCATCTCAACTTTGAAGACGAAACGACAACCTCGATTTTGAGACGAAACGAAGCTGCCATAGACCTTGGAGATGCGATCGCACAGCGCAGCAGAACTTGGAGATGCGATCGCGCAGCGCAGTTGAATTTAGGCTGTGCGAACCTCAAACTTTGGGCTGGCGAAACACACTACTTAAAGTAATTTGCACATTAAGCTTGTAGTGTCACCATCCCAGTAGTGTGCGCGTTCGACTAACGGCGTCGCTTTTGTCGTAGCGTTCATCTGCAAGTTTAATATCATATTGTAACTTCAATTATTGTGTTACATTTGATAATGTTGAAAGCCCTCAATTTGCGTCGCGATGTTCAATAGGATTTGACGTATCGTTGTCATCGCCAGTAGGGTTGAACATCTTCAATTTGTGGCATCACTCTAAATAAGGATGAAAACCTTTGATTTGCAACGACAATGTTCTGTAGTCATGACGCTTATTTTTATTTGAAGAGATTGGACTTAAAACTTGTTTAAATCTGTCTACGTACTCTTTGAACAATAGAAATCAAGTCGAGACGTAGTTCACATGATGATTTTTTTTTATTGTGACTGAACTTAAAGGTTTTTTTTTTCTTTAAGTTGCCTACGTACCCTTGAATGGAAGGGATCAAGTCATAACGTAGTTCAAATGAATGATTTTTTTTTGTGGGCCGTTCACCTTTTAAGCTCGTGCGGGCCAGGAGCAACATGTAGTTTATACTCTTACGTTAAGGAGTATTACATTTCAACAGATCTTATCTGCATCACGGTCTTGATCAGATCCTTCGTTTGTAGGATTCGTTAGAATAATGATATTTTTCTTCACCTTCAAGAAGCCTTCTGTATTTATGAGAACAGATAATTTCCTCTTCATGCGCGAAGGAACACGACTGTGAATTTTCTTGTCGCTACTTTCTTCATCGAAGAGTCTTGCCTCTACAGTCTTCATCTTTCCTTTTTGTTGATCGTTTGTCCCTTTGAGGCGATCAAAAACAGATGTTGAAGGTCGGTCTTTCTTTGATGTGGAGACACTTAACCTTTGGAAAGCGAAAGTTCGAGTGGAGGTAGAAGTTAGACATGGATTTTCTTCTTTTGTCGCGGCCATACTCATCCTTTGGAAGACCGAAGTTCGAGTAGTTGAAGGCTTGATGCGATTGAAGACAGAAGTTCTTTGGTCGACTTCTTTTGAGTCGTCGACTTCTTCTGCGTTGATGTAGCATGAAGTTGCAAAGATTTCTTCCTCTTTATTGATAGGAAGGAAACTTCTTGAGAAGAATTCTTTTAAGGTCACCCGTCGTCGAGGTTGAGAAAAATATTTGTTTTCTCTTCTCTCGTGTTTAGGCTTCCTCGAATTGATTCTTCCTTTCTTCTTTGAAAGCTTATTGTTTCGTTTATCATCTCGAAACATGCAATCTTCTTTCTGGACGGGTCTTTGTCGTCGTATTTTCTGACGAGCCACGACGGTCCAACATTTATCCTCATTTCCGATGACCTCATGTTTTACCTGAGAAATTTGTTTTGGGGTTTCATGTCCGAACCGAACAATTATTGGTTCGAAGGTCCCAAACTGGATCAGGCTTTCCTTTTGCTTATCAAATGAGGCTTGACATAATTGAGTGCCGGAGTTCATTGTTACTGCAGCGTGGTTTGATTGAGCTATTTCATCTAAGTCTAGCTCGATTTTTCCTTCTTTAGCTAACCTTAGAATTAGCTCCTTTAGGACGAAACATTTATCCACTGGATGACTGATAACTCGATGATACTTACAATAGTTGGGATCATCGACTTTGTCCATTTCTTCCGGGCGCCTACACTCGGGAAACTCAATCAATCTTGTTTCCAGTAGTTGCTCTAACATGTCAGGAATGTCAGAGTTTGGAAACGGGTAGACTTTTTCTTGTTTCTCTTTTAAAGTAAGGCGACGTTTCTCGCCTCCGTCATTTCTTCTCTCTGTCTTGTTTTCATTTCTTTTTGAGGGAAATCTGAAAGGGGTCGTGTTGACGACCATGGATTCTTCCACGACATTTTTAGTGATTTTCCCAACTCCCTTCGTTTCCGTCTTTATTTTCTTTACGTCGGGGACTAAGAGGTCTTTGTTTCCTCTGTTGGCAATACTGAGCTCCATATCATGGGCGCGAGTTGCTAATTCCTCGAATGTTTGGGGCTTTATTCCTTGTAGGATGTAGTGAAGTCCCCAATGCATGCCGCCGATGCACATCTCGACAGCAGACACTTCCGTGAGTCGGTCCTTGCAGTCAAGACTCAACGATCTCCAGCGGTTAATGAAGTCGACGACAGGCTCGCCCATTCTTTGGCTAGCATGCGAGAGTTCTGACATGCTGACTGTTCGCCTCGTGCTGTAGAAGCGATTCAGGAAGTCTCTTTCAAACTGCTCCCAACTGTCGATCGTCTCGGGTTCCAAGTCGGTGTACCAATCAAAGGCGTTTCCTTTCAAGGTTCGGACGAATTGCCTAACCAGCAAGTCTCCGCGAGTTCCAGCATTCTCACATGTTTCGACGAAGTGGGCAATGTGTTGTTTAGGATTGCCCTTCCCATCGAATTGTTGAAACTTTGGCGGTTGGTACCCGGTGGGCATCCTCAAGTTGTCGATCCTCTTGGAATACGGTTTGGTATATAAGAGGGTGCTCTGGGCTGGTCCACCGCACTGGGCTCTGATGGTGTTGGTAATCATGTCCTGCAGCTGTTGGACAGATAAGGAAGCAACCGACGTTGAGTGTTGCGCTTGGTCTTCCTGGATGACAATTTTTCCTTTGTCATTTCCTCTTGCTGCAGGAGTTTGACTTGACTCTGCAGCCTCTCTACTTTGCATCTGATTTCTTAAGTTTGCAATCTCGAGGTCTCGTTCTTCAACTACTTTCATCAGAAAGTTTAGTTTCTTTTCCATTTCAGCGATCACTTCGTCGCTTATGCGTGCGTCTGCCATCATTACAGACATCACATTTGGATCAGACCCCTTATTTGGTTGATCAGATGAGGGAACAAATTCATCGTACAAGAAATTTTCCTGGGTGATTATCCCCTCACGCGTAGACTCTGTCATTCGTTCCTCCATAACATTTATTTCAGTCATCATGGAGGATGTTACGTCAGAATCGAACTCAAATAGAGGGTTACACCTGACGACAAATTCGTCACTTGTAGACGCCCCCGCCAATGTCATTCTTTCTTCCATAGTATTTGTTTCAGTCGTTATGACGGATGCTACGTCAGAATCGAACTCGAACAAAGGGTTACACCTAACAATAAATTTGTCACTCGTAGATGCCCCTGACGATGTCATTACTCTGCTCACAATTGTGACAAAATCATGTGGACAATCGTGGGGAGTAGAACTCGTGTAGCGGTTGTTCATGACTACGGTTGTTGAAGGAGTTCTGAACGACATAACTTCACTTGTTTTTTTTTTAGATGAGGGAAAGAGATGAGAGGTAGAGTTGTCCCACCGGGCGTGCCAATCTGTTCACACGAGAATTCGAACGACGAATGGAAATTCGACACGTGTAAATGAATTTGAATTTGTGTTGATGTATTGTATTTATCAGTGCGTAGTGGATTACAATCTCTAGTGTTTATCCTCTGATTCTCTCTCTCAAATGTAAATGTATCTCGAGGGCTTCGCAGCTTGTTCTCGATGTTGGATTTGTTTCGAGGGCTTTGCAGCTTGTTCTCGATGTTGAATCTTCAGCTTCGCGTAGCGGTGAAGTCTTCAGATGTTTGAATTTGGAGTGGCGTTCAGTCTTCAGGATTCAAAGAGTCTTTCGTTGTTTAGGAATTCTCTCTGAGTTCTTAGGAGAAGAAATTTTCTGAACCTTAGAAATGAAAATGAACTCTCTATTTATAGAGTTTTCATAGGCCTGGATCCAATGGGCTTGGGCTTTGGGCCCAATGGGTTTGGGTTTGGACCCAATGGGCTTGAGTTTGGACCCAATGGGCTTTTGGGCTTTGGGCCAAATTGTCATTTAATCTTTCTAGCCCGATTCGACTTCGAGCCCAATTGCAGTTTGGCCGACTTTGCTCGGTCAAGTCTATCTGATCCCCGGTCGTGATGGAGACACGTGGCGACCACTGATTGGCCGAAATTTCTCGGTCAACAACTTTGTTAGCACTTCTAACAAAAACAACAAATATTTTGTCGAGACAACGTCGGTAGGTACAAATGGACAACCATTCCTAATTTCGAATATATGAAATTAGAGATAATACTTGCCTACTCCTTGTCTCGATCAAAAATCTCCTACTACCATGCCGCCATTAAGTTTAGATATTATTTTTCGTTTTTCAAAAAATAAGTAGGCCTTAAATTTTTAGTGGTGATGAACAAGTAAATTGGGATTTTGTACTATGATTCTCATCTCTCAAAATAATTCAAATTTTAAAAACAAGTCAAATTCACATTTTCCGGAGATAATCACCAATTTTTTTAATATTTTTTGTGATTAGTTTTCTAGCTCCCTCCTTTCTCTCTCTATCTCATAAACCTAATTTCTTCTTCCTATCACGTTTTTTTCTTCCTTCTATTCACCCATCGCCGACCACTCTCCAATAACGACTCTCATCGACAATAACTTTCCTGTGACAATTCGAGAACCAAAAAAATTTCAGATCTGAAACATTTTGACTTGTTTTTAAATTTTAGTTTATTTTGACAAACGGGTGAAAATAACGGATCACTCGTACAATTTTTCAAAAAAATCTTATTGAAATCTGGGTCGATGGAAGAATAATTTTGAAATCTAACCTTGTTTTAAACAAAAAATAAATATTTTGACTCTATTGGTAGCGGGGGACCCGAACGCGAACGCGGACTCAGACCTGGACCCAATCCAACCCGACCCGACCCCAATCGGGTGTCAATTTTTGTCTTTTCTTAACATAAAGTTAAGTAAGACAAGAAAGAGAAGTTAATATTAAATGAAGTAGCCGTTGGCGCCATTCTACTTTCAAATTCAAACCCTAAAAACACAAATGAAATCCTTCTGAAAAAGCCCTCTCTTCCATTCCCTTTTTCTATGATTCCATTTCTCTTCCACACAAATTCTCCACCAATATGCACGCCGCCGTCGTTCTCCATCTCGTAGCCACACCTCAGGATCTTCCTCTCAAATCCGGCCGCCGCCCACTCCAACCCAAGAATTCTCTCCCAAATCCTGCACCTACCGTCGCCAAAATCATCAAATCCAAGCCCGAACGGATCGGGATCGAGATTTCTCTCTCCGGCGACGCCAATAAGGAGAACCAACCACCGATTCACACCACGGCTCCAACGACGATCGAGTCCTGTGATTCGTCTCTGGCGGATGAACTGAATGCGGTTAAGAGGAAGCTAGAGAGATTGAGATTGGACGGTGAACGAACGGAGAAGATGTTGAGAGAAAGGGATCTGATCTTCGAGTTGCGGATGAAGAAGCTTTTGTACAGAAGTCAGGAGCAGAGAGATCTGGAGATGGAGGTCGATCGGTTATTCAGATTGAAGGAACTCAGATCGTACTGTATGGTAAACGTTCTGTTTTGCGAATTTGTAATTTCATTCACGTTCATCTGTTCTTCGTTTGTTTATTTTTGGATGATTTCATTTGATTTGGATCAGAGGATTTCTCCGATTCGGAGTCTGAGAGAGAAGGAGCGAGAAAAGATATTCACCGACGCACAATTTCCGGTAATTTCCGATCTCGATTTCTAAATTCCGGATTCATCCGTTTCAATCTAAAATCAATCTATAATCCGCCGATTGTTTCAGGAATTCGAAATCGGCGACGGAGAAGAATCAGTCGGGGAAAATTCATCGTTGGATTCTTCAGAATTCGTCACAGGTTTTTGAAATCGTCTCTTTTGATTTTCCCCAATTTTCCGATCTGGATTCTTCATCTTCTTTGGATTTCAATGGTAAAAAAAGAGAAGAAATCAATGTAATACCTCATTATGTTCTTCTTGTGTTTTGATGGAAATCTTGAGATGTAATCAATGTCATTCTCCATCTTCTTCACTTCATTTAATGTCTGAAAATGAAGAAATTCCAAATCAATGGCTGTTCATGATTTTCTCTCGCCATTATCATCTGTAATTGAATTTTCTGTTTGTGTTTAAAGATTGAAGGGAGATTGATTCAATCGATCATTAAAGTTTGTTAATTTGATTTTGTTAAGAAAGTAATCATCATACTCACAGTTGCACAAACAGTTCTAAATTTGTTGATTTTGAATCTTGATTTTTGAAGTGTTCTTAAATGTCAAAATCTTTTGTGTTCTTTTTGAAATATCCAATGGACTCCAAGACAAAGACCAATCAAATCAATTGATGACAAAATAAATTAAGATAGGTGAGTAATAAAATTTCGAGAATAATTTTAAAATTATTATTATTTTTTTTTTTTTAAAGGAATAATTTTAAAATTATTAAAATCACTTTTGTCATATTTAAAAAATTTACTCTAAAACACTATTCAAAATCTTTTTTAATGTAATGTTTTTTTACACGTGAAATTGAAGTTAAGATCTCTTGGTTACTAATGAACCTATCATGTCAGTTGAATTATAACAAAATTATCCTAATGTTGGTTTCACACCTTTTAAATGTGCATGTTTAAAAAAAACAATGGAAATAAATTGAAATAAATTATTAGCCGAAGAACCATAGTTCAAGCATAAAACATGCACCCTTAAGCCGCTCAAATGTTCGAACTCTCCACTCTACATATTGTCAAAAAAAAAAAAAAAATACTAACATTAAGTTTATTTAATATTTTATTTTTTTGACGAAATGTAGGGTATGGGATTTTAACCACTAACTTTAGTCGAGAGTACATATTTTTTTTAACGGGACATGTTATTAAACAAACGCCACAAGAGCTTAAAATATATAAAGTTTGTTATTTTTTTCAAATTTTTATATACAAATATATAAAGTTCTTATATTTTTCGAATTTGTATATACAAATATATAAAACTAATGTTAACAAGAGCATAATTTAAATACATAATGTATGTTGTCAACAAGAACATAACTCAACGATAAAATTTATTGCATAGTGACCATGAGGTCCTAGGTTCAATCTCCCACCCCAACATGTTGTCAAAAAAAGTACATAACTATGACTAGTGATCAGGAGGTCCTAAGTTCGATCCTGGCTATATCCTTCTAATTATTTATAAGTTTTTTGGTTTTTTATACTTCATTTCAACAACTCAGCCAACTTCATAGGGACTGTTATGACCTTTAATGCCACCACGGGTCGAAGCCCAATAGGCCCAGCCCACGCAGGAACTAACTAAGAATGAGCCGACAGATCGAAGTAGTGCCCCATTAAGGGTTGAAAAGAGCTGCCATGTGGCGGCCCGTGGCAAGTCAAGGCCCACCTCTTGGTAGCCCCTTCAAGAGGAAAGGCATGAGGGTGTCGACCATTTGGTTGACCCATGAAGAAGAAAAGCATTAGGGGGTTGACCCATGCAAGAAGGAGGTCGACATAGGCTTGGAAGCATGGAGGACCCATGGAGGCATGGAAGCATGTCACCCATGGAAGCATGAAGGACCCATGGAGGCATGAAAGCATGCCATCCATGGAGGCATAGGAGGCATGAAGGCATGTCACCCATGGAAGCATGGAGGCATGGAAGCATCGGTCGACCATTTGGCCGACCCTTCCCTGAATCGGGCCACCACATGGCGGCCTGTGACGAGCCAAGGGCCACCCATTGGTGGTCCAAGGGAAAACCAGTCAGTTGAGCCGTTAGAAGATCAACAATCGATATCTTTAAGCGGCTGAAACGGGCATGCATCATCATTACCATGATGAAGGAAAACTGTAACGGCTCGACTAATCATTGAGCAACAAATGATTAGTCGAAAGAGTTAATTTGCGGTTACGGATGGGTAAGTATATAATCGAGGTATAATGTTCTGTCGAAGGATAAGCTGAATTAAGATTAGAAAAAAATATTTTTGACTGAGAGATCGATTTGTTGACTTGAGCGTCAGAGTAAATGTGGTCTGACCACTCCGACTTCACTCGTTCTTGTTTTCAGGGCTCTCACGAAGGTTTCACACTGGATAAACAAATTCATAGTCGTTTCCAGTTTTCGAAAACAACAGTTGGCGCCGTCTGTGGGAACGCATCGTAAAGCTTGTGCCCTAACCAACCCCTGTTTCATGACATAGGTAGTAACGCAAACCAAGCTAACAGAATGGAGGATGGTAACAAATCTGACCGTGAGCGCCATCCAAGGCGAACACGAGAACAAAATGATCCAGCAGGTGACGACCGTCCGTTCGCCGTTGTACCAGAAGAAGATCAAACAACACATACGCATGTTGAGTTAGCAGTTAAGGTCCAACAACTGGACCAGAACCTAGCCGACATCATGGAGATGCTGCGACAGCCGAACAAAGTCATGGAGAGACTAGCGAGCAACTTTGAGGATAACCGACGAGGGAGAGACTTAGAACCGATGCAGTCGAAGCCCCTCGTCCGCGACCCACTGAAAGGTAAGACCCCAATGATCGAGGAAGTCGAAGAGTCCCCAGTGAAAGAACCTCGAAGGGACAAGAGTAGACCAAGACGACAACTGATCATCGATCGACCAAACGCGACACGGATTAGACAGAACGACGATCGGAGTAGAGGATCACACACTCAGTACGAACCGTTGATCCGAAAAACCCGACCAGTATGAAAAAGTCGACCTAAGCACAGACCTACGACATATTGTAGTAAATATGTCCCTTTTCTCACACGAATACTCGACCTAAGCACAGACCTACGACATATTGTAGTAAATATGTCCCTTTTCTCACACCAACGGGCGGAGAGGGAAAAAAAATCGTGTGATTCTTTTATTATAATTCATAATTTTATATAACAAGATTTCTTATTTCTTATTATTATTATTATTTATTTATATATAAACTTTGAATTTAAACCTTTTATGGAATATTATTTTGTTCTAAATAAATTAAAAAATATATATTTAAATAGAAAATTTTCATTAGAAATTAATAATTTAAATATATTTTTTCTAATGTTTGTTTTTATTTAATAAAAAAAAAATTAAAAAAACATAAATAGGGAATCTTCCCCATTCTCATAAAATTAAATGGAGAATATGTAGAATTTCGCGAAGACAAGAAATATAATATGAACGGAAATGGGAACGTGAACGAGTAAGTCATCTTCTACCCCGCCTTGTGGACATCCCTATTTGGTAGGCAACTAAAGAAATATTTATTCTTTTATTCAAAATAGTTAAAATTATATGGACTAAAAGTAGACATTTTGATAGTTATGATTTGTTCATCTACGAACCAAAAATAAAATTTATTATAATCTTGAAAAAATGTGTACTATATTTCAGTAGTTATTATATGTCTAATTCTTATTATTAACGTGGCTAAATAACACTAATGCATTTATCAATACAAGCATAATTCAACTGACATAAAATATAAATTAGTAACCAGAAAAATGGTGTCGATAATTAACATCTACTCATCTCAATTTAAATTCGCATATTTAATATATATATTTTAATTTTTTAAAGACTTCAGAAAAAAAAAATTAAAAGAGATGCGATGCGAACGACAAGTTGGCAGATATGGGCCCCAGCCATTGTCCTTTTTTTCTCGTTTTGACGGAGGCCAACGTGGTGAAATTACCAAAAAAGACATTTCCGTACCCTTCCGTAAAATAGTTAGGTTGGCAACTCTTTTTCTCTTTCTGTTTTTATATTACATTTTGAATTTGTGAGAAATTTAAAAAATAAAATGGTGATGAAATTACAAATTTAGCCATTTTTTTATTTTGTTTCTAACAAATTTTTGAATTTCTAATTTTATATTAATAAATCCTTAACTTATTATATCTTTTAAAGAATGAATAAAATTACTAAGGCATCAAATTAAATTTGATTAATGACCTATTCAATACTTAATTGAAAATTGAAAATTGAAAATTGAAAATGCACAATATTAATAATTTATAAATTTTTAAACATTTTTTTAAAGTTTTTAAACCTTTTGTATACAAAATAGGACAATATTAATAATTTATAAGTTTATTAAAATTTAAGAATCAAAATAGAAGATTCAAAGATTTAATAAATATTTTTAAACACGAAATTTTGAGATTAAATTTATAATTTAATTGAGAATGTTAAAAAATTCTACTTATTCAAAAAAAATTGTGGAACTATCCACGAACGTCAATGAGTTGATGGTCCATTGACATCTTTACATTAAGGCCACGTTTATTTTCCTCCAAACATAATCAAGTGTAATTCTGACTATGAGATCCACACTCATTACTTTTGATGGCATTTAACCAAAATTTGCAAACGTAATAGTGGGGTCCAACTCAAAATATGCAATTTCATTACTTCATTTCTGCGTTTGGAGGTGGTCAATGATATTACCATTCATTATTACGTAGGTCCCACCTTTTTATTTATTTTTTTCATGTGTGTTTATTTCTCTCTCTTGAAATGTCAAAGAAAGTCATGATCATTTCATTCACCTTTATCTTTCTCTCTTCTTCTCCCCTCTTCCGGCCAACTTCGTCGTCGCCGCCGCCACCCATCTCACTACGGCCTGCAACCACTCATACGTTAGAAATGAGGTTTTTTTTTTTTTTAAATGAGTTTTCTTATTCTTTCTCTTTCAACCAATAAGTTTTTTTTTCCTTCTCAGTTTTCTTTTTCCTTCAACAAATTCTTTCAGGCCTCCTCGCCAATCTCATTTCTCTTTTTGCTCCACAAGTTTTTTAATTCAAAACTTGTGGAGAAAAAAGAGAAACTCATTTTGATAAAAAAAAAAAAAATAATAATAATAAATAAATAAACAAATTATTGTTGGTATTGGATAAGATGGAGAAAAACTCGTTACTTTAAGGTTGAAATCTTTGAAAATTGGAGGTTGTTTTTTCTTTTGTAAGGAAGAAACAAAAATGGGTTAATGGAAGCGAGTAGGGATTGAAGCTCCAATGGCGAAAAAACAAGAAAAGAATAATAGAGAATAAATGGAGGGAAGAGAAAATTTATGTTAGAAAATGGGTTTACGAGTCTGCACACGAGTAACGCTCGGACAACGAGTCAACACACGATTCTGAACACGATTAAAGCGAAAGAGTATTATGGTAAACTCACGAATTGATTACGTGCAACTACACACTATCAATGAAATTCAGATTACGTTTGAATTAGCCTTAAGTAAACACTATCAAAGGTAAATCGATTATGATTGAAGCCTTAATTTATTACGATTGTTTGAAAAAATCATTACGGTGTGGTAAACATTTAACTTTGGATTAAGAAACGTCCACTGGTGAATTTTCTTATTTCAGGTAACGTGTTTGTTAATTCTACAAGATACATAAACTTAGGTTACACAAACTCATACTTATAAATTCACACTTTATATTGTATATTAATATTTTTAAATTATAAATCTATAGATCAAGTCATATGAAAAAAAAAAAAAAAAAAAAAAAATACGAGCTAAAATTTCTTTAACTCGCTTTCCAAGTATAATTCAAATACAAGTTCTATAAATTTAAACTATGAGCATAGTTGAACTGGCATAATGTATAAACTTTGAGTAATATGTCTCAAGTTCAAATCCACTTCTTCATATGTTGTCAAGAAAAAAAAACTTTATTTTAATATCGAGTTAGTTCCTTTTAAAATCCAAAAAGTCAATTAGCCTATATTTGTATAGCTTAATGTCATGGCAATTTGATTTGATTTTATTAGACCTTTAGGGCGTGTTTGGTCCAGGAAGTTGTTTGACAAGGAGTTGGGAGGAGAAATTAACTCCCCGTTTGGCCCACGGACTTGTTGAACTCGGATAAAAAATATCAACTACCCAGACTTCTACAGTAATTACTATTAAATCTGTCTCATTTTTCGAGGCAACACAATTTACTCTCTTCCTCTCTCTCTCCCTCCCACAATATTTTTAATTATTTAAAAAAAACGCAATTTAAACTAAATGTGTAAAATGACTAAAAATAAAGATAAATTTTCATTGAAAGCGATTCCAATTCAACCTATTTTTATTATTTTAAATATAATTTAGGTTGTTCAATCAAAATTGGTACTTAAACCAAATTCAAAATGTAGTATTTTTACCATGAGATAAATAAAAACATCAGCTTATTTGGACCTGTTTAAATTAATGAATTAAAATCTTTCAAATTCACGTGTAATATTTGACACAATATTGTAGGACTTTCTTTTATTTCCAAACTATCCAAATAAAATGAATAATTAGTGTGAGTGATATTGAAAAAAGAATGTGAAGTATTGTGGTCAAAATTATTTTTGTTATCTTCAAAGAAATTTGTGAAGGATACATAAAACAAAAAGCAAAAATCACATTCTTAAAATTTATTGAAATTTACTAAAAAGTCTTTAACAATGAAAATATGAAAAATTATAGAAAAAATATGTAAAAAAAAAAAATAGCTAAAATAAACCATTTTTTGTTGAGATGCTGATGTTCACGTGGAGTGAATTTAGATGGAATGACAAGTTTAAGAGGGTGGAGGAAGACGCACATGAATAAACTATACTTATAGGTAAACAATCTTATAATTCATAAAATTAAATATGAGTCCTAATAAAAAAAATATATATATATTTTTGATAATCAATGTGAAAAAATAATGTGAAGTATTGTGCTCAAAATTATTTTTGTTGTCTTCAAAGAAATTTGTCAAGATAGATAAAATAAAAATAAAATATTTCATTTTTTAGAATTTATTGAAATTGGAAGAAGTCCTTAATAAGAAAATTTTGAAAGTTTGTAGAAAAAGATTGTGCAAGAAAACAACTAAAATAAACCCAGACTTCACAACTCTAGACTAAACAACTCCCTGCTCTAAACACACCACATACTTCAGAACTCCAGACTAAACAACTCCCTGCCCCAAACAGACATACCTTAGAACTCCCCAGACTAAACAACTCCCAGACTAAACAACTCCAGACAAAACAATTCAAACTCTTCCAAACTTTTTGGGTCAAACGCTCCCTTGAAGAGAAAAGCAATAAGTAATGTAGAGTGTCAAAGAATTTTTTGTTTTTGAATGAAAAGAACATTAATATTTGATGTGAAATTATGACAATGATAGCATTAAAAGTTCCTTAACTACTAAGCATTTGATAAATTCTCAATTATAAATTCTAGATGAACTCACATCTAAATGTATCATAATGAAAAAGTTAAATATTTGAATTTCTCTACTTTTCTGGTTGAAAAAAAAAAAAAAATATATATATATATATATATAGGAACAAATTTATCTTAGATCCAGGAGAACTCGAGTCCTCTTCAACTATGATAGCATACTTAATTTGTATATAAATCGTGACAAAATTTTTAAAATTAATTTTGGGCTTAGTGGTAATTGCATGTCTAGTTCACTCGTTGTCCTAGTTCAAGTTTCAATTTTTTTTATTATTTTTTTAATTATTTTTTTAATTTTATTTTAGTTAATTTTATTTTAGCCCCTCCTAACTTAAGTTCTGAATTTGTTACAGAAACATATTAAAATTCAAAAAGGAGAAATAAAAAACATGACACGGTTATATTGAGGAAACCTATTTGATTAAGGTTTAAATTAAAGCAACATATCTTTTCAAAAAAAAAAAAAAAAATTAAAGCAACATATTAAAGTAAAAGCCCACAAAATAAAGTTGAAGTTTATCAGCTGCTTAATGGGATTTTCATGATTGGCAACTTATCCAATTTCCTTTGGTTAAATATATAATTTTTGGAGTCAAATCGAGCATAGCTCAATTGACATAAAATTGTCACGATAGGTTCAATCCTCGCTTTAGTCAAGTAATGATCATTTTAACTTAAAAAAAAGTTACTTTTCCTATACCGTGACGAAATGACTGCGTCGAAAAAAAGTATCGGTATAATTAAAATTTCTTGTAGTGTCGCTTTTTATATTAAATCATTTAAAAAATGATAAGGATTTACATCACTTTTATGAAAAAATTGTTGATTAATATAAGATTTTAGAATTTAGAAAGGAGCAATAGTATATATATATATATGATTTTCCATCGTTGAATGGATCCATTTGAAAACAATTAGATGCTGACAAAATTATCAAAGATTGGCGTTCTTTATTCCTATTCAACAACGTACGAATAGTTCCTTGATTTTGACCTTCAAATGGCTTATGCCGGGGACAAACGTCCTCATGATTGACTACTAACCCCGATATCCCTCACTAGGTCAGTCTCGACTCGGATCAAACCCACGGAGGGTGAGTCAGGGCCTAAGATCAGGCCGAAAGGCGTAGTCGATAGTCATTTATGCTGCTGTCAATGGATTCTGTGATCGAATGCCACTAGACAGAATTTCTCAATATGAGAGAGCCATTCCAAGTCGTATTTCGTTCTGTTCCTCTGTGCATCTCTGTGATGGGTAAATCCCCAAAAAAGGGGCAACTTTCGTGTAGTTTGTGAGAGCTTGCTTCGTGGCGGAGCATTTAGCAATGCCAGCAGCCTGGTGAGGGCTGGCTGTCTGGGGACAGGTTAAGGCAGGGCCCTCTGGGCTTCTCAACCATCCCTCTGCCTCAAGGCAATGCACTCCGGGCTCAGAAGCACCAGAACCTGCTGTTTGAAAGTAGCAAGTCACTCCACTACTAGTTAGTACAGAGGCCAGATAAAAGGTGGCTCATCCAGCCCTGCGAGTGGATCCATTGTTACATAAAAATAAGGGTAAAAAGAAATTTTATCCATCTCTGAATGTACACCCAATGGATTATTTGATCCATATTGATGCAATGCGGCCAGATGAAGAAGACTGGCGCCTGCTAAAAGAAAAGGAAGCATTTATTTCCAGCTTTTCCTGCTTGGCCAAGATGTGTTAAACGGAACCTTCTTCAAAAATGTCTCTAAAGGTGGATAATGGGACTACTGGTCTGCTGCTTTTACTTTTTATTTTGCCAACTACTGTAAGCCTGCAAGCTGCAAGCAACAACGGCGGAAAAGCCGTTGCGCGCATATATATATATATATATATATATATATATATATATATATATATATGTATATGTATATGTATATATACATATACATATATATATATACATATACATATATATATATCACTACAAGAATTAGTGGTTTTTCCGATGTTTTGTAACGTCGGAAAATAGATTAAAAAACGTCGGCAACGACTTTCCCGACGTCAAACCGAGCGTCGGGAAACGCGCGTGGGGAAAGGTGTTGTCGACGCGGTAATTGGTCGGCGTCGGCAAATCTTATCTTTGCCGACGCATGACTCACGCGTCGGCAAAGAAGACGAATACCGACGCGCCCTTTTGTTGTCGGTAACTATTATCTTTGCTGACGCATGACAAACACGTCGGCAAAGATAAGATGTACCGACGCCATAAAACGGCGTCGGTGTTATACGTCGGCAAACGGGTGCGTCGCCATTTGTGTGCTTTGGCGACGTGTGTACGTGGCGTCGGCATATCTTTTCCACAATTTTGAAATAAATTTGCAAATTTTTCAAAAATTCTTTTTTTTACCCATTATAAAAATCTATATATAAAAAAACTTATTTACAATTGAACCAATATTCAAGTTTATTTTACAATCGAACCCAACATTCGTACAATATTCAAGTTTAATTTACAATTTGAACCAACATTCGGTACAATATTCAAGTTTTTCACAAAAATCAAAATATAAGTACTTAAACCATATTCTAGTAATGATATCAAAACTTTTCAAATTATTTATCACGATTTTCCTGGTCGTTCATCGATCGATCATGAAACACCTAATTAAAATTAAAAAAAAAACTTATAAATACACTTAAACCATATACATAAGAAAAGGGAAAGAGAAACAAATTCCTTTTACAAACTTTTAAAAGGTTTAAGGGGAGAAACTTTTTCTTTCTATTTTGCCCCTTTCTTTTTTATCTCTTTCTTTTATCTTTATAACTAAAAACGTAATTTCAAAAATTTTGAAATTTGAAATTAATTAAATATTTTTTTTTTCTTCATATATTATTTAAAAAAATAAATTTAAATGGTTCAATTTTTACAACTCTATACCATCTTTCCTTCAATGCAAAAGTTAATTAGAAGTAATAACTTTCTAATGCTTCAACTTCATCATTTCTCCTATCTTGATTTTAATAAAAAAAAATAATTAAAATTTATAATTTATAGGAAAAAAAAATTTATGTCAAATCTATTTACCTTTGAAATTTTTTGTTGGCTAAAGGAGATAATTTTTTTTCTCTTCATTTTTCCTACTATATCTTGGCTATTTAAAAAAATTGTTTTTAGCATTAATTTTTTTTATTGATTTTTTTTAGATAGAATTTATTTATTGTTCTTTCAATTAAAAGTTTAATTGAATATAAAAAAATGTCTACTCCACTTCTAAGCTACAAAGTTTCTCCCTCATTGAAAAATCATGTTTCTACCATTTTTTTTTTTTTTTAATGTAATGTCATTTATTTATTGGGAGTAGAATGCAATCAAATAATTAAATATTTTATTTTTATTTATTTTTTAGAAGAATTTTATGTTTAATAGTGTGGAAATATTTACAAATGAACATCCGCTCAAATTTGTTTTTTTAATTTTGAATATTAAATGAAATTACATATTATTATGTTAAATTGAATTTCAAATTTGTAGCAAGTGATTGGGAGTGCAATGCAATCAAATCTATAAATGAATTAAATATTTTATTTTTATTTATTTTTTAGAAGAATTTTATGTTTAATAGTATGAGAATGTTTACAAATTAATATCCTCTCAAATTCGTTCCTTTAGTTTTGAATATTAAATGAAATTACATATTATTATGTTAAATTGAATTTCAAATTTGTAGCAGTGATTGATATTCAAAAACATTGGTTGAGGATTCAATTGCTCATTGTAATTAATTTTTTAAGTTTATGGATGACTCTTGGAATACAAAACTTCAATTTTAAGACTCATCCTCTTCTACGGTTACAAAAAAAAATCTTGAAGTATAAATATGAGGTTGTTTTGTCAATCAAATCAATATTTGTTTCCATCTCCTTCTAGGGAAGAAAGATGGAGATGAGGATGAAAAAAATACAGGTATTATAGAAAATCGTGCGACACGAACTACTATGTACAAGAGGACGTCAGTGACTTGAATGAGAGAGAGGCGAGGAAACATAAACATCAATGAGAGAGAGCTTCAAATCCGACTATTGAAGAGGAAATTCAAATAATGTATCAACAACACGATGTAAACTAGAATAATTCTACTTCTGAATACTTGTAATTCTTATTTTTTTCTATTTAGTACAATACACGAGTTTTTTTTTTTCTTTCTTGAGGCAATAAAGGAGAGGATTTGTGAACAAAAGGAGAATTTATTTTAGAAGAGAAATTACACATTAGGAGAATCCTTTTAAAATGAATGAAAGGTTGAGCCCAATTTGTTAAAGAGATTCAAAACAACAACAAAAAATTCCATCATTAAGACAAATGATTGGGTTTGTTTGTGGGCGGATAGAAATTATAGTATGTGAGATCAATTGAGAAAAAATATTTTAATATTTTATTCTATCTTTTTCATTGTATTATTTTAACATAGTAATAGATAATTGAAAAAAAAATTTAATTACTATTTATTTATTATTTTTGGACAAACAAAATAATTAATTATTAACCTTGCTAAATGTGAAGTGTATACTTGAAAGGTTAGAAATACAAAAATATTAAACATTGATATCATATTATATGGAAAAACTTCCGTTGAAATTTTTGTTTGTGTTATTATAACAATTTATTTTAAATTAATTATTAATAATTGTTACATTAAAATAGTCATATAATTAATTATAAAATTTGACTAAGAGAAGCTAACTAAAAGTATGAGAAGTTAACTAAATATTTGAAAGAATGTTAGAGAGATAAAAAACACTTCTGCAACAAATTTAAAATATGATTTTTACACATAGATTTTATAAGTTGGACTATCTAGAATAATTTAATTGAATTAGATACTATAAATATATCATATCCAAACTCACCAGAAATATTCTCAATAAGTATATTCAAATAAATTTTGGGGTGCAGTTTTGGGAAGCCTGGGAATCAAAAGTCAGTGTTTCGGGTGCAGTGTTTTGAAACTCGGGTTTGGACAATTTTTTTTTCTTCCTTTCGCTACTTTTTTTTTTTCTTTTCTTCTTCTTATTTTTTAGTGGATGTTTTGTGAATTGTATAATTTTTTATGCAACATGTGACTTTTTTTCTAGACGTTTGAATGAAACATTTAATTTATGCTATAGTCTAAGAATAATAAAATTATTTCCAACAATCGAAACATTGCTTACAAGAATCAAATATATATTTGGATAATGAATTAAAAAATTAAATGTTTCATTCAAACGTCTCAAAAAACATAACATGTCATGTCAATCGGTTTTTTTTTTTTTTTTTTTTTTTTTAATATATAGTTAGATAAAGAATTAAAAAAAATGAAATGAAAAACACAAAAAGGAAGAAAACAAAAATTAAACAACAACCTACTATTATATTTGGATAATATTCTCAAGTATGTATCCCTTAAATACAAACTGAAATTTAAGAACTGACATTGTAAGGAAATCTTGATTCAAATAATAATTTTCAGAAGCTATTTCAAACATTTCATAAGGTTAAGCTTCACATGGATTATAAAACGAGAAAAAAAAAATCTAATTTTGTAATTAGAGAAAACTACATTATATTTTAAAATTAATTGAATATTGTTAATAATTATTATTTTTTAATTTTTAATTTGTTAACTTAAAAATTAAATATTATTTTTTAAATTACCTCAAATATTTTATTTTATTTTTCAACTAAAAAAATTAAACATATTTTGAGCTATTGTAAATTAGATTAAATATAAATAAATTATAAAAAAAATTATTTAGATAAATATAATTAAAAAACTATATAATTATAATTAGAGGGGTGAAATTGGAAGAAAAATGATGGGATCCACCATAATAATGAAAAAAATTGATTGAAAAATGTTGGGATCCATCATAATTATGAAAACTGATGAAAAATAAGGGTTTGAGTTTTGAAACTCATGGATTTTGGTTTGAAAACCATGATTTTGAAACTCATCTTCCCAAACATGGGTTTGACTTCAAAACCCAAACCCACTCAAACACATTACGGGGGCCAAACACCCCCTTAGGGGCTGTTTGGCCCCCCGAGTTGGGTAGGGTGGGGTGGGCTTAAATAGCCCACCCCATGTTTGGAGCCCCAACTATATAAGTTGGGGCTGGGGGTTATTATAACCCCCGGGTGCTACAGTGTTTACTGTAGCAGTTCTACAGTAACACTGTAGCAGTTCTACAGTGTTTTTTTTTTTCTTTCTTTTTTTTATCTTTTTTTTTTCTTTTCATTTTTTCATTAAATTTTTCGGGTTTTCTTCTCTCTTTGTTTTTTTTTTCGAGTTTTCTTCTCTCTTTATTTTTTTTTTTCTATTTTTTTTCACTCAATTTACAGATTTTTTTTATCTTCCATTTCATCCCAAATTTCTCTCTTCACCGAACCTTTGTGATTTTCTAAATAATATTTATTTTTTAATTTTTAAAAAATTAATATGTAATATACATTTAACTATACAAATATAACAAAATGTTGTAGAAAAAAAATAAACTAACATAAACACATTTCAAACTCCATGTTAAAGAAAACTGTATTATTTCTCTCTCCATCGAGCCTCTTGTTACAACAAAAAGTTGTAGAAAAAAAATAAACTAACATAAACACATATTTCAAACTTCATGTTAAAGAAAACTGTATTTTAAACCCACACTATACAACTCTGCACCCCAAACACAGACTTACTAAACTCAGACTATACAACTCTGCACCCCAAACACAGACTATTATAACCCACAGATTATTATAACCCACCAACTATAATAACCCACCAACTATAATAACCCACCCTGCGCCCCAAACGCCCCCTTAGTGTTTTATAATTTAGAATAATATCTAATGATAAAATTTAAAAATAATATATTTTTGCTTTAAATTTAAAATGCAAAATTTCACGTGCATGCACGTGTTTGTTTACTAGTATATATATATATGGGGTACAAAATAAAATAGGAACCTTAGTACTTGGATTTTTTTTTTTTTTTTTTAAATCCGTGATCTCTTAATCACTAGTGTATAGAAATTGAGTTATCTTCAGGTTGATATTATATTTGGTGTAATGTATAAAATTTTGATATTTAATTTAACAAATTAAATATTTTCATTAATTTTACATTTTTTTTTTGAGTGAATTCTACATTTCAAATGTTAAATATATTTACGAGATAAACATTTTCTCGGGATAAATATTTAAATGCATATAACATAAGTTATGAATGTTTCAATTTTCTTTTGAAATACGCTTTTAATCCAAACAAATATTTAAAATCAAATCTTATTCTCTTTTGAATTAAAATTTCCAACTATTTAAAATCAAATCTTATTCTCTTTTGAATTAAAATTTCCAAACTCATTGATCCATGCACCTATAATAAGAATACTAAGTCGAGTATTCGTACTCGGTCAAAAGTTTAAATCTCTGCAATGATATGAAATGTAAATTTTTTAGTTTAAAAACTCTAAGCTTATATACTAGTATTTTTATAGCATAATTTAGTGGATATGACGTATATTACCATTTTCATTACTCTATCGTTCATTTCTTAATTGTTTTTTTTAATCTTTTGCAAAGATATTTAATTAATGTGGAGAGGGAATCGAACTTTCGATCTTTTGGTCTTTAATTCGTACATCAGTTGAGCTAGTTCATGTTAGCAAAAATTGAGTGGTTGTAATAAAGCATTTTAAATAATTGCACGGGATCAAACCCAGATAATAATTTCATGGTAAAAAAAAAATTATTGGTTTTTTTTTTTA
This sequence comes from Herpetospermum pedunculosum, assembly GCA_028017165.1. Lineage (NCBI taxonomy): Eukaryota > Viridiplantae > Streptophyta > Magnoliopsida > Cucurbitales > Cucurbitaceae > Herpetospermum > Herpetospermum pedunculosum. The sequence continues at coordinate 60,302,575 of CM051525.1, forward strand.
ATTCAACAATTGCAAAGTAGAGATCCAACTATTATTTTTTAGATGATAATTAAAGAAAAAACTATTTTTTTAAAATCATAATTAGTGTCATATCCACTCGATTTTACTCAAATTAGTTGAGATTTGAAACTCATAATTAGTGTCATATCCACTCATTTTTTACCTAAAATACTTCTTAATTATATTATTAGTCTTCAAATTCTTGAGATTTGAATGTCATTGTCGATGTCCCAAATGTTTAAGATCCTAATGTTTGTTTTTATTTTATAAAAGCTTAAAAAGTGCCTTATCCACAAGGACCATTTGTCTCATTGCTCAATCTTTTATATAGTTTGAGTTTGAGATTGTCAAATAATTTCACGATGGAACTTCTTATTTTATGTGTAATCTTTAAAATTCTAAAAATTAGAATAACATAAATTAGAGAAAAAGTTGTGTATTTGGGATTGTTCCCATTCTTTGCTCTTCGCTGTGCCCCAAGTAAAACATAATCAAGCTCGAGATATCGTAATAGGATTTAAACCAACCACAAAGCTAAATTATAAGTTTGGTGTAAATCTCAGATATTTTGAATCCAGAGACAAAGTGATAAGTTTCTCTTTGTTATTTCATATGAAAAATCATACAATATATATATAGGGAAAAGAAAAAAGAAGGGGTGAATACAAATATTAGGCATAAAAATATAACAGAAAGATTTGAAATAAACAGAAAACTAAATCTTCTGTTTACTTAAGACTAGTTCGATCTTCTGTTTACTTAAGACTAGTTCGATCTTCTGTTTACTTAAGACTAGTTCGATTTGAATAAAAAGAAAACTAAATCTTGAAATAAACAGAAAACTAAATCTTCTGTTTACTTAAGACTAGTTCGATCTTCTGTTTACTTAAGACTAGTTCGATTTGAATAAAAAGAAAACTAAATCTTCTATTTCCTAAAGATTAGTTCAACACCCCCGTCAAGTTGGAGCAGAGTGAGATATGTCGAGCATGCCCAACTTGCCAAGTAAGCGATGAAAAGCGTCCCCAACTTGCCAAGTAAGCGATGAAAAGCGTTCGCTCATGGAACACAGGATTTTCAGCAATGTGAATGACAAATTTTTTATCGCAATGGACTGTAATTGGATTGAGCGGTGGGAAACCCATTTCGGAAAGAAGAGAATGAAGCCATTGTAACTCAGATGTGAGTGCAACAAAAACACGATATTCAGCTTCGGCAGAGAAACGAGAAACAATTGGTTGTTTCTTTGATTTCCATGAGATAGGACTAGAACCAAACATGGTGAAATAACCAGTAGTGGAGCGTCGGGTAGTGGGACAACCAGCCCAGTCAGAATCAACATAGCCGACGAGAGATAAGGAACTAATCAGCATAGCCGTGGAAGACGAACTTGGGTCTGTCCTTTTGGTTGTCTTTGTTGGAAAACCAATTAACAGATAACAATTCGTTCGAGGATGTCCATGACGATTACAATAATCACAAAAGGGACGTGGTCTCTTCCCTGAAGAACGATTGACTTGTGATGATGTATTTCTAGAAACTTGAAGGGCAGCAGATTCAACAGGAGGAACTGATCGAAGGTTGAGCTCCTGTTGTTTCTCCTCTTGTCGTACTAAGTTATAAATACGTTGAATAGATGGAAAATGGTCCATTAAGAGAATTTGACTACGGACCGCTAAAAACTATCATGGAGTCCTTGCAAAAATTCCATGGCACGATCCTGAACTTGTTGTTCAAGGATACTTTTTGCATTGCCATATGCAATAGAGACTAGATTATTACATATTTCAAATTACAAGCATCAAGCGTTTGTAGTCCAACGGTTAGGATAATTGCCTTCCAAGCAATAGACCCGGGTTCGACTCCCGGCAGACGCAATAATAATATTAAGTTCATTTTGGTCCCTACATTTCCAAAATGTTTGTTTTGGTCCCTATACTTTTCAAAAGTAATCAATTTGGTCCCTGTTTGTAAACTTTAAACTTAAATTTTATACACGATAAAAAAAAAAGAAAAAAAAATACAAGGACTAAATCGTTACATACTAAAATGATTTAGATACTAATTTGGTCTCTGATCCTGAACTTAAAAAAAACTACAAGGACTAAATCGTTACATACTAAAATGATTTAGATACTAATTTGGTCTCTGATCCTGAACTTGTTGTTATACTTTTTGCATTGCCACATATGCATGCAGTTGAGGCCATGTTGCCTAATTCATCCCATAGAGATTTGAGTTGAGTGAAATATAAGGAAACAATCATACCTTCTTGCTTCAAAATCGATATAGAATGTTTGAGTTGATATATCTTCGGCGCATTCGATTGGGAGAAGCGATCCTTGAAGTCTGTCCAAATTTGGAGGGCAGTATCGACATAGAGAATGCTCGGCCGAATATCTGGAAAAATCGAGTTGAGAATCCAACTGCTAACAAGATCGTTACATCGTTCCCAATTGACGATATCCTCCGTTTTCTTGGGCTTCGACAAGGATTCATCGACAAACCCATATTTACTCTTAGCTCGGAGTGCCATGGAGATGGCTCGACTCCATGATCCATAATTATCACCAGTGAGAAGAGGTGTAACAAGAATCGTGGATAGACTGTCAGAATGATGGATGGAGTACGCATCAAACTTGATTGATTGAGAATTATTTGTATCAGACTTGATTGATTGAGGATTATTTGCGTCAGTGCTTGACATTATGGAAAATGAGATATAAAAAACTTGAAGCAGAGAGAGACCAGAGAGAAAACAAAACACGGAAAAAAGAGAGAAAAAAAAATGAAATTTAGTGATGAGTCACTGATACCATGTGAAATTTTAGATATTTTGAATCTAGAGAGAAAGTGATAAGTTTTTATGTGTTATTTCATATATGGAAAATCATACAAATATATATAGATAAAGAAAAAAAGGAAAAACTGAATACAAATATTAGGCATAAAAATATAACAGAAAGATTTGAAATAAACAGAAAACTAAATCTTCTGTTTCCTAAATTAGTTCGATTTGAATAAAAAGAAAACTAAATCTTCTATTTCCTAAGGATTAGTTCAACATTTGTTCTCTAAAGTAAGTTTAGTTTTCATATTTAAAAAGTTTTTAACAAGTTCCTAAAATTTTAAGTGATACATCTATCTAGTTTATGTAATTTAAACAATTCATATAGGTTCTTGAACTTTAAATCTTGTGTCTAATAAGTCTTTGTTGTTAATCCTATCAGTTTGACGATTATATGACACATTAATTATACTATTTAACGATGATGTGATAGATTGATTTTAAACATTTTCAAATATTTAGAGACATAAGTATTAAACTACCAATATAGACCTATATAGAATACATAATTGAAAACTTCGAACGTCTATTAAAAACTTTTTAAAATGTATATACTGAGAATATAACCCTTAAAGTTTAATGACACAATATTTTTTTTTTCTTTTTTTAACTATAGGAACTAAATATACACAACTATAAAAAAAATCATTTAGGACGTGAGTTAAGTTTAAAATGAGTTTACCTTTCTAAGACAACATTTTCTTTTAGTTCAATAACATGTGGGATGGAGATTTGAACATTGACTTTTTTCCATCAATGATATATGTCTTAATCAATTGAACTATACTCATACTGGTGCATGTTTCTTAAGACAACATGTTTGAGGGAGGAATCGTTAAACCTAGGTTTGATTGTCGAAACCAATGGACTTAAATAATATGTCCATTATTCAAACCCTCACACATAGTTTTTCTAAACCATTTTTTTAGTACAACAATGAAAGAGTACAAAAATTTGAACTTTCGACCTCAAGAGAGATAGTACATGTCGATTACCGTTGAGTTATGCTTACTTTAACATAATTTTTCTAAACCTAACTTCCAAAACGTGATCCAAAATATGGTTTTCCAAATGTATAATTTAATCAAAGTACATCTCAAAGAAAGCAATGTGTGAAGTTCTAAAAATAAGAAAAAAAATGTCAATTTATATCTCTAAACTCGGGATAGAGTCAATTAAATCTCTAAGGCCCCGCTTGATAACGCATTCAGTTTTTGGTTTTTGATTTTTCTGGTTTTGTTTTTAGTTCTCTGTTTTTTAAAAATAAAAATCATATATGTTTGATAATTGGTTTTTGTTTTCTCTTTTAAAAAAAATAGAAAACCAAACTTATTTGATAACTTTTTGGTTTTTGATTTTTTGAAACATAAATTCAAAGTAGTTAAATAATTACTATTTGTTTTTTTTTTTTTATAATTTGTTTTTTTTTTTTTTTTTTGTTAATTTATTAGAATGTAAAAATTGCAACATTTATAAAAAATTTAATTAAAGTCTAATTATTTGATGAAATTGAAAATTTAAGATAAAAAACTGATTTTTCCTAAAATAAAAAAAATTTATATTGTTGATAGTTTAATATATTAGACAAATTTTAGTTGACATTTATTAAATAAAATATGTTAATTGTGTAGAGTTGATTGATATATTGGTGTAACATCACAATAATATTAAAATATAATATACTACCAAAATTTTATTTAAATAAAATTATAATATATTATATTAAGAAAAAATGTAACAAATGTCAATTTAAACTAAAATAATTAAAAATATAGCACTTTTTTAAAAAATTTGCGGATATGACAATTTCTATCACGGATAGAATCGCTGATAGTAGTTTTTTTTATAGAATTTTGTCAGTGATAATAGTTTATCAGTAATAGAAGAGTCTATCACGGATAGAAGTCTATCAGTAATAGTCATAAAGTCTATCAGTGATAGCCACGGATTTTTTTTGTCATATTTTCAAAAGGTTTTAAACTTTGCTAAATTTGTAATTATTTTGGGCCTGATTGCTATTTGTGCAACCAGCCCTTATATTAATAATAGTATACTAAAAAAATATTAATAATATATATATATATATATATATATATATTTTAAGAATATACTATTAATATTAATGACAATTTTCATTACAAAAAGTATTAATGAGAATTTGATTCTAATTGTAATAAATAAATAAATATTTGAAAATAATTTCAATAATTATATCTAATTTGTTGACAATTTAAGTAATTAAATTTAAAAAAGTCAAACCGAGTAGTCAGAGGTTTGATCCATACTGCATCAATTAAATACCTTTTAAAAAAAAAATTGAAATAAAAAATCTGTTTTTGAAAACCTTCTTTTTTGGTTTTTGAAATTTGTTAATGAATGTAAAAACGTTTTCAAAAACTTAAAAATTAAAAACTCAATTGGTTACCATTTTTTAAAATTTAAAAATAAAAAACTAAAAACAAAAAACAAGAATCGAATCTGTTATGAAACCGCTCCTAAAATCAGTTTCTTAAATTGGATGGGCCGTGTGAAAGATAGATTTTTTTTCTTCTTATTACAAAATAGGGGGAAAATGGTCCAATGCATATTGCTTTTAATTTGTTTATATCTTCAAATTAATATAAAAAGAAAAAACATTGGGAAGAAGACTAAAAAAAGTGTCCAAACAATTTTAGAAATCGAATTTCAAAAGTGAAAATATGTGATGTTGGGGTATGACTCCTCGAATAGAATAGAGCAAGAACAAAACACCATAATAGTAGGAGTAACAACATCTCTAAACATACTTTGAACTCAAACTTACTCCCTCCATCGTGGTATTTTCAGTCAAAGAGCTTATTCTTCTTCTTGATCTTATTTTTTTCACTTTTCACTTCTCACCGTATTTCTATGTGCTAGCGTGGTTGTACATATTCGAGGAGTTCGCTCGACGCGTCGAGCACATCGTATAGTCTATATATAATAACGTTGCATCTATTTAAGTCGATAGTTTAGATTAGTTGTTGCTTTATGCAATGTAGATGTTGTTGATGCAAGAATCCAGATCCTCCCTTCAAGTCAGTCTCGTTCGATCATCGTGGTTTCGAGCGGACTTGCACAGAGGAACATAAGTAAACTTGTACCGATGTGAGGCTCGGCCCAACACCCTTCGATACTTAAGTAGTCAGAGGGTTGTGGGAAGCCGAGTAAGAGTGGAGTTAGCGAATGTTGCCTTTTAGTAGAGAATTCCACTTACTTGATAAAGAAATATGTTGTTTCCATATATAGTGGCGCATGGGGTGCATGTGTCCGTTGAGATCGGTTGCTCTGGGACAACGTTGAACGGTCATCATGAGAGGACTAGCACAATTCGCCAGACTGAGCATCTGGGACAACGTTGAACGGTCGCTTTGCCAATGTGGCGGCGACAACCGCATGATTATCTGGGTGCTTCATGGATATGACTGTCCGATCAGTCGTGTCCCCCTGTCGAACCCAAACTGAGTTCATTAATCTACAATTTTGTGGACTAGAGTGTGACATAGGCGTGACGTTAGGGGCTGGCGTCATGCTGACCTCACCCGATCGAGATCTTCCCATAACAGTTATCATGTATATCTCCTTACTTTTTCTTCTTTTATTTAATATAAAGTAGACAACAACACCCTTAACACTTGCACCCCACTTTAACCAACAATCTTACAACATAATTTAACAAATATAAGTTGGGAGAGTTTTGATCGCTAATTATAAATTTAAGGTCTTAATCGACTCAATTTGTAAAATTCAGAGTTCTTTCTTCAGAGAAAAAGAACATAAAAAAACAATAGAAGAGATAGGAAGAGACCAACATGAGTACAACTCAACCATCTAAACATCTATTCATTTTCTTGAAGTCGGATGTTCAAACCTCTTTTTTTTTTGACAACATGTTAGGGTGGGGGATTGAACCTAGGACCTCATGATCACTAGGCGATACATTATGCCATTGAACTATGCTCTTGTTGGCGGATGTTCAAACCTCAAAATCCCGACCTCCGTTATACGCACAAAAATAGAGAGAGTAAATGACATATTTACAACTACCAATAAAGATTAAAAAGACATTTGAATGATGTAGTTGTAGCAAAAAGAAAATTAATGAAATATTTGGAAGAGGAAGAGGTAGAAAAAAAAGAGAAAAAAGGAAGATGATAAGTTATTTAGAGCGTAACAAAACAAAAACAAACGCTGGCTGGCAGGCAGGCAGGCAGGCAGGCAAAAGAAAAGAAAAGAAAAAGGACGCCATTCGATCGATCCATCGAAACCACAGCAGCAGAGCAAAGCAAAGCAAACACAGCCCAATTCCAAAATCCAAAATCCAAAATCCAAAATCCAATTCCAATTCCAAATTGCAAAGCTTCCCATTTCGAATTGGTGGTTTTCCGATTCTCTCTCTGTTTTCTCTGCGATTTCCTCGGTTTTAGCACTTCTCTCTCTCCAAATTCATTCATTCATTCATTCCCCTTTCAATTCCCTTTCTCCCTTTTCCTTTTCTATTCTTATCCCTCTTCCCCTTCTTCAGTTTTCCTAATTTATTCGTTTTTTTTCTATCTTCCCGCCCCTCGATTTATCTCCGGCGACAACGATTTCAGGTGGGAGATCTCCCGATCTGCGTTTCCCTTCTTCTTTATCTTACTTCTCTGCCATTTTCCCTCTATGATTTCGTATTCAGTGCATTGAAGGACCCTCTGATCTCTCTGCTCCTCTACTTCGTTTCATCAATTCCGAGACGATAACCTTTCTCTTTCATCTCTCTCACTGGTACCTACTTCTGTTTCTTCTTTAATTCTTTCCTTTTCTCCATTATATACATTGTTTTTTCTTTACCCTTTTGCGTTTTTGTGATGATTGCATATCTGGGTCTGATTCGATTGGGGCATTTTTCTTGAAAAGAAAAAGATTATTTGGATGGGTTTTGTTTTTTAAGGTCTAGGGTTGGTTTATTCATTTGGGTTTGTCTCATTTTCTATGTAGATTTTGGCATTGCGTGCTTGGGGATTCGTAGGGTCTTGTTGTTATTTGGATCCACGAAAGGGAGTTGTCAATATTTCGTCGAATCGAGCTGTTTGTGCATCATTGATACCTGATTTCTCTGGGGTCTCTGTTGTAAACTTGGAGGGCCAGTCTCTGATCTGATTTTTCTTGCGTGTAAGTTTGTCACTTTTCTCGTCAATTGGAAACGGTGTTCGAGGGAAAGACAGGAGTCTGAATGTGTTAAGCCTCTCCATTGTATTTCACTGTCTTCATTTCCAGGCAGAGGGATTTTTCGTCTAACTTGTATAAGGATTTTCTTTCTTTTATTTGAATCGTGCTGACCTTTAGTTGCTAAGGCGTGAACGTTGTTCAGCGGGAATTGATTGCTGGGTAGAACAAGAATATGGGTTTAGGAGGATGATGGGATGCGGGTTCTTGGTGAGATGGAGCTCAAATTCTTCTGGTTCTTTATGTTTTGCTTGGATGGACTTGGGATAAAAGGGTTAATGTGTACTGGGGCTTCGTTTGATTTGCATGCGAGACTCCCTAATGAGGTCGGAAAATAATTTATGACTTCTGGTCAGCCGCTACTGGCTTCATCAGAATCTCCATCAGCTATTGAATACAGATCTCCTTCTCGAAATTTTGGTTCCGTTGGTTATGTATGTCGCAGTGCTTCCTTCAACTCGTCCAGTTACGACAATGCTCAGAGTGACATTGTGGATGTGAAGGAAAACTGCGCCAGCCCTTTTGGAGATAACGGTTGGAGTAGTAGACGTTCCAGTTCTCTTTCTAGGAAGAGGCAGTTTTATACTGTTGACTTTCAGTTTCCTCAGCAGTTTCCTTTTGGCTACCCCACCCAGGATAGAAGACGCCTGGTCTCGTGGGGTGTAATGGAGCTACATAATGTTAATGATGACCCTGCGAGCTTTGAACTTTCTAGGGTCCAGGAGAAGTTGCATAAGGTGCAAAGAAGTCGCCATAAGAGTATGCAGTTTGAAGATAATTTACAGCATGACGATAATCCAAGGTTGATCTACATCAATGATCCAAGGAGAACTAATGACAAGTATGAGTTCACAGGAAATGAGATAACCACTAGCAAGTACACATTGATTACCTTCTTGCCAAAGAACCTCTTTATTCAGTTCCACCGCGTTGCCTATCTTTATTTTCTTGCTATTGCAGCTCTTAACCAGCTTCCACCTTTGGCAGTCTTTGGGAGAACGGTATCTCTTTTTCCCCTCCTGTTTGTGCTCTGTGTTACAGCTATTAAAGATGGCTACGAGGATTGGCGTAGACACAGATCAGATCGCAATGAGAACAATAGACAGGCTCTGGTGCTTCAATCTGATGAATTCCGATTGAAAGTGTGGAAAAAAATACGAGCAGGTGAAGTTGTAAAGATTTGTGCAGATGAGGTCATTCCTTGTGATATGGTTTTATTGGGGACAAGCGATCCTAGTGGCCTTGCTTACATCCAAACAATGAATTTGGATGGTGAGTCAAACTTGAAGACAAGGTATGCTAGGCAGGAAACAGCATCTGCAGTAGCTGAGGGGTGTTCATATTCTGGTCTTATTCGATGTGAACAGCCTAATAGGAACATTTATGAGTTCACTGCCAATATGGAATTCAACGGCCATAAATTTCCCCTCAGCCAGTCAAACATAGTCTTGCGTGGTTGTCAGCTGAAGAACACTGAATGGATTATTGGGGTGGTTGTCTATGCCGGACAAGAGACAAAAGCCATGTTAAACAGTGCAGTGTCTCCTGCCAAGCGAAGTAAACTGGAGGGTTACATGAACAGGGAAACATTGTGGTTGTCAGTCTTCCTATTTGTCATGTGTCTAGTTGTGGCCCTTGGAATGGGTTCTTGGCTCGTTCGCCACAAGGAACGGCTTGACACCTTGCCATATTATAGGAAAAGGTATTTCACAAATGGGGCAGATGATGGTAAGAGGTACAGGTTTTATGGAATACCTATGGAGACCTTTTTCTCCTTTTTGAGTTCTATTATAGTGTTTCAGATTATGATACCGATATCCCTTTATATTACAATGGAGGTGGTGAGACTGGGCCAGTCATATTTCATGATTGAAGATAAGCACATGTACTGCAGAATCTCTTGTTCAAGGTTCCAGTGCAGATCATTGAATATCAATGAGGATCTTGGTCAAGTTCGCTATGTATTTTCGGATAAAACAGGAACACTTACTGAAAATAAAATGGAATTTAAAAGGGCAAGTGTGCATGGGAAAAATTACGGGAACAACTTGTCTGAGGAATATCCATCACCGTTGTGTTCCATTCCAGGTATGGAAATTGATTTCAGTGCTGCCATAATCATAATTTTGTAATCCATGTTTGTGTGACTTGTGAGCTCATGATGATAACTACTGTTAGCTGCCAATGCAGTTGCCACTGATTTGTATTTTCTTGACTTATTTGCATTTCTCTTAGCCTAGTGGTTGAAAATGTATTATTTTTTTTGTAATCCATGTTTGTGTAGGCTCATGAGTATTATTATTATTTTTGATAGGAAACAGTATCATTTCATTGGTTAAATGAAATTACAAAATGATGAGATCCTATCCAATGGATTACAGAAAACTTTTCCAATTGGTCATGAGAGAAGTAAAGTTATAATTACAAAAGGGAAAATTGTATCGAGTATTATTGTTGTTGCTGTTATTATTATTACTTTTATTATTATTTTGCAAAACATGCCGACTAGGTATACTGCATTTCTCTACTCTTATTGTTCTCTATCTTTTTTTGCTGTCATTTTTTTCCTAAAGGAAATATCTGTATGCATGTTTGTTATTGAGCTACCTTTGTCAAAGGTAATCTGTTAAGTGGTTGTATTTACAAATCTATATTAGTTGAACTCATGAATTGAACAAATACTGTTGGGTAATTTCTTCATACTTGGTATAAAAATTAGAAGATTGTCTGGAAGGGCCATTTCTTGTCGGTGGTCTGTAAAATGTATTTGGTATAAGGAATACGAATATCTATAATTTTCAGAGTTTAAAATGTGGGGGGGTTGGCACATGACTTCCAAAACTAATAAGTAGGTTTACTTTCATTTCTTATGACAAGAAATTAGTTCTAGTTTTTGGTGACGGTATAATCTCCATTAGATGGCCAAGCCTATGTCCTGTGATGCTCTTCCTCAAGTAATCAAAACCTTCTGGTAGATGAATATTTGAGTTTGTATTATGTGTTTTCTTTCTTTTTCCTTCATCTAGTGTGATCTTTTGCAACAGCAACTTTAGGGAGGAGGAGATGGAAACTTAAATCTGACATTGCTGTTGATACCGAACTTGTCAAATTATTGCACAAGGACCTAAACGGAGATGAAAAGATTGCTGCACATGAATTTTTTCTTACATTGGCTGCATGCAATACTGTAATTCCTATTCTCGTGGATGACAAATCTAGTTATTTGAATGGTGAATTGCACGAGGATGTCGAAACTATTGATTATCAGGGGGAATCCCCTGACGAACAAGCACTAGTTGCTGCAGCCTCTGCTTATGGATATACCCTTTTTGAGCGCACGTCTGGGCATATTGTTATAGATGTCAATGGTGAGAACTTAAGGTAGATAATCTCTTGCTTTCTATTTTTAATTCTTAGTTTGTCCTAATAATTTTTCATTCCTAACCTGTTTTGTTGTGTTTGAATTATTTTTATGACAGTTTGTTCTATACAACATTACATTCTGTTTTTTTTTTGTGGATTCTAGGTTAGATGTTTTGGGTTTACATGAGTTTGATAGTGTTCGCAAAAGGATGTCTGTTGTTATCAGATTCCCCGACAACACTCTAAAGGTGCTGGTAAAAGGTGCTGATACTTCGATGTTGAGTATTTTAGGCAACGACACTAATGGGGAAGAATTTATCAAACATACTACTCAAAGCCATTTGTATGAATATTCAATGGAAGGCTTGCGAACACTTGTAGTTGGTGCCAAAGATCTGAACGATTCTGAATTTGAGCTGTGGCAGAGCAGATATGAGGATGCTAGTACTTCACTGACTGAAAGAGCAGTAAAACTACGTCATACAGCAGCCCTTATAGAATGTGATCTAAAGCTTTTGGGTGCAACTGCTATTGAGGACAAGCTTCAAGATGGTGTACCTGAAGCCATTGAATCTCTTCGGCAGGCGGGAATTAAGGTTTGGATTCTGACTGGAGATAAGCAGGAGACAGCCATATCAATCGGTCTCTCCTGCAAACTGCTGACTTCAGATATGCAGTCAATTATTATCAATGGAAATTCCGAGAATGATTGCAGGCAACTTCTAGCCAATGCTATAGCAAAATATGGTATTAGATCAACACAGTGCAGAAGTCAAAGTCAGAAGCTGAAGAATTGTGAGAATGACTGTAACGATATACCAAAGACATCTAGCATGTCAGATTTTAATGAAGGGGAAGAAGAAGATGTGACTGATAAACCACTAGCTCTCATAATTGATGGAAACAGTTTGGTGTACATTTTGGAGAAGGAATTGGAGTCAGAGGCAAGAATCTTGTTGTTACCTTTGAGAACCTTTGCGTTGCAGCATTATTAATATTGTTCTAATACTTTATGACTTTTTAATGATTGTTGGAATGATTCTTATTTTCTGGCAGCTTTTTGACCTCGCAACTTCATGCAATGTTGTGCTATGTTGTCGTGTTGCACCTCTGCAGAAAGCTGGAATTGTTGATTTGATCAAGAGTAAAACTGATGATATGACATTGGCAATTGGAGATGGTAAGATTTCTTCTCTAACTCCGTAAATATCATGGAATATACCTTTGTTTGTTGTGTATAACTGACAAATGCTTTATGTGCACACTAGCTCTTTTTACTCTCGATTTAGTTTATTGATGCACCCATCCATGATCCACTGTCCAATGGCAATTCTTGTAGGGGCCAATGATGTCTCAATGATTCAGATGGCCGATGTAGGCGTTGGTATATGTGGACAGGAAGGGCGTCAAGCAGTAATGGCATCTGATTTTGCCATGGGACAATTTCGCTTTTTAAAAAGATTACTTCTAGTGCATGGACATTGGAACTATCAACGTGTAGGCTACATGGTTCTTTACAACTTCTACCGCAATGCGGTTTTCGTCTTGATGCTCTTCTGGTATGATAAGTGTCTTTTTGTATCAAAGACTGGATACATGCATTCCAAACCATCAACATCGAACTGCTTTCTCTGTCTTCTTGAACTATATGTCGTCTGATGAGCGTAGAGAGTAAAATACTTCAAAATGGAAAATGTAATTTGTGCTTTAAAAAGAAATCAATTTCCTACTTTTTAGTTTATTTTATATGCTAGTTTATGCATAAATTACATCTTGAAAACATGACACCGACTCTTATAATGGTGTTTTTTTTTTTAAAACAAACAAATATATTGCATTTTATGGCCTCCCCTCTCTCTTTTTTTTTTATAGGAAACTTGAACATTTCATTGATATGTGAAATGGATACAAAAGGACCTATCATATGAGATTTACAAGCAGCTATTCCAATGAGTAATGAGAGTAGATAAGTTGTAATTACAAAAAGACTTTTTAAACTTCCTCCATGATAATGCAAGAAAAGAAATAGAATCAATAAAGGATGTCATCTCATTCTTCTTATCATTGAAGATACGACCATTATGCTCTAGCCATAAGCACCAAAGGAAAGCTCTCATGAAATCCGAAACATAAAAAAGGGACAGAATCACTGCTCTGAAACATTGTATCTTCTGTTGATGAACTTTATGCATTATTGATGTACCTTTTTTGTTTTATATTGTATGTTTCGTAGGTACATTCTATGCACAGCATTCTCAACAACTTCAGCTTTGACTGATTGGAGTAGTGTGTTTTACTCTGTTATTTATACGTCTATCCCTACTATTTTTGTTGGTGTTCTGGACAAAGGCTTGAGTGACAAAACCCTACTACAATATCCTAAGCTCTATGGTGCTGGCCATAGACAGGAGGCTTACAATTTGCGTCTCTTTTGGTTCACAATGACTGATACCCTGTGGCAGAGTCTTGTTCTCTTCTATGTTCCATTATACATTTACAAGGAGAGTTCCATTGATATATGGAGCTTGGGAAGTTTGTGGACGATAGCGGTTGTTATCCTTGTGAATGTACACTTGGCGATGGATATTCAACGTTGGGTATATATTACACATGCTGCAGTTTGGGGATCCATAGTCATAACATATGCCTGCATGGTGGTGTTGGATTCGATACCCGTTTTTCCTAATTACTGGTTGGTTTCTACTACGGAATTTTGGTTCTCTCATCTTATATATGCAAATGTAAGGAGTTCATCTAGTGTAATTAGGTGCATGGTTTAACCTTTTTTTTTGTTGTTGTTTTGCAGGACAATCTTTCATCTGGCCAAGTCCCCGACCTATTGGTTGACTATATTGCTCATAATAGTTGTAGCATTGCTTCCACGCTATCTTTTTAAAGTTGTGAACCAAAGATTTTGGCCCTCGGATATTCAGATAGCCAGAGAAGCCGAGGTACTGAGAAGACGAAAAGGTCGTGAACTGGTTTCAAAGCGAGATCGAGATTCCAATTAACACACGTCTACTCTACCATCTTTGTGAGCAAGAACTCATTTGCAGATGGCTTCCCTGTGGTACACATGCGTGATTGTAACTTTGAAGGTTAGACATGCCAAGTGATGCATTTGTCCTTGGACATAGATGAATTCTTTTAGTTAATTATACTTTGAGGATAGATATCCACTCTGAAGGCTTAAGACGCTTTAGAAGGTCGTATGATACAAATTTTCAATTCGTCCTCAGACACGACTTGCATCGTAAAGAAGAGTTTACGAGAGATGGATCACAGAGTTTGAAGTCGGATGCGATATGAAGATGGGAGAAGACGGAATGTCCCACCAAAATGACATGTCTCTGGTTCGGGTGATTATTCGAAAGGATGCGGGATCTGTGTCCGAAGCGGAGGAGGGATCTCGAGTCACAGGATTTATGTTTTGTTTTTGGTTGGAAAATGGAGGGGGAGGATGAAATTTATGCAGAACTGTCTGATACTGTATCATATGATATTAGGAGAGGTAAAAAAAGCCTACAAAGTTTGAAAAAGAGCAAGGAGAGATTGAACTAAAGTATATAATAGGGGTTTTTTTCCTTTCCTTTTTTTTAACCCTTGTAAAAAATTGAGAAATTTTTAAGCATCAACCATAAGGAATGAGACAAGTGTGACGAAAATACAACACTCACATACAACTTTTCATTATACTAACTTTTTTTTTGTGGACTGTAACCAATTTAGCTTAGTCATCAAATGAAAATGTTAGATTCTTCACTTTTGCATCTATTTTCATCTATTTTCAGCTATCTATTTTCAACTTTTCATCAAATGAATGGAAGCTTGTTGATTTGTAATGGAAGCTCGATTGCTGCAATGTAAAGATTTGCCCTCACTTAAATGATAAATAGTACCTTATGAGTTTATGACATTTTCTTTTTTATGTATTTTGTTTAGATCATTCATTATTAAGTTGTCTAGTGCTCTTTGATTTTAAGATATGGTATTTGCAGTGTTGAATGTGAAATGTTATGTAAGGTAATCCTATATTGATTAGAACCAATATTATAAATATATTTGTAAGGATATCTCTCTAAATGTTGGATATTTTATTTAGTAAAGTTCTAAATATAAATTATTCAAACTTGGAGAGTTGATCTTATTTTAGTATTATGGAAACTTGCAAGGATGTTATAGGTGAGTTTGTGGGTGGCTATGGCATTATCACAGCTACAACTAGCTAGGTCAAGCTCCATAGTGTAGTGAATCAATATATTTTTTTTTTTTGGCAACTAGTGGGGTAAGGGGATCGGACCTAGGACCTCTTGGTCACCTCTTGGTCATAGTCCATACATCATGTCAGATGAGCTATACTCTTGTTAGCATGTAGTCAATCAATTACAACTATGTAACTAAGTCAAGCTCCATAATGTGGTCAATCAGTTACAACTATGTAACAACACTTTTAAAATTGGTATTGTCTCTTAAGTTTAACCAACGGTCACGGTCACAGGTTTTAACGAGCCTATTGTCATGTATTCAAGTCCGTGTTCTACCTAGACTAAGGACTACATGTCTCATTTGGATCAGACCTACAATCCACCAAGTCATGTGACTTCTCTAGTCTTCACCTAGTCGGACTAGGACCTATAGGTGATTTTCTAGTCTCATCAAGACTAAATTATAACTCCCCTAGTTATAATTGTAATAGCTTAACTAGTTAGTTAGTAATACTTCAGTCACAGCCTACTTAGAACATACAGGCAATCTAGCACCACCACATGAAATATCTTTAATTTTCACTCATAACATTGAACAAAAAATGAACCTGAGGAGGATGAGCACCAATGCAAAATGAAAATCGATCTCTTTGCATGTTTAGATTACAGTTTATGTTCTACTATGGTATATATATTATATATCAGAACATTATAATACATCAATGAACTAAGCTATGTTTTAATTTATATATCATAATCAAGTCAATTCAAGTTGAGCTCACCCTTCAGAGATTACCCAAGCTAACTCGAAAAATTCAACTAACCCAACTCGGCTAATGAGTTGCTTGGTTTTTTTTCGAGATGGCGGGTTAGTTAAACAGCAACGAAACGGATTACCTTGAAAATTCTTTGGAACAATGGACAAAAAGGAAATTTCAGTAATGAAAACTATAGGATACCACATCAAATCATGATTCATTTCTCTCAACCGTTTTACAATTATTTTCAGTACAATTGGTGTCGACAAAGTTGAAACATCCAGTTTTTTTCCAACGATTTGGCCACAGCTCTTCCACTCAATCTCCACATTAGAACTTTGGCTCCTTCACGTTGTTGACAGCACTCAATAAAGAGAGAAATGAACCAAAAAAGAAAAGAAAAGGAAACCTAAGACTAAGACTAAAAACCATTTCTTTGATGCTCATAACCAGCTGTCTACGTAGGTAAAATAGAACAAAGTTTGCCAATGACCATATACCATCTAACTGAACCATAATCCAAATTTCCATAGCCTTTTTCCAACCAACTTCATAGTCTACTTCCTTGGAGAACAAACTCTTAGATATTAGAACCATACCATTTTCCCCCCCCCCAAGGGTTGTTTTTTACCGGACCAGAAAACTATTCTCTTCGATAAGCTAATTGTGGTTTCCAGATTTCGAAGATATGGAGATTTGGCAGACTTTCTCCTACAAGTGAAAAGAAAAGTTGAATCAGTACAGGAATGCAGGGAAGCCCGGGATTTCTAGAATCTAGATAGACTGTAGCAGCAATCCATCGACTGTTTGCGAGGATGGGCGTATCCACATGTGCATAAAAAGTAACTCACCTGACTAGTTTTCATTCTGTTCTGAAATCTTTTCTTTTCTTGAGGCGAGAGTCCAGCACAATCTTATAGACGTATAACGAGACCATAGTTGCACTGCACATAAAAGAATAGTTTCAGCCAACAAACCCTTCAAAGTGGATACAGCAACAAAGGCTGGCTAATCAATGCAGGGTGAGGAGAAGAACAATGTCATAATTTTCCAGCAGAATCAATAATGAACGAAAGAAGAATGGAGTAAAGAAAAGATGTAAACCTGATCAAAGTTGTTAGAAGACTAACAAATGATGGTCCCTGCATTGAGAAAGAGAGAAGAAAGAAAACAAAAACAAAGTATCAGAAAAGAGTTCTAATTCTGTCAGTTCAAGAACATCATTCACCACGTAAAGATCATCTTTAGTTGGTATCTAGAGTTCTCACCTGAAACAGCAAGCGCAACTCTCTAAGAAATAGAATACTTGCAATCACTGTTACACAAAAATCTTGAAACAGTTAAAAATTCCTTCTAAGAAAAGAGAGAGAAAGATTGAAAAACTGATTAGATGACTTAAGACTGATCGACTCAAAAAGAATGTGACTCAGAAAATGCGTGCAGCAACTAGTGAGGTGATCCTATAACATAACTAGAAGGCTGATCAGATGACTTAAGGCTAGAAGACAAAACAATTCATTACACTTCATAGTCCTTAAACCTACCGTCCTCCTTATCTGAATAAGCTGTACATTACATAAGCAAAGATATGGTAGCTTAAGATGATAGAATATGAAGCATGTGACATTCATAAAACATGATCATGACAAGACAACATGAAATACCTACCAAGATTTTTTAAACAAATTTGATGTAGAATTAAAGACCAAAATGCTTACTCAACCGAATAACTCTAAGAGTGACAATCATTTATGTTTCATATGTTATGTTATTGAATTAATGGCAGACTGACCTGCCTGCCCCTTCAGTGCAAGAGGAAGTGATTGTCCTCTTTTGTATGACCGCAAGCTCAAAATACTCAAGGCCAACAAAGCACCACCAAGTATCATTCCAAATCTAATCGCAGCAAGACTTCCCGTTACCATGAAGGAAAGGAAACCACCAATTGAAAGGACCAGTCCTGTAGACCATTAGCAATACAACAGTCAGCAAGAGATTTATAAGCTCACAGGACTAGATAAATTGACGAAAGAACAGGCCATCATAGAATCTTTTTTTTTTAATATCTGTGAGTGTCCGGACCAGCTTGCGCGCACCACGAAAATTCTCACGAGACAATCGCTTGACCCTACTACATTTGGTTGCCAAGCTAATTCGTAAGATATTAAATCCTAAGTTAGGTGGGCACCATGACTTGAACTCATACCCTTTAAGCCCTTTATCATTACATGGGCTTATTGACATCATAGATAGAATCTTGAAAAGGCAGTCACAAAATATACAGATACTAAATCCTTTCCAATTATCCTATCTGAAGGTTTCTTTCCCTCTAAATTCAAAATTGACTTGGATGGATTACTCAAGTAGAAGCTGAAATAAATGGTCGTACTAAAGCAAAGCAGACCCTACTCCATTCAAATCTTACATAAAGTTCGGTAATACATACCATATGGTATCCCATAATAGAAGTCCCGAACTTTGGAAATATCACTTAAGTCGTCGGTTGGAGAAGTAAATGTTTCCACGATCTCCTTAACTTCTTCAGGATAATTCTCTGAAACTGTGGCAATATATTCTTTACCTTCTTCACTAAATTCTTGCACTATTGAAGCCAAATCTTCCTTTGCCTTATCAGCTTGAATTTTCAAAAGCTTTGAAGTATCATTCAGAGCAACCAATGCTTTCTCAGAGTATTCCTCATATGCATCCTTTGAGATGGCTTTCATCTTCAGAGCTTGTTCTTTGAAGGAATCTAAAGAATTTTTCCATAACTCTTGTGCCTTTTCCGCATCGAAATTGAAATCTTTTCCATCTTTCTCCCCTTCAGTTTCTGAATGCTAATAATAAAAATAAGAAAACCATGGGGACTATCAATCTACATTCAATGCAATGCATATAATCAACTATACTACCATATAAATTCATTAACCACGTTTAGAATGTGAACATAATTTTACAACTAAAATAAACACCCAGTCATTTTCAGATAATGTGATACTAAACCTAAATATCAGAAAACCAGTCAGGCAATTATGAAAATCTTTAATTACCATGCTTGAACTTGCATGTATGTGCATTATTACCATCATTAAGCGATGAAGAAATTCATCTCAATTCAAAAATCAAAATGAAACAACATATCTTTCAGGCAAATTTTGGCTACACAACCCTAAAATCTAAAAACCTAGAGTTCCACAAAATCAATCATCATTCAACAAGGATGGACAATGTAGCTCTGGCTCAATCACATGTCATAGAGATTAATTAATTTAAATAAATATGAATTTCTTAAAACAAAGTTCATCGATAGTGTACCATAATACACATATGAATTACTAAACCATAGACCTCATCGTCCTCCTACTCACATTCAATAACTACTCAAGTCAAAATCAGAATCACAAAAACCCACATTCCTAAACCCGATTATCATAAATTTGGACCCCAATTCAACCCCAATCAGCACCAACCAACAATTCAACGCAATGACAAAACAGAATTTGACATACCGACTCCTCATGCGAGGCAGCAAACGCCACAACCCGTCGACTCAACGAGCACCGCCGATACGGGGAGAGAAACCCATTACGCGAAAGAGTGTTAGCAACAAAGGAAACCTTAAAACCACCATAACCCATCAAGGGATAGGGGCGGGAGCGGACAGGGAGAGCAGCAGAGTTCTTGAGGTTCAAAGGGGAAGTGCCGGCGCCGGCGGGGCAGGCGGTGGGATTGAGGACCAAAAGCGACTCCATTAGCAGTAACTGAAGCAGAGAAAAAGGTCAGAGATGAGGAGATATGGCGAGGGATTCGAGGATGATGAGGAGAAGGGTTGTTAGGGTTTTATAGAAATGGGAAAATGGGAGTTAGAGAAGAGAAGGGAAGTGTGTGTGACGATTACCAACGGTGGAGCTATGAGAAAGTTTTGGTTTTTTGTTAGTTGGTGAGAATCGCCTACTTATCAATCAAACCTTTTTTTGCTTTTGTGACACCTACCTAATATTTCATTTCCTACAATCCTCTCTTTCGTAGTTCAATTCCTTGAACGGATTTTTGAGATGATGATTCGAATATTTTTCATAGTTCAATTCCTTGAACGGATTTTTGAGGTGGTGATTCGAACATCTGACTTTTACTATAAGTATACATCTTACTTTGTCGAGCACTGATTCATCTGACTTTAACGATAAATATACATCTTACTAAGCCAAGTAATGTTGTAATTCACTTGCTCGTTAAAAAAAAAGTAACTTTTTTGTGCGTAAAATTTCACTTTAAACTATATTTGAAAAATGCATCTTGAATTCAACTTTTTTGGGTGTTAGTCTTTATTTCATCACCGATATTCAAACTTTTGACCTCTAAGAGAGGTCCCTGATGTCATGACGGATTGGTAGAACTTTGCTCAAATCTGCTAAATCAAATGCATTTTTAACTATTTTTCAATGGGATGGACTAGATTTATAACTTGACTGACAAGACTTATTGTAGGACCAGAATAGAAGAATCATCAGTAACCAAAATGGCTAAATTACACCACAGATAGACATGTGAAGCAGATTTCAATACTCAGCATTTACCTTTACATTACTTGGTTCAATAGGGCAAGCAAGGAATGGCACATGTTCCCATCTTCTTCTGTTGCTACTTTTCAGGTAACCTAATTGAGACAACAACCAAGAACATTTTTGACATGTTTGCTTGGGACTTGAATGAATGGCATCTTCAATCTGCTCCGACAATGATCCCGCTCAAAAGTGATAAGACATAAAGTAATCTCTCTTATAGTTTGAAAGCTCGAATCTTCACTTCTACATTTGTAGTACTATATGCCGAGCAATCGAGGAATGACTAAAATAGTAGTGTAGAGACAATTAGGAGGAGAAAGTAGTTTATAACTCAAAAAAAAGGAGAGATGAGACAGGAGAAAATGTATGAATTTACATTAAATGACATTGTTAGAACTATATCTACAGAAAAATAAGCATATATTTCTCCTCCTTCAGTTAGGAGGATGGATGGTTTTCCTTTTTTTCTTCTTCATCTGCTGTACATTGTGTTGAATCAATCACCAGAAGACCAGAAAGGAAAACAAACAAGAAAAATAGAATAAATAATAAACAAATAGAATAAATTTAGAATATATCAGTATCCTTCAATTCGAGGTCTCCGAAGGGCTGATGCAGATGATTTTCGCCTTTCTTGTCGATCAAAATCCTCGAAGGAGAGAGTTGAACATAGACGAGGCGGAAGGGTAGGAATGGAAGTTTTACCTCCAGGTGAAAAAGATGGGTGAATTCCAGAAGGTGGAGAAGGGGAGAAACTTAATCTGGCTGCTGCTGGTGAAATGATTCCATCAAGGCTTGGTGATCTTAGCATCTGTTTTGCAGGGGATGGTGCAGTGGGTTCTTGCAGAGGGAATCGGCTCGAATGCTTTATATTTTGGATCATCTTCAGATGTTCAACTACATTTCTCATTGTGGGTCTTTCCGAGGGATCCTTCTGAAGACATTTTTGAGCAATGTCAGCCACTGTCCTGGCTGCCTTGGTCGGGAAGCGGCCTTTTAATTGAGGATCCATGATCAACGACAATCGACCATCGTCGGCAAGGAACGGTCTGCTCCATTTAACTAAGTTCCTCTCTTCTTTTGGGTAATGAGAATCGAGAGTTCTTCGCCCAGTTAGCAATTCTAGAAGAACAGTTCCGAAACTCCAAACGTTACTCTTTGGAGTAAGCAGCCCTCTCTCCAATGTCTCCATTGATAGATATGCTGCTGCCTGAATATGCCAAAACATGAAAGCAATCAACAACCTTGCATTCAAATGGTTCAAGTGAAAAGGGAAGGTTTAAGACGCCAGGATAATAGCATCAGCATGTACCATAAAAAATACCAGAAATTCTATAGCATGGGGTAAAATCAAAAAAGGTAAAGTTTTACTGTGAATATAAGAATCAAGAACTCACCACTGAATTGTTAGAAATCTCTGTCTCGGGTGTAGGAATTTGTCCAACACAACCATATCCAGAAAGCTTGGCACTAAAATCCTTGTCGATTTGTATGTTGGCGGTTGAAAATTCATTGTACATTGCCTGCAAATAAAAATCACATTCAGCTATAAAATAATAAACCACTCTATTTTTTTGGTCAATTGAAACACTTCCAAACCAAGATCAGTTTAAAAACACAACTCAAGGTACAGGTAGTATTGATTCAAATGAGGGAACCAAGTAAAGTAAATGGACCACTAAACGGTACTGGCTGTCCGTTATAGTAAATATTAACGAGGACGAGCTATCTCACCTGAAAAGGTCCCTCTTCATGCAAGAAAGTTAGACCCTGTGCAGCACATAAGGCAATCTTCATTCTTGTATTCCAGTCAATAGGAGGTCCATCTAATCTCCCATACAATAGACGATCTAAGCTTCCATGAAAGAGCCTCTCGTACACCAGCATTCTCTGCCCCGAACCCTCGTGGGCGTTAAAGCCAAGCAATTTGCAGAGGTTTGGATGTTGCAAAGATGCTAACGTATTAACCTCAGAAACAAACTCCTTAAAACCCTGGAGTATAGAATAACAAAGTGCATAAGTATTTCCAGTTGCTTCACGACCACAGAAATAAAAATCAACTCAAGTTATCCTAGCCTAAGACTTTTTTATATATAAGAAACTGACAGTACAAAATACATCTTGAGCTCACTTAAACGTGACGAAAAATCAAATGCTACTCCTGAGTTTTTGTGTGCACTAAATCGTGTATAGATGTGCAAGAATAAAAAGGCTCCGTTCCTAATTTATTGTGGTAGAAAGCTAATTCTCGGTGCAAGCTTGTGAACACAAAATAAAGATGACACATGCAGAAGTAAACAAGCTACAAAACGCAGGTAACAGTAGCTACAAAGACTATAACCAGTTTTTTTTAGAAACCGCGCTTTCATTGAGAAAAATGAAAGAATGTACAAGAGCATACAAAAAACAAGCCCACCAAAAGGATCTTCAACACTAGCTACAAGAACGGACACCAATCCAAAAGAATGAGATCAAACTCGTAACTACAAAAAGCCTAATTAACGGAAGTTCATAACGAAGAATTAAATCTAACAAACTTCCAAAGCTCCTCCCGATATCTCTCAGTGAGAGTTGTCAACGTACCAGATTTCATCAACTACATAGACCATTAAAAATGGAAAAAACGCGCATGTAATATACCAGACTTCATATCTCACCTGATTGGATGGATGACGGCAAGTAATAGTGGCTTCAAACTTCTTTGAAGTTGAAGTGTCATCTCCAAAAGAAGCCCTATATATTAAAGAAGATACACTATCTGACACACAGGATTCAGCAGAAAAATTATGGCAAGCAGCAGATATTTCTTCGAGTGAAAAATTTCTGACCGCTCCTACAGGTGGTAGTGGCAAGGGTCCAGAGGCATACAGAGGGCCAGATGACATCACTGATTTAAAGCTTCCAGTATTCTTTAGGGCCACAATAACCTGGGGTGATGGAAGAGGAAGGGGTTGAGGACTCGGGGATCTTTGTTCCTTATTCAATCCGAATCGGCCAATTGACTCTTCTGGTTCATCATATTCAACCGAAGAAAGAGTGTCTTGTTCTGCTACATCAAGAGTTGATGGAGCAGACAATGTCCGTACTCTACTTGGAGCAACTCCATTAACTGGTTGTACAGGTTTCACTCTGGTCTTAAAACTTGGTGGTGCCGACTGCAATGAGCGCGTACGAAATTGGGGTTCGGGCAGCATAGTCGGCACGATCTCCTTAGACTTAACACGTTTTTCATGAACACTCTGTGCATGATTTTTCTTCTTACTCTTTAAAACTGTGAAACACCCCATCTTATGTTCAAGATGGTAGTTATGCAAACAGGCCTCTTACTCTCAATCAATCTGCAAAAAGAAAGAATAAAGCAAGTTCTAAATTAATAAACCCAAAAACAAAAGCTAAACTATTGGTGCATTCAAATTCAAGAATCACCATGAAATGACTACACATTTTGAACTTAATTAAAATAAACAAACAAAAAAAGTCGAATTGCAGTTAGCACCCTCGGCCTCAATCACCCTTTTTGTTTACTTGCAATCTTCCATACACAGAATACAAATCAAAGATGGAGATGAAAAATTCAACAAATTTAGTAATACATCTGCAACTTTTACCATCTCAACCAGGTGAAATTCCTAAGAAACTCGTAAAAACCCCATGAACAATCAAACAGAAATTCAGCTGTCAGCAATGAGAACATTCATCCTTCAAAAATGAAAAGGAAAAACAGGTTCACAAATTGAAACCCCAAATGAATCTCCTCCAGAAAATTACTAAAGAGTTAAACCTCAGAGCTGTAAATCATCAGTGTTGTCATCTTCAGAATGACAAGAAAAAACAGCACCAATAAAAATCATCGCAAACTTCAAGCCCAATTACCCTAACTTTTGGGGGGAAAACGAAAACCCAATACACTTTTCATCCGATTACACAAAATCAAGCAAACAAAACCCCATCTCCACAGCGATAAAAACCCATTACCCATTTCAACCGATTACACAAGAATCAAGCAAGAAAAAGTCGTTACAATTACAAACAAAAAAAACCCATCTCAATCTAATCTTCCAACAAGAAAACAGAAACAGAAAAATGAAGCGAACCCAGACAGAATTCCACAGTGGCGGAGCTTTGGAATGAATTCAACAGACAAAAAGAAATGGAACAAATTCAGAGAACAAACAGAACGATGATGAAATCAATACCTGGAGGAAAGCAAGTGGCGGAAGTAAAGAGTGAACAGATCGGCGGATTGCAAAATGAAGGGGATGGGGAAATTGGGGGTTCCTGAGATTGATCGAATTGAAATCGAAGAAGAAGAAGGGGAAAAGGGAAGGATTGAGATAGAAATTGAGAGCAAAAACAGTGAAGAAAAATGTAAAAGAGAGGAAAATGATTAAGAAATTAGTTAGCAAACAACAGAGCAGAGGGAGAAAGAAGAGCCACCCCAATGAACAGTGGTCAAACTTCTCACCAAAACAAACAGATTTATTATTGCATTTAACAAAAAGTATCTTTATTTAATATTGTTCTCCATAAATAGCATATTCCTCTCCTTATGACCTTTTTATCCTCACTCCTTTTCTTTTTCTCTATTTTTTTTTCATTTTCATCTTTTAAAAAAATAATTATAAAGATTAAATTACAAGTTTAGTCCCGAACTTTGGATAACTCTGAAGGTTGTATTTATTTGATCCTTGACCTTTCAAGAATGTTTAAGAGTACAGATTCGTCACAGTTGTGTAGATTGTTCGAGGGTGTGGATGAGAACGTGACGGAAGTTGGAATGTTGATTGCGGATGTGTGTTTGTGGTTCCCACGACCTTTCAGGAAGCGATGTAGCTTCATACAGGAAATATTGTGGCACACGAGTTAGCACATATGGCGTTGTGTCTTCGACAACGAGTGGTTTGGCTGGAGGTGTCTCCTCCAGAGATTGAGTTTTTTTTTTTTTTTTTTTTTTAGAGATTCGTTCGTGGATTAGCGTTTGTATTGAGTTTGCCTCTTCAAAATAAAAATAAATAAATAAAATATCTAAGAGATCCCTAAACTTTTAATTTTGTTTCTAATAGATCCTCAACTTTCAATTTTATCTCATTAGGTCTACAAATTTAAATTTTTAAAAAATAATTGTTCTATCATATATAAAATTGAATTACAAATTTGGTATTTTTTTTTTTTTTTGACAACATGTTGAGGTAGAAGATTGAACCTAGGACCTCATGGTCACTAGGCGATACATGTCGTTGAGCTATGCTCCTGTTAGCAACTTTTAATTTTGTGCACTTTCGCAGAAATTTAAGTCCATTATTACACTCAAATTTTAAATTGTGTAAAAATTTAAATGCATTATTACACTCAAATTTTAGGCTTTAAATATTTATTTTTTTTAAAAAAAAAAAAAAAAAAAAAAATTAATTTTGTGACTAATCCATCAAACATTTTTTAATTCATGAAGCTACATTAAACACAAAACACAAAGGGTATACTTTCAATATTTATTGACGACCCATAATTAAAAATTTAGAAACTTGAAACTTTTGTAAGTCATAAACATATTAAATATAATCTAGAAAGGTCATGCGCTAGTTTTATAATTTAATTTATTTATAAATGTTGAATGTTTTTTAACTTTACGTAAAAATCAATTTCAACCTATAATATTCCTTTTTTTTTGTATTTATTTTCTTAAATGGTGGATATTAACGTAAAAATCAATTTCAACCTATAAATATTCTTTTTTTTTTTATATTTATTTAGAAAATTGCATCATAAATAAATGGTGGATATTCAAAATTACATCTCATAATAAAGAGGTATAGATACCTAACTATTTAAATTATACTTAAATTTAACATCAATTTTTGTATTACATCTCATAACAGGTAGATTTGTGTTTTAAGCCACATGTATAGCTTATAATTTTGGTACAATACAACACTCAAAAAATCTAAAAGTAAAGCTAAAAGTACGAGAATGAATAAACTACAATCCTTATATTTTTTTTAGTTTAACAAATGGATGTGTTATCGACCAAAAGATTCAAATCTTCCCGCTCACATTTTGTTGAACTAAAAAAATAAAAATCTTTTGAGTTTGTACTCATAGTAGTTATAGAGATTCAAACACCACACCTTGAAGATAATTGTATAATATCTTAACTAATTAAAATTAATGCTCCCACCATAATTAATATTATTGTATTGAAATTCTATACATTCTAATCAAAATGATAACATAATTATGCATTTTTTTTCATTAAAATATACTTATGCATTTTCATGGAGTAAAAACGGTTTTCATATACTAAACCAAGTCAATTGTAAAAATGTGTTTTTGACCAAGAGGTTTGGTCATCACTGCATTAATTTAATATTTTTGTGAAAAAAAAGAAAAGAAATATCCCCATAATTTTATAATTTTATTGTTGATCCTTAACATAACTCATTTTGAGTTATGACGTCTCTAATCTCTCATAAGTATAGCACGATTCAATCTTCGTGTTTGAATTGTAATTCTAAAAGAATAATCCAATATTTTAAAATACACCTTCTTTTTCTTTTTCTTTTTTTTTTTTTTTGACAAAATTTATTAGTAAAAAGTTATGAAAAAATATGAAAGGTTGAAACTCCCACATATTATATATATTAAAAAAAAAATATTTAACTAATGTGAGTGGGGCATTGAACTCGAAGACACAATTTTCTTACCTCTCAGTCAATGATACAACTTGATGTCAATTGTGCTATGCTCGATTTAGATGAAAAATCTATATGGTGAAGTAAAAAAAATGGATGGTAATAATGCATTTAAATTTCTACACAATGCAGAATCTATCAACCCTCACTCTGAGCATATAGGTGTGTTACCCGTTACACCAAATAAACTTTCATATGTAACCCTCCCTCTAAATTTCAGTTTGTAATGATTTAGTCTCTATACTTTCAATTTTGTAACAATTTAATCATTAAACTTTCATATGTAACAATTTAGTCACTGAAGTTTAAATTGTAACGATGAAGATGAAGTCTCTATCATGGAAAAACTCATCAAAATTAATTGTCAATTTTTATTATTTAACGACTTAAATTTTGGTAGTTTATAAATATTTAGTCTCTAATCAATTTATTGATTTACATACGTAAAAAATCTAATTAAATCTTAACAATATTTTAAATCTTAACAATATTTTTCACGATAAGGATTAAATAGTCATAAACTAAAATTTTAAGACTAAATTATTATGAAAGTTCGAGAATTAAGAGTGTTTTTTTAATCCTAAATAAAAAAAGAAAGGGCAAAAATGGAATAGCCAAGGGCAAAATGGTAATTTAAGCAGCGCCAAGATATTGAAGGAGGACATTTAAGATTGGGGAGGTGGCAACATCAGTCAAAAGTTTGAAAATTATAATATTTTGAATTATGTTTTTCAAATTATATATTTTTAAAAAAGAAATAATATTTTTTTTTTCAAAAAAAAAAAAAAACATGTTCCCCACATGGTCAAAGATACCTATCAAGATAGACCTTTGACTCTGGACACAGGCCGTCGGATCAGTAGCAATGAAGAGATGGACGGCCACGATGAATGACATTGAATTATAACGCGGGACCCACAGATAAGAACATTTCTGTCGAATAATATTAAAAAAAAATAGAAAAGCGAAATCCGCAAAAATCCCGTGAAATTGTGGATGTTTCCACCGCCGTAGGTCGGCGGTCGACGGTGGCGCTCGGCCCCACCGGCGGTGTTTAATTTGGACTCGCCTTTTCAACTCTTTTCCTTTCCTTTTTAAATTTATTATTTTAATGTTTTTTTTTTAAAGTATGATTATCATTTATCATTATCACCACGTGTTTTTTTTCTTTTTCTTTTTTTTAAAAGAGCTTTTTATTTATAAGTCAATTAGTTGTTGATAACTTTAGGACACTAATGGATATTATGAGTATTTTAGTTTATGTTTAAAACAATTGGATATTTATTTGAATTAATTATTAGTGTAAAATGTGAATATGAATTTGTTGATATTATTTTTTAAGTCAATTAGTTTTTAGGGGTGGAATTAATTTTTTAATTAAAAATAATTCATTAATTTTTTTAAATTTTTTTTTAAGAGAATGATAATTTGAACATTTATATTAAAAAGAAAGAAGTTATATTTTAACTGCTCAACTATACTCATCTTGATAGTGTGATTTAATTAACAATATTAATATGTATGTTTGTGTTTCAAATGCTTTGGTAGTTAAAAGTTTGTTTGATAAAATTTTTGTTTCTTATTTTTATATATTTGATTTATTGTTTGTTTTTAAAAAGAGAAATATATTTGATAATTGTTTAAGTTTACTTTTCTTGTTTGTTTCCTTTTTTATTGAAAAAAATTATAAAATATATTTGCTAGCTATTTATTTATTTATTTTTATCTCGTGTCTTCTCTAATTTTAAGTTAAGAAAATGAAATTTTTAGGTGGAAAATATTTTTTTTAGTAAAATAATCAACATTATTATGTTATATTTAATTTCTCCAATATTTATTATGCATTTTGTAGGTCAACAATGATAAAATAATAGGATGATACTAAAAGTTATTAGGTGGATTATAGATTATACTAGTGCGACCATACATCATCACGTGTATCCTATCTAAGCTTAGTAAAACCAAAAAGTCACCCAACCTTGGTGAATCACAACCACAATTGAGACGGATTGTTGCCCAAATAGTTTAGGTTATAAACTTTTAGGTGAGCCATGACTCGTAGGTGATACAAGAAGTCATGAGGTGGCCGACATAGCCAAACTAGGTCTATAGTCCAACCAAGCAAGGTGACTTGTATCTTAACACTTATAACAACCCTAATAAGGCACAAGAGGCTTGACGAGGTGTTTTTTTTTTTTTTTTTATGTGTCCTATAAATTATAGCACGTTGTCATGTTCTACGTTTGTAATGTCGACCTATCTTACACATAAAAAATATCATTATAATCATTCACAATACACACAACTATATATCTTTGGACGTCCTAACAAGTCACAGATGAAGCTATCGAAGACAGGTAAACAGTAATTAGTGTGCATGGTGCGGGCTTGTAATCGTAGCATACCTTCTATTATAATTGGGATAACTACACAAATAACCACCTTATGCCTATGCTATTATATTAATGTCTTCACTTTCATTTTTTTTTTTTTTATAAAAAATGTCTAACTTCTTTACAAGAATTCATAAAAGTTGGGCTGCAATTACTTTCATACCCTTCAACCTCTCTAACATTTTAATGAAATAAAATAAAACGTAAAACAAACTCATTTAAGGAAAAAGAATTGAAATTAAATCATAAAATTTATATTAATCACGTCTCTCTCCTCATTAAAATCGTATTCTCTCTCCTCATTTAAATTATCTTCTCTCTCCTCGTATCCAAACTTAAACTATTTTCTCTCCCCAATATATATTTTCATATATGAAATATATAAGGTGTGTATATATAAATAAATAAATACATATATTTTCTTTAAAAAAAAAATACACAATATCTATAAGTATATATGGTTATATACTTCATATATATGAAGTATATATCAATATGTATGATGGGTATATATAAAAATTACATATATTTTATAAAAAATTAAATACATGTTATCTATAAGTATATATACAGTATATATAAATATATAACCACAGATGAAGTATATATGGTGGGTATATATATAAAAAAAATACATATGTTATAAGTATATATGCAGTATATATGAGTATATATATTCATATATGAAATATATATAAGTATATATGGTGGTTATATATAAAAAATCAAATGGTGAAGAAATAAGTGGTAAGAAAAAATGAGAGATAAAATCAAAATTTAATACACTAAACAGAAGAGATTTTTTATTTATGGGAATAGAGAGATAAAATTGAATCATGAAATGAGCACATTAATACATTAAATGAGAGATAAAATAAAAATTTATTACGAAAATGAAATTTAATACACCAATAATTTTATTTGGTATGAAAATAAGCACATTAATAAGGAGCATAACAATATTTAAAATTAAACAAAAATTAAAAATAAAAATTTAAAAAATTTAAGACATATTTAAAAATACGATGCAGATTATCCCATAATTATATGAAACTCGAAACAGACTCTCAACTAATAATTAGGCCAATGGCTTAAATTTCTCATTTCAAAGTCATAACAAACTTGGGCCATTATGAAAGTCGTATTGACAGCCCTTCAATTTCTAGTCTTTTGGGTCCATCTAAAGCCCAATAACATTTAACTAGGGTGATATCGGTTCGATTTTCTTTGATTTTGAGCTCAACCGAAAACCGAACCGACATCTTCGATTTAGTTAAAATAGAAACCGAACAAAAATCCAATAAAAAAAAAACCGACAGTTCGATTTTCGATTTTGGGCCAATTGATTTTTTTTTAATTTTCATCCCATTAATCAATTTTTCCTTTTAGTTGTTGTTTTTTTTTTTTTTTAATTAATCAATTACTTTTTAGTCTCTATTATTCAATTTTTTCGTCTAATACAATTACTAAATTTTCATGTATACAATTTCTTCCTTTAATACAATTACTAAATTTTCATAGGTACAATTTCTTCCTTTAATACAATTACTCAATTTCCATATATACAATTTCTTCCTTTAATACAAACTCAATTTCTTCCTTTAATATAATTACTCAATTTCCATATATACAATTTCTTCCTTTAATACAATTACTCAATTTCCATATATACACCATAATAATTAATAAATTCAAAACTTCAAACAATGTCCAAATTCAATATCAAATAATTTCTAAACTAAAGTTTAGATACAAACATATTAAATATAAAATGTCCAAAGTTCCAAAAATTATACAAGCCCTTAGTCCATTTTTTTTTTTTTTTGAAAACATTAGCTCATTGTCGAACATAACAAATACATTCAAATCAACAAAGTCAAAAGTCAAAGTTCTTCCTTAAACAAGCCGACCCTACAAAAAACAGTTTTTTTTAATAGGAAACAAAAACAATTACAAAGTAAACAAAGTTAAAATAAAATGGATGATTTTGTTGAAGCGACACTTACCGATAGAACTATTATAGAACATCATTTCATTTGAAACCTTACTTTGATTGAAATTACAATGAATAAGTTTGGACATTTGAAAGTACAGAGACTACAAGGACATAAATAGTACTATTGTTCTCATCAATATAGTATGCTTAAATTATAACCCCCAAAGTATTTAGAAGGCCAGGGAAGAACATAAATTCCCCTAGAACATCGAAAACCCACTAATTCAGGTAGTTCAGGGAAAAAAGTTAATTCCATAAATTAGGTTTCAAACACTAGCCCTGAACTAGATTACCATGGAACACATAGATTCGAATAAATGAACATTTCGTACTGAAACAAACAAAAACACAATGCGCACATACCTTTCGGTGCCATCGCTGAAAATCTTGTATCCAAATGACCCTCCTGCGAGTACGAAACAATAATGAAGATGAGAAGAAAAACGATATCAACAACAATCGCACTAAAGAAGAGAAATCACAACAAAGAAATGAAATATGAGAAACCTACCCTTCAACTCTATAACAAACAAATCGTAACAAAAAGTAAGACTAACAGAAGTCATACGCTCAATCGCACTAAAGAAGAGAATTGCAATATGCAAACTTCTGGACTAAACGCTTTCAATTTAACCTGACAAAAAAAAAAAGTAAGACTAACAGAAGTCATACGCTCAATCGCACTAAAGAAGAGAATTGCAATATGCAAACTTCTGGACTAAACGCTTTCAATTTAACCTGACAAAAAAAATAAAAAAAGTGATACCACTTGTTAGGGACAACCAACATCCACATAACTCCGCATTGTAATGATATTGTCCACTTTGGGCATAACCCTCCTAACTTTGCTTTTGGTTCCACCCCAAAAGGTCTCATTGTATACCCATGATCTTCCTCTTTCCTAACCAATGCGGGACTTTGTTTGCACTCACCAACAATCTTCCCATCAAACGAAGGACCACAAAACCTCCCCTCAAATAGGCATCTATCTGTGGTTAAACTCGAACATCATCACCACCAGGCCACCCTTCATTAGAGCATACCCCTGTCGAATAAGCTCGACCACAGGATCAACCATGACTATGTCATTGAGGCACGCCGACATGGCTAGTAAGGGGCATGACTCTGATACCACTTGTTAGAGACAACTAACATCCACGTATCTCCACATTGTAATGATATTGTCCACTTTGGAGCATAACCCTCATGGTGACTATGTCATCGAGGCACATCGACATGGCTAAGTAAGGGGCATGACTCTGATATCATTTGTTAGGGACAACCAACATCCACGTTTCCACATTGTAATGATATTGTCCACTTTGGAAGTAGCCTTCATGACTTTGCTTTTGATTCCACCCAAAATGCCTCATTACAATGGAGATGTTGTCCCTTACTTATATACCCAGATCTTTCCAATTCCTAACCAATGTGATACTTTGTTTGCACTTACAACATTAACAATTGAATAATTTTGTCAAAAGTCAAAACTCACAAATTAAAAAAAATATATTTATATATTAATAAGATTTGTAATTAAAGATAAGTCAACTCAAATATCAAACATAGGCTTCATTCTTTTTAAAATAACATTTAATAACTGTAACTACTTGCAAACAAAACGATAGTTAAACATTTAAGGCATTTAGTCACTTGTTTGAAGTTAGAGGTTAAAATTCTCTCCCTCAGAAGTGGCGAGTGGCTGGTAACTCATATTCTATATTCTCACCCTCCAACACCACTCATTCTCTATTATCTCACTCAAACGTTAGAAAAATTATTGAGAATAGTCGTAAAAGTGGCTGGTAACTCCTAACACTAGTTAGATACACATTCGAATTTTGTATCTCGTATTATGATGGGATATAAATTTAAGATATATTTTATAATTTCTCTCTCATAGTTTCTTGATTTTGAAAAATTATTCAACAGTCGGTGGTTAGAATGTAGTTGCCTCTCAATAACTGCTAGATGTAGGTTTGAAAATTTTCATACCCTTAATATTAACTCGATACAAATTTAACTTTTGTATTTTCTCTCTCAACAGTCATTGTACAAAACTGAAAGTCACAACCCTAGTAACCATTCGATACAAATTTAATTTTTGTACATTCTTTCTCAACGGTCATTGTACAAAACTGAAAGTCACGTTGTGGCGGCGGCTTTAATAGTTTCTCCCGACTTGCTTCAAATCGCTCCAATGAGTATGATGATATCTCCGGGCATCTGCCCAACGCCGAACAAATGACTCCCTGGCCGCCGCACATGACCACCATCACTTCCGTCGCGGCGGACATCCTCTACAGTCTTCAGCAGCAGAGAATGGCGGCAATTAGGGCAGGAAGAGTGGGAAACAAGCCAAGCATCAATACAGTCAACGTGAAATCCATGGTTACATTTGGGCAAAATCCTCAAATCGTCGCCATTTTCAAATTCCCCCAAACAAATCGTACATTCCGTCCCTCTAATTGTCACTCTCCCCTCCGCCCCAAACACCACCACCGGAATCTTATCCAATTCGCCT
Organism: Herpetospermum pedunculosum; assembly: GCA_028017165.1. Lineage (NCBI taxonomy): Eukaryota > Viridiplantae > Streptophyta > Magnoliopsida > Cucurbitales > Cucurbitaceae > Herpetospermum > Herpetospermum pedunculosum. Next base: position 60,337,139 of record CM051525.1, read on the forward strand.
CTTTCAGCTGCCGCCGCCGTGCCCAACCATCGCCGCCACACGCAGCGGAGAATCGAGTTCACGGCGAGTGCGCCGACGAGGGCGCAGAGCAGAGCTGCTAAAACGATCGCCATGTTGATGTCGAGAGTCGTCTGGGTCTCGTCCGGCGCCGGAGATGGTGGTGGCGCGGCCGAGAAGTGGCGGCGGAGCTGGAACATTTGGTGGGGGTTGTGGTGGGTGTTTGAGGAGAAATGGAGATTAAAATGGGGTGTAGTCTGCAAGTTGAGAGATAAAGCGAAGAAGAAGATGATTGAAAGAGAGAAATATTTTTGGGAATTTTAATTTAATTGTTTGTTGGGAATTTGCTTTTTGTCAGATTTATATTGGAAGTTGCAGAGGAATTGTTGAAGATGATGGAGGGTGGGACAATGGCAATGGAGTTGCAGGCTATTTCATAGTTTTTTTTTATTTTTTTTATTTTTTAATTTATATAATTTATGCAAATGTGTCGCAACGTCATCGCGACGCGGAGCCGCCCACGTCCTCTTTGTTTTGGTTTAAAAATAAAAGAGACCGCCGTCCTCTTTTAAGGATTTTGGTTTAAAAATAAAAGAAATATAGTCGCCACCAACCATTTGGGTGTGATTGGTCACCTTAAAACAAATACGGGTCAATGAAAACAGAAATCAAGTTCGGGGTCGGTTGAGGGTGTTAGCACCCTACAACACCCGTTAAAAGCGGTACTCATATTTTATCTTATTTTATCTAGTTAATTTTAAAATGTTCTTAATTTTAGAAAATTAATAATAGTTATTTAAAAAGCAATGTCTTATTTAATCAATTCTTAACTTTTTAAAGTAAGAGTTTGTTGTATGGAGGGAAAATTATCTTTAATTAATTATCATGTTAAATTTCCTTTTATTTAAAGGAAATTGTTTACCTCAAGAATTTGAGAAATTTATCTCAACTCCGTCGTAGGATATTTACATGATAATATTTAATAAGTTGATTTATTTTTTGAAAGTGATTGAGAGAATTTTCGTGTGCTTGCACGAGAGTCGAAACTCTACGAAAATCACATTACTCTGCCCTCAAAATAAATACAATTTTATTTAACAAACATTTATTTTTTAAACAAAATTATTGAATATGAATTATATTATAAAATTAAGGTTTATTTGGAAAATTTCAATTAAAGACAAAATTAAAATTTATTTGAAATATGTATTTAAAATAAATAATTAAAACTTATTTACAAAAGGGAAAATTGAAAGATATCTTAAAATCTTAAAGTTAAAAAGGAAAATATGTCATATCTTAAGTAAAAATAAATAATGTCAAATTTGTAAATAAAAATAAAGTTATGGCAAGTAAAATGTCAAATTTGTAAAATAAAAAATAAGAAGGCAATTTTATAATTAAACATGGAATGACAAATTTGTAAATAATATAAAAGTAGTGGTAGTTTTGTAAATAACATGAAAAACTTAAAGTTTAGACTTTATTCTTCAATCGAGCCTGTCGCGGTCTATGCCTTCCATCACCATAAGAGAGTTGTCGTTTGTTCAAGCTCGTGGTTGCCGATATCCGCCGAAGATTATAGTTGGATGAAGATGGTGGTTGTTGGTTTTTTTGCATGAGATGGGAGGAATGGAGGAAAGTGGTTGTGAATTTGGAGGGAAGAAAAAGTTATTTTAAATTAGTCAAATAAGAGTTTTGACGATTAAAAAACTAACATTTTCTCCCCCAACTGGCTAGCCTTTCGCTCTAATCTTTTCTTATCGTCTTCCCTTGTACCTATTTCTCTTGGTCGGTATTTATAGGCCATTGAAAACCGCATCAAAGATAAAAATCTTAATGAATTTATTATTCGAAATGTTTTCTCAATTGAAATAGATCTTAAGCAAAAAAAAATGAACAAATATTTTATATCATAAATGAATATAAAAAATTTTAACCAAAAAATGAATTAAATATTTTATACTCAATATCAAATTTTAACCCAAAAATGAATTAAAGATTTTATATTCAGTGAAGTAAATAAATGAATATCAAATTTTAGCCAGACTTAAAATTTTTATACTCATTAAATGTTAATTTTATTTGTCAAATTAGGTAAAAACTTTTTCAAACAACCAAAACGTTTTTTTTTTTGTTTTGTTATTTTTCTTGAATTTTCGGAATGAATTAATTAAATAAATAAATAAGTGAATTTAAAAAGTTAAAAAATGGTTTAAAGAAATATGACAAAAATACATAAGGAAAAAAATAATTTTAATAATAAACAAATGACCGGACCAAAGACGATGTCTACAAAATGTATGTGGATAAACTTAGCTGACATAATGAGTTGACGAAAATTTAGAAGAAGATTTATGTTGTATTTGGATTGAGTATTTTTTTTTTTTTTTAAACATTTTTTTTAGAAATGTTTCTAATTAAAATACTTTGGTTACATTTTATCAAAAATGTTTTTATAAGTGTTTGGTTTGTTCCAGAGTAAATTTATATATAAAAGGCAATTATTAATAAATTATATGAATGAATATTTTGCCAAAGCGAGCATAGCTCAGCTGACATATGTATGATTTGATGACCAAGAGGTCATATTTTCCAATTGAAATAACAAATTAAGTTTAGCTCAACCTAAGATTATGCCTTTAACCAAGAGGTCCCCTCCATCCCGCATTAATTTAAATATTTTTTCAAAATAATAATAATAAAAAAAATTAATTTGTATTTTAAAATTTTTGACCGTTTACTATTGGTGGTCGTGGTCGGTGGTGGAGTAATGTGAGGGTATTTTGGTAATTTAATAAGAATTAAACACTCAAAACAACAAAATAACTGAGATGATCAGCGATAGACTTCTATCAGTCTTAAGATATGAGAGATAGAAATTGCCATGTCCGCAATTTTTTTAAAAATATGTTATATTTTAAATTGGCAACTGTTACAATTTTCAATAACATTTTGTAACAAAATAAAAAAAAAATTAAGGTCACCAATTTGGTAAAATGTAAAAACAAATTTAATGAAGTAGTTGGGCGAATAGTTGAATTGTCCAACGACACAATACTTTTTTTTTTTTTTTTTTTTCACAAATAAATAAATAACACCATCAACTTCCAATCATCAACTCCTTGAATCGATGAATCGATTACTAAAAAAAAATGTTTTGAAAATATGCATTTTTTTAAACAATTTTTTTTTTATAAAAAAAATTATAATAATTTGCTCTACCTTGAAAAAAAAATGTTTCTAATATCAAATTAAAATAAAAGACAATTTTTTTTAATATTATTTGAACTTAGACATTTTGCTCATAGTTCATATATTATGTCAGTTGAGTTATACTCTTGTTGGGACATCTTTAACATTAATATACATGTTGTACTAAAAACAAAACACACATACTAAACAACAAATATTTTTAAAAATGTTGATCTGTGTAGTTAAAAAATATAGATAAATGGAAGGATTTTTTTTTATTAAGTATTTAATTAATGCGAGTGGTGATTAAATTCCATACTTTTTATCTTGAATTTCTAATTTTTTTGGTTATTAATTAACACTTATGTCACTTACGTTGGGGGAATAAATGGGAGTTGTTTGTCCAATTTTAACATTAAAATGGATGGCCCCATTTATACTATTGGTAGTTCGCCACTTGGGTGAGAGATGTCTCACAACCCTAATATCTTCAAAATTTTCACAATATTTAGTTATTACACGTGCTCTTCTATTTAAACTAAAACGGAGTTAGGTAGGTTTGAACCTCCGACATCAATTAAAGAAATAAATATACGTTAATTACTACTGAGTTAAGTTCATTTTAGTTGTTTCTTGAGTTTACTTTTATCTATGGTAGAGATTAAGATTGGAAAGACAAATCCATCTTTTCAATCGTCAAACTCAAGAATAAATTTGAGTGAAAACATGTTTAAATAAAATTATTCTTAGGATAAACATGTTTTCTTTAGAATATTATTTCATAGATTTATCTCCTTTCAAAATCGATGTTCAATTCGAGGACGAAGTCATAAATTTTTAGAACCAGAGTAAAATATTACCTTCAAAGTTTCTATATATATATATTTATTTTTTTAATTTTGCTTTAAAATCTCTAACTTTTTAATTAATATACAATTTAAACCTAAAAGGAGTTCACCATTTTTTAAAAATGTTAGAGAAAAGTTATGGAAAATGAGTGATATAAATTTCACACAATTTAAGTAAAAGCTAATATATATATATATATATATATATATATAGATTTTATAGATTTTAATAATAAAACCCCAAATACAAAGGGTTTTGAAGTGGAAGACATTACAAAATATAGATATCATATATTAGCAAACAAACAACCTTAACTAACACAAATACTAAACTCTTCCTCAATTTATTGATCTCCCATCCATACGACGTCGTTCACTCCGGTCTACTGGCTGGACTTTCCTCTCTACCTAATGCTGCAAAATATATATAAGTTATTAGAACATGATTCTATTATTTCAATTATATAAAAAAATAATACTTCGAAACTTTGTCATTTGTTTAAAAATTAATACATTATTATTTCAAAAGTTATAATAATGTCCTTCATAGAAGTTTCAAAACTACGTTTGGAGTAGAAATCTAATAGAATATTAGATGAAAAGTCGACATGACAGAACACGTCGTTGTTTCAGACTTAATCCAGACATGTATCCTTAGTTTCCGCCATGTCGATTTTTCGAACAAACTTTTAAAGGATTTCTACTCCAAGAATAAAAGAATCGTGACCAAAACAAGATTTAAACATAGTAAAATTTGAAATATTACGTGCTACAGTCGACGTTGGGATTGATGGTGTAGGGAAGCTTGACGCCGCACTTGCTAGGAAGAGCACCGGCATTAGCAATATTTTGAGCATTATAAGAAACTCCTTTGATTAGCGATTCCAAGCATTTGCACACGGTCTGTCGGTCGGGTGTTGTTTGAGCCAATCCATTAAGGCTCTTCACACCGTTGCAACAATTTGAACTCGGAGCTCCTCCATTAGTGACATATGAGACACATGGATACAAGTTGCTGACCACCTGATTGCACGTCACGGCCGCGTCGGTTACCCGCCCACCAATCACGACGGAGAGGATTGTCGCGAGGACCAAACTCAACTTCATGGTCATAGAACTACTAGCCATGGACACTTGAAAAAAAGAAGGTAGTACTCAAAATTCTCCTTTTGTGGGAATTTTTGTAGTGTTGTAGTTTGAGTTTTTGTAAGGGGGAATTGTGGAGTTTATATAGAGAGGAAAATTTAATGGTGGTGGGATTGGTAGGTTTGGGGATGATAAGTGGAGCGTTTGATTGGTTGGTGATGCTTTTAAATGCGACCTACCAAAATTGTGGGAGTTAAATGCTTTGCTTTATGAGTGATCTTCGTTTAGTTTTTCAAAAAAAAAAATTGTATATAATAAGTTGCTCAACTTAAAAAAAAATTGAATTTTATATCATTGATTCAATACTTTTCGAGCAAGAAACAGAACTACAGGAATAAAATGCATCTAAATGGATTTGAGCTAGGTCGTTGCGTTTGTTTTCCAGGCTGGGATGCCCATTGTTCCTTGCTCTGGGGTTATGCGGATCCTCGGACATATATGAAAAATAATTTATTAGACATAAAAATTGAATTTTATGTCTTAGATTCGTGAATTTAAAAAAATGTTGAATATGTGAGAGACTTATTCAAAACAAAATTCAAAATTCAAAAATTTATTAAATATGAAATCGGATGTTTGTAAACTTATTATAAACATTTTAATGTTTAGAATTTAGTAGATATAAAATTAAAATTTCAGTTAAAGTTCGGAGAAACACAAATCTAAAAATTTAAGATTTAATAATTTAACCTAAAGAACAAAGAGCAAGTGCTTGAAGTTCAATCTATTTTATTTTATTTTTTATTTTTTTTTAGTCATTTAAATTTAAAAATAGTAACTATTTGAGTGAATTTTAATTTTAGTCTCTAAACTTATACAAAAGTATTTATTTTAAATTTTGCTATTATATTTCTATTTAATATTTATCCATTCAGTACACTCTCTTAAGTCACAATACATGCATATATACATTAATATATGTATTTGAAGTCACTTCATACATATTTACTTAAATGAAGATGAAAATGGTTATTTTTAAAAGTGTAGAAACTACCATAGATATTTTAAAAATTCAAGAATTAATAATACAATTTTTTTTAACTCTCATTCACCTACATATAGGATTGCATTTTTTTTTTTAAGCACGATAAATGAAATATGAAAATTTGAATTTTGATATAAAAAAAAATTACTTGTCAATTATTATTGAATTATGTTTATTTAGCTATATTGCATTTCTCGACAATTAGGCATCAATTAAATAGTTTATAAAGAACAATAATAACATATACTAAAATAATTATAAGATTTGAATCTTTACAAAATTATTCATCTCATTCAACCTTTTCGTCTGTTTTAATTAATGTTTTGGCGAGATTTAAAATGGTTACTTCCCAACCTCCCCCACAGTTCGTACCCATCAATCACATATCAGTTGTATGCATGGTATTAAATTTTCGTCGTCGACATTTTCATTGATATTTTCACATATCCATAAATTCGACATCGACATGAGGAGAGAATCGACATTTCCATAATACCGTATAAAATCGATGAAATATTAAAAAAAACAACATCAAAAGGTAATGTAATGTGAATATACTATTATTTATTAATTTTAATATATTTTTTTAAAAAAATATTTTTAAAAACCTTTTAGAATTATCCATCATACCGTATAAAATCGACGTCGACATTTAAATTGTTGCTTGTACGTACAAGTTGAGTTATGCTCTTATTGGCACTAGTGAAGCTGTCGTTACACTATTACTTAGGATTTTTTTTTTTTTTTCTACTAAAGTGTTCCGTTCTCCGAAATATTCTCCTCTTTTTCCCTCATTTTAAAAAAACATTTTTTTACCAATATAAAACGAAGGGGAACTTTTCTTCGTTTCGGTCTGAATGGAAGAGAAATTCCCCTTCATTTGCAGAATGAACCTAGATTTGTGTTGGTTTCGATAAAAAAAAACCTTTTTTTTTTTATGAAAACTAGGAGAAGAACGGGAGAAAGGGGGATATGAAGGTGGAAGAGAGAGGAGAAGGGGAAAATAAGAGGAAAACGAAGAAGAAGAAAAATTGTCGACATGGGAAGAAGATGGATGATGTAAGGAGGAGGGAAGAGATCGAGAAGAGAGATGAGGGTAAAGAAAAATAAAAATAAAAAATAAGGGAGGAGGGTGAAGGGAGGAGGTGAAAGAAAAATAAAAAACAATTATTTATTTTTTTTAATTTAAAATAGGTGTCGGTATTATGTTAAGATTTAACCGAAAATTTGAGCGAATGGATCAAAACTGAACTAAATTCAAACTTGAGGTATCATTGTTGAGATTGAAACTTAGAGACTCAAATGCTATCAAACTCAAACCAAGACTATTAATGTAATTTTCTTTTTTTTCTTTTTTATTTTTTCTTAAAAGAGAAGAGTCACGGGTAGAGTTATACAATTAAGTTGCTTAAAAAAAATCATGAACTTATTTGACATAATTGAATTTTGAGTTCGACGGTAAGATTATGACTTTTCAATTTTGTATTAGGTTGGTGAATTTTAGAAATTTCTAATAGATTTTTTAAAAATTGAAGTCAGTTTTAGAAAATTTCTAATTTGAAAAATCTATTAGACATTTCAATTAGAAATTTATTAATCTTTTTTTAAAAATAGTTTAGGAATTTATTAAATACAATAATTTTTTTTTTAAAGGGATCTCATCCTTTCTAAAAGTGTTAGAGATTAAATTTGTAATTTAAACGACAAAATTTTGCATACTACTTTTAAAACTACGTCGGTAGCATTGTAGAAGAGTGTCGGGTCTACAAAGTTGGAATGAGATTAACGAGATTAACCATTTTGGTAACTTTCAAGTTTATCTTATTTTGATTTGTTCAACTTTTTATTTGTGTATTTTAATTTTTGAAATTTTAATTATTTTATTTTATTCTAAATTTTTAAATTATTTGTTTAGTCCTTCAACTTTTAAAAGTAGTTATTATGAATTTTAGTGTGGCTTCAATACATGCACAGATAAACATATTAATACACATTAAAATTGACGTTAAATAATGGCGATAATTAAAATAGTTTTTTATTTTTATTTTTAATGTTAAGCGATTGAAATAAATATTTTGAACATAAATTTATATGAAATAAACTTAAGAATTAGAAATCCGAACTTGAAATCACTCAAATAATATATCAATTCATGTATCTTAGTGCAAATTTAACGTTTTTTTTTTTTTTTCAAACAATCAGAATCTATAATTTATAGATGTTTATAGATGCCGACATTTTAAATTATCTTGTTTGTTTTGAAAGAATAATTTATAAGAATGTTTGAGAATATTTGAACAACTCCGTGTTTGATTGATAAGATTTAAAAATGTCTACCTATTATTTTAATTTACTTTAAATTTACTTTAAATTTATATGGTATTTATTATTTTAGTTTATAAAATGATTAAAACAATCTTTTCATTTTTTTTTTTTTTTTCCATTGGAATCATTTCGTTAGTGGTACAATAGAGAAAAAAAAAATACTAAATACGTGAAATATTGTGCAACTATTAAAAAAAATATAATAAAATGAATGTTTTACTTTAAACTTCGATTAAAAATAAATTGAGATATTATTTAATTTAATTAAAACTTATTTTATATCTAAGGTAAAATATAAATATAGTTAATTGCATAGGATGATTTTAGTGTTAATAAAAATGAATACATTAATTTATTTTGAAGAACAAAATAAATTATAGAAGAAAAAAAAATGATGAAAGAAAAAAATATAAAAAAATAAGTGGGAAGGATAAAGTGTCATTACAGGAACCCTCTGCCTAATAAATAAATGGTCCATTTTTGTGGTTGATTAATAATTCAGTTTGGAGTAATTTTGTAAAGGAAAAATAGTTTTTTTTTTTTTTTAGGAGCCAAGCTCAGTACAAACACTAAACAACAACCAAATCACTCAAACGTAATCGAGAAACCAACGTCATCAGTGCTAACTGATGCGCCACCGTGTTGCCTTCCCTCACCGTAAAGCTGCAACTATCCCTAAAAAGACGAGGGAACCGCATACATAGATCATTAATCAACCTTCCCACTTCCGTCAGATCCTCACAAGGATTCTCGAACAAGCGACAAACTCGAAGTGAATCTGTCTCCAAGACCACCGGACTTAGACCCCCTCCCATGCCAATGCTAATCCTTCAGCTGCCGCGAGACTTTCTGCCATCAACGCATTCCGCACATGTGGAAACCACCTTGTCGTTGTCAACATGACACGACCCATAAAATCACGAATCACAACCCCTACTCCAGCCGTGCCGTCAACACTTAAGAACCCCGCATCCACATTCACCTTATAGAACCCCCGTGGGGGCCGACCATCTCGTCTGCGCCCGCCCCACTCTCAAAAATATATTTGTTAGGGATCTAAATGTTATCAAATTCAAACTTCATGAACTTCACTATTGAAAAATAGTTTATAATATTTTATAATTTATAATGAAATTCTTTGAAAAATATATTTCGGGTCTATTTGATTGGTGATCTAAAAATAGAATTTTTAAAATGTGTTTTTGATAAGATTTTTATAATTCATAAAATTAGTTGTAGTTACCATCTAAATGTTAGGTTGAATATAAAATATTATTAATTAATTATGAACGTGATTTATGTTTTAAATTTTGTTTGTGTTACTTTTTATTGGCATCGAAAGCACATCACATTATGGTAGGATAACGCTTCACAGTTTAATGAATCTTTCACTTATTTGATGGGATTGTTACGAGATTATCTATAGTTAAACTTTTCACAATTTATGGATATAATCATTTTGGTATGAATAGTTTATCCGTCTTGGCATGGATGTTCTTATTTGGACATCTTGTTTGGACTACTGAATTTATATTCTTAATTTTCTGGCGCGAATATTGGACGCACACGTTGACTAATTTGATTCGATGGAGAGATAAACTAATGGTTCTTTCTATTGTGCAAGCAACATTAGTTGGAATAGCCTACTTTTCAATAGGTTATATATTTACTTGTGCAACTTTCTTGATTGCCTCTACATCAGGCAAATTTAGTTAATTTTATTTTATGCAGGTTGAATATAAAATATAAACATTATGTTATACATTTTGTATAATTATTATTTACAATATCATATAATTTATAATATTTTATATTATACATATTTTAATTTAATCAAAATGAATTGAGTTTATATTTTATAGAATGAAATATTATATTTATTAAAAAAAATTATATTTTTAAATGTAATTATGCATTTTAAATATAATTGTGCATTTTAAAATTTAAAATTCAAAATCTAGCATGTTTTTAAAAATTTTGCGGATATGACAATTTCTATCACTGATATCTTATGGCTGATAGAAGTCTATTGCTGATCACCTCAACTTTTTTCAACTTTTTTTATACATTTTTGTATAATAGTCTATCATAGAAGTTTATCAGTGATAATTTTATCAATCAATGATAGAAACAAATTTTTTTTTGTCATAATTACTTAAAATTTGTTAAATTTACAATTAGTTTGGGTCTCATTGCTATTTGTGCAGTCAGCCCTAAATAAATAAATAATTAATTAATTAATTAATGTTGCCTTTCAGAATTTTGACTATTTGGATCACAATAGCCTTAATAGCTGATATTCTTTTTCTCTCCGTGAATTGATTTTTAGTTTATTTTCACCCCGGTCTTTTTTTAAAAAAGAAAAATTGTTTTTTTGTGTGGTAATTTCAAGTGCACAATTATCTTAATTTCTATGAACTATTCCATTATAAGGACATGAAATTTTGAATTAAGATTTATGGATAAAAACTTCTTAAAATTAGTGGTTGATAGAATTTTAAATTTTTTTTTTTTTTTTTTGTCACATTTCATGTCTGTAGGTCACGGTAGGCGTGAATTGACATTTTCATTATAACATAAAATAATAATAATAAAAAAAAATTAAGCGAATTTAAAAAAGGTGACATATTTATTTGTTAATTTAACTTTTTTTTTATATAATTTTTTATATATTTATAATTTTTTCAAAAATATCTACCAAAATCAATATTTTATCAACAATTCTAAAAAAAAAAAAATAATAAATAAATAAATAAAAAAAATCGAGTGAATTTTGCTCAGTTCAAAACTATTTATAAAAATATACCAAAAAACAAACTATTTATAAAAATAGTTATACCAAAAATAACAAACTATTTATAAAAATATTGTTATTTTAAACACACATTGCATCCACGTAAACACATCGTTATTTAGTAGTGTGCATTCAAAAATTAATATTATTTTACTCAAATGTGCAAAAATTTCGAAACATGTATGACAAAAGCTAACAAAAAGAGGTTCAATTTGATACCTAGTTTCCATATTTTAGAATTGTACATCAAAAGATACAGGTCACCAGGTTGGGTACCTAATTTCTCCATTTTAGAGTTGTATATCGAAAGATACATGTAGAAATTGGACTACGATTCTGAAAAATTCCAGAACCGTTGGAAAATTGCAGAAAAATTCCAGACTAATCTACCACTTGATTATGTTCATCAAACTGCAACAATTCTTTTTACAAGTTTGATGAACCCATTTTATCTTCACCTATGGCTATACTACTCCTACCTACAATAAATATCCAAAGGCTGCTATTTCTCATTATAAAGGGAACCATAAACAACTCAATAGTTAAGCAACGAGTACTTCACTCTCAACACAATTTTACCCTTTTCCACACCTAGTTTCGCTCCCGTAACCAGCCAGTGACCTGGCGGATCTTGCGGCCCCTTGCTCATCTCCGTCACGTCGACGAGCTTCGCCAGCTTGTTGACTTGTATGTTTTTCGAACCTGAACTCGAATCATCAGCATTATTGCTGTTATCACTAGAAGAAACTAGTTTTTTCGACTTGTCGTTTGGCAAATGATCCCATAATGTTCTTCGTATTGTACACCCTGGCAGTCTAGAGTATAGAAGTTTCATGTACAAAACATTTCTTGATCCGAAATCCCAGACTCCAAGCTGAGCTCCAGTGACTATGTAGACACCAGATAGCTCTCCCATGAAGGTTTCAGGGTTTTCAATAGGCGCCGTGCTTACGTGTGAAAAGTTCTTCCACTTTACTGGCTCAAACCATCGGCTATCTTGCTCCTCAGGCCCCTGCCACTTGGGAGCACCGATTGCAACGTGGGTGTCCCAGTATGGGTGTAGGATTTTTGGAAGAGAAGCTAGGTGTTGAAGATGGATACTTAATCGGTTCTGCTTGCTCCCTTCGAGAGACAAACGCATACCCGTCACTGGCTTACGTCCTATCGATATCTGCATTAGCATTGAGCCAACATCCTTTCATCAGAAAAGATTGTTTCACCAAAAGAAAACTGGAAGTACTTCAATTTCTATGATACCCAAATACAACAAAATCAATGTGGATTAATGGATATAACATATTAACTAGTCATCAAAGAGTCGGATATATAGAGTAAAATTGGCAAAGGAAAAGTTATTTAAACATTGGCACACTGAAAAGATATAAAATTAGGTGAAAAAGAAGAGAACACTGCATCTCTCGTAACACTTACATCGGATCTAGAGAGGGCTGATTATGTAAAAAAGTTCAAAATCAAGATCAATGAAAACTTTTTCTTATTTCCTTAGCACGATTAATCTGCAGATGAGGAAGCGTGATAAGGAAGAACAGCGGGGATTAAAAATCATTGTTTTGACAATTCTCCTATAATCTAAATCCAAAACATGATGCAGATATGAAATAGCACTGTGCCCCTGGTCAATATGCTGAAAACAATTGAATGAAGAATGTTTTGGGACAGTTCTGTACATCCTGATTCTGACATTAGAAGACTTTGTTTAGTTTGTTATCACTTGTTTTAACTCTGAAATGAGAGCAAAAGAGCAGATGGAGGCTAAATAACGCAAATCCTGATTCAAATGCTTTAAATGTATGCAATGTCTGAAAAGTTATCAATCTCATCAAATTCATTGAAGTGCATATCAAATAAGCAAAAGCCACAATAAGCTCAAACCTGCTCTATGCTGACATATAATTTTTGCCCCATTATGCTGAACTGCAAAGACGGGCATACTGGTTCTTTCCTTCGATGGCCAGGAATTGTGTCGCGTAGAGGAGCCCATGCCCGAGGAATCTGAAACTCCAAGAAATATCTAAGTTCTTCTAATGGAGGTTTATCTGCAAAAAGAAAATTGTCCAGATCAAATTTTTGGGATTGCAGGTGGACCATTACAAGTTAACAATTGTAAGACCATGTAACGAGCACAAGTATTCTTACATTCAAGATAGAGAAGAATAGCTCGAGTTAAATGCTCCTTTCCAGCTACACCATCAAGGAGAGCAGTTATAGGGCAAAAAGTCATCTCAATTACATCTGGGGAGGACCTAACCGTTCTTGCCCACCGGACATGGTTTTGTTCCAAGTCATCTCCTCCTCTCCTCCGGAATATGACTGTGACGTCCTAATTCATGAAAATATAATAAAGAAGTAATTAGCCATAAGTAATTGAGTCATCCATGATCAAAATGAGAAATCAATCAGATTACAAATGTCTAGTGAGTGTAAAATCAGTCCTCCAAATAAATAACATAACTTCCACATACTTCTTTACCAGTGAGATATGGAGCAGAAGTGGGCTGAGGATATACCCCTTGGTTGTTGAATAATCCACCATCGAGACCCTGCTGGATTTAAATACAAAAGAGATATTAGAAAAAGAAAACTCGGAGAGTTCCAAGAAATTAATTGGAGGAGGTATCAAACTTTAGTAAATAACCTTTTCCTTAAGTTTTATACTTCCAGAACCCGTCTGGCCTTGCGTGTCAGAGAACCTCTGGTTTGCAATGTCCTGTACATATCTCTTTACCTCGATGGTTGATAAAGGAGAAGACTGGTGTTGTTTAACATATATCACATCCTTTCCACCAATAGTTATAGATGTAATTACATGCGTCCCAAAATTCTCAATAAAGCTGCCACGAAAAGAAAAACTATAGATAAGGAACTAGCTTTATTGCCATTATATCACTTGCAAGAATGTGAAGGCTTCCCACCTTGCCAAGGAGGGCGGATCCCAAGAAGTTGGAACAGCCCGTTTGACATTTTCTTGCAACACTAATGGGGTTTTTGTAAACTGAAATTTTGCAAGTGGAATATAAAATCCGTCAGTGGAAAGGTTCTTCGATGCTGCAGCGTCAATCGACTTAGAACCAGTGAAGCCAAATGCACTATTAAAACTACCAGATGGGTAACCTTCAGAAAGACCATCCTTTAGATTAAAATAATCTATCATCTGCAAGTATATAATTATGTGAACATTGATCAGTTCACCGGGGATTGCAACAGATGCTCTGAGGCTAATACATAATTTACCATCTACACATTATAATTTTGAGTAAAATGCTAATTTTTTTTATAAAAAAAGAAGAAGAAGAATTCAAGTCACATCTTCTGAGATAAAAAAGAAAAAAGGAATAGTTATATAAAGATGCTACGGATATCCGCTAACAAGTGAAGAGAGACAGCCAACTGGTCATCAACTAATTTACAGCTTCTTCTTCGTGTACTCTTAGTCTTGACAAAACTTTTAATAATTACTTAACTAATAAAAAAAACTAATTCTCAAACACTAAAACCCTCTAATCAATTTGATTTCAACGCTAAAGATTGGATTAGACACGGATTGCCATAAAATCAAAACTCTTGAGACAAAGAACAAGTTCTTGATCCAATAGTTGAACACTCCACAAGATACTAAGATAGGATGATCAATCCTATCTGAATGTTCTTGGCATGCAACTCAAGGCATGAATTGCAAAAGCGATCGAGAAGCTCTATTGGCTAAAGATGAGAGATAAAAAGCTCAAAGCTTAAATTCAATTCATCATAATCTTGTTATGTACAACTTAAAAGGCAAAGCTTTAATTAGCCTCTCAGAACCCTAAACGTCACATTATTAATATGTCATCAAAGTATAAAATTAGAAAACAATAAAATTACATCAAAATTATTAAATAATAATTTGATGTCCTTGACGGTTCAAATCATGATGTCTAAAAATGACTGGCCATAGATAAAGTAAAGGTATTATAAGACATTACAAATTTCAACGATTCTGTATCACCAGATTATAAACAATATGGATGGAAACGCATCCTTATCCAAATTTTCAACAGCAAGGCAAGATAAAGATAGAGGGATTTTTTCCGAAACCCGTTATTATCGCTAACGAACTACAAAGCAAATAAGCAACTTTTGATCAATCTGTTGCAGACCTCATTCCAATTACCTCTGTATACGCACTAATCCTCACTTACAAGTCTCATTCAAATGGTTCCATAATCATCCTGGTCCATCATAATTGAGTACAAAAACTAACAAAAAGCAGAAAATTCCAACATATGAAACAATTCCTAGATTATAGGACTAAAGAGATGGAAAATTCATCAAATTACCTCATCGAAACTACAAATTCCAGAAGATCGATGCCCAATAGGCTCCTGGAAGTTCTTGATGTCCCAGGAAACATTGAGCAAAACTACATCCTCATACAAACAGATATCTCTAGTGTGTTCATCATCAACCTCAACAATGGTAGAACCAGCTAGGCCTTTACAATAGAGTAACCTCGTATCAAAATTTACATCAAAACCTCTCCCAAGTGCCTGTACAGCGTTAATAGCAGTGTGCAGGGCAGTTCCAGTCTCCCCCATTTCTCATCCGAAAACCCTCTAATAGAAAACAAGATTACCCCACGAAAATTAGGGTTTTACTCTCATCGATGCACTCCTGAATCGAGCTTGGCATTGATTCACACTTCTTCCCGCATACAGAATCAATTCCGGAAGAAATCCAACGATAGATCTTCAAATTCGATGGAAAATAATCCAAACCCTCGTCTTCAATTCCCGCTCCTCGTCGTGACGGCAAAAAATTTGAATCTACTCTGAAATTTCCAGAACCCAATTGGGAATATGCATTGACTTGAATTGGTACTCTGCACGGAAATCTAGGGAATGATTCTAGGCGATAAAATTGCAATCGGAAATCGTGGCCATTGAAATTGATTTCTGAAAATTTGGTGACGGGAGATCGGTTCCGAATCCGACGGCGTTGAAGAGAAGAAGAAGACTTTGATCGGAGATTTTGAAGCTGGAATTCTCTGGTCTTCGCTTCCGTCGTTTTCACGTAAACGAAAATCGCTTTCCTGCTTGATCAAGAATTCTGTAGCTTCCTTCTCAATCTTGTGGATTAACAATTAACATTCACAAATGTCAAATTCTTATTGCTTAATTACTTCTAAACTTTTAATTATTGTTTTAATATCTTAAGTTTTGGATTTGATTAATGTAGTTTATTGGTCTTTGCTCGACTAGCTTCTATGTTAAATTTAATTTTTAATAAATAAATAATTTCTCTTCTTTTAATTTGCAAGACTGCTAGCCTAAAACAAAGTCGTACATGGCTCAAACATATTTATGTGTTGATGACCAAGAAGTTTGTTGTTAGAATCTCCACCTACGATGTACTCAAACAAAAAAAAAAAACTGCTAGTCTAAAGCATAGCTTCACCAGAAATTTTTCAAGAACACAATATCGTTAACACATTTATATCGTTTGATATACGAAATAAAAATGTTACAGATGGAGGGTTTAAGATTTAGGGGTCGTTTGCTTCAATAACATTGGAATGAGCATTGAGATGAGAATGACTTTCTGATGGTCGTTTGTTTCAATAACATTGGAATGAGCATTGAGATGAGAATAATTTTCTGATGGTCATGCCCGTCCTTGGAGTTTGATTGGAAATAACTTATTTTTAGACATCATTTTTTTTTTTTTTTTGTCACTTTCTATTTCATATTTGATGATTTTGTCTCAATATCCATGACTTTAATTTAATTTTTTTTTCTTCTTCCTTGATTTTTAAATGTATTGGTTTCATTATTATTTTTATTTTTTTTTAACCTAGTTTATTAAATTTAAAAAATACAACTGTTTTTTTTACAGTTTTCATTAAAAATTTGTACCCTTTTTTTTTTGGTTTATATATAAAGTTTATATTATTTAAATATATAATTCTGTTAAATTGAAGCTAAATAACACTCATTATTAATTTAAATAAACTTTATTGGATTATTAATCTATATTATTTATAACATAATAAAATTTATATTTTTATCCGAAATCACACAAAATACACATACAATCAAAGATTTAAATGTCGACGTCGACAAAAATATTGAAGTCTTAATTGTATGAAAATGTCGATGTCGGTGGATATTTCGGGAATAATTTAAAAAATAACTTTTAAAAAAAATATATTAAAATTATTAAATAAACATTTTGAAATAAGTTAAAATACACTTATTATAATATTATATTCACACTAGGTTACATTTTTTTTTTTTTTTTTTTAATATTTCATTGATTTTGTACAGTACGATGGAAATGTCGATTCACTCCTTATGTCAATGTCAAACTTATGGATATGTGGAAATGTCGACATTTCAACCAAAATTTAATATCATGCCTACAACATCTATTTCCATAAATTTCTGATGTCATTCTCATATAAAATCAAACACATACATCTTTTATTATCAGTAATCTTATTCTCAGGCATATCATTCTCACATATTTTATTATCAGTAATCTTATTCTCAGGCATATCATTCTCACATATTTTATTATCAGTAATCTTATTCTCAGGCATATCATTCTCACATATTTTATTATCAGTAATCTTATTCTCAGGCATATCATTCTCACATATTTTATTATCAGTAATCTTATTCTCAGGCATATCATTCTCACATCTTTTATTCACAAACATCTACAAATCTTTAAATCAATCTGCCCTTAAGGGCATCCATATTTTAAAATTTAAATATATAAAGAGGAGTTACATTGTGGTGGCCTTGTTCAATAATTTTTCTTGGTAAGATATTACCTGCCAAGTTTTTTTTTTTTTTTCTTTTCAAATTAGTTGGAAAAAAAACACATTTATGTGTTATTGTATTTGTCATAGGTAAAATGAACATATGTAAAAGATAAAATTGAATGTTTGTTCAGTCGTCGAACCAAAGTCTATTTTAAGAAGAAATTTGTCTTTTACAACTCGCTTTGGACTTAGACAACTCAAAACATACTTGCCAAAGAGTCAAGCGCTGAAAGAGAGCTGTGAAACATCTTAAAGATAACGACCTAGTCTGCGACTCATCTCATAAGTTCTATCGATAATTCGTTTGATTTTTTATTCTGCACCAACATAAAGGCAATTTTGCTACAAATTACTTAGCGCGACATGCACGAACTGCCAAGTACTCCGTAATTTAGACTGAAGATCACTCATTATGGGTGTCGGTTGTTGTCCTCAGAGACATTCAAACTCTTTAATCTTTTTCTTCTTGCTTTATATGTTTCTGCTCTAATATATATGTTCTACTTTACATTTTTTTTTTTTTTTTCATTTTTTCATTGTCCGTAAATTTATTGCTACGCAATGTGCTTGATTTGTTCACGATATTGGAGGCTGAAATTTGAAGTTGAAAAAGAAGGTTGTGAAGATGCATGAATTAAGTTTAATTAGCTAAAAACGTATTTAATGTATGAATTAAATATGTTTTTAGTTAACCATGAATTTCGTTTTGTTTGATTTACTAAAAAATGAAATGTTGATCTATTTTAATATATATTTTTTAAAATAAAAGAGATAAATGACAACGGAAAGAAGACAGACTTAAAAAAAAAAAAAAAAAAAAAAATATATATATATATATATATATATATATATATATATATATATATATATATATATATATATATATATATATATTGTGTTTACTTAAGCCGAGTTTGGAATTGCTGTAGCTTTTAAAATAATTATTTTCACCTTTGTTTTTAAAAAAATCAGCTGTCATATGAAACTGATTAGTGTTTGGTAAATTTCAATTTAGAAGCACGTGAAAGCGTTTGGTTAAGTTCAAACAAAATTGGTATGGGTTGACAGTAAAGACCAAAATAGACATACTATTTTAATTATTTATATTAGTTATTTATATGTTTTTGGAGAGAATAATTATTTATATGTTAATATTTAATATATGAATGATTATAAATTAATTATTTATAATTTTTATAGTTTAAATTAGAAATAATATTTTGATATTTGTTCAGATCTATATGATAAAATGTTAGGAAACAATTGTCACATGTATCTAAAATAAATTTTGAGTAACCATTTTTTCTTCTTTTGTTTCTATTTTTTCATCCAAATTAAGAAGAAAATCATGACTAAAAAAAAACTGAGAAATAATTTTGATGTTTTTATGTAATTGACTTATGTTCATATAAAACTCAACTGGTGTCGAGTATAAATTAGTTGTATGAAAAAAGGAAGGACGTGGTGGAAAGATATAAATGGTCAGTAAAATATTTTAATAGGAAAGACACCCGATTAAACAACGAGCTAAAAGCTAAAGCTACTATTTACAGATTCTCAAAATCAAAGAATTTAGAAAGTGATTTTATATAAATTTTAAAAAAATCTGTTTTACCAAACAACAAAACCGGTTAAGATTTTGTTAAAATTGAAACGGAATTTCATTGATGGATTTACTTGGACGTAAACCCTAATCATTTGTGAATTTACCATAATACCTTTTGCTTTAATCGTATTCAGGATCGTGTGTTGACTCGTTTTACGGACGTTATTCGTGTGCAGACTCGTGTCATTTTTCAACATGAATCTCCATTCTCTCCGTTTATTCTCTCTTATTTTTTTCGTTTTTCACCATTGGAGAGTTTCTCTCTCCCATTAACTCATTTATGTTTCTTCCTCACAAAAGAAAATCAACCCTCCATTTTCAAGGATTTCAACATAATGAGTTTATATCTTTTCTCTGCAATTTGTTTATCTTTTATCCAAGACCAACAATTTGTTCATTTTTTTATCAAAATGAATTTCTCTTTTTTCTCTACAAATTTTAGATTAAAAAATTTGTGGAGAAAAAAGAGAAATGAAATTGGCGATGAGGCGTGAAAAGATTTGTTGAAAAAAAAAGAAAACTCATTTCTTGAAAGAGAAAGAAAAAGAAAACTGATTGCTTAGAAGAGAAAGAATAAGAGAACCCATTTTTTTTAAAAGAAAAAAGAAAAATAAACTCTAATATATGAGCGGCGGCGGGCCAAAATGAGGTGGGTGGCAACGGCGAGATTGACCGGAGTGAGGTGGGTGGTGGCGACGAGGTTGACTGGAGTAGGGGAAAAGAAGAGAGAAGAAATAAAAAAGTGAAGGAGATGATAATGAGAATTTCAAAGAAGATAGAGAAATGGACAAACATGGAAGAATAACCAGAAAATGAGTGGGATGTAATCTTCAATGATAATCCCAGCACCCCAAGGTGGTAGAGAAATGAGGTAATGAGATTACAAATTTTGAGATGAGACTCACACTTTGATTACGTTTGCAGATTTTGGTAAACGCCAATCAATGTGGATCTTACCGTCAAAATTACCATTAATTCCTTATATTTTGAGGGAAGTAAACGTGACTTTAGTTCAAATCTTTCTTTAGGTCATAAAATCATGATAATTTTTTTTTTTTTAAACAAGCACAATTTTTCAAAAAGTAAAAAACTAAATAGTTATCGAATGAGACCTACCTACAAATTTGTAGTTGCACAAAATAAAATCTGAACTCACGCACCCATAGATGATAGTGCATGCACTTAACCACTCTCCTAACATAGAGGGCGTTTGGGGCGCAGGGTGGGTTATTATAGTTGGTGGGTTATTATAGTTGGTGGGTTATAATAATCTGTGGGATATAATAGTCTGTGTTTGGGGTGCAGAGTTGTATAGTCTGGGTTTAGTAAGTCTGTGTTTGGGTGCAGAGTTGTATAGTGTGAGTTTAAAATGGAGTTTTCTTTAACATGAAGTTTGAAATATGTGTTTATGTTAGTTTATTTTTTTTCTACAACTTTTTGTTGTATTTATATAGTTAAATGTATATTACATATTAATTTTTAAAAAATTAAAAAAATAAATATTATTTAGGAAATCACAAATAATCGACAACAAGAGGTTCGGTGGAGAGAGAAATAATACAATTTTCTTTAACATGAAGTTTGAAATATGTGTTTATGTTAGTTTATTTTTTTTCTACAACATTTTGTTATATTTGTATAGTTAAATGTATATTACATATTAATTTTTTTAAAGTTAAAAAAATAAATATTATTTAGGAAATCACAAAGGTTGGGTGAAGAGAGAAATTTGTGATGAAATGGAAGATAAAAAATCGTGAGGTGAGGAAGACAAAGAGAGAGAAAAAATCGGTAAATTGAGTGAAAAAAATAGAAAAAAAAACAAAGAGAGAAGAAAACTCGAAAAAAAGAGAGAGAAGAAAACCCAAAAAAAAAAAATTAAAAAAAAAAAAAAAAAAAAAAAAAAAAAAAAACTGTAGAATTACAACAGTGTTACTGTAGAACTGCTACAGTAAACACTGTAGCAAACCGGGGGTTATAATAACCCCCAACCCCAACTTATATAGTTGGGGCTCCAAACATGGGGTGAGCTATTTAAGCCCACCCCACCCTACCCAACTCGGGGGGCCAAACAGCCCCATAGTGTTTTATAATATGATGGCATATGTCGGTCTCTCCAAGAGACGACATGCCGCCACTATTCCGACGCAGTATTTATAAGTCATTGTTGTCTTATTAAAAATGCTAAATTATCAAAATACTTCTGAATTATGAAAAACATTTTTAAAATATTCTCAAAATTAACAACACATACAAAATTCTAACGTGAACGGTAAACTCTAACTTGTATTTGTGTGATATGGAAAAAACGAAATTGTAGACGTTTGAGGTGTTCAAACAATCGATAAAGTGTAGATTTCCATGATTTTTTAAAATCTCAGGCGTCTACGTTTTAATTTTTCCATGCGACACAGGTAGAAATTATAATTTAACCGTTCACATTATAATTTTTTTTTTGTTAACTACGAGGGCAATATTTTTAAACGTTTTTATAGCTCGGTGGTATTTATGATTTTTTTTCATACCTCAAAGATATTTTGAAACTTTTGAAAGTTTAACGATATTTTTGAAACTTTTGAACGTTGAAGGATATTTTGGAAATAAAACTCATAGTTCACGATAATTTTGATAATCTAGTCTATTAGAAATCACTCTCAAACATGCTTTTAATCAATCAATATCAATTTTGAAGTCATTTCTGTCATATAAAAAATCACTCACATGCTATAATAGACATTAGTTCTTCTTGTATGGTCGTTCAAATCTTTGTATTTTTACAACATAAACATAACTCAACTGATATAAAGTATGAACTAATGACTATGAGGTTAAATTCTTTCCCCGCATTTAATTAATTACTTTGAAATAAAATCTGTATCCTTGTAATAAAGAAAAAAAAGTGTGAATTTAATTTAGTATTTACGGAAAGAAATATTAAATAAAATATGAGAGGCCTCAATGGGCCTCTTATGCTTTGGGCTTTTCAGATAGGTCAAATCCAGCCGATTTGGTATATCTAAACAAGAGATTAGTCTATATATCTTTTATCTTATTGTTAAATATAAACCAAATGTTAAATATGTCAACTAAATATCTAGTATAGCAAGCGAGCATGCTCAGCGGACATATGTATGTGTTGACGACCAAGAAATCTGTGGTTTGAATATATCTTCGATTAGAGGTTTAACCAGTATTTACAAATTTGTTATGGGATAATAAATATTTACAAAATTATAGGTTAAATTGTAAATTCGATCCCATGATTTAGAGAAAGTTAGAATTTAATCCCTATATTTTTAGAAATTAGAATTTTGTTCCTATGATTTGATAAAACCTCATAAACTAGTCCTATCCTTTACAATCTGAGGGTAGATCGATTTCATCATACCATTGATGTTGGTAAAATATCCGCAATATTAAGACTATTTATTATATTTAAATACAATCATATATTTAATATACCTCGAAGCAGATTACCACTATGTTAATTTCCTTATTCGCTAGAAGTCATTGACTCTTTTGACGGTCACGGTTTGAAATATCATTTATTTTCACCATTGATCAAAAAAAAAAAAAACAAACAAACTTTTGTAGGGTGTCAATATAATATAATATATACCGCCACATATAATATAATATATACTGCTTTGTACAAAAAAATTGTTTGTTTTTTATATAATAATAATTAGTGCATATATCATATATACTAGATATATTAAACAACAACAAAACATATATACCACTGTATATATCATAATAATCAGTAGCAAAACACCTTCAAACTTTTTTTTTTAATTATAATTTCAAATTATGAATATGGAAGCTTTCATTTTTAATAAATGTAATAATGCACTCCAAGATTTTCATTGTTAAATATCCCTTCAATCAATTGTTTCCTTTTTCATATATTTAAATTAATTAATATTTTCAAAAAATAAAAGAATTATATTAATAGAGTATAGTCGGTAATTGTACCTTTTTTTTTTTCTTATTATTTTATACAGATTAGACCTAAACTAGAATTTAGCTTCTTAGGGACATTTTTAGAATTATGTATATTTTTTTGGACCACTACTTGTGTCCTCTTTTTTTGTTTTTTTTGTTTTGTTTTGGAGTTTAAATCCAACCAATTGATATATCCAAACCAAAGATTTATCCAAATTTAAAGTATAGTACTTTTATAAATTTCAAATTGAAAATTTAGATACATTGAAAATAAAAATAAATCGTTTTTTAGAATTTACATGGTTTGAATCACAAAATCCGAAAACAGTTTTCCAAATAATAGAATCAAGATTGCATCCCAAACACATATTCGCTAGAGTCGGCGATTCTGAAAATGTGATTCTGAAGGATTGATCGTTTTTTGATAACCTCTTATGTAGTCGATAATAGCCATTATTTCCCGTATCTTCACTTCGAACAGACCAGAGAAGGTTTTGCATTCTACAGCCTTGACAGTACCATAGTGGTCGCAAATGACCCAACCCAACCCCGTTCGGCCTCTTACTTGAGGCGTCTGTGTTTAATTTCCACCTATCAACAATTGGAGACCTCCAATCCTCGACGCCACCAGGGAGAGAAGATAGGCCTCCGCCAGGTAACTTTTCTTTCCCTTTGCTATGAATATCTGCCAATTGATAAATTAGACTTCTGAAAAATGATGTTAAGCTTTGTGATAATGTCTTAGTTCTTCAAACGTAATCCTTTGTAAAAAAAAACTTGATTCCTTAGCTCCCACAGTTTCCCATTATCAACATGAAATTGTCAATATCCTCCTTAGATCCACCATCAAGAATCCAATCTTAAATCTACTGTATTGTTCACGGATTTTGTCATCACATAAACAATTTAAGTCAATATTTAGAAAATGGGCCCAAGAATCCTTGGTTACCTCACATTGCCAAAACAAGTGTTGAGATGATTCTTCTTTGGACCTACAAAAAACACAGAAATTATCATTTAAGACTCCTTTTCTTGGAAGGTTTAATTTGTTTGGAATAATGTTATTATAATCCTTCCAACAACATATTTTTGTTTTCGGAGGTACTGAAGCACCCAAAAAAACTTTCCAACGCTTTCTTTGGTTTATAATACACAACGAGGAGGCCTCGTTTTTAGTCCCACAAATTAAACCGAGCTTGTAAGCACTTTTCACAGTAAAAACTCCTTATTTAGTCGGATGCTAGATATAACTTCTCCGTCGCCCCCATTGGGATGGATGTGAATCTTCAAGATCTGTATCCAAAGGAATAAAGAGGTTATGAATACGCTCCTCATCCCACACTCTTCGCACTTGCATCAGGGTTGAAACAAGTTGGTGGTTAACCACCGGAGGGGCAAAAAGAAGCTTTCCATAATCTCTTGTTGGAATCCATGGATCGCTATTAATAGTGACAAATTGACCGTTTCCTATTCGCCACCTGTAGCCTTTATTAAAAAGTTCTTTACCCCACATGATACTCCTCCAAGCATAAGACGACCCTGACCCTAAAGTAGCACGAAGGAAAATACAATGTTGGTAATACCTTCCCTTCAGGACACGAGCTAACAGGCTATCAGGGTATTTTACCAACCTCCAACATTGTTTAACCAACAAAGTTTGATTAAACAAAGATAAGTCCATGAATCCCATACCACCATTCTCCTTCCTAATGCATAACCGAGACCAAGAATGCCAGTGAATTTTTCTCTTATCCGACGAAGACCCCCACCAGAACCTAGCATACATGGTTATAATGTCATGACAAACTTGTGCTGGAAGTTTGAAGTAACTCATGGTATAAGTGGGGATGACTTGACCCACTGCCTTTATTAGAACCTATTTTCCACCAGCGAAGAACATCTTATGTTTCCAGCTTTGAAGACACTTTCAGACTCGATCCTTGATAGAGCTAAAAGCATGGCACCGGTCACGAGCCACCCGTGAAGGGAGTCTCAGATACTTCCCAAGAGATGTAGTAAACGAGATCTTAAGCTCTATTTGAAGTTCATCGAATCTCTCCTGGCTAGTATGAAAAAATATGAAACATATTGTAAATAAATGATGAAACATATTGTTTTGGCAATGCGAGATAACACCAAACTTAATTTAAAAAAAAAATAATAATAAATAATTATCAAGCAGGAACTTAATTTCAATTTGAGGATTTTTCTTTTTTATATATACTCATCAATATTGATGTTTTCACAAAATTAAGTTTTTCTCCTTTTCATTAAAAAATGATATTTAAGTCTTTCTTTTGAAACTCAATCCAACTCATAAAGCCACCACTCCAAGACCTCCATTGATTGAAGAGCTCGTAAGAAATAAGTTGAAAATGAGTTTGGTTTGGTTGTTGGGAAAAATGGATATAGTGTACATGAGAGAGAATGATGAGTCCCTTTGAGAAGTGAGAGGAGTTGAACATTATTTAAGTTTGAGGTAAGGTTATTTTTATAGAGGTTAAACAAGTCATCGAGCCAAACGGGGATAAGTTCACTTCCTCAACTTCATGGCCAAACGATCCCTGAAGTCATCGAGTCAAATGGGGCGTTTGGCCTAAGGAATTGGGGGAATTGTAGTTGTTTAGTCTGTAGTTCTGAAGTCTGTTGTGTGTTTGAGCCAGAGAGTTGTTGAACATATAATTTTGAAGTCTGAGTTTATTTTAGCTGCTTAATTGTGCACAATTGTTTTTTCTACAAACTTTCAAAATTTCATTATTAATGACTTCTTTCAATTTCAATATATTCTAAAAAATGAACTAATTAATTTTATTTTATTATTTTGAGCACAACACCCCACATTATTTTTTTACATTGAATTCTAAGATATAAATTTTTTTTGTTTTTATTAATGTAGGTATATTTTACAAACTTCTTTACAGAAGAAAAAAAAAAAAAAAGAACAACACATAAGTATAATTTTACCATGACTCATGTGTCAACACACATCTTTCTCCGCTTCCAATCTTTTAAGCTTGTCATTCCATCTGAATCCACTGCACCCAGAAACCAGCATCTCAGCGATGACGACTTATTTTAGCTATTGTTTTTACAAATTTTTCAATAATTTTTCAATAACTTTTCATATTTTCATTGTTAATGACTTATTCCAAAAAAATTTAAGAATGTGATTTTTGCTTTTTATTTTAGCTATCATTTCCAAATTTCTTTTAAGATAACAAAAATAATTTTGACCACAATACTTCACATTGTTTTTTCAATATCACTCATATTAATTATTCATTCTATTTGGATAGTTTTGAAATAAAGGAGTGTCGTACAATAGTGTGTTAAATATTACCTCTGAATTTGAAATATTTTAATCTATTAATTTAAACGGATCCAAATAAACTGATATTTTTATTTCTCTCAGCGTAAGAATACTACATTTTGAATTTGGTTTAAGTATCAATTTTGATTAACAACCTAATTTATATTTAAAATAATAAAAATAGGTTGAATTGCATTTTTAGTCTTTTTTACACATTTTGCTTAAATTATCCTTTTTTTTTTTAATAATTAAAAATATTGTGTGAAAGAGGGAAAAAGAGGAAGATAGAAAAATGTGCTGGTTTGAAAAATGATACAGATTTAAATAGTAATTACTGTAGAAGTCTGTGGGGAGTTGATATTTTTTATCCGAGTTCAATAAGTGAGCCAAACCAGAAGTTAATTTCTCCAACAATCTCTTGGGCCAAACATCCCCTTAATATTTTACATTCACTTATATAAATTCAAAAGTGAAAAAAAATTAATAAATAAATAAAATAACATAAGAGTGCCCGATAGTAGAATTTAGACTAATTTTAATTTTCTTTGTAAATATTTTCTAAAATTGGTTAGACACTATGTTTAAGAGGCATTTTCAAATCCTCAAAGTGAATAGTGGACAATTTGTCACATACTACCTCTTTTAAAGTCGGAGGTTCAATTTCCCATATACAATTGTTGTACAAAAAAAAAAAAAAATTTACAAATCTATTTTTGGAGGATTTTTTATATTAATAATGTATTTTATATAAATTATTACAAAAATAGGATAGTTTCAAAGTATTTACAAAACTAGGGTACATAAATCGCATACTATGGACACGAGTTCGCTAAATTGTGTTCATGACACACGATATATAGAGGTTAAATTGTGTACCATAGACGCGATTTCTATGATGTGGTAGAGGGAACTCGTGTTCCCTGTACACGAGTTTTGTCAGCAACTTACGTACACATGAGGTGGTCATAACTCGTGTCTATGGTACACGAGTTTCTTCTACCACATCGTAGAAATAGTGTCCATGATACACAATTTAGGTACTCTAATTCCGTAAATACTTTCAAAACTACTTCATTTCTGTAATAATTTATTTAAAGTACATTATTAATATAAAAAATCAATTTCTCGATCGTAAATTTAAAAGTTGAAGGAAAAAAGAAAAAAAATCATAACTTAATGAGGGTAATTGGGAAAAAGAAAATTGAAAGGATTAAAATAATAGAAGGGTATATATTTGTAAATATGAGATTTTGAGTAATAGTTTTGTAATTATCTTCTTTATTTGATGTGTATCTGTAAATCTTTCTATATTGGGGTGTTTGAATTCAAAACACAGAATACTTACCAGTTTTGTCACGAGAATTTATGGGCTGGCTCTTATTCGTCTTTTATTTTATTATTATTATTATTTTTTTTTACTTTTATTTTTTATTTTTTATTTTTTATTATTATTATTATTTTTTTTTATACCGACATATCAATATTTTCACATAAAAAGTAACCTGATGTAAATATGATATTATAATAAATATTTTATCTCATTTAAAAGTAGAAAATATTAATTTATTAATTTAAAATTTTATTTTTAAAAGTCTTTCAAAAATATTCATCGACATCAACATTTCATCGATATTTTCATCGACATTTTCATAAAATTGAGACATCAATATTTTCGGTGACATCTACATTTAAATTTTTTCCAGCATTTTTGTCTTTCAAAACGTTGCAATTTTAAAATTATTTATTTTTGTTCGATCAAATTCTTAGGGTTGGTTGTATAAACAACAATCAACCTAAAATAATAACAAATATAATAAAAAAAAAATATCTTTTATAAATATGGTAAAAATTAGTGATTATCAATAATAAAAATTGACGCTATAGTGACTATCATGGATCAAAATTGTCATATTTATAAATATTTTCAAAATGTGTTATCTCCTATCTAAAACTCTAAATTGACACTAGGTCGAATTTCTCACATTCTTACCCATTGAAAAGTTTAAATATTGTAAAAAAAGAAAAATCGACTAACATTTTTTTTCCATCTGAAACAATTGTGGGAGTTTTAGTGAATTATATGCGGTTACTTTTACAGCTACTATATTTTTTTTATTACAACAAGTAGAAAGTTTTCAACAATTTACTTCAAGTTATGAGGAGGAGAACCTGACGAATATTAAATCGATTTTAAGTGAGGTGCTTAATTTGGCTGTGGCGGCTGATGTTCGAGCCTTTCAACATATACGAAGGTCTCAAAACAACGTTGCAGATGGTATTGTTCGATGAACTTTGTCTGCAAATTGTAATTAAATGGTGTTCTACCTTTCCTTCTCGGTTAATGTTGCTTGTTGAAAAGGAAAAATAACCTTATTTGTCGTGTTTTGTTTAGCTGTATTTACTTTAGTATTAAAAAAAAAAAACAATTATTAATTTGAGAGATTTGAACCTCATACTTCCATGAGAGTAAATGTCAATTATTAATTATGATCACTTTAATTTTTATTTTTTTAATATTTGAAAGCTTCCTAACAATATTTGAGTAATTTGGCTCTTGAGTTTACGTGTGGATTTTTAAATTTATGGCTAGGTTCTGGGTTTTTTTTTTACTTATTTATTTATTTTATTATTATTATTATTATTATTATTTTTTTGGTATGATTCTTATACAGATTTCTAATTTGTTAAGGATGTAATAATTTGATCACTTATTTTAAATAATTGACTTATTAAGTATAAGGATAAAAAGTAAAATTTTCCAATTAGTATTAGGAAGATAATCTATTCATACATATATAAATGTTAATTGTCAATATAAATATAGCAATACTTGTACCACCTCTAAAACAATATCATGATGTTTATCCATTAAAAACAATCTAAATTAATATAAAATAAATAAGATAAACATTTTGATAGTTTTTTTTTTTTAAGTTCAAACATGTAGGAAGTTTTAGTATATGAAGGTGAAGTTGTTAGAACTGAGGTTCCTTTTCGGGGAATCAAAGTATAGTGTTGAACAAGACGTGTTTAATTGGATGAAAATTTCTACCGTACTACAAAATTCAAATTTTGACCTTTTGTCGATGATATATGTCTTTTCATTTTTACTGCTTTATTTTATTTTATTCTTAAACAATAATTCTTGCTAAGAAGAACACTCATGTTGTGGCAATTCCACCTAGAAGATAATGGATTAATCTTACAACGTGTCATTGACAATGCTCAAGGCTCTAGGCTGAGTAGCAAGAACAATTTTTAATTTATTATGAGCCTAAACGATGGATTCAATGAGTTCTTGCCAATAATCATGTTCGTTGAATAGAAACTTTAAACTAAAAGTTTGGGTCAGCTTATACACACCTCGATTAATTTTACGAGATATATCATCTGATCCTACAACATTCATTTGGGTGCCAAAGAAATTTATAAAAAAATTCATTTTTAAATAACACAAAAAAATTAAACTCATTTCCTGTCATATGGTTAAAAATTAAGTTTCAAAATCCTTGGATAACACTCCTCTCATTTCCCCAACACAAATAGCCAGGTGGAGCCAATTAAGAAAGAGGGTAGAGTGAAGTTAAAATATACACCCCTCTAAATTTTCAAAATTGAAATATTATATATATGAAAAACAAAATTATAAATTTTTGTCTGAAATACATATAATTATTACCTCAATTTTTTTTTTCAAAAATATTTAATTAATGTTGAGTGAGAGATTGGTCAAGACACAAACTATTTTAATTGAGCTATGCTGGATTTGACATAATTATGTCAAAAATTGATTATTCAATCTTTCATCTATTGGTTATTAAATTCAAATATATATATATATATATATGAGAATTGATTTTTTTTTTATTAAAGTTTATTAATTTTAAAACTATTTATTTAAATATTGTAGTTTTTTATAGAGCGCATCGCAGCGGAAACGAGTCGGATCGTCGACACTCTAATTTCATCAATTTAGCTAAACTATAAACATGCTCAAAACTAAGAAATAAAAGAAATTAGAACACATGTCTCTTGTAGTTCTAAAATCTTCTAATTTCGATACTCGAATCTCCTCACGAACTTTACGAACATTCTCTCGAACTCTTCGAAGACCACCTCGGGTAGTCCCGCTATCCTCGGACCGAACAACGGAGTGATCAGACTCGTTTACAAGAGAAAAGTTTGGAAGGGATGGAGGAGAAGTTGATCTATGTAATATAGAAAGGTTTGAGAAAAATTAATGAATCTCATTCAACTAAGTTCATCAAAATCTGAACCTTCATCAATCTTCAAACCATTTGAACTCCATCCAATTTATAGGTCATTTACATGCAACAAACTCTTTGCTTAGCATGACACCTCAAAATGGATGAATTAGTCTTCACACAAGTGTTCGACAATTGATGAGTTTATGCATGTAGTTAGTGATTCACAATCCACTTACTTAACTTGGATAAACCCACTCAATTTGGATAAATCCACTCAACTTAGATAAATTAATTTTAATAAACAAAATAAATTTTAATTAATTAATATTATTATTTAATTCAATATCAAATATTAATTAAATAATAAGACTAATTCCGGTTTCTTAAACTGAATCATCACACATGAATCCCTATTCATGTTTTAGACCGATCCCATATTTAAATATGTCCATCATTCTTCCAAAAACGAATTTGAAATAAATTCAATTTTTTTTCTCTCATATTGTTACACGACTTAATCCGAGCTAGCTAGGAGAACCTAAAGAACCTACAGATCATGAGCTCCAACGATACGAGATTAACTAGCTAACTCTTTAGTCTAGTTAACCAACATTCGTTAACCCTCGGAGACTCCACTAAAGTCCAAGGGTTGCATTCTCCTCACTGTAGACATGTTATGTCCTCTTGATATAACCATCATCAGTAAGTCAATCATTCACAGGTCGTTCGTAATTCACGCTAGGGTCATATAAACCGTTTAACCCCCGTAATTACATCTTGTTCCTTAAGTCCCACTGACACCTCTAATGAACATTTGGTTTGCGGTCCAACCACTAAACCAGATCTCTCTCAGGCCAAGGAGAGGGTGAGTACTCTTGTTCAAGACCCGGAGTCATGACTTAACGGAACAACCTCTCTACTAAACCCTAAAGACGGGTATGAGTGAATTCCATCTCGCAGGACTATGTTTCCAGCTCCCTCGGTATTATCCCCAAAATGGTAGGCATATTGAGTCGGCGTCTCGGGCCACTCTCACCCATATAAATCAAAGGATAATCCCGAATAAACATGAGTTCATAGTGTGCTCAGGATTCAGATCGAGTTACCTAGGTCATCATATGAAAAAGTCGGTCTTTACAGTAAACGAAGTTATAAAGAAAGAGCGACTTGATTTCGCGGTTCAGTCTTATGCAAACTCATTGTACGGGACGCCCCCACTCGCATTTCTCCACATGAACGATTTCGGATCACATCGTTTGTCCTATACAAAGTGGGTCGCATCCATAATGTTCCCAGGATAAGGTACCTAGCTTTATACCTATACTATAGACCGTTCTGACTATTACTTGAACTTGATCCACATTCATGTCATACATGAAGTTCAAGTATACAAACTATAACTATGGGTTCTTAGTTTATTAGAATAGGTTTATTAATAACACAATTCACTTTATTCAATAATAACTTGAATAAAACTAAATAACAACTTTATTGCTAAATAGAATATACATTCAGTTGACAAACAGTTTTAGGACATAAAATCCAACATATTTAAATCGCCGGATGGAGACGAACTCTATCACACCCATGTGGTTGTACGTCGTCTTTTGACAAAATATATATATATATATATATATATATATATATATAT
Organism: Herpetospermum pedunculosum; assembly: GCA_028017165.1. Classification (NCBI taxonomy): domain Eukaryota; kingdom Viridiplantae; phylum Streptophyta; class Magnoliopsida; order Cucurbitales; family Cucurbitaceae; genus Herpetospermum; species Herpetospermum pedunculosum. The sequence goes on from CM051525.1 coordinate 60,369,972, forward strand.
ATATATATATATATATATAATAAAAGTAATAATATAGTAATTATCAAGTCCAATCTAATGTGCTCTTTTCAAGAGATAAAATCCACATCCATTGGCATTACCAGGCTATCCTTGTAAACATTAGTGCTTAACTTTGAATATAGGCGTTTTGTTTTTTACACTTTTTATTTCTTCTTTGCAGTTTTTTTTTTCCTTCTAATTGAATATTAGATTGCAAGTTTTATCTATTCTTATAGAAATTTAAATTTAATAAAAAAAAAATTATCTCAAAAAAAAAAAAAATTATCTTTTATTTTTCTTCTGTGCAGTTTTTGTTTTTTTTTTCTTTTGTAAATAAATGAAATATTATATTCTATTTTTTCTCTTAAAATTTAACTCAATTATTTTTTTAAATCTTTTTGTTTTATATTTTATTTCTTTAAGCAAATAAATATTATAACGCCGCAATTTTTTTAAAATATTATTTCTTAAAGAAATGGAATATTAAATTATATTTTCTCATTCATTAAAGAAATTAAAATTTAACTAATTAATTTTACGTTTTTTTTAGTACAATAAATTTTAAATTGTAACTATAATGGATTATAATTTAATATTTTTAGTACGTAACTTAACTATTTTAACAGCAAATAAAAATCATAAATGACTAACGAAAAATTGTAATTAATGTCAATTTAGAGTAAAATAATTGAAAATATAACATTTTTTAAAAAACATTAAAAATATGGCTCATTCATAGTAGTCTATCACCTCAGTTTTTTTTATAAAATTTTGTCAGTGACTATCACTGATAGTAGTCTATTAGGATAGTCATTTATCAGCGATAACAGTCTATTAGTAACAGTTATTGATTTTTTGTCATATTTACAAAAATATTTTAAATTTTGCTATATTTATTATTATTTTAGACTTAATTGTTGTTTATGCAACCGTCCAATGACTAACAACATTACTTATAATTTTTTTTAACAATTATTTTATTTTAGAAAATAATAGAAAGTGCTTAAATAATTAATATTTATTAATTTTTTTTTAAAGAAGAAAATTTGAACAACCCTAATCGATTTTTTTTTTAATAATAAATATGAAATGAATGTAACAAATTAAATTCTCTTTTTTGGGTAGATAAGATCAGCAGATGGGGAAAAAGTTTAAAGCAGATTCCCATCAAAATACTCCAAAAAAAAAAAAAAAAAAAAAAAACTTAAGAATTTGAGGACCATTTGCCTTCCATTTTTTTTTGGTTCTATTCCCATTTCTCTTTCTGTACCATTTTTGTTTTGTTTTGGGAGGTTGCTATTTTCAGATTCATATGGCTAGTTGACTGTACAGTGTAACATCAAATAATGCGAGTCGAGATTAAAGAGTGTAACATCGAAAACTAATGAAAACCCTAATTTTATTTTATCATGTATGAAGCGTTTTGGCACAAACGAATATAGGAGTCGAGATTAAAGAGTGTAACATCAAATGTGTGGTCAAACCTCCTTAAAAGAAGAAAAATAAAGTGAATAAATAATATTGTCGATAGTATACATGTCATTTTTTTGGCGTGGTCCTTAATACAACTTTAACCTTTAAAATTTCATGATTTGTATTTTGTATATTGAAGTCCCTTTAAAAGGTTAAAATATAAGTTTGGTCCCTAAACTCTTAGTTTATCTATTTAGTCCTCCTAGTTTAAAAGATTTCTGTTAGGTTTTAACCACTTTCAAAGTTATCTATTCGATTCATATACTTTTTAAAAGTTTTTCATATGTGTCTAATCTTTTAATTTTGGGCTCTGTGTAATACGTTGATGTGATTAGTTTTGTAAGTTTGACGCATACTCGTATGTTATTGAGTATATAGATTGACAATTTTAGAAGTTTAGAAACTAAATTTAATTTAATATTTATTTAATCTACATGCTTCTAGTCAATGGTCCCAAGAGAATTTTAATGTAAAAATTAAAACAAAATTTTAAAAATAAATTATCCATTACAAATCAAGTCATGTACATAAGTATTTAACTTTAGGAATCTAACCTAATCAATTTATTAAAATTAAACAAATGATAATTTTACCTGATTAATAAACTATATGTTTTAGAACGCAAAAATTATTAACTTGGGTTGGGTATAACGCAAAATATATATCTTCGACTAAAAAAGCGGACCTCTCCAATATTGTTGACTAACAAAATTGTAAAACAAAAATTAACTTAAATAAATGAAAAAAAATTAACTTAAAAGTTAATCCTTTTTAAAAACAACTAAATAATGTGTCAACATAAGTATAATTCAACTGATATAATGTACGAACTATTTATATCAAGAGGTTTATTCGACTGACATAATGTACGAACTATTTATCAAAAGGTCTATTCGAATCTTTTACTGTTTGGAATAATAATAATAATAATAAAATAAAATAAAAAACCGTATAAGTCCTAAACTTTTTAAATATTATGTTTTAGTTGACTTCGTATAAAAAATATTTTAATGCTTTCTAATTTATTTTTGAAATAAATTATTTAGATAGGCACATTATCTTTCATTATCTTTTCATTTACTTCATTAGTGGATGAATGAATGTTTACATTGATAGAAGTATTTAAAATGACCCAATCCAACTTAACTCAATTGACGTAAGATTATTTCTAAACGAATTTGAGTTTTTGTCAAATTAATAACAATAATAGAAAAGTATTTTCTTATCCAAAATTGAAGGACTAAATAAGTATTTTTGAAATTTGAGAAAATTTAAATATTAAAATAAAAATATGTATAAAAGTTGATGGATGGAAATTAGGACAAATTAATTATTATTATTATTATTATTATTATTTTTTTTTTTTTTTAGTACAGTGATTTTAGAATTAGTAATTTATTAAAAGTGATTTTTATATAATCATTTTAATATTTGATTTTACCCTATTAAATATAATTTTTAAACAATTAACATTGATTTTGAATAATTAAATGCATGTTTGAGAGTGATTTTGAACATGCCAAAAGTGATTTTAACAATTAGTCCCAAACGTGGTATAAATCAATTGGTACTACTAATTTAGTTATGATTTAATTCTCATTTTGACCTCTAAATTTTAAGGTTTGTTCCACTAGTTTCTAAATTAAAGAGAGAAAAAAATGGTTAAATTACAAGTTTTTTTTTTTTTTTTTGGTTAAATTACAAGTTTTTTTTTAGGTTTGTAACTATTTAATCCCCTCTGTTAGGGACAACAACTAATCTCCACATTGTAATGATATTGTCCACTTTGGGCATGACCCTCATAACTTTGCTTTTGGGGTTTTGGTCACCCAAAAAGTCTCGTTACAATGGAGATGTTGTCCCTTACTTATATATCATGATCTTCCTCTTTCCTAACCAATGTGAGATTTTGTTTACACTCACAACACCCTAAACTTTAACACCCTAAACTTTAAAAATTGTGTAATATGTAGTTGAACTTTCAATTTTGTGTCTAATAAGTCTATGAACTTTAAAAAATGTCTAATGAATCCTTGCACTTACAATTTTATGTCCATTAGATTTCTGAGCTTTAAAAAGTGTCTAATTTTATTATTTTTGTGTCTAATAGGTCATTGACCTATTCAACATTTTTTAAAAATTAAAGAATTTACTAAACATAAAATTAATATTTTGAGCTCTTATTAGACATAAAATTAATTTGATATCTAATAGATTAATTATCAATTATTTTTATTTTTTTGAATATATGTTAGAGACGTATTAGACACAAAATTAAAAGTTTAAGGATCTCTATTAGATACGAAATTGAAATTTCAGAGACTTATTATACGCTTTTGAAAGTTTAAAGATCAAATAGACACAAATTCGAAAGTTTATGAACTAAACTTGTTATTTAACCCAAAAAGAAGCATAATTTTGGTTAGCTTGAAATGTGAAAGATTTATACGATTTATGAATAAACATGGTATCTTAAGTGGTACGATATATTTTTTTAACAAATTTATGTGATTGAGGCAATAATATCAAACAATTTTAGAAATATGGGGAAACTCACCATTTTAATAGAAATATGTCAACAAGAGCATAACTCAACGACATGATGTATCGTTTAGTGACCATGAGGTCCTAGGTTCAATCTTCCACCCCAATATATTGTTAATTTTAACACATGTTAAATACAACTATTTAAAGCTACATGATCTATTTATCAAATAATTGGCGACAAAATGACGATTAAGGACTAAATTTGTTATTTTGTGAAAATTCAAACACTAAAATAAATAGTTTTTAAATAAAATTGAAACGAAACTAAAAGATTTGAGGTTTAAATTATAAATCGAACCAAACCAAACCGGATCCAGGTAAAGATAGAACTCATCCATATCCTTTACCTACTACTACACAGAGATTCAAATTAAGTCGTGGGGCTGTCATGAGAAAAGATTAGGTCGTTGTCTCTCTTTTCACCCAAAGAAAAAATGTGCTCATCTTTTTTTAGAACTATGGCCTACCTAATGTTATTGTGCATTGAAGGTTAAATTACTAAAAATACCCTTGACCTGTGGGTTCGGTTGCAAAAATACTCTTAAACTTTCAAAAGTCTTACAAATACTCTTGAATTATGAAAAAAAATTCAAAAATACTCACTTTTAACAACACACTTGAAATTCTTATATAAACGGTTAAATTCTAATTTGTACTTGTATGGCATGGAACAAATAAAAATGTAGACAAAAATGTAGACGGTTAAAAAAAAAAATACATAAAAACCTTATTTTATCAATTAAAAAAAGATAAAAGTAAAATCGGTGAGAGTTTTCATAGATATTTTTTAAACTTTTGAAAGTTTAAAAGTATTTTTGATAGGGGTATTTTTTTTTTTTTTTTTTTTTTTGATAATTTAGCCTACATTGAATCCAAGTATGGCTATGGACAAATAAAATTGAGCTATGCTCGGTTTGGCAATATAATTTTTTTTATAGTTTTTTTGCAACGGTATTTTAATAAATACAAGGATTGAACCTATGACCTTTTAGTCACTTTTAATTAAAGCGAGGATTGAACCCATGACATCATAGTCACGGGCACAATCTTATGCCAATCGAGCTATGCTCGATTTGACTTTAAGTATTTGTTGCTCGAATATATTTTTTTAATTTAACCTCTATTGTTTAAACTGTTTCAATTTAATGTCTTATAATATTTTTAAATTTAACTCTTTGTTGTCGTGTCAATGACTCTTAAAATTAATTGATGATAAACTTATCTGTCACCGAAAAAAATGTCATTTAAGTGAGAAAACTTCTAATTCACTCCTTCAAATTTCTAAATTATTGATAGAAATTTCAAGTTTTCCTCTATTTATTGGCTTTTTTTTTCTCTTCTATTTCTGCCAATGTCATATAAGTTAGACATCGTTAGAGAATAATCGATAATGTTAATAAATAAGTGATTAAACTAAAACTTTTTAAATAATGACTAAATTAAAAAAGAAATACTCAAACATAAGTTAATTTTTTTTTATTATATCATATAAGTTTAACATTCTTAGGCATGTTCTTGTGGGTTGAAAGTGAATATAAGATTAAAATAGGGACAAAATGGACCACAAAAGACACATATTTTTGTATTTTTTTTAAAAAGGTACTTTTGATAGTTTATTTGCATGAAAATTACAAATTAAAAGATAGTTTTGTTTTATTTCTATAGAGTTTGTACTTCAAAAAAAATAATTACTTTTGATAGTTTATTTGCATGAAAATTAAAAAAAAAAATTAAAAAATAGTTTTGTTTTATTTCTATAGAGTATATATGTAATTTTCTTTTTAGTTTTTTTTTTTAGTATTATTATGATGGATATGAAATATGTTTACTATTTAGCATTTTGATTTTTATACAATGGATTCTTTTTTATTTTTAGAGCAAAAGTTTGAAAGATGGAAAAAAAAAAAGAAAAAAAAAGTATGGAAAAGTGTGGTGACAAACTATTGTTTAGAAAAGATGTTGATTGAAGAGAATATATTTGGTATCTTCATAGAAAATTAAACTAAAAGGGATGACTTTTTTTTTTTTTTTTTTTTTTTAAAAAAAAAAAAAAAATTATTATTATTATTATTATTTTTAGAAAACATATATAATATATTTGGGTGGGTGGATCCGTTTAAATGTAGAAAAGAATATATTTTTATTCCTAAACCTTTCATCTTAGATCTTAGACTTAGAAAGGTGTTTACTCTCTATTTATTACAAAATTTAAGTTTGATGAAGGTACAAATTAACTATAGAATAATTTCGTTAAAATTCATAAATTAAAAAAAAAACAAAAAAAAAATTAACTTGAATGTCGATTTTTTTTTAAATCTTATCAATTTTGTACTATATATTTTTTATATTATTCATTGAACAAATATGAAAAAACTTTTTTTTTTTTGAACAAAATTTCAAATAAAAACATATGAGGGTAAAAATTGCAACGCTATTTTAAGTTTAAGGTTAAAATTATAGTATTTATCTAAGTTTGAGTTGCAATTTAATGAAATTAAAAGGTTTAAATAAAAATTGATACAAACTTCAATTTTAAGTGTAAAAGTTTTTTTTTATTATTATTATTGTTTAAGTTTTTATTTCATAAGATCCCGTTTCATAATGATTTTGTTTTGTTTTTTTTTTAATTTCTTATTTCCTACCATTTGTATATAGTTCCTATCACTCTTAAATGATAAAGAATCATATGAAAAAAAAAAAAACTAATTTTTGTAGTTTTCAAAATTTAGCTTGAACTTTGAAAATATTTTTTAAAAGAGTTTTACAAAGTCGATAACAAAGCATAATATTTTTAATCTTAATTTTTAAAAAAACAAAAACAATAAATCATAGTTATCAAATATGATTAAATTTTTAGCATCTTACAAAAGGTAGAGATTTGAACCCCAATTTTAGGGAGGTAAATAATGTTTAATTCAATTGAATTATTCTTAGGTTGTACTTTTTTTTATATATATATATATATAATTATTATTTATTTATTTTTATATTTTTTTCAGAGGAAGTACTCAATTTGTTGGTGTTTAGATTGCACATCATATATGAGTTAATTTTAGTTAATTATCCCTTTAGGTTATTTTGAATAAATAATTGCAAAAGTGGGGATGAAACCCATTCTTAGTTTATATTGATAAAATCAAATACTGGAAATTAAGGACATGTTTAAAGTGATTCTGAACTAGTTAAAATTATTTTTGTCAGGTTCAAATTACTCCAAAACATGTCTTTAATCGTGCAAAATCTATTTATAGTTTGATTTTACACTTTTAAATACGATTTTCATATATTTAAAATTTATTTAAAATGATAAAATGTATGTTTCAGAGTGATTTTGAATATGATAAAAATGATTTTAATCATTTCAAAAACACTCTCAAACATCCTCTAAAACGGCGAGTTTCCGTTAAATTTAATTTATGTTCGTGTACATGTTATAATTTATATTTTAACTTCTAATAAAATTTATATTCTCCTTTACATTTTTAATTTAAATTTCATGTCAACAATGAAATATTACCATTATTAGATAAATACTGATAGGAGTAGTAGATGAATGTAGCTCTCTACTTATATCTCAACCTCTTAACTCAAAAATATTTATCTTAAAATATATATATATATATATTTCAGTTTTAACCCATTTTGTTCATATATTATAAAAGTCAAAGTCATAGTAAATGCAAATAAATGTGTTTATATATCTTATGGCTTACATAAAGTCAAACTTTTATTTTCTATGTTGACCATTCATACCTATATTTCAAACTTCATACAATTTGTCGACGTGAGAAATTTACTCATTAAAATTACTATTCCTTGAATTATAATACCCTAGGAATTTTATTAAGTTGTTGATGCAAATTTCTATACCTTCTTCTGGTTCGCCTCAAATGACCAGTAGAATAATTGAGTATATCTGTAAAGAAAGTAAAAGAGAAACTTGTACGGATGTGAAACTCAACCTAGTACGCTTTGATTCTTAAGTTAGCGAGAAGGTTGTGGAAGCGAGCTTAAATGGAGTTATGATAGATTGCGTAGCTCAATAGGAAGGACGTAGCTTCATATTTTAAAGGAGAAATGTGTTGGTTGTGGTGTCAATGCCGCACGCTTAGTCCATCGCATCAAGGAATTAGGCGGCGGGTGTCGGCGGGAAACTGGGGAGAAGTCGGTCACGCCGCCTTCGTAGGCTACTGGTGTAGTAGAGTAACTAGAGGCCGAGCTGAGGGTTGGGCATATGTCCGAACTGAGGAGCTAGTCATTTGTCCGAGCTAAGGAGCTGATGATCGAGGGAACTGGTCATTTGGTCGAGTTGGGAGCTAATCCTTTGATCAAGGTGACTGAGCTTGTGGGCATAATGAGCCCAATTAATGGATGCAAGCCATTTTAAGCCATAACACAAGTAATATATATAAATAAATAAATAAATAAATGAATGTCCCATAGACAAGAAAAAATATTTGTCAACCTGAATATAATAGTTCAACGAGCATATAGTACAAATGCGGGTAGGAAAAATTTGAACCTCCGACCTTAAAGAGGGAGTGCATGTCAATTGACGTTGAGCTTCACTTTAAATTATTGTCTTTAAAAAAATAATTTAGATGTGGAGTTAACTTTGATATTTTAATACAAAATCCAAATATGACAGCAGAACACTAAAGGGAATGAACACTTCAAACGCACAGCGAAAGCGTTGAAATCATCTTTGATTTATTTAGAATTAGACAAAAAATACAAGTTAAACTATTTACTTTTGAAGAACTACTTACTTTTGAAAAACTACAATCTTTTTGTGTTTCTTTTATACGTGTGATGTGTAGTAATTGACCAATCTTTAGCTTAACGATGCTCATTTAGAAATTAATTTTATTTATTAAAATATATTTTAATATCTATTATATTAAAATATGTATTTTTTATTTATTTGTATTTCATTCAAATATCATAAAATTAATCTTTTATAATATACATTTTACCAATTTGAATCTCATTCAAATTTCATATGTATATATAGTTTTTAATATTAATGTATTTAATACATAAACTATTTTCTCTAATATTTAATGTTTTAATGTATCAAATATAATAAATATGTTTTCCTCTTCTACATTTAATATATTAAATATTAACATGAACATTTCAAAATTTTCTTTCAACTAAATTAATATTTTTTTGTGTTATTATGGGCTAGCAATGGAACCTTATAGACCTACCGATTTTATAAGCTCCAATGATACAAAATTAATTAATTTAAGTCACTAATCAATTAACTTTCATTCATTAATTATAAGTCATTTCACTATAGGCCCAGAGTTGCACTCTTATACAAGTCGTGTAAGTTGTGTCCATGGATATAATCATTACATGCAAGTCGATCTTTCACGAGTTGTTCGTAATTACAGTTGGGTCAAAAGTCCGTTTTATCCCTGTAATTACATCTTACACCATAAGTACCATTGATCCTTTAATGCACAATTTGTTTATGATCAATCATAAACCAAGTCCCTCTCAAGTAGTGAGAGGGTGAGACCCCAAAATCAGCACAAACTACTCATTACTTTTCCTATATGAGAATGAGTGAATTTCATATTGTGAAACTTATGTTCTCAGCTCCCTATTTGGCCAAGTCTCCAAAATGATAGGCTTATTGAATCGATTATTAAGACCACTCTCACCCATACAAATCAAAAGACGAGTCATCAGACATAAATTCATAACTCACTCAAGGATTAAGATCGAGTCACATATGATCATCCCGTGAAATATTAATCTTCTTAAATAATGAATTTATAAAGAGATATTATATATTTCGTAGTTCAATCTTATACAAACTTATTGTATACGATACCCCACTCACATGTCTCTGCATTAATATTTGGATCAAATCATTTGTAACCATTACATAGTGGGTCGTATCAATAATGTTACCAGGATAAGACATCAACCTTATTCATATACTATAGTTTAAGATTACACTAATAACCTAGAATTTTTATATAATAAATATTAGAAATTGCAAATAATAAAAATAAAATAATAAATAATTAATTACGAGGGTCTAGGGCATAAATCCCAACAGACACGAATATTTTTTTTTTCTTTTCACAACACGTGGTAGAAGATTTGAACCTTCGACCTCTTAGTCGAAGGAATACCTAATTGAACTCTAATAATATTTACATGGGTTAGAGTGACCCCATAATTTTTGCATCTTATTTTTATTTGTTTAAAATGTTATGTTACATTTGTGTTAGTATTACAAAAAAAAAATATTAATAATACATCCTTTTGAAATAAACATTTTAAATCCCAATGACACCTCAACTATAAACACGATTAAAATAGATTTTTTCTACAAAACATTTAAATACTAAACCAAAATATAAATATATATATATATATATATATATATATATATATATTTTGAAGAGCCAAACTCGATACAAACGCTAAACCACAATCAAATCCTTCAAATAAAAAGATTCAAGCTCTGAAGGAAGTTCCTCCAGCCAAACCACCTATTGCCGAAGACCCAAGGCCATCTGCAGTAACTCGTGTGCCACCACATTCTCTTGTCTCTGTATGAAGCTACAACGCTCCATGAAAGATCGTGGGAATCACAAACACACATCCGCAATCAAAGTTCTAACTTCCGTCACATTCTCATCAACACCCTCAAACAATCTACACAACTATAAGAAGTCTGTTTCTAAGATCACCGGACTCAAATCGCCTCCCACGCTAATAGAAGACCCTCAAACGCTGCCAAGCTCTCATCCATCAAAACACTTCGAACATTAGGCACCCATGACATTGCCGTCAACATAACACAACCCCGAAAGTCCTGCACTACGACCCACACACCTGCCATATGGTCCGTAGTCACAAAAACGGGGAGAGGCCGACCACCTCACATCCTCCCGGTCCACTCTTGCCGAAACTCCCTCCAAATCCCCCTTCCTATTAGCCTCCCGAAAAGAGTTCACATAACTGGCAATCCAACACCCAATATTAATCGAAGGTCTACTCCCCGAATTTCGAGTCTGATTACGACTAGTTCATACTCCCTACCACAACACACATAGCTCCTCGAACTTACACCACCCCACTATCTCCTGCAGAAACCATAACAAACAAGTTATTTCCCCTTCGGGTAGGAATTGCAATAAATACTCAAATTTAGAGGCCATCAACACACTTCACAAGAATTTGCAATGCCAAAACACATGAAGACTAGACTCTCCTCCCTTCCCACATAGAACACATATATTAGGAATATCGAGTCCTCGTCGACCTAGATTATCCTAGGTAGGGAGCCGATCGAGACAAAGTTGCCACAAAAATATCCGGATCTTACTTGGGATACCCATCTTCCATACCCCTTTCCACCACTGCATCAATAACTCCACAGATGACACAGAAGCCTTTCACGAAGACTTCGAGACTGAGCTAACCGGTATCCGCTCTTTACTGAATACACACCTGATTCTTCAAAGTGTCATATTGCAAGGTCCCCTGTATGCCGACGATTGGTCGGAATCGTCAAAATGACATGGACTTCCGTCGGATGGAAATTCTACCGAAGTTTAGCTCCATCCCATTCTTCGAAAGCGGTAAATAAGTCACATACTCTCACCGATAAGGGTAAGGTCGCTGGAGAGGTAATACGCAAGCCTGATGTCCCAGGGACCCAGTTATGGTTATAAACCTTCACCCCCTCTCCATTGTCGATCCGCCACCAAACTCCAGCCTCTAGTAGCTCCCGACCCCATAATAAAATTCTTCATATAGCGGACGGATTCGACTCCAACTCTGCAGAAAATGGGTCAGAATTAGCATAATACCTCCATTTCATAATTCGCGCTAAGAAAGATGTCGGACGGTGGAGCAGCCTCCAACACTGTTTTGCAAGAAGAGCCTGATTAAACAGCTCAAGGTCCCTGAAACCCATGCCGCCAAGACACTTAGGCCGACATAAGGATTTCCAGCTGACCCAATGCATACGTCTATCTTCCTTAGACCTGTTCCACCAGAATCGAGCCATAGACCGATTAACATCCTGAAAAATCCCCTTAGGAATCCTAAAACAGTTCATCGTGTAACAAGAAATTGCCTGTATAATTGCCTTCAAAAGAACCTTTCATGTTATGAGGCTTAAATGAAGGAAGCCTCAAATATTGGCGATAGAATGGAACCTGGCTCACCCGGTCTCACATCGCTGTCGATGTACTACGACTAAAGGAGATGACAGATTTGTTAGAGTTAACAAACTGCCCAGATGCTCTCTCATAACCCTGTAAGATCTCATGTACGACGCCGACCTCACTCTCATTGACCCTAAAAAAAAGCAATCTGTCATCCGCAAAAAAAAAGATGTGATAGAGGTTGCCCCCCACAGGATAACGCCAGACCTGAAAGTCGTTTCTCTCGCTCAGCTGTAAGTAGTAGATGCGACAAACCGTCCGCACAAAGAAGAAATAGGTAGGGAGATAGGGGATCCCCTTGTCGGAGGCCCCGACTCGGAATCACCTCCCCACATCGGCGCCCATTCAGATTAAAGGAGTATCTGGCTGTTGGCATACACTGCATAAGCAAATGCACTCACCGAGGCGCGAACCCCAGCCGCTGCATCATGCCTTCCAAGAAACCCCATTCCACTCGGTCGTAAGCCTTACTCATGTCAAGCTTTAGAGCAGCTCAACCCACCTTACCTTTCCTTTTCGCTTTCAGGGCGTGAAAACATTCATACCCAAGAATGACATTATCCACCACACATCGACCCGGGAGAAAGACACTCTGATTGTCAGAGATCAACTCACTCAAGACCGACTTAAATCTATTTGCCACCACCTTGAAGACCAACTTATAAGATACATTACACAGGGCAATAGGGCGAAATTCAGACATACAACGAGGTTTTTTAACCTTGGGAATCAACACAATCATGGTCTCATTTAGCGGTGTCGGGGATAAACCCCCATTCAAGATATTCAAACAACACTGGATAACATCAGGCCCAACGATAGACCAAGAATGACAATAAAACGCCCCTGAAAGCCCATCCAGACCCGGAGCTTTATTTAGATGGATTTGTTTCAGAGCCCGAAACACCTCCTCCTCACAGAATGAACGAAGCACTCACTTGTTCATCTCTGGTGTAACCAACATCGACACACTGGAAATGACTTGTCCCAGATCCCTACAGACAGGCCTTAGAGGTAAAAAGCTCCCTAAAATATGACGTCACCATATTCACCATCGTCCCCAGATCCTCGGCCTGAAATGGTGTTGGTACGTCTCCGGTGGGATGCTCTGCGATGTAACCAACTCGTATTTCGATCTCCCCATTTCAACGAGCTTTCTCTAGCCCTCTTGTTGCGTGCTCAATGTGTAAAGATAATTATGCAAAAGTGTAGAGAGAGCACTTAGAACATGCAAGCATACATGGTCTCACAGCAAGTAGTAAGTATATTTCATTCGTTTTTTCCACAGAGACTCATTTTTAGCTATTCGCGAAGTGTGTTTGTTAAGAAAGATGGGATGACTTTGATGGGGTAAAATTGGTTTTTAATTATCTACTTTTCGCTGAATGTATAAAGGGATATAACATAAACAAATGTAAGTTAAAACTAGACTTAAAAGACAAGAGATGGAATTAATAAACGAGAAAGAAAACAGCTAAACAGAATGAAAATCTGGCAGAATTGCGAGGACCGCAATGTTTCCGCAATTAAACAGCAACGAAAGTGTGTAAATGGGTGGATTAAGGGCTACTAATGACTATCCTATAGGCATTTTCTTACGATTCTCAAGCATTGGATCAACTCTCTATACATCAAACTCACTCTATCTCAAGTATCGTCCGATTCCATGCATTAGAGTCTTAAGTTTACTCGACTTCAAAGTAAGGACTTAAGCATCTTGTTTAAGCAGGAGTGTTTAGTTTGTACTAGGGAAACGCCTATTCCTAGGCCGTTTCCTGATTACCATGAAAGGCTAGCATGATTATATGACTCTGAACTCTTACTCCTTCCAGAGGTTAGGAGTTCTTTGGACAAAATGGATGGCCAATCGAAATTGCCCGTGGGATGAAGCTTACATACAATCAATGTTCGAGTGTTAATCTGCCTACTTGATTCACGTTTTTTTAGCCTATAGTTCTGTCATTAGCATGCCCCTAAGTGTCTTAGCTACTCATGGATATATAGAGAACAGTAATGGTAGATAAGATAGACATGCTTAGAAGGGAAATGTGCTTAAAACAGTAAGCCAAACCCGTAGCAGAAGATGGGAAATGAGAAATGCAGAAATGAACTTTGATTACTGAAATTGTTTGTTGAACAGATAAAAGCTGTAAAGTAAATAGCAACAAGACAGAAAGCAACGAAATAAACTAATCTAGCTACTAGAAAGCAACGAAATAAACTAATCTAGCTACTTAGGAAAAGAACAGCACGAAGCAGAATGTAAAACAGAAGAGAAAGACAGAAAAACAGTAAAGAGTTGCTGGAAAGCTTCGTGGCAGTCGCCTCGAATGAAGGGGATGAAAGATCAGCCTTGCTTGGATGAATCCAATCGAGAGAGAAGAAGAATCTTCTCTCCTTCCTATCAGATTATCGATTCCAACAGCTGAGACTCTCACTCCAACAGACGGCAAAGGAAAACAGATGGAAATGGTGGACTGCGAGAAGACTTCTGCGCTTCGAGTGATGACTGAACCTCCGACTTTGACCCCCTTTTATAGTAGTTTGCAGGTGCGTTTGGGCCAAGGAGAACCATCAATCTTCAACGTCATATATCAGAATGGATGGAGGAGAAAGAACGAATCCCTGAAAAGTCGGATCTAAACAGAAAAAGATCAGCCAACTTACGGTTTTAACTTGAATAATTGCGGTCACCGCAATGATTTCGCAATTCATTCGCAATGTTTATTTTTTTCATTCTTTTCCTTCGGTTTTCAACCCTTTTTCTACCTATTGTGCATAAGTCCTAAATTAGCTACCTTCTTCTAATTCTCATATTAAAGCATAGGTTGAGGCTAAATGCTAACAAAAACACCTAAATGTGTACATCTTCTTAAGCTAAATGGGTCCTAAATAAGTCACTTTCAGAGACTTAACACACCCCCAAACTTAAGGCTTTGCTTGTCCTCAAGCATACTAAGGACTTACCTAAGCTGTTATTTTATCTTCTTTAACTACTTACCGACTCCCCTATATCCCTATCTCTAGCAGTGCTGTCCTGTGACACACTTCTAAGTTTAGAATTAACCTCTTATCAAGCTTCTTCTGACTTCACCTGCCTACTATACCTGCTGGTTTTGTTAACCCCCCTACTACTGATCTAGCTACTTTTATGATGTCATGCCACTATCCCTCGGGTTTCAAATTCTACCAAGCTTTACTCCAGACTCAGTACATGCTTCTAGCTTATTTTTACTGTGTCTAGGATTCCTTAGAGTCATGCCAGTCTTAGTATAAACAGTGACAGTGGTACTTTTAGAGAACAACCTAAACCCTGGCATCACTACATTGGATATACATTCATCTCCCTAGACAAACCTAAAAGCTACAACCTTGTGCTTAGCTCATTAAGGATCAGAGTTCTTTTTACATAGGACATCTAAGCCACAAGATTATAACTCCCAAGCATACATTCTTCTTCCCTATTTCTCCCTTTTTCCTTTTTTACTTAGGTGGAGTCTCCCCTTGGTTTGCCTTTTGATGCAATGCCACTTGTGGTTTACACACTTGGCACTGATTACTCAGCAACTTGAGAAAGACTCCCCTCTTTACTCTATTTTTCAATTTTTCTATTTATCACAAAAAATTTTTTAGGAGAAGAAGAATGCTTATGTCCTAAGGAAGAGAGGAATGTTCCTAGGCCTAGGGTGGCCTCCCCCAAACTTCAACTACTCATTGTCCCCAATGAGTGTTTGAGGTGGCACACCCCCAAACTTGTCCTAGAAGCATCTAGTCTACAGTAAAACAAAGAGAATCTAAAAATCCTAGGCATAGGCAAAACATTCTAAAAGCAACTATCCCAGCAGCAGAAAATTTGAACATAACAGAAAGTCTTAAGGACTTATGGTTTATGCATGCTGAGCACTATTCAGAGGCAAAGTTAAACTATCAAAGGGTGTCCTATGACACTCATCCAGCATGCTTCAAGATCAGCTATATAAGGTAGTCATGCTAGCAGCAAAAGATAGATTTTAACAGATCACAGCCTATCTAAACAGACAGTCCAAAACATGCAATCAGTCACAAAAATTGCGGGAACCGCAATTATTTCGCAATTCAATCCGGGCAGATATAACATTGATTCAGGCCCCTAGCATGCTTTTTCCTGTAACTCATGCATCCTAAAAATAAAACTAAACTATCCTACCTATTCAGCTAACATCAGACTAACCTAAGCAAAAGAAAAAGCATAAAACTAAACATTAAAAACAGATCACAAATTGAACACAAAACAGCATAATCCACAATATCCTAACAGAAAGCAGAAAATTGTCTTTGTTTTCTAAGGGAATAGCAATACTCCCTTCAGTGCACTTCAAACCAGCACTCAATTCTCATCATCCTCATCTGGTTGCCTTGGTCGTGGGGGCACCCATGGAGTTAGGAGGTTGGTGGGGAAGTCCGGGAAGATGCATCCCAACTGGTCTGCAACTTCTTTGTCCCTTGCCTGCGCATAGTTGGCCCATTGAGCCAATCTTCTCTGCAAGTCCATTAAGCAGGCCATGGATAGGGACTGTTCAGCAGCCAGCCTATCCAACTCAAACTCCATATTCCCCTTTCTTCTCAGCCTCAGGTTCGCAGGCAGCTCCAAATGGCCTGTGTACGGCATCTGCTGCTCCAAGCGCTCGGTGGGAACTCCTGCAAGCAAACACAATTTGGTTATAGTGTTGGGGAAAAATAATGGCCCCTTACCTTTTCTGGCGCATTCAGCAATGGCAGCTGACATGATCTCCCCCACATTGACCGTGAGACCGCGCATGATGGCATAAACCAGCAGTGATCTACTCTGGTTGATTGTCGTCTCGTGAGTCACAGGGGACAGCTTTCTCCTCACAAAGGCAAACCAAACAGCTGCCTTTGCTGTCAGATTGGCACTCATTAAGGTGTGCCGACCATTGCGTGAGACAGTCCACGCTGCTTCAGGCTGGCCAATTGTGCGAATGGCCTCTTCCAGCACTGCCTCAGTCGGCTCATCAACTATCCGCGCATAATCTGTGTGAGTTTGGCCCTTAAGACCAAAGGCGTCATTGATGGCCTTGGCTGAGAAATCCACTTCCACCCCTCTGACCATAGATAGGCCATCCTCAGGGCTGAGCACATTGGCGTAGAAATCGTACACCATGCTCGTGTAGGCTGGATTAGGCGGTCTGCAGAATTCCTCCCAGCCATGGTTGAGCACTCCTGCGCGCAAGAACTGCGGCAGGTCAGCGAGTCGGTCGAGGAAACCTTTCTCGTGCAACAAGTCTCTCTTCCTCAACTCAGCACCCCTGGATTCAGCGTCAGACGAGACATACCTCACTGACTGAGGTTCGTCTTCAGGGTAGAGTTTAGCCTTCCCCTTGTCTGCTGGTTTGGATGATTCGGCAGCCTCCACCTTGAGGCGTTTGAGCGAAGGCTCAGTACTCTCTTTATCCGTTGATGGCACCTTCTTGGCCTTCTTCTTCTTCAACTTCTTGGCCTTAACAATCTTGGCCTTCTTCTTCTTCTTGAGCCTGGCCTTGATATTGATCTGCTGGAGGCATGCCCCCAACGTTTCTTCCATAGAATCGTCCTGCTGTGCAGGCTCGGCAGGGCTGTCTTCCCTCATAGGAGAGAAGACTTCTTCTTCCCCAGCATCTCCACTGCCTTGCGTAGACTCCTGATAATCCCCATAAGGGAATTCAGGATCAGGCCGTGGAGAATTGTGCTCTGCTGATGGTGTCTGCGCAGAACTCAGTGGCGAAGATGGCAGCTCAGGGCTCTGCGCTGCTGCAGGCGTCGGATCAGAACTTTGAGGTGCTGGAGACAACTCGGGGCTCTGTGCCGGCGGTGACGACTCTGCGCGCAGGTGACGCAGACGGCGACGAACCTTCTTTGGCTGACTCGTGGGAAGCACGATCAGTTTCTTGACTTTCCACAGAGGGAGTCTTTGCTGTGCTTGGTTCGGCGGCCGTCGTGACACTCCACCGGCGTTTCTTGGGCGTGCCCACTGGCTCAGATGGTCCAGCAGGGATCTCAGTGACCACCCTCCACTTCTTCCTACGAATAGGAAGCTTGGGAAGAGGACCGGTGCGAACGGCACCATCGTCTGCAAGGGTGAGAAGCGCTTCCCTCGCAGCCGCCTCAGCTGCGTCATCAGCCTTCTTCTTCGCTGCAGATCTTTCCGCTCGTGTGAACACCATTGCTGATTCTTGAAGATCTTGGGAGAAGAATCAAAGATGGAGAGAATCGCTGAATTCTTGGAGAGCAAAGAGAGAGATAATCGTAACGATCGAGCGGCTTCCAACGGATATAAAGGCAACGGATAAAATCCCAACGGCTCTTTTTGCGGATCCAGCAATTTTAGCGCAATTCCAGGGATATTATTTCATTGAAATCTCCAACTTTGCCCGTCCGTATCTTTTATTTGGCTCAACCATTTCTTGATTTTTAAAGTGGGATGTACTCTCCTTGATTCCCTCTTTCGATTCCCTACAAAAACAAATCAAACAAACATTAAATACGCAATTAAAAACACACCACAAAACATACAAACGATAATCGGAAAAACAGAAAAAATAAACTAAGGCATTGGCCTTGACTAAACGAGCACAGTAACCACTCGTTCTCTCTCGTTCTTTTTGTCATGCTTCAGTTAAGAGGAAGGCCGAGAGAGTCTTCACATCTCCTTCCTCATAGTAGTGCTTCAACCTAGCACCATTGACCATAAATGGCTGACCTTGCTGCAAGTTCTTTATCTCTATTGCACCATGAACAAAGACATTAGTAATAACAAATGGACCTGACCATCTAGACTTTAATTTGCCTGGAAATATCTTTAAACGTGAGTTAAATAATAGGACAAGTTGGCCTTTCCTAAAGTCTTTGATCCTAAGTCTACTGTCGTGCCATATTTTGGTCTTTTCTTTATACATTTTGGCATTCTCATAGGCCATATGCCTAAGCTCATCAAGTTCATGTAGCTGCAAAGATCTCAATGTCCCCGCATCCTTTACACAAAAATTCAATTCTTTCATGGCCCAAAATGCCTTGTTTTCTAACTCAAGTGGCAAGTGGCAAGCCTTGCCATACACCAACCTATAGGGAGACATACCTAGAGGTGTCTTATATGCTGTCCTATAAGCCCAAAGTGCATCCTCAAGCTTAAATGACCAATCTTTCCTATTAGGTTTGACTACCTTCTCTAAGATGTTTTTTATCTCCCTATTGGAAATTTCAGCTTGTCCATTTGAGTGTGGGTGATAGGGAGTAGCTACCCTGTGTCTAATGTTATATTTAGCCAATATCTTCTCCATAGCCTTATTAATGAAATGTGACCCCTCATCACTAATGATAGCACGAGGAGTCCCAAATCTAGTGAAAATGTGCCTATGCAAGAAGTTAGTGATTGTTTTAGCATCATTATTAGGACATGCTTTGGCCTCTACCCACTTGGACACGTAGTCTACTGCTACTAATATATAGAGGTTACCTGATGATGGAGGGAATGGTCCCATGAAATCAATGCCCCACACATCGAAGAGCTCCAACTCTAAGATGTAGGTGAGGGGCATCTCATCCTTACGACTGAGATTACCTGTCCTTTGGCACTCATCACAGCTGTGGGCATAGTCGTGTGCGTCCTTGAAGATTGTTGGCCAGTAGTAGCCACTCTGAAATACCTTCGCAGCTGTCCTTTGGCCACCAAAGTGTCCACCATAAGGAGATGAGTGACAGTGCTGCAGCACAGACTTTGCTTCAGCAGCTGAAACACATTTCCTCAGCAAGCCATCAGCACAGGTTCTGTAAAGTGTGGGGTCATCCCAGATGAATTTCCTTGCTTCATGCAGGAACCGCTTCTTCTCTTGTCCTCCCTTGAACACTGGTAATACCTGTGATGCACGGAAGTTAGCAATGTCAGCGAACCACGGTTCCTCATCGTTATCACGATGAGCCAAAGCAAAAATATGTTCATCTATGAATGCATCAGAAATTGCGGTCTCCGCAATTTTTTCGCAATTATGCTGCAATCGAGACAGGTGATCTGCAACCACATTTTCACAACCTTTCTTGTCCCGAATGTCCAAATCAAATTCCTGCAGCAATAACACCCATCTAATCAGTCTAGGCTTAGCATCAGCCTTTCTCATAAGATATTTTAAAGCAGAATGGTCAGTATATACAATGGTCCTAGTTCCTACAATATAGTTTCTAAATTTTTCACAAGCAAAGACTACAGCAAGCATCTCTTTCTCTGTAGTTGTATAATTACATTGAGCCTCATTCAAGGTCTTACTAGCATAATAGACAGGGTGTGTTAGCTTGTCAATCTTCTGTCCTAACATGACTCCTACAGCATAGTCACTGGCATCACATAGCATCTCAAATGGGAGATCCCAATTTGGTCCTACTATGATTGGTGCTGTGACCAGTGCTTCCTTAAGGGTTTTCCAAGCTACTACACACTCCTTAGAGAAGATAAATGGTCTATTTAGCTCTAGAAGCTCGCATAGAGGCTTGGCTATCTTAGAAAAGTCCTTAATGAACCTTCTGTAGAAACCAGCATGCCCTAAGAAGCTTCTAATGGCTTTGACGTTCTGGGGCTCTACCAACTTCTCTATGACCTCTATTTTTGCCCTATCCACTTCTACACCTGCCCTTGACACTCTATGTCCTAAGACAATCCCTTCATCTACCATAAAATGGCACTTTTCCCAATTTAGGACTAGGTTGGTCTCTTCACACCTAGCCAGGACTTGTCCTAGGTTTTCTAGACAGGTTTTAAATGAATCCCCAAAGACTGAGAAGTCATCCATGAATATTTCTATCATGGACTCATCCAACTCAGAGAAGATTGCCATCATGCACCTTTGGAAAGTTGCCGGTGCATTGCATAAGCCAAAAGGCATTCTGCGGAAGGCAAACGTTCCAAAAGGGCAAGTGAAGGTGGTCTTCTCTTGATCCTTAGGGTCTATAGTAATTTGATTATAGCCAGAGTAGCCATCTAGGAAACAATAGTAGGCTCTACCAGCTATTCTGTCTAGCATCTGGTCAATGAATGGTATAGGGAAATGGTCTTTTTTAGTCTCTTTATTTAATTTTCTGTAATCCATACATACCCTCCACCCTGTGACAGTCCTTGTTGGAATCAGTTCGTTGTTCTCATTGACTACCACAGTTATTCCCCCCTTTTTAGGTACACATTGAATGGGGCTAACCCACTGGCTACTAGCTATGGGGAAAATCACTCCTGCATCTAACCACTTTATTATTTCCTTCTTCACTACCTCCTTCATAGAGGGGTTTAACCTACGCTGGTGATCTACCTTAGGTGTGTGCTCTTCCTCTAGTATAATTTTGTGCATGCAATAAGAAGGGCTAATGCCTCGAATATCAGCAATAGTCCATGCTATAGCCTTCCTATGTTGCTTAAGCAGTAAAATTAAATCAACCTCATGCTGTTCACTTAGTTTAGAAGAAATAATTACAGGCAGCGTATCATTATCTCCTAAATATGCATATTTGAGGTGAGTAGGTAGTGGTTTCAGTTCTAACACAGGTGGATGCTCAATGGAGGGCTTTAACGGATTTATAGTTCTATCAGTTAAATCTATATTCATACATACATGTTGAGGTTTATCTACAGGCATATTCATTATGTCAGATACATTTAAGTCAGCTACATCTACTTGTACATATTCACTAGCATGCTTGGTTAACAGTACATGCTCTAATTGTTCTTCCATCAGTGAGTCAACAACATCCATGCTAGCACAGGATTCAAGGTCAGAGGGATACCTTAAAGCTTTATAAACACTAAATTTTACCTCTTTATCATGAACCCTCATAGTTAACTCACCTTTCTGAACATCTATTAGTGCCCTACCTGTGGCTAGAAATGGTCTACCTAGCAGGATGGGGACCTCCTTGTCTGCCTCATAGTCCAGGACAATGAAATCTGCAAGGAAAATGAACTTGTCAACTTTAACTAGAATATCCTCGATCTTACCTTCTGGATATGCGATGGATCTGTCTGCTAGTTGTAAAGTGACTGTGGTTGGACGTGCTTCTCCCATTCCCAACTGGCGGAATAGGGACAGGGGCATGAGATTTATGCTGGCGCCCAGGTCACAAAGCGCTCTGCCCACGTGCTTGCCTCCAAGTTCTACAGGTAAGGTGAAGGAACCAGGATCCTTCTCCTTCTTGGGCAGCTTGTTCTGGAGGATGGCACTGCACTCCTCGGTGAGGTTTACTGTTTCAAACTCACCAATTATTTTTTTGTTAGTAATAATGTCCTTCAAAAACTTTACATATGAAGGCATAGACTGTAAAACCTCTACAAAAGGAATGTTAACATGCACTTGCTTAAGTATTTCTAAAAATTTATTAAAATGAACTTCCTGTTCCTGCTTCTTCTTAAGCCTTCGAGGGTATGGAGGTGGTGGCACATATGCAGGCACGTCAGGACGCCTTAAGATAGGTGGAGGCCTTGGAATTTCTTCTACGTCCTCAATAATTGGCTCTAGCCTGGCTCCTGATGTGCTAGTCGGTGGTGGACCTTGGTTTGGCAGAGACTCCAGTGGAGCACTAGACTCAGTGTTCTCTACTCTCTTTGGTGTGTCCTTTGTGTTGCTCACCAATGGTCTTCCACTCCTGAGTTCAATTGCTTGAACTTGTTCCTTGCCATCTCTCCTTGGAACCTCGGTGTCAGCAGGGAGTCTACCTTGGGGCCTACTTTTAAGTTCATTGGCTAATTGGCCTATTTGGTTTTCCAGGCTCCTAAGAGTAGCTTGCTGGCTCTGCAGAGTAGCATCATTCTTAGCTATATATTCCTTGAGTAGGTTTTCTACAGAAGATCCTACAGGTTGATTGTATGGTTTTTGGTACATTGATTGGTTATGTTGGGGAGTGAAACCAGGTGTTCCACTCGGCCTTGGTTGGTTAGGATTTTGGTTAGTGTTTTGTTGGCCACCCCATGACAGGTTAGGGTGGTTTCTCCAACCAGGGTTATAGGTGTTGGAGTAGGGGTTATTCCTAGGCTGCTGCTGGCTTCCAACATAGCAGACTGAAGATGGATTCCCAGGGCAGTATTCATATGGGTGCCCTTCCCCACAGAATCCACAGATAGGTGCCTCGCCTTGATTTGGTTGGGTGCCCATTGACATGGCTGTGGCGGTATTGGCACTGGTTTGGAGATTGGCCTGAGCCATTTGCTTAACTAGGTTGGTCAGGGCATTTATTTGGGTGCTCATGGCGCTTAGAGCATCCTTGTCTTGGGCCCTAGTTGGCTCTACTGGATCGTCTGACCACCTACAGTGAGATGCTGAGATCTTCTCCAAGATCTCATAGGCCTCGTTGTAACTCTTGGACAACATGGAACCACCAGCAGATGAATTTAGAACTTGTCTGGTGCTGGGGTTGCATCCTTTAAAGAAGACTTCTATTTGGATACACCATGGAATGCCATGGTGTGGACATTTAAGAAGAAGATCTTTGAATCTAGTCCAAGCTTCGTGAAGAGACTCATTATCAGCTTGTTTAAACTTGACTATGTCATCACGAAAGGTAGAATTCCTATCAGGTGGGAAGTATTTGACTAGGAATTTTTCTGCTAAATCTGTCCAATTGCGGACAGATCCAGAGGGTAACGAGTTCAACCATGTTTTGGCTTTGTCCCTCAAAGAATAAGGAAACAAGTATAGCCTTAAAGCTTCTTGGGATACTCCAGGGATGATAAAGGTATCACTGACTCCTAAGAAGTTCCTAAGATGGTTGTGGGGATCCTCATTTTCTATTCCAAAGAATTGTCCCACAGTGGACAACATTTGGAACATCACTGGCTTTAACTCGAATGAGTGGGCAGTGATTTCAGGACGGATTATGCTGGGGTTCAGCTCCCCAGGCATAGGTACTAGATATGAAAGAATGGCACTATTCTTGTCATTCGCTATTTCGATGGGGTTGCGAATGGCAGGTACCGGATTTGGAACTATATCGCCCATTTCTTTGATGTCAGGTATGATTTGAGGTATAGGAGGTTGTTTAAAGAGACGTTTCTTTGCCTTATTTCTAGCTCGAAGTGATCTTTCAGGTTCAGGATCGAACTCTAAATTACTATGTGAACGCTCACTCATAAACTACCCTAACAGCACCTGCAAAAGAAATGAAACAGATTAGTTTCACTCAATGATAAACTTGATTTTTCAAACTTAACAACTTCGTTTTCACTTAAAATAAGTCCCCGGCAGCGGCGCCAAAAACTTGTTGCGTGCTCAATGTGTAAAGATAATTATGCAAAAGTGTAGAGAGAGCACTTAGAACATGCAAGCATACATGGTCTCACAGCAAGTAGTAAGTATATTTCATTCGTTTTTTCCACAGAGACTCATTTTTAGCTATTCGCGAAGTGTGTTTGTTAAGAAAGATGGGATGACTTTGATGGGGTAAAATTGGTTTTTAATTATCTACTTTTCGCTGAATGTATAAAGGGATATAACATAAACAAATGTAAGTTAAAACTAGACTTAAAAGACAAGAGATGGAATTAATAAACGAGAAAGAAAACAGCTAAACAGAATGAAAATCTGGCAGAATTGCGAGGACCGCAATGTTTCCGCAATTAAACAGCAACGAAAGTGTGTAAATGGGTGGATTAAGGGCTACTAATGACTATCCTATAGGCATTTTCTTACGATTCTCAAGCATTGGATCAACTCTCTATACATCAAACTCACTCTATCTCAAGTATCGTCCGATTCCATGCATTAGAGTCTTAAGTTTACTCGACTTCAAAGTAAGGACTTAAGCATCTTGTTTAAGCAGGAGTGTTTAGTTTGTACTAGGGAAACGCCTATTCCTAGGCCGTTTCCTGATTACCATGAAAGGCTAGCATGATTATATGACTCTGAACTCTTACTCCTTCCAGAGGTTAGGAGTTCTTTGGACAAAATGGATGGCCAATCGAAATTGCCCGTGGGATGAAGCTTACATACAATCAATGTTCGAGTGTTAATCTGCCTACTTGATTCACGTTTTTTTAGCCTATAGTTCTGTCATTAGCATGCCCCTAAGTGTCTTAGCTACTCATGGATATATAGAGAACAGTAATGGTAGATAAGATAGACATGCTTAGAAGGGAAATGTGCTTAAAACAGTAAGCCAAACCCGTAGCAGAAGATGGGAAATGAGAAATGCAGAAATGAACTTTGATTACTGAAATTGTTTGTTGAACAGATAAAAGCTGTAAAGTAAATAGCAACAAGACAGAAAGCAACGAAATAAACTAATCTAGCTACTTAGGAAAAGAACAGCACGAAGCAGAATGTAAAACAGAAGAGAAAGACAGAAAAACAGTAAAGAGTTGCTGGAAAGCTTCGTGGCAGTCGCCTCGAATGAAGGGGATGAAAGATCAGCCTTGCTTGGATGAATCCAATCGAGAGAGAAGAAGAATCTTCTCTCCTTCCTATCAGATTATCGATTCCAACAGCTGAGACTCTCACTCCAACAGACGGCAAAGGAAAACAGATGGAAATGGTGGACTGCGAGAAGACTTCTGCGCTTCGAGTGATGACTGAACCTCCGACTTTGACCCCCTTTTATAGTAGTTTGCAGGTGCGTTTGGGCCAAGGAGAACCATCAATCTTCAACGTCATATATCAGAATGGATGGAGGAGAAAGAACGAATCCCTGAAAAGTCGGATCTAAACAGAAAAAGATCAGCCAACTTACGGTTTTAACTTGAATAATTGCGGTCACCGCAATGATTTCGCAATTCATTCGCAATGTTTATTTTTTTCATTCTTTTCCTTCGGTTTTCAACCCTTTTTCTACCTATTGTGCATAAGTCCTAAATTAGCTACCTTCTTCTAATTCTCATATTAAAGCATAGGTTGAGGCTAAATGCTAACAAAAACACCTAAATGTGTACATCTTCTTAAGCTAAATGGGTCCTAAATAAGTCACTTTCAGAGACTTAACACCTCTACTTCCAAAACACTTCCTCCTCAATGAGGAGAGACTCCAATGCACCATCCGCCTGTTCCAACCTCTCCCGGGACTCAGCTTGGCCGGTATCTACCAAAGCCTGTTGGACCCGGGACTTAGCCTTACGGATCCTTTGTGAATAGTTCCCCACCAGCCCTCGCCCCCAACGGGACAACAAGGCCATACACTATCTTATTGTATCGGACAGTTCCACATGACCTCTTGGAACTGTCTCAATCCCCTAACTCTCCCGAACAACACCCTCAAAATCTGAAGTCTGTAACCAAGCTTCTTCGAATCTAAGAATCCTCTGCCCTTATCGCCGCACCTCATTCTTCCTGATCGCAGAGAGAGAAGAATCGGCCGGTGGTCGGATCTACTATAATCCAGATGCTCAACTGTGGCCTGGGGGAATAGATGTCGCCATGCCACATTGGCCACACATCGATCGAGTCGTTCCCAAACTGTCTCCTACTCCGGACGACCATTGCACCAGATGTAAAGATCCCCCCGGAAGCCCAAATCCAATAGCCCACAATCATCTACAGCCTCTCGAAAGCCCCGCAGCTCGAATTTCGATTTTTCCCTTCCGCCCCTCTTCTTAGACTAGTAAAGTACAACATTAAAGTCCCCCCCAACCAACCACGGAGCCAAATCACTACCCCGTAATCTCCTAAGCAAGGACCACGATAGATGCTTCTGCTCACCCTTATGGTACCCATAAAAACCCGTAAACCTCCACTGTTTGCCCTCTCAATCCATTCAACCATCCACATGATGAGGTGAGGCAGTCAAGAGACTGAAACTCACTTCCGACGTCCACAGTAGAGCCAAACCACCTTTGCTTCCACACTATTGACATAAAAAAATTTTCAAACCTCAGTTCAAACTTTAGATTCGTAAAACGCGAACTCAAAACTTTTGTCTCAGACAAGAACAAAAGTTGAGGTCTCTTTGATTGCACCACCTTGCGCAATCGCTGGAATACACGGTCTGACCCCATCCCCCGTACATTCCAAAACAACACATTCATAATGGGTGGTGGGACTGCAATGCAGCCACCGCCGAAACAAACGGATCAGTCGATTCCGCAAGACACTACTCACCTAAACCATCCTCCCTCCTTACTTTCTTCCCCAGATCCCCCTCTTGTGCCACTACTACCCCATCGTCTTCTAATCTACCCCGCTTTTCCAGCGCCCTAGTTCCCAAATCAACTCCTCTCAATCCCTCCCTCGACGAACCCCTTGCTCGCTTTTTCCACCCCTTTAGACATTTTCCCCCTTCTCCGCCTCTCACACTACTCTTCAAACCCCCATCAACCACCATACGATCCACAAACTCCTAGGCCCTCAAAGCTACCGACTCCACACCCGGACTCACAACCTTCGCCTTCCCCTTCTCAGCCACAGGGATCCGAGTAACTGACACTAGACCTTCACTTCCCACCACCCCCTAGAAGTAGGACACTCTAGGCCAGTCTCTGAGCCACTCGTATTTAAGGTGCATGGATCTACACTCCCGTCGACAGGAGCAGAACGCCCCATGCTACCCTCCTCAGCCCCCTGATTGGGTCCCTCATCCTTAAGGCATGAACCTACATTTTCCTCCCATGTAGTGAAAGCAGGACGCTCCAGCACCCTTACACTAGTTGTCCCCCTACCTTGTTTCCCCGTCGGGACTACCGAAACCGGCGCCACAACCCCGGTCTCCCCTAAAGGCTTCTGACTCCACCCTCGTTCGCCAATACTGCTCCCCTGACCCAAACCCTCCCCCTCTTTTCGACCACTCGCCAAAGTTAACGGAATGGCTCTCATCCACTCCTCATACTGTTCACCCCCACCCCCACCATCCCCACACGTTACACCATAGTCCCGTCTCACAGGGCCAAGACCCCCACACCCATGACAGAAATCAGGCAGTCGTTCATATAAACAGGACAACAATGTTCGTTACCTGAATCATCTTCAATACGAAAACCCCGGCGCAAAGGCTTATCAATCTGTAAGACCATACGTAGTCGCAAGACTAGACCAATCCAATCATCCAGACCCTCCCCCCTCCTCCCCTCCTTCCTTTCATCCATCTTCTCCACATGCCCAATCCGCCCCCAACCTCAGTGTCTGTTCCAATACTTTCCAGTTCAACGGAACATTGTGAATCTCGACCCAAAAAGAGCACTGATTGAAGACCAACTGCGACACGGAGTCAAACCCTGTCGGTTCAACCAATACAACCAAAGCCCGATCGAAGTCCACAGACCCGTCGTCCGAACCCGGTTCTTCTCCTCAGAAGTACGAAACTGCACAACAAACATATTGTCCTCTGTTGCCTCCACCCTTGTACCTCCATGAACACGCCAGACCGATTTCATAACCGATCGAAAAGCCTCCACATTCACCCTTTGGGAAGAAAGAACCCGACCCACAACACATAGGCGCGCATACGTTGCCGACAGAAACGCCTCCCCTACCCCTGAATGTACAACCTCAGCCTTCTCCTCAATCAGTCGAAACCCGCTTCATCGCTTAACCAATTCGTCCATCGAACCTCCTCTATCGCACTTCAAGCCTCACTCCAAACAGTCCACAGTCACACACCACCAAGCACTAGACAATCTGATTGCAAAACTACTCACAACCAACATATGGAAGCCCCCAAAACACCCCACATTGTTCAACGCTCCCTTAAACTCCAATCACCCAACACTAATATAGAGGCAAATTCAATCACCCAACACCCAAACAGAGGCAAAATTCGAAAATTACTTCCACAGACCCAATTGGTAGACCAAACTGCTGACAAACAAATACCAAACAATCACCCAACACCCAACACCAAACACCAAACAATCTGATTGTAAAATTCGAAATTTCCTCCTCACACCCAAATGGTAGACCAAACACCAAACAGAGGCGAAATTCAATCATCCAACACCTAACACCAAACAATATGATTGCAAATTCGAAAATTACCTCCTCACACCCAAGTGGTAGACCAAACTGATGTCAAAGTTACCTGAAACTGCCGCCGCTGAAACCATCTACTGCTGCCGAAACGACCGTCGGTGTCGCCTACCTTTCCTCCCCAAACTGAAACGCACTGAAGCCCTCTCAAACTCGATGCTTGTCGTCCGCTTCCACGATCGATTGACCACACCAGACCAGTCTCTGCGTTCACAATCAGATTCCGCCATTCACCTATGTCTGATGCCCCAGTTCTAACGTCGCTCGCCGTCTGCCGGAACCGCTAGGAGAAACCCTAGAAAACTCCCACCAAGGAGAGAAAGCCCATACGAAGACAAGAATTAAACATATATATTTTTTATATTTTAGGATTTTGGGAAAAGAGTGGGAAGGGAATAACTAATAATTTTATAATCACTTTTTTTGGGTAAGTAATTACTTTTTTTTTTAAACAAAAATTAAAATTTTTTTTATTACTAATATTGAACATTAAAAAAAGAAAATAAAAAAAAATTGTGAAAACGTTTATCATGAAATACCCTAATTCCCGTCGCCACTTGCAGTCCAAGAGAAGAAAAATATAAAAGAAAAGAAAGAAAGACATAATAGAATCAAAACCGAATTATTTTCTTAATTTATAAATTAATCAATTTTTTTAAAAACTTTCAAAACCTTTTGTAATAATATAATTTAAGAGGCTGACATAAATAACAATTGACTTAAAATGATGGCAAATCTAGTACCATATAAAACATTTTGTAAATATGACAAAAAAAAATTAGTGATATCATTGATAGACTTATAAAATGACTATCACTGATTAATCTTGAAAAAATGACTATCACTAATAGACTACTATTAGTGATAACCATGGACAAAATTCTATAAAAAACATAAAATATCAGTATCTATCACTTATCTGTGACTATCACTATAGAAGGTTATCAATGATAAAATTGTCATATTTGTAAATCTTTTAAATAAAAATGTTTTATTTTTAATTATTTTAGTCTAAATTGACAACCGTTGCAATTTTCCTAATTTAAATACCTTATTATTATTATTATTATTTTGTTTTATAAAAATAGCGTTGACTAGGACCTATATTATCAAATAACAAATAGTTTTATTTTATTGAAGGTATAAATGTGATATATTCATTTGAATTGTAATGTATTAATGTGATTTTTTTTAATACAAAAAATGGGATAGGAGAAGGAAGTAATACTTGTCAATTACGGAGCTCTACTCACTTTGGCAAAAAAAAAGATGAAGATTGAACTTCCAACCTCATGGGAGGTAATACATGGTCAATTACAGCTGAACTCACTTTGTCAATTTGATATTTATTTAACTGAATATGAATAAACAACTATGGATAATAATCCAATAATTATTCTTTTTAAAAAAACAATCCAATAATTATTGAGATCTAAAGTTTTCAAAAATCAGTTTTTTACAATGAAAAAAATCAGTTTTTACTGTAAACTTGGTAGATTGTATCCATTTTAACCATAAACTTTCAATTTCATTGACTTCAAACTTGGTTGTATCAATATTAACCCTAAACTTTCAATTTCATCAATTTAAACCTCAAACTTGAATAAGTGTATCGGTTTACACCTTCGATTAAGTTTTCATTTCAATCTCTGTTAGAAAGGCTTCTCACACATGTCTAAAGTCACGTGTTGCTATATGATAAGTACTTATTTGTTATCTTTTAAAAAAAATTAAAATTGTGGAAGAAAATTAGAGTACACTCGTGAAACTAGTCTTCAATTTCAAGGCACGACTTTTTCCCCTTTTGATCTTCTATGATTATGCTGCCTTTTTCATTTCATTAATGGAGGAGTTTAATTTTCAATTTCAGGGCAAGATTCTATTCAATCCATCGGCTTTTAGTAAAAACAAAACTTATTTGCACTAAATTTTTCAATGGAGTACTCTTGGTCTTCTCGAATCGATAGCTAATATTGGTTTGTTGTTATTTTTATTTTTCTTCGGCCTCGAGTTCAGACCAACTCAATTTGTCCTACATTTGTCGCAGTGGGCACACAGGTTTCGGAATCGTCCTCGCCCGAATCTTTGTCCCCTTCCTTTCCAGCATCGGTGTCACCTTAATCCTCCGTAAGACTACGACGAGACCGACAAGGTCAAGTACAACCAGTTCATTGTATTTATGGGTGTGCTATGTCCATCACCTCCTTCCATGTTCTCGCCCCCATCTTAGCCGAGCTCAAACTCATCACCACCGAAGTCGGCGAAACTGCCATGGTCGTCGCCACCTGGATCTTCCTCATACTCGTCATCGCTAGTAACGACACTGAAGGCGAAAGGGAATGCAAGAGTCTGTTTTGTGGTTTTCATGATGGTGGTTACTCGATCCGGAATGATTTATTTTTTTTGTTTTTTTCGTAATTTTAAAAAATAAATAACAAACAAGTACCTATCATAGAGTAACACATGATTTTGATCATGTATGACAAATTTTTCTATGAAACAAAAACTCAACCAATGATGTAAGTTGATACTAAGTTTAAATGGATAAATTTGAGAGTTTAAGATACATATGACAAATTCAGGTCAAAATTGATTTTTTTTTTAAATAGATTAAGGATCCGTTTGGGATTGCGGTAGCTTTTAGAATAATTGATTGCAACAGTGCTTTTAAGAAAATCAGCTGTTCGGTAAATTTGATTTTTAAAATTACAAAAGCAGTCACGGTGTTTGGTAAACTCAAACGAAATTGTCGTGAGTAAGCTATAATGACCAAAGTAGACATATTATTTTTAATTATTTATATGTTGATGTTTAATATATGAATTGTTATAAGTTAATTCTTAAGAAAAAATTAGTTTAAATTATAAATTATGTGTGTTGCTTTGGTTTTAAATTATATGCTAAAAAACTAGAAAAAAATTATTGTTTAAGTACCAACAAAATGTTAGAAAAATAATAAAAATCAATTTCAAAGAAAGTTTATAAAATATTTAACCTCAAACACAATCTTCAATTTCGAAAAGAAAAAATCCACACCATAATCTCTAATTCCACCATTATATCTGCATAAATTATAAATGAAATGGAAACAAGAGGTTTGATGCAAATGTTCTGTTTCAATTTTTTTTTTTTTTTTTGAGTACATTGGGGTGGGGGTTTCGAACGACCTCTTCTGTTTCTGTTTCAATTTCTTGAAATTATTATTAATTTTACAAAAAAAAATCTTTTTCATAACAATAAACAAAATATATGGAAAGGATATCTCCAACAAAAAAACAAAAAAATGGAAAAAACAAAACATATGACAATACACGAATATGACCTGGAAAACAATAAATTTTTTTGATTCATAAATTATTTCAAAACTCAGGAGTAGTATCACATGTTATACCCCTTTGATCTCAAAAGTATCCCTTTTGATTTCATAATGTAAATGATGCGATATAGAACAAATATGTTAAAAAAAAAAAACAATCCAGAATTTAGATTAAAAAAAATTAGATAAGAAAAAAAAATCACAAAAAGAAGATGATGTAACATTCAACACCTTTGAATAAAAAAAAATAATTTTATTTTATATCTAATAGGGAGGAAAATCACCGTGAACAATTTAAGGGACAAATTAAACAGAAAAATGAAGATGATGACAAAAAACACAAAATAACAAAAGAAAACAAACTGTAAAGATTAAACAAAAAAAACGTGAATTTGAAACAGAAAGAAAAAAAAAAACTTCATGTTTTGGTTGATTTTCTTCAAGTTCGGTAATACGCATTAGTTTTCATGACAAAAAAAGATATAAGAAAAAAATATATATAGATTGTCATTTATAAATTGTTAAAAAAAACACGTCAAATTATTCGGTAAATTAAAATTAAAAGCTATTAAAATTCTAAAAATCAAAAGATTTCAAAAATTTTAAAAATGATTTTATAAAATTTTAAAATAACGACAATTACCAAACACTTAAAACGGTTAAGATTTTTTAAAAATAGCTTTTACATCTTTCCACCGCAATCCCGGCATGTGCTAATTAAAATTTCTTTTTTGAGTACGCTAATTATGGATTTTGAGTTTTGATACCATTTATAACGGAGAGTAATTTATATATATTTTTTTAAAGATATTTTAAATAATGCAGGGATTGAATTGACCTCTTGGTCACGAACACAACCTTGCCAATTAAACCATGTTGGATTTGACAAGTAATATTTTTTTAACAAACGTAAAAAAAAAAAAATATAGTCCAACAATTTTTTTTTTAGTTTTACATTACTTTAGTATAAAATAAAGAAAAACAAAAGAAATGAATTATTTGATCTTGTTTTTGTTATTAAAAGTGAGAGGAATGAAGATTACAGGATATTCATGAATCATGTGAATGTGTTATTTACTGTTTTGCTTTTTTTATTATGAAATTGACCTAAAATTGTTAATAACTAGTACAAAATATTAATATAATAACTGTTAGGTTAAATTGCCAATTTGTTCTCCATCATTTGAGTTTAATTTCAATTTGATTTTTATGATTTTAAAAATTTAAAATTTAGTTTGTATGATTTGTTCTAAATTTCAATTTCATCCATATAGTTTTAAATTTTTTAGTTTGGTCCTCATGATTTTAATTAATTGTGCAAATTATCCCTAAACCGTTTATTGTCTATACTAGACCTACTTATTTTTCCTACTTCTCACTCAACCCCAAATCCTCACGTAGTTGTCCACATGAGTATAGCTGAACCGATATGATGTATGAACTATAAGTTAAAAGTCTCAAGTTCAAATTTCTTCTCCACATGTTGTCAAAAAAAATCCTCAGGTAGCTAACTATCACAATCAATCCATTAGAAAACATTAGCCATTAATAAAAACATGCAACATATTTAATATGGTAATGAAAACGACAAAGGATACGACAAAACTTTAAAGACCAAATCGAACCTTTTAAAACCAGAGTGATCAAATTGAAAGTAGCCAATCCATGAATATCGAATTCAAAATTTTAAAATCATAAGAATTAAATTAAAATTAGGTAAAAATCAAAAGAACGAAATTAGTAATATAACGGAACTACTGACAAACAATAATTCAAATTCTAAAAAAGATAAACACCAACCGTTATCAGAAAACAACATGAACGGGACTACTGACAAACAATAATTCAAATTCTAAAAAAGATAAACACCAACCGTTATCAGAAAACAACATGAACGGAACTACTGACAAACAATAATTCAAATTCTAAAAAAGATAAACACCAACCGTTATAAAAAAAATCAACATGAACGAATTGAGTTGGTTTGTTTAGTTTAAATTATAAACGTCGAACAAATCCATATAAACCATTAAATTTTTATTTTTAATTATTGAATTATTTTTTTACCATATAAACTAAGCCTTGTCAATTTTAGGTTATTCATATGATCATATCTAAAAAGAAAAGAAAAAGAAAAAAAACACAAAATAGAACATAGGGTAGAAATTAGAATTTAGGAAGTTGCGTTTATTTTATTTAATTTTTATTTTCCGCAGTTTGGTTTTATTTAATTTTTATTTTCCGAAATTTCTCCATTTTAGATTTTTTTTTTTGATTTTAAAAAAATTGATTTTAAAAAAATTGATTTTGAGGATTTACTGTTATAAACTTGTTAATCACTTCGGATCCGCCCCCATCATCACCTGCTTCAGAGAGACTCTCCTCTTTTGCAAAATCATCGTTTTCATCCATCCTTCCGGCCGCCGTCTATCGGTTCTTTTTTCCATCTCTCCGCCTCGCCAATCGGTTGCCGCAGGATCGAAATTCCACTCCAGATCACCACCGTCACTCCCAAACTTCGATTTCCGGTGTTAATTCTTTCAAATGGTTGCACCGTCGATTTCTGCTGCGGCGGCCTCTGGAACCGTCGACTGTCGTCGGCCGTGACCAATTCAGGTTTCATATTGTAGTCGCTGAAGCTTCAGTTCTTTCATGGGCGATCTTCGGTCTTGGTCGCTTGAACAAAACGGCGCCGTAACAGAAGAGAAGCCGTCCTCCTCCTCCTCCTCCTCCTTTTCATCGTTGCTTCCCCCGTCGATTCCGACGGCTATTGGTGCCGATTACTGGCGGCGAGCTGAGGTAGCCACGCACGCTATAATCTCGCAGGTTCAGCCTACTGTCGTATCGGAAAGGAGAAGGAAAGCGGTTATTGATTACGTGCAAAGACTCCTTAGAGGTCGTCTTCGATGCGAGGTGAGCTTGTAGTTATATGTATTATAACCATCGCAATCTTAATCGCCACACTTCGTACTTATAATTTCTTCACTAGTAGGTTGAGAATTCTGGATTTTTCTAATTACTGATGTTGTGAGTATTACGGCTAAGCATTGGCTTTCGTCATGAAAATTAATCTGGACTGTGTTTTCACAAGGCGTCTCTTTTGTTGAAGTAGCAATAGCATATAGGAAGCAGTCTTATGATTCAAAGTTGGGAGTTTATCCCAATTTGTGCTTTTGTTCATTGTTTTTCAAGTGCTGGAAGGTTTTATGCATCCCTATTGCTTGAGTTAGTGCTGATTGTAATCCAATCTGTGCTGAGTCTGCTGACTATATTGATCAATGTAAGGTTGAAATATTGGTTTAAACTACATGGTTTTAGTTTATGATTTTCAATCAAACAAGTTTTGTATGCTCTGTTTCTCTCCAATGGTATGTTTTTCTTTTTCTTTTCTTTTCATTTTTTTTTATAAGAGACAAGGCTTTTATAAGATGAATGCTTTTCATTTTCTTTTGCAGGAATGAGGTGGTTTTGCATTTTCATTTTGACATATTTTTTTCAAATATATTTTATAATTATTGTTTTTCCTCCATTGATTAATCAGGCATGGCCTTCTGGAAAATGTTTACTTTTTATACTAGATTATACCTACATGTCTGTGCAATTGTAATTTTGGCGAAGGTCAATCCAATTTCAACTTGAAACAATGTTGATCTACTACCTTCTTCTTCTTCTTTTAATTTATTTTTGTTTTTTATTCTTTTGAGAAATAGATATTTCATTGATGTGATAAAATATACAGAAAAGGGGGGTCAATGTTTATCTACTTTCAAGATACCTAGTTTAGTTTGTGGGTAAGCATTTCCCCCTTATGATACCGTATTAAGTAATAAGAGAGGTTGCTAAACTCTATCTATGAAGTTCAAACAAAGGGTTACATTCTTGAAAGCTTAGTAGATTTTGTTTTTCAAGATATGGGAATCAGTGATGTTATATTTTCCAAGAAATATAAGATTTTGAATGGACAAGTAGTCCTGTGAAAACATATAAACGAGAGGCAGGCACTGATGCTTGATGATTTTTAATATAAATTGTTATAAAGTTGTAATACTTAATGAATATTTTGAATGATTATGTATAGGTTTAGTGAAGACTCTTAAGGACCATGATTTGAATCAGAGAATGGGACTTTTGACAAGTTCATTCAAACATTTGTTGTGGATACTAGTGTTCTTGGAAATTTACTGATACACTAATCGTATGGTTTTATTTTCCCTTTAATCTGCTGACTACTTGATGGTGTACCTGCTCTGGTTGTATTCAATGACTATGGCTTGCCTTTGGAAGTTAGTTTCAATAGCTGTGTCATGAAAGCATTATGCAGGTTGGATCTTGTAAAGTAGTGTATGACGTAATTTTGTTATCCTGGGGTTTATTAAACCTACTGTCTGAGACCCTGACTGTAGTTTGGCTGAGGCAAAAACCTTTGATTTCTCATAGATAATTCCAAATGTTCACTATTGGCATGGAAGTTATACCCATTTTCACCAATTTTCTATTAGAATTTTGTGCTCAGATTTGAAAAGTTAATTGAATTTACAGACTTAATTGCAGATTTCTTACTAACTTATGATAGTACAGGTTTTCCCATTTGGGTCAGTGCCACTAAAGACCTATTTGCCTGATGGAGATATTGATTTGACTGCCCTCGGTGGTTCAAATATAGAGGAAGCTTTGGCCAATGATGTATGTTCGGTCCTCAATAGTGAAGATCAGAATGGGGCAGCCGAGTTTGTTGTAAAGGATGTGCAATTAATTCGAGCTGAGGTCCTGGCTTTAAATATTATTTTCTTCTTTTTTAAAAGTTATTCTATTTGCAAAATATGCGATTTTTTTTTCCCCCTTCTTAAATTGGATTTAAAATTGTGCCAATAGACTTTTTTTAAAAGTTATTCTATTTGCAAAATATGCTGTAGATGTTGAAAATTTTGGTTCTTTATGGTCGTCTTCCCATTTTTTGATGGATGGATCATGCTAATTGCTATGATATCCTAGAGTCACAATTTTGGACTTTCAGTTGACAATTGCTCTTGATACTCTACTTTCTATCATTGAAAAGAAAAAGAAGATATAGGCAATAAGTATAGTATTTGAAATCAATTGACTGAAGCTAGCCATTTCTGAGATATTTTATCGTTTCTGCTATTTTTTTTTCATGAACTTCTTCCAGAAGTTTTGCATATCTCTGGAACTTCTGAGATTTATTGCAGGCTGCCCCTTGTATAATGTGTATTTTGGTAGAGTTCGAAACATTGATTTCTGAAAATGATTTAGCTAGATTTTCTGTTGCCAAGTCTTTTATTTTCATTTCTATTGACATTGTCTTATCATAATGACTTGTCTCTATAATTTCC
Source organism: Herpetospermum pedunculosum (assembly GCA_028017165.1). NCBI lineage: Eukaryota > Viridiplantae > Streptophyta > Magnoliopsida > Cucurbitales > Cucurbitaceae > Herpetospermum > Herpetospermum pedunculosum. The sequence continues at coordinate 60,407,809 of CM051525.1, forward strand.
CTGGACCTTCCAATGAACTATGTTCCTCTGTATTGCCAGTGATTTGTTAGTTTATTCATGAATCAATGACAACTTGTCTGATGAAACTGAAATTTACTTACAGGTGGCTATTATGTCTTATATATTTTCAAGATAATTTTATAGGATATTTGGGAGGAGTTACATTTGTAGGTTCATTAAATAGATGGTTGAACTATTTATGCACGAGTCTGATAAGTGGTCTTTCATCATTATACATTGTTTATTGTGTTTACTTTATATTTGTTATTTGTGTAGTATTGCACTACTTTATATTTGTTATTTGTGTAGTATTGCACTGTGATACAGGATCTTCTTCTTGTAGTTAGTACAGTCCCCTATAGTTTTTCAAGTTTGATGTTTTGTGAATAGTGTGTTCTGTTTGCAGGTTAAGCTTGTAAAATGCCTTGTACAAAATATAGTTGTTGATATTTCCTTCAATCAATTGGGAGGGCTTTGCACGTTGTGCTTCCTTGAGCAGGTATTGTTTTTTAGTGAAGTACATGTATATGTTTAGATTAAGTTGCGTATGTATGAATTGATGCTTAAAACTTGAGCATATCAATGATTGCATAATTCTGTAGTTAACTGCAATAACCACCCTTTTGATTTTCCTGTTTACTTCATATGATTGAGAACTTAAGCATGTTTCTTAGTATCATTGAAAGCATACTTGTAAATAGGAGCTTCTGATCACTTGACTTTCTGATATCTGGATTCCACATCCAGAATGATCATTCTTCCATCTTCAATGGGATTTTTTGTGTGATTGAAAACCTCACGAGGTTGACACCGACATGGGGGGAGTTTGTTTTTACAGAAAATTGCCAAATTTTGATATATCGGCAATATGATATATCAATAAATGAAAGAAATCATGGAAACTACTGTGAGTTTGATGGTTGACTGCGAGTATATTCTCCCTCCTCCATAATTTTCTCTTGTTTTGTCACGTTTACACTTCCCCACCTCTCGCCCACTCTCTTCGTGGCCCATAATTTGAATCACTCCCTCCCTCCATAATATCTTTTTTTTTGTCTCTCGTAATTTTTTTAAATTTTAATCCCTCCCTTCCTCGTAATATCTTTTTCTCTCTCCCTATCCTCTTTTTTTTTGCAAAATTTTGAATCCTTCCCTCCATAATATCTTATTTTGTCTCTCTCTATCTCTTTTAATCTGGGTTTTAGAAATTATTTTAAATATACACACATATATATATATACACGCTCACACGCACACACATGTATAATGTATAATATATATTATAGGCACACACACACATATATATATATATATTCTACATTAGAAATATTATTAAATGATGCAATTATTGATAAATATATTTTTCTCTCCGTAATATATATTTAATTTTGAATCCCTGTCCCTCCATAATATCTTTTTTATTGTTATAGTTTTGTTTAGAAGTTACAATATTTCTATAAGCATTCTTGATATCTGTGACTTTTCCTGGAATATTCATCAATATGCAAATATTCGTTGATATAATTGTAAATCTATGTTATCGATCGACATTGACATTTCCATCCTTGATTAAAAGTAATCAAGAAATTTGGGTGTTCCTTTTTTCTTACATTCCTAATTGTTTCTCTAAGCAATTTAGATTTTAAGCCCATATGGGAATTCTACGTATCCGATTCTTTCCTAGTAGTTTATCAAAATACTATTCCTTAACAGTTTTCTGTAGAAGAAGACATACTGTTTGGCTTCATGTTTTAGATTCTCTACTTGATTGATGATAATTTTTGTTCTATAAAAGATTAACACAACTGTGAGGGAGAAAGCTCATGAAAGTCCTTGGCTTTAGACGACACCTGCCTTTCCCCTGCATGCATACATTTGCATACGTAAACTGCATGTAGTTGAGTCTTTGGCCCATACGTAAACAAATTGGTCAACTGGCCATCTTTTTGGGTCAAATGACACATTTGTTTTTTTTTAAATTAGTAATTATTTATTTTAATGAGAAACCAAGCTTTCATTGAGAAACTTAAAAGGATATACATGAGCATACAAAAAAACAGCCCAATAAGAGGAGTCCCATTAAGTGATTTGGAGTATGATCAAATAATAAAGATCATAACTAATTGGCATTCAATGCTGCATTGACCCTTGCATGTGGCCTTGTGCATCTTGATGCATGAATATGTCATTGCGTTTGATGTGCAAATAACCTTCCACCAAAGATTCTTTCTCATTTAACATGACTCACCTAATGTTTGCTCATTGGTTCAGATTGACATTCCTTAATGAATTGTTGGGATCAAAACTCCTGCCTCTCTTCTTCCAGCATGTAAAAATGACATATCATAATGACATTTTTAGTGCTACTTGTTCTAACAGATTGATCGTCTGATTGGCAAAGACCATCTTTTTAAGCGCAGCATTATACTGATTAAAGCTTGGTGCTATTATGAGAGCCGTATTCTTGGCGCTCATCATGGCTTGATATCAACATATGCTTTGGAGACTTTGGTTCTATATGTTTTTCATCTCTTTCACTCTGCCTTAAATGGTCCTTTAGAGGTTAGTAGTTTTAGGAGCTGGTCTTCTTTAACCCCCTTCATTGAAAATTTTCTGTCTTTCACATGCTTTATATATAACTATGCTATCATACATGTAACTTTTTAGGTGTTGTATAAATTTCTGGACTACTTTAGCAAATTTGATTGGGATAATTACTGCATAAGCTTGAATGGTCCCGTTCGGATATCCTCGCTGCCGGAGCTTGTTGGTGAGTAGCTTCTTTTGGCATACCTGAATATTTTTTGAAGGTTTTACATGCGTTCTATTTGGAATTCTAAATGTTTTGACCTTCTTTTGGCAGCTGAGACACCTGAAAATGGTGGGGGTGATCTTCTGCTTAGCACTGATTTTCTTAAGAGCTGTTTAGAAATGTTCTCAGTGCCTGCAAGGGGGTACGAGGCAAACTCAAGAGCATTTCCCATAAAGCATCTCAACATCGTCGATCCACTGAAAGAAAATAACAACCTTGGTCGCAGTGTAAGCAAAGGTAGACGGTTCTCCTATGCCAGGTTTGATTGTCTGTCAGTTTTTTTCCATCTATAAAGATGTGATTAGGACGTCGTAAAACTAGGTGAAGTGTTTTTTTCTTTTTGAAGTGCTATTATTTTTTTAATAATTTAGGCCCCGTTTGATAAACCATTCCGTTTTTTAGTTTTCTGTTTCCAAAAATTATGCCTACTTCCCCTTAATTTCTATAGTATGTTTTTACTTTTTTTGCAAACCCATGTGAATTCTTAGCTAAATTTCAAAAACAAAAACAAGTTCTTAAAAACAATTTTTTTGGGTTTTTAAGTTTTGGTTTAGATTTTAAAAACAATTTTTAAAAGTAGAAGGCAAAGCAAAGAAACACATAGGTGGAAGTAGATTTATAAGCTAAAATTTAAAAAACAGACGGCCAAAAACCAATTGGTTATCAATGGGGCCTTAGAAATTACTTATGACTCGCTAGTTCCTTGAGCACGCACAGGAGCAAGGGAGAAATCTTTTATTGTCGCATGGAGTAATAAATGTTGAACATAGAAATGCGTTATAATAACGACTAATTCCTAATTCATATAGAAATACGTTGTAATAAGACTAATTTCTAATTCATATGCTTACTCTGTCTTGATATTTAAACATCCAAATGATTCCTGCACTTAACTTTGTTTTTAAAAAATCATTTTAGTGCTTAATTTTCTGTTATCATTTAACAAAAACCTGTGGCATGCCTTTAATTCATTGTCGCCAATAAAAAATCTTTGAAGCATCAAATTAAGTGTCCAATCGTGATAATTTGCTTAATAGCATTTCCCATAGAACTACAAATTAAGTGTAGTTCTTTGGTAGAGGAGCTCCTTTTCCATCCGCCACATCGTGATAGGGAGCGCTTCTTGTGGCTTGTGGGGGTTTGGATTTTGTGGGGCCTTTGGTTGGGTGGGAGGGACACTAGAATCTTTAGAGGGGTTGAGAGGTCTAAGGAGGATGTGTGGTCTAGATTTCATGTTTCTTTTTGGGCTTGGTGTATAAGCCTTTTTGTAACTATCCTTTAGGTCTTATTCGTGAAAAAGAAATTTTTTTAACGGTCGAAGTTTAGAAAAGAATCTAGATTCCTATTAATATTATGAATGAAAATCGACTTGTTTGACTAAAATAAACTTTTATGTAAAGTCTAGGGTCTAAATTTGAACATTTAAAAATTAGGGGATCAAAATAGAAGATTTTAGAGTTGGATAGCTTTTTGTGACCTAGGATTTAAATAAACCTAAAAAATGATCCAATCTAGTTAAGAGCTAGCTTTTTGTGAATGTGACCTAGGTGACACCCCTTTGAAATATTTGACCGCCACTCTCTAATGTGCAGGAAACTTCTACAGGATTAGAAGCGCTTTCAGTTACGGTGCTCGGAAGCTAGGGTCCATCCTTTCCCATCCTGAAGAAAATGTAGGGGATGAAGTTCGCAGGTTTTTTTCTAATACATTGGATAGGCATGGAGGTGGGCAGCGACCTGATGTCCAAGATACTGTTCCAGTGTCTGGAGGCTATGAGCCGGGTGCAGCTTTACTAGGTACAGAGTCGCAAGAAGAAACAAATAATCGCGATTCAGGCTCTGTGTGCACGAGTGGCACTACTGGAGAATGTAGCTGGAGTCGGGAGGTATCATTTCATGGGGGAAATGCCAATGATAAGGTATCGGGTAAATCTGAACATATTGGCGGAATCATGAATGAATCATCTCAAGGAAGATCTTTCCAAGTGGGACCATTATCAGTCCCTTCAGGTGTGGATGCTGTTTCAGATTATCGTCTCTCTGGGGATGCAAATGATCTTGCTAGCCCGAGAATTGAAAGTCTTGCTATTTCGCACGATGCACATAAATCTTCCCCTTCAAGTTTTGAGGAGGGCATATTGCCGTTAGGTCATCAATCACATCGTGCTTCTAATCTTTATTTCTCAAGACCAATCATGGAAAATGGGGAACTAAAAGATGGAAATACAGATAAATGCACTCTGGTGAACTCTGGTTTAATGGAGAAGTCATCTTACCAGCATCTTCAATCACCTACTGAAGCAACAGGGTCTTCCGCACAAGGTAAGCCGGACGAAAACCACTTGAATAATGATGATGAAGTGGCAAACCAATCTGAAACAAAACAATGTTCTCCACCTTCAAATTCAGTTTCTTTGTCATCTGAAGACTTTTATCCTGGTTCTCGTGGTTATCGGTTTCTGACTAGCAATGTTGGAGGACCTCCAGAAGCTTTCAATGCTTTGTCAGATCTTAATGGCGACTATGAAAGTCATTTAAACAGTTTGCAAATCGGTCGGTGGTACTACGACTATGCCTTGAGTGCAGCCCTTTCGCCTATTCCCCCGCCGTTGCCTTCACACTATCCAAACAAGAATCCATGGGAGATAATACGACGCTCAGTGCAGATAAACAGTAATGGACTCCTTGCAAGACCAGCATTCTATCCTATGCGACCACCAATATTACCAGGGGGTGCAACATTGGGTATGGAAGAGTTGCCGAAGCCACGAGGAACAGGGACATACTTTCCCAACATGGTATTCTCATCTTATTAACTTTCAATATGTTGCTACTTCAAAAATTAAATCAAAATTGGTGACAAATACTCGCGGAGAACTGTTTCTAACGTGCACGACATTTTGCAACTTACAATTTTTTCCCTTTACACTGTTTGGGTGGTTTAAGATTTACTTCTTTCTCGTCTTTGAGTATTTCTTTCTTTCCAGAACCATTACAGGGACAGACCACCATCAACAAGGGGAAGGAACCAAGTGCCAATGAGGTCGCCTCGAAACAATGGCCGATCACTGACCCCCTTGGAAACAACTGTGCCCGAGAAAAGTAATCAAGACTTATACCAAGTGCCAACTGTTAATCATGGTGGTGGTATGTTGACTTCCTCTGGTTCTCCAGTAAGGAAACCTAACCCTAACGGAAATGGTGCAATGCCTCGGCCTGACAGAGCTGTAGAATTCGGGACATTTGGGGGGCATCTTCAATTAGAGTCATCTGCAGATTGCAGCCGGGAACCGAGTCCTGTATCTGCACTCTTTCCAAACTCAGCAGCTTTGAACGTTTCGAGTCCCAATATGCATAAAGCCAAACAAACGTCGATTACAGAACAAGATAGGTACTAAAACTTCGTAACCCTTCCAGGTACTTATGGGACTTGTTTTAAACTGTTTTAAAATCTCTCTTTTTCTTCTGGATATGTTGTAGGCTGTCTGTTCATATGCAATCGTATGAGTTGAAAGATGAAGAGGATTTCCCACCCTTATCCAACTGACACAAGTGGGAAAAAATGGAGTTTTTATTTATTTGGTTAGTCATTATGAAACTGAGTAGGAAGAAACTATAGTTGCTAACAAACTGGACTAAGCGTGACTCTCTTCCACAACGGTTTGCAATCCTCCCATCTCTGCAAAATTTAGATGTGCTGTTCTATTTGTAGCTCAAAAAAGCATTTTGTAAATTCTACCAATTTATTTTGCTTTTTTCTCCCAAATATCTCGATAGTCATCGTCGTGTTTTACACCGAAAGAGCCTTTTTTTTCTTTTTCTTTTTCTTCAATCTTAAACTAGGATGTTTGTGTAACAATGGTGTTTTTGCCCTTTCTTTTGCTCCTTGTAGGTAAACATACGAGCACAGAATATATTGTTGCCTATGTTTGTTGTAAGTTAAATGAAAATGCTTCTTTTTGGAGCCATCTCAATATTTCCCTTTCCTTTTCTTTTTCATTATTTTTAGTACAACATGGGGATTGAACCTCCGACTTCAAAGTAAGTATGTGTCAATTACCGCTGAGCTATGCTCAGTTTGGCAATATTGCCCTTTCCATCACCATGCGTTAGAAGCCATGTTAATGCTGTACTTGCTTTTCTTATTTTGTGTTTTTTTACCTCTTCCATTATATTTGTCCAAATTGTGAACACAGATTTTATCGGAAGTCTACAGCTACTTCCTATGGTTGAGGTGCATTTTCTTCTCATCTTTATATGAAAGAGCCTTTTGGGCTTTGAAAATGAAAAGAATTCATTGGAAAGAGATTTTGGGTGGTTTCTTTTGGTTATTCAATCTTAGAGTTGAATCATGAAATCATGGTTAATTTTTGGTTTAAACAAATATTAGTCTTGTAACACTTTGGTCATTGCAATAAATAAATATATATATATATTATAACAATTTAGTCCTTAGAAAATGTTAGGATTGAATCTTTAGCAATGAAAATTTAGTTTAGTTTAGTTTTTTTTTTCTTTTTCTTTGAATATAACAAATGTGGAGTATATAAATTTGAACCTTAAACCTCAAAGTAAGGAATATATGTCAGTTATGCTAATCCATTGACAATAAATTTTTTATTCACTTCATCCATTTTCTAATAAGTTCTTTCATTTAACTTTAGACTTAAAAAAGACTTTAATGTTACATTTCTAAATGTAGGGCACGGGTAAAATGTACTTTTGGTCTATGTCTATTTGGTCTCTATAGTTTCAAAATGTACACTTTAGTCCTTCAGGTTTGTTAAACAATTCTAAAACTTCAGTCTTTTGTTAAACAATTTTAAATGGTCTCTGACTTAAACCATGTAATTACAAAAGGAATTTGATTGATCTATGATTTGAATGATAATTTTTTATCTTTTGTTTTGGAATGGATTAGAAATTTTTTGTTTTGGAATCGATTAGAAAAATTAGAACGAGAAGAGTTCATCGGAAAGAGCCGAATAGAGGATTTGAAGCAGCTACCGTTTCTCTTTGCCGGAGATTTGAGGTGGAACGGCGGCCGATGCAGAAACCACCGCCGCGGCTGCAGCTTTCTTTGATGCTGCTAAACTCCACTTATCCAGTCTCTCATCTCTCTTCATTTGCTTTTGCCTACATTCGTCGCTACAAAATCCACTGTCCCCCTAAAAACAGAGTTCATTTCAATTTCTAAAAACCATAAAATAGAAAATAAATTGTAGATTATTCGAATTGATTAGACTAGATTAAATTAAATTTAAATTTATTTACCTATACATGTAAATATCCCGAACAGGGGCGAGAGTAAAGAGAACAAGCTCCGAGGAAATTAACGTTGTCTTGTAGATCGATCAAATGCCTTCTAAAATTTCTAGGAGACACAGATACCCTTTGTTGGAAGTTTGGAACTTGGAAGTCCGACTTTGGGTGTTGGTCGGATAATCGAGCGACAACAGTAATTGGTCGGTGGCGGAGCCACCCAGATTGAAGGTGATCTTCGTGGGTTTTTTTTCTTCTTTATCGGAGCACGTAATCTCTTCCTAAAGATTATCCCATCCAGCATTTAACGGTCTAGTCAGCATTCTGTCAAAGATTATCCCATCTAACATTTAATGGTCTAGTCAGCATTCTGTAGGTTAAAGTTAAGTCTGTGACCATTTAAAATCGTTTTGCAAAACTATAAGGACTAAATAGACACCAATCTCAAACTTCGGAGATGAACGTGTATTTTGCCCTAAATGATAATAGTAGTATTTTTTTTTTTTTTTGGAAACTAAATGATAATAGTAGTATATTTTAATTGTTCATTTCTTTCTAATGTTTTACTCTTTGAAACACCTTGGGTGTTTGATGATTGAGATTGATGGTTGGAAACTCACTTTCAATTCTCGTGTACCAATTTTAATTCTTTAGGGGCACCGCTATAGTATTGATTTTTCTAGATATAAAAAATAACCGTCAATGTTTAGGCTAACTTATATGTTATCTAACTAATTTCACAAGATTAATACTTATGAAATTGGTGAGCTATAACATTTGATTCACGCATTTCAAATATGTATTTATATAACTTACGTAACATCTGTAATTAAGTTTTAAAAATTATGAAACAACTACATCGTGCAACAAGTGAGCGCATCATCTAAATAGTCCGGAGTAAGGATTCGATCCTACACGTGTGCAACAAAACACCTGTAATTAAAAAACTATAATTATTGAGGAACACGGATGAATATAGTTTAGATTCATAAGTGCATAGTTTATGTTAAAATTGTGGAATATTTAATTAATAAGCCCACAACTTGATGATTAACACGTAAAGTCAACTATATGTTTATAAAATTTGGGGAAAGTGACAAGAAACCAATGGTGCCCAAACAGATCAAAATCTATCCCATGCTTATATAAAGTCAGCTTAACTATTAAGATATTTGGGAGTGGTTGAAAATTCACCATATAATTGGGATAGAATCTTAAAAGGAAAAAAAAATGTAATTATACAAAACAATTGAAGATATAAAAATAGTTTGTTTTTTATGACAAAGATATAAAAATAGTTGAACATTGGTTGATGATAATCAATATTCAGCTTTTTATTTTATTTTATTATTATTATTTTTTGAGAAATTGTATCGGATATTAATTTAGAGTAAAATAATTAAAAATATAACACATTTTACTAAGACAATTTCTATCACTAATACTAATCTATCGCTGATAATAATCTATCATTGAAAGTAGTTATCCGCTCAGTTTTTTAGAGAATTTTGTCAGTTTCTATCACTGATAGTAGTCTATCAGGTCATATACCAGCTATAGTAATCTATTAGTGATAGTCACTGATTTTTTTGTCATATTTGCAAAATATTTTAAATTTTGCTATATTAACCATTATTTTGGGCTTGATTACTGTTTATGCAACCAACCCTTATTTTTTAATAATATACTAGAATTTAAATTTCTGATTTCTTGATCAATAATTTATATTTTATTTTCGTTGAACCATGTTAATAGTTTGGTTATGTAACTTAGTGCTTACTATGTGAAAACTACAAATTATCATTATTAAGGTTAATCAACGAAATTAAAAGAAAGACAATACATTTATTTATAAAAATATATATTTACATATTTACATATTTTAAGATTTCTTTTTTAGAATATCATATCATAAATATGAAGTGAAAATTTGAATCATACGTCGAAATAATTAGAGATGATTTAACTAATGAGTTCGGGTCATGTTCGCAAAAAAAAATAAAAACAAACAAAAGGAAAATAAATTGAGTTATTAAATATGGGATCTCTATTTATATCAAATCCAAACCATGCCTACATGTTGAATTAACACACACCTAATATAATTTTGTATGTATAATTTTTGAAATATTAAAACTTTTAAAAGGTGGTCAAATTGAAAAAAAAAAAAAAAAAATTAAACTTAAAAATTTAGCAACATACAATTAAAAAATAAGAGAAATAAAAGGGGCAATTGGCTTTGTTCATTGTTGGCCCTTACAGAGTCGGCTTAAATGTTAAAAATATTACTTCAAAAAAAAAAAAAAAAAGTTAAAAATATTAGTTTGATTGAAACCCCCTCTTTATTTATAAATGTAGACATGGTCGGCTAATTAATCTCACTGTTTAATTTAGAGATTTTGAGTAAACGGCTGATTTATTTATTTATTTATTTTTATTATTTTTATTATTATTATTATTATTTTTTTTTTTTTGCAACAAAGCGATAATTGAACTCATGACCTCTTAGTCAAGATCACTACCTTATGCCAATTGAGTTATATTCGGTTTGACAAAATAATGAAAATTGCATAAAGAAGAGATGTTTAAATTGCTTTATTAAAACTTTGTAGTAATTTTTTACTTTCTCTCATAGTTTTGTTCTTGTGAAGAGATTAAAAGAGGATTATTCTTGGATAATTAAAATGAAGATTATGGCTTAGATTTCATTTGGGTTTGTATGGATTATTGTTTTACTTTTACCCCAAACATAAAGTTTGATGGATTAGTTGTAACTTGTAAAGTTGAATTTGAATAACTAAATGAAATTAATAGGTTTTAAGTTTTTTTTGTTCTCATTTAATTAATATCTTGTGAGAATCCAACCTCTAACTTCTCGGTCATTAGTTCATGCATTAACATTGTGTCAGTTGAGTTATGCTCGTGTTGCCAACATATTTTTCGATATTGCAAGTATTCTGGTTGGCAACATTGTGTCAGTTGAGTTATGTCGAAGAGAGAGTGCTCATATCTAAATATTTTTGTTTGTCTCTCTCACCACAAATGAAAACGCTATGATAACTAACAATTTTATTGGTATGATACTAGGTAAACTTATTTCTCTGAAAACTCAACTAATGCCAAAATAATTCATAAACAAAAAGTTTTTTTTCTTCTTGTCAAATTCACACGAATCTCTCTCCCTCTTTTCATTTAATCATCTAGCAATACATTTATGGTCAGAAGAATAAATCTTTCTCCTTAAATCTCTAGACCTTTAAATATAACCCTAATATATCTCAACACTTCCTTTTCTTGTTTGTTTTATTTTAAAGTTTAGTCCTATTGAGCCAACAAGAGCATAGTTCAACGGCATGATATATCGCTTAGTGATCTTTGAAAGTAGTGTTTGATAAGTATTCCGTGAACTAATTTTAAAAGTATTTTATAGATTCTTAAATTTAAAAAATTTCTAGTAAGCATAAACTTTTAATTCTATATCTAATAAGTCCCTATATTGCATAAAAAAAAAAAAAAAAAATAGGTCCCTATATTAGACATTTTTTTTAAATTCATTATTCATAGACACATAGTAGACACAAAATTAAAAAGTCATGATTCTATTAGACACATAATTTAATTTTGTGCCAATGAGACTTTTGAAAAATGTCGAATACATAAGATATCTATTAAACACAATTTAATAGATATCGTGAAAAAATTCATATAAATTAAGTGTTACTTTTTATTATATAACAACTTACTGTAATTTTTAATAATAATTAATCTCTAAGTAATTTATAGATTTACCTAGGTAAAAAATTCATTAAATCTTAATAATATTTTTCACAATAAAAACTAAATCGTTACAAAATTGTTATCAAATTAAAAAGACTTATAGAAACTAAACTTGATAGAATAATAAAATTATATTGTTAGTTTAAAACAAGGTGTTTTTTTAAAACCTAAAATGTTTAATTATTTAAAATGAAACGCTAAGTTTCCGTTTAAAATGAAGGCGTCGCCGTCAAGTGCGACCAGCGTGGCACAGACTCCGTCAAACAAATACGTCATCTGAATTTTCCCAGTCCGTTAAAAAACAGAAAACCCTGTCGTTCATCTTCTTGTCTTTAATTTCTGCATTTCTTCATTTCCTCAAATTCTCCAAAAAAAAAAAAAAAAAAAAAAAACTTTAATTTTTCTTTGTATTCGGAGAAACCCACAAATGATTCAATCAAAGCGACGACATAGATTCTTCAAATTCAGATTATTTTCCCACTTCCTAATTTTCTCATCTCTTTAATTGTTTTTTTTTAAATTGTTTTTGGTATATTGAGAGACATATTTTAGATGATGGTTTCTAAATATTACCATAAATTTTCACGTGGGGTTTTAGAAAAAATGTGTTGGATAATTATTATGCTAAATATTTGTGTTAATTACTCAACCCTTTTTTGGTTTTTGTTTGGATTTTTCTCTAATGAAAAATATCAAGGGAAGCCTCGGATCATCATCTAACTTTTAAACAACTTTTTTAAATCATCCTATTTTTCAAATATTACTCTTTTCTCTATATTTTTATTATTATATTATTGAGATTTTCAAATTTTGATTTTGAAAGAAGAACAACAAAGTGAAGAATAATAGTATGGAAATCGCACAACCAATTGGATATGCTGAAACAGACCCATCTGGTCGCTATGGACGGGTAATTTCTTTTTCTTTCTCTTCTTCTCTATTAATTCTACATACATTTTCTCAAAATATCGATGAAAATTTAAATTTACGGTAACTTTTCTTTTTTAGATTAGATAAGTGTGAAAATAAATCAGTTTGATTCGATTTTTCGAACGAATAATCACTAATAAAGTGAGAGAGAGGGTTAAAGTATTATGTTTGATTAACATTCGTGCATAGTTATGATGTAATAGTAGTATTTTACTTATATTTGAAAAGTAATTAAATTGTCTATATTGTTTTTTTTTTTGAAATGGAATTGTCTATATTGTTACTTAACTCATAAGTTCAAGGATCAAGATTTAAAAAAAAAAAAGAAGAAAAGAAAAAAGAAAAAAAAGTAAGAGAAATAAGTTCAAGGACTAAGTATTTTTAATTAAACCAACTAATTTTCAACTATTTCTTATGATTTATATTTGAAAAACACTCATATAAATTATGCACACTAACATTTTGAAATGGGAAATCATGTATATTTATTGATATTAATTTTTTTTAAGTTAATACATGTAACAATAATCGATTTTTAGTTTTTAAAAATTGTAATTGTTTTCTCATAATTAATTTGTTATGATTTGAATTTTTAAGTTAAATTTTAAAAACAAAATCAATTTGGTTTAATTTTCACATTTTTGCCCTCTAATTAAAAAAATGTTGACCTTTTCCTTCATTTTCAATTATTAGTATTAAAATAATGGAGAGTGGTTATACACGAATTTCATAATGTCAATTGCACCCTTAATTTTTTGTTTTTAAAAAATACAAGTTGGTTTACTGATAATTTATTTATATTTTATTTCCGACTTTATAAAATACTTTTGAATGCCTCCAAAAAAAAAAAAAGAAAAATGTATTTTTATGAAAATTTAGCTTCAATTTTGAACAAGTAAAATGCAAGATCAATATATAGTTACCCAATAAAAGTTAATACTTTTTTAAAAATAAATTAATCATCAAAGAACTCATTAGAGGGCAAACTTTTATATGTTTTGTCCTAACATGATTTCTATGATGAGAAATATCATTAGCAAAAATCAATTGGATTTTGCCACAAGAAATAACTATATCATAACCTAAATATATAAGAAGGAAAATGAAAAGAATTATTATAGTAACAAAAATCTAATGAAGAGTAATTCATAGGAGCTTTTTTTCTTAATATTACCTGTTGAAGATCCCACATCGAAAAGATGAAATGACCCATGATGTGAGTTACTCCTCCTTTCACCAATTGATTTTATGATGAAACTCAATGATGTCTAATATGTTATCAGAGCCCACGAAACCCAAACGGGTATTCGGTCAAAAAATGAGATCCGATCCAAGATGGTGAACCCAAAGAGTCACCATCTTGAGGGGCACGTTGTTGAAGATCCCACATCGAAAAGATGAAGGGATCCCATGATGGGTTACTCCTCCTATCACCAATTGGTTTTAGGATGAAACTCATGATGTCTAATATTACCATTCAAAATAAGAGGCGAATGTTTCAACCGTACCTCTGTAGAGATTATAATTTCGATCAATTGAACTATACTCAAGCTAGTTAAAATCATCCGTTTTATTTACATAAAATCATAGGCAAGAGAGAGTCATGATCAAGTCATAAAATCTACAAGAATTCATGAAATGATCTTGGATATGCTTCATTATTGTGCAGTTTAGAGAAATTCTAGGTAAAGGAGCCATGAAAACAGTATATGAAGCCTTTGATGAAGTGCTTGGAATAGAAGTGGCTTGGAACCAAGTCCATCTCAAAGATGTCTTCCATTCCCCTGAAGAACTACAACGCCTTTACTCAGAAGTTCATCTCCTCAAGAACCTCAACCATGACTCGATCATCCGATTCTACGCTTCCTGGATCGATACTCATCACCGGACGTTCAACTTCATCACCGAGATGTTCACCTCCGGCACCCTTAGAGAGTACTAATTCACAACATTATGCTAAAATGTTTCACTAATTTGTTCTTAAGTTTTTTTTTTAATGTTTAATTGTGGGGATTCTATTAGGTACCGACAAAAGTATCGAAAAGTCGATATCGGCGCAATCAAGAACTGGGCTCGTCAAATCCTGCACGGATTGACTTATCTTCATGAACACGATCCTCCCGTAATCCATAGAGACCTCAAATGTGATAACATATTCATCAATGGCCATCTTGGACAAGTTAAAATTGGTGATTTAGGACTGGCAACAATCCTTCATGATTCTCAACATGCCCATAGCGTCATAGGTAAATTTCTCCCTTCATTCATCACACTAAACTTCTTACTTATAGATTCGAGTTTATAACGATCAACTTGATTCGAACCATTGACAAAACACAATAAATCCCATATCAAGACAATAGACCTCCTCATATTTCTATGTTAATTTTTTTTCGAAACTCTGACCTACTAGTCGAGAGTGTATGCCTTTAACCAGTCGAGCTATGCTGAAGTTGACATCTATTTTGGACTTGAGCGAATATATAAATTTGCACCGAAGGGTCTTATATATCGTAAAGTAAGGCTTATGTTCGCATCTTCAACAACCCTAATCTCGAACTTTTCGATAAGAATGCTGTTGAAAAATTTGCAGGTACACCGGAGTTCATGGCACCAGAGCTGTATGATGAGGAATATAATGAGCTTGTGGATGTTTATTCCTTTGGAATGTGTATGATAGAGATGCTCACTTTGGAGTATCCCTACAGCGAGTGCTCTAACCCTGCTCAGATATATAAGAAAGTCACTTCAGTAAGTCAATCATATACACTTATTACCAAAAATATTAAATTATGAGTTTGATCCCTCACTCGAACTTTTAGAATTTGTGTCTATTTAGTAACAAGTTTCTAATAAATCTTTGAATTTTTAGGACCGTGTCTATAAGATCGGATACTTTAAAAAATTCTAAGTTAAAATACCATTTTGATTTATGTACTTTAGGTCTTGTTTCCATTTTTGTCAATGTACTTTCAAATGCGATTAAATTTAACTTTTATCAAACTTGATAAAATAATAATAATAATTTCATGGGTAAAAATCAATTTATACTCTTAAACTTTAGATGTATCAATTAAAACCCTAAACTAATAATTGTATTAATTTAAACCCTAAACTTACAAGTGTGTAGATTTATAATTTATCAATTAAACCCCTAAACTTTCATATAATTGATTCACTTATGAAAGTTTAGGGATTTAACTGCTAAAATTATAAGTCTCCACGTTTTTAAGTTAACGTTTTAAAAATAAAATACAACAGAAGGTGTAAATTGATACAATCCTGAAAGTTCAGGGTTTAAATTGATACAAACATTAGTTTAGGGTTTTAATTGATATAACCTCCAACGTTTAAGGATAAAAATTGTTTTTTCCCTAATTCCATTAAAAATGAGATACATTCTAAAATTTATAGAGGAAGAGGTCATGAGTTAATTAAAATACCTTTGCAAAAAAATAAAAAATTATAGAGAGAAAACTAATAATAAAGTCGAGATTTTTTTTATCTGAAAAAGTTAACAAAAAACTTAACTGGGGACTGATTTTAAAATTTATTGAAAGTACATGAACTAAATTTAGACATTTAAAAGTATAGAGACTAAAAATAAAATAAGTTCCAAAGTACAAGGACTAAAATGATATTTTAACCAAATTCTAACAAGTGCATAAACTTTTAATTATTTTGTGTCTAATAAGTCTCGGCAATCCCACTATGCAACCCAGCAAATACCTAAACTTGTTTGAAATCATCCTACTACATAATTCTTAAATAATATAGTCAACATTCCAACTCCCGACTAAAATCAACAACATAAATTAGCTATTAGACACAAAATTGAAAAGTTTAGAAACATATCAAAAAACATTTTTCAAGTCCGAGGACCAGATAGACTCAGCCGAACCTATTAGAAACCTTTTAAAATACACGACGGTAGGAATTTAAAGACTAAACTTATAATCTAAGGAAATTCAAAATACCATTTACAACTTTGAAGATATGTTGGTCTAATAGAGATATTGCATATTGACACTAAATGGTTAGGGAAAATTGCCCAATGCATTCTATAAGATCAAAGACTTGGAGGCCCAAAGATTTGTAAAAAAGTGCTTGGAGAATGTTTCAAAGAGGGTGGGTGCTAGAGAGCTCTTGCTTGATCCATTTCTAGCTTCTTCCATTTATAATAATGAAGATCAGTTGTTGTGTTCATCTGTAAGTACTTCACCTGCAACAACACCAGTGCCAAGAAACACAGACATGGCCATTTCTGGATCAATGTATTCCAAAGATGATACAGTTTTCCTCAAAGTTCAGATTAAAGTGAAGGATGGTAAATTTCACTAACTCTAGTTTCACTATTTGTAGAGTTGTGTATTAAAAGATACAGATCGTCGAAGTTTAGCTACAATTTTGATGTTTTCAGTCGTATCTTCAGTTCTGGGTTTAGTGAACTTTTCATAACTTTGACGATATATATCTTTTGATACACAACTCCAAAAATAGTGAAACTACATATCAAATTGAAGCTCTCTGTGTTAACTTTCCAACAGTACTATTTTCGAAGTTTTTGAATATCTGGGTAAAAAGATATAAAATTTTTAATGCACTCCTCAAAAGAATCTTCAGTTCCGAAATTTGCAGAACTATAATTCAATTTCGATGGTCTTTATCTTTTGATACACAACTTCAAAAATAGTGAAACCAGGTATCAAATTGAAGCTCTCGCGGTTAACTTTCCAACCATACATTTTTTGAAAATTTTGAATATCTGGTTAAAAATATATCAATTTTTTAATAAAAGAAGTACATACCCATGAAGGTCGTTATTCATGTGGAGCAAGATCGTCTTTTCAAAAGACGACCTTCATCCAGGTGGAGCAAGATGTAGAGGTCATCTTTTGAAAATGCGATCTCCAGCAATATTTTTAAAAATAGTTTCAAACTTACAATATTTTTATAATAAGTTTTAAAAAATACCATATTATTAAAAAACATCCGGTAGATTATTACTACGATTTAGGTTATGAAAATACATATAAGTATTTTAGGTAATGCAGAGGTAGAGTATTCCCAACTTAGTACTCGATAAAGTGTATGACTTCCTAGTCACGAGCACAACCTTATGTCAATTGAGCTATGTTCGGTTTGACAAAAGCTTATAGTAGAAAAATTCAAACATTGGATACTAAAATATACATTTACTCTATTAATTTGTTTAACATATTGTGATAGGTAATACAGAGAACGTATACTTTTCATTCGACACCATAAACGACACTGCAATCGACGTTGCGACGGAGATGGTAAAAGAGTTGGAAATTATAAGTGACTGGGATCCAATGGAGATAGCTGTGATGATAAAGAAGGAGATATCCACATTGATTCCAGATTGGGAGGAATGGAACTTACCCAAAAAACAGCATCAAGATAGCTTCAACTATGATGACGAAGAGCACGACGACGACGATGACAACGACAATGATGACGACGAAAACAATGTAACCCCACATCCTTTCTACTCTTGCTCCTCTCATGCCTCCTCCTCAAATCTTCAGGCTTTATACTCTTTCTATGACAACCCCCATCATCAATTTGGAGGAATGAATGAGACCTATACTAACACTGAAGGTAATTTATAAGTCTTGTTTCATGATTTCCTTTACTTTCTTAATTGTTAGCATTTTTAGTTACATTAGAAGTCTACTCTAGAAATTTTATTATGGTCGATCTGTTTATCTTGTCATGTACTTTAAAAAGTTAGAAGAAGTTCTCAAAGCTCCGTTTGACTATTTGGTTTTTGAAAATTAAACTTATAAATACTATTTCTATCCATAAATTTCTTTGTTTTCTTATTTGGCTTTTACAAACGTTTTATCAAAATCAAAGTCAAATTTTTAAAACTTAAAAAAAAAAAAAAAATTTAGCAACTTGTTTTTGTTTTTGGAGTTTTGTTAATGATAATTCAAATACTTTCTTAAGAAATATGAAAACCATGGTAAGGAATTTGTAAAAAAAAAATAATATTTTCAAAAATAAAAAACAAAAAATCAAATGATTATCAAACGACACTTAAATGTGTAAGCACAACCTTTTTGGTTACATGCTTTATGCCAATTGAGCACAACCTTTTTGGTTACATGCTTTATGCCAATTGAGCTATGTTAGTGGTGACAAATGTTGTGTTTAACAAGTTTCTTAATGTTCACTTTTTTTTTTTTTTTTTGACAACATGTGGGAGTGGAGATCGAACTTAGATCTCTTGGTCACTAGTCTATACATCATGCTAGTAATTGAGCTATGCTCTTGTTGGTTTTTGTTAACTTTATTAGTATAATGTGCTTACACCACTAAATGCGTACGTGCGGTATTATCGTTAAACTAATGGGTTAACGACGTGTAGTAGACTCTTGAGTTTAAAAATTTATTAGAAACTTTTTAAAATACAAAGACGATTAAATAGACACGACGTTTTTACATTTTTTTTTCTAGGGTTTTCACTTCACTTGGGTCCGAAAAAATTGTCTTTTGCCTCATGAAGAAATAAATATTATATGCTCCATAATTAGGAAGGAAAGTGTTCTAAACACTATTAAATGTAATACTCTTGGAGGTTGTTAAATGCAGAGGATGTTTTCATTGATGATGGTACAAGTTCTAGCTGCTCTCTCAACTCCTTCAATTACTCTAATATAAGCTTTTACTCAAACAATGATGATTATGAGTTTGAATGTGACTCACATGTCAAAGGAAGAGAATCTCATGGCATCTCAACAACCAAGCAAACTACAAGATTTTGCCCCACCATGAAGATAGACGATAAAATGGTGGATCGAGAATTATTCGAGAGACGATATCGATCAAATGACTCGCCTAGACTTACAAGGGTGAAATCGATGGTGAACCTCCGTAGCGAGACATTGTACCGGTCCTTAGTAGAGATGTTGTTGAAGAAGCGATTGTTCAATACGGTGGGGGCAATGGAGAATATTGGATACCAAAAGCCATAGGAGTTCCTTGAGGTGAAAGAATATTCAGAAACCAATGACTTGAGGAAGCAACCAATTCTTGAATGTTCAAGTTGATCATGATTTTCTTCATTGGGCTTGAGGATTTGTGTATAAATAAATGAAGGAAACTGAAATACCTTTTGTTTGGATTTGTGT
This sequence comes from Herpetospermum pedunculosum, assembly GCA_028017165.1. NCBI lineage: Eukaryota > Viridiplantae > Streptophyta > Magnoliopsida > Cucurbitales > Cucurbitaceae > Herpetospermum > Herpetospermum pedunculosum. The sequence continues at coordinate 60,427,749 of CM051525.1, forward strand.
AAAAATGTGTGAAACATAAAGCCATGGATATTATTGATCATTAAGAACTTCTGTAATGCGTTTCTTCCTTGAGAAACTTTAGTAAAAAGAAAAGTTTATCTAAGCTTTAATTTGTATAGAAAATTTCTAAGAGTGGTTGGAAAAGAAAGAGATCATATGGTAGGAATGAGACTCGATTAATGACCTAAACCACTCGTAAAGATAATTCGAAGGGTTAACTATGGATTGATCATATAGTAGCGAAAAAGTAAAGAGATTTTGGAATTTTGTTTCAAACCTCAGAAGTGGGGGTTGATTGATCTTGCACCATGCAAACAACCACGCACGAGGCAAGAATGATTTAAAACTTACACCTGTGCAAAAAATCACGCACGGGACATGAATTTAAATGCAATATTATTACCGCCCAAATTTTTCGAACAACCACTTGGTGCAGTGAGTGAATGCTCCGCCTAAGATAGCAGATTTTCAAAAAAATTATCAAACAACACCTTTGTGCAACAGGTGAGCGAGCGCATCACCTAGATAACCCAGAATTGAGGTTGATTGATCATGCACCTGTGCAAAAAAACTATTTGCACAGGGCATGAATGATTTAAAACTTGCACCTATATAAAAAAACCACGCACGGGGCATGCATTTAAATAGCTCAGCGATTGAGTTGGTCGAGGTTTGAAACAACCCTAGATCATTTTCTTAAGAGGGTGTATAAGTCTTTTGTATTTTGCAGGTTAGCACACGTGAGAGTTAGGTGAAATTTTCCTTGGCCAAATTTCGACCTCAACAACCATAATAACACTAATTAGTTTTTTATTTTAAAAATATATAAACTAAATAAATATTAAAAAATGTTATTCATAAATTATATGAAGACCAAAATTGGTCATTTATGAGATTTTTTTTTTTTTTTGAATTAGTTCGACTGACCTCTTGGTCGAAAGAACATGTTTCATGTTGACATATTTTTTTTAGTACAACAATTGGAGTATAAAAATGTGAACCTTTGACCTCAAGAGAAATTAGTACATGTCAATTATCGTTGAGTTATGCTCACTTTTGACTTTATTTATGAGACCTTAAAACTTATATATATCTTAAGCTTAAGCTGCTGTGTTGGTAATACACATTCTCAAGTAAAACTCAATTCACAACTTTGTGAATAAGCACAACCAAAATAAGCTTTCTTAATTTTGTAAAGCGACACATTAACAATAAATTTGAATTCATTTTAAAAAATGATTATAAATGTGAAAAGAATCTTGAGGTTTCAAAATAATAAAAAAATTAACCCTAATTTAAACTTAATTCAATTAGGCACCATTTGATAATCATTTGTTTTTTAGTTTTTGATTTTTGAAAATTAATGCTATAAACCATAGATTCACATGTGAATTACTCCAATGCCTCTTATTTTTGTTAAGGACATCTGGTAGTCAAATTCTAAAAATAAAAGCAAAATTTTGAAAGTTTTTTTTATTTTATTTTTTCAATTTTTGGCTTGGATTTTGGAAACAATAGATAGATAACACAATCAAACAATTCATAACAATTCATAAATTTATATGTAAATATATTGTTTATAGTCTTAATTTTCAAAAACTAAATTAAAAATCAAAAATAAAATGGTTATGAAATGGAGACTTAAAGTCTCTCTAATCTTGTTAATTGTAACTAAAAATAATAATATAGCCGTGTGTGGAGATAATAATATAGTTGAGTGTGGAGATAATAGTTTCAAATTATTATGTTATTATAATTTTTTTTTTTATAATTTTTTTTTTCAATGTTAGAATGCCACAAAATAGTTGAGTTAAAGTAATAATTTAGTAATACATCACTTTTATGTTAATAAATTTTCATAATTCATTCATTAAAACATATATCTTGACCCAAAGATAAATGATATATTTGATTGATGATCTAAAAATAAAAATTTGAAAATAAGAAATTGAAATATATATATATATATATATATATATATATATATATATATATATATATATTTAATAACATATAAAGTGAGTTTAAACTTAAGATCTTTTGGTCACTAGTCCTACATCATACTGTTAAACTATGCTCTCGTTGGCCAATGAAAACTATTTTATATTTCTATAAGTGTGTTTGATAGCTATTTAGAAATTGAATCTCAATTTTACTAATTCTTTTGATAAAAAATTTATAAACCATAAAACTAGGTGTACTTATTATAAATTTTGTATAATTTATTATTTTATAATATCTTACAATTTATAATATATTATATTATACATATATAAAATTTAAAAAAATTAATTGAGTTTATAATAAAATACTATATTTGTTTAAGTTTTTATCACTTTAAATATAATTTTGCATGTTAAAATTTCAAATTTTCTACTCGATTTGACCAATTATTTTCTTTCAGATGTGTTTGATAAGATTTTTATAAACCATAAAACTAGTTGTAATTATGGTATAATTTATTATTTTACAATATCATATAGTTTATAATATCTTATATTATACATGATGGAGCGTATCACGCTGCCGAAGCGATTTTGGATCGTTGAAACTCTAATTTTATCAATTTAACAAATAGAAGACATGCTCAAACGACGGAAATAAAGAAATTAGAATACATACCCTTGTAGTTCCAATTTCTTCAAGCTCCGCCGCACGTTTCTCGTCACGAACTCTTCCGACCTCTTCTCACGAACGCTCCGAGGACCGTCCCAGGTAGTCCCGCTATCCTCGGCGCCGCGCAACAGAGTTGTAGGACTCCGAAAAAAGAAAACAAAAAAGAAGAAGAGAAGATGGAGGTTGGACTGCACAGAACTAAGAATAAAAAACTCATAAAACTAAAAAAATTGAAGTTTTAAAAAGTGAACTCCATTCTCCACCAACAAGTCTTTTAGCCAGCTTATTTAATATATATATTAAACTTACATATGTCTTAAATAGGTAAGACATATATAATTATTATCAATTTAAAAATTAATTAAAAATAATTAATTTTAAATAATAATAATATATATATATTAAATTTTTTAATTAATTAATATTATTTAATTCAATATCAAATATTAATTAAATAAAATGATTAAACCCGGTTTTTCGAAAATCGATTTTTTTGCACATGAATCGGATTCATGTTTTAGACCATTCTCATATTTAAATATGTCCATCATTCTTTCAAAAACCGAATTTGAACCATTCAAATTCTTTTTCCTTTTTCTTTTCTCTTATACTGTTGCACGGCGTTATCCGAGCTAGCCATGAGAACCTAAAGAACCTACAGAACTAACCAACATTCGTCAAACCCCCGGAGACCCCACTGTAGTTCGATGGCTGCACTCTCCTCACTGTAGATATATAATGTCCTCTGATATAACCGTCACGGACAAGTCGACCCTTCACAGGTTGTTCGTAATCACAGCTGGGTCATTTAAACCGTTTAAATCCTGCATTACATCTTGTTCCTTAAGTACCACTGACACCTCTAATGAACAATAGATTTGTGGTCCAACCAACAGATCAATTAACCCTCTCATCTCATGAGAGTGTGAGCTCTAATTGTTCAAGCCCCGGAGTCAGCTATTAAGGGAACAACCTATCTACTAACCCTGAAGAGCGGGTTAGGAGTGAACTCCAATCTTGTTGTACTATGTCCCCAACTACCTATTCGACTTTATCCCCAAGATGGTAGGCTTATTGAGTCGACGCTAATGGGCCACTCTCACCCATGCAAGTCAAATGATACTTTCGAATAAAGCAGGAGTTCATAGCGAGCTCAGTATTGAGATCGAGTTACCTAAGCCATCAAATGAAAATGTCGGTCTCATCAGTAAACAGTGTTATAAAGAGAGAGTGACATATTTCACGGTTCAATCTTATGCAAACTCTTTGCACAAGACGCCCTCACTCGCACATGTCCATGTGAAACGATTCAGATCACATCGTTTTGTACAATACAAAGTGAGCCGCATCCTATAGTGTTACCAGGATAAGATACCCAGCTTTATCCGTATACTATAGACCGTTTTGACTGACTACTTGAGCCTGATCCACAATCATGTCATACATGAAGCTCAAGTACTCATATTCAGCCAAGGGTGTTGGTCATTGATATAGGACTCTTTTACTGAATAAAACTAATAACTCTTTATTCTAAATAGAATATTTACAAACATAACAGTTTACAAACCACGAGTTTTATGACATAAAACCCAACAATACATATATAAATTTAACAAAAATGAATGAGTTTATAATGAAACATTATATTTATTCAAGTTTTTATCATTTTAAATATAATTTTAAAATTTCAAAAATATTGATACACGGAAAAAAGAAAAGTTGTTTTTCGAATTTACACGGTTGGATCACATACTCGAAACAAAATTTAGATTACATATCAAACACATAGTTGTCGGATTCAGTGAATTTAAAAATTACTATCTCAAATGTTGGCCGCCGATGAGACACTAATTACTATTTCAAATATTGATGATTCGATCCACATCCTTACAATTAGGGAAGGAAAAAAAAAAGATTTGGATATATTTAGGATAAACAGCAATAATAATAAATAAAGAATAAGAATTAAAAATAATGATAAGCATTAAGAAATAGACCTCCAAGTTAAGGCAAAAAAGGCAACGCAACACATTAAACGTGCCTACTACGCCATATTGGGCCCCTTCCAAAATATCAATTTTCCATTTATATATTTATTTATTTTTATATATATATACACACACATAATCAAACTAATTAAAATAAACTCAACAATTCCGCCGCCGTCAACCGTCGTCCTCAAAATGGCTCTCTTCCGCACTAAATCCCGTTTGACAATCTTGGCACCGCCGCCGTCTCCGATCCCTACCGGCAGAGGATCGCGATCGGCGGCCAACGAGACCTTCCAACAATTCCTCGAGACTTCGATTCACCTGCCGCAACTCTCTCTCCCGGAATCTCGTTTCGTCTCCGGCAACAACCCTTCCCCCTCCGTCGTCGATTTCCGATCGCTCGCTTCTACAGACGGCGACGGAGAGGCGACGGCGCGGTTGCTCCAGTCGGCGAACGAATTCGGGGCGTTTCGGATCGTTAATCACGGGATTTCCGGCGAGGAGATTTTGTCGGTGGTGAACGAAGCTAAATTCGTATTGGAAGATTGTAATAATAAGGGAGTTGATGATCGGAGCTGGGTTGAGGACGACGGAAATCGGGAGGCGGTTTTGCAGGTCCGGCGCCGGAATGACAGCGAGGAGTTGGAAAATACAGTTGTACAGGCCGAAACGTACCGGAATATCAGGTATAAATTAAAATAAACAATCAGTTTCCGACATGTTTGAAAATGGGCTGGGATGGGCTGGGCTTCGCTGTAAGTGGCCCAAGTAAGGGCCCGCTTTTTACGGATATGTTTTTTTTAAAATAATTTATTTATTAATAATAGGATTTTTTTTTTTTTTTTTTGAAAGGGTTAATAATAGGAATTATATATGTGTTTATAATTTATAAATTTTAGAGTATAACCTACTAGTTTTAACTTTTAACATGATTTTTAGGGTAAACAACAAAACATGAATTTTAGTTGCCAACCTCATCCTAGCTCGATTCTTAGTTATTTCATGTCAAATGAAATAATCTTTGGCCATATATGTTATCTTCTACATCGGATCCTCAAAATGGTCAGGTGGTCTTTGATAACTAGATATCATGAGGTTCCATTTCAAAACCAATTGGCTATGAGAGGAGTAGGTCATGTATGTTATATTGGATCATCAACTCAACTAATTATGTGTATTAACACCATCGGGATCTTCAAAATGGTTAGGTGGTCTCTGATACCAGACTAGACATCATGAGGTTCCATCTCAAAACCAATTGGCGATGAGAGGAGTAAGTCATGTATGTTATATTGTGAGTGTGGTCCCTTCATTCATCTTTGCAATGCGGGATCCTCAACACAACTAATTATGTGTATTAACACGTGTTTGAGTGTTTTTTTTTGGTTAGTTAATAAGAATAAAAATAAAAAGGGATTTTAACCCTCTATTTCAATCCTTTCTAAATCCCCCCTTCATTAAAAGCTACAAAGTATGTAATTTCGAATGCATTCAACTCAATTCAAACCATATATCTCGATCCCGACTAACCGAAGAACTATTTGACTAATTTTTTATCGGATTTGGTTCGACTTGATTTTTGCAGCGGAAAAATGAAGAAAATAGCAAGCAAATTAGAAGGCATTGCAGATAAATTAAGTGATATTTTTACAGAATGCATGGGAGATCAGAAATTAGGAGAAAAAGAGACCATTTTTAGCATTTACAGATACAACAATCACCAAAATTACTTTGAGAGGAAAATTAATATGGCAAAAAATGAGAAAGAAGAGAAAGAAAGTGATGGAAATGTGATGATGAGCCTCCACATCCCAGGAGAACATTGCCAATTCTTTGTGAATTCTGAGGGACATGCCTCTTTTTGCTTTGATGCTAGTGCTGATACCATTGTAGTCACTGTCGGCAAACGACTCCAGGTACTTTTAACGATACTCGTTCATTTCGTAACGATTTTGTTTATAAACTATCACCTTAACCTATCGTTCTCTCGAAATCATTTAAGTCTCCTTTGATAACTAATTTGGTGTCTGAAAATTAAACTTATAAACGCACCACTTCTATCTTTGAGTTTCTTTGGTTTCCTATCTATTTTGACATATGTTTTCAAAATCCAAAGCTTTAGATTTGGAGTTTTAGGGTTTTCAATATTCCTTAGAGTTTTGTGATTCAATTTGCTAGGGTTTTCACATCAGGATTATTTTCGGCCTAAAAATTAGGTTTCAATTTCGACTTTTACTTTTCGAAAAAAAAAACTTTAAAAAACTTAAGTCCGGAGGGTTGGCATGAACGATCTATGTACACTTTTCATTTTCTATTTTTATGGTTTTAGACTTCGTTTATTCTTTCAACCTTATGAATCTCTGATAACTCGAACTTGAAATTTACTTGCTTAGAAGCGAAAAGAAAAAATGTGACTAATAATGATTTGCAATATGGTTGATAGGAATGGAGCTTGGGGAAATTGAAGAGTGCAAGAAGTGAGATGATCTTTGTGCCAGATTTGCTTGGAAGCGAAAACTCCTTCTCAATTGAGCTCAAATTTTCAAACACAAAAATACTCAAACATCCCCAATCTAAAATCATCTCCATTTCTGATCAAATTCTCATTGCCTTTCTTCTTGTTTCTTTTTACCTTCTATACACCAACGTATCTTCATTCTTTAAAGGCAAATAACCCTATTAAAAAAAAAAGGTCCTTCTTTTCTCGGAGTTTTTGTACGGATGACCCATCCTTCGGGGTGCGTAAAGTTTTTTTGACCTTTTCTTGAAATTTTATGTTTTTTGGTCTTCTGTCGTGATAAGTAAGTGTCATCTCTTTGTGAAGAGTCATTTGTATCATTCGCTTATCATGAGTGCATCACAGTTGTCTCCTCGTTAATCGTGCTCATCGAAGAGTACTACAGACTTTGTGCATTTGCTTTTCACGAGAGAATGTCAAAAAACATAAGTTTTCAAAAACTGTGTTAAAGGATGGGTCATCAGTACAAAAACACCCTCTTTTATCCCTTTGTGATTGATATTTTTGTATGCAAAGTTTTGGGGGTTTTGTTTTTGGTATAAAATGATTGGTTTTGTATAGAGATTGGTGTGGCATTTGATTTGAAAGAGGTTGAAGAGTGTTATTGGGATTTGTATTTGAAAATATTTGTATATTTTTTTTTACAATATGTGGGGTGAGAGATCGAACCCAGAACCTTTTGGTCATGAATCGATGTTCATGTTGGCGTACACATATTTGTTATTGAATATACATACATGATATTAAAATTAGTGTGGACTTGGGAATGAATTTCCCTATCTAGAGTGTATTAATGTCGATATTTTCTTTGTAAATTTGATTTTTTTAATGTTGTATACATTAAACAATGTTGTGTATATTGATATTGCAATTTTACACTTATTTGATTCATTTTTTTTTATGGACGAAAGGATGATGACATTATTTTTAACTTTTGAAAAGCAACTTCTAGCACGAATATTATTTTGGAAATTTTTAATTTTATCTTTTAGCATTCGTATGAATAATCTATATTCTTGGATGATGAGATGATGATATCTCTAAAATGAAAACATAGGATTTTTTTTATTTTTTTTTAAAAAAAAATAATTAAAATTTAGGGATTAAACATAATCTAACTTAGTTTATGAAAATATTTATAAAAAAAAGTTAAAAATAAAAAATATTTACAAAAGTAGCCTAAATTATACTAGTGTTCTTAACTTAAAAAGAATTCTTGTACTTGGAGTTATATAAGTAACGCAAAACATTAAGATCTTAACCGGATTGATTTTGATAGCAAAACTAAAAGAACACAATAAAACGTAAGTAGATTACATTTGTAATGTCCCACATTACCATTAAGGGTATTTTCGTAATTTTCTATTATTGTTTGTTTGTTATGATTGTATAATTAGAGAAGTTCATTTCATATATTAACAATTTATTGATTTGTATTTAGTTATTTGTCCATTAGAAGAGTCAAATGTTTATGCATAAAAGGTTAATTAACTAAGGATGTAGCTTTAAATTGGAAGTATGATGTGGTTACTTATAAGTATAGTGAATTGTAACTTTTACCATAAGTTGTATTATTTTATAAAATATTTTACTACAAGGTAATAAAAGAAGTAAACTATAATTCTTGACATTTGCATTCCATCTTTTATCCTAGTCAAAGTAAGTAGACAAAAGAGGAGGAAAATAGTCAATCTTAGTTATTAAGTTCTTTAATCTTAGTAAATTTTTCTTAAGACATCTTTTAGACTTTCACCCAAGGGTCATTAGGAATTTATGTGGGTGAGTTGAAGAGCCAAAAGACATGTTGTAAGATCTCTTGGATGTTCATACAAAGAGAAGGGGAAACACTTGGTTGCTTCAAATTCCAATGAACTTTACTCTTAAGTTCTATGTGTCCTTTCATTGTCATTCCAAAATTGTCTAAAGAAATCTCCAAGGTTTTCTCTCTAGCACCTATTCTAATTCTGTAAATCTCATCTTGAGAAAGGATCACTTGTTTTCCAAGTTGTTTCAAGTGTTGTTCTTGGATTTTACAAGATCGTTCATCGGTTGCACCAAATCGGTAAGAAATGAGTTGTTTTCCATCTAGTTTCGTAGTGATTCTTTCTTGATATTTTTCATAGATCCTAAACATGTTCATACCTATCTTTTTCTAAGGTATTACAGCATCATTGGAATCTAATTAGTTGCTGGAAATTTTCCTCCATTCATCGTTTACGGTAGAGAGGAATAACACACCATCGGTAAGCCTCTTTTTCTCTGTTGTTTGAAATCGTTTAGGGGTTCTCATGGAAAATTTTAGGTGTTGTTTTAGATCTAAAAAGTGTTGATTTTGGGGCTGAAAATCAGAATTAAAATGCTTAAAAAACAATCTTTAAAATTGCTCTAAAATGGTGTTTATCGGTTTACGCTATTTCCTAGTTCTAGCTCGAAATTGATTGATATAGAAGTTTAATTACATTTGTTTTGAATTTTTTTTATCATGTCCAGTAGCATAAAGTAAGCTTAAATATATTTTCAAGGAGTTCAAATTAACTTTCATGATCATATTTTCATAGGGCTTAAAATCGGTAAAAAAACTAGTATAATTTGTGTTTTCAATTTTTAATGAATTCTATGTAGTAAATTATTTTAATGTATTTTTTATCTATAAATCAGAGCCTAATATGTTCACAAAAAGTATCTTATGAGTTTTGAATATTAATTTTATGATTAATTATAACTATGGGAATTAATATGCAAATTAGGTTAGCTAGTAAAGTTAGTGTGTTTTAGCTAGTGAATGAAGTTTCTTTAGCAAAACTAAATTTAAGTTAGACCTAATTTAATTTGTATCATATGTTATTTAGGAAGCTTTAAAGGATTTAGATTTGAAGCTTGAGGTAAGTGGATTCTATCATAAGTGACCGAATTGATTGTTGTATGGTATAATTGTGATGTTTAATTAATTATTTTATCGTGTTATTGATTCTAAGTAAGTTATATTATATTGTTTGAATATATACTTGATTGATTTGTTGTTTTATGATATTTGATGTTTTGCAAAGTATGTTATGTCATGTTATTTTTGTATAGTTTTATGCTTCACATGATCTATGTTACTATGATTGATTTTGAAGCATGCTTAGGTTCAGTATGACATATATGTGTGTTACATTACATTCATGGAGTCAAGTAAAGTAGAGTCATGGAGTTAGGGAAGAATATGCTATGCAAGAAATACCCAAATTAAGCAGTTATGTTATGCAGCTAGATGTATGATATGACAAGTATGGTTTCTGCTAACGGGCTGAGCCCTAGGAAACAAAATTAGTTCATGTTAATGATATTCATAAGGGGCAATTACCTTATAAATATTACATGCGGAATTGACGGTCATGGTATGGGGTATTTTTGCTTAGCATGGCGCCAAATCAAGGATATAAGTATGTATGTAAGAATATGTAAGCAAGTACAAGTATGTTAAGGTAGATTGTTTCATGGTCTACATGTTAGGATGTGATATGCAAGCATGTAAGCATGTTGTGTGTGTTTGAGCATGAAGGTTCCTTATGATAGGAACCACTTACAAGGTATTTTTATACTACCTCTCGTGGTTTTATATTTTTCAGATAACCCTGTAGATGATGGTGAATTCATTGAGCATGATCTTGGCATTGAAGAGGAAGAACCATGAGATGTGCCCGAAATTTTAAGTTTAATGATTTATGATCACAACTTTAGTTTATGTCTATTTTATTTATAGACACTGTTTTATAATTTCCGCTGCTATAGATAAACTTTAAGTTTTATTTAAGTTGTTAAGACTTATGATTATGGAATTTAGATTTTTATTTAAAAAGAAAATTATGCGTTATGAGTAATTATCCCATTTTAAGTTAATTAATTATATAGAAAATTTGGGGTCATTACAACATTTGTATTTTTTCTAAAAAAAAAAAAAATTTACAACAAATCTGAAAATGAACTGATTTTTGTTTTGGGGTTAAAAATGACTAACAATTTAGTCCTAAACTAACAATTTAGTGACTAAACTTTAGTTGGTAACAATTTAGTCTCTATACTTTTAATTAGGTAACAATTTAATCTTTAAAATTTTATATATAACAATTTAGTCTAAAATTTGTAATGATTAAGTCTTTTATCATATCAAACTAAACATAACTCAATTGGTTTGTGTCCTTCACTAAGAGGTTATGAGTTAAATCCCCGCATGATTTAAAATACCTTTTCACAAAAAAAAAAAACTCTATCATAAAAAAATTTCATTAAAATTAAGTGTCAATTTTTAGTATTTAACAACTTAAGTCATTTGGTCTCTAATCACTTTATTGATCTCCATATGTGAGAAATCTTGACGTTTTTTTTTTTTAATAATATTGTTGTTTTCGAAACTTTTTATAAAGATATTGTAGAACAATAGTTCCAACTTTGATGATCTTTATCTTTCGATATACAACTCAAAAAATAGTTAACTAGATATCAAATTGAAGCTCTATGTGTTAGCTTTCCAACCATACATTTTTTTTTGAAATTTTTGTATACCTGAATATAATAATATCGATTTTTTTAATGCACACTCCTCAAAATACTATTTTCTCGTATATGCAAATCGTCTTTTGAAAAGACGAGTTTGCTTGCATCAGAAGATATAAAAACTGCTATATTTTTAAAAATAGTTTGAAACATGCAATATTTTTATAAATAGTTTTGAAAATTGCAATATTAAAAAAAACCGTTAAGAAGTCTCATTAAATCTTAACAATATTTTTCATAACATAAGCTTGATAAAAAATCATTAAAAATTATAAAATAGATGGACTAAATTGTTACAAACTAAATTTCATAGAATAAATTGTTTCGTTTCATGAAAGTTTAAGGGCCAAAAATATTTTTTTTAACCTAGATAGGTTGTTTACCACAATTTTTGTCAAATTTTATCGGTTGAATTGTCCTAATAAACAGATTTCCAGGGCATGTTTGGTAACGTTTTCATTTCTTGTTTCATGTTCTTGTTTCTCATGTTTTAAGAAACAGACTTGTTTAATAACTATTCTCGTTTAAAAAAAAAAAAGCAAAATTTGAGAAGTATAAAAATTTGTTGCCAAAGCGAGCATAGCTCAGCTGGCCTATGTATGAGTTGACGGCCACGAGGTCTGTGGTTCGAATCCCCCAACCCCCAATGTACTCAAAAAAAAAAAAAAAAAAAAAAAATTTGTTCCTCTTTGATTCGTTTCTCTTATTATTATTCCGTTCCTTTTATAACACGCTTCTTTTTACGTATTATTTTAATTTTGATATTGATATATTATTTGTATTTTGAATTTTATATTTTGCAAAATATATATTTATATATTATTTAAATTTTTACTACACTTAACCAATTATGTACTTAAAAAAAAAAAAGGTTAGAATTTAATAAATTTCAATTTTGCTCACTAAAACATGCATTTAATCTCATTTTAATATTTCACAACCACAACATTTACAAAATTATATAATTGAGTTGAATCGGAGTCGACATCATTTACGACGGAATGACTCGAGTAAGAGATGATGACATTGCATATCAAATTTAGGCAACATTTTGAAGGATAATAACAATTTTATTATTGTTGTTAGTTCTTCGAAAGACTTATTTTTATTAGATCAGGTAAGTTTTGAATAATTATTTTTTATATATTTTAATGCATGTTATATTTTTTTTTATATTATGTATACTAAATTCTATTTAAACTCTAAAAAGAGAAAGAATAAAGACAAAAAAAAAAAAGAAATAGTCGTTTTTTTTTCTTCAAGAAACAAAAAACTTGAGTAGTTAGCAAACATATTCTTGTTTTTAGTTCTAAAAGAAAAAAAAAATTAAAAACTAAAAAAAAAAAAAAAAAAATGTCAACTACAATAGCTTAAATTGAGGAGTGCAACTTGAAAAATAGCTAACTCAATTATTTTGTTGAAAAATTACTCATTTTTATATATTTAGAATAATATTTACTATGTGTTTGATATTTACCATGTGTTTGGATGAAACTACCTTGTAAAAACGTTGGAACAACTCAAACTGATTTATTTAGAGAGAATGATAAGAAAAAATAAGAATTTATTCAGAGAAAATCCTAGTAAAAATAATAAAAAATTAAGATATGGTCAAAATAAGCATAACAACCATCAATTAAATGGAAACAGGTAAACAAAATTCAATAAAATCTAATCTGGAATATTAATTATTTTTTAACTAAAATTTTCATAGGCAGTTGTGAAAAAAATGATAATAACGGTGCTCTCGATAATGTCTAATGTGTGTATATATTCGTAGTTACATGTACATGTAAGTATATCATATGGAGTATATGTGTGTATATACATAAGCTATTAATTGGAGTATATGTGTAGAGAGAATGATAAGAAAAAATAAGAATTTATTTAGAGAAAATCCTAGTAAAAATAATAAAAAATTAAGATATGGTCAAAATAAGGATAACAACCATCAATTAAATGGAAACAGGTAAACAAAATTCAATAAAATCTAATCTGGAATATTAATTATTTTTTAACTAAAATTTTCATAGGCAGTTGTGAAAAAAATGATAATAACGGTGCTCTCGATAATGTCTAATGTGTGTATATATTCGTAGTTACATGTACATGTAAGTATATCATATGGAGTATATGTGTATATACATAAGCTATTAATTGGTGAACGTACATGTAAGTATAACATAGGCGGTAAGAAAATTACATAAGCAATTAAATTTTCATTTTTATAAAAACTAAAATGTTTATAGACAATTGTAACAAAATTATAAAAAATGGCGCCCTCGATAACTTCTAGTATAGGTATATATTCGTAGTTACATCTATAACAACGTACATGTAAGTATATCATATGAAGTATATACGTGTATATAAACCATAAGACATTACTCTGTGAGCATTGAACAAATGATACTACAAAAACTTAAAATGTCCATAGAAGGTTGTAAGAAAATTATAAAAATGAGTGTCCTCGATAACTTCTAGTGTGAGTATATATTCGTAGTTACATCTATAACAATGTACATGTAAGTATATCATATGAAGTATATGCGTGTATATACACGATAAGTCATTAATCCGTGAGCATTAGACAAATGATACTAAAAAAAAATTAAAATTGATATGCATGTTGAGTTTACTCGGGAAAACGTTCAATCAATTGTATCATTACCTGCAACATTGAATTAGGAGATTTGCAAATCTTCCATCTTCCAAATCGATTTGAAACAATCATCTATTATCAATTTTGAAACCCTCTACCTTGAAAAAAAACAATCTACCTCAACCTTCTACATCGTTAAATGCTTGAATTAAGCTGAAAATTTCAACTCTCAAAACCTTCTATGACGTATTTTTAGAGTGAGTAAGGATCTTCATCTTCCTCAACTTTCGTCTTTGTACATTGTCTTCGTTTCAACTTTGAAAATTGAAAAAAAAATATATATATGAATCTAAGAGTTGTTAGCGGGATGGGTGAGACTTTTTTTTTTTCTTTCAAAATTCATGCATCTGATTGTTAGAAATTAAAAAAAAAAATTAAAATTGATTATGTGGGTTGTCAATAAATAAACGTATATACCAAGATATAATTAGGATAAAAATTGTCAACTTCATTCTCTAAAATATTGATAATCATTCGATGAAAATATAAAAATTTATCGACTAATTTTGTTCTTTATTCTTAGTTATTGTTGAGAATCAATAAAAAAAAACACCAAACCAAAACGGAAACGTTTGACACAATAAGCTAATCTAACCCACTTGAAGCAGATGGGTTTAGGCTTTCAGTTGGGCCCAAAACTATGCCATTCCTCATCTCTCTAGGCCTAGTTTATAATGAGGAAAGAACTAATCAAAATTAACAAAAATGGCTAAATTAAAGATGTGAAATTGAAAAGAAAAAAAAAATCTAAAAGTTTCAAATATTGTAAAAATTGCTATTTGCAAAATTCTTCAGATGTTATTATTGTTACTCCAATAAACTCACATGTATGTTCTACTTAACTAAACTGAGTATAGCTCAATTGGTATAAGATTGTATCCCTGATTATGAGGTCATGAGTTTAATCTTTACATTAATTTAATTTTTTTATAATAAAAAATATGTTCTATCGTGATTTGAGTGATACCCAATTGAATCAACTAATTTATTGGTATAAGTATACAAATAGCCACTTTATAACTATGATTTTATATTATCGTTCAAAGTTCCTATTTTATAAAATTGAAAAAATTGACTAATATTTTAAGATTTTTAATGTTTTATATTAATATCCCTCTAATAATTTAATAAAGTAAAATAACTCAAATAACTCATTTAAGGGAAAAAAAAATTGAAATCCTAAAATTCACATTAATCACGTCTCTCCTCATTAAATTTTTCATCTCTCTCCTCATTAAAATCATCATCTTCCTCCTAATAATCAGACTTAAAACAATTATATCCGCAATATATATTTATATATAAAATATATAAGGTGAGTATATAAAAAAAATACATATATTTTCTTTAAAAAATACAAAATATTTATATGTATATATTAATATATATGATGAGTATATATAAAAAATACATATAGTTTATAGGAAATAAATACATATTATATAGGACTGGTTGCACAAACAACAATCAAACCCAAAATAATTGCAAATTTAGCAAAGTTTAAGACATTTTGCAAATATGGCAAAAAAAAATGAGTGACTATCACTAATAGACTTTATCGTTGGTATATGACTATCACTAATAGACTTCTATCATTGATAGACTATTATCTCTCACAAAATTTTATAAAAAAGACTAGTATCAGCGATAAACTTCTATCAGTGATAGAAATTGTCATATAGCAAAAAAAATTAAAAAAAATGTTATATTTTTAATTATTTTAATCTAAATTGACATGTATTACAATTTCCCTATTATATATACACATAGTATATACTCATATATATATTTTTTTTGACAACATATGGGAGTGAGGGATCGAACCTACGACCTCATAGTCACTAGTCTATACATCATGTCAGTACATACTCATATATATATATATATATATATATATATATATATATGTGAAGAGTATATATAAAAAATACATATATTTTCTAAAAAATAAATATAAATGATCTAGAAGTATATGTGCCGTATATATGAATATATACTAATATATGAAGTATATATATATATATACATATATTTTTGCAGGAAAAAATTACAATGTTAAAATTAATGTAAATCATGTGTAACAATTATGAAAATAATACTGTCAATTTTTTTTTTGTTGTGAAATGAAAAAAATGAAGAGGATAAATGACAATAGAGAGAGTGAAAATTCTATGAAAGAATTAAAATTAATGTAATTTGGAAGATTAAAATCGAAAGAAAAAAATCATATAAAATAATGTTATGTAAATGTAAAAAAAAAAAAATAGAGACAAAATTGATATTTATTATACTATTGTAATTTAAGACACAAATAGAAAGAGAAAATGAAAGAGAAAATGAATATTATTACGGTAGGACAGGCATTAAGTAAAAATAATAAAAAAATTAGAAATAAAAATTATAACAAATAGGTCATTTCAGACAATTTCTTTAATTTATCGTAGAGAGATTTACAATACTTCAAATTAAAAAAAAAAAAAAAAAAAAAAACAGATTTAACATATTTGTTCTCGACAAAAAAAAAAAATTAAAATAAATGTTCGAATTTTCCCTACTACGTAGTGTTGAATCAAAGAACGTTCATTTTATTTATTTTTTCTCCTTCCCTCTCCTCGCCTCCTTCGCATCACAAACTTATTATATGAGATTAACTTTACACTTTTCTATATTGCATGCTTATTTAATTTCTCTCTTTTAATCATGTGATGATCTAATTTTTATAGTTCTCAACATTTAAATAGATTATAGATTTGGTAGCAACTTGAACATAACTTAACTAGTCAATACATTATATCATTAATCTAATTAAGATCAAAAGTTTGAATCCACGACCTTCAAATATTGTTGAACGTAAAGAAAATGATTATAGAATTTGTAATTAAAAGGTTTGTGTGGGTGTTGATGCCAGCGGACAGGAGAAAGTCGCATGTCCTTCACGTAATTCAACCGTAGAATTTGTTAATTCAGGGACGAAGTGACCCACAAAATAAAGAGTGAGAAAAAATATGGTATAGTGTCTGTCATAGTAGCTCCATTGCTTAAGTCAATATCAGAATTTATTAGTAGCAAGCTTTAGGTGTGAGTGAATAGACCAAAGTTATCTTACTTTCATCTCAAGTTCTTTTTTTTTTTTTTAGGTTGAAGATTCAATCTTCATATTGTATTAAAAAAAACTTAATGATTGAAAGCCACTGTAACATTAATACATAATTAAAAACAAAGAATAAAGTTATGTTCATCAGTCAGATTAAACAATTGTTTTTTTTTTTTTTTTTTTTTTTTTTTTTTTTTTTTTTTTTTTAATTATTATGGTTAAGATGTAACATTCTAGGGCTCCACATAAATCCTTTTTATTAATCAGTGTCGCCAAAATTCCAAATGAATTAGCTTGTGTCTCATGTGAAAAAGTACTGAAATAAGTAATTTAATAAAATAAGCTTTTCCTGAAGCATCTTATTCCTCCACCAAACTTCTTAAATACAATAAATACATATCAATAAGAAAAATTAATTTAAAAAAACCAGAATTTTATCTTTGCTTTCTTACTTTATAACATAAGTGACATTGATGACGACAATCGTTTGATTATTTAATGTAAATTAAAAAAAAAAAAAAATGAAAGGATTGAGAAAATCTTCCATATTTAACATTTAATCATATGTGTTAAACCGAACATAACTCAGTTGACATAAAAATATGTCATCGACCAGTTGGTCTGATGTTCGAATCTCCATTCTTAAATTTCACTAAAAAAAAAAAAAAAAATCTTAATAATATGATAATATAAATTATTTGGAAGTTTTTTTTTTTATTATTATTTTAAAAAAAATCATTAAAGTAAATGATCTCTTTAATTATTATTGTGAAAATAAAAGTGGCACGCATTTTCTTTTTACATTGCAAAAATATCAAATTACTTATGTATTAAAAAGAAAGAAAAAAAAACCACAAAGTTCATGGAATTTGGAATACCCTCTCTCGGAGTAGATAATCTTAATTATGTGTCTACAACAAACTATTATATTTTGACATAAAATTGTCATCAATCATTACCTTAATTAAAATATATTTATATAAAAAAAAACATTATATATTATCTTAAAAATAATTCTACTTTAAAAACACATTATTCATGAAAATATTTTAAAAAAATATAGAATCCTTTTTAGTATTCTCCTTCTCAAAATGAAGGATGGTCAATCTTTTTATTTTTTAAAAGATAAATTTCGAGATTTTTTTATTTTAATTTATTTAACATTGAAAGATAGAAACCTAACACCTCATAGTCACTAGTTTATCCATCATGTCATGTGAGTTGAGTTATGTTCTTGACATAAATTTTGAGGATTGAATTAAAACTCCGAACTAATAAATGTATTGATTAAAATTCAAAATTTTCATAAATATATCAAATTTCATTTAAAAAACGTTAATTTAAAGGTGTGAAAACTTACAATTATAACAATTAAATTCTTAAATAACAATTAAATTCTTAAACTTTCATGAGTGAATCAATTGTATGAAGGAAAAAAATTAAAGTTTAATTGATAAAATTATAAGTCACAATTATAATTTTTTTTTTTACAAAGGTATTTAATTAATGCGGGGATTAAACCCCTGATCGCTTAGCCACGAGCACAACCCTTATGTCAATTGAGTTATACTCGGTTTGGCGACAATTATAAATTTACCCATATTGAAAAACATTTTTTTTCAAAGAGATGATAAGATTTTAACTTATACAATTATTAGTTTAGATTTTAAGAGATTAAACCCCAAATTTTAAGAGTATAAATTATTATTTTTAATTGGGAGAAGAATTAAGAACATTTTTTAATTGGGGTATAAAAATGCAAATATGACAATTTTCTATCACTGATAGTAGTCTATCGTTGATAGTAATTTATCACTGATAGTAGTCTATCACCTCAGTTTGTTGGTGACTATCACTAATAGCCATATATCAACGATAATAGTCTATCAGTATAGTCACTGATTTTTTTGCCAAATTTACAAAATATTTTAAATTTCATTATATTTGTTATTATTTTAGGTCTGATGGCTATTTACGTCTGTCCTTTATAATTATTTTTTTTTAATATTTTATTTCGATTGTATTATATAAACTTATTATATTTATATTTATAAAACTAATTTTGTGTCATCTAATTTAATCCTTTTTATGGGCTTAGTTTAAAAAATATCTTTCAACTTTTAAAAATTACAAAAATACTTATGAACTGTGAAAAACGTTTCAAAAATGCCTTTACTGTTAACAACACTTAGAATTTTGCCATAAACAGTTAAATTCTAACTTGTACTTGTGTGATATGAAAAAAATGAAAACGTGGACGTCTGAGGTGTTAGAAATTAAACCATGAAAATAATTTTATTTTATAGATTCAAAAAATCAGAGAATAGAACCAAACTAGGACAAAATCGATGAAGAATTATTAGGTGTCCACGTTTTCATGATTTTTTTAACATCTCGTACGTCTACATTTTCATTTTCATCATGTCAAACATATACAAATTAGAATTTAACCGTCCACAAAAATTATGAGTATTGTTAACAATTAGGGCATTTTTTAAACATTTTTTTTCTTTCTATTTCAAAAGTATTTTTAAGGCTTTTAAAAGTTTAGGGATATTTTTGAAATGGAACCATAATCCATGGATACATATATATATATATATATATATATATATATATATATATATATTTGTTGGGTTTTATGTCCTAAAACTCGTAGTTTGTAAACTGTTTGAATGTAAATGTAAATATTATATTTCAATAAAGTTGTTATTGAATTTTAGTGAATTGTGTTTGTATTAACCTATACCAATAACTAACACCCATGGCTGTAGTGTGAGTACTTGAACTTCATGTGTGACATGATTGTGAATCAAGTTCAAGTAGACAGCCAAAATGGTCTATAGTATAGGGATAAGGCTGGGTACCTTATCCTGGGGACACTATTGGACGCGGCTCACTTTGTATAGTACAAAACGATGTGATTCGAATCGTTTCATGTAGAGACATGTGAGTGAGGGCGTCCTGTGCAATGAGTTTGCACAAGACCGAACCAAGAAATAAAATCGCTCTTTCTTTATAACACCGTTTACTGTAAAGACCGATTTTTTTCATTTGATGACTTAGGTAACTCGGTCTTAATCCTGAGCTTACTATGAACTCCTGTTTATTCAACCTTATCCTTTGATTTGTACGGGTGAGAGTGGCCAGATTGCCGACTCAATATGCCTACCATCTTGGGGATAAGATTGAATAAGTGGCTGGGGACATAGTTGTAGCAAGATTGGAGTTCACTCCTACCCGCTTTATGGGTTAGTAGAGAGGTTGTTCCCTTAAGTGCTGACTCCAGGTCTTGAACATTGGGCCCATCCTCTCCTGATCAGGGAGGAATCTGATTTGATGGTTGGACCACAAATCAATTGTTCATTAGAGGTGTCAGTGGTACTTAAGGAACAAGATATAATACAGGGGTTAAACGGTATAAATGACCCGTTGTGATTATGAACGACCTGTGAAGGATCGACTTACTGATGATAGTTATATCAACAAGACACAATATATCTACAGTGAGGAGAGTGCAGCCCTTGGACTTTAGTGGAGTCTCCGGGGGTTAACGAATGTTGGTTAGTTCGGTTGAAAGAGTTTTGACCGGATAATCTCGTATCGTTGGAGCTCATGATCTGTAGGTCCTTACGGTTCTCCTGGCTAGCTCGGATAAAGCCATGAAACAATATAAAAGAAAAGAAAAGAATTTGAATCGTTCAAATTCGGGTTTGTGGAAGAAGGATAGACATATTTAAATATGATTTAAATATGGCATCGGCCTGAAACATGAATGAGATTCATGTGAAAAAAGTCGGTTTTTTCTGAAAAACCGAGTTTAGTTATATTATTTAATCAATATTTGATATTGAATTAAATAATATTTATTAATTAAAAAGTTTAATTAATAATTATATATATTTTTTATTTATTAAAATGTTTAATAAATAAAATTATTATTATTTTTAATAATAATAATAATTATATATATATATATATATATATATATATATATATATGTGTCTTGCTGCATGCAAGACACATGTTGAAGAAATATATATATGAGAGTTGGGCTGATGAGAAAACAGAAGAGATTTTGATAAGAAATTGAATTTGATTCAATTAAATGAACAGGGGTATACGAATTCATTTTTTGAATTCTCTCTCTCTATCTCTTCTTCTTCCTTCGGCAGCTCTCTGTAAAGAAGAAAAATTGTTTTTCTTCTGTGAGCTTCTTCCCTCTTTTCTTGAATTAAAGGAGTCCCACCACTCCGTTTCTCGGCCTGAGGATAGCGGGACTACCGTGGGTGGTCCACGAACGTTTCGTGAGAAGGCTCGGTGAGCTCGTGAGGAGCTTCTGACGGTGAATTTGGAGAATTACGAACGACAAGGGTATGTGTTCTAACTTCTCTTTTTCATCGCTTTTGCATGTTTCCGTTTTGTTTAAATTGATGAAATTAGAGTGTCTATGATCCAAATTCGCTTCCGCTGCGTGCCATGGGCGCTCCATCAATTGGTATCAGAGCGTTTTTGGCCACTCAATTTCAATCAATTTAAGTTATGGTGGGTTTTATTTAGAAATTGTTTCTGAATGGAATTCTAAAGTGAATATCGATTTTGGCATAGTTTCTTTTGAATTTCATTATTTGTAATTGCCCGAGAATGTATGGGCTTTAATGTATGCTAAAGAGTCTGTATTTTTTAGAGTCATTAGAGTCCATATAGGGTTCTTTGTGAAAGAATTTTTGAGTTTGAAACTCGCCGAAATGTTCGGTGTAATTTCAAACTTGTTCTGGGCAATACGAGGAGAAATTCAAAGAAATTTTTGGCCGAAGCGTTCGGAGGAAGCAAGTTGGTCAAAGGCGGTGCGAAGAGTTCGAAGTCCGCTCAAGACGTGGCTTGTTATTCAAGCTTGTAATAAATTAGTTATTGCTTGCTAAATGCCAAAATCGATCCACTTTAGTGTGTTTAATTAATTATGCATTGCGAATGTATGTTTTAATTAAATTCCATGTTTGTATGTGCATAACGTATGCCATATAGATTTAAAATCCCACCGTAGGAAGCATGCTTCATGCATTGGTAATATGTTATAAGTGTTATAATATATCGTATGCATTTTTGGCAATTCATGAATTTTGATATAAAAGTTATATTAATTCATGAATTAGTTGTTGTTAATTTAATAGAATAATTGATATAAGTGTTATATTAATTATGAAATTAAATATACAACATAGGTTGCCATAGTTTTATGCACATGGTATGTTATAAGTGTTATAATGTATAGGATGCATGTTTATTCATGAGTATTAATATAAGAGTTATATTAATTCATGAATTAGATGTTGTTTGCTTAATAGAATAATTGATATAAGTGTTATATTAATTATGAAATTAAACATCCAACATTAGATGCATTTTGTTTGTTATAAGTGTTATAATGTATAGGATGCATGCTTAATTCATGAGAATTGATGTAAGTGTTATATTAATTTATGAATTAGGAGTTGTATATTTAAAAACATAATTGATATAATTGTTATATTAATTATGAAAGTAAATATTCAACTTGTCGTGCCTTAGTGATGCATGTTTGAGAAGCATGTAGAAGTTTGTTGTAGTAAGTCTTAGTTTTGCAAAGCGTTGTAAAATTGGAATAGACTTTTAAAATCTATAACAAAGACAAAGGCATGCTCACTTAGGGTTGAATGTATCGTTCCGTTTCATTAGATGAATAGGTCGATATCTTGTAAATGCTAAGGTTACAAGAAACTCACCCGGGGACATCCTGTTCGAGGTTGGAGGTATTTAAGCTGACGGTTTACGGAACACCTCCTACCTGGGGACCATCCGGTACTTGAGTAAAGTTAACCCGGCTTTATGAGCATGCGTGAGTGGTGTGAGGTAATAAAATGTTTATCACCTAGACATCATAGGTAAAAGTTTGTTTTACCTAGACTTAGGCCTTATTGTCTTAGCCGGATAATGCCTGAGTAATTTACCCATTCCGTCTTAAAATACTTAGTAGAGGTGTTGAGAAGGTATATATGATATGTCCCTCTCCTCCTACGTTCTCTGTCAAGTTCACACCGTGAGAATTATGCTCGGCCTCGTGATGTCAATAGGGCATCCCCATTCGGATGGTATTTGCATAATTCAAGAGCAAGGTGAATGGAGAAAGTATTTATAGTAAGTGGGAGAAGGAAGTATGTCAATACATCCTGCGGTCTCCTCCATTGGATTGAACCGTGAGATTCCTATGTTCTGCCTGCTAGGTGCCCACAAGTGGTACCGATCCATTCGGAGGGCCGTTTCATAGGAATCGGAACATCTCAATCACCATTTATGGATAAAGAAACATAGAGCCATTCCCAACTTTGACATTTCCATTCGGTTGCATCGTTGGGGCCGCCCTATGAATTCTAAAAATGGAGGGTCACACTTACGAGATTTGCTAAGGAGTTAGTAAATCTTGACCAAACAGCGATAACTAAGATGCTATAGGAATATGAGATATTCTGGTATTAGCATTTAGTCAAGAATGTCTTGATTCAGTGAAGGAATGCTTGACTGCCCCTCGGTAGCGACCATTCTGACCCACTGAAGTATCGTTGCAGTTTAATAATGAGTTTTGGGTACATTATTATTCTTTGCTAAATTCTTGATTGGTGTGTAAATTAGGTTAAAATCTTTTCACTAATATTTATTCATTCTCTTTTCAGCATGTCTAGCTCTTTTATTCACTTACTAGCTTCCGATAAGTTAACCGGCGATAACTACGCGACCTGGAAATCGAACTTGAATACGATTCTCGTTCTAGATGATCTCAGGTTCGTCTTATCAGAGGATTGTCCTCCCCTTCCTAGCTCGGATGCGACTCGAACTGTTCGAGAAGCATATGATAGATGGACAAGGGCTAATGATAAAGCCCGAGTCTATATCTTAGCCAGCATATCTGATGTGTTAGCTAAGAAGCACGAGGAAATGGTTTCTGCTAAAGAAATCATGTCTTCATTACAGGAGATGTTTGGACTTCCGTCCTCATCGGTCTGTCATGAAGCCCTCAAATTCGTTTACAACTCTCGCATGAAGGAGGGAACCTCTGTTAGGGAGCATGTCCTTAACATGATGGTC
Organism: Herpetospermum pedunculosum; assembly: GCA_028017165.1. Classification (NCBI taxonomy): domain Eukaryota; kingdom Viridiplantae; phylum Streptophyta; class Magnoliopsida; order Cucurbitales; family Cucurbitaceae; genus Herpetospermum; species Herpetospermum pedunculosum. Next base: position 60,452,285 of record CM051525.1, read on the forward strand.
CACTTCAATGTGGCGGAAGTAAACGGAGCTATTATAAATGAGTCAAGTCAAGTAAGCTTTATCTTGGAATCTCTTCCGAAGAGTTTCCTTCAGTTCAGAACCAATTTGGTAATGAACAAAATAAAGTATAATTTGACTTCTCTCCTCAGCGAGCTACAGACTTATCAGTCCCTACACACTTCTAAAGGAAAAGAGAAGGAGGCAAATGTTGTCACTTCTAGGAAATTCCAAAAGGGGTCGTCTTCTGGGAATAAGTCTGAACTTTCTTCTATTAAGAATAAGAGTATTCAAAAGAAGAAGAAAGATAAAAGGAAGGGAAAAGCACCTGCTACTGCTAAGAGCAAGAGTAGATCTGCAGACAAAGGAAAATGTTTCCATTGTGGTGTAGATGGGCACTGGAAACGGAATTGCCCAAAGTATCTTGCAGAGAAAAAGGCTGAGAAAGAAAGACAAGGTAAATATGATTTACTTGTTGTTGAAACATGTTTAGTAGAACATGATTGTCATACCTGGATACTTGATTCAGGAGCTACTAACCATGTTTGTTCTTCTTTTCAGGAAACTAGTTCTTGGCAGCCACTTTCTCGCGGTGAGATAACTCTCAGAGTTGGAACTGGAGAGGTTGTCTCAGCTGAAGCAGTGGGAGCTGTGAAGTTGTTGTATAAAGATAGTTTCATTTTACTAGAAAATGTACTCCTGGTTCCTACCTTCCAGAGGAATCTTGTATCTATATCTTGTTTGTTAGAACAGTTGTATAAAGTATCTTTTGTTCATAATGAAGCGTTCATTAGCAAAAGAGGTGTACGTATTTGTTCTGCGAAACTTGAAAACAACTTGTATGTGTTAAGACCAACCGAAGCCAAAGCTATTTTGAACACTGAAATGTTTAAAACAGCTGAGACTCAAACTAAAAGGCAGAAACTTTTGTCCAAGTACTTATCTTTGGCACTTAAGACTAGGCCACATTAATCTCAATAGGATTGGGAGATTGGTTAAGAGTGGTCTGCTAAATCGTTTAGAGGACAACTCTTTACCGCCATGTGAGTCTTGTCTTGAGGGCAAGATGACCAAACGATCTTTTTCTGAAAAAGGTCACAGGTCCAAAGAACCTCTAGAAATCGTGCATTCGGATCTCTACGGTCCTTTGAATGTCAAAGCACGAGGAGGGTATGAATATTTCATCAGTTTCATTGATGATTATTCGAGGTACGGTTATCTTTATCTAATGCATCATAAGTCCGAAGCTCTTGAAAAGTTCAAAGAGTATAAGGCAGAGGTTGAGAACACATTAGGTAAATCGATAAAAACACTCCGATCAGATCGAGGTGGAGAGTATATGGATTTAAGATTCCAGGACTATATGATAGAACATGGAATAGTATCTCAACTCTCAGCGCCAGGAACACCACAGCAGAATGGTGTGTCCGAGAGGAGAAATAGAACCCTGTTAGACATGGTTCGATCTATGATGAGTTATGCTCATTTGCCTAGTTCGTTTTGGGGATATGCAGTAGAGACTGCAGTATATATTTTGAACATGGTTCCCTCTAAGAGTGTTTCTGAAACACCTTATGAGTTATGGAGAGGGCGTAAAGGTAGTTTACGTCACTTCAGGATTTGGGGGTGTCCGGCACATGTGCTAGTACCCAATCCAAAGAAATTGGAACATCGTTCAAAATTGTGCCTATTTGTAGGTTACCCCAAGGAAACGAAAGGTGGTCTATTTTATGATCCTCATGAGAACAAGGTACTAGTATCGACTAATGCCACGTTCTTAGAGGAAGACCACATGAGAGATCATAAACCGTCGAGCAAAATTGTTTTGTCCGAATTTTCCAGGAAAGCTACAGACGGATCAACAAAGGTTGTTGATCAGGCTGGTCCTTCTCAAGAGTTGAGAAAGCCTCGACGCAGTGGGAGGGATGTAAGACAGCCTGACCGCTACATCGGCTTGTCTGAAACTCAAGTCGTCATACCAGATGATGGCGTTGAGGATCCATTGACCTTTAAACAGGCAATGAATGATACAGACAAGGACCAGTGGCTTAAAGCCATGGATCTCGAAATGGAGTCTATGTACTTCAATTCGGTCTGGGATCTTGTAGACCAACCAGATAGTGAAAGACCTATCGGTTGCAAGTGGATCTACAAGAGAAAACGAGACCAAGCCGGTAAGGTGCAAACCTTTAAGGCTCGACTTGTGGCAAAAGGTTATTCCCAAAGAGAAGGGGTGGACTATGAAGAAACCTTTTCTCCTGTTGCCATGTTAAAGTCGATTAGAATACTCTTATCCATTGCTACATTTTATGATTATGAAATCTGGCAAATGGATGTCAAGACTGCCTTTCTGAATGGTAATCTTGAGGAGAGTATCTATATGGCTCAACCAGAGGGATTCATACTTCAGGGTCAAGAGCAAAAGGTTTGCAAGCTTAATCGATCCATTTATGGGTTGAAGCAAGCATCTAGATCCTGGAATATAAGGTTTGATACGACGATCAAATCTTATGGCTTTGAACAAAATATTGACGAACCTTGTGTTTACAAGAAAGTAGTCAATACTGTTGTAGCTTTCTTAGTCTTGTACGTAGACGATATACTACTCATTGGGAATGATGTAGGGTTCCTAACTGACGTTAAGAATTGGCTAGCGACCCAATTCCAAATGAAAGATTTGGGAGAGGCTCAGTTTGTTCTAGGGATTCAGATCATAAGGGATCGTAAGAACAAAGTGCTAGCGCTGTCTCAAGCATCTTATATTGACAAGGTGTTGTCAAGATATTCGATGCAGAATTCCAAGAAAGGTTCACTGCCTTTTAGGCATGGAATTCACTTGTCTAAGGAACAGTCTCCTAAGACACCTCAAGAGGTTGAGGATATGAGACGAATTCCCTATGCATCTGCAGTTGGTAGTCTCATGTACGCTATGTTGTGTACAAGACCCGACATCTGCTATGCAATAGGAATTGTCAGTAGGTTCCAGTCCAATCCAGGATATGATCACTGGACAGCCGTTAAACACGTCCTCAAGTATCTTAGGAGAACGAGAGACTATGTGCTTGTGTATGGCGCGAAGGATTTGATCCTTGCAGGATACACTGACTCTGATTTTCAGACTGATATAGATTCTAGGAAATCTACATCAGGATCAGTGTTCACTCTTAACGGAGGAGCAATAGTATGGAGGAGTATAAAGCAAGGTAGTATTGCTGACTCCACCATGGAAGCTGAGTATGTCGCAGCTTGCGAAGCAGCGAAGGAAGCTGTATGGCTTAGGAAGTTCTTGACAGATTTGGAAGTTGTTCCAAATATGAACTTGCCAATCACCCTTTATTGTGATAACAGTGGTGCAGTGGCAAATTCTAAAGAACCTAGAAGCCATAAGCGTGGAAAGCATATTGAGCGAAAATATCATCTCATCAGGGAGATAGTGCAACGAGGAGATGTGATCGTCACACAGGTAGCCTCGGAGCACAATATTGCTGATCCGTTTACTAAGTCTCTCACGGCTAAAGTGTTTGAGAGACACCTACAAAGTATAGGGCTGCGAGCTGCTCAGTAGGACAGTGGGAGAAACTTTAGATATTTGATATTCTAGTTCTCTCAACCAGCATGTACTCCACTGACGTTTTAGTCCAAGTGGGAGTTTGTTGGGTTTTATGTCCTAAAACTCGTAGTTTGTAAACTGTTTGAATGTAAATGTAAATATTATATTTCAATAAAGTTGTTATTGAATTTTAGTGAATTGTGTTTGTATTAACCTATACCAATAACTAACACCCATGGCTGTAGTGTGAGTACTTGAACTTCATGTGTGACATGATTGTGAATCAAGTTCAAGTAGACAGCCAAAATGGTCTATAGTATAGGGATAAGGCTGGGTACCTTATCCTGGGGACACTATTGGACGCGGCTCACTTTGTATAGTACAAAACGATGTGATTCGAATCGTTTCATGTAGAGACATGTGAGTGAGGGCGTCCTGTGCAATGAGTTTGCACAAGACCGAACCAAGAAATAAAATCGCTCTTTCTTTATAACACCGTTTACTGTAAAGACCGATTTTTTTCATTTGATGACTTAGGTAACTCGGTCTTAATCCTGAGCTTACTATGAACTCCTGTTTATTCAACCTTATCCTTTGATTTGTACGGGTGAGAGTGGCCAGATTGCCGACTCAATATGCCTACCATCTTGGGGATAAGATTGAATAAGTGGCTGGGGACATAGTTGTAGCAAGATTGGAGTTCACTCCTACCCGCTTTATGGGTTAGTAGAGAGGTTGTTCCCTTAAGTGCTGACTCCAGGTCTTGAACATTGGGCCCATCCTCTCCTGATCAGGGAGGAATCTGATTTGATGGTTGGACCACAAATCAATTGTTCATTAGAGGTGTCAGTGGTACTTAAGGAACAAGATATAATACAGGGGTTAAACGGTATAAATGACCCGTTGTGATTATGAACGACCTGTGAAGGATCGACTTACTGATGATAGTTATATCAACAGGACACAATATATCTACAGTGAGGAGAGTGCAGCCCTTGGACTTTAGTGGAGTCTCCGGGGGTTAACGAATGTTGGTTAGTTCGGTTGAAAGAGTTTTGACCGGATAATCTCGTATCGTTGGAGCTCATGATCTGTAGGTCCTTACGGTTCTCCTGGCTAGCTCGGATAAAGCCATGAAACAATATAAAAGAAAAGAAAAGAATTTGAATCGTTCAAATTCGGGTTTGTGGAAGAAGGATAGACATATTTAAATATGATTTAAATATGGCATCGGCCTGAAACATGAATGAGATTCATGTGAAAAAAGTCGGTTTTTTCTGAAAAACCGAGTTTAGTTATATTATTTAATCAATATTTGATATTGAATTAAATAATATTTATTAATTAAAAAGTTTAATTAATAATTATATATATTTTTTATTTATTAAAATGTTTAATAAATAAAATTATTATTATTTTTAATAATAATAATAATTATATATATATATATATATATATATATATATATATATGTGTCTTGCTGCATGCAAGACACATGTTGAAGAAATATATATATGAGAGTTGGGCTGATGAGAAAACAGAAGAGATTTTGATAAGAAATTGAATTTGATTCAATTAAATGAACAGGGGTATACGAATTCATTTTTTGAATTCTCTCTCTCTATCTCTTCTTCTTCCTTCGGCAGCTCTCTGTAAAGAAGAAAAATTGTTTTTCTTCTGTGAGCTTCTTCCCTCTTTTCTTGAATTAAAGGAGTCCCACCACTCCGTTTCTCGGCCTGAGGATAGCGGGACTACCGTGGGTGGTCCACGAACGTTTCGTGAGAAGGCTCGGTGAGCTCGTGAGGAGCTTCTGACGGTGAATTTGGAGAATTACGAACGACAAGGGTATGTGTTCTAACTTCTCTTTTTCATCGCTTTTGCATGTTTCCGTTTTGTTTAAATTGATGAAATTAGAGTGTCTATGATCCAAATTCGCTTCCGCTGCGTGCCATGGGCGCTCCATCAATATATATATATATATATATATTTTTAATAATTTAGCCTTATTTATATCACATGGGATGGTTTCTTTATCTTCCTTCCAATAACCAATAAATGTTTACACTTCATTTGACATTAGGTTATATGTGGTAAGGGGCGGAGTCATGTTGGGACTAGGGATACGTGACCCTCAAATTAAAATTATTAGTTTTATATATTTATATATAAAAGTTTAGAAAATATAACCACATTTTGTATACTTAAATATATAAAATCGAAAAATGTAACAAGAGTTTATGCTTGATTTTGATAAGCGTCGAAATTGTCCTTTTTATTTTGTTTTTCAGTTTGTTAAATTATTTTAAATTTGTCAAACCGAGCATGATTCAGCTGTCATATGTATGTGTTGATGACCAAGAGGTCTGTGATTCGAATCCCCCCACTCAATGTACTAAAAAAAACATAATTCTATTTTAAAATTTTTAATAAATTATTTTAAATTATAAAAAAATAAACATTCATTCAATTTTGAAAATTTTCAAATTTTATTATTTAATCCTATATATTTAACTCTAAAATAGTTTATTATTATTTTTCAATTAAGACTCCTTCATATAAATATTATATTTTCTAAAAAAAATATTATATATAACTATTTAAAATTATATTTATATGAATGTAGAATTACAAATTTTGTCTTTCAATTTTAAAATTTGTGTTTAATAGATTCGTGAAGTTTAAACTCTTTAGATTCATTAACTTTTGTTATGGGTGAAATCAGCGAGAGCCACGATGTTGAGCCAACCATACCCACACCTTGGTGCCAACACCTCCGTTTCGGCTGACCCCCAATTCGGCCCTCAGCTTGGCCTTCGGCTCAGCTGACCCTCTACTCCGCCATACACCACTTACTAGGCGTACGACGTCTCCTGACACACGCCACTTACTAGGCATGCAGCGTCTTCTGACACACGCCACCTCCTAGGCGTACGACGTCGACACATCAACCAACGTTCATCTCTTCTTTAAATATGGAGCTTCACCCTTCATTGAAGGTATGCGACATACGGTACGCACACTCTCACTCCTACTTATGCTCGTGACTCTCTCTCTAACTTAAGCATCAGAGTGGTATGAGGCTAGCCCTGCACCGGTGCAAGCTTTATCTTTCTCCTTGCAGGTCGACCTCGGACCATACGGCGAACCCGACCATCTGCAGCCCGCCGGCGAGGAGGTCCAGATTCTTGCATCAACATTTGGTGTCGTTTGTCGGGACGACAGTTCATCAAGCCGCAAGTTCTCTCCCCTTCACAATGAGGACCCACATGCTCCCGCTAGCATGGTCTCGACCTCATTCCTCGGCCCACATGCTCCCGCTAGTATGGTGTCAGCCTCACTGTTCGGTCCACATGCTCCCCGCTAGCATGGTCTCGGCCTCACTCCTCGGCCCACATGCTCCAGCTAGCATGGTCTCGACCTCTCTTCTCGACCCACATGCTCCCGCTAGCAAGGTCTCAACCTCAATTCTCGACCCACATATTCCCACGCCAGAATGGTCTTGGCCTGCATGCTTCTCCTAGCATGATCTCGGCATCACTCCTCGACCCACATACTCCCCGCCAGCATGGTCTCGACCTCACTCCTCGGCCCACATACTCCCGCTAGCATGGTCTCAGCCTCACTAATCGACCTGCATGCTGCCGCGAGTATGGCCTTATGCCTCGGGCTTGCTCGAAAGGCCCAACTCGCTCCCGCCGACAAGCATGACGCTCCTCTATCGACCCGCTAGGAAGACCCAAGGCGCTTCTCCCTCGGCCAGCTCGAAAGTCCCAAGGCGCTCCTCCCTCGGCCCGCTCGGAAGGCCCAAGACGCTCCCGCTAGCATGGTCTCGGCCTCACTCCTCGGCCCACATGCTCCCCACTAGCATGGTCTCGGCCTCACTCTTCGACCCACATGTTCCCCGCTAGCATGGTCTCGGCCTCACTCCTCAGCCAACATGCTCTCCCTAGCATGGTCTCGGCCTCACTCATCGGCCCACATGCTCCCGCTAGCATGGTCTCAGCCTCACTTCTCGGTCCACATGCTCCCGCTAGCATGGTCTCGGGCTCACTCCTCGGCCTGCCATGCTCCCGCTAGCATGGTCTCGACCTCACTTCTCGGCCTGCATGGTCCCGCTAGCATGGTCTCGGCCTTACATCTCAGCCCATATACTCCCGCTAGCATGGTGTCGGCCTCACACCTCGGTCCATATACTCCCGCTAGCATGGTCTCGAGTATGGCCTCATGCCTTGGGGTCGGTTAGAAGGCCCAACTCGCTTATGCCGGCAAACACGGCGCTCCTTCCTCTGCCCGCTCGAAAGGCCAAAGTCGTTCCCGCTGGCAAGCACGACGCTCCACCCTCGGCCCGCTCGGAAGGCACAAGGCGCTCCCGCCGACAAGCACAACGCTCCTCCCTCGGCCCGTTCGGAAGGCCCAACTTGCCCGCGCAAGTGCGATCCTGGCGAAACTCACGGCGTGGGTCTAAATGGAACGCTGAGAAGAGGAGTAAAAGATTTGACAAAATAATACAAAGGTACGCCTCAAACCCCTTCCCTCCAGCTAACCAGGCAAACACCAAAGTCAACTCTTAAAACACAGTTTGTTGAAACTTAGTTGGATTTCATATTATTAATCACAACAACGTGAAACCGATTTCACCTGATAACACCGACGACCCGACCAAAGGCAGATCGACTGGCCGGTAAGGCCAATGTTATGGGAAGCACCTCCGTCTCGGCTGACCCCCAGCTCGGCCCTCGGCTCAACTGACCCTCTACTTGGTCATACGCCACTTGCTAGGCATACGACGTATCCTGACACACGCCACCTACTAGGCGTGTGGCGTATCCTGACACACGCCACCTACTAGGCGTGCAACGTCTTCTGACACACGCCAGTTCCTAGGCGTACGACGTCGGCACATCAACCAACGCACATCTCTCCTATAAATATGGAACTTCACCCTTCATTGAAGGTATGTGACATACGATACGCATCACTCTCACTCCTACTTATTCTTAGTACGCTCTCTCTAACCTAAGCATCAGAGTGGTGTGGGGTCAGCCCCGCACCGGTGCAAGCTTTATCTCTATCCTTGCAGGTCGACCTCAGATCACATGGCGAACCCGACCATCCGCAACCCATCTTTGAGGAGGTCCAGATTCTTGCATCAACAACTTTAATTTTATATCTAATAGGTCTTAGGCATATTAATTTTGTTCGGTAAAAAACAACTATTGAGGACCCTACACTTGAAATTTTTAATTTTGTATCTAATAGATACGTGATTTTTTTTTAAAAATCGAATAAGTTGAGAACTCATTAATTTAATGTCTAACAAACCGTTTAATATTTAAAATTTTCTTATATGTTTTTATTAGATACAAAAATGAGAGTTGGATCTATTAGACACAAAATTAAAATTTGGAGATCTATGAGACAAAAAGTTGAAAGTTTAAAAATCTATTAGACTCAAAATTGAAAGTTTAAGAGTGTTGCGCACATTTTATAGTTCAAGGACAATATAACATAAATAAAAAAAATTCAAGGACTAAACTTGCCGTTAATTGTGCTCCTGTATACAAAAAAAAAAAAAAAAAAATCTGAATCCACCCCTATATGTCGTACAACATTATATTTGAACAATTCGTTGAGTTAATGTTTGTCATAAAAATAATTCCGCCGAAAAATCTGACCATATAGCTAGCAATTTGATGGAATTCTTTAGTATGTTCAACCATTGATCATGATGTTCCTTATTTGTAACAATGATGGTATTGATTATAGAGCATGGCTTGGTGGTACTCGAGAAGCAACAATCAATTTCTCTCTAACTCTTGCATTTATTGCCAAGTGTGAATTCGCCTCTTTTGTCAATACTTCTTTTAATTTTCTCTTATAGTTGTCGAACCCACACAATTTAAAAACTACACTGGTAACTTTTTGTTTCTGTTTAAGGTGTTTGTATAATTAAAGAAAATTTCGTTAGATGGGGATTCAACCCTAACTTTTTAATCATCATACAGTAACGTTATGAAAATTGAATTATGTCGGTTTGATAAATCTCACTATTTTTTATCGTATCAATAAGTTCTTTCATGTTCAACCTAACTTTTTAGTCGGAACAACTTTATATCAATTGAATTATGTGGATTTAACAAATTTCAGCATTTTTTATTCCATCATTAAGTGCTTTTATGTCCAACTTACCATTGAAGGGTAAGTCAATCTTCATTTGAAAGTAATTTTGATTGTCATACAGTTTGAGGATTAAAAGGCTCCTCATGCCTTCTATTAAAAGTTTTTATCTCTACTTCTTGAATTTCTTTAAACATAGGCTTTTACCTCTCTTTTCAATGAACTTCTTGGATATTTTCATATTTTGTGGGTTGCATGTTTGGACACCAAAATATGCACACCACATTGTCATCCATGTGGGCCTTTACAATGCATCTCTTTTACACCATGTGACGATAATTAATTGAATTATAATTGTTGTTGTAATATTTTAACGAAAGGGATGTGATCATACCAACACTAATGACACTTGATTGCTTCGAAATATTCGTAACTCGGTCGATGACTTACATGGTGTTATAGTCCACTATCGATCTTAGACTTTACGATCTTGTTGTGATTCTACCTAATTGATGGTCAATCCCGATCGAGGACTTGTTGGTCAAAGAAAATGAGATGTCTTGATATATGGAGCGAGTCATATGGAGCGAGTCTCACGTACAGTTTCTTTAAGAAGGGTGTGTTACCACAATCTAACTATCATTCAAAATGACAATTAGTTTGTAAAGTTGCATCGTCCTACTCACTTGTAAGTATGAGGTTGTTCATATTCTCGAGCCTTGCCGGAAATTGCACATGCATCTTTAACAACGTTGTATGGCTTAAAATTGCTTTTACACACTAGTACAAATCCCTTGGAGAGCTCATTTCAACTAACCATATATTTTTCATGGTCAATATATTCCACTCTAGCATTGAGACAACAACATCCTTCACCGAATCAAATTCTTTTTAGGTTAGCAAAATTTATAAAAAACACGAGACAAAATTGAAACTTTAATAAAAAGAAAGGACAAAAAGTATTATTTTAAATTTTAATAATAAAAAAAAAGGAATATATTATTACCTAACAAGGGGGCGTCGTGTACACAAAATATCAATTTCGTCCTTTTCTACGTCGTAAAATAAATAATTAAATAAAAAATTGACGCGTGGGAAACTTTTGGAATAATAGAGAAATAGAGGGACGTAATTTAATACAAAATAACTTTTGCAAAAGGACAAAAGAGCAAATAAAAATCAGGTTATTACAGAAAGGGCACCCGTGTATAGAGACGGCTCAAGATTAGGGATTTTCTGGAAGATTTTTGTGTCCCCCTCACCCACACGTGCTACCGTCACCGATCATATCTTGTCGCACTGTCATTGGTTGGTCACCGAATTTCTTCTTCGCCTCTTCAATTGTATAATTAATATTAGATAAAAAGTTGGTTGTATAATCAACACGAGCATAACTCAACCGGCATAATAAATGAACTATGAACTAGAGATTTCGAGCTCAAATTTTCCCCCAAAAAAAAAATGACTATCACCGATAAACTATTATCACTAATATCCATTGATAAAATGATTATCACTGTAAGACTACTATCATAGAAGTATATGAGTAGCTATCAATGATTATACTGATAGAAGACTATCCGTGATTAAAAAATGTCATATTTGTAGATTTTTTAAAAAATACTTTATTTTTAATTATTTTATTCTAAATTGACATCTGATACAATTTTTCTTAGATAAATATAAGGTTGGTTGCACAAACAACAATCAGACCCAAAATAATTACAAATTTAACAAAGTTTAAAACATTCTGCAAATATGTCAAAAAATCAGTGGCAATCACCGATAGACTCTATCGTTGATATATGACTATTACTGATAGATCATACTATTAGTGATAAAAATTGTCATATCTGCAAAAATATTTTTAAAAAATGTTATATTTTTAATTATTTTAGTTTAAATTAACATACCATTTTTCATATATATATATATATAATTTTTTTTAAATATTGGTAAATATATTTTTACTGTTCACAACTTCACATACACCATTTTCTTTAACAGTGTTGCTCATTCTTGGTCTTTATATATTATTATTTTTTGTTTTATTTTGTCCACAAACAAATAATAGGGAATCATGATTTCTATATTGGAATTTTGGATGTATTAGGAGGGGTAGTAGGCCTTTCTTGATCTACGAAAAAAAAAAAAAAAAAAAAAAAAAAAAAAAAAAAAAAAAAAGAGAAAAATGTTTATTTATTTAATTTTTATACCTTATTGATTAGGGTTTTATGGTTGGTCTGCAACCTCGAGATATTATGTTCTTAAAGCCGATTTCGTGTCGGTATATTTGTCATTTAAGGAGGTATTAATTAATGTTACTTCAGAGTTTGGAAAATGACTTTCTACTTTTGTTATCAAAATTATTTCGGGAGTTGTTTTGGGGTTAAGAAAGGTTATCATCCCCTTAAAATCACTATTATATAAGTTTATGATCTTGAGAATAATAAGCTTAATTATTTAAAACATTAAATCATGTAACCCGGCCATATATATATGCTTTTAGAATAATAAATGTGGAAGTATATAAATTTGAGCATCGATCTCAAACAAGAAAGTACATGTTAGTTACGTCTGAGTTATGATCGCATCTCACTTGGATGTTACCCGACCCATTTAACTTGTTATTATGTGTCAATTACGTATCTTTAATAATATATGTTACGGGCCACCTCAGCCTGAGGTCAACCGTGACCACGACACCAACGTGGATTGAGTCAACAATCTGGAGCCGATTCCAGGACTTCGAGGATCCAGGCTTAACAACTCACTTGAGGATCCACTGTTGTCAGGTTGTCTCTCGATCAGCGTAAGGAGTGGTTGACAAGACACCCTGACTCACTTGACGGGACGGTGGTACAGCAGCACCTCCAATCTCTTTGAGATTTGGTGGGCGACGGTTACCCTCATCATGACAAGGTATACGGGTCGACTCCGGTCGGCCCGTACCTCCTCACTTCGGTTCGAGGATCCGTGTGACAATGAAAATGGCAGAATCGTCCAGGAGACACTCCCTTCTCACCGCCTTTAAATACCCCTCATGTTCAAAGATGGGAGAGGTACGTGACATGAGACGTAACTCTACGTAATTCTCTACACACTTTCACTCCTACTTATGCTCAGACCTCTCTAACTTGAGCATCGAACCTGTGTTGGTCTAGCCCCACACCGGTGCAAGTTTACCCTTTTCTTTCCCATGCAAGTACCGATTGATCATGGCGACCGTCGTTCAACGACAGAACGCAGTGAAAAGAAGCGGTCCAAAATCTTGCGCCAACAATATATTAAAATTTAAAACTATTGATTCCCATCTATAAATTGTATCGTAGATAGCTAATCAAGGAGATAGAGCAAACTTAGTGGCAACTTTAGTGAACATCATCATTATCTTTTTGACACATTTGGATGTGTGATGCAAAATGTTATATAGTTTCTATTGTTCTTATTTAATTCCACAAAAAAACAAATAGAAAAAGCATACTTAAAGAATCAACTTATTAATGATGATTTAATTGAAAATAATATTTTTATTAAAGATTTGAATTTAATATTTCGATTTCTACATTAGCCACGTTGAAGTGGTCCGAAATGGAAGGAAAAAAAATGCTAACCTTTATTCTTGTTTTTTATTTATTTTTAACACAATACTTAAACTCATACTGGTGAATCAATAATTATTGATTTGTAAGACTTACATAATTACGAATCGATAATTATGGATTTGTAATCGATAAGTTTTGCAATTTATTCTCAGTTGAGCTATCGATAATTATGGATTTGTAATCGATAAGTTTTGCAATTTATTCTCAGTCAAGCATAGCTCAACTGAGGTCTATGGTTCGAATCTTCTCATCTTCAATGTACTAAAAAAAAATCTTTTTTAGTAGAGCCACTAATTCTCTTTGAAGACTATAAAAGCCTTAAAATATATAGTATTAATAATGTGTACAATCCGACCCCTCCAAATTATATGAAAAGGTAATTAATCTTAGTGACAAATGCACATGTTATGTGTTCTTGAGTTCGACACGTAGCTTCTACATATTATTTTTCTTATTTTTTCAAGGTTACATATCTAACTAATTTCTTAAATATATTTTTTATTATCAATATAAATTATTAAGACACTTCATATTTAGTTTTAAATATTTAATTTTATGGAAAATAATTTTTTTTTAATTATTTTTCAAGTTACATTTTTTGTTTTTATATATTTATATTAAAAAATGTTGAAATGTCATTTTAGTGTTTGTACTTTGAAAATTGTATTATTTTAGTCCTTAATTATAATTTTAAATGTCCAAATTTAATTTTCATACTTCGAACAAATGTTAAACATACTCCTTACTATTAGTTCATTTATTAGTTTTTCGTAAAGTAATTTAGTCTATATTACACCCTCTTCTATAAATTTTGAAAAAATATTCATATTAAATTGTATTTTTTCTTGAATATTTTTTTTTCAAACTGTCTAATAAGTTTTTGAATTTTGTGTTTAATTGATCCACAAACTTTAAAAAGTGAATATATTTTTCACCTTTCAATTTTGTATCTAATACATCATCGAATTTTCAAGTTTAAGTGTAATAGATTCTTATCTCATTCAACATTTTTTAAAATGCAATGATTCATTAGAAACAAAATTTAATTATATGATGATACTAAATTTATTTAAACTTAATTAGGAAGTTTTTGTACGCTTACATATTCTTCTCACCAATAATATATTTTTTAGGATCAACATAATGTGAGAGGTTTATTTTTAAACTCGAACTTTTTTGTGATAATTTTTTTTTTATACTTTTATAACATAAATTTTTTACCCTCAATCCGCCCATGTTTCTCAGGCATCAAACAAAAGTAAAACCTTTGATAGGCTATACTCTTCCTGAGTTTCCTCCTAGTGGGAAAAATATATACTTGTCATGAATAAATCATTATTCACAAATATATATATATATATATATATATATATATATATATATATATATATATATATAAAAGTAATCATTCAAAAACAAAATGGGAAATGGGCCCATTGAAACAGAGATGTTAGATAATTATAATAGGTATTGTAGTAAAAATGTTGTCACAAGAGTACTAAGCTAAAGATAGTAGGTTGAAAAATGATAGTACTATTGATGGTAATGGAAGTAAATAATTTGAGATGGGTTTGGAAGAGGCCTCCCATGAGTAGGGTAGGGCAAATATTTTGAGCAAAAAAGGTTGTCTTGTTTATTTGAAGAGGGTATGGAGAAAACAAAGAAATCATAAAACAAAACAAAAGTTTAGGGCTACTGTTGGAAACTATTGTGTTCATAATAATAATTCATGTTTTTTTGGACATGTGTGACTACTCCAAACTCCAACACAAAATCCTTGGAAGGACCAAAGTTTGTGTACAACTCCAATTATTGAAGGCTTTTAAAGTAAATCAATTCAAAATAATTGGTTTTGAAACCTAAATAAATAAATAATTCAAAATAATTTTGTTGGTTTGAGAAAAAGATGTCTTTTGAGTATCTATATATAGTTTGGTGAAATGATTGATTTTGATTTGGTTGGGTGGTTCAAGCTTTTAAGTTTTTGGAAATGGTTCTACACATGACTCAAGTAAATTTGTAGTTACTCAAATGGATAGAAATATATGGTATAATAATTTAAGAGATAATGTATAGATTTTTAAGTGGGTTGAGATCCAAATAGCAAGTACATAAACATTATCCAAGTTGAGTACATAAACATTATCTTGTTGGCTTTGAGTGAATAAAATTAGCTTAGAATGATTTTCAACTTTTGGAAAGTGAGCTAACAAATCTCGTATTTCAACTTTTAATTTTATGTCTAACATATCACTAATTTGTAAATACTATCTTATAGTATTCAGAGATCTCTAAATTTTGAAAATGTCTTATATGTCTATAAACTTTTATTTTTGTGTCCGGTGGATATCTAAAGTATTCTATACTTCTAAAAATTAACTGATCCTATTAAATATAAAATGTCTGGTAAGACTTTAAGCTTTCAATTTTGTATTTAGTAGATTTGAGAATCCTAATTAAGAAATGTTGAATATGTCAAGAACTCACCACTAAGAAAAGAAGGGTATCGTCACGAACTAAATTTGTCTGGTAAACTACTCGGGCTCCCCCATTAAACATTTTTTTTTAAGTTCAGAGACCTATTGGTTACAAAGTTAAAGTTTCGGAAAACTATTAGATATTTTTATAAGTTCAATAATCAAATAAACACATTAAAGCATAGCTCAAGGGCATGATGTATTGACCATGAGATCCTAAGTTCAATTCCTCACCCCAACATGTTGTCAAATAAACACAAGTCTAAAATTTGGTTAAATTGATTAATCAAAGGGTGATTTGTTACATTAAAATATATTTCATCAATAATATTTCAGTCCTTTTCCTGTTTTTTAAGCTATGTATTGCACTAGAAAAAGTGAATCTCGTACACACAACAAGAAAACTAAGGTAGGTAAAAGGAGGTCTCAATCAAGCAGCAATGAAGCACAAAAAAAAGTAAAATAAATACATAAATAGCTCCCAATTTTAGGAAGGAATAAAGAACATTAAAATAGAGAAGCTCAAGCCAAAAGATCTTGCTTCTAAACTTACCTGCTTCACATAATTTAACTCATAACAAGAAAAATGGCTACTTAAATATATGTTTATAATATCATTTTCGACCTTGTACTAATTTGAGTTTCATTTTATTTTAGTCCCTAAATTTTTAAATGTTTAAATTTAATCGACCGACTTTTAATAAATCTTAAAATTATTTCTTATTGTTAGTTTATTGGTTAATTTTTCCAACAACAAAAATAATTTATATTAGTATTCACTTTATAAACACTACAAGAATTTTATATTGTCTCGACGGATGTTCTCTCGACGGTTCCGTTTTCGTCGGGAAAACAATGCTCTCTCGACGCTTTTATAAACCGTCGAGAGAATGTCGTATTCTCTCGACGAAATATCAATTCGTCGAGAGAACTGCCTACTTTCTCGACGGTTTGGAAAAACCGTCGAGACAACCAACAACTATCTCGACGGTTTGTCAAAACCGTCGAGACAGTATATTTTTAAAAGTTTTTTTTAAATTTTAAAACACTCTCTCGACGGTATTTTAAAACCGTCGAGAGAACCGGACACTTTTATCGACGAATTTAAAAATCTAAATTTGGAATTTTTTAATAAAAAATAATTTTAAAAATATTAATTTTAAAATTTATTGAAAGTGCAAAAACTAAATTTATACAATTAAAAGTACCTATACTAAAATGGAATGAATCAAAGTTCATGGAATAAAATGATATCTTAACGTACTAACTAGATCAATAAACTATAATTTATAATTAATTTCTACATTATTATTCTTTTAACATTGAAAAACTTGTATTTAATTTTTTTTTTTTTTAATATATAACAAATAGGGTGCGAGAGATTTAAACTTTCAAATTCAAAGGAGTAATATATGTGAATTAGAAAATATAAGAATCGAAATATAATATAAAAGAAATGTAAAAATTTAAACTTAGGGCAAAATAGAAAAGTAGATTTTGTTATTCTACGTGAATGTGGAAGAAATCCAGAAATTCCGGGTCGGAGGAAACCCGGAATCCACGGGTCGGGTGTTTTTGTCCTTTTTGTTATACTCGCCGACACTCCACCATTCCTCCAGTTACATTCCGCCACGTGGAAAGTACGGACACGACATGATCTGACGTGGCAGTATAGGGTTCACCAAAGAAAGTCAAAGGTCTTGTTACTATCAGAATCAGATGGATAATAGATGCACATGCATGCATGCACCCCACTGCCCAATTTTCTCTTTTTTAATTAATAAATATTTTTCATTTAAAAAAGATGAGAAAATATATTTTCTCTTTATATATATTTTGAAAAAAGAGAGATTGATTAGATGTGTGAAAAGAAAAGAAAAAGAAGGTTTAATTTTGTAATGAATATTTGAAGGGGATGAGTGAAGAACAATATCTGACAGAGGAAGATTTTATAGATAAAGAATGGAAAGCAACAAGTGATTGATGGATTTGAATGTGTTACCAACACACCAAGCTGAATATTTATGGGTGCTTTTCTTTTTTATTAAAACAAATTTAATGCTTTCTCAACCCAACTTTCCTTTTTCTTTTTGAATCAAAGTTTTAAAACATGGAGGCTAGAACTCATAGATTTGGACATTAGAGTAGAGTGTGACTTTTTTTTTTATTACTTTGAATATTTTATGTCATTGATATGTAGTGTAGTATGTCTTAATAAAAAAAATAAGAATTGATGTTGACATAAATTTCATCAATTAGATTTGGTTGTCATTTTAAAAATATTGAACTTCAAAGATATATATATATATATATTTTGAAACTAGCTCGATTATGGATAATAAATTAATATTTTTAAAAATAAACAAAATAAAAAAAAAAAACTAAACAATAAGGAAAACAATAATGAGAAATTATAACAGATGTCAATTTAGAGTAAAATAATTAAAAATATAGCACTTTTTTTTAAAAAAAAAATGCGGATATGGCAATTTCTATCACTGATAGTATGGTCTATCGCTGATAGTATTTTTTTTTATAGAATTTGTCAGTGATCATAGTCTATTAGTGATAGAAGTCTATCAGTAATAGTCATAAAGTTCATCAGTAATAGTCATAAAATCTATCAGTAATAGCCACTGATTTTTTGTCATATTTGTAAAAGGTTTTAAACTTTGCTAAATTTAAAATTATTTTTGGCCTGATTGCTGTTTGTGCAACCAGCCCAAAAATAATCATAAATTCTATTAAGGAAGATAATAGATAGTATATTTATTTTTTTTATTATTGGCTTGTGACACGTGTATATTTGTATTATTAGATAGAAACTCTAACCCTACTAGAATTATCATTTAAATAGGTTGTATTATCTTCGTTCAACAATTATTGAAAAATACAGCAACTATTGCCTCCATTGTTTTGCCCTTTTTCTCTCTAGGTCATTCTTTCACTTGAAAGAATATCGATATTATGTACACTTTCTTGATGATTTTAGTAGGTTTGTATGGATTTATCTGTTGCGTTTGAAAAGTTACACACTGGTAGCTTTTGTTTGCTTTACCATAATGGTAAAAACTCAATTTGGAAAGGAGATCAAGGCTTTGCAGTCTTACAATGGGGGTGAGTGTAAAAAAATGCAAGATTTGTGCACTCAGAATGGGATTCGATCAGGCTTCTCTTGTCCATATACCTCCGCACAGAATGGAAGAGTTGAGAGGAAACACAAACATATTGTTGAAATTGGGTTAACTCGGTTGGCTCAAGCTTCCATGTCTCTTCAGTTTTTGTGGGATGCTTTTCTTACTTCTACTCTGCTGATTAATAGTTTGTCATTCTCTATGCTTTAGGGAAAGTCTCCTATGGAATTGCTAGTTTAACATCAACTTAATTTTATAGAATTGAAAACTTTTGGGTGTGCCTGTTATCCCTTCCTTAAACCATACAACGCCAATAAGTTTCAGTTTAAGACAAAAAGATGTGTCTACTTGGGTTCTAGTCCAGCTCACAAATGACACAAATGTATTTGCTCTTCAGAAAGAATCATTATCTCCCGCCATGTTCAGTTTAATAAGACTATTTTTCCTTTTGTGACAAGATTCTCTAACAGTGCTCTCAATACTTCATCGTCACATAATGGACCTTCAATAAGTTCTTGGTTTCTGAATGGCTTAATATGCCAATCGTCACAGTTGCCTGGAGCACATGCTAGCTCTTTGCCAACTTGCAGTCGGGTGTCTGTAGAGACAACTAAGTTTTCGTCACCACCGATGTCACCGTCGTCGCCGACACCATTGACGATACCTTTGGGCATCCTGCCGGATTATTGCCACACTCTGGGATCTAGTATATCTTCACCTTTCGGTGTCTCGTCCAACCTCTTTGCCCTGTCATTAGGCTCTACTGATTATTCAGTTTCCTCACCGCCATCAGGTATTGTGGCTCTCTCCCTTGATGTCTCTACTACATCTGTTATTGATACCCTGTAGTGCAGTCCACTCATCCTATAGTCACACGTGCTAATGCTGTTATTTTTAAACCAAAAGCTTGGATGACAGTTACTCGCACTAACTGACAGTTGACTGTACCAACCCGTGTGGTCGATGCCCTTGCTACCCCGGTTTGGAAAGCAGCAATGGACCTTGAATTTTATGCTCTTATGCGAAATCAGACTTGAAAGTTAGTTAAGCCGTTTCCGGATCTCAATGGTAGTTGCCAACAAATGGGTCTTTCGCATTAAGCAAGCTTCATATGGCTCTATTGAACGATACAAGGCTCGCCTTGTTGCTAAAGATTTTCATTAGTGTCCTGATATTGATTTCTTTGAGACCTTTAGCCCTGTTATGAAACCATCTACAATTTTTTTGGTCCTCTCACTTGCGGTATCTCGGGGTTGGGTATTTCGTCAACTTGATTTTCATAATGCATTCCTGAATGGAAAGCTTGAAGAAGATTTGTATATGGCTCAACCTCCTGGTTATGTGAATACAAATTGCCCTAATCATGTGTGCAAACTGACGAAAGTCATCTATGGCCTTAAACAAGCATCTCGTGCTTGGAACACCACACTGAAGAATGCTCTATTGTCTCGTGGCTTTACACACAGTCGGGCTGACCCTTCCTTGTTCATTTACCGTCAAGGTACCTTCATTATCTTTCTGCTAGTTTATGTTGATGATGTTATTCTTACAGGCAATGATGCCTTGTTGCTATCTAGTTTGGTTGTTTATTTGGACATTAGTTTTGCTCTAAAAGATTTGAGACTACTGAGTTATTTTAGGGGGATTCAGGTTTCTCAGTTAGAGTCTTGAGTTATTATTGACTCAGACCAAATATATTGATTATCTGCTTCATAAGCTCGATGTAGTTCATCTTCGCCCCACTCCATCTCCTGCTGTAATGGGTAAACATTTGTCTCTCAATGATGGGTATAGCCTATGCCAAATCTTTTTCTTTATCGTAGTACGCTTGGAGACCTCTAGTATCTCACTCATACGCGACCTAATATTGCCTATATTGTTAATCTTCTAAAGCTAGTTCTTGAAGCAACCTACTGATGTTCACTGACACGCTGTCAGGCGAGATCTTCGTTACCTGAGTGGCACAC
The DNA here is from genome assembly GCA_028017165.1 of Herpetospermum pedunculosum. Lineage (NCBI taxonomy): Eukaryota > Viridiplantae > Streptophyta > Magnoliopsida > Cucurbitales > Cucurbitaceae > Herpetospermum > Herpetospermum pedunculosum. Next base: position 60,473,132 of record CM051525.1, read on the forward strand.
TACACGCTACATGAGACTCTTTAATGAAGAGGGTTTGATTCAGTCAACCTTAACATGATTAAGAAATATATTCTCGATCAAGATGTTAAACATTTGAATCTCCCTCACCCACATATTAAACTAAAAAAAAAAAATGATTTCAAGAGTCGCAAATTGTATCACTTTATTAGGAGAATTAGCGTACTAAAATTCAATATTTAGCTTGATCTTTTTTAAGATTCAATTCTTTTCACTCCCACTTATATATTTGTTGTATTAAAAAAAAAAGGTTTTTTTTTCCATGACACTTTTTCAAATGATATATGATAAAGTGGGATGGAAAAGAAAATGAGATTCTGTGACTTAACATCAAGTCAAGTCAATAGTAAAAGAGGTGAATAATGAAGAGACAATTATGGACTCGAGGCATTAGGGCTTTTAAAGTAAATGACGTAAAAGTCAAACAAAGATTAGAAACTCGAGCTAAAGATCAAGCAAATGTTAAGAACCAGAAGCGGTCCGGGGTCCCCCAATTTGTTTTTGAAAAATTAATAATTAAATTTAAAAAAGTATTGATGACATAAATACCACATCTAAAATAAATATAATCAAATATAATTTTTTTTTTTCAAATATGATAAAAATCAGTAATAACAAGTATACTGAATCATTAATTCTATAAAAAAAAATATAAGTGTATTAGTAGCTAGCACTATATAAGTGTATTAGTAGCTATCATTAGTAATTATTAACTGCTATCACTAATAAAAATTGTCATATTTGTAAAAAAAAAAATTAAAAAAAGTGTTATATTCACTAAATAGAAACACTAAATTGACACGAGTGTAATTTTTCTATAAAAATTTAGAATTATTATTATAAATCAATGAAAAATAGAACGGATTACATTTTTTAAATAAGTTTGTTTTGGAGGGAAAAAAATCAATTTTACACTTGAACTTGTCAAAGTGTATCAATTTTCATCCTAAACTTTCAATTTCATATGAGTGAAGCCTAAACTTAGACAAGTATTACCATTTTTAAATTCTATTCAAACTTGTTCACTACTAATTTAAAAAAAAAACAAGCAACATTTAAAAAAAAAAAAATTAAAAAAAATAAATAAAAAAAAACTAAAAAAAAATCTACCATAGCTCCCTAATTTTAGTGAAAATCAAGCATAAAATTAGGCTCCATCAATGTATAAAAGTTAGTGGAATAAATCTCTCAAATCTCAAAATTTTAAGAAAAAAAATAAGTTCTAGTGTCCTATTTATTTAAGAGTAAAACATGCTTGTGTGGGGTACAAGTATCTTTTGCAGCGCGCCACTTGTCATTATTTGATTGCCTAAATATTTAAATTATTTTAAATAATAAAAAAAATCGCCAGTTTACCTTCCATTCAATTAACAACTCCTCCTACTTTCTCTCTCTTCAATTAACAACTTCTCATACTTTTTCTCTCTCCATTTCTCTACCCTTCAAACTTAGGCCATGAAATTTCAATTGAGGTTATTTGAAATTTGCAGGGCTGAGTGTTATATAAGCATAAATTTGCAAGTGGGTTTTTAGAGGAAGTTAAGGAAAGAGTGAAAAATTTCACAGTTGGATTCATTTTCAATAATCAATTTCTTCAAAACACTTCTGCTAGAGAGATTGGTAAAGGAAAATGTAGGTTTGATTTTATTTTTCAAATAAAAATTCTCAAAAAAAAAATGGAAGAATTCTTTAGAGTATTGCAAATTTGAGAAACTTGACTCTGTTAAAAAATAGTTAACCAAAAAAAGAAAAAATATACTTATTGTAGGGAAAGGAAGAGAAAGTGAGAGATAAAATTGAAAACTCAGTGCAGATGAGAAGTGGAGGAAAGGGAGAGAAAATATGAGAAGTCGGATGAAGAAGGAAAGAGAAAGTTACAGACAAAAACCAAATCTGAGTAAACGACCTGAAGAGTTTTTTTATTTAAAAAATAATATAAATATTCAATCAATCAAGTTGTGACATGTGGTTGGACTGCAAAAGATATTTATAGTCCATGCTGTAAGCAAGTTTTATTTTCTATTTAATTTGAAGTTCTATCCTTTTATACTAGGACTATATTCTATAATTAATTAAATTCACACAACAATATTTTTTTTTTAAAAACACTTCAAACAAAATCGAATAGAAAGTAAAAAATGAACACTTATGGAAACTTAAAAATAAAACAAACAATAATTAAATATAAGGTTCAAATAATTAGATAAGACTAAAGGATTGTTGGGAAGGTTTAGTGAATTATTATAATCGATTAATGTAATAGTTAGTAAGTTATAATAGTTATGAATAATAAATATTATTGAAGTCAGTATAATTATTTTATTGACGGTGGATTATAATAGTAGTAAACTGAGTTAATAACTTAGTTTATCTAACTCTAAGTTAGTGCCTCAAACACCCTTAAAAGATTATGGTAAAAAAAAATTGATACACCATACCAAAATTCGACGGTAAAAATTATTTTTTACCCCTTTAATTATCTAATTCCTTTTTTAAATTTAAATTTAGCTTTTTTGTATGACCTATATGGTTCAAACTGTCCAATTCTAATTTTTAAATAAAAGTCTAATCTTAATAATATTCATAGTAATGTAATTAAAGTTAGTTATAACAATCAATTTCTAATATTCTATTTTTCTTTGACGTTTGAAATTATTGAATAATTTCACAGTTTCTTTTTTCACTTTGTCTTTACTAACAAACAAATCAAAATACTTCGACATTTTTAAAATAAGTTCGAGTCAAATAGTAATGATTCAAAACACTTCTTTTTATATTATTTTAAAATTTTAATGACTCAATCGTATGAATATGTAAATTATAGAATTTTCAATCCTAACCAGAAAGGGAGAAAAACGAATACTTAATTTAAAGTGAGTAAACATAGTTTCATATTCGATCACCGCGTAAAAGTTACTTCAATATAATATTATTAATATTGTTTTTTCAAATATTTAATATTTATAATTATTAAATTTTATTTTTGTTAGCTCTAGATCCGTTCTGGTGGAGAACTCCAAAACGAAAGCAAAAACTACGTCAAATAAATTAAAGTACTTATTTCAATAGAATGAATTTATAAATAAAACGATTTTAAAGACATTCGGTTCATGAATTTGAAATGTATGAAATTTTGTTGTTAAAATCCAGAAGTCTATAATATATATGAATACTTTGTAATTTATAAATGTTAAAGTTGTAGTCTAAGATGTATGATTAAATAGTTAATAAAATTGACAAATTTTCAATTAAAAAAAAATCAAAAATAAAATAGTCACTAACTTAAATTTACCAAATGTGAGCGTGAGCATAATTCAACACTTGAGGTTAGAGATTCAAATTTTCATATCCCACATAATTTGTTGCACTAAAGAAAAAAAAAAAAAAATACTTAGAGGGTGTTTAGACACCAACTTATTATAATTAATTTACACTTTGACTCACCCATCGATTATTATAACTCACAGTTAATAAAATAATTATATTGACTTCAATAATATTTGCTATTTACAGACTATTATAAACACCTATTATTTTAATTCATTGCACTTCAAAGAGTTCCTTAAAAATTAATTATCAAATATCTCTCAATAAACAATAAATTTAATTTGATAAAGTCAATTTCATTGGAACTCCAAGTTTCCAACAATCATATATGGTGTCAAACCGAGCATAACTCAATTGACATGTGTCTGTAACTATGAAGTCATGGGTTCAATTCTCACTTTAATTAAAATATCGTTGCAAAAAAAGAAAAAAGAAAAAAACAATCATATATGGTGAAGTACATAACCACAAATTTAGGGTTTTATCTTTTATTTTATTTTATTTTATTTTGGGAAGAAAAATAAGTTTTTCCATTTAAAAGAAAGCTTCCACATTCCTATTTGAGTTCACTATTGAGATTGATTGGACCATTTTGTTGTCTCTGAAAGAGACAACACCTCCAAGGTGCTTTCTTTTCATTCAATGGCTATGCTATCTAATATATTGTTCTTCAAACAAAAATCAATTTGCTAAAAAAAAAAAAAATATATATATATATATATATTGAGAAAGAGAACTAGGTACAAATTTTATTCATCAACCAAATGGATAGATATCTACTAAGCATTATAAACTAAAAGTAAGAACTAAAATAATTTTTCAATAAAAAAAATATAATGACTTAATTGTAAATTTTATAACTTTGAAATAAAATAACATATCTAGAATTTGTATTTAAATTCCCATGTTGTTATAATATATTATTTTTATTTGGGGATGTCTAGAAGTTTTTAAAAGCCATGTCAAATATTTTTTATAAAAAAAATTGATAGGGATCAAATGGTCATTTATTAGACAATATAACCCCGAAGAAGTTGAAAGAATTCAAATGATGAAGAAAAGTCAACTCAATTATTGACCAAAGTTTCAAATTTTAAAATTTATGTTTGATGTAAAAAAATAATAGTTTTTTTTTTTTTTTTTTTTTTTTTTTTTTTTTTTTGCAAGGGATGTAAAAATATAATAGTTGAAAGGTAAAGTATCATATTTTTCGCTGTGTATGTGTGACTATGAGGTCATGGGTTTAATCCTCGTTTTATCATATTTTTCATGTCATTATTCAAATTAAAAAGAATATAGTGATATACCTTTATCACTAAAATTATTTTTTTAGTCTAACTGCGATAAACTTCTAGAATCAATAGACCATTTTTATAGTTCATCAACGATAACGATAGATTTCTAAAATTGATAAATTGTATTATATTTGTAAATATTTTTAAATGATGCTAGATTTGTTATTATTTTGTGTTAGATGGTTATATATGCAATTTTTTTTTTTTTTTTTTTTTTTTATCTTAATAATGATTTATTTTAATTTTAATTTTAATCATTTAAAAGTTAAAGTATTTTAAAATATAAAAAACACACGTGCAGTGACACTGTAATTACAAAGATCAAAACAATTCATTTTCTTAGTTTAAAAACAATCCAAATTTCTTAAAATCAATAGAACTAAAATACTAATTTAAAATGTTGGAAATTGAAATTGAAACAAACCTTTAAAAAAAAAACTTAAAACAAAATAAAGAAAGTTGCAACTTACCTGCCAAATGAAGGTTTTTTTGTTTTCTATTTTAAAAGGAATTGAACCATTTTTTAAAATAATTATAATACTTTGATGGTAGAAGTGAGAGATTCAACTATACTTCTCTATACAGAAAAATAAATGAAAAATTTTAAAAACACAAAAATTAGTGTGAAAAATCGCATCAATATCTCCATACCTCACTTATATACCGATTCATGATCTCTTCTTTATCTAGCTGAAACTTTGTTTGTAATTTCCAATAACTTTCTTGAACCTTTTGTTCGTGTGACACTATTCTTATATATTGTTAAAAATACTATTTGAATCTCTGATGTGAAATATAAAATTGAACTTTTGACCTAAAATGAGTACAGTTGAAATATATGTTTATGGCCTCTAAATTTTAAAGTTGATTAATATAATTTGATGATTAAATTATTTTCCTTTAGTAAAAAGTTGAAGGTCCAATTGCAATGTAAAAAAAAAAAAAAAAAAAAAAATATATACTCTAAAAAGTAAATGGTTGATTTATGAAGATGGAATATTTTATTCAAGTTAGCATAAAAAGGGAAAAGACAATAATAACAAAAAAAGTCCACATTGTTTATTTTATAAAAAAAAAGTGGTGGCATTAAATTGGTACATATAGACAAAAGCAATTTTAAAAAAAATGTTTTTAGTGGAAGGTAACTTTGAGAAAATCAACTCAACTTTTACTTTATTTTATATGGCACTGTCTTTTTTGAATTTCTCATCTTTCTTCTTTCTATCCGTTTCTACACCCTTCTTCGCAAATGCCAATGTCCCTCCTTTCACATCCTTATCTTCTTTTCCCACTCCTTTTTCTAGGTTATAGTATATTATAAATTACTACTTTACTTTATCAAAAATTAATTACTCAACCATCAATCAAAATATAAAAGATTAAAATTATCACCCTCAATATTATATAGTATATTATTAGTGAGAATTTCTAAACTTTTGATTTTGATTGGAATAAGTTGTTGTCGTCGTCAACATTAGTATAATTCGACCATAATTGATATATACTTTTTTTTTTTTAGGTCGAATGTTCAAATTTATATTAATAAATTACAATAATGATGTACATGCTATAAATTAAAATACATAATCATGATATAAAACATGAAAATTAAATAGCATACTATTTTTTTTTTAAAATTTTTTTTTTTAATTAATGCGGAGTGTGAGATAATTGAGATATGTTCAGTTTGACAACATAATAATATATATAACTACTGTTTTTTCTTGGGACTTCAATGCTCTCTTAGTGGGAATGAGTTCAATTCTTGGTGGCCACCTACCTAAAAATTAATTTTTTACGGGTTTTCTTGATAACTAAATATTGCAGGGTCAGGCGATCTATCCTGTGAGAATAGCCCGAACACTCCCAAAAAAAAAAATTAAAACATAATTGAATAGTGAAGGCGATGTTTAAAGTAGATTTTCCCCTAATGGATATATGAATTTTTCAACCACCATTTGGTAACTAAACAAAAATTGAGCACTATCACATGGGGCCTAAACTCTAGGAAGATGAGAGTAGGAGGGAGGGAGGGAGCTTCTTACAAAAATTAGAGAATGAAAAGTACAACAATTGTTGCGGTAGAAGAAGACCATTGCCTTCAAAGCAATTTTGACACGACTATAGTGTGATAGTTTACATGCCGGTTGTTCTCGAAGATTGACACAGAGAAATATTAGAATTGAAAAAAACTTATTTACCAAGTTATTATTTCTTAAGTGCGAACGCAATTACCCAAACTCGTTCGGGTCGGCGAGCGACACTGTGCGTGTGGGAATATATTTAAACACCACCCACTAAAAAAAACAATATTTATTGACGCTTGCAAAATTAATTGCTTGACGTTTTTATGAACAAACGTCAATTAACCCATGAAATTTAAAAAAAAAAAACGTCAAAAAAAAGAAAAAACAAAACCGAGGTTGACGCAAATTTACGAATTTTTCACGCTCACATATACAACTTGACACTTCAAAAACGTCAAGAAAATTTAAAGTTTACTTGTCACTTTTTAAATGTCAAGAATAAACACTACAAGAATTTCAAGTTTTCCCAACACACTTTTTCGTCGGCTTAGGCTACACCAACGAAAAATAATCGTCGACTCTTTCGTTGGCGTATAGGCGCTTGAGTAGCTTTCTCCGACGTAAAATAATTTGCGTTGGCAAAAACTTGGTTTCGCCGACGATAACATTTTGTTGGCGAAAAGTTCTACTATACCTACGTTATGCTTAATATTGACATAAGTATAACTATGCCAACGTAAACAACTGCGTCGGCCAAAGTAGCTTTTTTTAATTCTTTTTTCATTAGTTTTTTTTTTTTTAATTTGATTTTTGTAATACCTGAAAATTCGACGGAACATAAATATTATCAATTATACAATTTTAACATGAAATATCATAAACGTCAATATATTGAAATGTAAATTAAAAAAAAAAAAAATAGTATCTAATACAAAAATAAAAGCATCTTGAAACAAAAAGTGCATTAAAAAGTAAAATCAAAAGAATGAATCTAAACCACTCTTATTTTTGTTTTCAACAAAACCCTTGAAGATTACATGCTACCAACCTGAAAAAAAAAAAAAAAAAATTGTAGTATGAGAAAGTTTAAACATAAATAGAAATAATTATTTTTGATTCATAGGTTGAACCTATCTTTGTATTATTTTCATTCTAAAAATGACTCGAATATAGAAAGTGACAAATAAACGTGAAAGTGAATAGCCAAGTACCAAAAAACTATCCATGTGTTTTTTTTTTAACAACATGTTGGGGTGAGTGATTGAACCTAAGACTTCATAGTCACTAAGCGATACATCATGTCATAGAGCTATGCTCGTGTTGACAAAAAAGAAAAGAAAAAAAAAAGGTGGTATTTGCATTCTAAAATGGACTCGAATGTATCATAAATGCACCTAAAACTAAAAGTGGCTGTTCACACGAGATTTCAATATAGTAGAAATTTGATACGTGGAAATGAACTTGAATTTTATTCTAAATATGCATGAAAAGTGAGCATGAAAACGCCTAAGCATGAAAACGCCTAGCCAAGTACCGAAAAACTATTAATGTGTCATTTTCATTCTAAATATGGATCAATATATTCTACAAGCACCTAAGTGATAAATGAGCATGAAAGTGTCAAGCCAAGTGCCCAAAAACTATCAATTTTATATTTTCATTCTAAAAAGAAGTCAATATATACCACATGCACCTAAAAGTGATAAATGAGCATGAGAGTGTCTAACCAAGTGTCAAAAAATAATTCATGTGTTATTTTCATTCTAAAAAGGACTCGAATATATCCTAAATGGTAAATGCACCTAAAAATGACAAATGACATTATATATAAATTCAGTATTTGGTTACCATAGCGGCAAGATAGTCACATATATATATACATATATATATATATATATATATATATAAATATATATATATATATATATATATATATATATATAAAAATACAATTAAGTATGTTAAGACATATAATCTTGTGTGTCTAAAGGATCGTCGTCTCCTTGTCTTCGCTCCAATAGTTTTTGTATTTCACCCCTCTCGATCGTGTACTTGACATAGAAAGATTAGAATCGAAAAAAGTTTACTTACCAAGTTATTATTTCTTAAGCGTGAACACAGGTACGCAAACTCGTCTGAGTCGGCGAGCGACACTGTGCGTGTGGGGATATATTTAAACAGCACCACCCTATGCATCTCTGGCAAAGACACAAGTAAGATTTAATATATATACTTTCTCACAAAATTAAAGTTATTATCATTCTCAAGAGATTGTCAATTTAACCATAATTCAGTCGATAAATCTTCTCAAAATTAAGTGATGGTTGTTCGAATTTTCTTGAAAAATAATATTTTTTGAAATATACAAATTACAAATTTGGTATCCCAATTAACTTCCTTAATTAGACTTTGGTTCTAACCGGAGTTATAATGTATTAACTGCCACCACATCTTTTGTAAACTTTCCAACAAAATACAATTAACGATATATAGTGTTAAAAATGTCGTGATTATATTTCAATGACAGATTGTAAAACATGTCTATGTGTTGTCATAGAAAGCTTTTCTACCTTTAACAAAACTTTAAACTCATTTTGGCCTTATTCTAAAAACATTATTAAAATAAAAAATTTGAAGCGATTATTAAAATAAATAGTTTGAAGAGTAAAATGAAAGACATATAGGTTAGAAAATGAACATTTTAGCTCATTTTAAGTGAGGATCTCACGTCGAAAATATGGAAGAACTCCTGTTACCATCAATTAGTTTTAAGATGAAACTCTCTAATAGTATCACAGCTCACAAAATCCAAACGGATATTGGGTCCAAAAAAATAAGATCTGACTCAAGATGGTGAACCCAAAAAAATATCATCTTGAGATGACATGTTACGATGATGTCTAATATTTATGAACTATTTCTTTGAATTATTATTATAATATTAGAAACCTAAGAGAAAAAAATGAATTTAATTTTGTTATAGAATGTTTGAGAGGAGAGGGAATTAAAACAGTCGTTTTCTTCAATCTGAAAGCTGAATGTAGTGCCTGGAGAAAGAGCTTCAAAACGTGATCATCTTGTCTTTAAGGATGTCTTCTTCCTTCAATATTTTTTCTTAAATATTTTATTTATTAATTAATTAATTAATTTCCTTAATTTTATCCCTTGTGCAGAATTTTGATCATCCTTTTCTTTTCAAACTTGCCTCCATCCTCTAAACTAGTATCATTTTCTTTTTTACTTCAACCATTTATGAAAATCTAAATTTAAATTTCTAACTTTTTGGTCGAGTTTATAACACCTCAATTAAGTTCAATGAGGCCAAATCCAACAAATCTTCCTCCCTCCTCCTCAGCCAAACAAAAACAAAAAAATCAAATGAAATTCTATAAAGTTTTTATTTTCTCTTTCAAATTTCAATAAAAAGTGTAATTTCAACAATTATGGGTTGACCCATTAATTAGTGGGTATGAAAATAATAAAAAAATTAGACCAAATGATTTAATAATATCTTACTAATTTTCTTAAGAATTAAATATTATAGAATTATACGAAAATTAAATGTTATAGAGCAATTTTTTTTTTTTTTTTTTCATAAGCTAACTCGAATATTTACAGATTAAAAAAATAATAAATAAATTATTGTGCACCTCCAAATAGTGGGGTTTTTTCATAGATCTCTGGTTAGGTTCGGTAACCTTTTTTTTATCCCGCCTCTAAAATAATGTTTTCTTAAACTTTTTAATGTAGTCATCATCACTTCACTTAGTTGAACACGAACATCATTGCAAGAAAAAAGTATAATAATCTTTGTTAAGCACGAAGATACTATAATCGCTCTTTTGTGGTCGTGCTCAACGAAGGATATTAACAGATTTTTTACTTGCAGTCGTTCTCAACGAACACGTGGTCAGACTCAATAAGACATGCGTTTTTAAAAATCGGGTCAATTGTCGTCAACCTTTCTCGAGATTCATCTGTCAAGAAAAAAAAAAAGAAAGAAAAACCCAAATAGTGTCTAAAGGTACCACAGAAGAAAAAGCAGTAACATTATATTGAGAAGAGTCTAAAATTAAACTAAAATTTTATTTAAATTTGTGTAGAATAATTAGATAGAAGAACTGTACAAGAATTTGAATTTAGGAAAGGAAATTGTTCAAACAGGTTTGGTAAGATCAAACCAGATCTGCTTGAAAACTTTGATTATAAGATCGTGATATTCATCGGCGTTCAAACAGAGATAACATGCAAGAAGATCTTCCAATTCCTTCGAACCTCTAATGTTGTTCTCAACGATCATCTCCACCATTGATTCTCTGAAGTCCTTTTGTGGATCGTACGATGATTTCATGATCGCCAGGCTGTCGGAGAGGCTCCGCCGTGACGACGTGCTTTTCCGCCCGCCGATTTTCCGGTTACTTATTTTTGGGGAGTGAATGCGGAGCCGTACGCCACCGGAGGAATTCGCCGGAATTTTCCTTTTCGGACTTGTCCCCGTCGCCACCGTGCTCCTCTGTTTTGTGTCTTTTTTCCTCTGCTTTGTGATGATCGGCGGGAGGTCCAGTTCTGATAAGGAATCGAAGGCGCCGACGACGGCATTGTTGGAATAACTTGACGAAATGTCGATTACGATATCGCGGTCGAAGGATTCGGATTCAGCGGCGAGGATTTTGTCGGTTCGGAATTCGGGTTCGGGTTCAGGGGAGGTGTCGTCGGAGGGTGACGTGGAGAATTCCGGCGGGGAATCGGATTTGGTCCAGATGGACTCCGTCGTGGTGCGGCAGCTGCAGCCGGCAGAGGACGAGCTGAGGAGTTTCGCCGCCGTTGACGATGACCGGGAACTCGCTCGTCTTCTTCCGGGTTTCTGCTGTTTTGATGACTTTCTCGGCGGCTGTGGCACCGGCAGCATCGGCGGCGAAGGCGGAGGGGAATTAAAGCAGAACCCATCGTTGGATTCGAGTTCTCTGGTGAAATGGTAAGATTTTCTTGAACGAGACTGCTGCGGCGGTGGCGGCGGCGGCATTTGCGATTGTTTCTGTACTGACGGCGGAGGCGGAGGCGGTGGCTGCCGGTGCTTTTGGTTGTTGGAGGATCTTGCTCTACCGCCGCCCATTTCTTTGAGCTTGTAAAACCAGGCGTTCGGAATCATATCCGATAAACGGAACTTGTGATTTCTCATCGGAGAATTTTCTCTCTCTAAAATCTCTTTAATTTCTCTCTCTTTCTGAGTTTCTGTGTGTTTCAGAGTCGCCGGTGGGAGAGATAAAAAGGAAGGGGGAGAAGAGGGGCCCACCGGCGAAGAAAAAGTGGGATAAAAGCAAAACGGTGGGGTCCATGTAGTGATTTTTTTTTAATAATTTTTTTTGTTTTATATATATATATAGGGCTGGTTGCACAAATAGCAATCAGGCCCAAACTAAATTGCAAATTTAGCAAACTTTAAAATGTTTTGTAAATATGGCAAAATAACCCGTTTCTATCACTGATAGACTTTATTATATCACTGATAGACTTCTATTAGTGATAGACTATTATTTCTGATAGACTATTATCACTGACAAAAATCTATAAAAAGCTGAGGTGATCAGCGATAGACTTCTATCAGTCATAAGATATCAGCAATAGAAATTGCTATATCCGCAAAATTTTTAAAAACATGCTATATTTACAAACAATAAATCTTAAATTGTCATTTACTCCAAAATCTATATATATATATATTTTTCTTTTTTTTCTTTTTTTTCTTTTTTTTTTAATAATAAAATGATAAGGGAGAAAAAAGTAGTTCTCTTTTTGGGTGAAAGGTAAATAAAATTTTAGTTTTCAATCTCATATGCATAAATTTTATAAAATTCTAAATAAGTTAGCTATTTATCAGTTTTTTTTTTTTTCTTTACAACGGTATTTTAATTAATGCGAGAATTGAACTCATGACCTCTTGGTCACGAACATAATCTTATGTCAATTGAGATATATTCGGTTTGACATTATTAGTACACTTATAAGATATAAAATTACATTTTTAGCATTTTATAGATACTTTTAGAGGATAGAGAAACTTTGAGCGAGATAAACGAACGATTCCAACTCATGACTCACTGGCAAAGGAACATCGTAAAATTATTTAATGAACTAGACATGAAGGAAACCTTTCTTCGAATACATTTTTGGTATCAAAGATGAATTTAGTATTTGATGTGTAACGACCTCTAACTTGCAACACCTGAAAAGAGAGAATTAGTGAGGTAAGGCTGGTGTGGTGCTGACCAAACGGACTCCGACGCTGAAATTAACCTTTGAAAAAGATAGAGGATGAGTATGAAAAGTATCTTGATAGAACTTAGATATGATCTTTTGTGCTTACCTTCAGTCTTCCATCTTCCCTTCCTTATATAATCCTTTCATACAACTGTTATTGGACCGTTCGGTGTTATTAAACGGGCATTCATGGTGTATGTAATTCCCTGAGGTTACGAAGGCAACGTAATTGTCCGAGAGATTTTTCTCCTTGTGGCCGAGTCGACACCAAGAGAGGGTCGACTTCTTTGGTCGAGCCTACCCGAAAGGGAGTAAGAGTCTTCACAACCGACCCGACCCTGAGAGGGGTTGAACTCTTTGGCTGAGTCGACCCCATGGGAGTCAGTGTACTCGTGATCGAGACGACCCCATGAAGGGGTCGACTCCTCTGTATCTCTTTGTGGACTTTTAGGGTTGTGATATTTTATCCCGAACACATGTAATTTCTTTTAGTGATTTTTAAGTTTCGTTTTGTACTAAAAGAAAAGTTGAGAGGCATGAAGTTGAGGAGAAATTATTTTGAGAAGTTTGAATACTATGAGTAGTTGGATTTAAAATTTTGACATCTTAGTCGATAATACAGAAATTAAAGTAATAATTTAATTTTATTGTTATTATGTTTTATTTTAATAATTATGTGTAAAATATAAAAAATAAGGTGGATGTGGCAAAAGGGCAAACATGGGCTTAGAGTGGCAATATATATTCGTCGTACGGTTCACACAATCAGAGACTTCCATTCTTTGTAGGCCGTTTCTTTTCCCTTTGAAGGACCCTTCTACGTGGCTCACATGCTATAATCGCCACCAAATTGCAACAAAAGCTTTTACAAAAATTAGTTAAAAAGCACTTTTGGTACTGTACTTTTATTATAAAATAGCAATTTAATCCTTCTACTTTCTAACAATTTACTAATTTACTCCCTAATAATAATTTTATTTAGGTAGTTTAAAACTTGTAACCATTTTAGTCATGAACAAGAATTGAAATTGAAGAGTGAAGATAACTGTACTTAAAATTAATTATTATTTTAAATAGTTTTTATGAATTTTTTTTATTTATAAAATTAAAATTTTGATATTCAAATCGTACCGAGGTTGGTATCAATTTTTATTATGTAAATATTTTATTGGTTTGGTGTATACACATATTTGGTCCCATATGATTTATTGATCTACATGAGGTAGACATCTCATTACAAACCGTTACATAGTAAAGATTAAATCGTCATAAATTCTAATAAGATTTTACATAGTCGATACTAAATAGTTACAAATTTTAATGATTGTAATAAGATTTTGTGACTTTTGGTTTAGTGGTTGATCTTGTGCACGAATTCGTTTGAGTTTAAATTTGGTTGAAATTAGTGAATTATTGAGAGAGTTTACTTTTGCAATATTTAATCAAGTAGAAGATTAAAATTGGTGAATTGAAAAGTTCAGGGTAAAAAGTGATTAACATAAGTTTTGAGATAATTTTCTTTCCCTAATATGTAAACGTGAAAAAAGTACTCTTTAAAGTGAACATAATTCACCGTTAATTAATAAGTACTAGCTTCTTTAACGTCCAATGCTCAACTTCTCATTCCCCAATTGTTATACTTAAAAAAAAAAAAAAAGGTGAAAAAAAATTAAAGAACACTAACTCTAGGAATTGTTCTAACAATTTTATTAGTTTGACGGTATAATTATGACAACCTCGTAAATATAATGGTTACTACAAAATTTTGAATAGATCACGATCATCTAATAGTTTAGACCATGGTTTTAAATTTGTAATTTACATGTATAGACTAAATTTGTAATTTACATGTATAGACTACGATTAACGTTGTTGTCTATAGTACATACCATGAATAGGTTATAGTCAAACGTGATACTTTTTATGACTAATTTTTATAATTTAGTCATAAAAAGTATCTCTAAACTATGAGTCTCGTTTCAATAATACCCATTAATTTTAAAAGGTTTCAAAAATATTATCGACCTTTTAAAAATATTCAAAAATACATTTATCGTTAAATTTTGGATGGAAACGTTAAAGTTTCATTGAATAGTGATGCTATTTGTATGCACATTCACACGACATAGTCTGGTTCTAGTCAAGAAGGTTATGAATGTCACAAAGATACACCTTTCAAAAAAATTCAAAACATATTCTTACTCGAAAAAAATTCTTCTTTTATTCTTCCTTTCTTAGCGAATTCTTCTTCCATAAAAATTAATTAAGGAAAAGCTTTGCTTATTTGTTTTCTTCTCCTTGAACAGTACAACATTCCAAGAACCTAACCAAATTCTTATGTGGAAGCTTCGACTTTTAAATCCTTCTTAAATTCTTTAATGCCCTTACTTGCTTTTGTTGATAGCTTTTTCATTGGTATTTCTTCACGGGTCACTACTCATCATCTTTCCTTAAATTCATTTTAGGCAAAATAATTGAAAATGTTGGCATATAGTATAGTTATAACCAATGATTTAAATGTCGATGTCGATGAAAATATCGAGGTCTAAATTTTATAAAAATACCATGGACATATCAATAAAATGTCGATGTCGATGAATATTTTTGAAAGATTTAAAAAAAAATATATTTAAAATATTTAAATTAATAAGTAAATATTTTGCACTTTTAAAGGAGTTAAAATATATTTATTATAATAGTTTATTCGCGTTAGGTTACATTTTGTTGTTTTTTAATATCTCATTGATTTTGTACAGTATGATAGAAATGTCGATTCACCTCTCATGTCGATGTCAAATTTATGAATATATGAAAATGTCGATGAAAATAGTGACATGTCAGACGAAAATTCAATACTATAGTTATAACACTTTTTAAATATTAAAAAAGAATCACACGTCCATAACAATAATTAGAGAAAGTTAAAAGGAAAAAAGAAAAACAAAACTTCAATTTTTCTTCATCCACCCATCTTCTTTTACACTTTTAAAATGGGACCATTTCAAACTTTATTTTCATCTGTTCCACATAGTTTTTATAAACAAAGTTTCACAAATATTTTTTAATAATAATATTTTTTAACGTTTTTTAAACTTTTTAAACTTCAGTGATATTAGTCCAAGACATTTTCTATAATTTACCCTTTTTCTTTTTTTCAATTTTTTAACAAATTTTTAATGTAACTTTATATATCTCTTTATTTTGGATCAAATAATAATGGAAATCAATCCTTTGCGCAAAAAAAAAAAAAAAAAAAAAAAATCATCACATTTTCTCACTATTTTTTTTTTTTAGTACATTGGGATGGAGATTCAAACCACAGACCTCTTGGTCATCAAGTCATACATATGTCAACTGAGCATAGCTCACTTTGACACATTTTTCCAACCCAAAGCATTCAATTAAAATAAACTCAATCAAATTTATATATTAAATAAAAAGAATATAAATTTACAATAAATAAAAGGAAAATATTCAAGTTTTTTTTTTTTTAGACAAGGCAACCAAAGAGTCTTCCAAGAGAATTTCGGAGAGTCATTTCGGTGGACTCTCTCTCCATTTTTTCGAAAGACAAAGGTTGCAGGAATGTTGTGCCGAGCGATCAACGACACCATTTTGAAGACCAGGAACATGGTTGAAGGTAAAGAGCCTTTGAGTCCTCGATAGAGTTGATAATTTCGTCAACAATCCGTCCGGTTTCAGTGAAATCTTTAACTTCACCGCTTATGAGCATGATGACGTGCGGGGTATGGAGTCCAAACCCACGTTGATGGCTTGAGCTTCAAGGGTACTAGTTGGCCAATTTTTCTTCGACGATCGACATTCCGCCGTGATTAATTTCCCGCTTTTGTCTCTGCAGATCCAAGTTATAGCTCCATGGTTGTGTCTGGAACTCCAAGAGGCATCATTATAGTTTAATTTCCAATCGTCAAGGGGCGGTAGGATCCATTTTGTTGTAGCTTCTAGTCTGACAAAGGAGATCCTTCCACTATATCGTCTAGATTTAAGGACACGCAATGGGATAAACTATTTTTCAAGTTAATAAATCAACTAAGATTATAATATATATTATTATTATATTTTTACAAAAATATTTAATTAAAGCGGAGATTGAACCCATGACCTTTTAGTCAAGAGCTCAACCTTATGTCAATTGAGCTATGCTCGGTTTAACAATAATATATATTATTTTGCAAGAATGTATTGCAGAAGAAATTGTTTCAAGAATTTCGAGATTTTTGTCAAACTGAGGTTAACTCAATTGGCATAAGGTTGTGTCTGTGATTAAGAGGTCATAGTTTAATTCCCAAAAAAAAATATATATCCTAATAAACTGGAAAAGAAAAAAAAAAAGTAAAATAATTGTAAATCTATGGACTATTATTATTTTTTTTTTATCATATTTATAAAATATTTTATATTTTATTATATTTATCATTATTTTAAAAATAATTATTATTTATGCGATCAAACACTAATTAAAATTTAATATCTCATTTCCATTTTCAAGAAATTATTGAAAACATCTAAATTAAGAGTAAAACCACATTAATTGTTATAAAAATGTTATAAAAAAATTATATTCATGCTAATCGAGTCCCCTAGTGCACTATTGGAGATGTCATTTTCTACTTTAACATTAATAAATTTTATGTATAACAATTTGATCATTTAAAGTTATTAGTAGATTCATCTCCACATTTATATATTTATTTTGGATATTCCTTATTTCAGACTAGTATCGTGAAACAATGTCAACATGAACATAGTTCAACTGACATTAAGTTTGAACTAATGACCAAAAGACCAGAGGTCTGATCCCCCAACCACGCATTGATACATTTGCAAAAGAAAATATACTATGAGACAATCAAGAGGATCTTTCAAGGCCAAGCAAAGAGATTGTCAAACAATCAAGAGGATCCTTCAAACCTACGAGAAAGCAGGAGATGATTGATCAAATTAATCATGAGTTGAGGGTCAAGTACACCACTATGTTGGACAAGTATTTGGGCCTCTCATCTCAAATATCTCAGAATAGGTGTCAAACGTTCAGCTCGACCAAAGATAGGGCTTGGAGAGGCTTAGGGATGGAAGAAGAAACTTTTCTCTTCTAGTGTCAAAGATGTCTTTATTAAGGTTGTTGCCGAAGCTATCCTGACATATACCATGAGTTGTTTCAAGATCCCGGAGTAGGTTTGCAATGACTTAACAAAGATGTTTGGTCGGTTTTGGATGGGTTCTATCATAGACAAAAAGAAGATACATTGGTGGTCTTGATAACGAATGTGTACGAGCAAATCCCATGGGAGGTGAGTTTTAGGGACCTCTCAATCAGGTTTTTTTAACAAAGCATAGTTGTCAATTGATTAAATACCCTAATACGGGTGTACAAATAACCCGATAACCCGGACTACCAAACCCAAACCATAAGGGTTGGGTTGATTTCTAGCAGAACCGAAAAGTCGGTTCAATTCACTGATTGTGATATTTTTGGCTCGGTTCAAGCCGAACGGTTTCTAGTTCATGTTTTTTTTTTAATTTATACATATAGTTTAGTTTTAGGGTGTGCTCGTTCTTTCTTTCCCACCGTTTTTCAAGAGCTGACGTCTCTCCCTTATATTCACGTCATATTCTTCCTCTTTGTCGTATCACCCGCACCTTCCAGTGTTCATCTCACCATCACCTTCTCTTTTATTGGCTTGTTGAGACGTCTCACCTTCGTCTTCGCCTTCACGTTCACCATCGTCGTCGCTCGTTCTCTCCGACTATCGCTACTGCACTCTCTTCTTCTCTCCACTTCTCTCTCCTATCTCAGCCACGATTCCTCAATGAATAGAATAAGAAGGAGAATTCATAGGTTTACAAGGGAAAATATAAGATTTTGCTTTTGTTGGAATAGATCAAAATCAATCTGCTAATCAAAACTCAAAATAAAACTACCCATTCTTTATTTCTTTGATTCAAAATCATCCATAGATTCAAAATTAATCTGAAGATCACTTCAATAGGTTAATAACAAAAGAAGAGAAAAACTAACAAGTGATGTGATTGATTAATAAAATAATAATATAAATTATTTAGTAAGTCCTCCATTTTTATCGTTTTTCCTCTCTTAGTCGTCTTTTCTCTCTTAGTCGACTCATGGACCCAACCCGATTACATAAGGGTTGGGTTGGGTTGCCCTCATTAACTGGGTTAATCGGGTTGGTCTAGAAAATATCTCTAACCTGATCCAACCCAACTCATGTACACCCCACCCTAATAGTTTTTTGGCTCATGGTCATGAGGGGGAGGTACTATCATCATGGAGCTTTTCTCTGCTCTCAATTAGGTTCGAATCCATCCTATGCGTGGAAGAGCATAATGTGGGGTAAGGAACTTTTTCGTTAAGGGTACATGTTGCAAATTGACAATGAGTATTTAGTTATAATAGACACTGACGCTTGAATCTCAATTAGGGAAGACAAAAGACTTTTTTTCCCTCCTCCCATGGTCCATCACTGGCCTGTGTCTTCTTTGATGCAAGCACCCAAGACGTTGGGATGAAGACCGAATTAGGCAGATTTTCCTCTCATTGATGTAGATGCAATAGTCAACCTTCATATTCATCCAATTGACATAGAGGATGAAGTCATCTAAAATTCTTCTAAGTAGAGAGTTTTTACGGTTAAAAGTGCTTATCAGCTAGGTGTAACTTGTGGGAATAAGAATGAGGCTTTCCTCATCTAATGTTAAAACCCAAAGCAAGAGATGTAAGGTGTTTTGAACTTCTATAGTTATTTCAAAAACTAAAATTTGTTGTTGGAAGGTTTACAACACAATCTTATTTCTAACACAGTTAACCTCTTAAAGAGAGGAATTTGTACTTATATGTTATGTGTTCAACATCTCTTTTGAGAGTGTGAGGTAACAAATGACATCTGACAGTAATATTTGACTATTGACTTAAGTCGGTTTTGTGATGACAAGAACCGTTGGTCTATCCAAGACCATTAGAATTGAATTTTGGACAAAGGATCTCACTAAGACATCGAGAGAACGATGATGCTGGTATGAAAAATCTAGAAAATTTGAAACGAGGCTCTTCATAGAGGACACAGACCAACTAAACAAGTTATAACCAAAACGCTAAGCAGATATTTTCAAATCAACTCAGTTTCTACAGACAATTCTAATGTTTTTTTTTTTTTTAAAAGTAATTTATTTTTTCTAAAAAATAAGAATTTAGATTTAAGTATAATGAACTTGTTTAGAAATTTGGTAAAATATTCTCCATAGCTGATTAGATTTTGGTCAAAAAATAATTTTATTTTTATGGGTTTTCAAAACTTCTTTCCTATATCTTTGAAATTGTTAATAATATTAATTTTCATTTTATCTTGGAAGATGCTTTGGAAAGAACTATAGCCTTAATTGACCAATATTGAATTGGATATGAATGTGGAAAGTTTCCAAAATTGTTTAGATTTGATTCTTGTTTATTTATAACATTGATTGGCTTTGACTGCCTTCAATAATTAAGAATTTTGCAGGCTTCCTTTTAGTATCTCTTGCCATTTTGGATTCAAACATTCCAACCAAACTTCAAACTAGAAATTCAAATATTTGATTTGTTCCTTCAAAAAGTCTAACATCCCAAAACCAAAATCATAAGAGTTTAAGTGAATAATATGTTTTATCGTTCTTGTTTTTTATTTTTTATTTTTTTCTTTCATCTTTTTTAATTAAAAAAAAAATGAAATTGCGTTTTGTTATGATTTATTTACCTTTTTGTTGTATTTTTAATTAAAAAAAAAAACATAAACATGTTTCATAATTATTTCTTTTTCTTGTTCGGTGAAATTTTTAAATTTAAAAATGTAAATTTTTTATATAAAAATTAATTTTTAAAATTATTAGAAAAATTATAACATATGTTAATTTAGAGTAAAATGATTAAAAATATAATATTTTTTTAAAAATTTTGCAGATATGACAATTTGATCCCTGATAGTATGGTCTATCACTAATAGAATTCTATCGCTGATAGTAGTCTATCACCTCAGCTTTTTATAGAATTTTGTCAGTGATAGTAGTGTATCAGTGATAGAAGTCTATCACTGAGAGTCATATATCAACACTAGAATCTATCAGTGATACCCACTGATTTTTTGTCATATTTGCAAAATATTTTAAATTTCGCTAAATTTGCAATTATTTTGAGCATGATTGCGGTTTGTGCAACAAACCCAAATTATTATGCAGTTTATAACCTAAAATTAATACCAACAAGAGCATAGCTAAATTGGTATGATGTATGAACTAGTGACTATGAGATCCTATGTTCGATCCCTTACCCTACATGTTGCGTAAAAAAAAAAAAAAAAACAAACAAAGTGGATATGGTATTTTTACCCACAACACAAACTATATAAAGAATAATAGGTCATTCATTTATTTTCTAATTCAATTTTAGAAATAAGAAAATAAAAAATAAAAAAATAGAGTAGATTGTTGACCCTTCCATTATTACATGAAACTTCATTCTAAATTATAATGGCATGGTGATTTTGATATTATATAATTATTGATGCATCAATTTTTTTATTCCACATGGTTGAATGACATTGTTTCACCAAAACTAAACATATTTTTGTGACACATGAACAAATATAGGAAAATGAAACTAAAGTATGTATGTTTTGTTTTGGTTATGGTTTTGATTTGAGTCCCCACTTTCTCTCCAAAGCTCTAATTTTCTTTCATTTTCTCATCTATTTTCCCATCTACCAAACAATGACATGTTTGTATCCTAAATATAAAACGAAAAGACAAAACAAATGTCTCTTGCTCCTCAGACTTTGTCCCCATTCCAACTCCAGCCCATACTTGGATAATGCCTCAATGCTCAAACAACCCAATGACAAGACAACACAAAAGTTAAAAAAATAAATAACAAAGAATAAAAAATTCTTATCTTCCTATACTTAAAATAGACGAAGTTTTAGTTCGACGTCAACATAGTTTTCACGGTAATTGATATGTATTAACCCATGACCTCATAGTCACGGACACAACCTTATATCAATTGAGCTATGCTCGGTTTGATATGTATTAAGTTGTAGATTCAAATTTCCATACCCACATTTGTTGTACTAAAAAAAAAGAAATTATGAATTCTAATTTTACGTCATAATCTTAACAAAATGAAATTAAATATGATTTTGATTCCAACAATATATAGATCATATAAAACTCAATTGCTAAGGCCCTTTTGATAACCATTTGGTTTTTAGTTTTTGAAAATTAAACTTATGAATCCTACTTCCACCTATGAGTTCTTTGTTTCTGTTATCTATCTTCTACAACTATTTTTAAAAACAAATAAATTTTTTAAAACTAAAAAAAATAGTTTTTAAAAGTTTATTTTTTGTTTTTGGAATTTAACTAAGAATTATAAAAAAGATGAAATTATTGGAAAGAAATTGAGAAAAACAAACGCAATTTTAAAAAATCTAAAAAAAAAAAAAATCAAATGGTTATCAAACACAACCTAAAATGTTTGCACAAACCCAAAATTTGAATTACTCAAAACTAGGGATTTTTGCACAGATGACCTCCTCGGGGTCTTAATGCAAAATGACCCGATTTTTTAAAACGCATATTTTTTACCTTCTCTCATGATCAGCAAGCCCCCTCTCTATGTGGAAAGTTATTCGTATCATTCGCTAAGCACGATCACAAGGGAGACAAATATAGTGCTCTCGTGCTCAGCAAAGAGTACTACATATTTTTCTTTCGCGATTGTGCTTATCATAATGTTGATGACGTCACCGAAAGGACAAAAAAACATTCATTTTCGAGAGGAGGAAAAAAACAATAAGACCCTTGAAGAGATGTCATCTGTACAAATATCCCCACAAATCAGAAAAGTAAAAAAAGTGCTCAAACTCAACTATCTACACAATTATTGATACACATAGAACTAGTCTTGTTTAAGACACAAACACCCATAACTAATTACAACTCTCCTTTACTAAAAAAAAAATGAAATTAAACAATTAATGTTATTAATTTAACAATTTATTTAAGTTTGGGTTCACTTTAAATAAAATTTATAATTTAAAGTGAGGTATTTAGTTACGTTATTTTTTTTTAGTTAAACAACATGTAGAGTGGAAAAATGCATACCTCTTATTTTGTGGTCGAGAACATATACTTAGTTAACATAAATTTAATCATTAGTCACTTTTTCAAGTTGAGATCTATTGTTCTAATATTATGTCTAAGTAGTCAACCCGAGCATAATTGTAATCTACCCCACCGTCTGTAAAATTATATTCTAAGAAAATATCAAGCCATCATTAGACCTAAAAACTTAAACAAAGCTAAATTTGCTTATCATTTCATAACAATTTTATGTTTGCTTTTTTGTTACTTTTTTAAAATCATATTTCTTTACCAAAAAAAAATAATTTTATTGTCTTTTTTATGTAGATATACTTTTTGTAATACGTTATTTCTTCAAGTTTTAGCGGAACTTTTTTTAAGTTTATATTTGCTCCTTCTTAATATTTAGTCAAAATTTTAAATGCATTTATAAAAAATATCAAACATTATAATTAGTACATAACATAACATAGGTTGGGTTGGAGGGTTTTCCAACCCAACCCGAAATTTTTGGGTTGGTGGATTCCCAACCCAACCCAATCCAATCAAGGTTGGATTGTCGGGTTAGTATTTTTTTCTAATTAACTTTTTTAATTATTTAAAATCTTATGTACATTCCCCAAATACAACATACAACATATATTATTGACATTTTTTCTAACTACTTCATAATTAAAATAAAATTGAACTCAAAAACTCATAAATTATACAGATTCATCTAACTCTAACAATTTTTTTAAAAAAATTCAGACTAAGAAACTTACAATACAACTTTCTAACTAACAATCAGAAATCAGAGGTTGCAATTGGAAAAAAAAAAGTAGATAAAGAAGAGAAACAATCCGAATGCTTGCAATGGAAAAATTAACAATCATGGCTTCATGCCAATGAAAATATTGGCGGTAGAAATGGAATATGATAATCTTTTAATCTTTCAGAACTGAACAAAAACCGACGGTGTCTTGAAGGTCACAATCATGGCGGCGAATCCTGGAGCGAGGTTTCAACCATTTAGCCCTAATCACCGGTTAGATCCACTCCCTCCCTTCTCCCTCCACATCTCCGCCTCCGTACGATGAAAGTAATGATTCATCTTCGGCAGGGTGAGGTGGAGATTTACGGCAAACGTGGAGAGGTGGGCGACTCACGAGAGAGGGTAGGTGTCGGTGAGGTGAGGGGGACACTGAACTAAAATTAGGTTTGAGAAAGAAATGACGTTATATATATATATATATATATATATATATATGTAATTCGGTTCGGTTCGGGTTGAACCGAGCTAAAATTGGTTCAACCCGTGAACCGACCCGAAAATTCAGGTTGGAAAAAAACCAATCCGACACAAAAAAAAAAAAAACCCAACCCAATCTGTACAATTCGGGTTGAGTGAGTCAGATTGCTCGAATTTCGAATTATTTGTACACCCCTACATAAAACATTATCAAATCAGACGTTTTGATATTTCAATTCACTCCTTAACATAAATGAGTCGTGAGTTAACACATAACAAGGTGAATTCAAATATGCATGAAACTATTTACAATATGGGAGATGAATAAAGTATGGGATTGGGATTGAATTGAAGATAGAAAATGAGGTACATAGTACAGTCAAAAACATGTGTGAATATGTGGGGTAAAATAAGGAAAAAGAAAACAAGTTGGATAGTTTTTTTGGCAGAGCAGAGTTTAATTGGGTTGGAGGAGACATTCTTTGTTACCCTTAAAACCAAAGCCATTTGCCCCCACAATTTGCAGGCCACATGCCCTTACACACGTCCTACAACCACTGGTCCCAATCAAAGTTTAGGGTACTGAGTCCCTTAACGTGTCCAACTTCTCACCTCCTATTCCCTATTTTTCACACAACGAAGAATAAATGGGTTTAATTGTGTTTTTATTAATTCTCTCGACTTTCAAAATAAAAAACTTTAAACTTCTTTAAAAGTATTATTGTCCTATTCTGTCCCAAAAGTCATCTTATCATTTAACACGTCTCAATTCTCTCGGATCATATAGTCTTTATCGTAGCTCAAACTCTAAAGTATAATTGTCGTGTGACTACTAGTAGTCTTTTTGGCTTAAACCTTAAATTTAGACCGTTGTCTTACTATAGGTA
The DNA here is from genome assembly GCA_028017165.1 of Herpetospermum pedunculosum. Taxonomy (NCBI): domain Eukaryota; kingdom Viridiplantae; phylum Streptophyta; class Magnoliopsida; order Cucurbitales; family Cucurbitaceae; genus Herpetospermum; species Herpetospermum pedunculosum. The sequence continues at coordinate 60,498,327 of CM051525.1, forward strand.
GCCTATTGAACTTAAACTTTAAGACTCATTGTCTAGTTATAGGCAATAATATCATCCTTTAACTTAAATTCTAAGGTACAACTATCGCCTCACTATTAAAATAACTTCCATAACCTAAACTTTAAGGTACAACGATTAAATTATCACAAACAATCATCTTGATTTTAATCAAAGAGGACTTCTAATTAGTGAATGCATCATTTAATAAAAAAAATTAAAATCTTACTTTAGAAAATTATTAAAAAAAAAAAATACTAATTTTTGGTCACTTGTTGGTTTATGTATTTACTTTAAAAAAAAATGGAAAAATAGATGCAAAATAGAAAATAAAAAGTTATGAAAGGTATGTAAAATGATTACATCTACATAAGGTAGAACATAAGATGGTCCAAATGCTGTAAAGTAAAGAGGCCCATCCATCATAGTACCTACAAACCAACTTTTTTGATGTGTTTGGACCATTATGGGCTTTCAAAGCTAAAATTTCCATCACCTTCACATAAATTTCCAAATTATATTTTTTTTTCTTGGAAGATAATTAATTTCAAAATACTAAAAAAAAAATATATATATACATAGTGTTTATCTAATATTTTCTTTGAATAAAATTAAATCTTCGAACTTAACAAAAGAAATAGATGTCTTAACCATTGAATTAGGTACATATACTAATTTATTACCATGTGCAATATTTTTTTTATTCTTTTTTTTTATATTTTAATTATATTCATTTGAAAGTTAGGGTGTTTTAAATTTATAAAAAAATTATATACATAAAAAGAGATTAAAAATAAAATGTGAGTTGCAGTCAAACTGGTTGCAAGAAAATGTAGTTGAATGTGTTAGGCGAAGAGAATATAGTACGTAGAAGCAACTAGAGTCAGCAGTTCGACGCCGACTGGCTGGTTTTTATGCAAAAAAGACAAAACGGAATTGGATTTCCACTCATAAGGGAGAGATCTCTCCTTATTTCTTCACCGGATTCTCGCGTCATTTTCTTGAAAAGATATTAGATCATCGTGGGACACTTTAAAATGAGTAATGTTGGTGCACTGCCATCGAATCTACTAGTCCTCCTCAAAGCATGCTTGTTCCCCCTTCTTCCTTATATTACCATGGTAAGTCTTTGTGAAATAACTCCGACGAGAAGAAAAAAAGAAGGCGTTAAGAAACCCTTCTGGCCCAACCCTAGACACTCTAAGATCCTTTTTCAAACCTGCTCTCATTTCAAGTCAAGATCTCGATAAATAGACACATTCCATCTTCTATTACTTGTTTGAGTTCCCCTCTCTCCCATCTTCTTTTCAAGTTCCACTCTTTTTCCGTTTAACAACGGCAGCTTCCGCGCTTATTTACCAATTAGTGCTTGTTTAGCGAGGGGTTTCGAAAGAGACCTATGTGGGGGCTACAGATTGATAAGTTTATTTTGTTATTTATAATTAGTGTAATTGGTCAACTATAAGATTAAAGTAATTATTTTTTATTGCCCAAATATGTTTGTTTTATTTATCAAAATGTCCAAAAATATTTTTTTAACATCCTCAAATTTTAATATACTAGTGTATTATTACCACATGCGTGTATATTTTTCTATTTGATTTTACACTAACAGTAGTAAAAGATTAGAGAGACTTTTCTTGTTTTAATTATGTACGTGGATGGTATTATCATAACTAGTATTAATACTTCTCATATTAATAATTAATCATCTCAAGTCTATTATAATCATTTTGAGTTCAAGGATCTTATCTGTCTAAAATAATTTCTTCCATTGTCATTTTATTCGAGACAAGGTCATGAACTTGACTCAATACCTTAAGTACGTTGAATTTTAAAGAGACTTTGATAGAAGAAAAATTTAAAGAGACGTGTTTGAGCTTTCAAGAACTAGGGGTCCCCCACATCTTAATCAAACCCTTTGACAACAAAACTTGATAAAATTACACCTAAAAGTGAAAGTGTCTAGCCAAGTGCCAAAAAAACTATCCATGTATCCTTTTCATTCCAAAAATTACTCGAATATATCCGAAATAAACCTAAAAGAGACAAATGACATTATGTATAAATTTAGTACTTGACTACCATAACTGCAGGATAGCCACATATATATATATAAATTTAGTACTTGGCTACCATAGCTGCAGGATAGCCACACATAATATAGAAACACAATTAAGTATGTTAAAACATATGACCTTGTGTGTCTGAAGAGCCGTCAATATGATCTTGTGTGTCTGAAGGGTCGTGGTCTCTTTGTCTTCGCTCCAATAGTTTTTGAATTTCTATAAACGGTTGGACTGCGATTGTCAAAGTCCAAAGAAAATACACTTCTGTTCTAGGCAGTATGTTCTGAATTCAGTGGCCGCGCCAATTAGTGAAGGATTTGATGTGCAGAAGACAGGAGGTTGCTTTTTTCACTCGTTGATTTTATGTTTGTGAAGCTTTTTGTACATTACTCTTCATAAGGACATAGTTATACATGCCCTTAGTACTTGCTGCATAATACATCGAGTTTTTATTTTATTTTATTTTATCCATTCTTTCTTGTTAGTAAGCATAGTTTTCTTTTGCCTTAAAATTCTGGCGTTCCCTTCAGAAACAGATGCTGCTAAAAAGTTCAAGACTATTCGAGCATGGTGGCAGGATATGGTTGACCAGAACAAGAGAAGGGCATGAAGATGCACCAGTTACCTAACCTCGGCGACGATTAATGCTCGAACTCGCGACTGGTGCAAATCGACGGTGACTGGTGCTCGAACTCGAAGATGAAGGGACACCGACGACGACTGATGCCAATGCTCAAACTCAGAGATGGAGGGAAGAAATCGAAGAGGGAAAGGAAAGGAAGTGAAAGATGAGGATTTGGGGTTTGGGGAAATCGAAGAGGGAAAAATCAGAGAGGAAAATATCGTGGGTTTAGGGCTTATTTAAGTACACTTTTCCCCAACGTAATCATACGTGGGCGTAGCTACGATTTTCGTCGGCAATTTTTCCACCAAAGACCGCCAATTTTTTTTTGTCAAAATACTCCCAACGTATGATGTTACGTCAGCGTAGACCATATCTATTTAGACGTAAATGAGTTACGTCGGCATAACTTCGTTTATGCTGACGCAAATAGGTTCCGTAGGCATAGATATTGTTGGCGTTGCCAAAAATTCTTGTAGTGAAATCACTTCAACTTCTATGGGGCCGTTTTGTCAATAGAGTTGGAGGAGTAAGTTTACTTTCTGTGTTGACCCACTGAGTTGTTGAACTCGGGTAAAAAATATCAACTCCTTAGACTTCAACAGTAATTACTATATACCGTAGTTACTATTGTTATTCCATTTTTCAAGGCATCACATTTCTCTCTCCCTCTCTCTCACACGATATTTTTAATTATTTTTTTTTATTAAAAGAAACATAATTTAAACAAAATATGTAAAATGACTAAAAATGCAATTCAATCTGTCCTTATTATTTTAAATATAAATTAGGTTGTTCAATCAAAATTGACACTTAAACAAAATTCAAAATGTAGTATTTCTACCACGGAGAGAAATAAAAACATCAGCTTATTTGGATCCGTTTAAATTAATGGATTAAAATCTTTCAAATTCGCGTGTAATATTTAACACATTATGGTACGACTCTCTTTTATTTCAAAACTATCCAAATTAAATGAATAATTAATGTAAGTGATATTGAAAGAAATAATGTGTAGTTTTGTGGTCAAAATTATTTTTGTTATCCTCAAACAAATTTGTGAAGGATACATAAAATAAAAAACAAAAATCAAATTCTTAAAATTTATTGAAAAAAATCCTTAATAATGAAAATATGAAAAATTATAGAAAAAATTGTATAAAAAAATACCTAAAATAAACCATCAGGAAAGAATGTGTTTGACACATGGGTCAAGATAAGACTATACTTATGTGTTATGTGTTTTTTCTTTTTTTTCTTGACGTCCATTAATAAAAATAACAAAATTTCATTTTTAGAATTCATAAAATTAAAGATGAGTTTAAAAAAAATATATATATATATATATATATACGAAGAAATTTGTAAATGATATATAAAATAAAAATAAAAAATTCATTCTTAGAATTTATTTAAAGAAGTCTAATGAAAATTTGAAAGTTTGAAACATTATGCAGAAAAAGACTGTTGAAATAAATTCAGATTTCAGATTTTCAAGTTCAACAACTCTCTCCCCTAAATACACCAGAGACTTGCAATTCTTTAGGAATTTTGGATACACACCGACTTCAGAACTACTTCATGCACCGAACACATAGACTAAACAACTTCAAAACATTCATTGCCCATGTTGAGGTGAATATTAGATTTAGTTACCATATTTTGAATATCTATTAGTTATTTTACTATATTAATGGCGGTTAGCCAACTCATGTATAAATATATATAAGATTTCTTTTTGAAGTGAATACATAAAATATTTTTCCCTCAATTTTACTGTGTTATGTTTTTTTTTTACAACATGTGGAGGTGTGGAGTTGGAGAGTTGAACTTAAGACTTCTTAGTCACTAGTCATACATCATGTCTATGCTCTTGTTGAGATCTCTATGTTTCTTTATTCTTAATACAATTTAAGTAATATTTATAATTTACAAAAATAAATAGGTTAACCTAGAATAAATCTGAATTGACGTTTTACTCAATTAAATTAAATACAAATTATGAATATTACAAAAATAAGAAATCATCCAAGATTTTTGATGAGGAATGATTTAGGACTTTCTATTTCTTTTTCATACAATGTGGATGTGCAAAACAAACAAAAACAAACTAATGAAAACTCTATTTTGGGCCTTTTTTTTCAAAACCAAATTAATAAAATAAAATAGTAATTTACAAACAAATGTGGGTAAGAATTTGGATAAAACCTTCTCTTTTAGCTATGCACAATTGCTCCTCTTGACGAACTAACAATGGTCGTTGAATCGCCGCCGATTCTTGACGAAGTGACCGTCATCGAGTCTCCTCCGCCGTTTCCGTCCAAACCCGCCGCCCATCGCCGGAGTATTCTCAACAGCGACGCCGCCTTTCGCCGCCCCCTCATCGTCCCACTCCCCATCAGTTCCCAAATGACTCTCTCAATCCCGCTCATCGCCGCCAGCTCCGTCACCAACTCCGACCCACCTTGCCGGCACATCGTCACCAGCGCCGCGGCGGCGCTCTCTCTGGCCCTATCGGAGCCCTCTCTTAAAACCGTCCCCAATTTCTTAATCACATAAAAACTGGAAGCAATCGCCAGAAATCCCCCTTTCCTCACCACCACTTCCAGAATCGTCACCGCCTCCTCCGGCAGACTGTTCATCAATTGGCCCACCGTATCCATTACTCCACCTTCGATTAACTTCCCGACGGTCTCCCGATCACCGGCCAATGTCAAAATCGTCACTAGAGCATCCCTCTTCGACCCAATCGGCCCGTCTTTGGCCAAATCCAGCAATCCCCTTATGACACGTGTCTTCCTCCCCAATCTTCGCCGGTAAGAATGGTTACTGGAGAGGCTGAAGATCGTGGCGGCAGCGTTCCCTTTCGCCTCCCACGTGGCGCCAGAGCGGAGGACTTCAATCACTCCGATCAACGCGCCGTCGGTCTCCATTATCAGCGTTTTGTTCGATTCGAATATGGAGAGGTTGAGCACCGTCGTGACGGCGTTAACCTGCAGCGTCGGGTTGTCGGAGTTGAGGTAACGAACGAGCAACGGCAGAGCTCCGGCTTGGGCGATGAATCGACGGCTGCCGGAATCTGTTTTCGCCAAAACGCGAAGCTCGTGAACGACGTCGTTTACAGAATCCGATGACGTGGCGAGTTTGTTAACGAGAAACGACGCCGTCATTCTCATGGCTTCTAACGCCGCTTTGTTTAACGTGACGCCGTTGACTGACTTCTCTTTGTTGGTTTCCGTTACGTCGAACGGAATTTTCTCCTGACGGCACCACATCGCTATCAGATTTTTCAATGCCCGGTTCGGAATTAGGTTCGTGTGGGCCAGGGTCTGACCTGTCTTCGGACACGTGTTGTGCCCAGATTCAATCCAGAGAGTAATGGCCGCACGATCGTACGTATGCCCTGTAGCCACGACGACAGGGTCCTGCATTAAATCCAGACTAATCGGACACCTGAAATCCGCCGGTAAAGCCAAATCGGAAATCGAATCCTTCCGCCGGAATCCAGATTCCGGCGTCGACGCTCCAAACAATACGCATTTCGCGTAACGAACTAATCCGATCAACGCAATCACATCGGATCTCGATTTCTCATCCGTTTGATTCTGAACTTCGTCCTCGAGATTCTCGATTTCCTCTCTGCAACTCGACGAATCTCGAATATCGATCCTCGAGAAAATCTCCGATAACTCCGAAGGATCGGGGACGATTTCGTCCTTAATCCGATCGATCGTCTTCAAAACTCTGAATCGGAGACCTTCATCTTTCGGATCGACGAAAGCGGCGGATTCGGAGCACTGATTTCTCAAGAGGTAGAACAATTCCTCGACGTCTTCTGTTAATCCAGCGTCCTTCACAGGGAAGATATCGAGTAGAGTCGATAAATCCAAGGTAAGTTCGTGGAAATTGTTAGCGATGGATTCATTCTGAGTGAGTAGCCACATCTTGCTTCCATTAGAACAGTCTTCAATCAAGGTCTTGATTCTCTGTAAAACTATGTACATTTCTTCGAGACAGAGCGAGGCGGAGGCGGAAAGAGAAACGATCTGATTGCGGCGGAGATCTTGGAGAAAAACCTCGAGCAATCTGGATTTGCGAATCATGGAGTTGGAATAGCGTTTGAGAAGGAATTGAAGCGGTTTCATGGCGGAGATTTCTTGGGAGAGAGAGAGAAGCGATTCGAGGAGGATTTGACCGGAGAATTTAGGGGAGACGAATGCCGCCGCCGACGGACGGCGCTTCCTCGGTGGAAAAGAATCGGGAGAAACCGCCATGGATGAAACAGAAGAAAAAAGAAACTTATCCAAACAGTGGTTTAGAGAAGAAAGGTTTAATTTGAAGAAGAAGAAAAAAATTGGGGGGTTTTAAGAAATGTGAAAATGGAGGAATTGAAGAACAAGCCTTATTTGGCTACCATTATTATTATTATTATTATTTTATTTTTTTATTTGTTGGATTTTGACTTTGTTTTAATTTGTCTTTTGAATTAAGAAAAGGTCTTGTCCAAGTGGGCTACGCGCAGGCGAATATTTATAAATAAATAGTTTCAATTATTTGTATTAAAAAAATAGTTAATTGAATTGTGAAAATTTGAAATTGAGAAGAAGAAAAAGAAATTGGTTGAGATTAAGAAGAGATTAGATGAGAATTTAGTTGTTAAATTCAAGACGGCAATTACATTAACGCCGCCGATTTGGAATGGGTTAATGTTTTTATTTAATTTGTAAAGTTTCTTATTTTTTATTTTTTATTATTTATTATGTAAAATTTGAAAAGTTATTTGTATATTTTATTTTTTTATTGGATTAGGAGTAATTTATCCTCGTGTAAAATGCGAGAATACTCCATTCCATATGTGGATGTGGTTGACTTGGGAGTTTTGGGGCGGTGACGTGGCCGGTGGGATGATAATAGATTAACCCTTTTTATTTTTATTTCTTTTAATTTTAGTTTGATTTTGTTTTTTACTTTTTAAAAATATATGAAGGGGTCGTTGACCATCTTTTTAGAATTAAAAGTAATTGGTTAAATTACAAGTATATTTAATGAACTTTATGATTTTTTTTTATTTTTTTATTCTAACATTTTGTTCAATAATTAATATTATGTCATGCTCGTGTTGACTATGGACTTTATAATTTGTGTTTAGTAGACATTGTAATTTTTCAATTTTGTGTCTACTATGTTGTTTAAAGGTCTTTAACAAAAAAGAAAAAGAAGAATTTAAGAGTTAAAATTTTCAGCCTAATTCAAACGTTCAACGAGATAAAAAGGTTGAGGTAGATAGTTTTATTCAAGATAGAAGATTTCAAAGTTGAGAATCAAAATCTGTTTCAAATCGATTTGGAAGATGGAAGAATTGCAATCTCCTAATTCAATGTCGTAGGTAATAATACAATTGATTGAACGTTTTCCAGGTAAACTCAATACATGCATACCAATTTTAATTTTTGTAGTATCATTTGTCCAACGCTCACGGATTAATGGCTTATGATGTATATACACGCATATACTTCATATGTACATTGTTATAGATGTAACTACGAATCTATACCCACACTAGAAGTTATCGAGGGCACCTATTTTTATAATTTTCTTACAACCGTCTATGAACATTTTGATTTTTTTTTAGTATCATTTTCTAAGGCTCACGGATTAATAGCTTATGATGCATATACACGTATATACTTCATATGATATACTTACATATACTTTGTTATAGATGTAACTACGAATATATACCCACATTAAAAGTTATTGAAGACACCATTTTTATATTTTTTTTTTTTTTTTTTGCAACCGTCAACATTTTAGTTTTAGTAAACATCAATATGTTGGAAATTTAATTGTTTAGGTAATTTTCTTACGACCGTTTATGTTGTACTTACATACACCTTCACGAATTAATAACTTATGTATATACACATATATTCCATATGATATACTTACATATTTATGTAACTACAAATATATACACATTAGAAATTATCGAAGGCACCGTTATTATCATTTTTTTTTCACGTCTGTCTATGAAAGTTTTAGTTAAAAAATAATTTGAATTAATGTTCTATATACTTTAATTTAAATTTTGTTTACATGTTTCGATTTAATTGGACTTGTTACCTTGTTTTGAGCATATCTTAATTTTTATTATTTTTATTATAATTCTCGACATAAATCTTTATTTTTTTAAAGATTCTCTAATAAAGATTTGTCTGATTGTGCACCATTTTTGTTTTTTTTTTTTTTTTTCAAGTAGATATTAGAGGGGCAGTTTCGTCCCACCACATTATAAAAAAGGTTATAATTATAGAATTTAACTATTTTTCAACCAAGTTAGCTATTTTTTAAACTTGCATTATCTATTTTCAGCTATTCTTCAAGTTTCTCCAAATATAAAAACTCAAGGTTTTTTATTTGTAAATTAAATTAAATTGATAATTCAAATACGATGGGCTTAATGGTTTGGGTGATTTCACGTTAATTTGGAAACGACAGACAGCCACGTCGGTCGTTGAGGGTTGAAATTGTCGGCCGTCGCCCATATGTTAAAAATGATTAATTTAATAAATAACTAAATTTACTTCAGCCGCTTTTTTTTTCTTTTCCTTTTTTTTAATAAGGTTGAAGGATTCTGTTTGAAGACGAGAAAATGCCGCGAGAAAAAGAAAAGTATTTGGAAAAAGAGACCAAATATTTATATCTGACAATGAGACTTTTTTTTAGAATGGATTTTTGGTTTATTGGACTTTTTCGACTACTATTGGGAATAATTCACCGGCATTAAAAGTGATTATAACCCACCGTTATAATCTTACGTTAGAGTTGGGTAGACTGAATTATTATAAACCTACGTTTAATCCATAAATTATTTAAGTTCAAAGTACATAAACTAACTATACCGACTTTAATATTATTTATTATTCACTGACAATTATAAATCATAAACTATTATAATCATCAACTATTTTAACTTACTCAACGCATCAAATAATCCCTTAAGATTTTATTATAATCACTTTTAATGTCGGTGAATTATTCCAAAAAAATCCAATAAACTAAAAACCCACATTTTAAAAAAAATCGCATTCGTAGATTGGAGTTGTGTGAATTGAGTTATTATAACTTAATTTATGTTTGACCCCCAATTATTTAAGTTCATAGTAAATAAAGTAACTACATTAACTTCAATAGTACCTATTATTCACAATTATTATAACTTACAAATCTTCGTTTTCGCTATTGGATCAAATGACAAAGACATTGTTGAGAAAAAGAACGAGCATTCGCTGGACGGCCAAAGATTGAATGACTCCCAGTAGAGAAAGCCTCAATTTGCCGATGTGGATTGAAAGGAAGTTGGGGGATGGAGGGTCCTTGAAGAACTGGTCCAGGCCGAAATCCTACGCCGGGGATTGTCTCGCTCGGATTTCGATTTCCGCAACCTGGACCAGTTTTTGGATCAGGTCATCAGCCAGCATGTGCAGCGCTTTGATCCTGATAACTTGGAAAAAAAGAAAAAAGATTTTTCCCGGCTGTTAACGCAGCTTAGGAAAGATGAATTTGAGTTTCCTCCCGTATTGGTCTGCTCTACTGCAGGACAACACCGCTGGACATGGGATGCTTTCTCTTGATATAACCAGATCAAGATGGCCGAGGAAGACAGAGGGGGGGAATCTTTGGCTCTATCGAACATACAGGGAATTGGAGGTAGCATTCTACCGATGTTAAGTCATGGACTGGTTCCTTCAGCCCTTTTTCGAGAAGGGAGAAAGCCCGGGGAACAGGACTGTGACTCTTCTATTACATTAGGGACAAACTATTTTAACTCATACAACGTCCTAAACAAAACAATCTCTTACTGCTTTGGTTTTTAATGTTTGGTAAACTTAATTATAAATTAATTTTTTTTTTTTTTATTAGGTTGGTTTGTAAAATCTAATTAACGGTAGTTTTTTAGATTGATTTTCAATGAATCTGCACCTCTTCTAACTTCTAAATTTTTTATTTTATTCTTATTTTATTATATTTTTTCACGTTTAAGTTTAAAATTCACTAAACATTAAGGCGTGTTTGATTGTTGATCTAAAAACAAAAAACAAAAATTAAAAAAACAAGGAATTTAATGAAAACAAAAGTGTATTTCATGTTTTCAATTATATGTTTGGTAGCAAATTTAGAAATTGAGTGTCAATTAAACTAATTGTTCAGAATGTGTTTGAGAAGATATTTATAAACCATAAAATTAATTCTAGTTACCAATTAAATATTTGGTGGAATGTAAACTACTATTACTTTATTCTTTATTCATGAACATATTTTATGTTATAATTTATATTTTTTTTTTTGTATAATTATTATTTTATAATATCATATAGTTTATAATATATTATATTATATATTTTAATTTAACAGAGATAATTTATCACTTTAAATATTATATTTTAAAATTCTTTAAAAAAAAAAAAATATTATATTTAAAAAAAAAATTATCATTTTAAATGTATATCTGCTTTTTGAATTGACGAAAAAAAATAAATATACTTTAAGAATTTCTTCAAATAATTAAAAAACAATTTTGAAAAACAGAATTTAGAATTTGGAGCCTTTCACGTGGGTGTTTGTTTACCGGGTCGGGTTTTGTCGATGAAAAATGGAACCCGGCAATTTAATTACAATGAAGAATATTCAATTTGCACGGAGTCCACGTGGGGTCAACTCTAGCAGCCAAATTGGTATATTAGGAAAGAGTTAGTTTCGAGACTTTTCTTTTTTGGGAAAAACATTTGATAAATAATGACTTACATATTCACGAAATCTTCCAACTTTCTATATTTGAGTCATGGTTTTTCTTTTAGGTTTATGAAATTGTTATAGTTGGAGAATATTGTTAAAAATATTAGACTATAGATTATTCGTATGCCACGAGAAGAATTTATATCAAATTGATATGATGTATCAACTAGTGACTAAAAATATAGCCAACAAAATTATAGTTCAATTGACATGATGTATCGATTAGTGACTAAGAGATCTTAAGTTCAATTCTCATTCCCATACACATGTTGTCAAAAAAAAAAACGAGAGGAGTTTATATCGATAAGATAGATAATTATACAAAGGGATAATTTTTTAAATCATATTTTCACAAATGTCTAATATAACTTTTTTTTATTATTATTTCTATATTTTTCGTAGCTATTTTTCAGGTTACTTAATGTATTTATTGTTAAATCCAAATTACTCTTCATTTAAAACTAAAGAGTAATATTTATTATCAAACCGAGCCTAGTTCAATTGACATAAGGTTGTGTCATTGACTATGAGAACTTAAGTTCAATACTGACATTAATTAAATACTTTTGCAAAATATATATATATATATATATATATATATATTTTTTTTTAATTTTTCGAATTTAAAAAACAAGTTTAAAGTTATGTTAATTATAAATCACAATTAATGAGATTTAGTATATTTAATTTTTTTTCTTTATTTTTAAAAATATTTTTCTTTCTTCCATCAATTTCTTTTCATTTTTTCTTCTATATTCATCACTTTATTTTCGACGTATCATTGTCGTGGTACCTCTTTGATTGCCACTATGACATCCGTTTTTCGTCGTACCATCATCGTTGGTATGTTTTCGCCTCCAGACATCTCCAAGTTGTTGCATTTGTTTTTCCTACTATATTGAGTTTTTTTGTTGATATATATATATATATATATATATTATATGTGTGATATTGAAGGTGACTCATAATGTCGCATCATATAATTTTTTTTTTTTTTTTACTTTACATACTATATAAAATCGCATATCTTTGCAACATATAAATTTTCATATTCTCCGACGGATCTACTACATCAAGCTCCTCACAACAGAGAACGAAGGCTAGCAAGTAGCGGTGTTGTCCGGCCAGTGAGCGACATCTCATTTCGAGCGGTAGCGACATACTAGTACAAAGTCATATCAGACGCTTCCCTTCTCAAGCGACAACTCACATCAACCCTTCTAGCATCGGCACAAATCCTCGAAGACGACTGACAAATAACTCTTCAACAAGACTTTGACACGCGCATACCAACAACCTTTTCGTTCTCTTCCATTTTTGTCTCTCCATGTTCGCGTTGCTCTCTTCCTCATTCGATGGTGGTTGTTGTTGTTTAGGATGAAAGTTTAGGGTTTTTTCCCACTTGTATGTTTCATAAACGTGGGATCTATTTAAAAATGTGAGGTATATATTATTGTTTTCATTCTATGTTATATTTAATAATATGAGTAGATATGTCCACAGGGTAGGGCCGGGCCAGGTAATGCATTCCCCGCCCCGTCCCCGCAAAATTCTCTTTTTAATTTCGTAGGACGGGGCGAGTAGTTTTCTTTTTTAATTTATTCTTAACCAATTTGTTTTTTAAGTTTTGTTATTTGTTAAGTTAATATATATATATATATACGAAGTAAATATGTTCGATTAATATATATAAATAGAGTGTGGTTTAATTGGTCATTTGGTTAAAGATTGCGGAACTGCCTATATGAACCCAACCCTGAAACATCCTAAACACTACCCATTTGGGCCTAGCTTGCGTTTCCAAACATCTTTATCCAGCCTACCAACCAAGAATACTCGTGTTTTTCGTCCTGTCTCCCCTAAGAGCAAGAAACTATCCACCTCCCACCCTACTAACCCACCACCTCTCTCTAACCCCCCAACTCTCCCCCTAACTCTTTCATCGCCAAAGATCCTCCTACTCTACCAGATTGCCTCATCCAAGATAGGTCTAAAATTTCTCAAGAATCTCAGAATACTACTTCTCCTTCTGAAGCTACCTCTCTCATACCTCCCACTCTCTGTACCCTTCCTACAAATCCCCCTTGCCCTCCCCCATTTTCTTTTACTAGTCAACCATCCCCTTGAGTAACATAAGAAAAGGAAAAAAAAAGGTTTCTGCAGACTCTCTTCTTGACATAAATATCTCATATCTTGATAGCAAGAGGAAGAGTTTGCAAGATCCTATGATCATAAACTCAAAGAAACCAAAGGTTATGACAAATACCTCACCCCATAACAATTCAAGCATTATTGACTTTACTCTGGCAGAGGTTGATACACAACCTCGGCGCTTCCCATGAAAATCTTTTGCTGGAATGTCCAAGGAATGAGTAACCCTAGGACATTCTGTGCTGTCAAAGATATACTCAAACTTCGCCAACCTCACATAGTGTTCCTCTCGGAAACCAGATGTGACTCTTCCTCTATGAACAAAGTTAAACTTGCTGGTGGGTTTATTGATTACTATGCTGTCTCTAATGAAGGATCATGTGGTGGTCTTTGTTTACTCTGGAAAAAGGAAGTTACAATCAATATACGGTCTTCTTCTAAATTTCATATTGATTCTTCTATATTATGGAAAGCTAAATCTTGGCGTTTTACAGGCTTTTATGGACAACCCAACACTCACAGGCGATCTTCATCTTGGGATCTTCTAAAAAGACTTCACAATGATGATGACTCAACTTGGTTAATTGGTGGGGACCTTAACGAGATTCTATCTAATTCAGAAAAAAAAGGGTGTTCCTCATGACCCTAATCTTCTTTCTTCCTTTAGGACTGCTATAGATGAATGTCGGGTTAAGGACTTGGGCTTTAAGGGAAAAAAATTTACCTGGACTAATCGTTGGAAAACTCATTCTCATACCTTAAAGACTTGATCGTTTCTTGGCTAATTCAGCTTTTGAGGACATCTTCCAATCTATAACTAATCACCATTTAGGTTGGTCTGAATCCGACCATAGACCCATTGAGCTTTCACTCTTTAATACTCCTATCATTTTCTCTAACCCTACTCGTCCTCGCCCCTTTAAATTTGAGGAACATTGGACCCTTCATGATCAATGTCGCACTATTATAACTAATGTTATTCAAAACCACAATAACTCTTTCTACAAAAAGGATCTCTATTCATTCTTTCATGATGTTTCTTTGGATTTGAATTCATGGGGTTACTCTCTTTCAAATTCCCTTAAATCAAAGATTTCCTCTTGTAAAAATGCCCTTCAATCAGCCTATTGTTCTCTCCCCCATCCTAATTTTAATAAAATCCTCCTCATTGAAAATGACTTCAATCATCTTCTTTGTGAAGAAGAGATATATTGGAAACAAAGATCCCGCGAGGATTGGCTAAAATGGGGAGACCGAAATACTAAATGGTTCCATAAGAAGGCCTCTATAAGACATAAGAAAAATAAAATTGAAGGAATCTTTGATTCCTCAAATGTTTGGCATAGTGACCCTAATGATATTGACTCTGCTTTTATTAACCATTTCAATAATATGTTCTCTTCTTCCAGGCCTTGCTCAATGGACATGGATGTAGTTCTTGAAAAAATCCAACCATTGGTTACAAATGAAATGAATGCAAGCCTTGATGCCCATTTTTCTAGTGAGGAAATTGTTATTGCTTTGAAACAAATGTTTCCTACAAAGGCCCCTGGCCCGGATGGTTTCCCTGCAATTTTTTATCAAAAGTATTGGCCTATTATTGGCCCTATTACTATTGATCAATGTCTTGCTATCCTTAACTTTTCTGTTTCTATTACTCATTTGAACCACACTAATATTGCTTTAATTCCTAAAACTAAAAACCCTTCCATGGTTTCGGACTTTACACCTATTAGTCTTTGCAATGTTTCTTATAAACTCATCTCTAAAACTTTGGCCAATAGATTGAAACCTCTTCTCAATTCTCTTATCTCCCCCTTTCAATCGGCTTTTATTTCATCTAGAGCCATTTCAGACAACATCATTCTTGCCCATGATTGTATTACCCATATCAAAAGAAATAAATCTGCCTCCAAGGGTTTTGCAGCCCTCAAGTTAGATATGGCTAAAGCCTTTGATCGTGTTGAATGGACTTTTTTAGAAAAATTAATGAATAAACTTGGTTTTAGTAAAAATTGGATTACCTTAATCATGACTTGCTTAACTACTGTTTCTTTCTCCATAATTGTTAATGGTCAGGCTAAGGGGCACATTAATCCAACGCGTGGTCTTAGACAAGGTGATCCACTTTCTCCTTTGCTCTGAAGGTCTCTCCCAATCCCTTCACCATGCTCAAACTTCTAATATCTTATCAGGCATAAACATTGCAAGGTCTCCCCCCCCATCTCTCATCTTCTATTTGCTGATGATAGTTTAATTTTCTTTAAAGCTAATAGTTCTAACTGCCTTGCCCTAAAATCTATTTTAAACAGCTATGAGAAAGCTTCAGGTCAGTCTATCAATTTTAACAAATCAGCTTTGCTTGTTTCCCCTAAACTTGGTTCTTCTTTTCAAGTCTCTCTTCAACATTTCCTTGGTGTGAAGCTGGTTAAGGATCTAGGTCGTTATCTTGGTGATCCCTCTTGCTTTTCCTCAAGGAAGGAGGCTGATTTGAGCTATGTGACTGAGAAGGTTTGAAAATCTGTCTCGGGATGGAAGGCCAACTTATTCTCTATGGGAGGCAAGGAAGTCCTAATTAAAAGTATAGCTCAAGTCATCCCTACATATGTGATGAGCTGCTTTAAGCTCCCTAAAGGAGTCTATGCATATATTACCAGAGCAATATCTAGATTTTGGTGGGGTTCAAACAACAAATCAAAGAAGATCCATTGGTGCAAATGGGACCATCTTTGTAAACCTACTCTCCAAGGGGGACTCAACTTCAAAAATATGGAACTTTTTAACCAATCTCTACTAGCCAAACAAGCCTAGAAACTCTTAACTAACCCCACAAGCCTCACTGCCCGAACCATTAAAGCTAAATATCACCCTACCTCCGACTTCCTCAATGCCTCTCTTGGGAAATCCCCATCCTTTTCTGGAAAAGTGTCCTATGGGGTAGGGATCTCCTTTCTAAGGGCATTCGTTACAAAGTTGGAGATGAGAAGGATATCTTTGCTTTTAAAGATAAATGGATCCCCACATAATCCCTCTTTACTCCCCTTAACCAATATAATAATCCCCCCAATGTTACTGTGGATAGGTTAATATTGAACAATAGAAGATGGAATATCCCCCTCTTATCTATTTTATTTTCAGAAGAAGATGTCCATACTATTCAATCCATTCCCCTAAGCAATATTGCTGGGAAGGATAGTTGGATGTGGCACTATTCGAAAGATGGAAATTATAATGTCAAGAGCGGCTACAAGCTTGCCCTCACTCAGAACTTCCCTGCTGGCCCCTCTAAATGCTCTTATTCCTCTAATTAGTGGATAGTCTTATGGAATCTAAAGATCCATAATAAGATAAAAATATTTATGTGGAAAGCATTAAAAGGCTACCTCCCTACTCATGCCAAATTACGATGTAAAGGAGTTGAGTGTTGTACCTCATGCCCTCTTTGCTCAGCAGCTTTTGAATCAATCTCGCATGCCCTTCTGTTTTGCCCAAGGGCCAAAGCTATTTGGAATCGTCTCCTCCCAGCTTTTATCAACAAAAAAATTGCCCACCTTCCAATTGTTGATCATTGGAACCTCTGGATTTCCTTAAAAAATAAGCAAGATTTGAGGTTAGCCTGTGTTATATGTTGGAGCCTTTGGAATGACAGGAATTATATTATCCATGGGAAGCAAATTATTGAAGAAGAAGCAAAAATAAAATAGATTTCGGATTACCTTACTGAGTTTCCTAGAGGAACCCCCGACCAGAACCTCGTTATTTGTCAGCCCTCGAAGCCTTCAGTAACCCCTTGTTGGTCTCCTCCTCCGGAGGGCTTTCTCAAAATGAATGTGGATGCCTCCTGGACTTCTATTTCCACAACATCTGGAATTGGTATTGTTATCAAAAACTCAGATGGCTTAATCAAGCATGCTCTAGCTATAAAAGGAAGTTTTTTTTCCAAAACCCTTACCATGCGGAGCTTGAAGCTATTCGCTCAGGACTCACCTTTGCTTGCTCTCTGGGAATCAACCACTTAATCATCGAGTCAGACCGTGCTTCAGCAGTTCATGCCCTCACCTCCGAAGCTTTGTTCTTCAACGACACTGCTACCTGGGTTACTGATTGTTAGCTTCTCCTTCGATCTCGCTCCGCCTTCTCAATCAGCCTCACTCATCGCCTCAACAATCGCCTGGCCGATGCCCTAACAGCCTTCATTTCCCCGATTTCTGTAAAATGGAACTCTAATTTTCCTTTGTGGCTTCCGCTTTTAGCGTGTAAAGACATATTTGTCCCTGTGGCTTTTGCGAATTAATAAAAGTACCCTTTCTCAAAATATATATATATATATATATATATATATATATATAAATAGAGTATATATAAATAAAGTATGTATGTTGAATTAATATATATAAATAATGAAGTATATATGTTGAATTATAATATATAACCGTAGTATATATGAAGGAAAAATGGTGAAGTCCGCCGACAAGGAAAGAAACTAAAATTGAGGTGTTTTTCGACAGAAATAAAATTGAAAAATGATTAAACAAAAAATAAAAAATAAGAAAATTTTAAATTTAAATGTCATAAATTAAATAATCAAATTGGGATACATAAGATTGAGATATGCCATAAATGAAATAATCAATTTGAAAAATGTGGCATATATGAAATAATCAATTTGAAAAATGTCATAAAAGTCAAACTATCATATTAATTGGATTAATTTTCGTTTTTTATTATTTGAGTGACATTCAAAAAAAATATTTTGGACAATTTAGACAAAATGTGTCATTATGACATAGGATCCATCCGACATGAATATAATAAAAATTTATATTTAACACATCTATTTTCAAATCCCTCGGTAAGATGACATCACGGATCTTGATATAACCCCTAAGACAATGTTGTTATAAATACATGAAGTTTCTAATTGCAAAATATGCAAATTATCTCTAGAATTATGAGATTTATTGTTACAATATTAAACTTTCTAACTCAAGTTCATGGTCAATATTTGTTACCATCATCAATAAGAAAATTCTTAATATTGTAATCTAGAAACTTTGTTTAGAAATAATTTTTTTTCGTAAAGGTATTTTTAATTAATACGAAAATTGAATAATCCATAATCTTTTAGTCAAATACACAATCTTATGACAATTGAATTATGCTCGATTTAGTCGGTTTATAAAGCAAACTTTAGAGAAAGAAAAATAGAAGTTTGTCACCAAGTATATTTGACGAAGTACAATCGTCTAGTTTTATATAGTATCACTAAATTACCCCTTCAGATGATAATGCTAAGAGGAGCAAAATAAAGGATTTTCCAAATGAGATGAAAAATTAAGGGCATGTTTGTGAGTGATTGTTGAGTTATTGATTTTAGGAGAAGAGATTTAATTACAATTGATTTTATAAAATTGATTTCTATATAATTTTTTTAATGTTTGGATTGGAGTGATGTTTATATGATTAGAAGTGATTTTAAATTATTAATGTTTGGTTCGGTTCAAAAGTGATTTTAAAATTACTAAATTCCTAAAATTATAATTTGAAATGTATTGATATATATAAAAGATTTATATTAATTTATAAAATTATTAACTACCTAAATATAATGTTTAAAAAAAATTACCAAAACATATAATAAAAGACTGAAATTTTAAAATATTTATTTTTTATTTTTTAAAAAATAATTTACGAAAGATTTAAAACTATATATATATTGAAAATTTGAAAAAACAATCTTTAATTTTAACTCGGTTTAAGTGTTTTTAAAAAATAAATTACTAAAGATTTAAAAATATATATATTGCAAGAAAAAAAAAAAAAAAACAACAACTTCTCTCTACTTGACCTTGGGTTTAAGGGAATTCAGCCCTGACACATTTATCAACTAAGCAAATAATATAATTTCTATCAAACGTGTATATATATATATATAATAATTATCGTATTTTTAGTTTAAATTAATAACCATTTGAAAAATAAATTTCTCACAATCACTCACCAAAAATCACTAAAAATCACCTCTTATATGATTGACCGGGAATCACTCAAAGTGATTTTGAATTATTCAAAAATCACTAATTAAATTTTGCCAAACATAACAATTTTGAAATATAAATGATTGTGGGCATGTAAAAGTGATTTTGGTCATTCCAAAATCATTCCCAAACGTGCCCTAAAATTATTAATTAACCCCACATCAGATTTATGGATAAGTGATTGGTAATGATAAAAGAATTTTGTCTTTATACTTAACAAAGATGTATTGATTATCGAACTCATAAATCATTAAATACTTTTAGAGATGTAAATTCAGTATATTTATTTCAATTATATCTCTTTCTCGAACATACTTCAATTGACATAAAGTTGAATATCTTATCGAACATAGTTTAATTGACATAAAGTTGTGTCTTGACTAAAATGTCATGAGTTCAATTTTTCACCTACATTAATTAGGTGATAAACATACCTAACTTACCATACTTTGTTAATATTTTGATTAGGTTAGTTAGGTCACTTATTTTAAAATGGTACAAAAAAAAAAAAAAAAAAAAATAGTTAAAAATGATACTTTAATAATAATAATAATAATATTGAAGTGCATTTAATTATTAAACTTTTTGACATCATACGAGGAAATTTCATCACTTATATAAATATATTTAAGGTTATAAATTAATGTGTTTATTCTATTTCCATCCTATAAATTTTTTAAAGCTCTATTTTAGCCTAATTTTTATTTTATTTTATTTTAAAGTAACTATGATTCATAAACTTTCAAAAATCTAATTTTAATCATCAAAATTTAAAAAATATATGTTTTAATATCTACCCAACTACTACTCATCTTAGTCAGCTTTATATTTTAATATACATAAACATATCATTTATCAATATTATACATATTTAAAGTGATGTTATCTATTTATTAAAATGACTGACGGAAAAATAATGATAATAATAATTTTTAACTTTTAATTTTTTATTGAAAGTTTATCAACTAAAATGGAATTCAACCTAATAAAAGTTTTTTTTCTTTCTTTTTTTCAAACCCATATTAGAGTCTTCGGATTAAAAATGAAATAAAAGTCATATTTGACTTCTTTTTTACATGGAACGTTGATCGTTTTAAAATGCAAACTTTTTTAAAAAATAATTAAAAAAAAATACACACTTGATTGACTAAAATACGAATTTAAAATAATGAAGCATGCAATACACAATTAATTTTTTTTTTAAGGAAAAATAATAAATAAGGTAGTTAGGGAAATAAAAAATTCATAAGAAGACTGTAGAAAGAGGTTGAATTAAATGCACAAAATAGTTATATTCATTTATTGGTTATTTCCATCATTTTTTTTTTTTTTTAATATATTTTTCCATGAAAAGAAAACTAATAAACCATGAAAATAAATCATAATTATTATTTTTAAAAATGATTATGACAATACAAGACGACAATGAAAGTAAACTCAATCACCAATCAGAAATTCGTCAAATAAATAATTCTAACTTTTTCATGACAAATCGCCGTTTTTCCCCATCATTTGTCATTTCTTGATTCTTTTCCGTCTAAATATATTTGACGGACAATTATTTTATTGATTATAATTGATTTTAATTAAAAATAAATGCTAATTACAAAAATAGTGGTAAGTTAAAAACTCGAGATTTCGTGGTTGGTTATTTAAACCACTTTCATAATTATTGTTTATTATTAAAAGTAAGAAAAAAAAAACTTCATTTTAATCAAGTTTTCCATCATCCCTATAATTTTATAAGTCCAAAGTAAGATAATAAATTGAAATTAAAAAAAAAAATTGATTCATTATTGTCAATCGCTTCAGTTCCGTTTAGGATTGCAGTAACTTTTAAAATAATTATTGTTAACTTTGCTTTTAAAAAAATCAGTTGTAACAATAAGTAAATTAGTGTTTGATAAATTCCAACTTTAAACTTTAAAATTTAAATTATAGCATTTGGTAAATTAATATTAAATTACTACGATATAGCTATAATTACTAAAGTTGACCTATTATTTCAATTATATTTATATTGATGTTTAATATCTAAAATTATTATAAAATAATTATTTTTAAATTTAAATGATTTAAATATCAAATAACTTTGTTCAATTTTAATTATTTGATAAAAGTTTAGAAAAAATAATTATTAAAAAAAATTAAACCGGTTCTGATTTTGTTTGTATAACATGAACATGGAAGAAAAGAAAAAAAATTGAAGGATAATTTTTTTTTTAAAAAAATAGAGTTAGAGAATATTACAGATTTTTAGGGAAGCATAATTCAAAAGCTAGTATCTACCAGATCTTTAACGTATTAGTAAATTAAAAATTGATTTTATATAAATTAATAAATAATCAGATTTACCAAACAACATAAATGGTTAAAATTCTCCAACAATCCATTTTTACTTCAAGGTCTGTTTGAAATGATTTTCTATATGCTTAAAAAAATTATTTTTAAACATTTGAAAAGTCATTTCAAACCGAACCTTTGTTTGTTTGGTTGGCTTGTTGTCTTATACAATTTATAATTACATTTCAACATCCTTTTGTCGTCAAAAAAAGAAAAAAAAAAAAAAAAAATTCAAATCAATCCTCATTTTAATACTATTTTCTAACTAAAGACTATGTTAAGTATTTAGAAAATGCAATACCCATTTAACAACATTCAATTTATTATTATATAAATAACCCAAACCCTAAATTAAAAATCCAAAATTATGTACATCTATATCTATATTATGAATAGTTTAAGAATTGATAGGGACAATCCAACTCTCATTGGAGGAAGAAACAATAAAAAAGAATAGAAAATTGAGAGTGTGAACAGCACCAACTTTAAATTAATGGCCAACACCAACACAACACCCTCTCATGAATTGATGCATTTTCAGACTAAGTGATTATGATACCACCAAACATTTTTTTTCCCACACTTATCATGTCTTCTTCTAACCACTTCAATCATGCCCTACCTTCCCCCTAACCCTTTTTTTTTTCCACTTTCATTTTAATATTGTGTTTAAAAATTAAATTTGAGCATAACTTAGAGAATAAGATAATTTTTTTTCTAAAATTTAATGTTCGATATATCATTTTTGTATAATTTTTTTCAGTTCAATAGTATGTGGGATGAAAGTTGAACATCTGAAGTTTTGATCGAGAATATAATATTTTAATTAATTGAGTTATGCTCAATTTAATGTACCTACATTTGTTGAGTTATAAAAAAAATGTGCATCTAAGAGTGATATATATATATGTGGGGTTGGTTGCATAAATAGCCATCATGCTCAAAATAATGACAATTATAGCAAAATATAAAACATTTTGAAAATATGACAAAATATTAGTGATGGTCACTGTTAGACTGCTATCACGAATAGTCATGGATAAAATGACTATCATGGTAGATTGCTATTAATGATAGTCATTGACAAAATTCTATTAAAAAAAAATATAAGTATATCAGGAGCTATCACCCATAATTATTGATCTGTTATTAGTGATTATTACGCATAGAATTGTATGAGTGATTATCCCTAATAAAAAATGACATATTTACAAAATATTTTAAAAAAATATTATATTTATAATTATTTGCCTTTAAATTTATATTTAGTATAATTTTTCTATATATAAGAGAGTACTTTTATGATAAACAACTTTTGATGTTGGGTTCTACCAGTACTTTAAAGTTATAATTTTTATTGCAAAAATACTTTAATGTGTTTTTTTTATTTTTTTTTCAATTTAACTAAATTATTTTGTTTTTTTTTTTTAAATTTTTATAATATATTGGGTGGAAGATTGAATCTAGGAATTTATGGTCTCCTCCTAATTTATTTTGTTTTCTTCCAAATATATATGATGATTTTAAATGATAATTATTTTTTACTATGGCAAAAATATGTCAAAGCGCTAAAAAACATAGGCAAAAGTTTGTAGATATATTTATAATTCAACCAAAAAAAAAAACAATTATGGATTAGTTCGAGATAAGGGTGAAAATGTAAAACTATTAAACTATTGTATATTGATAAATCTATAAGGTTTTTCTTAGCTCTTGAAATTTGGGGATAAAATTTTCGTTTTTCATTATCTACTTTTTATTTTATTTCTTTTATTTTTTTATTGTCATATATACTATTTTTTTTTTTTTATTTATTATTTTTTTTTTAGGATGGTGCAATCTAAACTAGTTTTACAATTATTTTATATAAACAATGAACTTTTTATTATCAAAAAAATCTTAAAATAAGTGATAATTTGCATGTGGGAATATTTTTCCCTTTAGATATTTATTTTTGTCTCACTTTAAAGATATTGAAAGAGAGAAATATTCTCATGAAGTAGTTGAGAGGAGAGTGGATGCTTTATGATTTTTTTATATTACAATTCTACACACTAATTAAAGTTGAATTGTGTTAATTAAAATTAATTATGGTGATGTGATATCTTATCTTTTTTGTATTGATCTCATGTGTTATGTTTATCCTCAATAGCAGTTGAGCTTTGGAAGTTTGTTGTACTTTTAATTGATAATAATACTCAAAAGTAATTTCCTTTTATTATTTTCAATGGTTTAGTTAAATATTTTACTCATTTTTAAATTATTAAACATAAAAAAATTCGTCATTTTTCACCTCAACATAGGCAGGGTGAAGAAAATATTGATTTCCGCACTGGTTAACACTGGTTAATTGGTTTGTCTTAAGCAACGACATGATATATCACTTAATGATCATAAAATTTTAGGTTCAATCATTCACCCAACATATTGTCAAAAAAAAAGTAGTTGGTTTGTCTTATCTTAAAGATATTAATTTTAATTTTATTTTTTTAACATGGGAGTGTAGTTTAATAGTCTATTTTGTTATTATCATAAAATAAAAAAAATAAAAAAATAAAAAACTTTATTTGAATATAATATTTCAAGAATCAATATATTTTAAAATTAAAATATGTATAATATAATATATTATAAATTATATGACTGAATAAATATAATAATCATACAAAATTTATAACATAAAATATATGTTTATAAATTAATTAATAATATGCATATTCAATCAAATATTTGATTTAGTGTAAAAATATGAAATTCAACTCTATTTTCATTAAATCTTTATTTTTATTTTTTTTGTTTTTAGATTATTAATTAAACATGCACTAGTTTTTTTTTTTTTTTTTTTTTTAGTTTAAGAACTTTGAGGTTTGTTCTCTGGTACCTTAATTTTCAAAGTGTCTAATAAGTTCCTAAACTTATTTTGTATCTCTATTTAATAAGTTTTTGAACTTTTAATTTTGTGGCTATCAAATCCGTGACAAATTTAAAAATTAAAAATTAATTGATCTATTAGATATAAATTTGAAATATTTTAAGAAAAATTATTCTAATGGTACCTCATATTTGGGTTTGGTAGCATTTGAGTTGTTTCAAATTCAAGATGGAGAGCGTGAGGGAAACAAGAAGAGAGGGAAAAAAGAAATTTTTTTTTTTTTAAAAATTAGTTTTTTTTTTTTTTTTTTTTTTTTTTTTGAAAACGAGGGAAAAAAGGAGAGAAATGAGAGATGAAGGTGAGAGGGAGAGAGAAAAAAATCTTCGCATTGTGCCGGTGACGGCCATCGACCATGGAAGGAAGAATAAGAATGAAGTAAAAAATAGAAAGGAGGAAGGTGGGAGGAAGAGAAAGAAAAAGAAAAAAATATTTTTTAAAAGAATTTTAATAATTAAAAAAATATTTTAAATTAAAAATAGGTGACAACGATTATGGTTTAACCGAAAATTTGATGGAGGAACAAAAAAAAAAATGCAAATGCACCAAATATAAACTTCAGGGGTATAATTGTTGAATTTAAAATTTCGAGGACCCAAATGCTACCAAACTCAAACATGAGGGACCATTATGGTAATTTTTCCAATATTTTATGTATAATAGAAACCTAAAATTTCAAATTTGTGTATAGTAGATTCGTAAATTTTAGAAAATTAAAAAATTCACTAAATTACAATATGTAATTTTGAAAGTTTAAGGATCAAATAGATACAAATTTTAAAGTTATCTACTAAATTTATAATTTAACCTTAATTTTTCTAATATTCCGCAAATTTATCTCACTCACACCCCTACAATTTGATACATCTATTCTTATCCATAACAACTATTTTTTTTTAATCAACATGATGTGTGTATTTGAACCTCTATTTTTTTTAAATCAACATAATGTAAGGGATGTATTTTTTTTTTTTTTTTTTTTTTGAACCAAAGAACCATTGTAATTAAGCAAAAGCCACAGGGGCTTGGAAGTCATTACACGCCATCGTTAATAACCACGAAGGGAAATTATTATCCCATTTTACGGATGTTGGAGAAGACAGCTTCGCTAGGGCATCCGCCAGGCGATTGTTGAATCGTTGGATGAGAGAAATCGAAAAAGAAGGGCGATGGCGAAGGAGACGCCGACAATCATCCACCCAGACAGCTGATTCGTTGAGGAGCAAAGCTTCGGAGTTGAGAGCATGTACTGCTGAAGCGCAATCCGACTCGATAATAATTCGGTTGATTCCCAAAGAACAAGCGAAGGAAATCCCAGTACGAAAGGCTTCTAGCTCCGCATGGTAAGAATTTTGAAAAAAATACCCTTTCAAAGCATATGCATGTTTGATTAAACCGTCTGAATCTCTGATAACTACACCAATTCTTGCTGGTACTAAGGTAGAAGACCATGAAGCATCAACATTCATTTTGAGGAAGCCCTCAGGAGGAGCCGACCAGCCGGAAGCAACTGGAGATTTCAGCTGCTGAATAGTCAAAGGGTTCTGGTCTGAAATTCCTTTATGAGACTCAATAAGGTAATCTGAAATCCACATAATTTTTGCTTCCACATCCAAAATTTGCTTTCCATGGATGATGGAGTTTCTGTCATTCCAGAGAGCCCAGCAAATCACACAGGCTAACACTAACTCTTGTTTGTTGTTATGACAGATCCAGAGATTCCAAAGATCAATAAAATGATTATTGGAAAAAACTTTGCTGAAGAAAGATGGGAGGAGATGTTTTCATACTGCTTTGGCCCTTGGGCAGAACATGAGGGCATGCGAGATTGACTCTTCAGCTGCTGAACAAAGAGGGCACAAGGTACAACACTCAATTCCTTTACCTCTTAAAATGGCATGAGTAGGAAGATAACCTTTTAATGCTTTCCACATAAAATGTTTTATCTTATTATGAATCTTTAGACTCCACAAAATTTTCCATTGTTTAGTTGATTGTTGGTCATTAGATGGACCAGCTGGGTATTTCTGAGTAATAGCAAGCTTATAACCACTCTTCACATTATAAGTTCCATCTCTTGAATAATGCCACATCCATCTGTCCTTCCCAACTATTTTACTTAAGAGAATAGATTGTATAATGGGAATATCTGCTTCTGAAAAGAGAATAGATAAGAGGGGGATATTCCATCTTCTGTTATTTAGAATTAGCATATCCACAGTAGTATTGGTAGGACTATTGTACTGATTAAAGGGAGTAAATAGGGATTCCTTAGGGATCCACTTGTCCTTAAAAGCAAAAATATCCCTTCCATTACCAACTTTATAACGAATGCCTTTAGTGCGAAGATCCCTACCCCAAAGAACACTTTTCCAGAAAAATGAAGGAGAATTTCCAAGAGAGGCATTGAGGAAATCAGAATTAGGATGGTACTTAGCTTTTAGGACTCGACCAGTAAGGCTAGTAGGATTGGTTAGAAGTTTCCAAGCCTGTTTGGCCAAAAGGGATTGGTTAAAATTCTCAATATTTTTGAAGTTGAGACCCCCCAGGAGATTTGGTTTGCAAAGATAGTCCCATTTACACCAATGTATCTTCTTTGATTTGTTGCTTGAACCCCACCAAAACCGAGATATTGCTCTGGTGATATCAGCACAAATTCTTTTAGGAAGTTTAAAGCAGCTCATCACATATGTTGGGATAGCTTGAGCTATGCTTTTGATTAGAACTTCCTTGCCTCCCATAGAGAAAAAATTTTCTTTCCATCCAGAGACTGAATTCCAAATCTTTTCTGTCACATAGCTCAAATCAGTTCCCTTTTTAGATGAAAAGCAAGAAGGAACTCCAAGATATTTGCCTAAATCTTTGACCAGCTTCACCCCAAGGATTTGTTGGAATTGGACCTGAAAAGAAGAATCAAGTTTAGGGGAAACTAGCAGAGCTGATTTTTCAAAGTTAATGGACTGACCTGAAGCTTTCTCATAGTTTCTTAAAATAGTTTTTAACATGATGCAATAGAAGAAGTAGCTTTAAAAAAGATTAAACTATCGTCAGCAAAAAGAAGGTGAGAGATGGGGGGGGGGGGGGGGGGGGGGGGCAGTTCTAGCAATATTTATACCTGACAAAAGATTAATAGATTGAGCATGATGAAGTGATTGGGAAAGACCTTCAGAGCAAAGGAGATAGAGATAAGGAGATAGAGGGTCACCTTGTCTAAGACCCCGAGTAGGGTTGATGTGCCCCTTAGCTTGACCATTAATAATTATAGAAAAAGAAACAGAAGTAATACAATTCATGATTAAGGTGATCCATTTTTTACTAAACCCAATTTTATGCATTAAATTTTCAAGGAAAGTCCATTCAACCCTATCAAAAGCTTTAGACATATCTAACTTAAGAGCTGCAGAACCCTTAGTAGTAGAAGTATTTTTTTTAATATGGGAGATACATTCATGGGCAAGGATAATATTGTCAGAGATAGATCTAGAAGGGATAAAGGCCGATTGGAAGGGAGAGATTAGAGAATTGAGAAGAGGTTTCAACCTATTCGCCAAAGTTTTAGAAATGAGTTTATAGCTAACATTGCAGAGACTAATAGGTCTAAAATCCGAAACCAATGAGGGGTTCTTTATTTTGGGAATTAAAGCAATATTAGTATGGTTTAGAGAATTGATAGGGGCAGAAGAATTGAGAATGGCAAGACATTGATCAATAGTAATAGGTCCAATAATAGACCAATACTTTTGATAAAAGATAGCAGGAAAACCATCTGGGCCAGGGGCTTTTGTTGGGAACATTTGCTTCAGCGCATTGACAATTTCTTCACTAGTAAAGGGAGCATCAAGACAAACATTCATATCATTAGTAACTAGAGGTTGAATTTTGTCAAGAACTTTATTCATGTCCATTAAGCTTGGTCTAGAAGAAGAAAAGGTATTATGAAAATGATTGATAAAGGCAGAATCAATATCATTAGGATCCGAGTGCCAAACATTTGAGGAGTCAAAAATTCCTTCAATTTTATTTTTCTTATGCCTTATAGTGGCCTTTTTATGGAACCATTTGGTGTTTCGGTCTCCCCATTTTAACCAATCTTCACGAGATCTTTGTTTCCAATAGATCTCTTCTTCGCAAAGAAGTTGATCAAGATTATCTTCAATAAGAAGAATTTTATTAAAGTCGGGATGGGGAGTAGAACAGTAGGCTGATTGGAGGGCATCTTTACAAGAAGAAATCTTAGATTTAAGAGTGTTCGAGAGGGGATAACCCCAAGAATTCAAATCCTTAGAAACTTCTTGTAAAAAAGAATAAAGGTCCTTTTTGTAGAAAGAATTATGGTGATTTTGAGTGGCATTAGTTATAATAGTTCGACATTGATCATGAAGGGTCCAATGTTCCTCAAATTTGAAGGGGCGGGTAGCGTCTAGGATTAGAGAAAAGAATAGGAGTATTATAGAGTGATAGTTCAATGGGTCTGTGATCAGATTCAGACCAACCTAAATGGTGATTAGTTATGGATTGGAAAATGTCTTCAAAAGCATTATTAGCCAAGAAACGATCAAGTCTAATAAAAGTAGGAGAGCGAGTTTTCCACCGGTTAGACCAAGTGAACTTTTTCCCTTTAAACCCCAAATCCTTTACCCGACAATCATCTAAAGCAACCCTAAAAGAGGAAATAAGATTAGGATCACGAGGAACACCTCCCTTTTTTTCCGAGTTAGATAGAATCTCATTTAGGTCTCCTCCAATTAACCAAGCTGAATCATCCTCATTATGAATTCTTTTTAAAAGGTCCCAAGATGAAGAGCGCTTATGGGCTTCAGGCTGACCATAGAAACCTGTAAAACGCCAAGATTTAGATTTCCATAAAATAGAAGAATCAATATGAAATTTAAAAGTGGACCGTATAGTGACTGTGACATCATCTTTCCAAAGTAAGCAGAGCCCACCACCTGAGCCTTCATTAGAAACAGCAAAAAAATCAGAAAACCCACCAGCCCTCTTGAGTTTGTTCATAGAATAAGAATCACATCTGGTTTCTGAGAGGAAAACAATGTGGGGTTGACGAAGCTTGAGTATATCTTTGACAGCACGGAATGTCCTAGGATTACTCATTCCTTGGACATTCCAACAAAAGATTTTCATGGCAAAGGCCGAGGTTGTGGTACAACCTCTGCCAAAGTGAAATCAATGAGGCTCGAATTGCTTGACTTGCTAGGTGATGAGATATTTGCCATACTCTTTGATTTTTTTGAATTTGTAACTATAGAATCTTGTAAACTCTTCCTCTTATTCTCTATATATGGACTATTGATGTCTAATATAGGATCTGCAGACATCTTTTTTTTTCCTTTTCTTTTGTTACTCATTGGAGATGGTTGACTGGTAAAAGAAAAATGTGGAGAGCAAGAGGGAATTAAGGGTTGGGTGCTTAGATGAGAAGGTATGATGGGGATAGCTTCTAATGGGGTTATAGGGTTCGTAGTTTCTTGAGAGGGATTAAGTCTATCTTGGTTAGAACCATCAGGAAGAAAGGGGGGATCTTTATCAATAATAGAGTTGGAAGGAGAGTTAGGTAAGCTAAGGTGAGGTGATAGATTGGTAAAAGTTGAGGAAGGTGGCTTCTTGTTCTTAGGTGAAACAGGGCGAAAGACTCCCCCATTTCTAGAAGAAAGGTTGGATATGGTTGGTTGAAAGCGCAGATTTGGACCAAAGGGGTAATGTTTAGGATGTTTTAGGGTAGGGTTCATAAAAGCAGCTCCACAGTCCTTAACCAAATGTCCAATTAACCCACAAAAATAACAAAAATCTGGAAGTCGTTCATAACGGATAATAATCCAGCTTTTCGGTTGATGATCATCTAAAGATAGCTTAATACCCCTTCTGAGAGGCTTGTTAATATTGATAGCTATTCGTATCCTTAGACTTGTGCCCCAACATCTGCCCATAGCATCATCCTCTACATCAATGAAAGATCCAATCGCATTTCCTAACTCAGTAGCCATCTCTCTGGTTCTGCAAGCAATAGGTAAATCAAATAGGTGAACCCACATGGGCACTGTTGAAAACACCATATCTGAGGGTTTAATCATGGGATCCGGTTTAGATAAAATAAGTAGACTCTTATCAAAGATCCAAGGTCCTGAGAGAAAGATACGGTTGAGATCCACAATGTTAGCAAAAATTATGACAAATAAGTTCTTGGATAGGTTATGAGCAAGGAGATGGGGCTGGTTCCAAATCTTGCGAAAAGATGTTTGAATTGTATCACTTGTTATGAATCTTGGGCATAAGAGTTTGCCTAATAAGTGTAGGCTTAAATTGTCAAAATTGAGGTTTAAAGAAGGGGGTTTAAGGGAGATAATAGTTTGTTCTTCTTCATTTGATAGAGACAAATTGTTTAAGACTGCTGCTAAATCTTCTTCTTCCATATAGGTCAAAGCAAGGAAATCTTGAAAGATCAAGAAAGATCAAAAGAGATGAAGAAACTAAAGGTCCTTCACAGAAGCAGAGAGGAATAGAAGCAAAAGCTTGAAGAATCAGAAAGCTCAAGGCAACAGGCAAACGCTGGGTAAAACAAAGGTGGGAAAGGTGAGGCACAGTGCAAGAAGGCAGAGAAGAGAAGAAGGAGATCAGAAATGAAGCCAACCAAGCTTCAAAAGAACAGCAGCAAAGCGAGAAGAGCCACACAATCGATGGAGAGACTCTCAGAAAAATCAAGAGAAATACCCTCACTTCTTGGAGGTTTCTTGGAGTATTTGGAAATTCCGTCTTTTTAACCAAACTGATTTACATGATCACGTAAATTTATGTAAGGGATGTATTTAAACCTCTTTGACGATAATTTTTATTTTATTTTTTATATTTAAATAAATAATTTGTGGGCCCCAAATATAAATCCGCCATGCTAATGCAGATGGAGATGAGAAAATCTTTTTCATTTTGATTCTCACGCCCTAAAATGTTCTCTCTGTAAAATAAAATATATAAAAAAAAACAAACAAAAAAAAACTAGCATTTATTGAGATAGCCATTAAGTTTCTGCCAATTTACCTTATTTTCCTTTTTTAGAATCTAAAATAAATACTATACAAATATGATGATAATCATTAAAATAAAATTAAAAGGGTTTGAAAAAGAAAAATGGAATAGAATGAGGTAATAAAATATGTGGTTGTGTCATAATGTTTTAGAAGGCTTTTTCTTTGAAAGCTTTAATATTAAAGGTTGCTCCCATTCCTACGTTATCTCTTCTACATCCACAACTCTATATTTTCTTTTGGTTCGAAATCTAAGCTAAAATATGTTTTTCGAGCTTGGTTTTTAAGAGGTACATGATATCCAATTCGAATTCAATATTATTTCTAAAACACCAAATATAAAATATAATGTTGGATTTCATATCATCAATTTAAATGATTTTTTTTTGAAAAGTCGTGTTGCTCGTCTTGTACATTCTTCTTTCTCTTCTTCTTTAATGAAGATATTTTGGAAGCCCAATGGATGGTGGATACTAATAGAGCGTGGGCCAATTATTAATGGGCCGGTTGAATGTAGTATTTTCTCATTTAATTCCTATAATAACTTGCTGTATTTTCTTTTTTTTTTCTTTTTTTCAACGAGACATGTGATGTTTTTTTATTTCAATTTCGATACATATTTTTTAAAAAAAGTTTTGATATATATATTATATATATATATATATTTTTTTTTTTTGAGTTTAATCTCTTTCCACTCTTTTTTTAAATTGCAAATATACACTATTATTCCGCAACAACAATACCTTAAAAGGTAAAAAAATAAAAATAAAAAAAAGTAAATAGTGTCACAAAAAATTGGAGAAAAATACAGTGTATTTGCGATGCACCGAATAATAGTGTAATTGCGATGTATCGAATAACAAATAAAGTGTAATTGCAATCCAATTCCTAATATAATTAGACAAACTACCTCCACCAAAATGAGTCATTACTAATTCAATTGTTAATACAATTAGACAAACTACATCTATAAATTTTCAGGAAGAAAAATATCGAGAAGCAAATAAAGTAGGGATGAAAATGAAATTATAGTGTATTTGAAATTTTGCAAATTGCACCTTAAAATGTCGCAAATTGGAATTACAATGTATTTGCAATTTTGCAAATTGGAATTACCCGAATTGTGAAATTTTGCAAATTACAATTACAGAATATTATTGTTTTGTAAAACCAACCACAATACATTAGAAAAAAAAAACATTACATTTAAATAAAAATCTGACGAAGCTTACGTGAATGTCAAAGTTTCGATGAACGACGAAGCAATTATTGATGTTCATTTAGTCTGCCCTGCTCCGACTCTGCGAGGACTCGCCTCGTATAATTCTATATATATATATATATAATCAACTTAACAAATAGTCAAACTAAAAAAAAATGATTAATAATAAATTAAAAAAAAATTACCCGCAGAAATAACGATTTTTGCAAATTACCTGCGTAGCCGTCACGTCCCTGCGAAATTAAGCGGGTAATTTTGCGGGGACGGGTAATGGAATGGAAGACGGGAATGGGGTGGGGAAGGCATTACCCGACTCCAGGGGCGGATCCAGGAGTTTTTGTCGGGGCACAATTTCAATAGGGTTAACTGAAGTTTAGTCTATGAAAATTTCGATTTATGTCTATATATATTGTCCTTGAACTTTAAAATGTGGGTAAAACACTCTAAAACTTTCAATTTTGAATCTAATGGATCTTTAAACTGTTGACCTCTTAGTCAGAGCACAACTTTATACCAATTGAGCTATACTCGGTTTTGCAATAATAACGTATTTATTAGATACAAAATTAAAATTTTCAAGTGTAATTGAGTCCTCAATAGTTGATTTTTACTGAAAAAAAAATTAAATGTCTAAGACCTATTAAACTGTTTAAACTTCACGAATCTATTAAATACAAATTTAAAAATTGAAAGAGTAATTTTCATGTAAATAAAATTTTAAACATTTATATATAATTTTTTTTTAGAAGATTTAATATTTATATAAAGTAATTTTAAACATTTAATAATAATAAACCATTTTAGAATTCTCTACTTAAATAAATATATATGTATAATTAATGAGATTAAATAATAAACTTTCAAGTATTTATCTTTTTTTCAAAACTAAATTAATTTTTATTTTTTAGAATCTAAAATAATTTATAAGATTTAAAATCTTAAAATAAAATTCAGTTTTTTTGTTTTTGTTAAATCTAAAATAATTTAACAATTGAAAAACAAAATAAAGAAAAAACCATTTGGAGAGCTCGAACTCAGGCCATAGCAAGCAATTTACTAAAATTCTGTGCCCCTTACCATCTCACCAAAGCATAATTTTGTAACAATTTTCGATTTCATAAATAAAAAATAGTTAAACTCTAGTTATATTTTTCAAACTTTTATATATAAATTTATAAAACTAATAACTCGAGGGGGGCACGTGCCCCCCTGGCCCCCATGTGGCTCCGCCCCTGCCTGACTCCACCCCATCCCGCCCCATGGACCTCTCTAGGAACACTTAATACATTAATATAAAGCGTTTCCGCCACCCATTGAAAATGTTACCCACAACCCGGAGTTGCACCATTAATTTTTTGACTTTCAAATCATGTTTAGATATTTTATCAATCACATTGGCTACAATTTTCTTCTTTTCTCCTCTCGAAGTGGAGCTTTTTCACCGTCGTTTGCAATGTCGTCGCGGATTCATCGACTCCACCACCCATTCTACCGCTATAGTCCCATCAACGAGCATGTTTTCACCGTCCCAAAACGTCGACGTCGACTCTCTAATTTCCATCCTTCGATTTAGCCTTAAGCAGATGCACAAAGCAGCGTCGCTTCCATCTAAGCACATGACTAGTCGATTTTTTCCCAAAATCGATGTTGATAATTGGTTGATTGAAAGAAGTGGGCAATTTCTTATTATTTAGATTTAAATTGGAAAATGAGTTGATTGATTGCCATTTTTACAACCCAAAATAATAATAATAATAATAATAAATATATAAAAAATAAATGAAAAATAAAAATCTGAATTAATTTCTAGGATGAAGCTAATTTTAATAGTTGTATAATTGTATTGATTTGTTTTTTTAACCAAATGTAGAGTGGGGATTCAACCTAGGAACAATAGTTGTATTGATTAACAATTTATCATTTGTGTATAAATATAATAGTTATATCAATGTCAATTGAATTTATCAAGAAAATTAAGTAGTTAATTAAAGTGTGAAATGACTCACTTTACGTGCATGAGTATTAAGACCAGTTTCAATAATTGAGTTATATCTATTTTGGTGAGAAACTAAGTATTTGTTGATGTATGAATCTAACGATAGGTCGGCATCTCAATCTTTGATGACTCGTCTTTGTCGGTCCGACCTGTAAGGTAAATTCTCGTCAGTCCAACCTTTAAGACAAACTCGAGCACCAGTCTGGTGTTGTGCCCAACACGCTTCGATGCAAAAGTCAGTGTGATGGTTAGAGATAATTATAGCTAAGCACATGGTGTAATTGCATACCTTAAATAAATGATTAATTCTTGTATTTATGGTTGTTTCTCCCTACAAGTGTGTCAAGGGTTGTATGATATGAATTTTTTTTTCTTTTAGGTGGTCGGTTACTTTTCTCGGCTCGATAGTTGGGTAATTTCCTGAAGATTTTCTCTTCGGAAAAATTAGACCTCTTTGACCTTCTGCGATTAGGCCAATGGATTTCATTTTGATGAATCCACACTGGTATTATCACTATTTTATGGAGAAAAGTTTAGGTATAAAAAGATGATGGGGGCGGAATGGAAAACAAAGAAATATCAATGTTGTTAAGCCTTGGTTTGCAATTGAAGATTTTAAATTAGGAGGTATCAAAGCGTGGATTTTGATTTGAAAAGTTTATTTGAATTTGAAAAAAATATGTTTTAAAATCAAAGTTTAGTAAAATTGTATATATTTTTTTGAATTCAACCGAACTAGTTGAGTGAGTTTCAAAAAAAAAAAAAAAAAAAAAAAATTGAAATATATATATATTTTTTTTTTTGCAACGGTATTTTAATTAATGCGAGGATTGAACTCATGACCTCTTAGTCACGGTAGCTCGGTTTGACAAAAATTGAAATAGTTGAGTTCATTGTATATTATTTATTGTTGTGGGGTAGTATTTATAATTATTATTTTTTTTAAACAAACAAAAACTTCATTAACCAAAAAGAATGTTCATTGGGCTACAAGGAGTTAAATCCGAAACAAGCAACTCGGTGAGCCAGACTGGTCCATGACTAACCCAAACCTCAGACATAACATTGGTTAAAGCTCAATTTGCAATATTGTGGGCCACACCATTTATCTTTCTTGAGATGAATTGAATGCAACACTAAGGAAAGTCTTCATTTCATTACGAATTTCCCCCAAAATTGCTCCAGTGGCAGAGGAAGCAAGATGGTTCGTGGGGATGGCCGAAACCAAACCTTGAGAATCTGATTCAACCATAAAATTTGAGAAACCATGTCGAATCTCCATCTGAATACTATAGAGGATGGTTGTTGCTTCCGCTGCGAAGGGATCGAGACGTGATTCAATACATGCAACACCAACAACCATTAGCACCCCAGACGAATCTCGGATCACAACTCTGAAACCTGATTGAGGGCATGCTGCATCTACGTCGAGCTTGAAGACATTCACTTCCGGAGGCCTCCATCTCGGGACACAAGATTTTGAAATTCTCCAATTATCGGTTTAGGACCAATCAGGTTTACCTCCAAACAATAACTGAGAATCCAATCAACCTTTGATTCAATTGGGGAGATGGGTTTGTGAACTCGCATTTGGTTGCGATCAGACCAAATCGCCGAACATTTGATGCAAAACAACTCCATATCGTTGGGCTTCAATAACTCCTGGGTAGTCAAGAGTTTACCAGGGATGGAGACCTTACATAAATCGGTCATCGAGAGCTGAGGGAAAAGCAACAACCACATACTTCTAGCTCTTTTACACCCGAAGAAGGTATATTCCGTTGTCTCACGCTTCTTTCCACACATCACACACCAAGGATACATAAAAAATTTATGGCACAAAGATTGTGGTTGGTAAGGAGAATATTATGAAACAATTTTCACATGAATTTTTATATTTTATTTGGGATCTTCAAATTCTATAATAATTTACACCACACCTCCACACATTCACCATTTGGTTGATGTCTCGGACGAAATGTTTCAAAAACGTTTGTAGGCACTTTTTGTTAAAAAAAAAAATCATCATTCGTGTAGTGCCAGAGTCACCAATCTTTTCGATTTGTCTTGCAAATTGGTATATTCTGAACGATCTCCACATCCTCCCCCCTCATTAGTAGTCTAAGATATCGAATGTTCCACTGGCCTTGGTCATTAATTAGTTCGATAATTGCCGTCTCCTTCTACAGAGGTTGTAAACTAGATATGAGTTTGAAAGATCTTTCCCTTGGCACCCACGACATACCAAACACTAGGGTGTCCACACCATTGCCTATATTCCGACCAACCCCCACTTTTAGAAGGCCACATCCCCATATAAGGCTTCGCCAAATAAAGGAGGGATTATTTCCCAGTTGGGCATCAAGAACATTTGAGTTTGGATAATACTTGCCTTTAAATATTCAAGCCATAAGTGATTTAGAAGAATGTAACAACCTCCAAATTTGCTTTGCCACCAAGGATTGGTTAAAACCTTCTAAGCAACCAAACCCAAGGCCACCTTTTTCTTTTGGAGAATATAAGCGATCCCATTTCATCCAATGAATTTTGGGATTGTGTCTAGATAACCCCACCAGAACTTTGCCACATATTTGGTTAGATCATCACAAAATGTTTTAGGGAGTCAGACACAAGACAACGCATAAGTAGGAATCACTTGCCCCCGATAAGAAGTTACATTTCCAACTTGCAAATCTTTTGAATTTTCTCTTTAAGAAATGTCAGGTCCCGTTTCTTATTACGTGTAAAATGGGCAGGCACTCCCAAATATTTGCCCAAGTTAGACACATTTTTCATATTCATCAACTGACTAAGATAGGTCTTCAAAACCTCAGTAACATTAGGACTAAACATAATTGCGGATTTAGATAAGTTAACACGCTAGCCTGAGGCTTCTTCATAGGTGAGCAGAATCTTCTTCACATAATCCAATTCATCCTAGTTAGCTTGACAAAAAAGTAGGCTATCATCCGCAAAGAATATATGTGAGATTGTTGGGCCGTAGCTCGGAATTTGACACCCTGTAATCTGCCTTTGTTGAGTAGCCTAATTAAGTAGACCGAAAAAACTTTCAGTACATAAAAGGAACAAATATGGGGAAATAGGGTCTCCTTGCCTGAGGCCACGCTGAAGGTGAAAAAGCCCTCTTGGGCTGCCATTGATCAAGATTGAGAAGCTCACAGTAGATATACAATCCATCACCAGAGATACCCACATTTCATTGAAATCAACTTCACCATAATCCCTCGAAGAAAAGATCATTCAACTCTGTCATATGTCTTACTCATGTCCATTTTCAAACCTGTCAAACCCTGTCCACCTGTTCTTTTATTCATGATATGTCGGATACACTCGTAGTTGACCAAAATATTGTCGGAGGTAAGTCTGTCTAGAACAAAGGCATTTTGTGTTTCAAAGATAATCTCATGAAGTATCACTTAAAACCTATTAGCCAACACTTTAGTAATAATCTTATAAGAAACATTGCATAAGCTAATAGGTCTGAAACCAATGACTTCCTAGGGCGTTCTCTTCTTTGGAAGGAGGACAATGTTTGTGTGAATCAAAGGCCTTATTGAGTTACCAATTATTCAGAATGGTGAGGCAGGAAGCTATAAATGAATCATTAAAATCTTTCCAATAGTTCTGGTAAAATAGAGTAGGGAATCTATCAGGACCCGGTGCTTTGGATGGGGCCATTTGGAATTGTGGCTTTCTTGTGAAACCACTTCGTAATTTTAACTCCCCATTTCAACCAATTTTCTCTCGACCGCTGCTTCCAGTACAATTCTTCGGATCTCAATGCTTTGTTTAACCTCTCCTCAATTTCATTAATATTTGTAAAATCCGGCCCTCCACTATCATTGTAGGCTTCTTGGAGCAACCTTTTTTGTTTGTGAATTTCAGCAAATAAACTTCGATTCTTTTCTCGTCCCAAATTCCTTAGCCTCTGTTGGCACATGGAAAGGGAGGCCAAGAAAACTCCCATTGATGAATCATGGGAATTATTGGCAGCCACCCCTATCTCCCAACACAGCTTGATAATATCTCCACATTCCTCATCCTGAGTCCATAATTCATCAAAGCGGAAAGAAAAAGCATTTTGGCCCATATTAGTCGTACAAGGATGATTACAGACAACCCAATCAAAATAAATACAAATAGGTCTATGATCAGAGACATACCAATCTAAATGATAAACTTTTATTTGATTGGAAATATTACAAAAAGATGCATTCCCTATAAATCTATCAAGGCGTTTAAAAATAATTGGACCTCTTTTCCATCGATTCGACCAAGTGAAGGGACGCCCCACAAACTTGAAGTCTGTGAGTTGTAAATCATCAATGGTTTCACGGAACATCTCCATGGTTTTAGAGATACAGGAAAAACCACCCTTCTTTTCATTTACCCATAAACATTCATTCAAGTCTCTGCCAACAAGCCACAAAGAGACGTCGTTGTTAGCCAGTCGAAGTAATAAATCACAGGTTACCAATTTATTACCTATTTCCGGACATACATAGATACAAGAAAACCTCCATTTTTTCCCAAAAACAGAACGCTGCAGTCAATGTAGTTGGGAAAGAGCGACCGTAGCGTCACATCAATTTTATTTTTCCATAAAAGGCCTAGTCCACCGTTGTTACCTGTGTTGTTCATCGCAAGGCAATTATTATTAAAGGCGTCGTATATCTCAGTGTCTACCTTTATCAACACCGTGAATCTCGGGGTATATGGTTGTATATACTCCGTATATCTCAGCGTTCATAAAGGTAGGCGCTGAGATATACGACGCCTTTAATAGATGCCGAGATATACGGCGCCTTCAATAATTATCAAGCTTAAAATAATATTTCAAAATTTTCATCTTAGCTTTGTCACACTTTGTTTATGTTAAAAAAGCCATTAAGGGACGATGAAGACTAATAATATATTCAAGGTATTTTAACGTCCCCGAGCTTCCCACACCCCGAACGTTCCGACATAATATTTTCATTTCTTCGGGCGGGGCTGAATATTAGCCTTTCCACCGATAACAACAAATTTTGAAACTCAACAATGACCTTCTATTTTTTAGCCAAACATTGGTTCGATTGATTATTTTCCATTTTCCCTTTTCCTCCAGTTTTGCCCACTTCATTAGATCCCTCAACTTGCATTCGGACACCACCCATGGCCAATCTGCAAAAACCCTTAGGTTTAGTCTGATTATTATTAATCTCATGGCGATTGAAAATTTGGTGTGACCCTCCTCTACTATTTTTCCTTGTTTCCCAACTGAATTATCATTTTTTCCTTTGTTGGAGTTATGACCCACCTTGGGACCACTTAAATTTTTTTTTAAAAGGACAGTGAAGACTTATCTAGTGGGTCCTTCCTAGATAAATACATTTTGTCAATATCCATGTCTTTTGGAGTTTCCACAATTAATTTTTTTGTACCAGCTGCAATATTCTCATTTAATGCCTTCTTTGTAACCGAATTTCATTTGAAATTTCTTGAAGAAATCTTTGTTCCTCCCCTAACTGTTGAGAATTTATTGGTTTTGATGCTTTCGACTTTTTGCTTCCTTCATTTTCCATAACTGATGTTTTGGGACCCTCCGCCGCCTCCTTCATCTGGGGAAAATCGTCGGCGACTTCTTTGATGTCCACTACCGTTGGACTTCCTCTCCATCGATCAACGTCACTTCTACTTCCACCACTCCAGCGACCTCCACGCTCTCTACGGCCACGGTTAGCCTCGCCAAAACGGCCAATTGAAGGCTTTTCCTCCTCTTCCAATAATTAGTGTTTTTTAACAAAAGAAGCTCGGAGCCAATCCCCATATTTTGAGGACCGATGAGTCTGGACTTCATCTTGCTCGTTTTGGTATTCTCTAAAAGAATGACCTACAATTCCACATTCAAAACATAAATCAGGGAGTTTTTCATACCTTAGTGGACATCATACATTCTTACCATCTTTCGTTTTTAGCTTGACAATTCTGCTCAAAGGTAGAGTGATGGCAATGACTAGTCAGATTCTCATGAACGGACCCGTCCATTCATTTTGACCATTACAATCAATCTCTTCCACTTGGCTAGTTGCCGCATCCAAATTTTTTTCCATGTCAATAGACATACAGTTGGTAGGGAGGTTATGAATCTGGACCCAAAAGGTTGTATGAGTGAAGGTCAGATCCCTTATTTGGTCGGATTCGCGAGGGGACACTAACACAAGCAACGCCTTGTCGAAAGTCCATAGGCCAGATTGAAGGACTTGAATCTCCTTCAATCTCGATCGAAATTGAACAAAGAAAATGTTGTCTTGAGTCGTTTCAATTCTTGTATCCCGATGCACTTTCGAAATCGATTTGAGTACCGATTTAAAAGCATCCACATTGGTATACCGATTGGTCATTAGTTTAGCTACAACACATAATTTTGCATTCTCTTCCAAGAAGAGGACAGTGGTGTCCGATACTTCAATGACATTAGCCGCACCCTCGGTAAGGGACCAATCTCGTCACCTCTCGGTCAAATCCCCCCATTGAAGCCGATTGAAAACAAACACAGAGTTCTGACCGAAACTCACCTAAAAACTCAAAACTCAAACTCAAAAACCTCAAAAGCTCAAAAAGCTCTAGAAGTAGAGAGAAAACCCACATAAAAGATGGACTTTTTTTGTGGGGTAGTATATAAAGAAACTAAATAGGGCGAACTACAAAGAATAGTTAAAATGAGACTATCCAAGTTGAAAAATAGCTAAACAAATTATTTGGTTGAAAAAAGCTAATATCTATAAATATAAACTTCTTTAGAATGTAGTTGGACGAAACTGCCCCTCGGTCATTTAACTGTTGAAGTACCTGCAAAAAAAAAGAGATTTAATCAGAGAGAATTAAAAGAAAAACAAAAAATGGTGAAACTCAAACTCAAACTCCCTACAAAAAAAAGAGATTTATTCAGGGAGAGAATGATGGAAAAATAAGGATTTATTCGGAAGAATCCTGGAAAAAAATAAAGATTTATTTCAAGAGAGAACTATGGAAAAAATAATAAAAAAAATTAAGATATGGTCAAAACAAGGATAACAACCACCAATTAAATCGAAACATGTAAACAAAATTCAATAAAATCTAATCTAGAATATTAATTCAAATTATTTTTTAACTAAAATTTTCATAAACGGTTGTGAAAAAATGATAATAACGGTGCTCTCGATAATTTCATGTGTGTATATATTCAAAGTTACATGTACATATAAGTATATCACATGGAGTATATGTGTATATACATAAGCCATTAATTGGTGAACGTACATGTCAGTATAACATAGGCCATAAGAAAATTATATAAACAATTAAATTTCCAGCATATTGATGTTTTTAAAAACTAAAATGTTCATAACGGTTGTAAGAAAATTATAAAAATGACACCTTTGATAACTTCTAGTGTGAGTATATATTCGTAGTTACATCTATAACAACGTACAATGTAAGTATATGCGTGTATATACACCATAAACCATTACTCTGTGAGCATTGGACAAATCATACTAAAAAATTTAAATTCATAGACGGTTGTAAGAAAATTATAAAAATGAGTGCTCTCGAGAACTTCTAGTGTGGGTATATATTCGTTATAACAATGTACACGTAAGTATATCATATGAAGTATATGCGTGTATATACATCATAAGCCATTAATCCGTGAGCATTGGACAAATGACACCAAA
Source organism: Herpetospermum pedunculosum (assembly GCA_028017165.1). NCBI lineage: Eukaryota > Viridiplantae > Streptophyta > Magnoliopsida > Cucurbitales > Cucurbitaceae > Herpetospermum > Herpetospermum pedunculosum. The sequence continues at coordinate 60,541,248 of CM051525.1, forward strand.
AAAATATTAAAGTTGGTATGCATGTTGAGTTTACCTGGGAAAGCGTTCAATCAATTGTATCATTACCTGCAACATTGAATTAGGAGATTTGTCATCTTCCAAATCGATTTGAAATAGTCATCGATTCTCAACTTTGAAACCCTCAACCTTGAAAAAAAACTATCAACCTCAACCTTCTACATCGTTGAATGCTTGAATTGATCTGAAAATTTCGACTCTCAAAACCTTCTATGATGTATTTTCGGAGTGAGCAAGGATTTTCGTCTCCCTCAACTCTTGTCTCTGTACATTGTCGTCGTTTCAACTTTGGAAAAAAAAAAATGAACCTCTCTTTTCAAAATGCATGAATCTAGGAGGATAATCTAGGAGAGTTGTTAGTGCGATGAATTTGTATTTTTTTTTTTTTTTTTTGCTATTAAACATTTTCAAATTTAAGTTGTTGAGATTTTTTTTTCTTCAAAACGTATGAATGTGGTTGTTGGAAATTTTTTAAAATGCATGAATCTGGTTGTTAGAAACTGGAATAAATATTAAAAAAAAAATTAAAATTGGTTATGTCGGTTGTTCGTAAATAAACGTATATAGCAGGGGTATAGAAATGAAAAATGTCAACTTCACTCCCTAAAATTGTGGTAGCTATTTGATGGAAATATGAAACTTTTTTAGCTATTTTTCAGATTCAGCTTTTTATTCCTAGCTATTATTGAGAATTTTCCAACTAAATAAAGTTACAAAAGTGGTAAATGCAAAGATGGGTCCGATATGGGTTATGGGTTATTTTTCATGAAGTTGGGCCACATAACTTCAGTTGAGTTTGAGTTTAACTCTATTATTTGAAGAACAAAGATATTTAATTAATGTAGGGTAGAGATACAACATTTGACTTCTTCATACTTAATTATGATCACAGTTATTTGTTATCAAATCATTTTTACACTTAAAAAAATCTAGATCAAAACGATTGGATTTTGCAAGATTTCATTAAGCTTTGAAAGAAATTACTTATGACAAATTTGATAATACTTATGTTTCTCGTTTTTCATTTTTGGTTTCTTATTTTTTGTTTTTGTTTTTCATTTCTATGTTTGACAACTGTTTATTGTTTTTTATTTTTTATTCTTTCGTTTTTTTATTAAAAAAATAAAAATATATTTGGGAGTCATTTCTTATTTTTTGTACTATAGAATTTTAGATTAAAAGTAGAAATTATATATGAAATTTTGTTTTTGAAAGTTAAATATCCAAAAAAAAAAAAATTATATTATGTTTATTAGGCATATTACAAGCTCGGAATGATAAAACGATGTTTTTATTTATGTTTTAGGAAAAACTAGAAACAGCCACAAGAAACTAGATTTTATTATTTCCAAAATTTCTATATAATTTTGGAAACATTTCTGAAAAAATTAGAATGGAGGAGCATGAACAAGTATCAAACACTTATGTCTTAAAAAAAAAAAATAAATAATAATAATAATAATAATAAGAGACATGAACTTTACCCAAACTCCTCCTAGAAAGTTTAGATAGAATTTTCATAAATTAAGATTTTTTCTTTAGTATTTGATTATTTGGGTAATATTGAAAGCCCATTTTAATTAGTAAACTTTTATTTTCTTTTAATTTCCTAAAGCATCCAAATACAAAAATTCCATTCTATTCATTTCAAATCTTTCTCATTCGAGAGAAGATAAAGAATTTAAATTCAATTTTCAGATTTCCAATCATTTTTTTTTTTTTTTTAACTTTATTGATATCAAAAGAGGTAAAGTTCAAATATGATAATCTTTTTAATTAATAATAATAATAATAATAATAATAATAAAAAAAACATTTATGAAAATTCAGACAAGATCGAGATTATACATGTGTATTATTTTCAGTTTAATTTAATTGAGTTCTGTAGATTTAGAGTAATTGATTAAACTTACATTTTCTTCCTCAAAGCGGTTTACAATAAATATAAGCGTGACGTGCGTTTTTTTTTTTTAAGTTCAATAATTATAAGTGAAAAATCAAATAACCAAAATTTAAGATAGTAATAAAAATCTTAATTTGAGTTTATATATATATATATATATATATATATATATATATATATATATATATATATATATATATATATTACATTACATGCTAACTTTTACAAATCATCAACTCATAAACATGAGTTTGTATAACTCATCATTTTACCTAATTAGAAAACTTTCCAATTTCAAATTGTAAATTTAAGAGAATTAATAGAATAGAATGTAGATGGTATTAGAATGACTTAATTAGAAATACATATTTAAAGATCTATTTATACTAAAATAGAATAATAATGTAAAAAACTAGTCTATCCTTACATAAATAAACCCTAAAACATAACACTTAAACTAACAACATAAACTCAACAAAAAAAAAAAAATGGTGAATAACTAAAATTCTACCATAGATTTTAAATATTATCAATAGGTTTAATTTGAGGATTACAAATCAATAATACAATCAAAGTATATCTACAAAATGATTTTTTCACACATGCGATAGTGTAATTATCTAAAACTTTCTCTACTTCATAATTTTAGAACACGTTAAGATTACTTAAAAGAGAAAATAAAAACAAAACAAATTTGTTAATTAAGCAATATTCTTCTCTAGAATTTCCTTTTTTTTTTTTTCTTTTAATTCCAAAGTCTTGCTTACACAAACAAATTAAGCAACCTTTCTTAAAGGTTACACAAGGCAATGCAATGGAACTTGAAGGAATTGAAGACTTGCAAGCAAAAGGGGCTTTTTTTTTTTTTTTTTTTTTTTCATAGTGATGGGAAATGTCAGACTTTTAGATTGGATTGGATGAACTAATTTAATTCAAGTGGTAATAAGTTAGCAAATTGTCACACTTCCCAATATTGAAATGCCTTAAAATAAAAATAAAAATGGAAATGATTGAGATCTTGAGAAAATAGCAGCAGCCAAAACACAGAGTTCCATTGAATATGGAGAAGGTTTTTATCAACTCTGTCCCCTGCCATTTCCAAACTCCCATACTCATTTAGATTCTTCTTCTTAAAAGGTATTTTTTGCCATTTGTTTTAATTATCCTCTCATTTCTTTTTTAATTTATATAATTTATATTTGAATTATCCATGACAGATAGGAAAACAGTTAAATTTATATTTGAATTATCCATGACAGGTAGGAAAATAATTTTGAATTATGAGTGCAAATTCTTGTAGAATTTAGTGTTGTGAGTGCAACTAAAGTCTTAGGAAATAGGAATATCATAGGTATATAAGTAAGAGACAACATCTCCATTATCACGAGGCATTTTGGGTGAAACTAAAAATAAAGTCATAAGGACTTATGTCCGAAGTGAACAACATCGTCATACCATCCTCGGTGTGCAGATAGATATGCTATGATGAATAGTGACTCGGTTAAAAGTGATTTATGTTGTGAGTGCAACCAAAGTCTCACATTCTCCATTGGTAGCTTATGTCTAAAGTGAACAATATCATATCAATGTGGAGTTACGTTGTCCCTAACAATTTCATTAAAATTACATAATTGATACATAACCCAATTGTTAATCTACTTAACAAGAGATAAACCAAAATCATAATTCAAATAATACAATTTTAACTTAATATAACATTCAAAAACATTATAAACCAAAATCATAATTCTAATCGTTCAAAACTTTGGTAGTAAACTCAAAATACCCAATATAATTTTCAAAAATCAAATTTATATGTTTAAAAATTTGATTTAGATTTCAAAAGTACATTTTTTTTCAACATCATTTTTAAACTGAGAAAAAAAAAAACCTTATCAAAACAATCATTCACATGAGTTAACATAAAGAAAAAAAGAATGAATAATTGAGGGAAATTAATGTATGTGGTGTGGTTGGAGTTTGGGATTTTTGAATGGTTCATGTAATGGCAATTTATGAACAAAATAAAATAATGTTTGTTTGAAAAAGTTTAAAAGCTTTTTTGATCTCTTTGAATGATTGAACTTCAAAGTCTAAATTATTTGTGGTTTATAATAACCCACTTTTTCTTTTAAATTGACCCCACAACTATTGCTTTATTTCTTTACATATTCCAAATAATGACACATATCTATATGCCACCCTTTGTTTGACACTTGGAATTATTCTCAATGTTACTATTTTTTCTTATAGATAAAGTCGAATTTGTATTAGAGTATAGGTTAGTTTTAAGTAATAAATTTGTTAATTCTACCTCGTATCAACTTAAAGTATATGTTAGTTTTAAGTAATAAGATATAATTTTTTTTTTTTTTGGACAACATAAGACGGAGTGAAAATTTTGAACTTTAAACTTCTTGGTCACTAAGTCACATAATATAACGATTGAGCTATGGTCATAGGACCTATTAAATTGCAAAGCAAATAATTTTTTTATTTTTTTTAATATTTTTCTATACACTTTTTATGAAATGACTAGAAATGTAACATGATAAAGATTCTATTATTAAAGACGACAATTTAGAGAAATGATTTGCAAATTAGCTAACAAAAGGTCCTAATGCACATCAATCAATCAATGCTTAATTTTCTTAAAATATTTTTTAGGCTAAAGTGGCAACATTATCCATTTGAATATATAATTAGTAATGGTTAATTAAACCATTATTTTCAAGTTATTAATAAATAACAAAAATAAAATTAATTTATTATCCAATTTTCTTAAGCTAGAGAACACTCAGCTTCACCGACATATTGTATAGATTAGTGATCTAAAAGGTTACCGGTTTAATATCACACCCCCACATCCCTACGTGTTGTAAAAAAAAAAAAAAAAAAAAAAATCGAGCATAGCTCAATTGGCATAAGATTGTGCCCGTGACTAAGAGGTCATGATTCAATCCTCTCATTAATTAAAATACAGTTGCGAAAAAAAAAAAAAAAAAAAAAAAACAAACTAGACGAATGTGTGTTAAAAGTGCATTTAGCATAAAGTACATTATTATAAACACCTTAGTAAAACGTGTTCAATAATAAATAATTTAAATGTATAAGATGATGTTGGAGAGTAATTTTAAATGACTAAAATTACTTTGTGAGTTTAAAAGTACTCTAAAATGTATATTTAATCATTCAAAAAAAAAAATTTTAATTTAAAAACATTTAATGTGATTTCATACCATCAAAAATGAATTTAAATTATTTAATGAATATTTAAGAGTAATTATAAATATGACAAAAATGATTACAACTATTTTAGAATTACTTTCAAACATGTCCTAATTCTACGATCTTAAAAGTACTATCAAGGACTGACTTAGTGGTAATGAAAGACATTAAACTACTAAAACCCTCTTATGAGGAATGAGTTTAAAAATTAATGGTCATCTATTCAAAAATTATTTTTTTACAGGTTTTCTTGACAACAAAATATTGTAGAGTCAATGATTGTCCTGTGAGATTAGTTTAGGTGTGACTAAGCTGATCCGGACATTCATGTATTTAAATTAAAGAAAAATTTTAAAAGTACTTATGAGTATACTATTTATATTATCTAAAATGGAAGGTTGAATCTCATAAATAAATAATAAATAAAAAATAATAATTAGTCTTAAGAAAAATAAGTTTTATAAAATATTTGTTTGTTTTTAATAAAAGAAAATTCTACACTCGATTCCTTACCTTACTTGCAATGTGAAAATAAAAGCAACCTAAGCCAAAATATTGTATTTATTGATTGAATGCCCACACAATAATAGCTTAAAAGTCCTAAAAAAAAAAAAAATTAAATAAATAAAAAAAAAAAATAAAATAAAATAATAGCTAAGGATTTGTTTGGATATGGGGGCTCTGTACACCCGCATGCGATTATTCCCGGCTGCGTGGACAACAATGGTACTCCTGTCCATTCGAATAGACAAAAAAAAAAAAAAAAAAATTAATAATAATAATAATAAAATAATAGTAATAGTAATAGTAATAAATCAAATTAATTGAAAGAGATAACATAATCATTTTTTTAATAATAATAATTCTTTCCCTCAATGAAACTTGTGGATTTGTATGACTGAGATAGGAAAAGATATAAAGACGACGTGAACAAGGGCGGACCTACATTGATACGGACGATAAACATTTTTTTTTTTTTTTTTATTTTTTTTAAGGTATTTAGTGAATACGAGAATTGAACTTTTGTCTTCTTAATCAAAGGTACAACCTTATGTCGATTGTGCTCGGTTGGACTACAATAAACACTTCATAGATATGATATTGACTAATTGGGTAGCATGAAAAATGTCTAACACATTCTTTTTTTTTAAGAATAATGTCTAAACCTTATATTTAGTAAGTCAATCTACACATCCGTTGACAAATCTATTCTTCTACAATTTAGAAATTGAATAAAATGATGCTGCAAAAACTGGAAATTGTTAGGAGAAGAGAGAGAAAAATTGCGGATGAGATGTTAACGGTTAAAAAGGGGAAAAAATAATTGACACGTAACTAAAGACAGTTACATGGTTATACACCTATCAAACGAAAATGTATTAAACGTCCCTGTATACCTGGGGAAATGATGTTGCTACAAACGGATCTGCCCCGTCAGGTGTATACACTGCGGTACACAACGTAATAAAAGAAAACAAAAGAGTTGGCCAACCACCTGTAGTCGATGGATATGATGGCATGAGTAGATGTTGCATGTTGAACTCCTTGCATGATTGTCAGAGTGTTTCCCCAAGTCATTACAATGATGGATTTGAGGGATTCAAAGCGCTAACCCCCTTCAACAATCCACCGTTTATTCTACTGGTTATATATCATCCCTGAACCAAAGTGATTCCTCTCCGCAAACGCATACATACGGGTTGTATACCATCCCTCAACCAAATTGATTCCTCTCTGCAAATGCATACACAGAAAACCCCTCGCGCGAATAACTCAGGCCATTCGACACAGCGTTCGAACCTCCATCCATCGAAGTGTTCGCCGGAGTGACACATCTCAAACTCAACGACGGTCTTTCCTACCTAACTCCGACAGATTCCACAAAGTTTGTAAGCGTCTGTCCTCTCTCCTATTTCTTGTTGGCGTCTAGTTTCTGAACGGAAAAGTAGGAGGTTGGTGTTAGTTTGGTTATGGGGGATTTAGGTATACAAATCTAGGGTTTAAGATTTCGTGAATTCGAATAATCTAATTTCGAATCGGCTGAAAAGATTAAGGGTTATGATTTTGAAAATTCCAATATACGAATTTCGAATAGCATGAAATAGTTTATGGTAGTTAGTGAGATGGATATGGTTTATCCGGAAAGATTTGGAAACAAAGTGGGGTAACCCTTTCTTTTTTTATTCGGTTGAGCCTCCAAAATTGAAAAAATGCATGGTCATAGGGAAAGATGAAATGTTCATAGAGATGTCGACTAATCGAACCTAAATAGTAGGGTGGAGAGAGGTTTGTTTGTTATTTTTAGGATTTGCACATCCAGAATACACTAGTCATAGTCAATGTGGTGGAGTATGTTCATGTATATATACCAATAGAGGCCGCGTATGGATGCACCATTACGAAGGTATATCCGCGGGTATACATCACCGGCCACACATAACGGAAATTGGAAATCTCAGCTGCAATTAACGGAAACCAAACACCTCACTCAAAAATATTCTCGTCTTCAATCATTTTATTTTAAAATTCTGAATTGTAAATTAAGAAAGAGGTAATAATTAGTAGGGTTATAATGGGGAAAGAAAATTAACAACCCCTACAATCACTCTAAACATAAAGTGCAAGACATTCCCACTTTTAGACATTTTTCATTTGCACTATTTAAAACTAGACATTCTTCTTAATTTCTCTTATCTAATTTGGACATAAATCCTCATATTTAGACACAAGTTCACTATGTATTTGAATTGGGCTTTAACCCATTATGTATTAGTGTTGGGAGTGTGATATTTATAAATTTTTTAATGACTTATGATGCCTTTCTAGTTTGTTGTTTGTAATCTCTCTTATTTCGTAATACAAACTGTTATCTCACTTATGTGTGTGGACGTAACTAACACAACGTTAGTGAACCACGTAACCTACGTGTCGATTCTCGCTTTTATTCTTTGTTGTTCGAATTTTGTCTTAACAACCATAAATCTCTTTCTTCCCTAACTAATATGAGACTTTGTTTGCACCTAACATTCTTTCTCTAGAAAAAGTATCACTTGAGCCCCTCTCTCTCTTTTGTCTGTGGACGTAGCTAACGTTAGTGAACCACATAAACTTTGTATCGATTCTCGCTCTTATTCTTTATTGTTCGAATTCTTTCTTAACAACTATAAATCTTGTTGTTCGAGAGAGAACAAAAGTGGAGAATACTACTACATTTTCATTCAATAACAACGGAGCTTAAATACATTTTCTAAATGCTAAAAATAGCTTAGTTAACTCCATAAAAAACAACGAGTAATTCCACTAACCGAACTCCACAAAACTCTAGCCACTTACTCCACTAACTCCAAATATAGAAATAGATTAAAATTAGATTTACAACTTTGAGTTAACTAACATACTCCTCCTAACTCAAATGTTGCAAACATCTAGCTTGCTCCTAACACATATACACTACTTCTCTCATATACCTCACTCAGCAGTCTAGTCTCTCTAACTGATACATCATCAGTCATATCATCGGGATCCAGAGAAACTTCTTGTTGCTTCATCTCTTCTTTTCTCTAGTCACATTTCTCATCCTCCAAGAATTGAACACCCCTACTAATCATCATCTTCTTTTTGTGAGGTTGATAGATCTTGTACGCTTTGAACATCATGGTGTAGCCTACAAAGATTCTTGGTTTTGTATTTTCACTAAACTTGTCTCTCTTCACCCTTGTAGGTAGTCTATTTAATAAAAAAATTGATGTGTTTGCTACTTCAGCCCAAAACTCCTTTGACAAGTTCTTCTCATGCAACATGCATCTTATCATTTCCATAATACTCTTGTTCTTCTTCTCACTAACTCTGTTTTGTTGTGGAGTATATGGAGTAGTGAGCTGATGCTCTATTCCATCTTCTTCACAAAAGAAATTGAACATTTGTGACGTGTATTCACCACCTGAATCTGGCAACCACTCTGATTCTCAACCCATCTTTTAAACTTCAGAAACACTTTAGCTACTTCAGACTTATGTTTCATAAAGTAAATCCAACACATTCTGGTATAACCATCAATAAAGATAATGAAATATATGTTACCATTCACTAAGAGAGTTGGTTGATGTCCACACAAGTCGGTGTGGATGAGCTACAACTTCTCAGTTGCTCTCCAAATTGACTTCTTGAATGCCAACCTTGTTTGATTCCCTGTCAAACAAGCTTTGCTGTTTGTTTTCAGCTCCTCCAGAACCGGTACTCCAACTGCCATCTCATTCTTCTGCAAATACTAAAACTTCTTCTGATGAAAATGCCCCAAACTCTTGTGCCATAGATTAGTGTCACTCACTTGACACTTGAAAACTATTTGTTCTTTCTCGAGTCGATCCAATTAGAAGATCTTGTGCTGCATTTTTATTTTGAATAGTTCATTCCCACTGGAATCGAAAATAAGACATTTTCCTTCTTCAAATAACACTTTGAATCCCTTATTTACTAGTTGGCCAACACTTAACAAGTTTTGATTAAGCTCTGGAACTAGGAGTACTTCAGTAATCAACTTGGTTCCTGCACAACTCTCTATTGAAACTGTGCCTTTCCCATTCACTTCTAGATACTCATCATTCTCTATCTTCACCCTTAACTTGAATGATTTGTCAAGGTCCTTGAACAACTCATTTTTATCTGTCATGTGATTGGTACAACCACTATTAACCAACCAACTGTCACATTGAGTGACTGATGAGAAATAGGTAGCCACAAAAAGTTGATCTCCTTCTTGTTGTACTGCAACATGTGCTCCTCTTTGTTGTTGAGATCCCTTACAAAATCTCTCAATATGCCCCATAAATGACACTTTCTACACTTCATATTTGGCATTTTCCTGCATCTGAAGTGTGTATGATTATGTTTCCCACAGTGCTTGCATGCACTTCCCCTGCTAGAACTTGCACTTTCATCATCCTTTACAACATAATTTGAGCTACTGTTACCACTTTCATTTCTCTCTTTCCACTTCTTCCCTCTTCCATCTTCTCCCTCCTGCATTCTGACTTTCAGTACCCCTTAAATCCTTCCTTCTTGCCTCATCAACCTCCGTTGCTCTTGTGCTTACAAAACATTTACTAACTCTATCACTTTGAGTTTAGAGAGGTCTTTAGTATTTTCTAAGGAAGTAATGGTTGTTTCATATCTCTCAGGCACTGAAACCATAATTTTTTTAACCAATCTATTGTCAGATAAATTCGTTCCTAATGTTCTTGCCTTGTCAACAATCACAATCAACTTGTCTGAGTATTATTTAATGGACTCAGAATCCTTCATTTACATTCTCTCGAATTCCCTCACCAAGTTCAACATTTTCATGCTCTTAATCCTTTCATCACCTTCATACTCACCTTTAATCAACTCTCAGGTCTCATTTGCTGAATTCAAGGCCATAATTATGTTGAATATGAATGAAGACACAACTGGATATAGGCAAGCTCTAGTCTTTGCCTTCCTCGTGACCCTCTCCTTGTGAGTCTTAATATGGTTGATTGTTGAATTATCGGGAAGTGTAGCAACCTGACACTACAAGAATTTACACTTTACCCGACGCCATCAAGCGTCGGAATAGATGCCTTTTGCGTCGGGTAAACTCTGTCCCGACGCACCAATGCGTCGGGATAGAGAGTCGCAATAGACCAGTCGGATGATTAACATCCGACGCAACGCGTCGGCTTTTTTGGTCTAACCCGACGCTAAATCAAAGCGTCGGGTTAGATGACTTTATCCGACGCTTAATCCAAGCGTCGGATAAAGATATATAACCCGACGCTTTGATTGAGCGTCGGGTTAGACTAACCCGACGCGTTAAGTATGCGTCGGGTAGTCTATCTAATCCGACGCGTCAAGAACGCGTCGGGTTAGGTGCTTTTTTTTTTTTTTTTTTTTTTTTTTTAATTGACATAAAATAATTACAGAATTTAAACAATCATTTTAAACTTTTAAAATGGACATAAAACTCTCTTATGATCAACTACAATCAGTCAAATAACACTTCAAAATCACTTAAGTTACACTTGTTCTTCATAAAAGTTACACTCCAAAATCAGTTAAGCTACAATCACAATTAAGTTACATTTGTTCTTCATAAAAGTTACACTCCAAAATCAATTAAGCTACAATCAGAATTAAGTTACACTTGTTCTTCATACATCAAAATACATAGTCCTACCATCAAAACCACCTAAAAAAGCGACCATTTGCACATCGACTTCAAAAATTCTTGTTTCATAGCCCTTCCTTGAAAGTCCTACATCAAAGATTTAACATGTTCAATATAACACAATACACGAAGAGATAATACCAAAATGCTTGATGTCAAATCCAGATCAATCAAGAAGCATCTCTGTTGTTTTAACTATAATGTTGAATTTACTCACAGAATTCTTCAAAGAGGTATACAAAAGTAATTAACAAAAATTATACTTTGAAACATAACGCATTCGGATTAAAAACATTCACTGGAAACATAAACCTTTGAATAAATAAATAAATAAAAGTTGATGAGGCAACAAACCAAGGATGTAAAATTAAATCTGTGGTTTCAAGATGGTTGGAAAAAGTGGACAATGCAATCTCTGAAGATCAACAAAATGAAACTCCTTCCTTCTTTAACGTTGTCCAACGATATAAAAGAAGTAGGAAAGCAAAGAAGAAGGAGAAAGAATTTTCTGAATTAATAATGAAAAAAGACAAGTTCGACACAGTTGGTTATCCCGCTTTCAGGTATTGGAACTTCTGATAATATACCTGAAAATTATCAATTTTCAAATTCCAGAACGTTGATTGCCAACAAAATTAAGGATGCACTTGCAAGTTCTGATTTCAACAGGATTGGGTTATTTGGTATGAGAGGTGTTGGAAAAACTACATTACTTCATGAAGTCCAGGAATTAGTGTTGCGCCACAAATTATTTGATCAAGTGATTAAAGTGACAATAGGCCAAACTGTGAGTGTAGAAGACATCCAAGCACAAATGGGAGATAAGTTAGGGTTGGAGTTAAATAAGGCTGAAAGCAAGCAGGGAAGAGCAGATTTACTACGAAATAAATTGGAGGTGGGAAATAAATTGTTGGTTATATTTGATGATTTGTTGGAATTCCTTGTACATCAAAATTAAGTGAAAAAGGAAGCAAGAACAAGAATCGACAAAATAAATAATTCGACTTACAGAACAACAACAAATGACAAGAGAGTTTCAATTGAGAGAGGAGCAACGACAACAAGAATCGACAACTAGAGTGACGACCAACAATGACAACAAGAGGTTTAGAGTAGGCAACTTATATGAAAAAGAAAGTTAGAAAACTTAAATTAGTTTTCTAAACATCATAGTTGATATGAATTGAGATTGCAGCTCCTTAAATAATCTACAAGTAAACAATCCAAAAGATACATAAAGGAAATAAAACTACTACAGAATGAAATTGTCCGATCCTCTCTAAATTTTTTCATAGAAATTGCTTTGTAATAATTCCATATATTATTTATCTTATCAATTGTTTTTTAACAAAATACTTAACAAATAAAAACATTATCTGCTTATCAAATAAATATTTCTCAATACCGTTTATGGGAATGGTGCCACTGTGGGAGAAAGCAATTTTGACACTAAATACGAATTTTTCAAAGTACGAAACAAAATACATGAATGAAATCAATAAACTCAATTAGGTGGTAACAAGATGATAAGACTAAAAAGGGGCTACCCATAACAAATCCAAGTATGAAACAAAATACATGAATGAAATCAATAAACTCAATTAGGTGGTAACAAGATGACTATGAACACTAAATATGTGCAAGCCAAATATGCCCAGCTAATTCAGTCAATATCACTATTTTAATGACTATGAACAAGAACAACCCATATACCGGAATTTCGCTCAATCATTCATAGTTAGAAGATGCAGTTTTTCAAAGGCATGGTACAACTAAAACAGGAATACCGATCAAGTTCTAAATTAAAGCGGACAACAGACTGTAGGCCTTTTAATTTGAAGTTTCAAAGAGAGACTAACCTTGTGCAGGACAAAATAATCTATTCCTTTATTCTTCTTCACCGTTCTAAAGACTCTTTTATTCTTCTTCTAACAAAATAATCTATTCCTTTCCAACAAAATAATCTAAGTAGATGATGTTTCTATGATTTAGTTGAGAGTCAAAGTAGTCTTCTGCTTCTCAAAAACAGGGTGCACTTGAGCATATAGCTACAGTACAGTAGACAACAAATCTGGAAATTAATCATCTAACTCACTTCAAAATAAATAAAAACAATAATATAGATCAAAACTACTTATGAGAAGTGTTTTTTTATTCAAAAGAAAAAAATGTATATAAGAAGAGAGAGCTAACCCTTTCAAGCCGTTGAAGTAGAGCAGTTTTAAATTGCCGAACACCACGCCCACTAGAAGTTGGATCTAACCTATGGGCTTTCTCAAATGCATAAAATCGACCTACAATTAACAAGATACATAGATCAAAAATATGGCCCCAAAATTTTGAAAAAACAGAAAAGTTGAAATAATTAGAAAATAATCAATAAAATTTATCTCATCTAACAAATACGGGAAAAACGAAAAGGCTAATGACTGGAAACAACCAAAAAATATGAAGAAAAACAGTGATTGACACCACTATAAGTAGACTTATATCCAGTCACTATATATGGGTTTGATAAACATTTCTTATGAATAGAATTGCAGGAAGATACAGATCCAAACATTATGAATAATGCACTATGTCCGCGAACAAAATATAAAATAATCATCATAATTATTGAGTTATTTCTATGCCCTTCCAAATTGAAAAGAAAATATATCCACATTCTCAATCATCCATACATTTGATTCGACTCCTTAACAACGCAAAGAAAGTTCCAACGCATATACTGAGGCTCAAGGGTGCCATTGTGAATGTTGACAACTACATCAAGCACAGAAATCACTGGCTTCTTAAAAATACAATTTGTTCTCGTCAAGCACAGAAATCACTGCCCCTGTATTCTTTAACTTTTGTCAAAGAAAGTTTGGTTATTCATAAAGAAAAACTCTATTTACCATTTGAAGAATGTAATATTGACTCTTATGATGTAGTTTGGTTTGTTTCTTAGGGCTCTCTTTGTAATTCAGCTAAGGTCCGTATGGTTATTCATAAAGAAAGTTTGGTTATTCATAAAGAAAAACTCTAAATTAAACGAATTCCTCACAATCAACATAACCAAGGTCCGTATGGTTTACCATTCTAAACATGCAAACTTGCAAATGAAATTAACGATTCAACTACATAGGATCTAACCAAGAACGAACACGAAGAAAAAGAAAGAACGAACAAAAAACAGAGCGGCAGTAGACATTACCCACGGCGAAAGGCGAGCGGCGGAGGGCGGCGGAGGACGAACGGCGGAGGGTGGGGGCGGCGGAGGACGAACGACGGAGGGCGGCGGCGGCGGAGGACGAACGACGGAGGGCGGCGGGGGACGAACGGCGAACGGCAAAGGGCGAAGGGCGAAGGGCGAACGGCAAAGGTCTGATGGATTTGAGAAAAATGCGAAAGTCTTTAGGGTTTAATATGTCTAACCCGACGCATGAACTATGCGTCGGGTTAGATATATCTAACCCGACGCCTGGACCGGGCGTCGGGTTAGATATATCTTACCCGACGCATGGTTCATGCGTCGGGTTAGACATATCTAACCCGACGCCCGGTCCAGGCGTCGGGTTAGCGTTCGTCTGGAAAACAATAAATTCTTGTAGTGTGATACTCGCTCTCAACTGCTTCCCAATAATCACAAGCCTCCATGTAGGCTTGCATTCTGATAGTTCATGCTTGGTAGTTTTCGTCATCAAACACTGGTGGAGCAAGTGAAGAAAGATTGCTCGATCTTGACTTCATCTCACTCAATTCTCAAAAGTGTATCACTCGGTTTCTCTAAGGAAATGATTTTAGTCTTACTTAGCTTATTATGCTTTATTTTTCAATTTTTTGGGGTTGGATTTCGTTTACATTTTGGATTTTATAGCATGCTACGTTTGGGGTATGAATTTAGATATAAATGATTTCAAATTCTAAAATTTTAAAAGATGAAAATGATTTCAGATTCCTATTTGTATTTGTATTTGGAACCAAAATGATTTGAAATCACGGAAATTAAATTTTCTTATTTGAATGTTCAAAAAAAAAAAATATATATATATATATATATATATATATATATAACATTTTACTACCCTTCTAAATACTGCATGGTCTCAATTACATAATATATTTGTTTTTCTCTAAGTTTAAAAATAAACTTATCTTAATTTGTTTCGTTGATTTATTTTGTTGAAATAAATAAGCCAAATATTGTTTTTTATTTCTTCTTCAACCAAATTCAAGAAAAAAAACATAAAACTAAAAAATGCATTAGAGTTTAGAAGACAAATTGAATCAATAATGTTAGGGAAAACCGGACCTCCACAATGATATGATATTGTCCACTTTGGGCCGAAACCCGCATGGCTTTGCTTTTGGTCACCCAAAAGGCCTCATATCAATGGAGAATATTGTCCCTCCTTATATACCATGATCTTCCCCTTAATTTAACCGATGTGGGACTTTGGTCGTCCAACAATCCTCCCCTCGAACAAAGTACCACCGAGAACCTCCCCTCAAATTGTCATATTTATCCGTCTAGCTCTTATCTAGGGCAAACTCCTTCTCATTAATTTATCTGTGAAAATATGACGGTTATAAATAAGTTTTTATAAAATTTAGACAAATAACCAAAAACAATATATAATTAACGAATGAAATTTTAAAAACTTAATATTTTAAGTGATAATATTGTGTAAATGATAAAAGAAAATAAATATTTAAAAATGAAACAAAAATGGATATTGTTAGAGATTTGTAAAGAAACAAGGATTTTATTTATTTAGGGTGTAGATTCAGTAATTAAAAAAAAAAAAAAAAAAAAAAGTGTATCGCGCCAGAAGGGAGTGGTACACTTTTTTTTTAAACCATGATTGGTTTATCGGCAAAATGGTTGTTTAACTGGGATCCACCCTATTAAATATATTATTTTTTTAAACCATTTTGCCACGTGCTATTTTTTTTTTTGAAAGGGAGTGGTATGAAAAAACTCCATACCACGGATGTACTAGAAATTCTCCCCTAATAGACTATTATCAAGGATAGTCATGACAAAATTCTATAAAAAAAACTAAGGTGAAAAAAAAAATTATTATTCAATTATATCATATAATTTATAATAGATTATTTTATAAATATTTAAATTTAATACAACTAAATTAAGTTTATAATCTGAAATATTATATTTATTCAAATTTTTATCATTTAAAATTATTTTATTATGCATTTTTAAAATTTAAAATTCAAAAGCTCGATACACGATAAACAATTTGTTTTTCTTCCGAATTTCAACTATTTAAATTACAGAATCCAAAAATAATTTGTAAAACATAATCTAAATTATTGCATATCAAATGCATATTAATTCGAATTTAAAAACATCAAACAAAATTAAGATTGCCTACCAATCATGGTTAAAGCTTAGTTTGGAATTGCGGTAACTTTTAAAATAATTACTATCAGATCTGCTTTTAGAAAAATCAGCTGTAGCATGAAGTTAATTAGTGTTCGATAAATTTCAGATTTAAACCTGAAAATTCAGGTTAAAGTGTTTGATAAATTTCTATTAAACTTTTATGAAATAGCTATATTGACACAAATATAAATATAATCTGTTACAATAATTAAGTATGAATTTGTATTAATATTTTACTTCAAAAAATTTATAAGGTAATTATATAAAAATTTATATAATTTAAATTAAAAATTATATTTTGTTTACTCTAAATCATTTTATAAACTATATAATATAAATATATATATATAATATGAAGGTGAAAAACAAAATCTAACATAGTTTAAATAAAAAAAAAAAGTAAGAACAATAATTAAAAAGCATCAAATTAAATTAAAAAAAATGATGAAATAAAGTTAGTTAAATTGTAAATAATTTGTAGAATAATTCTTTTTTAAAAAAAATGGTTAGCAGATTTTTAGAAAAGTTTAATCTAAAAATTACTATTAATAACTTTTGCAAATGAATGTAAATCAAAAAAATCAAAAAAGTAATTATTTAAGAATCAATTTTACTAAACATACAAAATGATTAAAATTATTTTAGAATGACTTTTTCTTCCAACCCTAAACGAGGCCTAAGTGATTTGAAATCCATTTTTGGAGTTCTAAATAAGGGTTGTTTACTTTTAAAACTAAAATAGAAGTTTTTTTCTTTTTCTTTTTTTTTTTTGGACAAATAGGAGCAATGTTTGCTAAATATTTTAACTTTGACAACACTACTAAATATTTTGTGTCACAAAAGTTGTACGATATCTTTTAGTATAAAGTACAATTTAATAGGTAAAAACTAAGGATGGAAATATTTGTGGATATGTAGATATATCCGTAAATCGAAAGGTTGGATATAGATATTAAGGATAAATGGATATCTCCAATATCTTTTATAAATACCCCTAAAACATAAAAAAAAAAAATATCATTTATTAATCTCAATATGGATATAGATACTAATAACAAGATCTATAACTTAATTTGAAAGAACTTAATTATTAATTTAAATAATTTTTTTAAAAAAATTGATTTACAGAATTTTTCGTGGATATCGATATTTCACCGATATATCCATGGATATATCCATAAAATTGAACTACCGATATGGATATCGATATCAATATTTTCGCCATTGGTAACAACTACTTCAAGATAAAGATTTTTCATTTATTTGTTCTAAAAAGATGAAGAGTGCATTTAAATTTTAACTTATGAACATAAAGTTTCAAACAAGTTTATGGTCTCTTTCCTTGGTCAACATAAATTTAAAAATAGTCTATTCAATGAAAACATAGTTTTTTTTTTTTTTTTTTTTTTTTTTTTTTTTTTTTTTTTTTTTTTACGTTTTTTAATATTTTTCATATATTTGTTTGGTAGCAAATTTAAAAATTTCATCCTAATTTTTTTTAAAACCATTTTGAACACCTTAAGATACGTTTGATGATATGTGTTTAGTAGTCGATTTAAAAATTTGATCATAATTTAAACAACGGTTCAAAATGTGTTTATAGTATATTTATATGGGTCAATTGCATGACAATCTAACACATAGTAATAGAAAATATAGTTCAAACTAAAAGTACTTACAAATATGACACAATTTTATCGATAATAGAAATTTATTGCTGATATACTATAAAAATGGTCTATCCGTGATAGCGGTCTATCACCGTTAGACCAAAAATGATCTCGGTGATAGAGGTATATCACTAATAGACCATATCAATGATATGAATCTATCTCTAACTATAAAAATTTGTCATATTTACAATTCTTTTTAAATATATTATATTTGTAAATACTATCAACTGCAATTTTTCTCTTTATAAACCATAAAAATAGTAGTAGTTGTCAATTACTTATTTAGGTTGACTTATTTTATAATATTATATAATTTATACTATATGATACATATTTTTATTTAACAAAAAAAAAAAAAGTTTAACATGAATTACTATTATTATTATTATTTATTTTTTTATTTATTTATTTATTTATTTTTTTTTTTTTTTTTTTGACAATATGTGAGGGTGAGGATCGAACCTTGTTGTTGGCCTTCTATTTTTGTTGATGTAGTTTCAAATTCAAAATCTAAATACACTAATAAAAAAAAAAAAGTAATAATAATTTTCATAATTTTCAATGAATCAAAGAATTCAATTTTTTTTAAAAAAATAGAAATATGTCAAGTAAATATTCATTGAATCTATTTTTTTTTTTTGGTTGAATTTAAAAATATAAAACATAATCTATATCACATATCAAATGCTAACCAAAAGGAATGATGAGAACATTTATTTTTAGTTTACAAAAATAAGTCGAATTGCCAATTATTTTTTTGTTTCAACTTTAAAAAGGAAATTAAAAAAAATATATGGTAAAAAAACTATATATCTTTAAAAATAAAATATAAAAACCAAATTATAATTGGATTAAAAAAACCAATTGTAAGATAGTTTAGCATGACTTTTAAATAATTAAAATATTTTTCAAAAATTTTAAAAACAATTAAAAACACTTTTAGAATAAGTATTTAATTAGTGCTTTTATTAAAACTAGTTGGACGTTGATGCATTCTCTCTAAATTTTATTTCTCCTTAATTATAATAAAATTTAAAATCTTTGAGATAATAGATAATAGATATACTAATTCTACTAAATATGTACTCATAAGATATCTTTTTCCATAAAAAGCACATTAATTTAATAGCTAAAGCTATAAAGAAAAATAATTTTCATTTGTTCATTATATTCAAATATATATGAATTCAAAATCTCATTTCAAACAAGTTTGAATTCTAGCCAAAAGGAAAAGGGATGGATAGTGACAAGTGACCAAGGATTTGTCCAAAACATTTAGGGCTTGTTTGGTAACGTTCCCGTTTCCTGTTTCTTGTTCCTGTTTCTCATTTTTTAAGAAACGGACTTGTTTGATAACTATTCTCGTTTCTTGTTTCTAAATTTTGAGAAACGTTTCTAAAAAAAAGGCAAAATTTGAGAAATTTCAAAAAGGTGTTTCTCCCAGTTCCGTTTCTCTTTATATTAATCTGTTCCTAAAATGATTATAAATTAGTGTTGGTTCATTGGCAAGAGAAGCACCCAAATAAACTCCTCACCTATGAGGTCCTGGCTTCAAATCCTCGTTATAACACTTTTTTTTCTTTTTTTTTTCTTTCTTAATTATGCAATGTTTTGCTATTTTATTTTCATATTTTCATCTAGGACGACACTTTAAACTTTGCAAATTAGCATTTCAATATTTTTAAATCAGTTTAAATTTCCCACTATTAAATATTAGATTCACAAATAGTGATATTTTAGTTATATAAGATAAATTTATCTATAATATAATTGAAATGTCGATTCACCTCTCATGTCGATATTGAGCTCATTGACACGTAGAAATGTCTACATGTCAACGAAAATTTAAAACATGACCCATAACAAACAATGACGAATGACAACGACTTCGAGATTTTAGAGCAAGGAAGGCATCATCCTCGAGGTAGGGAAAAATGTTTAACTATCGAAATTTTTTCACTGCAAAATGTTATTGAACGTTGTTTTGGCGTGTTGGAGACTCGCTTCCCTATTCTTAAATAAACGTCTCATTAGCAACACACAAAAAGATATACCAAATCAAATCAAATTGCAATTTATTTATTTTTTTTTAATGCATGTTATATCTTTTTTATATTATGTATACTAAATTTTATTTAAACTATAAAAAATAAAAAATAAAACATAAAGAGAAAAAAGAAAATAGAAACAATTAACAAAAAAAAATTATCAAACATGACGATATTTCTATTTTTTTTTTCAAGAAACAAGAAACAAGAAACGTTATCAAACAAGTATGTGTTTCTGTTTCTTTTTTTTCAAGAAACAAGAAACAGGAGTAGTTATCAAACATGTTTCTGTTTCTGGTTCTAAAAAAACAGGGAACAAGAAACAGGGAACGAGAAACGGGAAACAGGGAACAAGAAACAGGAACGTTACCAAACGGGCCCTTATTTTTTAATTTCAAAACTTAAAAGCTATCTTCTAAGGAGGGATTTGATAACCCATTAAATTCTTATTTTTGGTTTTTATTTTTTATTTTTAAAAAACAAATTTGTTGGATAACCAGTTCAGTTTTTTATTTTTAAATTTTTAAAAACGTTTTTACATTAATTAAAAAAAAAAAATTGAGCTTTTTATTTTTCAACTTTATTTAAATGGTAACAGATATACTTATTAAAATTATTTTTAAATATTTATTTATTTATCTATTTATTTATTGAAATTAGAATAAATGGTTATTAATATTTTTTGAAATGTCATTAATATTATGGGCGTGGTTGCACAAATAGCAATCAAGCCAAAACTAATTGTAAATTTAGCAAAGTTTAAAATCTTTTGCAAATATGACAAAAAATCAGTGGCTATCACTGATAAACTTTATGATTATTACTGATAGACTAACAAAATTTTATAAAAAGACTACTATCAATGATAAACTTCTATCAGCGATAGACTATACTATCATACTATCAGTGATAGAAATTGTCATATCTGCAAAAAAAAATTAAAAAAATGCTATATTTTTAATTATTTTACTCTAAATTGACATCAGTTACAATTTTCCTTAATATTATTGTATATTCTTAAAAAGAAGATATTATTAATATTTTTTTAGTATAAAAATATTACTAATATAATATATTATAATTTTTTTTAATTTTTTTTTAGTATATTATATTTTAGTGATGTTACACCAATATATCTATCCACTTTATCCAATTAACATATTTTATTTTTCTAACTTTAAGTATGATAAATGTCAACTAAAAATTGTCTAATATAGTAAATTATCGACACAATAAATTATTTTTATTTTAGAGAAAATCATTTTTTATCCTAAATTTTTAATTTCATCAAATAATTGGATCTTAATTAAATTTTGATAAATGTAATTTTTACATTCTAATAAATTAACATTATTTTAAAAAATATATATATTTTTATAAAAAAATACAAAACAAAATAATAATTATTCAACAATTTTTTGTTGTTTTAAAAAATCAAAAACCAAAAAACAAAAACAGTTATCAAGTTTAGTTTTCTATTTTTTAAAAACAGAAATTAAAAAAATTAAAAATTAAAAAACTAAAAATTAAAAACTGAATGTATGTGTTATCAAAAACTTTATTTATTTATTTATTCATTTTAAAGTTATTAGCATACATTTTTAAAAGAATGAAAAATTATTTTTCAATTGAATATCTAATTTTTTTTTTAATCTTTTTAGAAGTAGTTAATTAATTTTTTCTTCTTCTAAAAGTGTTGAAAGTGTTTTATGTAAAAGCATTACTCTCAAGCAAGGTATAAGTATAACTAACCAGTTTCTTAATATATAATATATAACTAGATTTACATGAGCTTGACTTAGCTAATTAAATTCATGATAATCAAGTTTAAATGTTTGAATTAATTCCAATTGAGAAGAATTTAAATTTGTTTTGTTTTTAACAATAAAAGGAATATTATCATTTGAATTTGTTCTAATCCAGAAGGGGAATTTAATAGTAACCAAACCAAAGTGAGGAAGGTGACAGACAAGGAATAATAATTTTAGAATATTCTATATTAATAAAAACATTTTTGTGCTTGAATTAATTTTGCTAAATTTCTCTTTTTAAAAATTAAAATATATAATTATTGAAAATTGTGGATATGAAACACTTGGAGAACAGTTATTTCAACAAATAGAAAGCGGATTAGGAAACCAAACTTTTCAGTAAAAAGCGATTATAAGTAACGTAGCCTTCCATTCCATACACAAAAAATCAAACCTAGCACGTGGTTCGCCACATTTTTTTTTATGCTTATGTCACATATGGACCCCATTCAAAGTTTTTATATTACTTTTTTTTTTTAATATAAAACGGAAATTATTATTTATCTTTCGCTTACGCTTAATCCTAAACACTCAATTTTGCATGTCGTCATCAGGCCCTCAGCCATGTCCGAGACCTAAGAATGCCCCTCAGTCAGTGCAACTCTTCTAGACCTCTGATGCTTGGTCCTAGAGAGAACGTTGCATGAATACTGGACAACGCCTTCATTTAACGCATGTCACCATTATTGTCGATCCCACCTTCGTTCTCAGCCACGCCAGAGATCTAAGAATGCTCATCAGCCAATGAAACTCTCCTGGACCTCTGATGCTTGTTTTAGAGAGAACACAACATGGAAGGTGGACAACACACCTCATCCCACACACAACAAAGTTCATGTTTGCTTTTATATCATTCAATCTCAATATAGACGTTCTGTCACCACATCCCTATATTAAAAACTTAAACAATTGTTAAATTTTTTATATTAATTTAGTTAATATCCCAAAACTTACTAATTTCACTCGACTAAGTTCAACTACAACATAAAATTGATAATTAAATCCATCTCTAACTCACAAATTTCGAAAAAAAAAAAAAAAAAATCACACAAAAATATATATCTTTTAACAAATTTTCAAACAAGATAATATTAACAATAAACCATTAATTTTTTTTTTTTTTTTTTTTTTTAATACTGGGAGGGAGATTCGAACCCTAGACTTATTGGTCGTCAACACATCCAACCTACTGAACCATACTCGCTTCGGCCCTTAAACCCTAAACTTATACCAACGGCAAAAACTCATTAAAATAAAATTTGCAACCACACATGTCTAAATCTAAAATCTAAAACCCTCAAATTCGATAGAAATTAAAGGTTGAGTATAATTTTTTTTTTTTTTTTTTAACAACATATAGGGGTGGGGATCGAACCTAGGTTTCTAATAGTTAGATCATGTTAGTCGAGCTATGCTCTTATTGACAAAAACATGTTAAAATTGATTTAAGATAATCACTATAATTATGACAAACCCAAACAAACCTTAATAGATAAAATACTAATTATGTTATATCAATGTTACAATTTCTTTTATATATATATATATAAATATGTGAGAGGTGGAGTCCACCAAAGAGAAAGCCCCTTCAAATACCTTCCCCCAACCTGGAGTGGCCTGTACCAATTTCCTCTTCTCTCAAAATCTCTCTCTGTCTCTCTCCTGAATCTTCTCTCCCTATTTCCATGGCACAAAACCAGTTCATAAATATTCTCAATTCCAATCCTAAACCCAAACCCCATTTCTAATCTCTAACTCAAATCTTCTCAGACCCAAATCCTTCAAATCTTCCATTCCAATCATTAATACCATGCTGCCGGACCTCGACGACGACCTCTCAACGACGGCGCTCCCTTCCACCGCCGCCGACTCTGGAATTCTCTTCGGAAAATACGAAATCGGTAAGCTCTTGGGCTGTGGAGCTTTCGCCAAGGTCTACCATGGCAGAAACGTCTTCACTGGTCAGAGCGTTGCGATTAAGGCCGTTAACAAACTCAAAGTTCTCCGAGGCGGTTTCACCGCTCACGTTAAGAGAGAAATCGCTATCATGCGCCGTCTCCGCCATCCCAACGTCGTTCGTCTCTTCGAAGTTCTCGCCACCAAGACGAAGATTTACTTCGTCATGGAGTTCGCCAAAGGTGGGGAGCTCTTCCGGAAGGTCTCCAAAGGACGATTCAGTGAGAATCTCAGCCGTCGTTACTTTCAGCAGTTGATCACCGCCGTTGGCTACTGCCATTCCAGAGGTATTTTCCATCGCGATTTGAAACCGGAGAATCTCCTCCTCGACGACAATTTCGATCTCAGAGTTTCCGATTTCGGACTCTCTGCTTTCACCGATCAGATTCGTCCCGACGGATTGCTCCACACGCTATGTGGAACTCCGGCTTACGTCGCGCCGGAGATTCTCGCTAAGAAAGGCTACGACGGCGCCAAGATCGACGTCTGGTCCTGCGGTATTATCCTCTACGTTCTTACTGCTGGTTATCTCCCCTTTAACGATTCCAATTTAATGGCCATGTATCGGAAGATTTACAGAGGCGATTTCCGCTGCCCTAAGTGGACTTCTCCAGATCTGCAGCGCTTTCTCTCCCGACTTCTCGATACGAATCCGGTGACCAGGATCACCGTCGATGAGATTCTCCTAGATCCGTGGTTCGTGAAGGGATTTCATCAGGAGGAGAAGCTTCAACTCGAAGATTCCGATTCAGAGCTTTACGGTGATGTGAACAATTCCAAATGTTTGAACGCTTTCGATCTTATTTCCTTCTCGCCTGGCTTCGATTTGACTGGATTGATGAACGAGACGGAGTTTTCCTCCGGCGTTGAGAGGTTCCTCTCCGCCGAGTCGCCGGAGAAGATTATTGTGACGGTTGAGGAAGCTTCGAAGTTGGAAAATGCAGCGGTGGAGAAGAACGGCTGGGGAGTTAAAGTGGAGGGCCTCGACGGCGGTTTCGTCGCCGTGATTGATGTTTTCCGGCTGACGGAGGAATTGGTGGTTGTTGAGATCAAGAACAGAGTAAGGGAAATGGATCAAGGTCGTCAAATTTGGAAACATAAATTGAGACCTCAACTCGATTGTTTAATCTACCGGTCGGACTGATGGATTCCGATCAAAACTCGGATTTGATCGGAAATCCGATCGACGAGGACGATTCCAGTCGACTCTACAGTTTTTGGAGGATTTTGATGTTACCGGGATTCTTGTAAAAGTTATTTTTTTCCCGGATTTTTATTTTTTTTTTAATTTTTCTTTAATATTTCTTAATGAAAATTTTGTAATTATAATTATACTAACATTCATGCTCCATGTAATTTTATTTTTCTATTTATTTATGATAAAATTAAGTGGAAAGATACTAAAAACAATAAATAGGGCATATAAATGATGCACAAATTTAAACCTGCAAACTTTATTTGTAATATATATATATATATATATATATATATATTTTAACAATGTAAAATTTAAATATTGATGTTCTTATTGAAGATTTGAGCATTTTGTTTTTATAGACTTCATTTTTTTATTTTACTATTGATTATTGAAGGATTACAAATGATTAAGAGGGAAATTCACTATTGATTATTGAATGATTAAAAATGATTAAGAGGAAAATTCAACTTTCAATCAGTCCAAAATAATGACAAATAAGTGGCTATGATAGATTGTTATGGTTGATATATGACTATCAACTACAGATAGACTACTAATCTATAAAAAAAAACTAAGCTGATAGACTACTATCAGCAATAGAGACTACTATTAGTGATAGTCTAATCTATAAAAAACTAAAAACTAAGCGGATAGACTACTATCAGCTATAGACTATAAATTGTCGGGATAAACATTGCCATATCTGCAAAAAAAAAAAAAAAAAAAAAAAAAAAAAAAAATTGAAAAATTGAAAAAGTGTAATATTTTTAATTATTTTATTCTAAATTGATATTTGTTACAATTTTTCATCTAAGAATCTATTTAAAATAATTTTTCAAATGTTTAAAAGTATTTTTTAATATTTAAAATTTATTTTTTAAGCTTTAGAATAATGGGCGAATAATATCCCTTTCTTTTAGTCTACACATTTTAATTTATGCTATTCTTTCAACTAGGTATTTTTATTTAGTTGATTTTTCCTTGTAAGCTAACTTTTATAATTTGGTTAGAATGTATGAATTTATCTCAAATTGAGTTGTAAAGGAATCTTAGAGATTGATTGAGTTGAATACAAAGCGAGAATAATTAGAAAAGTAAAAGTAGAATATGTAATGTCAAAATAATAAAATAAATGTTGCCAACAAGAGTATTGTTCAACTGACATGATGTATTAACTAGGTTCTCCTTCAATTCCCACCCTACAATGTTGTAAAAAAAAGTGTTAATTAAAGAGAATTTTACACTCATGATAACTCTAAACTAGAGTCTTTCCAATCAACGAGTTAGTAATATAGTTCAATTTTTACACTTTTTTTGTTTTGGGGTTAAAGTTTTTTTTTTTTTTTTTTGAGTAATTGGGGTTAAAGTTTTTAAATGTGCAATAACCATGATATTAAATTTTCGTCGAGATTTCCACATATCCATAGGTTCGATATGGACATGAGGGGTGAATCGACATTTCCATCATACCGTACAAAATTTATAAAATATTAAAAAGAAAACAACAAAATGTAACTTAACGTGAATATAATATTATAATAAGTGTATTTTAACTTATTTTAAAGTGTAAAATGTTTATTTATTAATTTTAATATATTTTTTTAAAATAAAAATCTTCTAGAAATATTCATCGACATGCATCAACATTTTATCGATATTTTCATCATCCATCAAATTTAGAGCTCGATATTTCGGTTGACGTTGATATTTAAATCCTTGACAATAACAACTACTATAATATCATGTGATTTATGTAATTTACCTTAATATATATATATATATTATTTATTTTTTTTGAAAATTAAACTTAATTTTTTAAAATTCTCAAATTAAGTTTTGAAAATTAAAAGGAAAAAAAAATCGTTTTTAAAAACTTTTGAAATTTGGATATGAATTTAAATGTGTTTACAATGGGTAAGATTTGAAAATAAAAATCAAAATGGTTGTGAAATGAGATTTTAATAATCAACCAATTAATAAACTCCCATAATATTTTTTTTTATTAATATTTAAAACCTTAGAATATTCTTTTTCTATTTTGTTTGCTAAATATCCGCCGGGTTGGGGTCCCTGGTTTGACCGGGTAGTCAAAATGGGATCCTTTTCGGGTCCGGACCCTGAACCCACTCTTAAACTTTTTTTTATTGATGTTTAAAAATATGTAATATATATTTTAATTATATATAATAATATTATATTATATTATATTAATAACATTTTATATATAATTTTTAATTTCATTTCATTAGTTTACATGTGTTTATTATATTTAATTTAAAAATACAATAACTTTTTATGTTAAATTTATATTAAAAATGTTAAATATTTTTAAAAATGAATTATTTAAATAAACAAAATCATAATAATACTAACTCTAACATAAAAAGTATATATAATTTAATAAATTTTCCAATGTAATTGCTTTTTAATACATATAATAATTAGAAAAAAGAAAGAACGATAATTTTTTCCGTTAGGATTCGATCCTTGATCAGAAATTTCTCGACCCGACCCGATTTCTCGAAACAGAGAATGAGACTAGAGACAGAGATGAAGGCACCCCTAACCTTTCTTCTTCTCTAATCGTAAAAGTTAAAATAATGATTTTTTTTTTTAATGGAGTATGCTCCTGAGCTGTTTTTTTTTTTAAATATTGCATTTTTTTAAAACTAATTATAAAAATATTGCATGTTTCAAATTATTTTTAAAAATATTGCAGTTTTTATTCAACGAGCAAAAAACGTCTTTTCAAAAGGCGATCTTGTTCCACAAGGTCTTCTTTTGAAAAGACAATCTCCTTTTGTTCCACGTAAGACGATCTCCTTCTAGGCCCACTCATATAGTGTTTTCAAAAGACTATTTGCATCCACGAAAAAGGTCTTTTGAGCTATGCATTAAAAAATGATATTTTTTTACTCATATATGCAACAAAAAAAAAATCGAAAAAGGTATGGTTGGAAAACTAGCACATAGATTCAATTTATACCTAGTTTCTGGTTTCACTATTTTGGAGTTTTATATCAAAAGAATAAAGATCATCGAAGTTGGACTATGGTTCTGCAAATTTCAGAACCGTAGCTCAACTTCGACCATCTTTACGTTTCGATATACAACTCAAAAAATAAAATCAGGTATCAAATTGAAGTTTCCGGGTTAGCTTTTCAGTCATGTCTTTTTCGAAATTTTTACATATCTGTATAAAAAGACCATCTTTGCTCATTGAATAAAAATTGTAATATTTTTAAAAGTAGTTTGAAACCTACCACATTTTTATAAAAAGTTATTAAAAATTGCAATATTAAAAGTTGTATTAAAAAAAAGATGGAAGAAAAAAAAGATGAGAAGAGTTATAATAATTTTGTATGCAAAGTTACGGACTTGAATAGGATATTTCAAAACTAACCATTAATTTATATAATGATATATTTTAATATAAAGAATTTAATCTTAATAATTATGAAAAATGTATATAAACGGAATATTACTATGCGCGTTACGCGTAGCCGCGTAAGTCAAAATTGTGAACCCAAGCAAACAAGTCAAAAAACTAAAACAAAAAATGTTTGAATGAGCATTACATGTTAGTCACATTCTATTTCATAAGATTTAATCCAAAATAATTTGTCAATTTAGTTGGGTTCACTTTTGGTTGGTGAATTAATGAGTTTGGGTTCTTTTGTCAATTTCAAAAATATTATTCATCATTTTTCAACCAAAATTGACATGAAATCAATCTTTTGCAACCACCAAGACGGATATTGCTAGCGTTTTTTTTTTTTTTTTCTGGACCCGTGAGTATTCGGGCCAGCACCTTACAACATTTAACTATTAAAAAAATTCGTAGAAAATTAATTCATAGATAGATAGCGACTAAGGATTGAACTCATTATTTCTAACTTTCGACATAAAAAAGTCGATCCGGCTTGGCTTCGCTATCGCTCATGACTTGTATTGTAGTCCTAGTCTTGTAGTCGACCTGAAATGCCTTTGTAGTCTTTTTAATGCTAATGCCTTCTTCCTTCATTCATTTTCTTTTAGTTGCGGTAGCTCCCACGCCAACAAGATACAGACAGCGAAGCCAAAGCAATACTAAACGAGCAGCTGCCCTAACGAGACTCTTAGTCAAGCCTAAACGTCCTTATTGAAAACGCGACTCACTTCTCTTATTTTGACTGAACATACTACCACTACTCCAAGTGGAGTTCATCGGCACTCCCACTCTGGGACTAGGGAGATCCCCTAGAAATCCTGTTTCTGTGCCTCTCCTCCTTCCCCTCCTAAACAGATTAAAAAAGAAAAAAGTCCCGCTTCCATTGGGGCCCCTCTCTGATAAGGAAATACATCTTTGGTATCGTCAAATGATTCTATTCGTAGGAAAGTCTCGAAACGTTATGACCCTTATTCTATAGGGTTTTAATAGTCATAAGACGTTTCATGACCACTAAACCAACCTTTAATGGTTAACAGGGTTAGGGACGGACCCAAAATTTTTTGTTAGAAAAAGCACAATTTCAATAGGGTTAATTGCAAGTTTAGTCTTTGAATTTTTTATTTATTTATATATTTATAGTCCTTAAGCTTTAAAATATGCACTTTTAATCTTTCAATTTTAAGTCTAAAAGATCCTTAAACTTTTAATTGTGTCTAATAGATCTTTCAAATTTTAATTTTGTGTCTAATAGATCCTTGAACTCTCAATTTTGTATCTATTAGAGACATATTAAAAAATTTAAAATACTAAATGTTTTTGTTAGACATAAAATTATTGGGTCCTCAATTTATTCAACATTTGTATATACCAATATATAAAATGTGGTTATATTTTGTGAATTTTTATATACAAATATATAAATCCAGTGCCAAAATATAACTAAACAATTATCCCTCGAGCTACAATATAACATTTACTAAACCAAAATCTTTAAAGAAAAATAAAAATTCAATTAATTGAGGATATTAGTTTCACTAATTATTTATATCATGAAACTTGAAGGTTAAAATAAGACTTAATAAAAATAAAAATTGATATCTTGTGAAATATAGTAAACATAATTATTCTAGTTTAATATCAATATGAGATTTAAAATAATTAAAGCTAATAATAAATTAACAGGAACCTAGTATACTTTTCTATCCCATCCTTTACTAATGAGATAAAAGTTAGGCATGGAACTTGAAACCTAATCATAACTACATTTACATTATTTTATTTAATAAAAAATTGACATTATCTTTCATCTTTTAATAGTTAACATCTAAACATAATAATTGAGCCAAATAAATCATTAGTTTAATTTTTCACCTTGCAATAATTAACTAAATAAATGACTTTTTTTTTTTTTTTTTTAAGTACTCTATCACAAATAAATTTAGATAAAGTAGCCAACAACAGCATAGCTCAACGGCATGATGTCATGGTCTTAAGTTCAATCTCCCACTCTAACATGTTGTCAAAAAAATAAAAAAATAAATAAATAAATTTAGTTAAAGTTATAGCTGATAAAATAGTGTTATTCATATTTAACTATTTAAATTTTTTTTATTTAATTAATGCGGCATAGGAGATCCAACTTCTGATAGTTTAGTCATTAGTTCATATTTGTGCATAAATATTTGATAAATATTTGATATTTATTTAATTTTGATTTTTTTTTTTTTAAATGACAAGTATATAAATACAACTATTTAAGTCATAAACTAAAAGTTGATTAAAACAAAATCACAAATTTCTAAGGGCATGCTTATTATGTAATCAAAATTCAATATAATATTTGTTCTCATTTTTTTTTATTTCTATTTTGTGGACTTATTTACTATTTTTTATTTATTTTGAATTATATGATTAAAATAAATTAAAAACAACCTTACATGTTTTCAATGTTTTAAAATTTATAAGTTTGTGAACAAACATATATTGAAAAAAATAGTGAAGATAGGCGACTATATTTTAAAATAAATGTTGTCATATCATATGACCATATGCCTGCTAAATTTTTGAAAGAACAAATTTAAATTGTGGATACAAAACTATACATAAAAATTAATTTTAATTCTGTTATGAGTGAAATCAACCTAGGCTCACAGTGTTCTGTCCAACCAGTATCAACCTAGGCCTATGGTGTTGGGCCCACCATACCCACACCCTGGGGCCAGCGCCTAGTTCGGCCGACCTCAACGTCCGATACACGACACCTACTAGACATACAACGTCTGACACATGTCACCTCCTAGGCGTATGACGTCACCTCCTAGGGGTATGCTGTCAGCGCCCATCTCTCCTATAAATATGAAGCTTCACCCTTCATTGAAGGCATGCGACATATTGTACGCATTACTCTCACTTCTACTCATGCTTAGACTCTCTCTCACTTAAGCATCAAAATGGTGTGAGGTCAGTCCTGCACCCGTGCAAGCTTTCTCCCTCTCTTTGCAGGTCGGTCTCAAACCACACGATGCTCATCTGCAACCCATCGATTAGGAGGCCCAAATTCTTACTACTAAAAGTATACAATGCATTGAATAGAAAAGTTATAGAACACCGAGTATCAATTTTGAAACATAATAGGTTAAATATTAATTAAATGCGTTACCAAAATTGAACTAATAAACATAAAAACAAGTATTTAGGAAATACGAATGTTGTAGACCAAACTTGATTCCCTAGTCCTTTACTCTGAGTACTAATTGACGTTACAACCTACATGTCGGATTTGTAAATCAAGTTTTTTTGTATTATTTAACAATTTTTATTTAAAATTATAAATATAATTTAAAATTCATTTGGATCTTTACCAAAAAGACAAAGCCATGAACATATAATGAGATAATATGACTGTTGAATGGCCCACCAGAAACGTGTTCTATTGTTTAAGATAACTCCACTTTAACAGCGATATAATCATTAATTAATTAATTAATTAATTAATTTAATGATATTTAAGGTAAAACTTAAAAGAGGGAGATACAATACAAAGAGACTAGGTTTTATTTACTATAAAATTGCATGATGAAATACATAACTTAAGAGGGAGTCCGCGAATACGATGAGTGCCTATCTCTTGAAGGGATCGACTAGAATGACAATACCGATCTATGAAAGGGTCTGTTCAAGAGACATAAAGCCGTTCCCGAGGGGTCAGCCAAACCAAAGGAAAATCTCTCCTCCCACTCGAATAATTACATGGTCATCAATGACAAGCCGTTATGATAGTTCATCAATAAGTGACTTGAATGCTCGAAAATGTTCATAACGTCAAGGAATAAAAGATTATAAAAAGAGAAAGAGAAGAATGATGAAGGTTAAGTTATTCCCTACCATATTAGAAATTATTTTCATATTTGCTAATGAATTCCTAAAGTCCAGTTTGATGACTATTTGATTTTTAATTTTTGGTTTTACAAAATTAAGTCTATAAACACTACTTCCACCTAAACTTTATTTGTTTTGTTATCTAATTTCTAACAATGTTTTCAAGTAGTTTTCAAAAAATAACTTTTGTTTTTTAAATTTGACTAAGAATCTAAATGTTTCTCGGAGTAAAGTGTAACCCATAGTAAAAAAATTAGGAGAAAAACAAGCCTAAATTTAAAAAACAGAAAACTAAAAACGAAATGATTATCAAACGGGACCTAAATTAACTCGATCGTCGGAGCATGTGTAGTTAACACCGATGCAAGACTTCACCCATTGTTCATTCTGCAGGTCCCAACTCATTCTGTCAATAGATAAATTCACTGTTGACTATATTCAGCTATCAACCGTTGTCATTTTTCTCTAAATCTTCATTAATTTCATATAATACATATATTTTATATTTATTAAATACACATGGAAATATTTTCATTAACGATTTTTCATATGAAAGTCTATTAGATCTAAGAAAATTGCAACATATATCAATGTTTAAGGCGTAATTTGATAAGATTGAGAGTTTATGGTAAAAATTGATATATTTTATCAAGTTCATTGTAGAATTTGTCCTTCCCATCAACATGAGCATAAACATATTGTATATACTAGTGATCAAAAGATCATGGGTTCGATCCCCACCACACATGTTGTTAATAAAAAATAAAAAAATTGTCCTTCTCCCTAATTATTGTTATGTTTAAATTACAAATTTAGTCCATATAGTTTCATGAATTTCAATCTAATCCCTGTGATTTTAATTTTTTTTTAATTTGGTTCCTAGTCAAAATTTACAAATCATCATTTTTACCATATTGATGAATTCCTTACATGACAATGAGTTAATGCTTCTTTTTTTTTTTTTTTTTTTTTTTTTTTTGAAAAGATGAGTTAATGCTTTTTATATTTACCTAATTATATCTTTTTTTTTTAAAGGATTTATATAGTTGATTATATTATAATTTAGGACTAAATAAAAATAAAATAAAATACTTCGATTTTTTATGCGGGGAAAAAATATAATCTATGGAGCACATGTGAGGTTTTTTTTTTTTTTTTTTTTTTTTTTGAACAAAAGGACCGCTGTAATTAATCAATAGCCACAGGGGCTTGAATGTCTTTACATGCCATCGATAATAACCACGAAGGGAAATTGTTATCCCAATTTACAGAGGTTGGAGAAGGGAGCTTCGCTAGGGCATCCGCCAAGCGATTGTTGAGGCGATGGATGAGGGCAATCGAGAAAGAAGAACGATGGCGAAGGAGAAGCCGACAATCATCCACCCAGACAGCTGAATCGTTGAGGAGCAAAGCTTCAGAGGTGAGAGAATGTACTGCTGAAGCACAATCCGACTCGATAATTATGCGGTTGATTCCCAAGGAACAAGCGAAGGAAATCCCCGTACGAATTGCTTCTAGCTCCGCATGGTAAGGATTTTGAAAGAAATACCCTTTTATAGCAAAAGCATGTTTAATTAACCCTTCTGAATTTCTGATAACTATTCCAATTCCTGCTGGTGTTGAGGTAGAAGTCCATGCAGCATCAACATTCATTTTGAGGAAGCCCTCTGGAGGAATAGACCAACCGAAAGCAACTGAAGATTTCAACTGCTGAGTAGCCAAAGGATTCTGGTCTGAAATTCCTTTATGGGACTCAATAAGGTAATCTGAAATCCACTTAATTTTTGCTTCCACTTCCAAAATTTGCTTTCCATGGATGATGACGTTTCTGTCATTCCAAAGAGCCCAGCAAATCACACAAGCTAACACTAACTCTTGTTTGTTGTTATGACAGATCCAAAGATTCCAAAGATCAATAAAATGATTATTGGATAAATCTTTGTTGAAAAAAGTTGGGAGGAGATGTTTCCATATTGCTTTGGCCCTTGGGCAAAATATGAGGGCATGTGAGATTGACTCATTAGCTGCTGAACAGAGAGGGCACAAGGTACAACACTCAACTCCTTTACCTCTTAATATGACATGAGTAGGAAGATAACCTGTTAATGCTTTCCACATAAAATGTTTTATCTTATTATGCATCTTTAGACTCCACAAAACTTTCCATTGCTTAACCGAATGTTGGTCATTAGATGGACCAGCAGGGTAGTTCTGAGTAAGAGCAAGCTTATATCCACTCTTAACATTATAAATCCCATCTCTTGAATAGTGCCACATCCATCTGTCCTTCCCAACTGTTTTGCTTAAGGGAATAGATTGTATGATGGGAATATCAGCTTCTGAAAAGAGTATGGATAAGAGGGGAATATTCCATCTTCTGTTTTTTAAGATTAGCCTATCCACAGTAGTATTGATAGGACTATTATACTGATTAAAGGGAGTAAAGAGAGATTCCTTAGGGATCCACTTGTCCTTAAAAGCAAAAATATCCCTCCGATCACCAACTTTATAACGAATGCCTTTAGTGAGTAGATCCCTACCCCAAAGAACACTTTTCCAAAAGAAGGATGGAGATTTTCCAAGAGAGGCATTGAGGAAATCAGAATTAGGATGGTACTTAGCTTTAAGAGTTCGGGCAGTGAGGCTAGTAGGGTTGGTTAGAAGTTTCCAAGCCTGTTTGGCCAAAAGGGATTGGTTGAAAAGCTCAATATTTTTGAAGTTGAGACCCCCAAGGAGAGTAGGTTTACAAAGGTAGTCCCATTTACACCAATGTATCTTCTTTGTTTTGATGTTTGAACCCCACCAAAACCGAGATATTGCTCTGGTGATATCTGCATAAATTCTTTTAGGAAGCTTAAAACAGCTCATCACATATGTTGGGATAGCTTGAGCTATACTTTTGATTAGAACTTCCTTGCCTCCCATGGAGAAAAAATTTGCCTTCCAACCTGAGACTGAATTCCAAATCTTCTCTGTCACATAGCTCAAATCAGCTCCCTTTTTTGATGAAAAGCAGGAAGGAACCCCAAGATATCTGCCTAAATCCTTGACTAGCTTCACCCCAAGGATTTGTTGGAATTGGCCATGAAAAGAAGAATCAAGTTTAGGGGAAACAAGCAGAGCTGATTTTTTAAAGTTAATGGACTGACCTGAAGCTTTCTCATAGTTTCTTAAGATAGATTTTAACATGATGCAGTTAGAAGAAGTAGCTTTAAAAAAGATTAAACTATCATCAGCAAATAGAAGGTGAGAGATGGGGGGGGGGGGGGGGGGGGGCAGATCTAGCAATATTTATACCTGACAAGAGATTAGTGGATTGAGCATGATGAAGGGATTGGGAGAGGCCTTCAGAGCAAAGGAGATAGAGATAAGGAGATAGAGGGTCACCTTGTCTAAGACCCCGAGTTGGGTTGATGTGTCCCTTAGCTTGACCATTAATAATTATAGAAAAAGAAACAGAAGTTATACAATTCATGATTAAGGTGATCCATTTTTTACTAAATCCAATTTTATTCATTAAATTTTCTAAGAAAATCCATTCAACACGATCAAAAGCTTTAGACATGTCCAACTTAAGAGCTGCAGAACCATTAGAAGTAGACTTATTTCTTTTAATATGGGAGATACATTCATGAGCAAGGATGATGTTATCAGAAATAGATCTAGATGGGATAAAAGCCGATTGAAAGGGAGAGATAAGAGAATTGAGAAGAGGTTTCAACCTATTAGCCAAAGTTTTAGAAATGAGTTTATAGCTAACATTGCAGAGACTAATAGGTCTAAAATCCGAAACCTTAGAGGGATTTTTAATTTTGGGAATTAAGGCAATATTAGTGTGGTTTAGAGGATTGATAGGGGCAGAAGAATTAAGAATGGCAAGACATTGATCAATAGTAATAGGACCAATAATAGACCAATACTTTTGATAAAAGATAGCAGGAAAACCATCTGGGCCAGGGGCTTTTGTTGGGAACATTTGCTTTAGAGCATTGACAATTTCTTCACTAGTAAAGGGAGCATCAAGACAATCATTCATATCATTTGTAAGTAGAGGTTGAATTTTGTCAAGAACTTTAGCCATGTCCATTAAGCCAGGTCTAGAAGAAGAAAAGGTATTATTAAAATGATTGATAAAAGCAGATTCAATATCATTAGGATCCGAGTGCCAAACATTTGAGGAGTCAAAAATACCTTCAATTTTATTTTTCTTATGCCTTATAGTGGCCTTTTTATGGAACCATTTGGTGTTTCGGTCACCCCATTTTAGCCAATCTTCACGAGATCTTTGTTTCCAATAAATCTCTTCTTCGCAAAGAAGTTGATCAAGATTATCTTCAATTAGAAGAATTTTATTAAAATTGGGATGGGGAGTGGAACAGTAGGCTGATTGAAGGGCATCTTTACAAGAAGAAATCTTAGTTTTAAGAGAGTTTGAGAGGGGGTAACCCCATGAATTCAAATCCTTAGAAACATCTTGTAAAAAAAAATATAGGTCCTTTTTATAGATAGAATTATAGTGATTTTGAGTGGCATTAGTTATAATAGTTCGACAATGATCATGAAGGGTCCAATGTTCCTCAAATTTGAAGAGGCGGTAGCGTTTAGGATTAGAGAAGAGAATAGGAGTATTATAGAGCGATAGTTCAATGGGTCTGTGATCAGATTCAGACCAACCTAAATGGTGATTAGTTATGGATTGAAAAATGTCTTCAAAAGCAGTATTAGCCAAGAAACGAGCAAGTCTAATAAAAGTAGGAGAACGAGTTTTCCACCGGTTAGACCAAGTGAACTTTTTCCCTTTAAACCCCAAATCCTTAACCCGACAATCATCTAAAGCAACCCTAAAAGAAGAAAGGAGATTAGGATCACGAGGAACACCCCCCTTTTTTTTCTGAATTAGATAGTATCTCATTGAGGTCTCCTCCAATTAACCAAGCTGAGTCATCTTCATTATGAATTCTTTTTAAAAGGTCCCAAGAGGAAGAACGCTTATGGGCTTCAGGCTGACCATAGAAACCTGTAAAACGCCAAGATTTAGTTTTCCATAGAATAGAAGAATCAATATGAAATTTAGAAGTGGACCGTATAGTGACTGTGACTTCATCTTTCCATTGTAAGCAGAGGCCTCCACCTGATCCTTCATTAGAAACAACAAAAAAATCAGAAAACCCACCAGCTATCTTGAATTTGTTCATAGAGTAAGAATCACATCTGGTTTCCGAGCGGAAAACAATGTGAGGTTGACGAAGCTTGAGAATATCTTTGACAGCACGGAATGTCCTAGGATTACACATTCCTTGGACATTCCAACAGAAGATTTTCATGGCAAAGGCCGAGGTTGTGTTACAACCTCTGCCAAAGTGAAATCAATGATGCTCGAATTGCTTGACTTGCTAGGTGGTGGGGTATTTGCCATGCTCTTTGATATTTTTGAATTTGTAACCATAGGATATTGTAAACTCTTCCTCTTATTATCAATATATGGAATATTTATGTCTAATATGGGATCTGCAGACATCTTTTTTTTCCCTTTTCTTTTGTTACTCATTGGAGATGGTTGACTGTTAAAGGAAAAGGGTGGAGGGCAAGAGGGAATTAAGGGTTGGGTGCTAAGAGTAGGAGGTATGCTGGGGATAGATTCCATTGGAGGTATAGGATTCATAGTTTCTTGGGAGAAGTTAAGTCTATCTTGGTTAGAACCATCAGTGGGAATGGGGGAATCTTTATCAGCAAGAGAGTTGGAAGGAGAGTTAGGGGGGCTAGGGTGAGGTGATAGATTGGAAAGGGATGAAGAAGGTGGCTTCTTGTTCTTGGGTGAAACAGGACGAAAAACTCCCCCATTTTTAGAAGAGAGGTTGGATATGGTTGGTTGGAAACGCAGATTTGGGCCAAAGGGGTAATGTTTAGGATGTTTTAGGGTTGGGTTCATAAAAGCAGCTCCACAGTCCTTAACCAAATGTCCAATCAACCCACAGAAATAACAAAAATCTGGAAGTCGTTCATAGCGGATAATAATCCAACTTTTCGGCTGATGATCATCTAAAGACAGCTTGATACCCCTTCTTAGAGGCTTGTTAATGTTGATAGCTATTCGTATCCTTAGACTTGTGCCCCAACATCTGCCCATAACATCATCTTCTACATCAATGAAGGATCCAATCGCATTTCCTAACTCAGTAGCCATCTCTCTGGTTCTGCAAGCAATAGGTAAATCAAATAGATGAACCCACATGGGCACTGTTGAAAAAACCATATCTGAGGGTTTAATCATGGGATCTGGTTTAGATAAAACAAGTAGACTCTTATCAAAGATCCAAGGTCCTGAAAGAAAGATGCGATTGAGGTCCACAATGTTAGCAAAAATTAAGACAAATAGATTCTTGGAGAGGTTATGAGCAAGAAGATGGGGTTGGTTCCAAATCTTGCGAAAATATGTTTGAATTGTATCACTTGTTATGAATCTTGGGCATAAAAGTTTGCCTAATAGGTGTAGGTTTAAATTGTCAAAATTGGGGTTTAAAGAGGGGGGTTTAAGGGAGATGATAGTTTGTTCTTCTTCATTTGATAGAGACAAGTTGTTCAAAACTGATGCTAACTCTTCTTCTTCCATATAGGTCAAAAGCAAAGGAATCTTGAAAGATCAAGAAGGATAAAAAAATGATACAGGAGCTGGAGATCCTACACAGGGCAGAGGGGATTAGAAGAAGAAGACTTGATGAAACAACAAAACTCAAGGTAACAACCTAAACACTGAGCAAAACAAAAGGGAGAAGGGAGACGCAAAAACAAGAAGGCAGAGAGATGAAGAAAGAGATCGAAAAGAAGCCAATGACAAACTTCAAAGAATCAGCAGCAAGGCGAGAAGAGCCACACAAATCGGTGGAGAAACTCTCAGAGAAAAACAAGAGAAAATCCCTCACTTCTTGGAGGTTTCTTGGAGGATTTGGAAA
The DNA here is from genome assembly GCA_028017165.1 of Herpetospermum pedunculosum. Classification (NCBI taxonomy): domain Eukaryota; kingdom Viridiplantae; phylum Streptophyta; class Magnoliopsida; order Cucurbitales; family Cucurbitaceae; genus Herpetospermum; species Herpetospermum pedunculosum. The sequence continues at coordinate 60,580,918 of CM051525.1, forward strand.
TTCCTGATTTTTTTGCTTTGAAGTTTGAGGACATGTGAGGTTTAATAAACGGGGAAATTGAAACTTTTAAAATCATAAAACTATATTATTATTATTATTATTATTATTATTATTATTTTATTTATTTATTTTTATTTTTATTTTTATTTTTTTATCAGATCATAAAACTACATTGAAACCAAGTCTAAACCACATAAAATTAATTAAAATTTCTAAAATTTTAGAGACTAGGTTAAAATCTAGAGAAATTGCAACATATCAATTTAAAGTAAAATAATTAAAAATATAACATTTTTTTTAAAAAAAATGCGGATATGAAAATTTTAAAGACTAAATTAAAATTTAGAGAAATTGTAACATATGTCAATTTAAAGAAATAATTAAAAATTTCGCATTTTTTTTTAAAAAAATGCGAATACGGCAATTTCTATAGCTGATAGTATGGTCTATCGCTGATAGTAGATATTATGGTCTATCGCTGATAGTAGATAGTATGGTCTATCGCTGATAATAGTCTATCACCTCAGTTTTTTATAGAATTTTGTCAGTCTATCACTATTGATAGAAGTCTATTAGTGATAATCATATATCAACGATAGAGTCTATCAGTAATAGCCACTGATTTTTTGCCATATTTACAAAATGTTTTAAATTATGCTAAATTTGCAATTATTTTAGGTCTGATTGTTGTTTGTGCAACCAACCTTATATATATTAATTGTAGAGCATAGTTCGGCATGATGTATCGCCTAGTGATCATGAGGTCTTAGGTTCAATCCTCCACCTAAAAAAAACATTAATTAATTAATTAATTTTAAAAAAAAAATACCTCGCCCCTCCTTTAATTTATTACACTTTGAAAACATGGCATATTTATACGATTGCCACAATAAACATGTCATTTTTCTCTCTCTCTTTCTTTTTACAAAATGTATCCTTAATTTATTGGAAATTTGAACACGATTTCACATTATTTAAAAGATAGAGAATATTCAAAGCATATAATCCAAAGGAAACATCCTAATTGGTTGGTATGGTATCCCAATACTTTTAGGTAAAGTCCAAAAGTAAAATCAAGCAAATTAAGTCACAAACTAAACAATATATCTTAATTAATATCATTCCAAAAATATACATTGAACTAATTGCAAATTCATCACAAGTATCAATATATTGATAAACAAAAATTATATTACATCATATTTTCTTTTTTCTTTAAAAAATATATCGTTACAAATATGAGAGTGCAAAATTTAATCGAGATATTCATATGTGATTACATCAGACTATGATGGTTCAATATAATTCACAATCATTTTCAAGAAAAAAAAAGAAAGATGGAAGGGAGAATCAATGAATTGTGATAGGGAACACAAACAAAAAAAAATATGGTGGAGATTATTTTGGGCCAAGTGTTTGAGAGTGATGATATGAAGATGAACCACAAGGGCACATGTGATAATGGAATTGAGAATAAGGTCATAAAACCCAATTCAACAGATCAGGTGCTTGCCTATCACCTTTTGCTTTCAATTTTTGTTTGTTCTTTTTGGAAATTCTTATGAACCACACACACATATATGCACATATTCCCCAATAAATAACCCACTCTCCTATTCAATTGGGACCTCTTTGATTCAACCCTTATCTCTTGTTTTTAGTTACTATATGTCACTATTCCCTTTAAGACTCTGAATGTTATCTGGCATCGATTGAAAGTCGAGAAAATTTATATATATATATCGAGTAAGGACAATATCTAATATTGCTACCAGATCTTTCGAATAGAATCTAAAAGCGAATAATATATTAATTATTGTAGAGATGTGTGGAAATATTAGTTGTATTGTTTTACTATATTGTATTTTCGGACAACACAAACTAAATTCAGACATCTCCACAATGGTCTAATATTGTCCACTTTAGACGTAATTTTCATGACTTTGTGGTCTCATACTATTGGAGATAGTAATCTCTTCTCGTATACCCATGATTTTTCCCTTATCTAGCTAATGTGAGGTATTCTTTGTACTCCTAACAATCTTTCTCTCAAACAAAGTACTAAACTTAAACCTATTTTGTTCTTAACATTTGTATTGATTTATAAGTATGTGTAGTAATAGAAAGAAGATTAGAAGATCGATCTTTCTCAGCCACATAAAAATACTGGACTTTAATGTAGAATAGAGAAGGAGGATTGGAGACTATGTATCTAGTACCCTTGGGGCCCTATAAGAAAGAAAATTAACAATCACTAAAATACCAAAATTTAAATAACTATGATATGATTATTAATTTCTAGAAAAAATGTTACCCACAAATTAATTATTGAAAAAAAGAAATTTCAAATAAAGAAATGATAAAGATTAATTAATGTGAACTTAAAAAAAATGAATTGGTTGTTTTATAAGACATGTGTCAACTAATAAATTATGAGTTGTTGACTTAAGATGATAAGGCAATAAAATAGAAGATGCACGTAAGAGAATGGGTAACATGGCGGGACATAATTAAGCTAAGTCTAGAGATGCACTCTTCATCTATAATGACAAGTCCTTATCTCCTTTCTTTGTGGAATCCAAAGTTGATGGAATTTTATATAGTTTTTCTTCCATTTTTTTTTTATACTACAAATGAAGAAATATAATATTCTGCACACTTTATTGATTGATTGAAGCATGTATTTATACAGGTACACGTGTGGAAGATAACTGTTTATAACAGAATATTAAATAAATATTGTTACACGGTTAGAAACTAACTGATCAGGGTATTTACATTGGTTTACCGACCGGTAAGTTGTTTATATGAACACCGGTAAACTGATATGAACCAGTATCTGTGAGTAAAAGAGGTATTGGTAAGATACCGATTGATAAATGACACATCGGTAAAGCCTTGTTATACCGGTAAATGATACAATCGGTAAAACCTTGTTATACCGGTAAATGATAGAACCATCGGGTAATTCAGTTGTATATCGATATCGGTAAGTAACTAAAACACCAGTATATTGATTTATCGGTGGATATCGTAATACACCCCCCTTAAGATGGACGATGTAGATAAAAAATGTTCATCTTGACCAAGAACGTCCGCAAAGTAGGAGGAAATAATACCTTAGTGAACATATTAACAAGTTGGTGAACAGAACGTATTGGCAGGACTTTGAGAAAACCTCGGGAAATCATATCACGAACAAAGTGACAATCAATTTCAATGTGCTTCGTGCGCTCATGAAATGTAGGATTATTGGCAATGGCAATGGCAGCAGCATTATCGCAATAAACAACAGCAGAAGATGGCGAAGAAATATACAAATCTGTGAGGAGATAGGAGAGTCAGGTTAACTCACTGGAAACTGCAGCAAGGGCTCGATACTCTGCCTCAGCCGAAGAACGAGAAACAGTGGCTTGTTTCTTGGATTTCCATGAGAGAAGAGAATCACCAAGGAAAATACAAAACTCAGTGACAGAACGCCTAGTGTCCAGACAAGTGCCCCAATCATAATCAACATAAGCCTTTAATTTAAAAGACTGAGTAGCAGATAGGAAAACACCTTGGCCAACAGTGCCTTTGAGATAACGCATCAAATAATGCACAACAGAAAGGTGTTCCGAATGAGGTTTGGACATGTACTGACTGAGATTGTGTACAAAAAAAGAGATATCTGGTCTTGAAATATGTAGGTAAATAAGTCGACCAATCAAACAGCGATAAGATCTAGCATCATCAGGTCGTAAGGGATGGCCAGATGTGGTTGTGAGTCGCAAATATGGAGCCATTGGATACGAAGTAGGCTTAACAGCAAGAAAACCACTATCCTCCAAGATCTGTAGACAATACTTGCGCTGTGAAAGATAAATTCCTTTGGCTGTGCGAGACAATTCTAAGCCAAATAAGTATTTTGCATCACCAAGGTCTTTCAACATGAAAGCAGAACGAAGAATGTCTTTCGTGGATTCAATAGCAGTAAAGGAAGGGCCAGTAATAAGTATGTCATCAACATAAACAAGGAGTGCGACAAATGAAAGACTAGTGCCCGTAGTAAACAAAGAGTAATCGACATTTGATTAAGCAAAGCCATTGACAAGCAGAACAAAAGAAAATTTCGAAAACCACTGCCTGGAAGTCTGCTTGAGTCCATAGATGGATTTATGCAATTTACAAACAGAGGTCGAAGAATAATATCCCATAGGAAGATTCATGTAAACTTCCTCAAACAAATCACCATTAAGGAAGGCATTGTTAATGTCAATCTGAGCAAGAGACCAACCAAAAGAAGCAGTGAGAGAAAGAAGCAACTTGACAGTGACAATTTTAACAACCGGGGAGAAGGTATCAAAAAAATCCACACCTTCTTGTTGATTGTAACCTTTAGCCACGAGTCGAGCTTTATAACGATTAATAGTCCCATCAGCCTTGTGCTTAACACGATAAACCCATTTGCACCCAATAGCCTTGTGTCCGGGAGGAAGAGGAACAATACTCCAAGTTGAAGTACGTTCCATAGCAGAGATTTCTTCATCCATAGCTTGTCGCCAAGATGCATCTTTCACTGCCTGATGATAATAAGAGGGTTCAAAAGCAGTGGAGACATTAAGAATAAAATGTTTGTGATTAGATGAGAAAACAGCGTAATTGACATAATGATGGAGTGGACATGAAGCATTAGTCTCCATAGAAGTGGAATGCTGAAGAAGATTACAATGGTAATCTTGTAAGAATCCTGGTCGTTGATGGGTGCGAGTGGACCTTCGAAGACCAAGACCAAGATCTATAACAGGGTGGGCAGTATCAGTAGATGTCGATGCATGAGTGATTGAATCAGTAACAATGAGAGTGTCTATATGATCAGCCGAGGGCTGATGACTGGAAGAAGGAACATCGAGGATTGGCGTAGGCAAAACCACTTCAGGAGAGACAACATCCACTAGAAATTCTTCTTCAAGACAGACATTGTGAAATGGAAATGAGTTTTCACAAAAAACTACATCCCGAGAGACAAAAACATGTCGTTTAACAATGTCATATAGGCGATATCCTTTCAATTCAGGGGGATATCCAATGAAAATGCAAGGAGTTGCACGATGATCAAACTTAGAACGATTCATGGTTAAAGTAGAGGCATAACAGAGACACCCAAAAGTGCGTAAGTGCGAGTAATCGACAACCGCTTGATAAAGAACTATGTATGAGGTTTTATTCTTCAACAAAGTCATTGGAGTTCTATTGATGAGGTATGAGGCAGTGAGAACACAATCACCCAAAAAACGAAGAGGAACTCTGGACTGGAAAAATAAAGATCGTGCGACATTGAGAAGATGCTGATGTTTACGTTCAACCACTGAATTCTGTTGGGGCCTTTCTACACAAGAGAATTGATGAACTGTACCCTTGGCAGCAAAGAAATCACGAAATTGAAGCTCAAGAGCATTGTCCGAGCGAAATATTTTGATATGCGTGGAGAATTGTGTTTCAACAAGAGTGAAAAATTGAGGGATAATAGTCAACGCATCAGATTTAGAACGCAGCAAGTATATCCATGTAAATCGAGAGCAATCATCAACCAATGTGAGAAAGTATTTATAACCAGCATAAGTTGGGGTTTTAAAAGGGCCCCAAATATCACAATAAACTATATCAAAGATGCTAGAAGCAACATGATTATTCGAAGGAAAAGATAATTTTCTTTGCTTTGCAAGAGGACAAACAGGACAGTGAGTTTTATCAACTCCTTTAGGTAAATCTAAAACATCATGAAGTAAGGCAAGTTGTTGAGGAGACAGATGCCCCAACCGGTGATGCCATGTGTGTACAGACACTGCACATGAACGAGGCAATCGTGAAGCAGAGGGTAAAATGTGATCAGCCAGATTAAACAAGTAGAGACCATGATGACATTTAGCCTTGTCAATCATCTTCGAATGGAACCTGACCTGTATTATGCAAGAATTACTTGAAAAAATAAGTGAAATATCTTCATGTTGTAACAAACAACTAACCGAGAACAGCTTGTAAGCGAAATTCGGTACAAACAGAACATCTCGAAGCAAAATGTCCTTAGAAAGCCATACATCACCAATGAAATTAACCTTGACGTGAAAACCAATTGGAAGAATAACAACAACATCAAGAACACGACGCCAATTATGAAAAGATTTATGGCAATTACAAGCGTGTCTTGATGCACCAGATTCAATGATCCAAGCAACAACATGACATTCAACTTGTGAAGAGGCTAAAGAGCAAATACCTGCAGTGTGAGTAATGGTTGCAGTGATAGGTTCTGTGGAGGCTGTCTTGAGATGAGTGTTCATCATCTCCATAAGCTGTGAATATTGAGTGGATGTAAGGCTGTCGAAGAAGGTTGGCTGAGTAACGGAATTCGCAGTAGGCTGAGATGATGCAGGAGGAACAGTGGAAGAAGATGCTACTGCAGATGAGTTGTGAGTCTTGTAACCAGGTGGATAACCAATTATTTGATAGCATTTTTCAACCGGATGGCCTTTTCCACAGTATGTGCAAGTTTATCTCTGTGAATCTTTCTTGCGAGAGCGTTCATGATTAGTTGAAAATGTCCTTGGCAGATCTAGTGTAAACTATGCTTGCTGCAATTTCCTTTGAAATGGAATTCAAGATCCAAGACGCAACAATATCATTGTTGCATTTCCATGCTTTCAGAAGAGTGCCCTGAGGCTTTGTGATAGTGTCATCAATGAATCCATCTTTGTTCTTGCCAGAAAGTGCCATAGTCATGGCACGACTCCATGATCCGAAGTTCGAAGCGCCAAGTAAAGGCAAAGTAACTAGGATATTAGTTGGAGCGAAAGAATATGGATTCAACTGTGCGTCCATGGATGTTGAGTTATCACTATTGTTAACTACTGATGTTGCCATGGAAACAATAGGTTGAAGAAGAAGAAGGGATCAAGAAGAGGAAGAGCGTGATCAATGCTCTGATACCATTTTACAAACGGAAGAAATATAATATTATGCACACTTATTGATTGATTGAAGCATGTATTTATACAGGTACAAGTGTGGAAGATAACTGTTTACAACAAAATATTAAATATTGTTACACGGTTAGAAACTAACTGATCAGGGTATTTACATTGGTTTACCGACCGGTAAGTTGTTTATATGAACACCGGTAAACTGATATGGACCGGTATATGTGAGTAAAAGAGGTATCGGTAAGATACCGATTGATAAATGACACATCGGTAAAGCCTTGTTATACCGATAAATGATACATCGGTAAAACCTTGTTATACCGGTAATAGAACCACCGGGTAATTCAGTTGTATATTGATATCGGTAAGATATGTGTCATATGTGTCACCGGGTTATGACACCGGTATAAACAAAAATAACGATATAGATAAATGACTAAAACACCGATATATTGATTTATCGGTGGATATTGTAATATTATATAAAAGGACAACTAAATATTTGTAAAATGTAGATGGTGTACATTGTTTTGGCCCAAAAGTATCTCGAATCAATTAATGATAATTCAATTGGGAAAGTCCAAATGGTTTTATATTCATTTCATGCCTTCAAATCTTCTTATTATTAGTTATAAGTATAACTTTGTAAAAAGGAGGTGGTTCATAATAAAAAGATTAAATTAAAATTCACTCCATTAATTAATATTAGAGTAAAGAATAAACTTGGTCTGGTCTTAATTAAAACGGTTAAAAACGGTTAAAGTGAATTTAAGTATGTTGTAATTGACATGTATTACCTTTTATGAGGTCGAAGACTTCATTTTCATCTTCATATTTATTGAACTAAATAATAATAATAATAAATACTAGAGTAAAGAATGAATTTCGTCTTAATGTTTTTTTGTAAACTAAAATTTTGATAGTTACACATAATTTAAAATTTTCTATTGGTCTGATATAAATGCTAAGTATCAATTTAAGTTAGGTATGGGACCTATAAACTAAACTTAATTCTGATGTTGATGTGTTTGATTTAAATGTTTCAGTTGAGCTAACAGAAGTTATGACGCTCTTGGACAACATTTTCAAGATCGTTGATGTTCGTTTGCATCCTCTTTGGGTGGAAACTGACTATTTGATCATTTGGAAGTTGTCGACAGGTCAAGATTTCTATATGAATGAAGTGCAAATTTTTGTAGATATGATCATCTCAAAACATCGAAGTGGTATAGTACAAGGCATCCTCTTAACTCTTCAGAAGGGAAACTCTCTGCGCCAACGACTTGGTACGTCATGCACAAATTTCTAAATACTCTAGAATATGGATTGAAGAACACCCATCCTGAGTGTCGAATGTTGTCACATTCGAGACCTTCCCACTACCAATTTTTTATTTGTTTTTCTTTTGTTGTCACGTTACCAAAAGAAAAAAGTATCAATTTGAGTATAAATATAGTAATTAGGTATTAATACTTTTTTTTCCGTTGTAAAAAAAAAAAGAAGGTATTAATACTTTTCGTTGAAAGTTGAATCTATTCCTTTTGTTAATAAAGTAATATTATCAATTATACATGTATATAGTAATTTTCCTAAGTGTAATATATATCCAAATATTCTAACAATTTAATATCGTTTTTAGATGATGGTAATTAATTTAATAAGGTGTCAACATGAACATAACTTAACAGATATAAAACATGTATCATTCATCAAGAGATTAGAGTTCGAATCTACCTTCCACATATAATAAAGAAAAAAAACACCTACAATTTAAGTATTCAACAAAACAAAAACCAAAAAAATCTAAAGGTGTTTGAATTGACTACTAAAAAAATATTTTTCAAATAAGGCATTCTTTTAAAAAAAAAAAATTTAAAAATGTTTATAATTAAAACACTCATATGTTTGGTTACATCTTCTCAAAAGTATTTTTATCTACTAGTGTGTTTGGTTTGCTCTAAACTAGGAGTGTATGTTAAATTACTATAAGGACAATTATTAATAAACAATATGAATTAATAAGTTTAAATTTATATTTGCCAATTGAAGTAACAACTTAAGTTTAGCTCAATTGACATACGATTATGCCTTTGACTAAGAGGTCGGGTGTATCTCGCATTAATTTAAATAAATTTTCAAAAACTAAAAAGAAAAAGTTTAAATTTGTATTTTAAAAATTATGACCGTTTACTATTGTAGATGGTCGGAGTGGCCGGCGCGGTGAACGGTTGGTGGGTGGAGAAAATTTAAAAGAGTAGTTGTGAGAGTATTTTGGTAATTTTAATACAATATGAGAATTGAGTAGGTTTTTCAATTAAACCCCAAAAATACTTTTTTCAAAAGTTAATATAAAGTGTTTCATCCAAAATGCATTATTTCAAAAACTCATTCTCTAAAAAATCATTTTGGATAGTTGTCAAACAACTCAATTTATTTTAAAATGATTTTTTTAAAAAATTAAACACTTAAAAATTTTAAAAAAAAAATCTAAAAGAAATAGAAAAATGTCAATTTAATTACTTGCTTTAAAACATCAATGTTAAAATTAAGTCAAACAACAAAAGTACAAAGAGTAAAGAAAAATGAACTTTTTCCCCTTCAAATTTTTATTAATAAAGTTTTAAAATAAATCCGTAAAAATTTTGTCTTTTTTTTTTTTTTTTTTTTTTTTTTTTTTTTTTTTTGCATCCAAAGGACATTTTGTCGTTCTTCTTCTTTGGAATTGGTGGTTTTCACATGTTTCATGAAAAAAAATGTCGCAGACATGAAAACAAATTCAAAACATTTCGTCCGTAAGTTTATTAGATTTTTTTTATTTCCCACCTTATAAACATATTGAGTCTCTAATTAGTTATTAATGTTAAGAATTAGTGCAAATTTATTTAGTTTTAAATCTTTGAAATTAAGGTGATGCCACCTATTTAGGCTAGTGTCACCTATAGTGTCTTAGGTTTTTTTAGGATTATGTCTTAGTGGGATCATGGGAGAATATTAAGGTGAGTGGGAAAAGTAATGAGTATTAGTTTACTATTTAATTAGCTATAAAAGCTTGTAATCTTTTCAATTCAAATCATCGAATTCAATTGAAGCAATTCTTTCCTTTGTGCCATTTCTCTTCTGTTTCCACACTTTCGTTATCTTCGTTTTGTTACATGGTATCAGAGCTTCAAGGTTCTTTGTTTAGTGTTTGAGTTTAAATACTCGTTGAAGATGAACGGTGGAAACAGTGTTTGTGTAGACAAGCTTGTCGGTGATAATTATAGCTATTGGAAGCTATGTATGGAAGCTTTTCTACAAGGGCAAGATCTTTGGGATCTTGTTTCCGGTGATGATGCAGAAATTCCAGAAGATACTCTGGAGAATGCTGAGGCACGAAGAAAGTGGAAGGTCAAGTGTGGCAAAGCTTTATTTGCTTTGCGGACTTCCATTGGCAAAGAATACATTGAGCATGTTCGTGATGTAAGTTGTCCAAAGAAAGTGTGGGACACAGTTGAAAGGTTGTTCACTCAAAAGAACACGACGAGGTTGCAATATTTGGAGAACGAACTTGCTGGAAGGACTCAAGGTAATTTGTCGGTTTCAGAATATTTTCTGAAAATTAAAACTTTATGTTCTGAAATTTCAGAATTAGACAAGGATGATCCTATTAGTGATGCTCGTGTGCGTCGCTATCTTATTCGTGGACTGCGAAAGGAGTTTATGCCATTTATTTCATCGATACAAGGTTGGGCAACTCAACCTTCTATCATTGAGTTGGAGAATTTGCTTTCAAATCAGGAAGCATTGATGAAACAAATGTTTAGCAACTACAAGGAAACTCACTCGGAGGTGGAGGCTGTTATTTATGCAAAAGACAAGGGAAGAGTTCATTCTTCTCCAAAGCTTTATTCAAATGACGGCAATGATTCCAAAATTGAAAGGCAGTCCAAGGGCACTTCAAAAGGATGTTTTAGGTGCGGCAAACCGGGACACATCAAACGTGAGTGTCGGGTAAAGGTGGTGTGTCAACGTTGTGGAAAATTCGGCCATATTAGACAAAATTGTCGGGTGATTCTCAAAGAAGCAGAAGCAAATGTTGTACAGGAAAGTAACAAACCTGAACAAGTTACTTGGGAACAATGCTTATCAATTGAAGTTATTGATCAACCCAATAACTTGCATGCTAATGCTTTTATAGATTATAATGAGGATTGGATTGTTGATTCTGGTTGTTCTCATCATTCAACTGGAAATGTTTCTCTTCTCTCTGATGTACGTACTCATCAAGGAAGAAGAGTCATTGCGACGGCTGATAATTCCATACATCCTGTTGTTCAAGAAGGGCAAGTTAACGTTAAGGATGGTGCATCAAATGTTGGTGATATTTCTCTTGAAGATGTTTATCATGTTCCAGGTTTAAAGAAGAATCTGGTTTCGGTCTCTCAGATTGCCGACTCTGGGAGGTATGTTCTCTTTGGTCCATATGATGTGAAAATTGTTTCTAATATTAAACAATTTGATGGTGATGTTTTGTTTACTGGAAAGAGGAAAGATTCTCTCTATGTTTTGTCTGCAACTGATGCATATGTTGAAAAGACATGTCAGAATGATAGTGCAACACTTTGGCATGCTCGGTTGGGTCATGTTGGTTATCAATTGTTGCAAAGAATTTCTATGAAGAAACTTATTGATGGTATTCCCATCTTTAAAGAAATTCGTCATGATGTGGTTTGTCCTGGTTGTCAATTTGGGAAATCTCATCGTCTCCCTTTCCCAAATTCAAATAACAAAGCTACTATTGCATTGCAGTTAGTCCATTCAGATTTGATGGGGCCGACGAAAATACCCAGTTATTCTGGTTGTCGTTATGTTATGGTTATAGTGGACGATTTTACTCGGTTCACTTGGGTGTATTTTTTGGAGGCTAAAAGTGAGACTTTCTCTAAGTTTATCCAATTCAAGGAGCTAGTGGAAAAGGAATTTATGTTGTCGATAAAGTGTCTTCGCACAGATAATGGGGGAGAATATATGTTTGATCAATTTCAGGCATATTGCAAAGAGCATGGCATTCAACGCCAAATGACATGTCCCAACACTCCACAGCAGAATGGAGTTGCTGAACGTAAATTAGCACATCTTACGTCTATGTGCTTGTCTTGGCTGCATGAAAAGAACCTTCCAAGGGAGCTTTGGGCAGCAGCTATTCAGTCAGCTTGTCACGTCATCGTCTACCTCCATGGGCGGGGTCGGATCTATCTCCTTTTGAGGTACTATATCGTCGTAAACCTAATGTGAGTTATCTTCGAGTTTTTGGGTCAGTTTGTTATGTTCATGTTTCAAAGAGTAAGCGTACTAAACTTGACCCAAAGGCTAGGCGTTGTATTTTTGTGGGATATGATACTCACAGAAAAGGATGGAGATGTATGGATCCAAATACAAGAGAAGTTTCTGTTTCTCGAGATGTGGTGTTTGATGAAGTTTCATCACACCAAATGGATGCAAGTTCAAAGAAAGGTGTTGTTGACTTGTCACCTTTCTTTACTGATGATGAATCGAATGAAAATGAGATTAATACTAGTTCTGGAGAAATTGTTCAAGCAGATGAAGATACAGAGACTGTGGTTCGAAGGTCTTCTAGGCGAAGAACACAACCCAGTTATTTATCTGATTATGAGGTACAATTAAATAATTGTTCAGTTGTATCTTGTTTTTTAATGGGGGATATTTGTGAAGATGAACCTCAGTTTTATGATGAAGCTAGAGGTATTATTGAATGGGAAGAAGCAATGCATGAGGAAATCTCGGCTTTAAATAAGAATGACACCTGGGAACTTGTTCCAAAGCCGAACAATGTTGAGTTAGTTACTTGTAAATGGGTTTACAAGTTAAAGAAAAAGCCTGATGGTACCATTGACAGGTATAAAGCTCGTCTTGTTGCTCGAGGTTTTTCACAGCAATATGGTGTAGATTACGAGGAGACATTCAGTCCTGTTGCAAAAATGGTAACTATTCGTACAATTATTTCATTAGCTGCTTGCAAAGATTGGAAATTATGGCAGTTAGATGTGAAGAATGCTTTCCTTTATGGAGAGTTGGATCGAGACATTTTTATGGAACAACCTCATGGTTTTGTTTCTAAGGAGTCTCCAAATTATGTGTGTCGACTCAAAAAGGCTTTATATGGTCTTAAGCAAGCTCCTCGTGCTTGGTATGGTAAGATTGCTCAATATCTTGAGTTTTGTGGGTTTAAGTCATCAAATGCAGATTCAAGTCTATTTGTTAAAAAGACAACTCTAGTATGTACAATGCTTCTACTCTATGTTGATGACATGATCATAACGGGTGATGATGAAGTTGAAATTAATAATCTTCGAGATGCCTTGTCTATTCGTTTTGAAATGAAGAGTTTGGGTGAAGCGAGACGTTTTCTTGACTTGAAGGTTGAAAAGTCAGGTGGATACTTTGTCTCGTATGCAAATACTTTGTTAACTCGGTTGGACATGAAGGAGTCAAAGTCAATTACGACTCCTATGGAACCATCCTTGAAGTTGCTGATATATTTACCAATCAAGGCGCTTGGTAAATCCAAGTTTGAAGAATTCAGGAGTGTACTTGGTGTTGTGGATCATATATTTGCACTAAGGGGGAGTGTTAAGAATTAGTGCAAATTTATTTAGTTTTAAATCTTTGAAATTAAGGTGATGCCACCTATTTAGGCTAGTGCCACCTCTTTAGGTAGTGTCTTAAGGTTTTTTTAGGATTATGTCTTAGTGGGATCATGGGAGAATATTAAGGTGAGTGGGAAAAGTAATGAGTATTAGTTTACTATTTAATTAGCTATAAAAGCTTGTAATCTTTTCAATTCAAATCATCGAATTCAATTGAAGCAATTCTTTCCTTTGTGCCATTTCTCTCCTGTTTCCACACTTTCGTTATCTTCGTTTTGTTACAATTAATTTATATGTGTAAAAAAATTCATTAAATATTAATAATAATTTTTTTATTGAAATTTTGCTGTATTTATGAATGGAGAAACACGAACACACAGATTATCTCGTAACAAGATACAGTGTATCAAAAGTACATACACGGTATATAAATATAAATTCAGAAATTCAAGAACAAATTTGAGATACAAAGTTACTTAAGATGTATAAAGACAGAAATGCAGTAGCAAGAGCTACTTATTACTACAATATTTGGAAATTGTTCGTTCTGCATGGGATGCAAACAGACTACAACGATCGTCTTAGCATGATTCAACGACTTGTTCCGATAGAACAACAACTCGAACTATTCGGATCTAACAGAATTCTTGAATACTTGCTCTCAACAAAACCAAGACACAAAAAAATCAAAGAAAGAAGAAAACTCGAAAAATAGATGATGCTCAGATTTTTGGATACTCTAAAATGACGAATGACACAACTATTTATAGTAGTGCAAATCGTAACTCTCTCAATCTGAAACGTCTGACAATAATTACACTGTAATTATAACATGAAACGTGTGACAATAATTGCACTGTAATTGCAACATGAAACATCTGATAATAATTGCACTGTAATTACAACATGAAACGCCTGACAATAATTGCACTGTAATTACAACCTGAAACGTCTGACAATAATTATACTGTAATTGCAACATAAAACGTCTAACAATAATTACACTGTAATTATTAACAGTTACGAATGTTACAAATTCAATTTCAAAAATTTAATTCGTATGTTACACTTTTGATTATAAATTCTTGATATTCCAACTATTACTTTTTTTTTCACAAAATACTAATAAGTTCCAATATTTTAATGATAAAATCTAAATGATTATAAATTTTAAAATACAAACGCTAAATTGTTATAAAATAGCAAAATTTAGGGAGTAGTTAGTTTTAGGAGAGTACAAAACCAAAAGTGCCCAACATATTTAAACCTCAATGGAGAAATATATGTCATGTGTCAGAACTTTATGTCCATAAACTTTTACAGAATAATATTTATAAATTGTCTTTGCTATATTCTTTGGATTGTTTCACACTTCTCTATCGCATCAATTTTCGATTTACATTTTTTTTTTCTTTTTTTTTTTTAAGTAAATTACATTTTCATTCATAAAGTTTGAATTTAGTACTATATAGGTCTTAAAGTTTCAAACACCGTAGTTTATGAAATTTGAGTTTAATAGTATTTTGATTCTTCCTTCTTTTTACTTTTTATCGTAGTTGATATAAATTGATGTGACCATTTTTTTTATTAATTTTTTTAATAAAATATACTTTTTAATTATTTTTAAATAAAAAAATATATTTTAATTCGTCTTTCAATAATAGTGTCCAAATTAGCCTTACCACCAAGTTTTACTATGACCCTTCCATTCCCGTCCTCGACATTGCTACCTTCCCCTTGTCGTTGATTTTCTATCTCAAATTCCTCCAATAACATACAGTTCAATTTCACCACTGCTAACACCAACCTCCATTGCAATCTAAATCAAAATCCAAATAAAGATATGGTCGGCCAAGCCGAAGCCGACCCGCCTAATATGACCCAATTCGTTCCTCAAAAGTAGAACCTAAGAGAAAAGAGAAAAAAATCAGAGACCATTATAAATATCATATCACACCAAAAAGGAAGGAAGTTGTCAAACCCCACATAGTTCAATTGACATAAAGTTGTGCCCCTGACTATAAAGTCCTGGGATCAATCATTACATTAATTAATTACCTTTGAAAAAAAAAAAAAAGTTCATTCTGATCCAAAATCTTTAGAGTCTGTTGTCACTGACGGACTTGAGTTTCTTCATTTACGGTGTAAATTTTGCCATCAACAACACATATCATACATCTATGAAAAATTATAATAATAGTTACTAGAAAAATTATAATAATAGTTACAATGACTTTTAATATATTTTTTTCATTCAACTGGTACGTGATCCTTGTGTTTCATTCCCTGCAAAATATCTTCTAAATCTATTTTTTTTTAAAACTAAAATGGTATTTTATTTTACATTTAAATACTTAAAATCGGTTTTTCCATCGGTAGAAGAACATGCCAATAGATGACGTTCACTCACCGACCCAAAAACTAAAACAATAACAATAATAATAATAAATTAATTAAAAAAAATAGGAATTGACCAAAAATTAGGTGATATAGGGATAAAATCGTAGGTTTGATAACAATAAAAGGGAAGAGTCGGTTTTCCCAAAAAAAAAATTAGGTTATATCGTGGATATTGCCAATATTTATCGATATTTCTTGTTCATCATTGAAATATGCGTCATATTTTTTATACATTTATCAATAACATATTAATAATTAAATTATCAAAAATATCTCTTAATTATGGGGTTGGTTTCAATTCTATTATGAACTTTAAAAAATTTACATTTTAACCATTTGAAGTTTTGATGTTTATTTAAAAACAACTCTTGAAGGTTTTTACCGATACATTCATGGATGAAAAAAGTGTGTATTTATTTATATGTTGTTTATGCAAACAAATCTAAACACACACGAAAAGTAAATTTGGAGGTCAAGAGATAAATCATAAACTAAAGAAATAAAATTCGAATTTTTAGAATTTCTTGAACATGGGTCCAAAACTCTAATTAGTTTTCTAAAAGGTTCAAAAATTCGAATTGTCCAAAATAGAAGATAACGATGTGTATGGTTCACATATATATGTCCCCTATTATTATTATTATTATTATTATTTTTTTATTATTATTATTATTATTTATTTATTTATTTATGTGTGTTTAGATTTGTTCACATAAGCAAACACAAATTTTTTCGTTTATGAATTTAACGACCAAATCTTAGAAGAGTTGTTTCGAAACAAAATTCAAACTTTAAAGATTAAAATGAAACTTTTTTCAAAGTTCGAGGTATAATTAAAATCATCTTTATAATTTAGAAGTATGTTTAATAATTTAACTCATATTAATTATTATTGTCAATCCAAAAAAAAAAAATCTTATTATTGTTGAATGATGTATTTATTTGTATTGAGATGTCTATTCATTAATGAACTAATCAATTTTTGTTCATATCTTAACATACAAATTATTTTACTATCTATTCTTATATTAACGTATGATTTAATGATATATCGGCTTAAAGGTATTGTTTAGGACTTAAATAAGTTTTATATATTGAAGGTTTTATTAAGAAATTTAAAAGAAATCACAACATTTTTTTGTGATATCTGATATTTTTTCCCCAATATTCATCAATATATATGAATATATTTGTAAATTTGAGTTATTGATGATATCAATATTGTCATGAATACTTTAATCCTTAATTTCTATATAAGATTAAATTTCATTTTCGTAGCCTCATATTTATTTTTTTGTAAGAATATTTTAATTAATGCGGAGATTGAACTCATGACCTCATAGTCAATGACACAACATGCCAATTGAGTTCGGCTCGGTTTTGAGAGGTAACATGTTCAAGATTATTCTATTGCAAAATAAAAATGTTATTATTTTTATAAGCACCATTTTTTCAAAATATTTATTTTGATTTTTGATTTTTTTTAATTATCTATTTTAGTATTTAAACTTAAAATAAAAAAATAAATAAAAAAAAAAAACTTTTGTCATTCATGTAACATAGTTTCAACTCCATACAAGGTGTTAACATGAAAATGTACTCAAACTTCATTAAATTAGAGGTGGATATTAAGGAGAACAATAGTATAGTAAAAATTTTAAAAAATTAAAAAATTAAAAATTGTTATTTTTTTTTTCTTAAATCAGAAACTAAAATAGACATTATAAAAATTTATAAATCAAAATATATATTTAAAATTCATTACCAAATAAAATTTAAATTCTTTCTTTCTTCTTCAAAAAAGACAAAGAATATGACTTAACAACCAGTTTTTTTTCCCTTCTGCATGCTTTTAGATAGGAAAGAAAAATATGTTTATTTGAAATTGATATTTACTTCATTTTGAAAAAAAATAAGAGTCACAAAAAAGAAATATCAATAAATATAAAATATGAAGACGTAACCTTAAAAATAGTTATTGTATAAACGATTCTTTTGGATTATGTGGGAGGGGATCAAAATAAATAAATAAATGAAGGATTTGGATCTCTTTTAATTTAAAAAAATCAAAGGAATCATTTTTGATCCCTTAGAACCTCATAATTTGGATATCAAGATTTTAAAATAAATTTTAATGGCTAAGTCATCATAGTTTCTTTAAAAAATTATAGATAGTTTAAATAATTCATTCAAACTATAAACTTTTCCCCGCAAACATTATCTCCGGAACATGTAACTTTTAAAGCTCGCCAAGGGGTAACTTCAAATGTTTTCTTTTCGATGGTCAAGAAAATAAACAAAAAAAAAACAAACAAACAATTTTTCTTTTTATTTTTCAACGATATTTTAATTAACGCGAAGATTGAACCCATGACCTCTTAGCCATGGACGGAACCTTATGTCAATTGAGCTAGGTTCGGTTTGACAAAAAATATGGGCCCAATTTGGGCGGTAATAATGCATTCAAATTCTTTCTAAAATTTAGGCGATAATAATGCATTTAAATTCATGCTTCGTAGTTTTTTTTTGCACAGGTGCAGGTTTTAAATCATCCATGTCCCGTGCGTGGTTTTTTGCACAGGTGTAAGATCAATCAACCACACTCTGAGCTATCTAGGTGATGCGCTCACTCACCTGTTGCACCAAGTGGTTGTTTGATAATTTTTTTGAAAATCTGTCTAGGACAGAATCAGACAAAAATCAATTTATATTCTTAAACTTTAGAAGTTGTATCAATTCTTAAACTGAAACCAAAAGCAAAGAAATGAGAGTTATGCTCAAAGTAGAGCATGACATACTATTGTGAAAGATGTATAAGTTACTTGTTCTATTATTATTTTTTTTGACATCATATAGGGTGTGGAAGGTTGAACCTAGGACTTCTTGATCACTAGTCGATACATCATGTCAGTTAAGTTATGCTATTGTTTGCAAGTTACATGTTCTTAATAAGTACTAATTTACGATCTCTATTAAAAAAATGTTATTTTTCACATTAGTAGAGTTGTAATTTATCAATTAAATTTTTAAATTTTTAATACATAATAAATTTTTAATACAATTAATTTATTTATGAATTTAATTGTTAAAATTATTAAGTTTTCCTCATTTAAGTTTTTTGAAATAAAATGAGAAGGGGTAAATGTTATATTTATGAAAGTTTAGAATTTTAATGTTGGTCACCTTTTGGAAAGTTTGAAATGTGTTTTAAGTTGAAGTCTTTGAATGGAGAGCTTTATTTAGGGTTTATTAATTAAAATTTAAAAATAAAAACAAATAAGTTTTTAATAGTTCAAAATATATGTGTCTCTTCGAGCTGCTCTTCGGGTGGATAAAGCCTCACTTGAAATTAGTTGAAGAAGGTAATTCATCATTATGACAAAAAAGATTTTTCTAGGGTCAATTTTTAAAATGTCATTTTCAAAATTTAATATCACAAATAATATATCTTCCGCTTCAAATAAATTTAGTCAATTTTTAGACCATTATTATTTCCACTAATCTTGTGCACAATTATTGATGGAATAGGATAAGCTAAAAACGAAAAATTTGAATTAAAATCATCCTAATTCAACAATAATTTGATACCTAATTTTCTTTTCTAAAGTCCAAAGATTAAATTCTCAAATTTTATTTATGGTACACTTAAAAAAAAAAAAAAAAAAAAAGCCTTCTTCATGCGGTCCTTTTTCATTGTCCGACTTGAGAAATTAATTTTTTTTAAATGTATTTAATTAATATAGAGATTGAACCCATATCCACTTAGTTAAGAGCACAACCTTATGTCAATTGAATTATGCTCGCGAGAAATTGAATTGGGACAAGGAATCCCAAGTAAATAATAATAATAATAATCTTCTTAGGACCTCATATGGAAAAAAAAAATGGGGTCATATATTATTTTTACTTACTTTAGAATAAAATGTTAATGAATTATGAAAAAATATATTTTTTTATTTTGAGTACATTGGGGGTGGGGGGATTCGAACCACAGACCTCTAGGTCATCAAGTCATACATATGTCAGCTGAGCTATGCTCGCTTTTAATACACTATTTTTTTATGGAAATAATTAGTTTTTAAAAATATTTAAATGATTTTTTTTTATTAATTGTGTGCGTGTGCTAAAATAATTCTACTATGTTTAAGACCTATTTTATGTTAGTTTAAAAGATTAAATTGTTAATTTCATGTTTATAACTGAGTATTTTATAGAATCTAGAAGATTTATTATGAAAATAAGCTATTTTGGTGCATTTTGAAGTCTTCAAGTGAAAGAAAAAGAGAAATAAGTAAAAAATACAAAGATTATATATGAATTCTATCATATTTTATCCGATTTTATCTTATCATAAATTTTATCTGATTTTATCTTATTTTATATTGGACCCATGTGAATAAAAAATATATTTCTAATTTAAATTTGAATTCTTAAATTGATTAGATTTCTAATCTAATTAAAATATGAATTTCTTATTAAATTGAGAAGAGTAATCTATAGAAAAAAAAAAAAATATATTCTTAATTTGAAATTGATTAAATTTCTAATTTAATTAAAATATGAATTTCTTATTAGATTGAGAAGAGTAGTCTATTATAAATAGACATATTGTCTTCGTTTCTAAGGGGAGTCCTCTTTGGAAGATTTAAACCCTAAATCGAACCTAAATAAAAAATAGCTGAAGAAGAGATTTGGAGCCTCGAGACTCGTGCAGATCACATCGGGAACAAGGCTTGACACCTACAAGATTTTTTCTCCTTTACCTTTGATTTTATTGTATTGTTTTATTGATTTTAAACTTTGTCTAAACATTGTTTATTAATCTAAGTTCTTCATATTGCAACGGTTATTCATGGGTTTTGTTTATTTAATGTTTATATCCTTTTATTTTATTTTATTAAAAACTAGTCCTCTCTTATTTTTCTATTAAAAACTAGACAGAGATTAATTTTATAAAAATTTATAAAAAGGGAAGAGAATTATTTGTGCTCGTGAGTAAGTTATGATTTTATTCCTGGGCTGATAACTGTATGTATGACTATTCTTAAACTAATAGATTAATTAACATAAAATCAATTCCCTAGGTAGGTTTCTCATTAATTTTAGTCCTTTAATTTTTAGTCATTTTTTTAATCTAAATAAAATTGGTTGTCAATACCTATGTTACTCAATTTGATCTAGAAAATCAATTGGACGATACTCTTACGTAAATCACTATATTAAAATTTGACCCGTACACTTGTCGGTACACAATAGAAAGTCTCGTCTAATGAGAAATTTTGACATCCCTAATCACAATTATAATTAGGTTACAATTAAATTATTGATCAATCCAAATCTAGATTAATTGGTTAAAATATATATTTTGATCAAAAGTTAGAGGGTTAAATCACTCCATTCCACTTTTGTGAAGCCCTAATTATATGATATGAGAAATCAGATTTTAAATTTAAATCTAAATTCTACTTTTCAATTTGATTATTATATGAGAGTCGTGTTTTTTTTATTTAAGATTTAAAAGTTTGATTTAGTTTAAATATATTTTAATATATGTAATTATATTGTTTATATACACGATCACATTGGATATTAAATAAATTGTGTGTTCAATATTTTTTCACATCAGATAGAGAATCTATTGTGTGCTCAATATTTTTACACGTAACTTAACGTCATTTTCCATAATGATATCACTCTACTTGACTTTACATATATCAATAATATATTTAACAATATTATAATTTTATTAAAATATTATATATTTATTAAATTTTATATATGATGACTTTTGTCATGAACTCTCTAATTGAAATGAGTGATTTTTTTTAAACAACACTAAATGGATGTCGACGTCCCACACCACATCATTCATTAATTAAATATATTTATAAAAAATTAAATTAATGAAACAATAATTATTATTATTATTATTTTAAGAATGGAAAGAAATATAATATATTTATAGAAATATAAATTCTAAAATAAATGGTATGATAATGGAGAGACTAAAAGATTGAAAGTTGCCCAAAGAACTAGAATTTGTTTATTTTACATTATGAATAAGAAAAATGTATAACCATGAAGAGAAATATAAATATCTAAACATTTCAGTGATGCTTGTGTCCCCAACTAGAACTTATTAACATATATTTGTTAAATATGTTACACGTAAAATCGCTTGAACCTAGACAAAGTGCGTTGAAGAACAAAGCCCAATTTGTTAAAAGAAACCAAGCGAAAGAGTCGACCCCGAGAGGTCGGCCCATAGAAGAATTGTTGATCTCATAGAGAGATCGACTAAAGGAAGGCGTCGACCCCTAGTAGCCAACCAAATGAGCTAGGGTTGATCCCTATTAAGGAGTCGACCTAGAGGAGAACTATTGAGATATGACCTCCATAAAGGGTATTGAGGTATATTAGAGTTGAGATATATTAGGGTTATACTTAGTCTTTAGAGAGATTTAAGGAGAGAAGATGTATTCTGGTGACTATAAATGTATTTGTTCGTATGATGATTAAATGAAAAAAATAATTGGTATCAGAGACTGGTTATTTTAGAAAAGCCCTAACAAAGCGACTAAATCCTAGGGCGGCGGCGATCGTCGACTAATTTTGAAAGAAAAATTAGAGAGAATTGCGATGAGAAATTAAAGAGATTTATGGCGGCTACAAGACGTTTTCGAGAGGTCGGAGCAATAGCGTGTACGAGAGAGATCGACGAAGGTGCGTGAGATCGAAGGGATCTGAGACGAACAAGCGGGGAACGTGGGTCTCTGATTTTGAGTGTTCAGGCGTGTCAAAAAAAAAAAAAAAAAGAGTTTTTGAATCTTCAGGTGTGAAGGGAGAGAGAAGAAAAAAAATGTGTGAGATTTGCCGAAGAGATAAAAAAAGAAAAAGAAAAAGAAAAAAACAAAAGGAATAGAGATTTTAAAGAAATCGACGACCATTATTGAGAGTTCAATGGTGGGTCATATCCAAGAGTGCAGTTCGGCGAAAATTTTCGGCGTTCGGCAATAATCGAGAGTTCGGTGAGACGTGAGGTGACCGAGAGTTCGGTGAGACGTGAGGTGACCGAGAGTTCGGTGAAACGTGAGGTGACCGAGAGTTCGGTGAAACGTGAGGTGACCGAGAGTTCGGTGAAACGTGAGGTGACCGAGAGTTCGGTGAAACGGGAGGTGATCGAGAGTTCCGACGTTCAGCAGTGACTGAGAATTTTTCTTTCAAGTTGGACATTTGAGACCTCCATGTCCAACTTGAGGGAGAGTGTTGAGATATGACCTTCTTGCTCCAACAAGAAGGAGGGTGTTGAAGTATATTAGAGTTGAGATATATTAGTGCTATACTTAGTCTTCAGAGAGATTTAAGAAGAGGAGATTTATTGTCGTGATTATAAATGTATGTGTTCGTATGATGATTAAAAGAAAAAAAAACAATAGAGATATTCATTGAATTTGACAAGAACGGTCGACCCTAGGCGATTAATGGTCAACCTCGAGGAGGGATCAACCTCACAAAGCATGGTCGATCCCTCGGGGTCGGATAGGCTATCCCTTGGTTCGACGAAGCAAGTGTGGCCGACCCAGGCCAATAAAAAATGGTCCCCTCCCAGGCGGTTACGCAGCCCTTAAAATGTTCGGGAGTTACTATCGTCATGAATACCTATTTTAATGCTAAAACGATCTAGAAAAGGCTTATAAAAGGGAAAGAAGATTAAGTGGAAAAGGTAGAAGAAGTTCTCTTCATTCACAAAAGACACTTTCTATATTCATCTCTCTCCCAATCTAACTTGAGTGTCGGAGCCCATGTGGTCAATATCACACCGGTACTAGTTCTTTCTGATCTCATTCGTATTGTAGGTCACAACTCGTTCTTCTCCAAATATCACGTTTATCGATGATACCAAAATTCAGCATCAACAAAATATATTATTTTAAACAACTTGCAGGGAACATGACCATAATTCAAAGGTTAAATCATTATTCTCGTCCGATATTCAAAACTCCACTTACACATCTGTCTATTTTTTGCCAACATTTTATAGCTCAAATATTACTTAAATAAATATTATTGTTCCTTGTACTTCTAATGGAGTAATAATGATAACATGTTACCTTTCAAAAAAAATAAAAAATATAAATAAATAAAAAATAAAAAATAAAAAATAATAATAATAATAATAATAATAATAATAATAATAATAATAATAAAATAAATAATAATAATAATAATAATAATAATATTTGCTAAAAAAAACAATAATAATAATAAAGCAAAACTTACTTTTGGCTACATGTATCTTTTGCAGCTCAGCCACATGTCACAACTTGATTGATTGAATATTTATATTATTTTTTAATTAAAAAGTCTTTTCACGCGGGTTACTTAAATTTGTTTTTTTGTCCGTGACTTTCCCTTTTCTTCCTCATCCGATAAACAACTTCTCATATTTTCTCTCTCTCTTTCCTTCACTTCCATGTGCACTGAGTTTTCAATTTCATCTCTCACTCTCTCTTCCTTTCCTTGCAATAAGTACCTTTTTTTTCTCTTTTTGATTAACTATTTTTTAACACAGTCAAGTTCAAGTTCCTCAAATTTGCAATACTCTAAAGAATTTCTCCAATTTTTTTTGGAGATTTTTATTAGAAAAATAAAATCCAACCTACATTTTCCTATACCAACCTCTCTCTAGGGGAAGTCTTTTGAAGAAATTGATTATTGAAAATGAATCCAACCGTGAAATTTTCCACTATTTCCTTCACTTCCTCTAAAAACCCACTTGCAAATTTATGCCTATATAACACTCAGTCCTCCAAATTTCAAATAACTTCAATTGAAATTCCATGGCCTAAGTTTGGAGGGTAGAGAAATGAAGAGAGAGATGAAGAGAGAGAAAGTAGGAGGAGTTGAAATTTCATGGCCTAAGTTTGGAGTGCACAGAAATGAAGAGAGAGAAAGTAAGAGGGATTGTTAATTGGATGAAAAGTAAACGACGTGTAATTTTTTATTATTATTTAAAATGATTTAAATATTTAACCAATCAAATAAGGATAGGTGGCGCCGGCTGACTGCAAAAGATACTTGTAGCCCCAGACTACAAGCAAATTTTACTCATAATAATATTCGAAGGAGAATAATCATCGAGCTATTTCTCTCTAGAAAAAAATAAAAAAGAAAAAAACTACAATTAGCGCTTACCCTTGGAATTAATGGGCTGACCGTAGAAAATATGGGCCGGGCTTCCGTATACAGGCTCAGGAATTCTGCGGCCCAATCGTGAAATTTGGGCTGGGCTGTAAGAGGCCGTGGTTGCGTGGCGGAAATTTTCGAATGAGATTATTGCCATAATGAGCAAATTAGAGAAAAAAAAACATTTTAGAACATTCTTTTTTTGTCTTTCAAATTAATGGGTATTGGGTACAGAAAAAAATTATGTTACAGAAAATAAATTTTATGAAATAAAATTTACATAAAATTTATTGGTTAATTATTTTCATCAATGTTCTTTTCATATTACTAATTGTTGATACTTGATACTGAAATTTGGTAGTAAACTTGATTTGATTAGTGAAACGAGTTTAACTTTACAATACTGAAAAAGAAATGGAGGGACTAGGATCAATGGGGGCTTTCCACACCGCCTTTGACGCTCAAGAAACAGAGAGAGGAAGAGAGTTGAATATGAAAAATGTATGAATTATGAAATTCGAATAATATCAAAATGCTTACCAAATAAGTTAAAGATTCTTTCCTTATATAGGAATCCTTAGATGACCGTTTGGAGCTAAGTGTCTTCTTTCTTTCGGTCGAGTGTCTTCTTTCTTTCGGTCGAGTCAACCCCAGGAGGGGGGTCGACCTTCATGGTTGGTCGTCATCCACAACCTGGTAAAGTATACAAACGGACACACCTCAACCCATTACTATCTTTCAAAAAATGGAAAAAAAAACAAAACAGAACGGGGTCGTCATCCACAACCTGGTAAAGTATATAAACGGACACACCTCAACCCATTACTACAGCAAGTGTAATCGGAATGATATTATTTCCTAAAAATAGCCAACAACCAGTCATCTGCCCACCCTACAATTTAGAGCCAATCAACCACAGACAAACAAAATCTGGTCTTCAATTATTTAATTTCAAAATTAATTAATTGTAAATCTTGGAGGTAAACCGAATCCCTCAAAAAATGGGTCACCCGACTATCTTTCAAAATCTTCAATCTTAAACCATACCCACAATTATTTCAGCGAATTCGAAATTAGAATATTCAAATTCTTGAAATCTTAAACTGTAGATTTTGATACCTAGATGCCCCATAACAAAACTAACACGAACCTCCTAGTTTTTCGTTTAGAAACAAGAGGCCAAAAAGAAATGGGAGAGATGACAACCACTTACCAACTGTATGGAAGCTGCTGGAGGAAGGTAAGATAGACCCGCGTTGAGTTTTGGATGCGTCACTCCTGCCAACACTTCGATGGTGGGTGGCCAGAACGCAACGTAGAATGACCGAGGTCTTTTGCGCTAGATGTTTGTGTATGCGTTTCCGGAGAGATGAATCGCCTTGGTGGAGGGATGGTATACAAGTTGTAGCATAAATGGTGGAGTGTTGAAGGGGGTTAGTGATTTGAATTCCACAAATCCATCATTACAATTGCCTTGGAAAAACGCTCATGCAGTCATCATTCTTCTAAACATGCAGCATTTACTGATACCATCACACCCATGGCCTACGGTGGTTGGTCAAACCTCTGCTGCTCTTTTAATATGTTGCATATCGCCTTGTATACACCTGAATGTGGCAGATTCATTTGTACCAACATTGAATTCATTTTCGTACGTTAAGTGTATAACCATGTAACTGTGATTGGTTAGTTGTCAATTATTTTTTTTCCCCTTTTAACGTCTGTGTTAACTTCCCATCCCTTACTTCCCTCTCTTCCTCCCAACAATTTTCCTCCCAACAATTTTCAATTTTGCAGCATCATTCTATTCAATTTCTAAATTGTAGAAAATTTTAGAAGGATAATTTTGTCCACCGTGTAGATTAAATTACTAAATATAGAATTTAGACATTAATTCAAAAAAAAAAGTGTGTTGGACATTTTTTATGTTAGTCTCTCATGTTTTAGACATTCTTCTTGTTACCCCAAATTTTATTCTCACGACACTTTGTTCAAAATGTTGGACTAGACAATTAGAGTAATTTGTATGGTATATGGTTCCATAGTCAAATCAAATAAAGACTTTGGCAGAAGGAGATACATGGTGGGTTATGTACATCAAATTAAAAGTTCACTTGTTTTAATCCTCTTACTTCTAATTTATATCTTTATCAAAAAAGTAAAATTTGAAAAATAAAGATGGAATAAGGTTGAGGTAGGAGAAATGCTTTCCTCATCCACATTCTTGAGAATTACTAACTTTTCTTTTAAAAAAAAAAAAAAAAAAAACTTCTCTCTCCCATCCCTATTTTAAACAAGAGACTTATCAGCTCATTTTTTTTTTTTTTTTTTTTTTTGAGAATATTGGGGTGGGAGATTCGAACCACAGACCTCTTGGTCAACAACACATATGTCCGCTGAGCCATGCTCGCTTTGGCTTACCTGCATCCTACGTTAGTTAGAAAGTTGCTGGAAAATTATTGGGTTATATAAATAAATAACAGTCTTATTTAAAATATATATATATATATATATATATATATATATATATATATATATATATTTATATATTTTATAGATTGAATCTTAAAGTAAAACCACATGAAGTTCGGAAAAGACCAATGGTCTCTAATAATAGAATATATTAGTTGACATGAGCATAATTCTATGTGTTTAAGAAATTATAGAACATGTTTGAGAGTGATGGTTGAATTAGTGATTTGAGTATAATTAATTTTGTAAAATTGATTTTCATATAACTATTTTCATGTTTAGTTGAACTGATTTTCATAAAATGAGAAGGAATTTTGAATTATTCATGTTTTGTTTCAAAATTGATTTTAAAATTTGTTAAATTACTAGAAAGGCATTAATTAAAAATATTATTTAACTAATGACTAACCAATTTATCTTCTCATATAATACTTCAAGGCAAAAAAATTCTAAAAATTTCTCGCTTTTTCGTTTTCCTATGTCGCTCGGGGTAGGATTCTTCTTGTTTACATTGATCATATCCCCTGAAGCCTCATCATAATCCTAGATAACAATGTTTGAATTCCAACCTTCAAAATTCATCACCCAAATCTGAAAAGAAGATCCTTCCTGCCATGCATCCGGGTAATTAACACTACAACAATTCAGAGATTTTTCGACGCAAAAATGCGTTGGATAAAGTCATTCTTGACACGCGCATTGAAAAAAGGGTGTCGGAAAATATGGCGTCGGGTAAAGTAGTCTAAACCGACGCACTGTATGCGTTAGGTAGATTTTAACCAACACACCATATACATTGGGATATATATTTGTCGCAATGACGGGCAGTGCCCGTCATCTATAGTTCAAAAAAATTTTCTCAATTTTTTTCTTAAATCGAAGGGTAAATTTGTATTTTCACATTTGAATAGAATGAAGGCAAATTTAAGTGGTGATTACGGGTTCATCACCTCAACCAAAATCATCTATTAACTAATGATTTAATAATCAATTTTCAATTTAGCTAAAATCAATTTTGTCTTTTCTCAAACATATTTATTTTAAACGGGAGTGATTTTAGCAATAGAAAAATTGATTTTGATCATGTCAAAATCACTCCCAAACATTTTCCAAAACCCACCATTTAGGTTTGTGATGTTATATTCTTTATATATATAAAAAAAAAAAATCAATTTTAATATATCCATGAAAAAAAAAAATTAGAAGAGAAAGAAGACAACCATTTATCCTTTTTTTTTTCCTCCACACAACCGAAAGTAGAATATTGGTATTTGGTAAAAAGAAATAATAAAAAGTTCCCAAACAACTTTGAGTAGCAAGTCATTAGTCTAATCTAATTGCATTAACAAATGCATTTAACTTATTAATTAATTTATTTGTTTTTCCATTAGGGAACCACAAGACGACGTCATTCCATTCTATCTTTGGAAAATTCTAACAAGTCATTGTTCATAAAATATTTTGAGACATTTAAAAAAAAGAATATATATATTTGAATGGACATTATTATCTCTTTCTGAGCCTATTGTCTTCAATTTTCAAAAGCAAACTGCTTTTTAGGTTTATCTCTTTTCACATCATGTTCGAAATAAGGATTTTAATATACTAAAATGAACTTTTTTAAGTGAAATTGTCGAAAATTTTATAACAATTTTTTCTTTAGAAAAAAGGAAATTTGTGTGTGGAAAGTATGTTTTATGTTTTTGGTACAGGACGATGTTATTTTTGAAATGATAATAATAATTATACACGTTCAATTTTTATTTGGTTAGTATGAAGATGGTTAAAGTCTTTGGACCTCCTTTGCAGGCCTTCGAATGGGATGTGCATGCAGCAATCTGTCCCAGGTCGATCCACAAAGAATAAGAGAAACGATGTGGAACTAGAACCGACATGCTCTGATGCTTAAGTTAATAAGTTTGGTGAGCTTAAATAAAGTTTTAACTTTTGTTGCATACCTCAATATGAAGAATCATGCTTCATATTTATAGGATAGTTGGACGTTGGTCTTCGTGTGCTTAGTCCAGCATTCTATGGGCTTCTTGGAGGCCAGTCTTGCCTGGTCGGCTTGGTAGAGCGACCTCATGATTAAACTGCGCTTCTTCGGATAAATGGATCCATGGGCTTCTTGGAGGCCGAAGTGGGCTCTTGGGAGTCGTCTACATGGCCAAACTAAGGTGTCGACAATGGGGATGAGTTGGGGAGCTGGTCACCTGGTCGAGTTGAGGACTCACCGGGCTTAGGTGTTGGTCATCTGGCCAAGCTGAAGAGTTGGTCATCTGGATGAGTTGAGGAGCTAAGGGTTGGACGAGTTGAAGAGTTAGTCATCTGGATGAAGTGCCTAGCCATGGAGCGTGGGCATGATGGGCTTAAGTGGATTTCACCTAATAACAAATAGTAATTGCTTTATAGGACTTGCACATAGAAATGATGAATCTTATTTATTATCTTTTATCGTTCACTCTCATTATTGTTTTTCATTTTGGTTGCTTTGAAAGTAGTTCTTGATTCAATTTTATTCACTCGAATTATCGATGTTTTTTTTTTCTTCATTAAATGAAATGACATCTTCTGAAGATTCTAGCTATTCTTAATATGATATTGAGATAGTTTGTCCAACCCATGTATAACTTATAACTTTATGTAGTTCTTTGTAACGTTGTAAGTCTTATTTAACTCCTATCTCCCAGTTTCACAATCCAAGTTGTAGCATAGTAGACATTGAATATAAAAAATCTATTATTGGATAGATACCTTTAGTTGCTAATCATTTTTTTTTTTTTTTTTTTTTTTTTTTAATTTGAGTTCATGTACCATGATTTAATAGTATTTTATAAAGTTAAAATTTTAATGTAAATAGAAAACAACAACAAAAATATTAATAATCTTTTTTCAAACAACCAAGGCTCCATATTTGGGATTCATTTTGGGAGCATTTTCAAAGTTATTATACTATAATTTTTGTGTTTTATAAAATTCAGTGTGAATGAATCTATTTAAAATTATTTTTTTAAATAAATGTATTTTTTTTTTTTTTGCAAAGGTATTTAATTAATTTAGGGTGGAGAATTGAACTTCTGACATTTTTTTCGATGGTACAACTTTATGTCAATTGAACTAGGTTCGGTTTGACACAAACATGAATTCTTGAGGAATCGATCACTTCTTGCTAATAATTTTTAAATTTATACTCCAACAAATTTAAGTTTTAAGTTTTAATTCATATATAACAAAATTAAAACTATTTTCCAGTTTTTCAAATTGATTATAGCACAATAACAATTGTGTTTTAAGTATTTAAACTCGACAAATTAAAACAACATAATTAGAAAATTTATATGGTTGAAAATATAGTTTCATCAAATTATGAGAACGTTAGCTAGTCAGAAATCTTTGAAAAAAAAAAGTTGGGAACTCAATTAATAGTAATTTTAATTGCACCACTTATTCAAGTAAAAAAAAAAATTGTAATAAAACTTTTCATGTGAAATAAGATAATTGTCTAAAAGTCCTTGGACCTTTTTTTTTTTTTTTTTTTAATATATATTTGACTAAGACATCTTTCAAAACAAAACTTGTCATTTTAGATAGACAACTTTCTATTTTATCAATCATTTTATTTTTAATAATACCCCTTATATCAAAACCTAACTTTAAAAATAATATCTCAACTTATTATTATTATTATTTTTTTTTACAACAAATTAGTTGAGAGATTAAACCTACGACTTTATGGTCACTAGACTCAGTTGAGTTATGTTCTGGGTTAATCTCAACTTATTTTCTTCCCCTAGTAGAGACACATTATCTTAATTAAAAAGAAAACGATATTACTTTTTAGTATATCCATTTTTCATTATAGTGAACCAAAAAAAAAACATCTCAAACAAACCACACTTTAATTGCTCCAAATTTCGTAGACCAAAATTACAATCACCAATTACCCAATGTTTTCCACTACCCCATTATTATTTCCAATGTGTGAAATCAAACCATTACCTTCCCTTTGGTCTCCCCCCAAATCATGTCTAAGACATCACTATTTATGCCCACAATTTAAAAATAAATCCAAACATACATTTTATTTCAAAACTACAAATTTTTTTTTTTCTTTCTAATTTTTAAAAATAAAAAATTAATTAGTTATCAAAGGAGATTTTAGGTGTCATTCGTTATTCTCCAACCATATCAATGAAATATTATAATCTTGGACCACATTTGAATTTAGATTATAGGGAGTCCCCTACTTTATTAAGTTGTTATAATTTGATGTAGAGATAAATCTTTAACATTGAATAAATAATTTTGTTTTACATACTTAAAATATATTAAAGGCGTCGTATATATCGGGATCTACCCGTGCGTATATATCGGGATCTACCCGTCTACCCCGTAAATCTCGTTGTATATGGTTGTATATACTATGACTATATCTTCAAGTCAACACTTTAATTTCTATATTAAGCTTTCTGTTTCCTAGAATAAAGGTGTGGTTAGTCTTCCCTACAAAATCGGAGTTGTATGACTGTATATATACTCATGGCTTTGGCCATTCTCAATAACAGAAAATATCTGAATATCTGTTTCACAAAACTCTTTATGGTATCAGAGCCACTCCAAGATAGGAGACGGCGACGACCATTTTCTCATTCTTGAACGATTGAATGGTTGATCCTTCACCACAAAATTTGACGATCGTCATCCCGATGGCAGGTGATGGAATCCCCAAACCTCTTGACTCCACATCACCATACTATCTCCATCCCTCTGACGGATCGCATATCACAATTTGTCCTATTGTGTTATGCGGTGAGAATTATAACCAATGGGTTCGTTCAATACGAAATAATTTTCGTGCGAAAAACAAACTCGGTTTTTTTGAAGGAAAGCTAACCAAACCAGCAGTAGGAACGCCAGAAGCATCTTTATGGGTACAAGTTAGTTCCACTCTTGTGGGGTGGATTCATAATACCCTTGATCCAGTTCTACGCTTCTCCATTCCGCAACCAGACGATGTGAAAGATATGTGGGAAGATATCCGACAACGATTCTCGATAGGCAATGGTCCGAGAATTCATGAGTTAAAAACTCTTTTTGGTACGTGCAAACAGCGCGGGCAGCCTGTAGTCAATTACTACAACGAACTAAGGAAAATATGGGATGAACTTGCGAGATATTCGAGTGTTCCGACGTGCACTTGTGATGCTGCCACTATTCTTGCTACAGAAAAGGAAAACGAAAAGGTACAAGCTTTTCTTGTTGGTTTGGACTCAACTCTTTATGGAACTGTCGTTTCAAACATTTTAATGTTGGATCCTTTGTCGAGCCTTAACACGGTTTTTGCTAAAATCATGACTGAAAAATGACGCCACACTCTCGCTCGGTCTCATGAAACCAATCCCGATGTTGTCGGTTTCATGACACAAAGCGTTGCTCGAGGGAGAAATGATAGACCTCGAACCAATAGTGTTTGCTCACATTGCTCGAAGTCTGGACATGAACAAGACAACTGCTTTGAACGAATCGGGTACCCGAAATGGTGGTTTACTGAGAGCCGCAATAATGCGGTGCAAGGTAGAGGCAGGGGCAGATCCGGTCGAGGGGAAAAGAAAATTTTTGCCAGAGGAGGTCGTGGCCCGATAGCACATGCGGCGACCACCTCGCAGCTTGCTGGTGAATATGTGTATGTCCAAGATTCAGATCGGCGTGGTATTCTCAGTCTCTCGGATGATCAGTGGACTACTCTTATGCACATGCTCAACAATTCAAAAGGGCAGCCCTCTTCACATGATAAGTTGAATGGTAAGTGTGATTCTACCGAATGGATCATCTATACAGGCTGCTCGAATCACATGACTGGTAATGCTAAATTATTTAGCCAATTGTGTGATGTTTCTCCTACTTCTGTTGGTCTGCCGAATGGTAAACGAACTTTTACTACCAAGGAAGACACAATAACTTTGAATAATTATATGGTGCTCCGTCATGTACTATATGTTCCAGATCTCACTTGTAACTTGGTGTCTGTGTCTCACTTGCTTGCTGATCAATCATATTTTATCACTTTTACTGATAAGCTTTGCATCATACAGGACCGTGTCTTGAGGACTTTGATTGGAGCGGGTGAACAATGTGACGGGGTTTATTGGTTTCGACATTTGCGACAACATCAAGCTTATCGAGCGATTGTGGGAGATAAAAGAGAATTGTGGCATCGACGGTTGGGTCATCCTTCTCGAAAAGTAGACTTTATTTTGCCAGATACTATTAGAACTCCAGGAAATAAGGATGTTGATGTTATCCATGAATCTTGTGAAATTTGTTTACGAGCTAAGCAAACTAGAAGCATGTTTTCTCTGAGTAATAATAGAGCAACAAATGTTTTTTTATTTAATCCACTGTGATATATGAGGTCCGTATTCTTTGTCTGCTAGTAGTGGTGCTCGTTATTTCTTAACTATTGTCGATGATTATTCTCGAGCTGTATGGATATATTTGATGACTGTCAAAGCTGAGGTATCACAACTTCTTAAGGATTTTTGTCGCATGGTTAAAACTCAATTTGATAAGCATGTTAGGATTCTTCGAAGTGATAATGGGAAAAAATTTACATGCCTTCATCGTTTTTATGCTGATCATGGTATTCTCCATCAAACCTCTTGCGTTGATACACCGCAACAAAATGGGCGTGTAGAAAGTAAACATAGGCATATTCTTAATGTGGCTAGGGCATTACTTTTTCAAGCCAATCTACCTATTTCTTTTAGGGGGGAGAGTATTCTGACAGCCGCCTATGTCATCAACCGCACCCCTACTCCATTACTCAATAATAAAACACCCCACGAAATTCTTTTTGCATCACCTCCTAAGTATGATGTCCTTCGTGT
The DNA here is from genome assembly GCA_028017165.1 of Herpetospermum pedunculosum. Classification (NCBI taxonomy): domain Eukaryota; kingdom Viridiplantae; phylum Streptophyta; class Magnoliopsida; order Cucurbitales; family Cucurbitaceae; genus Herpetospermum; species Herpetospermum pedunculosum. The sequence goes on from CM051525.1 coordinate 60,615,469, forward strand.
CTTTGGATGTCTTTGTTTTGCCAAAAATCAGCCTCGTATAAAGGACAAGTTTGGCTCTCGTTCTCGACGATGTGTGTTTGTGGGGTATTCGTTTGGTAAAAAGGGATGGCGTTTGTATGACTTAGAAGAAAAGGTATTCTTTATATCACGAGATGTTGTATTTTGTGAACAAAAATTTCCTTTCTCCGAAGATGTCTCCTTGCATAATGTTGATAATCCATCTGAAAATACGAAGTATTATGACAGTGTTGCTTTTCTTGAGTATATTGTCTTACCATATGGGAGTAAGGATGCCTCGGGCATTGCCGAAGATATAGAAATGGAAAATGTTGAGTCCTTGGGTATGGCAGCAGATATACCTCGGGGGAATGCTGAGTCTTCGCGTATGTCACAAGATATACCACTGACTATACCAGTATGTACACCACCTGCAGTTAGTGACTTGGATACTGGACATGTAGTACCTACGGTTGAACCTGTTGTGCCTGAAACTGGTCGAGGTCATCGACTAAAGAAACCCTCTTGTAGACTCAAGGGTTTCATCACCAACACCGTCCGTGTTACCAAACCCGTCACATCACATGTTCATGATTCATCAAAGTCCTCAGGTACTCCTTTTCCTATTGCTTATTACCTAAATTGTGATAAATTTTCTGCAAAACACACCCATTTTTTGGCAGCAATTACTACAGGAACTGAACCTACCTCCTTTAAAGAGGCTGTTAAGGATCCAGGTTGGCGAAAGACTATGCAAGATGAAATAGATGCACTTGAAAGGAATAAGACTTGGACTCTGGAGGATCTTCCACCTGGAAAGAAAGCAATTGGTTGTAAGTGGGTTTATAAAATAAAATATCGATCTGATGGTGCGATTGAACGATTAAAAGGGCGTCTCGTTGTATATGGCAATCGTCAGATTGCTGGACTCGACTTTAATGAAACATTTGCTCCGGTAGCAAAAATGGTCACGATTCGCACATGTCTGGCTATTGCAGTGGCACGAAAGTGGGAGCTTCACCAGATGGATGTACATAATGCTTTTCTACACGGAGATCTTGTCGAGGAGGTATATATGCGACTCCCTCCTGGTTTTAACTCCGGTGCCCCTGACAAAGTATGTCGATTGCGTAAGTCATTGTATGGACTTCGACAGGCGCCTCAGAATTGGTTTGCTAAGCTCTCGACGGCCCTAAAAGAGATTGGTTTTACACAATCTTATGCTGATTACTCATTGTTTAATTATTCCAAGGATGGTGTTGTTTTACATGTTCTTGTATATGTCGATGACCTTATCATTACAGGTTCTTCTTCTTTGGCAATTACAAAATTCAAGCAACAACTCAGCGAGAGATTTCATATGAAAGACTTGGGCATACTCAAGTATTTCCTTGGGATAGATGTAGCACGTGGGAAGGGCAGTTTGTTTCTTTCCCAACGCAAATATGTTCTTGACATTATCAGTGAAGCGGGCTTGCTTGGAGCACGCCCTGTATCTACACCAATGGAGTAGAATCATCTTGCCACAATCAATGATGCCAACATTGATGATCCAGAGAAGTATCGACGGCTTGTAGGTCGCCTTATATACCTGACGATTACACGACCTGAACTCTGTTACTCTGTGCATATACTAGCTCAGTTCATGGGTGATCCTCGTGTTGAACATTGGGATGCAGCTTTGAGAGTTTTGCGGTATTTGAAAGGTTGTCCTGGTTAGGGCATTTTGCTTCGAGAAGAGAATGACCTTCAACTATATGCTTTTTGTGATAGTGATTGGACGAGTTGTCCACTAACACGAAAATCATTGATAGGTTACATGGTTTTATTAGGTTCTTCTCCTGTGTCTTGAAAAACGAAAAATTAACCAACTATTTCTCGTTCTTCGGCGGAGGCCGAGTATCGATCTATGGCCACTACTACATGTGAGTTAAAATGGTTGAAATCCCTTTTGGCTTGTTTTGGGATACAACATGTGCGTCCCATGAAATTATTTTGTGATAGTCAAGCCGCTTTTTATATAGCGGCCAATCCGGTTTTCCATGAACGAACGAAACATATTGAAATCGATTGCCACTTTGTTCGTGATGTTGTGCAAGATGGTACGATTTCTACGTCTCATGTTCGGACGGGTGCACAACTGGCAGATTTTTTAACCAAAGCCCTTGGTAAAACACAATTTTCACTTCTTCTTCGCAAGTTGGGCATCTGTAATCTCCATGCTCCAACTTGAGGGGGAGTATTAAAGGCGTCGTATATATCGGGATCTACCCGTGCGTATTTATCGGGGTCTACCCGTCTACCCCGTAAATCTCGCTGTATATGGTTGTATATGAAAGAATTTCGGCATGCATAGCGGAAGCATCGTTGGATCTAAGTACTCTTATTTTGTTAATTTAAAAAGAAAAATCATGTAATTTGAAAATCAAAGACAATAATTTAGAAGTTACCTTTGAAGTTCAAATTCTTCTTGATTCCAAACTCGATCTTCGAACGTAACGGTCACGAACCACCACGAGAGTCTTCCCGACTATTCTCCGGCCTTAGAACGGGATTGTGGGATCCTTTGAGTGACTAATTTAAAAGAGAATTGAAGATGGAATTGGAGAGAATGGTAGAGAAATTGTCTTTACAATTTCTCAAAGTTCATCAAAATTCCAAGAAGAAGTCAATCTCATTAACCCTTTGTATATATAGAAGACTACATGCAAAAACATGCAAAATTGAGTTAACAATAGGATGCCATGTAGAATCCACTCAATTTAGTGGGATTAGTGGCTTGAGGTGGGATGAACACTTAGCAAAAAAAGTTTGACTCATAAAACCACCAACAAATGGTTTTTCCCACTAACTCAAGAATTGGATTTTTCCACTAACTTAAGAATTGGATTTTTCCACTCACTTTAGTCATCAAAATGACTCTTGACTTTCAAGGTTTAGTGGAGTCAACATTTGACTTTTGACTTTCAAAGTTGTAGTCAATTGTCTTAAATTTGACTTTTGACTAACTTTGATCAAATTAATTCAATTTAAAAATTAATTCAAATAATTAATTTTAAATCAAATTAAATTAATATTAAATAATTAATTAAACAATTTAATTAATTCAAATTTAATATCCAATAAATCCAACACTAATCCCGATCATTCCCGATATACATGATTATGAATCCATATTCATATTTTCGATAATTAAATCTTATTTAAATATCACCATCTCTCTCTATTGTTCAATTCGCAATTGAACGTTATGTCGTTAAATATATCACATATATTTAACGTTAATTCCCTAATTCGAATTCGAACACTTCGAATTCACTCGTCACAATGTTCTAAGGTTTAGTCCGATATGAGCTAGCAGGGGGACCTCATGGACCTACAGATCATGAGCTCCAACGATCCGAGATTAACTGATTAAACTCTTTAACCTAGTTAATCAACATTCGTTAACTATCAGGACATTCCACTATAGCCTAGTAGTTGCATTCTCCTCACTGTAGATATATTTATGTCCACTCGATATAACCATGATTAGTAAGTTGACCCTTCACAGGTTGTTCGTAATTTACGGTCGGGTCAAATATCTGTTTTACCCCCGTAATTACATCTTGCTCCTTAAGTCCCACTGATCCTCTAATGAACAATTGGTTTGTGATCCAATCACTAAACCGATTGGTATGTGATCTAATCACTATACCGAGTCCCTCTCGGGCCAATGAGAAGGTGGGGCCCCTTGTTCAAGACCTGGAGTCAGCACTTAAGGGAACAACCTATCTACTATCCCTAGAGACGGGTAGGAGTGAATTCCATCTTGCACCCTATGTCCCCAGCTATCTATCCGGTCTTACCCCTGAAATGGGAGGCATATTGAGTCGGCGCTGTTGAACCACTCTCACCCATGCAGATCTAAGGATAATCCTGAATAAACAGGAGTTCATAGTTAGCTCAGGATTAAGGTCAAGTTACCTAGGTCATCGTTTTGAAATAGTCAGTCTTTAAAACAGTAAACAGCGTTATAAAGTAAGAGTGACTTATTTCGCGGTCCGGTCTAATGCAAACTCTTTGCATAGGACGCCCCCATTCACATGTCTCCACATGAACGATTCAGGATCACATCGTTTGTACTAAATACAAAATGGGCCGCATCCAATAGTGTCCCCAAGATAAGGTATCCAGCCTTATCCGTATACTATAGACCGTTTTGGCTATTTACTCGAACTTGATCCACTTTTATGTCTCCACATAAAGTTCAAGTATTCATGTTATAGCCATGGATCTTAGTTTATTGGATTTAGGGTTTTCTAAAATGAAATAAGCAATTCACATATTCAATAATAACTTTATTGAATAAACCTCAATAACACTTTATTGGTAATAAAATATGTTTATCGTTTACAAACCACGAGTTTTAGGACATAAAACCCAACAAACTCCCACTTGGACTAAAACTCCAGTGGTAATAAATATATATCCATATATATACATAATGTTGAGTTTTTCAAAATGAGAAATAAATACAATAAACTAGGGCATCACATACCCATAGTTTTCTCCCACTTGCCCTAGATTATACATCCTGTAGTCCTAGTCTCACTAGGTGACCCTCAAACACTTTAGCCGTGAGAGCCTTTGTAAATGGATCAGCAATGTTGTCCTCAGAGGCTATTTGTTTCACAATAACGTCTCCTCGTTGGACGATCTCTCGAATGAGATGATATTTTCGCTCAATATGTTTCCCGCGTTTATGGCTCCTTGGCTCTTTTGAATTTGCAACTGCTCCACTGTTATCACAAAAGAGAGTGATAGGCAGATGCATATTTGGAACAACTTCCAAATCGTTCAAAAACTTTCTAAGCCACACAGCTTCTTTTGCTGCTTCACAGGCAGCTACGTATTCTGCTTCCATAGTGGAGTCAGCAACACAACTTTGCTTGATACTCCGCCATACTACAGCTCCTCCATTTAGAGTGAACACTGATCCCGATGTTGATTTTCTCGAATCTTTATCCGACTGGAAATCAGAATCAGTGTATCCTGTAAGAATCAGATCCTTACCTTTATACACGAGCATGTAATCCCTCGTTCTCCTAAGATACTTGAGGATATTCTTAATGGTTGTCCAATGTATAAGTCCAGGATTGGACTGAAACCTGCTGACAACACCTACTGCATAGCATATGTCGGGTCGTGTACACAACATAGCATACATCAGACTTCCAACTGCCGATGCATAGGGAATGCGTCTCATATCCTCAATTTCTTGAGGTGTCTTAGGACATTGTTCCTTCGACAAGTGAATTCCATGCCTGAAGGGTAGCAAACCCCTCTTGGAATTCTGCATTTTATATCTTGACAACATCTTGTCAATATAGGATGCTTGAGACATGGCTAATGTTCTATTCTTGCGGTTCCGAACTATTTGGATCCCAAGAATATATTGAGCTTCTCCCAAATCTTTCATTTGGAATTGAGTTGCTAGCCATTTCTTGACGTCAGTCAGGCATCTTACATCATTCCCAATGAGTAAGATATCATCGACATATAATACGAGGAATGCTACAGATGTTTTGACAATGTTCTTGTAAACACAAGGTTCGTCAATGTTTTGTTCAAAACCATAAGATTTGATCGCAGTATCAAACCTTATATTCCAGCATCTAGATGCTTGTTTCAACCCATAAATGGATCGTTTAAGCTTACAAACTTTTTGTTCTTGATGTTGTATTATAAACCCCTCTGGTTGAGACATATAGATACTCTCTTCAAGATTGCCATTCAGAAAGGCTGTCTTGACATCCATTTGCCAAATCTCATAGTCATAATATGTGGCAATGGACAAGAGTATTCTAATTGATTTTAACATGACAACAGGAGAGAAGGTTTCATCATAGTCTACCCCCTCTCTCTGGGTATAACCCTTTGTCACTAATCGAGCTTTAAAGGTCTGTACCTTACCAGCTTGGTCTCGTTTCCTTTTGTAGATCCATTTACAACCAATAGGTTTTACCCCATCTGGTTGATCTACAAGTTCCCAGACGGAATTGAAGTACATCGACTCCATTTCGAGGTCCATGGCTTTGATCCATTGATCTTTGTCAACATCATTCATTGCCTGTTTATAGGTCAATGGATCCTCTATTCCATCATCTGGTATGATGATTTGAGTTTCTACTAAACCCATGTAACGGTCAGGTTGTTGCACAACTCTCCCACTATGTCGAGGCACTCTCAACTCTTGAGATGGATGTGAGTAATCAGAAGTATTAGCTCCATCAACAACTCTTGTTGAGGGTCCAATCTCATCAACAACTCTTGTTGATCTATCTGTAGCTTCTTTAGAAATTTCACGCAATACTAGTTTACTGCGAGGTTGATGATCTCTCATGTGATCTTCTTCGAGAAAAGTAGCATTTGTCGATACAAATACTTTATTTTCTTCTGGATCAAAGAAGTATCCAGCTTTCGATTCTTTTGGGTAGCCTATGAATAAACATACTTTTGAACGACGTTCCAATTTCTTAGGGTTTTGCACCAACACATGTGTCGGGCATCCCCAGATCCTGAAGTGACGTAAACTAGTTTTACGCCCTCTCCATAACTCATAAGGTGTTCCAGTAACACTTTTAGAGGGAACATTGTTCAAAATGTAGGCAGCAGTCTCTACTGCATATCCCCAAAACGAATCAGGCAAATGAGCATAGCTCATCATCGATCGAACCATGTCTAACAAGGTTCTGTTTCTTCTCTCCGATACACCGTTTTGCTGTGGCGTACTAGGTGCAGAGAGTTGTGACTGGATTCCATGTTCTATCAAATAGTCCTGGAATCTTAGGTCCATGTACTCTCCACCTCGATCTGATCGAAGTGTCTTAATTGTTTTACCTAATAAGTTTTCAACTTCTGCCTTATACTCCTTGAACTTTTCAAGAGCTTCGGACTTATGATGTATTAGGTAAACATAACCGTACCTTGAATAGTCATCTATGAAACTGATGAAATATTCATATCCTCCTCGTGCTTTGACATTCATTGGTCCACAAAGGTCCGAATGCACGAGTTCTAAGGATTCTTTGGCTCTAAGACCTTTTCCAGTAAAAGATCTTTTCGTCATTTTCCCCTCAAGACAAGACTCACATGCTGGTAAAGAGTTGTCTTCTAACTGGCTTAGATGACCATTCTTAACCAATCTCTCAATCCTATTGAGATTAATGTGGCCAAGTCTTAAGTGCCAAAGATATGTACTTGAAGAAACTTTTTGCCTTTTGTTTCGCGTCTCAGCCGTTTTAAACATCTCGATATTTAAAATAGCTTTTGCTCTGGTCGGTTTTAACTTATATAAGTTGTTTTCTAGTTTTGCAGAACAAATAGGAATACCTCTTTTGGTAATGAACACTTCATTAATTTCAAAAGATACTTTATACAATTGTTCTAAAAAACAAGAGATAGATACAAGATTCCTTTTCATTCCAGGAACAAGATACACATTATCTAATATAATGAATCTATCTCCAAAAAACAACTTTAAATCTCCCACTGATTTTGCTGAGACAACCTCTCCTGTTCCAACCCTGAGAGTTATCTCGCCTTCCGCAAGCGTTCTCCAGGAACTAGTTTCCTGAAAAGAAGAGCAAATATGATTAGTGGCCCCTGAATCCAGTATCCAGGAAGAGTCATCACTCTCCACTAAACATGTTTCAACAACTAGTAAATCATATTTACCTTGTTTTGCCTTTTCAGCTTTCTTCTCAGCAAGGTACTTTGGGCAGTTTCTTTTCCAATGCCCATTCTCGTTGCAGTGGAAACATTTTCCTTTATCTGCAACTTGAGCCTTGCTTTTGCGGTCATTAGGAGTTTTACTTTTCCCCTTCCCTTTCTTTTTCATCGAAATACTCTTATTTTTAGAAGAAGAAGGGCCAGACTTCGTTCCAGAGGACGATCCTCTATAGAACTTTTTAGTGGTAGCAACATTTGCCTCCACTTCATGTCCCTTAGTTTTCAAGAGGGACTGATAAGTCTGAAGCTCATTCAGAAGAGTAGTCAAGTTATATTCAATTTTGTTCATCATCGCATTTGTGCGGAACTGTAGGAAGCTCTTCGGAAGAGACTCCAGAATAAAACTGACCTGACTCTTCTCCTCTATGACAACTCCATTTACTTCTGCCACATTGAAATGGACCATCATGTCCAGGACATGTTCTCTAACAGAGGTCCCTTCTCTCATGCGACAGTTATAAACGTACTTGATGGCATCATGCCTAAGGGAGAAGGACGGTTGTCCAAACATCCCCTTCAGAGATTCCATAATCTCTTTGGCAGCACCCATACCATCGTGTTTCTTAGCCAATACATCAGATATGCTGGCCAGAATGTAGACGCGGGCTTTATCATTTGCCCTTGTCCATCTGTCATATGCATCCCGAACATTTCGGTTTGCATTTGAGCCGGGGTTTTGAGGACACTCCTCAGTTAAAACGAACCTTAGATCATCAATTACCAGTATTGTGTTTAAATTTGATTTCCACGTTGCGTAATTATCCCCGTTAAGTTTCTCAGAAGCTAGTAACTGTACTATTGAGTTGGACATGCTGAAAAATATAAACATATCGTATTTAGTGAAATTGCTATTACCCTTTTATATTATCCAATCAAGTTTTAGCAAAAGTAATAATGTACCCATCATTTATTCTTTATTGCAACGATACTACAAAGGTTTAAAGCAACATCCACCTAGGGGCAGTCTATCACTCCTCCTTTGAATTGAGACAATCTCAGCTAATCACTATTACCAGAATAACTCATATTCCAATAGATCTTTTAGCTATCGTTTACTTTGGTCAAGAAGTTACTAACACTTAGTAATTCTTGTAAGTGTGACCCTCCATTTTCAGACCTCAGAGATCGGAATCAACAAGCTCCCGAAGTTGGAAAGACAATGCTGAAAACGGACCTATGTGACCCTATCCATTTCTGGAGTTCGCGGTGTTCCGAATCCCATGATACAGCCCTCCTAAGGGGTGGTCGCTCCCAGGGCAGACTCGCAGGCGCATCATGGGAATCTCACGGTGCAACCTAATGGAGGAGACCGTAGGATGTGTTGACACACAACCTTCGCCCACTTACTATGAACGACTTCCCCTATTCACCTTGTTATTGACTCATGCAAATACTTTCCTACTGGAGGTCGCTCCCAGGGCGACTCGAAGCCGAGCATGAATCTCACGGTGTGAACTCTTAGGGACGTAGGAGCTGAAAACATTTTTCCTCCCACTGAAGTGTTCTAGACGGTTGGGTATGATTTTACTTAGGCATATATTTTGGCTAACTAAAACATATCCTAAGTCTAGGTAATCTTTCCGAGTATAACGTTTATACTGGATTTTAACCTATGATGTCTAGGTGATAAAACTTTTTAAAACCTCACATCACTCACGCATGCTCATAAAACCGGGTTAGCTAAACTCAAACGCCAGTTCGATGCCCAGGTAGGAGGTGTTCCGTAAACCGTCAACTTAAATACCCCCAAGCTGAGACAGCATCTTACCGGGTGAGTTTTTCTTGTAACCGAAGTTTTACAAGATATCGACCTATTTTAACTATTAAAATAGGAGATTGCTTGGTAGTTAACCCTAAATGAGCATGCATTTATCTTTGTTATAAGTTTTAATGTCTAATTCATTTTATAACACTTATAAAAAAAACTTATAACATACATCTAACATGCTTTTATATAACAATTATATAAAATCATTCCATGCAAAAAAATAACAACTTATATGAAATCTCATGGAATCCTAAACATGCATACTTATATTATAACACTTATAACATACTTTCAATGCATGTTTCATGCTTATCCTATGGTGGGATTTTAAATCTACATGGCATACAATATGCACACAAGATTATGTTTATTTAAACTATACATTCACAATGCATAAATAAATAAACCACACTAAAAATGGATTGGTTTTGGCATCCTAAACAAGCATTTACCTAAATTATTACAATAATAAAATAGGAAAAAGTCTTGAACCGCCCCCGAACACTTCGAATCGGCTCGAACCGCTTGTAAGTTGTGGAATTGCACGAACCGCCGCCGAACCGAACCGAACCGCCACTTGACGCCTCTTCCAATTTTGATAAATTACATCCTAAAATGGACTCTAATGACTCTACAAAAATTACATACTCTTTGTAACACATTAAAGCCCATTACAAGGCAATTACAATAATTATTACAAATTGGAAAAGAAATGGATGCCAAAGACCAAAAATTTCCATTTTAGCACACATACATTCATCACATGAATTACTACCCACCAACTCTAAATTAACCAAAAAAGAGTACTTAAAGCATGCTCTGATACCATTTGAAAGAATTTCGGCATGCATAGCGGAAGCATCGTTGGATCTAAGTACTCTTATTTTGTTAATTTAAAAAGAAAAAACATGTAATTTGAAAATCAAAGACAATAATTTAGAAGTTACCTTTGAAGTTCAAATTCTTCTTGATTCCAAACTCGATCTTCGAACGTAACGGTCACGAACCACCACGAGAGTCTTCCCGACTATTCTCCGGCCTTAGAACGGGATTGTGGGATCCTTTGAGTGACTAATTTAAAAGAGAATTGAAGATGGAATTGGAGAGAATGGTAGAGAAATTGTCTTTACAATTTCTCAAAGTTCATCAAAATTCCAAGAAGAAGTCAATCTCATTAACCCTTTGTATATATAGAAGACTACATGCAAAAACATGCAAAATTGAGTTAACAATAGGATGCCATGTAGAATCCACTCAATTTAGTGGGATTAGTGGCTTGAGGTGGGATGAACACTTAGCAAAAAAAGTTTGACTCATAAAACCACCAACAAATGGTTTTTCCCACTAACTCAAGAATTGGATTTTTCCACTAACTTAAGAATTGGATTTTTCCACTCACTTTAGTCATCAAAATGACTCTTGACTTTCAAGGTTTAGTGGAGTCAACATTTGACTTTTGACTTTCAAAGTTGTAGTCAATTGTCTTAAATTTGACTTTTGACTAACTTTGATCAAATTAATTCAATTTAAAAATTAATTCAAATAATTAATTTTAAATCAAATTAAATTAATATTAAATAATTAATTAAACAATTTAATTAATTCAAATTTAATATCCAATAAATCCAACACTAATCCCGATCATTCCCGATATACATGATTATGAATCCATATTCATATTTTCGATAATTAAATCTTATTTAAATATCACCATCTCTCTCTATTGTTCAATTCGCAATTGAACGTTATGTCGTTAAATATATCACATATATTTAACGTTAATTCCCTAATTCGAATTCGAACACTTCGAATTCACTCGTCACAATGTTCTAAGGTTTAGTCCGATATGAGCTAGCAGGGGGACCTCATGGACCTACAGATCATGAGCTCCAACGATCCGAGATTAACTGATTAAACTCTTTAACCTAGTTAATCAACATTCGTTAACTATCAGGACATTCCACTATAGCCTAGTAGTTGCATTCTCCTCACTGTAGATATATTTATGTCCACTCGATATAACCATGATTAGTAAGTTGACCCTTCACAGGTTGTTCGTAATTTACGGTCGGGTCAAATATCTGTTTTACCCCCGTAATTACATCTTGCTCCTTAAGTCCCACTGATCCTCTAATGAACAATTGCTTTGTGATCCAATCACTAAACCGATTGGTATGTGATCTAATCACTATACCGAGTCCCTCTCGGGCCAATGAGAAGGTGGGGCCCCTTGTTCAAGACCTGGAGTCAGCACTTAAGGGAACAACCTATCTACTATCCCTAGAGACGGGTAGGAGTGAATTCCATCTTGCACCCTATGTCCCCAGCTATCTATCCGGTCTTACCCCTGAAATGGGAGGCATATTGAGTCGGCGCTGTTGAGCCACTCTCACCCATGCAGATCTAAGGATAATCCTGAATAAACAGGAGTTCATAGTTAGCTCAGGATTAAGGTCAAGTTACCTAGGTCATCGTTTTGAAATAGTCAGTCTTTAAAACAGTAAACAGCGTTATAAAGTAAGAGTGACTTATTTCGCGGTCCGGTCTAATGCAAACTCTTTGCATAGGACGCCCCCATTCACATGTCTCCACATGAACGATTCAGGATCACATCGTTTGTACTAAATACAAAATGGGCCGCATCCAATAGTGTCCCCAAGATAAGGTATCCAGCCTTATCCGTATACTATAGACCGTTTTGGCTATTTACTCGAACTTGATCCACTTTTATGTCTCCACATAAAGTTCAAGTATTCATGTTATAGCCATGGATCTTAGTTTATTGGATTTAGGGTTTTCTAAAATGAAATAAGCAATTCACATATTCAATAATAACTTTATTGAATAAACCTCAATAACACTTTATTGGTAATAAAATATGTTTATCGTTTACAAACCACGAGTTTTAGGACATAAAACCCAACCGTATATACTATGACTATATCTTCAAGTCAGCACTTTAGTTTCTATATTAAGCTTTCTGTTTCCTAGAATAAAGGTGTGGTTAGTCTTCCCTACAAAATCGAAGCTGTATGACTGTATATATACTCATAGCTTTGGTCATTCTCAATAACAGAACATATCTGAATATCTGTTCCACAAAACTCTTTAAAGTATAAAAGGTAAATCATTATAGGAAAAAATATGGGACCAACTTGTTGCAAAAGTAAAATGTAAGTTTTAACAAAGATTTAAATGTCGATGTCGACGAAAATATTGAGGTCTCAATTTTATAGAAAATTTCGATGTCAGTCGATATTTCTAGAAGATTTTAAAAAATATTAAAATTAATTAATAAATATTTTACACTTTTAAATGAGTTAAAATACACTCATTATAATATTATATTCACGTTAGGTTACATTTTGCTATTTTTTTTTAATATTTTATCAATTTTGTTCGGTATGATGAAAATGTTGATTCACTTCTCATGTTGATGTCGAACCTATGAATATGTGGAAATGTCGACGAAAATTTAATACCATGATTTTGACCGAAGAAAAAAGAAAAGCAAGTAAATTTGAAAATCTAATACATGTCAATTACCACTAAGCTATGCTCATTTTTACTTTTAACGTTATTTAATATTTCAATTTTTATAAATTGAGATTGAGAGTGGGTGTTCTATTAGGGGCCATTTTTTTTTTTATTTTTTTTTGAAAATCTAGATAATCAAAATATTGTAACATCTAAAATTATAAATGTCCAAAAATATAGATGCCCAACATTTTAGATTACCATGTTTATTTTGAAAGAATAATTTATAAGAATATCTGAAAATATTTGGATAATTATATTTGTTTTACAAGATTTATTTACATCCTTAATTATGAGTTCAATTTCAAAAATACCTTTTAAGATGTCTACACACTTGCTTTGATGTATTGAATCGATAAAATAGTTTTCATGTCTTTTTTTTTTTTTTTTGAGTACATTGGGGGTGGGGGGATTCGAACCACAGACCTCTTGGTCATAAAGTCATACATATGCCAGCTGAGCTATGCTCGCTTTGGCAGTTTTCATGTCTTTTTAACGTTTCAAACGTTCTCATTTTCATTTTTCATATGTCCCACAAGTACAAGTTAGATTTTGACCATCCACGTCAGTATTTAATGTGTGTTAACTCAGAACATATTTTTTAATCATCTTTTAATAATTTAGAGATATTTTTGAAAATTTATAAAATTCAGGATTATTTTTTAAACCAACCTAGTCTAGAGGTATTTTTGATAATTAAAAAAAAAAATCAAACCTCGACTGTTTTTGGAAGTTCCGTAGGCGAAGCAGTGGAATTCCCATTGGACAATTGTTGGCTCTGTTTTCCACTATTATTTCCGTCAGAACAACAAAAAATGGTTTGAGGAGATCGGAGCTTCTCCAAAACTTGTCCGCACCAATCCCAAAGATGCAGCACCACGAACGTCCCAATCCCTCCGATCAGTCCATAAGCAATCGAATATGTCAACGGCATCAAAATCATCGTCAAAAATGCCGGAATTGCTTCTCTCATATCCTCCCATTCAATCTCCACCATCGATCTCGCCATCATCACCCCCACCAGTATCAACGGCGGCCCCACTGCCCACGCCGGAATCGACGCCAACAGTGGCGTGAACCAGAACGCCATTAGAAAGTATCCCGCCACCGTCACTGCAGTCATCCCCGTCCTCCCTCCCTCCCGTATCCCCGTCGACGACTCGATGTACGCCGACACTGGCGACGTTCCGAGCAGAGAACCAACCACGATCGAGAAGGCGTCCGACATGAACGCGAAATACTGCCCCTCGAAGTCCCCGGCGGCGTCCGTGAATCCGGCGAACCGGGCGATGGAGTACAGAGTTCCGGTGGTGTCGAGAATGTCGACGTAGAGAAACGTCAGCAGAGCTTCCCAGAAATGGGGTTTGCCCAGATCGCCGAAACTCAAAGCTCCGGCGGTGGTTTTAATCAAATGCACGTCGACGATTCTCTTGAAATAGTCGAACGCAGCGTCGCCGGCTGCCGTGTCGGGAAATGCGGTTACGGCGGTGTTGCGAAACCAGGAGATTCCGGTGACGAAAACGACGCCGTAGATCATCCCGCCTTTCACGTTTTTGACCAAACAATACGCAATGATCATGAATCCCACCACGCCGAGCCAGAACGTGGGGCTTTCCATTCGGTTGTTGAGGCAGAGAATCTGTTCCGACACGGCGCCGTTTGGGACGAAACTGACCGTTCCGTTTGGGGCTGTCACTACGGCTGCTAACGCTGCCCGGGAACTTTTCGGGCAGGCTCCGATTGTGACGAGCGTCGAGGCGCTGAATCCGACGAGCCCAATTCCTTGATTGCTCTGTAATCCGATGAAGGCGAGGAATAATCCGATTCCGGCGGAGGACGAGATTCTGATGGGTTTTGGGATTAATTTGGCGATTTTGGCTCGTAATCCGACGGCGGAGATCAGAAGGAAGATTAATCCCTCGATGAAAATCGCGGTTAGTGCGCTTCTGTACGGTAATTGACCCGACCCGTGAAATCCGACGACGGCGTAGGCGAAATACGCGTTGGTTCCCATTCCGGGAGCTAAGGCTAAAGGGAGATTTGCGAAAACGCCCATTATGAAACTTCCGATCAGCGACGAGGCTACGGTGGCGATGATTAGATCTTTTCTGGTCGTTTCTAAGCAGGCGGAGTAACCCGGGTTGACAGGTCGGGTCAATGTGCAGGAATTGTCCGGTTGGGTTACGTGGTGTGTTGGACCGGTGCAGGCGGCGAGTGGGACGGTCGGGTCGGAGCAAAGGGGGGTGCAGTCGGCGGCGGTGCAAGTCCCGCCGGAGTCAGTGAGGATGCTGGCGTTCACGGCGAGAATGTAGGCCATGGTGAGGAAAGTGGCGGTGCCGGCGCGGAGCTCCGTCGTGAAGGTTGTGTTTCTTTCGGCAAGTTTGAAGCGCTTTCCGACGCGGGTGGTAGCGACGAAAGTGTTTAGCCTCGTCGGTAGAGATGGCTTCTGTTGATCCGCCGCCGTAGCCGCCGTCGCCATGGGAGGTTTGGAATTGGAAGTAAGAAGAGTGGGGTGGGTCAGTTGAAGTTGTTCAAGGCTTTTCTCTTTGCCAATGAAACAGATATTTATTTTTAACTAAGACTCTGCTTTAAAGACCATCCTATTATACAAGAAGAAGAGTGGTGGAGGAATTCTAACCTCACCTATGTTATTTTTTATGCATTTAATTAATGGGGTCGAGAAAATCGAATTTCTAACATTTATATTAGTACGTAAGAGTTGAGTTATGTTTTTATTTTCACAACATGTTGGGTAGAGGATTGAACTTAGGACATCATGATCACTAGGCGATAAATCATGCCGTGCTATACTCTTGTTGGCCACGAGTTGAGTTATGTTTGTCTTGTTGTTGTCATTTTTTTATTATTAAATTACAAGATTAGTCTAGGAATTCTCATGTTGTCTAATAAGTGTCTAAGTTTTGAAAAATATTTAATACGTTCCTGAATTTTCAACTTTATACCTAATAGCTAATTTAAAAAATATCAAATTGATCTTTGAACTTTTAAATTTGTGTTTAATAGATGACTAACATATTTAACCTATTTTAAAATTAATGAATCTATTGGACAAAAAAATTAAATTTTGTGTCTATTGAGACATTAAACTTTCAATTTTGAGTCTAATAAATTCGTTAATTTGAAGAAATGTTGAATATGTCAATAAATTATTAGATAACTTTTGAAGTTTAGTTAGAGACCTATTTAACATAATTTTGATTTTGATTTTTTTGATTTTTTTTTGGAGAAAGAAATCACAAACCTGAAAGTTTAATGACTAAACTTATAATTTAACATTTTTTTCCTTTTTCTTAAGTCCCACCGATATGGATGTGGAGTGAAACTTGATTTTTTTTAGTTCAACAATGTGAACCGATTGAACTTCCACCTTCTAAGAATGAAGTAATGTAGCAACTACTTGACAGACATACCAAAATTTCAATTTAGAGAAGATAATAGATATCTTATTAATTATTGTTTGCTTGTGCTCTTTTTTTTTTTTGTTCAATAATTGCAAGGGTGGTAGAACGATAATTAATACTTTTTTATTCAGCTATTGAATTGCCATAATAATACTCATGCTTGTTTTGACAACAAACGTTTAGGAGCCGTTTGTTTCCAAGATTCTCCTAGAATGGACATCCGAATTACCACTTTTGTTTTATGAGAATGTAGAATGCCTTGATATTTCGAGATGTCCATACGAGGAGCATCTAACCAATTTTTGATGCACATTTAAAGCATGGGTTTCTAAGACTCTTATGGTGAGGATATCCTCATATGACATTTTTGTCCTTGATCCGATAATCATTTTCTAGCTAACCTAACCTCATTTGTCTCTCGAGACCAACTATGATAGTCATTTTTCTTTATTTCATATTTTTTAATGTTTTTAAAAATAATGTATTTATGCACTAATAAACGATTAGATGTAATTAATTTGTTTTATAAAATAACACATAAAGTTTTTTTTTGCAACGGTATTTTAATTAAAGTGAGGATTGAACTCATGACCTCATAGTCACGAGCACAACCTTATGCCAATTGAGCTATGCTCGGTTTGACAATAACACATAAAGTTAGTATAAACTAAATTAGTATATAAATATATCATTAAATTAACAAAGACCAAAATACACGTGATATAAATTAAAATTATAGTAAATTAATATGTAAAATACCTAAAGATTAGTAAGGACATTATTGGTATAACACATAATTTCAATACATTCTTATACACAATTCCTATCAAACAAGCTTAGTTATCTGAATATTTTCATAAATTATTCCTTCAAAATAAACATAGTTATTTAAGATGTTGGGACATCTATCTTTTCGATTATCTATGATTCCAGACTTCTAAATATTCCGACTATTTGACTATGTTTTTTTTCTATCTTCTTTGAGCAAAAAAAAAATATATATATATATATATATATATATATATATATATATAAAAGTTTGGATTATCAATTTATTTATTTTTTTTGAGTACATTGGGGTGAGGGGAATTCGAACCACAAACCTCTTGGTCATACCTATGCCAGCTGAGCTATGCTCGGTTTGGATTATCGGTTTGGATTATCAATTTATTTGATCTGGTTTTAACTTCCTTTTAATTGCTAAATAGTTTCAATTTGTTTTGTTTTTTTTAATTTGAGTTTTATTTCATTTTAGGCTCCTATAGTTTGAAAAGTTTCAAAATGATATTTATGGTTTTGTCAATCTTTACGAATCATTATTACTATATTCAATACACATGTTTTATATTTACGTGATCATGACTTTTTTATTTAATTTTTTTTTTCTTTCTGAAAGGTGGAATAGGTAAGACATCGAATCATCAACCTTTGTAATAGTAACTGATGTGTTCTCCATTAAATTTGGAGAATTACAAAATCTGACTCCAAATCGAAAAAATTTGTCAAAAGTGACCTCAAATTGAAATTTTATCATTTCTGGCCTAAATTTGACAGCGGGCGGCACAGTCCATTTCTGACCGGTTGTGAAATTCCTATTTTACCCCTCGCCTAAAAAAATGGCATCTCCTCCATTTTTTCTCTGTTGTACTCTCTCCTCCATTTTTCTACATTTTCTCTGGGCACTCTCTCCTCCATTTTTCTCTTTGCTACACTCTCTCCTACATTACTATCTCCTCCATTTTTCTTTCGGGTGCACTCTCTCCTCCATTTTCTATTTGTTGCACTCTCTCCTTCCTCTCACCTTCTCAAATTCGTCTATGCGCAGAATAAATGATCGTGTTAAAAAAGATTATATTTGAGATTATGATCCTAAAGAGAAAAAAAAAAATTACCCGTGTAAAAAAATCTAAAAAAAATACAGTGTAAACGTTCGTCTATTAAGGCTCCGTTTGGGATTGCGGTAGCTTTTAAAATAATTGATGTCAGCTTTGCTTTTAAAAAAATCAGCTGTCATGTGAAGTTGGTTAGTGTTTAGTAAATTTCAATTTAGATGCACATGAGAGCGTTTGGTAAATTTAAACAAAATTGTTGTGGCTGGACCGTAAAGACCAAAATAGACATGCTATTTTAGTTATTTATATTAGTATTTATATGTTTTTTTAGAGAATAATTATTTATATGTTAATATTTAAATGATTATAATTTAATTATCTATAATTTTTATAGTTTAAATTAGAAATAATATTTTGATATGTTTTCAATTTAAATGATAAAAGGTTAGGAAAAAAAATTGTGTATCTAACACAAATTTTGAGTGACCATTTTTTCTTATTCTTCTTTTCAAATTAAGAAGAAAATCCTGGCTAAAAAAAACTGTGAAATAATTTTGATATTTATTGACATCATGTTCATATAAAACTGAATTGATGTCCAACCCGTGAACTGAGAGTAGAAATTAGTTGCAGTAAAAAAAGGAAGGATGGGAAAGAATATAAGTGGTCAGAAAATATTTTTAAAAAATCTGTTTTACTAGACAACAAAAACGGTTAAGATTTTGTTAAAATTGATTTTTGACGTTTCAATCACAAACGTGCCCTAAATCACGTGTAAAAAAACCTCAAAATCCCATGATTTTGTAAAAAAATCTAAAATAAATTCAATCCGACGGGTAAAAAAATCCCAAAATCCCACTGTAAAAAAATCCACGGGTAAAAAAATCCCAAAATCCCACTGTAAAAAAATCCACGTGTAAAAAAATCTTAAAAAAAAATCAATTGCACGTCTAAACAAATACCACGATCTTCCTACAAAAATCCAAAATTCCACGTCTACACAAATCCCAAGGATCGTCTAAACGATCGTCTACACAAATAATTGTCTAAAATAAATCCAATCTTCAAAAAAAATCAAATGGTGTAAAAAAAAAAAATTAAGATCTTGTAAAAATATTCAAATGCAAAAAAAAAAGTTAGATCGCACCCACGATCCCAATCAGATTATTTTTTGTGCACAATCGTGTCTCCCTCGCAATTTTTTTTCTGATAAATCTTTCATTCTCTCGATTTGCAAATGATACTCCAACTCTAATCAAATGATGCAAGCATGTTGGGATAATTTATGAAGGTCATCTATTTCTGTTTTGGAAGACTGAAGTCCAAAGAAGAAGATGAGAGGAGAAAATGATAGAAGAAGAATAGAGGAGAGAGAAGAAAATGAGAGATGAGACTTTTTTTAATCGAGGGGTAAAAGAAGAATTTCACAAACATTTTAAAAATGAATAGTGTCGCCAGACGTCAATTTGAGGTCAGAAAGGATAAAATTTTAAATTAAGGTCAGTTTTGATAAACCTTTTGAAATCCAAGTTATATCTTGCAATTCTCCACTAAATTTATGTTTATGCTCAAATTAGCTTTATTTGGTTGTGATAGTTGAGTTGCATTAGGAATTAGAGTAAATTCTGGGTAAAAAATAGTTTCAGATTCATGGATTTGTAAAGTATAACAAAACTGATATCAACTTTAAAATTTTTAAAATTTTAAAATTAAGCAAAAGTTATACGACTCAATCGAAACTTTTAAAACCACACAAGAATAAAACTTAATCCAAATCATATAAACTAAATTGGGATAATTGTACTGATTCGATATTTTGACCCATTTGTCGAACTAATCTGAATTTAAAAAATAAGTCAAATTGACCTTCAGCTGATATCATCATTTTTTTTTTAAATATTATTTTCTAGGCGGACGCGGGCTGGTCTCGCTCTAGTTTCATTTCAGATCTGAAAATCTCCAGATTTGAAATTTTTTTCAGATTTGAAAATTTTAGTTTTTATAGATTTATCATATCTGAAATGTTTCAGATTTGAAAAAATCTTAGTTCTCGAATCGTCACGTGAGAGTTGTTGTTGATGGGGTCGCCATCGGAGAGTCACCGGTGATGGGTGAATAGGAGAGAAAAAACGTGATAGAGAAGAAAGAAAAAAAAATAATGAGAACAAGAAAATATTTTCAGAGGAGAGAAAGGAAGCCAGAGAGCTGAAAAACCAGTTAGAAAAAATATTTAAAAAAATTGTGATGATGTTAGCAGGGATTAGTAGTACAATTATCCCCACTAAATTGATAATTTATCTCTAAATATATTTATTTTTTTACCCATAAAGGATGTAATAAAACTTAATCCAAACCATATAACTTAATCATTTGGTTTTTAGTTTTTGAAAATTAAGCCTATAAACCATACATCCACCTATCAATTCCTACCATGACTTTCATTTTTGATAAGGAAACATTACAATCAAATTCCAAATTCTAAAAACAAATTTTTTAAAGTTTATTTTTTTTCAATTTTTTTTATTTGAATTTTGGAAACACTTCAAAAATATAACACAATTAAAGAATTCATATGTGAATATATTATTTATAGGCTTAGTTTTGAAAAATCAAAAATAAAAAAATCAAGTGATTATTAAATGGGCTTAAATATTTTGTTTATTTTCACATATAAAATATTTGAGAATCTTCAAATTATTTAATTTTATAATTGATCAATAACCTTTTACACTTAATCGTGATGTAGGGTCTATTTGAATACCATCAAATTTAAACATTCTTTTTTTTTAAAAAAAAATTAATATATATATTTTTTGGGGGTTAAATACTTTAAATAATGTGTTTTTTGTTGCACTATTGTTTTATCGATATATATATTTTTTTTTAAATCCACTTTACCCTAAATGTTGCAAACTCTAAATTAATTATAGTATTAATTAAACTTCTAAAATTTTATAAATAAATCCAATTAGATCCTGTGTTAGGACTGGTGAGGATTTTATATCGGAAAGACGAAGGGACCTCACTCACAGTCTAACATATATGGGCTACTCCTCTTATCAACAATTGGTTTTAAGATGGAACCCCATGATGTCTAATATGGTATCAGTTAGGGCGCATGTTGAGGATCCCACATCGGAAAGATGAAGGGACCTCACTAACAATATAACTCCATATATGGTCATGGGCTACTCCTACTATCCCCAATGGGTTAGTTTCAAAAGTGACATCTATTTTAAATTAAAAAATATTTTTTAATTATTAAAATTCACATCTTCTTTCTCCCATGCTCGTCGCCGGTGGCGGTATTTTTTTTTCTTCGTTTTCCTCTTCTCCTTTCCCTCTCCCTCTCATCTCTATTTTTTTAAAAAACTACTCAATCGAAGGGGGATTTTCCTCTTCGTCTCAGATCTTAAAAGAAGAGTGAAATCCTCCGGGGGGAAATGATTGGAGGAAAACGAAAAAAAAAAAAAAAAAAAATAGTTCGGTTATGGGAGAGAAGGAAGGAGATGGATGATGGAAGGAAGAGGAGGAGGGGATGAAGGAAAAAAGAAGAAAAAAATGATTTTTTTAAAAAAAAATAATAAATAAAAAATATTTTTTAATTAAAAGTAATTGTCATATAACCATTGTTTAGATTTAATCGAAAATTTGAGGGAGGGACAAAAAGCACATCAAATATAAACCTCGTGTAAAATTGTTGATTTTCAAACATTGGATACTCAAATACTATTCAAACTTCAGGGACCATCAATGTAATTTTCCTTAGAAAGAATTATATGATGACTTTTCTTTTTACTTTGATTGGATTTTTGCACAAGAATAACTTTATTTAGGTAATTTTGAGTTCATTTTCCATGAAATGGAAATAGTTATAAATTATTATCAAATAATCTAAATTGATTCATCTTTAGAATTTTAGTTTATACAACTTACAAAGTTTAGGGTTTACGGGTATACTGAATCTTTTTCTTATTTTTGTTTTTGTTTACCCCATTCTATATATGAAAGCACTTAAAATAACATGCATTAGGATTATGATTTAATAGTCAGACATATGTCGAATTAAGTATAGTTTAGAAGTTAAAGATACCTATATTTTTAAAAGATGTAAGGTTTGAATTTTGAGGTTGAATGTATGATAATATTCCAAATAAAAGTCATTAGGATATGTGAAAAAGTAAAATTGGGATAAGAGAGAATGTTAAACCCTATGGTCCACTCCTTTATATAGTTTCTTAATTAAATAAAAAGAATATAAAAGGTCAAGGAAGATAGGGTTAGAGAGAAACCAACCACACAAGTTTTTAAATTAAGATAACTTTTATTAAAATATCAGTTTAAATAATATTTCAATCACTTCAAATCTCTAATTTTAGTTCTTAAACTTTCAATAAATCTTAAAATTAATTTTTATGGTTAGTTTATTGTAAATCTTTTCATAAACAATTTAATTTTAGTAGTCATATTCCTCTATAAATTTTGGTAACATGTTCATATTTTTTTATCATAAAAGTTATTTAACTAATTTTAATAAAAATTAACTTCAAATCAGTAATAAAAATTAATTTTAAGATTTATTTAAAATGGATCTAACATAGAATTGGATTCATTATTCTATATATATATATATAAAAGTTAAAAAAAAAACAAATCATTTTCAACCCTTGCATTTTTTTTTTATTAATAATAGTGGGTATTATTTCTAAGGATTATTATTTTAAAATTATTTTTGAAATATCAACTATCTAAATATGATTTTATGAAATTTAAGAAGGCGAAGAGGATTGTGCATTTCCTTGCTATTTGGCGGGTTGAGAAGGATGGGGAAGTTGGCCCTTTGTAAGCATGGTCGAGGGAGATATTAATCTTAGCTCAATTGATGGTATGAAGACAAAGGGACTTTTAACCTAATTTTGTCCAAAAGTCTAACATAGGAATTTTCGAAAAGAGACTACCATGACATCCTCATCTCTTTCAAATCACGATAGAGAGGATTGTGATGGTATTGACGATGTATCAATCACGTTCGTGTTTCTATTAACAAAACATTTCAGTTTTCTTTGCTCTTTCAAAAACAAAAAGAGTACAAAAATAAGTACTCTTTTTACGTTGTTTAGTTGAGAGACGGAGAAATTTTGGAAAATACCTATGTGAAACACCTTTTGAGTGTGGAATCCTTTATTTAAATCTCTTGATCATCTCGTTTCTTATGTACCTAGGTTTACTGCATTTTCAAAAGCTTCACGTCGAACCGACTTCTATCTCAATTCGTGTTGGACCGATCGATATACCAATAATCAAATTGTCAGTTAATTGGTAGAATCCATCGCATCAAACTGGGAGCATTAACTCATCTAATTTATCAATATATATTCTTATGTCTATTCCATTCTTATCTAACTTTATTAACTTTCCTTTCACAACTTGTATCTTGTTTGTTTTGAAAATACATCAATATGTAGTGGTGTGATCGATATATATTATATTTATTTTTAATTTTACTAAACTTTTGAAAAATTAAACTCAAATTAAAGGATCCAAATTAATTTGTAAACAAAATTTTATGGAATGATTTTTAGTATATGTAATAGAGAATTACCTAGAAGGATTTTATGGAATGACTTTTAGTATATGTAACAGAGAATTACCTAGAAGAATTTTTTTGTTTTTTTTTTTTTAGCATTGGGGTGAGTGGACTTACCTAGAAGATTTAGGACTTAGAATATGTAGGGAAAAAAATTATTAATTGAATTTTCAAAGGATTGAAATTGTAATTTTCTCTCCTTTCAAAATTCAATTAATATTTGTTTTTTTTTCTACTCTATTACCTATACTAAAAGTCATTCCATAAAATTTTGTTTACAAATTAATATACCACCAAATTATTATTTTTGGGAGATTGTATGGTCTCGGTGAAATTGTGTGTGAAGCGTGTTTATTGTGGTTTGAGGGTAATATCATCTGACACTCTATTATTGTGTGGTTGGCGATTCATGATCGTTTATATACTAGGGTCTGGGTTCATGTCTAAGATTCCTTAATTCCACCCGGATGTGTGTTGTGTTCAGATGTCTTAGAGACGGGATCATCTTTTCTTTGAGTGCTCGTTCAGTAACCAGGTGTGAACGAGACTTTTACGGTGGAGGGATTCCTCTCATCGAATTGTTGCATGGTCTACTAAGTTGCTTGAATTTATGGCATGGGACAGGGTGACCGCTGTAGACATGTTTGGAGGCTTGCTTGGTGCGCGGCCATCTATCATATGTGAAGAGAACAGAACTTACGTGTTCATGGAGCTAGTCCTTGTTCTCCTTAGTCTGTTCTTATTAGTGTCCAGGTCGATATGGTTTATTGGTGTGCTTCGTGGGTGAGAGTGTTATATTGATCCCTACTCTTATTAGTGTTGCCCCTTAAGACTTGTTTTCTTGAGGAGTTATCTTTGTTCTCTTTGATGTAGTCTCGAGTGCATTGTTCTCGGGTTGTGGGGTCATTCTCTTTCGATTTACGTAACATATTACCTTTGTAATTTTTTTTTTTTATTATTTTATTAATATATTTGAAACACATAGATACATGTGATCATTGGAATGTTCCTTGTATACAAGAAGTCATGTATTTGGATATTTCCCTTCAACTTTACAAAACTTTATTTATTAATTTTGTTGTTTCTAAGAGAGAAGAGAAATGGGAATGCAACTACTACATTTTCATTCAATAAAATATGATCTTAAATACACTTTCTAAATGCTAAAAGTAGCTTAGTTAACTCCATAAAAACAGCCACTAACTCCACTAACTCTAACTCCACAAAAATAGTCACTTACTCCACTAACTCTAAATATATCAATACTTACCCCACTAACTTCAAATATAGCAATTTACTAAAAATAGACTTTAGCTTTGAGTTAACTAACATACTCCTCCTAACTCAAATGCTGCAAACATCTAGCTTGCTCCTAACACAACTACACACTACTTCTCTCATATACCTCACTCGGCAGTCTAGTCCCTTTAACTGGTGCATCATCAACCAGTTCATAAGAATCCAGAGAAACTTCTTGTTTCTTCACCTCTGCTTCTTGTGTCGAGTCCCAATCCTCATCCTCCAAGAATTGAACATCCCTACTAATCACCATCTTCTTTTTGTGAGGTTGATAGATCTTGTACGCTTTGGACATCACGGTGTAGCCTACAAAGATTCTTGCTTTTGCCTTTTCACTCAACATGTCTCTCTCCACCTGTAGAACATGAGAAAAGCACAAACAACCAAACACCTTCAAATTTTTCAGTTTTGGTTTAGTACTAAACCAAACTTCATAGGGTGTCTTCTTCTCCAATACCCTTGTAGGTAGTCTATTCAATAAAAACAGGGATGTATTTGTTGCTTCAGCCCGAAACTCCTTTGACAAGTTCTTCTCATGCAACATGCATCTTGTCATCTCCATAATATTTCTGTTCTTCCTCTCACTAACTCCATTTTGTTGTGGAGTATATGGAACAGTGAGCTGATGCTCTCTTCCAGCTTCTTCACAAAAGGAATTGAACCTTTGTGACGTGTATTCAGTCCCGTTATCGGACCTCACCACCTGAATCTGACAACCACTCTGATTCTCAACCCATCTTTTAAACTTCAGAAACACTTCAGCTACTTCAGACTTATGCTTCATGAAGTAAATCCAACACATTCTGGTATAATCATCAATAAAGATAATGAAATACATGCTACCATTGAGTGAGAGAGTTGGTTGAGGTCCACACAAGTCGGTGTGGATGAGCTGCAACTTCTCTTTTGCTTTCCAAATTGACTTCTTGAATGGCAACCTTGTTTGCTTCCCTGTCAAACAAGCTTTGCCTTTTGTTTTCATCTCCTCCAGAACTGGTACTCCAACTGCCATCTCATTCTTCTGCAAATACTGCAACCCCTTCTGATGAAAATGCCCTAACCTCTTGTGCCATAGCTCAGTGTCACTCACTTGACACTTGAAAGCTATTTGTTCCTTCTCGAGTGGATCCAATAAGAAGCTCTTGTACTGCATCTTTATTTTGAACAACTCATTTCCACTGGAATCGAAAATAAGACATTTTTCTTCTTCAAATAACACTTTGAATTTCTT
Organism: Herpetospermum pedunculosum; assembly: GCA_028017165.1. Taxonomy (NCBI): domain Eukaryota; kingdom Viridiplantae; phylum Streptophyta; class Magnoliopsida; order Cucurbitales; family Cucurbitaceae; genus Herpetospermum; species Herpetospermum pedunculosum. The sequence goes on from CM051525.1 coordinate 60,641,915, forward strand.
CTCTACTAGTTGACCAACACTTAATAAGTTTTGATCAATCTCTGGAACTAGGAGCACTTCAGTAATCAACTTGGTTCCTACACAGCTCTCTATTGACACTGTGCCCTTCCCCTTCACTTCTAGATACTCACCATTTCCTATCTTCACCCTTGACTTGAATGACTTGTCAAGGTCCTTGAACAACTTCTTGTCACCTGTCATGTGATTGGTACACCCACTATCAACCAACCAACTGTCACATTGAGTGACTGATGAGAAACAGGTAGCCACAAAAAGTCGATCTTCTTCTTGTTGTACTGCAACATGTGCTCCTCCTTGCTGTTGAGATCCCTTACAGAATCTCTCAATGTGCCCCATTAAATGACACCTTCTACACTTCACATCTGGCCTTCTCCAGCATCTGAAGTGTGGATGATTATGTTTCCCACAGTGCTTGCATGCACTGCCCTTGCTGAAACCTGCACTTCCATCATCCTTTACAACATAATCTAAGTTACTGCTGCCACTATCCTTTCTCCCTCTCCACTTCTTCTCTCTTCCACCTTCTCCCTGTTGCATTCTGACTTTCTGTGCCCCCTCAATGCTTCCTTCTTGCCTCATCAACCTCCTCTGCTCTTGTGCTTGTAAAGCACTTACTAACTCTATCACCTTGAGTTTAGAGAGGTCTTTGGTATTTTCTAAGGAAGCAATGGTTGCTTCATACTTCTCAGGAACTGAAACCAAAATTTTCTGAACCAATCTATTGTCAGATAAATCAGTTCCTAATGCTCTTGCCTTGTCGGTAATCGCAATCAACTTGTCTGAGTATTCTTTAATGGACTCAGACTCCTTCATTTGCATTCTCTCGAATTCCCTCACCAAGTTCAACACTTTCATGCCCTTGATCCTCTCATCACCTTCATACTCACCTTTGAGGAAGTCCCAGATCTCCTTTGCTGACTTCAAGGTCATAATTCTGTTGAATATGGATGAAGACACAGCTGCATATAGGCAAGCTCTAGCTTTTGCCTTCCTGGTGACCCTCTCCTTGTGAGTCTTGATCTGGTTGATTGTTGAATTATCGGTAAGTGCAGCAACCTCATAGTCGCTCTCAACTGCTTCCCAATAATCACAAGCCTCCATGTAGGCTTGCATTCTGATAGCCCATGCTTGGTAGTTTTCTCCATCAAACACTGGTGGAGCCAGTGAAGAAAGACTGCTCGATCCTGATTCCATCTCACTCAAATCTCAAAGTGTATCACTCGGTTTCTCTAAGGGATATCTTACTAACTCTCACTCACAGGCCCCTTAAGAATTTTAGCTCTGATACCACTGTTGTTTCTAAGAGAGAAGAGAAATGGGAATGCAACTACTACATTTTCATTCAATAAAATATGATCTTAAATACACTTTCTAAATGCTAAAAGTAGCTTAGTTAACTCCATAAAAACAGCCACTAACTCCACTAACTCTAACTCCACAAAAATAGTCACTTACTCCACTAACTCTAAATATATCAATACTTACCCCACTAACTTCAAATATAGCAATTTACTAAAAATAGACTTTAGCTTTGAGTTAACTAACAAATTTTCACTAATAGTTGAAGGGAATTATTCGACCTACACATTACTCGCCAATCAACAAAATCCATTATTTCTTCCGATTGTCGTGTCTAAGGCAACCTTTGAAAGAGTTAAAAGTTATGCCAAAGAATCTTAACACTGTGTTTAGTAAAATTGATGGTGAACTAATCCATTTAAAATAACTTTATTGATTGTTAATTAATCCATTAAAATAACATTTTAAAACAATTTTTTTTTTCTTAACCTAATTAGTCTGTATAGCAGTTTTCTACTCCTTTATTTTTGCACTACACTCTCTTATTTACACACCCAATTTCAATTAACCTTCATTCGATGAAAATTTCTAATTTTCAATTTTCTCCTTACAAAAAAATTAAGATTAATTTTATATATCTATATCTTTCTCAACCAACATTATATCTCCTAATTTGTCAAATTGATTGGTTGAACGTATTAAGTACTATTATTAGCTTATTGTTGTAAAATAATTTTATTATTAGCTTTACTTAAATTAACCTCTCCTTAAAATAGTCTTTACTTAAATTAGCTTAGTTGTTACATGTACTCAAAGCTATAAATATGGTTTTTTTATTGTAATCAAATCACACTGGGTGAGTTAAAATGATTTAGTCATAGTATTCGTGACAAGATCAGTAAAACACGGAGGCTCGATGGCTTATAAGGGGACAACGACTCAAATATTTCCACAATGGTATGATGATATTGTATAACCCTCATGGCTTTGATTTTGGTTTCACCCAAAAGACCTCATGTCATTGGAGATAGTTGTCATCACTTATATACCTATGATCTCCCTCTTATCTAGCCGATGTGAGACTTTATTTCCCAACAATTCTCCCCCCCCCCCCCCCCGAACAAAGTTCCCTCCGTGTTTTTATTGTTCCCTTCGTGTTTTTACTGATTTTGAGCTTATTTTTTAAAGCTCAACCACAGATACTATGACTTAGTCATTTTTAGCTCACTCACTTCGTTGTTCTAAATCAGAGGATTCTATCGACACAGAGTTTTATGTCGACAAGGCTAAGTCGGGGGCATGGCTCTGATACCGCTTATAAGGGGACAACGACTCAAATATCTCCACAATGGTATGCTATTGTTCACTTTGGGCATAACCCTCATGGCTTTGTTTTTTGTTTCTTATTGAGAATCAAACCTCTAGGCATGTTAAATGCTTGAGGACTGATAATGACCTAGAGTTTTGCAATGAAGAGTTTGATGTTTTTTTGCAAAGAACAAGTGGTGTTCAGAGTTATGCCCCAAACTTAGCCGTAGGAATCCTCGGGTGCCAAACAAAGATATGGTGAGCCTCAAAGGTGTAGTCATTGGTGAAGATCTGTGGTTGAGCTCTATCAGACAGACGGTGTGCTCCGGTGAAGGAGTTGACCTGGATAAGAGCTAGACGGATAGAGATGACTATTTGAAGCGAGGCTCGGTGGTACTTCGTTCGAGAGGAGGATTGTTAGGAGTGCGACAAAAGTCTCACATCGGTTAGAAGAGGGGAAGATCCCTGGGTATATAAGGAGGGACAACATTATCTATTGGTATGAGGCATTTTGGGTGAAACCAAAAGCAAAGTCATGAAGGTTATGCCCAAAGTGAATTTAGCTTTGTCGACAGAAAATCTCGATAGAATCCTCTAATTTAGAACAAGTAGAAAATCTCGTGTCGATAGAATCCTCTAATTTAGAACAAAGAAGTGGGTGAGGGTGGACTTAGCCTAATTTAAAACAAAGAAGTGGGTGAGGGTGGACTTAAATCTCGTGTCGATAGAATCCTCTAATTTAGAACAAAGAAGTGGGTGAGGGTGGACTTAGCCTAATTTAAAACAAAGAAGTGGGTGAGGGTGGACTTAGCCTTGTCGACAGAAAATCTCGGGTCGATAGAATCCTATGATTTAGAACAAAGAAGGGTCGATAAAATCCTATATTTAGAACAAAGAAGTGGGTGAGGAAGTGCGACCAAAGTCCCACATCGGTTAGAAGAGGAAGAGGGGAAGATCATGGGTATATAAGGAGAGATAACATTCAAGCAAAGCCCGTGTCGCCCTCTGATTTAGAACATGGCTTATAAAAGGACAACGACTCAAATATTTCCACAATAGTATGATATATTGTCAACTTTGGGCATAACCCTTCTGACTTTGCTTTTGGTTTCACCCAAAAAGTCTCATGTCATTGGAAATAGTTGTTCTCACTTATATATGACTATGATCTCTGCGGACGTGGGACTTTGTTTGTATTCCCAACAATTCCCCCCCCCCCCCCCCCCGAACAAAGTTCCATCAAGCCTCCGTGTTTTTATTGATTTTGAGCTTATTTTTTAAAGGTCAACCACAGATACTATAACTAAGTCATTTTTAGCTCACCTACTTCTTTGTTCTAAACCAGAGGATTCTATCGACATGGGATTTTCTGTCGACAAAGCTAAGTCGGGGGCAACAACTCAAATATCTCTACAATGGTATGATATTGTTTACTTTGGGCAAAATCTTCATGTTTTTTTCTTTTAGTTTCACCCAAAAGACCATGAGGGTTATGCCCAAAGTAAACAATATCATATCATTGTGAAGATATTTGAGTCGTTGTCCCCTATAAAACAAACCTCATAGGCTCATAACAAACAATCTCTGGAAGGGCTTAATGCCTGGTGTTGATCATGGCGTCTTCTCCTGCATATCCTGGACGAACACTGCCTCAATAATATAGTCCTGAATCCCAAATTAACCCATCAAATTCAAATGACACAGCTTGTAGGGTACATGGTCCTACGGTATACTCCTGGTCGGACTCCTTAACAAATGTGGTCTTGAGAGAGAGGAAGTGGGGGTGATTGGACACAGGTTGAAGCTAATCCCAATTTATTCCTGATTAGTATATGAGATTTGATTGGGAATTTGGACCCATTATAATATTGCATTTGTGAGGATGGTTTTTATATTCTAGATAATATTAAATTGATTGATGGATTAGATACATAAGTGGTTCATATTTAAACTAATGAGAATACCACTTTCGTACTTTTCACAAAAGTTTTTAGGACAAACTTTGTGCATTTTACTTTTAGGGTCAACTTTTTTTTTTTTAATGAAACATTATTATTATTATTATATGAGACTCCTATAATTGATATAATATAAGGTCTTTAAAGTTGTGGGCTCATTTTGAATTTCTATATTATATGTCTCATATGTCCCCTCCCTCTAGTCACTCACCACTTATCTTAACTAATGCGGGTTTGCCTAACGGTAAAACTTTAGGTTTATTTTGTCCTTCTCAATTCATTCAATTAATCTAAAATTAATGAATTAATTTTAATATAATTCATGTGTCTAAGGTATTTAAAAAAAAAAAAAAAAAAAAGAAATTGACAATTTGTTTAACGAAGAATGAAAATATCCGTTAATATGTCGATATATCCGTAAATCGGAAGGTTCAAAAAAAATATATATATATATATATATTAATAGTTAACGGATATTTTCAATATCTTTTATAAATGTCCGTAAAACATAATATATATATCATCTATTAATTTCAATATGAATATAGATACTAATAAAAAGATTTATAATTGGGAGTAAAAAAAACTTAATTATTAATTTAAATATTTCATCTATATATATTCATGGATATATCTATAAAATTGAAATCTCGATATCAATGCTGATATCGATATTGTCGTCTTTGGTTATAGTTACCTTTCCGGTAGATTGAAAGTTCAAAACTTAAATACTTACTCCATATTTGTGAATGTTACACATATGTCTAACTTGAGCCAGAAGTTGATATTATTGTGTTCATGGATTGTTTCGAGTTTATATTTAGGTGACTTTGGGTTAAGATGTCAAAACTTATGTTTGTCCAATGCGTTTGTCAAGTCTAGAGGTTTATTGGACAAAAACATACTCACTCCAATTCAGGGACAGATTTACCTTAGGCCTAGAGGGGACTTAACTATGAGAGCATATTTAATTTGTATATAATTTATTGCATAATCTGCTCTCCAAGACCCATCAATTATTGACTTGAATCTTTAGGGTTTGTCTATAATTTATAGGTTAAAATTAGAAAATAAATAAATAAAACCTTTGAAAGTTGCTTATTGGTTTTCAAAAATACCATTATTATTTTAAAAATTGCAATATTTACTCTTGATATTTCATAAACGTGGTTCTTTCAATACTTAATCTAAACAAGCGTTCCAATCACTGTCACGTTAATTTTTTGTCCAACATTCTAACGATTTTCTACTACAATTATTTAAAACATAAGTGTTTCTGAAACAAACGAAAAAGTTTGTGGGTATTTTGTATGATTTAGCCTAATTTATATGCCTTTCTATCCATGAATATTTTATTCAAATAGTTTTATTAAGGGACAGATTTCTGAAGTTGTGGACATATATACAGTAAGGTCAAATCAAGAGGTGGGAGAGGGCGTGGTTTTGGTGCCAAATAAAGCCTTCGTCTTTTCAACATCCGAGCTTTTGTTGCCCTCCTCATTGGGTTACAGATAAAATATACCAATATTTTTTTAGCTACCTTTTTTTCCACTTTATGTTGTAATACTTTTTAAATTATTATTCCTTTATAATAAGCTGCATGATATAAGTAACACAGAAAAATATTCATTTTTGGTTTCATTATTCGTCAAGTTGATTTTGGGAAAGTAAACACAATGTCCCACAACGTCTCCATTTCTGAGAGTCCTTTCAAGGCTTAAAATGGAGAATAACTTATTCTTGTAAAGATGTGATGTAACGCCATGCATCGACCTAACACGCTATTTTATTTGTCTCGAATGACTTGTAAGAGTGAAAATTATCCCCACCACAAACCAAAATGATGTTTTTCAAGATATAATCTCGGTTCATTCATATACCCTTATTCTTATATATCATGTTTTCTATCTCAAAATCAATTGATAACGAGAGAAGTAATGCATGTATCTTATAAAGATTGTGAGGTCCTTTTATCTTTTCGAGGTTAGATTCTCAACACTCCCGCACTCGAGGGTCACATGGAAATCCATGAAATCAAGCAAATAAAAAAACTCAACCTCAAAATGCTCAAATTCATCAAATAATGGAGGGTTTAGGTTCACAATTCTGGAAAGCTATAAATTGTGAAAGTTTAAAATTTGTGGGAGAACCCCTTAAATTTCCAGTATATGCCCAAATTTTGGAAATAAAGGATTGTAAAAAAAGCTTAAGTTTATAAATTATTTATTTGTTCTGAGTTTAAAAACTAGTAGCTGAACTCAAATAATCAACTTAATTTTATTGTTTTTTTAGGAGAAAAAAACCAGCGAAATAACAAACTAATTATATTTCACTCCCCACTTCACAGGTTCGAAGCAAAATAAGTATCGATCACAAAATACAATAATAGAGATTAAGTGAAAAGAAAACAACACCAAGAGATATACTGGTTAGCTCCGATCTCGGAACTACGTTCAGTGTTCTGCAACTGCAGGTTCTACTATAATGGAGATTACAAGAGGTCCCTCAAACTCGCGCTACAAAACTCTCTCAAATAGTCCAACTCGAACTATTCGCTTCAAGTGCCACAACCAAGTAGTTTAGGATAAATAACAAAGAGAAACACTCAACTTTAACGATAGAATACACTGTATTCTTTTAATATAAAATCATTGTCGCATACACAAATAAATGACCTAGTTTCTCAAATTCCAGCCGCAAAAAAATCCTCATAAAACTAAAGAAAGGCAACATACTTCCATCTCTAGGCAATGCATCCATATTTATACACATGCCTAATAATTAATTTAATTAAGCCCACACATGGGCTGAAGAAACAAATGAGTATTTTATTTTGTTTTTAATTTTTTTTTTGTGGTGTCAATTTCGATAAAATAAGCCATAAAGTTAAATTTAGCTTCAAAACCTAATCGTTTTAACAGGTAAGATCAGCAAATTCAATATCAAAATTAAAACATGTACGTCTATATTATCAAGATATTAATATCATAGATATGGGTTGATCGCTAATATTCATATTGAAACCTTTAATTTAAAATATATCAACATGTCGACATATATTCTAATGTTTGCTAATTTATTTTTGTCGCGATAAACATAGATTTGACTTCTAATTTCATAGTATACAAGTGGAATTGATTAGCCAAAACATAAGTGAAGTTGTTAGCTACAAATTTTTAGATTTCATTTTTCCCATGCGTACGGAAAGTTTAATTTATGATGGAAAATGGAAAAAAGAAAGGAAAAACAAAAACAATAGTTGTGTAGCTGTAATTGCAAAGATAGAGGAAGATTCGTGGGGTCTTTGTAAGGCCTTCAAAAGTTTGGTCCTATTTTGCAATAAGTTTTCCCAATTTTTAAATGCAAAATTTTAAATGCATTTTGCATATCAATAATGTTACATACATTTACATGCAGCTTAGTGGATTCTGAATCATAAAAAAATTATGAGTTTTCCTTTTTACTTTCCAAGTCCCTCACTTTTTTTTTTTTTCTGACACATCATTTACAAATCAAATCAAATAATTTTTTTTTGTTAAATTATAAATTTGATTTTCGAGTAAGTTTGTAGCTCTTATACTTAAAATAAAAAGATTATATCATGTCCCTAGAAATTTTTAGAAATTTTTATATTTATTCGGACACAAATTTTATAGATTCTAATAAACAACAAAAGTCATAATTATGTATTCCATAGATTCATGTAGTTAATATTTATCGAATATTAGGGACTTATATTTTTATTCATACAAGGCTTTAATGACAAAAGAGGTTAATTTCAAAGATGAACATTTGATATTTTGGTCGATGATATATACTTTAACTAGTTAAACTATAAAGCAAAACAAGCATAACTCAACTGACATAAACTTTAACGATAAAAAAATATGTAGTTTGAATTCCTTCCCCTTATATTGTACTCATAATAAATAAGCAAAAAAAAAAAAAAAAAAAAAACAACTAGCTGAATGATGCTATAACTTATTTATTTAACTAATGGATGGGCATGATGTGACACAAGAGAAAATGTAAGTTTTAAATACATATATCTACATTCAAGAGATCAATTCAAATCATAAACCACCCTGCATGTAAAAAAAAAGACAAAAAAAAGTCAACTAGATAATAACTAACATAAATGTAGTGGACAAAAAAAAATTCATCAAAAGTGCTTTTAACGTCGCAAAGAACGTCGCGGTAGCTCAGAACAGATTAAGCCCTGACATCACTCTTTAGGACAGCCACTCATCTCCCTCGACAAGCCTTCTAGTTACAGCCCTGTGCTTAGCTAACTTAGGATCAGAGTTCAGTATATAGGACATCTAAGCACCTAAGGCTGCAACCTTCTTGCATACATTCTTCTTCTTTGTTTTATTTTTCCTTCTCTTCTTTTTCTTTTTTCCTTTTGGCAAAGTCCCCATCTCGAGTTGCCTTTTGATGCAGTGCCACTTGTGGGTTACATGACCCTGATTACTCAGCATCCCTAGAAGAAGACAATGCTATTTTCTTTTTCTTTCTCTCTTTGTTTTTATTTTATTTTTATTTTTTTCCAAAGAAGAACAATGCATATTTTACTAAGGGAGAGAGAAGTGTTCCTAGGACTAGAGGATGCCTCCCCCAAACTTGGACTTCTCATTGTCCCCAATGAGAGTATGAGGTGGCACACCCCCAAACTTGTTTTAGAAGCATCTAGTCTAAGTTAAAAATAGACAGAAGTTAAAAATCCAAGGGATAGAATGGCTCTCCTAGTTTCAGATAACACAATAGCAGAAATTTATTAAAAACAAATGGTAAGGTCTAACAGAGGCACATGCTTATCATTTTATGAAGCTATTTAAATCATAAACGTAGACATGTTAAATTTATTCTAATTCTAAACATAACTTATTTGAGACAACAAGAAAAAAAAGAAAAAAAACTCATGAGACAAGTGTAAGACATGTAAAATTCATTCTAGTTCTAAACATAATTTGATTGACACAATAAGTGCACTTTATTTAATCCATCAATGCTCACTTGTGTCATATATTGTCAGCCCATTCCAAAACATTATGCATTATTTCAATCAATCTTTAATTTTTTTTTTTAGTTCAACAACATGAACAATATGATAGAGATTCAAATAATCACTAATTTTTTTGATATATGACCTAACCCGTTGAACTATTTTTCAAAATGACACCAACAAACGTTTAACCTAACTTATTGTAATAATAATCTAAATTTACTAATGTAATTGAAACTTTAAACAAAAAAAAAAAAAATATAGCAAACAAAATTTGGATTAAATTTGTAATTTAGCGAATGAAAATTTAAAACCAGCAGGAAATCACAGAAGTCAAATTTCTTTAGGGTTTAGGACATTGTAAATTTGGTGGACAAAAAAGTGGGAAGAAAACAAGAAGAAATGGCAGACATGGTGTCGGATTTGCTTTGAATCCAGACAAAGACATGCAAACGTCAGTAGATGATAAATTTAAATTTAATAATATTTTCCTACACAAATCAGTAAAATATCTCGTCCACTTTCTATTTTTATTGGTCAATTTTTATCTATTTAATAAATAACCTAAATAAAATATAAAGTAAAATGCATTTTTCATCTTTAAAGTTTGACCAACAAACCAATTTAATCGATACACCGAAGCGAATTTGTTGTTTGTTGTCGTGGAATGATCACTGCCTTGAAAGTAAATTAATAAATTCGGCACGACTTCAATCAGCCTTTTCATATGTTTAAATTCTAAATCTTGAACTCTAAATCATTGTTTGAGTCGGTCTGACTCCTAAAACATAGGTTCATAGCTCAATACATGGCCTAACTCAATGGATCAAAATTGAATCGAATCTAGATCAATTGGATTGGGCCCTTTGAATTAAAAAATATTTTTAAATATAAAATTAGCATTGAATAAAAACTTTATTTATAAAGAATTAACCTTTTTCTATCCTCAAAACATTCAATATGGATAAGAATATGAAAGTATTTGGATGGTTTATACTTTTTCTCTTTTCCATGTGTGAGGTGCATGAGCATAACAATGGTGTTAATCAATTTGCATTTCTAATTTTTGTTAAAATTATAAAAAAAATAATTGTCATTAATATTTTTCTTTCATATGTCATGCATGACATGTAGCGGATAGGTGTAAACTAGTGTAGTTGAACATGACTCGACTTTTTTTCTTTTTCTTTTTTTATATTTTTTTTCTAAATTATTATTATTATTATATTGGATCGGTTCTTTGGGCCGGCCCAACGAGTCGATTCAAATACGGCTCGAACGGGCTAGTCCGTGAGTCGGTCCAATTAAAAAAAATAGATTCATATCCAATCCAATTCAGGAAAGGGTTAGGTTGGGCAAGGTCGGGTCGATCAACCGTTGACCATGGGCTGGACTTGGATCAGGCTTGGGCTGGACTTGGGTCGACCTGTGGGCTTCGGGCCCGGTGATGAGGCTGAGACGTCGGTGTGAATAGTATTTGTCGGTTGCTTCTCAAGCTGAAGGCAACACCCAACTCGGACGTTCACTCATCAGAGAGGGCAAGCTCATTTTTTTTTAAGAAGAAAAAAAACCGCCTAAAAACACTATGAATTAAACAAAACGAGAGTTGCAAAAATCGTTTCAGATCTCATCAAAACGTTTCACCATCAATGTAAAACGTTATCATATTTAATAAAAAAAAATAAAGCAAAGGGTAATAAAAAAAAAATCTTTTTTTCGCGCATAGCGCGATTTACCAAACTGAACGGACAAACAGCGACATGCACGTGTGGGGGAAAGATCATTGCTCCGCACTCACTACTTTTGCAAGTTTCTCAAGGATCTTCACTATTTATACCCACTTACCAACTCAAAAACTTCTAATGTGAGATAGTTTTGTTCTCTTTCATGAAGAGCTTGCAATGGGCCAAAGCCCATGGGCTACTGTGACTCTTTCCCAACAATCATGAGTCCATATAATGTATGTGAGAGAAAAATAAGAGAAATAAAGGAAGATGAGAGAGATTCAAATTTGCGTGGGAGGAAAAGAAAAAGAAGAAGGGGAGTCGGCGCCGACGGGAAGGAAGGACACCGATGCCACCTAGGTGGGTGGAGTCGGGAAGGGGAAGGGGCGGGTTGGGAGGGAAACAAAAAGAAGAAAAAAACACTTTCATCCGTCATTTGTTGTGTTATCAATATTTTACGAGTGTTTTCAAAATTCAGGCCAAAATTTTGAGAAAAATAAATAGCTTTTTAAAATTTATTTTTGTTTTTAAATTTGACTAAAAGTTCTAATGTATTTATATGTTTATATGTTTAATTTTCAAAAATTACAAATTAAAAATTAAATAGTTATCAAATAAAATGGTGGTTGAATTTCTAGAATCTCAAGACATCGAGAAAAACAACAAATAGTTTCAATAAGGTTGAGATTGAATTTTCTACCCAAGTTCCCTATCACTTCCATCAAAAGAAGATGATTGAAAGTTTCTATAGGTTTTTTTTTTTTTTTACAATATGTTGGGAGTAAAAAATTAAATTTAGAATCTCATGATCATTAGACGATACATTCATGTCATTGAATTATGCTCTTGTTGGCAGAAATGTTCGTTTTTCTTGTAGTAAGTAATACATAGTATACAGTCTATAGACTTGAGTGTTTGTTATGTTTCTCTTATACTAAGTAATTCTTAGTGTCGTTTTCTAAGTATTTAATAAATTGTTAACAAATATTTTTCAGAAGTTGACACTATTTGATTAAAATGTTGAAGAGGTTTTCAATATATATATATTAGAAGTCGTTTCAAAATTTAAAAAATAAATTAAAAAATGTACTAAAAATAAGGTTAAAAAATACTTTGGTCTCCGAACTTTCGTAGAAGTAATAATTTAGTCCTCAAACTTTATATTAAAATGTTTAACAATTTAGTCACTGAACTTTCAACATGTAACAATTTGTCCCTATATCTTTAAAGGGATAAGTACATACAAAAAAAACCTTTTATTTATTATAATTTTTCATTTATGTTGAAGCTTCTTATATTTTTTACAAATGACGAATTATATTTAAGTTTTTTCACAAAACTTAAAGATTCAATTACTTTTAAGCTCTTCATATATCTCTAACATTTTAATAAAATAAAATAAAGTAAAAAAAACTCATTTAAGGAAGAAAAAAAAATTAACTCATATTAATCACGTTTTTTTCCTCATTAAAATTGTCTCCTCCCTTCTCATAATCCGATTTAAAATTTTTCGAAATATATACTCATGTACTTCATATATATGGTGGGGTATATATATATATATATATATATATTTATTTATTTTAAAAAATATATTATGTAAAGGAAAATTGTAGCAGGTGTCAATTTAGAATAAAATAATTAAAAATATCACTTTTTTAAAAAAATTGCAGATATGGCAATTTCTTAGCACTGATAGTATAGTCTATCGCCGATAGAAGTCTATCGCTGATAATAGTCTATCCCTCAGTTTTTATAGAATTTTAGTCTATCAGTGATAGTAGTTTATCAGTAATAGTCATATATCACCGATAGCTTCTATCAGTGATAGTCACTGATTTTTTGTCATATTTGCAAAATGTTTTAAATTTTGCTAAATTTGCAATTATTTTGGGTCTGATTGTTGTTTGTGCAACCAACCCAGATGTATAAGTATATATGAAGTATACTCATATATGAATGATGTGTATATATAACAAATATCTATATTTTTAAAAAAATAAATACATATTATCTATAAGTATATATATACCTTATATATGAGTATATATAAGTATATATGGTGGGTATATATAAAAAAAATACAAATATTTTCATGGGAAGAAATTACAATGTTAAAATCGTGGGATAAATCATGTGCAACCATTAGGGGGGCGTTTGACCCAAGGAGTTGGGGGGAGTTGGAGTTGTTTTGTTTGGAGTTGTTTAGTCTGGGGAGTTGTTTAGTCTGGGGAGTTCTGAGGTATGTCTGTTTGGAGCAGGGAGTTGTTTAGTCTGTAGTTCTGAAGTCTGTGGTGTGTTTGGAGCAGGGAGTTGTTTAGTCTTCTGAGTTTATTGTAACTGTTTTCTTTCGCACAATTTTTTTCAACAAACTTTCAAAATTTTCTTATTAAAGACTTCTTCCAACTCCAATAAATTCTAAAAATGAAATATTTTATTTTTATTTTATGACAAATTTCTTTGAAACAACAAAAATAATTTTGAACACAATATTTGACATTATTTTTTCACATTGATTATAAAAAAAAATATATATATATATATATATATATAAATATATTTTTGTTAGGACTCATCTTTAATTTTATAAATTATAAGATTGTCTACCCATAAGTATAGTCTATTCATGTGTCAAACACATTTTTCTCCGCCTCCCATTGACAGGGAGTTGTTGAACCTCAAGTTCTGAAATCTGAGTTTATTTTATTAGTTTTTTCGATACAATTTTTTTTTCTACAAACTTTCTAATTTTCCGACTTTTCCTAATAAATCCTAACAATGCAATTTTTTATTTTTATTTTATCTACTTTCCAAATTTCTTTGGAGATAACAAAAAAAATAATTTTGAACACAATACCTCACATTAATTTTTTAATCTCTCTCACCTTGATTATCAATAATATATATTTATTATTATTTTTTAAAGACTCAATCTTTAATTTTTTTAATTTATGAATTTTAGAAGTGAGATTTTTGTTTTTGTTTTTTAGTGTAAGTATATTTTTACAAATTTCTCTAAAGAAAAAAAAAAAAACAACACATAAACATATCTATGTGTCAAACGCGTTCTTCATCGCTTCCACCCACTTAAACTCATAATTTCATATGCACTACACTTAGAACCTATTTTCTATAATTTTTCATATTTTTATTATCAAGAACTTCTTCCAATAAATTTTAAGAATATGATTTTTGTGTTTTTTATTTTATGTATCCTTTACAAATTTATTCGAAGAAAACCAAAATAACTTTGACTACCATACTTCACCTTTTTTTTTTCAATATCACTCACATTAATTATTCATTTTATTTGGATCGTTTTGAAATCAAACACAAATAGTCGTACAATAGTCGATTAACTATTACGTGTGAATTTGAAAGATTTTAATCAAGTGATCCAAATAAGCTATATTTTTATATTTTTATTTCTTCTTGAATAGTACCTTTTAAATTTTGTTTAAGTACCAATTTTAATTCAACAACTTAATTTATATTTAAAATAAAAAATAGGTTGAATTGCATTTTTAGTCATTTTACACATTTTGTTTAAATTATGTTTTTTTTTTAAATAATTAAAAATATTGTAAAAGGAAGGGAGAGAAAGAGAGGAAAATGAAGGAGAGTTGAATAGTAATTACTGTAGAAGTCTAGGAAGTTGATATTTTTTGTCCGAGTTAAACAACTCCTTGGGCCAAACGGGGAGTAAGTTTACTCCCCACAACTCCACTCCTCCCAACTCCGTGGGCCAAACGGCCCCTAGAAGGTTAAAATTGTGAAAATTAAAATGTGAATGGATATTTCAAAACAATGAAAAATGTGTAATTAATATATGTAAATTAGAAAAAGGGAGAGAGAAAAGTAATAGGGATAAGAAAAATTTTCGAAAATCTATAAGTGTAAATGTTTATATATTTGGACATTTTTAAAAATATTATTCTTAAGAAGTCTACTGTACATCATTTCTCATAAAAAAGTTAAGTGATATATTTTAATATATTTTATTATGTAATGACTTAATCTTTGTAATTTAGAAATACATTTGATCCATAATCAATTTTATCGATCTATATGTGTTAAAAGTTCTAAAATAAAATGACTAAATTGTTACAAATAAAATGACTAAATTGTTACAAATTAGAGTTAGATTCTACGAAATTCAATCATTACACTAAAGTTTAGTGAGTAAATTAAAACTTTGATGAAAGTCGAAAAAAAAAAAGTAATTTTTGTAACCTAAAAATAATTATAAAAGAAGCATTTAACTAAATTTCTTTTAAAAATGCTTATTATATGAGTGTTTCGCTTTAAAACATGCATGTCTTTTAAAAACATCACAAACACACAGCTATATATTAGCTTTGTCTGTAAATTAAGATTCAGAAGCAACAAAAAAAGTAAACAAAAGATTCAGATTCGATGATGTTGCATTTCTCTGGTTCTGCCCATCCCTTGTCTGGTAAAAAGGTCAAATGATTATGTAATTTATTGATGTGCTACTTTTTTTTTTTTTTTTTTATTGTTATCATTAGTCAAAGTGAACCTAGTAAACTTTAGGTTGAAAAACTATTTTCTCGAGTAACAATTTAGTACACGAATTTTAGATTATATTGAAGTTCGGAGGTAAAATGATTTCACTATTTTTTAAGTTCGAAGTTGAGCTACAGTTCTGAAATTTGCAGAACTATAGTCCAACTTCAATTATCTTTATCTTTTGATATACAATTCTGAAAATAGTGAAACCAGGTGTCAAATTTAAGCTCTCTGTTAGCTTTCCAACAATATATTTTTCGAAATTTTTGAATATCTGAGTAAAAAAATATCAATTTTTCTGCTCAAAAGAATTATGGAACATCAAAGTTGGAATATGATTCTGCAAATTTCAGAATTGTAGCTCAAGTTCGACGATCTTTATCTTTCAATATCGAACTTCAAAAATAGTGAAATCACATATCAAATTGAAGCTCTCGGTGTTAGCTTTCCAACCATATATTTTTAAAAAATTTGCATATCTGAATAAACAAATATCGATCTTTGAAATACATTGTTCAAAGTTGTTCAAAGTTTTTTGAGATCGTCTTTTAAAGACAGCATGTGTGGGCCCATAAGAAGATCGTCTTTTGAAAAGATGATCTCCATCCACGTGGAACAAGATTGTCTTTTCAAAAGAATGAAGATCGTATTTTCAAAAAACGACTTTTACTCGCGTGGAAAAGACGACCTGTAAAAACAGCCTAAACTTTAGGTTGAAAAACTTTTTTCTCCCGTAACAATTTAGTACACGAATTTTAGATTGTCACAATTTATAATTCATGTATTTTTTAATTTGTAACAATTTAGTCTGTAATAATTGAGTCTCCGTACTTTAAAATTTATAATGAATTAATCCATGTCGTGAAAAAAATTAAAAAATTTAATAAAAAAATTTACACATATAGATCAATCAATTTATTATGGATCAAATGTGTTTATAAATTATAAAGACCAAATCATTAAGTAATAAATTGAAATTATTATAAATTTGAAAACATAGAGACCAAATTGTTACATATTAAAATTGACTAAATCATTACACATCTAAAATTTCACAATTTCACAGCACTTTTATCCCTTATTTTTCAACTATCTCAATATTCAATAATAACATATAGAATACAATAAACATAACAAAATAACATCAATTATTATACATTTATTTTTCAACTATCTCAATATACATAACAAAATAACATATTAATTAATATACATTTATTTTTGAGAAATTGTAACCGATGCCAATTTAGAATAAGATAATTAAAAATATAGCATGTTTTTAAAAATTTTGTGGATATGACAATTTTTATCGCTGGTATCTTATGGCTAATAGAAGTCTATCGCTGATCACATCAGCTTTTTATAAATTTTTGTCAGTGATAATAATCTATCAATGATAATAGTCTATCACCGATAGAAGTCTATCAGTGATAGAAGCGGATTTTTTTGTCAAATTTGCAAAACATTTTAAAGTTTGCTAAATTTGCAACAGATTGCTATTTGTGCATCCCTTTATTTTTTAACTATCTCGCTATTTAATAATATATATATATATATATATATTTTTTTTTTTTTTTTTGAAATACTAACATATAGCATATCAATTAATATGTATTTAAATATTAGCAACAATTATTCATACTCATCATCTTCATGAATTTTCTGACTTTTTAGTCATTTAGTTCTCTTATTTGATGTCATTAGTTTATGCATTGGTAGCATTCAAAAAATTACTTACTTCTACCCTTATATCTTTAATTTACATATTACTCATTCATTAGTGTAGAATTTATTTACCCTTATAACATTTATTTATTTTATAGGATTATGTTAATTTAATTTGCAGTGTCCAATTGGAACCTTGTGCGTTGCAATTTTCGTCCATATACAAGCGCTTTCATTCACCTTTGAAGCTTGTACAAGGTTTGTATAGTTTTTTTTAGGGATAAGTACGCAAATAATCACCTTATTTAATGTCTACAGTTTTGTAATTACTTTCAAATCTCTTCCCATTTAAGAAAATATTAGAATTAATAAAGTAAAAGTCGAAGAATTAATGAGATTATATTCTCTTTCCTTATGTCTTGTTCTCATTAATCACGTTTCTCTCCTCGGAAGTATATATATAAAATATATATTTTTTATCTTAAAAATACATAATATCTATAAGTATATATATATATATAATATAGAGTATGCATAAAAAATATATACCTTTTTCTAAAAAATAAATACATGTTATCTATAAGTATAGATACAATATATACTCACATATGAAGTATGTATGGTGGGTATATATAAAAAATACATATATTTTAAAAATCAAAATACATATATTATCTATAAGTATGTATGATGTACAAATAATGTATATATATAAAAAAAAAAAATACATATATTTTCGTGAAAAAAAATCTCTAAAATAGTGTAAATCAAATTAAAAATAAAAAATTTGTAACGTAAACGGAGATAGAAAATAGAGAGAGATATTTAATATTTATTATGATGGAGCGTATTACGCTGCGAAAGCGATTTTGGATCGTTGATACTCTAATTTCATCAATTTAACAAACTAGAAACATGCTCAAACAACGAAAATAAGAGAAATTAGAAATACATATCATTGTAGTTCTAATTTCTTCAAGTTTTGTCGCTCGTTCCTCGTCACGAACGCCTCGAGGACCATCTCCAGTAGTCCCGCTATCCTCGGCGCCGTGCAACAGAGTTGTAGGACTCCGTTAGAAGAGAAAACAGAAAAGAAACGAAGAAGGAAAAATGATGGTTTGGTTTTTGCTTTAACTTCAAAGATGAAGAATTCTCGAAGGCAGTAGCTAATTTCTTCAGAAAATTGAAATTTGAAACTCAAGAGTACCCAAATTTTCACTTAGCTGAAGATATATATATTATTTATATATATAATAACATATATCAATTATATGTGTCTTACCTGCAGAATGCATGTAAGACATATATATAGATATATAGATATTTTATTTTTAAAAATTAATTCTTAATTAATTTTAAATAATAATAAATATTTTATTTATTAAACTTTTTAATAAATAAAAAATATATATATATAGATATTTTATTTTTAAAAATTAATTCTTAATTAATTTTAAATAATAATAAATATTTTATTTATTAAACTTTTTAATAAATAAAAAATATATATATAGGGTACTCATGAGTTTAAGGTTTAAGGTTTAGGGGTTTTAAGGTTTAGAGTAAACAACACATATATTGTTGCACGACATTATCTAAGCTAGCCAGAAGAACCTGAAGAACCTACAGATCATGAACTCCAACGATACGAGATTATCCGGTCAAAACTCTTTTAACCGAACTAATCAACATTCGTTAACCCTGAAGACTCCATTATAGTCCGAGGAATGCATTCTCCTCCCTGTAGATATATTATGTCCTCTTGATATAACCGGCATGGGCAAGTCGACCCTTCACAGGTTATTCGTAATCACAGTCGGGTCATTTATATCTTAACCTGCATTACTTATGGTTCCTTAAGTACCACTGACACCTCTAATGAACAATAGATCAATAGTTCTACCACAAGATCAAAAACTCTCTCGGATTAAGAGAGGGTGAGCGCTCATTGTTCAAGCTCTAGAGCCAGCTATTAAGGAAACGGATTAAGACAGGGTGAGCGCTCATTGTTCAAGCTCTAGAGCCAGCTATTAAGGAAACGGATTAAGACAGGGTGAGCGCTCATTGTTCTAGAGCCAGCTATTAAGGAAATTATTAAGGGAACAACCTATCTACTAACCCTGAAGAGCGGGTTAGGAGTGAATTTCATCTTGTTGTACTATGTCTCAACCACCTATTCGAGTTTATCCCCAGGATGGTAAGAATATTGAGTCGGCGCTAATGAATCACTCTCACACGTGCAAGTCAAAGGATACTCTCGAATAAATAGGAATTCATAGCGAACACAGGATCAAGATCGAGGAAAAAATCGGTATTTTCAATAAACGATGTTATAGAGAGAGAGCGACTTGATTTCGCGGTTCTATCTTATGCAAACTCTGCATAGGACGCCCTCGCTCGCACATCTCAATGTGGAAAACGATTGAGATCACATCGTTTTGTACTATACGAAGCGAGCTGCATCCAACTATAGACTGTTTTGACTGTCTACTTGAGCCTGATCCAGATTCATGTCATACAGCTCAAGTACTCAATCTTCGCCATGGGTGGTAAGACACAAAATGGGAAGAAAAATGGAATTTAATATTTATTATAAAATTGTAATTTAAGACACAAAATGAGAAGAAAAATGAATATTATTATGGAGAGATCACATTAATGAGAAAAATAATAAAAAACATAAAGGAAAATTTTTAAATCAGACATATTTGAAATTATGCTACTAGGGGTCATTTGAGACAAACATTTGACCTTTGACTTAACTCAAAGTCTCACTTGTATAGCTTTTCTTTTCCCATCCAAAAGAGAAATCGTGTCTCACACGATGCAAAAATTACTTTGGCCCAGGGGCGGATCCAAAACTTTATGTTAAGGGACACAAATTCATATTAAATTAAATTACCAGTCTGGTTCTCGAACTTTTAAGTTTGTATCTATATGGTCCCTAAAGTTTAAAAAGTGTCTAATACGTTCTTGATATATCTTTGAAGTTTAAATTTTGTATCCCATAAGTCTAACATATTCAAAGCTTTTAAAAAATAAATGTTCTATTAAAAATAAAATTTAATTTTGTGTCTAAAAGTCATTAACTATTAATTACAAAATTGAAGATTTAAGGTTATATTAGATAGAATTTAAAAAACAAAATTAGAAAATTAAATGTGTCTAATATAACCGTTAATTTTTGTTTTCTTAATATGCCTACGACCTATTAGAAACAAATTTGAGATTTATTAAGTTCAATAACTTATTCACAAAATTAGATAAAAAAGAAATATAGAATTGAAAGTTTAAGAAACTATTTAAAAAAAAAAAAAATCTATAGATACCAATTTTAAATTTTATCAACTAAACTTATAATTAACTTCCATATAAATATAATTTTAAATACATTGATATATAATATTTATATTAAGTAATATAAATTACAAAATTACAATAAACCATTTTAAAATTATCCTCCCAAAATGAAACTAGAAATATTTAAGATTTAAAAAAATAATAATAAATAATTAATTATGTCATATTTTCTAAAATATTTATTAAAGATTATAATAATATATATGTATTTTATTTTTTAAAGAAATTATTATTGTATGTTTGTATAAATTTTGTGTTTTTAAAAAAAAGCTCAATTCTAACAGCTTGCTTACTGTGAATTAGAATAATATAAAAATATATTACAAAATCAAAAAATAAAACAATGAAACTCGTATGCATGCCCCTGGCAGATCTCGACCTACCGTAGGATGAAACTATGGGGGGCACCGACTCTGACCATTCAACCAGAAGAAGTTTATATTACATTTAGCGAAATATTATATACATATATAAACATTTATAATTTCAAGGTACTTACATTTATGCAAGAATCAAGTTGGAAAAAGTATTGTATACTCATTTTTTCTCATAATAAAAAGTTGGAAGAAAAACCATACTTCACTGTACCAAATAAAACGTGAAGTGAAAACCTATTTATTAATTCATGTATTTTTAGTTTAGAAACTTGACATTGTGATGTTAATATTCAAAATCAAGCTATATTCACTAAAAACATAAATGATTTAATGTATTAATTAAAATAATTATCAAATGATTTCAACAAAGATCTCAATTAATTCCAAAATTAATATCCATCTTTTTTCTCAATGCAGGTATCACAATACATAGTAACAATCAACTTTTTTTTTTTTGCTTCGTGATCTAATTTTCTAAAGCAATTCTAAAATCTTAAACTGTTAATGTTGACAAATTTGAGTTAGATTTTGATTGTAGTATGTTTTGCTAGTTTTTTTTCCTACTTTTTTTTTTTGAAATATGCCTAGGATTTCTAAGCAAAAAATAGAACGAACAAAACAAACATTAGTACAAGTTATATAAGCTTAATCCTCCGCTTATTCTATTTTTAATCATCCTTTCAAAAATATTTTGCAATTTTTGTCAAATTTCAAAACAAAGACATATTAATTTTAAAAATAACCCGAGTACTAAATTTGAAAACAGTATCAACAATAAACAATAGAGATGTCTATTTGCCCCGCCCCGCCCCGACCCCGCCCCACCCCACCCCGAATGGGACGGGGAATCCCCGATTACACGGGGAATGGGGCAGGGAGCGGGGAATTTTTTTTGCCCCATTAGCTAAACGGGGCGGGGGCGGGTAATAGCATACCCGCCCCGCCCCGTTTACCCGCCCCGCCCCGATTACCCGCCCCGCCCCGATTACCCGCCCCGCCCCGATTACCCGCCCCGCCCCGATTACCCGCCCCGCCCCGATTACCCGCCCCGCCCCGATTACTTTTATATATATATATATATACATATATACATTATTCATCTAAAAAATTAACTACACACTTCGCCCCGCCCCGATTACTTTTATATATATATATATATATACATATATACATTATTCATCTAAAAAATTAACTACACACTTCTTTTTTTATCTAAAAAAAAATACACATTTTACCAATAAAGTTTAAAAAAAACACACATTTTACAAATAAAGTTTATGAAATTAAATATATATAATATTAATCAACTTAACAAATAGCAAAATTTTAAAAAAGTGGATAAGAATAAATTATAAAAGTAAATTATTCGCGGGGAAAATTACCCGCGGGGAATACCCGTTACCCGCGAATTCCCCGCGGGGAATACCCGCCCCGTCCCCGCGAAATTAAACGGGGAATTTCGCGGGGCCGGGAAGGCATTACCCGGCCCCGCCCCGCCCCATGGACATCTCTAATAAACAACAACAAAAAAGAGTAAATAAGTTCACTTCCCCAAATATATATATATATATATATATATATATATATAAGTAAAATATATATATATATTTTTTTTTTTGAGAAAAACTAAGAAATAAATAATTAAAAAGTGCAGTTTGCCAAACAAAGACCTACCAACAAAAATCATAGATGCCAGGAATTTCAATACTCAAAAAACACTAGGCCACCTAAGAAAATGGTATGCATAAGAATAAAGTAATTATTTATTCAGTCACTGTCAATTCGATAATTTGTCATGGAGCTTATCTATGCTATGCTATCCACACAAAATGGCAATGTCTTAGTCAACGAAGGTTTATATATATGCAATGTTATCGAATTGATGGCCAACACACAAACGTTTCCATCGAAGCTTTTATGATACGGACCCATCTCTTTTTCAAGACAAACTTGTGAAACTTGTGAATTGTGATCATAAGAAATACATAAGAAACCAACTTAACAAAGAGGGGGCCAGCTAGAAAGGAAGCCACACACATACAAAAAAAAAAAAAAAAAAAATCAATAGCATTTCATTTAGACATCAACAAACAAACAAGCAAAAACCATTACACTACAACAAAATGGTCTGCTTTTAAACTTCCTGGATTGGATTGTAATAAAACATAAAAGATAGAGTGAGCTGGAGTTATATTTACCTCATTACTCTAAGATGCATCCACCAGTCCTCCTGTGTTATAATGCAATACATTAGTTGTAGTAGTAACCGGCGAAATAGGAGACTGTTGTTGCTGTTGCTCCTCGCCTTGCCAAGTCCAGACAATATCCTTCAGAGCAGGTCTTATATCGTCTTTCATTATCTTGCGATATTCCAAAGTATCTCCATTTGATTTCTTCATTTCCACAATATGGAGTGATGGGGTAACCTCGAAAATCTCTGCATCGATGCATACTGCTCCTTTTCGACCTTCATTACACCCTTCGATCTTCAATAGGCCTCTGTCTTTCTTCTTGATTTTCAATTTCAAGGACTTTGCAATGTCTTGCAGTTTGGAGATGATGGTGGATGCAGGCTTGTCCGATGTGAATCTTACTTCTTTCTTTTGATCAGTCTCCTCAAACAAACCTGACAAGTCGAAACCTGCTGACAAGGAGATTATGTCGAAAGCATTCAAATTCAATGGCTTTTCCGCTTCTTGCTTCAGCTCTCTAACAGACTCTCTGTCCTCGGTTGTAGACACAAAAATTGCATCAAGGTCGTCTAAAGGAGCACCTTCTTTCACTTCTTCTACGTTAATTTGGGGTTTCACATTCAACCCCCTCTTCTTTAACCAATAACTTCCCATTATTTTGGCAATAGATATCCTGGTATTTGGATTAGGATCCAAAATCTTCGACAATAGCTTGCGCACCTCCGGTGTAAACCAGTTGGGGAATTTAAATTCTCCTTTTCCAATCTTCTTATACATCTCCATTAGATTTGGATCGTGGAATGGGAGATAACCAGCTAATAGAACGAATAAGATTACTCCACACGACCAAATATCAGCTTTGCATCCATCATAACCTCTCCTGTTAATGACTTCTGGAGCGACATAAGCAGGTGTACCACAGGTAGTATGGAGCAATCCATCTTGGCATTTGGATTCAGCAAGAGCACTCAACCCAAAGTCGGAAACCTTCAGATTACCATATTCATCCAATAGTAAATTTTCCGGTTTCAAGTCTCGATGGCATACCCCTCTACTGTGGCAGTAATCGACAGCGCTGATCAGCTGCCAAAAATATTTCCGCGCAACAGATTCTTTAAGCTTTCCTTTGGATACCTTGTTGAATAGCTCACCGCCTTTGACATATTCCATGACAAAGTAAATTTTAGTTTTGCTTGCCATAACCTCATACAGCTCAACTACATTGGGATGCTTAACTAGTCTCATCACCGAGATCTCCCTCTTTATTTGATCAATCATCCCAACCTTAAAGATCTTCTCTTTGTCAATAACTTTAATAGCCACACTCAAGCCAGTTTTAATGTCTCTAGCATAGTAAACCTTGGCAAAGGTTCCCTGCCCCAACAGCCTTCCTAATTCATACCGTTGCATCAAGACTGCCCCTTTGTTCTCCATGACAAATGTAATTTACTAAATTACAGTATAATTAGTCAAGTAATAATTTAAACATAAAATTCAACCGTCTTCACCATCACTGTGCTTTGAGAATATAAGTTCTCTTGCATCGCAAGCTGCAGTGGGCATTTGGCATCCCAATCTGTATGGTTGATGAATTAAATAACCAATTTCATGAAGTGCCTCGGAGGACATCCACGATGGATGAATAACCTCATCAACCTCAGAGAAGAAAGTCTCGACTAGCACACACATGTTTCAGCATTCCCAGGTGCCTTTAATCAAACTAAAGAAAATGAGGCAAGTTAGAAAGAATCCCCATTATAGGCTACAATTAAAATTGAGAATCATATCATAGAGGCTTAATCTAACATTTTTATGGATTATATTTAAATATACCTAGTTGACATATTTAACTAAATTGTTTATATATATGAACGAAAAATAATAAGAATATAAAATTTCAAAGAAAATAGAACATTTATCCGAGATTAAAAGAATATTCTGTGTGTTTCTTCCAACTAATTAGATTAAAAATAAATAAATATATAGGAAAGTCAAGATCAAGATGGAATAAGAGCGTACGAGTCATCTAATTCCATAAAATACAGTCAATACATCTAAACTTTAGTGATTGCAACACGATCTCACTTCTCAGCACAAAATTTAGTGATTAGATGCAAGCAGAGGATAATATTAACCTAGAAAAATCTGGTCATGCGCAAGAATAAGGTTACAATAATTGACGGAAAAGACAAAAAGGAAAAAGGAAAATGAAATTTCAATCGCATACCGAGAAACTGAAGAATCTCTCTCTCGATTAAAAATAATACAATAACAGATCCGTACTGGCTACATACACAGAGTGACTTGAAAAGCAATCGAGATAGAGACAGAGAGGAAGAAGGTAAATCAACAAAATTCAGATCCTTCATTCTACGAAACCAAACAGAATCGAACATAAACAAGAAAGAAAAGCATTGATTCATAACCTCATCATCACATACCGCAAATCAGAGTTCAATGCCTAGAAACAAACATAACAAAATCATCTAATTGCAGTGTAAAAAGAAAGGAACATGAATTCCGATTGCTTACCAAGAAATTGAAGAGGAATTTGTGAAGAAGCTGATGAAAATAGCTGCAAAACAGCAAGAAGATTGAGAATGTATGCAATGGAATTGAACGGAGCTTCGGAGAAATTTCGGAAAATCAATCAAAACCCTAAACGCAAACGAAAATGCAAATGCGAGCTTCGATTTGGCCGCCTGCTTTCTCCATTTTAATACTGTGGTCCTCTGAAAAGATACCATAACCGTCTGATATCTTTTTTGCATTTACCTAAATGCCCTCCAACTCTATTCAAATTACAGATTCTGCCATCTCATTCATTATTTGAATTGTGAGGCGGTGATGACATTTAACCTTTACGAGGAAATTAATATTTAATTCTTATTAGATTTTTTTTTCCTTTTTTTTTTTAATTAAAAAATAGCGTACGAATGCTAAATTTAATAAAATAAAAAAATTCCCCGCTAGATTATCAAAAGAATTTAATATAAAAGTTAAATTAGATATTATTAATAATTTTATATTAAAATAGAGCTTATGATGCCTTCAAAAAAAAAAAAAAAAAATACGAACATAATTCGATTGGTTAAGACATCCTTCAATTGGTTAAGACATTATCCTTCACTTGAGGTTGGAGGTGGAATTTTCTATCCTCGTTATAGTTGTACTAAACAATATAGTTAAGGGATTATAACTTTGAATATTAATAATACCCATAAAAGTTAAAGGGTTGATTGCTTGGATAGCAATCCGACCCAAACTAATTACAATTATAGGAAAATGTAAGACATTTTGCAAATATAGCAACAACAAAAAAACAGTATGATCCATGTAAAAGACCAAAAAGCTCAAACGGTCCAAAATCGAAAGAGTACTATTAGTGAGAGAATACTATGAATATTTTTATTTTTTTGATTTGGTAAACTTCATAATAAAGATTGCATTACTTGTTAAAATCGAAAGAGTATTATCCGTGATAGAATATTATTGCGAATAGAATGCTATCAGTAATAGAATGTTATATATATTTTTACTTTCAATCACTCTCTTTAGCTCCATTTAAAATCGAAAGAGTACTATCAGTGATAGAATACTATCACTATCGCGGATAGAATGTTATCAGGAGTTTACTTAACAAATTTTTTATTTTTTTATTCACGAAAATTGTTCTTTCTTGTTTTTGTCTTCTTCTTCTCTAATTCGAAATTCCATTTTCACATTTTCTTCAGTTTCTCAATTGGAGTTTTTTTTCCTCTCTTTGTTTGTTTTTTATTTTATTTTTTTGGATGTAATCTGGGATGTGTGTGGCGGCAACAACAACAAACGTAGCAAGTTTGACGACAAGCCCTTCCACCAGAATGTCAAAGCTGAACAACGTGGACGCAAAAACAACCATAACTACTCCAACCCAAAACCTAAAATTCCTAAACAAAGCGATACAAAACTCAACCATCCACTCCACCCATCCCTAAACTACACAATCCAACAACTAGAAGACGTCAAAATAGTCCGCAAAGTTCTATCCATCTTCGTTTGCACCATCGTCCTCAACTCATGTCTCGCCCAACTCACCAACAAGAGCATAGTTCAATTGGTATGATGTATGAACTAGTGACTATGAGGTCCTATGTTCGATCCCCCGTTGTCAAAAAAAAAAATGTCTCGCCCAACTTTCCACCTTCTCCATCGAACAAGCCTTCACAATGAACTTCTAAATCGAATACGATTGTTAAACTGGATTTCAATCATGCTACAAGTTCGAGAAAAAAAATCAATTAGAATAAGAGTAATACAGGAATAAAAAAATCATTTTACAAATTTGACATATTTGCAAAACTTTTAAAAAGTTATTATATCTACAAAATTAAACTCTAAATTCGCTCCTACTACAATTTCCCAAAAGTTAAATGTATTGATGGTAAATAATTTTATATTTATTTGCACTTATGAGTCCAATTAGTTAATAATTATATTTAAATTTCAAGTCTCATTTTTTAAAGTTGTTTATTTATTTTCTATGTCCTAATAGCCCTACGAAATATCAATTGACCTTATAGTTCCCTTATTACTATTGCCTATAGAAAAACTATATATTGTAGTTAAATTTTCATATTGCATTTTACAAAATCCTTTAGGTTACTCACTCTTCTCAAGTTAAAATAATTATATCAAAAGGTTTAAATTTTAAAGTTGCTTCACCTTCTCTCCTTACTCAAAAAATATATATATATAGTATAAAATTTTGTCCTTTCCAACGAAAATTCCGGCTTTTCCCTGCCTCAAACTAAAACTAAACATAATAAATGTAACCTTGTCTTCACTCAAAATTGAAAAGCTATATAATATAAAATATTGTAAAATTATATTCTCAAATAAATATATATATATATATATATATATATATATCTTTTTCAATGAAAATTTGGCTTCTCCTACCTCAAACTAATACTAAACATAAGAAAAGTAATTTAAAACGCAACTAAACGCAACTATACCTATAGATGGTATGATTTAGGTTGGAATACTTTGAATTTTTTTTACCGCTACGAATGATCCAGAGTCAATGATCCAGTACAGAGTCAGAGTCGAAGGGTAAAATATATGATGAGAGTTTGAGGACAACACCCTTAAAACTAAATTTGTTTTGAACTTTTACTATTTTGTATATGTATTGAGTTTCACTTAGCCTATTAAGTCATTAGAAGAGTGTCAAATATAAAATTTCTAACGACTTTTATCTCTTAATTTGTAATCTCTCTCAATCCGTAATACAATTGTCTCTCTTCTGTCGGTTGAACCACGTAAACTCTATATTAATATTTCGTTCTTATTCTTTGTTTGTCGATTCTATCATAACAATATATATTAAATCTAATCATAAAATTTAATGACAATATTAAAGATGATTAAGAGTCTAAATAAATCAATCCAACATAACTAAAAGATCACAGGTTTGATTTCATCAATACTCGGATGTTGGATGTTGTTGAAATAATAATAATAATAATAAAAAAAAAGTGTAATTAAAAAAGTGTAATTTATGGAAGCCATAAATATTAATATATTGAATAGTAGTATGTAAGATTTTTTTGGTTTTAGAAACCAAATAGAGAATGGTTAAGAAAGAGTTGGAAGAAACAAGAAGAAGACAGGTGGGGGGACACGTGCCTGTAGCGTGTTTGATTGGAAATTTAATAAAAAATGAAGCAAGTGATGAATACGCGCTTCAACGGCCACTGTCTGTCACCTAATTTTCCTAATCCGCACCAATCAACAAATGACAAGTAGGACAACGAGGCTTCCCAGTTGGCAATTTCCTATCACTGCATTGGCTGTCACATTCACTCCGTAACAGACAATCCCCAGTTCCAGTTCCAGCCACACACGTTTCTTTTTTTTTTTTTTTTTTTTTTTTTTTTGTCGTTTTTCAATGGGGAATTTACCTAAACACCCTTGGCGGCTATTCTTCTAAATTTTTTGCAGTGGTGAAAGTTGGACACGCCTTCGACTGCTTTGGTCCACCTATAATTTGCTTGGCCTCCATTGTCCTGGAAGGAGCTTCTTTATTCAAACTAAATTTTCTAAGGTGGATGGGGAGTGTTTCGCTCCGAATTTGGACGGTTTAATTATAACTCGAGACCTCGAGTTTTATGTAATGATTAAAATAATTCTCGTTATATTGATATATTCATAAATTAAAAGTCCAAACCCACTAGACAATCGCGCATAGCAACCTAGGCGATCGCAAAAAAAAAAAAAAACAGACTGGTCCAAAATATTTACAATTATAGTAAAATATATATTTTTTTTTGCAAAAAAAAAAAAAAAAAAAAAAAAAAAAAAAAAAAGTATGACCCATGTAAAAGATTAAAAAGTCCAAACCTAATTGACAGTCGCGCATAGCAACGATCGCATAGGTTGCTATGTGATTCTGATTCAGTTATCGCATAAATTGTCATGTGATTCTGGTTCATCTTCCGAACATCATAACTAGATATAAGCTCGTTTTAGCTAATTAACCACTCGTTTTTATACGTTTTTTTCGTGTTCTTTCCAACTATGCTTATAAACTAAGCAAAAGTTTAAAGGATCTTGTCTATAATATCCAAAATCGAAAATATTTAAGTTTAAACTTTGGAAGAGGGGAAAGAAGAAAATACGAAAAATGAGAGAGGAGAAAGAAAGTAATTTTTATCACCCACCTTGGTGTTTTTTTCAATTTTCTATTCCAAGATGGATAATTTCTTTTGCGATTTCCTCTTCCTACTTCTCGTTGAGTTGTGGCATTTATCAACATAGGGGTTGATTGCATAGATAGAGAGTAAATACGATAAATAAAATTAATTAAATAAGGGTAATACAGGAATAAAAAATTCATTTTACAAATTTGTTATATTTGCAAAACTTTTCAAAAGATGTTATATCTACAAAATTGAAATCCTAAATTGACATCTACTCTAATTTTTCTTTATTTATTTACAAGAATATCTATAAAATTGAAGTCAGTCGTATTGATATTTTAATCCTTAGTTTTTTTGTTTCATATATACAATTGCTTGTATTGAGTTACAAATTTAATAGGGTCCCGTTTTAAGAATACTTTGAACATGTTTAAAAACACTTTCGACCTGTCCAAACTACTTCTATATCAACTCCATCATGTATTGGAGTAGTGCTTTTGAAAATAGAGGTGTGAAAAGAATTGGTATGGTATGTGATTTCCACCAAAGTACTTACTAGGAAGCACTTTTAAGATACAAGACCAAACATTCAAAATGACTTCTTTTTTTAACAAAATAAAAAAATTGTAAGAAAAATAGTGTGATAATTGAAACATATGGTTGCCTAAAATGCAACTTTAAACAATCTCGAGGAGAAAACAATAACTTTTATCAATTTATGACATATTAGAAGTTGAATGAACGGATATTATGCACAGAGAGGCAAAAGACGACTTATGACATGTTTGTGAGTGATTTTGAAATAGTTAAAATCATTTTTGTCATATTCAAGATCACTATGTTGAAACATGTCTTTAATAATTTAAAATCACTTCAAAACATGTCTTTAAATTGTATTTCATGTTACCTGGCCTAGTGGTCATGAAAGGTCTTGGGACTTTTAAAGCCCTACTAAAAATTAATTTCCTACGAATTTTCTTGGCAGCCAAATATTGTAGGATCAAACAATTTGTCCTATGAGATTAGGAGGTGCGTAATATTGGAAGATCTCACATCAAATCTCAATTTTGAAAAGTAGTTTTTAAGAGGGTCAAACCGAACATAGCTCAATTGACATAAGATTGTGTCATTGACTAAGATGTTAGAGGTTCAATTCTTGCATTAATTAAAATACATTTGTAAAAAAAAAAAAATTATACTTCATATTTTTAGATATGTGTTTGATAACAAATTTAGAAATTAGATCTCAATTTTACTCTAATTCTTCAGAATGTATTTTTTTTTTTCTTCTTATAAACCATAACATTAGTTGAGTCGCACATTAAATATTAAATTGAATATAAACTATTATTAATTAAGTTATGAATATATTTTAGGTTATAAATTTTGTATAATTATTATTTTATAATCTCATATAATTTATAGTATCTTATATTATACAAATTTTAATTTACTAAAATTGAGTTGGGTTTATTACTTGAAATACTTTATTTATCATTTTAAATATAATTCAATATTTTAAAATTTAAAATTTAAAATCTGGATACACGGAAAAGAAAACAAAATCTGTTTTAGATATTTAGGTTTGATGTAGTTTCCTCTCTTTTTTAAGGTGTTTTGTTTTCCCCGCTTTTATTCCATGTTAATAAAACTATTTCATTTATTTTTTTTCTTTTTTTTCCAACATGTTGGGGCAGAGGATTGAACCTAGGATCTCATGGTTACATTCATTTCCTTACTTGCCTCCTTAGTGTTTGTTTAAAGATTATTTAATAAAGCAAGTTATTCGGTTCAAATGTCATGATGCAGTTGTTGGGAATAAAACCATGAGATATAAATAAACTGCAAAATAATAAACTACATATATCTCAACCTCCCGCTATTTTTAAGCTTCGGGAAAGGTCACTTTTCTAGTTGTTCTTGGATTTTTATCGTGGAATTTTAAGCTTAGCTGAAATTAGGAACACTAGTATCATTTATGGACAGAATTGTGTAGCTATAAACAAAAAGGAACTTGAAAAGTCTGTATGAGGAATTGTGTAGCTGGGTCTTCCCTTGAATTCAAGTTATGCATGCGTAAATATTTCTAATAGTTTGATGGCTCTGTCTTGGAGCATTAGTCTTTTTTCTTGCAGATTCAAACAGCTAACAGAACATAGAAATGAAGTTTAATGCTCATTCTACAGTTTTTTTTTTATATCCGTGAGTGTTCGGGCCAGCTTACGCGCACCTCGACCAAATAAACCCGTAAGAAATTAATTCCTAGGTAGGTGACCACCAAGGATTGAACTCATTCCCTCTTAGAGGGAATTGAGTCTTAAGGCCCTTTATGACCACTAGGTCAATCCTTGATGGTTGTACCTAGTGTCCGGGCCAGCTTAATGCTATCAACTTTTTGCTCATTCTGCAGTTATACTTTTTGATATTCGTGAGTATTCGGGTCAGCTTAATGCTCATTCTGCAGTTATACTTGAAGTTCACAAAATGCTCTTAGAAGCACACCCAAATCTAGCCACTGTTATTGTACCTCGACATCCACAACATGGAAAATCATTTTTGTTCTTGTAGTTTGTACACAGTATTGATAATGATAATTAGACAACCTTTTATGAAAGATACATTTATGTCTTGATTGCTTCTGTTACTAGGCATTGTTTGAGATATTGTGCCCTTCAACAATTTTTTAAACTAACTATGCTGCGTGAGTTTCATCAAATATAGTTGATTAACTCTTTGATCAACAAATATATTTCAAGTAAAAGGTTTGGTTTTAGGAATATCTATAAATGACCATTCTATGTCAATTAGCTCCATGTTTGAATTTTGTATTGCCATTTTAATTAGCACAGGCGATGCAGAAAGAAGGGCAGAATGTAGCTTTGAGGTCTTAAGGTGAAAACGTTACATCAAGAAAGAATGTATAAGTTGTATACACATTAGGTATGCAATATGCCAATATCTATACCATTTGGTGTTTCATTCAACTTTTGGCTTGAATTCATTCACTCTCTCTTTGGAAGTAAGCTTCTAAAGATGCAAGATATACAAAGATATAGTCTATACACTTTTTTAATTGTTGTTCGATATAGCCATAGCTTTGGAGGGTAAACCTCTGGTCAAGTTCTTGAGATAGGATAATGAACCATAATGAATCTGGTCTTGTTGGTCACAACATATCAGAAGCTGCTGCAGCTGGTTGTGCTGTTTTAACTGGTGAGTATTTGTTGTCGTACTCGTCATCCTTAAACGTCCTGCTCTCAGGGACTTGTTCTTTTTCCTCTGCCAGGTTCATATATTGGTCATTTCTCAAGTATGGTGGTTAAAATGCAACAGTTTAATCCACTGTCAACATTACAGGGGAACATGAAATCTTTTCTCACTTTACATTTCCCTTTTGCTTCTCTGAAATGTAATGCTCTGGCTTGGATTCAGACCTTGGACGTTTTTTTTAGTCATGGGAATATTTCAAGTTTGGTTCTCTAGCCCCGACGACATCCTATAAGTCCAAGTATTAACTGTCAGGATTTTAACTTTTAAGATCTTGATATGGCCTTCATATCTTACAACCACCATGTGGATGCTAGTTCTTCTGGTTTGATGGGTTCCTATGGATTGTTGATGTGAAATTTTCCACCATTCTCCATTAGGGCAACCATGTGGATGCTTGCTCCTTTTGATGAATATGGTATTTAACTTCAAAAATAAATTAGACCCATTTAATAAAAATGGGAGGTTGATCTAATTAATATGTTAATGTTGGTTTAGGGAATATGGTTCAGCCAAAGTGGGGACATTTGAAGCAACTTCATGAACTTGTGATGTCTATGGAGAAAGTTTTGACCTATGGTGATGTCAAACACACTGAATATGGTCATTTGACAACAGTAAGATTTTTTTTACTATAATGTTAATTAAGATTGTAATTTGGTTGAATAATGGAAATTAACCTACAACATTACATTTTGACATTTTTGTAACAGGCAACAACTTACACCTACAAGGAAAAATCAAGTTGCTTCTTTGGAAATGCAGAAAATGGTGACAAAGATATCACCTTTAGAAACAGAACCTAACCTACACTGTTCCTAGTTGGTCTGTCAGCATCCTTCCTGAAAGTTTACAACTGCAGAGGTGAATATATCATTCATTCATTACTAATTTTTTTTCCTATTTGTTTGGGGAATATTAAGCCAGGTGGGAAAATACAAAAAAACCATTCAAATGGCAATGGAGAAATGAGAAAATAGAACACATTACACATGAGGGTGAAGTTGATGGAAGTATTATCACTGCCAATCAACTTCTTGATCAAAAGGTTGTCACAAATGATGCCAGTGATTACTTGTGGTACCTCACAGGGTAAATTTTCCATCATCACCTAACTATAATCATAATAATAAACATTATAATTCTTAATTATAATCCCCTGACCTCATTTCAGTTTCCATCTAAAGGGATCGGATCCACTTTTTGGCAAGAATGTAAAATTACGCATTAAGACTTGAGGCCATATACTTCACGCCTTTGTCAACCAAAAGCATATTGGTAAATTCACTATTCTTCAATCACACACACATATATATATATACATTTATATGATAAGATTTGACATATGAAAACTTGCTTCATATAATATAATTCAATTTCAGGGTCACAATATGCTCAATATGGCAAATATGATTTCACATTTGAGAAGAAAGTCAGGAACCTAAGGCATGGATTCAACCAAATAGTCCTACTAAGTGTCATGCCACAGTTGTAAGTACACCTAAATTAATTTAAATTAGAAAAATACCCTTCAATGCAAACTTAGAATTTTGAATATTGGGTAATGCTCTGCAGAACTATGGAGCATACTTCGAGAATGCTGATGTCGGAGTTCATGGGCCAGTTGAATTGACGGTTGATGAAGAAACAATAAGGGATTTGTCAACCAATGAGTGGTATTATATGGTTGGTTTGGATGATGAAAAGTACGAGTTTTTCGATCCTAATCATCAATTCAGGAAGCCCTGGCTCTTTAACAATCTACCATTAAATCAGAATTTCACTTGGTATAAGGTACCGGATTTCCTCTTTGTTTTATACTATTCTGAATTCATTTCAAAATTTGAGTTTATTATTAAACTTATGATTGGTTGTTTTGTTTTGGTACAGACCACTTTCCCAACTCCTAGAGGACATGAAAGAGTGGTGGTCGATTTGATGGGCATCGGAAAGGGGCATGCTTGGGTAAATGGAAGTAGCATTGGAAGGTATTGGCCAGATTATCTTGCAAATGAAAATGGATGCTCTTCAAGTTCTGACTTCCGTGGGGCTTACTATGATCACTAACTGTGGAAAGCCTACTCAAAGATGGTATGTATTGTTTTTTTTTTCGAATTTAAATTCCGATCTCTATTCAACCTACAACTTAGCTTATTAGATTGTTTTTTATTATATAGGTACCATATCCCAAGATCGTACCTGAACAAAGGGCAAGAAAACACACTGATTTTGTTCGAAGAGTTTGGTGGGGAGCCATTGAATATAGATATCCAGACAACGAGAGTCAAGAAAGTGTGTGCAAAACCTTACGCAGGAAGCACATTGGAGTTATCATGCCATGATCGAGTCATCACTAACATCAATTTTGTCACTTTTGGGAACCCACGTGACATTTGTGACAATTTCCAGAAGGGTACTTGTGATTCCTCCACTGCCTTCTCAGTCATCAAAAAGGTAATTACAAACACCATTCTTTTCCATAAATTAAATGGACATGTCAATATGTTGTTTCATAATCTATGCTTGTACTTAATTTTGTGAGTTTTTGATGGTTTGTTTTCCTTTGGATTGCAGGCATGCCTTGGAAAAAGGAAATGTTTCATTGAAGTTACAAAAAGAAATCTTGGACTAACTAGTTGCAAGAAACATAATCGGCTTGCGATTCAAGTTACTTGTTAGGATATTCTTGTTTCTTAGGTTTTTAAGCTCGAAATAGTTTTCCCCTTGATTTTTTTTCTTCCAGGTTTTAAGGTTTTCAGATTTTATACAGCTTTCCCTATTGTTTTAGGTATTTAGGTTTGATCTTTTTTAGGTGTTTTGTTTCACTTGCTTCTATTCCATGTTAATAAAACTACTTCATTCCTTTCTTCACTTGCCTCTCTATTGTTTGTTTAAAGATTATTTCGTACAACAGCATAAATGCATCATTACTAAACCAGCAGATTCACAACAGAGCTATTCTGGTCAAATGCATGCAATGATACTGTTTCCCTAATATAATATTTTCATGAGATTCTAAGCATAAAGATATGAAATTAAGCAGAAGTGAAAAATAGTTACCAGTAACCTTTACATGAGCATTGGCCATCTGTAAAGCAATGGAACCCTGAAGTATCCCTTAAGAGTATTTTCCTTCTAGTGATAATAGAAACATATTTCAAGAAGGTATGGCAATCCCCACACAAACGGACATTTTTCACAATTTGGATGGGCTTTCCTGGTCTGGTCATTAGAATCCCGAAAGTTGCAGCTAATTTTCCACTGTGATAGAACAAGAATTCCTTCTTTTGGCGTTCCTCTACTTCTTGAAGAACAAAACTCGTGTCTGCAACATAACCAGCTTTTAAACATTCTAAGATTAGTATCTCCAGACCACTGTAAATGTCTTTTATCTGGGGATGAGACTTGTCTCTGGCATAAAATGAATGAATTTTGTTCTCGTGAATGATCCAACTCTGACTTGGGTGTTTTCGGAACCCTTTCTCTCGCATATCGTTTCTCACCTTTTCGGAATAATCCCATCTCCCTGATGCAGAGTAAAGATTCGATTTAAGTATGTAAGTAAATGGATCTTTTGGTTCCATTGCCAGTATGCATTTTGCAGCCAGTTTTTCCATCCTTTCATTTTTATTGATTCTACAACTATCAAGCAAAGCACGCCAGACACAAACATCTGGTTCAAAAGGTATCTTCCTGATTGTTTCTTCAGCTTCTTCAAGAAGACCCCAACGACCCAAAACACTGATAAAGGAGGCATAATGCTCTGAAATGGGTCTGATATTGTATTTAGTTTCCATCGAGACAAATAAATTACGACAACTATCAACTAAATTCAATTCAGTGTGTTTGTAAGCTGAAATAATCAAAACAAACGTAATATCGTCGGGTTTTATTCCTGCTTTCTCCATTTTCTTCCAGATTCTCAAGGCTTTATCACCCTGCCTATGAAGCAGATGTCCAGCAACTAAACTATTCCAGGAAACAATGTCTTTCTTGTTCATTGTATTGAATACTCTGATGGCATCATCCATATTCCAACACTTCGAGTACATGCTAACTGTTGCATTTCCTACTCCTGTGTCAGTTATGAGACTCGATTTAAGAGCATGGCAATGCATTTGCTTCCCCATCTCATGAAAACCTATACTTCCACAAAGAGAGAGTATTGATGTTGACACAACTTCATCCATAACAATGGCTCCTTCAGAATGACCAGAGTGAAAGAGAGAGATCGCTTCATTAAGTTTCCCATTTCGAGCATACCCACAAATCATTGATGTTAGCATTGCAGTGTAGTCATTCTCTAATGAACGTTGATGAAACATCCTTTCGGCATACTCCATCCTCCCACACCTTGTATACATGTCAACCAATGCTGTTTCAATACAAGAATTTGACAAAATACCAAACTTGATGATGAAGCCTTGAATCTGCTGGCTAACTTTAAAATTCTTGAGCAACCCACAAGCATTGATAATGCTAGTCATTGTGCAATCTGTTATTTCCATGCCCTCCTCCAACATATCAATGAAAAGTTCCAGAGTTCTCAACCCATCGCCATTCTTAGAAAGTCCTGCCAAAACTGCATTATAAGAGATACAATTCCTCTCCGGCATAGCATTAAAGACTTCGATTGCCAAATCCAACTTTCCGAATTCCATGTACGACGTAATCAATGCTGTCCAAGTAATAACATCTCTTATTGGCATTGCCTCAAACAGAGCCATTACATCATTTACACTCCCACATTTAGTATAGAACCCAATAAGCGAATTGCTCACGCTCAAATGAGACTCCAGCCCGACCTTCAAAGCAAGAGCGTGAAGTTGTTGGCCTTTCATAGGCGTAACACAGCCAGTCAAGAGAGTAGAAAGAGAGAAATGATCCACTCTCAGCCCCTCACTTCGCTGCATACCACGAAAGTAATCAAACGCTTCATCATACATAAACTCCTTCACCACACTCGAGATAACAGTATTCCACGAAGCGATATCTCTCTCAGGCATTTCATCGAACAATCTAAGTACAAGTTCCAAAAACCCACACTTACTATAGAACCCCATAAGCGCATTGCAAATGAAAACACAATTCAGGTACCCCAATTTGACGACAATACCATGAACTTGCAAACCAAACTGATAATAATCCATGTTTCGAATACAAGCAGTCAAAATCGCTACAAAAGTATATTCATTCGGCTCAATACCTGAGTCCAACATCGTAAGGAAAAGCCCAACAGCTTCATCTTCCCGATTCCACTTGGAAAACCCAGAAATCAACGCTGTATAAGACACCACATTAGGGCACGAAAGGCCAGAAAATACCTCATCAGCATCTCGAACAAGCCCCAACCTGAGATAAGCCGCAATTAGAGCATTACCCAGATAGATATCTTCCTCAAACCTGAGAAAGAAAGCATGAACGGCTCTGGCGAGGTCAGCGTCGCCGTAGCGAGTGGATAGGCGAAGCAAATCGAAGCCAGAAGAAATTGGAGAGAGGGAGCTATTTACAGGGCGTGAGGAGCAAAGGGGTTCTGAAATAGACAAGGAGGATTGTTGTGGGAATGTAAGAAATTGGGTTGGAGATGTAGAATTGAATGGGCGGTGACAGGGCTTTGAGTTACAGAGAGATGAAGAAATTTTGGATAAAAGTGGCGTTGAAGATGAAGGATTGGTGGTGGGCATAGAAGGAAAGCGAAAGAAGATGGTAAGAGGAGGAGGAAGAAGAGAAGGTGCAACAATGGCGTTTGCAGAGTGTGGAACAATGGCTGCCATGTGGATTCATCCAAAGGCGCCAACCTTAACCATAACTGATTCTTTTCCTTTCACAACTGTTGGGGGTTGATAATCCAAAGACTTCTGGTATGATTAACTCTGTTCAAATAATATGAATGTATGAAAGAGTTATCCATTCTTCCTTCTCCCACTCTATGAATTTAAGAACCTCACCAAAATGATGCTGGAAATTCGTCGAAAGGGAAGAACTCGCCACTGGCTCGGGTTTGCTCGCAGGTCTGAGGTCGAACGCCGGAGGGAGGCACTCGGGTTTGTCGCCACCAATCTGGGTTGCTCGCACGCCAAAGCCCAACGCGAGGAATAAGAATTCGCCGCACGAAGAGGCGCTGTGAGTCGTCGAAGGGGAGGGCGTCGTACGCCACCGCACCACTGCCGTTCGCCGAAGGTCAGAAATAGAGGGGCTTCGCTTGCGTCTCGTCGGAAGACTAGCCGAAGGAGATGCGTTGCTCGCCGGAGGTGAACGTCGGAGGGTGCGGGCTGGAGAAGAAGGAAACGAAAGGGAGATAGAGCTTGCGGATTTTTTTTTTTGGATAATACATTATAACGAAGTTTATGACCTCTAGTATAAATCTTTATAATTACTTTTTTTTTTCAAAAAGTAAATCTTTATAATTAAAGAAGAGAAATTGTAGCCGATGTCAATTTAGAATAAGATAATTAAAAATATATCATGTTTTTAAAAATTTTGCGGTCTATCGCTGATCACCTCAATTTTATATAGATTTTGGTGATAATAGTCTATCACTGATAGAAATCTATCAGTGATATGATAAAGTCTAAACAAATTTTTTTGCCATATTTATAAAACATTTTAAAGTTTGCTAAATTTGCAATTAGTTTGGGCTTGATTGCTATTTGTGCAACCAGCCCATTAAAGAACTATATCCTTTAGCATGGAAAATAAAAATTTTGATGGATTATTTTTTTTCATAACTTAAATTGATGTAAATATTATTAGTAGCTTTTTTACTTGAGACTCCATCTTTATGTAATGCTACATTCTAAAGAAAAAAAAGTTGAACACTAGTTTTTTTTTTTTTCTTTTATAACACTGAGTGAAAAATCGAACTTAGACCTTTTGATCACTAGCCTATATATGATAGGTGAGAAATCGAACTTATGACTTTTTGATCACTAGTCCATATATGATAATTGTTATGCTCTTGTTGGCAAAGTTAAACATTAGTTTAAGTTGTCAAACTGAGCCTAGCTCAATTGGCATAGGGTTGTGCCTTCGACTATGAGGTCATGGGTTAAATCCTTGCATTAATTAAATGTGGAGTGAGATTTATAATAAATCTTTGGGTCAAACACCTCTTTTATGTTTTTTTTTCTTAGTTTTTCCAATGGGGAATTTACTTAAATACCCTTGGCAGCTATTTTTCTAAATTTTTTGCTGTGGTGAAAGTTGGACATGCCCTCGACTGCTTGGCTTCCATTGTCTCTAAAGGGAGCTTCTTTTTAATCAAACTAAATTCTCTAAGGTGAATGGGGTTTTTAGCTCGAAGGTTGGACGGTTTAATTTAAAGCCAAGACCTCGAATTTTATGCAATGATAAAAATATTCGTCGATATATTGATATATAGATATTCAAGAGTTTGATATCGATATTTTGTATAGATAGTCACAAAACATTTAAAAAAAAAAAAAAAAATCAATGAATAGAAATATTAATAAACAAAGTTCTATAACTTATTTAGAAAGTGAATTTTTATTTATTTATTTAAATAATGTTTATAATTTTTTTGATTTACAAGAATATAAAAAAAAAACTGAAGTAGACAGTATTGATATTTTAATCTTTAGTTTTTTGTTTCATATATACCATTGCTCGTATTGAGTTACAAATTTGAAACAATTGTAAGAAAAATAGTGTATATTCATTGAAACATATGGTTGTGCCCAAGGATGAAAATATCGATATCCATGTTGATATCGACATTTCAATTTTACGGATATATCCATGGATATATCGATAAAATATCGATATCCATGAATATTTATGTAAATCAATTTTTTTAAAAAAATCTATTTAAATTAATATTTAAGATATTTTACATTCAATCTAAGCTATAGATCTAGTTAGTAGTATCTAGATTCATATTAAATTTAATATATGATATTTTTTATGTTTGATGAGTATTTATAAAAAGATATTAGATATATTCATTACCCTTTAATATCTATATCGAAGCCTCCGATTTACGGATATATCCACGGATATTTTCATCCTTGGTTGTGCCTAAAATGCAACTTTAAACAATCTCGAGGAGATACAAATACTTTTTTCAATTTACGACATATTTGAGTTTGTTTTCAACAAGTTCAACTACTATGCATATTATGCACAGGTTTGTGAGTGATTTTGAAATAGTTAAAATTATTTTTTTCATATTCAATGAAAAGCATGTTTAAAAATGCCTTTAGTAATTCAAATCACTCTAAAACATGCCTTTAGGACTTTAGTAATTCAAAATCAATTTTGATTGAATGAAAAGCATGTTTAAAAATGTAAAATCAAACATAAAATTAATTTGGAAGGATTAAAGACGTGTTTCTGGTTGATTCTGAACATGACAGACAATTTTAGTCATTTCAAAATCACTCACAAACATGCACTTAACTTAAGGGATCATCCCTTGTATCTCTCTTATACGTGATTGTTGGTGGCTATATATACCCTCTGATCACACAAGTTATTTACAAAGGAGGTGATCCACACTTCGGGACAAGAACGATTCATGTTCAAGTAAGGTCGTGATTATTTTATCGAGTCCAAGAGAACCCACCGACCTCGAAAGTCAGAGTCTGCATTTATTCCCCTAATCCCAAGTTCAAAAGGCTAAAACTAAATTCAAGCAAAGCATCATCAACAATTCAAATTGAATAGCTACAAACACAGCAAATTAATTATTTACTCAATATAGCAACACAGCCAATCATATATATCCACATATCAATGTACATAATTAATTACACAGACATCCATGGACAAAGATTGTATCAATATTAGATTCATAAACAGACAGAGAGGGGCAAAAGAAAAAGTAATTTTCTTACCCATTTCCATTCAGACACGACCATGTAGATCCCCCGATCGTGTTTGGTGTGCGAATTTAAGCATCGGCAACCAAAGGCACGGTTCCAACAGATGCTGCTGCCGGACAAGCGTGTATTGCTTTGCAAATATCTGTTTGTTCTAGAAATTTCTCCGAGTTGGCAAGGATCAAAGGCCCATATTCAAATACCAATTTCTTGCACTGCTCAATGATGGAAAATGTCACAATATCAAAATAACATATTCATCATTGATTGTCAATTATGTGGGTTATGTGATATTGCTAATTGTGTGATGGATTGTGCAATATTGTAGTTATGAATGGAAGAGAGAATCACAGTGATTGAGCTAGTTTTCGAGTTCGAAAAAAAAAACGTCTACTAACAATAACAAAAAAGTACCGGAAAGCTGATGGTAAAGACTTGGGA
Organism: Herpetospermum pedunculosum; assembly: GCA_028017165.1. Taxonomy (NCBI): domain Eukaryota; kingdom Viridiplantae; phylum Streptophyta; class Magnoliopsida; order Cucurbitales; family Cucurbitaceae; genus Herpetospermum; species Herpetospermum pedunculosum. Next base: position 60,684,588 of record CM051525.1, read on the forward strand.
TATTTAGAAATAATATTGGAAGTCCTAGGTTCAGAGCCTTCAAATTGAAAGATTAAACTCTCGTTCTCTCCTTAAGCTAATCTAGGATAGGCAAGGTCTTCCTGACAGTATTTTTTTTTAGTACAACAAATGCGAGTATATGAATTTGAACCTCCGACATCAAAAGAAGGAGTACATGTCAATTACCACTAAACTATGCTCATGTTGGCTCCTTGAAGCCGTATTTGAACAAGTGTGCCACGACGAAGCCCATCTAAGGCACCTCGCTTCAAAGAAGCAAGACACCCTGACTAAGGCACATGCCCTAGCACCTTAGTTTTTTCTTGTCTTACTTTTTAAATTAACAATAATAATAATTTAAATTAAAAATAATTATAATAAAATAAAATAAATAAAAACCTTTGTCATTTTTGCACCTTGGGTTTTAGTGCGTCTCACGCTTCAAGGAGCAATGCTCAAAAGATTACTGAGGGCGGTCATGAACTTAATGTAAGGCGTGGGGTTCTAGACTATACATAGGAGAAGAAAATGGCTGAAAAGAGCCACCCAAGACTGGATATAGGAAGGATAGATCACTTGGTCAACCTCTTCTCAGCTGGTTACATTTGGATATATAAACGTGAAAGAAAGAAAGACTAACTTTTTTAGATGACTTCTGGAATTGAAATGGATAAAGAATTATTTATTTAGGGACAGGAATCATATTTGCTTTTCACTATTCTCAAACAGAAAAACCAGAAAATATGTGGACAGGAATCATATTTGCTTTTCACTATTCTCAAACAGAAAAACCAGAAAATATGTGGACAGGTAACTGTAAGCATTAACATCCAAGTGTCTTTGTACCTCTTTCACGCGGTGCCCCAAAGAGTCGCACATATTTAGAAGGGCCTGGAGTATCTCTATCTGATACACACAAAGCAAATAAGCAGTAAGTCCAGAAGGAATGTTCAGTGCACAAGACATTTAATCATGCATCATATCCCCATTCCCCCCATTAAATGATAAAATTTGGTTCATATTCAAGAGAATGCAACACGTTCACAAACATGAAAATTGTTTAAGAAACCGCCATTCTAGAGAGATATAAATGTTTCTTAACAACTATAGAATTTGTGGTAAGTTTTGACACCATCATAAATACATGTATGTATTCCTGCTACTTTCCAATCAACAGATATTCACAAAAATAGTCATCCTGACTAAAGATCTGTGCAACAGTTCAACAAGTAAAGCAATATCCTCCATACTTCTAAATTTATTGTCAAAAGTCATAAAATTTCTTCGATTCCGAGCTCCCATAAAATGGTAAAGATCACACGAGACCCCAACATCCTAGCTCAACCTCTCAGAATGGCAAGATTGCACCAAAATTCTCTCATTTCAGCCTTCTCGAATTTTTAATCTGTCCATTTCTTACTGACCACACTACAATTCTTCTGATATCTATAAAACTTGCACATGTCATCTCATCCATCTTAGTTTTCACATTTCTCCCACTTGTACGATATTTTGTTAATTAGCCCACCCTTAGTGTTTTTTTTTATATCCATGAGTGTCCTAACCAGCTTACGTGCGCACCTTCACTATTCTCATGGTCATGGGACAACCGTCAGACCCAACTACACCCTTGTGCAAATTACAATTACTATTTTCAAGTATGTTGCAAATTGTCTCCATCTATGTTGCTTTTCTCTATCTATGTAAATTTTATTTTCTTTTGTTAATTAGCTCAGCCTTAGGGATTTTTTTTATATCCGTGAGTGTCCTAACCATCTTACGCGCACCTTGACTATTCTCATGGTCATGGGACAACCGCCGGACCCTTCTACACCCTTGTGCAAATTACAATTACTATTTTCAAGTATGTTGCAAATTGTCTCCATCTATGTTGCTTTTCCCTATCTATGTAGATTTTATTTTCTTTTGTTTCTTATTGACAAAAAAAAACACATTAGAATTTACTTATAACTTATAAGCATAACTAGCAGAGTGTGTAATATCGAACCTGTGTGTCGGGATCATTCAACTTATCCAATATTTTTGAAACAGTCTGATGACAGAAACCACAGCTATTGTCCTGAATCTGCGAGGAGATTATAGTAACTTGCTCACAGAAGCGGACTGATTGGCAGATGCTAGAAGGTTCAATTGAGGAAATCTCTGAGAAGAAGACAGAAACATAGTTGTCCACCAGGCTGACGCACTGAAAGTTGATTCAAAGACAACATAATATTAACAACAGAAAATTCTATAGTTATGTTCCTTCATTTCAGACAAGGATGGAAGATATAAATCGGATTGGCTAGAAGCCCTAAAAGGTTTTCTTCGTTTAAATGTGAAAAACAAAATAATTATCTTTATCTATCATTTCAAAAGCACACTCATGCAGATTCATGAAATAAAAAAGTTGAATAGGTATCGTTAGCAGTCATACCTCCTCCTTGAACGCGCCCAACACACCGCAGGTTTGACGGAGAACACCAGTGATCTCACTCTGGGTGTTGTTATCTGCAAGGTATTCAACTGCCTGACTGACCAAGCTCTCACAAAGTTTACATATCTTCGGATTGTTGGAAGCTTCAGCTAAAGCCTCAACGTCATTCTCTTTCTCCAGGTAGCTTAACTCAGAATCTGAAAATGCAGATATGATAACTTCTCTGATGAGATAAAAATACCATTCAAAGCAAAAGATTGAAATCATCCTCACACAAAGCTTGTGTTTGTTGGAAGTCTTGAAAAAAAGTGATAGCAAAAGGACCAAAAACCAGGATACATAACCAGAACCATTGAATTCCAAAGCTAGAATAAATCATTTAGTCTCCAATGTTTAGACAATTTTCCACTTTATTTCCAAAGCTTTTAAGTTCACCCATCGAAAGCTTACTAACTTCTTATGATTTGACCCATAGTAAGTAACTATACCCAACCCCAAATGATTTATTGTTGTTACAGAAATTCTCAATCCATTAAACATCATAACAAAAACATCCTTTATTTTCCTTCTTTTGTGCAACAATTTTCCTTTAAGAATTCGTGACGAGGACTTGATACGATAAAATCGGGGTTTCTAAAAGATCAGAGCCAAAACTAAAGCATAACCTTTACCAATTCTAAGCAGCAACCAAAAACATCGATCAAATTGCCAATTGGTAGGGAAAAAGTAAGCAAAAAAAAAAAAAAAAAAATTACCAGATGATGACAGTTTTCTAGCATCACAATCCCAAGCAACACCAACCAGAAGAAGGAAAACAAATCCAAATCTCAAATCCATAGCGCCTGATGCCTGTAAAGACAACAAAAAATTTAAGTCAACGTTTATCGATTCATTCAAGTATTTTTATCCAACAACAGCGTGTACTCTACAGATGAATAACAACAACAAAATTAAAAGATATCAGCATACAGATGTCAACAAAATTAAGGACAAAATACAAATAGATCAAACGGATGATATAAAAGGCAGCCATGCGCCGATGATCATATGCAGGGGCTAAAATTGAAAAAACCTAGAAATTTTGTTTGGCAGCCAAGAAAACGAAGGAAAAAGATGTTGATTCTGGGGAAATTTATGGATGATCGTGAAATCTTCTTCCGACGGTTTCTCAGAGAATAGAAAATGAGATTGCAGAGAAATTCATACCTTTGCCCAGACAGCCAGGCTCTGGTTCCGTTCTTCAGATGCGTCTGAAAGAGACGATGGAGATTGGGATATTTGGCCAGATGACCCTCACTTATGGGCCGCTCGAGAGAATGACCTGCCAATAAAAACATTTGAAAGAATGGCCTTTTGCATACGTCAGCTGAAAAGTGCTCCCTCCTCTCGTTATGTCCAATTTACAACATTTGCGAATGAGGGTTGTGTTAATTTCGAAATTGCCATTCCTTTAAAATTTGCGAAAACTATTGGAACCCCGCCCTCTCTAATTTCGCATTTCCGATTCAAACGTTTCGCAATTTGGGGAAATTACAGAGTCGCTTCATTCGTCTTCCTCTTTCTCATTTTCGATTCCGACGACTCGCAATTTGGGGAAATTACAGAGCCGGCTATTTCGTCTTCTGTCGCAACTTCGGAAGCTGAGTTTCTTCTTTCGTTACCGTTGATTGAAGCTTTGGTTAGTAATTTGGGGAATTTTTTTTTTATGCTCTGTGCATTTTCATGGTTGATGTTAAACAAATCCATTTGAGCTGATTTATGAAACAAAAAAAGGGACAATGAATTACTGCATGCGAAGTTTTGATGTGAAAGTTGAACTATAGTTGGATGATTTAGTGTTTAGGTCTCTGTTGTAGAACCGATTGAAACATTGTACTGGTAGAACCGACTGACTCTTGGACTACTGCTTTCGTAATAGACGGTTATATAAATATTATAAGTTTGCAGTAGATGTATGTATAGCAGTAGCGAGAGGCTACATAGCAGGAGCGAGAGATACAGGTAGCGACAGACAAAGGTCATACCTAGAGCTTGAAGTGTAAACCATAGCGAGAGCTAGAAGTGTAAATAATAGCGAGAGCTAGAAGTGTAAACCATAACGAGAGCGAGCGTAGTAGCGAGAGCTAGAGATGTTCTTCATAGCGAGAGCTAGAGATTTAGCGAGCGTTGTAGTTCATAGCTAGAGCTAGAGATGTAGTCCATGGGGATTTAATCATTTGTTAATGTTGTTGTTTTGTAGATTTTGATCTTGTAATTTGACTTCGTATTGTCCTTATTTCATAATACAGTTCAGAAGATGGCACATGTTTTAAAGATAAGTGTAGGCGATCGCTTCCCTGGCCAAGTAACCAGTTTATCGCACATTGGTGCTGCGAGCAAAGTCATCAAGAAGAAGCTTTCACCTGAACAACTAGATATGTTTAGGCGCACACCATTCGGTCGTTTAGTGGACGTTGATTTGATCTTCAACAGTTCAGTAGTGCATTACATCCTATTGAGGGAGGTGACAGACCCTAGAAGTGATGTTATGTCATTCGATCTGAATGGGACTATTGTTAGTTTTTCGAAGGATGACTTCCTTCTAATAACAGGACTGTGGCCTTCCAGTGAAGTAGTTGAGAAGGGCAGCTCATATGAACGACTGCGTAAGAAGTACTTTACTTCTTTTAACAAGAAAGACACATGCCTTCTGACAGACTTTGAAGAACATTTTCTCAAATTGCAATTTGAAAATGACGAGGATGCAGTAAAGATTTCTCTCGTATATTTTACAGAGATGGCCATGATGGGCAAAGAGAAAAGTAAGAATGTTGTTGACTTTACATTGTTAGATGCGGTGGACGACTTACAGTACTTTAATTCTCTTGATTGGGGAACTATTGTATGGGAGCAGACACTAGGAGGTCTGCAAAGGGCCATGTTGAACAATAAAGTACAACTTTATAAGAAGAATGTTGTTAAGAAACCGTCTTACATGGTGAAGTATAGTCTATCTGGACTTCCTCATGCCTTTCAGGTATATTTCTTTATGAAACTTCTAATTTTCTGTATGTTATTTGTATTTTATTTATGTTATTTGGTAATAATTCTTTTGTTTGGTTATAGGTTTGGGCATACGAGACCGTATCTACACTCGAAGGGAAGATTGCTACAAGAATGAATGAGGATGCAATCCCTCGTATTCTTAGATGGTCTTGTACGAAATCATTGGCACGCGCACTGGTTGAACGTGATGGTTTCAACTCTCCCCTGGTTTGTATTACATGTATTTTTTTTTAATATTTAAGAAAATAGGTTTGTTCAATAAATATATAATTTTGTTATTTTTTTTGTAATGTAGACGGTCATTACTCAGAAACTTCAGTTGTCTGATGCTGAAGTGGAGTTCAAGAATACGGCTTTGGGAAGTAGATCAGTTTTCATTCCACAAGCCATCCCAGGTGACCAGAGTCCGGTTGTGTTGGTTCATAGGATGGTTGATGAAGAAACTTCCAATCCCGAAGTTGCAGAGGCAACAGAAACTGAAGGTGGAAACACATGGACAAGACATAGTGATGGTCTAGATGAAACCTATGTCACTCAACCTGATGATTGTGAAATACGTACACAACCTATGGGAAGTGTACGGAATGACAACCTGGGTGACTTGGCAGAAGTGAAGGAGGAGTTGCTTCGCCTAACCAGTCGCGTAGGAGGGATGGAGATGCACGTCCATGGCATCCAGGAGCAGTTGAAGGACGTGCAAGTAGATATGAAGATGATGCTTTCGTTGTTACAAACACTGTGCAAGGTTTGTATTTGTAGTTCGTTATTTAATGGTTTAGGGTATTTGTACTAAAAAAATTCATGTTGTCCAGGGCAAGTCTGTTATGGAGGATGTGAGTGAAGATGAGGAGGCAGATGAAAATGAGTTCCATAATGAATGTGGTGGACCTTCGGGACACAAACAATATGATGGACCAATGACCTTAGAAACTGGGGATAATGTTGAGGTGCAATTTACCCAGATGGGTCAAGAGGGTGAAACTGTTGATATGGGTATAGAAGAGCCTCGTGGTGAAGAGGTGGAGTCTGGTGGTGTCGGGATGACTGTGGAGATTGGTAGAGAAGAGCCTTGTGGTGAAGAGGTGCAGTCTGTTCGTGTCGGGATGACCGTGGAGCTTGTAACAGAAGAGCCTCGTGGTGAAGAGGTGGAAAGTATTGCGGTATCCCACCATGTTCATGAGGAGATTGTACTGTTTGAGGGTGAATCCACGTTCAATGAAAAAGAATCGAGGACATTATCTGTGGATGCGGGGGATGAAGAACAGTACAACGCGGTTTCCATTTTCAATGAACATCGCATTCACAAAACTCACAATTCATCTACTGACGACTCAACGGACGAAGGCGTTGGCCAGCTCCCCTTACAGACCGTGTACATTGACTCAGAGGTATTATATTGTAACTGTTTTAGGGTAAGAATAAGTATATATATTGTATTCTAATAGCTATGAATGTAGGAGACCGACCCTCCGATACCTCGTGTTGGCCATCGGATGAGGAAGGGAGTGAAAAAGTACACGCCAGTGGTACAAGGGAAGCGAAAGAGTGAACCGAAGGACAAAATTGAGTCGGTTGCGAAGAAGGCTAGAACCTCCCAACCACGTAATCATTTCGCTGTACCCAAGTACCAGACAAAAGATGTTAAGGTATACAATTTGAAGTTTGATATACCTAAGAACGTTGAAAACATTTATCAGAAATGGTTGAAATCAAGAACCACCAACAAGGAACTACGAGAAGTTCTGTTTTGTAAGAAGAAAGACAAGCGTTTCTTCAGAAACTTTAGTACAAATGCATGGGTAGATGCAGATGTAAGTATTTTAAACTACTGTATTGTTTAGTATGAAATTTATGTATTCTATCATATGTATTTGACCATGTCCTTGTAATAGGTAATGGATATTCTGATGATGTTTGTTCGGCAGAAACTTACATCAAGGCCAGATTTATGTGGCTCTCGTTTTACCTCAGTCAATAGTTCATTCATGGTGAATTTCTATCCTTTTTTTACAATCGTTATCCAGTTATTTTGTTGATGTAAAATTGATCGTGCATTGATAGGAATTTATGATGTCCCCTGAGGGCCCATGCGAAGCGGCAAAGTCGAAAGATGACATAGCTATCAAGTCCTGGTGGGTTGGTAAGGATCAGACGTTTCTTGACTACGTCTTGGGACAACATGATCATTACAACACCAGTTGGTCGGAATTACGGTATGTGTTCGGCCCACTAAACATTCGAGAACATTGGATGCTTGCATGTATGGACTTACATTTGCAGAACATTATTGTATATGATTCACTGCCTTCCATGATTCAAGAATCAGAATTCAGAGCTTTAACACATCCTTTGTGTATTGGATTCCCCTCCTTGTTGAACGCATGTCATTTGTACGATGAACGTTGTACTGTTAAGAAGCATATTTGGACATGTCGTAGGGCACCATTAGGGGTTCGTCAGTCTGGTTCGAAGGATTGTGGTTATTTTTGTGCTAAATTTTTTGAGTGTTTAGCAACTACAGGACAGCACGAGGACATTCTCCAACAAAATATGCCCTTGTATAAAAGACAATATGCTGTACAACTTTGGGCAAATAAGTACTTTTGGTAGAACGAAATATAGTGTTGACTGCTTGGTGATTTATGGTTTTATAATGTTGATTTATGATTGGTTGATTATAATGTTAATTTAGGTTTCAGGGTTTTATAATGTTGATATGAAATTCACGAAAAAAATAATGAAAAAAACGAAAGAGACATCTGAGAATTTAATCTGTCCATATCATATTAAAAATAGCATACATGTTGGAACCGTAAGGTAGCGCGCGCGAGAGTTCCTTCCTGAAGCGAGCGCGAGCGCGAGCGCGAGAGTTCCTTCCTGACGCGCGCGAGAGTTCCTTCTTGAAGCGCGCACGAGAGTTCCTTCCTGAAGCGAGCGCGAGCGCGAGCGCGAGAGTACCTTCCTGACGCGCGCGAGAGACCTTCCTGAAGCGAGCGCCAGAGATCCTTCCTGACGCGCGCCAGAGACCTTCCTGAAACGCGCGCAAGCCCGAGAGATCCTTCCTGATGCGAGCGCGAGAGATCCTTCCTGACGCGCGCGAGAGTTCCTTCCTGAAGCGCGCGCGAGAGTTCCTTCCTGAAGCGCGCGCGAGAGTTCCTTCCTGAACCGCGCGCGAGAGTTCCTTCCTGAACCGCGCGCGATAGCCCACTATGGTTACCGATTATTACCTCCGTATGAACGCGTGGTGGAGAGTGGTTGGTTGCATGTTTGTCTATTATGACCAGCATTACCACATCTTCCGCATCTACGGTGTGGGCGGCGACGCTCTCCAGATGATGGGATTCGCAGCACCCTACGTCGCCCAACGCGTGTGACGATCTTAGGTGGTAGAATCATGATAGCCACGTATTCCGGTGATTTTTTCCATTCGGAGAAATGTCCAACGGGACATATAGGTTCTGCATACGATGCAATGAGCGAGTCAACACTATAAAAGGCACTGCATAAAGATTGTGGCGGTCTGTTACGTTCCCTAGCTCCCATTATTGCATGGGAACATGGGATCTCCATGTAATCGAACTCCTTGCAACTGCATGTTCGATTGCGGATGTCAACTATACCACCCAACCGACCATCTAGAATATTAAATCTCCACTGATCAATGGGTTGTACTGGGCATCTTCTTCCCATCTCCAAACCCAACGCGAGACGTTCTCGAGCGTAGTCCGATATAGTTGTTGATCTTGTGGACCAATACGAACGCCTGTCGTGATACCATTTTTGAAGGAATGATCGTACAAATTCAAGAAGATCAGTTATGGGTAGCATCCTTGCTTCGCGTGTCAGTGCATTCAAGCACTCTGCACTGTTGCTTGTCATATTATCAAAACGATTTGTAAGCTGCCGACATCTTGCCCACCGCTGAATTCCGGCTTCCTCTAGATATGCCGCAACTGCACCATCGCGGATCTGACGTAACTGATCCCAGTACATCTGAAATTCTGACTCACGGAATGCTCTTGATGCCTTTATAAACAACTCGACAACTGTAACATCCTTGAAATGCGTTTGGAGATTCCCCTTCAAGTGGTACGTGCAAAGTGCATGGAATGCATTTGGAAATACATGGTCAACTGCTTTCCCTATAGTTAAGTGACGATCAGACACAATCACAAGATTAGGATCTACTTGAATACAACTCTTCAAATGGTTCATGAACCATGTCCAAGCCCGTTCAGTCTCTTTGTCAACCACTGCAAACGCAATTGGGTAACACTGATTGTTACCATCCATTGCTACAGCCAGCAACATGACACCCTTGTACTTTCCTTTCAAATGTGCACCGTCTACAATAACAACAGGCCGCACGCAGTTTAGAAAACCTCTTATGCATGGTCCTAACGACATGAACACGTACTTAAAGTGAATAGAATCTTCGAGTTCCAATTCAAAAACGGTTCCCGGGTTTTCTATTTTCAGTGCTTCCCCGTACGCATGCAATCTTCTGTACGACTCTTCTGGAGACCCTTTCACGAGATTTTGTGCAATCTCCTTCGCCATCCACGCCTTATCATAGCTTATGTTTACACCAAAATCTTTTTGAATATCCTCAATTATATTTTTGGGTGTGTAGACACGCCCAATTCCTTCAAACTTTCCCCTTATCAATTGGCCGACAACCTTCGCGCTAGCTTGTCTATGGTCGTGATTCAAGAAGTCGATCGAGCATGTGTGCGTATTTACATACTTAGATACTTGAAACAAATCACACCCATGTACCTTCATTGCACGCAGTCTCCAAATACAGCCATCGGCAAAACATCTTACACTATACAAGGTCTTACATGACTTTTTAACTCTAAATTCAAAATTTTGGTTCATGGCGTACACAGATAACCTTGTTATTAAATCGGCTTTTGAAAAAAATATTTGTCCTGTGTGTAAATCCCACGCAGACGAAGCCTCATTAAGTAGAACTATACCACCCGTTCTTCTATTTCCCTCAACTGAAGATGACGTTTGCTCTTGAGGGTTTACAAGAGGAGGAGTATTAATTGTTTCCTCAGCACGAGGCACCTCTTCATCAGGTGATAAGTCGCAGTCATCATCCAACGGAACGAATAACTCGTCTTCTTCATCTGTCGTATTTTCATCAGCAATAACATCTTCATACATGTAATCCTCTCCTACCTCTATATCAACCAAATCTTCATTTAACGATTGCTCGTTATGTGCACTAACTTCACTGGTACTACCAACTTGCCAATTATAGACCTCGTTACTTCTCTCCCAAGGCTCCACATTCGTAGCATCCTCAAATGCATCCACAACATTTGGATTTACATTATAAAATAAATCAGGGTGCTTCGGTTCAGTTGATATGAATATTTGAAATGAGTCAACATGTTTTTGTTGAACAAAAAAACGCACATCATAATCATTCTTAATAAAGAAAGGAGGTGATGCCAATGCCATTGAATATTTAACCCTCATTATAATTGTAAAATCGGACTCACTTATGTTAGTAACCTGATAAATTAGGCGTATCAATTCATCATAGGTCAATGTCGTCGGGACGTAAATTCCTTGGAGTGTTCCACCATCGTAGAAATTTTGTACATCGTCCCAAACACCATTGTATCGGATGAACAATGACTTCGTCTCCATCTTCAAACCTGTGATTATAAATTTAAATTCAGTTATAAAAATATATATTCAAAATCAAGGATATAACCCAATACAACTTACGTGAATGTAGTGAATGGTAATGTTTCAACGAATGTATACCAAGAGCTTTCCACAATGACCGTAATGTTTCTTTCTTCTTCGTGATCTACATAATTAGCCCTTACTTAAGGGGTGAAATGATTTATTATTATCGTGAATTGATTTGAAAGGTTGGTGAGGTAGAACAATTATTATTTGATATGAATTAATTTCAAAGGTTGGTGAGGTACAACAATTACTGTTTACAAGTAACTGTATCGCTATAACTACATGTTGTATCAAACACTCTCGTTAAACCTTTCAAAGTTCTCGCTAACCAGAAATCCTTACTTACCAAGCACTAGCTAACCCTTTCAACGCTCTCGCTAACCCGTACCTTTTGATTAATGTCATTTCGAGGACGAATGATGAGTTTTGAACATTAATGGAATCGATCAAAATAGGATGCCGTGCGAGATGGACTCTTAAATTTTATTTCATAACTAAGGGTTTCGGGTTTCAAGAAAGAGCAATGATGAGTATTCAAAATTAATGGAATCACTCTAGATACATGTTGGTGGTTGCCGGGGGAGAATGACCTCTTAAATTTGATGGGATTTGATAAGTAAGGGTTTTGGGTTTGAAGGGAGAGAATGATGACTATTCACAATTAATGGAACCGCTCTAGTTACATGTTGGTGGTTGGAGTGCGAGAGGGGTCCTTAAAGTTCATTTCATAAGTAAGGTTTAGGGTTTAAGGGAGGAGGACTGATGGGTGTCATAACTAATTGGATCGCTCGAGCTACATGTTAACAAACCCTCTCGCTAACCATTTCCTTGTAAAGCCTTTGGCGAAAAACGGTTTGTAATTATTCACTCTCATTCTCGCTCTCGCTCTCGCTACATAGTGAATTTTGTTCGCTCTCGCTAACCTGTACCAGTCCATCAATGTCATTTCGAAGGTTTTTTGGTGGTTGGCATGGGAAGCTAGTTCTAGACTTTGGGGTTTAGGGTTTAGGGTTTTAGGGTTTAGGGTTTAGGGTTTAGGGTTTAGGGTTTAAGGGAGGAGGACTGATGGGTGTCATAACTAATTGGATCGCTCGAGCTACATGTTAACAAACCCTCTCGCTAACCATTTCCTTGTAAAGCCTTTGGCGAAAAACGGTTTGTAATTATTCACTCTCATTCTCGCTCTCGCTCTCGCTACATAGTGAATTTTGTTCGCTCTCGCTAACCTGTACCAGTCCATCAATGTCATTTCGAAGGTTTTTTGGTGGTTGGCATGGGAAGCTAGTTCTAGACTTTGATTTCATAAATGAAGGTTTGGGGTTTCAAGGAGGTGCAATCATGACTTTTCTAATTTCATTGGATATGGCTCGCTAACCAGTGTACACGTAGCCTTTCATCAATGCCATTTCGAAGTTTGTTTGGTGGTTGGCGTGCGAAGTTGGTTCTTTGAAGTCTATTAAATGAACATGAAGAGTCCATAATTCCATTCACCTTTCGAACGAACCAACTCTTCACTTCTCGTATACCACCACTTTTTTCACTATCGTCCATTTCTAATGTCTTCCGACGATTCACTAATCGAAATCAACTACAACCAATTCGCCCCACATCAGCATGCTCCTAACTACGACTCCAGTGGGTCATCTTACGAACGAACGACGACCTCCGAGGAGTCTGAGGAAGAAGAAGAAGGACCATATTCCTCTCATTCACCGCCGAACACGACGCCGCCTTCATCAGATTCCTCTCATTCACCGCCGAACCATCATCTCCGTTCACCAACTCGGCAGGAGACAATTCCTACCGATGAACCGCAAAGGTCGAGCCCTAGCGTCAACCAACGACCTCCAAACTCCCCACCTTCAATGCTTTCAGGTGCTAAGGACACTAAACTGAATGGGCCTCCCGAACCACCTAAGGAAGGACCAAGCAGAACTGAGCAGAGGGGGCAGAAGAGGAAGGACAGATCGTCACCGTTGGTGATTATTGACGATACGGAATCGGACAGCTAGATCATTTTATAATTTTCACTCGTTTTATTGTATTATTCTAATTTTATTTTACTATGCTTATCTTCAATGAAATGGTTATAAATCAATTTCTCAATATCGTCTGCATTTTTCTGTATCATTTATCTCGTTCATGTGCGGGTTGTTTTAGGGTTTAGGGTTGTTGGTTTGTGGTTTTTAGGGTTTCGGGTTAACGAGAGCCGCTTCAAATGGTCGTTTACTTCCTCTCGTTCATGTGCGGGTTATCATGTGCGGGTCAACGAGAACGAGAGGAAGTAAACGAGTGTCCTACCAGCGGGTCAACGAGAGTCGCTTCATATTCCCTACAGTGCTATTTTATATTATAATATTTATTCCTCTCGCTGCCTTGAGGGTTTGCTCTCGCGGGGTCAACCAAAAAAAGTTAAAAAGTTATGAGGAGGGCAATTTCGTAAGTTCACAATACGCCATAATTCTCGGGAAGATCAACTGACGTATGCAAAAGGCCATTCTTTCAAATGTTTTTATTGGCAGGTCATTCTCTCGAGCGGCCCATAATTGAGGGTCATCTGGCCAAATATCCCATAGAGATTCCTCTGGTGTTGGATTGAAACTTCCAACTTTCAATTCAATATCGTTCTTTATTTTATAGTTTCAATTTCAACTTTTTTTTTTTTTTTTTTTTATCACAAATATATATTTATCTCAATTGGTTAAAATTAAAACATTATAATTTTGACCATCAAATTTCAATCCTATTATTATTCAACCTAAAAAATTAAAATAATATGTCTAGAAATATCTTTAACTATTGAGCTAAGTTAAGATTGCAAAAATCATCTAATTGAACCAAGTTAAATTTACCTTTTAAAATTGGGCGTAGTATTAATCCTTTAAAATTTGTTATAAAGGATTGTTTTGTTTGTTTTTCTTGTTAAAATGAAGATGGAAATTTAAGGATGAGTTGGAAAAATTGAAAAGTCTTAGTCACATTAAAAATTGATGTTATTTGAGGGGTAACAATTTACGAGGTTAAGATAAAATGTTGTTCTTCCTCCCATGATGAAAATATTTGAGAGGAAAAAAATTGAAGAGGGTAAGCAAACCATGGATAATATAAAATTAGGGTTAACAAATAGCAGGACAATCAAAACATATGTACCGTGAATTGCTCGATAAATTTATTATCTTTGAGGATAAAAATTGTCTTCATTGAGTGCTCTAGGTTATGAGCTCTTTTGTGTTTTGAGAGTTTAATTTTTGAACCAAACCCTCATATTTGTATATTTGTTTCTTTTTCTTTTTTATATTGGTAAATGTTCGAATCAGCTTACGCGTACTTCGACGACGACATCAAAGATTGAACTCATTTCTTCTAGGAAGACTTTAATAGTCTCAAGAGTGACCACTAGGTCAATCCTTGGAGGGTTATATTTATAGAGTCCTTCATTCTAGGTAGTTTCAAGGCTGGCCACTAGGTCAACCCCTCGAGGGCTATATTTATAGAGTTTTTTATGGGTCATATAGTGGGATTGAGCATGACTTTTGGGTCCAACCATTTGGGTTTGGTATTGGTTAGATTTGGGTCAAATTGTCATTTAAATAGTTGGGATAATCAGAGGAATGTCTATAGAAAAATACCGTTAATGAAATTTGTCTAAATCTGGGTTTAGGTTGATGGCTAGAGTTTTTTTAGGAGAAGATTTGTTTGTGTTTATTGTCTATTACACCCTCCTAACATTTGGTTTGTTAAATAATATTATATTTGAAATTTGTTTATTTATTTTTGCAGGATTAATTAGTTTGAATGACGTGGAACATTACAGGTTAAAAATAAACGATTGTTTTTTCCGTTATCTTTTGTGTGATCGGATGGGTATATCCCACGCACACGGCGGAGATACCGTGGGCACACTAGTGGGGTATATAGTCATTGCGTCACACATATTTAATGTTAGGGTTAGATCTGACGTGTGTAAGTAGGAGGTGAATTTAATTTTGTTATTTCTTTCCTAAAATTAAGGATCCACACATACACCGGTCAAAAACTAATTTATGTCCCAACAAATACCCCTACATTTAGGTAAAGTCTTGCATTTTTACAGATTTGATTCTTGAACCCTTTCTTTTTCGTTTTTTCCATTTGCCACCACCATCTAGGAGAAAAAATTCGAGCATCCTTTTCCGTCATTCTGCAAAAACAAAACAACCACACAACAATCAACAACCTTCAACCACACAACAACCAACCATGTCCTCCCTTTCTATTATAGTGTTTTTTTTTTATGGTATTTGGGACGAGATGAACCAATACAATAATTTCAAAAGTTGCACAGTTGTTGTCCCCTCAAATTCAACAGGCGGAATTCAACCCAATCCCTTAAAAAAATTTGAAGATCAACCATAACTATTATTTAGTTTTTTTTAAATCTTGTAGTTTTACGTTGGTTTTAATATAAACAAATCCGTTAAAAATTTGGAGATCAACCAAATCCCTTGAAAAAAAGGAATCACCAGCTATTATTTAGTTTTTTTGAAATCTTGGAGTTTTCCGTTGGTTTTAATATAAACAAATCTCTTGAAGTCTTTCGTTAGTAAAACATGGTGGTAAAACATGGATGGAGAAGAATTGCGAGAAAGAAATGGCGAGTGTAGGTCGAACGTAGTCGTCGAATGCGTTGTGTTCTACTTTGAAGGATGTCGAAGTAGGTTATGGAGAAACAGAAGAGCAACTGCGTTTTTGTTGTTTCTAGGGTGAACGTATGCGCCTTCTGAGTTTTGAATATTGGAGTTCCCGATTTGGAGTTTGTTGATTCCTTTTGCGGATGATTTAATTCAAGGTAGCGTGTTCCGAATTTTCCATCTACCCCATAAAACAAATCATACCTATTCCTTGGGAAGCGATACCTTATTTTAAAAAAAAAAATCAATTCCCTCTTCTTAAGTTGTTGGCGTCCTTAGTAATGCAAACAACTCCCAAACTCCTTTACGCCCCATCTTTATTATGCGTGCACGGATGCACACACCCACACTGTTGATGGAATTTTCTACTGTTTGCAGCTGCACAAACGGCACAGGCTGCCCCCCGTATTAGTCTGTGTGTAGTCATACACACACCTTCATTGCGTGAAGGTGGCTAGAACAGTTTCTGTAGGTATACACATCCCCGGTGGGTATTTTTTTTTACTTTGTCTCTGCCCAGTATTAGTCTGTGTGCAGTCACACACACCTTCATTGGGTGAAGGTGGCTAGAACAGTTTCTGTAGGTATACACATCCCCGGTGAGTATTTTTTTTACTTTTTCTGCAGACACACACACCGTCATTGATGGATGTATTACTTCCTCCGGTATATAGACTCATTTATCATTTTTAAGTTATCTAGATTATTGGGGTGGGGTATAACCATGTATGGAAATAGGGATAAGTGTCTTTTATCATTTTTAACATCTTCTGTCTATTTAATTAATCATCTCTGTTAAATCCACGTTAAATTATGTTTTCTCTCACTTCCTAACCTTTTATATTTTAAAATATTCTATTTTTAATTCTCAACATTAGGAGAAATTGACGAAGGGTAAACAAGTCCATTTGGTACTAAAATCCCCTACTAAATATAGACTTTAGACATAATTCAAACTAAAAAAGTGATTAGCCATTTTTCATGTTGGGTGGCTTAATTGTAGACATTCCTCTGATTTTCCCATAAATAGTTTTTGGTCTTTTGGGTCAAATTGTCATTTAAATAGTTTTTGAACCTATTTGATCTCGAGCCCAATTGTAATATGACCAAATTTGATAAGTTAGGCTTAATTATTCAAATGGTGAGATGGGTTGGGAATGGCCAAATTTTGTTTATTTTATCATTAATTGGTAAATAATGATAAATGACGTGATAATTTGTGATAAACCGAAATTTTTCACACAACAATATTCTTATCGCAAAACTTTCTAGAATTTTCTCTCTAGACCCATACTCCTTTAGACCCATGTGTGGTTTTTTATTTTGTCACATTTTCGTTTTCATTTTAATAAAGAATTTGACGGAATGGTTGTTTTGAAATAATTTTACAGAAAAGTTGACCAAAGGATGTTTTTGAAACAATTTAAATAATTTTTTTGAAATGATAGAGGTACCTAACCTAAAGTTCATGAGCATTTTCATTTAATTTATAGTTTTTTCACTTTCTATAAAAACTACTCATGTTATGAAAATATCTTTCATTTGTTAAAAACGACACGACTCCACCAAGTCTTTCATTCGTTTAGACCACCTCCTTTGTATGCATTTTACTCCACTCAACTTGAACATACACTATTTGCCTATTTGGGGTCATAACAATCCTTAAAGATCAAGAACAAGATGTAAAAACACATAAAAAAATATATATATAAGGCAAAGCTATCTAGAAACTAACCAAAATATAAACATCATCCTAAAGTAAGACCTAACAAGGGGAGGGAAGATACAATAGATTATAGAAAGCACTTAGAAGAAAGCTATGGATGATCTTGAGATCAAAGTTAAACTAAGCTAACTTGTTACTTCTTAACAACTGCAGGTTTCTTCTTCTTCTTACTTTGTTTCGCCAACATCAGAGTAAACCGAGCAAATCCCGACTTCTTTCTTTTTCCAAAAGTCTGCTTCTGGCTAGTATCCTTTTCAGCCTTCTTTGAAGAGGATACATCATCACTTTGTTTGCTGAGCATCTGACCAAGTGACATATTTCTTCTAACTGAGCTATTCTCAGGGAGAGTTACTGTTTCGAATTCTTCGGAAGGTAGTAGCTTCCTGCTTAGTATTTGTCCTATCGAAAGAGTTGGCTTCAAAACGGGCGTTGGTCCATCACTGACCATATTCACTCCATTTACATCGAGTAGCCTCGAATCTCTTTTAAAGTGAGGAGGGCAAGGATTCTTAAACTTGGTAGAGCTTTGAACAGTGGTACGCCTTTTCTGACCATGCTCAGACCTCCATTTGCGAAGAGCTTCTTCGACGGCTAGCTTTCCCTGATTTGCATCATCCACCCTGCTCAGGGCGGCTTCCAATGCCCTTTCACTTGTTTTGAGTTCTTCGGAAGCTTTCTCTGCCTGATTCAAGACATCCATTTTCGATGCGTTTGCGGCATCAACTTGTTGCATGATGTCTATAACTCTCTTTCTGAATCGTTCTTTAGCTTCACAAGCTTTAAGAGTAAGAGTAGAATATTCCTCCGACGAAAGAGTTACACTTTCACTTCCATGAGTTTGGGAAAATTCACTAGATGGATTCTCATGCTTTGTCAAAATCATGATCTCAGATAGAGCAACAGCTTCTGCTGCTCTAGCAGCTTCCTTCATTTTTCTGGCTGCAACCAACTTGAATTGAGCTGTATTTAGCATGGTCTTGTTCTGTTCAATCTCGGATTCCATTCTCGAAACTTCTAGTCTGGCCGCTTCCCCTATTTTCTTAAACCTTTCTGCCTCGCAACTTAATTCTTGCAGCTCCTTTGAAATCTCTAAAGGGTTATCCGGAAAACCTTTTGCTTCAGCATCTTTTACCACTTGTAACTTCAGTTTTGTTTGGTTTAGCTCTTCCTCAAGGGCCGATATATTAGACGTATTCTGCGCTAACCTCTCTCGAGTTTTCTCAAGTCCAGTTCTTTCTTTCTCTAATTTCTTGTGAAAAGACTCAACAGAAGCTCGAATGTCAGCAATATCACTAGTGGTCCTAGTAAGATTTAACTTGGCCTGTCCCAATTCCATAAGAATTAAACCAGGTGCTGGAGGGGAGAAGATTTGCACATTCTGACCTTGACTGTCGATATGCCCATGGTTTTCCTTATCTGCTTCTTTAGCAGCAGTTCCATTCATATCATCTCTCGTCGTATCCCGAGCCACACTGGCGTCAAATGCTTCTTTCTGCAGCTTCAGTTTCAAATCTTCCACAATCCTCTTGGTTGCTTCCAGTTCTTTTAACACTTCCAGGGTCTCCCTTTCTTTGACAATCAGTTCATTCTCCATGTTCATTGCCTGCTTCTCCAGTATTGCAGCGTCAACCTCAACCTCAACCTCATCCTTATCTTGCTAATGATGACGAAGGAACAAAAAAGATATACCAGGTTAGCGGACGTGTCACAAACTTAATTCTCAAATTAGTCTCCGTTGGATGTCAATGTAGGCCATACATTATACAACATATGAATATGAATATAATACAAACAAAAACCAGATTGCCTTTGAATCTTGAGAGAAGCAGGCATAGCTATTAGCTATTTTCTGAGTAATAACAAACATAAAGATAGATCTTTTATAACCGTTTCAGGAACCCCACTAATCTGCATGGAGATGTTGCACGATCCATTTCCAGTTCCAACGAACATTAAGGGAGCGTTCGGGTGCAGATTCAGAATCAAGCCTGGCAATGTAAAGCTTGGGAACTTAAGTGGAAGGTTTAGAAAGCCTCGGTTTGAGAAACCTGTGTTTCAGGAATCTTAGAAAATTGTGTGAGGGAGTAGGTTTAGCCTTTAGGTACTGTAGAAACCCATAGGTTTGTTTTGTCCAACAAACTCTGAGCTTGACAAACATGGGTTTGGTATCTTGAGCCAATACCAAACTCACCGAAACTCAAACTCTCACCTACCCCTTAGAGTGTTTGACATCTTAGACCTAAGAATGTTAAGCTTGAGGATCTAAAAACTTAGGTTTAGGAAACTTATGCTTTGAGTCTAAATGGAGGAAGCCCAAGTTTAAGAAAACTATGTGAGAGGGTGGATTGGGGAGAGTAAGTTTGAGCAACTATTGAAATTCATGGATTTCTCCAACCGACTCCAAGCTTGACAAACCTAAGGGACAACATGAGTTCAACATTTTAAGGTAAACCCACCCAAATCTAAACCCTCACCCAAAACACCCCCCAATATTTAAACTTCAAGGCTCGAAAACAGAACCACTTCGATATGATGTTCTCATAGAATTATAATCCAATAAAAAAACAAAAAAATGGGCTACCCAGTAATTGGCATATACTACCTCCCTTGAGGTCGGAGGTTCAAATCCTCAAACCCCTATTTGTTGTACTAAAAAATCGTAGAGAGAATATAAATCAATTTGACATTAATCATTTCCAGGAACGAGCAGTAAACTTTACAAATTTCTCTAAGGTGGAAAAACGAACATGATCTAGAGTCATTGAAAATCACTTGTAACCATACAATCTGCTTTTGCACAGCAAGCAAAGAGCCAGTGGCAAATTGACAATATCACTAACAGCTGAAATTAAAAACAACTCAAACTTGAAATCAGGCCTCTGGTTTTATCCTATCTAAAAACTGGTCAACAAACATCACATAAACATCTCAAATTGATACCTCCAAAAGACAACAACAAAAAAACAAGAACAGTCACTACCCATAACAATACCAAAATAAACGACATAATTTTCCCGAAACAAAACAAAGACAGAGAGGAGGAAACCTCGGGTTCAGATAGCTGGTTATGGCTGTGGCTGTGACTGTTACTATGACTATGAGAGGGTTTCCAAAAGCCGCTTCCGCCAAACCTACTGACCGCCTCTTTCACCGACTCGAACGGCGCCGAAGTATCAATCTCCGCCCTAACGCCACCGACACCGGTTTTCCCCATTCCACTCCCGGAACCGAAAATCTGACGGCTCTCAAATCCCCATCCCGAGATGAAACTCGGAGTCGCAAATTTCTCCTGCTGCATATACTACCTGGACGGAAACATGCGACATTTTAGGGATTCAGTAAAAAAACGAAGAAGAACTTAAGAATCGAAAAATGTAGCAACCCCATTGCAAGCAGACCTCGAAATCAAGAAGGTTGAAGAATGGCGTCTGGTTTGATTTTTGGAGGAAGAGGGAAGTCGAGAGCAGCAGCAGAAGCAGGTACAGATAAGAAAGTTCAGTGCAGTTTGTACGCTGTTTTCGCAGAGACAGATGAGAGAGCCAAAATTAAATCGTCGGTTTTTATTATTATTATTATTATTAATTTTCTTGCCATTTTATTTTTTATTTTATTTTTAACTTTTTCCCACTAGTTTGATTTTCATTTTTCACGTGAATGAGAATTTGTTTTTTCTTTTTGACTAAAATTCTAGAAGACTGTTTTTATCATGAAAGCCAAAGGAAATCATATTTGAATATAGAATAAAGGGCGCCATTTAAATGAATTAGTTTTTGTTGGATTTTTTTTTTTTTTTTGTTTAAATTATGAATTTAATATTCGAAAATTAATTTTTGTAATTGATGGAAATTTTAATAGCTTTAGTAATTACACAGAATTACGTTGTGAACCGTTGTAAAAATACTCTTCTAATTATTTATTATTTTGTCAAACTAACTCAATCATGTCCTTAAGAAGTCATAAGTTCGATTCACGCCTAAAAAAAAATCATTAGTTTTTTATTTTTATTTTGAAGAGTTAGTATTTTGAATCGCTATAAATAGTAGCTTGTTTCTTATTTATGTTTATCTAAGTTCGACTATTTTTTCTATTTTTTTCTTTTAATTTTAATTTTGTTAAGAGAAAGTATCAAAGAGTTCTACCATATTCATGTAGTTTAAGATTGTTCTTCTATCGTCGTTGTATATATCCTACTCTATAGTTTGCTAACAAATTTATGATAACAAAAATATTTCACATTTTATGTATCCTATTCTATAGTTTCCTACTCAATAAGAATGTGATTTTTTTCTTTTCTTTTTTTTTATATATATATCTTTAACAATTTTTGTACTTAAAGAAAAATAATAATAACTGACACAAAAAAAAAAAATAACAAAAATAATTTTGACCATAATACTTCACAATTTTTTTCAATATTCCTCACATTATTATTCATTTTATTTGGATAGTTTTGAAATAAAAGAGAATAGTACAATAGTGCGTTAAATATTACATATGAATTTGAAAATTTTAATCTCTTAATTTAAACGGATTTAAATAAGCTGATGTTTTTATTTATTTATTTCAAATTTAATAATACTACGTTTTGAATTTCGTTTAAGTATCAATTTTGATTCAACAACATAATTTATATTTTTAAAAAAAAAATAGGTTGAATTGCAGTAATTTATTTTTTTTTAAATAATAAAAAATATCGTGGGAGGAGAGAGAAATGTGTTCCCTTCAATAATAATTATGATTGAAGTTTTGAAAGTTGATATTTTCTACGCCAAACAAGGAATAAGCTCACTCCCCAACTTCACTCTATACAATTATGTTGGCCAAACGCCCGGATTATTTAAGACATTGAATGAGTTATAATAGGGGAGAATTTCTAGTACATTCGTGGTATGAAGTTTCTTCCTACCACTGCCTTTCAATGACTGACACTTGTCGATTCTTTTAAAATTGAAAAAACCTTAATTTTCATGCGGGCTCCACCAATTTTTTAATTAACTATTTTTTCTTCTCTTTCATCTTTTTCGTTATTCTCTTTCACTCATCCCTTCATTTTCTCAGTTTATAACAAAATCAAAATTAAAATCAAATTTGGTTGGTAATTTCTCAATTCAAGAGATAATCCAGCAATTAGCACACCGGTATTTTAATGTCAAGTACTAATAAAAAAAATTGAATAAATAGTTGAGAAAGTTATTAACACAGGGACATTTTTTATTTTGTTGGTTTTTAAATTGAGAAAGTAATCTGGATTTTTCATTGCCAAAGTGTTAATCAAGTTAAATACTGAAATGATTATACAATATACAAAAATCACATAGCCAAAGCGAGCATAGCTCAGCTGGCATATGTATGATTTGATGACCAAGAGGTCTATGGTTCGAATCCCCCCACCCCCAATGTACTAAAAAAAAAAAAAAAATATATACAAAAATCACATTAATATGAGAAAAAATTATTAACAAATTTCAACTCATAAAATTGTTTAAATAACAACAGTGTTTAGATAAGATGAAAGAAAGAGAGAGGAATGAGAATGAAAAAAAGATGTGATTTTGATTTTAATTTTTTTTTTTTTGTTAAAAAAAGATGTGATTTGATTTTGATTTTAATTTTTTTTTTTTGTTATAAATCAACGGAGAAAATGAAAGGAGTGAAAGAGAAAAACGAAAAAGATGAAAGAGAAAAAATTGGTGGAGCCCAAATAAAAATTAACATATTTTAATTTTAAAAGATCCACATGTGTGAGTTATTGAAAGACAATGATATGGAGAAACTTCATAGATGTACTAGAAATTCTCCCTTATAATAGTATGTAAATAGAAAATACTATTGAAGTTAACGTAGTTACTTTTTTTACCCTAAAGTAAAATAATTGGTGGATGAAGTGAAGTGTTGCGATTGGATTTTTAGAGAAGTAAATTTTAGATTATTTTTATAAAAAAAAAAATCTTAAATTTGTATGTCAATTTTGCATCAAGTTTGCCACCTCACAAAAAAAAAAAATCAGCATCAATTTTTTGAACTTGTTGTGTACTATGCCAATTATTACACCCCAATGTAACGACCAATGTATTTTTAAAATTTCTAGCAGCAGTTATTTATAATAATGTTTTAAATGTAAAGTAAAATTTGAATAATTACTTTATTTTTTAGAGCTTATTTTATAAATGTAAAATTGAGTTGTGATTATGAAAGAATCAGAGCCCAAAAGAGTTATCCAATCTACTTTGCATATGAGGTGGCCCAGTATATAAAGCAACCATTGTAATGGAAGCTAGTGGGCCTATAGAAGAAAATGTTCGGCCCACTTTATAAAATAGCTTGATTCCTTAAGATCTTGTCGGCATTTTTCTTTTTAATTTCAAACCCCCATAATTCATAAAGCGACCTTTACAAAAATCATCAAACAAATAATTCACTCATACAAGACTTTTTATTTTTATTTTTTTTAAACCTTAAACTAATAAGTGTATCAATTAAACCTTTAAACTTAGTATTTCTCTGGAGATGTAAAAAACATTTATCCGATTTTTTAAAATATAAGTTTTTTTACCTTCTCTTGTGATCAACAAGTTCACCTCCTCTATCAAAAGTTATTTGCACTCTTCGTTGAGCACAAAAGCATTATAGTTGTCTGTCTCGTAACTGTATTCGAGGAAAGGTACAAATGTCTTTTCACATAGGGGTGAGTTTGCTAATCATGAGATAAGGTAAAAAAATATGCATTTTATGTCTTGGATCAAAAAGCCTTACGCCCCTTGAAGGGATCATCGGTACAAAACCCCTCTCAACTTTCATAAATAAATTAATTTAGACCATATATTAGAATTTTCTTTAAAGCTCGTCTGTGCATAAATTCTCACATGCGTGATGCGTAGAGTTCTTCAAATATCAATTCTCACCTACGTGTGGTGTGTAGAGTTCTTCAAATATCAAATTAACAAAATGACAGTTTTTCATCTTCTATTTATCTCAAACAATTTATGAATAATTACTTAATTAATAATTTTATTTTACTACTTTGATAAGATTTTTGGAGAAGAATAATATTATTAAGGTAAATTTGAATGGATGCATGAACGATTTTCAAAGGAAATACTCACCAAGAGACTAAATTGATTCAATTATGAAAGTTTATGGGTTTGATTGATACAATTATAAATCTTTACACGTGTGAATTAACGTTTTTCAAACGGATTCTAACTCGAATATAACTTGATATATTACAAAAATGTATGCCTTGTTTGATAAACATTTATTATTATTATTATTATTATTATTTTTGAAAATTAAGTTTATAACCATTACTTCTATTCAAGAGTTCATTTCTTTTGTTATCTACATTTTATAAGTGTTTTCAAAATTCAAGTTTATTTTTTATTTTTTTTCGTGAGTGTCCTAGTCAGCTTACGCGCACCTCGACTAATCTTACGAGACAGATCGTCTGACTCTACAATATTTGACTGCAAAGAAACCCACTAAGCTAAATTTTAAAATTTAAAAAAATAATTTTGAAAATTTAGCTAATAATTTCAATATTTCCTTAAAAAAAAAAAAACCTTGGCGAAATGGTTCTGCTGACATGGTACATAATACATTATACAGTATCCAACCGTTCCGTATCATCACATTCACACTCTTGTCTTGTCACTTCCCATATTTATTAAAGTAATATTTTTAAATATTAATTTGAATTATATTTTATGTTTTCGAAATAATTAACTCGAGCAAATATACGTTTGATATGTAATTTAAATTTTGTTTTTTAAAACGGTTTTAGTATTCTGAGATTTGAAAGTTCTGAGAAACAACATTTTTTTTTTCTTTTTTTTAGGTATCTAAATTATATGATATCATAAAATAAAAATTATACAAAACTTATAACATAAAATATGTTCATAAATTAATTGGTGATAGTTTATATTGAAACTAATATTTAGTTGGTAATTACAATTAATTTTAAAGTTTATAAAAATGTTATTAAACACATTTTAGAAAACATGAAATACAACTTTATTTTCGAATCTTTTATTTTCAGATCATCAACCAAACAAACACAACAAATAGATAACACATCGTTTTAATTAAAGGTTGATGATTCAATTTCTCATCCTTACAATTGTTGAACTAAAAAAAGAGACATAACTATATTCAATATAGATATTTCCTTTCATATTTAATTTAAAAGATGTCAAACTCATATTTGAGTGTAGGTTTTTTTTTTACAATATGTTGGGGGTGGGGGATTGAACCTAGGGCCTCATGGCAACTAGGCGATACATCATGTCATTGAGCTATGCTCTTGTTGGCATTTCCGTGTAGGTTTGTTAAACTCGAGATTTGTTGGACATAAAACTCACGAGTCTAAATAGTACCCCAAAGTCCAAACTAGTTAATTCCTTTGAACTCATTGGTTCACTTGGTTATCCTAATCTATCTATTAGGGTGTATTTGTTTAACTTTGTAAGTGATTATGAATGACGAAAAATGTTATTTTTTTTTTTTTTATTTGGAGTGTCAACAAAAAAAAAAAAATATTGATATTTCGATAATGTGATTAATACATTGATCGAATTGAAGCACAATAAGTAATGTGAAACTTTGCTTATACAAATTATGGGTAACAAAACACTAGATGGAAGTAAAATTTGAAATCGAGTTTTTTTTTAGTTACCAGAGTAGGTTTTGGTTATAGTTTTTTGAGCTTATTTGGTCAAATAGCTAGTTGCTACGACCTTTCGAATGTTAATAAACTTGAAGAAGGTGAGTTTTGTCCAGTTTACAAAAGGTCAATTAAAAGTTTGATATTTTTTTAATGGTTAAGAAGTGTTAGAATCAATATGACAATGTTTTCATTTATTTTTCTTAAAATAAATTTAGGGTAAGCTGGACATTGAGTGATGAGAAAATAGTAGTGAAAAGACTATCAACAAAATCAAGTAAAAAACACAAATCATTCCAAAAATGAAGTTTCAATATAAGAATGGTCAAGCTCTTGGAAAATGCTCTCTTAAAGGAGAATAATAATTTATGTTCTGTGAATACCTAACAAATAAGTAAAGATTCTCATTTATTTTTGGCGTACATCATGCCGTTGAGCTATGCTATTGTTGTCAATTTTTTAAAGTTTGATTTAACTTATCAATTTTTTTTTTTTTACATTGGAGTTGGAAATTTAAACCACAGACCTCTTGATCATCAAACATACATATGTCAGCTGAGTTATGTTCCCTCAACTTATCACTACTTATATTCATATAACAATATTTTATTATAAACTTTGCTCTTATTTTGATGTCCAACCCTTTGATTAATGAAAGATATGAGAGTGTTGTTGATATGAATTTAGGTTCATATTTCATATTTGATTACTTTTGTAATATTAAAAAATATTACTATAAATGTTATGTACTTTTTATATAGTGTTTTTGTTTGTAATTCCCTCTTATAAAATTTACACACTGTGCCCAATGGAGAAACAAAGGTCCCCACCACATTTAAATTATTACATGTCCCAATGTCCCTAAATACATACACGCATATTCTAATTAAGTTTAAAATAATTGTAGCTTCTAAAGTTATAGTTATTATTATTATTATTATTTTAAAAAATTAGAATTTTTAAGCAACTAAAATATTTATTTTGAAATTAAAGTAAAAAATTATATACATTGACATCCCTGATTATATATCATACCCAAACTATTTGCAATTATAATAAATTGTAAAACATTTTGCAAATATAGTCTGATCCATGTAAAAAACCAAAAAACCTAAACATTTTAAAATTAGTGATTAAAATTCTTAAACCATAAACTCAAAATCCCAACCCTCAAAACTCAAACTCCAAACCCTAAACCATAACATGACACTTGGCATAGTGAACACTTAAAAATCCAAACTCTAAACCCTAACATGACACTTCAATGTATAGCAAACACTCCACCGAAGATAACCCGTTTTTTAATTCTTCTTATTTATTTATTTATTAAGGGTAATACGAGAATAAAAAAAATTATTTTAGAAATTTGTCATATTTACACAACTTTTAAAAAAAATTATATCTTTAATTATTTTAATCTAAATTTACATCTACTACAATTTTTTTTTCTTTTTTTTTTTATAATCAACAAAATATACAATTATTTATTTTATCTTTTCTTTTAAGTTTTCAAACTGATTTTGTATTGCCAAATTGAGTATAACTCAATTGACATTATGTCCTTGATTAAGAGGTCATGAATTCAATTAACGCATTAATTTAAATATCGTTGAAAAAAAAAAACAGATCTGTTATATTAATCATAATTTTTATTTATAGTTGGTAGAGTTCTTTAATCCTTCAACTAGTTGATATAAAAATTATATATCTTCTTTACCAACTTTTCAACAAGAAAACTAAAAACATGTCAACTCTAGAATAATTCAAATATCAATTATTGTTTTTATCTCTCGATTAAAAACGATTAAATATCTGCAATTAGGGGTGAGTAGTACAGATTGATAATTAATTATGATTGGATCAAAACAGCCAATACAAATTCAACCATCTTTTTCACTTTAAAGTTGAATTAGCCATAGTCTTCTTACTAAAAAAATCTCTTAAAACCCTATATAAATCTATATTATAATTTTCAACCAACCATATGATTCGATGTCAATATCAACGTTAAAATATTTTTATTTCTTCTAAAACATCTTAGGTTTAAATCCATCTTCTGATCATATAAGATCATATGGTGTAATATTTTAAAGAAAATGAACCGGACTTGGGTAGATATCAACATTGTTAAACTGAAATTTGCATTAAACTTTTGTTATGTTTCACTAACAATGACAAATAATAATAATGAAACATGGTTAAACATTCTTAATTTTAATCTATGAAGTTTTTTGGTCGTATTTATTATATTCAATCTTTACCCTTAAAAAAAAAAAATAGTAATTTTATGGTTGGTATCTATTTTTTTTTTTTTTTTGAGTACATTGGGGGTGGGGGAATCGAACCACAGACCTCTTGATCGTCAACACATACATATGCCCACTGAGCCATGCTCGCTTTGGCGTATCTATTTAGTCCCTCGAGATATAAGATGATTATATAATAAATCTAGTTTTGTGTTTAATAGATTTGTGTTTGAATAAAGAGAATAAAATAAAACAAAATAAAAGTATATGTCATTAACTCAATCTAGGCCACTAATAGGTGGCTCAAATTAAAGCTCGCCATTTCCTCAAAATAAAAAAATAATTCTCGGCAGGTAATTCCTTAAATAATACAAATATTTATAATATCTATATTTTAACCTTTAATTCAATCTAATTTCTAAAATATGTAACCCTAAACCCCAAATTATAAATCTAAACACTAAATGGTTTGACTCTTACTCTTTTAACATGATCATTTTTACCCTTAAATTCTCCATTAGATACTTGTGGAAAAAAATTGTAAAAAATTATTAACAAAAAAAATTATGTTGCATTAAATTATTATTTATTAACCTATAACTAGTTGAACTATTTTAGAATTGACTATTTATTATTATTTTTTTACTATTTATTATCATATAAATAATGTGAACATGTCACTTGATTTTTTTTTTTTTTAAGTAATGTATATATATTACTAAATGCAAAAAAAAATGGGATCTCACACATTCGAGGCCAAGGCACAAAGAATCACACAACAAAGCACAAAAGCTAACTAGTCAACAAAGAAACAAGTCACGAAAACAAGTCCCAAAGACAGACACTAATGAAACCGGCCAGAGAAGACAAAACGGCCAACCAAGTCGAGCATTGATAAGACATATCAACCTGGATACTAATTAGTAGAGCAACCTGAAGGGAGCGAAGACCATAATCATGTAGGTGTGAGTTTTGTTCCCTCTAAATGTGATAAATATAGTTGCACACTAAGCAAACCGCCAGACACGCCGACGACGTTGCTTACCCCTACCTATGCAACAGACTCACTCCAATTCATTAGGTCAAATGTCTATCCGATGAGATGAATGACTTCACTGCAACCACTCACCCCACACAATGTGGCTAAACGAACAATCAAAGAACAGACGATCACACGTCTCAATAGAGTCCAAACACAACAAACAACTCGTAGGGATAGAGAGGTTCCAGGCATGGAGCCGAGCTCGCGTAACAACCGATCACAAATGGTCATGCAAGCAATGAACGAGTGACAAAGAGTATTGCCCCATAACCATAACAACCAGAACCACAAAACAAAATCACGACGGAGTCGCAACACATCTCACGCACTAACCACTGAAAACCAGTCTGAATGCCCAAGCTCCAAGACAATCATATCCTCTCAATAGGAACACAGTTGAATAGCCTACACCAGGACATAAAGCTCCAACATCTCCCTAGAGACACACGACTCGTGCCAAGTACCATTAAAGAGGATGTAATCAGACACATGGTCATGAATCGAGCTACCAACATCACTAATCAACGTCTCATTGTATTGGCCTCTTGACAACCAAGGATCCCTCCACACGTGGCACCTACAACCATCACCAATAGCGTACCAAATAAGAGGACGGAACTGATCACGCAGCTGAAGAATAACCCTCGTACACCAAGACTACCTAGGAGACGACCAAATAGTCCATAATGAACACCCTCGCACTATATGGGCCTCCATCCATGCTACCCACAGGGACCCAGACCGCATAAAGAGATGCCACAAAAGCTTCATCACCGACTTGGAGTTTCAAGTCCTAATATGACGAATGACCATGACATCCTCATTACGGGACAAACACACATCATCCCAGGCCACCTTAGCCACTCACAAGCTAAAAGGATCCCCACGCCACAAATACGCACGAAGCAATTGCTCCACTTCATGCACAATACGCATTGAGAGGACAAAAACACTCGTCCAACTCTAAATGACAGATTGAATAAGTTGTAGTCGACCAACATTAGTGATGACTCTAAATGACATATTGAATAAGTTGTAGTCGACCAATATTAGTGAGGCCTTTACCAGACAATCTACCAATACAAGCAATGATACACTTTAATAAAGAGGCTTGCAGACCCGATACGATAACCTATCCAAAGGGAGGGGAATATCAATGAGTTGAATCTTGGATATAAGTAACATTCTAGTAATATCTCAATGTGTTCAAATATGTCAATAAAACAATAATTTTAACCTAAAAAAACAATAATCTTAATAATCAATAAACATTCTCTTAATAAATGATCTTAAGATTAAGAACTCAATTAAAAATTGTTTTTTAGTTCCAACAATTGCTTCGTGGGATAGTGGGGATCGAACCATGTTGAAATGATAATTGATGTCTTATACTATACTAGGCTTCGATGATTGATTAAAGGGCCCAAAAAATAATTTAGAATCTAAAATAAACATTTTTCTATTTTTATTAATTATTTAAAGTTACCAAAAAAGAAAAAGAAAAAAAAGAAGAAGCCCTTTTTGTACTGGAGACCAAAGGCTGTGCAGAGCCACATATAAACAGAGTTGAGAGAAAGATAGAGAGATATAAAGAACAGAGAGAGATCTGAAATCCAGAGATTGAATATGCTCCGTCAAAGCTCCGATTATCCCCAAAAATCTCTCCAAATCAAGCACAATGACAGATTCTTCTCCTCCTCCAAGCTTCTAACCAGAGAAAGTTCAACTTCCAATTACTCTTCCAGAATCTACTATGCCGGATTGCCCGGCGCCGTTCCTTTCCTTTGGGAATCTCAGCCAGGTACGCCTATTCATCGATTTTCCGATGACCTAACTCCTCCTCTCACTCCTCCTCCTTCTTACTTTTCCGATTCCCTTCATAAACCGCCCAAAAAGCGATCCAAATCCCTCTCTCTCTTCCACGTCTTCTTCAATTCCAAGAGGAAAATCGATCTGCTGACTCCGCCGTTTTCCAAATCTGCGTCATTGCCGTCTTCCGGATCGGATTTTCACTCCCCCACCGCCAAGTTCACTGGACGGCGTTCCAAGCAGGAAGGGGAAGCGGCGGCGGCCACCGGTTCGGTGCTTTGTTTCGGAATTGGCAGATGAGCGACGGCGAATGGCGAATGGCGAGATTGACAATTCACAAATCTGAATCGGAATCGAAAGGTTTAGAATAATGGTTCTGTTCATTTGGTGTATCGACAACGCCAAAAGGGATTGGTTGAAATTTTGTAAAATAATAATAATAATATATTTTAACCAATCATCCTTTTTTATTTCACTGTTTTTTCTTTTTTTTTTAGAAACTTTATACTTTTTTTTCCATGCAGAAAATATGACTTTAGTTTTACCATTTTTAGAAATTTAGTTTTACCATGGATAAAATAATTCTTACTTATTTGAATAATGGTTACAATGGTTCTGTTCATTTGGTGCATCTCTTGCAAAAATTTCAGACTAGATGTTAAAATTTGTTTGTCCTATAATATTCTACATTTTTATAATTTCTTTTCATATATTCGTTATATTGTGATCGTCTCTTCAAATAATTTATAGGACAATACGATATCGAGAGAGAGAAAAAAGAGTGTTTCACTTTTCTTTTATAAGTGTATCAATTTACAAATTTTATTATAATTTGATTGTAAAAACGTTAATTTAAACACAATTTTCAGTGAATCAATTGTATGAAAATTTAGGGTTTTAATTAATAAATTATAAGTCTCCACCCGCTGAAAAAACTAAAAAATTCTAAGAGAAGGTGTAAATTGATACACGAATGAAAGTTCAAGTTTAAATGGATAGAATCATTAATTTAGAGTTTTAATTAGTTTTAATTGATGCAACCTCCAAAGTTGAAGGGTATAAATTGATTTGTTCAAAAAAAAAAAAAAAAAAAAAAGAAATAAATAAACAATTTAATTTTTTTTTAAGTAGTAATTAGAAGAAGGATTCCTTAGTAATCAGTAGGGAAGTATTGGTCTTTTTATCGTTAATGATTTAATGTATCAATTTGTTTTAATTTAGAGATCTAAAAGAAGTGCTATCAAAAAAAAAAAAAAAAAAGAGATCTAAAAGAAGTAGTAACATGTTAATGAGTTTGGTCGTATAAAAATAGTTAAAAGAAATAACTTTATCCACATGAACGAACCTCTGTCCCAAGTAAAATAATAAAATGAATAATTGAATATTAGAAACACAATCTTTTTTCTTCCTAAATTATTTAGGCATGCCCTTTTTATAACTAATTTCACATATTTTCTCACCTTTATAAACTATTTTTTCTGAACACACTTGCCACTTCATTCTTGAAGTACAAATAGTCGGTCTCTAAATTGAATAAAAACTAAAATTTGGCAATGAAAGCTATATTCTCCAAAAAAAAAAAAAAAAAAAAAAAAAAAAAAAAAAAAAAAAAAAAAAAAAAAAAATCCCATTATTTACACATCACAAAAAAATTGATATGAGAGTCAAAATTATAACAATTTTTAAAGTTTAAGGATTTAAGATTGCAACACTAATCTAAGTTCGAGGTGTCATTCGAATAAATGGAAAATTTAGGATCTGTTTGGTAGGCAATTCAAATTCTATTTTATGTTTTTCAGGTTCACTGAGTCTGGTGAATATGCGTGTATGCCATCTGAATTCTATTTTTGAAAAACTGTTTCCAGATTCTGTGATGTGTAAATTCTGACAAACAACATTTTCTTTTTATCTGGCTTCTGTTTTTGAAAAATCGTTTTTAGATTCTGTGATCCAAACCGTGTAAATTCTGAAAACAACATTTTTTTTTGTTGGTCAGTATTCATATTTTGAATTTGAAATTTTAAAATACAGAAATATATTTAAAAAGAAAAAAAAATTAAAGATAAAAATTAAATAATATAGTATTTCATGTTAAATTTAAATATGTAATATAATATATTATAAATTATATGATATTCTAAAATAATAATTATACAAAACTTATAACATTAAACATATTCATAAATGAATTAATAGTAGTTTATATTCTGCATTTTTTTAATATTGCATATTTCAAAACTATTTATAAAAATTATAAAAAATAAATTATTTATAAAAATATGGTTGTTTTAAATACTCAGTTTCATTATCTTCAAATTTAATACCTAGTTTCATTATCTTCAAAAAAAAAAAAAAAAAAAAAAACAATTTGTATTTAAAACAACAAAATATTTATAAATAGTTTATTTTTTGATATATTTTTATAAATAATTTTGAAATATACAATATTAAAAAATACGTGATTTATATTCAAACTAATATTTAGCTGATAACTACAATTAGTTTTATGATTTATAAAAATCGAATGAGTTAAATCAAAATCTAATTTCTAAATCTGCTACCAAATACATATTTGAAAATATGAAATACAACTCGGTATAAATTAAATTGTGAAAACATGAAATACATCTCGGTATAAATTAATACAATTTAACAAATTTAAGAGTAAAATTTGATTTTTTTTCTAAAAAAAAAAATGCCAAGACCTAAAACTATCACCAAAGCTACCCAAAGGGAAAAAAAAATATTCATGATCATTACCATGAGCGAATATAAAAAATTGGTAAAAAAATATTCATCTTTCTAGTTGAGTATAAAAAATAATAAAAAAAAATAATAATAATAGCGAGTATGAGCACTCAGACATATGTATATGTTGACGACAAAAAGATTTGTGGTTCGAATTTTTCCACTGTACTAAAAATATAAAAAATAAAAAGAAATAAATGTATTTCTCTTATTAATAGCCAATCAAGGCCAACCCTTTTATCTATTTTTTTTTTTTTTTAATCATCTAAAACTGATTTCCAAAGAAGTTTAATATTTAAATTGGAAAATATGAAACAAATCAAAATCATAGTTAAATTAGCCAACAAGAGCATAGCTCAACGGCATTATGTATTGCCTAGTGACCATGAGGTCCTAGGTTCAAATCCCCCACCCCAACATGTTGTCAAAAAAAAAAAAAAAAAAAAAATCATAGTTAAATTACAAATTAAAAAACCATCATAGTTTCACTTTGGTGAGAAAAAATTTAAAAATAAAAAAATGAGTTCAAATCATAGTGTTATTATGTACTTAAAGATCTAAAATTTTACCAATTTTTTTTTAAATCGAGATATAATAAACTTAATTGTCCCATAAGATTAGTTAAAATAACAGTACAATATAATTAATAAATAGATAAAATTAAAACGAAAATAGAATTTGTTATATAGCAAGCTTTTGTTAACGTTTTCCTTCCTAAGATGAAGATTAGATAATTTTTTCTTTAAATCATAAAATCTCCACTTTAGTACTATTATTAGAATACTTCATAGTAAATTCTTCCTACAAATGTTTAATTAAATCCAGAAAAAAGGTATCTGTTACCATCAATATATTTAATTTTTCTTTGCAAAAATATATATATATATATATATATATATATTTATTTAATTTCCAATTGAGAATTCTAAAATTTTAAATAATGAATATTTCAACTAAAGACTATTTCTGTCAATATATTTTAAATCAATTCCTTGCATTATTATTTTTTTTTGTCACACATGACATGACACATCCAACATCAATTATTTTCCTGATGAATATATAACATTAAAAAAAAAAAAAAAAAAAAAACTTTTAAAGGCCGGTTTAATATTTTACCCTCAAGTTGAACTAAAATGAATAATAATAATAATAATAAATTAAAATATTATTTTAGTACCTATATTTTAGACCTATTCTATTTTAGTCTATATATTTTAAAAAGAAAAATTAAAATGAGTTCTTATTGTCAATTTGAAGATAATTTTTAGGGTAAAATTCATTTTATACCCTTAAACTTTGGAGGTTGTATAAATTAAAACCTTAAACTAATGATTGTATCAATTTAAACCCTGAACTTTGACAACTATATCAATTTACCCATTTCTTTAGAAAAATGTTGGTTTTCACACGTGTGGAGACTTGTAATTTATCAATTAAACCCCTAAACTTTCATACAATTGATTCACTTATGAAAGTTTAGAGGTTTAATTTCTAAAATTATGAGTCTCCACGTGTTTAATTAACGTTTTTAAAATGAAATTCTAACCGAAGGTGTAAATTGATACACTTATGAAAGTTCAGAGTTTAATTCAATACAATCATTAGTTTAGGGTTTTAATTGATACAACCTCCAAAGTTTAAGGGTATAAATTGATTTTTTCCCTAATTTTTATTGAATTTGGTAAAAACAAAATCAATGATAAATGGCCAAATCGAGCTCGGACATAAAGTTGTGCCCTTGACTAGGAGGTCATGAGTTCAATCATCGCATTAGTTAAAAATACCGTTGCAAAAAAAGGAATGATAAATTTAGTCTTTGAAATTTGTGTCTTTTTAGTATCTGCACTTTAAAATGTGTTTAATAACTTCATAAACTTCCAATTTTGTGTTTTATAGGTCTCTTACTAATTCAAAATTTTAAAAATTAATCGATCTATTACATATAAATTTAAATTTTATATCTAATGAAACCCTAAAATTTTAATTTGTATCGAGTATATCAATAAATTTTAAAAAAATTAAAGTTCATTTTCTAAATTTGTAATTTTAAAAGTACATGGACTAAATAGACACAAACCTCAAAATTTAGGGACTAAATTTATAATTTAACTAAAAAATAATTTGAAAAAAAATCCTATGAATATTTCTCTAAAATTTATAGATAGAAAGGTAATAGGTCAGAGACCATTTTTTTTCTTGGATAAAATTAACTAAAAACTACCAATAGGTACTAACTTTAATTTTAAGATTTATTAAAAATAGGAGTCTAATTAAATTTAAACATTTAAAATGGAAACTTAAAAAGAAAAAATGATATTTTAATTTTAAAGTAAAAAAGAATAATAATAATAATATAATTTCAACTTTTCAATCAATTTTTTGGTATGCTTTCCAGGAATGAAATGGAACAATTTAACCAGCGAAGACCCACCACGCGTCTTTTCAGACATTAATTTATACCAATAATATCATATATTCCTTTTTTCACCCACCCTTCCAACTGGATTTTTTTTTTGGGTACCACAAACTTAACTACAATCACCATATTCATTGTTTTTCTTAGTTTCATTTTTTTACAAAAATAAAGTTTTGGTAACATTCTTCAGTAGATAGATAATTCTCACTTACCCCGTAATGAGAGAGATCGACATTAATTTTATTATACCGGGTGTTAACCCTAGTCAATTGAAATTAAAAATTCTTTAGATGTATGAAGTCCTAATTCTCAAAGCTAAACTCCGAAATCTATTCGATTTTAACCTTAATGATTGGGTTAGACATGGACTGCCTTAAGATAAAAGCTCTTAAAACAAACAACAAGTTTTTGGTCTAAGAGTTAACACTCCACAAGATAGGATCTTCAATCCTACTTGAATGTTTCTAACATATGCAATTCAAGTCATGAATTGCAGAGTAGATCAAGAAGTTCTTTTGACTAAATTTGACAGTAAAAGCTCAAAGCTTAATTTCAATTCATCTTAATCTGTACAAACTACTGTCGAATCTTGGGGTAGTCTCCCAAAATCTTATTGGTCACATTATCAATCATAGCAAAATTACTACCCTAAACCCTAAACTACCCCTATTAATGTCATAAAATGATAAAAATTGAAAAGCAATAAAATTACATCAAATTATTAAATAATATTTAATGGGCTTGGGCGGTTCATATCATCCTTTTTTTTTTTTTTTTTGAAGGATTTGTGCTCGAATTCAAATAAATTCCTTGTAAAGCTATTTGAAAGTCATAAGAAGGAAATGGTGCGACTATTCTTGGATTTCTCTGGGATGGTCTCCATTGTAAAACAACTCTATAAGCATTAAATGTCAAATGTCCCTCTCTCCTTAGATTCCATCTCTTTCGAAAATATAATGGTGATCATTACAATTCACATGCAATTGGCAACTATGAATAGGTTTAGGGTCAATCTCTGAGATTTGCTTTATAATCATTGCTTTATAATCAATGCTTTAATAGCCGACAAAAATTAAAAAAAAAAAAACTAGACAAACTTGGTTGAAGCTCGCCTATCAGAAAACAAACTCTTTTATTAAAAAGTTCATGAATGTTTTGTTTTGAAATCAAGAAAGATTTTACCTCAAAAGTTTTCAAACTCACATTCTTAGCTTTTCTCTCATTTTTATCTATAGAGTGAGTATTACAATTACTCACATGGTTTTCTATGTCATTCGTGTTTTCACACTTTTCTTCTTCTTATACATGCCTTTTGTTTTCCAACTCACACACATCAATTTTTTTTTCTCTTGGAGGGAATGATACAAGAGTATAATCATACGTTATTTTGTGATCATCTTAATGTACTAACAATGTCATCACAAAGTAATCTAGTTTCAAACTCACTACATTCTACTTTATCTACTCCACTACTATCAACACATGCTTCTCCAAAAATAAGTGGTACAACAGTAGTAGTAGTAGAATTGCAATCATGTAATTCATTTTTATCTAATGACCTACTAAGTAGAATTTCGTTATCATGCATTGGTACAATATTAGCAAGTTTCTTCTTACTACACCCTATTTTATTACAATGCTCATATTTAGTAGGTAAACTAACTATTTCCACAAATGTGCTGGCAATGGAACTAGATTTTAATTTAGCGTACCTTGAAGATCTTCTTTGTAATTCTCTTTCTATCTTGATGGCAACATGCACCATCTCTTCCAAATCCTCACAAGGTCGAATTTGTTCTCGTTCCGCAATCATCTTAGCAATCTTCCCATTAAGACTATTGTAGAATCGGTCCATGGTAGCTTCCTCATCCTCATATAAGTTCAATCTCTCCATCAACATTTTCATCTCCTTGTAGTAATCATCAACACATTTTCTCCCTTGACGTAGAGCTTGAACTCTTAGTGCACAATCTCTCAAGTAATTTTTCGGTATGAATCGTTTCCTCATGAGCTCTTTCAACTCTAGCCATGTTTCCACTCGATCTTCTTGGTGTCTCATTTTCTTAGTACACACTCCATCCCACCAAGTTTGTGCATAACTCTTAAAATTGGTAAGAGAGATGATTACCTCTTTTTCTCTTCAGTGAGATTGTTGTTGTGAAAAATGTACTAAGCTTCATGCTTCCACTGTAAGTAGTCTTCAAGATCAAATGTTCCATGAAACTTTGAGAATTTCATTACTGAAAAATAATAACAGGTGAAGAAAAGTGGACCTCACAATTCACCCCCCACGTGTTTCACTCGATAGATTGAGTTCACTCGTGTTTACACTCAAAGATGTAGCACTCACTTACAAAATATGAAACAAAGTAGCTAAGAAATCAATACTTAAAGTATTATTCAAAACAAAAGCTATCAAAAGTTAAAGAATACAAATGATGGATTCTCTATTTATAGAGAATTTAAAAGGAAACTAACAAGATTAGAGAATTAAAAGTAAACTAAATCGAAACTAAAAAGATTAACTAAATATTAAACATGAGATAACTCCTAGTCCTACTGCATCACAATATCATGTACTTAAGGTGCAAACCTTGAACACAAAAACAAAATTAATGTGAAGTGTTGACACTCAAGCAAAGAAACAAATAGAATCAACAAAAATAAGAAAACATAGAATCAAGAACCTAATGTTCAAGATACAACAAACTAGGACAAAAAACAACAAAAATAAAGATATCTAGAATTAAGAATCTAATATTCAAAATTGAAGGAATTATGAGAGGAGAATAAAAAAAAGAAAACGGTAATCAAAGTATAAAGAAACAAGATTCATAATAGAAAACACAAATTCTCCCGAACCCTAAATTTGACAAGATGATTCTTAGAGCAAGATCTCAAAATTTAACCTACTCCAACAATGGAAAATTTTACCTACTTGTTTCAATGGAAGAATAAATTATAATATTATTCCTCAAAAAAAAAAAAAAAAAAAACAAGCTGATTAAAATTTGTATAGTTGAGCTGATTAATTGACCTGCTTGGTTGAGGAGCTACGAATTCAA
This sequence comes from Herpetospermum pedunculosum, assembly GCA_028017165.1. Lineage (NCBI taxonomy): Eukaryota > Viridiplantae > Streptophyta > Magnoliopsida > Cucurbitales > Cucurbitaceae > Herpetospermum > Herpetospermum pedunculosum. The sequence goes on from CM051525.1 coordinate 60,724,172, forward strand.
CAACTAAAATACAAAATTCGAATTCACTCACAACTAACTAATGGATATGGATCAACACCTTGTTTCTTTTGAACCCAATCGACATATCCAAACAAGCAGTATGTATCAATGATAATTTGGCGAGATTATTTCAAAAAAAAAAAAAAAAAATTTGGCGAGATAAAAAAAACTCACAGAATCACCCAAAAACTAGCAACTAATTAGATATTTTTTTTTCAATTTTCCAAAAAAGAACCCGACACAATAATAACAAGAACAAAACAATAATAAAACAATAAATCCTAAATATTCTCAAATAAAGATAACACTCACAGAATATATCCGATCTCAAGCGTCTAAAATCTATTTGATTTCAACTCTAAGGATTGAGTTAGACACAATTTGTCTTAATATCAAAGTTTTTGAGACAGAAAACAAGTTTTTGATCTAAAAGTCAAAACTCCACAAGATAGGATGATCAATCTTGCTTGACTGTTCTTAGCATGCAATTCAAATCATGAATTGCAAACTGAATCAAGAAGTTCTCTTCACTAAATTTGACAGAAAAAACTCAAAGCTTAATTTCAATTAATCCTAATTTCCTTGTTACAACCTAAAGCAAAGCGTTAGATAACCTCCCAAAATTCTATAGACCACATCATCAATCATTGGAAAATTACTAAGATACCCCTACTTGATGTATCAAATAGGGGTGTACAAAAAACCCGCAACCCACCAAACCCAATCCAACTTTTCGGGTTGGGTTGGATTTTTTTTAATATGAGTTGGGTTGGGTTGTAAAATTAAAAAACCGAATTTTCGGTTCGGTTCGCGGGTTGAACCAATTTTGGCTCGGTTCAACCCGAACCGAACCGGATTCAGTATATATATTAAAAAAAAAAATTATATATATATATTATATATTTCCTAAGATTAGGGTTTCAACCGTAACCTTTCTTTCATTTTTCCTTTTTTTTTTTTTTTTTTTTGTCAGCCGTCTCATCTCTCTCACCTCACCTCAAGCCTTTCATTTCTCTCACCTCACTTCACTCATTTCATCTCTCTCACCCCTCTCATCTCTCTCAGACCACACCCCTCTCATCTCTCTCAGACCACACCCCTCTCAGACCAATCGCCTCCCCCTCTGCCTCGTCGCCGTCATTCTCCGCCTCCATCCTGCCGACACCGTCTCTCCCTCTCGCAGAGATCTTCTTCCCCTCCACCCTTCGTCCATCTACGCCTCCCTCCATCCAGCCGACGCCGTCTCTCTCTCGCATATTTTCTCCCCCTCCGCCCTTCGTCCGTCTCCGCCTCCATCCAGCCGACGCCGCCTCTCTTCGCCGCCTCGTCGTTCGCCACCTCTCAAATATTCTGATGCTCCTTCAATTTTTGAATTTGTGTGATTTGGAGTAATGAAAAAAATCAAATAAAAAAATTAATTTAAAAAAAATGTCAACCCGCCCATCCAACCCAACCCAACCCGAAAATTGAGGGTTGGGTTGACTGAAATGTTAGGTTGGGTTGGGTTGGGTTGAAAATTTTCCCCAACCCAACCCTAGTATCAAATAATGATAAATATTGAAAAACAATAAAATTACATCAAATTATTAAATAACATATAAATAATAATTTGATGTGCTTTGACGGTTGATATCATAACCTAACACGACTTACATTAATCTCAACCATTAAAATCTCTTTTATGATCACTTTATTTTATTTTTCTATTTTAAAAGAATACGTTTACTCACCTGCTATTTTTAAAATCAAAATTAAATCTCTTTTATGATCACTTTATTTTATTTTTCTATTTTAAAAGAATACGTTTACTCACCTGCTATTTTTAAAATCAAAATTAAAAATACAAGATTTTTTTTTAGTATTTTAATTAATGGGGGATTCAACGATCACTTAGTCAACACAAAACACAATCGTCAATTTGAGTTAGGGAAGAAAATAAGGAAATGAAAAACTACTCCTTGTTAGTTTGAAGTTTTAATTTTTTTTTATTATTAATCGTCAATTTGAGTTATGGAAGAAAATAAGGAAATGAAAAACTACTCTTGTTAGTTTGAAGTTTTAATTTTTTTTTACTACAGAATAATAAAATAATGCACCAGCCGGGAATCGAACCCGGGTCTGTACCGTGGCAGGGTACTATTCTACCACTAGACCACTGGTGCTGTTGTTTCCATAAATAGAAAACAAAATTGAAATGTTATTGTTCTCTAAAACAACAGTAAAAAGTTTAAAACTAGAAGAAATAGAATTGGGGACCTCCCTATCCTTTATCATGATACATTAATTTCTGCTTCTTTAGAAAGCAGTTATTTCAGCTATACAGTAAAATTCCATTCAAGTCTCTGCCACCAAAGTTGATAAAAAACAGATTGTTTGCTGAGCTAATTAGATTTCTTCTATAAATACAATCCATGAGAAGAAATTTTGGACCAAAACTAATCTTTGTCAATCGAACTGTTTTTGAGATGACGCCATTAGAAGCTAGCACTAGATATGTTTAAAGATTGTGGATCAAAATAGCTAACTTTATGCATTGCATCCGCTAAATAACGCACATTTCTCGTCGTCACACCCGCCATGCTGCCCAAAGATCACAATCAAAAGTGAATATTTTTTTTTTTTTGTGGGAAATAACTCAACGAAGTATTGCTCAACTGATTAAGACATATGCTTTCAAAGGAATAATTTTTTTAATGCAGTTTAAAATAGATACCTCATGCGTCCGTCCGTGGTCATATATATATGAAAATCTCTAGCGAGCTGATCAATCTGCTCACAGTTCAATCCAGAATAGCAAAACATTCCAACCTGCATTTTGTTACAATTGATATATAGACAGATATTAAACAGCTCTACCACAATTTAATCCAGAAAACCTGTAGTTAAATTGCAATTTATTGTTTCAATGCTTTTGAACTATATGTTAATTTCATCTCCCAGTAACTTTTTTTTGTCAAAGATATTTAATTAATGCAGGGTAGGAGGATTGAACCCCTGATCACTTAGTCCAGGACACAATCCCACTCTAGACTATCTAGGCGATGCGTTCACCCGTTGCACCAAATGGTTGTTAAAAATTTGGACGGTAATAATGCATTTAGATTTCTGAACAGGTGCAAGATCAACCCTACCTTGGACTATCGATGTGCTCACTCGTTTTGCACCAAGTGGTTATTTGATAAATTATTTTAAAACTTTGCAGGCTGCATGATCGTATCCCCACTGTGACTATCTAGGTGATCTGTCAGCATTTTATGATCATCTTATTTTAATGCTATGACTTCTGAGTCAAACACGGATTGAAATTATAGACATGTGATAGGACATTATTTTAGATGGAAAGAAATCAGGGAGCTGGAATGCAACCAATAATACAATGACAATAAAAGCATAGATATCGAGGAACAAAAATGCAACTTAACCAAATTCTTAATATCATAATTTGGGATGTACTATCTCTCCTGAGGTCGGAGGTTCAAATTCTGATACCCTTAACAAAGAAAAGAAAAAACTGACCTGGTTGACTATGTGGTCCCAATTGAGAGGAGAATTCAATTTCTCGAGATTATGAAATAAGCTAGCTCTCATAGATCGAATGCGATCGGACATGACCTAAAAATGTAGGAGGGTATCAAAATCTATATCCTCCAGGGAATGAAGAAGTTAGAAAATTACCTTAAGTTCTTCAATCCATTGAGACTTGAGAAGTGGATCGCTCAAGATTGTTGAGACTAATAACACACCATGAATGGGAGGGCTGCTATACATTGCCCTCGCCACTCGCTCAAGCTGAGATCTTACTATCATGCCTTCCTTTTCATCTTTGCCAACAACACTTCAAAATGGGGGAATGTTCAACAAAAAGATGTAATGTCAGAATTCTATACCCGCAAGAGGCTTAGTTTGGGATTGCGGAGGGTAGTTTTTAAAATAATTGTTTGCTGTGATTTTAAAAAAATCAACGATCATACGAAATAAATTAGTATTGGATAAGTTTCAACTATGAAAAATGCAAATTAAAATGTTTGGTAAATTTAATACTAATTTAGTTACAAGGGCTGGTTGCACAAATAGCAATCAGGCCCAAACTAATTGCAAATTTAGCAAACTTTAAAATGTTTTGCAAATATGGCAAAAAAATGCGTTTCTATCACTGATAGACTTTATCATATCATTAATAGATTTCTATCGGTGATAGACTATTATCACTGACAAAAATCTATAAAAAGCTGAGGTGATCAGCGATAGACTTCTATCAGTCATAAGATATCAGCGATAGAAATTGCCATATCCGCAAAAATTTTAAAAACATGCTATATTTTTAATTACCTTATTCTAAATTGACATCTATTACAATTTCCCTAGTTACAACTTAACTATAATAACTAAAATTTGCATAATATTTAAATAATGCATAATGGTATGTTGATATTTAAGTTAATTAATTTAAATTTTATATGATATAAATTACAATATTGTGTATATTTATATATTTTGATAAGAAAAATAATTCCTATAAAAAAATCATATTGAAAAAATGTTATTTCAATTTAAATTTAAATAAGAAAAAAATTCACTTGAATTAAAATAATATAAAAACCACCAAATAAATTTAAAATAAAAAATAGAGATGGATGGTGGATATGGCTTAGGTACGAGGGTTAGTAGTTAGTTAGAAAATTCACCAGATATTTTAGAAAATCAGATTGAAAAACTATGACTAATGCCCTTAATTAAAAAAATATTTTTTATATAAATTAAATTATAATCAGTTTTACCCAACAAAAATAAATAGTTAAAATTCTTTTATAATCATTTTTACGATCTTCAAAAACAATGTTAATTGTCAAACGTAGCCTTAGAGTGATGCAATGTAATCAGGGGCGGATCCAGAAATTTTTGTCAGGAGGGGCACAATTTCAATAGGGTTAACGGAAGTTTAGTCTATGAAAATTTCGATTTATGTCTATATATATAGTCCTTGAACTTTAAAATGTGGGTAGAACACTCAAAAACTTTCAATTTTGAATCTAATAGATCTTTAAACTCTCGACCTCTTAGTCAGGGGCACAACTTTATACAATTGAGCTATATTCGGTTTTGCAATTATAACTTAATTTATTAGATACAAAATTAAAATTTTCAAGTGTAATTGAGTCTTCAATAATTGATTTTTATTGATTTTTTTCTTTAAAATGTCTAAGATGTATTAGATACAAAATTAAAGTTAATGAATCTAAACTGTTTAAACTTCACGAATCTATTAAACACAAATTTAAAAATTAAAAGACTAAACGTGTAATTCTCTATCCATATAAATAAAATTTTAAACATTTATATATATATTTTTTAGAAGGTTTAATATTTATATAAAGTAAAAAATTGGAAGGATTGATCCTTTTTTCAGAATTAAATTAATTTTTATTTTTTAGAATCTAAAAATCTTAAAACAAAATTCTGTTTTTTTTTTTTTTTTTTTTTAAAAAAAAATAAAAATCTAAAATAATTTAACAGAAAACAAAATAAAGAAAAACCAATTGGAGATTTAACAAACTGAAAAACAAAATAAAGAAAAATCAATTGGCATTTGTAAAGCTCGTACTCAGGCTGCAGCAGGCAAAATCCTCGAAGTTTGTGCCCCTTACCATCTCAACAAAATTTACTTTTGTTACATTTTCCGATTTCTTAAATACAAATAGTTAAACTGTAGTTATATTTTTCAAACTTTTTTATATAAATTTATAAAACTAATAATTCGAGGGGGGGCACGTGCCCCCCTGGCCCCCATGTGGCTCCGCCCCTGAATGTAATCATAAAATAAGATTTTTTTTTTTATAGTACTATAAATGATGGATGAGAATTTGAATCTCGGACCTCAAATAAAGTAGTACATGTCAATTATAGTCGAGTTATGCACACTTTAATAAGAAAAAAAGGCTTAAAAAGGCTTAAGACAATGCTAACTCCTATCTAGTAACTTCCGCTCGGTCTAGATAACTATTTCAATTTTTTGTTTTTTTGTTTTTTTTCAAACAAAAACCATACATTTTTTTTTAACAATTTTTTATTTTCTATTTTTTAAAAACAAAAATCGTAACAATTTTTTAGATTTTTAAAAATAAAAAATCAAATAACTATTTTAAAATTTATGGTTTTCTATAAAAAGAAAATCAAACTATTTTTTTATAATATGTAAAAAACGGTAATTAAATACACAAAAAATAAATGTCTAAAATTACTTGCAATTTAATTTAATTTTTTTTTTTTTTTTTTTTTGGACAATATGTGAGTTGAGAGAATCGAACCTCTAACTTCGAGGTTAATTGTACATGTTTTATGTCAGTTGAACTATACTCATTTTAGTCTCTAAAACTTACTATTTTTTTTTTGCAAAGATATTTTAAATAATGCGAGGATTGAACTCTAAGGGCACAAACAATTGAGTTATGTTCGATTTGGCTGACATCTAAAACTTACAAGTTTTTTTTTTTGCAAAGATATTTTAATTAATGTGGGGATTGAACCCATGACTTCTTAGTCAATGACACAACCTTATGAGTTATGACAATTGAGTTATGTTCGCTTTGACTAAAACTTAAAAGTTAATGATATAAACACAATATTATTATTTATATAAGTGTTAAAAATATATAAATAATAGTATTAAGATTTAAACATAGTTTAAATACTATTATTTAATTTTAAATAAAAATGTATACTTTAAATTAATTTTCATTTAAATAATTTATTAATAAGATAACAGTTAAGAAAATTAACCATAAATCCTAAACTCTAAACTCTAAATAAATAAAAAAAAATCAGTGTAACCATTAAAAATTTATTATGTAGTAAAGTATAGTATATTACGAAATATTAAAACATTTGAAAGAATAAAAATATAAAAAGAAAACAAATATACATTAAAACATTATACAATATTAGAAGTTTGAAAAAATTAAATTAAAAAAATGGGAGAACATGGAAAAAAAAAAAATAGTTTGAAAAAAAACGAAAATTGGTTTTCAAAAACTTTTTTTTCTCTCTCTGTTTTCAAAATCACTTCCAAGTTTTTAAAACATTTTTCAAATTTTAAAAACTAAAAATTGAAGGATTATCAAACACCTCTATTTTTAAAAAATAAAAACTAAAAATAGAAAACAAGAAATAAAATAGTTATCAACCGAATTCTTAAAAGCTTAATTTTACAAGTGTGAATTCCTTAATAATGGAACGAACTTGAACCAACTTTGATTAGTTTGTTTTTGGTTGAAATACTTGTATTTTCATTTTTGCAACGTTTTGTTCCTCATGCTTTAATTTCTCATGATTTAGTCTTTTTATTTTCATAAGCACAAAAACTCGCAAACAAAAAGAAAGATGCAAATTTTTTGCAACGAGACCATCGATCTTTTTTGATAATATTTTCATTGCATGGAATGCCACACTCAATTGTCAGCGACAGGGGACCCGGTCTTCATTAGCTATTTCTGGCAGGAGCTCTTTCGTTTACAAGGGACACAATTTAACATGAGTACGGCTAAATTAAGTCCAATTAGTGATCCATGAGATCCTAGATTCAATCCCACAACATGTAAGAAAAAACCCTTGTGTTCAATTTTTCTTTAAAAAATCGATTGGACAATCAACTTTTATAATAAGTGATTTAATTATGTCTATTTATATGCTTCAATTATAAAAAGATTTTTAACTTAGAGCTCAATATTGAACAAACCATTTCTAAAAGAACTATATGGTCCCATAATTCTACCTTTCAAAAAAAAAGAAAATGGTACTAAATCACTCTTTTTTAAACCATTTCATGTTTTTGAACAGTTTGATGTATGTTTTTTTTTTTAGTTTCATCTATTTTTCCCTCCTCTTTTTCCTTCCCATTTTAACTGATTATTCTAAAAAAGTATTCTCATTTTTCCCTCCCTTGATTTTAATATAATAGGTTAAATTTCATTCTCTCTTCTAAGCACAACTCGTTCTTCTCCTCACGCCGTCGCCACCTTTCTCGAATTTTTGTGTACACATGATTTCTTTTGCCATTTAATGTTCTTATTGGTTTTTGGTACTTCACAACTTCATGCCTCCGAGGTTACATTAATATTTGGAGAATGGTAGGATTTTTTTTTATTCACTTGCCATGGATATCACTTCTTGTACTTCAATTCTCAAAATGATAAGACATGGAAACTCTCATTTGTTATTGAGTTTGTATTTTTTCCAAAACTGATATTTTTTTTTTATTGCATCGCACCAGGTGTATCAATTATCACATGTCCCCGTCACATCTTATTGGTTTTTCTTTATTTTCGTTGGCTTGTCGAAAGAATAATACACTATAATTGCAGTGTATAATTTCTTTCCTTCTACCCCTTGAGTAACTACTTTTGATCCTCTTCAAAACAATGATCACAAGAGAGAGTGAAAGAGAGAAAAGATTTCAAAGTTTATATTTTTTTTTTCTAGAAGATTACTAGTGGGAGGAGAGGGAGTATTGGAGAAAATCTAGTGGGAGAGGTGTAGTTTTAGAGAGAGATTGAGATCTTGGGAGGGTTGAGGGTTGAGGGTTTAGGGTTTAAGGAATAAGAAATGAAAAAAGGAGAAGAGAGATTAAACTAAAACAATGATATATATCAATTTTTTGGCAAAAAAAAAAGAATATATATATATATCAAAAAAAGAAAAAAGAAAATATAAATATATAAAAACTAACCTTAGACAACCAACCCTGTGTCCATATAAACCCATATTCTTGGCAAAGGATTGAGCACATCCCAGAATATGTCCATCTTCAAGAAATAGCCGTATAGCTTTGGCATCCTCTTCAAGATCTCCACTGGCAAAACCTTGATACGCCATGTCAAAGAAGGGAAAGTGATGTTTCACCTAGCCAAGCCACCCAAAGTTGGATTTAATTAATTAATTAAGGATTACACCTATAATACTCATCATTCAACCAATTATTGTAGTCTACCATCAACTGATTTGAAATTTCTCGCCATTCTTCATCTGTTGGGTCCACGCCAGTTGGGTTATGAGCACAAGGATGTAGCAGAAAGAAACAACCTTCTGGGGCATTCTACATCAAATTACAACGACCACAAACGCAAATTAAATAAGGTTTAAGTTTGAACCATCAACTTTCATGTGTAGATTGAACCTCTGACTTCTTAGTCAAGGATACAACTTTATGCCAAAGTTAGACTCGGTTTGACATGGTTTGGCATCTACACGAATACTTAAAGCAGGTGAAGAGTTGATTTCAAAATGAATTATTTATGTTAAATAATCATTCAAAAACTAACAACGATCACTAAAAATGAATATTAAGGATTTAAATAGAAAATAGGTCTTAAACCTAACACTAAATTCCCTTCAGATTCATCATTCATACCTTGATATCGTCCATTAATGCTCCAAAATTTAAACCCTTTGAATCTGGATGGTAGTAGCGATAAGTTCTCACAGGCACTAGAGCATCTCTCCAAATGTTGTGGTGGCTGCAGGTCAATAGTACATTTTAGAGACAGTGAATAAAAGTGAGAGACTAAAACGAATAGACCAGAAATAAAAAAAAATTATTCAATGAGATCGCCACAATGTAGTGACTCGTGATGTGAATTGACAAATCTACGTGTCCCTAATAGACATAGGATACAAATTTGAGGTAATTTTACTATTTAAACAAAATTTGAGATACTATTTCAATCTCTCCTACATCCAATCAACTGTCAGTCAGGTTGTGACGGCCTCATCCAATACTTTGTCCATAAATAGACACTTACTTGGACCAAGTTGGTTCAGGCAAGAAAATTGGAACATCAGGATGAAAATGCCTCTGAAATTCAGCAAACAGTCGGCATGCTCCAGTCCCAGAAAGTGCCTGAAGTCCAGCAAATCTCCTTTCCTTTATAACATCTGAATCCTTACCATAAATCAACTTCACACTCTCCTCTACAAATGTTGAACTCACCGCAGCAGAAATTGACTCTCTAAAATTTGAAAAACAGCAAAGAAAATTAAAAAACAAAAACCAGAAAACTAAACCTGGGTAGGGCTAGTTTTTTCCATCTAAACTAAGCATTGAAACTTACAAGAACTCACTACCAGCAATTTTCAATACAGCATCCCTAACACATTGAAGCACAACCGGTTTCCCCAAATCGTCCCGATAAGCTCCCTTCCAAAGATCATAAACACGAAAACCTAAAGTCCACAATCAAAGCAATAATAGAGAAATAGAGTTTGATTATTACCACTCCAAGGTTGATTTTGTTAGGGCTTGGATCGGCCAAGAAAGCCTCTGTAACGCCGATGATCGGATCCTTTGAAGCCGGTTTAACATGATCGAACCATCTTGAAGTTGAAGTTGAAGTTGAAATGCATCTTCTCGTCAGTACCAAACTCCTCCACATTACAATCGTTCGTTATATTTCTCTCAAATTCTTCTCGCCCGATGGCCAAACGACTACCTCTCAGGCAAATCTTCTGAAACAGAACACTGAAGATTAGTGTAGCATCCATGATTGACGAAGCTTTTACTTTATAAGCTACTGAGATCGATTCTTTTCGTTGACAAAGACGAAGAAGTAGAAAACCACCGCTGTTTCTTGTTGGCCGGCAGCCAATGGAAATGGATGATTTCCTCCGCTTGTTTCAGAAAACTGGGGGACTTGAAGACGGAAAGAGTCGGATGGTTAGACGGCCCAAAGTGTTAAGAAAGCCCAATAAACTATTTGTGATGTTGGGCTTGGCCCAGTTTCAGTTGGGCCCACCTTAAATAGATGAATTATTGGGCCGGTAATTACGATCTGGTGGTTACCCTATTGGAAAATCCATGTCTGTTTCTAGAAAAAGATTTTTTATTGGAAAAATGGTCCAAACCGAAATTAAATTTTAGGGTTTAGGGTTTAAGATTTGAAGGGTATTTTAGTCCTGGACATCGTTTTAGATTTTATTATTTGTGGCCATTTTTTTAAATAAAAAAATATTTTGGCTTTTTTTCTTTTTCAAAACTACCTATTAAAAATGAATATTTCTTCCATTATCCCTACCGGAATAAAATTGGTTAAAGATTACTTTAGAATAATAAGTGGAATGACCAATTTTAATTGGTTTGTTTTGAAAAATGTCAAACTCTAAACCTTAACCCTACAAATCAAAGTTTGTTTTGGTCATTTTTCAAAAGAATGATTTCTCAATTACTTTTGGTCTTAAAATTTTATGAAAGTAGGCATTTTGTTCATAACAATTTAGTCTATTTACGTTAAAATTTGTAATAATCAGATAGTGTTCATATACTCTAATAAAATAAAATACAAATTATTAGAAAAAAGAGAATATTTTGGTAGCATCAAATCAAATATATGGTCAAACCGAGCATAGCTCAATTGACATAAAGTTGTGTCATTGACTAAGAAGTTATGAGTTCAATTCTCGCATTAATTAAAATATGGTTGCAAAAAAAAAAATTAAATATATGCATTATGAACTTATTTTCTTTATCTTTCATTTAACCTTTGTTTTCTCGACTTTTTACTAGATAGTTTTTTAAAAGATTTTGTTTAATTAAGTATATGATTGGGCAAATTGTAATATTATAGTTATTTGTGGAGTTGTTTTCATAACCTTGGTTTTAAATCTTAATAAGTAAAATTAGAACATCATAAAACTAAGTTAAGAAAATTGTTCATAAACTAACCAATATATTACACAATATTCAACTAGAATTGAGAAGGAGATTCTTATAATGGGGTGAAGAAGGTTGAGAATGGAGGCCAGAATCAGAAGCAGTTGTAAAAGAAATTGATAGGGAATTTAATAGAGAGAACCTTGGCATTATTTTTCCTTATCCTCATTAATTTAATTTGATATTATTTCCCCTTTTTTTTTTTTTCTTTTTTTGGTAGTGGGTATGGGTGGAGGTTAAGATATAATGTACTACAAAATTCAAAAATTAGAGGACATCACAAAATTACTCAAAGCATTTCAGTCCTCCAAGTTATCATTTGGTAAAGTGGTTTCGTTCTTCGAGAGACACTCATCCATTCGCTAGAATTGACTTACATTTCCGTCCTCGAAGTTATCACTTGGTAAAGTGTCTTTGCTCTTCTAGAGACACTCACCTCTTCTTTAGAATTGACTTATATTACTTTTGAATTTCAAGGAATGGATGGGAAAGTTTTGAAAGAATTCAAACAAAAACCTCAATTTGGATGTTAGTTAATAAGCTATATCTAACTTTGGTTACTTGACCTCTTGGTTAGAAGCTGACTTTTGAGAATCATTTCCTTAAGACTTTTAGAATTTATGATTTTTTTTTTTTTTTTTTTGCAACGGTATTTTAATTAATACGAGGATTGAACTCATGACTTCTTAGTCACGGACACAACCTTATGACAATTGATCAGCTATGCTCGGTTTGACAATTTAAGATATTTTAGTCATTAGTCCTAACAAATAATAATGCCTACTTTTTAATATTAAAATATGTTTTTCTTTCTTTTCAAAAAATCTCTCAATTGCCGTATCATGAAAGGAAGATTTTGTCATCTAACGTATGCCATTAGAAATATTAAATTTATAGAATTTCACTGTGGATTGAAATAAATAATTATTTAACTCACCGACTTAGATTTATCACATTCATATTACGAATTTAGGTTAGACTCAACGTGAATCAAAATAAGATCAAACCTATATGAAAATATAACTTTTTAGTTGAAAATGGTAAAAGACCGATTATTTGAACAAATTCTCGTGACTCTTTTTCATAGGCTAAATCATTTATATTAGAAGGAAATGACAATATGTAATTGATTAATTCAATGACCTTAAGGTTCAACAATTATAGAGGTAAGGATCGAATCATCAATATTTGAGATGTTAATTGATGTGTCTTATCCACTAATATCGGTGTTTTTATTTATATTCTTAATAATTTAACTTAGATTTACGTGTCAAAATTTCAAGTGTTAAAATAAGATAGTATAGTCAAAATCGAGTCTAACTCAATTGATATAAAGTTGTGTCTTTGACGAAGAGATCATGAATTCAATCCCCGTATTAATTAAAATACCTTTGCCAAAAAAAAAAAAAAACTATATTCATATAAAAATTGACCTTCTTTGAATTTTTTTATACATTCTTTTAGAACAAATCAAATTGAGAAAAATCGAGATGGAAATCGAGCTGCTCATGAACTTGCAAGATTGAGTCTTCTAAAGCGTTGCAACGAGATCTGGCTAGAGGACTATCCTCCGGAGGTTTCGAGTTTCATCCTATCAAATGCTATGTTTTTTTAGCTCCTTGTTTGTTCTTTCCGTTCGGGGTTTTGTTAAAAAAAAAAAAACAAAAAAACAAATTGAGGGGAAGAAATAGAGGAGATAAGGCAAAATTAATTTTCTGAATTTCTTCTGGCAGCATATTTTTTTTTTTTTTTTTTTTTTTTTTAGTTCTACACTTGAAAGAGAGTTGAAATAATGTGTTATACACAGCAGAAAAAAATAAAAGAGAGAAAATAAATAATGTAATATTTCATGCCTGCCCATTGCTTTCACTCCATTCCTTGATTGCTTGCTTTACTGCTTTTTTCACCACTTGAGGCTTTATGATTTTGGTACTTTCATTCTGTTATTAAAAAAAAAAATAGAAAAAAAATGTTAGATTTTTGTGCTTTCTAAGTTTGATTACTCATAATTTCTATTGATGCATAAATATAAATAAAATCATAGAGTAGGAAGATAGAGTAGGAAGATGAAATTTATTTCACCCTCTTGAATAATTTCATTCCTACTTTCATCTCACTCTATATATGTTTATATTTTGCTACATTTAACGTGGGAGTGAGAATTTGTACATTCGATCTAAAAAGAAGAATATATGTCTTAATCGTTGAGTTATAGTTATATCGACCACTTCACATGTGATGTAATATTCTAAAAAGGAGAGAGATCGGACCTCTTCCCCAATCGCTTGGAGTTGGAAGCAATCGGAGCAAGACACGTTGGCATCGCCTACCTCGAGTCCCAATTTCTCAAAGGCTTCGAGAATCCGAACCAGCAATCCTGGTGAATTCCTTTCCAAATACACGTTTATTAGAAATCCCCTCTCTAAACTCTCCACATTCACCACCTGCACATGGTAAAAAAATCCCATCTCAAAACACCCTTAAAAAAGGAAAAAAAAAAAGGAAAAAAATTTGATTAAAAATAATAATAATAATAATTTAATTCAGATACTTTCATCCCATCTTAATAATATGTGTTATGCTTATGCATCTATAAACTAAATTAAAAAAAAAAAAAAAAAAAAAAAATCCTTTTCTTTACAACAATGAATCTTTTTTATGTTTCCAAACCAAGAGTTATTATTAGATCAACAAAAATAAGAGGGATGGAAAAATTATATTTTTTCTCCTCTTTCCTCTCCTAGGATGTCAAAAAAGTTTAGTGTTGGGCAACTACATTTTCTAATTGCTACGAAATCGAATAATAAAGAATAAAAATGCAAAAGAAAATCGATATATGATTTACGTACTTCACTAAGGTCGTGTTAGCTACGTCTACTGATAAAAAGAAAAAAACAATTATATATTGCGAATAGAAGAAAATTACAACAATGACAGACTAGGTGACGGTTGAAGTCATTAGAAGATCCCATATCGAACCTAGAAAGTCATAACAAATTCAAAACATTCAAACACTCGTGGGTAAAGTATTATATTTGTGATTCAACCATTTTTGTAAAAAGAAATAATGAGGAATCAAAATATGTACAAAAGCAATTTAAGAGCAAATATGCAAAAATATGATTGGTTTGAAATAGAAAAAACCGATCGAACACGATTCGTATTCGATCGGTTTTCGGCGGATCGAATTCGAGAAAAAAAGTGGAAAATCTCCAAAAGAAAGCTTGAAATTCAAAGGGGAAAGTGAGTGAATAAGTAATAAAATGAATGATGAGAAAAGTACAGCAGTAGAGGTTGTGGATGCACAAAATTCTTTGGACTTGTGATGATTCAGAGAAGAATTAGCTGCTGCTTTCTTTCTCTCTCTCGAACCCATTTCAGAGCCACCCACCGGAGAAATTAAACGAAACGCCGCCGTCCTTCCGCCGTGTCTCCACCACTCGCCGGCCACGCGCCACTAGAGGCTTTTGCTTTCTGTTGTCGAGCTCTTAAAAAGAAGCAGACACCACGAGTTCCTCTTCATTTATATTTGCATTTTCTATTTTCCTTTTTTTTTTTTCTTTCTTTAATTTATTTTTTCTTTTGCACGAGTGCTTCTGTTTCACTTAGGAAATTAAAATTTTGTACTTTTTTTTTAAAGCATATTTACGTGATTCCTTTCGCTTTCCAATTCTAATTTATCCCTATAAAAATTACCATTTCTTATTTCTTTATTCTTAATTCTTTTTATTTCTTTATTTTTTTTTTCCAACAAAACTTGGTTAAATGCTAGTAAATTAGAAAGTGACCCTTGATTAAAGAGTTTAATTTATTGGTCATTTTAGAAAAAAAAATCTTATTCGAGAAGATTCTTAATTAAGATTGGTAGTTTTTTTTTTTTTTTTTTGTCAAACCGAGCATAACTCAATTGACATAAGGTTGTCTCTTTGACTAAGAGGTCATGAGTTCAAATGGAAAAAAGTCTTACTCGAATAATTTTTATTTATCGCTCACTCTCTTATGAAACTACTAATGAAAAATATAAGTTCAGATGGAAAAAAGTCTTAAGCTAATGATTTTTGTAAAAATCAAGATAAGTTTTACAAACTCAAATACTTTAGGGATAGATCTAATAATTAAATATACATATTATGTTAAAGAATAAAAAATCTCATTTATAAATGTATATGGGGCTAAGTTTTTTTCTTTTTCCTTAACTAAGGATATTCTTCTCTGTCAATTGGAGAGTTGGAATTAAGAAATTATTTATTTATTTATTTTTGAAAGAGAATGAAGAGGTTTAAATATTAGAAACTTTAAACCAACATATTTATGTTACATAAGATCTTTTGGGTTTTAATATATATATATATATATATATATATATATATATATATAAATTAAATATTAAAGCTCTAACTAACTTCAGAAATTAAGATTAAAAATCTAGCATAATATATAACATTAATTTATTCGAGAGACATTATCACACAAATATCCTATATTTGAAGCTATCAATATAGGGTTATCAATTCAAAAATATATATATATATATATATATATACGAGAGTCATTAATCTATACACGAAAAAATGATAGTTATTCATGTCTTAACATAATCGTTCAAACATCCCGTAAAATATACTACAATGCATCCAATTTGTTACAACTTTAGGATATTAGAATAAGTAGGGGTCAATTTTTTTTTTCTTTTTTTGAAATAAAGTTGCGGTCAATTTATAGCGTGTAATATATTGAATATTATAATTTATTGAGTGGACGAAGGTACTTAATTAATTAATTATATAAAGAAGTAACCAAAAATAAGGTGAGATAAATAATGAAATGAATATGAAATTCAAAATATGTTAAATGTTAAAGCGAAAGTCACAATTTACCAAAATGAGCATAGGTAATTGACATGTATTCCTTTCGCCTTTGAAGTCGAAGGTTTAAAATTCCATACCCGACATTTGTTATACTAAAAAAAACATAAAACATGTATAATCGATCAAAAGATCAGAAATTTGAATCTTCCATCCGACATATTGTAAAAAAAAAAAAAGATTAACTGCAAAATTAATTGAAAGGTTAAATTGTATTTTTTCAAAAAATATTCGATCAACTAGGTCGAATACATTTTACCTCAAAGTTTTACTCATTCATCCTACTTATCCAATTTGTCTACTGCCTTTAAATCATGTTAGGTTGCACTAAATCATCACTACACATGTCAATTGAAAAATAATTTTTTTACTAATTTTTAAAATTTTGGTTAAATTATGAATTTTGTCCTTGGTTTGGACATCATTTAAATTTGGTCCCATGTCCTTGGAAAAAAATGGTTCCAATGGGTCTACAAAGTTCCAATTCGGTCCTCTAATGTTTGGGTTATTTGTTTTTATTTTGTCTTAAAATTGTTTAAATTTAGTTCTCAGATGATTTAGTCATACTTCATAAATTATTCGGGTCAATTCCATACTGAATAGGGAAATTGTAACAGATGTCAATTAAGAATAAGATAATTAAAAATATAGCATGTTTTTAAATTTTTTGCAGATATGACAATTTCTATCGCTAGTATCTTATGGCTGATAGAAGTCTATCACTGATCACCTCAGCTTTTTATAGATTTTTGTCAGTGATAATAGTCTATCAGTGATAATAGTCTATCACTGATAGAAGTCTATCAGTGATATGATAAAGTCTATCAGTGATAAAAACGGATTTTTTTGTCATATTTGCAAAATATTTTAAAGTTTGCTAAATTTGCAATTAGTTTGGGTCTGTGCAATCAGCCCTATTGAATATGTATTTTTGTTTTTTTTTTCTATTTATGTGACAATAAATTGATGGTTTCTATTTGGTTGATTTCATTGTTAGTTGGGAGGACGTGTAACTATAGGAAAATAATGAGAGGTGAAAACCGAAAACATGAACATAACTCAGGAGTTGAGGTAAACCCTAAACCTTAAACCCTATGAAGTTGTTTGGAGTGTTGAGTGAGTTATTAAATCGGTGGTTATAATAGTTGTGAATAGTAAATACTAATAAAGTCCGTATAGTTACTTCATTAACTGTGAGTTATAATACTTGGTGAACCAAACGTAGACTGAGTTATAATAATTCAGTTTACCCAATTCTAAATTTGTGTTCCAAACGCCTTCTAAGTCTTCTGACCTAGTACGTGTGATGTAATTTTTTTAAAAAATCATAATTATTTAACCTAAAATTTATAAAATTGGGGAGGTCATTTTGGGAAAAAATTGAAGATGAGCGAGAGAAGAGTTTTGGAGAGTTTGGAGAGGGAGCCCCGTGAGAGAGAGTTGGAGGGATTGACAGCTAAATACCATTTTAACAAATGCCAACTCTTTTTCCCACATTTCCAACTTTTAACTTATTGTTTTTTTCACTCTCTCTCATCGTCCTATTTATTGTTCAATTTATAAATTTGTAATGTAATGTCTTACTCCTCTTTCATCACGTGCACATTTATTCGCAAAAATTATTCAACAACATCGTTACAATGGGACTGAAAATATGTACGTCTCTTAATAATTATTAGATATAAATTCTCTCTCATATATCCAATGATCCAAAACTGTCAGCCACATAACAGTGACCTCACCAGATAATTTTTTGGGCAAAAATCAATTTATACCTTTAAATTTTGAAGGTTGTATCAATAAAACCCTAAATTAATGATTGTATGAACTTAAACCCTGAACTTTTAGAAGTGTGTTAATTTATATCTTCTGTTAATATTTTATTTTTAAAATGTTAATTTAAACATTTATAATTTTAGCAATTAAATCACTACATTTTTATAAGTGAATCAATTGTATAAAAGTTTAAGAGATTAATTAATAAATTATAAGTTTTCGTACATGTGAAAATTAACATTTTTAAGAAATGGTGTAAATTGATACACTTATGAAACTCGAAAATTTAAATTGATATCATCACTAGTTTCCAGTTTACAATTTTAATTGATACAACGTTTGAATTTTTTAAGGGTGGACACATTTGACCCTCACTTTCAATTATTTTTATGCAAATTTGACCCTTACTTGAACAGTCTTCTTGGACCTTACCTTACTATACAAAGAGCTTGACTTGACTATTTTTTCCCATCCATTTTTTTTTTCTTTTTTTTTTCCTCATTGTTTTTTTTTCTCCTAGTAAAAAAAAATAAGTGGTCCACAACAAGTTTATTCAGTCACCATAGTAAAAAATTTGATTTTATAAAATTAAAATTACGTAATTGATCAAATGACGTAGTCCATGCCACTTAAAATTGGCCAAAAAAAAAATGAACCAACAAATAACACAAAATGAAAAAAACATCTTCTAAATACTTGCCAATGTGAACATAACTCTCGAGATCATAAGACATTTAGGGTGTTAAGTATAAAATTTGGATTCTGTTTTACGTTTTTAGATTCACTAAGTCCAACAAATATATGTTTGGAATGAAATCTAAATTCTATTTTTGAAAATTATTTTCGAATTCTGTCATCGGTGTAAATTCGAAAAACAACTTTTTTGTTTTTATTTTTAGTGTATCCAGATTTTAAATTTGAATTTGAAATTTTAAAATGTCAAATTATATTTAGAATAATAAAAGCATTAATAAATATAGTATTTCATGTTATAAACTAAATTCATTTTTATTAAATTAAAATATGTATAATATAATGTACTATAAATTATATGATATTATAAAATAATAAATATACAAAATTTATAACATAAAATAGATTTATAAATTAATTAATAATAGTTTATATTCAAACTAGTATTTAATGGGTGACTACAACTAGTTTTATGGTTTGTTAAAAAAAAAATTAAACACGTTTAGAAAAATTAGTTAAATTGAGATCCAATTTCTAAACGACTATCAAACACATATATGAAAACATGAAATACAATTATGTTTTTGCTTAATCGCTTGTTTCCAAATTTCGATCATCAACCAAATAAAAGACGCTTCGAAAATACTTTGTATTTGTATGTTGTGATTGACACTTAATTACAAAACTTTAAAAGAATTGAAAACTTAACTAATTTTTCATGCTAATTTTACCATTTATTTATGTTTAGAGTTTAATTTAATTAAATTAAAAGTGAGGTGGATAAAGAAAAAGGGAAATTATAGTAAATGACAATTTAAGACTTATTGTTTGCAAATATAACATGTTTTTAAAAATTTTGCGGATATAGCAATTTCTATCGCTGATATCTTATGATTGATAGAAGTCTATCGCTGATCACCTCAGCTTTTTATAGATTTTTGTCAGTGATAATAGTCTATCACTGATAGAAGTCTATCAGTGATATAATAAAGTCTATCAGTGATAGAAACGGGTTTTTTTGCCATATTTGCAAAACATTTTAAAGTTTGCTAAATTTGCAATTAGTTTGGGTCTGATTGCTATTTGTGCAACCAACCCTAAAGAAAAACCTATCTATATTTATTTTATGTATTATAATATAACTATTTTTGTCCATGAGACCAAAATAATTGGAGACTCGCTCACCACAATCCACTTCCTTCCTCTACCTGCTTATTCCCCATGCCCATTGGACAATTTACTCTTTTTTTTTTTGTTTTTATAATAAATTATTTTTGTCATAAAAAAAATCAAACGAAAGAATCAATTTATACCCTTAAACTTTAAAGATTGTATCAATTAAGACCTAAACTATTGATTGTATCAATTTAAACCCTGAACTTTCAAAACTGTATCAATTTACACATTTTGTTAGAATTTTATTTTAAAAACGTTAATTTAAATACGTGGAGACTTATAATTTAGCAATTAAACCTCTAAAATTTCATAAGTGAATCAATTATATGAAAATTTAAAGGATTAATTGATAAATTATAAGTCTCAACGCGTGTGAAAACCAACATTTTTCTAAGAAAATGTGTAAATTGATACACTTATAAAAATTTAGGGTTTAAATTCATACAATCATTAGTTAAGGGTTTTAATTGATACAACCTCCAAAATTTAAAGGTATAAATTGAATTTTACACAAACATCAATTATTTCACATTTCTTAATGAATCAGCTCTAGCAATTGGGAAACTTCGTTTATTTTAAGGTTCAAAAGTTTAATTATTTAACTTCTAATTATAATTTTATTATTATATAGAATTTTTCTTATTCTATACAACAACAAGATCATGATGTTACAATAAAAAAAAAAATATGATAACATGAATATAGTCAGCCTGACAAACATATTTATTTTTCATTTTTAAATTAAAAAATAAGAAAAAGAATAATAGTTAGCAAACACATTTTTATTTCTGAGTTAAAAAATAAATTATTATTAAATGAGAAATAGTATATTATCATATGCCATAATAATATATTTTTTTTTTTTTTATTCTATTTGGTTGAATTGTTTTGAATCTGTTTGACGGACTACGAATGACTTGGTACGGGAGTCTCGTTAGCCGGTCAATGAGTCGGGGTCTAGAGCCGAAGAAAGAAAAATCTGATTTTTGGCCGATTTTATCATTTTGTATCTGAATTAAATTTTGTCTTTCTAATGACTTTTGTCGCCTCTATAATCTGTAATCTCTTTTATTTTGTAATACAAATTGTTCTCTTCTTTTTCTGTTCGTGGACGAGGACGTAGCTAATACAACGTTAGTGAACCACGTAAACTCTGTCAATTCTTGTTATTTTTTTGTTGTTTAAATTCCGTTATAACATATACAATAATCCATTATATTTAAAATATTAAATTTACAATGCTCTATTGGCTTAAGTTAATAATGTTAAACCCACATGGTGTAATTAATTATTTTCTATGCATGTTCGTAATATTTTCTTTCATATGTGGGCTAGAAAATGAAATACAAGACTAAACAAATTGACAATTACACATGTAATGGAGAGGAAATGATTACATTGTAGAAGTTTAAACTCGAAATCTCTTACTCTGATACCATGTTAAACGTCTATCACTAAACTCAAAACTTCAACTTAATAGTCTAAAATATTTAATCTTTAATATATTCATATGAAGCAAAAGTTCAATAATGTTACAAAATAAGTATAGCGACATTTAGATTCGAAAATTCAAACCTAATCGTATAATATATAGAGAGGAGGAAAACGAAAACTAAGTTGCGATTTATGAAGATTGTTTTTCCCACAAACATTGTCTTGATTGTAGACAAAGAAAGCACATATGTACCCACATATTCACGTGTACCCATTAATCATCACAACAAAACAATTTCCATCACAACACAAAAATTGACTTGCTCCCAACTTATTTATTTTCCCCCTTTGTTTCAACTTTCCCCCTCCTCTCTCTATATGCCTAAGAAAAACCCTATATATCCAACAATTCTATAACTAATGAAAACTCTCTTTTTTCCCTCCGAAAAAATGAAGGTGAAAATAGATTCATCTCGTGTTGGATTGATTGTGAGAGTTGATTGAATCGAATCAATACAAATTCATGAACTGAATTGAGATTACGAAAATGAAAGTGACGACTAGAAGCAGTTTGATTAGAGTGTTGTCCTTTTGACTTATTACTTATATTTCATTTTATTTATTACTATCTTTTATTTTAAGATTTTTTTTTTCTTCACACACTTCAAAATATATAGCCCTTTTAAAAAAGACTTAGGAAAAATTCTATCAAACTTGAAATTTGATTTGAATCTATTAATTGTAATACTCAATCAAATCAATCGATATACAATAAAGAAAAAAAAATATAAACTAATACAATTCGATTCTACAAAAATAAGAGTACGAAGTTTAAAACCTTCAACTTAGGAGAAAACGTTATAGATATGTCAACTACTTGAGTTTGTTGATGCAAGAATCTGGATTCTTCAGGGTCGGCTACGGATTGCGGCAGGGTGGTTTGATATGAAGTGGACCTGCAAAGAGTTAGAGCAAACTTGCACCCGTGTGGAGACCCACTATATTTCGATACTTAAATCAATAAGGAGTTATCAGCTTAAGTGCAGTGTAAGTAGTGTGAATTGCGTACCTTTCAATGAAGAGTGAACTTTCGTATACATAGGAGTAGAAGGATGGGACATTCGGCGTCGGTCCGTACTAGCTCTTCCTCATCATGAAGATGGGACGACCTCTGATCCCATATGAATTCGTACGGATCATCCTACCATCGCCCGTAATCAGTGGTAGAGGTGTTAGCGGACTATTCTCGCCTTGATTTTAAGGGTCGATCTCAGCGAGATTAGGGATCTCCAGACTGGGAAGGAAGATCTTGCTAGTTCTCTAACCAGACCTTAGGGGTCAATCCTAGGTCTTCGGAAGAGGTAGCATGACATCATGCTTGTGACCTCATGCTGAGGTGGCCGGAAAGAGAGTTGATCTCAAATTTATTATATTTCTTCTAGATATTTTTAGTTTATTTCATATTATTATAAATTTATAATGCAATATTTATACCTATATTAAAAATTGATAGACATATATTAAATTAGTTTGATTCTATCCGACTAAATAAAAATCTTATCAAAGACAATCCGATTCAATTTGGTTGGGGTTTGATTCGAATAGTCTATATAATATACAAATGTTGAGGTGGGCCCAATACTTGGTTTTGAAATTTACAATAAGAACAACACTTTGCTGTGTTGTGTTTGGCTGATGCAATTATAGAGATTAATGTGGTCTGCGTGTGTGTTTGTATTACATTTTATTTTTATTATTATTATTATTTTCTTTTTTTTTAAGACTCTGATTTGATTTATTTGTCTTTCTTTATTTCCTTTCCTTCCTTCCATTCTCGTGCAGCTGGCCATGATGGATGATTGATAATTCCACCTGTCCAACTCATTCTCTTAATATATTCCACTAATGCAAATCAAATTAAATTTGTCAATTTTCTTCTTTATCATTACTTCAAGGATTAAATTTGTCAATTTTCTTCTTAATCCACTAATGCAAATAAATAAATAGAGGAAGATTATGAATTGAATTGATTCTCATCAAATATTTTGGATACACAACCTAGGTTGAGAATTTCACATTGAAAAGATGAAAAAACCTCACTCACAATATAACATACATGAGTTACTTCTCCTATCACCAATTGATTTTAAGATGGAACTCCATGATGTCTAATATGGTATCAGAATCTACGAAGCCCAAACGGGTATTCAGTCCATTCGGTCCAAAAATGGAATCCGACCCAAGAACATAAGCACCATGTTGAGAATCTCACATCGAAAAGATGAAGACGACATCTTTGTATTTTGAGTTATGCTTATTTTTAGGATTAAATCTCGTAGTTACTTTTGATTTATTAAATCCAAACGTAAAAAAGACATTCATTTTTTCCTTTTTTAATTTTGGATGAGATGGTGATAACTCATGGACGAATTTTGGGAGAGATTGATTGGATAGGTGGAATTTTAGAAACTTAGAATATAGTTGATGGGTACATATACTAACCACCAAATATTAGCAAGAAGGATTAAAGATAAACTCACTTTAAAATATAAAATTTTGATTTGAGATTTTTTTTTTAAGGATATATATCAAAATATAATTTAATCATATAGATATTATAAAGCTACAACAACCTCTGAGATCTTCACGATAGTATGATATTGTTTAATTTGAGCCTCTCAGTTTTGCTTTTGGTTTTATCCAAAATATTTTGTAAGAGATAGTTGTCCTCACTTGTATACTCACGATCTTCCCCTTATCTAATTAATGTTAAATATACATTAAAAAATATTATGTGGACAAATGAATTAATTATATGTTATAGGATTGTTTTGGCCTTCTTTTGTAGTTAAACGACATGCTTAGAGAAGAGAATGTTTTATGCATAAACTAAAAAAAATTAGATAGACCAATTTGAAAAATATATATATATATATTTAAAGTGGTTGATTTGGTGTCACATCAATTGGAATAGGGAAAAAAACAAATTTGAAATCAATACAAATAGTATTTTGATTTGGAAATGTATCTCGTGATATTCTCTATATTCATATATTAGTATTACTATTCATTAAAATAAGGAGAGAATTCTAAGCAAATAATGCCTGCAGCAAAGCAGAATATATTATACCTAAAAATCTGTGTTTACATTAGATTAGACTCCAAATTGAGGAATACAAACATTCAAATATTATATCTTAATTAATAAAGCTTCATACTATTAATATTTTTTTTTCTTTGTGTTGATCATGTTTAGAGATGGCAACAGGGCGGGGCGGAGTCGGGATGGACTCTCCATCTCCGTTCTCGTGTGAATTTTTCATCTTCATCCCCGCTCCGTTTTTCGTTTTGGAGAGTCGAGGTTGGGATCGGAGAATCCCTATTTAGGGATCAGATTCCCGTGGGAAAATAAATTTCGTTTTCATTCTTTATTTTTTATTTATTTTTTATTAAAATTAATTAAATTTTGATAAATATATTAAAATTGTATATGTTTTAGGTTAAAGTTAGTATTTATTTAAATAAGTAATTTAAAAAATATTTAACAGTTTTCATAAATTTAAAATAAAAAGTTCGCCTATCAAAGCGTTGGAAGGCGAAGCCATCTTGGTTGGCCTAAGATCGATCAGCTGCTGTGCGAGTTCACAGCTCTCCCACCTGTTTGTTGAATCTGATTCGAAGGAGGTGGTGGACGCTTTGAACAAACCGGGATCCGATCTCACTGAAACAAAGAGTATTTTGGAAGAAATCGGTCGTCTAACTGCCCCATTGGGTGGTGTTTTTTTCGATTTCTGTCTTAGAAGTTGTAATATGGTTGCTCATTCGTTGAGCTGCGATTGAGGAGTCTTTTGGTTGGTCTTCTTCCTTTGTGAAGCTTCTAGTTGTATTGGTTGCTAGTTTTAATGAAGTATCCTCTTTAAAAAAAAAACAAATAATAATAATAATAAAGTTATTATATTATTAAATTAAATATAAAAATAATAAAATTAGATTAAATATATATATATATATATATATAAACTCACAAATTACAGTAGTTTATGAAAAAAAATCTTAATTTGAAACATAATTAGAAGCTGTAAAAAAAAAAAAAAAAAGTAACAGTAGCTTATTTAAGGATGTTTTTTAAAAAAATATAAAAAAAATGAATAAAAAATAGTTCGAGTCGGGGACGGGGCGGGAATTCCCGTCCCATCCCCGGCCAGGGATCCGATTTAAATCCCCGATTTGACCCCGTACCTGGTCAAACTGGAGATTCTCCGACCCGCGGAGAATTTTGCCATCCCTAGTTATGTTGTAGGGTGATTTTTTTTTTTTTTTTTTTTAAAAAAAAAAAATTTGTGAGAGGATGTTGTAGGTGATTATTGTAGGATGATTACCTATTATCTATCCCTTATTGGATAGGGGCATGATTTTATACCATATAAACTTTCACATGTAATTATATAAAAATATTAATTTCTTAATCAACGAGAATAATTAACTTACACTAGAAAAAAAAATTATTCGATGGGGTCGGCGTCGCCACAGTGTAACTATTTTATTAATAATCGTTGGATATAAATTTCACTCACTTAATAACTACGGGATACATAGATAAGAAACTTTTACAGTTTTACTCTCACATTCAACTATGCAAAATTATCAATCACATTGTGACGACCTCTTCGAATAATCTCTACCACCATAGACAATTGAGGGTATTACATTTTTTATCTATAAATTTGAAATTCGTTTAAATATAAACTTTATTTTTTAAATCAAACTCACTACCATCTTTAGTACAACATGATCTTGTGTGTTAGCTTTAACTCTTAAAATTAATGACTCAACATTGTTGCATTTTACAATTTTTAGCTTGGCTCAACTGACCCGTTGAAGCTTTGATTCCAACGCTTGACACAACCTAGCTTATATATTTATTTGAATGTGGTATTAAAAATGAGGAGGGCGGAAATTCAAAATTTCAATCTAAAAAGAAAGTGGTTAATCTTTTTCAAAAAGAAAAAAAAAAAGTGGTTAATATCTATTATATATTTATTATATTGTTTACTTATGTACATAAAATAACTAATTTAAATTGTAAATAAAATATATAATAATTTATTTTTTACATCATGTATGGCTTTGTGTGTGTATGGTGGGGGCTATTAAAAAAACAATAATAAAGTATATTCTCTCCATCAACAGGTTTAAAGTTGGAAACTTTCATCCCACCGCATAGCTCAGCGGACATATGTATGATTTGATGACTAAGAGGTCTGTGGTTCGAATTCCCTTACCCCAATGTACTAAAAAAAAAAAAAGAAAAAAAATTAAGTGATTACTATGTCTTTTATTATATTGAAAGAGTTAAGTGGAAAAATCTTCGCTATTACTATTTGTCTTTTGAAAATTGAAAGTGTTAAGTGGTTTTTTTATTTCAACAATTGATAATATTTGAATCTCAAATTTCTTGATCCAAGATAAACACATTTTATGTCAGTTTAGTTATGTTTATATTGAAAAATTAAGTGAGATAAACATATTTTATGTCAGTTGAATTATGCTCCTATTGAAAAATTAAGTGAGTTAATAACTTCATAATTATTGGTCCCTATATTCAATCTAATTGAACTCAACCATAAAATATACATCCTAAGATAATTTGTGTTCTTAAAATATACATCCTAACATAATTTGTGTTCTTCTTTTGTACTTTTTTTTTTTTTTTTTTTTTTTAAGTACAATTTTATACTTATTAGAGTATTGGACATGTCATATATATTAATATTGTACTAAAATCAACCACTTCAAGTCTAAATAAACATAAATTTGTTTTAAGATTTATCTAAAAGACACAATACTATACAAATAAAGATATCAACTTATGCAATCTATGATGGTGCACATTTTAACTTCACTAACACCCCTAATACCTATTTTCTCAAACACTGCCCTTACAAAAATAAAATGTTTTTTTTTCTTAAATAACACCCCTTACAAACACCTCTCTCTACAACGACATCAATTGATCAAAAGTCATTGTTCTCGACTATAAACCAAATTTCACGACCCAAATATGGGACAACTTTCAATTTCATGTCTTAACTTCTCTTTAATTAGATATTAATATTTGTCTACATGAATATAGTCGAGCAATTATTTCTCTCTTTTTTTTTAACTAGTAATCAACAGGTGCGATGCACGTAAAATTTTGTCATTTTATTTTAAAATATAAAATATATAATTAATAAAATAGTTGACTTTTTTTTTTTAAATAGAGCATGTTAGTTTTAATCAACATATATAATATTTGTTGTTGTTTTTTAAGTTAAGCTATGACAATACCATTCTTCTCGGCCAAGCCTCTTCCAACCAAAAAAGTCAGATGCTGAAAAGTAATCCTTGATTATTTTAGCTGCTAGGCCTCCCATGTTAAAATTTTATAATGTAATGGTGGCATAATTTTAGATGAAAGAGTAAGAACAATTTATTAAAAAAAAAAAACAAAAAAGCAGTTTAATGAATTTTAAATTGAATAAACAAATCAACACAACTTATGTCTTTCATTGTTTTAATTTGAATTATGATTTCAAAATAATAATGAATTCATGCAAATAATTATAATTGATTATGAAAGCGAGCATGACTAGCTGACATATGTATGTATCGATGACCAAGAGGTATGTGGTTCGAATCTCTCACCCCTATTAAAAAAAAAAAAAAATCATAATTGATTGTAATTAAAAATAAAATGTAATTGGTTATTAGTTTAAGAGATTGTATAGATTATTTAAAAAAAGAAAAAAATTGTAATTATCATAGACATCTTCATTGATTGAATTAATTGAATTATCCTAACTACTTCTATTAAAAAAAAAAAAAATTACAAATATGACAAAAAAACCAATGTTAGACACTGATAGTCTGCTATTAGTACTATCACGGATAATCATTAATCTGTTATTAGTGAAGGAAACTATCTATAATAAAAATTGTCATATTTGTTAAAAAAATAAAAAATAATTGTTATATTTTTAATTATTTTATTATAAATTGACATCTGATGTAATTTTTCATTTTAAAATTTAAATCAACCCGTGAAATTAAATTTAACCACTTTTATTTTAATTAATAATACATTAACACTTATGTACGTGCTTTTAAAGGTTAAATATAATTGTTAACAAGAGCATAGCTGACCTGATGTCTCTTGAGGTCCTAGATTCAATCCCCACCTCAACACGTTGAAAAAAAAAATTAATAAAAAAATTAATGAATAAAAAAATTTAATTTATATATATATATATATATATATATTTTTTTTTTTAATACAACACTATTATCAAGATTAAAATTAGAATTTACTTAGTCAAAAAAAAAAAAAAAAAAAAAATAGAATCAAGCATGAATGATAGATTATATAGAGAGAAGAATCATGAAAATGAAAAGAACGGTTTCAAAATTGTTTTAAAAATTTAATGACAAATTGATTGGTGTAGTCTTCATTATGTTTTTGTGGACGGTTTCAATTTTGTTTTACAAAATTAAATGACAAAATGGAGGAATATGAGCTAAAACGAGCATGACTCAGCTGACATATATATATATATATATATGTTAACGACTAAGAGGTTTGTGGTTTGAATTCCCTCACCCCCAATCTACTCAAAAAAAAAAATGGAGGAATATTATTTATAGAAATCGAAGAAGGAGTTGAAGAGTTTGTGTTGTAATTTTAAATTGAGAGTTAAGAGTTTGTATCCTAATTTTAAAATGAAAGTTAGGAAAATCTAAACATTAATTGACTCGTCTATTAAAAGTTTTGGTAGGATATTCATATATTTTAATTAATACGAGGATTGAACCCATGACCTCTTAGTTACAAGCATAACCTTATGTCAATTGAGCTATGCTCGATTTGAAATAATATGTTGTTGGATCAACATTAAAAACGAGAATGTGAAAAATTAAATTGTGATATTAAAAAAAAAGTTATTAGTGTTACGTGTAAAAAAAAGAGTTTAAAAGAGACAAATCACATTAAAGTCAAATTAAAATTAGAATATAAAAAAAAAAAAAAAATGGATAAGATAGAAATAAAAAGTTTCTCAAGTTAAGTTAGTTTTAGATATGATAAGATAAGATATAGTAAATTTTCATTTCACATATTAATATATATAGCCAAAGTGAGCATAGCTCAGCTGGCATATGTATGACTTGATGACCAAGAGGTCTGTGGTTCGAATCCCCCCACCCCCAATGTACTCAAAAAAAAAAAAAAAAAAAAAAACATATTAATATATATATATATATATATATATATGAATTAATTCTAAAATCAATCAAAATCTCTGTTGTTTGATGTGAGAGTTAGCTATTATAAATATAAAAGGGTTCACGGGCTATGTTTTTATTTATGCCAATAAATAGGGCTGGTTGCACAAATAGCAATCAGGCCCAAACTAATTGCAAATTTAGCAAACTTTAAAATGTTTTGCAAATATGGCAAAAAAACCCGTTTCTATCACTGATAGACTTTATTATATCACTGATAGACTTCTATCAGTGATAGACTATTATCTCTGATAGACTATTATCACTGACAAAAATGTATAAAAAGCTGAGGTGATCAGCGATAGACTTCTATCAGTCATAAGATATCAGCGATAGAAATTGCTATATCCGCAAAATTTTTAAAAACATGCTATATTTGCAAACAATAAGTCTTAAATTGTCATTTACTACAATTTCCCCAATAAATATATATTTTCTTTTTTATTTTTTCATGGTAAATTTTTGGCTGAATACTAAATCGTGTATGAAAAAAATTGTTTTTAGTACAACAATACGAAAATAGAGATTGAATCTCCCACCTTTAATACATGTCAATTACTGTTGAGTTATGTCGTTGTTTCGCTTCCTTTAATAAATTATTAAAATTTATTATCAAAAAGTCTATAAATCATTAAATTATTGTATCATTAACATATATTTAAAAATTTGAATATGTTACATGAACTCCAATCGATCCATCAATAAAATTTGACTCATCGATTAAAAACAATCATTTTTTTCTCATTAGCATGTCTATATATTATGTTATAAACACAATAATTTAATTACACTTCAATTGTTTTTAACCTAAGTTATAATTTAACTGAACCACTTTAACTTGGTAAATTTTTTTTTTTTTTTAAGATTAAGAATCAAATCGAGAATTTAAAGATTAGTGAGAGTGTATATCTTAACCTAAAATCTATGTACACGTGGACGTAGAAGAAAAAAATAAAATTTATGAACCTGGTAGATTGAGTTAAGTTGTATTTTTGGCTCCAACTAAAAATTGGATTGAAAATTTATCTAAGATGAATAATTGTATACTATTTGATGTTCTCATTTAATTTTTTAGTTAACAATCAGGTGTAGATTCGAATTTTATCTTTAGATAAAAAAAAAATATATAATATCTTAATCAATTTAGTTGTGATTTAGTTTGATTACCTATTCCATTCATTTGTCTTTAAAATAGTGTAAAAATAATAAAAATAATGAAATTTAAAGGTCTTCTTAACTTTCACATCACATATTGAATTTAAAAGGCAGTCTAGTGTGATATTTTATTTTATAAAAACATGTAAAAGTTAATTTACTTTATTTTATCAGTTAAAGTGGCTGACTTGAATTATAACTTTGGTTAAAAATAAGATTATTTATTCATTTATTTTTTGGTTCAATACTTTTGAACTTTTGTCCATTCCAATCTGAAACTAAATTTTTAAAAATATAAATGAACTTCGTTGATAAAAGGTATATCCTATATTTAAATTCACGTTTTTTATATATATATATATATATATATATATATTTTTTTTTTTTTATAACGTGTTGGGTGGAGATTGAACCTAGGACCTCATAGTCACTAGATGATCATATCATGCCGTTGAACTATGCTCTTGTTGGCGTTTTTATATATATTTTTTTTTCAACCCAGGTTAGTAATTCATTTGAGGGATTTCAGATAAATTGAACTGAATTCATTACTTTAAGTTTTTAAGTTAAAATGGATCTACAATAAGTATTAAAGTTTTGTAGAATTAGAATTTTACCCCACTTATATTTTTATTAAAGAAATGAAATTAAAATAAACCTATATATGTTATGCAAAAGGTAATTAATTTTTAAAATCAATAAAATTGACCTAAACTAGTTAATTAAATGGGTTAGAATTTTGAATGCATTGAATTTCACACCAAGTTGTCCTTATTTGATGAAGCCCAATGCCCTTATCTCCTTTCCTCACATGTGGGATAGCTATGCTACCCAAAACCTAATTTTATAAACATTGAAACATCCAAATAGGAAATCAAATCAATCAACCTACTATAATAATGACATAGAACTTGTAGATCACATTAATTTTAATTTTTATATCAATCAAGTTGGATTATTTTATAAAAAGTGACATATTTCATTTAATATTAAATAGAGTATGTGTTAACGTTTAAGAGTGATGTAGATCGAATTTCTTTTCCTATGTTATACTAAAAAAAAAATAGTTCACTTTTGCATTAAATATCCTAACAAAACTTAATTGGTCGCTTGTGTTATGTTCATCTGTGATTGGTGAAGATGGAAGAGGATAACCTTCATTATCAAAACTTTTGCAAATATTATACTCATTTGACCTTTATTAATTTTGTATGTATTATTAAGGCAACTACATACGGTATTTAATATTATACAAAATAACTAAGAATTTTGAAATTTTAATTATATCTCAATTTTGAATTTTTTTATTTTAACTTAACTTTTAAATTGTTTTAAAAAAATATTTTTAAAGGATTTCTATATTAAAATAAAGAACATAAATTGATGCAATGACTGATTGTAAAAAAATGAAAGACTTACATAACATCATTTACAACTTAATGAAAAATATTTATAAGATTAAGAAGGTTGTGATCTTAATTTCAACTCAAAAGATATCGTGTCAATATTTTTATTTATCATTTTAATGAAAAAATCTTAAATATGTTTGGAACAATTTCAAAGTTTAATGGTTAAAATAAAAAATTTCAAAGTCCTAAAGCATAATAGAAATAACCTATATTAAAGTTCAATGATATTTTGTGTAATTTAATCTAAAGAGTAAAAGAATCAATTTTTTGAGTTGTCTAGGTATATTCTGAAATTTGAATCTCTAACCCTAAACCCTAACATTTATAATCAATTTTTTTTCATAGGTTAATTTAATATATTTATTATTATTATTATTTTTTAAGAAAATTAATGCATTCAAATCAGATTATATTTAATAAAATTAAGAGTAATATATTTATAGTTAATATAGATTACACATGCCAACATGAGCATATACTAATGCCAGATGACCAAGAGGTCTAAGTCAATTTTTTTTTTGAATTAAAGTCAATTTTGCACACTTATGGTGATTCCAGGTTGAGTCGTATTTGGGTCATGTGGCGTACGTCTCGATTCTCTTTTACCCCTTCGGTAATCGGGTCTCAGATGATTTGGGGCACCCTGGTGGATCGGTCCTCCCAGATCTCTTTTCATGTTGCTTGTGTTTATGCTCCTAACTTTGAGGTTGAGAGAAAGGTGGTGTGGAATGATATTGTTTCTATGTGTCAGTCCTGGTCCCTTCCTGGGGTGGTCATGGGAGATTTTAACGTCATTCGCGCTTCTACTGAGTGCTTTGGGGGTAACTTGATTGAATCAGAAATGACTGGTTTTGATGGTATGATCTCTTAAGCGGATTGTGCTGAGCTTCCTGTGTCAGGTAGTTGGTACACTTTGACTAGAACTCCTCAAGGGTCGTCTGATATTATGAAGCGTCTGGACAAAGTGTTAGTTAATTCTAGCTGGATGTCCTCTCTGCCAGTTGGCCTTGGTGTACTCGGGACATTTTTCATCTTCGAAAGCAGTGTCGTCCTCTTGTCCGGGTCGTTATCGGGGATGGGCGGCGAGCCCATGTGTGGGTTGATTCATGGCTTCCTGGTGGCCCCATTAATCAGCGTTTTGAGGAAGGTTTGGTTGATGCTGTTGGTAGTACGACTTGTGCCCTGGTGTCAGATTTCTTCCTCCCGGATGGGTCTTGGCAGTGGCCCTGCGTGACTTGGGAGATGGAGGATCTGTTTCCCCTAGTTCAGGCTACTGTCCACAATTTACTTCAGGTTGATCGAGTTATCTGGGACCCTGGTAGTTCTGATGTCTTCTCGGTAGCTAGTGCTTGGGAGGTTTTGCGTCCTCACCGTGATTGTGTTAGATGGGCCAGTTTGTTGTGGTTTGAAGCTTACATCCTCCGACACGCCTTCATTGCGTGGTTGGCGATTCGTGACCGATTATTTACTAGGGTCTGCCTCCATGTTTGGGATCCCTTAATTTTGCCAGGTTGTGTGTTGTGTTCAGCTGCCTTAGAGACGCGTGATCATCTTTTCTTCGAGTGTCCGTTTAGTTTGCATGTGTGGACGGGTCTTCTTCGTTGGGGTCATTTCTCACATCGTATTGCTATATGGTCCACTGAGTTAACTTGGATTTGTAGCATGGGACGGGGTGATCGTCGTAGGCATCATGTTTGGAGGCTTACTTGGTGTGCGGCCATTTATCATGTCTGGAGAGAGCGAAATTCCCGGGTTCACGGAGGTAGGCTCCGTTCTCCCCAGTCTGTTTGTCTGATAGGTGTGCCTCGTGGCTAGGGGCGTTGATGTCTCCTTTGTCTATTAGTGCTCCTCTGTGGGACATGTTTCCTAGAGTCTGTTCTGTTTCTTCGCTCTGCGTTTTTTAGTGCCTTGGCCCCG
The DNA here is from genome assembly GCA_028017165.1 of Herpetospermum pedunculosum. Taxonomy (NCBI): domain Eukaryota; kingdom Viridiplantae; phylum Streptophyta; class Magnoliopsida; order Cucurbitales; family Cucurbitaceae; genus Herpetospermum; species Herpetospermum pedunculosum. The sequence continues at coordinate 60,758,614 of CM051525.1, forward strand.
GGCTATGGGGTCTCCCTCGCTTGTTTTTCGTAATATATATTCTTTTTGCAAAAAAAAAAGTCTCACTTTTAAATGAAAAAAAAATAAAATATATATATATATAGGGAAATTGTAACCGATGTCAATTTAGAGTAAAATAATTAAAAATATAACACTTTTTTAAATATTTTTGCAGATATGACAATGTGTATCGATGATACAAATTTATCGCTGATAGTAGTTTTTTTTTTTATAGAATTTTGTGAGTGATAGTAGTCTATCACTAATAGAAGTCTATCGGTGATAGTCATATATCAACGATAGAGTCTATCAGCGATAGTCACTGATTTTTTGTCATATTTGCAAAATGTTTTAAAGTTTGCTAAATTTACAATTATTTATTATTATTATTATTAATTTTTTTTTTTTTGAGGTATTAACCATTTAAATGAAGATTCTTAGGTGAGAAATAATAGTTTAAATTGAAATTAAAATTTCTTTATAAATCATCCCATTGATTTTTTTTTTTTTTTAACTAAGTGGGAAATAATTTATGACGATGAATTCTCGCTCTGATCTCTGTAAAATTAAACGAGAATTTTTTCGAGGATGAGAATGGAACGTTCCCCGTCCCCGACTTGTCCCGTGAACATCTCTACTTTTGATTTTTATCAAACATTTGGTCGATGATATGAAGCAACCCATCAAAACTATAATATTTATGCTACTTCAATTTATATACTTTTAAATATTTTGTTTTAATTTTTCAACCTTTCAGGAAAGTTGATTTTGATTTTTGTCGTCAGACATTATTTTGAGCGTGACAAAAAGTATCAATGAACTAACATTTAAAAGAAGTGTTATATAGTCAAACCGAACATAGCTCAATTGACATAAAATTATATATATTATCCAAATTGAAATGAATTCAATGAATTTCTATTGAGATAATTTATTTCGGTAAACAATAGTTGAATCATATTTGAATTATGTGACTTATATATATATATATATTTTTTTAAATAACATCAAGTATTTTCATATTCTAAATATGTTGCTTACATGTTAAAAAAACAATGAAAACATATAAGAATTTATATTCTTACATCACTAATCAAATACACTCCTAATTTTGAATCAGACAAAATGTGTCTCATTTGAGTGGATCCTAGAAAATAATAATGTTGATGTCTTTTTAATGGTATATGTATGCTATTCTTTTTTTTTTGAATAGGTATATAACATTAAAAGCAAGCAGGGGACCCCACAGCCCGGGGACAAGGCACACAAGAACACGAAAAGGAAAACCAAGAGATCACATCAAGAAAACAGATCCCAAGGAGGAACACTAATAGACACCGGGGCCATTGACACCCTTAACCAAGAGGCACACCTATGAGTCAAATCAGCTTGGGCACTAATAAGCACAGCCTGAGAGGACCGAGGATTAGCACCATGAACACGACAGTTACGCTCTCTCCAGATATGGTAGATAGCAGCACACCAAGCAAGCCTCCAGACATGACGCCTGCGAGAGACTCCCCGACCCATGCAACAAATCCAGGATAGCTCAGTAGTCCAATCAGCTATACGATGAGAGGAGCACCCCCACCGAAGAAGCCCCGTCCACAAATGCTTACTAAAAGGACAATCGAAGAAAAGATGATCTCTCGTCTCAAGGGCATCAACGCACAAAACACAACCAGCTGGAATCGAGGAATCCTAGGAATGGAGCCGGACCCTAGTATATAACCGATCCCGGACCGCCAACCATGCAATAAAAGAATGTCGAGGAATATTACCTTCGAACCATAATATATTCGCCCACCTCACCACATCCTGACGAGGCCGAAGGGTCTCCCAGGCTGTAACGACCCGTAATTTTAGATTAATCACAAGCACGTTATTATAACTAACCCTTGGGTTTATTTGAAATAAAAGGAACGCGCTCCGAAAAATTCGGCAGCACAACGACGTAACTTCAATAACTACCCAATTATGAAACACCTGAAAAGCAGAAAAACTCAACAAAACCCCGCACTTCAGGTAAATAAAGACACCATCTAGTCCAACCACGCTCTCAGTCAGAAAAATAAATATAAAATCCTTCAGGTCGAAATCCTAAAAGACAACTCAAGTCTAACTACAAACCATACAACCTTATTAACTTTATAAGACCAATGTTGAACTCTAAAACGAACTGAAACAAGAAGAGGATAATAACTTTAGCCCGTACACCACTTTTAGCCTTAAGCCAACTACTAGAAATAACACAGAAAGACTGAAACCAGCGGAAGCAACTTCATAAATAAATAACAATTGACTAACTATAAACACATAAAAGAGATTCAACTAATGGTCCATTTTTCTCACGTCTCCTCGTCAGCATCACCAAGCTCGTAGTAGTACTCATCACCTGCAAAAATTGCATAATTTGTGGGAGTCAGTACATAACACGTACTGGTAAGTAGCTCCTACCTGAGGAGCCACCAAACAACAAACATACATGCATCACAACGATGTGCTTCTCACATCAAACATATCAACAATAATCATTTGAACATGTTCAATACATAAATAACCACAACATCATGCATACACTCGTGTCATACATATCCATCACTAACTTGAGCTCTAACAAGCTCTCTCAAAACACAACCGAGTACTAACAACTCTATCCAGTTCTTCTCAAACTCCATTGAGTCCTCTCCGACTCAACCCTAGCTTCATAAGCTCTCTTAGACTCTATTGAGTTCCCTAAGTCCACTCTCGGACTCCACTGCGTAATCTCAACTCAACTCAACTCGTGGCCCTCACAAGCCCTCTGAGACTAACTCCTTCGAGTCACATCGACCCCTGACCATTTATACCCAGGGCCTCGACACTTCTCTACGGCGCTCAGTGTTCGACCCTTGACCATTTGTACCCAAGGCCTCGAACTGTTGCATCGCCCCTTGACCATTTGTACCCAAGGCGCACCGATGACTTTGCAACGTGTTGGCCCTTCTCGCGGCGCCCAACACTTGCTTAAACCATGGTGACATATCACCCCTCGACCATTTGTACCCGAGGTGCACTGATATTCACCCTACTTCCCTTAGTGACTTACTACCCCTCGACCATTTGTACCCGAGGCGCACTAGTATTCACTGAACATTCTCTATAACCACAAGTTATACTTTTTCCTTAACACCAATCAACCGTCTGTGACATACTACCCCTCGACCATTTGTACCCGAGGCGCACTAGTATTCACTGAACATTCCCTGTAACCACAAGTTACACTCTTTTCTCACCACCTCGCTAGACTACATGAATCCTACGTCATGTAACTAGACCAAACTCGAAACCACCCAACATGAATATGTACAGCACACCCACAACACATTTATCATGTTATCCAATCAACACATCATACCCAAAGAACTTCACCACAATGCAACACACACATCAATGATCGCATCATCAGATCAATATATTCAAGAACTCACTCAAATATACTAAGCACTCAGTAGTGCAAAGCCCTATCAAAGAAACCATATTCAACAACACGTATTGTTAAGCACTCATATGTGCTTAGTCTTAACAGAGAACATATATAACCAACAGCACACGATTATGCTAAGCACTCACATGTGCTTAGTCTTATCAAGGAATTCAAAAACAACAACATATGGATTGCTAAGCACTCAGATGTGCTTAGTCTTATCAGAGACACAACATACATGGTTCATATAACATATAATATAAAGTAATCACTAAAGCATGCATGCGAACATACAACAAATATCAAACAGACTCCACAAGTAAGAACTACTTACTTAAGAACTCCTAAAACAACTCAAGGTCCTCAAACCGCTTAACCCTTGATTCGAACACTCCAAATTGAACCTAGACTTCAAACAGAACAATCCAAGAATTAGGAATAAATTTCCAGCAGCTTAAGATACGCTTAAATGTGCTGAAAAGAAGCCTTACCGCTTAAGTTTCACCCAACTAACTCAATCCCTTGTAGGTGGGTATTCGGCGATATTCTGAATGGTTCGAGAGCTGCAAACAGACGGTTCCTATGCGTTGGGATATTAATTACACCAGCTATAAATTAATCAAAAGAGGTGCGTTGGGATATTAATTACACCAGCTATAAATTAATCAAAAGAGGTTAGAACGCCACGCTACCTACTGCCTTACCCAAAAGGACACGACAGTGTGCTAGTTCGTGATCGATGAAGTCCAAACCTGCAAATCTAGAGTCGTTATGAAGTGGGTAAGCCAAATCTATGGTCAATTAAGTTTGGGTCATTGGCGAAACTTACCAAAGAGAGGAAATTGTCGATGGTCGCCGAAACCAAGCGAGTGAGGCCGCATCTAAAGGATGAAGGTTATTGAAACGATGCTAAAATGAGAGATTGAAAAGAACACAAGAAGAAACTTACCCAGTTATGAGATCTGTCACGAACTTGATCTAGGTCCTTGGGCATTCTCACACGCCAATGACGTCTGAACTCGCCGCGAACCACCAGAAGGTGCCGCCGTCAGATCGCGCGTCGTCGCGGCAAGGGATTCACCGTCGTGAAGGAGATCGCCCCTAGGAGGGCGTCGATGGAACCCGCTTTTCGCGAGGCCAGTCGTTCGTCTACGGCGAAGAGGTTGTCGCGCGCACGCTTGAGGATGAAGGACCCATCCTCGTCGGAGGTTGTCGCCACCGGCTGCAAACGCCGAAGAAGGGAGTTGAGGATCCCCATCTGTCGCGAAGCTCATCGCGCGGTCGCTTGGGTTGAGCCACTGCCGAACATCGATGATCGGAGGAAGACGAGGGGCGTCGCCGGATTCGCCTCTTGCATCGTCGTTGAGCGCCTCGTCGGATTTGTTGGCCGAAGGCTGCCCCCTTCATGAAGCGATGGACAAAGGCTGAGAGCTGAGGGGGAGTTGGGCGTCTGATTCGTGAAGGGGAGAGGGATAAATGAAATTGGGGCTAGGGTTCTTTTTCTTTTGACTTTTTCCTTCTCCATTAATTTCCTAATAAAAGAATGTCTAATAAAAGAAATGAAGTCTATAGTTCTCAATTTCTAAATTAAAACAAATATCTAACTTCAGCTTCTAAAGAAAATGTGAAAACTAACAAAACGGATTCGAGCTTCTCTTTGAACCTGAAGATCGGTTAATGAATTAAACCTCATAACATTCAAGGAAATCTAATTATCTACCTTGAGGGACTAAACTAAAATGCTAATTTTCCAAATTAGAGCCCTTCAACAAATAAGTCCAATTAATCTAACACTAACAGACCGAAGTTATTTAAAGGCATATTTTAACTCTAAAATAGCCTAATTTTGAAACGTGGGGCGTTACACAGGCACTAGCCACTGAGAAGACGTCAGACCTACCAGGGTCCCAAATAACTCGATCCGGCTGCTCGACATTGGGGACAACTGCAAGAACCAAAGGAAGCAATTCTTCCATTTCCCAAGTCATACAAGGCCGCTGCCAAGAGCCATCTGGGAGGAGGAAATCAGACACCAGCGCTGCATTAGTACTCCCCACAACACTAGCCAGCCCCTCCTCAAACCGTAATACAATAGGACCCCCCATAAGCCAAGAGTCAGCCCAAACATGACAACGGCGACCATCCCCGATGACTACCCGAACAAGAGGACGAAACCGCTCCCGGAGATGTAAGATAGCCCGAGTACACCACGACCACCTAGCTGACACTCGAACAGACCAAAGAGAACAACCACGAAGGACATAAGCATCAACCCAGGCAACCCATAAGGATCCAGAGCGAGTAAAGAGAAGCCAAAGCAGCTTCATGACAGCAGCCACATTCCAAGAACGAACATGACGAATACCCAGGCCACCCTCACTTCTAGGGACACAAACATCCTCCCAGGCCACCTTTGCTCCCCCCCCATCCGGAGTGCTTCCACGCTAGAGATAAGCCCGGAGAATGCGATCAATATCATTCGCTACACGAGCTGGCAGAATAAACACACTCGCCCAATAAACCTGGAAGCTCTGCAACACAGACCGAATAAGCTGAATCCGGCCCGCATACGAAAGGGCACGCGCAGACCAACTCTTGACTCGCTCCATCATTTTCTCCAAGAGAGGCTTACAATCCGCATAATTTAGCCGACCCGACACGAGAGGGAGGCCTAAATAACGAACTGGCAAAGCCCCAAGAGAAAAGTTCATCAAACCTGCCAACACTACAGCCTCAGGAGGGGAGACCCCAGCACAAAACACCGAGCTCTTAGCTGAGTTAGCACAGAGACCAGATAACCCCTGAAACTGGAGGAGGGTAGACTGAACAAAAGCAAGGGAGGCACAGTCACCTCCACAGAAAATCATCAAGTCATCAGCAAAACAGAGGTGAGTAAGACGAATCTTTGCACACCGATGATGAAACGAGAAATCGCTAGGCAGATTATTCAACAGCCGGGACAACACCTCCATAGCCATCACAAACAGGTAAGGCGACAAGGGGTCACCTTGACGAAGGCCACGCCGGCCCGGAAAAAACCCTTCCAGAGACCCATTTATAAGGAAGGAGAACGTAGGGGACGTAACACAGGCACGTATCCAGCTCACGAACTGGAGAGGGGTCCCAACGACCAACAACAGACTGAACAAGAAATCCCAATGGACAGAGTCATAAGCCTTCTGAAGATCGACCTTCAACACACACCGAGGAGGCCCCTTATTAAGGTGGTACCCACCCACCAACTCTTGGCACAAGAGAATATTATCCACAATACTCCGACCTTTAACAAAAGCAGACTGATTAGGACCTACAAAAGCAGGTCGAAAGGTACCTAAGCGATTGGCTAGAATCTTCGAGATGCACTTGTACACAACATTACAGCACGAGATGGGACGGAAATCACCAGGCCCCCTAGGGAGCTCCTTCTTCTTCACCATAGTAATCGTTGTATCATTCACACCAGGAGGAAGGTAGCAAGAGTCAAAAAAGTGAAGGACTGCAGCACAAAAGTCATCTCCAATGACACTCCAAGCAGATTTAAAGAACCCAACCGAGAAGCCATCGGGACCAGGGGCCTTACTACTACTCATGGCAAACAAAGCACGTTTGACCTCCTCACACGAGATAGGTCTAACCATCTCCACTCCACTCTCCACCGGCCAGCGAAAGTCAACAATCGAATGTATGCTATTCTTGAGACCTTGTTGTGGCACAAATTTTGAAGACCTCAAAAAATGTTGATGGAAAAAAAACCATAATTTCTTTGTTCTTGACCCTTTTGTTAATGTTACAAATATTTATAGATTGTCCCTTCCACTCTTTACCTCTTCTTTTTCATGTCATTCCTAATGCTTACAAATATTAAAGCATGATAAGCATCCCATGTTGTTTTTTTTCTTTTCTTTTTTTGATTTTTTTTTTTGTCTCGGAAAAAAATTCATTTGATTGGGACATTTTAGTTGTTTTTTTTAGGTCAAGAAGATTTGTTTTTTGTTTTTTTAATTTTTCAAAGTTGTGTTTAGTGGAGATTTTGGTTCAACAACTTAAGAGTGAAAATTTGAGCATCTGAACTCTTAATTTTGATCAAAGGTATATGTCTTAACTAATTAAATTATGATTAACCTTTATTTTGTACGGTAGCATTCAATTTAGTAAATTAATATATTTATAATTTTTTTTTTTTTTTTTTTTGTCTGGGTAGGGGATGCAAATGTGTGATGATGGTTGCAAATGATTTATTTTTTTGCAATTAAAAATTAAAATTGTTTGTCCTTCGTTTTTTTAAAGTTGGGCTTTACCCTAAGTTGCTAAGTTGGGCTTTTAAATGGGCCTATTTAAAAGCTTACAACTTACCCTAAGTTTATAAGTGTGACTACTAGAATGACTTGATACTTGATATAAAGATTGGAAAAGCAGCCCAAGTAAAAAAAAAACCCGACAATGAATCGAATCGAATCGGTTTAGGACAATCTAAAATCGGTTTGATTCGGTTCAAATTTTTTCTCTACAAAACCGAATCAAATCGACCTATTTACACCCTTACTCCCACCATAGTTTGAGCATTCATCATCAATCTTCAAGGCTCTCGCCATCGTTAATCTATAATCAATAACAAACATTTTTTTTTTTATGGAAGTTATGACATTTTAAAGTTTAAATTAAATCATTTCGACTTTACAGACATTAAAACTCAGGATAGTTCACAGTTTTGTTTAGTTTATAAGTATGATTGTAAATAACGCGCGTATGAAAATGAATGTTGTATTGAGGAAGATACGATGTTCGAAAGATAGACACAAAATCGTGTTATGCGATCGCACACTGTGTGCTACGCGATCAGAGAGTGCGGTGTGCTATCGCCGCTTGTGGTGTGTTGTTTTTTTGCAAATTCTCAAATTTTTTTTTTTTTTATAAATGAGAGTAGATCTAATGTTTACGTTTTCATGATTTTTTTTAACATCTCATACGTTTCATTTTTCATTTAAATTTTTGCATCGGTGCAAGATTAACCCCACTCTGAGCTATCTAGATGAGGTGTTCACCCGTTGAGTTGTTTGATAAATTGTTTTAAAACTTTGCACTCCAGGTGGCCTATCTAAATGGAGAACAAATATAATAATTGATAAAACTCGAAACATCTCATTGGAATTGCAAAATCTGACTCCAAATCGAAAAAGTTTGCAAAAATTGACCTCAAATTGAAATTTTATCATTTCAAACCTAAATTTGACACTTCATTTCAGGTTGTGAAATTCTCTTTTACCCCTAGCCTAAAAAAAACGTCCCCTCCCCCTCTCTCCTTTTTCTTCCCTTTCTTTTCCTCTTCTCTTTTCTCCCTTCTCCCATCTTAAGATTTCATCATCAACCAACTAATCTAATGTTGATATAAATATTTTCTCCCCTTTAGGGGCCGTTTGGCCCACGGAGTTGGGAGGAGTAGAGTTGTGGGGAGTAACTTACTCCCCGTTTGGCCCAAGGAGTTGTTTAACTTGGACAAAAAATATCAACTCTCCAGACTTCTACAGTAATTACTATTCAACTCTCCTTAATTTTTCTCTTTTTCTCTCTCTTCCTTTTACAATATTTTTTAATTATTTTAAAAAAAACACAATTTAGACAAAAGGTGTAAAATGACTAAAAATGCAATTCAACCTATTTTTTATTTAAAATATAAATTAAGTTGTTGAATTAAAATTAAAATTGGTACTCAAACAAAATTTAAAATGTAGTATTCAAGAAGAAATAAAAATATAAAAATATAGCTTATTTGGATTCACTTAGATTAATGGATTAAAATCTTTCAAATTCACACGTAATAGTTAATCGACTATTGTACGACTATTTGTTTTATTTCAAAACGATCCAAATAAAATGAATAATTAATGTGAGTGATATTGAAAAAAATGGTGAAGTATGGTACTCAAAGTTATTTTGGTTATCTTCGAATAAATTTGTAAAGGACACATAAAATAAAAAAACATAAAAATCGTATTCTTAAAATTTATTGTAAGAAGTTCTTGATAATAAAAATATGAAAAATTATAGAAAATAGGTTCTAAGTGTAGTGCATATGAAATTATGAGTTTAAGTGGGTGGAAGCGAGGAAGAACGTGTTTGACACATAGATATGTTTATGTGTTGTTTTTTTTTTTCTTTAGAGAAATTTGTAAAATATACTTACACTAAAAAACAAAAACAAAATCTCACTTCTAAAATTCATAAAATTAAAAAAATTAAAGATTGAATCTTTAAAAAATAATAATAAATATATATTATTGATAATCAAGGTGGGAGAGATTAAAAAATTAATGTGAGGTATTGTGTTCAAAATTATTTTTTATCTCCAAAGAAATTTGAAAAGTAGATAAAAATTGCATTGTTAGAATTTATTAGGAAAAGTTCTTAATAAGGAAAATTAGAAAGTTTGTAGAAAAAAAAAATTGTATCGAAAAAACTAGTAAAATAAATTCAGATTTCAGAACTTGAGGTTCAACAACTCTCTGTCAATGGGAGGCGGAGAAAGATGTGTTTGACACGTGAATAGACTATACTTATGGGTAGACAATCTTATAATTCATAAAATTAAGGATGAGTCCTAACAAATATATATATATATATATATATATATATATATATATATATATATATATATATATATATATTTTGATAATCAATGTGAAAAAATAATGTCAAATATTGTCCTCAAAATTATTTTTGTTGTCTTCAAAGAAATTTGTCAAGGATAGATAAAATAAAAATAAAATATTTCATTTTTAGAATTTATTGGAATTAGAAGAAGTCCTTACTAAGAAAATTTTGAAAGTTTGTAGAAAAAAATTGTGCGAAGAAAACAACTAAAATAAACTTAGATTTCAGAACTCTAGACTAAACAACTCCCTGCTCCAAACACACCACAGACTTCAGAACTCCAGACTAAACAACTCCCTGCCCCAAACAGACATACCTCAGAACTCCTCAGACTAAACAACTCCAGACAAAACAACTCCAACTCCCCCAAACTCCTTGGGTCAAACGCCCCCTTACTTGCTTAGCTTATTCCTAGCAATTTTTATAAATAAAAATATATTTTACTGATTTGATTGAACAAATCAATTATAAGATTTTATCAACCAAACGAACATAGAACAAATCAATCCTAATATTTTATTACCACAAATCTTGCAAGATTTCTTCCTAATTAAAAAATAAAATAAAAAATTGCACTGTCATTCCGCCCACGAGGTTTCAAATTACACGATCGTAATTCTAGTGTAATTTTATAGAAAATGGCGGAAATCGTTACTCCGCACTGTCATGGACTAGAATTCTAGAATTACACTAGAATTACACTTCCTAAAATTTTAATTCTAGTGTAATTCTAGAGAAATTTAACACCCCTTTCAAAATCAACACAAAATTTCAATTTGAGGTTAATTTTGTCAAATCTTTTATATTTGTAGTTTAGATTTTGCAATTACACATCGTGAGAGGAGAAGGAGATAGATGGTCACACACAGCTTTGAAAATGGCGGAAATCGTTACTCCTTCCGCTTCCCGGTGCAATCTCCTCGCCCATCACGGCGGCGATCGAAACTTGCGGATTAACCTCACCAATTTGTCATTAACTCTATCCCATCCTCCTCCGACGGTTCCGTTTCCTTCTCTTTTTCCGACGTTTAGTTTCTTCCTCAATTTTTGAAACCTATAATTATATCTCTGTACCATCCAAATTCCCAATGTTGTTGATCCGTACAGTTTCCCTCTCGCCGCCGCCGTGGTCGAATAAACTCTGTCTGCTTCTATCCGCCGCTTCTCGATTTCCCGGCGGACGCGGTTTTCGATTGCTTCAATTTCAGCGGATGGAATCGTTTGGCAGTTCGGCAAATCTCCATGTGAGTTTGAGTTATAGATTATAGTATAACTTCATTGCTTGAATATTATTGATAGTTCTATTAGTAATTGAGAAACACAGTGAGATTAGTAGTCGCTCTTTTTTCTTTATGAATTTGAATTTACGATTCATTGAGTAGTTAAACTGTATTTCGATTTTCGAGACTGAATTGCTAATTGCTCATATAACCTATACAGAATCGAGCACTAATACACTCTTGTTTGTTGTATTGTTCATCTAATTACTAGTGTTTCCTATTAAATAGATTTTGAACTCAAGTCGATTTCGTTATTCTTCAGGCATTACTTGATTCTCCATGTCATGTTAATTCAGATGTGATAATGATAGGAAAGATTCCTGTGTATCTAAATTGCAAGGGAAATCAACAGAAATCTTTATCTCGCTCGTATGTTAATGAATGTAATGATATTGAGTTGGGAAGAGATCAAAAAGGGATTCCTGCAAATGTACCAATTTCTTACCATGATGATGAGTTTCCACCTGTTTCTAGACAAAATACCAAAAGAAAAAGCCGGATAGATTTAGGGCTGGAAGGAGGTTTGAAGAATAATTCAAGAGGGTTTCAAGAGAGTTTTGAATTGTTGAATACTAACATTAAGCAGGATGAATCATCTCTTCCTAATCAATTTGGCAAGAAAAGTCAACCTTTTTATTTCCAGAAACGACGGTCTGTTGATATCGGTTACAAAAATTCTCTAGTTACAGACAATTTGCCTCCCTTTCAACCATTCAATATATGTTCCTCTGAAACAAGAGGTAATGCAAAACATGGAGCTTCTTGGCGAGTTAAAGACAGGGACACTGTGAAAGCAATAGAGCATTCTGCTGAAGCTAAAGATTATAGAGTGCTGAGGCCTGGAATGGTTTTACTGAAGCACTACATTACTCTAAGTGATCAGGTACTTTCTGGCTTAAATTGTTAATAATTTTATGAACTAGAACTAAACTATTCTTCTTGATGGAAACAGGCATTTTGTTCCCTTGAAGACCCATATTGTGATAATGGACATTAACCTTTCTTTGATACATTTCCAATGTTATCCATTGTTAAGTTTTGTGCCAAAGTGAGTTTAGCTCGGCGGTAATAGGCATGTACTCCCTCCTTTGAGGTCGGAGGTTTAAATCCCCATACCCCATTTGTTGTACTCACTTAAGAGGTGCCCTGTAGTATCGTCTCTTTGCTGATATTACTCTCTGCTGCCTTACATTGCTTAATATGAAGAATGGTTTTCTTTATATCTAATATTTTTTTCATATGGAAGTTACGACCTAGTATCTGAGGATTCATTATTCTTGTTACAGGTCAAAATGGTGAAATCTTGTCAAAAGCTTGGTCTTGGTTCAGGGGGATTTTACCAGCCTGGTTATAAAGATGGTGCAAAACTTAGGCTTCAGATGATGTGTCTTGGATTGGATTGGGATCCCCAAACGAGGAACTATCAATATGAGCGGTCAATAGATGGCAATAAACCACCAGATATACCTACTGAATTTTCATCTCTGGTTAAAAAAGCACTTAAAGATGCACATGCTTTGATCAAGAACGAAAGTAATACAAAGTACATAGAAGACATACTTCCAACAATGTCTCCTGACATATGCATTGTGAACTTCTACACCACAAGTGGAAGACTGGGTTTGCATCAGGTTGGTCATTGCCTTTAGTATCACAAATATATATTCACATGAGTCGGAGGGTAGTATGCTGGTTTTGTTTCTCGAGCATGAGGCTATGGATGTTTGAGAGTGATTTTGAAATGGTTAAAAGTCACTTTGAACTATGTCTTTCATCGTTCAAAATCATTTTAATGTTTGGTTTACACTTTTAAACGCGACTTTCTTACATTCTAAATTGATTTTAACCATTTCAAACCTGTGCTAAATCCATCTTCACATGTTCTGTAGGCCATTTTTAATTCACATGATAAACTTTTTCTAACCAATATAATTCATACAGGATCGTGATGAAAGTGAAGAGAGTCTCGTCAGCGGACTACCCGTCGTTTCCTTTTCGGTAGGCAATTCAGCAGAATTCTTGTATGGAGATCGAAGAGATGTAGATAGAGCAGAGAAGATTGTATTAGAATCAGGTGATGTTCTGATATTTGGTGGAGAATCTAGGCATATATTTCATGGAGTATCTTCAATCATACCAAAATCGACGCCTAAGATTTTGCTTGACCATACCGGTATTCGTCCTGGTCGTCTAAATCTTACCTTTAGAAAGTATTAAAACACAGCAGTGTCTATTTTCTTGTTTTGGTCTACTCTTTTTCCCTTTACACAAGTGAATGAAAGGCTGTTTTATTTATTCATTACACATGATCTTCTAAACATAATATTGTAATTCTAGAATGGAACTCCTCTCTGTTTCTGCTTCATGTACTTTTTTTTGGTACATTGGATCCTTGTTTTGTTTACTACATGTAGAGGTGAATGATAAAAAAATTGAACTCCATGAACTAAAAAAAATTGTAATTCTTCTACAATTGACGGTTGTATAAAATAAAACTGAGTTCATTGTAGGATATACATGTAGATGGTAGATTTTGCTTTGCAGAGCTGTGCAGTACCTGAAATTTGGAGTAGTTTTAGAATAGATGACGTAGCCCAACGGTAATTGACATACTCATTCCATGAAGTCGTATGTTCAAATTCTCAAACCTGGTAGTACTAAAAAAATCTTACAGATATTATTTGGTTTATGGATGAGGTTTTTGTACGAAGGTATTTTCGCCAGTGTTAGAATAACCTTCTGTTGACATTATTATCAATTTTTTTAATATTTTTTCGGGATGTTTTTAATCATTTTTATGTTTGGTTTGGAGTGATTTTCATATAATTAGAAGTGATTTTGAATTATTATGTTTGGTTCCAAAGTGATTTTAGAATTATTAAATTACAAAAAAAAAAAAATAACATTGTATTTTGAAATTATTTAACTGATAATTGAAAATCAAAATTAAACAAAAAATTGTTTGGAAATGATTATTATTTAAAATTAAAGTCATGAAACAAAAATTCTTGAAAGGTGAAAAACAAAATTAAAAAGTCATGAAACTATAATAAATAATATATCATAAATGAAAAACTATAATAAATAATATATCATAAATAAAAGGTTGCAAATGCAAAATTGAAATTAAAAGGTTGCACAACGTTGGTTTCGAACCTTGGTATGGGTGAAAAAGAAACAAAATTATTTCTTCTTTCACCAACAAACCAAATTCAGATTTTCATAAATAAATGAACAACAATAATAAAATTTATATCCAATTGATATTTTTAATTAAAAAAAAGTCATTTTTAAAAACAAAATATCACAATCACCTCTCAAGTGATTGACCGGGAATCACTAAAAGTGATTTTGGTCCTAATATATTATATTTTAATATTATTGTTATGTTTTTTTTTTTCAAAGGTAGTTTAATTAATGCGAGGATTGAACCCATGACCTTTTGGTCACCGACACAATCCTATGCCAATTGAGCTATGCTCGGTTTGGCTATTATTGTTATGTTACACCCATGTACTAACCACTTTTACTCCATCCAAATATTTTATTTTGTCCGACAGAACATAACTAATAACTAATTGGTATAAAAGTTGTGTCCTGACTAAAAAATCACGGGTTCAATCCTGCATTAATTAAATACCTTTGTCAAAATATATATATATATAATAAAGAGTAATTATCCAACCACTTTAATCCAAAAATAAAAAATAGTTATCAAACAAGTTTGGTTTTCTATTTCTTATTAGAATCAATTTATTTTTTCTAAAATTATTTTAATTAATGCAAGGATTGAACTCATAAACTTTTAGTTGAAGACACCCCTTATACCAATTGAGTTATAATCAGTTTGACAATTTAGCCTCAGTTTTCTTTTAAGTTTCAATTTTAAAATCAAAATCAGTAAATTTCTATGAGGTTGGTCAACTGAAAATTAGTGTACATTTGTTTAATCAAATACGATATAAATTTAGGGTTTTCTTGAAACCATTGGTCTTGGTAGTTCTGACCTAAATTAAAACTAATATTTTTTTAAAACTACACCATTTAGAAGGTGAGGCTTTGTCCAATTTAAGAACAAAAAAACAAAATTCAACTAAAAAAAATGAAAGCTTTTTAATCAAACACATGTTTTTATTTTTAATGGGTGTAAAAAGACTATCTATCATATATATGGTTGCCCCCCAACAAAATAATGTCTTTTCACTATTGCCCAAGTTTATAATATATATATTTTCTTTCATGTCTATCCTATTATATCTTCTGTTTAGTCTTCTTTATATATATATATATATAAAAAAAAAAAAAAACTCTATTTGCACATGTTTTTTTTCATGGTAAATAAAATTGATGAAAATCAATCTTTTAGCACTCTCAATATCCAATGCATCTTAAAATATTACTAAATATTTGTATAAGAAAAAAAATACAAAAAAAAAAAAAAAAAAAAAAAAAAAAAAAAAAACCTCTACAGGTATTAAGATCTCTACAAGCTAGATACATGGTTGCTTTTTATATATATAGTAATTGTGTATTTGATTTAAGAAAGAAAACATAAATGTAAAAAAAGTTTATAAGATAGTCAATGTATAAGAGTGTGGAATCATTTCAACTATAATTATGTGCAAACCAAAAATATTCCAACGAATATATGATTAGCGTATTTCATTTGAGAAAGTAAACACGTAAGTATTTTTTTTTTTTTTTTTTTTTTTTATAAGATTGTGAACACATAGAATAGTCAATATACAAACGACATGATGTATCGCCTAGTGACCATGAGGACCTAGGTTTAATCTTTCACCCCAACATGTTGTCAAAAAAAAAAAAAAAAAAAACAGAATCATATTATATGTTCTTCAAAAACACCATTACACTAACAACAAAAAAAATATCTTAAGTAAAAATGATCAAACCAATATATGAGCTATAATCACATATTTTCATTCGAGAAAGTAAACAAAAGCATTTATTCCAAATTAAACGTGTTGGAAATGATTTCACTAGTTCATGAGTCTTGATCTATTGCAAGTTTAATTTTGAAGGAGAATTTCATATTGAAAATTGTGTAATTGAGAAGTGAGTATAAATAATAAAAATACCTAGACATACCTAGACGAGCTTGTAAGAGTGGTTAGCATGGAGGAGTGCTCTCTCCATCCTCCCCTCATGTGCGTGCCTCCTTTGGGCAGTTCGTTTCGATCGAACCCCACCATGCGCGAAAAAAAAATAATCCTTTCTATTTACCCTTCCTTTTAAAATACATTTTAAAATTAATGTTGGAATCTGTTTTGAGATCCGAGAACTAAAACAATTTTGTTTTTTTTATGAATTCGTAACTCCCAATTTCAGTTATTCTTCTTCTCTAAATTTGTATGATATTTTGACAATTTGAAAAGGGATTGGTTTTCTTCATCTTATAAAAATCTGAGCAAAGGTCTTGTCTTGTTTCCATCCCCTCTCTAATGAGTGGATGTTCGAGAGAGGGTGTTAAGGAGCAACCAACAAAGAACGATTCACACCAAAGTCTTGTCACAATTACTTCCAAGGCAGTAGAATTCACGACGCAACAATTTTTTTTTTCTGATTCTGTTTTCGACAACAAAAGGTAAATGTCAAAAAAAAAAATTAAAATTGTCAACATAAAATAATGTCATTCATTACACCAACGAAGAACATCCTATGTAAAAATGATCTAATCAATATGAGTAACCGTGCACGTACTTTCTTTTGAGAAAGTAAACCATAAGAATTTATTCCAATTTTGAACGAAAATGTAAATAAAAAATAATAATAAAAAAAAAACAATAAAATTGGTAAGACTTTAAACATAAAAATAGGTGATAATTAAACAAGTGGAATAATAATATCCTAGCTTTACACCAACCAATAATAATCCTACGTACAAATGATCCAACGAATATATGAATGACTATAAGCAAAATATAGTCAAATATACTCGTGAAATTATTCTCCCAACTACTACACCCAAAAAAAATAAACATATTAAAAAATTATCCAACAAATATATATGATATATATAAGTACTAACCATGAACATAAATAATGTCAAAATAAATTTGAATGTTCAAAAAAAAAAAAAAAAAAAAAAAAATCAAAAAAATCAAACCATCTAAAGAGAAAAAATAAGAAAAATTGTAACAAATGTCAATTTATAGTAAAATAATTAAAAATATAGCATTTTTTTTTTAAAAAATTGCGGATATGACAATTTCTATCGCGGATAGAAGTTTATCGCCGATAGTAATTTATCACCTCAGTTTTTTATAGAATTTTGTCAAGTGATAGTAGTCTATCAGTGATAGAAGTCTATCAGTGATAATCATATATTAACGATAGAGTCTATCAGTGATAGCCGCTGATTTTTTACCATATTTGCAAAACGTTTTAAATTTTGCTAAAATTTATAATTATTTTGGGTCTGATTGCTATTTGTGCAACCAGCCCAAAAAAAATGATAAAATTGTATACACAAAATAGCCAACAATAGTATGAGGAAACTTTTTTTTTTTTGAAAAGGTATCAGGAATTCTTTGGGGACTAAAGAAACATTCCTCAAAATTTTGGGTTCAAATAATTTATTTATTTTTAATTAATAATTAATTATAAAGTTAAGATTTTTTTTTTTGAAAAATTGTAGAAGAGTAATTTAAAATAAAATAATTAAAAATATAACCCTGTTTAAAAAGATTTGTAAATATGACAATTTTTATCCCTATAATCTTCTATCAATAATAGTCATTAATAATAGATTAATGACCATACTATAACAAATATATCTCTGTTTTTTATAGAATTTTGTCAGTTGCTATCACTGATAATAACTATGAGTGATAGTCATTTTATCCATAAATATTAATCTATAAATATTAGTGATAACAGTCTATTAGTCACGATTTTTTTATCATATTTACAAAATGCTTTATGATTTATTATATTTATCATTCTTTTGAGTCTGCCCTAATTATTTTCTTTCGTTATTTTTTTATCTAATTATTAAAAAGTTTCGTTCATTATTTTTGTTCTAGACCCCGCACTAGTCTAGTTAGATCAAACAAAAAGTATCCCTATAAGCAAAAAAAAAAAAAAAAAAAAAACAAAAAAAAACAATAATAATAATAATAATAATAATGATGATAAAATAAATAAAAAAATAAAAAATCAGTTGTTAATTTAGCTTAAAAAAAAAAGAATGTGGAATGGATAATACCGAGCAGGCAACACCATTTATGCACATTTTTTTCCTTGTCAAGATGGAAAATATTTCAAATATTACCATATAGTATTAATTCTTTTATATTATAAGAATGACGTGGACACTTTATCAAATAAAAGGAGTGTGCAATAGATAATGATTGGATATATAAATTAAATAAGATAATCTCTAATCTATTAGGTAATTATCGTTTGCCTTCATTGCCTTGATAGACTTCCCACTCTCGACAACCTTGGTGGGATAGATAGTGTAAATGTTTGTGCTCTATGTAAGAAGGGGGAGAGTCTAGCCTTCATGTATTCTGGCATTGCAAGTTTATGCGGGGAGTGTTGGCGGCCTCCAAATTTGGCTATTTATTGTGTTTGTCTCATAGCGGGGATATTGCCTCCCTTATGTGGTTTTTGCAGGATAAGGTGGGTTGGCGGGAGTTTGAGGAACTGGGTCTCCTGTAGTGGGCGGTATGGAACAGTCGTAACCGAGCCTGATGTTCTGGAATTCAGCCATTAGCGGATCTTGGGTCTTGGGTGTCGAATTATCTGACTTCCTTTCGGGAGGCTAGTCGAAAAGGGGTGACTGAAGGCGGTATGGGCTCAGTGGGGCAGGCGCAGACGAGATGGTCGGCCCCCTCACGGGGGTTCTATAAGGTGAATGTGGATGCGGGGTTCTTAAGTGTTGACGGCACGGCCGGAGTAGGGGTTGTAATTCGTGATTTTATGGGTCGTGTCATGCTGACAGCGACAAGGTGGTTTCTGCATGTGCGGAATGCGTTGATGGCAGAAAGTCTCGCGGCAGCTGAAGGATTAGCGTTGGCATGGGAGGCGGGTCTAAGTCCGGTGGTCTTGGAGACAGATTCACTTCGAATTTGTCGCTTGTTCGAGGATCTGACGGAAGTGGGAAGGTTGATTGATGATCTATGTACGCGGTTCCCTCGTCCTTTTAGGGATAGTTGCAGCTTTACGGTGAGGGAAGGCAACACGGTGACGCATCAGTTAGCACAGATGACGTTGGTTTCTCGATTACGTTTGATTTGGATGGCAGATGTCCCTCCTGAGATCGAAACTTTCCTTTTGAGTGATTTGTTTGTTGTTTAGTGTTTGTACTGAGCTTGGCTCCTCAAACAAACAAAACAAAAAAAAAAAAAAAAAAAATTGAGGTCATTAGAATTCTACTTTATGCATGAAATACACTCCTTCGTCCATCTAATCAATTTCTTTTAAAATGGTCACATATTCAAATATTTAAAAATTAATAATTAATAATTTAATTATACATTAATTTTATATTAACAAAAAATAATATTTTTTTTACTTGACAGCTTAATTGAAAACTTTAAATATAATAGAGTAAAATTAACAATTCTAAAAGTTAACTACCAAATTAAAAGTTGCCTTCTAAAACTAGAGACTATGTGACATATTTAGTCACACAAATAAATAATAGTAAAAATAATATATATATATATATATAAAAAAAAAAAAAAGAATCAATAGATGTTAATAAAGACTGTTTTTTTTTAATATTGTAATTTTTAAATTTTTTTATAAAAATATCTCAAGTTTCAAACTATTTTTAAAAGTATTGTTGTTTTTATGAAAAATCATCTTTTGAAAAGACAACATTCACACGGAGTAAAAAAAGACATCTCCATCTTGGGCCAACACGTGTCGTCTTTTCAAAAGAAGATTTTCATCCACGTGATTTTCAACACATCGTCTTTTGAACAATGTATCTTCAAATATCAATATCTTTTTACTCATGTATGCAAAAAATTTGAAAAATATATGGCTAGAAAGCTAACACCGAGAGCTTCAATTTGATACATGGTTTTACTATTTTTGGAGTTATATATCGAAAGATAAAGATTGTCGAAGTTGAGCTACAATTCTAAAATTTGCAGAACTATCGTTCAACTTCAATAATCTTTATCTTTAGATGTAGAACTCAAAAAATAGTGAAAGAATGTATCAAATTGAAGCTCTCTTAGCTTTCCAACCATACTTTTTTCAAAATTTTTGAATTTTTGAATAAAAAAATATCAATTTTTTAATGGACACCGCTCATAAGAACCTTTTCGTAGACACTTGTCCTCTTTTCAAAAGACATGTGTGGACTAAAAAAATATGTCTTTCACTTGAGAAGGTCAGTCTTTTTAATAAAAACAACAATATTTTTAAAAATAGTTTCAACCGGCAATATTTTTATAAAAAAAGTTCAAAAATTACAATATTTAAAAAAAACAGCTATTAATTAGGGTGGTATTAATAATTAATATAATGATAATATTTAGATTTATTTATTTTTATATGAAGAAACATTCCACGTGTCAAAAAGCTAACACAATTTAGGGCATATTCCCATCCCTTCCAACAACTCTATAATCATCATCTCAAAGCTGTCGATCCAATCAATATTCTCATCAAAGCTTTGATGTGCCCATTTTTTTTTTTTTTTTTTTTTTTGCCTTTTTTTCTTAATTCCACGAGGTGGATGAAGGTGATAGGTTTGATTGTGACCATCCAATCAAAACATTGTTTTTTTGGACCTTCACGGAATTACATGACAGCCAAGTAACGTGGAAGGCATCTATTGATTCATGAATAATTTTACGTATACATCAACCCTTGATTTTTGTTTTATCAAAACACCATGATCTCCATCCATTCATCTTCTTCTCTCTAACCACTATTTTCATTTGTTACCAAAAATTGATTTCCTCCATCAATTAAATTTCGTCGTCCACCACTTTCGCCGAATGGTTTCCACCGCTGCACAATTATCCTCAATATATCTGAAGAAAATATATATACCCTGATATATAACCCTAATATATACATTGTTATATATATACACCCAGATTTTAGATTGATATATACCTGAATTTATACCATGTATATATTTGAAACAGTCACATAAACTACAATCATTAATAATACCCTGATATATACCGTAGTATATATACCTTAATACATATATAAACCTTGTTTATATCATAAAACACCAACCATTAAAAAATTCATGATATGTACTCAGTGTATATAAGTTCTGTTATATAAAAATAATACCCCAAACTAAAAAACAGAACAAAATAGTTCGATAATGGTTACCGGCAACGACTAGGCGTGCGGTATCCGCTGTGACAGTGTAGATGAAGTTGGAGAGTCGGCGGCGAAGCCACAAAAGAGGACGGTGGCGTAAAGCAACAACAGTCTATGGGTACCGGCGACGACGTTGGTGGGTTATCGACGACGAAGGTGACGAATCTCTAGAAAAGAGTTTGAATAAAAAAATTAAAACAAAACTTGAAAATTGGTTTTGAAATTGGTTTTAATGATTTTATAACTATTGAAACCAAATAAATCATTAATTTTCTTAAATATGAAATCAACCGCTCTCACAAACCATATAAAACCAACCAAAACTAAACTATCCAACTCATGCATGCTTTTATATTTAAAGTTCTTCTTGTTAGGGTTTAAAAAATTGACCTTCCCGAATATTTTAAACTATATTTCCCTTTCCAAATAATAAATCTAAAAAAAAAAAAAAAAAAAAAAAAAAATTGATTCTTTTGAAAGGCAATGAAGTATTTTTAAAAGAAGCAAACAAATTAACAACCTGAAAATAGCATCCACTTAGAGTCGTTTTCTATTTTCCATTGAAAAAACTAATACATAAAAAAATTAAAAAATAGGATGACAATTTTTAGTGATGGAATAATGGCCACTTTTGAAAGCTATATGATAATTATTGCTTCTTACCGTAAATATTTATGTTGGTAGTTAATTTGGACCATCTAAATTAAAAAGTATAATACTCATTAAAAATAAATGTAAAACTAAAATACATTGTTCACCATGGAAATAAATATGTTAGGTAATTGAACTAAACCAATGATTTTCTCTTAATTATCATTTCGAATAAAGCTAAACCTGAAAACTTTTTAAAATAAACTAAGTAGCATTGCGTTGGAAAGAATGAGAAGTTATTAAAAATAAATCTTAACCCTTTTTTGTGTTTGGTAAAACAATTTTGCATGTCATTTTGCACAGCTTTCAAAAACTATTATTGGTAGCTTTTAGATTCTCTAACAATCATTTTTTTAACAAATTTTCAAATCTTTTCAAAATTAAAAATTATTTTATATATCTAGTATCTATTTCCCACTCTCAAATCTTATTTTATAATTTTTAAATTAATAAATCAAATGCAAATATTTTTTTAAAAATAATACTTTACTATTTTTTTCTTAAAATAATTTATACAATTTTTTATAATATGTCTATTTTAGTGATTATAGTTAAATTACACTAATTTAATACTTATTTACCAAACACGATAACCAATTTATTTAAGTCTACAACTAAAATTTATCAAACACTAATTTGATTCATCAAACAGCTGATTTTTTTAAAAGCAAAGTTGGAAGCAATTATTTTAAAAGCTACCGCAATCCCAAACGGAGCCCTAATCACTCGAACCTTTAGATCTTTTTTAGTTAACGGTCGTTCAACTTTATACCAATTTCGATATGTTTGGTTTGACATTATTTTTTTTAACAACAATAACAAACAAATCAAAAATTTCACCCGGTAACTCTTTCCAAATTAAGAAAAATAATAATAAAAAAAAACTGCAAAATAATTAGACAAATCAACCATATACGAGCGCTGAAGGCATAAATTAAAAATATGCTTTAAATTAGACAAATTGAGAATACACATTTCTTTTCTTTTAATACTGAGAATACTAATCATAATGGAGCTATTTATGGAAATTTATGTAAATTTAAATGCAATTAATTAATTAGTATTATTTTTACTTCAATACAATTAATTAGTTAACTATTTTTTTTAATGATTAATTCTTATTTTATTTTTTAAGTACATTCTAAATAAATAATTAGTTACCGTGTTAAAAAAAGTTATTAATTAGTAATCTTTAAAAGATGGTTAACCTTTAAAAAAAAATAAAAAAAATAAAAAAAATAATAGAAGATGGTCTTTTTTTTAGTACTAAATAAAAGATAGTTTTTTTTTAGTACATTGAGATGGGTAGATTCGAACCACAAATCTATTGATCGTGAACAATTTTTCACCTAGCATTTTGTCAAATAAAAAAAATCACCATTGTCAATATTTAATATATTCTTAATCTATAATTTTCTTATTCATTTTCCTTGTTAATATATAACTATAACAATATTTAATATTATTCTTAATCTATAATTTTCTTATTCATTTTCCTTGTTAATATATAACTATAAATGTTTAAAGTCTTGTTTAAAATAACTTGTATTTCTTGGGAAAAAAAAAACATATACTACACTTTTATAAGTTTATTTAAAAAGACAACAACTACTACGACAAAAAGTTGTTATCAAAGGATCTCAAATTTTGTTACTAAATTTTTAAGTTTACGTTTATTTAAACTCTATACTCTAAAGTTTTAATAAATCTATTTTTAGTACATAAATCTTTAAACCTCCAAAAAAGTGATCTATTTTAATTTATACTAAACAATTCGTAGTACATCTCTAAATTGTAAACTTTTGTGTTTTTAAGTTCTTTGTTATAAACTATGTTTGTTTTTTTTTTTTTAAAAAAAATATTTAATTAATGCAGGATTAAACCTATGATCTCTTAGTTGAGAGCACAATCATATATCCATTAAGATAGGTTCGGTTTGGCAACTATAAACTAAGTTAATCGAAGCAGATTGGATAACTATTTAATTTTGAAGGTTTGATTTTTTAAAATTAAATTTATAAACATTATTTTTATGGGTGAGTTCTTTTATTTATTTATTTTATTGTTATCAACCTTTTACATATTTACTCTTAAAAAAAACCTTTAGGTGTTTCCAAAGTTTAAATTAAGTTTTGGTTTTTTTTAAAAAAAAATATATGTCTTTGTTTTAAAGAAATTGTGTGGCTAAGGATAAGAAAACAAACATAATTTTCTAAAACTAAAAATAAAAATGATTATCAAACTCGATCTTAATGATTATGTGGTTAAGTTTTGAACGTTTAGATGTTTGGTAAATATTAAACTAATAAAACCAACAATTTTAATTTATTAAAGGTAAAAAATCAGTGGCTATCACTATAGATTTCTATCAGAAATAGACTTCTATCATAGACTACTATCACTACAAAATTCTATAAAAAAAATTGAAATTGAGGTCATGGACTAGTATCAGCATAGACCATACTATTATTTTATCCTAAATTGACATCTGTTACAATTTTTTTTATATTAATTCAAGTTTTTATCCAAAATTTAAAAAATTATTTTTAGAATTTAATTGTTTGAATTCATAATGCATACCAAATCTTTATTAAGTTTAGAATCTGAAAAACATAAAATAGAATTTGTAACCGTTTAAAAAATACATCATAAATATGATAAGAATTGAACTTTTAACTTTTTGGTCAAAGATATAATTACGTGCTTATCTGGGAGATCCAATAATAAATCGACAAAAAACAATTATGGAAAAAATGGTAATAAGTTGGTAATTGAAATTCTCGATCAGATCAAAGTCTGAAAAAACACGTTATGACGCTACATTCCTCCTTCTTCTTCTTCTATATAAGCGGTTTCTATGGTTTGTTCTTCACACTTCACTCTGTTTTCTCTGTGTTTTCCTCTCTTCATTTCAGCCACATTTCTTGGAATTTCAGAAGAAACAAACGCTTAAATGCAGAGCTTCATTCACAAGAGGTTGTTTTCAGGATCCAAATCCTTTTCCGCCTTCCGTTTCTTCTCTCAGGCTGCTCACAACCAAGCTTCTCTTCACAATGACGTCTCCCTTCCTTCTATTCCGCCCTTCGATTACTCCCCTCCGCCCTACAACGGCCCCTCCGCCGATGAGATATTCGCCAAGCGCAAGCAGTTCCTCAACCCTTCAATGTGCTACTTCTACCAGAATCCGGTGAGAATCCTCCTCCCTTCTCTATTGCGTTACATTGATGATATGTTAGGGATTAGAATCGTCCGTTTTGTGATTCGGATTTCGATTGAGTACCGATTCTTTTGAGGATCTAATTTGATTGTTGATGATTTCGTTTTTTTTCCTCAATTTAGGGATTGAGAGAGAAATCCGCCTGATTGTTTTGGACTGTTTGTTTTTTTGATAGTTGCTCTTGGTAGATGGAAAGAAGCAATACTTGTTCGATCAGGAAGGGCGTAGATATCTGGACGCTTTCGGCGGGATCGCGACGGTTTGCTGTGGACACTGTCATCCGGATGTGGTAGACGCGATCCTCAATCAATCTAAGCGCTTACAACACGCCACTACTCTATATCTTAACCAATCCACCTCTGATTTTGCTGAAGCCCTGGCTTCGACGTTGCCGGGAAATCTCAAGGTTCGCAACTTCTTTCTTATTCCTCGCCTAAAATGAAATCAAGTAGAATTACATGAAAAAAGAGATTAGTATTATCGGGTTATGGAGGCCGTTGAAACTATTCATGCCCTTTTAGAGGAAATGAATTCAATTCTTGATGGCCACCTACCTATAAATTAATTTCCTACGAGTTTCGTTGGCAACCAAATGTTGTAGGATCAGACGGTCTGTCAAATTAGTCGAGTTTCGCATAAGCTGACCCGAACACTAAAAAAAAAAAAAAAAGTATTAACGTTGTCACCGTATTTTTTTTTTATTATTATTATTAAAGCATGTTCACCCGTGATTTTGAAATCATTACTCCAAAACTTAACTTTAATCATTATCACTCAAAAAAATTTAACTTTAATCATTCAAAATTAATTTTGCTGGTATGAAAATGACATTAAAGAGGATAAAATCAAACATTATATTGTTTTTTAATGAATAAATGTATGTATACACTGATTTTAGGCATGTTTGAAATTGATTTTGAAATAATTAAAATCATTTTTATCGTTTTCGAAACTTGTTTTTAATCATTCAAAATTAATTTTGGTTGTATAATAATTACATTTAAAAGTGTAAAATCAGACATAAAATTAGTTTTAGATGATTAAAAGTATGTTAGTGATTTCAAATCTCACAACTGTGATTTTAATCCTTTAAAAAATACTCCTAAACATATAAATTTTATGGTGGAAGTCATCCATCAAAATTAATTTTGGGCCATGTAAGATACAAACAAGCTTTTGGATTGTCTTGTTTACAGTTGTAGTTCAATGAATTTTAATGCCAAAAGAAGATCGTATGACTCATACATACGTATTATAAATTGAGCGATAAGATAAATATAATATATGGAATCTTGATATCACCAGTATTTAAAGGAAAGATGATCGGGTTGCTTTTTTACTTACTTAGCTTGTCTTTTCTTTTCTTTTCTATTTTAATGTTACAATTATTGGCTAGATAAGACAAGAGCCATGTGGTTTGGGTCTCATTTGGGTAAGCAAAAAATGAAAAGAAGAACCATTTGGATTTTAGCTTTGAAAAATAAGATGAATATCACTAGGATTGCACTTACTGTAATCATCATCCTTTTTTTTTTGCTCGTCATCTCTAATACCAAACACGATAAATCCTGGATCTATACTTTGTGTTTCTTAAATGATGATTATCCACTATAGTTAAGAAAGTTTAATATTTAAATAATTTTTGGATCTTCTAGATTATCGAGCAACCCAAAGTTTAATTTGATAGGTTATGATAAATTTAATTATATCGATACTTAAACATTGATGGACTTAAAAATTTGTAGAAAGTCCGACAAGTAGAAATCAATAGTATTAATTAGGAGAAATGGATTCAATCATTGGTGGTCACCTACTTAAAAATTAATTTTTTATGGATTTTTTTGGCGGTCAAATGTTGTAGGGTCCGACATCTCCGTGAGATTAGTTGAGTTTCTTGTCACGTAAGATTAGTTGAGCTGGTTCGGATATTCATAGATATTAAAAAAAATATATATATTAACTAAGAAAGAAATTATATTAGAGTGATTCGAAGACCAGACTTTCTATTTCGATATATGTTAAATCATCGATGAACTAAAAAAAAATTTAAGTTAATGTTACTTAGGTGGTCTTCTTCACCAATTCGGGGACGGAAGCCAACGAGCTTGCAATGATGATAGCTAGGCTTTACACTGGATGCCACGACATAATATCGCTAAGGAATGCTTATCATGGAAATGCAGCTGGGACCATGGGGGCCACCGCACAGAGTAACTGGAAGTTCAATGTCATACAGGTATCTGTTCTTCCTCTTTGTTTTTCTAATGTATATTTTTATGAATACCAATTTCTTAAAGATAAGAAATTAATATCTTAACTAGTTGAACTCATATTCGAATTGGTTGGTAACTTGGCAAATCTCACGGTCTTAGACAAAAGTGCTTTTCTTTGTGCTTTACAGCTTTTCGTGCCGCTAGTTTTTAAGTTCTCAGTTGTTCTTTTTTTATATTTCCCCTTTTCGAAAGTTATTGATGTTCCAAATATATATTTATATGATTTGGTGATGATTACGATCGCTTTTTTTTCCTTTAAGAAACAAAGGTGTGGTTCTATACAAAAAGCAGTTTAAACTTATAACTCTTTAAAGAATTTTGTTTTTTTTCCTCCAATATCAATTTTGTCATTATCATCGTGTATTTAGATGCATGCCCACTTTTGTTGTACTCAAACATTGAGAAACTCGTGCATTTGTCGTCTGTGCCTATCTTATCTGTAAGTTTAAGATAACTAGATAAGGCATGGGTTTCTTTTAACCCAACGGATGAACTTCCATAGATATACATTGCAATAAAACACATTTTATTAATTACCGTTGAGCTAGGCTCACTTTGATATTTATCAACATTCCTAATCATGGAAACAGAGCGGAGTTCATCATGCTTTGAACCCAGACCCATATAGAGGTGTGTTTGGTGCAGATGGTGAGAAGTATGCAAAAGATGTGCAAGACTTGATTGATTTTGGAACTTCTGGTCAAGTTGCTGCTTTTATATCTGAAGCAATACAGGTAATATTTCTTACTTCATCAAGTACTTTCAATTGATTGGTCTCTATTCTCCATGAAAAAAACTTTACCATTTCTACTGCACAGGGAGTTGGGGGTATCGTTGAATTAGCCCCTGGTTACTTGCCTGCTGTGTACAACTCCATAAGGAAAGCAGGAGGTATCTGTATTGCCGACGAGGTTCAGTCAGGATTCGCCCGCACTGGGAGCTCCTTCTGGGGATTTGAGTCCCAAGGTGTTGTTCCTGACATGGTGACAATGGCAAAGGTTAATTCTCTCTCAAATTCCTGCATGTTGGGGAGTGATTTGAGTGAAAATAAGTGATTTATGAGTGATTTTATTAAAAGTGATTTTTTATATAATCATTTTAATGTTTGGTTTTATACTTTTAGTTTAGACGTGGTTTCCGTAGAATCAAAATTGATTTTGAATGATTAAGGATATGTTTGTGAGTGACTTTATAATAGTTAAAATCACTTTTGTCATGTTCAAAATCACTCAAAAACATGTTTTTTTTAGTACAACAAATGAGGTATGGATATTTGAACTTCCGACCTCAATGAAGGGTACATGTCAATTACCGTTGAGCTATGCTCACTTTGGCCTCTTCAAAACATGTCTTTACTCATTCTCATTCAAATATTCATTTTGCCCACTCCAACACATGTCTTTAATCATTCAAATTTATTTTTTATGGTATGTAAATCACTTTTAAAAGTATTTGCATATTTTAGAGTGATTTTTGCATATGAGAAAAGTGAATTTAATCATTTCAAAATTATTCTCAAACATACCTTGTCCTGAAGGTATGTTTGGAAGTGATTTTGAATATAAAAAAAAAATGATTTTAATCATTTCAAAATCATTCTCAAACATGCCCTTAACATTTATGATTTAGCTCGACCGGCCCGGGATGAATTAGTTATAATTTCCTTTGTGTTTATATACAGGGCATTGGCAATGGTATTCCCCTCGGTGCAGTGGTGACCACTCCTGAGATAGCAGAGGTTTTGGCTCGTCGAAGTTATTTCAATACTTTTGGTGGAAATCCTGTTTGTACTGCTGCTGGACTTGCTGTTTTGAGAGTGATTGAAAAGGAAAAGCTTCAGGAGAACGCCCATGTGGTTGGCACCTATCTGAAAAATAGACTCAGTGCTTTGAAGGACAAATATGAAAGTAATATATCTCTGAACCTTAACTCTCTCTGTGACAACAGAATATGTTAATTGATGATCAGATGAAGAAAATTTGTTAATTAAACAACTTAAACTAATTAATGGTCTTGATGTAATGTTGGAAGAAGATGGTTTTCAAAACATAAAATTTCTTGGTTGTTTGTTGAAGATTACAATTCCTTTTTTGCATCTGTGCAGTTATTGGAAATGTGAGGGGAAGAGGACTGATGCTAGGTGTTGAACTTGTTACTGATCGTGAGCTGAAAACACCTGCGAAGGCTGAAACTTTGCATCTGATGGAACAGATGAGAGGTTAGTCATACTCCTGAAATAGTGACTTTAGTGAAAATGATTTGTTTATAAGTGATTAATTTTACACTTTTAAACGCGTTTTTCACACCATTAAAATTGATTTTAAATGGTTAGACATGTTTAGGAGTGATTTTGAACCTGACAAAGGTGATTTTAACAATTTCAAAATCACTCCCAGCTATGTTTTTTAACAACAAAATAGTTAGACTACACATGAAAAGATAACATGTTTAGGAAATGTTTAGGAGTGATTTGAAAATAGTTTAAATCATTTGTCACGTTCAAAATCATTTCAGAACATGCCTTCCATCATTCAAGTATACTTTTAAACAGGATTTGCATACCATCAATATTGATTTTGCATGATTAAAAACATGTTTCAGAGTGATTTTGATTCTTTAAACACGACAAAAGTGATTTTAACCATTTCAAAATCACTCTCAAACATGCACTTACTGATTACACGGTTTATTATTCACGGTGAGATTGTTTACAACAGTATTACTAAAACATTTTTCCGCCTTTATCTGTTCAAAGAACCATCATATTTTTCTTCAGTTCCTGCTTATTAATGAAGCTTTACTTTGGAATGTAGAATTGGGAGTACTGGTTGGGAAAGGTGGATACTATGGAAATGTGTTCAGAATTACTCCTCCCCTCTGCTTCACCAAGGAAGATGCAGGTATGTTTTTTTATTTTTTCCTGATGCACTGTGATTCACTCACACTTAAACAAATGTGCACGTAAGTTGACTCGAACACTCACGAATATAAAAAAAAAAAATTAAACAAAGGTTGAGCTCTGATTATGATTTTTTTGGTTACAGATTTCCTTGTGGATGCAATGGATTACTCAATCTCTAAGATGTGAAATTTGAGAAGGAAGCATGAATAAGCAGGCAATTTTATCTGGTGATGACTGATGATATCATTAAACACAGGGCAACTAGATTCTTATAGTATATCTCTATTTGTTTGTTATCAAGGTTGTGTTATATGAAGTATTAATATATAAATTTGTGTAAATTTGTACTTGGTTACCTTGGCGAATATGAGTCAACACCTCGTTGTCTCTTCGCTTCAAATGTCATGTCTCTCTTTTATCTCACTCTTTGTTGTTTCACTCTTTGATATATGTCTCAAAACTCATTGGCAAAACTCTGAAACAAACATGTCCTTAGTGTTTTTACAATGGAATGAAGTGTAGACCTTACTTGGATCATATATAGTTTTATTGTTCCATTTACCTTTCCTTTCGTCAATCATGATAGCACATTTTTAAGTTGGTTGTCATCGTGTGTGGACTCTCTTCAATCTATTTAGGGTTTGTTTAGGAGAAATCTCAATAATTATAATGAATTCAATTCCAATGAAAATCTTGTAATCGTAATCGAATTCTTTTTTATGGTGTTTACTCCTTCCCTCGTCCAATCGCAATTGGATATCCATTGATTGTGTTTACTTATATGTAATCAGTTATCTGGTTGTTTACGATAATGTTCTTTTTTAATATTAAACAAATCTACCAAACTGAGCAATCACGCTCAAATTAATTTCTCGACGACCCTCTTTCTCCATCCCATTTTGAAACAGAGCAAACCCCTTCGCCTACCTCCTTAGTCTTCGACGGTCTGTCTCGTCCGGTTCGCAAGCTAAATCGTTTGTCCAATATTCGATCATGTTCATCAATTGCAACACATAGTAAGGTATTCCACTAATCTTTGTTGATCTTTAAGTGAATCTCATAGGTGTTCGTGTAGCAGATTTCAAAATTGTAGTGTAAATGACACCTGAATGGACATGTGACGTGTTAACGTGATCTTCAAATATATCTAGTAACATAATTGGTATTGGGAAGTGTTCAAAATGTCAATTAGCCGAATTTGAGACAGTCTGAACATCTTAGCTCCGTAATGAGATGTGATTATGGAGATGGAAACGAAGGATCACCAATCTCCCGTATTTAAACGAAGGATCACTTCTCAAATCTTTGATACTCATAAACCTCAGTCGTCGTATTAAATCGTCGTCCTCATCTTCCAAATGTTGTAGATATGACATCAAATGATGTGTAATCATTAACAATTAGGTGTGTGCATCCATCCCTGCATGAAAAACAGGTTCATGTAACTATTCGAGTAGTTAATCGAGTTTGTAGTTAGTGTGATCACTTGTCTGACATCTCGCGTGAATCCGGATCATTAGTCTAGTAATAGATAATGTGGATCTAGTAACGGATCTTAGAATAAATTGTATTATTAATCTTGGTGAAAAAGGGTACGTGAAAGAGAAATAAATGGTAGAATCTGCATGTCAAAAAATAAATGGTAGAATCTAGAAAGTATGATGTAAAAATGCATTGATTAGTGGGATTTCAAAGTGGGTCATGAACAATAATTAAGGGGAAAATGTGGGTCCCACGTAATAATCAATGGTCATTGATCACCTATTTTGAGATAATCAAAACCGTAATCCGATTGTTTGATTACGGGTGGTTCCCACAGCTCATTACAATTGCGAAATTTGGTAAACGACTTCAAACGTATTGTTTTATATCACGTCAAGAAGTAGGGGATTGCAATTGTATGCAAGTAAACGCGCAGGGGATTGCAATTGTATGCAAGTAAACGCGCCCTTAGTGTTTTGTATGTAGTAAACGCGCCCTTAGTGTTTTGTATGTTTTCCTTGGACTTTTTTTTAATACACTTAATTAATGATTGGACTTTTTTTTTTTTTTTGAGTACATTGGAGTGGGGGATTCGAACCACACACCTCTTGGTCGTCAAAACATACATATGCCCGCTGAGTCATGCTCGTTTTAGCCCGAATGATTGGATCTTGAAGCATGATAATGGATGTCTTTTAATTTGATTCATAAAAAAAACAAAAATAAAAAGACTTATTAAATCTGAGTGTATTTAATTTGATTTAATTGAGTGATTCATAATTACTAATTAGACAGCACACCAAGAAAAATAGTAATAAAAAAAAAATTATTAAATCTGAGTGTATTTAATTTGATTTAATTGAGTGATTCATAATTACTAATTAGACAGCACACCAAAAAAAATAGTAATAAAAAAAAAAATTAAATACACAACCTCATAGCCCCACCAAATTCCTTGTCTTATTATAAAAGTATTGATTGTCTCATATTCCATATTTTTCTTACTTCTATTGTCGGCCTAAAATTTAAATTTTGTTGAAGATATAAAATAAGTTAAATTACAATTCATAAACTTAAAAAAAATATTTTCTAATATATTCTAAACTTTCAATTTTGTATCTAATAATTACCTGAAATATATTAAAAAATATTAAAAAAAAAAAATTTATATTTAATAGATTCATAAATTTTAAAAAATATAGAATATATCAATACAAAATTAAAAATTTAAAGATCTAATAGACAATTTGAAGTTCAAGTAACCTAATAAAAATAAAAAATGATCCGTTGCAAAAAAAAAAATAAAAAATGAATGGTTTAGAATCTATTAGTCACATTTTAAAAGTTCAAAAATTTATTCAATACAAAATTGAAAATTCATAAACTTGTTAAACATTTTTTATTTTTGAAATTCAAGAATCAAATAGACCCAAATTAAAAAGTTCAAAACTAAACGTGGAATTTAACCTATAAAATATTTAAATGAATTAAAAAATTTGCAAAGAAGTGACAATTGAATAGTATTTCATGAACTTCGATCATAAGAGGAGAGTACAAAAGGAAAAAGATGGTTGCATGCACTTCAATTGATCTCTCAGGTGCAAAAAGTTAGCCACACTTCTTTGCAAATTTTTTAATTCATTTAATTATTTTAAGTATTTCATGAACTTCTACTTTCTTAGATTATAATTAATCTTTCAACTTTTAAAATATTCTATTTTTATAAATATATTTAATTACTGCGAGAATTGAACTCATGACCTAGGAGGTCAAAGACACAATCTTATGTCAATTGAACAATGCTCAATTTGACAAAAAATTGGGTGGTAATAATGCATTTAAATTCATGTCTCGTGCCTGCTTTTTTTAGCATAGGTGCAGGTTTTAAATCATTCTTGCCCCAAGCATGCGTGACATGATCAATCAACTCTCACTCTGAGCTATGTAGGTGATGCGCTCACTCACCCGTTATACCAAGTGATTGTTTGATAATTTTTTAAAAAATTTGCCTTAGGGCAGAATCGAACCCACACTCTCTAGAATTTTGTGTTTTTTTATAAGTACTTGAACTTTAAAAAGTGGTTAATATGTCCCTTGATTTTTTTTAATTTTTTTTTTTTTTATTACAAGGTAGTATGTCCCTTAATTTGTGTCAAATAGTTTTTTTTAATGTATATTAATAGATTCACTCGATATAAAGTTGAAAAAGTTTATAATTCTAGTCCAGTAATTAAATTTATGTCTAATAATTCTGCTAATTAGAAATGTTAAAAAATTATTAAATACTTTTTAAATTTCATAAATCTATTCAACATAAATATGATGTTTAGAGACTAATCTTAATTATAGTTTAACCATAATCAATATATATAATTTAATCAACCCATTTAAATTTAAAAAAAAAAAAATCCCTAAATACATAACAAAGCTCATTAACATTTTCTAAAACAATATCTAATACCCATAAAATAATCCCCGTTCAACTTTTAAATGTTTTTTTTAGTCCGTTGTCTTTAAATAAAATGAGAAATTTACAAAAATAGAGTATTTTTTTTAACTCATATTTTCATAAAGGGTCTATAAATTGGTTTATCATATATATAGTATTTATTGTATTATTTAATTAATTTATTTTAATTTAATTTTACTAATTTATCATTCATTTAAATTCCAAAAATATTATTTTTTATTTTTTTTATTTTAAAATATTAATTACGCGTGATTTTACTAGATGAATTATCAATTATCATTAATTAAATTTTATTTTGTATCACATTTATTAAAAGAATCAATTTATTCTATTCTTTTATAAATTTTTCTTTTCTCTATAACCAATCTAATTCTCTTATTGCTATCTTAACTCCGTCGCCACCCAATATCGCCATCGCCGGTGTTGTCGTCACCCGAATCGCCTCCACTCATATTTTTTATATTTATTTGTTTATTAATATATATATATTATTAACTCCGCCGGTGTTGTCGTCACCCGAATCGCCTCCACTCATATTTTTTATATTTATTCATTATATATATATATATATATATATCATCTATATTATCTAAATAATAACGTGTAATATAGTACATCATATATACAGCAAGTTGTTTATGCACGTTTTTTGTTTATATGTATTTATTATAATATATACAAGGTATATATATTTATCATTTATGTACAACAAGTTGTTTATGCATGTTTTTTGTTTATATGTATTGATTACATAATATATACTAGGTATATAGTACATGATATATACCAGGTATAATATATATCAGGCGAAGACTTACCAACGTAATTAGTTTCGACGGCAAACGACGTTGAAAAAAAAATGCGACAAAAACTTACCAGAGATGAACAAACACGACAGTGTCAGAATTCCAGTTGTTAAATGGCAGCGAAACGACACAAACACAACGATGTCAGAAGTTTAAGTGGTTAAACTGTGACGAAACAACACAAACACAACGATGTCAGAAGTTTAGGTGGTTAAACTGTGACGAAACAACACAAACACTACGACAGAAAGATAGAAAGCTTGAATCATTTGAAAATCAAAGAGGAAGTAGAGAAGCAGCTAAAGGCAGGCGGAAAACGAATCGACATCTCGATGTGAGTTCAAATAAAGGATTTCAAAAACTTGAAACAACAGAAAGCTTCAATCTTGAACAAGTGAATTTTGAAAAGTTGAAACGGTAGATATGATTCCATTAAAAAAAAAAAAAAACTTGAATAATTTTAATAATTAATTCCAAATGAGTCAAATCAATGGTTATTACTTCTTTTTACCTATTTTATTTATTTTTTTTTTTTTGAAGAAAAAAAAAGTAAAATACTTTATATAGGAATAAAATAATAAAACTACTATTATCTTAAACATTTTTTAAATATTTTATATCTTATTCATCCATTAGTGTTCGGGCCTATAAAAAATTCATTTTGATTGTTGATGCATCATTTTGTTACCTAATATTTATTTATTCAATATTTTTTTGAGTGGTGGCATAAACTGCAATTAAACTCAAAATAATGACAAATATAACAAAATTTAAAATATTTTTTAAATATGACAAAAAATCAATAACTATCATAAAAAAAACTGATCTTAGTGATAGAAATTTTTATATTTGTAATTTTTTTAATTCCTTATTTTCTTTTTCTTTTTTAATTTAGCTTTAGGGTATGATTTCAACTTCGGATCTCTCGCGGACATATTTTATATTTATTTGATGAGTTTAATCACCACACTTAATGCTCATTGAGAGTGAGAAATTCGAACCACGGATCTCTTGGTCATCAAGACATAGAGTAATGCTCGCTTTGGCTTAATGCATTCCTAAATGTCAGCTGAGTCAGACTCTCGTTGGCTGAATGCATTCTTATCTATTTGTTAAAATTAAAAGAAAAATTGAAGTAAAAAAAAAAAAAAAAAAAAAAAAAAAATTTGTAAAATTGGCATGGAGCAAATCTAAAAATGTGTTTTTTTGAAATGTATGTTAGAGGCAGCAGTTGAATTAAAGAAGCCAAACATTATTACGAAAAATAGTGAAAATGAAAATGAAATTAGTTCATCTTCAAAAACTAAAATCGATTCCATCAGATTTACAAACAAACATCATTTGAATGAAATTAAAACGAACCGCCGATGATGAATCAACGATATTGACGAACAATCATCAACAACGTTGGAGTGTTCCAATCGTCGGAAACCTCGACGGGGGGTCGGAAAAGCCAGCGGGAAAAACTGATGGCGGAGGCGGAGGCGGCGACGACGGCGATGAGATCGGCGACCAAGACGGAAACGTCACGGAAGACGAGAGAGGTCTTTCTGAGAGCCACACAGATCAATATTGGGATCGTATTCCCAAATCTCCAACACCACATTTCGCGCTTTCTTCTCTCTCTCTGTCTCTCTCTGTGGTTTTTAACTTTTCAAGTTACGACACCGTTCTCTAATTACTACTCTACCCTTCCCCACTAATAAATCCAAATTCTCAAAGGATCTATTTGCAAACCTAATATTAATGAGCCAAATTTTCTTAAATCATCTAATCCTCGGATGTCGATTTAAGGTATGGTTTGGAGACAACCTAAGTACTTAGGTTGAAGAGGGTGTAGAGTCTCGTGTGATATCTCGTATATGACATATAGATCGAGTAGTCATAAGTGCACGACTTGGTAATAAGTTTTTAAATAAAGGAACACATAATTGGAGGTTGGGGATTCGAACATCTCAATTACACATGTATTATCTAGGTGATGCACTCACCTGTTGCACTCAGACTTTTTTTTTAGTACATTGGGGTGGGGGATTCGAACCACAGATCCACTCTTGGTCATCAAGACATACATATGTTAGCTGAGTCATGCTTGTTTTGGCCAAACATTCTCAGACTTTTTAAAATTAATTATGGCAAAAATCAATTTATACTCCTAAACTTTAGAGATTGTAAAAATTAAAACTTTAAACTAATGATTGCATCAATTACTTTCGAAGTTGTAAAAATTAAAACCTTAAACTAATGATTGCATCAATTTAAACTCTGAACTTTTAGAGGTGTATCAATTTACACTTTTTGTTAGGATTTTATTTTAAAAACGTTAATTTAAACTCGTGGAGACATATAATTTTAGCAATTAAACCCCTAAACTTTCATAAGTGAATCGATTGTATGAAATTTTAAGGGTTTAATTGATAAATTATTAGTCTCTACACGTGTGAAAACTAACATTTTTCTATGGGAGAGTGTAATTGATACACTTATGAAAGTTCAGAGTTTAAATTGATACAATCATTAGTTTAAGGTTTTAATTTATACTATCTCTAAAGTTTAAGGGTATAAATTGATTTTTACCCAATTAATTAAATGATAATAATTACTAGGTGAAATATAATCATTTAATATCAATATTTTTCCTTATATATAAGGATTTAAAATCATCGAAAATTTCTAAATAATTTTGAATATAATAATTAGGATCAAATACATGGTTTCTAACATACATAAAGCACATACAAACCCTAGTGTAATAATAGCATATAAGGAAAAAAAAATGGAAGGAAAGAAAGAAGTAAATAGTAAAGAACAATTACGGCATTATTGTAATTTCAACCAAGCATACAATATTTAATTTAATTGTCGTCTGTCTGCATTAAGGAATGAAGACATTATGACCTCATCCTCTAATAAAAAAACATATACTAAGAAATGTTTTTGTTTTCCATTTGAATTCTCTCTCTGAAAATGTCGACATTCTCATTCAATGATTAATTGTTTTTTTTGTTCTCTTTACCCTAAAACCCTATAGGCTATTGGTTTTCTAACTTGAAAATAACGTGGAGCTTTACATATTATACTTTCCCTTTAAAGGTACATACAATAATGAAAATTAATGACTAAAAAATATGTTGACAATTTAAGTAAAGTGAATATACTTCAACTCGTTTAAAATTTGTGTCAACGTAAGCATAGCTCAACTAATATTGTATTTTCGAACGAAAGGTTAGAGAGGTTCGAATCTCCCACTTCATATATTGTCAACAAAGAAAAAATTAACACAGAATATGTATCATCGATCAAGAAATCTGAATCCCCTACTCTAGATATTGTCTAAAAAAATCTCAATATTTGAATATTTTTTCAATTTCATCTCTAGCCTTTTAAAATAAATCCTCCACAACATAACTCAACTAGGGTTGGCCACGAGGTGGGGCGAAGACCCCCATCCTTACTCCTTAGAATTTTTAACAATTTCTCCACCTCATTCCTCGTTTCGGAGAGTTGGGGTTAGGAAATCTCGATTCGTTTAGGGATCGGGTCCTGCTGGATCCATCCTCACCTAAAACAAATTGTCACTATTTTATTATATACAATATATTAATAATAATAATAATAATAATAATAAATATATTGTTATATACAATTTAAAAATATAAAAATATAAATGGGGCAAGTTTGAGGTCGCCTCCCCATCTTCGACCAGGGACTCAAAATGGATCTTCGGTTTTCCCTCATATCGGGTGGTCAAACCGTGGATTTTCCAACCTTGCAGATAATTTAGTTATCCATCGGCTCAACTATTTAAGGTATATACTCTCAACTAAAAGGTCAGACGTTCGAATCTTCACCCCTACATGTTGTTGAACTAAAAAATAAAATGTTTCTAACAAACCTTTGAACTTAAAAATGGCATAATAGATCCTTCAAGTTTGTCAAACCGAGCATAGTTTAATTGGTATAAAATTGTGTCATTGACTAAGAGGTCAGAGGTTAAATTCGTCAAAATAAGCATAACTCAACGATAATTAAGATGTACTCCCTCCCTTAATGTTGGAGGTTCAAATCTTTTATACTCCATTTGTTGTACTAAAAACTTAATTTTAAAATTCACATACTTATTAAATAGAAATTTGAAATTCTAGTTAATAGATACAAAATTTAATTTTATGTCTAAGAGATCTATGAGCTTTTAAAAATGTCAAATAATATGTCATGTACCTATTAAATACAAAATTGAAAGTTCAAAGACTCATTGCACTTTTAAAGTTTAGAGCTCTATTAGATACGAAATTGAAAGTTTAAGGATCTTCTAGACATTCGGTAAAGTTCAATGACCTATATTAAACATGAACATGAAATGATTTGTTTTTTTTTTTTTTTTTTTTTTAAATTGAGTTGGTTTTCTTATCATTTCATTACAATAGTTTTTATCTTTTCTTTAATATTAAGAAAACATTAAAAAAAATTAGTCAAACTCTTAAAACAAAAATTACTTTTTAAAAACTTTTTTTTTTAGTTCATCCATTCCAAGTTGTGGTCTAGGGAGTGTATTCTATAGTGATGGTCTAGGTGTTTTCACTCCCCACTCTCCACCATAACAAAATGTTTTTAAAAATTTGCCTTGATTTTTTAAAATATGAGTAGAAAAAATATGATTAGAAAGTAAATAACAAAAAAAAAAAAAAAGGAAGTATTGTTTATTTGTTTATAAGTTTGATTTTCATAAATTACCAAAAATCAAAAATCAAATGATATCAAAAAGGACTTTTTTTAAGGACAAAATTTATGCTTTGACATACACGTAGTAATTTACCCAAAAGTGCTTGATGTTATATAGAAAATTAACCTATTGAATTAGTATATTAATGATTGAAAAAATCAGAAAATTGCTAGTTTGAATCTATGAGTGTGTTATGAGTGTGTTTGGATTGACTGAAAAAAAAAAAAATAAATAATGCATTTTCAAAAAATACATTTTTTTTAAAAAAAAAAAATTCTAGAAAAGTTTATAATTAAAACATTCATATGTTTGGTTACCTTTTTTTCAAAAATATTTTTATTTACAAGTGTTTGGTTTGTTCTACATAGTCCTCATGTCAAATTACTAGAAAAAATAATTATTAATAAAGGCCGATGAAGGGATGGGTGAGAAGAGAGAAAAAAGTTTTATTTAATTATTATAATAATAATTTTTTTTTTATTATTTTAATTTTAAAAATTGGCACGTGAGCTCCGTTAACTATTTAACGAATTCTGTCATCCGAGGGACTAAAATCGACCATTTTCTAAATGTTGGGACTTGATTATTTAATTTTCAAACCTAAGAACTAAAGTGACACAAATAACACCCGGGACCAAAAATATATTTTACCCTAGCTTAATTTATGGATGTAAGTTGGAACATATTTCTATTGATAAGAATCTGGAATGTCACATATTGTGAGAAAACATAAAACTTATGTATGGATAAAAATCAACCACCTTGTCAAACCGAGCACATTAATTAAATAAATTTTAAAAAAATCAAATTTCTATCTGAACCTAATGAAAGGATAGTTTGAAAATAAAAATTTTGAAAAAATAAGAGCATAATTAAACTACCTTGAAGTTCATGGGCATAATTTAAACCTTCACATCTGAAACTTACTTTAAAATTCATGAGTATGGTGTATAATTTAATCAATTCATGAATCTACACTTTTTTATTTTTTTTAAATATTTATTGTAGGGTGTAAAATGTTTGGGTTTAAGTCAAATTTTAGCCAAAATCGTATCTTCTACAAACGAATCGACAAAATCCACAACAAAAAAAACACTCAAAATTAAGGTGAACAGACCAAAACCTGAAGACTTATGCAAACAAGAGCATAGCTCAACGTATGGTCGTGAAGATTTATAAATTGATTCTTACTCTTTTTTTTTTTTATGCTTCATAAAATAACAAACGGTTTCGGTTAAGACCTATTTTTTCTTTTTTTCTTTTTGAAAAATTCATATACCATCAATTAAAAGGTTAGAGATTCGAATTTTCAATTTTATCATATTGTTCATTTTATCAGC
Organism: Herpetospermum pedunculosum; assembly: GCA_028017165.1. NCBI lineage: Eukaryota > Viridiplantae > Streptophyta > Magnoliopsida > Cucurbitales > Cucurbitaceae > Herpetospermum > Herpetospermum pedunculosum. The sequence goes on from CM051525.1 coordinate 60,800,201, forward strand.
GAGGAATTATGGAAAACATCATTTTGACAACTCTTTATTTCATAAATATACAAGCTAAAAATATTAGGGTTTTAATTTCACTTAGTTTTTTACATTTTTTTAATTTCAGAAGTACTCTTTAATTTTAGAAAAACTCAACAATAATTCAGATTATTTGTGTTTTATATTTTTCATGCATTTTTCATGTTTAGACTAGTATATAATGTATACTCATTTTTGTATTAATTAAAATTTGAAATAATTATATTGATTTTATATTTATTAAATTTGATGTTGTATTTTTTTCTTTATTTATATTTTGACGTGAGAGTTAATTTTTTTTGACGAACATATTTGAACCTTTCAAAATATTTGAAGTTTTTTTTTAATATACTACATTTATTTATTTATTTATATATATATATATATATATATATAAATATATGCGGTTGGTTGCACAAATAGCAATCACGTCCAAAATAATTGTAAATTTAACAAAGTTTAAAACCTTTTGCAAATATAGCAAAAAAATCAATGGCTATGACTGATAGACTTTATGACTATTACTGATAGACTTCTATCACTGACAAAATTCTATTAAAAAAACTATCATCAGTGATAGAAATTGTTATATCCGCAAATTTTTTAAAAAAATGCTATATTTTTTTTATTATTTTACTCTAAATTGACATCGGTTACAATTTTCATATATATATATATATATATATTTAACGTATATACTGACTTTTTTTATTTTGAATTTTATATCTCATATTATTAAATCTACATTTATAAAAATATAAACATTGAACGATGAAACAAAAAATATATATACCTCATATTATTAAATATGCATCACGCTTATAAATATAAACATGGAATTAAACAATAATATATATCGCGTATTATTAAGTATCACGAAACAAATATATAAAAAACAAGTTACAACATATGAAGCTTTTATTGTAAAATCATTGCAGGGAAATGGGAAAAAATAAGGAGGAAAAATAAGGAAAGAAGAAAAATTATTTTTTTCTCTCTTCCTCACGTCGTCATCCGAGTGTACATGGGTTGGATGGTTTTTCAACCCAACCCGAAAATTTCGGGTTGGTGGATTTCTAATTCAACCCTTAAATTTTCGAATGGGTTAATAAGAAGAATGTCTACACAAAAATACGGATAATGGAATTTGTCTAAATTTGAGTTTACATTGTAATGTATGGCTAGAGTGTTTTTAGGAGTAAATATCTGTGTGTATAATCTCTATTACACCCTTTGAACATGTTTTTTTTTCACAATATTATATTGGTAAAATTTGTTTATTTATTTTAATGGATTAATTAGTTTGTTTAGTTTATTTAATGAGGTGGCTTAAGTGCACGTTAAGATAGACGGTTGTTTTTTCCGTTTACTTTTGTATCCCATTATGCATCTTTGGTTGGCCGTAGGGTAGATCCCACGCACACAAGGGGAGGGCCGGGAGCACACTCGTCGGGCATATATTACGTGGGGGGTTATACCTGTACCTGCCGGGGGTAAGGAGGAGGTCCATTTTTGGTTGTTATTAATTTCCGGAAATTGTGGATCTCCACATACACCAGTCAAAATTCATTTTTTGTCACAACTAATCCGCCCACAACTACTTAAAGGTTTCAAATTGTCTGGTTGCATTCTTTCTTTAATATTTGCGTATTGCAGAACCCAATTAAGACCACCATCGAGGGAAAATAATCCAACCATCCTTTTCCAGTCACTCTGCAAAACTCGAAAAACCCTCAACCACACAACAACCATCCATGTCGTCCCTTCATATTTTTATACGGTTATTTTATAAATACCCTATTCCACAAACAAATACGAAGTTGTTATATTTAACAACGTGTACATCCCCAATAACCGTCTTTTTTTAAAAAAATTGGAGAACAACCGAATCGCTTAAAAAAAGGAATCACCGACTATTTTTTAGTTTTTTTGAAATGTTGGAGTTTCCTTTGGTTTTAATAAACGAAATCATATGTTAAACTAAACAAAACATCTACACCTTCCTAAACTTCAAACCCTAGAATACTAACCTACTAACGGAAATCAGGTAGCCCTACAGTAGCATTACAATGAAACTCGTTCGTTGGTAAACACATGGAGGGAAAAAAATGCGAGAGAGGGGAATGCTTACCAAGTAGGTTATGGAGGAACGACTTTGCGAGAGAGGAATGCCGAGTTTAGGTCGGACGTACTCGCCTAATGCGTCGGTGGTTCAGTTGCTCTCAGGGTTTTCGTAGGGGCGTTTCGTTTGCCTACGCTTCTGATTTTTGAAGAATGGAGTTCACGATTCGGCGTTGGCGATCTTTGAAGAAGGCGTCCGTGGTTGAGGTAGCGTGTTCCCAGATTGCCGATTTTTCATCTACCCATAAATGAATGGAGTAACCGCGTGTTCATAAATGAATTTCCATCTATCCATAAAACACATCATTCCCATTATTGGGAAGCGATACCTTTTTTTAAAAAAAAACAATCACCTGTTGTTGGCTTCCTTTATTATTGAGTAATACTCCGAACTTCCAAACTCATTTCCACCCCCTTGTTATTGGGTGTGCACGGACGCACACACCCCCACTGTCAATGATATTTTTTACTGTCTGCAGCTGCACAAACGGAAAATTTCGCCCCAGCATTACTTTGTGTGCAATCACACACACACAAACGGAAAATTCCGCCCCTAACTATAGGTATATACAGCTCTTTGTGGGTATTCTTTTTCCTTGGTATGCAAACATTCACACACCGCCCACTGATGGATGCAATCTGCCTGTATTACTTACTCCAGTATATAGGCTCATTTTCATTTTTAACGTTATTTACACTATTGGGGGTGGGGTATACCCATATATGTAAATTTGGATAGGTTTCATCCCTCTGCCTGTATTACTTACTCCAGTATATAGGCTCATTTTCATTTTTAACGTTATTTACACTATTGAGGGTGGGGTATACCCATGTATGCAAATTTGGATAAGTTTCATCCCTCTGGTTTTTAACGGCTTCTCTCTACTTAATTAACCCTCTCTGTTAAATCCACGTCAAACTCTGTTTTCTCTCTCTTCCTAAACTTTGATATTTTAAAATATTCTATTTTTAATTGTCAAAATTAGTAGCAATTGACAAAGGGTAAACAAGTCAATTTGGTTCTAAAATCTCATACTAAATTTAGGATTTAGACATAATTCAAAAGAAAAAAGTGATTGGCCATTTTTCATGTTGGGTGGCTTAATTGTAGACATTCCTCTGGTTTCCCCATTTTCGAATTGGGTTGAATTGGGTTATCGGGTTAGTGTTTTTTATAAAAAAAAAAAAAAAAAAAAATTTAAAATATGTTCTTTTTAATTACCTTTATTTTTCCTAAAAAGAAAAAATGAGTAGGCCAAATTAAAAAAAAAAAATCGTTTCGTTCTCGATGGATCACCCTGACACATGACGCGAAAGAGAGTATTTGGATTGGGTTTATGGATGGAACAAGTCAATTTCTTTTTATCCATTCTACTTACTATATAGCTTAAAGGAAGAGGACGAAATCATCTGGCGTTTTGACAAAAATGACATTTTCTCCATCAGGAGTGCTTACAAACTTGGGGTTCAAGTACTCGAATCGTTACTGTAATCCAAAAAAAAAAAACTAACTACAAAGCTTCTAAAGATCATCTAACCTAATACTCATGTAATTTCAAAGTTGCAAATAAAATTAACAACATGAAGACGAAATAATACTCCTGTAATTTCAAAGTTGCAAAATAAAATTAAGAACAACATGAAGATGAAATATTGAGTAAACATAAACTAAAAATGTAATGAAATAGAGAGAGCTTTAATTATCTGTTATTGAAATTAAGATTGTTAGGAGATATAATATACAACGGCGAGCGACGAGGTGGAGATCTACGGTGACGACGACGTCGAGGCGAGGGCAACGGAGACGGCTGCAAGAAGGAGAGGTAGGTGAGGGCGATGGAGGCAATGAGGAGAGAGAGACGAGAGAGAGAGGCGATGAGAGACTGATAGGGAGAGAGACAAGAGAGAGGAAGGGGAAGCTGAGGTGCGAGGCGGCTGACTTAATTTTGAGATAATAGGCGAAGAATTACCTAATTTTCATTGTAATTATATATATATATAATTAATATATGTAATTCGGTTCGGTTCGGGTTGAACCGAGCCAAAATTGGTTCAACCCGCGAACCGACCCAAAAATCTGGGTTGGTTCGGGTTGCGGGTTTTTTATACACCCCTAATCGTTTCAACATTGTAGTTAGAGTATCCCGTGAAATCACTAACCGAAATCACTGTCGTTCCAAAGTTGCAGTCAAAAGTTGTGGTGGAAAAAACTAACTATCGCCGTCAAAATCATCTATCGTCGGCATCGTTCCAACGTCGCACTCAGAAACGTTGTGAACTCACCAACCGAATTGTGGTGGGAAAAAAATCACCGTTGTCGTCGTTGTTCGAATAAAAATCGATGTCGTCCCCATTCCAACCTGCACACATAGTCGTCGTAGAAAAACCCCAATGTCGTCGTCGTTCTAACGCGTCATTAGTCGTTTAACCTCTAGAGATTTTGCGATTATGAAAAAAACAAGAATGAAGGTATAGCTTTTGTAACAACCTGACATTTGTGTAATTTGACAATCACTAGGACATTCCGTTTGGACAGGGTCGGTAATAATGACCCATATTAGATGTTTCAGACCATTTTAAGAGGTAACAGGAAGAATGTCTAAAGAGGGGGAGTGCAACGTGAAAAATGTCCAAACCATTTTTTTTTTTGGAAAAATGTCTAAAAACTAAATTTACTAAGTAAACTTACCCACTGAGTGGACAAAAATACCCTTCTATCATATTCTACAATTTAACGATTAAATGAAATAATGCTTTAAAATAGGGAACGGTTAGGATGAGAGAGAGAAGGGTAATGGATGTCAAAATAACAGAAACGTTAAAATAAAGAAATTGACAACTACAGTTAAAGGGGAACAATGAAAAATGGCATTTGACGGGCATTGTATACTTGCGGATATACTTTTTGTACCCTCACGTCTAGGTCCACCGAGGTTGTATATATGCTTGTATACAGTTCATTAATACTCATCCCAACTTTTGGCTTTTGGGTACTCAGCAAATGTCGAATCTAGCTCAAAATTCATTGTTGGACAGTAAGCAAATACGTCAAAATCTCACAAATTTAGCGTTGGACGGAGTGAGTGGTGACTTTCAAAGTTGAATAGAGCGATTGTAAATTAACAAAAATTGAAATCGAAAGGCTTGCGGGTTAAAATCGATGTTCAACCAGCCAAGACGAGATATCGTCGGAGGAGGAGAAGACTTACACGCTGCCACGTCGCACCCTCGCTGGAGATGCAACCAAAAGAAGTCGTTTGTTGGACATGGGTGCGTTGTCGGAGATGAGATCGGAGAGGAAGGGAGGCGTGAGGTGGTGGTGATTGGAGAAGGAGTCATGAGTTGAGAGAGGGAGCGACTGAATGAAGAAAAAACGTGAGGAAAAGAGAGAAGAAAGAATAGGGGTTTGTTTCTAATATTTAATTTTTAAAACATTTTTTTTTCTCTTAGTTTAGTTTCTTCCTACAAACTTGAATGAATAATTCAATGAAGGATTTAAATTTTAAAATATTGATTCTTCAAATTCCACCCCATTTAATTAATTAAATGTTGTGATTAGGGTAGGGTTAGAGATTTAGATTTACGGATTTTATTTTAAATTTCGAAAATAACAACAATTCGTTTTTTTAGGAATTTTTTTTTTAATCTGTCAACATTTGAAACCCCTCGATTATAGGGCCCATTTATTTTTTTTTTCTCGATTTAGTTGTAAGGTGTGTTCTTGTATATACAAGGTGTGTCCTTGACTATGAGGTCATGGGTTCAATCCTCGCATTAATTAAATATCGTTGCAAAAAAAAAAAGGTGTGTCCTTGTACATACAACAACAAAATTTGAAACCCCCGATTATAAGACCCATTTATTTATTTGTCACCGGAGACGAGTGTTTACGGCAAACGGGTAGTCGAAGCTGCATTGGTCGGTCAGCGTGTTCGAGCGGAGCAATCGCCAGAAGACGACGACATATGAGGAGGAGAAGCTGAAATGAGGGGCGATTGAGAGGTTGCCGACCTATGATAGGGGTGAGAAAGAGGATGCTGAAGCACATGAGCAACGACAGAAAGATTGTTCATAAAGAAGTTGAAGTCCCAATTTTTTTTTTATTTATTACAAATCTAGAACCAACAATCAGTATGCGTATATATGTGTCTACATCTCAACACATGCAGGACGGCCACTGAAAGTATATACACGCAGGACTCAACCTGCACTTAACGGGAAGACGAGAAGTTAACACCACTTGCATTCGAGTTAAAAAATGAGACAATTTTCATTTTAATTTTTTTTTTTTTTTTTTGTAAAGGTATTTAATTAATGCGGGATTGAACTCATGAATTCTTAGTCAATAGCACAATCTTATGACAATTGAGTTAGGTTTAGTTTGACATTTTTAAATTATTTATTCTAGGCGTTCCACTTAATTTCCCTCATTTTAATGACTATTGGGCCATCGTTATCTCGTTCTTTCCCAGCCCAAAAGGCCCATCAAAATTACGTGGATAGGCCCATTAAGTTCCTTAAAAAACAATCACAGGCCCATCAAAATCTCTCTATATCGAACAAAACAAACACACCGGATGCCAGCAAGAGTAAAGAAGACAGACCAATAATTAAGCTGCACGATCCCAATACAGCTATTGGTTGGCTGTCACGCATAAATCCACGTGATTTCTGATAACTTTTTTCTCACAGCCTCACTGACAAAACATTTCTTTTTTAAAAAATGCATATTTTAAAACATTATCATTTAGAAAGAGCCGTTAATGACCTGGAAATTAGGCGACCAATAACCGACATTCTTAACAAATGAGATGGCCCCCTCCTCACTGTTTCATCTCACCGACATGTCGGCCCAACCCCTTGTCAGTATGGGCTGGAATGCTCATTATTTCGGCCCATTCATAATTAATCTTACATTACTATTTCTTTGACCTTTCATAATTGTCCTATTGATTTCGACAATAAAACTAAACTAATTGTCTGTCAAACCTCAATAACACTTATTACTACTATATTGTACTAAAAAAAAATATACGCACATAATACTACATTGAGGGTTGGAAGTTGTTTGCTTTACCGGTTAAGGGATTATGTCATCGAACAAATTGTTAGTGGTTACGATTCGGTTTATATATTGTTAATAGTTTATCAATATGCGAGGTCGAGAATTCGAATTCTGACATTTTGGTCGAGTGTACATACTTTATATCACTTGAGCTATCTACCCACACAAAAAAATGCTATAGTTCAAAAAGCTTAATAAGCAATTAAGTGTCTATCCAAGTACCTTATTTGGTCTCTTCTTTTTGTTTGAAACAACCAATACTTCCGGTATAAAGTGACTCCCTTCTAAACCCTTAATTACTATTTAATGTGTTCTCACCCTCCACCCGAAGGCCGGTTCACTTCCTATAATAATATAAAAAAAAATCATTGACAATTCAAATGCTCGAATTCCCTCCAACCCCTCGGGGAAGCTTACTACACACACTTTTACGACCCCCTCTCCCCCGCTCCTCTTTTGGGATCATGTTCCACTTAGTAAACAATTATTCTAATATAGTCGGGCAAAGAGGAAGTCTCATCCGCGTTGGTCAACTTCCTCTATTAACTCATAACTTATTTATAGGTATTCGATGACTTCATCGCCTAGTCTGGTTAAAATGACTTAAGGGAAGGGATTGATGAACGTTTGTGTTGTCATAACTTGCTTGATCGGGAAACAGAGTCTACTGGGCTGGGTCGAAGCTCGCAAGCACGACACAGAGACAAGACGATATCAATTGCAATCACGTTGGCTTGACTTCTAATTTTCTATTGATAAAAGTTATGTTTGTTTTATTTTTTAATACAATAAATGAGGTTATAGAAATTTGAATCTCTAGTACATATCAATTAAGCAACATTTTAAAAATAAAAATAAGTCCTTTAAGTAGGAGTACTATTTGGTAAAATTTAATCTTCAATGGAAAAAAGCCCAAACAAGAAGATGATCATAAAAGGGAGCTTGAAAGGTTAAATTAAATATTAAAATTATTAGGACCTAAAATTTTGGGGAAAATAATAAAAGAAAGTCAAACATGGCCGTACAAAGATCATAGGATACCAATCAAATCATAACATATGATTGGTTTTTATTTTAGCTGTAATCTTGAAGGGCACTGTATTTAGCTCTCCCCTCGTGACCTGTGGAGTTGTGTCACGTGCATGTCTGTTTCTAGCTAAAGGGCTAGCTACGTAAATTTACATCAAATTTAGTTTCTAAATAAGGCTTTGAATTGACAAGTTTCATTAATTATTTAAAAATATAATAATTAACCACACAAGAAAGGAAAAAACAAACATTATTGCAATCACTATTCCTATCATTTACTTTCATGGACAATATGCTTTTCTTATTTTATTTATTTATTTCTTTAGGTTGTTTTTAGAGAAAGGTTAGCTAGCTACCCTTCAAAATGCCCACTAAAATAAGACTATTTTCATCCTTATCCGAAATTTTATGTCCTAAAAAACTTATTATTTCTATATATATATATTTAGTATAAAAACAAATTAAAAAGAAATCAAAACAAAATTTAATAAATGGGTATATGCAAATTCAATGAATACTATAAACAATATAAATTATATGCCAAAGCGAGCATAATTCAGCTGTCATGTGTATGTCTTGACGACCAAGAGGTCTGTGGTTCGAATCCTCTACTCAAATGTACTTAAAAAAAACAATATAAACTATATACTTCGAATGAAAATAGTTTATGTATTATTTATTTTTCTCCTCAATTAATTTGAATGTAGGAGAGGTTGGGAGGTTTTTCACTTTTAAAAAGTGTTATGTTTTTTCCTTAGAGAAATAAAAGTATTAAGTTTAAACTCACTAATAAGCAGCATTTTGGTTTTTAAATTTGTAAAACTTGCTTCAAACTTTTAAAAATGTTTTGTTTTGATCATTTCATTTTCATACAAAAATACATTTTGAATTCTTATATTAAAATTAATTAGTATAAAATTTTAAGTTCAACTGTTTTAAAGTTTTTATTTATTTATTTTTTAGTTATTTCCAAAGTCTAATATTATATTATTTAGTCTATATCATCTTAAAAATAAAAATAAAATAAAAACATTTACAAATAGTAAAATTAAAAAAATTAAAAAAATAAAAAACAAAACATTTACAAATAGTATATATATATATATGGTAATGTTTTTTTTTTTTTTTTTTTTTTGAGATGGTATATACTATATAGACCATACACTACAACAAATTGGGGCTAAGATGACAGTTGTGAAAAGATCTACAACATACAAGGGCGGTTTTTAAAAATCCGCGCTCAAATTCACGTTTTTTTTTTTTTTTCGGAAATAAAACATACAAGGGCGGTTCTGAACCGCCCTTATAGGTTATGTTTTAATGGCGGTTTTACACCGTCATCGAATCCAGGAAAACGACAAACCGAGGATTCTAAAACGACGTCGTTTCATTAATTCATCAAAACGACGTCGTTTTTGTTTGAACCGCCATCGTAAGTCTACTTCAAAACGACGTCGTTTTGATTCAAACCGCCATCTTAAGTCGAAATCAAAACGACGCCGTTTTGATTCAAACCTAAATATCAGATCTGGGACTTTAATACGACGTCGTTTTGATTTTAAACTCTAAACGACGTCGTTTTACGTTTAACCGCCATCTTAAGTTAGGTTCAAAACGACGTCGTTTTGATGCCAACCGCCATCTTAAGTCTGAATCAAAACGACGTCGTTTTGATTCAGCCCTAAAACTAACCTCAGCCCCGATTTTACATCAGTTTCGTCTCTTCTGCTCAGCAGCTTCGATAAAGAGAGGTTGAGGTTGACGACGACGGCTTCGACGGCGGTGGTTGACGACGGCTGACGTTGGCGACGGCGGACGGTGACGACTGTGTTGACGATAGTACTATGTATGTAAGATTTATATTGTCAAAGTGAACATAGTTTAACCATAGTTGACATGTATTTGATTCATATTGTTAAAGTGAATGTTTAACCGTAGTTGACAAGTATTTATTCTTTTAGAAAATTTAAAAAACGAATCATATTAATTATTCCCTCTTATTTTGAAATTCAAATCAAGTAATAATATGGTGTTGTTTTTAACATGGATTTTTTGGTTTAGCTTTGTGAGTTTGTCCTTAGGCAATGTTGTGTTTTAGATTTTGTTAGCAAAAAGCACTCAAAATCGCAGCTTTGGCTTCAAGCTCACGCCCAAAAAACATACAAACACACTTACAAAAAACACTTTTGTTTCCTTCTTTTTTTGTTTTTTTTTTTTTTTTGGTCGAGAGAATATTATAAATTCTCCTACTAAACCCATTGTTTATTTTTTTTATTTTTTAAAAATATATTTATTTATTTATTTATTTATGTGTGTCTCTATTTTTATAGGTTGGGTGGGTGTGTATGATTAAGGAAAAGGCAGCAATATGGGAAAAAGTTTGGACATGAGAAAAGCTGGTGACGAAAGCTGTTTCACACTTGTTTCTGCTAAATTCTTCATACACTTTTATAGGTCAACCTTTTTTTTATATTTTTTTTCTTTATTTTTCATCAACCCATTAATTTAAATCTATTATCTTATTTATATATATATATATATATATATATATATATATATATATATATAAATAAAAATAAAAGTAAGAAATGAATTATAGTCATTTGATTTTTTTTCTCCTGTTTGAGGGGGAAAATGTATGTTTTTTTTTGTTTGTCAAGGGTGTTTATTTTTTTTGTTTTTTTTTTTTGAAAATTTTAAAACAAAGTGAAATAGTTTTAAACGCTTTTGTTTTTAGAATAATTGAAAAAGAAAAATAGTGGGTATCGCATGAGTTTTGTTATGGGCTACCTCACCATGAGGTCAGCACCTGACGTCATAGTCCACCTCATCAAGAGGTCGAGCTCCTGACGTCATCAAGAGACATCCCGGCAATTTGGGACCGACTCCATCGAAAAACGAGCCTCCATGCCATCTGGAGAATCATTGTTGTCCCGTCGTCACTCGATCAGGGTGAAGAACATCCGATGGGACGTTCCTATCTTATTTGACAAGATAGCAAGAATAGCGCCTCCGAACTCATCTGCGATTAGGGGGGCAACGGTCTTCATCATGAGAAATAGTACGAACCGACTACACATCATTCATACCTCCTCATCTGAATTGAGGAATCTAAGACTCTCATGATGACGATGAGTACAAACCGATTATGATCGTCCACACCACATCGCCTATAAATACTTCCACGAATATCTTCATTAGGTATGTGATTCTGATCCAACACACACGACACTCCTACTTAAGCACAAAGTTTTCTCTGACTTAAGTATCCGAGTTTAGTGGGGTCAGTCTCACACCAATGCAAACTATTCTTTCTTTACTGTGTAAGTCGACTTTGAATCCAGTAGTGACAAAAGTCATTGGAAGCTCGACCGAAAGAAAGTCAAAATTCTTGCACCAACAACATTTTTTTTTTTTTTTTGTGGTTCAATAATTTTGAAGAAAAAAAGTTTGATGAAGTAAGTTTATGTATCTTTATATCACAACCAAAATAAATAAAAGAAAATAAAAGTTTAGAGTGTGTTTGATATTATATAATTGCCTTTTTCATGAGTACAAGTATTTTAACTAAATTTAATTAAAATAAATGCCCAACTTTATTCATTTACTTAGCCACTAGACTCAAGTTTGTTAAAAATTACTCAAGTTTATCTATTTATACTTGAAATATATATATATATATTTTTTTTTTTTATCGAAGTTTAAATTTTCATCTCAAACATATTTTAATATTTTTTTAAAAGTTTTATTTTATAAATAAAGAAAAGTAAATTCAAATCTACAATCTATAAAATATAAATGAAGGTGTCGAGGAGTTGAATATGTATGGTGGTAATAAACACACTTAAGTCAAACCGAACATAGCTCAATTGATATAAGCTTGTGTCTCTGACTAAGAGATGATGAGTTGAATTCTTGCATTAATTAAAATATGGTTAAAAAAAAAAAACACATTTAAATTGAGGATTTTATTTTAATAATAGAGTTGAAATATGAGAGGGAATTGCACTGAGTGTGACATAAATATGCTTTTTTATTCCAAATGCAATTGCGTTTCTTCTGTTTATTCTTTTTATAGACCGGACCCACATGGCTACTACAAAGGGAATTAATTGTTTTTTTATTTTTCTTTATTTTTTTAATTCTCATCGGATTTGCTTACGCAGCAAATCTGACCTCATTCTTGAAACCCCATTTTTTTTTATTTTTTTTTTTGGAGTTTCACAATGCCACAATTATATTTATAACACACGCCATTAACCAACAATTTATGAAGACCTTTTCCACTTTATACAATTTGAATACAATGTTGCACAAAAGATATCAAATTTTTAGAAGATCTATTCAACTTGTTAAAGCTTTAGCTCTAAATTAAGAGGTGCATATGGTTATTAGTAATCACAGGTTCGAAAACGAGCTTCAATCCTTTGTGGATGGACTACACGAGAAGGAAGCGACAATAATGATTAATCACTAGTTTTCTTTTCATCTCTCGTAGAGTGAACTTTGTGGCTCACGATCTAACGGGGCATGCTTGCTCGAGAATTTGGTTGGAAGAAATCTCAATCTTGAACGGCAAATGCAATCATGATCTATTGTTTAGTCATTTCTTCTTTTCTTTCTATCCCTTCATAATTTTGTTATTTTCTCTTCTTTTGTTTCCGTTGTAAAAAATTAATAATAAAAAAAATATATATGTTAATTACTGTTAAGTTAGGTTGATTTTGAGGAAACGATGATAATTTTTAAAAGTTGGTCAAAATTTTGATTAATAAAAAGAAGTAGAAATATAAGAAGACATAAAAGAGTCCAAATTGAATAATGAATGATTATTAACCAATAAAACAAGTAAATACAGCTTTCTCCCTCTGGACAAAGATGACAAGAAACTTCTACCACAAGCCACAACTAATTAACATATATGTTTGAAATATGCCAAAAAAAAATAAAAAAAAAATAATAATAATAATCAAGGCCAAATGTATATAGAGAGTGTTTATTGTTTTTCGATTTTGGTCACTAATATTTTAAAAGTTTCAGTTTTATTCTTATTAATTAGATTTTGAAATAGTTCTGATTATTTTCACTCAAATGTTAAATTTAATCCAAATATTTTGCGTTTTAATTTTAATTTTTTTTTTTTTTTTGAAATAAGCATGATAGTAGTCCATAAAATTTAGGAGTTACACGTATAATGTGACTTAATACGTAATAACTTACTTGAATGTCCAAAGATCTTAAGTTCGGTCCCCACTTTCACATGTTAAAAAAAAAAAAAAAAACAAACTTACTTCACCTAAAAAATTGACTTATTTAAATGCGTCGATATATTAATAATGATGAAACTCGTAAAAATATTATTTTTTTTTAATATTTTAATGATGGTAAAAAGTTGATTGAAACAAATTCAATACATAAAGACTAAAATTTAAAGTTCTAAAAGATTAAGAGTTAATTTTTTCTCAATATTGAGAATATTATAACATACTTAGTTGGAATTGAATTGAAGAGCAAATTAAAATTTAATGTTTTTTTTATTAAAATTTAATGTTGTTTTTTAAGCAAGTGTTCAGTACATGCATCTTTGCTAATCTCACTAAACAATTTCTTCTTCTACTTTGACAAAAACTTGTAAGATTTTAATATATTATGATTAGGTGGTGTTAAAGAACTCACATCGAAAAGATAAAAGGATCTCACTCACAATATAAGATATATGGATTAGTTCCCTTATTATTAATTAGTTTTAAGATAAAACCCCTATTATTAATTAGATGGTCACTATAAAATTTATAGGCATTTTCTTTTAAATTTATTCATTTGTATACTTTTATTTTTATATATATATATATATAAAAAAAAATAGTTTTTTTTATATAGAATTTTATTTTTATGTATAAGTTACAATAAATTAATTCGTTGTTTTCCAACAAGGCCAACCTCATGTCCCCAAAACTTTCTTTCAAATAGTTTTTTTTTTTGTACCAATTAAAGTTATTCTTGAAATTTTAAGGATTATTGGTCTGATTCTCATGATTTTAAATTTAAATTGGTGGGAAATGCTATTCATCATCAGCTATTGAACAACTTTTGGATTCGTGGAAATACTAACTTTTTTTCACAATAATGTTGCTTTTATTGTTATTTTTAATTAAAATAACATAACAAATATGAAAAGTTAGAAAAATAAAGTCTTAAACTTTTAAAAGAGGAGTTTTTTTTTAAATATATTTTTAATTAATGCAAGGATTAAACTCATAACTTCATAGTCAAGAGCATAATTGTCAAATCGAGCATAACTCAATTGTCATAAGGTTGTGCACGTGAATCATATGCTAATTGAGTTATGCTCGATTTGGCGACAAATTGAAGAGTTCATAAAAAAAAATAAAAAAAATAAATCGTAATATAATAATAATAATAATAATGAACTCACAAAATAACAATAATAGTAAACATGTTCTTAATTCTTGTCAAACTTCCATGCTTATAGGTTATTTGAAAAATACCAAATATAGTGTTTTAGAAAGACAGAGAAGATTGTCCAAAAAAAGGTCATTATATATCGAACAACCACTTGGTGCAGTGGGTGAGCGCTCCGTCTAAGATAGTAGAGAGTGGGGGTTAACTGCATTATATACCCGCTCATAAAGTGTCAGCATGGCTCAATCGGCGTACAAAATTTAATTAAACTCGAAATCATAGATAATTTTTTTTTTTTTTTATCTAAAGATAATAATAAATAAATAAATAAAAAACGCATATGTATTTTTTAAAAAAACATATATGTTAACAAATATTATTTTCACGTACAAAAATCTTATTTTTAAAGTTTAATAGAGAAGTAAAGATAAAATAAGAAAAAAATATGGTTATGTTTTTCTTATCTTCATGTATCATGATATTTGTTGTTTCAAAAAACTGGAAATAATCGTGAATTTGTTTATTTCGTGTGAAACCTTCGTGAGAGTCTTGAAAACAAGAACGAATGAAGTCGGATTAGACCACATTTACTCCGACACTCAAGTCACCAAATCTCTTAGTCAAAATACATTTTTTCTAATCTTAATTTAGCTTATCTTTCGAAAGAACATTATACCTCGATTATATACTTATCCATCTGTAACCGTCAATTAACTCTTCCGACTAATCATTTATCGCTCAATGATTAGTCGAGCCGTTACATTTTTTCCTCATCGTGGTAATGATGATGCGAGCCCGTTTCAGCCGCTTAAAAATATCGACTGTTGATCTTCTAAGGACTCAACTAATTGGTCTTCCCTTGGGCCATCAATGGGTGGCCTTTGGCTCGCCATGCCTCCATGCCTCCATGGGTAGCATGCGTCCATTCCTCCATGGGTGGCATGCCTCCATGCTTCCATCGGTCCTTCATGCCTCTATGGGTCAGCCAAATGGTCGACCCCCTCATGCTCTACTTCTTCATGGGTTGGCTAAATGGCCAATCCTTACCTGTAATGGGCCGCCAAAATGTGGCCCTCTACATGTCTCACAGGTCGACCAAATGGTCGACCTCCTTCTTGCATGGGTCGGTTAAATGGTTGACCCCCTCATGTCTTTCCTCTTGAAGGGTCGGCCAAATGGTCGACTCTTGTCTCTTCAATGGGCCACCAAGATGTGGCTTGCCACGGGCCGCCACATGACAACAGACCTCTTCAATTGGTCGACCATTGTCTTCTCAATGGGCCACCAAGAGGTGATGAGTTTTTTTTTTTAAATGAGTTTTCTTTTTCTTTCTCTTTTAAACAAATGAGTTTTCTTTTTCTTTCACCATTTTTTTTCACGTTTACCCAATCTCATTTTTCTTTTTTCACAAATTTTATATTAAACAAATTAGTGAAATTTATATTACGTTTGAATTAGCATTTTCATGGTCACTAGGCGATACATTATGTCGTTGAGCTATGTTTTTGAAACACTTAATTCATCGCTCTTGAAAAATAAAAATTATTACCGTGCACTAAACGTGGCCTTAGTACAATATCTCTGTATATAATATATTAAAGGCGGAAAATACAAATGCTAGCATCGAATGGGAAAACGTGGACGGCCTGCCGGCACGCGCGAATTATCTTTAATGCAAAATGTAATTTAATTAAGTGCCTAATCATTCGCCTTAATTTTGCATCTTTTCGCTTTCATTAGGTTCCAAATCACTTTTTTTCTTCTTAAACTTATTTTATTTTAGTTTTCCCCCATTCTTTTGTGGAACACTTCCTCCTAATCATATCGATTTGAATTTAATTTTAACTCTAGTTTTTTAATCACATTTTTATTTTGTTAGAATCTTTAATTATCCACTCTCCTCGTGCCACATGGCAAGTTTGAATGGAAATTATATTTTTCCATACAATATCCTTAAATTCTTGTAAATTTAAACATAGGGCTTAGGGCTTAGTGGCGGATCCAGAACTTTATATTAGAGAGACTTGATATATTTTGATATTAATTTATATACGACTGATAACTTTTAGATTAAAATATCATTTCGGTCTTTATACTAAAGGTTAATATATATATTTTTTTTTTAAATGTTAACAATACACTAACAATTAAATTAAATTAAAGATTTATAGAAAATATGTAAACTAAATTGAGACATTTAAAAGTGCAAAGACTTAAAATAAAACAATAAAAAAAAATATATATTTTAACTTATTTTTAAACAAATATATAAAAATAAAAATAAAACTTAAAATAATATTTATAATTTTTTATTTTATAATAACTATAAATTAATTATTAAAAAATAATTTAGTAACATTTACAAATATTTTTATTCATTTTCACTCATAATATAAAAAAAAAAATGTCAAATTTAATTGAGAAAGTAGAATAAAAAAATATACTACTATATATTTATTATTATTTAATATTTTAATATTTTTTTTACGGGAAATGAGTCTTATCATTATTTAAATTTATATAAAATAAAACTCTAAATTATTTTAAAATAAGAGTTTTCTAGTTTTTTTTTTTTTTTTTTAAATAACAGTTTTCTATATATTTGTAAATAAAAAAAATAATAATAATAATAATAACATTTTAAACCCCATATATATATATAAACAAAACAATATTAAAAAACGAGATTTACAGTTTCCAATTCGATTTTTTAAAAAAAAAAAAATAATAATAAAATAAGCCTTTTATTAATGAATAGTCATATTACAAATTGAGAAGTCCTCAAAAGCAAGAGAAATAAGCCAAAAGGGAAAAAACGCAAGTCAAACCCTAGAATAGGGGGAAGAAATTGCGAAGGAGAAGAGGGCATCTGCAACCTTATTACAAGACCTACGGACAATCACGGTAGAGAAGTCATCAAAATTTGGGAGAAGAGCCTTGAAATCGTTGATCAAAGTGCCAAGCTCGTTGATGAAGGAGTTGTTGGAGTGAAGTGCATAAACAATCAGACAAGAATCAGACTCCAAAATGAGATGACGAATCCCCAATTTGTAAGCAAGAAGAAGCCTTCGATTGATAGCATCAACTTCAACAAAGAGAGAGTTAGAGAAGAAACCCGATTTCAACGCATGAGCTGCGACCATAGATCCCGAGGGATCCCTGATGACAACACCAAGTCCAACCTCTGAAGAAGAATAAATCCAAGAGGCATTAGCAGGGGCAGATCCACTAAGGGGTCGGGGGGCTTGCCCCCCTCCCCCTCTCAACTTTTGAACTTTCGTATTATATATTAAATGCTGCGTTAAATTTTTTAAATAATTAGATTGCCTCGTTGGTTAGTGTCTCGCCTTTGCTGTGTTGCACTACCGCCTGTCCCAAGTTTGAATTCTTCAAATTAAATTACAAGTTTAGTCTCTAAACTTTAAATTGAGGTTGGTGTTTATTAGATACATGAACTTTAAAAAGTCTCTAACAAATTTTAAACTTTCAATTTTGAGTGCAACAGGTCCATGAACTTTAAATATGTCTTATAGATCTATGCCTTAATCTATTTTTTAAAAATTAATTGATCTATTAGATATAAAATTGAAATTTATGTTTAATATTGTGACTTTAAACTTTCATTTTTGTGTCTAGCAAGTTCGTGAATTTTAAAATATGTAAAATAGGCAAATGACATATTAGACACAAAATTGAAAGTTTAAGAGTCTTCTTAACATCAGGGGCAAAATAGACACATATGTAAAAGTTAAGAGACTAAACTTGTAACTTAACCTAGTCATGCATCAATAAATCTAAAATTCCATTTATATGAACTTGTGCCCCTCCTCACATAAAATCCTGGATCCGCCCCTGGGCATCAAAGTTGAGTTTGAACCAATTTTCAAGCGGAGGGGACCAATTGTTGGAAGAACACGAGGGATTCAGAGTAAGAGAATCAAAAACCGACAGAGAGATACTCTGAAGTTCACAAACATAGTTCAAAATTCAGGTAATTTTGGAATTAAAACATCCAAAATAGCCAGTTCGATTTCGTATCAAATTTGAGGCAAATTTCACACAAAAATATTTTTAACGGGTTTGAATCCCAAGAGAGCAAATTGAGATAAATTTCACACAAAATAAAAGGAAAAAAAAGGAAGGAATCATGTACAATTTGGGACTTAAACCTAAGCACGGGCTTCATGATTATCACTAAGGCAAAAGGAAAATTTGATATTTATAGAGAATTTTTAAATACAAATAGAGTGTATTATAAAGTTCAGGGGGACTCAAACCCGGTAGGCCTACTGTAGATTCGTCCCTGATAGGACTACGTCTGATTTTAAATATTATATCACAATTTAAACTAAACATGAGAATGTTTTTGGCTAGATAAATAAATTGTCCCTAATCTTTGAATAATTTATCAAATTGGTCCTTAATATTTTAAAATTCTCATTTTTTACTTTCAATTAATGTATTGGAAAATCTTAATTCTCTTTTGTTTGGGTTAATTAAAATTACTTAACAAAATAATTTATGTTTCAATAAATGATTATTTTAGATTTTGTTGATGGATTGGTCGAATTTTTAAGATTAATGAATTGAATTTTGAGTGTTGAACCGTATGAGTAGTTGTCTATATGTTTGAATATGTCTATAAAACAATAATGTAATGGTCAATCAAGTTTTTCTTAACAAATTCTAACCAATATTTTTGAGAAAAAAAAACTCATTGAGAATTTTTAAAACAATATAATAGGTAAAAATGTAAAGATTTACAAAATTATAGGCAAAATTGAGAGTAACACAAAATATAGTGACTATTGTGCATACTTTGCCATTCTTTCATGCATCAAAACGTAGCACGAGATAAAAATAATTCTGATTATTTTGCAATGGAACAATAATTATCATTATTAATGTTATAATTTTTTTTTTTTTTTTTTTTTTTTTTTGTGAAATGTTCATATTTATATGTGAATAAAAATTTTAGACAATAAACACATGGATAAAAATCATAACTGAGAAAGGGTTCAAAAGTGAAGCATAACTCAAATCAAAGTAAGCTTGAAAAGAATCGAGACTCACTTAAGAAAAATAAGCTTGGGTCAAGCCCAAACTACCAACCTTGGCCTTGGCAAGGAGAGGTATGAGGCCGAACCTACCATGACCCCACCAAGGCCTACGATTGGCAAAAGAAGCCCAACTTAAGAGAGTTCGAAGGAAATTTCTAGGTCGGATTATGGTATAAATACAATATGGTAAACTACAAACAAAAGATGCAACTCAAAATAGTTTACTAAAATACTAGTTCTCTATAAGTATGAATCTGACTTAGGCATTAGAACGTATGTGGTTAGCATCACACCGATGTTCATTACTTCTTTTTTAGGTGATCTCATCCTCAATACATTTGCTTTATTAACGGTCAATTTTAATTGTCGGTCGACTAAATTATGAACGAAGTTATTAAGAAAACATTATTACAAATTGCAATTCCATTAAATGATAGATATGTGGACAATTATATATATTTTTAAAAAATTCGACCATAAATCATTAATATATGTGTGTAATTTTATATGGAAATCCTACTTTTTGGTGCATTAAATCTAATTTATCATTTTAAAATTAAATAGTTGCGGATTAGTTGGAGGTGATTCAACGCCAATAAGTCATGGGTTCAATCCCCGCATTAATTAAACTACCGTTGCAAAAAAAAAAACAATAGCAAAATCACTTCTATTTGTCATAAATGATTGGTTTATAAATTATTGATTTATATTTTGAATCATATTTTCAGAAATCATTAACTATGATTAAAAAAAAATGGCTCAAATATATCTCGAATTGTCAAAGGGTAATGGTATAAACATATTGTAATTTTGCTTTTAAAAAAAACGTTTTTTTTTTTTTTTTTTTTTTTTTTTTTTTTTTTTTTTTTTCTGGAAATCAGAAAAGAATGTTTGGGGTGCAATGTTGGGAAACCTAAGAATTTAGGGAAAGTGATAAATTTTGTTTGATAATCACTACAAGAATATAGAGTTTTTTCGATGCACAAAAACGTCGGAAAAAGTCCACAAATACGTCGGCAAAAACTTTTATGACGAAAAAAAAGTCATCGGAATATCTTTGATGGTAATACCTTTGCCGACGCCACAACACATGGTGTCGACAAAAACAAGATTTCCGAGGTATTTTCATGTCGACATTTTTTTAAAAATCTCAATTATTCTCTTTAAATTTCACTATAATCTAAAATTTTATATTTTACCAATAAATATTTGAGTACGCAAAAACGATATAAAATAAAATTTATTGAATAAATTTTATATTCTTACAATTTACTTATATAAAGTTTGAACTCTCAATAAAATTAAAATAAACTTAAGTAAACTAAAGAATAAAACGTCATTTTTGGCCGCTTCATATCATCATAATCTTAAAAAGTAGGCTTTGTTACATTGGCTCCCGCCTAAATATTAAATTAAGAAAAACAAACCAATTAAACTTATAAAAAACATGAACATATAACATCAAAACTTCACTTATCCAAACTTAACTAACTTATCAAAATTTAGACATAAAAACATAAATATATATCCAACTTACATATATCTTAAACAAATTTATTATCAAAAATGAATTCTAACACATTAAATTAAAACAAAAGCACTAGCTTAACTAATTAATTTATCACATAAAAAAAAAATATTGTAACTTATCCAAATTTATAAACATAATCACTAAACCGCTTTCCAAAACTAATAAAACTAAAGATTATTCAACATTTACAGAGATTAAAAAAAAAAAAAAAAAAAAAAAATGAAAAAAATAGAAGAAAACAAAAAAGAGTGAGAAAAGAAAAAAACTTATCGTGAAGGAGAAGAGTGGCAGTGGAGGCGACAACGTTGGAGGAAACGACGCTAGTGGTAGTTGTCGAGGAGGAATAAGAAAAAAAAAACGAAAAAGTGAAGAAAAAGAAAAAAAATCTCATAGTGGAAGCACTGATGGTGGAGAGAGGGCGGTGGAGGGATAACGAAAAATTCATTTCGGCCCCGGTAGAACGCGGAGAAGAAAATCAAAGAACCCAAAGAGAAGGGAGAAAGAAAGAGAAAAAATGGGGGTTAGGGTTTTTAAGAATGCGAACTTTTTCCCGACGCCATGTTGGTGGGGTCGAGAAAAATTTGACTTTCCTCATTTTTTTCAATTTTTTACCACCTTTTTTCTTCAATTTTTGCCACTTTTCTGGACGCATCCAAACATGGCGTCGGAAAAAGTGGCCAATTTTTTTTCTTTCTTTCAAATTTCCACTTTTTCCGACGCCATGTTTGGCGGCGTCGAGAAAAGTTTTCATTTTTTTAATTTTGTGACTTTTTCTCGACGCTTCGATTATGACAGGAAAGGTGCATTTCCTTATGCCATAATCGAGGCATCGGGAAAAAAGGTTATTTTCCCGACGAATTTCGGGAGAATTTTCGTCGGTAAAGACAAAAAAAATTGTACTGAATGCAAGCAAATACACAAGTGCATATTTGAATGTCAGGGTGTCAAGTATCACGAGATGATGTTAGTGTACGACAAGATGGAAATATTCATGACATTAAGTTTTTTTTTTTTTTTTTTTTTTTTTTTTTAGTACATTTAGATGGGGGAATTCGAACCATAGACCTCTTGATCATCGACACATGCATATGCTATCTGAGACATTAAGGGTCCGTTTGATAACGTTCTCGTTTCTTGTTTCTTGTTTCCTGTCCCGTTTCTCATTTTTTAAGAAACAAACTTGTTTGATAACTATTCCCGTTTCTTGTTTCTAAATTTTGAGAAACGTTTAAAAAAAAAGGCAAAATTTGAGAAACTACAAAAAGATGTTTCTCTTTGTTCCGTTCTTTTTTATATTATTTCGTTCCCTTTATTATCTAAACACTCCATTGGTTTATTGATCCAAAGTAGTGGTTGGGTTCCTTCTCCAGTTGAGTCCTCCTCATCAAATCTTGGATGCAATATTTTTATTTTATATCTTAATTTTGCAGTTTTTTTATATATTATTTTGATTTTGAATTTTAAGTTTTGCAATATTATATTTATTTATTATTTTTTAGTTCTTAGTTTTTTAATATTTTTAAAAAAATATATTTATATATTATTTAGTTTTTATATTTTGCATATATTTATTTATTATTTAATTTTTTTTAATTTTTATTAAAAAAATATTTATATATTATTTAATTTATATATTTTGCAATATGTATATTTATTTATTATTTAAGTTTTTAATTTTTCTTAAAAAAATATTTATATATTATTTAATTTTTATATTTTGCAATATGTATATTTAATTTTTATTTTTTTTATTTTAAAAATATTGATAATTATTTAATTTTTATATTTTGCAATATATATTTATATATTTGTTAGATTTTAGTACTTGAAGCAATTAGAATTTTGCAAATATAAATTTTGCTCAGGAAAACATAACATGTCTTTAATTTCATTTTAATATTTTACCATACGACATTTAGTCACATAATTGAGTTGGGTTCGAGTCGACATCATTTAAAGCGGAATGACTCGATTGAGAGATGACATTATTAGTGTTGTAAATTTTGCTTCGAGACTTATAATGTAGACTTTTGATAATTAGTTATATATATATATATATATATATATATTTTAATGTGTTTATATATTTTGTATTATATAACTAAATTATATTAAACTATAAATAAAATGAAAAAAATGTTGAAAAAAAAAACAAGAAACAATTATCAAACAAGTTTCTGTTTATGTTTCTTTTTATCAAAAAAACAAGAAATTGGAACAGTTATCAAACACGTTTCTGTTTCTAGAACTCAAAAAATAAGAAACAAGAAACAGGAAACCAGAAACGATAACGTTATCAAACGGGCCTCAAGGTATTTGTTTCTTCTTCCTTTTCTCTAATAAGTATTAATAATATAGAAGATAAGGTAGAGTACACAAAATTATTATCACTATTGAGTTATTATGCACATGACATAACTGAGCGGTAATTAACACATACATGCTTTTTAAGATCGATGGTTTAAATCTTCGTACCTCACATTTATTTGTACTAAAAAAATAAGAAAATAATAATAATTACCGTGCATACTTTTCATTCAAAGTCAATAATAAACATGTGATTAAATATAATATTTCAATATAATTCATAACTTTTCATAGAAAGAAAAAAAGATTTTTTATTTTTTTTATTTTTTTTTAACCTAGCAATCAAATTTATAATTAAAGTAGGTCTTTCGCCAAAGTATCGAAAAGCTACAAAGATGGACTTCCTCCCCACTCTGTCGAGATCCTCTCATTACTAGCGCAATGAGCCATAACATGAACAACTCAATTTTTAAAACGATAAATATGATCGAAAGATAACGTTGCAACATAAGCAACCTGATTAGGGATTTCGTCAATAAGGAGATTCACTTCTCTCTTAATAATTTTGATAACGAGCAGGCAGTCGGACTCCACATGAATATGAGATTAGGGCGGTCCAAACGAAATGGGCTCAATGTCCACACAAATTGCTTGAGCTCAAGAACATTAATCGACCACTCTTACTAGACGAGTGACAATCGGTTGAGATGACAACACCCTTCGAGTCTCGAATGATGTATGCAATTGCTCCGTGTTGCTTTATCCGAAGACGCATTGCTCGAGTCTCTGATTTTTTTTTTTCTACATCCAAAATATATATCTTTCAAAATACACAATAATATATATATATATATATATATATATATTTAACTTCTTTATTTTTTTCCGGTTTCATTCAAGATACCAGGCGACCAAATGAAAGTGAACAGCTCCGAATGAAACGGAACAGTCATTTATCTAAAGAGAAAGGGTGAGGGCTACATATATTCACGCCTAAAGTTAAAAGTCTGGTCAACTAATAAATAAATAACAATGTGCCATACAATATAATATACATTGGGATCATTTTGGCGGGTCTCTATATATATAGTTTAAGCTTCGTTTCAATTACACCTCTATCTTTTGTTGAGGTACATATAATTTGAGCATTATTTTTATTTGTTCATTATGATAATGTGTAATTTAGTTTTTAAGTTTGGATCAAACTTCACTATGGTTACCGTAATGAATATGTGTTATGTTTCCTATTTACACCACGGCAACGTGTTGGTGCTTTCTATACTCATGTTAACTAGTTGCATAAAATCCAAATTGAAAATTTTAAAATCATAAATGCCAAATTGAAATCTTTATATAGAGATCAAATTAAAACCTTAGAATTAAAGCTAAATCATAAGAACTAACTTTAAACTTCTAAGCATATATAGAACAAATTAAATTCAAATACAAAATATAGAGTTTTTTTATTATATATCTTTCATAAGTGTTTTCAAAATCTAAGCGATTTTTTAAAAACTAAAATATGTAGTTTTTAAAAAGTAGTTATTATTTTTTTTAAATTGGGACATTTATTTAAAGATTTGTAGATGCCTAAAAATATTGTCTATGAATAAGATTGAGATGCCACATTAGATATATTCATACTATAAATTACGTATTTAAAAATAAAAATATATTTTTAAATTAATGTAATCGGTTAATTGATCAATTATTCTTTCGCTTCGTTGTTTATTTTTATTTTATTTTAAGATTTATGAATCTCACTTGATATATATAACCTATGTTATTTTGATTGGTTATCACACACAACTCGAAACTCTATTCTCCATTAACCTATAACCTGAAATTATAACATTTTAGATAATTCCCTTTTAGAATCTTTGGGATACATTAAAGTAATTGTTGTTTTATTTATTTATGTCTAGTTGTTATAGTATTGTTAGACGTAATAAGTAACTCTCTTTGTATAAATTATAAGCTAATTCATCACCTACATTGTTGTTGGATAATTCCATAGCTAAAATTGAGTATGTGTCACACCATGTACATTGTTCTTGGATAATGACATGGCTAAAATTTGCATTTTTTTTCGACAACTTGAAGTTAGAAATTGATCTCTTGATGACTAATACTTACATTATACCAATTAAGTTATGATGCGTGATTTTTTATTTTTTATTATTTATTTATTTTTTTTTATTATTATTATTTTTAATATTATTATTATTATTTTATTTTTAAAAGAAAACAAACACAAGACATTGAACCTACTTTAAAATAAATTACATCACAGTAAATTCTAAGTTTATAAAATAGTTGCCCATTATTAATTTTCCATACTAACACTTTAATGGGGTGAAGAAAAGGGAAAGAACTAAAGAGAGTTACCAAGGATTGAGAGTAAATAATGGTAATAAAAAGTTACTTTGTTACCAAGGATTGAGAGTAAATAATGGTAATAAAAAGTTAATAAAGTAATAAAAATAAGGTTAAATTTTAAGTTGGTGTCTATTTCATCCTTAAAATTAAAATTTACTTTCATTCCACCTAATTTATTTATTTATTATTATTATTATTTTTTTAAGAATTCAAATTTATCTTATCTATTCATTTTTAAAAATTTAGAATTTACCAATAATATGTTAAACATAAAATTGTAATTTTAATTTTTTTTTTTTAATTTGTGAGTGTCTGAATCAATTTCACACACTACGATTATTTTTACGGAATAGGTTATCACCTGACCTTACAATACTTGAGTGTCAAAAAAATCAATTTTTAGATAAGTAACTATTGAACCAACTCCTACGAATTTAAAAGTTTAAAAAATTACTAAATATAAAGTTTAAAGTTTAGAACCTATCCATATTATCTAAAATTTAAGGATAAAATAAACATAAATTTTAAAGGTTAGAGAATAAATTTATAATTTAAGTTAAAAATAATTAGGAGTAAAAAAAAAAAAAACAAACTGAGCAGAAAAAGACTCTGTATTTGGTTTGAGTTTCTCTCTCTTCACTTTGACAAAATCGTAATGCAAAAGAGGTGAGTTTTATTTATTTATTTAATTTTATTAATTTTATTTCCGTTGGTGCCGCCACTGTTTTATGCGCCTCCATCCTCTTCTCTTCTTCTTCACCACCTGACCTAGGGTTATCAAACTCACACACACAGAAAAAACAGAGCAGATAGACTCATCTCTCTGGGTTTCCTAGGGTTTTACGAGCTGGATTCTCTCTCATTTCTCCGCCGAATCTCCACTCGCCGCTGGTTAAGCGGCTTCGTCGATTAGTTTCTTCCAATTCCCTTCTTTTCTCTCTCTTTCTTTCTCTCGAGCTACCTTTTCAACCGATCCACAACACAGCGTCTTCAGGAGGAACGAGCCTTATGGTTTTCTTTATCCGTTTGGGAGAAAGGGGTATGGTCGTACGATTAGGGCAAGGTTGATTATAAGATTGGTTTCTTTTTTTTTTTTTTTTTTTTTTTTGTGTTTTGAGGGTTTTGGATTTGGATGGCATTGGGGGATTTGATGGCCTCTCGGATTTCTCAATCTTCGCTGGCGGTGGTCTCAAATCACTTGGTGGATGACTGTGCTTCTAACCATGAGGAAGATGTGGATTTGATTTCGCTCAGAAGGGATTCCGAGGCTGCGAGTAGTAGTTATGGCAATGCTGCCGTTACTACTGCTACAACCATGGTCTACTTGCCGCAGACTATAGTGTTATGTGAGCTTCGACATGATGCATTTGAGGCCTGCCTGCCTGCCGGCCCATCTGATAGCGGTTTGGTCTCTAAATGGAGACCTAAAGACCGAGTAAGCCGTTTGTTTCCCTATGAAAACTTTTTCCTTATTTCCATTTTCTCAACTGTTTTTCTCTGTAATCACTGGATTCACGTTCATCGGGATGTCACTAGTGAATTCCTGCTCCATTGTTCACTTCTGCTACCTTTCGTAGATATGCTTATAATTTCTTATGGAACTCCCCATATATCATTTTTCCCAATTACGTCTCAGGAAAAAAGGGGATTTATCTGGGTATATTCGGAATATTAGCTGATAATACACGTGAAGTTATTTGAAATCATCGAGTTATGCGTAATGGGTATGGGGTTTAGCAATGGGATCCTGTTTCTAATCACGTGTTTCGTTGAATAAAGTATCTGAATTATTCGTTGTTCTGTAAATGCATATGGATATGTATAGTATAACTGATCTGAAATGAAGAATGTCATCACTAATATATCATCAATCCTCTTGAAGTATAACATTTTTTTTAATGTGGTGGTTTTCTTAGGTGCTTATGGCATTTCGTCATGTATTAATTTGTTGACATTGTTTTGTTGTTGGAAACTTCCAATTGGTTTTTTTTTATTGCATTTATGCTACTGAGACTCCAGAATCATCATGATGTTTGTCCACTAGAATGTCAACTGAATCCACTATACCTTAAGTTATTAGTCTAGTCCAGCATTGAGTCAGATTCTCTAGGAGAACTGAGGAAGTCAACAGTGAACAGTCCACCACCACCACCATACACACACATCCACTCACCCACACGCTTGTGGAACATTTGGACAGTAAAGTCTTGATTAAATGGAGCTTATGCACATGAGACACATCTTTACTTCTGCTTCAGTGGCCTGCTATTCTAAACCTTGGTCCAAAACTTTAAGTTTAACAACACTGTCTGCAACGTTCAAGATTTGATTGCCTATTAATAGGCTGAAACCAAAATTTGGAAGTTCAAAACGTAAAAGCTTGATCAAATTAGTTTAGAAGACAACACATTACTTATGCCAGGGGGGATATTTATCTCGGTTGGGCTAATTCGACAATGAAGTATAGAATTAACCATCCCGGGTTGGCCTAGTGGTCAATAAGGGCCATGAGAATAATATAGGGCTTAGAGGAAATGAGTTCAAATCATGGTGGCCACCTACCTAGTAGTACTTAATATCATACGAGTTTCCTTGACAACCAATTGTAGTAGAGTCAGACGGTTGTCCGGTGAGATTAGTCGAGATGTACGCAAGCTGGCCCAGACACCCACAAATATCGAAAAAAAGACAATAAAGTATAAAAGAAACTGAGATGGATACCCTGTTTTGCTTTTTTGGGCTAACCTCTTGAAGAAAAGATACGTGGATATAATGGAGTATGTAATGTTTATTTGTATGGCATAGATGTATAGAGGGATTTTTTTGGATGTAATGCCCAGGATAGATGGATTTTGTCTGGATTTATGAACCACAAATATTTGACTGGCAACCATGTAGTGGAATTAGATTTTATTAGGGCCTCTTTTTTCATTGCATCAGCATCTTTTGATGTATGCAGCAATGTCTTTGAGGTGGCTTGGAGAATGTATGCAACAATGTATTTGAGGTGGCTTTTATTCTCCACGTCAATGCTGGACAGTATAGTTTTATGCCTAGTTTTTATCTAGTCTTTCTGTTCTAGCATTTAATTTGAAACAATTACCAACAAGTGTCAGGTTGAAGCTTTTTTATCTCATTAGGAAATTGGAAGTATTGCTTGAGTCTTTGCAGTATATGTTTAATATTTCTTTTATTTGTAATTTTTCTTCTTATTCTTTTAAGTGCTTGGACAATAATGAAATGATCCGGACATTTTAACTGATTCCTTTTTGTATGCAGATGAAGACAGGATGTGTAGCTCTAGTATTATGTTTAAACATTAGTGTTGATCCACCCGATGTAATTAAGATTTCTCCTTGTGCCAGAATGGAGTGCTGGATAGGTGCATATTTTATATCATTACTGTTTTCTTTCTTTAATTAGTGCTTCTATTTGAGTTACCTGTGATTCTCGTATTTTACTTCTATTTGAATTGGGATTCTCTTGTCAGTTCTGGTTCCAGTTAAAAAGCATGCACTTTATCATCTTTAAAGTTATCTTTTAGGTCTGTTAAAATGTTTTTTCTTGTTGCAGATCCATTTTCTATGGCACCCCAAAAAGCACTTGAAACTATTGGAAAAACATTGAGTGTGCAGTATGAGAGGTGGCAACCCAGGGTGGAGACCATTATACCCAGCACTTTGTATGAGTTGTCGTATTGCTAGTCCATATTCTAACTTGATGATGTGTATGCAGGCTCGCTATAAAGTTCAGCTGGATCCCACTGTGGAAGAGGTAAAAAAGCTTTGTAGTACTTGTCGCAAGTATGCAAAGACTGAAAGGGTTCTCTTTCATTATAATGGGCACGGTGTTCCAAAGCCAACTGCTAGTGGTGAAATTTGGCTTTTCAACAAGGTCTATATATTCATATATTATAGTTTTTCTGTTAATGCCTGTTATTGTCTTATTCTCATAGTTTTTCGTGGTGCAGAGTTATACCCAGTATATCCCCTTGCCTATTAGTGACCTGGACTCGTGGTTGAAGACACCTTCAATTTACGTGTTCGACTGTTCT
The DNA here is from genome assembly GCA_028017165.1 of Herpetospermum pedunculosum. NCBI lineage: Eukaryota > Viridiplantae > Streptophyta > Magnoliopsida > Cucurbitales > Cucurbitaceae > Herpetospermum > Herpetospermum pedunculosum. The sequence goes on from CM051525.1 coordinate 60,830,191, forward strand.
GCTGCTGGGATGATAGTCAATGCCTTCACTGAGGTACTCTACTTACTATCAACCATGTTATTTTAGTTCTATGTATTTGTCTGTACTAATTTCTCATCAATCATCATCAGGAGCACTATTGTCATGTTAATATTGTTAATATTGTTTGTACTTTTAATTACGTGAATATTGTTCTTTTCTATAGCTTCACGATCCCTCTGGATCAACAAGGGATTGCATTTTGCTTGCAGCATGTGAATCACACGAAACTCTTCCGCAAAGAGCTGAATTTCCTGCAGATGTTTTTACCTCTTGCCTTACAACACCAATCAAGATGGCCTTGAGATGGTGAACTTATTCTCATTCATTTATCTGTGGCCAATGCGCCTATATATACTGTGCATAATTTTTGTTTACAAGTTTGTTTGCAAAAATTATGCCTACTGATTATTTTTAACCAAGTGTCTTTGAATATTCGTAGACGTGTTTTGTCACTTTGTTTGTGTTTCATCACTTTGTTTATGGAACACAGAAGAAGTTCCTAATGACTTACATTTGTTGAAGATTAGGTTTAGAATTTATTGATTTGAGAATTTTTAGGTCCTTGATTCAGCTACATGACCTATCTAGACTAGGAAGGCTTTTCTCGAATTTGATATACCGGCATGCATAAAATTTACAATGGAAAATAGCTAAATATAAAATATACATATGAAAGAAAATTAGAACTATTTTGGGCAGACTTATGCCCATTCAGTTTGTGTTGAGCGGCCTCCCGAGCTAAGCTATTACCTGTCCCTTTTTAGGATTCCAGTGTCTGTGAATAAATCGTTGGAAAAACTTATAAGAGATTTCCTTTGGGAAGGGATTGAGGGGAGGGGAGGGGAGGGGAGTGGGTCACATTTATTTAAGTGGGAGGCGATGAAGAAACTAGTTGATGATTGGGGTTTGGGTATAGGGAAATTAATGACCCGTAATAGTGTGGTCCTGGCTAAATGGCTTTGGCGTTTCCATGCAAAGTCTAACTCCTAGAGGGAATGGGTTGACCTAGTGGTCATGAAGGACCTTGAGACTATTAAAACCCTCCTAGAGGGAATGAGTTCAATCCTTGGTGGCCACCTACCTAGGAATTAATTTTCTACCGGTTTCCTTGGCAACAAAATGTTAGGGTCATGCGGTTGTCCCGTGAGATTAGTCGAGGTGCGTACGCTGGCTCGGACACTCACGAATATTAAAAAATATGTAGGGTCTCCCTTTGGGAGAATAGAAGGTTATTGTGAGCTAATATGGGCCTCTCCAGAATGGATTGGAGGAGGTTAAAGACACTTCCAGAAACCCTTGGAAAGGTATAGCCGAGGGGTTTTCGTTCTTTTCTCAGTTTGTTTAGTGTTCGGTGAGTGATGGGAGAGATACTTTTTTGAGGGAGGATAAATGGTTGGGGGATAAACCCCTCTGCTCTCGTTTCCTTCGTTTGTATCACTTATCCTCAATGAAGAACCACTCGGTGGGTGATGTGTTGCCTAACTCTCTGACCTTTCTTCACCCATTGTGGGGTTCCAGCGTGTTTTGTACAATAGGGAAACATCGGATGTTGTTGTCCTCCTCTCGTTGATTGGGGAGTTTAGTCGTAGTTCATGAGAAGGGATGTTCGTCTATTGGGTCCTTGCCCCTCCAAAGGCTTTTCTTGTAAGTTCTTCATTCTTTGCTTGGTCAATCCCTCTCCCTCTAGTGGTGTTTTTGGCTCGTTGTGGAAGGTGACAATTCCAAAGAAGGTTAAGTTTTTTGTGTGGTAGGTTCTCCATGGAAGGGTTAACACCTTGGATCGGGTTTCAACATTCGCGAAAGTTGCCCAATTGGATTGGGCCGTTGTGTTGCATTCTTTGTAGGTGGGCGACTGAGGACCTTGATCATATTCTCTGGAGCTGTGATTGCCCATGCTGTTTGGAGTTGTTTCTTCTGGGAGTTAGACATTGTTGTTGCATAGAGATGTTAGAGAAGTTCCTTCTCTACCCTCCTTTTCGTGAGAAACAAAGGTTTTTGTGGCAGGCTAGGGTGTGCGTTATTCTGTGGGCTCTTTGGGGTTTAGGAGAGGAATAACCGAGTCTTTAGAGGGCTTGAGAGGTCATTGAGTGACGTTGGGATCTTATTAGATTCAATTTGTCTCTGTAGGCTGCAGTGGATAAGCCGTTTTGTAACTATTCGTTAGGTCTTAGTTTAGCCTCCTTTGTTATATGCCCTTGTATTATTTCATTTTTTCTCAATGAAACTTCGGTTATTCATAAAGAAAAAGAACAAAAAAAAAGGGAGAGAAGTTTTGAACTGTTTGATTTTCAAATCCAAATATATAAAAGTTGAAGGTTTTCTTCTATGTTTCTACATTCCATTTTCTTCATTTCTCTTTTTCTCATATAGGAGAAGTTTACTATTAAATGATGAACTCTATACAATTGACTATTTTAATTATTATTATGTAAATATTTAAAATTTCATCTAGTACATGTTATGAATTCACAATTTAAGATTAAAAAAATTGTTTGAATACCTATTACTTCAGGATGTAAGTTTATAAAAGTCACTACTTATGCTCTCTTAAATTCTGAAAATAATTTTAATTTTGAAACTTTACATGTTTTTGGATTTTGAAAAGGTCATTTAGATTCGATTCTTTCTGTTTGTTCAATATTTTTGTTTGCAAGTTATTTCCATTGTTTACATGTCTCTGGTCTGTGCTCATGAAATCTATCTTTGATACATACTCTCTCTCCCTCCCCTGCATGGACAAAAGTTATTTTCTATTCTTAATCTATTTTCTGTATTTCTGGTTTGTTTATGAAGTATTGGACTATTGTTTTCTGGATGTTCTCTTATTATGGGATCTTGTCTCTCAGGTTTTGCAAACGTTCATTGCTCCGTGAGTCCCTTGATGATTCCCTGATAGATAAAATACCTGGTCGGCAAACTGATCGGAAGACACTTCTTGGGGAATTGAATTGGATTTTCACAGCTGTCACTGATACAATTGCCTGGAATGTTCTTCCTCATGGTAGCTTTCAGATTTACTCGACTAATGCTGTCCTTTTTCTTTCTTGTCATAGCTAATATGTTATTTTGGTGCAGATCTATTTCAAAGGTTGTTCAGACAGGATTTGTTAGTTGCCAGTCTGTTTAGAAATTTTTTGCTTGCCGAGCGGATTATGCGATCTGCAAATTGTTCACCAATTTCACATCCAATGTTGCCTCCAACCCATCAGCATCATATGTGGTAGAGTTTGAGAAACCCTTGATAGTTAGGTCTGTTAACGTTCAATCGGTTCATTGACCCCTTTGTGGATGTTCTGCTTCTTTTAGGGATGCATGGGACATGGCTGCCGAGATTTGTCTTTCTCAACTTCCAGCATTGGTAGAAGATCCTAATTTGGAGTTTCAGGTCAGTTTTTCTTAACAGGTGTTTTTCTTATTTGGACTGTTGGACCCCTTGGAACGTAAACATGACCTTGTCTTAAAGACAAGAAACCAACTTTTATTGATCTGTGCAATTTTCAGAGGAAGGTCCAATATACTGTATTGTATATTAAAGTAGTCATTGAGCCCATCAGTTTAAAAACCTACAGCCTTGTTTACCAAACCTCCCTTCCACTACATTTTAATCAAGTTTGGAAAATCCAATTCACTAAGCTTTTTTTTTTGAAATGGTAGGGAAATGGACCCAAAATAGGTCCCCTGTTTTCAACACCCAAGGGGTATTATTTAAAACTATTCTCACGCGTTTTGAATCTCTTTCATTCATTTCAAAATTTTATGGTTAAAATGTTATATCCTTCAAATCTTTAATTAAAATTTTCTTCTTTGCAATGTTCCAGCCAAGTCCATTTTTCACTGAACAGTTGACAGCTTTTGAGGTATGGCTTGATCATGGATCCGAAAATAAGAAACCTCCAGAACAGTTACCCATTGTCCTTCAGGTACCAAAACCCACCATCCCCCCCCCCCCCCCCCCCCCCCCCCATGCTTGTCTTTTTCTGGATTATGGTTGTTGAATTTTGTTATATTTTTTAATTGTGTGCATGCCTTCTTTTAGTTTCTTTGAGCTGCCATTACTTCTGAATGGTAGCATTTTGTCTAGAGAGCTGCTGTACAATATCCTGTTCTCTATTCCATCACTGTAACGACATCTGTCCTGCTCGACTTCATTGTTGGAACTGGTTTGATGAACAGTGATACAACCTGAATGTGAATGGATACTGTCTTGGAGCTTATATTTGAGCAGTACTTTGAAGTTCCCTCTCGTTCTTTTTGATCTTGTTAGCACTTGTACGAAAAAAGTTGTTTCACCATACTTTTCCACGCTTATTTTTTGACTGGCTCTGGGACTTTCTACTCTGCATGGTTGGATACCTGATGCACAAGAGAGTGATTGGCAAACTTTCATTAAATTATTGATCCTTTATTTCTGCTGGAAGAAATAATAGTTAAGTCTAGACTCATCCATATCTAAATCGTTATTGTCATTTTGCATTCTCTGGTGCTAATGCTGCCTATATTGTGGGAGAGATGTTTGTAGAGCCAAGTCAATGCTTTTCCCCTGACCGTTTCTTTGTCAGTTGCACTTTCCTTAATTAGATCCATTCTCAATGTATGCTATATAGCTATTGGTTTCATCCGTCTCCATACAGTAGCCTCGTTTTCCAAAGAGTGAACATTTTTCTTTCTTTTTAATTTTTTGTGTATAATTACAGCAGAGTGACCTTTGTCATAGGTTTTACTCAGCCAAGGACATCGATTCAGGGCGCTGGTTCTTCTTGGTAGATTCCTTGATATGGGACCTTGGGCTGTTGATCTGGTAAAACTCAAGACTTTGCCAATCATTACTGTGTTATTTGTTTCTTCTCCGTTTTCATACTTTCCTTTCCCTCTCAGGTACAACTATTGTTAGTTGCTAATATAACACATTTTTTTTTAGGCCTTGTCCGTTGGAATATTCCCATATGTTCTAAAGCTTCTGCAGACAACAACACCTGAGCTGCGACAAATTCTGGTTTTTATATGGACAAAGATTCTGGCCCTAGATAAGGTATATAATATAGTATAGTTAGGTTATTCTCTTGCAATTGTGGCTTGAAAGAAAAGGCGTATTTTTTTTATGGGGTAACTAGGATCTCTTTGCCTTAAGGGTTTGTTTCTTTTATTTCTTTGTCTTGGTGGTCCTTAGTTAAGGAGTTTTGTAATTATTCTGTTTTTTTTGGTGTCAACCAGCAAGCGTATTTTCAGTTCTGGGGGTTCTTACTGTAATCACAATGCTCAAATGTGTCTTGGTTTATGTAGATGTATAGAGTGGCTTTTCATTTTTTTTGAACAAGAAACAAACCACTTCATTGATAAAATGAATGGAGACTATTGCTCAAGGGAAACAAACTCCACAGAGGAGTGAAATAAAGCAAAAAACAATACTGAAAAAATATAACTATTACAAGGGAAATATAAAAGCATTCCAATTTAAAGAAATTTCTTGCAAAGAATAATCTTCAAAAGAACTAGAAAGAGAGCACCAAAGAGAGGCTTTGAGGTGAGCCGAGTCAAAACGAGCATGCCAAGAACTTTGAGAGTCTTCAAAAATCCTCTTGTTCCTTTCCATCCAAATTTCCGAGAGAATGGCCTTAACCCCATTGATCCAAAGTAAGAGAGACCGAGGGGGAAGGAGAGGACCCGAAAGAAGTTGAGTAATGTTATCCTTTATATTTGAGGAAAACACCCATTTCATATTAAAAAGGCTCAATAATCTAAACCAACAGGCTTGCGAATAAGAACACCCAAAAAAAAGATGAAGGAGTGATTCCCCACTATTTCGGCATAGGAAACAAATCGACGGCTGCAAATTGGATTTGGGTGATTTTTTCTGAAGAACATCGGTTGTATTGAGGCTGCTATTGAGTAAGATCCATGGAAGAATGCTGATTCGTTTAGGACATTTTGTCTTCCATAAAGCTGAATATAAGTCCTTTATTAAAGGACAAGAATCGTTAAGCTTGCTCGAGAGAGACTTTACTGAGAAAGAACCAGAAACTTCTAAAATCCAGCTTCGAGTGTCTAATGTGGGGCCTATTTGCACGACCATGAGTGCTTCAAGAAGACTTGTAAAATCTGATATTTCAACTTCTTTAAGATGTCTTCGGAAGGTAATATTCCAAACTCCGTGGAGAGAATCCCAAAATTCTGAAACTGATCCGTTGGGGAGAGAAGATAAAATGAATAGACGAGGAAATCCCAATTTCAAAGAATTATCACCTATCCAAAGGTCATGCCAAAATGAAATCCTTGAGCCATTTCCAAGAGTGAAAGGAGCAAAACATTCCACCGATTTTCAAGATCTTGAAATACTGATCCAAGGACTACGAAGACTGAAGGCTGAATTTCCAATAGTGTGCCAATTATACAGATCTGAGCCATGGATACTAGATACTACCTTCTTCCAAAGAGATTGGTGTTCATGAAAAAATCTCCACCCCCATTTTGCTAACAAAGCAAGATTCTTATTTCTCACATTGCCAATACCTAAACCGCCATTTTCTTGAGAATTTTCCACGATCTTCCATCGAACAAGATGAGAGACCTTTCCTCCACTGTTTCTTTCCCAGAAAAAATTTCTCATAATTTTTTTGAAGATTATAAGAAATGTCGAAAGTCGATTTTCTTTGAAAATTGTCTTTGAAGATTCATGATCAACATGTTATTTTGTAGACCCATTTGAGTGCGATTTTCTTCATAGTCAACCCATTAACAACCATACTCTACCTTACAATTTTTTTCAAAGCTACTTGTCATAAAAAATGTCGAAAGTCGAACACTTGCCGAAATTTCCATTTTGCCCATCATAATCATAGTTGTACACAAACTACTAAACAGTTCAAAATATAAATTAAAGGAGTAATGGTAGGAGTTCCAAACGATTTATCACCAAAGTTATTTGTGGAATAGTCATTATGGTTTCAAAAATCACAATTGGCAAGGGTATTTTTGAAACAACATACCACATGGTTTTGTTTTGAAAATCAACTATTTTTAGAGGGCAGATGTGATAATTCTTAATTCAAGTATTTGTTGTTCAGGTTGTTGATTTTTAGTTTCTTGTACGCCTATATTTTTCTCTAAAGAATATGTATTGTTTCTCTGACATATTCCCTTCTTCTTAGTTCGTATTGAGAAGTTGGTCTATTGGGGCTTTTACCTGTTATTTCATTCAGAAAGTTCTTTCATGCTGTTTTCTCCCCTTGAATCTCTCTCTTAGATGCCTTTCATTTTCCTCCACCCTTCTTGTGGGAAAATGGTTTTCCTTTGTATGCTAACTATGACTCTTCTGGATTGGCAGTCTTGCCAGGTTGATTTAGTGAAGGATGGTGGCCATACGTATTTCATCCGCTTTCTTGATAGCTTGGAAGCTTACCCAGAACAGCGTGCAATGGCTGCATTTGTTTTAGCTGTAATTGTTGATGGACACAGGCGAGGCCAGGAAGCATGCATTGAAGCGAATTTAATCCATGTCTGTTTGAAGCATCTTCAGAGTTCAACACCAAATGATGGACAAACTGAGCCCCTATTTCTTCAATGGCTTTGTCTTTGTCTGGGAAAACTGTGGGAAGACTATATAGATGCTCAAATAATAGGATTGCAGGCTGATGCCCCTGCTGTGTTTACTTCTTTATTGGCCGAGCCCCAACCAGAGGTTCATAATTTACTTTCTTCACTCTATACTTAATTTTGGATGTATAAGTGTTTATACACTTAGGCCTAAAGTGTATATCTCAAATGTAGATTTCTATTTCAGGTTAGGGCTTCAGCAATTTTTGCACTGGGTACCCTACTTGATGTAGGGAGTGACTCATCTAGAGATGGCGTTGGTGATGATGATTGTGATGATGATGAAAAGATTAGGGCTGAAACCAGTATTGTTGGAAGTCTCCTAAGTGTTGTTTCAGATGGAAGTCCACTTGTTAGGGCTGAGGTTGCTGTTGGTATGAGTTCATTCCCCTCATTTTCTGCTTATATTTTTGCTTCCTCCGGGTGGTTAATTAGAATTCTATTACTAGTGCTGTTCTCATGAAAATTAGGTTGAAAAATTTGGAAGGCCCTTTTGTAATTTTCTTGGCATTGGGGCCAGCTTTCTTCCCCTTTCTGTTATAAATTTATCTTGAATGAATTTTGTTTCTGATTTAAAATAATGAAAATTGGTTTGGACCAATTGGTGACGTCTGGCAATTGTAAGAATCAGCCGCTTCCATCATAGTTTTTTGTACCTTTTGAAGTTTGCACTTGTTGAGTGATGAGTGATTGGTGTTAGTCAGAGACGACCAGGAGAGTTTATTTATGATATTATAGATTATAAAACCACCTGACTTTGATGTCTACATCTTTCAAGCATGTATTCAGTGGGCTTATTGTTGAGATCTTGTATGCTGTAACCTATGGGTTTCTGGTCTGAACTTTCATTGAGGATGTATTATACTGTATTACACACACCGCAACCTCCAAATTTTGGGATCAAGGCTGTGTATCATTAGTTTTATTCCTTCACCAATAGGTTTTCTTTCTCCTGATGATCAGTTTGGTTTTTCAGTTGGTTGCGCTGGATATGTGCGAGTGTTTTGATTCATGACGATTTGAAAATGTTTATGTTTTTACAGCGCTTGCTCGCTTTGCTTTTGGCCACAACAAGCACCTTAAGTCCATTGCTGCAGCATACTGGAAGCCCCATTGTAATTCTTTATTAAGTTCTCTACCCTCTTTGGCTCATATGAGAAGTTCGGGGTCTGCTTATACCAATTCAAATCAACACATGCCTCATGCAAGCATTGTTTCCTCTCAAATTGGTCCTTTGTTGAGATTCGGAAATGAAAACGCAACTTTAGTTAGAGAGGGAAGGGTCTCCGCCAGTAGTCCTCTTGCTAACACTGGAATGATGCATGGATCTCCACTTTCAGATGATTCATCTCAGCATTCAGATTCGGGAGTTTTGCATGAAGATACAGTGAGCAATGGAGCCGTTAATCATTCAAGGCCCAAACCTCTAAATAATGCGTTGTATTCACAATGTGTTTTGACTATGTGTACTTTAGCTAATGACCCATCTCCTCGCATTGCAAGCCTTGGTAGGCGGGTGTTGTCTATTATTGGGATTGAACAAGTTGTAACAAAACCTGTAAAGTCCAGTAGTAGTGGTATCAAGCCTACTGATGGGATAGCATCATCTCAGCCTCCTAGTTTTGCTGGACTAGCTCGTTCATCTTCATGGTTTGATATGAATGGAGGTATGATTATTTTGGTTGGCTGTGCATTTTTTTACCATTGCAGTGCAATTTTCAAAAACTCAGTCATTTTTTTTTTTTTTTTTTTTTTGAAGAATTCAAAAACTCAGTCATTATCTCTCTCTACTGAAAAAATAAATTTAGTGCAGTGTTTATAATCGTGACTGTCTCCATTTTCTTCCTGATTATGAAAATTTGGTTCTATGTCAGGTCATTTGCCTTTAACTTTCCGAACTCCTCCAGTCAGCCCTCCCAGACCAAGTTACTTGACGGGCATGCGGAGAGTTTGCTCGTTAGAGTTCCGGCCTCAGCTAATGAATTCTCCTGACTCTGGGTTAGCTGATCCATTATGGGGATCAGGTGGAACTTCAGGAACATCTGAGCGCAGTTTTCTTCCACAATCAACCATCTATAACTGGAGTTGTGGGCATTTCTCAAAGCCTCTTCTCACTGCTGCTGATGATGGTGAAGAAATATTTACTAGAAGAGAGGAGAGGGAGAAATTTGCACTGGAACGCATAGCCAAATGCCAACATTCTCGTAAGCCTCTTGTTGAATTTTATTTTTACTCCTGATACTCAGTTTCTCATCATTGAATTTGATAGAGGATCTATCTTTTGTCTTCTCTTCTTTCCTTTTTTTTTTCTTTTTTAAATAAAATATTCATCAGCTGTTAGTAAGCTGAACAACAATCCAATTGCTAGCTGGGATACGAAGTTTGAAATGGGTACAAAAACATTATTGCTGCAACCATTTTCTCCCATCGTCGTTGCTGCCGATGAGAATGAACGAATTAGGTATGGGTGCTTTCTTTTAATTATTTCTTGCTGTAGATTTCAAGTAGATTGTGTTGGTGACTCAAGGTAGAAATTGACGACAGTTACATTTGGGCATTTTCCCAAGTCTCTTGTGGTATTGTAGTGCCTAGCTCTAGCATTTGTCTATTGTTATGATTATGTTTTTGGAGACTACTGCTCATCTGGAAGTCAGTTTTAGGTCACGCTGTGCACATATCGAAACGAGTATGGTTCATTTTGACTGGTTATTCCCTCTTAACTTTTTGGCTTGTGTCTCCAGGGTCTGGAATTATGAAGAACCTGCCCTTCTCAACAGTTTTGACAACCATGATTTTCCTGACAAAGGAATTTCGAAACTGTGTCTTGTGAATGAGCTTGATGACAGCTTGCTTTTGGCTGCTTCATGTAATATTTTCTTTTTACTGCATTTTTTTTTATTAATTTTCATAGTGGTCATATTCATAGAATACTCGAGCTTCACTAGTGTGCCTTACTTCAACTTTGCCCATATCCTTTAGGCGATGGAAGTATTCGTATTTGGAAAGATTATACTCTGAAGGGCAAACAGAAGCTTGTAACTGCATTCTCTGCTATCCAGGGGCACAAACCTGGTGTTCGTAGTATAAATGCTGTTGTGGATTGGCAACAACAGTCTGGGTATCTGGTATGTATAGTTTAGGTTCTGGCTCTCCCTATTCTCCAAAATCACCGAGGAAAGAAAGAAAATAAAATATTTGTACTTTCTTGCTGCTATATTACCGAAGGTCTTTATCTTTTGTTATGTGATTTGCAGTATGCTTCTGGTGAGATATCGTCTATTATGCTTTGGGACCTAGATAAGGAGCAGCTTGTTAAATCTATTCCTTCATCATCAGACTGCAGCATCTCAGCGTTGGTGAGTTTCTCCTCTTCACAATAATTTAGGAAGTAGCAGGTTACTCCCCCCATTTTGAGTCATCTTGAACTGCTTGTAAACATGGCTTATCATCCTATTTCTTATGCATTGCTTTGTGAATAATTGGGAATTCTTTTGAGAGTTGCCAGTCTAATCAAATGGCTTGTAGTAATATAAACTGATGTTATATTGTATGGATTGTCTGTGTTTTTCCTAGTACCGTAAAAATGTTATCAGAGGCAAGTTGAGGTGGCCCATCTTAAAAATGATTGAAGCAACTATTAAGATATTGTTGCCTTTAACTTGTTTTAAACTTTTAATGCTAATACAAATTTTCTTTAAAAATTAAAATCTCTTTATTCTTTGTGGTGATCTTTTTCATCCTCTTTGCCTTTGATCTTTGTACTTGCTTGCTTATTATATTTTTTGCTTTAGCTTTTGAGATTGTTAGTTCTAGTTTTGGAGTCTTATGAACTAACAATTGGTAGATTGAGATGGCCTATATATATATATTTAAAGAACTCTTATGTGTTCATGCCTTTGCAGTCTGCTTCTCAAGTTCATGGAGGTCAGCTTGCAGCTGGTTTCTTAGATGGTTCTGTAAAGGTTTATGATGTTCGCACTCCTGAAATGTAAGCATACATATATTTTTTTTTTTGATGCTTTGGTTTGAATGAAGTCATCAAGTGGTTGTAGTAGGGTCAGGTAGTTGTTCCGTGAGAAGAGTCAAAATGTGTGCGAGCTATCCCGGACACTCACGAATATTAGAAAAGTCCTCAAGTGGTTAAGCTTCTCATGGCTTGCAAGATGACTTGCTTGCAGTTACAGACTAGTTATTTTCTCCAACAATACATGAAACATTAATTAGTTTTGTGTTTTATCAAGTAAAGAACTCAGTGGGCTTGTGATTTTCTACCAATCACTGGGAAACGGGAATCAATACTATAAGAAAGAAATTGATGTATAAAATGAATTAAACGGTTTGTTGTCTAAGCTGCCTCCATGTCCTCTCTATCTCTGCATTGTTTCATCGAGAAGTTTTGTTGTCTTACCAGGAATCCAAGAAATATGTTTAGCATGTTTCTGAAATTTTTATCTCCTTGCTTTATATTTAATGCATATTTGCCTTTGTTCATGCCTTCTACTCTTTTTTCTTAATTCGTAGGCTTGTTTGCACCATGCGGCCACATGTTCAAAAAGTAGAAAAGGTTGTCGGGATTGGCTTTCAGCCCGGACTTGATTCGTCGAAGGTGATAAAATTTCTTGGCTGTTGCTACTATATATATCAGTATCCTATTGAAGTGTATTTGTTAATGCTTCTTTCCGTGTGCTTATTCAGATTGTCAGTGCCTCTCAGGCTGGTGATATTCAGTTTCTGGATATCAGAAATCACAGGGATAGATATCTAACTATCGACGCTCACCGAGGTTCACTTACAGCATTAGCCGTTCATAGACATGCTCCTATCTTAGCTAGTGGCTCAGCTAAACAGCTCATTAAGGTCTTCAGCCTAGATGGCGATCAACTAGGCACCATTAGATACCATCCTACCTTCATGCCCCAGAAGATTGGTTCTGTAAGCTGCCTCACCTTTCACCCGTACGAGGTGCTACTCGCTGCTGGAGCTGCAGATGCTTGTGTATCTATATATGCAGATGACAATTCCCAAGGAAGATGAGATTTGATTTCCCTGAGTGCCAGGTTCGACATCAAAGTGGCATGTGCGCATCGATTTAATTATGGGTTGTCTATGCAGTTCCCATATTGCTTGTTGTCGCCGAGTGCGATTCGAGATGATATGTTGAGCTGCCCCCCCCCATTCTTTGCTTTTAGCGCGTGGAAACCTCCCTCCATCATCAACAGTGTAAGCTATAAATTTATTGGGCCTCTGGTGTACAGGTTCACAGCTGATCAGGAAGAAAAATCCGTCAATATTTATTGGGGCTTTGGCAAATAAATCTGTTGTATAGTTTAGGTGGGTGTAAATATTTCCATTGTTCATCCTCTCTTCTGGTGTGTTCATCGTTCAATTTGTAAAAGGCTGTCAACTCTTTTTTTTTTTTTTTTTTTTTTTTTTTTTACCGCTTTCGTCATCTTAGCATCGTATATGGGCGTAGCGTTTGTCTCCTGGAATTCTGGAGATTCGATGCGCCCATATCCGATCAGTGTTGAATTTTATTGGTTTCACTTTGTTGCCCCTACATTAACCATTATGTAACTTGTAATTATGTCGCATAGTTTGACCTGATTTTCTTGTTGATTTTGTGAATATATAATGCTTGATTTTATGTCATTTCCCCTTCGAGTTTCTACAACACATGGTCTTGATTAGCAACGAATGTAATGCTCGCATGTTAAAAAATGGAAAAGAAAAGAAAAAGACTCAAATCCCTCATTTCAAAGACCATCCAAGGAAACACGTCCATTTCATAACGAATAAGCTATAAGTTATAAGAATATAAGTGATTGGAGAATAAGTCAATCAATCTACGACCTCACTTGAACAGCCTTTCAAGAAGTTACATAAATTGGATTAATCAATACATCACTTGAACAGTTAAATAAATTGGATTGGCGCCATTGACGATGACGATGCTGGGTCTGTCTTGGGTCCAAGAAAAGGAGATGACAATAATAGTGCACTACTTGAGGACATGGAGGCGATGCTGTTTTGGGTCCAAGAAAAGGAGATGATAGTAATAGTGCAACTTGAGGACATGGAGGCGGGTCATAGTGTTCTAAATATTGATCTGTTGAACTAGTGTTCTAAATATCGATCTGTTGAACGATGTCTTAGAGTTGTAAATATGAGTCAATCGATTTAGAAAATATGATATGTATTTTATTTTCACAAGAGGTATAGAAGAAGAGATTAGTTTAAGAATGACGTTTCTTGACTAAGAGGTCATGAGTTCAATCTCCGCATTAATTAAAATACATTTGCAAAAAAAAAAGAAAGAAGAAGAATGACGTTAGTCGTGCATGCTCATGAGGATGATTGTTGCCAGGTTCAAAAAATGATCAAAAAAAGGTTATTCAATGTAATAGTTACAATATAACTGTTACTTATTAACCATTTTATGTAAGTTTAAAATCTGTCTATTCTTATTACACAAATTAAAAAAAAAGAGCTTTTAAAGTTTGATGTAAAATTACTAGCCACAGTATTTCAACCATCTCAAATAATTTCTCGAAACTACATGCGAATGATTAAGCTAAAGACGGATCTAAGACATGTTTGTGAGTGATTTTAAAATGATCATTTTTATCAATTTTGATGATACGTAAATCACGTTTAAAAGTGTAAAATCAAATATTAAAATAATTTTGAGTCTACATATTTTGGAGTGACTTTGAATATGACAAAAATGATTTTAACAATTTCAAAATTACTTTCAACACATACCTTAAACATTACGACATTCAGAGGAGCTCAGTAAAGTAAAACTGCTGGTAAAACTTAAATATCCAGCAGTTTGTTTTGCACATTTCTCTTTAGAAATCAAAAATCTTCAAAGCATAATAAATCTATCTCTCTCTGATTAGGCGCAATCGCAAAACATAATGCCAATTGAGCTATGACCTCTTCGTCAAGGGCACAACATTATGCCAATTGAGTTAATTTGGCTAAAATTTGCAACGGTATTTTAATTAATGCGATGATTGAACCCTTGACCTCTTAGTCAAGGGCACAATCTTATGCCAATTTAGCTATGCTCGGTTTGACCTAAAAAATTGGGCGGTAATAATGCATTTAAATTTCTGTCCCGTGCATGGTTGTTTGCACAGGTGCATGATCAGGTTCTGGGCTATCTAGGCGTGTTTGTGTTACCCGTTGCGTTAATGTTTTTTGAAAATCTGCCCTAAGGCAGAATGAAACCCCCACTCTTTGCTATCTTAGGCAGAACGCTCACCCACTGCACCAAGTGGTTGTTCGATACCGTAAATTAATTTGACTTGCAATTGTAATGAAAATCAATCGTAATAAAAGAGGCTCAATCACAATCGGTTTTTCTTTGATGTTCTTTATTAAGGTTTGATTCAAACGTAATTTGATTTCCATCGGAGTGTTTACTTGCATGTAAAATTTTGTAATTTTACCATAATACCCTCTAACTCGTGCTTAGACTCTTGTACGTACTCTTTTTTAAACTCATGTTCAAACTTTTGTGCGCACTTATGTACCAATATTTTTGTTTTCTGGAACAGTCTATTGATTTAGCAGAACCTCGTTTTTCAACAGACTATCGTCTACGATTAAAGAAACGTTGAGCATATGAGTTTTCGTGATGTTTAACCGTCACTTATATATCGAAATGGATTATTTTACCGACTCTCTTTGGATTGTTATCATGTACGAAGACAAATAAATGAAATATATTACAAATAAAGTTTTAAAAATAGAAGATAAAGAAGTTGGTAATGACAACATTCAAGATATATAAAAAAAATTGCCAAAGCAAGCATAGCTCAACTGACATATGTATGTCTTTCCGACCAAAAGGTCTGTGGTTTGAATCCCCCACCCCCAATGTACTAAAAAAAGATTTATAAAAAAATTGAGATTTTTAAAATGGTTTTGAAGGCGTTTAAAATTACAAGAACATGAAGAAGAGAGAAAAACAATAGACGAAGAAGATGCTAATGACGACATTTAGGGTTTTTACAAAATGTGGGATTTTTAAAAATGGATTTGAAAACGTTTCAGATTTTCAAGAACATGAAGGAAGACAGAAAAACAGAAGAAAAAGAAGGGAGATGGCAAGGTTCAGGATTTCGAAGAAGAAAGAGAAAGAGCAAAACATGGAATAGATGAAAAACAAATGTAAGGTGGGTCCCACGTAATGTGCAATGATAATCCCAATAAGGACCCTTTGGATGTAATCTAGGGTGTAATCTGATTGCAGATTACAGAGTGAGATCCACACATTCATTAAGTTTGCGATTTTTGGTAAACAACTTCAATGAAAAAGGAGGTAGTATAACTCAACGGTAATTGATAAGTACTTTTTGTCTTTAGGTCGGAGGTTCGTTCCGTGTAATTGTTGAACTTAAAAAAAAAAACGCTAGAATATATTGTTTCAAAATTACATTCATGCCCTTCAAAATCAGTCCAAACATATCCCTCCTCTTTTCCCACTTCTAGTAAACAAGGAACTTTGATTACAAACTCAACAAGTCTTATGAATAAAGAATCGTCAAGCCCTCCTCTCCTCTCCTCTCAAATATTCATCGATGCTTTTTTCTTTTCTACCAATAGTGAGCTTTCAATATCCTCTGAGCGAACTCATCTTCTCCAAAACAAACTATTTGTGTTGTAAAAAATTCAGTCACAAATCACATTGTATGAGAATTAAAGCTCTATCTTGTGGGCTTGAAAATTTATACAAGACTCAACAAGTTGAAATCAATATTAATATATTGGGTAGAAAATGAAATTACAAGTATTCGAATATAGGATCTTCTTCTTTGATACCATGTTAAATCACGATTAATAACCTCAAAAGCTTAAACTGGTAAGTTATGAAATACTATAATAAGTTTTGTTTTATCGAGGAAAGTAGGATTTTCCCATTTTTTTCATCGATCTAAGTCGAAACATATAGACATATTTTATGTTGGCTTGATTAATGTTGTTTCTAAGAGAGAAGAGAAATGGGAATGCAACTACTACATTTTCATTCAATAAAATTTGATCTTAAATACACTTTCTAAATGCTAAAAGTAACTTAGTTAACTCTATAAAAACAACCACTAACTCTAACTCCACAAAAATAGCCACTTACTCCACTAACTCTAAATATATCAATACTTACCCCACTAACTTCAAATATAGAAATTAACTAAAAATAGACTTTAGTTTTGAGTTAACTAACATACTCCTCCTAACTCAAATGCTACTCCTCCTAACTCAAATGCTGCAAACATCTAGCTTGCTCCTAACACAACTACACTACTTCTCTCATATACCTCACTCAGCAGTCTAGTCCCTTTAAGTGGTGCATCATCAACCAGTTCATAAGGATCCAGAGAAACTTCTGGTTCCTTCACCTCTGCTTCTTCTGTCCAGTCCCACTTCTCATTCTCCAAGAATTGAGCATCCCTACTAATCACCATCTTCTTTTTGTGAGGTTGATAGATCTTGTACGCTTTGGACATCATGGTGTAGCCTACAAAGATTTTTTTTTTTTTTTAAAGGAATAGCCTACAAAGATTCTTGCTTTTGCCTTTTCACCCAACGTGTCTCTCTTCACCTGTAGAACATGAGAAAAGCACAAACAAACAAACACCTTCAAATTTTTTCAGTTTTGGTTTAGTATTAAACCAAACTTCATAGGGTGTCTTCTTCTCCAATACCCTTGTAGGCAGTCTGTTCAATAAAAAAATTGATGTGTTTGCTGCTTCAGCCCAAAACTCCTTTGACAAGTTCTTTTCATGCAACATGCATCTTGTCATCTTCATAATACTTTTGTTCTTCCTCTCACTAACTCCATTTTGTTGTGGAGTATATGGAACAGTGAGCTGATGCTCTCTTCCAGCTTATTCACAAAAGGAATTGAACATTTGTGACGTGTATTCAGTCCCGTTATCGGACCTCACCACCTGAATCTGACAACCAGTCTGATTCTCAACCCATCCTTTAAACTTCAGAAACACTTCAGCTACTTCAGACTTATGCTTCATGAAGTAAATCCAACACATTCTGGTATAATCATCAATAAAGATAATGAAATACCTGCTACCATTGAGTGGGGGAGTTGGTTGAGGTCCACACAAGTCGGTGTGGATGAGCTGCAACTTCTCTGTTGCTTTCCAAATTGACTTCTTGAATGGCAGACTTGTTTGCTTCCCTGTCAAACAAGCTTTGCTTTTTGTTTTCAGCTCCTCCAGAACTGGTATTCCAACTGCCATCTCATTCTTCTGCAAATACTGCAACCCCTTCTGATGAAAATGCCCTAACCTCTTGTGCCATAGCTCAGTGTCACTCACTTGACACTTGAAAGCTATTTGTTCCTTCTCGAGTGGATCCAATAAGAAGCTCTTGTACTGCATCTTTATTTTGAACAACTCATTTCCACTGGAATAAAAAATAAGGCATTTTTCTTCTTCAAATAACACTTTGAATTTCTTCTCTACTAGTTGACCAACACTTAACAAGTTTTGATCAATCTCAGAAACTAGGAGCACTTCAGTAATCAACTTGGTTCCTGCACAACTTTCTATTGAAACTGTGCCCTTCCCCTTCACTTCTAGATACTCACCATTCCCTATCTTCACCCTTGACTTGAATGACTTGTCAAGGTCCTTGAACAACTCCTTGTCACCTGTCATGTGATTGGTACACCCACTATCAACCAACCAACTGTCACATTGAGTGACTGATGATAAACAGGTAGCCACAAAGAGTTGATCTCCTTCTTGTTGTACTGCAGCATGTGCTCCTCCTTGCTGTTGAGATCCCTTACAGAATCTCTCTATGTGCCCCATTAAATGACACCTTCTACACTTCACATCTGGCCTTCTCCAGCATCTGAAGTGTGGATGATTATGTTTCCCACAGTGCTTGCATGCACTGCCCTTGCTGAAACCTGCACTTCCATCATCCTTTACAGCATAATCTGAGCTACTACTGCCACTATCCTTTCTCCCTCTCCACTTCTTCTCTCTTCCACCTTCTCCCTGCTGCATTCTGACTTTCAGTGCCCCCTCAATGCTTCCTTCTTGCCTCATCAACCTCCTCTGCTCTTGTGCTTGCAAAGCACTTACTAACTCTATCACCTTGAGTTTAGAGAGGTCTTTGGTATTTTCTAAGGAAGCAATGGTTGCTTCATATTTCTCAGGAACTGAAACCAGAATTTTCTGAACCAATCTATTGTCAGATAAATCAGTTCCTAATGCTCTTGCCTTGTCGGCAATCACAATCAACTTGTCTGAGTATTCTTTAATGGACTCAGAATCCTTCATTTGCATTATCTCGAATTCCCTCACCAAGTTCAACACTTTCATGCCTTTGATCCTCTCATCACCTTCATACTCACCTTTGAGGAAGTCCCAGATCTCCTTTGCTGACTTCAAGGCCATAATTCTGTTGAATATGGATGAAGACACAACTGCATATAGACAAGCTCTAGCTTTTGCCTTCCTGGTGACCCTCTCCTTGTGAGTCTTGATCTGGTTGATTGTTGAATTATCGGTAAGTGCAACAACCTCATAGTCGCTCTCAACTGCTTCCCAATAATCACAAGCCTCCATGTAGGCTTGCATTCTGATAGCCCATGCTTGGTAGTTTTCGCCATCTAACACTGGTGGAGCCAGTGAAGAAAGACCGCTTGATCCTGATTCCATCTCACTCAAATCTCAAAGTGTATCACTCGATTTCTCTAAGGGATATCTTACTAACTCTCACTCACAGACCCCTTAAGAATTTTAGCTCTGATACCACTGTTGTTTCTAAGAGAGAAGAGAAATGAGAATGCAACTACTACATTTTCATTCAATAAAATCTGATCTTAAATACACTTTCTAAATGCTAAAAGTAACTTAGTTAACTCCATAAAAACAACCACTAACTCTAACTCCACAAAAATAGCCACTTACTCCACTAACTCTAAATATATCAATACTTACCCCACTAACTTCAAATATAGCAATTTACTAAAAATAGACTTTACTTTGAGTTAACTAACAATTAACTTGTTGATTTCTATGAATAATGTTTGATTTCATGTCATTTTTTCTTGGTCTCAGTCATGAGGATCCCACCTATTCGGTCCAAGAATGAGATTCGACTCAAGAATGTTGAACTCAAAAGAGGCGCACCATGATCTTTAGGGAGAGATATGTTGTCTATCCCACATCGAAAAAATCAACTGTTGATTTTGAGATAAAACTCTATGATATTTAAGATATCAAAATAGCTCCATCATATGGTTATTTTGTTCTGTCACCATAAATTATTATTATTATTATTTTTTATTTTTTTTAAATTTGCATTTGAATTGAGACTTCTTCCCCTTGAAATCATAAGATAATTGACCAATTTGTCAAAAATGGTGTCTCAATGTTTTAAGGCTTGCACTCAGCATACTGTTCTGGTTGTCATCAATTTTGGATCTTTACGTATGTGCTTGTATTACGATTAGAGTTCCGTCTTAGATTAGAAGTGATTATATTTACATCTTCGATTAGAAGTGGATTAAGATGAGAGTTTACGAACAAAGTCAACATTTTTAGTCAACATTTTTATCGATACGAAGTCTTTTGGATATAGATGAAACTGAATATGCAAGAATAGGACAATAGAATCTTTCGATCTCAACCATAGTTTCAAAACTAATTCCAAAATGTCAACTTTCCAACTACATCGTATGCATAGAAACCATTTTTGAGATGTAGACGAAAGGGAGTGAAAGAGGCACATATGGAACAAACATGTCTGCTCATGTGGTTGGTGAGGAGTCATACCAAGTTTCCTATGTACGAGAATTCAACCACGACATCGAATTTCCGTCACAACGTAACGTGGCTGCCCGTTAATAATAGTTAGGATTTAGATTCAAAATTTGCATGCCTCCAATATTGGATACACATTTGATATACGTTTGCAATGTCTCTTATAAAATCATCGTTACATGTCGAACTGAAAAAAAAAAAAAAAAAAAATTAGCAGTCATATTGTAGCGACCTCCTCGAATAATTTTCTTCGATTTTTTCCGACGCCTATCTCTCTTTGGCCTGTTGCATGCATTCTAGTCTCATTTTGTTGTGTAAGAAAATATTTTAACCAAGAACTAGAATTGCAAACTCTTGTAAGTACATTTCTTTAATGATGATTTTGTTTTAATATTTTAGAAAAAAAATAACGATTATATCACTAATATCAAAAAATGAGAAAGTAATTGAGGAATCTGTTTTTAAAAGAAAAAGAAATGTAAGAATTTACAATTCTATTTTTCATTGAAAGATTTTCTTATACAATCATAAGTTGATAATTGAACATTGTAATCATCATGTGGAAAATTGAGTCATAGTTTTATTTGTTATATTTTGAAAGGCAAAAAAATTAATTAAGTGAGGTTTACATGTTACGCGCGAAAGAAATCGATACAGATTTACGTGGTTCACTAACGGCGTGTTAGCTACGTCCATGGGCAGAAAGGAGAGAACAATATTATTACGAATAAGAGATAATTACAAAATGACAGATTATGTTTATATATGACACCCCTTACTTAATACAAAATGGGTCAAAACCCAAAACGAATAAGTAAAACTCAAATTAGTTTTTTCCTTTAGGGGTGTTGCCCCCATACCCCCACCAGGGCGCTTCGCCCTTGGACCCAACGAGACTCCCGTACCAAACCAGTCGTAGAGAGTCATAAAAGATTCAAGACATTTCAATAGTTTCTTTAAAATAATCTTCTAAAAGCACTTCATTGGTTAAAAAAAATATTTTCTCATCTTTTCAAAGTTAAAAGGTCTATTTTGATAACTATTTCGCTTTAAATTTTTTATTTTTGAAATTTATGTTTGTTTCTTCTAAATTTCTTTACTACGATTTTCTTCTTTCTCAAAGAAACATACGAATTCTTAGACAAATTTCATAGAAAAAACATTTTGTTTTGATTTTTTATTAACACTGACTTAATTTTTTAAAACATTGATAGAAGTAGAGTTTATCAGCTTGATGTTCAAAAATAAAAAATAAAAAAATGAAATGGATATCAAGTTGTGTTTAAATTATTTTCTTTTTCTTTTTCCAAACTAATCTCAAATACATTCTAAATTGTTACTAAACACAATCCTAACTCTTCAAACTTATCTCAAACTCACCCAAACCAAGGTTATAGGAACATAAATGTGTTTCAAAATAAAAAAAATTGAGAAAAAAAAGCAAAAAAAAGTTGATTTAAGTGGGAGATGAGAAAAGACCAAGAAACTAAATCAAGCAAAAAAAGAAAAAAAAAGAACCTCAAGTATGTCTTTATCATGAGCAACACATACATTTTCTTGATTCTGTTAGCTTTATACAAAAAAAAAACCAGTGAGTCAATCAGCTTCCAAATATAGTAAAAACAAGTACATAGTTTATAGAAACCAGAAAAAAACCAGAAAAACCAATGTCATTAAAGTAAGGGAAAAGTAAAGTTCTCACCTGAAAAATGAAGTGCTCAGTGCAGAAGCAGAAGCAGAAGCAGAAGGCAAAAGCAGAAGCAGATCCAACTAATTAAGGTGCAGTGGTCACGATGGCGAAGAGGGGCACATGAAGAACTAACTCAAAAGACAAACACAACTGCGAAAAACACTTTTTTTCCCTTCAAATTTCATCATCTCTTCTTTAAAAAAAAAAAAAGTTGGGATTTTTATTTGGAATTGCAACTGAGAGCTGAGTTAGTACAGCACGTGCCCTGCTTCTCCATCTTGCTCTTCATACACCTTCTCAATTTCTTTGAGATTCATAATGCAAAATTTCAAACTCCCTCTTTGCATAATTGCTAATTTATAACAAAATAAAAAGTGGGTTTGTTTTTGCTTTGTGTTGGTAATTTGGTATAGTGTTATAAACACTTATAATAATAAGAAAAGTGGGTGTGTGTTTAGTTTGAAAGATGTGTGTGGAGGCAACCAACAAATTAAAGGCCTTAGTTGGGAGTGGGACCTCAAAACATAAGGGATCTCAAATCCAACCACCTTTTCCTAGCTACCCTTTTCACTTCAACTTATAGGACCATTACTTATATTATGTACAATCTACTTCTATACTTTTGGCCACCTCTAAATCTAATTCTACATATGTACATTTATTTTTTAGTTTAACAACACGTGTGAGTGAAGATTTAAACCTCTGACCTTATGTTCGATGATATATGTCTTATCTTAGTTGAACTATGTTCAGGTTGACAATTCGAACTTTAAACTTAGGATGCTAACTTTTATTTTATTTTGAAACTCTGAAATCTTAATTGAAAAATATATGCATTAACCACTTAAGCTATGCTAAGGTTAACTAACGCTATCTTTCCAAATTCAAGTATGTTATTTAAAATAAAGTAATGGTGAGAAGTAAATGGGGTTTCTTACAAAAATTTTAAGAACTAAAATAATGGTGAGAAGTATGTTATTTATTTGTAAAGTTATGGACGGATGGACTCCTCAGTGAGTTTATGAACAAGTTTCTCTTGATGCTCCATTTGCTTTCTACAAATTTCAAATGTGTATCATATTAGAGTTTTCAACACTATTCTTTTTTAATGTACTTGGATTTGGAAAGAAACACAACGTGTTCAACTTGTTAAAACGTATATTTTTAATTAAGAAGTCGGAAATTTGAATCTCTACCCTCGATTAAAATTCAAAAAAATAAAAGTGTGAAAAAAGAAATATTTATGTTAAGTCATGATGTTAATTGACAGCAAGATTTGACAAAATTTTATATGCTTTAAAAATCCTAGAAAATATTATCAAGGGTTTGTTTGATAACTAATCACTTCTTCTTAGCATAATTTTCATTTTTGTAAGAAAAGGTTTCGATTTTTACCCAAATTTTAAAAAGAAAAATTATTTTTTTAATTTTCAAAACTTAGCTTAGATTTTGAAAACATACATAAAAAGTAGATAAAAAAAAAAGAAGAAATTCATAGCCATAGTAGTAGTGTTTATCAACTTACATTTTAAAACCCCCCAAAAAAAAAAATTAAATATCCATTTGATAACCATTTAATTTTAAATTTTTAACAATTAAGTTTATAGATACTACTCTTACCTATGAGTTTTTTTTTGTTATATACATTTCACAAGTATATTCAAAATGCAAGTCATTGAAAACTAAAAAAAAATACTCAAAACTTGTTTTGTTTTTTAGAATTTGGTTAAAAATTCAAATATTTTCTTAAAAAAAAGACCAAGTAAATAGTGAAAAACAAGTATAGTTGTCAAAAACTAGAATCGAAAAAACAAAATGATTATCAAACGAGGTCTAAATAATTATTTAAGGGAGTCTTCGCCTAAAAAAAAAAAAAAAAGTAATTATGAACAAAACGTAGAGCTTAAATTGAGTAATTATGATGGGTTTTATTTACAAATGTTAGCTGGGGTTTTCCTACACTTGCCTATGTTTTTTGGGCTGCTTCTCACCACAGAACATGCACTTGTATGTATATGTCTTAATCTTATGAAATGTTGCTGTCTCAAATCTTGCAACCTCAATTGTTGTTTCTTTACAATAAATAATATCAAACAATAATCAAAAACTCATATAACCTACTTTTCTATGTTTTTAACATTTAACCCATCACTTAAAAGAGTGTAATCATTTTTTTTACTCCTAAACGTGTTAAGTTGTATCAAATTTTACTATAAACTTTCAATTTCATCAAATTGCACTTCAAACTTAAGTAAATGTTAATTTTTAAAAAAGAGAGTAAATGTTTCAATCTTAACCTTCCATTTAAAAAAATGTTGCAAATTTTCTCCTCAGATAAGTTTTCGTTTGAAAGATCGTAAAAAAAAGTATTCTTTATACGTTTAATCAGTTATAAAACATATATATGATATAAATTTGGTAGGATTTTAAAGAAAAACGATATTAGAACTTTTTTTTTTTTTGGTTAACATTATTAAGTTTTGAGAAAGTTATTGAATTATTAATTTGTGCATATTAACTAAACTAAAATTTGTGCAAAACATTATATTATTAAAATGAGTGAGTTTATGAAGATTCTTACATTTTTTTTTTAATTAATGGTTAAATTATCGAAAATTGACCATTAGTTTAAAAGTGCCATATTTATTTAGTCTAGATCATGAAATTAAAAGTTTAGGATAAAAATTTATAAGTTACAAATTTTGGATAAATGTGGAAAATTCTCAATTTTTTCTTTTCTTCTTTCTATAATAATTTATAATACTTGGAAAAAAGAGTTAAAGTTATAATTTTATTTTGTCTTTTTATATGTTGTGCAATGCCATTTGTTGGTGTCACACCTTGTAATTGATGATCACATCAACTTTAAAATTAAAAATGATAAATTTGTGGTTTGGCTGAATTCTGATTATTTTTTATGGGAATTTTGGTCATCTCCTATAGAATAATGTTGCATAGTGGGGCACATAAAGCATAATAAAGAATTAAAAAGGTTAAAAAAAAGATGGATAAAATTAGGCCTAATTTAAATTAGGATAATGTAATTTAACTTGTAATCGGAATAAAAAAGACTTTCATAATCGATTTTTTTGTGTGATATTATTTACTTAAAACCTATTCAAACGTAATCTTATTTATATGGATGGTGTTTGCTTACCTGTTTAATTTTATAAGCTTACTAAAATATCCTTTTCATTTGAATCTTGTTCAAACTTTGTGCATAATCTTTGTCTGGCTCTAGTACTTTAGCGAACTCTTGTTCTTTTTCAGACTTTCATCTACAATTAAAGGCTACTTGTCTGTGTTTTCTTTCACAACTTTCTTCTTCTTCATTCTCTGATTTTCTATGCGTACCTAAACCATTGCACAAATCTCATTCATGCAAGATTTTTATAACTCTAAATATTATTTCAAGACAAACTCACCTTTCAAAATCTCCAAAACAAGATGAAGTTAAGACTAATTCATTTTAAGAATGAGAGAAAAAAAATGAAGTTGAGAATTTCGAGTAAGAGAGAGAAAAGACAACATATGGAAGAAAGACAAAAAAAAAAAATCGAAGGTGGGTCTCATGTAATGTGCAATGGGGATTGATAATCCTTTTGAATGTAATCTAGTGGTGTAATCTGATGGCAGATTACGATGTGGAAATCATACTTTCATTACGTTTGCGATTTTTGATAAATACGTTCAATAAAAAGGAAGCGAGACTCACCATCACAATTAAAGTTGATTGATTACGTTTGTAGTGAAGTAAATGGTCTTATAAAAGGAAAGAAATAGGATGGATTAGGAAACACTTTTTCTTGAAGACCTTTCAAAATAATCAATTTAAAAGAATTAGTGAGATAGAATGATATGCAGAGAGATAAATAATGATAGACGAAGTGAAGGAAGGACGTGTGGAAGTGAATTTAGTGAGAAAAAGTGTCTATAAAAGATGGATTGATGAAATAAAGTTTGTCGCAAAAATAAAGGCTAAAAAATAAAGGTTCAAAGTAGATACTATCAGTGACAACTCAATTGGTAGAGTTTAAGTAGCTACTATCATTAATAGCTCAATTGGTAGAGTTTAATTAGTTTGATACATATCTTCGTTCCACTCATACTTTCGAAAAGAAAAATTGAAAAATTTGTGTATGAAAAGAGGAAGTATGCAAATAAACTCTTAAGACAGAATATGAGTGAGATAATCAACATAAAATTTACGTGGTTCACTATGTTAGCTACGTCTACAGACAGAAGTGAGAGATTATTTATATTACAAATTGCAAGAGATTACAAATTACAAATTGAGGTGGAAACAAAAGTCATTAGAAAGTTTATATAAGACACTAAGGGGCCGTTTAGTTTGAGGATTTGCAGATGCTTGAAAATAGAAGATGCCGGTAGAATGAAATGTCTGGAAATAAGATGTTTGAGAATCAATGATGTCTTGTGTTTGGTGCTGCATGACAATGTCATCAGATTTGTAAATAAATTTTAAATAATTAATTGTTGTTTATTTTATTTAACAATAAATCTTAATAATTATGTTCAACAAAATGTTTTTAAAATTATACAAATTTTTAATTCTAATTAATTAATTAATACAATAATAAAATTGAAGAACTAATGATAAAAGTTATATAATTCTAAAACCAAACATAATCTATCATCGATTACTAAACATAAGTTGTTGTGCGATAGTTGTGCGATCGCATAGGTAGTTGTGTGATAGTTATGCGAGCGCATAACTATGCGGTAACTAGCAACATATGCGATCACATAGGTTGTTGTGCGATCGCGTAGCTATCGCATATGTTGTTGTGCGATTGCATAGATATGACACACCAACCTATGCGATCGCATAACTATCACACAACTACATATGCGATCGCATAACTATGCGATTCTGGTTCATCTTAAATCAAGAAGCTACTGAAATCGATTTAACAAAAAACAAAATTACACAGAGTTCTCAGAGATTGAAATGAATTTAACCAAAAAACAAAAAAAAAATTACACAAACTTGAAATTAGAGTTTGGAATTGATTTAAAAAAAATATAAAAAAAAAAACTTTGGAGAAGAAATGTTGTAAAAAAAAAGAATGAAGAAGAAGATTTTAAAAAAAATCCCAATGGAAAGAAGAAGACATACCTAGACAAGGCATCACCATGAATTTCGGAGAAAGTAGTCTAAAATGAAGGGCATCAGAAAGCCCATACTTATGATGTCTGGGCTAAAGCGATGTCCGAGCATAAATACTAAGACGCAAACCAAATATGAGAATGACCATCAGACAGTCATTTTTATCCTGATGCCCACCTTCAAAGACGCCAACCAAACAGCCTCTAAGATCCAATCAACAAAATTCATGTACTAGGTCATTCTTAGCGAGTCATATAATAGACGAAATGTGTATATTTAAAGACAAAAATGAGTGAAGAGAGATAAAAAAAATAATTATATATAATTGTTTGGTGGGAATAGGTGCAAAGTGTAATTGTAAACCTACCTTTAAAAATAAACCAAATTGATCTTTTAACATAAAAAAGAAGGGATGTAATGAGTTATAATTTAAACATAAGAAAGAAGGAATGTAACTATATTGGTATGAAAGCAAGCATAGTTTATATCTGATTGAGAGTGACTATCAAATAATAAAAAGAGGAAGAAATTGGGGATTGGCATTTAACATAAACTAGCTTATTAAACTTTATGATGGGAATTTAGAAGTATAAATTTGTGGTAGAAAATGGAATGGTGGGGTAAGAGAAGCACAAACAAGAATGGTGGCTGAGATGGTTGTTGTTGGGTTTTAATGATGGCCTTTATTATTTAGGGTATAGAGGGCTGCACATGATTCATGCCCACCAACAATGGTGTTTTGCAAAAACACCCTTTCAATGGAGACCCTCAACTCTCTCACACTCCACTTTCTCAATGCCTCAAAAAAATATGGATGGAAATGGAAGAAAGACAACATTTCCCCCCTCTCTACCCCATAAAGACAAGAAAAAAAAAATATCATTATTCCCTCTATACATTTTGGAAGCATGTGCATATTCACATTGGAGCGTTTATGGGGTACCAACTTAAAGTTAGGTGAACTAAGTTATTAAACCCAGTCTACGTCTAACCCACCGACTATTATAACTCACCGTCAATAAAATAACTATACTGTCTAAAAAAATCACACACGGGGTTGATTGATCTTGCACCATGCAAACAACAACGCAATTAGATAGTCCAAAGTGGAGGTTGATTGATCTTGCACCGTGCAAACAACGCACCTAGATAGTCCAGAGTGGGGGTTGATTGATCTTGCACGGTACAAACAACTACGCACGGGACATGAATGATTTAAAACCTGCACCTGTGCAAAAACCCACGCACGAGGCATGAATTTAAATGCATAAAAAAAATAATTTTTTGTCGATTCGAACATAACTCAATTGACATAAGATTGTGCCTTTGACTAAGAGGTCATGGGTTCAATTCTCGAATTAATTAAAATACCGTTGCAAAAAAAAAAAAAATATAATGTAACTATACTGACTTCATTATTATTTACTATTGACGACTATTATAACCACCGACTATAATAACTCATTCAACGCTCCAAACATCTTTTCTTGAATGAAAATTATTATTATTATTTTACAAAGTTTGATCAAAATTAACTTCAAACTAACAATATATAAAGACTAATATTTAAGAATTTATTGAAAGTATGTAAGGAAATTTGAATATTTGAAAGTACATACATTAAAATAAAATGAAATCCAGAGTATAGAGACCAAACTCAAGTTTAAAAAAAAAAAACTAACTACGTAGCCAAACTCTAGTGGCCAAATTAGGTATGGACATGTTTTATTAAAAGTACTTATGTATGTGTGAAGCAGTGTCGTTGAGAAGGTATATATGACTAATGAATTAGATTTATTATCGGTATATATATAACTTGGAGCTAAGAAGTCGAATCTATATTTGACTAATTTTTTTTTGTTTAAAAAGTGAGGAGGAAGAAAGACAAATATAATTGAAAAATGTGAGTAATCTAAGGTCAATCAATGCAATGGCCAAAAAGTTAAAACAGCTAAAGGAAATAAATTGGGGAGTCCCCATTCCCCTTTTGCTTTTAGGGTCCCCTATTATTAAAGGGTAACATTTTTGGTCGTGAATTTTGTAGAATTTTCACCTTAAAAAGCTTCAAGATTCTTGATAAGTTGAGATAAGTTTGAGTGGCATACATTAATTGGACGCGTTCCACGTGTCGATAATTTATTTGATAGATACATATTAAATAAATAAAAAATAATTTAATGTAGTCACTAATCACTATAACGTTGTTGTCATTTTCATGATTGAGGGATGCATAGTTAAGAAATATCTTTTAAATTCTCTCGTAGATCTAATGAGCTAAAACTTTTAGCTATATTACAATAATCATATTAAAAATATATTTGAGAATGTTTTTGAAATCGTCAACTTAAAAGGATTTGAAAATTTTCTCATAAATTATTTCGAGAGCAACATAAAAATACTTACCAAAATAAATAAATTAAAAGCATTTTAAAAAGTGCTTTGTAAGAAACAATAATTTATCTAGTACTTTGATCCAAGTGCCTGAACGAAAACATTTATACATCGTATCTTGTCCGTTGAGCTATGTTTTTGTTGGTGATAATATCATGTTTGATAACGTTGAGCTATATTTTTGTTGGCGATAATATCATGTTTGATAACTATTTGATTTTTAGGTTTTAAAAATTGTGTTTGTTTTCTCACAATTCCTCTACAATAATTTTATTTTTCCAATGAAACATTTGAATTCTTAACTAAATTTCAAAAACAAAAACAATTTTTTTTTTCTTTTAAATTTCAAATTTTAGCTTAAATTTTGAAAACACTCAAAAAAAAAAAAAAAAAAAGATAGATAACAAAACAAGGTCTAAGTAGTATTTATAGGCTTAATTTTCAAAAATAAAAAACAAAGTAGTATTTATAGGCTTAATTTTCAAAAATCAAAAACAAAAAATCGTTAGACTTCGATAACCACTTATGATTTTTTGTTTTGTTTTGTCATCTACCTTTTACAAAATATTTTCAAAATTCAAGTCAAGTTTTGAAACTAAAAATAATAATAATAATTTTTTTAATATATATATAAATTTGACTAAGAATTCAAATGTTACTCGATGAAAATTATTGAAAATAAATGGTGAAAAAAAAACAAGAATTTACTTTCAAAAAAAATAAAACACTAAAAATCAAATGATTATCAAATGAGACCCTTAAAACTGTTTGAAATTAAAATAGTCGGTGATTATAATAATATGTGAGTTATAATAATTTGTGAATAACATAAATACTATTGAAGTCAGTGTACTTATTTTATTGACTGTGAATTATAATAGTCGGTGGGTCAAACGTGAATTGTAGTATAATAACATATAGTTCACCTAACTTCAAATTGGTGTCCCAAACACTCCTTAATGATTAAACATTTTTCCTAAGGTAGATAATTAAAATACTTCAGCAAATGTACTTATTAGCTCTCCAAACCCGCCTTAAATAATTTCTCCAAATAAAGCTACATTAAATTAGCATTTAGGATTGCCCAATTCCTTTTGTGTGCTTGTAATTTTTTACTAGGTTTGAGTAATATGAACTTAAAATTACATGAGGTTATATTTTTTTACTAGGTTTAGTACACAATAAATCAATTTATATCTTAAATCCACATATATTTTTGTGGAACTTTGGTCTTTTAATATAAGTTTGTCTTTCAAACACATCTCAAAGTTATATGAATTTTAATAAAATCTTGGTGAAATATACGGAGAGAGTATCAAATTAAAAAATAATTCACCAATTCAAAATCAAAAGGTATGGTATTGTATTGTCCAAATAGTAATCCTTAGTTCACTAACCTAAAGAAATAGTTGATATCGGTCCGTTATTATATTGTCTTTTCGATGAGTAAAGCTACAACGAATCATAAAAGACGAAGGGAATTGAAAACGCAGAGCATGACAACTTCTATCAAATCCACAATATTGTTTAGCATTTTTGGCCCAACCATGTTTTTAACTTTTTGGCTGGACAACATTGTTTGGATGTAGCCTATTGACCTGGAATTCCACTAAAACAAGCAAATTGAAAGGATATGAGTAGTAGCTGACAAAAGAAAAAGAGAAAGAAAAAAGATTAAATATATATATAACAAATTACAAATTTAGTTATTGAATTTAGGAACTTTTAAGTAATTTTGTATCTGTATATTTTTCTTTATTTTTCATGATTGTTTGAGTTAACTTTAAGTATATCTTGACTATCTTATCGTACAACTACCAAAATTTATCATATTTAATTGTCAACGATTTAAGTTTTTAATATTTGACCAAATCGAGCATATCTCAATAGTCATTTGTTTTCTTTATTAAGAGATGAGAAGTTAGTCAAGGTGAAAAGTTGAATCTCAAATCTTAACCGTATTAATTGTTTAATAAAACTGAGTTTTTATTAATTTATATGTAATCACTTTTGAATTCTTTTTATTTGCAAAATCTAATAAATAGAAGCTTTTGAAATTAGAAAATTGTAACAGATGTCAATTTAGAATAACATAATTAAAAATATAGCATGTTTTTAAAAATTTTGCGGATATGGCAATTTCTATCGCTGATATCTTATGGCTGATAGAAGTCTATCGCTGATCACCTCGACTTTTTATAGATTTTTGTCCAGTGATAATAGTCTATCAGTGATAATAGTCTATCACTGATAGAAGTCTATCAGTGATATGATAAAGTCTATCAGTGATAAAAACAGATTTTTTTATCATATTTGTAAAACATTTTAAAGTTTGCTAAATTTGCAATTAGTTTGAGCCTGATTGCTATTTGTGCAACCAGCCCTTAAAATTAACCTTTCGTATAATCTAACGTCTATTTTAACATTTTTTTTTTAAAAAAAATACTATATTATATCTTTCTGTATATTTTCTTTTTCACATCTTTTTCTAGAGATCTTTCTCCAGAGATCAACTGCTGTCATATTATATGCGAGTTAATATTTGAGAAAACTGCTGCCATATAATTCTCTCTATTTAAGAAATCTCAGAGTTGAATGGAAAGCAAATTCAAAAGAAGATTTAGAAGCAAGAAGAAAAGTTTGTGATCGAATAAATAAGTTTTTTCCCCAATTTTATTTTATTATTATTTTTTTTTTTTTTTTTTTTTATCTTCCAAATAAAAAAATGCTTTAGAAAAGAAGATGTCTTATGAAATGACAATTGGCATCATTGTTTTTAAAGTCTACCACAATATAATATAAGACTCTAAGATAATAGAATTATTACAATTAACTAGAAGTAAAATAGATGATTTTAATTATATTTTATCTTAAATTTTGTTTGTACTTTAATTAAAATAATATTTGTTAATTACAATTTTATATAATAATTATTATTCTTTTATAATATTTCATCATACAATTTAAAATAAACAATAAAATTTAAATAATTATTAAATAACAATTTAAATATTGAGTGACAATATAAAAATATTAAAATGATATGTTCATTTCCGTCATTATAGTTAAATCATAACAATTTTTGTTCGAATTTATCAAACACTATAACATGATTTTTCGTGTTTGAAATTGAAATTTACCAAACACTAATTAACTTTGTGGTACATCTGATTTTTACGAAAGCACGATTGTCATCAATTATTTCAAAAGCTATCGCAATCCCAATTCCAAACGCAATCTAAATCAATCTTTTTTTTTTTTTGACAACATGCGGGGAGGGGGATTTGATTTCCGTGTCCGTTGAACTATGCTCATTGATAGTAACTATATGCTTAAGTTATGGTAACTATATGCTTGGTTGACAATATCAAGTTTATGGAAAAATAGTCTAATTCTATAACTCATGTTGGCGAGACTAAATCAATCTATGGTAGTTCGAACGACCTAATTTAACCCATAAATTTTGTAAATTAGTTTTAAATATATGTTACTTAATTGTAAAAATGATTTTTTTTAGTATTCTTAAATTTTAATGGAGTGGAGATTTGAACCTTCAATCTTTGACAGAAAATATATACTTAATTTAATAAGTTGAGTTATCTCATGTTGACTATTAAAAAATTTGTTAGTATATGGGATAGAGATTCAAACCTCTAATTTTATGGTCGAGAATGTCTAACCAATTGAGTTATATTCAAATTGTAGTTATAGTTTGATATTTTTTAAAATTAAATTTAGAGTATTTTTTTTATAAAAAAAAGGAAAAAGAAAAAAGAATGGTTGTTAAGTTGAGAGAATTTGAGGGGTGTTGGTGATGTAATTTTATGAAGAAGGGAGAAGATTAGAGAAGAAAATCAAGTAGGTAAAGTGTGTTGTATTTATGTTGCAATTAGGGATTGTGGTAAATGGAAATAGTTGTATTAGCACTACCAAACCCAAAAAGCACAATAATTTAGCAATAAAGTTAGCATAATGTTATGCATCATTATGATGCTTTTTTTAAATCATGAAATTTACTTAAATCATTTTGAGTTGTTGCATTTAAGTGACAATAAATTTTTGTCTGAAAGGATTTTGATATTTCTCTTAAAATCTTATATATCATAGTTGATTCGCTTCAATTGTCAAATTCAACATAGAATTGATATAAAGTAGTGTTTTTGATTAAGAAGTTCGGAATTGAATCTCTTCACCTCACATTAATTAAATACTTTTTACATATAACACTATTTTTTATTGCATCAAAGGAGGGAGTTAATATATATTGTTTTTTTTTAAACTACAGAGTAATATAAATGAATAATTGATGTTATTCTTTTTTCGAAAAATAAAAAATTTGCAAATAAAATATGGCTGGTTGCATAAACAACAATCATGCCAAAATAATGACAAATATAACAAAATTTCAAACATTTTACAAATATGACAAAAAAAAATCAGTGACTATCACTTAGGGGCCGTTTGGCCCACGGAGTTGGGAGGAGTGGAGTTGTGGGGAGTAACTTACTCCCCGTTTGGCCCAAGGAGTTGTTTAACTCGGACAAAAAATATCAACTCCCCAGACTTCTACAGTAATTACTATACAACTCCCCAGACTTCTACAGTAATTACTATTCAACTCTCCTTCATTTTCCTTTCTTTCTCTCTCTTCCTTTTACAATATTTTTTAATTATTTAAAAAAAAAACACAATTTAGACAAAAGGTGTAAAATGACTAAAAATGCAATTCAACCTATTTTTTATTTTAAATATAAATTAAGTTGTTGAATTAAAATTAAAATTGGTACTCAAACAAAATTTAAAATGTAGTATTCAAGAAGAAATAAAAATATAAAAATATAGCTTATTTGGATTCACTTAGATTAATGGATTAAAATTTTCAAATTCACACGTAATAGTTAATCGACTATTGTACGACTATTTGTTTTATTTCAAAACGATCCAAATAAAATGAATAATTAATGTGAGTGATATTGAAAAAAAAAGGTGAAGTATGGTAGTCAAAGTTATTTTGGTTATCTTCGAATAAATTTGTAAAAGACACATAAAATAAAAAACACAAAAATCGTATTCTTAAAATTTATTGTAAGAAGTTCTTGGTAATAAAAATATGAAAAATTATAGAAAATAGGTTCTAGGTGTAGTGCATATGAAATTATGAGTTTAAGTGGGTGGAAGTGAGGAAGAACGTGTTTGACACATAAATATGTTCATGTTTATGTGTTGTTTTTTTTTTCTTTAGAGAAATTTGTAAAATATGATGGAGCGTTTTATCGCAGCGGAACGCGATTTCGGACCGATGATACTCTAATTTCATCAATTTAACAAATAGAAAACATGCTCAAACGACGAAAATAAAGAAATTAGAATACATACCCTTGTAGTTCCAATTTCTTCAAGCTCAGCCGCACGTTCCTCGTCACGAACTCTTCCGACATCTTCTCACGAACGCCTCGAGGACCACCCCAGGTAGTCCCGCTATCCTCGGCGCCGAGCAACGGAGTTGTGGGACTCCGAAACAAAAAGAAAAGAAGAAGTAAAGAAGAAGAGGAAGGAGAAGTAGCATGGCAGAGGGCTTTTGGTTTCCATTCAACATATATGAACTTTTTGTAAGTTCGTATATATATCTTCTATCTCAAAAATGAAAACCCAACCCACCTTTTGTAATATACATATATATATTAACATAAGTTAACATATGTCTTACATGCAATTGCATGTAAGACACATATATATATATATATATATATATATATATATATATATATATATTTTTAAATATTATTATTATTAATTATAATAATAATAAATGTTTTATTTATTAAACAATTTAATAAATAAATAAATATATATATATATATATATTAATTAATTAATTAAACATTTTAATTAATTAATATTATTTAATTCAATATCAAATATTAATTAAATAATAAGGCTAAACCCGGTTTTCCGAAAACCGACTTTTTTGCACATGAATCCAATTCATGTTTTAGGCCAATCCCATATTTAAATCACATTTAAATATGTCTATCCTTCTTCAACAAACCGAATTTGAACAATTTCAAATTCTTTTTCTTTTTCTTTTCTTTTATACTGTTGCACGACGTTATCCGAGCTAGCCAGGAGAACCTAAAGGACCTACAGATCATGAGCTCCAACGATACGAGATTATCCGGTTAAAACTCTTTTAACCCGAATCAATCAACTTTCGTTAACCCCCGGAGACTCCACTATAGTCCGAGGGTTGCACTCTCCTCACTGTAGATATATTGTGTCCTCTTGATATAACCGTCATCGGTAAGTCGACCCTTCACAGGAAGTTCGTAATCACAGCTGGGTCATTTAAACCGTTTAACCCCTGCATTACATCTTGTTCCTTAAGTACCACTGACACCTCTAATGAACAATAGATCTGTGGTCCAACCATCAGATCAATTAACCCTCTCATCTCATGAGAGTGTGCGCACTAATTGTTCAAGCCCCGGAGTCAGCTATTAAGGGAACAACCTATCTACTAACCCTGAAAAGCGGGTTAGGAGTGAACTCCAATCTTGCTGTACTATGTCCCCAGCTACCTATTCGACTTTATCCCCAAGATGGTAGGCTTATTGAGTCGGCGCTTATGGGCCACTCTCACCCGTGCAAGTTAAAGGATACTATCGAATAAGCAGGAGTTCATAGCGAGCTCAGGATTGAGATCGAGTTACCTAGGCCATCAAATGAAAATGTTGGTCTCATCAGTAAACGGTGTTATAAAGAGAGAGCAACATATTTCGCGGTTCGGTCTTATACAAACTCTTTGTACAGGACGCCCTCACTCGCACATCTCCATGTGAAACGATTCGGATCACATCGTTTTGTACAATACAAAGTGAGCCGTATCCAATAGTGTTGCCAGGATAAGGTACCCAGTCTTATCCGTATACTATAGACCGTTTTGACTAACTACTTAAGCTTGATCCACAATCATGTCATACATGAAGCTCAAGTACTCATATTCAGCCATGAGTGTTGGTCATTGGTATAGGTTAACTTAAACATGTTTCACTTTATTCCAGTAAACTCCTTTACTGAATAAAACTAATAACTCTTTATTCTAAATAGAGTATTTACAAACATAACAGTTTACAAACCACGAGTTTTAGGACATAAAACCCAACAAACTCCCACTTGGACTTAAAAGTCCGTGGTGTACATGTTAGGTGGAGAAAACTAATATATCACATATCAGAAGTTTTCTCCCACTGTCCTCTCCAGCAACTCGGAGCCCTAGACTCTTCTAGGTGCCTCTCAAATACTTTAGCCATGAGAGACTTAGTAAACAAATCAGCATGAAGTACTACGAGGCTTTCCATGTGACCATCACATCTCCTCATAGCACTATCTGCGAGCTCAACATATAAACCTATTGCTGCTTCACAAGCTGCAAATAGACTTAGCTACCAACGAGGAATCAACAATACAACTATTGTATTCTACTCCTCTAAGTACAAGGACAAAACTTTAACCGGAATCCAATCCAATTGGACTAATATTACTGACAGCTCCCACTGCATAACACATATCGGGTCATGTATCTCAAAAGATACACCTAATCTCCTATATGTAAATGCACTTGGGTGCATCTCGTATCCTCAACACTTGAGGTGTCTCAGGAAACCATTTCCATAGACCATCGAATATTGACAACATTTTGTCAATAAAAGATTTTAGAGACAACACTAGCGATATGTTCTTACGACTCAGATCTACCTGAATCCTTAGAACAAACTAAGCCCTCATCCAAATCAACTATTTGGGTGTGGGTCGCTAGTTTAGGCTAAAAGTCAGAAATGAATCCTACCTCATTCTCAATGATTAGGACATTAATTACGGAAACAGTTTATGAAAGCTACAACATTGACTAAACCCTTGTCAAACAAGGTTTATCAATTTATTGTTCAAACTTTTGTTCAAAGCCATAAGATTTGATCACTGTATCAAACCTTACAGTTTAGGACGAAGATGCTTTCTCCAATTCATAAATGAATCGAATAAACCAGCAAACCATTTGCTCTTTGTCCCAAACTATGAATCTTTCTGGTAGAGACTCATAGATACTCAATCAAGATAACAATTATGCAGAAAAGCTATCTTGACATCCACTTGCCAAATTCTATAAAGATAGAACATGGTAGTGGATAAGAGTCATCTATTTAACTTACGTCTGGCAACAAGAGAAAGAGAGTATACACAATAAACCCTTTCTCTTCGGGACAGTCCCTTTACCAGAAAGTCAAGCCATAAAAGTTTTCACCTTAGTGACTTGGTCTCAATACCATTCATAGATTTGTGGCTTTGAGCCATTTGGCCTTGTCTATGTTATCCATTGCCTAATTAAAGACAGCGAATCCTCAATGTTATCATCAAGTATGAGAACTTTGAGTTAAAGACAAGCCAGTGCAACGGATCGGGTTGTCCTACAACCCTCCCACTGCATTGAGGCTTTCTCAACGGTTGAGAAACTCTAGTTTGATCAACAACCTTTGTTGATATCTACAATAGCTTTCGTTACACTGTGAGTCTTAACATGCTAGTTGTTTTCGAGTTTAATAGAACACATCAGTATATATCTTTTGCTAAATGAACTGTTCATTTATAAAACCAAAAGATATAATATACAAGTGTTCAGTTAAAACCAGAAATATAGACAATAATTACATATAACAAATGTTATTATCTCTATACAATAACTACAAAGACTCCCACTAGTTCAGCTGCAACGATATCTCCATATCTCACAGCGAGAAAACGACTGTCAGGAACTAGTTTCCTGTAGAAAAACAAACACGAATAGTGGTTCCTGAAGACATCCAGGTATGATATTCATATCCACTAAACTTGTTTTGACAAATAAATCACATTTATCTTGTCGTTCTTTCTTAGCCTGTTTCTCAGCAAAGTATTTGGAGCAGTTACGCTTCCAATACCCATCTTCATTACAATGGAACCATTTTCCTTTGTCTGAAGACTTCACTTTGCGAACAGTAGGGGCTTTGCCCTTCCTCCTGTTACTCTTCTTCTTCTGAATAATCTCATTACTCAGAGAAGCAGACTTAGGCTTACTCCCTGACGCCGACCTCTTAAGAAACTTCGTCGAAGTGACAACATTTGCCTCCTTCTCTATTCCTTTGGAAGTGTACAGGAACTGATAAGTCTGAAATGACGATGGTAGCAACGTTTACCTCTGCCGCATTCAAGTGGACCATTATGTTAAGGACAAGCTCCCTAACAAAGGTATCCTCCACTATGCGAGAGTTATAAACGAACTTGAGGACTTCATTACGAAGTGATGAGGACGAGTGTCCACCATTGCTTGTAATGAAGACATGATTTCCTTTACGGAAATCATAACCTCATTCTACTTGCACAAGACATCAAATATGCTTGCCAAGATATAGATTTGGGCTTTATCAATAGCCCTAATCCATCCATCGTATGCATCTCGAACACTTCGAGATGCACTCAAGCCAGGAGCTGAAGGACATTCCTTCGTTAAGACAAACCTCAGGTCGTCCAGAACCAGAATTGTATTCAGGTTCGACTTCCAGGTTCCGTAAATCTCTCCGATTAACTTGTCGTGAGCTAACAACTGTATAAACGAGCTCGACATGCCGAAAAAGAATGTAAATCTATTAGTGAAACGGTTTTAACCTATTTAAACCAATTTAAAAGATTTAGAAGCAAATAAAGTACCCAAACTCTTTATTTACTAACAACGATACTTTAGTAAGTCAGAATGGTCCCTACCGTAGGGTAGGTGAGCACTCCTTTACTAAATCAAGACATTCTTGACTAAATGCTATCACTAGAATAACTCATATTCCTATAGCATCTTAGTTATCGTTTTTGGTCTGAATTTACTAACTCCTTAGCAAATCCCGTAAGTGTGACCCTCCGTTTTTAGAACGCACAGAACGGCCCCAACATAGCAACCGTATGGAATGTCAGTGTTGGGAATGGCCCTATGTTTCTTTATCCATAAATGGTGACTGAGGTGTTCAATCTCCCATGTCCAGCCCTCCGTTTGGATGGTGCCCCT
This sequence comes from Herpetospermum pedunculosum, assembly GCA_028017165.1. Lineage (NCBI taxonomy): Eukaryota > Viridiplantae > Streptophyta > Magnoliopsida > Cucurbitales > Cucurbitaceae > Herpetospermum > Herpetospermum pedunculosum. Next base: position 60,869,907 of record CM051525.1, read on the forward strand.
AGGGCAGCCTGCAGGCGGAACATGGGAATCTCACGGTTCAATCCAACGGAGGAGACCACAGGAAGCACCGACGCACCTCCTTCTCCCACTTACTATAGACACTTACTCCATTCACCTTGCTATTGAAAGTTGCAAACACCACCCGTCTGGAGATGCCTCTAATGGCATCATGAGGCCCTGCAAAATTCTCACTTTGTGAACTTTAGGGAGTGCGTAGAAGGAGAGGGATATATCATATATTCCTTCTCAACACATCTACTAAGCATCGTGGACGGTTTTTTAGGGTAAACTACTCAGGTTTTATCTGGCTAAGTAAATAAAACCTTAAGTCTAGGCAAACTATTTACCTGAGATGTCTAGGTTAAAAACACTTTACTAACCCCACACCTCTCACGCATGCTCATAAAGCCGGTTAACTTTACTCAAGTACCGGATCGTCCCCAGGTAGGAGGTGTTCCGTCAATTCAATTATCTCCAACCTTAGACAAGATTTCACCGGGTGAGTTTCTCATAACCTTAGCATTTACGAGATTTCGACCTATTCATCTAATGAACCTGATCGACTCATTTAACCCTAAATGAACATGCTTTTCTTTGTTATAGATTTTAAAAGTCTAAGTCATTTTTACAACACTTGCAAAAACTAGACTTACTACAACAAACTTCTATATGCTTCTCAAACATACATTCGCTAAGGCATGACAAATTGAATATTTAACTTCATAATCAATATAACACTTATATCGATTATGCTCTTTAATATACAACTCCTAATTCATAAATTAATATAACACTTATATCAAATATTTATGAATTAAGCATGCATCCTATACATTATAACAATTATAACATACAATAATGCATCTTGGTTGGATGTTTAATTTCATAATTAATATAACACTTATATTAATTATTCTATTAAGCAAACAACAACTAATTCATGAATTAATATAACACTTATATTAATACTCATGAATTAAACATGCATATACATTACAACACTTATAATATACAATATGCATAAAACTAGGATGACCAATGTTGTAAGTTCAATTTCATAATTAATATAACGCTTATATCAATTTCTCTATTAAACTAACAACATCCAATTCATGAATTAATATAACTTTTATATTAATTCTCATGAATTCCTAAATATGCATACTATATATTATAACACTTATAACATATTCTCAATGCATGGAGCATGCTTCCTACGGTGGGATTTTAAATCTATATGGCATACGTTATGCACATACAAACATGGAATTTAATTAAAACATACATTCACAATGCATAAGTAATTAAACACACTAAAGTGGATCGATTTTGGCATTTAGCAAGCAATAACTAATTTATTACAAGCTTGAACAACAAGCTACGTCTTGAGCGGACTTCGAACTCTTCGCACCGCCTTTGACCAACTTGCTTCCTCCGAACGCTTCGGCCAAATTCTCTTCGAATTTCTCCTCGTAATGCCTAGAACGAGTTTGAACTTATACCGAACATTTCGGCGAGTTCCAAACTCAAGCTTCTTTCACAAAGAAACCTATATGGACTCTAATGACTCTAAAAATACAGACTCTTTAGCATGCATTAAAGCCCATACATTCTCGGGAAATTACAAATTGGGAAATTCAAAAAGAAACTATGCCAAAATCGATATTCACTTTAGATGCCAATTCAGAAACAATTTCTAAATTAAAATACCCACCAACTTAAATTGATGCAAATTGAGTTAATCACAAAATCGCTCTGATACCAATTGATGGAGCGTTTTATCGCAGCGGAACGCGATTTCGGACCGATGATACTCTAATTTCATCAATTTAACAAATAGAAAACATGCTCAAACGACGAAAATAAAGAAATTAGAATACATACCCTTGTAGTTCCAATTTCTTCAAGCTCAGCCGCACGTTCCTCGTCACGAACTCTTCCGACATCTTCTCACGAACGCCTCGAGGACCACCCCAGGTAGTCCCGCTATCCTCGGCGCCGAGCAACGGAGTTGTGGGACTCCGAAACAAAAAGAAAAGAAGAAGTAAAGAAGAAGAGGAAGGAGAAGTAGCATGGCAGAGGGCTTTTGGTTTCCATTCAACATATATGAACTTTTTGTAAGTTCGTATATATATCTTCTATCTCAAAAATGAAAACCCAACCCACCTTTTGTAATATACATATATATATTAACATAAGTTAACATATGTCTTACATGCAATTGCATGTAAGACACATATATATATATATATATATATATATATATATATTTAAATATTATTATTATTAATTATAATAATAATAAATGTTTTATTTATTAAACAATTTAATAAATAAATAAATAAATATATATATATTAATTAATTAATTAAACATTTTAATTAATTAATATTATTTAATTCAATATCAAATATTAATTAAATAATAAGGCTAAACCCGGTTTTCCGAAAACCGACTTTTTTGCACATGAATCCAATTCATGTTTTAGGCCAATCCCATATTTAAATCACATTTAAATATGTCTATCCTTCTTCAACAAACCGAATTTGAACAATTTCAAATTCTTTTTCTTTTTCTTTTCTTTTATACTGTTGCACGACGTTATCCGAGCTAGCCAGGAGAACCTAAAGGACCTACAGATCATGAGCTCCAACGATACGAGATTATCCGGTTAAAACTCTTTTAACCCGAATCAATCAACTTTCGTTAACCCCCGGAGACTCCACTATAGTCCGAGGGTTGCACTCTCCTCACTGTAGATATATTGTGTCCTCTTGATATAACCGTCATCGGTAAGTCGACCCTTCACAGGAAGTTCGTAATCACAGCTGGGTCATTTAAACCGTTTAACCCCTGGTAAGTCGACCCTTAAACTCTTTTACTGAATAAAACTAATAACTCTTTATTCTAAATAGAATATTTACAAACATAACAGTTTACAAACCACGAGTTTTAGGACATAAAACCCAACAAAATATACTTACACTAAAAAACAAAAACAAAATCTCACTTCTAAAATTCATAAAATTAAAAAAATTAAAGATTGAGTCTTTAAAAAATAATAATAAATATATATTATTGATAATCAAGGTGAGAGAGATTAAAAAATTAATGTGAGGTATTGTGTTCAAAATTATTTTTTGTTATCTCCAAAGAAATTTGGAAAGTAGATAAAATAAAAATAAAAAATTGCATTGTTAGAATTTTTTAGGAAAAGTTCTTAATAAGGAAAATTAGAAAGTTTGTAGAAAAAAAAATTGTATCGAAAAAACTAGTAAAATAAATTCAGATTTCAGAACTTGAGGTTCAACAACTCTCTGTCAATAGGAGGCGGAGAAAGATGTGTTTGACAGATGAATAGACTATACTTATGGGTAGACAATCTTATAATTCATAAAATTAAGGATGAGTCCTAACAAAATATATATATATATATATATATATATATTTTTGATAATCAATGTGAAAAAATAATGTCAAATATTGTGCTCAAAATTATTTTTGTTGTCTTCAAAGAAATTTGTCAAGATAGATAAAATAAAAATAAAATATTTCATTTTTAGAATTTATTGGAATTGGAAGAAGTCCTTAATAAGAAAATTTTGAAAGTTTGTAGAAAAAAATTGTGCGAAGAAAAGAGCTAAAATAAACTCAGACTTCACAACTCCAGACTAAACAACTCCCTGCTCCAAACACACCACAGACTTCAGAACTCCAGACTAAACAACTCCCTGCCCCAAACAGACATACCTCAGAACTCCCCAGACTAAACAACTCCCCAGACTAAACAACTCTAGACAAAACAACTCCAACTCCCCCAACTCCTTGGGCCAAACGCCCCCTTATAGACTACTATAGTGATAGTCACAAACAAAATTCTATAAAAAACTGAGGTGATAAACTATCAGTTATAGAAATTGTCATATTTGTAATTTTTGTTTAAAAAGTGTTATTTTTTTTAAAATTATTTTTACTCTAAATTGACATATGTTTTCTCAACAAAATACATTATCATTAATTTTTTTTTTTTTTCTTAGATTGAACTTAGGACTTCATAGTTGGTTGTTAGTTCATCGAGCATAATTATAAGGTTATTAATTCACAATTCTATCAAATAATTCTTAATAATTGTTTACCTAAAAAAACCATCACTAAATGAAAACTTAATCATCAATTTTTTTTTTTAATACGTTGGGGTGGGAGAATTCGAACAACAGATCTTTTGGTCGTCAACACATACATGTATGTGCCAGCTGAACCATGCTCACTTTGGCAAAACTTAATCATCAATTTAAATGTGTATTAAACATGTATTAATTGTTTTTTTTTTTGTTAGTAATATTGGTGTACATGTCAACATTCAACTTAGGAACATTATAGTACTGAATTTATTGTTCGAGAATCCAATGCAAATATACCTTTGCACTAATCTTTCCCACCATACTTTAGAATATTGTTACGTGAACAAAGTAATTATGTACTTGGACTAATCATAATCTAACCAAATTACTTTATTAATCACATCCCAAACTACTTTTTTTCAGTGACATAATTTAATTTTTTTACCCTTATTCTTAGTAATAAAATAACTAAAAACAAAGTCCGTAATGCATACTTTTTGCATAAGTCACTATCCCTCTTATCTATAGAGTCACGATTAGTTAATAATTAATTTTATTTTTAGTAAAATTTAGGTTAAAATACTGAATACTGGCAAACTGAGCATAACTCAACAAACATTAAATATTAGCTAATGACCAAGAGGTTTGTAGTTCGAATCTCCCACCCTACATCGTATTAAAAAAAAAAAAAAACAAAGGAATATTTTGTCTAACAAATACTTCATCTTTTAACTTTGAAAAAAGTTTTAATTGTCTTTAAACTTTGAGTTATGTTAATTTTTGATTTATGTCATTCACATTCATTAATAAAACATTAACTTAAAGTTTCGTTTGGCCAAAGCGAGCATAACTCAATTGACATATGTATGTGTTGACGACTAAGATGTCTGTGGTTCGAATCCCCTACTCTAATGTACTAAAAAAAAAAAAAGGTTTCGTTTGATAATCATTTGATTTTTTAATCATTGCTTATCAAACGCGACTCACTGATTCATTTAAAAAAAATTAGACCAAACGGTAACAAATTAAGTATATACTTATGATTATCAATTTTTTTCTTTATAGGGAAGGACAAAAGTTTTTGAGACTTGAGGTGGGGTTCTGTTTTTGGGAATTTTCATACTTGAATCTTGATCATCTCAGAAATGTAAAAGTAATTGCAAAATAAAATAAAAAATGAAATTCTACTTCAAATAATATTTTTTGAAACAATTTCAAATAAAACTTATAATAGCCAGGGAAATTTAAGATGAATCACCTTCATTAAAGTTGGGACAAATTTAGGTAAGTGGGAAACATGACAACCAATTTTGATGTCTAATCAAAGCAGAAAAAAAAGTAGGAAAGATTGTCTCTGATCTCACTTTTTCTGTCTAAATATCATAAACTTGAATAAATAGTGAAATATATATACATTATTAAAACTAAATTAAAAAATCGTTCAACCGACATAATTCAATTGACATAAAGTTGTGTCATCGACCATAAAGTTCGAGGTTTGAATTCTCCATCCCAAGTTGAACTCAAAAAAGAAAAAAAAAATCACTAAAATTCAACTATGAAAATATCTAAATATTAAAAACAAACATTCATACCCAATGTTAAAATGCTCAAATTTTACTAAATACAAAATATACTATGACCAGATCCAATACTTGAAAAAAAAAAAAAAAAATTGTTCAGCCAACATGTTTCAAAAGAGAGTATTAATTTCATTACATATTCAAGTTGAATGATTAAATTGAAAGTTTTAAATAAAATTAGCTCATTGTGTTAAAGTATTTCGTTGAACTGAAGATAGAGATTTTTCAAAAGTAATTTACGTTGTAAATTTATGTCTTTTTTTTTTAACAACTTGTGGGGTGCGAGGATTCAAATCTCTAACCTGTTGATCGATGATATATGATTTAACCAGTTGGGCTATGTTCACATTGATGGGCAATGCTGAATATTTCTCTTTCCCTTAGACTTGAGTATAGCCGAGGGATGATTGACTTCAACTCTTTCTCTTGAGGTGAGGTTCAAATATCCTTCCTCCAACATTTCATGTATAAAAAAAAAAGTTTCCAAAATTGTCACATCCATAAAGTATAGATGCAAATGGGCAACTTAGAGAGAAAATCTCTCTCTATTCATCCATCTGAAAACCCATCCAAATTTGGGCCAAGCTTAAAAAAGTGAGAGAAGAATCCATCTTAGCCCATGATGAATTCAATCAATTTTCATCCATGGGCTCATTACAGCCCACTGGGAAGACTAAAAAAGAAGGGAACTTTTGAAAAAGTTTCCCACCATGGCATGGCATTTTGAGGGCCAGTTCTTTTGGGAAAAGGGGGTAAAAGGAAAAGAGATAATTTTGTCTCTTTTTGAATCAAATATGATTCCCAATCCTAATTCCTAATCATGGCTGCTTTTGTTTTTGGAACTCTCAGTTCCAAAGTAAAAGGGAATTTTTCCTGCCTTTGCTTTGATGAGAGCTCAAATTCAGGTACATTTCTAAATTCCCTTTTGATTTCAATGGAGTTTTCTTTTTTTCTTGAGTACTTCATTTCATTATTGAGTTTGCTTCTCTGGGTCTGCTGTGATATTTGTAAATTCTGCTTCAACTTTCTTTAATCTGTGAATGACTGCAGATGGTGTTAATATATGGGCTTCTCTTCAAGGAAATTTCTGCTCTGTCTTCTTTTTCCTTACCTAAATTGAGTTTTGAATCTAAACTTTTGTGGGTTTCCATGTTTCAAACTTAGTTATGAATTCCAATTTGAAAGAAATAAAAGTTCACTGTTGGAGATTTGTAGGTGTTTGTGTTTATGCCCAACTCAATTATTTCTTGTTTCCACATGCATATGAGCAACTGATCACAAAATATGAAATATCACTGCAATTGTTTATGTGAGTTTTGAATGATTAGAAACCAATGTTGAAAGTTGAGTATATAGTTAGGACATGTTTGTGAGTATTTTAGAAATAACGTTTTTTAGTGAAAATAATTTGTTTAGGAGTGATTTTCATATAATAATTTTAATGTTTGGTTTTACACTTTTAAATGTGTTTTTCATACAATCAAAATTGATTTTGAATGATGAAAGGCAAGGTTGAGAGTGATTTTGAACATGACAAAAATGATTTTAACTATTCCAAAATTACTTCCAAACAAGGAGGTCTTTTGATATATGAGTCAACATGTCAAAAAAGTTCCCATCAAAAAGTGAATCTGGAAACCATTTTATGTTCAACAAACTTGGAATCTATTTGAAATGGCTCTCTAAATGCTTAAAAACACTTTTTTAAGCACTTACAAATTCATTTCAAACTGGCCCTCAGCAGAACATGCAAGCTTGGATAGGAAAATTATGAGTCATTTCAAATACAATGCTTAGAAAAGCTGTAGGTAGGAATTTGGAAAGTGATAGAAAAAAAAAGAAGTATAATGGAATTTGAAATGTTTGTCATGAAGGATTATATGTTTGTCAAATTGGCAATAGCCAGTAGTTTAATGGAATTTGAAATGTTTGTCATGAAGGAGCCAAGGACTCAGCTTGTTGAGCATCATCCTAGGCTTGTAAATGGATTCAAGAAAACCTTCAATTCTAAGTGAATGCTGCATATTATGAACATGAGGGCAAGTACAATGGTTCCATATCCGAAAGGAATCTACTTGGGGGTGAAAATTCAGAGATTGACTCAGCAAATATACCTTCCCATCTGCTAAGTTTCTGCAAATAGAAGAGAGAATGGATGAGATTTCGCGGTCTGTTCCGAGAGGGATTTTTAAACAGAAAATCAAGTTGAGATATTCCTTAGGATTTTGTAAAGAGTGGATCAATGATCCTTTGAACATTGCCCTTCTTTTGTGGATGATTTGCGTCACAATTTCGGGAGCGGTTCTCTTTCTTGTAATGACTGGAATGTTAAACAATGTTCTGCCAAGTAAATCACAGAGAGAGATTTGGTTTGAGGTTAATAACCAAATCCTGACTGCTCTCTTCACTCTTATGTGTTTGTATCATCATCCTAAGCGGATTCTCCACATGATACTTCTGTTTAGGTGGAAACCGAACGACATTGTTATACTGAGAAAAACATACTGCAAAAATGGAACTTACAAGCCACAAGAATGGAAACACATGATGATATTACTTATGTTGCTTCACATCAACTGCTTTGCCCAATATGCTTTATCTGGCCTTAATTTGGGCTACAAAAAACCTGAAAGGTCTGTTTTCGGAGTGTCGGTCTGCCTTGCTGTTGCAATCTTGGCTGCTGCAGGTGCTGGTTTATACTCCATTTTCAGCCCTCTAGGAAAGGAGTACAACTGCAACGACGACGAGGAAAATCGAAACCGAATCGAAGAGAGCGTGTCGTTTGCATCAAGAATTGTTGACAAGCCTCAATGGAGAGGGGGGCTGTTCAATTTTCTGGATGACATTAAGACAACCTGCCTTTCCCTTTTCTGCAGCTTCTGTTTATTTGGATGGAACGTGGGAAGGCTAGGATTCGGGAACGTGTACGTGCACGTTGCAACGTTCGTAATCTTTTGCACTGCCCCACTTTGTTTGTTTGGTTTGGCAGCTAACATTGTGGATCCTTGGTGTGTCAAAGTAGCTCTCAGTTTAATTGGCATTCTTCTTTCTGTGTTTGGGCTGCTCTATGGAGGATACTGGAGGATTCAAATGAGGAAACGGTTCAACTTGCCAAAGAACAACTCGTGTTGGGGGAAACCAAATGTTGCAGAGTTTGCACAGTGGCTTTTTTGCTGTTGCTGTTCTCTTGCTCAGGAGGTCAGGACAGCTGATTATTACTTTGAAACAATGGAAGACAACCTCTGCAAAAACCGAACAAACGACAACGGTAAGAATGCAATCCTGTCCCCGTTAGCTCGGGAAGGTGGATCAGTTCATGAGTTTTGGGATAGTGCTAAGTTAACTGAGATGCTGGTGAAAAAAGATGTGAATTCAAACAGGTTTTTGGATGAAACTCAGCTTATGAAGGCCCCTGCTCCATCATCAATGCAAAGAGATGATTTTGAACTCAACTTATAACAACCATTGAATCTTTGAGGAATGGAATTTGGTTATGAATTTAGTTTTGTTTTCTTGTATTTGGGCCATGTTTGAACGATAATATATAGTTTTATGTGTATTATTATGTAAATTTTGATATATGTTCATGTTGCACTTGTGTGTTGTGAAGTAAACCAGTAAACAACATACATCAGAGGAACATTTGTTTATAACATAAGTACGTAAGTACTTTTAACAGTAATGTTTTCTATTTTTGACATGGGTTGGCCATTTGGCCGACCTTTAAGCTTGTGGTTCACCACAATAGGGTTATGAATCAGACGACTCAGTTGTTCGTTGGGCCTGAAACTGCTGCTCATGAGAAGAGATGGATGCCTATTGGCAGCCCTATTTAAGAAAGGAGGGTCAGCCAAGGCCGACCCCATGAAGGAGCTGGGCTGCCATTCGACCGCCCATGCAAAGAGAAGGTCCACTTCTTGGTGGCCCAAATGAAGAATAGGGCCGACCCACACGTCAGAGTAGTGTTGCTCGATAGAGGCTCATGCACGTCGCGGATAGTTGATCGAGGTCCAATTCCTACCCTAAGTCGTTATGTCTCAGAAAGATTGATTATCATAATAATAGTCAATCAGAAAGGTCGTTAGGAAGATCAACGGTTTAGATCCTTAACGAATGGAGTAGGTTCACCTTTCCATCAGAGGAATGAGAGAGAATGTAACGACCCAGAGTAATTATTGGGCGAATGATTACTGAGTGAGAGTGATTGGCGGTTACGAAAGTATGGATATATAAACAAGGTACGATTTTCTTTATAAAGATATGCTTAAAAGACTTACTAAATTACTTCGATCAGAACATTACTGACTTGAGCGTCAAAGTATAATTTGGTCTAACTACTCTGGTTCAGTCACTCTTATTTTCAGGACATTCATGAAGGTTCCATACGAGACAAACAAATTTATCGTTGCTGCCATTTATTAAGAGCAACAAATCTGAAGGCGGAGAGTTAAGATGCTGATTCTTGCGAATGGAACTGGAAATTTAGAAATTGAATTTGCAGATAAGAGATTGGAAAATGAAGAAGAAGAATCTTCTTCAAATTGTCGCTTACAAACAAAACGTTGTGCGGATTCAACATCTTTATTTACATACTCTCTTATTAAATAAAGAGAAACACAATACAATGTCTTAGTTAGCTTTATCGCAAAAATACTACTGACCACAAAAAAAAAAATTGTCGACTTTGGTCAAAAGTTAATTTAACGATCGAAAACAATGGTCACTTCACTGCAAATCTCCGAAGAATCGAAAAAAATTATTCATTATTCTTAATTTTTTTTTTTCAGAAATCGTGGTCATGGTACACGATTTAATTAACCTATTTTTATTAATAGTTTTAGAAATATCTTATTTCTATAAATATTTTTAAAATATATATTATTTAAAAAAAAAATCTCTAAATAGACATAACTAGGGGCGTTTGACCCAAGAGAGAGTTGAAATTGTTTTGTGTGGAGTTGTTCAGTCTCGGAGTTGTTTAGTTTGGGGAGTTCTGAGGTATTGGGGCAGAGAGTTGTTTAGTCTGGAGTTCTGAAGTGGTGTGTTTGGTGCAGGTAGTTGTTTAGTTGGAACTGTGAAGTCTGAGTTTATTTTAGTTGTTTTCTTCTGCACAATATTTTTCTACAAACTTTCAAAATTTTCATATTAAAAACTTATCCCAATTCCAATAAATTCTAAAAATGAAATATTTTATTTTTATTTTATCTATCACAACAAAAATAATTTTGACCACAATACTTTACATTATTTTTTCACATTGATTAAAATATATATATATATATATATATATTTTGTTATGACTCATCTTTAATTTCATGAATTATAAGATTGTCTACCCATAAGTATAGTCTATTCATGTGTCAAACACATCTTTCTCCGCCTCCACCATCTTAAACTTGTCATTGTATCTGAATCCACTTCACCGTAAATTAGTATCTCAACAATGATGGTTTATTTTAGCTACTTTTTTTTTTACATTTTTTTTTCTCTATAATTTTCCATATTTTCATTGTTAAAGACTTCTTTCAATAAATTTTAAGAATGCAATTTCTTCATAATTTTTTTTTGAATATAACAAAAATAATTTTGACCACAATACTTCACATCTTTTTTTCAATATCACCCACATTAATTATTTATTTTATTTGGATAGTTTTGAAATAAAAGAAATTCGTACAATATTGTGTTAAATATTACATGTGAATTTGAAATTTTTTAAACTATTAATTTAAACGGTTCAAATAAGCTTTTTATTTATCTCCATGATAAGAAATACTACATTTTTAATTTGGTTTAAGTACCAATTTTGATTGAACAACCTGATTTATATTTAAGACAATAAAAATAGGTTGAATTGCATTTTTAGTCATTTTACACATTTCGTTTAAATTACCTTTTTTTTAAATAATTAAAAATATTGTGGGAGTGAGAGAGAGGAAGAGAGAGAAATGTGTTGCCTCGAAAAATGAGACAGACTTGAATACGGTAGAAGTCTGGGGAGTTCAATAATAATTACTCTAGAAGTTTGGGGAGTTGATATTTTTTATCTAAGTTCAACAAGTCTGTGGGCCAAACGGGGAACGGGGAGTTAACTTCTCCTCTCAACTCCGTGTCAAACAACTCCTTGGGCCAAACATGCCCTAAAAGTTTGGAGACCAATAACTTTTGCAATCCAAACTACAATGGTTAGTCAAGCATCAAATTAAAATTTCAATCTTTTATATATATAATATGTTTAACGGTCAAACTAAGCTTACAACAAGTTAAGATCTCAGTAATTTTTGGTGAACGTCAAATGTTCAAATCCTCAGTACTAAATTCGTGTACGTAATTCTATATCCTAAAACATGAATGGCAAACACATATATCTTAGATGATATTTGAAATTAAAAAATAAAAGAGATTAGTATTGAACACACCTAACAATAATATATATATACCATATCTCTTTCTCTGTTGTGCAGTTATGGCAGTGATTTTGGGTCCAGAAAAGAATTTAGAGCCATAAGAGAAGGAAGCTTTCCATCTCTTTCTTAGAGTTATGAATATGATGATATCCTTTTGCATTACAATCATGGCCGACTCCAAAAGGAATCCAAGCTCAGGCCACACATCCCACCAATCATTTTTCATAAAGAGCTCCCACACGTGTGGTCGCGACTCGCGACGCCTAAGAAAGCGACACGACATGCATATATGAATTATTGAAAAAATTTCTAGTACTACCATAATATGGAAAAAGAATTCTGAACTACTTTTATTTATTAATACTCATGTCACTATAATTCTAAAAAATAAATAAATTATGGAGTCCATGCACGAAAATAATATATCCCTTAATTATGTACATATTAAAGGTGTGTTTGGTTTAGATTTTAAGTGTTTAATTTTTGAAAAAAGTCATTTTGAAATAAACTGAGGTGTTACAAATGACAATTATTTAAAATGAATTTTGAGAGAATGAATTTTTGAAATAATACATTTTGCATAAAAGATATTAACTTTTGAAAAAAATGTTTTTTTTATTTTTAATTGAAAAACCTACTTAATTCTCCCCTTGTATTAAAACAACCTCCTTCGACCCCGCCGCCCTTCACCGACCATCTCCGATCGCCGCTGCCTAATTCCGGCCACTCCAAACTCCGGTCACCGTCGCGGCCACCCGACCACCACCCCGCTCCGACCGCCCGACCATCAACAATAGGAAACGGTCATAATTTTTAAAATACAAATTTAAATTTTGATGGATTGAACCCCGACCTCTTAATTAAAGGCATAATCTTATGTCAATTGAGCTAAGCTTAATTTGTTACTTCAATTGAAAAATATATATTTAAAGTTATTAATTCATAGGGTTTATTATTAATTGTCTTTTATAGTAATTTGAAAATACTCCTACTAGCTAGAAGCAAACCAAACAGACTTGTAGATAAAAAAAATTTAACAAACACTTGTGTGTTTTAATTAGAAACACTTTTAAAAAAAATGTTTTTCAAAGAATGCATTTTTTTTAAACATTTTTTTGAAATTCAAGAACCAATTTACCCTAAATATTTTTTTTTTATAGAACAGTTGAGAAGAAAGTGGCGGTGTCATAATTTGGATCAAGTGTCATAATTCAGACAATGATGAGAGTTCGAAATTGTGGTATTTTTTTATTTTGAAGTAACTAAGAGTCTCTGTTTGTCTATGTCCTTAATTGATTCATCTCAAGTTGTGTCTTTGATTTGAGCTTGTGGCCTAACTCAAGATTGGGGGTTACCTGATCTTTAATGCGTTTAAGGATAAAATATATATACACTCTTGTTCTTCTGCATACCTCAAAATTTGAATGGGGTTTTTTTCTTGATTGAAGTTTAGATTAATTGGGTTTATGTTTGGTTTTGAAAGAGAATTAGAGGTGATGTTATGGGTGGAACGAAATGGCCTCTAAAAAGGGTATTTGAATCAATTGGGGAGCCTAATCATTGATCTAAAAGTATAAGTGTTGAAGTTTAAGGGGTGGATTTTTGGTTGGAGCTCGAGTGTAGAAAGAATCTTTTGAAGATGTTGTGGGCTGTGGGCACCCACGACAATAAAGAAGTTAGTCAGACATTAGAGTTTTGTGGAGCCTAATCATTAAAAAGACTTGTTTCCACGTCTGTTAAAAAGGACATTACTCCACTTCAAACTTAGTTTAATTCCAAGAAAGAGGGAGTTAAAGAAGTAAAAATTTAAAATGTTTTAACCCATACTTGAATTCACATGAACTAACTTAATATTACTCTCTAAGAGTCGGTTATTTAGGCATAATTCAATAAAATAAAGTATGTGCCTCGGCACTATACTAATGTATAGTGTCTGGACGACATGTCTTATACAACATTTTGTTATGCATGATCCAAAGGTTTTTTCTGGACTACCTCAACATGACGTCAGCCCCGCAGTATCATCCACGAAACTCGAGGATGACCCGTGAAGTCAGGGTCAGGACATTACCGAGTTGCCTATCAAAGAACCCGAACGAGCCGTCGTACTCCAACCAGACCACATGATTGGATCCCCGATAGTCCACTGACACCGTCGCCCCTAAAATCACTACAAGAAAATTAGTCTATTGCGACAATTTTTTTACAACGGTTTAGAAAGTGCTGCAAAATTTAATAAAATCGCAACAATTTCTGGAAACAAATAAAAACCTGTTGCAAAATATATGTATTGCAACGATTTTCTTGCTGCGATTTAAAAATGTGTTGCAATAGGGTGTTCATTTTTTTTTTGGACAATTGGCGAAGCCCAAATAAAAAAAAATCTTTAAAAAATTTAAAGCCCAAACAAATAAGAAAGTGTTGCTATTTATTTCAAAAATGTTGCAATAGGATGGGTGCTATTGCAACGGTTGTGAGAAGTCATTCCAGCACTTTAAAAAGTGTTGCTAGATCCCTTACAACACTGGTTTAGCCAAGAGTTTCTCAAGCGTTGGAAAAAGTGTTGCAGCAGTTTAAAACCGCTGCTATAGCTCAAAAAAACCTCTGCAATAACCTTGTTTTCTTGTAGTGAATTGGGCGACGGCAAGTCCATCCCTAGGAATCCGTCGTGGATCGGGATCCACTCCCCGAGCATGATGGGGAGGCGTACGACCCTGACATGACCACTCCATCCACATATCCAAATAAATATAGGACCCCATGTCTCACAAGAGGTACGCAACTCATACGACTTGAACTCTGTTTAAACTTAAAACTCTCTAGTTGACTTAAGCATCAGATTCTGATGTTAGGTCAAACTTCACACCGATACAAGTTTCTTTTATTCACTACAAGTCGGCATCGAAGAATCACACTATTATTCCACCATCCGAAACCTTATCGAGTAGGGTTCAAAATCTTGCATCAAGAACATTTTTCTATTTTGTATAAGAGAGTGAAGAAATAGTGTAGAGCAAGATAAAGCTTTTTTATCATAAACCTAATTCCATCTCCTTCCTATTTTCTTTACCATGCACTTGGGAGAGAGTAAGTTCTGTAGACAGCCACTCTACAATCAAATCTTCTAGTAAAATTCAATGTAATTCCAATTATTAGCTCTCTAGGTGTCGCAAACAATATTATTCCTCCAGTGAAGTCCGACGATGTATCGATCCTCCTCCCATTAGGGTTTGTCAATTTCTCCGGTCATCCTTGAGATTTGCAACTAAAAATTGTAGAAGTAGAAAATTTTATGATTTTTTTAATACAATAAATACGGGATGAAGTTTGAACTTTCGACCAAATGAAAGATAATACATGTCATTACTGTCTTGACAAAAAAAAAAAAAAAAAAAAAAAACATGAATTTAGAAGGACAATATCACCATTTAATATTATCAAAGCCTTTAGATAAGTCCATAATATATTATATATCACAATGCAAAAGCTATAAAGAGAGTTGTTTTCCTTTGCCTTAACAACTCAGAAATTGTGAAATTGTGAAAATTGAATTTGCCTTAACCTCAATTATTCTCCATCTATTTATTTAAAACAAAAATGAAATGTGAACATTCATCTCAAAAAAATAAGTGAGAAAATTAAACTACAATTTTTTTTTAATATTCCATTATACTTTAAAAAAAAAACTTTAATCTAGCCCTATACACTCCTAACTCATCACATAGATAAACTTTAATTTCATCACTTAATTGAGTATTTTTTTTTTTTTAAGTACATTAGGGATAGGGAGATTCAAATCACATATCTCTTGGTCGTCAACACATACCTATGCCAGCTGAGTCATGCTCGCTTTGGCTTTTCTAGATTTATCTTAAAATTGAACCAAGCCGATTTCAAATTAGGTTAACAAAAACTTCTAACTCAATCTCGAAAATTTATTAAACGAAGCAATCACATAATAATCGTTGTACATAGATTAAAAAAATTGCATGCTCTCCTAATAACCATTAGATACAAATTCGAAACACTTTTGAAACTGCGAGTCACTTTGTGGCGACCGACGACCTCATTGAACAATTTCTCATCAATTATTCAAAAAATATATATCTAGAACACTTCGCCTTAAAAGGAAGTTGAATTTTGAGAATTTGAACTCTGACTTTTAATCTATCGAACTATAAGCTTTGTTTTTTTTTTTTTGACAACATGTTGAGAGGAGGGATTGAACTTAAGAGCTGATGGTTACTATAGATCATACCGAGCTATATGATATATGCTTAGTTAAACAATCCTTCTACAAAATATAATTTAAGTTACTCAATTGAATTGTCCTCTTGGAAATTGGCATCTCGAGCAAAGGAAAATGGTGGATGAACAGATTATTTCACATAGATTTCTTTTTTTTTCTTCTTCCCTCCCAAACATAAAGCAATTTACAATTTGAAATTCGAGTCCTTAATCCATACTTTCCCCATTCCCTTAGATAATTAAGTTCTAAAACACACATTTCACCGCCCACTACAGCGCCAGCACAATCGCCGGCAACTCACGGTGAAACAGATCCCGGGGCTGACTCCGCCACACCGTCAGCCCATCATGACGGACCTCCTCCCACGCCGCCGGCCGGAGATCCGTCACAACAAGCCACGTATTGAAATACTCTCTAAACTGCGTAATCAGCCCATCTTTCAAAGTCCAAACATGAACCCAATACACCTTAGCCCCTTCCCACCCTTCCGCCACAATAACAGAGTCGCCGATCGCCGTTATGCTCCTCGGCTCGAACCGGAACTCGCCGTGGCTCGACTCGCCGGTCAGCACCCTCATCATGTACTGGCAATGCGGCGGCCCGTGGAACCACCACTCGAGGTCACCGGCCAGGAACTTGGCCACCGCGGCGGTCCGGCCGGCGGCGAGGGATTTGTAGAGGGCGTCGGCGGTTGCTCTGTTTTGATGCTCTGACTCTGAGTCAGTGAAATCGGTGATTTCAGATTGTTTTGGGATGTGGGTGGATTTGGAATCCATGTTTGAGGAATTTGGGTGTGGGGATTGAGATGAAAGCTTTGGAATTATTGGTAATGGATGATGGCTCTGGCCTGTGGCAGGGTTATTTATACCAGAGCATGTTGGGGATTCAACCCAAAATGAGAAGGAAAAAAGCCTCATGTTTTTGGTAGGGGAGAAATTATTTGAGTACACAGTCACAATCAGCTGACAATTTCCAGCGATTGAATAGTTTGATTTTGTATCTAAGGGTTATTAGGGAGTTCACAAATTAAGATCTACATCTGACGGTTTTAAAGGGACGACAACATTGTGGTGGACTCATTCAATAATGATTGTTGGGGCAAGATTCTCTTCTGGGGTAGATTTTCAAAACAATTATCAAACAACTACTTGCTGCCGGTGAGTGAGCACATCCCCTAGATAGCTCAGAGTGGGGTTGATTGATCTTCCACGGTGCAAACAACCACGCACGGGGCAACAATGATTTAAAATCTGCACCTGTGCAAAAAATCACGCACGAGGCATTTATTATCTCCCAAAAAAATAAATTTCAATCGAACAACCACTTGGTGCAGTGGGTGAGCGCTCTACCTAAGATAGCAGAGAGTGCATCACACATTAGTGGTTTATTGTGTTAGTTAATCTTAACAAGTTTAAGGTTGAATGTAAAATGAGAAAATAATAGGGATAGACTTTTAAATTAATAAATAATGATTTAAAAGTAATTAGATGGTTCAACCAAATCATAGAATCATATTTTGGAGAATTTAGACCAAGTTAAAATTAAGATTAAATTAAATGACCCGAATTAAAATGAAAAAAAAAATCTTAGTATACAATGAAATTATTTATAAATTAAGATGATTTTAAATGATAAAGGATATGAAACAACTCATTAGTAATAAAGGTGTGAAAGGACTCGTAGTACTAACATTGATAGGACAAAAATAAATATGGTACCAAAAAGATACAAAATGAATGGAAAAGAATCTTTTACTATTTGATTGATTGAAATCCCAACAATCTAACCTTTTCTTTGAAAAGTTTTTGGAGTTTTTTCCTTTTCCAAAATCAAAATGTGTTGGTAGGTGTCTAAATCAAGGCCCGAGATTCAATTTTGAAAATGAATGAAAATTAGATTTGAATTATAAGTTTCATAAAATGAACGAAAGTTTCATAAAATGAACGATGGTCCTGTTTGGATTAGGTTTGTCGAAATAAGACATTTTGATCCCTAGTCGTTGAATTGTGCTCTTGTTGACAAATTTAAGATTTTGTTGGATTATTGTCTAAATTGCTATAGTGTCTATCATATCTTAACTCTGTCTCTTACAGTTTTAATAAAAGGAGGTTTTTAAAATTACTTAAATAAATACAACATTCTTTAACCTTCTCTTTAAACTTTTAGATTTAACATTTTCAAATTTAAAGATAACAAACCACTATTTCAAACACTAGAATGTTTGAGATTTACTTACTATTGTCCAAAAATTTGACATTCAACAAGCTTTAGTGTGCATTCCTAGTTTACAGTGATTTTGATTGAATAAATTCTACATGATCGATTATTTGTCTTAGTGTCACAAAATGTCTAATATATTGTATTCATTTTTATTTTTTTTTAGAAAAAATTATCTTACTAGTCTCTTCCATTTGGGTTTGGGTTTGGTAGCATTTGGATCCAAGATTTCAAATTCAACAATTATAAAGTTTGGATTTGATTCGTTTTTTTTGTCCGTCCCTCAAATCTTCGGTTAAGTCTTAACACAATTGACGTGACACCTATGTTTAATTAAAATTATTTTTTTAATTATTAAAATTATTATTTTTTCTTTTTCATCCCTCCTTCTCCTTCTCCTTCTCCTTCATTCATCTTCCTTTTCTTCCCCCAATGGTTATCGTCAACGATACGTCGGCGACTGTTTTTTTTCCGTTTCTTTTCCTCTCCCTCTCTCCTTCTCCTCCTCTTCCCTCCATCTTCTCCCTCCCATGGCCATCGCCGAAGATTTTTTTTTTTTTCGTTTCCTCTTCTCCTCTCCCTCTCCCCATCTTCCCCTCCCTTCGTTTTCAAAAAAAAAATTACAGATTTGTATTAATTTTTTTTTTTTAAAACGTGGAGAGGGGGAGAAGGGGAGAAAGGGGGAGACGGAAAGGGAGAGGGAGAGAGAGAAGAAAAGGGGAAGAGGAAAACAGAAAAACGAAGGGAAAAAAAAAAAAAAAAGGTCGCGATACGTCAACGACGGCCATAGGAGGGAAGAGGGAGGAAGAAGGAGGGAGGATGAGGAGAAAGAGAGAGGGAGAGGAAAAAGAACAGAAGAAAGAAAAAAAAAAAAAAAAAAAACTCGTCGTCGGTGAAACACCAACGACGACCATGGGAGGAAGAAGAGGGAGATGGATGATGAATGATGGAGATGGAAATGGAGATGAAGACGGAGAAGGAGGAAGGAGGAGGAGAAAGAAAAGGAAAAAAAAAAATAAAAAAAATAATAAAAAAATAATATTTTTAATTAAAAATAAGTGTGACTTCAGCTTTATGTTAGGACTTAACACACAATTTGACGGGGCCAAAAAAAAATTGTTGAACTTGAAAACGAGTGCTACCAAACCCAAACCTGAGGACCCGTAATTTTTCCTTTAACTTATTATGGCTAAAATAAAAAAAATAAAAAATAAAAACTTCTGAATTATAGGTTTTGTTTCAAAAATACCCCTAAACAAAGTTTCACAAATTCCCCCATAGTTAACAACACAAACAAAATTTTAATGTGAACTATTAATTTATAACTTGTACTTGTGTGATTTTAAAAAAAAGAAAAGGTAGACGCGCGAGATGTTAAAAAATCATGGAAATTCTATTTTATCCATTCATACGATCCGAAAATAGAACAAAACTAGAGAAAAATCGGTAGAAAATAAATCAGATGTCTACGTTTTTATGATTTTTTTAACATCACAAACGTCCACATTTTCATTTGTCCCATATTACATAAGTATAAGTAGAATTTAGTCGTCTACATCATAATTTCGTGTGTGTTGTTAACGCTGATGACATTTTGAAACGTTTTTCGTAGTTTAAGAGTATTTTTGAAACTTTTGAAAGTCTAGGGGTATTTTTGAAACGAAACTCAGGGGTAATTTTGATAATTTAGTCTTTTTTTATTGTTGAGGCCAAATTTGGCTCGGTGGATGTCACTTGCTTCTCACATGGCTTCAACTGTGAATTTCTTTATTGTTGGGACGAAAAGACCTGTAAAACAAAGAAAAGAAACTTTGAAGCTCAAGTCAGTAGGGTGACAATTGACGTTAGAGTTCTTGGATTATAATTGACTTAATTTCTTTTGTGCTATTTATAATGGTCTTCGAGTCTTTCTTTTCTTCTTAGGTTTGACCTAAGGAAAATGAATTGGATTCGTGAGCTTTCGGCCCACACGAGGTCCATAGATTAGGTGGGGTCAGCCTCGGTATGGTCGCCCATGTCCTAATGAGCTTTTGGGCCTACTGAAGTATGGCCCTGGGCGCTTGATCGAGATCGCAGACCTTAGGGTCTTTCTCATGGGGTCGACCTAAGTCTAAGTTTTATGGGTCGACTCTGTTCTCTTTCAGACTGGACTCTTTTCATGAGCTTGCCTTGGATTGTCTAGGCCCACAATTGAGGAAGACAAATTTCTCTTCCAGATCAGTTTTGGTTTGATTGAACCAACTTTCGATCTGGTCTTTTCTATATGATCATTTTTATTTACAAAAATTATTATCATTTTAAATAGACCACATCATAAAGTAAATATGGGTTCTCCCATCTATACCGATTGTGACTTGTGGTAAATTTAACTATAAAATTTATATTCTTAACACTTTTCTTTACAATTGTAGGGTTGGATGACACAAGATTTTTTTCTTTTACAATGACACTAAATTCAATTTTAAACAGATAAGTTATGATAATTTTAGTTATCCGTTCATATTTTTTTTTCTCAACATTGAAATTAAAATATTGTATTAAGTCATCCAAACATACCTGAAAATAAAAGATGTCCCAACTCATAATACCAATCTAGACTCACGAATTAAGGCAAATAAAAAAGAAAAACATCATAACATAATTGGGTTAAGGGTAGAGCTGGATCACTAATCCCATTTTAGCTTTGCATCATTGATTTCTAATAATGCAAATTAGAGTTGTCATAGCTTATGATAGAGGCAGCATACAAAAACAAAATTGAAATTATTGAAAGTGAACATAAGAAGAATAAACATTGACATATCAAAATGAATAATATAATAAAGAGAGAGAGAAGAAAAGCCTAAGTTTTTGTTTGATGAAAACATCTAATTCATACCCAGAATTAGCATTGTTGCCATGTTCAAAAGTGACATATATGATATAACTTTTTGTTCTTTAGGTACAATCCTTTCTAATGCAAATATATACTTTTTGGATGTTCCCAAACACTGCCTCTTTTGTTACATAAGAATAAGCTCACCTTTTAAATTTGAAATTATTTTCATCATTTTTTTAAATTTGAGTAAAACTTACTTGACGACAACTATCGTGGCAGAGTTTGATTGACTAAGTTTTACGTTATTTTTTTAATTAAAAAATCATACTTAATGTCTCGGGTCAGCTCAACGCTTTTTCTTTCTTTCGTTTTTTCCTCTTTCTCATGATTTTCAATTTTCGATTTTTCCCTTATGTCTTCAATCATTTCCAAGATCTTTTTTTATGGATGATTTGCTAGTGTCAAATCTTAATAAGTATGTCAAATCGAACATAACTCAATTGACATAAGATTGTGTCATTGACTAAGAGGTCATGAGTTCAATCCTCGCATTAATTAAAATAACGAGGAAAGAAGAATTTTATTAAAAATTGTCATAGGATGTTGGACAATGGAATGTGTGAGGTTTTAGATATTATTATTATTATTATTAAAAATTGTCATAGAATCTTTTTTTATCGATGATTTGCCGCTAAATCTTAGTAAACATTTTCAAATCATGAATAAATTTTTTTATCGATCATTTGCTAGTGTCAAATCTTAGTAAACATTTCCAAATAATGAATAAAAAAAGAGATATTGGAGAGAATTGAAGAGAGAAATAAAAAAAATAAAAAAAATACATGAGAGGATTGAAGAGAAGGACAAAAACAAAAATTGAAAGAAGAGAAAAAAAAAACAAAAGAAAAAAAAAAGCGTTCAACTCAGACATTAAGTGATTTTTTAATTAAAAAAAATAACATAAAACTTGGTCAATCAAATTTTACCGTGTAGTTAAGCTACAAAAGATAATTGTAACTCAGCATCTAAAAGATAGTTGTAGTCCGTATAGGTAAGTTTTACTCTTAAATATTTTTATAGGTTTGATATTGTAGGATATGACGTTTAGTTAGATAATAGGTGATGCAAAAGTTGATAACAAACTAATTAGAACCACTAAAATAGTTATTTTTTAAAGTTAGATATAAAAAAATAAAATAGAAACACAATAAAAAAATAATAATAATAATAATAAGCATATGCTTTTGTTCTTCTTCCCAATTAAATTATTGAGAGAAAAAGAAAGGGCTAATTGGGAGATAATAAATGTCTTTTTAGATGACGTGGACGATGAGTTGACTGTTTGACTGATCCTCCCCGTCGCTTTTGTAGCCAACCGGCGGTAGGGACACGACGTCGTTTTCGTCTGCATGTATACTATTGAAAAGCTCCCAGTTGTCCTTCATTAGATGCACAGGTCCTAGACTCTTCAAACAATTTTCCTTACCTAATTTCTTTGCCCCCACCAAAATAATAACAATTTTATTTATTTTTAAAAAACAAATACCCACATGAATTTTTAAATAAAATATTTTATTTTTATCTTTGAATCTAAACTAAATGTCTTATTAAACAAGATTTTTTTTTCACCTCAAATCTCGAAAAAAAGAGGCAATTACTTAAATATTATGTGTTGAAAATATATTTTGATATTTATTATGACCGTTAATGTCACCACGTGCCGAAGCCCAAGAGGTCCGGCCTACGCAGGAACTGTTAGGATACAAACAATATCCCACATTGGCTAGAAAAGGGAAAGATCATGGGTATATAATGGGTGACAATTATCTCCAATTGGTATGAGGTCTTTTGGGTGAAACTAAAAGCAAAGCCATGAGAGTTTTGGCCCAAAGTGGAAAATATCATACCATTGTGGAGATGTCTGGTTCCCGTTGTCCTTAATAGGAACTAACTAAGAATGGCCCATTGAGAAGGCAAGGGTCGGTCGTTTGGCCGATCCGCGAGGCATGTAAGAGGCCACCAAGCCCATTGAGAAGGCAAGGGTCGGTCGTTTGGCCGATCCGCGAGGCATGTAAGAGGCCACCTTTTGGTGGCACCTTAGAGGTAAGGGTCGACCATTTGGCCGACCCATAAAGAAGAAAAGCATAAGAGGTCGGCCATGAAGACATGGAGGCATGGCATACTGCCCATGGAGGCATGGAGACATAACATGCCACTCATGGAGGCATAAAGGAATGGAGGCATGTCACCCATGAAGACATGGAGGCATAGAGGCATGGCATGTCACCCATGAAGACATGGAGGCATAGAGGCATGGCATGCCGCCCATGGAAGCATAGAGGCACGGAGGCATGCCACCCATGGAGGCACGGAGGCATGCCACCCATGGAGGCACGGAGGCATGCCACCCATGGAGGCACGGAGGCATGCCACCCATGGAGGCACGGAGGCATGACATGCCCCCCATGGAGGCACGGAGGCATGACATGCCGCCAATGGAAGCATGGAGGCATGGCATGCCACCCATGGAGGCATGGAGGCATGGCATGCCACCCATGGAGGCATGGAGGCATGACATGCCACCCATGGAGGCATGGAGGCATGACATGCCGCCAATGGAAGCATGAAGGCATGGAGGCGTGCCACCCATGAAGACATGTAGGCATGCCACCCATTAAGGTATGGAGGCATGGAGGCATGACATGCCGCTTATGGAAGCATGGAGGCATGTCACCCATGGAGGCATGAAGGCATGACATGCTGCCCATGGAAGCATAGAGACATGAAGGCATGGAGGCACCGAGGCGTGCCACGCCCATGGAGACATGGAGGCATGGCATGCCACCCATGGAAGTATGGAGGCATGGAGAGACATGCCACCCATGGAGGCATGGGTCAAATTTGGCCGACCCATGCATGTAGTGGGTCGACCATTTAGTCGACCCCTCCCTAAACCGAGGGCTGCCACATGGTAGCCCAAGGGAAGACCAGTCAATTGAGTCGTTAGAAGATCAACAGTCGATATCTTTAAACGGCTGAAACGGATCCGTATCATTATTACCGTGATGAGGAAAAAGTGTAACCGCTTGACTAATCATTGAACGATAAATGATTAATTGAAAAAGTTAATTAGCGGTTACGAGTGAGTAAGTATATAATCGAGGTATAATGTTCTTTCGAAAGATAAGCTGAATTAAGATTACAAAAAATTATTTTTGAATGAGAGATTTGCTGACTTGAGCGTCGGAGTAAACGTGGCCTAACCACTCCGACTTTATTCGTTCTTGTTTTCAGGGCTCTTACGAAAGTTTCACATGGGATAAATAAATTCACGGTTGTTTCCAATTTTTAGGAACAACAATATTAAAGGGTATATTTTGATATTAAAAGGTCATATATTTGAAGGTTATTTATTTTATTTGATTTCAATAAAGCATATCTAATACCAATGGTATTCACAATTTTATATGTCAAATGTTATCAAAGAAACTTATTTTACAATGTGCTATTCTTCACTTTTTACTTAGTACTTAACTTATTCTCTTTTTTTTCTTTGAAAAATACTTAATTTATTCTTTATGATATAGTATAAGTATTTAAAATATAACTATGAATATTATTCAAGATATTAATGGTTGATGTCTCAATTTTGTGAAAATATATATGAAAATATTAATAAATCTCGATGTCGATAGATATTTCTATAAATATAAAATATTATAAAAAAAAAAATTAAAATAACATTTTTTTTTATTGAAAAAAAAATTAACTTAACAAATAGGCAATAGACTCTTTTAAATATTTTTTTTTTAAATTACACTTTTAAATAAGTTTAAAATTACTATTATTATTGCCAACAAGAACATGATGTATCGTTAGACCATGAGATCCTAGGGTCAATCTCCCACCCCAACATTGTCAAAAAAAAAAAAATATATATATATATATATATATATATAATTATTAATATTAGATTCACATTAATGACATTTTGGTGATATTTGTTATATCCTCTTGATTTTGCTATGATATAATAAAAACGTCAACATGTCGACGAAAATTTAAAACAATAATGTTACCTAATCTTTTCTAACACTTTCTTTCAATATATGGTGTTATTACAAAACTCCCTTAACTCTCTTCTTCACATAATAAATATTTAAAATATTTAAAATCGAGTGTAGTTCAATTGTACAAAAATATATCATCGACCATGGAGTTTAAAGTTCGAATTCACCACCTTAAGTTGAATTAAATATATATATATATATATATATAATCTTCAATATATTACCGATGTTTTTCTAACTCTTTCTTTGAATAAATTGTGTTATTAATTTTACAAAAACAATGATTAATATTAGGGAAAATTACATTAATGGTTCCTTAGGTTTGAGTTTGGTAGCATTTTGATCCATAAGGTTTCAAACTCAAACAATTATACCCTGAAGTTTGGATTTGGTGTGTTTTTTGTCCCTCCGTCAAATTTTCGATTAAATATTAACAGAATACTGAGGTGACACTTATTTTTAATTAAAATTATTTTTTAATTATTAAAAATCTTTAAAAAAAAATATATATATATATATATATATATATTTTTTTTCCTCTCCCTCCTTCCTCCACACTCCTCCCTCCTCCTTCCTCCCTCCTCATGCATCATCCATCTTCTTACTCCCATGGTCGTTGTCAGCGACTGTTTTTTTCGTTCTCTTCTCATTTTCCTCTCTCTCTTCCTCTCACTTCCATCTCTCTATTTCTCTCCTTATTCCCCTCGTTTAAAAAAAAAATGAAATGTTATTGTTTTTTAAATGAGAGGATGAAGGGGAGAAAGTGGGAGATGAAGATGAAGAGGAAGAAGAAGAAAAAGAAAAAAATAGTCTTCGGTGACGGTCATGGAAAGAAGAAGATGGATAATAGAGGGAGGAAGGAGGAGGGAGGAAGATGAGGAAGAGAAATGGAGAGGGGAGGAAAATGAGAAGAGAATGAAAAAAAAATAAAAAATATTTTTAATTAAAAATAGGTCACACGTCAGTATTATGTTAATATTTAACTGAAAACGGAGGCACAAAAAATGTACAAAATTCAATTATGAGTATGATTTTTGAGTTTGAAACATTGCGGACCAAAATGCTACCAATCACAAACATAGTGTAATTTTTCTTTAATATTACCTAACTTTTTCCAATAACGATCCGATGCCATTAAGAGTATAACTCAACTGACCTGTAAGAACTCTTGATTAGGACTCCATCCTTAGGTTTGATCATCTACTTCACAGGTTATTGAAAAAAAAATAAGTTTTTATTTTTTATTTTTTTTATTAGCCTCTCTTCACTCTCCCACAACAAATTAGGTTTTTAATATTAATAAAACATCAACCACGTTTTTAATATTAATAAAACATAAACCATTAATCTTAGACAACCCTTTCAACTCTCACTCTTTCAATAACTTGGGCTATTAATTTTATAAAGACAATATTTAATATAACAAAACCCTTTCAAATTATCTCTCATTAATGAACTTAATTAGCTACTTTCAACTCTCCTCTCATTAAAGCATATAATTGAACTAGTCATTTGTTTTGCTCTCTCTAATAAATTACATTATTGTTGTTGATTCTTTTTCTTTTTTCTTTTTTTAAATAAAAAAATCTCTAACCATTTCAACACAATAAAATAGATTTTTTACAGGAATAAAATAGATTATTAAAACTAAGAGATAATTTAAAGATTAAATTATAAGTTTAGTCTTACCCATTAAAATTTTTAAGTTTTTGTCTATTTGGTTCTCAAACTTTTCAAAATGTCTAATAAATTTCTTAAATTTTTAATTTTGTATCTAATAGGTACTTGAATTTTAAAAAGTACCTAATAGATTCTTAAACCTTTAATTTTATGTCCACTAGGTAATTAAACTTTAAAAAGTGTCTAAATGATCCTTACACTTTCAATTTTGTGTCCAATAGATATCTATAAGGCTTTGTTTGATAACTATTTGATTTTTAGTTTTTGGTTTTTGAAAATTAAGTTTATAAACACTACTTCCACCTCATAATTTTCTTTGTTTTGTTATCTACTTTCTACCAATATTTTACAAAATCAAGTTAATTTTGAAAACTTAAAAAAAAAAAAAAAAAAAAAAAAAAAAAAAAAAAAAAAAAAACTAATTTTGTTTTTGAAATTTGGTTAAGAATCCAAATGTTTCCCTAACAAAAAAAAAAATGAAACTTAAAAAAATTAGTAGAAAACAAGCATAAATTTCAAAAACAGAAAATTAAAAACAAAATAATTATCAAACATGGCCTAAATTTTTTAATTTTGTATTATATAGGTCATTGACCATTTCAACATTTTTTTTAAATTAACCAATCTAGTAAACATAAAATTGAAATTTTAGGATTTCATTCGACATAAAATTCAACCTTATATTTAATAGAACCATTATCAATTAATTTTTAATTTTTTTAAATATGTTAGTGGTCTATTAGATACAAAATTTAAAGTTTAAGAATCTATTATATACACAAAATTAAAAGTTTAAGGATCTATTAGACATAAAATTGAAAGTTTAAAGACTTATTAAACACTTTTGAAAGTTTAGGAATCTAATAGAAACAAACGTAAAAATTCAAGGAGTTAAACAAATTTATCATTGCTACCCATAAATTTATCAACAACCAAACTATTTAAAAGATTGTATTAATAATAAAGACTAAAAATTTACTCAAGAGTCATTACATATTATTTTACAAACACCACTCAATTTAACAATTTTTATTCTATGTTCACACAACAATAAATTGTAATATCCTCATATTTTCAGAAGATTATTTTCCTTTAAGAATTTTGAGTTGTTTAGAAAATGAATAACCATCGTCATATTATTTCAAGGAGAAATAGTAGTACACTTGTCTACAAATAACCGAGGTCTAATAGAAGAGAAGAATATAAGTTTATTTTGAATAAAAAAAAATATAAAAGAAAAAATTATGTGGTTTTTTTTTTTTTTTTTACAACAAAATTATGTGTTTTTGAAAATGGTAATTAAAATTATTTTGAAAATCTTAACTAAATTTTAAAATTTTAAAATTTTAAAACAATTAAGTAAGTTTCAAATATTTGTTTGTGTTTTTTAAAAATATTACCTGTATTTTTAAATACTGTTTAAAAAAATCGGTAGCAGAAATACAATGAATGATCTAAATCGTTTAAACCATTAAGGGCATGTTTGGGAGTGATTTTGGAAGGACCAAAATCACTTTTACATGCCCAAAATCAATTATATTTCAAAATGGTGATGTTTGACAATAGTATAAAAGTGATTTTGAAAGAATTGAAAATCACTTTTAGTGATTCCCGGTCAATCACTTGAGAGGTGATTTTGGAGTGATTTTTTGCAAGTGATTGTGATATTTTGTTTTTAAAAATGACTATTTTTTTTAATTAAAAATATCAATTGGATATAAATATTATTTATGTTCACTTATTTATGAAAATCTGAATTTGGTTTGTTGGTGAAAGGAGAAATAATTTTGCTTCTTTCTCACTCATACCAAGGTTCGAAACCAACGTTGTGCAACCTTTTAATTTTCAATTTTGCATTTGCAACCTTTTATTTATGATATATTATTTATTATAGTTTTTCATTTATAATATATTATTTATTAATTTTCAATTTTGCATTTGCAACCTTTTATTTATGATATATTATTTATTATAGTTTTTCATTTATAATATATTATTTATTATAGTTTCATGACTTTTTAATTTTGTTTTTCATGACCTTTCAAGAATTTTTGTTTCATGATTTTAATTTTAAATAGTAATCATTTCCAAACAATTTTTGTTTAATTTTGATTTTCAATTATCAGTTAAATAATTTCAAAATACAATGTTATTTTTTTTTGTAATTTAATAATTCTAAAATCACTTTGGAACCAAACATAATAATTCAAAATCACTTCTAATTATATGAAAATCACTCCAAACCAAACATAAAAATGATTATATATAAATCAATTTTACAAAATCAATTGTTATTAAATCTCTTCCTTTAAAATCAATAATTCAATCATCACTCCCAAACATGCCCTAAATAATAATAGGCAACCGTTAATCCTCCCAAAATAATAACAAAAAAGTTTTTTTTTTTCTGTTTTTGTTTTTAGAAAAATCAATATATACCTCTAAATTTTAAGATTTATCTACTAAAACGTCAAACTAATAATTATATCAATTAAAACTCTAAATTCTAAACATATCAATTTACATCCTCAATTAGATTCGGTTTAAAAGATATCAATTTACACCCTTATAATTTTATCAATTAAACCTTTAAACTTTCATACAATTGATTCGAAAGTTTAGGGATTTAATTCTATAATTATAAGAAAATAGTACTAAATTATCTTTTTAAGAACTTCAAATCGAAAAATAGTCAAAATAAATAAATAAATAAAAATATAGATAAATGTACATTTTCATGTATTGTTTCTCTATCTTCTAATTTTTTCTATTTTCAATATTACCCTTACTTTTTTTTGGTCCAGAGAACTATGTTTTTTTTCATCTGGAATTGAATTCTTGACATTTTAGTAGGACATAACTTTATACTCATTTGAATTGAACTATGTTCGGTTGGACAAGAAAACTTAAGTTGCAATCTAAAGCATCAAAAAGCCCGTGAATCTTGGAATTGTTTTGAACCATGCAATAGGCTAAGATTCTAAAAAAAAAGGTTTTATTTGATTTCTTTGAAAAAAATGTGATTTTATGCGTTAATAAGATATTGGATAGAGATGTAGTGATTGTTGAGATTTTTTGCAACTTGCAACTTGCTAGCCAAGAGCTACAACATGCTTTTATAGTTGAGTTTGAACATTTTGTTGTTAAGTTGAAAGATTTTTTTTTTTTTTTTTTTTTTTTTTGTCTTCTTAATTTTGTGATTAGGTTTGGAATTTTCATTGTTGGGTTTAAGATTTTATTTTCAGCGTTTTGTTGGTTTAAATTTTGTATGATTTATTTAGTGGTTCATGTGCATGTAAATACTCCATATGCTTAGGTTGTTGTTCAACTCGATCGCGATGCATGGTTCCAACATTTCTCTACATCGCCTCCGTGGCCTTGAATACACCACTTGCTGATTAGCTCGACTTCATCTTTTGCTTTTTAGAGTGAAAATTATTCTTACCAACTAACAAGAGTCCTTTTATCATGTTATGTTCTCCACATAAAGATTATTTTGGTTGGTTCAAGATTATGGACTTTTATTTTTTTTTGTGAGCACTTTGCTGTCGTCCGTTGCACGTGCTCCATCGCGCTTTGTCGTTGCCAGAGCTGGGAAGTACCTGCACAGAAAAAAAGGGAGAAAAACTTGCACCGATATGGGGCTAGGCCCACAAGACTCTGATGCTTAAGTCAGAGAGTTTTGAGCATAAGTAGAAGTGTTAGTGAATAGAGTATGTGTAGGCGTATGCCTCATTTTCTTACCCTATTTTTCTATCCTTGAACAGAAAGGGTATTTATAAGTGTTATGCTTGACCACCATCACTAAGGCTCCCGAACCGGGTCAAAGAGGCGTGGGCCGACCTGGGTCTGCCCGTACTCCTTGTCATGATGATGGCAACCGTCGTCCCCCATTTTTCGAAGGACTTTGGGGGCGTTGTTGTACCGTCGTCCCGTTAGGTGAGTCATAGATGTCTTGTCAAACACCCTTAACGTTGATCGAAAGGCAGTCTGGCAACAATGGATCCTTGGGTGGGCGGTTAAGCCCGAACCCTCGGAGCCCTGGGGTCGGCCCAGGTCGTTGCTTCATCTGGTGCTGGTGTCGTGGCATCGACTTCCTGGGGAAGCGGGTCGTGGCGTCAGCGGCTGACCTCATACTGAGGTAACCCGTAACAACTTTCAAATTGTTATGGCTACAATTAATCATCTTGGGCCGAGCTCGAACACCGTAGAAGGTCGGGAGCCCAAGAGAAAAAGGCTTAAGGTGCATGACTCGTGAAAGGGTCAACCCATAACGAGCGTACCTGAAGCCTACGAGGCCGGCTCGAGGCCCGTAGGGGTCTTCTGAGGAAGATTCAAGGGCCAGCCCAAGCACACCGACTAATAATGGGTGTGGGTCGGCCAATGAATGGACCAACCAAGTTCAGAGGTGGGTCGACCATTGGCTGACCCCTTTGAGGAATACCTTGAGGCCGACCCTCGTGGGTCGGCTAAGAAGGCTCAAAGTCGGCTCATGTGGGCCGACTGAACTAGTATGTGGGTCGGCCAATGGTCGACCCACTTAATAAGAACTTTGAGGTCGACCCTTGTGGGTCGGCCAAAAGGTGAGTTCTAACCCAGCCCATATGGGTCAACCGAGCTAGTATATGGGTCGACCATTGGTCGACCCACTTAAGAGGTACCTTTGAGTCGGCCTTCGTGAGTCGACTAAAGAGAGCTCAAAGACGACCAATGCTAGTATATCTCGATTGATCTAAACTCTTACGTTGACGATCCAAGTCCAAAGGGACGGTTAAAGGAGAAGCGACTCCAAAGCCCAACGGATGGAATCGTGGGATTCTGCGAGTCTGCCTCTTAAGTGCCATATTAATGAGAGTAACAGATTCATGTTGCGAGTCTGCCTCTTAAATGTCATATTAATGAGAGTAACAGATTCACATGATGTCAATTAGGCGGTTGAAGGATCAATCAGAGATCCTTGAAGCATATTGATAGTTTAATTGACGGTTACAAAATGAGAAGATTATATAAACAATTTCTTCGTCAAAGTTATGCAAAAAATACTTACTAAATACTACATTAGTGAAAACTACGTTACTGGTGTGAGTCTGACTTGGGCGTCGGAGTATACGTGGTTACATCACGTCGAGCTCAATTTCTCTTTATTTTCAGGACATTTGTGAGATTTCCTTTGAGAAACAAATTTACAGTTGCTACCATTATTTTTCGGTAGCAACACAAGTCAAGCACACTTTGCTTAACTTTGAAGTTTATTTGAATGAGTCACTAAATCGGATGTGACGTCATTTCATTTATGTGCTCTCATTATCTAGACGTCATTTCATTCATGTACTATCATTATCTAGACGTCGTTAAAAGGTTCAATGACATTTCTATACCAAACATCACTAACAATATTTTTTGACGACAAAAATTGTTTTTTGGCGACGAATATAAGTCGCGTGGTTAAAAATTCTTTGCTAAATACTTAATTTCTTGTAGTGACACAATGGACCATTTTTAAATTCAATTTGAGGTATTAATTTCACTATTTATTGAGGTTTAGAGTTTCACTTTGATAAAATTGTAAGTGAGAGTGGTCCATCATTTAGTCAAAATCAATTCTTTTCTCAATAATAAATAGAATTTTCTTTATTTATATATATATAAAGAAGAAAAAAGAGCCTAATGTAATTAATAGGACAATGATATACATGTACGTGCATATGGGCCATGAATTAAAGAGCACCAGTTGGATCCAGCCCAGCTGAAATCCACTCGTGTGCATGAGATTTTTATTTATTTATTTATTATTTTTAGTTCAATAACCATTTATCATTATTATTTATTTTTCATATTTGAAAAACTCATTTCAATCATATGATATATATATTTTTTAATTATATTTTTTAATTGTATCATATGATAAATTCCAAAATACACCTAAAGTCATTATTATTCGTATACCTGAAATGTATAATTTTTTTTTTTAAAATATTTAATTAATACAGTGATTGAATTCGAATCTCTTAGTTAAGGATATAATTTATGACAAAAAAAAATTATATATATATTTTAAGTACGAGAGAGAAAGTACTATCCTCTCCTTCCACTTCCCATATTTTCTATTGAAATATTCATTTAATCGAAAAGTATTCCAAAATATTAAAACAACAATATTCAATAAATCTAATAATTATATTAAATGTAAAATTAATTGTTGAGGTGTTTGGGACATTCTTTGTAAATCTGAAATTATTGTAGTAGATTGTACAATGAACTGAAAACTCACAAATCATAAGAATATAAAAAAGGATGGATGGAAAAGCATCACACAACTGGAAGGTTGAATTCTCTTTGATTTCTTTTGCTGTCCTTTAGAATTTGTGTGCTATGAATGTGCATTATTCATTCATCATATATTCATATTAATTAATATTTGGGGCCTATGCCACCAGCTCTTTTAAATTTCATTTTTTTTTTTTTTTTTTTTTTTTTTTTTTTTTTTTTTAGTTCAACAACAAGATTAGGGTTTTTACCTCCGACCTCAAAGTGAAGGAATATATATATGTGAATTATCGTTGAGATGAACTATATATTCATTTTGATTTTCATCATGAACTTCAACTAAGTATATTTAGTTTCTCGAATTTTAATAAATTTGAATAAAAGTAAGATTATATTTAGTCCCTCGAATTTTAATAAATTTGAATAAGAGTAAGATGGTATTCTTACTATGGTAATCTTATATTTTTTTTCTTCTTCTGAACACACTAGAACGGAACTATAATTAGTTCGTAAAGAAAGTAGAGTACTAAGAAGTTGTTTGGAACGATGAGTAAATTATTATATTCGGTGGTTATAATAGTTTGTGGGTTATAATAGTGGTAAATATACTAAATATTATTGAAGTCAGTATAGTTATTTTATTGACGGTGAATTATAATAGTCTGACAAATCAATTGTTTCCTCCAGACTTTTCATTTAGAATAGGAGAATATATATACAACATTGTTAGACCTAATTTTCACATTAAACATGGAATAAGATAAATACTAATATTTTCTTAGGAAAATTGTAACCGATGTTAATTTAGAATAAAATAATTAAAAATATAGCATTTTTTAAAAAAAAATGCAAATATGACAATTTCTATTACTGATAGTATAGTCTATCGCTGATAATAATCTTTTCTATAGAATTTTGTCAGTGATAATAGTCGTGATAGCCACTGATTTTTTGTCATATTTGCAAAAGATTTTAAACTTTGCTAAATTTGCAATTATTTTGGGTCTGATTATTATTTGTGCATCCAGCCATATTTGCTTAATAATGCAAAATCATAAATAGATAGTTTCTTAACATAATAATTCTTTAATGCAGTTGGTGAGCCAAACGTGGATTGGCAGTCCACCCAACTTTAAGTTGGTGTCCCAAACACGCCCTAAATTACTCGAGGTAATGTATTTGAAGAAGAACCATACCTTTGCACTTCTAAAGCCTTTTGAGCGAGGGAATGCAATAATTATATAGAAGTTGATGTGTACTCTGAACTAAAGATAAGTAAGTGAAAAAAAAAATGACAAGATTGTCGGCTAACCTGATAATGTATAAAATGGTAATTCATGTTATGAGATATATAGAAGTTTTTGTGTTCAATGGTAAGAGAAAATCGTTATTTATTTTATTTATTTATTTTAAGTACAAGTTTTGAGCATTTAAGATAATATTCCGATGTATTTAAAAAAAAAAAAAAAAAAAAAAAAAAAAAAAACATATTCCGATTTTTTATTACCTCTTACCATTAAAGATCAGATTTCGATGTCAAATAACAGAAAGATTTTGATGGTAAATACTAACGACAGGATCTAGTTATTTGCTTCCCTTTTACTTCAAATATACGTAGATCCTTTTATCAAAAAAAAAAATATACGTAGATCCCTAAAAAAAAAAAAAAAAAAAAAAAAAAAAAAAAAAAAAAAAAAAAAAAAGGAGAAGGGGTTAATTTGATTTTTATAGAGAGAAAGTTTTAAACTCAATATTCTAGATTCGTAAATTGTCTAAAATACTCTTATTTTTAGAATTTGAAGTTACAATTTTGTCCTTAGGTCTCTAATATAATATCCTTACTATGTATAGACTCCTCCAGAAACGTTTGAAACTCGCGATTTTTTCTTCTTATTCTTTGGGCGTTTCAGATTTGGAATTTTGATTGGTTCGTTCTTCTTCATTTTTTTCCCTTTCCCTCCGTTTTTAGGTTTCAACATTTAGATTTTTAATTTTCAATTAATAATTTTGTTAAAGATTTTGAATATTTTCGTCATGTTCAGATGTTTTTTTCTTGAAAAAATAAAGTTTTGTGGGTTAAAAATGACGTTGGCTGAGAACGAAGACGAACGAATGAGATGAAGTCCAGACTGGTAAATTTACTGGTAGGTTTTTTCGGACTGGTAAATTTACAGATGAGGAAATTCGTTTTCTCTCATCTGTAAATTTATCGGTCGGAAAAAACCTACCGGTAAATTTATCGGTTTGGACTTCATCTCCTTCAACATGGCTGAAAATAAGCATTCTGTTTTTTTACCGGTGGGAAGTCCAGACTGGTAAATTTACCGGTCGGTTTATTGAGACCCGGTAAATTTACCGGTCTGGAATTCATCTTCTTCCTTCGTCTTCGTTCTTAGCCAACGTCGTTTTTAACCCAAAAAAATCGTGAAAAAACTTTTTTTTTCCAAGAAAAAACAACAGAACATGTCAAAAAATCTTCAAAATCTTAGTGATTAACAAAACTATCGATTGAAAATTAAAAATCTAAAGTTGAAATTTTAATATCTCGAAGAAACGAAGGGAAGGAGGAATAGTCGTTTGCCGAGTAATTGAATAGATGAAGAAGGAAGAAGAAATTGGACAATCGGAATTCCAAGTTTGAAAGGTCCAAGAAAGAAGGAAAAATCGCAGTTCGAACGTTTTTTTCTTGCGCGATGAAGCTATACAGTAGTAAAGGTATATTTTAGACGATTCACACTCAATAGTTTTGTTAGTTTTGTTTTGGGTCTATAAAATCAAATTGCCCCCTTAAATTATCATATAGATTTTTAAGAGGTAATATAATGAAACCCAAAATAACAGTGGATTTTATCCTATAAAAAAATATTCGGACAAAAATAAATTTATACTTCTAAATTTTGAGAAGTGTATCATAAAATCATAAACTAATAATAGTATCAACTAGAGATTATGAACATTACTAAATGCCGTTAGATTATGTTTAAAAAACGTTAATTCACGTGTGGAGACTTATAATTCTATCAATTAAGTCTTAAATTTTATTTTTTTGACAATAGTATCAACTCTATGCTCTTGTTTGCAACCCTAAATTTTTAAAAGTGAATCAATTTAGACGATTTGCGATAAAATAGTTGAAGAAGAGAATATGAAAAGTCATTCATTTTGTTAATCTTACATGAAAAAGTCTACACGTGTGAGAATTTATGTCGGATAATTTTAAAATGGATGGTCTAAATTGATTCACTTATAAAATTTAGGAATTTAATTGATATATTATTCTCACCACATGTGAACTAATGTTTTTTAAATGGGATCTAACGGATGGTATAAATTAATACACTTTTGAAAGTTGGAAATTTTAATCCATAGAATTATTAATTTTAGATTTTGATTTTTTCCAAAATATTTTAAAGAAACTTAATTAATAAGCTCAAAATGGAATTTCAAAGGGGTGATCATGTTTTGAGGGTTGGCTCTTAGCCAAAAATCAAACACAAAAAAACAATATCCAAACAAAGGACTTTGTGGCCATAGAAAAGAGCTACACTATATGTCACCTAAATTATCTTATGTCACACCCACTTTACATTATCATAGTTGACTTAGACTTTCTCAATAATATTCAATTAGGTCGGGAACTATTCAAGAACGGTTTTGAAAATACGTTTGATTCAAGTGTTTTTTAAAAATTACATTTTATAATTTATAAAACATGTTTTAAGCATTTAAAAAGCCATCTCAAACAACATCTTAAACTTGTAAATAGTACTTTCAAATTCAACAACCAAAAGTGGTTAAAACACAAATATTCTCAACAATTACGTGATTAGCTGGACGAAGATTTTTTTTTAGGTACATTCCAGGTGGAAGATTCGAACCACAGATCTCTTGGTCGTCAACACATACATGTGTCAGAGTCATGATCGCTTTGGCGATGAAGATTCTTTTTACATGAATTAGTTCACTAGTTTTAATATATCAAAGTATTTAAATGAATAAAAAAAATTAATGGGTGCCAAAATTGATTATGAAATTTGTTACATAAAAAAATAATTTTTAAATATGGTAAAAGTCATAGGTTAAAGGTTTCGTGGATTAGAAATATTGATAAAATATCGATGTGAACCAATATTTCGAAAAAATTTAGAAATAAAAAATATCCCTCAAAAGAGAGGATACATAAAATATGTTACGATGGAATCGAATAACAAAAAACAGAAAAATGCATAAAAAAAAATCGACACAGATTTACGTGGTTCACTAACATCGTGTTAGCTACGTCCACAGATAAAAGGGAGAACAATATTATTACGAATAAGAGAAAATTACAAATGACAGACTAATGCGCGACTGAAGTCATTATAAAATTTATATATGACACATTTCTAATGATCTAATACAAAATGGGGTCAAAGTCCAAAACAAATAATGAAATTCAAATCAGATTTTTTCTTTAGGAGCGTTGTCCCATATCCCACCAGTGAGATCCCGTATCGAACCAGTCGTAGAGGGTCATAATAGATTCAAGTCAACCAAGATGTATGGTAGATGGTAAAACTGAAAAATATGTAAAAAGATGTATGAGAATGTATATAAATTTTAGTATTTGCATGGTTATGGTTTAGAGAGAGATCTAGAAGAGTGAAGAGAGTTTGGTGTAGGGTATCTATCCCTTCAACTTCAAAAGACAAAGTCCACTAATGAAGGATTTGGTCACAGACAGCTCATTTGGTGACTTCTCTAAGGGCCTCCTCAAAAGAAAAAGATAACCATAAGATTCTTTATTAACTTCAGTTGGTTCATGTTTGTGACAAGACATAGATAGTGACTACTGAACCAAAGTTATAAGGAAATATTTATTACAACTTTGGAA
Organism: Herpetospermum pedunculosum; assembly: GCA_028017165.1. Classification (NCBI taxonomy): domain Eukaryota; kingdom Viridiplantae; phylum Streptophyta; class Magnoliopsida; order Cucurbitales; family Cucurbitaceae; genus Herpetospermum; species Herpetospermum pedunculosum. The sequence continues at coordinate 60,908,192 of CM051525.1, forward strand.
GAAATTTATAAATCATATAATATGTTTAGTTTGTGGATTTTTAGGTTTGTTTTCATTTAGTATCTGAATTTTAAATACTGTCTATATGTCATTAAATTTTTAATTTTGTATATAATAAAGACTTTGTGTTTAATATGACTTTAAATTCTCAATTTTTTATGTATAATAAGTCTTGGGCTGGTTGCACAAATAGCAATCAGGCCCAAACTAATTGCAAAATTAGCAAACTTTAAAATGTTTTGCAAATATGGCAAAAAAACCCGTTTCTATCACTGATTCAGCCTCATCATTGGGCCGGCCCGGCCCAAAGAATCAAAGGCCCAAGCTTGGCCCAGGTCCAAGCCCTTTGGGCCTAAGCCACTGTTTGGGTCGGGCTTGGGCCAGCCCGACCCCTAAAATATAGGTCCATAGCCCAATCCATGGGCCAAACTCAATGGGCCAAAATTGGATCGGGCCTAGATCGGCCCTGTGGGCCGGGCTTGAGTTGACCCTTTAAATAAAAAATTTATTTTTAAATATAAATTTTGTATGAGATTAAAACTTATTTATAGAAAATAAATCTCCTCCAAACTCAAAACTTGACAAAAATATGATAGTTTTTGGATAATGTATGCATTTTCAACTATCTCTCCATCCCTTCTTCTCGTACTAAAGTACACATTTATTTAATCTTCTTTTTCATAATATATTATTTTTCTTTCTTTGCCACTCATTTTTTTTTTCTCAATCTCATTGAACACACAAGATAATTTATACAACCTGTTTAAATTTAATCTAAAAAAAATGATAATTGAAATGAGCATGCAAATAAATAATAACATAATGTTATTATAATGATGATATTTTTCATTTTTTTCTATATTATTATTATTATAATTTATATATAATAAATTATTATATTGGATCAGGCCTTTGGGCCGGCCCAACGAGCCGATCCAAATATGGCTCGAACGGGCCGACCCATGGGCCGATCCAATTATAAAAAAATAGATCCATATCCAATCCGATGAATGAAAGGGCTGGGCTGGGCCGGGCCGGTCAACCGTTGACCATGGGCCGGGCTTGGATCGGACTTGGGCTGGGCTTGGGCAGGCCTTTGGGCTTCGGGCCCGATGATGAGGCTGATCACTGATAGACTTTATTATATCACTGATAGACTATTATCTCTGATAGACTATTATCACTGACAAAAATCTATAAAAAGCTGAGGTGATCAACGATAGACTTCTATCAGTCATAAGATATCAGCGATATAAATTGCTATATCTGCAAAAATTTTAAAAACATGCTATATTTGCAAACAATAAGTCTTAAATTGTCATTTACTACAATTTTTCATAAGTCTTTGATCTATTTGACATTTTTTAAAAATTAACAGACCTACCATATATAGGCACGAAATTGAAAGTCTAGGTTTTTTATTAAATACAAAATTGAAAGTTTATAAGTATACTAGACACTTTTTTGAAGTTTTAGGAACCTTCCGGCACTAAATTTGTAAGTTTTTTATTAAATACAAAATTGAAAGTTTATAAGTATATTAGACACTTTTTGAAGTTTTAGGAACCTTCCGACACTAAATTTGTAATTGAACTTTAATTTTATTATGGTTGCATTTGGGAAGAAGTGACTTTAAAATCTATGATATGTACACAAATTTAAGTAATTATCTTAGTTGAACTAGTTTAATTAAATTCTTATACTTTTTACTAAAAGATTAGAAGTTTAAATATCCACTTTACATGTTTTTTAATTAAAAAAATAAAATAAATAAAATAAAAGAAAGGAAAAAATCTTGTTGGTTTCTAAGGCTTAATTTAATAATATTTAGATTTCTAAACTTTCAAACTCAACAATTTTATTAGAGTTTTGTTCTAATAATTTTTTTTTTTTTTTTTTTTGTTAAATATTAATGGAATGTTGACGTGACACATATTTTTAATTAACCAGTTGAATTACACTCTGAGTTCGTGGTTTAATAATAGATTTAGTCTTTATTAGTTTCTTCTTTATTTTATTTTATTTTCCTTTCAATTTTCATTTGTTATTCTATTTTAATTTATAAATTTAAAAATATTTTAATTCAATCTTGTAAAACCATTAATTGTTATAATTTAGGCCTTGTTTATAACGCATTCAGTTTTTTGTTTTTTATTTTTTATTTTTCTGATTTTTGTTTTTGGTTTTCTATTTTTTAAAAATTAAAATCATATATGTTTGATAACTACTTTTTTGTTTACTGTTTTTAAAAAATAAAAAACCAAACTATAACTGTTTTTGGTTTTTGGTTTTTGAAAACATAAAAGTTCAAATTGGTTCGATAATTACCATGTGTTTTGTATTTTTTATAAAATAAAAATTAATTTTCTAAAATAATGTTAATTTATTAAAATGTAAAAATTGTAACATTTATCAAAATTTAATTAAGATCCAATTATTTGATGAAATTGAAAATTTAGGGTAAAAAATAATTTTTCATAAAATAAAAAGAATTTATTTTGTCTAGTTTAATATATTAGACAATCTTTAGTTGGCGTTTATCACCGTAAAGTCAAAAAAATTAAAAATTAAAAATTTTAAAAGGAAAAATAAAATATATTAATGGTGTAAATTGGATGAGTATATTGGTGTAACATTACAATAATATTAAAATATAATATATTAGAAAAAAAAATTATTTAAATAAAAATAGTATATTATATTAATAATATTTTTATACTAAAAAAATATTAATAATATATATATTTATTTAAAGAATATACTAATAATATTAATCACAATTTCCATTGCAAATAATATTAATCACAATTTGATTTCAATTTCAATAAATAAATAAACATTTGAAATAATTTCAATAATTATATCTAATTTGACAATTTAAATAAAGTTGAGGAAAAAAAATTGAAATTTTGAAATAAAAACCTGTTTTTAAAAACTTTTTTTTAAAAAAAAAAAAAATTGTTAATGAATGTAAAAACGTTTTCAAAAACTCAATTGGTTATCAAACATACGTGTTTTTAAAAATAAAAAACCAAAAACCAAAAACAAAAATTGAATGTGTTATCCAACAGCTGCTTAATTTTTTAAATTGACATGTTTCAATCTTTAACTTGTTTAATTTTTAATTAATTATATTTTATAGAAATTTTGATTCAGTAAAACAAACTAATATTTGTCCTTTTTTTTTCTTTGAAAAGTTTTTAATTAATATAAGATAGAAAATTAAACTTTGACCTGATGATTATTAATTCATACATTTATACATTACGTCAATTCAACTATGCTGTTATTAATAAATAGTTGGCACATTCTCCATACATTCATGTTAACAATAAACATTTACAAATTTGTTATATTTAATCCTTTGTTGAGTGCACATTCAATTTAGCAAGAACGTTTCAACTTTAAAAAAATAATAATAAAAACAATGACAACATATGAGGAGGTGTGGATGGAACCTCTTACATCTTGATCACTAGTTTAATGAGTTATGTTATGTTGCCATCATGAAATTAATTACAACCATTATTTTATTTTTTATTTTTTTACAATATATAGAGTGAGGATCGAATCTAAGACCTCATAATCACTAGTTTATACACCATATCAATTGAGTTATGCTCTTGTTGATAAATTAATTAGAACCATAATAATCTTACAAAATTAATAAAATGTCGTATTTAATCTCACTAATATAAGGTCTAAAAATATAAACTTAGGTGGGTTAGTACTTACTATAAATTAGACTAGGTTTGTTAATGTTTATGTATGTATAATTTTTTTTTCTCAAAGTTTATATATTGACAAACTTATAATTTAACATCAACGGATCCGTGGCGCAATGGTAGCGCGTCTGACTCCAGATCAGAAGGTTGCGTGTTCGATTCACGTCGGGTTCAATATTAATTTATTTACTTATTTCTGGTTTTTTATGACATTTTTTTTTTTGTTTTTGTTTCAATTATATCCCAATTTAGCCAATAACATTTTATTTTTTTGTTTCATTATTTTTCATTTTCATTGATGCCGGACTACACCTCAATTTTCGTTTCTTCCTTCGTCGTATGGCTTCATAATTTTTTTCTTCATATTCTTCAATCGTATTCTTCAAACGCCGCCCACCATTTTTTCCTTCCTCTTTGTTTTTTTCTTTTTATATATATTTTTTTAATTCAATATATATACTACGTTTATATATATATATATATATATATATATATATATATATATATATATTAATCTAACGTATATACTAAGCTCCTGAATTAAAAGAAAATGTTGTTGCCGGGAAAGAAACCAGAAAATTTCTCTTCGTTTTCGAATCTTGTGGGTTCATTCCATATCTATTTATTTTAAAATTTTTATTTTTTTTAAACCTTGGAATTAGGGGAAGAGAGGAATATAAAAGATAATGGAGGGGTCAGCAACCATGGGCGGAGGACAACCATAAATGGTAAAATTAAGAAGATGAGAGGAGGGGGAGAAGGAAGAAGAAATAAAATAATTAAAAAAAAAAAAATGTGTCACACATAAAATTGTTGAGTTTAAAACTTTAAGAACTCAAATGTTACCAAATTAAAAATTTAGAGACCATTAAAAATGTGCATTCCTTTCTGATTGACTTATAAGCTTGATCAATTCAGATATTAGGAGTCGTTTGTTTCAATGTCATTGGAATAGGCATCATGATGAGAATGACTTTCTGATTATCATGTCCATGTTTGATACGGGGCTTTAACAGTTTGACTGAGAATAGCTTATTTCTATGGTCAACGTGAACATAGCTCAACCGACATAATGTAATATCATCCTTGCGAGTTGTTCCTCTAACAGCTACACCCATGCGTCTCTTTAGCAGTGGCTTCACCAAACGAACGAGCAACGGTGCTAGCAATTCGGTAGTGGCGAGTGACGATCAACTACGATGGCGTCGGTTCAATAGTTATTACCCATAGCCCAACAATGATGTCTGGGTTTTACCTTTTTTTCTTTTTTTTTGTATTGAACGCATATCTTAGCTTAGTATATATGCAGTGGAAGATTTTTTGGGAAGATGAAAACCATTCGAAGTATTAGGTATGATTGACGCGGTTTTAGGAAAATATTTCAAATAAGTCATTATAACCGTTTTTTCCATTTCCCATTTTTTTGAAATGACAAATGGCATCCATGATGGGTATCAACGTACATATGGGCTACTACATATTTGGGACCGATCATACATGATTGTAAATTAATGTTATATTAGACAGTTTTGAAAAGGAGATAATCCCTTAATTGAATTAATAATATAAATTTATTTATTATTTGTCGGAGTTTTTTTTTTTTTTTTTTTTTTTTTTAGGATTTTATGTATTTATTAATTTTGTTTCTGGCCAAAATAATCTTTCATTTTTTTAAATTAAATCACATTTGTTAATTTGCTTTTTTTTCTTTTAAATTAATGATTTTTAAAAAAATTCTATCATCTCTCACTCTTTCTCCAAAAATTCTAAATAAACCCTAAATACATTTTCTCTCATCTTTAAACTTTCATCTCCTCCATCAAAGTAACACACTTTATCTTCTTTTCCTTTGAGCTTAAATTTACACCATAGTAACAATCATCCTTCATCTAACTTTGGCCGCAACCCGTTGGTTCATAGTGGCGTTGCAGCAGACAATGGCGACTTTAGCAGATCCACGGAAGCAGCGACCCGTTTGGTTCACTGCAGCAGACAACATTGACATTTGATTAGACTACGGCGACGACTCAAATACATTCACGGCGGCTCGAACAGACCTACGACGACGTTTGAACGGAGACGATGACGACTCAAACACGCATCGACATATCCAACACTCAGCGCTTGTACACATCACCCCTGACGGCGGCGTCGAACACGCTAATGTTTGGGATAAAGTTTAAGTTTTTTTTTTTCATTCCACTTTGTATGTTTTGTAGTATATATTTAATAATATGAGGTATATATTCTTATTTTATTTAGTGTTTATATTTTATAAATATGGGATATATTTAATAACATGGGTATATAATTCAAATTGAATAAAAAATATTATAAACAAGATATATATGTTGAATTATAATATATAAACGTGAAAAAAAGATTCAATTGTATGTTTAATATAAATAGCTAAAGTCAGAGACTTTGGTAGGTGAGCAGTGATGATTCAAATTGGATTAATATATATAAATTGGGTCTATATATGTTGAAGTATAATATATAAACATAGTATATATGAAGGAAAAACGGTGAAACCCGACAACAAGGAAAGAAATGAAAATTGAGGTTTGGATTAATATATATATAAAAGTAAGGGAAATTGTAGTAATTAGATTTTTTTTTTTTTTTTTTTTTTTTTTTTTTTTTTTTTGATAGATATGGCAAGTTTTGAAAAGTTTTGCAAATATAGCAAATTTTTAAAATGAACTTTTTTATTCTCATATTAGCCTTCATAAGACAGATAGAAGAACAGAGTAAAAAATCAGCGATTCTCCAATAAAACACGCTCAGTAGTAGAAGTCTATCACTGATAGAAAATGGAGTCTATCAGTGATAGAAAATGGAGTTTATCACTGATAGAAGTCTATCAGTCATATAAAATGGAGTCTATCACTGATAGATAATGGAGTCTATCAGTCATATAAGATTTGATTTGGAATTAAATGACATAACCAATTTCACATTAAATGTCATAAGAATTAATTGTATCATTTTTTTTTTTTTAATTTAAAAAGTGGTATCCAAGGAGAATATTTTGGACCGTTTGGACAAAATGTGTATGACATGAGACCCACCCCACATGAATATAATAAAAATTTATATTGAACATCTTTTAAATATCATCTATCTTATGGGGTCATTTTTGTTCAAACCCAAAAAAAAAAGGTTTTTTTGGTCAAACCTAAAAAAAAAGGTTTTTTTTTTTTTTTTTTTTTTTTTAACAATATGTTGGGATGGGGGATTGAACCTAGGATCTCATAATCACTAGGCGATAGATCATGTCGTTAAGCTATGTTGTTGTAGGCACCCAAAAAAAAAGTTAACAAGCGGAATGAGGAAAATCAAATAGATGTTTGAATACAAATCTAAACAACTTTTTTATTATATAAATGGTCAAAATAAATTTTTAGTGTGTGCATGTTGTGGAAGAAAATGACTAAAATACCTTCGACCCAACAATTTTAAAATACTCCTAAAATAATGCAAAAATAACACTAGTTTTTTTTTTTTTTTTTTTTGGCAATTTTTTGCAATTTTTTTCTTTTGCAAATGTATTAAATTAATGTTGTGGGGGTGGATTCAACCTTTGACCTCTTACTGAAACTTTATGTCAATTGAACTAGTTCGGTTGGAGGGAAAAAAAAAAACTTAAACCAAAAAAAAAAATTATTTACCTATCATTGTTGATTTCAAAATTTTAAACCTATTTAAAATAACCCCTAAAATAATGGAAAAAAATATTTCACAAAAAAAAAAATCATAGAAATCAGTTTAAATTTTAAATTTAAACTTTAGGTCAATAATTTTAAAACAACTCCACAATAAATTAAAAAGTAAGTACTTCAAAAAAAAAAAAATCTCAATTCATGGGATAATTCTAATAAAACTATTTTAATACATTATGGACGAGAAATACTTTGTATTCGAAAAAAATGATTAAAAAAATAGGTCAATACATTATTGTTTTTTTTTATTTGAAATATGGAGGCCCAACAGTAAGCTCCCTTTCAGCCCAATTAATGACTCGATAATGGGCTTCTAACTTCTCAAGCTCAGGTGTCCAAACAGCTATATTCTTTACATCACATTATGGTCGGTAGTTATTCTTTAAAAGTATATGCAACTATATGTATTTGTTTAGGGGAAATTGTAACCGATGTCAATTTAGAATAAAATAATTAAAAATATGGCATGTTTTTAAAAAATTTGTGGATATAGCAATTTCTATCGTTGATATCTTATGGCTGATAGAAGTCTATCGCTGACCACCTCAACTTTTTATAGATTTTTGTCAGTGATAATAGTTTATTAGTGATAATAGTCTATCACTGATAGAAGTCTATCAGTGATATGATAAAGTCTATAGTGATAGAAACAGATTTTTTTACCATATTTGCAAAACATTTCAAAGTTTGCTAAATTTGCAATTAATTTGAGCTTGATTGCTATTTGTGCAATCAGCTCATTTGTTTAGTGTATATACTTCTATTATAAAGTAGTTAAGTAAAATATATTTCTCTAAATGAGGACCAAAACCCTTAACAATGAAAATCGTTAAGAAGGTACAAAACTCAAAGTCCAACCATGAATGTGAAAATCTTTCATGGTCTTAAAGACTAGTACTAAGCTTTGAGCCAATGGTACTAGACATTTACTATTAGTTTGAGACTCGAAATTTTGGAACACCTTCATATACATATTAAAACTTTAGACAAAGAATTTATTTTTTTTCACACAAAAACTTCGTATATGATGAGAGATTTCAAGTTCTTAAAACCTATTAGAAGACGTAGGTCTTTCCAATGCTTTAGCTCAAATCATACATGAAAGATGGAGTTTCTAATGTCAAATCTTGAAAAGTTTTAATCTTTATCAATAAGCCAAAAAAAAAAATACCAAATAAAAAGAATGTTTAGAAAGTATAATTTATTATTTTCACCTAAAAAATTGCATCTAACAATATTCGCACTATATATTTAATCGAGTTTCGCTCAATATGTTTTTTTTTTTTTGTGAAAATTGTACTACTACCTCTGGTTCTCGAATCAATCTCTCTCATTATGTTGTATCCCAACATGTTTTTGTTAGCTTTATGAGCTTCAATCATACTATTTGTTTTGATGATAACAAACCTTTAATTTACTAATGATTTTAGTGTTTCAAAATGTCCATAGCATAGTTCTTAGAAATAAGATTCTAATGCATCTTGAATCATTCGAATCCGAGTTCGAGAAAGATATTGACAAAAGAAGATTGGAGGCAAAGTCTGATTTGGCGTTGACACGTGGCACTTTGCTGATGTGGAATCTGACGTGATAGCTAATGTGGCTCTCATTGTATTCATAACGTAGAGCTCGAAAATACGATTACAACGCATTTTGAATCGCATAAATCAGACATCAAACAAAACAATTATGACCAAAAGAAGATGAAAAATAATTACACGACCAATAACGTGGACGATTGGGAATGCGACACATGTCACATGCACAACGCCCAAGACCAACCCTCTTCTTTCACCGATAACCTTTGAAAAATCATTTATATATTTTTTTTACCATTAAACCCCACCTTAGATATTATAACATAGATCTAATGGCCAATTTTAAATTTAGCTTTAATATCGGTCAAAATTTCCTATAAATTTAGCAACCTTCGTCTTCCAAATTACCCAATCATTTTGCTGAATTTTTCTCTCCTAAGCCACCATTGTTGATCTCTCAATTTTATTCTATATTGCGAGAGATTTGTGTGAGAGATTATAATATTTATTAATGTCAAACCGAGCATAGCTCAATTGGCATAAAGTTGTGCCCGTGACTATGAGGTCATGGGTTCAACCCTCGCTTTAATTAAAATACCGTTGCAAAAATAAAAAATATAATTATTAATGCTAAATTTGTGTATCAATCCTGGTGAGAGTTTATTTTTGTGGGAATTTTATCTCATTACTTCAATTGAGATTTGTAATAAGGTGTGGGTGCATCTTGGGAATTGAGAGTGACGTTTAATCTTGAACCCGAAAAATGATTTGTAGTGGTTTGATCTTGAACCCGCGAAAAAAATCAGTATAGGTTTGGTTTTGAACCTGCAAAAGAATTTTGAACCCGCAAAAAGAGTGATCATTCGGTTTGATTCTCACCTGCAAGAAAATCATTGCAATAAAATATTCAAGAGGAGCTTGGAGAGTGGAGTAGGAATTTTCAAACCACTATAAAAAAATTCGGGTGTCATCTCTTACTCTCTACTATTTAAATTTTTGTTGTCTATTTACTTATTTGGATAGATTGGATGCTTAGTAAAATTGTTATATATTTCTAGCAATTTGAAGGTGTTAATTCAATTAGTTTGTTTTGAACTAATTTAGTTTAATTTCTCAATTTTTTTTAAAAAAAATGTTAAATAACTTTATTCACCTCCTTCTAGTGTTGTCAACTTCTTCTAGTGTTGTCAACTTCTTTTTTTTTTTTTTTTTTTTTTTTTTTTTTTTTTTTTTTTTTTTTTTTTCATACAACTTAACAAGTTGAAAAAGGATGTTGTGAATTACTTTGGGTAAATTATGGTTTTCAACTAAAAGTAGCATTAGTGTTCATTTATAAACTTATTTTGATGTTTTGTTTGGTGGGTCCAACTACCGCAATTGCAACAAATACTCTCCAAGTCTCCACCATGTTTTAGTGGAGACTTTTATTGTTTTTCTTTTTGCAAAATTAAGATTTCTCTTCTATACCTACATCCACTACCCAAAAAAAAAAAAAAAAAAAAAAAAACCATAGTAATAATTCCATATTTATGTTTTAATTTGATAAAAGCTTACCACTCTAAAAGTTATTTCTTGTTTTGTTATAGCTTACACTTTTTTTTTCAAACTAGTAGATTTTAACGCATACAGATAATAAAAGTAAAGTATGATGTGTGCATACCTAATTCGTCCAACTAACACGAGTAGGATGAACATGCATACCTAACAAGATAAGTATGTAAGAGAACTCGCTTCAATGTGGTGCAACTTAGAAAATCTCCTCTAAAAATTATTCACTTCCAAGTAGTCAATAAACAAATGACACACACATCCCTAGCACATATGTTTAACAAGTATAACAGTTATCAAGTAACAATGTAATAGAATTGACCAGACTTATGTTAACAACCTATAGTACTAATTAATTACTCTCTTTCTTATAAATAAAAAATTTAAGAGATCGTTATTAAACCGACGTAAAATATCACATTGTTTAGTTTTACATCACAAGAGTCCAGATCCTAACTTAAGTATTTAAAAGTGTTTAAGCAAGTATTATATTACTGCTCGATTCTATTTTTTAGTCTTCCAATTCTTCGAATATAAAGCAATTATTCCTCTCTCAAACTATATGGTTTGAAAGTTGTGTTTTTTTAATTTTGGTGGGTGTAGTTTGAAAGAATGGTGGAAGTGGAAACGGTTAGGTTTGCTACAACTAAAAATATGTTAAAGTTTCTAACTCTCAACTCTTTAAAGCTACGTTTATATGATACCCTTTCCCCATTTTTTTTTTTTTTTTTTTTTTTCAGCCGCATCACGTTCAACGACGCCGTATTATACAATTATATCGCTAATTATGACTTCTCATTTATTTATCCCAACCGTCTGATAAATAAATAAGTTTTAATCAATCCATAATATCAAACGGTTGGGATTTCCTCCCCAGGAATCCACATTGGAAATTGAAGCTGTACGTTATTAAAATATTTCTATTTTTTTTTTCTCCTTTTTATATTACTTTAATTTCCCTTTTCTTTTGCACCCAAAAAAATCAAAATACTGGTTTTTCCTTACCATGAATAAAAATGGGGTTTAAATTTTGGTTATTTTACTTTTTGATCTTTTAACTTTTAAAACCACATCTAAATCCTAAATTTTAAACCCTAAATATAAAAATAAAATAAAAAATTATATTTTGTCCATGCTATTTATTTAACCACCCAACAATTTATGTAGTTCCAATGTATATTAACATTAATAGGATAATCGACACATTTGATGTCACATTATTCCATCTATAAAATAATAGTAATGATTTTTGACATTATTCCATCTATAAAATAATAGTAATGTTTTTTTTTTTTTTTTTTTTGAATTCATAGAAGACTAAAATAGATATTTTGAAGATTCATAAACCAAAATGACAAGTCTAGAAATTTAGGGACTACAATAAAAATTTAGGTTAAATATACCAAATCTTTTTGGTAAATTTAAAATTGATCCTTAATGGTCTTTCAAAATTCTCAATTCTACCATAATCTATTAAAAGCTCTCAATTAAGTTTTTTTTGTTAAATTTTATTAACCGAAAGTTGATGTGTCATTGAATTATTGTTTTGTTAATATATTTAGACACGTGAGTATGCCATTTGAAAGAAATAATTTATGTTGATGGTGACTCGAATTTTTTTATGAAATGTTGAGTCACGTGTGTCAAGAAACATTTGAGTGGTCAAATGAGCTTAACTCAGCCGACATATAGACTAGTGACCAAGTTGTCATAGGTTCGATCCTCCAGCCAACATATTGTCAAAAAAAGAAACATTTGAGTGATATGTTCGTGTATCCAAATATATGTTAAAAAAAATTAAAATTATCAACCTGAGCATAAAATTTAGGTATAAACTCTCGACAGAGAGATCAGATATTTAATCCCTTCTCCTTAAATACGTTGGACTAAAAAAAAATTGGAAATTTTTGTCATTATAAGCATACCTTGTGCTGTTAAAAATTAAATTCTTCACCTTACCTTTCTCGTATTAAAAAAAACTTAAAATTAAGAATTATAAATAATCAAATTAAAATAAAAATAATAATAATAATTTGGGCCCTAGAAACTTGGGCCCACGGCCCTCCACGTTTCCAGAGTAGACGCGCTTCCTCGTTCACGGGTTTCAGTTTCCACAGGGAAGTTAAATTACATTTATGACCTTGATTTGTTGTACGTACCAAACAACGCCACGTGTACAAATATTGTTACAGAATAATAAATTGTTACCTGAGAGCGTGGGAGAGCATAACAGTGCGATGGCTCAAAATAATAGTTAATATTATAATTATAATTAAAGAAACGCACTTTATTATTCTTTCTTCCCATTCGCTAAATTAATAAATAAACATAATTACTTTGGTTGTTTTATAACTAATTATTACTATAATCTTCTATCTTCTTCAAGTTTTGTTTCTAATTGCCTAAATATAATATTTGATCCCACAAATATATACTATTCTTTTCCACCTTAATCTCTCTATTTGTTTTTGTTTTTTTTTTTTTTAATTCATACCAAAAAAAACTTTAATTTCGTTTTCAAAAGTTTTTAAAATTTGAAAAATTTATCTAATTCATAGTATTTAAAATTGATTAAATGTTGTTACGGGAGGATTCAGAGAGTAAGGTCAGCATGACAGTCATATCGATCCCTAACGTCACGTTTGAAGTCACACCCCGATCTCCTAAATCGGAGATTACCAAATCTGGTTTGGGCCAAGCAGGGGGACACAACTGATCCCGCGGTCACATCCAAGGCAGCGCCCAGACAATCATGTGGCCACCATCAATCGACGCTATCCCAGGTGCTCAGTCTGACGAACGACGCCAATCCTCTCATCATCATGAGAAGGATAGTCGACCTCGATAGATACATGCACCTCATGCGTCATTTACCCACTTTATAAGGAAGCATCATCCTTCTTTATGAGGTAACTGAGAACCTCCACTTCTAGACGATCTACTCTCACAACTCTACTACTCGACCTTTCCACTGACTAACTTACGCATCAGAGAGTGTTGAGCCGAACCTCTCACCAGTGCAAGTTTACTTTTGTTTCCTCTTTGCAGGTACGCATCAGAGCGTGCCGACCGAAGATTTTGGCCTCGAAGAGGGGCTATATTTTTGCATAAGTCTCAATCACGTAGCTCAAATAGTTAGATATTTATATCTCTTTATTATAGAGTGAAAATTTAAATCTCCATCCTCAAACTTAATTGAGATGTAATATTCAAATAAAAAATTTGAATAATAGAACAAATGATATGATATATTTGAAATTCAACAATACAACATGATAATATTCTACTATTATTTTTTTTTTTATTTTTTTTTTATTTTTTATTTTTTTTGAAATGATAGATTTTTCTTATATGAAATCTTCCTATAATGATACATCATTGAGAGTGAGCTTTTAACTTGGATTGAGCAAGTTTTTTTTGTTTTTGTTTTTTACAACATGTTGGAGTGAAGATTGAACTTAAGACTTCATGGTCACTAGGTGATGCATCATGCCTGAACTATGTTTTTGTTGGCGTTAATTTTTATTTTTCAAGTGGAGTAACAGTGGGGTGGATATTTAATTTTAAAAGATATCAATTTTTTTAAAAAAAATCTTTAGATATCACATCATCCTTTTATCATTCAATTTTAATATTTTTAACATAAATGAGAAAAATAGTGTATACATCAAAAATCAAATGATACATTCACTCTAATTCAATAAAAAAATATTCGAGATTTTTCTAAGCTAAATATAAGTTTTAATCTCTAACATTTGGGTATTTTTTAATTTGATTCCTAATGTTTCAATAGTCTTTTATGTATTGATTTTTTTATCAAATAAAAAAAATGTATTGATTTTTTTAATTAAATTCTTACAAAAACTAGTTATTACTTTCAATAACTTAAAAAATAGGTTTATTTTCTCACAAAAATGTTTTAGAATGATTTTCATCCATCTTAAGAAAAAAAATTAAAAATAGATAATATAATCCAAAAAAAAAAAAAAAAACTTATTGATAGAAATAATGTTTATAAATTTAATTTTCAAAATCAAAAATTAAAAATCAAATTAGTTTTCGTATAGTTAATTCAAGCCAGTATACTATCTCATATAAAATGATTTAAGTTTTAAATTTTTTTGGTCAGTCCACGACTAATCATTATATTAACTAATTTTAACATTAGGTGAAAATAAGGACTTAATTGGAAAAAAAAAAAAAAAAACACACTAAAATGAAATTGAAATTTGTAATAAAAGAAAATAGAAAATAAAACAAATATTTAACAATTTATCTAAAAAGATTCTCAAGCTTGTTTCAATTATTGTTTTTTTATTTTTATTTTTCTTTTATGAGGTAAAATATTTCCTAGTACTGTATAATAGTGACATGTTACTAATATTTGCTGTGCTCCATGTGAGATCAAAGTTAGATGGAAAGGAGCATCCAAAGTCATTTTGCATTTACTTTTTATGTCATTTCTTTTAAAAATTGGCTTTCTACCAATTTTATAGACAACTTTATTTTTTAGGAAAAAAAAAAAAGGTTGAAGTGGTAAATAAATAATTATTATGAACAAAATCATACATAATGTAAATGGACCATGTGCTTATTTTGGAATCTATTTTCTGTTTGTTAGAAATTATAATGGGATTTTAGGAAAAAAGTTCTTTTTATAAGTTGTAGTTTTGGTTTCCAAATGTGCTATATTTTACAAAAGATTGTGACAGTTCTTCTTCTCTAAGCTACACATTTGTTGAATAGTAATTTCAATGTGTGAAATAATATTAGGGTTAAATTATAATTTTGTGTGTAATAGATCTCTGATATGTTCGAAAATTTTAAAAATTAACCGATTTTCTAGATTTAGCATTGAATTTTATGTGCAATAGAAACTTAAACTTTCAATTTTTTGTCTGGTCGATCCGTAAATTTTAAAAAATGTCGATTATGTCAAAAACCTATTAGACACAAAATTGAAAGTTTAAGGGTCTAATTAGATACTTTTTAAGGTGAAATGACCTATGGGATAAAAATATTGAAATCTATGTTGATATCGGTATTTCAATTTGACGGATATATCCATGAATATATCAATCAAATATCAATATTCATGGATATTTTTGTAAATTAGTTTTTTTTAAATATATTTAAATTAATAATTAAGTTTTTTTTTTCTTCCAAACTAAGTTATAGATCTTGTTATTAGTATCTAGATTCATATTAAAATTAATAGACCATATTTTTTATGTTTTATGAGTATTTATAAAAGATATCGGAGATATTCATCGACCCTTAATATCTATATCGTACCTTTCGATTTACGAATATGATATATCGTACATTTTCATCTTTGCGACTATTGGACACAAATTTAAAAGTTTAGGGACTGATTAGACACCTTTTAAAATTCAGGATCAATAGATACAAATCTAAAAGTTTTGAAATTAAACTCATAATTTAAGTTAATATTACCTTTTAAGTTGAAGTAAATTTTTTTTGAAAGGATTTTAAGTTGAAGTATTGATTTGGTCAATATGACTTAAGTTTATTTTTAATTTTGATCGGTTTTAAAATTTTCATTTTTGTCTCTACCATTTAGATTTAATATGATTTTAAAAGTTTTAAATTAGTTTTTTTTTTTTTTTTTTTTTTTTTTCTCTCAAAAGGTATTTTAATAAATGCATACATTGTTTATGACTTCTTAGTCAATAGCACAACCTTATAGCAATTGACAATTGAGTTAGGCTCGGTTTGGCTCAAAAACTACATTTTTCCCCATATTTCTTACTCAATGTCGAACAATATTACAATAGTCAAATAAAAAATATAAGCTCATTTTTACATAAATAGGAAGCGTAATAACTTGTAATGATAGAAATAATTTTTGAAGGTTGACCAAAATATAGAGATTAAATCGAGAATTTTATTACTCTAGAGATCAAATTGGAACTTTTAAAATTATAAGAACTAAGTTGAGGATGAATAGATAATTTAATTAACCTAAACTACTATAGGTCAGTCACAATTTTTCTTTAAAATTTAGAAAACTAAATTTGCAAATCAGATCCTATACTCCTAGACAATTTTACTTTCTTTTAACTATAATATCAATCTTGATATCAACATTGTCATGAATAATGATTGAAATGTTAATCATCAACCATTTATCATTAATTTCTTTTTTAATCTTGGATTCAAACTTTGTTTCATACTCTAATTGAAGTTTACCTTGCTGAAAATGTAGTCTTCTAATTATGAGAGAGATTGTCACAAAAGTGTATGAATAAAATTTGAGACAAACTTTTTTTTTTTAAATAATAAAAATAAAAATAAAAATAAAAAAATTAGATAGAAGAGAATTACTTGTTAAGCATAATGGTTGTGTTAAGAATTAGTGCAAATTTATTTAGTTTTAAATCTTTGAAATTAAGGTGATGTCACCTATTTAGGCTAGTGCCTTGTATTTAGGTAGTGGCTTATATTTTGGAGATTATGCTTAGTGGCATAATGGGGTGATAGTAGATAAATTTAAGGATAGTGGGATAATTTGTGGCTTAGTGGGGTAGTGCTTACTTAGCTATAAAAGCTTGTAATCTTTTCAATTCAAATCATCGAATTATCAAACTCAATTGATATAATTCTTTCCTTCGTGCCATTTCTCTCCTGTTTCCACACTTCCCGTTATCTTCGTTTTGTTACATGGTATCAGAGCTTCAAGGTTCTTTGTTTAGTGTTTGAGTTTAAATACTCGTTGAAGATGAACGGTGGAAACGGTGTTTGTGTAGACAAGCTTGCCGGTGATAATTATAGCTATTGGAAGCTATGTATGGAAGCTTTTCTACAAGGGCAAGATCTTTGGGATCTTGTTTCCGGTGATGATGCAGAAATTCCAGAAGATACTCTGGAAAATGCTGAGGCACGAAGAAAGTGGAAGGTCAAGTGTGGCAAAGCTTTATTTGCTTTGCGGACTTCCATTGGCAAAGAGTACATTGAGCATGTTCGTGATGTAAGTTGTCCAAAGAAAGTGTGGGACACAGTTGAAAGGTTGTTCACTCAAAAGAACACGACGAGGTTGCAATATTTGGAGAACGAACTTGCTGGAAGGACTCAAGGTAATTTGTCTGTTTCAGAATATTTTCTGAAAATTAAAACTTTATGTTCTGAAATTTCAGAATTAGACAAGGATGATCCTATTAGTGATGCTCGTGTGCGTCGCTATCTTATTCGTGGACTGCGAAAGGAGTTTATGCCATTTATTTCATCGATACAAGGTTGGGCAACTCAACCTTCTATCATTGAGTTGGAGAATTTGCTTTCAAATCAGGAAGCATTGATGAAACAAATGTTTAGCAACTACAAGGAAACTCACTCGGAGGTGGAGGCTGTTATTTATGCAAAAGACAAGGGAAGAGTTCATTCTTCTCCAAAGCTTTATTCAAATGACGACAATGATTCCAAAATTGAAAGGCAGTCCAAGGGCACTTCAAAAGGATGTTTTAGGTGCGGCAAACCGGGACACATCAAACGTGATTGTTGGATAAAGGTGGTGTGTCAACGTTGTGGAAAATTCGGCCATATTAGACAAAATTGTCGGGTGATTCTCAAAGAAGCAGAAGCAAATGTTGTACAGGAAAGTAACAAACCTGAACAAGTTACTTGGGAACAATGCTTATCAATTGAAGTTATTGATCAACCCAATAATTTGCATGCTAATGCTTTTATAGATTATAATGAGGATTGGATTGTTGATTCTGGTTGTTCTCATCATTCAACTGGAAATGTTTCTCTTCTCTCTGATGTACGTGTCCATCAAGGAAGAAGAGTCATTGCGACGGCTGATAATTCCATACATCCTCTTGTTCAAGAGGGGCAAGTTAACATTAAAGATGGTGCATCAAATGTTGGTGATATTTCTCTTGAAGATGTTTATCATGTTCCAGGTTTAAAGAAGAATCTGGTTTCGGTCTCTCAGATTGCCGACTCTGGGAGGTATGTTCTCTTTGGTCCAGATGATGTGAAAATTGTTTCTAATATTAAACAATTTGATGTTGATGTTTTGTTTACGGGAAAGATGAAAGATTCCCTCAATGTTTTGTCTGCAACTGATGCATATGTTGAAAAGACATGTGAGAATGATAGTGCAACACCTTGGCATGCTCGGTCGGGTCATGTTGGTTATCAATTGTTGCAAAGAATTTCTATGAAGAAACTTATAGGTGGTATTCCCATCTTTAGAGAAATTCGTCGTGATGTGGTTTGTCTTGGTTCTCAATTTGGGAAATCACATCTTCTTTGTTTCCCAAATTCAAATAATAGAGTTACGGTTGCATTGCAGTTAGTTCATTCAGATTTGATGGGGCCGACGAAAATACCCAATTATTATGGTTGTCATTATGTTATGGTTATAGTGGACGATTTTACTCGGTTCACTTGGGTGTATTTTTTGGAGGCTAAAAGTGAGGCTTTCTCCAAGTTTATCCAGTTCAAGGAGCTAGTGGAGAAAGAATTTATGTTGCCGATAAAGTGTTTTCGCACAGATAATGGGGGAGAATATATGTCTGATCAATTTCAGACATATTGCAAAGAGCATAGCATTCAACGCCTTACATCTATGTGCTTGTCTTGGCTGCATGCAAAGAATCTTCCAAAGGAGCTTTGGGCAGCAACTATTCAGTCAGCTTGTCACGTCATAATTCGTAAACTCAATGTGAGTTATGTTCGAGTTTTTGGGTCAGTTTGTTATGTTCATGTTCCAAAGGTTAGGTGTTGTATATTTGTTGGATATGGTACTCACAGAAAAAGATGGAGATGCATGGATCCAAATAGAAGAGAAAATTTTATTTTTCGAGATGGTTTGTCTATTGGTTTTAAAATGAAGAGTTTCGGTGAAGCGAGATGTTTTCTTGGCTTGAAGGTTGAAAAGTCAGGTGGATACTTTATCTCGTATGCAAATACTTTGTTAACTCGGTTTGACATGAAGGAGTCAAAGTCAATTACTACTCCTATGGAACCATCCTTGAAGTTGTTGATATTTTTACCAATCAAGGCGCTTGGTAAATCCAAGTTTGAAGAATTCAGGAGTGTACTTGGTGTTGTGGATCGTATATTTGCACTAAGGGGGAGTGTTAAGAATTAGTGCAAATTTATTTAGTTTTAAATCTTTGAAATTAAGGTGATGTCACCTATTTAGGCTAGTGCCTTGTATTTAGGTAGTGGCTTATATTTTGGAGATTATGCTTAGTGGCATAATGGGGTGATAGTAGATAAATTTAAGGATAGTGGGATAATTTGTGGCTTAGTGGGGTAGTGCTTACTTAGCTATAAAAGCTTGTAATCTTTTCAATTCAAATCATCGAATTATCAAACTCAATTGATATAATTCTTTCCTTCGTGCCATTTCTCTCCTGTTTCCACACTTCCCGTTATCTTCGTTTTGTTACAGGTTGTCCTTTTGTTTTTTAATCAATTGGTTATCTTAATTTAGGATGCAAGAAAAGGAAAGTGCCATGATTGAAAGTCAATACAAAGGACAGTGGTGATGAAATGGGAACAGAAAAATACGGTGGGGTTGGAAACACCAAATAACTAGGGTATTTGTACGGATGACCCTTCCCTCGGGAGGCGTAAACTTTTTTTTACTTTTTCTTACAATTTTATGTTTTTTGACCTTCTCGTGATAAACATAGTAGTTCTCAAAAAATGATCCTACTACCCATTTGAAGGTAATCCACTAAAGAAGTTATGTCGTGGTATATAATTCATAATTAATATAGTTAGCCTACTACATAAATATTACATTAATGGAGTTAACACAACATGAACTTTGTTACGGCTAGTTCAGCCTGAAGTCAGCCGCTAACGTCACGATCCGTTTCTTCGAAAAGTTGAGACCACGACACTAGCGTCGGACATTGCAGCAATCTGGGACCGACCCAGGCTTTCAAAGATCTGAGCCTATCCGGCCATCCGAGGATCCGCTGTTGTCAGGCTGCCTCTCGATCAACGTGAAAGATGCCTGACAAGACATTTCTGACTCACCTGACTAGACGACGGTACAACAACGCCCCCGAGTCTCTCGAGAATTGGGGGACGACGACTGCCACATCATGGCAAAGAGTACGGACAGACCCCGATCGTCCACACCTCCTCACTCCGGTTCGAGGACCCTCATGATGTCGGGCGGACAGAACCGTCAGGGAAAACCCCCTTCACGCCGCCCATAAATAACCTTCCCTTTAGGGGGCGAGAATGTAACGTAACAGATGCGTAACTCTACGCAAACTCTAAACACGCTCCTACTTACGTTCAGAACCCTCTCTGACTTAAGCATCTGAGCCTCGTGGGCCTAGCCCCACACCGGTGCAAGCTCACCTTCTTCCCTTGTGCAGGTACCTCTCGACTCCAGCGACGACAACTCGAGGCGGAACATGCGGGATAAAGGGAAGTCCAGAATCTTGCGCCAACAAACTTATTAGACATACAGTTGAAAGTTTAAGAACGTGAATGTATCGACCTTCACGTCTATCATATGGATTTGTTGGGTTTCTTTAATGGCTTCTTTATCTAGTTCATAAGGAGAAACTCTCGTGTAGTTTTTTTTTTTTTTGGCTAGTTTATTTATTTATTTTGAGTTCGACATCATATAGGGTGAAAGAATTTGAACTTCTGACCTTTTGATCGGAGATATATATCTTAATCCAGGTATACTTAAGTTGACGACTAGTTTATTTATTAATTCAACTCACTTTCTAATTGAGAAAAAAAGAATTAAAAGTGATTTTTTAAAATTTAGAGGCCAAATAAGTGTAATCTTGAAAATTAAACATTTTTTTTTTAAAACAACATTCTTTGAA
This sequence comes from Herpetospermum pedunculosum, assembly GCA_028017165.1. Classification (NCBI taxonomy): domain Eukaryota; kingdom Viridiplantae; phylum Streptophyta; class Magnoliopsida; order Cucurbitales; family Cucurbitaceae; genus Herpetospermum; species Herpetospermum pedunculosum. Next base: position 60,929,566 of record CM051525.1, read on the forward strand.
AGTTGATTGATAAGTGAACTTATATTTTCTTCAATTGAAAGTAAACTTAATTTTCAATAGCATAACACTAAGAACAATAGAATGATTGGTAAAGTTATTGAGTTTATATTTATTTTTCCTTTTTAACCTCCACTTGGATATTTATAATAATAATAATAATAAAAAGAAAGATTTGCATAAGTAGTATTAAATGTTTTTGTAACATGACAAAATAATACCTGGACAATTATTTGACATTCAGGTGAATACAAAAATTGTCATCTTCAAAAGTACCAATTTTTGTGAAATAAAAGAATCATAAAGTGTCATCTTTAGAAATTTGAAGTAGCCACTACATTTGAGTCGTTATTTTCAAAATAATGTTATTCAACTACTTAAAAAAAAAAAAAAATTAAAAATTAAAAAACACGTCAAATTTAATTCGTAATAAATTGAAAACTTTATATTTTAAAAGCAACTAATAATTGAGCTAATATTCAGATTGAATTTTTCCTAGTGCGTATATATATATATATGAGTAAAACTTATTTTTCTACTGCATATATATATATATATATGAGTAAAACTTAGTTACAACCGGGACTACAAGTATCTTTTGCGGCTCAGCCACATGTCACAACTTAATTGATTTGTAAAACTTAAATTTCACGCCCTTTACTTATATTTGTTTTTTGTCCGTAACTTTCCATTTCCTAGGATAAACAATTTCTCATATTTTCTCTCTTTCCTCCACACTTAGTTTTCAATTTCCTCTCTCACTCTCTCTTCCTTTTCTTACAATAAGTATATTTTTTCTTTTTTTGGTTAACTATTTTTTAACACAATCAAATTCCTCAAATTTGCAATACTCTAAAGAATTTCTCCAATTTTTTTTTTTGGGTTATTAGAAAAATAAAATTCAACCTACATTTTCCTTTAGAAAAATAAAATTCAACCTACATTTTCCTTTACCAACCTCTCTCTAGGGGAAGTGTTTTGAAGAAATTGATTATTGAAAATGAATCCAACCGTGAAATTTCCCACTTTTTCCTTCACTTCCTCTAAAAACCCACTTGCAAATTTATGCCTATATAACACTTGCAAATTTCAAATAACCTCAATTGAAATTAATTGAAATTTCATGGCCTAAGTTTGGAGGATAGAGAAATGAAGAGAGAGAAAATAGGAGGAGTTAAAATTCCAAGCCTAAATTTGGAGGGCAGAGAAATGAAGAGAGAGAAAACAGAAGGAGTTGTTAATTGAATGGAAAGTAAACGGCGTGAAAGATTTTTTTTATTATTTAAAATGGTTTAAATATTTAGCCAATCAAATAATGACAGGTGGCGGGCTGCAAAAATACTTGTAGCCTAGGCTGCAAGCAAGTTTTACTCTATATATATATATATATTTTTTTTTTAAATGTTTAATTAATGCAGGAGGAGATGAAACCTTTGACGTTTTAGTAAAAAAAAAAAGTTGCTATGCTCGGTTTAACAATGTATATATATTTGTTAGTATAACAAGTGTGAGATATATATATTTGAATTTCCGATTTCATGGAAAAGAGCACATGACAATTAACGGTGAATTATGTTTACTGACTCGTACTTTTTTTTTTTTTTTTTTTTTGAATTCAACAACAAGTGAGGGGTGGAGGGAATCAAATATACGACCTCAAGGGAAGAAGTACATGCTAATTAGCGCTGAACTATGTTCACTTTGACATTGACTAAAAGATCCGACGTTCAAATCTTTATCGATGCATGTTATTGAACTCAAAAAAAGAATGGTAATTGTTGGTGCACGAGCCTGACTCTACTTGGTTGGTCTCTTGAGGGAGCTGAGTAGTTCGAGCTGACCTGTAAAGTTAGGATCTTGCACCAGTGTGGTGCTCGACCTAATGTACTCTGAAGCTTAAGTCAAAGAATGGATTGAATAAGACCGAACTCAAGTGTAGTAAGGTTGAATTGTGTATCCAATATGATAAATAAACCCTCATATTTAGTGTGAGAGATGTGTTGGCTGTCGTGCCAACGTCGTACACATATTCTGGCATGTCACGGGTAGTTGGAAGGCTGGTCGACCGCTGCATTTCTTCATCGGATAATCGACTCGACCGGCTTGAAAAAAGAAAAAGAAAAAGAGAGGATATTTATTGAAAATACAAATATAATAATAATTAATAATTAGAGTAGAGGGTTGAGGAGGTCACATTAAATATACTGTTTGTAACGGAGGTTTAGACTTTATAGACAACCGTATATTAATTCATCCGTTCACTTCTTTTTTTATCGATTCTCAATTAGCTCACCTCTCTCTGTCTCTATCTCTTCGGTAATCGCTACTTTGCCGGTGAGAAATGTAGAAGGAAGGACCATCGGAGCACGGCGGCGAATTTCAAAACCACTGGGATTACAGTTTCGACCTTCAGGACGAACACGAGGACGGAGAAGAAATGCCGCTGACTAGGTACCAAATTAGGAACGAGTACGGCTTGGCGGATCCGGACCTCTTTAAGGCCGCCGATAAAGATGATCCCGAAGCTCTTCTTGAAGGCGTTGCCATGGCTGGCCTCGTCGGAGTCTTGCGCCAGCTCGGTGACCTTGCCGAGTGAGATTTTCTTCGTTTTTACTTTTTCACTACTGTTTTTTTTTGGAGTTGATAGTTCTGATTCTTCTCAATTGTGGATGTTTACTATTGGCTGAGTGTTTTTTCTTCGAATTGGGGATTTCTGGTGATGGTTTGTGAGTTCAGTGATTGAAATGAGCGTTGAATTGAGAAGTTTGTGTTGAATTGAAGTTTTAGGAGTAGATTGTATAATCAGTTGACCTTTCCTTCATTAGGATTTGGATTTCAATTAACGCGGTGAGTGAAATGCTGGAAGAAAGAGATTTATAGGATTTCTTAGAATTTATCGGCTTGAATTCTCCCTTTCAATTTTAAGACTCGCCTTCTTTAGTGGCTCCTCGATCCTTTTTGCTCTTTCCGATTCTTTGCTTTCCAAATTATGTTCTTAAGACTGCTTGTTAACGACTTGCGATTTGTATTAATAACTGATTAACTGCTCGGCAATTCCTAGAAGTTTATACTAATTCTGGATTCGCCGGTTGCATTATGGGTAAAATATTTATATATATTCTAAACTTAGCCTTTTTAAAATTTCAGTAGTTCTACTAGTTTTGACACTGTTTATTAACTTCAGCAGCCGAGCTTCTTTATATTAATTCCTGTTCTGGTAATAGACACAAAGTTAACCATTTGCAAAGATTCTAATTTCTGAATGATGTTTCACCAACTGTATTCAGATTCAGTTCGAATGATGCATATATTATATTTTTCTTCAAAAGAAATGATATTAGTATTACTGTTGGAGAGGCTGAAAAATAACTGGGTATTACGTTAGATATCTTACTGGGGATGTGGAAAGATTTTGAAAATTTGAAAGGATTTGTTTTAGTTATTTTACTAGTGCTCTATGACCCTTTTACCTCCATAATATTGAAAGAAGATTTTCCCCCCGAAATATGCATTCATCTTTGTTTCTTTTTGTTTGTTAAAAGGTTTGCTGCTGAGATATTCCATGACTTACATGAAGAGGTCATTTCAACGTCTGCAAGAGGCCATGGTCTTATGATTCGTGTGCAGCAACTCGAGGCAGAAGTTCCTCCAATTGAGAAAGCATTTCTGTCCCAAACAAATCATACATCTTTCTTCACTAATACAGGTTAGTCTACCGTATGTATTGTTATACTTTTACCAACAATCATGGCCACCACATTGATTATACCGATGGATTTGAACAGTTGATATGGGGATCATGAACTGATTCAATGTTGTAATTTTCCTTCTTTAGTTTTCGATTATTTTAAAGTATGTGATGTAGACTTTGAAAATTTACTTAAAATTTTTTCCTCTCATTTCAAACTACTGCTACAAAAAACAAACGCATGCTCTCACTGTACCACTTCATGCAAATGCAGCTCAGAATTGTCATGTTCATTTTTTATTTTTTTTAAAAAGTCTTGCTACCTGGTTATTGATTTATGTACTTTAAGTGCATATATGATCTGAATACTGATTTATGGTGTTAGAAAAGTACAGATTAACGTATTGTATTTTTCAAGTTCCGAAGAATAATTCAAACCCTCTTTTTTAATGAGATATTGGTTCTGAAAGAATCGCAGTTTGGTAGGAAGGTCGGAGTGGATATTGCAAGATCTAATTAACATTTGTACTTAATGTTGGCTTGTTATACATAGAAGGTAGCATGCATCTAGGCATGTAATTATTTATGTGGTGTATGTGATTATTTATCTTATCGAATCTTTTTCATATTCAGTCATTTTGATCCCACATCATAGGAATGACTCAAATTATGTTGTTTCTTTTAGATATAGGGCTAGGGATAGTATCGTTAGATTAGACCATCCAACAAAACCTATTTTATGCTTTTTTTGTTTGTTTAAAACGACTTAAGTTCATCTCAGGGTTTGTATTTAGAGGGTTCTAACATCTGAAGGGCAAGCTCTTAAATCACAATCATGAGTTATATTGCAGGACTTGGCTGGCATCCTAATTTACGGTCGGAGCAAAGTCTTGTTGCTCGTGGAGACTTACCCCGGTTTGTCATGGATTCCTATGAAGAATGCAGGGGCCCCCCACGTCTATTCCTTTTAGACAAGTATGTTATACTTATACTTTTGTATAAGTGTAAAAGCAATATGTTTTTAGGATTTAAAAAGAAGTTCTTTGACTGTCTGCCTTTGAATAGGTTTGATGTTGCAGGGGCTGGGGCATGTTTGAAGCGATACACTGACCCATCAGTATTTAAAGTGGAACCCACGGCTTCTGAGAGATCAAATATTGAGCCTCAAAGGGAGAAGAAAAGTCGTAAAGTGAAGGTATATTCAATATTGTAGTCAATTCAATACAGCTTATTCATTTCATAAGCACTTTGATTCTCCCTCTCTTACTAATTTGACTGGTTAATTAGTTCATTGAGTTATCTTCCTTCTTTCTTCTTCTTTTATTTCTCACGTGATATTAAATGACAAGGTCTGGTCACATATCACTCCAATAGATTCATATGACCTTCATAGATTAAACATTTTGAGAAGTTCTTATACTTAACTCATGTCATGCATTCTATTTCTGGGAAGTGGTCAATGTGATAGGAATACCATTAGAGTACTTAGGAATATTATTAAAGTGTTAAGGGTATGCTAGTAATTAGTTAGGGAAGTTGTTAGTGGGGATTTGTTTTAAATAGAGTGGGTAGAATGGATGGAGGTGGACAATTGTTTAGTGAATCTTGGCTTGAGTGTGAATACTCAATAGAGGGAAGGTTCCAACTTCCAAGTATCTCAAATTACTTGGTAGTTGCCTTTTTTCAGTATCAATATATTTCTTTGGTTCCTACGACAATGCATGTATCTTTTACTTCATGTATTGATCACCGTTCTTATGTAAATATTCTTGCATACGATGCATGTGCTTGTGGGCATCTTTTTTTAGTTAATTATTTTGTTTATTTAATTGGCGGCTGATTGTTTACCCAACAGATCAGTATTGTCAACACGGTACATAGAAATTCTGTCAAATCATGCATGAGTCATGTGCATGAGTCTTTATTATTCACCTATAGAATATTTTCATTTGAAAACTAAATTTGCATATGGGTGGCTTATGTTTGAGCCTCTGTTTGTGCGAGTTGCAAATGTTGGATCACTTGAAAAATTCATTAAGTTTATTTACCCTTCACAACAATGGGGTTCTTAAATTCTTAGAGAAAATATGTTAATTTAGGCCCATTTTACCTATCAATTCTAGGACTGTTATTTGTGGATACTCTTTACTCAGTGAAACTTATCCGTGCATGATTGTAACCTATTTAGTTTTAAAATATGGCTGCTTTTCCTCCTAGCAGAAGAAAGGAGCACGCTGGAGGAATGGAGGAACGCCAGAAATTGGACCAACATCCCATGCCAAGTAGGGTGTCTAATTCCTTATTTTTTCTGGAATTTTTCTCGACTTGTTCAATTGCATATGCTCACTTATAGTTATAGATACTTGATTGGTAACGTCAATTTTTTCCCATTTGTGCAGACTACATCAATTGTTCATGGAGGAGCGCGTTGAAAGTTGTTTTAATGACCCTTCACGGCTTGTAAAATTGAAGAAAAGGCAATTGAATGGACGCATTGACGCCCAAAAAGGCAAAAGCTACATGGAGAAATTTTTGGAGACTCCTTCTCCAGAGCATAAGATGGTTTATGAAGCATCTGTTGCTGCACCAACCTTGCATTCAATGTCAGATAATACCAATGAACTGGGGCTTAGAATACTTGATATCACTACGGTGAGTCCTGCAAGCAAGTCTCCTGGAAGGGTAAGTACATGCTCATCATGTATAGCCCAACAAGAAGAATTAAAAAGACCAATCAACGGTGATGTTTCTGGTGAGGAGATTTTGAAGGTGTCTGAATCAACTGCAGATGATGAAGTGGTGGTGGTAGAAAACCAATTAGAATATGGGGAAGGGAAAGCAGAGAGCAGTATAGACGGGTATCGTTCTGATGAGGTAATCAGTGAAGTAGACAATTATGTGGATGCTCTTGCTACTATGGAGTCAGAAATAGAAACAGATAATGAACCTAGATCTAAAAATGTCGACCTTGAAAAACAGAGAAGTGAATCTGATGCAAATGCTGAACACCTAGAAACCCAAGCTCAACTATCAGATTCACAATCCTTCGTAAACGCCTCAGGATCAGATGATGGTAACAGTTCATTCAAGAGAGAGAGGTTCAGTTTTTCATGCTCTGATACAGTAAGTAGTTTGGTTGACAACATTCAATATGATTCTGAAGGAACAGCTAAAGCATTACCTTCAATTTCTAAAGCATGCATGGTGGATATTGAAAACATGGCATGTAATCCGGATTATACTTCTCATTCTCATGAAAGCAATGCTGATGAACTTGGAGTGCTTGATAATACTAGTGTTGATGAAGAGAGAATCTCAAGATCTGAAGAAGTACCTGATGATTCATGTTTTGTGGATTCAATTCCTCAACCACTGTTAGACGCAGAATCATGCCCATCTCCATCCTTACTGGTGGAACCGAAATTGTATAAAAATTCATCTACCAACCTTGTTAATTTTGATTCACAGATATCAAGTACAGAGACAGACCTAGGTTGTCATAAAGATGTTCACCTCGATGTTCCCTTTGAGACTGTTTGTAGTGCTAACTACACAATTCCATGTGAAAACTCATTGCATCTTTCAAATGTCTTGCCAGAAATTAAATCATCTCCTAGTTCTTTATTGCCCTCTGAGACTTCACGTGCTTCTACAAATGATTCTTCAGATGACAAATATAATGTCATTGTCCCGAAAGGTGATGATAACATTGTGGCAGCTGAAGCAAAATATGATGTCTTGCCTCTTGCAGTAGATTTATCGCAGACCCAGAATTTGAAGGATGACAACATTGTAGTAGCTGAAGCAAAACATGAAGACTTACCTCTTGCAGCAGATTTCTCGCAGACACAGGTTTCGAAGGATCAAGTGAAAAATGTAGTAGATGATGTTCTTCAAGTTGAAGATGGTTCGACAGAAACTGATGCAACATATTCTGTGCGGGATGCAAATGTCGTAGATGTAACAAGGGCAGCTGATGATGTAAAAGTAACCATATTCACCCATGGTAATGATACCTCGGATGAACTGCAACTTTGTTATCCAGATGATACAATTCACGAGATGCATTTGAACTCACGAGAGTTTGTGACTGAAACAGTTAATCCAGAAGGTGTGACTTTGCCTAGCACTTCTGTTTCTATCCATGATGAACTTACTTCACCAGGTGATCTGGATCATGAGGATTCTGTAAAGTATAGTAATTTCGCAACTGTAAAGGTTCAAGCAGATGAGGTGGTCGATTCTGTAAACTGTAGTGACGTTGTGACTGAAAAGGTTCAAGCAGATGAGGTGGTCAAATCTGTAAACTGTAGTGAAATTGTGACTGAAAAGGTTCTAGCAGATGAGGTGGTCAATTCTGTACACTGTAATGACGTTGTGGCTGAAAAGGTTCGAGCAGACGAGCTGGTTGATTCTGTAAACCGTAGTGACGTTGTGAATGAAAGGGTTCGAGCAAATGAGGTGGTTGATTTTGTTAACTGCAGTGATGTTGTGACTGAAAAGGTTCGAGCAGATGAGGTGGTTGATTCTGTAGACTGTAGTGATGTTGCAACTGAAAAGGTTCAAGGGGATGGTGTGGTTGCGTCTACTACAATTGTAGCCAAGACTGCTACTATAACTGAAGTCACACCCAAGAATTTAAATCATTTCAGTGATGAAGAAACTGTAAGCATAGATAAACTTCCAACTGGAACATTTCAAGCAGATGGATTTGCTTTTGATGCTTATCCCACGACTAGTAATGATGTGAATGAAGTTGTTAGCACATCTCCTTTGTCTTCATCGGATAATATGAAGAGTGATTTGCTAGAAAATCATCCTGGCTTTGAGAATCATTATCCAAATCAGAATGAATCTAAAGATGCGTCAGAATATTCTGTGAGACCAGTAATTGGAAACAAAGTAAATCACTTGGAAGTTGCTACTGCACCTTTAGACTCCAAAGATGAATTGATTTCCGACTATCCGGATTCAAGGATGATTGATGGCATTCATAATTTACCCGTGCCTAAGCGAACCCAATGCACTTCAGTTATTGATGATCTTTCTTTTGGCCCAAAATCTTCGGAGCTAAGAAATCTGGAATCAGAACCCAATTCTTCCCATCAGGGTGATCTTAAGGAGGGCATTGAATTTATATCTCCTCCCCCTTTATGTTTCTCCTCTGCCATTGAGACTTTCAGTGAACCATCACCTGGTTCACTAGGTTTGCAAGCTAAACACAAGGAAATGGAGCTTGTACAGGCAGATGTTGACGTTTCCAATTCTTCACGCCTTGAACAACGATCTCCAGGTCAATTAGATGAAGAAAAAGTTGAACTGGTACAGTCTTCAGATCCAGTCCAACATGATCAAAGTTCTAAATGCAAAGCTAGTGAAGCAACCATTCAAGCTGGACATTCTTTATCAGAGTTATATAAACAACATCCGATTGGTGAACTCAATATGACCGGTCGTGCAATGGATACATTACAACCTATCCTACCTAGCTACATGCTGCTGCCTGAGGCACCTCAAGTGAATTTGAATGAGATGCCACCATTGCCTCCTCTACCTCCAATGCAATGGAGGTTAGGGAAGGTTCAACAAGCTTTTCCTTTTCCTGCACCACCTAGAAGTGAGGATCCATTTCAATCGATATTACCATCAAAAGCTGAAGAGAATGGTTTATGTTTAGAATCATCAAATGTAGCGACTTCACAACATGAGAACCCCTACACTTGCTTTCAAGATAATAGGCTTACACATATATCTGATCACATGGTACATAACACAACGTTGCAACTGCCGATGATTAGCAACGAAAACTTTGAATTTGAATATAGTTCTGCCACCAATGAGAAACAATATAATAACTCATTTTTAACGTTACCGCCAGTGCCGAAGGAAACCACAGAGGATGATCCTCTCAAGTCTGATGGAGAAAAAGTAGAGTCTGATTTGAAATTGCCTTCACTAGGACCAACAAATGAAGATGTAACTTGTAAAAGTGATGGTGGATCTTCATATGGGAAATCATTCCAACCGTTTAGTTACTCAGCATCAGAAACAGGCTTAAAGCCTGATATATCTCGACATGTATCACAAGATTTTGATGGGGAACAAAGAAATTCCAATGCTATGATGGCGCCTCTGTCATTCGAGAAGAACGATCAATCTCAGTACGATTTGCCAACTACAGAGGAAGAAGAAGTAGCTTCATCTTCTAACACATCTCTCATGCCATCAACCTCTGGGGTCGGTATGCGAAATGGAAATCCACCTACTAGTAGTAGGCTACTTCGTCCACGAAGCCCTCTCATTGATGCTGTCGCTGCCCACGATAAAACCAAGGTTTGATAATATTTCATTACCTGTTTTGATAACTTATTTGGTGATATTCTTGTAAAATACTTGGAATTAACTTTCTTAACCAATTTGCAGTTGAGAAAAGTTTCTGATCGGATACTACCTGAAATTGGACCCAAGGTTGATGAAAGAGATTCAAATTTGCAGTTGAGAAAAGTTTCTGATCGGATACTACCTGAAATTGGACCCAAGGTTGATGAAAGAGATTCACTGCTAGCACAGATTCGAACCAAGGTTGAAGCTGAACTCTGCTCTTATTCGTTTCTGCTTGTATTATTAATACTTTTCTCGAGTTTTGTAGTGCAGTTGCTTATCTAACAAAATATTCTGATTGTACTTTTCAGTCATTCAGCTTGAAGCCAGCAGTCGCAACACGACCCAGTGTGCAGGGTCCGAAAACCAATTTGAGAGTTGCCGCTATCTTGGAGAAAGCAAACGCAATTCGCCAGGTATTTCTCAACCTCCCTCGTTCCCGCCCGTCTCTTTTCTCTTACAAATGAAACTTATTTGGAAAACTAATAAACAGGCATTGACTGGGAGCGATGAAGATTACGATACTGATAGTTGGAGTGATTCTGAATAAGCTTCATCCCCTTCAATCCATAAATACTCCATCGCTGCTTTTCCATGAACAGGGTTGAGATTTCTCTTTCTCCCTTAAATGGCAATTTCAATAGTTTAGTGTTTCTCTTCTTCTCTAAGCTTCATATATGTAAAGCATACATCACATTCCCTCCCACACCCCTCCGTTCTATCTCCATTTCGGATTATCTTTTGGTCTCTTGCTCGGGTTCATCAACAAAGCAGTGCCACTCGCCAAACGAAACGGTATACGGCGAGAACGACATACGATACGAGGTAGAATATTATTCAACAAGAGCTGGACCGAGCAATCAGTGTTTCTGGGTATGTACTAAAATCTTGGCAAATGTAAATGGTATATTGGAATGGATTAAATTTTGGTATGTAACATACTTTTGATGTAATTTTTGTAATTGTTGTAGCGTCTCATGCATTATATTTTTCTGTTCTGGCCCCGTATATTATAATGGCCCCCCTTTCTTAGTACAGTGAAATTCTTTGGTACTGTGACATTTATACCAATATATATACTCATGTTGTTTATACAGACTTAGTTTTATGATTTATCTCTTATGATGTACTGTGAGTCTGACATAATCAACACTCCCAGGGTTTGTTATGAACTCTTGTATATTATTTACATTTTTGTTCTTGTTCCTGTGAGATTGCAGTTAATCATCATGAGTTTCTCATTTTTTTTTTCAACAGGATTGAACCCATGACCTCTTAGTCGAGGGCACAATCTTATGTCAATTGAGCTATGTTCGGTTTTGCGAGTTTCTCATCTTTTACAATTATGTTTTGATGTTTTCCTAAGCTATTTGTGTCTAACAATAAATCCTTTGTTATATGATTGTGATTTGTTTTTTTTTTTTTTTTTTTTTTTTGAATATATACAAAATCAAATATAACATATGTCTGGAAGTAAATTTAGGGAAAATAGATTTTTTTTTAAATAATCAAAATAAATACTTGTAATTTATGGATTGAGACACGCTAATCTAAGCTATACAAGGAGAAAATGTGCCTCCGGTATATTATTTACATATTCGTTTGTTCTTATTCCTATGAGATTGTTAATATGTTGCTAATCTTTTATGATTATATTTTGATGTTTTCCTAAGAAATTTGTGTTTAACAATAAATTCTTGTTATAGGTTTGTGATTTGTTTGTTTTCTTTTGCTTTTCTTGATTTGAATATATATAATCAAATATAGCCTATGCTGAAAATAAATTTAGAGAATATTAGAAATTTCTGAAATAATAAAAACAAATACATTAGTAAACAAAACACAACAATAAAATAAGGGAGAGAAAAAATGAAGCACATCTACCTCCACTCCACTAAATTACTTGACACTTCACTTTAAAGATATAATAACTCTTCAAGACGTCTTGAGACCTTGTGTACAGCTAAGTTCTCTTACAAATCTTCGATTACTTGTATTCTCAAAATCGAAAATAAAAGTCTCAAGAACAAAAGAACTTTGGTGGGTTTTACAAAGAAGTGAGAGTAAAAGATCGTGTTACGGGCTACCTCAGCATGAGGTCAGTCGCTGACGTCACGACCTATTTCATCAAGAAGTCGAGGCCACGGTGTCAGCACAAGACATCCTAACGACCTGGGGCCGACCCCAAGACCCTACGGATCTGAGCCTCTGGGCCATCCGAAGACTCGTTGTTGTCACGCTGCCTCTCGATCAGTGTGAGGAATATCTGACAAGATGTTCCTGACTCACCTGACCAGACGACGGTACAACAACGCCTCCAATCCATCCGAAATTGGGGATCGACAACCTTCCTTATGGAAAAGAGTACGGACAAGCCCAGACCGTCGTTCAAGGACCCTCATAATGATGAACGGTGTAGAACCGTCAAGTGGTGTCCGCACCACACGGCCTATAAATACCCCATTTTGGGATCTAGGGAGGAGGGGAGGTACATGATTTTCATTCCATATCTCCATTCTTCTATTTATGCTCAGGATACCTTCTGACTTAAGCATCAGAGTCTTGTGGGGTCCGCCCCTCACCGATGCAAGAAATTTTTTCTTCTCTGTGCCGGTCAAACGAGCGTATAACGACGGTGGAGCAATCCGCCGAAAAATCAACGACGAAAGGTCCAGATTCTTGTGCCAATATGTTCGTGAGATATTGGTGATGTTATTTTTATTAGGAAACACTTACTCAAGACTTGTTCAATAAGTTTGCAACTACTTTCTCTTATTTAATAAGAAAAGTGATTGACCAAGATAAAATCTTAAATAAAAAGAACAATAAAATAAAATTTTGAAATCATCTAACACCACAGACACGACCTGACTCAATTTTAAGTGATTTTTGAAAAGTTTTTCGAACATAAAAGAAACACATATTTTAACAATTAAGGTAATTAAAAAGAAACTTGAAAGACCACGACACATTATCTTATTCTTATGGATTAATTGAAATATGCATATAATATAGCAAATTCTTGAAATTTAAAAAATGCCAATTATGTTCTAGAATTTTTTTCAACGCTCTTTTTTTTCTTCTCTTTTTAAAATTCAACTTAAAGGTGAAGATTCGAACTTCTAACTTTTTAGTCGATGATATAATATTTTACCTAATTGAGTTATGTTTAGGTGAACGATAGTTTAGGAGATGTTCTTCGATCCATATTTTCCTCTGCTTTGGTTATCTATAACCATGCCAAACAATCATTTCTCTTTTAACAAATTTCATAGTATCAATGAATCCACCTCCACCTATAAAAGGTGGAGACCGACTTCTAAAGCTTTAGAGTTGTCATCGTTCAACGCTACTGCTTTCACAAGCTCTATTAAACCAATCATGGTACTATGGTAGAGTGTTTCCATCGCAAGCATCGTTTCACGAATTATGCCTCCATGCCCACTAGTTTTATCAGGTAGTTATTTATTATTACAAAATTTATGTCATAGACTATGGTAGAGTGTTTCCATCTCATTCATGAATTTTTTTTAATTGAACATGTGAGAGTGAAGAATCAAATTTTCGACTTGTCAATCAAAAATATATGTTTTAGAGTTATGCTTAAACTATCAACTTTTATTTCAAAAAAAATAAAAATAAAAATAAAAATAAATAATAATAATAATAATAGTGCCAACAAAATATTTATTAATTAGTTAGGATTGAGAATTTTCATCAACCTTAACATAATTCAATTGGTTAAGACATCATATCCTCGTAAATTCGCACATAATATATATTTTTTTTCAACATGTGAGATGGAAGATTCACCCGTGGATAATAATTCATAGAGTTACTAGTTACTATGCTCATGTAAGGCAATCAAAATGAAGTTGCAGAAAGGAAGAAAGGCGAAACTTGTCGAGCAAAAGGATCGAAACTCGCTGATATAAAAGGAGAGAAAAACAAAACATCACATTCTCTTTAAATTCAAAGCACTTTATTTTTATTCTTGGGATGAGGGGACGGACGGTAAGCAGCTTCCCAGACTTAGTCGAGGTCAAGATGGTTCAGGGTTCAGGCGCATCGAGCTCAAACTCTTTCTTTCGGTGGGACATTGATCTCGACCTGCCTCCACGGAAAGAAGAAGTTTCCGTTGAAGAGGCTCGTGAACCCGATATGGATGTGTACGGAAAAAGAGATCCAGCGGAGCGATTCCCCACATAAAGTTGAACTTTTTTTCATAAGCATTTAAAAAACAAAAATAAAATCGGAGTATTTGGTCTAGTTGAATCCCCCCACCAAATAGAGACAAAAGCGAACCCTGTTTAAAATAATAATTTCTTCTCTTTTATCTGCATGACAGTGTCAGCAAGTTCTTCGTCAGCTCAGATAACAACAACATCTATATTTGTTGCTTTTCTGAATCTCCATGCTCACAGAGAAACATAAACAGACCCACCTTTTTCTAATCATTCATCGAAGAAAAAGAAACGATTGCTCTGCTCGTTTGGAAAATTCGAAAGTCAAACATACTGATTTGGATCCGTTTACCCTTTTCTTCGATCGATAGAGTTCAAATTTCTTCAATGTCCGATTGATTTCGAGAGGAGCTTGTGATTGAAGAAAACAGTAATGGATAAGGAGCGGCTTCTTCTGTCCCCTGTGCAATCCCCTCTTCCTCCTTCTCTTCTTCGTTATCTTTACGCTGGACACTTCTTAGCCAGATGGGGCGCTAGGTTTCCCCCTTTCTTCTCTCTGTTTTGGTTTCCCCATGTGGGATTTTATGTCATGATCAATTTTCCGTGAATCCCATTGTTTGTTAAGTGAATTATTGGAGATCCTGTTTTTGGTTTAATCTTGGGATTTGTTTTGTTTGATCGTTTAGTTTCAATGTTGCACAAATTGCAGGTGTTTTGTTTGTATAAATGTCTCTTCGATCAGATGTTGGTGTTTGGGTGATAGCCATTTTTGAAACCTGAAAATCTGTTTCTGGGGCAAAAATGTTTCAATTGATTACTGTGATCCTGCCCTTTTAATTGGATTTGGATTTGGATTTGGATTTGTTCTTATTGCCTTTTGGTTTTGTTACAGAATGTGGGAATTCTCTGTTGGTCTATATATGATCAGTGTGTGGCCTAATTCTCTTCTCTTTGCGGCGATTTATGGTGTTGTGGAATCTGCTTCCACTGCTTTCTTTGGTCCAATTGTTGGAGAATGGGTTGATAAGTTAGCATACGTCAAGGTTTTGCTCTCTTTTTGTCACTCTAAATCTCCATCAGTTTGCTTCCTTTACATTATTAAAAGAAAGATAGATAGGAACGTATCCGCATTATGCTTTTTCTTTTAAGTTCAATGACACGTCGGTGGGAATTACGACCTCTGACCTTTTGGTTGAGGGTATAATGACGGCCATGTTCTCTTGGGAATAATAAAAAGGTTTAGAGAAATGAGTTCAAACCATGACGGTCACTTATCTAAAATTTAATATCCTACGAAATCATCAAATTTAGTCTTCAAATATCCTCTGGTTGAAGCAGTTGTTGATTGTTTCATTTAAAGTTGTTGTAACTGTAAGTAGTCTCATATTTTTCGGTGCTATGTTATCAGGTTCTGAAAATTTGGCTGGCTACGCAAAATCTTTCGTATATTATTGCTGGAATGACAGTGGTTGCTTTACTGTTCTTCTCAGATCTGAAATCCACCTATTTCACAGTGTTCATTTTGCTTGTTATATTGACCAATATCGCTGGAGCCGTTGGCGCACTCTCGTCTCTTGCGGGTGCTATCTTAATTGAAAGAGAATGGTAATTGAATGTTGTTTTAAAGAGAATATAACAAGAAAGTTTCAACCAAGGGATCTTCAAATTGCAACTTTGGTTTTTGCACAGGGTGGTGGTGATATCAGAACGGCATCCTCCAGAAGTACTGACAAATATAAACTCTACAATGAGGCGGATCGATCTAATCTGCAAGCTGCTTAGTCCCGTAATATCTGGTTTCATCATTAGTTTCATTTCTTTGAAAGCATCTGCTGTGACTTTGGCGGTTTGGAATATCGTATCGGTTTGGTTAGAGTATTGGCTTTTCACTTCTGTATATGATGGGATTCCAGCTTTAGAAGAAAGCAGCCAGAGAAGGGACTCAAGACTTGTTCTAAGAGATGTGGAAGAGAGTAGTTGTGTATCTCAACAAATAGAGAGCTTACTTCCAAACGACGAAGATGGACGATCGGCTGAAAGGAGCTGGAAAGTGAAAATGTTCAACTGGTTCTCAAAGTTCCCATTTGTTAGTGCATGGAAAGTGTATTTGGAGCAAGATACCGTACTCCCGGGGATTGCTCTCGCGATGTTATTCTTCACAGTCCTTAGGTAATCGTCTTTGAACTCGCTTACTTTACAGTTACCTTCATTAGAGAGTGGAGGGAGGATATGTTCAGCTGAATCAAGACATCAAAATTTATGCCTAATGCTTGCTCTGAGATATTATACTTCAAAGTTTCATTTAAACACTTCCTATAAATATGCATAAACTGTCTGGTTTAATCTTGTTCCTTACTGATTCTGGCACTGAAGTCTCCCATTCTCAAACTTCTTTTCTCTCTTCCAGCTTTGGTACTTTAATGACTGCAACCTTAGAATGGGAAGGTATACCTACCTATATCATTGGAATTGCACGTGGAATAAGCGCCACCATCGGCATTGCTGCAACGCTTATTTATCCTATTGTACAGTCTCAAATTTTGACGCTTCGAATAGGACTCTGGTCTATCTGGTCTCAGGTATGCTCGAGCGTCGAAGTGGCTATTGGATTGCGAGAGACTTAAAATATCTTATCGAACTGAAAATCTTTCTATTCAACTAATCAAACGGTCATTAATATCGATGGTCAATGCATGCAGTGGTCCTGCTTACTGGTGTGTGTTGCTTCAATATGGTTGCAAAACAGCCTCTTGTCAGCATACACACTGATGATTGGAGTGGCAGCGTCTCGGCTCGGACTCTGGATGTTCGACTTGGCCGTCATCCAACAAATGCAGGTATAAAACGCTACATCCAAATCAAAGCACTATAAAATTTGCTTCATATATCAGTAATGTAGCTTGATGTAATGAACGAGGGAGGTAGCTTCTATCACTAACCTATTGAATCTACTATGACTGGTGCTCTTCTTTTGTTTGCTTGTTTTCCATGTCATTAGGATCAAGTCCCTGAATCCGATCGTTGCGTAGTCGGAGGCGCACAAAATGCTCTCCAATCAACCATGGACTTGATGGGATACATTATGGGAATCATCGTCTCGAACCCTCAGGTGATGCATCTTCATCATCATTGAAGAACAGCCTACGAAAATATCATTTGTGTATGGTTTTGTGTTATGGTGGCCATTTTTTGCAGGATTTCTGGAAGTTGATTCTGGTATCGTTCACGGCGGTGACTTTGGCTGCGCTGCTCTACACCGTCCACCTCTACCGCGTCCGAAAGCACCTGTTTCACATCGAGAAGTTGGCTTCTTGCTGCTCAAGATGGGCACCAAGCTTTACTATTAATCCCTCTCGCTACTGAAAGTGGAGAAGATAGTTTCTTCCCTTTGCTTTCCAATGGGAAAGAGTGTAAATTGTTTGTGTAACATTCCATGAGAAGAAATTGATCATGTTCAGTTCAACTTTTGATGTTTGTCAATGGCTGGCAACTGGGAAGGGAAATACTAATCACTCTAAATTAAATTAATTAAATACTCAAATTAAGGTTAAACAATTACCTAAGCTATCTCTAAAAATATATTGACCAAAGCACAAAATCAAGTTAGGTCATTCAAATTTAGTAACAAAATATTTAAGTTTGGGTTTTGGTAACTATTTGATTTTTTAAATTAAGCTTGTTTCTTCCCAATTTTTTTCCATTTCCATTTTTTTTTTTTTTTTTTAGGAATGATTTGAATTCTCAATCAATTTCAAAAATAAAAACAGGTTCTTAAATTTTGATTTTTTTATAAAAAAAATTAGATAGCACATTAAAGAAATTGTGTAAGTAGTGTTCTAGAAGCTTAATTAGAAATAAAAAACAAGTAACGAATGTCCAATGTAATTTAGAATAATTGACAAATAAGCTTTGTCTAGTCTAATAACTAATCATAATTTTATTTTTTGCTTTAAAAAAAAGAGTGATTTATAAAGCTTCTTTAAAAACTAAATTAATTAAAAGAAAAATAAAAAAGGTCCTACCGGGAGTCGAACCCAGGTCGCTGGATTCAAAGTCCAGAGTGCTAACCACTACACCATAGAACCAATTTTGTTTAAAAGTGTCGTTTGTTAAAATATATATTTAACTAACGTCAAAGTAAATAAATAATAATTTATTTATTATTGTTGAGTTTAGTAAATTGGCTTTCATTTGGCCAACTGGACAAGGATGAAAATATCTGTGGATATGTCGATATATCCGTCCATATATCCGTAAATCGAAAGGTTGGATATAGATATTAAGGATAAATGGATATCTCCAATATCTTTTATAAATACCCGTAAAACATAAAAAAAATATCATTTATTAATCTCAATATGGATATAGATACTAATAACAAGATCTATAACTTAATTTGAAAGTAAAATGAACTTAATTATTAATTTAAATAATTTTTTTTTAAAAATTGATTTACAGAATTTTTCGTGGATATTGATATTTTACCGATATATCCATGGATATATCCGTAAAATTGAACTACCGATATGGATATCGATATCGATATTTTCGCCATTGTCTATGGGTGAGTGGATCGATTTGGAGTAAGCGGAGCATTGTAGTCGCAACCATCGCAATTGTGGGCCACGCCGCCACGAGCTTGATGTTATGCGAACGACGTCGTTACAACCGAGCTTTCTGCGCCGTCGCTGAGCACGTGGTCGCCGGAGGAGGAGAAGATCATCCCAGATCTGCTTGTGGTCGTCAACGAAGATGAAGAAACGACAAGGGGCTGATTGTTGGTACAAGCATGAAGAGAGAGGTTATCCTATTTATTTATTTATTATTTTTTTTTTTCTAATTTCAAAACTCACTTAAAACTCTAGTAAAAATCTTTGGGGGTTAAAGTTAGGGTTTTCCGACTTGAAATAAAATCCAATGGTGGATTAAATTTTCAAAATTATGAATTAGGCTTAAATTTACGCTGGAGAAGATCGAATCGACCTTTTTGTGGGATTGGTCTAACTGAACAACCCTTGCTTTTGTGCTCGAAAATCTACTTAAAGTTTCACCACAAATGAACTTTCGACCTTGGGCCAAGCAGGTGGTTAGACAAAGAATACACCAATAGACTATTAGGGTCCAACTCAAGAGTGAGGTCAACTGTTATGAGTGAAATTATCAGTCAAGCCCAATAGAGAGGTAGATAGCTCAACCCAAACTCGTCAAGACGTTCAAGGATGAAACAGTCGAGCATTAGGCCAAGCCCTAGATGTGAGACATGAAACATGAGGCATGAAGCATAAGGCATGTCTAGGTGTGAGGCATGAAGTATGGCAAGAAGCATGTTTAGCATGAGGCGTCGAGCCCATGGAGTACCCACGTGGGTTGGCCAAGGCCTAGAGGTCGAGGCCACGAGTGGGCCGGTCAAGGCCCATGTGGGTCGGTTATGCGTCAGTCTGTTGTGCTTAAGTATATGTCGGTTGCCAATCTAAGTCTAGAGTTATGCTGAAGTGAGGGGCGATGATGTGAACAAGGAGCATCTATTATCATCCTTCAAGGTCCCATAACAAGATCTAAGTCAAGAAGCTTCAACAAGCTTTAGTTTCTAATGTTCAAAACTTGGTGAGCTCTAGAGATGATCTAAAGAGAGATGAAACTTTTCTACTCAATATTTTTCAAGTAGAACTTAAGGAAGGAGTTGCACTAAAACAACTCTAAGTTGATGTTATATTTTCCAGATTTAATACTTTGTCTTTATGTTATTTCATATCATGTGTTATATTTTATTAGTGGATATTATGACATTAATGCATTTTAGAGTTTATTAGTTGAATTAGTGGATGAAAGTTACAAGAGTTAGTGACTAAAATTACTCTGGTTAGTGGGGGAGTTAGTGGCTAAAATTACTCTTGTTAGTGGGGAGTTAGTGGCTAGAATTTTCAATGACTATATATACCTCTTATAGAGTCTTTGTAACAACAACAATTATCATCAATTTGAATTAAAGTGAGTTTATCCTTCAAGCTTTGGTTAAGAGCTAATTCTTCCAACTTTTGCAATTTCTTGTGTTTAGATATTGCATGCTAGAATCATTCAAGTGGTGTTGATCATATCTCTTGTGGAGTGATTCGAATCACGAGTTTAGAAACAAGTTTTCTTACTCTTGATCTTGATCGTCAAGGTAATTCGTTCTACACTTTTCCTTGGGTTGATTCCAATTGCATTTTTTGGAGTTTTCGGGTTTGAGATCTAAAGGTCTTGTTCTTCAGCAAGGTTGTTAGACCACTCGTGGAAGTTTCTTAACATTTTGGTATCAGAGCTTTAGGCTCAAGGTCGGATATATGTTTTTTTGCGTTTGTCTGATTGAATTCTGGTCACCTCCACGGGTTGGGTTGGGTGACTTGACTCTCTGTTGAACTTGATTGATAATTTCACCCACCTCCACGGGTTGGGCTGGGTGACTTGACTCTCTGTTGAACTTGATTGATAATTTCACCCATAACACATATCATTTTGGCATAGCCAAAGATGAACCAATATTTCAAATTCAAAATAGACTATTTGAACAAAAAACCGTTTCATTCATAAACCGATCAAATCATAACATTTTTTTTCCATATAAATATCACACTAATAGCCTTTCATACAACAAGTTCACAAACAAAAAAATAAAATAAATTAAGGTACTGTTTGATACTCATTTGTTTTTGAATTTTTTGTTATTTTAAATTAATTGAACTTATGAATACTACTTCTCACTTGCGTCACTTTCTTTTTTCTATCCATTCATTTATACGAGAAAGATGAATACAATTTTTTAAAAATAGAAAACGTAAAAACTAAAATGATTATCAAACGGGTCTTAAATAAATACAAACAAAAATCCACATCAACAAGCAGATACAACCAAAGCTTGAAGGATAAACTCACTTTAATTCAAATCATCGAATGAAATCATCAAATGAAAAAGTGAAGAGAGAGTTTGTTTCCAGAAATGAGAACTGAGAGAGCTAATGTAAAGAAGGCGAAGAAAGCCATGCTGATGGAAGCTGAGGTCATATCTAGAAACTTCATGATTATGGAGTTGTTATCATTTCCTCTACTTCTGTTTGTCAATGGAACTGCTGCTGATGCTGCCGATATCAACAAATATGCCAAAATCTGTGTCACCTCATCAAATTAATTAATGTATTAATGTCAATTCTTTAGACAATTAGGGATTTTTTTTTTTTTTTTTTTTTTTTTTTTTTTTTTGCGTCAAACCGAGCATAGCTCAATTGGCATAAGGTTGTACCCGTGATTAAGAGGTCATGGGTTTAATCCTCGCATAAATTAAAATACTGTTGCAAAAAAAACTTTAAAAAAAAAATTATTATAAACAAATGATAAGAAAACGTGAAAAAATTTCAAAAACCAAATGATTGCCAAGGAAATGAAATATAGGTCAAGTTTACCTGATCACCAACAAAGTCAATTATTGCAAAAACTGATTGAGGATATGTATGTTTTGCATTAACAAGTTGGATGACTTCTCGGATTCCTTGGTAAGCCGAATATACACTTGAGATTATTGCAATTGCCAACAAGTAACTGTTCCATTTCATTAGTGAAAAATGTTAAATCATTTATTATGTCAACATGAGTAAAGTTTAATTAGTTAAAGTATGTTCAAATTTTCACTCTCATATTGTCCAGGAACTAAAAATAAATAAAAAAAATTACCAAATTTTAGTGAATTTGATCATTAAATCATATGTTTAACACTTCTCTCATTTCTGGACTTGAAAATTAGCATAACATCCAACAAGTGGGTGACATTTTAAAAAGGTCAAATACGTGATCTCCTAATATCATGTTAAATCGCTACTCAACTAAAAAAAGTTTAATAAAAATGAAATGTATTCATATAATACCTATATTCTTCGTAGTCTTCAAAATTAACCCCACTCCCATGTCGATTGGAGACCATGAGAACAAAAGCAATAAACGAGAATCCAAAACTCAACCACCTCAAAATCAAAGAGCATTTCTTCAACATGTCTTTCCTCTTTTCTCTCTTTACTATTGCAGCAGCTTCGGCTCCGATTGGCATCGTGCTCATTGTTTCAACGTCGGGAACGGGAGGAATCGTCGAGAACGGCGATGCATTGTCTTTTGGATATGACATTGTTTACAAAGTTTACGAAGAGAATTAAAATGCCAAGACACAATGATATGAGTGATAGATAACAAATAATGAAGGGAGCAAACTTACAACATATATAAACTACTAATTGCGAATGACGACTTGTTTTTTTCTTTTAAAAAAAAGACCTTGGTGTTCTTTAGTCGTACAAAAGTCTTCTAAAGAAAGTCGACGTGGAAATTAAAAGTCAACAGGATAAGGAGCCACGTTGGTAAGAGCAATAATGTTGACAGCTATGCGTAATATAGTCAAAGTCAACTCAAATTCGTGGTGCCCAATCAGTTGAATCAACAAATTGTTGGGCCGGAAGTTTTCTCAATCTAGCCCTGCAATGGCCCAGCCCAATGACAATGCATTGGCCCATCTTTACCTATTTATAGTCCAACCTGGGAGGAGACGACCACAATGTAACAGCTTTTTACTGATTATTTTATCATTGTTTCTTAAAATCTTTTTTAATACTCGAGACAAGTGATTCGTTGATGATGTCATGGGACATGCATTTGAAGTTAATTTTTATCGAAATTAGTTAAATAATAATAATAATTTTATGCAAGAAAAGACACCATGTAAACTTATTTCTAAAATTTATATCGAAAAGACGAATAGAGATTAAGTTTTTTTAGAAAAAAAAAAAATAACAATAAACTAACCGTAGGGATCAATTTTAAGCTTTATTAAAACTACAGAGACTAAAATTGAACATTTAAAATTACAAAGATTAAAATGAAATCAAACTCAAACTACCGGAACCAAAATAATATTTTAACCTAATTTTTATTATAAAATATCAATGTTGTTAGGAATATTTATATAGATGTTCATATAGATAACTCATAATCTTCTTTATGGTCTTCTTTATATCTTGTAAACTCTATAAATAGTGGTCGTTGTGGTCTTTGATATGAACAATTGGATAGAGAATACATTGACTCCCTACTTTCTCCTCCGCTCTACTTTGTTCTTGTTCTATTGTTTCATAACACGTTATCAGCACGAGTCTCTACCACTTTAAGATTACGTGGAGATTGAGAATCGATTCACTGGAACATCATGAGTGAAGTTGATTATCTACCATTTTAAGATTTCGTGGAGAATGAGACTCGATTCATTGGAACATTATGATTGGAGTTGATTCATTGGAACACCGGAAACTGTTAAAGACCCAAAATTATTTTCATATTCTTTAAAGTATTTATAACTGAAGTTCAATTTATTTAGTTAGTGTGATTCAAACATATATGACAAAAATGAGAATTTTTTTTTTTTTTTGAGCTTGTGAAAAGTTAGCTCACTTGTCCTTCCATTTTAGTAATTATTTATTATTATTTATTTATTTATTTTGAGTTGAAGAATTGTGGATGACGAATCAACTTCCGACCAAGAAGATGTTTATGTCAATTACCTTTTTGCGTGAGTTATACTCATTTTAATTTATCGTTACATGTATATTTCATTTCGATATTTAAGAACATAGCACTAATAATGTGAATGAAGATTTGATTTTTTTACCATTAAAAAAGACTATTGATTTCTATAGATTAAAAGTTTGAATGTTGAATAAGCAAAATTTTACATATAACTTCTTTTATATATATATATATGTGTGGATTATTATTTTTGATAAATATATATGGAAATAAATTTGAGAGAAAACTTTAAATTTTAACATTTTATATTTTTGTTAATCTCAGACAATTTAGTTAGGGAGAACTTCTTCCTTCCTTCTTTTTTTTCCCCTATTAACAATAAAATATTTTGATCATGATATTAAATTATTAATGATAAAGGCTAAATAAAATTACATCTCACATGTTTAAAAATAAGAATATATATACTATATTAAAAAGAAAAGATTTCAAAAAAATAATTTTGGCCAAAATACTCCTTTCCATTTCAGTTAATTACATCCATTAAATTTCAGACTGGATGAATCAGGGATAAATTTATTCAAAATAAAATTCAAATAAAAAAATTTCCTCAATTGAAAATATGATGTGATCCAAAATCAAATCAACTACGATTTGAATCTAAATCCCCTTTATAAATTAGGCTAAGAAATTACACTTAAAATTTTAAATTCAGGCTTTTATTTTTTTTAATAAATCTATATTCATAAGATCTATAATATATTAAAAAGCAAAAACAAATTAAAAACGTTTTTAGACAAAATATATTATTACAAAAATATATAAAGAAATTATAAAGATGTCAATTTAGAGTAAAATAATAACTTTTTTAAAAAAAATTTTTAGATATGACAATTTCTATCACTAGTATATTTTATGGCTGATAGAAGTTTATCTCACATAGTAGTCTGATAGTCATATATGAATGAAAGCTAATGATAGTCACTGATTTTTTTATCATATTTATAAAAAAAAAATTAAATTTTGCTAAATTTAGTATTATTTTGGGCTTGTTGTTTGTGCAACCCATCTAAATATATATAATAGAAATAATAGAAATATTTTTTTTTAAAAAAAAAACCTATAATATATATATATAATTAGTCACATTAAAAAAACATAATTATAATAGAAATTGAAAAAAAAAAAAAAAACTAATATAAAAATGTTTAAAATAAATCTTCATTAATTTTAAATTCATTTTACTTCAGATTATTTAATTAAATTATTATAGGACGGACGTAGTAAAAAAAAAGTAGTTTCAATGAGATTAAAGATTGTGGATGTAAATTACAAAATTAATACATATTTTGATGATAAAATTGAGGATATCGAGTCAATGTTTATCATTTTTTAGGTAAAAATGTAATTTTTGTTGTGTTGTTTTAATTTGAGATGAAGTTGATATGTTATAATTTATAAGCTAGAGAGAAATTTAATAGATTTCATTGTACTCTCATGGTCTATTGTCATCACAACTTGTCCTAAGATCGATAAGGTAATCTAGGAAGGAGTACGACACTACGTTTCATGATTTGAAATCGATCGTGACAGCTATTATTGGAGCCGACACGTGTTTGTATAGGTAGAAAAAGTCTTAAAAATATGAAAGATTAACTCAGGACTCCGACAGTTGAGCAGAATTACAGCGGCCTTCTGAAATTTGTTTTTATTAAAATAGTTCTTTTTTTTTCTATTCTAATTAAAAGTTTAAATATTATTATTATATTTGACAACAAAAGTTATTTAAAAGTTAATTTTACTCTAATGATAAGTTAAACATAATTTAACTTGTTGCTCCCGAAAACTGGAAATAACCGTGAATTTGTTTATCCCGTGTGAAACCTTCGTGAGAGCCCTGAAAACAAGAACGACTGAAGTCGGAATAGTTAGGCCACGTTTACTCCGACGCTCAAGTCAGCAAATCTCTCAGTAAAAATGTTTTTTCCTAATCTTAATTCAGCTTATCCTTTGAAAGAACATTATACCTCGATTATATTCTTACTCATTCGTAACCGCCAATTAACTTTTCCGACTAATCATTTATCGCTCAATGATTAGTCGAGCCGTTACACTTTTCTCTCATCATGGTAATAATGATGCAGACTCGTTTCAGCCGTTTAAAGATACTAACCATGTTTGTTCTTCTTTTCAGGAAACTAGTTCTTGGCAGCCACTTTCTCGCGGTGAGATAACTCTCAGAGTTGGAACTGGAGAGGTTGTCTCAGCTGAAGCAGTGGGAGCTGTAAAGTTGTTGTATAGAGATAGTTTCATTTTACTAGAAAATGTACTCCTGGTTCCTACCTTCCAGAGGAATCTTGTATCTATATCTTGTTTGTTAGAACAGTTGTATAAAGTATCTTTTGTTCATAATGAAGCGTTCATTAGCAAAAGAGGTGTACGTATTTGTTCTGCGAAACTTGAAAACAACTTGTATGTGTTAAGACCAACCGAAGCCAAAGCTATTTTGAACACTGAAATGTTTAAAACAGCTGAGACTCAAACTAAAAGGCAGAAACTTTCTCCAAGTACTTATCTTTGGCACTTAAGACTAGGCCACATTAATCTCAATAGGATTGGGAGATTGGTTAAGAGTGGTCTGCTAAATCGTTTAGAGGACAACTCTTTACCGCCATGTGAGTCTTGTCTTGAGGGCAAGATGACCAAACGATCTTTTTCTGAAAAAGGTCATAGGTCCAAAGAACCTCTAGAAATCGTGCATTCGGATCTCTGCGGTCCTTTGAATGTCAAAGCACGAGGAGGGTATGAATATTTCATCAGTTTCATTGATGATTATTCTAGGTACGGTTATCTTTATCTAATGAATCATAAGTCCGAAGCTCTTGAAAAGTTCAAAGAGTATAAGGCAGAGGTTGAGAACACATTAGGTAAATCGATAAAAACACTCCGATCAGATCGAGGTGGAGAGTATATGGATTTAAGATTCCAGGACTATATGATAGAACATGGAATAGTATCTCAACTCTAAGCGCCAGGAACACCACAGCAGAATGGTGTGTCCGAGAGGAGAAATAGAACCTTGTTAGACATGGTTCGATCTATGATGAGTTATGCTCATTTGCCTAGTTCGTTTTGGGGATATGCAGTAGAGACTGCAGTATATATTTTGAACATGGTTCCCTCTAAGAGTGTTTCTGAAACACCTTATGAGTTATGGAGAGGGCGTAAAGGTAGTTTACGTCACTTCAGGATTTGGGGGTGTCCGGCACATGTGCTAGTACCCAATCCAAAGAAGTTGGAACATCGTTCAAAATTATGCCTATTTGTAGGTTACCCCAAGGAAACGAAAGGTGGTCTATTTTATGATCCTCATGAGAACAAGGTACTAGTATCGACTAATGCCACGTTCTTAGAGGAAGACCACATGAGAGATCATCAACCGTCGAGCAAAATTGTTTTGTCCGAATTTTCCAGGAAAGCTACAGACGGATCAACAAAGGTTGTTGATCAGGCTGGTCCTTCTCAAGAGTTGAGAAAGCCTCGACGCAGTGAGAGGGATGTGAGACAGCCCGACCGCTACATCGACTTGTCTGAAACTCAAGTCGTCATACCTGATGATGGCGTTGAGGATCCATTGACCTTTAAACAGGCAATGAATGACATAGACAAGGACCAGTGGCTTAAAGCCATGGATCTCGAAATGGAGTCTATGTACTTCAATTCGGTCTAGGATCTTGTAGACCAACCAGATAGTGAAAGACCTATCGGTTGCAAGTGGATCTACAAGAGAAAACGAGACCAAGCCGGTAAGGTGCAAACCTTTAAGGCTCGACTTGTGGCAAAAGGTTATTCCCAAAGAGAAGGGGTGGACTATGAAGAAACCTTTTCTCCTGTTGCCATGTTAAAGTCGATTAGAATACTCTTATCCATTGCTACATTTTATGATTATGAAATCTGGCAAATGGATGTCAAGACTGCCTTTCTGAATGGTAATCTTGAGGAGAGTATCTATATGGCTCAACCAGAGGGATTCATACTTCAGGGTCAAGAGCAAAAGGTTTGCAAGCTTAATCGATCCATTTATGGGTTGAAGCAAGCATCTAGATCCTGGAATATAAGGTTTGATACGGCGATCAAATCTTATGGCTTTGAACAAAATATTGACGAACCTTGTGTTTACAAGAAAGTAGTCAATACTGTTGTAGCTTTCTTAGTCTTGTACGTAGACGATATACTACTCATTGGGAATGATGTAGGGTTCCTAACTGACGTTAAGAATTGGCTAGCGACCCAATTCCAAATGAAAGATTTGGGAGAGGCTCAGTTTGTTCTAGGGATTCAGATCATAAGGGATCGTAAGAACAAAGTGCTAGCGCTGTCTCAAGCATCTTATATTGACAAGGTGTTGTCAAGATATTCGATGCAGAATTCCAAGAAAGGTTCGCTGCCTTTTAGGCATGGAATTCACTTGTCTAAGGAACAGTCTCCTAAGACACCTCAAGAGGTTGAGGATATGAGACGAATTCCCTATGCATCTGCAGTTGGTAGTCTCATGTATGCTATGTTGTGTACAAGACCCGACATCTGCTATGCAGTAGGAATTGTCAGTAGGTTCCAGTCCAATCCAGGATATGATCACTGGACAGCCGTTAAACACGTCCTCAAGTATCTTAGGAGAACGAGAGACTATGTGCTTGTGTATGGCGCGAAGGATTTGATCCTTGCAGGATACACTGACTCTGATTTTCAGACTGATATAGATTCCAGGAAATCTACATCAGGATCAGTATTCACTCTTAACGGAGGAGCAATAGTATGGAGGAGTATAAAGCAAAGTTGTATTGCTGACTCCACCATGGAAGCTGAGTATGTCGCAGCTTGCGAAGCAACGAAGGAAGCTGTATGGCTTAGGAAGTTCTTGACAGATTTGGAAGTTGTTCCAAATATGAACTTGCCAATCACCCTTTATTGTGATAACAGCGGTGCAGTGGCAAATTCTAAAGAACCTAGAAGCCATAAGCGTGGAAAGCATATTGAGCGGAAATATCATCTCATCAGGGAGATAGTGCAACGAGGAGATGTGATCGTCACACAGGTAGCCTCGGAGCACAACATTGCTGATCCGTTTACTAAGTCTCTCACGGCTAAAGTGTTTGAGAGACACCTAGAAAGTCTAGGGCTGCGAGCTGCTCAGTAGGACAGTGGGAGAAACTTTAGATATTTGATATTCTAGTTCTCTCGACCAGCATGTACTCCACTGACGTTTTAGTCCAAGTGGGAGTTTGTTGGGTTTTATGTCCTAAAACTCGTAGTTTGTAAACTGAATGAATGTATATATATTATATTTCAATAAAGTTGTTATTGAATTTTAGTGAATTGTGTTTGTATTAACCTATACCAATAACTAACACCCTTGGCGACATTGTGAGTACTTGAACTTCATGTGTGACATGAATGTGAATCAAGTTCAAGTAGACAGCCAAAAATGGTCTATAGTATAGGGATAAGGCTGGGTACCTTATCCTGGGGACACTATTGGACGCGGCTCACTTTGTATAGTACAAAACGATGTGATTCGAATCGTTTCATGTAGAGACATGTGAGTGAGGGCGTCCTGTGCAATGAGTTTGCACAAGACCGAACCAAGAAATAAAATCGCTCTTTCTTTATAACACCGTTTACTGTAAAGACCGGTTTTTTCATATGATGACTTAGGTAACTCGATCTTAATCCTGAGCTTACTATGAACTCCTGTTTATTCGACCTTATCCTTTGACTTGTACGGGTGAGAGTGGCCAGATCGCCGACTCAATAAGCCTACCATCTTGGGGATAAGATTGAATAAGTGGCTGGGGACATAGTTGTAGCAAGATTGGAGTTCACTCCTACCCGCTTTAAGGGTTAGTAGAGAGGTTGTTCCCTTAAGTGCTGACTCCAGGTCTTGAACAGTGGGCCCATCCTCTCCTGATCAGGGAGGAATCTGATTTGATGGTTGGACCACAAATCAATTGTTCATTAGAGGTGTCAGTGGTACTTAAGGAACAAAATATAATACAAGGGTTAAACGGTATAAATGACCCGTTGTGATTATGAACGACCTGTGAAGGATCGACTTACTGATGATAGTTATATCAACAGGACACAATATATCTACAGTGAGGAGAGTGCAGCCCTTGGACTTTAGTGGAGTCTCCGGGGGTTAACAAATGTTGGTTAGTTCGGTTGAAAGAGTTTTGACCGGATAATCTCGTATCGTTGGAGCTCATGATCTGTAGGTCCTTACGGTTCTCCTGGCTAGCTCGGATAAAGCCGTGAAACAATATAAGAGAAAAGAAAAGAATTTGAATCGTTCAAATTCGGGTTTGTGGAAGAAGGATAGACATATTTAAATATGATTTAAATATGAGATTGGTCTGAAAACATGAATAGGATTCATGTGCAAAAAGTCGGTTTTCGGAAAACCGGGTTTAATTATATTATTTAATTAATATTTGATATTGAATTAAATAATATTAATTAAAATATATATTTTTTTTATTAATTAAAAAGTTTAATTAATAAAATAATTATTATTATTTTTAATAATAATAATTTATAAATATATATATATATATATTTACATGTGTCTTACATGCAATGTAAGACACATGTAAATATATACAGAGTATATATTTTTGTGATTCATCAGATGAATCATCAGATTAATTAAAAAAAAAAAAAAAAAAAAAAGAAAACAAAAATTCTTTTTGAGTGCACTTCGGGGTACACTAAAAAGTGAATTGAATTTGAGAATTCAATTTTTGTTTTCTCTTCTGTCTTCTTCTTCTCCCAGCTCTCTGTTGAAAAATGGTTTTTCTTCGGTGATGCTTCTTCCCTCTTTTCTTGAATTAAAGGAGTCCCACCACTCCGTTTCTCGGCCTGAGGATAGCGGGACTACCGTGGGTGGTCCACGAACGTTTCGTGAGAAGGCTCGGTGAGCTCGTGAGGAGCTTTTGGCGGTGAAATTGGAGAATTACGAACGACAAGGGTATGTGTTCTAACTTCTCTTTTTCATCGCTTTTGCATGTTTCCGTTTTGTTTAAATTGATGAAATTAGAGTGTCCTTGATCCAAATCCGCTTCCGCTGCGTGCCAAGGGCGCTCCATCACATACTTCCATGGGTGGCATGTTATGCCTCCATGTCTCCATGGGTGGCATGCCTCCATGCCTCCATGTCTTCATGGGCGGCATGCCATGCCTCCATGTCTTCATGGGCGGCATGCCATGCCTCCATGTCTCCATGCTTCCATGGGTGGCATGCCTCCGTGGGTCGGCTAAATGGTCGACCTCCTTCTTGCATGGGTCAGCCAAATGACCGACCCCTCATGCTTTTCTTCTTATGGGTCGGCCAAATGGTCGACCCTTACCTCTAATGGGTCACCAAAAGGTGGCCTACTACATGCCTCACGGGTCGACCAAATGGTCGACCTTCTTCTTGCATGGGTCAGCCAAATGGCCGACCCTTTTCTCCTCAATAGGCCACCAAGAGGTGGGCCTTGGCTTGCCATGGGCCGCCACATGGCAGCTCTCTTCAGCTATGGCGGTCGGCCAAGTGGCCGACCCTCTTCATGCATGGGTCGGCCAAACGGTCGACCCTTGCCTTCTCAATAGGCCACCAAGAAGTGGCTCTCGATCTTTCAGCACATTCTTAATTAGTTCTTGCATGGGTCGGGCCTCTTGGACTTCGGCACGTGGTGGCATTAACGGTCATAACATAACTCAACTAGTTTTTTTTTTTTTTTTTCTTTCTTTTTAATTAATTCAACTAATTAAAATATATAGATATATATTCACTCAGTTAAATTAAACAAATAAATCACTTTAATCATTATTCTCTGAATACATCAAATAAAGTTCACTCAATCGAAAACATAATCTATTATTAAATTTATTTTTGTTTATAAAAATTTAATTTTAAACTTTAATTTAAACTAAAAAAAAATCGTATTATCTAGTAAATTGAAATCGCTTAGAGTTGGAAAACTAAATAGAAAAAAGAAAAGATATTACAATATTTTTCTACAGCGAAAGTTTCAACAAAATCTAAAAAGTTTCAATAATTTAAACCTTATTGTTTTTAGTTAGTTTTAAATTTAATTTTTTTTTTTATAACTTTAAATTTGTAAAATTGTCTGCCTTATCACAGACAACGTTGCTCACCTTACGGTTTGTGATTTTTTTTTTTTAAAGACATTTAATTAATGTGAAAAAAAGCATAAAAAAATTTGACTTTTTATCATTAATTTACATTTATATAATTGAGTTTTTTTTTTTTTTTTTTTGAAAAAGAAAAACTTCATTAGAAACCAACACCCAAACCACAACCGGCCTCATAAAGAGCCGAGGCAACCCAGCTCGGAAAATCCGAACGCCAAAAGAAATTATCTTCTCGTTTAACAGAAAAAGAAGAGCAAGGCAAACTAAAAGAGTTCTCAAGTGCAGCTCGCGCTAAACAATGAGCGGCAAAATTACAAGCTCTATTACAATGAGCAAAAGACACACGACCAACCTTAAAGGCTTCAACCGAAATACCTTCAAGGATGTTTTTGGTCTCCGTAAGGTCAAGTCCCGGGCACTTCAAAGCTTCGACAACCTCCGCCGAGTCAGACTCAACAAAAAGGTGACAGAACTCCGACAACTTGCCGCGACTGACCGATTTCAACCCGACGAGAATAGCCTCGCTTTCTAAAGCCTTGATAGGCCACTTACAATGGAAGATTTTGAACCCGACACAAATAGGAGATCCCCGGGAGTCACGAATCACCCAACCGATGGCGCCCCTGTTCCTTCCCCGGGAGTCACGAATCACCCAACCGATGGCGCCCCTGTTCCTTCCCTCCATCCAGGAGGCATCAGTGTTCAGCTTCCAACAGCCTGGCGGCGGCGGCGGCTCCCACTCGATCTGACTCACGCGGCTCTCTAATCTCGCCTTTGGATCATTCCCTCCAACAAACTCTTGGAGCTCCTCCCAATACTTGCTAATGGACCTCGTAACGACCCGGGCATCAACTAAAGGAGGAGGAGGATCTGCTCTAACTATATTGTTCCTGTAAATCCAAATGCACCAGAAGGTAATAATCACTTTGGCCAGGTCATCCTTGTTAAGATTAGCATCCATTCAATCCCACACATCACGAATCGTCCAGAAATCCCTGCAAACAGCAAAAAGGTTCCATAAGCCCGGAAGGATCTCTAACCATACCTTTTTTGCGAACTTACAACTCCAGAGAACGTGGTAGGCTGACTCGAACATTTTCCCTGCAAAAAGAGCAAACAACATTAATATCGATCCCTCTTTTTTTAATGTTAACTTTCGTGGGAATGGCGTCATTTATCAACTTCCACACACAAATTTTCGCCCTTGGTAGCCCACTACACTTCCAGAACCTAACCCAACACGGATCCTTCCCCCCAAGATTCGACGACCCCTCTCTCTTTTGATCTTGCATCCAGATTGCAAGGTGGTAAGCACTTTTGACTGAGAAGACACTCTTATATTGTCCCAACTCCATATTATCTCATCCTTTGAGTTGCTGCAACCCACAGGTAGACTCAGGATATCATCTTTGTCGAGGCGGGAGAAGTTGTTATCAATGACCTCCTCGTTACACTTGCCAAACTCATTCATCAGAAAACTCACTCTCTTACCCCGAACTTCCCTTCCCACCCACCTAGGCAGTCGACAACCCTTTCCCTCCAGCCACGGGTCTTTTTCGATCAGAATGTTTTTTTCATTCCCAACTTTCCACCTGTAGCCTTCAATAAACAGTTGTCTTCCCCACACGATACTCTTCCAAGTCAGGGAAGCATTTGCTCCAACAGCCGCACCGAGGAAGTCTCCATTTTTGAAATACCTTCCTCTTAGCGTTTTTTAGAGGAGACTCTCCGGGTTCCTTAAAATTCTCCAGCTATGCTTTGCGAGCATGGCTTGATTAAAACTGGTCAAATCTCTGAACCCCAACCCTCCAGAGCCTTTGCTCTTACACAACTTCCTCCAGTTGTACATGTTAGTTGATTGCATAAATTGAAAACATATAGAAGAAAAAAAATGTAATCTATTTAGAGTGGGTAAAAGATAATTTAAATACAATTTGGAAGTTTTAACGGAATGTAAGGCTAAATTAAAATTTGTAAAACAATTGTAATTAAATTGAAATTAATCTCAAAACATAATTTTTTTTTTTTTTTTTTTAGAGCAAAGCATAGAACTTTACCGAGAGTAAAATCACTCAAAATATACGACTAACTTAAGGAGGAAAATCCTTCAACCAAACCACATTCTGACGAAGAGTCAAAGCTAGTTTTGCTAACTCATGCACCACCTCATTCCATTCTCGTCGGATGAAACTACAACATCTCCTGAACGGATGACAAAACCGAGAGCACAAATTTGTCACCAATCACCCCAACTTCTGATAAGTCTTCAACCGTCCCTTGAAGTAAATGACAAATTCGAGAGGAGTCCATCTCTAATACTATGCATTAAGGCCTAATCATTTGATCTTTGATTTTAAGTTTTTAAAATTTAGGTTGGTTTTCTCACCATGCTTTTACAATAGTTTTCATGAACTAAAAAAAACATTTGAATTCTTAGCTAAATTCTAAAAACAAAAACTATTTTTTTTAGTTTTCAAAACTTGACTTTGATTATATTTAAAATCTTGTTTTATTTTTTAATTTTAACAAATAATTCAAATGTTCTTTAAAAAAAAGATAAAAACAATAATAATAAAGAAATGGTGAAAAAATATGCATAATTTTCAAAAACTAAAAACTAAAAAGGTTATAAGACCTAAACTTTTAGATTTGCATTTAGCAATCCGGCCAAAACTAGTTGCAATTATAGCAAATTGTAAAACCTTTTGCAATTATAGCAAAAAAAAAAAAAAATGATCCATGTAAAAAGACCAAAAAGCCCAAACATCCCAAAATCAGTAATTAAAATCCCTAAACTCAACTCCTAAACACTAAACCCTAACATGACACTTCAATGCCTAGTGAACGGCCGAACTGACGATAACCCATTTTTTAATTCTTATTTATTTATTAAGGGTAATACGAAAATAAAAAGGGGAAATTATAACCGATGTCAATTTCTATCACTAATAGTATGGTCTATCGCTGATAGTAGTCTTTTTTATAGAATTTTGTCAGTGATAATAGTCTATTTAGTGATAGAAATCTAAGTCATAAAGAGTCTATCAGTGATAGCCACCGATTTTTTGCCATATTTGCAAAAGGTTTTAAAGTTTGTTAAATTTGCAATTATTTTGGATCTCGTTGCTATTTGTGCAACCAGCGCAATAAAAAAATTATTTTAAAAATTTGTCATATTTAAAAAAAAAAAATAATAAAAAAAAAAAATAATTAAAAAGTTGCTATATCTTTAATTATTTTTTGTCTAAATTAACCTATGTTATAATTTTTCATTAAAATGGGTTCTACAAAAATTAATTAAACATGAAATTAATTAGACATTCTTTAAAATTTATGAGTTTTAGTGTGGATACAAATTGAAAATTTAAAAACCTATTAAAACGACGCATTTTTTTTTAAGATGTAAGGATGTATATTAAATATAAGACTAAAAAAATTAGGGAGTGTTTGGGATACGAACTTTGAATTGAGTTATTATAACTCAGCCGACATTTAATCCACCGACTATAATAATCAACCTCTAATTAAGTTGACTTCCATAATTACTATCATAACATCCATTATAAAAGTTCACTTCTTAACACTAAACCTATAATTTAATCCTATGTTAATAAAACTTATATCTTCTTGATATGTGTTAGAAAATTAAATCACCCACCAAAAATTATCCAATAAAAAAATTGAAAAGAGAGGAGAGAGACCGACAGAGGAGGTGGCAGAGAGGGAGGCGGAGGTGAGAGCCACGTTGAACTTTTCCGTTCTGTTTCTTGCATGGCCGCCACGTCTCCTCTTAAAATCCCCATAAATCCACAATTAGAACTCCATCACATTTTCTGATACTGAATTCTGAATTCTGATTTGCAATAATTAATAGTAATATGTCAGGAGCTCAGGGCGCGCAGCCGAAGGAGTCGTTCACGGCCACCACTTACGAATCGGTGGCCGGAGGAGAGAATCGCACCAGGACCGATCTTCGTTCACGGGAGGATGCCGGAATGATCCAGATCGATAAGCTTCAGGACAAAGTCGAAGACGCCGCCGGCAAAGGCGGCCCCGTGTTCGGTGCCGGAAAAGATGACAAAAAACAAGACCTTGGAGTTACCGGCACCGGATAGTTAACGTTGTTTTTAATAAATTTCAACTTTCAAACCCTTCTTCTATGAATAACGTTTTTTTTTATTTTTTTTGTAGTTATATAAATTATGATGTGATATTATTATATGTTGTGATTTAAATCTGAGTTTTGGTTGACTTTGTTGTTGGTTTTACGAGGATAAATCATGTGAGGATTTAAATATGCATGATATTATGTAAGCCATGAGTCTCACATTGGTTAGGGAAGAGATTGATTCATGGTATATAAGTAGGACAATTATCTTCATTGGTACGAGGCTTTTTAGGTTAAATCAAAAGTAAAACCATGAGAGTTTGCCCAAAGTAGACAATATCATGTGTCGTTTTCGTCGTTTGAAGAAGGGGAAGAGGCTGACGAATAGCCGACATGAACGAGTTCCCTAAGCATTTTTACGCTTTGGATGCGAAACTCTCGATTGATTGGGAAAACGAGCCGGGAGGGTAAAATTTCTAGTACATTCGTGGGTGGTGGTATGTGGGAGAATTTCTATACATTCGTGGTATGAAAAAACTTCAAATGACATGTGACAAAATGGTTTAAAAAAATAATATATTTAATAGTGTGGGTCTCAATTAAACAATCATTTCGTCACGTGTCATTTTTTTTTTTTTTTTTTTTGGAGTTAAAGTCAAAATTTAAAATAAATAAGTTTGATATGGGATCCATCAAATTTTCAATTTTAACAAATTTCTCGTACTTCGTTCTGCTTCCCCTCTCTCTGATTTTGATTTAAAACAACCAAATCAGAATCAAATGACTATTTTTTTTCTTTCTTCTTCCTCTCTCTTTCCTTCTCTCTTTCCTTCCCTTCCGAGTTTAAAGCAACAAAATTAAAAATCAAATGACTATTTTTTTTCTTTCTTCTTCCCTTCCCTTCCGAGTTTAAAGCAACAAAATTAAAACCAAATTACCATTTCACTTTCCTTCCTCATTTCGAGACAAATAAAATGAATATTTATTTTTAGACTAATTTTATTTTATCTTTATCTATTTACTACATCTACGAAAAAAAAGTTTAGAAAATTAAAATTTTGAGCCTTATTAAAAGTTTAGATATTAAATATAC
This sequence comes from Herpetospermum pedunculosum, assembly GCA_028017165.1. Classification (NCBI taxonomy): domain Eukaryota; kingdom Viridiplantae; phylum Streptophyta; class Magnoliopsida; order Cucurbitales; family Cucurbitaceae; genus Herpetospermum; species Herpetospermum pedunculosum. The sequence goes on from CM051525.1 coordinate 60,966,750, forward strand.
TTATTCTAAAAAAAAAAATTGATCAAATTAATTTGACCAAATTTATTATTGATTTTGTTGTATGACTTAATTTAAACGTTTAAAATTTGATCTAAGCTACAAGTATCTGTGTTACAATTTGATCAAATTTGTTATTAATTTTGTTGTGGGACTTAATTTAAATGATTAAAATTTATTTACAGTCTAGTTACAAATATCTTTTGTAATTTTTTACCGTCTAGCTATGTGTCACAATTTGTCTAGCTATGTGTCACAATTTGATCGATTGAATATTTTTTAAATAAAAAAAATTTGACGTTTATTTAAAAAAAAATTATGCAACTTTCTCTTACTTTTTCATCCAATAAATAACTTCTCCTATTTTACATCAAAAAAAAAAAAAAAAAAACTTCTCCTATTTTCTCTATCCTCATACTTACTTTCATCTGCCATCTCCTTTTTTTTTAAATTTTATCTCCCATTCTCTCTTCTTTTTTCAACCCTAAGTATTTTTTTTCTTTTTTTTGGTTAACTATTTTTTAACTTCTCAAATTTACAATACTCTAAAGAATTTCTTAGAAAAATAAAATTCAACTGACCTTAGTATTTCTTAAAATCCAACCGAGGTTAGTATTTCTCCATTTTGTTTTGGGATTTTTCTTAGAAAATAAAATTCACCGACTTTTTCTTTTACCAACCTCTCCTCCAATTTTTAGTGTAAATGTTTTGAAGAAATTGATTATTGAACTCGAAATTGAAGAATACTTGATCGCACTATATGACCGATCCAGATGAATCTAATCGTGAAATTTCTCCCTCTTTCCTTCACTTCCTCTAAAAATTCACTTGAAAATTTATGTCTATATAACACACAATTAACCCAACAAATTTTAAATAACCCCAATTGAAATTCTATGAGTTGAAGTTTGGAGCGGAAAGAAATGAAGAGAGAGAAAGTATGAGAAGTTAATTGGATAGAAAAGAAAAGTTATTGATAAATTTTACTTCATTTTAAACCAAAAAATGAAAGAGGAGTGAAAGGAAGAGAGAATTTGAATTTCTTATCTCTTCGTCCAGAACACATATTTTATTTAAGTTCGTCCATTTGAATTTGAATTTTAGTTCCATGGAGTTCATCTTTCCAGAAATTATCTTTTCAAATTTGATAATTTCTTCATCTTTCCAGAAATTATCTTTTCAAATTTGATGTGAATGAGGAATTTGAATTTTTTATCTCTTCGTCGAGAACACATATTTTATTTAAGTTGACTCTGTTAAAAATAAATAAATAGATATTATGTACCAGTTGAATTGAAAACTTTAGAGATAAAAACCCACCTTAAGGTTATATTTCAATAAAAAAAATAATAATAATAAATAAATAAATAAATAATGGGAAAATAAGAAAGTCCATTATGAAATGTTGATTGAAATTGAATCTAATCTGATGATGAGACCACCAGCAACCTAAATCCTTTAGAATAAGGCAGTTCTGAATCCCCTATTTGTGACAGTTCATAAATGTTGAAATGATTTGATAAGAGAATTTTGAAACCACCACCAAAAACCAGGGCCCTCTTCTGTCCCTGAATCAACTCATGTCCACTTCCAAATCCCCAATCATCTTTCATCTTTCTCTTTCTCTTTTCTTTTGATCCTCTCAAGATGAGCTGTTTCATTTTGATGTTATTTCCTCTTATTCTTCAACCAAACCCATGTGCAAAACCAGACATGCCACTCTTTCTCACCATTTTTAAGCTGTATAAGCTGTACTTCTCTTGCTTCAGTTTTTCTATTCCAAACTCGAAAAATGACAAAACCCATTATTCATGTGTTGTTTTTTACATCTTTATATTATAGAGATATATTGGTAGTCAACTAAGCATAGTGTTTTGTAGTGTTGTTACCCAAAAATGGTTGGATGGAACCTCTTATACTTCAACACTCAATTCAGTGTTTGTCTTAGTAAGTAATTTCAGCGTACCTTGAACGAATGTTATACTTTGCTTAATATACTATTACCTTCCATGAAAATAAGTTTTTTTTTTTTACAACATGTTGGGGTGGGAGATTGAACTAGGATCTTATGGTCACTAGGCGATACATCATGTCAGTAGAGCTATGTTCTTGTTGGCTCCATAACAATAAACTAACCACCATTACGTTCATGTAACTCATCTCACTCATTAACCGAGTAATTATTCAAACTGTTACCTCTCACACCCATCATTAGCCTTTAAGAGACACTCATTATAACTCTCTACGACCTCATCTCTTAAGAATTTGAACCACTTCTCTTATGAGGGCACCTTCAGGCTTGTAACGAAAAACAACACTTCCAAAGCGTAACGATTTGAAACAATCAATCCTTACTAGGTCGACCTCTAAACTTCCCGTAGGTCGGCCATTTGGCCGACCCACTCCTTGATCGGGCAAACCCCACCTAGGTTGGTCCTTACCACACATGGGTCGGTCAAATGGCCGACCCACTTATTGGTATGCCCGACTCACCCGGGTCGGCCCTTGTACCACACATGGGTTGACTAAATGGCCGACCCCTCTTCTCTACTCATGGGTCGGCCAAATGGTTGACCTACCTGAATCGACCCTTGTACCACACATGAGTTGGCCAAACGGTCGACCCTCTTCTCTACTCAATCAACCCACACGAGTCAGCCTTCAAGTACCTTTCATGGGTCTTAGTCGCCTACATGAGTCGGCCTTTACACGAGTTGGGCACCTTGGGCCTTAGTCCACTCTCTCTAGGTTCCCTAATCTTTACGATTCTCGATCTTAGCCCAAGATAGCTAACTATAGCTACAACAATTATTCCTCGTGCCTTATGCTTCACGCCTAGGGTTTGACCTAATACATAACTCTTTGGGCCTTGGTCGTCTGCACAGGTTTGGGTTGAACGTTATCCATTGAGCTTGATTGATAATTTCACTCCTAACATGTAGCATTAAAATTTAAAAAAAAAAAATAATAATAATAATAATAAAAAAAAAAAAATATATATATATATATATATATATATATTTTTAGTGTGAAATAGAGTTAACTTTTACCGTGTTTGGTATTGGGGTGAGAGCGTGACAAATCTATTTTAACAAAATCTTAACACTTTTTGTTGTTTGGTAAAATATATTTTTTTTTAAATTTATATATAAAATCACTTTCTAAATTCTTTGATTTTGAGAATCTCTACATTGTAGCTTTAGTTTTTAACTTCTCGATTAATCTGGCCCATTTTCTATTAAACTCCTTTTCCATGTACATTTGGATGGAAGAGTAAAAAAAAAAAAAAAAAAAAAAAAAAAAAAAAAAAGATTGGTCAAAATTGTCACTCAAAATTTGTTTTAGATACTATTTGATGTAACAATTATTCTTCCTAGTCTTTTATCATATAAATCTAAAGAAATATCAAAATATTATTTATAATTTAAACTATAAAAATGATAAATAATTAACTTATAATCATACATGAATATTAACATATAAATAATCATTCTCTCAAAAAAACATATAAATAACTAAAATAACATGTCTACCGTCAAGCCACAATAATTTTGTTTGAATTTACCAAACGCTCTTATCTTGTTTTTTTTATGTTTAAAATTGAAATTTACCAAACACTAATCAGCTTCATATGATAGCTGATTTTTCTAGAAGCACATCTGAAAGCAATTATTTTAAAAGGTATCGCAATCCCAAATGGAGCCTTAATATTATATTTCTTATCGTACCTAATCATTAAAGGGGTGTTTGGAGCACAACTTGAATTTAGGTGGACTGAGTTATTATAATTCAGTGTACGTTTGGTTCACCGACTATTATCACCTACGAGAAATTGTGTATTGACTTCAATAGTATTTACTATTCAAAACTATTATAACTATTGACTATAATAACTCACTCAGTGCTCCAAATAGTTTGTGATGAGTAATCTTTTCAAATTTCAAAGGTTTATATTTGCTTATATTCTAAAAGAAAAAAAAAAAGTAAAAAGAATGAAATCAATTTGAATGATGAATTTATTGAAACAATATTTTAAACTTAGATTCACAAATAAGGAGGAGTAATTTTCAAATCAACTCCTCAATTGATTTGACCCTATAATAGTTTTATGAAATTTTAGGCTTGTATATAATTCAATAGAATATTGAAAAGAAATGAGTAAAGAGATTGATTTTACTAAAATAGCTTCAAAGCATCTCAATATATCTTTGACATTGAGTCAAAAGTGCAGGTGACAAAATAGAGCATCATCTTTGGTTTTGTTACAAAAACACCCTACAACAATGTTCACTCAAAAAGTTAAAATATTAATGGGCTTTATCTTATTGTGATTAAAAAGAATATAAGTTTTAATTTTATTTCCTATTTTAAATTTTGAAAGGTTTATTTTAGTCTCAACTATTTTGATCAATGAACTAATTTCAAAATATGTCTTTTCAAAAAAAAAAAAAAAAAAAAAAAAAAAAAAAAAAAAAAAAAAAGACAAATATTTGAAGCTATATGTTTAGTTAAATTTTAATTAATTGAAAAAAAAAAAAACTCAATAAGAATCAAATATCCATGAATGATATAAAAAAATAAAATAATAATAATAAATAAAAAAAAAAAATAAAAAAAAAAAATTAGGGATTAAAATAAACATTTTAAAAATTCAGAGACAAAAATAACTAGAATAATTTGAAAGTTCAAGAATCAAAATGAGATTTAAACAAATATTATACTATTATCTTCTTTTACTATTTATATACCTACACACATAGACTTAAATTTGAATCGCCTTCTAATAAGAGGTTATCTTATGGTGTAAATGGTAATTTCGCCTTCTAATAAGAGGTTATCTTATGGTGTAAATGGTAATTTTCTCTCTACTTGAAGTTCTCTTTAGACATTATAAGAAATGGGATGATTCGTTAGACTTACCATTATCCACAAATTCTCGGTAATTATATTTGTTAAGGGTAAAATTAGATCAAACAAAGTACATCATAAATTTGGAATGAATGAGGCCTTGAGCGGAAGCGAGTCTGGACTCAATTGGGCTCAGAGCCGACCAACTCTTAGGTCGACCAGTCCTTAAGGGTTGATAGTCATTTGGGTCGGTCAGGCCCAAGTCCCAAACTTGGGATGCTTAACTTACAAACCAAATGGATCGTAGACCCACAACCCCTAGGCCGACCAGGTCTTGGTTGTCCGATAGTTCTCAAACACAACAAGAAATCAGTTTACCATTTTCTCTTATGAAAATATCAGTAAACCCTACGCCAACTCTATTTAAATATACACTATAAAAATCTCTCAAATGAACAAGTTCAACTAAGTTCATAATATCCAAAACTCTTACTACATATCGAAATCTTTTGATATAACTTAATATCAGAACGTGTATGGAAAGCACCATATCGATAAATATGCTATTAATTTATAGGTATTCTACTCTCAAATTTATTGTTAATCACAATGAATTGAATTCGACTCTTAGAAAATTTTGACAACTTACTCATCCAAACTTGCAAGATATATAGTGAATTTCCTTATTCCATACTTAATATTGTCATGTGGTAATATTGTAATTATCTTTTTATTTTTAAGATAAAGAATTATCTCATTTGGTGGCTAACCCTTCGCTCTCTAACTCTCATTCTCTATATAATAATGTAGGGAACCAAAAAAGAGAAGAAGAAAAATCCAAACTTGATATATATATATATATATATATTTGAAATGAAGTTGAACTTCCAAAAACAACAAAAAACAATTATTGGAGGTTATACCAAAAGGTTTGTAAGGATGTGGCAAGACAAGGGAATAATAGGGAAATCTCATTATTTTTTAAAGAAAAAGGCAAAATGTGCAATTTCCATATGGATGACATTAGCAAAGAAGTTATTTTACTATTTTATTACTAATTAGCTACTAATAGTAAATATCCAAAAGCTAGTTATTTAAGGGAGTACTAAAAGGAATTAACTTTAATTCACGAGACAATAAATTATTAGCTATATATATATATATATATATACTATCACAAGCATTGACAGCTAGCAAGACGAATATAGCTCAATTGACACAAGATTGTATCATTGACTAAGAGATCATAGGTTCAATTTTTTTAATTAACTAAGCGATAGCTAAACTTTATTTGTAGGTGTGAATTTCATATTTTAAGTTTTATATTCAATAATCCTTTAGTATTTTATTTTTAAAAATTGTATTTATTTTCTCATTATTTCTTTGCAAGAATTTTTATCTTTCTTAAAAAAAAAATATTAGAATGGTAAGTCAAATTTCAATAATAAAAAAAAAAAATGACCTAAAATAATGACAAATATAGCCAAATTTAAAATATTTTACATATGACAAAAAAAATCAGTGACTATCACTCTGCTATCACTGATATTCATTGATAAAATGATTATCACTAATAAATTACTATCGGTGAAAGTCACCGACAAAATTCTATAAAAAAAACTGAAGAGATAGACTACTATCCGCGATAGACTACTTATCAGTGATGAAAATTACCATATTTGTAATTTTTTAAAAAAAATGCTGTAATTTTAATTATTTTACTCTAAATTGATATCGGGTACAATTTTAAAAAAATAATTTTTTTTTTTAATTTTTAAAATTTAGCTTGAATTTGAAAAATACTTTGAAGAAGAGAAAAATTGAGTTAGACAAGTATTGTATTAAGTAGAGGGATATTAGGTGAAACACACCATAACACAATTACTTAAATAATTATTATTTTAAAAGATGATTGACCAAAATAATTATTTTTAAAAAGCTCGTGAACTATAATGAAATATATATCAATTTAAAGTCTATTTTATATCCATATTATTTATTCTATTTTTTTTTTTAAATTTAAATCACTTTTATGTTAAAATTTCACTCTTAATAAATTAAATTTATAAACAATAAATTTTCTTTTAATTAAATTAAAATTTTGGTCCTAAATTTTTTAAGATTTTGTTGATTTAAGTTGGTGAAATTTAAAACGTTCATTCAACTTTCAATCTAATAAAATTATATGATTAACTTTGTTAATAGTCTATGCAAAGCACTAAACCCTAATTTTCTCACACATAATCTTTAAATAATAGACAAACATGTAATATCATATAAATATTAAATTGGCATATTCAAGAGACAATTCAAGCATAATTTGGATATTAAAGTTTGATCATTTCAAATATAATTATGTATTTTAAAATTTTAAATTCAAAATTTGAATACATTCAAGAAAAAAAATCGTTTTCAAAATTTACTTCGATCACAGTAGTTCGGAAACAACTTTCAAAAAAAGAATCTAGATATAGGATATGCATATTCGCTGGATTTTTTTTTTTTTTTTTTTTTTTTTTTTTTTTTTTTTTTGAAGAGCAAAGCTCAATACAACGCTAAGCATCGACCAAATCACTCTGACAATAGGACTCAATCTCAGGAGGGAAATTCTCCATCCAAACCGCACGTTGCCGAAGACCCAAGGTCATCTGCGCTAATTTGTGCGCCACCAAGTTTCCTTCCATAAAGATGAAGTTGCAACGAACCCTAAAAGGATAGGGGAATCACGTACCCACATCTGCAATCAACATTCCCACTTCCGACAAACCCTCACCAGGTTCCTCGAACAGGCGATACACCCGATAAGAATTTGTCTCTAGCACCACCAGACTTAAACTCGCTCCCAAGCCAAAAGGTGCCCCTCGACTGCCGTTAAGCCTTCGACCAACCACACACTCCTCACATTTGGGACTCACATCACCGCTGACAGCATAACTCGACCCAAAAAATCACAAATCACACCCCTACTCCCATCATTTCGTCGGTACTCAAAGAACTCGACCTCCACGTTCACCTTATAGACACCTCGCGTGGGAGCCGACCACCTCACCTGCACCCGCCCCACTGAGTCCATAACACCCCCCCCCCCCCCCCCCTCCGATTAGCCTCCCGAAACAAAGTCAGATAATTTGAAACTCACCAAGATCAGACGATCGAGTCCCAATGTGTCGAGCTCGACGGCTATTCCACACCGCCCACCACAAAACGCTCAGCTCCTCAAACTTCTGCCAACCCACATTATCCGGCATAAACCACAAAAGGGAATCCCCAAGCCAAAATTGCAATAAAAATCTAAATTTGGTGGTCATCAACAATCTCACATGAATTTGTAAGGCCAACACATGAAGACTAGACTCTCATTTCCCACGAAGAGCACATAGATTCAGAATTCGAATTGACTGCAAAACACACCCTAGACAAACTTTTTTTTATTATTATTATTATTTATTTAGAGATTATAAACCTAATAGATGCCACCCTCGAGTCAAAATCAAACTAGTAATTTATCATATATATATTTTTTTTTTCTTTTATTTATTTATTTATTTCGATTTTGGAATTTTGTATTATTAAAAGCAAAAGCATCTTCACTTTCATGTTCTATTCCCATTCCATTCCATCAGCTTCCTATCCAAAATGGTGACCGGCTGATCCGGTTGCCCACTCCTCATCATCTCCACCGTCGACTCTCTGATTCCATTTTCTTCATCTCCTTCCTTTTTCCCACCACCAAAAAGAAGAACCAGTACCCTACCAGCTCCACCACCAACGCCGCCTCTTTCCCACTCTAATTCCTTTTAAATTCTCCCCGCCGACCATGATTTCCCATTTCTCCTCCCTCCATTTTCCATTCGCCACCGCCGGAGCTTCAGCCAGAACCCTAATCGGAGCCAACCACACCTCCTCCCGATTCTGCTCCCGCTAAACCCCTCTTCAATTCATTTCAATAATTCCCACTGCCTTATCTTCTCCAATCCTTTCGTTTTCATGTTCCCTTTATTATTCTGTACAACAACAGCTTAACGGAGATTTATGGGATCCATGTCCGGGAAGTTCGCCTCTCTGAGAAACCTTCTGGTTCGAGTGCTTCTGTTCTCTATTCTCGTGATTCTCGGTCGATTCGCCTATATTGTCACCATTGCCGGAGAATCCTGCAGCATTGGCGACTTCTGTTTCTTCTCTTTGCCGGAGAATTTCAATTTCATGATTGCCGGCGGCGGCGGCCGTGCCGGAAGTGCCGCTTTGTTCACGGACAACGCCGATCCTCGCGTAATCGGACCTCCTCGTCCGGATCTGTACTCGAGTGAAGATTGGATCAAAACCGTCCAGTTTTACTCCTCCGTTTTCCAAGATCTGATTACCGAGGGCTACTTGTCGCCGAATTCGAAATCCTTGTGCGTCGAAACCCCAGCCGGAGCCGACGTGTCGGCCTTGAAGGAGATAGGTGTTTCGGATTCGGTCGGAATTTTCAAGAAGGCGTTGAAGCCTCTCGTGATTAAGGGTGAGGCGCATCGGATTCCGTTCGAGGGTAATACCTTGGACTTCGTGTTCTCCGGCGGTGGCCGATTGGAGATTTCCAGGAGGCCGTATGATTTTGCTTCGGAGATTGCTCGGATACTCAAACCCGAAGGGTTTGCGGTGGTCCATGTGAGTGCTAAAGATACGTATAGTTTCAATTCATTTGTTGATTTATTTAATTGCTGCAAAATAGTTAAATCAAAAGATATAGATTCTGTTCTTCCATCGATGCCTTTTATTCGTGAATATGTATTGAAGAAAGAGTATAGAATTCTTGAAAATGGATTACAAAAATTGGATGGAGATTCTTACAAGAAGAATTGCTCTGTTCCTGGGTATAAACTATCTCTGGTTCGAAATGCCGAGCCTCTGATATTGGAGGAGCCATTGAAGCCATGGTTAACTTTAAAGAGAAATATACAGAACATTAAGTATTTGCCATCAATGGCTGAAATTAGCTTCAAAAATAGGTATGTTTATGTGGATGTTGGAGCTAGGAGTTATGGCTCCAGCATTGGGAGTTGGTTCAAAAAACAATATCCAAAGCAGAACAAAACCTTTGAAGTTTATGCCATTGAAGCTGATCAAACTTTTCATGAACAATATAGATCAAAGAAAGGGGTGACATTGTTGCCTTATGCTGCTTGGGTGAAGAATGAGACATTGGCATTTGAGATCAACAAAGACCCAGGTCAGGAAATGGAAGTTAAAGGCAGTAGAGGGATGGGCAGGATTCAACCGGTCCAATCTTCGGGCCATTTCGACGGGGAGGTGAATCAGATTCAAGGGTTTGACTTCGCAAACTGGTTGAAGAACACAGTATCAGAGAAGGATTTCGTGGTGTTGAAGATGGACGTGGAAGGAACCGAATTCGAATTGATTCCGAGACTCTTCGAGACAGGTGCGATTTGTTTGATAGATGAGATGTTTCTTGAATGCCATTACAATAGATGGCAGAGGTGTTGCCCTGGGGAAAGGAGTGCAAAGTATGAGAAAACATATTCTCAATGCATAGAGTTGTTTGCTTCTCTCAGACAAAGTGGAGTTCTGGTTCACCAATGGTGGTAACAAACAACAACAAACACAATACATTCTTTTGGATAACATTCTTTTGAAATTGTATCTCATTTTACATTTGTTTTTCCCCCCCACAAAAGATAGCTGTTGTTAACTTCAATATTGCCAAGAATCACATTGTTTTGGTTAAAAGATTAAGCTGCAATTGTAAAAGTTGTGCTGATTTTACACAACTCCTTGTTGATATGTCTTGAACATTCTCTGTGTCTTCTGTGAAACTGAAAATCATGTCTACTTCTGTTGTTCTGCCATGGTCTTCTCCTTCAGCTGTGGCCATGGAAATGTACCTTGATTTGAACAGGATATGTTCTGTAGAATGTACAACTGTGTCCTTTTAAGGTATAAAGTATGGCTAGATTTGTCCAATTCCAGCCAGGAATGATGATAGTGCTAGTGCTTGCCCATTTTCTATTTATTTCAAATGGGCAAATCTAGATGGAAAATTAGTTATTTGGATATTTGATTTGTGAGCTGACAACTAAACATTACAGGTAGTATTCTTAAATGACAGAGTACAAATTTCTATTATAGGTGCTGCTGGTGCTGGAGATTAGGGAGCTTTTCTTCAACTGGGGATGGAGATTTTTTTCTCAGCCTGAAAAGTATAAACAAAAAAGTTAAAAGTCTCGTTTCATAAACATTTGGTTTTTAGTTTTTGGTTTTTGAAAATTAAACTTATAAACACTACCCCACTTCTATGTTTTGTTATTTAGTTTCTACCAATGTTTTAAAAAATCAAGTCAGTTTTGAAAACTAAAAAAAAATAGTTTTTGTTTTTGTAATTTGACAAAAAAATTCAAATGTTAGTAAAGAAATTAGGAATAAACAAACCTAAATTTCAAAAACAGAAAACGAAAAACGAAATTGTTATCGAACAGAGCCTAAATTATAAATTTAGTCCTAGAACTTTCAAAAGTGTTTAATAGGAACTTTCAAATATGTTTATGAACTTTAAAAAAGCGTTAAGACTTCAATAAATTTAGAGTTCTATTAGATACAAAATTGGTTTTAGGATCTATTAGATACTTTTGAAAGTTTAAGGATGGCTAAATTTGTTTTAATTTAACCAAACAAAAATGTAGAGGTAGGTATACATGTTTTGTATTGTTATAAAATTATAAGAACCTATAACTTGAAATTGAATTATAATCTATTTATATAACATTATAGCTCTATTTTGACTACAGTTTTATTTTAAGTTGTGTATCGATCTTGCAGAGGAAGTCCTTTTTTAACACTGTTCTATTGAAATTTTCTTTAATCTAGAATTATGTCTAAATTGTGATTTGTCTCAATAAGGTGATGTTTATTAGTGATGGCTTGTCGTCTTCTAAATCGAGATTGTTGGATCATTTTTTAGGTCATTAGAAGGAACCAAGGACGAAAATATCAATATCAATATAGAGAGTTCAATTTTACGAATATATAGATGAAATATTTGGAAATCAATTTTTTTAAAAAAAATATTTAAACTAATAATTGAGTTCTTTTTACTTCCAAACTAACTTATATATCTTGTTATTAATATCTATATTAATATTGAAATTAATAGATGGCCTTTTTTATGTTTTACAGATATTTATAAAAGATATCGAAGATATCCATTAACCCATATCTATATCGAATTCCTATATTTCCATCCTTGATTGCAATGGTAAGATGATAAACATCAAACAAGAATGAAAATAACCATATCGAAATTTTAATTTTACGTCAATGGATATATAGATGAAATATCGATATCACCGGATATTTCTATTAATTCATTTAAAAAAATTAATTAAATTAATAATTAAGTTCTTTTTACTTTTAAACTCGGTTAATAAATCTCGTTATTAATATTTATATTCCTATTGAAATGAATATATGATATTTTTTTTTTTATGTTTTACATATATTTATAAAAGATATCGGAGATATTGATTAATCCATAATATCTATTTATGTCCAACAATATATTATCTATGAACCTGATATTATTATTTAAGCACCATTAATCTCAAACTTGAATAATTAAAAAAAAATAATCCATTTCATTTATAATGGTTTTTAACGAAGAGTTGACAAACAATCCATCCAATGAAAGTGGCACAAATTCACATCCACCAAAAAAACACTTTTTTGATCTAAAGCGATTCTTCATCTATCTCATTCTGTTTTGACAAACTGAGAGGGAAAAAAAAGAGAAAATTATGGGAATAAAACCTTAATTTGGTGAAGAATTATTGAAAGAAGAACAAATGTCAACAAGAAGAACCATTGTGGTAAGACACTCATCCCTTGATTTTCTAATTATAATTCTGTTTGTTGAAATTCCACAAATCTCATCCTAACAACATTTTTCAATTCCCTTTCTCTCTCTCTCCATTCTATATTAATTCCCTTCTCTCTCCTCCTCTTCTCTTCTCTTCTCTTCTCTCTGTTTCTGCTTCCCTTGGGTTCAGAATCAGAGAAAGCTCCAATCTTTCTATGCGTTAATGCATTTTCTTTGATCTTTTTTTCTGGTGGGGGTGGGTCAAATTCCTTTTTGAGATTGCCCTTGTGAAGGGAAGGGGGTCTCAGAAATGGGGGCCTGCTGTACAAAAGATTACATGTATGGAAAAGGGTATCTGACCTGCGAAAAGGATGGGAAGGATTCCAATGGTGAAGATGAAGGAGAAGAGGTTCGACGTGGAGAAGATGGAGCCACGGTTAGACTCGGTGGATCGTCTGCTTTCACATCAATGTTCTCTCAACGAGGAAGAAAAGGAATCAATCAAGATGCAATGACGAGTTGGGAGGTAATAAACAAATATGAAATCAATATTACGGATGATCTGCAAAAGGTTTCATTTTGGTATTATATGATTTCTGTCAATGTATATTCAATGAAAGAAGGTTGAATCAAAACTTACAGGATTTCTCAGGGACGAAAGATTTGGTGTTTTGTGGAGTTTTTGATGGTCATGGTCCATCTGGTCATAAGGTTGCTCGCCAAGCACGAGAAGTGCTGCCCTCGAAGCTTGCCAAGGCAATCAAGAAGCAGCTATCTCAACGTGAAGCTCCGGTTGAACCGTTGGTTTCCAAATGGGAAGCTGCGTTTGTTGAATCTTACAAAGAATGTGATCAAGAACTCAGCTGCGATTCATCTATTGATTGTTTCTGTAGTGGAACAACAGCCGTCACCATTATCAAACAGGTCATTTGATTACTTCAATAACATCCTCTGTTTCAAATTTTGTCTTCAATCTCGACCTTTTTGATCATCAGGGAGAGCATTTGGTCATTGCAAACGTGGGTGACTCCCGGGCGGTTCTCTGCACCAGAGGAGACAAACATCAATATATTCCCATTCAATTAACAGTTGACCAGAAACCAAGTATTCCATGTGGGTATTGTTTATTCTTCCATAACAATCAACTATATCTTTATCAATTTGAGACAACACAAATGATTCATTCAGAAACAGGAATGAACAATTTTGCAAAATGTTTAAGTTTTTTATTTTGAGGTCGACAACATATGGGGGATTTAAACCTCTAACCTCTTGACCAAAGTATATGCCTTAACCAATTGACCTATGGTCAAATGTTTTTTTAGTACAATAAATGTGGGGTATGAGTATTTGAACTTCCGACCTCAAAGTAATAAAAATGAATAAATAGATGTCAATTACCCTGGATATGTTGGCTCAAATGTTTTCTTTATTTGGCAAATGGTTCATTCAGAAGATGACAAAGGAATGAACAATTTTGCAAATGTTTAAGTTGTTTTTTTACTTTTTTTTTTTTTTAGTTAGACAACATATGAGATGAGAGATTCGAATCTCTAACCTCCTGTCGATGGTATATGTCTTAACCAATTTACATATGCTCAAATGTTTCCCTTGTTAAGCAAGTCATTTGGGTATCTATCAAATGTTTTTGTAGTTCAACCTAGTGTAGGAAATTTGAATCGATCACAGAAATAATGTCTTAACAATGAACTATGTTTAGTTTGGGTTGGATTGGATATCTATGAACTCAATCTATCTATCTACCCATGATCTTCATTCTTTTGTTTTCAATGTGAATCAGTCGAAGCAGAAAGAATAAAGAATAGCCAGGGCAGAATCACTGTAGACGAAGAAGAACCAGATATATACAGAGTATGGGTACCAGATGCAGATTACCCTGGCCTCGCCATGTCAAGATCCTTAGGAGATTTCTGCCTCAAGGATTACGGTGTCATCTCAACCCCTCAATTCACCTACAGAAAACTCACAAGAAAAGACGAATTCATCGTTCTAGCAACAGATGGGGTCAGTAAAAAAAAAAAAAAAACTCAAAACCCTAACAATTTCGCCATTGTTAAAATTAATGGTGCATTCATTCTTACCACAAATTTGCAGATATGGGATGTATTGACGAACAAACAAGTAATCAACATAGTTGCTACAGCAATAAACCGATCCGTGGCAGCGAAATTGGTGGTGAAAGTAGCAGTTAGAGAATGGAAGCGGCGATTTCCAGGGGCAATGATCGACGACTGTACAGTGATTTGCTTGTTCTTCAAGAGCCCACCATTGCTGATAAGATCAATGACGAGCGTGGGGCGGCGGAACATGAGAAGCCATCAAGAACTTGTTTCAAGAAGCTGTAGATCAGTGGGGATCGATAGAAAAAGAGGAGGAGAAGAAGAATCAAAGGAAGATTGGAAGGGAATACAAGGATTAAGCAGAGCGAATTCACTGACGAGAATTCCTCGATTTGCTAGAAGTTTGAGCAACAATCATAACAAAATGGCGAAGTTTCATCATGAAGTTGAAGCACGCTAAGTGTTCGATGAAAGTCCTCACAGAGCCCTGCGGATGAATGCGGCCACGCCAGAAGCTGTCTTCTATTCGTTTTTTAATCCTATTTTGTTTGTTGGTTTGTTCGTTTCAATTTTTCTGAGAGAAAAAAGAAAATGTTGCCAATATTAATAATATAACCTCTTCTTATATAATATTTAATGTTGGGTTGAAATAATGTAAATTTCAACTTTATATTATATATAATTAAGAAATAGAGTACCTACCCTCCTTTTTTTTCCTTTATTATTGCATCATAAATATAAATATAAGAGTAACTATTCTAAACTAAACCTTGTAAAAGAAGTTAGATAAGTTTTGTGTTATGTTTAAGTTGACAACTAGGGGTGGATGTCCGTAGGGTTAGGGGAGTACGTGCCCCTCAAATTATTTAGTATTTACAACTCCTTTCAAAAGGGTTGGATTGTAGGTTCTAATATTCATATTTTCTGGTTGAACTAAACATAGATGTAAATTTATCCATTTTTGTGCTCAATTTTTCATAAACTTTAAAGTAGAAAATTGATGTCACTTGTAAATTTAACATAGTTATCAATTTAGTTAAGACATTATGGAACGATATAGGATGTTTAGTATAGTTGGTAGTTAAATAGTTTGTGAGTTATAATAGTCTGTAAAAAGTAAATAAAGTGAGTGTTGTTACTTTACGGGCACTTTTGGTTCCAAGTTCTATTTGGTCCCTGAAGTTTCAAAAGATACACTTTAGTCTCCCAAATTTGCAAAATATTCTAAATAGTCTTTGACTTAACTTTAACTTAATGGAATGTTGACGGACCTGACGTGTATGGGATAATATGTCTATTTTATTTGATTATTTGGCAAAATTAATTAAAAAATATATATTAATTAGGTAGAAGTTAAATATATTTTAAACCCTCCTACTTAATTAATAGTTTATTTTTTTAATTAATTTTACAAAGTAATCAAATAAAATAGACATGTCATCCTTTCTAGTACATAGGTGGTATGGAGTTTTCATCCTATACACGAGAAACTTTCTAGTACATCGTTGGTATGGAGTTTTTCCATACCACTACCTTTGAATGAATTACACGTGGCGAAATAGTGGTTTGCCTGACCCACTCTATTAAATATATTATTTTTTTAAACTATTTCGTCACGTGTCATCCATTCAAAGGCAATGGTATGGAAAAACTTCATACCACCCATGTACTAGAAATTCTCCCCTATACACGTCAGCACGTAACGGTCTAGTCAACATTTCCTTAGGTTAAAGTTAAGTCAAGGACCATTTAGAACTACTAGTCAAGAGCACGTGCGTTGCATGTGGAAAGTTTATAATAAATATTGCATATGTATGTTCGTATTGTGTTAAGTTAACGTTGAAACTTTGGATTTGAAAAATAGTAATAGATTTGATGTGCATCGAAGTAAAAATAATTAGATAAAAAAATATAAAAAAAAGTAAGATTTGTAGGTAAAAAAAAAAAAAATCTTTATGAAAAATCATTTCTATTAATTTGTGAACTTATTTGTGTTAATTTACATTCATACTTATTGATAGATTACATTTTTGTTGTAATGATCTAAGGAGTGCCAATTATTCACATTATTAAAAATGGGTTAAAATGGTTAGAGTAAATTCTCATTTATAAAGTTGTATTATAGGAAAAATAATGAGAATTCAATTCTAAATTTTAACTCAATTGAGAGCCCACCACAAATATGTGATATATTTATTTATTTTTAATCAATAATATTTTAAATTTAATTACAATAAGAATCGTCCTGGTAAATAATTAAAGTTTTATTTTTTAAATTCTCTTTTTGCAAACTTTAAAATAAGAACAGTCATATTTTGGCAGTATACACATTGTTCTTCTCTTATTGGTGTCGTTTTCTCTTCCTTTATGAAATTCTCTCTCATTATTATTTAATAAAATTTCTAATATAAATTTAAAGTTAGAGAACCATCTATATTTTTCGTATGAAATCAGAATCATTGCTAATGTGAAATATGAACATTAGTGAAAATATATATATATATATATATATATATAATAATTAGCAATATGTCACCAAAATAATAATTAGCAAATAAATATTGAAAATTAATTGTTGAATGAAAAAATTGCCTCTACTCGTGGCCAAGATAAATCTTCTTCGGGGGCTAGCTAGTCTTCAGCTTTATCCTCCAATCTTCAATCGCGCTCCGTCCTTCCATGACTTATGGATGTCTCTCCCTCTTACTAATCTTCTCTTACTAATCTTCTCTCTCTAGGTATCTCCATCTTCTCTTCCAAACTGACATAATGAACTCAACAAAATAATCAAATCAAAATTATCAATTGCAAGAAAAAATTGAGAGAAGAACGACCGAATGAACTCAACGAAATTATCAAAACCAAAATTATCAATTGCAAGGAGAAATTGAGAGAAAAAACTCATATTTATATTAGAATATTTTATTTAGTATGGATGAGTAAGAAGATGATGAATCTTAAAATTAATTTTTTTTGCCTTTTAGTCTACATTTCTGTTTTTTTTTTTCTTTTCCCTCCCTCTTTCTTTTTCGAGAACACCTCTCTTTTTTAAAATGAATTTAAACCAAATTAATTAAGAAGATGGTGGTCCTTTAGCCTTCCTCAAAAAAAATTGTACTTTCTATCATGAACAAAATAGGTATATACTCAAAAGTAGACGGGCAAAATGGGGAGAAAAAGTTTCCTCTTTAAGCCTCTTTTAAATATAGTAAGATTTTGTAAACTTAGGAATTAAAATGTATCTTTTGAAATTTCAGGGAACAAATAGACATCAAGTTCAAACTGGAGAGACCAAAAGTGTATTTTGCACTTCTTTATGAATGAAAGTTAGACACCAATTCCTGTTGAACTGTATGTAACATGTCTTATGTGGATAAGAGTTTGAAGTTATGTGTGATGGGTTAAATTGTCAAAGTTTATAAATAATTTGAAATTTTGTGAAAAGTATCAATGAAAAATTAATAACAAACAACCAAAAAAAATGCAAAATTTAGGATCCAAAACAAAATATTTAGGAGTTTAATGATTCAACTAAAACATTTGATAGCTTAGGAACTAAAGAAAGAATAAACAGAAGTTATTTTTGTTGATGACAAAAATAGAATTTAGTTTTAGTTTTAGGTGGAGTTTTAAAAGGTATTTTAGGCTCCATTTAATGAATATTTAGTTTTTATTTTTTTATTTTTATAAATTAAGACTATAAATCATACATCTATATGTGAATTCTTACCGTGGCTTTCAATTTTGTTAAAAAAATATTACAACTCTTAGTCAAATTTAAAAAATAAAAGCAATTTTTTTAAAGATTTTTTTTTTTTTTTCCAAATTTTGACTTAAATTTTGAAAATACTTCAAAAATAGATAACACAACCAAAAAGATAGATAACCAAAGAATTCATATATGAATGTATTGTTTATAGGCTTAATTTTCAAAAACCAAAAAAAAAAAATCAAATCATCATTAAATGGGGCTTAGTTTTTTAAGTTTAAAAAAAAAAATCCTTAAACTTTTAAAAAAATTATTTTATTCTATTGTTAAAAGGAAAATAAAGGTAAGAAAAAAATAATTTAAAAAAATTCAAGGACTAAAAAATATACTGGACACAATGAAACTCTTTTAAAAGTTTAAAGAATAAATTTAAAAGTTTAGGAGTAAAATAAGATTCAAACCCCTTAATTTTAATGTTAAA
Organism: Herpetospermum pedunculosum; assembly: GCA_028017165.1. Classification (NCBI taxonomy): domain Eukaryota; kingdom Viridiplantae; phylum Streptophyta; class Magnoliopsida; order Cucurbitales; family Cucurbitaceae; genus Herpetospermum; species Herpetospermum pedunculosum. Next base: position 60,985,715 of record CM051525.1, read on the forward strand.
AATTTTCATTTAATGCCACAATTTTTTTTTTTTTTTTTTTTTGACAATATGTTGGTGTAGGGGATTAAAATGGTCATTAGGCGATACATGAGCTATACTCTTGTTGACAAATGTCATAGCTCAACTGACATAATGTATGAATTATGAGTAAGATGTCTCAAGTTCGAATCTTCTTTCCCACATATTCTAAAAAATAATAAAAAAATAATTCATATAATGGACCATCTAAATTATGTTTAATACTAAATAAATATAATAGTAACCTATGCTATGAGAATTTAAGATTTAAACTATTATACTTTTTTTATAAAAAATAATATAAAGTCTCATAAATTGAGAGATGGTACCATAATATCTAACTTGGTTTCAAAATTCAAATTATGTCTCTTCCAATGGTGACATTGCCTTTTTAAGCTAGCTCAATGGATGCATGAGTCAATTAAAAATTCAAACTTTTTAGACTAAATATTTGTCTTATATTTTGGTTCATACACTCATTTTCTTTACCCATTGGCATCTTTCATTTATTTAATAAAATAAATAAAAAAGGGAGAAACTTCTTCCAAATATTATAATAGATTTTAAATTGAGTACTTGAAATTATATATATATTTTTATTTTTTATTTATTTTGGCTTCTTGCCATTTGGTGGACTCATGAACTATTGCCCATGTCTCTTTTGTCTTATTTGTCTCTCAATGAAGGAATCTCCCTTTTGTGTTTTTTCTTTTCTTTTGCTTGTTTTGTTTTGTGTTTTTTCTTGTGTGTTTTCTTTTTAAAAAGCAGCATTCTCCATTCCAAGAAGAAATAATCCCAAATCAAAATCCATCATCATCTGACACATTCCAATAAAAAAATTAAGGATGAGTTCTAATTAGTTCTAATTAAAAAGTTTTAATTTGGATAATCTGTTTGGCTTGTTACAAAACAATTACTTATAAAAATTCAAGCTTATAAAATTAGCATATAATTAAAGCTGCACAATGCTCAAACCGACCTATCGTTTTCCCTTACGTGAAAACTAACGTTACTCATCGACTCACGAAAACCAACCGTGTTGTCAATGTGTGTTAATCGAGGAGGCATAAAAGACGACAATCGTGAACCAAAAACAACCAAGAGATGAGAGTACCAAGGTCGAGATATAGACTGCTCAACATATGAGCAACGATGAAACAAGTCGTATATATGGGCTTTATGTACAACAAATTAGAGCGTGAGAGATTTGAACTTCTGACTTCAACAAAGAAAGTACATATCAATTACTGCTTAGCTGCTCATTTAACTCTTGAATACTTTGTTTTAACATCAACCAACTTCTTGGATTCAAATGTTAAGTCCTAAACTACATATAACATAAAATCAAAAGAGGGTGTTTGGGACACCAATTTAGGGTTGGATACACTGAATTATCATAATTCAGTTCACGTTTGACCCACGTACTATTATAATCAACCGACTATAATAACTTGTTTCAAACAGCGTCTAAAGGATGTTTGGGACACCAATTTGGAATTACGTAGATTAAGTTATTATAACTCAATCTACGTTTGACTCACCGACTATTATAATCAATAAAGTAACTATAATAACTTTAATAGTATTTTTTATTCACAACTATTATAACTCACCGACTATTATAACTACAAACTATAATAAATACTTTTTAAACCCTAAAATCTCAAACACCCCCTAAAACATGACATGAATCATGATGACGACATGAGTTTAAATGAAACCATCCTTATCTTAACATTTAAGGTAGAATAGGGAACATAAAACCAAACCCATTGGCCAATTTAGGGAGACAGACATCAAAACCTGTGAAGATCATAAAAATTTGAAAACAACAACACAACACAACACGCCACTCTCTCTCTGACCACAAATCCCTTGTGATGTTGCCAAAAATCCCTTCAAAATTTCAAATCAAAGACCCATTTCTAGACGCTTTCCCTTCTGACGACTGACACTTCCAAAAGCGCTTCCCCACACCACACTCTTTTTCTCATCCCCACCGCCATTTCAACTTTTTTCATCATCACCTGCTTCTTTCAAAAACCAACCATTTCTGTACAAAAAAAAAAAGAGAAGAAATCTGCAACTACTCTGCATATGAAACTTTCCCTTTTACTTATATTAACAAACAAGTTCAGTTCAGTTTCCAGTTCACAAGCAAGCAACTAATTTAATTATAACTCATTGCATTCATTCATTCAACCTTCTCTAAAACAAAAAAACAAAACAAAACCCAATACAGATAACAACACATTACACAAACTAAACATACCCTTCTTTTTTACTTCTTTTAAACATTAGGATTATCTAGATCTTGTTCTTGTTCTTGTTCTTTTGTTGTTTTAGATGGCCGGTGATTTACGGACTATGTAACGGTAGGCGGCGACCTTTTTCCTCCGGGAGGCGGTGTTGTCGACGGAGAGCACCATTTTTCCTGCTTCTCTTGTGGTGAATGAGTTGTGAATTGCTTCTTCGTTGGCTGAGATTTTCCTTGGTTTCTCCACTGCAATTGTGTAGCTACCGTCGGCGATCGGGACGAACTCGGCGCTGTATTCTAATTCCCAACCTCCCACAACGATGTCCCATGTGATTGTGGCGCCTCCCTGTTTGAAGAAATCTAGTTAAATAACTTAAATCTCAACTTTCTGGGCTAAAATTGAAAGGGGTATTGAGTGTAAAGAAGAAGAAAAACAACCTCAATGCCTTCGATTTGAATGTTGACTTTCTCTCCTCCTTTAACGGCGAACTCCGACGCCGGTTTTGGTGGTGCATTTTGTAAGTCGCTAGGGCGATTCAGGCCGCCGTACTGCACTGGAACGTCCTCCGGTCTGATGAACCTGTAATCAAAAATTGAAACGAAACCCATCTTTTAAAAGATTGAAAGGGAGAAAATCTAAAGGGAGATTTTGATTTTGAGTGAACAGAAACTGACTTGTAAAGGGTTTCGGCGACGTTTCCTTCTTTGGCGATGACGAATTTGCTCTTGGTTCGTTGAGTCAGAAAGGGGCTAAACATGGAGTACAACATACTGAAGTACCAAGGGACATTGATGAAAATCTATAACAACAAAATTGGGGAAAATCAGAACAGAACACTTCAGATTTCGAATCACAATTCAAAAAATGCAAATGGGTTCAGAGCAAAACACTTCAGATTTCGAATCACGATTCAAAATGCAAATGGGTTCAGAGCAAAACACTTCAGATTTCGAAACACGATTAAAAAATTACAAATGGGTTCAGAACAGAACGCTTCAGATTCCGAATCACGATTCAAAAATGCAAATGGGTTCAGAACAGAACACTACAGATTCCGAATCACAATTCAAAAATTGCAAATGGGTCAGATCAGAACGCTTCAGATTTAAAATCACTATTCAAAAATGCAAATGGGTCAGAGAAATTATGAATAAGAACCCTAGAAAGTACCTTACGAGCAACCAATTCAGGGTAATTATCTTGAAACAGCGAGAGAATTTGATTGGAAGCGACACGAAGCTCTCGTTTGGGCATATCTTTAAGATCGGTGACTTGAATCAACGAATTGACCCCACCGGGCTTAAAATGGAGGAGATTAATCCCCCTTTCCAAAACCTGAACTCTCCATTTGAGAAACTTCTTAAGTTTCTCATCATCCCCAAAGATCCTCTCGTACATTTCCTTATCCTTGAAAACCCCATACGCATTATAACAAACAGGGTGTCCTTCTCTATCGTAGCCCTGCATATAAGCGACGAGTCCTTCAAGTTCCTTAAACCCCAGGTCCTCATCGACGATACCGTCGGCGCCGAAATCAGCGCGCCACTGGAGGCATTTCTGGAGCATATGAAGCGAATCGGAGACTTTGAAGTCTCGGGCACGGAGGAACTTGAGGAGGATGACGTCGGCGCGGTCATCGCCGGCGAGAAGAGGGATGGCCCACATGGAAGCGGTGGAAGTGGCATCGGCGGTGGCGGTGGCGGAGAGCTTGTCTTTGAGATCGTGGAGGGCTTTCCGCTCGGAGGATTTGAGATGGGAAATGAAATAGGTGTCTTCTTTGAAAGAAGGGGAGCGGAGAGTGGCGACGTCCATTAGAGAAGAGACGAAGCTTTTCTTGAAGGGTTTTGGAGAGGGTGGTGCTGGAGAAGGTGTGGATTCCATGGAGGTTTTAAAACCAGAGATGGGATTTTGGTCAAAAGAGAAGAGAGTGGGGTTTTGAAAATTTGTGTTGATGATGATGATGATGCTGTTTGGTTTGTTTACTGTTGGGAATTAGGAGGAAGAAGAAGAAGAAGAAGAAGAAGAGGAGGAAGTTTGAAAAGCAGGTGAAGAGAGGAAAAGGACAAAAATGAAGAACGAAGGGCGGGAGAAAAAATAAAATCACGCGCCGGTGAGAACTGTGAGATTCGTATAATAAACAAAGATAAATTCACTCTTTCTCTAGGCCTAGCTCAGCCGCGGAAGCCCACCTGTGAACTTGGACCAGTGTACTTGTACGGAAGGGGAGACTAGATTTTTTTTTTTTTTTTTATTATTGTTATTAATTAAAATATCATTCATTCAAATATTTCTTTGAAGAAACAAACATAGATTTTAAAATGAAAAATGAAAAATGAAATAATTGTTTTAAACTTTTGATTTTATGTATGATATGTGTTTGAATTTAAAAGTGTCTATTGTATAAATCTTATGTTTCAACTTTATATTTAATATGTCAATGAATTTAAATAAAAAAAAAATTACAAATGATATCGAGATGTTTTTTATTTCTTTTAATGATGGTTGGAGATTCAAACTTCTGAGTCAATAATCAAGTGAGTTATGCTCGTGCTTAAATCATGTTAAATACCTTAAAAATTGATTGTTCTACAAAATTAAGAATAGGTTAAATATCTTCAAAATGACTATTTTGATCATTTTATTATTTTTTAATCTAAAAAATAATGATATTAAAAACAAAAACGAAATGATCCATATTGTTATTGTCATTATAATTTTAGCAGAATACCGCACTCAATTAATTTCTTTAAATATTATCATGGCTTTGCGTTAAATAATTTTGATGGTGTGTAAATTTGGAGTTATTTGCATTTAAAGATTTTCATCGTGTGTAGATTTTGTGTTATAATTTTGTACATGGATTAAGACCAACCTTTAAGATAACAGCCTCTGAGGGTTCGATTCCGACTTAAAGAAGATTTTCAAAAAATTATCAAACAATTATGGGGTGGAACGGTGAGTGAGCACATCACCTAGATCCCAGAGTGGAGTTCGATCCTGCTTAGTGCATACTTTTAAAATAATTTATTAAACAACCGCGTGGTGTAACGGATAAATTTAGATCGAACAATCACTTGAGGTAGTGAGGGTGCAAGAATTTAAATGCATTATTACTTAGGCTCCGCCTAAGATAGTAAGGAAGAGCGAGAGTTCGATCTACTTGGTGCAGTGGTTGAACGCTCCGTCTAAGATAACAAAGAAGAGTGGAGGTTCGATTTAGACCACGGGTATAGGAATTTAAATACATTATTACTACTCATTAAAATGTTTTTACAAAAAAAAAATATATATATATATATATTTAAAATAAACCCAACCAAAAAATGAAAATAGAGAGTTGAAAATTAAATGTCTTAAAAATATTTCATATACTTGAATTAATGATAAAGTCACGAAATTTAAATCCCACATCTCAATTAAAAAAAAAATCTTGTATTGTAGTTATTTGAAATGTGTGAAATACTTATTTAATTTAATTAATTAAATATATATATATAGGGGTGGTTGCACAAATAGCAATCAGGCTCAAACTAATTGCAAATTTAGCAAACTTTAAAATGTTTTGCAAATATGGCAAAAAAACCTGTTTCTACTTTATTATATCACTGATAGACTTCTATCAGTGATAAACTATTATCTCTGATAGACTATTATCACTGACAAAAATCTATAAAAAGCTGAGGTGATCAGCGATAGACTTCTATCAGTCATAAGATATCAGCAATAGAAATTGCTATATCCACAAAATTTTTAAAAACATGCTATATTTACAAACAATAAGTCTTAAATTGTCATTTACTACAATTTCCCTATATATATATATGTATATATATATTTTTTTTTATATTATGAATTGATTTCAAAAAGGGCGTTTAGAGGTTAGGGGGCGATGGTGATAATAATTGAGGAGGGAAGAGAAATAGAGTGGGCTGGGCCACGGCCCACGGGTTTGAAAAGGTGTTATTTTGTGGGACCCACCACCTCCAAACAGACAAACTCTACTCTCTTTTTTTCTTCTCTTTCTTACTTTTTCTTTTTTCTTTTTTCTTTTTCTTTTTCCTTTTTTTTTAAACACAAAAAAAGAAATTTATAACATTGTGGGTCCCATTGCTTTTTCAACCTCGACTTTCGGGCTACCAAAAAAAAACATAAATCAGGAATAGGATAGGATATACAAAATATTTTGTATTTCTTTTAAAAAATTTAAAAATAATAATATCTAAATCTTGGATTTTCTTAAAAATAAAATAATTATATATAAAAAAATAAAAAAAAAATGAATGTCAGCACAACAAAGCTCAATATCAAGACATATTCTTTCAATCAGGATAGAAATTCAAATCTTTTCACATTCAAAGATTTTTATGGTTGATGTCGATGAAAATATCGGAAGTCCAAAAATTTATTTAAATTAATAAATAAATATTTTATATTTTTAAATGATTTTTTTTTTTTAAAGAAATTTTTAAATGAATTAAAATATATTTATTATAATAGTATATTTACGTTATTTTTTTATTTTATTTTTTTTAATATTTTATCGATTTTGTATGGTATGATGAAAATGTTGATTCACCTTTCGTGTCAATGTCGAACCTATAAATATGTGGAAATATCGAAAAAAATGTCGACGAAAATTTAATATCATGCTCACATCTGCATGTTGTTGTTGAATTCAAAACAAAAATATAAAAATCATCCTTTTTTTAGTACATTGGGGTGGCGGGATTCAAACCACAAACCTCTTAGTCATCTATATATCTATATGACGGAGCCATTTTTTATTTGACATAAAAAAAAAAAAAATCACCCTTTAAACTTATAAATTTGTTGCAATTAAATTCCTAATTTTTTATTTGACATAAAAAAAAAAAAATCACCCTTTAAACTTATAAATTTGTTGCAATTAAATTTCTAATTTTTTATTTGACATAAAAAAAAAAAATCACCCTTTAAACTTATAAATTTGTGCAAAATGCACTAACTACCCATTAATTATAGATATTGATATACTTAAATTTCTTTATATCAATTTGTTGTTTTCTTTAATCGAGATAACAACACCACGTGGATCTAAATTCTATTTTTTTAATAATTTTTATTATAGTTTTAAAAATTAATAAAATTAAAATAGGGTTAAATTATAATTATTTTATAGTTTAAAAGTTTGATTGTAATCATATTTATAATTCATAGGTGATTTGTATATTTAAAAACTTAATTATAAAATTGAGTAAATGTAGGAATGTATTGAGATCAAATTGAAAGGAGGAGGATGTAGTAACAACACTTATAATTGAATATTAAATATGTATATTAAGCTTACTTTTTACTACAATTTTGTTAAGAAAAAAAAGCTTTTTTTTAATTTTTTTTTTTTTAAACTCTAGTCCCAAAATGGGTTTAGTTTGTTATCTCAAACATGTGTGTGACAGAATAGTGACAAAAGGCTGATCTCTTAGTTAAATAATGATTGGCCTTTGGCTTTGTATTGTCAATTTCCCCCTTCTCGAACTTCCCAAATTATTGTATTATTTCTCCCTGCCCTTAAAAAAAGAAGGATAATAGTATGAAAATCTATTTATATTTTATTTTAGTACGATTAAAATCACTTCTACCATATTAAAAAACAGCTTAAAATATACTTTTAATTATTTCAAATCAATTTTAATAACATGAAAATTACGTTATTACATTTATTGTTATGAACTATTAAGTATTAAGGCTCCGTTTGGAATTGCGGTAACTTTTAAAATAATTGCTTCCAACTTTGTTTTTAAAAAAATCAGCTGTTGGATGAATCAAATTAGTGTTTGGTAAATTTTAGTTGTACACTTAAATAAGTTGGTTATTGTGTTTGGTAAATAAGTATTAAATTATTGTAATTTAACTATAATCACTAAAATAGACATATTATAAAAATTTGTATAAATTTTCTTAAGAAAAAAAAAGTAAAGGATTATTTTTTAAAAAATATTTGCATTTGATTTATTAATTTAAAAATTATAAAATAAGATTTGGTGGTGGGAAATAGATACTAGATATAAAATAATTTTTAATTTTGGAAAGATTTGAAAATTTGTTAAAAAAAAGTGATTGTTAGAGAATCTAAAACTACAAATAACAGCTTTTGAAAGCTGTGCAAAATGTCATGCAAAATTGATTTTAACGAATTATAAAATAATTTGTTTTAACAAACACAAAAAACGGTTAAGATTTATTTTTAATCACTTTTAACTCTTTCAAACGCAATGTCAAAAGGAGAGGGGTTTGACACAAGAAGTTGTTGGAAAAGAAATTTGGATACAAATGCCCAACTCCTTGGAGAAGGAGTTAACTTCTCTTCAACTCCTTATGCCAAACACCCCTACATCATTGTATTTCTCTACTTATTTTCTTATACATAATGGATCAATATATATACAACTTTAGGTAAACTCAATCTCCAGATATCAAATAAGATAAAAGACATAACAATAAATATATTTTTTTCTTAATAATGCATAATCTTAACATAGATATTTTTTTAAGATAGATAATTTTATAATACATTCCCTCAAGTTGGAGCATGGAGATCACAAATGTTCAACTTACAAAAATAAGGTGAGAATAAAGTATACTATTATAGGTAAAAAAAAAAACTATATAAGCCTCTGAACGAGGGTCGGTGCTGCAAACTTCAGGTCGACATTCCTCAAGACACATTTTTTTTCTTGTCTTTTGGTTTGGAGAACATTCAGTCTACAAACCAAGTTTATGGGGCCTTCAATGAGAGCGATATTTCTCTTGACCACACAAAATTTTGCGAGCCTCTGAACGTGGGTCGGTGCTGCAATCTTCAGGTCGATGTTCCCCATGACACATCTTTATTTTTCCTGTCTTTTGGATTAGAGAACCTTTTGTCTACAAACACAAGTTTATGTGGGCTTTCAATGAGAGTGACCTTGCTCTTGACCACGTATTGCAATTTTCTGCGATCCTCTAAACACATGTGGATGCTGCAATCTCCAAGTCTATGTTCCTCATAGCACATATTTTTCTTGTCTTTTGGTTTGGAGAACATTTCGTCTACAAACCCAAGTTTCTACGGGTCTTCAATGAGAGTGACGTTGCTCTTGATCATGCAATATAATTTTATGCGAGCCTCCGAACGCTGACCAGTGCTCCTCATGACAAGATTTAAAAACAAATGGCGGAAGCACCCACTGTGACCGAACTAAAATATGTTATTAGTAAAACCAAAGTCATCAAAATCATCAATAACCTAATTTGTCTCATTCGAATTGCGTTTGTCAAAGCGAGCATAGCTCATCGGGCATATGTATGTGTTGACGACCAAGAGGTTTGTGGTTCGAATCTCCTTACCCACAATGTACTCAAAAAAAAAAAAAAAAAAAAAAAAAAAAAAAAAAAAAAAAAACCCTGATGAACTCGTTTCTCCTACATTAAATGTATAAATATGATGAATATATATTTTTCTAATAATGTATGATCTTAAGATAGATATTTTTTTTTAAGATAAACAATTATCTAATATCAACTTTCAAAATGTATATTTAATATTAAAAAACATATCTATTATTTGTTACTATTTTATTGTCTCATGTTCATCTACTCAAGTCACTAATCTAAGTGGTTCTAATATAGGTTTGATATATCTAAAACTACGTTATCTATCTATTGAAGCAATTAACTAAAAAGTGATAAATGAGAACTAAAATTATTATATTTAGGTTAAAATATAAATTTGATTTGTGTATTTTGGGAACTGATCCATTTTAGTTGGTCTACTTTTAAACGTCTAAATTGAATCCTCATATTTTAAATAAAACTTTAAATTAGTCTTTGGTGTTAATTTACAATTAACTTTTCTATTTTCTAAAAATAAATTAACCTCTATCAATCTTTTCTCTACAAATTTTAGAATCTTTAGAATATTTATATTGTATTTTTTTTTAATGAAATGAAATTATTATTATTATTATTATTAATTTCAAATTGATAATAAGAACTAATGTTAAGATTTATTAAAAATACAACTAAAAAAAGATATTTAAAATTTTTTTTTTTTTTTGAGTACCAAGATATTTAAAATTAGGTAACTGAAACGAAATTAAAAGTTTCAAAGTAACAATATACATTTTAAAAATTAATTAATAAAAATAAGATTTTAATTCAACTACATTTAAAGACATTTGAGTTTTGTCTTTGAGAGTGTGAAATGGAAGAAGACTTTGAACAATGATGGGGGCCACTTTTGAGCAAAGGTTTGAACATTGGATTCTTAAAAATAAAAAAATAAAAAATAGAATATATGAAAAAAAAATGGTTTTGAAATTTGGTAGAATTGTTTGATAAATGAGAGAATATTTAGGGATCAGAAATTTAATTTAAAGCAAACTTAAATTGGCACCCTGCATTCTTTTAATGTATTTTTATATTTTGTTTATATGACCATTTAATCATTTTACCCACTTATCCTTCACCTTAGTCTCATTACATTTTTCACATTTTCAATATATTTCCATTCAAATTTAATCATTCCTCAAACATATATAAGTTTTTTTTTTATTAAATAAAACTAACATATAAAAGTCAACCAACCAAAACATAATTCAACTAACATAATATATGAATTATGAGCACGAAATCTCAAGTTTCTCTCCACATATTGTTAAAAAAAAAAGTTAAAATATAATAATGTAAAATATTATATTTTAACTCAGCTGGCATGTATGAATTATGAGCACGAAGTCAAAGCGAGCATAGCTCAGCTGACATATCTATGACTTGATGACCAAGAGGTTTGTGGTTCGAATCCCCCCACCCCCAATGTACTCAAAAAAAAAAAAAAATTATATATATATATATATATATTTTTTTTTAGATTAGGTAAGTGAGCTCATTGACGTTTACTATCTTTTGAGGTTAGAAATTCGAATTTTCATACCTCATTTATTGTAAAAAAAAATATTTTCACGTCAATTTTGTCCCTTGCTTTTATTTTTTTAATTTCATCAACTTTAATTAATTTAGAATTAATTGTGAAACTATGGAGTAAAAAAAAACTACCAAAAATTACAACAAAAATAAAATTATTCGATTGAAATCTAATTGACACTAATATACTAGATCATTAATGATTTAATTATGTTCAATTTAATTGGTTGATTATATATGAATTAAAATTGTTAAGTTTTTTTTTTCACCACTAATCTCACGGGTATAACATTTGACTACAAAAAAAACTCGTAAGAAATTAATTACTAGGTTGGCCACGAAGAATTGAACCTATTGCCTCTAAGAGGGCATTAAAGTCTAAATTTCTTCTAAAATTGTTAAGTTGATATATTAGTAGTTTTAAAATTGTTAAATTGTTAAAATTGTGGAGAAGTAACATTTTTTAAGCCAAAGTCAGCATGAGTCAGCTGACACATGTATGTGTTCATGACCAAGAGGTCTGTGGTTCGAATCCCCCACCCCTAAAATACTCAAAAAAAAAAAAAAAAAAAAAAAAAAAAAAAAAAAAAAAAAAAAAAAAAAAAACCTCTCTTAAAAGTAGTAGTTCAAATTTGATCTTCTCATATTTTTTTTTCTTCATAAAAATATTTAATTAATGCGGAGATTGAACCTGACTTTATAATTAAGGTACAACATGACAATTGAGTAACTTCGATTTGACAATTTCTTCTTAACAATGAAAAAAAAATGATGTCCATTAAATCATCAATAATTTTAAAACACTATTAAAAATGTCATATTTTTAATATCTAAAAAATAAAAATAAAATAACTCTTTAATTCATCAAACTTAGTGTTCTATATAGTTGGTATATAATTTATTTTTTTTGTACGTAGTTAATAAATAGTGTTAAATATGACCAAAAATATGACATGAAAACCACCAAAATTAATAAGTTAAATAGTAAATACAGCGATAAAATCATTATTTTTTAAAAATATATAGCAGGCAAATGATGAAAAGTATAATTTAACCTAAAAAAAAAATCATCCTTTTATTTTTTTTACTGGAGGATCTCTATAAATTGCAATCCCCATAAAAAGAAAATTAGCATCTTTAAATTAAAGTATTAACCTTTTTTTGAAAATAATTGGTAACTAGAAACGGTGATATTCAAAGTACATGGTGGTCATAATTTAAAGTTTGGTAACATGTTACATTGGTATTCAAAAAAGTTCAAATGTAAAAATCTACATTTCCAAAAAGTAATTTCACCATTAAATTATTTTCTTTTTTCTTTTTAAAAATTATAATCTTTTGCTTTTGTTGTTTGAATGCAGAGAAGTGCTTTTGACTTTGTGCACAAAACCTTACTTGATTAATTATCCACTTTAATCATAACAATTTCAAAAAGTGTTACTGTCCTAATTACTCATTATCCTCCCTAAATTGTTGCACCCCTTTTTGTTTACATGTTACATTATAAAATTCTTTTTTAGATAAAACTATTTTAATATCATTGCTCTAACTTAACATAATTTCATATATATTTTAATAGATTAGTTATTTTATGAGAAGTTTATCTAACTATAGGTTAAGTGATCCGACCTTGGTCTCTTTTTATGAGCTATAAGTCTTATTTTCTCATTTATAATATATCGTAAAAGAAAAAAAAAACTAAAAAAAGAGAATTATTTTATCATGGTTGTTGTTGTAGGAGGATTCCGATAGAATGAGGTCAACATGACATCAGTCCATGACGTCACGTGCGAGTTACACTCCAATCCCCAAAATTAGAGGTTGCCAAATTCGATTCGGACGTGACAAGGGGACGGTCGGGCGGTCACAACAATGACAGCTCCTCGACAATCATCAATTGTCGTCGCCGCAGATGTGCGGGGACCTGCCAACGTTGTCCCATGTGCTCAGTCGGACGGACGACGTTGGTCTCCTCATCATCATAAGAGGGACGGTGTATCCCAAGTGACACTTGCACCTCATATGCCAACTCATTACTATATAAAGAAGCACCATCCTTCTTTATCAAGTAAGTTGGATTCTCCGCTCCTGGACGATCTAATCTCATAAATCTACTGTTCGGCCTACCTCAACCTTCTGACTGACTTAAGCATTAGAGCGTATTGAGTCGAGTCCAACACTGATGAAAATTTTACCTATGTTTCTTCTTTGTAGGTCCGCGTTTGAGCGTTGCCGGCCGAAGATTCCGATCTAAGGGGAGGAGTCAGATTCTTTAGCCAACAATTGTTATTTTACTGTCAATATTTCTCCTATTAATATGCATCTCAACTAGCCTTAGTTTCAATACATGACAATGCCAACATATTAATGCATGTATTCAAAGTCATGTCATTCATCTTTTAAACAATTGAAAATAGTATAACAACTATGACTAAAATGATGGTGTCTATTTATAAGGTTTGTTTCAATTATACCCCAATTTTGAAAATTTTCATTTTAACATTGAAAGTTTGAAGTTTGTTTCAAAATGCTTTTATAGATTTCTGTCTTTAAATTCATAGAGGGAACCATTTTTGTTTGCTTATCAAATCTAAACAGGTACATAAAATACATGACATCTGTGAACCATACATATTGTCTTCCTCCTTTCAACCCCACACCTTACACCTCTCATTTTTAATTTTTTGGTTTATGGTTTTTTTTCCTAACCCAACTCCCAAATTTCCTTCCCTTTTGTGTTTAGATTTGTTTCATAAGTAGACACAAATTTCTCGGTCCGTGAATTTAAAAGCAAAAATCTTCAAATGGTTGTTTTGAAACAAATTTCAACTTCAAGCTAGGGTTCAAATGAAACTTTTTAAAGTTCGGAGTATAATTGAAACCAACACTATAATTCAAAAGTATTTTTTTTTTGATAATTTAACCTAAAATAAATCGAGTTTGATAAAAGACTTCCATCTCACAAGATAGCTTGAAATTAATTAGGAGAACCAACATGGCATTTGCTATATATTTGTTTGCTAATGTAAAGTTAAAAGTGTGTTAATCTCGAGAGCCACAAAAACTCAGGCTACATAAAATCAAACTTTTGAAAGCTACCTCTCAACATGACTATGGCTTTTTTTACAAATCACAAATTCTAAAATGGAATATATTAATTAAGTTACATTAAGTTGTAAGCAATGTTGATGTGTGGGGTGGAGATTTATTAACCAAATAAAAACAAAGGAAACTATGATAGATATGTTGTAAGATGAAATGCATGCCATATCCTTTTTTAAGGTTAACTTTGTCCCACCATAACCACTCACTAACACACACTCAAAAAAGGATTACAGCTCACTATGTATCATTTTCAAGAACCTTAAAAAGATAGTTGTGGTGGCATTTTAAAGTATCAAACAAACAAAACAAGATAACAAAGCAACCAAACTAATGTTGTTTCTTGCTTTTTGACAAACTGAAATAAAGGTTGATGTCCACAATTTTCTAAGAACCTAAAGTTATTGAGTACTAGAGAACGGTTTGACCATATATTAGCATGTGTCTCAACAACCACATATATATATATATGACTATATATATATATATGGGTGTCCGAGCCAACTTGTATGCACTTCGACTATTTTCGTGAAAGAACAATCTAATGTTACTACATTACAACCATATTGTTGCGGGTCACCTCAGCATGACGTCACAGTAGTCATGACATCACCCTACCATCCCTGAGAATCTAGGATCGACCCAGGAAGCTAGTCCGGTTAGAGGACCTGCAAGATCCGCCTTTGGCTCGTTTAGAGATCCCGAATAATCTCGTCATGATCAAACCCCTAACATCAGGGCGAGGAGAGTCCGTTAACACCTCCAACCCCTAATCGCGGGCGGCGGTACGACAATCCCCATAAATCTGTCCAAAATCAAGGACCGTCCATTCACCATGATGAAAAGGAGTATGGACCGACGTTGACCGTCTCATCCTTCCTATCCTATAAATATAAAAGTCTACCCTTCACTTAGAGGTACACAATTGATATGACTAAAACTCCAGTTAAGCTTAGAACTCTCTACTGATTTAAGCATCAGAGTATAGTGGGTCGAGTCTCACACCGGTGACAGTTACGTACTTTTGCTCTCTGCAGGTCGGCCTCAGACAAAACCACTCTTTTGTCTCCGAAACCCTATTAAGAAGAGTCCAAATTCTTGCATCAACACACATATATTTTTCAATTGCTTTAAATTATCTCCAAAACACATTTTTCTAATATCATTGTGATCATGACCTATTAACCCACTCTTAATAAATAATACATTTTTCTAGTTTATAGTTTAATAAAAACTTGGATATGATATTTTAAAAAAATAATAAAAAAAAAATGAAGATTTTATTTAAAACGAATTTTGAGAGAGAAAGAGTTAACTAAGAATAACATGTTTCTACCATATTCATATTTTTATAATTATATGATATAGTTCACATTGACTCAAAATCTATATGATTTTGCTTCTAAAACCTATTTTAAAAGTCGGATACCAATAAAGTTGTTAAAATAACTTATATACAATATGATTTTTTTTTCACTCTCCATTAATGTAGGATTATGTTCATATATTTCTCAAACCTCATTAGTTTATACATCACTAATGGTCGGTTTGAAATTATTTTTAGAGGGGTCAAAAGCAATTTTGGAATGATTTTAACTTAAGGTGTTTGGTAAAATTTATTATTTATTAATTTTTATAAAATCACCTTCTAATTTTTTTTTTTTGACAACACGGGTAGAGAGGATTCGTACTTGAGACCTCTTACTCATAGTTCATACATTATGTCGATTGAACTATACTCATGTTAACAAATCACCTCCTAATTTCTCTTACACTTGTTTTCCTCACTCGTATATCATTTTTATATTCCTTTGTATTTGAATTATAATGAAAACTTGATCCATTCAATTTTAATTTAAATATTAATGTAAAATTTTGAAATAATACATCTAATTTAGTCATCATAGTTAAATGACAATAATTTAGTATTAATTTACCAAATACTAATTTATTTTATACTATTGATTTTATAAAATATGTCTTAAGTCTTTTTTTACAACGATATTTTAATTAATATCAGGATTGAACTTATGACATTTTAGTTAAGGACACAATTTTATGTCAATTGAGCTATGTTCGGTTTGTCGTATATGTCTTAAACTTTGTACCTTATATAACTATTTTTTTCTCTTATAAAATGGATCATTTTTTTTTCTCTTCTTATGTTGTTAGTTACTATATTTGTAAAGGATCGTTCGTCATCATATTCTCAAAGGAAACTAATTCTAATTCTTCTATAAAAAACAACCTATCCAATGAGAAATAAGAACGAAAAATATAATTTTAAAAAATAGTTATCCAAAAATGTTTTCACTGATGATCATATTATTTTTTATTTTAAGCTAAATTACAATTTTTTGTCCCAAAAACATCTAATTAGTAATTGATCCCTAGACATTCAAAATTATAAATTTAGTCCTTCAACTTTCAATTTTTTTAAAATTTACATATCTATTTGACACAATTGAAATTTTAGGGTTCCGTTCATTAGGCATAAAATTCAAATTTATATCTAATATATCAATTAATTTTTATTTATTTTTAAAATTTTCAAAACCTATTAGATACCGTTGAAAGTTTAAAAACTAAATAGACACAAACCTCAAAGTTCAAGGAGTACACTTATAATTTAACTTTTTTTTTTAAAAAACAACTATTAGAACAACAACCCCTAGAGTCCAGGTACACACCTTTCAAAAACCAAAAACAGTGTGGATGCTATTAGTGATGAGTCGACTTTTTTGGGTGTGTTTCCTTTCAACATTGTCTGCATGATTGTAATACAATTGCGTATAATTTAGCTAAAGCTGCTGTTTTTTTGGATTCTGGATTATTGTCTTCCTCAACTGTGGAGGAAGGCGTTTTTTGAAGCTCTGATTTCCATTTGTGAGTGACCACTCAGCTCTTGTTGAGTTTGGGGTTTGTGTCGGTGCTCTTCATATTTTCCTCTTCAAAAAAAAAAAAAAATTAGAGTCCAAATTTATTATAGATTCTTAATTAAAGACAAGGGAAAGAAAGAATGATGTGAAGAAAAGGGAAGCCCTTAAAAGTGATATATATATATATATATAATAAATGTTGGAGGTGAAGCCCCTTGATTTAAGGCAAATGTGAATAAGATCCTTGAGGTTGAAGCAATTATTTGTCCAATCTAATGTGTGTGTCCAAAAAGGACATATCTGCATGCTTTTATTAATGTTTTTCCCTCTTCACCCTTTCATCCAATTTCATCACAACAGACTTCAATTTTCATGAATTTTGGTCAAACTTTTTTGAATTCTACATAGTTTGAATAAAGCTCTATTCAATTCTTACCATGTCAGTCCAATTCATGAATTATTTAATGTAATTCATATAATATAATGACCATTTTAGGTATATGGAAGAGATTAATCCATCATAAATCGCTCTCCTAGTGATTATATGAAACGTGTGATAGAATGTTGTACCGAGAAATCTCGAGAAATCTTGTTAATCTTAGAGGATGTTTTGCAAATATTTGATGTCACATGTGTTGGTGTGTGCACAAGAATAAGTTTATTAGTTGTTTGGAAATAAAGAATGTAATTTTTGGTAGGTGAGAATGAGGGATGTATGGGTAAATATAATTTGATATGAATGAAATACGAATGAATTACCTGTATTATTTTTTTTTCTTTTTTTTTTTTGGACAATAAATGGGAGAGGAGAGATTTGAACATCCGATCTCAAGAGATATAGTACATGTCAATTAAAGTGAACTATGCCTACTTTAACGAAATACTTGTATTTCAATAGCTCAAACATGCGATTAAATGAACTTCAACTAGTTAAATCATTATAATTTCGATGAAAGATAAAATGTTTGAATCCCTACCAGTGATGTCATTTTCGTCTCCATCCCAACACCCAATTTCAATATTTTTCAGTTTGAACAATTTTTCATTAAATTTTGCAGGAAATCGAGGTGGATAACGTTTATTTTTAAAAGAAATTTTTAATTAAATCATTTAATTGACCCAAAATTTGTCGGGTTGGGTCGGGCCTAAAACCGAACAGTGTCGGTTTGGGTCGGGTTTCACGAAAACCGACCCGACCCGACCTGTTTTCACCCTTAATTAAATGGTTAAATCTTCATGGAAGTCACTATTTAAAGGAGAAAATATCTCGAACCTTCCAAAAATAACAAAATAATATTTCGTTCTAGTACAAAAATAAACTAAAATGCGTAAGTCATAGTCATAGCTCATATCAAATTATTCCTATTTCCTACAAATTAGTTCAAAAGGTAAGCCTATCATAACTTAAGTCAACCATATCTCATAAAACAATAAATCCTTAAATTTATAATTTATAATTTTACCCTATCGAAAAAAAGTCATCCATCATTTTTCGAGGAGTAATTCTTGTTTTCAAGAAGTCTCCATGTCAATTACCTATGAGGTTGGTCGATCGAGCCGATATGTCCAAGTCGATTACTAGATATCGTAACGCTTCAGTCGACCACTCAATGACTACTCTCTTTGTTGAGATTAAAATATAATCAACAAAATCACATAATCTCAGCCAAATCTTCAATCAACCAGATTGAGGACAACATTTTGTGCAAATTTGCATGAGGTATATTTTCTTTACTATTTTCTATTTCCTGTAATTGTATTGTTAGTGGTGTTTACTTTTTCACCTACAAAAAGAGGTGAAATGTATTAAAATATTCATTGAGAAAATAATAGAAGAAATACATTTAAATTGAAATTCATATTCTTCTCGATTTTCAATTTGGGTATTCGAGCTCATGAAGCCCAAACATGTATTCGGTCTAAGAATATGATCCGACCCAAAAATGATGAACTCAGAGAGACATCATCTTGAAGGGCATGTACTTAGAGATCCCACATTAAAAAGATGAAGAGACTCGCTCACAATGTATGATACATGGATTACTCCTCTCCTTACCAATAATATTAAACACTCTGATACCCGTCAGTCACGTCATTACCGCGCTTACGCTAGGCATCCGAAGTTGGCACTAGGACCAACGCAGCTCGCCTTATAAATATAAAGCCCCATCCTTCCTAGAAGGTATGCAACCTATCACAACTCTACTTAAGCTCGACTTTCACAATCTTCTTGTTAATTTGAGTGTGGTTGGGTCAAAAATTTGCATCAATAGAGTCAAGTTGTATATTCAATCCCTATCTCACATTTGTTAAGCTCGATAGACAAACAATAACATCTCTATATCTCTCTACAATAATATGATACATTATCAACCATGAGTTTAATCCGTCATCTCTATATCTCTATAATAATATGATACATTGTCAACTATAAATCTAACCCGCATAATTTTACTTTTAATTTCTACTAAAAAAAAAAAAAAAGAAGATGTACAAAAATTGAAACCTTTTAATGATATATGATGAATAAAAGCTTGGATCCCCTCGTGTTTCTTCTTCCCCCCACAACTTTTGGAGGGACATCAATGGGTAGACTGTTCATCTCTCGTAATTTTTAATTTCTTTTTTTCCTTCTTTGGTTTGTTCTTAGACATTAATGATATGATTGGCAGTCAACCGACATGTCTCTCAGAACTTTGCAGAGTCGTCTTCTTCATCAGCTCTCTGAGCTTGCTTTAATGGCCTTCTGTCTTTATCACTATTTTGTTTCTTCATGTTTCTTCTCATCAGTTTGGGCTTTGTGGACTCTAGGCCCAATTCATACCGCATGTCTCAATTTTTCATAATGGAATTAATTATTATTCCCCTTATTATTTTATTTTAAGTTAGGCTCCGTTTGACATCATTTTAATCGTAGATTGATGATTTGACATTTGAATAGGCTTGTTGACACGTGACTTAATATTGAGGAAAATTTCTGATACTACGACAGTTTAAATACTTCTTCTATTTATTACATGTCACGTCAACTTTCTTTTAAAAATATTTATAAAGCGAGCATGACTCAGCGAACGGTGGTACTTCTGTAATACTAATATTTTTTTTATAATGTAACGGAAAATATAAATCACCTTGAAAAATCATGCAAAGGTGCAAATGAAAGAGGAGCAATAAAACAAAGAGTGAAAGAGCTTACTATTTCATCCTTGCCGTCATGGAGTCTAAAGAGAGAAAGTTGAGAATCATAATATTTAACTCAAAATGTGATCAATTATTTGATTTCAAATATACAACACATTAGCCACATTCTCATTGACATCTACTTTAGGTGTCACATCATCATTACGCTAATTTAACGAAAAGAACAGTCAAATGAATATTGTTTTTGAAAGTTTAAGAATTAAAATAAAATTTTAGAGATGAAATATAACATAGTGATAAAATTTTATGCACCAAAATAAGATTCAAACCAAAAAAATAATATATTTTTTCTTTTTTGGGTCTCAAACCAATTTCAATTTGTTTTTCTTTCTAAATATGAGTAAAAACAATATTGATAACAAACTTCTTCATTTGAGTGACACTTGTGCAATGAGTGAGTGAGCACATCACCGTTTAGTGCACATATTTAAAATAATTTATCAAACAATCACTGGGTGGAACGAGTAACACACCTAAATAATCCGGAGTGTAGGAATGTATAAATTTGTAGTTTAACCTATTTTATTTTTAGATTATGTTTTTTTTGCAACGATATTTTAATTAATGCGAGAATTGAACCTATGATTTTTTAGTCACGAACATTATTTTATGTTAATTGAGATATGCTCGATTTTGCATTTGATGTGTTAATGTAGTAACATAGATATTAATACTTAGAGGTAAATCCTTGTAAATATGTAACGTAGTTATACATGGCCCACCGTCTTTTTTGGGTTTAACTAGGGAGACCCATTTAAACGATTGGGCCATAAGCCCACCGTCTTTTTTGACTGGAAAGGACGGCTGAAAGGTCATTTTTTTCAACAAAAAAAAAAACATATGTAAAGGCCAAGGGGGACAACCGGCGCCGGCACAATCAATTACCGGCAACCAAATTTCC
Organism: Herpetospermum pedunculosum; assembly: GCA_028017165.1. Classification (NCBI taxonomy): domain Eukaryota; kingdom Viridiplantae; phylum Streptophyta; class Magnoliopsida; order Cucurbitales; family Cucurbitaceae; genus Herpetospermum; species Herpetospermum pedunculosum. Next base: position 61,007,014 of record CM051525.1, read on the forward strand.
TTAATAAGAATAAAATTATAATTTGTTTGGTAACATTTCTTAAAATTTATAGTACTTTCGCTTAGAGTCACTTTGGTTTAGACACTAACAAAAGTAATTTCTAAAAACTTGTTTTGATTTTTAAAATTTGACTAAAAATTCAAATATTTCTTTGAAAAAGATGAATACTATACTAAGAAAATGATAGAAAAATGATTTGACAAATACTTATTAGATACCAAATTAAAAGTTTAAGAAACTATTAAACACTTTTAAAAGTTTTGAGATCAAATAAATATAAACCCCAAAATTTATAAACTAAACTTGTAATTTTATCTAAGAAGAAAGTATAAAGACTGTTACGAGCCACCTCAGCGTGAAGTGGCGCCTGACGTCATGACGTTGACGTCACGACGGCCTCGAGCCCCAAGCTCATCAAAGCGCCAAAGAGGTGGGTGGCCGACCCTTCGGATACTCACGATCTCTGGCCACTCTCATACCGATTGTTGCCATGCCGTCAGCGCCCCTACGTTGGGTCTCGAATCCTCATGATGAGGGAAAGATAGGTCGGCCCGACCGACCCACAATCTCTCACTTATAAGATATGCTCATAAAGGTATGTCTGAGGTACGCAATTCTACGCAATCTTACTCTGTCGCTCTTATTTATGCTAAGACCTCTCATTGGAGCCTCGCAGGCCTAACCACATACCGATGCAAGTTTACCCTTTCCTTCTTCGTGCAGGTATCCTACCAGTTTGTCGGCAACCACCCGCAGCGAAGTACACAGAAGTTCAGAAAAACACAAAATCTTGCGCCAACAAATACTTTTTCCATTTACTTTCGGCCACGACAATCTCGTTTAAAAAATAATATGCATTAAACAATTATTTATAGAGACAAAATCATAACTTAATTTTTTTTCTTCTATAATATAGATACTACCTCCATTATCTGGTTGGTACATTAACATCAATATCTAATAATATTAAATAATTGTTTTTAAAAAAAAAATAATAATAAATCTAGTGTGAACGTAACAGTAAGTAGAGAATTTTCCTTAATTCCAGCAGCAGAAATGGAAAGGTGGGCCCATCCTGTCTTTAGCCGATTAATTGATTCGGATCGGCAGACCATTTCTGAAAACCGTCAATTTTTGTTTTTAAACTCATGAAAAATGTTTTTTTTTTCCTTTTATATATATATAATTGTTTTTCTGTTAATAGCAAATTCAACCTCCTCTGCGTTTTCCAACCTTTTCCTTTATAAATGCCTCATCTTCATACTTATCCAAACAAAATACATTTTAAATCTTTTTTTTTTCTTTTTTAACAAATTTGTTACGTTTGTTTTATTTAAAATACCCATTTTGATGTCTAAACTTTTATAATATTTATTTTTAAGTTTTAAAATTTCACGATGTATACTACTATATTAATATAGCATAATTGTAAGTTAGGAGCGAAAATTGAGCAAATGAATATTAGATCGAAATAATACAGACATGATCAAAATTATTAATTTTTTAAAAGTATTATTAATTTTTTTAAGTTTTATATAAATAATGCACTTTATATAAATTATTACAGAAATAGAGTAATTTTCAAAATATTTAAAAAAATAGGGTACCTATTATTACAGAAATAGAGTAATTTTCAAAGTATTTTAAAAAATAGGGTACCTAAATCGTGTATCATGGATACGAGTTTACTAAATTATATTCATGGTACACGATTTAGAGGTGTCCACCGGACACGATGTAGGTGGTCACTCGTGTAACATTGACATGCTTTTTATGTAAATCGCGTATCATGAACACAACATATGACCACCTCACTTGCTAAAAAAATTAAATACATAGAATCAAAATCGTGTACCATGTACGCGAGTTGTTTACAAAACTTCGTGTACATGGTACACGAGTTCCATCTAACGTGGCAGCATGTGCTATAAGAGTCCAACTAGCAGTTGACACGTCATAAAAAATGTGTCCATGGTACACGAGTTACGCCATAAATCGGAACACGAGTTAACCCCTACATCGTGTATCATGAACACAATTTAGGAAACTCGTGTCTATGGTACACGATTTAGGTATCCTAATTTTGTAAATACTTTGAAAGCTATCTTATTTCCGTAATAATTTATCTAAAGTATATTATTAATATAAAAAATTCGTAATCTAAACACAAATTTAAAAATAATGGATTTAATGAAAAGAATAGAATTGTATTGCATGTTTTTAGATATATGTTTGACAACCGATTAGAAATTAGATCTCAATTTAATTAATGGTTCAAAATCGATTTAATAAAATACTTATAAATCATAAAACTAATAATAATTATTTATTATTTTAAAAATTGCTACATCACTATCGTTAATTATTTAATGAATTCTGTAACTCCGAAGACTAAAATAGAACATTTTTTTAATTTTGAGATGGTTAAATTAACACAAATCACATAGATAAAAAAATAAAAATAAAATAGTCGTCCTCCTCACCGTTTGATTGCCTCTTTCTCTGAAAAAAAAAAAAAAGAAAAAAAGAAAGAAAGATAAAAAGGCGAATTTTCAAAGCTGAAGCAAAATTTGACTACAATTACAATCTTTTCATACACTATTTTTGTTCAAAAAGTATTTATTAGGACTTGTTTGATTTTTTTTTATAAAAGGGACTTGTTTGATTTATTCTTCATTTTTTTTTTCTTAAATGTCAAAAATCAACTTTTATAAATATAAAAGTACCGTATGAAAGCATTTATTGAATATAACAGAATATAAAAGAATTCATTTTGGTGTACTTTTAATTAGACTTTTTTTTTTTTCTTTCTATTTTTAAATGTCTAAATTAAGTCTCTTTCCATCAAATTTAAAATGATTCTTTACTTTGTAAATTCTGGTACTTTAAATTTATTCCATTTTATTTCAAACGTCTAATTTTAGTCTGTGTAATTCATAAGTTTAAAATTTGTCTCTAAAATTAGTTTAAAGTTAATTTAAATCTCTTTCAAAAAGAAAAAAATAATCTATATCCAACTTGGTTAAATGATAATAATTTTCATAATAATTGTTATATAAGATAATACATAAAGTAAACATATTTTCAAAATCTATAGACGAAATGGTAATAGATATTCACTTTTATTTAGAAAATTTAACTCCAAATTAATCGTGGAACCGTGGAGACTGATTTTAATTTTTATGAAAAATACAAAAAAAAACTAAAATTGAACATTTGAAGTACAAGAACTAAAGTGACGAAATTTCCACGGCGAAACTTCGAGATACTTTTCACTTCGATCATGTCATGAGAGTGAATTCCGCTGGTTTCATCGGTCATTCTGCGAACCTGACAACTATCACTTACTAGTCAATGAAAGTGGGAGAGACCAAAATGATCTTTTAACCTACAAAATATTAATCATATTTTCGAACAAACTATGTACGTACGTGTGTGTGTATATATATATATATATATATGTATGTACAGGGGCGGATCCAGACATTGATGTTTGGGGGGCCAAAAAATTAGAGTATAAAAATATTAAAAATAGATCGCCAAAAATCCATAGGTTCGAATTCACACTCCCAAGTTATGTTGACATTCAAAAAATATTATCAGGGATAAACATATGAAATAAACTTAATACCATCAAATAATTTTGCTCATCTCTATATTATTATTATTAAAAAAAAAAAAAAAAAAAAAAAAAAAAAAAAAAAAAAAAAAAAAAATTATTGAGTTCCTAAACTTTAAAAAGTTTTTAATGCATCCCTATACTTTCAATTTTGTTTCTAATGAATTCTTAGATTTTAAAAAATGTCAAATAAATACAAGGATATATTAGACTTAAACTTGAAAATTTGAGGACCAATTAAATACAAAATTGAAAGTTAAAAAATATATTGAACCCTTTTTGAAGTTAGTGATCTATTAAACACAAAGTTCAAAGATTTATTAGACATTTTTAAAAAAAAATTATTTTAAAAAAAAAACATAATATAACATGAATTTATTTACAAAAATTTATAAAAAAGAGGTTAATATAGTCTAAATTACTCTTGAAAATGTTAATAAATAAACTAATACTAAGAGTTAATAGAAAAAAAAAAATAGTTCTTAATTATTTTTAAGAATGAAATTTATATATTTTTAAATATATATAAACAAAATATTAAAAGAGAACAATAAACATACATATATGGAAGAAAATGTAAAACAAATAAATTATTGTTATGGTTGAGTTTCGAACTCAGGCACAACAAAATATAAAGCATGCCCAATAACCACTACAGCAGAATGAGATTTTGTTAATTTGGGGGGGCCAAAATGTATTTAATAACAACAGTATATATTTAAGGCATTATTTTTGCCTACGAGTATATGAAAATCAAAAATTTTGGGGGGGCCGTGGCCCCCCCTAGTCCCTTCAGAGGTCCGCCCCTGTGTATGTATATATATATATATATGTATGTATGATGATGATATGCAAAATGGTCGTGGGAGATTCATGTTTTACGACAGCTGAGTTATGTTCATGTTGACAAATTAATATCAAAATATATCAATGTTAGAAAATTGATCAACCGACGTCGATTTCGATCGGTTGAGTCAATTTTCTATTTATTTGTGTTCATCCCTAAAAATTGATACAACATGATTGGTTTAGACTTTAGAGATAAAAAAAAATATTGTTTTTCCGTTTTTTTTTTTCCATTAGAAAGCATGTGTGTTATGTAAATCGGAAATCCACACTAGTTTTTTTTTTTTTTTTTTTTTTTTTTTTTTTTTTTTTTTTTTTTTTTTTTTTTTTTTTCACGTGTTTGGCTCAATAAAAGTAATTTTAATCTCAATTTTTTTATTTTATCAAATTATATTTACTTTAAGTTCAATGCTTAAAACTTGAGTTGCAGGGTGGCCGTAAATGGAAAGGTCCACCGCATGAGTTGGCTCGACACCACCAAAGGGGTCGGCCCCTTGTGTGGGGTCGACTCAACCTTAATATTTGGAGAAACAGCTCCCGCATGAGTCGACTCAACCTCAGAGTCGATGTGGAAAGCCTTCTCCAGTCCTAACTTACTCTCTTTTCTTTTAAGTATTGCAAGGTCAAACTCGTTCCAACGATCTATCAATTTTATTTTTGTTATCATATTTCGTTAACAACAATAATTTAAATATGAAAAAAAAATTGTTTCTTTTAGATCAAAGTTTTTTTTTTTTTTTTTTTTTTCTGGAAGAGTGTTGTAATATTTTAAATTGTCTTTATGGAAAATTAGAAGGAAAAAAACTTTAATTCTTTTAAATCTTTTTTTTATTGACTAAATTTCAATCCATATTGATAGCAACTTGCAAATAATTTTGATTATGTGATGTGTTCAGAAACAAATTTAATTTGAATAAGTTCTAGTAATTATAATTTCTACAAACAACTTGGGAGTGAGAGAGCAAAACTCAATTTACATGAGAAAATATTTATTAAAAAGATCAAAGAAAAGTAGAGAGACAATGTAACTTTCATGAGAAAAAAGGATATTTAAATCATTAAATAATAAAAATCGACATTTAATTTTGAATAACTTTTTTACAAATTAAATTGTTACAAATAACTACATGAACCAAATTATTACATACTAAAGTTTCTAGATTAAAGTTGTCACAAATTTAAAAGTACATAAACTAAATTGTTGCTTCTAAAAAATATTTTGGGGGCGTTTGGGGCGCAGGGTAGGGGTGTACATAGATTGAGTTGGGTTGGATTGGCGGGTTGGTCTTTTTTTCTTTATATAATATTTTTTTTAATTAATACATATTGATTTTTTTAATTAACTTCAAAAATATCGTTAATGAATTTTTTTAATCCTTATTTTCCTTTCAAAATTATAATTAATGAAATTCGTTAATCCTTGATTTTCCTTTCAAAATCACCGAATGAATTTTTTTTAAAAAAAATATATTGAATTCATTATATATATAATTTTTTTTTTTAATATATTGAATTTGGGTTGGTTCGAGTTGAACCGAGCCAAATTTGGTGCAACCCGCGAACCAACCCGAAAATTCGGGTTTTCAAAATAGCAACCCAACCCAACCTATATTAAAAAAAAAACCAACCCAACCCGAAAAGTTGGGTTGGGTTTCGTGGGTTGCGGGTTTTTTGAACACCTAGCGCAGGATGAGTTATTATAATTGGTGGGTTATAATAATTTGTGTTTGGAGTGCAGAGTGGTATAGTCTGGGTTTAGTAAGTCTATGTTTGGGGTGCAAAGTTGTTTAGTCTGAATTAAGGAAGTCTGTGTTTGGGATACAATTTTCATTAACATGAAGTTTGAAATATGTGTTTATGATAGTTTTTTTTTTTTTTTTTTTTTTTTTTACAACTTTTTGTTGTATTGTATAGTTAAATGTATATTACATATTAATTTTTTAAAACTTAAAAGAATAAATATTATTTAGGAAATCACAAATAATCCACTACAGGAGACTTCGGCGTTGTCGGTGGAGAGATAAATTTGGGATGAAATCGAAGATAAGCAATCGTGAGGTGAGGAAGACAAAGAGAGAGAGGAAAAATCCACAAATTGAGTGAAAAAAAGAAAAGAAAACAGAGTGCTACATTTGGTTACTGTAGCAAATGAAGGTTATAATAAACCTCAAACACCCTCTCCCTCAACCTGGGTCTCAAATGTGGGATGAGTTATTTAAGCTCATCCATGTAAATAGCTCTTTAGGACCAAAGTTTTTTTAACTTAAATTTAAAATCAATATTGTAATAAGTAGAAAAGAAAAAAGATTCCAATGTGTGTGGTTGATTTAATGGTTACGAAAGTTTTCTAGGGATAAGTTCAATCTTTGATGGTCACCTATCTAAAAATTAATTTCTTAAAAGTTTTTTTTTGACAAATAAATATTGCAGGGTCTAGATGATTATTCTGTGAAATTAGTGGAGACGTGGCACATTATAATGATTAAATATGAAGAACCCTCCATGTTTGAACTTGTTTGAAATCTTGTAATGCTGTCGTGTTTATTATGAGCCCACTCTTTTGAAATCTCGTACTGATGTCTTCATTTTCAACGGACTTTTGAAATATGCGAATTGAAGCTATACATATACATTAACATTACACCAAATGTGGTTGGCCTAACAATCTAAAAACTGTCGGTGTCATGATATGGACGGCCAACCTCTACTTGCTATACTTGCCTTATATCATCTATATGGCCAAATATCAATTACAATTGATATTTAACCTTACTAACAATATTGCATCCAACCACGGATCTTGACTCTATTCGTCTACTTTTACTTACACAACTTATTTGTTAGGGACATGACTCTGATACAACTTGTTATGATCAACATAACTCTACAATTATTGTCCACTTTGGACGTAAGCTCTTGCTTTTGATTCCACCCAAAAGACCTTATACCAATTGCGATAATTATCATCACTTATATATCATGAATCTATCTCTTCCTTAACCAATGTGAGACTTTGTTAGCACTCCTAACAATTCTCCCTTCGAACAAAGTATCACTTGGAGCCTCCCTTTGAACACATTTGTTCACTCCCAACGAATCACATTGTGGGATATTTCTTGATGGCGGCGCGATCACCTATCACACCCTCTAATCTCATTCTCCCTTCGAACATGTTGGGAAAATATACGAGATATAAATAATGCAGAATAACAAACTAAATTATATCACACGTTTCCACTTCACAGGTTAGAACTAAATAAGTTATCGATCACAAAATACAATAATAAAGAGGATGGAAAAAGAGAACGACACCGAAAGTTATACTGGTTCGCCCCGATCTCGGGACTACGTCCAGTCTTCTGCAACTGGAGGTTCAACTATAATGGAGGTTGCAAGAAGCCCCCAACTCAACGCTACAAACTACCTTTCAATAATAGCCCAACAATAGTTATTAACTTCCCAAGTATCACAACCCGATAATTTAGTATCAACAACAAAGATAAACCGCCCAAACCCACTAGAGAAATTCATTGTTTTTCTCTTAGTAACTTACTGCCTTAAAAACAAGAAAAAAAAATAAATAAATAATCAAGATCCCACTTTTCTTGGTTGTTTTTTAATAATATTGCATTTTTTAAAATTTATTATAAAAAATATTGTAAGTTTGAAATTATTTATAAAAATATTCAAAGATTGTCTTTTCAAGAGACGACCTTGTTCCACATGGATTCCACATGGATAGAGGTCGTCTTTTCAAAAGACGACCTAAAGACGACCTTCATGTACTTCTTTTATTAAAAAATTATATCTTTTTACTCATATATTCAAAATTTTCAAAAAAGATATGGTTGGAAAGCTAACAGCTTCAATTTGATACGTGATTTCACTATTTTTGGAGTTGTGTATCAAAAGATAGAGACCATCGAAGTTGGACTATAGTTCTTCAAATTTTAGAACTGAAGATTGTTTTGAGGAGTGCATTAAAAAATTGACATCTTTTTACCCAGATATTAAAACATTTCGAAACAAATACGGTTAAAAAGCTAACACAGAGAGCTTCAATTTGATATCTAGTTTCACTATTTGTAGAGTTGTGTATTAAAAGATACAGATCGTCGAAGTTTAGCTACAGTTTTGAAGTTTTCATTCGTAGTGAACTTTTCATAACTTTGACGATATATATCTTTTGATACACAACTCCGAAAATAGTGAAACTAGGTATCAAATTGAAGCTCTCTATGTTAACTTTCCAACAATACCCTTTTCAAAGTTTTTTAATGGAAAAATCATTAAAGTTTTGTTTTTATAATAGCCCTAAACTTTTAAAAGTTTAAAACACACCTCCAGTCATTTAAAAAAAATCAAAATACCTTTACTGTTACATTTTGGATGAAAAACGAAAGTTTCATTAATATTTTTTATTTTTTAAAATTTTAAAAAATACTATTACTAGAAAACATTTATTCTTCTTTTCTGATTCTTACTCCACGAAAATTAAGGAGAAACTTTGATTATTTGTCATAAAATTTTCTTCTTTTTCAACACATCCATATAACTTTTGGTTGATTTTTGAATTCTTCATGTCAGTAACGTTATTTTTGTTTATAACTTTTTTACCGCTATTTCCTCACCATTCACTATTCACTATTCACTAGTTTTTTCTAAACTTAATTTAAAAAAAATATTCACTATTCACTAGTTTTTCCTAAATTTATTTTAGAAAAAATAAATTAAAACATGGTCTTAATGGTCTAACCTTCTTTATATTATATTATATTATATTATATTATATATATATCAAATTTTAAATTAATCTTTGTAAACTAAATCTAATTCAATTTTTTTTTTTTAAGTTTATTAGTATTTGAAAGAGGATAGTAATAATTTGGCCGAATAAGTTAAAAAAAAATTCAAAATTCATAACCATATAGTCCTACCCATAACAATTTAGGTTTTTTTTTTTTTTTTTTTCATGTTCTTTACAAAAGTGGCGAATCATTAATAATTAATAATTTTGTTACAAAACTATTTTTAATTGAAGTACTAAATAAACACCAACATGAGAAAACTACTTAATAAGTTGTTAATATACCCAAGGAGAACTTCCATTGCAAACCAATAATAGCAAAAACAAACGCAGTTGTCGGAGATCGAATTCGCGTGACAAGTAAAAATACTCATCACTATACTACAACAACTTTATTATAAATAATTTTTTGTTGTTGTTACATATCTCTTCACTATATTGAAGTTTAGACTAGCTAACCATATTGTTAAACTCTCTCAAATAATTTATCTTTCAACACACCACATGAACATATTGATTTAGATTTTCACGTCAAAGTGAACATAGCTGATATGTACTCTTTTTTTTTAAGTCGGAAGTTCAAATTCCACGTGGCCGGTTAACCTTATAATTGTTCGTGAACCATTTAAAATATATTTAGTCTTCAAACTTTTAAAACATATTTAATAACCTTCGGTATTCTTTTTGTAAATAGTTAATAAAATTATGACAAAAACACATATTTTGTTATTTTATAATGAATAAATATATATTTGAGTAATAACTATTTGATTTTAAAATGGACTCAAAATTTTCAACAAATGATTAATGAAAATTTATGTTATGAAATTATAGAATATTGGACACTGGAGGTGTAAAATGAAATTTAAACGTCGAGTAAATTATTCTCAAATGTTTCAACATTTCTAGCAATTTAATATCTATTATTTAAGAGTTTTAATTTAGTTTTTTTTTTTTTTTTTTTTTTTTTTTTTTTTTTTTTAATGTTGTCTGTTAAAATTAGTTGATGATATTCTTAGATATTTTTTTCTTCTCTCAATTTTTTTGAATTTTGCATATTCACTAATTATTAGGACATGTAAGTTCATAGGCTAAATTACAGAAAATACCTCTAAACTATAAATTTTTTTTGTTTCAATAATACTCCTAAACTTTAAAAGGTTAAAAATAGACATGATCTTTCAAAAATACCATTACCATTGAATTTTGGACAAAAAAAAAAATGTTAAAATTTTGTTTCAATAACATGAATCCTTTAAAAAAAATGTTCAAAAATATCTTTATAGTTAAGTTTTGGATGGAAAACATTAAAGTTTCATCCGTTCACCTTTCAATAAAATTAAAAAATGCTCTTATTGGAAATTGTTCCTACTTCTTCTTCCTCTCTGTGCGGATTCTTCCTCCATGAAAATTAATGAGAAGTTTTATTTATTTGTCATGTATTCATAGATCAAAAGGGAAACGAGCACGTAGAAATAATGTCGACCACTACATAAATATGCAAGCCAACTTTAGGTTGAGAGAAAGCGAGCAACACCTTATCTTGTATAGATTGGGCTCGCTCCGCTTGAAGAAGCGAGTCCAAATCAAAGAAAATCATTACGCACTGGCCTAACTACTTAGCGTTTTTCAGCTGGTTGTTCTGTTAGTTGTAGCGCTCCTTAAATTTTCAAGTTTAATGCTACGTTAACCATTGCTAAAGGAATCCAGAAGTTTAAAGCAAATACAAAGTCACAAATGATCTTCAAATTTTAGTGTTAATCTTGATACAAGAAAAACATCAAACTTGGAGATGGAAAGTTGTAGGTGCGTCAGCGAAAATTTCTTTTACATCCGCACAATTTGACGTCAAACTCAAGCATTTGGGTAGTTGAATCTTAAACAAATTCAAGCTAGAAATCGATTCACAAAGCAAGATGACTGCAAATTGTCCTTCAACTTTGAAGAATTGATCAAATCCCTACCTCAATCTGTTGTTTCAAATCCATTCCAACAACAATTTAGCCATGTAATATTTTTATTTTTATTATCATTATTATTATTGTCTTTGGAGGGTTAGAATGTGTTTGAGATTGCAGCAACTTTTAAAATAATTGTTGGCACATGTGCTTTTAGAAAAAATAATTGTTTTATAAAGCAAGTTAATGTGTAAATTTTAACTTTAGACTTGAATCAGTTGGTTACCGCATTTGGTAAATAAATATTAAATTAGAGCTTCAATTTGATACCTGGTTTCACTAGGAGTTGTGTATCAAAAGATAAAGACCATCGAAGTTGGACTATAGTTTTGCAAATTTTAGAACTGAAGATTCTTTTGAGGAGTGCATTCAAAAATTGATATCTTTTTACCCAGATATTCAAAAATTTCGAAAATAGTACTGTTGGAAAGTTAACACAGAGAGCTTCAATTTGATATGTAGTTTCATTATTTTTGGAGTTGTGTATCAAAAGATATATATCGTCAAAGTTATGAAAACTTTACTAAACTCAGAACTGAAGATACGACTGAAAACTTCAAAACTGTAGCTAAACTTCGACGATCTGTATCTTTTAATACACAACTCTACAAATAGTGAAACTGGATATCAAATTGAAGCTCTATGTGTTAGCTTTTCAACCGTACATTTTTTCGAAATTTTTGAATATCTGGGTAAAAAGATGTCAATTTTTTAATGCACTCTTCAAAAGAATCTTCAGTTCTGAAATTTGCAGAATTATAGTCCAACTTCGATGGTCTTTATCTTTTGATACACAACTCCAAAAAGAGTGAAACCAGGTATAAATTGAAGCTCTCTCCGTTAGCTTTTCAACCATACATTTTTTGAAAAATTTGAATATCTGGTTAAAAAGATATCATTTTTTTAATAAAAGAATTACATACCGATGAAGGCATCCATGTGGAGCAAGATCGTCTTTTCAAAAGACAACCTTCATCCATGTGGAGTTTTCAAAAGACGACCTTCATCCACGTGGAGCAAGATCGTCTTTTCAAAAGACGACATTTGCTCGCGGGTAGAGGTCGCCTCCATTTAAAACTGCAATATTTTTAAAAATAGTTTCAAACTTATAATATTTTTATAATAAATTTTAAAAAATATAATATTATTAAAAAACAGCCCATACTCGGCTACAAGTATTTTTGGAGCACAACCATGTGGCACATTGTGAGTGGATAAATACTTATATCATTTTTCTAAAAAAACATCTCTCTAATTTCCTAATGTCGTTATCTCTATTTTTTTTTGTCCATTTTCTCTCTCTCCTCTCACATTCTCCTTCGTCTGCTCTTCCCCTTTCTCTCTCGTCCTTCAACTCCTCCTTCTCTGGTGGTCATGGAAATCGAGCTCATACCTCAATAGATTAAAAAAAGTTCTCACTTTATTTTTTACGGGATGAGGACGTTAAAGGTTTCCTGATTTCAAAGAGGAACTGAGGATGTTAAAGGTTAAAAGAGGTGAAAGTTTCAACGTTTTTTTTTGGAAAGGGGAGGCTGATCGAAGTGGCAACGACGGTTTTGAAATTGGAGGAGGGAGAAAATTAGAGGTTTTGTTTGACGGGATCCCAACTGCGTGATATTTGTGATGTGTGTGGATTGTAATGGAAGTTCTAAGGTTTTGGATCAGAGTAGAAAAAGACAATGTGGGTTGATAAAAATTTCAATTTCGGACTTTCTTTTAGGGAGTAAAAAAACATATTTTTCATTTTTATTTTTAAATTTTAATTTTAGTGTTCGAAATAGATCAGTGGAAGGAATGAAAGAAAAGAAATTCAAAATCGATTTCATGGTTGCGAGGAGGAGGGTTGAAGGACGAGAGGGAGGGAAAAGACCAAATTATGGAGGATTTGTTTTTTAATAAAAAAATTCGTCCATGACACATTTTAAAGGTTGAAATAGGCGTAGGTGAAATGATGAAGAGATGAAATTCAATCCCTCTCTTGATTGATACTTACCATTTCACCTACGCCTATTTCAACCTTTAAAATGTGTCATGGACGAATTTTTTTATTAAAAAACAAATCCTCCATAATTTGGTCTTTTCCCTCCCTCTCGTCCTTCAACCCTCCTCCTCGCAACCATGAAATCGATTTTGAATTTCTTTTCTTCATGTGATCCTAGACAGGTTCGTACGTAAAAGTATGTCTAACATTGAAGGACGGCTTGCTTTGGATGCATCAACCCAAGCATGTGGTCTTGGTCTCTCCCCTGTCTCGCCAAGTCATGAGAGACATGCGAACAACATTTTTTTGAGTTAAATGTTGGATTTTTTTACCTTGTTTAAGATAATTAAAAATATAACATGTTTTTTAAAATTTTGCTGATATGACAATTTCTATCGCTGATATCTTATGGCTATAGAAGTCTATTGCTGATCACCTCAGTTTTTTATAGATTTTTTTCAGTGATAATAGTCTATCAATGACAATAGTGTATCACTGATAGAAGTCTATCAGTGATATGATAAACTCTATCGGTGATAGAAACAGATTTTTTTGCCATATTTGTCAAACATTTTAAAGTTTGTTAAATTTGCAATTAGTTTGAGCTTGATTGCTATTTGTGCAACCAGTCCTCTATATATATATATATATATATATATATATATTACTTATTTATAATTAAATAATTTATTGAGATAAAATCAACAAATTAATATAATAGAGTAAACGGTCTATTTCTTTCTTTTTAGGATAAATTGAGAAAACGGTCCATAATCATGATATTAAATTTTCATCGACATGTCGACATTTTCACATATTCATAGGTTCGATATTGACATGAGAGGTGAATCGACATTTCCATCATACCGTACAAAATCGATGAAATATTAATAAACAAAAACAAAATGTAACCTACCGTGAATATACTATTATAATAACTGTATTTTAACTCATTTAAAAGTGTAAAATATTTATTTATTAATTTAAATATTTGTTTTTAAATAAATTATTTTTAAAAACTTTTCAAAAATATATCAAAATTTTACTAAAATTTTCATCTATATTTCTATAAAATTGAGATCTCGATATTTTGGTCTAATGACTAATTTAGGTGGAAAATGGTAAATAATAATCAAAGTTAAGGGTTGGGAGTTGAAAGTGCGACTTTTACCAAAATTAAATTGAGAGGAAAAAAAAAGTGGTAAATTTGAAACCAGACTTCTCCACTAACAATTAACATGGAACTTTAACGGGCCAATTTTTTGTTTTGCCTAAATATTGTCCCCAACTTCTCTTTATTTCTGCACTAAAAAAAAATATCTATATATATATATATATATATATATATATATATATATATATATATATATATCTCCTTTTTTTTCTCTTTATTTTCAATTTTGAGATTATATGTGTTCACACGAGAATTCGAACGACGAATGGAAATCCGACACGTGCAAATGAATTTGAATTTGTATTTGATGTATTGTATTTATCAGTGCGTAGTGGATTACAATCTCTAATATTTGATCCTCTGATTCTCTCTCTTAAATGTAACGTACTCGAGGGCTTCGTAGCTTGTTCTCGAGGTTGAATCTTCAGCTCCGCGTAGCGGTGAAGTCTTCAGGTGTTTGAATTTGGAGTGACGTTCAGTCTTCAGGATTTCAAAGAGTCTTTCGTTGTTTGGGAATTCTCTCTGAGTTCTTAGGAGAAGAAATTTTCTGAACCTTAGAAATGAAAATGAACTCTCTATTTATAGAGTTTTCATGGGCCTGGATCCAATGGGCTTGGGCTTTGGGCCCAATGGGTTTGGGTTTGGATCCAATGGGTTTGGGTTTGGACCCAATGGGTTTGGGTTTGGACCCAATGGGCTTTTGGGCTTTGGGCCAAATTGTCATTTAATCTTTCTGGCCCGATTCGACTTCGAGCCCAATTGCAGTTTGGCCGACTTTGCTCGGTCAAGTCTATCTGATCCCCGGTCGTGATGGAGACACGTGGCGACCACTGATTGGCCGAAATTTCTCGGTCAACAAATGCCCCCTTTTTCGAGAGTTATGCACAAGTATGTGTGGGTGAGTCTCGGAAAAGTTGAATAGATAAATCGAAACGTAGGACATCCTAATTTCGACTCTGCTTCGACATATCAATTTTATCGAAATATGAAGTTCGATTCATAGATCAATTATTTTAATTGACGTCTCTTTCCATGTCAATCGATCAAAAATATGAATTTGGCTCGTAGTTTTGATCTTTCTTATCTGACAGAAATTTGATTTAAATTTCGGTAGAGAGATTTTTTTTTTTTTTCTACCTTAGTTTATCTTGAGATGTAGAGTAAGGACTTGTGTCTGCCCAATTGTATTTTGAATAGGGTTTGACTTTGAATTTTACTCTAATTTCGACGTGGATAAAATATACCCAAACCGCCAATTTTGATTTGAGGCTTGGATTTAGATAATTTTTGACTCTAAATCATGTCTGAAAATAAATTTTGGAATATGCCCAAAAATTTTAATTTTCTCGGTTAAAAAAAAAATGGTAAGCTTCTAAAGTTGGGCTTGAATTCGGAATAAGAGGGTTGGAATTTTTTTTTTATTTTGGCATAAATAATTGGCCAAATGCAACACTAGAATGTGAAGACAAATGAGGACCAAGAAGTTTGTTTGGTAGAGCGGAACTTGGATGGCTTTAGTTGAGTTTGGTCCTAAGTTCGAGTCTGACTTTGTACTTTATTTTTGTAATAATTTTTTTTTAACTTAAATGAAGGACATTTAAGTAATTTTACTCTTCAAACCCTAACCCATTTAGGTTTTCTAATTCATATAAATAGAATGAGATGGAATTTGAAGAGTTAGAATAAGGCTTTAGGGTTTGTTTGTAGAGGAAGGGAGAAAGTTTGCTTGGAGAGGAAGAAGAAGGAGAGCTCCAGCCGCCGCCGCCGCCACCGCGCTTCAGTCCGCCGCCGCCACCGCGCTTCAGTCCGCCGCCGCCGCGTCGCTCCGCCTGGATCGTCGCGCTCCAGCTGCACCGCCGCCCGCAGCTCCGCCCGAACCGCCGTGCTTCAGCCGCATCTGCAGCTCCGTTCCGCCAGCCGCCGTCGTCTCCAGAACAGCAGCCAGCCGCAACCGTCGCACGTCCTCGCCGCAGCGCCGCACGTCTCTGCCCCGTGCTTCAGGCGTCGCCGCCGCGCCTCAGCCCATCTCGCGCCCTGCGCTCCGGATCTGTACCGCCGGCCGTCTTCGGATCCTCTTCCGCGCGAACCGCCGCATCCGTCAGCCCATCGCGCAGCACCGCCGCAGCACCGCCGCCCCCGCGCAGCACCTCGCGACCCACGCCGCCGTCTTCATCGCACGCCGTAGGTGAGTTTCTTCTTTTCTTTTTTTTTTATTATTATTTTTTTTTTGTTTTTTTTTTGTTTTGTTATTTATTATTATTTAGTTTAGTATTTTTTTTTATGTTTTATTCTAACTTTATATGTATATATATTTTTTTTATATACAGGTGCCAATTTGCAAAAATTCCACGGTGTTCTTCGTGCCAACATTAATTTGGTAAATAAAATCTTTTAATATTATTTGATTTATGTATGTTTGTATGTAAATGTAATTTATTGTATGTAAATGTGGACTGTAATTTAATGTATGTAATTTATATTTATATATGTAATTTAATTTATTGTATGTAATTTATGGACTGTGGGTTTTAATTTTAGGATTTTAATTTTTGTATTATGGACTGTGAGTTTTAATTTTATGTTTGTAATTTTAATTTTGTGTTTGTAATTTTAATTTTGTGGTTGTGGTTGCATTATATTTTAATTTGTGGCCTATGGGAATATGAGAAGTTTAATATGTTATTTTAGACTGTTTTATGTAATTGTTGTATTATGTAATTGGGAGTTGACATTTAGAACCTTTGTAATTGAGATTTAGCATTAATACTTATGAAATTAGCAAATTGTAAATTTAGATTTAAAATCTAGACTTTTTGAAAATCCTCTAGACTTTTTGAAAATCCCATAAATTTTTTTAATTATTTTTATTTCGAAATTTAAAATTGGAAATTTAAAACTCAAATTTAGACTTAGAAATTTGAAACCTGACATCTCATCCCCATATATTTTCTTATTTTCTTCAAAATAAACTCAATTTGAGCTTTTGGATATATTTTTTTTACTTTTTTTTTTTTTTTTTTTTTTTTTTTTTTTTTTTTTTTTTTTACAAAACATATTTGAGCTTGTGAATTTCTTTATTATTTTCTTTTAAAAAAAAAACAAAACAAAAGCTTCCTAAACCAAAATATTTTATTTTATTATTTTTTTTGTTTAGTTTTTTTTTTTTAAAAAAAAATTTTCAGTCTAAAGGAGTTAAGGATGTGACACTGGGTTGTGGGACGCCCACTCACGCCTACGTGTTGCCCCTGTTAAGGATGTCCACTTGTCGGATGCGACTTGTAGGTCTATCTAGAAGCAGACATCCTTAAACCTTTCAGACTTAAAATCTTTTCCTTTTGCAAAGAAGTTAGAGATGTGACGCTGGGTTGTGGGATGCCCACTCACGCCTAAGCGTTGCCCCTGTTACGGGTGTCCACTTGTCGGATGCGACTTGTAGGTCTATCTAGAAGCAGACATCTTTAACTTCTTTGGGATTGGAAATATATTTTTTTTTTTTTTTTTTTTTTTATGTGTATTTGAGTTTGTGAAAATTTTAAAGATCAAAACTTTCGTTTTATTTTAAATACAAAACAAAAGCTTCGTTTTTTTTTCAGTCTAAAGGAGTTAAGGATGTGACACTGGGTTGTGGGACGCCCACTCACGCCTACGTGTTGCCCCTGTTAAGGATGTCCACTTGTCGGATGCGACTTGTAGGTCTATCTAGAAGCAGACATCCTTAAACCTTTCAGGCTTAAAATCTTTTCCTTTTGCAAAGAAGTTAGAGATGTGACGCTGGGTTGTGGGATGCCCACTCACGCCTGAGCGTTGCCCCTGTTACGGGTGTCCACTTGTCGGATGCGACTTGTAGGTCTATCTAGAAGCAGACATCTTTAACCTCTTTGGGATTGGAAATATATATATAAATTTTTTTTAGGTGTATTTGAGTTTGTGAAAATTTTAAAGATCAAAACCCTTTTTTTTTTTATACAAAACAAAAGCTTCCTAAACCAAAACGTTTTTTTTTTCAGTCTAAAGGAGTTAAGGATGTGACACTGGGTTGTGGGACGCCCACTCACGCCTACGTGTTGCCCCTGTTAAGGATGTCCACTTGTCGGATGCGACTTGTAGGTCTATCTAGAAGCAGACATCCTTAAACCTTTCAGACTTAAAATCTTTTTCTTTTGCAAAGGAGTTAGATATGTGACGCTGGGTTGTGAGATGTCCACTCACGCCTAAGCGTTGCCCCTGTTACGGGTGTCCACTTGTCGGATGCGACTTGTAGGTCTATCTAGAAGCAGACATCTTTAACCTCTTTGGGATTGGAAATATTTTTTTGTTAAAAGACCTTTTTTTTTTTTTTTGCTTTTCAGTTTGAAAGAGTTAAGGATGTGGCACTGGGTTGTGGGACGCCCACTCACGCCTACGTGTTACCCCTGCTACGGGTGTCCACTTGTCGGATGCGACTTGTAGGTCTATCTAGAAGCAGACATCCTTAAACCTTTCAAACTTAAAATCTTTTCCTTTTGCAAAGGAGTTAGAGATGTGACGCTGGGTTGTGGGATGCCCACTCACGCCTAAGCGTTGCCCCTGTTACGGGTGTCCACTTGTCGGATGCGACTTGTAGGTCTATCTAGAAGCAGACATCTTTAACCTCTTTGGGATTGGAAATATTTTTTTTTTTTTTTTTATTTATTTTTTTTTTTAGTCAACGGTCATGATGAAAACCTTTCGTACAACTACCCTTTTCACCAACATTGGATCATCGTCACCGCTGTAATCCTTTTTTTTAATAACTTTACATATATTGGTGTTGGATTTCATCATTTTTTTTAACGTTTGCTCGGAGTCACGATTGTAAAGAGTAAAAATTAATTATTCATTTTTTTTTTTGTAGGTCAAGTCATGGTCTTTTTTACCGAGTTTTCAGACGATGCAGGAGTAAATTTGGTTGTTTTAGACAACGAAGATCAACCACTAAAAAGTGGCATCCTTTTCCCCATGGAAGATTTGCCTAAAGAATCAGAATTGGACAAAAACCATTTTTTGGCCGAATGGTCTACGGAGCGACCCCGCGACCAACACTCCCCCGCGTGGATTTTACAATCCTCTTTACATAGAGGGAAATCCAAATCCAATCCGAGTCCCACCCTTGGGCGTCGTATTATTTCGGGCGGAATTCGTTGGGGTTCTACCTTTAAACTTAATGGTGAATTCCTTTACACTCCACTTTATTGGGAGTGGCTTGAATTCACCGTTGCTCGAAACAAGGACTCATTGCAAGGCTCAGGTATGCTATCACCCATGCTGGCCTCTCTGTATACCTATGATCGCAACTTAGACGTGATGCGGGCTTTCTGCGAAGCCTGGTGTCCTTCAACCAACACCATTCACACCTCATCTGGAGAAGCATCCATTTCTTTGTGGGACATGTGGAAACTCGGAGGTCTTTCAATCAAAGGAAAATTCTATAATGAAATCATTCCAAGCTGTGAGGAACTGATGGGTCCGCGCGTGGGGCCGCGTGTCCGGGGTGAGCACCTTCCCAAGAGCTGTACTTATCTTTTTGATGCTTACTACCGGATTGCTTCTCAGCAAGTAGAGAAAACACGAATTTTCACTCAATCGTGGATCAAGTTTTGGTTTAAAGGTGACTTAAAATATACCAAACCCCCTAGTCGGAGAACCAAAAAATCTTCCCGGCCTCGCCTAACTCATAACCCGTCGGGCTCTATTCCTGCTCCCCGTGGCTGGTCTAACGAAGAGCAAGAACTATTCCACGAACTGGGGGTAGAGGAAGACTTGAAGGACCAAACATATCTGGCTGCATTTATCTCATGCTGGCTGTGTGTTTTCGTGTTTCCCTATAAGAGTGGGAACTTTCTTCGTCCTAGTGTGTTTAAGGTAGCATCCCTCATGGCTGAAGGTAGCCTTTTCAACCTTGCAGTCCCGGTTTTATCCAATATTTATCATGGACTTAGCCAACTTTACAACACCCCTCATTCTTCCGGGCGCTCCGACATTTGCTTCCCAGTACATTATGTTTATGGTTGGCTTGCCCTTTACTTTGGTACACACTTTAGAATATCCTCAACAACTGGCCCATTAATGGTTGACTACTCAGGAGAAGGTGGCGCGAAATACTATGATGCGTTCGCAGCCCGCAAAGTAATCCATGAAGGCATGTCTATAGCGTGGCATGCAAACCCCCAACCCAAGAGTCAAGGCGGCACTTTACATGATGTTAAAGGTTTATCATTCTCATCATCTTCATACTTTATAAGCATTCGCTCGTGTTACTTATCCTCTCATCACGGAACACAAATGACTATTGAGGCCTACCACCCTTGTCGGTTTAGTCGACAACTTGGCTTTTATCAAGATATACCGAACGAGTTACGTGAAGATCCGCCTACGATCAACTTGGAGAATGTATTCCACCATTGGAGGATTTGCACTGAGACACTAACCTCGTCCCGGGTGCATCTCCCTCAGTGTATGCCAAACCCTGCTGATCATGTCACCGCATCCTACAAGAAGTGGTGGAACAAAAAACATGGGAGCTATTTCGGGGTGAACATACAATTGTTAGTTAACAGTTTCACTCCTCCTCCTACAAAACCTCCCAAAGACACCGGTAAAAAGGTTTGCGCCGCGAGGAAAGAGGTGCCAATTCACGAAGTGAGTAGTCCTGACGAAGACACTGGCAGTCAGAGTAGCAGCAGCGAACACAACAGCGACCGCTGCTGGAAGCAGCTTAAATCTGAGAAGACTAAATCTCGGAAGAGATCGAAAAAGATTATTGATGCCCCACAGTCCCCCGAACTTGTTGCACCTTTGGTTAGTGACTCATTCATCCTTTCTTCTTTGCATATATGTATCCCTTTAGTTTTGTTCGAGCATTTTTGTACGCTTATTCATCGTTATTTCCTCATTTCCCTATTGTTATTTTTTATTTTGCAGGCGTCTTCGAGCAGACAGTCATTGATGATCGTGGCTTCTAGCCCTCCTCAACAGGCGGTTGAGGATTTGGATATTGCGACTTCAGAGGCTTCCACTTTTGTTGCTGACGACATAATCTCCAAAGCTCGTCGAGATTTTGCCTTAGCCATGTGGAAGATTGTACAACAAAAACTTGGTCGTACTCCTTTTGAGAAGGCTTCCTCCCTTGAACCTGAGATTCAGAAAATATTCGATGCCGCCTC
This sequence comes from Herpetospermum pedunculosum, assembly GCA_028017165.1. Taxonomy (NCBI): domain Eukaryota; kingdom Viridiplantae; phylum Streptophyta; class Magnoliopsida; order Cucurbitales; family Cucurbitaceae; genus Herpetospermum; species Herpetospermum pedunculosum. Next base: position 61,028,580 of record CM051525.1, read on the forward strand.
TGAAGTTGATGCGACGAGCTTGGCATCTCTGAAGAATCTTGTGGATGAGTACTTTCGAAACGTGGACCAGTACAACGAGCTACAATCTCGCTACTCTCCATGCTTGACCTCATCTGGCAAGGATCAGGACCTGGCAAAGTTGAGATGCAGCTTGGAGGGTGTCTCGTCTCGTAAAAACTTTCTGCTCGAAGAAAAGAATGTACTTCAGGACCGGTCTAAGCAGATGCTCTCGGAGATTGAAAGTATGAAGGCCAAACTGAAGACTATGGAGGCTGACCATGAATCACTTTCTGTACTTATTTTGGAGAAAGAAAGACATTTCAATGAAGAGCAACTTAAAGAAAACAGGATGTGCACGGAAATTAGCAATATTGAAGATACTCCCGCTATTGGTGACGAAGCTATAGCTTCTCTAGACGTACTACGTGGTTTTCTAGAAACTGCGCGTGAAGAATTGAGGGACTTCAAATGGCTGCTTTGACTTTATTTTATTTTATTTTATTAGTCGTTCATTTATTTTATTCACATTGTGATTGAATTTACAGTTCCTTTTTTTTTATGACTGCATAAAATTGAATGAATTTTAGTTTGTGACTGAACTCAAAGTATATATTTTTTTCTTTAAGTTGCCTACGTACCCTTAGATGGAAGGGATCAAGTCATAACGTAGTTCAGATTACAAGAATTTTTTTTTTACTTGGGCCGTTCACCTTTTAAGCTCGTGCGGGCCAGGAGCAACGTGTAGTTTATACTCTTACGTTAAGGAGTATTACATTTGTTTTTTTTTTTTATGCATAAAATTTCTTAAGGAATTTGCCGTTGATTGGACCAATCCTTAATCCATCTTGATCCACGATCTTGTATGCCCCATTTGTGTAGACTTCTTTGACAACATAGGGTCCGTCCCATTTAGGAGTGAACTTGCTCCCCGTGTGTCGAGTTGTGATGATGGGTCTTCGAACCGCGAGCACTAGATCACCAACTTGAAATGATCGGGGCTTCAAATTTTTGTTGAAAGCCTTGGTCATTCGCGCTTGGTAACATTCCAATGCTTGCTGAGCATCCAATCTTCTTTCATCGAGCGCTTCCAATTCTTCGAGGCGCAATCTTGCATTGTCTTCGGTAGTTAGCCCTTCTTGCACCGCCATTCTTAAGGAAGGGATTTCTCTTTCCAAAGGGAGCACAGCTTCAACCCCATAGACTAGGGAATAAGGTGTGACCCCTGTAGGAGTGCGGTGGGTAGTTCGGTAAGCCCATAATGCCTCACCAATCTTTTCCTGCCAGTCTCTTTTTGACTTGGAGACTACCTTTTTTAGCAGGTTGCACAATGTCTTGTTGAATGCTTCTGCCAATCCATTTGCCGGAGCGTTGTACATGGATGACTTGCATTGCTTGAACTTGAACTTCTCACACAAACTGTCCATTAGACTATTTGAGAATTGTCTTCCGTTATCGGTCACGATGCGGTGAGGGATGCCGTAACGGTAAATGATGTGGGTTCGGATGAAATTCACAACAGTTTCCTTCTTTGCCTCCTTTAACGCAATTGCTTCGGCCCACCTTGAAAAATAATCTGTCCCAGCGAGTATATAAGAATGTCCCGCTGAGGACTTAGGTGTTATTGGACCAACGAGATCGAGCCCCCAAGCTTCAAAGGGCCATGAAGCTATGGTTGGGTGAAGTGGTTCTGGCGGTTGATGTATGAAGTTGGCATGAAACTGACAAGCCTCACATTTCTTTGCGTACTCCATCGAGTCTTGAATCATCGTTGGCCAGTGATAACCCATTCTTTTTAACTGAAAATGAAGTTTCGGTCCCGATTGATGAGCACCACAGACCCCTGAGTGTGCTTCCTCTAATGCCTTTATCGATTCTTCTTTTCCTAAGCATCGAAGAAAAAGTCCGTCATAGGAGCGTCGATAAAGGGTTTCCTTGTAGTAGATGAATCGAGCACTTCTTCTTCGTATATCGGCCCTACGTCGGGACTCTGTGGGAAGTTTTCCATGTTGTAGATAATCTACAATCGGTTGTCGCCAATCTTCTTCCTCAATCACATAGACCGATATTACGTTTGCTTCTTGACTTTCAACTTCAGTTGGCGGTATAACCCATTTTTGACAAATCGGAACGTTCAATATTTCACTTTCTGATACAGTCAGGGCTGTGGCCAAGTTTGCTAATGCATCTGCCTTTGCATTTTCAGCTCTTGGAATATGCTCTATCGTCATACTATCAAAGTTCTCTAAGAGTCGTCTTGCATAATTAAAGTAGGGCATTAAATCTGGATGCTTCACCTCGTATTGGAGCGACAATTGATTAATTATCAGCTTTGAATCTCCATAAATCTCAATGTAGGTCACTCCAATTTCTATTGCTATTTGAAGACCCATAATGAGTGCTTGATATTCAGCAACATTATTCGAACATACCTCTTCAAATGCGAAGCTATACGGCAGCATGTGTTTTTCAGGGGTAATGAATACTATACCCGCTCCTGCGCCATATCTTCGAGCTGCACCGTCAAAATACATGATCCATGGGTCAAGAATTTCAACGTAGAAGATTTCTTCGTCAGGCAGGTCGTCAGATAATTTCCAGTCTGACGGCACTGGATGATCTGCCAAGAAATCAGCCAAGGCTTGCCCCTTCACCGCCTTTTGCGGAACATAAACAATGTCGTACTGTTGTAGTAAGATTGCCCACTTTGCCAACCGACCTGAGATAATTGGTCTAGACAGAACATACTTGATTGGATCAGCCTTAGCCACCAGATGCACTGTGAATGCCTGCATGTAATGTCTCAACTTATCGATGGCGAAGAAGAGCGAAAGACACATCTTCTCAATGGGTGAATAATTCAGCTCTGCCCCATTGAGAGTTCTACTTAAGTAGTAGAGGGCACATTCTTTACCCTTCTCGCTTTCTTGTGCAAGTAATGCCCCAAGCGACCTTTCTTGCGCGGTAATGTAGAGTATCAATGGCTTTCCTGCTACGGGTGCGCCCAAAACAGGAGGGTTAAGCAAATATTGCTTTATGTTGTCAAATGCATTTTGACATGCTTCATCCCACTCAAAGGTCGTGTCTTTCCTCATCAGTCTCTGAAATGGTTGGCACCGGCCTGCTAGATTGGAGATGAACCTCCTGATATAAGCAAGTCGTCCTTGGAGACTTCTGAGTTCATGCAAGTTTCGCGGTTCTGGCATTTTTTGAATGGCGTCGATCTTGGATTGATCAATCTCGATCCCTCGATGTTTTACAACGAAACCAAGGAATTTCCCCGAAGTTACACCGAATGCACATTTGAGAGGATTCATCCTCAATTGGTACTTCCTCAAACGATCGAAAACCACCTTTAGATCTTTTAAGTGATCCTGTCGCTTTTTGGACTTGACTACAAGATCGTCGACGTAGCACTCGACATGTTTATGCAGCATATCATCAAAGATCTTTTGCATGGCACGTTGATAAGTCGCGCCGGCGTTCTTTAATCCAAAGGGCATTACCTTGTAACAGTATATCCCTTTTGGAGTCCGGAACGCTGTCATTTCTTCATCTTTGAGGGCCATTCGAATCTGGTTGTATCCTGATGACCCATCCATGAAAGACAAAGCTTCATGCCCTGTGGTAGCATCGACCATTAGTTCAGTGATGGGCAATGGGAAGTCGTCCTTCGGACACGCACTATTCAGATCGCGAAAGTCAACGCATACCCGTAATTGTCCGTTTTTCTTTCTGACGGGGACAATGTTTGCTATCCATGTCGGGTAGTTTACTTCGCGAATGAATCCCGCTTCAATTAGCTTGTTGACTTCATTTTCAATTTGGGGAATGAGCTCTGGCCTGAAACGTCGTTGAGCTTGTTTGACTGGTCGATACCCATGTTCAATAGCGAGATGATGTACTGCGACTTTTGGATCAAGTCCCGGCATCTCTTTATACGACCAAGCAAAGACATCTTTATACGCAATGAGCAAACTCAAGTACTCACACTCCTCTTCATCGGAAAGTGATGCGCTTATAAAGGTTGGACGTGGTTCTTCCGTCGTACCCAGATTGACTTCTTTCAGTTCGTCAACTGTTGGTTGACTTCCATCTTCGAGTGGCAGTGGAGCCTCTTCAACATCCTCTTCAGATATCTCGGCTTCCATTTCTTCCTCGGCAGTAATATGATAACAAGAGGCTTCATCCCCATTCTCTGCATGTTTGCTTGCAGGGTTGGTGATGATGACATTACGTCGTTTAACCTTCAATGCACCATCTGTATTCACAGTGACAAAAGTTTTTCTTTTCATCCGTGAGGGGACGATACTGCGGAACTCTTCATCGCTTTTTGTTTCGCTAGACTCTTTATTGTTCAAAGTCTCTCGAGCCTCTTCGTGTAGGAGGCGATCGAAGATGGAAGTAGATGAAAGTTTCTTATCTCTCTTTGTGGTCACGCTTAATCTTTGCAACGCTGACGTTCGTGAGAGAGATTTATCGGGCAACGTATTTTCTTTCTCCTCTGTCGGCTTACTCAACCTTTGAAGCGCTGACTTTCGTGAGAGGGGTTTAGCGGACGCTGTGTTTTCCTTCTCATCTGTTGGCTTACTCAACCTTTGCAATGCTGATTGCCGTGAGAGAGGTTCAGCAGACGACATGAGTTCTTTGCTATCTGCTGGCTTACTCAACCTTTGAAATGCTGATTGCCGTGAGAGAGGTTCAGCGGACGGCGTGCTTACTTTTTTATCTGCCGACTTACTCAACCTTTGAAAGACGGAAGATCTGGTGGGTTTGGGTGTTGAGTGCAAACTATCCTCTTTTGTCATAGCCGTTTTCAATCGCTGGAAGGCTGAAGCGCGCGTAGCTGGCGGCTTGATGCGCTTAAAGATGGAGATCCTTGGTTTGACAGCTTCCTCTTCTTTTGAATTGTGTGCCTCTTTGGTCGTTATGTTATTACTGTTGACCACTTTCTCTTTCCCTTTTCGGGTTATCCGGACTGGTTCAGGCGACTTATATCCAAGCCCCTTTCTTGATGCCGGTATAGGATATCCCTCTTTTAGGAGCTTCTTTTGTGTCGAAGAAAGCTCTGACCTGCCCTCGAGGATTTTTCAGACCCTTGAACTCAGTGTGAGTTGTGAAGTCATATCCTGCTTTTGCTAGCAGTTTATATGCCTTGGGATCGTACCCTTCTTTCGTTCGTTTCTCAGGTAGGACCATCCCTTTCTGAGTCTCTTTGGACTTCGTGACCTCTTGTTTTGTTATCTTCGTAAGAGGGGTGACAAAATTTTCTTTCAGGATCTTAATGTCACCGACTTTCAAACTTTTAGTACATTCTGCGAATGGTGATTCACCTTTCTTACGCCGGGACAAGGGAACGTAGCGCAGAACAGAAGGGTTCGAACTTTTCTCGTCTTTCAAGACCTTAGCCTTCGTAGGGCTGACGGATGTCTTGCTTTCGCAAAACTTGGGAACATTTTCTTCTTTGATGAATTCTTTCCCTGCGCAAGTCTTCTGCTCCCCGCTGATCAAAGGGATTTCTTTTGGCATTATTTCTTCTATGTTGCTGTTATTTATATAAAACTTGGCATCCGCGAAATGAGACTCAGCCTCTGAAAATGGCTTAGTGTCTGCCTCAACCTTTTTTACGCCGTTCTGATAGAACTTGAAGCACTGATGCAAGGTGGAAGTTATTACCCCATTTCCATGAATCCAAGGGCGACCCAATAATATTTTATAGGTGGTCCTGGAGTCTATGACATGAAATAAGGTATGTGCTTCTAAGTCTCCGATGATGAGCTGTAGGCGAATCATGCCGATCGCTCGTTGTCCTCCCTGATTGAAACCCTGGATTACCAGCTTGCTACTTGATAGTTCTTCCATCAGGATGCCAATCTCCTTCATGAGTGATTTCGGCATTATGTTGACGGCCGATCCATCATCAATGAGGATTCGACCGACCCTCTGTTCTCGAATGTATCCCGAGACGAACAAAGGTCTATTGTGAGGTTTTGACCCCAACATCAAATCATCATCGGTGAAGCTTATGGACATGCAATCAGACGCACCTGCATGTGCTGTAGAGGTTGAAGGTTCTGAAACATTAGAGTCCTTCAATGTGTTGACGTGAGCAGTTTTGTCCATTTGAGGCAAATCTACTAAATTGAGGGAAGGTGTATCGTCCAGCTTTATTGCCAACTCCGTTGAACTTGGAGTGGCGCTGTCATCCTCAATTGCCACAACGACATGGCACGTAGCAACTTCAACTATTTCTTCCGTCTTCTCATTAAAGAATCCTTTGGGGAAAAATTCCCGTAGGGTCATAGGCTGCTGGGGTCGGGGGAGGTCTTTGTTTTCCTCCACGACAAATTTTGGCTTTCTCATACTCTTTCTTCCTTTTCTCTTTGGAAGTTTACTTTTTCGCCTATACTCTCGAAGTAGGCGGGCTTCTTTCTGAACAGGTCTCTGTCGCCGCATTTTCCGACGAGTTACGACGGTCCATCCTTCATCCTCATCTCCAACGGGTTCGGGCTCCACCCGCGAAGTCTCCTGTAGGATTTCATGTTCGTATCGAACGATTACAGGTTCGCAAGTCCCGAACTGGATCAAACTCTCCTCTTGCTTCTTAGGAGAGACAGGAGATAATTGAACGCCGGAGTTCAATGTTACAGCGGCGTGATTTGCTTGAGCTATTTCGTCGAGATCTAGCTCAATCTTATTTTCACTAGCTAACTTCATGATTAGCTCTTTCAGGACGAAGCATTTGCCTACAGGATGACTGACGACCCGGTGGTATTTGCAGTAGTTAGGATCATTTACCTTTCCTAACTCCTCCGGTCGTTTGCATTCTGGCAGTTGGATGAGTTGCGTTTCCAGCAACTGCTCTAACATATCGGGAATGTCCGAGTCTGGAAACGGGTAGATCTTTTCTTGTCTTTCTTTCAGCGTAAGGCGACGTCTTTCGCCTTTGTCATTTCTTACTTCTGTTTTGTTTTCCTTTGCTTTGGAGGAAAACCTTAAGGGGGCCGTGTTGACGACCATGGATTCTTTCACGACATTCTTCGTGATCTTCCCAACGCTCTTCACTTCTGTCTTTGTTTTCTTTACGTCAGGGATTAAGAGGTCTTTGTTTCCTCTATTGGCAATACTCAACTCCATATCATGGGCGCGAGTTGCCAACTCTTCGAATGTTTGGGGCTTTATCCCTTGTAGGATGTAGTGAAGTCCCCAATGCATGCCGCCGATGCACATCTCGACAGCGGACACTTCCGTGAGTCGGTCTTTGCAGTCAAGACTCAACGATCTCCAGCGGTTAATGAAGTCGACGACAGGCTCGCCCATTCTTTGGCTAGCATGCGAGAGTTCGGACATGCTGACTGTTCGCCTCGTGCTGTAGAAGCGATTCAGGAAGTCTCTTTCAAACTGCTCCCAACTGTCGATCGTCTCGGGTTCCAAGTCGGTGTACCAGTCGAAGGCGTTTCCTTTCAAGGTTCGGACGAATTGCCTAACCAGCAAGTCTCCGCGAGTTCCAGCATTCTCGCATGTTTCGACGAAGTGGGCAATGTGTTGTTTAGGATTGCCCTTCCCATCGAATTGTTGAAACTTTGGCGGCTGATACCCAATGGGCATTCTTAAGCTGTCAATCCTCTTGGAATACGGTTTGGTATACAAGAGGGTGCTTTGGGCTGGTCCGCCGTACTGGACTCGGATGGTGTTGGTAATCATGTCCTGCAGTTGTTGGACAGACAAGGAGGCGACTGACGTCGAGTGTTGCGCTTGGTCTTCCTGGATGACCATTTTTTCTTTGTCATTCTTTCTGGCCGCAGGAGTTAGGCTTGACTCCGCGACCTCACGGCTCTGCATCTGACTCCTCAGTTGGGCAATCTCGAAGTCTTTGTCCTCGACTGCTTTCATCAGGAAGCTGATTTTCTTTTCCATTTCAGCCATTGCTTCGTCGTTAGTACGCGCATCCGCCATCATTACAGATACGCTGGAGTCAGACACCTTCTCCGGCTGATCAGAGGAGGGAACAACCTCATCGAACAAAGGATTGTCCTTGATGATTATCCCAACCCGCTCAGACTCCGTCAGTCGTTTGTATATTTTGCGCACGATTGCAGGAGTGTGTTCGCCCGTCTGCGAGACTTCTTTGATGACGCGGCTGCGGGTGGTAGGTCCCCTGTAAGGACTGTTGGAACTGACAGCCTGAAACGTTGTCTTCTTTGATGCCATTGTTAATTTTTGTTGAGAGAGAGAGATGAAAGGTAGAGAGGTCCCACTGGGCGTGCCAATCTGTTCACACGAGAATTCGAACGACGAATGGAAATCCGACACGTGCAAATGAATTTGAATTTGTATTTGATGTATTGTATTTATCAGTGCGTAGTGGATTACAATCTCTAATATTTGATCCTCTGATTCTCTCTCTTAAATGTAACGTACTCGAGGGCTTCGTAGCTTGTTCTCGAGGTTGAATCTTCAGCTCCGCGTAGCGGTGAAGTCTTCAGGTGTTTGAATTTGGAGTGACGTTCAGTCTTCAGGATTTCAAAGAGTCTTTCGTTGTTTGGGAATTCTCTCTGAGTTCTTAGGAGAAGAAATTTTCTGAACCTTAGAAATGAAAATGAACTCTCTATTTATAGAGTTTTCATGGGCCTGGATCCAATGGGCTTGGGCTTTGGGCCCAATGGGTTTGGGTTTGGATCCAATGGGTTTGGGTTTGGACCCAATGGGTTTGGGTTTGGACCCAATGGGCTTTTGGGCTTTGGGCCAAATTGTCATTTAATCTTTCTGGCCCGATTCGACTTCGAGCCCAATTGCAGTTTGGCCGACTTTGCTCGGTCAAGTCTATCTGATCCCCGGTCGTGATGGAGACACGTGGCGACCACTGATTGGCCGAAATTTCTCGGTCAACAATATGTATTTCATCTCTATCTTCTTTCTAATTCTAACAAATATATTTATGTTAAATCGAGCTTATTTTGTGCTCAATTGACATAAAATTGTTTGGATTCAATCTTCTTTTTTCACATTAATTAAATACATTTAAAAGAAAAAATATACTTTCTAAAATTACATATAAATTTTATGAAAAAGATGTGGTTTCTTGATGTTTGATTTTACTTTTTTTTTTTTTTTAAATAAAAATATTATGGTTTCCTTTTTCCGTAGACATAATTCACTCTTATTTTATTTTTTATCTTTTTTACTCATAAATTGTGTGGTGAATGTTTTATTTTACATTATACATAAATTTTAGGACATAAAATGTTTTGAATATTTTATTTTAAAACAAAATGATTTTCAGTCAAACTTTTATTTTTTTTTAAATTAAAATTTTAAAAAATGAAAATTAGAAATAGTCCAATTTTAAAAAATGAAAATTAGAAATAGTCCGTAAATGCATTTTTTCGTTTTCTTTTTTCAGTAACAAAATAAATGAATCATCAAAAGTTGACCTAGTAGTGGTCATGAAAGGTCTTGAAACTATTAAGAACTAACTCAATTTTAACCCCGAACTTAACAAGTTATATCACTATTTACTTCAAATTGCACATTAACTTTAACATATATTGTAATTTTACTTTATGGTCTACTTTGGTTTGAACAACGTTGAAAAATATATTATTATGACGAGTCTAATTAATTATAAATATATTTTTTTTTATATGAATTGATAAGATTGATCAACAAAAATATGATTATAATTGCAACACTCAGAGCTAAAACGTAATTTCTGAAATAAAATATTTGAAACTAAAATAAAATAAGTTAAAATTTTTGAAATGAAAATAGGTTTTATCTTTTTAAAAAATTAAGTCCCGTTTGATAACCATTTGGTTTTTGAAAAATAAACCTATAAACAATACATTCACATATGAATTTTTGTTCTCCTATCTATCTTTTCAAGTGTTTCCAAAATTCAAGCCAAAATTTGGAGGAAAAAAAAAAAACCCTTTCAAAAATTTGTTTTTGTTTTTGGAATTTGGCTTAGAGTTGTAATGTTTCTTTAACAAAGATGAAAGTCAAGGTAGGAATTCATATGTGGATATATAGTTTATAGACTTAATTTTCAAAAACCAAAAACAAAAAACTAAGACTCCGTTTGATAACTATTTGATTTTTAGTTTTTAATATTTGAAAATTAAGCTTATAAAGACTTCTTCTCCCTCTAACTTTCTTTGTTTTGTTATCTAGTTTCTACCATTGTTTTCAAAAATCAAGTCAATTTTGAAAACTAAAAAAGTAGCTTTTGTTTTTTAAATTTGACGAATCCAAATATTTCTCTAAAAAAAAAGTGTAACCAATAGTAAAGAAATTAGGAGAATACAAGCTTAAATTTCAAAAATTGAAAACAAAAAACTAAATGGTTATCGAACAAGGCCTAAATGATTATCAAACGGGGCTTAGTATTACAAATTTGAGAGTAAAGATTTTATTACAAATTTGAGAAGAAAGATTTTCAACTTTGAAATAGGTTACCAATATGATTATCAAACCCGTGCTTAGTATTACAAATTTGAGGGGAAAGATTTTCAACTTTGACGAATATGATTAAACCTTAAATTAGGTTGAAATTGACAAATGAAAATAGAGTCTTTGAACTTATAATTTACATCCCTCACATCTTTTGTTTTTATGTTATTATTAGAAGAAAAGGTCCTTCCCTTTTAAGGCAGCCCACAACCATTTTCTTTTTTATATTTTCTTCTAATGAGTTCGTGCATTGAAAACGTGTATTTATTTTCAAAAAACTCACTTTTTTTTCAAAAATAATAAAAAAAAAATTTAATAAAAATTGACAAATATCAAAACCTCAACTATAAAAAGCCCAGTTTCTGATTTTATTTCCACAATTCAAATCTTCTTTCCCAAACTCAAACTACTCTCTCATATATCCATAACTAATCGCCATGCCTTGCCTTTACATCTCCACCAATGTCGACTTGGCCGGAGCCGACACCGCCACCATCTTCACCACCACCACCACCGCCGTCTCCTCCATTATCGGCAAACCCGAAAATGTAAAGCTTTGTTTGTTATACTTCCTCTTCCTTCTTCTCCCATGCAAAAATTATACAAAAATACACAACTTTGATAAGGGTAGAGGTAGATTTTTTTTTTTTAAAGAAGCAAAATTTAACCCTTTTAATTCTAAATTATTTGAACCTTTTTATATCTATAATTTTATTAGACATCATGAGGTTTCATCCTGAATAACTCATGTGTTATATTATGAGTGAAGTCTTTTTTCCACCTGTCTTTTTTTATAGGTTATGTTTATTGTTTTTGTTGGGCAGTATGTGATGGTGTTGCTAAAAGGGTCGGTGGCGATATCGTTCGGAGGGAACGGGGAACCGGCAGCGTTCGCGGAGGTGGTGTCGATGGGAGGAATAAACTCAGAAGTAAAGAGGAAGTTGATCTCCACCATTGGAAGCATTTTGAATGAAAAGCTTTCAATTCCTCCGGCGAGATTCTTTCTTAAAGTCCACGACACGACCGCCGGTCGCCCCGTTTCCAAATTATGACTCTCTGGCATAACGGCGCCGGCGTCCACTCCACGGCGGCTGCCTTTTTGACCTGTTCAAAGTTTGATTTTTTCTTAATTAATTGGTCTCTCTCTTTCGGTTTCTCTACGTTGACAGTTGACAATTTATTCAAAAGCCTACAAAAGCTAATGACAATGAGAGGAAATAATAGAGAGAGAGAAAGATTCCTCTTTTGTGATTTAATAATGGTTTGATTTTATTTTTTTTTTCTTTTTTAACGATGTTTTAATTAATGCGAGGATGACATCTATAACTCACTGCACAACTTTATTTCAATTAAGACAATTTCAAATTTTATTATTCCAAAGGCTTTTAGGGTGGTTTAGAAAAATAATATATAATAAAATTAAGCTTTAATTTTTTAATTTTTATGTTATTAGTTCATTAAGCTACGTAATCGAATCATGATTCAATAGTTTTATTTTATAATAATAAATGAAAGGGAGAAGCCAATTCAAATATTAGAGATGAATACCTTATTATTATAATATATATATATTAACTGGTATATGTAAACTTGTATTGATTTTTCTAATATAAATCAGTTAATTTTTTCTTTTTTTTGCAATGAGATTTTAATTAATGTAAGGATTGAATTCATAGTTAATGGCACAATCTTATATCAATTGTCAATTGTGCTATGTTTGGTTTGACGAACCAGTTAATTTTTGTACATATACGATATACCTCATCTAATGTAAATTTTATCATCACCCACATAAAAAAAAAATGTGTCGGGTAAAAAAGTTGTTCACTAGAGATAGATGAATGTTTTAAGAGATTTAATGAAATCATAGAAATTAAATTCAAAATATATATATATATATATATATATAGATCAAATTGAATTGTAAGGACTGATACATTGATTTAAAATTATAAAATATACAACTGTTAAAACGGATTACAATATTGCGCTGTTGCACAAACAACAATCAGAGCAAACATAATTGCAAATTTAGCAAAGTAATTCGGCCAAAAATAATTGCAAATGTAGCAAAGTTTAAAACCTTTTACAAATATGACAAAAAATTAGTGGCTATCACTGATAGACTTTATAACCATTACTAATAGATTTTATGACTATTATTGATAGACTTCTATCAGTGATAGATTATTATCATTGACAAAATTCTATTAAAAAGACTACTATCATCGATAGACTTTTATCAGCGATAAACTTCTATTAGCGATAGACCATAATATCAGTGATAAAAATTTCTATATCCGCATTTTTTTTTTTTTTAAAATGCTATATTTTTAATTATTTTACTCTAAATTGAGGTTACAATTTTCCTACAATATTTAGTGATTAAACGGAATTAAACTTTAATTTATTTTCACTAAATTCTTAAATGGCGCTATTTGATTGGCAAAAAGATGCTAGTATTAAAATATATTATTTTAATTGAGTAGGGATTACAAAATATATATATATATATATATATATATATATATATATATATATATATATATATATATATATATATTTTGGGCTAAATTAAAAAAAAAACCCTCAAATTTTCATTTTAATTAAAAATATTTGAAAGTTACACTATTACTCTGGTCATAAACGTTTCAAAATTATCATTAAAGTAGAAATTCGTTAGAATGTTGGACGAAAAATTCGACGCGGTGGAACACACCGTTTTTTTTTACTTAATTTAAGAAAGCATCTCAATCACCGTCACTTCGATATTTCATCTAAGATTTTGACAAATTTCTACTCAAAGAATAGTTTTAAAACGTTTAGGAAAGATCGGACGGTAAAAGGCTTTCCAAACTCAATCGAGTTCAAGATGGTTCAGGGTTCACGAAGTGTACTATTACATTATTATTTTTTTTTTATTTTTTTTTTTATTTAAGAATATGAATATTTTTCAGTTAAACTTCAATTTTTTTTTTTTTAATTTAACATTTTTTTTAGTTTAATATAATGACTCGGTGAAAGTTGAGATTTGAAGATCTGAAAATACACACATTTATTATTATTATTATTATTATTATGAATTTTTACCTTACACCCTTTGGAGATCTTATTAAGAGTAGCATTTTAAATTTTCAAATCCAATATTTTGTTTTAATGGTTACCCAAGGCAAATAGTTGACTGAAAAAACTCATGCATAAAAGGATAAACATGAAACTTCAAAAGATATTAGACAAGAAATTGAAAAACAAAAGTATAATTAGGGCCTTGAAAAGATAGTATTATTAATGGCAAACCATCATTATAAAACTTAGTTGCAGGCTGGACTACAACTATCTTTTGCCAACCTGTCAGAATTTGATTGGTCAGTTTTTATGTTATTTTTTTAATTAAAAAATTATTTTTAATGTCTAGTCACTTCAAGGCTTTTTTTTTCTTTCATTTTTTCCACTTCCCCATAACTTTCAATTTCCAATTTTGCCCTTCTCTCCTCAATTCTCTCCGATATCTCTTTTTATGGATGATTTGCTACTGTCAAATCTTAGTAAACATTTCTTAATCTCTCCATATGCCTAATAGTATAGCGAAAATTGGCAGAATTTTAGAAAAGTAATAGTTAATTATTTATTCTATGATAAATGAAGTGAAATTGAGTTGAAAACTTGAAATCAACAAACAAATTAGATAGAAGAGGAAAAATGAATTTTATTGCAGAATTTTATAAAGGTAATAGTTAATTATTTATTTTATGATAAATGAAGTGAAATTGAGTTGAAAACTTGAAGGAAAATATATATATATAGATAGATAGAAGAGGAAAGAGGAATTTTATTGCAGAATTTTATAAAGGTAATAGTTAATTAATTTTATAAAGGTAATAGTTAATTATTTATTTTATGATAAATGAAGTGAAATTGAGTTGAAAACTTGAAATGAAAAAAAAAAAATTAGATAGAAGAGGAAAGAGGAATTTTATTAAGAAATGTCATAGGATGTTGGACAATGGCGATGTTTTAGATATTATCATTATTATTAAAAATTGTAGCAGGATTTTTTTATCGTTGATTTGCTATTTTCAAATCTTAGTAAAAAAAAATCAAATCATTGATAAAAAAAAAATATATTGGAGAGGATTGAATAGGGAAGGGCAAAATCGGAAATTAAAAGTCATGCAGAAGAGAAAAAAAATAGAGAAAAAAAAAAAAGTTGAAGTCACGTGACACATTAAATATAATTTTTTAATTAAAAATATTAACATAATATTTGGTCAATCAAAATCTGTCACGTGACTGAACTGCAATAGTTGTAACCCAACCTGCAACTAAGTTTTATTCTTAAATAATTGACATCAAAGATCAAATGCCAAAGACGGATTTTAAATGTTCTGTTTTAGATTTAAAAGAATGTTTTGCATAGTTAGTCCTAGTCGTTGGTTGGATATATATATATATATATATATCGTATAATTTATTCTTAAAAAGTTGGTTCTGGTTGTGTACCATCTTTTAAAATAATAATTTAAAAGATAATAAATAATAAAGATTCATTTTTAAACGTGTGAAACTTGAAAGCCTCAACTTTAAACATAATTTGAACAAAAAAACAGTATAGACAGACACGTCCTGTCTGAAAACATATAATAAAAAGTAGCCCAATATTAGTTGTCTAAAAACTTGGAGCAATGCCTTTCAAAAAGAAGAAGAAAAAATTATCAACCAAATTTAATTAACTTGGGTTCAATTACTGATTAGGTGATAATTTTACCCTTAATTTATCTTTATATATATATATATATATAGTAATAAGGGTTGGTTGCACAAACAGCAATGATGCAAAAAAAAAAAGAAAAATTACAAATTTAACACCGTTTAAAATATTTTGTAAATATGACAAAAAATCAATGATTATCACTGATAGACTTCTATCAATGATTATCACTGATAGGCTTCTATCAATGATAGACTTCTATCACTGATAGACTATTATCACTCACAAAATTCTATAAAAAAAAAACTACTACAAGCAATAGACTTATATTAACGATAGACCATATTATCAGTAATAGAAATTGTCATATCCGCATTTTTTTAAAAAAAGTGTTATATTTTTAATTATTATACTCTAAATTGAAATCTATTACAATTTCTCTAGTAATAATGATAATAAAAGAGTTTTTTTTTGTTTTTTTTTTAATTTTCTCAACTTAAAATTTATATATTTGTTAAAAAAAAAAATTTAGTTAAAGGTGAGGGATCGAACCATCGACTTTTATAATAGTAATTGTTGTCACATTCATTAAGTTATGTCTCGACTTTAGACTTGCATAGTTCAATGATTATATCCTTACAAAAAGGTTAGAATATAAAATTTGGACCAACTTTAATATTTGTTTAATTCATTTGACTTTAATTTAAATAAGTTCAATTCTTACAAGTTGGGATTGGTGGATGGATTTTTCTAGAAGTAATTTGGAAAAAGTTTAATATTTGTTAATTAGTTTTAAAAATTATTTATGACATTTCATTTTAATCTATCTACATCTATACTATATAAAAATACGAATGTGGGAAAAAAATTGAGACGATACTATATAAAAAGTACGAATGTAAAAACTTTTTTGGACAATACTACCCTCGTCTTTTAAAATAATACTCTCAAGAGTATATTGACACATTTTATTAAAAAAATAACTCATTAAAAAAAATCACTTTCACACTCTACACTCAACTATATTTATGGTAGAATAATCTATTTTTTATAACATTAATTATAAACATGGTATTAGATTTTCGTCGACATGTCGATATTTTCATCGATATTTCCACATATCCATAGGTTCGACATCGATATGAAGGATGAATCAACATTTTCATCATACAGTACAAAAGCGATGAAATGTTAAAAAAAAAAACAAAATGTAGCCTAACGTAAATATAATATTATAATAAGTATATTTTAATTCATTTAAAATGTGCAAAATGTTAATTTATTCATTTAAATATATATTTTTAAAAATCTTCCAAAAGTATCCCTCGACATCAATATTTTATTGATATTTTCATCAACATTTCTATAAAATTGAGATTTCATATTTTCGTCAACATCGACATTTAAATCATTAATTATTGTAGAATCTTAAAGGTTGAAATGTAAAATGTTTTTCCTACGGCTTAAAATATTTTTTTCTTTAATTAATTATAACTGATAATGTAATTTTATAAATTTTAGAATTCAAAAGGTTTTTGCAATTATTTTTTTTTTTTTTTTTTTTTTTTTTTTTTTTTTTTAAGTACATTGTGGGGAGATTCGAATACATATGCCAGCTGAGCTATGCTCGCTTGGACATAACTTTCACCTTTTACTATGATAAAAAGAAATATATATATATATATATATATATATATATATATAGGGTTGGTTGCACAAATAGCAACCAGGCCCAAACTAATTGCAAATTTAGCAAACTTTAAAATGTTTTGCAAATATAGCAAAAAAAACCCGTTTCTATCACTGATAGACTTTATTATATCACTGATAGACTTCTATCAGTGATAGACTATTATCTCTGATAGACTATTATCACTGACAAAAATTTATAAAAAGCTGAGGTGATCAGCGATAGACTTCTATCAGTCATAAGATATCAGCGATAGAAATTGCTATATCCGCAAAATTTTTAAAAACATGCTATATTTGCAAACAATAAGTCTTAAATTGTCATTTACTACAATTTCCCTATATATATATATATATATATATATATATATATATATATATATATATATATATATATATTTTCTTTCCTCACTCAATTTCATTGTTCTCAAAATCTCTCCACTTTTCAAAGCACTTCAAGATGTTGGTGTTACATTCAAGTTGCAAGGAATGTGTGTCGAATCAATATATATCTCGGATCTTAAGCTTAATTAGAATTTCTTAATTAGAATTTTACATTCCAATTTGATTAAGTTGAGTGTTTGTCACCAATTATCAAGCAAATGTATTTGAAGGAACGAGTGTATAACTAGAGGCTTTGATTTTTTTATTTTGTACTTTTATAATTTACTGTAAAGTTATTTTATTTAAAATATTTGTTGGAAAAATTAAAATTTATTGATCAATTATATTACAAGTTTATGTTTCCTTTTGCCGAGTAAAAAAATCATATATGCATTTAACCCTTCTTTCTCATAAATATACATTAAAAACAATAAAATGTAACCTAAAATTTATTAGGAATATAATATTAGATAATGAGTGAAATTTAAATAAAATTTAAATGAATTCAATGAGAAAAGCTAAAATTTATTGGAAGCTCTTCGTTTGGGAGTTCGCCTTGCTCAGTCCTTGGGCTGCCTCCGTCTGATTGTTGAGTCCGACTGTGCAACAGCCGTTCATGCTGTGCTATCTGAAGCTCCTTTTCTTAACGATATCAGCACATGGATAGAGGATCTGAAATTTCTTCGAAGATCATTCGACGATTTCGCCATTCGCCACATCTCTCGTAAGGGAAATCGTATCGCCGATACCCTAGCTCGAAATTCTTCCCCAATATCTGCTAGTTGGGACACCTCTTGCCCTTTGTGGCTATTATATCTTGCATGTAAAGATTGTTCTGCCCTTGTGGCTTAATAAAGTTTTTGATGGTTTCCGTTCAAAAAAAAAAAAAAAATGAGAAAAGCTAAAATGTAATTTTTTTTACCTCTAAATAAATTAACTCAACTTTTTTTTTTTATCTAAATAGATTTTAGTATAAAATATGAAATTTTGAAAGGTAAAAAACTTTATAATTTTTTAATTCCCTTCAACTCTAAATTTATCTATTCCAATCTTTTCACAAAAATTTGAAAACACTATTTTAAGAAAGAAAAAAAAAATTAGCATATGCTAATAATAATTCAGACTTTGATGATAAAATAAATGATAAAATATTCCTATAAAAATATGATAAATTATTGATAAATTAAAAACATACAAATTAATTTATATATCATTTCTTTCGTTGTAAAACAAATTCATAACTATTTATATATAATGCCAAACCGAGCATAGCTCAATTGGCATAGGGTTGTGCCGGTGACCAAAAGGTCATGGGTTCAATCCCCGCATTAATTAAACTACCGTTTCAAAAAAAAAAAAAAAAAAAAAACTATTTATATATAAACAAAAAATAATTTGAGATGTTTGTACCTGTTAAAATTTTAACTTATTTTGTTAATACTAATAATTAGTTTTAATATATTTTGTTTAGATCATAAACTTAGTTTTAATAATAATAATAATAATAATAAGGACTTTGTACGGACGTAGAAATGTAGAAAGATACTATTTTTTCACAACCAACATCTTATATTTCAAAAAAAAAATATTGATATACAATTACAATAAAATCCTTCCTATTATTAAGAAGATTTTTGTTTAATAAAATAAAAAAAAATTATAACCATCCTTATCACAAATCAAGATTGTAAGATTGATTTGTGCTTGCTGAGGTTAGTGCATGGATGATTTTTCTTCAGATTAAAGGTCTCACTTACATTCCGAGAACAATAAATCGGGTTGCTCACAACGTGGCAGCTCAAGCTTTTATTCACGGGGGCTCTTCCTCTTGGGAGGGCCCGATACCAAGTTGGCTTCAATTTTTACTACTCTCTGATTGTAGTCTTTGTGATTCTGTTAGGCCTTCGAGCCTCGTTTCTTGATTAATGGAAGTTGTTTGTTAAAAAAAAAAAAAAAAAAAAAAAAAAAAAAGAAAGATTGTAAGATTGAGAATGGATCACACCCATTAAAGAATTAAATATAATTTATTGTAGATACCAAATAGTGGCTATTTTTTTAATAATATTCTATTTTTTAAAACTTATTATAAAAATATTGTAAATTTGAAACTATTTATAAAAATATTGCACTAGGGAGGTTATCTTTTCAAAAGACGATTTTGCTTCACGTGGATGAAGGTCGTCTTTTGAAAAGACGATCTTGCTTTGGAGTCAAAAGACGACTTTTATTAAAAAATTGATATATTTTTATTCAGATATTCAAAATTTTCAAAAAATGTATGGTTGGAAAGCTAACCGCGAGAAATTTGATACGTGGTTTCACTATTTTTGGAGTTCTGTATCAAAAGATAGAGACCATCGAAGTTGGACTATAGTTCTGCAAATTTCAGAACCGAAGATTTTTTTGAGGAGTGCATTCAAAAATTGATATCTTTTTAACAAGATATTCAAAAACTTCGAAAAGGGTATTGTTGGAAAGTTAACAGAGAGCTTCAATTTGATACCTAGTTTCACTATTTTTGGAGTTGTGTATCAAAAGATATATATCGTCAAAGTTATGAAAAGTTCACTAAACCCAGAACTGAAGATACGACTGAAAACTTCACAACTGTAGCTAAATTTCAACGATCTGTATCTTTTAATACATAACTCTATAAATAGTGAAACTAGATATCAAATTGAAGCTCTCTTTGTTAGCTTTTTACTCGTACATTTTTCAAAAAATTTTAATATCTGGGTAAAAAGATATCAATTTTTGAATGCACTTCTCAAAAGAATCTTCAGTTCTGAAATTTGCAGAAATATAGTCCAACTTCGATGGTCTCTATCTTTTGATACACAACTCCAAAATAGTGAAACCACGTGTCAAATTGAAGCTCTCGTTGTTAGCTTTCCAACCATATCTTTTTTGAAAATTTTGAATATCTGAGTAAAAAGAAATCAATTTTTTAATAAAAGAAGTACATACCATCCATGTGGAACAAGATCGTCTTTTGAAAAGATGACCTTCATCCACGTGGAGCAAGATCGTCTTTTCAAAAGACGACCTTGCTAAATAGTTTCAAACTTAGAGTATTTTTATAATAAGTTTTAAAAAATACAATATTATTAAAAAACAGTCACCAAATAGTTGTCCTCAAAAGACGACCTTGCTTGCATGTGGAGTGCAATATTTTTATAAATAGTTTCAAACTTATAGTATTTTTATAATAAGTTTTAAAAAATACAATATTATTAAAAAACAGTCACCAAATAGTTGTCCATTCAATTCGTATTAATGATGACTCCATATATATATATATTTTTTTTTATTTATGGTAGATTTGCTAGAAATTATCTTTCCACCAAATAGTTGCACATTCTTTAGAAATTGAACAACAACAAATTCAAAAAGCCAAAAAAATCAAAACTCACATCGGTCGGTTATCTCCGACTAACACTTTCAACGAGAGAGCAGGTAGGGGCCAGGGTCACGTGTCCCCCTCGAAATTTTTGGTCTATCTATTTGTATGCAAAAGTGCATAATTATTTTAGCCACCCGCTTGTTTTTTTAACTTTTGTTCATTTTTTTTATTTTGATTTATTATTTATTTTTAATATATAATAGGATTTAGTTAATGATTTTTTTTTTTTTTTTTGAGGATTTAAATAATTACTGGATTTAAATAATTACTGGTAGGTTTTCTAAATTTTCAATTTTGTGTCTAGTAAATCCTTAAAGTTTACCTTTATGGATTTTTTTTTGGAGGATTGAACCCATGATCTTTTTTTTTTTTAGCAATGCTCGGTTTGGCCAAAATTTATGAGTTTGTAGATACAAAATTGAAAGTTTAGAGACATATTAGACACATTTTAAAGTTTAAGACTAAACTTGTAATTTAACCATATTTGAATTGTGCCCCCTCTAACATAAATTTGATCAACAACCTGTAAGTATATATAAATATTAGGTTTTATGATATGTTGGACGAAAGAGAAAAATCATAGCAGATATAGACCTTGGGTTTTTATTAATATTGTTGCATCATATAGTTTGATATGGATAATATAGCTTGATATAATTGAAACACTGTATGAGTATATATCTTTGGTTACTAATATAGCTTGATATATAGTGGTGGAAAGAGAAAAATCACAGCGTGGGAAGATAAAAAAAAAATATTTTTGGTTAATCATCTATATATGTCTTAGGTTTGATGATATGGTCGTATATATCTTGAGTTTTAATTTATATATTTGCATCATATGGCTTGATATGCATAAAAGAAAAAAACCTTAAACTGCAATTGAAAATCTAGTAGGTATATACGTATATATCATAATTTTATGAGTATATATCATAATTTTATAATTTAATCGCTAAGGTTAATCACTCTATGTATATATGTACGAGTATATATCATAATTTAGTAGTTGTATTTAATGGGTAATC
Source organism: Herpetospermum pedunculosum (assembly GCA_028017165.1). Lineage (NCBI taxonomy): Eukaryota > Viridiplantae > Streptophyta > Magnoliopsida > Cucurbitales > Cucurbitaceae > Herpetospermum > Herpetospermum pedunculosum. The sequence goes on from CM051525.1 coordinate 61,050,241, forward strand.
TAATCACTGAGGTTAATCACAGTATGTATATATATTACAATGATTAAACTTTTTTTTTTGTATTTATAATGATTTTTATGGATATATGTCATTATATACATGGATATACACCTAGTTGCCTTATATTTAAACTAACATTTATTTGCTCGATTTAGGATATATTTACAATCGTCATAACTTAGAATGCATTTGTTAAGTTATTAATTTAGTTTTAATTATATGTGAGTTTAATACTAAATTGTATGATTAATATATTAGTTGTGGGGAATTGCAAAATGTGACCCGATTTTGTAAAGGTTTATCAAAATTGACTTTGAAATTGAAATTTTAACATTTCTAACCTAATTTTGACCGCTGTCTCCCATTTTCAATTTTAATGGGTTGTGAAATTCCGAATATACCCATTTTCTTCTATCCTTTCTGCTCTAGATTTTTCTTTTCTTATCTTCTTCCCTTCTTCTTTGTAAGTAGTTTTTTTTTTTTTATCTTATTTCCTTCTTCTCTGTAATAGTAAAAAAAAACTCACGTATTTTTCAGAGATCTGGATCCTCAAAACCCCGTAAATAAAACAAAATCTCAACGGATTTAGAAAACAAATTCGTCAGAAATTTTAAAGAAAACCAAATATTAGCTGATTTATTTTTGTTAATCAATAAAAAAAAGTTACCGATCGTTTTTTTTTTAATCTTGTTATTTGTTTATGTTGTAGAATTTTTTTTTTTAATTATTGTGGATTGGTTAACACGATATTGTAGATTTTTATTTTTTATTTATTATTTATTATTGTGGGATTGGTTAACACGATTGTATATTTTTTTAGATTTATTTATTTATTTATTATCGTGGGATTGGTTTCAATGAAATTGAAATTATTGTAGGATTGGTTTCATCGTGACATTAGTTTCAACTGTATTGTAGATTTTTTTTATATAAGATTTGTTGGTATGTAATTTTGTTACGATGGTGTTGTATATTTTTTTAGATTTTTATTTTAGATTTTTTTATTTTTTTTATTATCGTGCGATTGGTTTCAATGAAATTAAAATTATTGTGGGAAATTATTGTGGGATACATTTGTTTCAACTGTATTGTAGATTTTTTTTATATGTTTTAGAATGAAGATTTGTTGGTCTGTGATTTTGTTGATGAAATCAGATTAAAAAATATTTGATTTAAATCTGTACAAATTTGTTGGAGGGAGGACATATCTTCATTGTTGAGAAAATTTGGAGAGAAAATGGTAGCAGTGGAGAGAGGAGAAAGGATGATGAATAATAGAGGAGAGAGAAAAGAGATGGATGAATTTCATGGTTGCGCGGAAGATGAAGAAATTGATAGGGAGGAGAGGAGAGAGGGGAGAAGGATGGAGAAGGGTAGAAACATAACTTCACATTTTAAAAAAGTTGAAAAGGTGGGCCCGCTTTTAAAATTGGGTCAGAAATTTTAAATTTTCAATTTCAAGTCAATTTTGACAAACTTTTCTCAAATCGGGTCAGATTTTGCAATTCCCCATTAGTTGTATATGTTTGAAATATTGATATATTCGAGTGTATATAACAAAAAAAAAATAGGTAATGACAAGAGTTAATGGCAAAATAGAAGAAGAAGTCAGAGATGTTTGAGTAGTTCATGCCAAAAAGTAACAAGAATTCAAATGAGGTTGTGACAATATAATCAGAGGTATGTAATATTTATATACAATTTGATACATTTATATGTATTATATGGAGTACATACTAATACAAGGTTACAATTTCAGGAAGAGGAAACAAAGATAATAACAAATCGAGCAAATAAAGCTAGTCTACCAATAAAATCAACATTTTGTGATCGTTTGTTGGGAGATATGGGTCATGATTTTATCCGTCTGAGACAATATATGAATGAAGTCATGTTGAACAACCATTGAACATCTTTATCTTCTGTAATTTGTGCATCATTCTTAATGAAACTTTGAGATCCTATACAAGCAAATATATAAGGGGAATCCAAAATCTTTATAAGTACCTTACTGTTGCTTGATAGATTGTTGAAACTCAATGAAGGACATTCCATCATGCAACACAATATCTGATACTTTGTAATCAACATAATTATCCTTCTCGTTCCAATGTTCGGCATATAACATTGGCAGGCTAGAACTACATATACAGTTGAATACAAAATATGTGAACTATATCTATATTATTAAATACTAAATGATATGTTAAAATTCTAATCAGTTATATATGTATATACATGGTATAGTAACATATATATTAAGATGTCTGAGAATCAATAATGTTTGTGTTTAGTGCTGCATGAGAATATTATCAGATTTTCATGGAAATAAATTATAAATAATTAATTGTTGCTAGTTAATTCGTTTTATTAAGTCAAATTATTAAAAATAATTGTAAGCAATTAGATTTTAATTTAATCTTCATTCATTAATAACTATATAATTTCAAGTCCTTGATTTTATTTAGCAATCTATCTTAATAATTTTCTTCAAAGAAATGTATTTAATAAATTTAGATAAATTTGTAATTCTAATTATTTAGTAGAATAATAAAATTGAAGAAATAATAATCAATGTTATATAGTTTAATAAAATTGTACTAGTTTTATATTGAGAATTGAAGAATAATAAAACGTTGTAAAAAAAAGAAAGAAGAAGAAAGCAACCTATGCGATAACCCCAAACCTATGTGATAGCTATGCGATCGCATAGGTTGCTGACTATCTCATAACAATCTATGCGATAGCTATGGCATAACAACCTATGCGATTTTGGTTAAGAAGAATAAATAAACTGAAATCGTGGGAAGAAGATGACATTAAAAAAAAAAAAAAAAAAAAAAAAAAAAAAAAAAAAAAAAAAAAAAAAAAAAAAAAAAAAAAAAAAAAAAAAACTGTGGCTTTCGGAGAAAGTCGTCAAATTGGAATGTCATCCGAAGGCTTCCTTGTGATGCCTGAATTTCAGGTATGTCCAGGCATAAATTTGAAAATTGCAAACCAAACGTGGCCATGACCATCATATGCTCATTCTCTTTCTGATGCTCACTGCCTATGCATTTATAGATGTACTTTTAAAAACTATTTTCGTATTATGTGATTCAAATGGATAATATTTTTATGTTTGGAGTGTATCGAGATTTTGATTTAAAGTTTTAAAATACAAAATTATATGAAGAAAAAAAAAGATAAAAACTTTAATAAATATTAAATTTTATGTTATATAAATTAAAATAGGTATGATATAATATATTATAAATTATATGATAATTATAAAATAAGAATTATACAAAATTTATAATATAAAACATGTTCATAAATAATTAATTAATAATAATTTATAGTAAACCTAAAATTTAGTTGGTAACTACAACTAATTTTATAAACTTTGGTAACTACAACTAGTTTATAATTTATAAATATGTTATCAAACACATTTTGAACCATTGTTTAAATTGGGATCAAATTTGTAGATATTTTACCAAACACATATCTGAAAACATGAAATACAACTTCAATTTTATTGAATGCATTGTTTTCAAATTTGTGTTTTCAGATCATCACCCACACAAAAAAACAAGCTCTAAAACTTCAAAAATAATCTTATGTTGGTCTTTAACCTTTAGGTTTGTTATGTTTTTTATCTTTAAAACTTTATAAATGATTATTTGTCTCTGAGCTTAAAAAACGTACTTATTTTGGTTCTTACCTTTATTTTTATTTTAACAAATTAATAACACAGTTTCAAATATATGTTGTAATAACATGTTAACATGAGCAAGTATTCAAACTATATAAGTTAAAATCGAGGATTTGCTAAGCGAATTTTGGATGAAAAATATAATATAACAAGGTGGTTTTTTTTTTTTTAAATGTCCAACTACTAAATTAAAATAGAATAAATTGTAGGAAAATCTAGGGATGAAAGTGAAATAAATATAAACATGTGGGTATTAATGTTAAGTTGTTAAGTCAAGTAAGTGAATTTGGTAACCATCTCTTTCAATTAGGGGTGAGTACAATATAAGATGTAAGAAGAAAAGAATGAATTTTTAATGGATGGAAGTTGATTATTGAGAGGGTTTGTTCCCAATGGACCACAAAACCAAAATCAAATGGGATACTATGTTAGTGGAGTGATCATTATTCATGTCAATGTGATGATTATTCATGTTATAGTGTTGTTCATTTTTCTAATGATTAAATATTATGTCAGTGTTGTAGGTAAATGTTTAAAATAAGATTTAAGACCAAGTCTAAGTCTAATGCACTCATCAAATAATATATTTATTTGATCTAATTCTTCGAGACATTTTAATCTGAAAAACAAGACAAAAAAATTTCATCTTGTCCGACATGATTAATCCTCAACTTGCTCAAACTTCGTCCTTAATTTTATTGTATCGAAACTACGAAGTGTTTGGTCCAAAGAGTTGTTGGGAGAATGAATTGGGAGTAAAACTTAACTCTCCATTTGGCCTAATAATTACTATACAAGTATGTCCTATTTTTCGGATCCATTCAATTCAAGCCATGTGTAGTTTTGTTTCTCCTTCAAAAATCTGTAAAAATATGATTTGGGACATTTTAAGTTTTGAAGTTTTTTTAATTTTTAAAAATTTCCTCTCCTCCCCTTACACATTTTTCCTCCCTTCCTTTTTTTTTTTCTACCAATTTTCTTTACCTTTCATCTTCTTCCTTCTCCTTTCTCTTCGTCTTACTATTTTATTCTCATTGAGCCACAACTATAACCGTCAGTCGACCGATTCATTTTTTTTTTTGTACAAATAAAAGAAGAAGATATTTTTGTCCAAATCCGAACGTCTCTTTTTACAGATAGAATAGGTGATAGTGGTGGCAACGACGACAACGACAACATAGTTTCTTCTTTCATTGCGGCAGCGTAACGGTGGTAGTGGTGGTGAAGGGCTGCAAAAAAAAAAAAAAAAAAAAAAAAAAAAAAAAAAAAAAAAAATGGTGTAAGGGGGAGAATTTCTAGTACATCCGTGGTATGGAAAAACTTCATACCACTGCCTCTCAAAAAATGACACGTGACAAAATGGTTGTTTAACTAGGACCTACACTATTAAATATATTGTTTTTTTAAACTGTCATTTTTTTAAACGCAGTGGTATGAAGTTTTTCCATACCACGGATGTACTAGAAATTCTCCCCGAGAGAGGGGAGAAAATTAAAAAATAATAATAATAATAATAATAATAAAAATCGTGAAAGAGAAGAGAAAGTTAAAAAAGAGAGGATAAATTTATAAATTGAGAGAATTTTAAAACGTGGGCCCCACTCTTAATTTTACGCCACCTGACTTCTATTGAACGGAGATGGTATGAAGAACTTCATACATCGGATATACTAAATTTTATTTTTTTTAATTTCTTTCACAACCATACCAATCTTCTAATTTGTTTAAAAAAACACCCCTCCATCCTAAAATAACCCCACAACAATCAACTAAGAAGCATGCTATATCTTGAAAATCACTAAGAATAGTTTTTTTTTTTTTTTTTTTTTTAGAATTAGCAATAAGTTTAGAGGGGTATTTTTACAAATGACTCTTCTTTAGGGGTGTCGTAATGTCAATTGACCCGTTTTTTAAAAACGCATGTGATCAGTAAAGCGAGGAAAAAATTGGTAATATCCTTTGTTGATGAGGGCGACTATAGTATTCTCGTGCTAATTACATATTTTTTCTTTGTGAACGTACTCGTGCTCGGCAAAGCGAAGTATTGACGATGTCAGCAAAATGATAAAAAATTATTATTTCTGAGACGGAATCCAAAAATATTACAAATTTTAAAGGGGATCATATATGAAATTATTTCAACTTTAACACGGTTTCACTTTATTTTAGTACCGTTGTAACTTATATATAAAGTGCAAGGAGACATTCATGTTAAATATAGCAATTCATGTAATAAAAGTTATGAAAAATAATAAAAACAAATTACAAAAGTATCTTAGAGTATATCTCAAATAAACCCATTACTAAACGTTATAAAAATAACATCATAGTCAACTTGCTTTATTGCTTTTAATAATTGGGTTATTCAAGATGATACATTTTTTTTTGAAGGAGTTGTTCCAAGATAATACATATACTATGATGTTTGAACAACCCAATTATTAGAAGCAAATAAAGTAAATTGACTTTGAACCATTTTAAACTATAAAATTAAGGGCGGGTGGCACAAACAACAATTATTCTCAAAATAATTACAAATTTAGCAAAGTTCAAATATGGTAAAAAATCAGTGGCTATCACTAATAGACTTTATGACTATTACTGATAGACTATTATCACTGACAAATTTTTATAAAAAAGACTACTATCAACGATAAACTTCTATCAGCGATAGACCATACTATTAGTGATAGAAATTGTCATATCCGCAAAATTTTTAAAAAAGTATTATATTTTTAATTATGTTTAAGGTGATGTGGGTGATTCCATATATTTTTTTTTTTTTTTCGAACCACAGACATCTTGGTCATCAAGTCATACATATGCCAGCTCTTTGGCGGGGTGATTCCATATTTATTCTTCGTAAATTTATGCGTTTCATTTTATTGTTTTATTATGGATTTAGATTAAATCGCAGAACAATTTGGATAATTGCACACATTATAAATTTTAATGCAAATTTATAATGGTATTTTAGATTTTATTTTTCTTTAAATCGAGTCTAACTCAATTGACAAAAGGTTGTGCTCTTGTATAAAAGGTCATGGTCCATGGGTTCAATCCCTACATTAATTAAAATACCTCTGCAAAAAAAAAAAAAAGATATCAATTGAGTTATGCTCGATTTGGTGGGATTTATCTATGTTATGTTTATGCATTTATCTTATTACATATGTATTTTGAAAAATTAGGATTAGCTTATGTTGTATATAAGCATCTTATTCTAATGAGAAAATCAGGAGGAAATCATTGATTTGGCATGGTATCAGGCCTTAAGATCCTAAGAACTTCAAAATCATACAAAATCCTAGGGCGGCGGCGTCACGCCGCCCACGACCATTCCTCTCATTCGATTTGATGAATGATATAAATGGAACACTGAGGGCGCAAATTGATTTGTCTCTCCTTCAAATTACTGAAGGGAGGTAATTGATTCGTCCTCTCCTTTTTATATGGTGAACAACCATAAGATTTAATTTGCCCGCACCAACCAGTGTTCGGAGGCTCGCAAATGTTTATATTGCGTGGTCAAAGCGATGATGCGAAGCCCGTAGAAAATTAAAGATGTCATGTGGGCATCGACTTGAAGAGGAGCATCAACTCGCGTTTGGAGGCTCTTGGAAAATTAAAGATGCAATAAGTATCGTTCTGAAGTTTGACCTGAAGCTTGCAACACCGACCCGCGTTCGGAGGCTGCAATTTTTTTTTTACCATAATTTTTTACCTTATTCTCACTTTATTTTCAAGTTAGGCATTTTTGATCCCTCATGCTCCAACTTGAAGGAGGGTATTAGAGATTTATCTATCATAGGAAGTTATGTTTATGCATTTATCTTATTACATATGTATTTTGGAAAATTAGGGTTAGCTTAGGTTGTATATAAGCATCTTATTCTAATGAGAAAATCAAGAGGAAATCATTGATTTGGCATGGTATCAGACCTTAGGACCCTAAGAACTTCAAAATCATACAAAATCCTAGGGCGGCGGCGTCACGCCGCCCACAACCATTCCTCTCCTTCGATTTGATGAATGATATAAAGGAAACACTGAGGGCGCAAATTGATTTTCCCCTCCTTCGAATTATTGAAGAGAGGTAATTGATTCGTCCTCTTCTTTTTATATGGTGAACAACCATAAGATTTAATTTTCCTGCACCGACTAGTGTCCGGAGGCTCGCAAATTTTTTATATTGCGTAGTCAAAGCGATGATGCGAAACCCGTAGAAAATTAAAGATGTCATGTGGGCATCGACCTGAAAAGGAGCATCAACCCGCGTTTGGAGGCTCTTGGAAAATTAAAGATGCAATAACTATCGTTCTGAAGTTTGACCTGAAGTTTGCAACACTGTCCCGCGTTCGGAGGCTGCAATTTTTTTTTACCATAACTTTTTACCTTATTCTCACTTTATTTTCAAGTTAGGCATTTGTGCTCTTCCATGCTCCAACTTGAGGGAGAGTATTAGGAATTTATCTATCATAGGAAGTTATGTCTATGCATTTATCTTATTACATATGTATTTTGAGATATTAGAGTTAGCTTAGATTGGATATAAACATCCTATTCTAATGAGAAAATCAATAGGAAATCATTCATTTGGCAAAGTATAACTTTTCTTTAGATTTCATCCTCTTTTCTATTCAGTCGATAACTTTGATACTTTTTTTTAATAGATTTCCTAGCACTTTCTATCGAATGCATATTTCATAATCTTGTTAACACGTATTATTTCTAGCGAATTTCACTTGAGTCGAGCTTAACTCTTGAAAGGAATAAAATTGATCTTGTCGAATTCGGACGAAAACATAGACTGTGTTATATAATTGAAGAGAATGAATACTTCAAATCCCGCAGTGGAAGTGTTAGAATCGTTTTTTGTTTTATTTAGAATTAAATTAAAATTACAAGATTAAACATACTACCTTTGAAGACTATAATCTTTTTGTATTCATTTTCTATGAAATCTTCCTCTCTATGACTCAAAGACAAGACCAAGAGTTTGTGAGAGTTTCTTCTGGAAGGAAAGATTACAAATATCACATTATAGAGTAGGGAAAAAAGTGAGATGAATGTTTGACCAACCTTTTGGCTAAACCTAAATGTCCTAGGTTAGAAATTAATTTTATTTGTGAAAATACATTTTAATATCTATAATATTAAAATATGTATTTTTATATTTATTTGAATCTTATTCAAATATCATAAAATTAATCTCTTATAATATACCTTTAACCAATTTGAATCTCATTCAAATTTCAAGTGTATATATATTAGTAATGTATCTAATACATAAAATATTTATTCTAATATTTTAATGTATCAAATACAATCAATATATTTTTCTCTTCTATATTTAATATATTAAATATATTAAATATTAATTTGAATATTTCAAAATTTTAAATCTAAATTGATACTTGGACATGTTTGAGAGTGATGGTTGAATTACTTGAACATTTCAATCCAAACATTAAAATGATTATATGAAAATCAATTTTACAAAATCTATTGTTATTAAATCTCTTCTTCTACAATAAATAGTTCAACCATCACTCTCAAACATGTTCAAAGATCAATTTAGATTCAAAATTTTGAAATGTTCAAATTAATATTTAATATATTTGATATATTAAATATAGAAGAGGAAAATATATTGATCGTATTTGATACATTAAAATATTAGAGGAAATATATTAAGGGGAATTGTAGTAAATGACAATTTAAGACTTATTGTTTGCAAATATAGCATGTTTTTAAAAATTTTGCGGATATAGCAATTTCTATCGCTGATATCTTATGACTGATAGAAGTCTATCGCTGATCACCTCAGCTTTTTATAGATTTTTGTCAGTGATAATAGTCTATCAGAGATAATAGTCTATCACTGATAGAAGTCTATCAGTGATATAATAAAGTCTATCAGTGATAGAAACGGGTTTTTTTGCCATATTTGCAAAACATTTTAAAGTTTGCTAAATTTGCAATTAGTTTGGGCCTGATTGCTATTTGTGCAACCAACCCATATATTAATGTATGAACTATTGATCATCAACTGACATAATGTATGAACTATTGATCAAAATGTCAGAAATTTGAATCTACCATCCTGCATCTTATAAAAAAAACATAATAACAACTTCACATAAAAGAAGACTATAACTCATTATAAATATCATTCACATTCAAACTTCTAACATTTTAATCAAGAGTTCGTATATTATGTAAATTGAGTTATGTTCATGACAACTTAGGGGTTGTTTGGCCCCCAAGTGGGGTGGGGTGGTCTTAAATAGCCCACCCCATGTTTGGAGCCCCAACTATATAAGTTGGGGCTCGGGTTATTATAACCCCGATTTGCTACAGTTGTAGCAGTGCTACAATAACACTGTAGTTTTTTTTGTTTTTTTTTTCTTCGATTTTTCTTCTCTTTGTTTTTTTTTTCTTCTATTTTTTTCCCCAATTTACCGATTTTTCCTCTCTCTCTGGGTCTTCCTCACCTCACGATTCTTTATCTTCCATTTCATCCCAAATTTCTATCTCCATCGAGCCTTGTTGTCCATTATTTGTGATTTCCTAAATAATATTTATTTTTTTAAAAAATTAATGTGTAATATACATTTAACTATACAAATACAACAAAAAGTTGTAGAAAAAAAATAAACTAACATAAACAAATATTTGAAACTCCATATTAAAGAAAACTGTATTATTTCTCTCTCCACCGAGCCTCTTGTTTTCGATTATTTGTGATTTTCTAAATAATATTTATTTTTTAAATTTTTAAAAAATTAATATGTAATATACATTTAACTATACAAATACAACAAAAAGTTTTATAAATAAATAAACTAACATAAACACATATTTTAAACTCCATGTTAAAGAAAATTGTATTATTTCTATCTCCACCGAACCTCTTGTTGTCGATTATTTATGATTTCCTAAATAATATTTATTTTTTTAACTTTTAAAAAAATAATATGTAATATACATTTAACTATACAAATACAACAAAAAGTTGTAGAAAAAAATAAACTAACATAAACACATATTTCAAACTCCATGTTAAAGAAAATTGTATTATTTCTCTCTCCACCGAACCTCTTGTTGTCGATTATTTATGATTTCCTAAATAATATTTATTTTTTTAAACTTTTAAAAAATTAATATGTAATATACATTTAACTATACAAATACAACAAAAAGTTGTAGAAAAAAATAAACTAACATAAACACATATTTCAAACTCCATGTTAAAGAAAATTGTATTATTTCTCTCTTCACCGAGCCTCTTGTTGTCGATTATTTGTGATTTCCTAAATAATATTTACTTTTTTAACTTTTAAAAAATTAATATGTAATATACATTTAACTATACAAATACAACCAAAAGTTGTAGAAAAAAAATAAACTAACCTAAACACATATTTAAAGAAAACTGTATTTTAAACACAGATTAAACAACTCTACACCCCAAACACATGCTTACTAAATCCAGACTATACAACTCTACGCCCCAAACACGAATTTTTATAACCCATCAACTATAATAACTACCGACTATAATAACTCACCCTGCGCCCCAAACGCCCCCTTATAATCTTATAGTCCATTTCAATTTTCAACAAGGATGTTTAAAATATTAAACTTTATAACGAGGGGGTAAATTGAAGAATATTGAAAACCATAGGGGTGTATAGATAAATTTTGAAAATTTTGGGGTTAGGCCCATATAGAAATGAATATGGCCCAATTGCTTGTAGAAAATTACGGCCCATAATATGACCCGAAATTTCACGTTTGGGCCCAAGGAGTCTTCGAGTAGCAGATATAATAGACGGAAATGAGGGCATACGATTTTGCAGATAAGAATCTTTGAACAGAGAAAGAAGAAGAAGAAGAAGAAGAAGATGCCTTGCCTTAACCTTTCTACAAATGTCAACCTCGAAGGTATCGACACCTCCTCTGTTCTCTCTGAAGCTTCATCCACCGTTGCCAAGATCATCGGAAAGCCAGAGGCCGTACGGTTCTATCTAACTCTCTTCTTTTTCATATAATGTCTTTGTAGTCGTCGTTAGCTTTGCGATCGGGTCTTTACTTTGATTATTTGATTCTTGCTTGTGTTTTTTTCTGATTTCAGAGTGCTCATTTCTTTGTTCTTTAGTTTCGGAGAGATTTTCTTTAATTAGCATGTATGTGAAAAAATGTTTTTGTACTGTACTGATTTTGGCTGGTTGATTTTTGTAGTTTAGTGGCTTAGTCTTCACTTTTTTTATTTGATTTTAGATCGATTGATGAAGTTTTGACCAATTTGAGCACCTTTTGACTTGACTTACATTCTGGATTGGCTATGGAATGGAATGATATATTGTGCTTTTAGGGGTTCCGCGATCTTTAGTACGATGGAAGTTAGAATGTTAGTGATCTATATTTTTTTTTTGAGAAGAAACAATTCATTGATAAATGAAAAGAGCTTTAGCTCGGGCACCAAACGGTGAATTACAGAAAAGACTTCCAATTATAATTCAAATAAGAAAGACTATAATTGGAAAAAGGTGATTTACATTTACACCAATATAAAGCATTAAAAGTTAAAAGGTCCATGAACCTATCAGAGGAAGAGAAAACGTCCCTGAAAATACGAGAATTTCGTTCACCCCAAAGGAGCCAAAGGAACACTCTATTGAAAGCCAGCCAAATTGTTTTCCTTTCTCCCTTAAAAGGGTGATGAACTAAGATAGAAGCCAACAAATCAATCATGTTATTAGGCATAACCAAAGACCAATCAAAAGCTTCAAGAATCATAGCCCAATACTTAGAATGTTAGTGATCTATAGCTTTGTAGTTAATGTTGATCTTATCCAATCACGAAAACTGTTTAGAGTACTTGGTTAATTTTCTTTTTAGTTATATAAGTTCTCAATGAAAAGTATAAGCTGAGAATGAAGTGACTTGACTGACGCAAATCCTGGTCTGTGACTCTGATATTCAAGCAATTTTAATTGAAAAACCAACTTCCATTTAGATAGAAATGAAAGAATACAGAGAAGAGAATAATTACAAACATAAACCTAGTTAAGGACAAAATCTCCTACCAAGACCTCTCAATCCCTCTGAAGATCCTATTATTTCTCTCTAACGATATACCCCAGGTAAAAGTAAAAATAGGGCCCTCCAAAGAGTGCTTCCCTTCTATCTAAAGGATGAATGGAGCAGCACCTCCTCCCTCATGTGGCCACAATCTCTATTACGAGCCAAGCTCACCCCAAAATCCTCGAACAGGCAATCCCAAATTAGGCTAGAAAAATGGCAGTGTTTCAAAGTGCAAGGCGCACTTCAAAGCGACATGATCCTTGATAGCCCGAAGGCCTTGCCCGACTGAAGCAAGGCGCACTTAATAAAATAATAAATTAATATTATTTTTGGCAATTATAGATAAAAATAAATATATAGAAATACTTAATTTTTATTTCAATATCAAATAATTTTAGAGTGTAGGATTATCTAACTTAAATAATCTTCACAAATATATTTAAAAAAAAAAAAAAATAGAAATAGAAATATATATATATATATATATATTTTTTTTAAAGGCGAAATATAAATACTTTTTAAATAGGTAAAATAATAGAAATTTTGCCACTTGGCGGTTTGGTTAGCATGCAAGCAGCCAACCTTCATTCTTCTAGGAAATATACAAAACCCTTCATTTCTCCAATGCACATATGTTGAAAAGTTTTGGATCTTCCTCTTTGATGCATTCGGATGGTCGTTTCCTAGACCGGATAATATGCTCTCATTGCTCTACCTTGGGAGAATTTCTAGTACATCCGTGGTATGGAGTTTCTCCATACCACTGCCTTTCAATGGCTGACACGTGCCGATTAATTTTCATGTGGGCTCCACCAATTTTTTAATTAACCATTTTTCTTCTATTTCATCTTTTTCATTTTTCTCTTTCACTTTTTCCTTCATTTTCTCCGTTGGTTTATAACAAAAAAAAATAATCAAAATCAAAATTAAATCCCCATCTTTTTTTCATTCTCCTTCCTCTCTCTTCCTTTCATTTTATCCAAGGAGGGTTGTTATTTAAACAATTTTATGAGTTGGAATTTGTTAATAATTTTTTCTCATATTAATTTGATTTTTGTGTATTGTATAATCAGTCTAGTATTTAACTTGATTAACACTTTGATATTGAAAAATCCAGATTATCTTATGAATTTAGAAACTAACAAAATTAAAATGTCCTTGTGTTAATAACTTTTTCAACTATTTATTCAATTTTTTTATTAGTACTTGACATTAAAATACCCATGTTATAAACCGAGAAAATGAAGGGAAAAAGATGAAATAGAACAAAATTAAAATGTTGGATTATCACTTGAATTTAGAAACCAACCAAATTTGATTTTAATTTTGATTGAACGAAAAAGATGAAAGAGAAGAAAAAATAGTTAATTAAAAAATTAGTGGAACTCACATGAAAATTAACGTTTTTCAATTTTAAAAAAATTGGCAAGTGTCAGTCATTAAAAGGCAGTGGTATGGAGAAACTCCATACCACGGATGTACTAGAAATTCTCCCCTCTACCTTCTTCTTATGGGTCACCCTTTCAAGAAAGCAAAGAAGATCCTATGGCTCAATTTTATCCGTGCTTTATTTTGGAATCTTTGGAACCAGAGAAACGCTCGAATCTTTAGAGACTCCTCCAAAGATACTCAGAGATTCATCGAGTCGACGACATTATTAGCAATATCCTGAAGTTATACTCTCCTTTTTGTATTTATGATCTTACCACCCTCTATAATCAATGAAGGTGTTTTTTTGTAATTAACAGAATAGGATGAATTTGTATCACTCTTTCATAGATCAATGAAATTGTTTCTGTTTCCAAAAAAAAAAAAAAAAGAGAATATTTCACTACTTTTCCTCTTCCCCTCTTCTTCTTCCTTTTTTTTTTTACTTCTTTGATAAGCAGCTAATGGATGGCTGAACAAAAAGTACACTTTTTCTTTAATTCTTCCTCTTCAAACTTCAATTCCTCTTCTTAGTCAAAGGATTGAATAAAAATATTTGAAGAAAAACAGAGATTTTGAAGAACAATAGTAGAATAAGTGAAGGCGTGCGCCTCCTTCAAAGGCGAAGTCGCCGCGGAGCGCGACAAGGCGCACGCTCGATTGAAGACCGTCGCCCAGAGCATGTTGGAGGCGCAACATGCTGAAAACGCCTCGCTTGGGTGCGTAGGCGCTCGCCTTGAAAACACTTACCACAAGAGAAGTCATATTCAAGCAACCTTCTCTTAGACCCATTGGAGTTGGATTTTCTCATCTTAAGAGGCACCATTTACTTTTTAACCCAACTGGAAATGTTGATGTTCGTAGAGAATGAGATCTTTGTACTCGTTTCCTAATTGGTGATGAAGGGCTTTTGTCTCTGAATCAAGGATTGAGGTGGTGTATTTTTTTTCTTCTTTGATTCTGGTGAAGGTCTCAGCTTTGTCTGTGACTGAAAATGTTAAGTTAGTACGTTAGAGTACTTTCGCCTCTCACCCACTCAAAATAAATGAGGTCCATAAATCCCAGTCAGAACTCATTCACCATAAGTGAATAATTAGGATCTTTATTCATCCCAGACATTGTATTCTTGGCAATTTAGCCTGTTATTAATCTGTGTGTGTAAGTCTAGTTATGAGATTCGTTGCTGATCTTTATGGAAATCGTGTGCTTATTTGCTAATAGATTGGTTTTTGTCAAGTTATTTCTTATGTGTTAACTTGATCATCTTGCTGCAAGCAGTATGTGATGGTTGTGCTGAAGGGATCAGTGCCCATGTCATTTGGTGGCAATGAGCAGCCAGCAGCATATGGCGAGTTGGTGTCCATCGGAGGTTTGAACCCTGATGTCAACAAAAAACTGAGTGCCGCAGTTTCTGCCATTCTCGAGACCAAGTTATCCGTCCCCAAGTCAAGATTCTTCCTCAAATTTTACGACACTAAGGCAAGCTATTCCAACTTTTTAAGTGATCCTAAAGATGGATGGGTTATTGGCATGTGCATGTGGTCACTTCTCATTGCATTTCTTATTTTTGTTTAGGCCCATCAGAGTCAAGAATATGCACAGTGTTTACATGCTTTACACCAGAACTAGAGATCATGTAACTAAATCTTTTTTTTCTATTTGAAACAAATGTGCACAACTCCTGTTGGTTTTTTGCAAGCATTTTGAATCACTCGTAGACACTATTTTCACGGTGGCTTCGCTTCGAAATGACCTATGCTAAACCTGGGAATGGTACTGATATTTGTTCTTTTTGGCTGCTGCAGGGTTCCAACTTCGGATGGAATGGCTCCACTTTCTAAGTAATGTCTTCAACTTCTCAACTTTTATGTACTGAAACGTAGTTTTACAAGGGTTTGGTACTGTTGTTAAACACTTCATATTATATCGAGTAATATCTAGATTTCCTGCGACATGTGGTTTATGAATCATGATCATGGGGAGATTTTAATGGCTACA
The DNA here is from genome assembly GCA_028017165.1 of Herpetospermum pedunculosum. Lineage (NCBI taxonomy): Eukaryota > Viridiplantae > Streptophyta > Magnoliopsida > Cucurbitales > Cucurbitaceae > Herpetospermum > Herpetospermum pedunculosum. The sequence continues at coordinate 61,066,457 of CM051525.1, forward strand.
GCTCTTGTTATGATTGTTGTTGTTGGTCTGGAAGTAATTTCATGGAAAGAATTCCGCCAGATTCTTTATCTCTCTTGATTAAGGTTTATTAAGGGTGAGGTGAAGCAAAAGGCAATGAAAGCTTCTAGTATGATGTCATTATGAAAATTAACCAAGTAATTTTCTATGTTTGATGGGATTCTACTCCGATATCATCAAATACCACAAATGCTAACCAGTTTGCCAAAAACTTGTTCGATTTCATGCAAAAATTATTTTCGTAATAGTTGAACTGAGTTGATGTATGACCTAGTGACCAAAAGTTTACAGATTTAATTCTGACTTGATGTATATGACCTAGTGACCAAGAGTTTACAGGTTTAATCCTCCTTTTAGTGAGTTAAACAAGTAATAACTGTTTACCGATTTAATTTTGACCTGATGTATGACCTAGTGACCAAGAGTTCACAGGTTTAATCCTCCTTTTAGTGAGTTAAACAAGTAATAATTGAAATTGAAACTATTTATTATTTGAGAAACTGAGTGTTTTCGCCCTTAAGTCAATTCTCTTTCAATCGGTGCCTCTAATTAAGGTCGGGCACAATGGCCCAAAGTAATCCGATTATAAATATCTATAGTGTATAGAGAAAAAAGAAAAGGTTTTCTTGAGGAATGGAATTCAGCGGAAGGAAATAAGTAGATGCCAATTAGGCTGAGCTATGTTCTCGTGTTGGTATGTTATAGTCCTACATTCTTTTTTATTTTAATTTTTGTCCCTCTACATTATTACATTATTTTTTAGTTTAATTTTTGTCCATCTTAACATTAAGTATATTATTTTTTAGGACTAGGGCAGAAATTTATTTGAAGGAAAAATAAAACTTGATAGACCATTATCTTAAATAATAATACTTAGAGGGGGGAGAGGAAGACGATGCCGTGCTTGAACCTGTCGACGAATGTCCATCTCGACGGCGTTGACATCTCCTCCATCCACTCCGACGCCACCGCCGCCGTCTCCACCCTCCTCGGAAGGCCGGAGGCGGTAACGATCCCCAATTTCTCTTCCCCCTATCTTAATTATGAATTCTTAACCAGGATTCTTTTTGCCCTAATGTAAACCAGAAATTTTGTCTTCTCTGATTCTGCAGCAAGTGATGGTGGTTCTAAAGGGATCGGTTTCGATAACATTCGGCGGGAGCAGCGATCCGGCCGCCCATGGTGAATTGATGTCGGTCGGCGGATTTAATCCCGATGTGAACAAACGCCTCTGTGCTGCCATTGCCGCGATTCTTGAAGCTAAACTTTCTGTTCCGAAACAAAGATTCATTCTCAAATTCTACGATGTGAAGGTAAAATTCCCAAAACGAAATGATCAAATTCTTTTTTGCTGTTCGGAATTTGTGTGTTAAGTTTGATGAATTTGCAGGGCTCTGATTGTGGATGGAATGGCTCCACCTGCTAACAATTAGGGTTTGGATTTGATCTCAACTTCTATGGGATACAAAATAATTATCTGAATAATTAATGGATATAACTCTTTAAGCAAATTTGAGTTTTCCTTTTCAAGCTCTCCAACATCTTTTAAATTATAATTTTGAATTTGATTTTGTTTGTTAGTGTTGAATTTTATTGATATTACTACATTTTTTTTAAAACCTTATTTTTGCCAACTTGAGTGACATTATACACTTCATCTAAAAGTTAGAGGTGAGAATTCTCACTTCAATGTCAAATTTAGATGAATAGTGAAATCAAATGAATGCCTTACGAAATAAGAAATACGGGTGTGGTACTCTTCGTCACTCAAGTTAGTTTGGGATTTTAGGGTGTGGTACTCCTCGTCACTCAAGTTAGTTTGGGGTTTATAAATAGTTTGAACGGAAGAATTAGTAGTGTTTTGGACTTACCTCTTTCATATCACCGTCTCCTTTTATTTATAGAGAGGTTTAGTATCATAACGGAAATCATCATTTAATTGGAGCAAAAGTTAAGATGGAATTTTTGGAATACTTAAATCAAGAAAAACGTTAATGTAATGTGCTCAATCTCATACTAGAGTTTGGCTCTACTCAAGCTCTAGTCTTGGACAGCACGTGAGAGCCAACCCCTAAGCCTTGACTAACTCTCTTGGGTTGATGTGGGCAAAAACGTTTGTCGCAATTGTACTAGTTAAGTTATAAAATAGTGTAAGTGAATTATGAATGTCGTCCTCTGAATTGAGTTTCTAGCCTACCTAAGTATCACAAATACTAAACGTTTTATTTTATTTAGAGAAAGAGATGGGATGAGATCAAATTAAAAAAAATAATGAAAGACAGGTCTTTGATTTCACCCATTGAATTCGTGATTTAATTAAGCTCTAGGATCATAGTTAACTATTACTATCAATTGTCACACACATTTAGAAATTTATACTTCTATATCTCTAGATTTTAGATTTACTTTAGTCATGCAATTAAGTTAAACTTTAAATCACCCTCTACAGCATACGATTCAGAAATAACAACATTCAATCCATGACCAATAGATTAAAATCAATGACTATATCAATCCATACGACAAAAGATCTAGCAAACGTTAAATCACCCTCTAGAGCATAAGATTCAGAAACAACATTCAATCCATGACCAATAGATTAAAATCAACGACTATATCAATCCATACGACAAAAGATCTAGCCACTCATGTTCAGAAAATAACAACAAAGTCTAAGGCTTGGTGATCTCTCGTCTCTCGTTTTATTTTTACGATTTCGAGCTTTGAATATCACTCTTCTATGCTCCAAAATCGTATTCTAAGCCTCCAAAATGGCTCCAAAACAACACATGCACAGAGAGAAAATCGAGAAAATGTGTGTTGTTCAAACAAGGAAGGGTAGTGTCTCAACGTTGTGCACAACGTTGAGACGGTACAGACGAAATTGGTCAAAGAGGTGTGTGTTGCACGCCTCTTTTCGTCTGTGTGTTGGCGTTTGGCTTATTTCTGTAGCGTTGAGACACTTTTAGCAGCGTCTCAACGCTACCCTGGTGGACATGTAATGCTATAACATTGTTGTAGCATCATAGTGAATATCAACAATGCTATAACATTATGTTTTATAACTCATTGTGCTTGCTTCATTTTCTCGTTCTTTTTTTTATTATTATTTCTTCAATTCCTGTATAACTGGCTCAATTTTCTCGATATTTCCTTTGAATTCTCCAATCGCTTCAAATGTTCGATTTCTACAAAATACACAAATATATATATGTAACATTGACCACTAAAATATCAAAATTATCGATAAATACACCCTAGAAATAACTCACTTTGTGAGCTATCCACCTTATCTACCATAGTCGGCCCTCGAGGGAGTCGGCCTCTTTGGGCCTTTGTCGCCCCTCGTGGGGGTTGACTTCCCTGAGTTTCGTTTGGGCTTCTACTATGACTTATTTGATTATTTCACCCCAACACCCACGCCACTGTTGTTGAACTAAAAAAAATCATATGTTCATTTTTCTTGAAAAGTGACTTGAGCTATGGTATGTATACTCATTTTAATGCCCTCGCCCTCGCTTTTACCAAAAACAGAAAACAAAAACATGTTTTTTTTAATGGAAGCTTAGTGTACAAGTTTCTTTTGAAATAATAATAATAAAATAATTATGAACTTTTAAATTTGTGTCTAATAAGTATTCAGGAAAATGTTTAATCTCTCTTAAATTTCAAGTATTTGTCTAATAAGTAGTTCACCTATTGAAGATTTAGGAAAAATATTCTTTTGGTCCCTTAGTTTTGAACATAATTTCTATTTGGTCACTAAATTTCAGAATGTTATATTTTTAACATGGTCACTAGACGATACCTCATGTCGTTGAGCTATGCTCTTGTTGGCATATTTTTACCCTTCAGTTTTGAGTTTGGTTTCCATTTAGTCCATAGGTTTCTTATGTTACATTTGTATCCCTGAATTTTAAGTTTAGTTTCCATTTGGTCCTTAGATTTTGAGATTCTACACTTTTGTCCATGAATTTTCACTAATGCTCACACTTTTGACCTTTGGAGTTAGCTTTCGGTTAATTAATTTAAAATAATTATGATGTAGAATTTTTAAATTAATTTTACGAAAAAAAAATCACTTTTGATCTGTGAGGTTTGAGTTCGATTCACTTTAGGTTCCTAAATTTTTAAACTCAGACATTTTAGTCCCTAAAATTTTGATCTAGTAGCATTTTAGTCCATGCCCCAAGTGAGGGAAGCTAAAAGTTTTTGTCCATAAAGATTTAGAGACTAAACTTAGAATAATTTTCCAATACTAAACTTAGAATAATTTTCCAATTATTCAAAGAAGCTTGTACCATATGTATATGGCTTACAATTTTATATTACTGGATGTAGGCAAGAGATACTGAAAGTATACTTTCAAGTTTAACCATACATCTGAGTGGTTGCTTGTAAGTTGTAACTTAACCAATATAAAAATAAATAAACTTAAACTCTTCCCAAGGGGAAAATAGAAAGTCAATCCAAGTCAAAAATTATCACTCCAAATGTAGATGGTTACCCCTAGGTCTAGGATTCTGAATTATGATTCGACACTTGATGGTCTCGACATTCCCCGGCAATCTAACCACGTCGCTACAATACCTACTTGTTTTTTTTTACTAACAGTGAAGACTATACCCACAGACCAACACAGATCATTTCAGCATTGTCATCACTCACATACTTCCTAGGAAAACTCCCAGGAGGTCACCCAAATCAAGCACGCGTAACTTTGGAGTAGAGACCGAAAATGAATGTGTACTTTGTTGGTATAGATAATAACAATCCATTCTTATAAGCCTACGAATCATGTTGCATGGCCTCAAGATCCCTCTCATTTAGATGTAGTCTCGGTAGAAATGGAAAAAATTGTGTCAAGAATGGGATTTGAACCCATGCCCTTTCGGACCAGTACCTGAAACTGGCGCCTTAGACCAACTCGGCCATCTTGACATTTTATTTTTCATTTTCTTTTAGTTTTTTAAAACATTGTAATTAAGCTTCACTGATGTCTAATTGCTTGTACAAGAGACATAAGATTAATGATGGCACCTAAGTCACACAATGCTCGTCCTACATGTTTCTCACCTATTACTACGGGGAGAGTAAATGAACCTGGATCCTCTTCCTTAGGAGGTAATTTGTTTGGTAAGATAACAGTGCACTCCTCAATTAAGTTCGGTCCTACAATTGTTGAACTCCAAAAAATAAAAATTAATTTATACATATACGCACGAGAATCATGTGTATCAATTTAATTACAATTCCGTTAGATTTCATTTAAAAACGTTAATTCATGTGCATAGAGATTTATAATCGTAACAATTATAGTCGAATTATGATAAATAAATTGTGAAGAGGAGCATAACTCAAATATATTATTACTTACTTCTCCCACGAATATAGCAGGAAGAAAAAAGGAAAGGCAGAAACCGAATTTTCAGTAACCTCCATATTTTCCGGCCATCCCTCCCTTCAATCCCATACTTTCCGGCCATTTATATCGCATTCCTAAACCCGAAATTCCTTCAATCTCTTCCGATCCCACAATGCCGTCCTCTTCTCCGATCATCCTTCCCGTTTCCAGTTCCCAATCCCAATCCCAACCCCCAATTCCCCTTTCCTCCTTCACCAGCCACCTCTTCCTCTCCCTCCGCCACGCCTTCTCCCGCCGCCGCCCTTGGCCTGAGCTCGTAGATCGCTCCGCCTTCTCCAAGCCCGAATCCCTCTCCGAAGCCACCCTCCGAATCCGCAAGAACTACTCCTATTTTCGGGTCAATTATTTCGCGATTATAGCCCTAGTTCTTGCGATTTCACTTTTCTCGAATCCGTCGTCTCTGTTCCTGTTAATCGCGCTTCTCTCCTCTTGGATCTTCCTCTACCTCTTCCGCCCCTCCGATCAGCCGCTCGTTCTGTTCGGCCGCCTCTTCAGGGACAGCGAGATCTTGGTTGGCCTTGTTGTTTTCACCGCCTGTGTTATCTTCCTCACCAGCGTTGGATCGGTTCTTGTTTCGGCCCTCACCGCCGGCGTCGGCGTCGTTTGCGTTCATGGCGCTCTCCGATCTCCCGATGATCTGTTCCTTGATGAGCAGGAAGTTAACTCTACTAGCTTCCTTGGTGTATTCGCCGGCGCCCCTCCCTCCTCTTCCGCCGCCGCTTCTTCCGGCGCGTAATTAATGTGATTGTTATATAAATTCGGTATATATATGTGTGTGTATTTTTGTGTGTTGATTTGTTGATTTGTTGATTTTTTTTTATATGTTTGATTGAATATTCTTTTTCCTCCATGATGTTGATGCTGTGTTTTTCTTTTCCCTAAAGAATGTTACCATTCAAATTTGGGGAGAGATCAATCGATTTTATGCACGGAGGAATAAACAATTAAGTTATGTTTATGTTAAACATTTTTTAAAATTTGGGTTAGAATTTAGTTTTGACACTTGTATTCAATTGAAGAATGTTTTTTAGTACAACAAATGTATGTCATATCTTAGGCTTCGTTCAGTTATGCCGATAATTTAAATCTCATTTTAGGTCCAACATGAATATAGCTTGACATCTACTTCTTTTGAAGTCTGAGATTTAAATTCTCATTCCTCACATTAGTTGTACTATATCACAAAAAATCTTACTTTAGTCCTCAATTCTAGTTTTTGTCCATTTTAGTTTCAAGGATCGAAATGATAGCTTTTTCCAATATAAGCAAAATAGATATTTGAAAATTGTAATGGTGTTCATTGATTGTCGATTTTAGACAAAAACCGGAATCGACTATAGACATGTCGCTTGACATGTCGCTTTTAGAAGTGATTGGTGGCACCGACCACACGGTCAGTTAGTCAATTTTCGTGATTCCAACAAACCAAGCAAAAAAAAAAATGAGGAAAATGAGGAAAATAGGAAAGAATAAATAATAAGAGATGAAAAAGAAAGAAGAAAAGAGGAGAAATAAGAAAGGAGGAGGAGGGACGTGGAGAAAGAAAAAAAAAATGTTATAATGTCTTCTTTCGGGAAGAGGAAGATCATCTTCTCAAGGGAGGCGACAATGCTTTTACAAGTTGGATTGAGTTTTTATTGAGTTCTTCGATTCAAAATTGACTCCAACCGAAAATAACCACAAAATTGAGTCAGTTTGGTCGGCTCGACTGACTCGATTTTTCAAATTTTGTTGTCCATTTTTAAAAAATAGGACTAAAATTGATAAAAATTGGGATAACAATCTAATCTAAATCATTATTTTTAAAAGTTATATGTATTTTTTTTAGTTAGATTTTAAATCTTTTAAGTTCAAACCTCCACTTTACATATATGTTATGAAAAAGAAAAAAAAAGTAAATAAATAAATAATATACTAAAAGAGTACAAAGCAAGGTTATATTATTATGGCAATGCCTAATTATTAAAGCAAAACATTTTTTTTAAGATTTGATTTGGTTTAATTCACAAATTCAATAATATTTTATAAGAAAAGAATATATTTTTTGTAAGTGAGGTTTGCATTTATTTTCTTTTCGGTCCTTCCATCCGTTTTGGACAAAGGCTTATGTAACACTTATTTTTTATTAATTATTTTTCTATTGTTTTAAAATTAAAAAATCTCCATATTTTTCTCTTTTCACTTTTCCATTTTCTCCTTCTTCTCATTAGTGGTCTTCGGTGATCGTCGTCCGGCCGTCGCTTGCCAACGACAATGGATAACAATATATTTTTTTTTCTTGTTATTCTCTTTTCCTTCATCTCATTTTTTCTTCTTTTTCCCTTGAAATGAAGAGGGATTTCCCTCTTCATTTTGGTTAGTTTAGATTTGAAAAAAAAAATATATAATGAAACAAAGAGGGACTTTGCCCAAATCTGCGATCGAAGTTGTAGCGCAGTCCCACGAGACCCATGACCAGCAACCAACAGTGACTTTTGTGCTTATACTTCTCACTCATTCATTCTTGTAAAACAAAAATTAGATTTGCAATTAGGAACAAATAAATTAACCTACCTTAGTTGACTTTCTTTGAAGTGTAATCAAAAGTGTATTTTTAATCAAATATTTCATTTGGGAAAGTTGCTCTCAACTTGTGTCATAGAGGCCCATTGGGAAGGTGATGAATTAAAAAATGTGATTACATACTACTATGAATTATAACAAAGTAAACAAGTTTTATGAGCATAACTTAACAATAATTAACATGTATTATTCTCACGAAGTTTGAAGTTCAATCTTCATCTTTATATTTAGCATTGTAAAAAAAAAACAACTTAATAAGGATTAAAACTATTATCTCTCCCACAATATTTGAAAAGATGTAATTAATATATTCCTGAGTTCAATTTTTTCTGTACAAAAGAAAAAGAAAAGAAAAAATCAATTTTCATAATTTGGAGGTAAAATACATCCAAATTCGATTTTGGACGACAAGTCGTCTTTTAAAAGGACTACATGTCGTTTTAGAGAAACCATATTAATGTAGCTTAAAAGCTGGATCCCTTTCCTGATGAAACGATGATAAATGTGAATCGGCCATGGAAGACGAATCCTTCCAGAAGGTTGCGATTTCAGGTCCAATCCTAGCCTCTTTGCTCCACCGCTTCACCTCCTCCTCCGCCGCCGTCGACGGCCTTCTCTTCGGCCATGTCTCCGAAATCACCCCGTTATCGCTCTCCGACGATTCATCTTCTTCAACCAACATCCAACCGTCGGTACGCGTCGCCACCGTCACCGGATTTCTCTGCTCCGGTACCACCACTAGCTTCTACGATTCCTCCGGTCAAGTAGATTCCCAATCGCTTAACCGCCTTCTCAGCCGCCACCAGACGACCGACGTCCAAGCTCAAACCCCCGACTCTTTGCTAGGTTGGTTTTCCGGCCGCCGGAGAACTCAGCTTCGACCTTCCATGCGTGAATATTTAGTGAGTTCTTCTTTCTCTTCCATGAAGGAATTGTCATTTCCTGTCAAAGACGCTGTGAATCCCATCAATTTAATCCCTAGTGTGTTTCTGCTTCTGACTTCGCCGCTATCCGATCAAATTATCCACACTCACGAGTACCGCGCTTTCCAATTTCGATCCTCCGGTGAGTTCTTCGAGGCGAAATCGATTGACATTGTGAACATTGGGCCAGCATTTCGAGGTCACTATGGATCGTTTACCCCTAATTCTCCTTTCCCCAATTTGCTCTGCGAGATGAGAGCTTCTCCGATGAATGAGGATAAGAATGATGAGAATTTGAATTTGATGAAGCAAAACACGAAAGATCAGAAGCAATTGAATATGTGCGCTGAAGGGTTTGAGGTTGGGAACTTGACCCGGTTACTGGGTTCTGAGGCTGCAAATTATACTGCTGGGTTGGAGGATTTATACGAAAAAATGCTTGCCAAGACCGAGAGCTTGGCGCGGCTCGTTGAGAAGAGCTCTGCTCAGGTTCTTGAGCAGGTAATTCGATCACTTCTGTATACCAATTGTGCTATTGTTTGCCATTGCTTAATGCTTCTCTTGATTGTTCAATTTCTTCAAGTGTTTTTTTGTATATTCTTTTGCATTTCCTTGCAGGAAAACCAGAACAGGAAGTTAAGATATAAAGTTGCGAGGTACCCTGGATTTGAGTAAGAAATTTGTTCATACTACCGGCGTTTTTGTTCGTGTAAGCTAATCTCGTCCTCTCCCATCATCCTACTGTCATTTGCATATCTAATATTTTCGCTATGTCGCTTGATGCATGACCTTTGCTTTACTTGAAACTTGTAGGACAGAATTTGCATTCAATCATATATACTTGTAATGAGGTTCTCTTTCAATCACTTTAGATGTTATTTTATCATTAGGGTGGATAATGCAAAAGGATTTTGAGTTGAAGTTGTTTAGTTTAATCAAGTTTTGAGATGAGTGTTCTTCCCCAAAAGAAAGTGTTTATCTTACCAAAAAACTTTTAAGACGAGTGTTGGAGTTCTGTCTTATAGAGTGTAATCTTGATTCATCATGTTTCTTAGGTTTTGCTTCACTCTGGAACGATCCATTCTAGTGTTCTCCTTTTGAATTTTTTAAGGTACAGACCGTTAATCATTTTCTGTACATCAACATTTCTGGATAGAAATGTTTGTAGTTGATGTGTGGATATAATCCTGATTTCTAGTAAAAGAATAAGGGTATAATCCGTGGCAAGAGTTGAAATCTCAGTTTCCTGAGTTATGAGTAACCTCTACTCAAAGAATATATTGCCTTTTTTTCTCTTTTCTCAATGAAGTGTCATTTTTCAATAAAGGAGAAAGGAGAAGGTAACGGTGAAGAACCGATTCTATCATTTGCTTTCTTGAAGTTTGATTGAAAGTAATATTGATTTTTCTCAACCATCATGGGTTGGCCTAGTTGGTCAATAAGGGGCTTGGGAATAATAAGTTTAGAGTGAATGAGTTCAAACCATGGTAGCCACCTACCTAGAATTTAATATCCTCCGAGTTTTCTTGTCAACCAAATGTAGTAGGATCAAGCGGTTGTCCTATGAGAATAGTCGAGGTGCACATAAGTTGGCCCAGACAGTCCCGGATATTAAAAAAAAAAGAGCAAGTTTCATGCAAAATGTGGTGTTCTAGTTCATTTTTAAGCAAAGGCACCATTTTCCACCTTTCACATATAGCACAAGAAAGTACCCCCATTTTCCAGCCTGAAACTGATGGCAAAAGAAATTAGTGGGGGAGTTTCATCCCATATTTTCTCACTTCCTACCAGCTCTCATCATTCTCTTATACTGACATGTTTCACAATCGTTATGGACAGATGAATTCTGTCTTGATGAACATGTAGGATCGATTTGGTATCACTGATTTATTGTTTTTGACCCCTAGATTTTGCATTTCTAGTATTTATTTCCTAGCATCCAATGCCAGTTCTTTCATGTTACAAGAAAACCCACTGTTCTTATCCAATATATGGCCATATGGGTAAGAGTCATTAGGAACCAAGTAAAACTGGCCATATATAGCAAAAAAGCAGAGAAAACATGATCTGCAACATCTATTCTTTATCTAATTGGCAATTTCTTCATTTTCATCTAAATTCTGGAAGCAGGGATTGCAAGAAGTCGACCTTGTAACGAAACCGCAAACTTTTGGCATCAAGACCTGAATGCTGCATGCTGTTGACATTACAGTGGTGACTTTCTGAGCTGAAGGAAGCTACCAAGCAATCCTGAGAGAAGTCCTAGGAATGACCTTAAGCTTAGGCAGTTGTTTGTTTTGTTGATATCAAGATAGAATGAGTTGCCCCACAACCTTTGCTTCTATAATGTCATTCCCTACCTTTTGTCTCTTGATGATGAACCCTGATCTGTTTGATATGATTTTATAGATTCCATACAAAGTGTTCTGTTCTTGATTGGACTCTTATCAATGTTGTTACTTCTGAGTTTTTTTAATGAATTCTCAAAGGGTACCTTTTAGGAAAAAGCTTGTAGGTACTTTCCAGCACTAAGGTGCTGTTTGGTTGTACTTTTCTTGCAATTCTTTTCTTTTATAGAGGTGTGATTGAGAAGGAATTCTTATTTTGTTCATAGGTTTTTGTGTTGATCTCTACTATTCATGGGGTTTTAGTTCTTTTTTTAAGGAATAAAGAATACTTGAAGATTCCTCTCAAATCATGATCAGATAAGAACCAATATATGGATAGAATAATGAGTAATGAAATTTATTTTGAGGTTTTGTTTGATTATTTGGAAGAAAGAAACTTTCTTCTTTTCTCATTTTTGAACAAGTTGCTCTTGGTAAAAGTCAAAGAGCTTCCTCCCCGAAAAGGATAACCTCATTAGTGAAATTATACAAAGGTATTACAACTCATAAATAGTTGCTTGTTGATAAATTCAATTGACCGAGCCAGGTAACAACTTCAAACTCAAATATAGAACGTTCTTCAAGGCATGAGTCGAAGAAAATGTTGCATGTATGATTATCTAATGCAAGATCCTTGGATAAGCTTAGGCTACGACATGATGGAAGAAGAAGTCTTTTCGATTTTTGTTTCGCCTTCACCCTCCTTTGCATTGCCTCAGTCTAGACTGATCCCACGAGTAAGATGGTCAAGGAAAGATGTTGAAATAAGCTATTGAAAAAAATAATCTACATTAATAATTTTTAAAATTCAACTCAAAACTCGACAAAACCAACATAACCAAATCAAACCTATGTTGGAGGTTTAGGTTTAATCAGTGGTGGTTTGATATAAGGTTTAATGTAGGCTCCGTTTGATAACAATGATTTTTAGTTTTTTATTTTTGAAAATTGTGTTTGTTTTCTTACCCTCTCTTTATAATGGTTTTCATCTTTCTTAAGCAAAGATTATAATTTTTAGCAAAATTTCAAAAACAAGAATAAGTTTTGCTTGCATTTTTAAAATATTTGTAAAAGATAGATAACAAGATAAAGAAATTTATAGGTGTGAAAGTAGTGTTTATAAGCTTAATTTAAAAAAAAAAAAAAAAAATGATTATCAAACACTTCTTCATGTGTTTAGCACCGCATAAAAACATTCCTCTTAGAGTAGCTGTTAATACGAATAACAGAAACTTTGTTATAGCCATTTCTGTACATTCAATGTACTCTACGGATAGAGGAATACATAGAGTTGAACATAGTAAAATAAGAAATTGAAAGATTTCGTTGAAATTGTTCGTTTGGAAATTTCCCGAAAAGCTAATCATAGGTTCTTCTCTCCATCGGAACAATAGGGCCGTTATGCTCATTACTAAACTTGTTGAAGAGATGAAATATAACCAAGGTATATCTTTTTGATCAGAGGTTGAATCGATCATCAGAAGAAGAATTAGGCCAAAAATTAGGATACATTCTGAGAAAATAAAACTTCCATCGAAGAGAAGCAAATGAAAGTCTTTCATAAAAATTCTCGTAGAATCGGGTGAACTCTTCCAAAACTTCCATGCTATTACAAGATGTATTTGAAACAAAATGGAGAAAGGGTGTTATTCTCTGGTCAAAGACAATTGTTGACTAAAAAATGGAGAAAAGTGTCATATTGTCATCTAAGAAAATTGTTAGCATGGTGTCAATTTTTTCTGTGGGTTCTTGCCTCTAAATTCTAATTGAGGCAAGAATTTTTCGTTTTAAACTGGGACTAGGGTAGAGATGGGAAAAAATTCACCATCTTCTACTGATTTCGACGAAGAGAGACAAAAATAAAATGAGTATTCATTTCGAGACCAACTTCATTTCCACATTGGCAGGATCGGAGAAATCGAATCAGTTCACTCTATTTTTTTTCCGTCAACAATGACGTCTCTCTCACTCTAAATCTTCCCAAAAAATATGAAAAAAAAATCTTTAGTAAATCTATGAATTTAAAAAAAATGTAACAGGTGGTCAAGGATCCTTAGATACAAAATTGAAAAAATTATAAATCTATTGGACACAATTAAAAATTGATTAAACACTTCTAAAGTTTAGAAAATTAAAACTTCAGAATCTATTAAACACTTTTAAAAATTTAAATATTAAATATACAAGAATTCTAAACGTTCTTGACCAAACTTGTTATTGATTTTGTTGTTTTAAACCAATGGAGAGGAGAAGTTGTTAAGGAAGGAGAGTGAAGGGAAGAAAGAGGAAGTAGAACGAAAAAATGATGGAAGAAAAAGAAATTTATTAATGAAAAAAATTGGTAGGCCCCATAAAATTTATATATTTTCAATTTGAGTGTTTTTTCAGTCTCCCACCCTCTTAACATGGGGTTTTTGTACGGACGACTCACCCCTCGAGGGCTGCAAGATTTTTTAACCCTAATTACGAAAATTTATGTTTTTTTACCTTCTCTCGTGATAAGGAAGTGCACAAAGTCATTCGTACCCTTCGCTTATCACGAGGAGATCGTACGAATGACTTTGTGCACTTCCTTATCACGAGAAGGTCAAAAAACATAAATTTTTAAAAATTGAATTAAAAAATATCGCGGCCCCTAAATGGTGGGTCATTCGTACAAAAGCCCCCTCTTAGCCTCCCTAATTGTAAAGACAAAGAATGCACTCTCACAAAGGTAATATTTTCATTTATATATTATATATAAAAGAAAAAAATTCTAAAAAAAAAAAAACTTTGCTGCGGACAAAGACGTGTTAGGATGTGACATTTAGGTAAACTGACCCACACACCATCCGTGCGGATGGGTCCCACACGGAGACAAATATTACTTTCTGTTTTTATTTTTTAAGAAATACTATAAATATTTTAAAAGAAATAGTAAAGTAGAGAGAGATTACTTGAGGAACAAGTAGTTTGCCTCGATCCTCTGTCATAGCAACGCCGAAATTCGATTTCCCATCTTCATATTTATCTCTTCACAAAAACACAAACAAAAAGAAACTTGGTGACTAAGAAAGCAACGAAAGAAACACAAAACACCACGTACCAAATACGATCGACCTCTCTGGATGTGGACTCTAACTTTGCTTCAATTCCCCACCACTCCCACAACATTAATCACGTCATCAATTTCTCGATATTTCCAAACATATGCCTATAAATCTCCTTCTCTTTTGTTTGTCTATCCCTTTTACTCATTCCCTTTCTCTTTGAGATTTCATCAACATCCCAAGCCAAGCCTACAAAACACAAAACACAAAAACAAAAGCGTTTCAATCAGAATCAGCCAGGAAGTTGTTTCAAGAAACCGCATGACGTCTGAGAATTCTAGTGGGTGAGTTTCTTCTCTTCTTTCTCTAAGTATTTGATTTCTCCATCTGGGTTCTTTTCATTTTCTTTCAACTTCATCGTTTCCTTTCCACAAGCTGCTTGTTTTGTTTTATTGCAGAGAAAAGACATCATCAATAAGAAAGAGGCGAAATGGGTATGTTTCTGTAGTGGACACTCTGAACAAGTGGAAGAAGTTGAACAATCAATTGGAGGATTTGGCTAAAAAAGATGGATCGGTAGAGGAAATTCGTAGAGTTCCTGCCAAGGGCTCCAAGAAGGGCTGCATGAGAGGCAAAGGTGGTCCTCAGAATTCAGATTGCAATTTCAGAGGCGTTAGACAGAGGACTTGGGGCAAATGGGTGGCTGAGATTCGAGAGCCAATTCCTACCAATAATTATACCCGTTTCAAGAAGAAAGGCAGTCGTTTATGGCTTGGCACTTTCACCACTGCTCACCAAGCTGCTCTTGCTTATGATGAAGCTGCCAAAGCCATGTATGGCGCTTTCGCCCGTCTCAATTTTCCCGACTCTTCTTATTCTTCTTCTTCTTCCTCGAAACCAATATCCCCAGTTGCTTCTTCCTCTTCTTCTTCCTTCAATGGCGGACTATCTGCAGAGAAAGTTAACTCTTGTTATCCAATGGAGGAACTGAAGGTGAAAGTTGAAGAAACAGAAGGAAGTAGAGTCGATTATACAGATCATGCGAAACCCAATTCATTTTATGATTCTAGCATTGCAAACAGATTAACAACAGAAGGGAATATCAAGGAAGGATTAGCTGATGTTGTAAGAAGCCATGATTATGATCCTTCTGAACTTAGTTTCAAATTTGAAGCTATGGATACAAATGGCTGCAATGGCTTTAATGATAGCAATCGATATACACTACAGAAGCTTCAGAATGATCCATATGCAAGAACTTACTGGATTCCGACCGATTGGGAGATCGGCGATCTCGGGTCGCCGGAAGTGTTGGAAGGAAAGCCGAAGATGGAGAGCTATGGAGACTGTATGGGCTTCAACCGTGATCTGAGTTTGTTGCTGGATCGGCAAAAACACATGGGAGTTGGAGACCAGAGAGTTGATGATTCTAACTTTGAGTATTTGAGACCTGATTATGATTTTGGGTTGGAGGAGGAAAGGAAATGGCTTGATTCATGCTTCCATGGATGAAGAAGATTGAAAGATTAGACAGGGTTAATTTATTTGGTTACAATTTAATTCTATTTTGAGCGTACATACTATATAGTTGTTTCATTTTTTTCCTCCTTTTTGTAGACACCTGTTCTTTTGGGGCACCTTTAATACACATGAAATTGAGATTTAGAATAATATATCAATGTTCATATCTTCTATGAACATTTCTAACAATAATGAGAATCCTAAGAATGCTAACATATAATATGTGAAATTATGCCAACGTTGGTACAATATATGAAATATATGAACTATTCATATTCATAATGATTAAGAGATTCGAATTCTCACTTCAATCAAATAAATATAAATATGTGAAATTATAGCTTTAACACAAATAAATATAAATAAATATAAATATGTGAAATTATAGCTTTAAACATGTTATACATATTAATGATTCAACATAGTGCTGCCAAAGCGAGCATGGCTCAGCGGGCATATGTATGTGTTGACGACCAAGAGGTCTGTGGTTCGATTCCCTCCACCCCTAATGTACTCAAAAAAAAAAAAAAAAAAAAATAATTCAACATAGTGTAAGATAAAATATGAATGAATTATACTTCAATCAAATAAATATAAATATGTAAAATTATAACTTTAAACATGTTATACATATTAACGATTCAACAGCGACAAAATTATTCAACATAGTTTAATTGAATTATTTGACTAAGAGTCTCCCACCCAGTTAAACAAATAATGTGAAATTACAACTTCGATCCATCAAATACATGTTAACAATTGCAAACAATTACCCCACACATTTCAATTTTTTGATGGGATTGAGATTAATGAAAAAACCTCATCCGGTGAATATTGCGGCGAACTGTCTGACATGCTCTGGAACTGTTGCATCGAGCAGCTCTGTGTAAAAGATAAAAAGCTGTCATGTCAGTAGAGAGTCCAGAATTACTTGAGGTTTTCAAATTGCAATGGGGAACATATCCAAATCCTCGTGGTATTCAACACCGCAGTGGATGAGCTTTACGAAGTTCGAGAAGCTTGAAGCTTTTACTTCAGTCACTTTTTTCCTCGACCTCATTGAAAACCATCTCCCATGGCCCACTCTTTGTTCCCAATCTGGGATAAGTGAAACAGTGACAAATAGAAAAAAGTTAGCCACTATGGAATGTAAATGGTTCAGAACAACGATAATTAGCTAACTTTTTTCTATGGAATGTATCTTTCTTTAGGTCTTTAGGTCGAATTCTCAATCTCTTAAAATACAAACAACGTACTAATAGAAAATTTTCTTAATGGATATGGATTACAGGGGTGAGGGGTTTTTGAGACGAACTCGGCTTAAAGATGTATTATTTCTAAGTGATAACGAATATTACTTGTTGTTAGGTAGGCCGTGATTCATTTGGTGATTGCCTAATTCAGTTTGGCTATTCGAATGAAAGTGACTTTTCTATATCGAGCTGTGTCCTCACTAATATCTCAACACATCCCATTAGAAGCAAATGTTCTATGATGGAAAAATTTAACGTGATATGCGGAATCAGATACCTCCAAATTCCGGCTATTAAACGCAACATCATGAACAGAAACAATCCACTCCAAACCCCAGGGAGACCGAATGGGGGAGCGACCACGAGCAGGAAGAGAGAAGAAACCAGTCCAACAAGCACCTGCTCTTCTTTCAGGCCAAATTAATAATATATCTTTTTAAAAAAATAAAAAATTAAAAACCTCAAATTACTAGTTTCACTTGCAAAATATAGAAGGGATTATACCATGGAGTAGGCTGCATATCCAAAGTCTGAAACTCCATAGTAGAGCCCATCTACAACGAAAGCCAGAGCATTCACTGGTTGCGATCCCGCAACAAACTACAAAAATATGACTAGGATATTACGTCAACTGATCACAATAGCCTTGTATGTCATGTCGTACTAATGTGGCACCTAAAAAGCATGGATACGGATATGGGACACGAAAACGGACATGACAGGATACAATGATATGTCAATTTCTAAAAAACTATGACACGGACATGTTGGGGATATATTTTAGTTTTTTCTTTTTCTTTTTCTAAGATATATGTAACTTTAACATAATTGGGCTCAAAATTATTTTTTTAGGATACAATGATAGTGTGGCAAGTGAAAAACGGTTAACTAGCTATTCGTTCCCCCAATTCCAGGATGGTATACCAGATTGCAAACTGCATCAACAATGAATTTCAGGCAGGATTCTAGATTGTTCGAACAAATATGTTACACCGAAGAAAATTGATCCAAAATATACAGAAATTCAAAGGTTAGGCAAACCACGTCATCCAAAGATCTCAGTTGTAAATATTGCTAAGCAGTCACTGGAAAGGTACAAGGCCACAAAGCCAATTATTCAGATAACTTATTCTTACCAATAACCCAGATCGTGCAATTTCCAGAACTTCTGCATCGGCACTGAATAAACCAGAAAATGCACCAAATCCCAGGAATAAGATAATAGCTAAAGAAATTCCTGAGATCAAACCAATCTGTAACAAAAAGGTATCCAGGATCAGTTGTGTTTTTTTCTCATCAGAAGAAACACACGAGACTAAGGGAACAAAAGATCCATCACTTCTATTTTGACAAGAAAAATCAAACATAATTGCTAAGAAATAGTATGTTAACGTTTGAGTTACTATTGACCTGTAAAGTTCTATAAACCACTTGACGTGAATTTTCATAGTCTTGTAAGGTGTAGCTACTTGCTAATAATGCCTGCAAAACAAGTGCAAGAATGTATACGTTTACCAGGACCAATAAAATAATGAATTTATTTCAGCAATACGTAACCTGAAGATTCAAAAACAAAAATAAAAAACGTAACCTGAAGATAAAATCTAGCAATGTAACTTGGTTAAGAATAGAATCAATGGCAAACAGGATTTTACATGGAATAAATAGACGTAAAACATTCTTTTTTTATGGGAATATATCCAAGAACCATTCAACAACAAATATTCTGCTTCTAAAGCCCAATTCGTCCCCAATGGCCACATGACAACAAATTATTCACCAACCCAAGTCAAAAACAAATCATCAAGGTGACCATCTATCTTCATTACTTAAATATCCTCAAAGTTTCACAGCGTCAAATATTATGCAGTTGGATAGGTCAGTCTTCTGATACTAGTCAATGCATGTACATTAGCTTGAATGCTGATAATTTAAAAATAAATGGTAAATTGTTGCAAGTTCTTGTTTTGCTCTTAAATAATTTGAATCAGAGTTTTAAAAATACGATGAGACTATTGGCAGAATGCAAAAACAAGATAACTAGCTCTGCAGAAGATCACAGGTGGAGCTTTATAAAGACTGAGGTAAATGCTTTATAAATAGTTACACAACCAAGAAAAAAAAAACTAAAGGCTTTGCTGAATATAAGTTACGATACCATAATTTATGAGGCCATCTCTGTACCTGACCAGCAAGTGCTAAAGCATCAGTAAGCAAAGATATGGCCAACCATATTTGTATACAAATTTGATAACCAGCCATGGGTACAGGGCCCTCTCTAGCCGCCATGGATGTTGCTAGAGTAAGGGTTACAAGCACAGCCAATGTCCGGCCCATTAAGAGACTACCTGAGACATACAACAGGCGAAGTTAGAACTGAATGGGAAATTTAAAGTAAAAAGAAAAAAAAAACATTTCCTCAAAGAATGAGTTATAATCATTTGGATCTCTGGAAACTAATAAATGATGGAATTACATATTCATCTCAAATTAATTCGAGAATAAATACGGAAAGAGGAACAAGTAACTTAAACAAATTGATTAACTAACTTAACTTCTTCATCTTACATATTGTCAGTGAAAGTATATGTTTAAACTTTAATGGTAGATGGCATCAACTTCGTTTGATAAGATTGATTCCTTCCTATTTTCCATCCAAAATAAATAGCAAGTGATAATCTAAAGGAAAGATGGTTTCCTATAGATAGATATTACGCTGAAATAAAAAGAAATGCCATTCTTTTTGGGGATATTGATAAAAGATCAATGCCCATATAATAAAGACATAGCTGATCCATTAAACAAGCCAAGGGTACAGTTGATAAAGTCAATTCATTTCCAGCAACATTGACATGACTAAAGCATCTATGAGACATATAAAATGGCTAGAAGACATTATCTGTAGGTGAAATAAAATACCAGATTGGAGATAGCGTGCAACTCTACCCCCATCAATGCTGGAAAGAGTAAAAGATATTTCTCCGTTTAATCTCCACAGAAGAACGAAAGCAATCAGATACCTTATAACAATCATCAGGAGAGAACAATAACATCATTTCCTAATCTAATCTTAGGAACTCATCTCAAGCGCTTAAGCTAAACAATTAAGTTTACCACATTGTTGACGTACTCAGATATCACTGTCGCAATTGCAGCACCTCCAATGCCAAAACCACAAAGAAATATCAATATTGGATCCAGTACTGCGTTGAGTAAATTACCAGCAGCTGCACAGAAAAAACAATTTTCATATTAACTAAAATATATTAATGAATTATGAACAATTTTCATATTCACGTCACAAGAAGATGGTCGAGAACAATGCCCCATTCATAAAGACTACAAGAGAATAAAGAGAAATAACATCAATACAGAGAAACATGTGACAGACGTAGCACCCGAAGTAATCCAAGAAACTTGCCAGTAGCATACAAAGGCGTTTTTGTGTCCTTAAATCCACGAAAAGTGCCTTGTGCAGCAAGTGCAATTACAATGGGTGGAGCCCCAAATGCTCTAAGAGATAAAAATTGCTCGGCAGGTGCACGCATTGATGAACCCTACAAAAAATTTAGATGTATATACTCATAAGAGAAAGATGACACATAAAACCAGAATCAAACAATCAATCATTATGTGTGTGCATACTGCATAGAGAGAGAGAAAGTGAGAGACTAAATATCATGCAGAAGACATAAACAGATGACATTGTGAGAAATAATTCAAATATCAAGGAGGATAAGAAGCCAAAATATTATAAACTGAATTGGTTAAGCTTGACATACAACAGGTATACCCATGATATCCATAAGAGCCCCTGAACCAAGAAACAGCATAACAGCTTCAGCAATTCCAAGACCAGCAGCAAGTGCTAAAGAAGTGGAAACAGAGGAAAGGAGCTTCTTCCCTTGATTCTCTTCTATGCCTTCTATATATATGGTAAAACCAAAAAAGTCCATGACTTCACAGAAAACAATGTGGAATTTTTCATAAAAAATTACCGAATGCGAAAAAGTAACTACCAATATTTGTTTGAACAATGCTTTTCTCGGTTGTACTAATCAGTGCCTGCTCTTCAGCAACAAATGAAGTAGTGATATTTAGTAGAGGAACATTGAATAACTTCGACACCAAATTGAATACCGAAGCCGATACCCCGACTGCCGCCAGTTCAGTAGATCCTACAAAGAGAATGTATATGGCAAGCTGCTGCAGTCATCAATATAACATCCAATAAGATGAAATATTACTTCTAAAGTTGTTTTCAAAATCAGAACCATTGTCATCACATTTCGCACTAATCTAGAGCTCAACTACGAACTTTCGGCTTCAATTTAATTCTCCAGATAAGTAAATAAAGATTAGAAATGTTCCTTTTGCACAATCCAGATAAATAGTACAGTAACTTAGTAAATGGAAGCAAATTTATACCTATATGACCAACAAAAGCTGTGTCAACCAACGAAGCAATTGGATCAGCAGCCAAAGCCAAAGCAGCAGGCAATGCAATCGCCAATATGTCCAGCGAAAGTTGATCAAACTTAAAAACCGCATCTCTAGGAAAATTCAAGAAATCAAATTCGTAGATAAGATTCTAGAAATGAAGTTATCGACTAATATCAAGACTGTTGCTATATTCAAACATTTTCTTTTCTTTTATGGTAAGATGTGATCAAATGATTCAAATTAAAGAAAATGCCACTAAAAAAGGTGATCTAAATTCCAGAGACGGACGGACCAGACCAATTCAGCCTGCCGCTATATTCAACAATGATCAAAATTTACCTAAAGCGATTAAGAAATGGAACTGAGACAGACGCAGAGAAGAAGGAGTTGGACGACTTGTCCGTTCTGTTTCGCCGGACCTGCTCGGATGAGGCTGTAGACTTCGATTCTTCCGGCGGACTCTTGGGCGAAGAAGAAGTAGTAAGATTCTTCTGGCACGACAGTTTTGGAAAATATCGAAACCGGAGTTTACAATTGGCGTTTCTGCGTAGCATTTGACAGTTGGAAGATAAATTAGTATCTGAATTGAAGCATGGAGCATAGATAGAGAGACCGGTGGCCATCTCCGATCACTGAGAACTGGAACAGTGGAAACGCCGGCCGGTGGAGGTTGCGAAACGGGAAGATGAAACCAAAACCATATATATTTCTCCCAATCTGTAAGGACGAATTTCGACGGACGGAATTGTAGCTCGACATAGAAATATCTCCGTGGGTCTTTTTCTTCTTCTGTTTTCGTGGCTGTTCTTTTAATCAATTTACTTTTTCAAATTTGCCTTGCCACATAATTTTTGGGATTTTAATTTTATTTCACTCTTTATGAAATCTCAATTAAACCAATTCGAGTTTTTTTTTTTTTTTTTTTTTTTTTTTTTTGAGTAAATTGGGGGTAGGGGATTTCGAACCACAGACCTCTTGGTCGTCAACACATACATATGCCCGCTGAGTCATACTCGCTTTGGCACCAATTCGAGTCCAATCAAGTCCCTGAATTGCATAAAGTTCCTTAATTCATGGTTCAATTGTTATATTACCTTTGCAAAAAAAAAAAATTAACCAATTCCAACCTAACCGAAGTTACATGAAATACTTGTTAATGACGAATATGTCTGTAGTTCAACGAAATAAATGTTTGTGGTTCAAATCTTCTATCTCCATATAAGTTGGTTAATTTGACAAACATGAGTATAACTCTCGACTTCTACTTCATAAGTGTGAGGTTCAATTCTTCTTTCATGAGTGTGAGGTTCAATTCTTCATTCTCTTGGTAAAACTCGTTGATAATTTTTAGAAAAATCTGCCCTAGGCAGAATCAAACCCCCACTCTCTGCTATCTTAAGCGGAACACTCACCTACTGCACCAAGTGGTTATTCAATCGACTATTAGTATTAGCTAACTTATAATTTGAAGATACATATTTTTAACTAAAATGTTAAAGAACTAAAATTTATATTTTAGACTAGATTTTTTAAAAAAAAAAAAAATTAACAATATTTTAGACTATTGTAAGTCAAACTTATATGACTTATTCCAAAATATATATCTTAAGCTTAGAAAAAATGTAAACCTTTTGTTCTTCACCTTTATACTACCACTTAAAAGTTAAAACCTGCCCATAAATACTAGTATTAATTTTTTTTTTCTTCGGAACAAATACTACTATTTTTTTTTAGGCTAACAAATACTACTATTAGTCCATTTATGCCTCTACAATACATTTGTTGGTATTTAAGTTACATCATTTATGTTGAATAATTAACAGTGAGAAATAAAATGAATATTCTAAAAGTTTATGAATTAAAAAATAGGGTTGGTTGCACAAACAGTCTAAAATAATTGCAAATTTAGCAAAGTTTAAAACATTATACAAATATATCAAAAAAATCAGTGGCTATTACCGATAGACTTTATGACTACTACTGATAGACTTCTATCACCGATACACTATTATCACTGACAAAATTTTATAAGAAATACTACTATCAACTATAAAAATTGTCATATCCGTAATTTTTTTTAAAAAGTGTTATATTTTTAATTATTTTACTCTAAATTGACCTATGTTACAAATTCCCTAAAAAAATATATATATTTTAAATTTATAAAGACGGAAATGAAATAAAAATACAATTTTAGGAATTAAAAAAGAGATTCTAAACGTTTATGAGAAAAATTGAGAACTTAATTTATTATTTTTTTAATTCTAAACTATGATATATTTAATCTTAACCCTATCAAAAAAAAAAAAAATTAGTAGTATAAATGTGGGGCGAGATTCTCACAAACATCTTTCCCAATTGTCATTTTTAGCATTTGAGTGAATCAAGTTATACACCACTAATGGTAATTAAATACGTTTAAGAAAAAATAATTAATTAAATAACAAAGCCCCATAATTGGACTATTATTCGAAATGCTTAACGCAAACGTATTATTATTATTATTTTTTTTACAACATGTGGGGTGGGAGATCGAATCTAGAACTTCATAGACTCTGAAAACAATCGTACTACTGGATCAATGGAAAATTCAACAGCTCATGCTCTAGCTTCTCACGCACAACGACATTGTTGGAATTAAGTTTGGCTAGAAGATTACTCATCCTTGGCTTTGGTGCAATCAGAAATGAAGCATCTACAAAGCTATAATGACGGGCAATTATATTTTTAAAATGGATACATTCTTTTTTTTTTTGGCCTAATAAAATAATGGGTACATTTAATTTATTAAAAAAAAATGTTGGTTAATTACTATTATACCTTCGAGACAAATAAATGTGAGATATTGAGATTTAAAGCTTCGATTTAAACATAAAGAACTGATATCTTAATCGTTCAACACGCTCATATAAACTACTCAAACAAAAGTTACATATCAAAATTATCCTAATAATATAGTTTCATTTCACCCTCGTGTCTCTATATAAGTAGTTCACTTTTTATATAAAAATTACTATATAAAAATTACTGTACAAAAATAATGGTTACATATTCCCAACCATAAAAGGACAAATATTAAAAGTAACCAAATTATTATATATATATATATATATATATATATATATATATAACTTTCTAGTTTCTACACGAGTATATTTGAGTCTAAAAAACTTGTAAACACTTTCTATACTTTTCAATTTGTCATACAAAGTGAGTGTTTATTTCAAAACATTAACAGTTTGATAATGCATTTAAATCCTATTTTTTATTTTTTATTTAAAAAAAATACAACTGTTAACCAATTGAATTTTTAGTTTTTAAATTTTTAAAAACATTTTTACATTCATTCACAATTTTTTTTAAAAAAAAAAAATAAACAAAATTTTGATTTCAAAATTTCAATTTTTTTTTTCAACTTTACTTAAATTCTCAACAAATTATATATAATTATTAAAACTATTTTAAAATATTTATTTATTTATATTGAAATTAAAATCAAATTATCATTAATATTATTAGTATATTCTTTGAAAAATAAAGTTATTATTAATATTATTTTTTTTTTTAGTAAAAACATATTATTAATATAATATATTATCATTTTATTTAAATAAATTTTTCTAATATATTATATTTTAATATTATTGTGATATTACACCGGTATACTTATTCATTTCACACAATTAACATATTTTATTTTTCTGACTTTAGGGATAATAAAGGTCAACTAAACTTTGTCTAATATATTAAAGTATCACAAAACAAATTTTTTTTATCTTAGGTAAAACTATTTTTTACCCTAAATTTTAATTTCATCACATAATTGGACTTTAATTAAATTTGGATAAATGTTGCAATTTTTATATTTTAATAAATTAACATTATTTAAAAAGAATATATTTTATGGTTTCAAAAACTAAAAACTAAAAACAGTTATCAAATAAGTATTGTTTTTTATTTTTAAAAACAGAAAACAGAAAACATATATAATTTTTATTTTTAAAAAACGAAAAAACAAAAAACAAAAACCATAAAAATAAAAAATAAAAAATAAAAAATTGAATGCGATATCCGGTGTAAGTGATGGATTTGTAATATTTTGAATTTGATTTGTTGAACTTGTCCATAACAATTATTTTAAAAATTAATAAATAAAAATAACAACATTTGGTTAAATTACTATTTTGATCTATAGTTTATGCGTTTTCATTTTGGTTCTCGATTGTTTAATTAAATTAAAAAAAAAAACGTCATTATCATTTTTACTTGTAGAAGTTAACAATTTTTTAAATACTATATATATATTTTAAATGATGTGGTAAAAAGAGGTGATAAACTACACTACAAAGTATTGACTTCACTAGTTAAGAGTTGGAATTAGGTAAAAAAAAGAAGCATCAGGGACCATTGAATTAAAGTGAAAGCACTATACATTGGAATACTTAATATAGTAAGCTAATTTATGTCAATTTATTGTTCCCATAAAATATATATATATATATATATCAAGTAAGAAAATTTATTGTATTTAATAAGAGAGACTATTTAAAAAAAATTAACAAAATTAATTAAAATCAAATTCAATCCATAACCCATCCAAATTAAAATGGTAGTTTGTTAGGATTGATTTTCATACCAACAAGAACATAGCTCAATTGGTATGATGTATGAACTAGTGATCTCCACTCTACATGTTGTTAAAAAAAAAAAAAAAAAAAAAAAATTATATGTTTAGCACATTAAACTAAAAGCTATTAAAAATGCAAATGAACTATATAATTAATATCACGTTTCAACAACTTCCTTAAATATATAATATAAATACTAAGGGATATAATAAGTCTCCATTAAAATAATGCAAAAGTAAAATCATCAATAAGACTTAAATTAGATCATACGACATTTGAAATTATACATAACAAGACAAGTCGTGGTTATCCTAATCAATATATAAAATTTGTTATAGAATTTATTTTATGAAAAATAACATTATAAAGACTTAAATCTATGGTTAACTTCTCTAAATAAATATATGGTTTTGTGAAAATCCATATATTAATAAGAAGTATATACTACCGAATTTATTCTAAAGAATGTTTGGTGGAAAAGAAAAACCAAACAAATTAGAAACAAGAAGTAAAAAATAATGATATGATAGAGAGAGCATGCAAGATGTATATGGGAAGAGAGTAGAGAAAAGTTATTTACGATATGACACTGAAATATATGTATTTGGTGTCGTCCCTCTATGAGCAGGAAATGAAAGAGAGAGCAAGAAGAAGCCATGAAACTCAGGATGGATAGCGCCGGAATAGAATATGATGGTGTCGGGGGAGCTGACCGAGACATACATCGACGACACGGCGCTATCCCTCCTGAGCTTAACGGACTCTTCCGTGCTTTGGCGATTGGAGAGAAATAGAGAGAGAGAGGGAGAGGGGAGATTTGGATTGGTTTTTTTGTGTTGTTTTGATATATAGGGAGTTGAAGGTAAGTAGGAGAAAGGCCACCAAACAGAAGTAAATGCTGTGTGTGTGGGGGAAGAAGAAAGCTGAAACCATCGTATTTATAGCCTCAACGTGGGATTGTTATTTCTATTTCCCCCCTCTTCTCACCTTTTCTTTTTCTTTTTCTTTTTTTCTTTTCAAACAAAGTTAATATATATATATATCACATTTTCACATTTTTTTTTTTTAATCTCTCTTCTTTTTCTTCTTCATCTTAATCACTCAATTATATATATATATATATCAAACTAATCATAATTCAATTAAGATATATATTATAGACCAAAAAATTAAATGTTTGAATGCTCCCACTTTCATATATAGTTTCATATATATGGATTGAAGAAAAAAAAAAAATATATATATATATATATATAATAATCCTATACTTCAAGAGATAACATTTTTCCTAAGTTAAAAAAAATAAAAAAGTAAATATGATTATGGACATAATATTATTAATAAAAAATAGATTAAGTTTAAAAGGTATATTTCAGTTTTGAACTTTCATTTTAATTCTTTTTTTTCAAAAATTAAAAACCACTTTGGTCTTTACATTGTTTTGCTTTTATGGAATGAATAAATGACTTTGAATATGTTTATCGAGAGGTAAATAAATTGGTTTTTTTTTAGTTTAACCATATTTGATTGGGTGGGTTGGGATTCCTTAAGACCTTATTTTCAAAAAGTCTATTTTAATTTTTGATTTTGAAAGAAACAAATTATTATTGCTATTATTTTGATATCCTTCTATCTACAAATTTTTTGAGTTCAATAATATGTAGGATAAAAGATTCGAACTTCTAACAGTTTAATCGATGACATAATAAATATATATATATATATATATATATATATATATATATATATCTTAAAGAAAAATTGTAACCGATGTCAATTTAGAGTAAAATAATTAAAAATATAGTATTTTTTTTAAAAAAATTGTAAATATGTCAATTTCTATCGTCGATAGTAGTTTATCGTTGATAGTAATCTATCACATAGAATTTTGTTAGTGACTATCACTAATAGTAGTCTATCTGTGATAGTCATATATCAGCGATAACAATCTATCAGTTAGTCACTGATTTTTTTCCATATTTGTAAAATATTATAAATTTTATTATATTTGTCATTATTTAGATGAAATTGGTGTTTATGCAATAAGCCCTATATTAAATTTATATATTGCAACCCAATAAAATAAATATTGTTAGGTATAATTGAGTTGACATAAAACATAATTGATATAATTCTTCACTCCCATATTATTTTTAGAGTAATTAAGTTGTGAGGATAATATAAATAATATAATTTGAAAAAAAATAAAAAAAATAAATAGAAGAAAGGAGAAGGGGAGGGTTACACTGAAATCGGAGGGGTGGCATTGGAAATTGGAAAAGTTCCTGACTTTCATTTTCGTCTTCCCGACTCTCAAAGTGGTCTTCCCCGTATACGAAGGATCCAAGGCCCATTTTCCCATGTTCCCCAAAATACCCCTCCCATAAGTCCCATTCGTAATATCTCACCAACTCCAGGGCTACAACCGTAATTACACACAACCTTCTATTTTTTATTTTATTTTATATTCTAAGAAAAAAAGGACATATTGGAATTATGATTTTAAATTGCACAAAATAGGAATGAGGTACATGCACGGCTGGTTGGGACGCGCATTTTCATTTCTGCTGATTAATTCCCATTCACTATTCAGAATTTTCAGAATTTCTTTTTTGACACGTCGCCTTCTCCCTTACTTCCTTTTTTCATATCTTTATAAATTTTCTATTTTTTTTCTTTCAAAAATATTTAATTGAGGTAGAATGAGGAATTGAAATCTCGACCTCTTAACTAAGGACTCAATTTTATGTCAATTCAGCAAACAATAACATAGCGACATGATGTATCGATTAATGACCATAGAAT
Source organism: Herpetospermum pedunculosum (assembly GCA_028017165.1). Classification (NCBI taxonomy): domain Eukaryota; kingdom Viridiplantae; phylum Streptophyta; class Magnoliopsida; order Cucurbitales; family Cucurbitaceae; genus Herpetospermum; species Herpetospermum pedunculosum. Next base: position 61,095,451 of record CM051525.1, read on the forward strand.
TTTAGGTTCAGTCCCCACTCCAACATGTTGTCAAAAAAAAAAAAAAAATTATGTTAATTCAGTTATACTCGATTTATCAAATTATTAAATATAACAGTACCATAAAAATAGGGCAATTCATGAAGCTTATTGTAACCTATAAGACTAGAGCACATTCTGAGTGTGCATGGAACATGCAACTAATTATTTGAACAGAGAAAAACAATTTAAATTCTCTATTTTCTACTCCATAAATCTTTAACCAACCTCTAATAAATGTTTAAATTTTTATTTGAGTATTTATATGAATTTGAACTTTAATTTTTGTGTCTAAGGATTTTCTCTAACTTTAAGACTATATTTTCTTTTTAATTTTTTAACAATGATCGATTATTATAATTAAAGTTGAAAATATATGAATTTAATATACATTTTTAAAAGTATTCGACACTTTTAAAAAGTTCATAAATTTATAATTTAATTACCAATAAATTATAAAAAATCAATTTAATTATAGATTTTGAAAGTTGTACTGTGATTAGATTTACCATTTTTTAACTAAAAAAAAATGGATACAATTATTAGTTTTAGGTGTTAAGGTTTATAATTTATCAATTAAACACCTAAACTTTCATATAATTGATTCACTTATGAAAGTTTAAGGGTTTAATTGCTAAAATTATAAGTTTTCACGTGTTTAAATTAATGTTTTTAAAATAAAATTATACTAGAAGGTGCAAATTGATACAATTCTAAAAGTTCGGGGTTTAAATTTATAAAATCATTACTTTAAAGTTTTAATTGATACAACCTCTAAAATTTAAAGGTATAAATTGATTTTTCTTTCCTAATTTCTCCCATTTTCATTTGACCACTAAAAAAGAGATTTAACAATGTATTATTATTATTATGGGCTTTGTACAAACTTAACCTTAAAATTATTATGATTTTACAAATATGTACCAATGATTCTATTTATACCAAATATATTAGGAGTATTTCATAAAAGTTGGTGTTCAATTACATTAAAACCCTTCATATATAACTATTGCTATTGATATTTTTATGAAATAAATTTTAACCATTTAAGGTATAAATCAATAATTTTTTTTTTTTTTTACAACATGTAGGGGTGGGGGCGATACTTCATGTCGTTGAACTATGCTCTTGTTGACAATATAAATCAATAATTTAATACAATTGTAAATCTCAAAACTTAAGGCATTAATGGTATTAATCAATCCTAACGACATACATTTATTTTTTGCATATATACATTATTATGCAAAACTTTCTCTCTCCAAATAGACACATATATATATATATATATGTATGGTATAATCGAATATAAATTAATACACTACATACGTTAAAAATATGTAATTAGTTATACATGGTGTATGTTCATATAAATAAAAATGTCACCAGTTTTAAACATAAGATTATGTTAGACATGTAATATTTTCATATATATATATATATATATATATATATATATCATATATTGATAATATATATTCATACTTGATGGTTCGTTTATACATGAAATATTTTCATATAAATGTAAATGATAACTATTTGAATATAAAAGAAATATATGATCTTATGTTATGAATTATATATTCACTAGAATAATAGAACTACCTAAACAATTGAATGTATTTTAAAAAAAAAAAAATAATAATAATAATTGAATGTATATATAATATATGAGTTAATATATATGTATATAATTATATATGATTTATCATACAATATATATTCACAATTGGCTTCTTATTAAATAGACAATCTTATATTCAATTTCTTATTTGTCTACCCATATATACATGGTATAATTGAAAATAAATTAATATACTATCATATGTGATCATTATTATGCAATTCGTTATAAATGATATATTTTTATATAAATGAAAATATCAACTATTTTAAACATAAGATTAAGTTATGTATGAAATATCTTCATATACATAGTATATTATGAATATATATTCATATCTAATGATTTATTTGTATATATAATATTTCATATAAATAAATTGATTAAAATTGTGAGATTTTAGATGAAGATAAATAGACAAAGTTAAAATGGTAGGATAAATATGTGTAATTAATTGATCGGAGAGAAAATGAATTAAAATACTAAAATTGTAAAATTATGAGATTTATAAATCATTAAAAAAAAAATAAAAAAAAAATGTAATTAATTAATATAGAGAACATGATAGTGGTACAATTCACCGAAAACTTATTTATGAAAATGATAATATATTTAGATATTTTTTAAAATAATTTTTTTTAAATAAGATTTTTTTTTAGTAGCTATCTCCTATTATTATTGCTAAGTTGAATATAGTCATAATATATTTGTTAGGAGTGTATGAGTTTGGAATAATTTATTCTAAAATATTAAACTTAACAAGAAAAAAATATATTTAATTTTTTGGTTCCTAAATTTCTTGGTCACAACTCAGGTCACTTGTCCCTAAAATTTTAAAATATGCATTCAATCCCAAAATTCATGAGCTAAAGTTAAAATGGTTTATTTCTAAAAATTCATGGATGTTATTTTTTTTTTCATGTAAAAGGAATATAATTTTTTAAAAAATAGATTAGGATAAGAGGGCAAAATATTTATAAAAAAGGAAAAGAAATCCGTGCTGGAGAGTGATGACAATGTCAGAACGGGGCCCACCGGAGGACAGGGTACCCCCCTGGAATTTATCGTACCCCATCCTACCTCGTAAAAATATGAAAAGGATTTAAAATTGACACAAAAAAAGGTAATAAAAATATCAAATTCCCATAAAAAGGGACCCGGTCTGCGTAGCCAAAAAAGGGTTTATTTCCATCCGAATCGAACCGGACAAACCGGGTGGACTTTCTTTACTATTTTTTTGTTGGTCAAACAGAGAGAGGAATGATCCGGTGCTTTTTGTACGTATCACGTTAAACGTATGAGCATAATCATGACCATTGGATTTATTATGGGGGTGGGGCCCAGTAATGGTTTTGTCGTTATGTGAGTAATGGGCCTGGGCCTGGGCCTGGGCGGTGGTTTTAATTCTGGGAAATGATTATGCACGGGTACGACTACGGTGCAGCTAGCTACTGCCACTCTGAATTGTGGACCCCACTGTCACAACCCCATTATTTGCTTAATTACCTTCTGCCAACTCTCTGGGTCCCTCGCTTACTTTTTATTTCTCTCAAATTTTAAAACCTCTCTAATAAATTTATGGCTAAATTATTAAAACAAAAAAACAGCTTTAACATTGTCCTAATTTTAAAAAATAACACTTCAAAGCGAGCATGACTCAGCTACATATGTATGTGTTGACGATAAAAAAATTTGTTGTTCGAATTGTCCACCCTAAATCTTTTGAAAGTTGTATCCTTCAATGTACGAAAACTAACGTGATGATGACAGAAAGACTTGATTCGATTAAGTCTTAAACAACAACGTTCTACTACGTCGACTTTTACCGTTTAATATTCTGACAAATTTCTACTTTAATGGTAGTTTTTGAACGTTTATACAAGATCAAAAGTAATATTATAATTGTCAAACCGAACATAACTCAATTGACATAAAATAGTGTCTTTGACTAAGAGTCATGAATTCAATCACCGCATTAATTAAATACCTTTGCAAAAAAAAAAAAAAAATTATAATTTTTAAAATAATAGAAGTATTTTTAAACAAATGGTAAAGTTTTCTTTTTTTTTTTAATCTAAATTTATATACTTTTAATAGGTCAAATTATAAGTTTAGTCTATGATTTTTTAAGTTTTAATCTAACCTCTAAACTTTAAAAAGTTGTTAATAGGTGTTTTAATATTTATTTTTGTGTCTAATATGTTATAAACTTTCAATTTTAATGTTTAATAAAATTTTAAATTTTGGTGTTTAATTAGGTCATTGAACTCTATTTAACTTTTTAAAAATTCATGAATTTATTATATACAAAATTGAAAGTTTAAATTCTTATTAGACATAAAATTTAATTTTATATTTAATAGATCCGTTAATTTTTAAAATAGAGTTATAATCGACAATTTTAAAGTTTAGGAATAAAATCCTACTAGACACGAAAAAAAATTGAAAGTTTAGAAATCGATTAAACACTTTCATAAATTTTCAAATTTTTGTGATTTTGAGCGGGTTTAAAAATTTGGAGTGAAAGTGTAAATTTGATTGAGTCAACTAAATTAAAATTAATTTAAGGGTCTTAAAAATTATTGACAAACAGTTTTAAAGATTTAGAGACTTATTTAAACATTTTTAAAGTTTAAAAATTTATTTAGCACAAATATAAAAACTAAACTATATCATTTATTATTATTTTCTGACATTGATGATGTTCCTGTATTTAATTTTTTGGACTTTACGTTCTTTGAATTCAATTTTAGAAGTAAACAAGTTGTTGGTTGTAGATAAATGAGCGTTTGCGACTGTTTACAAGAGTGAATATCGAAACAGACAATTCCAGATGCTCTATCGAAACAGACAATTCGAGATGCTCTTCAAATTTTAGGAAAGTGATATTTTTTTAATAACATAAGGGTTAGAGATTGAACATTTAACCTCTTATCACTAGTTTGTATAATATAACGGTTAAACTATGGTCAAGTTGACAGTTTTATTTGGATGATTTCTATGCCATTTTTACGTGGAAAATATATATTTTTCAATAAAAATACTATTTACAAAATGGAGGGGGAATTAAAGCAAACATATATGAGTTGTTAAAAGTAAATTTAGTACAACTTTTGGAATGCTGCTAATTACTTTTAGCCAATTAAAAAGATTTTTTTTTTTTTTTTTTTTTTTAACTAAATTAAAAAGATTTTTAAATTAAAAGAAAATTTGAAAATGCTTAGAAATACTCATGCCTCTTGAAGCACATAATTATTTATTCTTCTACAAATAGCTATAGATTAAATGCTGGACTTAAAACACTATTCTCGGAGGAATCTCAAGTTCACCCATTCACTGAATAATTTGATAATTATTTTTGACAAATTTTTAAAATGGTTTTGAGCAAAGTATAAGGGATTAAATCAAAATTTTAAATTAATTATAAAAGTAATACAAGTTGATGGATAAAATTATAATTTTAACACAATTCATGATATATGACCTAATGACTAAGAGGTTACACTCGATTCTCTTTTTCCACCTCTATATGTTGTAAAAGAAAAATACATAATTCAATAATCAAAACTTTTGATAATCTTCTCTCTAGATTATTGAAGGTAAATTTTTTGATAATCTTCTATCTAAATTATTGAAGGTTTGAATCATCCCTCTACAATTGCATGATATATCCTAAAAAGGGGGAATGAAATTACTAGTCATCTATAATAATATAGTTGAAAGCATTATATTTTTTTTTTTGTTTTTTTTCTACAAGAAAAAAATATTTGAAGAGATTGCAACAATTGAAATAATATGATCGAGAAAAATATATATATACATATATATATATATATATATTTTGACAATAGGTGGATGAGAGATGAAACCTAAGACATTTTGGTCACTAATCTATTCATAAATAATTTGTCTTTGCTGTCTAGATAGATGTCAAGCTAGTCCTTTAGAATAGATGTCTCCCACCACAAATAGCTCTACCCACAGATTTAAGATTTTTCCAATAACGGATACATGTGCACATTTATTTATTTTTAACAATACGTAGGCTGGAGGATTCGAGCCTTTGACTTCTTGATCACTAGGTCATACAATATATCGTTGAATTATGTTCATGTTGATGGATACATGTGCATTTATTTTCAGCTAAACAAATAGTTACATTTATTTATTACTTTGTATTCTCTAATTAAAGGAACTTATTTGGTGTAAACTCAATTTTAAGTACAATTTTAATCTTAGTAGAAAGATGAGATAATTAGGACGGTTTTTTAAAACATATTTTTACAAATGCTTAATATAATTTTTTTTATATTATTATTTATAGATTTTTCGTAGTATTTTTTTAGACATTTAATGTATTTATTGTCAACTTTTTTTTTTTTTTTTTATCAAACTACCTTGTTCATATTAGATTTATTAACATTTTTTTTTTTAAATCTTTAAAAACATTTTTGTAATATAACATTTATTATGGTATTTAGAAATTACAATTAATGTGATTATTTTATTTATGATATTTAGTATATTTTATTTGTTGATTTGTTTTTGTTATGGTAACATTATCAATCAAGCCCAATAGAGAGTCCACTCATTCAGCCCAACCCGTAGAGACGACTAAGGTCCAAAGAGTTAAGTCTTAGGTCAAACCCTAAGCATAACATGAAGGCATGAAGCATGAGGCATGCCTAGGCGTGATACTTGAAACAAACCTAAGCATGAGACCTAAAGCATGAGGCATGAGGCATGCTTAGCGCGTGAGGGGTGAGGCTTAGCATGAAGGTGCCTTGAGGCAGACCCGCGTGGGTCGACCAAAGAAGCTCAAGGCTGGCAGAGATAAGGTGTGGGTTAGGCCAATGGCCGACCCACTTAAGTTGTTACTTAAGGTTGACCTATGTGGGTCAGCCAATGATGGCTCAAGGTCGACCCGTTTAGGTCGGCGGAGCTAAGATGTGGGTCGGCTAATGACCAACACACCTAAAAGTACGCCATGGACTAAGGCCCGAAGAGATGGGCTCATGCGAGGGTCGATCCATGAAGGACGACTAATGCACAAGAAAAGGGTCGACCATTTAGTCGGCCCACATTAAGGAGAAGGGCCACCTTTTGGCGGCCCATGCATAAAAAGAAGGTCGACCATTTTACCGACCCACGTTAAATAGGAGGGTCGCCTCTTGGCGACTCATGCAAGGAAGGAAGGTCGGCCATTTGGCCGACCCACACTTAGAGAAAAGGTCGCCAAAACACACAAAGAATGAGGGTCAACCATTTGGTCGACCCATGTGTTGAAAGAGAGAGGGTCGACCATTTGGTCGATCCACACATTAAAGGAGGAGCGACCTGAGTGGAGGGCCCATGAATTGTAGGGATTTTGACAATATATAAGAAGAGTGGTTGTCCCACATCGGAAAAATTCGGGTAAGTCATGTGCTCCTAGGACTATAAAAGGAAACTATGGCTTTGGGTTTTAATCATCCCAGTTAGAAACATTTTAAGCTTTGTGTGCTAACTCTAGTTAAATTCCCTATTGTATTCTCTAGTGTTAGAGTTGGGCAAAAGGGTGTGAGTGCTTTGAAGAGAGTCTTGTAATTGAGATCGGGGAGAGAATTTTGTGTGATTGTAACAATTTTTCACATAGTGGAAGTTCTTTCTGGTGGGTCGTTTTTCTCTGGTTTTGGAGTTTTCCACGTAAATTCTTGTGTTTTCTATTTGTATTGCTTTATTTTAATTTCTCAGTTATTTTCTGTGTTTTCTATTTGTATTGCTTTATTTTAATTTCTCACAGTTATTTTCTGTTTATTCCTGCGGTAGAAGTGAGAGGCTTTTTTTCCCAACAAGTGATATCAGAGCTTTAGGTTTGTAGTTTCTTGATTTCTGAGTATGTTTTGTGGTTGCAGCATTGTCTGAGCTTCTACATCAAAAAAGATTTCTAGAAACGAACTAGGCTGGTATTGTGAATAGTGTAGTGGTTGTTCACTATTTGCAGATTTGCTAGGAGTGAAGCAGAGATGTCAAGCTTTATGAGTCCAGTGAAGATTGACGTAGAGAAATTTGATGGAAAGATGAATATTGGCTTGTGGCAAGTGGCAAGTGCAAGTCAAGGAAGTGTTAATACAATATGGGTTACACAAGTCCTCGAAGGGAAGACGAGGTGATGTTTCTTCTGAAAAGTTAAGCGATGATGGTTGTCCAATGGAGTCGAGTGGCGGTTCCAGTAGAGGTTCTAAGAAGTCCAACATGATTGATGAAGATTGAGAAGATACAAAAATCTCAGATCATCTGAGTGTTTTCAATGACATCTCTTGGGAGCTGGAGGTAATTGAAGTGAAGATAGATGATGAGGATAAGGCCTTCAGGCTCATCTTGTCACTTTCATCTTCTTATGAACACATGAAGCCAATCTTGATGTACGGGAACAAGACTTTAGATTTTGTTGAGGCTACTAGTAAACTTTTTTCAGAAGAAAGAAGAGTGGAGAGTGGAGGGTGTACTTCACATGAGGATTCAGTGTTGGTAGCTAGAAATTGGAAGAAGAAGATCTTCGTGCAGAAGAAAGGTTGCTGGGAATGTGGACAGTTTGGGCACATGAAACAGGATTGTCCTAACAAAGCAGGTTCGTCAAAGGGCTCTGGGTCGGATGCTGACATTGTCTCTCTCGCTAGAGAAGATGTTCATGGCTTCCATTGAAGGAAGACATAATTCATCATTGTGGTATGTTCGCTTTACCATGATAGAGGATGTGATGTTAGCGGTTCCACAGGTTTGCACACGGGCATTGACTTGGCGGTTATGCAAGGTGTGGGGTGGAAGTTATGTCGATGGCTGGAGAACTTCCAGGTGAGCCAAGTAAGTGGAAGTTGCACATAAATTTCAGCAAGGTTTATCGGCATGTAACGAAGAAGTAAAAATCTTGGAATGTGATATTCCAAGTGTTCTACTCTTTATGGTGGAGTGGGTTATAGTTCTCTATGTTGAGGATTATGGTTGTCGGTAAAGACAATGGTGAGTTATAATTCTCTGTGTTGAGGATTATGGTTGTCGGTAAAGACAATGGTGAGTTATAATTCTCTGTGTTTAGGATTATGGTTGTCGGTAAAGACAATGGTGAGTTATAGTTCTCTGTGTTGAGGATTATGGTTGTCGGTATAGACAATGGTGAGTTATAGTTCTCTATGTTGAGGATTATGGTTGTCGGTAAAGACAATAGTGAGTTATAGTTCTCGGTGTCAAGAATTATGGTTGTCGGTAAAGATAATGGTGAGTTATAGTTCTCTGTGTTGAGGATTATGGTTGTCGGTAAAGACAACAGATGCAACAGAAGTTGTGGACTATGGCTGTCGGTAAAGACAACAGATGCAGCAGAAGTTGTGTGTTGAGGATTATGGTTGTCGGTAAAGACAACGGATGCAACAGAAGTTGTGGACTATGGTTGTCTTACAACGGATGCAAAGTTGTGGACTATGGTTGTCGGTAAAGACAACAGATGCAGCAGAAGTTGTGGATTCTTCAAATATCTTGCCAAGGTGGAATTTGTAGGGATTTTGGCAATATATAAGAAGGGTGGTTGTCCCACATCGGAAAGATTCAGGTAAGTCATGTGCTCCTAGGACTATAAAAGAAGTCTATGGCTTTGGGTTTTAATCATCCCAGTTAGAAACATTTTAAGCTTGGTGGGCTAACTCTAGTTAAATTCCCTATTGTATTTTCTAGTGTTAGAGTTGGGCAAAAAAGTGTGAGTGGTGCAAATTCGCTTTGAAGAGAGTGTCTTGAATTCTGTGTGATTGTAACAATTTTTCACATAGTGGACGTTCTTTCTGGTGGGCCGTGGTTTTTCTCCGGTTTTGGAGTTTTCCATGTAAATTCTTGTGTTTTCTATTTGTATTGCTTTCTTTTAATTTCTTAGTTATTTTCTGCTTATTCCACGGTAGAAGTGAGAGGTTTTTTTCCCAACATGAATGTCGTTACAAGTCAATCAAGGCCTTGTTAGCCCTAAACTGTTACGTCTCAGGAAATTCTATTGTCTTTACAAGCCTAGGGGTGGTTTAAATCCCCAACTGATGGGATCGTGGGGACAAGTGGGGTTGTCTATTAAATGCTAATGATCGACGTAAAAAGGTAACGGTCCAAGGTAATTATTCAGAGGATAATTATGCATCTAAAGGGGCGACTTAGTGTTACAAAAGGCAACAGTATATAAACAAGATACAATCTTCGTTCAAGGGACACTGAAATGCCTTACTAAGACTACACTTGTAAACCACTTTTATGAGGGCAATACTGACTTGAGAGTCAGAGTAAACATGGTTAGACCACTCCGGGCTCACTTTCCTTTGTTTACCGGACATTAACGGAGGTTCCATTCTGAAGAAAACAAATTTATTGTTGCTACCATTTTTCGATAGCAACAATTTTTATTTTCTTTACTTTTCATAAACGTTTTTGATCCCTCTAAGTCGTGAACCTCCATTTTCATTTATATTTATAATTTATTCATCGGTGACGTTTCCACCAAATCACTTCGTCGGCGTACTGCACATACAACATTTTGTGTTCAGACGATCTGTACAATATTTTGCCCACATCTCCAAGTTGATGTTTTCAGTCGCCTTTTTTGCTGCACATCAAAGACCTGTTTTCAGTCGTCTTCCACATCCCGTTTTCAGCATACATCCTCTCCCACAATTACATCAAAACACTTAGTTTATATAAAACATACTATAAAACATATCTTTTTATACAACATATTGTTTACATCAGATTTCATTTTCACAAAACATACCTAGTTTTTATAAAACATATCTTTTTATACACACTGTTTATATCAAAACACCTAGTTTATATAAAACATGTCCTGACATATACCCTATTATAAATATTGTTTATATCATATTTCATTTTCATAAAAAAACACTTGGTTTATATCAGATTTCATTTTCATAAATCTGTAACAAAAAACAAATCGCATAAACCGTTGACTATCTATCCCACAATCATATTGACAACAATACTCAATAAACGTGGTATACACAATAAAAACACCCATCATAAAAGTAAAATTTAAATTTAAACAACATGCAATAACAAAAACAAAAAAAATGTGGCGGACACTCTACTCACAGCAACGCTCCGTACATACGACATATTGAAATCAGAGGATGAAAAAGTCGATTAAAACCAGAGAAATATTTTTCAAAAATATCAATTTTAAGAAGAAAATCTTTCACTTTTTTTTTTTTTTTTTTTTTAACGTAAAATGGTCTTAAGGTTAGAAAGGTAAATCTACTCATTATCTAATATTGGATTTGTCCAACATGAATATAATAAAAACTTATATTAGATATTTGTGAAATATTATACATCTTATAAAGTCATTTAAATTGAAACCCTAAAAAGATTAACAAACAATAACACTATTGGTTGGATCTTGATGAGATCTTTATTGTAAGATTAACAAACAATAACACGCCAAAGCGAGCATGGCTCAGCGGGCATATGTATGTGTTGGCGACCAAGATGTCTGTGGTTCGAATCCCCCCACCCCCAATGTACTCATGGTTGGATCTTTATTGTTGTCTCTCCGCCCCATTTCATTACCCATCCTCCCAAAACTTCTCATTTAATTTTGTGGTGAAGGGGGCGGGATTCCCCGCAGGTAATTGATGGGGATCAGGTTTTCTCTCCAAGTAATTTTCTTGTATATGAATTAGAGAAAATTGAATAGAGGGTATAAATTGAACATTTAATTAAGTTCAGAGTCCAATTTTCTTGACAAGTTTAAGAGGTAAAAATTGAAATTTTCCCATTTATTCTTCTTCTATTAAATTGAAATGTTTGTTTTTTTTTAGGGAAAATGAAATTCATTAACTATTAAACTCTGTCCGAAGAGCACAAAGTAAATTGAAATGTTTGTTTTTTTTTAGGGAAAATGAAATTCATTAACTATTAAACTCTGTCCGAAGAGCACAAAGTTACACCGGAGAAGCAACAACCTAGTTTCGTCCTAACAAATTATAAATATTATGCTAAATATAGAAGTTAACTAATTTTCAACTTGCACTATTTCATTTAAGTTATTCCTCTAGTTTCTATTAAACGAACGTGGTTGATCAGTCGCACTCAGTCATATCTGCAAATTTTGGGCATCGACACAATTTATACTTCCGCCCAACATTACATTTTAGACTTGGTTTGGACTTTGACAAATTTTGCATTTTAATCCATAGAATTTTTTTTGGCCAACTAGAAAAATAGCTAAAATTATGGAAGAGAAATGACCATTTTTAATTGACAGTAAAAAAAATAAATATATTTTTTATTGGAAATTGTAACATATGTCAATTTAGAATAAGATAATTAAAAATATAGCATGTTTTTAAACATTTTGCGGATATGACAATTTCTATGACTGGTATCTTATGGCTGATAGAAGTCTATTGCTGATCACCTCACCTTTTTATAGATTTTTGTCCGTGATAATAGTCTATCAGTGATAATAATCTATCACATAGAAACATATTTTTTTGCCATATTTGCAAAACATTTTAAAGTTTGCTAAATTTGCCATTAGTTTGGGTCTGATTGCTATTTCTGCAAAAAAAACTCTTTTTTTATTTAAAATATGTCTAAATACTAGAATCTAAAACCATGGCTTAAACTAAAATACACTCCAAATCCTAAACCATACAAATTAGGTAAACTTTGATTTTCAGTTTTTGCCACTTTTCAAAAGTTTTTTTTTTTTTAAACCGGGCCCTTAGAAGTTACAACCGACATTTAGAAGGATATACCTAAAATTAAATACTAGAACTAAAAAAAAAAAAAAAAACTTAAACCTTTTTCTTTTTTTTTTTTTTCTTTTTTTTGTAATATAACTAAATCTTATTTTTAGCCCAATCTTTAAATTGTAGTGTGAAAAATATACTCCAGGTTGAGATTTATACTTTTAATCCTCCTAACAAAATGACTAAAAAAACAGTGAATTCAGGAATGAGAAATATATAGCAAAAAAATAACTAGTAATCTATTAAATTAATTCAAATTAGTTGGTAGTATAATGATGTTATAAATTCAAAAGAGAATTAAAAAATAAACACACCGATATTAGTGAGTTCATAGTTGAAATTAATGGATGAACACACTACTAAGAAGTTACACAGTACTATAGTCGTGTAAAACACAAAAAATCGCTATATAAAATCATCTACATACTTATGTGTATAGAAGTATATACATGCAATAACTATAGCAAGCTAAACATTATTATGTTTTCATTCCTCATCCATAACAATTGTGATAGGTGAGTCTAATAAGTTGCATAAAAATCAAAATAACTATCGTTGCATTATTTTCAAAACTTTGACATTCGACAAATCCTTAAAAAAAAAGTGCCTTTATTTATCATAATCTAGAATCCAAATTCATAATTTCCACAATGCAAATGTCAGTCAATTTTTAGGAACAATGCTCATGTAGTTTGAAGAACGCATCATAGATGAAAACTCAGATCGAGAACGGAAAGAAGAAGAACACATCATAGGTAGGAAACACACACTGAAAATGAAGGTCGAAGAAAATCGGGACAAAGTTGAATGAAGGTGGAAGGAAATCAGAATAGATTTAGGTTTAAAACAAATTGTTTTTCAAACAACGTGAATTTGAATTGGGAAGATGAAGGTTTTCATTGTGATTAAATGATAGACACGCTAAATGTATCTTCGATTTGACATTTTTTTCTTTAGTGTGAATGCAATTGTAGATTTTTTTTAATTTAAATTATTTGTTGTTGTTGATGAGACTTTCAATACCGGTTTGACATTCTTTTGGGTGGATGCAAAGTACTTCTAAATCTTTGTATGCTGTTCATTTTGAATTAGGAAGTTTGATTTCTCATTTTTCAAATCAAATGAACAGTGCATCTCTTTCGATACACTGAAATTTAGAGTTAGAACCATGTAATCATATGTTTAATTACAATTATATATCCCAACAGAAACATTATCAAGGTCATCGTTCTTCTACAAAATGATTGTGAGAAAATTTTAACCTTTTAAGTTGTTTGGTAAATCTAATTATTTAATAATCTATCTAAAATCAAATTTTCAATTACTCTTACGTTCAAAATCAAGTTGGTACCAACTCTTGATTTCTACTTTCTTAAAATTCTGACATTTCTCTAACTATATTTTTAAAATTTCAAATCTATCCTTCCATGTTTTTTTGTTTGTTTTACTTTTATGCTATAAGAATGAAATTAAGATTGATTAAAAAAAAATTAACAATTATTTTTTCTAAACTTTTATCAAATTATTTAATATTAAACAAGGTTACTTAAAATTTAAATTATATAAAATTTTAAAAAATAATTATCTTATAATAAATTAGATATTAAAAATCAATATAAATATAATTGAAATAATATATCCATTTTAGTAATTAGAGTTAAATAGTAACATTTTAGTATTAAATTATTAAACGCTCTAACCAGCTTTTTGAGGTTTAAAGTTGCTTCTCACTACAATTGATTTTTCTAAAATCAAAATTACCGGTCATCATTTTAAAAATTAACGCAATCTCAAACGGAGCCTAAAGAATGAGAATACGCAAATTCATGTGACACAAACACAATGACAAAAGACATGACAAAAGACAGACGAAAAAAAAAAAAACTATATCTCATTCTCAACTCATCTTTTTTCCTGAGATTTTCCAATGAAACAAATTACAATTATATAATCAGTTCTATAAAACAAGGTAGAAAAATTTCACAAAAAATGGAAGAGCAGTTCATTCCAAACATCAGGAACACCTGGTAAACACCAATGTATGCAATCTGAATAACTTGCAGGGTTTGACAGTTGCTGGGGGCTTAGCTCTTCCCAGAACTTGCGGTAGATCGAAGGGTGGCCGTCTTTTCGATACTCCGAAAGCTGAGTGATGTTCAGAACTGTTACCTCTGAGCTCAACTTGTCGACGACCTTCTCGACGACGCGCATTGTTGGCTGGTCTGACCCACTTCCCCAATAGCTTTCCAATTCGATTGGCGTTTTCTCATTGTAACAGTTCCCTTCGCTTTCTGCTTCCCACTCTCGGCTCCTGAGATTCATGGAAGCAAGTAGTATTACAGTCCCATTATTCATGATGAGATGATTAACAATTCTTACAGGCCGAAGCTTCTGCAAGTAATGAATGAGAAAGGAAGAATGCAATCCCAAGATTTACAACATGGTAATCAGAAAAGATTTCTCATGAGTTAAACTGCCAAAGGAGGAGCCATAAGAACATAAATGGTACTTCAAAGTTATGGAAGTTCTTTGAACAATACAGGAAAGGGGGATCAAAGCGACGAGTTGCAGGATGTATAAAAATCCAGGACCTCGAATGATGGAAGTTCATAAGCAGAGTTTTCGGTACATACCACAGATGTGTTGGAGACATTGTGACGAAAAAAACTCGTTTCTTCAAGGGAATGGCCCTTGAAGCCACCCAGTCCGCCCATGTCGTCATAACCAATTCCATAGCTTCGCGTCCTTCTAATTCTTCACAAGCTCCATTTTCTTCAGCACTCCATCTACAGGAAAAAGTTTAAGCTCTCACCAACGTAATCGAGATCAAATTAAAGGCAAGTCAGAAGCTTGAACTGAACATAAAATGAGTTATACTGACAATAGCTTAACTGGGCCCTGTCTCCACCACAAGTAGGTATTGAAAACTAATATATCAGCGTGCTCCCACTCCGATGAATGCTTAAGAACCGAATCTGGACGTATGATTCGTTCATCCAGTCGGTGATTCACCGGGTCATCTGAATTGGATTCCACGAGCAGTGGTGCCCAGAGAAACTCTATGGTGGCATTGTACTCCTGCAATTCATAAATCACACGACAGAATTATATGAAAAGGAAATGCTTCTCCTAATGTGAGCTAATCTTGATTTCCATTCATTATGTCAAAGATCTTGCAAGTTCATATCAATCTTACGTAGGGAATGAAGACTAATCTGGACGAGTTTCCCATTACCTCAGCTCTAAAAATGGTAAGAGGAGCATTCGGCGACATGGATTTCTTATCAGCTGGAATCACAGACTGGAGCAAACAAACCATCGAAATCCATTGTCCCCGATTAAGTGAATCCCCAACAAACATCAACCTTTTCCCTCTCAACCTCTCCCACATTTCAGCAATGTTCCATCTACAAAAGAGTTGAAAGATCCAGCAATTCAACTACCAAGAGAAGAAGCTATATCTTCAGCTTCAGCACATTGTTCTTGAAGCAGAGGAGGATCTGTTTCCACTATTTCACACATAAATGTCTAATCCTTTAAACATTTCAAATAAATTTTGCCTTTTATGCCAAAATGAAGCCCCGTCTGATAACCATTTGTGTTTTGAAAATTAACCTTATAAACATTACTTCCACCTATGAGTTTCCCTGGTTTGTTATCTACTTTCTAAAAATATTTTCATAATCCAAGCCAAGTTTTGAAAACTAAAAAAAGTAGTTTTTAAAAGCTTGTTTATAGTTTTGGAATTTGAATAAGAATTCAAATGTTTCTTATAGGAACCAAAACAGAACCACATTCGAGGTACTTGGACTCTCCTCTCTTAAGATCACTCTCAAGCCCTAATTCACCGACCAAAATATTGTCAGCCTCCCTCCTTTCCCACTGACTCTATTTATAACCAAATACCATAACAAACTCTCTAACTAATTACTAATATATCCTTAATACTTTAATTATTTCCTAATAGCAATCCTATCAGTTTCTTTAAGAAATGTGAAAACCATAGTTTAAAACAAACATAAATTTCAAACACAGAAAACTTAACAAAATAGCTCTGCAAAAACTATTGGTCTCTCAAAAGAGAACTGACTCAATCTCAAGATTTCTATACAGTTTGATCTATGCAACGAAACCATAACTTTCCAGCCTTCAACTTCATGATACCAGAAACAGAATCCACCAAATTTATCAGAGAATTAACCACAAGAGGAGGAAGAAAGAAATTTACCTCTTCAAATTGCAGCCATGGGGTTGCCATCTCCAATACTGATACCTCAAATCAGACCTTCCATGCTTGTGGCAAGCCAGCTGATCCGACATATATGGACATCGCGACTCATTGTACAATGGATACGAAGTGTTATCGAAAACCCATTTCCCAGAAAACACATCACACTTCTCCGACCTCACTTCCCGACGACTTGACTCCGATTTCCGGCCAGCCCACGAGATTTTCCGGCCACTGTAATCTTTGGTTCCATTACACTTACTGAATCTATCCAAAATTTCTACAACCCACAAAAACAAACAGCTTAATCTCACTATTTAAAGTCAACTAAAGCCGAATTACAAGGAAGAAGAGGAAGATCAACATACCGGGAGCTCCATTTCGACGGATTAAAACATTAGGTTTCACGTAATGAATGGAAGCATCTTGGCGGCGGGTTTCGGGATCTGGGGTTTCATGGATTTGCCGAATGCTATGCTCGTTGTGAAGAATTGTAAAAACTATGAAGAAAACGAACAGCAAAGCAAGTAAATGCAAATGGGGTTTTCTCCGATTCCATCTCTGCATCATCCCGAATTCGAAAAGGGAGAATCAATTCAGAATTGATGCTCGGAAGCAGATTTCGTTTGCAAATCTGAGGTTATTCAGAGCAAGGACCCCAGGATTGAAATCATTGACCCCACTGAAGTGTTCGTTCGTCCTGTTGATTGGAAATTTGGCGGTGTTTGAAAAAAGGGTTTCTTTTCTTAGCGAACTGTATTGGGAAGATTATGAAAATGAAGTCGCTAAATAAATGGGTTCACTGTCGTGTGAAGAACTCTCAATCGTGGTCTTTCAACGACATCATATCATTCTTCTAGTTACTAAAATTAGCCTCAGTCGGATCATTCTCATTTTTCAACATCCATAATTATTTGTCAATTCTTTGAATTCAATAGTACCATTGATCCATATTGCCAAATTTATGGGAGTGTTTATAAATAAGCACGTGGCAAATCATCTCCTTTCCTTTCCTTGTTCAAAACTTTGTTCCAACTCATTATAATTGCTGTTTTGGGGGTTAAATCTATGCATGAGTTTCATATTAGTATTGGTACAAGTGGGAGGAATTTTCTATTGTACAAGATAAATAATAAATTATTGTGGTCAAAGTGAGCACAGCTCGATGATAATTGATATGCAATCCTTTTCATAAGGTTGGAGGTTCAAATCTTCCTACCCAACCTTCTCTTTTTAAAGGTGTAAAGAAGATAAATGAGAGTGAAAAAAATCTTCCCATAAAGTCGGAAATTCAAATCTCCCTACCGAACTTTCTCTTTTTTAAAATATAAAGAAGTTAAGTGTGAGAAAAAAATGAAATTTTTTTATTTTCTCTTCTTTTTTTTTAATGTGATTTTTAATTATGATGAATAAGTGGTGAAGGAAGAGATGAGTAAATTTTTTTTTTTGTCTCGTTATGGATTTTAGGTTTTTGAAGCTTATTTGGTAAAATTGATAATATTTGATGCATTGGTTTTTTTTTTTTTTTATAAGTTATATTTTTTCATGTTATTTTTCTACCATTCATTTTGAATATTGTGTTTTCTATGTTCTGTAAGTTTAGTTTGAGGAGAGAACATTTGGGGCAACCAATCAAGAGAGTGATAAAAATATGCATTACTTTCGTTTGCTACATACGACTTTTCAAATGCTAATAAACTTAAAGAAGACTAGTTTGATCAAGTTTACAAGGTTGAGTAATCAAAAGTTTAATACATTAGCTTTTTCCAAAGTATGTAAGAAGTGTTAGTATCACTATATTTAAAAAAAAAATTGTAAGGTCAAGGATATTAATGAAACTTTTTAAAGTACCGAAATTATTGAAACAAAGTACAAAGTTCAATGATGTTTTCTATAATTTAGCTTAAAAAAGAAACATATATTGATCTCAATTTGCCCTAGGAAATCATTTTGGATAGTAAAAATTTGATTTAAATACTATTTGGTCTTGTAGTTTTGGTTTTTGTTCATTTTGGTCCCTATACTTTCAAAAGATTCTTTTTGGTCCTAGTACTTTTAAAAAGTGACAAATTTAGGGGGCGTTTGGGGCGCAGGGTGGATTATTATAGTTGGTGGGTTATAATAATCTGTGGGTTATAATAGTCTGTGTTTGGGGTGCAGAGTTGTATAGTCTGGGTCTAGTAAGTCTGTGTTTGGGGTGCAGAGTTGTATAGTATGGGTTTAAAATACAGTTTTCTTTAACATGAAGTTTGAAATATGTGTTTATGTTAGTTTATTTTTTTTCTACAACTTTTTGTTGTATTTATATAGTTAAATGTATATACATATTAATTTTTTAAAAATTAAAAAAATAAATATTATTTAGGAAATCACAAATAATCGACAACAAGAGGCTCGGTGGAGAGAGAAATAATACAGTTTTCTTTAACATGGAGTTTGAAATATGTGTTTATGTTAGTTTATTTTTTTTTCTACAACATTTTGTTATATTTGTATAGTTAAATGTATATTACATATTAATTTTTTAAAAGTTAAAAAAATAAATATTATTTAGAAAATCACAAACAATCGACAGGTTCGGTGAAGAGAGAAATTTGGGATGAAATGGAAGATAAAAAATCGTGAGGTGAGGAAGACAAAGAAAGAGAAAAAATCGGTAAATTGAGTGAAAAAAATAGAAAAAAAAAACAAAGAGAGAAGAAAACCCGAAAAATTTAATGAAGAAAAAAAAAAAAAAACTGTAGAACTTCTACAGTGTTACTGTAGCACTGCTACAGTAAACACTGTAGCAACCCGGGAGTTATAATAACCCCCAGCCCCAACTTATATAGTTGGGGCTCCAAACATGGGGTGGGCTATTTAAGCCCACCCCACCCTACCCAACTCGGGGGCCAAACAGCCCCTTAGTTCCTTCAATTTTATTATTATTTTTTTCTTTAAAATATTGGTTATTTTTTAATAGTGTATGAGCCAAAATGAACATTTTGAAAAACTAAAATGAACCAAAGTTAAAAGTACAAAGACCAAAATGTACGTTTTGACGATACATGTACCAAAATAATATTTAAATCTAAAAATTTATGTTTAGTTTAATAATCAATATTATTTATCTCAAGATTGGAAATTTAGGACGAGATAAAAATATGTTGCACTTTTTTTTTACTACATTCAAATGTGAGGTGCTATTATCATTCAATCTATCAATCTTCTCTTAAAAATCCATCTATTTATGATGGAGAGTCTGTTTGAAATGACTTTATCTCGTGACAAATACAAAACTTGATTTAGAAGATAAAAAAGAATCTATTTCAAATTTTGGTTAGAATGTGAAGTTGATTTCAAAATATAAGCATAGAGAAGCTCATTCCACACATCAGGCACTCCAGGAAGACACCAATGAATGCAATCTGCATAAGAGCTTGGATTTGAAATTTGGTCTGCCTTCAATGGCTCCCATTGCTTCCTATAAATTGATGGGTGAGCTTCTTTTCTATACTCTGAAAGTTGTGTAATATTGATCATTTCAACATTTAATCCTCTTGTTTTCAACTCATTTAGCACTGTTTCCACTATCTTCATCATCTTTGGATCTGTTCCATCTCCTTTATACCCAACTTTTGTAATTTGCTCCCTTTCATCATAGCAATTTTCCCCTTTGGCTCTACCCCATTCCTCACCCCTACATTTTGTGCAACAACTTCGGTTACGATAGAATCGAATAACAAAGAACAAATAAACGCAAAAGAAAGATTGACACATATTTACGTGGTTCACTAACATCGTGCTAGCTACGTCCACAAGCAGAAGAGAGAACAATATTATTATGGATAAGAGAGAATTACAAAGGACAGACCAGAGACAGTTATATATGACACCCTTGTAATGACCTAATACAAAATGGGTAAAAACCCAGAACGAATAAATAAAACCCAAATCATATTTTTTCAGTGTCGTCGTAGAGAGTCATAACAGATTCAAAGCATTTCATCAACTTCTTTAATTAAAAAAAAAAATATATAGTTGTTTAGATTTTGATAAGGCGATTACCGAATTCGATCGTATCTTTGTAGCAAGTGGAGATTATGAAAAACAAGAAAACATACCTATCGTGAATGGGTGACATGCTCATGAAGAACATTTGGGTATTGTTTGGATTGATATTGACTTCCAACCAATCTGACCATGTTCTTAAAGCCATCTCATATCCGCGTCTCATCTTCACTAATTTTAAGCTGCTTGTTTCTTCATCTTCAAACGAACCAAATCTAAAAAAGTAATATAAATTTTCATTATGAAACTCATTTTTATTCTCGATATTTCATATCTATCCATTCGTTGGTTAGATTTTGTGAATGTCATTTGCTCATGATTTGAAATAACATAAAATCTAGAAGGGGAGGTAAAAATTTACTCATTTTCAAAACCCTAGTTAAGTAATGGCATTTTCGTAATTTCTTGGATAAAATTGAAATTGGAGTGGTTGGTATTGGTAGTAGTGTAATGGGCCACTTACAGGGCTTTAATCCTGGGCCTTCTCCACCAAAGATAAGTGTTGAAAATGAGTATGTGGGCCTCGGCCCAATGCCTTGCGTGCTTCTCAATGGCTTTGACTCTTACAATCCGATCTGGCAATCGATGGTTGACTGGATCATCCGAATTTGACTCCACCATCAATGGGGACCAGTAGAACTCAATCGTCGCATTGTATTCCTTTACAAATATTCACCAAAATAACTCAAAATTAGATTTGATTTATGATTGATTAAAATGATGGGTTGATGATGTGGTTTTATTTTGGTAGCATTTGAGTCTATCGATTTTAAATTCAACAATTTATACTCGAGAGATGAATTTAGTAGCATTTTTTTGTAATGGAATGCGTGACACATTTTTTTTTTTCTTATCTTCTTCTCTCATCCTCTCTTCATTTTTTTCATCCTACCATTCATGGTCAGTCTGCCGTCCACTGTCGTTGTCAGTCGCTTGTCAACGTCGACCCTTTTTTTTTTCTTTTTCCAGCTCTTTTCCTATCTTTTTCTTTCTCTCCTTCTCCTTCCTCTTTCTTTCCGACGTTTTCAAACAAAATGTGAAGGATGACGGTAGGATCTAGACTCAACCACATCCACCACGTGAAGACGGTGGTAAGCTTCGAATCGGGATCTGGAGACTCGGACGCGTCCATCCAATTGGAGTTCTAAACCTTTATGGAGTATTATTTTTCTATGGGGGTTTTGGTCGGCGTAGTGAAGAACGAAATGTAGGAAGCCATTGGAGTGAGTGGTGACGAAGAAAAAGAGGAAAAAGGGAGCAGACTGAAGACGATGAAATTTGAATTTGAACTTCGTTTAAAATGCTATCAAACTCAAACATCAAGAACACTAAAATGAATAATAGCTATTATGGTCAAGTCATTTGTAATAAGTGAATGATAAAGTATAAACTAGCCAATAAATTAAAAAAAAAAAATGTTTTGTGTAAATCAAGAAACCAAATACAATAGGAATACTATATTTTAACAGACAAATCTATGCACTGAAATCATTTTATTTTAGTAAATTTAGAAACAAGAAATTGAATCCGGATAAAATGTCAAATTAACCCTTATTTATCTCAATTAATGGCTAAATTACAAGTCTCTTAAATTTATAAGTTTATAAGATTGTGTCTATTTGGTCCCTCGTCCTTTAAAAATGTCTAATATATTCATAGAACATGTATTAGACACGACCAAATAGACACAAACGTGAAAGTTCAGAAATAAACTTATAATACATCCACCTTTAAAAAGAATTTTCGGAATCCTAAGGAAAGAACTATAATCTATCTCGAAATTTTTATTAAAAACTCGGGTAAATTTGGTGTATTAACAAATTTAGAAGAAATTTTTGGGAGCTTCGGAAGCACTATAAATATCCGATTATTTATTTATTTCACTTTTTTGTTTAATTGGTTTTACCAAATCATGCAACTTTAATCAAACTTTAAAACCAATCTCAAAATATAGCAACTAAAAAAGAAACAAAAATGAAGGAGAAAAAGACAGTCAAGAAATGAACACTCACAATGGCCTTGAAGACAATCAATGAACCATTGTCCTGCATGGACTGCAGAGGCGGCGGAATAACAGAGCCGACGAGGCACACCATCGAAACCCACTGCCCTCGATTCAACGAGTCTCCGACGAACACCATCCTCTTATTCCTCACCCTCTCCAGCAGCGCCGTCGCATTAAACCTCGGCAGCTCACATTCCTCCGGCTGCCACCGCCAGTTCCGGTACTCCAAATCCATCCTCCCAAATTTCTCACACGCCAACTGATCCGACATGAAAACACACTCCCTCTCCTTGTAAAGAGGATACGACTCATTGTCGAAAACCCACTTCCCAGTGAACAAGTCGCATCCGCCGCCGCTGCTGGCAGCGGCGGTGCTGTAATTTTCAAGAACTTGGGTGGCTCTGTTTTGGGTTAGATAGACGGCGGTGGCGAGGAGGAGGGCGATCAGAATGGCAACGGCGGCTCGGAAGACGGTTCGGATTGGGAATCCCCAGGTGGGATTGGAGATTAATTGGAGATTTTTAGCCATTTTTTGAATTGCAGAGCAGAGAGCTCTGATTTTTCTCGAAGTTGATTGCTTTTTGAAGCTTCATTGATTTTCAAGTTTGCGGTTGGTGAGAAATGGATGTCAAAGAATTTGCTTTCCAGATAGGAATCTTGGAGTAGAATTATAATCCTCTGTTTTTTTTTGTTTTTTTTTTTTATTTTGTGAAAGTAAAATTAGATGGATATGGATATTATCATATTATGGATAGTCTTTCAATTCACAGTTGGGTGTCTTGTTTATGTCTCCATTTGGGTAAGTTCAACTTTTAGTATAATCAATAATGGACAAATCTATAACTAATTTCTCTATGCCTAATGTACCAAACATATATCAATACCAAACTTGTATCATAAGTTTGCTTGAGATCTTTCTTAGAATTTGTGTTTATGCAATGACTAAATTTAAAATAGTTTCCTCATAAGACATCAATTTGGATTCTCTTTCGCATCCGCACTAAAAAATAAAGTTAACTTTTGTATCGTTAAATTTTAAAAGGTCTCTTTGGACTTTTGATTTTGTGTTTATTAGGTCCATGAAGTTTAAAGAGTGCATAATAAATTCTTAAATTTGGTGTCAAATAGATCTTTCAATTTTGTGTCTAATAGGTCATTGACCTCTTCAACATTTCTTAAAAATTTATTAATTTACTAGACACAAAATTTAAAGTTGAGGGTTTCATTAGACATTAAAATTTATTTTTATATCTAATAAGACAATTGGCTAAGACGGGTTGAGAGACTAGACACTGAAAGTTTAGAGACTAAACCCCAATATTTTGTTAATTCCCCTAATTATTATGGATAAAATATCTTAGCCTTAAAAGCACACAAGGGAAGTGAGCCCACCCAAGCAAGGAAGTCGGCCCCCATGGAATCGGCTTGGCCATGAAGATAAGACTGAGTTAAAATAATTTAAAGGACCTATCAATTATCATGGCCTAGAACTCTCTCAGCTATAATGAATCAAATCATGATAATGCTCATCAACGTCCACATTTCCTCAAACTGGAACATTTTATCCACATTTCGAGCAAAAACACAAAAATCAATACAAAATGGTCTACGATTAGAAGCATACCAATCTAAATGAGCAACTTTTATTCGAGCAAATAAATTACACAATTTTTTGTTACCCAAATTATGATCAAGACGTTTCATAATGACCGGACCATTAACACCTCTATTAGACCAAATACAAATATTACCCACATAGCCTAAATCCCAAAGTTGGACTTCATTTGTCACGTCTCGAAATTTCACCATGTTTGGGTTATTTTTGGACAAACCACCACACTTTTCCTTAGTTCAAAAACACTCATTAATTAAGTTCTACCAAGCCATAGAGAGTCATCATTATTCGAAAGTCGTCAGATTAGATCACAAGTGAGTTCTTTATTTTGTGTTTTTGAACAACCATAAATTTTTTAAAACCTCCACCGATTTGCCAACTAATACTACAATCAATGTGATTTGGAGAAAAAGATCGGACATCGTCCAATATCATGTTTCCATAACAAACATAGACCTTCACTCTACTTCAACTAGCTAACTAACTACAGCCAAACAAATGCTATAGTTTAACTTTCACTTCAAACCAATATGAACTTAACTTGTCACACTTTGTTTGAGAGAGAGAAAAAAAAAATCTCGAGATTCGGAAGACTGACGTCTTTCAGATTTCTTAACGTCCTCGAATTTTCCACTCTCCGAACATTCTAACATAAGATTTTCATTGTGATCGGCAGGATTGATCCTCAACCTCCACCGATAAATCGTCACAAACAAAAACTTCATTCGACTTAAACTTCTTTGTCACAACAGCCCCCTATCATTTCCATCCCCGTCTTTTTTTCTCCCCGACTTGCTGAATTTTTGGTTTGGGTTTGAATTGTTTTTTTTCTAATTAAGAAGAAAATAGTTATAAAAGCTGGAAATATTAAAATATATAACTGATTTATAAAGCCAAAGTTGGATGAGAGATTTGTACCTCATGGCCACAGGAATCTTTGTCGTAAAGAAACTTAAAAGACCAAACTGATAGCATTTTGAAACGCCTTCATTTCCAGCTCTCCTGTTGTTGTTCTTCTTCTTCTCTAGGCTTCAACGGAGTTTTTCCTGAACCAGAGCTTTCGGGCAATCGCCGATCGGGGCTTCGGTGGCCGGCTGCTGATGGTATCCATTTTCAATTGGGCCGGGCTGGAGAAGCCCAATGGTTTGTTTGGAAACTTTTGGGCCCAGTATGGACACTATTAAATTATAAGAGATTGTTTAGGATGATTATCGAGGTAACGAAAGCCGGGAAATGCGTCATAATTAAGGTGATACTACCGATGGGAGTGATTTGGACGGTTGAAGCGAAGACTTGAAAAAAAAAATAAGGTTGATACAATGAATAGTTTGCTAACTTGAACAATATTTGTCTTATTTAGAAACGCGTTATCTTAATGTCTCTCTAACAAAAACAAGCCACTATAATATTAATGTTGCATTTAAGAAATTGATTTTTTTTTACGAAATATGCATTTCAAAATGCTATCAGTTTGAGAATGATATAAAGCCAAACTTCTTTGTCACAAAACTTTTGTTTTTTCTTTTGAGTATTCTACAACTTTGGTATGAGTTTGAGAATCCAAACAGAAAAGAAAATACAATATATACCCATATGTTCCAACTTTGGTCTTCTCTTCACTATTTTCCATGACTTGTTCCAACTTTCCTCAAATTACAACATATATTGTTTGAAATCAAACATTATTCCCTACATTGTCTCTGCCGTTTTCTTTACAAAACTCTTATGATCTCTACATTTTATGTCAACTCGCTAATGACACATCACACCATCTATTTATTGATTTAATTAACGACGATATAGATCGATGATCATGAGTATGTAAGTAAAAACAAAAAACACATTCGAGAAATTATTTGAGGAGGTCACCACCATGTGCCTGACAGTTTTACACCGTTGGATTAGAAGAGAGAAATTGCAAAAGTACTTCGATTTTGTCTCCAATGATTATTAGGGGTAGACAAATCATTTTAAAATATGTATATGACGCTCGTTTTAAAGAAACAATCACATCGTAGTGGCTTCATTGAATAATTTTTCCATTCTTTACAAAGTTTAGATACAAAAAATACAAGTTTAGATACAAAAAAAAATACAAGTTTAGACCTAATTATGTTCATTTTTTACAAAGTTTAGATACAAAAAAAAATACAAGTTTAGACCTAATTAAAATAGACAGATAAGTAAAGTGAACAGTAATTAACATGTACTATTTTCTTTGAGGTTGGAGGTTCGAATCTCCCACCCTCATTTGTTGAATTAAAAAAAAAACGACTTGTTTCTTTTAGATGGAATGTGTTCAGTTGAAGATCTAATCTGACCCATGTTAGAGATATGCTTTGTTTATGATCTAACCTGACGTGTTATTTTGGCATAAATTAGGAAAAAACATTGGAACTTGAGTACATTAAGGCTGTTGTTCTTCCTAGAGGAAGAACCTTCTTTTTTTTCTTATGAATAACCAAACTTTCATTAGAAAAAAAATGAAACAATAATGGCTTAGCCACCAATCAAAGCTAAATAAGACCTAACAAATAATTACAAAATGGATTCATTGAGCCTAATAAGATTCCAAACGTCACTCTAAGACCTCTCAAGCCCTCTAAAGACTTTGTTATTCCTCTCCCTCCAAAGACTCCACATAACATTGCACACCCCAACCTGCAACAAAAACCTTCATTTCTTCACAAAAAGGATGGTGGAGAAGGGACTCACTCGATCCTCTCTTTGCAATGCCAGGCTGAAGCCGAACAACATGGGCTAAGTCACAGAGGATATGATTGTTGGAGGCAATAACGGAAAAATTGAGACAAAATCAAAATGAAGAGATAATATGGAGAATTTTCTTGTATTGAGTGCTATGGCACTTTGCTCAATTGGAGCTTACTTTCAAGGGGTGGAGAACACCTCTATTTATAGGTGTTAAAAAGAGACTCTATAGATTCCTAGAATTAACTCTTAGGAAGTTACATGACCTTTCATATTAGAGAGTTACATGACCTTTCATATGGTTAGGAGACTATAGAGATTCCTAGAATTAACTCTCTAGGAAGTTACATGACCTTTCATATTGTTAGACCCCTTACATATTCCAAGGAGTTACAATCAAGAACTCAAAGGACTAATTATTGAGGTTACAAATTATTCATTTAACACCCCCTCTTAATTTGTAATTTTCAAAAACTTGTTGAACTTCTCGAACTTCTCTAACGTAACAGCTTTGGTGAACATATCAGCAGGTTGATCATTGGTGTTGATGAACTCCAAGTAGATTTCTTCTTTGTTTACCAAATCTCTAATGTAATGATGACGTAGTTCAATATGCTTTGATCGAGCATGAAAGACAGGATTCTTGGTCATTGCAATTGTTGACATATTATCACAAAATATTTTTGTTGGCATGACCTGCTCTATTTGAAGATCTTTGAGAATTCTCCTTAACCAAACAGCTTCACAAGAGGCTTCAGTTGCAGCTGTATATTCTGCTTCAGATGAGGATAAGGCAACAGTTTGTTGCTTTCTTGAACTCCAAGATATTGCATTAGATCCCAAACAGAATACATAACCTGAAGTACTTTTTCGATCGTCAAGGGAACCAGCCCAATCACTGTCAGTGTAGCCAACCAACTGACAATCCTTCTCATGGACATATTTTAGTCCATGTTTTCTGGTACCCTGCAAATATCTCAAAACTCTTTTAGCAGCAGCATAATGATTTTTGTTTGGTTCATTCATGTACCTGGAAATGACGCTAACAGGATACATAATATCTGGCCTGATATTAGTAAGATAGATCAACGAACCCACCAGACTTCGAAAACTTTTTGGATCTGTTTTACCAGCATTATCATCACAACATAACTTCTCATTTGATGCCATAGGAGTTGCAACTGGCTTGCAATTGCTCATGTGAAACTTCTTGAGTAAATCGTCAACATATTTTTCTTGAGAAAGAAAAATCTCACCTTGATTCTGTTTGACTTGAATTCCAAGAAAATATTTCATGAGACCCAAATCAGTCATTTCAAATTTCTTCATCATGCTCTGTTTAAATTCCTCCAGCATTTCTGAGTTACTTGCAAAAAAGATCAGATCGTCAACATATAAGCAAACCACAAGGAAATTTACTCCTTCATTTTTCACATAGAGAGATGGTTCACTGAGACTTTTCTGAAAACCATTAAGACAAAAGTATCCGTCAATTTTGCTATTCCATGCACGAGGCGCTTGCTTTAATCCATATAAGGCTTTATGGAGTCGATAAACCTTCTCCTCTTTTTCATGAACAATATACCCTTGAGGTTGTTCTACATATACTTCTTCTTCCAACTCGCCATTCAAGAAAGCAGATTTGACGTCAAGTTGAAATATCTTCAACTGTAACTGAGCTGCTAAAGCTAGAACAATCCTTATTGTCTCCATGCGAGCTACTGGTGCAAAAGTCTCATTAAAGTCAACACCAGGTTGTTGAGAATATCCTTTCGCTACTAGGCGAGCTTTATGCTTCTGAATGGAACCATCTTCGTTGAATTTAGTCTTGAAGACCCATTTTAAGCCAATAGCATCTTTCCCTGGAGGTAAGTCTTGAAGCTCCCACGTCTTATTTCTTTCAATGCTAGCTATTTCTTCATCCATAGCTTTGTTCCAAACGTCTTCTTTTGTGGCATCATCAAAACTTTGTGGCTCACAAGCAAACATAGCAAAGTGTTCACTTGAAACATATATATCTTGCAAAGACCGCATTCTTCTTGGAGGAGATTCTGAGTTATCTTGATTTGAAGTAGTTTCAACTGGAGATCTTGACGGAGTTGATGGACAACTTCTTGGTGTTCCCAAATTCTGAGAAACTGGTTGCCAATCAGGCTCTTGAATAATTTCATCATGTTGAGAAGGTTGAGAATTATAATTCTCAAAATCCCATGTGGCCATTTCATCGAATATTACGTCTCTTGATATCAATAATTTCTCCGTCTTTGGATTTAGAAGTCGATATCCTTTTGATTCATCACTATATCCGATGAATAAGTATTTAGCTCCCTTTTTATCAAACTTCTCTCTTTCCCGTGAAGGAACAAGAGAATAAGCTAGACAACCAAAAACTTTCAAGTGATCAATAACTGGTTTCTTCTTATTCCATGCTTCGAAAGGAGTTTTGTCTTCGACTGCTTTAGTAGGACATCGATTGAGGATATAAACAGCGGTATTAACAGCTTCTGCCCACAAATTATTTGGAAGATCTTTGGCCTTCAACATGCTCCTTGCCATTTCCACAATGGTTCGATTCTTTCTTTCAGCAACGCCATTTTGCTGAGGGCTATGTCGAACTGTGAGCTGTCTCATTATGCCATTCTCCTTGCAATAGTCCATGAATGGTTTATAAATGAACTCGCCTCCACGATCTGTTCTCAATGTCTTGATCTTTTTGCCACTTTGATTTTCTGCAAGAGCCTTGAACTGAAGAAAACTAGCAAAAGCTTCTGATTTTTCATTAAGAAAATAAATCCACATCATTCGGGTAAAATCATCAACGAATAATATGTAATATCTCTTGTTAGTGAGTGATGAAGTTCTTGTGGGGCCACATATATCTGAATGTACCAACTCTAATGGAGATTTAGCCCTCCATGAAGTTTTAGGGAAAGGAAGTCTATGGATTTTCCCATAAATGCAACCTTCACATATTTTTCCATCATCTTCAATATTTGGAAGTCCAATCACCATATTTTTCTGTTTTAAAGTACGAAGACTTTTGCTGTAAAGATGACCATACCTTAAATGCCACAAGTGAGAAATATCTGGACTTTCACTTTTGAGAGCAAAATTCTCTTCTAATGGCATAAAGAGCGGGAAGACTTTGGTTACTGACATATCAACCTTTGCAACTATCTGGTCATTTTTCTTGTCTAGAATAATGCATTTTCCATCATCAAAGTTAACTGCATATCCATTTTGGAGCAATTGACCTACACTCAACAAATTTTGAGTTATGCCAGGAACATAAAGAACATCTGAAATATACCTCGTATCTCCTTTCTTGGTGTGTACAACAATGACACCCTTTCCTTCTGCTTTCTGCATCTTGCCATCGCCAAGCTGCACTTGAGAGCTAAAACTGCGATCAATCTTGACAAAGAAGTCTTTATTTCCTGTCATATGATTACTGCAACCACTATCCAGGTACCATTTACTTTGAGATTGACTTTGATCAATTGTGCAACAAAATAATTTCTCCCCTTCATCTTCTTTTGTAAAATTTGCTTCATCTTTTTCCTTTTTATTTTGAAACCAACAATCTTTTTGGGAATGATTTGGAATCCGACATTTAGTGCATCTAAAGTAACAATCTTTAGACTCATGATTTGACTTTTTGCAAATAATGCAGTGAGAGTCGGAATTACCAGATTTGCTTTGCCATTTTCCCTTGTCTCTTTGACCTTGTTCTTTCTTTTGCGTTGGATTCCACCGTTTTTTGGAGTTGGACTTGTAAGTCTTCTTTTCTGCAAAATTGAGCTTGGTATGAAAAGCTTGCTCCACTGATTGACTTGGAGACTTGTTCAGCCTTTCTTCGTGAGCTTGAAGTGAACCCATTAGTTCAAAGATTGTCAACTTAGACACATCTTTGGATTCTTCTATGGCAGCAACAACATGATTGAATTTTGGAGGAAGACTCCGGAGAACTTTTTCATTGATTCTCTTTTCTGGAATTGTTTCCCCATAACACTTCATCTGGTTGATTATCTGTGAAACTCGAGAAAAATAATCTCGAACGTTTTCACTTTCCTTCATCGCCAAGTTGTCAAAATCTCTCCACAAGGATTGCAACTTGATGGAAATAACTTTTTCAGTTCCTTTAAATTCTTTCTGCAAAATCTCCCAAGCATCTTTAGCTTTTTTAATACCAAAAATTCGAGGGAAAATTGACTTACTAACACCTTGCTGAATGAGACGAAGCGCTAAAGCATTACGCTTTTTGTTCTTCTTAAACTCCTTCTCTTGATCTCCTGACCGCTCGGAAGTGGCTTCATCTTCTTCTACAGCAGGTACTTCATAATCTTCTTCAATGATTTCCCAAAGATCTTGAGAAATAAAAATGGTCTCCATCTGACTTTGCCAATATTCATAATGCTCTCCATCAAAAACCGGAACTTGGTTTGTTGAGATTGAAAACAAGTTTGGAACACAATTGGTGTTCATTTTAGGATAGCTCTGATACCAAATTTGTTGGAGGCAATAACGGAAAAATTGAGACAAAATCAAAATGAAGAGATAATATGGAGAATTTTCTTGTATTGAGTGCTATGGCACTTTGCTCAATTGGAGCTTACTTTCGAGGGGTGGAGAACACCTCTATTTATAGGTGTTAAAAAGAGACTCTATAGATTCCTAGAATTAACTCTTAGGAAGTTACATGGTCTTTCATATTAGAGAGTTACATGACCTTTCATATGGTTAGGAGACTATAGAGATTCCTAGAATTAACTCTCTAGGAAGTTACATGACCTTTCATATTGTTAGACTCCTTACATATTCCAAGGAGTTACAATCAAGAACTCAAAGGACTAATTATTGAGGTTACAAATTATTCATTTAACAATGATCAAGGCCCTCAACCTAAGTGTGACCATGTTTGGATTTGTATTTTCTTGTGCATGAGGTGCTGTTGACCATATATTATCAAGATCTTTTCCATTTTAGGAGCATTCAATCTTTGGGTTTAAGACCTTGTGCCCATAAACTATCTCTGATTTTCCAGTATATGATTTTCCAGTATATGATTTTCTACTATGATGATATTTTGCAAATTTCAGGTACTATCTGCTGATTGGTGGAAAGGTGACAATGTTGTCAGCGGCGGGGCGGATTCTAGACTGCGCATTTCGTCGGGAAATCATATTCTGTAAGGTAGAAAACTGTGCTGGTAACGATTTCAGTTTAGCACAAAACGACCATCTTAATCGAATGACGACTATGAAAGGCTCTGATGCTGCAATCCTTTTTTTTTTAGTACATTGGAGAGTGGGGAGATTCAAACCACACACCTCTTGGTCGTCAACACATACATATGTCAGCTGAGTCATGCTCGCTTTGAATGTTTGCCTCTTGTTTCTTCAAGTCTTTCTTTTTACAGTGTTAGGTAGAGAGCTGTATCAGAGGGGAATAGAGATAGTAAATTGCATAATTTTGGTTTCTTTTGTTGTAAAACCAAACCAATCAACTCTTGAGATTGGCTTATTATTTATAATTAATTCTTTTTTGAGTTTACCCAATAATTTCTGAAATCTTGATGTAAATTTATCTCTCTATTGCATGTTGTATGAGAAGATATAAATCAAATCATAGGCTAACCTTTTTAGTCCATTTTCAATTTGGTTCTTATTCTTTTAAAATTTCAAAATTTACCTTTTAATGTATCAAGTAATCTCAATTAAGTCCTTCCATAAAAAAAAGTTGGTAATGTTATAAAGAAGTTGACATATTATCAAATTATTGTTTTATTAACCTTTATAATATATGAACATGTCACTTGTATATTTTACTTCACATGGTGACTGTCTCTTAGTAAAATCTGATTTGTTGATAAATAAAATATTGTTTTGGGCAAAATATATTTTTGATTTTTGAAGCTTGAAGTTCATGTCTAATCTTCGAGTTTCAAAAGAGACACTTTAGTCCCAAAATTTGTAAAATAGTTCTTGTTCTTGAGTTAACTTAATCTATATTCTTAGACTATAATATATTTTTTTTATTTTTTTATAACTTGTAGGGTTGGGGGATCGAACCCGTAACCTCTTTGTCATTAGTCTATACAATATGTTTGTATATGTCGGTTGAGCTATGTTCAGGTTGACAGACTATAACATAAATTAAATGTTTCACTTAAAAGTTTCTAATTTTTTTATATGTTTTATAATAAGTATGCTCTTTTTTTTATAGAATTAAATATGAAATGTGGTTATATTTATATTTATAAAAAAAGAATAATAATAAGTCTAAATTTCTATAAAATCCTAAATCTATTGAAATTCATAAACTAAATTTGTTATTTTGTTAAAGTCAAAATATGATAAAGAAGTTGAAATTTTCAAAAATAGTTGGATGAAATTGATAGAATATTAAAGAAAAAAAAAAGAAAAGTGGGGAAGAGAGAAAACATGAGGGGATCATTAAAAGCTGCCTCCCTATCAACTTGCACACCAACTTGCAAAAGGCAGTCTTATTCAAATTCAAACACATCAACAATTTTTTAGAGAGAGAAATTATATATATATATATATATATATATGCAACTTGCAATTGCAAAGCCCATCTTTTTAAACAAAAAAACAAAACACAGCTAATTCAATGAAAAATAAAGGGCCAACTTGCAAACTTGGCAGAATACCCTCTTCAAATTCTCTTTCTTCTTTATTATTAACCTTTTTTTTCTTTTTTTTCTTTTTTTTTTTTTTTTTACACACAACCTTATGCTAGGTTGAATTTTGCAAAAAAAAAAAAAAAAAAAAAAAAAAAAAAAAAAAAAAAAAAATTGAGCAACATTTAAATTTCTACCCCGTAAGTAGTTTTTTACACAGGTGCAGGACTAATCAACTTTTGGGCTATTTAGATGTGTTACCCGTTGCACCAAATGATTGTTTGATAATTTGTTTTTAAAATATTTTTGTCCGTGCGTGATTGTTTGCCCAGGTGCATGGTTCTTTCTTTCTTGTGTATAATTCTTTCAATAACTTTCCTCTCTTCCTTCCATTTTGTGCCTCAAGAAAGGAAATTTCTAGGTTATAACCTTATACTAAACCTAACACATTATCTTACCTAATTATCCATTAAACACCATTACTTAATTACATTATTAAATTCATTTTCAAGGTAATGAAATTGTTAATGTTCCTAAGTAATAACAATAATATATATATATATAAATTTAACTTTTGTTTTATGATTTTAAAGATTTTTCTTTCTTTTTCTCTCTTTGTAATCTATATATATATCCAATTTTAAATAGGGATGCATTGTCACATCGAAATAAGGTATATGTTGGGACCTAATCTTTTAAAAATTATTTTTTTATCCTTATTTTTTTAGGTTGTTACTTCAAAAAAGTTAATAATTTCATTAACTTAAGTAGGAACAAATACACCTTAAGTTGAGTTGTATGTATATGTATATAGCGATGGAATAAAAAAAAAATCCTTAACTAGTTTTAGTATATATAAACTCAAACAACTTATAGGATTTATTCACATTCTCATCATATAAAAGTATTTAACAAATAATTAAATCAATTATTTCTTTGATAAAAAAACTAATTTGTTTTTAATAACATAGACACTTAAAAAAAAAAAAAAAAAACAAACAAACAAACCTATTTTTTTTATTTATCGTTATAAATATCATAAATAACTTAATGATCATAATTGATAATATGTAACATTATATTTTATCATTCTAAAACACATTATTTAGATTTATGGTTCTAAATGACAATAAAATTTAGGACTCATTGTTGTCTCTTATTTTTTTTTTTTTTGGCTTTAGATTAACCTTATTTTTAGGTTATTCAAGATGATTTTGTTGGTATACTTTTCTTACCTATCCATCTAGATAACATGGGAGTGATAACCTCAATTTTATACGGTAGTTTTGAGCCAAAGTTACCTTTTCGATGAACTTAAATTATAATCAGGCAGAACACTTTAGAATTGTTGATCTAGTAATAATATTATTTGTCCAAATAAAATTTTAGATATTTCTTTATTTGATCATCTAGTACAAATAAATTTTAATTCTCTTAGAAATATAATCGGTTACAAGTAGAAAGAATCATTTATTCGGATTATTTACGATTATCAATAACAACCTTATACCTATCCATTATCTTACATGTATATTCAGCCAAAAGCACCCTTGTGTTCATACTTTGAGAGACAAAGATGTATCATTTCCAAGGTTCTTATGGTGTCCATTCATATGGATCAAGTTTGCCACATTTATCGAGTTTAGTTTTCATCTAACATTTAACAAAAATTCAACGATATGAGTTCGAGAATATAACCATTTGTTATTAATTTTTCTTGCAACTTTGAACAAAAAAAAAAAGTACTTTGTTTATGAAGTTAACCAAATCATATCTCAACTTTGAAAACAAACAAAGACATCATACGATCATTCTTCGCCTCCATATATATAGTTGAACTAAAAAACAAACCCTTTTATTCATGAAAAATAGATTTAGTCAAAACTCTATTTGATACACAGTACCATCCTTTATGATTCAATCTTCATACTTAAGCCAAAACAACCGACTGAAATGATGTCATTATTTTCAAATTCAATTTTACTCCATACTATATCATCAATAACTTGATTTTTTTTCAAAGAATTAGTTTCTAAACCTAATAAATTAATTTCCAAAAACAAAAAAAAAAAAAAAAACATTTTTCAACATCAATTTTAAAAATTCAAATTATCAATTGAAAAGAAGAAAAAAAAAATTGATTGATAATACATTGCAATTACTTGACACATTATAAAACTCTTTTAACATTATTTTTATAATCGGCGTCAAACAAAACGACCTCACGGATTCTATCCAGCTAAGCCCCCCAAAGAAAAAGAAAAACCCAACGATTAAGAACGATCACGGCGGCGCTGCTCGGCTCCGGCGGGTCAAGTTCTCGGAGATCTGAGTCAGCGACTGAAGGTTGCATCGGACGATAGTGTCGACAAACACCCACGTGTCCTCCTCGGTGTTTCCCGGCGGAATGTCGACGACGTACGATTCCACCACCACGGTGCCGTCGCCGTCCGGGTGGAGCGTCGTGACGGACCGGTAGTTAGCGAGCCGGTGTTCGCCTCCGATTACACTGAAGCTAATAATATGGCGTTCTTCGTCGAGAATCTCCAGCCGCTCGGTGCTGTTAGCTGCCGGAAGGCCGGAAATGACGCGTACTTCACGGAGGCTGCCGACGTTGCCGTCGCCGACGATGACGTGGCAACTCTTGACGAAGTGCTTGTATCCCTGCGGGTTGTCGAAGCGGCGGACGACGGACCATACGGTGGAGACTGGAGCGTCGATCTCTTGGACGACGGCGGAGCAGCACTGGTTGGACGCGACGGCGTGGTTGTGGTAACGCCCCACCGCTTCGGGAACCGTGGTGGCGCGTGACGGAATCGGGCGCTTGAAAAACTTCGGCGCGGCGGAGGCGGCGGTATGGGTTATGCGGTGGGAGGCGGCGGAGGATTTAGGGGGATTGGGAGGCATTTTCCGGCGGATTTATGTAGCGATGAAATCGGAGGCGGCGGCGATGGCAGAGTTTTCACTTTTTTGCAATTTGTATTTTCGGTGAAGAGAAAATAAAAGAGTTTATGGGAAGTTCATGTGAGGGCAAGGAGGCCAACTTGGATGACTGAAATGACTCAAATACCCTTCTTTTTTTCTTTGTTTGAATTTTCTTTGTCGTTTATGAGATTTATATTTTAATTTTATTTCAATCATGACAAACTCTATTTATTTTTATATGTATAAAGCTTACATAATATTATTCCAATTTTGTTTTGTTTTTCTCTTTACTAAAGTTTAAAAGTAGAGATAAAAAAAATATTCTCTCTTTTTTATTATTTACTAGATATAGGTATTTCTATATTTAAAAATACACTACCAATAATTGTTTTGTAGAAAGTTTGGTAAATGAAATGTAATATAATTATGGATAGGGTACATATACAACAATCAGACTCAAAATAATTAAAAACATAGCAAAATTTAAAATATTTTGTAAATATGTCAAAAAAATCAGTGACTTATCACTAATATACTGTTATCGTTAATATATGACTATCAGTGAATAGTTACTAACAAAATTCTACAAAATTCTATACAAAAAAACTGAGGTGATAAACTACTATTAGTGATAGAAAGTGCCATAATTGCAATTTTTTTTAAAAAAGTGCTATATTTTAAATTATTTTAAACTAAATTGACATTTGTTACAATTTTCCTATAATTATTGGGATAAATGTCAGTCTAAAGATTAATTTTCAATTTAGTCTCTTTTTTTAATTCTTACGTATGTGGTCAAATCGAGCATAGTTCAATTGAGTTGTGTCAAGATCGAATCAAAGATTTTATAATTACTAGTTCATACATCATATCACTTGAACTATGTTTTTATTGGCATATATGTTCCTGTTTATAATTATTAATTACGTTAAAAGATGAATATATATTTTACAAAAAGAAATGATAAAATATTAATCATTTTGGATATCACGAACAAAAAAAAGTTTGTTTGTTTTTTTAATAGAACCATATAATTACGCATTATTATTTTTTAAAATTGGGAGAAAGATAACTTCAATGATTTATAAAATAAATAAATTATCAAAAAAAAAATTGAATAAATGTTTTTGGACTTTGACTTGAGCTCAATACCCGCGGTAAAAGGAAGGACAAAAAAGTAATTTACTAATAAAAAGAGTGCGCAAGAGGCATGACAACTGGTAAATCAGACTGCCAATTAGGCAATCAACTTGATGAATAAAGCGTAATCCCAAGGATAAGATCAACAAATTTGCAATTATTATTTTTTTAATTTTATAAAACGAATTAAAATGTCATAATTAAAATATAATGGCAATTTGGAGATATTATATAATGGGAAATTATAATGAATAGAAAAAAAAAAAAAAAAAATTAGGCTAATTGAAAATTTAGCTCCACTTGATTGGTTTTGCAAATATGGCAAAATTTCTAAATTTTGAATTTCGTTTTTTTATATATTCCTAATTTACCCTCCGCAATCAGTAGACAATCAGAAAAAGTCATCCGTAGACAATCAAAGCAGTAGACAATCAGTAGGCAATCAACAAAAGCAATCAGTAGGAAATCAGGAAATCAGCAAAAGCAATAAAAGCAGTAGACAATATGTCAAAATTTCCAAATCAGTAAAAGCAATCAGTAGACCATCAGTAGGCAATCAACAAAAGCAATCAGTAGACAATCAACAAAAACAATCAAAATCAGCAAAAGCAATCAGTAGACAATCAGTAGACAATTAGTAGGCAATCAACAAAAGCAGTAGACAATATGTCAAAATTTCCAAATTTTGAATTTCGAAAACAATCCGTAGGAAATCAGCAAAAGCAAACAATTAGTAGGCAATCAACAAAAGCAGTAGACAATATGTCAAAATTTTCAAATTTTGAATTTCGTTTTTTTATATACTCCTAATTTACCCTCAGCAATCAGTAGACAATCAGCAAAAGCAATCAGTAAAAACAATCGACAGGCAATCAACAAAAGCAATCAGTAGACAATCAGCGAAAGCAATACAATCAGCACAATTAGTAGACAATTAGTAGGCAATCAACAAAAGCAGTAGACAATCAACAAAAACAATCAATAGGTAATTAGGCAATCACACACATATATCATTATCAAGTGGAAAGTTATGTAGTTTTCATCCCAAGCTAGATCTCTTCAAAATTAAAAGTTTTTAAAAGAAAATATATGTTTAAGAGAAGAAGAGGACAAAGGTCGTAGTGGCAGGAAACGTGGAGTATACCAAAAAAGGTGGAGTATACCAAAAAAGGGTGAGATGAACAACAAATTGTAAGCTACCAAAAAGGGTGAGATGAACAACAAATTGTAAGCTACCTTAACAGTAAATCATAAATCGACATTCACCTTCATTTATTCGACATTAAACAAGAGTGATATACAAAAACCAAAAAGTGGAAAATAAACAGAACAAATTGTAAGCTACCAAAAAGGGTGAGATGAACAACAAATTGTAAGCTACCTTAACAAATCATAAATCGACATTCACCTTCATTTATTCGACATTAAACAAGAGTGATATACAAAAACCAAAAAGTGGAAAATAAACGGAACAAATTGTAAGCTACCAAAAAGGGTGAGATGAACAACAAATTGTAAGCTACCTTAACAGTAAATCATAAATCGACATTCACCTTCATACCTTCATTTATTCGACATTAACCTTCATTTAATTTCTAGACAAGAGTGATATACAAAAACCAAAAAGTGGAAAATAAACCTAAAGTAAATCTGTAAGCTACCTTGTAGTTGGTAAGATGAACGAAATAAGGGAGGATCAATCGACGTTGAAGGGAGAAGAATCCTGATGTTGAAGGGAGAGTAATCGATGTTGAAGGAAGATGAATCGATGTTGATTAGAGAGGAATCCTGATGTTGAAGGGAGAAGAATCGATGTTGATTAGAGAGGAATCCTGATGTTGAAGGGAGATGAATCGATGTTGAAGGGAGATGAATCGATTAGAGAGGAATCAATGTAAAATTATTTCTAGGGTTTAAAGGCATGAGTTGATTAAAGTGATGGAGAGGGGTTTCCAATTTATTAGTTTGGGTTGAGCTTAACACTAATTTTTATGGGCTTAAATTTTTTTAAGGTAAAAAAATGAAAACAATATATCAGATTTGTATTAGTGTATCAGCGGAGGTGTATCGGGTGTGTATCAGCAGAGTTGTATCAGCTTGCAATCATTTAGGGTAGTGATTAACCCGTGATTACGTAATGGAGAGGGTATTTTCGACTTTTTCAACTTTTAAGTTAATGATTACCACCTGATTAACATGTGATTACCCTGATTTTTTTGCTATATATGCAAAAACTAAACATAGTTGTTACAAATGCAATTAGCCTATTTTTTTTTTTTATTGCCCTTTATATAATTCTAAATATATAAAAATAATTTGTCATTTTCGATCCGAAAATAAAATGCAATTGTATTTAAAGTGGTTAGATATGATGTCTAATTGATGGAAAGTTCAATTTTTTTAACTTATAAGTTAAAAAATTACAAATTATTACTAACTAATTTAGGGTACATGATTATGTGCTAACCACTCTCTTATTTTTTTTTTTTTTTTTGTGTCTATGCCTATTGAAATGTGAAAATTAATCATCGTGTTATTCATAGTTAAAAAGAATATGTACACATAATTGCTTAACTAATAATATAGAGAACTGCTTGAATTTTGTTTAGAAGTGAGTTAAGAATCTTCTAATTTAAATTTTGTCTAGAAGTGAGTTAAGAAACTTCTGATTTGAATTTTGTCTAGAAGTAAGTTAAAGAATTTTTAGAAGAATGATAGTCTTGTCTCATTTATTTATCTCTAATTTAAATTATAAAATTTCTATATAATGTTTTATATATGTTTTCTTTTTCATAGTTTTGGTGCTTGTTTTAAGTATTGAATTTGTATTCTTGTTTTTGTTTTATTTCGCTCTATTCAATCGATGAGCTTTTGTTTTATTTGAACTTGCTTCAAGTCTTCAACTATAAAGTTTTCATGTTAAATTGAGCGTAATTTAGTAGATAAGATATCAATTATTATCTTAAATATTAAACACGTTCGATTTTCACCCATAATCCTTAAAAATTACAAAGCTTTCACATTTTGTTTGTGATTAGTTTTTATTTTTATTTTTTGATTTTGATTGCAAGCCTTTTCATCTTTGGCAAGTTTTTGGTGGGAGCCAAAATTTGGAACTAAACTTTGAGTTATATAAATCATACATATGCTAGTGGTTATAGGGTCATGCCCCTACTCTTCTTGAGGGAACATTTTTTCATACCCATGATCCAATGATGTGACATCAAGGAAACTTCTAAAGTTTTTCTCATTTACATATAAAAAAATTACAATGGAAGATTTTTTAAAAATGTCTAATTTACAAAAGTCCTTATTAAATATAAAGATCTATTAAATACAAAATAAACCGTTTAATAACACATCCGATTTCTATTTTTAATTTTTAAAAACGAAGTCTATTTGATAATATTTTTAGTTTTAAAATTTTTAAGACGTGTTTACATGCCTTAACAATTTAAAAAATGAGAAAAAAAAATTCTAAATTAAATTTTTGATGTTTTTTTTCCGACTATATTCATTTGTCAACCATCAAATCAAATGTTTATTTATTTATTGAAATTAGAATCAAATTATCATTAATTAATATATATATATAGAAATTGTCATTAATATTATTAGTATATTCTTAAATATATATATATATTATTAATATTTTTTTAATATAAAAATATTATTAATATAATAAATTATAATTTTATTCAAATTCTAGTATATCATACTTTAATATTATTATGTTACACCAATATTTTTTATTTTTTTTTTTTATTTATTAGAGAAAATTATTTTTTACCCTAAAAATTTAGTTTCATCAAGATAGTTGTACCTTAATTAAATTTTGATAAATCTTATAATTTTTACATTCTAATAAATTAACATTACTTTAGAAAATTTAATTTTTATTTTATACAAAAATACAAAATAAATAATAATTATCCAACTACTTTGACAAAATTTAAAACTTCCTAGATTAAAGTTATAATTTAACCTATAAAATAATATCATATAATTTCTAAGATGTCATTAATCAATTTTTTTTTCTTTTCTAATATTTTATTGATCCAATAATAGGTTTAAAAGTCAAATCAAGCATAGTTTGCTTGTGTCTTTAACTAAGGAGTGCAGGGTTGAATCCCTACATTAATTAAAATATATTTGAAAAAAAATAAAATAATAATAGGTTTAATCTTTAAAATGTTTTTACAATTTTTCTTATATTTCAAAATGGTCTAATTTGATGACACAATTAAGTATTTTGAAGTTTGCTATATTAAGAGGGGAGAGGGAAAATATGTATTAGTGAAAAAAAATAAAAAAAAATCTAAATACAAACATTTCACACCTTGATAAAATTAAAATGTCTACATCTAAATAGTTTTATATTTGAAACTTTTGGTGTTATAGAATATATATATATATATATATATTTTTAAGAGAGTGAAAAGAAAATATCAAACCATTGAATGAGAAGTTTTTGGTTCATTATAAGATTTCAACATCAATGGTCAATGAATCATTGGTACCTTTACAACCCCACATTTCCTCTACCAAACCTTAATGAGAAGAAAAAGATTGAAAAATAAATACAACATTAATTGATAAATAAATACATAAAAATATTGAAATAGTAAGAATACAAAAGAGAATGAAGTTTATTTATTTTTTATTTTTTTTACAATATGTAGAGTGGAGGAATGAACCTAGACCTCATAGTCACTAATCGATACATCATGTCAGTTGAGTTATGTTCTTGATGGCTCGGAGATAATAAAGTTGAATCTCTAGAATGACTATTTTTTTTTTTTTTTTTGACAACATGCGCATGTAGGGAATTCAAATCTCAAATCTCTTGGTCAATAGATCATACTATACGTCAGTTGAGTTATACTCATGTTAACGACTAGAATTGCTACGCGAAATCTAATCCCTTATAATATTATTAATCAAATATTATTATAAATTAACTCAAACACTTATAGATGTATTAAAAAGTAGGAATTTTAGGCCAGTTGTGAAAGTTATTTGTTGCACTAAATTAGTTAATGAGCATAAAAATTCAAAAGGAGGGATTTATATATTTAAAAGTTTTGATAATAAACAAAATTGATTTTTAATTCACAAGAAAAATGTGTCTATAGTTTTTATTGGTGAGCATTGAGCATGTATGTCAAATATCTACCTCTCAAAGATAACTATAACAAAAATTCACCTTAAAATTAATTTTGTTTAAAATTTTTAATCTATAAACTTTTGTACTTCAAAT
Source organism: Herpetospermum pedunculosum (assembly GCA_028017165.1). NCBI lineage: Eukaryota > Viridiplantae > Streptophyta > Magnoliopsida > Cucurbitales > Cucurbitaceae > Herpetospermum > Herpetospermum pedunculosum. Next base: position 61,138,446 of record CM051525.1, read on the forward strand.
TTTTATAGATGTATTTTGTCCACTAATTAAATGTCTAAATTTATAATATGAATCAAATTTGAAAACATGTGGTCTAAGATTTTTATTAAATATAATATAAAGGATTCTGATGATAAAACATTAGAATAGAAATAAAATATTTAAAAATATGAGAGTATATATAATAAGGTTTATTAGAAGCATGAATAATTAGTTTTGAAGTTAGCATCCATTTGTTTGCTTCCTTGGAAGGCTCCAATGGGCAGTGACCCTTTTAATAGTGGAAAGGGCAGTGAGAAATTCTAGATCGGGCATGACGATATTAATTAAACTTACATTGCACTTATTATATTAATTTTTAATTAAATTGTATTGATTTAAGATATGCAATTTGCCAGTTTCAAAAAACAAACAAAATAAATAAATAAAGATATGCAATTTGCAATTATAAATATATATATTTTGAAATGGAATTTTGTGCATATTTGTGCTAAGCTTTGTGGATAAGAATTTTTAATTCAACTTATTTAAGAGTAAGTTTAAAATAATTTTAAGATGAATATTTTAATTCTATTTAAAGAAATTCAAAGTTTCAATATAACCCATATTTAAAAAAAAAAAAAATTATATCTATATATATATATATATAAAAATAATTATATTGTCGACAAATCAAACATTGTGTCTGACCATAAATTCAATCTTCGCAGTAATTAAATATCTTTAAAAAAAAAAAATTATAGTCTTAAATATAAGAGCCTGCCAAATAAAAAAATAAAAAAATAGTATTATAATGTTTGAACTACCCTTGTGGAACAAAAATTCTACTCCAACTTTACTTTTTTATTTTTTTTTAAGCAAAACAAAACATAACAAAATAATAAATTAAAGTGGGGTTCCACATAGGACATCTCCTCTCGTCTTGTAAATCTGTTGGAACGTCTTCAAGCTACACTCCTTCAAGGTTTCCGTCGACTGCTTCCTTAGCTAGAGCATGAGCGGAGTTCCTCTTCTTGGGACAAAATTTGAAAGAGCTATACTCAAAGGTTGAGCGCCAAATTTATATTTTCCTGCACAATTACTCTAAAAGATGATTCATCTTTGCTTCCCCTCTCAATTATGTTTGTAATCCGTTGAGAATCAGTTTCTACTTCCCGTCGAAATAGGCCAACATTCCTCACCACCACAAGACATTCGCGAATCGCAAAGGCTTCAACGACATCAACAACCCGACATAAATTCACTAGTAAATATATAAGCTTTTTATGTAACTAATCTAATATTAATGCATCTTATAATAATATATATATTTTTTATTCCAATTGACAATTATTTCTATGATATATATATATTTATATATAGCAATTTGTGCAATACGATTACTTATAATTAGTGACCTCTTCCGCAAAGTTTTAAATCTTTAAACTCCATGTGTTTGCATTCTAAAAACAAACGAGTTTTTCTTTACATTCTTTCTCTTTTGTCAATTAAAAAATCTAAAATAGGTAGGTAATCAAACCTTTGATCTTTATTAAACCTTTGATCTTTTATAATAGAAATATCATGTACTTAATTAATTGGACTAGATTCAAGTTGATAACAAAATAAAAACTTAAATAATCTAATCGGGACGGGTTAGATGTTCGATCCTCTATCCCGCATTAATTAAAAAGTTGGTTGCATAAATAATATTTAGGCTCAAAATAATGACAAATATAATAAAATATAAAACATTTTTGCAAATATGAAAAAAAATCAATGACTATCACTAATATCATAGACAAAATTCTATAAAAAAACAGAAGTGTATCAGTAGCTATGAGTGAGTCATTGATATGCTATTAATGACTACCATAGGAGACTATGGTGATAGAAATTGATATATTTGCAAATCTTTTTTAAAAAATGGTATATTTTTAATTATTTTACTCTATGATATCTAATGCAATTTCCCTTAATTAAATACTCTCGAAAAAATAGAAGAAAAAAAAAAAAGAAAAAAAAAGGTATAATTTCGACTAAATTATAAAAAAATATTTCTTAACTTTTTTTTTTTTTTTTTGGTTTTTTTTTTTTTTTAAAAATACCTCTATACTTTTTAAAATTATAATATTACCATTCACTATCCATAAAGATAATAACTCAATTTTAACTCATACCTCATAAAAAAAAGTACCTATCCATTAAGAGTCCAAACTCAATTTGGCAACAATAAATAACTCTTACAATTCTTATAACAAAAAACTTATCTTAAATATTGAATCATTTAACATAAGGACAACAAAAACCTCTCAATATTTTTGGACTATTGATATTTTCCATGATAGGTTATCTAAGCTTGATTTACTTTTGATTTTGATTTCACTCATGTAAGATAATATTGGCATTCTCAATATCAATACAAAGTTTAAATCTTATTTTTTATCGCATATTTTCAATTTATATTTATTTTAGTCCTTATACTTTAAAAACATTCATTTTAATTTCGATAATCATTTAATTTTTTATTTTTTAAAAAATATATTTTTTTTCTCACAATTTTCTATAATAGTTTTAATATTTCTTAAGCAAACATTTGAATTCTTAGCTCAATTCTAAATTTTAAAATAATTTTTTAGAAATTAATTTTAAAAAATTATCTTCAGTTTTAAAAATCTTATTAAAAAATAGATAACAAAATAAAGAAACGGTGTTTATAAAAGCTTAATTTTTAAAAATTAATAACACATAATATTTATGAAACAAAGCTTAACTTTTTAAAATTTATGAATTAAAATAAATATTTTAAAAATATAATAACCAAAATAATTTTTTTTTTGAAAGTAGAACGACTAACCTGTCTTTCTAATTTTTTTATTTTTTTAATTAAGTTTAATTTCTAAACTTTTCCATTGGCAAAAAAAAAAAATGAAGGAAAAAAATAGAATTAAAACTTAAATATAATTATTTAAAAAATAGATTATGAGCTATATTTTTTTTTTTCCCAAAAGAATGTCTAGCATATCATATTAAAGGATGGAGCTAATCGCTGTAGCCATATTGAGGGCCCAATAGTGCATGTACGACACGTCGTAATTCGATCAGATCCAACTAACTTGAACGACATGTAGCTGGTAAAAAAAAAAAAAATAAAAAAAAAAATGAAGTGATGAAATTGAATGATGAGTTTGAATTAAAATTCGAAAATTGAGAAAAGTCGCAGGGAAGAACGCGTGGAGAAGAGGGAGACGAGACTACCTCAATCTCTCTCTCTCTAATCGCCATTTCTTCTTCGAAATTGACCTAACTGGATTCGAGCTTCTTCCTTAACGATCAATTTCTACTGGTTTTTCCGTTCGACGGTGGAAATGGATCAGATTATGAACAAAGCAGGCTCCTATTGGTTCAATCAGAAGGCTACCAAGGAGATCGGCTCCATCGGCGATGATATTAATGTATTTTCACTTCTCTTTTCTTTTCCCTAATTAATTTCTCTATGATTTCGTTTGCGCTTTCCTTTGTTGTGTTAATTCCTTCTTTTATGATGTCGGTTACGTTGAAGAATTATCCAACTTCTTATATTCAATTCTTTTCCTTAATTTTACAATTGTTTGTACTTTGTACTGGTAAATGCCAATATGGGTCGCAATTTTATTTTGGTTTGGATTCTGGAAAAGAAATTTGGTTCAATGACCTAACCTAGGGTATATAATTTGAATTCGATAGTTTTGCCACTTTCTTCTGGGATTATCGTGTTGCCTACTCTAATTAAGTCGGATTATCGTCGATTTTCAGAATTATGTTCGGGATGTTAGAAGGGTTTCTATCTTATTGCATTCCGAAATTTGTTAATGCACCATTTGAACGTCTAGGTTTTTTTAGTACAATAAATGTAGGGTAGGGAGAGTTGAGTACATGTGAATTACTGCTGAGCTATGTTCATGTTCGCACCATTTCAGCGAACGTCTAGGTTAACTCATAACCCCCTTTATTGGATGGATAATTGTGTCTTATAAGTTGTTATTTAGAAAACGTGTAAGTTATGATGGTGGTCTCATTTTCAGCTAGGAAGAAGCATAAGCCTCCCGCTTCTTTTGGATGTAATATTATATGGCTTGCAATTCCTACACTTGAGTCTCCTTGAGAACCAGAGGTTTTGGATGTAATGCCAAATTCCAAATTGTATTAGGGGAATTTTTTTTATGTTGCTGAAACTGCATAAAAACTTTCTCTGTAATGAGCAATGTGACAAATGATAGTGTTATTATTAGCCTTTTCTTGAAGATGTATTCTGTTTAACGATAACTATTTGGTGCGTCTTTCTTCTGCGGTTCTAGAAGGATCTAGTTCATATCGAAGTATGTACTATTTGGTCAGTATATCATGGGTTCAATGCTAGTTCCTTCGTCCAAGAAAGAGCTTCCTCTAGCTTGATTTTCTTAATTTATTCAGGTTGAATTGTTTATTTTGTGCATGTACTACATCAATTAATACTCTGCTCCCTTTGCACCCAATACTTTTTGCTTGATTATTTATTAATTCATCAAAGCTTATATTATCTCCCTTTACTTTTACTCTTCTATTATCAGTCATTGTCAACGAGTATTCAAGGAGGAACCAACTGGTTGGTTAATAAAATAAAAGGTTAGTCTTTTATTTGTTGTTTTGGAGGTTCTGTTTATATTATTAATAATATTATCACATGATGTTAATGTTAATTTTCTGAATATAAAATGTTTGTTCCTTTAAAATATATTGGGTCCTGAAATGTTCTTTGGAGATTGCAATGTTTATTTTCTGGACTCGAATGGCCACCACATGCCATGGAAAAGCCCTCTAATGTTGTGCGTAAATTTGCACATTATATATTTTGTATGCAGTCATTATAACAATGCTAAAATATTTGTCGTTTGGTCTTGGCTCGCTTAGGACTACATATTGAATCATTGATACTATCAATGTGCTTAATGGAGCTATAAATTGATAGAATTTAGTAATACGTTATTTTAATTTATCTTTGTAGGAAAAATGCAAAAACCTTTGCCAGACCTGCTGAAGGATTATGACTTGGCGGTGGGAATTTTTCCTCGTGACGCAACCAACTATGAGTTCAACGAGGAGACAGGAAAGCTGACTGTTCTCATACCAGAAATCTGTGAAGTTGGCTACAAAGACTCATCAGTCTTGCGTTTTTCGACCACTGTGACTGGATATCTGGAGAAAGGAAAGCTAGCTGACATAGAGGGAATGAAAACGAAGGTGATGATATGGGTAAAGGTGTCTTGTATTACTTCTGATGGACCAAAGCTGAACTTCACAGCTGGATTGAAGAAAACCAGGAAAAGAGAGGCTTACGAGGTCCTTAGAGATGGTATAAGTGTTGATAAGTTCTAAAAAAATGTGGGAAGTGTTTGGTTGGGTCTTTATATACCTTAAAGCTTAACTCATGATAGATTCTTGTTCTTGAACGTGTTACTGTAAAGCCGAGAATCTTTCCCCAACCGTATATTACGATTACGCACTATTTTCTGATGTCTAAGAGTGGTACGCTATGCTCTTCCCTTTTCCAAATTTCTGGTTGAATAATCTATAAGAGGGACTCAACCAATTTGTGCATTTTCAGCCTAACTTAGTTTGGTACCCCCTGGAAATGAGAATGGCATGGAAATTGGATTGCAATTTTTCATTTCTCAATCTATACCATTAACTCATATCTGTAATTTTATTTGATTGGATAACATCAGTGATATTGGAATACAACATTCAGTAGTCACAGTGTTATTGTACGACCTTACTTGAACAAGATCTGCTCTATAGGTTGTACAACTGTGTCCTCGAGTTCTAAGTATTCACAGCGTTATTGTAAGTTGTAACCTCTTTCTTCACTCATTCTATTGCGAGTAAACCGGCTTTGTCTAATTGTTGTCTTGTTGAAAGAAGGTCTTTGAAGCCTCGTAGGTGGACCAGCAAATTGCAGCAGCAGGGGCATGGAACAGCATCCTTGGAATCCATCCCCTCATCAGGCCATTGTATCCATCCTTCTTCACCACACTCCCAAGTACGTACCCAATTGAACTGCTTGAAAATCTGTCGCAACCACATACTCCCTGTTTTTGTATAGTAAAATCAGTAGAGAAGCACACAAAATTTCTAGTTAGGGCTGTTTGTAAATTAGAGAAGAGAGTAGTTTCTATTTAAATTAACTGTGTTAAACATTGGTGGGTGTGGATGCAAGATGGTTATTCTCATTCTTTTTTTTATATCCGTGAGTGTCCGGATAAACTTATGCGTCTCTCGATTAATTAATTTCTAGGTAGGTACTAAGGATTGAACTCATTTCCTCTAAGAGTGCTTTAATAGTTTCAAGGCTCTTCATCACGATTATGTCAACTTTTAATGGTTAGTTTAGTGTTCCCATTTAGTTCTTGGGTTTCAAAATATTCATTTTTATCCTTGAGTTTTGAGTTTAGTTTTCATTTGGTCCTAGATTTCAAGATTTTACACTTTTACTCTCGAACTTTTTTCTAATGCTCACTTTTGGTCATTTGAGTTAATTTGCTATTAATTAATTTAATTATTAATTTTTTTTTTGAAAGAAATTTAATTATTAAATTAATTTTCACTTTTCACTAATTTTTTTGTCACTATTAAAATTAGTTTTAAAATTCTATATCATACATTTTTTTTTTTTTAATATTTTTTTGAGTATATTGGAGTGAGTGGATTCGAACTACAGATCTCTTGGTCATCAAGTTATACATATGTCAGCTGAGCTATGCTCGCTTTGACATTTTTTTTTAAAATTAATTAACCGAAAGTTAACATCAATGGTCAAAAGTGAGTTATTTTAAAAAAGAAAATGTCTAAAGAGAGTATTATTGAAAAATCACGAAATCTAGGAACCAAATAGAAACTAAATTCAATGTTAAAAATGTAACATTTTGAACTAAATAGGAACACTAGATAAAAAAAAGTATTTTTCTCTAAAAGTTATGTAATTATGTTTTTGAACTTTAAATATTGATTTTATATTTTCTCTAAAATTTTTTTTTTAAGTACAATAGTGGGGTATTCGAACTACAAATTTCTTGGTTGTTAACCCTACCAGTTCGAGTCATGCTCGGTTTCACATATTTTCTCCAACATTATCCAACTTAATAATGAATTTGATAGTGAGTGGCATGCTTATTGGACAAGCATGCATTTGATTAGCTGAGACGTTGTATACAGAAATAAGTATTGCTTCAAGAGAAGAGAGCACCACAAGTGTTACTATATTTTGTTAATGTTGCACTCTCGTTCATCAAAATCATTAATCTTGCATCCCATATTTCCATTTAGCTAAAAATTAAAAAAAATGTCTATGATTTGATTTTTTGAAAATTAAACCTATAATCACTCATTCTATCTCTGAGTTTCTTTGTTTTATTTATCTACCACAAATGTTTTTAAAATCCATGCTAAGTTTTGAAAACTAAAAAAAATAGATTTTAAAAAATACTTGTTTTTGTTTTTGGAATTTGACTAAGAATCTTAATGTTTCTTAAGAAATATGAAAATCATGGTAAAGAAATAGCGAGAAAATGAACACAATTTTCAAAATCCAAAAATCAAAAACAAAAAATTGGTTATCAGGTTTTAGTTTTTTGTTTCTAAAAATTAAGTCTATAAATACTACTTCAACATATAAGTTTTTTTTGTTTTAAAATTCAAACTAAGTTTTAAAAACTAAATGGAATTCCCCATGATTTCAACTACATTTGTAAATTGAATCTTAGAATCAATCTGGTTGATCATATCATGCGAAGTTAGCAAGCGAAGTGCATGAAAGGAACAGTGGCATAATGAAACAGAGCGAATCCTCTCGAGAGGCGAGAACAAGAAATTAAAGAATCATTCACCTGACATTGCAGCCGAGTTTTCACAACGTCTAATGGCGTCGTAAGAGCAGCAGCAAGACACCCAGCCGCCGCACCGGCCGTAGCATGAACAACCAACCTCCCATCGTCGTCACTTCCCGGCCAGAACTTCTTCAATCCCCTCTTCGCAGCTTCATAAGTCGCAAAATGGACCGCCGTGTACGGCGCATTCATCAGAATCGTGGTCCGATAAGAAGCATACAGCGCCCCAATTCCTTCCTCAACCAAAACCCTCCTCACACAATCTCCCACTCCTTTATAAGGACTTCCCTCCAACTGCAGCCTCTGTTTCACCACGTCCATCGGCGTAATCACGGCGTCGCTCACCATCGTCGCGCAGATTCCAGAAATGGCGTGGCTTAATGGGTTGTTAGGGTTCCCAATTGAAAACCCTTCTTTGCAGAATTCGTATACTGTGAAGTAGACGGCGTGTGCTGGTCCGGCGCCGAGACCCATTGCTCCGATTCCACGGTAGAGCCCGGCCGGACCTTCCGCTTTCAGAATCGAGCCGAGTGCTTGTCGGACTGTAGATGATCCGCCGAGGGCTTGGACTCGGGTCTTGAGAGTGTCCACTGGAAACATGGTCATGTGCTCGACGGACCCTGCGATTGATCCGGCTAGCATGTATTGCCAGAAGAAAAGGCCGTCGTGAGTCGGCGGCGATGCGGAAATTTCGGTGCGGAAATCGGGAGAGTGGGAGACGCTTGTGGCGGCCATGGTGTGGAAGTTGCAGAGATTGGAATTGGCGTTAAGAGGGATTTGAAACAGAGGCTGCAATGTAACGAATGGGTTCGAGAGTGATGAGATTGTCACCTTGCTCCATAACTTTTGTGAGGTAATGTTTTTCTATCTTCTTTCTGCAATTTCCTTAACTCCATTTTAGAGTTTTGTAAAATATCTAGAATGATACGGATTTCATTCATGTTGATTCAAAGCTTATTCATCTTTGTTCAACCAATTTGTTGGGAATAATTCTGGGGTTATATCAATAAAGATGAATGAGACATAGTTTTAGGTTTGAACTGGGTGTTGTTCTTATCCTTTATCTGTAGAGAATCTGTCTTTAGCCATTTTGATCATCTAATGTCTATTTGTGGAGATTCTTCCTTTTCCTTTGGAGTTCACAAACAAACACGTGGGGTAGGAATTCAAACTTGCCTTTTGGTCGAGTATATATGCCTCAACCAGTTGAGTTATGCTCAAGGTGAGCATTTCTCGAGATTCTTCTGATAACCCCAGTGTTAGATTTGTTCAATTGGAAATGAACTGTAGGCTTTATCTTCTTTATATTAAGTCAGCGTTTTACAACTTTAAGACCCAAAAGCTTACTTTGTCTGTCTGCTTCTGAAGCATCCGCACCTTTCCCTGACATAACTTCTAGGCTCAAATCACTGTCTTAAGACTTTAGACATCTTTTCTTTACAAAAAGTTATTAAGTTTAGAAGATTCTTGAGAACTATTAGGACAATGAAACTTCAGATCTAAGCTCGTGTTGTTTTGTTTTTAGATCATATTTAAAAGGCTCTAATACCGTTGTTAGTTATAAATCTAAGACTTTTCCCACTTCTAATTGATATTATGCATCATCCTCTGTTTTCTCGTCTTTATCTATTATTCTCAAGTCAAATTCGAGCTGCATCTTCTAGTAATTTGGATTCCTTACTTAACTGTTAAAGAAATTTATCTCTTTGCTAAAGTGAGCATAGCTCAGTGGTAATTGACACGTACACTCTCCCTTGAGGTCGGAAGTTCAAATCCTCCCTCTACCCCCATTTGTTGTATTAAAAAAAAGAAGCTTATCTCTTTCCCTCCCAGTGACAGTTTTGATTTCTTTCTCCTACCTGGAAATTGAAGGATTGTTTTAAACTTAAATTCATCCACAGAGAATAGAACCAAGACAAAATGGAATGGAACATAGCTTCTGTAAATGGGTTCAAAGGGTTTTCAAAGGGTTTTCCACTCTAACTAGAAAGTGTAGTTTGCAATTATCCCCAAAAGGATTGTGTTATTTAATGTAACATAAATGAAAATGAGGGAAAACAAGATAGGTAGATATATAATTGGTAGATGCATGCACTCATATATCAATCATTAAATTTTGATGCGTAATATAATAAGTTCAATAGCTAATAGTTTCCTTCCAAAAGAAGCTTTTGGCGTTACATTCTTGTCCAATGTATAGTCTCTGCAAATGAATGGCTCAAAAACAAGGACCAGTTTTTTTTGAAAAACATCAGACTATCAACACAACAAGAAACAGACTGAAACCCAAACAGTTGTCATCTTCAACTGATGGGAAAAACCAAACCAAGAACCAAACTTTTCTTGCAGTGCAGATCATGAACATCAGCAAAACTGCTGCAAATTTTGACAAAAACTGAAAAATGGGTTTCGTTTCGATCAAAAAGCTCTTCTCATCATCTGATGAAACATAGGAAACGAAACAAAATGCATCAATCAAAGACAAAGCTTTATGACCTGAAGTGAAAACTTCCACGTTCCAAAAGTGATCCCTTTTCTTATTATATATGAAGTTATGAACATTCTGTGGTGCTGTTTAGAGAAGAAGGCGAAGTAATCTGTTTTCAAGTTGGCTGGAAACAAAATGATCTCCAAGTTGAAGAAAACCCCAATCTGAAGGTTCTACTTGTGTTTTCATGGACAGTGTGGGAAGGACAGGACTGAATCATATCCCACATCACTTGGATATCTCTGTACTCTCCACAAGATTCTATGTCCTTGTAGAGACTCAGTAGCCCACTCCCATTTCCTGCCATTTTAACCCATTTCTAAAACTCATTAGAAATTCACTGAACTTTCATTGAGATAAAAAGAATACAAGGATATACAAAAAACCGTCACAAACTACAAAAAGGGTCTTGACGAGAGAAAAAGAAAGAGAAAGAGATTACCTTTAGGCTTATGGAGAAGCTGTGAGTTAACTCTGAGAAAAAACAGCTTAGTAGGGAAGAGGAATGAGCGTTTGAAACTACCCCATAATCTCCATCTCTTCATCTTCTTCTTCTTCATCTGCAGGCTCCACTCTTCAATCAACCTTCAATTTATATATATATATATATATATATATATATATATATATATATATAATCTCTCTCTCCTTCTCTCTCAAGGATCAAAAGCAGAGTTAATAAATAAAGAAGACACAGACGGACGTTTGGAGTATTATCCGTATTGCCTTTAGAAGCAATCCCATAAAATCTCCAAAATCAGTGAATTTAGAGCTGAATTCAATTTGGTAGTCCAAAAATAGTGAAAACCAACAAGGATTAGACACAAAAAACCATGGCAATGACGACCAAATACAGTGCAAGTGGTTAAATATGGTTAAAATTTAAGATGGAAAGAGAAAAGAAGCGTTTTTGGGATTTGAGGATTGAAATGAACATTAGAATTAAATATGAGTAAAGGGCTTGGATTTTGCTTTCCTCATCTTTCCTTCAAACCTAGATTCTTTCCATTTAAAATACACCAAGGAACTTGGGCAATTGGGGCCATGGTCAAACGGTTGGTTGGCTTTTCTATCATTTCTTTTATTTGTGCTCTCTCTCTCTCTACGTATATATCTGTCCTTTTCATTTTTTTAAAAAAACCACATCAATACTTCTATTCCTTTATCAAAAGGGTTCTTTTGTCTCCATAACGAACGTATACTTTAATAGTTCGTAATGACTCCATTGTTCTTAAGAAATTATTAAAAGTGACCATCGTAGTATAAATTATTTCCCTTCACCTGACTTATCCGTTATTGAACTTTAGAGTTAGTTTCAGAAGGTTTCAGCACGGTTAAATTTGTTTTCATTTCACTTTGACAGATAAGAAAGTGTCGGTTTGAGCAAGTGTAAAGATAACGACCTTACTTAAAGAAGATCTATTCTATAAGTTGTACAACTACGTACAAAAAGAGAGGTTAAAATGGAACGGTTGAGAAGATAAGAATGAATGATATTGTTCTTGTCTAATGAATAGATTGTTAGGTAAGATTAATGTTAACTATCTTATGTTCATGCTCTCTTTAGTGGTAGTAGTAGGAATTGATCATGTGCAAGCCTTAACTACCTTTGCTTTGACATCTCACCAACTGCTACCCCTTGGTTTTATCCATATTCTCACTCAGTCTCTCTGTGATGGGACTTGGATCAAAGAGAACTTGGTGATTGGAATGTGACTTTAAGGTTTAGTGAACACAAAGTCAACCTCAATTCCATGGAAAGCCAAAGGGAAACCCCACTTTGAGGATCAAGTTTGTGACAACTTGGAGCTTATATTAGTTTTAATAGCCTGTGTTACACTTAAATATAGTGAACTGAGTAATCTAAACCACCCATCAATACCATTCTTTTTTCTTTACAACATGGGGAAGGAAAATTTGAGACCTCTGGCTCATATAGTTCATACATTATGCTCGTTGAACTTAAATTATGAAGGTTAAAATATATATGACTTTGTCTCTGATATATGTAGAAATTTCTAATTTGCATTCTTTTGACGAAGTGATAAATTATAGGGAAAAATTCATTTTATACCCCTGAACTTTGAGAAATTAATTAAAACTTCAAACTTATAATTGTATCAATTCAAACACTACATTTTCTTAAGTAAATCAATTTAGACGGCATGTTAGTGATTTATAGCTATTTTTACTCGATTCCATTTAAAATCAGTTCAAAATCACCTAAATAAAAAAAAAAAATTCTCCCAAAGTCCTACCAAAGTAACAAGAAAAATTATTGCATAATTGTTTCTAAATAAGTAAGAAAAATAGAGGAAAACTAGAAGATGAAAAAACGTTATCTTTAATGAGAAAATGCTATTATCTATGTCATTCAAGAATTTCTTTCTATCTTACGTTAATCTCTACATTTAATTTTTTTTTTGAGAAAGATATTACTACAAAGTTAGATGTAGATCATGTGTGAAGTAGGTAAATTTTAATATTGGTTTTACGGGTGGTTGTGTTTAGCTCGATGTAAATTAGATAATCAAAGGTATTCTATGTCGCATCATTATTTTGTTTTAAAAAAGACTCAATACATAATAGACTCAATACATAATAAATATAATTAGCCAACATGAGTATAATTCAACCGACATATTGAGTCATTTAAAAATGAGAGAGAGAGAAAAAAAAAATGTAAGATAGAATCACATATTTAGGCAAGAAAAGAAGAAGAAAAAAAGAATGTAATATCTTCTCCCCATGTGATTGAAAATGGAAAGAAACATAGACTTGCAAAACATTTCTTCTCCATATGCTAAAACCCCTTTTGAGTATAGGGGCCATCCATGAGATGATGGATGAATCAAACTCAGTTCCATCAATGCCCCCATCTTTGTAGGGTGGATTGGTGGGCAAAATGGTGAATGAGCTAGAGAGCTTGTCCAAAGATATTGTATTTGATGGGAAATAATGTTGTCCAAACCTTTGCTAAATTTTGTGTTTGATGGAGCTACTTCAACAACATTATTTTGTTAGTTCTAGATAACAATTGTATTTGGATTTGACGTCCTTCAACGATTAGTGATACATTTCCTTAACGCGTTTTTCTCCAGCTCCTAGAATTCTCAAATAATACTTTCGAGTGAAGGAGGCATTCCTCCTTGTCAAGTGAAAAATCAATATTAGTTGGGGAGTAAATGACATTACAGTAGTTCGAACACAAGCATCTTCTACTTTGATACCATGTGAAATCACCCATCAACTCAAAAACCAGCTTAAGCTCTAGGTTCCTTAAACGTTTCTCTTCACAACCAACTTTGCTTCTACATGTGCCAAATTGTTGCAAGATCGTTCACAATGAGTGAACGAGTGGCTCCTAAAGAGATAAAGATAAGTAAATAATTGATCTATCTTTTTAAGTCTTCATCTCTTCCATAATTCAGTAGAGAATAAAGATCCTAACTGAATTGGTTTCCACACCAATTATGAACTGAACTTTTGTCATGGGGAACCATAATTTATGCTCTTTTCCACTTTTCTTTTGAGTAACTTTAATAGTTGCATCTATATACTATCTTCATATTTGGTGCAATCACGAGGTTTCACTTACTTTTTATTTGTTGGCCTTTCTCTTGTTTCCCCCTTCCTCTTTCCTTGAATTCTTTAAAATGTTAGTGTAAAACTCAAGTGCTTCTTCAGCTCTTACTTGACTAGATCTCATCCTTACCCACCAAATGAAAGACCCGTTTGGAATGTCTTTCCGAGTCTTAAAAAAAAAGGGTTTTTTAAGTGTTAATTGATGGAAGTGTAATAAGTAGTCTAGGCCAACTCAAACCTGTTTTCCGTTTTCCAGGCGTCTGCTGGTATTCTAAAAAAAATGATTATTGTTTATGCTCGTATAGCAAAAAAATGATCGAGAAAGAGGCCCTACTCACTACAAAACGAATACAGTTGCTGACTTAACATTTAGGTTTCGGCATAACAAAGCTTGCACTGTCTTTTCGCACTTAGGCTCCAGTGTAAATGTAAAAAAATCATTGAGAATGACGCTTGAAAGATGAATGCATAATACCGGAACGATCTGACTAGGAAGTCATTCAACAAAGAATGGTGGTTTCTCTGGTCTTTGGAATTTTTATGGCTACTTTTAATCTTATGACTTGCATCTTCTTCAATGTTCTTCCAATGTCTATTCTTCTACTCTCCAAGTTTGGAGAATAGATCTATTATTTAAGGAAACTTCCGCAGTTTTGTACGGTTGAATTTATCAAGAAGAAAATATAAAAGTATTTCGAATTTGTATCTAGTGGTTATTAAGAGACACATATTTTTAAATCTACATTTGTCTGTTATTAAATGGTCATCACAATAACATCTTGAATGTTGAATAATTTTTGTTGATATTGAATTGCAAGAAGTAAAGTTTTAAAAGACTTTTCTTACATTAAAAAATATATATATGTATACAAAAAAGGAAGTTTAACATCCTCTAAGGACTTCCACTATTTTATAACATCACCAAGCTATTTTATAACATCACCATCCTTGGAAGATAGAAAGGAGTTAACTTAATAATTCACTTAGCTTCCATAATTGAAGGGGCAGAGAAATTTCGGCAATTTTACCTTCGACGAATTTCGACAATTTTTTCATCCTTACTTTCAAGTATGTGATTTTATAAGCTTAATTATTTCTCCCTCAGGCCTCTGCTAATAAGTAAAAGAAGGCCCGAGGGAGATATAAACACTTTTACTTTTACTCCAGACTTGTTGCCTTTGAATTTTTTTAAAAATGGAATGAAACATTATAATACATAAGAAATTCCCAACATCTAACAACACATCTAATCCAGGGTCAATAGTGTATTGATCTAAGGTGAATAAATCTGCAATTAAACAGTCAAATATGAGTATCTTACTTCTGTTACACCTCCCTTTATTTATTATGTACTCTGTTAAAAAAAGAAGAGTACATATCCCAAACCATCAAAACAACAACCTAAATTTACACAAAAGAGAGAGAGAGAGGGAGGCCTATGAACCAAAAAAAAACAAAAGCCATGGTGAAGACCTATGAACACAAAACTAAAGCAATCAAAAACTAACAAAACTGTCATTCATGGATAATGGAGTGAATCAGAATTGCAGCTTCATCTGTTGTTGTCACTGCATCACCTGTTTCATTCATCACAAATCACAAAACACAAAATACACAATTCAAATTCTTCAATACTCGTAAGTTAAGTACAACATAGTTTATAATGGTGAATAATAAATACTACTGAAGTAAATATAATTATTTTATTGATTATGAGTTATAATAGTCAGTAGTTCATAATTTAATCCAGTCTACCTAACTCCAAGTTAGTGCTTGAAACACTCTCTTGGCTTCTGTCAACTCAGTAGTTTTTTTTACTTCTAAAACTGTCTAATATAGTTTATCTGGTAGAACTTTTTGTTCTTACAAGTTAGTGAATTGAAAATGTTTAGTTCTTTAAAATACCGACCTTGAAGTGAAGCAGGCAAGTGGGAGACGATGTTATCAATTATGCCCCCTCCGCCGCCGCTGCCGCCCTTTTCTCCGACCGACTCAGAACCAGAACCAGAACTAGAAGCGCCAGTTTTGTCAGTTTCCCCTTCCCCTGTTTTCTGAGAAACTCTAACATTGCTTACAATCCCACCATCTTCCTTTTCTTCATCTTCATCTTCACCTCCCTCTGCATACACCATGTTTGAAATGAAATTCTTCAAAAACCCACTTTTCTTCTCTTCTTTTTCTTCAGATTGTTCTTTCTTCTCTTCACTTCCCTCTGCAGATACTCTGTTCGAAACTAAATTCTTCAGAAACCCATTTGCCTTTCCTTCTTCTTCTTCTTCTTCTTCTTCACTTTCCTTTGCAGAAACCAATTTTGACATGAAATTCTTCACAAACCCATTTTCCTTTTCTCCTTCTTCTTCTTTCTTTTCTTCATTTCCCTCTCCAGAAACCATGTTGGACATGAAATTCTTCAGAAACCCACTTGACTTCTTTTCTTCTTCACCTCCTCGTTGTTGAATGAGGTTCTGACGATTCTCCTCTGCAACTCCGTCTTCTTCCATTGTTTTCAGTTCTTTTGTTGTTTCGGTTAAGGTTTTGATTAGATTTCGATGAAAATAAGGAACTTTGTTGTATATATAAGCAGAAGAAACTTGCAGTGGAATCAGGAATGGACGAGCGTCTCCTTCCAAGCGACGATTAGAAAAAAGGTGGCTCTTTTCAGGTTACACGTATTTTCTTAAATCTGTCGGATGGAGGAATTGTTTTCTGTCGAATGAAAATTTGAGGCGTGGCTTATTTCTCAAATATTTAAATTTAAAGGTCGGTGGGAGTTTTGTTTCGATGTCTAGGATTCTGTGCTGGATCGAATCTGTTGGAGGTAGTGGCTCTTCTCATTTGGGTCGGGAAAAGTCCAATATTTATAGCCCATACATCTAAACGAGGCTAGTCCAATCCATTACGTTTAACATCAGCATAACTCAATCGGTCGATCAACAATATGAACATAACTCAACAATTACAATGTACAACCTAGTAACTAATAAGAGGTCACAAGTTCCATTTCCTCCAACCCCACGAGATAAAAAAAAAAAAAAAAAAAAAAACTTGTCCAATCTCTTTAGTATTTGCCATCCATTATTAGAAATGCCACTCTTATTCCTAGTGCTGTCAATTTCACCAAAAAAAGTCCCTTTATTCAAGCATGGTGTTTTGTACGATCAGAAGAACCAATATCCATACAAACAGTCTTGTTTAGCTATAAGAAAATAGCCGCAGCTAATAATAATTACAATCTACCTACAAAAATTCATAAATCAAACTTGTTTAAAAGGAACATAATATTACATCTTAAATAATAATAATAATAATAAAAGCTTCAGTCGGCCAACATGTATGGGAGAGAACCAAATTTGTATCCGGCCAAAATGTCGAGGAGAGAACCAAAATTCAACGATTCTATATGACAAACTCCATCAAACGATCCCTCATTTGGATTCAATGTTTTTATCTTGATCTTCCTCCTAGTCTTGTCTAAGGAGAATATGTCACCTCGGACCTGAAACCATATCACTCCATCTTCAAAGATTTTAACCAGGTGTAAGGATTGATTAAGCCAATGATGTGGTATGTCGTCGATAACAAATTCTCTAATCCATGAATCTTTCACTCGGAGAATCCACACTTGAATCTTACAACTTGGCATAGAAATAGTTACATAAATGGTGTCATTGAATGGCTGAATGAAAGCATGCATGGGAGAGGTGTAAGGGTCAACTTTCAAGATCTTAATGGATTCAATTTTTTCAGTTTGAACATCAAGAGCATATATGACGTACTCATTTTCTTTATCTTTTTCTTTTCCAATCCAATAGACGACTCCATTAAGGTAAGCACCATGATAGGAGATGGAAAAAGAGAGACAGTGAAGATGCATCCATTGGTTATGGTTGCTTCCACTTCTACCAAACCTGAAAACCTCCATTATATAATCGGAATCGGGATTTATTTGGGCAACTCTAAACAATTTGTATTGCTTCGTTGTGGGACTGAAACCAAATCCGAAACAGTGAATATCATCTTCTACCTCAGGCAGGGGAATTTCTATGAACTCATTAGTCATTGGATTTAATATGCCATCACAACCAGTGTCATCATACTTATTACATTTGGAAATGAAGAGGAGACCATTGCAAGAATTGATAATTATGATAAGCGACCAAACACTATCAAACCCAAAAGAGGCAACAGAAGTCATAGTATCTAAGTCGATGCAATGGATCTTGGGATTGCACCAATAATTTAGAGGAGTGGGATTGGGGACGATATCAGAGGTACTAACAAGGAAAGCGTTTGGAATGAATTGAGAAGAGGAAGCATATCCTAAAACGAGATGATTCCAAGTTTTACAGACGAGTCTGCAAGCGGGCAAATAGGAGAAAGGAAGTTTGGAGAAGATTACCTGAACAATATGGGGTGGAAGTGGAAGCCCTCTTCTCCCATTTATGTTGATAATAGTCCTCTTAATTTGCCGCGGTCGGCACCAACACCAACACCAATCTACAATACTCTTAGTTTGCAGCTTCTTCATCGTCACCGGTAGGCGGCGGCGAAGTGGGAGATCGCCGTTGGAGGGGATATACAGAAGTGAAAAAACAAATAAGGATTAGGGATGCGTGAGGTTTTTACATGGGAACCAATGATTCAATTCATTGCTGGGCTCAGTGGGCTGAGACCCACAAAATCACTTCTAAAAAACTTGAGAGAATAGTGTTTTTTAAATATAGAATTCTGAAAAGGTTGATCTTAACGTTAAGGAATGAAAAAGATAGCGGAGAGATTAAAGTAAAAAAAACACATATATCAAACTTTTTAAAAAATGGTCGGCTTGATTTGGGAATAAAAAATGGTTGTATGTGTTGCCAAAAATAAATAGGTGAACTGAAAAATGTCTAACGAACTTTATGTTTAAAAAAATGGCTAAATCCTAAATTTAGTAAGTGATTTTACTTGTGAGAAAACTAAATTACTCTTCTAACATATTTTGTAATTTAACAATAAATGAAAATAGTGAAACAATAAAGAAGAGTTGAGATGGAGAGAGGGAGAACTAATAGATGAAAAAAGAACAAAAAAAAAAAAAAAAAAAAATTGAACTAATTGATATCTAATGAGGACTATTTACATGGTTATACCTATATTATGCAGTTATATGGATTGGTTGAAAATTGCATAGAAGGAAAGTGTATACTTGTACATAAACTCTTATCACTCCCCAAATGTTTGTCAACCAACATCGAATTCAAATTGCGATGAACCAACAATAAGTTTGGTCCTTTAGAGCTACAATCCAACAAAAGAACTTGGCATCTCCAAAATTTCAACAAGTCATTTCGAGCGGAGCAGTCACTAGAAGATGGCGACGAATGAGGAGGAGAAGGAGCTGAAATGGGTGGTGATTGAGAGGTTATCAACCTACTATGGGGTGATGAAAGGGATGTTGAGAGCACGTCAGTAGCAAAGAGACTCACACTGTACTCGAAGCCTAAGCACAAAGCACTCAAGCAAGAAGACTTGCAAATATTTCGGATACACTGAAACTTTTAAAGCTCCTCCTTGCACTAAGAACATCAAATGGACTATTCTCGGCAAGGTAAATCTGAATCTAAAGCAAAATCGTTATTTCTCAAACAGAAAAAAAACTCGGCAATTACTTTGAGGCCTTAGGAAAATTGGGGCATAACATCGAATTACCTCATAGGTGAGGACGATTATGAAGGAGCAAGTGAAAGCACTAAATGTTGTTAGGAGTGCTAACAAAGTCCCACATTTGATAAGGACAACGGAACTCCACATATCTCCACATTTTATAAATTCAAAAACGTTTTTAAAATTTCAAAAATTAAAAACGGAATTGGTTACCAAATAAAAACCAAAAATCCAAAACATGATTGGTATCAAACGACCTCTAAAAAAACCCATTTTTAATCCTTTTCTCGAGCCCTTTTAAAAGGCACGATCATTGGTCAAACACACATTTAAACATTATTCTAAAAAAATTGACGGAAACAATAAGTATGCAAAATGCTAAATCTTACCTTAATTTTGAGCCTTTTAAGTTTATTGTTGTTGATGCAAGATTTTGGACCACCTTGCTCCTCTGTTGCTTCCGTCGTCAACGGCTGTCGGACGGACGGTGGTGTACCGGCAAGAGGAGAGGGAGAGAGAGCATCATCTTGCACCGGTGGGCTTGGCCCACGGGCCTCCGATGCCTAAGTCAGAGAGGTCTGAGCGTAGATAGGAGTAGTTAGAGGGTGTTCAAATAGAGTTACCTCTTCCTCCCCTGTTAAACAAGATGAGTATTTATAGTGGAGGAGTAATCCTCACTGTTGTCCGGTTCGTTGGCCTTCGGATGAACGCATGGACCAGAGCGGGCGACATAGGTCAACCGGGGTTTGACCCACGCGCCTGGTGATGATTGCGGTGCTCGTCGTCCCCCAATTCCCGATTGGGTCTGGGGTGCCTGCAGGGCTGCTTCTTCTGTCAGTCGGGGCAGATCGTCACGTCAGTCACATCTCGTGCTAACCGAGGAATGACATCGACTATCTTCGGTCAGCTGTGGTAAGCGTTGACTACCGAAGCTCCGGAGTCGGCCTTTGGTGGATGAATTCTCTGGATTCGGGGGCGGTGGTCCCCACTCCTCGGGGTGTGGTTATGACGTCAGCGGGTGACGTGAGGCTGAAGTTGCCCATAACAATTGTCGATACCTAAATTTGGTCAACTATGAATTTGTATCTTGACAGAACGAATAAGGGCTTGCAGAATAAATTATAAGTGACGTCTTGCACCGGTGTGATAATAACAACAGGAGTTCTAACCATCAAGTCAATTTTGGAAAGAAATATCACAAATATGAAGTGTTTTTTGAATAGAGATCAAAAGAAATATCACAAATATGAAGTGTTTTTTTTAATAGAGACCAAACACGAAAGATGTTATTAAGATTGTTAAATTGAATAGAGACCAAACATATTCATATAAAAAAAAAAGTTACATAACAAAAACCAACATTTAACTTTGGTAAGATTTTTTTATTGTGAAGATTGAAGTAATTTTAAAGTAAACGAACTAAATTATAATAAATTTAAAAATACTTGAGCGAAATTGTTATAAACTAAAAATTATTTATGAAAGTTTGGAGAAAAAAAAAAAGTGTTTTTTAACTTTAGAAAAAAGAAATTATAGATTAAAAAAAAGTTATTGCATGATCAGAGCAATTAAAATTGGACATTTTACACTATGATATAATACATACAAAAAGTATAAGACAAGAAATAGTAGAATTTCTGTTGAAATGTACTGTTTATAGCAAAATAGCAAGTTTTGAATTTTAACCGACTTGTTTTTGTGAGTAAATGTGGGATAAAGCCAACTAATTATTGGTTAAATAATTAAAATTTCCAATCAATCTCATGCCTTGTTAGAAAATATTAATAAGCCAAATCCTCATTCAAACAAAATGGAAGAATTAAACTAATTTGACTCAATAAACTTTCAATTTCATCGAACTCAACTTTAGACGGGAATAAGTATTAGAATTTTAACTTTAAATTTTAAAAAATATTGTTATTTTTTTTTTAACTAGAATTTAAGAAAAAAAAACCAATTTGGTACATATAGTTTGGCTAAACAACACAAATTGTTCATTAAATTTTGGGAAAAAATCAAGTGTAGCTAGATGTTGGGAGTTCAACTTCGAGAATAATATTCATTTTTAAAAAAAATCTCTTTCAGCCTCTTGTATATGTCTGGATCCGATGAGTCGACCTAATTATTAGTCGATGTTTCGAGATTTATTTTCAAATCGTAGTTTATATTCTCCACAAATAACCATGTCTTTTTCGAGGTCCAAACAGATTTTCGGCATACGATCCGCCTTAACTAGCTTTTATTGAGTTAGTTTAATGTTTCAAATGAAGACGTATTGTGAGATTAACCTCTAGCTGTGACTTAACACCAGTTATTGTAAGTTAAAAGTAAGTTGTTTTTTAAATTTATGAGTATGAATTTCATGTTACACATATATAATATATAAAATTGAGTTCTTTTTGTCCAAGAAAGATAGATACTGCAGTTGATTCTGATTTGATAATTCTTTACATGGGTTATGCGTCTTGCAACAACCTAGAGAAGCCAAAAGAATTAGGCTCTGGTTGATTTTAATTATATGGAATTTTTGTTGGGTTAATGGCTAAGCATATGGTATATTATCCTAACCATTCTACTTGTAACTTTGTGTAAAAGTTGAATGTGCAAAATATATATATGCAAATTGTCAAAATATAACACAACATCTATAGATATATCATTGGAGAAAATAAGATTAAAAAGAGTTTCTACACAAATTGAAAGTCTATATAAATGTTTTTTTTAGTACATTGAAATGGGGAGGTTCGAACCATAGACCTCTTGGTCATCAAGACATACATATATCAGCCGAGTCATCCTTACTTTGACATATAAATGGTTGTTTCTTATAAATGAAACTTACTGATTTTAAAGAGTTGATATATACGAGAAGTCTATATAATATATACCGGATACTGACCAACTATACGGACAAACTAGGTTGATATCCCGACAAGCCTATACATAATATGTCGGGCCTATTGAAAATATATATATATATATATCTCGAAAGTTAAACCGATCTAGACGCCAAATTGCGGTTATGAGGATTCTGGCACCCACGGCATTTGCACGAAATAGGGAGTGCACATATTACCAGCTTTTTTGCACCCGCAGTAGTTCTGCTTGCAATTACATCTTGTGCATTTACAACCAGTAGTAGTACGCAGTGGTGCTGCGACGGTCAGTACCTGAGAAACAGAGCCCCATGTCTTGTTGTTGGAAGCCAAATATTGTAGGATCACGAGGATTCTCGCAGCCATAGACGCCAAATTGCGGCCATGAGGATTCTCGCAGCCACGACATTCGCACGAATAGGGAGTGCACATATTACCATCTTTTTTGCACCCGCAGTAGTTCTGCTTGCAATTACATCTTTGTGCATTTACAACCAGTAGTAGTACGCCGTGGTGGCTGTGACGGTCAGTACCTGAGAAATAGAGCCCCATGTCTTGTTGTTGGAAGCCGAAGCCAAATGTTGTAGGATCAGCCGATCTGTCTCGTGAGATTAGTCGTGGTGTGCATAAACTCACTCCGACACTCATGAATATTAAAAAAAAAAAAAAAGAAAGTATTGTTGTTGGAAGGAGGCCTGTAAAAAAAAACAGAAAAAAAGGCAAGATAAATGATGTAAAACAGAGGGCTTATGAGAATTAAAAACAGTTACTCCAACAGCACAACATCAAAATGAAGATCAAAACGAAGTTAAAAAAGAAAGAACTGAAAATCTGAAAAGAGAGAGAGAAAAAACCTTGGAGGAAGTGTTGAGGTTTGGGAGAGTGCCTATGATAGGATGCTCAGCGATTTAAATAGCCCCAAAAAAACTAGCTGTCTTGTTCAACAAGGCAAAAAAAACCAATCATTTTAACCACTACGTTGTCTTACCTTTCATTTTTTATCTATCAGTCCCTTGACTTTAAAAACTATTTTAATAGGTCCCTCAAATTCTCCCTAATTTTTTAATCTACCTTTAATTTTTGTATCTATTCAGTCCCTTCGTTTTAAAATGTATTTTAATAGGTTCTTCAAATTAAAAAAATATCTAGTGTCATTTAACTTTACATTTTGTGTTCAATATAATTTTTCATTAAATCAACATTTTTTTCTCTTTCAAATTCATGAAGACCTATTAAATAATTTTTTATAATTTAGATACCAAATAGATATATCTGAAAAAAAAATATTATTTGTTCTTATTTATGAATATGAAGAGTGATTAATTAAGTTTTCAAAAAAATCAACCTTTTATTGATTTGATTTTACTCAAGTGTTGCTTTTATATTATGATAAATAAAAAAATAAAATAAAAAACCTTTTATTGATTTTTTTTCTTAACATCAAGTGGTTGGGGTTTAGGGTAGTGATGATGAGGTTTTGAGTTTTATTTGTATTTTGAAGTGTTTTGTGTGTTAATATTTTTCATTTTTTGATTTATGTGTGAAGAATAAGAATAATAATATTGGACCTTTTATGGTTACAAGTCCTTTTCCTTCCTAAAATATGTATATAAAAGTAGTTTCATGGCCTGCTGGCATGTGGCGTGTAAATAAAACATGTATGGTGGTTCTTTCATATTATAAGTATTTTTTTTTTTTTTTTTTTTTTTGTTATAATAAGGATTCTAAAATCTTAATCATTAAACTTATTTGGTCCAAGTTTAAAGTTTAAAGTTGGGGTTATTCAATAATCTCGAAAACATCAAGTGTTTCATCTCCAATTTGATTTTTTATGTAGTCATTTACTTCATTTAGAAAGAAAAAAATGTAACAAATATGTTTAATCTCGATCCCAATTTTTTTTTTGTTTTTGCTAAAACAATGTTATTTGTGAAAGGTGGAATTACACTTTTAAAATGCGTACAAAACACACGTATCTAAACATTGTTCTAAAAGTGTTGACTGAAAACTTAAGTATCTAAGATGTTTAAAGTCTGATATTAGTTTAAAAAGTTTAAATTTTGTTTCTGGTTAAAATTTTGAAATGTCTATTTTATTCTTAAAAATTTTAAAACAACAATTAGTTTGGTCAATGACATTATATTGATGGAGACAAATATGTGACTTTAAAAATGTGAACTAACATAATTACATAGATATGCATTTAAAGTTAAATGGGAGGCTGGTTGAGACAAATATTGGACGTGACGGTTATTACCTTCAAAAAGAAACCAGATGTGTGTAAAATTGAGGTAGGACCAAGTTGATGACTGATAGCTTACTTTAGACTTTGATGTTTTACTTGGAAGGTTCTAATTCTTTGCTACCACTAAAACCAAAATTAGTTGGGCAAGAAAACATAATAACATGGGTTGGGTTTGGATTGCATTTTTAAGTATTTTATTCCTAAAAGTCATGGTAGTAAAAATTAATTATGGTGTTTCACAATCACCCCAAATGCTTCTTAGAAAATGAAACAGTTATATTAACTTTTTAGACCACTCTAAGCCATTGGTGGTCCAGACACTTTCAAATGGCTTCTTACAAAAGACAATCTCTTCAGCACTTTCTGTGTCAGAGAGGCTTTATCTGATCTTCACATTGTATCAAACCAGCTGTCATCCGAAGCTAAACTCAAATTTCTTTGGAAATCTTTGATTTTAAAAAAATATAAGTTCTTCATTTGGTCAATTCTTTACATAAGTATCAATATCGCTGAAAGAATTCAGAAATGTCATCCAAATGCATCTCTCCAGCCCAATCGATGTGCACTTTGCCAATCTAGATTTGAGGATATCGATCACTTATTTATACATTCCAATCTTTCACAGTTCATTAGGAACAAATTGAGTCCTTTCGCTACAGTGATCCATTTAGACAAAGTTGAAGAGCTTTGTGCCTTTGCTCTGAGCTTCAATTGCACATCACAGAAGAACATTCTCATCCACAATATTTTGGTGGCCTCTCTATGGAGTATTTGGAGGGAGAGAAACAATCGCATTTCCAACAAATTTTCCCGTAGCCCTCAGCCGATTTGAGATGATATTATTGCATTAGATGCCTCTTGGTCTAAACAATTCTCCTCTCTTCTCTAGTTAGGATATTTCCAATATCGTTGTGAACTAGATAGCGCTCATGTAAATGTAATTGGGCATCGACCTTGGTATGTTTCTAAAAAACTTTAAAAAAAAATATTTTTGGTGTTTAATTCAGAATTCTTGCTGATTTTAATAGTATATTAAAATTATTAAAATATTATCACACTACCCCTCAAAGTTTTCACCTATGATTGTCATCGGCAACCACTTCTGGCGATCTTCGACAACAATCGCGACAACCACCTTTGGTCACCGCCGTCGATCTCCAGCGGCCATCTTCGGCGACTTTCGGTGACCATATGTGGTAACTTCCTCTGGCGACCATTGCTGTGACGACCACCGCCGCCGTCCTCCGACGAAAACTCCGGCCATCCGTATGTTTAAGGTGATGGATTATGCACTTTAACAAAATAAAATTGAGTTTCATAAAAAATAACGTGGTGACTTAGTATGATTTTATTTGAGGATAAATCATAGCATTTGTAGCCACGATGATGAGACAAATATCCCAAAAATATACCTGGTGTGAAGCGATGTTGTAATTTGTGAATGATAGTAGATGAAAAAGAGGGTAACATAAACAACCAAACATTCTAAGAAGAGAGTAGGATAACCCTTTGTGATAGAGAATTTTTAAAGGAGATTGATAGACTAATTGTTTATTTGGAAGAATGTTGAGAAGGTCGATCCACAGTTGTGTAATAAGGGTGTACATGGGTTGACTTGGAGAGTTTTTTAACCCAACCCAACATTTCTATCAACCCAACCTTTCAATTTTTCGGGTTGGGTTGTCGCGTTGATATTTTTATAACAATTTAATTTTTAAAACTATATTTTTCTTAATTACGTCTATTTTTACTCAAAAAAAAAAAGAAAAAAAGAAACAGTAACCTAAATTTTAAAAAAATAAAGATTTTGATTTAGATTGTAGTTTTTTAAAAAATTGGACTGATGCAACCCAATAATTTCAAATATAATATTGAATAATCTACTTCTTTAGGTCTTGACTGTGGTAAACTATTTGCCAAAGCGAGCATACCTCAGCGGGCATATGTATGTCTTGATGACCAAGAGGCCATCTCCAATGTACTCAAAAAAAAAAAAAAAAAAAAACTGTGGTAAACTATTTATGCTTCTAAAGATTATAAACTTACTAAATTAACATTAAACAAAAATTATTGTAATCCAAAAAAAAAAAAAAAAAAAATAATAATAATAATAATAATAATAAAAAATTGAATGATCTTCTTTAGGTCTTGACGGTTGTAAACTCTTTATGCTTATAAAAATTATAAACTTACTAAATTAACATTAAACAAAAATTACCGTAATCCACAAAAATAAATAAATGTTATAGAGCTTACAAAGAGAAACAATTTAATCCTATATTTTGTGGACACTTCGTAAATATCATCCTCTAGCGTAGATCTATGGCAACGAGCAGCGAGACGGAGATGAATAACCATGCAAAGAGAGTTGTGACAATTCTACGAAAATAATCAATAAAATAAAGGTAACAAATGAGTCAAATAACGAGAAAGGTATCTTAGGGATATGATTTCATCAATTAAACTGACGTTTCAATCAATCAAAAGTCTAGATTATTCATGCAAATTTCCATAAATTTAGAAGGACAAAAATAACAATTGACTCTAACGAGGACAATTGGTCTCATGCAATGTAATAAAACTAATATATCGATCTAGTTTTTAAAAACATGCAAGGCATTAAAAACTCTTCTTTAAAACCACCTCTAAAAGAGTCTTAATCATTCTCATGTTAGAACTACCCTTAGTCATGCAATCAAGATCTAGTCTAAACTACTCTTTCACAAGCATATATTTAAACCATGAAAACATACAATCTTTGATCAGGAGATTATAAGCATTAAGAAAGTAAATGCACGAATGGAAGATAAGCAATCAATCTAAACATTCAATTAATCAAAACATCAATACTAAAGGGTTACATCAATCCCCAAAGATATGAAAATTAGTTACTCATGTTCAACAATAAATAAGTCTTAAACAATGAAAAACCCATTAAAAAGTTTCAAGGGAAGAAGAATAAAACTCAATGACGTGCAGTTCTTCGTTCCCATAGCGTAATCCACGATCTCCGGCTTCAAAATCTCTTCCTCAACTTCGATGCTCGTCTTCTTCTCTCCCAACTATGATGAATCTCGAAAATTGGGGTTTTCTCTCTAAATTTGGCTCCCCTTGGCGGCTGGAAAAAAGTGGAATTTATATCAAAATCCGCTGCAACGTCGAGACCCTAGAGGTAGCGTCTCGACGCTGCCCCGAAATAACCTATTCTTATGTTTTGGAAGGCCAGCGTCGAGACGCTAGGCACAACGTCTCGACGCTACAGCCGAATTTGACGCTGATTGGCTTTCCGTAGCGTCTCGACGCTACGTCATGGCGTCTCAACGCTACTGCTGCGAGATCTTTGGCTTGTAGACGAAATTTGAGCGTCTCGACGCTATGCCCTCAGGATTTTTGGCTCGAACTTCTTTTCCGTTGTCTTGGCTTCTTCAAAATCACTCAATTGGTTCATCTTTTCATTATAAACCTCCATAACGCTTCATTTAGCTCCAATTGCTCAATTTCTACCACATAGAAGAAAATCAACGTGAAAGTACTCGTTTAAACGACAAACTAGCGATAAAAAAGCTATAAAAATAGCACACTTTGTGAGCTATCACACTTGCAGTTTTGCACTGCATTAAAAGTGCGCAACAAGTTTTTAGCGCCGTTGTCGGAGATTGACAATTATTTAGTTCGCTTAATATTGTGGATAACTCACTTGATTTTACTTTAGAGTTTTTTATTTTTATTTTTTCTTTGTTATTTTATTGTTTTTTAATTGAGTCTTTGTTTATCAGAGGCTTTTATTATTTTCTTTGCTATTTTTTTGTTTTTTCTTTGAGTCTTTGTTTCTTTGAGTCTTTGTTTATGGTGCTATATATTTTGTTGATTGGTGTTTGCATTTATTTGAAAGCCTAATTTTAGATCTTTAATTTTTTTTATGGCTTTTAATAGTTGTGGGTGACCTTATAGGAAGTTTCAACCCACCCAAACCCAACATCATTCTTCAATCCTTACCAAATTAATTATACCTCTTGTAACCATGTGGATTCTAATGCTAATTATGGCTTAGAGAGATATCAAATGCTTAATCATTATCATTCTCATTCTATGAGTTAAGAAAATCCTTTTTATGGTAATGATGAAGGCATTCAAAACCAAAATTTCTACTACCCAAATCAAATTGAAAAAAAAAAACTCATTTAGAAAGTTTAATGAGAGACAATCTTTTTGAGGTAAGAGACTACATTCGTGAGTCAAGAGCTAGAAGTGAGAGCATTCACAATTCAAATTTTTACTACCCAAATCAAATTGAGGAAAAATCTCCCTTGGAAGATTTATTGAAAGACTTCTTTCCTAAGTTAACAGACTTCATTCTTGAGTTAAGAAACTTCATCCTTGAGTCAAATGCTATTTTTTTTTTTTTGCGTATGGAAGAAAAATGTGAGAGATTCAAGTAGAGTCTAATGAGGCTAGATTAAAATATTTAAAAATTCAAGTTTATCAAATGAATGATGCAATTATAGTCTTACAAAAGCAAAATTGTCTTGATGTCATTAAGGTTGATAATTCAAAAAAATTTGAAGCCATAAACATTGATGGTGGGTATGAGTTGGAAAATTGTGATGGTGGATATGAGTTGGAAAGTTGTGAGGATCAAGTTTGTGAGATAAAGAAAGAAGTTGAACCTATATTGAAAAAAGATATTCGGGTGATAGAATATGAGGCTGAAAAACCTCACCTTATTTTATTTTCTGAATTTCCTCTTGAAGCTGATATTTCTTTTCTTTATTCTCATGAGTCTTGTAATTTTGATTTTGATTTAATGTCTTTTTCTTCTTTTATTTCTTTAGACACAAATTACAAAAATATTTCTCTTTCAAGTACTCATGATATTCAGGTGATAGAAGCAAAATTGTAACTTCAAGTGCTAAAAGTAAGGGTATTTTAGACAATTCACACTCAACCCCAATAGTTTTACTTTGGGGTCTATAAAATCAAATTGCTCAAAGCTTATCTTATTTTGCTGGTTATTTTTTTGAAATGTTTATTTTATTCACTAAATTATAACATATATATATATATATATATATATATATTTATATTGGTAAATTATTATTCTATTATCATAATTTTTTTTTTAAAAGATATTTAATTAACATGTGATGAAATCAAACTTCTAAGCTTTTGATCATTATGACATCATCAACTCTTTAATAGCGGGATGTAAATAATATTAATTACAAGAAAATGAACATGATATTTGAAGTTAAATAGGAGGCTGGTTGAGACAAATCTTTGATGGGGCAGATATTATCTTCCATTAAAGGGAGTTGGGGGAGTTGTTTAGTCTCGGGAGTTCTGAGGTATGTCTGTTTGGGCAGGGAGTTGTTTAGTCTAGAGTTCTGAAGTCAAGGAGTTGTTTAGTCTGTGAAGTCTGAGTTTATTTTAGTTGTTTTCTTCTGCCCAATCTTTTTCTACAAACTTTCAAAAAATAATTTATTAAGGACTTCTTCCAATTTCAATAAATTTTGAAATATTTTATTTTTATTTTATCTATCTTGACAAATTTCTTTGAAGACAACAAAAATAATTTTGAGCACAATATTCACATTATTTTTTCACATTGATTATCAAAAATATATATATATATTTTTGTTAGGACTCATATTTAATTTTATGAATTATAAGATTGTCTACCTATAAATATAGTTTACTCATGGGTCAAACACGTCCTCCTCCACCTGAACATCATCATCTCAACAAAAATTGGTTTATTTTAGCTATTTTTTTTAAGAATGTGATTTTTGTTTTTTATTTTATGTATCATTCACAAATTTTTTTGAAGATAACAAAAATAATTTTAACCACAATAATTCACATTCTTTTTTCAATATCACTCCCACTAATTATTCATTTTATTTTGATAGTTATGAAATAAAAGAAATTCCTACAATATTGTGTTAAATATTACTCGTGAATTTGAAAGATTTTAATCCATTAATTTAAACGGGACCAAATAAACTGATGTTTTTCTTTATCTCATTATAAGAATACTACATTTTGAATTTGGTTTAAGTACCAATTTTGATTGAACAACCTAAATTATATTTAAAATAATAAAAATAGGTTGAATTGCATTTTTAGTCATTTTACAAATTTAGTTTAAATTGCGTTTTTTTTAAATAATTAAAAATATTGTGGGAGGGAGAGAGAGAAGAGAGTGAAATGTGTTGCCTCGAAAAATAGGACATGTAGAAATCTGAGGTGTAGAAGTCTGGGGAGTTGATATTTTTTATCCAAGTTCAACAAGTCCGTGGACCAAACGGGGAGTTAATTTCTCCTCCCAACTCCTTGGGCCAAACACAACGTTAATATTTCTAACCAAACATTAAAAGAAAACAACATATATGAAAAACACAAGAATTTCATAGAAAACATGACTATGTGAAAAAATATTATAATTACACAAAATTCTCCAAAACTAAGGTTCTCTCAAAAGTTTGTATCACTCCATCATTTTTTTTTTTTTTGAACTCTCAAATAAGAGAATACAATAAGTAAATTTAAGTAGAGTTAATACACCAAAATATTTCTACATGTGACAATTTGAAACCAGTGATAAGATTTTTTAAGTACTTGAAGTCACAAGTTTTACACTCACTCACAAATTCACAATGTTCATCAAATAATTGTGTATGATTTCTTATAACATGAGCCTAACTCAACTGATCTGTCAATATGAACATAACTCAACCGGTATAATGGTATACTGTACGACCTAATGACACTAATAAGAGGTCACAAGTTCCATTTCGTCCAAGGCTCTAACCTCCACATGAGGTAAAAAAAAAACTTGTCCAATCTCTTTAGTATTTGTCATTCACCATTAGTAATGCCACTCTTATTCCTAGTGCTATCAATTTCACCAAAAAGCCCTTTTATTCAAGCATGGTGAGAGAAGTCGAGGAAATGGAACTTCAGTCGGCCAAAATGTAGGGGAGAGAACCAAAATTGTATCCGGCCAAAATGTCGAGGAGAGAACCAAAATTCAACGATTCTATATGACAAATCCCATCAAACGATCCCTCATTTGGATTCAATGTTTTTATCTTGATCTTCCTCCTAGTCTTGTCTAAGGAGAATAAGTCACCTAGGACCTGAAACCATATCACTCCATCTTCAAAGACTTTAACCAAGTGTAAGGATTGATTAAGCCAATGATGTGGTATGTCGTCGATAACAAATTCTCTAATCCATGAATCTTTCACTCGGAGAATCCACACTTGAATCTTACAACTTGGCATAGAGATAGTTACATAAATGGTGTCATTGAATGGCTGAATGAAAGCATGCATGGGAGAGGTGTAAGGGTCAACTTTCAAGATCTTAATGGATTCAATTTTTTCAGTTTGAACATCAAGAGCATATATGACGTACTCATTTTCTTTATCTTTTTCTTTTCCAATCCAATAGACGACTCCATTCAGGTAAGCACCATGATAGGAGATGGAAAAAGAGAGACAGTGAAGATGCATCCATTGGTTATGGTTGCTTCCACCTCTACCAAACCTGAAAACCTCCATTATATAATCGGAATCGGGATTTATTTGGGCAACTCTAAACAATTTGTATTGCTTCGTCATGGGGCTGAAACCAAATCCAAAACAGTGAATATCATCTTCTACCTCAGGCAGGGGAATTTCTATGAACTCATTAGTCATTGGATTTAATATGCCATCACAACCAGTGTCATCATACTTATTACATTTGGAAATAAAGAGCAGACCATTGCAAGAATTGATAATTATGATCGACGACCAAACACTATCAAACCCAAAAGAGGCAACAGAAGTCATAGTATCCAAGTCTATGCAATGCATCTTGGGATTGCACCAATAATTTAGAGGAGTGGGATTGGGGACGATATCAGAGGTACTAACAAGGAAAGCGTTTGGAATGAATTGAGAAGAGGAAGCATATTCTAAAACGAGATGATTCCAAGTTTTAGAGACGAGTCTGCAAGCGGGCAAATGGGAGAAAGGAAGTTTGGAGAAGATTACCTGAAGAATATGGGGTGGAAGTGGAAGCCCCCTTCTGCCATTTACGTTGATAATACTCCTCTTAATTTGCCGCGGTCGGCACCAACACCAACACCAATCGATAATGCTCTTAGTTTGCAGCTTCTTCATCGTCACTGGTAAGCGGCGGCGAAGTGGCGAAGTGGCGAAGTGGGAGATCGCCGTTCGAGGGGAAGGGGATACACAGAAGTGAAAAAATAAATAAGGATTAGGGATTGGAAATGATAAGAGTAAGCGTGAGCTTGTTGGAAATAATGATTCAATTCATTGTTGGGCTCAGTGGGCTGAGACACAAAATCAATTCAACCAAGAAATATTTGGACCAACCATGCCCTTTTTGGACCCATTTCAATGATAAAATTTCTAGTACATTCGTGGTTATGGAGTTTCTCGGGAGAATTTCTAGTACATCCGTGGTATGGAAAAACTCCATACCACTGCCTTTCAAAAAATGACACGTGACGAAATGGTTTAAAAAAATAATATATTTAATAGTGTGGGTCCTAGTTAAACAACTATTTCGCCACGTGTCATTTTTTTGAAAGGCAGCCTTTAAATACCTGACATTTGGTGAGAGGTAGTTTAAACTTAACTAACTTTTAGGGGAGAATTTTTAGTACATCCGTGTATGGAGTTTTTCCATACCACTACCTTTCAAAAAATGACAACGTGGCAAATTGGTTTAAAAAAATAATATATTTAATAGGGTGAGTCCCAGTTAAACACCCAATATGCCACGTGTCATTTTTTGAAAGACAGTAGTATGAAAAAACTCCATACCACGGATGTACTAGAAATTCTCCCAACTTTTAGCTGAGACTCACTATCATTTTAAATACATTATTTTCTCCTCCTAAAAAATAACAAATACATCATTTATTCAAATTTTCTCTCTTCAATTTTTATTATTATTATTATTTTTTTTTACTTTTTGCATTCTCAATTTTTTTTTTTCTTTTTTAATATTTTCTCTCTAACTTATTTCACTATTATTTTAAAATGTATTCAAAATTTTCTTTTTCTTCATCTTCACTATTAAATTAATTTTCACGTTCATTTGGGAAGGTTTGTTTTTTATAATTTATATCCATTTATTTCATTATCCTTTTTCTTTGTTTTTTCCTTCCTTTCTAATATTTTATTTTATTTTTTCACTATTAAATAATGTATTAGTTATTTTTTTTAGAAGGAAAAAATAATGTATTTAAAATTGTGAGTCTCAACTAAACAATCCGTGGGTTAAGTTTAAACTACCTCTCACCACGTGACAGTCATTTAAAGGCATTTAAAGGCAGTTGTATGGAGAAACTCCATACTACCGATGTACTAGAAATTCTCCCCATTTCAACTAATGTCTACTTTTTTTTAAGGTTAGATTTATGTTATTTTTTGGTTTCATTTCCCCCTCTTATTCTTCCTCATTTTGCCATCATTGATTCTTAAAAATACGAATCATTCTTAAAAATCTTTCCATTTTTCTATCCCGTAATTTTATTCCCTTTCTACTTCGTACGTCTTATTCTCCTCACGTCGCCTCATTCTTCTCCTCACGTTGTCGCGGCACGCCTCATCTTTCTAGTGAGGTTAGTTTTTTTTATACAAGAAAAGGCAAGAGAACCTTCCTCTGTTTTTCTCTTTTTTCCTATTTGGATTTGAAAAGGAAATTGGACTATGGGTTTTGGATTTGATAAAAAATGGTGCCTGAAAGTGATGGGTTGTGGGGGAAATGGGGATTTGGAGGGTGGATTTTGATGGGATGAGTTCTTGGTCGGTGATGGGATTAGCAATTCAGATCGATTTGCAATTACACTATTTTCAATTCAATTCGAATTGCAATTACTTTGTAAAATTGCACTTACACTGCAGTTACACTTTGAAAAATTGCGATGTGCTGACTGTAATTACAAGGTACTTTCTAGTGATTGTAGTTTCAATTCGAAAGTACACTCCATTTTCACTTCTAGTGAATTGAATTGAAAATAAGGTATATTTTTAATTTTTGTGTTCATTAATTTACTTACATTTAAGTCATTTATGTTGGCATCCCAACCCACCTATCACAAATGTTTCTAAGGAAGAGCTCATTTATTTCTATTTTAATCACGCATGAATTGAAGGGATTAGAAGTTTTATAAAAATTGAATCCATTATTAACTCAAATCTCATGGTATTGTAAAAAAATTGGAAGAATATGCATTTTCACTTCTAGTGAATTGAATTGAAAACATAATATATTTTCGAAGTGAATTCAAAAAATATTTTTTCCTCTGCTTCTTTAGTTTTCTCTTCTTTATCTAAATCTATCTATTATTCTTTAATCTCAACTTTCTCTACACTTTAATTGAAAATACATTATAATGTAATACTTTGTATTACTTTATAATTGAAATTACGTGCATATTTTCATTTGATTTTTTTTCTTCTCTTTCTCTCTTTTGGGCTAACTATTTTTTATAATCTTCTATAAAGAAGGGTCACATCAGAGAGAGAAAGTGAATGAAAGAGGTGTGATTTCAAAGTTATATTATTTGTTTGTTTATTTTGGGAGATTTCGGGTGAGAGGGGAGAGATGAAGAAAAAATTTGGAAGGGAGGGTAGTGTTTTTTAAATATAGAATCTTGAAAAGGTTGAGATGTTAGGGAGGGTAATTAAGGATTGAAAGAGATTAAACTAAAAAAAGATATATATATATATATATATATATCACCTTTTAAAAAATGAGCATCTATTGATTTGAGAATAAAAATGCTACTATGTTTTGCGAAAAATAAATAGGTCAACTGAAAAATGTCTGTCCAACCAACTTTGTGTTTGGAAAAATGGCTAAATCCTTAGTACTTTGTGTTTGGAAAAATGGCTAAATCCTTAGTTTAGTAAGTGATTTTACTGGTGAGAAAATTAAATTACTCATCTAACATATTTTGTAATTTAACAATAAATAAAAATAGTGATTTACAATAGGGAAGAGTTGAGAAGGAGAGAAGGACAACTAATAGATGAAAAAATAACAAAAATAAAATAAAATAATAACAAACATGTTCAATTGAACTAATTGACACGAGCAATATTTACATGGTTATACCTATACTATGCAGTTAAATGAATTGGTTGAAAATTGCATAGAACGAAAGTGTATACACTACTAGAAATATAGGAATAGATGACATGTGAATCAAGGAAATTCAATGGGGAGTAAAAAAAAAGTGTCATCTTCAGTTTGGGGCGCGTTTTTGGCGGGAAAAAACGGAGTTTTTCAGATTTCCGAAACTTGATGACAGTTTTATAATGTCATTAATGAATGACTATTTTAAAATGTCGTAAATTGTTTAGATTTATTTATCATTCATTTGTTTATAAAAGAATTATAATTAATTAACCACTTAAATTATTTAAAAAAAAAAATTTAAAAAAGGAGAGAAATCTGAAATGTTATATATTAAATATTTTATTATATATATATATATATTATATAAAACATTGAAATCACTAATTTCTCATTTGCAAAATCTATTCCTACCGCACGCCTCTCTCAATCTCCACTTGGATTCGCCGCCTCCGTCTTCTCCGAGCTCCGCCGCCGACCGTCGCCTTTGTCTTGTACGAGTTTTGGGGCCGCCTAGCTCCGCCGTCGTCTGCTGCCAGGTCCGACGCCATCTCAGTCCTGCTCCGGCATCTCTCCTCCTTCTTCTCTGAGCTCCGACGCCGAGCACCGCCTTCATCTTGTACCGGACTCGTTAGTGGGTTAAGTGTTTCGCTAATTTGGAATGAGGCTTAAAAAAAATTGGGGTCAAGGTTGACTAAGTCAAATAAGTTTATTTGATTTGAAAAGTAATTAATAATAATAATAATAATAATAATAATATAATATTTTTATTATTATATAATATTATTATTAATATTATATTATATTATTATTTATTAAAAAAAAAAAAAATTATATATATATAAAGGCTGGGTCTTCTTCTTCACGAAGAAGACCCAAAACACGCCGCCCCCTCCCCCCTCCCCCCTCAACCCTCCCCCCTCAACTCCCATCTCCCTCCCCCCTCAGCTCCCATCTTCCTCTCTAACCTCCGCTTGCGTCGTCGTCGCTCTCTCTCTCCCCTTCGCCGCCGCACCCCGCCGTCGTCGTCGCTCTCTCTCCCCCCTTTGGAGACCTCCGCTTGCGTCGTTGTCGCTCTCTCTCTCCCCTTCGCCACCACACCCCGCCGTCGTCGTCGCTCTCTCTCCCCCCTTTGGAGACCTCCGCTTGCGTCGTCGTCGCTCTCTCTCCCCCCTTCGCTCCGCTCGTCGCACGCTGCCGCTCTCTCCCTTTGCTCAGTCGCGCTGCGCCCTGTCACTCCTCCGTTTGCTGTCACACCGCTGCACGTCGCCGCTCTCTCCCTTTGCTCAGCCGCTCTCGGTCTTCTCAGAGCTCCCGATTGGGTACTTTACTCTCTAGTCTTCCTTATTTTGCCTTTACATATGTCGGAAATGGTCGATGGATATGAATATAATGTGTTGTGGTTGTGGAGAGGCATCATCTGATGTGCGATAATTTTAGTGGAAATGGAGTTTCTCCTTTTGTAGTGTATTCGGTGATTGATTTTTCGATTTGAGTGTCCTGTTTGGATTTTGAAACTTTTAATTGTTGATCGATTTGAATGATTGGCGTTTTCTGATTTCTGCAACGGTTTATTTGCATGCTTTTATAGGAATGCGGACGAATTTGGTGATCATTTGTTATTAAATTATGAGGATTGTGTTGGGTTAACTAGGGACTTAATCGGGGAATCAATAATGTAAATGAACAGTTGAAATATTGATCTTGTGAACAGTTTGTATATGGTGTGATTTTAAAGAATTTACTGCAAGCTTCTTATAGTTATTTTCTTCCATCGTTTGTTCTTTTATTAGTCTGGAAATTAGTTAAAAAAAAATATAGTATGGATTTCAGAACTATTTGAAATCATTTTCTTCCTTCCTTTGTTCTTTTATTAGTCTAAATTACCGGTAATTTTTAAAGTTATTGAAGCTAATTGGAAGAGGATTATTCTATCTTCCATATATTGAAATGTTTCAAATTTGGAGGCTCTGTGTGGTCTAGATTTGGATGTTTCTAGACTTGAGCTTGTGCGTCTTATTCTTAGTGGAACTTGCTTGGCATTGTGTTGATATTTGTTGTAGTATAGAATCAATTATAGAATTAAATGTGACAATAGTTTTACCATTATGACTTTTAGAATGGTGAAAAGTACTTGCTAGTTAAAAATACTCAAATTTCACAGTGGTTTGTTACGTAGTTAGAAGTGATTATTCATTAGTTCTAGAAGTATATACTTCTTCCAAAAAGTACTTGTGGAAAAAGTTTATTACTTCCACAATGCATTTCAATCTCACTTTTAAGTTGGTTTTTATTTCATGGTATGTGTGTGCAGGTAAATATTGGTTTCATGGTATGTGTGTGGAGGAAAAAGTTTATTACTTCTACAATGCATTTCAAACTTACATATGAGAATATGGTGTATTGTCTCGATTCAAAGAGAACAGGTAAATATATATATATATATTTTTTTTTTTGCAAATTGATCTATCTTCCTGCTCTTCTTTGCTAATGTGATGTGTTGAACATATTTACTTGTTTTTGAAGTTTTTTGAAGTTTAACCCCTTGAAGTTTTTTTTAGAACATATTTAAGGTATTTGAATTGTATTTGGTCTGACAAGTCTGCATATTACTATTCTTGGAAGAAGAATTTGAGTGGTAATAAGATGATACTAGTTTGTTTTTCTCAGTTTACCTTAGGATTCAATTTTTTTTAATAGTTCAGGACTTATTGTTATGGATTTTCTCATCTCATGAGAACTTTACTGGAACTTCAAGCATGTTTAGGTGGAAATGATTCGTTGGTCGGGTTTAGCTAGAGTTTTACGTACAAGTCTTTTACTTTTTTAGAAATTCCCTTTGAATCTAGTATCTTTCGGGTGGGTGAGACAAGTTTGAAATTTTCCTTATACCATTTATTCATTCCTTTTCTACTTCCTTTTTCTACTTGCTCCAACTCTTCTCTTAATAATGGTTTCATAGTGGAGTTTTGGTTCATTCAAGGGGTTTGTATAGATGACCAAATATATCATTATTTCTGATGGTACTTCTCATTTCACCCATTTCACAGGCTGCACTTAAAGAAGCAAAGCAATCGCACGACGGGGGACAAGAAAATTGAATCCCTTAAATCTAAAGTTAAGGTTATATTCCTTGCAGCATTATGATGTCAAGAATATTAAACATAATTATCTTTTATAGATTTAAAATAATGCTACACATAAACATTGTGTTTTGGTCTCTTATTTATAAACACTGTGTTGTTTTTTTGTTCCTAACTGTTGTAATTTATCTTTGTTGCTTAGGTTCGTTTTGGAGCGTCCGAAGTAAGGGTTAAAGTGTTGGTTGTTTTAAGATTGCGTTAGGTAAGTGGCTTCTTTCTACATGTTGTGTGTTTAATAATTGTTTATGTATTGTGTTGAATAATTGCTTAGCAATCTATAATTTATCGTTTATAAATGTTCTGATAAGACTAAGCACATCTGAGTGCTTAGCGTGATGTGTTTGATTTGTATTCTGAATAGACTAACAAGTTTAGTTTAGTTTAATTATAACCACTTCTTAAGTTTAGGTTGAGAATGACACATGGTAACTTTTTAGGCACTTTTAGGTTCGTTTGAGATTAAGAATGACACTTGTTAACTTTTTAGACACTTGGTTCGTTTGAGATTAAAATAACACTTATTAACTTTGTAAGCACTTGTTAGGTTCGTTTGAGGTTAAAAATGATATTTGGTTACTTTTTAGGCACTTTTAGACTATTTTGCACTTTTAAAATCAAGACACTTCTTAGGTTCGTTTGAAATTAAGAATGCACTTGTTAACTTTTTATGCACTTGTTTAGTTCATTTGAGATTAAAATAACACTTGGTAACTTTGTAGGCACTTGCTAGGTTCGTTTGAGGTTAAGAATATACTTGATAACTTTTTAGGCACTTTTAGACTATTTTTCACTTTTAGAATCACTTCAGACACACTTGGTAATTTTGTAGGCACTTGCTATGTTCGTTTGAATTAAGAATGATACTTGGTAACTTTTTAGGTTCGTTTGAGATTAAGAATGACACTTGGTAACTTTTTAGGCACTTGTTAGGTTCGTTTGAGATTAAAATAACACTTGGTAACTTTGTAGGCATTTAAACAATTGCTTGTTGATGAAGAGTTTCTAATTGTCATGGATATATGTAGAGTTTCTAATTGTTTGCTGATGAAGTTAGATTTAATGCATGTTTTCGGTACTTTGTAGATTTAAACACTTCTTAAGTTTAGTTGTTACATTGTAATTTTAGGTATTTTTTGACTACTTGTAATTGTAGGTCCATTTTAGTCACTTGCTCAATTGTTTTCTAAGTATATATAGCTTATAACTATTTGGGAGAATTCTGGATATTTGTTGAAATGATTTCTTGTTCTACTTTCTAAGTAAAAAGTTATTGTGTCTTCTTGAATTTTTATTGCAGGGAGTACAAAGCGAAATGAACATATTTTCTTCAAGCTAGAAGTCATATTGCAACAAATGATAACTTTTTTATTGGGTTAAATGATAACTTTTTTATTGGGTTAAATGAATATTTCATCATGTTATCCAACATTTTATTGTTAATGTTGCAACAATTTAGGAGAATCGTAGTTAGTTTCAATATTGTATACATATGAATTAGTTTATGTAAAAGTTGATGAACTTTGGTATTTCAATGATATATAGATCTTATTTCAATGATATTGAATTGTGTCAAACTTAGATTTATTTATTTTGCTTTGTAATTTTTATTATTATTAATTAATAATAATAATAATAATAATGACAATTAAAAATATAAATATTAATATATTTAGATTGTATACAAAAAAAAAAAAAAAAATCTATTATTGATTTTTTGACAAAAAAATCGTGTCATTGAATTCGTTTTGTTGACTAACAATAATTGTGGTTTTCAAGCTATTAGTGACAGAAAAATTTAGTCATCAAAGCGTACAAAATTTACTGTCACTCATTCCGATTCGATGACAAACATTACATGTCGTCAATGGTGTTTAAATGACAAAATATGATATGAGTGGTCATTCAGTGACAATGTTTAGGTGTCATAAAATAAGGTCTTTTGACTGAAAATAATTGTCATTAACTGTATTATGAAGACAGAAAAAAACTGTCATCAAACCAAAATTGACGACAGTTTTCGGTTTTTGTCATCTATAGAGTAAAGAAGGCAGGGGCTATAACGACTGAAAAAAATTGTCATCTAAAGTCCTGATGACAGTTTTTATTTGTCATCATAGCCCTGATTTCTACTAGTGATACTTGTACATAAGATTATTTATCAACCACAAAAAGGTGTACGATCTTGTATACCAACTTATATACCCTAAACTCTTATCACTCCCCAAATGTTTGCCAACCATCGAATTCAAATTGCGATGAACCAGCAACGAGTTCGGTCCTTTAGAGCTACAATCCAACAAAATAATTTGGCATCTCCAAAATTTCAATAAGCCATTTCGAGCAGAGCAGCCACTGGAAGATGACGGCGTATGAGGAGGACAAGGAGCTAAAATGGGTGGCGATTGAGAGGTTGCCAACCTACGATAGGATGAGAAAGGGGAAGCTGAGAGCACGTCAGTAGCGAAAAGACTCACAGTGTACTCGAAGCCTAGACACAAAGCACTCAAGGAAGAAAACTCGCAAATATTTCGGATACACCGAAACTTTCAAAGCTCCTCCTTGCACTAAGAACATCAAATGGACTATTCTCGGCAAGGTAAATCTAAATCTAAAATAAAATCGTTATTTCTCAAACGAAAAAAAAACTCGGAGCGCAATTACTTTGAGGGCTTAGGAAAATTAGGTTATAACATCGTGAAATTACCTCATAAGTGAGGACGATTTTGAAGGAGCAAGTGAAAAGCACTAAATGCGTCATTGGAACATGCCTACAAGAACAACGCTCGACCGACGTAGTTGCTAAAACGACCGATAGATTGAAGTCCATGAAGAGCTTACCGAATACTAAAATCTCTCTCAAGCACTTTCTGTATTTTTATGGACGACAACGACCAGGCTTGGTTGTAGAAGGTGATCAGGTGAGGAGGGAACTAGGTTTTATAGGAATTGGTTAAACCATAAATATTAAATTTTGAAACAAAAAAAAATGAAAAGGGAATAGATTAATTTATAGGAATTGGTTAAACTATAAATATTAAATTAAAATTTTAAAAATAGAGAGATTTTTAAAGAATGATGTTTAGATACACAATCAATGAGATTTGTTGTAGGCCAAAACAAGTATGGCTCAACTGATATATGTATGTTTTGATGACCAAGATGTCTGTGGTTCGAATCTCCACCCCAATGTACTAAAAAAAAATGAGATTTGTTGTAGGGATTAATGTATTTTCAAAATTAAGGATAAAATGGGAATGAAAAAGCGACGGGAGAAAAACTAAACTTAAAAATTGTTATTTATCTCACTTTTTAATTTTGGAACATTTATCAATTTTGGGTTGTCACATAATACCATTTCCCTTCATATTTATAACCAAGCATTACATTCCTCAATAAAAACCTCAATTTGGACAAGTTGCATCAAAAAAAATTATAAGAAAAAATTGTTAGGAAAAAAACTTCTCACTACTTCTACTACATGAATAAACAAAAAAAAATAACTGACAATAAAACATCGTGTGTATATTATATATAAAAGAAACACGAAAAATTCCAAAACTAGGAAAAAACAACTGTGCCCATTAGAAAAATCAAACTCTCTATATTTCTATATGTGAAAATTTGAAACCAAAGTGATAGGTTCTTTTTATACGTGGAGTCGATCAATTTTTTTTGTACTTTTCAGATGTGTAATTTTCACCTAACTAATATTTTACCAAAAATCCTTCCCAAAATTTTACACACACAAATAAATAATGTTTATAAAATTGTGTATGACCTTCCTCCCTCCTTAAACTCAAAGGATTAAACTCAAATCGAGACCCTGCTGAGCATAACGAATCGAAACCAGAGACGTATCAAGGTAGCTTGCCTGCCAAGTCGATAGGCGAATCGTATTAATAGGCGAATCGTATATGCCTAAGTAAGATTGTGAATAAGTGTTTTTTTTTTTGGAAATGGTAAATTATAAAAAATACTCTTGAATATTGATTCTGTTTAAAAAATAAATCAATTTAATGTGAAAGTTTAAATTCTAACTCGTTACTGTGTGACATAAAAAAGATGAAAACGTAGATACTAAAGTGTTAAAAAATCATGAAAATATTATTTTATCGATTCAAAAGATTAGAGAATAAAACAAAACTCCGTCTTTCATAATTTTTTTTTAAGAATTTAACCTCCATATCAGAATTTTATGAGTATTTTTTAAACATTTATTTTTTATAGTTGAAAACTATTTTTGATAATTCACGTCTATGCTATTACAAATTAATTTACGTGGTAGATTGAAAACCCAACTCTTTAAACCCTAAATCCACCTCCATCAACTCAATTCTCAATTTTGTACACATTAGATGCTACTTCAATTTACGAGAATTTTGTTGTAAAGATTAATTATAAGTATAATCCTTGAACTAAGGGTGTGTTTGGATTGACTACTAAAAAAATGTTTTTCAAAGAATGCATTTTTTCAAAAACATTTTTTCTAGAAATGTTTATAATTAAAACACTCATGTGTTTGGTTACATTTTCTCAAAAGTGTTTTTATCTACAAGTGTGTTTGGTTTGTTCTACACTAAAAGTGTTTCTCTCAATGTCAAATTACTATAAGGACAATTATTAATAAACAATATGAATTAATAAGTTTAAATTTATATTTGCCGTTTAGAGTTTAGGGTTTACTATTGTTGATGGTCGTGGTTTGGCGGTCGGGGTCGGGGTCTGGCGGTTAGGGTCGGGCAGTCAGGGTCAGGGTCGGGCGGTCGAGGTCGGGGTTGGGGTCGAGTTCGGACAGCCGGAGTCAGGGACGAGGTTGGGCAGTCAGGGCTAGGGTCGGGGTTGGTGTCGGGGTCGGGCGGCTGGGGTCGGGGTCGAGGTCGGGTGGCCGGCGGTGGTCGGGGTTGGGGCCGAGGCTGGGCTCGGGGTCGGGATCGGGGTTAGGGTCAGGGTCGCGGTCGGGCAGACGGGGTCGGGGTCGGGGCTGGGGTAGGGGTCGAGGTCGGGGGGTCGATGTCGGGGTCGAGTTCGGGGTCGAGGTCGGGTGGTCAGGGTCAGGTGGCCGGGTCGGGGGACGACGGTGGTCGGGGTCGGGCGGTCGGGGTCTGGGTCGGCGGTGGTAGGGTCGGGGTCGGGTGGCTGGGGCGGCGGGGGTCGTGGTCGGGGTCAGGGTCGGGTGGTCGGGTCGGCGGTGGTCGGGTCGGCGGTGGTCGAGTGGCCGGGTCGGCGGTGGTCGGGGTCGGGTGGTCAGGTCCTGGCCAGCGGTGGTAGGGTTGGGGTCGGGTGGCTGGGGAGGT
Organism: Herpetospermum pedunculosum; assembly: GCA_028017165.1. NCBI lineage: Eukaryota > Viridiplantae > Streptophyta > Magnoliopsida > Cucurbitales > Cucurbitaceae > Herpetospermum > Herpetospermum pedunculosum. The sequence continues at coordinate 61,182,745 of CM051525.1, forward strand.
GGGAGTCGGGGTCGGGTGGCGGCGACGGTGGCCGGGGTTCGGGTGGCGGCGACTGTTGCCTGGGGTCGGGTGGCGGCGACTGTTGCCTGGGGTCGGGTGGCGGCGACTGTTGCCTGGGGTCGGGTGGCGGCGGATGTTGCCTGGGGTCGGGTGGCGGCGACGGTTGCTGGGGTAGGGTAGCGGCGACTGTTGCCTGGGGTCGGGTGGCGGCAGCGGTTGCTGGGGTCGGGTAGCGGCGGCGGTGGCCGGGGTCGGGTGGCGGCGGCGGTGGCCGGGGTCGGGTGGCGGCGGCGGTGGCCAGGGTTCGGGTGGCGGCGGCGGTGGCCGGGGTTCGGGTGGCGGCGGTGGTGGCCGGGGTCGGGTGGTGGCCGGGGTCGGATGGCGGCGGCGGTGGTCGGGGTTCGGGTGGCGGCGGCGGTGGCCGGGGTTCGGGTGGCGGCGGCAGTGGCCGGGGTTCGGGTGGCGGCGGCTGTTGCCGGGGTTCGGGTGGCGGCGGCTGTTGTCGGGGTTCGGGTGGCGGCGGCGGTGGCCGGGGTTCGGGTGGCGGCGGCGGTGGCCGGGGTCGGGTGGCGGTGGCCGGGGTCGGGTGGCGGCGGCGACGACCGGGGTTCGGGTGGCGGCGGCGACGGCCGGGGTCGGGTGGCGGCGGCGACGGCCGGGGTCGGGTGGCGGCGGTCGGGGTCGGGTGGCAGTGGCGACGGCCGGGGTCGGGCGGTTTGAGCGGGGCGACGGATGACAAGAGTGGGAGGCGGTGGCCTGCGACGGGTGGCCGGAGTTGGACGGTGGTGGTCGGAGTTTGGAGGCGGTGGTCGGCGGCGATCGGAGATGGTCGGTGAGGGGCGGCGGTGGTTGAAGGAGGTTGGTTGGTGGAGAAAATTTAAAAGAGGAGTGTGAGGGTATTTTGGTAATTTGAATACAATATGAGAATTATGTAGGTTTTTCAAATAAACACTCAAAAACATTTTTTTCAAAAGTTAATATCAAGTGTTTCATCCAAAATGCATTATTTCAAAAACTCATTCTCCAAAAATTCATTTTGGATGGTTGCCAAACACTTCAATTTATTCCAAAATGACTTTTTGCAAAAATTAAACACTTAGGAAGCTAAACCAAACACACCCTAAGTCTTTGTTTATTTGGTCTTCGAACTTTTAATCGTGTCCAATAGATTTCTGAATTTTAAAAATGTCTAATAAGTCATTAAACTTTCAATTTTGTGTCTAATAAGTCATTAATATATTCATTTTGTGTCTAATAAGTCATTAATATATTCATTTTGTTAAAAAAAATTAACTGACCTATTAAATATAAAATTGAATTTTATGTATAATAAGATCCTAAACTTTCAATTTCGTGTCTAGTAGATGTGTGGATTTAAGAAAATGTTGAATAGGCGAAGAATCTATTAGACACAAAATCTAAAATGACCTATTGGAGACAAAATTGAAAGTTTAAAGACCTATTAGACATTTTTTAAAGTTCAGGGGCTAAATACACACAAACTTGAAAGTTCATGCTAGGGATTGCAAGATTATCCGCAAGGTCGAGTCTTCGCGGGTTTCTAATCCAATCGGGTTGGAGAATCCCTGGTTTGACCGAGTACGGGGTCAAATCAAAGATTTAATTCGGGTCCCGAGGCGGGGATCTCTACCCTATCCTCGACTCAAAATTATTTTTATTGTTTTTTTAAAAAATATATACAATTTTAATATATTTATCAAAAATTAATTAATTGATTCTATTAAAAAATAAAAATGAAAACGAGAATTTTTTTCCGCGGGACCCCGACCATGACTTCCTGAAACAGGGAACGGGGCAGATGATAAATTTGAATGTAAAGATATGTGGAGTTACGTTGCCCCCAACAAGTGGTATCAGAGCGAGGTTGTGATTAATTAAGTGCATTGTGTTGAATATGGAAACTAGTACAGGTAAAATGACTTTGAATGGATCAAATTATCAAGTTTGGAAAAGAAAGAGGGAAGATATTTTATATGTAAAATATTTGTATCATCCTGTTTTTTTACTTCAGAAGCCTAAGGATAAAACCGATTCAAAATGAGAAATTTTGCATAGGAAAGTGTGTGGCACAATTAGACTTTGGGTAGATAATTTTTTTACTGAATCATATTTGTGAAGAAACTCATGCACGAACGATATGGAACAAACTTGAATCGTTATGTGCCCTGAAAACTAGTAACAATAAATTGTTTCTGATTAAGCCGTTGATGACTTTGAAGTATCGAGAGAGAACACTTATGTTAGATCACTTGAATTGTCGATAGGTATCCTTAACCAATTAGCTGGAATGAATATCAAGTTTGACCAGGAGGGCACCTGGGTTTACTTCTTGGTACATTGTCGGACTCGTGAGAGACATTTAGATCTTCGTTATCGAACTCAGTCCCAAATGGAGTATTAAGTATGAACTTGGTAAAAAGCAGTGTTTTGAACGAAGAGATTAGAAGAAAGTCACAAGGGCTCTTCTTCACCGTCAAATGTTCTTATTACTGAAAGAAAGAGGAGGAGTAAAAACAAAGATCTGAATGGTAGAGACAGAAGCAAAAACAAGAGTGGTTGGTTTGCAAATGTTGAATGTTATTATTATGGTTTGAAAGGACATATAAAGAAGCATTGTCGAGAGTTAAAAGAGAAAATACAAATAATAAAGGTAAACATAATAAGAATTCTAATGATAATGATACATACACAGTTTCTACCGCCACCGAGAGTTCCATATTTTATTTGACGGTGGTGTTTAATCTCGCTACACAACAGAGCAGTTGGGTGATTGACAGTGGTGCCTACACCCAAGAGAGATTTCTTTGCATCCTACACATCTAGTGATTTTGGGTGTGTTAGTATGGGTAATGGTGGAACCAAAAACAAATTCATGAAGGTTTAGGCTCAATGTGGACAATATCATACCAATGTGGAGGTATGTGGAGTTACGTTGTCCCTAACAAATGGTATTAGAGTCATGCCTCTGACTTAGTCGTGTCGGTAGAATCATCTGGTGCCGAACAAAGATATGGTAAGCCTCAAAGTTGTAGTCATTGGTAGAGATTCGTGGTTGAACTCTATCGGACTGGCGGTGTGCTCTGGTAAATGAGTTGGCCTGGATAAAAGCTAGACGGATAGATGACTATTTGAAGGGAGATTCGGTGGTATTTCGATGGAGGGGAAGATTGTTGGGAGTGCAACCAAAATCTCACATTGGTTAGAAGAGGGGAAGAAGGAGAGAATTGTTGGGAGTGCAACCAAAGTCTCACAGGTTAGAAGATGAGAAGATAATAGGTATATAAGGAGGGACAACATTCTTCATTGGTATGAGTCATTTTGGTGGAACCAAAAGCAAAATCAAGTATTATTTTCAAAGTTCAAAATTAAAAAATATTTTGTATATTTAACCTGTGAAACGTATAGCTCAACGATTATTGACATATATTTCATTCTCTAAATTTTCATACCAAGCCCAGGTCCACATTGTTAAGAATTAGTGCAAATTTATTTAGTTTTAAATCTTTGAAATTAAGGTGATGCCACCTATTTAGGCTAGTGCCACCTCTTTAGGTAGTGTCTAAGGTTTTTTAGGATTATGTCTTAGTGGGATCATGGGAGAAAATTAAGGTGAGTGGGAAAATTAATGAGTATTAATTTACTATTTAATTAGCTATAAAAGCTTGTAATGTTTTCAATTCAAATCATCGAATTCAATTGAAGCAATTCTTTCCTTTGTGTCATTTCTCTCCTGTTTTCATACTTTCGTTATCTTCGTTTTGTTACACACATTTGGGTAAAAAATAGTATGAATAGATAGTTGATTCATTCACAATAAAAGAAAAAGAAAAAGGGAAAGCAAAAGCAAAATAGATAAATTGAAAGAAAAGAGAGGCTCTCCAACAGACAACGACACACAAAAGCCACTACTCGCAGTCAGACTATTTATTTAGATTATAAAAAGAGAGGAGAGCAGAAGCAAGGCATGATCCGAAATTGGGTCGAGCCATAATGGGTGTCTTTGGCCGATACGCCGCCGCCGTGACGGCTCTGTTGCTGTTATTGTCGCCACCGTGGTCGGCGTCGGAAAAAGTGACGGTGTCTGTGTATTACGAAGCACTCTGCCCTTTCTGTGCAAACTTCGTAGTGTACCATTTGGTGAAGCTTTTCGAAAATGGACTAATCTCCGCCGTCGATCTCCGGATGATCCCTTGGGGCAACGCTTGGATCCAGCCCGACGGCGCCTTCTTTTGCCAGGTTCTCATCTCCCAAATCTTCTTACCCTTTTGTTGTTTGCTTAAAAAAATTAATTTCCATTTATCTCATTTTTACTTTATATTTTAATTATGGATAAATTGCAATTTTTGTTTCTATACTTTGGATTTAATTTCAATTTTGTTAAATCTCACAAATAAAAACAATTATTGAGTTACAAGTTTCTATATTCAACACGTTTTTTTCTTTCTATTTACATGACTAACTATATATTTGCTTAATATACTACGGGATCGGTTAAGTAACAAAGAGAGAAATAAAAAAAAATAAACTGAATTTTTTTAGTGGTTAAATATTAATTAAACTATTGGAAATCGAATTGAAACAGGTTTTTTTTTTTTTTTTTTTTTTTTAATCTCCGACCTTAAAGAATTACATGTTAATTATTTTTGAGTTAGGATTATTTAGACGAATTGAAATAAAGTCTAAACTATGAGCATAATTTAAAAAATAAAAAATTGTAGGAATCAAATTAAATTAGGAAAATTGTAATAGATGTCACTTTAGAGTAAAATAATTAAAGATGTAGGAACTTTTTAAAAATTTGTAAATTGATTGTTTTATTTCTGTATTACCCTTAGTAAATAAATAAAAATAATTAAAAAAAATGGGTTATTGCCAGCCGCACGCACAGTAATCGCATAGGTTGATATGCGATCACAAAAATTGCTATGCGATTCTAGTTTATAAAAATCAACATATGCGACGCCAACCTATGGGATGGAACTTTGTTGGGTTTGGACTTTTTGATCTTTTACCTACTGTTTTTTTTTTTTTTTTTTTTTTTTTGCTATATTTGCAAAAAAAACATTACATTTTGCTATAATTACAAATACTTTGGGTCTAATTGCTATATGATAACTCTTTCATTTTTTGTTTTTTATTTTTGAAATTTAGACTTTTTTTTTTTTAATTTCTCTTTATAAGTTTTTTTTTTTTTTTTTTTTTTTTTTTTTTTTTTTTTTTTTTTTTTTTTGTTGTTGTTGTTGTTGTTGTTGTTGTTGTTGTTGTTGTTGTTGTTGTTGTTGTTGTTGGTACCAAATCAATTCTTAACCAAATTTCAAAAATAAAATTTATTATTAGACATAAACTTAAATTAAACTTTTAATTTACCATAATATTAAATACAAGTGTTTGTTCAAAAATTCAGTGCCAACTTGATAATCTTTTTTTTTTTTTTTTTTTTTTTGTAAAATAGTAGGTGGGCCATATTTTTATTTTTATTTTTATGAAGAACTGCATTTATCATGGGCCAAGCTGACGAAGCTATTTAATGTTGCTACTTCCCAGAACTGCAGTCTGCAGGCAACCACTACTACAACTAGGATTATTAATGCTCCTGTCTTTAACTCTTACTTTACTCAAATTTCTTTTATTATTAATCACAACTTTCTCTAACTAATTCTTAATAATTCATTCTAATTAATTGTTTTATGCTAAAGTATTTACTTAATATGTTAATTTTGGATGATTTTTCATTAAACACCGACCAGATCATAACTAAAAATGTCGTGTTGGATGCAGCATGGACCAGATGAATGCATGTTGAACGCCATTGAAGCTTGCACAATTTCAATTTACCCCAATACAGTAAAACTCTTTACCTATTTTCTTTTAGTATTATTAGTTTTTTTTTTTTTTCTTCAAAAAAATATTTAATTAAAGTGGGGATTGAACCACTCTCTTAATCAGAATTATGGTTGGTTGAGCTACTATTCTTAGTTTTTTCATTGAACTCTTTCCAAGTATATACATTAATAATTTCCATTGAAACTAATGATTGTATCAACCTTGAACTTTAAGAGGTATATCAATTTACACTCTCAACTAGAAAAAATGTTTACACTCTCAACTAGAAAAAATGTTACACGTGCGGAGCCTTAGAGGTATATCAATTTACACTCTCAACTAGAAAATGTTAGTTTTTACATGTGCGGAGACGTATAATTTATCAATTAAACCTCTAAATTTTTATACACTTGATTCCCTTATAAAAGATCAGAGATTTAATTGCTAAAATTATAAGTCTCCACGTGTTTAAATTAACGTTTTTAAAATAAAATCTTAAGAAAGTATAAATTGATACATTTATGAAAGTTTAAGGTTTAAATTGATACTATCCTTAGTTTAGGATTTTAATAGCGATACAACAAGTTTAAGGGTATAAATTGATTTTTTCTAAAAATTTAATTGATCTGAGAGTAAAATACATTTTTTTTGGTCCCCAAGTTTAAGGATGTTTCTATTTAGTCTGCACTTTTTAAAAATTTGTACTAATGAATTATGAATTTCTTTAAAAATTAAAAAATTATTATTAATATTTGTAGCTTTCACCAATATTATAATGAATGGTTTTTGGTCTGTGAAGGAAAAACATTTCAGATTCATCCATTGTGTTGAGGGATTTACAGTGCAAAACAGACACAATGAATGGACAAAGTGTTTTGACATTGCCCAGTTGAGTGCTATACCAATAGATTGCTACAGAAATGGCCATGGGAAAGTGGTAACCTTGCTTTCTTCTTCACTATCTTCTCTCTCTTTTCTTTCTTCCTTAGCTGATATGGAACCCGCCATTGGAATGCAGCTTGAACAAAACTATGCTTCTGAAACCACTCATCTCAATCCGCCTCACCGATTTGTTCCATGGGTTATTGTCAATAATAAACCTCTCCAAGAGGTCGGTCAGCTTCGACTCGAGCCAGTTTCTTCCTTGTTCTTTGCCTTGTGATTCTCTGAAATGAAGTTGTTTTCTTTTGTCTGAATCAGGACTACCAAAACTTCATGGCCTACATCTGCAAAGCTTACAAAGGCAATCCCGCACCAGATGCTTGCAGGTCTATAGTGCTCAACGACCGCCAATACTTGGAGAATGCCAATGGTGGCAGTCAAGTCTGTTATGTACCTGCAACGAGAAACTCGACATCTTAAACGCTGGCAAGGAGAGACCTCAAGATCAAACCTAACAGAATATTAGATACTAAAGTCAATGGAATGGAGAAGTTTCTGTTTCAAAAAAACACCACAAGATGATAACTTTAGAATATAACTATTTCAGTTTCAGAGTTATGATAAGATGACGCTAATGTTCGTGTATTGATGGTAATGTCGAATTCGCTTAGATAGAGCAAAGTTTCGATTATAGTGGCCTATTCAACTATTAATGCTCTACAAAAGATTAAGGGAAAGAAAAGAACCTGATATTCTGAACTTCATCTTCTGAAATTTATGGAATTTGAATCTGATATCATGATTGGAAAACGATGGCTAGATCTTGTCTTTCTTACTTCCTGAGTTCCTGGTAGCTGATGAGTTTCTTGGTTGTTTCTGTCCAAATTATAATCTGAACAATGCTTATACATTTGCTTCTTGCTCTACAAATGAGTATTATTATCCTACAATAATGTCTCAGAACTACAACAGAATTTGATATAAATGACATCCTGTGATCGTAATATTTTTATTGTACAACCCCATAATTATATCATAATCATTTTTAATGACTATTATGATCAGACTATAATAGATCTTTGAATTTAAACTGGCATATGAGATGAGTGGAATGAATACAAAGTCAGTCACTTCCTTGAGAATCAAATATCCACGAAAATGAGCAACATGCTGCTTACTGCATTACAACTGCCACGGCTGGGTGCCTAACATAGATGGGCACTCTTTTCTCCAAAAATCAGTAAGGACTAAGGAGATATGATTTACAATAAGTTATCACAAACGACACAGTACATTAGAGATTAGTCCTTTAAAACATACATATACAATAGAATAAACATTCTATTTTAATACCATGAAGTGAAGAAAGAAGAAGATAAAAGCTATCATAAGCTGCTAATTCACAATGTAATTGATGTCTGGTATTATGGGGAATTAATCATATTCCAAATGCCATTGCATATATCAAAAGCAGACGTCTCAGTCGGGTCCAATTCAAACTTCTGCACAACCCGTTTATTTCTATCCACAATATCTGTAGTTGATTTACGTCAAGGTAAAGTAATAAGATAACCATAGGAAAAAATAAAATATAACAGAAGAGAGTATAAATTCAGACGGAGGATACGGCCAGAAACTTTAGACTGATCATCCATGTTTGGTATTATATCAGTGACCGAAGCATACATAGAAAGCTTCCTCCTGCAAGAAAAAATAAAATATGCATCAAATTGGAAGATAGAGAACTGTGAGGTTAATGTCAATTAAAGATACTGAGGCTTGGAGTTGTCAAGGATCTTTGACAGCCACCCAGTTGATAAGTTCATAGTTAAAAATGGATATGGTCATTTCAACAATTGAAAATTCAGTTCTGAAACGAACTACAGATCCTGATGTTAGTCTAGTCCCCCTCTGTACACACAAGTAACTGATAATTGCAAATTGTTGTGGTTAATTAATTATATATCTCTTTCAATAATGTGATAGTCTTTTAGTGGCTTGGATGTTCGTCCTTTTTCCTTTTTCAATTGAAGGGAAAAGAGAGTCTGCAAAGAAAAGGAGGAAGAAGAAAGACTAATAAATTAGAATCAGGGAGAATTATGGATCCCATCATGAGAGTAAATTGATTGTTGTTGTATTGTAAGTATATTTCTCTTCTAGAAAATGTCAAAGATTGTGTTTCTGGTGTTGTTTTTGGGTTTAGATTAACTTCACAAGGTCAATTTTTTTCCATTTGGGTTATGACAGGATGGCCAAAACCTTTCTTTTCATTTGCTTGTTTTCTCGTTCTCTTTCCTCTTCTAATTGTGGTAAAGAATCTTGAACTCTTTAGGAAAAATATTTAGAGCATTAAGAAAACTTTTCTATAAGTAAAACAACTTCGATCGATTGGCCTATTGATCAAAAGGGCGAACTGGATGTTTGAGTTACGGTTTCAAACTTTGGTGGTGGTAGCTATCTACCTAGGATGTTAATGTTCTTCTAGTCTTCTAACTTTGGTAGGCGAGACAATGAAATTTTCTTGAATGAAACATAATGTCTTTCTAGTCTAATTATCCTCCCAGAAAAGTTATTGATTCACATTCAGTAATGGTGGGTCCGTCATTCAATATGTCATGGGATACAGGCTTTTTGAGTTTTCAACAATTTTTCAAGCTCATGCGAATATTCTCTACTAAAGGAAAATCTAACCAACCCCTTTTCTAATCTTGGAATTAGAAATAACAAAACTCTCAACATAGCATAAAACTACAGAAGAATTATCAGAAACATTCCTCCGGAACTAAGGGAGTCAATACAAACTATAACACATTGCTAAGTGGATGTTGCATGACAGCCGCAGTTAGATAGGCAATGTGGAATTACTAGAACCTGAAATATAATTTTAGTACTTGAAAAAGTAAAGAGTTAAGACATATGATACAAGTGCCAAAATTATCTTATAATTATAATTTACAGGCAATATTTTGCATTTGATCAATTCAACAATACTGGACAACTACCTATTCCAACAAAAAATTATAAGCACAAAAATGTGCAGGGGCAAAAGATTTGCATTTGTTATAACATACAGTTTTGGAGCAACAAATGTTCATTATATTTGCTGAGCAATCTACCATGGATGGCACACAGAATGACCAGAATAAAAGCATGACTTTCATAGGAGTGTCTAACTTGTTAGCCTACCTAACTATCATAAGCAATCAAAAGGACCAAAACAAGTGCTTACACACTATAATTTAAAACATAAAAGGTAGACCTTCTGTATTTCCAACTAAAAATACATAAAAATTATGTTTGTCAGCTAATACTTGATACTGCACAATAATGAAATAGATTCAAATTTTACAGATGCCTAAAGCATCTTCATAATAGAAAATATACTCACTGTGCCCTAAGTTCTTGTTGCTCAAGTTTCTTCATCGCCTGCTTCCTTTCTTGAACAGAAATTCTTTGTTGGTCTAGTTCACTAATTTCATTGGTAACAAGTGTGTTGAAGAAAAACAGGTGTAATACATTAGGAACGAACAATCAATATTCAGAATTTCACTAATAAATTTATACTTTTATACTTATCTAATCTCCTCCATGAGCAAATGCTCTTTCCCAAGTTCCTCTTCGACCTCCTTTTCGAGAATATCCATTTCATCATCTGCAAAAGTTCTCGCTTTCGCCTCCTCTGTTTTCTGGCGGCATGCCTCGATTTTCTTCTCATAATCTGGTTCGTTTATAAGAAATTATATGAAATCAACAGCCATAGTTTGTTCACCCCAAAATTTCTTAACCTATTTTAACAGAGAGAGAGAGAGAGAGAGAGAGAGAGAGAATAGACCTTGAAGTGAAGTGTGAACATTAGTGAAATCATTGTCAGAAGAAGATCGAATGGCATCGACATGGTTGAGACATTGATTCAAGGTTTGAACGTCTTTTTGATCCTTCAAGTATGCTACCAGATCGTCGCCATAAGATAAAAGCTCCTCGGTGTTGATCTTTCCGGAGAAATCTCCCATTTCTTCTGAATCGAACAACGAGCTGCTGCCGGTGAAGAAGTCCGGTGAAATTTCAGTAACTGACGATAGAAATTTGAATTCAGTGTCAGTGGAGATCTTCATTCTTAGTAGGGGGGGAAACGGGTCGGTTTTTCTGTAAACCCGACCAGGATCATGTCGGGTCGGATCCAACGAAGAAATATCAATTTCGTTTAGGCGCCAACAAAATCATTAAAACTACATTATATGAGGTAATAAATTAAATTTTGATTTTTGAATAAAAATGTCGATATGTCCGAGTGGTTAAGGAGACAGACTCGAAATCTGTTGGGCTTTGCCTGCGCAGGTTCGAATCCTGCTGTCGACGATTTTTTTATTTTTTTCCAGAATGTCTAATTTTTCACTGTTTTTTTTCCTTTCGAAAACGTCTAATATATTTACTTTTAATTTAGGTTAAATTTTATAAAATATGAACTTTTATGGTAAGTTTTATGCTCTTAAAATTTAAAATATTATCTAAACCTTTCAACTTTGAAATTATTACAACTTTTATGATAAGTTTTATGCTCTTAAAAATTAAAATATTATTTAAACCTTTTAGAATTTATACCAAAAACTGTACTTGGGAGTCTTTTTTTCTTAAATACACTCGAAAAGATTTTTTATTTTTTTTAAAATAATGAAGATAAATTATCTCAAATGACCATTAGTGGCATATTTTTTTAAATGTCTATTTTTTTTTTTTTTTTTAATTTTCATGTTTACATTTATGTATATATATGTGCTTACAATATGTCTTTTAATGAAGTTTTTTCCATAATAATTATGTTGATTCTCTATGATAATTAAGTTTATCTCCCCATTGTATTAAATGACAATTCTCTATTTACTTTTGACTCTCCAAATTATTATTTGAGATTTTCTTCTTCATAATTTTCACCATTTTAGCAATTTCTTCCAACAATTATTTTCATGATTATCAAGTGGTTGTAGCTCAATGAATAGAGCATCGGTTTCCTAAACAAAAAGTCGGGTTCAATTGTTGTATATTTTGTTCACCTATATTTAACCGTATTCAACATTTGGAAAGAAATGAACCAATTTCAACAATGTAAGCATGACTTACCTTATTTTATTTCAATAATTGTTAAGCGCTTGTAGCTCAGTGGATAGAGCGTCTGTTTCCTAAGCAGAAAGTCGTAGGTTCGACCCCTACCTGGCGCGTTTGTTATATATTTTGTTCACATCCAAAAAACGACCCGTTTTATTTGAAATGGGTTGGGGCCTAATAAACTGATGCTGCAAAATTGGAAATTGTTGAGAGGGGAGAGAAGAAAGTTATGCTACAAACGGATCTGCCCCGTCAGGTGTAGGTGTATACAAGGCAGTAGTAGTACACAGGATCTGCCCCGTCAGGTGTAGGTGTATACAAGGCAGTAGTAGTACACAGGATCTGCCCCGTCAGGTGTAGGTGTATACAAGGCAGTAGTAGTACACAAGTAAAATGCGGCATGTTGGACTCCTTGCATGACTCTCGTAGTGTTTCCCCAAGTCAATGCAATGATGGATTTGAGGGATTCAAAGCGTTAAGCCCGTTTATTCTACTCGTTGTATATCATCCTTGAACCAAAGTGATTCCTCTCCGCATACGAATACATACTGGTTGTATACCATCCCTCAACCAAAGTGATTTCGCAAACGCATACACAGAAACTCCCTTGTGCGAAAGATCTCAACCATTCGACGCAACGTTTGGACCCGGAGTGACGCATCCCAAACTTAACGACGGTTTCTCCTACCTATCTCCGACAGATTCCACAAAGTTGGTAAACGTCTGTCCTCTCTCATTTCTTGTTGGCATCTGGTTTCTGAATGGAAAAGTAGTAGGTTGGTGTTAGTTTGGTTATGGGGGATTTGGGTATAAAAATATAGGGTTAGGTGTATACAAGGCAGTAGTAGTACACAAGTAAAATGCGGCATGTTGGACTCCTTGCATGACTCTCGTAGTGTTTCCCCAAGTCAATGCAATGATGGATTTGAGGGATTCAAAGCGTTAAGCCCGTTTATTCTACTCGTTGTATATCATCCTTGAACCAAAGTGATTCCTCTCCGCATACGAATACATACTGGTTGTATACCATCCCTCAACCAAAGTGATTTCGCAAACGCATACACAGAAACTCCCTTGTGCGAAAGATCTCAACCATTCGACGCAACGTTTGGACCCGGAGTGACGCATCCCAAACTTAACGACGGTTTCTCCTACCTATCTCCGACAGATTCCACAAAGTTGGTAAACGTCTGTCCTCTCTCATTTCTTGTTGGCATCTGGTTTCTGAATGGAAAAGTAGTAGGTTGGTGTTAGTTTGGTTATGGGGGATTTGGGTATAAAAATATAGGGTTTAAGATTTCAGGAATTTGAATAATCTAATTTCGAATCCACTGAAAAGATTTAAGGTTTAAGGTTTAATATTTCGAAAATTCCAATATACGAATTTCGAATTGCATGAAATAGTTTACGGTAGTTAGAGAGATGGATATGATTTATCCAGAAAGATTTGGAAACAAAGTGGTGTAACCTTTTTTTTTTGGATTCGGTTGAGTCTCCAAGATTTAAAAAATGCACAGGGAAGATGAAATATTTTTTTTTGGAATTTAGTTGAACAAGATTTAAAAAATGCATGGAGGGAAAGATGAAATGTTCATAGACATATTTGTTTTTTGGATTTGGTTAAACAAGAGATTTAAAAAATGCAGATTATAGGGAAAGATGAATTGTTGTTCACACATGTCTACTGATTGAACCTAAATAGTAGGGTGGAGAGAGGAATGATTTGTTTTGCTATTTTTAAGATTTACACATCTGAAATACACGCCTCTATTGAAATACCACGGATGTACTAGAAATTCTCCCCATTAGTCATAGCCAATGTGGTGGAGTATGTCCCTCTATATATCAATAGAGGCGTGTATGGATGCACCATTACAAAGATATATCCGCAGGTATACATCATCGGTCACACATTACAGAAATTGGAAGTCCCAACTTCAATTAACGGAAACCAAACACCTCACTCAACAATATTTTGGTCTCCACTCATTTTATTTTAAAATTCTGAATTATAAATTAAGAAAGAGGTAATAAGTAGTAGGGTTATAATGGGGAAAAAAATTAACAACCCTCCCCTACACATAGGGTGCAAGACATTCCGGACAGTTTCAATTTCTACCATTTAAAACTAGACATTCTTCTTAATTTACCATAAAGTAACTGCACTAATTTCAATATACTATTCACATTTACAAACTATTATAATTCACCGACTACTATAATTCACTCAACGTCCAAAACCGCTAATAAAAGGATTTATAATTTTTCTCCCATTTACTCAAGATTTTCTAGCTCCACCACCTTTCCACCGACACTTTGAATTTTTTTTTTTTTTTTTTTTTTTTTTTTTTTTTTATAGTTAGTTTTCTCTCTCAATGACTCTAATCTTGAAAGCTCCTCAAGATATACATAGAGTATTCTTTTATTTCTTTTTAAATATATATAGAGCATTCAAGTGGCATGTGATGCGTAGATATCAAATTTATATTTTCATTTGTAAGTTTGAGAGGTAATAATTCTACTTTTATTACTTAAATAATAGTTTTTGTCGAGCAACTATCAAGTGATGCGAATCTATATTAAAGAATGTGGGAATATTTGGCCAAATGCCCTTGAATTAAGGTCTATTCGAGAGATTGACGCATGTTTTTAAAAATGAGATAAAATGAGTTTTTGCTGACATCACTCTCGCTGAAATTTTTCTCGCTCTCGCTCTCGTTCTTTTGCGGGCTCCATTTTATAACTAAAAATTTCATGTTTTCGTGAACATGAACGAGAGCGAGAGAAATCCCAACGAGAATGATGTCAGCAAAAGATCATTTTGATTAATTTTTAAAATCGCGTGTCAATCTCTCGGATGAGTCTTAATTTAAGGTCATCTCGCCAAATATCCCAAGAATGTGTGTATAAGTTGAGTTTTGATTTTTTTCCCTTTCATTACTGTTCTTCATTATTCTTTTATTGTTAATACATTATTATATTTTTGTATTTTTTTTTTTTTTTTTTTGTATATAATTAGTATTATTGTGTTTTAGTCATTTAAAATACATTTGTGCATGCTTTCATTTAAATATATGTAACTCAATGTCTTCTATATTAAAATTATTATTTTTTTAAAAAAGTTACATAATATGAGGTTAATATTAGATAAAAATATTCAACTCAAAATAAAATATTCAATATTCTTATTAAACATTGAGTTCATTAGAGAGTTTATTAGCCAACAAGAGCATAGCTCAACGGCATGATGTATCGTCTAGTGACTACGAGGTTCTAGGTTCAATCTCCCACCCCAACATGTTGTCAAAAAAAAAAAAAAAATTAGAGAGTTCATTAGAATTTCTATCCAACCACAATAAAATTAATATTTTCTTGTTTTTATGTAAAGTTAAAAAGTTGTTATTAACTCTAAAATATAACTATGATTTTTAAAAAAAAAAATCTGATTTTTAAATTATTACTATATATTTTTTATAATATAAAAAATATTAAGAAAGTTGGGTTTGAGCGAAGAAAAACTAAATGTACTAATAAAGTTGATAAATTGCCTAAGAATGTAAAACGATTAAAAATATATATTTTAAGAAAGAAGATAAAATATATTAAAAGAAAGGACAATTTTTTTTTTTTTTTTTAATTTAACTTTCAAACTAAGAGTCGACCCAAAATGTAAATTTTATTGAAAGTATAATGACCAAAATTAGACATTTGAAAGTACAACGACTAAAATGGAATGAAATCCAAAGTACCAGAACTAAAATGATATTCTAACCTTCAAAATTTTAAAAAATTCAAAATTAAAAAACTACACGTGCATAATTATATATATTATTTGTTCTCATTGTGTGTCAACATCTAGAACGAAATGAACTAATTTCAACAAAGTTAGCATGAGTTTTTCTATTTCATTTCAAATCATTGTCAAGCGCCTAAAAGCTTAGTGATAGAGCGTTTGTTTCCTAAACAGAAAGTTATAGATTCGAACTCTTATCTAGTAAGTCGGTTCGTCAACCATTTTGTTCTATTTTTTTTTTTTTTTTTTTTTTTTTTTTTTCAGATAATTTTTAGTTTATTGATCAATGTCTTACATTCCCAAATGGCTTGGAAACTTCTCTCTTCCCTTCATCTTACACCAAAGGGCATCCTCGTGGAATCTCCATTACCCTTCTTTGAATATTGTCTTTTATTGGTAAATAATTAGAATTAAACTTTTCAAACTTGAATCACATACTTCAAACCTACCTAAACTTTACCAGTTTTTTTCTTTTTTTAAAAAAAAAAATAATAAAAATAATAATTTAACCCTTTTTTTTTCATCAATTGAATAAAATGCAAATAAGAATCTAGAAATATAAAACTTAGACCACGTTTGGGATTGCTTTTAAGACCGTTATAAAACAGATTACAAACACGTTCATTCACAAAATTTATTCTCACTAGTTCTTTATTTAAAATAATTAATATCATGATATATAGTTTTTTAAAAGTACGATTATTTATTTTAATACTCAACGAATAATTTAGAGCAAACAACCAACAAGAGTATAGCTCAGCGGCATGATATATTGTCTAGTGACCATGATGTCTTAGGTTCAATCCCCCACCCCAACATGTTGTCAAAAAAACAAAAAATTTAGAGCAAACAAAAAATAAATTTAAATTGAAATAATATAACATCTTAAATAACTATTAAAAATGATAAATTATCAACAAGAAAAAATGTATTGCGAATTTTGATTGTATATTTTTTTTAAAAGTATTTAATTAATGTGAGAATTGAATCTGTAATCTCTTAGTGGATGACACAATTTTATGTCGAGCTATAATCACATAATATATATATTTTAGTAATTATATAACTAAATGAAAAGCACAACAATTTAGTATTAATTTATCAAATTGTGGACCATCTTTTCAAATTCAAAGAATATTGATTTTTCTAAGATACTGGCCCAGACAATTATTTTAAAAGCTACACAAATATCAAACTAAGTCATAATTTGAATAATTCATGTCATATTATTGTATATAACTAATCGATTTTAAAATTAACAAATTGTCAATATGTTTGAGTGGTTAAGGAGACAGACTCGAAATCTGTTGGGCTTTGCCTGCGTAGGTTCAAATCCTCCTGTTAACGAAGAAAAATCAAAACTTTCAAAATTTCAATGAAAAAAAAAAAATCATATTTGTTCACAAAAAGTAATGGGCAATTTCATCGACAACTTGAACTACACTTTAAAAACTCATTGAATTAGATATATTCTAATACAGACACTAATCAACCAACGATTCTTAGAAACAAGCAAGAACATGTACAATAAATATGTAAAACCTATGTTCAAGAGTGAAAAAAAAAGTGAATAAAATGATGTAGTTAATGTGGTGTCGGAAAATGATACTTCTCCCAACAATTCTTAAAAACAAGCAAGAACATTTACAATAAATATGTAAAACCTATGTTCAAAGAGTGAAAAAAAAAGTGAATAAAATGATGTAGTTAATGTGGTGTCGGAAAATGATACTTCTCCCAACGATAAATTTGACAACGAGATTATAAAAAAACTACAACATTGTGAGTCTCACTAAATATTTTTTTTCTTATTAATACACAACCTAATCACACATTGTTTATATATGGATAGAAATAAGTAAAATATTTATCTACTCTTACAAGTTCAGAACAACCAATCTACTTAATCCTAATTTGAATACATGAAACGCTTAAAGCACGGTCAAAGCGAGTATGACTCAGCTAGCATATGTATGTGTTAAGGATTCCAACTTAAAACACAAAACTTGATTTATGGTTTGAGCATAATTATTTCGATTTGGTTCATGGTTTTAAAATCTTATTTTATTCTTTATGGGTATGGGCTTAGTTTCAATCTAGCTCTATAATTTTCAAAGTTTTATTTCGATCTAGGCTTGGTTAAATCCCACAAATTATTATTAAATTGTTTTCTACCTACTTAAAAAAATAATATCTTTCTTTTTTTCAATTAAATTTAAAATTATTTGGAAAACTACCCTTGGAGAGTTTTCTTCTCAAAATGAACGACATAAATTGATGTGATAGTACAAATTAAAAATAGTACGTAACATGAATTATTTACAATTATTAAAAACAAATAAAAGCGCTTGTAGCTCAGTGGATAGAGCGTCTGTTTCCTAAGCAGAAAGTCGTAGGTTCGACCCCTACCTGGCGCGTTAAATATATATTTTGTTCACATCCAAAAAACGACACGTTTTATTTGAAATGGGTTGGGGCCTAATAAAGAGAGTCAGATCCTGACATTAATGTTTGGGGGGCCAAAAATTTATATTATAAAATATATATATATATATTATATATATATATATCACAAAAAATTCGAGATTTGAATTCACGGTCTCACATTATGTTGATCTTAAAAAAAAATGTGTTATTGGTGATAAGAATTAGTACCATCATATAATTCAATTTTGTTTCTAATGAATCCCTGAATTTTTTAAAATGTCGGATTAGATAAGAATCTATTACACTTAAACTTGAAAATTCGATGACCTATTAGATACAAAGTTGAAAGTTGAAAAATATATTGAACACTTTTTAAAGTTCGTGGATCTATTAAACACAAAATTAATTCACGGTCTCACATTATGTTGATCTTAAAAAAAATGTGTTATTGGTGATAAGAATTAGTACCATCATATAATTCAATTTTGTTTCTAATGAATCCCTGAATTTTTTAAAATGTCGAATTAGATAAGAATCTATTACACTTAAACTTGAAAATTCGATGACCTATTAGATACAAAGTTGAAAGTTGAAAAAATATATTGAACACTTTTTAAAGTTCGTGGATCTATTAAACACAAAATTAAAAGTTCAAAAACTTATTAGACACTTTGAAAAAAAATTATTCAAGAAAGAATACAAATAAACTAAATTACTTTTGGAAAAACTAACAAATAAACTAATAGTAAGAATTAAGTTTAAGATGTGTTCAAAGTATTTAAATAAATTTGAACATTTGAAATTATAATGACTTAAATAATTCAATTTTCAAGGACTAAAACGACATTTCAACATTTTTTTAATATAAATATATATATAAAAAAATGAACTTAAAAAAAATTATTTCTTATAGAATTAATATTTAAAACTAAATATGGGGTGGTTTTATCATTTATATTGAAAATAAAAAAATATATTTAAGAAATTAGTTATGTATGTAGTCGAGAAAAAATAAAATAAAAATATGCATCAAGAACACAAAAATGCATAACATACAAATTTGTCACTCCAATAAACTGTCTTTTTTTTTTTTTTTTTGAGGCATTATTTTACATATATATTAAAAAAAATTCAAACATTTGGGGGGCCATGCCCCCAGTCCCCAAAGAGATTCGCCCCGCTAATAAAATATGAAAAAAAAGGCGAATTCCTCATTCTAGGGGTATTATACAAACAACCCGAACCAAACCATATATGGTTATATTTTTTTAGGGTTTCAAATTCAATTACGGGTTTGGGTCACCGAGTTGTCGGTTGGCGGCATGAAGTCTACGTCGGAATTGAATTTGAATGGACAGTTGATGCGGTCATTTATTCATTTTTTTTTTCTTTCTTACTTCTCCTTCTTCCTCCCTCCCTGGTCACCATCGGGGCACCATTGTCGTTCGACATCATTGTCTTCGCTGGAAGTCTTTGTTGTTTCCATCGTCAAAGCTCTCATTGTCGTCAATTTTATGTTAGAAAAAAATCTCTTACTTATACCGCATAAATAAACAGAAAATAATTAAAAAAAAAATTAAAATAAAAAAATACAGGAAATTTCAAAACCGTAGAAAAAACATAGTCTATCACAAAACAAACTTCATTGTGTAAAAAATTATTACAATCATACATAATTTCTCTCCTCGACCCCAATTACAAATAAAACACTCTCTCAAACCTTTAAATCACTCACTCAAAGTAGTTGTAATTCGGACTTGGTTTCAAAAAAAAGTTTAACTGACCAGTGAAATAATGAAAAAGAAAAAGAAAAACATAGATACGGTACAAGAAAATAACACAAATTAATTTCAAAACCGCATCAGTACAATTTGTTCCACTTCCAACTTAAAAAGGAAAATTGCTTCATTAATTTGATGAATATATTTAACAAATATATATACTTATAGACATACATACTTTTCAAGCAGAGTTAGTATTATTTTTATTATTTTTCGACAAAAATGATCGATACGCATAGAACACAACTGCTAACCTTAACTAACAATATCTGCAATAAAACTACGTTGTGCATTTTGTATATATTACGTTTGTAAAATTTATGGAGATTTAGGTTAAAGTAATTATCTAATGTTGTTTCTTTTGTTTTGCAGAAGATTTTGATCCCAAGCTCCGGCTGCCGTCCCTCACCGGACTCTTCACTCCACACAGCTGGTGGTGGTTCTTCGTCCGCCATGGAATCAGCACATCCAGTCCACAACCCTTCGGAGGAGAAAATGGCCGTCTCACCGTCCTCTGCGGTGAGAAGGCGTGGCGGTTCAAGGTTGAGGAAGCGGCCAATGCTGTTGCGTCCGGTAGAAACCGCTCCATCATGAAATTTGATGAGCGATTATAACTACTATTGCTTCTTTCTTCTTCCTCTTCATCTTCTTCGTATAATTTTAGTTGCTTTAGCTTCAACTCATCTGAAAATTTATGGGCTTTTTCGGCTTTCTCGACTATGTCGATTGCCTCCGATAACGAGAAGACATCATCAGCATCAGACAAGACATAGCCACTACCACTGGAGTTGTCGTCATTGTCATTGTCATCATCGCCATCTACATTGTCGTCACAACCATGATCGTTGTGGTGAAGATGTCTAGAGTTTCTTCCGCCTGTAAATTTAGGAGAAAGAAAATTGAGATAACAGACAAAAGCAGTTGAGAGTTCATTGGATACATTGCTTATTATCAATGAGAAATTATTCGATAAGGTCGCCACAATGTGTCAGAAGTTTTGCATTGTTGGATGTACGAGAGAGAAACTGCAAAAATACTTTAAATTTGTATCTAGTTGTTATTAGGGGCATGCATGCATACTTTCGATTTCACATCCAACCGTTATGAGGAGATAACCACGTTGTGCGGCTCATTAAATAAATTTTTTTCTTATTTAATACACAACCTAATAACACATTATTTACGCACATTACTCTTACTTAATCCCATATTCAATATGAAATGCTTAAGGCACAAAACCTGCTTTATATGGTTTGAGCATAATTTTGATTTTGGTTCCTATGATTTTAAAGTTTTCAATTTAGTCTTTAATAGTTTGAACTTAGTTTCACTTTTGACTCTATAGATTTCAATGTTTTTATCCTACGAGTTGTTAAATCTCACCTGTAATTTTTAAATTGTCATGTACCCACTTAAAAAATCAATGTAATCTTAATTCAACAAACATAGTTAGCCCAAATAGATAACATTAGTTCATTAGTTCATTGTCACATAAAAAAAATATTAATATGGTAAATGATACAAACGATTTGTGAAGTTTGACTAAATCATAATATATAGGGACCAAAATTGAAACTTTTAAACTATACCAAACCAAGTTGAAACTAAGATCAAATTTGTAATCATATGGACTAAATCAAAACTTTTAAAATTAAACGGACAAAATTGAAACTATGTCTAAGCAATAGGAATTAAATTTATAATTTAACCATGTGAAATTAAGCTAATTCAAATAACATGATCCAATATTTAATAGCACGATCCACCAACAAAGTTCATCAAACCCGTACTTGTTTGAATGGGTGGCCGCCACCATCCAGGTGGAAGTGTAGGACGAGGGGTGGCAGCAGAGTCATCATCGCCATCGTCACATCTCTCAACATATTCCTTAGGCTTGCCCGGAGCTTGCTCCCAACAGAATGGAACTCTATCGTAGGTCAACGACAATCTCCGACCAGAGCCCGAGATACTCGGGCAATCGACATTGGCGGCGGGGCGGCGCGTGGTTAAAAGGGGGGCATTGAAGTTGAGTTTTCGAGCAATGTGGTGGCCATAGCTTTGGTGTTCATCATCTTGGTGTTGTTCCATGAGATGGATTTTAGGAACTTGTAAAGAAAGAGGGTATTGAAAGTGAAAATTTGGTTGGTTTGGAGATAAGATTAAAAGGGTGAAGTTGGTTGGAAAATGAGGACTGAAACAGCTAGAGAATTATGGAGATCTCGTGTAGTTCATTAAAGCCAAAAATTAACTTTTTCATTTAATTTTGTGGTAGATATTTGTCACAAGAGACATTACAACAAAACCAATCTCTCTCTAACAGGTGTCGAATTCCCAGAAGATTCTCTGCTTCAATGGAATTTACTGATATTTTTAGATTTACACGTGTCGAGCAAAGAAATAAAGAAAAAGGAGAGAGAGAATGGAAATTAATCAAAAGAAAATTTTGTGGAATGAATTTTTTTTTTTTTTTTTATAAAAAAAGTTATGTTTAGTTTTTTGGAATAAGAATTATTGTCATTGTGATGATTTAGAAATCAAATTTAAATTCATGTTAGATAAAAAAAAAAAGAAGGTGAAATATAGCTCAATTAGTCATTACATTCCTAACGATTTAGCTCTCCAACCCATGAAAAAATAAAGAGAAAAAAAAAAACGAAAAAATGTTAGAAATAACATTGCTTTGATAAATTAAAATTGATGGCTACATGTTATAAATAGAAAATATTTTTGGTTTTTCTTAAAATATAAATTTAGTAAAAAAAGACCGTTGAAATTGATTATTATGAGTGTATAATTTTTTTTTAAATAGACATTTAAATCGCATTTACTTCACTCTAAACGTAATCAAAATTTCGACCGTGTGTCTCACACTCTTTTTTCGGGAAGTTGTTTATCGAAAACCACAAAATGAAAGTGTGGATCCCATGCCGTAATCCGCAATCAGATTACACTACTAGATTACATCCAAAAGAGTTCTCAATGAGATTCGCACCTTACGTGAGACTCAATTTTCATTTTTTTTTACATCTTTTCCCATGTTTTGCTCTTTCTCTCTCTTCCTCGAAATTTTCAACTTCATTCTCTTCATGTTTTTTTACTTTCCTTCTTGAAATGATTTTGTGTTGAAATGATTTTTAACTTCATCTTCTTATTATTTTTCTCTCCTTCTTGAAATGAGCTTCTCTTTAAATAATCTTCAACTTCATATTCTTCCTTTTTTTTTTATTCTCTCATTCTTTGAAATGAATTTGTCTTGAAATAATCTTCAACTTCATATTCTTCATTTTTTTCTCTCATTCTTGAAATGTGTTAGTCTTGAAATAATCTTCAATTTCATCTTGTTCTGGAGATTTTGAAATGAGTTCGTCTTGAAATAATATTCAGAGTTATAAAAATCTTGCAGAAACCAGATTTGTACAATAGTCTAGGTATGCTTAGAAAATCAGAGAATGAAGAAGAAAAAAGTGTGAAGAAAAACACAGATCCTCAAATAACCTTTAATCATAGACGAAGAGTCTGCTAAATCACTAGAATCAGACAAGGAGTATGCAGTAAACTTACCAAATTTAACATGTAAGTAAACACATCCAATAAAAATTAGATTACGTTTGAATCTGTCATTAAGTAAACAACATCAAAAGAAAGTCGAGCACGATTGAAGTCTTTTTTATTACGATTGATTTTTATTATGATTACAAACTTACCAGCCAAATTACATTACGACGAAGTAAACATGACTTTAGTTTTTATGTTTTTGTAACAATTTAGATACACATCTTATAAAAGAGTCATAAGTACTTTGAGGGATGCTCGTCAAGAAAGCGACTAAATAAGTACTTTATGAAGTGATTTTGGTTTAACACTGCATCTTTGATCTATTATAATATAATATACACTGGTTTTCTCCAATTACTCTCTACACACTTGCCACGAGAGTTTATAAACTTTTAAGGCTTAACACAAACCCTAATTTCTAAAACAAATGTTACAGATGCAAGTTCTTCCTTCATGAATCTCTTGTAGAAGAAGTATTGTAGTCTTTAGTTTAACTTCTTTTAGAGCTCTTAAAAATAAAATATATTTCAATAAACAGTTTATAAGAAAGATTCAAAAAAGTTAATGGAAATGTTTTCTAAAATAAACTAACAATCTAACTTAACTTATTTGTAAACTTCAACATAGCTCAATCGACTAAGACATTATGATTCCGACAAAAAGCTAGATTTGAATCCTCTAACTCTACATATTATTCAACTAAAGGGCAAAGAGATAGATGACTCTTTTTTATTCTCAAAATCGATAGATGTCTCTATTTTTTAAAAAATTATTTATGTCCCTTTTTAGTTTAATCTCTCTCTCCCCTATTTTTTTTTTTTTTTTATTTACCTTAACTAATCAATCTCTTCTCTCATTTCTAGTAAATAAAAAATAAAAAATAAAAAATAAAACTCTCTCTCCATTAAAACTACAGGATACTTGCAAATTGCAACTAGAGTGTATTTGCAATTTTCATGGAATTACTACTTTCAATTATAATAAAAATAAAAAATAAAACATAAATAATGACAAAACAATTAGAGAAAAATATGACGTGAACAGTGTATATAACATAACATGTAGAAAAAATTATAAGTTTGAAAATTGAAATTACATTGTACTTGCAATTGTGCAGTACATACAAATTGCAAATTGCAATTATAGTGTATTTACAAAGCACTAGAAGGTACTTACAAAATCTATAAAAGTGTAAACTAAAAACATACAACAATCTAATAACCAAAAATAAAAAATAAAAAATACACTTGTAATTACAAGGTACAAAATTACATACTTGCAAAATCAAAATTACAAATTACCAAGTACTTAGTTGTAAACTAAAAACCTAAAAATATAATAACCTACAAAAATGTCAATTATAGGGTACACAATTACAGGAATCTGGCAAACAATTATAATTGCGATTACATACCTTTCATTCGAGATGAACGCCTGATTTGTCGAACAAAACTTCTAGTCTCACGTCTCTGTACCAAACTCTCGGACACACAAAAGAATCTCGGAGAAAAAACCTCAGGTCTCATGCCTACAACTAGAAAATCGAATCACGCCTACTTAGTTTTTTTTTTATCTCAAAAAAGAAAATTCAAAGCCCACTCACTCCCTGACGTAGTCAGACTCAGGCAAGAAGACCCACGCAAGTTTTTGGCTCTTTGAAAGAAAACTCATGCATCAAACCACTTCACGTAAAAAGATTCACGCTTATTCCGCTGCCGAAAAATTGCAATTCACGCAACCAAATTCTTGACAAAATGGGTTCTTCAAAAATCTCAAATCAAAACCATTGAAAACTACATACCATTGAAAACTCTTAGCTTCCTCATTTTTCTCTGAAAAGTGGAATGTGAGAGTGAGGAAGGAGCAGATCCGTACACGCCGACGGTAGATGGATTGGGGAGGTTCGGTGACAGATGGATTACAAGGTAGATAGAGGGGGAAGATGGGTTTGAGGCTTATCAAGAAGAAGATCTGGTAGATTTGAATTTTATTGACGTTTTGGGAGGAGAGATAATTTGAATTTCATTTCGGAGATGTCACGAGAGAATATTTAGAGAGGGAGAAGATCATTTAAAATAAATAAATGATAAAAGGAATTGAGAGGGTTATAAGAAGAGTGAAAAAAGAAGGAGAGAGAAAATGAAAGAACAAAACGACACAAAATCTAATTTAAAAAAAGAGGACATCGGTTAAAACGGAGTCCCATAACTGTGATTTCCTTTCAATTAAAAAAAGCTCAACATATATTCATGACTACGGCCCAGTCAGGTCCAAGATCAGCCCAATTTAGAACCTGGGTGGTTCCAAACCCTATGAAAGTAATGTTTGGGCTGAGTTGATGAATTTTGTTTAAAGGCCCATTTCCATAAGCAGCACAATTTTTTCTTTTTTCTTTTTTCTTTTGCGGACAGCGGTAGAAAACTTGGCGATTTTATATAATAAAGTTAGGGTGGGTTAGGCTTAGGGATGATTTTTGGATATTTGAAAGGTAATTTTAATTCCTTCAAAACATTTTTCATAAATTAATACGCAGTTGGATATTCAAAAGTATTTTAAAAAAAAATAAGAAAAAGAATCCAAAACACTTTTAAGAAAACAATAAAATGCTTTAAGTGCTTATCTGATCTTAGAAAAAGAGGTGTTCCATTTAAAAACACTTTAAAAAATGTCACCCTAAACCCACAAGAGTTTGAATACTATTTATTCCAATTGAGGTATCTTATTAATTAGTCTTACATTCACATTTTTTTTAATACAACAAATACGAGATGAGAGATGAAACTTTCGATTTCAAAAGAATGAGTAAATATTAAGTACTTGATAGACATCTAAAAATATTACCTCATTTTGATTTGAGCCATGCTTATAAGGCCTTTTAGTTTATTTAAGTTGGATAATAAGAAGGATGTCTAATTTTAATTAGGGGTAATGGAAGATGTCTAAAGTTAAAAATGGTTTACACTCTATGTGTAGAGTAATTTTAGGGAGAGATTTGTTTTATTTCGTTTGTCAGCCCTAGTAGTTTTCTCTATTTTCAAAATCTCTATTAATTAATTTTGAAATTAAATAATTTAGTACCAAATTTTGTTTGAATGATGTGGGTGTTTTCCAGCAACTTCTTTATTTTTGCGGTTAAGTTATTTTGCCTATGGTAAGGGTATATATATGGACACCCCCTAAGTACTTCCTCCAACCCATGTAATCCCGATTTAATACTTCTTAAAAATAGACAACAACCAACACTCTGCCCACCCTACAAACGAGGGTCGATCAGTCAACTTCTGATCATAAACCAACAACAACCCCTACATTTATGCATTGTCTAACAATTTTCCAAATTTTATCCCTGAATCTTCAAGAAACCTTCCGCCTCCCTACTACGAAGTTGTATCGGAATCTTCAAAAAATAGGTTAACCTCGACTATGCATTATTTTATTTTGTTATGTGGTTGGGGCCCTGTATACCTCCACCTATTCCTAAGGTTGTGGTCGCCCTACACACCTTTGGTAGGGTATAACCATGGACACACCCCAACGCTTTACTCTAACTTGTGTAAGTCCGATGATTTACTTTCTAAAAATAGGCCACAACAAACTCTCTGTCCACCCTATAAACCCTATATTTATATACCTAAAATAAATGGGTAAACTGAATCCCTCAAAAAATGGGTTAACACTGTGTTTCAAAATCTTCTACCCTAAACCATATTCAACTTAGGTAACTACCCTAAATCTTTTCAACCGATTCAAAATTACATTATTCAAATTCTCGAAATCTTAAACCCTAGGTTTATATACCTAAATCCTCCATAACCAAACTAACCCATCTCCTAGTTATTCGTTTAGAAACCAGACGCCAACAAAAAATGGGAGAGAGAACAGACGCTTACCAAGTTTGTGAAATCTGCCGGAGGTAGGTAGGGTGTGGACCGACGTTGAGTTTGGGATGCGTCACTCCGACGAACACTTTGATGGATGAAGCTCTGAACGTTGCGTCAAATGGCGGGGGTTGTTGCGCGAGGGGATGGCAGTGGTATGCTTTTGCGGAGACGAATCGGTTTGGCACAGAGACGGTATACAACCAGTCGAATAATGGGTGGAGTGTTGTAGGTGGTTAATGCTTTGAATCTCTCAAATCCATCATTGCGATGACTTGGGAAAATGATCACGTAGTCATGCAAGGAGTCCAACATGCAACATTAACTCATGCCATCACATCCATCGACCTGTGCTTTTTCTTTTATTACGTTGTGTATCGCCTTGGTATACAACTGACGGGGCAAATTTTTTTGTGGCAACATTATTTCCTCAGGTATACACGAACGTTTAATTCAGTTTTGGTACCTAAGGTGTATAACCATGTAACTGTAACTGGTTAAGTGCCAATTATTTTTTCGTTTTTTAACGTCTAGGTTATCTTCTCATCCATAACTTTTTTCTCTCTCCTCCCAACCATTATCAATTTTTCAGCATCTTTTTATTTAATTTATAAATTTTATAAAATTGTAGAAGGATATGTTTGTCCACCGGTCACTGTGTAGATTGACTTAGTAAATATAGGCTTTAGACATTATTAAAAAAAAATGTGTTAGACATTTTTTTTTTGACCCCCTAAATTTTAGACATTCTTGTTGTTACCCCTTCTAGAGGGAATGCATTACCTAGAAATTAATTTCCTACGAATTTTCTTGACAACCAAATATTGTAGGGTTATTCGGTGGTTCATGAACATAAATAAAAAAAAATAAAAATAAGTAAATAAATAAATAAAATAGGTATGATTTGTGGGAATCTTCCCAACCCAAGGTTTGCCATCATATACACGTGTTCAAATAGTCCATGGACTTAAGATTATGACTTTTTGAACAAGCTTTTTGTTAATTTGACTGCCACTCAATCTAATTTTATTTTTCTTTGATTATATCATATTATATACACGTGTTCCCATTGGAGTCGATGATTCAACAAATTTGTGGGTAGAAATCTCTTTGCATGAGACTATATTGTTGACTAAGTCAGTCTCTTATTTATTTTAAGATGTGTAGGGAAACTTTATAAATTAATTAGATTTTGCTGGTAAACAATAGTTAGTGGATCATTGACTAATAATTTTTTTTTTTTTTTTTTTTTTTTTTTTTGACAATATGTAGAGTTCGAACCTAGAATCTTTTAGTCATGCAAGTCTACAATTGAAAATTAAGTTAAACTTTAGGGTACGTATAAAGTGATGATCAACATGTTTATTATCCTTATATATCGTAGTTATCATAAATTTGGAGGATTGAACTTAGGACTTCATGGTCACTAGGCGATAACATCATGCCGTTGAACTATGTTGACGAGTTGTCAATTTTTTTTTTTTTTTTTTTATCTTAGTATAATAAATATTAAGGTAGGAAATAAAACTTCTCATAAAAAAGAACGTATATATCAATTATCATCGAGTTATTGTTATATTCCTCCACCTATAAATCTTCATCATCAACTAAAACATTCAAAATTAAATCAACAAAAAGAAATGACATGCGAATTATGAAGTCTTTCTCTAGTTATTATTGGTTGTAGGTACTTGTCAATTTTAATTTTAAATTTCTAATAGGGAAAATAAAAAATATTATCATGGAATATATGTAAATATTATAATATCTTAGTAGTTGGAATAATACCACTAGGGCTAGTAGGCTAATTAATTGAAGTGTGTGAAATGTACCTTTGGTATTGAAAAGTGATTGACGATGGAATATATATATAATATATAACATAATCATGCAGTTTATTTTTTTAAATTATGAATATTTTAAAATTAAGAGATTCTTTCATTAATTTCATAAAATTCATTGTTTTAAAAGATAAAATAAATACTGTTAGGTAAAATTGGACCTAATAAAATAGGGTTAACCAGAGGAATGACAAAATTAAAATACCATTTTGAAAGATGGGTAAAATATTTTTTTATTAAAAAAATGGTCAAATAAAATTTCTGTATTTTTTTAATATGGATAAGTTACTAATATACCTCTAATTGAAAACCTAGTTTGAAATCATAAATTGTGGAGTAGTAAAGAAAAAATCTTAAATGGAAATCACCCCCAAAATCTAATTAATCAAGAGATCATTTGAATTCAGAGATGCAAAAATACATAATTTTTAAATTTTCAATCGGTAGATTACGACCATCAAACGACTAGCCCTATCATCTTTTTAAGTCCAAATTTTACACGAACCTTCCACTTAAATCCACTATCGAACCCGATAACAAAAAAAAAAAAAAAAATCTCTTACCGGAGTTTGAGTTGTTACAAATAAAAATTTCACCCCAGCAACCAACGTAAGGTATGCAAATAAACTCTAGAACCTGGGTAAGGCGACCGTACAAAAAGCACCTCACTTCATTTGCAAAACTCAACGTAAGAGTGGAGACAACTACTATGGGTGGAAATAACCAGACTTGATGGACTAAACGTCAAGGAGAGACCTACTCAGTTGATGGGTCGACCCCTTGGCGCAAGAATAAAAAGGACTAGTCGAGCTCCTCGACCCGGCTCAGCTCCACAAGAAGGAGTCGAGCTCCACGACATGAAGGTTAACCCCCTTTCGTGGGGTCGACTCGTCTGAAAGAGAGAAGACACTAACTCCTCTCTGAGGTCGGCTCGTCGACGGTTGAAGAAAAACGTCTCCCTAAGGGCCGTTACACAATCTTTGTAATGACTGGGAGTTATGAGAGTCATAAAGACTCCAACTAATGACCATTTAATAGCCCCAACGGTCATATATGGATTCCTATATAAGGATAAGGTCCATAACAATTTTGGTAAGTAATTTGATTTTATACATCTCTCAACTTTCCATATTCATCTCCAAGTTTTCTCTTTCTTTCTCATTCTAAGACTAACTACCAAACCGAGCATAGCTCAATTGACATAAGGTTGTGCCCGTGATTAAGAGATCATGGGTTCAATCCTCGCATTAATTAAAATACCGTTGCAAAAAAAAAAAAAAAGACTAGCTTGAGCGTCAGAATCAATGCAAGATCGTTAAAACTCTCGAAAGGTTCCAAAATGATTCACACTATTTTCACTACTATCAAAATACTTACAATTCAAATTAGCTTTTTCGAGGTATCACAACAATGACGTATCTAAAACGCTTACTTCACAATTCATGGGCCCGTTTAGCTCAGTTAGTAGAGCGCAAGGCTCTTAACCTTGTGGTCGTGGGTTCAAGCCCCACGGTGGGCGACTTTTTTTTGTGAGAAATCTATTTTTGTGAGAAATCTATGAACTTAATTACTGTTGAAATGCTTTGAATCTGTTTAACCCGCTACGAATAGCTCGATAGGAGGGTCTCGCTGACCGGTCCACAAGTCGGGGTCCAGAGGCAGAGTGTTGGGACAACGCCTATGAAGAACTACGAATAGCTCGATAGGAGGGTTCTCGCAGACCGATCCACAAGTTGGGGTCCAGAGGCAAAGTGTTGGGATAACGCCTATGAAGAACTACGAATAGCTCGATAGGAGGGTCTGGTTGACCGGTCCAGAGGCAAAGTGTTGGGACAACGCCTATGAAGAAAAATCTGATTTAGATTTTACCATTTTATATCTAAATTGGACTTTGACCCATTATGTATTATTAGGTCTTAGAGTGATGTCATAAATAAACTTTCTTAGACTTTTACCGTCCCCTTAGTCTGTAATCGGTAATCTCCTCTATTTCATAATACAAACTGCTTTCTACTTTCTGTCTGTGGAAGTAGCTAACACAACGTTAGTGAACCAGGTAAACTTTGTGTCGATTTTCGTTCTTATTCTTTGTTATTCGAATTTTGTCTTAACAATTATTTTACTAAATTAGATAAAAGTATGTTTGTCAAAACAGAGATATATTCGCCTTACTTTGATGATAAAATGTGCCAAACAACGTATTAACTTTAATGATTGATTTGTCATCATTATTATTTCAGAATTTTACCTCTAACAATATTAGTCGATGTCTCATGGCAATATGTGTAATCCTTTGGTCTATAAAAATATTCTCAAGTTTATTAAAATTTTAGTGGAAGCCTAAAACTTAAATAGGAATTTGGCAAAAGCCAAGAATGTGAGAGAATAAGACAACTAGTACCTTTGACTGAGAATTAAGAAAATATATTTTTGTGATGTTTTATATTCCTCTAACCCATGCATATGTATTGATTGTGACGACTCCAATATAAATTATTAATTTTTATAGATATTTTTTTCGCCTACATTGGTCAAAATTAATTTTTTTTATATAATTTTTATGCAGAATTTTGGTATACACTCTTCTCTTGCCCCCACATTGGTAAATATAGATATACATATTAATTAAAAAAATTACAATGTCTTGTTTAACTTAACAATGTCTTGTTCATATAATAATTTACGTTAATTAATTAGAACATAATTTTTAATTGCGTGATAATTAGTTTTTTCCCCTTAAATTTAAGGAATTAAGTGGAAAAGAAAAAGGACTTTAAAACAAGTTCACAATATATAAAATATATATAAATGAAAGATATATTTGTCAGAGGATAATTGTAATGAGTGAGTAGAAAAATTGGGTGGTTATATTTACAAATATATCACAAAAATAAACAATTTATAAATATGATAAATTTTATAATTTTCCAACTTCCATTAATAGACAATTTTTGTACTCTTCCAGTTATAGATCTCTATCATCATCATCGATGTCATTTTTATGATTTATAATTGATAAAATTGTGTCATATTTACAAATAGTTTAATTAGATTGTACTAAATTTGCTATTATTTTAAGTTATATTGTCATATAAGTAATTGTCCCAATATAAAAATAATGATAATATAAAGAAAGGAAGAAGAGTAGGAAATAAATTTACAATATATGTTGTTACGGGCTACCTCAGCATGAGGTCAGGCGTTGACGTCACGACTCGCTTCCCTAGGTAGTCGAGGCCACACGACACAAGCACCAGACGTCAATAATCTGGGGCCGACCCTAGGACTCCGAGGGTCCAAGCTTAACCGGTCACCCAATGATTCATTGTTGTCAGACTGCCTCTCGATCAACGTGAAAGATGTTTGACAAGACGTCCCTGAGTCACCTAACGGGACGATTGGTATGACAGTGCCCCCAAAGTCTTTCGAGAATTGGGGGACGACGGTTACCATCATCATGACAAGGAGTACGGACAGAGCCCGATCGGTCCACGTCTCCTCACCCTGGTTCGGGAGCCTTCAAGATGACGGGCGAGCAGAATCGTCCAGGAAACCCTCCCTTCACACCACCTATAAATATCCCTCCTGCTTAAGGATAATAGAGGTAACAAAAAACAGAGGCGTAACTCTACGCATATACTCTATCACTCCTACTTATGCTCAACACACTACTTGACTTAAGCATCGGAGCCTTGTGGGCCTAGCCCCACACCGATGCAAGTTCATCTTCTACCCTGTGCAGGTACATTGTTGCTCCAACGACGACCGCTGACAACGGGTCACGACGGAGAAAGGGAAGTCGAGAATCTTGCGCCAACATATGCCTATATGGTCAAAAAATCAAGAATTTAAAGTGAGAAAATACAATAATAATTAGGTTAAATTACAAGTTCAATTAGTCTATGAATTTTCAAGTTTGTGTCTAATTGGTCCCTGAAATTTTTAAAATATATAATATGTCTCTACACTTTTAATTTTGTGTTTAATATGTCTTTAAACTTTAAAAAATTCTAATATGTCTCTAAACTTTCAATTTTGTGTCGGATAAACCATTAACACATATTCAAAAAAAAAAAAAAAAAAAAAAAAAATTGTCTATTAGATATAAAACTGAATTTTATGTCTAATGTGAGACCTTAAACTCTCAATTTTGTGTCTAGTAGGTCCGTGAATGTTATAAAAATGATGAATAGGTTCGTGAATGTTATAAAAATGATGAGTAGGCCGTCAAGAATTTATTATGCACAAAATTAAAAATTTAGTGATTTATTGGACACACAATTAAAAGAGTCGGAGTTATTAGTCAGGATCCTACTAGACACAAAATTAAAAATAGATAGACTTATTAAACATTTTTTAAAGTCTAGACATCAAATAGACACAAATCTAAAAGCACACTAAATTTATAATTTAACCTAATAATTATCATTCTCTAAAAATAAATAAATGCCTTACGTTAAAATAAAGAGCTCTAGAAAATTCTCTCCGAGTAAATAATTAAAAACCATGCTTATTTATCAAGAATTTCAATCATTTTTAATATTTCTACAATATTCTTCAAATATATTAATAAATAGGCCTAATTTTTGAAAAATAGACACACATATTGAAGTAGGAGTTTAGGAATATGGTAATGATTTGTTTATTTATCTGTCACACATATATATAAATATATAATGAAGAAAAAAAAGATACGGCATCATATAATTGGCAATAAAATAATATTGATAGAAATACCACCCACCTACCAATGATATATTATTATATATATGCTTATGGGGATGTATGGTGCATGTGCAAATGCATGGTGCATATATAAATAAAGAAATATATATACAAATAATAATAATAATAAGAGGAGGAATAATATATAATTAAAGACGAAAAAGGACAGACATACTCATTCTCAAATTATGGGTTAGATCCGCATAAATAGGCTCTTCGCATTCTCATGCAAATTTTAATATTAATATATTAATATTTGTTTAAATTAAAAAACCAGACAAAGACACTGTTCAGCGTTGACCTAACAGGATAAGGCCTCGGGAGTGAGTGAATCTTTCTGACTAAATGTTTTTTTTTTTTTTTTTTTTTTTTTTGGTCGATTTTTCGATGGGATTTTGATCTTGAACATGTGGGAACTCATCATGGAACCTCTGTTCTTGTTTTTTAGTGATGTAAGAATTGAAATTAACAATATTTAAGTATATTTGGGGAATCTCTAAGTGAGAGGCTTGGAGAAAATGAAACAGGGATGTTGTATTAATTAGTGGTTAATTATATTAAAGGTTGTAATTGTTGCAAATTAATTATATTATTGTACTTTACCTATATATCTATGTAACCTATTGCTTCTATGGCTTTGGTAATTATTCAAACATTATATTTCAAAATTTGTTAATTTGGAAAGCTTATCTTTTTGGTCTGTCATTGATTTGTAACAAAATTGGCATGCATGTGCGACACAAGTAGAATTGGCTAGGTCTTTGGTCGTTGATAATTTCAAAGTTAATTTGGAGTAAAATATAATAGAGGTGAGGGAGTTGTGTTTGATTTTGCGAAACCACATGGTTGTTTGAAGAAAAAAACGTTGATGAAATATTTATGTCAATTATAATAGAAGCATTTAACAATTTGTTAGAACTGTCGAGTAAATAAATTTTTCAAATTAAAAAAAATTAATTCTTTGATATAAGAACTGTGGATATATAAGAATTGTGTGATAGAATTGATGGACTAGAAAATTAAATATATTGAGCAAAGCTCATAACTCTAGTAGTTAAGGAAAGTTGTGTCATCATACACTTGTTAAGAATTAAAAGATTAAATATATGGTAACTTGTAAGTTTGAGCTTGTGATGAGAGATAAAAGTGTGATCGTTAAACTATGTTCGGGTTGACTCCTAATATTCCTATACACAAAACTAACATCTCACAATTCAATTCCAACATGCTTTAATCTCCATTTAAATATTTTTTTAAAATAAAAAAAAAAAAAAACAAATTAGAAGAGATCCCCAATATAAAATTACTCTGGGCCATACACCCTACCATGCTTTTGAAATTGGAGTTCCTAGTGAATGATCCTTGAACTTTATTAACCTATTGTTTTTTTTATATTTATATTGTCTTTTAATCCCACTTACTTCGATGCGATATTTTTTGTTTTTTTTTTTTTTGTTTTTTTTTTGTTTCAGAAGTTCCTCCAAATAGCTCATATTCAAAATATAATTTATTTTTTTTTTTAAAAATACTTCAAGAAGAAAGGTATGTGAGGAACATAGGACATTGCAAAAATACTTTCCAATTAAAAACGATATTGAAAATGGCATTACTAGAGAAAAGAGAAGATTTTTTGGACCAAGAGGCCGCTAAGACAATAATATTATCCCAAATCGACTGATGGCTACGGGCAAAATTGTTGAAAATACGATTGTTTCTCTCCCTGCAAAAGGACTCAGCTCAGTCCAAATGAACTAGTGTTCGAGCCACCTTACATACACCTCGAATAATCGAAGCGGGACAAACCGCTTAACCTTACAATATTTTGGTGTCCAAGAAACCTATAATTCTTTAGGTAAGTGGACCACCAATGATTGAACTCATTTCCTCTAAGCGGACATTAATAGTCTAAATGCTCTTCATGACCACTAGGTTATTCTTTGATTGTTTTATATTTTATTTTTTAAAATTGCTAATTTTAAAAAATACTTAGTTTAGAAGTGTTTAACTAAGTTTGAATTTAAAGTGACAAGGTAGCAAAAATAAGGAGGATAACATAAGAAATCTAGTTGAAAAAAAAAAAAAAAAAGTTCAATCTGCTTATGCATGCGCAGAAGTAAATTAATTACTCAACTACATTCTGCACAAAAATATGGTGCAAAGGGTCAAGTCTTCCGTGATTTAAAGCCAAAAAAGAGCCTTTATTTAGCTAAGCTAATAAAACCTACAATTCGAAAAAGAAAGGCAAAATCATGGGCTCATACCTTCCAACCCATGAAGCAATGCACGTGGAAGGAATGAAAACACCAAACGCCAACTCTTCTTTCCCATTCTTTTGTCAAAACTTTCATACAAAAGTATACCTTTTCTAAATCGACCATTCGAAATCACACGCGACATCTTACTTTACCTTTTACTCGATATACATCAGTAACGAAGATAGAAAGAAAAACTCAAACTCCACATATATCAATAATGAGACAATCCTACTTACTTTTTAGGACATGATTGTTGACATAGTAAATACGTATCATGTTGAATAAAGGATGTCTTTTCACGATCTTTCTATAAGACAAACTATTTTATTAAATGAAATTAAACCTAATTCAATATTGTTTTTTCAACTTTTATTTCATTATTCAAATATGGTGAATCGGTGTAATTAGTTCTAATGGTTTAACTAACTACATGCCTTAATATATACCAAAACAATTTAGAGGGTTTTTAGTTAGTTTAATTATGTTCCTTAACTCGTGTATCTATAGTAGAGTATATAAATAATATGTTTTTTCAATATAAGCAACTTGATTCGAGTATAAAAACTAAAATAGAATAATCGTATTTGTTGAAATGTCTTGAATCTGTTATGACCCTCTACGACTGGTCGGTACGGGGATCTCGCTGATCTGATTTGGGTTTTTACTTATCTGTTTTTTGTATTAAGTCATTAGAAGGGTGACATATATAAACCTTCTAATGACTTCAGCCGCCCCTATCTGTTCATTTGCAATTATCTCCTATTTCGTAATAATATTGCTCTCTCTTCTATCTGTGGACGTAGCTAACACGACGTTAGTGAACCACGTAAATCTGTGTTGATTTTTTTTTGCGCTTATTTGTTCAATGTTATTGATTTATTGTAACAGTATTTTATTTATGAAATTTGTAATTTTAGATCTCTATTTCTTTAGAGAGAGAAAGCCCGTGATTCTTTTCTCATGACATCTATCTGGTTTCAATTTCCTCTCCTCTCACCCACACATGCTTCTCTATTTATATAATTAGGGCTATAATTATATAATTAGGGTTATATAATAATAGTTTAAGAAATATTAATGAATATCATTCATCCATTTATATTATTTTTTGTGGAAAAAAATGCTTGCAGACTTATTTTATTAATGAATAGAATTCAATAGAATATACATGTAATGCGAAGAACATCTTCCCTGGACGCCAAAATTCTTTTTTTCATAAAGTTATTACTACTTTTGTCCAAAATTCTCACATTTTCCCAACTATTATAATCAAATGCATAAATTTAAGGGCCCTCCCTCTTTATTTTAATTTTTAGTTTTTGGATCAATTTACTCGAAAATCCATAGAAAATTCCAAAGAAAATTAAATTTTAGGTAGGTGGTCACTAAAGATTGAACTCATTCCCTCTAAGAAGGAATTAATAGTCTTCATGACCACTACGCCAACTTTTGATTGTTTGAATATAACAATATGCAGTAACGTAGATTCAAAGCTTAGAGTCGGTTTACTAATTATTTAGTTTTTGAAAATTGTATTTGTTTTCTAATGATTTTTAATTTTATAAAAAAAAACATTTGAATTCTTAGTTTAAATTTAAAAAAAAAACAAGTTTTTAAAAGCTATTTTTTTTAGTTTTCAAAACTTGACTTAAATTTTGAAAGTACGTGTAGATAACAGAACAAAGAAAAAGAAGGATTGTTTATAAACTTAATTTTTAAAAATAAAAAACTAAAAATTAAATGGTTATTAAAGGAGTCTTATAGTTTGATAGAATTTTTTTTTTTGAGAAATAATAGTTTGATAGAGATTATAATGTATAAATTAAATCACTTTAGCTAATGCTCATTTTTCTCAAATTGTTTACTTATGTGGTTCTTCTAATTATTATTTTTTTTTAGTACAATAAATGTGTGGATGAAGATTTGAATTCGACCTGAAAACAAGGAATATATATCTTAACCTCTAATTATGTTCGTGTTGGCGTATGATTTTTGTAATTTAAGTTGTGCATTGGAGAACCTTTATTTAATTACCTTTTTAAGTGCAAAACATCATTCTCATAAAACCATATGAACTTCGCATAATTATAAAATATGGGGATTCTTTCTTTTTATTTTTCTTGATCTTTTTATTATTGTTATTATTATTTTGCTTTTATGTACTTGGTTCAATAAGTTTTGAATTTAACCTTTTGAATTGAAATAATTTGTGAAATAAAGTTTTGTTAAGAAATTAAAAAAAAAAACTCTAAACAAATACATATCATGCAATAAATAGTAATAGGGCATTTGGTTTATATATTTTCGTTTAGGGATGATGTTGAAAATGTGATTTTGTTTGAATTTTTTCTCAAAATAACCTCATAGTGTAACTTAAACAATGAAATATATATAAAAAAAAATGCATAACAACTTATAAACAGTGTAAGAATTTATTTTGAAATATAGTTTTGGGAAGATTTTATTATTTTTTTACTTATTATACCAGGTATGAAAAATTAAATTTTTTTTAGTACAATAAAAAATGGGACATGAAGATTGAACCTCTGACGTCACAAAAAAAAAAAAAAAAAAAAAAAAAAAAAAAAAAAAAAAAAAAAATCTAAATTACCGCAAAGTATATGCTCACAATTAGCAACTTTATTTATCTTTTATTTGGACACATACCAAAGGGACAAATCTACTGTGTGGGTTGTTTATTCATTGTGATAATAAGTTAATTAAAACAGAGATGCTTTGGAATTATTCTAACACAAAACAAAAATTATATTTTAATATGTAATTGGATGATATTTTTCAAATTGGAATTCAACTGGAAAAGTATAAAATATAGGTGGATTCACATGAGCCATAGGGCATGCACACATACATATACATGTATGGCAATGGCCATGCATGACAGCATGAGCATGTATCATGCACAGTTTATTATTATACCCTAATTTAACAGTCATAACAAAATTATTCAACGAGACTGACACAATATGTTTGTCTCTTGGTTCGAAAATTTGCATGTGTTAATAAGTACGGTATACAAATTCAAAATATTTTTACAATTTTTCTCGTACATTTAACAATATAAAACTGTCAGTCTGTGATGAGTTTCGCTCACATAATGTCTGGTGGTTCACACATGAAGCTTCATTTGAAGTTTCCCAACATATCCACAGACAGACACGAGTCTTCTGTCTTCTCCATGAAGATCTGTCTTTCTTGCTAGCTAGGGTTTCTCTCTCCTCATCTCTCTCTACTTGCTGGCTCATTCCTTTCTACTAATCATTCCAAACTTTAAATCTCTCTCTCTGCATAGAAACAACAAGTGGGAATCAGATCTCTCTAAGGAGTTTGTTGGTTGTTTCCCTTTATAGTGACCCTTTAAGGAGATCATTCTTCCTATGTTCTAATCTCTCTTTTAAACCCAAACCCTTTTTTTTTCTCTCTGTATCTCTCTCGTTTCGAGGTATCAGAGATCTCTGTATTATAATCTCTCTCTTAGGGGCAAACCCTTTTTTTTCTGTTTCAAAACTATAATAATTATGGAAGCCGGAAGCGACGGCGCAGCGGCGACGGCTACGGCGACGACAGAATGTTCAAACAAAAGTGGAAGTGATAATCATAAGAATTCAGAAAGCGAATTGGGAAATGAAGGGAGCTCAAGCAATAGCACCATAGAAGAGAATGATCAACAAAAGAACAAGCCGAGTGTGAGGCCTTATATCAGATCCAAGCTCCCTAGACTCCGCTGGACGCCTGATCTTCACCTCCGTTTTGTTAATGCTGTTGAAAGACTTGGTGGACAAGAAAGTAAATATTCTCTTTTTCTTTACCATCATATTCTCCCTTTACTCGTTTTTGTTAAGAATTTG
Source organism: Herpetospermum pedunculosum (assembly GCA_028017165.1). Lineage (NCBI taxonomy): Eukaryota > Viridiplantae > Streptophyta > Magnoliopsida > Cucurbitales > Cucurbitaceae > Herpetospermum > Herpetospermum pedunculosum. Next base: position 61,222,692 of record CM051525.1, read on the forward strand.
AATAAATGATGAAGTTGTAACGCACCAGGCCTAGGATTCAGACCGTGATCCGAATCTTGGGTCTTGAGGCGTTACAAAGAGTATCGGAACAAGCCTCTCCTAATACGATATGGTTCGGAGACGAACCAAGGTGGAAGCCTAGAAGAGAGATATATGAGAATGAACCAATACCATATATCATATATGCAAGTATGGTTAACAAAGGCTTAAAAGAATTCATAGTTACCATATATGCAAACAAAGGTGCACCTTCTTTTTCGATGACTCAACTATAGAAACTCCAAAGTTAAGTGTGTTTAGCCAGGTTGCAGGGAATGTCGGGGCCGTCAGATGTCGAATTCGAATTCCGAATTCTAGGTCTGGGGCGTTACAAAAGCTATCAACTTGATCAAGTTCTAAGTTGATGGGTGATTTAACCTGATATTAGAGCAAGAGAACACCTTTTTGTTTGAATTCCTATAACTAATGTTATTTTTCAAGTGATTTAAGAACTTTGTTAATTAGGGGTAATGCTAGAAGCATCAAAATCTCTCTTTTTTTTCCTCTTTCTTAGGGGGAATTGGAATTATGATTCAAGATTGTTGTTGATTTCTATATATGTTGATGATTTTGTTGTATAGATGCTACGCCTAAGTTGGTTCTTCAGTTAATGAACATCAAAGGATTAAGCATCGCCCATGTCAAGAGCCATCTCCAGGTTTACATAAAATTAATGTTAATGTTAATTTTCATTGTAATTTTAATTTCCATTATCTAATTGTTTTTTCATTCATTCCATGATTATTACTTTCAGATGTATAGAAGCAAGAAGACCATTGAACCAGGCCAAGGTATAATTTTTTTAACAATATCTTTTAATAAATTATTTCTCCAATAATTCATTTATTTAAAATTTCTTTCAATAACTTGTAATGAAAAATGACAGCAGTGGCAGATCAAAGGCTTCTCATGGCTCAAACTGGAGATCGCAACATATTTACTGTCAGCCAAATCCCCATGTTCCAACGCTATAATCAAAGCTACACCTCCAATATTTTTCGGTAAGAAACCGAATCGAACCTCTGACCTCAAAGGAAGGAGTATATGTGAATTACCGTTGACAATTTATGATTTTAAGTTAAGTGCTTCTCGAAAAAATACTTTAATCTAATTCAAAAGTCATCTCAAACTCAATCTGGTTGTCGCTAGATTCGGTGGTGGGACTTCATGGAATGCATACGAGAACAAAACAATACAAACCCCATTTACGGGGAAGGCGGCAACGTTCACTCGAGCGAGATCGAGCCTATTCGGGGGAAGTAACAGCGCTGCACCGGGAACGACGGACTGCAACTTCCGCAGCTCGATCGGGGAACCGAACACGACGAGGAGCAAAAGGCAAGAAGTGAGGGAAAAGGTGGAAGAGCCCTGCAGTGGTATTCCACTGAAAAGAAAGGGCGTAGATGGAGAAATAGACTTGAGTTTATCCCTAAAGATTGCAGGAAGAGAAGAGAAGATTGATAAGAGAATGAGGATAGGGATAGGGATAGGAGGAGAAGAAGAAAATGAAGAAGTTTTAGTAAGTAGAAGAACTGATTTGTCTCTATCTTTGTGTTCATATAATTCAATATCTCCATAGAAATGGAAGAGGAAATTAAAGAGAGAGAGTAAGTACTCTGGATCTGACTATATGAATTCAACAGATCAAAATTCTAAGTGAGATACTGAGGTACTTATTTCCCCACTTCTAGCTAAGTGCATGTGTAAAATTATTTTTCTTCAAATGTATATTGGAATTGACATCATTAATGCTAAATGTATTCATGTTTGTGTTTTTTTTTTTTTTTTTTTTTTTTTTCATAGGGCTTAGGAAGATGATTTTGAAACAGTTGGCTAACATTTATGCACGGTTGGGTTTTATACCCAACGATTATTAGGGACATATATATTTTTCGCATTCGATAATTTTAAAGAGACAGTCACATTAAATAATTTATTTACCTATGATTTGATGATGATGCTTCAACTCTTGGTTGAATTAGGAGGGAAAAAAAATATTTTTTACATTTTATTTTAAATTTTCTATATTTAAAAATGTAAAAGTGTTTATCAATAAAAAAAAAATTTAATAGTTTTTTGATATTACTCTTAGATTTTTGCCAAGTTTTAAGGGAAAAAAAACATTTTTAAAACTATGGTAAACTATTTTATTTCTTAAAAAAAAATAAGCTTAGTATAGATTTTGTATCCAATCGTTATTAAGGGCATATCGATTTTAAAATCTACATCCTATATATGATTTTAAAGAGGCGACCTCATTGAATAATTTGTCGTGCTTTATGATTTTATAATGCATCTTACTCTTGGTTGAAGTAGGAGGGAAAAACCCACTTTTTACTTATAATTTTTAATTTTCTATATTTGAAAACGTAAAAGTATTTATCAACAATTTCTTGTTTTTGATTATTTTTTGGATATTACTCTTGAAATTTAGGCAAGGTTTAAGAAGAAGAAAAAAACCATTTTAAAATCTATGTTAAACAATTTTATTTTATTTTATTTCTTAAAAACTTAAGCTTAACCTTGTCCCAATTTCTTATATAATGTTGTTTTCTATTTTCTAAGAACTAGTTTTAAACAAAAGAAAAATTGAAAGTCACTCGTTTTTAGTATACAAACTTTGATCACTATATATTTTTAAGAATGGTTTTTAGAAATTAGATTATAAAACAAAATTTATTAATTAATAAACAAACTTATTATTAAATATGTACAAGGATATGTTCATATTCTCTTATCTCAATACATGCACATACCTACCTGTTCTTGTTGAGACAAAAAAAACAAAATTAAATTAAACACATGAATCAGATAAATTTGTGTATTTAACGTTTTTTAATCATGAATTGATTAAAGTATTCGATGTTTGTGTCTCTAGAATGCATGAAGAGCTATATTTCATAATTAAATTAGTCACTTCCATGGTTCAATTTGAATGTATATTATATGATTTTTTAGGCTATTAGTTTTATGACTTAGTTACATAAGTTGGTTATTATAACTAAAGTTGTTACTTTGTAACTAATTGTTAATTGTGTTATTTGTGTTGTATATAAAGGCCTATTTGGTCATTTAATAAAGTAAGTAAACACATTATCATTACTCTCAACTTCAATATGGTATCAGAGGATATTTTTTGAAAAAAAAAAAAAAAAAAAAAAAAAAAGGAAACAAAACTCTTCGTTTTCTTTCTTTTTTTTTTTTTTTTTTTCCCTTTTCTTCATTTCCATGGCCGATTCAGTACCGCCTTCGTCTTCTTCAGCCTCTGCTGCTCTCAACTCTTCCTATCTTGATCAATACATCAATCCCTACCATCTCCATCATACTGATGGTACGAATCTTGTTCTTGTTTCTGAGTTGCTCACCGAATCCAACTACACTTCTTGGAGCCAAGCGATGACTCTTGGTCTCACTGTGAAGAACAAGGTTGGTTTTGTGGATGGTACGATTCTTCAGCCCACCGGTTCTCTTCTCCGTTCTTGGACGATTTGCGACAGCGTTGTTAAAGCCTGGATTCTAAATGCCCTTTCCAAGGAAATTTCTGCGAGTGTCAATTTTCCAGATTCGGCTAGGGTTATATGGCTTGATCTTCAACAACGTTATCAACGCAAAAATCGCCCTCGGATTTTTCAGCTTCGTCGAGAAATTTCAAATCTGACTCAAGATCAACTTTCCGTCTCCACCTACTTTGCAAAACTCAAAACTCTTTGGAATGAATTGGTTTCTCATCGTCCGACTTGCACTTGTGGTGGTTGTTCTTGTGGTGGTGTTCAGAAGTTATCGGCTTATTTTCAAACAGAGCACGTTATGGCCTTCTTGATGGGTTTGAACGATTCTTTCAGCCCGATCCGCACTCAACTTCTTCTCATGGAACCCGAGCCTTCCATTGCTCGTGTCTTCTCTTTGGTTGCGCAAGAAGTTGACCAACGTGCCTCTGCTGTTATAAACACTCCTTCTCCCGTCCACGCCACGGCTCTTCTTGCCAAGAATTCATCACCAACACCTACCTCTCGGTCACAACCATCTAGACGGAAGGATCGTCCTGTTTGCACCTATTGCAAGTTTCAGGGTCACACTGTTGATTGTTGCTATCAGCTCGTTGGTTATCCCCCCGGGCATCGTCTTCACAAGGCCAGCCCTCTCAAATCACCATCTCTGAACACTGCTCCTTCAGATGCCTCAAGTTTTTCCTCCTTGACTACTGAGCAGTGCAACGGTCTTCTATCTATGCTGCAATCACATCTGGCTAGTAGCAAAGTTGCATCTGCTTCCCCTTCTACCTACGGTAACACTCATGTTGCAGGTATTTGTTCTGCTTCTCTCCCGTTTTCAAATACTTGGATTCTTGATTCTGGTGCATCTGCTCATATTTGCTATATCAAGTCCATGTTTCAATCCCTTACTCCTACAAATGGTGTCTCTGTCACATTGCCAAATCAATGCCGTATTACAGTTGAATATATTGGGGATATATGTCTTGCTGCTGGACTTGTTCTTCGCAATGTGTTATATGTGCCTACTTTTCGATTCAACCTTGTTTCCATCAGTGCATTGACTGCTACTTCTCCAATTCTGATTACTTTTCATCATGATTCTTGCATCATTCAGGACAGGTCCTCTTTACTGACGATTGGCAGGGCTAAGCTTTGGCACGGTTTATATTTGCTTCAGGCTGATTTGCTTCAGGCTCCCCTTGTGCCTACTGACCACTTGCTCACCCCTGTTTGTTCTTCTTTACACTTGAATAATGCATCAATTGATTGTAGTTCTGTTTCTCTTTGCACTAATTCGTTGTGGCATGCTCGTCTTGGTCACCCATCACCCAAACATTTGAATGAACTCAAGAGTGTTTTACCTCACATGTCTCCTACCCCTATCTCTCTTGCCCCTTGTTTGATTTGTCCTTTGGCTAAACAACGTAGACTTTCTTTTACGTCTCATGCTCATATTGCCACTCACATGTTTGATATCATTCATTGTGACACTTGGGGCCCTTATCAAACTCCAACACACATGGGTTATCGCTATTTTTTGACTATTGTGGATGATTTTTCACGTTATACTTGGGTGTTTCTGATGAAGCAGAAGTCTGATGCTTTGCTTCTTATTCCTCAGTTTTTTAAGTATGTTGATACTCAGTTTGGCCTAGCCATCAAGGTTTTCAGGTCAGATAATGCTCCCGAACTCTCCTTTACTGAGTTCTTCTTGTCCCGAGGGGTCGTTCATCAATTTTCTTGTGTGGAACGGCCTAAACAGAACTCTGTAGTCGAAAGAAAGCATCAACACCTACTCAATGTTGCCAGGGCTCTCCTTTTTCAGTCCCGAGTGCCCATTCAGTTTTGGGGAGAATGTATTTTGACTGCTTGTTTTTTGATCAATCGGATTCCATCACCTGTTTTACAATGGGCTACTCCTCATTTTCGTTTAAAAGGAGAACATGCTGATTACACCTGTCTTCGGGTTTTTGGAAGCCTTTGTTTTGCTTCCACCTTGTCTTCCCATCGATCCAAGTTTCACCCACGCGCCATTCCCTCTGTGTTTCTTGGTTATCCTCCAGGGATCAAGGGATATCGCTTATATGATATAGAGAACAAGCGTTTCTTTGTATCTAGGGATGTGGTCTTTCATGAAACCATATTCCCTTTTCACACAATCACCATTCAAGATGAGGTTATTGATCCTTTTCCGGATCTTGTGTTGCCAAAATCATTTGATGTAGCTGGATATCCTTCTCCTTCAGTTGACTTATGTGTACCTCTTGAAGCTCCCATTGAATCTATCTCCACGACATTGCCTGCTGAGGGTCCTATGCCCACTGTGGATGTTCCGTTATCCACTTCTTCGTTTGATACTCCTGTTTCGCAACCTGTGGTCCGTCGCACTACACGCCCAACTAATCCTCCATCATATTTACAAGACTTTCATTGTGCTCTCTTGCATTCCAAGGTTCTGCCCTCTAATGCCACCAAGTTTCCCCTGCACAAAGTCTTGAATTACACTCGGCTATCTCCAAGTTTTCAAAGCTTTTCTTTGAATGTTTCCTCCACATATGAACCCACTTTTTATCATCAAGCGGTTCCTTTTCCACATTGGCAGGCCGCTATGCATGATGAATTGGTTGCCATGGAAACAAATCACACTTGGTCTGTTGTTCCTTTGCCTTCGAACCAGCATACAATCGGTTGCAAATGGGTATATAAAGTCAAACACAAGGCTGATGGTACTGTTGATAGATTCAAAGCTCGCCTCGTTGCAAAAGGCTATACTCAACAGGAGGGCCTTGATTATATTGAGACATTCTCTCCGGTAGCCAAGATGGTCACTATTAAGGTGCTTCTCACTCTCGCTGCTTCTTTTCAATGGCCCCTTGTTCAGCTCGATGTTAACAATGCTTTCTTACACGGTGATCTTTTTGAAGAAGTCTACATGGATCTACCTTTGGGCTACAAACATGCTGTGGTTCCTACTCAGGGGGAGCGATTAGTCTGTCGCCTTCACAAATCCATCTATGGATTGAAACAGGCCTCGCGCCAGTGGTTTGATAAGTTCTCCCACACTCTGTTATCTCTTGGTTTTATACAATCCAAGTCCGATTACTCCCTTTTCACCCGAGGCCGTGGTCCTTCTTTTATTGCTCTCTTAGTCTATGTTGACGATATTATCATCACAGGAGCTTCTTCTCCGATCATTGATACTTTGAAAACTCATCTGAATTCTGTTTTCAAATTAAAGGACTTAGGACCTCTAAAATACTTTTTGGGTTTAGAGATTGCTCGTTCAACGAAGGGAATTTTTTTGTCACAACGACATTATGTGCTTCAACTTCTTGAGGATGCTGGTTTTTTAGCCTCTAAACCATCTTGTTTACCCATGGATCCTCACGTTCGGTTAAATGCTTCTGATGGTGTTTTGTTGTCCGATCCCACTGCTTATCGCAGGTTGATTGGTCGCTTATTGTATCTTACAGTTAGCCGGCCAGACATCACATTTGCTGTTCATAAGCTCAGCCAATTTGTAGCTCAACCACGTCAGCCACATTTGGCTGCCGTTCATTTCTTGCTTCGTTACTTGAAAGGCAATTGTGGCCAAGGCATTTTGTTATCTGCTTCTTCTTCTTTTCAGCTTCGTGGTTTCACTGATGCAGATTGGGGCTCTTGTCTGGACTCTCGCAAGTCTACAACGGGTTTTTGCATATTTTTTGGTGATGCCCTTGTCTCCTGGAAAGCTAAGAAGCAAAGTACTGTGTCCCGATCTTCCGCTGAGGCAGAGTATAGGGCTCTTGCTACCACTACTAGTGAGATCGTTTGGCTTCAACAACTGTTGCGAGATTTGCAAGTTGTTTCTCCTACACCATCTTTGATTTTTTGTGACAATACTGCTGCTATTCACATTGCATCTAATCCAATTTTTCATGAACGGACCAAGCACATCGAGTTGGATTGTCATTTCATCCGTGACAAGATCATATCTGGTGTTGTTAAGCTGCTGCCTATTCGGACTACTTCTCAACTTGCAGATATTTTTACTAAAGCTTTGCCCCGTTCTTCTTTCTTCCTTTTGTTATCCAAGATGGGCGTTTTAAATCCCTTACGTCCATCTTGAGGGGGAGTATTAGTTTTATGACTTAGTTACATAAGTCGGTTATTATAACTAAAGTTGTTACTTTGTAACTAATTGTTAATTGTGTTATTTGTGTTGTATATAAAGGCCTATTTGGTCATTTAATAAAGTAAGTAAACACATTATCATTACTCTCAACTTCAATATAGGCTTCATGTGCTTTATAAGGTCCTGCTTATTATTTATTTTTAACTATGGTAACATTAGAAGTGGTTTTTTTTTTAATTCTTGATGAATAATATGCTAAATAATTCAATTGAATAAGTCATAATGTTAAGGATCTCACATTCTTTATAACATCCATGTATGTTGATCCATTATTATTGTAAATGTAATTAACATAAATGACTTTCTAATCATCGTGGGGTAGGCGATACATCATGCCGTTGAGCTATGCTCTTGTTAAAAAAAAAAAAAACTTTGAATGCATATTTGGATGACACATATATAATAAAGACTAAGACATACTATTTTAGTTATTTATATTAGTTATTTATATGTTTTTTTAGAAAATAATTATTTATATGTTAATATTTAATATATGAATGATTATAATTTAATTATTTATAATTTTTATAGTTTAAATTAGAAATAATATTTTGATATTTCTTCATATTTATATGATAAAATGTTAGAAAAAACAATTGTCACATGTATCTAAAAATTTTTTTGAGTGACCATTTTTTCTTCTCTTCTTCTATTTCTACTTTTCCATCTAAATTAAGAAGAAAATTCATGACGGATAGGAAAGCGTTAGATTAATCGAGAAGTTTTTTTTTTTATTTTTTTTTTTTTTTTTGAGTACATTGGGGGGTGGGGGATTCGAACCACAGACCTCTTAGTCATGAAGATATACATGTGTCAGCTGAGCCATGCTCGCTTTGGCAGATTAATCGAGAAGTTAAAAGCTAAAGCTACTATTTAGAGATTCTCAAAATTAGAGAATTTAGAAGGAATTTAGGAAGTGATTTTATATAAATTTAAAAAAAATCTGTTTTACCAAAAAAAAAAAAAAAAACTGATTTTTTATGTTTCCACGGCAATCCCAAACGGAATAATTAAGAATAATAACCTTATTTAAACTTTAATTTTTAATTTTTTTTGTTTGTAACTAAACCTATAAACACTACTTTCACCTATGGATTCTTTTATTTTGTTATCTATACATTTTCAAAGTGTTTTCAAAATTAAATTTTAAAATTAATTTTTTTTTTTTTTTATAATTTAGTTAAGAATTTAAATGTTTCTTTAAAATAAGATAAAAAAAACAATATAAATAAATTATGAGAAAATAAATTTAACTTTAAAAAACTAAATGATTATTAAACGAGACTAGATTTTCTTTTGCGCTTATTTGGAAAGTTACCTAAGAAGACTTTTAGATTTTGCAAAGTATACCATATATGCCAGGATAGGTGGAAATATATAGGCTTTCATATTTAGAATTGATATCGCGAGATGGCCCAAATGAGGGCCTGGGGCAATGTGTTGGGTACGGCGAGAAGGTGAATACAATGAATCTCTCGGATTTTTTTTTTAAATAATAATAATATAAAATTAATTAAATATTTATAAGTATAGAGTAAAACTTAGGTGTAATTCAGACTATACTTATCTTCAACCCATACACGTGACCAATTATATTGCGCCACGGACACATTTTCTGCCCCATTTTTTTTTACGCCCTAACGTTTTTGGATTCTCATCTCTTCTACTCATTCCTATCTCTAACCACAACTTTTGCTTTGTTTTTCAATTGTTTTCACTTTGCCAATGTCTACGACCTCCTCGACTGCGCCACCTACTCCCCGTGGTGCACCTCCAAATCTCAACCCACCAACCTAAATCCCTACAAACCCACACGTCGTCGCGACCATGCCTCTGACACCCCCACCACCCTTTCGACCCACTCTGACATGGTCCCGCTCAAGAGCGAGAGATTCAATAGGACGATTTTGGCCGTGAGATTTCCCTCTCCAAATTGTTGTGCTTGCCGATTTCACGGTGTTCTTGTTTTTTTCGACTATGGTAGAAGGCGAGAGAGAGGGAATGAGAGTTTTCGGAGGGAAACGATAGGGCATAAAAAAAAAGGACAAGAAATGTGTTGATACATGATGCAATATAATTGACCACGTGTATGGGTGGCAAAAGATAGATGTAGTCCGGACTACACCTAAGTTTTACTCATACGTATATGAAAAGTATATACCAGTAGTCCAATATTGAAAAGTATATACCAGTGGCCCAATACGTAGAAAGAAAGATAGAAAGAAAAAAAAAAAAAAACGCCTAGTTCAAAAGTCAATACAAGCCCACTTTGCAGCCTCAAGCTATTTGACATGGAGTGATATTTTAAAGATGAGACGTATCTCTCATATAGATCCTTTTTCCTTTCATTTTTATTATATTTTACATTTTTCTTTTTTCCTTTTTTAGAATACTCACAAATAAAAGATTGGAAAAAAGAAACAATTTAGACCTGTTGTTTGTAGCAATCTAAAAAAAAAAAAAGGAAAGTTTAACATGAAAATAATAGAGTTGATGACATAAATAGCAATCACGCCTAAAATATATCAAAATGTAAAATATTTTGCAAATATAACCAAAAAAAAAATCAGTGATAGTCACGGCTAGACTACTATCACCGATAGTCATTGATAAAATGACTATTTTACTCATAAATTGTTATCACCATGGACAAAACTCTATAAAAATTGTCATATTTACAATTTTTTTCAAAAAAAGTGTTATATTTTTAATTATTTTACTCTAAATTGACATTTAGTGCAATTTCCCAAAAAATATTCAGTTGTTGTTAGACGGAACCTCATATTATATAATTTAGTTGACTAAACGGAAAGTTAACCTATGATCTAAATTGAAACACATAGGTAAGTTTGGAGTTTAATTTGATGAAATTGAAAGTTCGTGTTAAAATTTGCTACAACCTGCTAAGTTTATGGTCTAAATTATTTATTTTTTTCCTAAAAGATTTGAATATCTAACTTTAAGGGGTGATGTATAAATTTGAGATTAACAATTCTTCAAATTCGAAATATTTTATCTCTCCCTCTAAACTGAAGTCAATTCACCTAAAAACTGAGTTATATTATGATATTATGGAGTTTCATCTCAAAACCAATTGACAATGAGAGGAGTAATCCATGTATTTTTTAAAGAGTGGGAGGTTCATCCTCAACATGCCCCTCACACTACAAGAATTTTATGCTATGTCGACGAAATTTCTCTCGACGGTTTACATTTCGTCGGCAAAGCAATCTGTCTCGACGATTTTTTGTGGCGTAAGTTCTCTCGACGGTTTCCAACAATCATCGAGAAAACTACCAATTCTCTCGACGGTTTCTACAATCGTCGAGAGAACTACCAATTCTCTCGACAGTTTACAAAAATCGTCTAGAGAACCTCAATTTATCTCGACGGTTTACAAAATTCGTTGAAAAAACTTAAATTTCTCTCGACGGTTCACAAAAATCGTCGAGAGAACTTCAATTCTGGGTCCACCATTCTGGGTCCGAAAACTTCAATTTAAATGAACTTCAGTTATATTGATCAAGATATGGTGTCTCTCAGGGTTCACCATTCTGGGTCTGATCCGATCCAATTTTTGGACCGAATACCCGTTTGGATTTCATAGGCTCTGATACCAAATTACGATATTATGGGACTCCATTCTTAAAATCAATGGACAATAAGAGAAGTGACTCGTATATCATTTAAAGAGTGTGATGTTCATCCTCAACAAGTTAAAATATCATTTTTGATCCTGGTACTTTGTAACTTGATCTATTTTATTCCCTATATTTTCAACAGTCCAAATTTAGCCCTCGTACTTTTGATATATCTTAAAATTAGTCTCTACTATTAGTTTTTGATACATTTTTCAAAAAAAAAATCGTCTCTATTACTTTTTCATAAATAAATTTTGGAAGTATATATTCACATGATATCTTTTTTCGAATGAAAATAATAATTATTATTTTATAAATTTGATAAAAATTAAATTAATGGGCAATAAGAGAAGTGACTCATGTATCATTTAAAGAGTGTGATGTCCATCCTCAACAAGTTAAAATATCATTTTTTATTCTGGTACTTTGTAACTTATCTATTTTATTCCCTATATTTTCAATAGTCCAAATTTAACCCTCATATTTTTGATAGAGTAAAACTTGGTTGCAGGCTGGGCTACAAGCATCTCTTGCAGCCCAACCATGTGGCACATTGTGAATGGCTAAATTTGTATATTAATTTTTTTTTAAAGAAAATCTCCTTACTTTTCTAACGTCGTTATTTAAATTATTTTGCTCCACTCTCTCTCCTTTCACCTTCTCTTTCCTCTTTCCTCTTTGATGATCCTTCCTCTTCCTCCAGTCCTTCAATCTCTTCTTTGATTTTCAACCTCCTGCTTCGTTCTTCTCACTAATTTATGTCCAACACTAAAATTAAATTTAATTAAATAAAAAAAAAAAAAAATTTCACTCCCTAAAAAAAAGTCTCAAATTGAAATTTGTATCAACTCGGTTGTCTTCCTCTCCTCTAATCCAAAACCTTACCACTTCCATTACAATTTGGATACTTCCATTACAATTTGGATGCCGTCGGGATCGTGTTGAAAATAACCTCCAATTTTTCTTTCCGCGGCCACTCCGATCTTCCTCCCTTTCACAAAATTTGTCGGAATTTTCACCTCTAACCTCAAATTTTTCTCTCCGCGACCACTCCGATCAGCCTCCCTTTCATAAAATTTGTCGGAATTTTCACCTCTAACCTCCAATTTTTCTCTCCGCGGCCACTCCGATTTGCCTCCCTTTCACAAAATTTGTCGGAATTTTCACCTCTTTCCTCACCATTAACGCCTTCAGTTCCTCTCTGAAATCGGAATCCCAAAGGAGAGAGAAAATGATTTTTCTTTTTAATCTATTGAAGTTGAAGTTTGATTCTATGGTCGGAGAGGAGGGAGGAGGGATGGAAGGACGAAAGAGAGGAAGGGCAGGTAGAAGAGTGAGGAGAATGTGGGAGGAGAGAGAAAATGAGCAACATAAAACAAAACAAAAATCTAAGTAACGGCGTTACGTTAGGGAGATTTTTTTAAAAAAAATAAATATGATAAAAATATTTATCCAATCATAATGTGCCACATGGTTGGGCTGCAAAAGATACTTGTAGCCCAGCCTGCAACCAAGTTTTACTCTTTTTGATATATCTTAAAATTAGTCTCTACTATTAGTTTTTGATACATTTTTCAAAAAAAAAAATCGTCTCTCTATTAATTTTTCATAAATAAATTTTGGAAGTATATATTCACATGATATCTTTTTTTCGAATGAAAATAATAATTATTATTTTATAAGTTTGATAAAAATTAACTTCAAATTATATAACAATAATGACTAATTTTAAGATTTATTGTGATTATCTAAACTAAAATAGAATGAGATGTAAAGTAAATAAATCAAAATAATATTTTAAGGAGAGAAAAAAAGAAAAAAAAAAAAAAAAAAGAGCCCTCTTACACATCAATAATGGAATAATTCTCTTCGATAGGGTCTAAAGAGAGAATTTTACCAATTTTTCTAACTTTATTTCTTCAATTATGATAAACTTGAATGGAAGGGTGATATAATTATATGCTATTTATTTATTAATCATTTCAATTAAATCACTTTCCTCTCTGACCAATGTGAGACTTTTGTTAGTACTCTTAACAATTCTCTTTTCGAACAAAATATCACACACTTGAGTCTTCTTCTAGAACAAATGTGTTCGGAATCCACCTGCATCTGCACGGATCACATTTGCTCTTACCAAGACGGGCTGAGAAACACCTTGATGGAGCACGACAATTCTCTCTTCGAACAAAATATCACACACTTGAGTCTTCCTCCAGAACAAATGTGTTCGGAATCCGCCTGCATCTGCACGGATCACATTTGCTCTTACCAAGACGGGCTGAGAAACACCTTGATGGAGCACGACCGAAGCTCACTAATACTTTTTGTCTTCGACACACATCTAGATTTTTAGACCATGGCTATGATATACCAATTTCTTGAGGACAACGAATTTTCCCCATATTATTGACATGAGTATGATATTATCCACTTTGGGCATAAACTCTCATGACTTTGTCTTTTGTTTCACCGAAAATGTTTCACACCAATTAAGATAATGAATCATCACTATATACTATTGATCACTCCCATTTCTAACCAATGTGAAACTTTGTTAGCACTCCTAAAAGTTATTTAAGTTTTTCTATTAGCAAATATAGCACATTTAGAAAAGATTTGCAAATATGGTAATTTATTAAAAGCAATATTTGTTACTCTCGTTTTACCCTTATTTTAAATTTCATTCCATGTATTTTTCTCCCTTCGACTTCTTCTCCTTGCGCTTCTTTGTTTCCTTATGTCTAATCGTCTCGCTTCGCCCTCACTCGATGTTGATTGACGGTTTGTCGTCCTAAGTTAGGAAAATCATCAATTGTTTGTTCAACGTCCTAGGTTTTTTTATCGTTCGTCGGCCTTGTATTATATGTTCGTTGACCTAGGTTTTCTGATCGTCCATTGTTTGGTAGCCTAGGATTTTCCTACCAATTTATTATCTTCTGATTTTCTTCTAATAATATGGAGTTGATATCGATTTTAAGTTGTTATTTCACTGAAATAGATCGATATTCCTATCTGATATTAGTATTGTGTTAGTTTAGATATTTATAGGTTGATATTGAAACCTATCACTGATAGACTTTAGTCCCAATATTTCTCTTTGATATCAAAGCGTTGTATTAGTATAGATATTGATAGACTCGTATTTTTTGGACATTGATAGATTGGTCTAAACTTTATACTTTTTGGTTATTGTTAGATTGATATCAATAAATGATGGAGACAATCAATATTTTGTGGTAAAGTTGGATTCTAAATCGTGCAATTGTCGTGTTTGGGGATCTCAATGAAATTCCATGTGCTCATGCACTTGTTGTTCTTTGTGGACTTAATCTAAGTCTATCAGTGACATCACCGATAGATCAATATAGAGAGAATTCTATCAATAATAGAAGTCTATGATTTATAGTCACCGATAGATTATCATTAATAGAAGTTTAGCATTGTTTATCACGGACATACAATACAGAGAATTTTATCAATAATAGAAGTTTATCGTTGACTATCATTGACATACAATACAGATATAATTTTATCAATAATAGAAGTTTATCATTGACTATCCTTGACATACTTCAATACAATTTAATTTTATCAACAAGACAAGTCTACGAGTGATAGGAGGGAAAAATAAAAGTAATCAACCCGCAACTATTGGAAAAACTACCACTATTATTAACCAAGAAAAATAATTGGTAGTAAACACAAGATACACTTGACTAAAAAACACATGTTGGAAAATGAAAAAAAAAAATATGTATATTTTTATTTTCGAGCACGAGTTTTTGTCGCTAAAAAATAAATCAAATGTATTCAAGGGGTTTGTATAGAACGTATCAATAAGCTAGACCCATGCTTCGAGTTGTTTCATGCCATAAATAAACGCGAACACTCAAGAAATTCGTCGGACAAGCAGATTCACATCTCTTACAATCAACACAGTCTTCTGTTCTTGGAGCTAAAGCTATTTGTTTTGCTTTACATCCATCCAAAGGTATCATATCTAATACATATGTGTGACAAGCTCGAACACATTGAGTACCACCCTAAAACATTGGATCTAGATACTATCACGGATAAACTTCAATCATTCTATCACTTATAGATATTACAATCACACATGTAGTCTATTTCTTGTAACATTGATCCATACACATGTAGACTAATACATGAAATAGGAATTCTAACACGGATTTGTGATAGTTTTTTTTGCAAAGATATTTTAATTAATGGGGAGATCGAATTTATGACCTCTTAGTCAATGACACAACCTTATGTCAATGGCACAACCTTATGTCAATTGAGTTATGTTCGGTTTGATATAAATTAAAGTTAAGGGATTAAATTGCTTAATTTTTTGCTTCTAAATTCTAATATCTGATTCATGATAGTTGTGTACCACTGTTAGTCTCATACAAAGAGAAATACTACATGTATTATGATTTAAGTCTATAGTGATATAAGCCTATTCAACCTACAACACATATATTCACTTGTGACCAACAACTTGACACTTGTCAAAGCGAGCATAGCTCAGCTGACATATGTATGTCTCGACGACCAAGAGGTCTGTAGTTCAAATCTCTCCACCCCCAATATACTCAAAAAAAAAAAAACAACTTGACACTTGAAAAGCCCAAATTCTATCGTTGAAATGAAAACGAAAAAAAAAAATCTAAAATAACGCCCACCGTGGGGCTCCAACCCACGACCACAAGGTTAAGAGCCTTGCGCTCTACCAACTGAGCTAGACGGGCTCATGCTTATTTGAAATAATACTTATGAATATAACTAAAACATAAACAAAAAATTACAAAATGAAAAACAAATCGCTCACGCAAGATCAAACCAACGACCACAAGGTTAAGAGCCTTGCACTCTACTACTGAGCTAAACCAACCCACATGTTTATTTAAAAAAAACTTATGAAAAATAAATTGCCGACCATGTGGCTCAAATGACCGGGTTAAGGGCTTTGTGATGTACAACTGAGCTAGACGGGTAATTTATTGAATATTTTATGTACAGTTTATAAAACATATATTCGTTTGTAAAATAGAAAAATAGTTGTGTTACTCTTTGGCTTATTATGTATCAGTCTCTCTTAATTTCATCATTTATGTGTTATTTTTCAATTAAGATTTTACTATTACTATATTCACTATAACACCAAGTAATTTTGGATCAAATAAGTTAGTGTGTGCTAAGTCATATGAAATCAATAACTCTTTATTTTATTTTATTATTTTAGGTTTAAATTCAGTTTTGGTCCCTATACTTTCAAAATATTTATTTGATTTCTATATTCTTATCTTTTGTTCATTTTAGATCCTATACTTTCAAAATGTATGTTTTGATCTCTGCACTTTTAAAAAGTGATGGTTTTCATTCTTATTTGCAAAATTATATACACAATTAAATTCTTTAGTATAAACTTATAGTTATTAGCTACATTTCAAGTAATTCTTTGACTGCAATATTGTTATGAAATTTATAATTAAATTCTTTAGTATAAATTTATAGTTATTAGCTACATTTCAAGGAATTCATTGAGTGCAATATTGTTGTGAAATTGTGATTGATAAAAAAGAAAATGAACAGTCCAAATTAGTTCACTTTTTTTTTTTTTTTTAGGAGAACAATACCTCAACCCGAAACAAAGCTTCTAAGACTACCAAACTCACAAAAAGATAAAAAAAAAAAAAAAAAAAAAAAAAAAAAAAAAAAAAAAAAACTCGAAGGATCAGGATCCTCCCACTAAGCCGTTAGAAGAGTCATAAAAGCATTAGAGGCAATTTGATAAGTCAATACATAAGAGCAAATGATATAACTTTAGCTGCCTCTTTCAACTCCAAAACATCTCGAATTAAAAAAACAACTGGAGTGAGATCTTCTTCTATGTCATTGAGGAGGTTACCAAATCAGTTCACTTGTTAAAAAAAAAAAAAAGTACATAGGTCAAAATAAACATTTAGAAAATACAGATACTAAAACTGAAAGTATATAGAGCAAAGCAGACTTTGTAAAGTATAAAAACCAAAATGAATCAAAACTAAAAGTGTATAGATCAAAATAATATTTAAATATTTATTACATGAGTGAGTGATGTGTAAAAAAATAAAAAAGTGATGTATTTATTTCTAACAAATTAAACATAAAATATTTTTAACTCAATTAATAAGGTGTATTTTGACAGTTAATTTTAGCGTATGTGATAATAATGATTTGATTAAAGATAGAATCTACACATAAACGATGAAATTGAAAGTTTTAATATATTAGGAGCCAAATTTATAATTATTTTCTGTTTATCTATCCTTTTTTTCTTTTATTTAATTATGTAAGAAAATTGCAAGTCATAACCTCGAAGATGAATGAGCATAGCTAAGTAGTAATCGACATGTACTCCTTCTCTTAAGATCGGAGATTCAAATCTCCTCTACCCCAAATTTGTTGTACTAAAAATGAAGAGTAAATACAAATAAAACTTTTTGTTATTTTACTCAAATAATCTTTTTCGAAATTTAAGTTCACACCTACCTTAAATGAGTCTCATCTTAAGATAGAGTTTTTGTTCACAATTATAAACTTTTATTACACTGAGTGGTTTTTCATTTAAATCAAAGTAAAGTTTAGAGATATAAATTGATTTTTCGATCGCTAAACGTTAACTGTTAACAGTTAATGTCAAACAATAAAATTGTGTAGAATCATAAAGAAGACAGTAAATGTAAAACAATAAAATAAAAAGATAAAGACAGTGAATTTGTGTCAGATAAAAATACATAAGCAGCTCCGAAAGTGGTGGGATCTAATCCCCTGTAGTTCTCATGAAGATTGGTATGATCTGTGAAAGAGAAGAAAAGAGGACACAGTACTAAATGCTCTGATAGAACACTATGCAACAGTTTTGTTCAGATCCACAAGCAAAAATGGCCCCATGACAGTTAAGGATTCAGTGATTATAGAATTTATTCTTGTTTTTTTTGTTTACAATATTTAACATTCGACTTCTTCGACTCGGTCGATGAGTTATGTCTGATGGGCCGAGGCTGCTTGTAAGGAAGGAAGGACCACATCTCTCAGAAGCATTCATAACAAATTAATAATAATGTAAAGAACAGGACAATGCATATGACAGCAGGGCCGAGGTTTTTGGTCTCTGAGATTTTAACAAGCAAAGTTTTTATAGAGACAAAAGTTGTTCAGAAATCCAGAATGTGATTCGTTTGTTTTCATTCGTTAACTACAACTTAATATTGCAACTGAATTCCTAAGAAAATATAGCTTTTGTCCTGGCTACAAGGCTCGTGGGGTGAGGCAACTAATACAAGAATTAGAAGCACCAAAATCAATAATTTAAAATGGGGTCGGGATCGGGGTCGGGGTATTCAATGTTCTTTATGATTGACTAAGACTAATAGACTACTAGACTAAAAGTAAATGGAAACTTGTGGGCATGTTTTTGATTGAGCTAATCAAACCGTTCCCAATCCTGCGTTACTCTTGACGAAGGAGATGGGGATGGAGGAGTCAGACTACCGACTCCCGAGTCGAACGTCTCCCAATCGGTCGTCACTGAAACCGTGTTCTCATTGTTGCTGATTGGGTTGGAGTTTCTTGCTTTCAGATCATCGATTGCATCCACGAAGTTCTGGACACGGCGTACCTGTTCAAGACCAATTCTTTAGTACTGATCCTAAATGATTTCGGGGATTCTCATATGCAGTATTAATGCCAACGTATTTAACTTGGGCACATGTATAATCACTTTACAACAGACTTGTAAGGTCTGCAAGGAAAAGAAAATAAGCCTTTAATAGAATCTGACCTAACTGAGTGAAATTTAATCATAGATGCAAAAGAGCACTGTTTGATTCGACGAAACAATCGACCGCACATATTAGCAACAACAATGATCAACAAGCAAGATTTTTCATTAAATGTACAAGTTTACTATTTGGAGACACCAAGTTGCCAATTCAATTTCCTTTAGGTTGGTACTGAACAGCAACACTAAAATATAATGTAAAAGGTCTGGTTGAATCTTAGTATTCCAATCAACACAAACATCCTTAAGAATGATATCACACTACCAAACCCAGTAACTAAAGTTGTGAACATCCGCATGACGGTGTTAAGTCCCTCTAAGAATCAATTTCTTTTCACCCAACATAAGATTATTTGATATCAGACGGATACAAGCGATAACTCTTATTCACATACTATACGCAAAGCAATATAATAGCGTGTCAGTATTAACGACTAAACACTAACCTCAGCTTTTCTCTGCAACTTTGATTCCCCTTCAGCATCAATACTATCCAATTTCAACAATTGTCTCATCAGCAGCTCTGTTGCTACTACAAATTCTTTGTCTGCAACATTTGTGTCACCATTAACAGCAACTTGCAAGGCAGCAATCTATAGAGATAACAATAAAATGAACAAACACACAAAAGATAAACCGTGTTGCGTTGCATCTCATTACAGAGGTAAATGAAGTGTTTTCAGAAACTGCAAGGGAACTCACCCTATCTGAAAGCTTATCAACCTCAGACCGAACCTCAGCAATGGCTTCGGATGCTTTCGAAACCTCATCACTTTTCTTAACCTCTTCCACCACCTTAACCTCGTCCACCACCTTAACATCTTCCACCACCACCTTCCTCTGTTTGCTCGTATGGTCCTCCAAGAGTAAAACCTTTGACAAATTCTTCACACCTGCGATATGCAAATGCTCATCATCATCCTTTTCCTTACCCCGAAACAGAAGTCTCTGCTGTTCGGGCTGCAAACCGGTCTTCGCCACTAGGTGTTTTTTCATATCCCCTGCAGCAGAAAAAGCACACACAAAATCACCAACATGGAAACTCCACAATAAGTACACAAGTCAGCATAAACCAGATACCATGAATGGGGGAGGGGAGTTCAGTTCCCATCAATCAACAAACTCAGAACAAAACAAGTTAGCTCCCAACTTCCCAAATACCAATTCCAGACAAATGAAAGAAGACATTGTAGCAGTCAGCACTCAAACTCATCAATTAAATCAAACCCAAAACAGACTTATCCATGAACTGTAGAAAAAATAGCTAAAACCCATATCAAATCAGACGAACCCACATCGAATTTCCACCCAAAACAGGAAAAAACGATAAATTGGTCGATTCCAATCGATGAACTAAAACCCTAAAAAATCAGATCCCTCAAAGCCCTAAAATCAGAACAAGAACAGAGGAGAATTAAGAGAGAAAGAGGAAAAGAGTGGTACCAAAAGTGGATTGGGGAGGAAGGAAGATCTTGTACTTGGTAGGGCCATGGCCATGAGTAACACTGACGGCGATCATGGGGCCGCTGGAAGAAACCTCGGCGCCATTGTCGTCTTCTCGCTTCTGAACGAACATGCCGCAGGGCCTCATCTCCCAATCGGGTTCGTCGTTGTTAGCGTCCTGCACAGTGGGCGATCCACTCCAATACGAATTCTTCTCCGTCATATTCTTATTCCAACAGTAAAATCTCTGAATCAGAAACCCCACACAGAGCAAAACAGGAAGATTATTGCACTCGGAGTCGACTTAGCAGAAGATTTTCTAATCGCAAAAGGGATTTAATCACAATTTCAAATTTGGGTAACTCCGTTTTTGTTTTGGAATTCTAATCAGATTGAGATTACGAATACGATCTTCTATCATCATCTTCTAAGTCGGTCCGACCATATAAAACTATTCTAAAATCTTTTATTTTATTTTTTAAAAAAGGAGTAAATCTAAATTTTAATTGGTTTTTTTACACAAACATAGGTACATCTTTTAAAACATAACATCATGCCTTAATAATTGTACAACTTATGTCAATTGAGCACTGTTCGATTTGACAACCTAAAATAGAAAATTGAAAACAACACATCGAATCAAAATAAAGTTGAATATCATGTTTTCACATCTGTTTTGATAATAGATTTAGAAATTAAATCTCAATTTAACTAGTTCTCAATTCGATCGCCTACGAAAAGATCGTTTGGATTTAAGGAGTCGCTTGAATTTATCCGGGGTTTGTTTATTCTTTATCCCAAAAATCCTATTTCGATCAAATCAAAAATGATTTCGAATTAATAAATAGGATTTTGTTTGTTCATATTAAAATCTAAATATGTTTAATATATGTAATTTTGCATCTTCCTTAGATTGGAAAAAGGTGACACTGACTATCTGTTGGATCTAATTCTTTATCTCTCCATGAATCGTATATTTGTAAATTTGTAACACCGGGGACAAAATTTTCTCAATTCTTATATTTTCTTTTGGAAAAAAAATAATTTATACCACTAAAATTGGAGAGTTCTATCAATTAAAACTTTAACCTTCATAAGTGTATCAAATTAAAACTTTAACCTTCAATTTACACCTCATATTAAATTTTATTTGAAAAAAATTAATTTAAACCGGTAAACACTTATAATTTTAGCAATTAAACCTATAAACTTTCTAAGTGAATTAATTGTATAAAAAATTAGGAGTTTAATCAGTAAATTACAAATCTCCACAAAGGTGAAAAGTAACATTTTTCTAGTGTAAATTGATACACTTATAAAAGTTAAAGATTTAAATGGATACAATCATTAGTTTAAGATTTTAATTAATACAACCTCCAAAAATTTAAGAGTATAAATTGTTTTTTTTTTTTTTAACCATAAACCAACTGAAGTAGCCAATTAAATATTAGATTCAATAACCTATTAATTGTTATAAAATTTGTATAATTCTTATTTTATAATATCAAATAATTATAATACATTATAGTATATATACTTTCATTATAATTGACTTTATAATTAGAAATATTATATTTATTTAAATTTTTATCCTTTTAAATATAATTTTGTATTTCAAAATTTTAAATTCAAAATTTGGATACACCGAAAAAAAAAGAATTTACACTTTGGATTACATAATTCGAAAACAATTTTAAAAAACAGAATCAATTTTTTTACAATTTTAAAAAACAGAATCAATTTTTTTTAGATGAAATACAAGCTTTTTGTTGATGTTATTCAAACACATCATCACAATTGAGGACCTCTCAAGCTTCCTCCAAATAAATAGGAAGTCCAACTCCGTTGCTCATTCTTTGGCGTGTGATGCTCAAGGATACAAGTACTTAGAGATTTGGGTTGAGGAACACCCTCTATGGGTGAATACTTCAGTCCTTCGAGATATTTTTCTCTCTTAATTGTTTGTTTCGTTAATCACATTGAAATTTACCAATATTTTTTTTTGGATAGAGACGTTACAAATTTAAAAGTATAGAGATTAAACTGTTACATATCAAAGTTTGAAGACTAAATTGTTCCAAAATTAAAAATACATGGACTAAATTTTTGCTTCCATGAAATTTTAGGGACAAAAAGGCATAATAATAAGAATAAGAATAAGAATAAGAATAAGAAGGTAAATTGTAACCAAGGTCAATTTAGAGTAAAATAATTAAAAATGTAGCATTTTTTAAAAAAAAATTGCAGATATGACAATTTCTATCGCTGATGGTTTGGTATATCGCCGATAGAAGTCTATCGTTAATAGTAGTCTATCACCTCAGTTTTTTATAGAATTTTAGTCTATCAGCGAATCAGTGATAGTAGTCTATGAGTGATAGTCATATATCAACGATAGCTTCTATCAGTGATAGCCACTCATATTTTGCCGTATTTGTAAAATGTTTTAAATTTTGCTAAATTTGCAATTATTTTGGATCTGATTGTTGTTTGTGCAAGTGGTTGAATTTCAATTTTGTCACTCTCTTGAAATGTTATAAAATTAATCTCACACTCTGTGGTGGTTGATTTTAGGCTAAATTATAGTCATTAAATCATGTACTTTGTTTTCATAATACTCTTGAACTTTAAAAAGTTGTATTAATACTTCTGATCTTTAAAAAAAAATACTTTTGCGATTAAGTTTTAAAGCTAAAAAGTTTCAAGCTCTGTTTTCATCTAGATTATGTTATACATAGTCTTTATGAGCAAAACTTCACATTAAATTTTCATGATGGAAGAATTGCAAATAGAGAGAGGAAAGTGAATAAGAATAAACATTTTTTTTATCCAAAATTTAATGGTAAGATTATTTTTTGAACTTGTTACGGGCCACCTCAGCATGAAGTGACCACCTGACGTCATGACAATGACATCGGAGATCCTTGAGCTCCGAGCTCATCATCAAGCGCCCAAGAGATGGATGGTCGACCCTTCGGACGCTCACGACAGATGATCTCGGGCCACTCTCATACCGACTGTTGTCATGTCGTCAGCACCCCACGTTGGGCAAACGAGTGAACTGATGGGACACTCCTGCCTTACCGAAAAAGGCAGTGGTACAACAATTGCCTCCAATCCGCCTATGATCGGAAGAATCGAAGATCCTCATCACGGGGATAGGTACGGACTAACTCTGGTTGGTCCACGCCTCCTCACCGGAGATCCCGGATCCTTATGATGAGGAAAAGACAGGTCGACCCGATCGACCCACAATCTCTCACCTATAAAACATACCCATGAAGGTATGTCCGAGGTACGCAATCCTACGCTATCTAACTCACACTACAACGGGTCCTCACTCGTTTGCTCCTACTTAACTCTCTGATTAAGCATCGGAGCTCCGTGGGCCTAGCCCCACACCAGTGCAAGTTCATCTTCTTCCATTGTGCAGGTTCCTTACGGCTCCGACGACGACCATTCACGGTAGAGCACAAGAGGAAAAAGGAAGTCCAGAACCTTGTGCCAACAAATTTTTTTGAGAGGTCAAGGATACTAATGCAACCTTTAAAGTTTAGAGGTATTATTGAAACGATTACAAAAGTCATCAATATTTTTTTATAATTTACCCTTATTTTAAGAATCTTTATTAATTTAAAATTATAATCAATTGAAAATAGGATATTTTAGAAGTCAAATTACCATGAATAGAATTATAAAAGTTAAGAATCTTTATTAATTTAAAATTATAACCAATTGAAAATAGGATCATTTTAGAAGTTAAATTACCATGAATAGAATTATAAAAGTTAATATTGATATAGTCTCTTAATACCGAATTGTCGGTGAAAAATAGGTAGGGTTGAGAATAAAAATTGAATTAGCAACGCATTTTTTTTTAAAATATTTATAAACATAAATATTATCCTAAAAAAATTATGATTTTTTTTTTTTTAACAATAGTTATAAATACGACGGGTTTAAAAAAAAATTATAAATACGACATTTTTAAAAACAGTTGTAAATATATAATTCTTTTTAAAATGAGCTGACATATATATGTTGATGACCAAGAAGTCTGTGACCAAGAAGTCTGTGGTTCGAATCCTCAATGTACTAATTTTTTTTTTTTTAAAATATATATTTTTAAAAAAATAACTTTATATTATCATTGACGAATATTTTTTTATACTTTTAATTTTTTTTTATACTGTCTATTTAATTGTAAATGTCCAAGATGGGCCTCGATCTTTTATTGGGCCCCAATGATCCCTTCTTATTGGGCCCCACTTAGTTTAGTATTGCTTTGCAAATATAGCCTTGTATATCCGCGCCTTTTCTAATATGACTCTTTACACAATACATTAATTCCACAAATATCAAATTTTTAATTAAATTTTAATTTTATCAATTAAATTTTAGTTTGGTCCTCTGTTTGGTGAATTGAAATAACTTAAATATTCATATATTAAGTTTAGTTGTAATTATAATTAATTGATTAAAAATATTAGAGAAATAACCGATTGTTTAGAAAAATTAAAAAATATATATTCTCTTATTCTAATAAGATACAACCTTTTAGTCAAGGACACAATCTTATGTCAATTGAGCTATGCTCGGTTTGACAATATATATCCATTTTTGCTAGGACTCATCTTTAATTTTATGAATTCTAAGGTTTTAATTTTATGAATTCTAAGGTTGTAATTTTTTTGTTTTTATTAATGTATGTATATTTTACCAACTTCTTTAAAGAAAAAAAGAACAACACATTATAAGTATAGTCTTATCCTGACCCATGGGTCAAACATATTATTTTTCGCCTTCACCCACTTAAACTTATCCTTTCATCTAAATCCAAACTTATCATTTCATCTAAATTCAATGCACCTGAACCCAACATCTAAACATCTCATTAATATGACGCTTCATTTTAGCTAGTGTTTTTTTTTTTGTACATTTTTTTCAATAATTTTCTATATTTTCATTATTGAAGACTTCTTCGAATAAATTTTAAGAATGCAATTTTGTGAATTTGAAAGATTTTAATTCATTAATTTAAACGGATCCAAATATCCAAATAAGTTGATACTATTTTTTGAATTTTGTTTAAGTATCAATTTTGATTGAATAACCTAATTTATATTTAAAATAATAAAAATGGGTTGAATTGCATTTTAGTCCTTTTACACATTTTATTTAAATTACGTTTTTTTTAAAATAATTAAAAATATCGTGGGAGGAAGAGAGAGAAATGTAATGCCTTAAAAAATGGGGCAAACTTCAATAATAATTACTGTTGAATTCTGGGGAGTTGATATTTTTTACTCGAGTTCAACAACTTTGTGGGTCAAACGACTCCTCAACCCTAAATTTATCATACCCTAAATTCTAAAACCTAATGAGAGATAAATTCAACCAGAAGAAGGTATTCTAAAAAAATAAAAAAATAAAAAATAAGTATTATTTTTTGAAAGTTAGATATTGAAAAGAAAAAAAAAACTACTTTAACAATCTATGTTTGAGTCACTAGTCGGGCGACAGAGTTTGTATATTTTACCCTCATTTACAATTATTTAATTTACTTAGGCCCATCCTTTTTTGTTTTAGATTTTATATAATCTAGTTGTGAGAATTGAACATATGACTTATCTATCATTAATTTATATTTTATATCAGTTAGCTATACTATCACGTTGACATTTTTCCTAAGATTTAGATTTGGTACACTATATTCATCTTAGCTCTTGTATTATCATTTTCAACCTTTCATCATTTATTATTATTATTTTTTTTTTTAATCCTTTCATCTATTTTATATACAAAATAAAACATCTAAATTTTAAGATTATGGGACAAAAATTAGGACGAAATACACCTTTAAAAATGTTCACTAATTAATTCATTGATTAAATGTCAACTCAACTACACTTCAACATAACTCAACTGATTAATACACTAAAAAGTTACAGATTCGACTTCCCATTCCCATTAGATGTTTTCCCTTGCACTACAACAAATAATGGCATTACCGACGCTTTACATTACGTCGGTAATTGTACGCATTGCCGACGTCTAAGGGACCGCGTCGGTACATGTAATTGTACGAATTGCCGACATCAATTGATTAATACACTAATATATATTTCTCCTCTAATTATTCATATTGACTCCACCACACATTCTTAGTTATTTCATAAAACTCTTCAACAATAATCATCCCAAACTCTATATTCTTGATCAATTCCATGGAATTTGTACTCGATGTTTTTCATGATATATACAAATTGACAATTTTTTTTTTCAATTTGAACTTTAATTTTTCCTTGTTTTTCGTTCAATGTGGTTCCTTTGTCAGGCTGTTTCGGCTGTTTTTTAATAATATTGTATTTTTTAAAACTTATTATAAAAATATTGTAAGTATGAAATTATTTTTAAAAATATTGCAGTTTTAACCACACGCAAAGCAAATGTAGTCTTTTGAAAAGACGATCTTGCTCCACGTGGATGAAGATCGTCTTTTCAAAAGACGATCTTGCTCCCCATGGATGTCCCTCATCCTAAAAAATGATATCTTTTTAACTAGATATTCAAAATTTTCAAAAAATGTATGGTTGGAAAGCTTTCAAAAAATGTATGGTTGGAAAGCTAACAACGACAACTTCAATTTGATACCTGGTTTCACTATTTTTGGAGTTGTGTATCAAAAGATAGAGACCATCGAATTTGGACTATAGTTCTGCAAATTTCAGAACTGAAGTGCATTAAAAAATTGATATTTTTTTACCCATATATTCAAAAACTTCGAAAAGGGTACTGTTGGAAAGTTAACACAAAGAGCTTCAATTTATACCTAGTTTCACTATTTTTGGAGTTGTGTAACAAAAGATATATATCGTCAAAGTTATGAAAACTTCGCTAAACCCAAACTGAAGATACGATTGAAAACTTCAAAACTGTAGCTAAACTTCCACGATCTGTATATTTTAATACACAACTCTACCAATAGTGAAACTAGATATCAAATTTAAGCTCTCTGTGTTAGCTTTTCAACCGTATCTTTTTCGAATTTTTTTAATATCTGGGTAAAAAGATGTCAATTTTTTAATACACTCCTCAAAACAATCTTTAGTTCTGAAATTTGCAGAGTTATAGTCCAAATTCGATGGTCTTTATCTTTTGATACACAACTCCAAAAATAGTGAAAGCATGTATCAAATTGAAGCTCTCGCTGTTAGCTTTCAAGCCATACCTTTTTTAAATTTTTTGAATATCTGGTTAAAAAGATATCATTTTTTTAATAAAAGAAGTACATACTTCATCCACCTCGAGAAGATCGTCTTTTCAAAATACGACATTTGCTCCAATATTTTTAAAAATAGTTTCAAACTTACAATATTTTTATAATAAATTTTAAAAAATACAATATTATTAAAAAAATAGCCCCTTTGTCATGCCAATCAACATTGTTTTTTCTTTTAGTATGATTTATAAAAAGATCTTAAAAATTAACAACTTTAAGATAAAGAAAAAAGAAAGCATCAATCTACTATTAACAATTTTTGAATATTAATGCTATTTAATTTATTGATTTTAGATATTCAACTAGATGGACATATTTTAATAATTTTTTTTAAAAAATTACATCATAGAATTGAACTTCCAACCTCAAAAAGCTAGTACATGTCAATTATAGTCGAGTTTATGCTCATTTGGACTCAATCTTTTGTATTTTTATGGACTTTTTGGTTGAGTTAGATATATATTTCATCATGTTAGGCAACACTTTAGTGTCAATATTGCAACAATTGATGATCATTGTAGTTATGATATATACGAATTAATTTGTGCAAAGGTTAGTTGATAAACTTTGGTATTTGAATGTTATATAGAACTTCTTATTTCAATGATATTTCATTTTGTGTCTAACTTGTGGAGTGATTTATTATGATTACATGTGTATTTATAGGTATGTTCATCCGTTAGTTGTATGACTTTGGTGAGCCATCACTAAGAGAAATGAAGGTTCATCAAAGTCATGAAATTTAATAACAATGACAATTAGAAACATCATTCCATGAAGATTTACGACACACAAAAAATTATCATAAAAACTTATTTTTTGACACAAAAATCCTATCATTCAAATAAATTTGTTGACATAAAAAGTCGTCAACTTCGACGTATTATTGACAACAAAAAAATGACGTTATCATCGTATTAGCGACTCAAGAATATATGTCATTATTGACATTTATGTTGACAATAAATTACTGTCATTGATATGATTATGTTGTCAAAAATATGATATGTGTGAGCTATTTAATGACAATGTTTAACTGTCATAAAATAACTCTATTGACCAAAAAAAAAATGTCATTAATCATTTTATGAATGGAGAAAAAGTGTCAACAAACAATGAATAGTAACAATATTTTGTTTCTGACGTCTATAAACTAAAGACGATAAACGATATATATATATCAATTAAAAAAACTGTCATCAAATACGTTGGTGACAATTTTTATTTATCATTGAATCCAAGATTTGTAGTAGTGTTAAATAATTGCCTCCTAGTCAAGCCATTTCAAAATCGTTAGTTACTATAGTATGTGGATATACTATTGCTTTCCGAAGCTAATATATATATATATACACTGTTATGATAGAATTTGAAAAACAAAAAATATTTACGTGATTCATTAACATTGTGTTAGCTACGTCCACGGGCAAAAGAGAGAGTAGTTTGTATTACGAATAAGAGAGATTACAAAATACAGACTAGAAGCGACAGAAGTTATTAAAAGGTTTATGTATAACACATTTCTAATGAGCTAATACGTAATGGGCCAAAACTCAATACAAATATACATAATCTAAAACTCAAATCAAATTTTTGTTTGGATCATAATAGATTCAATACACTCTAAGATAAAGATAAATATATTATTATTATTATTATTTTTTTGCAATAGAAGAGTTCCTTTAATTTTTTAGTTTGGACAAAATTAGATTTCAAATTTCAAAAAATACGCAAGGAAACCTCTAGGGCTATTTGGAGCTTTGAGTGAATTATAATAGTATGTATGTTATAATAGTTGCAAATAATAAATACTATTGAATTTATTATAACTGTGAATTATAATAGTCGGTGTGACAAACATAGACTGAGTTATAACAACTCAGTCTACCCAATTTCAAATTAGTGTCACAAACACTCTTTAAAATTTTGGTAAAAATGAATACCAAAAGATTTCGAGAGTGTGATCTTAATAAATAACCGAAAGACGAAGAGGGCAGTTGCGAAAATATGTGAATGAATAATAAAAATATGGAAAATGTGAATTATATTTAATGATAATATAGATAGGGTGGTGTGATCTAGGGTTTTTAAAGAGAGTGATTTTTGTTAGAGACAAGTTTTGGTGAGGTCTATTTAGCAAAGTTCACATCACAAACACTATTTATTGAGGGACCCAAATATGAATCATTCAATCAATTGGCTAATCCAAATTTGTACCAACTTCTTCTTCTTCTGTCTCTCAATACTGTACCACACCACTCATACCCAAAGGGTTTTTACTCTTCCCCCATTTCTTCTTTCTTTTCTATATGGTCAACTCAAAATCCATTATTATTATTATTATTATTATTATTATTATTATTTATTATGTCTGTCTAGGGTAATTTCCTTTGTTTTTAACCAATTTCATGTGTTTGATGAAAAAAAAATGTTTTCTTTTCTATTTATTACTTAAAAATATTCAACCCTATACTATAACCCAGCCCTACCTGAAAACATAGTTAAAAAAAACCAGGGGCCTGGAAATAGTTGCAGAGTATATAATATTGTCAATTTTAAACTTATGCCCATGATTTCAATTTTACCTTCTATTTCTACTCAAAATAATATCTCATACTAGTAAAAAGATGTCTTTTCCCACTTGTCAACCAATTATAGCTCAATTGGTTAATGTTCGATTAAAAAATAGGATCCGATCCAAGAATGATGAACCCAAAGAGGCACCATCTTGAAGGAACCTTACTCACAATATAACATACATGAGCTACTCCTCCTATCATCAATTGGTTTTAAGATGAAACTTCATGATGTCTAATAGTTAATAAATCATATAACTTTCTCTTCAAGGTTAAATATTTGAACTCTCACTCTACATTGTTAAATTAGAAAAAGAAGAAAAACTTCACTTATGTGTCATACGATACGACCATCAACAATGTTGTAGTTCTCTTTACTTGTATAACTAAGAAGGATACGACCATCAACAATGTTGTAGTTCTCTTTACTTGTATAACTAAGATCCTTCTCAACTTTATAATTGATACGAGAGTATGCTTGTGTATTATACCACATTTAAGACATCTTCTTAACTTTACCATGTTAAATCACCAATCAACCCAGACGGGCTTTTGGGTTGGATTGGTGATTTTAGAGTATAGAAAGTTTTGTGTTCGAGTACAAGTGAGGAGTACTGGAGTGTTGATATAATCAAATTTACCCTAACCCACCTACATTCAAGAACTTATATATCTACTTATACAAGACGTGTTCGATTATACTTATACACCAAATCTCGCTCTTTCTCGATGCGAGACTATATTCGCAAAACCGCTCTCTCACACACAATCAATATGTAGAAAAGAAGTTGAATGTGCAGAAGAAGAAGAGAAATTGAAGAGAAGGGGGGGCGGTTGGAAGTAGAGAGTAGAGGGGGGCAGAGAGAGGTCAGGAAAGGAGTTAAAAATGAGTAGAAGAAGTAAGAATAATTAGGATTCTACCAACTCAACGCGAATGCCGGAACTACACATGTGCTTTTGTTTCTCCTTTCTTACGAGGCCCCCTCTCCCTTTCTTTTTCCACTTATTTCCTTTTTCCCATTATTATTCACTTCTATATATTCTATCCAAATCCATCTAATTAATAAATCCCTCTCTAATTTTCCCTTTAAAAAACAAAAAAATTACCACAATTTTTCAAAAGAGAGGTGATGGGAATGCGAGAAAGTTCTATATTCGTTAGGAAAAGGAAAGATGATTGGTACATAAGTGTGTGAGATAATATCTCTAAAAATAAAATCGACATTCATGTTCAAAGTGGATAATATCATACCATTGTAGAGATATGTGGTATTGGTTCATGTGTCTCTAACAAGTGGTGTTATAATGCCTTGAATCAGTTATCTGGTGCACCGAATGATCAAGCACGAGAAACTTATTGTATATGAGTTTTACTGTTCCATTTCCTATTTTGGACCCTATTTTTAGTCCATTTCGTTTAGGTTATTAGAAGGGTACTATATAAAAAGTTTCTAATTCGTTTTTGTCTCTGTAATATGTAATTTTGTACTCTCTCCACAACACAAAGATAATAAATATGTTTTCTCTCATTGTCCGTGGACGTAGTTAACGCATTGTTAGTGAACCACGTTAAATCTGCGTGTTCTTTGTTTTGTCGATTGGTTTTGTCATAACAAGTGGTATTAGAGCCATGTTGGTTTTTCTTGATGACATATAGTTACAGTTATTTGTGGTGTGTTGAGCTTATCGGACATGAGTGTGCTATGGTGAAAAGGAATTGACCTGGTTATAAAAGTGATATGTTTGAGAATAAAACAAGGATATATGACTTTTTGAAGGGAGACTTGATGATCATTGGTTTTAAGCACATTTTAGGAGTGCTTTTTAAAAACAAAACCATAATGACTTATAAACAATATCATAACATTATGAAGATATATAGTGGTTCACGTGTCCTTACCGAAAGATTTAAAAAGAATATATATATGTATGTATGTATATATGTGTATAGTATAGTATGTGGGGGAAAGCAGTTTTGTGTGGAGTGTAATGAGATTGGGCAAAAGGGAAAAGCAAGCGGTAGAGTTTGAAAATTGCATGCTTCCGATACGTCGTTAATTCCACTAATGCCTATCGTCCTATATTTGCAGATTGGAGGGGTCCGCTAATCATCACCTTCTACTGTTCATCCATTTTTTTTTTTTTTTTTCCATTTTTATTATTATTATTTATTTATTTATTCCACAATGAATATGTAAATTGGGGGTTACGTTGGGTTGAATTTTGATGAGTTTACTGTTCTTTACCCCGATTTTGTTTAATTTGGTAGTTGAATTGACTTTATATAATGAAAAGAAAAGAGTAGAGATTGAGCCAAATTTAGTAGTTATAGAATTTTTACCAACTTTTTGAGATTTTTTTTTTTAACTTCCAACTCCAATCTTTGAAAAGAGATGTAGTATCGTAATTTATTTAGTTATGGTTAGGTCGTCTCTCTTCTAAGTGTGGTAAGTTTGAATCTTTACTTTTATATTGGGTGATGCAATATTTCATTGAAAAAAAAAAATTCTAGAATTACCTTGCTTTAAATTTTATGTTTTTGAACAAAATAAGGTTTTTTTTTCAAAGCTAAAAGAAATGTACATTTGGTTTTGGAATTTGACTGAGGAGTGTGAAAACAATATTTCTAAAACTATATAAAAGAAACAAAAAGACTATAAATAAATAAGTCTACTTTCTTTCTTACCAAAAAAAAAAAAAGTTAGTAATAATAAAATCTTAAAATATAAAAAAATAAAAAATAATAGATAAAAAACAGACCAAAACGTAGGCTGATTTTTTTTAAGGTATTTAATTAATGCAAATAAGTGGAAGAATCCAACATATGACCTCTTAATTACTAATTCATATTTTATATCAATTGAATTATATGGTAGGGTTGTTCTCACTTTATTTTTTGAAACCTTCATTGATTTTAATTACTCATAATAAATTTCATTTAAAAAACAATCTAAACATTACTAAAAATTTATAGGGAAATTGTAACCGATGTCAATTTAGAATAAGATAATTAAAAATATAGCATGTTTTTAAAAAATTTGCGGATATGACAATTTCTATCGCTGATATCTTATGACTGATAGAAGTCTATCGCTGATCACCTCAACTTTTTATAGATGTTTGTCAGTGATAATAGTCTATCAATGATAATAGTTTATAACTGATAGAAGTCTATCAGTGATATGATAAAGTCTATCCGTGATAGAAGCAGATTTTTTTGCCATATTTGCAAAACATTTTAAAGTTTACTAAATTTGCAATTAGTTTGGACCTGATTGCTATTTGTGCAACCAACCCAAATTTATAAGAGCTATTAATATTTTATAAGTCCAAAATTTCAATCTTTCATTCTATATTTATATAACTTTAAAGAAAACTTAGTAGTCAACAAGAGCATAACTCAACTGGCATGATATATGAATTATTGAATATGAGGTACTAGGTTTGATCCCCACCTCACATATTGTATTAAAAGAAAAAAAAAAAAAAAACACTTCACTACTTCAAATGTAGAACAAGGATTTAAATATCGAATTTTTACACTTTTAAATGGGTTAAAATATATTTATTCACGTTATTTTACATTTTGTTCATTAGACATGCCTCCCTGAACTTCATAAGTTCTGATACCATATTAGAAATTTGAGTTTCATATTAAAATCAATTGGTGATAAGAGGAGTAGTCAAATTGTGACTGAGGCCCTTTCATCTTGCTGACGACGTAGGATCTTCAACATTGTTGTTTTCTTTTTTTAATATTTTATCGATTTTGTAACGTATGATGGAAATGTCGATTCCTTACTCATGACGATGTTGAACCTATGGATACGTAGAAATGTCGAACGAAAATTTAATACGATGCGTTGAATTGAAGACTTTATTTATTTAGAAT
Source organism: Herpetospermum pedunculosum (assembly GCA_028017165.1). Taxonomy (NCBI): domain Eukaryota; kingdom Viridiplantae; phylum Streptophyta; class Magnoliopsida; order Cucurbitales; family Cucurbitaceae; genus Herpetospermum; species Herpetospermum pedunculosum. The sequence continues at coordinate 61,257,064 of CM051525.1, forward strand.
ACGAAAATGAGTAGGTAATTTAGATTATATTAAAAGAAAAACAAAAAGTTGAATTGAAAGAAGAAAAAGTAAAAAAGAAATAATAAAAAAAAGAAGAAGGAGAATTGCAGAGAGATTTGATTTAACCTTTTTACGTATAGAGAAAGCAAGTAAACAAAAACAATGATACAATATTTTGTGTTTGTTTCTCGGGAAATGAAACCCAATCAACCAAAAACCTGAGAATCACCACTTTAACCTGAAATTCCCCCCTTTAAAAGAAGTGCCGATTAGACGTTTTAATCTCTCCTTTCATTTCTAATAATAATAATAACAATAATATATTTTAAAACTTTTTTGTTCTCTAAATTTCCTAAAACTAATAATTTTGGTTAGGATTTATGAACCATTTGAGACATATTTAATTTAGTATATTCAATTTAGGTTAACCATTAAATGTTGACCTAGTGGTCGAACTTTGGAATTATTAATATTAGAATGAGTTCAATTTTTGTAGCCATCTACGAAATTAATCTTTGATGACCTATCTAAAAATTAATTTTCTTATCGATTTTTTTGGCACCCAAATGTTGCATGGTCAAACGGTCTCTAGTAAATTTAGCCAAGGTGTACATAAGCTGGTACGAATCACATATATATAGTTTAGTGTTTTTCAAATTTAATGAATAAAATGTATTCATGACAAATTTGATTTTGGAACTAGTGGAAATTCTGAAAACATTGAATTTAACTTTTACATTTAAAATTTTAAAATACAAAATTACATTTAAAAAATAAAACTTTTTGTAAAAAAATAAGATTGATTGCATAAATAGTAATCAAGTCTAATGACAATTATAACAAAATATAAAATATTTTGCAAATATGAAAAAAAAATTAGTGACTATCACTTATATCCATTGATAAAATGTACTATTAGTGATAGTCACTGACAAATTTTATAAAAAACAGAGGTGATATATTACTATCAGTGATATACTATTATCAGTGTTAAAAATTGTCATATTTGTAAATCTTAAAAAAAAATGCTATGTTTTTAGTTATTTTACTCTAAATTGACATCTGATAGTTTATAATATAAAATATGTTCATAAATTAATTGATAAATTAATTGATGATAGTTGTTTTATAGTTTATATAAATATATTATCAAACACATTTGAAATCATTGTTAATTTGAGATCCAATTTCCAAATCTACCCCTAATTACATATCTGAAAATATTGAAAAACATGAAATACAAATCTGATTTTCATGAATTCATTAGTTTTCAATTTTCTATTTTCAGATCACGCCAACCAAACATATCTTAATCTCTAAATTTTAGTAATAATTTAGTCTTTATACTTTAAAAAATTTAAAAAATTAATCTCTATTATAAAAAAATTCATAAAAATGAAGTGTAAATATTTATTTATTATTATTATTTTTTATTTGCAAAGATAAATGAGTTAGTCTTCCTGTTATATAAACACATTTAGTGTCTAGGCAATTATATTCATTTACATACGTAAGAAATTTTACTAAAATTGTTACTAACTTAATTACATGGATTAAATTAAATTGGAATTAGAGGAAAGTTATAAAAAGAGACAGTAAAAAAACAGCAACCCAACTCAAAGGAAAAACAAAGCAACTCACATATATAACATCAAAAAACAGCCTTCTGCTTAATTCTCTTCCAACTTTTCTCTCTTTCGAAACAAACAGTAAAATCAATGGAGGAAAAAAAAAAAAAAAAAAAAACAACTTAAAAAGAATGGAAATTTAGAGAATCGTACGTTGATAAAGTCCGGCAACGATTTGGTCCTTGGATTTAGGGCAAACACACCTGCAAACTACGATCAATAAATCTACTTTGAATTCAGAGGCAGCCCTCTTGAAGGACCCCCCCTACCCTAAAACCCCACCATCCTCAATTCTCTCTCTTTTATTTTATTTTTTAATTTAATTTTTCTGACCTCTAAACGTGACTAAAAGTAATCTCTTTCCTCTCTTTGCCGACTTGTGATTGTGAACACAAGGACACTGTTGCCCTTTAGAAGGGGGTCCCTTCCCTCTAGAGGGCTCTTTCTTCTATCCTTAACCTAATCATAAACACACATCCAAACAAAACAAACCCTTTTCTCTAACTAAATTTAACCAAATTTCAATTGTTTTTCCAAAGGAACTTAACCAATTTTCATCAATTATGTTGTATCAAAGGTTAACTATTGATCTATACGACAATACTAGGGCATTTCTCTAGTGTGAGTTTCGAGGAAATTTTAGATGCGACAAGTCGTTTTTAGGAGGATGATTTGTGAGGAAAGAAATAGTATATTCATCATATTTACTTGAGATTCCGAGGAAAAAGGTCAAAGTTCTTTAGACTTTTCTTTTCCTTTTTTTTAATTTTTTTTTTTAACTTGTCTATTTGACTATACAAAGTTGTAATTTTTATATGATTTTGATTGAAAGCAAAGATGGATGTGGTAATGAGTAGTTAAATGCAAAAGGAAAATCAAATATATACATGGTACAATTAAAAGCAATCAAAAACCTTAAACAAATATTTATTTTTTTATTTTTATTTTATAAAATTGGAATAAAATCATTAGAAAACAACATTGGAAACATATCATATTATAATGCGAAAATGTCACACTCACATCTTTATCTAGAATGACATAAATGAAAAAAAAAATATAATAAAAAAAAAAGCCTAACAATATTTTTAATTCATACTATTTTATAGGCTAAATTTCAAAATTGACATTCTTAATTTTTTTTTAACCCTAAACTTCTAATCTCTGGTTAATAATTCATTCTTAATATTTTTTAATCCTAAATTTCTAACCTCTTGGTTAATAGTTCTTACTTTATGAATTAGACTCATGTTATGGACTAACTCCAATTAAATCTTTGTAGTTTAAAAATTTTCAGGGCCATTATTGTATTCAACACATGGCATATTTCATTTTTTATTTGACTAATTTTTTTTTAAGTACATTGTGGTGCGGGATTTAACATAGACCTCTCGGTCCTCAACACATACATATGTCAGCTGAGTCATGTTCGACTTTTACTTGACTAACTATATAAGCTATTTGTATTGTGATTTATATTTGAGTAAAAAAAAAAGAGTGATTTTTTTAAGATTGTGAAAACAGTTAAAAGACAATTATAATATTTAGTTGGTTAAATATTTTAAGTTTTTGTCACTATACTTCTCAAATGTCCAAATTAGAAAAAACACAATAGGATGATATTTTCAAAATTTCTAACGGAGACTATTTTTTTTTTTATAGAAAAATTAACAATAATATAACATTATTGTTACGATTCATCGAGGTACGAAAATCAAATTTGGATTTTTAAAAACACAAAGACTAAAATAAAATAAGTCGCGTCAAACCGAGCATAGCTCAATTGATATAATGTTGTGCCCTTGACTAAGAGGTCATGAGTTCAATCTCTGCATTAATTAAAATACATTTGTAAAAAAAAAAAAAAAAATCTCAAAGTACGTGCATTTAATTTAATTTAACCAACTCAAACTCAGTATAACTACTTTATTGACTATGAATTATAATAGTCGGTAAACCAAAGTAGACTGAATTATAATAACCCGACTATGAATTATAATAGTCGGTGGATCAAAGTAGACTGAGTTATAATAACCCGATTTACCCAACTCCAAATTAGTGCTCGAAACAACCCTAAAGAATCAAACTTGTAATTTTTATTTAACCGATTTGGTAATTTTCTTTTGCTCATATAAAAAAAAAAACACGGAATTTTCATCTAGGGTTTGTGTAGGGTTAAACAACCCGTATCCAACGCCAGAGATCGGCTGACTCACATGACGACATCCCTCTCTCTTCATTATATATATAATCTTTATATATATATATATATATATGTATATATATATAAGCTAAAAAACCCACCAGTCATTTCCACGTACTCAAAATATCAATCTCAGTTTGTTTCTCCAAGTGGGTGTGTTTGGGAGAATTATAATAATGGATTACACTTTTCCGGCGAGCAACCCCAGCTCGTGTGGCTCATCCTCCGGCGGGGGCACCGCCGGAGAATCCCGAAAGGAGAAGCTGAAGAAAAACGGCACTGGCGGCGGCTGCAGCAGTACCGGCGGAGGGAAGAGGAGCAAAGGCGTCGTGAAGCTGTCGACGGACCCACAAAGCGTGGCGGCGAGAGAACGACGGCATAGAATCAGCGACCGGTTCAAGATTCTGCAGAGCTTAGTTCCCGGCGGCACGAAAATGGACACCGTGTCAATGCTCGACGAAGCGATTCATTATGTCAAGTTCTTGAAAACCCAGATTTGGCTTCATCAAACCATGATTAATTTCGTTGATTATGATGACCCTTCTAATTCCGCCGCCACCGTCGCCGCCGCCGTGAATTCTGGCCTCCCTCTCGACCAAATTGCCGGCGGGGAGTTTATTAACAACGTTAATTTTCTCTACCCTCAAAACGACGTCGTTAAAATGGAGGACCCATTTTTGCCTCAGCTTGATCCCAACAATGTTTATTTTCCTTCTGGACAAGACCAATTCTTGTGCTCTTCTTATGATGCTTACATGAACTTCTAGTTTTTTTTTTTTTTTTTCTTCTTTTATCTGTGATTTGTACTTACTTAATTATGTTAATTACTATGTATTATGGAAAATTTAGAGTGGGGTTAAGGCTGTGCATTATTATTATAATTATTAATCAGTACAAATTTGGGGTCTGATCTCAGAGCTTCTGTGTAAAATTTCACCAATTTCCACTTTTTAATCGCACTATATTGTTTTTTTGTTTTTTTTTAATATTTGATCATATGGGTATTTTTTTTCTTTTTAATTTTCTCTCAATTTGTTCAAATTTTTGGGTTGATTTGTTGTTAAGTATGTTAAATGTCTATTATTAGGTTATTATCAGTCATCTCCCCTTTTTTTTTCAATGGTGGAGATTTCATAGTAAAGTACAATTTAAGTATTTTTTTTTCTTTTGATTTTTGGGAAGATAGATTGGAGAACTCTTGAATCTCACTTTAATTAGCTGAGGGTCCAGTGGACAACGATGTGATTTGTTTTTTCTTTTCATTTTTTTTTCTTTCAAAATTGAGTCTATTTGTTTCATAATCTTTATGGTTTACAATCTACTTTTTTGAAATGCTTTTGATTTGAAAATTTGATTAAGGGTTTGGAAAGTACTTTTTTTTAAAAGTGAAAAAATAACACACAGAATAATAGAGGGGTGATTACTATTAAGGGCTGGTTACAAGTCAGGTCCAAACTAATTGCAAATTTAGCAAACTTTAAAATATTTTGCAAATATGACAAAAAAAAATCCGTTTCTATCACTGATAGACTTTATCATATCACTAATAGACTTCTATAGTCTATCACTGATAGACTATTATCACTGACAAAAATCTATAAAAAGCTGAGGTGATCAGCGATAGACTTCTATCAGCCATAAGATATCAGCAATAGAAATTGTCATGTCCGCAATTTTTTTAAAAACATGCTATATTTTTAATTATCTTATTCTAAATTGACATCTGTTACAATTTTCCTACTATTAATTCCTTTTTCTTTTTTGTAATTGCGTTTAATGGATGGATTTTTAAAGTTAGAAAGAAATTAAAAAGTGTCCCACAATCGTTTTCTTTAAAAAAAATAGTTGAAATTTTAATTTTAGTTTATTAAGAAAGAAAAAAAGAACAAATAAATGAGTATTGACAACCTTCTTTAAGAAAAGAAAAGAAAAAAAAAAAAAACTAAAATCATTATCAAATGAAATTTTAATTTGTACTTGCTAATCTTTAGTTAGATCTTCATGTTTAATTAATCAATGTCCTTTTTATCAAAAGGTTTGCAAACATTTAAACGACAATTAGCCTTAAAAAAAAAACATTTAAAAAACAATTATGGTTTTGTTAAGGAAAAAAAAAAGACATAAACATATTCATTGGGCACGTCTGTTAAGGGCTGTTTGTGACACGAAGACGCTTTAATGTCCACGAAAATAGGATAGTTTTGAATATGTGGATTGATGGAGACAAATGTGTTTGTATATGTAACATGAGAGAATCTTAAAATAGAAAATCTCCAAAATATTACATAATTTCCGCTTAATGTGTTCCTAGGAATCTCTCATGCAAAAAATAAATTATATTATTTACTTGATATAGGACAATTATTAATGCTAGAAATTACACTTATTACATATTTGGCAAAATTTGCTAACCATAAGCTTGTGAAGATTTGGCTTTATATATACACCCTTTATTGTGTAGTGTTCTTGATTCATTTTATTCTATTCCACAATGAGTTGCATGCGCTAATTTCATTTGAATAGATAAAAAATTAGCAAAATAAATAAGTTTTTTAAAATTTTATTTCTCCAACCTAAATATAATTCAACTGATTAAGATATATATCCTCGATCAAGAGGCTAGAACTTTGAATCTCTGACACCACATGTTGTTGAACTAAAAAAAAATAATTATATTTCACTTTAGTGTTGATTTATGATATATATATAAATAAATAAATAAATAAAGTGCATATGAGAAAATATTAGGTTTAAGTCTTAATCTCGAGAGTAAACTTTCGTATTTTTCTTTTTGAATTCAACAACATATTGTGGTGAGAATTCGAACCTGATGTTTTGGTCAATAATATATGTTTCAATCAGCTGAGTTATGTTCAACTCGACCAATATCTATTTTATTTTTTAAAATTAGTTTTCAAAACTTTTAAATGTTTTATACTTTGATATGTGCCTTTTGTATTAAAAAAGTTATTTTACTAATTTTCTTGTTATTGAAAAATTGAAGCAATTGCCAATTTAAGATTTCTATTTAACAGATATAACACATTTTGAAAATTTTAGAAGTATAATTTTTTTTCAGTGACAACCACTAATAGTTACTAATTTTTGTCATCTTTGCAAAATGTTTTATATTTTGCTATATTTATCATTATTTTGGACACGATTGCTATTTATGCAACCAAATCATTGTTGGCAAAGCGAGCATGACTCAACTGACATATGTATGTGTTGACGACCAAGAATTCTATGATTTGAATCCTCATCCCAATGTACTTAAAAAAAAAAAGAGAAAAAAAAAAGCGATTGTTATATATTCATATTTTTTTTAACCAATTATTTAATAAAAATCTCAATAATCCGTTTTAGATCTCAACACCTAATTTTCTATAAATAGCTTTAAACAAGCACTTGTCCACGTAAGTATGTACACATCAAATAATTAAACAAAAGATATAGCTATATATGTTCCACATTAGTTAAATAAATTATAAAATATGAATTAATAACAAGAATTAAAATTGTCTTTTAGAAAAATGCAAAAAAACAATACTAATTACCTAGGACTAGGTGGCAAAATATTTGTGTTATTGCCAAATCCAACTATATAGTTAAATTGGTATAACAAGATTAAATCGACGGTCGTTATCATCTTCGCTTAAGTTTTAATTAGAAGCGCAAATTTAGCAAAGATTGTACGATTTGAATTAAAGATTATATAAAAAAAAGAATGATCGAGATAGAATGACATAGACGGTGATGCGATTTGACATGATTAAACGTGGAAAGCGGAGACGACAATATTATATTATTATGATTGAAAAATTATACATATAGATATAAAAAAAAGAAGTTGAATGAGAGAGAGATTAGATGTGGATGTTGAAACTAGAAGAAGTCACAATCCCACATAATTTTCCCAACAAGTGACAGGTTGGGGTTGGAATTTCCCTACAAATGATAAGGTACCAAACGAACAAGGGCTGATCACGACAAGAGAGCAAAATAAATAAATAAAAATAAATAAAAAAGTTGAGCAGTTTCTTTTATTTAATAATCTTTTTAAATTCCAACCAGAAAGACAATAAATGTAAAACATGCAAAAACAGTAGAAGAAAACGACTCTCTTCCGTTATTCTAATTAAAACCCTCAAGGTACCAATTTCGCTGCCTCTCTCACTCCCACATTTATGACCTTAAACACCAAAAACCCTCATCATTCTTACTTTTACTCGTCACATTTTTTTTTTTAGTTCAACAATTATAGAAGTATGCATCGAATCATCGATCTGGATGAAGATTCAAATTTTTGACATATCTTGAAAAAAATATATATGGTTTAACCGGTTAAACTATGCTCGAGTTGACAAATAAGTTAGTTCTGAATGTGATATGAAAAGTTATTTGTAATTACGTCTCATTCTCTGCGTGTATTAGTTTCATAATTTGACTATTATGATTTTAGGAAGTTTCAATCTGGATTTTCGTGCTTACGTGAGTATAACTCAACTAGTTAAGATATATATCATCATATCGACTCAAATGTCGGAAGTTCAAATCCCAACTCTTTGAACTGAAAAAAAAAATAGTCTTCTTTGTTTGGTTTCAAATTTCAAAATATCTTTGCTAGCTATTACTAAATTATAAGGAATTATCTTGAGTGAGTCATATCATTTATTTAGATACTAGCTCTCATTAATTACCTATTTCTACCACACCATCTTATGGTCTCTTTACAACATCCCAAGAAGATGGTTAACATTTTTACGAATGGAGAAATGGAGGTGGGAGATTCAAACCCTGACTCATTGACTAAGATCATATGCTTCAATAGTTGAACTATACTCAAATTTGACAAAAAACGATTAATATTTGATAACAACATATAGATGCTTTGAGAGATTTAAAACCAAACTATAAGGATGAGGTTAATTTTTTTTTTTTTTGGATATCATCGACAAAGAGAAGGTGGGTGAGAGAGAACTGAAGATTACCAAAGCTCACTCCTCTGATAAGAGAATCCTCCTCACCCTTAATTAAAACTCTACTCATATAGTCCATAGCAAGGACAAAAAGGAGAGGGGAAAAAGGATCCTCTGTCCGATTCCCCTTTTAGTAGATATTCTTCATCTTGGTTTACCATTTATAAGAATAGAAAAATTTGTTGATGATAAGCAAGCTTGAATCCAAGCTCTCCAAGTACTCGGGCATCTTTTGAAGAAAAGAATCTTATCAATAAAATCCCAGCTGATTTTGTCAAAGGCTTTTTCAATATCAAGCTTGATTATAAGGCCTTTTGTTTTTTAGCATTTTCACAAATCGATAACCTCATTGGCAATAAGAATAGCATCTGTTATTTGTCTACGTTTAACAAAAGCTGACTGAAAATCAGAGATAGTCAGGGAGCGAATTCTTAAGCCTTTTCTATAACTTTGGCAAACAACTTATAAATTATGACAACATTTTATTATTTTATTGACATTTTATGCAACTTATTAGTAGTAAAAAAGAAAAGTGAAATGCTATATTCTAAAATCATGTTTTATGAAAAATTGACAACAGAAAAACACCAAGAAACAAATTTATTTAAAAAAAAAACCAAATTACTGATCTTAATTAAAAGCTAAAAACAAAAGAAACAAAAGACAACAGAATCCTAAATATCACCGAGAACAAATACACTCTTATTTTCTTTTGGGATGCATAGAATCCAAATTTCAAGTATCTAATACCTTTTTGTACGTCTCAATAAGAGCATAACTCACTATATGATTTATCGTCTAGTGATCATAAAGTCTTAAGTTTAATCCCATCCTAACATGTTGTCCAAGAAAAAAAAAAAAAAAAACTTTTTGTTCATATATTTAAATCTTCCCATCTCTAGGTGCACTATAAAGGGAAAACAAAAGAAAACTTTTATATAAAAAAAAAAAAAAAAAAAAAAAAAATTATAATTTAACCTTAAAAAATTATTATTATGACAATATATTTTCCATTGATATTTATTATGCACCTTAAAAAAGTCAAAAAGTTGAAACATTGTTCTTTAATAATTTATTTTGAAAGAATTTGAAAATACAAAGAGGAAGCAAAACTAAATTTGTTATTGAACACTCATATTTCAAACAACGAAGGATTTAAAATGAAAAAAAAAAATTACCAAAATATATAATTTGAATTCCTCAATTTATGTGAACCAGTACAAACATCAAAAGCTAAATTATAAATTTGATGGATCAACTTTCAAAATTAAAGACTTGTGTTAGAAACACAATTGAAAGTATTCGAACATATTAGACATAAAATTAAAAATTTATCTATGAATTTATTAACCATTAAGGATTGACCCAGTAATTTTAATGAATTTTGAAACTATTAATGCCCTTAAGAAGGAATGAGTTCGAGTTCAATCATTGATGATCACCTACTTAGAGATTAATTTTCTACGGATTTTCTTGGTAGCCAAATATTGTAGGGTCAGTCTGTCCCGTGAGAATAGTTGAGGTACGCATAAGCTGACCTAAACACTTACGGATATATAAAAAAAAAAAAAAATTATGAATTTATTAGACATATTTTTTTAAAAAAAATTATAGATCTATCAGACACAATATTCATGTTTAAGGACTAGTTACACACTTTTACCGTTGAGAGACTTGTGTTAGACTCAATTTTTAAAAATTTAGAGACCAAACTTTGTAATTTAACTCACACAACAAATTTTTAACCATTCAACTTCTTTGGGGTGTCTGGGACACCAACTTGGAATTGGATAGACGAAGTTATTATAACTACACGTTTGACTCACCGACTATTATAATTCACAGTCAATCAAGAAATTACACTGACTTTAATAGTATTTTCTATTCACAGGCTATTATAACTTCCAAACGATTCGTATATTCAAATATTTTCATCTCTAATTGCAGATTTACAAAGGTAAAGAAAACAAAGAAATAAAGCTTTTTTTTTCATATACCAAAGAAATCCAGTGGTTTTGTAGTTCATAATTAATGACATTAAAAACTTTGTTCAATCCAATCCAAACACTGTTCCGATCCATTGGATATATGAAATGAAAATAAATAAGTACTTCTACTTCAAAGGTGCGCAAAGGAAACCTCTTTGGCCGTATGAGATTAGAGACATTGGCGGGCGGACAATGGCAAATTTGCAAATGGCAATGCCAATTGGCGGCAGAGTTAGGAGGGGGAGCCCCACCCAAGCAGTTGCGGCCTGCTGCCCCATCACTCCCATTCAACAATCACCTCAATAAAACAAACTTAGTCCTTCTTGTCTCCTCTTCTTTTGTTGCTTTCTTCATTTCTCTTCCTCACAATTAACATCCCTTATACCTTGCTTATAACCTATTTCTTCACTTTTCTCTTCCCAATATACAACACACCACAATCATTTTAGTTGCGCGTTTCACACACCATCTCGGTAAACTTTAGGTTTGTGTCTAACTTTTCAGTCGATTTAGTTCGGAGGGTTTAGGCACAACAAACCCTTCACATATCTTTACAATGATATGATATTGTTCACTTTGGAGATACTTTTGGTTCCACCTAAAAAGACCTCACATTCCAATAGAAATAATTGTCATCATTTATATCCATGATCACTCCCCTTCCCTAGGTAACGTGGAACTTTGTTTACACTCCTAACAATCACCCCCTCGAACAAAGTATCACTTGAGCTTCCCTTCGACCTCATTCGTCCACTCCCAATTGACAATATCAGCTTACTCTTATTTCATCATAAGGCAACAATCCATATAGAGCATAATCACATATCACATTGTTGGATATTCCCTATAAGTGGCGACCACTATCACACCCTTAGCAATCCTCCCATCAAATACACTTGTTAAACTTTTGAAGACTCATCCAGTACAATTTTACACGATTATGTTTTTGAGGCTCATCAATTTCCTTGCTCGTCTTCGAGAATTCTACCGACACGACTAAATCAAGGGGGCATGATTTTGATACGACTTGTTAAGAACAACGATTCTCAACATATCTCTAAATTAGTATGATATTGTCCTCATGACTTTGCACTTTTAGTTTCACCAAAAAAAAATTCATACCCATGAGAAAATTGTCCTCACTTATATGTTTTGATTGCTTTTCTATGAGTTTATATAGTCGTGTTGGTTGAAGGAATTATAGAAACCAACTTGACTTTATGTAACTTGTTAGTTGTGCGCGAACATGGGCATTGATAAACTTTAGCTTTGTGTGTATCTTTGGTCGAGTTTGGAGCCTAGGGTAAGTATGGGTATGTGTAAACCAACACGAATTTATGTAATATTTTGTATTTTTAGATTGTGGGTTTGGGTTCTTTGAAATAAATGTATTAGATTGAAAAAGAGAGCTTAATTTATTTAGCTTCTGAGGTTATCTTACTCTAAATGTGTAAATATGTGCTTGGCATTAGAATTCGATGAAAGATAAACTAGGTGCAAAATTATTAATGCTCTTATTAAATGTATTAAATTTCTGTCAACATTTCATTTTTGGATGGCCTTGTACACGTACATAAAAGATAAATCAACATTTTTATTATACAATAAAAAATCGATAAAATATAAACAAAATAATAATAACGTGTAATTAATGTAAGTATAATATTAATAACGAGTATTTTAACTTATTTAAAAAGTGTACCATGTTTATGTGTATTAACTAATTTATTTATTTTAAATACTTTATAGAAATATCCATCTGATATTTTATCAATATTTTTATCGACATTTTCATAAAATTGAGACCTTCGATATTTCTGTCGAAATCAAACTCTTAAATCAATAATTCTAAGCATTCATTTTTCTTTTATGGGTGAATAATTTATTTTTCATTCATTTTATTGATTGTTTCAAACGTAAATTTTTTTAGCTCAATCATATATATAGTAGCGAGAGATTCAAATCTTTGACATTTTAATTAATGATACATGCTCATGTTGATGTGAAACTCAAGTCTCGTCAAGAAAAAACAACATACTACACTCTAAATTTATTTATGCCATTAAAATAATGTCTCCAAAGATTAATTAATTGACTACATTTACCTATCATGTGTAATTAAAGAAAATTATGTCATTTAATTTGACATGTAAGTTTTTTTATAATAGACTCTTTTTTTTTCATTTATTAATGTTAATAGGAGGTAAAATGCTAAAAAAAACTATTTCAAACTATTCTCTCTCGAAACCTTAAAATTTAATAAAATAAAATATATTTTTCTTTTGTAAAGATTAAAATGATTTATGATACAAATCAAATCTTGAGGTACTAAAGTATGAGATTATATATATATATATATATATATTTTTTTTTTAGTACAATAAATTTGAGATATGAGGATTCGAATTTTTAACCTCAAAGAAAGGAGTACCGTAAATTCAATATATTCAAAATCTTTTAAACTTAAATGATCCGTTAGATATAAAATTGAAATTTATGTCTAATAGGATTGTAACTTTTCAATTTTATATCTAGTAGCTTCATGGAATTTTAAGAAATGTAAAATAGGTCAATGACCTATTAGAGATATAATTGAAAATATATGAACTTAAGGATCTATTAGACACTTTTTGAAGTTTAGGGATCTATTAGATACAAAATTATTGAAAGCTCAGGGATTTATTAAATACAAAATTATTGAAATATCAGACATCTATTAGATACAAAATTGAAAGTTCAGAGACATATTATATATTTTTAAAAGTTTAGAGACCAAATAGACATAAACCTAAAGGTTGAAACCCAGTTTATAATAATCTTTTTTTTAAAAAACAATTGTGCTTGTTTTCTCTTGTAAAGATTTACAATGTCTTCATCTTCTAAAGGAAACAATTGAATTCTTAGTCAAATTTAAAAAAAAAAAAAAAAAAAATTTTAATTTTCAAAAATTGGCTTGAATTTTGAAAAAAAAAAAAAAAAAAAAAAAAAAAAAACATAGGTAAAAATATTGTTTATAAACTTAATTTTCAAAAACCAAAAATAAAAAAATCAAATGGTTATCAAACGACAAATGAAGCCTGAGTTTTTGGTTTTTTAAAATTAAGTTTATAAATATTATTTCCTCCACTAAGCTTATTTGTTTTGTTATCTACTTTCCACCCTTCTTTGAATTAAAAAACCGACTCAATATTTTTTAAAAAAAAATGGAATTAGACTAAAAATTCAAATAGTTCTCTAAGAAGTGAAAACCATATATGTCATATTTTATACCTACATATATGTAGTTATAGGTATTACTACAAATATTTATGTTTTTTTTAATGTTAGATTAATGTCTTAGGGTATATAAATACACACATATTTTTCATATGATATATTTACCTATACGTAGTTCTAAATGTAACTACGAATATATATATACACTAGAAATATTTTAAGACAATTTTTATCAATCTTTTCACATTTTTTATGAACATTTTAGTTCTTAATAAATATCATTAGGCTGAAAAATTAGTTCGAATTAATGTTTTAAAATATACTTTAATTTAAAATAATTGTAATTGAACCGCTGTTTGTCATATCTCTCTTTCTTATCCTACTTCATATTTTTAGACTATCTTTTAGTTGAGTAAAAGTTGGAAAATATACATTAGAGTATTTTCGTTTCCGCCCAAATTGAAGATTTGGTTAAAAATCGGGTTTAGTCATTTTTACAAAATCACTTGCGTTTAGACATTTTTCGAGTTGAACTATTTTTCGAGTCGGACTATTTTAAATTAGCTATTCCTCCTCGTAGTCCTTTTCCAAATTGTCAACCAAGTCGTTTGCAATAAATCCAGGCCCATTTGAAAACCACCACCCTGAGCTGCAGCCCAGATGCCTTCATACATATTACCATTTACCAAGTTATGTAATCAATATATATTTTTATTTTTTTATTTTTTTGTTGGTTCTTTTTAATTTATTAATTTCTTGATTTATTATTATTGTTTTTTACTAGACTTGGATTTTTCCGTTTTAAGAACATAATTACTATAAATCAACTTTAATATAAATATATACCTTATAATAATCTTTTTAAATCATATTCATTAAAAAATAATAACTTACAAATAAAAAAATAATTCTCCTTTTCCATGCACATAAAAGGAGAAGCACAAATTATGAATTTGAAAGACATGGGTAAATGCATAATTGAAAGGAAAGTTTAACCTAGCAAGATACATTATTGAGATTTATAAATTTTTTTTATAAGGACTTAGGAGGACGACTATTGATAGCAGCAAGCTTGTTCCCAAATTCAAGCAATTCTTTACTTGTATCATCTCTATGAACGATAGCTTCTATGAAGCACAAACAGTCATTTCGATCTCCATTTGCTATTTCAATTGCTTTCACTAATTCTTCTTCAGTATGAACCTACACATTCAAATTCAAATTTATGTACCTCGATTAATCTCATTGAACTAACATCGAGAAACTAATAGGTCGTGGATTGAATGTGGATAACATTTTCTAGATATTTTACCTTAGTGGTCCAACAATTGCCACTATGATTGTGCATGGCATCAACAAGAGCAGCGTAGTCCCAATTCTTGATGACGTTGTAAGGGCCATCGTGAATCTCTACTTCAATGGTGTATCCACCATTATTTATCAAAAAAATTATGTTCCTTTGTCCTAACCTTAGCATCGTCGACAAATCTTGTGGAGCCATCTGCCAACCATCGAGTTTACATTTGATCATTTCAATTCATTTTTTACGAAAAGAATCATTAAAAAAATAGAAACTTACTTGAAAACTTCCATCACCAATGCAAAGAACTACACGATCCTCCGGTGTAGCTTGTGCATATCCAAGAGTTGCACCTAGAGACCATCCAATGGATGCATATACCAATTGCATTTCATACCTAAATTTCTTCGATAGTCAACTCCATATCATACTCATCATTATAATTTTAATCCAATTTTGTAAGAATTTTACCCGCAAGATCGTGGTAATTCAAGTTTCTGACAGTGAAACCAAGAGTCACCGGCCTCGGCAATCACAGCCATGTTACTCGACAACATTTGCTGAATATGTTTGAAAAGAACGTTGACCCGCAACGCCTCGCCCGGCTCCGACTGGGCAGGACCCGACTCCGGAATATAAATCCGGCGATAATTCTCGTAAGCCGTTGGATTAGGGTTCAACCGCTTGGCTAAGGCTCGAAGAAAGTCGTTCATTGAAATGGGACCAAAACTCGGGCCATTTGGAAACACAACGCGATCTGCTTCTACAATAATTGCATTGTTCTTCTTGTAGGTAAGTGAGAAGCCGACGGTTTCTATATCGTTGAAATTGGCTCCGACGAAGATTGATGCGTCGGCTATTTCCACCGTCTCGCCGCAGAAGGCGGTGCTGATAACACCCCAGTAAGTTCCGATGAAATGAGGGTGGCTCTCCGGGAACATGCCTTTTGCCGACGGCATAACGGCGACCGCGTAGCCACAAGCGTCGGCTAGCTCGGCGAACGCTGCCTGAGCTTTGGCTGGTCGGAGCTTCTTCCCGCCGACCAAGACTGGTTTAACCGCGTTATTTAGAATCTGAGCTGCCTTCTCCACTGCCATCTCCAAACCCATCTGGTTAGTTTGCCTGGGGAAAATTATTAAGTGAAAAATAACTCATAGAAATCTTATACGTTTCTCTTCACTAAATATCAAGGAGAAGTTCAATTTTAATCCTCCTATTTTGGTGGGTCCTTGTTGGTCACCTATAATTAATTTTCGAGTTTCCCCAAATATTGTAAGTCAAGTATGTCTTATGAATGAGATTAGTCTAGGTGCACGTAAACTGATCCGGACACTCACGGATATAAAATATATATATATATATATATATATATATATATATATACTAATCACTACAAGAAAATAAGGCTAGATTTTTTTGAGCTATAGCAGCGGTTTTAAACTGCTGCAACACTTTTTGCAACGCTTGAGAAACCCTGGCTAAACGAGTATTGTAAGAGATCTAGCAACACTTTTTAAAGTGGACTTCTCACAACTGTTGTGAGAAGTCCACTTTAAAAGTCCACTTTAAAAAGTTGAACTTCTCCATTTTTTAAATAAATAACAACACTTTCTTATTTGTTTGAGCTTTAAATTTTTTAAAGAATTTTTTTTATTTAGGCTTCGCCAATTGTCCAAAAAAAAAATGAACACCCTATTGCAACACATTTTAAAATCGCATCAAGAAAATCGTTGCAATACATATATTTTGTAACAGTTTTTTATTTGTTTCCAGAAATTGTTGCGATTTTATTTTATTAAATTTTGCAGCAGTTTCTAAACCGTTGTAAAAAAATTGTCGCAATAGACTAATTTTCTTGTAGTGAATGTAAACCGACCTTAGCCATAGATATGTCATTAGGTCACGGATTGAGTAGCATACAATTTCTTCAAACCCTATACTTAAGTATTCTTCTTTAATTAATTAGATTTGGACATTTTGTTACCAAGTTTATGAACATTTTTTTTTATTAGGTGGCAAGGTAAAATTTTGAATTGAACTTTGATAGATTTAGTAGTTGTTTAATCTAGAATTAAAAAGTAAAAATGAATGGAATTCATGTAGGAGGGAAGAAAAAGAAATTACTTGGGAGAGATGGAGAGTGGGATGAGTTGTTGGAAAGAGAAGGAAGGATGAGGAATGGCCACCAAATTGCAACAAATGCTAATGTAAACTGGCTTGCTCTCTTCCAAACACTTCGAAATCGCACTATCTATCTCCCACTGTGCGTCTTCCAAATTATCAATAACAGCCTACACACAAAAACAAATGTCACCAA
This sequence comes from Herpetospermum pedunculosum, assembly GCA_028017165.1. Classification (NCBI taxonomy): domain Eukaryota; kingdom Viridiplantae; phylum Streptophyta; class Magnoliopsida; order Cucurbitales; family Cucurbitaceae; genus Herpetospermum; species Herpetospermum pedunculosum. The sequence goes on from CM051525.1 coordinate 61,274,695, forward strand.
ACTAATCAAATTTTATCTCGAAATTATTTGAAGACATCGGCACAATGTGACCGATTGTTTTACACTATTAGATGTATGAGAGAAAAATTACAAAAATACTTCGATTTTGAATACAGAGACATGTTAAAATCTATATCTTATTGATTTTAGAGGGACAATCACATTGAATAATTATACTACCTGATAACACGTGACATTCTGAAAGCACTTGAGCTCTTGAGTGAAATCCGGCAACCCAATGGTATGGTGAATAATCTTCTTACTGCCATAATCATTCGAGTTTGGTGCACCTACAATGCAAATCACTGGAAGATCATCAGAGTAAGCTCCGGCAATGGCGTTGATGAGGCTGAGCCCACCAACAGTAAAGGTAACAGCACAGGCTGCAACGCCTCGGCGCCTGGCGTAGCCATCGGCCGCATAGCCAGCATTGAGCTCGCTGCAGCAGCCAACAAGGTTCAGCCCTTGCTCTGCCACAAAGTAATCGAACAGAAGAAGATTGGAGTCCCCCGGAACCGAGAAGATGTCGGAGACACCGATCTGAACGAGGCGACGGGCTAGGTACTGGCCTAGTGTCGACGGGGCGACCGTCGGCAGTGGGGTTTCGACAGCGACTAGGGCTCCATTGGTTTGAGATTTGGTGAAAGGCTTATAATTAGTGGCATTGGAAGTGGGAGGCTTGAGCATTGAGCGACCAGCCGCCATTGGTATGGTGGAGGACAAGGTTTCAGCATGGAACGATCCATTTGCCAGGTTGATTGGCATAGCTGATGAATTAGAAATTCACAAGAGTAGGGAGAAAATAAATTTTGAATTGTGTATTTTGTGTCTCTTCTTTGCTCTACTTATATATAGAGCGAGAGAGTTACAAATTTAATTAGGTGATATATTTGTTGTCTTAGAACGTTTCAAAATTTAATAACTCCCATGTCTTGAATAGAAATACATAAAGCATGTTTAATAACTCCCATGTCTTGAATAGAAAAACATAAATGCTTGGTAGGGTTGGATTAAAATAAACACTTGTGCCCGACATATCTAATATAAAACATGTTATTATAAATCATATGTTATTGATCAAGAAGTAAGGTTCGGAACAACCACTTGGTGCAGTGGGTGAGCGCTCTGCTTAAGATAGCAGAGAGTGGGAGTTCGATTTAGATTTTCATAGAAATTATCAAACAACCACTTGGTGGGCGCATCGCACCGTGTTCAGTTTATTTGGATCTATAAACGTGTCAAAATTCGAACAACAATATAATTTATGATACCGTTGCAAAAAAAAAAGAAGTAAGGTTCGAATTGTCTACTCCATATATTGTTGGACCCGAAATAATTTGACACAATCTAAATAAATTCAGTTTATTTGGATCTATAAACGTGTCAAAATTCGAACAACAATATAATTTTTCGATAAATATTCATATTGGTATTGATGATCAATCACTATCAATATTAGTTTTTACTAGTGTTGAATATAAATGAAGCGTGAAGAAATGATAAGACAAGAAGTTTTGTCCTGCGCAGTATTATATGAGCATGCTATTCGAGGTTTGAATCCCACCACCTTGGAGTATTATATGTGTATATAAATAGTAATTCTAAAATATGTAGGTCTTTAATTATATAAAGAATGAAAGTGTGTAACTTAAGGTTTTTTTTAATTATATATAAAGAATGAAGGTGTGTAAGTTAAGGTTTTTGTTTCTTCTCATTTTACATATATATATGGCATATTCTATATATTGAATATTACATCTTTTTATATGTGTATATAAATAGTAATTCTAAAATATGTAGGTCTTTAATTATATAAAGAATGAAGGTGTGTAAGTTAAGGTTTTTGTTTTCTTCTCATTTTACATATATATATGGCATATTCTATATATTGAATATTATATCTTTGAAGAGATTTTGTACTTGACAAAAATATTTATATAATTTAATATAATTTATTTATTTTATATTTGGTATAAACAATTTTATTTTTTTTAAAATAATCCAATATGTTTTTGTTATAGTTTATTTATTTATTTAATTTAACTACAACTTAGATGAGTTGTTTTTTACTCGTTAATTTTTTATTTTTTTTTAGCGATGGCATCTAAAATAATGACAAATATAGCGAAATATAAAATATTTTGCATATTCATTTCAATCACAACTTAAATGAGTTGTTTTTTACTCGTTAAAGATTTTTTTTTTAACAATCACACTTAAAATAATGAAAAATATAGCAAAATATAAAACATTTTGTAAATATAGAAAAAAAAAAAGAAAAAAGCATTGGTAGTCACTACGATAGATTACTACCTGTGATAACTAATGATAAAATGACTAATCACTGATATAATCAATGACAAAATTCTATAAAGAATAGAAGTGTATCGGTATTGCTATCATCACTATCATTGATCTGCTATTTGGTGATTATCACTACTAAAAATTTTCATATTTGTAATTATTTTACCTTAAATTGACATTTGGTGTAATTTTCCATTTGAATTTTTAATTCCTAAGTTTTAAATAATTTCAAGTGAATATTTGATTTTTTTTTTCTTTCTACTAACGTGACTTGTGTTAATTAATTTGACACAAGAGACAGGAAATATATATATTTATTTATTTATTTATTGACCATATGTGAGAGTATGATTCCAACCTGTGATTTCTTTGTGAAATGTATATTACATATTTTATGCTAGTTAGGTAAAGGAATTGATGGAAGAATTTTATATATACATATATATATTTTTATTCATTGAGTAATAAATAATGTAGTTGTGTAACTTATCAAATTAATATATAACATTATTTGCTTGAGCCAGTTTTTAAATAAATTGTGTTGTAACAAATAATGAACAGGACATTCCTCTAACAAATGAAGGAAACAAATCAATTATAACTTTATGCTTTGAATTGAAAACATAACAAGTTTTTATAGGAAAATAAATACAGAACTACTAACCCACAAACTATCCCATTAATCTTAATATTTTCCATAATCATCCCACTTAGTCACATTCCTCCAAAATTAAAGGGACTATCCTAAATAAGTGGCACTATCCTAACTGAGTGGCACAACCTTAAATTCAAATAATTCACTAACTTCAATTGAGTTTGCACTAATCTTTAACATGCTCTCCTTGTTCCAATGCATGCAAGAACGACACTTCTTAATTTACTATTTAATGGATATAATAAGTATTTAAAAGAAAATAGTCAAACTAAGCAATAGCTCAATTGGCATAAAAATGTATCTTCGAACATGATGTCTCACATTTTGATCGAGAATAAATGCTTACTTCCTTTAGTACTTTTTTTTTTTTAACAATTGGTATTTATATTGGTTAAGTTACAAATTTAGGTTAACTGTTTTATATTTCTAAGTTTTAATAATTCTATGTTTTGAATAGAAATACTTAAATATGTGTTTGGGCATGAGTTAGATTAAGGTTTAAAAGTCGATGTTGACAAAAATGTCGAGGTCTAAATTTTATGATAAAATGTTGATGACAATATCGATAAAATATTGATGTCGATGAATATGTTTAGAAAAATATTTAAAACAAAAAATTCAAAAAAATAATTAAATTTATAAATAAATATTTTACAGTTTTTAAATAAGCTAAAATAATAATTATAGTTTTTCAATTTTTTTTATTAATATTACATTCACATTGGACATTGGTTACATATTTTTTTTCCCATTATATATATATATATTTCTTTTTACGGCACTACCGAAATTTCGAATCATCCCTTATGTCGATGTCGAATTTATGGGACATGTGAAAATATCAATGAAAATGTCGACAAATTTTATAAAATAAGTGGGGGCAGATCAAAAGAAACGGCAAGATGTCTTCTAATCATTAATAAGTTCTCGTACTTAACTTTTTTTTAGTACAACTACTGTGAAGGTAATGATCAAACCATATCGTCATTTAGGATGTTAATTGATACCTTAATTTATTGAGTTATGCTTGAATTTACTCCTACTTATACACTTTACTTTCCTTATATTTCTTATGTTGCATTTAATATATAAATAGATATCACTGTACGTTTTGAGCCACTGCAAATTTGTGTTACCTTCGTGGAGGAGAGAGAGAAAATAATCATTTGTAGCAACAACATTTCTTCAAGGTATACAAGATATACATGACGTATATATATAACTGTGACAGGTTAGTTGTGAATTATTTTTTTCTTTTGTATAGCTTATCATCTACTTTCCTCTCTCTCCCCCAACATTTTTTTTTTACCGCACTAATTTGTTTAATTTTTAAATTTTAGAAAATATAAGAAGGGTAATTGTGTCTATTTTTGTATATATTGAATTACTAAATTTAGCGTTTAGACATTATTCCAAAATCAAACTACGTTACGTTAGACATTTTTCATGTTGGCATCTCACCTTTTAGACATTCTTCTTGTTACCCCTGCAAAAGAAAGAGTCACCTCTTGGTGGACCATACGAAAAATGAGGATCGACCATTTGGCTGACTCATACAGTAAAGCGGCACGACTACGATAATCAACTAGGCATGTCGTTAGAAGATAAACGGTCCAAATTCCCAACGGATTGAGATATGGGATGCGTGAGTCCGTCTCTTCAACGACAATGATAAGTATGAGAAGGTAACGACCGAGGTAATTATTCGGAGAATAATTGTACCGCTGGAAGGGCGATTAACGGTTACAAAAGGCGTAGGTATATAAATGAGGTACTACGATTTTCTGTCAAAGTACGTTGAAATCATTGACTAAACTACTTTTATGATAATAATACTAATTTGGGCGTCGGTGTACCGTAATCGTGGTTAATCCACTTCAAGCTCATTCTCCCTTTTGTTTTTTAGAGTGTTCATGAAGTTTCTATACATGAGAAACAAATTTACCATTGCCACCATTTTACGGTAGCAACAAGCATGATTATTTGAAATTCAAGAGGAACAACCACAACAATACTCAATAACCTAACAAGTATATATATAACAAACTCCAATATAGAATCCAAACGAAATCTCACCTATAAAATGTTGACCTCTTTCAACATTATTAATCTCAACATAACTCATTTACTCACCAAGCGACGAAGCGAGCAAGTGTGAATAGAAGATGAACTTGAGTTATAACTCAAGTTGACAATATAAAGCTAAAGAAATGGACAAAATATATGACAACCATTTAATATATGAAAGTTTCGAAGATGTTTACGACGGAAATGTTTGGATATTACCCATTGTCAACATTCAAAAGTCGAAATTGAAAAATAGGAATATTCTTTTTTATAAAGGTCTTGGAGGACAACTGGCGATCGTTGCAATCTTGCTTCCAAATCGAAGTAACTCTTTACTAGTATCATCTCTATGAACAATAACCTCTATGAAGCACAAGCAATCCTTTCGATCTTTCATTGCTATCTTGATTGCATTTACTAACTCTTCTTCTGTGGTAACCTACGTGCAAACCAAAAATTTATTTTTAACAAAAAAATGTATGCTAGAAAATACAAATTAAATGTCACTTTCTCTCTTGTCTTTAATTTATGCATTTTCACGAATTTGATTACGATCAATAAGATTTTTTTTCGAGTACAACAAATGTGGGAAGTGAAGAGCAATGCTTGCTTTGACAAATACATAAAGGATATTAAGATGAGATGTTCCTATAAATTAAATTTGATGGTTGCTTAAGATGTTTTTGTTTTAGCAAAACAAGCCTATGTGTATATAACTAATTTTTTGTTTTTGTTTTTATTTTTGTACTCTAATATATATTAAATGGGAAAATTAAAAGTAAAAAGTTGATTGAGATTTTACCTTGGTGGTCCAACAATTGCCTTCATGATTGTGCATGGCATCAATAATAGAAGTGTAATCCCAATTTTTGATAACATTGTAAGGACCATCGTGAATTTCTACTTCGATAGTGTATCCACCGTTATTTATCAAAAATATAATGTTCTTTTGACCCAACCTTACCATTGTCGACACATCTTGTGGGCCCATCTGCCATACAAATCTTTCTTTTTATTTCAAATAAAAAAAAATTACAAATATTTAAATGGATTTGAATTCTATTTTAAACATTCATTTTTTAATTATTTAAATTAGGACAAATATATTTCTAAGTCATTCACTTTTTAAAAAAAAAAATGACCTGAAAGCTCCCATCTCCAATACAAAGAATGACTCGCTCTTCTGGTGCAGCCTGTGCGAATCCTAGAGTTGCACCCAAAGACCATCCAATAGAAGCATATAGCAATTGTATCTCATACCTAAAATTCATCATGTCAAAATAATATTTGGTTTTACAAAATATATATTTTTGTAAGGGATGGTTGCACAAATAACAATCAGGCCCAAACTAATTGCAAATTTAGCAAACTTTAAAATGTTTTGCAAATATGGCAAAAAAATGCGTTTCTATCACTGATAGACTTTATCATATACTAATAGACTTCTATCAGTGATAGATTATTATCACTGATACACTATTATCACTGACAAAAATCTATAAAAAGCTGAGGTGATCAGCGATAAACTTCTATCAGTCATAAAATATCAGCGATAGAAATTGCCATATCCGCAAAATTTTTAAAAACATGCTATATTTTTAATTACCTTATTCTAAATTGACATCTATTACAATTTCCCTATTTTTTAAACACATAGAAGAAAAAGAATAATTATTCAAAAAAAAAAAAAAAACTAATTTTTATACCCGCATGATTTTGGTAGTTTAAGTTTTTGACATTGAAACCAAGAGTCACCCGTCTCGGATATCACCGTCATCTTATTGGTTAACATTTTTTGAATATGTTTGAAGAGAACGTTGACCTGCAACGCTTTGCCCGGCTCCGACTGAGCCGGAACCGACTCCGGAATATAAATCCGGCGATAATTCTCGTAAGCCGTTGAATTGGGCTTGAGCCGCTTAGCTAGGGCCCGAAGAAAGTCTTTCATTGAAATGGGCCCAAAACTCGGCCCATTTGGAAACACAACGCGGTCTGATTCTACCATAATGGCGTTGTTCTTTTTGTACGAAAGAGAGAAGCCGATGGTTTCCAATTCGTCTAAAGTTGCTCCGACGAAGATTGAGGCGTCAGCTATTTCCACCGTCTCGCCGCAGAAGGCGGTGCTGATGGTTCCCCAGTAAGTTCCGAGGAAATGAGGGTGGTTCTCCGGGAACATACCTTTTGCCGACGGCGTCACGGCGACTGCGTAGCCACAAGCGTCGGCAAGCTCCACGAACGCCGCCTGAGCTTTGGCGGGTCGCAGCTTCTTCCCGCCGACCAAGACTGGCTTAACGGCACTATTTAGAAGCTGAGCTGCCTTCTCGACTGCCACCTCCAAACCCATTTGGTTACTTTGGCTGAAAATAAATAATTAAAATCAATAATATATTGTTTTAGGTACGGATTAAATATTATGGGTTCCATCTTAAAATCAATTGACAAGATCTTAAAGTTAATTGGCAAGGAGAGTAATCATGTTATATTGAGAGTGAGGTCCCTTCGTTTGTAAACAGCTTCGGATAACAAATTACCTAGAAGAAATTGAGAGTGGAATGAGTGGTTGGATAGAGAAAGAAGGATGAGGAATGGACACCAAATTGCAACAAATGCTGATGTAAACTGGTTTGCTCTCTTCCAAACATTTTGAAATTGCAGTATCTATTTTCCATTGTGCTTCTTCCAAATTATTTATAATGGCCTACAAACACACAAAACAACAAAAGTCTTCAAGAATATAATCCAACAGGAATGTCTGCAGATATTAATGTAAAAAAAATAATAGTGTGTCGTTTGTTAATAAAAAAAAGTTCTGGTTGAAAAGTGCGAAAATTGCATAAATTGACCTGTCATAGCAAAACTTTAACAAAAATGACCTGTCTTTCACAAAATAATAAAACTGACCGGTTTGAGGGTAAAGGGAGTGTGAAATTATACATTTGTCCTTCACTTAAGGAAACCCAAATGTAAGTACCTTGCCATATCGCACAGATCAAGTCAAGTTTTGTAAGGATTTCCAGTTTTCTATCTTACAACTCTAAAATCGCAAGAAGAAGAACGACAGAGCGCATAGGTTGTGAGATCACATCGCATCTCACAACCTATGAGATGTGATCGCACAACCTATAAGATCGCACAACCTATCGTTCTTCTTCTTGATCTGTGCGATATGGCAAGATACCTACATTTGGGTTTCCTTAAGTGAAGGACATATGTATAATTTCACACCCTTTACCTTCAAACCGGTCAGTTTTATTATTTTGTGGGAGACGAGTCATTTTTGTTAAAGTTTTGTTATCACGGATCAATTTATGCAATTTTCCTTGAAAAGTGTACAAATATTAATGTAAAAAAAATAACACCACGTTGGATAATTCCAAAAATGGACAAAACATTCCAGGAGTGCATGATTCCGACACTGTAAAAATAGTTTCGATTTTATATTGAATGGTTATTAGTGGTTTTAGAGGTGACCATAATTAATTTAGTAGTTACCTGATAACACGTGACATTTTGAAAGCAGCGGAGTTCTTGAGTGAAATCCGGCAAGCCAATGGTATGATGAAGAATCTTGTTAGTCCCATAATCATTGGAATTTGGTCCACCAACAATACAAATCACCGGAAGATCCTCAGAGTAAGCTCCGGCAATAGCGTTGATGAGGCTGAGCCCACCCACAGTAAAGGTCACAGCGCAGGCTCCAACGCCTCGGCGCCTGGCGTAGCCATCAGCTGCATACCCAGCATTCAGTTCGCTACAACACCCCACAAGGTTCACCCCTTGCTCCGCCACAAAGTAATCGAGCAGCACCAGATTTGAATCCCCCGGAACCGAAAAGATATCCGACACGCCGATTTGGAGGAGCCGTCGGGCTAGGTACTGCCCCAGTGTCGACGGTGCGGTGCTTGCCGGAGGGATTATAGCCAGTGGGGCGCCATTATTATTATTTTTATTAATATTATTGCTGCGAGGTTGCCTACAAATGATTCGTTTATTGGAGGCTATTGCGTCAAATTTTCGTACAGGCTCAGTGTGGAAGTTGAAGAAAGGTGATGAATCAGTACGGCGGCGCAAGAAGGTGGATGCCATCGGGAAAAGTTGGGTGAAGCCCAATCTATTTATCCACATCTTACTCTTGACCATAAAAAAGGACAGTGGAAACTTGTAATGTTTGTAGACGTTATTTATAATATTAAAACTAACCATTTTAAACCCTCTATTTAGTTCTAATATCAATATTGGTAATAACTATAAAGAAATAAATTCTACCCATCTAAATTACTCTACTAAATTTATAAAGTTGTTGCAATTAAATTATGTCATTATCGATTCAGCTAAAGGATATATTAAAAAATGCATAAATCTGTTGGATCGGTATGATAAAACTTATAGGGTTGTGGACAGAGTTTTAACTTTTTTATTTGGCTTTAACTAAACACTATCAATAGAATTAAGATTACGTTTGAATTGGCCTTAAGTAAACACTAACCCGATTATGATTGAAGCTTTAATCCATTACAATAGATTTATTACGATTATTGGGAAATTACATTACAAAGAGGTAAACGCAACCTAAATGCGGAAGCTCTGATTTTTCAAACTCCATGGCTTCATCAACCGATCACCTCGCCAAGCACCCTGTATGTTCCTGACATTACCTGAAAAAAATGTTTTAAGAAAGAATGAGTATTTTAAATAAAATACTCAGTAAGCAACCCTGTTATTGGGTCCGGCTATGCAATCATGATCTAACTGGAGAGACTTTAACTAGTGGGACCTAAACCTGTCTCTTCAGCTTACCACCCTATTTCCTATTCCCCTGGATATGTATTAATTTCATACATATCATTCTCAGATACATCAATTTCACTGGGAACCCTCTAAACATGCATCACTTTCATGCACGCCAAACTCTAGGTATGCATCACTTTCATACCCATCGGCTCTAACCACATCACTTTCATGTGATTAGAACCCCTGAAGAACCTGCATCACTTTCATGCAAACAAATCTTGCAGGAAATGAATGGTAGCTATCTTAAAATCTCATGACTCATATATGTCACACACAAATGCATGGGTCTCACCTAAAACATTTTAGATACTAGAAATATGCAACATGGAGTAATTTTCTCATATATTAACTGTCATACTTCAACATGCATCTTATTAATAAATACTTCTCAGCTACATTCAAACTTTATAATCGAAATTCATGCATAACCATAACATAAAGCTCATCACAATAAAGACATAACTTGTTCATGACATCATTCACCACAATCTCACATCTTCATTCATACATTCCTCAACATCACATGAATAATTTCTTCAACATAAAACAATCTTGCAGATCTAATACAAAATTATATTTCACATTTCAAACAAGAATTCCCAACCTAGCCCGATAGCCAGCAGTAAGGTTACTTACCTTTAAGCGAAACCCAACGAATTACTAAAATTGCTTACAAACGCTCTTGGTCTCCACTTACAACAATTCCAACACTTAATAATATTTTTTTAGGCTAAGTAGAGTGCGGTAAAATTCGTCGAAATAGGGGAAAATAAAATACCTACACAATCCTAGTTCAACGTCACGCCTACTTTTACTTGAACCAGAACGAAATCGATCCCACACTAAAAACAAAGATGATTTTCAACGATTAAAACGAATCTGGAAAATTTGAATCGAAGGACAAAGGTTCTAAAATTACAACTAATCACGGGTGGGGGAGTTGTAGTGTGTGGCTGAGTAATGGTCGAAGGCGGCGGAATGCGGCTGAACGAAGGGGCGACAACGACGTGCGAAGGAGTGGAGGGGCACAACGAAGTGGGGATCGGAGGAGGAGACGGCGGTGTGGCGTTGGTCGGAGCTGAGGGAGAGATGGCGGTAGGAGGAGTTAAGCAAAAATCGTGATGGGACTTAGACTTCGGAGGAAGAAGAAGTTTTTTTTTTTTTAATTTATTTTATTTTATTTTATTATTTAATTACTTTATTAATATTATTATTAATTTTAATTACTTGAATTTTTTTAAATTTCTTTTTAAAATAACTCACTCTAATTGAATTGGTCAACCACATAAGTTCAAATCATTTTTATTCTCAAAATCAATAAGATAAAACTATTGTCAAGTCCGATAACAATAATATTTAAATAATTTTTTCTTATCTGAAGTTCGGATCGTTACACGTAGGCTCCACTCGAGAAGAGTAAGTAAAGGAAGGAAGAAGAGTGCTTGTGTTGCATTCAAAGACAGTTTGTGAGAGAGTAGACTTGTTTGTTGCTTGGGTGGAAATTGAAATTGAAAACCATTAGAATTTGAGAGAGAGAAAGTTGGGGGAATTGAATTGAAAGTATGGTTTGGCAGACAAACAGAGAAGGGGCAGCCCCATGTGTTTGATTGGGGATTCCAGCCAAACTCTCTTTCTCTCTGCAATGTCTTTTCTTCTTTCCACATATTTTATGGTATCTATATCTTTCACACATGTAAGATCCCAACACCAACCAAACTCTCTTTCTCTATGCAATGTCTTTTCTTCTTTCCACATATTTTATGGTATCTATATCTTACACACATGTAAGATTATTTTATAGTTTTGAAAGTATTTTTTAAAAATAATGTTGTTTTAAAGTGAGGTCGTCTTTTAAAAAGATGATCTTGCTCCACATGGATAGAGATCGTCTTTTGAAAGACGATCTCCTTCTACATCTATGAAAAATTTATTTTGGATTAAGGAACATGAATAAAACAAAACGTAATATTGGGCTGTTTATTTTTAATATTGTAATTTTTATAACTTTTTTGTTGGGAATGACTAGCGTATGCATGCGCGAAAAAATGATATCTTTTTACAAACCTTATCTTTTAATTTATTACCGTTTTACATTAATTGCAAAAACGTTTTTATTATTATGAATTCATTTAATTTTGAATTCATTTCCGTTAAAACGTTTTTTGAATTAATTTCCTTTAAAACGTTTTTTGAATTAATTCTGAATTAATTTGATTTAATATCTTAATTAATTTTGTTTGAAACTCCCATTTTATTTTATGTATTTAAATGGGGGTTGAAGGGAATTAGAGATTAACTTTTTCATTCACAAAAAACAAATTCTGAGCATCGTATTTTTTGTCTTGATTTCAATCCTTCTCTCACGAGTTGACGTGAGCGTTGGATGTTGTGTTAACCTTGGGGAGCAACCGATATAAACGATTCACACTGAGGTCGTGCCGAATTTTGCTTTCAAGGCAGTGGTTTACCACGGCACAACAATTACCCTTCCGATTTCGTTCCGGTTGATCGACTACCAACAATTTGAAAGCAAAAACTCTATTTTTTTCAATGTCGATCTTTAACCGAAAAGAATCTTCCTGGTCTCAAATCTATCCAGTGGGAAACCGAAGAATAAAGAGAGGCGTTAAAGATGAGGAACCACGTATGGCATCAGTATTTTTTTCTCTCTTTTATTGATTTTAAGTTAATATTGAAAAATTACATTATTCATGGTTATATCGAAAACAATATTTTTTTTTTCACAACGTTGGGGTCTCTAACCTCTCAAAAAATTCCATTATTCATGGTTAACTTTATGACAATTGAGTTATGCTCGATTTGGGGTCTCTAACCTCTCGAACTAAACAATTTTATATCTAAAGTTTGCATTCATTTTTTGTCCCCAATTAAATTTTCAGTTAAATGGAAAGGTGACGTGAGACTTATTCTTTTTATTAATTTTTTTAAAAATATATATATTTTTTTTTATTTCTTTCTCTCCCCTCTTTCATCTCCTTCAACCTTCCATCTTCTTCTTCCTCTAGTCCTGTCGCGGATTGATATGCTTGTCCAGATCCAACGTCGCCCAAGAAAAATCGCCTAGATCCACGCACATCTAGCCTTAGTCTGCTTCAAATTTGTTCGCGTAAGGCGTATTCGCGCTCAGATTCACCGTTATGCAAACTTCTGCCGCTTAGACATTGTTCGTGCACATATGTTTGTGGCGCATACCTTCACCTTGCCCAGATTCTCCGTGCCTCAACTCTTCGCCCGCTCCAGATCTGTTTGTCGCCGTCCTCGACGCACTGCCTGCCAGATCGACAATAGATCTTCACCGTCTCCCACCAGATTTGTGCGCCCCAATCTCCAGATCTCGGAACTCCAGCCAAATACCTGTATGGATGACTTATATTATGTGGTCAGATCCCTAGTCGAACTCTTTGAGCAACCCAACACTTTCAAAGGTCTTGAGGCCGAGGAACTCAGGGGAGCGAGTTGTGTGAGGATGACAGACATGTTCGAGGATGATGGCAGCGACGATAATCAATGGCGACGGGACGACAGTGGCTGTCTGGAGGAAGAAAAATATGGAAAGACGAAGAAGGAGGGACAGAAAGGAAGGGAAAAAAAAAAGGATAACTAGATAAATGTCCATAATTAATTGTCAGTTTTGATTGATGTCCAAATAGTTTTTTAATGGCAAAAATGTCTAAAACCTATAACTAACCAATGCACTAAATACTAAAGTACATTTTCCGAACAAATTTTGAATTATTAATAATGCATAAGTTAACATCCTAAACAATCTAATTTGGTTACGTGTTTTTTAAAGATACATTGTAACTAATTTCCCTAAACTATCAAACAATTAAGCTTCAAACAAAGCAATCACTCTTCGTTGCAAAAAAAAAAACAATGCAATCACTCAAAAATTAAAATATTAAATTGAAGATCCTACAAAATGAACTGAGTTTTTTTTTAATGAACAATAATCAATAGTATGCAACAATTCAAACAAACTTATCAAATACATCAAACTGGATAAATAAGGTAAGTACACTCAAAATATTATTTGATGGAGACTCTGAGTTGTTTTTAATTTTTTCTAAAGATTTAAAAACAAAAGACTAAGACACACTCAAAATATTATCGGATTGAAATATGGAAATTAAAATGTAATGATAATCTGTTCAACTTCCAATTTGTAGGTTATTGTGCATTTAGCATTGTTCATCCCTCTCAATCGCCTCTTCATGTGCACTTCCAATTTGTTCTCCAAATCCTTATTCCTCCTTGTTGTTTTATTTTTCGTCATCTTCCAACAAGCTCTCCTATGAAGTTCTTCTCCGGCGACGGTACTTCCTACAAGCTCATCCCCAAAAGAGATACTTTCTTTATTCTCACACTTCCTTCCCTCTATATTTGGTTTTGTAAATGAGACCTATGAACCACCATTCTTCTTCGGCGTATTTGTGCATGTTTTAATGGAGACAAAGCTTTTTGTCTATGGGTAGAATATTAAGTATGGAATGAGTTGTAAAATATAGGTTTCTTCCTTGCGATTTTGTAGTCGACAAGTAGGTACAACGAATTTGGGGGATTCTCGAGTCCGAGGGAGATATCGTTAGGTCTTTTTTTTCTTTTTTTCTGGATTTATTCGTACTGCCACACTTTAAAAAAATATATAGAGAGAGTATCATAATCGAGGACACCGAAGTATGTGTATTCTTGTGATGTGTGGTTTTTTAAGTACAGTGTAATTGAAAACGTAGTTTTTTAAGTACAATGTAATTGCAAAGTAAGGTATACGATATGATGGAGTTGTGTACATGAAATAGGTTGAGGAGAGTTCGAAGGTATGAACAGAAGCGAAGACAAAATTTTGGACAATAATAATGGAAGTGAGGAGGAGAACTCATCCGAAGAACATTATGAACACATGTGCACTTAATATACTTTGAAATTATATGTTTTAAATAAATAAATAAATAATATATATATATTCAATCCGAAAATTTTAAAAAAATGAGTATCCAAGTAATACTTTGAAATTGGATTTTTAAATATAAATAAAATTTTACTTATATTCTGATTTTACTTATATTCTGGTTCAATAGAAAATAGGTAGATGGAGTAACGTAAGGGTCACGTGGATACATTGACCTAAATAGGGAGAATTATTAGGAAGGGTAAAATCGTCTAGAATAGGAAGCTCACGTGACAGGTATGGACATTATTCGAATGGATTTTATTTTGGAGACATTTAGAAGAAATTCTTGAGACCGATGGATGGAGATATGGGATAAGTGGGGTCCGTTTTTTTTTTTTTACAACATGTTTGGATGGGGGACTGAACCTAGAATCTCATGACCACTAGGCGATACATCATGTCGTTGATCAGTTATGCTTTTGTTGGTGTGGGTCTGTCTCTTAAACGTCAATGATAAGTGTGAGAAGGTAACGACCGAGGCAATTATTCGGAGAATAATTGTACAGTTAGAAGGGCGGCTGACGGTTACAAAAGGCCTAGGTATATAAATGAGGTATGATTTACTGTCAAAGTACATTGAAATCATTGACTAAACTACTTTTAAGAAAATAATATTAATTTGGCAACGGAGTAATCGTGGTTAATTCATTCCAAGCTCATTCTCCCTTTTAATTTTTAGAGTGTTCGTGAAGTTTATATACATGAGAAACAAATTTATCGTTGATCGTTGCCACCATTTTACGGTAGCAACAAGCATGATTATTTGAAATTTAAGAGGAACAGCCACAACAATACTCAATAACCTAACCAAGTATATATAACAAATTCCAATATCAGAATCCAAACGAAATCTCACCTATCAAATGTTGACCTCTTTCAACATTATTAATCTCAACATAACTCAGTTACACTCACCACTCGACGAAGCGAGCAAGTGTGAATAGAAGATGAAAACTTGAGTTATAACTCAAGTTGACAATATAAAGCTAAAGAAAATGACAAAATATATGACAACCATTTAATATATGAAAGATGTTTACGACGGAAATGTTTGGATATTACCCATTGTCAACATTCAAAAGTCGAAATTGAAAAATAAGAATATTCATTTTTTATAAAGGTCTTGGAGGACAACTGCCCATCGTTGCAATCTTGCTTCCAAATCGAAGTAACTCTTTACTACTATCATCTCTATGAACAATAACCTCTATGAAGCACAAACTATCCTTTCGATCTTCCATTGCTATTTCAATTGCATTCACTAACTCTTCCTCTGTGGTAACCTACGTACAAACAAAAAAATTATTTTTAACAAAATATGTACGCTAGAAAATACAAATTAAATGTAACTTTCTCTCTTGTGTATTTGTATAACTTAATTTTAATTTTTGTTTTTGTACTCTAATATTATATGGAAAAATTAAAAGTAGAAAGTTTATTGAAATTTTACCTTGGTGGTCCAACAATTGCCGTCATGATTGTGCATAGCATCGATAGTAGAAGTGTAATCCCAATTTTTGATAACATTGTAAGGACCATCGTGAATTTCTACTCCGAGAGTGTATCCACCGTTATTTATCAAAAATATAATGTTCTTTTGACCCAACCTTACCATTGTCGACACATCTTGTGGGCCCATCTGCCATACAAATCTTTCTATTTATTTCAAATTAAAAAAATTACAAATATTTAAATGGATTTGAATTCTATTTTAAACATTCATTTTTTAATTATTTAAATTAGGACATAAATATATTTCTAAGTCATTGACATTTTTTAAAAAAAAAATTGACCTGAAAGCTCCCATCTCCAATACAAAGAATGACTCGCTCTTGTGGTGCAGCCTGTGCATATCCAAGAGTTGCACCCAAAGACCATCCAATAGAAGCATATAGCAATTGTACCTCATACCTACATTTCATCCAATAATTGTTTTGCAAACACAAAAAAACACAAAATGAAAAATAAAATCATTTAACTTATAATAACCTTATCACCATTTAATTTTTAGTTTTTTATTTTAAAAAATTAAACCTAGAAACAATTCATTCACCTATAAGTTTCTTTTTTGTGTTATCTACTTTTACAAGTATTTTCAAAATCCAAACCAAAATTTAGAAATAAATAAAAGTAACTTTCAAAAATTTATTTTTGTTTTTAGAATTTGGCGAAAAATTCTAATGTATCCTTAACAAAGATGAAAATAATTATAGAAACTCAGAGGTCGGTGTATTATTTATAGGTTTAATGTTTAAAAATCAAAATCTAAAAATAAAATAGTTATCAAACGAGACTCTAAATTTTCGTTACCCGCACGATTTTGGTAGTTTTAGCTTTTGACAATTAAACCAAGAGTCGCCCGACTCAGATATTACAGCCATATTACTTGATAGAATTTTCTGAATATGTTTGAAAAGAACGTTGACCCGTAAGGCCTCGCCCGGGTCCGATTTGGGTGGACCCGACTCCGCTATATAAATCCGACGATAGTTCTCGTAAGCCGTTGGGTTGGGCTTGAGCCGCTTAGCTAGGGCCCGAAGAAAGTCCTTCATTGAAATGGGCCCAAAACTCGGCCCATTTGGAAACACAACGCGATCTGATTCTACAATAATGGCCTTGCTCTTTTTGTACGCAAGAGAGAAGCCGAAGGTATCCAATTCGTCAAAAGTAGCTCCGGCGAAGATTGAGGCGTCGGCTATTTCCACCGTCTCGCTGCAATAGGCGGAACTGACTGTTCCCCAGTAAGTTCCGATGAAATGAGGGTGGTTCTCCGGGAACATACCTTTTGCCGACGGCGTAATGGCGACGGCGTAACCACAAGCGTCCGCTAGCTCCACGAATGCCGCCTGCGCTTTAGCGGGTCGCAACTTCTTTCCGCCGATCATAACTGGTTTGACGGCGGTATTTAAAAGCCGAGCTGCCTTCTCCACTGCCATCTCCAAACCCATTTCGTTACTTTGCCTATAAAATTAAAAAAATTAAGTAATTATTTAATGATAAAGACAACGGAATTCCACATATCCACATTAGTATGATATTGTCCACTGGGACAACAAAACCCGCATGACTTTGTTTTTTTTCCACCCAAAAAAATCTCATATCAATGGAGATAATTGTCCTCACTTATATATCATGGATCAATCTCTTTTCTAACCAACGTGAGACTTTGTTATTCTAACATTAAACACTTAACTTAAAAATTTATGAACGAGTTATATAACTTTAATTTTTTTTTTATTAAGTATCAGTATATATCCATATGTTATGTTAGGTTTGAGATGAGAAATAATTACTTGGGAGAAATTGAGAGTGGGATGAGCTGTTGAAAAGAGAAAGAAGGATGAGGAATGGACACCAAATTGCAGCAAATGCTAATGTAAACTGGTTTGCTCTCTTCCAAACATTTTGAAATTGCAGTATCTATTTTCCATTGTGCTTCTTCCAAATTATCTATAATGGCCTACAAACACACACAAAACAACAAAAATCATGTTAATATATTCCAATAGGAATGTCTGCAGATATTAATGCAATAAAACGTCTGAAATATTTCAATTAATGGAAGAAAACATGGCTGTATTTGTAAAAATATTTCGATTTTGTATTCATTTATTATTTGAAGACATGCAAATTTTTTAATCTACATCCAAATAATGATTAAGAGACCACCACAATCAATAAAAGTATTCAATAAAGCGGTCACATTGTGGTTGTCTCTTAATTAATAACTGTGAGATATAAACTCAAAATTCTCAATGCCCTAATAATAGTTGGATACAAAATCCAAGTATTCTACATATTCTCTCTCTTTCTTCCAATCCTACAAAGTTGTTAGTCATAATGGGGTAATTTAGAGTGGAAGGGTAGCTTTTTAAACTATTTAAAAAAATAGAGTGGTTTTGAAACAAATTCGAAAAATGGTGTTCTTTTTTTGTCTTATTAGGAGTGCGAAAGTTGAACCCACGCACTCGGACCCGTCAAAGACTGTCACCTATTGGTCCATTTGAAAAACGGTTGGGATGCGCTTCTTCAAGAAGCCCATTGCCTTTCCAAATTTCAGACCGGTAAATTAATCGGTCTTAATAAACCGACAGGTAAATTTACAGATGAGGAAATTTTTTTTCCCTGTAAGTTTACCGGTGAAAATTTCAGACCGATAAATTTACTGGTGGGTGGAATTCTAGACCGGTAAATTTACCGGTCGGAAAAAATCCACCCGTAAATTACCGGTTTGGAGTTCCCACCGGTAAAAAAAAACAGAATGTCTTCAACCCTGTTGAAGTAGATTTAGTGAAAAAAATAAGTTTACTCATACAATTTGTTAATATGAAAATATGGCAAAGTGATAAAATTCTATGAAATCTTAACAACTTTTTATCGTTTTAATCTGAAAAATCATTTCTTGACTTAGATAACTCGATCACAATCCTGAGCTCGCTATGAACTCTGGTTTATTCGAGTTTATCCTTTAACTTGTACGGGTGAGAGTAGCCATATCGTCGACTCAATAAGCCTACCATCTTGGGGAGTCACCTGGTTCGAGGGAGCTCCGTTCATGCGCCGCCGTGAGTCTGAGTTTCGAGCTCCGAGGAAGGTGAAACCGCTGTTTGGTTCGCCGCCGTCTAGTTTTTTTTTTTTTTTTTTTTTGACAAATTTTCCGTTTTCAATTTTATCATTTAAAAGTAAGATTTTATTTTCGTCGCAAACATGCGTCGTTCTGCGTATTGTCGCAAATCTTGCGACGTTTTACCCAAAACGTGGCTAAATGCCTAGAGTGACGCACCTACAGCGACGTTTCTTGTGACGTCCATTTTTACGTCGCAACCTTCAACTAAAAATAGGATTTGAAAATCTATCATTAAATAGGATTTGAAAATTCAATAAACCATAAATTTACGAATGAGAAAATTTGTTTTCCGTGTAAATTTACCCCATCAGTAAACTTACCGGTCAGTTTTGAATTCCACCCAGACCGGTAAATTTACTACTTTTAAATTATAATAAAACGATAGATTTTCAAATCCTATATTTAAATCTTATTTTTACTTTATAAGGATAGATTTTCAAATTCTATTTTTAAATCCTATTTTTATTTTCAAATCCTATTTTTAAAATGATAGATTTTCCAATCCTATTTTTACTTGAAATTGATTTTTCAGATTAAAATCATAAAAAGTTGGTAACATTTCATAGAATTTTATCACTTTGCCATATTTTCATAATAAAAAATTGTATGAATAAACTTATTTTTTTCACTAAATCTACTCTAACAGGGTTGAAGGCATTCTGTTTTTTTACTGGGAACTCCAGACTGGTAATTGACAGGTGGATTTTTTTCGACCCGTAAATTTACAGATGAGGGAATTTACCAATCTGAAATTCCACCAACACCAGTCAATTTACCGGTCTCTAATTTTCACCGATAAATTTATAGGGAAAACAAATTTCCTTATCTATAAATTTACCGGTCGGTTTATTGAGACCGGTAAATTTACCGATCTGGAATTCCCACCGGTAAATTTAGAGGGAAAACAAATTCTCTCATTTGTAAATTTATCGGTCGGTTTATTGAGACCGGTAAATTTACCGGTCTGGAATTTGGAAAGGCAATGCGCTTCTTCACCAGGCGCATTCCAAACGTTTTCCAAACGGCCGGTAGGTGGCACTCGTTGACGGGTCAGTGTGCGTGGGTTGAACCCACGCACTCCTAATAAGACAAAAAAATAACTCCATTTTTCAAATTTGTTTCAAAATCACCCTATTTTTTTAAATAGTTTCAAAAACGACTCTCACTCTAAATTACCCGTCATAATGTGACAATCTCCTTAAATAATTTAGTCATGGTAGCCACGTATAAATATTTATTTGAAGTAATTCTAAAGATACATACTTGATAACAGGTGACATTTTGAAAGCAGCGGAGTTCTTGAGTGAAATCCGGCAACCCAATGGTATGATGAAGAATCTTGTTACTCCGATAATCATTGGAATTCGGTCCACCAACAATACAAATCACCGGAAGATCCTCAGAGTAAGCTCCGGCAATAGCGTTGATGAGGCTGAGCCCACCCACAGTAAAGGTCACAGCGCAGGCTCCAACGCCTCGGCGCCTGGCGTAGCCATCAGCTGCATACCCAGCATTCAGTTCGCTACAACACCCCACCAGGTTCACCCCTTGCTCCGCCACAAAGTAATCGAGCAGCACCAGATTTGAATCCCCCGGAACCGAAAAGATATCCGACACGCCGATTTGGAGGAGCCGTCGGGCTAGGTACTGGCCCAGTGTCGACGGTGCGGTGGTTGCCGGATGGATTATGGCCAGTGGGGCGCCATTACTATTATTGCTGCGAGGTTGGCTACAAATGATTTGTTTATTGGAGGCTATTGCGTCATTTTTTGTTACAGGCTCAGTGTGGAAGTTGAAGCCATTTTGAAGCTTATTGATGCTCAAGAAAGGTGATGAATCAGTAGGGCGGCGCAAGAAGGCGGATGTGATCGGGAAAAGTTGGGTGAACCCCAAACTATTTATCCACATCTTACTATTGACAATAAAAAAAAGGACAGCAGTTGTAGACGGTATTTATAATATTAGCAACTGATTTGTCGGGGTAATTTGGAGTAAAACTTGGTTGCAGGCGGGAGAATTTCTAGTACATCCATGGTATGGAAAATCTTCATACCATTGCCTTTAAATGACTGCCACGTGGCGAGAGGTAATTTAATTTAACTAACAATGGTTTAGCTGGTACCCACTCTTCTAAATACATCATTTTCTCCTACTAAAAAAATTAACAAATACATTATTTATTTAAATTTTATCTCCTCGTTTTTTATTAATATATATTTTTTTACTCTTTGCCTTCTCAATTTAATTTTTTTTTTTTTTTTTTTTTTTTAATATTATTCAACTTCTTCATTGATATTTAAAATATATTCAAAACTTTATTTTTCTTCATTTTCACCGTTAAGCTAATTTTTCAGGTTGATTTGAAGAAGATTTATTTTCTATATCCATTTTTTTCATTTTTTTCTTTGTTTTTCACTTCCTTTTTAATATTTTCTTTATTTTTTATTTTTTTAAATGCAAAAAATATTTGGATTACATTTGGATATCTACTGGAGCAAATATTGAAGTATGTTGCGTTTTAGTATTTGTTTTTTTTTTCTTGATTATGTATATTATTATTATTATTATTATTTTTTGTTATTTTGAGTAGAGTTATTGTTAATTTTAGGTTTAATTGTTAATTTTGTCAATGGTTAGCTCTCAAGAACTACATATGAGTGAGTTTTCTCCCTAATTGAACATATAGATTACACTTTTTGTTTTATATATTGGAAAGTTAATTATTATAATTCATGTAGGTGATATTGACTTAAATTCTATTGGAGTAGACAACACTAGAAGATGAAGCAGAGATAGATAAAACAGTAGTTGTACCTTTTAGAATACAAACCTCCTATGAATACCGCTGAAAATGTTTAAAAATTTGATAGATAAGAAAACTTAAAATAATAGTGAAATACTCTACCAAAAAAAATAGTAGAAGTTGTTAGAAAGACAAAATATTAAAAAAGAAATAAAAAATTAGAAGCGAAATTATCTACCAAAAATCGTTAGAGAGAAAAAAATATTAATAAAAAACGAGGAGATAAAATTTAAATAAATAATGTATTTGTTAATTTTTTTAGTAGGAAAAATAATGTATTTAAAAGAGTGGGTCCCAGCTAAACCATCGTTAGTTAAGTTAAATAATCTCTCACCACGTGGCAGTCATTTAAAGGCAGTGGTATGGAGATTTTCCATACCACGGATGTACTAGAAATTCTCCCAGGCTACAAGTATCTTTTGCCCAGCCATGTGGCACATTATGATTGGATAAATATTTTTATCATATTTTTTTTTTAAAAAAAAATCTCCCTAACGTAACGCCGTTACTTAGATTTTTGTTTTGTTTTATGTTGCTCATTTTCTCTCTCCTCCCACATTCTCCTCACTCTTCTAGCTGTCCTTCCTCTCTTTCGTCCTTCAATCCCTCCTCCCTCCTCTCCGACCATAGAATCAAACTTCAACTTCAATAGATTAAAAAGAAAAATCATTTTCTCTCTCCTTTGGGATTCCGATTTCAGGAACTGAAGGTGTTAATGGTGAGGAAAGAGGTGAAAATTCCGACAAATTTTGTGAAAGGGAGGCAGATCGGAGTGGCCGAGAAAAATTGGAGGTTATTTTCAACAGGATCCCGACGGCATCCAGTGGCAGCGGGTGTGATGGAGTGTGAATTGTAATGAAAGTTGTAAGGTTTTGGATTAGAGGAGAGGAAGACAACCGAGTTGATACAAATTTCAATTTGAGACTTTTTTTAGGGAGTGAAAAAAAATATTCTTTTTTATTTAATTAAATTTAATTTTAGTGTTGAACATAAATTAGTGAGAAGAACGAAGGAAATTGAAGGAAGGAAGAGGAAGGATTATCGAAAGAGGAAAGAGAAGGTGAAAGGAGAGAAAGTGGAGCAAAATAATTTAAATAACGACGTTAGAAAAGTAAAGAGATTTTCTTTAAAAAAAAATTAATATACAAATTTAGCCATTTACAATGTGCCACATGGTTGGGCTGCAAGAGATGCTTGTAGCCCAGCCTGCAACCAAGTTTTACTCTTTATGATGGGTGTTGTTTTTTAAACTATTTAGGAAAATAAGGTTGTTTTAAAATAAATTCAAAAAAATGGGTTTTTTTTTTTTTCTTGTCTTATTAAGAGTGCGGGGTTGAACACGCGCACTTGTACCAGTCAAACTTTTGGAATGCCCTTCTTGTAGAAGGGCAACACCCCTCATCCATTTAATTAAGAGTAAAACTTGTTTGCACGCCTATAAGTATCTTTTGCAGTCTGTCACCGGTCATTATTTGATTGACTAAATATTAAAACCATTTTAAATAATAAAAAAATCTTCAACTTCCTTTACTTTTCATTCAATTAACAACTCTTCATACTTTCTCCCTATTCAATTAACAATTCTTCCTACTTTCTCTCTTTTCATTTCTCTACATTCCAAACTTAGGCCATTGAATCTCAACTAACAATTCCCCATACTCTCTCTCTCTTCATTTCTCTACATTCCAAACTTAGGCCATCGAATCTCAACTCTTCATTCTCTCTCTTCATTTCTTTACTCTCAAAACTTAGGCCATGAAATTTGCAGGGCTGAATGTTATATAGACATAAATTTGCAAGTGGGTTTTTAGATGGAGTGAAGGAAAGAGTGGGAAATTTCACGGTTGGATTCATTTTCTATAAAATCAATTTCTTCAAAACACTTCCCCTAGAGAGAGGTTGGTAAAGAAAAATGTAGGTTGGATTTTATTTTTCTAATAAAAATTCCCAAAACAAAATGGAGAAATCCTTTAGAGTAATGTAAATTTGAGGAACTTGACTGTTTTAAAAAGTAGTTAACTAAAAAAAGAAAAAAGATATTTAGTGTAGGGAAAGGAAGAGAGAGTGAGAGATGAAATTGAAAACTCAATGTAGATGGAAGTGGAAGGAAGAGAGAAAATATGAGAAGTTGTTATAGGATGAAAAAGGAAAGGGAAAGTTGCGACAAAAAACAAATCTAAGTAAACAGGGTTTTATTATTTAAAAAATAATATAAATATTCAATTAATCAAATTGTTGGCTGGGCTGCAAAAGATACTTATATCACAGGCTGCAACAAGTTTTATTCTTTTTTAAATCTCTCCCCTTTCATGCTTTTTTATTCTCTTTCTTCCCTTTCCATCTTCTTTCCTCTCTGCTTTTTTATTCTCTTCTCCTCTCCCCCTTCATCTTCTTTCCTCTCTCCCTCTCATATTCTTTTCTCTTCTCTATAGTTGTGGTTACTATTTCACCCGTATAACCTACAAATTATTATAATTATCGATTAGAATAATTTTTTTATAATTATCGACTATAATAATTTTCTCAACGTCTCAAACCAATCTTTAATAAGTTATTAAAATGTTATATGTGTTTTTATTAGATTCTTTATAAAAAAAAAAAATTAACAATTAATTAAAACCATGTGAGAATATATATATATATATTTTGTAACAAATTAGTAAAGGAAAGTTAAATCTATTATTAATGTAAAATATTATGACAATTTATATGAAAGAATAACAATTATTAATGTAAAATATTATGATTTTCAATAATTAATGAATTTATTTTAACAAATAATTACTAATTAAAATAAAATTACATCAACCAAGTCTTTATTTTCTTTTATTATTAACATCATTATTATTATTATGATATATTTAATAATAATATATGAATTATTAACCTACTCTTTTTTATTATTATTAACATTTATTATTATAATATATTTAATAATAATATATGAATTATTAACCTACTCTTTTTTATTATTATTAACATTTATTATTATAATATATTTAATAATAATATATAAATTATTAACCAAGAGGTCCGCAGCTTGAATCTCCTGCCATGCATATTGTCAAAAAAAAAAAAAATATATATAATAAATTATATTTTAAGCACTTAAATGATATTCATTAACAATAACTAATTAGTAAAATTATATATAAGTTATTTTCAAACAAAAAAATAATAATCAAGAAATATAAGTTTGTAATATTTTATATGTTAACACCTTTGCAAAAAAAAAAAAAAAAAATTATATGTTAAATTACAAATTTACTCACTAAACTTTGAGGTTTATTTCTATTTGGTCTCTAAACTTTCAAAATTACAAATATAGTCCTTGAATTTTCGAAATTTTTAAAATTCATAAATCTACGATATACAAAATTAAAAGTTTAGAGCTTTCCTTAAATATAAAAATTTAAATTTATATCTGTTGACCGAGAAATTTCGGTCAATCAGCGGTCGCCACGTGTCTTCATCATGGTCGGCGAATCGAATAAACTTAGCCGAGCAAATTCGGTTATAGCTCAATTGGGCTCGAAATCTAATCGGGCCAGAAAGCTATTTAAATGGCAATTTGGCCCAAAGCCCATTGAACCCAAAATATCATTGGACCCAAGCCCAAACCCATTAGGCCCATGTGAACTCTATAAATAGAGAGTTCATTCTTCATTTTCAAGGTTCGGAAAATTTATAATTCTAAGAGCTGAGAGAGAATTCTCAAACAACGAAGACTCCCTGAAACCTTGGAAGACTGAACAATCATTCAACGAGAACAAGCTGCGAAGCCCTCGATCCAAATTCAACATCGAGAACAACCTGCGAAGCCCTATCCAAATTCAACATCGAGAACAACCTGCGAAGCCCTCGATCCAAATTTAACATCAAGAACAAGCTGCGAAGCCCTCGATCCAAATTCAACGTCGAGAACAAGTTGCGAAGCCCTCGAAGACTGAACAATCCTTCAACATCGAGAACAAGCTGCGAAGCCCTCGATCCAAATTCAACATCGAGAACAAGTTGCGAAGCCCTCGATCCAAATTTAACATCGAGAACAAGCTGCAAAGCCCTCGATCCAAATTTAACATCGAGAACAAGTTGCGAAGCCCTCGATCCAAATTCAACATCGAGAACAAGCTGCAAAGCCCTAAAAAACATTTACATTTGAGAGAGAAAGAATCAGAGGATCATACATTAGAGATGGCAATCCACTACACACCGATATATACAATTAAATACAAATTCAAATTTCATTTACACGTATCAAATTTCCATTTTCATCCTTCGTTCGAAATCTCGTGTGAACAATATCTATAGATCAATTAATTCTAAAAAAAAATCAAATTTGTCAAATACCTATTAGACACAAACTAATGGAAAGTTTATGAACCAAATGAACATAAATCTAACCGTTTAAAGACTAAACTTGTAATTTAAAATATTTTATATATAATAAAATCAAATCAACTCAAAATTATCAATAAAATATAAAGTGATTTTATTTGTATATGTTATATATCTAATAATAAATTACATAATAAATGAGGGTTAATTAAAGTGGAGTGAAATTATAACAGATGTCAATTTAAAGTAAAATAATTAAAAATATATCACTTTAAAACAATTTGCAAATATTATAATTTCAGTCTATCACATTTTTTTAATAAAATTTTGTCGGTGATAATCACTGTAGTCATACATTGATTTTTTATCATATTTGCAAAATGTTTTAAATTTTTTCATATTTGCCATTATTCTAGGCTTGATTTCTATTTATGCAACCAACCCTTATTTTTATTTTATTTTTTATATAAAGATAAATTAGAAGTAATTACAGATATTATTTTTAAATGTTAATAGATGTTTTTTTAAAATTTAATTTTATAGTAAACTGTAATTATTATAAAAAAAATATATATATATATATATATATATATATATATTATTTTTATTTTTATATATTTATATAATAAAAACAAAGGTTGAAATGGTCCTTATACTTTGATAGTTATTTTATTTTAATTATTGTACTCTCAAATATACTTTTAACAAATCTTCAAATTAATTCATACCACTAGTTTATTGTTAACTCATCAAACAAATAGTTATTTTATTTTAGTCATCGTAATTTCAAATATATTTTTAACAAATCTTCAAATTAATTCATACCACTAGTTTATTGTTAACTCATCATCAAATAAACGTCAAAGCGAGCATAGCTCAGCTGGCATATGTATGAGTTGACGACCACGAGGTCTGTGGTTTGAATCCCCCCACCCCAATAAGATATATGTCCCTTAATTAGTTTGATTTCTCTTTCCTATTTTTTTTCATTACTTAACTAAATAACGTACAAAATTGACCTAGAAAATCATTAAAAAAAAATATAAGAAAAAAAAAACAATTAGAACTCATACAACTATTTTCAATCGGTTTCCAAAAAAAAAAAAAAAAAAACATCACAGTGTGACACAAAATTGAAGAAAAAAATATGCTCTCAGTCTTTTTACTCTATCATCAAACTGAAACAATAATTTTTTTTGGAACTAGTAGATTGCAATTGCAAATATAGTGTCTTTGCAATTGCAAAGTGAAATTACACAATACATTACAAATTCTAATTGAAAATGCAAAGTCCAATTACACAATACATTGCAAAGTGCAATTGTAATTTGCAAACTGCAATTACACTGTAATTAGATACTCAGCTGTATTTGCAAAAACTAAAAAAAAAAGTATTGTAAAATCAAATAAATAGGTTTTGCAAAAATAAAATAAATAGTTTTTGAAAAAAAAAAAAAAAGTTTTTCCAAAACAGTCCCAAGTGAGAGAATCTTGATTTGTCAATTTTGGAAACGTAGGATTCTCCTTCCCAAATCCTAGGATTCTCCTTCCCACCTCAATTTATAATTTCCTAAAAAAAATACGAACTCCAATGAATTGACAAAAAGAGAAGTTTGAGAAACCTTAAAGTAAAAAAAGAGAGCAAAATACAGTGTATTGAATTGAAAATACATTGTATTCAAAATTCACTTAATTGCAAATACACTGTATTTGAACTCCAGTGAATTGCAAATACTCGAACTTTACTGAATTAAAAATACACTGTATTTGAACTCCAGTGAAGGACAAATACACTGTATTCGAACTTCACTGAATTGCAAATACAGTGAATTGCAATTCACTGTATTCTAACTTCAGTAAATTGCAAATACAATATTCGAACTTCGTTGAATTCTAAATACACTGTATTCAAAGTTTACTGAATTAAAAATACACTATCTTTGAACTTCAGTGAATTGCAAATTCACCGAATTATAGATTCCAAATATTTGCAAAAACATTCATTTAAAACTTGAAGAAAAAAAAGGGTAAAAATCATTTTATATCCTTAAACTTTGAAGGTTGTATCAATTAAAACCTTAAACTAATGATTGTATCGATTTAAACCCTAAACTTTCATAACTGTATCAATTTACACCCTCTCTTAGAAAAATGTTAGTTTTCACACGTGTGGAGACTTGTAATTTATCAATTAAACTCCCAAACTTTCATACAATTGATTCACTTATGAAAGTTTAGGGGTTTAATTTCTAAAACTATAAATCTCCACGTGTTTAATTAACGTTTTTAAAATAAAATTCTAACTGAAGGTGTAAATTGATACACTTTTGAAAGTTCAGGGTTTAAATCGATATAATCATTAGTTTAGGGTTTTAATTGATACAACCTCCAAAGTTTAAGGGTATAAATTGATTTTTCCCCAAACAAAAATAGTGTCCTCACATCTTAAAGTAGGGTCACTTGTGCACTTCCAGTTCCAGCCAACTAAATTAAACTTATTCACTTTCAGCCAACTAAATTAAACTTGGGACCAATCAAATACCCAATGGATCACTTTGCACACCAAATGTCGTCGAATTTTGTTCAGTTTTGGGTATTGATGTTGGAGCTTCTAACTGGAAATTGTAAAATCAAGCGTCTTGGGTGAAGAATGGATCGATCTTTAGTTTTGGCGTGTTGATGTTAGAGCTTATAACCGGAAAATCTTCAAATCAAGCGTCCTTAAGCGAAGAAGGGATTGATCTTCTGCTTCGATGGTCAGAGGAATGAACGACAAAGTTTTTGACGTGGAGTTAACGAGAAAGAGAGAATGAACGACAGAGCGAAAGAGATGAAAACTTTCATTTAAACCCTATTCTTATTTTTTTATTATTAGTTTAAATTAGAATGAAATTAGGGGAGAGAGTAAATATATTTTAAAATAGATATATTACAGTAAATCATTGGTTATTAGAGATTTAAACCTTATTCTTAATTTATATTTATATTTTTTATTATTATTATTTTCAAATTAGGATTAAATTAGAGAAGAAAGAGAAAAGAGATTTAAAAATAGATATAATGAGATTTGGGGTGAGAGGGAAGAGAATGGAGAATCGAAGATGAATGGTGAGAGGAGAGAGCAAGATTTTGTTGGAGAAAATATGGATGGTAGATAAGAAGTTTGAGAAGGATTTTGTTGGAGAAAATACGAAAGGAGAGATGTTTTTTTAAAGATATAATTTTAAAATGAGATAAGAAGTTGCGAGGGAAAGATGAAGGAGAGAAAATGAAAAAAGAAAAGAAACACAAAACTCATTTTTTTTTTAAAAAAAAGGATATCCTTTAATATGAGATTTCAAAAAGGGCCATTTATTAGGAATTCCCAAGAATTAAACTCTGCTAATTTGATTTTTGGGCTGGTTGCACAAATAGTAACCAGGCCCAAACTAATTGCAAATTTAGCAAATTTTAAAATATTTTGTAAATATGACAAAAAAAAAATCGTTTCTATCACTGATAAACTTTATCATATCACTGATAGACTTTTATCATAGACGATTATCACTGACAAAAATCTCTAAAAAATTGAAGTGATCAGCAATAGACTTCTATGTGCCATAAAGTATAGCGATAAAAATTGACATATCTACAATTTTTTTAAAAACATGCTATATTTTTAATTATGTTATTCTAAATTCACATTTGTTACCATTTCCCATATTTTTTTTACTAAGGTTAAACTGAAGTCTTTAATACACTTCCATATTCTTATTTCCAATGTGAGTGTGGGTGAATATGAACCTCCGGCCTTTGGATGATATTTTTTTTAATTATATTTATTTAACATCATTTTTGGCCCCCCAAACGGGCTGTTTTTTAATAATATTGCATTTTTTAAAACTTATTATAAAAATATTGTAAGTTTGAAACTATTTATAAAAATATTGCACTTTTAAGTGGAGGTCGTCTTTACATGCAAGCAAAGATTGCTCCACATGGATGGAGGTCGTCTTTTAAAGACGACCTCGCTCCACATGGATGGAGGTATGGATGGAGGTCGTCTTTTAAAGACGACCTCGCTCCACATGGATGGAGGTCGTCTTTTCAAAAGACGACCTCGCTCCACATGGATATTGGTATGTACTTCTTTTATTAAAAAATTGATATCTTTTTACTCAGATATTCAAAATTTTCAAAAAAGATATAGTTGGGAAGCTAACAACGAGAGCTTCAATTTGATAGGTGGTTTCACTGTTTTTTGAGTTGTGTATCAAAAGATAGAGATCATCGAAGTTGGACTATAGTTCTGAAGATTATTTTGAGAAATGTATTAAAAAATTGATATATTTTTATCCAAATATTCAGAAATTTCGAAAAGGTATTGTTGGAAAGTTAACATAGAGAGCTTCAATTTGATACCTAGTTTCACTATTTTTGGAGTTGTGTATCAAAAGATATATATCGTCAAAGTTATGAAAAGCTCATTAAACCCAGAACTGAAGATACCACTGAAAACTTCAAAACTATAGCTACTTCGACGATTTGTATCTTTTAATACACAACTCTACAAATAGTGAAACCAAATATCAAATTGAAGCTCTCTCTGTAAGTTTTTTAAGCGTATTTTTTTCAAAATTTTTTAATATGTCAATTTTTTAATGCACTCCTCAAAGCAATCTTCAGTTCTAAAATTTGAAAAACTATAGTCCAACTTCGATGGTCTCTATCTTTTGATACACAACTCCAAAAATAGTGAAACCACCTATCAAATTGAAGCTCTCGTTGTTAGCTTTCCAACCATACCTTTTTTGAAAATTTTGAATATCTGAGTAGAAAGATATCAATTTTTTAATAAAAGAAGTATATACCGATGGAGATCGTCTTTTGAAAAGACGACCTTCATCCATGAAAGATATCAATTTTTTAATAAAAGAAGTATATACCGATGGAGATCGTCTTTTGAAAAGACGACCTTCATCCATGTGGAGCGAGGTCGTCTTTTCAAAAGACGACCTCCATCCATGTGGAGCAAGGTCGTCTTCTAAAAAGACGATCTTTGCTTGCATGTAGAGGTCGTCTTTTGGAAAGACGACCTCCAATTAAAACTACATTATTTTTATAAATAGTTTCAAACTTACAATATTTTAATAATAAGTTTTAAAAAATGTAATATTATTAAAAAACAGCCCCCCAAACGACCAAACATTAATTTCTAGGTCCACCCCTAACCGTTACGATCTCTAATGTATAAGCATCTTAACTAATTAGAAAGTCTACCGTAATGATAGAACACAAAGTGAGTTATCTTTAGGACCTATTTTATGCTAGTTTTGAGGCTTAAATGATTGTTTTCACGTTGATATTCTCTTATTTTATAGATATCGAGCATTTGGAGCAAAACTGATAATTTAGAAGATTTATGTGAAGAGAAAAAGAGAATCAAGTTAAAAATCCAAGGATTAGATATGGATTTTATCATATCTTATCCAAATTTATCCTATCATAAATTTTCTCCGATTTTATCCTATTTGATCTTATTTTGGGCATGTTTGAATAGAAAAGATATTCCTAATTTAATTTGGAATTCCTAAATTGGTTAGATTCCTACTCTAATTAAAATATGGATTCCTTATTAGATTGAGAAGAGTAGTCTATTATAAAAAGGCATGTTGTCTTCATTCAAAAGGGGAGCCAATTGGGAGAGTTATTCCTAAATTCGAAAATAAATTGTTTGAGAAGGCTAAAGGGAGACTCTAGGGAGCCGAAGAAGAGATTTGGAGGCTCGGGAACGTGCAGATCACATCGGGAACGAGGCTTGACACGCGACAAGAGTTTTTCTTCTTTTACCTTTGATTTTATTGTTTATTTTATGGATTCTAAACATTGTCTAAGCATGATTTTAGTGATTATGAGTAGCTAGACTTTTACTTAGGGGATTGATGTAATCGTTTTAGTTTTCATGTTTGATTAATCTAATGTTCTTCATATTGCAACAATTGTTCTTGTGTTTGTTTGCTTAATGCTTTTATCTTTTGGCCAAAGTATAAATTGTTGATTGCTTTAATTCTAGCTTGGAAGAGTAGATTTTAGAGTAGAACTCAAACACTTGACTACTTGTAAATTCTTGCATGAAAATGAAGAATTCTCTTAGAGGCCGATAATAGAAGTTGCTTAATGCCTTTCTTTTCTATTAAAACTAGACAGACATGTTGGTTTTATATTAAGGGAAGAGAATTAATAGAGCTCTGGCGAGTCTTTTATGAGTTTTGTACTTCTTGGCTTATAATTGTATGCATGACTATTTTTAGTTTAATAGATTAATTAAGCATGAATCTATTCGGTGAAATCAATTCCCTAGGTTTTCTCTCCTAAAAGGTTTCCCATTACTTTTCAGTCATTTATTTTTCACTCACTTCAAAGTTTTTTTTTAATCTAAATAAAATTTGAGGTTAGTACCTACGGTACTCAATTGATCTAGAAAACCAATCCTGTGGACGATACTCTTTACTTAAATCACTATATTAAAACTTGACCCGTACACTTGCGGTACGCAATAAATCACGCAACAAGTTTTTGGCGCCGCTGCCGGGGATCGAACCCGGGTCACGTAACAGTGCTGTTACGAGACTCAAGTTGGACAGACATTGAATCAGCTACTATAATGTCACGGCTAAGATGTCAATTTTGAGGGCAGATTCCTTATTTAGAAAATGTTCATCGGTTCATCCTCACAGTCAACAAGCAGACCAATGCCTACAATATTTCTCTCCAAACGAAAGTTTCAGTTGGCAATTCCTTATAAGTAAAATCAACACATCTATGGCCTCAAGTCTCTTCTTTAAATGCCATATATATGCCATATTCTTTGTACATCAGTCAACTTCATTTTTTTTAACAATACCTCATTACCATTTGATTAAGGAGAAACAAGTGCAATAGCACTAAAATTAGATCATCAGTGTGGTCAACGACTAAGAGAGAAAGGAGACATAAAAAAATGTTCTTTAGTTCAACACGTGAAGTGGAAAGTATCAAACATCTGACATTTTTTTTATCAAGAGCATATGCCAGTTCAAATGAGCCTCTAAATAGAAAATTCTTGGGTGTAAGATTGTTGATTCAATCTATCAGGAAAAGGAGATGGAGGAAAGAGAGAGAGAGAGAGAGAGAGAGATTGTTGATTGAAACTGAAAGGTGATGGAATTGCATAAATATGTGATACTGTGAAATTATAATACAAGGATGCTGTGAAACTTAAGAGTAGACAAATACAGAAAAAATAAGAGGCCAAGGACCAAAATAACTTAATAAAAAGGTCATTCCTATTAATAAAACTAGCAGGAGGTGGTGCTTGACTATCTAACTTTTAGATTAGTATTATAAGTAGACATGCTTATTGAACTAAATTGTGTACTTTGCCAATAAAAATATGTAGATGTTACATGAGGAAGTAATAAAAAGGTCATTCCTTTGATGTCTAAGAACCTACTAAACAAGGCTAAAAATACCCATAGGAAGGCTGATCAAACATACAATAAAAAAGAAGAAAACAGTGACAAAATTGAAATGATGGATGGGAAAGAGCAGACCAGAAGGAATAACTCATTCCTGTGATGCACCCTCATTTGTAGTTGAATCCATCGGCTCAGCCACTGCTGAATCATCGGGTTTGCTGTCACCTTTCTTGCCTGAAATTTTCAATAGAACTTGGTTCAATATATCTATGGATCATCTTATAATTATGGTTAGAAACAGTATGAAGTTCTCAAGTGCAGACTGTGAATGTTTCTGCACCCAGCATTACCTTTCTTCTTCTTCCCGCCACCTTTCTTCTTAGTTTTTGTTCCAAGTGCTAACCAGGCCTTAATTTCCGGATCATCAATGGTTTTTGTGGGCTGAAGTTCTTGCAGTGCATGAGAGGTAATTCGATCCGATCCATTAGGCATTAGTAAGACTGTAAATTTAATGTGGGCAACGAAATCACCTGCAAAATAACCCCCATTGCATGAGGAGGGAACAAAAGAACCATACAAGGTACACTACTTCAACAAAATTAAAGATAATTTGAAAAAGGAATAAAAAATGTTACCAGGCTTTTCATAGAGGACAGGATACGGTTGCAATAGATCGTGATTAACACATTCAACTAGTCCCAGCCTAGCTCTTTTTTCTTCCAAAGCCCTATTAAGGTGTTAAACCTATATGCTTCAGAATTGCAGAACCAAATGCCTCCCAAAAAAATTCATTGTCAAAACACAACCAACCTAGCAGTGAAAGGTAGGATGGGAAATTTCTGACTGATTTCACTGAAAATAAACCTAGATGCTTTCATCTTCAAGTGATAGTTCTTGTCCACGGCTCTCTTATATATAGTCGTCTGCCTCTCATCCAACAGCTTAGGCTACACAGATTTGTTCAGAAACAATAGTTGGTATCAAGTGATAAGTAGTTGATCAGTAACTTTGGTCAATTAAGCTTAAAGCGATCATTACCTTGCCATCTCCTGTGGTTGTAACTATATCTATTGCATAAATTTCATTCTCTTCAAACTCTGCATCATCAACTCTTGTTTCTGGATTTGAAACGCTGAGAATAACCTTGTTACCATCAATCACAAATTGCTTCAACTGGTGGCTAAGTACCCCTTCAACAATTTTGCAGTCATAAGCGGCAGCAACCTTTTGAATGGCTTCTGTTACATCTTTATTCTGAAATCAAAGGGCTTCAATGAATTAATCAACAAAACTTTCAAAAAGAAATCCATCAAGCATTAAATGGAAAAATGAAAACAACCCAACAAGAAAGCAGGCATATATAATGACAAAAAATGCAATATTACACAAGATATGACGTCTGGTTTTGGTGACAGTAAAGATGGGAAAATACAAAAGATCAAATGGAAAAGTGGCATGCCCTATCAGAGTAACTATGACAAAAAGCTTCATTTGGAATATACATTCCATAACTTTCATAAACTATTCATCATGTAGGGCTGTTAGACAAAAAGGCATAGATAGAATACACAAATGGCCACTACCTTTTTGCTGAAAACGAGAAGTTGGGGGAATAAATCTTGAAAGAATAAGAGAATAAAAAATAAAAAAACTCTATCAGCGTAACTAGGACTTCCAAAGCAATGTTTAAACTGAATACGATTAAATGTTATTGGAAAATAGATTATTGGTTAATAATACAAATTCTACCAACCATCATAAGATATCACAAGAGATTATATCATGACAATGTATATTCTACAACAATTTGGACAATTGAGACCATAGGTATCATCCAGCGAAGTCAGCCTATGATATCCCAAATTTGACCATTCACATTAAAGGCAACAGGGAAAAGTGGGAAACTGCAAGTCACAAATCACAAATCACCTCGGCAAAGTTGCCTTCATTATCCGGTTTTGGAAACAGATTGTCAATAATATAACTCTAGTGTGAAGTATCTACCCACTATCAGAAGACATAACAAGAGATTATCTTTTATATGAGAAACATAAGAGAAATTTTTTAAAAGGCAGAAGCCAAGCAAAAACAACCTGAGGGACAACATCGCAATAAATGACCATGACAATATATATTCTACAATAATCTGGACAAGTGAGACCATAGGCATCATCCATGAGAAGTCAGCCTACAATATCCCAAATTTGACCATACACAATATAGGCAACAGGGAAAAGAGGGAATCCACAAGTCACAGATCACCTCGGCAAAGTTGCCTTATCCAGTTATCATGACAATATATATTCTACAACAATCTAGACAATTGAGACCATGGGCATCATCAATGAGAAGTCGGCCTATGATATCCCAAATTTGACCATACACAATATAGGCAACAGGGAAAAGAGGGAATCCACAAGTCACAAATCACCTCGGCAAAGTTGCCTAATCCGGTTATCAAAACAATATATATATATATATATATATATATATATATTCTACAGCAATCTGGTCAATTGAGACCATAAGCATCATCCATGAGAAGTCAGCCTATGATACCCCAAATTTGACCATACACAATATAGGCAACAGGGAAAAGAGGGAATCCACAAGTCACAAATCACCTCGGCAAAGTTGCCTAATCCGGTTATCAAAACAATATATATATATATATATATATATATATATATTCTACAGCAATCTGGTCAATTGAGACCATAAGCATCATCCATGAGAAGTCAGCCTATGATATCCCAAATTTGACCATGCACAATATAGGCAACAGGGAAAAGAGGCAATCCACAAGTCACAGGTTACCTCGGCAAAGTTGCCTTATCCAGTTATGGGAAAACAGATTGTTTGTTAATAATTAAACTTTACCTACTATCATAAGACATCACAAGAGATTATCATGACCACACAAATAAATTCTACAATAATTTGGACAATGGAAATGATAGGCATCATCCATGAGAAGTCAGCCTATAATATCCCACTCTACCTACTATCATAAGACATCACAAGAGATTATCATGACCACATAAATAAATTCTACAATAATTTGGACAATGGAAATGATAGGCATCATCCATGAGAAGTCAGCCTATAATATCCCAAATTTGACCATACACAGTATAGGCAACAGGGAAAAGAGGCAATCCACAAGTCATAAATTACCTCGGCAAAGTTGCCTTAATTATTTTGTGAATAATCCACAAGTCGTTGCTTCAATTAACTTAATCTCTGTGGGAAACATACTTCACATTGCCTTCAACCATCAATAGTTAAACTTCCAATTGGAAACATACTTCCAATTTGACCAAGTACACTTCAACTAACATGGTGAGTGAAAAAAATTAAAAATTTAATGCTTAGAGTACGATCAAGTGTACATGATTAATCAGCATTGGTTTAGTTTGTGAGCTTCACCAAAGAAATAAAGCTTCAGCTTTAGTATTGTTAAAGTAGTGGGACACCAAAATTTAAAGTTATAGCAGAAACTGCAACGTTAAAAGCTATAGCATTAAAAAACTTCTACTGAAAAAATATGGGTCAATGAGACCATAGGCATCAGTCATACACAGTATGTCCACCTACAATAAACCAAACATGACCACACTAAATATGGGCAACAGGGAAAAGAGGTAATCAACAAGTAACTAATCACCTCGGCAAAGTTGCCCACTAATATGTTAGAACATCACGATTTCTTTCCCATGAACTAGACAAGACAATTCAAAAGAGTTCCTTAGCACTCCCACAAGAAATCTATTGGACTTCAGGAAAATTCTTATAAACTCTGATAAACAAATACCACTATAGAACGGAGGAAATGAATCTTAAAAATTATGATAAACAAACACCACTATGGATCCAGAACATAAACCAGTTTACAATGTTATAATCAATATTTTCAAATAGCTAGTCCAGACATTCACAAATGTGAATTTGAACAAGTTACTACCATATAAGAGTATATATTCCCTATCAGAGTAACTATGACAAAAGCATCATATGGTGCATAACCATAGCTTCATATAAAGTTCATCATTTAGGGATCAGAAAGACCAAGAGATGCACATTGCGAAATATCATAACCATATAGCTTAAAACAATAGTTTCTAATACGAACAACTAATCAGCATAATTTCTAACACGTGCACTTATGTCATTATGTTAATTGACTAACGGAGACATACAAAGATAGTATACACATAACCAATCAGAATTGACAAAATCATAAGAAATCATAAAAAAATATTAACACCCAAGTTCTCGTTCATGTTTTACGAATAGAAAAAGTTCCAAACAGTTCTAACAAAAACTATTACCTTCTTTCCAGGCCTAACAAGCCTCAAGGCAACTTCGGCTGCAGTGTTAGCAGCTGCAATGACATCGGCAGCCCTTCCTGTCACCGGGCCTTCTTGCAGCACATGGGTGTGAGCAACTACAGCCATAAACCCATCAATGTGACAGCCCAAATCTCTGCCGTAAGAAAAACCCATCATCAACCAACTGTCATTAAATACTCCACGATAAACAGCAATCAATCAATGTATAAATGGTTACATCTTGAGTATATCTCCTTCTTCCATCACTGTTTCATCGCTAGCCAAGGGTGAAAAGTGGCCGACTGTGTTGTTTACAGAGATGCAAGTAGGAAAGGCAATGCCCCGTTCTATCTTCTTCTTAACATTCTTGTACATGTTGCCAGTTTGCCTACACATTCAAACAAAACAAAAATACTTACTAAAATACAATCAGAACAAAATGGGGAAAAAACGAAATTCTACTTTTAAAAACCTACTCTCTGATGAAGGAATCTCCCTTTTCGCAAATGTCAACGATTTTAGCTTTAGGTTTACATTCGGATAACACCAGCTGCAATGCCTCTGCGAGATTTTTTTTTCCATTTCCATCAACAAGGTCAGAATTCACATATCAGAACAGTTGAGAGTAATTAAGCCGCGAGCTCAATTAGACATGTTAATGAGGAAGAAAATGGAAAAGATTGCAATTGAAAGATAAAGAGAACTCACTGTTTATGATCTCGGCAGCACTTTTGTACTTTGTAACAACATCCGGAGAGGAGAGATCCAACTCCACCTCCTCCCTTTCATCGTCCGACGACATTGATTTTGAGCTTCAGAAATCCTTCAGCTATCTGAAACGAATGATTCAGGGTGAAGAACTCGAGCTTACCAGCAAAGAACAGCAGAAACAATGGCAATTGAAAGGAGTGGTAATACTCGAACTCGAAGTATGGAGCAGAGAAGAAACTAGGGTTACCTTCTTCTATGGCCGCGTTTGTTTATATAGGAATGGCTTTGAGCTGGTTAGGGTTTTGGGTTTTCTTATTCTACTTTTGTTCATTCCTTTGATTAACGAGTGTCCTACTTTTTATTTGCCTAAATTATAAAAAGAAAAAGAAAAAGAAAATTAAAAATTCATTTTTTACCCTAAAAATCTATGGAGGCTTAAGAATTTTCACCTTAAATTTTTTATTTCATCGATTCTCACTAATTCACCCAATAATTTTAACCCAAAAAAAAAAGAAAAACCAATATAAAAATTTACATAAACCG
This sequence comes from Herpetospermum pedunculosum, assembly GCA_028017165.1. NCBI lineage: Eukaryota > Viridiplantae > Streptophyta > Magnoliopsida > Cucurbitales > Cucurbitaceae > Herpetospermum > Herpetospermum pedunculosum. Next base: position 61,314,273 of record CM051525.1, read on the forward strand.
ATTAATTTTAATAATATCAAATTTTGTACATATTTTAATAATATAAAAATTTACATAAACGGAGTCATGGTACATGACTTTGCCTGGCGTGGATGAGTGCTTTGAGTACACATTCCAACACTTAAATACTTAGGGACCGTTTGGCCCTCAAGTTGGGTGGGCTTAAATAGCCCACCCGGTGTTTGGGGCTACAACTTTCTAAACACGGGTTTAGAAGAATTAATTCGTGGAGCATGTGAAATTTGGAATTTTTTTTTTTTTTTTATAATAAGTCATCAATACAACAACTGACCAAATTAGCTACAAACTTTCTCCTCATTAATAATAGAGGAGACCCACGTCATTAATAATAGAGGAGACCCACGGGAAACACCCAAGCCCAACAAAAACCTTTCAAAACCAAAAAACCACCATAGTCATCAGCGAGATCTGCGGTGAATGCGAAGCGAGCAAGTGAATGAGCAACCAAGTTGCACCTACGGGGACAGTGGACAGTAGAGACATTGCCCAGCCTATCAGTTAAAGCTTCAATTTCGTCAATCACATTGGTGATTTCGGTGAGATCTTCTCCATCTTTATTCAAGAGATCAACAATCTCAGATGCATCTGATTCAACAATAATTGGAGGGGTTGGATGCCTGAACTGGGATACATTCTTCAACCCCTCCAAAATAACCATAGCTTCAAGCATTTTGATGGACCAATTTTTATTGATCTTCTGAATTCCAGCGCAGATTGGAGACCCAAAAGAGTCACACACCACCCACCATAAGCCCCATTTTCCATGAGCTTCATTCTAGGAGGCGTCTATGTTTACTTTCCAGACGTTCAGCGGGGGAGGGCACCACAATGCCTGACTCGCTAGACACTCTAGCCTCATCGGATTTAGGTTTAGGTTATCAAACTCTTCGACATAACTAATTTCTCTCTCAATCGAATTGATCATATGACTGATGTCTGCTCTTGAGTTGCTTGAATTTAATCTATTAACCCCCACATAATCAACACAGCTTTTTTTGCATCAACCTCCTTTAGAGATTTCACCATCCAGCCCCAATAATCAACCGCTCTCCAATTGTTCCTGTTCAAAGAAAAAAGACTTTTTGAGAAAGGGACAAAATTGAGCCAAAATTTCTTTGACAATTTGCATTCCCAAATTAGATGCTTTGTTGATTCCTCTTCTTTCCTGCACAAAAGACAAATGGAGTTAGTATCAATTCCCTTCTTCCTGATATTAGTGCGGGTTAGGATGATATTGTTGATAATCTTCCACGCCCATATCTTCGCTCTAGGCAAAACATCAATCTTCCACAAAAACTTCCACTCCTCTATAATCTTTTCACAATTTGAGGGGGAAGCCAAAGTAGCAATGGAGAGATGGGTTGCAAGGTGATAAGCGCTTTTGACCGAGAAGATCCCTTTCGAATCGTAATTCCAAATAATTTCATCATTTTTCCCCCTACCACTTGGGATCATGTTCAGAATGTCATCTGCGTCAGAAGGAGAAAAACTTTCTTTAATCAATTGCTCCCTCCTGTTGCCATTCTCATCTAAGATCCTTTGGACATAACAATTTTTAAGAAGTGAATTCACTTTCAAGGCCTTTCCACCCCCTTTGTTGTTGATCTAAGGATATTGATCAATTCTAATATACCTTTCATTTCCCATTTTCCATCTAAAGCCTCTTCTAAAGAGGTCTCTACCCCAAATAATACTTCTCCAGGTCAGCGACGGATTGTTGCCAAGGGGAGCGCTCATAAAATCCCCGTTCATGAAATACTTCCCTCTAAGAGTTTTCGCAATATGTATTTTAAATCTATTTTTAAATTCTCATTCTGTTGTAGTGGTCATGGTACATGATATGTATTTTAAATCTTTTTTTTTTTTGTCAAACCGAGCATAGCTCAATTGGCATAACCATAAAATTCGACTTGTCCAGATTTATGGTTTGGCCTGACGCTTTCTCAAAATCCCTTAAAACATTTTTAATGAGTTAGAGCAGGACTACCCTTAGCAATAGATAAACCTTTGATATTGTTAAAAGATACCTTTGATATTGTTAAAAGATTCTTCCCTGATTAGCATAGCTGAGAGGCCTTCAGCACACATCAAGAAGAGATGGTGACAGAGGGTCCCCCTGACACAGGCCCCTCCGAGGTCTGAACTCTTCTTGGGGGGTGCCATTTAGCAGAACTGAGAAGGAGACTGATTGAACACATGATTGAACACAGTTCATGATCTTCTGGATCCAAATATCATTGAAGCCCATATCTTGGTCATTACTTTACAGAGGAAAGACCATTCCACTCTATCGTAGGCCTTGCTCATGTCGAGTTTCATTGCAATATAACATTTTTTCCCTTTTCTTCTATTATTAAGAGCGTGCACACATTCGAAACCCAGGATCACATTATCCGAAATTAGCCTCTTGGGGACAAAGGCTGCTTGCGATGGGGAGATAATTGATTCAAGGACTGGTTTTAGCCTGTTTGCTAACGTCTTTGCAACCAATTTATACACAACATTGCATAAGTTGATCGGTCTAAAGTCCGCCATTGTTTTTCGGCTTGGCTTCTTAGGGATAAGCGTAATCAAAGTGCTATTAATCGGACCAATGCCTTTCCCTTTATTGAGTACTTCCAGAACAATTTTTATTGTCTCCTCCCCCACAATATCCCAATATTTTTTATAAAATAACGCATGAGCTCCATTAGGACCTGGAGCTTTCGTTGAGTTCATGTTTTTAGCGACATCTCAATGTCAACTTTCGTGAAAGGGCGAGTCAACTCTCTGTTCTGAATGGAAGAAATCTTAGGAGTGATCCCTGTTGTCGCTTTTTCCATTGGTGTATTGCACGATATAGTTGTTGTGAACAAATTTTTAAAATAATAAGTGGCCACCACTCCCATATCTTCCTCTTTCTCAATCCACTACCCATTACAGTCAAAGATACCCAAAATTTTGTTTTTCTTTTTCCTATGGGACGCTTTAGAGTGAAACCATTTAGTATTTTTGTCCCCCCACTTGTGCCAATCTTCTTTGGATCTCAATTTCCAGTACATTTCTTCCTCTTCCAGTACTTTATCAAGCTCCTTCTCGGCTTGATTGATTCGACGTGGGCACACATTGTTCTTCTTTTCCTCTAGATCAAGAATCTCTTTGGACTTGCGTTCAATAACCCCTTTTAAAGAACCCTCAAGTCTTCATTTGTTCCACTTAGCTAGACTCCCCAAACACCTGATGACCTTCCCGTTAAAATTATTGAGTCCTCCTCCTCTGATCATCCCAACTCTTCTTAATAATCTCTTTGCACTCCTCAAAGTTAACCCACGTTTCTTCAAACCTGGCCGAAAGGATTTTTTTCCTCCCACTTCTTCTTCTCTCAGTATGAAGAGTTGCAATGATGGGTCTGTGATCAGAGTTGTGGTAGTTGAGGTGGTCCACCTTGATCTCCACCAGTTTGCTTTTCATGGCTGGGTTGAAGAAGAATCTATCCAATCTCTCTTTAATCAAATTCTCTTTTTTCCTGCCACTCTTCCAAGTAAACAAATCACCTTTAAAACCAACATCCATTAGTTGGCAATTGTTTAACGCTTCACAAAATTTATTCACAAGTCTTAAATCTTTAACACCTCCACCAACCTTTTTGCTAAGAAACATGATCTCGTTGAAATCGCCCCCTATTAGCCAGGGGAGATTCGAACATTCATTTAGTCTATTGAGAAGGGTCCACGACTCTACTATTTTTTTCCGGCTTGGGGTTCCCATAAAACCCCGTAAACCTCCACGACCACTATGTGCTTTGAATAGTCACATCAATATGCCCCTTTGTAAACGAGGTGATCCCCACATTCGAGCTTTGGTTCCAGAGAAGCATCAAACCACCACTTTTACCCTCGCTAGGGACCCCAAACATACAATCAAACCCCAACTCCCTCCTAATTAAATCTTCCTTATCGCCACTGCACTTTGTTTCAGAAATGGAAAACTAAACTGGGATTGTTTCTACGCACCTCATGGCGTAGGTTTCGGATCGTTCGGGGGTTGCCCAATCCCCGAACGTTCCAGCATAGGATTTTCATGGCGTGCGGCGGGGCTGTACCTCAGCCTCCACCGATATCCCTTCGATCTGTTCGAAGTCAATTTTACATTGTTTTTTGTTACTGTAGCCTTCCTCCAATTCCTCTGTATTGTGCTTCCTTCCCCGAGAAAATGGTGTCACTTTCTTCCTTCCCTGTCATAGCCTCTTTTCTTTTTATCCGTTTCCACTTTTTTACCTTACTCTCCTCAATCCATCTATCATTTGGAATTAGTATCATGGTTTTGACGTAAAATAATTTGGCACTTAGTTTGTTTATTAATTGAGGAAATGAAATTGAAAGTTGAAGTAATTAGACCCGTTTAGTTTGTGATTTGAAAACAAATTTTCAAAACAAAGAATTTAATAGAAAATAAAAACAAATTCCTTATTTTTATTATATCTACAAATTTGTTTGGTTATAATTTAAAAACTTTAGATTTGAATTCAAATTTTGAAAATTGTGTTTGGTTGTAAATTTGGGAGAGTAACAAAAGATTAACACGTGATTAGTAAAAACAAAAATGTGATTAGTAAAATGTATTTTCTAAAGAAAAAATAATTTGATCTAATTATTTCTTATCTACCATTAATTTGAGGAAAATTGTAGTAAATGACAATTTAAGACTTATTGTTTGCAAATATAGCATGTTTTTAAAAAATTTGCGGATATAACAATTTCTATCGCTGATATCTTATGACTGATAGAAATCTATCGCTGACCACCTCAACTTTTTATAGATTTTTGTCAGTGATAATAGTCTATCACTGATAGAAGTTTATCAGTGATATAATAAAGTCTATCAGTGATATAATAAAGTCTATCAGTGATAGAAACGAGTTTTTTTGCCATATTTGCAAAACATTTTAAAGTTTGCTAAATTTGCAATTAGTTTGGGCCTGATTGCTATTTGTGCAACCAGCCCTTAATTTGATCTAATTATTTCTTATTTTTTATTTTTAGAGTTTTTTTTTTGTTGTGAGTTGGACTAACTCCAAACACAGACTTATTAAATTCAGACTATACAACTCTGCACCCCAAACAGAGACTTACTAAAACTCAGACTAAACAACTTTGCACCCCAAACACAAACTTACTAAACTCAGACTAAACAACTTTGCACCCCAAACACAGACTATTATATAACTCACAGACTATTATAACTCACTCATTCTAATAATCCACCATGCGCCCCAAACGCCCCCCTTAATGGTAGAGATTGTTTCGAGTTTTTAAGTGAAGGGTGAGTGCTTTAAGTACACACTCAAGTACGTAGGTGGATAAAAAAAAATGATGTGCTTAAAAGTACACACTCAATAATAGGGATTGTGTGCTTAAAAGGAGTATTATTTTGAGTTCAAGGGTGAGTGATATAGTTTAAATAAAAAAAATTACAAATATACGGTAGTTTTGAAACTAATTGCAAAAATAGGTGGATAAATAGTATATGATATCATGGTACATGACTTTACCTAGCGTGGATGCCACAGAGGACACATGTAAATTGTGTACATTCACGAGTCACGTGAATTAACACCAATGTGGCGCTGAGTCACATATACTCTGACGATCAAATTCTTCACGAGACTCGAGAGTATTTGAGTAATAGTAATTTTCTATCGATTATAAATATGTTTTTGTTTCTTATTACATTTTTTTTTTTTTTTTCATTAAATCACTCAAAATTATATTTATAAATCATTAAAAAAAACTAAACGCATTTTAAATTATTATGTTTTCTAAAATTAGATAGGAAAATAGATTTAATTTGAAAAACAATTATTCTAAACCCACAAAAAGTATATTATGAAGTAAAAAATGTATTTTGCCGAATGGGTGTGGAGGAGTACGTGTCGACAAAGTACACGAAGACGACAGTTTTAGTGACGTGTGTCTTAAAGAAATTGCAGGTTTGCACCCCAAATTGCCGCGTTTGCCTTACTACGTGTCCATTTTACGACATGTTTCGTCACCGGACTTTTCTTATTCTCATCCTTATATAAACCCCCACACAAGTGCCATCCTTTTTATCAGCATCATCTGCAGAGAAAGATCAAGAAAAATAATTCAAAGAAATTAGAAAGAATGGCGTCGCAGCAACAGGTTAGATCGGAGCTCGAAGCTAAAGCAAAGCAGGGCGAGACGGTGGTTCCCGGCGGAACCGGTGGCAAAAGCGTCGAAGCTCAAGAACGCCTCGCCGAAGGTTACAATTTTAGTTATTACCTAACTTGGTTTCATGTTCATTTTTAAGTTCATGATAAATTATTTGAGCAGGCCGTCTCAATCCTGGTATTAAATTTTTTGTCAAGATAAAATTTTTTTGTCAAGATAAAAATATATATCATATTTTAACATATTTAAAGGCTGGTTACATAAACAACAATAAATTCAAACTAATTGTAAATTTAGCAAAGTTTAAAATCTTTGTCAAATATGACAAAAAAAAATAAATAAATAAGTGACTATTATAGACTTTATGACTGTTACTAATAGACTTCTATCAGACTTCTATAAATAAGATTACTAGCCGTGATAAAAGTTTTTGACAAAATTCTATAAATAAGATTACTATGGTCATATCCACAATTTTTTTTAAAAAGTGATATATTTTTAATTATTTTATAAATGGTGCTATATTTTTAATTATTTTTACTCTAAATTGACCTCTGTTATCATTTTTCACATTTAAAAGTGAAAAAAGTTTATTTATTAATTTAAATATTTTTTTAGAAAAATTGACCTTTGTTACAATTTCTGACATTTAAAAGTGAAAAAAAGTATTTATTAATTTAAATATTTTTTAAAGATTTATTTTTTAAAAAAAATTCAAAAATATCTATAAAATCGATATTTTATCCCCATTTTCATAAATTAAGGAAATCTTGATATTTTCGTGATAGATATTTAAATCTTGGTTACAACTCATCAACTTGAATTCGGGACAGCTATTCGAAATCTTAGTGAAAGACTGGATTTGAGGTAGGAATTGAATCTAAGACTTCATAGTGACCAATACACCTACCTCTTGCGCCAAGAGATAGTTGGATATTATTCTTATAAAGGGTAAAGGGCAAGACAAGACATAGTTTCGGGTGCGGCGGTTTTATTGAATAGTTTTGATTGACTTATTTTTGATGAAGGTCGGAGCCGGGGCGGGCAGACTCGGAAGGAGCAATTGGGGCCGGAAGGATATCAGGAAATGGGGCAGCGGGGAGGAGAGACAAGAAGGGAGCAGATGGGTGAGGAAGGGTACCAAGAGATGGGGCGGAAAGGAGGGCTGAGCACCATGGAGAAGTCTGGCGGAGAGCGGGCGGAGGAGGAAGGAATCCAGATCGACGAGTCCAAGTTCAAGACCAAGACCAAGGACCGTTAAACTGGAGGAGCTCTTGCCTCTTGTGTGTCTACAAAATGACCCGACGACCCGACGACCCGGCGTTGTTTTTTTTTTATAATAATATAATAAAATGCATGAATAGGTGTTTTTATGTTTTCGTATTAATTATGTGTAATTTCTGGTTGTTGCTTTTGGCCGGAGGGTTTTAAGGACGAGCTACCTGTAATATATGTATATGTATATATAGATATGGGTTTTCTTCTCAGTTTTCTTTTAACTAATAGTTTTTGTTGGGATGGCGAATTTAATTCATGGGATTACTTCAAATTACTTTGCACCACTGCAGATTAATTATTAATTTGAATTTGGATACGTTTAAAATCCTACCTCTCTAACAAATTCAATGTGGGCTTATACGACATATTTTTGTACATACACAATAATCAAAACAAATCACTCCTACCAAGGATTCAAGGATTCAAGTCTCGATGGGTAGGAAATTAGAGTTATAAATTCATATCATTTTAAGAGGTGTGTGTGGATAAATAAAGAAGAAAGATTAAGAGGTGTGTGGATTTAGGGTTTAGAAAAAATGTCAAAGGAAGTCATGGTTATCTCCTTCAGTTCCTTCTTCCTCTCTTTTTCTCTCTTCCTTCGGCCAATCTCGTCGCCGCCTGCCTCACTCCAGCCTGTCAATCTGGCGCCTCACTCCAGCCTGTCAATCTTATTTCAAAACGACGCGCCAAAAACTTATACATTAAAAATAAATATTTTTTTTTTCTTTCAACAAATTCTTTCACGCCTCTTCAATCATATTTATCTTTTTTTCTCTCCAAGTTTTTTAATCTAAAATTTGTGGAGAAAAAAAAGAAACTCGATTCATTACTTTATTCAAATCCAGTTGAAAATTGGGGGTTGTTTTTTTTATGAGGAAGAAACAATAATGAATTAGACCATTTTTTTTAAGATCACAGCACAACCTTATGTCAATTGAGCTACGTTCGGTTTGGTATTAATTTTTTGTGGAATAAATTAAGTCTTGGTTCTTGCTACATTTTTAATTGTTTACAAATCCCGGTAATTAACACTACAACAATTCAGTGATTTTTCGACGCAAAAATGCGTCGGAAAAGCCTAAAAATGCGTTGGATAAAGTCATTCTCGACGCATACGCACATTGAAAAAAGGGTGTCGGAAAAGATCAACCCGAAATCATGCGTCGGGTAAAGTAATCTAAAACGATGCACTATATGCGTTAGATTAGGTACATTTTACCCAACACCATATGCGTTGGGATATATTTGTTTCAATGACGGCCATTGCCCGTCATCTATAATTCACAATTTTTTTCCTTATTTTTTTTTTTCCTTAAATCGAAGGATAAATTTGTATTTTTCCATTTGAATAGAATGAGAGCAAATTTGAGTAGTGATTTCCGGTCCATCACCAATCAACTAAGGCTTCAATAATCAATTTTATATGATTTTAAATTTAGCTAAAATCAATTTTGTCTTTTGCCAAACATATTTAAAGAAAGTGATTTTGGTAATGGAAAAATTGATTTTAGTCATGTCAAAATCACTCCCAAACATGCCTTTAAAATAGTACAAATATAAGATTTAATGGTGGCAATGCCCGACATTAAAAGAAAACGAACACGATCAGTGTTATGACATTGAAAGTCAATGCTCATCATTAAAATGTCTATCATTATATGTGTGATATTAAATGTCTGCAATCAATTTGTTCATAAAATAAAAGGAAAAAGAGGTTAAAATAATAGAACATTAGTTGGTCTTTAGCTACAATTTAACAAAAACTAACTAATGTACCATTCATCTCTCTAAGATATAAAATTAACTAACTATAAACATAGCTCAATAGGTACAAACTATGAACAAAGAAGTCTCAGGTTCGAACCCCTCTCCCCACATGTTGCCGAAAAGAAATATATGTATATAACTAACTAATATAACGAATTCCCTACAAAGATTCTTTAAAAACCATTTCACCACTACTAAATCAAAAAAAGTAAAAACTCATCTCTCTCTAAGATATAAAACTAACTAATATATCTAGTTCACTACAAATTTTTTTAAAACCATTCACCAAAATAAAATTAAAAAAAAAAAAAGTAAGAATTTTGACATGATCTCTACCAAAATAGCCCAAAACTAACCTTAAAAGCACATAAAACACATTAATGGAGTAAAGAAGGCAGAGACTATAACGACTGAAAAAAATTGTCATCTAAAGTCCTGATGACAGTTTTTAAAGAAGGCAGAGACTACCAAAATAGCCCCGATTTCTACTAGTGATTTTTATATCACACACGAGGAAAATGAATTCAAAATCTTGATTGACATTGAAAGATATGTGTACCAAACAAGCAATATGCCGATTGATGTACCAGCCAAGCCAGGCTTGACCGAGATATTTGATTGGACACATAATAATACATATGGGATCACCCGTCCCTCTACAAATTACATCCAACATATCCACTCAAAGTTTCAGAGTAAATAATGGGACCAACCGTCCGTCTACAAATTACATCCAACATATCCAGTCAAAGTATGACCAACCATCCCTCCACAAACTACAGTTAACAACATCTAATTGTACACACTTTCAGTATATTTATTATTTATAAACTAGTATTTTCATTCTATTAACAAGCCAACACAAACTACAGTTAACAACATCTAATTGTACACACTTTCAGTATATTTATAAACTAGTATTTTCATTCTATTAACAAGCCAAAAAGTAAATCTAGTACTTACATCAAAGGTACAAAATTAACAAATACACAAATAGCTCTATATAAATCTTCCAACAAAATTTGCCCATTCTAATCGAACCTCGTCAATTTCTTCTTGTTTATATGCATTTCTTTCGTTAAACTACAAAGAAAAAAAAAATATAAACATAACATAAGAATAAATCATATATGAATTATAACCACTTAAAGGATAAGTAATAATACGTACAAGGTTACTGATAGAAGTACTAGAGTTGTACACTATTTCGCGTATGTACTTTTGCACATAGTACCCACACTCTACCGATCTCAATTGACGAGGGCACTGCATGTATAAAACAATTGAAAAACAACATACTTGAGTTAAACATATAAGATTTCAAAGCAAATTTGATAAAATAAAGAATATAGTCAATGTAAATTTACCTTTATACGTTTCCAAATTATAATAGAGCGATATTGTGGAAGTGAGTGTTTAGCTTGCCACATTCTCAATGATCTAAGTAATTTAAAATAGGGAAAAAATCAATTTATACCCCTAAACTTTGAGGGTTGTATCAATTAAAACCCTAAACTTTCAATTGTATCAACTTAAACCCTGAACTTTCATAAGTGTATCAATTTACACCCTCCATTAGAAAAATGTTAGTTTTCACACGTGTGGAGACTTGTAATTGATCAATTAAACCCCTAAACTTTCATACAATTGATTCAATTATGAAAGTTTATGAGTTTAATTGTTAAAATTATAAGTTTTTACTCGTTTAAATGGATTTTTTTTCAAATAAATTCTAATAGGTGTAAATTGATACACTTATGAAAGTTCAGAGTTTAAATTGATATGATCGTTAGTTTAAGGTTTTAATTGATACAACCCTCAAAGTTTAGGGGTATAAACTGATTTTTTCCCTTTAAAATATTAGAATAATATAATTGTAAAAATTAACAACTATAAAAGTTTAATACACTTACGTATTTATGATTCCTTGAAAACTTTCTTTAATCTTTCTGCGGAAAGAGCTCACTATATAAACAACATTCTCTCTAGGATGGATAACGATCAACTTCCAACGACGACTATTAACAATGAACATTCTAATATCATTGTTTATGAATAAAGAAAACTATAATTAAGTACAAGTAATTTAAATTATTAAGGACAACGGGAACCCAAACATCTCCACAATGGTATGATATTGTCCACTTTGGGACTAAATCCTCATGGCTTTGCTTTTGGTTTCACCCAAAAGGTCTCATACCAATTGAAGATAATTGTCACCCATTATATATCCATGATCTTTCCCTTTTCTAGCCAATGTGGGATATTGTTTGTATCCTAACATAAATTGTCATTACTTACCCCGTGTTATGTGGGATGAACACTAGTTGATCCAAGCTAACCATGTCTAACCTGTTGGCTAGATTTCTGCAACGAGTTTCTTTACACTTGACAGATGATGAAATGGTTGCTTGGTCAACTATCATGAACTTACTGATTATCTCATTGTCACATACAGTCCAAAGATACCTAAAGAAAATAAAAAAAATATTATACAACATTGAAAAACATGGTGCATGAATCAAAAAATGTAATAAATTTTATATACTTACGCAATGTATGTGAGTATACATGAATAACCTATCTCAAACATCCCGCAATAATGCATGATGTCGTCGCGATCTAGAAAAATTGTTTTCTCCTTTCCAAATATGTGCTTACTCAGGTTGATTTGAATTGTATCCTTCACTTGCATGGAGAGCACAGCATACCGATTCAGAAGCTTGATAGTAACGTGGACATCCGTGTAGAAGGAAGATTGTGTAACGTGGAAATCTGTCTTAGGTTTGGCTGGAGAAGGAATCTATCACAAACAAAATCACAAGTTGAAATTGTAGAAACAATTAAGAAAATATACATTTAAGTGGAAAAGAGACATACCCTTTTCTCCTCATTTAAGTTTAAGTTATACATTTATATAAACAAATTGATTACCTCTAAAATTTTGTCTAGCTCGACGACCTCTTTTCCTTTCGACTTCATCTTTGAAACATTACTATTTTCACTGGTAGACTTCTTTGGTGTCTTGGAAACATTACTTTTTTCACGGGGAGACTTCTTTGGTTGTGAGCATTGAATTGTACCTCTAGGAATATTAAAGTACAAGGATGGTTTAACATACTCACCCACTCCCCTAACACGCCCTCTGTGTTCTGGCGTGCCCAATGCTTCCGTCAAAATATCTTCGCCCTGACGTGTCGCAGCTAACTCGTCCTGTCACAATGTGAGGACCCTAGTTAGGGGTATATAGGCAATATTAGTATATTAGTAATAAAGGCATATTAATGACTTAGGAAGTTAGTTAGAGATTATGGTTATAAATAGAGGGAGTGAGATTAGAGAAGGAAGTCAATTGGTTAAGTGGACTAGGGCTTGAGATAATTCTCAAGATGGGAGGGTGCAAGTACCTATAATCACTTGTAATCTTGTATTTCATATATCTTTTCATATCAATACATTGAAGTTCTTGATCCCGTTAGGCGGTGTCCTAACACGCAACTGTTTCGATTAGCACATTTCGATCATCGAAGTAACACATAATCATAGGACATTTGATCTAAGTATCACATCGACATCTTATTAAAACAAAAATATATAAACTTACAATTCGGTTAACACATTCTCTAGTGGCATCATCGAAGTATTCATTATTCTTTCTTTTTCGTGCTTCCTTCCATAAAATTGCACGATTGGAAGGATCGTCCGATAATTCCTATATGAACATACACATTAGTAATTATCATAAACATATTATCATAAGACATATAATTAGCATTACTTACTAATTCTCGGGCAAGGTTTGCATATCCCTTACGAGAGATATGATGATTATATATGCATTTTTCCCTTCTTTCTCTTTGGACACGACTAAGGGTCTGTATAACATAAAACAATTAATTTAAATTACCAAAACAATTTCACTGATATTTTAAAACATATTAGTATAATGTCTACCTCCCACTCTTCAGATAGTCTAGCATTAACAAATGCCTCCCATTGTTCTTCATCAATATGTGAATACTTTTTAGGAGGAGTCTGCAACAAAGATGGTTCTTCTTTAAATGGAAGTATGTACTTCTGCTTTAATGTGTACCTAAAGGTTCGAAACTTCTTTGCCGCAGATTGAAGAATAGCACGTTTGGACCGAGGGTCGACCACAAACGACATCTGCATAGAAAAAGTCACAAAATAGTTAGAAATTAAGTAAACTACATTCATTTGTTACCTTCAAATTACTTCATTCTTACCTCTACACAATCAAAAACATTTTCTTTCAATTCTTGTGAAACATCTTTCCAATTGTTGCAAGTTAATGGAATTTGTTGCCTAACACAAACTCCAATGAAGCTTTGCATTTTATTTGCATTTTCACCAATAGCCTGACCTTGACTATTGTATTCAATGACCAAGCGTTCTCCAGAATTTCTTGCGCGTTCCAATTCACGCATAGTAGTGAGGCCTCGCCGAGTAGCCTGTTTGGCCTCCATATAAATAGCAATGCTTGCTTCATTATCACTGCTGCTACTTGAATCACTCATTGTAACAATCTGCAACAAAAACAACATAAGATATATTAACTCATAAAAACGTAAATACAATGACTATTCATATAATTCTTTTTCAACTATTCTTTGCAGAGCCACTAACCAATGACCAATCAGGATTAAGAGTATCTTTTGCGGCCCAACCACCTGTCATGATTTGATTGACTAATATTTAAACCATTTTTAAATAATAATAAACGTTTTTGTATGTAATTTTCCTTTTCTTATTCCATCAAATTAACTTCTCCTACTTTCTCTCTCTTTATTTCTCTGCACTCCAAACTTCAAGGCCATGGAGTTTCAATTGGGGTTATTTGAAATTTGCATTATGTGTTATATAAACATAAATTTTCAAGTGGGTTTTTAGAGGAAGTGAAAGAAAGAGTGGAAAATTTCACAGTTAGATTCATCTAAGGTTGGTAAAGGGAAAGGTCGATTGAATTTTATTTTTTTTAAGAAAAATTCCAAAAAAAAAATGGTAACAAAAAAGATTTTATTTGTCTAGATATATTCTTTAGAGGATTGCAAATCTTACGGCGTTAAAAAAAATATTTAAATACTTATTGTAGAGAAAGGAGGAGAGTGAGAGATGAAATTGAAAACAAAGGTCATGGGTGGAGGAAAGAGAGAGAAAATAGGAGAAGTTGTTTATCTGACGAGGAAGAAAGGGAAAGTTACGGAAGAAAAAAATCTAAGTAAACGACGTGAAATGTTTTTTTTATTTAAAAAATAATATAAATATTCAGTCAATCAAATCGTGACGGTGTTGGGCTGCAAGAGATACTTGTAGCCCAGGCAGCAAGCAAGTTTTACTCATAAAGAGTAAAATACTTGCTTGGCTTGAGAGGCTAGAATCAATGTTTCAAAAATCGGTCGGGGCGTACGCCTCGAGGCGAGGCGGCAAAAAAAAAGTCTCCAGGCATACGTCTTGCATGTATAAAAAGAGGCTTACACCCCAGAGGCGAAAAGGCTTGAGCCTCATAATATTTGGTGGTGCAATTGTAAAAAAACAAAAAAGTCTTTCTCCTTATTTTAGTAGAGAGATTGGACTCACAACTGAAGAGAAAAAAACTGCATGGTGTCTATTGAATTTTTTTTAGTATGTTTAGTATTTAAAGGAATTATATTGTTAATTAAGAATATATAAGATTTTATATTTTATGATTTAAATATATATTTTTTAATTTAAAATGAGGCGCCTCATATCGCCTCGCCAAGAGAAAACGTCTCGAGGCCGCCTTAAACACTTTAAAACATTGGCTAGAATAATTAGTCTGATTTATGTCCAATGTGATTAAGGTCTACAGTTGTAAACCCAAGTTCATCTATTTTAATTCATTATTGTTCTCAACCCACTCACATTTGAAAAAAATAAAAGTTAAATTATAACAATCAAGCTCTCATATTACTTGTATTACACCATAAAAGGTCTGAGTCTGACTTTGAATTCACACACTTCAAACATGGACAACAAATGACATTTGACATATTTGAATGTCGTAGTTCATTTTCAACGAACATCTCAACTCCTAAACTATATTCTGGTGACATTCGATTCTTTGTCATCCACTACTTATCCATCACTATAAAATTTGTGGCTTCAAAATTCAATCTACAAAGAAGAAGAATGGTAATTTAAACTTGGGTTACTTAGGGCATGTTTGGAAGTGATTGTTTAATTATTGATTTTAGGAGAAGAGATTTAATTACAATTGATTTTATAAAATTGATTTCCATATAATCATTTTAATGTTTGATTTTTATATGATTAGAAGTGATTTTAAATTATTAATGTTTGGTTTACTTCGAAAGTGATTTTAAAATTACTAAATTTCTAAAATTATAATTTGAAATGTATTGATATATATAAGATTTATATTAATTTATAAAATTATTAACTATCTAAATATAATGTTTAAAAAAACTACCAAAATATATATCAAAAGAATGAAATTTTAAAATATTTATTAAAATATTTTTATTTTTTTAAAAAAATCTCAAATAATCTTTATTCCATCCTGGGTTTAAGGGATTTTAAAAAAATAAATTACTAAAGATGTAAAAATATATATATGGAAAAAAAACAAAAAAAAACAAATGCCCTATCTCGGAATCAAACTAGGGCTCAAGGGGAAGGCAACCTGATATATTTACCAACAAACAAACAATATATTTTGCACAAAAAGTACCTAAATATACATATATATAATACGTTTCGTATTTTTAATTTAAATTAATAACAATTTAAAAACAAATTTCTCACAATCACTCACCAAAAATCACTTCCAAACATACTCTTAAACATACTCAAAGTGATTTTGAATTATTCAAAAATCACTAATTAACTTTTGACAAACATAACAATTTTGAAATAGAAGTGATTGTGGGCATGAAAAAGTGATTTTGGACCTTCCAAAATCACTCCCAAACATACTCTTACTAAGTCCTTAAGAAGAAGTTTAGGAAAAAATGAACTTAATATTATCACATACCCACAACTAAAACCATAAAAAATAACACAAATAAATAAATTTAAACAAAACTTAGTAACATCAAACTAACACAAAAATTAAACTTATAAAATCTAAACTCATAAAAAAAAAAAACAAGGGATATTTGGGCCGATGTCCTTAAATTAAGGCTCATTCGAGAGATTGACGCTGGATTTTAAAAATTAGATAAAATGACATTTTGCTCACATCACTCTCGCTCGGATTTCTCTCGCTCTCGCTCTTTTGCGGGCTCCATTTTATAACTAAAAATTCCCGATTCTCGTGAACGTGAACGGGAGCGAGAGAAATCTCAGTTAGAGTGATGTCAGCAAAATGTCATTTTGACTCATTTTTAAAATCGCGAGAAAATCTCTAGGTCTTAATTTAAGGTCATCTGACCAAATATCCCAAAAAAAACAACCTAAACCATTAAAATTAACCAAAACTTAGGAATATAACAAAACTTACTAAACTTATACGAGAGTTCAAAATGCATCTTACAATAAACTAGAAGCAAAGAAATACAAAAAAAAATAGAACAATTAATTTCTAATAACAAGTAAATTCATATCCAACCAAGAAATCAACTAATCTAAGTGTCAAATTTTGGAAAATCTAAAAGAAAACGAAAATCACCTTGGGAGAGAGGGCTTATGGACTAGAGTTTATGCACACAATTAGCTCGGATCTAAAAATCGAAGTAGATCTGAGAAGATCCAGCTCAGATCTGAAGCTTTTTCAGTGTAGATCTGAAAATTTGCGGTGAGAAAACAATACCCACAGTGAACCTCCGGTGGAGATCGAAACCCACGACGGCGGAGAACGGCGGAGGAGCTGCGGTGTAGATCTGGATGCGAAATCACGGCCACGATCGAAACCACGAACGGCGACGGTGAAAGAGTAGGAGCGCTGTCGGTAGTGAGAGAGAAGAAGATGTCGGGCAGAAAGAGAACCGCGCGAGAAAAAGTGAAGTTGAAAAAAGGAAGGCCTATGTACAATGTCGGTCATGACCGACATTGTAGGTGATTTTTTTTTTTTGTCCGCGCGTTTTTATTTGTCCGTCGTCATTTACTCGCGCTTTTTTTTTTTGTACCGTAATTATTTCACTAGTTTGTTTTAGAAATGAGTCGCGTTTGAGACACTAATTTAAAGTTGAATGGACTAGTTCAGTCTATATTTGGTATACCGCACAATCAATCAAAATTCAGTCTATATTTGATCTACCGGACAATCAATAAAAACTCAGTCTACACTCTGTTTATAATAATTCATCCGCGCCCAAAATTGATGGAGTATTATTGTCCATAGATAAAGAAAAGAGCAAACTTTTGGTTCTAAGATTTTGACATTGGGTATAGTAAATGACAATTTAAGGCTTATTGTTGGAAAATATAGCAAGTTTTGAAAACTTTTGCAAATATAGCAAATTTTTAAAATTACCTTTTTTATTCTCAAATTACCCTTATTTATTCGCACGTTTCTCTTCCGCCCAATTTTGAGTATCTTGAAGATTTTTTGCCCAAATTTTATTCTCTTGGTTTTTCTCCTCGCGCAAATTCTCTTGGTTTCTCTCCCCGCGCAAATTGAAGATTTCTTCTCTTGTTCATCGTTCGGCGACATTGAAGGAGGCGAAATGGAAAGCTTAGCGGCGAGCTTGGGATTGACGGAATCATCCATTAATGGAAGTTGAGAAGCAGAGGGGTGGAGATTTGATCGATTGCATCTGGGTTTGAGGGAGGATCATGAAATCCATTGGCAAAGTAGATGGGGTCTCGAGAAACAGAGGAATGAACGTCAACAACCATTAGAAGGAACAAAGAAAATTTAGAAGAAGAAGAAGAAATCAATGAGGGAAATCAGAGAAGGGGTTTAACGTTTTAAGGGAGAAAGAAGGAAGAAGATGTCAAAAGGGGCCACATAAACCTATGTATAGTCTATCACTGATAGACTACATTGTCTATCACTGATAGATCTTTATCATGGATAAACTCCATTTTCTATCAGTGATAGGCTTCTATCATCGATAGACTTTTACTAGTGATAGTTTATACTATGTTTATACGGTTTGTGGATTGGTCTAATGTGCATTGTCGGCCTCATCCATGCAAGAAGTCCAAGCAATTCGCCAAATAGAGGATGATGACAAACCGATTGAAGAATGTGTGAAGATAATATCAATGATTGAACTATATCGGTGATACACTTTAGACTTTATAACAGTTAACAGCCTACCAGCGATAGTCTTCTATCACTGATATACTTCTACATGTGATAGAAGTCTATCACCGACCTTCTACATGTGGTAGAAGTCTATCACCGATACTCTATCATTGATTCTTCAAGAAAAATTATTTGAATAAATAGTTTATTGATACTATCGCTAATAGAAAAGAGTATTGACGTAGATAGAATACTATCACTAATAGAAAAGAGTATTATCGTTGATAGAATACTATCACTAATAGAAAAGAGTATTATCGTTGATAGAATACTATCAGTGATACTACTATTCCGATTTTAAATAAAGCTAAAGAGAGTTATTAAAAGTAAAAATATATATAACATTCAATTAGTGATAATATCAATAAGTTATCACTGATAAAATTCTATCCGCGATAGTATTCTATCACTGATAATACTCTTCCGTTTTTACCAAGTAATGCAATCTCTATTATGAAGTTTACGAAAAGAAAAATTATTTATAGCATTTCATCAGTGATAGTATCAATAAACTATCATTGACAGTTTTCTATCAACGATAGTATTCTATCACTAATAGCATTCTATAAGCGATAATATTTTATCACTGATAGTACTCTTCCGTTTTTACCAAGTAATGCAATTTTTATTCTGAAATTTACGAAAAGAAAAAATATTTATAGCATTATATCATTGATAGTATCAATAAACTATCATTGATAACATTCTATCAGCGATAATATTCTATCACTAGTAAGATTCTATCAGCGATGATATTCTATCCCTAGTAAGATTCTATCAGCGATAGAATCTATCACTGATAGAATCTATCGGCGATAGAATTCTGGGATGTTTAGGCTTTTTGGTCTTTTACTATTTTTTTCTTTTTTGTTATAATTGCAAATAGTTTGTGCCTGATTGCTATCTATGCAATTAGCCCTTGGGTATACCGTATAAGTTATGAGGGTTAAAATTTTATGTCATCTTTTATTTTTATTTTATATAAAATTAGTAAAATTAAGAGTAAATTTTAATATTCTTGCTAAATCACACCGATTTTTGTATTTTTCTCTTCATTTTTCATTCAAATGAGATATATTTATATAACTCTAATTTTTCAAAACTTATAGGAATGCTAACTAAATATTAATTCAACACTAACTAGTTTCCTAACAAAGATAATTCCCTGCCAAAGCGAGCATGGCTCAGCCGACACATGTATGTGTTAATGACCAAGAGGTTTGTGGTTCGAATCTCTCCCCACCCCCAATGTACTCAAAAAAAAAAAAAAAAAAAAACAAAGATAATTCCCTAATACACTGCCTGAGTTGCAAACTTCAGGTCGATGCGCATTGCATCTTACGCTCCGACGAACATCAACCCAACCTGAACTACCAGATCTGCCATTTTTTTTCATCTTCCGTCGACGGTGACCGAAGGTGTGAGGCGACGGCGGCGGTTCACATCAAGACCTGAGAGAGGCGTAGAACAAATCTGACGAGGGCGAGGTGTGGCGGCGTCTGGTTTAGATCTGGACCATTTTTTTTCCATCTTCATTGAGGCGAGATCAGAGAAGAATAAAGTTGGGCGGCGGCGGAATTGCCGCCGCCCTAACATTTTTGTTTGATCGAACTTCTCAAGATCGATGCTCTGAAATCATGCTAAATCACACTATTTTTCTGGATTTCCCTCTTGATTTTTCATTCAAATCAGATGTATTTATACAACCATAATTTTTTAAACCTAATTTCTTAAAGCATATAGGAATGCTAACTAAATACTAACTAAACACCTCTTGATTTTTCTTTCAAATGAGATGTATTCATACAACCATAATTTTTAATCCTAATTTCTTAAAGCATATAGGAATGCTAACTAAATACTAACTAAACACTGACTAGTTTCCTAACATAGATAATTTCCTAATAATTCTTGAATTGCGACAAACTAGTCAACATAAGCTCAACTAGCATAAATATATGTATCTTCGATCAGGAGGTCAGAGGTTCGATTCCCCATTTGCATGTTGTAAGAAAAATAAAAATGGAACAAACTAACAATTACCCTCCTTACGGTGAGATGTAAATTTTGATACACATTAATAACTTTGATTATGTGAAAAATTGGAGTAAAGGAGGATTAGAACCTAATCACTAATTATTAATAGATGATAGATGGATTAATTTCTTCATTTAGAATGGGGAATTTTTTGCTTTGACCTCTCCCATTCTAACTTCGATTATAATTAGTTAATTATCAATTTTTAACTAACAAATCATTAAAATAATCTCGCCCGCGATTCTTGATGAAATTTAAAACTCATGTAAAACATCAAAATCTAATTATGTTTATGAAAATTTAAAACTAAAGATATATTTTAAGATGATATTTTTTAAAAATGTGAATAAGATCTCATACAATGGAATATTAAATATCTTATTTAAGCAATCAAAATAGTGTTTTTTTTTATGGTTCTTTTACTATTATTGGAGTGAATATGTTTGGCCTTAAAATCAATACTGATATATTTATTTTAATTTTGCTTTATTATAGTTCTTTATAGATTATTAAAGGTAGGAATGAAACTTTTTATAGTTGAAACTAAACTTCAAAGTTAAAGAATTTTTCGAAGAATTTACAATCCCAAGAATTAGATTCGATCACAAAAATACTTCAACCTAACCTAATCTAATCCATGCACAACTCTAATATAATCTAATCACATTGGGAGATGTTAAAAAAAAAGAGTTGATGCTTGAGTTGATGCTTGTTTAATTAGTATTTTTCAGTGATACCTTATTGTATACAAGAATTTGGACCTTCTGATCGGCGGGATGTGGATGATCGGGTTCGTCGTGTGGTCCGAGACCGACCTACAAAGAGAGAGAGAAAGCTTGCACCGGTGCAGAGCTGGCCCCACACCACTCTGATGCTTAAGTTAGAGAGAGAGTCTAAGCATAAGTAGGGGTGAGAGTGATGTGTATCGTATGTTGCATACCTTCAATGAAAGGTGGAACTCCATATTTATAGGAGAGATGGGCGTTGGTTGTTGTGCCGACGTCATACGCCTAGAGGTGACGTATGGCAGGAGACATCATATGTTTAGGAGGTTGCGTATGGTGGGAGACGTTGCACGTCTAGTAGTAGGTGGCGTGTGTCAGAAGACGTCGTACACCTAATAGGTGGCGTGTGTCGAGAGATATGGTACGCCTAGCAGGTAGCGTATGACCGAGTTGGGATCGATTGAGCCGAAGACCAAATTAAGGGTGTTGGCTCCAAAATGTAGCTATGGTAGGCCCAACACCCTAGGCTAAGGCTAGTCTGATTTCACCCCTAACACGATATAAAGTTAAAAAGTTTGGATTATAAAACATAGTAAAACACCAAAATGACTCCATTTTAATTATCCCAACTTTTGATAAAAATCTAAAGATGATCAACACAGCTATAATTAGCAAATAACAAATGTTAATAATAGATGGGTCGGCTACCAAGTAATCTCTCCTCAACACGTATCATTCTTGGGACAATAGAAGAAACATTTTTGACTGAGTAATCACCTACGTGTCAGGAAGCCAATGCTATACAGCACATTACATGCCACGTAGGCACTCCAGAGTGTCCATTATACAATATTTTTCATATTCTATATAAAATAAACCACTGTGACAAAGGAATAATACCGACCGTAAAATATATTATTATTGTCAAAGATAAAGCTAAGTTTGAAAGGATGTCGTCGGAGCAGGAAAGATGTGAACTCGACGCCAGGGCAAGGCAAGGGGAGACTGTCGTCCCCGGTGGAACTGGTGGCAAGAGTCTTGAAGCTCAGGAGCACCTCGCTGAAGGTGTGTCGACTTTTTTACGTCGATTTTAGACATATTATTCGAGAAGGTCGTCATAATATAGCTAGTAATTTTGCACTTTAGATAAAATGAAAGAAATTGCTTGATATCAAATTCAATAATTATTAGGGTAGATATTATCTATATCAATGGCGAAAATATCGATATCGATATCCATATCGGTAGTTCAATTTTACGGATATATCCATGTGAAATATCGATATCCACAAAAATTTCTGTAAATCAATTTTTTTAAAAAAAATATTTAAATTAATAATTAAGTTTATTTTACTTTCAAATTAAGTTATATATCTTGTTATTAGTATCTATATCCATATATTGAGATTAATAAATGATATTTTTTATGTTTTACGGGTATTTATAAAAGATATTGGAGACATCCATTTATCCTTAATATCTATATTCAACCTTTCGATTTACGGATATATCGACATATCCATGGATATTTTCATCCTTGATCTATATTTTAATTCTTAAAAAGTGTTTGAGCGCTGAGTTGTTATAGTCGGTGGGTTATTGAATTCAGTATAGTTACTTGGATTATTGAATTCAGTAGAGTTATTTTATTGACTATGAATTATTATAGTCGGTGGGTTAAACTTAGATTCTTCAATTTTAAATTATTATAGTCTCAAACCTAGATTCTTCAATTTTGAATTATTATAGTCGGTGGGTCAAACCTAGATTCTTCAATTTTGAATTATTATAGTCGGTGGGTCGATTTTTCAATTTTGAATTATTATAGTTGGTGGGTCAAACCTAGATTCTTCAATTTTGGTGCATAAAAGAGGTACTTTTTTTAAATATTTCAAACTCACTAGTTTTATTTGGAAGGTTGTACAAAATCATAACTTTTTCTTACATCATTTCAAACTCACTTTAGTTCCGATGTGATGCAGTGCAAAACATTTTCTATAACTACTGTCTAGAACTCTTAATAGTATTTTTCTTATAGTCATTTCAAACCCACTCTAATTTTGGGTGCGTGATCGTTGTGATGCAGTGCAAAACCCTCTCTAGAACTCTTTAAAAAGTACTTTTCTTAACACCATTTTCAAACTCACTCTAATTTTGGGAGGTGGTTCGCTATATCAATGTGATGCAGCACAAAACACTTTCTAGAACTCTTTAAAAGTAATTATTTCAAAAGTGATTTTAAGGTGGTGATTGTTTGATGATGATGATGATGCAGGGCGGAGCCGTGGGGGTCAGACAAGGAAGGAGCAGCTGGGACACGAAGGGTACCAAGAGATGGGTCGCAAAGGAGGGTTGAGCAACTCAGGTATGCCAGGAGGAGAGCCTGCTGCTGAAGAAGGTGTTGAAATTGAGGAGTCCAAGTTAAAGGCTAAAGAATAAGTGCTTTCACAATATGGCGAGTTTCAAGTTCTAAGTTCCATTTTCAGCTTGGTTTCTTTTAGTGTCTGCTTTCTCTAAAAGCATTTAGAATAAATATTGTCTTTCAAGGCTTAGCCTAAGCCTACAATATGTTGGATGTGTATTGTATATAGATGTTTCTGCATTGAATGAGAAATTGACGTCTAGTCTATCTGGCTGTGAAGGACAAAGTTGAAGCACCACCTAAAATGCTACATATGGCAAAACAAAAAGACGAGACGTGCATATCTATCTAACGAGGATAGGATAGCCACAATCACATATGTCGGTTATACATTTTTTAAAGTTCGCCAAATAAACAAACTGACTAAACTATTTAACCTAGTGTAATTTGATTATTTTGAAAACGGAAGGTTTTTTTAGGTCATCAAACAGTAGTATAGGAAATCTGATAGAATAATTAGGGTTGGAATGTCTTGAATTTGTGATTGGTTTGGTATGGGAGTTTTGTTGTTCGGTCAGTAAATCGGGGTTCAAGGACGGAGCTCGGGGACAACGCTTATAAAGAAAAAATATTATTTGAGTTTTTGTCCATGTATTAGGTTATTAGAAAGGTATTTTTAATGACTTTAACTAATTTTAGTTAAATCTGGTTATAATTTTCTCACTTTATGTTTATTTGTAATATATTGTTCTGTAATATATTGTTCTCTCACTTCTGTATAGTCAATGTTATAATTTTCAAACTTATGTTATAATTTTCAAACTTTTGTTTATATATTGTTCTCTCACTTCTGTTTAATCAATGTTATAATTTTCAAATTTATGTTTATTCGTAATATATTGTTTTCTGTTTATTCGTAATATATTGTTCTCACTTCTTTCTTAATATATTGTTCTCTCATTTCTTTGTGTTCATGGAGATGTAGCTAATATTTTTTTTATATTCGTAATATTATATTGTTCTCATTTCTATTCATTTTTTCATATTCGTAATATATTGTTCTCTCACTTGAGATGTAGCTAATATTATTTTTTTCATATTCGTAATATAATTGTTCTAAACTGGACGTAGCTAACACATTAATGAACCAATTGGTACTTATTTTTTGTTATACGATAGAAATATAAAGAAAAGAACTTAAAAGTCGGCATACTTAGTTGGCAGACCTAAAAAACAAGCGAGCAGTCGGAAGCAAGAGAATGGGAACAGAAATCCTGAGTATGCATTATGATTCTTATTGCAGCCTGAAGTAAGAACTAAGAAGACATGTCCGTTTAAGAACTGAGAGATAATTCACGTGTAATAAAAATTAGACCTATGGAAGCTTTGAAGAACTGAGGAAATGTTTATTACTTTTAACCTAATAGTGATACAACCCTAAATCAAAGCTTTGAAATATGCAGGTAGAAATCAAAACCTGCGGTTACCAAACAAGGCAAATATAACCTGAATTGAGCTAGCTGCTGCGCTGCTGGGGAGCGGCGTCTGCAGACTTAGCTTGTTGACTTCCTGCTCTCTCTGCCCTTGCATTTTACTGTTGATTCTACGCGTGTTAAGAGATCAATGGCTGGTTGCTAGAGCAGTCACCAACAGACCCAGCACAAGAAATGGTTGGGCACTGGCCTGAAATGTTATTGCAAACATAAGCTCAACAAATTGTGTCCATCGTCTAGTCGTCAATAAGGGTTCAAACTTTAAACTATTAAACTATGATGATCACCTATCTATAATTTAATATCATATCCTAAGTTTTTTTTTTACAATCAAATGTAGTAGGATCAAGCAGTTAACTCGTGAGATTAATCGACGTGAGCGCAAGGACAAGATAAGACACTCGCAGATAGGGAAGAACAAAACCCTCTAAATAGCAGTTTCTATGAACGCAAATCTTCACTTTGAGAAGAATTTGAGTACCTGATATTTGACATCGTACTTGACGGGGTCCTTGAGGAAGTATTTGAACTGTAAAATCATAATAGTATGGATTTAGTCAAGTATTTATGTTCCTTGCAACTAAAAGGGAACTTCAGCTAAAAGGCCAAGCTGGTATGATTGTCGAAGCACACACAACTATACAATTATAGTTAGAGTAAAGAAAATATATAGAGAGAGAGATGGGATCACACCCCAATAATTCAATACAAAATAAGATCTTACATTACTAAACAGTTCATCATTTTTTTTTAATTTTGATCGATGGTAATTGGTGCCTTATCTATTAAGTTATGCTCAAATTGGCACGAGTGATCATAGATTCTTATTATGTCACTGTTAATGAAATTTGCAAAGACCTGACCTTCCTTATCAAAAATATTGTTACTCTTACACGCATACAGAAGTTTGAAGTTGCTAATTATAAGCAATTCATCTATATTGAATGTTTATTTACATGTTGTGCGAACATTACGAATTTAAGGTTGCATCTCAAATTCATCTTCAGGCATCTGCATTCCTGTTCCTACTTGAGAGAAAACTGACACTATATGACGATTCTTTAAGAGTATTTACCTGGAAAAAAACTTGGGGAGCAATTAGAGCAACGAGGGCTAATGCATAATACGGCTTGCCAGCTCCCAACAGATAACCTGCAATATGCGAAATTATTCGTGGTCACGTACCTTTCAAGGATATTAGAGGGAACACTGTAGTTAACTTGGAAATCAAAGCCTCCAATTTCCATTAGATGTCATATAATAGAGTCCTAATGATTTCTGGATCTACATTGTAATAAATAATAATTCATTCGATTATACATGGCAGGATGATAGCTTTTTGGCCTTTAGTATCAGAGTGCATAACTGATCTCCAGCAATAATGCAGTTCACAGCTGTAAGAAAATTAAGAAGTTAAGAGTAAAAAGTTGTTGGGACTCTAGCTGGGAAGAACACCATCTTTCAGACATTGAGATTCAGGGATTGTTTTGCTAGAGAAGGCAAAGAGAGATCAAGCAATCTAACTCCAACAATCAGAATGCCATATATTATACATACGCTGTGTCGCAAACAAATTTTTGGAATCCTTATCCTAATGTTGGTTAACTGCTTCGTAAAGAGTCGGGAATATATCATCTGCAGTACTTTTGTCATTGCTCAATAGTCAATTCCATCAGTAACTACCAGAGTTTATAGAGGATAGGCAAATTGGAGGTGATTCTATAAGGTGATTCCATATTATAGAGCACAATTGTTACAGAACTCATTAAAAGGGATGGACGTGCGAAAAGATGAAACCTAAACAAAGTGAATACCCTCCAAAATGGAAATTACAGGAAAGGCAGAACCAAACAACGAGCAACTTGCGTTCCTATTTGTTAGTACAATCGAAAAATGATCTAGTATGCTTTAAATTTGCGCATGGTTTTAAAGTGCAAATCCCTTGGGAACAAAAAAAAAAGTGCTAAAAGAATTACCAGCAACGGATAATTGAGTTATGTCAATAGCGCCAACGCAAATCCATTTAGCAGTTTCAGCACCAAAAGCTACTGGAAGCGACTGTAAGAGCAGTAAACAACAAAAGCTGACGATAAAATAACAAAAAAAATATGATAAGAACTAAATTAATTTTACGAAATCAAGGACTGTTTTAGAATGAAATACCTGAAGGCCTAACGCTCTATCCCCCTCAACACTTTTGAAATCATTAACAATGGCTATTCCCAACTGATTAAGGCAAAGCAGAAGGCAGACACATTAGGATTGGATTTTGTGAAATAGGAACTCAAAAAATAAATTGAGGAGCATACTCCAGCTAAGCTGTACAAGAGTGTGAGAACGATAATGTCAGGAGTGAGAGTTCCAAATAAAGCTTGACCTGCCCACCTGAGATTGAAAATTGGTTGTTACTGGACAAGCAAACTTATCATATTATAAAGACCAAGATCATTTTGTGATACATATGATTAATGGTAGAGCCTGGAACAAGCCAATTCATTGTGCATAAATAATAAATTGAAGATAACTGCAAACTCGCAATCAATTGGAAGTTCCATGTAAAGGATTTAAATTCAACACACGAGGTTCCACTCAAAGTGCATTAGACGTGGGTAAAGTATTCATTATTTAAATGTGTGGATAAAGCATAATCATGGCCAATTGATTTCAGTTCAATTCGTGGTCAATGGAAGAAAGGTGATGTTCTCCTTTGATCGGCTTTTGTCTATAATTTAACAATATGCTCAGAAGTACAACCTGAATGGGCTATTGAAATGAGCGTGAATATTCACCAGTAACCAGAAACGTAGAAATTAATGGTTGACTTTATTCACCACCAATTTATATCAATCTACCAAGAACTATAAGTTATAACGCACCATGGTAAACTGATATAACTAGCTCCAAGAGCAAAATTTCCAATCCATCCATTTTGCTTAAGCTGCAACCACATAACAAATGTTCTTAGAATTCAGAAGATCTAATTTATAAACAAGAAAAATGTGTTACCTTTAACGGTGGAGCAGAGTATATATATGATAACAAAGAGCCACCCAGAGCAAGGTAAAAGACTATAGGGAAATCATGCCCTGCCTGAAAAGGATAAGAACGAAATTAAGGAAAAACAGGCAATATGAAAGATGAGTATGTTCATCAATTCATTGAACCTACCCACACATCTAACAAACCAGCCAAGCCAAGTCCTCCCAGAAGCAACACCCAAATTTGAGTTATAACCTGATAAAATTTTATGGAAGGAAGAAACCAGTAAGGAATGATCATATATGCCTCTGATAATGGATATCAAGTGGTTTCGCTCATACCTCGTTCTCAGATATTGCCCCAGATGGGATTGGACGATAAGGTTCGTTAATTGCATCGATCTCTCGGTCATACCAATCATTGATTGTCTAAAAAAACCAAAGGACCAATTATTCCCATTTTTGCTTGAATACTTTCATAAGTCATGGGAAAACTTTGCATCAAGGAGAGTTTACCTGCGTGTAGCCAGTGAGAAATGGACCAGACATAAGCATACAAGCAATTGATTTTGCTACATCCTCAAAATTCCAATGGAAGTTACCTGTAAATGAAAATCTTATATCATTGAAGGCATATTCAATTCGATGAGGTAACTAATCAATGAAGCAGAATAGTACAATCCCCAATTTATCTATATATGTAATCACTATTTTGACCACCGTTAGCGGCATTAGACCAAATAATATGTCCGAACATGAGAATAGATCTTAAAGTTTTGATAAGAGAAGAGCTCACTCTCATCAAACATGAAGACTAAGAAGTAAGTTGACAGTAATTCGTCAAAGACTTTTCAAGTACAATTTTAATGTCTTAGTATGTAACAAATGAGTACCAGAAGCAGCAGCACCGCAAACTACTCCCCAAACTAAGGGCGGCCATGTAACAGGCTTTGTCAATTGAAGACGAATCTTCCATTTATTCTGCATAAAGTGCACATGAAGAACTAATTAACGACATACTATAACATATACATTCAAATCGTCCTCAAAAACAAGCTGAGGACATAGTAACTCACAGTTTCTTGCGAAGCACCTTTAATTCCAAGAAGCTGATTGAAGCTCGAACCACCACTTGCCGGCGCTTTATCCGGTGCCTGAGATTTAACTGATGAATACGAATAAGAAAAATATAAATACGCAGCACAACATCAAAAGGAAACAAAAAAAAAAACTTAAACCAGCTCAAATCCGATCGTTTCTCAAGTTTCGAGAAATCTACGCTGCAAGATTCAACATTAAAAAGGAAGCAAACTAAAAAAACGCATGAAAGACCTTCATTCGCGTCAGTTTCAGCAGCAATAACCGATAGCCTCCTCCTCCCTGGAAGAACAATGAACAATCGTCGTCACTATAACAGAAACATAATCAGCACTTAAAATCTCAAAATCGACACTGAAGCTAAAGAAGTCCATGAAGAAGAACTAGAAAATACATTGAACACATAGTTAAAAATACGCTTATTCTTCAATTGGAAAGCTAATGGATGTCAATGTGAATTCATTTGTGTTATTTTCAGAAACTAGTGAAGCACTTTCCAGAGTGAACTCACTTGAAAACGAAACAGAAACCGGCGACAGAAGAGACTGAAATCGAACTCGATTGGCGTGGATGCTCGATAATCTCAAAGATGGAGCTGTATTCAGCGTTAACGCCGCCATTGAAGAACTGACTCCGGTGCTTCTTGGAGCTCCGGCTGAGAATCTCGGATGGTGCGCGGAGAGAAAGAGGAGATAACTTAACCAGCATAGGAACTACGATGTGAAGAACAATTAAAAAATAGAAATAAAGTTAACTAGCGTAGTGTTGTGTTGAGGAGGGTATTTTTTGTCTACGTTTTAGCATACGGTAATTAAGGTGTTCTCACTTACGTGGCACCTGATAATTGGATGGTTTCTCTAATTAAAATCAACGATTCGTGTCTGATTTGTTTATCCCAATTTTTTTTTTTTTTAAAAGAAAATTTATCCCAAAATTTCAAAATATCATTTTGGTTGGTAACTATGTTTTTTGAGAATAATTTCATTTTAGTAGACTGTCGAATATTTCTATTGTTAGTTTGAAATTGTTTTTTTTTAATCGAAATTAGTAAAATAATCTAAATAATTTTCATTCAAGTAAGATTGTGTAATCTAAAATTCTTTTAGCACAAAAATTTAAAATTATTGCTATTTTAGTGTTTTTTTTTTTTTGTGCCAAACACAATAATGTTAAAACAGTGGTATTTTCTTTATTTAAAAAATAAGAATAAATAAACCTTGTACTAAAAAAATAAACCTGAAATTATAGTTTTTATAAAGACTACAAAATTAAAATATTACAATTTTAAATAAGAATCTTAAAATAACTTTTTTGCTTGGAATATTTAGACGGTAACAATGTATTTAAATTGCTACACAACTGCAGGATCAAACCATCGATCTAAACTAACTAGGTGATGCGCTAAATCATCCTAAAATAACTTGGTATGTTCATTATAGTTTTTTTTTATAAGTCACTATTTTATAAAATAAAGCGTTTATTTTTTTAAGAATATAGGAAAAATTGTAAATATATATATATATATAAAATACGACATTTGATATTTTATCTCATCATTTAATGAAGTTATCTCTACAAGTGACAGACATTATGACATCTAACAATGTCATATTTGTTAACATGAGCATAATTCAAATTGATATAAGTGTGAACTAATTACCAAGAAGATTGATTTCCAATTATGCATTAATTAAATATTTATGAAAAAAAAATAATGTTATATTTTTTTTAGAGGCTACTTTATTTTCGACTATTTAAAATTATAATATTTTAAAAGTATTTTTCACAACTATTTTGAAATAGAATTACTGCAATGATTTTTTTTCAATTATATATTACAATATTTTAATAATATTTTTTTTCCTTGGCTCAAGCAAGGAATACGAGTTATTTAAACCTCAATATAGAGTGCAATTTTTTATTATTTTTTTTTTTTTAATATTTGATAACAATTTTATTTTTTATTTTTAGTTTTTGAAAATTAAGTCTATAAACACTACTTTCACTCGTAACTTTCTTTATTTTGATATCTAGTTTGTACAAATGTTTTAAAAAATCAAATCAATTTTAAAATTAGTTTTATTTTAGTTTTCAAAAATATAGGAAAACAAGTCTAAGTTTAAAAAACAGAAAATGAAATGGTTATCACGGGCATAACCATTTAGTCTTAGTTTTAGAGATTCGAATCTGAGACTTCTGGTTCATAATTCATAACGGTTGAGTTATATTGTCGTGGCCAAATTTAATTAGTTTTTAACGAAGAATTTGGTGAGTGAAAATAAAATCTGATTTACCTTAATTATAAGAAATTAAAAAATAGAAGTAGTTGGGCTGGACCACTGGGCTTAGTCAGACGAGCATTCGGGTAAAAGAGCTAGCTTGTGTCAAATGGATTATAGGCCTTATATTCTTTTCTTTTTAGGGAAATCCTTCTTAAAATTGTTATAATTTTGGGTCAATTTCAATTTCATACAAACTTCAAAATTATCTAACAACTGTTTTATTTTTAGCTTTGTGTGTTTACCTTTTCAATAATTTATTTGTATATATTTTTTTTTTTTTTTTGACAAGTAGAAGGGAAGAATCAAACATGTGACTTCATAGTCACTAAGTCGTACACGTTGGCAACAAATTTTAACTCACTTCTTAAAAAATAAAGTATTTTTGACAATCAGATTTTGTATTGAAATTTAGATCAAAGGCTATTTCTATTGGAATTATATATTTGAACTTCAATATTGAAGTTAACATGAGCATAGTTTAACTTGACATAATTTATGAACTAGTGATCAAGTGGCAAGAAGTTCAAATATTTCGCTTGTATGTTGTAAAAAAAAAAAAAAAACAACAATTTATACCTTTAAACTTTAGATGTTGTATCAATTAAAATCCTAAACTAATAATTGTATGAATTTAAACCCTAAACTTTTACAAATGTATCCATTTACATTTTTTATTAGAATTTTATTTTTTAAAACGTTAATTTAAACATGTAGAAACTTATAATTTTAGCAATTAAACCTTTATACTTTCATAAGAATAAGAATGAATCAATTGTATGAAAGTTTGAGAGTTTAATGGATAAATTATAAGGTGTAAAAACTAACATTTTTATAAGAGGTGATATAAATTAATAAAGTTTAGAATTTAAATTGATACGTCTAGGATTTTAATTGATAGAAGTAAAATTTAATATATAAATTGATTTTTGTTTTAATAATAATTGAAAGTTGAAATCATTAAATTAATATATATATATATATATTATAATATTATCAATAATCTTAACGGGTTAATAATTCATTATCTGTCTCCATCAAAGGAAAAAAAATAAAAAAAAAAAAAATAAAACAATCTCACCTAAAGAAAAACAAGAAAAAAAAATTATATTCAAGATAAAGTTCTGTACAGATCCGACTCCGCAATAATTTCTTATAATTTTAAAACTCTTTTAATGGAGCACTACCACTACAAAATCCAATTTACTATAGGCTATTTGGTTTGGTCATAAATTTTAAATTATTATTACAAAACAAAAACAGCCAAACAAGCAGCTTTCAATCATTTTTCCTTCTAATTTTTTTTACTATTTTTCTTTTAAAGGCTCTTTCTTTCCATAAAAGTAATAAAAGGTAAAAATATAGTAATATAAATAAAGCTTAAAAATGATTTTCCACTAAGAGAAAGCGACTTGGTAGACTGAAAATTACCTAATTACCATGTTATTAACCTTTTTTCTCACTTATTCTTTGAAACGGGATATGAGCAAAGTCTATGACCGGGGTGGGGTGGATGTTCTTAGAGGGCATGATGAGGCAGTTGAGTTTCACCCCCGATTGGGTCAGTTTGGTTATGCAGTGTTTGTCGTATGTACGATACTTTTTTAACCTTAATGGTGTGAGATGTGGGGACGTTCTCCCGAGCCGGGGGCTGCGGCAGGGGATCCTCTGTCGCCTTACTTATTTCTCTTGTGTGTCGAGGGTTTCTCGCAGTTACTCTTCTCAACTGAGCAGAGACAACGTATCTCGGGTCTGTCATTGTCTCTGTTGAACTGTATTTAGAGAGTATATTATTCAGATCATTTGTAAGGGAGATTTACATCGGACTTTATACAATGAATACAATAATGCATAAGGAAAGCACCATAAATGGTGATCCTAATTACAACCCATAATTTACGCTAACACCCTCCCTCAAACTCAATGTGGTATAGTGGAGACCAAATTGAGTTTGTTTAGTAACTGAGTGAAGCGACCAGGAAGTAGTGCTTTGGTGAGGATATCTGCGGGTTGTTCTATAGTGGAAATAGACTGTAAGCGAAGAGTGTTGCTCTGAAGGTGATGACGAACAAAATGACAGTCATTTTCTATGTGTTTGGTGCGTTCGTGGAATACATCATTATGTGCAATCTGAATAGCACTTCGATTGTCACAATGAAGTATGGTGGCAGTTTGCTGAGGAACGCCCATATCTGCAAGAAGCCATCGTAGCCATAATAGCTCTGAGGTAGCATCAGCAAGTGCTCGATATTCCGATTCAGTGCTGGAGCGGGAGACCACAGATTGTTTCTTACTACGCCAAGAGATGAGAGAGTCTCCTAAGTAGAAGCAATAACCTGTGGTGGATCGTCGATCAGTGGGATCACCAGCCCAATCAGCATCAGAGTAGCCAGATAACACCAAAGATGACTGTGAAGAGAACTGAAGTCCATGGACAAGAGTGCCTTTAACATAACGTAGAATACGGAGTACCGCAGTAAAGTGTATAGTCTGAGGGGCAGCCATGAACTGACTAACAATATGCACTGCATATGCAATATCAGGACGAGTTACAGTTAAATAAATAAGACTGCCAACAAGTTGTCGATACAGAGTAGGATCCTGGAGAGGGAGACCATCAAAAGGAGTTAAACGAACATTGGGATCCAGTGGTGTTGGAGACGTAGCAGAATCAGTAATACCTGATCGAGTCAGAAGATCAGAAGCATATTTTGCTTGAGAGAGATAATATCCATCAGAACGAGAGGAGACTTCCAGACCAAGAAAGTAACTGAGTGGACCCAAATCTTTCATCTCAAAATGTTTTCCCAGATAATGTTGCAGCTCAGATATAGCCTGAGGATCATCACCTGTAATGATCATGTCGTCCACATAAAGAAGAAGAAGAACAATACCGTGATGAGTCTGACGAGTAAATAATGTTGTATCGTGAGGACTTGAAGTAAATCCAAGTTGAGTAATGGTGGAACTGAATGTGGCGAACCAGGCACGTGGTGCTTGTTTGAGGCCATACAAGGCACGACGGAGAAGGCACACCTTCTGAGGCGGAGGAGTAGTCCCTGGTGGTGGTTTCATAAATACTTCTTCAGATAAATTGCCATTGAGAAAAGCATTTTTGACATCCATCTGAAGAAGGGGCCATTGTTTGGCAGCTGCAACTGCTAAGAGACTACGAACAGACGTCATTCGAGCCACCGGAGCAAACGTCTCTTCGTAATCAATGCCATACTCTTGAGAATATCCTTTCGCAACTAGTCGTGCTTTGTAACGTTCAATGGAACCATCAGAGTGTGTTTTGATCTTATAAATCCACTTGCAGCCAATAGGTCTTTTACCAGGAGGAAGATCAACATAATCCCAAGTATGAGTCTTTTCTAAAGCTTGGAGTTCCTCATTCATTGCTTGCTGCCAGAGAGGGTTAGTACTAGCTTCATGATAAGAGGAAGGTTCGACTAAAGACATGATAGTGGAAAAACAGTGATAGTTTTGGAGATGATGAGGAATTTCCCTTACCCGAGTGGAGCGACGGGCGACAGTGACAGGTGTAGGTTCAGGTTCCGCAGAGGAGACAGGTGTAGGTCCAGGTTCTGCAGCAGAGACAGATGTCGTTTCCAGTGGAGCAGAGATGGGAACAGATTGATCAAGTTTGGGGATGTGTGGAGTATCATCTGGTGGAAATAGATCATGGGTAAGATCTGTGAAGAATGGTTGATGGGTAGAGAGAGAGGTATGGAAAGAGGAGAGGCTGGAGAACATATTGTGTTCCCAGAAAGTAACATGGCGTGATATACGTAAACGATTAGAGATAGGATCCCAACAACGAAAACCTTTATGCTCAGTTCCATAGCCAAGAAAGCAACATAAACGAGCACGGGGTTCAAGTTTTGTATGCTCATGAGAGTGAAGAAGAACAAAGCATGCAGAGCCAAAAACTTTGAGATGAGAGTAGGAGGGAGGAGTACCGTATAAACGTTCGAATGGAGAGATGTTCTGAAGGACTGAGGAAGGAAGACGGTTGATAACATAGACAGAGGTGAGAGCAGCTTCCCCCCAGAACTTCTCAGGGCAAGAGGCAGAGAGAAGTTGGGCACGCACAGAATCCAAAATATGGCGATGTTTTCGTTCTGCTCGTCCATTTTGTTGGGAGGTGTGAGGGCATGATCGTTGAACAAGAGTGCCCTGTTGGGCGAGAAATGAGAGAAGACTGGAGTCCTTATACTCCATGGCATTGTCTGTGCGAAGAATTTTAATGGTTCGAGAAAATTGAGTGTGTACCATAGTGGCAAAATCAATATAAACTTGAGATAAGGCTGACCGATTTTTAAGAAAATATATCCAAGTGAATCGAGAATGGTCATCAATAAATATAACAAAATATCGATATCCATTGACAGTAGTAGTAGGTGCAGGACCCCAAATATCAGAGTGAACTAAGCCAAAAGGTGTATCACAGGAAGATGATGAAGTAGGAAAGGATAAAGCAGGTTGTTTCGCAAGTTTGCAATGTAAACAGTCAAAAGAATCAAATTTGGAAACATTATTAAGATTTCCAACAGAAACTAACTTGCGAAGTTTTTCCGAGGAGGCATGACCAAGTCGAAGGTGCCACTGATATATAGCGGAATCAGTGACAGACGCGGAAATTGGTGGAGAAACTGGAAGTTGGAGGGAGGTAAGCTCAAACAATCGTCCCACTTTGCGACCTGTACCAACTATCTGTCCCGTTTGCGGATCCTGAACCTGACAACCATTAGAAGAAAAACAAATAGTTAGGCCAAGATCACATAATTGACCAACAGATGCAAGATTAAAGTTCAGATTAGGGACACAATAAGTATTGGAAAGATTTAAGGTGGGTGTAACAACAGTGCCAATATGAGAAATAGGCATGCTATTGCCATCAGCAGCATGGATAGGAGGAAGGAAGTTTGCAGGGGTGGGAGAGGTTAACTGTGAAATATCAGAGGTCATATGATTACAACAACCCGAATCAAGCAGCCAAGATTTACCTGGTGTGACAGCAAGAGCAGATGAATTAGAAGATATCACCTGTTTTAGTATATCCTGAAGAACACTAATTGGAAAAGTGGGATCATTGGAGGAGGTGGCAGCAGCAACAACAGATGAGAAATCGACTTTAGATAAGTTTCTTGGTTGCATGGAATAACGCGGTGGGCGCGGTGGTCGGATAGGACAATTGTTCAAACAATGGCCAAGTTTATGGCAATACCTGCACTCCATTGACACAAAGGTTTCTTGATTTATGTCCATTGAAAAACAAAGCAATGAATGATTCAAACTAAAACCAAGATGAATCAAACCAAAGTGAGCCAAACCAAAATGATTCAAATCAGAATAAATTGAACCAAATCAGAATGAACCAAACCCAAAATAAGCCAAACCAAAATGATTCCAACCAAAATAAACCGAACCAAGACTTAGCACAAAAAATAGGCTGGACAGATTGGGCAGATTGGGCAGATTGGGCAGATCTGGAGGCGGAGGGCCGGGTTGAGGCGGAGGCGGAGCTCGGAGGGAGGCTGAGATCTGGAGGCAGAGGGAGGCGGAGGGGGGGATGAGGTTGGTGGAGATCTGGACAGTGCAGTGCGTGGAGGGAGATCTGGGCGCGGAGGCTGGGCAGTGGGGGGAGATCTGGTCAGTGGGGGGAGATCTGGACAATGGGGGTTGAGGCTGGTCCGGTGGTGCGCGGAGGCTGGACGGCGGTGCGGATGGCTGCGGGGGGGATGGCTGCGGGATGGCGGTGCGGATGGCTGCGGGGGGGAGATCTGGACGGCGAGGGCGATGGGGAGATTCGGTCAGGGGAGATCTGGACGGCGGGGGGAGATTCGGTCCGTTTGCAGCTGCAACTGAAGCGGCGGCGGGGGGAGATTCGGCTGGACGGTGGTGCGCGGAGATTCGGTCCGTTTGCAGCTGGACGGTGGTGCGCGGAGGCTGGACGGCGGGGGGAGATTCGGTCCGTTTGCTCCGGCGGAGGCTGGACGGCGGTGGGGATGGCTGCTGGCGGTGAGGATAGCTGCGATACCACCGGTAGGTGCTGAGATCTGGACGGCTGAGCAAACAGAAGCGGCGGCGGCGACGGCGAGAAGTTCTGAAAAATAATAAACCCTAATTTTCTAGGTATTTTGCTCTGATACCATGTTGAACTGTATTTAGAGAGTATATTATTCAGATCATTTGTAAGGGAGATTTACATCGGACTTTATACAATGAATACAATAATGCATAAGGAAAGCACCATAAATGGTGATCCTAATTACAACCCATAATTTACGCTAACAGTCTCATAGGGGTATGCCTATTTCTCACTTATTATTTGTGGATGATAGTCTCCTTTTCTTTCGGGCAACGGTAAGGGAGGCTCTTACAGTACAAAATATTTTGAGGCGATACGAACGGGCTTCGGGCCAAACAGAAAATTTTGATAAATCTGTCATTTCTTTCAGTCGGGGTACAACTCCGGGGAGGCGAAACAGTGTTAGCCAGATCCTTCAGGTGGGGCAGACCCCCTTCCATCAACATTACTTGGGGCTCCCCTCTTTTATGTCTCGTAACCGGTCAGGTACCTTTAACTACATTAAGGAGCGAGTGTGGTGCCAACTACAGGGTTGGAAGGGGAAACTTTTTTCTGTGGGGTAGAGAGGTTCTCCTGAAGTCTGTTATTTAGGTTATCCCTTGCTATTCAATGAATTGTTTCAGACTCCCAAAGAGGCTCCTGCAAGATATAAATATGATGATGGCTCGTTTCTAGTGGAGGGTCGGATGATGATCGTCGGGTTCACTGGGTAAGCTGGAAATGTGTCGACCGAAGTGCATGAGTGGTATGGATTTTAGAGACTTGGAGCTTTTCAACAAAGCTCTGAAACAATGTTGGCGGTTGGTCTCGCAACCAACATCTTTTTTTGCCCCGGTGATGAAGGTCAGGTATTTCCCTCATTTTGATATATTCTCTGCTCACATAGGTTCTCGTCCATCATCTGTATGGAGGAAATTGTTATGAGGTAGGGACTTGCTGGAGAGAGAAGTGCGCTGGAGGATAGAGAACGACGAAGGGGTGCGAGTTTATGGCGCCAACTGGGTGCCAAGAGACTCGGTTCTGACTATTACTTCGCCAATTACTCTCCACCCTGACGTGCGGGTGTGTGAGTTGCTCGCAAGTACAAGGGGTTGGGATGAGGCCAAGCTCCAGCTGCATTTTAACTCGAAAAAGGCTCGTTCAATCTTATATATTTCAGCGAGTCGACGACATATAGGAGACCAAACAATTTTCCATTATGAGGAGTCATGGGTGTTCTCAGTGAAGAGTGGATACTGCCTGACCCAAACTGCTTTGCTTCAGCAGAAGGCATCCTCGTCTTCCATTGAGTGGTTGATGAAGTGGCGGAATGAGTGTTGGAGGATGGAGCTCCCGAGTAAAATTCAGATCTTCATTTGGAGACTTTGTTTGGATCGCTTGCCGGCTGTCGGTAATATGGGTCGACGAGGGATCAATGTTCTGAATGTGTGTGCTCCTTGTAGCAAAAAGGGGGAGTCTAGTCTTCATGTCTTATGGCAGTGTGATGTGGTAGGATAAGGGTTAAATTCATATTACTCTGTTTAATCCTTGGTAGTTTTTTAGTTTACTTTTCATTCTCTATAAATAGAGAATATCTCTCATGTATTCATTAACTTTTGATTCATAATAAGATTCTTGGAGAGAACTCTCCTTAGTCACTTATGCTACATCAAATTGATTCATAATGATGTAGTAGGATAAGGGTTAAATTCATATTAACTCATTTAATCCTTTTAGTTTCTTTTGAGGTTTTTTAGTTTACTTTTCATTCTTGAAAATTCTTGATGAATCTTCTTTAAAAGGGTTCTCCCTTGTAATTAGGTGTATGTTGTTAGAAGCACAACTCACGAAGCTCCCTCTTGCGATCTGCGCCAACAAGAGTTTTTCGATCTTTCACCGGCGGCAGTCAACGTTGACCCAGGCGATCGCTCTAATACCAATTTGATGACATAGTGGAAACTTGAAGTGCTTCTTCCAAAACATTTTTATAATAGTTTCAAGAAACCAACAATTTGATGACATGCCAATATATATAGTAAGTACTTGTTAGGTTGGACCATTTGTTTTATTTGTTGCATAGCTAATGAATGTGTGTGTTGTACTATATGTCCCCCATGGTTGCTTAGCATTTTTTATTATTATTATTATTATTTATCTATGGAGGGACATTTTCCTATTTTTTTTTTTTCAAAGGTATTTAATTAATGTGGAGTTTGAATCTATAAGCTCTTAGTCAAGGGAACAATCTTATGTCAATTGAATTATACTCGGTTTGACAAGAAAAAATAATCCAATATATATAAAAAGCAATTCACCATTTCTAAATATTCGTGGCTTTAATAATTTAGTCTATTTGCTCTAACTCCTACAAGCATCTTCGATAATAAATAATTCCAAGAATGTTCCAAAGGTAGAAATCACATTCCATTTATTATGCTATAGTTTTTTTTTCGTTTATATTCCTAGTATACTTTTTTAAGAATGGTTAAAAAATAGAATTTAAAATGTTCGCTGAGTTTTAGGTATATTTTAAATATATTCTAAATCTTACCAAAGGTATAAACTTTTTTTTTTTTTGAAATTATAAGTGATAGACAAAATTGGTTGTGATTATTTGTAAATTATGTATCACATACAAAAAAAAAAAAAAAAATACTTTCCCAATACGACTATCTTTTTTCCAAGTCTATTTAGCATTTTTACGCTATTTTTTTTACCTCGTATACCACATTATAAACAATCACTGATTCTTAAAAATAATAATAATAATAATAATAATAATAATAAATCATTGACATACCATTTTTATGTCACTCATGAACGTAAACGTGATAGACGTTGATCACATGAGGGGTCGTTTGCTTGGTGAGAATTCAAAATTTTCATGATATTGGACACATACAAATATTTAACTAAATTTGTATTAGATTAAATTAATATATATATTTTTTTTTTTTTGCAAAAATATTTAATTAATGCAGGATGAGGAGATCGAACCCCTGACTCTCGGTCAATAGCACAATTTTATGAGTTTTGTCAACAATAACATAACTCACATGATATATCGACTAGTGACTAAGAAACCTTAGATTCAATCCTCCACCTCATATATTGTCAAAAAAAAAAAAAAAAAAAAAAATTATCCTCACCTTAACAATATATAAATTATTTAAAGATAGGAAAGAAGTTGAAATAATACATCATTTTCGGATAATCTCTTACAATTTTTTTTTTTTTTTTTTGAAAATCAAACATAATTATCTAAAATGGTAGACATCTATAATTTCACGCCTAAAGATTTCAAATATCTAGATAGGTGCTTGATTATCATTTTCAACTTTTCAAATATTTGCCAACAATAGCATAGCTCAGGATGATGTATCGCTTAGTGACTATGAGATCTTAGGTTCAATCCTCACTCCAATTTTTAAAAAAAAAACACCTTTTCAAACATTTTTATTTGGACCGGGCTTATGATTTTCTATGACTTTGGGCCCAATTACATATATATGCAATTGCCCAATTTGTTTTAATTTTATTTTATCAATGGAATGTGGTATTAACATAGTAGTATTTTAATTAAGTATATTTTCTAGAACAGCAACTAATTGCAATTGTGGGATGCTGATTTTAACCTTTGAATTAAAAAAAATAGATTGGTGTCTTAACCGCTGCACTATTCTCATGTTAACAATTTCATATGTGAATTATAGACATGTTTGAGTCTTTAAATTAATAATATAGATCGGTCAATCTGAGTATACCTCAATTGGTCAAGGAATTATATCTCGACTAAAATGTTAGAAGTTTTAATCTCAAATCTCACATATTTTTTTATTATTAATAATATATATCTTAATGTAGTATCATTTTTTTATTGATGAATTTCAATATTTAGTGATTGCAATAAATTGATTGGAAAAAAAAGTTCATTTGAATAATGCAAATGAATCTTTTAAAATAAGAAAAATAAATTGATATTTTTTCTCACAAATATTTATGAATAAATTATTATGTAATAGAAAAAAGCTCAATAGTATTTTAATCTCCGTGTTTTTTAAATTTGTTCATTTTTGATCGAGGCGTGTTGAAATATTTAAAGATAAATTAAGTCCCATCTAAGAGAAAAAAAAAATTAAAATTTCTACAAACTTCTAAAAAATTAGGAAGAGAAACTATAAACTTGAGATAGCATAATTCCACTTTAAATTTCTACTAATTCCCTAAATATTATGTCGTCATTTTTTTTTTTTTTTTTTTTTTTACAACATGTTGGGGTGAGGGATTGAACCTAAAATCTCATAATCACTAGACGATACATCATGCCGTTGAGTTATGCTCTTATACGCTTTTTCATTAGTTACTTCTAATATTCACCAACAAAAATAATATAATTGAAATTTTGTTAAAAAGACAGAGTACTACTAAATTGAAAATTGCTTGATATACAATTTTTTTTTCTCAACCTATTTTATTTATTATTATTATTATTATTTTTTTTTTTTGGTAATAGCGCATGATATTCTCTTGTGTCACACTATACAAATTTGATTTTTTTTTTAAAAAAAAAAATTAGACATAGCTTGGGTTACACTCAACATTTTTTTTTTCCAACCCATCCAATTGTCCAATTACAGCAAATTTGTTTCTAAATTTTTTTGATTTTTTTTAAACATCTAAATTCAAAAGGAGAAAGTACATATTAATTACCACTGAGTTAAGCTCACTTTAACAACAAATCTGAATACTTAATTACAATTTTGTTCTAATCAACTCTTTTCTAAATTTTAATCTATCTTTTATTAATAAGATTCTAACAGGGAACATATGTTTTTTTAAACGTGCGACATTTTTTAGTCAAATTTTAAAGAATTTCAAAACCCCATTTATTTTTATTTAAATATATATATATATATATATATATATATATATATATATATATTCCCCTATGCTCCTCCTCACCATCCCCATCGAACAGTGTGTGCTGTGCCGGAAGCATATTCCAAGAACCCTGCTCTTAGATAAGGACACGTGTTTCGCACATGTCAAGTTTTATGTTCTGTGATTTAGGAATCAAACGAGGTGAATATATATATATATAAATATATATATAATATAAGAAATTAAGAACGAATTTTTGTTTTTTGACAAGGATATTGGTATATTTTATATGGCTTGAGGGGAATATTATTTATTGAATTTAATTATATTAATTTTTTAAATTTTCAAAATAGCATTGGCAATGGCATGCATAATGGCCAAAAGTCGACAGACACGAGACGATGACGTGAGTATAATAAACGAATATTTGTTTCGTCATTATTTTAATTTAGAGTAAAACTTGGTTGCAGGCTGGGCTACAAGCATCTCTTGCAGCCCAACCATGTGGCACATTGTGAATGGCTAAATTTGTATATTAATTTTTTTTTTAAAGAAAATCTCCTTACTTTTCTAACGTCGTTATTTAAATTATTTTGCTCCACTCTCTCTCCTTTCAACTTCTCTTTCCTCTTTCCTCGATCCTTCCTCTTCCTCCAGTCCTTCAATCTCCTCTTTGATTTTCAACCTTCTGCTTCGTTCTTCTCACTAATTTATGTCCAACACTAAAATTAAATTTAATTAAATAAAAAAGAATTTTTTTCACTCCCTAAAAAAAAGTCTCAAATTGAAATTTGTATCAACTCGGTTGTCTTCCTCTCCTCTAATCCAAAACCTTACAACTTCCATTACAATTCACACATCACAAATCTCAAGCCGCCACCATCCATCACACCCGTTGCCACTGGATGCCGTCGCGATCCTGTTGAAAATAACCTCCAATTTTTCTCTCTGCGGCCACTCCGATCTGCCTCCCTTTCACAAAATTTGTCGGAATTTTTACCTCTTTCCTCACCATTAACGCCTCTCTGAAATCGGAATCCCAAAGGAGAGAGAAAATGATTTTTCTTTTTAATCTATTGAAGTTGAAGTTTGATTCTATGGTCGGAGAGTAGTGATTCTATGGTCGGAGAGGAGGGAGGAGGGATTGAAGGAGGAAAGAGAGGAAGGGCGGTTAGAAGAGTGACGAGAATGTGGGAGGAGAGAGAAAATGAGCAACATAAAACAAAACAAAAATTTAAGTAACGACGTTACGTTAGGGAGATTTAAAAAAAAAAATATGATAAAAATATTTATCCAATCATAATGTGCCACATAGCTGGGCTGCAAAAGATACTTGTAGCCCAGCCTGCAACCAAGTTTTACTCTTTAATTTATGTTCTCTCTTTTTAATTTTTTTTTTTTTTAAAAAAAAAGTTCCTTACGAACTCTCTATTTTTTATTTTCT
Organism: Herpetospermum pedunculosum; assembly: GCA_028017165.1. Taxonomy (NCBI): domain Eukaryota; kingdom Viridiplantae; phylum Streptophyta; class Magnoliopsida; order Cucurbitales; family Cucurbitaceae; genus Herpetospermum; species Herpetospermum pedunculosum. The sequence continues at coordinate 61,358,135 of CM051525.1, forward strand.
TTATTGGAAATAATATTATTGAAAGTATAACCAACCTCTGAAAATTGAGATAAATTCGTTTCCGAATTATAAAAGTGGACTGAAATTTCAATTTTATTTTTTATTAGTTATCAAATTTCAACCTTTTTAAAATCTACAAAATGACGCCACAAATTAAATTAGAGAGTAAGATTTTAAAAAAAATATATTGAAAGCAAAAATCAGGTTTTTTTCTTTTCTTTCTTGTATAGTCGGTACCGGTGACATCAACACTAATCTGAATATAACTTAATTGAACTAAAAACAAAAATAGTGGCGTCATGGGTGTGGATGCACTCTCCTCGACCATACAATTTATTGGTTCGAAGGAAAAAATAATTTTAAATTATGATTTCAATAGACTGAGTCAAATTAAATTCACATACTAATAATTTCATCAATTAAATACCTAGCATAATATGCTGATTATCCCGAGCAAACTTCCCTAACATATATATATATATATATATATATATATATATATACTATCGTCTAGAATGTTCCCACCACCATTTCCACGATTACATATATTCTAAACGCTTTACTCTTCTTAAAAAAAATTCATCGACATGTCAATGAAACACCTATCGCACTAATACCAACATGGATGATGGAAAAATGAGATCAAGAAAAAGAATGTGTTCACAAGCTAAGAATACCATGATGCAGAGAGCAAGTTGGAATTCAATTATGCTTAGAGATCATCTCATTACTCCTATGACGACTATGATGTTTTATTCATATTTGTACCAACGAATGAATTTTTACGACAACAACTTTGTCTTTGTTAACATGCCTTGTTTGGCTATATTCTTAGAGAGCCACCACAAGAATTACACCCGAACCAACCTTTTTCACTTTCGAGATTCATTTTGTTAATTTTTTTTTTTTAAGTTTTAGTATGATGATTTTTATGTTGATTTTAAAAGGATATGAACAAGCCAAAACAATACACTTGACCATTTTTTCATTCCTTTGTAATATTCGAATTCTATCCTCTCTCTCACTCTATTCTTTAGTTTAGAAAAATAGTTACAAATCTAAGGGTCAGTACCAATTTTTGCGTAATGTCATATTCTAAAAAATAACTTCAATAGTATAGTTAGTTTTAGAAAAAAACAAATATTAATTTTTTTCACCTCTTCTCTTTCCTTTGAAAGATTAAAAAGAAAGATTGTTTTGGATTTTTTTTTTTTTTTTTTTTTTTAACATAGATAAAATTCAAACATTCAGAACAATTTTTTTTTGGTTGAGTTGACGGAGATTCTAACCACAAACCTCTTAATTGTTAATACATACACATGTCAGTTAATTAGTCATGCTCGTTTTGGCTTTGAACCTTCAACAGTTAAAAATAAATAATGACTTGACTTCGTACAATTTTACCTACAAGAATCTAGAGTTGTTGTCGTCTTTAATCAAAACATTGTGTCACACTTGCAATTTCTAATCACGTTGGACTTGTATATGATTCGGCATGCAAATTGTGTAAATTTAAAGTGGACAATTCGTTGCTTTTTGTGAAATATTCCTATACGGTTCTTCCTTAAATTTTCATTTTTTTTTCCTAAATAATTACTCCCTTTTATATCATTATTTTCCTTTTAGAAATGGGTATAACATATAAACCTAAAACAGAATTATCACTTTTTCCGCAAAATTAAAAGAGAATTAAACGTGAAAAAATTAATCTTCTTGTTAAATGATAATTTTATTTTGGTTGACCTTTTTTAAAAAAATAAAAATAAAATATATATATATATATATATATATATATATATTAACATGAACATACCTCAACTGACAATACTTTCGATCAAGAGGTCAGAGGTTCAAATCTTTATCTCTCTCTACCCATGTTGTAAAAAAAAGCTTTATATATTCTCATCATGCGATATTTGCTTCGAGACCTCGCAATCTGAATATGTTATACTTCGCTCATAAAAAAGATTTAAAAAATAGAATTGTGTTTAAATATAGTTGCTAATCTAAGCACAAATAAGTAGTTAAAATATCACTATATCTCTCAAAGAGAGGTCGTGGTTTAAATTTCTACCTTACATTTGTAAGGTAATATATTTTAAAAAAAGAAAATATGTGTTAAATAGTGGATAAAAAAAGTTGGAAGATGAGACGAACACAATCATCATTGACCAAGAGATCTTCAATTCCAACCTTCTTTGGTAGGGTAAAAAAACAAAACTATATTTTAATCTAATTTTATTTATTTATTTATTTTTAAACGAAGGAAAAATAATTTAATACAAGGGCGGACCCATGAGGGCCTAATTTCACGAACCTGAGCTGGAAGCATGATCGAGATCCACCAAATCTTATCCATTTTTTATTTTACTAATAAAAAAGAAAAATAAATAAAGGAAAAATTAAAAAAGTCATAGTTCCCTGATTGACAAGCAAAAAGATAAAATGCACTTATTTTCTAATTATTCTTTCTATCATTTGCATTGTTTATCCTAAGTCTCAAATATTAATTAAATAAATATTTAGAACTGTTTTTTTTAATTAAATTAGCTTCATAATAATTTCTATAATCTCATTTTTTTTTCTTCATATGTTTGAAGCTTTATAGGTTTTAAAATTATAATTTTGAAACTTAGTACATTGATCTTGCTAATCTTTTGAAATGTATTTAAAGAAGCAAACTTTTAAACAAATAAAATTTTAGTACATAATTTCAATTTTTGGAAACTATAAATTGTTGAAATTTCACTTTTTAGACTAATAGTTATATTTTTTATGAGTTAGATTGAGTTCATAACTCATTCTTTGGTTCGAAATTTTATTTAAAAAATTATATTATATCCAAATAGTTTTCCTTCAACCATCGGACTAGGAGAAGCCTTTTGCTATCCTTTTTCTTCCTTTTTGTATGAAAAAAGAAAAAAAAAGGAACATTTTGCATTTAGAGGGCAATGAGAAATATAAAATAGTTTGAAAGCGTATTTTTGTTATAAAACAAGAATAAGAATAAAAATAAGAATAAGAATAAGAAGAACGATACTAAAAGAAGAAGAGAATGAGGGAGCAGAGTAAAGAGAAATCAAATTGTATTCAATTGATTCGTGGTGTGTTTGAAAATTTTCACAGAACCTCTATTTATACGAGTAATTGATGACTAAACTTAGATCATTGATGATCAACTTTGAGAGTCTCAATGTTATTCATTAAGGGAGAGTGAGCCACAGAGAAGAATAGCTAAATGGGGGAGTTGAATGCTTGATATATATATATATATATATATATATATCATATTTATAACACTCTCCCTTAGATATCCATTGTATGTTATATAAATATGCCTCGTTAAAATCTTACTAGGAAAAATTCAATGAGAAAAATTCTAGTGAAAGAAAAAGAGTGCATTAAACATATACTTTAACAACTGTCTCATATATTAAAAACCTTGCTAGGAAAACTTTCATAGTCAAAGGGAAAAAGTGTGAAATGTTTTTACTCCCCTCGTATGGAAGCGTCACTTGAGATCTTTAAGTCGTCGCATTCCAACGTGGTGCACCAACTTCTCGAATGTTGCGGTTGGTAACGCCTTGTAAACAAATCTCCTAAATTCTCCTTTGAAGAAATTCGTTGAATGATGATGTTGCCATTTTCTTTAAGCTCATGAGTGTAAAAGAGCTTCGATGATATATATTTTATTCTATCTCCTTTAATGAATTATCTTTTGATTTGTGTTATACATGTTGTATTTTCTTCATATAATACTGTTGGAAGATTTTCGTCAGAAGACAAGTCGCATGTTCCACGAATGTGTTAAGTCATTGATCTCAACCATACACATTTTCGACTAGCCTCATGAATTGCAAGAACTTGAGCATGATTTGAAGAAGTGGATGTAATGGTCTGTTTTACGGACCACCATGATATAACAACTCCTCCACTTGTAAACAGATAACCTGTTTGAGATCTAGCTTTGTGTGGATTCCATAAATATCATGCATCTGCATAACCTACTAGATCAAAATTTGATTTGTTTGAATAAAATATCAATGGTTCATCGGAGATAGCGGAGTACATGTTTAACTCTGTTCCAATGTCTTTTTGTTGGAGAATAACTATATCTAGCTAATAAATTGACTGAAAATATTATATCAGGCCGTGTATTATTCACAAGTTACATAAATGCACCTATTGCACTAAGATATGATACTTCTGGACCAAATAGCTATCATTATCTTCTCGAGGTCGAAATATGTTCTTTTTCACATCCAGTAATCGAACTAGCATTGAACTATTCAATGGGTGTGTTTTGTCCATGTAAAAACTTTTTTTTAAAAAAATCTATATAAGTTGATTGATGAATGAATATCTCATCTGCTAAAGGCTCAATTTGCAGGCCAAGACAAAACTTTATTTTTTCGAGATCTTTCATCTCAATATTTTTTTAAGATATTCTAATCCAAGAGTTCCAATTATATTCAAATCATCAATATATACAGTAATAATATCAAATCATGTCTGTGATTTCTTTATAAAAACACATGGACAATTAAGATTATTTTTATACCATTCTTTCATCAAATATTCACTAAGACGATTATATCACATTCGTCCAGATTATTTTAATCCATATAAGAACCTTTGTAATTTGATCGAATATAATTCTCTAGCATTTGAATTATATGAATTTAAGATCTTTAATCCTTTCAGAATTTTCATATAGATATCATTAGCAAGAGATCTATATAAATATGTTGTGACTACATCCATAAGATACATGTAAAAATTTTCATACACAACCATGCTAATTAAATATTTCAATATTATTGCATCCACCGCATAAGAGTATGTCTCGTCATAATCAATACAATGTCTTTGCGAGAATTATTGTGCAACAAGTCTCGTCTTATATTCTATGACCTAATTCTTTTCATTTTTTTTACATATAAATATTCATTTGTATCCTCCATGTTTTACACCTTCACGTGTACGAACTACAGGTCCAAAAAATTCACATTTTGAATCTGAGTTTAATTATGTTTGGATTGTTTCTTTCCCTGTAAGTCAATCATTTCTATGTCAACATTCGTCGACAAATCTAGGTTTGGAATCCTCATTTTCATTAATAATGTCGTGAGCAACATTGTAAACAAAAATGTTGTCAACAACTATATCAACTTGGTTCCATATTTTTCTTGTCATGACATAATATATCGAAATCTCATTGTTAGCAGGATACAGCGACTAACTCCGAACAACAACCTCGAACTACCGGATCTGGCAGAACTCTTAAATACTTGCTCTCAACAAACAAACCAAAATCAATAGAATGAAAGGAAGAATAAAACTCGAAAATTGGATTGAAACTCAAATTTTGGGATTTGAAACCCTGATTTTCGAATACTTCAAATGGAGAATCAAGCTACTATTTGTACGAGTACAAATCGTAGTTCTCTCAAACTGAAACGACCGTAATAAGTACACTATAATTAACGACTGTTACACTTTATTTATGAATAAATACATTAGTTGTAGAAAATTGACAGACAAACGGTTACGTAATTATGATGAATTACAGAGGTCGGTTACATAATTAAATAGTTATAAACTAGTCAATTTCAACAACAATTACGAATGCCAACAAGAGTATAACTCAATAACATGATGTATCGCCTAGTGACCATGAGATCTTAGGCTCAATCCCTTGTCAAAAAAAAAAAAAAAAAAAAAACAACAATTACGAATAATCTATAGGAATACAATGTCTTAAGAATAGTCAACTATAGACATAACTCGTTAATTGACATCAACCATAGACATAACTCGGTAATTGACATTTACTCTTTCTCTCAAGTCGAAAATCAAATACTCATACCCCACCTTTGTTATAATAAAAAAAAAGTCTTAAAAATAAGATTTGTGAGAATAAAAATGTTTGGAAATCAAAGATGGTTGTGGATTTAATATTTTATGGAAATGCTATCAACTGTTTTTTTTTAGAATAAATGTGATATGTATTTGCTAATTAGGTAGGATTATTCTCATAAATCTTATGTAATAATTGTAAGATATTAATTAATAACAAACCGTGTTCTTCCAAAAATAATTAATAACAAATTGTAGTTAATAAACTTAAATAAATTAAGTTATACTTTAAGTTATACTAATATATTAATTTTATGCTATATAATTACATTAGCCACAAAATTCTAGTTAATTTATTTTATATACATCTAATTGATAAATAAAATTAAACTCACTTTTTTTTTCAAGGTGGAAAATAAAAGCACCGACTTTTAAGATAATAATAAATGTCTTTTTTTTTTTTATGATAATATACGAGGTATGAACTTCGAACCTTTGACATCTTGATCAATAGTTTATATTTTATGTCGGTTGAGCTATGCTCACATTGACAACAATAAATATCTTATCTAACAAATTAGTCTTCAAATCGATGATTTAAACAATCGCATCCACCAAATTAAATGGAAAATAAAAATATTACAATAGTGACACTTAACACTACAAGAATTTTGGTTTTTTTCGACGGACGTTCTCTCGACGAAATTTTTTTCGACGACAAAAACATTTTTCTCGACGGTTTTGTGCACCGTCGAGAGAAAATTAAGCTGTCTCGACGATTTTTAAATATCGTCAAGACAACTTAGTTTTCTCTCGACGGTTATTTAAAATCGTCGAGACAACCCAGTTTTCTCTCAACGGTTACTTAAAACCGTCGAGAGAACATCAGACTGTCTCGACGATTTTTAAAAATCGTCGAGACAGCCCTCGTTTCTCTCGACGGTTGTGTAAAGCCGTCGAGAGAACCTAGTTTTCTCTCGACGGTTGCTTAAAACCGTCGAGAGAACCCAATTTTCCTTAAAAATCATTTTAAAAGAAATTAAGGTTCTCTCGACGGTTTATAAAAACCGTCGAGAAAAAATCGAGTTCTCTCGACGGTTTTACACAACCGTCGAGAAAAACGAGGGTTGTCTCGACGGTTTTTAAAAATCGTCGAGACAATCCTTTTAACCTAACATTTATTTCGCTCCCATCATTTCATCATTTTCGTTCTTCACTACGCCTCTTCCATTTTCGCCTCTCCCTCTCCCCTGCCTGTTGTCGTTTGCCTCGTCCTCGCCCACCGTAGTTCGCTTCGTCTTCGCCCACCGTCGTTCGCCTCTCCCCTTTGGTATTTAAGCCCTAACTTATATGAAGTTATATCATCATCTTTTTTTTTTTTTTTTTTTTTTTTGTAGATATTGAGGTTGTCTGCTTTCCATTTAGGACACAAGCTCTCTCCCTCGCTCCTCACTCCTCACTCCTTCGCTCTGATCTCGATCTCTTCCATTACTAGGTATCATTTATGCTCCCCAATTCTTTTCACTTTTGCAAATGGTGGTTTCTGAATCAGGCTTAAATTTTTATGTTTTTGTTGTTTTGATTGTTTGATTCGTCGTATGGTTGCTATGTTCAGTAATGGGTTCCCTCAATTTTTGTTTTTTCATATGAAAAATCATGAGATTGTCAATATTTCTCTTCAACTCAAGGGTTCCCTTAGTTTAGTTAGGCTTATTTAATGTCCCAAAATGTCTGTTAGTTTGAACAATATGTTTTCGTGCATAAATGTGTAAGTACATTCTTAAATTTAGTTTTTTTGTTCAATTCCCTACATGACTTAACTATTCACGATTCACGAGTTGGTTTGAAAATTGTAGAATTAAGAATGAATAAAGATTGGATTACGTTAATCATTTGGGGAAAACAAGATGCCCATGTAAACAAGAGTTGAGACAAATCAGGACTGAAACTGCATCCGAACGAGTTAGAAATGTAGGTGGATTAGCTAGCCTCAGGGAAATGCTTAAACAACTCATGGATTCATAAGGCGGAACATCGAAATAGGTATCAACTCTATCCTCTTGTAATCAAATTATTTGTAGGTAATAAGACTTGTTGGTATGGCTATCCTGCAGTTATGGTAGCCAATATGATTTTGAATATATGTGTTGAGTTTAGTGTTGTTTTTGTTGTGTGTTGTACCTATTTTGTCGTCTTGTTCTTGTTTTTGAAAAAATCAAAGTTAAAGTTAATTTGGTTGTTTACGTTTAAGGTTAAGTTAATTTTATTGTTTTAGTTTAGTTTAAGTAAATGTGGGTTGTTTAAGGTTTTTTTTAGATGTGGCTTATTTAAGTTTATTTTAAGTTAATTGGGTTGTTTTAGTTTTAATTAATTTAGTTGTTTATGTTTAGTTAAAAGATGAATTGGATTCAATAGGTTTACCTTACCATTATATTTCTAGTTTAGTTTAAGTTTAGCCAATTTGGTTGTTTAAAGTTAGTTTATGTTTAGCTAATTTAGTTTAAGTTAATTTGGGTAGTTAAGTTTAGTTTGAATTAATTTTGTTGTTTTAGTTTAGTTTAATTAATTTGGTTGTTTATGTTTAGTTAAAAGATGAATTGGATTCGATAATTTTACTTTCTCATTATACTTCTAGTTTAGTTTAGTCAATTTAATTGTTTCACTACAACAAAGTTGGTCTATTTCGACCATTTTTTATCGAAGGTTATAAAAACCTTCGAAAAAGATAACATTGATCGGAGGTATTTTGAGGGCCTTCAAAAAAAATATACTCTCTATCGAAAGTTATTAAAAACCTTTGAAAAAGATATACATTTATCGGAGGTATTAAAAAAACCTTCGAAAAATATCTACTTTCTAGCAAAGGTTATAAAAAACCTTCGAAAAAGATATACATTTATCCAAAGTATTAAAAAACCTTCGAAAAATATTTACTCTTTATTGAGGGTATTAAAAGTCTTTGAAAAAAATATACATTTATTGGAGGTGTTAAAAAATTCTCCGAAAAATATCTACTCTTTATCGAAAGTATTAAAAAACCTTCGAAAAATATTTACTCTTTATTGAAGGCTATTAAAAGTCTTTGAAAAAAATATACATTTATCGGAGGTATTAAAAAAACTTCGAAAAATATCTATTTTTAGCAAAGGTTATAAAAAACCTTCGAAAAAGATACACATTTATCGAAAATATTAAAAAAATCTTCGAAAAATAGTTACAAGGGCATTCAGAATAGTTAAGAGTGTTTTGGAAAAATATATACTCTTTATCGAAGTTTATTAAAAACCTTCGAAACAAAATATACATTTATTGAAGGTATTAAAAAACCTTCGAAAAATACTACTTTTTATCGGAAGGTTTTAAAACCTTCGAAAATAATAGAAAAATAGGAAGGTTATAAAAAAAATTTGGATTCACAAACTTTTAAAAACATCTACTTTTATTGAGGGTTTAAAAACCTTCGAAAAAAGCTACTTTAATCGAAAGTTTTTAAAACCTTCGAAAATGATAGGAAAATAGGAAGGTTATAAAAAAAATTCGATATACAAATTTTTTAAAAAATCTACTTTTATCGAGGGTTTAAAAACCTTCGAAAAACGCTACTTTAATCGAAGGTTTTTAAAACCTTCGAAAATGATAGGAAAATAGGAAGGGTATAAATTTTTTACCCGATTTGCATACTTTAAAAAAAAAAATATACTTTTATCGAGGGTTTAAAAACCTTCGAAAAAAGCTACTTTAATCGAAGGTTTTTAAAACCTTCGAAAATGATAGAAAAATAGGAAGGTTATAAAAAATTTAGTCAATTTACATCCTTTTAAAAAAATCTACTTTTATCGAGGGTTTAAAAACCTTAGAAAATGATAGGAAAATAGAAAGGTTATAAAAAAATTAGACAATTTACATACTTTTAAAAAAATCTACTTTTATCGAGGGTTTAAAAACCTTCGAAAATTATAGGAAAATAGGAAGGTTATAAAAAAATTAGACAATTTACATACTTTTAAAAAAATCTACTTTTATCGAAGGTTTAAAAACCTTCGAAAAAAAGCTATTTTAATCGAAGGTTTTTAAAACCTTTAAAAATGATAGGAAAATAGGAAAGTTATAAAAAATTTAGTCAATTTACCTACTTTTAAAAAAATCTACTTTTATTGAGGGTTTAAAAACATTCGAAAAAAGCTACTTTAATCGAAGGTTTTTAAAACCTTCGAAAATGATAGGAAAATAGGAAAGTTATAAGATTGTGGGGGCATGTTTTCTATAGAGGCAGATTGTGCGGGCGGGTAAGCTGCTTCGAGAATTACTAATATAAAAAAAAAATAGTTATAAATGATTTTAAAACAGCTCCTTCATTAATTCACCATTTAAAATGAAGATAGAAATTTAGGGATAAAAAATGAGATTTAAACCATTAATTTATTTGATGATATTTTGGTTTTGCATCTTTTGTTCTCACTTCTTTGCTACTGTCCATCCGACTTCCCTTCGGCTGTAAACTCCGCCTCGTCTTCTTCCCATTCACCGTCTCTTCGGAATGGAGAATCGACTGGTTCAACTCTGCATCAATTCCGCCTGCGACAGCAAAGACGGCGTCGAGAAATGGCGGAGGCAGAAGCGGAGCCTCAAGCGTTTGCCCTCTCATCTCGCCGATGCTCTCCTTCGCCGTCTACATGCTCGTCGTCTTCTCTATCCTTCTCTTCTCGAGTATGATTCAACTCCATTTTTGTTTCTCAATTATTGCGAAATGTCTGTTCCGAAAGCGGATGCAGATTTTTTAGGTTATCATTTCGTAAAACTTCTATACTGGATGGAAATGCTTATAATTTGTATGAATTCGGATTTCGTTTATGTACTTGGACTGACTAATCTGCCTTTCTTTGCATCTTAGCTTACCATGACGTTTTTGTTTTTTATTATGTGATGTGTATGTTGAAATGATCCAGTTGCTTTGTACTTCGTAATAGAATCGTAGCTTAGTTGTGATGAAATTCCGTTTAACTCTTGATTGAGATGCTGGTAATCGTCCTCAATTCGGTATTAACTACTTCTAAAAAGTAGCTGAAGAGGTAGCTACAACTTATAATTTTGGTATTTTTTCCCCTCAAATGTCATTCTTCAATTTCGTTTTTTTAGAATATTGCATCATTTATGGCGTCGAGGATTCAAACTTATGAATATCGTGGGGTATTTTCATGCCAATGAGCGGTTTGATGACTATGAGATCGGCGGTGTAGCCAAGAATATTGGTACAATCTCGTTAAGTCTGGAAAGAAGCCATTGGACACATTTTACTTTTCCCTCTTCTACCACTTGGTTGTAGTGGAGCTATGTGATGAAAAAGTGCCATGTTTCTTAACTATTTTGATTTTTCTTTCATATAATTTGACTACCTACTCTTCTGATCTTCTGAAATAAAGAGAAACTGCTATATATTTGAATGTATCTATTCACTTATTTATGTATTTGTTGGGTTGCAGGTGTCTTCAAGGGCTTAGACCTGGGGCTGGAGTGCATAGTTTCTTTTCTGAGGCATCCGGAAGCAGCATGGTTGTTCAAATGGATGCACCAATTGACAACACATGGCCAATGATGCCATCTAGATCCCCATCTTTCCCGGCATCTGAAAGGGAAGCTGCGGAAAAATGCGAAAAACTTAAAAAAGGTTGATGTTGTAAAAGCCCGAGAAACTACTGTTGGGATGCTTACTTTCTTAAAAAATGTCATATGCTAGCATTTTACCACATGTGCAGATATATTGTTCTGTACAACTATAAATGAATTTGGAAAGAAAAGTGACCTGAAGTCTGCTTTCATATGGCATATACAGAATCCAAGGCTAATATGAATGGTCCTAATATGTATATCTACCGCACAATAATTGATGTATGCGGTCTCTGTGGCGACTACAAGAAATCGAGGAACGTCTATCAGGTCTTGCGCTAACTGTAATGCAAAATTCAGTTTCTTTTGGTTCCTTACAATCACATGCTAAGGTAATTCTCTTGCTCAAATATCTATCTGGAAATGATGGTTATAGTTAATAAGCATTTGAGCAGTTGTAGTTTAGAATCATGGGTTGGCCGGATGGTCAATAACAATAAGGCCATGGGTATAACATCCTGATATAGTTGTTGCATACACGACGGTGGTTCACTACCTCAGAATGATTTTTTTGTTAAAGATATAATGATAATGTGCTATAACTTGTAATGCTATGATCTGATGTAAACTCAAAATTAAAATCTTAATCATCATTCATTTCATTAATAAAACTATATATCTTCTTCTTTCTTCTCTATCCACCTTACTTTTGTTTCACAAAGATAAGAGTTTTTCTTGTTTCAATGCTTATTGAGACTTATAAACTATGATATATTTTTTTTCTTCTATTAACTGCATAATTTTATTGCTTATAGGTCAGGCCAGGGGCATAACTTTCCGTGATATTTTATCGAGTTTGAAGAATTGTAACCTATCTATCAATGGGGATGCTTAAAATGCTTGGTATGAAAGGGAGAAGGTAAGTTTTGTAATATCTATGTTTCAATTACTTTGAAGCTTTTGCCTCACTGTTCCATTCTAAGGCTGTAGCTGCTTGAAGGTTTATGAAACTCTTTATTTCTTCTTTCTTTTGGTCATTGAAAAATGCTTCATCTTAGCGTTACTTTCACCTGTCTTAATGTGTTAGTGATCCATTTGTAACTGAGGATGAATTAAAATTGAGCTTGAATCTTGAAGTAAATCATGGATGTTGTTTCTTGTTGACAACATGTGTGAATCTCAACATCTAGATGGTCTTTGAGATAAGATATTATACTGCAAAATTAAATTTTTCTTTCTTTCTCCTATTGACATAAAACAAACTATTTCAAGAGAGATCAATGACTTTATTATCGTATCTCAGACTTCAATTTCATTACTGATAAACATCTAAAATTGAACCCCCATGTTTAACTATTTCAAGTCTTCACTTAGTTTTTCTTGTGGTGTCATGATAATTTGGCTTTTATTGGTTCACACTAATGGCTTTGCATTGTTTACATTTTTATTGTTTTCTATCAAGTGCAAAATTTGTTTATCCTATTGTTCTGTTTTGACCCATGAAGCTTGACAAGAAGCTTTTGACGAAGTACTTCATAGAGAATCCTGACGACAATCTTCCATATTTTGCTGATAAGGTACCAAACCTGCTTAATTGCCATTAATTTAAAAATAATTGGTGATCAGTAAATGAGATGAGACTATGACTAATTACTTAATTCCATTGACTCATTGCTTTGGAGTTTATTTTTCTTCTCTCTGTCAATGAATGTATCATATAAGGCTTATTAAACTGATAGCTTGGAAAAACTTCTCTCTGTCAATGAATGTATCATATAAGGCTTATTAAATTGATAGCTTGGAAAAAATGATGGCTTTAGCTCCCACTCTTCAGCACTCTATTCAGCAACCAGTCCTATCACATTCTTCTATTGTAAAACTACATTTACATTGTGATTTAGGACAAGAATGCTAGTTGTGAATGTATCACATTCTTCTATTGTAAACTACATTTTCATTGTGATTTAGGACAAGAATGCTAGTTATGAATGTATCCATTGGCATCAAAGGATTGGTGAGAAGATTTGTGAGTTTTGTTGGGGGAGAAAATTTGGAGTGCTTGGGCTAATGAATTTGAATCGAAAAGGTAGGGTTCTGTTTTTTTATCAACTTTTGAAAATTCTCTACTAAAAGGTAGGCTTATTAAATTGATATGTGGATTAATTACGGACCAGAAATAGACATATGACGTGCAGGGGTCATTTTATACATCTTTTTGTGGGGAGTTCCTCCCTTTTGGGTTGGTAATAAATTTCATAGTGTCCCTGTAGCCTATAATTAAATTATTGATGAATAATGTATGATTACTTCGCTTTCATGTTCCAAGGATTAATATATGTAGCTAATTGAAATCAAACGCTCTGTTGACTCAAGTGTACTTTTTTCATAGAGACTGTGCAAGGGGTGGCTCAAGCTATTCTCCGTGGAATGATAGATTTCAAACGTGATCTGTGGCCTAGTATCTCATAGACTGGTAAAAGTCTTGTGAAGCAAATGTTGGAGCGAGATCCAAAGCTTTGGTGGAGTGCAAAGCAAGTTCTTGGTAATTTAGATATTGCATTATCTTGGTAATTTAGATATTTTAACTTCTGACATATTGCATTATCTGGCAATAGGAATGTTATTGTTAAAGGACTATATTGTTGAAAACTAGGATGATTAACTTGAAGACAAACACAAACTTCTCTTTCATTAATGTGTTAAAGTTTTTAAGATATTACTCTATGTGTAATATTTAGTTAGGTCCTTTGTTGGAGATTTGATCCGACTTTGTTATTTTAAGCATTATAAGCCTTTGAAAAAAAAGACTCATTTTCGAAGGTTAATGGAACCCTCGAAAAAACTCATTTTCGAAGGTTAATGAACCCTCGAAAAAGATTCATTTTCGAAGGTTAATGAACCCTCGGAAAAGATTCATTTTCGAAGGTTAATGAACCCTCGAAAAAGATTCATTTTCGAAGGTTAATGAACCCTCGAAAAAGAAATTAATTTTCGAAGGTTAATGAACCCTTGAAAAGCATTTCCCGACGGAATTTATTTCGACACTTTTCGAAGGTTGAATTAACCTTCGAAAAAAGTTTTTTCGAAGGTTCTTTTAGGACTTTTTCGAAGGTTGTGACCTTCGAAAAAGGTCAAGTTTCTTGTAGTGTTTAAAGTTAGTTTATGTTTAGCTAATTTAATTTAAGTTAATTTGGTTGCTTAGGTTTAGTTTAAGTTAATTTTATTGTTTTAGTTTAAGTTTTAACTATTTGTGATTTCTTTATTATAAGTATATGTATATATATAAAGTGCATCATAGTTGAGTTCTAGATGTTATGTTGTTCATAACGTTTTGAAAATGTTAGGTAAATTAATTAGTATATGGATTAATCAATGCATGCTCTTAGAGATTGTTTTTGAGTTGAGATGATGCATGCTCTTCAAGTTTGTATTTGAAGGTGTTAAGTAAATTTAGTTTTTATGTGTTGTTATAAGTTATATTTTTTAAGATTATGTTCGAAAGTTATAATATTTTTTATACTATGTTCTAATGTGTTATTGATTTTCTTATTTTTTTAGGTAGTTTGAGTCGATGTTATCACTTTTGAAGATTAGATAAAGTTGACGAGTTCAAAGGGCGATTTCTTTTATATTAGTGTATATTTAATGTTTTGTGTATTCAAACTTTCTACAAACTAATTGTAAAAACGAATTTAGATTATAATAAATGTACTTTTGTGTAATTTTGTGTCCAATTTCTTTAGGTATTATAAGCTTCAAACTATGAGGGTATTTCAAATGAAAAAAAAAAATGCTGAGAATTTAAAAAAAAAAAAAAAAAAAAAAATCTCGACGGTTTGACTTAACCGTCGAGAGAAGTATTTTTCTCGACGGTAAGCAAAAAACCGTTGAGAGAGGTTCTCCCGACGGGGTTCTCTCGACGATTTTATTTCCGTCGAGAAAGCCTTTCTCGACGAATTTTTGCTTCTCTCGACGGTTTTTGTGCGTCGAGAAAAACTGAAATTATTGTAGTGAAACTTTATGTATTTATTCTATTGTTCGATATTAATCACAACTAACATTGCGTTTACGTCTAATTATGCAAATTCGTATCTGTAAGATCAAATTATATTATACATAAGACTGATAAGAGTCATCTGAGTATAGTCCATTTAAATTGTTAGATAATTAATATACCTCCTTAGGTTTCAATTTTCATCTTACCTGTGCAATGTAACTTAATAGGAAAAAAATAATAAATAATTGAAAAGAAAAGTTTTTTTTTTATATTTTTATTTTTAGAGCAAAGACACGATACAAGAAAAACTCAAACGTCAGCCAACTCGCTAAAAACAATAGATTCAACTTGAGGAGGAAAATCCAACCACACTATATCCTGACGAAAGGCCAACGCCATATGCGCCAACCGATCCGCCAACCATATTGCCTTCTCGATGAGTAAAGCTACACTGAGCCATGAAAGATGGAGGGAACTGCAAATGCAAATCTGCCACGAGCATACCAACTTCTGTCAGATCCACCCCATCATCCCGAAACAAACCACAAATCCGAGAGGAGTCCGTCTCTAAAACGACGGGCTGCAAACCCGCCTCCCAGGCCAAGCGAAACCCTTCCGAGGCTGCAAACCCCTCTGCCATCACCACATTCCGAACATTCAGGACCCGGGACATTGCGGCTAGCATAACCCGTCCCCTCGCATCCCGAACCACCACGCCCACACCTAGCACGCCATCATCACTCTGGAAACCTGCATCGACATTCACCTTATACACACCATTAAGCGGGGGCTTCCAAACTGCCCCTGCTCGATCTCCAATGACGAAAGAAGGAGCCACAACGCCCTCATACCCATTAGACTCTCGATACGATCACAGATAACCTAAAACCCAAGAGTTCAGCTCAATTAAAGGACGCACCCCCGAAAGGCGCGCCCTATTCCGACAGCCCCACACCGCCCACCATAACACGCACAACACTTCAAAATCAGGCCATCCCACCATGGCTTGCACACACCATAAGAACGATGCTACATCCCCTTCCGGCTGGATCTCTAAGAGGCGGCCAAAAGTTGACTCCCTCAGTACTCGTCGTACAAACTTACCGTGCCAGAAAACATGGAGACTAGACTCTCCGTTCTTGCCACACAAAGCACACACATTCAGGACATCAATACCCCGTCGACCTAGATTATCGGTAATTGACAAGAAAAGTTAAGGTGAGAATAACTTAGCGGTAATTGACATACACTCTCCTACTTAGGGTTAGAGGTTCAAATTCTCTCTGCTCCATTCCATTTACTAAAAAAAAAAAATAACTAAACAAAAAAATTGATAGTTATTCAACACAAAAAAAAAAAAAAAAAAAAAAAAAAAAAAAAAAATCAGATTTTTTTCTTTTTTTGGGTAGCATAATGCGTCACATTTCAACATACCCCAGCATCAGGAGGTTTGACGTGGAATTGTGGATAATGGAAAGTGACCTTGAGGCTTGATCCACTCCTCTTATAACACACGACCCCCTCCCTCACCGTAGGCCCAACTTTTTTACACGGCTTGCCTCATGCGACACCGTTTCGTTTTCTTTTATAATATAATATAGTCCTTAACTAACAGATTTAAGTTCAAAATTATAGATAAGAACAGTTCAACTCAACTGGTAAGATGTATATAATACAAATTTAATAGTATTTCAAAGAAAACGGTAATTTAATTATTATTTTTTTTATTTTTTTTTTTAATTTGTGTATTAATAAAACTTTTGTTTAGTATTGTGTTAGTCAAACTTAATTTTATCTAAAATTAAATTAGTGAGTTTACAAAGTTTATTACATCTTGTTTTTGCTAAAATAAGTGGGTGAATTAATGAAAATTAAATAGAAGTTAAAAACTACAACACTTAGCTAAGTCTAGAATTCACAATTTAATTAAATTCAATGTTTGGAGTGAAAATAGATACAACTTAACAAGTTTTGCAAGTGTAGAAATTAGATTTAAATTGCAGAGTGTTTGGAGATTCGAGCATGCCTCGCCAAGTCGTGAACAGTCGAATTCTCCTTTCAATTAATGAGAAGGAAGTCTTAAACCACTCCACTACAATGTTTCAAAATGATGACATCAATATAAATCTTAATTTCATTCATATAACGTTGATTCCCCATCATCAGTTTCAATATAATCAATGAATCAATTTCTGCCTTGAGGGGTTGGAGGCCCGCTTAAATGACCTTCGAGAGACCATCATACACATCGAATTCCACAAATACTTTCATGAAGTGAAAAGATTCAATGATCTACATCGTTTCTCCTGAAGTGTTCCAGACGATTGCACCCAAGCCCACAACATAATCGAGCACGATTCCATTGAGTTAAGCTTGTAGGCATTTGAGGCCGAGGCGAATGGGGGTCGTCCAATGGAAGGGATCATCTTCACTTTGAGCTACAAGTCGAAGACTTGTGGGAGTCGTCCAGTAGAGGTTATAATACCTTAATCAATTGAGTAATGTTCAAGTTGCCTATAATTTTTTTTTTTTTTTTTTTTAGTTCAACTTGAGAGTGTGGAGATTCTAACTAGATACTTCATAGATGACACATTTTTAAGTCGGTTGAGCTATGATCATTTTGGCAAGTTGGCTATAATATTTTTTTGTTCAAAATTTTACACATTATTAAGTGATATATTGATTTATCGAATAATCGCACTATCATTTTTAAATGATTCCTGCGTGGTCAAATAATGAAGGAAAGTGATATTAAAATTTCTTGAATTGACATACATATGCTTAAAAAAAAAAAAAAAACATTTTCGTTTAAACGTTTTTTTTAAAAGATATTTTTTCTTGCCAACAAGAACATAACTCATGAAGACTAGTGATTCAAAAGTTCAATCTCCCACTCATTTTTTCTTGTCAACAAGAGTATAATTCAACTGACATGAAGTATCGACCAGTGACTCAGACGTTGAATCTCCTTCTAAAATGCTTGTATGTCTTTTAATTTGTTCCTAAGTTTGATAACTTCTTATTTGCTAGATTTTATGGTTAGGTTATAATATTTTTGTTATTGCCATTTTGAGCGTTTTGTTATTTAATTTTACATAAATTATTAATTTTTTTTTTTATTTTTTTTATTTTTTTGTATTTAAGCGAAGATTGAACTCATGACCTCATAGTCATAAGCACAATCTTATGCCAATTGAGCTATGCTCGATTTGACATATTAAATTTAATTTTGAAGAAGTATTAAAAACATAAAATCACTTCAAAAATATGTGTTATCTCCTTATTTTTTTTTATTTTTTTTTTAAGCAAACACAATTCAATCACAATTTCTTAGAATACAATACTTTGAAATATTTTCTTAAAATAATACCTAAATTATCATTATTTTAATTATGAAATTTACGAATTGAAGTTAATAAATAAAAATAATGAATCACATGACAACCTACCAATACCACTATTTCTACAATTTATCTACATCTCTCTCATGATCTTTCAATTTTCTTTTAGTACCTTGAGGGTGGGGCTCAATTATTATTATTTTTTTTTTACAATATGTTGGAGTGGAGGATTGAACTTAGGACCTCATGGTCATTAGGCGAAAGAATTGAATTTAGGACCTCATGGTCATTAGGCGATAGATCATGTCGTTGAGCTATGCTCTTGTTGGCTCAATCTTCTCTTTAGTTGCTTACAATTAGATTATTTATTTTACTCTATATCTTATGTCAACTAACAACAAAAAAATACATATAAAAGTAGGGATAAATTACACTTTCAATAGTTGATAAGGATTGAATTTGATAGGCCAACAAGAGCATAGCTCAACGGCATGATGTATCGCCTAGTGACCATGAAGTTCTAGGTTCAATCCCCACCCCCAACATGTTGTCAAAAAAAAAAAAAAAAAAAAGGATTGAATTTGATAGCAATTAACTCCTTATAATTTCAAACTCGACATTTTTGGTCTCTGAAGTTTAAGTTTAGTATGATTTTGGTCACTCCATCCAATTTTCAGTTAATTATTAACGGAATCCTCATGTGTCTTTCTTTTAATTTTTTTTAATAAAAAAACAAAACTTTTTTCTTTTCTTCTTCCTCTCCTTCTTTATCTTCTCCTTCATCCTTCTTTTTCATCATCTCATCAATGATTGCCGCCACCGCCGGTCGCCATCGTCGTCGCCATTGCCACTGTCGCTTCTTCCTTCTTCTATATTTTTCCCTTTCTCCCCTTCTTCCCCTCGTTTTCAAAAAATATATATATATATATATATATATATATATATTTTTACGGATATGAAACGAACCTAGATCTGAAATGGAGGAGAATTTCCCTTTGTTTCGGTTTGAATCGAAGGGAAGCCCCTTCGTTTCATATCTTGAACGAACCCATATCTAGATTCGTTTAAGAAGCGATAATGGCGGCGGTCATTGATGAGACGATAAAAAAAGACGAAGGGAAGAGGAAGAGAGAAGAAGAGGAGGAAGAAAAAATAAAATAAAATATGTTTTTTTTTAAAAAAAAAAAGTAAATAAATAAAAAAATAAAATAAAAAAAGGTTAGTATTTCGTTAATAACTAACGAAAAATTAGATGGAGGGACCAAAATCATACTAAACTCAAACTCCAAAGACTAAAAGAATAATTTATCCTAAAAGTATTGAGATAGGGAGTGAATATTTTTTTGAGAAAAAATCAATTTATACGCTTAAACTTTGAATGTTGTATCAATTAAAACCTTGAACGCCAAAGCGAACATAGCTCAGCAGGCATATATATGTGTTAACGACCAAGAGGTCTGTGGGTCGAATCCCCCCACCCCCAATGTACTCAAAAAAAAAAAAAAAAAAAAAATTAAAACCTTGAACTAATGATTATATCAATTTAAACCTGAACTTTCAAAACTGTATCAATGAATCAATTATACGAAAATTTAGGAGTTTAATTGATAAATTATAAGTCTTTTCCAATAAATTATAAAAATGAAATATTTTATTTTTATCTATTTTGACAAATTTCTGAGCCATTTCTCCTCCCAACTCCTTGGGTCAAACACGCCCTAAAGAGTTCTTTGGGGCGATAGTTATCACCAATTAATACAAAAATATAATTTTTTAAATAGATCACCGTCTGCGGGAATCGAACCCACGACCACATGGTTAAAAGCCATGCGCTCTACCAGCTGAGCTAAGACGACTATTTTGTTATGAAACTATTTTATTTCAATAGATATTCTTAAATCATTTGCATAATAAATTTCACCTATCAATTGTTACGCTATAGGTGAATGATGTTGTAAATGTTGTCAGATATGACTTTCAATATATGTCTTTCAATATTTACATATTAATCGTGCCAATTTTCATCTTATTTTAATAGAAATAACTCTTCAAAAGGTAATTTTTGGAACAAATTCAAAGTTCAATCATCAAAATAAAAAAATTCAAAATCTAGAGACATAATTGAAACAACTAAAAAAAACTTTGTATAATGGGTGTTTTTTAAATTATATTTTCTTTTTCAGAGTGATCCTTCACAATTCAAGTTCATATTTATTAATCACAAGCATATCTTATTACCAAATATTATATATGTATTAACAAAAATAAATAAATATTATTTAATCATTTCATATTTATATTTATATTACTTTAAAAAAAAATCATATTTATATTTCAATTTTCAACCTTATTTACTATTATAATAATAAAGATGAAAATATTCGTTGATGTGTTGATATATCCATAAACCGGAGAATTCGATATAGATATTGAAAATTAATCCATCTTTATAAATACTTTTAAAATATAAAATATATATAAAAAAAAAATGTTATCTATTAATTCTAAAATGAGTATATAGATACCAATAAGAAAATCTAATTTAATTTGAAAGTAAAAAAAAAACTTAATTATTACTTTAAATAATGGACTTACGAGTGATTTAATAATGTAATTTACTGTTGTCAAAAAAAAAAAAAATTTACTGTTATTTTTTGTTTTTCTCTTTTCAAATTTGCAAATAGACACCAAGATTCATCCTTGACATATTAAAAAGACAGAGAAGAAGACGATTGCAACTCAGTTCGGTAAGGCAGAAGGAGCATAATACAACACACACTATGATCTAAGTGAAGATGAGAATAATTTTTTAGGGTTTATGTAATTTTTTTTTTTTTTTGGGAGAATCAATTGTAGTTTGTTGGGCTAACATTTAGTAAGTTGTCAAATCAATCGTATTTCAATTCACATAAGGTTGTGCTAGTGACTAAGAGGTCAGAAGTTTAATCTCTGAATTAATTAAACACCTTGAAATTTTTTTTATTTAAATTGGTATCATAATTTTATGTTTTTTTTTTTTTTTTTTTTTTTTTTTTTTTTTTTATTTTAATTTTTTTATATTTAAATGTAATTTTAATATCATTACGATTTCCAATATTTATGGTAAATAATAATATTCTGGTCAAATAAATGTCGGGATTTTGAGTTAAAATATTTATGAATTTTATGCTTTAGATTAGAGCACATGGGTTAAAAATATTTGTTTTTTTTTTATAGAATTTAAAGTTTTTCACTTTTTTCTTTCAACAATTACTTCATACACAAGAGAGAATGGATTCAAATGTCGCATTTTAGAAAAAGGTAATTAATGATAAAGATGCCTTAACCATTAAATTATGATAATGTTTTTACATCTAAAAGTAATTTATTTTTGGTACCTACTACTTCCAATCACAGAATTACACTAGTGCACTAGTGTTCTAGAAACTTTGTTGTATGACTACACATTTTATTCCTAATTTGATACGTTATATAAAGTGATATATTATTTTATTTCAAAGATCCGCACATTTTTAATTGCGATAATATGACAGATAATTAATATAAATAATATATATTTTTTTTAGGTAGTTGATAATTAAGTTACTACGTGAAACTTGAGCCAAATAATGGATAAAGACTCCAAGCTATGAAAATCATAGCCTAGACTCTTTAGTTCAATAAAGTTATATACTATAAGTTAGAGCTACATGACTAAGGTGAATTGTAGAGGTTGCGTAAGGTATGATTGGATCCGATGAAGCAAAAAGTCACCTTGCATGACCTAAATAAGCGAGATTCCCAAGTAAGACCACTAGATGCATAACTTAACCAAGTAAAATAAGAAGTCAACAAACTAGTCATAACCAAGTGAGACCAACCGATCTAGTCCAACTAGACGATGTGGCTCGTATATGAACACTCAAAACTCTTAAAAGACAAGAGACTTGATGAGACATACTAAAAAGCTTATAATAGCATTTCATCATATATATATATATCTCGTATATCTGATCTATCTTATATTGCTATCAACTTACCACAATCACTAACAACATTACAAGTCTTAATAAGTTCAATTGCAATTTATTGATACCTTTTTGTCTTGCTACATCAACCGATTACTCGTGCGATTAATTGACGACTTACAATTATCGTCTCTTTTCAATATAAAAGAATAAGATATATAGGATTGTACCATATAAAAAAAAATGTGATTTTGAGAATTATATTGTCTAAAGCATTAGAGCATATTCTACAAATATCATGCACGTGCACTTCTTATTTTATCTAATCTTTCATCATACTTTCTATCACAACCAGAACATTACAACCTCACCTTTCCACTAAGATTGATTATCTAGCTAATTATTCATCTAAAATTAGACGACAACAATTAAAAATACTATGGTGCATATATCTTCATCAAAGTAATGTCTTTTAATTGTTTTAATTTTAAACATCAATCAGTATGCCTATGTATGTTAATATCAACATAGTTCAACTACAAACTTAAATATGTCTAAAATAGATAAAAAAAAAAAAAAAAAATCATTACACCCATATATATTTAAATTCATTATAAAGAAAAAAAGACATTCAAACCCGTCACAGTAGAAGGGTTTGTACAACCAACAAAATATATTACCGACAGTTTTTTTTTGTTTGGTTTGATTCTTCTTTGAATGAACCCTATTCTATTAAAAGATTCAAAATCAACCCTTTTATATATATATATAGGAATGTCTTGAATCTTTTATTATGACCCTCTACGACTGGTTCGGTACGGGGTCTCGCTGACCAGTCAGCGAGTCGGGGTCCAAGGGCGAAGCGCCCTGGTGGGAGTATGGGGACAACGCCCTTAAAGGGAAAAAATATGATTTGAGTTTTACTTATTCGTTTTGGGTTTTGACTCATTTTGTATTAGGTCATTAGAAGAGTGTCATATATAAACTTTATAATGACTTCAGCCGCCATCTGTCTTGTAACAAAACGAAGATAACGGAAGTGTGAAAACGAGAGAGAAATTGCACGAAAGAAAGAATTACTCAAATGAATTCGATGATTTGAATTGAAAACATTACAAGCTTTTATAGTTAATTAAATAGGTAAACAATTAACCCACTAACTACCCCACTAACTACCCCACTAACCTTGTAATTCTCTGTCATAATCCCATTATGCCACTAACCCATATTCTCCCAAATATAAGCCACACACATGTCAAGTAGAATCATCCAACTATGTCAGTTCCCTACATTGAATATTGACCCATCTTAATTTTAAATAAGTAAAAATAAAATGTTGCACTAATTTTTAACAGTCCCCCTTAGTGCAAACATACGATCAACAACACCAAGTGCACTCCTGAATTCTTCAAACTTGGATTTACCAAGCGCCTTAGTAAATATATCAACAACTTCAAGGATGGCTCCATAGGAGTTACCAAAGTATTTGCATACCCATTCTGTGAGACAAAATACCTGACCTTTCAACCTCCAAGCCAAGAAAACGTCTCGCTTGACCCAAACTCTTGACTTCAAAACGAATAGACAAACCATTTTTAAAAACATTCTTTTCTCTTGTATTTGGATCCATACATCTCCATCTTTTTCTGTGAGTACCATATCCAACAAAAATACAACGCCTAACTTTTGAAACATGGACATAACAAACTGTCCCAAAAACTCGAAGATAACTCACATTGAGTTTACGACGATATAGTACCTCAAAAGAAGATAGATCTGACCCCGCCCATGGAGGTAGACGATTTATGACGTGACAAGCTGACTGAATAGCTGCTGCCCAAAGCTCCCTTGGAAGGTTCTTTGCATGCAGCCAAGACAAGCACATAGATGTAAGATGTGCTAATTTACGTTCAGCAACTCCATTCTGCTGTGGAGTGTTGGGACATGTCATTTGACGTTGAATGCCATGCTCTTTGCAATATGCCTGAAATTGATCAGACATATATTCTCCCCCATTATCTGTGCGAAGACACTTTATCGGCAGCATAAATTCCTTCTCCACTAGCTCCTTGAATTGGATAAACTTAGAGAAAGTCTAATTTTTAGCCTCCAAAAAATACACCAAAGTGAACCAAGTAAAATCGTCCACTATAACCATAACATAACGACAACCAGAATAACTGGATATTTTCGTCGGTCCCATCAAATCTGAATGGACTAACTGCAATGCAATAGTAGCTCTGTTATTTGAATTTGGGAAAGGAAGACGATGTGATTTCTCAAATTGACAACCAGGACAAACCACATCATGACGAATTTCTTTAAAGATGGGAATACCATCAATACGTTTCTTCATAGAAATTCTTTGCAACAATTGATAACCAATATGACCCAACCGAGCATGCCAAAGTGTTGCACTATCATTCTGACATGTCTTTTCAACATATGCATCAGTTGCAGACAAAACATAGAGGGAATCTTTCCTCTTTCCAGTAAACAAAACATCAGCATCAAATTGTTTAATATTAGAAACAATTTTCACATCATCTGGATCAAAGAGAACATACCTCCCAGAGTCGGCAATCTGAGAGACCGAAACCAGATTCTTCTTTAAACCTGGAACATGATAAACATCTTCAAGAGAAATATCACTAACATTTGATGCACCATCCTTAACGTTAACTTGCCCCTCTTGAACAACAGGATGTATGGAATTATCAGCCGTCGCAATGACTCTTCTTCCTTGATGGATACGTACATCAGAGAGAAGATAAACATTTCCAATTGAATGATGAGAACAACCAGAATCAACAATCCAATCCTCATTATAATCTATAAAATCATTAGCATGCAAATTATTGGGTTGATCAATAACTTCAATTGATAAGCATTGTTCCCAAGTAACTTGTTCAGGTTTGTTACTTTCCTGTACAACATTTGCTTCTGCTTCTTTGAGAATCACCCGACAATTTTGTTTAATATGGCCGAATTTTCCACAACGTTGACACACCACCTTTACCCGACAATCACGTTTGATGTGTCCCGACTTGCCGCACCTAAAACATCCTTTTAAATTGCCTTTGGACTGCCCTTCAACCTTGGAATCCTTGCCGTCATTTGAATAAAACCTTGGAGAATAAATTAACTCTTCCCTTTTCTTTTGCATAAAGAACAACTTCCACCTTAGAGTGAGTTTGCTTGTAGTTGCTAAACATTTGTTTCATCAATGCTTTCTGATTTGAAAGCAAATTTTCCAACTCAATGATAGAAGGTTGATTTACCCAACCTTGTATCGATGAAATAAATGGCATAAACTCCTTTCGCAGTCCACGAATAAGATAGCGACGCACACGAGCATCACTAATCGGATCATCCTTGTCTAATTCTGAAAATTTCAGAACATAAAGTTTTAATTTTCAGAAAATATTCTGAAACCGACAAATTACCTTGAGTCCTTCCAGCAAGTTCGTTCTCCAAATATTGCAACCTCGTCGTGTTCTTTTGAGTGAACAACCTTTCAACTGTGTCCCACACTTTCTTTCACTACAAGAAATAATGGCATTACCGACGTCACTATTTCCCGACGCTATACAATATGTCGGTAATTCTAAGCATTGCCGACGTCTAAAGGACCGCGTCGGTAAATGTGAATCATTGCCGACGCATTATTGGACGCGTCGGTAATCCTCGTTATTTACCGACGCGGTAAGAAACAGCGTCGACAATGGTCCCTATTTACCGACGTCATTTTGGACGCGTCGGTATATCTACATAATTAATTATTCATTATTTATAATTGTCGACGCGTCCAAAAACGCGCCGGTAAATAGTGACAATTACCGACGCCATTTTTAGACCGCGTCGGCCAATATAAATAATAAATAATTATTTATTTATATATACCGACGCAGTAAGAAACGGGCGTCGATAAATATCGACAATTACCGACGCAGTTTTAGACCGCGTCGACAAATATGTACTAATTGCCGACGCTCTGTATCTACGCGTCGGTAAAGATGACCTTTACCGACGCGTTTTAAACTGCGTCGGTAAAGGTCTGGAAATAAAAAAACCCTGATTCCTTCTTCTTCCATCTAATTCGTTCTTTGCCCTAAAAAAACCTTCTCTGTAGACTACCGTCCCCTCTCCGAAATCGCCCCCTCTCCTCCCTCCTCTCTAGACTACCGTCGCCGTCGTCTCCTCTCCATTACCGTCGCCGTCGTCTTCTCTCCATTACCGTCGCCGTCGCTGTCGTCTCTCTCCCTCTCATTTCTCTTCTTTTCGCCGTCGTCGTCTTCTTCAACTTCACCAAGGTTCGTTCCATTTTCTCTCATTTTTCTTCTGAATTTATTTTCCTAAGAGTGCAAAAGCTTCAAATGTATATATATAAGGACGAAAAAGTACCAAACTAAGAATGTGAATGTTCAAAGTCTTGGCAGTCATACTGGTTGTTGCAATTAAATTGAAACTCTCGAGGAAAATTGAGGTTTCTAAGGCTAAAATATATTTCTCAATCCAGGAACTAAAAATGATATCAGAATTGTTGAGTTGGTGATAATATAAGTTCACGGTTTATGAAATAGATGAAGAATGTTGAGTCGAAAGGGGTCTCTTTTTGGGTTTGATGTGTTAATATTTAATTTATGAAGGGATAGATTATGCTGCTTGGTTATTCTTTTTTATGACTCATGTGCGTAGATGATTTAATTGATGCTACATTTTCATAGATTGAAAAGTGTATGACATGATGTTGAAAATTTGATAGTCTTCTTTGGTTTTTTAGGGCTTCTTCGATTTTTAGATATGACGTATTTTAATCGAGTTTTTTCCAGAAAGATATGGATACCAGGAAAGCAGAGATGGATAAACGCCAAAAAGAAATCGATGAAAACAATGCTCGAACAATTGACTCAAACACCAAGACGATAAGCATCAAACGTGGTATGAACTATATCCCTCTCGTAATAAAACCGAATAGATTTTGCTATCCTGCAGCTATGGTAGCAAAATATTGTATGGATTAAGTTTGTGGTTAGTAGGTCGAGTACATTTAGGTAAACTTTGTGGTGTTGATCTATGACTATGAGATATATTAGGTTGAGTACATTTCATATTTGTATGCAATATGAATGATTAGTTCGGAGTTTAAAAGTATTATTGATTGTGAGTTTATGGAGAGGGACATGGGAGACTTACGATAGGCTGGATTTATGTTTAAGTGAATTTTTGTGCACTTTATAAAATTTTGTAAAGTTTGTGGTTAGTAGGTCGAGTACATTTATGTAAAGTTTGGTTAGTAAGTGAGTTTTTGTAATTGCCTTTTGCAGAAGGATTCAACAATTGAGAGGTACTCTTATTGCTTAAGCATTTTGAGCTTGTTTTTATTTTTTTTTTATTTTTTTTTGTAGAGAACTATAGCTCTAGCTGAATGTACATGAATTGAAAGAGTGGTTGTTGTGATGAGATTTAAGTTTTAGCTAATTTGGTTAGGTTAAAAAGGATTTTAAAACTTGTTTTCGAAAATGGAAGGTTTTAATACTTACTAGTTAAGTTTTGATGTAATTATGTTCATGTTTTCGCTTTAGTTTGAGTTTGTGAAGTTGAAAGGTTTTGTTGGAGAGTAATTGAGTGACGGAACGACGGGTTAATGAATGAAAGGTTTTCGTTTTAAAAATGGAAGAATTGTTGATAAGTTTAGATACTTTGTTTATGTTTAAGGGATTTTAATATTTCATTTTGAAAATGGATAAAATGTTGATAAGTTTAGATAATTTTGTTACGTTCAAGGGATTTTAATACTTACAAGTTTTGATAAGATAGTTAAGTTTTGATGTAATTATGTTCATGTTTTCGATAAATTTATAAGTTGCTTTGTTTTTCTTAGTTCAATGAACTTAGTATTCTTTTTCATGATAAGATTGTTATTGGTTTGATTTTTTTAGGTGTTTTGGAACGGAGTCCATGTAACAAAGGCTACTTTCCAAGATTATGATCATATAAAGCGGCCAAGCATAAAGTTTTATTCTTACCTTACTTAGGTTTTTTTTAAAAAAAAATTGTCAATATTTGTGTTGAACTTCTCATTTTAATGAAACCTTAAACTTTATACAAAGGAATTGTGAGAACATAAATTTGATTCAATAAATTGTGTTTTCCATTATTATTGCATACACAATTGTTTATAGGTAGCAAAAATTGGATTATAATGAAATTGAAATAGAATAATTGAGATTTTTTTTTTTTTAAAAAAAAAAGAGATTTACCGACGCTAACCAAAACCAGCGTCGGGAAAGAGTACTTTTGCCGACGCCATTAATTTGACGTCGGCAAAAGTGGCACTTTCCCATTTCGTCGGTAAAGGTATATGTTTTGCCGACGAGGCGTCGGCAAAAATCCTCTTTCCCGACGCATGCCATAGCGTCGGCAAACGTAATTTTCCCGACACTGTGTGTTTTGGCGTCGGGAAAGGCTTTCCCGACCCAGATATGCCGACGATCCTCCCGACGAAATTATTTTCGTCGGGAATGTCTTTGCCGACGCGTTTGTAGACCTTTTCCGACGTTTCTGTGCGTCGGTAAAACCCTATATTCTTGTAGTGTTTGGACAACTTACATCACGAACATGCTCAATGTACTCTTTGCCAATGGAAGTCCGCAAAGCAAATAAAGCTTTGCCACACTTGACCTTCCACTTTCTTCGTGCCTCAACATTCTCCAGAGTAACTTCTGGAATTTCTGCATCATCACCGGAAACAAGATCCCACAAATCTTGCCCTTGTAGAAAAGCTTCCATACTTCCAATAGCTATAATTATCACCGACAAGTTTGTCTACACAAACATTGTTTCCACCGTTCATCTTCAACGAGTATTTAAACTCAAACACAAAACAAATAACCTAGAAGCTCTGATACCATGTAACAAAACGAAGATAACGGAAGTGTGGAAACGAGAGAGAAATTGCACGAAGGAAATAATTACTCAAATGAATTCGATGATTTGAATTGAAAACATTACAAGCTTTTATAGCTAATTAAATAGGTAAACAATTAACCCACTAACTACCCGACTAACCTTGTAATTCTCTGTCATAATCCCATTATGCCACTAACCCATATTCTTCCAAATATAAGTCACACACATGTCACTAGAATCATCCAACTATGCCACTTCCCTACATTGAATATTGACCTCATCTTAATTTTAAATAAGTAAAAATAAAATGTTGCACTAATTTTTAACATACTTGTCATTTTGTAATTCTCTCCTATTTCGTAATAATACTACTTTCCGTCTCTTCCTTCTGCCCATGGACGTAACTAACACGACGTCAGTAAACCACGTGAATGTGTGTTGATTTTTTTTGCGTTTATTTGTTCTTTGTTATTGATTTATCGTAACAATATATATATTAAAAATATGTCTTTTCAATTATTAAACAATAAAAAAAATGAAGACGTGCCAAAGCGAGCATAGCTCAGCTGGCATATGTATGATTTGATGACCAAGAGGTCTGTGGTTCGAATCCCCCACCCCCAATGTACTCAAAAAAAAATGAAGACGCATAAAAAAAACAGCAATTTTCATTAAATTGTCCATGGTCAGGATACGTGATAAAAAGGTTCTAGGTTAATCCTCACTCCTACATGCTAGATAAAACCTAGAGTATTTTCAATTTTTTTTCTTTGATCTCTTAATTGGATTAGTATTTTTAATTTGATTATGGCTCGATTTTTTTTTTTTTTTGAACAAAAATCAATTTGTCTATAAATATCTTTAAGAAAAATAGTAATTTAAAGTGTTTGTTATTAACTTCTTCAATAATTCTAGATGATGGAAAGTGTTTTTAAAAAATCATAATAAATAAAAATAACTTTTAAAAACTTTGATTAATTTAAAAGTAATTTCTAAATAATCTATCTCTCACTAGGAAGATAACTTGTCAAATCGAGCATAACTCAATTAACATAAGGTTGTGTGCGTGACTAAAAGGTCATGAGTTCAATCCTCGAATTACAATACTTGCAAAAAAATATGCGGTTTGTTTTCTTATGCAATGTGTAAATGTAAAATTTTAAAATAGAGTATTATATTTAAAATGATAAAAAATTTAATATATAAAGTATTTCAAGTTATAAACTCAATTATTTTTGTTATTTATTTTTTAATTTTTGATAGGAGGAGAGCAATAGCTCAACCTGAAACAAAACCCCTAAGGCTACCAAACTCATAAAAAAAATAAAAAGCTCGAGGGAACATGATCATTCCACCTGAGCCATTAGAAAAGCACCAAAAGCATTATAGACAATCTGGTGAGTCAATACATTATCCAGCCGATTCACATGAGCAAATGATAACACTCCAGCTGCCTCTTTCAAATCCAAAACATCTCAGATTAAGAAGACAACTGGGGTAAGGTTTACTCCTATACCATTGAGGAGGTTACTAACCTTCAGTCAATCGGTCTCCGCTTCAATCAGATACTTGTCAAGAAACGAGTAGGAAGAGATCGCTTTTAAACCTTCTAACATTGCCATAGTTTCTAAAAATTTGATATCGAACTGACCACTTAACGCACGACAACCTGCCAACTTGATAGAACCTTGGTGGTCCCGATCAACCCACCCAATGTCCGCACGTCTGGAATCCACACTATATGAGGCATCCACATTCAACTTCCATCGATTGAGGGGTGAAGACTTCCATCCCCCATGGTCATCCCTTATTTGTGGTTCTTCATTAACAAATGATTTTCTCTCCATGAAGTGGAGAATGCAAGTTCCAATGTTGGAGATCACCATATGCTCCATCGCTCTTGTACTATTGAACGTCAACTGATTAATTTGCTCCCATATCTTCCAAATCAACATAATTGCGCTTTCCACTTCTTCCCGAGTTCCGTTGTCCAACATCCAGTCTCAGTGCTCCTGTATCGTCCAATAATTCTTGTTATCACACAAACGAGTTAAGTTAGGAAAAGAGCAAACAAACCACATTTCCCTTAACACCTCACAATGTCAGGAGAGGTGTGTAGAAGATTCCTCATTTTTCCTGCAAAAAAAAAAGACATAAATTATCAGTATTGATTCATTTCTTTAAAAAGTTTGCCTTACAGAGAATAATGTTGTTGTAAACTTTCTAGCATCAGATTTTGACTTTTGGAGGAACCTTAGTAGCCCAAAAAGTCTTTCACCTTCTGTTTTGATTTACAACATTTGAGGGTGAAGCCTCATTTATATTCCCATAAGATAAACTTAATTGATAAGCAGACTTAACAGAAAAAACTCTCTGTTTTGCAAGACTCCATATTACTGTGTCATTTCTGCCCCTAGGATGAAGAAAGACTTCAAGAATCGCCTCTGCATCAATCGGTAAGAAGGTTGTTCGGATCTGCTCCTCATTCCACCTCCCATCAATGGTCATCAAAGTATTAACAGGAAGATTTTGGAGAGAAGTAGGAGAGCACAACAATCTTCCGTTTTTCCTAGATGGGATCAAATGGTCGTTGTCAATTATCACCTCGTTACCTTTGCCCACTCTCCACAAGTAGTCTTTGTCAAACAACTCTTTGCCCCACATTATGTTGCGCCACGCATAAGAGAGGGTTGAGCCTAATCGAGCTCTTAGAAAAATGCCATGGTGATAGTATTTTCCTTTCATAACTTTAGCCAACAGACTGTCTGGGTGATTAGTCTCCAACTCTGCTTAGCCAACAAGGCTTGGTTGAACAAAGAAAGGTCCTTGAAACCCATCCTCCAAGGGCCTTACTTACACACAAGCGCTTCCAGGACCGCCAGTGAATCTTACGTTTATCAGTGGTAGAACCCCACCAGAAACGAGCAAACATTTTGGTAATATCAACACATACCTGGGCAGAGATTCTGAAGCAACTCATTGTGTATGTTGGAATCGCTTGAGCTACTGCCTTTATTAACACCTCTTTGCCACCTGTAGAGAACAACTTTTGCTTCCAGCCCTGTAAGATCTTCCAAACTCTGTCCTTCAATGAACTGAATGTTTGACAACGATTTCTTCCAACTTGAGAAGGGAGCCCCGAATAACGTCTCAACGTGGTCGTATGGGTAACCCCAAGTACTCCTTGAATGGAATCAATCATCTCCTGACTGGTATTCTTGCTTACCATAAATACCGACTTATCAAAATTTATCGTCTGACCTGATGCATTTTCGTAGGTGTGAAGAATGCCTTTGATCGTTTGGCAATCCCTCATCGAGGCTTTGAAGAATATCAGACTGTCATTTGTAAAAAATAAATGAGAAATAGAAGGACAGTGACGATTAATTTGCAAACCTAAGAAATCACGGGATTGTTCCTTCTGATTAAGCAGGGCAGAGAACCCTTCCACACATAGGAGAAACAAATATGGGGACAGAGGATCCCCTTGTCTTAGTCCACGTGCCAGCCGAAAAGTTGCAGAAGGTACCACGTTCAACAAGACTGAAAAGAAAACAGATTCCACACATTTCATAATTAGAGATACCCAACTTTTGCAGAAGCCAATTTTCACCATAACTCTTTTTATGAAAGTCCACTTGACACGATTATAGGCCTTGCTCATGTCTAGCTTTAGAACCACCTTACCCTCATTTCCACTACGCCTGTTAAATTAAAATATGTACAATATAATGTATTATAAATTAATAATTATACAGAATTTATAACATAAAATATATTCATAAATTAATTAATAATAGTTTTATATTCAATCTAATATTTTGTTGGTGACTATCACAAATTTTATGGTTTATAAAATAAATACTTAAATACATTTCGAAAAATTAATTAAATTGACTAACACATATCTAAAAATATAAAATATAATTCTATTTTTTATTTTAAATTTTTTATTTCCAAGTAACCAACCAAACTGATTCTAAATTTTTTAATCATCATTGAAAAAACTATACTCAATACACTTTAAATATTTAATTTTTCTACAACAAATAAAATTAAGAACTATATTAAAAAATACCTAACGTTAAAGATTAAAAAATATATTTAACTATTTATTTTTAGGCCAAAAATTAATTTATATCTCTAAACTTTGAGAATTGTATCAATTAAAACCTTAAACTAACGACCATATTAATTTAAACCCTAAACTTTTATAAGTGTATCAATTTACACCTTTTTTAGATTTTATTTGAAAAAAAATAATTTAAACGAGTAAAAATTTATAATTTTAACGACTAAACTTCTAGACTTTCATAATTGAATCAATTCTATGAAAGTTTAGGGGTTTAATTGATCAAGTACAAATCTCCACACGTGTGAAAACTAACATTTTTCTAATGAAGGGTGTAAATTGATACCGAAAGTTTAAGATTTTAATTGATGCGATTCTTAAAGTTGAGAGGTTTATTGAATTTTATTTTATTTTTTTTTTTATTATTTTTTTTTTTTTTTATTATTATGATAAAAGAATAAATTTCAAGAGTTAATTGACATAATGTAGGACGGGTCATTATTTCGAATTCTCCACTCGTGCTAAAAAAAAAAAAGAAATTCAGAAAATTCATTAGTAAGTAAATTAATTTTTTAATGTGAATGTTTTATGAGCGAAAAAAAGCGGGTTTACTTTAGCAAAAAGAAAAAAGAAAAAAGAAAAAAGAAAAAAGAAAAACCCTAATAAGAAATATAAAAAAGAAAAATGTAAAAAATGGAGAGGGAGAGAGGGCAGAGTAGGAGAGAGAAAAAAAGCTCTCGTAGTGTCCATCTCTTTCTCTTCTCTCTCTCTCTCTCTCTCTGTTCACTCCTCTGTGCTTCTGTGATTTCTCTTCTCTATAAATATCACTGCAAATCCTCCATTGTTCGAAGAAATCGGTGCTCTCTTCAATAATTTTGGCGCACTGTTACGATTCATAAGCCTCTCTCTCAGGTGTTGTCTTCTCCTATCCAAACTCCATTAATGGCTACTACTACTTACAATCCTGTGCACATAGTCTTTGCGGCTATGTTAGGGGCTTCCGTCGCCGTTTCCGCCTTTTTACTGCACCAGAAACTCCAACTCAAGTCTTCCAAGACTCTGGAGAAGGATAGGGAGCGTGATGATGAGTTGGAAGTTGAGTCGCCGAGGCATTCCAAGAAGCAGCGCGGCGGTCATGTCCGCCGGAAGCCCACCGGTTACAATCGCCGTGCCTCCGCTTCGTCGCCGGACTTCACTGCTGTTTCTGGCGGCTGTGATGTCGAGGAGAGGCGAAATGGTCCCGTGTTGCTGGACGTGATTCCTGCTGGCCTGCCGAGGCTACACACACTCGCTGAAGGTATGGATTCTCTCGATTTCTCTCCGGAGATTTATTCAGTTTCTATGCATGATTACTTTTCGGTTTCGTGTAATGGTTTGTGCATTATGGTTTCTAAATTATTATGACGGAAGGTTTTCAATGCTTTTGTTTCAATTTGTTGAGCTGATGGCTTTAGAATCATGATTAACTATTAAGTTCTACTGGCTGAATCATAGCTGAGTTGTATGAGGACTTTCCGTGCGGGTTTGTTTTTCTTTTCAATACGATTACAAATTAGGAGTATTTTAATCTTCATTTGACGGATAATACTGCAGATAATCGCGTTTCTGTAAGGTCATGAACTAACTTTCTCCTACTGTATTTGGAAGAATTAAATATGGTCTTATTCAGCTGATTGACTCTTAAGGCATGCAATCCAAGGAGTCTCTTGTCATGTATTTCAGAATCCAAGGAGTCTCTTGTAAGGGCTAGGGAAATTTGCTCCAGTTCATTTCATTCTGGATATGTAATTTTGGCTCCACTTCTTTAGTCTTTGTGTTAAGAAATGTCAAGGATATGGGTGACCCATGGCTTTTCCATCTTGTCTAAAAAATAGTTAGCATCAGTAGGTTAATTCTATTGTCTTTTTGGCTTGAGTTTAATGCAAGTCCAACTTCAAAACTCATGATTTCATTCTGCCAGGAGCACTCCAGATTATCTGAATTATCCTTCCAATTTTTCTGACTATTTTTCACCTATAGACGTTAAGATTGAAAGTCTGATAACGTATATTAATGTACTTTTCCCTCCAAATAATCATTTGTACCAGGGAGAAATTCTACCAAGAGATCAATTAGGTCTACTTCACCGAAGTCCCCCATTGCAAGTGCGAGTGCCTTTGAGAGTGTTGAAGGATCGGATGACGAAGACGATGTTATAATTGAGGACACTAATTTAAGTTCAGGATATCTGCATGCTAATGGAAATGTGGTGAGTACTTAAATCCCTTCCAACTCCCTTGCATGTTCTTTTCGTGGACACCCAATGGCCTTTGGAGCTTGGGAGTATTTACAGTGTTGCATTTAACCCCCATATGCAGGGTCCAGAATGTAATGGCATATTTGAAAATCTGCCCGATCACATTAATGCCAATGGAGAACAGATTGCCTTGGCTGCTTCAAGTATGATTCGATCTCATAGTGTATCTGGTGATCTGCATGGCGTTCAGCCTGATCCAATCGCAGCTGATATTTTGAGGAAAGAGCCCGAGCAAGAAACTTTTGTACGGCTCAAAATTACCCCATCTGGTATAGCTTATTGGATCCTTTTTATGTGACTTATTTCTTTTCTTTCCCTGGCCATTAGATAATAATACTGTATGCTCATAATTTTAAGGTGCTTAACATGGTCACATGGTCTGCATATTTCTTTCTTTTTATTTCTTTTTGTTATGGCTTCATATTGATATAATCTTTCATAAAGAATGTATAAGTGATCAGTAGACGTTATATGATGTTTTCTATACAGAAAACACAATACGAGGTAAGCATGCCATTTAGTTTGTTGTATTGGATGGATTATTAAGAACTTTGCTCATATGCAAGCTCAGAGGTCAATAGTTGAAGTAAAATTGAATTGTTTATTTTTTCTCACATGTTTGTAGATTTGATTTTTAATATGTTTATTTTTTCTGGCGTGTGTATTTTCTAGAGGTACCATTACCTGATGAAGTAGAATCATATCTGGTTCTTCAAGAATGCCTTGAGATGCGGAAAAGATATGTATTTAGAGAAGATGTTGCTCCATGGGAGAAAGACATCATATCTGACCCCAGTACGCCGAAACCTAATCCAGATCCATATCATTACACTTCCGAGGGCAAGTCTGATGTGAGTTTGTCATTATCGGCAAATGACTCTAGTATATTGTGCTGCATGTTACTAATTTTGTTTCAAATGACCTTGTTCTCATAGTCCTACATTTTATTTTATTGTACATGTACTTATTCATTTAATGTTTTCGCTTTCTGCAGCATCATTTGGAGATGCAAGACGGGGTCATTCACGTCTTTGCAAACAAAGATTGTAAGAACATGAGAGTTTGTTTCTTGGGAGATATATAGATCCACTAGTTTTTGACGTCTCTTTTCAATTGATCTTCTTATGAGTACTATTTGAATTGTTTGCAGCAAAGGAAGAACTTTTCCCTGTTGCTGATGCAACTACCTTTTTTACTGATCTTCATCACATACTTAGAGTCACTGCAGCAGGAAATATTAGAACTCTATGCCACCATCGACTAAATCTTCTCGAACAGGTACATGTTCTATAATGCTTTAGTAATCAAAATGTTCATTAATGTTTTTATTCTGTATCCTTGATGATAAGCCAATACATTCATGTCATTCAGAAATTCAATCTTCATCTGATGCTTAATTCGGACAAGGAATTTCTGGCTCAGAAAAGTGCTCCACACCGTGACTTTTATAATGTCAGGAAAGTTGATACTCATGTCCATCACTCTGCGTGCATGAACCAGAAACATCTCTTAAGATTTATAAAGTCCAAGTTGAGAAAAGAGCCTGATGAGGTAATGACTAATGAATATGTCTTTTGATTTATTGTCTAGTGTTTCTTCCCGTTACTATTTTGATTGTAAAAATTGATGCGTGACATCTTAAAATTCATTCAGTAAACTGTTTTTAGGCGTTTTCTTTC
The DNA here is from genome assembly GCA_028017165.1 of Herpetospermum pedunculosum. NCBI lineage: Eukaryota > Viridiplantae > Streptophyta > Magnoliopsida > Cucurbitales > Cucurbitaceae > Herpetospermum > Herpetospermum pedunculosum. Next base: position 61,395,842 of record CM051525.1, read on the forward strand.
TGATAAAAAATAATGGTTGATATATATATATATATATATATATATATTTTTTAACAAGAAAATAATGGTTAATATATTCCTGTACTTAGGTTGTAATATTTCGGGATGGTACATATTTGACCTTGAAAGAAGTTTTTGAGAGCTTGGACTTATCGGGGTAAGTTTTCTCATACCCATTTTCTTTGATAATGAAGAACACTTTTTTTCATCATCCAAAAAGGGAAAACAAGAGATACCGCTTTTATCCACTTCGAACATTTATTAAATATGTCTGAGCCTGGAATATTAATTTCTTTTGACTTCTGGAGAACAGGTATGACTTGAATGTTGACCTCATGGATGTTCATGCTGACAAGAGCACATTTCATCGCTTTGATAAGTTTAACCTTAAATACAACCCCTGTGGTCAAAGTAGACTCAGGGAGATTTTCCTAAAGCAGGACAATCTAATTCAAGGTATATGTTGCTTACTTTATAAACTATTTAGATTTAACATGAGAATAGTGTGACATTTGATTTTGTGTGCACATTCTCCCGTGTTGCATATTTGGTTGGTCAATTTAGGGCTTTGGATCTGTGATTTACATACTAAAATTATTTAAGGAATAATGACCATTTATAATCTGCAAGCAGAAGCCATTCATTCGCAGTCGATGTAATGATCAATTTTTTCAACTGTTAGATCATAGATGGAAGCTCTCTCTCTCTCTCTCTCTCTCTCTCTCTCTCTCTCTCTCTCTCTCTCTCTTTTCATCTGTGATATATATATATATGAATATTGTTGACAGATATTTGGATGTCTTCAATCCTTATTTGTATCCGGGTGCGGGTCTATGAACATATTTTCTCAAATGAATAACTCTATATGCCATATCCTTTTTGTCTGGCAATCCTTTCATCAATGAATCATGATAGCATGCAAGTGTTTTGTTGCTGGTTTAAATGATAGAGATGTGGTTGTAGATATAGACTAGAGACTATAGTGTCATTTATATAGATTCTTCAAGCGACTTTACTAAACTATTGCCTTAGTTTGTTATATTTCTGATGGATGTCTCTTTGAAGGCCGTTTCCTTGGGGAGCTGACCAAACAAGTATTTTCTGATCTTGCTGCAAGTAAATATCAGGTGCATCATTCTTCCTTCTTTATAGTTAGATACGCTATTCTGAATTCATTTGCTTTATGCCGTGGCTTTAACTTCTAGCATATACCAGGTATATTCTCAATCTTTCTCAAATGTATTCTCTGTTTGTTAAGTGTGTGCATTGCATGATTTTTTTAGAGGGAAGGGAAAAAAGTGTGTGCTTTTAGTAATTTCTATGATGTCGACTCCCTATGAATGAACCTAAAAGGGAGCCACCAAAAGAAAATACTTACAACTAACATTAGTTACAAGAAAGGGCTCTATCATTTATAATAAAAGAAAAAAGAAAAATCACAAAAAAACTTAGAAGCAAAAGCCAAATAGGAGGAATCGAAACAGACAGATTCCAGTCATCCTCAAGTGTTCTCTACGTCTCGTTTAAAGTCAAATGTATCCAAAGATTTTGCCAAAGGAAGCACCCTCTACCTCAAAAAGGGAATTCAGAATTACTTCCATGGACGCTTCGTGACAATTGAAATGGATAGCTTAGGACAGCGACGGCCCAAAAACTTTTAGGTGTCGGTTGTTAGTACATGAGAATGAGAAGAGTTCCAAACCAAAAGGTTCTTCCAATTCAGATTTCCTTTACAGACTCTGTTGAACTCTCGCACCTACCACCTTTGCATGTGAAAGCTCACCATTTAGTACCATACCTAAAGGTTCTGTCACAGGGAGAGTAAGATGCAATGGGTAGGAAAGTCTCCAAATGGTTATTTTAAACTGGTCCACCCTTCAAGACTTTTCCTGGCTATAATGAACATGGAACAATCTTTACCATTAATAGGTTGACAGAAACTTGAGCAAACTTATATTCAACCAACTTTGCAGAAGAAAGAAATTGAGGGGATTCTCAATTCTTTGAAAGACAAATGATATTTTTAGGAGAAGAAGCCACCTGTCTAATCCATCCCTCAACCAAGGAACCCAACCTAAGTCGTAACTCTGAAGAAAGATTTTGTCTTCAGCCCTGCTCTAAATCCTTATCTTGTCTTCAGTCTTTGATCTTGTGCAGTCCAATGATTTATGTTTGACCACTGGACGAGACATTTCCTACCTCATTTCACCGTACTAAAACTTGTACCTACAGACGGTGGACATTTTAGTAAACTTGGGAGCATTTACAAAAAAAGAAAAAGGCAAATTATGTATTTTTTTGATGAAAAAAATATATTATGTGAATGAGAAATGGTGGAGTTATTTCAATACAGTTCCATATTCATATTTTGATGTGTGATGTTTCTATAGAACTTTTATTTTTCTTATAAAAAAATATAGAACTTTTATTTCGAGATATTGAATTATTTAGAAAATTGTAATTGTAATATAATTGGTGTTTTTAAGTTTAGGAATTCTTTCCTATTTTTTCCAATCTATGTAATAACAAATTTTAGTGATATATATGTCCAGGACCGTGTACAGTATCTTTTACCCTCTGTCCTTTGCATCTCTGTGTTAATATTTGAAAAACTACATGTCATGTCCATGCTATGTAAGCATGTCAGAGGGTCTGTATCACTGTTATCATAAAAAATGAAAAGAGAATAGGGTGGTACATTGATCAGCTAGAAAATTGCTGTTGTCCGTCCCTTGATAGATTGCAGCATCCTTCTGATGCACAAGAATATCCTTGACGGGCTGTAAGCATTTCTGGAAGAATTAAGTTGATGAGCTAATGAATTGGTGCAAAATTTTTACTAGCATGTTTATGGCTCTGTATAAAACTTTAGATGGCGTGGATGCATGAAAAATAAATTCATGATAGCTTAATGCAAATTTAATGTAGATGAAAATAATATATTGTCCTTCCGCGTTCCTACTTCCAAAACATGGATGGCTTTCTATTTTACCATGTTTGATGTTTCATTCTTTTAATGCAGATGGCTGAATATCGGATATCTATATATGGAAGGAAGCAAAGTGAATGGGATCAACTTGCCAGTTGGATAATTAATAATGATTTGTACAGTGAGAATGTCGTATGGTTGATCCAGGTAATGCAGCCTTCAAAAGCACAAAAGAAAAAAAGGGTCCTTTTGGCATATCATATATGACTGGCTTGTCATGTTCAAATTTTGTTCCGGTGTACTGCAATTGGTTTAAGTGAACAGAAGTTTGCATTATTTCTTGGAAAATTAATTGTCATCTACTTTATGTCACTCTTTTTACCTTATGCTTTTCGTGAAAATTAGAGTTTCTGTGGTTCTTAATTGTTATGCTTCACTGAGGAACAGAAAATTATCGTCATTAGCATCCTAGGGATCTCTCTAATCCTGCAATTTGTTTTATTTAGTTTGTTAGTATGTTTACAAATGGTGTACTATATTATCTAGCACTTCTCTTTACTTGTACATATCATCAACAAACACACTGAGCAGTAACTTTCTTTTCAGAAATTTGTTATACTTTTGTATCTGATGATCTTAATTTAGATGCTGTTTATTTCTGTCTTATTTTATTATGGTTTGTGTTTCAGCTGCCACGACTTTACAATGTGTATAAGGAAATGGGGATTGTGACTTCGTTTCAAAACATTCTTGACAACATCTTTCTTCCATTATTTGAGGTTACGGTTGATCCAGATTCACATCCCCAGTTGCATGTTTTCTTGAAACAGGTTTGTTTTCTCCCAACAGTCTTCAATTTATCTTACAAGAGCTTAACAGTCTATTTGAATGAAGATAGCGTCTAAATATGTTTGATTGATTTTGGTATGGCTGTATCTGAAACTAACTTATGTTACGTTTTTCTAATTTATTCATATTTTGAAGGAAGCAACTTATGCTACACCATAAACTTGTTGACTCAATGTGGGTGCAACATCTTCAATTTTATTCTCTTTTATGAAACTTTTCAGGTTGTTGGTTTGGATTTGGTTGATGATGAAAGTAAGCCTGAAAGACGCCCTACCAAGCACATGCCGACTCCTGCTCAGTGGACAAACGTTTTTAATCCTGCATTCTCATACTATGTGTATTACTGCTACGCCAATCTCTACACATTGAACAAGGTTTATAACACTAAATGATTTTAAGCTCTTTACTTTGTCTCGTATCTTTTATCAAATCCTAAAGGACATGGCAGTCTGTTACTTGAATGCGGTATGTATAAATAGCCTGTTCTAATTTTTTTTACTTCATTTTACAACATTTTAGATAAGTCTGTGGACTTAAAGGGATCAAGTTTTTCTTATCGTTATTATTAATGTTACTCTACTCGGGAATGAATTTTCTAGGTAAGCTTAATTTAAGAAGTAGCAATATTTTGCTCTGGACAATATAAGTTATTTTTATGTGTGGTGTTTTAGATGATTTGTTTTATTTGTATTCCTTGTTCCCTTTTGGGTTTTTCTCAACGTTTCCTGTGTCGATATCATGGTTGGTGCAGTGCTTTGGCCTGTGCTTCCTCGATGTTTAATATTTGAAGTGTTATAACTTTTCGATTTTGGTTTTCAGCTTCGTGAATCGAAGGGCATGACCACTATAAATCTTCGTCCACATTCTGGGGAGGTACTTTGGGAAATTTATTCAAATTTGAGCATATATTTACATTTTTTACGCTCAACTCATGCATAGAACTCTTCAGGCCGGTGATATTGACCACCTTGCTGCAACTTTCCTAACTGCTCATAGCATTGCACATGGAATCAATTTGAGAAAGTCTCCAGTGCTTCAGTATTTATATTACCTAGCCCAGGTAATGAACCAGACAACACTTTCTTCCCATTAAACTCCACAGAATTCGTGTTACATTCTTTTATTTTGAACACAACACGTGCTTACAGGTCGGTCTGGCTATGTCTCCGCTGAGCAATAACTCCCTGTTTTTGGACTATCATCGGAATCCGTTTCCCATGTTCTTTTCTCGTGGTCTAAATGTCTCTCTTTCTACTGATGATCCTCTTCAAATCCACTTAACAAAAGAACCTCTGGTGGAAGAATACAGCATAGCTGCTTCAGTGAGTTTATCTTTCCTTGACCTTGCCCTTCAAATTTCTTCTGAGTTTGGTATATTCGGACGCATTTCAATACTCTTATGCATCTCAATATGAGAAACAAATGTTATGAAGGTTTCTTCTTCTCTTCTAAATTAAAATTAAAATTTATTTTACAGGTCTGGAAGCTAAGTTCTTGTGACCTATGTGAAATAGCTCGCAATTCTGTCTACCAATCGGGTTTCTCTCATGCTCTGAAGGTACATACAGAACCATGGAGCTATTTTAATTATTAATTATTTCCACCCATATATATGATGTGAAAATATTCCTCTTATTTAATTTCTGTATCTGCATATGATACATCAGACTATGATCTAATTGCCAACATGTGCTAGCTCAACCGGCATGTTGTGTCATTGTGTGAACTAGTGACCGAGAGATCAGAGGTTCAATCCTCATTGTCAAAAAAAAAAACCATTATGTAGTCTAAATATGTCCAATGGAAAACATATATTGTTTTCTACTTGGGACATAATTTAAAGAGAAGCAGTTGATAATATAATTAAGGGCCTTTAAAATAATAATGGGTTTAGAGGAAATAGGTTCAATTCATGGTGGCCACCTACTTAGGATTTAATATTCTACGAGCTTCCTTGACGAATGAGATAATTGATTTTTGTTCTTATGAACGTGCATCTTCCCCCATGAAAATACTTGCAACATTTATCAGCGACTAATTTTTTTTCCCTTCTCGAACTCACCTTCTGTTGCAGGCGCATTGGATTGGAAAAGAATATTACAAGAGAGGACCGGCAGGAAACGATATTCACAGAACAAATGTGCCACACATCAGGGTGGAATTTCGTGACACGGTATACTTTTTTTTCTCTTCGTGTAATTTTTTTTCCTCATTTGAAAGATTTCCGGCATCACCTCACAATTTTACTTCTTTGCCCCTTTTCTTCCCCTCTCTAAAAAAAGATATGGAGAGAGGAAATGCAGCTGGTTTATCTGGGAAAGGCTGACGTTCCCGATGATATTGAAACTTGAAGAACTATGAAGAAATGCTCTAAACCACATTTGAGTAGTTATATTACTATAGGTGGTGGTTCGAAGATTCGATTATTTGGGTTAGTCATTTGATCGCCTCAACGAAGGAGCTGGATTTTGATTCATCTTGGTTGCGCACGGACGAAGAAATTTGCACGCACGAACGTTGTCCACTCGTGGAAGTGGGGAAGAGTACATACAGATTGCAAATCGTAGCTGAGGGTTTTGTCTAGCAGAAGCTTTGATGTGGGCATAATTTAACGTTGGTCATATGACATACATTTTGGGAAGAGATGGATACTTGATAGATCCCAAAGACAATCTACTAAGATATATGAATATATATATATACGTAGCCTAAATAATCATAATGTTGGGAAATAATAAGAGGACATCACAATAAAGTTAGTTTTTTTTCCCACGGTTGGAAAGGGAAAATGATCCCTCTAAATCCAATTTTGACTATCTTTGGATTTATAATCTATAATTTAAGCCTTTGAGCATAATTTTGTGGTAATCTACCGTAGCATTATTGGATGAACTTGTTTGTTTCATAACGACTTCCTCAAGCCAACTCTGGCTTCACTTTTCATTTGCTGACTTCAAAATGAATCACAATATATTTTTTTTAACCATGTCGGTTGTCTCGAACCAACTCGAACATAGCTTAATTGGGAGATTCAAATTCTCTATCTCTACCTGTTGGATTTTAGAAGAAAAAAAAAGTTGTCGATAAAAAGAGTTGGTTGGATAGTGAAAGTTTAGTAGCATAAGAAAAGTTTAGTCTTGAAAGTGATAAAAAAGAGTTGGTTGGATGGTGAAAGTTTAGTAGGGATTTTTGTACAGATGACCTCCTTCTGGCTCTTAATGTCAAATGATTAAATTTTTTAAAATGCATGTTTTTTATATTCTCTGGTGATCAACATTTGTACATTTTGCTAAGCACGATCGCGAGGGAGAGATCACGAGAGAGGCGACTATAGTGCTTTCGTGCTTAGCGTAGTGCTGATAAAGTCAGTAAAGGGACAAAAAAACATACGTTTTCGAGGAAAAGTCAAAATAAATTATGATCCTCGAAGGAAGAGGGATCATTTGTGCAAATATCTCAAGTTTAGTAGCATTAAATGTAGAGGCCTAAAAGTTAGCTCAAGTCTGGCTTAAATCTAACTTAGGTTAGTCCTAGTCGAAACTAGGTTGTTCAAAAGTTAAATATCATAAATTGATCTTGAAGTTATATCAGAGATTTTAATTTAGAACTTTAATTCGCTCTAATCTATGACTTACATTAGTTGAGTTATATGGTACGTATCTATATTATAGTTTAAACCTGTTAGGTCGTCTCACTACGAAAACGGTAAATGAATTAGAAAGATCGATTCTCTATGCATTATAAATCTTCATAAAGTTATAATTTTCAGGTTAACGACTCTACCTCATTATGAAAACTAAAAGTAAGCCGAATGATTTAGAAAGATCGATTGTTGAAGTGTAACTAGCCATAATTGAACTCATTAATCGCGAGTGAATGTACAAGAGACTTGTCGAAAAGAAAACTTAAGAAAGTTAGGAAGATCGATGACCATCCCAAACAATAGAATCTCATAATTGAACTCATTAATTGCGAGTGAATGCCCAAGAGATTTGTCGGAAAAAAAACTTAAGACAATTAGAAAGATCGATCATCATCCCAAACGATAGAAACACTACGCCACAATTAAAGAAATCTTGAAATTCCATGCTGCATTGTTGGCATACGTGTATTTTTTTTTTTTTTTTTTGACAATAAAGGTGAAGATTGAACCTCTGACCTCTCGATCATAGTTCATATATATTGTCGAGGTTCAAAGAATCTAGAAATTGATGGTCATGTAGGCAAACTCCTCGACCCACCATGCGAACCTGATGGTCAAAGATTTCACTTCTGGTGTGTTATTGTGTGTTCAACGTCATAAATATTCAATTTTTGAAAAAACATCAAGAATTATTCAAAATTGACTTTAAAATGGTTAACCAAAAATATGAAGTAAAAAAGGAGAGAAAAATAATAAAAACACATATCTATATTTAATAGAATAACTTCCGAATATAATTTGTAGATGCTTAGATTTAGTTTGGTTTGTGTTCCAAATATATGATTTGAATTTTTTTTTTTATGTTTTTTTATAAGCCTGAGTGTTCAGTGTTCGGGCCAGCTTGCATTCACCTTGAAATATAGAAATGGTAAACAATGGGAACGGAAGAAAAAAACCACGTGGCATCATGGGTAGGCAACTACATTGTAGTCGCCTCCCACAATAATCTCTCCTACATTTGGAGACCGAGTAAACTCTTTATTATTTTCAATCTCTTACTACCAAGGACGAAAGTATCTTTATGGATATCAATATCGGTAACTCAGATTTACGGATATATCGACGAATATTCCGATAAGAATCACAAATATCACATAAATTTATAGAAATATTGTGATTTGTTTTATGAAACTTTAGAAGAAGCTTAATTAAGTAATACACTATTACTTTAAGCATATATTTCAGAAATTAGAAGTCAAATATGAATAGTAATAGAATAATAGATAATATTGAAGATCGAAAAATGAATGACTTGAATACTTTATTGATTAAAAATTGAGGTCATAAAGTACAAAGTTCAATTATAAGATGACGACATTAAACCAACATTAATATAATTGATTTGATATCGACAATACTCCTCCCAACTCATGAATATAAATATATAATAGAAATAAAAAATGTAAAAATAAACATAAGCATAAATAATAGAGATGAGAATCATAAAAATAAAAAATAAATGGAGGTGAGTAAATTTATATTATTAAACATAAACATAAATACATAATAGAACTGAAAAATGTAAAAAAAACATAAGCATAAATAATAGAGCTGAATTATAAAAGTAAACCTAAATGGTGGTGAGAATTATATTTATAACATTAATATATAAATATAAATATATAATAGAAGTGAAAAATATAAAAATAAACATAAACATAAATAATAGGTGTGGAAATTATAAAAATAAACATAAAGTAAGATTAAAAACACAAACATAAAAAAAAAAACAAGAGTTAGAAAAAGAGAATTTTACCTTGAAGAGAGAGCTTACCAAAGAAGGGAGTTGAGCGCTTTGTTTGAGATTGAGAGTTGTGTGAGGTAGTAGAGCCATTTTATAGGCAAAAATTATGTGTTGGAAATAATTTTTTTTTGCAAATATTAGGAGGTGGAAATAAAAAATTTGGTTTAGATAATAAAAAAAGTCAAACTCACACCAACTTTTAAATTGGAAGTGAACTATGAAAAACTGAAAATTTAGTAAAAAACAATGACAAAAAACTAAAAATGAGTAAAAAAAACAATGGAAAAAATTTGAAATTTCATGTTTGAATTTGTCACATGCATAAGAAATTTATGAAATATCCACGATTTCTACCAATTTTGGTCGAAATATCCACGAATATTGACGAAAAATCTGTATTTTTGTTTCCACATACTCGATATATCCGCAAAACGATATTTCAACAATAAACTGGTAAAAACGATCCTCACCCCTAAAATTTTTATCGATAATATTTCGGTGGATATCGTCAATTTCATCCTGACTTACTACAAGATTTATTTATTGGCTGATTTTCAAATACTGCTGAATTAGAGCGTTTTATAAGGAGAATTTATCACTTGTTTACCGTTTGATAAAATTTATCAAATCAACTTCTTTGTATTCGTTCCCATTTTTGTATTTCAAAACATCAATACCTCATAAGCCACTGCCCACACGAGGCTTAAATGCTCCAACTCCAAGCTAGGATTAAAATATTAATATAGTTAACAAATTTTTAATTTTGCAAATATCGATGAAATATTAATATCAACATATACTACTTTCAAGTAGGTAGTTGAATTCTTAACCAAGTTAAAAAAAAAACTTTTAAAAACTATTTTTTAGTTTTAAAAATCTGACTTCAATTTTAAAAACACATATAGATAACAAAACAAAGAAACCTATAAGCAATGATTTAAATGTCGTTGTCGACGGAAGTACCACGATCTCAATTTTATAGAAATGTCGATGAAAATATCCATAAAATATCAATGTCAGATGGATATTTCTAAAAGATTTTTAAAAAATATATTTAAATTAATAAATTAACATTTTACAGTTAAACTAAGTTAAAATATACTTATTAGATTACATTTTTTTAATATATCATCGACTTTGTACCAATTCACCCCTCATGTCGATGTCGAACTTATGAATATGTAAAAATGTCGACAAAAATTTAATACCTTACCTATTAAAATTTGAAAATAACTCCCAACCGCTCCCACCCCACCTTCAGAAAATCTAGCTTATCAGACATGACCCGATAAGCTAAAGCTAAAGCTGAGTAGTGTTTTTCTTACAAGTTTTAGTCAATTATTAGATGGAAGATCAAATGATTACCAAATTTGTCACATGTTTAACCAACTCTCCTACGACTAACCGACCCAACATGAGCATAATTCAATCGACGTATTGGGAAGATCCATTTATGATATAGTGAAAGAACTAATGACCAAGAGGTAAGAGATTCGAATCCCTAAAAAAAAAAACGGTACACACACAAGCCACGAATGTCTAGAGAGGGAATTAAAAGAAAAGAAAAAAATAGCAGTATAGGTAATTTTTCCTTTCTTAATTGAATTCGTATGGGCAATTTATCATACATGATACATGTAGCTAAGTAGGAGTTGAAATGAAAACTGAGACTTATAACATGTAAAAGGGGGGAATTAAATGGCCAATTCTCTAAACAACTTGGATTAATGTCTATAGAAATGCTTGGCGAAGTAAAAGAGCAACCAAGAAAAAACAATATTATTAACTAAAACAATCCTATTATAGGTATCAAAATCCGCAACCCTGCCGTGAAAGCCAAGCAATGAAAAATACTCGAGGAGAAAAATTATCGAGTTCGAAATCAACTGACCAGATTGAAGTAGTCTAATGGAACTTGGCTGATCAAAAGCTTTCTATTTCTTGTACTGCTTTATCTCTTTGAGTACTCCATCTGTAAGTGAATCAACGTCGTTGTTTTTCCCAAAAAATTTCACAAATTCCATCTTCTCAGGACCCATTAAGTACCTGCACCAAATTTCCCCACCAGATTGTTACGAAACTTAACTTAACGTGCGATGAGATGAGATGAGACTCAATTTGAAGCGAATTGGAACTCGTACTTACATTACTATGGAGTGATCGACAAGATAATCCGAGTCTTCCTCTTCTGTCTTCATATAATATACTCGATATGCTCGAGCTACACTCCGTATCTCATCCGAAGTCCCAGTTAGCCCAACCAAATCCGGATGGAATTCTGCAACATTAGGGTGAAAATGATATTAATTTGGTATGTCTAACAAGTATGACAAACAGATGGAACACTGACTCCTATATACCTTTGACATATTCCCGCACTTGTTCTACCGTATCTCTCTCAGGATCAACAGAGATGAAGACAGGCACAATTTTAATTCCTGCCTTTTCTGTTTCCATCAGAAAAAAAGATGAAATAATAAACAAACATAACTAGCTGAGAATAAATGTCATAACAAATAATAAAAAGGTCAGCAAAAAATTGCCACAACAAATGTAAAAATGTTGGAAAAAAGGTAATGATAAACAATCAGGTATTGTGGGAAACATGAAGGATTCAGCAAATAGCTTTGATTAGAAGAAACTTTCCCTCATCAAAGAAAAATATCAACTGATCAGCAGGAGTCCTGACTATTAAAATCCACATCTTTGTCACAAATTACCAGGCCATAACACAATAAAACGAACCGTCGTTTAGAAGATGTCGCAATAAACTACATTAGAACTTTTCATGTCTCATTATATTTTGTTTATATCAATATAAAAAACTAAGGATATTTTTGAAAGACTTAGTTCCGAAAAAGTTTCCTGTTTTCAGAACTGTTATTAAATACAGAAAGCAAATAATGTGAATAGAATTTGTTTGGATTCCAAAAAACAAGACATATGGTAGAATAAATCTTTCAGGATAATTTACTCGAACTTATTTTCAGTGAGTTTTTACTTTGAAAGACAGAAGACTATTTTGAAATTAGTCTTGCAAACAAGCACCAACAAGTATGTGAAAGAGCGAATGACTAACTGATTTTATCAACTGCAGCAGCTAGCTTTAGTAGCTCGTCTGGGCAGATATCCGGACAGTGAGTGAAGCCAAAATATACCAATGTCCATTTCCCAAAAAAGTCTTTTTCTGTGACCTGCTTCCCGTCGTGATTGATAAGTTTAAATGGGCCCCCAATAGCTGCTTTTCCTACAGACGGTCCTTGTTTGACTTCAATGGAAGCCTTGTTTATATCTGTTCATTAAAAGAAGAAGAATCAAATCGTGCACGCAAATTTAGAGGAAAAATATTGAAATAAACTCGGATGTCAGCATGCTAAAAAAAACATTATGCCCCAACTGCTAAAAATGTGCCGTGCCACTCGCTAATGTCTTCCGATATGTACTGAAAAAAATGGTAAAACCACTATCAAGAATGCACTCAAAGCTGTCTAGACAGTAGACGATAAATCTCATTAAGAAGCTGGAAATGGACCTTGATGAAACTAAATAAATACACAAATCGATGCAGCAAGATCAAAAAAGAAACTCGCCAGGTCATGTGTCTCATTTGATACGCCTAATTATTTAGAACAGCAGTTAAATATAGTATGATCAAAACATGTAAGCAACAAGAGTTGAGTGTCATTTGAACGAGCACCTTAACTTGTAACAATAGATCATCACAACAACCTCCATTAAAAAAATACATTATCTTTACTTACCTATAGGATGGCCTGATAAATGGATTGAACACGATTGTTACCTTTACCAAGTAAAGCAACACCCATCCACATCCCAGATATATATATATAATTTTTTTTAGATGAAAAATTTGCAATCCCGTTTATCGAACCCGTGCCCTCAAGGTTACCAGACATCCCAGATATAACTAACGGAAAACAAGCACACACTAATGATGGAGCAGAGGGACAAATGAGGTATCTGTACAGTAAATAGCCTCCAACGGCTATAGCACAAAATCACGAGATGCACTGAGGTAGAAAATACTAAATAGAGTCGTGTGTGTATTAGAAGGAAAAGTTCATTCAAATATTCATATTATATATACCTATAAGCCATGATATGATTTGACAACAAAGCAATAGCAATATACAACATACAAAGGGACAAACCCCCAAAATTCTGCTTGTTCAAGAGAGCACTTCGCATAGACAATACTTTGGAAGATTTTCTTCTATTAGAAAATGTGGGACAGAATAATTATTCCACTCAGACACTCACCATAGTAGTCTACCTTCGATATGACGTTTCTTTTCCCAGTCATAATAGAAAACCAGTCCCGCTCCAGTGGCAACCAGCAAAAGAAAACTCAACCATGATACGGGCTGCAATGAGTAAGATCAACTCTCATTAAGAAGGCTATAGATGAATGTAGAAGAAAGCCCATTAGAACAGCTAAAGGCAACCATACCCCACCACGAACAGGCTTTCCACCATCCTGGCTCTGTTTAGATTTCCCCGATTTGTCGCCTTCGCCGGAATTGGACTCTGCCGATTTCTCGGAGGCTGGGCTTTGAGAATCAGCAGTAGTAGAAGAAGTTGTACCATAAAGCCGCCTCATATACGTAGCTAAATAATTGATTCCAACCCCCTAAGAAAGAAGAGGGAGCTCAAATAGAAAGAAAAAACACTCATAAAGATAAATGCTAAACACAATTCTCATAGGACAAGTGATTGTATCATCGCGCCAGGAATTCTATAAACAATTTCTCCATAGTTTCTTCCCTATCATTAAACAAAACATTCTCGGCTACCACATAAGGTAGCGTATAACCTACGATCTTCCACTAACTTTCTGATTGTAGCGATTAACCATTAGTATCGTATAAATTACACTAAAACTGTATCTTTAACTCCTAAAGAACAAACCGAATGTTAAAGCATATAGTGAATTAGAATCGATAAGCAAAACCAACCGATTGAAGAAGGGGGAAAGCCCGATCATGAAGATTCGCGCCTGCTAGAACGGAAGACGAAGACGAAGGAGACTGAGAATGTGACATCAGCCGGTGTAGAGAGATACAGCGATTGGCGTAGTGGAAATGCTTGGCACTCCTAGAAATAATGGTCGCCATTGTCAACTGTAAATTCTTGGAAAACCCTGAAATTTAGAAATGGCGTTCGGAAACCCTCGTTGCCGTAATTTGGAGGGAACACGGCGGTATATTTATAGGGAGTAGTTTTGGACCCGTCTTTGCAATTGGAGCGAGATTTCACCATAACTGTGGGCCAGAATGATTGGATCGTTATGAATGGGCCTTTGTTATGGGCCTAAAAGCTAAAGCATTAGGGCATGTTTTGAGAGTGCACGATTAAAATCAATTTTCTCATTGCAAAAATCATTTTCCTTTCAAATATATATGTTTTTGGTAAAACATAAAATTAATTTTAGGTAAATTTAAAATCATTTAAAATTGATTATTAAAATATTAGTGGATAGGTGATTTTGATTGGGGTGATGTAGTCATTTGCTCTCCCTCAGTTCCTTTTCGATCAGAAATTTTTTTACTGAAGATATGTCTTCCATCTTTCCTTCTCTGTCTGTTTATGAAGTTCGTCGCATTTTCGTATTATTTTTCCGTGCCTTTTCTTTCATCCGCCTTCGATTTACTAAAAAATCTTCAACAATGTGTTGCTAATGGGGTTTTGATTTGAGCTTAATTCTAATTTGGTCCATATAATTTTAAAATTTGCAGGTAAGTCCTTTTGCTAATGGAGTTTTGATTTGAGCTTAATTCTAATTTGATCCATATAATTTTAAAATTTTCAGTTAAGTCCTTTTCATTTGGTTTAGTTTCGATTTGATACTTATGATTTTAGAAGTTTCAATTTCTTCCTTATGATTTTGTCAAACCTCACAAATTACTATTGTTATTATAAGCTACTACGATTGGTTCCATCAATCACTTGGTGCAACGGATGAACGCATAAATTTTTAATTAATACGAGGATTGAACCCATCATCTCTTAGTCACGAGCACAACCTTATGTCAATTGAGCTATGCTCAGTTTGACAATTGATTAAGATGTTAACGGTTCAATCTATCACTCTACATTAATTAAATATCTTTGAAAAAATAATCAAATTAAAATTAAGCTCAAACATGACTAAATTAAAACTTTTAAAATCATGAAATTAAAACTAAACTTTCCCTTCAATAAATACCCAACTTTCCACATATTTAAAAAAAAAAAACATGTCCATAAAATAATTTACATTTGAACCACATTCCAAATTCCTTATTCTTCCCATCAAACTCTCCAAAAAGTAGGAGGAAAAAAGAAAAAAATGTTGAATAAAGCTTGCATATTAGCCCAAGATTTGGTAGATTCTTTGGCAATGAGGGCTACAAATGTGCGAAAAGTAATTGATTCCAAGTGTCGGGGACGCCGGGGAGGCACCAGTGGATGCAGTCGGCGTGGTGGAGAGGGTCGGCTTTTTGCTCCGCCGTCAGCAAGTGGCCGCCGGTTTCGGTGAAGATGGAGGAATGGGCGTCGATTCTGTAGTCGGAAAGCTGCGTTATGTTGATGAACGTCACCGGAACTTTCATTCTCTGCACTATTTTCGCCACCACGCTCATTATTCCCTTGTCGGAGCCGCTCCCCCAGAATTTTCTGTTTCTTATTGGCTTTGTTTCGTTGAAGCATTTGCTTCCGTTTACTCTCCCCCAATCCATGCTCCTTTCAACAACAAAAAAAACACACACCCAAACTTTTTATAATTTAGTACACCAACAAATATTCTACCGATTATAAGTTAGGTTTCTATCTGTATATAAAAAAGGTGATTGTCTCACATCCGAAAGATTCAGGTAAGTCATATGCTCCAAGACTATAAAATGAGTTGAGTTTTAATCATCATATTTAGAAACATTTTAAGTTTGGTCTGTTAACTCTAGTTAAATTCACTATTGTAGTTGATTGTAACAATTAGTGAAAGTTTTTTCTGGACCGTTATTTTTCTACAGTGAGGTTTTTTTTTCCTAACACTACGTTCTCAAAAGTTGTAATAATTATATCTTTGAAAGGTTTCAAATTAGAATATTGGGTGAAAAGTCGGCGGCGTGACGGAAGCGTCATTCTCATCCCAATCACTGCCATATCGTTCTAAGTCACTGTCACGTCGACTTTCTGTCTAACGTTCTAACATATTGATATTTTTATTTCAAAGATAGTTTTGAATCGTTTATGAAAAGTTAAGTATATTATCACAATTTTTAAGTCAAAATTATATATATATATATATATATATATATATATATATATATATATATATATATATATATATATATATATATATATATATATATATATAATTTAGATAAAGAAAAAGATGGAGAAAGGAGGAGAGAAAAACCTGGTGTGAGTTGGAGACATAGTTGTAAAGAAGACACGTGTCATATTCGGATTAACATTTGAGTCAACCCAATTAGCCCAAGTCTTCAATCCCATTGTATAAGCAATTGGTGTATCAAATTCTTCATACCCTTCTTCTCCATTTTCAAATAATCCCCATCTGAATTTTTACACGCACGTTAACATAACACAACTAGTTAAGGCATATGTCATCGACCACAAAATTAGAAGTTGGATCTTTCATCTTCACAAGTCTAAACTAAATAATAAATTGATTTATTAAAAATATATTTTGATTAGCATGTGTGTGTGAATGTATATATATAAGAGAGAGAGCTTACAAGGATTTAATTTTAACGCCACTCATCCACCAAACATAGGTATTGAAGACAAGAATATCGACATTGGTCCAATGTTTGGAATGGTTGGCAACTGAGTCCACTCTCAGTATTCTTTGCTTTGGATCTCCAATTATGGGATTGTCCGAATTTGAGTGCACCAAAAATGGGGCCCAGTAGAATTCAATTGTAGCATCGTAGTCCTGTAATATATTTTTTTAATATTTAAATAATAATAATAATAAATAACACATTCCGGATTGATTTTTTTTTTTTTTTTTTATGAGGTAACACATGTCAATTACGACTAAATTCTAATATAGCCCGACAAAGATGAAGTCATATTCACGCGAGTAGGGCTTCTAAAGATGAGGTATTTGGGTGAAGCTGCACGATATCCTTATAGCTTTGCCTGCCGCAGAGTCTCTAGAGATCAATCAATCCCCCGATACTCGCATCGACTCTACTAATTGGTTTTTTTTTTTTTTTAAGATAGCCGGAGGCGATTTGTTTGCCCAGGGGTAGAGGTCGAGACACGAAATCGAAAATGTAAATACTCGTCCTCTATTTGTATAAAAAATTTGCGGAGTTTCGTTTGTGTCTTCAAACTCTCCGTCTCGTCTTGTCGAGAAACAATCCGTAGAAGAGTGAAAAGGTCACACCAATACTAAGGATCATTTTGATACATTCTTGAATTAGTACTATTCTAGGTTTGAATGATATTTTGAGACCCCACCTATTTTAAGAAGTAAATTTCAAGTATTTTGCTCACTAAACTTTTTTCTCTAAATAAACTAATTAAAGTTTTCTTTCTTCGCATCTCAAAAATGAATTCTTATTTCAATAAGGAAGAAAGTGTCCTTCAAAAGAAAAAAAAAAAAGTTTAAATCTGATTCAGTTCTAAACTTTTAAAATGTCTATCTTAGTTCTCGAACTTTGAAATTTGTTATATTTTAATTTCTTACCTTTTTAAATGTTTTTTAGACCTTATTAAAAGGTTTCGTTGAAATTGTTCGTTTGGAAATTTTCCGAAAAGCTAATCATAGGTTCTTCTCTCCATCGGAACAATAGGGTCGTTATGTTTATTACTAAACTTGTTGAAGATATGAAATATAATCAAAGTATATCTTTTTTATCAGAAGTAGAATCGAAAGAATTAGACAAAAAATTAGGATACTGGAAATTTTCCATCGAAGAGAAACAAATGAAAGGCGAACTTTAAAAAATAACCATTTAAAAACAAATGAATAACATAATTAAAAAAAAACAGAAGAAAAACAGTACCTTGGCAGTGAAAACAGAGAGAAATCTGCCTCTCTTGAGAGATTTTTTGTCCTCTGGAATCATCCATTCAACCATACAAACAAACGACTGCCATTGGCCACGCTGCAATGAATCCCCAACGAACATCAGCCTCTTTCCCCTCAGCTTCTTCAGTGCAATCTCTGCATTAAATCTACCAAAATAATCCAAACCCAAACTCCATCAATTATACCAATGAAAACCAAACTTTGATATCTAACTTCTCTGTTCAATTCACCAAAACAACTCTAACCTAGGCAATGTGCAATCGTCCGGCTGCCACTCCCAGTGCCGGTAATCGGAATCCACCCGCCCGTTCTTCACGCACGACACTTGCCGGTCTAGATACGGGCACGACCGGTCCGTGTACAACGGCTTGATCGACCGGTTAAAAACCCACTTCCCGTTCACTACGCTGCACTCCTCCGGGTCGAACTCGAACCGGTCGTCCGTCATCGGGTCTCTCCACCGCTCCTCCGCTATCGGATTCTCCCCTGCAATTCAAAATGAAAAAAATTAGAATAATAAAACAGAAACGACAAATATATAAAAGTCAAAAGAATCAAGGACGGAGACACTTTTATTTTTTTTGCAAAGGTAATAAAAATTAACGCGGGGTGGAGGATTGAGCCCCTTACCGCTTAGTGAATGACACACAACTTTATGTCAATTGAGATATACTCGCTAACGAAAGGACGAAATGAGACCGTTGCCTCTTAAAATTAAATATATAAAAAGTTAAAAAAATTAAAGTAGTTATATATAAAGTTAGACTATAAATGCTGACTATATAACCTACTTATTTGGGAGGAAGTATTTGATTTTCGAGGGCATGACTTGAGTTTAAAAATGGAGGTGGAAGAGAAGAAAGTGATGCGCTCGGTGTAGAAGAGAGCGAGGAAGGCGAAGGCGCAGAGGACGACGGTGAGGAGCGGGAGGTGGGGCTTGAGGCGGGCGGCGGGGGGCTTCGCCATCAGGGCGGAGGGAGACGGGGCCAACAAGCTCATAGAGGAAGAAGAAGAAACAAAGAGAAGAGGGTGTGTAGGTAGCAAAACTAGGTTGATGAGAATGAAGAGAAGTAGGAGGTTGATTTTAGGAGAGTTTGAGGTAATATTTTATGGGTGTTTTTTTTTTGTTTGAGTAGGAGTGAAGCTAAAGGAAAGTGTGGTTGGCTTTGAGTTTTATTAGCTCTTCTTTATGGAGGTTAAGGAGGGTGGGTGGGTTGAGAGGCTAATGTCTTAAGCTTCTTTTTAGTGGAAAATTATTAATTTTTTGAGATCAAATTATGCAAGTGGTTAATTAATTTCCTCCCTCCAATTTGGTGAAAGAAGGAAATTTTATGTTTCTTTTTAGCTTTGATGTCAATTTGTGAATCTATGTATTGTTTTCATATATTATTATATTTCCATAGTGGAGTGGATTGAAAAAGACAAGCATATACATTCTCCAAAACAAAAATAAAAACAAACATATGCCATACTTTTTTTTGATTGGGTCAGCAAACTTTACTAATTTTGGATTTTGTTTTGGAAATGGTTATTTTATTTCTGGTTAAAAATAGTAGTCAATTGATTGGTTTTTTTTTTTTTTTTTTTTTGAAACAAACATTATGTGGAGAGCTATTTCTATATATTTGTGAATGATGTTTACATAAACAGATTTTGGCATATTGATAAAAAGATATTCTAGAAGAAAAAATATGTTTCAAATAAAAAGGGGTCAATTTCAAAAACACAAATTGATGGGTTTTGTTTTGGTACTTTTCATCATCTAGTGCCACCAACAACTCACAGTCATGTGTAGTGATTTCAATTTCCTTAGTGCTTGTGTAATCATAAACTCTCCCTTATTCTATGGTTATTAATGATAGTTAATGTCTTAAAATTGTCATTCTCCTTGTTGATGGGTAAATCTCGTCCGGCCTAGACTGAGATCGAATTGGAAAATTAGATGGTCTGTTTCGAGTCGTCAAAGTTGTGCAAGGTAAGATCACGCACTGGTATGATGCTATATGTTCAACACACTTTGATGCTTAAGTTAGTGCTTGTTAGAAGTAATGATGAGGTGAGTTGGAGTGGTATTGCACACCTTTAGTGAGGGAGTGGTTCCTCGTATTTATAGATATTTACTCCGACATTAGTGTTAGACTCGTAGAATTAGTCGATCCTAATCCCAGACAGAAAGATTATGTGCTTCGACTCAGCCATGACCGACTCTATGGACTATTCCCCTTTTTAGGTAGTTAGTCGGACGTCATCGATTCGACCCCCTAAGATATCAAGACGCTTTTACTCTTTTGGACCTGCGGGATTGAGCTTACCCAAGTGGTTGTTGATGAGTTTGGAACATAGGACCAAGTTAATATGGTATTAAAGTTAAAGATTATATCATGTCGATTTTATAGTATAATTGTTTACCTGTGATCTTGTAAACCAAACATTAATATTCATACCCACAAATCTTTTCGATTTAATAATTGTTTCAAGTCTTATTTCGTAGGTCCTTAACTTCTAAATATTTAATTTTAGTTGCTAATTCAAACATAGTATAGTTTATAAGACACTTATTAACTTTTTTGAAATTTACTAACTTATTTTTTTAATTCAACAACAATAGAGATAGAAATCAATTTATTGACTTTTAAGATAGTAATTTTAGTGTTTTAAATCTACTCGAGCTATGTTTAGATGAACTCTTTTAATCTTTTAGTTTTTGACGATATATAGAGGGAGAGATTCAAATTTCTAAACTGTTGGTCGAAAGTACATACTTGAACCTTTGACCTCAAAGAATGTAGCACATTGGAGAGGTAGAGTCGGGTTGGTATTTAGTGTTGTAATTAATTGAAGGAAAGAAGTAAGGCAAAGGCAGTGAATTGGTAATGCAGCATTGTATAAACAAACATTAAGCAATACGCAAACCAAATCCACTTTCCAAACAAAAGCAATGATTGCTGAAAAGCCAAAAAAAATTGATTGAGGCCCCACGTCGAACACCTTGTGCTCATTCGAAATGGACCAATTAACCCACGCACCTCTCCTATATTTTTCTTCCTCAACCAATCATATTCTCAATCTTCAAACTCAAGTTTACATTTTTATTTTATTATTATTATTATTTTTTTAAAATTATTTTTTAATTCAGAATCTGAAAAGGCCACCTCCTGGCTCCCGATCAGACAAATCCTTGAGTTTTGGGCGTTATTGATTTGGAAAGTCAATTTGCACCTAATTGAAAGACCGCCGTCCATGGCATTTTATACCAATATGCTACTCCTCATTCACTTTAAAGTAGGGATATGGAAATCGAGCGGGGTCGGAATGCACTCTCCATCCTTGTCTTCGTAGAGATTTTCAATCTCCATCCCCTCTCTATTCTCTGTTTTGGGGAGTCGAGATCGGAGAATCGGATCCTCGCAGAAAAATTCCTCGCTTTTATTTTTATTTTTTAATTGTTTTTTTATTAAAAGTTAATTAAATATTGATAATTAAAAAATAAACATTTTATTACAAATTTTAAAGTTTTATATTAATGAAATTTAATATAAAAATTAATCAAATTAAATTAGAAAAAGAAAAACACTCCAGACAGTAAGTATGAGTAATTTGAAAAAATATATGAAATATTATTAATAATATTATAATTTTACATAATTATAATTATTATATATATATTTTTTTAAAAATTAATAAAAAAAATAATTTCGAGGGGGACCCGATTAAATCCCTGGTTTGACTTCCGTACCCGGTCAAACCAGGGATTCCCGACCCGATTGAGTCGGGGACTGATCCGACTGCAGAGAATTTTGTCATCCCTACTTTAAAGGAATATTGTATTTCTTTTTTTCTTTATATAAAAAAATAAAATTGAAAATTCTAAAATTAGTAGTAGTTTTTAAAAGAATTTCTAAAAATATATATATTTTTTTATGTCACCAGAAATTATTTGAAGAGACAATCAAAATGTGACTGATTTTTTTTTTTTTTTTTTTTTTATTGTTAGAGGTATGAGATAAAAATTACAAAAGTACTTCGATTCTACCTCCAATAATTATTAGATACAAATAAATTTTAAGATTTGATGATTTTAAATATTTTCTTCATTAAATAATTTATTCGTTGCTTATAATCCGTTTTTTATTTTAATTCATTTGACTATGATTCGACTAGTTTCTTTCTTTTAACTCAATTTCGGTAGCTCCTCTACATTTCGTTCTTTAATTTTCGTCTTACTCATTTGGTTGTTTTTGAGTTTGAGATTGATTTGCTGGAAATGGGATGTTTTAGGCCGATTTGGAATAATGATTTAAATACAAATTTAAACTTAATCCGCTCATAACATCTAATAGTCCTCATTTTATAGTAATTTGACGTTAGTAGAAGCAAACCAAACAAATTTTTGTATAAAAACATTTTGAGAAAATGAAACCAAACATATGAGTGTTTTAATTCTATATAGTTTTTTTTTAAAAAAAAAATGCTTAAAGGAAATACATTTTTAAAAAACACTCAAGCTAACTGGTATTTCAAACATGCCCTTAGAAGTTAGATCCCAATTTAAATTATTGTTCAAAATGTGTTTGATAAAATATTTAGGGAGTCTATGACCCAAGAAAGAGTTGTTGCAATTCAAATATTTGACCCAAGAAAGAGTTGTTGCAATTCAAATATTTAGGTCTTGTAATTAATACTATTATACCCATTAGTTTTGTTTTCTTTCAATTTTTTTTTACGATGTGTCTCACTTCTTTTAGAATGATTTTTAATTTTGGAGTATGTCTCACATTTTATTCATATTCTTTGGTTTTAGTAAATATTGAAGTATTAGTTGGATAATCATTTGATTTTTAGTTTTTGCTTTTTGAAAATTAAGTTTATAAACAATACTTTCCACCACATAATTTTTCTTGTTTTGTTATCTATTTTCTACGATATCAATGTTTTAAAAAATCAAGTTAATTTTAAATTTTTTTAAAAAAAGTAGCTTTCAAACATTAGTCTTATTTTTAGAATTTAGTTAAGAATTCAAATGTTTCTTTGAGAGAAGTGGAACACATAGTAAAAGAAAAATTGAAGAGAAAACAAAACTAATTGGTATAATAAGTAGTTGTTGGAAAAGGAGTTGGGAGAGAAGTTAACTCATCGTTTGGCCCATAAACTTGTTGAACTCGGATAAATTATATCAACTCCCTAGACTTCAACCGTAATTACTATTGAACTCTTAAGACTTCTACAATAATTATTATTTAAGTTTCTCTCATCTTCTAAGACAACACATTTCCCTCTCTTCCTATCTTCCTCCCTCCCACAATATTTTTAATTATTTTAAAAGAAAAAAAAAACGTAATTTAAACAAAATGTGTAAAATGACTAAAAATGAAATTCAACTTATTTTTATTATTTTAAATATAAATTAGGTTGTTAAATCAAAATTGGTACTTAAACCAAATTTAAAATGTAGTATTCAAAAATAAAAACAACAACTTATTTGAATTCGTTTAAATTAATAGATTAAAATCCTTCAAATTCACACCACAAATTTTAGAATTCCAGTCTAAACAACTCCCTGCTCCAAACCCACTATACTTCAGAACTCCCTAGACTAAGCTCCAAACCCACTATACTTCAGAACTCCCTAGACTAAACAACTCCTTAGACTAAACAACTTCAACTCCCTCAGCTCATTGGGTCAAACGCCCCCAACTCTAATAGTATTTACTTTTACTTTTTCAATTGAAGTTTCTAGGCTGAATTTTGTTAATATTTTTAAGATGAATTTTGTTAGTATACTTCCTTTTTACTTTTTTTTTTAATACAATGTATTTCCATTCTACTCTATTTGAGTACATCGTATTTCCATTCTACTCTGTTTGAGTACTACGGTGTATTTTCATTCTACTCTATTTGAATACAAAATATTCTTTGCGTCTGTTTGAATACAGAGTATTCTGAACATCGGTTCCGATGTGGGTGTTGTTAGTTTTTTGTTTTAATCATATTTTCATTTTACCTTTTCAAATACATGAATGATAAGTGGTAGAGGTAGATTTGTAATCAGATTTGTAAGGGTGAATAATTTTAGAAAAAATTGTTATAAAGTATCTCAGAAAAACCGATCTAATTAAATTAGAGATTCGGGATTAACTCACTGATTTGATGCACCATCTTAGGATAAGTTCAAAATTTGTTACATAAGGGTAGTTTAGCATGAGTCAACCGATGCACTAAAGACTAAACTACCCTTATGTAAGGGTGAATAATTACGACTTTTATCCCTGTATTTAAAAGTCGTAATTTGAGGGGCCCGATCCCCCAAAAATGTTGATTCGTGTACCTAACTAATGTCCCACGTGTACGAGTTTCATGTGGCAGACGATGAAACTCATGTATATGTTTTTTTTACTCGCGTACTCGTGGTCATGGTACACTAGTTACATGTTGGGTATAAGAAAGCCAAAACTCTTAAAAGTCATACAAGTCCAATTAACATAGTTGAGGAATCTTTGTTCTAATTTTGGCAGCATTTTATTTGTAATTAAATAGATGGGGAGATTGTTTTATTTTCTATAAAAGAAGTCAAAGATTGGAAAATAAAATGTGCCAAATTTCTCAAGAAGGTGGGAGATTCAAATGGTGTGGATGTCTTCTTTATTTTTATTTTCTTTTAATGTTGTAGTGGGCTATTAAGAAGAAAAATGAATTTCTCTGGTGGGTTTGAGCATTGTTGATTCCAAGATACTTGGAAGTCAATAGTCATTGTTGGACTATTGAGGATAATTTGTAGTGTTGAGTTGAAAGCTTCTTGTAATCTCCATTATAGTTGAACTTACAGTTGCAGAAGACTGGATGTAGTCCCGATATCGGGGCAAACCAGTATAACTTTCAGTCTCGTTCTCTTTTTTCCTTCTCTTTATTATTGTATTTTGTGATCGATAACTTATTTGGTTCTAACCCGTGAGGTGGGAACGTGAGATATAATTTAGTTTGTTATTCTGCATTATTTATATCTCGTGTTTTTCCCAACATTACCTAAATCGTGACCCATGTATACAATTTAACTATTCTACTTTCGAAAATAGTTCAAAACTACTCTATTTTTGTTTTTTATTTATTTAAATTACAACATATTTTTTTAAAAAAAAATTATTTACGTAAATGTCCTTTTATGTGTTATTTCATCAACAAAATTGTCTCCAATATTTTTATTTTTATTTTTTTTAAAAAAAAATTACACTTTTGGTCCCTAGAGTTTAATTTAGGTTGCATTTTGTAGTGTTCTTGGTTCTTTTATCAATTTTTCGGTTAATTACTAATAGAAAGATGGCGTGCACTTATTTTCTATTGAAAACATGTCCCTAGAGTTTGGTTTAGGTTGCATTTGGGTAGTGTTCTTGGTTCTTTTATCAGTTTTTCGGTTAATTACTAATGGAAAGCGTGCACTTATTAAATGAAGATGCAGAATATCGATCATCGTACCTCTCGCATGCTAAATGAGCGCTCTACCATCTGAATTACATCCCCATTAATGATGAAAATGTTCGTAACAAGATACATGACTATTATAAAACTATAGCAATCGTCAATCAACACTTTTAACATATATTTTATCGATGATTTCAAAATATTATGAAACTTATCAAACAATTAAAAAGTCCATCATAAGGTTATTGATATTAATCACGACCCATAGAGATGAGGGATGCCCATCTCAATAACCAAACTAAAGCACAAATTTCCTTCAATGTCACTGCTTCAATCAACATCACTAGACAAATATCTCTTTGAAATTCTTTGTTGTAGTAATGATTTTTGGGTTTTGTGGAGCCAAACAACGTTTTGACGCCATTGCAAGCGGATGAAAAGAACACCACACAACTCGTAACGTTGAGACACTCAAAACAACGTCTCAATCCTAACGAAATTAAAAATCCCCCAGTCAAATGACACGTGCACGAACAATGGTTGAAGTTGGGCCTTTTGTGTCTTAAAGGCCAATATTTTATTAGGTTGCCTTGCGCCAACTAAAAAATCAGTCGACGGCCACGATTGCCATGTAGAGAAAGGAGAAGAAGATGGATCAATAGATGTCGTGTTACGATAAATCAATAACAAAGAACACATAAGCGCAAAAGAAAACGACACAGATTTAGGTGGTTCACTTAAGTCGTGTTACCTACGTCCACGGGCAGAAGAGATAGCAGTATTATTACGAAATAGGAAAGAATTACAAAGTGACAGATTGAGGGCGGCTGAAGTCATTAGAAGGGTTTATATATGGCACCCTATGGGCCAAAACCCAAAACGAATAAATAAAACTCAAATCAGATTTTTCTTTTAGGGACGTTGCCCCTCGACTCGCTGATCCCGTACTGAACCAATCGTAGAGGGTCATAACAGATTTAAAATATTCCAACATGATGTGTCAAGTGATTAACGAAAAAAAGTAACAACATTACCGAATGCAAACTACCAAAGTTCAAAGAGCCAACATTAGTTTTTTTATTATTTTTTTTAATTTTTTTTTTTTTAAAGTTGTGTTTCTATTCTTCCCAAACATTTATGACCCTTTTTTTACAGGCATATTGATAACCTACTACTTCTATAAAATCTTGATAGCTATATTCATTGTTGTTGATATAATGCCACACATTTATTCTACTATCTTATCATGTTTTCAATTGAAAAAGAGTTCTATTTGCCACTTTCTTTCCCTCTCTTTTTCCAAAAGATATGGAATATGGATGCACCATTTTGAATAACTATCAACATGTCCCTATATTATATTTATCTTAAAAAAAAAAAAAATGTCCCTATATTATGGATGGGGATTATAATTAAGGAAAGTTATAATTTATGTCAATTTAGAATAAGATAATTAAAAATATAGCATGTTTTTTAAAAAAAATCGGATATGACAATTTCTATCGCTGATATCTTATGACTGATAGAAGTCTATCGCTGATCACCTCAGCTTTTTATAGATTTTTGTCAGTGATAATAGTCTATACCATTGAAGTCTATCAGTGATATGATAAAGTCTATTAGGGATAGAAACAAATTTTTTTGCCATATTTGCAAAACATTTTAAAGTTTACTAAATTTGCAATTAGTTTGGGCCTGATTGCTATTTGTGCAAACCATCCCTATAATTAATTGTCACTTAAGTATTTTTTTTATTTATTTAAATTAAGATTTTGGATGCAAACATTTAGAGAAAGTGTCCAAAATTATATAACTTTAGATAAACCAAAGTTGCTATAAAATATATACACATACCAATCCTAAATAATGTTAGGTTATTCCAAGGTGAAAAAAATTGGACATGGAGACTTAAGTCAGGAGATAGCTAGAATATAACTTAATCGGGTTTAAGCGTATATCTTCGACTAATAGGTCAGATGTTCGAATCTCCCATCTCGAATGTTGTTTCACACTTAAAAAAACAAAAACAAAAACAAACCAACAACCCTTTGTATTCTTTGGTACACACAACTCAAGCTTGGTAAAATATTTTATTTCCAAATTACAAAGAATTTAAATAAGAGACTTTGATCTTTACATGGAAGGCCTATATAGTATGAAATGGGGGTAATTTTTTATTTGCTTAGCTGCTAATATATAAATGACATGGAATATGCTAATATATAAAATGACACATAAAATGAGAAAATAAATTGAGTATTATTATTATTTTTCTTATATATATATATTTTAAAAAATTAAGAAAATTATGAGGTTCAATGCATGCGGATTAACTATATATTAATTATGGAAAAACAAGAAAAAAATGATGGTGTGGATTTACATTTCAAAATGTTTTGTTCGCCTTCCCTTAATAAATCTCATATATATATACTAATTAATTAATTAGGACCTCAAAACTTTGACCCCATTTTGGGATTGATTTTGGTAGGGCAGATCTAAATAACATGTTTTGGAGGGGCCAAATCGATAACATATTGATTAAATTGCTAGTTTAGTTTCTAGATTTTATAACAAATTATTTACTATGACTACTTGTTTCACATTTCATAAATAAAAATTTGAATTCTTAGTATAAATTTTTTTTTTTAAAAAAAACTACATTTTTTAGCTTTAAAATTGCCTTTGGAATTCTTAGAACACTTCTAAAAAAGTAAATAACCGATCAAATAGCTCATAGGTGAAAATAGTGTATAAGCTTAATTTTTAAAAATCAAATGGTTATCTAGGCCTAAAATTTCAATTTTGATATACTAGATTCCTTGTTCTCAAACTTTCAATTTTATATTCTAGAAAGTCAATGAATTATATTATATGAAACTAAAACAATTTTTTTTAATAAAAAATTATTTTTTAATTAATACATGAATTCACAATCTCTTAGTCAAGGATACAATATGCCAATTATGTTATGTTGAATTGACTTTAATAAAAGTTATTAGTCATATTAATTAGTAGGTGTACAAGATATCTCAATTAGTTGATATAAACACACCAATTTGTTACCTACCTTTGTATCTTTAATAATAATATTTTATTATATAAACTCTAAAAATTTTAGTTATGGTTCTAATATAAATATTACAAGAATTAACTAAAAAATATTTTCAAATATAGTAAAAGTTAGAATATATAAATTAACAATTATATATCATCTTAATAAAACAAAAAAAAAGTTAGAGGTTGGAATCTCACTATTTTGAATTAAAAAGAAAATAGTTAAATGAATTATACATATTCTCGATTTGTTCTATCTAACCAAAATAAAAATCCTTTAGAGTAACCTAGTGAAAAAGGAACTATTATATATGGTTGAAACTTCTTACTGAAGTATAATTTTAAGGAAGAAAATAGCAAGTCATGAAATTTTCATCCCAATATAGCGATCTAGTTGAGCTATGTTCTTGTTGGCCTCAAAATCTTGCTTCAATTGCTATATATTAAATAATTGTATTTTTGTTCTAGATTAACTAATAAGCTTAATCCTTTCAAAAAAAAAAAAAAAAAAAAAAAAAAAAAAAAAAAAGAAAAACTAATAAGCTTAATTTTTTTTATATATCAAATCAATCAACTTAGGATGTATCAATCAATAGATTAAGTTAGGATATATAGTTGCCTAGTATGCATATTTCATCCACATATATTCACACACATATATTGCAAATATAATATATATATATATATATATATATATATATATATATATCGGTAAGTGTTCACGGACCAACTTATGCGCAACTCAACTAATCTCACAAGACTATCGTATGACCCTTACAACATTTGGTTGCCAAGAAAATTGACCCTTACAACATTTGGTTGTCAATGATTGAACACCTTAAGAGAGTTTTAATAGTCTCAAGACCCTCCATATGATCGCTAGTCAAATGGTTTAATATTGCAAATATATATAAAAAAAAATTACATATATCATCCAAGCATATATATATATACCTTTACTTAAAAAAAAAAACATATATACATACTACCTTTATAAAAATATTAAATAAAAAATGAAAATTTTATTTTCTCACAAGTCAAACACCATGTCTCTTTTTATGAGCATAAAGTTGTATCCTTTATCCACTGTGTTTATAATATTATGTTTGGAAAAAGAAAAAAAACTCTTGATAAAAAGAGAGAGAAGAAGATCATCCCTTAATTCCTAACAAAGCAAAATAGAGTATATTTGAATACCTAATTTAAGTCATTCAAAATTACTCAACTGACAAAATTCAAATTTTTTTCTAGTTAATACCATATCCTAATTAAGTTAATTAACCCTCTTTTGTGGTTAATTCCTAAAAATAACAAGTTATTACTTATAATATGATGAGAGCCTATTCAACAAAGCTGAAATCAAAGCATCTTTCTTCTCAGCCCTTGCTTCCTCCCTCTCTCTCCTCTCCTCTTCTTTCTCTCTCCAAATTATCTCCATCATCATCTTCTCTCTCTCTAGGGCTTCCATTTTCATCCTCCATTCCTCCTCCTTCAACCTTCTCTCTTCCTCTCTAACCCTAAATGTTTCTCTCCATTGCCTCTCCATTTCCAACCCCCTTTTCACAAAACCCTTCAACATTTCTTTCAAATTCCTCTCATGTTCCTCTCTTCTCCATTTGCCCTTTTTTATACTCGTTTTCGTGCAGCCAAACGCTTTCTCTACGCTTTCTTCTCTGTTAGCGTTTGGATCCTCGCCGGAGAATCGCTCCGTGGCTTTCCTTTTGGAGCCTCTCGACCGATCTTCCGGTTCGATCCACCAATTCTTTTGCATCCTTGCAGTAAAAATGGCATGGAGGTCGTCGTAAAATGGAAATTGTTGCTTTAGAGCTTTGGGATCCATAGTCTCACAACCCTATATATATATATGTATATAGTTTACACATATTAAAGAGAAGGAAAGAAAAAAGTATAAAGTTTTGCAGAATGATACTATGATATATTTTATGTCATTGATCATACGACCTAAATCAGCTAATCAAAGAAACATTAAACCCTAAATATAGCAAGTAAATCTCTAACTGCAGAGTCATATACATTCACCTAAGCTAAATATAAAACGAGTAATCTGCAGAGTATATACAACCATATAAGAGTATATACAACCATATAATATACAGCGCCTTTAATAAAAAAAAAAGATGAAAATTGTTTGATAACATCGTTCTCTATCTATCTTTGTGTATTATTCTAAGAGAAGATGAAGATCTCGCGCTTGTGTTTGTTCACGTTTATAATTGATTATTTTAAGACAATGAGAATCATGTGCGTGTTTGATAACATTTTCTATATGTGTTAATTTATTTAATTCTTAAAAATATAATTTGATTTAGAAGTAATTTCTTTGGTTATTGTTTAAAGTATTTTTATAGATTTTTTTTTGTTTGTTAATATTTAGCAACTATATATTTGTTATAATTATAAGAGAATTGGAAAAATGACTTAATAGCTTTAAATATTTTTTGAATTAAATGAAGTTCAATAATTATTAGAATATGTTGTAAATATATGTAATATCCATTTTTTTGATTGATGTATCAAAATATCATTTTATGATACAAAACTTTATTATTTTCCTGATTTTTAATACATAATTCTATTACTTATCTAAAGTTTGTTCATATTGACATATCAAATTTAGTTTCTAAAAATTGTAAATAAACAAATAATTTTGATAATAAAAAAAAAATGAAATACCTTATAACGAGTGACAAGATTTTTCCACTTGCATTTACACTGCTGATCGTTCCGATTGAAGCCTTTTGTCTTCATCTGAGCGGCGACCGAAATCCAAAGCAATCTATTATGTTTAATTTCGGAGAAGCTTCTATCGAGCGCCGCTCTGATCGCCAGCAATTCCTTGGTCTCCGGTACGCTCCACGGCGGAAACCTGTCCCCCGCCTCCGCATTAACGCCGATCCGATGAATAAGAGTACTACGACGGCGATCGTAATCTTCCATTGAAGAAAGAAAGAGAAAGAAGGATGATTTGGAACGTCAATAATTCATCGGTGTGAATTGGGATTTCATACGACGGCGATCGTAATCTTTGAAGAGAGAGAGAGAGAGAGAGTTTGTTATTTGTGCAGAGTGCAGAGTGTGCAGAATATCGTGTTTATCCATTCACGCGATTTTCTCTTTTTTGTGTCATTCATTTCGTCGACATGTCGTCACGCTCTACGCTTACAACCAAAATTAATGGACACACCTAACCTAATAATCTCAATATTTATCTATATATATATATATATATATATATATTTATCATGCATCCAATTATGCAAAATTATTACTTTAATTCTTTTTAAATAATTTCTTCGGGTTTACTAAACAAAACCTAAGTATATATATATATATATTGTTATGGGTTGATGGGAGCACAATCCAGACCTAGATCCAATCGAATTCTTCTTGAATATAAATGTTGAATCTGTCTTGAATATTAATATGACTAACTCAATATTAGTCTCTCGGCCCCCCCTTGCCCAACGCCCAACAAGCAGGTGCTTAAAAATACATGGCGTCATACGATTGGGTCACGAGTCTCGTTTGACTGGTCAGAGGTGGGCGTTCTCAACCTCGACATTCTAATACAAACAAAAAACAACCTCTTTTTTCGAATTCTTTTCAAAACAATCATATTTTTCTAATTTATTTCAAAATCAATCCCTCCCTCTTAAATTACCCATAAGATCGGCTAACATTTTGGACAAAAAAAAATCTTCAAAATTGATGCAAAGGGCTTTAAAATCTTCGATCAGAGTGCCCGATTCATTGAGTAGGTTAGAATCTGATTCCGAGAGTGTAAGTTTATAATTTCCTAAATGTTAAAATTGAAAATATATTTTTATATTTGGCTAGGATATTATAAATATTTTTTAAAAAGTGTTTTTTTTTTTTTTTTTTTGACAACTAAATATTTTTAAAAACACTACAAGAAGTTTTTGTTTTCCGGACGAATTTTACCCGACGCTTGGACTGGGCGTCGGGTAAAATAGGGTTTACCCGACGCTTGGACCGGGCGTCGGGTAAAATAGGGTTTACCCGACGCTTGGACCGGGCGTCGGGTAAAATAGGGTTTACCCGACGCTTGGACCGGGCGTCGGGTAAAATAGGGTTTACCCGACGCTTGGACCGGGCGTCGGGTAAAATAGGGTTTACCCGACGCCCGGTCCAGGCGTCGGGTTAGGCCATGATGAGAAGATGGGTTTTTTAGGGCTAAAATTCAGCACTTATCCTCATTTTGTCAGATGCTTCCCCTTCTCTCGCGAAAACGCCGCACAGTCTCTCTCGCCAACGTCTTGAAACGCTGCTGCAGGTCTCCCTCCCTCTCCATCGTCTCCAAACGCCGCCGCAGGTATCTGTTTGTTGTTTGGAAGTTCGATTTTCTTGTATTTATTCGCAATCGTCTGATCTTTTCTCTTCTTCTTCATTCATTGTTTAACGAGGTTTTGGTTTCAATTTTCTTGCATTTCTCTCCCACGTTCGCTACGTAAGTTCTCCTTCGCTCTGCAAATTCTCAGTTTTATGATTGATTTCGATTTCTAGTTTTTCCTCGCTTATGTACTGCTGCCATTTTCCATGTTGAGATTTTCTTGAAAATTTTCGATTTATTTTTGTGTTTTTTGACATATTGATACACTTTTTGTAGCCAAAGAAACTTTCAGCCTTCCTGTAATACTCGAAGGAAAGATGTCTGAATACTTGAGATTGCTTTATGAAACACATTAAGATTAGTGAAGCAGACCTACTTGTTGCAATTGTGTCGTTATTGAAGCTTCTTTGCTTTAGAAAATGTTATCTACACTATAGTCTTGTGCCTTTTCTTTTTCTGA
Source organism: Herpetospermum pedunculosum (assembly GCA_028017165.1). Classification (NCBI taxonomy): domain Eukaryota; kingdom Viridiplantae; phylum Streptophyta; class Magnoliopsida; order Cucurbitales; family Cucurbitaceae; genus Herpetospermum; species Herpetospermum pedunculosum. The sequence continues at coordinate 61,429,433 of CM051525.1, forward strand.
TTGCAGAAAATATTCCGGTTTTTTTTAGGTTTATTGTTAAATTTTTGCTTAAGAGCTTGTTCTTTGAAGTGATTATACGGTCATAGGGAGGCTAAGTTTCCTATTGCTTCTGTTTAGTTTGATCGGCATAGCTAGAATTGAACGATAAAATGAATGGAAAATGACAAATAATTAACAATTGGATGTGATCAAATGAATGATGGGATTGTGAGTACTGACAAAATATATATATATATATATATATATATATATACATATATATCATTGGATGTGATAAAATGAATGAGGGTGTTATGTTGAATTGATTCTTTTTTAGGGAAAGTTATGGAGATTTTCTAGTTACAAGGAGGATGGGCAGAGGATGTGCAATGAAAAAGTCAGAAACAATCAACTTAATGGCTTATGAACACAGATGAAAGGTAAGTTCAAACTACAAAATTAAATCCTCTATTACTGCATGCCCCAAAATGATTTTTCCACTTTTGACCTCAGTCTATGCAAATAATCTCTGCCACTGAGATTTCCATATGGCTTCTTACAATCATTCTTGTTGCTCTCTTATTTATAAGCTATTCATTCAACAGATCCTTTGATTGTGGACCGCTATAATGGAGATAAGATTGATTGTCGCACCGATATTGTATGGAACGTCACCAAATGCGTCATCGATGTCAAAATAAACAAGTAGGTTCGTTTTAGTTTTTACTTCCTTTATCCTTACACTACATCAGTTATAGAAGGAGAAAATAGCAATGATATAGAAATTGAATTAAGATATAAAGAAACAAGTATATTTGATCCTTGAGCTGAAAAGGGTAATTTGAGATTAGTTATATTTGAATCAAGTGTAAACATTAGAAGGCTGTTTGATACGCTCTTTCTAGAGATTTGACACTCTTGTCTTTCTTTTTCACTTTCCTTTTTTCTGCTTGTTCAAAACCACTTTTCCAATTTTAGATTCCACTATCAATAAGTGTAAACATTATATGAATTAGAGTTGGATCTGAATTGCTCTACAAGATTCTCAATCAATTGTTGCAAGACTTTTATTTCTATTTTTATCACTCTTTTGCTTTGTATTTTCATCTCTGTCAAACATGCAACAATTAATTGAATTTCCTTGTGGTTTATTTGTTTGTTTTAATATTATTGGACTTTTTGCTTTGATACAACTTCTCGATTGCGTGAGAGAACCAGTGGACTTCAAGAATCGAGTGTGTTGTGGTGTATTTTTAACGAAGTAAAAGCTCTTTAATCGGAAGATGTGTAAACTCTCCTTTTTCTGGCTGTGCATTTGTAATTCTTTTCCAATCCAATTCTTGCTTGACATAAAATGTTATTCATTGTGCAGATCTTTTCATGCCTGCCCAGGTGTTCTACACAATTAAAAAGTGCGTTGCACTGATCTGGAACTTGAGCTGCAGTTTCCTTGGAGAGTTTTGTAATCCTAACCTTCGTGTATCTTTTTGGTTCAGCTATTGTCAGTTTTGCCAATGTTTCAAGCACACATAAGAAGGAAGCCGAAGAACTGGGGGTATCTTGGTTTTCTTGGGAGGAGTTCTATCAGTTGGTACAATATGTTCTTCTCTCGACTCTTATTCATTGTCTTATCAATAAATGTAGCAGCATATCTAATTTCTGTTCACTCTGCTCCAGGGAAGCTTGGACTGTGAACTTCCTTTAAAACAGAAGACCAATATCTGCACGGTAATGTATACAAGTGGAACTACAGGGGAACCAAAAGGTGTTATCCTCAATAATACAGCTATAATGACCCAGGTTTTGTCTGTGGACAATATACTTTTATTGACGGATAAAGTGGTAAGCAGTCCAATACAAAAATTTTACCTGATGAAAATATAATTGATTTCTTTAATTACTATGTTCCTATATAGTTTGATGCTTGTTCTATCACATTCTTCTCATATTTTTCTTGTTAACTGTAGTAATTTCATGTTGATAACGTTACAGGGGACTGAAGACGATTCATATTTCTCATTTCTTCCTCTAGCCCATGTGTATGATCAGATAATGGAGACCTATTGCATCTACAAGGGTTCATCTATTGGGTTTTGGCGTGGGGTAATTTTGATCAGTTGAGGTTCTTGTTTTTACTACCTCACCCCCTAATTTTGTGAACTTATGTGGTTGTTTATGTGTTAAATTTGCAGGACATCAGGTTTTTGCTGGATGATATGCAGGAACTGAAACCAACAATATTTTCTGGAGTCCCTAGAGTCTATGATCGTATTTATTCTGGTATATAACATACTATTGTTTCATCTACTTTGTTTAATTACTATTCATGTTTTGAAATTGCGTGCTCTTAAGTTTTTTCCCTTCGTCTATATCAATCTTTGTCTGTGTAGGTATAATGAACAAAGTTTCTTCTGGAGGTGCTTTTCGGAAGATGTTATTTGATTATGCATATAATTAGTACGATTGAATTCTACTCTTAGTATACCGGTTTAAGTTACCTGTATTATCTCCTATAACTGATAAAGAGAGTGCTAACAGCAAGCTAGGATATCTCGAGAAGGGTCTGCTCCAGGATAAAGTTGCACCTCTCTTGGATAAGCTTGTATTTGATAAGGTTTGTCTTTTATTCTACATATATTTGTTCATGTAAATGTGAAACCTTTTTGTACATCTATTTTTATCTTTGTATCACTTCTGTACATCTATTATTCTACATATATTTGTTCATGTAAATGTGAAACCTTTTATTCTACAATATTAACCGAATGCAAGCCTTTTTGTACATCTATTTTTATCTTTGTATCACTTCTGATTTGTATTTTGTTCTATATCATAAATTAATTTCTTGTAATTTATTTGTGTGTTATATTTTAAATGTTAATATTTTTGTTTTGGATTATGTATGAGATCATTAATTGTTTGTTGTTTCTGAAAATTTAGAGAGAATGAAGCAACTACTGCCATTTTCCGTCTTTAGATTTGTCCTCTGAAAATTATATTCTTGTCTTTGAATTTTATTTCTTTTAATTGTTGTTAAATTACTATGGGTAGAGAAGCATTAGAATGTTCTTTGGTCATAAAGATTTGTTTTGTAAGTTTTCGATGAGATGACATTCTTTTGTATTTTTTCCTTCGTGTAAACTTTCTGGATATTATTCCATGTTGTTGAACTAAAAATTCAAGAACTAAATTGTTACAAACTAAATGTTAGGGACTAAATTGCTGATGGTTCTAGCTTATTGAGCATACACGTTCTTCATTGTTTAGTTGTGCTCTGAGTTTCGGTATCAAAGTTATTTTCTTTAAACTTTCCTCTAGGTTTATATGTCTGCCTAACTTCGATTATCCCGGTAAACCAGTTTTGTTTATTCTTTGTAACTATTCAAAACAAAGAAGCACAAGGCTGTTTTTCAGGTAATTAAGTTCATTTTGATTTTTCATATACTTGTAAATGATCATGAGATAGTTTTCTGTTGGTTCTTCTTAGCTTTGCATTTTTCCCATTAGTCAGATGATAGAAAATAAAGATGTAACTAAATGTTATGTTGAGTTAGTTTTGGTTATATTATATATTGAGACCCATATAGGTTACAAGAGCATTTTATTTTGTTCATAGGTTGAGAAAGAGAAATGTTTTTGGTTAGACCGTGTGCAACCAATTTTTTTTGTTAAAATTTAAACTATAGATGACGGGCACTACCCGTCATTGAAATAAACATCTATCCCGACACGTAAGATACGTCGGGTAAAAGTAACCCGACGCTAGGCCGCTGCGTCGTATAAATTGGTCTAACCCGACGCGTTGACCATGCGTCGGGTTAGGTACTTTATCCGACGCACTGCGTCGGATTGCTCTCTTCCGACTCCCCTATTCCGACTCTCTATCCCGACGCATGTACGCGTCGGGTTAACGTTTACCCGACGCATATGGCGTCTATTCCGACGCTTCTGTGCGTCGGGATAGCCATAAATTCTTGTAGTGAAAGTTGATTGCATTTGCATAACAAATAACAATTTAAGTCAATAAATAATAAGCTCATGTTTCTTTTTTTTTTTAAAACATAAAAATATAGGCGGATCGCTAACAAATGTTTTTTTTTTGGTAAAAATCAATTATACCCTTAAATTTTAGAGATCGTATCAATTAAAACCTTAAACTAAGGATTGTATCAATTTAAACCTGAACTGTCATAAGTGTATCAATTTACACCATCTCTTAAAAATTGTTAGTTTTCACATGTGTAGAGATTTATAATTTATTAATTAAACCCCTAAACTTTCATATAATTAATTCACTTATGAAAGTTTAGGAATTTAATTGCTAAAATTATAAGTTTTTATGTATTTATATTAACGTTTTTAAAATAAAATTCTAATAGAAGGTATAAACTGATACGATTTTGAAAGTTCAGAGTTTAAATTGATACAATCATTAGTTTATGATTTTAATTGATACGACCACCAAAGTTTAAGGGTATAAATTGATTTTTACCCTACTTTTTTTATTTTTATTTCTTCGATATACAATTGTATAACAATAATTAGTCTTATTTCGAAATTTAATTTTATAAAACATTTTTGAGGTTTTGGAAAAATATTTAACATAAAGCATATAATTTTAAAGCCATTATACTTCTTACTCATTATATAAAAGAAAATAGAAAAATAATAATTACGATATATCCTCCACGCCAGTGGTCGAACTCTCAATCAAATACATATTAAAAAAAAAAAAAAAAACATTCAAATGGTAATAAGTACTATGTTTTTTTTTTTGGTATATATATGCGAATTTAATTATTAGGCGTAACATATTTTATTCTCCTACAGATTCTTGACGACAATAAAGATATTAAACTTTATCTAAAAAATAAATAAATAAAGATATTAAACTAAATATATATTTTTTATTATTATTTGAAACGACAATTTATATAAATGTTTTTTTTTTGTCTTGTTGTAATTATGAACAATTGTTGAATTCAAGTTCGTCAATATTTTTTCCGCCATTGTTTGATTGGAACAAGGATTCGTTTGAACATTTGACTTTTTTTTATTGAAATTTTGAAACAATAGCTTCTTTTAGCTCCGAAAAATCGGCCTAAATGAGGACTATATTTGAAAATTTAGGTAAAGTTCAGTTCATTGAATATTTTATTCTTAGGGTTAAATCCTCCAATCTCTAAATTTAATTTTATTAAAAAATATATATTTGTTAGGGTTGATGGGATGGATAGCAATCATGTCTAAACTATTTGCAATTATGGCGAATTGTAAAACATTTTGCAAATAGAGCAAAAGGAAAAAGAAAAAAAACCTGATCCATGTAAAAGACCAAAAAACCCAAACATCCTAAAATGAGTGATTAAAATTGCTAAACCCAAAAACTCAAACTCCAACCCCTAACAAGACATTTCAATGCATAGTGAACGCCGAAAAAACTCAAACACTAAACCCTAGCAGGACACTTCAATGCATAAATGTCAAACTCAAGATAATCTGTTTTTTTTAATTCTTTTTATTTATTTATTAAAGGTAATACAGAAATAAAAAAATTCATTTTAGAAATTTCATATTTACAAAATAAAATTTTAATTTTTTTTATTCTTTAATTATTTTATTTTAATCTAAATTGCTACAATTTTCCTATAGATATAAACTCATCGTGCTCCTCCAATATAATTTTATTAAAAAAAAAATAATCCTATGATATGGGCGCGTGGTAGCGAAATGTTGGAGCCCGGCCCATTATGTATAAGAACCTCGGCCTTACCAAACAAATTGCTGGAGCCCAGGCCCAAATATCATGAAGTATGAAAAAACATCAAATCTCATATTCATGAAGTGATTAATTAATAGTTTAATATGGTTTTTCCTCGTAATTTAATTAAATTTTGTTCATTATATGAAAATTTATAAATAAGATATAAATTAGGTTTGTTTTTACATGTGTGGTGGGGGATCGAACTCATGATCTCTAGGACAATATGTTAGTTGAACTATGTTTATGTTATAAAATATAAATTAGTTATATCATTTTCATAAAAAAAGACATATAAATTCCTTCTAATATTAAGCCTAATTTTAAAGTGGAATGTTAAGTCAAATTTTAAATTGGTGGAAAAATCTTAGAATAGAAACAGTTAAAAAGTGTTGAAAAAATCAATCATATAATAAAATCTCCCACTGATAACGTTTCGAGGAGTGGTGGACTAAGCATCAGAAGTGTGGAGATATTATTGCACGAGTTTGGCGGTCGACGAGGGATGGAGGGAGTCAGGGGCATCAGAGGAACGTTATGGCATGTTTACGAGAACTCAGGACATGAAACCAAAACATGTTAGGTGGTTCGTTGGACTATCAAACATAAGGAGGTGGAGATGAAGGCCTTGGAATGTTACCGGCCGATTAATTGGGAGGCGTTGTGAGTGGAGGTTGAAAAGTGTTTGGAGGGACTTCTGGGGAAGAAGAAGTCTATTGGCAGCAACGGTCGCGAGAATAATGGTTGGTATATGGGAACTGAAACTCCAAGTGGTTCCATGCGTGAGCCAGTCAACGACGGAAGAGGAACAAGATCCAAGGGTTAGAGGATAACGAGGGGCGGTGGCATACGAGCACGACCTTGATGGGAGATATAGCAGTGAATTATTTTACCGGGTTGTTTTCGCCTTCCAGGACTCGGGGGAAACAAATGTGGTGGTTGATTGTGTAACGACCACGGTTACAAATGAGCAGAACACGGGTCTTCTTCGAGAATTGTTGTGTAAAAACTCGCTACGCAAGCGTACGCAATCGTAGGTAGTAATTGGTAGACAAGGTCGATCCCACAAAGACTAATTAATGAATGCAATTTCTATAAAATTGAGACCTAAAACCAAGTAATTCTAAAGCAATTAAGTGATATAAATGACAACCTGCAAAATAAGAATCCAATGATTAAAGTGTTGGAATTTATGGAATTTCATTACCAGTTTTAGGTCTCCATTATTATGTAATACTATGAAATTTTGCAGCATTATTGAGTTGTGTAGTAACGGAAAATCTCAAAACTAATGACCGAGATTTATTCCTAAATCTCGAATTTCAGTTCTTAAGCAAAGTTTAACATATATCTATGAAAATTCAACTTTCAAACTCATAAAAAGCCCATTTTTTCTAAATTTACAAGCCAAAAGTATATGTTTATACCCTCAAATTCACCTATTGTTCAAGACAATGAATACACTTGTAATGCTTATGTTATTTCCACTAATTTCAACATTTTCAGAATTAAAACAAGGTTGCATCTCTCCTAAGTTGATCAATCTTAAGAAAGATGATAAACAATAAACACTCATAAGAAAACTACATTTTTATAATATTTCTATAGCAAAAAAGACCCTAAAATAAGAGTTAGGGTTCCATAAATTCCAACCTAATAGATTAGTTCATGCTTAAAATTAAAAACTTAAACACAGAAAATCAGTGCTACAATAATACAATAATCCATGGAAGATTCAGAACGATTAAAATTATCAGAAATTACAAACTCAATTAAAATCGAGAAAAGAATCAACTACAACAGGAAGATATATGAAAAATTTTGAGATAAGAAAATGCTCTCAAATTCAACTACAACGGCTGCATTTGTTTAATTTGTTCTCTTCGTATTCAGCCTTCAGCCGCGCCATTCAGTTTTGTCCCAAAATCTTCCACGAACCACCTTCAGAATGATCCCCAACATTTTTATGAAGTTTGTGTCATTGCTTTTCTCTCTTTCGGTAAGTCAGGAAGTGTTTTCCTGCTTTTTTTTCTCCTCCGTAACTTCTCCCCTACAGAATAAAATTTATTCCTTTTTTTTAGCCAATCTCTTTTTTTTCATCCAAAACCATAACTTCTCCTAATAAAGTGTCTTTTTTTTTATTTCTCATTTTTTTTTTCATTTGTTAAATGGGAGCTCATTGAAATATATGATACATAGTAAAATTGCATATATAAATTTCACATGTGGGACCTAAATTCTAACATGCATTTTCAACTATTGGTCTTCAAAACAAAGGGCAATTAAAACAACAATTAGTCAAATTGCAATAAAAGACAAAAAGAGTAAAAAGAAGTAGAAAAAATGACAAGATAGTCAAAAACCGACTCCTAATTAAACTTACAATAAACTTGGTAAAATCAAGATAAAAATGTGCATTTCACCCAACTTTGGCCGATAAAAAATGACAGAAGATGCTAAATTAATCTCATTTCATGATATTATCAGGAATATACGAGATCCGAGGTAGAGGTGGTTCTCAAATAAATGCATCCCATAAAGGCCTCAGGTCCTGACGGGGTCAATGCTTTGTTTTACCAAAAGCACTGGGAGGTGGTAGGCGATGATACTTTTGTGGTGTGTCTGGATGTACTCAATGGCAAGACTTCATTATGTGAGCTGAATCGCACCCATATTGTGTTTATCTCAAAGTGTACGGGGCTGAAGAGAATGACAGAGTTTCGACCGATTGGTCTGTGCAATGTGATCTATAAGATAATTGCAAAGGTTATTACTAATAGGCTCAAGTTGGTTTTGGATTCCGTTATTTGGCAGGAACAACCATGTTTTATCCTGGGGCGCCTCATGGGATAACCAACAGGCGGACAGGGAATACAGAGAGTGTAGCTATGAACTTGAATATTAGCAAAGCATAAGATCCGGTTGATTGGGTGTTCCTATGACAGGTTTGCTCAAAATGGATTTTGCGGAGCGTTGGGTGAGTTTGGTGATGAGTTGTGTAGAGACTATCTGGTTCGCAGTCTTGCTAAAAGGGGAGCCGATTTGAGAATTTCAACCTCAACGAGGCATTCGTTAGGGAGACCCTCTTTCACCCTATCTTTTTATTATATGTGCTCAAAGGTTATCCGGTCTCTTCCATAGAGAGTTTTCATTGAATAATTTTATGGGTTTGCAGATAACAAAGTATTGTCCCGTTATTTCACTTTTTTTTTTTATGTAGATTATAGTTTGATTTTTTTTCAGGGCTTTAAAGGAGGATTGTTTGACGGTCAAGAGGTTTCTTCAGTTGTATGAACATGCATCTGGGCAGGTGATTAATTATGATAAGTCGATGTTCATGGTCAGTAGGAACACAGAATAGGACATGCAGGAGTTCATTCAAACCGAGATAGGGGTCGCTTGCACGTCGTCGCTTACTAGATACTTAGGCCTTTTGTCACAGACGACTTGAGGTAAGTGTTTTTTTTTTCGATCTGTGAAGGACCGAGTTTGGAAGGTGCTTCGAGGTTGGAAGGAGAAGTTATTTTCTGCAGGAGGGAAGGAGGTGCTCATTAAAGTTGTGGCCCAGGCGATTTAAACTTATACCATGAGTTGCTTCTAACTTCCCACTGCTTTGTGCCGCGAGATTAATGCCATGTGTGCGAAATTCTGGTCGGGTTCGAATGGGGATCGTAGGCGCATTCACTAGATGAGTTGGCAGAAGATGTGTCGGAGTAAGGCGTTGAGGGGACTGAGGTTTCGTGATTTACAAATCTTTAATCAGGTCATGTTGGCGAAACAGTGATGATGTTTGTTACGTCAGCCGCAAAGCTTACTTTCTCAGGTGCTGCGCATAAGGTATTTTCGCACAGGTCATTCTTTACCGGTTGTGGTGGAGAATAACCCTTCTTTTACTTAGAGGGGTTTGGGGTTTTGGGGCGAGATCTATTCCAAGTAGGGTACAAGTGGCGCGGGTGGGGACTGGGCACAACATTCAAATCGATGGCGATCTTTGTTTACCAGGGGAGGGTGGTGGCTTTGTTTGAAAGGTTGTTGAATCAATTTTGGGGGAGTCGGTTGCGTCTCTTATCCAGACTGATGGGATTTGGAATGAGGCGGTGGAGCGTGATGGGTTTGGGGAGGATCGAATTCTCTCGCTGCCTATCTCAGGCCAAAGAGAGGATGATGAAATTTATTGGGCCTCTGATAAGAATGAGGTCTTTCGGTGAAGAGTGCATACAAGTTGGGGGTGAAGTTGGCAGGGGATCGGGTTGGGTCTCATTCCTCATCGGGGAGTCTTGCTCATCTGTTGCGTAGTTTTTGGAAAACTCATTTACTGGAGAAAATTAAATTATGTTATTGGAAAAGTTTGCAAAACATTGTGCCTACTTGTACTAATCTCTGTAAAAAAAAATGTTGTGACTTATTTATGGTGTCTTTTTTGTCATAAAGACTATGAAACGTCTAAGCATTTATTTTGGTGTTGCAAGGTGGTGAGTGGCCTCTAGTCCCACTTCTTTAATTCTTACTTTGTTGCTACTTTGTGTTGTAGGAGTAACTGGTCGGCTCTTGACCGTTTTTCTTGGTTCCCGACGCCCGAGGAGGCGAATAAGCTGGTGACTTTGCAGGTGGTGTTGTGGCGTATTTGGGAAGGGCAGAATCAGCGAGTCTTCACTGGTTTGGCCGTGTGGGTTGGAGTACTGTAGAAGCTAGTTGTTGGCGATCTTCAGCAGTTCGTTTCAGAGTTGGATAGGGGTAGCGAGGAGTGTTTGGCACAAGAGTCGCTTGTGGTCGATCGTCTGTTGTGGCGACCTTCTGAGTCTCCCTGTTGGTCCTTAACATGCGATGCAGCGTGGATGGAGGGCGATGGCAGGGGTGGGTGCTCCGCGATCATAAGGGGGACATCATGTGTGCAGGGGGTAAAGTCATTACTGGTAGGTACAATGCAGAGTTATTGGAGAAGATGGCGATTGAGGCGGAATTGAGGCGGATTGAGGCATGGGATCCTTTTCGGGTGCTCATCCAATCAGATTGTCTTGAGAATCTTACGATGATAAAATCGGTGATGGAGGATGTGCTTCGGTTGGCGTCGGCCTTGTCGATTAGGGGCCTCCAACACATCAGGCGACCTCAAAACAAGGAGGACGATGCAATTGCATGTTGGTTCATGACTGAAGACGTCATTCAGAAGTGGTCATATGATTTTCTACCGTGGCTACTAGCGCTTGTCGAGCGAGATAAGCCTTCTATTTAGTTGTTAATATTTTTATTCTTCTCATTTGTGTTCGTATTTTGTATATCGTAAAAAAACAAAAAAAAACTATGCTATCTATTTCTTTATTTTGTTTTAAAGATTTTTGAAATTCAGGCCAAATTTCAAGATTTTTTTTTTATTCTTTTCTATTTTCAAATTTTTATTTTTATTTTTAAAGTATTATTTTTATTGATTAGATTTATATTACAAAGAAATGAGAGATTTAAAAAAAAAAAAAAATCTAAAACTCAAATCTTCATGTGAATAGACCCAAATTAAATTAATTAGATAATAATTCTACTTTCACGTGTTAGAACATTTGATACAATTAAATTTAGGGCAAAAGTAATTATACATTTAAACTTTGTAGGTTGTATCAATTGAAATCATAAACTAATGATTGTATCAATTTAAACCCCTAAACTTTCATAAGTGTATCAATTTACACCCTCTTAAAAAAAATTGTGGGTGCGATCATATCAGCACTAATGCACCGGATCCCATCAGAACTCCGCAGTTAAGCGTGCTTGGGCGAGAGCAGTACTAAGTTGGGTGACCACTTGGGAAGTCCTCGTGTTGCACCCCTTTTAGGGCCAAAGCGAGCATAGCTCAGCTGGCATATGTATGTCTCGGCGACCAAGAGGTCTGTGGTTCGAATCCCCCCACTCCCAATGTACTCAAAAAAACAAAAAACAAAAAAAAAAAATTGTTAATTTTCACACGTGTGGAGACTTTTAATTTATTAATCAAACTCCTAAACTTTCATACAATTTATTCACTTATGAAAGTTTAGACATTTAATTGTTAAAATTATAAGTCTCACGTGTTTAAATTAATGTTTTTCAAATAAAATCTAACAGAAGATGAATTGATACATTTATGAAAAATCAGAGTTTAAATTGATACAATCATTAGTTAAGGGTTTTAATTGATACATTCTCCAAAGTTTAAGGATTTAAATTGATTTTTGCCCTTAAATTTATCATAACTCATAAGCTTAAGTTTTTGGGTTGATTGGTGATTTAACATGGTAACAGGTAAGGGAGAATGTTAGAACATTGATATAACTAAATTTATCATAACTCATAGGCTTAATTTTTTTGGATTGATTGGTGATTTAATATCACATTGGTTGTAATTTGTAATTAAAGTATATTTAAAAAAATATATATATTGGGACGAAAATTAAAATATCTAAACCTAGAAAAATATATAATGTTTGAACTATATTTTAAATCTTAATTACTTCTTTTCAGCGATTCTGGGACGAGTGGGGTTAGGTTGGGTCGTTCGCGACCACCTTGGTTCCGTGAAGCTAGCAGGGTGCAAAGCGAGAATGACTTAGTTTGCATATGTATGTGTTGACGACCAAGATGTATCGAAGTCCCCCACCCCAATGTACTCAAAAAAAAAAAAAACAGGGTGCAAAGTCCTCCTTGGCCATTTTGAGATCAAGTTACTTGAGCCGACAACAATGGTAGAAGGTCTAAAAGCTTCGTCATCTTCGTCGGTCCTATGTGGATGTCAAATCGAGGCTAAATCTAATTGTTTGGAAGTGTGCAAACTACTTAATGGAGTTGGGGTTGATTTAACTAAAATCACTTGCGACATTTCGGAGGTTGTTGAACTCAAACATGCAACAGGAGTAGTCTCTTTCATACACACGAGACGATGGACGAACGACTTGGATCATCGAGTGGTCCAGAATGCCATGAATTTTATGGTTACAGACCTGTGGGAGGATCATGTTCTCACAGGTTTTGATGCTTTTTTAAATGGGGTAGCCCTAGGGGCTCTTTCTGTTAGTTTATGATTTTTGTTATAAAAAAAAAAAAAAAAAAAAAAGTCATCTTCCCGACATCAGTTTTTAGGAACCTGGGCATGCACACCCAAATAGGTCCCCAGTGTGGTCGTGTACCGATCCTAACGTTCCTTTCGAATTATGTTTATTATTCCCTAACTCGTATTATTACTAGCCATTATCATAGACTTTTCAAAAATTCATCGTCTGGCCCGCGACTTTCTCGTAGGTGTGGAGAATACAATTTTTGGTTTGGAAATCCTTTCTTTTGGCTTTGAAAAAGATCAAATTGTCATGTGCAAAAAAGAAGTGAGAGATAGAAGTACACTTACGATTTATTTGCAAACCTGTAAGAAGAAAGAAGGTCCCCTTAGCGTAACCCCTGGTGGGATAGAAAATCGGTGAAGGCTCGCAATTTAAGAGAATCGAGCAAGATACCGATTTCACACACGACATAATAAGAGTAACGCACTGAGCGCAGAAATCCATTTTCTCCATAACCTTTCTCACAAACACTCATTCGATGCGGTCATAGGCCTTACTCATGCCAAGCTTCAGGGCAATCAACCCCTCATTCCCACTTTGTTTATTGTTGAGACTGTGAATGCATTCGAAGTCAATCAGGGCATTATCAGAAATTAAGCGACCGAGAACAAAATTTGGTTGAGACAGTGAAATCATAGAATCTAGCGTGAGCTTCAGTCGATTGGCTAACACTTTAGCAATGATTTTATACACCACGTTACAAAAACTTATCGGCGATAGTCACTCATTTTTCTTGGGTCATTTACTTCCGTGATCAAAACAAGATAAGGTTTATTCACTTGACTCAATTCGCACCCTCATTCAAAACCCCCAGACACAGATTAACTATTTCATCTCCCAACAATATCCCTGTAGCGTTGATAAAACAGAGCATGGTACCAATCTGGCCCAGACGCTTTAGTAGCCACCAGACGCTTTAGTAGCCAACATATTCTTAATTGCACATTCAATCTCAGCTCTAGTAAAAACTCTTGTAAACCTCTGATTTAGTTCTTTAAAGGACACGGTTTGGAAGACGCTTCAAGAGTGGAAGGATAAGCTTTTTCAGCTGAAAGGAAGAAGATTCTCAGCCTAGGTTATTCCAACTTACACAATGGGTTGTTTCAGGATTCTGTCACAAATCTGCAATGACATTACTTCTATGTTTGCCCGATTCTAGTGGGGTTTCACCTCTAACAAGCAGAAGATTCATTGGCGATCTTCGAAACGCATGTGTGCTAGTAAGTTTAATAGGGGTATGGAGTTCAAGGACCTAACTCTGTTTAATCAGGCTCTGTTGGCTAAACAGTGTTGGCGTCTTCTCAAATTTCCCTAACAACTTACTAATTGTTGGCTTCTTCTCAAATTTCCCTAACAACTTAGGGTCCAAATAGTCTTATGCCTGGAGAAGTATTATGTGGAAAAAATATCTTTTTTATAAAGGTTATAGGTGGCGAATTGGTTATGGCCGAAATATCAGGATTAATGGTGACCTCTCAAGGGAAAATGGAAAGTTGTGGTACTGACCTCCTTCAGCTCAATACCTTAGGGTTGAATTGTTGATGAGTGAGCGCGGGCAGTAGGATGAAAACAGAATCAGAAGGTTGGTCATCCCCCAGATGCGGAGGTTATACTTCAAATTTTCATTCATCTAAATGGAAGTGAGGATGGAGTTATATGGAATCCATATAAACAGGGAGTATTTTATGTTAAACATGCTTATTTTCTCGGTTTATGTTGTGGGAGTAGAGATGAGGCTTCCTCGTCCTGTGTTGAAACTCGGAGCAAAAGATTGAAGGTTTTTTGGGGTGCTAATATTACTCCAAAAACAAAAAGTTGTTGTTGGAAAGTTTACAACAACATTATTTCCTAACAAAATAAACTTGTTTAAAAAAAGGTTAACTATGATACTGTGTGTGTTTTTTGCAGGTCTGAAGTTGAATATTCTCGACATCTTTTTTGGCAATGTTAGGTAATAAAGGAGTGTTGGAACCAAAGTTTAAGCATTAACTTGAGTCGTTTATGTGATAACATGAATCAATGTGCAATTCATGAGCTTTGGGATTGGATCTTGGATAATGGACCTATGGATGGCATTGCAAAATCGATGGTGCTGGTGTGGAGGATTTGGGATATAAGGAATCACGTCGTTTTTCGATGAATTAAAGGGACAGACAACTATATCAGCTCTCTCATCTAAGTAAACATTTTGACCATCTTCTTCCAACAAGTGATGCATCCAGTGGCTCCGTTCAAGAGAAAGGGAAAGGTCCTGGACAAACGAAAGACACATATGGTGTGATCAGAGACGATAGGGTTCCTCCTGTCGTTGGCAGTGGAAGCTCAATGTGGATGCCTCTTGTAAGACAGCAGAGCAGGTTTGGGTTGGGTGGTGCGCGATGACAAAGGGACGGTGAAGTTGGTAGGCTGTAGATTTCTTGTGGGACGAGTGGACATCACAATCCTCGAAGCTATGACAGTTATTGAGGGGCTGAGAGTAGTGTCTACATCTTTCTCCGCAAGTCACAGATGTCCTCTCGAAGTTTAATCTGACTGCTTGAAGGTATGCTACATCGTTAACGAAGAGCATGTTGATGTCATTGAGATTGCATGTTGATGTCATTGAGATTGTCAATTTTATTGAATAAGCAGTCTCACTGACAGACGTGACGATTCGTGTTGTTATCTTCAAATATACAAACAGTGACACATCACTTACTTATAGAGCCATGATATTGACAATTTATCATTGGTGGGAAGATACTCTCCCCTCCGATTTAATTGATTTTCTTTTGTTGGAAGCCCATGGATCTTAGTTTGTTAACTTTATTGCTTTGTTTAGTTTCAAAAAAAAAAAAAATGTTATCTTCTTTTTTTTAGGCCACTTGGCCATGTGAAGTGATTCAACGTTAGTAATTCAATAATGGGCCTTCTTTAAATTTAATGCATCCACCATGCAGTGTCAGAGATAAATTAAAAGCTATAATTTGAGAGATTCTTCAAATAGATATAATTGAGAGAAGGGAACTATAGAAATGGTGTGAATTGAAATTTTCCTACTTTAAATTTTATTTAGAGAAGAAAAGTAGTGAATAATTTTTCCACTATTAGAAATGCCAAATTTGAATGAAGTAGTGAAACTGAGTTTAGCTCAAATTGCATAGGTATGTCTTAATGACCAACAGGTTTGTGGTTCAAATTCTCGATTGAAAAAAAAAAAATTGAAAAGTCAAAATGTATGGTTACACAATCTCACTAAAAACATGTTTGAGGGTAATTTTGAAATTGTTAAAAATATTTTTTTTTATTCATAATCACTCCAAAAAAAATTCATCGTTCCTAAGTAAATATATATATATATATTTTACAAAGGTATTTAATTAATGTGGGATGGGGGATTGAACCCCTCAAGGATACAACTGTATGTAAATTAAGCTATGTTCGGCAACATTTGAATTTTTAGTCAAATTCTAACAACAAAAACTATTTTTTTTAAGTGTTCAAAATTTGGTGGTTAATTTTCAAAAACCAAATGATTATCGGAGAAAACTTTAATGTTTGGTTTTACATTTTTAAACGTAGTTCAGCCAAAATTATTTTAGAAGGATTAAAATGTATGTTTTTATTTGTTAATATGACAAAATTTATTTTGTCTCCACCTCTAATCTCAATTATTTATTTGATGTATTTCACATCCAAAGATAAACTCAAATTCCCAAATATTGGGAAAAAGGGAAGAATTGAGGAATATAAGACTTTCACGTACATCTAATTAATATGCTTCCAAATAGCAAAATCCAAATGACAGCAATTCACTCTTACATTTCTTTCCAATTTTGACCTTTTACTTTTATTATTGGGACCTCCTCTCCCTTATCTATAATTATAAACCGACAATTATTGAACTATTTAGACGCTCACATGGCGGCACCAACAAAAACAAAAAAGTATACATTTTTTTTTTATCGTTTTCATCTCTTAAAAAAAAAAAATAATAATAATAATAATATCAATTTATACATTTAAACTTTGAAAGTTATATTAATTAAAACTTTAAATTTATAATTGTATCATTTAAATCATGAATTGTCATAAATATATCAATTTATCTTTTCTGTAAGGATTTTGTTTTAAAACGTTAATTTAATCACGTAAAAATTTATAATTTTAGTAATTAAACTTCTAAACTTTCTTAAGTGAATCAATTGTATGAAAATTTAAGAGTTTAATTCATAAATTATAAGACTCCACACAGGGATGGATGCATGTATGGGCTAGGAGGCATCCCATGTAGGGACTAGAGGGAGCACGTGCCCTCCACCCCTCAATATTGTTTTCTTTGTATTTTTAATTTATAGGAGAGCGTTTTCAAGATTATGTATTAACTTTTCGCTTAAAATGCTGATAATGTACTGTAGTTTGATGGTTCTAGGGGCAAGGTAAAATCCTTATGATCTCATGAACGAATCTTGAAAAAAGAAAATTCTAACCGAAGGTTTTAATTGATATAACCACCAAAGTTTAAGGGTATAAATTGATTTTATTTTTTTAAAATATTTAAAGTCTTGTACTTTTAAGTTTGTATTTCTTTGATTTCTAATGAGAACATTATTTTTTTAAGTAAATTAGTTTAGAAAAATTAAATCTATTTTAAATAATTTTTTTAAAATATTTAAAGTCCCATACCTTTTATGTTTGTATTTATTTGATTTCTAATGAGAACTTTAAATGTTTAATTTTGTGTCGTAGATTCATGAATTAAAAAAAAAAATGTTGAATAGGTCAATGACTTATTAGACACAAAATTAAAAAACATTAGTGACTTGAGACACAAAATTAAAAGTTGAAGGATCTATTATATATTTTTCAAAATCTAAGGACCAATTGGACTCAGGGACTAAATTTTGTGTTGACAATTTTTTATTTATTTTTTTTTTTTTTACTAACATGTGGGGAGTGGGAATGTGTTGGCAACTTTAATATTACTTAATTGGTATGATATATCAATGCATCTAAAATTATATTTATATATATTTGTGTCCCTGACATAAAATCTTGGATCTGCCTCCACATGTATAAAACTAACATTTTTCTAAAATAGGGTGTAAATTGATACGTTTATAAAAATTTGGCGTTTAAATGGATACAATTATTAGTTTAGGGTTTTAATTCATACAAATTTCAAAATTTAAAGGTATAAATTGATTTTTGCCCCAATATATATGTATGGGCAAAAATCATTTTTTTTTGGATCTTTTATATATATATATATATATATATATATATTCGAATTCACTATTCTTTAAAAAGTTGGAATGTTATTGTTCTTAGTCTTTTGTAAACGTTTAAAAATTATTCTTGAAATAGAAATTCAATTTGTATAAAGTTTGAATACAAAATAAACCTAAACTAATCTAGATAAAAATCTTCATTCATTCTCGTCAGTTTCATATAATCTTAAAAGGTAGTTTTTAAGAATAACATTATTGACCCAAACTCATTAGAACGTAAACGTACCACTAAAAAATCAAAATAATTTATATGTATAAGATCCAAAACTTTAGAAGAAGAAAAAAGAAAAAAAAAATTAAACCAACCTTTCAAAAGTAACGAACATAACATCAAAAGTACTTAATTAAGATACAATACATAAGAACTAAATCTTAAAAAAAAAAAAAAAAAAAAAAAAATTATTATCAAATAAAACTTATGAATATATATAACATTTAAAACTTAATTATCATGAACTATATATATATATCAAACAAATCAAATAAACTCAAAGAAAGTTTAAGAACAAATATATTACAACACATAACAATTAAAATTATCTAAAACTTTTCGAAACTTATAAACATAACATTATTAAAATTATCTAAAACTTTTCAAAACTTATAAACATAACCTACAAATCAAATAAATACAACCCATAAACTTATAAAAACTTAAGAAGACAAACTCAAAATTAACAACTTATATAGCTTGTTTACCTAACAATTAAATTTATTCAATTTTAAAAAAAAAATTATGAACATAACAGCTAAAACTCAACTTGCACTATATATTAAATAAAATAAATAAATTTAATAAACCTGATAAACTTAAATGGATTCAAAACTAAAACAAAAAAAAAATAAAAAAATCCTCACTCATCGATTGTATACACAATCTATAACAGTGTGCACTAACTCACCGTTATACTTAAATCATTGGCTATGCCGCTATCATAAGAACACATAAGTGCTTATTTACTTCTTTAGAGGACATTGGGAAGTAATTGCTTGTTTTTATTTGTGTGAGAGTACTTTGAGAACTTGCATAATTAACTCCTTGGAAAAATCACATTTGATGATCAATCTATAAGAATTTAGAAAGAAATAAGCGCGCTTAGAAGAAAACACAAAGGATCAGCTCAATGAGAAAGAAAATCAAACTTGTTGATATCGAAATTTGGCCAAAGATTTGTATCTTGGTAGAATGAGTAAGAGCCTGCAGAGCAAATAATAGGTGACGTCTTACACCGGTGTGGTACTAACCACAGGGGTTCCGACGATGAAGTCAGATTTAAGAAGAAATCTAACAATATAGGAATAATCTCTAATATGGCAAGAGAATTGCTTACTTCTTTTTCTTTCTTCGATCTCCATCTTATATAGGTTCCTTTTGGATGACCGTTGTTATTCGTTACAATTCATTTAACCAACGCATTGATGAGTTGTTTGTAAAATGTTTGGTGTTTATTACTGTGTAACCGACCAATTAAAGTGGTGTTGACAGCTTTATGGGACGGTTTCTCCCTTTGAGTCTACCCTTGCAACGGTCGGCAATCTTGAGTCGACCCCTATGGAATTGGCGATTCCCCTGTTCGGCCGACCCTTGCGGGGGTCAGCAATTCCTCTATTAGGCCGACCCTTGGTGGGGTCGGTGGTCTTGAATCAACCCTTATGGGATCAGCGGTTTTCTTTGGGGCCGACCCTTAAAAGAAGGTCGGTCTCCTCGTCTTGGGTCGACTTGGCTCCTTTTTGGCGGACTCCTATGGGTCAATTTTTCAAGTTGGTTCCTCTCTTTTGGGGAGTTGGTCCTTAGCTTCTAGCTAGCCTAAGTATATGTCTCCCTTCGTGGAATGGGTTTTTTTTAGTATGACATTTTGGTTATGATTATTTCACCCATCACAAAACTCTTATAATTATCCTGAGATGAGCTTCTTTATTAGGTGACGCATTGCCACCTTTAGAAGAAACCCTTAGTATCACCCTGTGAGACAACACAAACAATATATATATATACAGAAACCTCCTAATTTCATACACGATGTTAACAATCAAAGATACGAAGGGCATGCACTACTTAGTCCCAATATAAATTGGAATTGATTTCAACACCATGAAAGTTAATAACTTGAGCATATATTAAAAAAAAAAAACTTTAGCATAGCTCCATTTTGGTTAAGGTATTATAATTCTTACTAAAACATGAGAGGTTTGTACCACCATCACGACATAAATCGCATTCATTCAATTATCCTCCAATCTATACAATTTTTTTTAGTATAATAAATATGGAGTATGAAAATTTGAATCTCCAACTTCAAATAATCGAATAAGTATCAATTATCATTGAATTATGTTCATGTTAACTTAAATTTATGCAATTTTGTAAAACCGAATCTAACTCAATTGTCATAAAGTTATACCTCTGACTAAGAGGTCCCAGATTTGATTATCCCCACATGTTGCAGAAAAAAAAATATATATATATATATTCAAACAATAAATGGGCCAAAATATCTATCATCAAAATCAACCCAACCAATGAAAATATCAGAAAATCAAGTTCACAGTCCACATACACCAAAACAAAACCCCAACCACTTCTTTCTTAAAAAAAATAATTCCAAAAAAAAAAAATGATTTTTTTCTTTTGAGTAAAACTTGTTTGCTGCGTGCTACAAGTATCTTTTGCAGCTTGGTTTTTATCCATAACTTTCATTTTTCTATTCCACCAAATTAACAATTTCTCCTACTTTCTCTCTCTTCATTTCTCTGCACTTCAAACTTCAAGACCATGAAATTTCAATTAGAGTTATTTGAAATTTGCAGGGCGTATGTTATATAGGCATAAATTTTAAAGTGTGTGTTTAGAGAAAGTAAAGGAAAGACTAAAGAGTGGAAAATTTCACGGTTGGATTCATCTGAAGTTGATAAACGGAAAGGTCGGATTTTTTTTTTTCTAAATCCAAAAAAAAAATGGTAACAAAAAAGATTTTATTTGTCTAGAGATATTTTTAGAGTATTGCAAATCTTACTGTGTTAAAAAATAGTTAACCAACAAAAAAGAAAAAAAAATACTTATTGTAGAGAAAGGAAGAGAGAGTGAGAGATGGAATTGAAAAAAAAGATCATATGGTAGATGGAAGCGAAGGAAAGAGAGAAAATAGAAGAAGTTATTTATCTGACGAAGAAGAAAGGGAAAGTTACGAAAGAAAAAAACTCTAAATAAACGGCGTGAAAGGATTTTTTTATTTAAAAAATAATATAAATATTTAGTCAATCAAATCGTGGCACGTGTTGGGCTGTAAAAGATACTTGTAGCCAAGTAGTTTTACTCTTTTTCTTTTATCCAAAAAAATCTACAAATTAAACCAATATATAAACAGCCCAATCATCTTCATCTTGTCACGTCGCTCCCAAAACCTCACTCCCAACCGTCTCTCTCTCTCCGATGACCGGCGGCCCGCCGCACACCTGGCCGGAGCCGGTGGTCCGAGTCCAATCCTTGGCCCGAAGCGGCATGAACACAATCCCGGAGCGTTACATGAGAGCGGCGTCGTCGAGGCCCTCCGCCGGCGATGATTCGATCGAAATCCCGGTTGTAGACTTGGGCAAGCTGTTTGGCGGGGACGAGAGGTGGCGTGAGGCGACACGAAGAGAGGTATCGGAAGCATGCAGAGAGTGGGGGATTTTTCAGATAATAAACCACGGAATGGAGGCTGAGCTGATGAAGAAGGTGAAAGATGTGTGGCGGAGGTTTTTCGACTCGCCGGCGGAGGAGAAGGAGGAATATGCCAACTCGCCGAGATCTTATGAAGGATATGGCAGTCGGATGGGAGTCGGAGAAGCTGCAGTGTTGGATTGGAGTGATTATTTTTTTCTTCACTTATCGCCACCGTCTCACCGGAACCCTAATAACTGGCCTGCGTTTCCTCCTTCCTGCAGGTAATTAATTTTTTCTTAAACCTGCGTTTAACAAAGTGTTTCAGGAAAAAATTAGTCAAAAAATCAGTGGAATTTTAATGAAAACCTTATTGATTCATAACTATTTTCACTAAAATAAAATTAAGGAAAAAAATGTCACCTGATTTTAGAAAAATAGAGAAAGAATAGAAAATTAAAAACTTCTTCATTAACGAAAGTGGTTACTATTGATTCTAATTTCTACCATTTTTCTTTAGTATTACTTCAATATTTTTTTTATATATATTCGTGACTGGGTGTTCAGGTCAGTTTACGAGCAGCTAGACTAATCTCACGGGAGAGACCGTTTGCTGCCAAGAACACTTTAGAAAATTAGTCTAAGTAGGTGGCCACCAAAGATTGAATCATTCCCTCTAAGGTGGCTTTAATAGTCTCGTCTTTCATGACTACTAATTTAAGTCGACCCCTGACTTCAATCTATGCATTTAAACAATTTTTATACCCATGATAATGGGTTATCTGTTTTAAAATGGAATCCTCAAGGTTTTCAAAATAATCCAAGTTAAGTTTTAAAATTTTAAAAAAAAAATGTTTTTGTTTTGAAATTTTGCTAAGAATTCAAATAAATTTTCCCTCTAAAAGATGAAAATCATTGTGAAGAAATTATGAATAAACAAACTTAATTTTAAAAAACCAAAAATAAAAAACTAGATGTTTAACAAATGGATCTTTCAAGATTATTATTTCATTTTGGTCCCTTTTCAAAAACCAAAAATAAAAAACTAGATGGTTTTATCAAATGGATCTTTCAAGATTATTATTCCATTTTGGTCCCTAAACTTTCGAAACGTCTATCATGGTCCCTGAACTTTTATGTTTTTTTCTATTTTGGTCTTTAAAACTAAAAAATAAAAAACAATTGTTGAGTCCCTAAACTTAAAAAAAAAAACAAGTATCCATTAGTCCCTACCTTTATTTTGAGTTTAACACATTAATAATATAGTTTTGAGTATATGTATTAATGTGTTAACATGAATATATATGTATACAAATCACGGATTGGTTAATTAAAATCGAGTATTAGGTAAGCAATTTTTTTTGTGGAAAAATTATATAATAAGGATCAAAATGGTTATTCTTCTAAAGTTCAAAGACTAAAATAGATATTATAAAAGTTTATGAACCAAAATGGTTATTATATTTTTTAAAAATTTAGAGACCTAAAATAGATATTATGAAAATTTATGGACCAAAATAAAACAAGTCTAAGAGTTGATAAACTAAATTAAGATTTAAACCTTATTTTTATTTTAAAATTCTGAATCTATCAAGTTAACTACATTTTAAAAATATTTTCAAAGTTTAAAAACTAAAATTTTGGAAATTAAAAGAAAATGTTTTTTTTTCAAATTTGATTTTTTTTTTTTTTTTTTTAGATTGGCTTTCAATTCAAATGTGTGTTTAAGAAGAGTAAAAAATATAACAAGAGGAGAGAAAATAAACCTAATTTTTAAAAACGAAAACAAAATCGTGGTGATTAATTGCTAAAAAAAAGTTAAATAAATAATTTCTATTTAAGTAGAGACAAATCACGTGAAGGTCTGCCAAACAGAAGTTTCAGTTTGATATATGTCTACTTCTCTTGAAAAAAAATAGAAATTATTGATTGTATTATTTAGAATTAAAAGTTAATTATAAATTACATTTATTAACTTCTATATTCAAATTTTCATTTCAAATTTGTCCCAATATATTTAGAAGTTTTATTGTCATTTTTATCATTTGATTAAAGCTTAATTATTAGATGTCTTTGTCATTTAGAGAAAAATAACAAAAAATCTCACATGACATATTATATATATATTTAGTAGTAGATGAGCTCTTTGGTGTGAGATTTTGTTTTAATGACCTTTGTAAAAAAGAAATATGAATTTGCAATGAGTTATTAAGGTATTATTTTGCTTTAAAAATAATTTAAAATTTGTATTTTAGAAATTAAAATGCAACCACTCATGTTAGTTTACGTTTTATTACTTCTCACTAAAAAAAAAAAACCTTTTGGGTTCAACTATAATTGAATTTTTCGTAAGTGTATCAATTTACATCTTCGGTTGGATTTTGTTTTTAGTTTACACGTGTGGAGAATTATAATGATATCAATTAAATCCTTAAATTTATATAAGTGAATCAATTTAATTTAGTCTATCTATTTGAAAATGGCACGTGCATCAATTCTCACACGTGTAACTTCAAATGTCGTATTAACAATATGAACGATTTCCATCCTCTCTTTTTCTTCTATTTTATCGCAAATAGTCTAAATTGATTCACTTATATGAAAGTTTACGGCTTTAATTCATACAATTATAAATTTTCATACGAATGATTTAACATTTTTTTTAAAGAATTTAAGAGATTGTGTAAATTGAGACACTTATAAAAGTTGAATATTTTGAATTGGTACAATTATTAGTTAATTAAGATTTTAATTGACTCAAAAATACTAGATCAAAAGAAATGCGCTAAAAGACTAAAAACATTATTTAATTAACCCATTAAATTATGATTTTAAGAATTGTATTCCTCATAAATTCATATCTCAAAACTTTGCTTCACATTAATAGAAAATATTGTTCATATTCATAAAATATCTTCGGTCCTTTAAATTATAAAATATTAGTAGAATTTATGTCCCCATGTGATAATTACTTGTTGGTTATATATATATATATATATATATATATATATATATAAAATAACTAAATTCATTCTGTCAACAACAATTAAATGAAGACATTTCAACATTGTCTAAAAAAAAATTATTCTTGAAAATTTTATAAAGAAGGGAAATGCTGATTTTTTTAATTTGCTGTTGTGAGGGTGATTCGAACTTCTAATTTCTTAGTTGGAAATATATGTTTTGTTCTGAAAAATTTTATAAAACAGAAAAGCTGTTTTTTTTTTATTTGTTAGTTCAACAACATGTGGGAGTAGAAGTGAGGATTCAAACTTTTAGGGCCCGTTTGGTAACGTTCCTGTTTCTTGTTCCCTGTTTCCCGTTTCTCGTTCCCTGTTTCTTGTTCCCTGTTTTTTAGAACCAGAAACAGAAACATGTTTGATAACTACTCTTGTTTCTTGTTTCTTGAAAAAAAGGAAACAGAAACACATACTTGTTTGATAACGTTTCTTGTTTCTTGAAAAAAAAAAATAGAAATATCGTCATGTTTGATAATTTTTTTTTTGTTAATTGTTTCTTTTTTCTTTTTTCTCTTTATGTTTTATTTTTTATTTTTTATAGTTTAAATAAAATTTAGTATACATAATATAAAAAAGATATAACATGCATTAAAAAATAAATAAATAAATAAATAAATTGCAATTTGATTTGATTTGGTATATGTTTTTGTGTGTTGATAAGGAGACGTTTATTTAAGAATAGGGAAGCGAGTCTCCAACACGCCAAAACAACGTTCAATAACATTTTGCAGTGAAAAAATTTCGATAGTTAAACATTTTTCCCTACCTCGAGGATGATGTCTTCCTTGCTCTAAAATCTCGAAGTCGTTGTCATTCGTCATTGTTTGTTATGGGTCATGTTTTAAATTTTCGTTGACGTGTAGACATTTCTACGTGTCAATGAGCTCAATACGACATGAGAGGTGAATCGACATTTCAATTATATTATAGATAAATTTATCTTATATAACTAAAATATCACTATTTGTGAATCTA
The DNA here is from genome assembly GCA_028017165.1 of Herpetospermum pedunculosum. NCBI lineage: Eukaryota > Viridiplantae > Streptophyta > Magnoliopsida > Cucurbitales > Cucurbitaceae > Herpetospermum > Herpetospermum pedunculosum. The sequence goes on from CM051525.1 coordinate 61,455,157, forward strand.
ATATTTAATAGTGGGAAATTTAAACTGATTTAAAAATATTGAAATGCTAATTTGCAAAGTTTAAAGTGCCGTCCTCGATGAAAATATGAAAATATCGATGAATGGATACTTATTAAAAAAACATAAAAAATAATAATAATTTTTTTTTTTACAATTAATAAATAAATATTTTAATGTATTTAAAAAAAAAATATAATAAATATTTTTATGTATTTAAATAAAATAAAAAGTAATTAGTAATGTATCCTAAAAAAAAAATAGCATAATTTAAAATTAAAATAATATATAAAAAAAAAACATTGCATAATTAAGAAAGAAAAAAAAAAGAAAAAAAAAGTGTTATAATGAGGATTTGAAGCCAGGACCTCGTGAATAAAGAGTTTATTTGGGTGCTTCTCTTGCCAATGAACCAACACTAATTTATGATTATTTTGGGAACAGATTAATATAAAGAGAAACGGAACTGGGAGAAACACCTTTTTGAAGTTTCTCAAATTTTGCCTTTTTTTTAGAAACGTTTCTCAAAATTTAGAAACAAGAAACGGGAATAGTTATCAAACAAGTCCGTTTCTTAAAAAATGAGAAACAGGAACAAGAAACAGGAAACGGGAACGTTACCAAACAAGCCCTTAACTTCTTGGTCGAGAATATATGTTTTAATCATTTATTTATTTTTTTTAAAACATATGTCTTAATCAATTGAGTTAGATTTAGATTTGTTGGGTTTAAAAGCGTTTTTGTTTGTAATTAATGCAGAAAGATAACCGAAGAATATGGAGAAGAAATGATGAAGCTATGTAAAAAGATGATGAGGGTATTTTCGGAAAATCTAGGGTTAAGTGAAGAGTATGTTGAGAAAGCATTTGGAGAGGGAGAGATGGGAGGATGCCTTAGGGCTAACTTGTACCCAAAATGCCCTCAGCCAGAGCTGACTTTGGGAATCTCATCACATTCAGATCCTGGTGGGATCACTATTCTTTTGGCAGATGAGAATGTGAGTGGTGGACTCCAAGTTTGTAGGGGCAAATTGGGCAATAATAATGTTTGGGTCAATGTTAAGCCACTTCCAAATTCCTTCATTCTCAATATTGGTGATCAAATTCAGGTCTCTCTCTAATCTCTCTCTTTCAATTTTATTTATTTTTATTTTTTTTTACTTTAATTTTGATTTTTCAAAAAGTTTCTAACTTAATTTTGAAGAGTGTTATCGATTATTCAACTCAAATGTCTAGTTCGATAAAATTAAAATGGACTGACTTCAAGAGTCTGGATATTTATGGATGCGTCACGATAGTAATTTAGACTGTAAATTATATTTTGGATCATGAGATTTGAATTTAGTAGCAATCAAGTCTACTTTCAATCTCAATATTTTAGTCGATGAGGTTTGAGTTTAGAACTATTTTGGTCCCTCCATCCTATTTTTCCTTAATGGTTAAGAGAATGCTCACGTGTCTTTTATTTTTAATTAGAAAAATATTTTTTAAAATGTTAAATAAAATGAAATGTTTTTTATAATTTTTTTAAAGTAAAAAATTAAACTTTTTCTTTTATTTTTTTATTTTTTTATTTCTTTCTTTTCTCCTCTTTCATCCTTCTTCTTCATCACATAAATGGTCGTGGTCACCGCTTCTTCTTCCTTCTCCTTACTTTCTTCAATTTTTTCCCTTCCTCCTCCTTTCTCCCCTTCTTTCTCACGGTTTCAAAAAAAAAAACATTTTTTCATATTTAAAACGAAGAGGCTTCTCTTCGATTCAGACCGATATGAGAAGAGGCAGCGGCGGCGACGGCGACGGACCGTGGAGATGGCGGCGACCATGGATGAGATGAAAAAAAATATGGAAAAGAGAGAGAGAAAAAATAAAAAATAAAATTATAAAAAAAACCTTTTCTTTTATTTAAAATATTTTTTATTAAAAATAAAACACGTCGCATTATGTTAACAATTAACGAAAAATTTGATTGAGGGACCAAAATGATTCTAAACTCAAACCTCAAGGTTAAAATGTTGAGTTTGAAAGTTTAGGGACTGAAATACTATCAAATTCAAAACTTCAGAGACCATAAATGTAATTTACCCTTTTTTTTTTTTTTTGAAACACTCTATTTTGTTCTTATGAATGTGTTATTTTAGTGATTCATGTTTCAAAAGGAAGTATCAAATGTAGTAGGATGAGGTTGTTGTCTTGTGACACTAAAAACAAAGGGTACGAATTGAACTCATGACCTCTTAGTCAAGAGCACAATCTTATGTCAATTGAGTTATGGTCGGTTGGACAATGTTGTGTGTTTGTGTACCATTTCTTTATGAATATATCAAGTTGTGGTGTGAAATTAGATCCATACAATTCTAATTTATTGTTTTTGAAAATTGTGTTTGTTTTCTCACAATTATATACAACCATCTTCATCTTTTTCAAAGAAGCATTTGAATTCTTAGCAAATTCCAAAAACAAAAACTATCTTTTTTTAGTTTTTAAAACTTAACTTTGATTTTGAAAACATTTATAAAAAGTAGGTAACAAATTTATAGATAGAAGTAGTATTTGACATTTATAAAAAGTAGGTAACAAATTTATAGATAGAAGTAGTATTTGTAAACTTAGTTTTAAAAAACGACCAAAATCAAAAACCAAATGATTATCGATACTTACATTCATTGCTTTACGTTTGGATTTCAATTTCAGGTGCTGAGTAATGCAATATACAAGAGTGTGAACCATAGAGTAATAGCAAATTCAAGAAAAGATAGGCTCTCAATTGCCTTCTTTTGCAACCCAAAGGGAGACTTGATAATTGAACCAGCAACACAACTCTTGTCTCACCAAAATCCTGCACTCTACTCTCCAATGACTTTTGATCAATATAGGCTTTATATTAGAGAAAAAGGACTTTGTGGAAAAGCACAAGTTGAAGCTCTCAAGTCTCCAAGATTCCAACGAAAATTCAAGGAATAAACCTCCATGTGAAGTAGATCTTTCATATTTTCATCATTCAACATTATTGTAGTTTGTGAAACCTTGCAAATCAAATCTTTTTTTATTAGATTTCATCGTTACTTTTGGGTTAAATTATCAAAAATACTCGTGAACTAAGAAAAACGTTTCAAAAATGTCTTAAACGTTAACAGCACGCACAGAATTCTTATGTGAACGGTTAAATTCTAACGTGTACCTATGTGGCAGGAAAAAAATGAAAAGGTCGACGTCTGAGGTGTTAAAAAATCATAAAAAACTTATTTTATCGATTCAAAAATCAGTGGAGAATAGATCAGATGTCTACGTTTTCATGATTTTTTTCATGTCAGACAAGTACAGATCAAAATTTAAATTTTGTGTGTTGTTAACGTTGAGGGCATTTTTTAAACGTTTTTCATAGTTTAGAATATTTTTGAAACTTTTGAAAGTTCAAAGATATTTTTTAAACGTATTTTTGATAATCATCATATCACAATAAACGTAAAATATCGTCTAAAAGAGTATAATTTATCAAAATCGCTAAATATTTGCACAAAAGTACTTTGCATGAGTTGCTTTTTCTCATCTCATTTTTCAAATTTTCTATTTTTTTGTGTGCGTGGCTTGCTCCTTGCTGTAATACATTTACAAGTTGTTTTCTCAAGTACTAGATTGACTCTACCAATTCAGGAAACATACAACGTTGTATTGAACCTATTGACATTGACTTTTTAAAGCATGGGTTTGGATTTTATATTTAAAACGTCCTTTTTTTTTTGGATTTTTACTTGGATTGTTTTTATGTTAGTATATGCAAAATATATATATATATATAGGCAATAATAATAAAATAAAATAAAAAATCAATATGAACAAAAACAATATAAACCCTTTGAGTTCTAATACTTTTTTCCCTTTGTAAACACTAATCAAGTGGTTGCTTTTAAAAATACTTTTAATCATCTACCTAATCTAAGGGCTTTTTTAAATGATTTTCAAAATGCTTAAAAATTGTAAGTATTTTTAAACAATTCCAAACCGATCTTAAGAATATCAAACTTCATTTCCCAACAAGAAGATAGCTCATATGGCATTATATATCGACTAGGACTAGTGACTAAGAAGTCTTAGGTTCAAAGTTCAATCTACCACCATGTTGTCGAGGAAAAAAAAAAAAACCTTCATTTAAATGTTTATTTAGAAGTAAGATTTCAAAGATTTTTCTTTTCTAAATTGTCAGTCATAAATTCCTTGCCACAAAAAATTGTGTAGAACTCTCTTTTGCTATTACATTCTTAGAGCAATGCTCTTCCCCACATATCATAAGATGAGTACTCTCCACCTCCAGCTTCTATAGATTCTTGATCTGATTTTTGTAACATAAAAGGAAGCAAATAAACTCCATGGAAATGATATTACCTTTCTCACCTGAAAATGTTGGCTTTAAGGTCTTAAAACGGAAGCTCGTTGCGTGAAAATCTTGTCCATCTGAGAAAGTCACCCAGTTTCTTTATCAAGAAAATCTCCCCGGGCTCGACATACATGGAACTTGGAAGGATATGACTTAAAGTAATCGATCCCATCTGTCAACCGGTGACAGACGATTCTTTAGATTGTTCTGGGACTGCAACCTCCTTCTCTGAGTTGCCTGAATCCATCGTGTTAGCCTGACTTGATTGCACCTGGCTTGTATTTTGAACATCTGAGGTAATCCCTAGAACAGTCAATACAGCCCTGAAAAAGAAGCAAAACTATGTCTGAGTAACATGATGAGCAAACTAAGTACTATGAAAATGCCATAGTTGTGCCAGAACCTTGGGAGTGTCGATCGGATGTTTGGTTGACTAGCATGAGCAACCAAAGGCGCCTTTAGTGCTGCAGTTTTGTGTAATGCATTTTCGAGCTGTGCTGGTGGTAGCTGAAAGAACACATGAAAGTCGATAATAAGGACATTTTTTTCGTGTAACTAATTCGTGGAATGTAGTACACGTTATATAAATATATTGTCAAATAAACCTTTCATAGAACTCTTCAACCAATGGTCCAGATCATTGTTTTGATTTTAGATGAAAGCCTTTTAGAGACTTTGTCGATGATCGGCACGATATATCTATAGTATGGAACTATGCTCCTAGTCCTACTGCTCCAGCATCCTTAAATATCCTAGAGAAAACTACAACATTAAAATCGAATTTGAAAGACTTCAAGAACTCCAGCTCCTAAGGCTTCGGCCAACAAGCTACTACTGGCATCCAAGAGAAAAGGAGATAGGGGATCCTTTCGTCTAAGTTCCCTCAAGGCTCTAAGAGACCTCTAGACATGCCATTAAAGAAATTGAAAGAAAGAGGCATTTATAATAAAGAAACTAGAATTTTCCTTCCATCGCCCAACCATTTGGCCGTGCATATTTTTTCCTCGAAGGGTCTCTTCTTTTACCACTGGGTCAGCCAGCACTCGCACTTCACAAAATATCGAGATGCATGTGGTTTTGATTCCAGAGTCGGATTGGGGAGTCGACTCATTCAAGGCTTAGCTTCTTCGAAAAAAGGAAATCCAGGCCAATCAACCACAGCACTGTTCTTCCACCACTCCTCAACAGTCAACAGAGAGACGAGAGGGACAATGAAGTTGCACATTCCCAAATTGGAAGACATGGTACCCCGCTTCAGATTACCAGTTTCCAGCAAGATAGAGAATGGTCAGAAGTACGTCTAGGCTTTCTACCCACTCTAAAAGGATTTAACTTAATTACCCACCCAGCATTAACTAAGAATCTCAGAAGGAGAAGACAGGCTGTGGTGTGGCACTTGTCCAAGTAAAGGAGCCATAAGAAAGGGGAATCTCAAACAAAGACAACTCCTACAACAATTTGTTGCAGCTCTTCATCCTCCTATCAATCCTATCTCCAAAGGATCTCTCAGTGCTCCAAATACTGACATTGAAATCACCGCACAAAAGAGCAGAAACCTAAAGAAATGCCAAAAAGAGCTTTGAACTGTGTCCATGGGACCATAACTTCTTTTTCAGGCTGGTTGAATTTTAAAGGAAAGAGCTTGTTTAAGAGGATCAACAACAGTAATAGAAGATTCCCCCCAGAGAAAAATTAAGCCACCGAAGGATCCAAAAGACTTGATCAAGGACAACCTTTTATCTCTTGAGCTCTAAAAAGATTTCTAAGTAACCCTATCAAGCCAGCTTATATTCTTGAAAAATAACTAGATGGCGATATCCAATTTTTTACCGGTCTACCGAAGATCATTGCCACATTCTCTTTCTTTGTCCCTATTTCTACATAAGCTGAGCCAACCTGCTGAATTATTTTGGATTATGCTGGTGCATTCTGCAGGATATTTAAGGAGTTATTCCAATTGTTCAGATGTCAGACTTTTAAAGGGAAACCCAGAGGTCCGTGGTCTAATTTTTTATGAGACTTTATTCTAAGAGATTCAGGTGGAAAAGAATTAAAGCAAGAAAGATCCAAAACTTCGGAGAAATTTGTAAGCTTGCTCAGAACTTGGCTTCTATTTTGGTTTATGATTTGTAAAGCATTGTGTAACTATAGTTCTTTCTTATGAATGTTAATTGAAAGCCTTTATTGTAAATGTCTTTTCGCTCATACCTCCTGGGGTGGTTCCCTTTCTATAACTCTTCTTTTGGGATAAAATTGTATTTTCTTATCAACACGATAAATAACCTTATAATGATGGGGGATTACAGAAAAGAATTACTAGAGGAATGCTACAATCGAGACACACCTGAAGCAGCACATTAAATGATTGAGGCTTTGTCAAGAGTGCACACTTCAAGAAGCCTACCCACAACTTGGGATATTTCCATATCTGCAACAGCCCCATCGCCAGAGTAAGAATGGTGAAAACTTAATTCATGAGTAATCAAAAGTGGAAAAATATTGACCTGCTTGCCAACAAGACGGGATAGAATCTCCATTATAAAATCTACCTGTAAAGAAGAAACGAAAACGTTACTAATGAATGGGAGATTGTAGAAGAGGAAAAAGAAATTGATTGGAAGAACTTCTGGGCGGGGGTTCCCCTTCCCCCTGACCCATAAGGTTGTTTGTTTGCCTTTCTTTTGTCTCAATATATCTCTCGTTTCTTATTAAAGAAAACAAAACAAAACAAAAAAGGAGAAAGAAATGGATTATCTGAATGAATCAAGCAACAACCAACAATAATTCTCAGCCACTCTTTCAACATATAAGACTATTTTGGGGAAAAAAACATATCACAAAACTTTTTTAGTTTTTAATTGAGATAGTACAAGGGAAAAAATTATGGATTATAAAAATGTAAAGATGCAAGCTGAATATGAATATACAAGCACCTTATAGTTTAAGGTAGGGGCAGAGTCCATGCTCTTGACGAGGAAAAAGAAAAGTCAAAAACAACGATCAAATGGTTTTCCATACCATTATCAAATAGGGATTTTGCACATAATAGATAAAACAAAGGAAATCTTTATATGTAATAAATAACAGAGCATACTTCTATATTGACCTAGTATCGTGACAGACGTCATCGGTTACCCACCAAAAAGAGAGAATAAACCGCAAAACATTCTCATTTATCAAAAATTAATAATCAACGAGAGCAGGAGTCGTAATCTTACCAGTGATGGAAAAGTACCAATGGCTTGCAATACTGTGCGCATGAACAATAATGGAAGAGGAATCTGCTCAACCTGCATGGGGCAAGGCGCTTGGGTCATTTCAAAAAATCAAAAACTGTCTTCATATGCTATCGAAAAGATTCATCATAATCATACAAACCAATTGATTCAAAACTTTTGCAACGATTTGCTGGGTGAAAGTTTGACGCTGCTCAAAACAAGCATTGCATGCATCTATGACCTGCAGGTGAAGCAAACAGTTGTTCAATAGGGAGACATGGTAAGGTTTTAGATAGAGTAAATGAAGAGGGACAAACCTTCTTGAGAGGAATTCCATCTCTTTCGGGATCAATTCCATGAATAGCAATTAGAACTTCAGCTGGATTTAGAACTGGCCCAGATTGAGATGATCCCTGAGTAGGATATTGAAGATGATTATATAGCCAAGCTGAAAAAATAACAAATGAAGACTAGCAACTGAAAGTAAGATTTTCTTTTTTCTTTATTTGGGTTAGAGAACTGAATGCCGGATTCAGAAATTTTTTTACTAACCAATAATAATTTTGCTTTTGTGAGATTAATAACCATAAACCATAGGTCATAAAGGTTCTTCTTCTTGCAGCTTATATTGCTAATTGACCTAAAATCAATACCCTTCCTAATTCATTCAATTTTTCCTTTTCAAGCATTAACAAAAAACAGCTTTATGATTAGAAAGAATCATATATTTGCCTGTTGAATGCTGCAATGGTTAGGCAGGCATAAAACATATTTCCAGCTAGAAAAGAAGGGGAAGGAGTTTTCGCATGGATGACCCGCCCCTCAGTGGGTGTAATGCCATTTGCCCCACCATTTTAAAATTAATGTTTAATGCCCTTGATGGCGTCATCAACAATATTGGCCGCGTGAAAAGTCGATAGTATCCTCGCCCTCAAATTCGCAATTCTCCATCTCTCCCTCTCTCCTTCTCTCACGATCCTCCCCCAAATTTGCAGAGCAATTTTAGGGTTTAAAAAAAATTGTTGTCGGGACCTCCATGGGAATGGAACTCCACTTCCAAAGAAATGTTGTGTCGGCGAAATGAAGAAATCTTGCGTCGGCGAAATGAAAAAAAAATCCCCAATAGCAACAAATCCCTCCTGCAAACTCCATTTTCTGAGGTGGGTTTTGAGATTGAAGTTGAACAGAGATTGAATTTCTTGTAGATTCCAATTGTTGCGGCCATGGCTGAAGAAGAAGGAGAGATTGAGGACAGTGACGGTTGTGGCCATGGTTGCTGAAGAAGAAGACGACGATCGCGAGAGGAGAGAAAAAATCGTGAATGTCTGTCGAGAGGAGAGAGAGAATCACGAATTTGAGAGAGGAATGAGCGCGAGGATACTATCAACTTTTCATGCGGCCAATAGTGTTGATGATGCCAGCAACAAAAGGACATTAAACATTAGTTTTAAAAAGGTGGGGCAAATGGCATTACACCCACTGTGGGGCAGGTCATCCGTGCAAAAAACCCTAGAAAAGAAGATCTATTTTGGGTTCATGATGAGAGCTAACATTTTGCTCCTGAAAAAACATGAAAGGATAACACCATATGGCGTAGGCTGCCAAGGAAGAACGGAAAAAAATACCTGCAATATCCGCAGAAGTGCTGCTTGGAATTTTTCCACAGGAAGATTCACAATCTTTGGGAAGATCGTCATAACCTAACAAAACAAGAAAATAAATTCAGATGATTTTAATTGATAGTAAACATTTTTAAAGCAACATAAGAATAAAAATAAATTGAAAGTAGTATTAAAATGAAAGACAATTAAAGCATAGCAAAGATTGAGAAATTGGTCAGAGCTTTCTTCTAGTGCTCATGGACAAAAGGAGAATCAGACTTTCATTGACAAACTCCTCTCTTTCGACAACTTTTCTGATAAGAGTTTTTATTCAAGCATTTAGCTGATGTTAATGTTACTACTCATCATTCACAATACAGTCTTAACAACCAATTGACTAACTGGAAGGTTTTTATAATCTCCAGTTTTCTTTGAGAGCCATACATCCTATGTACAGTTCATCTTATTAATGAAATATCTTTTATTTCCTATAAAAAAAAAAGGAAAATAAAAGATTGAGAAATTAATATCTCAGTCAGAGGGAATGGACAAGCACTATGTGGGCGTCCATGTTTCATTGTTGAATGATCTGACAAGAAACAATATTAGATTTTCGAACTCTGTAAAAACAACGGGTAGAAATGGGAGACGTGGTTATTTTTTTAACAAAGTTGGAAGTACATAGGATAGTCATATGTTTTATTTAAACGAAGTTAGCTTGAAGGATTGGCTTGAAGGATAAATTTGAAACAGACCAGATAATAAGGAATATATTTTAAACTTCTTATAGGAGGTTTGTGTAGCTCGGGGTTAATACTTAAATTGGGTATATAGGTTTGTTTATCCATGCTAGTGGTATGTTAATCCCATGAGTTACATAAATTCTGGCTTATGAATTCCAGATTCTTTATTGTAGATTAATTTTTACAACCTTTCAAAAAGAAAAAATTACAAATCATAAACTCAAACACCAAACATAAGTTACTTGAACTCAAGTTTCTAATAATGTCTGTACCATTCAAACTTAAGCTTCCCAATTTCAACCTTTGTGGACACCAAATAATCCCTTGAATTTTTTGTCGACTTGAGCATAGCTCAACTGGTTAGGGCACCTACCGTCGAGTCGACCAAGAAATCAGAGTTTTGAATCCCCCCACCCCACATGTTGTTGAAATAAAAAAATAATCCCTTAAAATTTCTAAGTATCAAACAGAAAAAGTATGTACAGTTTAAGGACCAAATTGAACCTATTTTCCCTTCTAATATAGGCCAGTTAGCTGTAAAGAGACATGAATGCCACCAAATATTTCCATCAATGTTTTTTAAGGGAGTCAACTCAAGAAGTAACTGAAACAACTGAAAAATCTAGTAATATAGTTTAAAAGTTTAAGAACCAAATTAATAAGTCGCATACAATTTGGAGACAGAAACTATATCGATAAGAGAACAACTATAGATTCAGGCTATTATGAACCAAAAAATTGGAAGAGCTGTACAAAAACAGATGATGTTAACCAGATTCCTACTACAAAGAAATAAAACTGAATAACAAAACTTATGAGAAAAATGCTTTAAGGATAAGTGATATAGTAGATTGTTGAAAACAACAATCATCTACGATAAGACAATAAATTCAAATAAAAAAATCTTATCAATGCATAGATAGACATAGATGGTGAGAGAGAGAGAGAGGTTATCCACCTCATCTTTCGGTAGATATGGTAATACAGGAATCATAATCTCCACATCCTAAAAGAAATCAATGCATAACCGTTAGCAAAGTAAACACCTCATCTATTAGTAGAGACTTTTCAATTAGGAATTTAGGATCAGAACCTCATTAACCTGAAAGCTTTGGACAGATATTTTTACTGAGGGAAATATAATATAAAAATAAATTGAGAAGTTTTAAGCTAATAGCTTCATTGTCAAAAGAGAATAATGCTTACCTTTAGTTTTGAATTGTATAACTTGCTAATGGTAAAAACTAACTCAGGAGAAGGAACAATCCCATCTGTCAGTATTTGCAAAACCTAACATGGCAAAATATCAGGGAAATAAAAAGTAACTGTTATGTCTCCCATTTTCATGGCCCCAGTGTATAATAGACAAATTGTTTAATTGATAGAGGAAAAACCTGCATTACAAGATTCTCACTTCCGCTTGGCGGATCAGTAAGAATTTCAAGAAGATCTGAGGATGAGCCCATTGTGCGGACAAGTATTGGAATATGGTCATGAACAGCCTGTACAAAATACAAGAGATAAAATTTTCAGAAATCAGAACTCGTGACAAGAAAGGAAAGCAACATTAGGAAGTGGGACAAACCTGCTTAATTGCTTTTGAGGCATTTTTATACATGACAAATATTTGGCGAAAAAGTGAGTGCTTCTGTCATTCAGATTACACAAAATAGACTATAAGCTTCAAAAAAAAAAAAGTAATTTTCTTAAAACAAACTTAAATTACTAAATTAGACAACCTCAAACCTTTGTACAAAGTGCAAAATACAAGGACATCCGACGCTGGGCCTCAGATATTGGAAGAGATGAGTCAGCTTGCGAAATGGATGAAGGATGAGTATCAGAGGAAATATCCTTGCTGATGGCACTAGATTCAATTAAAGATTTTTCTGGATGAGCATCCTGCTCAAAAAGTAACAATTGTCGATGTCAATTCTAAATTTCCAAGACTGCTAAGTGATAACAAAGCTAACTAAATGGTTGAAACATCAGAAAACGTAGAACAACTAGAATTAGGTACAGTGTAATACTTGAACTCCAGAATCAGAAATTCTAACTAAAATTTGGGACTTCTTATTCAACTAAAATTAATCTTATGAGCCCGAACAAGACAACTAAAATTACAATTGGGTAATACTTGACACAATTTTTCATCTTATTTTTTCCTGCCTTTGATATTTTTCTTGCATCGCCATGTGAAAACAAACCTTATGTGATTCTGATACTGATCCATCAGCATCGGTAGTATCTGTAGCAAGTTCACTAATGGCAGAAAGCAGCATTTCCTTAGAAAAATCTTCTATTCGATGAGAAATGGATGGTATAGGATAAAGCTTGTTAGCAACCTACAAAAAGAGAGAACAAGTTGAGTAACTGGCAAATGATAACATTGTTGAATTTATTTTTATTTTTATTTTGGTAAGAGATAACATTGTTGAATATTAAGTTGTCAACAAATTACCAGACGAATTGCCTTCATCCTCACTTCCTCAGAGAGATGCACGGTGCTCTTTCATGGTAAAAAGAGAAAGTCAAAGTGAGATCAATGACAGGGAAAAGGCTCCTAGAACAAGGCAGTGACACGACATAATATATTTAAAGACTTGAACAAAAAAGATATCACAAATGATCCGAACTAATCATAAATAAATAAAAATTATTAAAAAAGAGACAATAAACTATGAATTCATATCTTGTTAAGCACGAACAAACCAACATCAACAGGATTTATCATTTCAGACAATGCATATTACTGTAGTCATAAACTGTTAACCGTTTACTATTGTTTAAACATAATTATGCTGAGCAATCAAAGATTAAATGGAAGTACAATCCGTGACCTAAAAGCCTGTGTTACAGAGAACGTAATTGAAGTAGAACAGAAACTGAAATAAGTTTTGAGGAAAATTAAAACCTGTAAGGCAATTTTCAAGCAGACATCGCGGATAGGGGGTCTCAACAAAATTAAACTCCACACTGCACTAAGACCTTGAGTTACACGATCACCACTTTGAAGATCCTTATCTGCATTTTCACTGTTTCCAGGAGAGCACATGCATTCCAACAGGTTTATGACTGACTTTGGGAGATAAGGAGCTTCACCAAGCAATCTACTTAATGACTTGTCTGATGGAGGAAAAGAATCTTTAAGTGTTCCTGCCTGCATGGAAAATTAAATTATTCGCATCTATACAAAAGTCCTGCAAGAATTAGGGTCACAAAGCACACACCACAGTGAGCAGAAATGTCTCATATACTGAAGCAGCTGTTGTAGATGTAAAGAAATTGTGTTCCTCTTCTGCCTCTCCAAATAACCTATACAGAACCCGCAAAGTCAACTCGTGTCCCTGAACCAATTGTTATGGTCAGCATGTATGAATTTAGTTGTACACAGAGAGAGAGAAAAAAAGAAAAGAAAAAGGAAGAGAGAGAGAGAAACCAATAGACATCTCATTCAAGCTCATGCACGTTAACATAATTGACTAAATGAAACATGAATTCAAATTACTGACAAACCAAGCACACAAAAAGAAACCTATATAATTTATTTCTCAATGCAATCTTTACAGTATAATGTCTTGTATATCTCTGCAAATGTTGATAGTGGCAAGTAAATAAATTTCTCAAATGACTAATGTGTCTTGCAGATGAGGAAAAAAATAACAATTGAAGGCATGGACCCACATGGATTTAAGACATTACTGTAAGTACAAAAAGAAGTTTTATACATTACTGTTGTAGGGTCATATGGAGATTCCATATCTTTAGTTAGAAAAAATACCAAAGCAAGTCCATGCTAGGAATAAAATCTCTCCTAAGATCTCGAACCAACAAGCTTGAGCATAGCGCGCTAACCATGACCATCGTACCTTCCCCAAATCTCCGGTAACCATGACCACCGCACCTTCCCCAAATCCATGGAACTACTCCACCCGCTCCGTCACCATAGATCGGAAGACTTTTGCCATCGCTTTTGACAAACATTATAGAGGAAGCAGAGCCAAGATCACCGAGCAAGGTAGCACTTCCACTCACTTTGTCTCGCTCACCTGGCTCTCATTATCCTGGCTCACATCCTCTTTCAAGGCCTTAGTCAATGAACCAACACATCACAAGTTTTTTCAGAAGCTCAGGGCTGATGAATATGATCTTTGGCTTCAAAAACATAGTAACAAAAATGGGTACTATGTGGAATTGAACCAACTCCACAACTCTGGCATTCGAAACCATTTGATTATTCCATCGGAGACAAATAAACAAGGTTGGATTTCCTTTCTTTCATTAATAGAAGAGTATCCTGCGGAAGCTCACAAAGCTGCTCCTCCAAAAGCTACCTCATACAAGCAAGTATTACATCGTCAGCCGGTTCCTATTGCAACCAAAGCATCTAGGTCTCAAAAGCCAATCTCTCAACCGCTGGATTTTGCCTCCTCTTCGACAAAGCCAACCATTGTCCCATCAGAAAATGGGATCATCATCATACAAAGAAGCAATAATCATGATGAATGGCCTAATATTTTACGAGCCTTGCAAGACTCCTCTTTACCGCGATGCACAATCAATCCTTTTACTGCCAACAAGGCTTTGCTACTTGTCTATGACAAACAGATTGCCTCTTCTTTATGTAACAACTCTGATTGGGTCTTCGCCGGTAAGTATCGGATCCGTTTTTCTCACTATTCTTTGTTATCCTTTCAGCAGGACCATATGGCATCCTCCTATGGAGGTTGGATTGGAGTGCACCACCTCCCGCCCATCCTATGGACAGAACAAATCTTTCGATACATTGGTGATTGTTGTGGTGGTTACCTTGAAACGTCAAGTAGCACTTCTCGTATGATCATCCTCACAGAAGCTAGATTGAAGATTCGTCAAAATAAATCGGGTTTCATCCCAGCAGAGATATCCATACCAGCTTCCATCGCCGGCATTGATTTCACGGTCAAACTCTCGAGCATCTCTGGCAGCAGCAATCGAAACGGAAGGCCAGCCGTTTTGGATTCGCAATTAAAAGCTAAGGCTTCATTTGCGGAAATCATAACTGAGGAGATTCGCCCGCCCATTGATTTGATTTCGGCTGCGCAATCTGCGGATTTTATTGCCCCAGCTCCCGCAATGTTACCACCTTTAACCACTTCTCTCCCCCGAAGCCATCACCCATCAACCAAGCCCTCCCTAAAGTCTTCGGCCCACCTCACTTTATTTATCCCAGAGAGAAGCCCACAACCCGAACCCGGACATTGCCAACAACCCGAACCCGGCCTTTGCCCACAACCCAAACCCGGAATTTACTTTCCACCCTTGGCCCACCAAACTCTCGATATTCTCATTATCATCCCACAAATCAAAACCAAGATCCTTGACCCATCCCACTTCCCCAAGCCCAGACCCTCAAACCCGGCTTCATCGGATCCACCACAACCCGTCAACCCTTCTCTTTGCCATATGATACGGAAGGATATATCTCTAGTCCAAACTCCATCAACACCCCCCCCCCCTCTCAAACAGTCGAAGCTTTCCCCTCCCCCCTCCCCCTCGATATGATTCTCTTCGACGAAACCATAGCCAATAAACCGACTATGTTATCGCTCGTGGCCATACCTCCCTTATCTCTTGACTCTGAACCTGCATCCTCCCCCCCCCCCCCCCCTCTCCCCGTGACCAATCCTCTATACCCTCACCCATCCCTACCGACCCATCTTCCCATCACCCCCCCATCTTGACCCCTCCGGTTTTTCGCCCATCCCTATCCTCTGCCCTACGTGACATTGCCCCTTTGCTTCTTGATCATGGGTTGTGCATCATGGCTATTCCGACAGCGCCTCTGCCAATCAAGAAAAAAGGGAAAGCCATTACGGCTAACAAGCCAAAACTTCGAAGGGAACTAAAAAATCTTGAGTCCACTGTCCACTATGACAAGTCCGCTGTAAAGGACATTATGGAGGGTGAATTTGTTGATCAATGAAGTTCCTGACTTGGAACGTTAGGGGGACTAGGCTGCTGGAAAAAACGGGCTTTGATTCAACAGACTATCTTCCAGCAAAATCCGAGTTTTGTTCTCCTTCAGGAAACTAAATTACCATCTATGGATTCTATTACTGTTCAGTCTCTATGGAGCTCTATCTCTATTGGTTGGACAACCCTTGATTCAGTCGGAGCAAAAGGGGGTATTCTCATTATGTGGAACGAACTCGACTTCACCATTACTGATACCATCCAAGGTATGTTCACGGTCTCTATTCAGATTGCATTGGCTGATGGGTTCTCCTTCCTGCTTTCGGTTGTCTATGGCCCATCCAAGCGAAAATATCGGGAGAAGTATTGGAATGAGCTTCATGGCTTGGCTGGTTTAGGAGGCAATAGATGGATTATTGGTGGCGATTTCAATGTCACCCGATGGTCATGGGAAAAATCTTGTAACCGCACCATAACTAGAAGCATGCGTCTTTTTAATGATTGGATTATTGATTATCATCTATTGGACGTCCCATTACAAAATGGATGTTATACCTGGTCAACATCTGATGGTAAATATCTTTCACTCATTGATCGATTCCTCTTGACTAATGACTGTATCTCTAAATTGGGTTCAGCTCATGTTAGAAGACTCGATAGAGTCACATCAGATCACTACCCCTTGTCTCTCAATTTTGGTGATTTATCTTGGGGTCCTTGCCCCTTTCGTTTTGAGAACTCTTGGCTGCAAATTGATTCCTTCTGGCCTCGGTTGAAGGACTGGTGGACACAAAATGATACACAGGGTAGGCCAGGTCATGGTCTTATGATGAAGCTTAAATCCCTAAAATCAGAATTGCGCAAATGGAATTTGAACCTTAGCATCTTCTCCACACAGCTTCCTCATTATTTAACTCAATTGAGAGAGTTGGACAAGTCGGAAGAGCTTGGTTCCCTATCTGTGGAGCAACAGGTTGAGAGGCGAAGAATTTGTGGTCTTATTGAGGAACTAACTGCACGTGAGCATGTTCATTGGCGGCAACGCTGTAAATTAAATTGGCTAAAAGAAGGGGATGAAAACACTAAGTTCTTTCATCGTATTATGGCTGCCAGGAAAAGGAGAAACTCGATTCTAGAAATTCTTTCACGAGATGGTAACAGCCTCCTTACAGCAAATGAGATAGAAACAAAATTTCTTGATTTTTACCGGACTCTTTATACCAAAGATAGTCATCCTCGCTTCTTACCTACTAATGTGGACTGGTCTCCAATTAGTAGGATAGGACACAGTCAGAAGATCTGGAACGATTGGTTACTGAAGATGAGGTTTACAGTGCTGTCTCTTCCTTGGGTTCTAACAAATCCCCTGGTCCTGACGGTTTCACAGCTGAATTCTTCAAATCTTCTTGGTCCCTTATCAAAGGGGATATTATGGTGATGATTCGTGACTTTTTTGCCACCGGTATTATTAATGTCTCCTTAAATGAGACTTACATATGTCTGATACCAAAGAAGGTCGACTCTAAAGCTGTCTCTGATTATCGGCCTATCAGCCTCATCCCTTGTGCCTACAAAATCATTGCTCGGATCTTATCTAACCGATTGAAGGTAGTTCGATCTTCTACCATTGCTGAAAATCAAATGGCTTTTGTGGCAGACAGGCAAATCATAGATGCTTCCTTGAATGCAAATGAGTTAATTGATGATTGGCATGCATCAGGAAAAAAGGGAGTGGTTATCAAATTGGACCTTGAAAAAGCCTTTGATAAGGTGGACTGGGAGTTCTTAGATGTTGTATTAAAAGCCAAAGGGTTTGGCGATTTATGGAGGAAATGGATTCATGGTTGTATCTCTAGTGTCAACTATTCAATCATCATTAATGGCCGTCCTAGAGGTAAAATAATCTCAACTCGTGGTATTCGTCAAGGTGACCCTCTCTCCCCTTTCCTTTTTATCTTAGTTGTTGATTGCCTTAGCAGAATTCTTAACCATGGAGCTTCTATGGGGAAAATTATCTCGCATCCAGTTGGTATCTCATCGGTCATTGTTAATCATCTACAATTTGCTGACGACACTTTACTATTCTCCATCTTTGATACTACTGCATTGATTAATCTCTTTGATCTGATTCACATTTTTGAGTTGGCATCTGGGCTCAATGTAAATCTAGCCAAGAGTGAATTATTGGGCATCCATCTAAATTATGAGGATATGTCCTTTTTACTGTCTTCATTCGAATGCAAGCAAGGTACATGGCCAACATCTTATTTGGATCTCCCTTTGGGGGGTAACCCGAAAACTTCACACTTCTGGACCCCAGTTATCGAAAGGATCCAACAGAAACTTCACAATTGGAAGTATGCTTATATCTCGAAAGGGGGACGTCATACTCTTATTCAGTCTGTGCTATCTAGTATGCCCACTTATTTTCTATCCCTTTTCCAATTGCCCTCGACGGTTGCGAAATCTCTTGATAAGATCATCCGTACCTTTCTTTGGGAAGGTTCTCGAGGAGATGGAGGTGTACACAATGTTAAGTGGTCACAAACACAGCTCCCTCTGGCTATGGGCGGTCTCGGTATAGGCAATTTCAAACAGCGTAACCAGGCTCTTCTGGCCAAATGGATTTGGCGCTTTTTACAGGAACAAAATGCTCTTTGGCATCGGGTCATTATAGCTAAATATTATGGCTCTGAATTTATTTGTTGGCCTCGTCCTATTTTGCAAGCTTCTTACAAATCCCCTTGGCGGTTTATTTGTTCTACTACAGATCTCATATCAAGCAGAGCACAAAGATGTTTGGGTAATGGCTCATCAACTTCTTTTTGGCTTGATTCATGGCTTAGTTGTGGGCCTCTTAATCTTGCTTGTCCCCGACTCTTTCGCCTTGCAGTTCGGCCTCTTATGACTGTCGAGGAAGCTTGGGTAGCCTCCACTCTAGCATGGAACTTGCACCTGCGTCGTCACCTAAACGATTTGGAAACAGAGGAATGGTCCGCTCTCTCCTTTTTTATATCAGCTATAGCTCTTCGGGATTGCATCGATTCTTGGATTTGGCCATTGGAAGCTACCAACTCTTTCTTTGTCAAGTCTCTTATTGAAAGTCTAATGGGCAATTACGTTTCCAGGGAGAATGACCTTTACAAAGCTCTATGGTCCGATCGTTACCCTAAGAAGATAAAAAATTTCTTATGGGAGCTTAGCCTTGGTGCAGTAAACACAGCAGATAGATTACAGCGTCGTATGCCTTATATGCACCTCTCTCCATCTTGTTGCATGATGTGCAAATCCAATTCTGAAAATCCAGCACACCTATTTCTCCATTGCCCTTATGCATCAAACTATTGGGCCATGATTCTCAAAGCATTCAATTGGTCTTTAGTTTTTCCTAATGATATCAACGATTCCTTGGCAACTATCTTTGTGCACCATCATTTCCATGGCAAGAAGGCTTTATGGTTGGCTTTCAATAGAGTTTTCTTTTGGTCATTATGGGGGGAGAGGAATGCTCGAATCTTCAAGGATTCCTCCTCTACTTTTGATCGATTGATGGATTTTATAATTTTCAATGCTTTGTATTGGTGTAAATGTATACATCTTTTTTCGAATTACAGTCTTTCTTACTTAATTGCTAATTGGACAATTTTTGTAACTCACCAATAGGTGCTCGAGCTTTGCTCCCACTTTATTTCATTTATCAATGAATTTGTTTCTCTTCAAAAAAAAAAAAAAAAAAAAAGAAGTTGTATACAGGAAGATAGCAACAGAGAGAACAAGAACAACAAAGGAGAAAAGAAGGTTTTAAGAGTGAATTTTTGCAGTATAACCCTTGTAACAGGAAAAGTTTGTAAAAAGCCTTATTCTAAGACAAATGCTCACCTCATTATTTACATAATCGGCCAATATATGGTTTTGCAACACTTTCCATGGCTCTAGTTCCAAGGGATACTGCCCAATAAGAAAAGAAAGTTTAAGCAAATAAAAAGAGCTCAAAATTCAAGTCTTTAGATAGATGACTATTGCAAAGAGAAATCAAAGGATAAGTATAGAAAGTGCACAATCTGAAACAGGATGAGCTTCCAACCAAATTGAATGTGTCAAACCATGAAATATGAAAATCATAGAATTGGAGAACATCTCAACGTTTTAGAAACTAGGACTCACATAAAAGAAGTAACTGTAAAGTTCACAAAATCATAGTTTGTACAAGGCATCAGTATAAGTTCACAAATTGTTCAGTGCCCATCAGAAGAAATACAACTGTAAAGAAACACACTTACTGAAACTTTGGATAATTTTCTAAATTGTAAAAGATGAAGGTAGTTGCATTCCAAATATAGAAATCTGAGTCACCGGTTAAATGTACGATATACGGAATACTGGTTGCTGAACAAAAATGGATTATTTAACCAGGCAGGAAATCAAATTCAATTTAAGGAGGAACATTTCTCATAACCACACACAAGAAAGAACTAATACCTCCACTCCTAAACATGCCAATAGAGAAAAGCGGGCTTGCAAACCTCCAGCGACTGCTATTTGCCTATACGCCTCAACAATGCGCACAAATGCCAGTCTTAGTAATTCATCCTTCTCTTCATCTACAAGGTCAACAACAGGTGCTGACATCTTGGGCAGGACCAACTGAAAAGACAACCCCGCAGAAGTTGCAGTCGAAGATGCCAAGCTGTTGGCATCTGAAACAACTGCCTTTGGACTAAGCTCCTCCGATTTTTCTCTAGAAACTGATAATTTCAAGGACGAGCTTAAATCCAAAGTTGAAATGTTCTCTTGATTAGAATCATCAAAACCAGATGATGCAAACGAGGGAGTAACAACAGTCTCTGACAACCCATCACTTTGAACAGACGAATCAAGCCCAGGTATCCCACTCTCTAAATTGTCCGCATCTTGTATACTAGATGGAATGATTGAGCAAACTTCTTCCGCTTCAGATATAGAAGCTTTGGAAGCAGGTAAACTAGTTGGCGTCATAGCATTTTCAGAATCATGATTTGTCCCACCACTGTCAACAATAGGAACTGCATGATGCTCTCCTTCCTCTTGAGGTTTCTAGGGATGAGATTAAAAATAAATAAACTTACGGAGAGGACAATGCAGAACAAGTTACAGAAAGAAAGAAAGAAATTACATAAATTACACCCATAATCAATACAAACAAAGAAAATGATGAAACACCACAAAAAATATGGCCCAGAATTCAAGGTAAAACGGCAGGAAAAAAAATTGTACTACCGTGTGATCAGATGATGACCTAGAAGAATCCAACAATGAAACAATCGGTGGGAAGGTGCTAGATAATGAAAGAACATCAGCTACAAATGATGATGGATATTTGACTTGAGCATCACTGCCAATTATACACATATTCTGCAGAAGTTCTCCATCTCCTGCATCAGGCTGATGAGGAGGAAGGAAACGCATATTAGCAATGACAACCTCAGCAAGCAAGTCAGCAGAAATACTAGAGATAAGGATCTGTAAGGACCCAATAGCTTTTTCTCCTTGAGCAACTAAGGCACCAAACATAGCTACAAGTTGCTGTGCCGGTCCAGTATCCACATCTCCTGTTGAAGATGTTCCACTTGGTGATGCATTATGTTTAGACACAACAGTACTCCTCTCCATTTCTTTAAATGATTCCTCAGACTCTGAGACATTAGGTGTTGGTCTGGCACGTTTTCCAGATCCATTTCCATCCTCTGTCAAATCACAGCTGTCTTGTTCTCCAGGTCTCTTCCTCCCCAAATTATTATACATAATATCAGAAGTTCTCTGAACAGTAGCCTTCTCATCCTGTAAAAGATTACAGTTGTAATTAGATCTGCTCGCCTGTATACCATATCTCAGGTAGCAGACCTTTAATCAAGACTGCATTTATAAATATTTAACCAAAGAAGGAACAAAGAAGTTGGCTCTTACCTTGGTAAAATGGTCACCGCCCTGCTCCTCCTTTACAGATCCATTAACTATTGAAACTTGATGAAGGGATGGCTCAGCCACTCCCCCAACTTTCATCTCTCTTAGGGCACCAATTAGAGGATCCCGCCACTACAGTAACCACAATTGTCTCCATTATCAATTCAATCCATACAAGAAGGTGAACATTTTTTTATAGCAGCTTTACTATACTATTCAACAAGGAAAACAAATAAAATAAAATTGCAGGACTTTGTTTATAATAGTTGGGGTGTCCAAGCTAGCTTATGGACATCTCAACTAATTTCACAAGGCTACTTCCTAACTCTACATGTGGCATTGAGCAACTTGTATAATATTTCCTATGCTAAGCGGCCACCTTTGTTTGACTATGAACCCATAAACTTCAAAGATACCAAGACTTAAAGTTCAGTCCTATCACCTATGATCATCGGGCAGCCAACCCAGGAAAGTAAATAAAAAAATGTCAGATTGAACAACAGTTCTTTTGAACCATGGCCAAAGGAACGCCTGGGAGAGAAAATACCATGTTCTCTATAAAGTTAATACAGACAAAGAGATATGTACAAGTAGAAGAACTTGTAAAACATACAAAAATATATAACAGTCTATTAAAGGAAGGAAAAGATGGGGATAAGACAGAAAACTCACCCAATTAGGAGCATGCCATTTTTTTGTGGTGGGGATTCAAGAAGTTAAATTTTAGTTTTGGAAATTTACCGGTAAAGCACCCGGATGGGTACACTTCAAGCAGGTGAGAAATGCATTATTTAAGGCATAATGAACACCAGGAGCATGCAACCCATTAAAGATAGTGCCTGAGCGGTCCAGACCAAGTAATACAGGCAGAATTCGGCCATAAAATGCAGGCCTTCTTTTTGCAATTGTTGAAAGACTAATAAGAAATATAAAACAGAAAAGATGAATCAGAACTGTATTTCAAAAGGAAATGATAATTCTATGTCTATTTTTCATCTATTAGTTGACTAATCTAGAGCCGGTTGACTAAGGACTTCACGTTTTATTAAGATGATTCAGAAGTCTATCTGCAAGTGTTGAGAAATAAATGAGTAGCAAAAAAAATAGTTAAATGTGAAGCTTTGTATGCAGGAAAATTAATATAACCTATTAATAAGCACAATAATCTTTGCGTTATTGAGAGATTTCACTTTTGGGAATCTGAGTTGATCGAGCAACAAACCCAAACTTTGACTGGCTTCAGTTGATAAGTCTCTAATATTGAGTATAGGATGACCGCCACGAAGCCACGATATATTAAAATCTAAAGAATTATCTACACAATAAGAAATGTTTTCAAAGGTCAGTGACAACTTAAGTCGTTTTATTCATTTATTAAAAAAAACTCGAGGTCCCACGCAATGATGGACCTGAAATACAAAGCCAAGTAGAAGAAAACTACCTTCACTAGCAGGAGGCTCTGAAGAGCCATTGGGATCAGGTGTGTAAATTAAAATTACTTCTACGACAAACTTGAGAGCTAGCAAACTCATTCCACCATTTCCCTGAGCGAAGATGTGTATTTAGAAACATAGTAACAAAAATGATATAACTAATTGCATAATAATTTTTGCTTACATGAACGGCTATTGAATATATCTCTTCCTTGAACTTTAATATCCATGTCCACAATGATTTAAGTGAATTGTCTATCTCGCTAGAATATAGACCCTGCAATATAATGGAATATTGAAATTGAACCTAAAACAGTGAGATTACAATGTTTTTCCTTAGAGAGGGATGATTTTATTACCCACTGAAGCTTTTACATCCAAAAACCCCAAAATGGACGTCAGTATGACCTTTAAATCATAAGAGCATCTTAAAGCTTGAGAAATGACAATATGCTTAATTGTTTTAAATACACGAATGTTGGCTAATAAAACTGGAACATGAATGAAAAGTCTTTTATATTTGGACTGGACACTATAATCTAAATAAGTTGCAGAGGTAGAAATAATAGAATGGTTCATGATGAGAATTGGCATTGTACAGAAAAGCTATATATAAAAGCACCTGATAAAACATGCAGAATGTGGTTACCTTCATTGCAATTTTTACAAGACTAAAGTGAAATAAATCAATGGCACAAGTAATGGATTGCCGAACAACAGCTGGAGTATCATCAGTCAAAACTGTTATCAATAATGGTACAATTTGAGGCAACAAGTCGATGTGCTTGAATCCAATTTCACCAATCATCCTACACAGTAATAAAACAACTAAATAAGTACCATTCCCAAAGCTACCTCAATCAGTCAGGACTAAATCACAAAATTGATTCATAAGAGCATTAATTAGGATGGCATCTATATCATAAGTTTTAATGCTATTAAGAGATAAGAAATCAGATATCCCATAGATACTTAAATGAATATCACAACACTGGTAGGATTTAATGCCAACCAGCAGCACTCATTGACATACCCCAAGATATCAATTAAAATAAATTTTAGACAGCTCAGTACATCAATGGCATCTTAAGTTGTATCATATATGTATCTTTCTCTCGAATATGCAAACATATTTTTCCATGAGTGTCGAGGCTAGCTTGCGCGCACCTCGACTATTCTCACAGGACAACTGTCAAACCCTACTATATTTTTTTTTTGAGACGAGAAACAATTTCATTGATAGAAACAAACCCTGCTATATTTGGTTTCCAAATAAACTTGTATGATATTAAATCTTAGGTAGGTAGCTACTATGGCTTGAACTCATTCAATCTAAGCTCTTTATCATAGATGGTTGATGGAACCCATGGTGGTTAAATTGACATAAGAAATGCATAGCAATTCTACCAAATCTACATAGGTATCGGTAGCCTTAATTTAATGAACCTTCTGACACTAATAACAATGACTGCAGAGGGGCGTGATCAGTACACTGGAAAAGAACACTTGATGGGTATCTCTGGAGTCTTCCAAAATTGCAACAAGCAACAACAACCAAGATTGTTAGTGTTTCTAACTACCATATTGGAATGACTTGAATCTTTTATGACCCGCTACGATTGATCAAGCACGGAGCCCGGTCAGCGAGTCGGGGTCCAGGGGCGACGCGCCCGGTTTTGGGAGTTCGGGGCAACAGGGCCTCCAATGGGCTTTCTCTATTATATATTCTGTTTTTACCCTTATTTTAGTTCATTGTCATCATATATAAACCTTCTAAAGACTTTTGTTTTCACTCCTAAAGATAATACAATTGTTCTCTTCTTTATATCAGTCAACCACTTGTAGAGAAATAAATTGATTATCCAATGAAGCGTTTGGGCAAGTGTTTTTTTTTGTGTAAAGAAACAGAAAACCAGCAACCCGAAGTGCAGGATTGATGATTGAGAATAAGAAGTGGAACCCCTGAGAACGTGTCACTGAATTCCAACTCTGGAAATGCAAGAAATTCAAACACTTCGAATTTGAAAAAAATCCATCCAGCTCCCAATCCCCAACATCACAGCAGCAAACAAAAAAAAAAAACAAGACTGAAAGAACTCGCATCTCCGTCATTTCATGAATTGAATGCAAAAACGGATATAAACGCATAAATGAGCTTAACCATACAAAGGAAGCGTACTCTGTGACAAACTTGCGGATGGGGCTGAAGCGGTCGGACTGTAGCTCAAGGATGCGGGGAAGGAGCTCAGATAGTAAAACAGGGTCTCCCGGAAGCAAATCCTTCTTTAATTGACGCAAACGAGCAAGTTTCGAAGGTATATCCGAAGCAATTTTGGTTGAATTAATCAGACTGGCAAGCCTCTCCCTTGAATTAACAGCCATCATCACTCCCACCATAGCTTTTGAATGAAGAAGATGAAGAACTTCGGGAATTTCAAGTTTCGCTACAGAGAATCTCTGATTCCGAAGAGAAAGGTGAAGAAGGGAGAGGGAGCTTTAGGAAAAGCAATGAGCTCGCTGCTCATTAAGAGCGAGAGAGAAGGCGACAGTCGTGTTGTGTTTTTTGTTTTTGTTTTTACGGCTCATTATACTTATTTTGCATTTGCCATTGGATTCAAGGAACGAAGGGTTTAGGGCCGTGACTGAATTAAGAGTAGGTGGTTATAATAGTCGAATTTTGTGAATAATACATAGGACAACATAGGTTATAATAGTCGGTGGGTTAAATGTAGGGATGACAATAGGGTGGGGCAGAATCGGGATGCACTCCCCATCCCTGTCCCCGTGGAAATTTTTCATCCCCATCTCCGCCCCGTTCCCCGTTTCGAAAAGTCGGGTTGGGGTCGGAATCCCGTTTAGGGATCGGGTCCCGCGAAAAAAAATCCTTGTTTCTTTTTTTTTTTAAATAATAAATAAATATTAATAAATAGATTAAAATGGTGTATTCCTGATTAAAATTAGTATTATTATTATTTTTTATTTATTTAAAACTAATTATAAAAAAATATTTAACATTTTTATTATAAATTTAGTAAAAATAATATTATATTATAAAATTAATTAAAAAATAACATATATAAAAACTGACAATAACTATTTTTTAAAATATATGAAAAATTGTAATAGATGTCAATTTAGAATAAACTAATTAAAAATATAGCATGTTTTTAAAAAGAAAATTTTGCGGCAATTTCTATCCGTTGATATCTTATGGCGGATAGAATTCTATCGCCGATCGCATTTTTGTTAGTGATAACAAAATTTCTAATTAGTGTGGACCGGATTGCTATTTGTGGAACCACCCCTATATATATATATATATATATATTACTATTTTATATAAATATAATATATATTATATTATATTTAAAAACAAAAAAAAAAAAAAAACTATTCGGGGCGGAGACGACCGAGGACCCGAATAAAATTCATGGTTTGACCCAGTACCCGGTCAAACCGGGGACCCGCAGGGACCCGACTCCGCGAAAACTTTTGTCATCCCTAGTCAAATGTAGATCGATTATAGTAACTCGGTTCACAACTTCAAGTTGGTGTCCCATACACACTAGAATTTTTTTTTTTTTTTTTTTCTATTTTGCGGCTCATTATAAACTAAATTCACTTTCTCAGTTATTTGACTTTTCGATGTACCACAATTTAATGGGTCGATTATTTCTTAATCTATTTTAAATATCGTTATAGCCTCTGGTTTTGAACTTTGTTGATGCAAGAATCTGGATCCTCCCTTCAAGTCGGTCTCGTTTGATCAGTGGGATTTCAAGCGGACCTGCAAAGAGGAACAAAAGTAAACTTACACTGGTGCGGGACTCAGCCCAACACGCTCTGAAGCTTAAGTCGGTCAGAGGGTTGTGAGAAGTCGAGCAAAAGTATGATTGGCATGTGTAGCCTTTTAGTCAAGAATGTCACTTACCCCATAAAGAAGGATGATGTTTCCTTATATAGTGGTGTATAGGGTGCGCATGTGTCAATTGGGATCGACTTCCCTTCTTATGATGATGAGAAGACTGGTGTTGTTCGTCATACTGAGCACCTGGGACAGCGTTGGTCGATCGTTGCGTGGTTGTGGCGGCGGAGATTGCATGATTGTCAGGGTGTTGTCACATATATGACTGTCCGGTCAGCCGTGTCCCCCTGGCGGACCCAAACCGAGTTCAGTAACCTCTGGTTTTGGGGGATTGTGGTGTGACGTTAGGGGTTGGCGTCATGCTGACCTCGCCCGATCAAGGTCCCCCATAACAAATTTTGTTGCACTTTTTTTAGTTCAACAATTATGGGGTGGAGGATCGAACCTCTACTTAACTTAAACCGAATGAATACATGTCAATTACTGTTGAATTATGCTCACTTTGATATATTACACTTTATTTTCTAATTTTTAAAACGTTTTGTTTTAATATATGTCATTAATACTCATTAATGACTTAACAGATTAGTGATGTAACTTATATCTTGAAATGAATAGTCATCCCGTGGTCGGAATATATTGTTAAGTTAGTTACCAAATAAGCGGATGAAGTATTGAATTGTTGGGGTCGGACTGCAAGTTGCCCACTTCTTCGATGTCAACCACTTTCCAAATGAAACTACGTCCATCACATGAAGAACTTCTCTAACTTAAAAAAATAATGAAAAAAAAAATCAGACCATAACTTAACCGGCACTGATACGATGTATGTGACTATGAGATCCTAGGTTTAATCCTCACTCTCACATGTTGTAAAAAATCCAACATGGGTAGGGTGGGACTCACCCCACGTTTGGGGCACCGTTTTATTAAAAATCGGTTGGGGTTATTAATATTATAATCCCCAACTTGCTACACCAAGCCATTGTAGAAGACTGTGGGTTAGAGTTGGGGCTCATTTTACACATTTTCATCTCTCATCCGATTTGGCCTCTTTCTCTTTTTTCCATCTTTCATCTGCTTTTCAAATTCAACATTTTAACTCATGAAATTTAATTCATGAGTTCGAATTCGAGAGAGGACAACAATTTCGTACATTTTTGTATAAAAAAAAAAAACTCATGAAATTTAGGATAATGTCTTATTTGTTCTTGCAGTTTTCATTAGTATACTTAACACTAAATAATGTCTTTATTATTTTTTTAAATTGACATGATATTATTTTTAAATTAAAAGGCATGACACTAACAAAGTTAATAATTTTATATGTTTTAATTTATTAACAACAAGTCAATAAAATAAATCAAAATATTAAATATAAGATTTTTCTTTTAAAAACACACAAACAATCACGTGTTCTTTCATCTTTTCCATCATTATTTTTTCAGATTAATTCAACCAAAATAAAAGCAATTTTTTTATTCTCCCCTCCTCTTCCTTCTTAATTTTTCTCTTCTTCCTTCTTTTTCCTCTTTTTTGTTCTCTTATTTCCCAATTTAAGTTGTTTCCGATCTGAAAGACATTGATTAAATAACCGTCAAATATGATTTCAAAACATATAAAATACACTACAATTTACTTTTGGAAAATTTGTAATGGATCTTAATTTATTTTTTTTGTGCAATTCAGATTGTGTATCGAAATTGACAATTAAGGGGCTATTTGGCCCCCAAGTGGGGTGGGCTATAATAGCTCACCCCATGTTTGGAGCCCCAACTATATAAATTGAGGCTGGGGTTATTATAACCCCGGTTTGCTAGTGCTACAGTAACATTGTTTTTTTTTTTTTTCTATTTTTTTCACTCAATTTACCGATTCTTTATCTTTAATTTCAACCCAAATTTCTCTCTCCACCGATCCTGTCGATTATTTGTGATTTCCTAAATAATATTTTTTTTTTTTTTTTTTTTTTTTTTGATAAAATCCTAAATAATATTTTTTTTTTAACTTTTAAAAAAATTAATATGTAATATACATTTAACTATACAAATACAACAAAAAGTTGTAGAAAAAAAAATAAACTAACATAAACACATATTTCAAACTCCATGTTAAAGAAAATTGTTTCATTTCTCTCTTCACCGAGCCTCTTGTCGTCGATTATTTGTGATTTCCTAAATAATATTTATTTTTGTAATTTTTAAAAAATTAATATGCAATATACATTTAACTATACAAATACAACAAAAAGTTGTAGAAAAAAATTAAACTAACATAAACACATATTTCAAACTCCATGTTAAAGAAAACTGTATTATTTCTCTCTCCACCGAGCCTGTTGTTGTCGATTATTTGTGTTTTTTCCTAAATAATATTTATTTTTTTAACTTTTAAAAAATTAATATGTAATATACATTTAACTATACAAATACAACAAAAAATTGTAGAAAAAAAATAAACTAACATAAACACATATTTCAAATTTCATGTTAAAGAAAACTGTATTTTAAATACACATTAAACAACTCTACACCCCAAACACAGACTTACTAAACTCAGACTATACAACTCTGCATCTCAAACACAGACTATTATAACTCACAAATTATTATAACCCACCAACTATAATAACTCACCATGCGCCCCAAACGCCCCCTAAGTAGTTGTTTGAGACGCTGAGTGGGTCAAAATAGTCCGTGGTTAAAATAATTTGTGGGTTAAAATAGTCGGTGAATAATTTTTTTTTATTGAAGTCCATGAATTTTTTTTTTTGCCCTTAAGTTGGTGGACCAATGCGAAGTGAGTTATAATAACTCAGTACACTGAACTCAAAGTTGATGCCGAGAGACATCCCCTTTGTGATTTGGAGTTATGTCATTAATTTATTTTTTTACTATAATAAATAGAGAATGAGGATTGAACTTTCAGATGGAGTACATGTTATTTATGACCGAACTATA
Organism: Herpetospermum pedunculosum; assembly: GCA_028017165.1. Lineage (NCBI taxonomy): Eukaryota > Viridiplantae > Streptophyta > Magnoliopsida > Cucurbitales > Cucurbitaceae > Herpetospermum > Herpetospermum pedunculosum. The sequence goes on from CM051525.1 coordinate 61,485,240, forward strand.
CACACTTTGGCTATGTTGTTAATTTGTTTTAAAACAAATGAATGACAAGGCTAATTTTTTTTTTTTTAAGTTGATTTAAAATGAAATTTAAATATTTTATTTTGTACACCAGATGTGTGAAACTTTTTGTTTTTTTTTAGTTTAACAATATATATACGGTGAAATTCAAATCCATGACATATTGGTCGAGCATATAAATTAAAATTAAAGTAGAATTTTTTTTTTTTTAGTACATTGGGGGTGGGGGGATTCAAACCACAGACCTCTTGGTCACCAAGTCATACATATGCCAGCTGAGCTATGCTCGCTTTGGCAATTAAAGTAGAATTATGTTCACGTTGTTGAGAATTTGTATAATAATATATGGATAAATTTGTTTGTTTGTAGGATAATTTTAAAAATAAAAGAAAAGAAAATAATTTCTTTATTTAAAAAAAAAAATTAAAAAATTGTTTCTTCCTAAAGACAATAAATAAAGATAAAAATAAGCGGAACGTTACATTTGAATATTGGAGAGAGAGGAAAATATCTTCCTTAAACAAAATAAAAAACATAAATAAACGAAAACGTTACATTTGCAAATTTGCAATATAGGGAGAGAAGAAGAAAATTGCAAAATATTTGCAGGCTGTGGGGTTCGAACCCACGCGCACTTATGTGCAGAAGATCTTAAGTCTTCCCCCTTAACCTCTCGAGCAAACCTGCTGATTGTTTAATTTTTGACACGTTTTGTATTTATTATATTTTAACTGCATAAATCCTTTAAATGCAACGTTCTTTATTTTTTTCCTTTTGGTTTTCTTCTCGAGAGAAAGCAAATAAGTTCAATAAAAAATTTGTCCTAAAAAACTAATAAAAAAAGGTTCAATAAAAAAAATGATACGTTGATAAAAAGTAAAGATATTTCACCTCTAAAGTCGGTTGAAGGATGTTGACCCCATGCTCTGATACCAAATTATAAACGCACAATTATGTTATAATGACAGGTTATTCTAGGATCATTGTAAATGTTAAAAAATAAGACTAATTTAATGAATGATTACAACCAACAACAAGAGCTTAGTTAGAAGATGAAAGAGTTTAGTTAGACGATGAACGACTCTTATATTCAAACTTAGAATTTATGATCCCAAGACGACTAAACATCAAACCTAAAATAAGATTTGAAAGAAGACAACACCAAATGAGTTTCAAAGAAACACAAGTTTTTTATAACAATAATCTACCTTCTCAAAAGTATTACAATTCTTTAAATTGGCTAAAATTGTCTTTCAAGAGACCAAATGCCAAAATTCTCCAAAAGTCATTTAAACGTAAAATTGATGAAAATAATTCCTAGGAAATTAAATTCAATTGTTTCACAAGTCATAATGCAAAACCAAAAAAAATATTAAAAAAAATGTTTTAATTTGTCTTAAATAGCTAGTGTAGTGTAGGTTTGACCTTAATCCACCATTTGAATAGGGTTGACATCTCAAAGTCTCGAGAGGTGCAATATGGAAAAGCACCCGTTCACAATTTATGTACATTTTTTTTTTTGTCATTTGTGCCAACTTTCAAGCTAGACGTGTCATCTTCACATCATTATTTTATTGACTACTTGTAGTAACATTATAAAGAAATTTTGGTGATTTATTATTATTATTTTTTTGTCTCTTCTTTTGCATTAGCTAGTCTTTGAAAATGTAATGCAAATGCCTCTTGAATCTTATTTGTCTTGTTTCTTGTAATGACTCATTTGGGTACTTCCAATGGACTAGTGATTGGATCGGTATCAGGTAAGTCAAGGCTCACAAGTCCAAAACTTGCGCTAACCTCCCAACGATACAAATGTCGACTTGAGGAGGTTGGGCGATTACTAAAAAAGGGAGAGAGACAAACCGAGATGACTACGGTCAAACCGAGTTCCATAATCTTTCTCTTCTGGATCACAACCGACTAATTGCAATTGTACGACACGACACTAATGTCGGGTTCAAAACCTATAGATATTTGGAATCGCATTCCCCATTAAAGATACGCAATGCAATTTTACTATGCTCGAGATCACTATAATTTAAACATTGAGTTAAACATTAGAGTGTGTTGAACACAACACCACACCGATATGAGATCTAACTTTGCAAGACTCGAACACCTCAGATCGTTTGAAGACACCGGCTGGACCATATACCAGATGGATCAAATTTAGGCATCAACAAGTTATCCTAACACTCACATCAGCTTATCTATTACGTTTGAAACAAATTAGTTACAATAATAATAATATACATTATTATCATCATCATTCGCGGTCAATTAGGTTAAAATTCCATCGATTACAATCTATACATGATATAAAATGGAATATGAGGTAATAAAACATCTCATTATCATTTTTCATTCAATTGAATAATATCGATTAAAACAAAAATATTTAAAACATTAGTATATAGGATAAAATTATTTTTTTCATCGATATTACATGATCTCTTTGTCATTAATTCATATTTTATCTCCGTTGAACTACTTTCATATGGACTAAAACTCATTTTTTATGACATCATTTTTAAATATATATGATAATATATATTTTATTTAATCAAACCATGCACTAATTTTAACGACATAATTGAACGATTAAAATAAATTTTTTTTTTTTTTTTATACAATACAATAGAACTAAAAATTCCACAGGCCAAAGTGAGCATGACTTAGCTGACGTATGTATATGTTGACAACCAAAAAGTTTGTGGTTCGAATCTCCCAACCCCAATGTACTAAAAAAAAGAAAAACTAAAACAAACATCCTTCTAAAAAAAAAAAAAAAATCTCACATGACTAATATCGTGTGTTTAGAGTATTTTTGAAAAATATGTTTTTTTAAATAAACTCAATTTGTCTATAAGCACATCTGAAAAAATAATAATTTAAAGTTTATTTCTTTAGTGACCAAACTCAAAAGTAATATTTTAATATAAAAAACACCTTAAAATTTTGAATTAATTATTTAAAAAAAAAAAAAAAAACACTTGAAAAACGAATTATCTAAAAATAACTATAAATCTTCAAAATACACGGTAAAAAAAAAAAAACATTGTAGTTAATAGAATCACTTTTGATTACCGTACAACTTAACAAATTTGTTATTTAAATATTTTGTAAAAATATAAGATATACGAATATTTAAAAAAAAACAAGTGCTTAAACTATAAGATATTTCAAACACACCTTAAAAACTCTTAAAAGTACTTAAAAATAATTCGAAACTACCCCAAAACAGAATAGGTGACAACTACACAAACTTAACAAGTGTCTACAGCTAAAGCTAGCCAAGCAAAACCAACGAGCCTAATTATATTCCACAGAAACTAAATCCGTTAGCCAAATCAAATTAAGTCCTTGAACAAATTGTATAAAAACAAACCATTGCAAGAAGGAGCCAAACAATAAGAGAAAAAAGAAAAGAAAAGAAGAGAAAAGAAAATTCTTTTTCTTAAGGCCATTTCGAATAAATCACTTGGAAAAAAAAGCACTTCTGTGAATGGAGAATGCAGACAATCATGTCACCAAAAAGAGTCCTAGTTTCAATGCATTTAAATCATTTTCAAATCAAGGATGGAAGCTAGTCGGAGCCTGCAAGAAAGGTTGGTATAAGCTTCGAGCTAACCTAAAAATATAGCTTGAAGATTCATCATAACTTTTGCCGAGATCCAGAATTTGCACTTTCGTCGTGCTAACTAGGATTGCGAGGAAGACAGACATTTTTCAGCTTACTCGGAGAAATTATTTGAAGGGCTAGAACGTACAATGTGTGATTCAATATCGATAGATGTTCGAGAAAGATAGCCACATTCGATATTTTTTACCGACTTTGTAGCTTTCTTCGTTATCTTTATTTCTTTCTCGCGTTGATATATTTGTAATTTGTATGAAAGAATAATGTATCAAACCTATGTTGGTGTGAACTGCAAAATACAAATTGTGTTTAAACACTATATTGTCAAATATGACTTTTACATTTAATTTGAAGTATATTAAAATGCCTAGGAAACTATTATGCCTTCAATTGTGCCTCATATCAATAAAATATGTATATACCCTCAAGTTGTCTTCAAAAGTTGCCAAAATCTCAATTTAACTCATTCTAAAAAATGTGTTTAATTTTTTTTTTTTTATAAACCATAAAGTAGTATAATCACCCACTAAATATTAGATTGAATATAAATTATTATTAAATTAATTTATGAACATATTTTATGTTATAAATTTTGTATAAATATTATTTTAGTCCAACTTAAGGATTTATAACATGAAATACTTTATTTATTAAAGCTATTTCAAATATAATTATGCATTTTAAAATTTCAAATTCAATATCTTTTCATAATTGATTACAAAATTCGAAAATAATTTAAAAAAAATAATTAAAATTGCATACCAAATATTCACTTGAATCGGAAAACATAAAACATAATTCAAAATCTCCCCCAAACAGCTTAACAATTGGGTTGAATCTTAGATTCCGTTTGATAAGCATTTTATTTTTGTTTTCTAATTTAAAAATTATGATTGTTTTCTTACAATTTTTTTTTTTTTTTTTTTAATAAGTTTTTCACCCTTCTTAAAACACATTTGAATTATAAGCTTAAAAAAAAAATGTTTATAGGTTTAATTTAAAAAAAAAATATTGCTTTTAGAGTTTGATATAAAAGGCAAAGAAAAATAAAATAAATAATAATAATGTTGTTGGTAGCTATTGTCTTTCTTTAGTTTCTCCTCCTCACAGTTTAGGGTTTGAGGTGAGTTTCATGGGCATTAATCGTTTCTTAAAGTTTTTTAGTTCAATTTAATTATCTAAATTTGTTCCAAACTCTAGAATCACCCTGCAGTTTGTTTTTCGTGGAACAAGTTAGGGATGAAAGGCAACTTTGAGGATTTAATCGATTCTTTGGTAAGCGTTTTTTTTGTCTTGACATGCTTATGGTTGAGCTATATTAACTTACTTTCAGAACTTGTCTTTGGGATGAGCGAAAGATTTCGTCTCCAGGAGCTAAGAACCTTTATTGTTGGATTCGTTGCCTAAGGGTAAGTGACTTTACTATTGGAACGCCCTTAGTGTTAGATTGTGAATTATGTGTTGTAGATTGCTAGGTTGTGTTACGTATGTTTGCGTTTGTTGAACGATGTGTTATTATTTATATGAATGTTCTTATGTAAAGTTGCAAAACCCTAAACCCTAAAATAATTAAGGGAAAAAAAATCAATTCTCGCACCCTACATTTTCAATTTAATCAAAGTTGATCTCAAACTTGGATAAATTAGTTTGGTAATATGCTAAAGCGAGCGTGACTCGGCTGACATATGTATGTCTTGATGACCAAGAGGTACAAATGTGTGAGTTGTGGCTAATCAAACCTTGAACTTCAGTTGACTTACCTTAAACTTGAATAAGTGATACCGCTTTTACCTTTCGATAGACTTCTGTTTGAAGAATAATATATATAAAAATAATCATTATAATTACACCTTCATTTTCATTCTAATCACACTCACAAATTTTCAAATTGATGGATGACTTTCTTAAACTTACAAAATTTTAAAATCAAGCCTTAATTATTTTCAAATCTACGACCACCCTTGAACTATGATGATTGTTACAATAACCACCCTTGAACATTTTTTGTTTTATATATATATATATATATATATATATATATATATATTTACCTTTTCTTCATCTGTAAATTCAAAAAAAATGTTTTTGAAATTCTAAAAACAGTCAAATGAGTTGGTTACCAAACCTACTTGTTTTTTAAAAACAAAAAACCAATGTGTTATCAAACAAGTCTTTTTTTTAGTATATTGGGGTGAGAGATTTAAACCACGGACCTCTTGTCTGTCAACACATACACATGTCAGCTAAGTCAGGCTCGCTTTGACAGTATTATCGAACAAGTCCTTTACAATTACTTTTAACGAGTCTCCAATACAATCATTTATCATTCTCAATTTAATTCAAAAAAATCATTTTTTTAAAAAGAAAACCAACTTCTTTTTCGAGGTAAAGTAAAAACCAAACTTAAAATAACGATGGAAGGTTAAAATTAACCTAACTCAACACTAATTGACATGGACTCATTCACTTGAGATTGAAGGTTCAAGTTCTCTTACCCCGCCGGTTAAACTAAAAAAGATTAAATAAATAAAAAATAATAATATGAAAAATAATAATATGAAATAGGTTAAATTATAAAATTAATTTATGTAGTTTATGGTCATAGTTTGAATTTGATGCATGTGATTTTTTAAGTTCCAAATTATTCTCTATAGTTTGAAGTTCATTTTTCTTAGCACTAAACTACAATACATTGGAGTAAGTAACCCAAGTTAGCTAATAGAAGGTACCAACTCATTGTCACATAAAAAAGTGTGTCAATATGGTAAATACATATATAATTTGTGTGGTACGATCAAATTTAAAATTTTAAAATCATAGAGACGAAATTCAAATAAAGTTCAAACCATATAAACTAAATTGAAACAAAACTCAAAATAGATTAAAATGAATTTTAAAATCATAGTTGAAACTGTCATACAAATATAAACCGACTAAATTATTTAAAATGTCACGAACTTCAAAGGTAATTTCAATTATACTCCTATCATTTAAAAAAAAAAAAATACAATTTCAAGTCAGATTTATTGTTCATTTTTTAAACTTATGTCTATTAGTGCTTTATTTACACTTCAACATCAACAACCATGTCATTTTCCGTCACTCATTTGGATGATAGCACTTTTAAGTAGCGTATTTGAATCAATTTTAATGTTAAATTGTAGAACTTTAAAATCACACGAGTACTATAATTGAATCTTACCTTGAACATTTTAAATAATGATTAAATTTCAATTTTGGTCCCTCGAAATTTATATTTGTTTCTAATAGATTCTTAAATTTGCAGTATTCTGTCTAATAAAGTTAAACTTTTAATTGTGTATCTAATATGCCATTTAGTCTACTTGTTATTTTTTTTTTTTTAAATTCACGGACATACTAGCTTCAAAATCGAAAGCTAATAGTCCTATTAGATACAAAATTGAATTATGGTCACGTTTATTTCCCTCCAAACGTAATGAATCAATGATAATTCTGATCTTGAGAACATTTGGAGAAAATTTACCAAAATCTGGAAACGTCATCTCAAAAATGGTAATTCCATTACCCCATTTCTCTACCATCTTTGGGGGTAAATGAGATTACCATTGAAGATTACATGGGTCCCACCATTTTGTTTTGTTTATTCTCCATGTTTGGCCATTTTCTATCTCTTTCTTGAAATTCTCATTATCATCTCTTTGACTTTCTTCTTCCTTTGCCAAAGCGAGCATAGCTCAGCTGGCATATGCATGACTTGATGACCAAGAAGTCTGTGGTTCGAATCCCCCACCCCCAATGTACTAAAAAAAAAAAGACTTTCTTCTTCCTTTCACCTCTTTCTTCTCTAAATTGTGGATTAAAAAGAGAAACTCATTTTGATAAAAATATGAACAAATTGTTGGTATTGGATAAAAAATGAACAAATTGTGAAAAAAAAAAATAAACTCAATAGAGGGAAGTGAAGATTCATGTTGAAAAATGAATTTATCCACACGAGTCTGCACACGAATAATGCCCAAAAAAAGCATGTCAACACACGATTCGGAACACAATTAAGAAATTATTAAATATAAAATTAAAAATTTAAACATTCATTAAAGACTTTTTAAAGTTTAATTATGTACACTTTAGGTTAAATTATGATTTGGCCTCTATAATTTAAAGATGATGTTGGTCTCTATAATTTAAAGATAATTAAAATTTAATCTCAATAATTTTAAAATGTAGAATTCATCTGATCTGACGTGTTTATGATTTCTCTTAAATTTTAGCGAGCTACTAAATTCTAACTTGTTATAAATCAGAATGAACAAATTTACAATTTAACATATATTTTTTTTTTTTGGACCAAACCTCGTACTTTAATTTAGCATTGAATAGTTTTTTTATTATTTATTTTTAGGATTTAACATTGAATAGTTTAGGCATATAATGATTGTAATTAATATTATTTTCCCTAGAGCTGCGGGGATTGCCCCGTCATCAGACGCCATATTACACAGCCGCTTCCTCCTCAGAAGAAACCGTCCGAATGTCCCTTCCTTTTGTAAGAAAAGAAAACAGAAACTTTGACGGAACGTTTATTTCTGTCCGACCAAATATTCCACTTTACCCTACTACCCCTACACCCCTCGTTGTCAATTCTGTCTGATTCTAAATTCATCTCTTTTCAAAGGACAATCTCGTAATTTCCGCCTCCCATTCCTTGACTCGCTTCTCAACAACACAATGTCATCGGAATTTCGGAATCTAACCCTATTTCCCTTTCCCTTCTTCGCTTCCCCGAGACGAGCCAGATCCGCGAAGCTCCATTTCGAAATTTTCGAAATCGAAGAACGACGAAGACGACGCCCGATTCTTCTTGTTTTTGTTGCTTCGATCTCTTCGATTCGGTTTCGTATTGGTTTCGAATCGGTGGAGCTCGTGAACGATGGGCGATTTCAATCTCGCTCTCGTAATCGTTGCTATAGTCGTCTGTGTCATTGTATTCATCTTCAATGTCTACCTTCTGGTTAATTACCAGCATCCCGATGACAAGAATCAGGCGTATTTTCCTAAAATTGTCGTTGTTTTTGGCTTGTCTGTTGCGTTGATCTCCATTTTGATGTTGCCGGCCGACGTGGCGAATCGGCAGGCTTGCAAACACGCGTTGTATAATGGCGCTTGTAATCTCACATTGCCGATGAAGGATCTCTGGCTTGCTATCTATATCGTCGATGCTGTGCTCGTCTTCTTCGTTATTCCTTTCGCCATGTTCTACTACGAAGGAGACCAGGACAAGTAATTAATTGTTTAGAATTTAGAATTTCGAGTTTTTTTTCCTTTTCTTTTCTGAAATGGAATTATGTTTGTTGTTTGGAGGCTTTAATGTTTTTTGTTGTTGTCTTTGTGAAGGAGCATTGGCAAACGGATCAAAAGCGCGTTGATATGGGTTGTGGTAATGGCCATTGTATGTGGTCTCCTGTTGGGAATTTTATACGGTCAGCTCTTATGCTCATTCTTGTGGATTTTTGCGTTTTGTTGGTTTTATATTTGGTTTTTGATTTTGGTTATAAGAAGTATTTATAAGTTGTGGGCAACACTAAACTTGGTTCGTTTTACGTTCATTTCTTGTCTGTTCTTCTCAAATTAATTGGAATTTTGACTTGTTCCTCACATTTCAACTAATGAAAGCTTGAGATATGATTATAATGCTTTGGTTTTTGTCATTCCTTTAGAATTACATTCTCATTTTACCTCAAAATTAGCCATGTGATGAATTGACTATTTCATGGCTCTTTTATTGTAGCATATAAATGTTCTTTCAATTGGGGTGTACATGGGTATCTAAATCATAATAATTTATTGTTTCCCTTCATGCCTTAGTCCTAGGTTGAAAATTTGCCATGTCTTTTTAACTCATAGATTTTGTTGGTATGTTTATCAGGGCTTGTTGGAGAAGTTGACTTCACTGTTATGCATCTCTCTTCAAACACTGCTACTTTTCCTAATTCATGGGAGTTATCTAATAGCCAACCGTGCATTGGAAATGGTGCCCACCAGGTTCTACTTTTGTTTGAAAATTTTACACGTCATATATGGTTCTATTTGGTCTTCAGTTGTCAGATTTTATTATGGATTTGCATGATTTGATCAAATTAACATCTACATGACTACTTTTTTTCATTGTGTTGCAGTGTTCAGCATTCGCGACAAATTCTTCATCAGAGAAAACATGGACAATGCGCGCTACATTTCCAGAATATGTTGTTGCTCTTGCCACTATTGTTGGATCCGTACTCTTCTCTGTAAGTTCATTGATGGAGATTGGAGGAAAGCACTGGATCTCCATCTTTTACGAAACAGTGATCAATTTAAATACACGTGCTCTACCCTTTCTCTTATAGCCTATTGGCCTGTCTAGTAATTGGAATTCACGAGGAAGTATGATATTGAATTTACTGACAAATGTTTCATGTAGAATTTATGCATACTGCCCATCTTTCCATATAAAGATCATTAGTGAATTATTCCCACGAAGCAAAATTTCTGGTGTTTATCAATTTATTACTTTTTAATCTACGAGCAATTTTGTGTACTGTTTAATTTCACAATAATCAAAGACATTGTGCTGATCTTTTTTTCTTTTTTCTCTACACTAGATATTTGGAGGTGTTGGCATTGCTTGTCTGCCCTTGGGCCTCATTTTCTCATTCATTAGGCGTCCAAAGGCTGTTATCACTCGCTCACAATATATCAAGGTGCTTTTTAGCCTTTTATAGTTTATAATATAATGCATATTCTTTATTATTTTAATGGTGGGATTGACTTGCTAATTTCTATCACATATAAGTTATGTTTTATATCCTGCAGGAAGCAACAGAACTAGGAAAAAAGGCAAGAGACGTGAAGAAAGCTGCTGATGCACTTCACCAGGAAGAAAGAAGTGGTACTAAGGGTAGAAAATGGCGAAAGAATGTGAAGGCTGTAGAGAAGGTATATTTCCCTATTTAAAATTTTAGTGTTGATGTTCTTTCGGTTTCCCCCCTTCTTTTCTTTTTGAATTTGGTTGTGTACATGCATCGTTCACTATTATCGCATAAATATTGAAGAAGCTTAGCTTTTGCTAGAAGTCTTGAGAGTATCATTTTTGTTAGATGAGAACTTCAATACATTACTGAAGTTTGATTTTAGACGTTCATCCTTAATTCTTAATGTGCTTATTGAGACATCTACTTGTTTAATTTTGTAGGAGTTGCATCAATTGGAAGAAGATGTAAAGCTTTTAGAAGAAATGTACCCACAAGGAGAAAAGGTGGACTGCTGGATTTAATTTTTGTTAGTTTTTTTATTGTACAATTGCAATAACTTCCATCTACTCCTTTAATGAAAATATTAATATGCTAAACTGGATACAGGCGGAGACTTCCTGGGCAATGACTGTTCTTGGCTACTTGGCAAAACTTGTGTTGGGAGTTTTGGGGTAAGTGAAGTTATGACCCCCCAAGATATTTATATTTAAGCATTACCTATTCTGGTTTGTTTCTTTCTTGTTAGCATCTATTTCACATCCACGGTTTATTTAAAAAATAGGCGCATGACATGGTTCATAATGATTTATTGAAGAGTGAGGGAGACAGCATCTTGCTATTTTTGATTTACGTTGCTAGATACATTTCAGTCGCATTTTATATCTATAAAAACTATCACCCACGGAAAAAGAATATTTGGTGGAAAAATTGATAAAACATTCCTGCTCTCCAAGGTCAGGATCTTGAGTTTTTTTTTAAGATAAATGTCGTCCACTCAACTTCTATTTTGCTTTCTGCATTTTCTGCACGAGGTAGTTGACCCAGTTGACACATTTATTTCATATATATATATATATATATATATATATTTTCAAAGTCATGTTCCATTTTTTTGGAAATAAGTTTCTTGAGAAAGTATTTTAGACTTGAGTTTATCTTTGCTTTTTCAGATTTGAGACATTCACCCACATTGTATAATTTACTGATTTTTTCTGTTTGTCAGGTTGATTGTTTCAGTGGCTTGGATTGTACATATTGTTATTTATCTGCTAATTGATCCCCCGCTTTCTCCTTTTCTGAATGAAGTTTTTATCAAGCTGGATGACGTTTGGGGTACAGTTTTTTTTTCTCACATTTTTCTTACATTTTTTTTCCCTCTGTGATACATGTCGATATGATGATTATTTTCCTATGTCACCAGGTCTTCTTGGAACTGCAGCATTTGCATTCTTCTGCTTCTACCTTCTTCTTGCAGTAGTTGCTGGAGCCATGATGCTTGGCCTGAGACTAGTTTTTATCACCATTCATCCTATGAAGTAGTTACATTCTTCTTAGTGTTGAGTTTTTTCCTTTTTTTTTTTCTTTCCCTTTTTCTTTTTTTGTCCGTCCAGCTGTTGATGGCTGGAAATTGACGTCATCTTTTTGTTGCTCTTTCGTTAATGCTTGCATTTAGGTGGGGAGGCACTCTCATGAACTCTTTCCTATTTAATGTGGGGCTTATCCTCCTCTGCTCTATCAGGTTAGGATCTTCAATTACTATTGCTTATTATATACTACTTACATTAAAACTTCTATGGTCGAGACCAGCCAATAGTGATCATCAATGAAGAAACAATATGGGGCGACAAAATCTTGGATACATTTGTGTGGATATGGATAAGAATGCAACATTAATGCAAAAGGTCGTACAAAGAGGGATGGAGGGGAGATAACGTCTCAAACCCCTCCTTAGTCAAGGAGTTACAAAAACCTCATGTACACACACACACAAAAAGAAAAAGATGTTTTCCTTCAAATCATTCAACTTCCTCATTCTATCATAAGAAATCCTATTATTCGTCCCGACCAAATATTGAGGTTCCAATTGATTAGTGTAATGGGTGCTATCGTACCGTCTTCTATTCTAAGTGCCTGTATCCTTCTTTTCTAGGAGGCCAATTGTTGACTGTATGCATTTCTACATTGTGTTATGTGTAAGTCATATGTGCATAGCTGTAGTTCTAGTTTGTGTGTAATTGCATAGGAAGGCACTGCCTTGAATTTTTTTGTAAAGATATGGAGCTCTCTGGATGACAAGCATGAGAATAATTGTCGGTCTCTTTCAGACACTGCTGGATGAATTTAAGATGTTCTCGAAAGCGTAAACTAAAGATCTAAATATTTTTGTTAAACGTTGAGCAGTTGTTACTTAGTTGTCAGATATGGCTGAAATTAGAAGGGTTCTCTCTGTACCTTAATCAAGTTGTTTGATTGATTATAGCATGTCTGTTCTCTATTTTTTTAGTGTGATTCAATTTTGCTCCACGGCATTTGCATATTATGCACGAGCAACTGCGGCACAAGAAATCTTTGGACACACATTGCAGTCTCTTCGCGGTATCAAATATTTGTACAAGTGAGTGGGGTGAATTTTATGTACCGATTTTTCTGATCCTGAATCATCTGTGTCATCTGCGTTTTTTATTTGTTTAGATTAACTTGGCTGTTGCATGCAGGTATAACGTGTTCCAAATAACATTCATCGCGTTGGCGGGATTGACCTTCGTGTATTACGCTGCCTTTGTAAGCATCCAAAACTAATGTATTTCTTTCTGCTTTAACTCCCAATTTTTGGTTCTAATTCCATGGTATCATCTCCCCTTGTCTTGTAAACTTCAAGGGATGGAGAAGAAAGAAGCCTTCTGGCAGGTTCCAGCTTTCCTCGTAATTGTATGTGTTGCCTCGACAAATCAAAAAACCGACCAGGCCAACAAATTCTCTCTTGTTCGTCATCCTTTTTAGATTAATTTGATTTGAAGGTCGTGTTTGGCGGAGTTTTTCATTGTTGAATGAATCTTGTGAAGTTGGCAGAAAACATCCAGAGTGGAGTGAGCTGAATATAATACAAATGACATAGTGAGTGAGTGCTGCTGCCTGCTTCTTGACTGTTTGTACTTTAAAAGGCTTTTGTATGTATTTTGTTTCTTTTGATTTGTGTTATATACATTGGCTTAGGCATGTAAAATTAAAGGATTGTTGGTTCTTTGCACACTCAGAAAAATGGTCTTTAGGAAATGCCTTTCTTTGTAATATAGCCAATTGAGAATGAATAGTTATATCACTTCTCCATTTCATATTTATGGTTTTTTTTTCCCTATTCTATTTGTATCAGTGGAACTATCAAAAAAAAAAAAAGAAAAAAAAATGAGAATTTATAAGCTCTAAATGTGCAAGGGTTGGTTTGGCTGTTTATAACATGTTATTTTCCATGTACATCCTAGTTAGTTTAAATTTCCACTCCCTATGGGGATGCAATATTAGAAAGAAAGAAAAAGGAAAAAGAGAAATATAAAATATAAACCTTACTTTATCCTTTTGCCTCAATTTTGAGTGGCTTTGGATTGGGTCAGTTCTTGGTTAAAGGGAACTTTGATTATCCCATGTATGAATTAAAATTGATCAAATTAACTTAATGGAAATATTCATATTTTGAAACTAAATGAAATGATCAATTTCGTCTCATGTCTTTGCAATAAAAAAAGGGGCAAATTCCCTCCATTGTTGAACCTACACAAGTGGGGTAGGGTTTCAAGTCCAGGTTATTTTTTTTTTTTAATTTTTTTTTATTTTAAAAGGACTACATTAAAACATTACAGCCCTCAAAGCCCAAATCGAACTTCCACTAGTCATATGCATTCAACTTTCAAACATTTGGGGGCAGAGGGGTCCAATTGACCTGACTCGTTTGGTTATTCAAAGTGAATTATGACTGCTTGGACTAACTAAATCTTTCAAATGGTAATCAAAATTTCTGAAAAATTGCATTTAAGAGAGCTTGCCTCCTTTTTAATGTAAGGGAGTTTCTAGGCAGGGCTTGGGGCTTAGCTTGTCACCATAGTTCTTCTGAAGTTTTGAATGGCCACTAGTGGTCATAGTGGAAAAGAAAACAACAAAACGCACAACCGTGGGCATCGAACCACGACCACAAGGTTAAAAGCCTTATGATCTACCAACTGAGCTAGACAGACAAGTGATGACAAATGGCACAGTGGGGCTCGAACCCACGACCACAAGGTTAAGAGCATTGCGCTCTAACAATTGAGCTAGAGCAAATGATGGCAAATGGTAATGTTTTGTATTTGGAAACTCGAAAATTACGTATGTGTTAATCAAACAAAGATATGGTGGTGGAGATCCGTGGTTGAGCTCTATCAAAAATATTATTTCGCACATCGTGGGACTCGAACCCACGATCACAAGGTTAAGAGCCTTGCACTCTACCAACCAAGCTAGACGGGCAAATGATGGCAAATGGTAATGTTTTGTATTTGGAAACTCGAAAACTACGTATGTGTTAATTGAACAAAGATATGGTGTGGGGATCCGTGGTTGAGCTCTATAAAAAAATTGTTTCGCCCACCGTGGGGCTCGAACCCACGACCACAAGGTTAAGAGCCTTGCGCTCTACCAACTGAGCTAGACGGGCAAGTGAAGCCAAATGGTAATGTTTTGTATTTGGAAACTCGAAAACTACGTATGTGTTAATGGAACAAAGATATGGTGTGGGGATCCGTGGTTGAGCTCTATAAAATAAATACTTCGCCCACCGTGGGGGTCGAACCCACGACCACAAGGTTAAGAGCCTTGCGGTCTACCAACTGAGCTAGACGGGCAAGTGAAGGCAAATGGTAATGTTTTGTATTTGGAAACTCGAAAACTACGTATGTGTTAATTGAACAAAGATATGGTGTGGGGATCCGTGGTTGAGCTCTATAAAATAATTATTTCGCCCACCGTGGGGCTCGAACCCACGACCACAAGGTTAAGAGCCTTGCGCTCTACCAACTGAGCTAGACGGGCAAGTGAAGGCAAATGGTAATGTTTTGTATTTGGAAACTCGAAAACTACGTATGTGTTAATTGAACAAAGATATGGTGTGGGGATCCGTGGTTGAGCTCTATAAAAAAATTATTTCGCCCACCGTGGGGCTCGAACCCACGACCACAAGGTTAAGAGCCTTGCGCTCTACCAACTGAGCTAGACGGGCAAGTGATGGCAAATGGTAATGTTTTATGTTTGGAAACTCGAAAACTACTATGGTGGTGGGGATCCGTGGTTGAACTCTATTGGATAAATAAAAATTCAAAAAATTATTTCGCCCACCGTGGGGCTCGAACCCACGACCACAAGGTTAAGAGCCTTGCGCTCTACCAACTGAGCTAGACGGGCAAGTGATGGCAAATGGTAATGTTTTGTATTTGGAAACTCGAAAACTACGTATGTGTTAATTGAATAAAGATATGGTGTGGGGATCCGTGATTGAGCTCTATAAAAAAATTGTTTCGCGCTCTACCAACTGAGCTAGACGGGCAAGTGAAGGCAAATGGTAATGTTTTGTATTTGGAAACTCGAAAACTACGTATGTGTTAATTGAACAAAGATATGGTGTGGGGATCCGTGGTTGAGCTCTATAAAAAAATTATTTCGCCCACCGTGGGGCTCGAACCCACGACCACAAGGTTAAGAGCCTTGCGCTCTACCAACTGAGCTAGACGGGCAAGTGATGGCAAATGGTAATGTTTTATGTTTGGAAACTCGAAAACTACTATGGTGGTGGGGATCCGTGGTTGAACTCTATTGGATAAATAAAAATTCAAAAAATTATTTCGCCCACCGTGGGGCTCGAACCCACGACCACAAGGTTAAGAGCCTTGCGCTTTACCAACTGAGCTAGACGGGCAAGTGATGGCAAATGGTAATGTTTTGTATTTGGAAACTCGAAAACTACGTATGTGTTAATTGAATAAAGATATGGTGTGGGGATCCGTGATTGAGCTCTATAAAAAAATTGTTTCGCGCTCTACCAACTGAGCTAGACGGGCAAGTGAAGGCAAATGGTAATGTTTTGTATTTGGAAACTCGAAAACTACGTATGTGTTAATTGAACAAAGATATGGTGTGGGGATCCGTGGTTGAGCTCTATAAAATAATTATTTCGCCCACCGTGGGGCTCGAACCAACAACCACAAGGTTAAAAGTCTTGCGCTCTACCAACTGATCTAGACGGGCAAGTGAAGGCAAATGGTAATGTTTTGTATTTGGAAACTCGAAAACTACGTATGTGTTAATTGAACAAAGATATGGTGTGGGGATCCGTGGTTGAGCTCTATAAAATAATTATTTCGCCCACCGTGGGGCTCGAACCCACGACCACAAGGTTAAGAGCCTTGCGCTCTACCAACTGAGCTAGACGGGCAAGTGAAGGCAAATGGTAATGTTTTGTATTTGGAAACTCGAAAACTACGTATGTGTTAATTGAACAAAGATATGGTGTGGGGATCCGTGGTTGAGCTCTATAAAAATATTATTTCGCCCACCGTGGGGCTCGAACCCACGACCACAAGGTTAAGAGCCTTGCGCTCTACCAACTGAGCTAGACGGGCAAGTGATGGCAAATGGTAATGTTTTATGTTTGGAAACTCGAAAACTACTATGGTGGTGGGGATCCGTGGTTGAGCTCTATTGGATAAATAAAAATTCAAAAAATTATTTCACCCACCGTGGGGCTCGAACCCACGACCACAAGGTTAAGAGCCTTGCGCTCTACCAACTGAGCTAGACGAGCAAGTGAAGGCAAATAGTAATGTTTTGTATTTGGAAACTCGAAAACTACGTATGTGTTAATTGAACAAAGATATGGTGTGGGGATCAGTTGTTGAGCTCTATAAAATAATTATTTCGCCCACCGTGGACGATCCTAGCTTTCAAAATGACCAACTGTAATTATTTATTTGTTTTGACTTAGTAGTCCAATTTGAACATCGACATGTCGTTTTACTCCTCATAGTGAACGAACAACATGTCGTCCAAGAACGCATTGATTAGGTTTTCAATTTTCATCCGGGCAGAGGCAGATTCATCCCGCTCGCGCTCGTAATGGCAATCCAACTGAATTCGAGCTCCATCAGTTTCGCTTGCGCAGGCCAGCCATAGATTTCTTCATCAGTTCTGCATTTCTGTGCTAATTGTAAGAAGGAAATGGACATAGCTCTGTTTTCGCCATCGTCACTTTTCCCAGACGAGGACGAATCTTCTAATGGTACTCACTTCACTCCTGATGTTTGATTTTATATCTTTACCAAGTTGCGTTTCGATCCTCTCCCTGTTTGTTTGCTCAGACGAGGGAATTTCAGAGACGCTGCAGAGCTACGAGGAAAGGAAGCATCAATTTCCAGGAATGGTATTGTTTCTCTTCTTGAACTTCTTCTTTCTCTTAAGAATATGGTAATGGAGGTAGTTCAGTTCAGTGCTTGCAACTTGAGATGCAAAAAAAACAGCCTGTTTCGAGTGCAGATTGTAATGCTATTGGCAGTTCTTGATGTTTTGTTTTCTCACGCTGCGACACTGAACCGCAGGAGTTGGTTATTCGAGAGTTTTCATTTCATCAGGTGAATGCGAATTTACTCTGGCCTGGGACATTTGCATTTGCAGAATGGTTGGTTCAAAACTCGTCTTGGATTCGAGGACGAAGATGTATTGAATTGGGAAGGTACACGATTATTCAGTCGTTTTGGTAATTGGCAAAGTTTTAAGTTCAATTACCAAACTTCAAAAATAAAAATGGGGCTTAGGGACAAAAATTGGATCTTATATTCAAAACTCATCTATGCCTTTTCTAATTTCTTATATCCAATTGGAGATTTTTTTTGTAACTTCATTGGATGAGTTTCTCCTATAATTTCATATCATGAATGAAATCGTTTACTAATATATATATATTATAACTTTAATAGCTCAACTTCAAAAATTAAATATTTTGTTTTAGTTTCTAAACTTTGTAAAAAAATAGTTTTTACCATTGATAAAATTTTCATCAATCATGTAATAAAAACCCATTTTCATCTTGAAATCTGGCACTGCCTTGCATATTGATTCAAAGGCTTGGCCATGTACTTATAGAGTATAGACAATTTACTTATCAAGTAAATATATATATATATATATATATATATATATCATGTCAAGTTCCCATTAAATGGTTTACAAAAAAATAATAAAGGATTAAAATGTTTTTTCTTTTTTCTTTTTTCAATTTTTTTAAAATGTTTGAAAGTTTGAGGGACCAAAATTTAATAGGTTTGAAAGTGTAGGAACTAGACATCGACTGAAACCTTTTTCAAATTCTCACTCTCTCTTTCTCTTTTCATGTGTAATCAGTCTCCTTTATCTTCTTTGTTTGCACCTCAATCTTCTTCTTTGCATTTGTCTCTTTTTATGCACACCTCCTATACATATGCACCTTCCATTAATTCTGCACCTGTTTTTGCAGTGGCACTGGTTCATTGGCAATATTTCTACAAAAATCATTTAATCTTGATATCACAACATCAGACTATGATGATCAGGAAATTGAAGAGAACATCGCCTATAATTGCAGGGTGAATGGAATCACACCTGCCCTTCCTCACGTTAGGCGTGCGTGAGTCTCTCTGTCTCAGTTGACTAACTATTTAATAGATTACAAGGTTAAGACTTTTGATGCTAAGATAATATGGCTGCGGATCAAGTGAATCTTTCATGGGAATCTACCACTTGTGACGTTCTTGAAAGAACAAAATTTTATGAATGTAACAAAACTGAATTTGAAGTTATAAATACCTTTGAACTCGTCCTTTAGTTAAAGGGTGCATCCCATTTGGCTTTTAGAAGCAGTGAAGCACCCTTGGCTGGCTTTTACTGTTTCGACATTTTCTCCCAGACAGTCTTTCAGGAGCAGCCAAGAAAATTAGTTTTTTGTAGTGGTCATTTTCTGGGGATTTTCTTTAAATTTCTTTTTGGCTCGTCTTTTTGAAGAGATCTAAGATTTTTTCGTACTTTTTACATCATCTTTTTTTCCTTTTCAGATACATGGGGAGAGAACTTTCCAATTAGTGATCCTGACTGGGACCTTGTCATTGCCAGTGATATTTTATTGTGTAAGCTCCTTCCTTGCCTTTAGTTGTCTGTTTGAGATATTTTTCCAGGATTTAATCAAAGTTTCGATTGGAAAAAAAGCGAAGTGTTTAGGTAATAGTAATCCTATTGGCTATAGGTTCATGGACTGCTGAAATTTGTTGTTTTTTGAATGTGAAGTCAATAACTTTTCAGATGTAACATTTCCTTTCTACGTTGGTTATACACTTTCATTAAATTAATTAGAGCGACCGAAAGTAGTAAACTTCATAGCAAGTCACTGCCGGTGCCCTTGTTTAATAAGAAACAAGAACTTCTCATTGGTCTTATAAAATGTAAAAAATTTAATGACCCACGCCCTTAAGGAGCCCAAAAGTGCTTTGAAAAAAATCCCAGTTGAAGCTTATCCAAAATAAAAAGAAAAAGAAAAAAAAGAAGCAAGAAGTAGAAGAAAAGAAACTAAAGTTGTAGCCAAAACTTCCCCTTCCTCTCTAGGGATATCTTGAGAAATTCCGTAACCTCCCTCCCAAAGTATCACCTTAGCAGCATTAGATCATAAAATGTTCATTTTCCCTCTGAGCCAAATGTCACACGGCAGCCAGCAGCTGCGCAATACAATTGCTAATGGACTGTGGAAAGCACCAATGGATCCTGAGAACTTGAAAAAAATCCTTGGGGTATAGGGGCAGTTAAATGCCGAACCCGGGTTTCCAAGCTATTTTTGCCAAAAATAAATCCAGTTCAGTGTTTTCTAAGTGGTGTCTATAGTCGATATGCCTCTTTTTCTTGTTTTCCCGTCTAATCTAGTTAGAATTGTTCAATGTTGTTCCGTTGAAATTTTGTAAGTCATCATGAGTTGGCTTAGTAGTCAATAAGAGTCATGAGAATAATAAAGGGCTTAGAGGGAATGGGTTAAACCCTGACGGCCACCTACCTAGGGTTTAATATCTTACAAGTTTATTTGACAACGAAATGTAGTAGGGTCAGACGATTGTCTCATGAATCTAGTCGAGGTGCGCGCAAGCTGGCCCGAACACTCGTGGATATAAAAAACAATTGTCTGTTGGCTGAGACTTAAATTTTGAGTGTGTTTGGGTCTACATAGGAAAATTTTGAAAGGCCATCACAGTGGTCCTTAAACTTGGGGTCACACTGTTAAGGATCATTGCAGAGACTTTTTTTTATTTTAATTTTATTACATGACCTGACCACTAAACCCATGATGGTTATCATTGTAGAGACTATTACTATGAACATTTATATTTAGTAGTCCACTTTATTGATCTTCGTCGTTTGGATCCACAAATGAAAGAGAGTGTTTGAGAATATGCTACTGGGAACTTTTTAAGCTGTGGAATCTACCAAATTCACACATTGAGTTTGTAGATTTTTTCATTTTTATGGGATTTTAAAGAGTAAACTTCAGACCCTGTATTTATCTCCTAACTTGTCAAGGAATGCTTTCATTTCTCTCTTTTCAGATGTGAAACAGTATCCAAATTTGATAAAAACGCTATCGTATCTTCTCAAGTCGTACAATAACAAGCGAAAGTCATACGAAACGGCTTCTCTGTCTGCCATTGGAAGTGATGGTAATACCAATCTTGCTAGTTTTATGATTTTACATGGCATGGTGAGATTATATATTTAACCTTTTGATGGCTCTTCTATGCTTTCAGAGGCTGGTTCACCCTCGGCCCAGCCAATGTTTCTAATGAGCTGGAGGCGCAGAATTGGAAAGGAGGATGAATTGCTCTTCTTCACTGGTTGCGAAAATGCAGGTCTTGAAGCAAAGCATTTGGGGTCCCGTGTCTATTGCATCAAATCTTTGGAGTAAATTTTTTATCCAACATGTTAGTAATATTACATTACATGCCATTTTTTTTTTGTGAATCAAATGGTTCTACATAGAAAGGACGTATGACGTAGGTACTACATTTGTTTTCGAAATGTCGTGAAATTATCGACAAAATGTTAGGTAATATGTAAGTCGTCGAGAAACTATATAGTTTTGTTAGTTAAGTAGGTTTTGTTTCTTGTTTTATTTGCTTTTTTTTTTTGCAAGTCTGTAAAAAGTAGGAAAATTTATTACTTTCAAAGCATTTTTTTTTAGGTTCAATGATAAAAAAATATCTTTGAAATATAGGTTTGGTTTATATTATATCTCCGAATTTTAACAAGTTTCATTTTAATCATTGAAGTTTGAAGTTTGTTTCAAAACAATCTTCGAAAACTTTTACCGTTAAATTTATGGATGAAAAAATTTGTATCTGCTTATGTGAACAAATTCAAACACATACCGGAAATCAATTGAGGGCGTGAGGTTGAAAGGCGGAAGACGACATCATGTATGGTTCATAGATTTCATGTGTCTTTATTTTTTTTTCCATGTATTTGTTTAGATTTGTTCACATTCGTAGACACAAATTTTTCTGTCAATGAATTTAACGGCAAAAGCTTTCACCGATTGTTTTGAAACAAACTTTAAACTTTGGGGCATAATTGAAATCAATTCCATAATTTTGAGGTAACATTTTTTGGTTCTTTATAAACAGCATAATCAACTTGAAAGTTGAAAGATATTTTTGATAATTTAATATTTTTGGTTTTTATAAACACTACAAAATAAATAAACTTAGAAAGTTACAGAAAACACTTTGGTTATTTCAAAAGTTATGTCAAAGTCGCAGGAAGAGTTTTTTTATTTTTTATTTTTACAAGATTGAACTTAGGACTTCTTGATCATTAGTCATATTGTACTAGTCGAGCTATTCTCTTGTCGTTCATTGTACTAGTCTTGATCATTAGTCATATTGTACTAGTCGAGCTATTCTCTTGTCGTCGTTGACTAAGAGTTATTCTCTTTGTGTGCTGTGGATTTCACTTAATTTATAGCCAATCTTTTTAGTCATTGAGAATTTAATGAATGCGACTGTTCTTGTAGTTGTCTGTTAGATATGAAAGGAATACTGCATTTAATGGTCATCATAGATGTCAAAAGTCACCAAATACTGCATTTATTGGTCTTATCTTAAATTGCATTTTTATGGTCAATTTAAATCTCACCTTTGATTTCTCATATTCATCCTCAGGTCCCAGGCGAAGCACGCTTAAATTGAAAAAACCACAGTTTTTTCTTCTTCTTTTGATTTTATGTGGGGTGGAGAATTCGAATCTTAGATTTTTTAGTCACAAGGTTCATACAATATACCGGTTGAGATTCATGTGGGCTAAACTGCAAATTTTTTATTAGTGATTCCCAACTTTGTAGTTTTTTTTTTATTTTATTTATTTATTTAAACACAATCAAAGAGAATGAATTTTTTTGCCAAAGCGGGCATAGCTCAGCTGAAATATGTATGACTTGATGACCAAGAGGTCTGTGGTTCGAATCCCCCCACACCCAATGTACTAAAAAAAGAGAATGAAAATTTTCATTTTTATCCATTAATTTCGATTCATGGCAAGTATAGTGTGTCTTAATTAATTAAAATATATATTTTTTAATTTAAGAGCCAAATTAAAAATAGATGTAAAGTTTAAAGAGAGCTAAACTATATCAACTATATATATATATATTTTTTTTGCAACGATATTTTAATTAATGCGATGATTGAATTCATGACCTCTTAGTTACGGGCTCAACCTTATTAATGCTAACATGAACATAGTTCAACGGACATTAGGGACGGATCCAAACATTAATGTTTCGGGGGCCAAAAAATTGTTATATAAATATTAAAAATAAATATCACAAAAAAAGTTGTAGGTTCGAATCCACTCTCATAAAAGTGATTGGTGATAAGAATAGGTAAGTTCAAATAAACTTAGTATAATCATATAATTTAGATCTCGATGTTTTATCAAATAGAAGAAAAAAAAAATTAAATTGCGAACATGAATTTTAAAATCTGAGTCGAATTTTAAAAATTATACTTAAAATTAAAAATTAAGTACAAAAATAAATAAAAAATTGTTTTGCTATTTATTTCTATCCATGTTTTAAAAAATCATGTAAAATTTTAAAAATTAAAAAATATATATATTTTTAAAATTTAATTAGGAATCCAAATATTTTCTTTAATAAATGAGAAACCGATTAAAAAAATTGAAAGGAAACAAACCTAAAACAAAAATAGAATAGTTATCAAACGAAATATTATATAGAATAAATTTTGAATATGCTAAATACTTTGATAAACATTTTTATATTTGAATGATATATTAGATGTAACGTTAAAATTTTAGAAACTTAAGTAAATACTTTTTAAAATTCAAAAATCTATTAATCCTAAAATAAAGTTAATGACTAAATTTATATTTTATTATATTTTTTTAAAATTCGGTTTGTGAAGTTGACAAACGAAATTTCTCGGAAGTTGTCTTTAGGAGTTAGGATACACCTCACATGACGTGGACCCCAAAAAGAAATCCACGTGGCATCCCGTTGTGAATACTCATCTTGTACGGTAAAGATCCAGACCTCCACGTAAGCAATAATTGTCCACTAACGACATGTAGTCGGCAGCGATATGACAACCGACAAGTCGGCCGAGTTCATCACGGATTCGATCTCTTGGGGTAGAATGCGACGTCAAAATCACGTCGTCCTTTCTCGTGTACCGATTTGACGACACTTGGTAACAGTGACCACAAATTTGAGGGCGATCATTGATTATTTTATTTTATTTTAATTACGAAAATTGATTTAATTATAAGTTTATTCGTTAAATTTTAGTATTCAACCCGTTACTAAACTTTAAAAAAATGTGTATTGTGAATGAAATTATCAGACTCAAACTACTGTTAACTCGATTGACTGAACATAAAGAAGAAACTTACTTGACTTAGGTAATTCATAAATCGGGTCAAGAGTCTGACCACAAAAAAAGACCGAGCAAAAGGAGAATGACGCAAGAGGAGGAACCGACCACTCTCCTTGACTCGGCTCAGGGACAAGGAGTCATGTCATAATGACACAATTTACTAGATCGTTACATTTTAAAAATGTCTAATAGGATCCATCTTTGAATTTTTGATCTGGTGTCTAGTAGATTTTTACAAAACTTAAGACGTATATTAGACCAAAATTGAAAGGTTGAAGTTCTATCAGACAAAAAGTAACTTTCATGGTCAAACTAATTATAGTTCAATTGACATAAAATTGTGTCATTAAGGTCTGAATTTAAAAAAAAATATTGAATATGATATGTATGAAGTCTTAAATTTTATAGATTTATTAGATACAAAATTAAAAATTTAAGGTAGAGATTTTTTAAAATTTAAGAATTTATTAGGCATCAATTATGTTCCATGTCATAATAACACAATTTAAGGCACATTTTTTTAAAAAATTGCTATCATTTTACTATCCATGTGGTATTTATTTTCTCCCCATAAACGTGAGGGGAAGAAAATTCAAAACGTCTACCCCAACCAAGGATTTAAATGTCGATGTCGACGAAAATATCGAGGTCTCAATTTTATGGAAATGTCGATAAAAATATCGATAAAATGTCTATATCGATGGATATTTCTGAAATATTTTTAAAAATATTTTTTTGAAAAAATATATTTAAATTAATAAATACACCTTTTACACTATTAAATGAGTTGAAAGACACTTGTTATAATATTAATATTCATATTAGGGTACATTTTGTTATTTGTTTTTTAATATTTCATCGATTTTGTAGGGTATGATGGAAATATCGATTTACTCTTTATGTCGATGTCGAACTTGTGGAAACATGGAAAATGTCGATGAAAATATCGGTATGTCAACGAAAATTTAATACCATGAGGCGAACTAAACTTTGTGAATTGGAATTTTGCCATAATTAAAATTGAATTTTCACAATTATTGTACAATTGTAATTTGTCTTTTTGAACAAAGACATTTTCTCCAAGATTCTTTAACATCAATCCAACAAGAAAGAAAAAGAAAAAAATGGTTCCTTATTTTATCAGAAAACTACAAAATTCCGTATGGCAGAATTAGCAGTGTCCTTTTTAGAGTACTTTGCCCATTATCAACCTCACACCGCCCTTTGTACGGAAACAACAACGACATTTTTTCAACACAATTTCTTCACATAATTATTACAACATTTCAAAAATACACCGTTAAACGAGGATATATAAGAACACAGTTATCTCACATCAGAAAGATACAAGAAAATCACGTGTTCCAAATACTAAATTTATGACTTTGATTTCTAATCATCTTAATTAAAAGCATTTTAAACATGATATACTAGGATTTAGGGTTTAGGGTTTAGGGTTTAGTTAAATGAGTGGTATAATAATTTAAAAATAATGTTTATTTGTAATTAGAGTCAGAAAATTTTGTGTGATTGTAATAATTTTTCAGATAGGACAGTTTCTTTATGATTGGTGATTTTTTCTTCGATTTTATTGTTTTATTTTAATTTATCATTTATTTTTGTGTTTATTCCTACACAAAAGTGACATAAACCAACCTTCCTTGGAGTTTCATATAAAGTCTTTAATAATTTCAAATTACCAAATTTTGAGTACAATTTGAAATTATTCTCTCTTCCCCTAAAAAAAAAAAGATATTTTCATGGAATTGAGTGGAGTGAATAATTCATTCTTCACGATATATTCTTGCAAAAAAAAAAAGAAAAATTCTTCACGTAAGTTAGTGTGTTGTGATGTGATGATCGTGGGTGGAGCCAAGAATTTTCTTGAAGAGGAGTAAATTTTTATATGCTAACTATTTATATATAAAATATTTTAATTATGAAAATAGGGAAGGGAGTGAAACTAGACGAAATGATTGGAAGAGGCTGCCACATTATAAAAAAAATATTAGAGATAGATTTTTTAATTTATATCGTTATTAAGAAGCAATATTGTGGCCGGTTCATTAAATAATTTGTCTGAAATTAAAGAAAACAAACTACAAAAATCTTGTTTAAAAAAAACTAAAAAATTATCAAAATCTTAGTCCTTGAGTACAACCTTATGTCAATTGAGCTATATGTTCAGTTTGACATTTAACGTAAAAATGTTAAATTTATGACCTCATAATAATCCTATGTCAATTGAACTATATGCTCGATTTGACATTTAACGGTAAAATATTAAATTTGTGAAGATGAATACTTTTGAAAATAGAGTATTTCAAATTCATGTTGACCATTGAATAATTGAGGAAGTCATAATTATATTCTCCACCTTTTAGGTAATGTGTATAAAGTATACGGAATATTGATTGGAAAAGTAAGATTTCTTCACATATTTTATGTTTGTTTTTTTTTTTTTTTTTTTTTTTTTAATGTAATTTTAAAAATAATTATCGAAAAGTTTATATTTAAAAAATAGGGTAGTTAAACCTTATGAATATGAGTATGCTAAATTGTACCATGAACACAATTTTCAAGATAACTCGTATACCATAAACACAATTTTTAAAGTAACTCGTGTACTATGAACACAATTTTCAAGATAAATCGTGTATCATGAACACGATTTAAGACCCACGTCTGCTATTTCATCTGACATATAAATCGTGTCCATGACACACATTCTACCTTAAAAATTTGGTACAATCGTATCCATGATACACAATTTAACATATTAATGTCTATGATACACTATTTAACTATTATATTTTTGTAAATACTTTTCGAACTACATTATTTTTATAATTATTTTTTTAAACTACATTATTTATAAAAAAAAATCTTATTTTATGAGACATTGTTTCATAGATTTCACACTTAATAGAATTGTTGAAAAAAAAAACTATGAGCCATCAATTTTATTTAAATTTATGAAAAAAAGTACTGAAAAAGTATATATTTTAACTAATTAAGTTATATTGAAGTTGTTTTTATAATTATAATTATGTTATAGTCACTTGAGTTTGTGATTTTTCGTATCATTTAAAAAAAAAAAAAAAAAAATGATAGGGTTGGTTAGAGATCAAATTCCAAAGAATATTAGACCACAGGATGTGTTTATATTGTATGGCAAGTAACATGCAATCCTTTTGTCTTCTTTGAAACGGTTTCAACTTCCTTCCAACTCTTACTCCATATCCAAACTCCTTGATTTGGGCATACGAAACTTCCTAGAAACCTCAATTTTTTTTTCTACATATTTATTTATTTATTATTTGAGTATGTATTATTTTTTTTTTGTTTAGTTGTGTTACGATAGAATCGAATAACAAAGAACAAAATAAGTGCAAAAGAAAGATAAATACAGATTTACGTGGTTTACTAACGTCGTGTTAGTTATGTCCACGAACAGAAGTAAAAAAACAATATTATTACGAATATGAGAGAATTACAAATGACAGACTAGGACGACTGAAGTCATTAAAATGTTTATATATGACACACTTCTAATGACCTAATACAAAATGGGTCAAAGCCCAAAACGATTAAGTAAAATCTAAATCGAATTTTCCTTTAGGGACGTTGACCCCATACTCCCACCAAGACGCTTCTCTCCTGGATCCTGACTCACTGACCGGGCAGCGAGACCCCCGTACCAAACCAATCGTAGATGGTCATAACAGATTCAAGACATTCCAATAAATTCAACAATTGTGGGGTGAAGGATCAAACCTTTTACCTCAAAGGATGAAGTATATGTCAATTATCACTGAGCTAAATTCACTTTGACATTAATGATATAGAATTGACACCGTGACAATTGTAATAAGATGGATTAATCTCGAGTAGTTAAAGCGGGTTAATGAGATGAAGTTAGGACTTGGAGAAATAAGTTTATAATTTGGCATTCGCTCTACAATTTAGTCTACTTCAATTACTATGTTGCGCCATGTAACATTTAATTAATATAATTAGTGTATCATGTAAATATTACATTAATATAATTAGTGTATCATGTAACGTGTTAGGACTTGGAGAAATAAGTTTATAATTTGACATTCGCTCTACAATTTAGTCTACTTCAATTACTATGTTGCGCCATGTCGTAACATTTAATTAATATAATTAGTGTATCATGTAAATATTACATTAATATAATTAGTGTATCATGTAACGTGTTAAACTAATAGAGTTGATGATAGATATATATTCGACACAAATTTAAAAATTTAAAAATTTTAATAAATGTTATTGAAATTTAATTTATTTTTATTATTATTTTTTTAATTTTTGAAGGTCAAATTTTTTATTTTGGTCCAATGACTTTTGTTTTTTTTGTTTTTTTAATTAATCAAAATATTTCTTTTGAATTTTACATTTAAATTTTTTATTTCTCCAACTAGTCTACCCTGGTTACTATAACAACTTTATTTCCAAGACAATAAAAATGTGATATGATATGTCATATAAAATATATAGTTTTTATGATTGACTAAGCTAGTTTTTTTATTTTTAGGTTGAGAGAATCGAACCTGTGATCTCTTAGGTCATTAGATTCTGTACATTATGTCGATTGAACTATGCTTATGTTGGCGTTGGTTAAACTAGTTAAAGTATTGGTAATGTCGCTTAGAGGTATTATCTATTATGTTCAAGTTATCCCTCTTTATTTAAAGTGTAATAGTATCATATATATATATATATATTTTAGTAGAAACTTAATATGAAGTTGTTGAATTCTTCAAGTTAAATAGTTTAGTCTTGATTGATGATAATAATTTTTTTTTTTAAGTTTTGAAAACTAGGATTGTTTTCTTCCAATTTTTTTACCATGCTTTTCATGTTTTTTAAAAAAATCATTTGAATTCTTAGTCAAATTTCAAATAAAAAATAATTTTTTAAAACATTTTTTTTTAGTTTTCAAAAAGGTAGATAAATAATATTTATAAGCTTAACTAAATTTAAAAAAAAAAAAAAAAAAAAAAAACTTTCAACATAAAAATCATATTTAAAATATGAAAAACACATTTTTCTATCTCCACACTATTTTGACTATGACAACATTTAGTTCCTTCCAACTTCATTTTTTTTTTAGTAAGGATTTGGTCTACTTACTTATAGCGTTCGATGTCGAAAATCACAATACGATCGAACTACGTAGAAAAATATAAATAAAAATATAAATTTTACAATGGCGACCTATCCATTTATTAAAAAAACTGAATATTTTAACAACTAAAAATATTTTAACTAGTGTCTGGAAAATTAATCGATGTGCACTTAAATTAACCCAAACACTCATATATATATATATGAGAGATCTATCATTTCACTTATTCAAAGTGATTTCATACCTTAAAAGTTACTACTAGAATGGAAAAAGGAAAATTAAATAGCAATGATTTAATTGTAACTTTATAAAAGTATGATCATAAGAGTAAATGATTGGTACTTAAAGAAAAAAAATATTTAAGTATGGAAAAAAAAAAGGGAACAAAAGCAAATGGGTGAAGCGTGAAATGATATAAAAGCAGAGGGATGGGGGGCCGTTTTGAAGGAAGGGGACAAACTACTTTTTAAACATTCCAAAATATTCTTAACTCTTAACCCATGTGATTCCTCCATCTCTCTATAAAACCAACCAACATTCTCAAAATCCCCATTATTGCTATTTATGAACATTGAAATCTCTCGATTTTAAGATTCGTTCAAAGATTGTTTTTCATGGGACAAGATTCGAACAACAAAGAATAAGATCATCGATGTAGTTGTTCACTTCATTAACATTGTGTCAGCTACATCCACAAACAAAAGATAGTAGTTTGTATTACGAAATAGAAGAGATTACAGACTAAAGAGATTGACAGAAGTCATTAGAAGATTTATATATACGATACTCTTCTAATGACCTAATATATAATGTGTTACAGAATGGTAAAATTCAAATCAGATTCAAGACACTCTAACAAATTTTTTTATTTTTTATTTTTATTTTTATTAAATTAAATGTGTTTATGTTAACTATTTTAATGTTTGGTTTTACCTTTTAAAAATTGGCTGGTTGCACAAACAACCATCAGACCCAAAATAATTGCAAATTTAGCAAAGTTAAAATCTTTTGCAAATATGACAAAAAATCAGTGGTTATCACTCATAGACTTTATAATTATTACTGATAGACTTTATGACTATTATTGATAGACTTCTATCACTGATAGATTTTATGATTATCACTGATAGACTTCTATCACTGACAAAAATCTATAGAAAAGACTACTATCAACGATAGACTTCTATCTGCGATAAAGTTCTATAAGCGATAGACCATACTATCAGTGATAGAAATTGTCATATCTGCAATTTTTTTTTAAAAAAATGCTATATTTTTATTTATTTTACTCTAAATTGACATATGTTACATTTTCCTATTGTAGTGCTTTTTTAATTAAGTACACAGGTTAAAAAAACAAAAAATATAAGTATATTTTTATTTTTTGAAAACAATGCTCTTGGACTTGAGAAAAGGGTTAAAAAAAAACTCTCAAATATACTATTTAAGAGAATGATAAAATTTTACAACTAACAAGGTTAGAAAAATAAATTTAGTTTTGATCAATTGAGTTATACATTGATTATTGGTTTAATTTCTATCAATTTATTCATTTTTTATATTTAAATAGTATTTTTTAAAAAAGATTATTCATGGTAGTTAATTTTTTTTTTTTTATCGTAATGTCTGAATTAGCTAGTTTGTGCGTATCTCGACTAATTTCATGAGATAACGGTTTGACTCTAATATATGAGATAAATAATTTTGGACATAAAAATGATAGAGACGGATGAGTTGAAAGATAGCTATTCTTTGTGGGTGTAAATGAAGATGAAATTTTCCTATTATTAATTTGATTATTTTAAATTTCGAATATGCTTTTATTTCAAATTTCCAATCATTCCGCCGACCTAAAGGATTCAAATTTATGATTTATTCATAAATTATAGTTTTTCAATTTATTATTAATTTTTATTTTATGATTTCGTTAGTTTTTTTTTTTTTGAATTCAAATGTACCCTTAACACAAGGTGGGACTTCGGAGTATATCAAAATGCATGTAAACGGCTTGAAATATCATCACTAATTTATTATCCCAAAAAAATAAAAATAAATCAAACTTTAAACTCTCATGGCTTATACTAAAAATGGAGTATTAAGCCATCATCCATCGGTTCAATCTTTATCCGTGATTGTGCAAATTTTGCCAACATCAACATAGCTCAATTGACATAAAATATGAACTAATAATCAATAGGTCAAATGTGTTCAATTCTCCCGCATTAATTAAAATTTTGCCAACATGAGCATAAATCAACTGTCATAAAGTATAAATTATTAATTAAGATGTCAGAGGTTCGATTTCTCCACCTGACATTAATTAAATATTTAAAAAAAAAAAATTCATAACTCTTGCTAATAATTAACATAAAAATATGACATTTTCACTCACGAAAAAAAAAAATATCAACATGTTAACAATTGAGACTACAATATACAATAATTGAAATATTTATTTTTGGTCTAGGTCAGAAGTACAAATACTCACCTTTAGTTAAGTTTTTAAAAAGAAAAAAAAGTCTATTGATATGATTTTTTTTTCTTTTTCTAAAATCAAAAGTAAATTCATGAATAGACTCAAAACAAGCAATATCATGTCATTATCGTATTATAATTAACAATTATATATAAGATGATAAAAATATCATAATTATACAAAATAATTTGGTCCAAAGGTTTTTATATTTTAGTATTTAGCAGTGATGTCCCTTTTTCAGATTAGGAAAAGGAAGGAAATAATTGAGGGGTCGTTTTGAAAATCACAAAGAAACTTCCCCGAAATTTCCTTTACATTGTCCATTAGTGAGGTGATGATAATGAGAGATATTAAAATCTGGATTTTCCTACATATTTTTTGGATTGCTTTTCAATTTCTCAAGAGTATGGGGGTAATAGTTTCAAATTAATTTCTTTATTTGGACAGTGCGACTGGGTTTTCTATTTTTATTAATTACTTCCAAATAAAAAAATAAAATCCTCAACTCTTATATAAACAACTATATATCTAAAATAATGACAAATATAGTAAAATTTAAAATATTTTATAAATATAACAAGAAAATCAGTGACTATCACTTGATAGACTGT
Source organism: Herpetospermum pedunculosum (assembly GCA_028017165.1). Classification (NCBI taxonomy): domain Eukaryota; kingdom Viridiplantae; phylum Streptophyta; class Magnoliopsida; order Cucurbitales; family Cucurbitaceae; genus Herpetospermum; species Herpetospermum pedunculosum. Next base: position 61,517,889 of record CM051525.1, read on the forward strand.
TATAGCTAATATATTATATATGATTATCATTGATCGACTACTATCGGTGATAGTCACTAACAAAATTTTATAAAAAACTGAGGTGATAGACTAATATTGGTGATAGACTAACATCAGTGATAGATTACTATCAACGATAAACTACGGATAGAAATTGTCATATTTGCAATTTTTTTTTTAAAGTTATATATTTTTTATTATTTTACTTTGAATTGACATCTATTACAATTTTTCTTGTATTTGAGATTTTGTATATTAGTTAATGTATTTTAAATAAATTATTCCAGAAATAGGATAATTTTCAAAGTATTTACAAAACTAGGGTACCTAAATCGTGTCCATGGTACATAATTTAGGGGTAACTCGTGTCCATGGTACACGATTTAGGTACCCTAGTTTTGTAAATACTTTGAAAATTACCCTATTTCTATAAATCGTGTCCATGGTACACAAGTTATTCCTGAGTCGTGTACCATAGACACGATTTACCATGGTACACGATTTAAGTACCCTAGTTTTGTAAATACTTTGAAAACTACCCTATTTTTATAATAGGTTATTTAAAATACATTATTAATATAAAAAATTCGAATATTTATACTTATTTTATTTTTATTTATATTTAAAAAATATATATATATATATATATATATATATTTTTTTTTTTTGGTAAATAAATGAATATTGCTTGCTTGCAACCTCGTCAGTCAGCAGGCATTTCTGCTCCAACTGCCATGCATGTGTTTTAATTTCTAATGCAAACTGGACACTTGTCCATTTAATTTTAAATGACAATTTTTATTAAGTAATTAAAAACTCTCTAAATTATCACTATAATTACATTTTTTTTTGTCCAATGGAAATAGTTGATAATGATTGCTACGGGCAACAAACTAAAATTATATTCTATTAATATATATATATAAATCATCTGAACATTATTGGTGACCAATAATAAATAGATGCGTTATCAAAAACTAAGTTAAATTCATCATCAATATTTTTATGATAATACTAAATTAGTAATAGGTTGAATTAAAAAATTTGGTGAGATTTTGAGTCGATATTTTTAATGAATTAAAAAAAGAAAAAGCTGCCATATGGAGAAGTGTCCCAATTTCATTGGAACACGTGTCCTTACTGCAGGTGATTTTATTCTTGCAGCAGGCAAAGAAATCTCATTTTTTAAGTTATTTTGATCATTCTCATTAAGTTTTTTTATGATATTTAATTAACAAAAAAAAATTGGTTCCTGAACTTTTTTAAATTTTATAGTGTACTTGATACACGTGACTTAAAATATGAATCTATGTGAAGTCACACAAGAAATGTATTAGTCTGGGAATGATTTTTTCACTTGTTCTATAATTACTTCTATAAGCACTTTTTCTATATGTTTATAGTATTTTGAACTTCTCAAAAAAAAAAAAAAAAAATGTTTATAGTATTTTGAAGTAATCTAGCTTCCTAAATGATTTTAATGACAAAAAAACGCTTCACTTCAAAGTATGTAATAAAAAAACATATATTAGGAGAGATAAAAAAACATATCTCATTTTTTTTTTTTTTTAGTTATTTTGGTCATTTTTAAGTTATTGAAAGAGCTCAAATTGTCCTCTCCTTCAATGAAGATTAATGAAGGGAAACTGAGGCGAAAACCTCTCATTCAAATTATTGAAAGGAACACTGAAGTGAAAATTCTTCGTCCTCTCCTTCAACAACCATGAAATTTGATTTGTGAAGCACCGACCCGCGTTCGGAGGCTCGCAGATTTTTTCTGATATTGCGTGGTCAAAGCGATGATGCGAAGCCCGCAGAAATTTAAAGGTGCCATGTTGACATCGACCTGAAGATTGGAGCACCAACCCGCATTTGGAGGCTCCTGAAAAATTAAAGATGCAATGAGCATCGACTTGACGTTTGCATCACCGACCCGCGTTCGGAGGCTGCAATTTTTTTTTTACCATAATATTTTATCTTATTCCCACTTTATTTTCAAGTTGGGCATTTGTGATCCTTCATATTTCAACTTAAAAGGAGGATATTAGGGAATTATCTATGTTAGAAAACTAGTTAATATTTAGTTAGTTTTTCTATACGTTTAAGGTTGTATAAATCTATCTCATTTGAATGAAATATTAAGAGGAAAAATTAAGATATATTTGTGATTAATAGAATCATTTGAATGTTGTAGGACCAAACAAACTTGTTATTAAAAATATTTTAAAAAATTAAGAATAGAAAATATTTTATTAAAAGTATTTGATGAAAAATACTGAAATTAAATGTATGTGAAATTCACCCTAAATACAATATAAAATATTCAACTATAGTGTTCAAAATGAGTTTTTGTGTATAAATTTAGGAACTTATACAAAAATATATTTTTATAGTGTAACATTATAAATCTTGGGTAAAACATATAAGAAGAAATACTAATGTTTTAGCCATGTAAACTTATGCTTAAGTTTACTAATACACAAATAAAATAGGTATGAAAAAATATATATAGCTACAGAGTTATACATTAGGATAGAGAGAGAGTTTTTTTTTTTTTTTTTTAAACAATATATTTTGTTTTATGTGCAATTTGAATTAAAGTTGATGGGACTTAATCGATTTTCATTCATGGTTTTTATTTGTACAAAAAATAATAAATATAATAAATATAATGAATTTTTCTTATTTTAGGTATTACAAACTTGGAAAGATTTATGGTAGTTGTAAACTTCCATTTTTGGTTTTACATTAATTGCTCAGCAAAAGCTTCCAAATAAAACAATATTTTTGGTCACATGTTACAGTAGTTAAAATATCTTTATCTTCGCTCTAATTATTCATTAGTTCGAATCTCCACCTTACGTGTAGACTACGTAGCACGAATACATGAAACATTAGAAAGAATCCGCATCAGATACGTATCCGATACAAATTCGTTCAGATATGTTCCGAATACATATTTGATACGCTATTTTACATATCCCATTTTTTATTTTATTTTTTTGTTTTCGGATACCGTTTGGATATGCAGAGATATGTCGTGGACACGTTGAAGAAAAAAAAACAACAAAAAAAACTCAAACCTTTCAGGTGGTCGGCAGCGGCAGAGACCGTTAGAGGTAGGAGGGAAAGAGATTTTTAGGGTTATGTTTTATTTATTTATTTTTAATTACAAACGGTTTAATAAATGTTATTTTGAAGGTTTGTAAGGAGTAATTTGGGCTTGGACTTTTGTCTTTATTGGGTTAGTAAAAAAAACTAAAGTATTTTGAGTTTGATATTATATATTTTTTATTAGAATATATTTTGTATTTTATGTTTAATTTAAAAATATACTCTAAAAGATATAATAAAAGAAAAGTAGCGTATCCTCAACCTATCTGTATCTTAGTTTTTTAGATATTGGAGTATCGTCGTATCGTGTCGTATTCGTATCCTTGCTTCGTAGCACGTAGGTAATGTTATTCTGAAAACAAAATATTTTTCTTTCCAATAACAATATTATCTCGATGGAGAGAAAGCCTCAACCGTTATGCAAGTTATGTTTATGATCAACTCGTTGGTTACTATAGGAGCCAAAATGAGTTACAACTTTAATTTTTTTTTTGCTCCCTCTCTACTGTATTTGTATGTATTAATGGGAAAGCCACAAATGTACTTACTTTGTATGTACAAACAGAAAAGTTATTAATGTGATTGTCACTTTTACCTAAACATAGTGAAAATTTAGATGTATAGTAAAAATTATATATATTTAGGGTAAAATACACTCTTGGTTCTAAAGTTTGAGTTTGTGTCTATTTGGTCCATGGAGTTTCAAAAGTGACACTTTAGACATTGAAGTTTGAAAATAGTTTTTGGGTGGTTGAGCTTCTTCATCCTTCCCTCCCCTTCTTTTTTCATTCTCCTCTATCGTCGTTGCTGTCACGGTCGCAAACGATCATCTCGCTCGCAACTAATTAGATCGTTCCATATCTGAAACTTTCTTCGTTCCAAATCTCTAGAAGAGGGACCAACCTCGACGACGTCAACCTCAATGGTGGAACGACTACAACTTCAATGACAACGATCTCAACGATGGAATGAAGATAATGCGACGAAAGGTGAACAACAGTAACATCAACTGCAACGAAGAATGAGGAGAAATATTTTGAAAGAAAAGATGGGAGAAGAAGAAAGTACAACCAATAAATAAATATCAAATTAATTGTTTTTCCAAACCTACAAGTATAATAATAAAAAATTAATTCTCACATTCATTAGTCAACTTACGATTCACTAGCGAATGGTGGAACGACTGTCAGCCTCATCATCGGGCCCGAAGCCCAAAGGCCGGCCCAAGTCCAGCCCAAGCCCGATCCAAGCCCGGCCCATGGTCAACGGTTGACCGGCCCGGCCCAGCCCAACCCTTTCATTCATCGGATTGGATATGGATCTATTTTTTTTTAATTGGATCGGCCCATGGGCCGGCCCGTTCGAGCCGTATTTGGATCGGCTCGTTGGGCCGGCCCAAAGGCCCGATCCAATATAATAATTTATTATATATAAATTATAATAATAATAATATAGAAAAAAATGAAAAATATCATCATTATAATAACATTATGTTATTATTTATTTGCATGCTCATTTCAATTATCATTTTTTTTAGATTAAATTTATACAAGTTGTATAAATTATGTGTTCAATGAGATTGAGAAAAAAAAATGAGTGGCAAAAAAAAGAAAAATAATATATTATGAAAAAGAAGATTAAATAAATGTGTACTTACGAGGGGAAGGGATGGAGAGATAGTTGAAAATGCATACATTATCCAAAAACTATCATATTTTTGTCCCACATCGAAAGTTTTGAGTTTGGAGGAGATTTATTTTCTATAAATAAGTTTTAATCTCATACAAAATTTATATTTAAAAATAAAGTTTTTATTTAAAGGGTGTACCCAAGCCCGGCCCAAAGGGCCGATCTAGGCCCGATCCAATTTTGGCTCATTGAGTTTGGCCCATGGATTGGGCTATGGACCTATGTTTTAGGGGTCGGGCTGGCCCAAGCCCGACCCAAACAGTGGCTTAGGCCCAAAGGGCTTGGGCCTGGGCCAAACTTGGGCCTTTGATTCTTTGGGAAACTTGGGCCTTTGATTCTTTGGGCCGGGCCGGCCCGGCCCAGCCCAATGATGAGGCTGAAACGACCGTGATGCAACGGAAGGTGAAACATGGGGACGTCGACCGCCAAGGGCAGACCTCGATAATAATGTTGGGAGATACAAATTTTTTTCCAAAAAATTATAGATGAAATGTTAATAGAGAATAAATATTTTTTGAAAAAGTCAACAATAAACTAGTAATAGAGATTAATTTTAAGATTTGTTGAAAATATGTGGACTAAATTTGGACATTAATTAAAATAAACCTCAAATAGAAGGACCGAAATGACATTTCACCCTTTTTTTTTTTAATATAAATAGTTGGTCGGACCCTCAAAAGCACAAATTTATTGTTGACCAAAAATCAGTATGAACAGTTGGTGTCGGTGGAAGAGTCAACGTAAAAAAGTGTACCTTTCCAAACACTCAATTCCTAGAATCATGAATAAAAATGAAGGAGAAATCAATCGTATGATGGGAGGCGAAGAGTCAGATCGAGACCACTGACCAACATACAAGGCTAGTGGCGATTTGAGAGCAAAATATCCAAGTCAGCATCACCGATCACCTCGCGAAGCTGAATCCACTGGTTGTCCAATGAGCAATGTCAACGGATATTCACTATGTTGGAGGAAAAAGTCCAAGGATTAGATCGAAACATAACCTAAACTGGCGACGACAACACCTAAAAAGAACTGCTCGGACCGACCAAGGGTCGGAAGATCGAGGGAAATGCCAATGCAAGATCAAAATTCAGAAATTCCTAACCAAAATCCAATAGCTCGAGATCCGGAATAGGCCAAATAACGACATTTGAAGGCAAGGGGAGTCGAGGGTTAGAAACCTCTTCCCAATTGAGAGATAACAAGTGGGAGGAAAACAAAAACGACCCGTCCGCCCGAATCTAAGAGAGCGATTATCCTGGGCAAACAACCATTGGTCCCATGTAAAAACCGGGGGAAATTCTTAAGGCCGAAGTTGGACTCGAAACGCCCATGTACGATGTCGTCCACTGACGGCTAAGCATGGTCATACATTCGAAGAAACTGATTTGGGATCATACTTACGAAAGATGATCAACGGCAAACGACTCTAAATCCAGTTATGGACGTAAAAAGGGCACAAGGAAATGACAATGACAACCTAAAAATTCTCCTAGGGCAGGTAGACCCGTCGTTTATAGATGAAATCATGTAGGAAAAGGGCGAACTAAGTTCAACCCGCCAAGCAGGTTCGAGAAATACACCCCTAAAAAAGGATGGTGTTCACCAGGAATGCAAGAGCGGAAGAAAACATCATGAAGACTCTTTACCTCCTCGAGAAATCAAAATAAAATTTAGGGGACCTAGAGGAATGAGTCAGGAAAAAAGAGGAAAACGAACGCACAAGAAGCATGAAACAACCCACCAACATGGGAATGGAGGGGGGAGACAATTACACCAACCACGCATCGATGCCTTAAATGTTGCGATAATGGTGGCTAACGTAAAAATTCTTCGCATCCTAGTAGACGGTAGAAGCTCGACAAACGTCTTCTCCTTAGAAGTTTTCCAAACAATGAGGATTGAGTGTGACCGCCTGCAAAGCAGCACAAACCCACTAATAGGATTCACTCGAGAACAGGTAATCCCAGAGGGAAATACCGAGCTGCCAGTAACATTCGATGATTCTACAACAATATAGTGACTTTTGAGGTGCATTCATGAACCCGACCATTTTGTAAACATTCATAATTCCTCGACTTAATACACAAAACAAACTAAATAACCAACGATCATGTGTGTTAGAAGCCTATAAAGACGGGTACCAAATAATTAAGGAAATGGTGTGCTGATTATTCCATATAAAATTCTACTCTCCATATTTGAACCACTTTCTTTACTAACTTGATCGTCAAAGATTTCGTAGCCCTAACACCACACAAGTGTTAGACCTCATTTCCTCTCATTTTGAAGGCTGGTCTAAATCTCTCAAAATAATAAATTTTCCATTGACCGAAACCCGATATTGGTAACTAATTTTAAAAACTATGCAAATTCCAAATTAGCAGTCGAAGGGTAGGATTCAAGGTAAAATCTATAGAATTTGATGATTTCAATTTTCAAATATATTATGGTTTCACCGCAATTGATTTTATGGAGGCGTTTGGGGGCTTGTCTTGGGTTGAGGTCGTTTTTTTGTTCCAAACCCAAAATCATGTTTGGTGTAAGGGGTTGGATATACCCCAAATTTTAGAACCCTACCCCATAGGTTACTTCTTCCAAACCCTCTCCAAACCCTCTCCAAACCCATGTTTTTTCTTAAAATTACAACATCTTGGTGGGGTCGATGGTGGGTACCCATTTTTCATATTTCCATTTCTCTCATAATTATGTTGTGTCTCATCATTTTTCTTATAATTTGCTTTGAATTATAGTGGGTTCAACCATCTCGTTATAATTATATAGTTTTCTAATTAGATTGATCTAAATAAAATTATTATTTTTATTTATCTATATTTAATCTAATTAACAATAGATCAAAATACGTATAATTTTTTAGAGGTAAGATAAGAAAAATATATTTTAGGCGACTTACTCTCATTAATATTTTAAAAAATAATATTAAATTTTAAGTTAACATATGAAAATTAAAAAATAATAATGATTAACAATATTTAGTCTGATAAAAAAATAATAATAATAATATTTAGTCACAATGTTATTTTCATAGTAACTTTTATTTACTTAGAAAAATTATTTTAAAATATTATTTCCATGTAACTTTTATTTACTTAGTAAAGTTATTTCAAAATAGAATGTGTATTTACTTCAAATACAAAATTATAATATTTTTTCATTTCTAAATTTTTAAATTTATTTTTACAAATTGTTTTTTTCTTTTCGTTTATATTCCCCGAGGAGCTCTAATTTATGAAATATTTGAAATTATAAATCTTAGTTGGGTTGGTTGCAGAAACAACAACGAGGTAAAAAATAATTACAAATTTAGCAAAGTTTAAAACCTCTTGCAAATATGACAAAAAGTCAGTTGCTATCACTGATAAACTTTTTTACTATTACTGATAGATTTTATGACTATTACTGATAGACTTCTATCATTGATAGACTATTATCATCGACAAAATTCTATAAAAAAGACTACCACTACAAGAATTTAGGGTTTTCTCGACGCAGAAAATCCGTCGGGAAAGACCCTAAATCCGTCGAGAGAAGTTTTCCCGACGGAAAAACAACCGTCGGGAGATTTCGTCGGGACAAGGGCGTCGGGAGAGGCTCTCCCGACGCTTTTAAATTTTCGTCGAGACAGGTTGCTCTCTCGACGGTTTACCTCCACCGTCGAGAGAACACTTTCTCTCGACGATCAGACTATCCGTCGAGAAAGGATTCTTTCTCGACGGATTAGGGTTTCCTAATCCGTCGAGAGAAACGATACTCTCTCGACGGATTCGAAAACCCTAATCCGTCGGGAGAGAGTATACTCTCTCGACGGATTTGGTTACCAAAATCCGTCGAGAGAGTATCGTTTCTCGACGGATTAGGGTTTTCGAATCCGTCGAGAGAGTATCGTTTCTCTCGACGGATTAACCAAAATCGTCGGGAGAAACGCTTTCTCTCGACGATTTTGGTTAGCAATATTCGTCGAGAGAAGTTGACTTTTCTCGACGGATTAACCAAAATCGTCGGGAGAAAGCCTTTCTCCCGACGATTTTGTTTAGCAATATTCGTCGAGAGAAGTTGACTTCTCTCGACGAATATTGCTAAACAAAATCGTCGGGAGAAGATCAGTTTTTTTTAATTTACATTTTTAATTCCTGTTTTTTTTTTTTCAATTTAAAATACCTAATAGGTTTGAAACACACATTTAATTAATTAAATTCAAACATTAGATTGTAAAAAGTTATTTTCATTTAAATGTAAATTAAAATTGTTAAAAAGTTGGCTTACACAACAAAATTAAACCGACAGAAATATTCAAAATTAAACGCAGTCGAGTCCACTTCGAGAGCAGCTTTGTGAACATCAACCCAAAATACCTGAAAAATAAAATAATAAATCTCATATTAACATAGCATCAAAAACATAAAAAATTATAACTTAAAACATAAAGTGAAATGCAAAAACTAAATTTACCTAAACATGAACATAAACTCAACATACATGCAAAATCTAAATTTACCTAAACTCAACATACATTCAAAATCTAAATTTACCTAAACTCAACATACATTCAAAATCTAAATTTACCTAAACTCAACATACATTCAAAATCTAAATTTACATAAAATCAACATACATGCAAAATCTAAATTTACCTAAACTCAACATACATGCAAAATCTAAATTTACATAAACATCAACATAAACTCAACATACATGCAAAATCTAAATTCACCTAAACATCAACATAAACTCATATATATATATAGTTTACTTAAAACAACCCAAATCTATATATGAACTTAAACTAAACTAAAACACAAAACTAAAGTTAGTTTAACTTAAACTAACTATATAGTTTACTTAAAAACAACCCAAATCTATATATATGAACTTAAACTAAACTAAAACACAAAACTAAAGTTAGTTTAACTTAAACTAACTATATAGTTTACTTAAAACAACCCAAATCTATATATGAACTTAAACTAAACTAAAACACAAAACTAAAGTTAGTTTAACTTAAACTAACTACTAAATTACTAAAGTTAGTTTACTTCAACTAACTTTAAACAACAAAATTAACGAAACTTAAACTTAAAACAACTCAAATCTACTCCAATTAAACTAAAACAACTCATATATATATATAGTTTACTTAAAACTAAACTCATAAGTCATAATATATATACTTCAACTAAGTTAACTCTAAAACAACACTAAACAACGCAAATCTACTCCAAACAAACCAAAACAACTCTAAATAACACCAAACAACTAAAATTTACTCCAAACAAACCAAAACAACAACTCTAAACAACATCAAACAACACAAATTTACTCCAAACAAACCAAAACAACAACTCTAAACAACATCAAACAACTCAAATTTACTCCAAACAACTCAAATCTACTCCAAACAAACCAAACAACAACTCTAAACAACACCAAACAACCCAAAATTAATCCAAACAAACCAAAAGAACAACTTTAAACAACACCAAACAACTCAAATTTACTCCAAACAAACCTAAACAACATCAAACAACCCAAATCTACTCCAAACAAACCAAAACAACAACTCTAAACAACATCAAACAACCCAAATTTACTCCAAACAACTCAAATCTACTCCAAACAAACCAAAACAACAACTATAAACAACACCAAACAACTCAAATTAACTTAAACTTAAACTAACTTTCAACTAACATATACTCAAAATCATATTGACTACCATAACTGCAGGATAGTCAAACCAAAATAATATTCACCCAATTTCCATCCATGTATCATTAGCGAAACTTAACTTCAAACAACATCAAACTCAACACATATACTCAAAATCATATTGGCTACCATAACTGCAGGATAGCCAAACCAACAAGTCTTATTACCTACAAATAATTTGATTACAAGAGGATAAAGATGATACCTATTTCGATGTTCGGCCTTGTGAACGAACGAGTTGGCTAACCATTTCTCTGAGGCTAGCTACTTCAGCTGTATTTTTAGCTAATTCAGCTGCATTTCTAGCTCGTTCAGATGTATTTTCAGTCATCATTTGTTTCAACTCTTGTTGGGTTTCATTCAGTCGTTCCACGGTCTGATTCAATTGTTCTTTTGTGTTGTTCAACTCTTGCTGTGTCTGAGTCACAACAAGACTTAATTCATGCTCTCTCTGTGATTTATAGGTTGAACTATGTTTTCTTGATTTCGACGGTCTTGGTCCATAACCTACACCTTTAATGTGACCTGATCGACTACCCAATACTTCTTCACGTATTTCTTCCTCAGAAAGTGGTTGGGTCCCTTCTGGAGTGGGTCGACTTTGCATCTCTTTCATTTTAAGCTGCGATTATTAATTCATATAAGAATTTTGATACTAACTTTACAAATTAGTTATCCTTAAGAAGTAGGAAACTTACATAACTATCCCGAGCGGCCTCATTCACCCACTGATCATCTTCACCTCCTTTATTATGTGTTCTTGTGGCACGAAATAAATCAATAGGTCCTAAGTTCACACCTTTTGCTTTCTACAACAAAGTTTTTTACCATATGAATAATTATTCAATACCAAAAAAAACTAAAACCATAAATCATTTTTTCCAACCTACCATTTTTTCGTGTACGTGAAGGAATGACTTAGTTCCAGTGCAATGATTGAAAGGAAGACTTTGTCGATTCTTTTTATTTTTTTCCGCATTTTTCTAAGAAAATAAGAGATTATTAGTGTAAATTAATTTAAATGGCGTCATATGATCACATCTCTAACAAATTTAAGTAATGTACCTTAAATTCAGGGTCATCCCACCTATCGCACAGGTGAAGCCAATCTGCCATGTCAGGTACTCGTTCATGCGGCCATGCACGTCCTTCCTCAGGGGTGGATGATTCTTTATAATGTTTGAGCAATTCCGCTCTAAACTCTTTAAAACCATTCTTTGAAATGTGCTCAATGCATTCATGAACGACGGGTTGTGACAAATCGATCACAAAATGATTCTGCAAAAAAAGAAAAACATAAGTAAAGTATTTTTAGCTAATAATCACAAACAACTAAAAAAATAAACTTACCAATAGTCGATCTTTAACGTGGTCTCGGACGTCTTGTGGCACTTGTTTCCATGATTTGTATCTCACAGAAAAGCTTTCTCTCACAATGGTACCAATGGCTAAGCTGAACGTTGAGGCAAAATCACACGTCGGTTTCCGGATTTCATCAGAAATATGTATTGGGATTTTTCCGTGTTTTCGAACATATCTATCCAAATTTAGATTTCGACTATATCCCCTCACGTTACGTACAATCCTAACTGAAATAAATAATGAACATACAATTTAATATTCATATCATATCGAAAAATATAAGTATCAATTCAATTAAGTTAACCTGAAGCCTCATCCTCCGCAGAAGATGGTGTGCCTGTCATCCGCAATCCCTCCAAATAAATATTAGCTGAATCTCGGGAATTAATACGATCAGATGACATCGTCTACCTACAAAACAATCATGAAATGTATAAATGAAACACATAGTTACATACATCTACAAATGTTACATAAATCTACATACTGATTTCAATCCAAATGTTCATCGCTTGAATCAATGCCAGGATCTTCCTCTTCCTCTTCCTCTTCCTCTTCCTCTTCCTCTTCCTCTTCCTCTTCATCATTTATGAAATCATCATTATTGTTTGACGATAGATTTCTACTTTGTGATTCAGTACTTGGGTCATCCACAATTATAGGAGGAACATCATCTCTGCATAATGTGGTGTCATCATCAATGAATATGTTCTCATCGACTCTCATACCGCCATCTACTTCTAACAAATCAAGTTGGTCATTTCCAAGATCTTCTACCTCTGGAATGTCCCATAAGCGTTTATTTTGGACCACTTGCACTACTTTCCAATGATTACCATATTTTGGGTCATTGAGGTAAAATACTTGTTGTGCTTGATTAGCAAAGATGAAAGGATCATCAACATACCAACAATGAGACGTATTAATTGATGTAAACCCTAAATCCACGTGTGGTTTATTCTTGTTAGTGTCAAACCATTTACATTTAAAAATAATAGTACGTCTTCTCTTAACATACTCCAAGTCCAAAATATCGGTCACTACACCATAGAATTTCGACTCAACACCTTCACTATCAGTTTCTCCAGGCACCATGACTCCACTATTTTGCGTTGTCCGACGATTATCACGTGCTACCGTGTGAAAACGCACTCCATTAACATTGCATCCAGTATACGATCGCACTAAAGAAGTGGGACCCATTGCTAGAGAATACACGTCATCAGACACATTTTCTCTCTTACGCAATGAGAGAACCTGTTCATTCAAACATATATCTTACTAATGCATAACATTAATCATAATTAAAATTCAATTTATAAACTCTCATAACTATATACTTACATGAGATTTGAACCAATCAGGAAATTGTTCCTTATGTCTTCTATCTAAGTCGGATATGTTTCGTGCTTGAGAACGAATCAGTCTCAAATGTTGCCTATGAACACAAAAAGTAAGAATTACGACTCATATTTATTTTACTTGCACCCTTAAAATGATTGAAAACGATACGTACCTACGGTAATGTCTTATCTCATCACAATTGTTCAGAATATACCATTGTGCTATCCGTTTCTCCTCAATCGATAAGGTCCTTGAAGTTGAACCCCCAAACGGTTTTGCCCTTTGTCTAAACAATTCAAATTCACCATAAGTATCGTTCTCGGGAATTTGATCATCATTTCGTTCATCTCTATTGAATCGCGTTTCAATACCACTTAGGTACATTGAACAGAAATTCATCGATTCATTTATTACATATTCTTCTGCTATAGAACCCTCGGGACGTGCTTTATTTCGAACGTACTGTTTTAAAGTTCGCAAACTTCTTTCAATAGGGTACATCCAACTATAGCTAACAGGACCCACAATTCTGGTCTCATATGGCAAATGGACTGCAAGATGCACCATTACATCAAAAAATGCCGGTGGGTAAATTTTTTCCAACTTACAAAGTATCATGATAATGTCTGACTGTAATCGATCCAAATCAGTTGTGGTAATCGTTTTCGCACATATATCACGAAAAAATGTACATAGCTCAACAATAGTAGTCGACACATTCTTATGTAAATATGCTCGAACACCAATAGGGACAAGCCTCTGCAACAGAACATGACAATCGTGAGTCTTCAACCCATGAATTTTTCCATCGTTCACACTCACACATCTTGATATATTCGAGACAAATCCATCAGGAAATTTCAGTGATTTCAAGAACTTACAGAACTCGAGTCTTTCACTCTTACTGAATGTGTACGCAGCATGTGGTTTTTTAGACTTGCCTTTTCCTAAAGGTATCAAGTGTAATTCTTTCCGTATATCTCGATCTTGTAGATCCTTTCGAGCATTTTCTGTGTCCTTCGATTTTCCATCAATGCTTAACAATGTGCCAACCACGTTGTCACAAATATTTTTTTCAATATGCATTATATCCAACTTATGTCTTAATAAAAGTTTTGACCAGTAGGGGAGTTCAAAAAAAATACTTTTTTTCTTCCAATAAGGATCATCTCGTTTCCTTTTCTTTACTTGTTTTGTTGGATGTTTACTAAGCACTGGAAAGTTGAGCATATTCAATTCTTGTAAAATCTCGTCTCCATCCATTACGACTGGAGGTGGTCTATGTTCTAGACAACCGTCGTGTTTCTTATTCCTACGCCAATAGTGTGTGGCTGGAAGGTAACGTCGATGTCCCATGTAAGACATTTTACCCCTTATCCAACGCGATGGTGTATCTTCCTTACAAATTGGACATGCTTTGTAGCCCTTGTTAGGGCACCCAGATAAGTCACCGTATGCAGGAAAGTCATTAATCGTCCACAACAAACTTGCGTGTAGTTGAAAGTATTCACCACTAACGCAATCATAGGTGTGCACACCATTATTCCACAACTCTTTCAACTCTTCAATCAATGGTTGCAAGAAAACATCAATCTCTTTTCCAGGAGACTTTGGGCCGGGAATAAGTAAAGAAAGGAAGAAATTGGTTTCCTTCATGCATTTCCAAGGTGGCAAATTGTACGGAATTAGCATCACTGGCCACATACTATACGAATTGCTCATATTCCCGAATGGATTGAATCCATCTGAAGCTAATCCCAGACGAACATTTCGTGGTTCCGAAGCGAACTCTGGAAATTTACTATCAAAATGCTTCCACCCTTCCGCATCAGCAGGATGTCGTAACACACCATCATCGACACGCTTGTCTTTATGCCAACTCATTTCAGAAGCAAGGTGCTTGGATGAAAACATCCTTTTCAATCTGGGTATCAAAGGAAAGTGACGTAAAATCTTGTGTGGAATCTTCTTCCCTCCTTCCTCGGCAACTTTATACCGAGATTCACCACATATTGGACATTCTTGCAAATCGGCATTTTCTTTCCAATATAAGATGCAATCATACTTGCAAGCATCAATGTTCTGATAGTCGAACCCCAAGTCACGTAACTTCCTCTTAGCTTCGTAAAATGAACTAGGTATACATGCACCAATTGGAAATGCGTCCTTTAACAATTCTAACAACATATCCAATGATTTATTACTCCAATTGTTAATAACCTTAATATGCATTAACTTCACCAAAAAATTTAATGAAGATAACGTACAACCAGGGTACAGTTCATTCCATGCTTCAGCCATTAAATCCTCAAATCGGTTTGAACTATCACTTTCCGGGACATTAGTGGGAATCTCGTTTGCAGAATCTTCTTGGTGAACACTTGTTTCTACGTTTGGGGCTTGTAAGTCATTTAGAATGTTCAAAATCTCATTCTCTTCATCAAAAAAATTTGATGTTGTACGTAGTCCATCATCGGGTATTGAATTAGTTGAAATATTTCTGAACCTAGATAAGTTGCTTGGTTCTCCGTGATATACCCATTGACCATAAGAGGGAGATATTCCATTTGTAAATAGATGTCGTTCTACCCCATCCAAAGACTGCCACATTCCATTCATACAATGTTTACATGGACATCTTGTTTTCCCCAAATGGTTAACGTGAGACTTCGCCATTTCCATAAACTGAGCAACTCCTTCTACGTACTCGGTAGAGAACCTATCTCTAAGTGTAATCCAATATTTATTCATATTCTTAAATCTACAATTTTCAAACCCACCCGTAAATCGTGAATAGTTAAGTCCTGTAGGAATTGAATGAAAAACTAAACATATCAATTTCAGTCTAACGCCCATTCACTTTAGAAAAATAATATAAATCAACTTAACCATATATAAATCGGCCTATCAATTTCAACCTAATTCAGAAACCATGAGTTGACAAGAGTTAAAACAATATGCGAGCACAACAATTTCACCATATATCATGCATAAATCATCAGTTGCAAAAGTAAAAAAAAATTGGTGAGCAAAAATGATACCTACAGGCGAACGGGGCTGTCTTGCGGGCGAGCGCGGGGCGAACGGTCGAGTTGTTTGAAGCAACGTGGAGCGGCAAACGATGTCTCTGTATCATAAATTGAAAGCAAGTTATATAAAAAAACAAAATTGAAAAAAAAACAGTGTTTGTTTTAATGGGAAAAAAAAACATACCTAGAGGGGCGGCGGCGGCAGCGGCGGCGGAGGAGACGGCGGCGGAGGAGACGGCGGCGTAGGGTAGGGCGTTGGGTGGAGGCGTTAAGTAGAGGAAGGCGGCGGGTAGGGCGTTGGGTGGAGGGAGGCGGCGACGACGAGGGAGATGGGTGGAGGGAGGCGGCGACGACGAGGGAGATGGGTGGAGGGAGGCGGCGGGTAGGGCACGATGGGCGACGGCGAGGGAGATGGGCGGAGGGAGGCGGCGATGGAGAGAGAGACAGAGTAGACGGCGAGGGAGATGGACGGAGGGAGGCGGCGATGGAGAGAGATAGAGAGCAGACGGCGAGGGCAGGGAGGCGATGGAGAGAGAGAGAGCAGACGGCTGCGCGCAGACGAAGAGAAAATGAAGAAGACGAAGAAATGTTAGGTTTTTAAGGGTTCTCCCGACGGTTTTTAAAAACCGTCGGGAGAAATTATAGTTCTCTCGACGGTTGCAAATATCGTCGGGAGAAATGTTGGTTCTCTCGACGCTTTTAAAACATCGCCGAGAGAAATACCATGTTCTCCCGACGAAATTCAAAACCGTCGAGGGAAGTTTCAGGTTCTCTCGACGATTTTGAAAATCGTCGAGATAACCATATTTTCTCTCGACGGTTCTTGGAAACCGTCGAGAGAGTATATTAATATTTTAAAAACAAATCTTAAAAAGTTTTTGTCTCGACGGTTGTGGAAAACCGTCGAGACAATTGATAGCTCTCCCGACGGTTTGGACAAACCGTCGAGAAAGTCTATAATTCTCCCGACGAATCAATAATTCGTCGAGAGAATATAATATTCTCTCGACGATTTATAAAACCGTCGAGATAACTGTGCTTTCTCGACGATTTTGGAACCGTCGAGAGAACATCCGTCGAGACAATATAAAATTCTTGTAGTGTACTATCAGCGATAGACCATACTATCAGTGATAAAAATTGTCATATTCGAATTTTTTTTTAAAATGCTATATTTTTAATTATTTGACTCTAAATTGACATTCTGTTACAATTTCCCACCTTAGTTTGTATTTAGGAAAATACATACTTGAAAAACCTTATTCAAATATAATAATAGGTAGTTGTTCCATTCTTGTTTTCATGGTTCCTTTAATTTATTATCCAAATATGTTTTTTTTTTACAAAAAAAAATCAAACCGATTGATTTTTTTTTTTAATTGTAAATAATGTTTGGATTGTTTGAAACAATTTTCTTATTCATAGAGTATAACATTAAACTGAATGCTTCATTCAAAAGTCTCTAAAAAAAATATTGTCTCATGTTGTATTAAAATTCTACCGTTCACAAAACATTCACTAGAAAATAAAGAGAAAAAAAAGGAAGAAACAAAATAAAAAAGAAAAAAAATGGTCAAAACCCAGTTTCAGAACACGACACTTCAAACACAGGCTTCCATTCCTAGGGTTCAGAACCCAAACTCGGTCCTAAAAGTTTTACTTTTTCTGAAAACCATATATTGGATTTAGCAAGGATTCGGGTCCAAACCGAGCTGATCCATTTTGTATGGTAGCTAATTTAGTTAGTTAGTAGGAAGGTTCGTGGAAGGTTCACATTTTGTAAACTCATTCACTCACTTCTAAAACTATCCTTCATTCTATAAATATATATTATCTTTTACATCTGAGACCAACACAAATTAAATCACTCTCCTTCTTCGTTCTTCCTTCGCATTTCGAACCTCGAAAAACACAAAGAAAAAACCATGGCTTCTAACTCCCAAGCAGAGCCTTGGCTAATGGAAAACGGAACCGTCAAGCGTTTAACCAAAGACCATCGACATGGCCATGGCCGCACCGCCCACAACATGTCGTCTTCTTCCTTACGTAAGAAGTCCGATCTAACCCTCGTCTCCAAAGTACGATTTGGCTGTCTCCGCAAGTTTCTCATCAATCTCCAGGAGGTCATTTTGGGAACTAAACTTTCCATTCTCTTCCCTGCTATTCCGCTCGCTATTGTCGCTAACAGTTTTAGCTTTGGAAGAGTGAGAATCCCTCAACCCTTCCTTTTACTGTTCCTCTCGTGAAACTACATGTCGTTTTTCTCTTAACATTTTTTTTTTTTTTTTTAAATTTTTAGCCTTGGATTTTTGCATTGAGCTTGCTTGGCCTCACGCCATTGGCTGAACGTGTCAGTTTTCTGACCGAGTGAGTATTTTTTGTTTTTTTATTAATGTATTTTAATTTTGTAATTATTATTCTTACTCTTCTTTCTTCCATTGTACTAATTTATTTTCTTCTTATTGTTTTTCCATTCGATTCTGAAGACAAATCGCTTATTTCACTGGTCCAACAGGTAATTATTCTTTTTTTTTTTGGGGGTTAATACTCAATTACTAAATAATTTCTTGATGGATGACATGTCTCTCAACCAAACTATGCTCAAATTAGCATAAGTTTAAATTTGTAAAGTGTAAAAATATAGAAGTTTAAAAAGTGATTATTTATTATTTTTCGTTTTTTTTTTTTGCAACAAACTCATGATCTCTTAGTCACGGGCTCAACCTTATGCCAATTGATCTATGCTCGTTTTCTTTTGATAACTAAATATTTTAAATCGTTGCACCAACGCGAATCGAACCTTTACACTTTTGATCACAATTTTTTTTGACAACATATGGAGAGGGAGATTCGAACTTGAGACCTCTTGCTCATAGTTCATACAGTGTCACTCAAATTATTGTTAATGCTAAAATATATATATATATTAGTTTTAATATGCAAAATTGTAACAGAAGAAAAAAAAAACCCTTTTAATAATATATCGAAACAATACATTATTTTCTTATTTGCAGTTTTATAATAAAAAAAATGTTATGTTGCTTTGTATATATATATATATATATTTTTTATTATTATTATTATTTTTTTTTTATTTGTGTGGGGGCTTTGAGGTCCAATGCAATAATTTATTTTTGGAGGATGGGCATATGATACACAACCACAAAATGCCTGCAATGCCAATGCATGTAATGTTTTTTTTGCTGCTCACGGGATGGAAAAAGCTACTGTACAAAACAGTTTTTATTTATTTATTTATTTTATAAATGAAATAAGATGATTTATATTTGGAAAACATAAAATTCCTAGGCTAGGTGATATCCGTGAAGGAGTTTTTTGTTTTTTTAACATGTAGGGTGGATATCGAACTTAGGACCTCTGAGTCACTTATTCATACATCATGTCGAGCTATGTTTTTGTTGGGAAAGAGAAATCAATTAATTAATTTTTTTTGAATAGTTGGGGGACTTTTGAATGCAACATGTGGAAATGCAACGGAGTTGATAATTGCAATTCTTGCACTTACACAAAGAAAGATAGACGTGGTGAAATATTCTCTATTGGGTTCTGTTCTTTCAAACCTTCTTCTTGTTCTTGGAACTTCTCTCTTTTGTGGTGGCATTGCAACTCCCGGTGGGGTGCAAACTTATGACAGAGTAACACCTCTTTTCTCTCTTCAACACAACTTATTATTACATTATTGTTTTTTAAACTCGACATTTAGGGCTTAAAGATTTGAACTTCTGTCTTTTTAGTCGAAGATATATATCTTTACTAGTTAAACTCTTTTAGGTTGGCGTACTTGTCAAATATCATCATCTTCTTATTTCAAGTAAAATGTGAAAATTACTCGTTTCTATCTTCTCCGGTGATGAGAGGAGGAAGGATAAAATCGGTATTAAAAGTTTTCATAATATTTATTTTGCTAATTATTAAGGTGTATTAATATAAAAAAAAATTAAATTTTTTATCCTGTAGAACTTTAGATTCAAATATATAATAAAAATAGAACTAAATTTAACCATCAAAGATTGGACGAGACTATTAAAATCTTTCTAGAGAAAATGAGTTCAATCTTTGGTGTTCACCCATACCTAGAAATTAATTTTTTACGAATTTTTTTGACAGTCAAATGTTTTAGGGTTAGACGGTTTATCTGTCCAATGAAATTAATCGAAGGGTGTAAGTTGAATTGAACGATCACGAAAAAAAGAGGGTTAAATTATGCAATATTAGTATAAAAACTAAAATTATGACATTTTTTTTTTTCCAAATACATATTAATTTTTTGCTAAACACAGAATTTTCTTTATTTTTTTAGAGTACTACTCTAATTAATTATTAGGCCAATAGTTAAAGCTTTACTAAAATATAGAAAAAGTCAATGGTCATAGTTTTGACTTTCGAAAATTAAAATTAAATTAACTTATTGAACTCATAATTATTTACTTATTTTTGTTATATTAACAGAGACAAGCCGACGTCAACGCACTGATGCTGATGCTTTCATTACTGTGCCATTTATTGCCCTTGTTGTTTGGCTACGCCGCCACCTCCGCCTCCGCTGCCACCGCCGCCGCCTCCACCCTCCACCTGTCCAGAGCCAGCAGCATCGTAATGCTATGCGCTTACATTGCTTACTTGGTGTTCCAACTTTGGACTCATCGAGAATTATTCGAAGCCGAGGTATGATGAAACTGTCATCGATTTGTTTTTTTTTTTTTTTTTATTATTTATTTTATTATTTATTTTTGTTTGTTTGTCTAAAACATGAACTGCTAAATTTAAAATTTAAAATTTAAGAATTTATTAAATACAATCTCATTATTAAATTGTTTTTTAAGAGACCGCCACAATGTAACAGATAGAGTTGACACATTGGATTAAGAGAGAGAAAATATAATAATACTTTGATTTTTGGTCTGGTTGCACAAACAATCATCAGACCCAAAATAATTACAAATTTAGCAAAATTTAAAACATTTTACAAATATGACAAAAAAATCAGTAGCTATCACCGATAGAAGCTATCGTTGATATATGACTATCACTGATAGACTAAAATTCTATAAAAAAAAACTGAGGTGATAGACTACTACTATCAACGATAGACCATACTATGAAATTGTCATATCTGCAATGTTTTTTAAAGGACAAATCTTAAAGGACAAATAAATTGTAAGATATAGATCAATATGCTTATCTCATCTAATAATTTCTCCACTACTAGATATAAAATTTAAGAGATTTTATTAAATTTTTTTTTTTTTTTTTTTTTTTAAACACAACATCAAAATTTAGAAATTCATTAGAAATTCATCAAAACTGAGGGTCAAATTTGTAATTAACCAAAATTAAATTACAATATTCAACTTTAGAGTTTATATTTCTATAAAAGAATACGAATTTTGTCGTTAAGTAATTATAAAGTTGGCGTGATTGGTATAATTATGTAGAAAAAATTGATGTATTGTCACATTTGACATTATATTCTCGAAACAAACTTAAGAATTGACTATTGCCTAAGGATGATTATCGTGGCTGTAAATTGACCACCACGATAGCAATTTATTTTAGGTAGCAACGAATAGCATTTTGTTGTTTAATATAGCCACCTAAGGTTAATGATAGTGACTAAAAACCAACACCCATGACATAATATTGTAAAAAATAAAATAAAATAAATGATAGCTAATCAAAATCAACGACTAAATCTTAAATTTTTTTTTATGCGAAGATTGAATCCATGACCTCTTAGTCATGAGCACAACTTTATGTCAATTGAACTATGCTCGGTTTAACAAAAATTTAAAAAATTATTAGACACAAAATCAAAAATTTAGAGAGTTTATTATTTTTTTTTATATAATTTAGGTACCAATTATTCACAAAATTACAAGTTAACTCGTAAGTCTGAAAAGTTATAATTTAACCTAATTTTTTTAAATTTTTAAATGTTGAGTGGAAATTAATTTTTTTTTTTATTGTATTATTGGAAAATTAGGAAGCTGAAGACGACGACGTTCCTGGAGAAGAGGCAGTGATTGGATTCTGGAGTGCATTTGCATGGCTTATAGGAATGACTCTCATTATTGCTTTGCTGTCCGAATACGTTGTCAACACAATTGAGGTAAAATTAATTGTATATATTTACAGTTTTCTTTTTAGTAAATTTATAATTAAGTTATTATAAGTATAATTACCCTATGTTTAATTATTATGTTAATGTTAGTTAACTAAATTAAAAAATGACTTTTGTTTGCAGGAAGCATCAACTACTTGGGGTTTGTCAGTGAGTTTCCTTAGCATAATTTTGCTTCCTATAGTTGGAAATGCAGCCGAACACGCCGGAGCTATCATATTTGCTTTCAAGAATAAGTTGGTAAGTTTCTCGACTTTACATTCGTATGATATTGTTCACCAAAATCTAATAAATATCATTTGTCGTTAAATCGCCGATAGACCCAAAAACTTAACTTAATAGGTTATAATAAACTTAATCTTGTATCAATATTTAACTCTATAAGAGTTTAAACACGTAATTTTCTGCTCTAATACAATGTTAAATTATCATTGAACTGAAAAGTTTAAAACAATAATCTAGATAACGCGTCTTTAAGGGGCCGTTTGTTTTTTTTGGATAATCTAGATAGTCATAATCTCCAGATGACTGAAATTATAGATATCTGACATCTTTAGATAATCGTGTATTGTTTTGTAGAAAAGTTTATAAGGATGTCAAAAAATATTTAGATAGTCATACTAAATAGTCAACGCGTCGTATAAAATCTCTTACCCGTCGTGTGTTGACCATGCTCGAATTAGAAAAATTTACCCGACAACATACGTCAGATAACGCTCTTCCGACCCATCTATTGCGACGTTCTATCCCGACGCCTCGGGTAAGAGTTTACCCGATGCATCCGATTCCTCTTCCGACGCTTTCTTGCGTCAGAATAGGCATAAATTCTTGTAGTCTAGTCATACTTGTTTTTGTAGGATTTTTGTACGAATATGTCTTAAAATGATGTATTATTTCAACACTACTTTTTTCTATCTTGAAATAATTTATTGTCTAAATATTTTGGTTTGTTTTTCAGGACATATCTTTGGGGGTTGCTTTGGGGTCTGCAACACAAATTGCACTATTTGTGGTAAGTATAATGTGTAATTAATGAAAAATTCAAACCCCTATAACAATTCAATTTGGGACCCTAGAAAAAGTGGAAATATTTCGATCTGACCCCGGAAGAATTGTGTAATTGCAGATACCATTGTGTGTGATAGTTGCTTGGACAATGGGAGTGGACATGGATCTGAATTTCAACCTCATGGAAACAGGCTCACTTGGATTGGCCATTATTGCCACAGCCTTCACTTTACAAGATGGAACCTCTCACTATATTAAAGGACTTGTTCTTCTTCTCTGCTACATTATCATTGCTGCTTGCTTCTTTGTCTCCAAGACACAAGAAGGTGACTTTCCTTTTCTTTTTCTCCCTAAATTGCACATCTTGGGTGAGTTTTAGTTGACGGGTTCGAAAGCCTATTTTCGTTTAGTGTTTTAAGGTTAGGAGTCTGGATTTGTGTAGTTTGTGTTTGGAATCACGTGTAGGAACAACTGGTTTCGAAAGCCCGAATTTGTCTAGTCGGTGTTTGAATTTTTCTAGTCGGTATTTGAATTGTATAGAGGATGAATGTATGTTTGGGAGTCGGTGTTTGAATTGTATAGAGGATGAATGTATGTTTGGGAGTGCTTTTGATGAAATTGTTAAAATCATTTTCATCATGATCACTTCAAACGCGTGTTTAGAATTTATTAGACATCATGGAGTTTCATCCTAAAACTAATTAGTGATAAGAGGAGTAGCCAATGTATGTTATATTGTGAGTGATGTCCTTTCATCTTTCCGACGTGGAATCCTCAACATGCCCCCTCAAGATGGTGCCTCTTTGGGTTCACCATCTTGGGTTGGATCTCATTTTTTTTTACCGAATACCTGTTTGGGTTTCGTATGCTCTGATACCATATTAGACATCACGAGATTCCATCTTAAAACCAATTAGTAATTAGAGGAGTAACTCATGTATCTTATATTGTGAGTAGTGAGATCATTCATCTTTCCAAGGGATCCCCACCTTCAAGATATGATGCCTCTTTGGGTCCACCATTGTGAAATCATATTTTGATGAAAAAAATGGTTAAGTACAAATCTTGAAAAGTGTGTAATTTTATTATATATGTTATTGTTAACCTATACCATATGTACTTTTAAGCCTAGGATATGATTTACACCTTGTGAAAATAAAAACCAACTAATTTACAATTTACAATTAATGTTCTTAATGCTCTCTCTTAATTTATTTATTTTCCTCACAGATGATAACAATCCCCCCAACTTGGGACTCCAATCTTCAAACCAAGCAATCTTCAGAGCTTAAAGGTTAAAATCTTTCCTTTTCAATTAACCCAAATAAGCACTTAAATTTTCCAATTAAAATTAACTTAACAATTTTTTTTTTTTTAATAACAATTTAATGCAGGTTCAGAATAGTTTGAGGTCAGCCACTTTCTAAATGAGAGGGATTCTCTTGAAATCTCATTGTGAAGAAGGACCAAAAAGCAAAAATCAAATGGAAGTTATTGAATTCTTTGATTTCAAAATTGGCCTCGATCACTTGCCTGCCTGCCGGAAAGCTTAGAAAAATTCAAAGTGATGGGAGCTTGATGAAGGCAGTTGGTGGGCTAACTATTAAGCATGCAATCTGCGACTTTATATGCAATAAAATTTGTATGCTTTTTTTTTTTATTATTTGTTTTTATATGCATTTGTGTTCTTGTTTTGAGTTTAATGTATCATAAGAAGATAGGGGCATGTGGGACACGTGTGGGGTGGTTTCTTGTTTGTGTTCTTGTCGTTAATTGTTGTAATATTTGGTCAAGTTTGAGTAATGAAAATTGAAAATTCATGTCGTCTTTCTTTCTTTTTTTTCTCGTTAAATGTTGACCCATGTCTGAGACGATATTGAAATCTCAATGCCTTCTATGACCAATAGGTCAACCCTTAATGATTTATATATTCTCATATTCTAATAATATACGGTTTAGGCCAACTTCTTGGTTTTTTTTTTTTTTTTGAAAATTGAAATCCCTGAAAGCTTCTTTGGATTGGACGTGTTCACGACGGTGAAAAAAATCGAAATATTTCAAAATTTGTTGGATTATAATATATAAACGAGTATATGTGTTGGATTATAGTATATAAATGAAGTATATATGTTAGATTATAGTATATAATTGAAGTATATATGTTGAAAAAATTGAAATATTTCAAAATATAGAGTTGAGTGGAAAAAAGGTTAACTCACGACAAATATAGAAAAAAATGAGTATACATTTAAAACATGAAATATAAAATTTGACATAATATTTCAAATTTTAATTAAAATTTTCGAAACATGATAGAATAAAATAAATATGAAAAAAAGTGAATAAAAAAAAAAAAAAATATATATATATATATATATATATATATATATATATATATATATATATATAAATAAGGGAAATTGTAGTAAATGACAATTTAAGACTTATTGTTTGCCAATATAACATGTTTTTAAAAATTTTGCGGATATAGCAATTTCTATCGCTGATATCTTATGACTGACAGAAGTCTATCGCTGACCACCTCAACTTTTTATAGATTTTTGTCAGTGATAATAGTCTATCAGAGATAATAGTCTATCACTGATAGAAGTCTATCAGTGATATAATAAAGTCAGTGATAGAAACAGGTTTTTTTGCCATATTTGCAAAACATTTTAAAGTTTGCTAAATTTGCAATTAGTTTGGGCCTGATTGCTATTTGTGCAACCAGCCTATAAATAATTCAAATTTTATTTAATAAAAAAAAATATAATTAAATGAGGATTATGAAAGGAAAATTGTAGTAAATGACAATTTAAGACTTATTGTTTGTAAATATAGCATGTTTTTAAAAATTTTGCAGATATAGCAATTTCTATCGCTGATATCTTATGACTGGTAGAAGTCTATCGCTGATCACCTCAGCTTTTTATAGATTTTTGTCAGTGATAATAGTCTATCACTGATAAAAGTCTATCAGTGATATAATAAAGTCTATCAGTGATAGAAACAGATTTTTTTGCCATATTTGCAAAACATTTTAAAGTTTGCTAAATTTGCAATTAGTTTGAGCCTGATTGCTATTTGTGCAACCAGCCCGATTATGAAATATAAAATATCCAAAAATTTATAAAATTGTATTTATAAAATTGTGAAAATTTCAAAATTTTGAAAGTATTTTAAAGCTTGAAAAAAAATAAAATTGAAATATTTCAAGATGATGGAGTGCATATCACAAAAGCGGAAGCAATTTGGATAAAAAACACTCTAATTTCATCAATTTAGCCATACAAAAAACATGCTCAAAGCTAGAAAAATAGAGAAGTATGAACACATACCTTTGTTGCTCAAATTCTCCATACTCGTTGCTTGTTTCTCCTCACGAACACTTCGTGGACCACCTCTAGTGTCTTCCCTACTATCCTCAGGCCTTGGAACGGTTTGTGGGACCCTAGAATGAGAGGATTTTGAGAGAGAAGGGAGAGAGGTAAAAAACATAAAGTTTTTTTTTAAAAAAAACCAACAACCTTCTCCCATTTGTGGTTCTTTCCATTTAAAGGCACCAACAAACTTCATTAAGCTTGTTTAACATGACACCACATAAGCCAAAGCGAGCA
Source organism: Herpetospermum pedunculosum (assembly GCA_028017165.1). Classification (NCBI taxonomy): domain Eukaryota; kingdom Viridiplantae; phylum Streptophyta; class Magnoliopsida; order Cucurbitales; family Cucurbitaceae; genus Herpetospermum; species Herpetospermum pedunculosum. The sequence goes on from CM051525.1 coordinate 61,544,924, forward strand.
TGGCTCAACGGGCATTAGGGGTGTACAAAAAACCCGCAACCCGCCAAACTCAACCCAACCCAACCCAACCCAACTTTTCGGGTTGGGTTGAGTTTTTTTTTTTTAATATGGGTTCGGTTGGGTTCCAAATTGAAAAAACCGAATTTTCGGGTCGGTTCGCGGGTTGAACCAATTTTGGCTCGGTTCAACCCGAACCGAACCGAATTCATTAAATTAAAAAAAATAAAAAATTATATATATATATATATATATATATATATATATTCTAAAATTAGGGCTTTTGTTATCTTTTCAGCCTCTCTCTGAAACCATCCGTCCTCAGCCTTTCACTCTCTTAGACCCTCTCAACTTTCATCCTCAGCCTCTCACTCTCTCACTAGATCTCTCAACTCTCATCTCATCCTCAGCCTCCCTCTCTCAGACCACTCAACTCTCATCTCACCGTCCATCTCTGCCTCTCTCTTCTATCGTCGTCTCGTCGTCCTCTGTCTCTCACGATCTCTCTCTGCCTCTCTCTCCCAACGTCTTGTCGGATCAGACCAAATATCCTCCCCTCCGTCTGTCGCACTCCGTCTCCGCCTCGTTCTTCCACCTACTCATCTGTCTCCGCCTCCATCTAGCCGACGCCGTCTGATTGAATTTGGGAGTTTTGGTTTTGCAGAAAGATTATGGTTGGATTTTGTGGAGTTTGTTGATTGGAAATTCTCATTGAATTTTGGGGTTTTGATTTTGCATGAAGTAATGCCCAAATGGAGTGAGCAGGTTAAGGTTCTTTTTGGCTCTGCCATTGAAGCTCCTCTTGTGATGGCTTTAGCTAGAAAAGAATGGCTAGAAAAATACATTTTTGGATCCAAATTCCTCAAACCCTAAACCCGTCAACCCAACCCGACCCAACCCGAAATTGAAGGGTTGGGTTGGGTTGACTGAAATGTTGGGTTGGGTTGGGTTGAGAAGTCACCAACCCAAAATTGTCGGGTTGGGTTGAAAACCCCTCAAACCCAACCCATGTACACCCCTAGCGGGCATATGTATGTCTTAATGACCAAGAGGTCTGTGGATCGAATCCCCCCACCCCAATGTACTCTAAAAAAAAAGGTGTCCAATTTTGGGTAATTTTGAACATGAATAGGTTAGTCACAAAACCACTTCAAAAACTCAAAAATTGGCAAAACCGACTACTCTCCAAATCGATAATTATTTTGTTATTAAAATAAATTCATAATTAATTTTAAACAAAAATAACTTTTAACTAATTAATTGTATTATTTAATTTAATAACCAATATTTATTAAATAATTGGACCAATCCCGATTTCTAAAATCGACCTCTCGAACATGAATCCTTATTCATGTATTAGACCGAACTCATATTTCAATCACATTTAAATATGTCCATCTCTCTTCCTTATTGTTTAATTCATAATTAAACTATGATACGTTCGCATATAATTAACGTTTACTCCCAAAATCGAACTTGAACAAATTCAAATTCTTTTCTCTCATACTGTTACAAGGCTTAGTCCGAGCTAGCAATGAGGACCTAATGGACCTACAAATCATGAGCTCTAACGATACGAGATTAACCGGCCAAACTCTTTAGCCTAGCTAATCAACATTCGTTAACCGCCTGGTCACTCCACTAAAGCCCAACAGTTGCACTATCGTTACTGTAGATATATTTATGTCCACTTGATATAATCATGATTAGTAAGTCGATCCTTCACAGGTCGTTCGTAATTACAGTTGGCTCTAATAATAAACCGTTTTACCCCTGTAATTACTTTTTGTTCCTTAAGTTCCGTTGATCCTCTAATGAACAATTTATTTGTGGTCCAACCATCAAACCGAATTCCTCTCGGGCCAATCAGAGGGTTGGGCCCCTTGTTCAAGACCCGAAGTCGGCACTCAAGGGAACAACCTTTCTACCAAACCCTAAAAGCGGGTAGGAGTGAATTCCATCTCGCAGGACTATGTTCCCAACTCGTTACTCGGTCTTATCCCCAACATCGTAGGATTATTGAGTCGACGATCTTGGGTCGCTCTCACCCATGCAAATCAAAGGATAATCCTGAATAAACAGGAGTTCATAACGTGCTCAGAATTTAGATCGAATTACCTGGGTCATCATATGAAAAAGCCAGTCTTAACAGTAAACGACGTTATAAAGTAAGAGTGACTAATTTCGCGGTCTGGTCTTATGCAAACTCATTGCATAAGTGTTTCTTTCCTTCCACATGGCGGACATTGGCATGCACTACCTCATCTATCCCGGGGTAAGGCTTTTCGACAACATACCTTGGTTATGCCGACAAAATGAGAAAGCGTCGGGAATGCTACCAAAAAAGTTTGACGCTTTCTTATTTCATCGGAATTACTAAGACTATGCTGATGAAAAGTCGTGCGTCAAAAAAAAAAAAATAAAGTCGACATAGTCGAAAATAATACCATGGTGATGAAAAGTCGTGCGTCAGAAAAATAAAATAAAAATAAAGTCGACATGTGGAGATAGACACCATCCCCATATTCAAGTTATAAGATGGGGATGGAATTAAAAATATAATTCAATAACATAGGTGACATCATTCCCACATTAAGTTATATATTAGCTAAATGGACACATCATCTCCACATTCAAGTTCCATGGTTGGGGATTTAGAGATTTAATTAAATAAAAAGATGACATCTTCCCAAATTAGGGATCTTCCAAGTAATATTCACAAACAAATCATTGCACAAAAAGACAGATTTAAGTTTAAAAGTGGAATTAGAAATATATTCCTTTAATATGATTTTGATCCTTAATCTTTAAGTAACTCTCTTCTTAAAAAAAAATTCATTCTCCAACTTTTTTTTTTTTTTTTTTTTTCACTTTTTTGTAAAAGAATATGACATTACAAAATTAAGATGGAGACTTAAACATACAATCAATTTATGTCTTGTGTTCAAATTAGTCTTCAAGTCAAACTATAACTAAAGAAGTCATTCTTGTCGAGTTATACTCAAAATGATTATATTTTCAAACTTCAACTCAAATTATAAACTTTTTTTTTTTTTTAGTACATTAGGAGTGAAGAATTTGAACTACAGACCACTTGGTCGTCAACACATACATATGTCATTTCAGCTTTGACCAATTCAAACTATAAACAAACTCATATTTATTATATTAAAATATGGGATTATTCTAAATATTTTAACCTTGTTTTTATTTAGCTAAAGCGAGGATTGAACCATGCCATGACCTCATAGTCACAGACACAACCTTATGCCAATTGAGCTATGCTCGGTTTGACAAAATTTAAGTAATTTGTTACTTTGTTTTTTTCTTATTTGGTGTTATTTTGTTAAGATCTAAGAAAATAAATTTTTAGTTTAGTTCAACAATATGTTAGAATAGAAGATTCAAATCTCCGACCTCATAGTCGAAAGTACATAATATATATCATAACTAGGTAAATTAAAAGAAACTTACTATATTAAATTGTAAGATAAATACGTTTGAAAGGTTACAAATAAGATTTAAACCTAAAAATTAAATTAAATTATTGACAATGATAAATCTTGACTAATATCTAAAAATTCATTTATCTTTGATGATGTAATTTTTAAATTAATCTAAATATAATTTCGTAGATAAGACACAAATTATGAACTTGAAAATGAGTTCATCAAATTAATCCAAACACCAAAAAATTGAAAACAAAATTCTCTTTTGTTGTCACTCCTGGCGGCCTACCTTATCTTTTTCATGCTACCTCTTCAGTAGGCAGATCCCTCTCCAATGGCGAAACCCGCGAGAAACGAAGACAACGTCGCATTGGTATGGCGGAATATCCCAACCCTCAGAGCCTCTCTTCAATCTCCTGCTGATATCTCCGAAGGATTATTGAGCAGTAACGCTCAGCTCTGCCGTATTCCGGCCGCCGATTGCCGTCGCCTTCGGTGCAAATTTGCCTGCATTTCGGTTGTGGAAAAGAGAGACCAACACGAGTTCTCTCCGTCTCCGTCTCAGCTCCTGACGCATCCACTGGCTTTACTCGCTTTGGTGCCCAAAGAGGCTGCGCTCTTTGCCGCCGGCGCCGTCGCTGGTGCTGCCGCGAAGACCGTCACGGCTCCTCTCGACCGTATCAAGCTTCTTATGCAGGTTTGTTCGACGCGGTGAAGAACTGTTTTTCATGGTTTGTTTAATGCATCTTTGTGCTTGTTCTCGTATTATGGTTAGTTTCATCTAGAGTTTCAGTCGTTTTCGATCGTTTGAGTTTCTAATTAACACCGTCAATTGTATAACTTGGACGCTTAATATTTTAATTCCAGAGCTCGTTTGACCTGATTCTGAGTTTCATCTTGGATGTAGGGAACTCCTAGTTTTTGTTCTCTTGCAAAATTGACCAATTTGAAACTAGTTGCTTTTGTTGAATTCATTCTTGTTGAGCAGAATTTTATTTGAGTTAGCCAAATAGAGTCAAATGTTTAAGGTCTTAGAATATTAATATGTGGGCTATTAATGCAAAGTGAGACAGAAATAACATGAGGAATTTGAATTTAGGACCTCAGCTTTCATACTAGTTAAATTTTCACTTGACAGTTTGATTTACTTGCAGACTCATGGAGTACGAGTAGCGCATGAAGGCACTAAGAAAGCAATTAGTTTCGTTGAGGTATGGCTATGGGTGGTTGTTGTTTATAGCTTTGGAGGCAGAGTTTCTCACATGTTATTGGTCCTCTTGAGTTGCTCCAGAAGCTGTTGTAGACTTGTAGTGTTACAACGTGATGATACTTGTGGGATTGCGGGAAACTATTGCTTGAAACTTTCAAATAGCAAAGCATAATGTTAACTGGGAGCACCTCGTGCTAAAATGTAGCAAGTAGATGATGAACATTAGGAATAATTTGGATTGTTACATAGTTAGCTGGAAAATTAAGCTTTTTTTTTACGAACTACATGTTGAAATCCAAGGATTATCACCACTTGATATCATTTGTCACACATGACATTGATCAAGCACAGTTAGATTCATTGTCCTATAATTATTTCCCGAGGACAGCACGGAAGACCCCTTTTCAATCCTAGTTAAAATATATGATTCTTGTGATGTTTGTTTTAGAGGATTGCAATATCTTAATTTGTGGGGTTGGAACATCTTTGATCCAAATTCTGGCAATTGCAAGAGGGAGAATGGATAAAATGGTGGCAGAGGTAGGGTATTCAAGGTTGAGAATGGGGAAGAGGCACACTATCTCAAATGCATTCCAAATTTCCAATTTTTAAAATGATAGAAAGGACTGAGGGAATTTTGATAAGAGTGCTAGTTTACAAAAGACATTAATTTTGGGGTTCTGAGTTTCACTAGGTTTATCAGTTATCTTCTATCAATGTGACAAAATCTTCATGTTTACATGGTTCATCCTGACTTAGGTTTAACTGCAGGCTATAACAACTATAGGTCAGAACGAAGGAGTTAAAGGTTACTGGAAAGGCAACCTCCCTCAGGTATTTGTCCTAAAATTACCAGTTGGTGCTTGGCGGTGTAGAATTTGATTTTCTTCTGCTGTACTGATGAAGATTTTGAGCAATGATTTCGTTATAGTTCCTTTCCGAATATTCCAGGTCATACGAGTTATACCTTATAGCGCTGTCCAGCTTTTTGCTTATGAAATTTACAAGGTATGTATCTCACTATAACCAAGCTTTAAATGTTACATAAACACCCAATATGCTCCATGTGATTCTATTACGTTTTCTAATTTCTGAATTTACAGAAACTCTTAAGGGGGAAAGATGGTGAACTATCTGTGCTTGGAAGACTTGCTGCAGGTGCTTGTGCCGGCATGACATCTACTTTTGTAAGCAATGCCCCGAACTTGCCGTTGCTTTGCTCTTGTACTTTTTGACATTAATAATATCTTTGGCATTAGTTAATATGTTCATGCATTTCGGGAAAAATATAATACTCATGTTCTGGTAATACATTTAAAATACATTTATATATCTTCTCTATTTATGTTATCTCGTTCAGTGTGACATATCATTACACTTTCTCTTAATAATGCTATTTTTTTCCATGTAGATCACATACCCACTAGATGTCCTAAGATTACGATTGGCAGTTGAACCAGGTTACCGAACTATGTCTGAGGTATGACTAACCAGCCTGTTCCAACTATAAGAGTTAAATTCCATATGAAGATGAAAACCGTATCATTTTCAGGTTGCCTTGAATATGCTAAAAGAGGAAGGCATTGCATCCTTCTACTATGGTCTTGGACCTTCCCTTATTGGCATAGCTCCTTACATTGCTGTAAACTTCTGCATTTTTGACTTGTGAGTCCATCGGACCCTCCATTTGCTTTAACATTATCATGAATTTAAGATTCGATTGTAATAGGTTTTCTTTTCCATACAGATTGAAGAAGTCTTTGCCAGAGAACGTTCAGAAGAGAACTGAAACATCTCTACTAACAGCCTTGATATCGGCGTCCTGTGCCACACTCACGTGTTATCCTTTGGACACTGTGCGAAGACAGATGCAGATGAGGGGCACACCTTACAAGACAGTTTTGGAAGCCATCTCAGGTACTGCAATGGGCATTAGTTAAAATGGCAGGCATGAATAAAACTGTATCTTTTAAAGCTTTGCATAGGCAATGATTTGTTAATGTACAAGAATGGACATTTGTGGAAAAGAATCATCTTGATTGATATCTCTGATGTAGGTATCGTTGCACGGGATGGAGTCGTTGGCTTGTACAGAGGTTTTCTTCCAAATGCTTTGAAGACCCTTCCAAACAGCAGGTTGGCATTCACTCCTATTGTGTATTCTTATATATGTTTCCACTGCTCCACATACACATGTTTATACCGAGTATGCTTTTATTGCTTCCCTTGAATTTACATGCATCATGCATTCTCAGGAAATTTTTCCTACAGATTTTAGACTTCTATTTTCTTCGTGATTTTGATGTTTGAAAGTCCAGAGTATTTATTTGAGATCCTTTTTGGTTCTAGAGAATGACAAGTCCATGTTTTGAGGCAACAGCCGAATGACTTAATTACTATTTAAGGGATAATGGTGCCAAGGTGCCATCTTGTTTAATCCCAAAGTCAGGTAGAACGACTGGAAGATTCTTTTTGTTTAGCTTTAGGGAGAATGATCTCCACCCGGCCCTTAGACTGTTCTTGTTTCTGATATGGGATATACTTCTTTGATGTTATAAAAAAAAATCCCAAAGTCAGGCAAAGCATGAATGAATCTGGGTACCTTGTTCCTACAGCTTGGTTGTAAGTTATAACCCATTTGAACCAAGGTTTTGAGAAGCTGATCACCATTGATGATCAAATACTAATACGCCGTCCTCTTTTTTTTTTTTTTTTTTTTTTCTCCTTCTTTGGTGTCATGAAGCTTTATTACTACTGGCCTTACGATCACATGCAGCTATGAGCTAGGAAACTTTTACCTCCCTTGATGGTCATATACATAATACAACTATGCAACTTAATCGAAGTAATTTCTTGTCACACACAATTGTCGTCAGAGCTCTGCCATTGAGCAGCTGATCACTTTTCAACACTATTCAGCTGGACGTTTGAATTCTATAAGTGTGAAGCTTTCTGCATGTACTGCCATTTAGTAATCCTTTACCTCATTTCTTATACTGCAGCATCAGGCTTACGGTGTACGACTTTGTCAAGCGTCTCTTAGCTACCAGTGAAAAGGAGTTTCAGCAAATAGTTGAAGATAATCGCGAGAAGAAAAGCCAAACAAGTAATTGAATGATCTTGAAGTTGTCTCATTTTACTTGTCTCTAGGTCATTGTTTACTGCATATCCAATTTTGAGAGAGAGATGCGGCTCTAGGAGAAGCAAATATTTTTGGTGTATTCACTTTCCAAAGAAAATTAGGCTAGAAAATTTTCAGATGCTAGTATATTTGTTCTTGAGCTGTGTTTTCTTTGTTCTACTATTTTACTTGTTTTAGGCAGGTTAGTTTCCCAACTTTTGCCTCCCAACATATGGTTTAGTTTTGGATTCCTTCAATGATATAGATTACATCATATTCGCTCTGCCACGCACACTTTTTCTTTCTTTTATTTTTTAATATCCGTAAGTGTTCGGGTCAGTTTGCGCGCACCTTGACTAATCTCACATGACAACCGTCTGACCCTGCTACCAAGGAAACTCGTAGTATATTAAATTTTAGTTAGGTGACCCACCATGGTTTGAACTCATTCTCACTAAACCCATTATTATTTTCAAGGTCGTTGTTGACCACTCATTTCTACTTCTTATGACAAATTGTGAAGCCGAAACCAACTCTGTTCCAATAACTTTTCTAAGCTGTTTTTTTTTTTTTGGAGTGCTCGAGTCGGGAGACTCATGACCCATATTGACCACTCATTTCTACCTCTTATGACAAATTGTGAAGCTGAAACCAAATCTGTTCCAAGAACTTTTCTAAGCTGTTATTTTTTTTGGAGTGCTCGAGTCGATAGACTCATGGCCCGACTCATGGCTTTCTATTCAAGACTTGGGACTTGGACCGAGCCTATTTTAGACTACATTTTTTAAACGAAAATGTTGACATAGGAAGAATGTTCAATCTTATGTTGAAGTTACAAATTTGAGGGTAATTGCAGGTATAGCCTAAAAGAAAGGAGTCTGTGGTGTTAAATCACTTCTACAATGCATGCAACTATATTTCTTGACATTGTTTCTTTTTCTTTTTCAAAAGAATATGTAGTTTTGGTTTTACTATATAAAATAATTTGTTTAGGGTATCAAATCAACTTCTATGTTGATGATTGGTGGAGAAATTGAAGTATATTTCTTTTGGTTTAATGAGAGAGATGCCAAAATTTCAAGGGCGGCTGTCTTTGGAGATGAAAGAATCTTTGTTGAACACTGATTTTTTTCTCTTCTTTTTTTTTTTTTTTTTTTTTGAGGAAAAACTAAGTGTTTTGATTATGAAAGAGAAAACAAAATAATCATCAAAATAACATATCTAACATCTCAATGATTAATTATTTATTTTCGTCGAAGTGAGCATAGCTAAAAGGTAGCTAAAAGATAATTGGCATGCACTCCTTTTCTTGAGGTTGAAGATTCGAATTCTTCCACCCTATTTGTTGAACTCAAAAGAAAAAGGAAATTGTTGTTTCTTCCTAGTTCATAAAATTGGTAATGTTGGGTTTAATCCATTAAGCTTACACGGTGAATAAATGTGGAATAGTGCAAATATTTTTTAAAGAAAAGTAATGGGGAGGAGTAGACATTCTTTTTTTATTTAAAATGCAAGTTAAGGTGGTTATGGCTCATTAGTTCATACATCATACCAATTGAGTTATGCTCTTGTTTGTAAATTTGAATTTCCACTCCACAGTTGTACTAGAAAAAAAGTAAAGAAAATTAGTTTCCATATATAAAATATATAATAATCATTGTTCATATATTGACATATTTATGTTTACCCCTCTAAATTAATGTAAAATTTTAAGCGATTTACGTTTCAACAGGTAGGGGTGAGCATTTTTTATCAAGGATATAATGTTTTAACAAATTGATTTTATTATCTATATTAATAACTAACAGTCATTTCAAATTTCAAAATTTCCAATATTTTGATATCGTTAGTATATGAGTGTTTTAATGGAAAGAAATTATACTAAAGAGTGAAAACGTTAAACAACCAAATATCCTGGGGAAATTTGAAAACTACTTACAATTAAAGGGCATATGTGAAAGAAAATTAGCAATAAATAATTTTTCGAGAAGGTATGGAGAAAAATAGATTGGGCCTAAAATTAGTAAACTATGAGCCCAATCTACCATTTGGGCTAGATACAATGGGCTTTAAGAACCCATAAGGCCGTCAAAATTATAAACTGGGCCACATGAAAAGGCCCAGAGAATTAGGATAGAGAGGTCATCTTCGCCAATCGCTGCGCGGCAATTGACCAACCAGACAAACAACCACCAGCAGAGTTCACTCTGCTCTGCGGCTCTTCGTGCATTCATCTGTTTGCAGTTCACAGAGTTGAAGAAAGGAGCTCTATCAAATCGCTTACCTTCAGAAAGCGCTTTCTCTCCGCATGTCTAGCGCTGTGCAACTCTCATTGCCTACTTGTGCTTTTGAGTCTTCCAGCTTGATTCGCAGTGGAAGACTGCGAAATCGTCGTCAGATTTTCTGTAACCAAACCGAATCTCCTGATGGAGAAGACGATGAAAAGAACGGCGTTGATCGTGGCAGGTACGGGATTTCTCTTCTACATTCTTTCTTTTGTTATCTTGAAAACTGGTGGATATTAATGGAGGAAGAGAAGTTGAGCGGAGTTTTGCATTTGATTTATCGATTCTTCCTGAAATGATGTTTCGAGTTTTTTTAAGTCTTGATCAATTTGCTTCCGTACTGAGCGGAAAATGTTCGAGGTGAAAGGAAGTATCAATTTAGAGGAAGCGGTTCTTGTTACTCTGCTAGTGATCATACTACCAGTATTATTCCATCTGATTTTGTTATTTTGTTGCAGAGAACACAGCCAGCGGCGAGTAATTTTGATCGAGAAGTACGGAAATAGTGCTGTGAAGAAGTCGGTGATGTTTGCCTTTGAATTCACTTTTTTCGTAACTGTTCCTCTAATTCTTCTGATCAAATTGTTTGAGTAGATAGAATATATTCTCGTTCGTATTGCTATGTTGGATGTATTTCTTGTGAATTGAAAACCGTGCCATAGACTTTCTGAGGATAGAGGTTCAAATTTCTTTGAGGATAAAGCTGATGGTCGAGTGTTTCTTATTATTGAATGAAAGGATAATAGAGATAATTAAAGATCTTGTAAACGTATTCAGCATAGTTTTTAGACTTTGAGAATTGGTGCATCTTTTTCTTCTTCCGGTGGCTTCAATAAGAGTTTCATTTCGGGAAATTTGATTCCATGAACAGGTATGTTCTAGATGATAACCTACAGTTGCAATCTTTTTTTGATGAACAAACATCTCCGACATTCAATGGCCTTGAAGGATCTCATTTTTCAGAAACTAAATTATCCTGGCTTCCAGATCGCATAAAAGATTTTATTTTACCCTCGGGATTCCCAGGTACCTAATGCGTCGAATCTTTTCCTTTCTCACTTTTTCTGTTACTAATTTCTTCATTGAACCTTTTTGTTAATTGATGTTTTCCTAGCTAATATATTTGGGTTCTATGTTGATTCATCCAATTAGATTTATCCCGTTTTTCTAGTTAGGTTATTTTCTTTTTAGACCTTTTTTTTTGTATCGCATACATTAATCTTGTATTAATAAGGATCAGAATTTTCCCTATACTTTTAGGTATTCTTTTTTCCTATCATGATTCCCACCAATTAGAACTCGTTTCGTCATGAGTAAAAGAGTATAATATATGGAAAGGATAAGATATTCTCTCTTTTTGAATCCAAGCAACCACAAGGAGATTATAAAGAAGCTTTTCAATTGTAATAAATCATAAATTGGAAACTTGGTAAAGGTATACCGTCTAGAAGATAGAATCGAAACGCAAAACGTTCCATTTCTTGCATTGGTCTAGACATTCCTTTAAAATCTCTTCATTTCTATACAACTATCTCAAACCAAGCCTGCAATAACAATAATACGGACCCACGAGATTTTAGTCTTTCTAATCATATCATGTGGCCAATGAGCATTTGGGATAGAAAATATCACTGACCTCTTGACTATGAGATATGATTAACAAAAGTTCTCAATATTTCTTTTTTTCTGGCAGTATCTTGTTATACCTGCTCTCTTACATTTTTATTAATTTTCCTTGCAGAATCAGTTTCAGACGATTACTTGCAGTACATGATACTGCAGTTCCCCACTAATATTACCGGCTGGATCTGTCATACTTTGGTCACATCCAGTCTCCTGAAGGTAGATGATTGAGAACTTAACTTCTACAGAATTGATAAATGTTGCTGAAATTTCATTTTCATTCTATTATAACGAGCCAACGCTGTTCTCATGACCAGAAAGGGAAAAAAAGGATCATTAACATTATTTATTCCACTCGTTGCAGGCAGTTGGTATAGGCTCCTTCTCGGGAACTACTGCAGCCGCTTCTGCCGCTGCCATCAGGTTTCTAAGTTTTCTCATAACATTTTTTGCAGTGTCCTTCGTGACAGATTTATCTTTGAACTTACCTATGTAATACATTCATATGCACACATAAAGGGACCTAATAATGGACACTTTGCATAATGTACCCTATGCAGTAATTGGTTTATTTTTTAAAAAATTGTCAAACTATTGTATACCTATATAGTATTTTATTAGACTCTAATGTAGGTTATCTTATTGACCAAGTAGATGGGTTTCCAAGGATGGCATTGGAGCTGTTGGACGCTTATTCATTGGTCTGGAATCATAAAGAGATCTAAAAATATGGAAGGTTATATTGAATTTTTCAGTGAGTGTTGCCATCCTTTCCAGGTGGACGGTTTGGTAATCTTTTTGATGATGATCCAAAACAATGGCGCATGTATGCAGACTTCATTGGCAGTGCGGGAAGGTGCCATTTTACAAGCTCTCTATTTGACAACGGAATTGTTGATTTACTATTAAAACTGTAAAACCTTTAATTGTGATTCCCTATTATGCAGCATCTTTGATCTTACTACTCCATTGTATCCTAGCTATTTTCTACCATTGGCTTCTCTTGGAAATCTTACCAAGGTATTTTACACTTCTATATTAGTGTATCCATTTTCTGATTGCAAATTATGTAGAAAAGCGTAAAAAAAACTCAACTATGTTGTTGATAATTATGCATTCGTCATTAGTTTCTTAAATTGAAAGCAATATCTTCATAATCGGAGTTTGGAACTTCTGCCGACAACTAATAATGTTCAACCTGATTCTGAAACTATGTAGGCTGTTGCGAGAGGACTGAAAGATCCTTCATTTCGTGTTATTCAAAACCATTTTGCGGTTTCAGGAAATTTGGGCGAAGTTGCAGCGAAGGTATACGCTAATCCTTTCTATTGTCTTTATCATGCAAAATGCTTACCAGAATATTATGTTATACATGAACCAAATATTTTTGCTAATGAAATAATTTAGGATGCACAAGTATTCATATTGTATCTATACATCTATACAAAAAGGCACAAAGAGGCAGTCGGCGAAATCCTAAAATTTAAACATTTTGTTTTCTCTGTGCTATAAAGTTCGCTGCTTGTAGTTTTGGTTTCCTTATTTTAGCGCATCCCTGCCCAGCTACAGTTTTAAGAATGTATCAGAAGGTACAGAGACTAGCAAAGTGGTGGATGAGATTTATACAGAACATATTTGGCAGTCCAATTAGGAAAAGCATAAACCGTGTAGCTCAAAGTTCGCTCACACTATTCTACTGCCTCATTCTGGGCATATTATAATTACATGAAATTAGGAATTTTTTTTGAATAAGAAACAATTTCATTAATAAATGAAAAAGAGCTAAAGCTCGGGCACCCAAAGGTGAATTACAATAAGGCTTTCCAATTAGCAATCAAAAGAGAAAAACTGTAATTGGAAAAGGTGTTTTTACATTTACACCAATATAAAGCATTGAAGACAATTAAATCCATGATACGATCAAAAGAGGAAAAAACATCCCGAAAAATACGAGCATTTCTCTCCCTCCAAATAGACCAAAAGAACACCCTGTTAAAAGCAAGCCAAAGGACCTTGGCCTCACCATGAAAAGGGTGATGAACAAAAATTGTATTCAAGAAATCAATCAAGCTATTCGGGACAACCAGAGACCAACCAAAAGCATTAAGCATATAGGCCCAATAATTAGAGGCAAAGGAACAATGAAGGAAAAGGTGTGTTGGGCACTCCGATTGAGCAGAACACATAACACACCAATTTGGGGAGAGGTTCATGTAAGGCATACGACGTTGAAGTCTATCAGCCGTGTTGATCGCACCAAGACTTAGCTCCCACAAAAAAACTTTAATTTTTTTGGGATAGAAGTCAGTCCAAATTACCTTATAAAGGCCAGTGTTCATGTTATCTGAAACAGCCACCAAACTCTCAAAAAGAGATTTAACAGTGAAAAGATTGGAAGGATCCAAAGGCCAAATCCACGAATCATTGCATTGACGAGGAGCAAACGATGATAAAAAAAGAGAAAGGGAAGACCATTCCCCTACTTCTGGATCATTCAAATTTCGACGGAGGTATAAATTCCAAGCATCAGAGTCTACCACCCAAGCTTCACTGACCAATAAATTGGGTCGAGTGGTGAGACGAAATAATCGAGGATAGACGGAGGCAAGCGGCCCACAATCAATCCAAGAGTCATGCCAGAAAGAAGTAGAAAGACCATTACCCAAACTCCTTTGCACCCTGGTGTGTATAAGATCAGAATTTTTTGAAATAAACTTCCAAGGTGATTTAGAAGAACCTCGTTGAACAAAACTGGGCCAGCCAATTAAACCATCAGAATAGTATTTAGCCATAATCACTTTACGCCAAAGAGCATTAGTCTCGTGCGCAAACCTCCAAATCCACTTTGCTAAGAGAGCTAGATTTCTCTGTATGAAATTACCAATACCTAGCCCTCCCATCAGTTTAGGAAGTTGGGTCTGCTGCCAGTTAACATTGTGCAAACCACCCTCACCTCGGGAACCCTCCCAAAAAAAATTACGAACAAGCTGATCAAGAGAGTTAGCAACCTTTGAAGGCAATTGGAAAGTGGACAGGTAATAGGTAGGCATGCTGGATAATACTGATTGAATGAGGGTCAGTCTACCCCCTTTCGAAATATAGGCATATTTCCAATTGTGAAGTTTTTGTTGAATTCTCTCAATGACAGGGAGCCAAAAAAGATATGTCTTAGGTTTTCCACCCAAAGGGAGCCCAAGATAAGTATTTGGCCATAAACCTTGTTTACAACCAAAAGTAGATAACAAATAATCCATCTCCTCAACACCCAAATGGACACCCAACAACTCACTCTTTGCCAAATTCACATTTAGACCCGAAGCATACTCAAAGATCTTAATGATGTCGAATAAATTTTTCAGAGCAACATTATCAAAAATGGAGAATAGAAGTGTATCGTCAGCAAACTGCAAATGGTTCAAATTTAGGGGAGAATTACCGATGGGATGTGAAGCGATTCTTCTAGACATAGCCCCCTGATTGAGAAGTCGACTAAGGCAATCAGCCACAATGATAAACAGGAAAGGGGAGAGAGGGTCACCTTGTCTAATGCCCCGACTCGGAATGATCTTGCCGCGAGGACGACCATTAATGATAATCGAGTAATTCACACTTGAAATGCAACCACGTATCCATTTTCGCCAAATAGAGCCAAAACCCTTTGCCTGAAGGACCGCGTCAAGGAAATCCCAATCCACTTTATCAAAAGCTTTCTCCAAGTCCAGTTTAATAATCACCCCTTTTTTACCTTTGGAGTTCCAATCATCAATAATCTCATTTGCCAAAAGGGAAGCATCAATGATTTGCCTTCCAGTCACAAAAGCCATTTGGTTTTCCGCAATAGTGCAAGGTAAGACAACTTTTAGCCTATTAGATAAAACCTTTGCAATGATTTTATATGCACAGGTGGTGAGACTAATAGGGCGGAAATCAGCAACTGATTTGGAATCAGTTTTCTTCGGAATCAAACAAATATAAGTCTCATTAACTGTGACGTTAACAATCCCCGTGGAGAAGAAATCTCTAACCATAGACATAACATCCTGTTTTATGAAAGGCCATGAGAACTTGAAAAATTCCGCTGTAAAACCATCTGGGCCCGGGGACTTACAAGATCCCAAAGAAGAGATCGCAATGCGAACCTCCTCCTCAGAAAAGGCAGACTCCAGGCTTTGAGCTTGTTCTCTACTGATGGGGGACCAATCCAGGTTACAAGGAAGGGAGTGGCCATGTCCATCCTTCATAAACAGAGTCTGATAAAAATCAATGAATTCTGATTCAATCTCTGAAGCAGTGAGTAAACTGACCCCCTCTCTGGAGAGAACCTCGAGAATTGCATTCTTTCTCTTACGGGCTGCCATAAAACGGTGGAAAAACTTGGAATTTTCGTCTCCTTCTTTGAGCCAATTCAGTTTGCAGCGTTGACGCCATTGAACATGTTCACGGGCTGTTACATCCTCAATTTGGGCTCGGATTAGGCTTCTAGTAGCCCGCTGCTCACTACTGAGGGGGCACAAATCTTCAGAAGAATCCAATTCTCGTAACTGTGAGAAAAGAGTTGGAAGATGAATCGTAAGGTGATTTAGATTAAGGTTCCAACTGCGCAATTCATGTTTCAAAGCCTTTAGCTTCATTATCAAACCATGTCCCGGTCGACCTGTAACAGGAGTAAGATGCCACCAAGCTTCCAAGCGAGGTCGGAAGGAATCAATCTGAAGCCAAGAGTTCTCAAAACGAAACGGGCATGGGCCCCATAAAATATCCCCAAAAGTAAGGGCCAACGGGTAGTGATCAGATGTGACTCGATCTAGTCTCCGAAGAGATGCTGCGCCAAATTTTTCAATACAACCATTAGATAATAAAAAGCGATCAATGAGGGATAGATAGTTACCATCCGAGGTCGACCAAGTGTAACAACCGTTTTGCAAAGGAATATCTAGAAGGCCATAGTCAGCAATCCAGTCATTAAAAGTTCCCATGACTCTAGTAACCGAGCGGTTGCAAGATTTTTCCCAAGACCAACGGGTGACATTAAAATCACCTCCAATAATCCACCGATTTCCTCCTAAACCAGCCAAATCATGCAATTCCTTCCAATAATTTTCACGATGTTTCCGTTTTGAAGGCCCATAAACAGCCGAGAGTAAAAAGGAAAAACCGTCGGCGAGGAGAACCTGAAGTGAAAGGGTAAACAGACCCTGAATAGTATTAATGATATTGACATCAAGCTCGTTCCACATAATTAGAATGCCCCCTTTAGAGCCAATGGCGTCAAGGGCAGCCCACCCAATGTGAATAGAGCTCCATAAAGAGTGGACAGTCAGATTATCCATTTCTTTTTTTTTTGTTTCCTGAAGAAGAACAAAACTCGGTCTGTGCTGCAAAATCAAATTTTGAATCAAAGCTATCTTCTTCCAAGAGCCCAATCCCCTCACATTCCATGAGATGAACTTCATTGATCACTAATGTCACCCTCCGAAATGGCCAAAGTGGCCGATTTGTCATAATGCACAGTAGATACTAGATTTTGGAGTTCCCTATTAATCTTTGGTTTTTTAGCCGTGGTGGCCTTCCCTTTCTTTTTTGGTGGCTGAGGAGCAGGTGGAATGGCCATAATACAGAGCCCATTTTCAAGGAGGATAGTTGCTAGTTGGCTAAGGGTAGAAGAGAGGGAAGGTTGATCAGTCTGTGGTGGTGAAATTTGTGGGGTAAAAGACTGCTGTGTGGAAGGATTTTGGTTAATAGGGACAGCTTGTGGGGTTTGGGAATTGGGGGAGAGGATGGCTAGAGGAGAGAGGTCAGCAATGGGGGCTATCGGCTCATCAAAAATGGTGAGTTCTAGGCCATGAGGGGAGGTTGGTTCGGCAGAGAAAGAAAGAGGTGTGTTTGAGTTTGGGCTGGAGAGATAAGCCTCAGTTTCTGAGTCGAGGGATATGGGTTGGGTGGTGGATGACGAATTGTTTGTACCCCAAATTAAAGTTGTGGGCCCTGATGGGAGAGAGAGAGATTTAATTGGTAAAGGGGCTGCAGACAAGATAATTGGTAAAGTCAACCCACGTGTAGATAGAGGTGAAAAAATATTCTCTGATTGAAAATCTTTCCTTCTAAACGTGATATTTTGTGGGGCCAGCTGGGGGGGAGGAAAAGATTCCATGTTTTTAGGGGAAATCTCAATATTTTCAAAATTTCCAAATTCCACAATGGGGAGATTTGATTGCCCCAGATTTTCCATATCTGCACGCAAAAAAACTTCCAGATTTTTAGGGGAAATCTCCTTATTTTCAATAAAATCAGATTCCATATTGGGGAGATTTGATTGCCCCCCATTTTCCCCATAATCTGCATGCCAACCTTCTGCTTGCGTCACAATTTCTTCAAAATCTGCACACAACGGATCTGAAAGTGCCAAAAAATCAGCACACTCATTTAAAACTGCTGCCCGAGACTTTAATGGCAAAACGGTTTCAGCCCCAAATGAGGTAGCATTCAATAGTTTTTCTTTTCTGTTTGCACCGCCGGAGAGACCCGAGATAGAAACTTTGACTTCGACGCCGGCAATGGTGGCTGGAAGAGACAATTCTGCCGGAATGAAACCGGTCTTATTTGTTCGAATTTTCAACCTTGCTTCACTAAAGGAGATCAGACGGCTAGACACACTTGCTAATTCGATGAAACCGCCACAAACATCTCCTATGTAACGAAAAATTTGTTCGGTCCATAGCAAAGGGGGGAGGTGGTGCACCTTTATCCACCCACCATAAGAAGCAGTCAAGAGGTCCTGTTGACAAGAGCTCAAAATATAAGGAAGAAAACGAACACTGTAATTGTCAATACTAACCCAATCTGAAGATGCGCAAAGGGAAGAGACGACATTGAGGTCATAAACATGGAGCAAAGCCTTGTTATCCGCAAAAGGATTGATGGTACAACGGTTGATTTTTCGGGCAAGAAGAGCCAATCTTATGCTGGGCCAATCATCTTGAAAATTCCTCCTTTGGAGGACAATGGTTGCCTCCCTCGGTTGAGGTACGGGTGGCTTCATAACCGCAGGTGGCTTTGGTGCAATGGAAGCTGCAATTCCAGTGCCTGTGTTTGCAGAGGTATTCTCAGTCCTTTGTAGAGCCAATTTGTAGGATTGTGGATTGACTGGGATTTTGATTGGGGTCTTTTTCGGATAGTCCGAAATCAAATGGAAGAAAGAGATCCAACCTTTTTTATTAATTTCTGAGGGTATGATCAACCGATTCCTCCTGCCGGAGTTCAAAACTTGATTGAGTTCAACAAAATAACCATTTTTGTTGTTAAGTTTCTCCAACCATAGGTCGTAGTCATCGCATCTAATTTTCTTGAAAAACTTATGGTTGCAAGGTGTTGTTGCTAAGGTGTTGAAAGAACTAGCCAACCATGTTAAAGCTCTCCATGTGAGAGAGACCGAGGAAGATGAATATCTTCCTTTCTCTGTGATTTTTGCTCTGCTTACTTGAAAGTATTCATCAAAAGCAATGTCGAAAATTTTTCTGTCAATGGGGATGGAGCGAGTAGGGCGGTTCCAGGGGGTCAGTGGGTAGGTGGCGGAGGCCATGGCAGTTGGAGGTTAGACCGGAGGTGAGGGAGAGGAGAGAGGAGAGAGGAAAGAGGGGAGAGCCATCTTTTCAAAACCACACACCTACATGAAATTAGGAATAGATATGGGCTTAACCATCGTGGGTTGGCCTAGTGGTCAATAAGGACCATGAAAATAACAAAGGGCTTAGAGGGAATGGATTCAAGTCATGGTGGTCACCTACATAAGATTTAATATCATACGAGATTGAACTCGAAAACTTTCATGTAATTTATCTTTGAGTATTAGGAGTTTTTGATCTTTTTTTCATTTCTTAATGAAATTGTTTCTCTTCTAAAAAAAAAATGTAGTAGGGACAGGCGGTTGTCCCATGAGATTAACTGAGGTGCGCACAAGCTTGTTCGAACACTCACAGATATCCAAAAAAAAAATGAATAGAGATGGGTTTGCCTAGTGGTCAACAAGGGCCACGTAAATAATAAAAAGTTTAGAGGGAATGGGTTCAAGTCATGGTGGTCACCTAGGTACCTATGATTTAATATCTTGCGAGTTACCTTGGCAACCAAATGTAGTAGGGTTGGTGAGTTGTCCCATGAGAATGGTCGAGGTGCGCGTAAGCTAGCGCAGACAACCACGGATATAAAAAAAAAATAGGAATAGAGATGTGTAAGTTATTTTCAGATATTTTTCTCACAAGTTTGCTACTCAATTCAATCTATCAGGAAGAAGTTTGGGAAGTAGTTGCGCAGCTGCTTGGTCTTTCCCTAGGCATCCTAATCTTGGTATGTCTTTTTAAAGATTGTACTTTTCAGAATGTAATCTCATGCAGCAACCAACGACCTCATGATTTGCTGAACTAATTGGCTTTCCCGTTGTGAACGTAGAATACACCAGGGCTTGTAAATTCATATTCAGTGTTATCATTGACATGGTTAAGCATGCGGCTTCTGCATCTTTGGTTGCGATACCAATCACTTGCTGTCTTGCATTTTAACACTGTAAGAGCATGACAAGACTCATTTTATATTGTGTACACAGAAATGCACTTGTTAGGTTTCACTTCTGGCTTGGGAAGTATATGGGAGTGAAAACGTGCTGGCTAATAATCGCATATCCTATTTGTTCTGAAGTGTAATCTCAGTACTTAGTCATTTTTTTTGTTTTCCTAACAGATAAATCTGAAGCGTGCTCGTATCCTAGTAAGGGCTCACATTTTGCACAACAAAGTACCAGGTAATTGATATTTAGGCTGTCTAAGAGAATGTTAGGACATGACTAATTGCCAAAAGACATGATTTCCATATATTGACCAAGTGTTAAGTTAAAGATAATAATGTCATCCCTCTTTAAAAATCTCAACGTATAATCGCTCATCCTATTTGTTCAATCAGTGGATGAAGTGCCACTAAAATTGTTTTCAATTGTTATGGATTTTTTTTTATATATAATTGTTAGTATTTATGTTTTGGCAAGGGGAGGGATGCGTATGAATATATTATGATAAGGAAGATGGATGCATTGTGGCTTAATCTTGCATTTGTTAATTGATCATTTACTCCATTTTCTGTATATGCCTTTACCATTCTTCTGGGGGGACAATTTCAAGGGTTCTTCAGAAGAATAGGAAAGGCATATACCTTTTTTTTTTTTTTTTTTTTCACTTGTGAGATAATTCTATTGCCTCATTTTTTCCACAACATTGCTAAAACTTCAACTTTTCTCCTTTCACCGGCTGAGTTATTTATTTCCACACCACAAGAATGATGTACATGTTCGTAGGTTTCTTTCAGGAATAGTTGACTGCAACAGCGAAGAAAACATATTAGTGTGGGAAAGATTTACAAAGCCATCAATTATCTTTGGTGTACCATTGGAGGAGATGATGGATGGTGAGAGATCTTCTTCCACGGTACTCTTCTACTCCCCACTCCCCTCCCCCTCTTACTTCTGTCAAGTTACATCGATTAACTTCGGCATATTCGTGCAACCATTATGGATTGGCCTAGTGGTCAATAAGGGTCTTAAAATTAATAATGAGTTTAAACTATGGTGGTCACTTACCTAAGATTTAATATCTTACGAGTTTCTTTGGCAACTAAATGTAGTAGGGTCAGGTTGTCACGTGAGATTAGTCGAGGTGTGCGCAAGCTGGCTTGGACACTCACAGATATCAAAAAAAAAAAAAAAAAAACGTCAGCATATATTTGTGGCACGACTTTTCTTTCGTAGTATGTACAACATAGATCGAAAGCAACTTCAAAATGTGGCTTTGAGGTCTTAAAAAGTTAAAAGGGGATGGTTTGGTTAATGCAGTTGGCTGCATTTGCATTTACCATTCCATCATTTGTCAAGAATATACATCAATTTGCACTGTTTTCCTTGCGTAGGTGATGAAACTTCTGAAATTATATGCCAATGAGAAATACATTCTCATGCTGAACTCACAAGATAAAGACTTAAAAGTCTTTGTTTCCTTCAAGGTACGCATGAAATCATATCTCAAGGAAATCTTGGAGATTATTGCTTGTCCTGAACTGGCTAGTGGCGCCAACTCCTTTACAGGTGGGTGCTTCTAGCATGTCAGTCTTACGGAGTATTTGGCAGACTTACTGGCTCGATAAGCACCAGGACGCCACAGAGAGCGTGGTCGATCAGCTTGCACGAAGCCTATCGGAGATGGAAGATAAGTTTAATGATTTTATGCAACTGTTGGAGGGAGCTGGATGGGATACACATCAATTGAGTTTGAAGGTACCAAACAATGTCTTAATCGATGTTTCTTACAATTAGTCTTGCAACTTCTTGAACCTTTCAGGTTTTTTTTAAGGGTTCATAAATTTAAAAAGTTTCTGCGTCCCTTGACCCTGAAAATTGAGATCTCATCTCTACCAATCAAAAGTTCTTCGAGAAAATTCGTAATGTTTCCTTCATCAAACTTCGATTCTAGAACAAGTTTGTTTTTTTGGGGTGCTATCAAATATTCATATCGTTCTAAGCCAAGTTTGTGGTAAATCTGATATCGTAACTCTGTCTCTTTTTTAAATTATAAGATCTTAGAGATTTTAATATTGTGTCTATTAAAACTTAAATTTGAAAAAAAAATGTCAACAAGTCTTTGAACTTTTAATTTCAATTTAGTGTAAGGTAAGTCTCTAATATTTAAAAATGTTTAATAAATTTAGACTTATTAATTTTGTGTCTAATAAATAATAAAGTCATTGAACTATTATAATTTTTTTAAAATTTGTAAGACTATCTATGATACAAAGATGAAAGGTTGAGATACATTCTATTAAAGATAAATAAACAAAAATGAAAGTTGAGTAACTTATCGAGCACAACCTTTTGAAAGTTTTTTACTAATCTTGAAAAACTTTAATGAGTAATTTAGCTCAAGTTGGTCTAATATATGAACCTATGATCGAGAGGAGATTCTCCGACATTTTGTCAAAAAAGGAAAAACAAAATTAAATACTTGTAAAAATGTGTTTTTTTTTTTCTTTCTAAAAACAACGGTACATTTCACTTTTGAGTTCGGCTTTCAACCAGAGATTACCCGAAGCTCAGATGGTCACTCTCTACAAGTTGGAATAAAGAAACAAATCTATTTTATGAAATGGCAAGAGATTAAGAGACGAACTTGATTTACAGCTTTCAAAAGATGTATTTGATAATTTTATCACGGTTATCAAAACGGCCAGAATACCGGAAGATTTTAACAATGCGTATGACAAAAGTGATGCGAGAGAGGAGACGATTTAAACAGTAAGATATCGCGGAAGTGTCATACGACACTTCTCATGTTGCACACAACAAATACAAAAGAGAAGAACAGAAAGCATGCAAGTTCTAAAGATATGAACATACATGAGCTAACCCCTCCCTCTAGCTGGGTTGGCCATTGCAGAGCGTCAGAAAGTTGCTTTCAATTTAGTCATCGTCTTCACTGTCGTCATCATCTTCCTCAGCATCATCATCGTCATCTTCATGGTGCTCCTGTGAATGGTTAAGTAATTACCATAATGTAGATAGAGAACAGGATGGTGATTTAAGGCTATGAAGAGATTGAAAGCTTTTTCTGAATGACTCAAAATCATTTATCAATCGCTTTCTAGGCTTCAATATGCTCAATCATGACCAATGTACTTTAAAAAATGCACATTAAAAATGAAATATATGGACAACAAAAATGCACTTTAATATACACAAGAATACCCTAAAAACAATTAACCTAATTTTATATACCAAATGCCAAATCCATGCCTTCTATGCATTCTTATAGGCAATGGAGTTTTCAAATCAGGCTGTCGGGGCAATATTCCCAAGAGAACATATTTTTTGTTACTTTCAACTTCAAACAATCAGGCTTATAAAATGAAATCCGGGCACCCGAAAAAAGCAGAAAGGATCTGAATTTGCTTATTATGAACTGAAATGCACATACACAGAGTCATGTAAAAGCATTGAAGCATTGGCTTATAATAGTGTGTCAAAAATACCTCCTCACTGGCCTCATCCTCATCATTCACTTCAGATTTTGACCTCTCTGATTCCTCGTCCTCTGCTGCCTATTCACGGATAAAAGGGAATATAAGCACTCTAAGTTCGCGATCATGTTGTTTTATAAATTGATTGATACACAAAATACAGAGTACACCTACCTTCTTGTTGTCATATGCCTTAATAAGCTTATTATAGTCAGCCTTCCTCTTAGCCGCCTTGGCTTCAAATGGTGCTTTTTCCTTTAAGCCAGTAAATTATTTTTATTGAATTAGAAAACCCAATAAGTGAAAAAACTGGTAGAGAATAAAAAGGTAAATGGTTAAAAAGGAATGTCGTTCAACGCCGATAGTAAGAAAATATAATTACAGAGGTCGAAAAATAATTACGAGCCCAGCTCAAGAAAAGGAAACACACAACATTACTTACAGCATGACTCAAGGATTTCCACTTCTCTCCTCCAGCTTTTCCAACCTGCAGGTTTGGAGAAAATGTTAACAATTTACTCTATATTTTCATATCAAGTTGTGTGAATCTTTAGAACAATTTCACCGATTACACACCACCGATACTGCCTTCACATTAGGATTATCCCTTTTGAACTCCTTTCTGAACTCCTCACTGTTATATAAAATTTAAACAAATAAGAATTTTTTCTTCCCAAGAGAAATCAAACAAATAGGTTTTAGCCAGAAGACAAAACGAATACGAACAGGAAAACAAAGAAAGCACTCGGAGGCCTCTTAGGTTTGTTGGGATCTTTCTTGGCTTTCAAAACTTTCTTTGTTGGTGGCGGTTTGATACCCTTATCAGCCTTGATAGCAGCCTTTCGCTTCCCAACCTTTCTGAAAAGATATAGAGATAATCATGATCCGTCACTACAAAATTCCTGTAAACGCTGTATACACCACCAAGTATGTGGATATTAGACATCAATAGAACTCATAAATGTGAAAATTCAATATACTCGCGATCTACAGATCACAGATATTCATAACCGAACAATATACAAGAACTCATTTCATCAAAAGACCAATAAGATATGAAATCTGCAGAGGAACAATGGGCAAAAGACTACCTATCATCCACTGGTTTCAAAGCTTCTTTCGTGACCCTTGACGTTCCCTTGCCCTTGGGTCCCTTCATTATGCAAGATAAATACCTGTTGAAAATAACTACTTGTTGAACAGCAGTATAATGATATGACAGGTTACTACAAGTCCAAAACTACGTGCACGAGAATCACGACAAGAACAAACAATTTGAGGCAAATAAGAAAGAACAGTACCTCAAACAGTCAGGACAAGAATCAATAAAACAAGATATCTAACATAAAAGTACAAGCCAGAAGTGCAGAAATACAATGAAAGCAACCTCTAGAAACCGTTCTTACATAAGTCAAAGGAACGCCATATAAATATATATACATATATGATCCGTAATAATTGATGAACATCCAGAATCAAACAAATCGAGCGGAAAATCCATCTCTAAAATTATACATGTTCTTGAAACATACTTGACCTTAGCGAGACTAGTATCCCTAAATTTCAATTCCAAAATCCATCTCTAAAATTGACGAACTATAATCAACCAGCAACAGAATCATTTGTTCAATCGCAAACAGAGAATTATACTGACAAATAAAGCTAAAATGTAATTGAATTAAATTAACACAAGTTAGTTTCAGAACTCCTGCGGCTACTTCACTCTTCCGTTGAAGTTCTTAAACAATTCCAGTACCAATAATTACGATGCAAAAGAAACAAAAACTCAACATATATAGTTAAACAACGACAATTTTCCAGAGAATTACAGGAAAAGAAATCGAACGCAACCTTAAAAAACGCAACAAATCAGTTTCAACCGAGGATAATTTAGCAGAGAAAACAAAACAGAAGTAGATTAAAGAGTAGAGAACAAAGAAGAGAAGAGATCTATGAAGAGAAGAGAATCGATTACCTTCGAAGAACGAAGCCGTCCGATCCAAAAGGAATCGGAAAGGAAACAGAGAATCAATACTCAAGAGATTTTTCGAAGACTTGAAAGAGAGAGAGAGAGAAGAGAATTGAAGAAATGAAAGTGATTAGAGAGCAACCGGAAGTACCGGTAAGACTTGCAACTATTGCCGCCACAGGAGCCCGCGAAGACGAAGAGCGACCTGTTACCGGCTGTAGCCAGTGAGTGATATTTTTTTAATTTTTATTTTTATTTTGTTAAAAAAAAAAGAAAGAAAAAGAAAAGAATATATGATCGCAAAGGAATTATCTTTTGGGTTTTGTGGAAATGATGATTGCCGCCAAAGCGATCCCATACAGACAGTGACAAAGTGAGATATTATTATAAATCTCTGCCACGTTCCAACTTCTCACACGTGTGTCATTTCGCCCCCCGGTCCACTGACCTTCCTTTGTTTCACACGTGTAAGCCTTCGCCCGAACCGGCCCAGGTGACGTCGTCTTTTCCGGGTCTTTAGGGTCATTATACCCATTGGCCCATGACCTTTTTTTTTTTTTTTTCTTCTTTTTCTATATATATATATATATTAGGTTAAATATATAATTCTTGTTGATGTGGTTTTTTCAATTTTCTTATTTTCTTAATGGTTTAAAAAATTTCAATTCAGTGATGTTTGAATTTAAACATTTTTTTAATTTCAGCTCTGTTTGAGATTGTTAAAAGGCAGTTGCGCTTTTTGAAAAATGTTGTAATGATGCAAATAAGTGTTTGATAAATTTCAAACTTAAACGTGGAAAGTATGATGGATAAAGATAAAATATAAATTTTTAAGAGTTAGGTAATCATAATCACTTTTAATCTCTCCAAAAGTAATCACAAACACACCCTTAAGCCTTTTTCGAGAGACAGGGTGTTTTAGAATGGGCGTGGTGGAGTGGTTATAAGGCACGACTAGAAATCATTTGGGCTTTGCCCATGTGGATGAATATTATATGTTACATATTAATTATTTCATGACATAAACGTTAGATTAGCACACAAAAATTGAAAAAAATGGAGATGCGGGGTATTGATCCAGACATGTCCAAGATGGTTGTTCACCACCAATTCGAGACCTCTTATCTGCCTAGCAGTGCTCCAAGTGAAATTTGTATTAAGTTTCCATGGGCCAACACAAAAGAAAAATTCAGGTGGGTTTTGCCCACGCAGATTTGAATCATGTCGCTCACGTACTTTTTCATTTATTTACATTATTATTTTTTCAATCCTCAAGACAATATATATTATATTTTTTTCTTAGAGCACGGCTAACATCAACACATTCCATAACCGATAGGAACGTGAACAACCATCTTGGACATGTTATCCCTCCTTATTTGCCTAGCAGTGCTCCAAGTGACATTTGTATTAAGTTTGCACGTGGCCACACAAAAGAAAATAGGGACAAAACTCACATGATTTCTAGTCATGCCCGATAACCACTCTGACATACCCACTCGGATGAAGATTATATGTTACATATTAATTATTTCATGACATAAACGTTAGATTAGCACAAAAAAATTGAAAAAAATGGAGATCTAGGGTATTGATCCAAACATGTCCAAGATGGTTGTTCACCACCAATTTGAGACCTCTTAGGTAGGATTTGAACATGCAAAGGAAAAGCCCACATGATTTCTAGTCATGTTCAAATCCTACATATTAATTATTTTATGACATAAACGTTAGATTAGCACAAAAAAAAAATTGAAAAATATGAATATACATGGGATTGATCTAGACATGTCCGATAACCACTCCGGCACGCCCATTTAGATGATGATTATATGTTACATATTAATTAATTTATGACATAAACATTAGATTAACACAAAAAAAATTGAAAAATATGGATATACAAAGGAATGATCTAGACATGTCCAATATGGATTTTGTTCACAACCAATTCAAGATAACTTATTGGCCCAACATTTTTCAAATACGTAAGATTCGAATCTGTGCGGGCAAAGCCCACATAATTTATGACATAAAACCAATTTGAGACAACTTATTAGCCCAACATTGTTCAAATACGTGAGCGGCAGGAAGTCATGCCCGATAACCACTCCGGCACGCCCACTTAGATGAAGATTATATGTTACATATTAATTAATTTATGACATAAACATTAGATTAGCACAAAACAAAATTGAAAAATATGGATATTCAAAGGAATGACATGTCGAATTTGGATTTTGTTCACAACCAATTCAAGACATCTACGTGAGCGGCATGATTCGAACCTACGCGGGCAAAGCCCACATTATTTCTAGTCATGCCCGATAACCACTCCGGCACGCTCACTTAGATAAAGATTATATGTTACATATTCATTAATTTATGACATAAACATTAGATTAGCACAAAAAAAATTGAAAAACATGGATATACTACAAGGGAATGATCTAGACATGACCAATATGGTTTTTGTTTACAACCAATTCGAAACAATTTATTGGCCCAACATTGATCAAATACGTGAGCAGCAGGATTCAAACCTGCGCAGGCAAAGCCCACATGATTTCTAGTCATGCCCGATAACCACTACGGCACGCCCACTTAGATAAAAATTATATGGTACATATTAATTAATTTATGACATAAACGTTAGATTAGCACAAAAATATTGAAAAATATGGATATACAATGGATTGATAGACATGTCCAATATGAATTTTGTTCAAAACAAATTCAAGACAACTTATTACCCCAACGTTGTCCAAATAAGTGAGGATTCGAACCTGCGCGGGCAAAGCCCACATGATTTCTAGTCATGCCCGATAACCACTCCGGCACGCTCACTTAGATGAAGATTATATGTTACATATGAATTCATTTATGACATAAACGTTAGATTAGCACAAAAAAAATTGAAAAATATGGATATACCAAGGGATTGATAGACATGTCCAATATAGTTTTTGTTCACAACCAATTCAAGACAACTTATTGGCCCAACATTGTTCAATTACGTGAACGGCAGGATTCGATCCTGCGCGGGCAAAGGCGACATGATTACTAGTCATGGCCGATAACCACTCTGGCACACCCACTTAGATAATAATTATATGGTACATATTAATTAATTTATGACATAAACGTTAGATTAGCACAAAAAAATATGGATATACAAGGGAATGATCTAGACATGTCCAATATGATTTTTGTTTACAACAAATTCGAGACAATTTATTGGCCCAACATTGTTCAAATACGAGAGCAGCAGGATTCGAACATACGCGGGAAAAACCCACATGATTTCTAGTCATGCCCGATAACCACTCCGACACGCCCACTTAGATGAAAATTATATGGTACATATTAATTAATTTATGACATAAACGTTAGATTAGCACAAAAAAATTGAAAAATATGGATATACCAAGGGATTGATAGACATGTCCCATATGGATTTTGTTCACAACAAATTCAAGACAACTTATTGGCCCAACATTGTTCAAATACGTGAGCGGCAGGATTCGAACCTGTGCGGGCAAAGCCCACATGATTTCTAGTCATGCCCGATAACCACTCTGGCACGCTCACTTAAATGAAGATTATATGTTACATATTCATTAATTTATGACATAAACATTAGATTAGCACAAAAAAAAATTGAAAAACATGGATATACTACAAGGGAATGATCTAGACATGTCCAATATGGTTTTTGTTTACAACCAATTCGAAACAATTTATTGGCCCAACATTGTTCAAATACGTGAGCGGCAGGATTTGAACCTACGCAGGCAAAGCCCACATGATTTCTAGTCATGCCCGATAACCACTCCGGCACGCCCAGTTAGATAAAATTTATATGGTACATATTAATTAATTTATGACATAAACGTTAGATTAGCAAAAAAATATTGAAAAATATGGATATACAATGGATTGATAGACATGTCCAATATGGATTTTGTTCACAACCAATTCAAGACAACTTATCAGCCCAACATTGTCCAAATACGTGAGCGGCAGGATTCGAACCTGCGCGGGCAGAGCCCACATGATTTCTAGTCATGCCCGATAACCACTCCGGCACGCTCACTTAGATGAAGATTATATGTTACATATGAATTCATTTATGACATAAACGTTAGATTAACACAAAAAAATTGAAAAATATGGATATACCAAGGGATTGATAGACATGTCCAATATGGATTTTGTTCACAACCAATTCAAGACAACTTATTGGCCCAACAATGTTCAAATAAGTGAGCGGCAGGATTCGAACCTGCGCGGGCAAAGACAACATGATCTCTAGTCATGCCCGATAACCACTCCGGCACGCCCACTTAGATAATAATTATATGGTACATATTAATTAATTTATGACATAAACGTTAGATTAGCACAAAAAAAATTGAAAAATATGGATATACGAAGGGATTGATAGACATGTCCAATATGGATTTTGTTCACAACCAATTCAAACAACTTATTGGCCCAACATTGTTAAAAAATGTGAGCTATTTTTCAATTTTTTTGAAAAATATGGATTTTGTTCACAACCAATTCAAGACAACTTATTGGCCCAACATTGTTCAAAAACGTGAGCGGCAGGATTCGAACCTACGCAGGCAAAGCTCACATGATTTCTAGTCATGCCCGATAACCACTCCAGCACGCCCACTTAGATAAAAATTATATGGTACATATTAATTAATTTATGACATAAACGTTATATTAGGACAAAAAAATTGAAAAATATGGATATACCAAGGGATTGATAGACATGTCCAATATGGATTTTGTTCAAAACCAATTCAAGACAACTTATTAGCCCAACGTTGTCCAAATACGTGAGCGACAGGATTCGAACCTGCGCGGGCAAAGCCCACATGATTTCTAGTCATGCCCGATAACCACTCTGGCACGCTCACTTAGATGAAGATTATATGTTACATATGAATTCATTTATGACATAAACGTTAGATTAACACAAAAAAATTGAAAAATATGGATGTAACAACCAATTCAAGACAACTTATTGGCCTAACAGTGTTCAAATACGTGAGCGGCAAGATTCGAACCTGCGCAGGCAAAGCCCACATTATTTCTAGTCATGCCCGATAACAACTCCAACACGCCCACTTAGATGAAAATTATATGGTACATATTAATTAATTTTTCTAGTCATGCCCGATAACCACTCCAACACGCCCACTTAGATGAAAATTATATGGTACATATTAATTAATTTATGACATAAACGTTAGATTAGCACAAAAAAATTGGAAAATATGGATATACCTAGGGATTGATAGACATGTCCAATATGGATTTTGTTCAAAACAAATTCAAGACAACTTATTAGCCCAACGTTGTCCAAATACGTGAGCGGCAGGATTCGAACCTGCGCGGGCAAAGCCCACATGATTTCTAGTCATGCCCGATAACCACTCTGGCACGCTCACTTAGATGAAGATTATATGTTACATATGAATTCATTTATGACATAAACGTTAGATTAACACAAAAAAATTGAAAAATATGGATATAACAACCAATTCAAGACAACTTATTGGCCCAACAGTGTTCAAATACTGTGAGCGGCAAGATTCGAACCTGCGCGGGCAAAGCCCACATTATTTCTAGTCATGCCCGATAACCACTCCGGCACGCCCACTTAGATTAAAATTATATGGTACATATTAATTAATTTATGACATAAACGTTAGATTAGCACAAAAAAATTGGAAAATATGGTATACCAAGGGATTGATAGACATGTCCAATATGGATTTTGTTCACAACCAATTCAAGAAAACATATTGGCCCAACATTGTTCAAATACGTGAGCGGCAGGATTCGAACCTGCGCGGGCAAAACCCACATGATTTCTAGTCATGCTCGATAACCACTCCGGCACGCCCACTTAGATAATAATTATATGGTACATATTAATTAATTTCTGACATAAACGTTAGATTAGCACAAAAAAAATTAAAAATTATAGATATACAAGGGATTGATAGACATGTCCAATATGGATTTTGTGGCAGGATTCGAACCTGCGCGGGCAAAGCCCACATGATTTTTAGTCATGCCCGATAACCACTCCGGCACGCCCACTTAGATGAAATTTATATGGTACATATTAATTAATTTATGACATAAATGTTAGATTAGCACAAAAAAATTGAAAAATATGGATATACACGGGATTGATAGACATGTCCAATATGGTTTTTGTCCACAACCAATTCGAGACAACTTATTGGCCCAACATTGTTCAAATACGTGAGCGGCAGGATTCAAACCTACGCAGGCAAAGCCCACATGATTTCTAGTCATGCCCGATAACCACTCCGGCACGCCCACTTAGATGAAAATTATATGGTACATATTAATTAATTTATGACATAAACGTTAGATTAGCACAAAAAAAATTGAAAAATATGGATATACAATGGATTGATAGACATGTCCAATATGGATTGGGAAATTTTCAAAAATAACTAGGAATAAAGAACTGAATTGAAAAATAGCAAGTTTCATATTTTCATCTCATGACTACTACAATTTTAGGGAATGAAGTTCACAATTATCATCCCAGTTATACCCTTGATATATACGCTTATTTACGGACAACCGACATAACTAATTTTAATTTTTTTTATTTATTTATTTTAATTTCTAACAATCAGATTCATTCCTCCGTTTTTGAAGAAAAAGTTTCTAGATCCATGAATTTTGAAAAAAAGAAAAAATCTCAACAACTTAGATTTGAAAATGTTTAACAGCAAAAAAAAAAAAAATACAAATTTATCTCACTAACAACCCTCCTAGATTACCCTCCTAGATTCATGCATTTTGAAAATAGGGGTTCATTAACCCTCCTAGATTACCCTCCTAGATTCATGCATTTTGAAAATAGGGGTTCATTATTTTTTTCCATCACAATGTACAGAGACGAGAGTGAAGAGAGACTAAGATCCTTACTCACTTCGAAAATATGTTATTTTGGGAGTCGAAATTTTCAGCCCAATTCAAGTATTCAACGATGTAAAAGGTTGACGTAGATAGTTTTTTCTCAAGGTAGAGAGTTTCAAAGGTGAGAATCGATGACTGTTTCAAATCTCCTAATTCAATGTTGCAGGTAATGATACAATTGATTGAACGTTTTCCCGGACAAACTCAACATGCATACCAATTTTAATGTTTTTTAGTATCATTTGTTCAATGCTCACGGATTAATGGTTTATGGTGTATATACACGCATATACTTCATATGATATACTTACATGTACATTGTTATAGATGTAACTACGAATATATACCCACACTAGAAGTTATCGAGGACCCTCATTTTTATAATTTTCTTACAACCGTCTATGAACATTTTAAATTTTTTAGTATCATTTGTTCAATGCTCACGGATTAATGGTTTATGGTGTATATACACGCATATACTTCATATGATATACTTACATCTACATTGTTATAGATGTAACTACGAATATATACCCACACTAGAAGTTATCGAGGACCCTCATTTTTATAATTTTCTTACAACCGTCTATGAACATTTTAAATTTTTTAGTATCATTTGTTCAATGCTCACAGAGTAATGGTTTATGATGGTATATACACGCATATACTTCATATGATATACTTACATGTACGTTGTTATAGATGTAACTACGAATATATACTCACACTAGAAGTTATCGAGGGTGTCATTTTTATAATTTTCTTACAACCGTCTATGAACATTTTAGTTTTTATAAACATCAATATGCTAAAAATTTAATTGCTTATATAATTTTCTTAGGGGCTATGTTATACTTACATGTACGTTCACCAATTAATGGTTTGTATATATACACATATACTTCATATGATATACTTATATGTACATGTAACTTCGAATATATACACATTAGAAATTGCCAAAGCGAGCATAGCTCAGCTGGCATATGTATGACTTGATGACCAAGAGGTCCGTGGTTCGAATCCCCCCACCCCCAATGTACTCAAAAAAAAAAAAAAAAAAACATTAGAAATTATCGAGAGGATCGTTATTAAAAATTTTGTCACAACCGTCTCTGAAAATTTTAGTTTAAAAATTAATTTGAATTAATATTCCAGATTAGATTTTATTGAATTTTGTTTACATGTTTCGATTTGATTAGATTTTTTTTGAATAAATCCTTATTTTCTCTTTCATTTTAAATCATCCTTTTTTATTTTCTTTGCATAGTCTCGTTTGCCCCATATGAATTTTGTTCACAACCAATTCAAGACAACTTATTAGCCCAACATTGTTCAAATACGTGAGCTACGTAAGCGGCAGGATTCGAACCTGCGCGGGCAAAACCCATATGATTTCTAGTCATGCCCAATAACAACTCCGGCACACCCACTCAGATGAAGATTATAAACGTTAGATTAGGACAAAAAATTGAAAAATATGGATATACAGGGATTGATTGGTTGGCCCAACATTGTTCAAATACGTGAGCAGCAGGGTTCGAACATGCGCGAGCAAAGCCCACACAATTTCTAGTCATGTACAATAACCACTCTGGCACGCCCACTTGGATAAAGATTATGTGCTACATATTAATTATTTTATGACATAAACGTTAGATTAGCACAAAAAAATGGAAATGTGTACATGAGCGTTAAGATTTGAATCTACGTAGGCAAAGCCCACATAATTTCTAGTCATGCCCAATAACCACTCTGACACGTCTACTTGGATAAAGATTGTGTGCTACATATTAATTATTTAATTACATAAATGCTAGATTAGCATAAAAAAAATTGAGATGTAAGGTATCGATCCTCATACCTTTCGCATGCTAAGCAAGTACTCTACAATATAAACTATATCTCCTTTGATG
This sequence comes from Herpetospermum pedunculosum, assembly GCA_028017165.1. NCBI lineage: Eukaryota > Viridiplantae > Streptophyta > Magnoliopsida > Cucurbitales > Cucurbitaceae > Herpetospermum > Herpetospermum pedunculosum. The sequence continues at coordinate 61,579,529 of CM051525.1, forward strand.
ATACAAAAAGTCAGTGAGCCAATACATTACAATTATAAAACTTTAGTAATCGTGAACAGACACTTTTAGCATATGAATTTATCCATGATTTCAAAATTTTATAAAACCTATCAAACAATTAAAAAATTCTATCGTAAACTTATTGATTTGATTCTCTACTCATAGATGGGGATGTTCATTCAACAACTTAACTGAAGTGAAAACTTCTTTCAATATCTCTCATTATAGGTGAACGATTGATTGATGATAAATTTATATTTGGTAACACTCAATGAATTCGTGAAAACTGAAAGGAGAAAGAATGTAATATAACCCCGTTTGGAACTTCTAGATTTGGGAGGATTTACAAAAAAATAACCAATTTGAAATGATTTTTTTTTTCTTTAATTCTTTTCCAAATTGTTTGGATTTGAGTGGATTTAACTTATAAAATATGTTTCAAATTTTACCCCACAAAGATATCTCTTTCTTTCTTTTTAAATTTGTGGATTCTTACACCAGTTCATCATTTTCAATACAACAATTTCATTTTTTTTTAATACAGTTTTTCTATTCCAACTAGTTTTTTTTATAATCAATCAAATTACTAGTGAGTTTTTTTCTTTTTTATTTGTCCATTTTTTTAAACTAGTTTTTTTTATAATCAATCAAATTACTAGTGAGTTTTTTTCTTTTTTATTTGTCCATTTTTTTAAACTATTTACTTCTATTTGTTGATTCGTATGAGAATAATATGTTTATGGTTCCTTTTATTTATTAATTTCATTTGTCCTTCTAAACTCTAATGCATTTTTAGTTTTATGTTTCTTCTTCTTTTTTTTTTTTTTTTTTTTTTTTGGATTGGTTGAAGAGAGATAAAAAAAAGTTTTCTTTTGATTATTTTTTTAACAAAATAAATCAATTAAACAAATTAAGATAGGTTTTTTTTTTAAACGAAACAAATATATTAAGAACTCAAAATGCTTATTGAGCAACAAATAGATGAATCAAAAAGCAAACGACTATATACACCCACTCAAGGAGATTAGCCTCTCCGAGATGAAACACCCCACTGAAGATAAAGCATGACCGACCAGATAGTGGGATACTGTGTTAGTAGATCTTGGGCTAAAATTCAGGCCTTTCACACCAACCTGAACCATCAAATATCGAATTCTTCCAACAAAATCTGTCAAGGGGAAGTTAGAAAATCATTAGACGGCAAACCTCGTACCAACACTTGGGCATCAGACTTCATCCAAAGGTTTGACAGCCCCATGGATGCAGCCAACTACAGTCTCTTGAGCATCATCAAAGCCTCGGTTGAATAGACATCCAAAACACCCTCTACAACCTTAGATTTCACCACCACTAAGCCTCATCAGTCATGTCTGATGACAAGTCCCATCCTCGAGCGCCCTAACGTCGAAGACACAGCCACGTCGATGTTCAACTTCAACACTCTTGACGTCGACGTTTGTCATCCTTGCGCAACTAGTGGATCAACCTCCCTCCTTACCGCATTTGTTGCCCCTCTAACACCCAACACCACCGTCACCTCAAAATCCTTTAAATATTCATGGATCCCTTCCACGCTCACAACCACATCATGTATATCTCTCCCTTGTTTAACAGTGTTCATGTCATTCCACATCACCCAACATGTAATAAAAAAAATTGACTCCTCACCTTTCAACTTTGTCGCTGCCCATAAACACAAATCTTGGGTTGAAGGTAGCTGAACTCGTTGCCCACAGACAGAAGGAAGAATGGACGCCCAGATCGCTTTGGCCCGCTTGCAATTGAAAAAAGTATGTCAAATTGTTTCTCAATCTTTTCGACAATGCACGCACCATGGGTGAATTGACACACGTCGGACGCACAACCTATCATTTGTTGGGAGAAAATCATGAAAGAGGCGTCACATGAACACCTTAATTTTACTAGGCATTTTACTCTTCCATAATCTCTCCCACCATGCCTTCATATTGCCCGGTTGTGAACTCGACCCCTCCAATGGAGAGGAAACAAAAAGTTTGGAAGCATTCCTTGTTGAGAACACTTCATCTTTTGTATAATGTCATATCCACCTATCCTTCGTACCTGTGAGGCAAATAGGGATACAGAGCACATGTTCAACATCAACCTCCCATAAGACAGCTTATAACTTCGCCTGATCCCAACTCCCCTGATCAGTAATGAGCTAATAGACCCGCATGTCGCGGTTATCTTGTTGAGGGAATGTAAGCACCAAAAAAGACCGTTCTCTAGGCACCCAAGGATCGGTAAAAACCTTCGCGTCCTCACCATTCCCCACCCTCCTGCGCAACCCCGCCCTAAGAAGCTCACATTCCCAGATGAGGCTTTGCGAAACATAGGAGGGATTCCACCCTAAGACCTGCCTTTAGCACCAACGAATCGCGAAAATATTTTTCCTTCTACATCCTAGCCACTAATGACTTCAAGAACGGTAAGATCTGCCACACCTGCTTTGCTAGTAGCGTTTTTTGAAGTCGTCAAGGCGTCGAAAACCCAGTGCCCCTTATCCTTCGGCCAACAAACCTTATCCAAGGCCTTCCAATGTATCTGCCTATGAATTGGAGAGGACCCCACCAAAATCTAGTCATGCCTTGTGTTATCTCGACACATATATGTTGGAATATTTATTGGGAAAACCCCAATATATGATTATTCAAGAATAAATGTATTTATTCTTGAATAATCATATATTGGGGTTTTCCCAATAAATATTCCAACAAGTGGTATCAGAGCGGTTTTTGCATGGTAGATTACTAATTTTATCAAACATGTTGTCTTTCCTTTGATTCATAAGATTTCGATTCAATAGGATTTTAGAATTATTTTACAACATGTTGTGTGAATTACTCGAACGATTGAATAGTTAAATTTAATTCGGATGCTTTTGCATATTTGAGTTATATCATTAAGAATTGTGAATGTTTTCATATGCATCTTTTGGCTCAATGATAAAAAAAAATGTTTTCATTTTCAATCTTTGACTGTATGGTGGTTGTCATGAAGAAAGATCATAAGAGAAAGAATTAAAGAGAAAAAAAAAAGGAAAAAATAGTGTTCGCAGCAACACTGTTGTTGTGGAAAATGGCTTAAGAGATGTTAGGACACTGTAGCATGAGATTTGCAGTGGGCCTTAGCCCACTGCAAATATACATATAACATAATAAATTTTATGTTATGTTAATATATATAATTTTAACTATTACCATTGTTTGTATTTTTCTTTTATAACAATAGTATTTGTTTATAAAATTATATATATGCCTTATGTTATAAATTTGAATTTGGGCATAAAAAAAAGTGTGGAGAATTATTTAATTTTTCATTTTTGTGTGCTTAAGAAGGTATCAAGAATTAGCACAATTAGTACAATTTATTTTGAATGTTTTGTAAATTAAAACATTTATAAAGTTATTAGATTATTAGATGGAGTGTATTTGTTGCTTATGCATATTGTGATCGGCCCAAAGGAAGGTTACAATTTGGCCAAACAACAAATATCAATAATAAGTATGAATAACATAATGATGTGTCCTTGAAGTTGTTAGTCGGCCCAAAGGAAGACTATCTTCTAAAAGGGATAAGTTATTATATTTTATTATTGAATTCTAAATGTGATGTCCAATGCATATGTTAGGTTGTCAGGTGGGTTGAAATCCCAATAAAGTTTTTTTTTGGGCATTCTATTTTTTATTTTTGAGGACTTTTCCCTTTATAAATTATGCATGTAAAGATATTACTCTTAATTTTGAAAATAATTTTGGTAATTTCATTTTCATGAAGATACAATTAATAGTAATTCAAATAAATGTGTTTTTGCATAATAATCTGATTTTCTATGTTAGTGTTGATTTGATGGATCATGCTGCCAAAGTAGCCTCTGATTTCTGATATTGACATCTTCATAGTTAATTAGATGTTTGTGGACCTGTTGTTTATGCGTTCTGTTGTCGGCCCAAAGGAAGACGTCAGTTTGGCCAAATAACAGGTACATCTATGGTTATTTGGTGATAAAACATAGATAATATAAAGTTATGCCATGTGAGTGATTGTCGGCCCAAAGGAAGACTTTCACTTGACCGGATTAGGTATCAGTGTTTCGGCCAAATAACAGGTACATCTATGGTTATTTGGTGATAAAACATGGATAATATAAAGTTATTCCATGTGAGTGATTGTCGGCCCAAAGGAAGACTTTCACTTGACCGGATTAGGTATCAGTGTTTCCTCACCACATTGAGAGTACTGTTTGCAAGTTGACAGTCGGCCCAAAGGAAGATTGTCAATGTTGTGTTTGGTATCTTGTTGTCCTCATAAAGTTTAATTTTAAGGTATTTTTATAAATACTAAGTTATTCATGAGCATGTTTTAGTTGTTTTTTCAAAATTTTAAATACTATTGCCTTGTTTGATTTTGAGAATATTTTTGTTCACGTTGTTATGAATAAAGAAACACTTTCATTTTTTTTTTTCTACTTAGCAACATCCCATTCAGATTAATTGGGATTTATATTAAAAAAAAAATGAAATAATCTTAATTTCATAAGCTTTATGATGATGAAATTTTTATTCAAGAGAATCATGTTTGATAAGGAAATAATTAGGAAATTTCTTTAAAAGATAAAGATTGTTCTGAAATGAACATAAAGTAAGAGACATTTAAACTTTTGGTTAAATGTGTCTAAATGAAGAACAATGGAACATAAGAGAGTACACTATGATGCTTGTAAGGGTAGAGGAACCCTTAATGAGCGAATCTTCGATGGTATGTTGAAGAAAATTGTTTTAAGTATGAAAGAACAAAATGTACTCAATTAACTATTTCCTTAAGGGAGAAATTAAAGTCGACACAAAGATGCATTTTGAACATATTAGTCCAAATTACTAAAAATTAGGATCCAGATTTCTCCTATTTTTTTTTAGAAAATTTGGACATGTAGGAAAATATGTTCTTAGTACTTCTTTTCATAATGTATAAAGAAAATTTGACTTCTCACTTAGGATTTAAACAAAGTTAGTTTAGTTTGCATGTCAGACTTCCATGTGTTGAATAGACTCTAGTATTTCTATTCATTATGATTTGTTCTTTTGATTTAACAAATTGTCGAGCCTGTATTAGGTAGAATCAATGGAGAAATAATGAAATAGTTTATTCCATATGACTTCTTAAAATGCTTAACAACATTGTTTAATATTTCCAGAATTATATTTTTAGTGAAGTCACTCATTTTTATGTCAGAAAGGTCTTTAGTTCTGGATATCTTAGAAGTCATATGATTAGTTTCTAGTGATGAAACACTATGGATTGGGTAGAGAATATTTAAGGCCTTTTGCTAAACTTCTTTAAGAATTTATAGAGCCATTAAGTAAGACGTTTTTTTAAGGCAAACCTGAGTAAAGTGTGTTGCTTATAGAATGATTCAAAGCTCATAAAGATGAGGTTAGAAGTATGACAAATTATTTCTCTTTGCATTTAACTTCTTTGGGAAAAAACTTAAGATTGCAGCATAAAGTTAAAGTGGTGTACCACATAAAACAACAACTAAATCTCTTGCAATTAAAGGTTAGGCAAATGCTTAACATTATGTTTGCATTTAGAGATGTCCAATTAATGATTGGTCCTAAAGGTCAATAAGAAAAATTTGGACTTAAAAGATTATTTGTTGTTACTCTAGGTACACTAGTCATTTTCATGATTTCTAAAATTAATTCTCACTTAGGTTCGTTTGCTAGATATCTTTACTTTCTTAAGGATGTTGAGTTTGAGGGGGAAGATAAAATGAGGAATGCTATCCTTATGAAAAGAGTATTTGAGTTATTTTCTATATGTGAAAACATTAGTTAAGATTCTCCTCATTTAAGTAAGACAAACTCAACATTATTAAAAGTGTTATTAAAGTAATCACAAGAGATGAGAGAAATCCAAATATAAAGATTTAAGTTTGACTTAAACGTAAAAATAAGATGATTTCATTATCTTCCCGTAAAGTCAAACAAAGATTTAACTCTTAAAATAGAGAATTAATGTCACAAAGAATTAGGTGAAACAACAATGACAATATTTGACATCTTGTCATATTGCCTTTAAGAGGTAATGTGTGTTGAAAGATATAAGGTTTGTCTAGTTATTATGTTTCAATTATTATGGGTGACATTAATTATTTAGAGACTTGTGATAACCGTTCAAAACTATTTTTAAAAGTTATGTCAAATAGACATAAAGATTGATAGTCTATATAGTTTAGAAACTCTTGATCTAGTAACACAAGGTTTCAAAGGTTTCATTCCATTTGTGATCTTAACAAGGTTTTTGTTTGTAACTTCATAAGCTTCATTCATTAATTGTCACATTTAAGGTCTAAGGTATACAAAAGTGATAATTATGAATTACAGACTTAGTAGGAGTAAAATTATTTTCTTAGTGTAATATGACTATGACGTGATAAATACTTAAGCTATAGGATGAAAGCTTGTATGAATATCTCTTTTTATATTGTGAAATGATATTGTGAGATCAATCTCAAGTAACATTGAGATTTCACAAAAGAGGTTATGTCAGAAAGTCTCCCAAGTTTTCTAGCATAAAGTTGTATGCACTAAGAAATATTCAAATCATTAAAGACACAAATTTAGTCTCAATAAAGGTCCCTTGAATAAAGAAATGAAGAATTTCATGCTTGAAGTTTAGACGCTTCCGCTTCCGTATTCATATCAATAACAAAAGGCAATATTTTTATAACTCTTAATTGGATCTAAAGAGTTTTAAAGTAATTAACAAAATGATACATGCTCACTCGTCAAAATCAAATAAAGTAGAGATCATAATTTGATTTTGATAATAGTAAGGGTTGCCAGCAGGATCCACCTTCCCGGTTATGTTCACTAAATGAGTAAAAGATACTAGTGTAAATAAAAATGACAAATAGTCATTTGTAGTAGTTTCTTTTATCATTAAGGTTTGTGGTCATAACACTTTGTGTGGCAAGAAACTCATAAATTTTAATTTTTGTCACTAAGTTGTCTTGACAAGAATTTGTAATTCTTTTCAATTTATAGCAACAAAAGCTTTATGAGAATCATAAGCTTTAGTTGATTAAGAAAATTCAGAGTTTTTATTGTGTCTAAAGGAATACAACTTCATCATTACGGATACGTTCATTAAGGAATTTCACACACAAATGTTTTGGGAGCATAATGCTCATATAGGTGTGAAAATTATGGTACGTCAGTTGAGTGGGAGTTTGTGCTTTTGTAAAGTAGACACAAATTTTTGTTTCTGCAGAATAAAGAAGATGAATTATTTTTGTTACTCTGAATCACTTTCTTTCTAACAGTAGTTTAACATAAGGCTAGAAAGAGTTAAGTTTGATCTCTCTAAAGAATAAAGTTGACCAGTTGAAAATAGACATGTTTAGATCACATTACATGTAATTTTCATGCTGCTCTTCCACACTTGATCCATGTCATTGAGTATATTTGGTGTGGTGATCATTGAAGGCTGAGTTGCGACCATACATGTGACAAAAGTCGCTTTGGTTCCTCATTGGTATACAAAATGGACCGGATTGTGATTAAAGGGAAGTTATTTTTAAAATAGCATTAAGTTGTGCACTAAAGAATAAATTAATAATTGTTAATAAGGAAATTGTTGCCCAAGTGGGAGATTGTTGGAATTAATTAAATAATTAATTCATATGTGGGTAACAAATTCAATAACAATTATATTTGAGCTATTTAATGGGCATTTGAGTGATCTTGATTATGGGCCCAAACTTCCATATAGTGGTGTGGCCTGCTGAGCAGAAACCAGCCCGTTGGTCCTAGGGGATTATGGGAAACCCTAGAATCAACATATATATAGTTTAGGTTATGGTCCCCAATAAGTTATGCAGCTTTAGCCTCCTATTCCCCATCTGATAGAGAGAATTGCCCATGATTGGTCTGGGTTGCATAGATGAGGAAGACCACAAACCATCAGAGTATTACAGGCTATGGATTCATCACATCTAAAGGTTCCAGGTAATTCTAATCCCCTCTAATTTAGTTTTTCTTCCATGCTTAGATCCCAAAAGTTTGTCATGATTGTTCTTGGATTAAATGTATTTATTCAAACCATCAGAGTATTACAGGCTATGGATTCATCACATCTAAAGGTTCCAGGTAATTCTAATCCCCTCTAATTTAGTTTTTCTTCCATGCTTAGATCCCAAAATATATTGGGGTTTTCCCCATAAATATTCCAACTTGTTAGGGACAAGTAACATTCACATTGTAACAATATTGTCCACTTTGGGCATAGCCCTCATGGCTTTGCTTTTGGTCACCCCAGGGCATAGCCCTCATGGCTTTGCTTTTGGTCACCCCAGGGCATAGCCCTCATGGCTTTGCTTTTGGTCACCCCAAAAGGCCTCGTTACAAAGTAGATGTGTTGTCCCTTACTTATATACCCAAGATCGGACCAAAAGGCCTCGTTACAAAGTAGATGTGTTGTCCCTTACTTATATACCCAAGATCTTCCCCTTTCCTAAGGAATGTGGGACTTTGTTTGCACTCACAACAATCCTCCCCTCAAACAAAGGACCACAAAGCATCCTCTCAAATAGTCATCTATCCGTTTGCACTCACAACAATCCTCCCCTCAAACGAAGGACCACAAAGCATCCTCTCAAATAGTCATCTATCCGTTTGCACTCACAACAATCCTCCCCTCAAACGAAGGACCACAAAGCATCCTCTCAAATAGTCATCTATCCGTGTTTAAACTCGAGCATTATCACCTTTAACCAGGCCACTCTTCATGAGAGCATACCCCTGTCGGATAAGCTCGACCACGAGATCAACCATGACTATGTCATCGAGGCACACCGACAAACATGGTTAAGTAAGAGGCATGGCTCTGATACCACTTGTTAGGGACAAGTAACATTCACATTGTAACAATATTGTCCACTTTGGGCATAGCCCTCATGGCTTTGCTTTTGGTCACCCCAAAAGGCCTCGTTACAAAGTAGATGTTGTCCCTTACTTATATACCCAAGATCTTCCCCTTTCCTAACCAATGTGGGACTTTGTTTGCACTCACAACAATATAGCCTTAGGAATCTTGACATAGGATATGGTAACTGAGATCCTGCAAAATTATAGGGGCATAACACTCAAATGTTATACTTTCTTTTCATTTTTCGTGAGCATCCAAATAAGAAAATTTAATTTGTGATTCAAATCATTTTGGTTTCAAAATCAAATAAGAATCATTTTCATCTCTCCAAATCCATACGCAAAACTGAGCATAAGAGAAGAAAACTCACAATTTCTATCGAAATCTTAAAATTTTAGAGGATGAATTATAAACTTTCATCTCTCTGGTAAGACATATTTATTATTATTATTTTTTAAACTCGCATCTTATAAACAAGGATTTAAATGTCGATATCGACAGAGACAGAAATATCGATATCTCAATTTTAATTTCTGTCAATTCATTAAGTATTATATCAACCAGAAATGTTTGAACATCAAAGACTAAATTGAAAAGAAATAAATAAATATATATACTAGGAAGTAAATTGTACATTTAGTCTCTTTAAAAAAAACGTACCTCTAGTCTCTTTGTTATTTTATTACCAAGATGTCCTTGTGTAGTCATATGTATATGAATATCTTTATTTAAAGATTATTAAATAAAGTTGTTGACCGAGAAATTTCGGTCAATCAACCGTTGCCACGTCACCGTTCGCAATGATGACAAAACCTACATTTGAGACGAATTGACACGTGTCCCAAATTAAATTTGAAGACAAAATTGGCGATTCTTGGGAAGACGCCAAGTGTTTTCATTTTCATCATGACCGTTTGATCAGATAAGCTATGAAGTTGGGTCATATTGCAATTGGGCTCAAGATCAAATAAGGCCTAAAAAGTTATTTAAATGACAATTTGGCCTAAAATCCAAATGTGGTTGGACCCAAAAGTCCATTGGGCCTAAGCCCATTAGGTTCCCATGAGAACCATATAAATAGAGAGTTCATCCTCTATTTTCAAGATTCAGAAATTTTTTTCTCTTAATAACCCCGAGAGAATTCACAAGACTCTTCAAATCCTTGGAGGACTAAACAATCCTTCAACATCGAGAGCAAGTTGCGAAGTCTTCGATCCAAATTCAACATCGAGAACAAGTTGCGAAGCCCTCGATCCAAATTCAACATCGAGAACAAGTTGCGAAGCCCTCGATCCCCAAATTCAACATCGAGAACAAGCTGCGAAGCCTTCGATCCAAATTCAACATCAAGAACAAGCTGTGAACAAATTCAACATCGAGAACAAGCTGTAAAGCCCTCGAAACACATTTACATTTGAGAGAAAAAGAATTAGAGGATCATACATTAGAGATGGTAATCCATATATACAAATTAAATTCATTTACACGTGTTAAATTTTTCTTTCGAAATCTTCGTGAACAAAAGTATATTTTTTTTATATTTTTTTTATTATTATTGATTTACCGTTTTTGTTCTTATTCTTATAATTTAAATTCTGTATATCTTTAGTTTTTTTTTTTGTAATTAACACTGAAAAATGAAAAACAAATGTGGCACTCCATGTCTTGATATTTAGATGACAAGGTGTGACTCGATAACAAATTAGGTGAGATGTTCATAATTTAAAATGATACTGCTTACACCATCCTTTCCCATTTTCTGTTCAACATCATTTTTATAATATAATGATGTGTACTAAATTCTAATTACTATAAATTAATTAATTGTTAATATAAAGAGTGGAATATCATCCTTGAATATATAAATGTGGAGCTCACTAGCCATAGTTCAGCCTCAAATCATTCAAAATTATTTTAAATAATGATTGGAGTGGATCAGGTCGAAAATTATTGAATGTAACGGTCATATTGTGGTTGTCAGGAACAAATCCAAATTTAGAGTTTCAGATAAAGTTAAATTACAAATTTAATTCTTAAAATTTTAGGTTTCTTTTTATAATGTATATCAACTTCAAAACATGTATAATATGTCTCTAAACTTTGTTTAATAGATCCTTAAACTTTCAATTTCGTATTCATCGAAATTTTAAAAAATTAATTAAATGTACTGTTGTTATTAGACATAAAATTTAATTTGTATGCAATAGGTCCTCAATTTATTTGGCATTTTTTAAGATTCATGTATATATTAGATACAAAATTAAAATTTACGGATGGAATCAAAGATAAATTAACTTATTCAACATAAAAATAATTGTCACGTCGCATTTGAAACAAGTTAAATTTTAAGTTTAATATATGAATTTTTAGGTTTGTGTCGTCCAAAATTTTTATAAAAAAAATATCTAATAGGTCCTTGATTTTTTAATTTTGTGCCTATAGATCCCTAAACATTAAAATAAAAACGTAAAATAGGTCGATCTTTGACCTATCAATATTTAAAAAAAAAATACGGATCTACTAAACACAAAATTAAAAGTTTAGGGTCTTATTAGACACAAAATTTAACTTTGTGAAAAAACATATATTAGATACAAAATTGAAAGTTATTCATTAAACAATTTTAAAGTTAAAAAATTTATTAAACATTTTTAAGGTTTGGAGACCTTTTAGATACAAATTTAAAAATTTATGGAGTAAAATCGAGCTTTTTTTAAACAACAATAGTGAAAGTCCAAGGTTTTAAAAACTAGGAATCAAATAGAAATCTAAGTCAAATTTTGTTTGGACCAAAAATGTATTTATCTCTAAATAAATAAACTACCTAAAGTGGTTCTACTCGAAAACATCAAGATGAAAGAGCATGATGAGGAAATTGCATAGCTGTTCACATGTTCAACTTTGCATAGAAGAATCATTACCTTGTAATATTAGGGTATGTTTAGTATGTAATATCCATTATTGGTGCAAGAATCTTGACTTTTCGTAGGTAGGTTTCGAGCGAGTTAAGTCTATCGAGTAGTCTGAGAACAAACTTGCACGAAAGAAATAAGATTGAACTTGCACCAGTGTGGGGCTGAACTCACTACCCTCAGATGATTTAAGTTAGAGAGTTTTAAGCATAAGTAGGAGTGAGAGCATGCATAATGTATTGCATGTTGCGTACCTTTTGGTGGTCTTCTTGGAGGTATATATAGACAAAGGGGTGTGGACGGTCAGTGTCAGTCCGTACCTTTTCTCATCATGAGAATCTTTGATTCTCCGATTTAGGCGAAGAAGTGTGGACGATTAGTGTCGGTCCGTACCCTTCTCCATGATGAAGATCGTTGATCCCTCCTCGATCCTAGGCAAATTTGTGAGCACTGTCGTACCAATGTCTTGTCGAATAAGGAAAAATTGTCTCATCATAGTAATTATTTTGAAAGTTTAAAAATTTATTAGACATTTTTTAAAATCTAGAAATATCATTCCAACTTAAAAATTTAGTAAGTTGATCACTAAACTTATAATTTAAAAACATATTTTTAAATGACAGTTGTAAAAAAATAAATCCACCGAACAGATCCCTAAGCATTTGATTCAATTGATTTGAAAACAATAAACAAAACCTAAATCACATAATACCAGTATTAACTTTTGTTTGATAGAAAAATGATTAAAAAAATGGAGAAAAAAAAAACTTCCAAAACAAATATTAGGCCCATAAATTGAGAACAAGGGCCCAATTGAGGCCCAAGGTCAACTAGATTTGGAGCCTGGAGGTTTCCCAAACCTCAATTCCTTCTACATTTTCCCGGGAAACAAACAGTCTATCGCCACCGCCTTCAATTTCCTTTATTACCCCTCTCTCTGAATCATCCGCCTTGTCCACGTAATTCCTCCGGTATAAATATAAATTCTCTTTTGATTCTTCCACTACGTTTTCTCTTTCTTCCACTCTCGACCAAACCTCCAACTCTCCTTCTCTCCCTACCACCACCTGATTTTTGAAGCAGTGAATTTTGATATTTCCACCTCCAATTCCCCTTCTGCTCGTATTTCCCATCCCCGGATTCTTGTCTTTCAAATATACCCACGGATCTTCCCCTAATTTACGAATGTCTGCCATTCCCAAATCCCCCGATTTCGAACAGATTTTGAACAGATTCAACGACTCCACGTCGACATCCACGTCAGCGAACGAGTCCCCGAACCTACTGCTTCGTCCCGAACCTGGCTCGTTCGTTTCCCAAACCACGTCCCCCGACCTAGAGTCCCATAGCCTGATGTACCCGGCGTACCCAAATGCTCCACATGTCACCGCGCTTCCCACCAGTACGGCTGTTTCTGGTATCCACATCAGCTTCCCGGCGACGGTGTTTTTGGCGGAGCTTCCGAGTTGCCGCCCGAGTTCGGAGCAGATTTGGAGAGTCGATTTGTCGATGACGAGTACGGAATTCTCTCTGTGAGGGCAATCGAAGGCGGCGAAAATCGAAGTCGACGAGTCGGCGATTGCGGTGACTCTGGCTTTGTAGATGCGAGGATCGGTTGGATCTGACCAGTGAGACGAACCGATGTGTTGGCCGCTGGAGAAATTGTAGAAATGAAGTCCGGAAGCGGAATCTGAACCTAACGCTGCAATCTCCGGCCAAACGCGGCGGATTGAGGTGATTTCCTCCAGATGAGTTCGAATCGATCTGTCGTGGATTAAATTCCGATCGTAATTAGAGATCTGACCTCCGTGAGCAAGCCAGATGGAGCTGTCTCCGTCCGCTGCTGTGAAAGCCGATACGACGCCATCGGAAGTAGGGCGAATAGTCGCGACGACCGACGCATCGATGCCGTTGAACGGCGGAGGAGATGTCGCCGATTTGAGATTCGCTTCGATGCCGTAGAAGAGAGCTTCATCGGAGAGTTCCTGCTTCGAAAATCTGCGAGCCGATGAAGGCAAACGGTTGGTTCGGAGAAGTGAAAGGAGGACCGAGAAGATCTCTGGATCGCGATCTATGAAAATCGGATTCCGATCGTCCCTCGGCCGGTTGGATAGAGCATACAAGAGAGACTCCGGGCCGCCGGAGCGTATGGTGGAGACGGTGGTTTCGAAGAGCTCGCCGCCGACGTTGAGCTTGATACGTTCTTGGGTTAGGGTTCCGATGGCCGGCTGTAAATTTTTGTCCTCCATTAATGGAAGCCGCTGACCTTTCCGTTTCACCAGGCAGAGGCCATTCGGTTGGTTGGGTTAAGAATCTTTATGACGGAATTACCCTTCCCCGCGAACGTGTGTTTTTATCTATCTAGGAAGCATATTGGTAATTTCCTAGCACGTGAGTAGGAATGTAGGCCCAATGGGCCGAGCCCAAGTCTTTTTTAGCTGGGTTTATTGAGCCCATTCCAACTACACAACCATTCAGTCTTCTTCTCGTTGAAAGAATTTGGGCTCTAATCTAACTCAATCTAAAAATGAACGGCTAAAAGATTAAATAATTGGAAAAGAGTAAAAACCAATTGAATATTGGAAATTGTAATATGTGAGTAAAATAATTAAAAATATAGTACTTTTTTAAAAAATTTGCAGATATGACAATTTTTATCACTGATAGTATGATCTATTGCTGATAGAAGTTTATCGTTGATGATAGTCTTTTTTATAGAATTTTGTCAGCGATAATAGGCTATCATTGATATGATAGAAGTTTATCGGTAATAGTCATAAAGTCTATTCGTGATAGCTACTGATTTTTTGCCATGTTTGCAAAAAGTTTTAAACTTGGCTAAATTTTCAATTATTTTAGACTTGTTTGTGCAACCAACCATTGAATATTTAGATTAATGAGATTAGTTATTAACACTATTAACTTATTAAGGTCAAATTTTTAATTAATTGAATTTAAATTATTGACAACAAATTTTACTCATTGGTTTTTCTTTGGAAGCACACAACCATTGTTGATTATAATTATAATTATATTACCATTAAATATGTTTTAGAAATTCCAAACCATTAATTCAACCTTTACCTAATTAATTCATATAATAGTAAACTCATTGATATTATCAACTAATAAACATATGTTACTTTTAAAAATATCAACAACAATTTTTTTTTAGCATGCTTTAAAGATTATAAAAATGTATTTTAAAAAAAATATATATATATATATATATATATAAAATGATGTTAATTTGAGTATTACTCAACTAGTTAAGTCATTGTACTTTAATATTTTTTTTTTTATCCCTAATATTTTTTTTTTTATCCCTGCATTTCCAAAACAAACAATTCTGGTCATTGAAGTTTTAAAAGTGACATTTTTGGCCTTGAGCTTTGAATTTGCTTTCAAATTGGTCCCTTGATTTCTAAATCATCCCTAAGTGGAATTAATTGTCAATTAACCTAACTAAATATGCTACCTATACTTTGTATGTATTTTTTTTTTTGTAATGAATTGAATTTGTTATTTTACACGTAGTAGAAACAGATTTCAAACTTTAATGTACTTTAATGCTCTCTTTGGCGTATGGATTAAGATAGAAATGATTCAGATTTCAAATTTTAATGAACTTTAATGCTCTGTTTGGCGTATGGATTAAGATAGATATGATTTAATTTCAAATTTTAAGGTTGAGTTTTCTTGAATAGGAAGAAATATTTTGCTCAAATATAGAGCAAAAAATTGGTTGGAAAAACAATGAACTAATGTACCGATGCATAAATTTAAAAAGAAAGAGAGATCTCCGTGAAATAAAATTGAAAATGTCTTTTTTTTAGTTTGAAATCCGGCCAAATCCGACCAATTTAGAAAGTTTTTTTTTTTAAAATAAAAATAAATAAGATTTCAAATCATAATTGATTTCAAATCGGTGGCTTTCTTCGTGCATCAAACATGAGAAATGATTTCAAATCACTTATGGTTTGAAATCCTCCCAAATGTGTGAGAATTTCAAACAGGGGTTAAGAACCATTTACAAATCAAATTGAAATCTTGGAGACCACTCTTGAAACTTCAATCATCAAATAAAAATTAAATTAAAATTTAAGGGGGAAAATGTTAATTTTTAAAATTTAGGGATCAAATAAAACTATCTTCAAATCATTGGGTGAAAAGAAAAAAAAACTCAAATCTTCCAAATTTCACCACACAATTTTGATGATAAAAGCTCATTCACCATGGAAAAGAATCGGAGAAGTGGGCTTGAGATTCAAGAATGGGCCAATCTCACTCTATGACTCATATCCTCTTCCCTTTTAGTTTCACATTAATTCTTTGGTAATGACAAATCGTTTGATAGAGGTTTAATGGTTGTTTGTGCGCTGAATAATTATTATAGTCGGTGGTTATAATAATTGTGAATACTAAATATTATTGAATTCAATATAGTTATTTTATTGACAGTTATAATAATCGGTGGGTCAAACGTAGACTGAGTTATAATAATCCAGTCCACTCAACTCCAAGTTGGAGTCCCAAACAACTCCTTAGATAGAAAATGTTATTTTCACAATGACATTGGACCAATCAATAATCAATGGTTTCTATGAAAAACTTGTTTTTTGAAATAACTTCTATGAGATTTAAGTAACATTTATTTTTTAAGGTAACTATTTTCATTTCATAGTATCTAACACTTTACAAAGCACCTGATATCAAATTCAACATAATTTTAGTGGTTAAGACATACTTACTTCCTCTAAAAAGTAGTAGGTTTGAATAGTCTCAATAAATTAAGAAAAGACAAAGAAGAAACATCTCATATGCAGGTCATTCATTATTACCTGAAGTGTTATAAGATTAGATTATGAAATAGTTTCAAAGTAACCAATATTTTTCGTTAATCATAAACAAATATAATATTACAAACATAATAACCTCTATTTACAAAACTGACACTAATAGGAAAACAACGAGTCAAATATCATCTACTAACCTCACTAAAAGCGACAAAGATGTGAATTTTTTAAGATTTAGGTTTCAGAGTTGCTCTGATCTTTCATTCCAATGTTAAATTATTCTAATATCTTTTTTATTCCTATACGTCAACGTATCTTTCATTCTCGAGAATCTAAAATCCGTCCCCATACACTTAAAAAAAAAAAGCAAAACACTCATTACTAGGGAGAACTTTGTGACTCTCTAGAATTCTAAACACACCTAAAGAAAGGTGTTTTTGACATTAGTTTTGATTATGGTGGGCAATCTTCCATTACATAAGTAACATGTTGACTAAGATATGCAAAAGAGGAATCTCTCCCTTTCCATGCACTTTGATTTACAAACACACTCGATCACTATGAGTTCCCTCCATGTCTGCCACAAACCCTCCAATCCCTTCGTGCATTTTACCCATTTAACCACTCATAACCAGGCAATTTCTAGTGGGTTTTCAACATATTGGAGCCAACCCACCTTTTTTCCCTTTTGTATTTTTAGGTCAAAAAGTGAGCTTAAAAAAAATAGTATTTAAACTTTGAAATTAGGTTATCTATCAATTAAATAATTAATTAACAGAAAACGATAATAAAAACTAAAATAACCATAAGATTTTGGCTAGTAAACCTAACTTTGTATTTTGAGGTAAGAAAGTAAGCTTAAAAAAAAGAAAACTTATTTGGTCATAAATTTTCACATATCTATATTTTTAATCTTGTGAACTATCTATTTGAGTTTCTAATTTTTTAAATGAATAATTATTTTGGTCCATGTCACTAAATATTATTATTTGTCCACTCAAACACTTTCTTCCAACAAACTTTTGTGTCTCCAATATATGTATGTGTCGCCATCAACACGTTAACACATGTTTCTGATTAGGTTTAAATATAATTTTGGTCATTTTCTACTTTCAATTTTAATTCATTTTAGTTTTTGTACTTCAATAGGTATGTCTTGATATGTACTTTCAATTTGTGTTCATCTTAGTTCATGTACTTTTAAAAAATTTCTATGGTTATAATTTTTAAACATGATGGAGACCTTTAATACAAATTTATGACTATATTAAGAAATTTATTAAGTTTAGTGTTGTGTTGAAATTACGATCGAAAAAATGAGATTAAAAAAAAAGAAAAATGAAGAGAATAAAACAATCACTTTTTAAAAGTATATGGATCAAAATGAACAAAAGTTGAATATACAATAATCAAAATAGCATTTAAACTTTGAAATTAAGTACGAGACTAAATAGATATTTTGAAAAGTTTAAAGACTAAAATAAAATAAGTTCGAAAGGGAGCGCATGAAAATAGATATTTTTGAAGTTGTAGCGAAAATAAGAGTATAGCATCCCACGCTATGTTGTTAGTTGTCGTTAAAAAGGGAAAGGATTTGATTTAGAGATCTGATTTGGGCATTTCGTCGAACATCTTGTCTGCGCGTTTAGTGAAGAGTGGAAAAAGGAGAAATGATTAGTCATCGCCATAACAAACAAAGAGACCTCTGTTCATAAGTTGCAAACAGAGCGTGTAAATATTATTATGATCCATTTTCAAAAGTGCTTGTGGCTCTTGTTATTTCGCTTTCCTCTTTCTTCTTCTTTTTTTCCCTTCTATGGAATGAAAAATGACATAATTGATTATGTGAGGAGTACAATCTTGGAAGAATATTGGAGGATGGACGATAGAAAAACTTTTTTTTTCTTTTTTTTTCTATATATTTTATAGGAAAAAAATCAGTTTATACCCCTAAACTTTGAGGGTTGTATCAATTAAAACCCTAAACTAACAATTGTATCAATTTAAACCCTAAATTTTCATAAGTATATCAATTTATACCCTCTAGTATAAAAATGTAAGCTTTTACATGTGTGGAGACTTGTAATTTATTAATTAAACTAATTGATTCATTTATGATAGTTTATGGGTTTAATTGTTAAAATCATAAGTCTCCATCCGTTTAAATTTATTTTTTTCAAATAAAATCTAACAAAAGGTGTAAATTGATACACTTATGATAGTTCAGGGTTTAAATTGATACAATTGTTAGTTTAGGGTTTTAATTGATACAACCCTCAAAGTTTAGGGGTATAAATTGATTTTTTCTCTATTTTATATTATGAGTGAAGTTGTGAATATGTCTCTTAAGATGATGTCTCTAGGTTCACCATTTTTGGGTTAGATCCTATTTTTGGATCGAATATTCGTTTGAGGTTCATGGGTTCTGATACCATATTTGATATCATGAGATTTCATCTCAAAACCAACCAGTAATCCATATATCTTATTGTATTGTGAGTGAAGTCCCTTCATTATTTTAATGTGGGATCCTCAACATAAATTAAATTTATAAAATCATTTGTCAATACGAATATAGTTTAGCGGTAATTGAAAAATTATTGAGAAAGGCCGATTCAATGTGGCTCTCCCTCAATGTCTTCTGACGTAGTTTTATTCTCTCTGTTCGTTTTTTTTTATTATTATTATTATTATTTTTTCTCTCCTCCTCTCTCTTGTTAGTATTTTTTTTTTTCAATTGGAGGTTAGTTAAATAAAAATTAGATTTTTTTTTTTCATAACGAAGATTTAGAATTTTTTCACATATTAATTTCAACTATTTTTTTTTTATTATGCAAGAATTAAATTTTACTAGATTATATAATTTTGAAAATGATGTTGAACTAGTTTAGAGTTTAGGATTATTTATTTATATTAATCAATTATTTTTTTCATGTTAAATTGAACTCAGTTGCATAAAATATATACTCTGTCGAGAAGTTAAAAATTCAAATCTCCCACTTATTAACTAAAAAAAATATATATTTTACATCTAGTACATGGTCTATGATTCTAAAATTAGTTTAATTACTATTAGTCTATTACATTTAAAAAAAAAAAGTTTGAAAATAACTACAAGCATGGCTTTTAAGTGGAGCTCTTAAAAAGGCTATGCCACGTGGAGAAATAGTAGGTTGCTTACGTGGAAGGAGAGCTAGCAATAAAGGAGGGGTTGGGTTTGTTGGTCAAGCTGTCTTTTTGGTCTATAGGACTATAAGCACGTGACAAGCACGAGGGCCCCTCAATTAGAATGTTTGTCTCCGAATTCCTCCAAATTCAATTTTGATTCATCCATCTATCCGACTTCCCCTCTCTTGCCCATCCCCCTTATAATAATAATCACTTCAACTCATTGAATCGCCATTAAATGCTTTGATAAGATGCAGAATTTCTGTCCCCAAAATACCCTTCTCTTCCACTAAGAATTACATTTTAAACCTTATGGTTATAGTCCTAATTTTTATGGTTTGAGGAGGGTGGATTTGTAATTTTATCCTAGGAATGTATTAGGCCATGGGACCTAGTGTGTAAGATGGGGTATCTACCTCCACAGCTAAGAGATAATACCCTAAAAATATATATATATATATATATATATATATATATATATATATATCATTAAAGGTTGAGTTATGATAATATTAGTAACACAATTAATCCTCATATGTATGCACATAATTTTACATTACAAATAGAGAAGATGATTTGAATATATGATCCAATTTAAAGACATCGGGCTAATAACTTGAATTATCTTCATCTACAATTTGTAAATTGAATAATCACTAATGTTATAAGCGTATTGAAAAGCCAACCCAGAGGCTCAAGTCTCTTAAGGTCCATCATGCTCGTGGATCTCAAAAGGGAAAAGAAAATGGCGCTCAAGAACCACTACAAGAAAATTAGTCTATTGCGACAATTTTTTTACAACGGTTTAGAAAATGCTGCAAAATTTAATAAAATCGCAACAATTTCTGGAAACAAATAAAAAATTGTTGGAAAATATATGTATTGCAACGATTTTCTTACTGCGATTTTAAAATGTGTTGCAATAGGGTGGTCATTTTTTTTTTACAATTGGCGAAGCCCAAATAAAAAAAATTCTTTAAAAAATTTAAAGCCCAAACAAATAAGAAAGTATTGCTATTTATTTCAAAAATGTTGCAATAAGATGGGTGCTATTGCAACGGTTGTGAGAAGTCATTCCAGCACTTTAAAAAGTGTTGCTAGATCCTTTACAACACTGGTTTAGCTAGGAGTTTCTCAAGCGTTGCAAAAAGTGTTGCAACAGTTTAAAATCGCTGCTATAGCTAAAAAAAAAACCTCTGCAATAGCTCTGTTTTCTTGTAGTGAACTCGAGAAATGCGCTTGTCGATGCGTCAATCCCAATACGACTCTAACACTCATGTCGGAAAATGAATAATATAAATATTGAGCATCACCCCTCACTAAAATGATGCAATTCAACATATCTTAAGCTCGACATTACTTCGTCTTAAATGCTAACTTAAGCATCGGAACGTGTTGGACGCAACACCACAACAATGCAAGATCTCTTCTCTTACAGGTCGTTCTTGGAAGCCTACCACCGACCAGACCAAATCTCTGCATCAACAACTAATAATTAACTTAAGACATGAGATATACTTTATACATCAATACTTTTTTTTTATCATAGGGAAAGGGTTTATAGTTATGATTCTCCATTTTAGTATTTGGTGAATATCAAGACTATAAATATAGATGTCTCGTTGAATATTATGACTCTCCTAAATAATTATCACACCCATTAAAGCAGTACGTGAATTAGGTTCAAAACTTCGTGAGAGAGTTTGATCCTCTACTTACACTAATCTTATTACTTAATTGTTCTCATGTTATTCTCAACTATTTTTTTCTTTTTTTTTTTTTTTTTTTTTTTTTTTTTTTTTTTTTGGTTAAGGATTTCATGAATTTGTCACAATATTTGATTATTTGATGAAATTATAACAAAATTTTAGGCATTATATAAATTATTTGGCCTTGAGCAATTAGCTCCAAAAGAGTGTCATTGTCTTGCATATCAATGTGGAACCCATTGAATTTTGAGGCTAGTTATGGAAATGGGTCCTCCCAATTTCTACTTATTTTACATCAACAATTGACCATTCTTTGTAAATGGTCTCTCAATTACATTTGACCACAAGTTTCCAAATGGGGCTATAGCTAGGGTTCCTATTCCACAAACCAACAAATGGGGCTGTAGGTTCTAGCTCCTCCCCACTCTCTTTCTCGGACATATTTAGTTTTAAGTTTGAAAAGTATGTCGTATTCTTAGATTCGAAGTCTGAATTTGTGTAATGTGTTAATATATATATATATATATATATATATATATATATATATATATATATATATATATATTGATGCAATGATTTTGAACAACCGTGCTCCTCTGTTGCTTCCGTCACTAACGGTTATCGGAGGGATGACAGTGTACCTGCAAGAAGAGAGAGAGCATCATCTTGCACCGGTGGGCTAGGCCCACGGGCCTCGGATGCCTAAGTCAGAGAGGTCTGAGCGTAGGTAGGAGTAGCTAGAGGGTGTTCAAGTAGAGTTACCCGTCTCATTTCCCTGTTGAACAAGAGGGGTATTTATAGTGGAGGAGAGTTCCTCGTGTCTGCCCGGTTCGTTGGCTTTCGGACGAACGCCTGGACTGGAGCAGGCGACGCGGGCCAACCGGGGTTGGGCCCACGCGCCTAGTGATGATTGCGACACCCGTCGTTCCTGATTCCCAAGAGGGTTGGGGGCGCCTGCGGTGCCGCCTCTTCGTTAGTCGTGACGGGTTGTCACATTTGTCACGTCTTGTGTTAACTGAGTAGTGATGTCGGCCTGCCTTAATCAGTTGCAGTAAGCGTCGCCCACCGAAGTTCTGGAGTCGGCCTTCGGCAGGTAAATATTTCGGGGGTCGGGTGTAGTGGCCCCCACTCCTCGAGGAGTGGCCATGACGCCAACGGGTGACGTGAGGCTGAAGTTGCCCTTAACAAAAAAAAAATATATATATATATATATATATATATATATATATATTTGTTTTAAAACAAGTGTTAGAATTTTGATAAGTAATAAAATTTGAAGGGGAAAAATCAATAATTTTGACCTTTGTATCAATTTTCACCATACACTTTCAATTTTATCAAATTAGATCGTCCTAAACTTAAATAAGTGTTGCGATCCTTACATCTATTCAACTTTTGTTAATTCAATCACTAATTTTAACAAAAAAAAAAATAATGTAAGAATTTTCATGAACTTAATAATTTAAGTAAAATCAACTATTGCACAAAGTTAAGTTTGATCAATGCACAGATTCATTGTTGAATAACTTTGTCAAAACTCGTTAATTTAAACAAAAATAATTAACTTTAACGTCGATTTTCTTAGAAATCTTATCAATATTATATCATACATATGTTTTATAATCATTGAATGCATGTGAGAATACTTTTTTTAAACCATATTTCGAACGAAAACTTATCGGATGGTTAAAATTGAAACACATTCTTTTTTTAAAGTTTACTGTTAATAAGATTGCAAACACTTATCTAAGTAGTGATGTGCAATTTGATGAAATTCAAATATAAATATATATATATATATTCTGAAACAAGTGTTGAAATTTTATAGAGTAATAAAATTTTATGGAAAAACAATCAATAATTTTGACCCTTTTCAAATTAGATAGTCCTAAACTTAAACAAGTGTTGCGGATATTTATATCTATTTAACTTTTGCTAATTCACTCACTAATTTTAACAAAAAAAAAAAAAAAAAAAAAAAAAAAAAAAAAAAAAATTGTAAAAATCTCAATAAACTTACTAATTTCATTAAAATCAACTTTTGCACAAAGTTAAGTTTGATCAATGCACAAATTGACGGTCGAATAACTATCAAAATTCACAAAATTTCAACAAAAAAAGATTAACATTTTTCTTAAAAATCTTATCAATATATTACATCATATATACATATGTTTTATAATCATTGAACACGTGTGAGAATACATTTTTTAAACAATATTTCGAATAAAAACTTATCAAATGATTAAAATTGAAACACTTTTTAAAGTTTACTGTTAATAAGATTGCAACAATTATCTAACTGTTGGAGTGTAATTTGATGAAGTTGAAAGTTTAAGCGTAAATTTTGATATACAATCGGACAAGTTTAGGGGTCAAAATTGATTTTTTTTCCTAAAATTTTAGAACCTAGATTTTTGTATTTTTTTATTTTGTATTTCACAACAATAATTTGAATACTTCTGTCTCACAAGAAACTAAACATTATTATTTCTTATTTGAATAAGATGATAATAGAGTGAATGAAGGTAGAGGGAACCAAGTAGGGAAAGAGCCTCATGCAAATGGGAAACTAGCCAAGATTCCAAAACCTAAAGATCTCACAACCACACAATAATGTAACATTATTTATTCAAACCCCATCAAAATTCCTAACTATCATTACCAATTTGATGTGAAAAGAGATGAATTCTTGGGTATTTTCCCATCAAAGCAAGCTCATAGATTTTTTTTTTTTTTTTTTTTTTTTTTTTTTTTTGGTGGACAAGGATTTTACACTCATATTCTCCTCTTAGCAGACAAGAGAGAGACAGATCACATTGGGTTTTGCAATTTGGCAAGAAGAAAGTGGATCATGAGATGGAACCTCCACACTTCTCCAAGGAAATTGGCTCAAATTAATTAATGCAATGCTTCTTTGTGTAGGGTCATTTTGTTTATGTCAAAACAATGGCTAAATAATATCTTAATCTGATAACACACTAAATGTGCTATCTTTAGAGTCGTTATTATGCTAGTTTTGGAGTTTAAATGAACGTTTTAATGATATTATTTATCTAAATTGTAGATTTCGAGCATTTGGAGCAAACCGGAGCTTTTTAGAAGTTATGGCATGAAAAAGTAGCGTAAAATATGAACTTTTATGACCAAGAGCCAAGAAAAAGAAGGAATCAAGCCAAAAATGTCGAGGGGATAGCGTTGAGACGCTATGGGAGCGTCGAGACGCTCCAAAATGAGTTTTCAAGCCATTTTTCTCGAGGGGACAACGTCGAGACGCTCTGCAGAGCGTCGAGTTTTGACATTTATTGGCTCTTGGTTATAAAAGTTCATATGTCAAAACAATGGCCAAATAATATCTTAACCCTACTTGGGAATTTTTTTTTCTTTTTCTTTTTCTTCTCAATAATAATTATTCCTTAGTTTTGATATTTATACTAAATTGTAGCAATTTATTGAGAGAGTATGAGGGAATTTAATAATAAGAGAGGAATTGATGTTGTATTGATGTGACCTAAATATGAGAAAAAATTTGTTTTATGACATTATTTCTATTCGGATGAGTATTTAATATAACAATAAATTGACTTAGCACTGATGTGATTTTATTTTAGAGAGATTTCTTTGGTTTTATGTTTTTTTATTTCTATTTATCTTTTGTCATATTCTCTTAATTTATATATCATAATTTCATAATTTTTGTTTTTCATAATAAATACAAGACATTGTTCGCAATCTTAACTTGAATAATAGAAATTTACAGGTCGACTTTATATGTATATTTTGTGAGAGTATATATAAACTTCGTCGTCCAAATAAATTATAAAGCTTAAAAGTAACACCAACTTGGGTCCAAAACCCCTAAATTTTTATGTCAAATAGAGGAACAAAGTCACATGGAAAACAGTAGAATTTTTAATGGGTTTGTGTGTATATGTATGCATTATTTTAATCATATTAATCTTCAAGTCCAATAATATGACCAAATTCAATTCTCTAAGATTGAATTTCTCTAGTTATAATTATAATTTTTTTTTTTTTTCTTTTTTTTGAAATGAGTTCAATTTTTGTGATCAAATCTTGTAATGTAAGGTAGTTTGTCCCTAGTTGAAATACGCATAAATTGTCCGAACACAGAAAGAAAGAAAGAAAGAAAAAAAAAAAAAAACTATTATTTGATCACTAAACCAATGTTTACTTTCCATACTCTAGGAATGTTGACTTGTCAAATTAATTATTTGGTTTTTCTGAAAATAAAAATAATAATAATGAATAAATAAGTAAATGGAAAAATATGTTGAAAATCATTTTTCTTGACAAGAAATTTTCAACCGTTACAAATAAATAAAATAAATGTCTATATATTGATTGATGTGTTGAAATAGGATATTTATAGAACTATTTGAAATTATATATTTTATATTTTGAAAATAAATATCTGTCACTCAAATTACAATTTTTGATCTCTCTAAACTGAGAGTGAATATAGTTATTAAGAATGAAAATCAAAATTTTCCACTATAATAACACACATTATTGTACATAAATTATCAGTAATTTTATGACTTTAATTTCTGGGGTTAGGATTAGTTTAAGAAATCAAACTCTATTAATTTTGTGTGCCTCTCACACTAATTAATTATTTCAAATATTAAAATGTAATTTAGTTTCAAATATTATTAAATAAGTTCGTTGACGGATCAACGGATCATTCATAGCCGCAAATAGATTCAGATAAACACATTATGAATTTTTTTTTAAAAAACAATTTCTCCTTATTAAATAAATGCTTTAATTACCTTTGAAATGATTAATAAGTGCTTTAATTACCTTTGAAAAAAAAAATCATCCATTTGTTTGTCATGAATATAGTTTAACTAATATAGATATGTAATTAATGATAAAGAGATTAGTAGTTGGATCTCCTTCCCACTTCCGTAAAAAAAAAAAAAAAAAATATCAATTTTTTTTTATTCACATTATTTTTTCATTAAATTCGTAAAAATTGTAACGGAAGTCAATTTAGAGTAAAATAATTAAAAATATAGCAATTTTTTTTTTTTTTTGTTTAGATATGGCAGTTTCTTGCTGATAGTAGTCTATCACCTCAATTTTTTATACAATTTTAGTCTACTAGTGATAGTAGTCTATGAGTGATAGTCATATATCAATGATAGTCACTGATTTTTTTGCCATATTTGCAAAATGTTTTAAATTTTGTTAAATTTGCAATTATTTTGAGCCTCATTGTTGGGATTTTTTATATTAATAATGTAGTTTAATAAAGTTATTACATAAATATGGTAGTTTAAAAAGTATTTACAAAACTAAGGTACCTAAATCGTGTACCATGGACACGAGTTATGGGGTAACTCGTGTACCATGGATACGAGTTATGGGGTAACTCGTGTACCATAGACACGATATCGATGACATGCCAACCACGTGGACGCTTATCTGGCAGCTGCTCGGTAGTTGGAACTCGTGTACCATGTACACAAGTCTTATAAAACTCGTGTCCATGGTACACGAGTTACACCATAAATCGTGAACCATGGACACGAATTACCCCCTAAGTCGTGTACATTGGGCACGATTACTGGAAATCGTGTCAATGGTACACGATTTAGGTACTCTATTTTTGTAAATACTTTCAAACCTACCCTATTTCTGTAATAATTTTCCTATGTATAACCATCTCACTAATTAAGCCACATCCATAAATACACGCCACTACAATCATCCAACTATGCCACTATCCTAATTTGAATGACATCACCATTGCACTAATTTTTAACAATTTGGGTCCCCTTAGGCGATGTTTACCCCTGTCTCTGTAGGAAAAGATAGAGCCCAAATTGTTCTAGGTCTGCCATGAGGGCTGAGGAAGGCTCGGCCTGGGGCTGATCGAGCGGTCCTCTTCCAGGCCCGTTGTTTGGGAGTCTGGCCTTGGCATTCGTTCCAATAAGTCAAGCTCGCCCTTTCGCCGAGGGGCGGTCGATATTGGGCTTGACCGACCCTCCCTCGACCCATCTTCTTTAACGGGAGACTTGGCACTTAGTTGTTTCATAGGCCAAGTCCCAGTAAATTCTGGGTTGAACTCTTTTCGATGTGTTGGGCTCGCGATTGTTTTAACCCTATGCTGTTGGGGTCGGGAGTGACCTCCTCTATTGCATTGGGCCTGGTTCCTTGAACCGTTTTTTATCCGATCTTTTATATGCAATTATTTTATCCACAACAATCAGTGACTTAATAAACACAAAATAGAAGGTTGAAAGATCTATTAGACATTTTTACAAGTTTAAGGACTAAAGTTATAATTTAACCTAGAAACTAACAAATAACTTTTTGGAATCACTGTACCACAGTTTTAGAAATAGAAATAAATTATAAAAGTAAATTAATTTTTTTTTTTTTTTAATTAAATAAGTTTTCTGTCAAAGGTCAACACTGTTTTTAGTCAAATTCGTGCAGTCTGAATGTGTATCTGAAGGTCAACTCTTGTGTAAGGTTAGTATAATTTTAAAACAACAAATGCATCTCAGTGTCTGAAAGGAACAAATACTATTCAGATTTCATACTCTTGATTTGTATGATATGTGTGCAATAAAAGACGAAATATCTCTACTTTTTATTATTATTTTTTTCCTTTGAATCGATCTTGAATAGTTTAATGTATTTGAATATATAGTTTTAATAATTTTGGTGCTTATATTTTTGGAAGTTTGATTTTGATTTTCCAACTTTTATCTCCATTCTGTTTTGTTTATTTGCCATTTAGGACCATAACATTTGCATTTATTATTTTTTGTTTTTTTAAGGAAGAAAAGAAAAAAGGTGACAACTTGTTTTTATAACATCTCCTTGTTGTTTGTTCTCTGAAAAAATTGGCATCATTTCCTTATTTCTTGCTTTAGTTGTTTCTTGTTACTAGGAAAAATGTTTTCTTTTAAATAAAATAATTATCTTATATTTTTTTTTAATATTTATTATGGATTTTATAAATAAAAAAAATGCAAAAATGACAAAAATGAATATTTATTTTTTATTTTTATATGTTTTGAATGATTAGAAAAATCAAATAGGAAACATGAAATCAAATCGTGTTGTTTTTAAATTATGCAAACAATTTGAAGGCATTTCTTGAAAATAAGAAACAAAAGGATAGATAAATAAGAATAGTAACCAAATATATATTGTTGGTGCCAAAATTCAGATAAGAGAATGTCGTCCGACCTTCAAGTTACTCAACGGTAGAATTTATTGATTCTAAGAATGACATGACTTGCAAAACAAAGATTGAAAAACACTGGCATGAAGTGATCACTTTGCTGCTTAAGTCAGAATTAGAGTTCAAGGAGCAGCAAGCTTTAAATTTTGAGTGAGTACACCAAAATGAACCTTTTTTTTTTCTGGAGTTGTGTTGTATTTATATAGTCTTTCGAGGGTCTTTCCCTTTTTCTCTTAGGATTAGGTCTCAGAGGGTCAAATCAGATCGCACCCCGCCTAGACAGGGTGTGTTAAAATGGGGTCGGCATTGGGCAGACTCCATGCTTTGGGTTTTAGGCTCAAAGAATGTTTTCATCAATGTTTAGTTGTGCTCTAGACTCGACTTAGTATGATGTGAGGTTGGCCTCGACCTCATTGGGTTTGGGTCAACCCAGTGTCTTGAGTGTTCCCAATGTATGTCCTTCATGGGGTCTATTTGGGGCCCTGTAAGTGGCAGTCCAAGTCTGAACCCTCGCATACCTCAATCTGTGTTGGACCCAAATCAATTATGCTCTTGATCTTCTGAAGACGATCTTCTTTTATTCTCGGTATTTAGGTAGGTCCAATTTTTTCATAACATACATGTTTTTAAAAAATTAGGAACAATGAATAGAAGTGTCACTAGACAGAACATTTTAGAATCTCAATTTTAGCTCTTAGACTTTGATTAAATTTCATATCTATTTCTTTTGGTATTAACCACGATGCAAAAATGAGATATAATATAAATAATAAAATAGAAAATTACATTAAATTCTTCAATAAATTATCAATTTAAATTCTAAACATAGTTACACACGTAAAATTCTCACTTCTTCATCACGATTAACAATTTTCTTTAATATCGAGTTTGATTCGAGTAGATAGAATAATTAAAATCTCACCCACAATATTAAAACAAAAACCAATTCCCACCAAATGCAATAATCTTTTGGTGGTTGAGATGAACTTCCATGTTCCCAAATTTGCAAAAAATGTTTGAGAAAAACACAAGAGGTGGGGACATATGTGCATGCAAACAAACCCAAAGCATGATTGAAAATGGAAGAAATTAATAATGATAACAATGGTTCATGGCATGAAAATTTAGAAGGATTTAAAAAAATAAAATAAAAATAAAAAAACGTGCGTTGGTGGCCATTTGCATCGCACGCACCAAAGGCCCCAATGTTCCCCTTGTGGGGTTTGCTAATCCCCCATTATTATTATTATTATTATTATTATTATTATTATTATTATTATGTATAGTGTGCTTTATTTTTCCTCATATACCACAAATAAATTATTATCATTATCATAATTTCATAAATCCCACACGTCACGTTTATTAACGATATCTTTAGGAGGATTTTTTTTTTTACTTTTAATAAATAATAATAGAAATAAAATAATTTTGAAACTATTTATAAAAATATGGTAGTTAAATCATGTATCATGGTCACGATTTATCAAAATTTTGTAATAAAAATAGGTGATTCGCATTCAAGCCTGGAATTTATAGTGATTCATCATCACCTCCTCAATGGTTGCACAACCCGATTCGATTGTCCGCAGTCGTTGTCCATGATCGTGATCATTTACACGATCTCTTTGAATACCTCAATGGTTGCACATGTCAAAGGTTTTATTCCCACTAGTTTTGTTGATTGAGTCACAACCTAATCTCCTATCTAATCGTCAATTTCCGAAACAAAATTTCATCGGATTATAAATTTTCATTATTCTTGATTTTTCCTGAGAAAGAATACGATTGCGAAATTAATTGTGACCGTGGTATACGATTTAACTACCTTATTTTTTACTAATAATTTCAAAATTATTTTATTTATGTAATTATTTATTAAAAAAAATCTATTTAAAAATTGACTCCAATATAATATAATTCAGCTGATTAAGACATCAACTTCTTTCGTAAAAATTGGAATTCTTCTTATTCTCACAATTTATAAAAGAAACTATATTGGAAATATTTTTATACCCTTTTAGTTGGTATTGGAAAATACCCTTAATTCCTCATTGTGTTTTTTGGGGAGTTGATTCTATTTTTGACCTTTGTTATGTGACTTGTGTTTGAATGAACCTTAAATATTATGTCATAATATTCTTTAAGAATAGCATATATGTCTTCGAACGTACAATTCTAAAATGTTGGTGTTATAGGATCTTTACCTTAACAAAAATCATGATCTAAAGAAAGAGATGGATTGTTGGATTTATTGAAGAGTTTTGATATAGATGAGCTATGAGAATAAAGTGAACTAGAGTCTTCATATTTCTTAACTATTGTGCACCTTTGATCTTGAATAGGTAACTTATCTTTGTTTGATGGGAATAAAAGAATGGTAGAAATGAACAACATAAATATTGGAGATCACATTCCTATGTTTACAAATGGGATATCATGGTTCCTACAATTCACATACCATCATAGGTGTGAGGATTTGAACACATATGTGGTGGGAGGATTCGAACCTCTGACTTCTTCATCGATGATATATGTTTTAATAGTTGAGTTATGTTCGTTCTTGTTGAGATTTTTTTTTTCCAACCTCAGGTGTGGGGGGAATATTTGAATCTGACAGTGGAAGACATGTTTTAACCAATTGAATTATGCTCAAGTTGACTTTTAATTGAGAAATTCATGGGCCATGATTTTGAATTGATTGGCAATATGTCTAATATAAATAGTTTTTTGAGGGTCATATAAATAGTTTTTAACAATACTATTAATAGCGAATAAGAACAGAGCTCAACTGACATGATAGTGACCTAAAGATCTCAGGTTCGATCCCCCCACATGTTATCAAAAAAAACTATTAATAAATGTAATTTATTTGGATAGTAATTAGCGTTAATCATAAATTGCCATGAGAATAGCTTTTGAATTTTTATTTTTTTAAAAAGATTTATTTATTTTTAATTAAGAGCTTTATATGCAAGTATGTTAGGATGAATCGAATAACAAAGAACAAATAAGCGCAAAAGAAAATCGACACAGATTTAGTGGTTCACTAACGTCGTGTTAATTACGTTTACGAACAGAAGAGAGCGCAGTATTATTACGAAATATGACAAAATTACAAAATGACAGATTATGGGGCGGATGAAGTCATTAGAAGATTTATATATGAAACTCTTCTAATGACCTAATACAAAATGGGTCAAAGCCCAAAACGAATAAGTAAAACTCAAATCAGATTTTTTTCTTTAGGGGCGTTGCTCCCATACCCCCACCAGAGTGCTTCGTCCCTAGACCTCGACTCGTTGACCGGGCAGCGAGACTCCCGTACCGAACCAGTCGTAGAGGGTCATAACAGATTTAAGACATTCTAACCCAGTGTTCATTGATTTCACTGTTTTTACTTTGTCTTTTGCCCAGGGGCGGACCTCTGAAGGGACTAGGGGAGGCCACGGCCCCCCAAAATTTTTGATTTTCTTATACACGTACGCAAAAATAATGTCTTAAATATATACTATTGTTATTAAATACAGTTTGGCCCCCCTAAATTAACAAAATCTCAATTTCTCGCCGTGGTCATTATGCATGTTTGTATTTAGTTATGCTTGAGTTCAAAACCCTGCTATAACAACAATTGTTCTCGTTTTAATATTTTGTTTATATATATTTAAAAATATAAAAAAATTATTGATCTTAAAAATAATTAAGACGTATTTTTTTTAGTATTTACTTCTATAAGATTTTTTTTAATTGAAATGTCATTGTAGTAGGTATACTTTGAGAGTTATATTATTTTAGTTATTGTAATTTCAAATATTTAAATTTAGTACTCTTCATACTTTAAAGTATTTACTTCTATAAGATTTGATTTTTTTTACTTGAAATGTCATTGTAGTATGTATACTTTGAGAGTTATATTATTTTAGTTATTGTAATTTCAAATATCTAAATTTAGTACTCTTCATACTTTAAACAAATCTTAAATTAATTCTTAGTATTAGTTTATTTATTAACATTTTCAAAAGTAATTTAGACGGTAGTAACATCCTTTTATAAATTTTGAAAACAAATTCCTGTTATATTGTATTTTTTCTTGAATAATTTTTTTTTTAATTGTCTAATAAATCTTTCAACTTTTAATTTTGTGTTTAATAGACTCACCAACTTCAAAAAGAGTTCAATATATTTTTTTAACTTTCAATTTTGTATCTAATTGGTCTTCAAATTTCAAGTTTAAATCTAATATATTTTTTTCTTTATTTGACATTTTTTAAAATCTAGGAATTCATTAAAAACGAAATTGGAAGTATAGGAATCGATTCAGCACGTTTAAAGTTTAGGGACGCTAAATATTTTTTTAGAGTTTAGGGACTCATTAAAGATATATATATTTATAGAGATGAACAAAATTATACGATGGTACTTAAATTTATTTAAACTTAGTCCGTAAGCCTTTGATACACTTAGATATGCTCATCACTGATAACTTTTTTTAAGGTCAACATAACTTGAGAGTGTAAATTCGAATCTCTGGATTTTTTGTGATTTTTTTTTAATATTTATATACTATAATATTTTAGCCTCTCAAACATCAATATCTGGATCCGCCCCGCTGTTGCCCCTTTTTTTGGTTTGGAAAAAGTAAAACCAGTTTCCATCAAGAATTTGGAAGTAATCATAAAACTTAAAAGTGTTTTTTTTTTCTTCTTCTAAATATTCTAAACATATTCCTGATCCAAAATCATGAAGATATTTATCATGACGCAAACAACTAAGCTAAAAGATTCACCACCAGTAAATAAACTATAATAATTCAAGTTCATTGTAAATGAAAAAGGAAAAAAAGAAAAAAAAAAAAAAAAAAAAAAAAAAAGTTGACGCATAATATCTTAAGATCCTTTGTTGACAAATTACAGATCTTGCCATATCCTTTTTGGAAGCATAAATGTTCATAAATAAATTAATTAAAATCTTCTTCTGTAAGACTACGACTTGTATAGGTTGAGGTTCTCATTTGATTCCTAATTATTTTATTTCATTTTAGTCATCTCATCGCAACGTCAAATCACAAAAATATAATAATCAATTTTTAAAAATAATCAAACTCGTATTTTGAGAGAGAAAAATTAATTTAAAAACACAGCCATACGTGTTTGAACTTGGAGCACGAATGTAAATCTAAATATCCGCGAGTTTATTTATTTAACCTTTTTTTTTAAGATGGGAAATTCTCGTTTTAACCTTTATATGAAAAAGGGAATTTAATGTAATTTTGAAATAGTGAAATTTTTATGTTAGTTATTTAATTGGAGTTCTTATGGGTGAAAATTGCGAACAAGGGTAAAACTTTTTTTTTTTATAAAAGTCCAAGCTAGAAAAGACGTTGAACCGATGTACGAGTCGGTCCATTGGAAGTGGATGATTGAACATAAAGCGTTTTAGTCACTAGTCGATATATTATGTTAGTTGAGCTATACTTTTGTTGACCTAAAAGGTTAATTCTTCATTTAAGGTATGCAACTATTGTGTTCACCAATTCCTCTCTGACCATTGCACTAACCCACTCTGATATTGGAGCGTGTTGAGCTTAACACACCGATACTTAGATTTGTCTAGCATGTATGTTAAATCATGGGCTGGTTGCACAAACAACAATCAGACTCAAAATAATTGCAAATTTAGCAAAATTTAAAACATTTTGCAAATATGGCAAAAAATCAGTAGTTATCACTGATAGACTCTTTCGTTGATATATGATATCACTAATAGACTTCTATCACTGATAGACTATTATCACTGACAAAATTCTATAAAAAAACTACTATCAGCGATAGACCATACTATCAGTGATAGAAATTGGCATATCCGCAATTTTTTTAAAAAAATGCTATAGTTTTAATTATTTTACTCTAAATTGACATATGTTACAATTTCTCTACTTTTTTTTTTCTTTTTATTCAAATGGATCAATACAATTCAATTATATATATATATATATATATATATATATATATATATATATATATATATATATATATATATATTTAATTCATAAAATAGATAATGAATAATAAATATAAAAAAATATTTTTCTAATACAATAGGGTAATTAATATGATAAAATAGATATAATATCCCAACAAAGTTGAATATGTCAGCACCAAGACTCAAAAACCTTGCTGCTGTCGACTTCTCACTAGATCCACACATCAACGAATATTAAAATGGTTATACATTCTAAAAAATTTAGAAACTAAACTTTTTGAAAGTTTGAAAATTAAAATAAAAGAAAATTAGATGAATAGGATGGAAATAAAATATAAAATTAAAATAAAAGAAAATTAGATGAATAGGATCGAAATAAAATATAATCCTTAGTTTTCTTGAAAATAGAAGTAAAAAGTGAATGGTATAATGTGAACATTTTTTTTTTTAAAGGAATGAGAGGAGGGATCGAATGCCGAGGGGTGTACAAAAAAAAAAAAATCGAATGGGGACTGGCAGGCAAACTTGTATTTGAGACAAAGAATCATGGGGGATTTCCCGACGCCGACGCCGACAGCACCGGAGGCGCTGTTCCGAAACGCAAATAAGTATGTAATTCAATGTTTTACACTATGCTGATTCTTTAATTACTACAATGCTTCTGTCGGATTCAAATCTCAACTCTGTCTTTTTTTTCTTTTTTATATAATTTAGCTGCCTTGCCGTTTTAAAATCATTATAATTCAATATGTAGTTAGATTATACTTAATCTTTAAGTATAAAATCTACATGGAGAAAAACATTACTAAAATAGTCGAAGAAACATATATATATATATATATATATATATATATTTATTTATCGAGAGATTTTCTTTATTTGTTAATTGTTATGAAGATTTTCTATAATGATTTTGTTTTGGTGTACGATGATACAAAATATATATATACATATGCATATTAAAATATTATTTTGGTAATTATAAGACTATTTTATTTGAATCGATACTTTAAATGTCTAAATTTAGTATTTATAAAAAAAAAATGTTATTTAGAAGTTAATTTTTATCGAATTAAATAAAATAATAATAATAATAATTTTTCATTTGAGAAAATAGACAATGTGGATGTCAAACTGAACATAGTTCAAGTCTTAACATATATGTTAACGATTAAGAGGTTTGTGGTTTGAACTCATCACCTCATATTGTACTAAAAAAAAAGTACATAATATGGATATGTTTTCAAAATTTATAAAGAAAATGTTGATACAAACAATATTTTTTCTTCTGAAAATGATAACCTTAAATTAACCGTAAAAATAAGTACGAGGACTAAATTTGAACATTTAAATATAGAAACTAAAATAGAACAAGTTCTAATGTACAAAGACTAAAATAATATTTTAGGAGGTGTTTGACCCAAGGAGTTGTTGGAGAAGGAGTTGGGGCATAAGTTAATTTCTCGTTTGGCCTACGAACTTGTTGAGCTCGGATAAAAAATATCGATTTCTCAAACTTCAACAGTAATTACTATTAAACTTCTCAGACTTCTACCGTAACTACTATTCATGTATATCCCATTTCTCGAGGCAACACATTTCTCTCTCTACCTCTCTCTCCCTCCCATAATATTTTTAATTGTTTTTTTTTTTAGAAAAACATAATTTAAACAAAATGTATAAAAGGACTAAAAATGCAATTCAACTTTTTTTATTTATTTATTTTAAATATAAATTAGGTTGTTCAATCAAAATTGGTACTTAAACAAATTCAAAATGTAGTATTCATATAATAGAGAGAAATAAAAACATCAGCTTATTTAGATCGGTTTAAATTAATAGATTAAAACCTTTCAAATTCACATGTAATATTTAACACACTATTGTACGACTCTCTTTTATTTCAAAACTATCTAAATAAAACGAATGTACGACTCTCTTTTATTTCAAAACTATCCAAATAAAACGAATAATTAATGTGAGTGATATTGAAAAAATAATATGAAGTATTGTGGTCAAAATTATTTTTGTTATCTTCAAAGAAATTTGTGAAAGATACATAAAATAAAAACAAAAAATCGCATTCTTAAAATTTATTGGAAAAAGTCCTTAACAATGAAAATAGGGTTGGTTGCACAAATAGCAATCAGACCCAAACTAATTGCAAATTTAGCAAACTTTAAAATGTTTTGAAAATATGGCAAAAAAATTCGTTTATATCCGTGATAGACTTTTATCACTGACAAAAATCTATAAAAAGCTGAGGTGATCAGCGATAGACTTCTATCATTCATAAGATATCAGCGATAGAAATTGTTCTGCAAAAATTTTAAAAACATGCTATATTTTTAATTATTTTATTCAAAATTGACATCTCATGAAAATATGAAAAATTATAGAAAAAATTGTAAGAAATATAGATAAATAAATTATAGAAAAAATTCTTAAAATTTAAGTATGGTGAAAGTCAATCTGAGTATAGTTAATCAATATAATTGGCATAAAACATATGTTCTCGACTAAGAGATCAGATACTTGAATCTCTACTTCATATACTGTTAAACTAACTAAAAAAACAAAATTGTTAGTGAGAATAACTTATTCGAATCAAATTGAATGTAATTGAAGTTTTGAAAATGCATTAGCTAATTAATTATGCAACTATATCAAAGTTGAAAGATAATAATAATTTAACCATATATTAAATTAATTCTATAAAAGGTAAATCTCCCTAGAGTTCTTCTTGTCCCCACATTAAAGAAGACAATAATCATAAAGATTCTCAAATATGAGAGAGATAAATATTCTCAAAGTAGAAGAAAAGCCTAAAAAAGGCAAACTTTAATTCACTTTATTTATTATTATTATCCAAAAAAACAATCCATCATAAGAGACAATATGTGTGTTGGGATAAAAAACCTAAGAATGGCTTTTGGACAAATTAAATTAGAACAAACCCACAAAGCTTTCTCCACTACCAATATTTTTAGCTTTAATTCCAATATTCCATTTCATTTTTATTTTCTCTATCTTTCGTCATCCTTACGTAAGCTTACGAGGAGGAAATAAAATATGAAATTGGAATAATATGGTTGGCTTTTCATTTTATGGTGAGGCAATCTTCCTCATTCTTTAATTTTATGAGAGAATTTTTCTTTTTTTTTTTTAAGATTTTTTATGGGACTAACTCCAAATTGATTTACGCTACTCTTTCGCGCAATATTTTGAACTTCGTGCGGTGAAGAAAGTGTAAACTTGCACGGATGTGAGGCTAGGCCCACAAATTTCTGATGCTTAAATCAGAAAGGTCTGCACATAAGTAAGAGAGAGTGCGTAGAGTTACGCGTTGTTACGTACCTTCCTTCCTTGAACAAGAGGAGTATTTATAGGTGATGAGGAGGGAATGTTCTCTTGGCGGTTCTGCTGGCCCGTCATCATGTGAGTCCTCGGACCGGGCTAAGAAAGTCTGAGTCGACCGGAGCCGGCTCATGTCCTTCGCCATGATGAGGGTAATCGTCGTCCCTCGATTCCCGAGGGGATTGAGGGCGTTGTTGTACTACCGTCCCGTCAGGTGAGTCAAGGTGTCTTGTCGATCACTTCTCACGCTGCTCGAGAGGCAGGCTGACAACAGCGGATACTCGGGTGAGTTGTTAAACCCGGACCCTCGGAGTCCTAGAGTCGGTCCCAGGCTGTTGACTCGTCTGATGCTGGTGTCGTGGCCCCCAATTCTTAGAGAAACGGGTCGTGACGTCAGCGGCTGATCTAAGGCTGAGGTAGCCCGTAACAACTACCATATCATAGAATTTAGATTTTGATCCATTTAGTATAAGATATGATATAAGTTTGTATAAATTGAGTCCAAATAATATATCCTTCAAGTTATTTTAAAAAAGAAAAAAATAAATAAAGTCTGAGCCTAATTCAAATAATTGACCTGACATGTATTTCTTTTTAAGAAAGATTTAAGTCTCCCTATTTGTTGTAATAAAAAAAAAATTAACTTTGGGATGAATTATAATATTTTATTTAAGATTATTTGTAAAGATAATAAATTAACATTGGATGCATTTATATATATATATATATATATATATTTTAAGTTGATGGGAGTTCTCTTTTTCCTCATGAGTGTTCCACATTATTTTTAAAATTAAATATATAAAATTGACAAACAATTGAGATATTCCGTCAATAAAACCAAACCAAATAGTAGGTGTATTTATTTTATTCATTAAAGATTCAATAGTTCTTGAAAGTTGCATTCATATGAAGAAAAAAAAACCAACTACTATTTATTATAACACTAACTTATTATGTTATTTATCATAATTTCCAATATTTTCTAAGGTTTGCTTCATCCTAGGAAATTAGGTAAATTTTGTGATCTAAAAGCCGACATGTCGTATCGAAATTAATATTGTTGACAAAAGGGTAGGAAACTATCTATTTCATATTCTAAAAATTTACTCTTCAACTTTATGGCTAGACTTGCGGATACCTGAAATTTAAATAATAATAATAATAATAATAATAATAATAATAATAATAATGTAAACCTATAATAATAATAATAATAATAATTATCTCAAAAAATAATAATAATAATAATAATAATAATAATAATAATAATAATAATAATGTAAACCTAGTTTGATAAACATTTGATTTTTGAAAATTAAGTCTATAAACAACCCATTCTCTTGTAATTTTTTTTTTTTTTTTTTTTTTTTTTTTTTTTTTTTTTTTTTTTTTTTTTATCTATGTTTTTAGGTGTTTCCAAAATTTAAGCCAAAATTTAAAAACAAAAAAAAAACTTTAAAAAATTTGTTTTTGTTTTTTGAATTTACGGGAATTCATATGAATGTATTGTTTATAAATTTAATTTACAAAAATCAAATGGTTATCTAACGGCGTAGTGTTTGACTTTGATTAGCTATTTTATTTTCTTTCTAGTAGAGACAATTGTTCACAATTTTTTTAAGAAATAATTAGTAAATGTAAATTTTTTTAAGTTCAAAATATGTGATGTGAAGATTCGAACATCTTTAATAATATTTGGTCGACGTAATAATGTCTTAACTAATTAAACTATATTTAAATTTACAAACGTATATCAGTATTTCAAGATTTTATTTATAAATTTTATAATATATATATATATATATATATATATATATGTAAAATTAAATATAGCCTTTTATCAAAATCCATGACACAAACACTTGTTGAGCGTCTAATATTATCCAAAGCTAATTTGTTGGTTTCTTTCAACTCGACATGTTGGACCATTGAAGCCTCCATAGAAGGCCTAATGATTATGATACACCAACCGTCATTGTTTATTTATTTATTTATTTTTTTTGACGCCATTCAAATTTGATTTATTTTCAATTTCTTTTATCACGATAATTTTTTAAGACTTAATGGACAGTTTTATTAAGCCTAATAGGTTTTTTTTTTTTTTTTTTTTTTTAAAAAAGTACATTGGCGTAGGGGGATTCGAACCACAGACCTCTTGGTCATCAAGTCATACATGCTAGCTGAGCTATGCTCGCTTTTGCATAATAGGTTTGTTAAAGAACAAGATGCTAAATAATTATATTTCAATAGTAAATAAATAAATGAAAAATTACTAAAATCATGGTTTATGTAACTTATGTTAAATTGATGGATTTATAATGTTCAAGAATTTATTTATATCATAAAAGACAAGCTTCATGACTTGTTTGATCTAAGATAATTTTTTTTCTTTTTTGATAAATGTATTTTATTAATGTAAAAATTGACAATTTATGTTGTAAGCTTGTTAATTTCTTTATTTTGACGTTGATATATGACTATCACCGATAGACTACTATCAGTAATAGTCACTCACAAAATTCTATAAAAAAAAAAACTGAAGTTTAGACTACTATCAGCGATAGATTACTAGATTACTATCAGCTATAGACTACTATCAGAAATTGCGATATTTGTAATTTTTTTAAAAAAATCTATATTTTTAATTATTTTGCTCTAAATTGACATTTGTTACAATTTGTCAAATAATTTATACCCCATTCAATTAAAATCCTAAACTAATAATTATATCAAATTACACAGATTTCGTTTGAAAAAACGTTAATTTAAATGTATTGAGACTTATAATTGTATAATTAAAATCTTGAATTTTTATAAAATCAATTGTATGAAAATAGAAGTTTGGTTGATACAATTATAAATCTCTAGTCAAATTAAACATAGTTCAATTGACAGTGTCCTTAATAGGAGATCATGAATTCTCCGCATTAATTAAATACTTTTGTAATATATATATATATATATTTTTTTTTTTAGAGAGTAAATTGATTCACTCAGACAAGTTCAAAGTTTGAATAGATATCCTTATTAGTTTAGGATTTTAATTGATTTTTTTCTTAAACAAAAATATAAAAAAAGAAAAACAATATTTAAAAATAGAAGCACAGAAATAATAAAACAACAATTTGCTTAAAACAAAAAGAAGGAAAAGAAAAATGCTTTATTTGTTATAAAGAAGGAAAAAATGATTGGGATTTATTTATTTGTTATAGTATACTATCTATCTTTCTTCTTTTTTTCTAACGAGGCTTATTTTAAAATAGATCTAAGATTCGATTTGAAAACTCTTTTTCTTATTTTTAAAAGTTTATAACATTTAAATAAATTGTAAAGAAAAAAATTTATTCTCACATACTTAAAAGATCAACCCTTTTGAAAAAAAAAATACAACTATATATCATACAACTTTTAATTAAATTAATCATATCAAATGTGATCACACACCATATTAAATAATGGGTATATGTTAAATTATTCCAAACATGTCTAATGTTATATTTCATAATTACAATAGCAAGAGTTTATTAATATGCTATAATTATCTAATTATAGCATCGAAATTGAAATCATAGCATGACCCTCTTAACAAGAAAAAAAAATACTATTTTTTGGATTTCAAAAGCATATTCTATAATTGAAAGTGTTAATGAATATTAACTTTGGATCCAAACCATATAAATCATATCCACACTAATAAAATAGAGTTCTCTTTAGGTTGTAAAAACAAGTACACTTTTCTACTATATGAATCAATTCTCTCGTTCTAGTTTGTAGGCTTTTGAACATTATAGCTATCTATGCATACTTAATTATTGAATGGAGATGATGCAATGCTTCGTTAATTTATTTGATCTTATCTTAAAATAAAGTTTATAAGTCATATCAAAGTGTTCCTATCTAAAAATAATAACTTTATTGTTATAGTAACAAAATTGTATTTTAAGGATAAATAAATGAAATGTTTAATATCAAACTCATTAGATGTTATGTTGTATATTGACCTAGTAATATTTGTCGTAAAATAACTTATTAAATATTTAGGTATTTTAGATTAAGCTATATATATTAAGAAGTCATAATCCATAGTGTTTGATATATTACAATATCTTTGACTCAAAGTTACTTATTAGAGGGTTGAATTTATTCTTTTATTATTGTGTAAGAATTATAAATAGTTCATTTTAAAAACAAATATATATATATATATATATATATATAACTTAAAAAAAAAAAAAAAATGATAGGGGAAGTGCTCATTGTCTCCATCACTAGTTTGAGTGGAGGCATTGGGTACTCCCCTTAGTGCCCTTACTCTAATGACTAATCCCTTTTAGAACCCACTTCCAATCTTTGGATTTTGATGTGTATAAATATTATATATATCAACAAAGGGCCCACTCATACATATTTAAATTGTATAAATTTTAAAATATTTTATTTTTTCTTTCAAGATTCTTCATAAATTTGCTCTCTCCCTCTCAATAAAAACAAATGCATAATTTATTCTCTTATATTTTTTTACTCATACAAGGAGAATGAAAAAAGAAAAAGGAAAAAATATATATTTTTTTTTATTATAATATTAATCAAAATTATCAATTTATTATTATTATTATTAAATTTGTATTACATAACTCTTACATTGAAGAGGGATGGAAAACAAATAAATTAAAAAAAAAAAAAAATCAATTTATACTCTCAAAGTTTAGAAATTGTATTCATTAAAATTCTAAACTAATTATTAAATCAATTTAAACACTCAACTTTTATAAGTGTATCAATTTACACTCTTTAAAAAAAAAAAAAAAGTTAGTTTTCACATGTATAAATATTTATCATTTATCAATTAAACTCTTAAACTTCATACAATTGATTCACTCATAAAAGTTTAGGAGTTTAATTGCTAAAATTATAAGTATGTTTAAATTGTGTCCATCCACATGTTTAAATTAACATTTTTAAAATAAAATCCTAACAAAAAGTATAAATTGATATAAAGTCTGGATTTAAATTCATACAATCATTAATTTAAAATTTTAATTCTTTCAAAATTAAATTGATTTTTTTTTTTTTTTTTTTTTGTAAAAAAGAAAAAATAATAATAATAATAAATGGAAATGGAGGAAGGCTAAAATCGAGGGTCCCATGTGAATCTCAACTATGGAACATGCTCAGAATTTTGATCCAATGTGGCTTTAATTTTTTTTTTCTTTTTTTTTTAAGTGGCGTCGAAATCCATTCGCTAATCATTACTTCTTCCACTAAACCCAACATTTAATTAACCAAAAAATAAATTAAATTAAACAATAATAAAGCTAAGAAAAATACTTTTTTTTGTTTATTTGTGTTGACGAAATCTTAACGGCCATTTCTTATTGGTTGGCTCCACCTCACCTAGTGCACTTTAGCAGCAGTCAAATGACAAACGTTTTTGGTCACCCGCGAAAAACGAAATTAAATAATAAATAATAGATTTTTAATTTTTAATTTTTTTATTTGTTCTAATTAACGAACCCATTTGATAATTTGTTGAAAGTCTTGGTTTGTGGCCGGACCGGAAAATTTGAAGTGCGGGCTGTGTTGGGCCGGGTAGCGGGCCTCACCAACCCGACAAATCCCCCCTTCACCGGTGCCACGTGGCGCATTTTGCATGGCATTTCAATAACCATTTCTTTTTTTAAAATTATTATTTTTTCTCCTCCTCCTCCTCCCATCCATGGTGGATTTGTGGTTCCACCACCACCACTAACACTACCACCATTGGCCGCTATCTTCGGGTCGGTTTTTCTATTTATATGTTCTAACCTCACACGCTCATGTATTGTCAAGAAATATTTTTTATCAACTACTGCAGTCCATTGGTCGCTATCTCCTTATCGATATTCCTTTCGTCCTTTCCAATATTTAAATATTCGAAACGTATTTGTTTATGAAAACAAGATTTGTTTATGAGGAATTCATAGCATTAGGATAAACCTATTTGCTTATGAAAACAAGACTTGTTTATGAGGACTTCATAGCATTAGGATATAGTAGGGGAAAAAATTATACTATTCTCCAACAAATTATCAACATGGATAATGTAAGGTTTGTAGAATAATGTAATTTACTAATTAGTTACATGTCTGTGTGAATAGATGAAGTAGGTCGGTAGCTTTTCACTTCGACTAAGGCACCTTTCGGGTATGAAGGGTATTTCTAGGGTATGAAGGGTGTTGATATCGATTTTTTATACTAATGGTGAATTTAGTATTTTAATGTGGAACGAACTTGAACCTGAAACATGAATCTTAAGAGACAAAAAATGTGAGCTAAGATTGGTGTGGTGCTTACCACACGGGTTCCAACA
Source organism: Herpetospermum pedunculosum (assembly GCA_028017165.1). NCBI lineage: Eukaryota > Viridiplantae > Streptophyta > Magnoliopsida > Cucurbitales > Cucurbitaceae > Herpetospermum > Herpetospermum pedunculosum. Next base: position 61,623,985 of record CM051525.1, read on the forward strand.
CTCAAGTTAGTGCAGATAGAGAGATGTATATAAAAAGTATTTTACGAATGAGGAAAGTAGGATTTGTTACTTCCCTTTTCTATCATTTTTTTTATATAGATTTTCATATGTTTTATGACTATTTTGTGTCATTTAAGCGGGTCATCACGACTTTAGTAACTCTTGGGAGGTACAAAAGATTAAGTAACCGCTCGGAAGAAAACGTTTCCTCCTCTCGCCGAGCTGACTTCTCGAGAGGGGTCAACTCCTTTGGTTTGTCGAGCCGTTCTCTTCTACCACGCCGCCCTTAGGGGATTGACCCTCTCTCCTTGTCATTATTTATGGATCGGACTTTATTTTTTTTAGTGGGTCTTTGGTTAGGGCTAATAAATTTTACCCATAACAAAGGAACCCAGAATTTGACTTTAATAAAGAATGTTGTAAACTTTTATTAGAAACTGAAGCACTTTATGCCCCAAGTCACGTGTGATTATTCTGTCTACCACTCTATAATAATTGCCTTATTGCATCTGAGCTGTTGATCCCACCGGCAATTTTATTTTTTTTAAGGAATATTATTCTTTTAAAAAACAAATGAGAGTCTCTCAGCCGCTGGATCAGTGGTGGAACCGGCCGCCGGCGATGGGCCTCGCCGCCGCCGTCGAAGTGAAAAAGGGAATCGGAAGTTTAATCATGTCCACTCATTGGGCGGCGGAGAGTGGGGTTTTACTTTTTAGAGCGTTCATTTTGCGCGTGTTTTTTTAAAAGTGGCTGTGACTGTGGCGGCTTGGCTTGAGTTGAGTCGTGGGGCTTACTACGGAGCCGTCAATATCGGCTTGCAGCTTGCTCGGCGGCTAACTATTTAAGTTGAAATCGTATCGTATCTTTCCACAGACTCGCTATTTATTTTCTACTGTACTCGCTTTTTGTGGAGCGTGACGTCAACTTGCCTAAATATGAATTAATTCTTAAATACATTTTTTTATTGTATTTGTTTTAGTATTTTTTTTTTTGTTTCTTTTTCCTTTTCTTCTCGTATAGACCGAACAAGTTTGACGGAGAAGACGTATGTAAGAGATAAATTAATATATATATATATATATATATATATATTTTTTTTGAAAAGAGATAAATTAATATATATTTTTATTTTATTTATTTAACGCGATTTAAGGCTTGTTGGGTATTGAATATGGGTTTAATTTTATATTTTCAATTTGCAATACGAGATTCAACTCATAATTTCTTAGTCGCACATTTCTATGTCAATTGAACTATGTTTGGTTGGTTTGACGTTATGTCTTCAATTTATGAGTTCAGCAAATATGCACTTTCATGTATGTTTTTTAAAATGATTTTCAATTACTATGATCTAAATAATATAAATTATAAAAAAAAAAATTGTTTTAAACGTATCCAAATTTTGAATTTAAAATTTAGAGAGGTATAACTTTAATAAATATAATATTTCATGTTATAAACTAAATTTAATTTTGTTAAACTAAAATATGTATAATATAATATAATATAAATTATATGATATTATTAAAAAAAAAAATTAAAACATAAAGTATGTTTCACCTAATATTTAGTTGGTAACTACGAATAGATTATTGTTTAATCTTATCAAATATATTTTGAACAATTATTTAAATTAAGATTAAAATTTTGAATTTGTTGACAAACACATATTTAACCACATGAAATACAACTATATAAATTTCTTTTTTTTTTTTACTAAATTCATTGATTTCATAATTATGTCTTCAAATCACTAACTTCAATGGACTCTTAGGACCCGTTTGATAAAGTTTACATTTTACGTTTTTTTTTTATTAGAATTATCTGAAATTACTCAAACAAAAACATAAATATCTTATTTGATAACTATTATTTGTTTATTATTCTTTTCTTCTTTTAGTTTTCTCAATGTTTTTCATTTTTATAATTTAAATAGAGTATGCACGATATAAAAAATATATAACATGCATTAAAACATATAAAAAAAAAGTTATTCAAAGTTTACATAATTTAATACAAATAAGTCTCGATGCAAAATTAAAAACAACGATAAAATTGTATTTATCATTCAAATGTTGCTCAAATTTGATTTGCAATGTCATCTCTCACTCGAGTCATTCGTCTTAAATTTTATTGACTCACATCTAACTCAATTATACTGCTCTCTAATTTGTCTGACAAACTTTGTATATCTTCAACCATAATTAATTCATTGCTAAAGTTGATGGAGAGGTCATCTTGACGATCATTCAATCTAATGTAATTGTGAATAATACAACATGTTGTTGAGATATGTATTTTGTGTGTTGGCAGAGTAGAGTAAAAAGACCTTTGTTTAAAAATAATATATAAAAATACTGCAAAACTAAGAAAAGAAAAGAAAAAGCCTCGATATCTCCTTTTGACTAATGGAAAGCATCTCTCTTAGCTTCATTACCTGACCGAACCCGCAAAAAAAAAATATCAATCTTATCTGAAAGGGTGAGTTGATGCTAGGGTGTTGCCTTACCCTCATTGCTCAATTGTTACTGCTCAAGATGGTCGATTGTTGTTGTCGACTACCTATGTTTGCCCGCTTCTTGCTCGACCATCTCTCTACGCTCTTTCGAATTCCTATTTGAATCCTTCATCCCATTAGAATTCAAACAAAAAATGTTCCAAGAATCAACAGCCTCTCATGTTAAGCCATCGAGTCCTCTAGGGTTGATCGACCCGTTTCAAAAAGATTTATCCACGACTCTAGATCTCGTTAATGCTAAGGAGGAGCTCATTCCATAAGGAAGATGAGAGGAAGGCATACATAGTTGGCTGGACTCCACCTGGTCGTATGAAACTGGCATGCATCCTGGCTCCCGAGACTCTTTCATAGAATTCCAATAATTTCTCCTGCTCCTCAAAAGCCCACGAGAACGGAGCTAGAAGACGTGAGTCGCGCACTAGATATACTTTTTTTTGGTGAAACGGGTGGGGATCTTAAATTCCTCGCTCGTAAACAGGTCTCCATTGAAAATGAGAACTCAAAGTTTTAAAGTCGGGACGTGAATTGGGGAGATCTAGTTTAGGTGCTTCTCTTGCCCTAACCAACAACAAATTTCCGTTTGAACATAAATGTAACACAAATAAATATTTTATTTATTTATTTTTAATTTTGTCATTTTGTCATTTTTTAAAAATGTTTCTCGAAATTTAAAAACAATAAACGTAAATAATTATCAAACAAGTCTGTTTATTAAAAGTGAGATACGAAAAATAGGAAACGAAAACGTTATCAAAACACGCGGCATTATAGCTTCAAAATTTTAATCCATAAAGAATAAACTAATTCATTTTTAAAATAAGTATATCTATAAATGTACTAAAAAAACATAAAATGTATATCTATAAATGATTATATTGGAGGAAATTGTGCAAGATAGGCTTTTTAAAAATTGTTTTTTATTTTGCCAAACGGAGCATAGCTCAATTAGCATAAAATTGTGCCCTCAACTAAAATGTCAATTTACCATTTTAGTAAATTTCTTAATTCTCATTCGTTTATCTTTCATTACTTCTCCATCACTTCGTTCTTCCACTGTCCATTTTTCGATCATTTTTTTTCTTACGGTTCATCATTTTCCATCAATTTTCACTTCATCCTCTATCTCATTTGCTCGAATAGAAATGATTACGTTTTCTTCTGTTTTATTTTTTTTAAAACTAAATGGGTACATATTCTTCGATGAATCCTCTGATTCAAACATTTGATATTTTCATAATTAAATATATCATGACTGAGTCTTATGTTCATATTTCTTCACTTTAAAAAAAGTTATCATTTTTATTTATATGAAAATATTCCATGTACAAATGAATCATTAGGTATGAATATATATTTATAATATACAACATATATGAAAATATTTCATATATAATTGAATCTTATGTTTGAAACCGTTGATATTTTTATTTATATAAAAATATATCATTTATAACTAATTACATTATTAATGATTACATATGGTAGTATATTAATCTATTTTCGATATATACCATATATATATGGGTAGATATATTACAAATTGAATATAACACTGCATATTTTTTTTGCAACGGTATTTTAATTAAAGCGAGGATTGAACCCATGACCTCATAGCCACGGGCACAACCTTATGCCAATTGAGCTATGCTCGGTTTGGCAACACTGCATATTTAATAACTCAATTATGAATATATATTGTATTATAAATCATATATAATTATAATACACATATATATTAGCTCAAATATTATACATTCAATTGTTTAGGTAGTTTTATTCTTCTAGTGAATATATATTCATAACATAAATTTGTATATTCATTTTATATACCATAATTGAATCTTATGTTTACCTTTTTTTACTTTCAAATAGTTATCATTTGCACTTATATGAAAATATTTCATGTATAAATGAATCATTAGGTATGAATATATATTATAAATATACGGTATATATGAAAATAACTCATTGTCTAATTGAATCTTATGTTTAAAACGAATGACATTTTCTCTGACATGAACATATATCATGTATAACTAATTACATATCCTTAATATATGGTAATATATTAATTTATATTCATGTGTGTGAAATCGAGTCGTCACATTGATTTCAATTTTTGGCGTTTGAAAAATCCAGTCGTCGCTTTGATTTCTACCGAGGAGAGATTCAAGGGAAAATTGTCGTCGTTTTGGGAGAGATAAAGGATTTTGCGTGAGGAGATGAGTAAATGACGTGATGGATTGAGTAATATCATTAATGTCTTGATTTTTTGGGACTCACAATTGTATTAAATTACCGATTTATACCTTAAAAGGTTAAAAACTTATTTTATTTTATTTCATAAAAATCTCAATAGTTATGTGAAGAGTTTGAATGTAATTGAACACTAACTTTTATGAAATACCATTTAGCTATTTGTGAAATAAATAGAATCTTTGTTCATATTTGTAAAATCATAGTAATATTAAGATTATGTAGGGGTTGAACACAATTGAGTCATTAAGATATTTGATATTAGAAAAATGTTTAACATAATTGTTACTTCATGTCTATCTGGTACAAAAATATGAGAAAAGATAATTTGTAGTTTTACCATTATATCCCTATATAATGTATTACGTTTTTCTTAAAAGAAAATTACAAAAGGTAAAAATAACTAATAATGATTGATTTGGAATTAATTAGTAATAATATAGAAAATATCCAATATTTTATTTTATTTTAAAGCAAAAGTAATCTCTAAGTTTCAGAATTTCAAAACCCACATTTCAATTTTTTTTTTTTTTTTTTTTTTTATTCCAACCCTGTTCTACCGATTCGTCGCTCGTCGTCGCCGGTTACCCATGCTATTCAGTGTCGATACCCCACGTGCATTCGTCGCCGGGACTGACGTTATGGATTGAGTAAAGGGTTTTGCGTGAGGAGATGAGTAAATGACGTGATGGATTGAGTAATATCATTAATGTCTTAGTTTTTTGGGACTCACAATTGTATTAAATTACCGATTTATACCTTAAAAGGTTAAAACTTATTTTATTTTATTTCATAAAAATCTCAATAGTTATGTGAAGGGTTTTAATGTAATTGAACACCAACTTTTATGAAATAACTCCTAATGCATTTTGTGAAATAAATAGAATTTTTATACATATTTGTAAAGTCATAGTAATATTAAGATTATGTAGAGGACTGAACACAATTGAGTCTATATGATATTAGAAAAATGTTTAACATAATTTTTACATTCATGTCTATCTGGTACAAAAATAAGAAAGAAGATAATTTGTAGTTTTACCATTCTATCCCTATATAATATATTACATTTTTCTTAAAAAAAAAATCACAAAAAGTAAAAACAACTAATAATGATTGATTTGAAATTAATTAGTAATAATGTAGAAAATATCTAATATTTTATTTTATTTTAAAGCAAAAGTCATCTCTACGTTTCATAATTTCAAAATCCTATTTTCAAGTTTTTTTTGTATACCAACCCTCTTCTACAGATTCTCCACTCGTCGTCGTCGGTTACCCATGCTATTCAGTGTCGATACCCCACGCCATTCGTCGCCGGGAACCCACCAACGTCGCCGCCAGTACTCATAGGTCGTTGTTGCTTTACGTTGTCATCCTCTTTTGTGGTTTCGCCGCCGACTCTCCCAACTTCGTCGACGTCGGTAACCACCCAACTTTGTCGTCGGTAACCATAGGTCGTGATAGATTTACCGCACTATTTTTTTTTTTTTTTAGTTTGGTGGTTTTATTTTTATACAACATGACGTATATACATCGGGTATATATCATGGATTTTTTTAATGGTTGGTGTTTTATATGATATAAACATGGTATATATCAAGGTTTATATATGTATTAAGGTGTATATACTACGATATATATATATAAGGGTATTATTAACGGTGGTTGTTTATGTGACTGTTTCAGATATATACATTGTATAAATCCGGGTATATATCAATCTAAAATCAGAGTGTATATATAATGGTTTATATATTAGGGGTTTATATCAGGGTATATATTTGTATCGGATATATTGAGGGTAACTGTGTGGCGAGGGAAACTGTTCAGCAGAAATGGTGGGCGGCGGATGGACGACAAAAAATAATTGACGGGGAAAATCGTTTTTTTTTTTAACAAATGGAAATTATGGTTAGAGAGAAGAAGAGAAATTGAAGGAGGAAATCATTTTTGATAACAAATGACATACAAAAAAAAAATCATATTAATAACAAAATCTAATTAATGATAATTGATAATTGTCATAAGTAAATTAACCTAATTAATATTGTAAAATTAAAAAGAGTAATAAAACACACAATTAAAAGTACTTAATTAGTATCGTAAAATTTAAAAAGTAATAAAATATATTTATTTTCAAATTTTAAATGAAGGGTGAAATGGTAAGATCAAATTAAAACAAATTCATTAAATGACACCCTAAATACTTAAAAAAAAAAAAAAACTATAGTAGACATTTATGAAAATATGGATTAAAGAATAACTCATTTATTGAAAATATCTCGCTTATGCATATACAAAGCCTTTATATTCACAATAATTATGGCAAGTATCTCTATCAAATTATGTGACACCACCATATGTATATGTTAATCGAGTGACAAAATTGTTCAAATGACTTACACCATATGTATATGTTAATCGAGTGACAAAATTGTTCAAATGACCTAAGTCAAGGCATGCATGTTTTTTTTTTTTTGCAACGATAACTTAATTAATGTGAGAATTGAACTCATGACCTCTTAGTCAAGAGCACAACCTTATACCGATTGAGTTATGTTCGGTTTAGAGCAATATATATTTTTTGTTTTGAGTACATTTGGGGTGGGGGGATTCGAACTACAGACCTCTTGGTCGTCAACACATACCTATGTCAGCTGAGTCATGCTCGCTTTGACTGTTTAGAGCAATATTTATCTATTGTTACATGTTATTAAAATCATGTAAATGTTTTAAGAAGGTGTGATTGGTCGAATGTAATTTTGGAGCGATTTGTGGATTCATTATTAATTTTTTTACAAAAAAGCTATAGTTTTGGGAGGCTTTTCTTTCACTTTCTAAAAAACAAATTTTAGTTTATAGTTCCATAAGATGGAAAGAAAACTATTTTTAAATCCTACTTGGAAACTAAATTTAAAAACAATTTTCTAGTTTTTGTTAGGGTGAAAAATGTTTTGTTAGCTATTTTTTTTAAAACGGATAAGCTAATAAAGTCTCAATATTTTTATTAACAATCTTTAACAACTTATTTTACAGAATTTTAAAAGATGAAAGCTTAACTAGTTAACTACATATTAATAAGTAACCTTCTAACCTGCTAGGGGAGGTTTGGCCCAAAACCTCGTAGAGAGTGAGAGTTGTTTAGTCTGATAAATTTTGAAGTTTGTGTGTTTGGAGAGTTAGTTAGTCGGATAAATTTTGAAGTTTGTGTGTTTGAAGTAGAGAGTCGTTTAGTTGAAGTCTGTGTTGTGTTTGAGGCAGAAAATTGTTAAACCTAAAGATTGTGGCCTTCTGGGTAATTCAATAACAATTACTTTTGGAGTCCTCACCAAATATTAAACAATACAAGTTTCATTTAAAAACTAATTAGTGATAATGAAAAGTAACACATATATGTTATATTGTGAGTGAGGTTCATTCATCTTTTTCATGTAGAATCTCAACACCAAATTCAACAATTTCATAAGTCAAACGAAGAGTAAACTCACTCTTTAACTTTGTGGGCAAAACGACTCCTTAATCACTAGTTAGTTACTATGGATTGAGCTATCCAAATGAATTTGAACTTTAGAAGTTAGTAAATTAATGGTTTGTTTAAATAATTAAAAAAAAAAAGAAAAAAAAAAGGTTAAAAAACAGAGTTTTGTTGTGATGATTAGAATGATGGCTATAAATAGGGGCAATGCGGAAGAATATCACCCAATTTCTTCAATTTTGTTTCCAAATTTAAGCCTATATAATTCAATTCACTCTCTTTTTTCCTTACAGAGAGAAAGGAAAAAAAAACTCCAAAATTTAAATCCTCTTTTATTATATAAAATAAAGAATCCAAAAGCCCCTTTTTACTGAAGAGAAAAAGCTTCTTCGAAACTCGCAGAAACTATTTTCCTCTGCCTACTCTGTTCTGCAGCCTTTTCTTTTTGTTTTTCAGATTCTCTGCCACTCGCAGTCGCCGTCGCCGGCCGCCGTCTTTGGGTTGTGCACCGCCGTAATGGTGGCTCATTAATTTCTGAGCCTTTTCGATTTCACCTCATTTAAAGGGCGTTTTCCAACCTCCCACAAAGAAGAAGAAATTAAATTCCTGACCCTTTCCTTCCTCTGTTTTTATCGAGATTTATTATTGCTCTGTTTTGAAGTTGTTTGTTGGTTGCTACTGCTGAAATTTTTGGACGAAAAACAAAAACAGATCTGTTTTTCTTTTTTTGGGTTCTTGAAGTTGAAGAAAGTGACGTTTCGAGTAAGGTTTGTTTGAAGAACAAATTGGGTTTTTCTTTTTATTCTATTTTGAGGGATGTTGATTTGATTATTCTGGGTTTTTGGATCTGGGAACTTTCGTTTTCTGGGGTTTTGTGTTTATTTTCAGAAACATTTTCTTTTTAATTTTTTATGATGGGTTTTGTCTTATATTACTTGTCTTGTTTGTGTTCAATTCCAACAGATCTGCAAAGAAAAATGTCGGGGCAGAAGCAAGCAGAGGAAGCGATTGTTCAGACGGCCGCGAACGAGGCAGAACACGGCGGCGGAAAGGAGGAAGGGGAAGAAGCTAACGGCGGAGGAGAACAGCTGCAAAACTCTGGTTTCCAAATGAAAAACCTCCTCTGGCACGGTGGCTCGGCCTGGGATGCCTGGTTTAGTTGCGCCTCAAATCAAGTAAAACTCCCACCAAATTTGACCGGAAAACCCACCGGAAAACCACTGATTTAACTTAAATTTTGTTTTTGCAGGTGGCCCAAGTGCTTTTGACACTGCCATATTCATTTTCGCAGCTGGGAATGCTGTCGGGAATTATACTTCAAATTTTCTATGGGGTGTTGGGAAGTTGGACGGCGTATTTGATAAGTGTTTTGTATTTAGAGTACAGAAGCAGGAAGGAGAAGGAGAACGTTAGCTTCAAAAACCATGTCATTCAGGTTCCGCCATTAAAGCTCCCTTTTCATTTCTGCAAATCAATGAATCATTCAGATGAATGAAACGACATCGTTTTTTGGTTTTGTCAGTGGTTCGAAGTTCTTGATGGGCTTTTGGGACCTCACTGGAAGGCTTTGGGGCTCGCTTTCAACTGTACTTTCCTTCTCTTTGGATCTGTCATCCAGCTTATTGGATGCGCAAGGTAACCATATCAAACACCAAATAATATAAATTAAATTATTACAATTCTACAATATTTTTTTTTCTTTCTTTTTAATCTTAATCAAGAAATGCCACTAGAGTAATTTTCGGAATGAATTGAATTCCTAATCACATAACAAGTCATTCCAAATTTCTCAAACAAAATCATTTTTTTTTAAAAAAAAAATATTTAAGAAAAAAACCCATTACATATTTTAAAGTGAAATTGTAACAAATATCAAATTTTAAAATAATTAAAAAAATAGCACTTTTTAAAAAAAATGTGTGATATGTAAATTTCTATCACTAGTATAGTATAGTCTATCGCTGATAGTAGTTTTTTTTTATAGAATTTTGTCAGTGGTAGAAGTCTATCACTAATAGTCATATATAAACTATAGAGTCTATATAACCACGAATTTTTTGGCATATTTACAAAATGTTTTATATTTTGCTAAATTTGTAATTATTTTGAGTATGAAGGCTGTTTGTGCAACCAACCGTATTTAAAAAGTAAAAAAAAAAATAGAAAAATTATACAACTAGATTTTTTTTTTTTTTTGATAAGAAATTATATAACTAGAATTAATCACTCTTAAAAGGTAAAATATTATAGTGATTTTCTACACTTTTGATTTGAATTTTAAAAATTTAGGTCAACAATGGTCATGAAAAATAGATACGAATGGTACTAAATTTTTTGACACTTTTGATTTGAATTTTAAGAATTAGTCAAATTGAACGTTTGTTGATCTCATCAATTATTTTTTTTTAAATATTATTTTACTGGTTGTTCTCCGTCTTGTGCGTGTACTACTTTTGAATTGAAATTTTTTACTCTTTCATGAGCTTGTACAAAAATGCTAAAAATAGCCAACGGTCCTATTAAAAAAATGGTTTATGATGTTAGTAAAACGTCAATTTGACTCGTTTTTTTAATTCTAGTTAATCTTAAAAAAAAAAAAAAAATCTTTGAATAGTAAAGATATTTGATGACAAAATCAGATGGATATTTATGTATTTTTATTTGAAAAAAGAAGAAATTGATTTTTTTTTTTTTTTTTTTTGATTTGGTGAGGACAGTAATATCTATTACATTAATGACCACTTGGACAAAAGAACATGGACATACATTTTCGGAGCATGTTGCGCCACCACCGTTTTCATCCCTTCTTTTCACAACTACCGTATTTGGTCCTTTCTCGGCCTTGGAATGACCACTTACACCGCCTGGTACATGGCCGTCGCCGCCCTCGTCCACGGCCAGGTCTCTTTCTCTCCGCCACTCTCTCCGCCGCCGCCGTACTCTCTCTCTCATCTCTCTTAACTTTTTCATTTCTTTATGTACTGTAGGCTGAAGGCGTTACCCATTCGGGGCCGACCAAGATGGTGCTCTACTTCACTGGCGCCACCAATATTCTTTACACCTTCGGCGGCCACGCTGTCACTGTGTAAGCCTTTTCCTTTTTATTTATTTTAATTATTAAAAAAAATGATTTTTAACACCTAAAATAGGTAGGTAGCTACAATGAATTTCACAAAAGTCCCATTTACTTTTTTCTGATTCTCTAAGGATTCTAGGTAGAACCTAGGGTAGTTTATTTTAGGACAACGTCCTAGACTAGTACATATTTGAAAATGTGGTTCAAAATCATCCAAAATTGGCCTTGTTGGGTCTAGTTTTTTCTTATTTAAAATACATTTCTACAAATTATCTTTTTTAATTTTTTCTTCGATATATAAAATGAATCGAAAGTTAATAAAAAAAATGATATATTTTGAAGAAGAAACATGAATTCGAGTCGATTCAGTTGAACAGAGAAAAAAAATGGCTCAACTTGCGAATCAATTTAAAATTTTGGATTGACAAAAATTTCGACCCAACCCACTAAAAAAACATAATCCAAGTCGAGATTGGGGTAAACCGGGGACATTTGTATACCCCTAATTAAAATCTTCCCTGATGACTAATTATCTAAAAATTATTTTTTGTCGTCAACTGATACATATGTCAGCTGAGCTATGCTCGCTTTGGCCCTGACCACTAAATGTTGATATAAAAAGGAATGGTCGAAAAAAAAAACCCACCTTTTGAGAGGAGTTTAAATTAATTGGTTTACATGACTACTGAGTGTGGAATTTTTTTTTTATTAAGTACTTTTAATAGGTCAAAATATATATATATATATATATTTTTGACAATATGTTGTGGTGGGGATTGAACTTAGGATCTCATGGTTACTTGGCGATACATTATACCGTTTTTTTTTTTTTTTTTTTTTGAGTACATTGGGGGTGGGTTATACCGTTAAACTATGCTCTTGTTGGCCTAAGTCAAAATATTTGTTAATTCGCCCAAAAATTATGTATTATAAAGAGAGGATCATAAAGACCAAACTAGTCATTACAGAGTGAATATGATATGAGTATTAAAGTTTTAGTTTTTTTGAAGATTTCCAAAATAGGAAAAAGCAAAAAGGAACTTGGCTGGCATGGTCACCTACACAAAAAGAAAAATTAAATGAAAAACTACAAAAATTCAGCTCATAGGGTGGTCACATGAAACAAGTTTAGGTACCCTAAATTATATTACTATTATTATTTTTTATATATTTATATTCAATTTAATATTTTGTTTAGTATTATATCCCTATATAGTTCCACTAGTGCTCAATAAAGGAATTTCACATTTATTTATTTTTTCCAAAATTTTGTTAATTTTATTTAGGGAAAAAATCAATTTATACCCCTAAACTTTTAGGGTTGTATCAATTAAAACCTTAAACTTTCAATTGTATCAATTTAAACCCTGAACTTTCATAAGTGTATCAATTTACACCCTCCATTAGAAAAATGTTAGTTTTCACACGTGTGGAGACTTGTAATTGATCAATTAAACCCCTAAACTTTCATACAGTTGATTCAATTATGAAAGTTTATGAGTTTAATTGTTAAAATTATAAGTTTTCACTCGTTTAAATGGATTTTTTTTCAAATAAGTTATAATAGAAGGTGTAGATTGATACACTTATGAAAGTTCAGGGTTTAAACTGATATGATCGTTAGTTTAGGGTTTTAATTGATACAACCCTCAAAGTTTAGGGGTATAAACTGATTTTTTCCCTTTTATTTAATTAGCCCTATGATTGGGGATTAATTATTATTATAATCATTATTAGGAAAAAATAAAGAAAAAAAAGTTAAAATGATGACAGGGAAATAATGCACGCGATGTGGAAACCCCAGAAGTTCAAGTCCATTTACTTGATGGCCACGCTGTACGTTTTCACTTTAACGCTTCCGTCAGCTTCCGCCGTCTACTGGGCTTTCGGCGATGAGCTTCTCAACCATTCCAATGCCTTCTCTCTCCTACCCAGGAACCGCTACCGTGACGCCGCCGTTATCTTAATGCTTATTCACCAGGTTCTTTTTTTGTCCTTTTAACTTCGTGTACGGTTTTCTTTTTTTCTTTTTATTATAAGAATTTTATTAAAATGCACTTTACATTTACATTAAAAAATCAATTTATATCCTTAAATTTTACGAGTGTATCATTTACACATTCCAGTAGAAAAATGTTATTTTTCTGGAGACTTATATAATTTATCAATTTAACACCTAAATTTTCATACAATTGATTTACTTAGAGAAGTTTATGAATCTAATTACTAAAATGATAAGTCTCCACATATTTAAATTAACGTTTTTAAAAAAATAAAATTCTATCAGAAGGTATAAATTGATACAACTCTGAAAGTTTAGGATTTAGATGGATACAATCCTTAGTTTAAGATTTTAATTGATACCGACTCCAAAGTATTTAAAGATATAAATTGATTTTTTTTCTCCAAAACTTTAATAATGGTTGTTATTTTAACTTTAAGATTTGACAATGTTGCAATTTTAAATTTGAATAAATTAGTTAAGAATATTAGTTAGTTTTGAGAGAGTTATTTAATATTGGATTTATGTGCAGTTCATAACATTTGGGTTTGCATGTACGCCATTGTATTTTGTGTGGGAGAAAGTGATTGGAATGCACGACACGAAAAGCCTATGCCTAAGGGCATTGGTGAGGCTGCCTGTGGTTATACCCATTTGGTTTTTGGCTATTATTTTCCCTTTCTTTGGACCAATCAACTCCGCCGTCGGCGCTCTTTTGGTTAGCTTCACTGTCTACATCATCCCCGCCGCCGCTCATATGCTCACTTACAGAAAAGCTTCTGCAAGACAGGTTCTTTTTCTCTCTTTCTCTACTCCTTCATTTGTGTAATTTTAGACTTAATTAATTTTATAACTTAATGGCCACCAAAACATAACTCAACCGGCATAATGTAGTATTTAGTGATTAACTGGTCACAAGTTTGTTTCTTCCACTCACCCATGCTTATAAAATAAATAAATTATAAGCAAACCTCTAACCATACTCTTTTTCTTTTTTTTACTTTTCATTTTTTTTTTCTCAGGGGTATTTTGGTCATTTGGTATTTTTGATTATTGGATTTTTAGTTATTCCAAAAACCAACTCAAGCTAGATGGTTTAAGTTTTAAAATTTTATTTTGGTCACTGAAGCTTATAACCATTTCGTTTTTAGTTTTCTATTTTTGAAATTTAAGTTTGTTTTCTTCTAATATCTTTACTCTAGGTTACCCTTTTCTTAGAGAAACATTTGAATTCTTAGTCAAATTTCAAAAATAAAAGTTATTTTTTTTAATTTTTAAAATTTACTTGATGTTTAACATTTTTAGAAACTAAATAACCAAAAGGAAAGTTATATGTGGAAATATTGTTTATAGGCTTAATTTTCAAAAATAAAAAACTAAATCAAATTGGGCTTAAACTTTTTCAATTTTTAACCTTTTTATTTTTGAGTGTTTGAAATTTTTTTATAGAAAAAAAAGAGATTTGAACTCCCATCTCATAATCATCATGTTATTTGGAGGAGTAAAAAATGTCAAGTTTGTTATCTTCAATTTACAAGTGAATGATGAAAAAAAAAAACAGATAATATGTTTTGGTCTTCAATATTAATGTGTTATTTTAATTTAGTCTCTAGAAATCAATTCGTCATCTGTCTCTCTATCAGGCGATAACATTTAATTTTTTTCAATGTTGCCCCTTATGTTTTAGTATTTTTGCATCCCTTTTTGTTGATGAATGTTAAAATAATTAGTTGATCATAAAAGTTTATTATTATTATTATTATTGTTTGCATTAAAAAAAACTTGTATGATAGGATACTTGGTGAATTTGCATTAATTTACTAGAGAAATAAGGTCACCTGAAAGAATAAAGAAATGAAAGAATAAATATTGAATTTTCTTCTAACTTTTTAGAAATTTAGAGGAGATATTAGAAAATCTCAATTAAATGACCTTAGTTCATTTTTTAACCTGCGCGGGCAAAGCCCACATGATTTCTAGTCATGCCCATTAACCACTCCGGCACACTCATTTGAATTTGAAAATGTTAAATTATAAATGATGAAATAGAAACATTTAGAATCATATTTGACTAAATTGAAGAGGAAAAAAACACTATAAACATATTAATTTTTTTTGGTAAAAATTGAGATTGTATTAATTGTGAATTTTTGATTGAATTCCGGCAGAATGCGGCGGAGAAGCCGCCGTTCTTCCTCCCAAGCTGGACGGCGATGTACGTATTGAACAGTTTCATCGTAGTATGGATCTTCGTAGTGGGGTTTGGGTTCGGCGGTTGGGCCAGCGTCACCAACTTCGTCCGACAGATCGACTCATTCGGCCTCTTTGCCAAATGCTACCAATGCAAGCCCACCGTTGCCCCTCCGCCGACACGTCGTCCCTGAGTCCACTCGGTTTCTCAACTCACTACTCTACTTTGTAACATAACGTCATATGGTTGGGTGGGGGCAAAATAGTAATATTTTCCTCTTTTAAAACCTTTTGTTTTTATTATGTGTGTCGTGGATTTTTCTTTAATTTCATTTAATTTTATCTATTAGTTTTTTTTAGTTTAGTTCTTTTTAATCTCTAATTTCCTAAGTTGTGATGTTTTTTTTTGTCTACCAATTAGAATTTATGTTAATGTTTTATGTCTACTTTTGCCTCTCGTTAATATGAATATTTTCCTTTCTCACTCTCCTTGCCCAAAAAAAAGAGGTGACATTGTAATTTAACTTCAATTAAAATATAGAATGTACTTTTAAAAACAATCTTAGCTTATAAATGACTAATTGGAGCTTGCTCATGCCTAAAAAAAAAGAGTTATTGTTTTCAAAAGTTAATAATAGATAATACTACCTAAATAGGATTTCTTATTTTAGTAATCACCATACGAAAGTTAGACCTTAAACAAATTGTGGTAAAACTGTGATCTATTGGATTTACATTATGTCACTTGAAATATGCTTGTATTGACGTCGACAATAAAACATATGCATTTATACTCATTGTCTTTCATATATGTATTTACATTTGTCAACAATAGCTTAGTTCAACAACATGATGTATCGCCTAGTGACCATGAGGTCCTAAGTTCAATCTTCCACCCCAACATGTTGTCGAATATATATATATATATATATATATATATATATATATATATATATATATATATGAGAGTTCGTTAAACAATATAACATGATAAAAGTCAAATACTAAAACAACATGAATATAACTCAATTGACATAAAGTTTGAACTAAAAACTAAATACTAAGACAATACGAATATAAACTCAATTGGCTTAAAGTTTGAACTAATGATCAAGTCAAAAATTCAATTTACAATTAATAACAATATATAATTCTTTGGTAATATAAATCCTTATATGTCTCTAACATAAGGGTGGTAATGTATCTAATTTATCTATCTCTATTTCCTAATACATCATTGATGTCTCGCTACTTGATCATTTTCTCATGCAAAGAAACTAATATATATGATCCATTTGTAAGAAATACTTATTTTTTAAAAATTACAAGTGTAGTGATAAGCAAAGTTGACCTTGCCATGGTGAAGGAATATTTTTGTGTATAAATTGGTTATCATTTCTCCAATGACTCCTTGACACGTTGTATAATTTGTTAGGGCTAGTTGTTAGTTTTGTCTTATTAGCCCTTCCTTACCTTTACTCTTTGCTAAATGTATATATATACAGAGGCTAGGTTAACCAGCTCGACAGATAACGAATATAGAAGAAATACCTAAAGGGAATTCCCATCACTGCTTTCCTTCTTCTCTTCTGCTGTCTTTCGTTTCCTTTCTTGGTATTAGAGCCTTCAAATGGCAAACGTAGACCAATCTGGACCAATCTTCACGATTTCTTCGAGCGCCTCTAATGGCAGCTATTCAGGACCCCCTCTGAATCAACTCCTCAACCAGATAACGTCTATCAAACTTGATAGGACAAATTTTCTTCTTTAGCAGAACCTTGCTTGGCCTATCCTCAGAAGCTACCAGCTGGAAGGTCACTTAACCGGGGCTGATCCATGCCCGGAGAAATTCTTAACGACTTCTCCTGCTAAGAATGTTGCTATTGAGGCTAGAGAAAGTTCTAGCACCGAGGACTCCCCTGGGGCAGAGAAAACAACTTCACCCTCACAAGTCCCAAATCCAGAGTTCACCAAATGGGTAACTATTGACCAACTTCTTTTGGGATGGCTCTATAATTCTATGAGTATTGATATAGCTATGCAAGTCATGGGGTTCTACACTGCTAAAGACCTGTGGGAAGTTGTTCAAGAATTAGTAGGCATACACTCTAGAGCTGAGGTCGATTACATCAAGCGGATGTTTCAACAAACGAGAAAAGGCTCCCTAAAAATGAGTGAGTACCTAATCTCTATGAAAAAAATTTCAGATGGTCTAACTTTGGTTGGAAGCCCTGTCTCTTCCAATGATCTTGTCTCACAGGTTCTCTCAAGACTTGATGAAGATTATAACCCTGTAGTTATTATGCTACAAGGGAAGTACAATTTAAGCTGGACAGAAATGCAGGCAAATCTGCTATCATACGAGAAACGTCTGGAGTATCAAATAACCCTGAAGTCTGGTCTCTCAGGCCTGTCTCTAACTACTGGATCATCTTCTGTTAATATGGTGCAAAATAGAAGCACAAGCAGTTCCATTTTCATGTCTAATCGACCACCCAGTCAGCCCACTTCTTCGCAGCCTCAATTTTCATCTGATAATGGTCAACGAGGTGGACGTGGTGGAAGAGGAAGGGGGCGTGGGAACAATGGCTCTAACTATAGACAGACACAATGTCAAGTGTGTGGCAAATATGGCCACAGTGTTGTTGTCTGCTTCTCACGTTTCCTCACTGATGTAAACAACCCCCACAACACACATCAACGAGAAAATCAGCTCCCCAACAACTTCATTCACAGCAGCTCGCATAATAATCAGAATCATCGAACAAGCCCCACAGCCCTGCTCACAAATGGTGTCATTGCAAATCCCGAGAGTGTCATCGACCCAAGTTGGTATGCAGACAGCGGTGCTTCTAGCCATGTCACTGCAAATCAAGGCCTCCTGACCAATAAAACAGAGTACTCAGGTATGAAATCCGTCGTTGTTGGGGATGGAAGTAAACTTTCCATCTCTCATCAGGGATCTTCCTCCATTGCTTCTACTTTTGGATCTCTCAAATTAAATAATGTGTTATGTGTACCTTTGATAGCCAAAAATTTGGTCAGTGTCTCTAAATTGGCTAGAGATAATAACATATTTGTTGAATTCCATACTGATTTCTGTGTGGTTAAGGACAAGGATACGGGGGAGGAGCTGCTGAGAGGAACTCTTAAAGATGCGCTATATCATATTCATCAATCGGAGCTGCATAAAAATAAAGACCACACGATTGTCTCTGATTTAACCAAGTCAATGGATGATCGTCTGTCAAGCTCTGCTCCTGCTGTTTATTCTTCCTCTATAGAAAATCCCCAAGTAAATGTAATCATGACAAAAGCGTTACTCCATAAACGACTTGGTCATCCTTCTCATAGGATCCTAAACAAGATGATTGGTGGCTGTAATCTGAAATTCCCAGTTAATGAAGAAGAGTTGTTTTGTGAGGCATGTCAATTCGGAAAAATGCATGCTCTACCTTTTCCCCTGTCTCAGTCTCGTGCCTTGGCTCCATTTGACCTTATACACACAGACTTATGGGGACTTGCCCCTGTACTCTCAGCAGATGGATTTTGGTATTATGTCTTGTTCATAGATGATTTCAGCAGGTTCACCTGGATTTTTCCTCTTAAACAGAAAAATGACACTTTCCTTACATTCAAAGAGTTTCAGGCGTTCGTCAAGACACAATTCCACACCCAAATCAAGATGATTCAAATGGATAATGGAGAAGAATATCATACTATTGTACAGGTCTGTAAACATGTTGGCATTCACACTCGATTCTTTTGCCCATACACCTCCGCTCAGAATGGTCGTGCTGAAAGAAAGCATAGACACCTCGTTGAAACATGGCTCACTCTTCTTGCTCAAGCATCTTTGTCGTTATCCTTCTGGTGGTTTGCTTTCCAAGCAGCAGTCCATTTTATAAATGGGATGCCCTCCCCTGTGCTTGCAAATAAGTCTCCTATGAAGATCTTACTCAGAAAGTCACTGAACATCTCTTCTCTTCGAGTGTTTGGCTGTGTTTGCTACCCCAACCTCCGACCGTACCAACAACATAAATTTGCTCATCACTCTGAGCCTTGTGTTTATCTTGGTCTCTCCCCTGTACATAAGGGTTATCGATGCTTTACTAAATCAGGAAGAATTCTGATATCTCGCAATGTGCGCTTCAATGAAGGTATTTTCCCTTTTCAAACTCTTTTTGGCACTCAATCATCCTCCACCCCACAACCTACCACTTCAACATTAATTCTCACCTGGTTTGGACCAACAACTTTACCTCCACCTATACTCTCCTCCAGTCCAATAACTGGCCCACAACAGTCCTCGACCCACATCAATCCTCTCCCCACATCAGTCCTCGACCTCCATCCTTCTGACCCTAACCAGCCCATGGTGTCACCTTCTTCACAACCAACCTCTCCCTCTAATAACTCCTCTCTTCCCCACATCTGCCCTAACTCTCCTACTCCAGACAATGCCTCCCCTATTATATCTCCCTCTCCTACATCTACTCCCCATATCTGCCCCACTATAAACAAACATCCGATGATAACCAGGGGCAAAGCTGGTGTATTCTGCCCAAAAGCCTGAACCCTTACCACTCCCACAGATTGGTCTATTACCGAACCTACTAAACTGTCCATTGCCCTAGCCACTCGCCAATGGAAATCTACCATGAATGATGAAATTTCAGCCCTGCATCGTTCCAAGACATGGACGCTTGTCCCGCCTTCTGCTCATCAAAATGTTGTAGGCTGCAAATGGGTGTACAAGCTAAAGCAGAATGTTGATGGCTCCATTCAGAGACACAAGGCACGATTGGTTGCCAAAGGTTTCCACCAGCATTCTCGTATTGACTATTTTGAAACCTACAGTCATGTTGTTAAGTCTTCAACCATTCGGATAGTTCTATTTCTTGCTCTTTCGAATGGATGGTCTCTTCGCCAGCTTGACTTCAACAATGCTTTCCTCAACGGTACTTTACAGGAAGCAGTCTATATGACACAACCTCCTGGATATGAAGACTCAACTTGCCCTGGACATGTTTGTCAGCTCCACAAGGCCCTTTATGGTCTTAAGCAGGCTCCTCAGGCGTGGAATGATGAGTTCAAGAACTTCCTCATCAGCTGTGGTTTCTCTGTGAGTAGGTCTGATGCTTCACTCTTCTTCTATCAGACATCATCAATTACTGTTATTCTACTCCTCTATGTTGATGATGTTGTCCTCACGGGTAACAATGTCTCTTTTCTGCATCATCTTGTCTGCTTGTTGAACACAAAATTTGCTCTCAAGGATCTGGGCAAACTAAACAATTTTCTGGGGATTCAAGTAACATACATGCCATCTGGTATTCACCTGAGTCAATCCAAGTACATTCATGAACTTCTTGCCAAGGCTCAACTTCAACATACAAAATCCCATCCCTCCCCTGCAGCCACGGGCAAAGCTCTGTCCCTACATGAGGGTTCTCTCCTTCCTGATCCGTTCATTTACCGCAGCACAGTGGGGGCTCTCCAATATCTCACCAACACTCGACCCGACATAGCTTTCATTGTAAACAAGTTGAGTCAATTTCTCAAAGCTCCAACGGATGTTCACTGGCAAGCAGTCAAGAGAGTCTTACGCTACCTGAAAGGCACTCCCTCTTACGGTCTAATGATCCAACCAAGCTCTGATCTAACCATTACAGCTTTCTCTGATGCGGATTGGGCAACCAGTGTCGATGATCGAAAATCAGTGGCTGCTTACTGCGTGTTTCTGGGTCCCACTTTGATCTCCTGGTCTTCTAAGAAGCAGGTTGCTGTGGCTCGATCGAGTACTGAATCCGAGTATAGAACTCTTGCTCACGCTTCTGCCGAAATCACATGGACTCGTCAACTCCTCAAGGAACTTGGTCTCACCTTATCCTCCACTCCCTTGCTGTGGTGTGATAACATCAGTGCTGGTGCACTTGCTGCCAACCCCGTCTTTCATGCTCGCACGAAGCATATTGAAATTGACGTCCATTTTGTTCGCGACCAAGTCCTTAGCAAGCAGCTTAACATCCAATACATTCCCTCAAATGAACAACTTGCTGACTGTCTTACCAAGCCACTCTCCCACACACAGTTCTCCTACCTTCGAGCAAACTCGGGCTTGTCGACCTACCCTCTCGTTTGAGGGGGGATGATAAGCAAAGCTGACCTGGCTGCCATGGTGAAGGAATATTCTTGTGTATAAATTGGTTATCATTTCTCCAATAGCTGCTTGACACGTTGTATAATTTGTTAGGGCTAGTTGTTAGTTTTGTCTTATTAGTCCTTCTTTACCTTTACTCTTTGCTAAATGTATACAGAGGCTAGGTTAACCAGCTCGACAGATAACGAATATATAAGAAATACCTAAAGGGAATTCCCATCACTGCTTTCCTTCTTCTCTTCTGCTGTCTTTCGTTTCCTTTCTTGTAGTTCTTTTTAGCTCCATTTTAGTAAATCAAACCGTAATTTAAATAAAAAGTAAAAAATAAAGAAAGAGAAAATAATTTCAATATCAACATAATTTAATGATAATTAACATTTTCTATTTTCTTGAGATGGGATGTTTGAATTTTCATACCCCAATTTATGATATTTTTAAATATGTCTTAAAATCTTAAATCTTATTGTCAATATTAGCTTTAAAGGGAATGCTTTTAAATATGTCTTAAAATCTTAAAATTTTCATTTTTATTTTTGATTGATTTTGATTACCATTATGCTGTCATTAATGTGTCATTTTCATAATATTATTCTATTTTTCTCTTTATTTTGTGTATTAAATTTAAATTTATAATAAATTATAATTTTCTCTCCTCCTTTTTTCTCACCTGTAAGAATGTTTTATACATTTTTTTGGTATTTCTTCCAACATTGTTTCCCCGATTTTAGCATTCTCCTTACGTTAGTTTTTTTTATTTTCCAGATTTTTTGTCCTCTTCATTTTCATTTTCTTCATTTCACATATGTATATATAAACATTTATCTTACGTTAGTGTTCTTTCCTTCCCATATAGATATTATGTATTTTTTAAAAAAGAAAATATATGTATTTCTTTATATATACCCACCTTATATATTTCATATATAGAAAAATATATTGCGGAGAGAAAATTGTTTAGGTCGGAATACGAGAAGGAAGAAGAAAATTTAAATGAGGAGACAAACGTAATTAATGCGAGTTTTATGATTTCATTTTTTTTTTTTATTAAATGTGTTTGTTTTATTTTTGTTTCATTTTATTTAAATGCTAGAGGAAATTCAATATAAAATATTAGAGAGGTTTAAGGGCTTGAAAATAATTGCAACTCAACTTTTATGAAAAATCTTAAACTAGTTGGACATTTTTGATAAAAATAGAAAGTGTGGACATTAATATAATACTGATTTTTTTTTAATTTTTAATAATAATAATTGAAACCTCGAGTATGGGCCTTTAAACTTAGGGAAATCATGGTAAAGCGCTGCTTGATGGGCCGAAAGCCTTGAAATCCAAACAAACAAAGCCCACTCTAAATCTCCCGATACTTCCATCTTCTTGAACGACACGTCGTTTATAAAGAGCGCCAATTTGTTATCTTGTCGGAGCTCCGAAAGCCCGGCCGGGTCGAGTATAAAATCAGGATCGTATCAGTCACATTCTCCACTCGAAACTTATCTTTGTTCACTCTGCTTCATCTTCATCTTCATCTTCATCCATCCATGGCTTCACTCTCTCTCGGAATTGTTCAATCTCCTCGTTTTTTCTCTTTCTCCAAATCCGAAACCCTAGGAACCTCTCTGCGTTATTCTACTGCTTCTCTCGCAATCTCTGCAACTTCGTCTCCTTCTTCAATTCCTGCTGGTATGCATTTCTTAGCTCGATTTCAAGTGATTATGTCTCTTCTGTTCACTTCCGATCGCTTAATTTGTGTTCTGTGTTTTCTTTTTCAGTGTATTGTGGCAGAGGCGATAAGAAAACGGAGAAAGGAAAGCGGTTCAATCACTCCTACGGAAATGTATGTGTCTTCATCTTCTCTCTTCGTTTTCTTATCTAAATTGTGAGTTTCTGTTTTGCCTTGGACGAATTCTCTTTCGTTTTGTATTTTGAATTTTGATTTTGGGGGGAAATGTTCAGGCGAGGCCTCGGGACAAAACGAAAGGGAGAGGGACTCCGAGAGTACCAACTCCTTCTTCTCCGCCTAGGAAGGATAAATTTGACGACGGTGAGAAAATCAAGATCGACATTGACGAGTCTTAATTGAGCAACCTAATTCTGTTTATTTGAATTGTGTTTTCTAAATCCAGAAGGTACTTCCACTTCTTATCTTCGCATGATTTTTGTATGAATTCTTCAGTCGCTCATTGGCTTCTTGAATCTGTTGTTCATTTTTATGCTCTCTCTTGCTTTTAACCATTTCTGAGCTAGACTCTGATTATTGCTGCTTCATAGATAATCTTTGCGTCATTAGCAGACGTTTGTTTCAAAAGGAATTTAAGTTAACTTCCTCCTCCATGTTATTTAAGATCAACGTTAGATACAAAATAAGAATCTACCGGCTCAACCATCATGATTTCGCCTAGTGGTCATGGTCAATAAGGGCCTTAGAAATAATAAATGGTTAAGAGGAAACCTTACCTAGGATTGAATATCCTATCAGTTTCATTGGCAACTAAATGTAGTAGAGTGGGTAAGATTAGTCGAGGTATACAAACTAAATGTAGTAGTCTTATCCCGTGAGATTAGTCGAGGTATGCAGCTGTAGAGTCAGCCAATTGTCTAGTGAGATTAGTCGAGGTGTGCAGCTTGCCCGCACACTCACGAAGATCAAAAAATTGGTTTTACAAATTTATTTCCAGATGTCTTGGTTTGTGTTAGGACCCCCCAATACCGAATTAACGTAACAAACACTAAGATAGAATATATTGCAATATCGAAGGACGTTACAATATAACAATAGCCATTCGAGAGGGCTATATCTCTCCCAGGAGTCCTAAGGACTAACCACCAAAATGATTCCCCCCTTCCAAGGCCCCTAACACCCTCTATTTATAACCAAGACAACCCTTACTAATTACTACTATACCCTTTACTAATAACATACTAATATTACCCATACCCCTAGCTAGGACTCTTACAATACTCCCTCCTTCAATGACACCTTGTCCTCAAGGTGTGCTTACAAAACACAAACCCTAAAAAAGAACAACAATTTTTTTTTTTTTTTTTTTTTTAACTAGCTGATCGGCCCCCTGACGACGACCATGTGTCGTGGGCAGTGGCAGGTGAAGAAAACCCAGGTGGCAGATCGGAACTTGTGGCTGACGGTGGTCGCTGCGCCAATTGGTAGAGATGGTGATGGTGGCTGGTGGCTTGAAAAGTGGAGATCGTCGGCGATGTGAATGTGGAGCAGTACAAAATTGCGGCTAGGGTTAACTTCTTTATATGGGTCGGATAGTGCAATGTTGGGTCGGGTTTTGGGTTTAACCCAAAAGACCACCTGATCCAAGTCACAACTTTTAAAATCACCTGTTTTTCTTCTTTGGAGAAAAAAGAATGAGCCTCATCCACACTATTTAAAAATAGCCCAGAAAAAGACAGTTTATCTTGCCCACCAGATTGGGCCTCATCCACGCCTTTTAAAACTAGCCCAATAATGAACACTTCATCACCTAGCCCATTAAAAATCAGCTTAACAGCATCTCTCCCAAGCCCAAGAGACTTAATTTCTCTAAAATCATTCACGTAATAAAACTCAGATTTAGTGAGGTACCTTTTTCCAACCCAGGGCCCCACTTCCTGACATTTCACGTGATTAACCCTAACAAACTTCATCTCCATCATATTCCCTTCACGCAAATGTCGTTTGCGTTTCCACATGGCCTTCGTCTCCGACCAACGTCTTCTTTGCCAGCCATGGCTTCCGACGAATATCAGCAAGCGTTTCCACAAGGCCGTCGTCTCCGACCATCGTCTTTGTTGCCGGCAATGGCTTCCGACGAACATCAGCATTTTTTTCTCTTCTTCTCCGACCTTGCGTCTACGTTTCGACCCCATTTTCGTCTCTGGTCGAGTCAGCCGAAATTTGCAACAACGCCATCTTCTGCTCTTCCTCTCCGGCCACCCACGCATTTGTCGTCGGTGATGGCTTCCATCGGTCCTTCTTCTTGTTTCTTCCACATCTTCTTTTTGACCCTTGAATCGGTGCCTTCTCCATAACGTCTTCTCCGACCAAACCAGTGTACGCCGCCCGCTATGGCCTTCTTCGTCTGCTTCCCTTCTTCTCTCGCCTAAATGGTGAGTATTTTCGATTCTTCTTTCTACACTGGATACTCTTTTATACCGTCGAGGCCTTCCCCGAATTTCCAGCAGCATTCGCCGACGATTTCTCCCTTGACATTCTGACTCCATCATCTCCTCCTTATGCACGGTCTTCTCATTCTGATGGAAGCTAGGTCGACCTCCTTTCTTCCTTCCAACCTCATTCTTTCTTGTTTGTCGCATTGTCTTTGCCTTCAAACCTCCCCTACTTTTTGCTATTTTCCTTCTCCACAACCGCTGAAAGCTTGATCGAACTTCACATTTCTTAGACCCGATCATCTTGTTTTTCCACTCTCCATCTCTCTTCCGCCCTCTCATCTGATTCTTACCTTGTTTCTTCTGCTTCTTCTTCACTTTGTTTTTGTTCCTCTTCTGAGAATTCCGATGCTTCATACTCCGTTTCCGTTCTCTTTCCTTTCTTTCCTTTCTTTCTTTTCGTCTCCGTTCTCCTTCTTCTAAACCCTGACGTATATCCTTCATCTGATTTTGTATTTCTTCTAACATTCGTCGTTGTTCGCCAAAGGATGTTTGTATTACTTCTTGCATCCGATCGAATGTTTGTAGTACTTCTTGCATAAGTTTGAGGGAATTCTGCCTACGATCATAATCCATGGTTGATACTCCAGGATGAACGTGCTCTGATACCACTTGTTAGGACCCCCCAATACCGAATTAACGTAACAAACACTAAGATAGAATATATTGCAATATCGAAGGACGTTACAATATAACAATAGCCATTCGAGAGGGCTATATCTCTCCCAGGAGTCCTAAGGACTAACCACCAAAATGATTCCCCCCTTCCAAGGCCCCTAACACCCTCTATTTATAACCAAGACAACCCTTACTAATTACTACTATACCCTTTACTAATAACATACTAATATTACCCATACCCCTAGCTAGGACTCTTACAGTTTGTTTGTTTTATCTACCAAGTTCTGAGCGGAGTTTGGGAGGATTTATCCAATACTATCTCTGCATTAGACTAATTGGGATTGCTTATTGTATTGCACTTCATAATGATAAGAATATAAACAAAAAGTAGATACGATTACGACCTTTGGATAGGCTTGCTATGACAAATCAGAGGTAAAGAAGAGTAGATCTCTTTGCCGGCCATTACATATAATATATTTCTTAACTCGATTTCAGCCGTCTATGTTGCCTTTAATGTGTGTTTTGGAGGTTCTAGTTTGTCTCTCTATAAAGACAAAGTGTCTTTCCTGATTCATCAGTATCAACCAAAGCCTTTTAGATAACTATGTCAGTATCAGAGATAACTGAGGAGGAAGAAGAAGTTCCTAGATTTATTGACCCTGAAATCCAAAAGGAAAGAATCAGACAAATACTCAATTACCAGAAATCTATGTATTCTTCTTCTTCTTCTTCTCCATCTTCCTCTGCATCATCTTTCAGAAGCAGTAGTTTACTAGACTTGATGAAAGCAGGAAACACTTCTCTCAGGAGATTATTTGAGATGCAGCATACTAGTTTGGCCACCTATTTTGATAAGTACAGTGGATCACCTATGATAAAGCCTATACCATTATGGGGAAGTGATTCTGATGTTGAAATCTTCGATGCTTGGGCATCCATCAAGATCGGACGCTCACATGATTCTCGGTCTGGCTCTCACCGAACTAATTGCACATCAAATGGTAGTTTCTTGGACAGAAAGATAGGGTTTGGGAATAGCACAATTAGGGTTAGCAAGCACAAGTTAACTAGGAAAAAGTCGTTTCGGAACCTGCCTAGATTAGGTCTGTTATGGAGAAGCGGGAGATTTAGATTCAGATTCAGGTTAAGGTTGAGACGACGGCTTAGGATTTTGATTTGTGGTAAAATATTCTAATGTTGGTTAGAATTGTTTACAAATGTCGCCATAGAAGAGCTCTGTTTCCTATCTAGATTTTAAATTATAAGGGATTTTTGCTATAGCTTTCTTCAGTACACTAGTGTTGGCTAATCTCCTTAGTTATATTGATTAATCTTGAGAATTCCCCAATGGTGACAGTACATTTTGGCCGATCAAGGTATTTTCAATGGAAAGAGGTAAATTTGGGTCTATTCGGCACTTGGTAATAAACCGAGCCTAAAACATTTGAAATCTGAACAAATATGTTAGTTGAATGGAAGTAGATTAAATTGAATCCACATCTTTCAAAATTTTAGGGCGGTTTGATAATAATTTAGTTTTTAGTCTTTGAAAATTTACTTCATACACACTCTTATCTATAACTTTCTTTGGTTTGTTTATCTACCTTCTACAAGAGTTTCTAAAATCTAAGTTAAGTTTTGAAAACTAAAAAAATAGTTTTTAAAAACTTGTTTTTGCTTTTGAAATTTGACTGATAATTCTCTCGTGTTTCCTTAAAAAAAAAATCATTGTTAAAGAAATGGTGAGAAAACAAACACAATTAAAAAAATAAATAACTAAATGATTATCAAACGGAATGTTTTTTTTGTTTTTTATACCTGAATTTGGATTTGGTTTTGCTGAACTATTTTAAGTTCAGCGCGGCATACCTGTTGGCTTGTTAAGTGCATCATGCATGCATAATCTGCTTCTTCACACTTAATTTTGTTGTTTTCATGGTTGAAGTCGTGATACTTGACGTTTTAAAGGATGGCCTTAGGGAAAGAGGATTGTTAATAATATCATATGGACCATAATTCATATAGATTAGAAGTAATGCCAACATGAGTATAGTTCAATTGAATTAAAGTTTGTACCTTCGACTAAGAAGTTAGAGGATCCGAATCTCTCACTCCACATATTGTCAAAGAAAAAATAATGGATTTATAAAGGTAACTTCATTGGTACAAACCCCATTGGTAGAGTATTAATAGTGTGTTTGAAATAATTTTGAAAAAAATGCTTTTTAAATAAAAAATGATTTTTCTATAAGACAAAATTAATAATTTAAAGTGTGTTTCATTTCATATAGCTTATTGAGTGATTTTAGAAAATCAAAACTAGTTTTTAAAAAAATCTTAATAAATAAAAAGTAGTTATTTATTATTATTTTTTTTGGATGAATTTAAGAATCTTTTTTGAAGAAACAATTGAGAGATGAATTATCCAAAAATAACATTAAAATATGTAGTAAAAAATAAAAAACATATTTATAATTGATAGAGTTGGTTTTTGAATATAGAACAACCAAAGATATTTTTTCAAAAGTGTTTAAATCAGGAGGTACTGTTAACACCCTAAATTTAGGAAGGATACATTGGTACAAACATTTTAGGGTTAATGTTTGAGATCCTGACCTACCCTAATGTTGGTATCTTAATGAATGAAACTGAAGTTTTAATAGGTAATATTGAAAACGTGCTTCTTTCACACTTTTATCTTTTCAAAATCATAGTGATCGACTTGTTAAGTTATATATCGTAGTTCAAATCTCCCATCTCACAAATTTTTGAACTAAAAATAATAATAAAAAAAAATGAAGTGTTTGAGAGAGAGACACTTTACTAATGCATCTTAAACAGAGATAGCCACGACCATCTTTTCCTTACAGCGTTAGAACCAGTCCACTTTTGTTGGATTATATTTCTTGTCAAATTGCTACTGTTATTTGTCCTAAAATTTCCTGAAAATAACGTTATAATCAGAATAATTACAACATTAATGTCTTTTTGAACTTTTTTTTTTGAGTTCTTATCATTAATATTTGATACGCAAAGCCCAGAATATGTGCCTTTTCCCCTTTTTCAATTTGATACTTTTACAAGCATCTTCAATTTTGTCCTTTGTCCTTTGGTCTTTTATCTTTGCCCTTTTTCTTTTGTATAAATGTATATGAAACATATGTACTCTTAAACTTGTATCAATTAAAATCTTAAACTAATTATTGTATTAATTTAAACCCTGAACTTTTAGAAATGCATCAATTTATACCTTTTGTTGAGATTTTATTTTAAAAACGTTAATTTAAACACGCGTAGACTTTTAATTTTAGCAATTAAACCTCTAAACTTTCATAAGTGAATCAATTGTATGAAAATTTAAAAGTTCAATTAATAAATTATAAGTCTCCGCACGTGTGAAAACTTAATATACTTAATATTTTTTTTTTTTAAGGAAGAGTGCAAATTGATATCAAAGGAATTGAGGAAACCCGCACAAGCGGTAGAGCATGTGATTATAAAAGTTCAGGGATTATAAAAGTTCAGGGTTTAAAGTGAAATTAATTTAAAGTTTTAATTGATGCAACCTCCAAAGTTGAAAGGTATAAATTGATTTTTGCCCTAAATAAAATATAGATACAAGTTTTGAGTACAATTTGAAATTGTAAAGATGATCAGTATCCTATCCACGGAAATAAAATAGTAATAAAAACTATTTTGATCACTTGAGTAATGACACAATGATTTTGATTGTTGTTGTTGTATTGTCCTAAGAATGCCAAAAGAACAAGTACAGACACTGATGGCCAACATTTTGCCTGTAAGAAATAGGGCTGATTGAACCCAAAAAAATTTACAGCCCATAATTTCTCAAAAAAAAGAGAAAAAAGGAAAGAAAAGAATAGGAAGAAGAGCTTTTCTTCACCTCAAGGCCCTGGGGAGACAAGAAGCTTTGTTCCATGGTAATGTGCCAAATTGTAGGGCTGGGTTACAAAAATTGTCTTCAAAATTAACATTTTGTTGACCTATTATTATTCATTCATGTAATCGAATGGCCATTCTTGTCCTGTCGCGAAGCTGCAAGAAAATGTGGAGCATGTACTTGATCTTCCTTTGGTCGTTTACTTGGAAATGATCTGAACAAATAGTGTAACATCGGTTAGAAGAAACCTAGAACGCTGCTGCACCTACAAGAGCATAACTCAATTGATATGATGTACGAACTAGTGACTATGAGGTCCTAGGTTCGATTCCCCACCGCCATATGTTGTCAAAAAAAAAAAAAAAAAAACCTAGAAGCTGCTGCTGCTGCATGAGTCTCACCTAAGTTATTAGAGGTTTTGCAAAAGTTGTTTTCTTCATCAGTTTTATAAAATTAGTACTCATTTACGAACATTTATGTTTGTGTTTTCCAATCTGCTTTTGAAAACGTTTTAAGAAATCATGGCCAAAATTTAAAAAAGTTAAAATACTAATTTTAAGAACTATTGCTATATTCGGTTTAGCCCATGGTCAAGTTTTTAATGATCTATAACCAAACAACAATAAATATATATTTTTTTTGTCAACATGCAAGGTGGGAGAATCGAACCTCTAAGGTCACGAGATCGTACATTATGTCAGATCAGCTATGCTCATGTTGGTTACGAAAATAAATTAATACTTCATTTGATTTTTTGTTTCAGTTTTTAAAAACTAAGCTTATAAAAACACGTGAGTTTCTTTGTTTTGTTGTGTCCTTCCTTAAAAATATTTTCAAAATTCAAGTCAAGTTTTGAAAACTAAAAGAAGTGGATTTAAAATTTTGTTTTGTTTTTTTACTAAGAACTCAAATGTTTCTTTAGGTAGGCTGAAAACCATAAAAAAGATTGAGAAGAAACAAGCATAAATTTCAAAAATAAAAAAACTAAAAAATGAAATCGTTATCAAACATGCCCTAAATAAATAAAATACAGTTTGAGTCTGTTACCTCGGGGAACTCTGCCGCTTCTGTACATGCTGCTGATTAGCCACATCAGAATTAGAACTCTCAGGTTCATCAGAAGCCTGAAAGCATTAGTCAGTAACCACAGAAAAAGAAAAGAGAGAAAAATTAAAGAGGCAATTTGTGGAAAAGAAAAACTAAAATAACCAATTAAGTTAAAAGCTTCTATTCTCTTCAATTTTTATTCAAGAATTGGTCATCCACAAGATTGAGTTGAAAGCTAACAATCATAGAAATATAAAAGTTCAGTGCAGATATTTCATACTCTACTTTGTGGACATAATTAAAAAGGGCGAAATCAAATCAACTACATGGGAGGTACTTGGATAAGGGGTAGAAACTGGGGATTGACCACCGAGCTCATACCTTTTTTAAAATTTTCAGAGGCCTGCATATAAGAGGCAGCCTTGGCAAAACATGAATGAAGCAGCTCACTTTGCCTTCAGTGTTTCGGTTTCGGTTTCGGCGTTCACATCTCGATGCAATGAGATGAAGTAGAAAAGGGGGGGGGAGGTTGTGAGCAGCAACCCCCATCTGGAAATTACTTTCCTTCATACCCTTTATCCAAGCATCACCTATGTTTTTGAACCAGAAAAATCAAATCGCCTATCCAATGGATTACTAGTAATTCGCACCTCGGAGTTGTTTCCTCTCTGCAAAACGTCTTCTTCCTTCGGCAATTCGTTAACTGCAGGAGCAACAGTGTCCCATAAAAATCCGTTCTCGGCTCCAATAGAAAGCTTGTCAATATCTGCATCCACGGGTCCCAAAAGAGGCTTGATATGTGCAGCATATTTATCTGCAATTCAATAAAGATACAAAGTTTTCATAACCATGGAGCAATATTGTTCATAACTTCAAACCATCATATAGGAGTTATTCAAGCAACATGTTAAAGAAATACAAAGGTACACTCGCCATGGTTTAGAGTAAAAGGAAAGAAGTGGAACAAAATAGAAGTTTGATCTATGTCGCGGAATAGAAAAGAGAGCATTTTTACCTGCCAAACTGTGAAGCGCATTCTCAGCAGCTTGTTGTTGAGCGTCTTTCCTCGTCTTACCCACTCCAACACCAATCTTCTCGCCAGTAAACAAAACCTGAACCAAACATTCAGAAAATGAAATCTGCCATTCAATAGCTTTCTTAATTCCAAGAGAGAGAGAGAGAGGGGTATCTTTCAGTTTTTATGATGTACTAATAACAGCTACCAAGGCCAATGAAACATTGAAATGGAACAATGTGAGAAATCAATCTTACTCCACAAGCTCTTGAAAATCAACAATCCACAAAGAGTTTTTTTTTTTTCTTTTTTTTTTCTGATGCAGAAAACATTTACTGGTTTACTTGAACACAAAAGGCTGCAAGAGCCAACTTAAATATGAAAATTACATTCCATTTGTGTTCATGCACAGTTGATTTTTTTCTATAAAGAGCGTATTTTTCACTGACCTCAACTGAAAACTGCAAATCCTTGCCGGTACTGACAACAGTTTTGAACTCAATCTGCACAATGAGGCAAAGTGAGAAACACGTGGTGAGAAGCAAAACAATTTAAAACCTGGCACAATGTACCTTTGAGCTGCATCTACGACCAATTTCTTGTAGAACTCCAATGTATAAAGAGGGCGGAGGTATAGTAACTTTCCCTGCTTCAGTTTGATATTCTTTGCTATTGCTGGATGCTCGATTTTGAGATATAGCAACTCCTGTCAAAACTTCAGTCAGGTAAAACTACAAAAATAAATAAATCAGGGGAAAAGAATTGTCACATTCTTCACCATAGGCATGTGAAATGTAAACTGGTAGAAGAAAAACCTTGTGAATTGTTGCTAAGTGGGTTCTGATGAGACCGATGTATATCAGCTTTTGAAGCATCAGATTCTTGAATAAATCCTGAAGATCGACTATTTTGATGTCCTTTACTGGAGTCATCATCCACTAATGAACTTCCTTGCACCTGTACTCCGGGTGCTGATATTTGTACGGGCAGTCTGGAGAGAATAGGGGGTTCACCAAAGTTCTGAGTCCTGAGATCTATACCAGGTTTCATAGCAAGGAGTCCTCTCTTCATGTCATAATCACGATCGGAAGAGAGATCTCGTCTGATAGGGGCTCCAAGCAAACCAGGCTCTAAAACAATATGTAGAAACAAATGAGTTATACTACTCTCTTGAAAGAACCAAGTCGTGTGAAACCGTCAGAGAATGTATTATACAGTTAAAAGTAAAAAGAAAATTAATGGGAAAAATAACAGAATGCCAAAATGGAAGTTGGTTTCTCATTTTAAAAGAAAAGGTAGAAGTAAAAATATAAGAGGCCATACTCTGAGAAGGCAGTAGAGTTCTTGAAGATTTTGGTCCAATGACATTCGGATTTAGAGGAGGCAACTGAGAAGTATCTGCTCTTACATCTGTATGGCTTGTAGTAGGATTATTGGCCATATCTATTACATGCTTATCATCCTGTATTGTTAAGAGTTATATAAAAAGCACTTCATTACTCACTACTCTGATAACATGAAACGTTTGGTAGAACAGCATGTATGAAAAACTCACCGGTTGATTCAATCTCCTTTCCACTTCAACACCATTCATTCCTTCACCAATTGGAGCATTCACATTCTCATTGGGTACAAAACCAGCTTCCTGTCCATAATAAATAAGTGAAGCAATTAATAAAAAATTATTCCACCAATCATTTAATGGAAAGGGTGGATATTTTTCATCTCAAATACCTCTGACATCATGTAGCTGCTCACATCAAGAGCAGGAGGTAGATCCACCACATCATCTTCATAAGAAATTTCAAGAATCCGTCGAAACAAACTCTCGTCAAACTCTCTGTATAAGGATAATCAGATATGATTAGCTTTCAAAAAACAATAAGAGGCAGGTGTTTGTGTGTAGGTAGGTTAGCAAGCACAACTATTTACACTTACTTGAAGTAACAACCCCTGACATTGCATGCAACATTCCTCGCCACGCAGAGAACAGGGACCGCATTTGCTGTCTATTCAAAAGAAATATCACATTATTAAGCATTAAATTAGTCTTGATCTTAATTTATTTACTTAAAAAGTCTAAAAAATGAGAACATTTTCATACCTCTGCTTGAGGAGCATAGTAAGGAGTAAATGCTGGAACTACATGAACACGTGGTTGGTCTTTGTCTTCCCAAACCTTTGAACGGTCATCAATAACCATTGCCATCTTCGGATGACATGTCCCAGATTGGAAGACATTCAGCAAAGATTTCCTAGAACCTGCCAAGTCCCCCAATCTAAGTTATTGGTGTTAAGTTTCCAAAAAAAACAAAGTAAGAAAAACAACAGGTTTACTCTCTTCTTCTACTAATAGGAGTGATACTACATATTTTTCAATTCACCTGCTATTAAAATAAAGATCCCACTGTCTCTAAAAACAATATTTTAATTTCAAAGAACCTAAAAAATTGCAAAAATCTGCTTCACAAGGTGTGTTTCAGTGTTAGCATCAGCCATCAGGTAACATAAATGAAACTACAACCCATGTCCTGCAGGTATGTGCCAAGGCACCAATCTATAGAATCAGTGACTTCCAGTTCAGAATAGGATTAATTAGGTTCGTTACCTGATTTGACACAAACAACACGATCAAGAAGCTGCTTTGTTGAAATCAGGTGTGCTTCTGGATCAAGAAGCCTCCACATTTCTAATGCGTAATCTCTTTCAGCCATGGTACACACATAAACTTCAAATCGCTTACGACCCCTAGCAATCAAATAGCTTCTCAAGTCTTCCCATGCAGGACGTAACCTCACAAGAACACTGGTATCGCGAATCTGTATTGAAAATATGACTTTAGAATGATAAAAGATACCCCGAGTCATTACCTCTGTGAATCTCATATCAAACCAGGTTTCTAAGTTGACACAACATCGCACAGTTCATTGAAAAAGACTGTCTTCATGTTCTTCCTAATTATTTAAGTTAGGTTGCCGATGATTAAAGTTAAAAGCTTACAAACGTTTTGCTTATTCAAAAGGGAAAGAAAGTAAAGAAAAGCCAGGCTACAGACCCCTTTATTCCCTCTAACCGTTTGGAGAGTTGAGTTAGATGTACTCTATTCAAATTGCTTCCAAGATAACTATTCATTATTTTACCCTAAAAATTTCTCAGTTCTATTCTTCTCTCAGTATATCGAAAATGCAATACCCAAAATTAATCCAAGAATAATGATAATTAGGTCTATAAAAATGATTGGCACAACGCCAGTAAATAAATAGCATCAGAAATAGAGGTAACCTCTGGATTGATGCGAGTAAGAACAATATTCTTGTCCAGCAATCTAATTATCGGACGAACTATTTTTTCGCAGTTCCCGTTTAATGGAGGAACCTCCTCCAGCTGCACCTTATAAATCCTTCCATTATCAATTACAGTATCGTTCTCAATATACTGTTTCAACAGCAACCGATCCTCCATGTACCGCTTGAGTTCGGCTGACATTCCAGATATACGTAATGGATCTATCTCCCGCGCAATCCAAACTCGAAGAGCTTCGATTCTATCTTCAAAAGATTTCATAGTGTTTGCCACAATAAGCGTCTCGTCGAGATCAAAAACAATTGCAAGACACCTGAGATTTAGCATCCCTAAACAGGATAAATATAAACCGCAGGGCACCGCAAAACACCAAAAGCAGGGAAAATTCTTCTGCTTGCTCGGCATTGCAACCAGGTGAATTTCTTCGTCCCCAACCAACACAATTGCCGTCTGTAAGTTCGGATAAGAACATCAGAATCCAAATTACAAACTAAATTGAAACGAAACTGTCTCAGTTTCATACGTCTGTAAGTTAAGAGTTGATTTTCGAGATTAAAAAAATAAACAGAACTGTAAATCAGTATACATATCAGACATGCACAAACTAACATACATTTCTTCTAAAAAACAAACAAAAATAATAAGAAAAATGAGTAGGACCTTCAATTCGTGGAAGCAGGAGTAGTGAAGTTGGATCAAGTGAGGCTGTTCAACAGGCAAGGAAGATTGAAGCTTACACCTGAGAGAAAATGAAGAAATTGTCTGAAGAACTGAAAGAGGAGGGCATCTCTCACTCGGCGGCGAAATCCTGTGGATTCTAATCTCGTTGTTCGGAAACTGAAAATTCTGGTCCGTCGCCGGAATAGCGTCGAGTTCCCCAAGACGCACGTCGCCATGAAAGACCACCGATTTGAACCCTAAGCGGCTCATTTCGGGAACAAATTATGGAAAACGTGCAGAGAAATTCACAAAGAGAAGATGGAGAGAGAGAGAGAAAGAAGAGAAAATGTGTGAGAAATTGTTCGAAAGAGTAGTTGAATATGGAGTCTCTCTCTATCTCTCTCTCTCTCTCTTCCTGTTTCTCGTTCAGTCTCTCTCCCTCTCTCTCTCTATCTCTCTCAGCCCCACCACCACCACTCTCTCTTCCCAACTCTTTCTCTCTCTCTCTCTCTCTCTCCCAAAATTTCTCTCTCTTCTCCCAAATTTCTCTCTTCGTGGCCTCAGGCCTTTTGGTTTCAAACAAATGAATTAACAAAGCGGGGTTCTTATTTATAGGCGCCATGGTCCAGCTCCTATTTATAGCCTGTTACAAAATCTTGAAATTACGAAATTGACTACCCTTCCCTTATCCCACCCGCCCTATTTTTTTATTTTTTATATATATATATATATATTTTTTTTTAATAAAAGGTAGGGGTGTGAATTTTTCGATCCTAGAAATTGAGTCTTAAGCGGTTTTTTTTTCTTTCTTCTTTTAACTAGGAGTATTACATATTTCAATTAAGTTATTCTCGGTTTTACATCTTAATTAAGGATTATATATATATGTTGTTGCTTACATTAGACTAGAATTCGATAGACGAGATTGGAATCTTTGAACTTGTTGATCTCTAGATTTTTATCTTTGATCTTGTTGGTCACTAGATTTTTATACTAGGTATTTGACTTTTTTTTAAAAAAATATTTGATTGATATTCAAATATTTAATCGTTGTATCTAAATTTTTAAAAATGTCTAATACGTTGTTAAACTTTTAATTTTGTGTCAAATAAATCTATAAAAATTTAAAGAGATTTATTGGACATAAAATTTTAAGTGTATGAATTTATTACATAAATTTTAAAGTTTAAAGACTTATTAAACACGTAATAATGTTTTTATTAAGGTTAAATTAACCATTTAGCGAAATTAATTTTAAGTATCATTTATGATTTTTAAATTTTTAAATTTTTTTTTTTCTGGTCTGTTATGTACCTTAGATATTTTCTATTTTTTTTTTTTTTTTTTAATTAGTTAATTGTCTTGGCTTATTTTCTTATGGTTGAGGTTCGAGTAAGAGAATAGGAGAAAAAAGATGGGTTTTGTGAGTGCGTAAAAAACGGGTTTAAAGAAATTTGGTGAGCTTTAATCAAATCAAAATGTAAATACCAAATTAAAACTACATTCAAGCGATGAGATCTAATTAGTAATTTAATTCTTTTTTTTCCTTTTTAACGGCAATTTTTCATTGGTGATTTTTCTTTTTTTTATTTTCTGTAATTGTAAGATAAATTTTACATGTACTAAAAAAAAAAAAAAATATAGTGAATAATTTTTTTAAGTTTGCACCTAATGATTCCCTAAACTTTCAATGTTGCATTAAATAAGTTTGACATATTTAAAATATTCTAAACTTTAAATTGTGTGTCTTGGATTGGGACTATTATGTCCTTTTCAAAAGGGAATGAATTCAATTTTTGATGACTACATACCTAAGAATTAATTTATTACGAATTTTTTTGACAACCAAATGTTGTAGGATCAGACGGTCTGTCACGTGAAATTAGTCGAGATACGTGTAAGCTGACTCGCATACTCACGAATATATATATATATAAATAAATAAAAAAAATTCAAATCTTATGTCTAATATTTATGTGAGTTTAAAAAATATCAAATCGATCAAATATTCATTAGATACAAAAATAAATAAAATTCAAAGAACTATGAGATACAAAAGAAAAGGTTTAAAGATGTATTAAATTCAAATTCATACAACTATTAAATGAGAAATTTTGATAAATCTCAAATCGTTATATATTTTTTTTTTAAAGACCAATTGCAAATTAAGGATGTCACGTGTCTTTCATTATGACCACTTGATCAAATAATATTAGTTTAGTCAAATGAGATCATATAACAATTGAGTCTAAAATCAAATAAGTCCAAAAGTTAATTAAATGAGAATGTACATAGGTAGCCTTTAAATTAGGACAAATTTTCATTTATTTCTATACTTCCCATTTTTTTTCTTTTACAAATGACCAATAATCCTAAAGATTTTTCATCAAAATACAGGTTCAATTACTTATAAGTCCTTTACCTTTCATTGACATTAGAAAAAAATAGGGGTATAATAGTAAAAAAGTGCATCAAATCTAAAAGTAAATTTTTTCAAATATCTACATTTGTTAAAATAATGTAAAAATATTGTATTAAAACAAACATAATTTATGTTATTTAAATGACAATTTGGGTCAGAGCCCAAAATCTAAAGTGTTGGGCTCAAAGCC
Organism: Herpetospermum pedunculosum; assembly: GCA_028017165.1. Lineage (NCBI taxonomy): Eukaryota > Viridiplantae > Streptophyta > Magnoliopsida > Cucurbitales > Cucurbitaceae > Herpetospermum > Herpetospermum pedunculosum. The sequence continues at coordinate 61,663,003 of CM051525.1, forward strand.
TATTGAGTTGAAGCCCAATAATGCCCATAAAAAACTCATAAAAAAGTCATCTTCCATTTCAATTCTTTGAAATAGTTAGGGATATTTTAAAAAATAACTAGGAATAAAAAACTGAATTGAAAAATAGCTAAGAAAGTTTCATATTTTCATCTCATGACTACCACAATTTTAGGGAATGAAGTTCACAATTATCATCTCAATTATACCCCTGATATATACGCTTATTTACGAACAACCGACATAACTAATTTTAAATTTTTTATATTTATTTTAATTTCTAACAATCAGATTCATTCCTCCGTTTTTGAAGAAAAAGTTTCTAACAACTAGATCCATAAATTTTGAAGAAAAGAAAAAATCTCTAACAACTTAGATTTGAAAATGTTTAACAGCAAAAACAATACAAATTTATCTCACTAACAAACCCCCTAGATTCATGCATTTTGAAAAGAGGGGTTCATTATTTTTTTTCCAAAGTTGAAACGATTACAGAGACGAGAGTGAAGAGAGACTAAGATCCTTACTCACTTCGAAAATATGTCATTTTGGGAGTCGAAATTTTCAGCCAAATTCAAGCGTTCAACGATGTAAAAGGTTGACGTAGATAGTTTTTTCTCAAAGTAGAGAGTTTCAAAGGTGAGAATCGATGGCTGTTTCAAATCGATTTGGATGAGGGAAGATTTGCAAATCTCCTAATTCAATGTTGCAGGTAATGATACAATTGATTGAACGTTTTTCCGGGTAAACTCAACATGCATGCCAATTTTAATGTTTTTTAGTATCATTTGTTCAATGCTTACGGATTAATGGTTTATGGTGTATATACACACATATACTTCATATGATATACTTACATGTACATTGTTATAGATGTAACTACGAATATATACCCACACTAGAAGTTATCGAGAATCCTCATTTTTATAATTTTCTTACAACCGTCTATGAACATTTTAATTGTTTTAGTATCATTTGTTCAATGCTCACGGATTAATGGTTTATGGTGTATATACACACATATACTTCATATGATATACTTACATGTACATTGTTATAGATGTAACTACGAATATATACCCACACTAGAAGTTATCGAGGACTCCATTTTTATAATTTTCTTACAACCGTCTATGGACATTTTAAATTTTTTAGTATCATTTGTTCAATGCTCACAGAGTAATGGTTTATGGTGTATATACACGCATATACTTCATATGATATACTTACATGTACGTTGTTATAGATGTAACTACGAATATATACTCACACTATAAGTTATCGAGGGTGTCATTTTTATAATTTTCTTACAACTATCTATGAACATTTTAGTTTTTATAAACATCAATATGCTGAAAATTTAATTGCTTATATAATTTTCTTATGGGCTCTGTTATACTTACATTAATGGTTTGTATATATACACATATACTTCATATGATATACTTATATGTACATGTAACTTCGAATATATACCCTTTAAAATCTATCGAGAGGATCGTTATTAAAATTTTTGTCACAACCGTCTCTGAAAATTTTAGTTTAAAAATTAATTTGAATTAATATTCCAGATTAGATTTTATTGAATTTTGTTTATGTGTTTCAATTGATGGTTGTTATCTTTGGTTTAACCATATCTTAATTTTTTATTATTTTTTATCTGATTCTCTTAAAATAAATCTTTATTTTTCTACAAGATTCTTTTTTGAATAAATCCTTATTTTCCGCTTCATTTTCTGAGTCATTTTCTCAATAAATCTTTTAACGTTCACTTTTTTTTTTATTTAATTCTGTGTGATTAAATCTCTCCTTTTTTTTTTTTTTGTAGGTAGTTCAACAGTTAAATGACGGGAGAGGGTAGTTTCGTCCAACTACATTCTAAAGAAGTTTCTAATTATAGGAGTTAGCTATTTTTCAACACAATAATTAGTTTAGCTATTTTTCATCTTTCATAGTCTCGTTTCATCTATTCTTGTAGTTGCCCCAAATAGTTATAGTGAGAAGTTTTAAAAAGAAAAGGTTTTCAATAAATATTAAAATTTTAGCTGAGATAAAAAATGATACAAATACATTAAAATTGAAATGGTAACGAAAAAAAAATTAGAGAGAGAAAATATAATTTTTTAGAGAGAAAAAATTTAAAGAGAGAAAAATTAGAAAGCGATAATAAATTTTCTAGAGAGATACATCAATGAGAAAATTGCGTTAGAAGAAAAATCAAGATTTTGAAAAAACATAAATTTGTTTTTGTTTTTTGTTTTGTTTTGAATTTACTAACAATTTCAAAAACGTTTTTGAAAAACAGAAAACAAATAATAGATTTGCTATCAAATATCCCTATTTTTTTTAAATAGAAAATAAAAACAAAAAAAACAGAAAATAAAATAGTTATAGCCCTCCATTATTTTGTCTCTTTGCCATATATTTCGTTCACCAATTATTTTTCATACATACTTTCTTTTTCTATTTTAGGCGTGGTTTATTTTCTTGACTTTTCATCACACATATTTTCTCTTACTAACCTATTCTTATTAATTTATTTGCATATTCTAGACTTTTCTAGGGTTTTACATGAGAACTACTCCTTAGAGGGGTACCGCTAAATGACTCAATTTTTTTTTATCCTTTTGTTGATCTCGTCAACACTACAAATCGCGTGAAAAGTCATTTGTATCTTTCGCTCGCAATTTTTGTTTTCCCTTGCAATTCTCAAAAAAGGCAATTTACCATCGCGATTCGTAGAAAGAAAAAATTGTAAATGTTCGCAATCGAGATAAGAAGAATCACGAATTTGAGGGTGAGATGAGTGGGAAGGCACTATAAACTTTTCACATCGTATTGATGACATCAGCAAAAAAACGAGCATTTTAAACTTGTGGGCCAAATGTCATTATGCCCCTCAAAAGGCGGATCATCCGTGCAAATCCCCACACTTTTCTATACCTACAAAATTTTAATTTCATCCCTAATACTTCCACTTCACATAAATTAGTTTTTATCGGTTGTTTCAAAAGTTCATTTTAATTTTTAGGTGTTATTTAGAATGTTGGGTGGGTTAAAATAGTTGGTGGTTATAATAGTTTGTGGGTTATAATAGTTTATGAATACTAAATACTATTAAAGTTAGTGTCGTTACTTTATTGACTCTGAGTTATAAGAGTTGGTGGGTCAAACGTGGATTGAGTTATAGTAAGTCAGTCTACTCAACTCCAAGTTGGTAATCCAATCCAAACATCGCATTAAGCTTTCAAGTTGTCAAACAAAACCCTTGGCAGTTGCCATCAATAGCATTTTTTGTTTCCATCTATCATAACTAGCTTTTTTTTTTAAGTAAAAATCCTTTTTGGCCTTTCCCATTGACAATCCCGGCCAGGATCGGGATCAAGATTGAAGTTTTTTTTCCCAAAAATATCCTATCTCGGTGGCAAAAACAGGAAATTCTCAATTCTGTTTGGCTGACTGCAAACTGGAATTTTCTGGGAATTTTTCGTTTCTTTCAATTTATTAACTTCCCAAAGAGAAGCCGGATTTTGAAACGAAATTTCAAGGAAATAAGATGAGAAAACATAGAAAAATCAATGAAAAAAGAAATATATCAAAAGGAATGTTGCAGGTGGAGGAGTCGTCGGAGGTAGGGTCGCTAGTGGAGGAGAAGTCGAAGGAGGATTTGCCGGAGGTGGAAATGTCCGAGGAGGAGTTGCAGAAGGTGGAGAAATCAGAGGAGAGGTGTGTTGAATTTGTGTTGAATTTCCCACAAAGATGAAGGAACCTCACTCACAATATAAAATACATGAGCTACTCCTTCTAACACCAATTGGTTTTAAGATGGAATCTCATGATGTCTAATAGGTTGGTCGGAGGGGGAGTGAAAAATGATTTCCTCTTAAAACAGCGCATGAAATAAATTTTTATTCCTTAAACACTTTTTTTTAGTTCAACAATATTACGAAGCGAGAGATTCGAACATCTGACGTTTTGATCGAGAATAGATGTTTTATGTCAGTTGAGCTATACTCATGTTTGCAACTCTAAAGACTTAGGAGTATTTGGAGTACAAACTTAGCATTGAGACGTCCCGAGAAGAGGGTCATTTGTGCAAATTATATCCCAAATTTTCTTTCATGCATATACATTTATGGTGAACAATAATAAATTGTGGAAAACGCATGGAACAATATTAAGCAGTTTGGCCTTGAAATGATGATAAAAAAAAGCCACCTGCTTGGACATTAAATATGTTTTATGGATTTATAAATAGCTACAAAAGGTGGGGTTTGAATTTTGTATGTATTAACAAATATCTTTTTTATTAGCTAAGATAAGATCAATATGGAATGGTCTGGAATTAACTTCTTCTTTCATTATCTTGCTACTGTTCTGATTATAACATGTGTGAAGAAAGATGTTCTTAGCCAAGAAGTTAATTTTGATCAGAACTATGATGTTGTCTATGGCCAAGATCGTTTTCTGCGGTTAAACGGTGGAACAGAAGTTCAACTCTCTCTCGACCCAACTTCAGGTTTCATCTCTCTCATTTTAAAAGTTTAGAGTCGGTTTGATATACAATTTGAATTCTGTTTTATGTTTTTTTTTTATTTAATACGATGTGTTTTTTAAAATAATTTTTGGATTCCGAGATTGAAAATTTTGAATAACATTTTTATGTTTGTTACTATAAATCAATAACAAAGAACAAATAAGCGCAAAAGAAATCGACACAGATTTACGTAGTTCACTAACGTCGTGTTAGCTACGTCTACGGGTAGAAGAGAGAGCAATATTATTACAAAATAGGAGAGAATTACAAAATGACAGATGAGGTGCGACTGAAGTCATTAGAAAGTTTATATATGACACTCTTTTAATGACCTAATACAAAATGGGTCAAAGCCCAAAACGAATAAGTAAAACTCAAATCAAATTTTTACTTTAGGGCGTTGCCCCGTACCGAACCAGTCGTAGAGAGTCATAATAGATTCAAGACATTTCAACAATGTTTTTAGTGGTTCTCGATTTTGAATTTGAAATTTTTAAATACACGATTATATTTAAAAAGATAAAACTTTAGTAAACATAATATTTCAAGTTATAAACTTAATTCATTTTTATTAATTAAAATATGTATAATATAATATATTATAAATTATATGATATTGTAAAATAACGAGTATACAAATTTTATTATATAAAACATGTTCCTAAATTAATTAAAAATAATTTGTATCCAACTTAATATTTAGTTGATAATTTTAGTCGAAATGCACATAAGCGGGTTCAAACACTCACGGATAAAAAAGAATATATATTTAGTCTATAACTACACTAGTTTTATGGTTTATAAATATTTCATCAAAAATATTTGTAAGAAATATTTAAATTGAGATTCAATTTTTAAATTTGGTACCAAACACGGCATGAAAACATAAAATATAACTTTGTTTTCATTAAACGAATGGTTTTCAAATTTATATATGTTTTCAGATCACAATTTTTTTTTTTTTTTTTTTTTTTTTTGAATAAATAGTAAAAAAGAGAGAAAAAATGATTGAATATATATGATTGAGTATAACTAAATGTGTGTTATTTTGGTGTAAACAAAACAAAAGGGACTGCTTTCAAGTCAAAACTTGGGTATGGCTCAGGATATTTTCAGATGAAACTAAAATTGCCATCCAAGCATTCTCCCCAAGTAGTCACCACTTTTTATGTAAGATTTTTGCTTCTCATTATATTCATTCATCTTTACATTATATAATATAGTTCTAATTAATCAAATAATTCCTTAGGTTTATGACTTGTTTATATTTTTATAATGCTACATTATAAACAATAGAGAGTTCAATCTAATATAGCTTCATAACATAAGAGGTACTAATGTCAAATGTCTAATATAGCTCAACTATTAAGAGATTGTTTCTAAGCATCATAATATTAGTATTATTTAATTTTTTAAGGTGTAATAAATTAATATAGCTTAACTTATTTAATAGTAAATCATTTTTAATAGTAAATCATTTTTAAAAGGAAATGTGTATTTTCTTTTGTTTGATGTACGTATTATTAACATGAACATAGCTCAATCGACATATTTAATGATAAAGAAATCACAAAGCTCAATCCCCACTCCCACATGTACTTATATATATATAACCATTTGATTTTTATATTTTAGTTTTTGAAAATTAAGCTCATCTTTATTAAGAAAACATTAGAACTCTTAGTCAAATTCCAAAAACAAAATTAAGATTTTGAAAACACTCGTAAAAGATAGATAATAACCAAAGAACTCATTAGTGTGGATGTATTGTTTTTTTTTTTTGCAACAATATTTTAATTAATGCGAGGATTGAACTCATGACCTCTTAGTCAAAGACTCAACCTTATGTCAATGAGCTATGCTCGATTTGGCGGATATATTGTTTATAGACTTAATTTTTAAAAACCAAATGGTTATCTAATGAAGCTTTTGAAATTTTGTTTTGACAAACATTTTTTCTACTTTTGTGCTTCAAATTATTTTTGTTGCGTTTAGAATTGCAATAAAATGATTTGTAGAGATAATTCTAAGTATGATATGATGAAATACAGTTGCATTCGGAAAGCAATTCAGGAGCTCATGATGAGATTGACTTCGAATTCTTGGGTACAAATGGTGGGCAACATATCTTACAAACCAATGTTTTTGCTAATGACGATGGAGGAAGAGAGCAAAGATTACATTTATGGTTTGATCCCACCTTAGCCTTTCATGACTATGCAATTCTTTGGAATTCCCATCAAATTGTGTAAGTTCACTAATAATCCTTCGATGATAAATCAAGTTAAAGTTCTTTTACTCGATTTTTTAAAATTTATGTTTTTTTTACCTTCGCTCGTGGTAAGCAAATTCACAGAAAAGGGAGACTTGTTGATCACGAGAAGGTTAAAAAAACATAAATTTTCGAGGAAAAATAAAAAAACCTTATAACTCTAAGGGGGTCATTCGTACAAAAACTCATTGTTTCATAATCATTTCACTTTATTCTTCTATTTTTCAAAATTTTGAATAGATTATTTAATATATTTAGTTTTTTCAAACTCGGTTTTATAAAAAATAAACAATAATGTTTAAGTGGATATTAATTTATATAAGTGTGAATGTTAAAATGTTTAAATGGAAGAGGTAGTTTTGAACTTAATATAATAGGAAAAGTTCTTGATAAATGACATGGAACTCAATCTTCATGTGTTGTTATAGTCAAAAGATCAAACTTGAGGTGTTGTGACCTAATTAAGAACAAGAAGAAACTCGATTCTATAGTCATATATGATATTATCACTCCAAGTTGAAATCTCTCTCCACTAAATTTTATCGAGAGAAAATTATTCGATTTAGCTGCCAAATTGTGGCTATGTACCCTTGTAAACCCGTAAATGCATAGTGAAAGTATAATTTTAGCTGATTAAACCGCGTGCAAAACCACGAGCCACATTGTTTTAGCCTGGAGACACCACTAACCCCTTATTTGAAATTTGTTTCAATTATTAATATATATTATTACTGGTCAACTTGGACATATTCAGTTTTGCGATGCCAAACCCGAAACCGACCGAAAATATTCGGTTTTTCTTATTTGAAAACCAAAACCGATTCCAACCCGAACCGACATCGATTTTGGTCAGTCTAAGCGGATTTTCCGATTTTTCATGAAAATTTCAGGATGTTTATAGATGATATTCCAATAAGGGTGTTTAAAAACTACACATCAATTGGGGGAAGATTCCCCTCACAAGCAATGGTGGTGGAAGGAAGCATATGGGATGGAGAACCATGGGCATCAGAAGGCCAGAAAATAGATTGGTCTCAAGCTCCATTTCAAGCAAATTACAAAGGTTTTGGCATTCTTGGCTGCCCATTTGGAACCCAATGTGGCTCACATACCTTTTTATGGAACAAAGGAGATAGGTTGCAATTGAATTCCAAACAACAAAGCGCTTACGACGACGTGAAGAGAAAATACGTATATTATAACTACTGTTCAACTCAGAAAGGACAACGACTATATAAAGAGTGTCAATTTGAATAAGTCATTTCAAACAGTGTCGTAATCACTCCATTCATATTTTACTATAAAACTTAGATCTTATTTTTCTTTGCGACAATATATAGTCCTTATGATTTTTAGAAGTGTAATCACAATTAATTAGATCTTGATGATGATAATTTTATTAAGAAAGATTTGTATGTCTTCTGGGCCAAATGATTAATGAAATAGATGGACCTTATATGGAAGGACAATTTTTTTTTTTTTTAAAGTTATTTTTATGTTCAATTTTTTAAAATAGAAATAACTCTCTCAAGATAAACAAAAGGCAAAGTGGAAATTTATTAGGGAATTAAGTATGTTAGAAAATATTTAGTATTTAGTTAGCATTTATCTTATTTTTTTTAGAAATTAGATTATGTTGTATATATATATCTTATTCTAAATGAAAATCAACAGAAGAATCATTGATCTCGTCAATTTCAAACAAAAAAAAAATTTGTTTACTCCACCTTTATTGAAATTGCCAAAAAGTGTAGTTTCAAATAATTAGTGTATGATATGCAAATATCTACTCTATGTAGATTATCTTTTAATTAAACTTAAAAAGTGCATATCCTCACTTGGTTAAATTTGTTAAGACATATATCATCGATAGACAATAGATAGAAAAGCCAACATAATTAATTAGTTTTTTTTAAACACCCATCAAAACTCGAGACGTGGCCGGTTAGGCTAGCAAGTTGAATCAGATCATCAAATGCACACATGCACTTCGTCTACCTCTCGTCAAGAGAACCCAAAGGTCAGGAGACAGGAGCTCAAATCTTCCATCCCACATACTGTTGATCAAAAGAAAAAAAAAATGTAGCCCCAATTATATAAACTCATTCGATGACAAGATTGTAATAGAACTCAAATGTTATAACTTAATCATGATTCAATTATATATACTCATTCAATAACTTAGAAATAAATTGGCCAACAAGAACATAAGCATGATGTATCGCCTAGTGACCATGAAGTCCTAGGTTCAATCACCACCCCAACATGTTGTAAAAAAAAAAAAAAAAAAAAACTTTGAAATAAATTGAAGAAAAAATCACATAAAACAAAAAATCTCATATACCATTCCACTCCATAGTGGTATATGGTAGCTAGGGATTACTTATTTGCTAACTTCCTTGGATCTTACTTATGTAATTAGTTCAATAAAACAAGTTTGCATCTCTTTTTGGTTCTCTTATATGTCTTTGAATGTATGTATAGATTTATATATTTGAATACAAAATGGTTGACATGAGCTCAATTGATCAAGACATTGCTTATATAAGGGTTGAATTCACATTCAAATACAAAATAGATAGAAAAAGATAGCAAAGCACAAGAAAAAAAATGGTTATATACAAAATACATTCATTGCCCAAAATAAGAAAAACTCTATATGCAGCTTTTATATATGTTTGTTAAAAAAAATCAAATAAGTGATTTAAAAAAATATTATAATTTAAAGAGAATTCAAATCTTGACTTTAGTTTGTACAACATGAGTAAAACTCAAATAATTGACATGAACTACTTCCTTCGACTACAAACTATGAGTAAAACTCAAATAATTGACATGAACTACTTCCTTCGAAGTCCGAAGTTGAATTATGAAGAAAAAAAATTATTTCTTTCCAAAAAAAAATACTTTCATTAAAATAAAATTATATATATATATATATATTATTTTTTTACAGCAACATCTTTATTAAAAGAGAAACAAATAAAACCAACAACATTTTAAATATATAAATAAAATAATACATGGGAAAGATAAGTCTTACAACTTATATTTTATAGTTCTATCATCTATGTTTGATTTATTGGCCTACTTGTTTCAAAAGAAAATAAATAAAAAATTGTACATCCTTGTCAAGGAAAAACCAAAAAGTTAAACTAAAAAAAAGATCTGACGGATCGATCAAACATCATACTAAAGAAAAAACTATTTTTTTTTTTAAAAGACCAAAATAATAATAATAAATCTAGAAAAAATTAACTAACAAAATAAACTATGATGCCTGAGTTTCTACTATTAATTTTATCAATTTAATATTCACGTAGCCTAATGACTATATTACTTAAGAATTAGATGATAGAATATATTTCAAGTATATTAGACCAAACTTAAATAAATAGAATTAATGAATAAAACCACACTTAATTAAAATATTGAGATTTTTTAATTTTTTTTTCTTGAAGTATAGAAATTAAATAGATACAATTTTATATTCAGAAATGTCAATTCTAATATAATTTAGTGATGAAACATTAATCACTGTCACCAGAATTGAATTAAAAAAAATTAAGAATCTTTTTAATTACATCTAAATAAATACAATTGTGCAATTTAAATAATAACAATAACAAAAAGAAAAAAGAAAAAAAAAGAGCTGGTTGGTCTTTGACTCTGTAGCGGGAGATTAACGCCGTCAAGTATTTTTTCCATATATTATAATAACGACTGGAAACGGTCGCGAAGTTGCAGAGAGAAACATTCGCGCGGAAAGATTGATTGACTGTTGTCCATCGCCGGCGGGAGAAACAAAACACGCCACTGCCATGTCAACCTTCGCCGGAACATCTCCTTCTCCTCCGTTCGACGACAGCTCCATCGGATTCGAACCTCGTCTCTCTTCTCAGCGATTCGAATCCTTTTCTAGCTTCGAAGCCGACTCCGCCGCCGCCATCGCCGACTCGTCACCGATCTTCGGCAACCAGCCGTACAACCAGGGAGACGACTTTCCGCCAACTCCGCCTTCGAATTTCTCTGCCGATGGAGGATTCTCGAGTTTCTCGCCGGAGCAGAACGGTAAGGGTTTTGGCGAATCGGACGGCCAGATCCTGTCCTCTCCGACGGCGATGGAGCCGGAGGAAGGATTTCCTCTGAGAGAATGGCGCAGGTGAGAAAACTGTTGAACTTCTTTGCGATTGTATGATTGTTGACATTCGATTTTGAAATCAATCTGTGAATTAGAACTGAATTACGATTTTGCAATTACCTTAATATGTGTTTGTGAGTGATATGGAAAGGATTGAAATCACTTTTTGTGATATTGGAAATCACTCTCAAACATGACTCAAATCATTCGAAATCAGTTTTAATGGTATGAAAATCACGTTTCGAAGTGCAAAACAAAACGTTAGATTGATTATACCATAATCGCCTTTAATAAATCACTGGTAAACAAATCATTTTCAGTAAAATCACTATTTCTAAAATCAATTTCAAACACGCTTTCACTGTTTTTGTTTTTGTGTGTTGAGCTGTGAATGACAGATTGAATGCGATTCGACTTGAAGAAAAGGAGAAGAGGGAAAAAGAGCTGTTGGAAGAGATAATTGATGAGGCTGATGACTATAAAGTTGACTTCTACAGGAGGCGCAAGCTTGCTCTTGATCATAGCAAAGCTTCAAATAGGGATAAGGAGAAGGTGAATGGCTAGACTCTCTTGATCTTCTTTAGCATAAAATGAAGCACAAATTAATTTGATTTTGTGGGATATTGTAGGAATTTGAATCCAAAACTTTCCATTTTGATATCATGTTAACATCACTAACTAGGTCGAAGAGTTTAAGTTGATAAATAGGAGAAATTATTCAACGAGACTGTCACAATGTGGCTGCCTCTTAATAACCCTTAATAACCGTAGGATGTGGGATTCGAAAATCTGCATGCCCTTATTAACCATTTGATACAAATTCAAGGTACTTATGCCGTTTCTCTCTCGTACATCAAACAGAGCAAAACTGCCACCTCCTCGAATAGTTTCGAGATAAATAGGGAAATGTAAATATATGGGTTCGTTTAACCTAATATTTATTAGACTGCTTATTGAAGTTAAGTAGCTTGATAAAGCAGAGTGGATGGAACCATTTGATTCTGACCTTTTTTTAACAAGTTTTTCTTCTTGTAACATCTCAGCTGTGATTATTTTTCTTTGTTTTTGTGCATATAGAATGGAAATCCTTTACATAATTTTCCCCATTCATGCTTCATAAATCTTACCCGATTTGAACTTAATATATATGACAGCAATATCTAGCAAACCGAGAGAAGTTCCACGCCGAAGCTGAGAAGAATTATTGGAAGGCAATTGCAGAACTGATCCCCAATGAGGTTCCAATCATAGAACAAAGGGGGAAGAAGGACAAGGAGAAGAAGCCTGCTATAGTTGTTATTCAGGGTCCCAAGCCCGGGAAGCCGACCGATCTCTCGAGAATGCGTCAAATACATTTGAAGCTCAAACACAATACCCCAGTTCACATGAAGCCTAAACCACCACCACCACCACCATCAGAATCTAAAACGGACCCGAAAAAGGATTCTTCCGCTGGTGGCGCAACTTCAACTGCGAGTTCGGGTTCTGCTACTTCAAAGACTGCTGCTGTTGCAACTTCTGAGAGTACAACTGCTGGTTGAAATCGATCGGTATATATATTACACTCCCTCTTATGTATGTTAAAAAACAACTAGCTATCTCATGGAACTTGATGTATAATAATAGTCAGTATAGTAAATAAATCACTCAAGAAATCTAGCAATCTTTCTAGGTAGAGCAACAAAAAGCTATGAAAATTCTATTCCGTTTTCGATTTTGGTGGGTTTATTGTATTTGGATGGATGTGGCTGGCTGGCTGCTTAAGTTTTTCTTTGTTTGTGAATATTTATGCTGTTTCTATGTTTTTTTTTTTTGAAATACTTAAAAATTTCGTGAGCGGCAGGATTCGAACCTGCGCGGGCAAAGCCCACATGATTTCTAGTCATGCCCGATAACCACTCCGGCACGCTCACCTGTTGTTTTTATGCTACACAACCAATGTAGTGTATATTTGTATAAATTGTACAACTTGGAATTTGGAAGATTGATGAGATAGAGAGACCTGACAAATGTAGATTAGATTATAATAACTCAGTTTGGAATTTGAACCTGACCTCTTTTTTTTTTTTTTTTTTTTTTGATTACTTGAACCTGACCTCTTAATCGAGGGCATATACCTTAACTAACTGAGCTATGCTCTAATTTTTATTTATACAATTTGTGGGGTGGGGGATTTGAACTTTTGACCTCGAGAGTAAATATTTTATATCAGTTTAGCTATACTTATATTGACTCTTATGCACTAGTTACACAAAGAAAACATACATACATCAATATTTGACATGTATTTTATAATTCATTTTGGAATAAATTCAATTCATCTTCTTTTTAAAAAAAAAAAAAAAAAAAATTAAAAAAACACATCAATTTTTCTTTTTTTAAATAATAATAATAATAATAATAATAAATAAATAAATAAAAAACTCTACAGATTAAGAATGTTTCTTGAGAAATAAGAAATTAAAAATAGAGAATATTAATAAAAAGCTTTTTACAGATACAAATAAAATTATAAAACAGAAAGTTAATTGGTTGGTAATTTGAAGCCATAACATAGAGATTACTACAACACAAGAACAAATATCATCTGAAGGAGCTCTTCAAATTCCAAATCTAGAATACGATTTCTCGTTCTTCAGAACACTCTGGTAAATCATAGATTTATCGCACTGTTCTCTTAAATCATTGAAGATCCGGATAATTACTATAAGTTAATAACACTAATCTCTGATAAATTTTACATAACTACAATGTAATTGCTTCCCTAAGACAACCCTCCCTCCCTAGAATGGATCCATGAGTTATACTGCCAAAAAGTTGCAGTTGGCAGAACCTGGATGTTGCCTACATTGCTGGCCCTGGCCAGGAGAGGAGAAGCTCCCTACGACGACACTGTCTCGGTGGCTAGGTCGTTATCTTCAGTCTCACTGCCATCTAGACGAATGGAACTACTCCACGCGCTTGGTGCAGAACTGCCATTGCTGCTTGTAGCAAGGGGAGAGTCTGAAACTCCGATCGTTCCAACTTTTGCAGACCTTGAACTGCCATTGTCCAGGGAGGAAGCCTGAGTTTTTGTAATCACCGGACGTACTTTACCCGAAATGCTTCGCGTTATATCCTGTATAAGAAGAAGAGTCCACATCATATTACAGATTGCAGAGTTGAAACCAGTGTCGTAATCAAGTGCTGTCATGTTATATTGAACAAATGGACAGAAGAGAGAAAATTGGGCGCCTACGATTAAGCTTGAGAAATGGGGATGGTTACTTTTGTAACGAAAACTAAGCGGGACGAAGAGTTTGTATCAGTATCATGTTTATCTATCGTAGTAATTAACCATATCAAAAAATGGAAGAGAGAGGAGATGTATACCATGTGCCTCAAAGCCATATCTAGTGATTTGTTGGAAAGTGTCCTTCCGAAGCCAGAGATGTCAGCAGAGGACTTGCTGGCAGGATCACCGCTGCTTGAGCGGTACTCGCCTTGCTTTGGAGGAGCGAGCTTTCTCATGTTCACTACTCTTTCAACCATCTTTGTTCCCATGACCACAGGGCTATCCCCATTATCATCAGAGGAACGTATTCTTTGCTTGAATGGAAATACTTTACCACTGTTGTATGCACTATTTCCGTTTGAAGCAAGTTGCTTCGAAGGAGAGCTTGGTTTCTGCCTAGTTTTCCCATTAGACATGGTCCTCCCGGATGATGATTTAGCACTACTGCCTGCAACTGGCCTTCCCTTGGTGGCCGAAGCTGGCCTTTCCGGTAATGAACGTGGAGCTTCATCAAGTGGGGAATTTGGCACCTCGGACGGTTTTGAAGGTCTGGTTTTAATGGATGGAAAGGTGCCCCGTGAAGGTCTTGGATCACTAGAACTTCTAGCACTAAATTTCGAGGTCGAAGACGATCGGCCAGTGGGACGTGATACGGTAGATGAACATGTTGGCTTTGATGGACCACGATTAGGCGTTGCTGATCTTGATGTTTGCTTTGTAGTTGACACGGATCTTTCAGTTGGGGTCGATGATCGAGCAGTAGTTTTTGCAGGCGTCGAAGATCTCACCGGTGTCGCTGAAGCTTTAGCGTTGACTCGTGAAGTTGGCGTGGCTGATCTTGAAGGCTTTGTGCTTTTAGTTAAGGTAGGCCGTGAAGTTGGTGTCGCAGATCTGGAAGCAGTAGCTGCAGAAGCCTTTGGTGAGGGCTTTCTATTGCTAGCACATGAAGAATTCAGTTGTCCAGATTGCAAAGTCGGATGCTTGGATGCTATGTTACTCACTGGGTTAGACTCTTCCTGGATGTTTACTACCTGCAACCCAAGAAAGGTGTAAAAAGCGTATGAAATCTAAATTGGGAAATTTGAGTTTGAATAATTGCAAATTCAACAGTTTAGATTGGAGGTGGGAAATTATTAAATATTCATTTACAACATCTCCCATAAAAAGTCTTGGGGAATCTGATTTTCCTACTATCTACATGCATAATAGATAAGATAAGTATACAATTTGCAGTTATTCATTCGGTTTGTCAAATTTGTTGAGAGCTCTTACCCTAGGTTTCAGAGCAGTGGAACGAGAATTCAGCATATCATTCTTATTTGTTGGATTTTTCTGTGATTCCGTCTCCATTGATGTAAAGCGTGGGGTGCCAGGCGGTGTAAGAAGCCTGAGAAACAGAAGAGATTACAATGAATAGTTAATTTGATAACAGCGAAACACTTTTTAAAAGTATTATAATTCAAATAAGGGATCAACATCCAAATTTATAATAATTATGCTCATATCAACAATAATAACCAAATATTTACCACATCTACAACGACATCATTGCAAGGCTCTGATTATGTTCCGGGCAGGGGAGGTGGGGTTCTCGAATCATGAAATCAATGTGGTTATAAAGGAGAAAGTTATATTCCTTGTACAAGAAAGTACACTCAAAAGGCAACCCATTTAAAATTATCTAAAAGTTACAAAGGAGCTGATTATATATATATATTTTTAGTACAACCAATGGGCAGCGTGAATTTGTACCTCCGACTACAAAGGGAAGTAGTGCATGTCAATTACCGCTGAGGTATGCTCACTATGACAACTGATGATAATTTTGTTGAAAATTTTATTAAAATTAGGGAAGAAATTCAAATATCACTTTATTCAATTGAAAACGTTCTAAATTTTTCAAAAAACCAAACGGTTGATGAAATCGATTATCCCTTTGAAAGCCTTTAAATAAAGTTAAAGGGAAGTACACAATATATGTGAAAAAGAAAGGCAAAGGTAGACATAGCTCTGTTTTTGATTCTCCAAAAAGAGAAGAAAGGGGAATGATAATAACGTTGAGGAACAAAATGACTTTCATGTGTCGTCTTTTGTCTTTTCAAATATTTCATTCCGCTTTAATTGGTAAAATGAAAGGGAATCTTGCTGAGAAAGACGACGAATTAGAACCACATGTAGAAGAAGAAAACAAGAACCAGACGCATTATTTAGGGTTGAGTAGGACCAGAAAACTCAGTGAAGGTACTGTTTACATCCTAATGCAACATGAATTCTTGAAATTATTTGAAAAGGCATCCGTTGATGAACAACATCCGACCCTACTGTACCAATCAATGGGACTCTTAAATTGGATATTTTATGATTCGTATTTAAAATTACATATACAACAAATAGAAAAGGAAAGCTAATTCATCACTGATTCACTGAGTTATGAGTTGCTACTTGCTATTAAGCATGAAATCAGAGCAAATGTAATTTACTTTACCAGTCGTAATCGGATTTTTCATTTTCTGAATCCATAAAATCGTCCGTTCTGATCTTCCGCGGTGGAACAGGTGATGCAACGTTCTTAGAGATGGGGGAACATCCACCATCATTATTAGGTTCTGCAATTTACGAATCAGAAAAATGCCAAAAAGTTGTTAAAATCTTCTAAAAAGCTGATTGAAAATAAACTTCGAAATTTCTAAAACTGCAGGAAGACAAAAGGACCGACCGGAACTGGAAAGCGAAACGGATTCTGATTTAGGATCAAGATCCTCCGAATAGCTCCGGTGCAGCAGATTCTCACTATCCATCTCCTTCTCAATCGTTCGCATATCGAGCAACATTGCAAGCTCTCCGTCCGTCTCGTCCGTGAACATTCCAGAGATTCTAACAAACAGCAAGTAAAGTACGATTCCTTCGGATCTTTCTCACAAGCTCAGGTCCGAATCTGAGCATTGATCACAAACCTTCCGTTAAGACGAACAAGCCAAAACCGCAGAACAACAAACAAACAAAAATCACAAAGAATACTTCACTTATCTCCTCTACATTGACGAGACAAACAGATCTGACTAAAAATTAACGAGTCGAATACAAGAGACTTAACAACAATCAGAGACTAATTACTAATTAGTTGACATGAAACATAGAAATCGAAGAACAACGATTACCATATCTTGGCGCCGGCGATGCTCCGGTGGAGATTCAATCGGAAGATTGAGTAGGCGTCGAGCAATGAAGAGCAAGAAAATGGGAATGGAGAGATTTTTCAGAAGAAATGATTTTCTGTGAATCTTCTTCGCTTTGTCAAAGTATTTTGCAGTATCTCACCCCGCGGCTTCTCCCATGTGGCCGTTCAGATTATTTTTTAAAAATATATATTAAAATGGAAATAAATAACCTGATTTTGAATTATTTTCGGTACGCGTACGTGGAGCCATAAATCATAATTATAATAATAATAATAACATAAATAATCTCATAGCGCCTAGCCCATTTGTTTTACTAAAAATATATATATATATCTAAATTTTTCGTTTTATTTTAAAATATTTATAATATATTTTAAAATTATAATTTTGTGTTTAATAATTTTTTACTATTAATTTTATCAATTTAATTTTGTAGCTTATATAATTTAAAGAGTGACTGACGAATTGATTTCAAGTTGAATTAGGTGTTTGGTAGTGTAAACGTTACATTATCAAAGCATGATAAAAGTCAAATGAGATCTAATAGATACAAATTGAAAGTTTACAAAATTATTAAAAAAAAAATTAAGTACAAGAAGTGCGAGGGCTTAATAAATATAATCTAATAAATACAATCTTAAAGTTCACCGAAAAAAATTACCATATGATCTGAAATCATTTTTAAATATATAAAAATGTAATTAAAAAAAGTAATAAATTATAATATTTAGGGAAAAATAAATTTGTTAATTTTGAATGAGGGAGGTTTAAGTTTGGAAGGTACAACTTTAGAATGCATAAATATGAATCTCCAAGTTAAAATATATATTCGACTAAAAAAATTAGAGGTTCGAAATTCTACATAATTAAATATATATATAAAAAAATGTGTTTAATGGTGAGAATATACTGTACTACTAACCCAACAAATTTGAAACTGACTTTCAGGTACATCTACTTACTGACAGTTCAATCCCAAGCTTCTCAAATTTTCTAAATTTGTATAAAAAATGACCCCATAAAATAGTCAAATCATTTTCACCAAGCTCAACTTTTTATGAGCCATAATGTGATTTGATCTACTTTTTAAAATGAATGTTTAATATGTTTTTTTGCGATGCCATTAGACTTACCCATCGTTTGAAAAATCTACAGTACTTTCTCATTTATTCATCTTTTTTTTCTTTATGACGGAGAGAGGGGAGAAATCGTGATGACCATTATTTACAATCTCAAAAGAAAAAATCATGAATTTTCGAGATCCCGATTAGGAGAATCATGAATTTGGAGGATGGATGAACGCAAATGTACTACAGACTTTTCACGCGATTGATAGTGCCGATGACATCAACAAAAAAAAACAGAAACCATGTGTTTTAAAAAGTAGGGTCAAATGTCATTACACCCCCAAATACTGAGTCATCCATATAAATACCTCACGGTTAATCCCCTACCTTTTCAAATCCAACTCTGGCTCAAAATAGGTGAAAAAGTAATCAAATTTACCACAATCATCGAGCTGATTGGATTAATTTCATCATTCAGAGTTTTACATTTTAACTAAATTCATACAATTTGTCAACAGGTTAAAACATTATAATATTCAAATTTTCATCCACATGTTGTTAGTCTTAAAAAAAAAAAAAAAAAATCATTTTTTAACGTGTTCAGTATTGTATTACAAGATATATATAATTTAAGAATAATTTGAAGTTACAATAAGTTTAAAAAGTGATGTATTTTGTGAGAGAGAGAAGGAAATAAATGCAAATAGACATAAGATTGGGGTGGCAGATGAAATAAGTAAATTATTCGGAAGGAAATTCAAACTTGGGAGACCATTCGATTCAAAGGAAACGAAAGGAAGCTCAGATTTAAACGTGGGCTGTTGGATTCCTCGGGATGAAGCAAATTTCTCGATCGGACGGTGGATATTTTTTGTCTTAAAATATTTAAAATTAATGGGCCTCGAAATTAGTGTGGTTTTCAAATTGGTGATTTTGGCTCCTTCCATCAGCACGTGGGGCCCACTCCTGAATTATGGAAGTTTTCAGTTGGAATAATTGGTACCCCCATACTTTTAATATATTTAATATATCTGGGAAAATGTTTCCACTTTAAACCCAATCCTCACATAGATAATCATACTATAATTATTTTGTTCTTAATTACAACTTAGAATAAGGGTGAAAACAATATTTGTTTCCTTTTATCCCCCACCCAAGTAAAAAAAATATATATATATATATATATATATATATATATATATATGAAAATTGTAACGTATGTGAATTTAGAATAAAATAATTAAAAATATAACATGTTTTTAAAAAATTTGCGGATATAGTCTATCGCTGATCACAACTTTTTATAGATTTTTGTCAATAATAGTCTATCACGAATAGAAGTCTGTCAGTCATATGATAAAGTCTATCAGTGATAGAAACATATTTTTTTTGCCATATTTGCAAAACATTTTAAAGTTTGCTAAATTTGCAATTAGTTTGGGTCTGATTGCTATTTGTGCAACCAGTCCTATATATATATATATATATATATTTTTTTTTTCCTTTTGAAAAAATCAATTTTTTACTTATAAACTTGTTAAATTTCACCATAAAATTTCAATTAGTTAAATTATAAATTTAGTCATTATAATTTAGACAAAATTAGAATTAGTTTATATGATTTTAAGAGTTAGAATTTTGTAATTATAGTTTGATAAAACTTCATAAATAGTTTTTAGTGACCGACAATTAGCTATGTCAATGAGGAGTCTTTTGTATTTAGTTTATTGTGTGGGTTAAATAGCTAATTAGATAAAAAAAAAAATTGGGATAAAACTTGGAAATTTAATGCAACTTCCTTTGGAAATTGACAACTCATTCATTTTTATCCACTTAGCTACCTAATGCAACTAGCTAAATACAAAATATCACCTCATTCACACATTTGCTAATCGCCACTTAATCAATAAGTCAATGATTTCTAAAAGTTGAGATTATTTATGAGGTTTTATCAAATCATAAAGACGAAATTCTAACTTTTAAAATCATAGGGACTAACTTCTAACTTTCTTCAAATCATAGGGACCAATTTTGTAATTTAACCTTTTCAATTTGATGAAATTGTAAGTTTAGAACGAGAATTGATACAACTCAACAAATTTAGGGGTAAATTTGATTCTCCCACTTTTTTTCTTGAGTTATAAACTAATAATTTCTTGGTTGTGTAAATTAGATGTTTAAAAATACTTTGGAAATCCTATATTTGTTAGCTTCTGGAATCTCATTAGCCATAGAATTAGGAATTAGGGCTCTGATGTTTGATTATTAGAATCTAAATTTAGACTTCACTGGAAATATATGTTGGCAATGCAATTATCATTTAGATAGCTGTTTGTCTCCTTAGTTTGGAAAAATTATTCGAGGCGGCCACAAATATAAATCTTAAAATATGTTTGTCCCTAATAATCATCGAATACAAAATTGAAATACTTTTCCAAGTTCACTCCCATACATTTAAGGTGCCGTTTGGTGGGAATAAGATTGCTGGGAATAGAAGAGGTTTGTGTGCATGAGAATGACATCAGATATTTATGAAAATAGATGTTAAATCTGTATTTTATGTGGTTAGAATATAAATTTTATTACATTATAAATATGAATAAATAATTAAATAAAAATAATTCAAATAAATAATATAAATTATTATTTATTTTATATTAATATTCTAAAAATACATTTTATATTAGCTACGTCTAATTATTAAATTATTTCTATATAATTAAATTTCATAACATTCAATTCAATTTGGTTAGCTTTTATTTTTATTTAGTTTTCGTTAATTAATGAAAACTAATTCACAACAATTAAGTTTAATTTAGTTTTCATTGCCCATAATCGAATAACAACATATGTGATCGCGCTATGACATAGGTTGCTATTGAAATCGATTTAACAAAAAAAAAAAAACTTAGGAAGAAGAAGATTTAACATTGTAAAAAAAAAAAAAACACAAATGAGAAGAAAATGACATACCTTCACAGTGGTTTTCGGAGAAAAGTCGTCTAACCAGAGACTTCCAAAAGCCCGTCTAAATGATGCCTAGGCTAAAGGTATGCCCGAGCATAAATTCTAAAATTTCAAACCAAACATGGGCATGGCCATCAAAAACCCATTCCCATCCTGATGCTCATCCTCAAAGACGGGAAACAAACGGCCCCTAACGGTGTAAAAGTGTCGACCATATTGTGGTGACTTCTAAAACATTTCCTTGTTTGTTTGAGCTTAAGGTACATGCAA
This sequence comes from Herpetospermum pedunculosum, assembly GCA_028017165.1. NCBI lineage: Eukaryota > Viridiplantae > Streptophyta > Magnoliopsida > Cucurbitales > Cucurbitaceae > Herpetospermum > Herpetospermum pedunculosum. The sequence goes on from CM051525.1 coordinate 61,684,707, forward strand.
ATTCTCGTTCAAGCTCGTCCATTGATTGATTCATTCACACTCTAATCCATTGATTAATAACCATCTAATAATCATTAGATGTAGATCTTAAAATATGTATGCCTCTAATAACCATAGATACAAAATCAAAATATTTTTGCAAGTTCACTTTCATACCGGACGGTGCAAAAGTGTCAACCACATTGTAGTGGCCTCCTAAAAAAAATCCTTTCAAAATTTTCAATATCCCTAACAAAGTCAAAATTTGGAACAACAAAATGTCATTAGACAATATTAAAAATGGTGAACGCCCCAAAATCTAAATAGAAGGATGCAATTTTTTTTTTTGAATTCAACAACATCTGGTTCGGTGGTGTGAGGATTCAAACTTCTAACGTTTAGAATGGGAGTACAATACCTTAACCAATTATTAACCAATTGAACTACGCTCAAATTGAATAACAGGATGAGAAGATCCCAACTGCCATTTAAAATGTTTAAGAGATAAATTCTGTAAAAGTTGAATTAGAAAGAAGAATTGTTCATCCCAACATCCTAAAAACTTGATGATGTTAACTTCAATTTGAAGTCACTGGAAAAAGAAAAATGAAAAGTAGGGTTGTTCTTGGGCTACTGCTACCAGGCAAAACTGCAGTGTACCAAAGCTTAAGAAAGAGCTAAATGGCAAAAAGATGAAACAAAACAAAGAAAAGAATGTACAGAGAACAATTATTTTATTTACTTTCAAACTTGACAGCAGATCAAGCATCGTCGCCATCGCTTCCCGCAAGCTGCGGATCATGACTTGCTAAGTAGCTGCTTCCATCAGGACCCAAAACCTTGAACCTGCAAAGTTATTCCCGAAGACGAATCAACAATTGCATCGGGTCAATATAAAGGAGAAATCTTCACATACGTATTTACAGAAACATTCATGGATCCGAACTTGGGAATGTGAGATTCAAAATACTATTCAATACTTTATAATGTGTAACAAATTTGATATTTGACCAATATCATTTCTCCCTGATGTTCATGTCCAGCTTAAAATCAAACTTTATAACAGAGAGATGTCAAGAATGTTATCAATAAATTAAAATTTCATCCTTGATTCGAAGATTTCTAATGTAAAAACTACAAAGTAAAGTGGCCTCACATTTCAAGGATATATTTCCCTTCCTTGTACTTTTGGGATTTGTCATTTGCAATCTCCTGGAATTGATAGAGAGGTTTTAGAAAAGATTTGAAAATCAAAAGGCAAAAGAAAACAAGATCTTACATATTTCCAACCGAGATTTGAGCCACAACCAACACAAAATATGTCAACAACAGTGTGCAATCCCGTGATCATCATCCGCTCTTCTTGTTCTCCAACTGTGACATTGACACTGCCATACAGTATGGAAATCAAAATGTTAGCTGAAGGTTTAATGATTAAGGGCGCCTATGAAATAAAGACTGTTGAAATCCCAATCTAATTCCTATGTGATCATCATCCACAAGAGTCCAGAAACAAAATCTAAAGGGTGAAGCACAGACAGTCAGATACCAGTAGCAGACATCATTTTTTTCGGTCTACAGATCGAGCTACCAGGGACAATGAATTAATACAGTTAATTAGCTCATAGCATGTCGAGCGGCAGTTAGTTTTTCTTATAAACTACTAAGAAAGACCAGTACCCTATTCCTACAGGAAAGGTTTGAATGAGAACAGGACAGTGGAAGCATGAATCATAGACTGCATAGAAAACTAAGTATGCATACAAAGACGTACAGTGAAGCCATTTAAATAAAGCTAAATACGTGAATAGAAACCTTTGATTTACACCCTAAATATTACAAAGTTTATTTTGCACTTGGAAATAGGACCAATATATACATGTCTAGGATTCCAATGAATCTAAATACCCACGTTTCAATTACTTCAAATGTTATCATGAAGATGAAAAAGTAATACTCACACGTTATTAAACAAGTAAGCCCTCCCATACCTACAATGAAAAGTCTGAAACAAAAGCAAAGAAGAATTCTGTTAGTATATCCATGGGAACAAATTTTCTTGAAATACTATGAAGTACTTGTGAGTTTGAAAAGACATAGTATCTCTTTTAAAAAAAATCAAATTTTCAAACGAAAAGAAGACATAGTATCTATCATGAATGTCAAGCGTTGGATTCACTGACATAGAGTAACAATGCAAATAAACGAGAGCCTTTCTCAAAATAATGAACAATCCTAGAGCTCGACATAAATATACCAATGCTGAAATGGGCAAACCATTGTATACAATAAACACACGAGCTTCAGCAGCCACATAAAGATACTAGTGCATGTGAAAGTAGAAAAAGCCACAAATCAAACATATTCCAGAGCCAAAAGGCTCCAATTCCTACCACCCACATAACTAAAACTTCTCAGAATCGACATGAAATTATAAGGGTGGATGAAGTTTTTCTTTTTGAGTTTACCAATTCTGACCTCATGGTCGAGAGCACATGTTTTATAGCAGTTGAGTTATGCTCATGTTGGCGGGTGGATGAAGTCTTTAAGGAAAAGGGAGTGATGTATAAGGCAATCGTGTAAATACTTGAATGAACATGCAATTAGAGTCTCTATTAGCACTAATCAAACACCTAATATTTCTGATAAGTATGATAAAATCAATGACCATATGAAGAAGGAGTTACCTCACTAATGATTCAAAACAAATCCAATCGTTAAATCCATCAACCAAATAAGTGATGATGTAAGTCACTCGATGAATGCACAATAAATTTAACAAAAGAAACCAAGCAACCCAGGCAGCAAATCAAGCACTTCAGGCAAAAGACTAAGACAGAATTAGGGACTAAAACAAAGAACAATCTTCTCATAATTCCCAGTTTGCAAACGTAAACTAAAATGTCTAAGGACCATTCAAAAGCGAGGAATCAAAATTCTCAATACGGATGCGTGGACCCAAAGCAATAAGTACTTATATCCTAAATCAAATTTTTAGTGCATTAAAGACCCTTTATCTCATAAAGACGAATTTCCTCTTACTTTACCAAAATAAACACACAAAACAAATAGTTCCTCACCGGTGAGCCTCCATTAAACACAACTCAAGAAGAAAATCAACAAAATGCAACAAAAATATCAGCAAAAAAAAACCTATGCGCTACTCAAATGTGATTAAATACCCTTGAAATTATGTCTTTGGAAAGGGCGAGATGAGTTTTACAGTGTTTGCAACTATAAACATTTCCTTCCAGAGTAATCAAAAATAGCCGTCCCATTTTCTCTTCTCTCTGCAGAACAACAAAAAAACAGGTTCCGTTTGAAGAGAAACAACTACACACGAATCGAAAAACAACGACGATTTACAGGAAAACGATCTACTAAAGAAGAAGATGAAGATCGGCATGATTATTGAACGTACAATGCAAATGAGAATCGGATGATCGTCGCCGGCGGTCACAGATGGAATCGAACAAGAAATCGAGAAGATAGAAAGAAGAAAAAAAATTAAGTGCGATCAACATTCAATAGCAGTATTTATAAAGTCGAAAACTCGTGCGAAATTGAAATGGGTTCAATTAGTATTATTTTATATGATTTTTCTTTTTTTTTTTAACAGATTTTATACGATTTCTATCACTCCTCTAGGCTGATGCATATTTTTCGTAATCAATTTCTTTTTCTGTTTTCTGTTTAAATTTATTATTTGAATGGTTCTTTTCAGATTTTCTTTAAGTTTTTAAGTTTTTAAATTTTTTTTTTACAACATAGTTTACTTTAAGTTGAACTTTGAAATTGTCAATCTAATCGTAACTTAATTGACTAAGATATTATATTATGAATTAAAAAGTTTGAAGTTAAATCATTAGATATTATATTAATCGTAACTTAATTCACTAAGATATATTATATTATCGACTAAAAGGTTAGAAGTTAAATCATTAGATATCATATTATCGACTAAAAAATTAGAAGGTAAATCATTAATTTATGGTTGAGATTCGAACAATTAACATTTGGTTGAGATTATCGAGCATTAATTAATCAAACTACATTCATGTTTGGTCATCAAACTCCTTGTTTGCTTGTATATAATAGCTACAAGTCTACCACATATAAAATTATAAATCTTAAACCCTAAAGTATTATTTGAGGTTAGACCAAATACAATTTCTAAATATTAATTACACTTCTTTTTTTTTTTTTCAACAAAATTACACTTCTTCTTGTTATTTGATACATTGATTTTTTTTTTTAGCTTCAATTGTGATTATGTGCTTTCAAATTATAATTTGAGAAATTAGGATAAAATAAACTCATTTTAACCCTATATTTCATAAATGTCATTGGTCTCAAATATTACATATTAAGCACGGTTTCGTTTTTTTTTAAATTCCAAAATATTAACCTCAAAATATTTATGTATTTTATATTCAATAAATATATTGTCATAATTTAATATTTATTTGAATTATTCATATTGTTTTGATTTTGCATGATATTTTTTCTTTAATTTTATGTTCATTAAGTTCTTGACCTTTAAGAAGTGTCTAATTGTTTTTTAAACTTTTAATTTTATGTCTAAATCTTTAAAAAAATTAATTATATATATATATATATATATATATATATATTTTGTATTTTAATTAATGCGAAGATTGAACCCATGACCTCTTGCACAATTCATTGCCAATTGACTCATGTTCGGTTTGGCCAAAGGTTATTGAAATTGAATTTTAAGATTTCATTAGACATAGAATTTAATTTTATATCTAATAGATAAACTATCAATTATTTTTTATTTATTTTTAAATATGACTAGAATCTATTAAACACAAAATTGAAAATTTAGAGAAGCTCTAAATAATTCATGAACTTAATTTAACCTTAAATAAATAATAGTCTTTCATATCAATTTTTAATTTAAAAGAGTTTTCTTCCATTTTTTCATCCAAATAATAGTTTTTTAAAAAAATAAAAACATATTTGTTTGGTCATAGTGCATTATTCATATATAATTTGACATAGGAATTTGGAATTAAAGTACTTACATCTCATCATATTACTCAAGTCATGTTTTTACAAACTAGAGAAGAAATGAACACGTAAACTCGAGGTGCTTAAGAAGAGGAGGAGAAGTTGTCAATAATGGTGGTGTGGAGCGGGTCACTAAGATGAGTTGCCCAGTTGTTGAGGGGGCCTTTGCCGGTGACAGCAGCTTGAACAGCAAAGCCGAGGAAGGCAACCATGGCGAGGCGAGCGTGCTTGATCTCAGCCAATTGTAGGATGGCTTTCTTCTCGGGATCCTCGGCCAACCCCAATGGGTCGAAGAACTTACCTCCTGGGTACAACCTCTTCTCCGGCTCCAGCTCCGCATTCCTTTGAAACTCGATGTATCCGATCACCAATACTTCGATCCAGATCAATGTCGTTATGGAGAACGGGAGGGGCTGCCCAAGGTAGGATGACCCTTCCACTAATTCTACCTGCAAATTGTTTACACAATCACAATTCATACGGAGGAATAATGCAATTTTTATATATCCTAATAGCTTACAATTTTTATATATCCTAATAGCTTACAACTTAATTGAATTTTTTAAACAAAGATCCAACCTAAGACCTTTAGGTCACTAGTCCATATACCATCTCATTTAGCCATCCTCTTGTTGACAAAGAAAGAGAAAATAATTATAAATATACATCCAAACAATTCAATTTTTTTTATTAAAAAAATAGAACACCCTTAGATTGTATATTCTATTGGACTCTTGCACAACCATTCATTAGGCCCAAAATAATTACAAATTTAGCATACTTTAAAACATTTTGTAAATATGACAAAAAAATCAGTGACTATCACTGGTAGACTTTATTGTTGATATATGACTATCACTGACAAAATTTTATTAAAAACTGAGGTGATAGACTGCTATGCGATAGACCATACTATCAGTGATAGAAATTGTCAATATTTACAATTTTTTTAAAAAAATACTATATTTTTAATTATTTTATTTTAAATTGACATGTTACAATTTCTCTATTCTCATCCAATATTATACAAATACATTATTCGTACACTAAATTATCAGGACAGTGAAATCTAAATAATGCACATGCTTAAAAAAAAAAAGGAAAAAAAAATTATTTCTTCAAACCAAACCTTTTGTGAACAGTCAACAACCAACTAAATATAATTCAAGAGTGGCTAATTTATCTTCTAAAATTTTAACAAATTCACTATTATACTAACTAAGTTTCTCAAATCACATACCCCATTATTTAAAAAAAAAAAAAAAAAAAAAAATCAATCTTCACTAATAAAAATAGTACAATTAAAAATTGTTTTTTTTTAACAACATGCGTCCGGAATTCAAGCTTTGATCTCTACGTCACTAATCACTAATCTATAATATCGGTTGAGTTGTGCTCACGTAATAGGCTTTGATCTCTACGTCACTAGTTCATAATGTCGGCTGGGTTGTGCTAACGGAATAATTTAAAAAAGGCTAAAAAAAAAGCTAAAGAATTTTTTTTAAACTAAAACAAATTCCTCCAAAATTTAAATTATTTATTCTATACCATACATATAAATAAAAAAAAAAGTAGAAACAAATAATAATGGAAGATGTAATTTCCGTAAATTATAATATTGAAATTAGAATTTGAAACAAAAATAAATATAAGGAAATGAAAAGAATAAAAAATGCTCACTTTTCCAGCGTCTTGCCAAGTGATACCGGTGAGCCATTCAACAGAGAGAGCGCCGAGTGTAGCCAACATGGCCCACCTTCCATGGATCAGCTCGCACTCACGAAATCTCTGCAACCCGAAAACCTCCGTATACGGCTGAAACGGCGTCGATTTCACCTCCGCGCTCTCGAATCTCGTTCCGATTATATCTCCGGCCACATTCTTCGCCAAGTTCTGATCCAACGAGTCCAGATCGTACTGCAAATACTCCGCCGGTTTCCCCAACCCGAACGGATCGAACCCGTAGTCGCCGATCAGGCTTCCGTCTAGCCATTCCGGCGCCTTCGCTCCCGGAAACCACAGCGGCCGGTCGGGAATCGTCTTCTTCGACGGCGATTTCTTCGCCGGACTTTTCTTCTTTCCGAATGAGAAGCGGGCTTGGACTCGGCCGGAACTCGGCCGCACGTCGGCGAGGCGGGTTCCGATGAAGGAGGAGGTTGCGGCGGCGGTGGCGGTGGCCATTGCGACGGCGAGTTGAGAGAGGAATTGAAAGAGAACTGTGAGATGGGAGAATGGGGATTTTGGGGTTGGGTTATTATGTGGTCACGAAATGGGAATTGTGATCGGCGATTGCCACATAATCTGCTTGTGTGATTTTCTGTCCGTTGGATTTTCAGACGAATCCATCTGACGGCTTGTGTGCGTCCTCGCCTTATCTCTGCCTTATCCCCTCGTACTGGAACGGTGGGGTCCAAACGTCGTCGTTCCACTCGATTTTTATTTCCGAACTTTGTGGTTGAGCTTTCTCCTATATTTTTAATCAACTTTTTTTTATTTAGTTTATTATTTAAATTTGGATAATTTAATTTTTGTATTTTATTTTTAACAAAAATAGTGTTTTTGGAATAACTTTCGACAAAAACCCTATAATAAAAAACTTTCGACAAAAACTAGATGACATTAACTTAGGTTGCATGTTTGAAAAGTATACTTCATAATTCATAAGTATGTTGGTTAGGGACAAAATCATTAGACCCAAGTCAAAGAAGTCTAAGAAGGTTAAAAGCTCGATCCACTAAGGAAAATCAGGCAAATGAGAACGAGCCACCGATTCTATAGGGGCGACCGAAGGAAAAAAGAGTCGACCCCAAAGTATAGGCCAAAACGAAGATGGTTGATCCCAATGGAATTGGCCAGATGGCAACAAACCGTTAACCCTAAAAAGGGGTCGACTTAAATAAAAGAAGTTGATGTCGTGAGGTGATCGGCCCAAGGCAGCAAAACCAACCCTCTTGCGCGGATACATGATCATTACCCATTAATGCTCGAGAGTTATGACAATCATCAATACTCCTTAATACTGGTCAATAAACAACTATAAGGTAAGTTATAACAATCATCAATACCTCCTTAATTCCGGAAATGATGAGTATGATAAGCAAATCTCCGGACATTTTAAAGATTATTTTCATATTTGAGATATTTCTTTCTAAACTGACTTGACCGTCGGAGTTCATGTGGTACCACATCAGTGCAAGACGTTAATGATTATTTGTTCCGCAGATTCTAGATCGTTCCGTCAAGATAGTCGATAATAAAATTTCAGTAAACACATGCACGTTTAAGTTATTGTTGTTAATAAAATTTGGATAAGAATTTGTATTTTTGAAAAATGTGAAGACGTATGAAAAAAAATTCTTGTGGAGGCAAACGTAATTTTTGGTTAAATATTATAGAAAACTAAAGGTAATAATATTATGAAATTTAAAAGGATGAAACAAATTTGATATGAAATGTACCACTGCAAAGAAAAACACTTTTTTTTAAGAATAATTGTCGGAAGCATGTGCGGGCTGTTTTTTAATAATATTGTATTTTTAAAAATTTATTATAAAAATATGGTAAAGTTTGAAACTATTTTTAAAAATATTGCACTTTTAGATTGAGGTCTGAAAAGACGACCTCCACACGCAAGATGGATGAATGTCGTCTTTTCAAAACACGATCTTGCACTACATGGATCATGGGTATCTACTTCTTTTATTAAAAAAATGATATCTTTTTAACCAAATATTCAAAATTTTCAAAAAAAAAGTATGGTTGGAAAGATAACAGCGAGAGCTTCAATTTGATACTAGGTTTTATTATTTTTGGAGTTGTGTATCAAAAGATAAAGACCATCGAAGTTGGACTATAACTCTGCAAATTTCAGAACTTAAGATTGTTTTGAGGAGTGCATTAAAAAATTGACATCTTTTTACCCATATATTAAAAAATTTCGAAAAATGTACGGTTGAAAAACTAACACAGAGAGCTTCAATTTGATGTCTAGTTTCACTATTTTTAGAGTTGTGTATTAAAAGATACAGATCGTCGAAGTTTAGCTACAGTTTTTAAGTTTTCAATCGTATCTTCAGTTCTGGGTTTAGTGAAGTTTTTATAACTTTGACGATATATATCTTTTGATACACAACTCCAAAAATAGTAAAACTAGGTATCAAATTGAAGCTCTCTGTGTTAACTTTCCAACAGTACACTTTTCGAAGTTTTTGAATATTTGAGTAAAAAGATATCAATTTTTGAATGCACTCCTCAAAAGAATCTTCAGTTCTGAAATTTGAAGAACTATAGTCAAAGTTCGATGGTCTCTATCTTTTGATACACAACTCCAAAAATAGTGAAACGAAATATCAAATTGAAGCTCTCGCTGTTATCTTTCCAACCATATTTTGTTTGAAAATTTTGAGTATCTGGTTAAAAAGATATCATGTTTTTAATAAAAGAAGTACATACCCATGGAGGTCGTCTCTTCAAAAGACGACATTCATCGCTTTACGTGTGGAGGTAGTCGTACCTCCATTTAAAACTGCAATATTTTTAAAAATAGTTTCAAACTTACAATATTTTTATAATGAAATTTAAAAAATACAATATTATTAAAAAACAGCCCGCATGTGCCAGCATTGAAAATTCATTCCGGTAATTAAAACAAAATGTTTATAATTATGATTATTATGGTTTACCACCTTAAAAGGTTAGATTATGGATGTTTTTGTGTTTTTTTTTAACTCAAAAATCATTTTTCTATTTTGAATGCTTTTATTTTTGTCCTTCAATTACATTTGGTTAACAATGACTTTACATAACAATTTAATTTTAACTTAAAATAAAGGTAAAAAAGAATGATATACCTTCTACCAATGAAGTAAAAAAGAAAGAAAAATAATTTTTGAAATTTGAATATATACAATTGAATTCCAACCTTTAACTCAATAAATTTAAAGTCTATCTCTTTAACCACTCAAACATAACACTTTAAATTTGATAGTTAAATATATATATATATATATATATATATATATATATATATATATTTATTTAATAAATAGTTAAATATCTATTTCCTCGTTGCTTCCATGTTCCCAACGTTTGTTGGCCAAGAGAGACTCTTTTAACTCCAGTGAATTAACTTAAGACCATGAGATGTAACATGAAGTGTAATTAATTTCAGGGATTTCTTTTACAACATGCGGGTGGGAGATTCGAACACGTCTGAAGCTCTTGGTCAATAATTCATACATCATGCCCGTTAACTCAAGTTGCTAAAATGGTAGAACATTCAACCACATTAGTAAATTAAATTTAATCATGTCAATTCATGTGTTGTGATGGTGACGGCAAATAGACTGAAACGAATTCTTCCAATGGTTATCTCTGAATTCGAAAGTGCTTTTGTACTAGGTAGATTGAATTCTGACAATATTTTGGTGAGTTATGAATGCATACATCACATTATGAACAAACGACAAAAGAGGGAATGGGCTTGTGGCTCTGAAGTTGGATATGAGCAAGGCCTATGATAGGGTGGAGTGGTCTTTTCTGAAGAGAGTTCTGCAGCAACTAGGCTTTGCGGCGACCTGGGTTGAGCTGGTTATGGATTGTATCTCCATGGTGAGTTTCTCACTTCTCATAAATGGTCAGCCAACAGGTGATTTTCGGCCCTAGAGGGGGTTGAGGCAGGGTGACCAGTTATCTCCGTATCTCTTTCTGTTGTGAACTGGAGGTTTATCTTACTTGCTCTCATCGGCTATGGACCGTAGGGAAATATCGGGTTGTCAGGTTGCACGGAGTTGCCCAAAAATTTCGCACTTATTTTTTGTTGATGACAGCCTTATTTTTTGTAAAGTAAATATGAGCGAATGTTTATCAGTTCAGAGGGCTCTTGATGTGTATGCAAAGGCTTCTGGTCAAAGTGTTAATCTCTTCAAATGTGCTATGTTGTTTAGTCTGAATGTCCCGATCACTTTACGCCTTCATTTAAGCAGTTTGCTTAAGATTCAGGTGGTGGAGAACTTGGGGCGTTATTTAGGCATCCCGTCCCATTTTTCGCGAAATAAGAAAATGGACTTGAACTTTCTTCGCGAAAAGGTGCAGAATGTCCTGGCAGGTTGGAAGGGCAGACTTTTCTCAGCAGAGGGAAAATAGATTCTCATAAAGGCAGTTGCGCAATCAATTCTGACCTATACTATGTCTTGCGTTAGAATTCCAAAGAATGTTTGTGAGGAATTGACCAGATGTATAGTCCGTTTCTGGTGGGGATCCTCAGCTCTCCATAAAAAGATCAATTGGAAAGTGTGGGATCGAGTGTGTTGGTCAAAAGAGAATGGGGGTTTGGGTTTCAGAAGTTTGGAGGGCTTCAATCAGGCCTTATTGGCCAAACAGGTGTGGCGCATCCTTCATGCCCCAGAATCGTTAGTGGCTCAGGTGTATAAGGGGAGATATTTTCGCGAGTCTTCGGTTTTGGAGGCTGAACTAGGGTGGAATCCATCTTTTGTGTGGCGTAGTATGTTGTGGGGACAAAAGCTCCTCTTAAAAGGGGTTCAAAAAAGGGTTGGGAACGAGGAGGACACAAAGGTTTTTGGTGACCCGTGGGTGCCTAGAGAACACTCCTTCTAATTGATTACGCGCCCTCAGTCGGAGAATATCGATATGAGAGTCTGTGACCTCATGACGGGGGAGGGTGATGAGGGATGAAGAAAAGCTTCAAGAGGTTTTGTGGGAGGTAGATGTGGACCAGGTGCTTGCAGTCTCGATCTGTCGATCGAACATTAGGGATGAATGGCTTTGGCATTTTAGCAAGGATGTCATTTTTTGCAAAAAGTGCATACAAGCTCTTTACTTCGTCCCAAGAGGAGGCTTCATGTTCCCAACCAGGGGAAATGGTCGTGGAAAAGACTATGGAAATCCACTCTCCCAAATAAAATTAAGGTCTTTCTTTGGCGCTTTTTTCATGATATTCTGCCTACAAATGATAATTTATGTAGGAGACGGGTACTTGTTCACCCTTGATGTGTGAATTGTAAGCGGGAGAGGGAAACGTCATGGCATACTTTTTTCTCCTGTAAACGAGCCAAAACTATTTGGTCGTCTATTCTCCCTAATGTGTGCTCGCAGTTGAGTATGTTCCCTTCAATCCAAGATATGTGTGTGTGGGCGGCGTTCCACATGAGTGCGAAACGGGTCAAGTTTTTTTATGTGACATGTTGGTTCATTTGGAATGATCGGAATGCTGTCAATATGGGTAAAGTCATTTCTAGTGTGGCGGTTCGAGTGGAGGGGATTAAGTCCTATTTGCTGGAGTTGGATCAGGCGCGAGTGCCGGGTGATGTAGGTGTTTCAGATGGGAGGCAAAGGGAAAGCGGAGACTCAGTATCACGTAGATGGGAGGCGCCGAGTTTGGGCACGTTTAATCTGAATACTAATGCGGCAGTCTCCATTTCTAATAGACGGTCGGGTTTGGGGATGGTGGTCCGAGATGATGCAGGGAGGTTTGTTGTGGCGAAAGTAGAGGTTGTGGAGGGTTTGATCGATGTTATGTCTGCTGAAGCCTTGGCTTTGCTCAAATGTTTGCAACTGACAGCGTCTTTGAGCTTGTCAAATTTTAGTGTGGAATTGGATGCCTAGATTGTGGTTCGAGTTTTGCACTCAAATGAGCTTCTATTGGCTCCTCAAGGAGTCTTGTTGGAAGAGATTAAACTTTTGATGACTCAATTAGGTGTGACGGGTCCTTTTTTTAGCCTGAGAACGAATAACAAAGTGGCTCGCAATTTGGCGGGTCATGCTTTGTCTGCGGGGGTGCTTTCTGATATTTTCTAATTCTAATTGTAGCCCTTTGGGCATTTCCATTTCTTAATATAGTTGTTTCTGTTGCCTTAAAAAAAAAAAAAATGTGTTGTGGTGGTGGCTTCCATATCGTGGATTGACTATCATCCATCTAAGATGGGGCCTTTTTAGAAAATGTTTGGAGTCGTCACCAATCATTATTGGGGTCTGATTGGTTACTTAATTAAAAAAAAAATGGTCAACGAAAACAAAGTTTAGACTTAGGGTCTTTTGTGTGTAGGAAAAGTATTAGTACTCTACAACACTCTACAAAAGGTTGCCAAAATCAAATCCTTATCTCATGTTACTTTTTAAAAAATGTGGTCTTTTGGGATTTAAGAGAATTTTTTTTTTTAATTTTTTAAAAAATGTCTCATTTTGTCATATCTTAAACTTCAAAGAGTGAAACAAAAAATTGCAATTATAGTGTATTTACAATGCACTAGAATATACTTGCAAAATCTATAAAACAGTGTAAACTAAAAATATACAACAATCTAATAATTCCTACAAAAAAAAAAAAAATGCACTTGCAATTACAGATACAAAATTACATACTTGCAAAATCAAAATTACAAAATTATCGAGTACTTATAAACTAAAAATCTAAAAAAAATAATAACCTACAAAAATATCAATTAGAGGGTACACAATTACATGTAATTGCGACTACATACCTTTAGATCAACGCCTGATCCGCCGAACAAAACCTCTAATCTCACGCCTTTGCACCAAACTCTCAGACACAAAAGAATCTTGAGACTCTTGACAAAATGGGTTCTTCAAAATTCTCAAATCATAACCATTTGAAAACTACATAACATTGAAAACTACATATCATTGAAAACTCTTAGCTTCCTCATTTTTTCTTAAGTAGTGGAATGTGAATGAATTTCAACCAAGGAGGAAGCTTGAGGAAGACCCATTTGAGAAGTCATTGAAAGCAAACCCAATTTCACAAAGCACAAGAAAAAATTTCTCAATTTAGCGAATTAAATGACAGAGAGCAAGACCCATCTAAATTCCCACAATGATAATGAAAATAAAGGGATTTGAAGATCTTGAAGGTTACGAGGAAGCTTGTTAGAGGCCGACATGGCTGGAATGCTTAGGAAATTTGAAGGCAGCATGGCGGCCCATGAAAAGGGTGTTACCATTAGAGTCCACAAAATTAGAATGACAAAAGCCGAGAAAACAAAAAAAGGACAAAATCAAGAAAGCAACTTAGTTGTTGCTTGTATAAAATGACGTCAACAGTAGGATTCGAACCTACGCAGGCAAAGCCCAATAGATTTCGAGTCTATCTCCTTAACCACTCGGACATGTTGACTATTTGCAAAAAAGAAATGAAATGGAACAATTTAAAAAAACAATAATATAGAAATTGGATAAATTTTTTTTTTCCGTACAAAATAACGTCAACAGCAGGATTCGAACCTGCGCAGGCAAAGCCCAACAGATTTCGAGTCTGTCTCCTTAACCACTCGGACATGTTGACCATTTGCAAAAATGTAATGAAATGAAACAATATAAAGTTAAACTAAAATGAAGGTAAAAAAAATAAATGATATACCTCCTACCAATGAATTTGGTAAAAAAAAAAATATTATATAAAATTTGGATATAATATATTTGTCTTAGTATAAAATGACGTCAACAACAGGATTCGAACTTGCGCAGGCAAAACCCAACAAATTTCGAGTTTGTCTCCTTAACCACTAACCATTTGCAAAAAAAAAAAAAAAATGAAATTAAACAATTTAAATTTAAACTAAAATGAAGGTAAAAAAAAATGATATACAACCAATTTATTTGGTAAAAAAGAAAAAAATAATTATATAAAAATTGGATATTTTTTTAGTACAGAATGACATCAAGTATTTAATCCTACACACAAGTTAAGCCCAACAGATTTCAAGTTTGTCTCCTTACCTAATAGGACATGTTCATCCTGTTAAAATAGAATAAAATAGAACAAATTAAATTTAAACTAAAATGAAGGTAAAAAAAATGATATACTTCATACCAATGAATTCGATAAAAAAGAAAAAACTATTATATAAAATTTGGATATTTTATATATTTTATTTTTAGTACAAAATGACGCCAAGAGCAGATTCTTAACATGGTTTCTCCTTGACCACCACACATATGGACTCTGCAAAAATGCAATGTAATGGAACAATTTAAATTTAAATTAAAATGAAGGTAAAAGAAGAAATGATATTCTCATACCAATGAATTCGGTAAAAAAAGAAAAAATATGGATATTTTATAGTACCAATTGACGTCAACAACATAATTTCAAATCTATTAGGCAAAAATTATTTCAAGTATGTCTCCTTAACCACTCAGACATATTGACCATTTGTAAAAATGCAATGAAATAGAACAATTTAAATTTAACCAATAAATTACCTCAACCAATGAATTCGATAAAAAAAAAAAAAACAATCATATAAAATTTGGATATTATATATATATATATATTATATATATATTTTAAGTACAAAACCCCCTTTAAATATTAGGATAACTTTTCTATAGCGTTTTGCATATTGTTGAAAAAGCGCTATGGAAAGTCAGAGACTTCAATAACAGGGACTACCACCGCGTGCCTAAAAACGCTATGAAAACATTTCAATAGCATTTTTTGAATGCTATTGTATGTGATATTTGTTGTAACTTGTGACGGGTGGGGATCAAATAACAGTAAAAATGTTATCAACAAAATCAAGTCGGACACAAAGAATTCAAGAACGAAATAAAAGTCATCTTGAAGCAGCTTCAACATAAGAATCTGGTCAGACTCTCGAAATGCCGTGTTGAAGGAGAAGAAAAACTTATGTCAATTAAACAAAATTTCTCATTAATTCTCATGGAGGATTAATTTTCACTGGGAGGAAGAAAAAATGTTTTCTAGTAAGGGTAGTTTTGAATTATTATTTTTTTTTTTAAAGGTAAAATGTATTAATGAAACTTTTTAAAGTTTAGATATATTATTGAAATGTGGTACAAAGTTTAAGAATATTTTCTATATTTTAGCCTACATTTTTAATTATTTTATGATTAAAACTCTTCTACTAATGCATGCATGTGCAACCTTATTACTTGTGCGTGAGTGTAGCTTAACTCAAATAGTTTAAGGACAATTAAGGTTTAAATTCTCACTCTCATAAGTGTGCACTGCATATTCTCTTCGGAGAAAAAAAAAAAACTAGATATAAATAAATGCGGAATAAACTAAATTATATCTCGCTCATTACACAAGTTAAAACCAAATTAAGTCATCGGTCACAAAATTAACAACAACAAAGATAAAGAAAAAAAAAACGACACCAAAACTTATATTGGTTTGTCTCGATCTTGGGACTATGTTCTATGTTCTGCACCTCCAAATTCTATTATGATGAAGATTACAAAAGATCTCTCAAACTCACGCTACAAATCACTCAAGCTTTCAAGTACTACAAAACCGATAGTTTGAGATAAACAACAAAAGAGGATAGAATAACACTTATCCGCCTAAGGCCGTTAGTCATTCACAGTTCACACCATTGACAAAGCCTAAGGTCAAACACATGTATATATAAAGCCCACTAATGGGCCTAAGCCCAAAAGCCTTCAAGAAAATGCCCGCGTTTCTGGATTTTTTGTCGCCACAAAAAATGATCCTAACATATATTCTCTTAACACTCTCAATCATTGGCTAATAACATTGATTCCAACAATTTGACAGCTTATTTCTGTCTTACGTAGGAATTTCTTGTTAAAATGATTGTGTTCTAGAGAGATTACCAACAACTCAACCAATTCTTTCCCTACCATTTTGATCGTTCTAAGTTACATCTGCTTGCATTCAGTAGTTTATAACTGTAATAAAAACTCTTCTAACTAACTACATATTTGTTTTTTTCATATTAACAGTCTACCTTTGCAAACTCTCGAAACGAACTACGACCACGACGACCTACCTGCTATAGAAAGGACTTGCAGAATGTAAAGTGTGACGTTTTAAACGGCACAGCTAGTGTACCGACAGTAGCGGCGACTAGGGTTAGATGGTGGCTATGGTTTGGGTAATTGTTCGAAATTAACATATTTACATATATTCAGTAAAGGACGAATCACACAAGGCATAACGGTAAAACTGTAATTTACCGCTGTCAAGCTAGCTCATTTTTTTAATGGGCATTCACATAATTGAATCTCTTAAGAAAATTAGCTCATAATGGAAAATAAATTCAAAAAATTTATTGATAGATAATTCATAAGTACAAAAACTAGGTAAAGTAAATGGAAACAAGAACTGAATGTAAATGTAATTCAAAGTAGAAATAAAATAGCAAATGTTCAAGCTAAAACAGTAAAGTAAATCTGGAAATTTTCCAACACTCTCTCTCGAACTCGTGGATAATGGAGGAAAGGTCTCTACTCGCTCGATTCACGACGTCAATGTGAATCGAATCCTCGCAGCACATTCCTTCCGGAAATGGCTGAAGTAGAAATTTTTTCAGAAGAGGGTTAGCTCTTGTCGGAGTTTCGGAAATGAGAGAGTTCTTCGAGAGAGAAATCAGATGATCAAATGGTGTGAAGAGTGAAAGTGGAGGCTTGAGACACCTTTTATAGCCTCTAGGGTTTTGGAGGTTGCCGAAAATGAGGGTTTGACCCTTGACTTTGACTTTCGGAGCCAGTCCTTTGATCAGTTGTTGATTTTCTTCAATTTGTTGAACAACCCGAGATTTACGTTTTGACCAAGTCCACTGTTGCTTTGTGGCCACATAGCAAATTTGTCTTTGGAAGCTTCGTGGTCGCAATCTGGGCCGTTGACAAATTTTCTACATAGGAACAAAAATACGTCAATTCTTATAAAAAAAATGACTCTAATACCCCTAAATTGCTTCATATTTAAAAAAACAACCTTGAGCATGTGACTTTTCTATTTTTACTATTTTTTACTTAATTACATGCACGTTTATATTCAGATTTAACTAAAAAGTCAAATAATAAACATGATTAAAAGGTGAAAAACACTACCTAAATGATGTTCTTCACTTCTTAGTTACTAGGTTGTACATTATGCCGGTTGAACTATACTCAGATTAAATGTGTTTTTAGAGGGATTATAAATAAGAATGTGTTGTTTTGAGCGATTATTAATTAGCCTTTTTCATTAGAATAATGTTGTTTGTTTTCGAGAGGATAATTAACTGCGCAAATATCGATCAAAATTTGAATTCAGATTTGGACGCGAAGTAGAGAATTTGGGGGGCATTATTCCAAAATTATGTAGATGCCACTACAAAAAGAGTATTGTCCGACTTTTTTCCCTTTATTTTTTTATTTGACATAGTCGATAAGGTACGGATAAATCTTGATTTGAATGGCTAACTTTTCATTTCTTTGATTTAGTCTTGATTTTGGATATATGTCTGCAAAAGAGTTTTTTTTGTTTTTTTTGTTGGGTAGGGGATTGAACCTAGGATCTCAAGATCGCTAAACGATGTTATTTTCTTGTGTGCGGAAGAGTTTATTAAAAGCCATTGGATCTTGTTTTTAGTTTTTGTAAAATTGTTTTGTATATTGTTAATAACAAGATCAATTATTTCAATGCTGAAAAAATAAGAAGAAAAAGAAGAGTAGTACACTCATAATCTTTTTTATATATATTTTTTTAAGAGTAAATTACATTTTTTTGGTCCAAAGTTTGGATTTAGTAACATTTAAGTCTCTAAACTTTTAAACTCGACATTTTGACTATTTTTTTTTAATATTCTATTTTTTTAAACTTTTTATAAACATAATTCACCGTTGAAACTATTTTTAAAAATAATGTTAAAAGACGACCTATCTAGCAAAATCCACGTGGATGCATGTAGTATTTTCAAGACACGATCTCCATCCATGTGACTTTCAGCAGATGTCTTTTGAACCATGTACCTTCAAAGTTCGATATCTTTTTATTCAGGTATGCAAAAATTTCGAAAAAGATATGGTTGGAAAACTAACACCGAGAGCTTCAATTTGATATGTGGTTTTACTATTTTTGAGGTTGTATATCGAAAGATAAAGATCGTCGAAGTTGAGCTACAGTTATGAAATTTGCAGAATCCTAGTCCAACTTCGACGTTATATAGTTCTTTTGACCAGTGTGCATTAAAAAATTTATATCTTTTTACTCAGATATTAAAAAAATTCAAAAAAATATGGTTGAAAAGCTAACATTATACTTGGCTTCACTTCGACAATCTTTATCTTTTGATATACAACTTCAAAAATAATGAAACCACATATCAAATTGAAGCCATCGGTGTTAGCTTTCCAACTATATCTTTTTCAAATTATTTTCATACCTGAGTAAAAAGATATCGATCTTTGAATTTATATTGTTCAAAAGACATGTGTTGAAAGCCACCTAGAGGGAGATCGTCTTTTTGGAAAGACGACCTTTGTGGGCCTAAAAGAAGATGATCTTCATCCACGTGGAACAAGATTTGCTTGCGTGGAGAGGTCGTCTTTTCAAGAAACGATCTTCCCTTAAAAACATAAAAATTGTTTGAAATCTACATTATTTTTATAAAAAGTTTAAAAAATTACAATATTAAAAAAAAAATAGCCCGACATTTTAGTCTAGCGTTTGAGTTTATTACAATTTTAGTGTCTGTCCAAATTTTCATTATTTTAGTTAACGGTAGTTCACGTGACATTTTTTTTTTTTTTTTTTTAAATAAAAATACTTTTTAATTGATTTTAAATACATATATATTTTCATACTTTCCCTCCTTAGAATAAAGAAAGAAGCGGCGACAATGGTGGCGGACGAAATCGACCATAAATGGGAGGATCGAAGAGGGGGAGAAAGGAAAAAAAAAAAAAAATATATATATATATATATATATATATATATATATATTTAAAATCAATTAAAAAGTATATTTTTATTTTAAATAATTAAAAAATAATATTTTTTATTAAAAAAAATGTAACTTCACCTCAGGTTACCCAATAACAGAAATTTAGATGAAGGGGCTAAAATGATACTAAATTCAAACTGAGGACTAAAATGTCGAGTTTGAAAGCTTATTGACTTAAATGCTACCAAACTCAAATCTCAGGGACAAAAAATATAATTTACTCACAAAAAATATTAGAAATCTTTAAAAATATATGTTCTAATCTAGTAACAATATAGGTCTGCCAAACCGAGCATAGCTCAATTGGCATAAAGTTGTGTTCGTGACTATGAAGTCATGGGTTCAATCACATTAATTAAATATTTTTGTTAAAAAAAATAATAATATAAGTCTATAGGTTTATAACTACTACTTTGACTACAAAATCATTATCGAGACACTTTACTCAAAAAAAAAATATTCATCGGACAATGTTGAGATACACAATAAATTGATTTATTGTTGAGCAATTTTGCAATCTGCTACCACACTTGCTATTCTAGTTGGTTGCCTAAAGGCATATATTGATGAGAGTAAGTTCTTTTCGTTAATCAAAACTCATTTTCAATCTAATGACACTTTTTTTTTTTTGCAACGGTATTTTAGTTAAAGCGAGGATTGAATCCATGATCTTTTAGTCACGGACACAACCTTATGTCAATTGAGCTATACTCGGTTTGACACCAACAAAACACTTAAGGATGGAGAGTTTTTTTCTCAAAAAAAAAAAAAAAAAAAAAAATTGAAGACATTTCTATTTTAATTTTGGTCTTTTAAGCTTTTGGGATTATTTCATTTTGGATCATAAAATTTAAAAATGTCTATTTTAGTCTTATATTTTAAGTTTATTTTATTTTTGTGTAAAATTTTAATAGTTAAGACTTTGAAAGTTATTCTATTTTGGTCCTTAATTTTTAAAATATTTTGATTATCGTCATTATTTTTTTAATGTAACACGTTGTTGTGAGCATCTATTAGACCCACATAAATTGGTTAAAGGGTATGTGTGAATGGATGACGGGTGACATATTAGTTTTTTAAAAATTAAGAATTGAAATGAATATTTTAAAAAATTGAAAGCAAAATGGTTATTTTTAAAGTTTATTAACTACCATAAATATTACAAAAGTTTAGAGACTAAAGCTAAATAAACATACAAATTTGAATAACTAAAATTGATTTTAAACCTAATAATATACTTATTCAAAATATAATACTAAGGGGAAAAGCAGGGGCTACAAGGGACTTCCTAAATTTTTTTATTTTTTTTATTGGTAAAAATATTATCTTAAAATATTTTATTTTAATATTATATATTCGCTTCCAAAATAAATTTAAACTAACTTTGTCTGGTCGAAGAACAAGTCTTCTATAATAGATACATAGATTCAAATTCTACGGGAGACACATTAATTTTTTTTTATATTTTTTTAGGGATAATAATTAATTTTTAACATTTAATTTTTTAAAAAATGTCATTTTAATATTTAATTCTTACTATAAATTTATTTATTAATTTTTTCAAATGAAAACATATATTTATATTATATTATATTTTTTCTTAAATATTTTTTTTTAAATGTCTCATAAATCTAACATTTAATTTTGTATATTAAGAATTGTATTATTTTAGTCATTGTAATTTTAAATGTCCAAATTTAGCCTTTATACTTTGAAAAAAAATATTAAATTTAATTCTTACTATTATTTATTTATTATTATTTTTAAATGTAATTTAATTTGTATTAATATTATCTCTATAAATTTTAGAAACATATATTTACATCAGAGCTTTTTCTTAAATATGTTTTTTTCAAAACATCTAATAAGTCTTTGAACATTTAATTTTGTGCTTAATAGATCACAAACTTTAAAAAATGTTCATTATATTTTTCAACTTTAAATTTTGTATCTGGTTCTCGAATTTTCAAGTTTAAGTCTAATATATCTTTGTCCTATTCAACATTTTTTTAAGGTCAATATAATGTGTAAGTGTGAATTCAAATGATTTTTGTGATTTTTTTTATTATACATATTTACATAAAAAAAAAATTGCCCCCAAACATGAATGTCTGAATTCGTCCATGGAAAAAGCATGGTCCGAATGTGGATGAAAATGAGTCCGGAGGAACGGGGTTGGCATTCCATTTCCATGGTTGAGATAGTTGTGACCCATTTTGTAACAATTATTATTATTTTATTTTTTTAATATTGACATGTCATCAACCACGCTAATGCTTTCAAATCCTAAAATTTCCAACACATTATATAGTGTTGGACTCCACTTCATTCTTAAATAATGTTGATGTTGACAACTAATTAGTGGAAGTAGTACTCACACTCCCGTAATTTAAAAATATAATTTTTTCCTTGCGAGCTTCGATTAATCACATGGTGACATGAAATTTAGATTCTATTAAAACAAAGTACAAAATCGACATATGTCAGCATCATCTTTTTGAGGTAGTGTTAGATAATGTATTTGTCCCACACTATATCATCTCTACCATTATTACCTTATCTTTCTATTTACACTTGCGTTTCTCATACTACCCCGCTCATGTCCTAGTTCATAAAAATAAATTTCATATGTAGCAAATTCGAATATAGCTCAGTAAATAAGTCATCCATTATCATTTCAAAGGTCATAATAGTCGTAGTTCAAGTTTCTTTTTCTATATTTTTTTTTTTGTAATTAATATTATGGATTGAATTTTTTTTTAGATTTAAAACCAATTTATGTTTTATCTATGAAATTTTGTAGAATTTTGATGAGATGTGGTTGAATTTATCTTCTTCACATCTTACTACCCAATATTTATATATAGATTATTGAGTAGGGAGAAATGTTACTCATATATTCATTGGAAGGGAGTAATGATTTTGTGTCTATTCAAAGCAATAGTAATGATGAGATTACTTGATTGGACAAAGATGAGAAGTTGTTGAAGGTGGGGTCTAATGCCTTAGTTATTGTTGGGTCAATTTAGGCACTTATTATTTTGGTGGTGGAGGTCGATCCACGAATGACCTTCTCATTTGAAACCAACATCGATACCATAAGGCTAGAGATTCAATGAGTTATAATAATCATCTTACATTCATTCTCTTTAATATGTATTCACTCCTAGTGTGTATTCATCTTATTTCTACCTTTGCTAACTCTAACTCATAAATATTTGGTATCATTTATATAATATATATATATAGTGTGTTATATCATGCTCTAGGATTGACCAAAGTTTGTCTAGTAAGCATGTCATGTTACTATTTAGTTGATAGTGTTATTAGGGGTGTACCGACAACCTGAATTATCCAACTCCAATTGTAAGGGTTAGGTTGAGTTATGATTTTTGTTGAGTTGGGTTGGGTTGAAAATTCGGTTGGGTTTGCGGTCGACACTTTTTGGTTCGGTTCACCCCAAATCGAAATCGAATTCATATTTCTTTTAATATATATATATATATATATTCAGAAAACCTAAAAAGATTCTTAGATTTCGAACCATCCTCTAGCCTCTCTTAGTCTCAGTCTCCGTCTTTCGCTCTCAGTCTCTTTTAGCCTCTCACCTCTATCAATCTCCTCTCAGTTTCATCGGTCGTTGTCTCTCAATTTTCTCAATCTCCTTTCGTCGTCGCTCTTGCGGGAAAAATTTCACGATTTCACGATTCTGTCTCGTCGCTCGCCTCTCAGCTCTGACACTCATGTCCTGTGAGTCACTAACACCCTCAGCCAGATATGATCAGAGTGTGACGACGGTTATCGAAAATCCTAAAAAAAGAAGATAATATAAGAAATGCCAGTGTAGAAGACATATCAACGATGGAGTGGAGTGAAAGAAGAAGAAGATGTTTTCACCTCGACGGCCAAAGGTTTGACCTAGGAAGATTTCTCCTAGATTCGCTCAGATTTCTTTGGCCTATAGGGTTGGCCTCTACCGGACCGGCCATGGACTTTGGGCCTTTTGGCTCATGGTGTATTCCTTCCCAGGGCCTGGTCGAGCTTTGTGTTGACATAACCTGTTGAAGAGAATGAACACTTCAAACCCCACAACGGAAGCGTTAGAATCGTTATTTGTTTTATTTAGAATTAAACTTAAATACAAGGTTAAACAATACTACCTTTGAAGAACTATGATCTTCTTGTGTTCCTTTTCCACGAGATCTTCTTTGTTATGATTCGAACACGGAACCAAGAGTTTGTGGGAGCTTCCTAGAAAGAAGTAGTTTGAGAGAACAATTCTTTGCGAAGAAGTGAGTGTGTTTTTTGCCAACCTTTTCGCTAAAAAATAATTTTATTTGATAAAATACATTTTAATATATATTATATTAAAATATGTATTTTATATTTATTTGAATCTCATTCAAATATCATAAAATTAATCTTTTATAATATACATTTAACCATTCATATGTATATATAGTTTTTAATATTAATGTATCTAATACATAAATTATTTTCTCTAATATTTAATGTATCAAATACAATAAATATATTGTTCTCTTCTACATTTAATATATCAAATATATTAAATATTAATTTGAATATTTCAAATTTTTCTTTCGACTAGATTGACCATTTTAGTGTTACTATGAGCTAGCAAGGGGACCTTATAGACCTACAGATTTATAAGCTCCAATGATACAAAATTAATTAATTAATTAACTTTCCTTCATTAACTCTAGGTCACTCTACTATAGGCATAGAGTTGCACTCTTATGCACTGTAGGATAAATTGTGTCTATGTATATAACCATTACATGCAAGTCGATCCTTCACGAGTTGTTCGTAATTACAGTTGGGTCAAAAGTCCGTTTTACACCCCTGTAATTACATCTTACACCTGAAGTACCATTAATTCTCTAATGAACAACTTGTTTATGGTTCAACCATAAACCAAGTCCCTCTCGGGCTAGTGAGAGGGTGAGACCCTATTGTTCAAGTCCCGAAATCAGCACTTAAGGAACTACTCATCTACTTTCCCTATATGAGAATAAGTGAATTTCATCTTGTGAAACTTAGGGGGCGTTTGGGGCGCAGGGTGGGTTATTATAGTTGGTGGGTTATTATAGTTGGTGGGTTATAATAATCTGTGGGTTATAATAGTCTGTGTTTGGGGTGCAGAGTTGTATAGTCTGGGTTTAGTAAGTCTGTGTTTGGGGTGCAGAGTTGTATAGTGTGGGTTTAAAATACAGTTTTCTTTAACATGAAGTTTGAAATATGTGTTTATGTTAGTTTATTTTTTTTCTACAACTTTTTGTTGTATTTATATAGTTAAATGTATATTACATATTAATTTTTTAAAAATTAAAAAAATAAATATTATTTAGGAAATCACAAATAATCGACAACAAGAGGCTCGGTGGAGAGAGAAATAATACAGTTTTCTTTAACATAGAGATTGAAATATGTGTTTATGTTAGTTTATTTTTTTTCTACAACTTTTTGTTGTATTTATATAGTTAAATGTATATTACATATTAATTTTTTAAAAATTAAAAAAATAAATATTATTTAGGAAATCACAAATAATCGACAACAAGAGGCTCGGTGGAGAGAGAAATAATACAGTTTTCTTTAACATAGAGATTGAAATATGTGTTTATGTTAGTTTATTTTTTTCTACAACATTTTGTTATATTTGTATAGTTAAATGTATATTACATATTAATTTTTTAAAAGTTAAAAAAATAAATATTATTTAGGAAATCACAAACAATCGACAGGTTCGGTGAAGAGAGAAATTTGGGATGAAATAAAAGATAAAAAATCGTGAGGTGAGGAAGACAAAGAGAGAGAAAAAATCGGTAAATTGAGTGAAAAAAATAGAAAAAAAAAACTCGAAAAAAAACAAAGAGAGAAGAAAACCCGGAAAATTTAATGAAAAAAAAAAACAAACAAACTACTGTAGAACTGCTACAGTGTTACTGTAGAACTGCTACAGTAAACACTGTAGCAACCCGGGGTTATAATAACCCCCAGCCCCAACTTATATAGTTGGAGCTCCAAACATGGGGTGGGCTATTTAAGCCCACCCCACCCTACCCAACTCGGGGGGCCAAACAACCCCTTATGTTCTCAGCTCCCTGTTTCGTCAAGTCCCCCAAAATGGTAGGTTTATTGAAATCGACTATAAATATCATTCTCACCCATACAAATCAAAAAACGAGCCCTCACAGGCAGAAGTTCATAACTCACTCAGGATTAAAATCGAGTCACATATGATCATCCTGTGAAATATTAATCTTCTCAAATAACATATTTATAAAGAGGGATTATATATTTCGTGGTTCAGTCTTATACAAACTCATTGTATAAGATACTCTCACTCACATGTCTCTACATGAATGATTTGGATCAAATCATTTGTAACAATTACAAAGTGGGTCGTATCAATAGTGTTATGAGGATAAAACACTCGATCTTATCCATATACTAAAGACTATTTAGATTTATTTTTTTGAACATGATCTACCTATATGTCAACTACATAAGATTACACTAATAACTTTGGATTTTATACATATAATTAATATTATAAATTACAAATAACAATAATAAAATAATTATTAATTAATTACGAGGCTTTAGAGCATAAATCCAAACACCTATAAGGTGGGGTTGGCCTCGACTTGGGTGTCTTGGGCCAGCCCTTCACATTTGGAGCTTGGTTCATCGTAAGACTTTTCCAAGGACCAGTTTGGGCCTTGAACTAGTCTGTTGCAGACTGATCTCTTACTTTTCTTGGTTAGTGTGTTCAGATCGACTTCATATTTGATCTTTCTTGTTGCTCCATTTTTATCTATAATAATTGGTTTTTGAGTTGTGATGTTGCAATATTGTAAATTTGGGGTTATAAATTTTGAGCTTCAAAGATTGGTTTTTGGTGCTGCTGGGTTACACATACGGCTTGATGTTCGTTAAAATGTTGATTGTTGAGGTTGATTTTTGGTTAAACTTTGTTGGTGTGTTAGTTTTGATAATTTCTTTATGATATTGCTTCTAGTTTTTATTGGTTTTGATTACTTTGCTTATGGTATTGTTTGGTTTTTGTTAATTTATTTCTAGTTTTACAATCAAGACAATGTGTTTTGTTTGGTTTTTCAGTTTTTCTCTTTTTTTTTACGCATAATACAAATTGAGATTTTAACCTTCGACATTCTTTTTGTTGAGAGTGCAACCAAAGTCCCACATTAATTAGAAAAAAAAGTAAAACCAAAAACAAAATTATGAGGACTTGTGTCCAAAGTGGACAATATCATGTTAATGTGGAGATATGTAGATGTTAGTTGTTCCTAACAAGTGGTATCAGAGTCGTGCCCCTTACTTAGTCATGTCAGTGTGTCTCGATGACATAGTCATAGTTGATTCATGGTTTGACTTGTCGGACAAGAGTATGCTCTAATGAAGAATGACTCGGTTAAAAGTGATAATGCTAGAGTGTAAACACAAATAAATAACTATTTGAGAAGAGACTTTGTGGTCTTTCGTTCGAGGAGAATATTGTTGAAAGTGCAACCAAAGTCGTACATTAGTTAGAAAATGGAAAGATCATGGATATATAAGTAGATGACAATATCTCCATTGGTACGAGACATTTTTTGTGGAACTAAAAACAAAGTCATAAAGACTTATGACCAAAGTGGACAATATCATACATACCTATAATGTCGAGATATGCAGATGTTCGTTATTTCTAACCCTCTTTATCGAAAGTTTAAAGAGTAGTTTGTATAATTTAACCTAAATTTTTGGGTGGGTGGGGGAGAGAAATGGAGAGAAGCACTTGTGTTGAGAGTTGAGAGTGGCATTATGGGAAAGTGGGGGAAAAAGTTGTATGGGGGAGAAATCAATCCTATCAATATCATGGAAATAATTAGGCCTTTGCATCGTGGATTATGATCGAAAAATCCATCTGACACGTGATTTTATTTCTGAATAAAGTTGTTTTTCTAACCAATTTTATAAATGGAGACTACATAAATCTAACTTTAAGAATTTCTTTGTTGTCCTTGTCCCTCTAAATATATTTTATTGGTGAAGAAACTAATAAATTATCTTCAGATTTTAAATTTTCTACTTTCCACGTGTAAATGCTAATACTATACAAAATTACTTCTTTAATTTTTATGAATATAGTTCTTATAAATTACCACACATTATATAAAGAGAAATGGTAATCAATGCCAATTTAGAATAAAATAATTAAAAATATGACAATTTCTATCACTGATAGTATGATCTATTGTTAATAGCCTATCACCTCAATTTTTTATAGAATTTTGTCGGTGACTATCACTGATAGTAGTGTTGATAGTCATATATCAACGATAACAGTCTATCAGTGATAACTACTTATTTTTTTGCCATATTTACAAAATGTTTTAAATTTTGCTAAATTTGTCATTATTTTGAGTCTGACTGTTTGTGCAACCAACTCTTATATAAATTTGGACTTTATAACTGTAGTATTGTTAAATAAATTATATTGGTTAATTTTACCATAATTCAACTGTTTTAAGTATATATGTCATCCACCAAAAAAAAAAAAAAAAATTAAATATTCAAATTTATCATTTCATATATTGTTTAAAAACAATTATATTGGATTTTTTTTTTTTTTTTTTTTTTGAGAAAATATTGGATCTTTCTAACCGTCCTATACTATCTAAACTCAAATTGCAGATCAATGTTTTGTGTTTAAAGTTGGAACTTATTTTGGAGGTAGTGCTTTTATTTTATCTAACCTAATATATATATAAATCACAAATTTATGAATAATTTTTAATGGGTATAAAAAATTTAGTTTGTATACGTCATCTAATTTTCCAATGAGCCTTTAAATATATATTTTTATAACAAAATTCATAAACTAATGGAAAGAGCTCCTTAGACTATCCAGATTTTTTAAAAAAAAACATCAAAATTGGTGAGAACATGTTCCTCTCACAGGCTTGTAACCATAAAATTCATGGCACTGAGAGTCACCTGATAAGCCAAATCGTTCGCCCATCGTCTCGTTTGTATGAAAGAGACTAATCTGACTACATGTTTGAGTTCAACAACCTCCAAAATGAAGCAAGTGATTTCAGGTAGATCAACCTCAACTCCATTTAGTAGTTTGCACACTTTCAAACAATCAAATTCAGCCTCGATTTGACATCCACATGGGATCAACGAAGATGATTAGAACTTTTAGACCTTCTACCAGTGCTCTTATCTCAAGTAAGTTGATCTCAAAATGGTCATGAAAGACTTTGCACCCTACTAACTTCACAGAATCAAAGTGGTCACGAACAAGCTTTAAGTATCAATTTTTTTTTTGTTGACAACATGTTGAGGTGAGGGATTGAACCTAGAACCTCATGGTCACTAAGGGATACATCATGCCGTTGAGCTATGCTCTTATTGGCAGCTTTAAATATTATTTATTTATATATATATATATATAAAATTAAATATATGGAAGTAAAAATATTTTTACATTTTACCTAGCAAAAATAAGGATTTAAGTCAAACCGAATATAGCTCAATTGATATAAGGTTGTGTCTGTGACTATGAAGTCATGGGTTCAATCCTCGCTTTAATAAAAATTTCGTTACAAAAAAAAAAAACAAGGATTTAAATGTATTATAATTTTTTTATTTTATTTTATCAATTTTGTAGTATTTTTCGTGTTTTTTTTTTTTGATATCTTCTTTTATTACGAAAGCGCAAAGCTCTACAGCTACAGCCTCTCTCTCTCTCTCTCTCTCCTCTACCTTACTGCACTTCACGCTAACTGAGAAAATCCAACCTCCACTCCCCCACCATGTACACTCCATAAAATACTAACCAGAGAACCATCGCCAAACCAAAATCACCCACCAAATTTCTCATCGGCACCTTATGATGAACGATCACTACTTCCTTTCGCCGGCAAATTCCTCCCAGGTTCATCTTCTTCCTTACCGATCTGCTTCAATTTTCGATTCTCACACCTTTTCTAGGGTTCATTTGCCTAATTCATCGCCAAACTTTATTGTATTCGTTCTATGTTTTCATCATCTACTTTGAATTTTAATTTTGCCTTTACTTGTGGAACTCAAGGCTGTGTGAATTGAAGTTTAGATCCGACGGAGTATGTTCCTTTTTTTATTGCTTCAGCCTTTAGCCAGATCGTGCTTCAATACTTTATTCGCATTCTGATTCTCATTCTGATTCTGATTCTGATTGTTGTAAAGACCCATTTTCGGTGTTCAAAAGGAAACCAACTTATAATGGACGAATCTCGTCTGCTTCGTTTACTAAATAGCATAATCTTTAATTGTTTTTCGGAATATCGCAATCGTGTTTTTGTTATCTCTATCGATCTGTTACCATTTTGTTTTTTTTTTAATATATTTTCTTGGGGTTTTATCATCGTCTTTTTCCACAATTTTTTCATCCCTAACTTCATTTCTTGCCATTTCAATAGAATACTTGGTACTCGGGTAGTGTGGGGTGGAGGAGTACAAAGACGCGTGATGGTAACTAATACTAGTACTCCTAATGAACAGAGATAATATAATGGCGTCTGCAAGCCTAGGAAATGGGGGAGTTGGCAGTTCTAGGTCTATCAATGGCTTCAAGGGTTCATCTAGTTCAGTTGATTGGCTTGGGAGAGAGATGCTTGAGATGAGACTGAGGGATAAGACAGATACTGATGAGGACAGAGTAAGCTTCTGGATTTTGGTTGTTGGTATTTTCTAGCTCAAGTCCTGACACTTTAATGCAATCTCTTACTATAGTCAGCAGTAGCTTTAGCCAAGTTACTTATTCTAGATGGCAGCATGGTATGGTGCCTTTACTTCCCTCTTTTTCTTTTGGCATTTTTATGATTTCATTTGTGTAGGATAGTGAGCCAGACATCATTGACGGAGTGGGTGCTGAAGCAGGGCATGTGATAAGAACCACAATTGGTGGTCGAAATGGTCAATCTAAGCAGGTTTGAAGCAAAAATGTTACAAGCGGCATTTGATTATGTATTAATTGTTCTATGACACATGCTTTGCTTTGGTGTGCCAGAATATCAGCTATATTGCAGAACATGTAGTTGGAACTGGTTCTTTTGGTGTTGTTTTTCAAGTAAGTATAAGTGGTATCTAATGCTCAATCAATATTTCTTCCGTGCAACTTCATAGTTGAAAAATTGAGGTAACCTGGTCACTTTTGATAGGCAAAATGTAGAGAAACTGGAGAAATTGTTGCAATCAAGAAGGTTCTTCAAGACAAGCGATACAAGAATAGGGAGCTGCAGATTATGCAAATGTTGGATCACCCAAATATTGTTTGCCTAAAGCACTGTTTCTTTTCAACAACAGACAAAGAAGAGCTCTATTTGAACCTCGTGCTTGAATTTGTTCCTGAAACTGTCAACCGTATTGCAAGGAACTACAGCAGGATCAGTCAGCGAATGCCCTTAATCTATGTTAAACTTTATACCTATCAGGTATTTAATCAATAATAATTCATTGTAAATTTGAACTTTTTCTCTCTATTGATCCTTGTTGTACATGTCCTCTCATTTACATGAGAACTCACATGATTAGACTTCATGAATGAAGTTATGAGGTAGTTGTGAATTCCGATTATAAAATTTGAAACAACTTTGGTTAGTTCTGTTGTAGTAATAGATAACTATCATATTTATACTCCTTTGTAATGGAAGGGTCTTTGTTCCATTTTCTTTTTTGAATTGTTTCTATGTCACTTGCTATTGAAAAGGTTTCTGCTTATGTGCTTAAGTTTCTGGGGCTATAAGAAGTCCAAGCATATGCTTTTGCATATAACAATGTTACTTATAACTTATAAGTTAATAACAAGCATCACATTTTGGTTTCTAGATCAACATTATGTGGATTGTAAAGTTTTGTAATTATGTATTAGAAACTTATGTTCATTTGTCTGTTATGTTGCAGATATGTAGGGCACTGGCATACATACATAATTGCATTGGTATCTGTCACCGGGATATCAAACCTCAAAACTTACTTGTAAGATTTTTCTCTCACAAGTTTCAGGTTTACATGTGATGATGTGAGACTTATTGCATATGAGCTTAGTATAAGGTTTTATATGCTATGATATAGTTCATAATTGTTTCAAGTTTGCATGTGTTTCTTATTATGTCACATTAAGAAATAATATTAGTTTCATCGTGGTGTATCTTATACCATGTAGGTGGAAATAAGTTTGTGATGTTTGGATTGAATGTTGATGAAAATCCTAATGTGGGGCTTAGAGCTTTTCTCGCATTACTTTGGGGTCTGTTGGTTAGGTTTTTGAGGATATTTCTCTATTTTACCCATTCATAATTGAGTTTCAATTGTTATCTCATACATTTTTTTTTTTCCTTAGGGTAGCCTATCTTGCCTTCTTTTCATCTCGTATTAATTTTATAATGAAAATATTACTTTGTTATCAAAAAACATTGAACACGAAAGAAACGAAACATGGTGCAATTTTAAAATTTTCTGAAATTTAAGATTTTTTTTTTTGGAATTTTGATGATTGCATGGGTTACTAGTGCTATGAGTTTGGGTACTAAAGAACTTCGACCTTACTTGATTGAATTAGTTGTAAATATTAATTATAAAGATGCGAATATTTTGCTTTGTGGTTAACTTGACTTAAAGTGGAAGGTTTTATGGGATACATCTTAATGCTTATTGCTGGGTTCAAATCCTCTTTATCTTAATGCTTATTGCTATCAGCGCATAATTGTGTTCTAATCATGTGACTGTTGCTTTCCATATAAAGAGCTGGCCCTTGTAGTAACTTCTGGTCAACCATAGAATTTGGCTTAAAGTCTGGTAATGTCTATACACCTATTATACAATTTTCACGAATATTTGATTGGCTGGGATATTAAGATTAATGGATTTATTAGTAGAATGGATTCATATGTTTGTTTGTCCATTATTTCTTTTCTTCTTTTAGTTTCGCTTAAATAAAACTAAAAAGGAATAAAGAAATGGATTACTAAAATGTTTTTGAGTGATGCCTCAAGACAAGCTTTTCATTTCCAGGTGAATCCACATACACATCAGCTCAAACTTTGTGACTTTGGGAGTGCAAAAGTATTGGTAAGGACTTTTTGAACCATTTATGGAGTGGAGACCTGTTGTCTTTTTCCTTCTGAATTTATTTAATTTGTTTGCCATTTGTTCAGGTGAAAGGGGAACCTAATGTTTCATACATCTGCTCAAGATACTACCGTGCCCCAGAACTCATATTTGGTGCCACCGAGTACACTACTGCAATCGATATATGGTCAACAGGATGTGTGATGGCTGAGCTACTTCTTGGAAAGGTGGTGTACTCAAATAACTATATGGATCTTGCACGTGTTTTATTCATAATACTGATGGTTCTGATAACTTTTTCAGCCCCTTTTTCCTGGTGAAAGTGGTGTTGACCAGCTAGTTGAGATTATCAAGGTGAGTCTATCGATTTATTGCCTCATTTTTAATTGTTTTTAATTTTTTTAATATTCTCATTCTAAGTTCAAGTCTCGAGTGGACATTGGTTGGGGCAGTCCTCAAAAGTAGGTAGATATGTTATAGCGTTCAAGATTGTAAAATTAGCTCTAGTACAGCTTGGTATAAGTATAACATATGTGATATGTATTGATGATTAGGAGAATTGGTGGGTGCTTTTAACTTCTCGATTGGATGATATTGTCTTAGAGTTCATGTTTGGATGGGTCTCCTGTAGCTCTAATGATTTGATCATTTATCGATTTCGTGTTTATCGTGGTTTTACTTCTATGTTATTGAAGGAGATACCTGCATGTGCATATCATATGTCTGCATTCGTTTACAAAAATAACGTTGTTCAACTTGAAAATTTCAATCACGTACACAGGTTTTAGGGACTCCAACCAGAGAAGAAATAAAATGCATGAATCCAAACTACACTGAGTTCAAGTTCCCACAGATTAAGCCTCATCCTTGGCATAAGGCAAGTCTATGTTTCCTCACTCTTCCAAATGCTTTCAATGTAATTATCAATTAAGCTTCAATAGATTAGCATCTATTCCCAAATAAAGGCCATCATTTGAAAGAGGCATGCTTACCATAATGTTTTGGTTCATTGTTGAATACACTCTTCCTTTCACAATTTCAACCATCAAGTGTATCTTTTTGAATGTTGAATAATTTTTACTTGGTATCTCAGTTGGATTAATGATGTATCATCCCCTCCTCAGCCCCTCTGTTCATTGTGCTCTGCTCGTTTAAGTAGTTACAAAATGTTCAACCTTTGGGGGCTCCTTTCTAATGGTATCATTATGTTGCATGCCTGAGAGTGTCTATTCCTCATTAGCATAAACAGTTGGAACTTGGCTAGTAGCTTGTGCATAGAATCAGTAAATTACTTAAAAGGTATAGTAGTTGTGGTTTCGGAACATTGGATAAATTGCAGGGGAAAGGCTTGCACATGCACTCTAGGGCTTTTTGTTGTCTGTTTCAGTGCTGCATGCTTTTAATTTGTCTCGTACTGTTTGTTCATCTCATATTAGTTTTCTAATATTTAGACAAAGTTGCAGTTATTTCTTTGTAGTCGTACTTTGTTGTTGTTAAATACCCTTGCCTAACAGAAAAAAAGAGAAGGAATTGACTTGCTATCGAGATTTATTTGAACACCATAATCATGGACAGGTTTTCCAGAAACGTCTGCCTCCTGAAGCTGTGGACCTTGTATGCAGGTTTTTCCAGTACTCACCTAATTTGCGGTGTACTGCTGTAAGTTCAGCTTCCATTATTTTAATTTTTCTTGGCAGTAAGGTATTATTCATTTCTCGTAATAATATGTGGTTTACTTCAGTTGGAAGCTTGTGTCCACCCCTTCTTTGATGAGTTAAGGGACCCAAATACACGCCTTCCTAATGGCCGCCCACTTCCTCCATTATTTAATTTTAAACCTCAGGGTGAGTAGGGTTTAGGGTTTGTTGTGTTCACCTACTTTCATGCACACTTCTCATTCTGAGGTTCGGGTTTATTTTGTTTGGCAGAGCTTGCTGGCATACCACCTGATACTGTCAATCGACTTATTCCAGAGCATGCTCGTAAGCAGAACTTGTTCATGGCTTTGCATACCTAGCTACAGATCAGAAGTCTCCATCGGTGCTCTGCTTATCATTCTGCTCCAAGTCAGTCTTAAACGTCCAGAATCCACCTTTGCCCTCTATATCTATCATCGGTGCATTCTCTCAGAAAAGACTTTTAGCAGTGAACAATTTGAGAAATCTGAAGCCTTTCTGTTTGCTTGAAGAAGATATTTTTGTATTTAAAATAAAGACAGATAATTTATGGTGTATATTTTTCATAGTCGATCAATACCCGATAATATGGTTTTATGGTACCTCTACACCTTGTAATGGTTTCTCACTCTCTTTTGTTCACCTTTCATTTTGTCTTCATTTCGCCTGTTACAAGCAAGTGATGTTGATACAAAAAAGAGTTCTAACAGCTGTGATCTATCGTTTGTTGTACTGCTCAGTTTTTGGATTTTGACCGAGGTAGAAGCAGGGCGGAAACGGTTCGATGGACCGGAATGAATTTGATATCACAGTCACAGCTCAACCCTTTTGAAATGATCAAATTCAAGTAGATGGAGTGGAAACCATTAGAGGAATAGCAAGGGATTCTGTCATATCATAACTACTTTGCTAATTTCTTGACTTGATTCTTTTCGTACTCAGGTTTGTGTCGCTGTGTCCCACTTCAAAACATTACAATACAAAGACGGACAGACCAACTAGAATGGTTGTACCAGGTAATTTCCTCATTACTCATTATTTCTATTGCTTTGTGTTCCTCATTACTCATTATTTTGAGAGGTTGGAATGTCGTGGAAGATGATTTTAGAGAGAAAGAATGCACGCCATTTTGTGCTTTTTTTTTTTTATTTTTTTATTTTATGTCCTTGTTTTATTTCATTTATTTTCAATGAAAATTCAGTACTTAACCTTGGTAGCTTCGAGTTCTTTTTTCAGTATAATATGCTCCAAACTGGTGCTTCCTAGATAATTCTGCATTCACCGACTGTGACTAATTGGTAATTCAGCATACGAAAAGATGGTTCTCGTATGTGAATCGAGAAATGTCGGATCAATTTTTTTAGGATGATATATTGAATCAAGTTTGATTTGATGTCTAATATGCCTACCAACCTTTTTCTCGTTACAATTTATGATCCCAACACGAGTTGCAACTCAGTAATATGTTTCTTATAACTACGGCGGCATCATGTGAGTTGGCTTAGTAGTCAATAAGACCAATGTAAATGATAAATGTTTAGAGAAAGTGAAATGGTGACTATCATTCTAAGATTTAATATCTTACGAGTTTTTTTTTTCTACAACAAATTTTAGTAGAATTAACCGGTTGTCTTAGTTAAAGCATTCACTAGTTGTTTGGACACTCCATATTTTTATAAAATATTTGATAATTTTGTAAATTGGGTACTATGCTTGGAGGTGGTTGATATGTAAGCCTTCAACTAAATGGTTTGGAAAAAGAGAAAAAAAAAAAATCAAATTTTACCCATAAATAAGTTTATCAATTTCACTATAAATTTTGAATTTCAACTTGTACCTCAAATTTAGACAAATGTTGCAACTTGTTGGGGTGGAAAATTTGAAAGTTCAACCTTTTAGTCAAAGATTCATATCTTAACTAATTAAGATATGTTTAAGTTGTTAGGTATATAAATCAGTTTGAATCTCTCTGTCCTTGTATTTTTGCTAATTCTACAAACAAAAATCTAACACTTTGTAAAATGTCAACCTACCATAACATGATATCATATCTTTGACTAAGAGGTTAGAGTTCAAATCTGAACTTCCCTTGCATGTTAGAATTAAACAAAATATGATTTTTGTAAAATGAAATATTTAAGTTTGATGACCATTTAAATTTTGGTTTTTTGTTTTTGAACCTGTGACCTCTCAGTCAATGACATAACTTTATGTCAATTGAACTATACTTGGTTTGATTCTTATACACAATCTCGTGACTTCTTGACACGTTCTTGAGACTTCTCGATACGATCTTGTAACTTCTCGATCGTGTAACTCCTCAACACTGAAGAGATCGATAAATGCTTTAAAAAAACTAGGCATGAAGCCGTTGGAGTGCATAAATTGTATATGAAAATCTTCGAGATCAAGATTTGATGGGCGAGACTTGTTCGATGCGTTGAAATCAGAGAAAGAGGGAAAAGCTTCGGCGAGCATATCGACGAAACCTTCAAGTTTCCTCATGAATTTACTGGTAATAACTCCATTGCATAGATTGACGATAGAGAGAAATAGAAGCATGACAAAGGAAGAATGAAGGGATTTTTGAGAGAGAAGATAAAAGGAAAAAAAATGGGAAGACAAACAGTAGTTTTGTTATGGGAGAGGAGAGGAGATGATTCTTTTTTAATGAGTGATTTTTTTTTTTTTTTTGGAATTATTAAGTTTTGAAATATTTTAATTTTTTTTAATTTTTTTTTTTTGTTAATTTTAGTTTGTCAATTCGGAAAAAATAAAATATAAGGTAAAAGTTAACACGTTTAAGTTTAAGGAAATTGAAAGTTAGGGGGAAAAAATATAGGAAACGAATTGATAGGGTGAAAATAAACGTTTATTAATATATATACATAGTATAATTTAAACAACAATTCCGTTGTAGTCTAGTTGGTCAGGATACTCGGCTCTCACCCGAGAGACCCGGGTTCAAGTCCCGGCAACGGAATTTATTTTTCATTAATTTGTATTTTTAATTGAACACGGTTAAGAAATACGTAAAAGAATGGATAATTATTACCTATGCCAACAAGATGCATGTTTCTTTTCGACCTTTTATAAGAACTTCAAAATAAAATGCACTTGACTTAAAGCAATACTTTGTTGGGTGAGTTCTTAGGAAATTTTCATAGGAAGAATGAGATAGGCTTCACTCTTGCAAGTAGCTCATGTACAAATAGGTGGCGCTCGGAAGAATCCAGATAATATATAGAGTGAGGGTGTCAAATTTCGATAATATTTTGGGAGGCAACGCCATCCTTATGTTATATCAACTAATAATCAACCTTACATGGAGACCTTTTAGAAACTATTTTCAAACTTCTAGAACCAATTAAAAATCAAATTAATCTCAAGGACCAAACATGTCAGTTTGAAAAAATATCAAAGATCAAATATCAAATATAAATTAAACTCAAATATCAATGTCCAAAAATGCTAGTTTTCAAAATTCGAAATCTAATAGAAACTAAGTTTAAATCTAAACCAAAATTGTATTTTACTAAGACAAACTTACAAAAATAATAATTTAAATATTATAAATTTAATATAAATTAGAATACATAAGTTTGTTATTATAGTATGTTACAACAAAACTTTACATGAAAATAATCAATATATAACTTAATTTGAGATTTTTATGATTACAGTTAATCAATATCTAAATTAATCAGCAATCTATGCTCATGACTATTATATAGAATAAAATTATATCAATTACCATAATTTAAATTAATCAATATCTAAATTGTACTTTAAGACTCGGTTCGATAACTATTTGATTTTTGAAAATTAAACTTACAAATATCATTTCTCATATGTCTTTGCTTTGTTATCTATTTTTTAGTTTTTTTGTTTTTGTAATTTGACTAAGAATTCAATTTTAAAAAGTGAAGAAAATCATAGTATAGAAATAGTAAGGAAACAAGTATAATTTTCAAAAATATAAAACCAAAAATCAAATTGTTATCAAAGGGACCTAAAATTTAATAAGTGTTGTAAATTTTACCCTTAAACTTAAATAAGTTGCAATTTTAAACTCTTGGTTAAAAAATCGTCGATACAAAATATTTGCACGTGTATTTAATGAATATATAACATCTCTTTTGGTACCAAACTACTAAAGCTTAAAAAAAATGACCCTAGAGTTGAAATTTTTGTTAAAATTTGTGAATTTTGAAATATTTATTTAGTTGGTAGATGTTGTGCATTAATGGAGAGACTTGATTTTTTTGGGTTGAAATGAGTAAGTTTTGAAATATTTTATTTTAGTTAAAATTAGTAGTCAATTCAAGAGAAATATAATATAAGGTAAAAATTAACACGTGTTTAAGTTGAAGGGTTTAGGGGGAAATATTTTCGGGAAGGAATTGATAGGGTAAAAATTATTATTATCGCTTATATAACAATATTAATTAAAAATTTAACAATTTTGTTGTAGTTTAGTTGGTTAGAATACTCGGCTCTCACTCGAGAAATCCGAGTTCAAATCGACAACGGGATCTTCTTTTTTATTTTAATTTATTGGACCAATTTTTAGAGTTTCATATTTTCATCTTGGTTATACATGACGCTTATTTACATGAGGGAGTTATTCTCATCCTCGATTCCCCTACAAATTTCTAACGAAACCAGCTACCTTAATTATAGTAGGAGAGTGTACATTTGTTTAAAATTGGAATTAGATTTTTACTTCATTTTCTCCCTCAGATTTAATGCCATTAAGTCTCCTTTGATTTTATTTTCTTCTACAAAGCCCGAATTGTTGCTCCCTCTCTCGCATGCCCAATTTTCAAACTTCCATTCACAAACTTCGATCAATTAATTAGCAGATTCGAAACACCCCAAATCAACACAAAGTTCTCAATTTTTCATCGGAATCAATGGTCGTATTGAAATCAAAAGCAATATTACAGAGTACAAAACCAACAAAATATCCTCATTTAGTCTCTATCTCCACTCGTGTGGAGATGCATAACACAAGTCTGTGAGTTTCCGTCGGATCAGATCATCGGTTGCATAATGGCAATAAACAACCGATCGAGACTAAACTCACTCTTATCGAAAAATTACTTTGGAAATTGAATTCACACAATAAGAGGAGTTGTTGGAAAACAATCTTCGATCGGTGGCGAATGAGGATCAAGTGTGTCGTATTGAGTTTACCATAAGGTCTAGGGTTTACTAGGGTTTTTTCAGTGAAGTTGAAACACCGAGAAAAACAAAGCTTTGAGATCGAATGAGGACCATGTGTGTTAATTAATTTTATTTACTTTCCTTGTTTTTTAAGCTATTAGTATTTATCTTTTCCTCTCATATTTTCCAATATATACTACTTGTATGAGTGCAATATATGCTACTTGTCTAAGTGTATTTCTCAATGTACTACCTTATATAGATTTTTATTAACAAATGTATGTCTCAATATATATTAATTTATCCTAGGTATTGTTTTAATATGTAGTGTTAGTATCTATTAACATAAATGATAGAGGGAGAAGGGTTTGAATGAGGTCAAACGAGGTTGTTGTGAACATGAATGATGCTAAAGATTCAAATCATTCATTTTTGTTTTTTGGTAGGTGGTTGAATTTTTCAAATTGGAAGGTTGTTAAAAACGAGGTTGTTATGATCTATGTCTCCACATATCTCTCTCATTAAATAATTTTGTTATGTGATTGAACTTTTTAATGAGTAAATACTATTAAATATAGGAGTTCACTATTTTTCTCGGCTTAATTTGAGTTAACTATTTTTCTTTACTTAATTTGAGTTAGCTATATTTCAAGTTCTACTATTTAATTCTAGCTATTCTTCTAGGTGTCCCTTCTTCAATATGCGCATTACTTATACTTATACTAACAACTTCTTTTTGACAGCCCAATTATAAGAACTTCAAAGTAAAACATGTTTGAAATTGTGGTTTTATTTGAAGCAAAGTTGGTATCACTCCGACTATTCTCACAAGATAACCGCTTGTCCTACTTGTACTTATCATTGGGACTTGCTCGGACTGTATTTGAGTCTAACTTTAGTACGAAATGAAACCCTGCCCCCTTGTATCGTTAGCTAGATAAAACTCAATCGAGTTTGAAGTTGATAATTTACTTTAAAATTTCTCAAAATTAAAGTGAAATTTCATTGACGGTTGAGATTGTTAGATTTAGTTCTTTTTCTATGTAATTGTGATTGAGAACTCACAATTACATATTTATCTCTTTTGAGAGAGAGATTTTCTATAATTTTGATGAGAGGTTCTTCACAATTGTAGTGCATTTTCTAATATGGAAAGTATTTAATTTTCAAATTAAATACTATTTTTAAGTAATATATATAGACCCATATTTCCAGTGCCTTTTGAAGAGGATGATAAAGACCCTAGCAATATGGTTTCTTGACCATGAATCTATGTTTTTTTAATGTTGTTATTTATAAGGATCGAAATTGATCGAAATTGATGTGACAATTCACTACAGGAAAATTTACTTTTAGCGACACAGACAAAATAAGTCGGTAAATGTTAGTTTTTAGCGACATGATAAAATACACGTCACAATTTTTTTTATTAGCGACGCAATCAAAACATATGTCGTGTCGCTAATACTTTCAGCGACGTCCTAACCCCACGTTGCTAAAAATTATGTCGCTAATACTTTCAGTACTGATGTGTAAAAATTAGAAAGTGTTTTATGACTATATAGAAGATTAGAATCGTTGTTACCATTTATTTTATGCACTTACACACGTCAAGTTATATGAATTATGATGTAAATGATATCACATAGGCCTTCTAATTTTCACACATTAATCGTTGCGTTAATTTCCATCTTATTTTAATTGAAAAACTCTCTGGTGGTATTTTTGGAACAAATTTCAAAATTCAAAGTTAAAAATGAAACTTTTCAAAGTCTAGGAACATAATTGAAACGTGACACAAACTTTAAACTCTAAACGCTTATCGGAGAGTGTTATTTTTACAAACCAATGATATGATGCTGGTAATATCTCTATTCTTTGATCCGAAGTGTGAGTGCACTCCATAACTTGATTAATAACAAGGTAATATCCCCTTAATTTGATTATTATTTCTTATCTATAAATATTTATTTAGATGTTGAATAAAGAACACGAGAAAGCAGAGGATGCAAACTAGCCATTGTTGTTGCAGCTGCATCTGAAAACTAAATTTTGTTTTTGTTCGTCCTCGGGAATTTTAACTCTCAAAAGAACTCTAGGGTCGGATGAAAATGTCGTAAGATAAGGCATGTTCTTCGTGTTGCAACTGATAGAAAGGTGGAGAATCATCCTGAGTCTCGACGTATTCCCTTCTCTCTCTCGTCACACCCGTAGTAGTTCCCATCATCACACACTTCTTAGAGAATTTCTTTCTCATTGAGCATTTGGGGTGAATGACTGGAATGGGAGAGTTAGAGTCGAAAAGAGGATTCCTCACTCCATAACTACGGTCACAGGCTTTTGTTTCTCGAGAATTATTGTTTCTACTATTACAATTATACAAACTACAAAGGAGAACTTTACAAAAGAGCTAGGTGCTATGAATATTTTTCATTCCATCTTTGTTAGGCTGCGTTTGGGATTGCGTTTGAGAGAGTTGAAAGTGATTAAGAAAAAATCTTAACCGCTTTTTGTGTTTGGTAAATCAAATTATTTTAAAATCTGTTAAAATGAGCATACAGTTCATTTTACACCTCCCTAAAAATCTGTTTTTGGCTAGATTTTAGATTATCTAACAATCAACCTTTTCACAAATTTTCAAATTTTTCCAAAATTAAAGATTATTTTATATATCTAGTATATTTTTTCCACCACCAAATTTATTTTATAATTTAATAAATCAAATACAAATATTTTTTTTTTAAATAATACCATATTGTTTTTTTCTTTAAAAAAAATTATATATCTAATGTAGTCATTATAGCTAAATCACAATAATTTAATATTTATTTACCAAATATAACCAATTTATTCAAGTCTATCACTAAAATTTATCAAACACTAATTTGATTCATCCAACAGCTAATTTTTTAAAAAATAAAGTTGCCAACAATTGTTTTAAAAGCTAAGTCTTACATGATTTACTTCAATCTCTCACTATTTATCTCATTCTCAACCTCACCTTTTACTCTTTATTATTACATACAAGTTCAAAACTTGAACATACTTTTCTTTGTTAGAGTCTGGTTAAAATAACTTTTTAAATACTTAAAAATATGTTATTTTTTCTACTTAAAAAATCATTCCAAACACGTCTTATTCACAAGATTATTACATGTTTCGTTTTGAGTTGCTTATACATTTTGGAATTTTAAATACTTTGTTTTCTATATTTGTCTAATTAAGTTTAGACAAAGTTTTAATATTTTAATGTACTTTTTAAAATTTTCATTTTTTCACTTTTTTTTTTCTTAACCTTCCCAATAAAATATACTGTAGGAGGAATTCTTCTTCTTTAGATTGTATGCCAAAGAAGGATGATTTAATTACCATACTCTAAATAATATTATGCAAAGAAATCCTTTGCATGAGGGGTCCCTCCTTCAGACAGTGACAATATAAATATTCTACTTTTGAAAGTTTTGGTTGTTTAGAAGGGCTTTTTGAAAAAGTAATGATGCTCCTCTTTTGAACATATCTTTGAATACAAAAGCAAAAGTGACCAATTTTTTAATAAAGAATTTTAGCAAATGTTTTTGTTGCTTCTTATCTGAATAACAATACAAAAATTTTAAATTCATTTTTTAGTCTATATAAATGTGAGGAAATATTTGAAGTTTTGAACACATTATATGTACTTTATATCAACTCAACAAATTGTCAGGTGAGAAAAATTGCTCATGTGTGTGCTTATATAAGACAATTTATATATGCTCTTGAAAACAAATAAAAAAAAGTACTAATTCATTAGGGATATATTTGATCTTTATCTAGTTTATTTTTCTTAAAAACCAACCAAAAATTACACAAATGAAGTATGAAGTTTAGTATAATTACACCATGAACTTTTAATGCGATGAATCATCTCTATATAATTTTTTAAGTGTTGTAATCATCATCTTCTATTAAATTACAGTTTAACTAGAGTGATTCACACCTGAAAAGAAAATTGTCATTTGTGGATCTAATTTTTTTTTTCTAGCTTTGTTAAGTATAAGGTCTCGAATTTTGTCCAAATATTTACAGATTTGGCATCGGTTGCAGGTCCGACCGAGTTGCTCAAACGGGTTCCTTGCTCCTTGGTAGCTAGTACCAATGACAAATTTTCCTTTTGCTACTCATTGGTGAGTCACTCCAATATATTGGTAATTTAATAGAAGAGACGGATTGCAACGCCTATAACAAA
Source organism: Herpetospermum pedunculosum (assembly GCA_028017165.1). Taxonomy (NCBI): domain Eukaryota; kingdom Viridiplantae; phylum Streptophyta; class Magnoliopsida; order Cucurbitales; family Cucurbitaceae; genus Herpetospermum; species Herpetospermum pedunculosum. The sequence goes on from CM051525.1 coordinate 61,728,674, forward strand.
CTACAAGTGGGTTATTGGATCAAATTGAAAGTTATGGTCTGCAGGAAGTGAGTTATCTATTCCAATAGTTATGGTTGAGACCTCCCCAACACTTTTCAATTCTTGTGGTGTTTTCGATTACGCGATATAGAAGTAAATCAAGTGCTATTAATGGATATGGACATAAAATCTCTAGTCATCGTGAGAACTCTAGAAAAATACCTTTTAAACTCTTTCATAGAAGACGATCACACCTTCACAATCACGTTAGTTGCCACATCAAGTCTATCAGAGACAAACCACTCAAAATTGAGTTAGGAAGACTTTTAAAGTTGTTCCTTTCCTTGTAACTATTTGATTCTAATACATTTCCAACGTGTTACACTTTTGTCAACTTTGTATTCATCCTAAATCGAACCTAACACAATACAGAAAATGAGTTAGCGGTAAAATTCATGAGTGTAATTGTAACAATAACTCCATTGTTCAGGGTGATTTGTGCAATTCTCTCTTTAAAATATATATATATATATATATATATATTAAGATTATTTTGTATCCCTTTGGCATAATCATTATTCTTTTAAAAACTAGATTTTTTTTTAAATTAAAAATTAAAAACAAAATTGCTACAAAATAGTGGCTCATAAAATTAGAAATGGAATATGAATCTAAATCCATGAATTTAAGGAATGTGCAAATTGATGAGATCTCATTTATAAGGGGATGGAGACTTGAATGGCTCTGATTTTGACACCTCAAATTGCTGAGGGAGAAGTATGAGTGGGCCTCACAATGGACCTCTAATTTCCATACAAATTTAAGACATTTCCTTTGTATTTTCCCTTCAAATTATTGCATTTGTAACTGCAAAAAAAGAAGAGGAGATTTCTTTTGGATTTTCTTTTTTAATTATTCATAATACTCATTTAATGCTCTTTGGACCAATGAATTCTTATTGGTTAGGAATTGTCAAAATCATTGTTATTAATATACAACAATTATTGCTCTATGTCCCTCCTCTTAAGTTTATCAAAAATTTAGACCATTCAAATCAAAAATTAACTTTGCATTTTCATAACAACAAAGATGAGTTCCTCCACCCCTTCTCAAGAAAAAAAAATATATATATATATATATATATATTTATTAAAAAAAATTATGCATAAAAATACTTGGTAATTTTTGTTTCTTTAATAAGAAGGTAATTTGTGAGTGCATTACCAAGATAGTCTAGAGTTAGAGTTTGATTCTACGTTTGTGCAGAGTTTTAAAACAAATTATCAAACAACCACTTGGTGCAACGGGGAAGCACATCGTCTAGATAGCCTAGAGGAGCGAGGGTTGATCATGCACTCCTGCAGAGATTTAAATGCATTATTACCGCTCAATTTTCTTTCATCCCGCATTAATTAAATATTATTGCAAAAAAAAAAAATATTATGTCCATTAAGTCAATCTGAATATATAACTGTTGAATAAGACACCAATTATCATTTTAAAAGTTAATGGTTCGATTTTCCAGTTCTCCAATATCATATTCTTTCGAATAGTAAAATAAAATTCAAAGATAAAGTCTTAATAGAAATTGTTTCTTAATTAGATTGAGACACAACAACCTAGAATTAAAGTAAATAGTTTTTTACACCTTTGTTAGAATATTATTTTTTAAAAGAAAAATAAAGACGATTGAATATAATATATATTGTAAACACATGACATAATCGAGTTCAATGATTGAAAGTTTTTAACCATTAAGGTTTGTGATGATTGAAGGAACTAGATCAAAGTTTAAAGCTATTATAATTGATTGGAATTGACTTATTTATTTATTCTTTTTTCCCACTAATTTAAATTATATTATCATTTAGCCAACCCAAATTATATTATCATTCAACTCTATCTCTATATGCAATTAATAAATGAAATGTATAAAAATATTAGTACTCTTTTGTTACCATTTGTTTATATGAATATTTTACTCTTAATGCTTTCAAAAACAAATTGTACTATAGTTCTGATTTTATTATGTATATCTTTTAAAAAAAAATAGAAAGAAAAAAAATGAACTTCTAGTTTGACATTATGATTTATTCTTAATTTTTTATTTTTTACATCACGATATACATGTGAATTGAGCTATATCTTGTTAACTTATGATTTATTCTTAATTAAATTGTATAAAATGTACCGTAACTAATTATTTTTAAGAAAAATAATAAATTAATAATAACAATAATAATGGAGGGTAACTTTTTTGAATGGAACTTGGTAGGAAATGAGACAAAGTTTTTGTTTGTTTGAAATGAAATGGCCAATTTCACCAACTTTTCTACTTCAATTTCTTCTCATAGACAATTAAAAAAAATTAAACTCAATCATAAACCTAAATTTAACAATTTAACTAATCAAGGTTGATGTTGTTGTAAAAAAAAAAAAAAAAAAAAATCAAGGTTGATAAAATTTTATTTTTAATAATATTTTTTAAAAAAGTGTCAACCATACACATTTTAAAAAGGGTTGGTTGCACAGCAATCATGCTCAAAATAATTGTAATTTTAGCAAAGTTTAAAACATTTTGCAAATATGACAAAAAAATCAGTAGTTATCACCAATAGACTCTATCGTTGATATATGACTATCACTGATAGACTTCTATTACTGATGCATTATTATCACTGACAAAATTCTATAAAAAGAAATGAGTCTAAAGTGATAGACCATATCAGTGATAAAAATTGTCACATCCGCAATTTTTTTAAAAAAGCACTCTATTTTTAATTATTTTACTCTAAATTGACATATGTTACAATTTTTCTTTTAAAAATGTTTCTATTTAGTTCGAAATACATATTATAAAAATCATATTTTGTGTAGACACAAAATTTAAAGTTGATTTTAATAATTCATACCGTCATGAAAAAGTTAGATGTATTGGAATTAAATTCCCAACTTCCAATATGGTTGAACTACAAAGAAGAAGAAACAAAGTTTCATAAAGTTTAAAAATATATTCAAATTTATTTTATACTAAACAAGCTAAATTAAGAATCACACAGATAATTTGAGAGAGAGAAAAGAAAAACAAACTAAGAAGCAAAGAAATTACAGAACATAAGAACCCAAAAAAAAGAAAAAAAAAAAAAAATCAAAGAGCTGAAGAAGAAGAAGAAGAATTATTGAAGAAGTGGATGCAATCTTTGACAGCTTCAGCTCTGTGAGATTCTTCCATGGAGGAATCCGAGACGGAATGGGATCTGTTGAAGTTAGAATGAGGTGAGCCATTTTTGGAAGTTTGTGATCTCTTTTTGAAAGAAACATAGCGTAGAACTTTCACCACTTTGGCGCCTAGGCGGCGGAGGAAATTTTCCGGCGAGAATCCGGCGGATTTTGGGAGCCGGAAAACCCAGAACACGGTCATTACCCTTTTCTTGTTTCTTGGCAAAGCTGTCGCCTGATCTGAGCTGAAACTCACTCTTCTGCTTGAGCTTAATTTCGACATTGTTTGGTTTTATTTTGGTTTTGTTTGAGAAAAGAAAGAGAGAGAGAAGTGTAGTGTAGGAGTTAGTGAAAAACACACATATGGTGGTTTTTTGATGGAGGTAGCTTTATGTTGTTAGCTGTCTCTTACCAACATCTATCTCTCTCTCTCTCTCATTCAATTTTTTTAAATATAATATTTGGGTCGGGTTCTATCGGTTCTTTTTGTTTTGTTTTTTTTCGTTTTGAGTTTAACAACGAGTGGATTAGAGAGGTTCAAATCTTCCAGGGATGATCATCCGTCGGTCGGAAAAATTAACTCTAAATACCGACGTTTTTCTCTAAACAAAATTGTCGGCTAGTCGATTCGATCGATTGTTATTTTTTTTAAATCAGAATAAAATTTAATAATTAATATTTTTTTTTATATATTTTAAAATTATTATAATTATAATTTTTTTTTTTAATTATGTTTTTTATTTTTTAAATAATTTTTCTTTGTTTTGAAACGAAAAGTTTAAATTTTAGGGTCGGTTGCATAAACAACAATCCGACCCAAAATAAAAGAAAATATAACAAAATTTAAAACATTTTGTAAATATGACAAAAAATTAGTGATTATCGCTAATAGACGTCTATCACTTGCTGATATATGACTATCACTGATAGACTGACAAAATTCTATAAAACATTGTTGTAAAAAAAAAAAAAAAAAAAATCTATAAAAAATTGAGGTGATAGATTAGTATCAGATAGAAATTGTCATATTTGCAATTTTTAAAAAAAAATCCTATATTTTTTATTATTTTACTCTAAATTGACATATGTTATAATTTTTCTAAATTATATATATATATATATATATATATATATAAATTTAAAAACAAATTAAGTGTAGGTCAGTCGGTTCTCGACCGTATGGTGTAAACCGATCGACCGAAAATTGAAGTTTTTATTTTCAAAATCTATTTCGACCGATGATGGCTGAAAATTGATCGTCTGACATCGGTTCGGTCGGTTTCGATTAGTCAACGCAATTTTTGATTTGATGTTGGCCACCCTTAGAACTTTCTAATGAAAGAGAAGAAATACATGAGAAACATTTTACTCAAAGAGAAGGAATACATGACAATTAACACTGAGTTATGTTCACTTTTACGCAGGGGCGGATTTAAGGAGGGACTAGGGGGGGTTCGAGCCCCTGAACTTGCAAAACTTCAAACTCTAGTATTACAAAGTGCACTTTTGAATTGATATGTTCATTTGGTTTAGTGGTGTAAGCTCCCCTTGTTTTCATCCCCGCTCGGGTTCAAACCCTATTGAGCGTGGGTTCCCCCGATATTAAGTTCTGGATCCGCCACTGTTTTTACGGTTGTATTGGGTTTGTTTGATATCTTATTTTATATGCGAAATTAAATGAATTTATTATTTTTTTCTACCTTGGATTTATTTCTGAAAAATATTTATTGTGTTTAGATATACCGAATCAAATAAATTTATTGAATTTCTATTTGGTGGATTTATTTTTGAAAAATAAGATTTGATTTAGGTGAGCTGTAAAATGAAAAAATTAAAATAACATTCACATGTTTTGTTTAGAGTTTTCAGATTCTAAATCTAGTATAACATTTATTGTTATTATTATTATTATTTTTTTTTTTCTTTTTTTTTACAATAGGATAGATGATTGAATCTAGGACTTTTTGGTCAACATTTATTAAGAAACAATGAAACATATTATCAAATACATTTCTATTTTCAATTACATTTCCTGTTTTCAAATTCTTGTTTTTTTAAAAAAAAAAACAAAAAATAAATAAATCATTAACCAAAGGTTGTGCCTATTAGGTCAAACTAGGTCTGCTCAACATTTTCACTACCAAACACCTAAAATTAGCTTGCTGCATCAACTTTAACATCATCTTTAAATAATATAATTGTTGATTGATTTAACAATAATATCATTAAAAAAAAAATGAAAATGTAGAGATTTGTCCAAAACTTTTTAAAGCACAAACCATTACAAATATAACCTCCACCTAATTTTGTTTAAAATCTCATGTTCTTCCTTTTTCAATTATTCTAAAAGGTATTTTATTTCTCCTTAAATCATTTTAGTTGCAACGCTACATTATTTAATCAACTAGCATAAAGTATATGTACTATTGATTAAAAAGTTCGAGGTTTGAATTCTCTATCGATATATGGTGAAGGAAAAAAAAAACTAAAATAAATTTTTTTTTTCTACAAATTTTAGAGACTAAAACAACACAGCTAAAATAGAATATTTAAAAGTTTATAAACCAAAATAAAATAAGGAAATTTGGAGATCAAATAAGATTTAATCATTTAATTTAAAATGTTTATCATTAATATAAAAAAAAAAAATGTAGATAATATAAAAAGTAATAATTAAATATAAATCATATAAATAAAGGGAAGGATAGTGAATTCAAGTGAGGAATCCTAATTAAATATATATATTTATCACTCTTAATTGATTCATTATAAACATAGTAGGTCAAACCGAACAGAGCTCAATTGGTGTATAGATGTGCCTCCGACAATGAAGTTTGAAGTTCCATTATTATTATTTTTTTTTATTTTTTTATTTTTTTTAGATTTGAAGATTGAATCCCCATTTTCACAATTAATTACAATATTATATTCTAGATAAATGAAAGATATAAAATAATTGAGGACTAGCTCTCTACCTTCTTCGAATGGCTAGTGAGACCTAGTAAAAAATTTGATCCCTACATGTCTCTCCATAATTATTAATTAATTTATTTATGGCTAGACAATAATAAATACTAAGTTGAATTTGTTCAAAAAAAAAGAAAAAAAAAATCAATAATTATGTAGGTAACCAATATCAAAATGGTCCCCCTCATTTGTTTTCTTTTTTCATTTTTTAAAAAACATTTTTTAATTGATAATCAATTTTAATTTAAAAATGAAGCAGACTCTTAAAAACTATGGTTATATATTTTGAAAATAATTTTGATTTTAACTTTTAGTTTTAAAAAATAAAGTTAAGAAAACTATTTATACTTGAATGTTTCTTTGTTTAAGATTTTTTTAAACTACATTACCTAGGTTAACATGCATAAAGTATGAACCTCTAACTTATAAAAGAAGTCAGATGTTCAATTCTTCTACATCATTAATTAAATATCTTTAAAAAAAAATCTCAAATTTAAAAAATAAAATTGTTACTCAAATCAACTTTACTTCATATATTCTCAAAAAAAAAAAAAAAAAAAAAAACAACTTTAATATTTTTAAAGGTTAACTGCACAAATCACTCATGAATTTTAAAATTTGTTACAATTATACCTCTAAATTTTTAATTGGATGGATTATCTCTTCTAAATTTTGATAAGTGTTGTAATAACATCTCTATTTAAATTTGAGTAAAGACAAATTATCATACTAAAAAATAATCTCTAAACTATATATATATATATATATATTCTCTCCTTTTTCGGTCAACCTTGTTTGTCACCGTTGTCGCCCATCTTGTTCCGGGCAGCGAAATCGTCGTGGTCATGACTCCATAGAGCTGCAAAAAATCTAACCCTCCAACAATGCTCCACAACGATCCACTCCAGAAGACGGTCTAGGGCGTGTGTTTGGATTGACTTCTTAAGTTCCCATTTATGATAATTACTATTTGTTTTAAATAAAAAAAATATTATTTTTAAAATAATGTTAATTTATTAGAAGTTAAAAATGACAAGATTTATCAAAATTAAAAATAATTTTCTCTAAAATAAAAAAAAATTATTGTGTCAATAGTTTAATATATTAGTTTAGTTGACATTTATCATCCATAAAATTAGGAAAATAAAATATGTTGATTGTGTAAAATGAATATGTATATTGGTGTAACATCCAAGATTTTAAATTTTCATCGACATGTCGATATTTCCATCAGCATTTTCACATATTTATAGGTTCGACATCGACATGAGAGGTGAATCGACATTTCCATCATACCGTACAAAATCGATGAAATATTAAAAAAAAAAAAAAAAACAAAATGTAGTCTAATCTATTCATTTTAATCATTTTTTTAAAAAAAAAATATTTTTAAAAATCTTCCAGAAATATGACGTCGACCTTTTATCGATATTTCCACAAAATTGAGACCTCGATATTTTCGTCGACATCGACATTTAAATCCTTGGTAACATCACAATAATATTAAAGTATAATATACTAGAAAAAAATTATTTGAATAAAATTATTTGAATAAAATTATAATAATAATAATTTTATATTAAAAAAAATATACTAGTAGTATTAATGACAATTTGATTCCAATTTTAATAAATAAATATTAGGCTGGTTGCACAAATAGCAATCTGTCAAAAAATAATTGCAAATTTAGCAAAGTTTAAAATCTTTTGCAAATATGGCAAAAAATCAGTGGCTATCATCGATAGACTTTATGACTATTACTGATAGACCTATATCACTGATAGACTATTATGACAAAATTCTATAAAAAAGACTATTATCAGCGATAAACTTCTATCAGCGATATACCATACTATCAGTGATAGAAATTGTCATATCCGCAATTTTTTAAAAAAAATGCTATATTTTTAATTATTTTAGTCTACATTGACACATGTTACAATTTCCCATAAATATTTGAAGATAATTTTACAATTTCAATAGAGTTGAGATTCTTAATGTTGGGTTTTATGTCCTAAAACTCGTAGTTTGTAAACTGAATGAATGTATATATTATATTTCAATAAAGTTGTTATTGAATTTTAGTGAATTGTGTTTGTATTAACCTATACCAATAACTAACACCCATGGCGATAGTGTGAGTACTTGAACTTCATGTGTGACATGAATGTGGATCAAGTTCAAGTAGACAGCCAAAATGGTCTATAGTATAGGGATAAGGCTGGGTACCTTATCCTGGAGACACTATTGGACGCGGCTCACTTTGTATAGTACAAAACGATGTGATTCGAATCGTTTCATGTAGAGACATGTGAGTGAGGGCGTCCTGTGCAATGAGTTTGCACAAGACCGAACCAAGAAATAAAATCGCTCTTTCTTTATAACACCGTTTACTGTAAAGACCGGTTTTTTCATTTGATGACTTAGGTAACTCGATCTCAATCCTGAGCTTACTATGAACTCTTGTTTATTCAACCTTATCCTTTGATTTCTACGGGTGAGAGTGGCCAGATCGCCGACTCAATATGCCTACCATCTTGGGGATAAGATCGAATAAGTGGCTGGGGACGTAGTTGTGCGAGATGGAATTCACTCCTACCCGCTTTAAGGGTTAGTAGAGAGGTTGTTCCCTTAAGTGCTGACTCCAGGTCTTGAACAATGGGCCCATCCTCTCCTGATCAGGGAGGAATCTGATTTGATGGTTGGACCACAAATCAATTGTTCATTAGAGGTGTCAGTGGTACTTAAGGAACAAGATATAATACAAGGGTTAAACGGTTTAAATGACTCGTTGTGATTACGAACGACATGTGAAGGATCGACTTACTGATGATAGTTATATCAAGAGGACACAATATATCTACAGTGAGGAGAGTGCAGCCCTTGGACTTTAGTGGAGTCTCCGGGGTTAACGAATGTTGGTTAGTTCGGTTGAAAGAGTTTTGACCGGATAATCTCGTATCGTTGGAGCTCATGATCTGTAGGTCCTTACGGTTCTCCTCTCCGGGGGTTAACGAATGTTGGTTAGTTCGGTTGAAAGAGTTTTGACCGGATAATCTCGTATCGTTGGAGCTCATGATCTGTAGGTCCTTACGGTTCTCCTGGCTAGCTCGGATAAAGCCGTGAAACAATATAAAAGAAAAGAAAAGAAAAGAATTTGAATCGTTCAAATTTGGGTTTGTGGAAGAAGGATAGACATATCTAAATATGATTTAAATATGACATTGGCCTGAAACATGAATGAGATTCATGTGAAAAAAGTCGATTTTTTCTGAAAAATCGAGTTTAGTTATATTATTTAATCAATATTTGATATTGAATTAAATAATATTTATTAATTAAAAAGTTTAATTAATAATTATATATATATATTTTATTTATTAAAATGTTTAATAAATAAAATTATTATTATTATTTTTAATAATAATAATAATTATATATATATATATATATATGTCTTGCATGCAGCAAGACACATGTTGAAGTGTATATATATATATATAAATATATATATGAAACGTACGTGAAATGGGCTTTTGAAAAAGGAAGTGAATTGAAAGAAAGTTTTATGAATTGAATTTTTTTTCAATTCAACTTGGGGTTCACGTTTTGAAGTTTTAAAACAGCAGCCCTCTGTCTTCTCTTCTTTCTCTTCCTCTTCTCCTTTTCTCTTGTAAAAGGAGTCCCACTACTCCGTTTCTCGGCCCGAGGATAGCGGGATTACCGTGGGTGGTCCACGAAGTTTTCGTGAGAAAGCTCGTTAAGCTCGTGAGGAGCTTCTGGCGGTGAAAATTGGAGAAATACGAACGACAAGGGTATGTGTTCTAATTTCTCTTTTTCATTGCGTTTGCATGTTTCCATTTGTTTAAGTTGATGAAATTAGAGTGTCTATGATCCAAATCGCTTCCGCTGCGTGCCATGCGCTCCATCACTTAAAATAAAATAAAAAGTTGGTTTTTAAAAACTTTTTTTTTTCATTTTTAAAATTTGTTAACGAGCGTAAAAACGTCTTCAAAAACTTAAAACTAAAAACTTAATTGGTTACCAAAGAGACATGTTTTCTAAAAATAAAAAACAAAAAGCAAAAAACAAGAATTGAACGACCTCTAAGTGTTTAATTTTTGAAAAAAAGTCATTTAAGAAATAATTGAGTCTAATACAAATATGTATCGATGCAAAATTAAAAACAACGATAAAATTGTATTTATCCTTCAAATGTTGTCCAAATTTAACCTGCAATGTCATCTCCCACTCGAGCCATTTTATCTTAAATGATGTCAACTTGAATTCAACTCAATTATATAACTTTGTAAATATCGTGATTGTAAAATATTAAAATGAGACTAAATGCATGTTTTAATTAGCAAAATTTAGATTTGTCAGTGTACTAAAAATTAAAATAATATATAAATATACATATAAATATTTCAAAATTTAAATTAAAATTAAAATAATATATAAATAATACTAATTATTTGAAAATTTGAAAATTCAAAATTCCAAAATATATAAATATAAATATTTTAAATTATATATAAAATGATGCAAAATTAAGAAATAAAAAAAAAAAAATGACCTACCCCAATTTTAAACCTAGGCCGAAGAATGAGGAAGTTGAAATGGACCTTCAATTTGACCAACAAGACAACATCAGATTTTGTGATTTTGAAGAAACACAAATGTTATAAAAGAAATGAAACTAAAAAAAAATAATGTCGTGTATTTTTTTAAATTTTGTCTATTTTTTTAGAAATGATTTTCAAAATTTAGAAACAACAAACAGTTATCAAACAAGTAAGTTTCTAAACGACTCTAATCAATGAAAAATATGTCCTAATTGAGCCAAAATGAAAATTGGCTAAAGAGTTGAACACTTGCTACCGATTTATTTGCCCTAAATTTTTGAATCTTTTGTTTCAAAACGAAGATATGACGTGATTTGGGTGTTGTCGATTTTTTCCAAATGGGTAGTGTAAATACTTTATATATATATATATATATATATATATATATATATATATATATAATATGAATAATCTACTTCAAGAAAAGGAAAAAAAAAAAAAAAAAAAAAAACAATTTCAAGAGTTTTAATTATGTCAGGAAACACAGTCCTTAAATAGAAACATAAATTACCTTGCATACATGCAATAATGTTAATGCATATGTTTCTTGAGTTGTCGTATTTCTTTTTTGATAATATATATATATAACCTAAATGTATTAATAATGTGTTTGTCATGCGAATATATGCAGTTTTATGTACTTCAAAAATCAAAACAACCATTTTCCCTTTGTCTTATAACTTTTCAATTGAAGAGGCTATATATATATATATATCATAATGTATAGTAGTACATAAATTGTATAGAATTAAAAAAAAAATCGTATAGTTAACAAATAAATCTTATAAAACTTACAAAAACAACCGTTGAAACTCGGCATACAACAAAACTCCTAAAAAAATAGGATGGGTTCCGAATTTAAATATGGTAGATTTTTAAACTAGCTTAAACGAAATCTAAAATGCAAAGATAGGTATGCAAAAAAAAATTCAAAGAAAAAAAAAAAAAAAAACTTTATTAAGCCCTAATTTTAAGAATTCAAAGTTGGTCCAAAAAATGAAAAAAATATGTACAATGAGTTAAGCAAATGGTTATTAAATGCATGTACATACTCACGAATGTCCTTCGAGTATCAACAACTTAGGGGCTGTTTGGCCCCCCAAGTGGGGTGGGGTGGACATAAATAGTCCACCCCATGTTTGGAGCTCCAACTATATGAGTTGAGGCTGAAGATTATTATAACCCGGTTTTGTTACAGTGTTCATTGTAGCAGTGCTACAGACCGTAGCATTTTTTATTTTTTTTTGCTGAAATTACATGCTAAATTTTTCTTTGGTGAATTCAACGGATAGTCTTATTAGTGTATTTCAATTTTTTAATGTTAATTGTCCAACGCTCACGAATTAGGAGTTACTGATATTATGTGAAATTTATCTATACATATACGTCATATTTTATGTCTACCCATATGTAGTTACAAGTGTAACTACGATTATATACACTAGAAGTTATCTTGAGCATCATCTTTACCAGTGTGTTTATATGAAAATCACCACTCTTGATCTCCACAAATTTACAAGCTTTTATGCACATTTTTAGTCCTTGATACGTATCCTTCTATTAAAAAAATACGTTTAGTCATTTTTGTAAGCGTATTTTTTTTTACAACATGTGGGAAGAGAGATTTGAACTTGAAACTTTTTGTTCATAGTTTATATATTATGTCGGTTGAGCTAGGCTCATCATGCTGGCACAAAACAAAAGCGTGTTGATGAATAGAGAAAAAAAGGTGAGAAAAAGGGAAATTGGAGTCTGTCTAATTAGGGAATGAGCTTATCCTGCCATTTTGACGGGCCTTGATTTTGAAGCCCATAAGGAAGAAGTGGTGACTTTCAGTATTTATGAAGAAAAGGACTTGGATTCTGTCATTAGAAATTGGGCCATGGGCCTCTTCCAACCCAAGAATCTTAGGGCAAAGAAATAAAATACAAAACTAGTAACTAAAAGACTTAATTGATGATTATTATGATTAAAATCTTATTAAATATTAATTAATCATATAATTACTATGATTATTCCAACATGAGTATAACTCAACTGGTTTAGACATATATCCCGATCAAGAAGTCAGAGGTTCGAATCTATGGAGAAACATCCAATCATTCTCAATGTAGTTGTTACATATGGGTTGGTCGTGAAAAGAGTCTCCTTAACTATGAAAATAGATATCAGAAATGGACTCTCTCAAAATTCTCAATATGCTCACCAGCCATAAAGAGGATGAATTAGAGGAAGACATTATTGCAATGGATGGAAAAAAAAAACTTAGTTCATTGGGTTGAAGGAGCGGAATGACCACATACATGAGCTTTTTCAATTAGTCGGATGAATTAGAGGGAGAAATTATTGCAATGGATGGAAAAAAAAAAAAAAAAAAACTTAGTTCATTGGGTTGAAAGAGCGGATAACCACATACATGAGCTTAGTTCAATTAGTCGATGCATTACTTATCACGTAAAAGATCGAAGTTTGAATCTACTTCTCCCTTATCGAAATAATATATAAAGTTAGGAAGAAAACGAAATTTGAGTGAGTGAACTCATGTAAGAGTAATCATGTTCTTTTAAGGAGAGAAAATGAGTTTTTTTAGTACAACAAATGAGATTATGAAAATTTGAACTATGACTTGAACTTGAAGGGAAGCAGTACATGTCAATTACCGTTGAATTATGTTCACTTTGGTGAGAAGATGAAATTAAAACAGTGAGAATGGATACTTATAAATTTTAATTTTTAGAAAATATATATCACTAAAAATAAGAACTCGTGGATTATCCTTAATTAATTAAAGTCAATTATTGATTAATAATTTTTTTAAAAAATCATATTTAGCCAAATTGAACCTAGCTCAATTGACATTAAATTGTATTTTTGACTAATTGTATTTTTGACTAAGAGAACATGAGTTGAATTAAATATATTTACAAAAGAAAAATGAGAACAAAAATTTTACCTTTTGCAAAAAAAAAATATCATATTTACAACTACTTTATTTTAGTCTTTTCCACTATCTCTATATATATATACATATACTTTTAACTATTTTTTTTATTTTTTATCTTTTGTCGTAGTTTTGTTTTTTAATCAAATATCTCAATATGTAATTATTGATTACTTTAAAAGTTAAAGGTAATCTTAATTTAATTTTTTTTTTTTTTTTTTTTTTTTTTTTTCAACATGTTGGGGTGGGGGATTGAACCTAGAACCTCATAGGCGATAAAAAAATTAAATGAGTCAAGTTCAACCGGTTACATTATACTATTAACCTAAATATTAGAGATTTAAATACCTCACATATTGTTCTAACTAAAAAAAAATCAAAGTTGTCATTTTCTTCTCAAATTAACATAAAACCAACTAGCTTTATAAGCTCTTATCTTAAACATTTTATTAAAACCAACTAGCTTTATAAGCTCTTATTTTAAACATTTTACTTTGTCTCCACCCGAAGTTGAACTAAATTTTTTTTCTCACCCAACATTCCCTTGTTTCGGTAATGATTTTTTTCTCTCTAAAAAAAAAGATAAATTGAAATCGTAACATATATATATATATATTAACCAAATTTTAAAAACTAAAACCAAATAGTTTACAATTTCTTTTTTGAAACTTTCAAACTTCTATCAAACCACATTTCTAATCAAACATGTAAGAAAAACTATATTCCCACATCAAGAATTTAAAAAGGACAAAATAAAAAAACATACAAGTAAAATAATAGTATTTAACATTTTAATGTTTGACAATGAAAATAATACATTAAACAACAATTAAAAACGTGAAGTATTGAAGGACAAGACAAGACAAGACGTGGCCCCCATAAAAGAATTGAGAAGGAGAGATATGTGTTATGTCCAATGATTGCCAAAATTCAAACTCAATTTGCTCATTTTTAAATACAGAGAGAGAAAGAAAAAATGTTGCAAATCATAAATTGCCAAAGGGGAGCCTCCCACCGGCCACCGCCCACCGCCCTAGATTGGTTGCCTACCACAAAATTAACATCACTATTTATTTTATTAAAAAAAAAAACTATATCATTATTCATTTTCGTAAAAATGTCACGTTGGACCATAGGATTATATTGCGCTTCTTCTAACACTACAAGAAAAGACAGTTTTAGCGACGAAATACGAAGCGTCGCACGGTTTGCGACGAAATGTCAAATCGCCGCTCGGGAAAGCGACGAACGAATATGTCGTCGCAAGGTCGTGCGACGAATTAATAAATCGTCGCCTCGCTTGCGGCGCTTTATGATTTCGTCGCAAGTACATGCGGCGAATTATTAATTCGTCGCAAGGCCACGCGACGAATATGTAGATCGTCGCACGGTCTTGCGACGAACCATATAATCGTCGCATAACCTTGCGACGAAACATACAATCGTCGCATGACCTTGCGACGAAAAGGAAAATCGTCGCATGCCCGTGCGACGAAAAGTATAATTTTAAATCGTTTAAATTTCGTCGCTAAAGATTATTAGCGACGAATTATTCTTGTTAGCGACGTAAATTATTCGTCGCTAAATGTATCATTTCTGGTAGTGTAACCATTCCTATAAACTATTCAAGAATAAAGATATTTAAATTTGACGTTACAATAGCAAGGCTATTAGTACATAGGTAGGTCGGGGTACATCACCGCCATGCTAGAATATTAATGAGCATTCTTTTTCTTTTGAATCGACTTTTTTTTTCTTCTAAGTTGGTGGGAAAATTTATGGGACATACATGTATTTGGAAAAAAAGTTATTTGACAATGTTTATGTGGGTTATTCTTTCTTATATCTTTAAAGCATGATGAGAAAATCTTAACTATCATATGGAATATGTGGGACTGTCGAAACCAAATTCTTCACAAAGATAGGAGACTCTTCGACGAGGGGCGATCAATTGGGTTATAAGAGACTCCAACGGTCATTTCATTAGTGGGGGTTGCCGTTTTTTGAAAGAAAAATGGACGATTTGTATTCTTGAGGCAAAACCATTTTTACGGGATGAACTCAATTCTCATTTTTTTTTGTTGAAAGGCCATCGTGATTGAATATGATTGTCTTCAAGTAATATGATTCATCCAAGAAGAAGAAGTGGCAAATCTCACCAAAGTTGGTTTGTTTATTTTTTTTTAGATTAAGCGCATGTTTACTAATTAGTATTTTGTCTTGTAATCATATTGCTAGAACTCAAAATCGTGTTATTCATTTAGTGGCTCATCGTGCCTACAACGATGGTTTTGTCGGAAGAGTGGGGAGGGAGTCTACATGTGTATGGCTCTTTAAGAAGCAATAACAACCGACTTTTCAGCTGTCTAGTCTATTTCTCTATACATGACGAGAAAACTTTATACTTTAACAATAACACTCATGGAAGGGAGGAGAATATATCTTATGCATGCATTATGTTCTATCCTACATATTATTATTTGGCCTTCTATTTTTTGTTTTCTATATGAACAATTTTAAAAAGGTTGCAAAGTTTGGATTGATGATATTTTTATTTGTCAAATGCCAACAATAAAAGTCTATATCCTTTGAACTTTGAATGTTTAGTATATTCTCTTGGACATAACATGAGAGAAACGAACGCTAGGTACATAATAGTACTTTTTTTTATTCACAACTTGGCCAAGTCTTACTTGCACAATTGAACCTCTTGAAAATGAGTTTTTGGTTGAAATTAAAGCACAAAAGGGTTATCCTAATTTCTCGAGCACCACTTCTTAACTATGAAAAAGATAACTATTGGTATTATAAAATAAAGAAGGCTAACAAAAAGTACTTTGATTATAATCACTTTAGTTTAAAGGTTTTAGTGACCAATCACTTTTCGGGGAATATTTGTACAGATGATCCCCTTGGAGGTCGTAATATTTTTTAACCCCTCCTAAAAAACGTATGTGTTTTTCTCATTTGTTGACGTCATCAACACTATGTTGAGCATGAAGGCACTATAATCGTTTCAGCAATGACTTTTAACAGAGAAAGGGAACTTGTTGATCACGAGAGAAGGTAAAAAAAACATGCGTTTTAAAAAATCGAGTCATTTGACATTAAGACCTGGAAGGAGGTCATCTGTCCAAAACTTACTACTTTTCAAGTTGAATTATACAATAATCTAAAACTTCACTAGAGTGAAAAACCACTTTCATAGAATACCTCACTGTTTTTAACTTTTTCTAAAGTTAAATCACAACCAAGGTGAATGATTTTTTTTTGTGGAAAAAATTGTAGGCATGCAAAAGAAAAAAGGAAGATTATATATATCATCATCCTTGGTGATAGTGAAAGAAGGGTATTGATTTTTCAATGTCCTCTTCTTTGCATAAGTTGAGGCTAGTCGAGAAGGAGGAATTTTTTGAAAAGTCTTAATCATTTTCACATATTGCATAGTCCCAAAAAATAAAAACACCTCCATGAAAGTGAGAAGGATGTTCTTTTGAAAATCAACTTGGTGTTTGTGTACCTAAATTAAAATATACTTTTGATTCTTAAGTTTTAGAATTCGTATCGATTTGGCCTTTGACGTTTTCAAAGGTATGCTTTGAGTTCTCGAGGTTTGAAAAATAGTTTTTTAAATGATTCATGAGATCAAATTGACTGTTAGTTGACTAATGGAAAAATGTATATTGATTTTTAATCACACAATGTGAGTTGCATCTCTTTCCTCTTTCTTTCTTCTTTTCTTCTTCTTTGGCGACCTTCGTGATGTTGTTATCTCCCTCCATTATGTCAACTTTGATCGCCACTGCCCCAACCACATCACTTCCAAATCTGAAACGAAGAGAGTTTTCCCATTTTTTGTTTTAAATCTTTGATACAAATGGAATTCTTTTTTTTAGATTTAAAATGGGGAGTTTCATCTTTTTGTTCAGATTTGAACGAACGAATCCTCTTCATGAAATGAAGGGAGATCTCCTTCATTTAAAATATGGAAGAAATGGTGTGGCATCGACAAGGAAGTTGATTGGAAGGAGGGAGACGACGACACGCGACAAAGGTCCTTGGCGAAGGAGAATAAAGAAGAAAGAAAAGGAAAGAAGAAAGAAAGAGGAAGGAGATCATATGGTACCTACTCACATTGTCGGAGTCCTAGAAAATTAATATAAAATCAACATAATTTACCAAATTACAATCTCAACCAACAAGTAATTAACTTCTATTTCATTTTTCTCGTTAGTCAACTATCAATCAATTTAAGCTAAGGAGGCCATTTAAAACCATCTTCCAAACCTTCGAGACTAAAAGCGTACTTTTTAAACATTATGGACCAAATAACACTAATCCCAAACTTCAAATAAACACGTATCCCAAGCTTTCAGTGACTAAAATGTATTTTACCTTAAAATATATTTGAATCGTTGTTAACTTTTATGTCAAGAGGTTATTATATTAAATGTTGTTATTCCTCATGATTCACTCTAAACAAGAAAAAGTGTATAAATAATGTTTGTGCTCGTTGAATCCTTCCCACTTATCTTTAGAGAAATTCTCTAATACTACAATAGTATGAAAAAATGAAAAAAATCAGTTCGTGAAAAAACAAATTATGTACCACATCCATTTTCCCCTTAAACTAGCTTTCTTTTCCTCTTTTGGTTGAATAGTTTTGCATTGTGTTTTGATAAAACTGTATTTGGATTATACATTCTTAGGCCAGGTTTACTTTTCTCCAAACTCCAAACCGGTAATTCGGTGGGACCCACATCGATTATGTTTTATGGCGTTTACTAAAATCAGCAAATGTTATCAAAGTGTCGGTCTCACCTCAAAATATGTAATCCTTTTATCTCATTTCTTACCACGTGCTCAATGAGATTACCTTTGATTATTATGTTGGTCCAACCACTCTTTTGTTTATTTTTTTTTCATGTTTGTCCCTTTCTCTCTTCTTCTCCCTCCCTCTGGCCAACTTCGTCGTCGTCCACCTCACTTCAGTCAATCTCGTCACCGTCCGTCCACCTCACTTCGGCCCGCCTCCACCCATACGTTAGAAATAAGTTTCTTTTTCTTTCAAAAAATGAGTTTTCTTATTCTTCCTCTTTTGAGTTTTCTTTTTCTTTCAACAAATCATTTACGCCTCCTCGCCAATCTCATTTCTCTTCTTTCTACACAAGTTTTTGAATCCAAAACTTGTGGAGAAAATAAGAGAAACTCATTTTGATAAAAAGATGTACAAATGGAGAAAAAATAATTCATTACTTTAAATGTTAAAACTCTTGAAAATAAGAGTTTTTTTTTTCTTTTGTGAGGAAGTTTCCATGGCAAAAAAATGAAGAAATAGAATGAGGAAAGTGAAGATTCACCTTTAAAAATGGATTTACGAGTATTCGCACGCACACAAGTAACGTTAGGACAACGAGTCAACACACGATTTTGAACACGATTAAAGTGAAAATGTATTATTATAAACTCAAATAATTGGAGAAAATACATTAGAGTGTGATAAATAGGCCTTAAATATACTTTTGAAGTGCTTCTCAATCAAGCATTTGACCCAAACCTAGCTCTACAAGTACTCTCATAAATCATTTTAAGATACTTTTTGACTTTTTCCTAATGCATTTTTATCTTACCCCGTACATAATTAACAATGATTTCGAGGAAGATCTGCTGATTTGAAAAGTGGCTGCTCAAAAGCACTTCCAACCATTCTCACTGCAGTGTAACCGCACTACCTTGAACACTCACACCGTAACTGATACATACTGCATGAACTCCGGGTCGGTTTCAAGAGCCGCCATTGTTTCCGGCGCCAAAACCACTTCCAAATCCACACTTCCATTCCCTTGCCGCCCGGGAAAGGCCGAGATCTTGCCGTCGAATTTATTCGCACCGCCGCTTCGAACGGCTACCGGCCTGCCCCATCCGAAATCGTTGTTGTACATCGGAAATCTCGGCGAGCTTCCCATCGTCATCGATGCGCCGTCAGCGTTCCCGAGCGGAAACAACCGCGGCTCCCTCTCCCAATCGGCGATGCCACGGCGCACCGTCGCGTCGTCGTGCGCCGCCACGTTCCGGTGGAGCAAAGCGCCGCACCAGCCCAAGTCTTCAGACAGAAGCTCACCGACCAAAGCGACGGTCGGGATGCTCTGTATCGCGTTGCCAAAGTAGAGCGACGGCATCGGCGGCTGCAGCCGGTGGCGACAGTTCACGGCCATTCGAAACGTCGTCGTTTTCGCCCCGTTCAATTTCCTCGCCTTCGTCACCGAACGCCACAACTGCGCACTGAGCGATTGGAAAGAAGAAATTCCCAATTTCCCACTCCAAACGTCGCCGTTCTGCTTTCCGTTACTCCCGTTAACGATTTTCCAACCGTCATTCGACTGCTTACTGTGATTCTCGACGCCGTTAACCATTCGTTTCCGTTGAAAAATATCCCCATTCGCTCTGAATTTAAGCCTCAAAATCGCCTCTCTGCTAAAATGAAAAATCCTCTCCCGCAGCCGCGAATTTCCGGCAAAGGTCTCCTTCGGGCCGCCGGCCGGAAACTTCAGCACCGCCATCGAGTCAAACGCCGTGTCGCGGCCGAAGTCCGGCGAGTTAGAGATTTTCCCCTTTCCTAAATTAATCTCTGCAAATGTGTTGAAAAAATGCCAGAAGGAAGTGCCGTCGGCGACGGCATGGTTGACAGTGCAACCGATGAAGACGCCATCGGCGAGCTCGGTGACTTGCACCGCGGCCAAGGGCTTACTATGGCCTAAATAACTCAAAGTCCGATCAAAGGCGAAGAAGGATCTGAAGCAAATCGGAACATCAGGAGGAGCAAGAAGAGAGTCGAGAGAGAGGTGTTTGGCCTTGGCCTCGATGAAATCGACGCCCGCGTCGTTACAGGCGAGGTAAATGGTGCCGTCGTGGTCGGTGGTGAGGCGGCCGGCGAGGGCGGGAAAGTGAGAGAGAGCGGCGGAGAGAGAGCGTTTGAGAGAGAAAATAAGGTCGGAGAAGGAAGAGGGCGGAGAGGATAGAAGAACGCCTTTCTGTATGTATTGGCAAGAGAGCATAGGGAGATCGGAGACAGAGAGCTTGAGTTTTTTAATGGCGGATTTCCGATCGGGAAATACAGTTGAATTTGAGAGAATCGCAGTGGTTGAAGAAGGCATTGTGAAGTCGAAATTGAAATTTTAAGATGTGGGAATTGAAGTTTAATTTGAATTGGAAAGTGTAAGTGAAAGGGTTTATATAGGAGATGATTTGGTGGTTAGACTTAGATTCATGCATTTTGCACACGACCTACAACCACCCCGCCACAATTCGTTGCTCCTTAATAAATATATCAAAATCTACCTGTATCCGTAGCTCGAGCTATAACGGATGACTTAAGGTTATTGAACTTATGACCTCTTAGTCAATGACACAATCCTATGACAATGGAGTTATATCTTAGGACAGTGTAGTTATGCTCCGTAAAATGATGACACTCATTGAAATAATTTAAAAAAAAGTAAAATTTAGTTGCAGCCTTGCACACTGGGCTACAACTATCTTTTGCAGCCTAGCCACGTGTCACAATTTTAATCGCTAAATATTTATGTTATTTTTTAAATAAAAAAAAATCTTATTAGTTTTTCACGTCCGTTATTGCTCTCCTTCTTTTTTCTTTTACTTTGTAACTTTCCTTTTGGCTAGAAAAATCAAGTTCCAACCTCCAATAAATTAACTTTTTTCATTGTAGAGAAAAATACAAAATGAACAAAGAAACAGTATATTTATTTCTTTCACTTTCGTTTTCTTCTTTGATTCTTTATATGTTTTTCTTTCTTCTCTTTCCACTTTTTCATCCATTTTCTTTTCCAATCGTCTTTTTAAGGGGATGAAAATTGAAGAACATACACAATTAAAAAATAATAATAAGAAGAAAAATGTCCTCTCATGCTCTCTGTTATGCAATAACTTTTTTATTCTGCGATTAATCAGGTTGAAATTAAATTTTCATGGCCCATGGAAGAATGAAAATCACAAAGTAAAAGAAAAAAAAAGTAATAAATGAAGAAAAAAAAGAGCAATGAACCGCCTGAAAAACGAATAAGGACTTTTTTTAATTTTAAAATATCATAAATATTTTGCCAATAAAATTGTGAGATGTGGCTGGGATGCGAGCCTGCAACTAAGTAAAAAAAAAAAAAAAAAAAAAAAAAAAAAAAAAAAATAAATATGAGAAGAGTGTGTTGGATAAGGAGAACAAATGTATGGCAGGGCGTTAATGTAGCAAAAAAAACATAAATAGTGAAATAGACATCCAACATTAATAATTTAAATGCCCCTCCTTTTTCTACATGTGAGTTGGTTTCAATGAATTTATAAGTTCACACTTTAACTTTTTTTCGTTTGTCTATTTAGTCTCTTAACTTTTAAAAATATCAATAAGTTCTTGAATTTTAAATTTGTATCTATTTAGTCATTAAACTCTATAAAGTATCTAACTGATTGACCTTTAAACGTCTAATTTTGTATCAAATAAGTTCGTGACTATTCACATTTTAAAAAAATTCACAAACTTCACACAATTAAATGTTTATGGTCGTGTAAGACATAAAATTTAATTTTATATCTAATAGATGAATTGATTTTAAAATTGAAAATTCAAAGACCTAGATGGCGTTAGATTATTACTCTAAAACGGCGAGCCCAAACACGACAAATGTATTATAAATATTTTTAAAGTTCAAAGACTAAATAAACACAAACTTAAAAGTTTAGGCCCGGTTTGATAACACATTCAGTTTTTTGTTTTTTGTTTTTAATTTTTCTGAATTTTGTTTTTGATTTTCTATTTTTTTTAAAATAAAAATCATATATATGTTTGATAACTGTTTTTTATTTTCTGTTTTTAGAAAATAGAAAACAAAACTTATTTGATAAATATTTTTGGTTTTTGGTTTTAAAAAACATAAAAGTTAAAGTGGTTGGATAATTACTATTTGTTTGATATTTTTTTATAAAATAAAAATTATTTTTTCTAAAATGATGTTAATTTATTATAACGTAAAAATTGCAACATTTATCAAAATTTATTTAAGGTCCAATTATTTGATGAAATTGAAAATTTAGAGTAAAAAAACGATGAAATTGAAAATTTAGAGTAAAACTGGATTTTCCCTAAAATAAAAGAATTTATTTTGTCCATAGTTTAATATAAACAATCTTTGACATTTATCAATCCTAAATTCAGAAAAATAAAATATGTTAATTGTGTAAAGTGGATAGGTATATAGGTGTAATATCATAATAATATTAAAATATAATATATTATAAAAATTATATTTAAATAAAATTATAATATTTTTTATTAATAATATTTTTTATATTTTTTTTAAGAATATACTAATAATATTAATGAAAATTTTTATTGCAAAAAAATATTAATGATAATTTGATTCCAATTTCAATAAATAAATAAATATTTGAACATAATTTCAATAATTATATCTAATTTATTTACCATTTAAATAAATTTGAATTATTTAAAAAAAAAAATATTGAATTTTGAAATAAAAAACTTATTTTTTTTTTTTTTAATTTGTTAATGAATGTAAAAACGTTTTTAAAAAATCAAAAACCAAAAACTCAATTTGTTACCAAACAGACCTGTTTTTTAAAAAATAAAAACAAAAAATTAAAAACAAGAATTGAATGCGTTATCAAACGTCCCCTTAGAGACTAGACTTGTAATTTAACCAATTTATAAATATTGAATTCTTGTGAACATATTATAGTTATAGAGGTAAGGCAACTTTTATCTCTTCTAAAAAGTCGTGAGTTTAAACTTCCAACCTCTGGTATTTTTGTCGATATTTGTATTTGTCAAGCATAACGGTTAAAATGAGCATAATCAAGCAGTAATTGACATGTACTACCTCTCGTAAGGTCGGAGGTTTAATCTCCATCGACGTATTATACTATTTAGTTGTACTCAACAATAAAAAAAAAATGAGCATAACTCAACTTGTTAAGACATATGCTCTCAACCAAGAAGTTTGAAATTCTAATTTTCACCCTATATGTTGAACTCCAAAAAAAAAAAAAAATTATTACATTAGCCAATATGAATATTTAAAAATTTAACCTTCCTAGTTTGTTAATTATGCAATTTGTACCTTGTATTCCTAATTATACAATTTTTTTTTTAGTTCATGCAATTTGTAGCCTTGTATTTAAAAAAAAAATGTTTAATTTCCATTTTTTTTTCTTTTCCAATCAATAATTAAACCACTAAAGTCACATATATTATAGCCTACTTGGCACATGAGGGCTGTTTTTTAATAATATTGTATTTTTTAAAACTTATTATAAAAATATTGTAACTTTCAAACTATTTATAAAAATATTTGTGAAAAGACGATCTTGCTCCACATGGATGGAGGTTCATCTTTATGTACTTCTTTTATTAAAAAAATGATATCTTTTTAACCAGATATTTAAAATTTTCAAGAAAGATATGGTTGGAAAGCTAACCGTGAGAGCTTCAATTTGATACCTGACTCCACTATTTTTTGAGTTCTGTATCAAAAGATAAAGACCATCAAAGTTGGACTATAACTCTGCAAATTTCAGAACTGAAGATTGTTTTGACGAGTGCATTAAAAAATTGACATGTTTTTACCCAGATATTCAAAAATTTCGAAAAATGTACAAAAACTAACAGAGAGAGCTTCAATTTGATATCTAGTTTCACTATTTGTAAAGTTGTGTATTAAAAGATACATATCGTCGAAGTTTAGCTACAGTTTTGAAGTTTTTAGTCGTATCTTCAGTTCTGGGTTTAGTCAACTTTTCATAACTTTGACGATATATATCTTTTGATACATAACTCCAAAAATAGTGAAACTAGGTATCAAATTGAAGTTCTCTGTGTTAACTTTCCAACAATATCCTTCGAAGTTTTTTAATATCTGGGTAAAAAAATATCAATTTTTTTAATCCACTCCTCAAAATAATCTTCAGTTCTAAAATTTGCAGAACTATAGTGCAACTTCGATGGTCTCTATCTTTTGATACACAACTCCAAAAATAGTGAAACCACATATCAAATTGAAGCTCTCACTGTTAGCTTTCCAACCATACTTTTTTTGAAAATTTTGAATATCTGAGTAAAAAGATATAATTTTTTTAATAAAAGAAGTACATACCGATGGAGGTCGTCTTTTCACCTCCATCCATCCATGTGGAGCAAGGTCGTCATTTGAAAAGACGATCTTTGCTATATTTTTATAAATAGTTTGAAAGTTACAATATTTTTATAATAAGTTTTAAAAAATACAATATTATTAAAAAATTAGAGCTACACCTCAAGAATCGAAATCTCAAATTTATGAAAATTTACCCTAAATCAATATAGATTTTAAGCTTTAGACTTTAGAAACTAAACTAGCTTTAAAAATTAAAGACAATTTTGTAATGACATTATTTATATTGAATAAAATATTATAAATGTTAGAATGTCTCAAATCTGCTATGACCTGTTATGACTCGTTCAATGGTTCAGTACGGTTTCGATGTTTTGAGTTTTACTATTTGTTTTTGGTTTTGACTCATTTTGTATTAGGATTAGAAGGGTGTCATATATAAATCTTCTAATAACTTCAATCGCCCCCTAGTCTGCCATAGTAGTAATTATCTCATCTTCGTACTACAATTATTCTCTTTCTTCTGTCCGTGGACGTAGCTAACACAACGTTAGTGAACCACTTAAATTTTCTGTGTCGATTCTTTTTTGCACTTTTATTATTTGTTATCTGATTCTTTCCTAACAACAAACATATACAAATACATGCACACATGTTTTTTTGTTTAGTTCAACAAAATATTGGATGAGAAATTTAAACTCTCAATCTCTTAGTCGAAAATATATGTCTAAAGTCTATATTTGAATTATCATTAAACTATTTTTAAAACACAAAAAATGTGAGACAGTATAATTAAATATAAGTTGGATTGTTTTAACTTGTCTACGTATATTTATATTAATAACATCAATGTTTGGCAACCTTGGTGACGATGTTTTACACGTGCTTCGAAAGTTTTATTAAAACTTTAATTTTATGGCAAGTTGAGAGAGTTGTATCAATTTGACGAAATAACAACTTCCCTTTTTAAGATAAGAAGTGCAATTTGTATATTTTAGCATCTCTTTCCTTTCTATCACTTTATTATATTCATGTGTGTATCATGTTTAAAACTGCTTTTAACATTTTTTTTTTTTAATAAAAGTTAAGAGTAATAAAATAAAATAATATATTCTCATTTAAAAAAATATTATATTAAAATTTAAAAGTAAAAAAATGAGAAAATTTTATGAGATTATTTTTTTTTTCTTTACGTTCTTGTGATCATTAATCACGACGCTACATCTTCATTAAAATTGTCTTATTTTTTCTCATAATCAAAACTTAAAAAATTATCTCTCCGCAGTATATATCCATATATGAAATATATGTTTTCGCCGCTGCCGGAGATCAAACCCGAGTCACCCACGTGACAGACAAGAATACTCACCACTATACTACAGCAACCTTGTTTAAATATGACAAAAATTAGTGATTATAATCAGTGACATCGTCACTAATAAAAATTGACTACATTCGTAAAAATTGTCATATT
This sequence comes from Herpetospermum pedunculosum, assembly GCA_028017165.1. Lineage (NCBI taxonomy): Eukaryota > Viridiplantae > Streptophyta > Magnoliopsida > Cucurbitales > Cucurbitaceae > Herpetospermum > Herpetospermum pedunculosum. The sequence goes on from CM051525.1 coordinate 61,755,056, forward strand.
GATAAATCTTTTCAAAAATTGTTATATAAATTGTCATATTGATAAATCTTTTAAAAAATTGTTATATCCACAAAATAGATTTAAAAAATTGTTATGTTATACATGAAATATATATGATTTGTATACATAAAAAAAAATACATATATTTTGGTGGTGTGAAGTATATATAAGTACATAGGGTAGTTATACATGAAATATATATGATTTGTATACATAAAAAAAAAATACATATATTTTCGTGGAAAAAACTCTTTTAAAAGAAAAAAAATTTAATTTATGTGGTCCGATTCATAAACACTTTGTTGGAGATGCGGGGGATCGAACCCCGTGCCTCTCGCATGCAAAGCGAGCGCTCTACCATTTGAGCTACATCCCCACTTGTGTTTTTATATCTATATCTTACTATATTAAACAATAAAATTCATTAATTTTTTTTTTTTTTTTAACTATCTTGACCTTTTTTTTTTTTTTTTTAGTGAATAACACAAATGTCATTTTCTTTAAGACCATCGTATTGTATTATAATTACGAATACATCATTTTTATTTGGCCAACTATCTTTAATTATTAATAATTTATTATTTCACTAAGAAAAAATAATTATAATCAGAAAAATCAATTACAACATTAACAATCATAATTATAGTTACTAATCATAATTAAAGACCAATTTGAAGACGTGGGTTGAAAGTTTAGACAAGTTTAAGATTTTAGTTGATGAAATAATTAATTTAGACTTTTAATTCACTGAACTCCCTAAATTCAAGGTAAAAATTGACATTTTGTTTTTTTTTAAAATATCCTTATGTTGTAATATTACTTATACTACTAATATCTATATATATATATATATTTTTTTTCTAGTACAAAAATAGTTCAAAGTTGGAGATGTCGGGTATCGAACCCTCGTGCAAGAATATAAGAATATAAAAATAAAAGAGGATGTAGCTCAATTGGTACCATTTTTAATTATTAATCAATTATTTAATAAAAATTCCTTAAATTTTACTAAGAAAAAAAAATTAGGGCTGGTTACACAAAGACCCAAAATAATTGCAAAATTAACAAAAATTTAAAACCTTTTGTAAATATGGCAAAAAAAATCACTATACTGATAGAATCAGTGATAGACTTCTATCACTGACAAAATTCATTATTATCAATAAACTAATGATGACGTTTTTTTTTTTTTTTTTTTTTTTGAGTACATTGGTATGGGGGATTTCGAACCACAAACTTCTTGGCCATCAAGTCATACATATGTCAGCTGAGCTATGCTCACTTTGACGACATTTAAGTTAAGGAAGCTAAGTTGGCTTAATTAGCTTGATTAGTAGGTGTGTCCCATTATTTTCCAAGATAAAAATCAATTCCATTTTTTTTTTTTTTTTTTGAAAAATTCTTACTACTAACTTAAAAAAAAAGCTTTTTTAGGAGGTGTCCTTGATCTATTTTTTATTTTTTTTAATATCATATTGTGTGTAATAATTTTTTAAATTATTATTTTTAAAATATTTAATTAATGCGAAGAGAGAAAATCGAACCTACCACATTTTCGTCATTAGTTCATATAGACTTATGTTTGTGATTTTTATTTTTTTTATATTGATTGGTCCTATTGTGTTATAATTTTCTAAATTGTTGTTCTTAGGTGACAAAAGATACGTATGTATCTTTTTCTCTTGTATACCAATTTTAAGATTTCAATCTTTCTTCGTCTGTATTATTTTTGAAAATAAACTTTATTACTTGTCATTTCTTTTCACCTTTTTCATTGCCATGGATAAAAAGATTATCAGATTTGTATCGATTTGATTCATGAACTTTAAAAAGTATCTAATATGTTCTTCAATGATAAATTTTATGTTTAATAGATCTATAAACTTTAAAAAGTGTATAATGAATCTTCAAACTTTCAATTTTGTGTCAAATATATTTTTGAATTTTTAATTTTGTGTCAATAGGTTCTTCTCTCACACATATATATATATATATATATATATATATATATTTAATTCACGAACCTAGACATAAAATTTAATTTTATACGTAATAGATTAGTTAATTTTAAAAAATGTTGAAAATTGTAATAAACTTATTAAATACAAAATTAAAAATTCATAAACGTATTAGATGTTTTAAAAATTATGACGTATTAGACTTTTTTTTAAAGTTCATGAATTGAATAGACACAAACTTTAATGTTGGAGGACTAAACTTATAATTTAACTTATAATTAGTCATATATTTATTTAAAAGAAAAATCCTAACAAGACGCCAATTTAGAAATAATTAAAAATATAGCATTTTTAAAATAAAAAAAAATGCAAATATGACAATTTCTATCCCTAATACTAGTCTATCACCTCAATTGTTTTTATAGAATTTTGTCAGTAACTATCACTGATAGTAGTCTATCGTGATAGTTATATATATCAGCTATAGCAGTCGTCAGTGATAGTCACTGATTTTTTTGCCATATTTACAAAATATTTTAAATTTTGTTATATTTATCATTATTTTGAGTCTATTTATGAAACCACCCTATTAAAAATCTCAAAATCAAAACATTTTTTTTTTTTTTTTTTTTTTTTTTAATTGTGGATTTTGTGTTAATAATTTAATTCACTTATTTAAGTATACCTCAATGATTAAACATCTCTTCCTTCCCATAAATTTGTCGTAATAAAAACATAATTGGACCTTATTTGAGCCGCTATTTAATTAAGTCCTTTTCTTAAAAAAAAAAAAAAGAAGAAAAAAAAAACATTTTTTAATATCTTTGTGTTGAGGGTAATAACTTTTAAGTTTGAGTTGCTAATGTTTTCCCTAAAGATGTACATTGTTTGTACTATTTGATAATGACACATCCATTCAAAATAGTTGAATTCACAAAAACATACCAATATGAAATGTATCTCAAATATTTGTCTAAATATCAACGTCATTCAACAATTACTCATATTTAAACTTCTTTCACTACAAGAGATAAGGTAATCTTCTAGAACTTCTTTTTGATGATTACATCTCTCACAAAAATGAACTTTACTCATATAAACATTTTTTTTAAATTTTTTTCTTTTTATAGCATCTGGGGTGGAAGATTGAACTCAGAATTTCTTAATACTAGTCATACATTAACATTAGTTCAGTTATGCTCTTATTGGCAGATAATTTTTTTTTAAAACTATGCGGAATCGAGAAATAATTGAATATCTAAGATAATCTTGTTATTAAACAAATTATTTAAACACAATTTATAACCGGTTTGTTTTCAAGTTAACCTATCTCTTGATATAAATTTGGACCTATTTATGTTTTTTTTTAAGTTTGAATTCTTACCAAATTCCAAAAACAATTTTTTTTGTTTTTTAAAGCTATCTTTTTAAATGGTTTGGATCTGAAGAACCGTCTTTCCTTTTTTTTTTAAAAGAAAAAAAAAATTACAAAACAGTTATGAGGCGTTTGACCCAAAGAGTTGTACCAAGTTTGAATTGTTTAGTATGAAGCTTGTGGTGTGTTTGAAGCAGGAAATTATTGCACCTAGAATTTTGAAGTCTGAATTTATTTTAGCGATTTTCTACTACACAATATTTTTCTACAAACTTTCAAATTTTCATTATTAAGGACTTCAAATAAATTCTAAAAATGTAATTTTTTATTTTATTTTATCTATTCTTCATAAATTTCTTTAAAGACAATAAAAATAATTTTGAGCTCAATACCTCACATTATTTTTTTCATTGATTATCAAATAAATAAATATATATATATATATGTTTTTTTTTTTTGGGTTATAACTCAACTTTACTTTTATGAATGGTTTTTTAATGTATGTATATTTTAGAAACTTCTTTAAAGAAATAAAAATTCAATATATATATATATATATATTTAATTTTTTTTATTATTTTAGGAATCATCCTTAATTTTATAAATTCTTTGATTGTGATTTTTTTTAATATATTGGGGTGAGTATTCGAACTACAGACCTAGTAGAGGTCGTCAACACATACATATGTCCGTTGAGCCATGACTAAGATTGCTAAACCAGGACTAAAATTGAATGAAACTTAAACTACGACACGATTAAAATAGTATTTTAATTTTTTTTTGGAAAAAATTCCATGAGAGGATGAATGTGCAATGAACAAGAAGAAGAAAAATAATAAAAATAATAATGTAAATAATGTAGGTGTTGGTCAATTTTTGTACGCTGTGGCCAAGAAATGGAAGGAAGTATGAGAAAAATGCATGAACTTGTAAGAGAGACAAAGACTCAAATGGCGGCTGTTCTTTATCAACATGTAGCCGCATTCATTCACAACTTCCACTTCCATTTTTTTTTTAATGAAGATTAAATTACACCAACTTTCATAATTATGTCGAATTAGTCCATAAATTTTACAAAAAAATTTAAATTTTAAACTTTAAATCCTAAAGTCAACTCTAAAATTTAAAAAAAAAATCTAATAAATCTTCGACTTTTAATTTGGTGTATTCTCTAAACTTTACAAAGTTTCTAATAAATTTCTAGACTTTCGATTTTGTATCTAATAAATCTCCAAATTTTTAATTTGTGTCAGATGGATCCTTGACTTATTCGGCATTTTTTAAATATTTCGAATCTATTATACACAAAAATAAAAGTTTAATCTCCAATTAGACACAATAGATTTGATCATCCTTTCATTTTCTTCGTTGCTCTCTTATATTGGATAAAGTATTTCATTTTTCTTTTTTTCTCTCTTATTTTTTTTTTATTTTTTTTTAGAAGCAAGATTTTAAATGTTGTTGTCCGCAAAAATGTCAAGATCTAAATTTTATGAATATTTCTGAAAATTTTATAAATATAAAATATCCATAAAATATATTAAATTTTAAAAATGAGCATTCATCATTTTTAAATAAAGTTTAAAATTATATTTTTTTTAAAAAATATATTTTAATCTATGCCGGGACTAAATTTATGATCTCTTAATCAAGAATACAACCTTATGTCAATTGAGTTATGTTCGGTTTAACAATTTAAAATTATTATTACTAATACTTCTATTATGTCCACATTAATGATATTTTGTCGATATTTTTGTTATATATTTTATTTTTTGTATGATGTAATAGATATTACTAATACTTGTGTTATGTCCACATTAATGATATTTTGTCGATACTTTTGTTATCTATTTTGATTTTTGTATGATGTAATGGAATTGTCGATTCACCTCTCATATCGATGTTAAACTTATGAGGACTTCAATGTTAGACCTCGTGTATACACGTGACAGTGATGTGTTCAAATGAGCAATAAACTAGTTTTTTTTTTTTTTTTTTTTTTGACATGTGGAGTAATTGAACCTAATTTACCTTTTAGTCAAAGGTGTCAATTGAACTATGCTGACACTTAAAACTTCTTAATCACTAATCAATATTTTATGTCCGCTGAGTTATACTCTCGTTGACATGAACTAGTTATACACACTCTCGTACATGTAAGGGTGGAATATTGATAGTTATTTTTTATTTTATTTTATTATATGTATATAGTTTTTATTTTTTATTAAAAAAAGACAATAAACTAATTTAGTATACACACTCCCGTACATGCATGTGGAATTTGCGAATTGGGAGGGAAGACTCTTATTTGTTTTTATTATTATTTTCCATTTTCTGGCCTTGATATGACCTTTTTAGTTACGTATGAGAAATGGGAATTCGATATCTTTGTCATACCTATTTTCGTGGGTTTTAATATTATACCATAAGGATTCTCAAACATATATATATATATATATATATTTTACCATAAAAAAAACAAAAACACATTCAAATATATATTATATTTATTTAAATCTCATTCAAATATTATAAAATTAATCTTTTATAATATACATTTAATCAGTCTCATTAAATTTCATATTGATGTATAGTTTTTAATATTAATATATCTAATACATAAAATATTTTTTTTATAATATTTAATGCATCAAATACAATAAATATATTTTCTTCTTCTACATTTAATATATCAAATATATTAAATATTAATTTAAATATTTCAAATGTTTCTTTAAACTAAATTGATCATTTTTAGAGTTACTCTAAACTAGCAAGGAGACTCATGGACCTACAAATTTATAAACTTCAATGATACAAAATTAATTAATTAAACTCATTAATTAATTAACTTTCATTCATTAACTCTAGGTCACTCTACTACAAGCTTAGAGTTGCACTTTTATGCACTGTGGGACAAGTTGTGTCCATGGATATAACCATTACATGCGAGTCGATCATTCACGAGTTGTTCGTAATTACAAATGGGTCAAAAGTCTGTTTTATCCCTGAAATTACATCTTAACCACTTATTCACTAATGAACAACCTGCTTATGATTCAACCATAAATCAAGTCGGGTCATTGAGAGGGTGGGCCTCATTGTTCAAGTCTCGAAATCAGCATTTAAGGGAACTATTCATCTACTTTTCTTATATGGGAAGAAGTGAATTCCATCTTCTGAAATTTATGTTCTCAACTCCCTGTTTGGTCAAGTCTCCAAAATGATAGGCTTATTGAATCAACTAAAAATGTCATTTTCACTCATACAAATCAAAGTACGAACCCTCACAGGCAGAAGTTTATAACTCACTCACGATTAAGATCGAGTCATATATGATCATCCTGTGAAATATTAATCTTCTCAAATAACGGATTTATAAAGAGAGATTATATATTTTGTGGTTCAGTCTTATACAAACTTATTGTATATGATACCCTCACTCACATGTCTCAACATGAATGATTTGGATCAAATCATTTGTAACAATTACAAAGTTGGCGGTATCAATAGTGTTATCAGGATAAGACACCCAACCTTATCCATATACTAGAGACTATTTATGTTTATTTCTTGAACATGATCCACTTGTATGTCAATTACATATGGTTCAAGATTACACTAATAACCTTGGATTTTTATATATAATAAATTTTATAAATTGCAAATAATAATAATCAAATCATTATTAATTAATTACGAGACTTTAAGGTAAATTTCAACATAAATGTCATTCGCTTATTGAATAGGGAGAAGGGGAACCTTACTTCTCTGAAATCAGTGACCGACGAGGTTCTGCAGATAGCTAGCTTCTTATTCGAACATTTTGTCTTTTCATCACATCCGTCAGGCCAAAATGAAGTGGCTGATGACATTGCTAGGTGGGTGCGGGCTGAGTTCAGTTCACAAGTTTGAATTTCAAACTTTTCCACCTTTGGTTACTTCTGCTCGTTGAGAGATAACCATGCTTTCTATTTTTTTTTAATTGCTTTGTTGTTTCTTTCCTTCAAAAACAAAAATAGTAATAAAAAATAACATTTCAGGCTGAAGAGTACATCTATTTTTTTATTTTTTCGTGCAACAAATATGAGATATGAGAATTTCAACACCTCAAAGGAAGAAGTACATATCAGTTACAATTTGAAAGAAGAATAAAGAAAAACATTAAACTTATAATTATTTAAGATATTCACGTTTAGGTAGAAGAAGGCTTCTTGTTTGGGGCCATTCTTAACATCGTCAGGCCCACTAGGTTTGATTGGGAAAAGGCCGTCTAAAGCCCATTCCTGGTTTTTTTTTTTTTTTTTTTTTTTTTAATAATCTTGAATTTTGTGTGTTTTAGTTCAAGAATGTAGATGTGAGAATTCAAACACCGACGTTTAGGACATAGGACAATATATGATATTAAACGATTGAATTATGTTCAAACGGAAGAATATATTATGTATTTTACTACTTTTTCGAGAAAAAAAAGAAGTTTCAACTCTAATTTTTATGGGTGAGATTAGAACTCATGATCCATAAGAAAAAAAAGTTGATAATACTTAAATTAGTACATTTATATTAAAGTCCTAAAAAAAAATACCTTCTACTTTACTATTGTTTTATTATATTTATGCATAGAAGATTTGTTTTTTTAAATTCATTTGTAGGGTGGAGATTCAAATCTCTAACTTCTTGATCGATAATATATGTTTTGTTTTTTTTTTTTTTAAATAGGTCGATGATATATGTCTTAACTTGTGAATTATGCTCAGATTGCCTATGTACGGAAGATTTAATACATCCTTCCATCCCTAACATTAATATTAAAAAATTAATTTATCTTTAATGTATTAAAGTATTTAGTTTTATTTTAGAAGCAATGAAAATTTTCAAAACAGTGATCTGGCCTTTAAAAAAAAAATCAATGAACTATCTTTCAAAGGCTAAATACAAACCTATTACACATAACCAATTTGAGAGTGATTTTGAAAATGGTTAAAATCATTTTTTTTTTCAAATTCAAAATCAATAAACATTTTAGATATTGATTTATAATTATTTGATTTTTTATTTTTAGTTTTTGAAAATTAAACCAATAAACATTACTTGTAGTTATATCTATAATTTTTTTTGTTTTGTTATCTACTTTCCTATCAATGTTTTCAAAACCAAGACAATTTTTTTTAAAAAAATAATAATAAAAATTAAAATTTTGTTTTTGTTTTTGTTTTTGTTTTGGTTTTATAAATTTGACTAAGAATCCAAATGTTTCTTTAAGACAAGTGAAAACCATAGTAAAAAATAAGTATAACACAAACCTAAATTTAAAAAACTAAAAACTAAAAACGAAATGATTATCAAACATGGTCTTAATGTTTGATTTACACTTCTAAACGTGAATTATGTACCATCGAAATTGATTTTGAAGGATTAAATACATGTTTTGAAATGATTTCAAATATAACAAAAGTGATTTTTAACTATCTTCAAAGTCACTCTCAAACACGTCCTACTAGTATTTTGACCGACTAAAGTAGAGTCGATCTTACCTAATCAATTAGGTAGATAATTAAGATTAATAGCCTACCTAATAAGAATTCCTCTAGAGAGGTTTTCTACTAATTGAGCAAACAGCTCACCTTCCTTTAAGAAAAGTTAAAGGAAAAGTTAAAGGATTAATGTGTGGGTGTGGATGCGATAAATAGTATGAAGAACCAATAAAGGTGTGAGCGGAGGGCCTTAGTTCCCACTATGATTTCAACAAAAAGGAATGCGACACTCTCAACTATTACCAACAAACTTCCTTCCAATTGCAAATAGTGATGTGACCTAAATATCAACACGGATCACGGTCGGTAGCATTTTATACAATCGTTTTATATTGTAGTAGTATTAAAAAAAATTGTCAACATGAACATAGCTCAGCGGTGATTGACATATACTTTATTCTAAGCAGTCAGAGAATCAGATATTCGTACCTCATCTTTATTGTACTAAAAAAAAAGTATTATTTTTTCATTTGAGACCGAAGAAAAGTGACTTTTTGAAAAATAGGATAGGACATAACAAGCTTTCAATGATGAGCAAATAGTGTATCGTGTCGGAAGGTTGAAGGTAGGAGATCAAGCTTGACAAGTAACTAGGGAGAATTAGTTAATGGGGTAGAGATTTGAATTTTGTACAAATTATAAAAACGCATCAATAATGAATGAAAGAGCTACTACTTCTCACTCGTTCGTTCATATCTAAATTTTAATGTTTTTGTTGACTTCATAACTTCATTTTTTGTAGTTTAACAATTGTAAGAGAAGGAATCGAACTAACGACTTTTGAGATGATAATTGATGTCTTATCCACTAAGTTATGTCCGAATTGACATTCATCTTGAAACAAAGAAATTATTAATAAAATGTGTTTAAAAAATATATATTGAATTCTTGAGTGGAATTTAAATTTCATAATTCTCATTAATACTATTTTTTTCCATTTTGAAAACTTTCCAATGGTGTTGTTGAAAATTATTCATAAACTTAAAAAAGGAGTCAAAAAATTATGAATGATTCCTTTGGAAGAAAGTTCATTCATACATGAAATTATGAAGTAGAGTAGATGCCTCAAAGAAGAGACAACTGTTCCTTGTCTTATCAAACAAATAAACAAAAGGAAAAGACTTTTAAAATCACTATTAGGAATATTCCATTTAGATTAGATTACTATTTAAATTGCATTCTCTTTATCCCTTTCTCAATTAATACAATATATTTAAAAGAGGATGCTCAACTTTTTACTATATCAAGTTAAAAACTTTTTTCAATAGGGTTGATTTAAAAAGATTAAATTCTTCGATGATTTAAAATGATACGATAGAATGGAGAGAATTCTATCATAGCTTACCGATTTTTTTATAATAAAAAGTATAATACTCGTTCACGTGCAACTTCTCTAGTTCTTAAATGAACGAAATTTTGAACACACTCAATACGAAGATTGCTCAAAGAATTGTTGTTTGAAGGTTTCATGTATAAAATCAATGAGCAAGCATGGGTTAAAGGCTAGTTGTAAACTTGTAACAAGCCATTCTTATCAATTCCTGATTTTCTCGAGCAACTGACACTCGATCGAAGCCTTGGATTCTCGACGACAAAAAAAAAAAAAAAAATTAGTGGAAATGAGAATTCATAAAGTTAACCCTGAATCATGATCTGCACAAGCAAATCTCTCAGTAGAGCCTAATAACAATGCACTAGCTTAAGTTCTTCTAGTTCTCCTCATCAACATATTCACATCAGAGCAACATCATACACAATCATATATGATAGAGCAATCCAAGATTGCTAAATGAGATTCATTCTTTTAATTAATTAAGCATCCTAAGTTCTAACAATCAAATATCTTCAAAAAAAAAAGTTCACTGATAATGTTGGTGCATTGGTTGCATCTGAAAAATAGTATAGTAAGGTGCCATAGCAGATCCATGAATGGTTTCTTTCAGCAGGTTCTGTTCCTGCTGCTGATCTCCATTTGAAGGCATAACCATAAACATGTTACCGTTCGACGAGTCGAGAACTCTGGCCGTCCCCTGATTCGAACATTTCCAGTCGAATTGCTGCTCGGCCCTGCCAACCATTTTTGAAAGCTGATGCAGCTGTGTAGCCATTGCAGTAGGATCCAGTGATGGAGGCCTGTTACCGTCTCCCGACGAAGATTTCATATCGGGGAGATTGATGGTCGTGATATCGTGAATGCTCGATCTTCTCTTATCCTTCCCTCCAGTCAGCTGTCTTATGAAGTACTTCTGAGCATGACTAGCGACTTGTGTCGGTGTTCTCGTCGTAACGAAATTGCGAGAAATGTTTCTCCAATCACCTTTACCATATTTTTTAAGACCCATCAGAAATTGCCTGTAGTTTTTTAAAATCAACAAACACCCCAAATCAAAAGCTGCAGAGCCATGAGAAACCATAAAAAAAACACACACACACATACTCAACTGACAAGGACATGGAACTACTATATTCAATTACACAATTTCTTAATTAAACTTGTAAACACCACTTCCACTCACGAGTTTCTTTGATTTGTTATCCAATTTTTCCAGATGTTTTAAACAATCTAAGCCAAAGTTTTGAAAACCGAAAATAAATAGTTTTTGTTTTTGAAATTTGATTAAGAATTCAAATGATTCAAATAAAACCCACAGTAAAGAAATTGCAACTAAACAAGCACAATTTTTTAAAACAGAAAATCGAAAAAAAGGAATGGTTATCAAACCGGACCTAAACAATCGTCTAATTCTACAACATTTTGGCATCAAGAAACTCAATCACTAGAAATTTGAATCCAAAATACTAACAGAATTCCTCATCAGTAATAAACAGAACAAAGAACAGAGTCAAAATTAACCTGTGTTCTTCTTCAGTCCATGGAATTCCTTTCTTCCTTTCATGATCAGAAGGTCTAGTTGAGGTCCCTCTCTTAACTCCAGAGCCATAAAATTGGCTCAACCCATCAAATCCATGGCTGCCATCGACTCCTTCCAATGTGAAGGAATGGCGATTAGCATATTCACGAATTGGGATCAAACCAGCCTCTATATCACTAACATCTTCCTCCAATTCTTGATACTGCTTTATCACATCGCCGATGGTCTTGCCGGGAATCATGGCGGCAACTTTAAGCCACCGATCAGAAGTGTGCTCGTCATACAAGGCCAAAGCATTCTCGAACCGCTTGTTTTCCTCAGGGGTCCATTGGGTTCCTTTTGATTCTTGAAATAACCAGTTGGAATTTCGAAGATAAGTAGCTGGTGAGAGAAATTCCATGGCAGAAAGATCTCTCTCTCTCTCTCTCTCTCACAGAGAGGAAATGCAGAGAAGTGGAGGGTTTTCTAGGTCATGTGAGGACTTTTGGGAATCTTGAAAAGAGCTCTTTACTTTTCGGAGCTCTAGGAAGATTCGTTGAGGACAAAACGAAACCCTACAAGGCTCAATTTCAGATCGAATCCCCCATCGCCAAGCTCGAATTGAATGAGAAATTCAAAGGAAAACTGTGATTTGAGCTCGACCCATTAGAGAAAAAACAAGAAAAAAGCAAAATCAAAGGAAAAGAAGAAGACCCAATTGGAAAAAAGAGAGAAATGTGTGGAAATTGTTTGAAATGAGAGGAGTACAAAAGGGAAATCAGGTGTATCAGAAAGCCCTAAGGTAGGTTAGTGGTGGGACTGATAATGGAAAAGAAATGGCTTCAGTACTCTCTGGTATTGTAAGGTTCAGAAAATGCAGAGAATTAAAGAGAATGAAAATGAAAGGTCAACAGTGTTGAGTTGTAATTGGTGGGTGTGGTGATTGTGGGAGCTGATTCTTCATACAAAAGTTTTAAACAAAAAGAAATGAAAAAATAAGATGCCAATTGCCAAACCAAACCATTACTAGAATATTAGTGGGTGTGGAAAAAATTATTCATCGAGGCTACTTCTTAGCCACGCTCGATGTCGATTCGAAAATCTCTAGTAACAATTGATAATAAGACCTCGTTTATATATACGTAAACGTAATTAGAAAATGAGAATCAAAAAGTGTAGAACCCACTCCATTACAATTCGTTGTGTTTATCGATTTCTGTCATGAGAATCAACTACCATTTTTAAGTACGCTTCATTTTGTAATCGAAGTCCATATAGAGAGACCGAAGTAGTTCAAACGTGAGACTTTTTTTTTTTTTTTTTTTTTTTGTTAACTTTAGGCCATTTGTCATTTGGGTCTCACATAATCAATGTATCGTAATTTGATTCATATCTATGTTGGTGTAATCCGATTATGAAATGAGTGTTTTTTTACGGTTTATCTATTTTTGTCATGGGAATCAACTACTTAAGTACGCTTCATCTTGTAATCGAAGTCCATATAGAGAGACTGAAGTAGTTCAAATGTGAAGTAGTTCAAATGTGGGATTTTTTTTTCTTTTTTTTTTAACTTTAGGCTATTTGTCATTTCTCTCTCCTTTAACCTCTCTGAAATTGTCATTATTTTCTCTCTTCTCTCTCGTGTGAACTACTTCGGTCTCTCTGATATGGTGTGGGTCTCACGTAATCAATGCTTCCTAATCTGATTCATATCTATGTTGGGTGTAATCCGATTATGAAATGAGTGTTTTTTTTACGATTTCTCTCTAGTACATCTTGAATTTTTTTTAACTACATATTGTAGCGGACACTTAGAATAATTTCTTGTGGTCGTGGTTAGGGTGGTAATTCAGCAAATATTGATCCTAAAGATTAAAATTTTGTCCATTTTAAGCTCTCTTTTTATATAGTTTTGAGAGATCCTTCATCACATGCTATCAACTAGCTTAAAGAGTAGGGTGGTTTTGTCTTATAATCTGTTGGCTCAATAAAATTTTTGATCCAAAGCTTCAAATATAATCCCATCCACTTGTTGTATGCTTAGAAAAAAAGTAGTAGTGAAAATGGAATCCCAATGAAAAGGTGGCTATAATAATTGTAACCACTATTGCCCAATAGAGTAAAGAAACCAAAAAGATAGACAAGAATCTTGACTTATTTTTCTTTTTTTTCAAATTGCAAAAAAAGGCTAATAAGAATTCCCTCTCACACATTGTACATAAGAATATTTGTCAATTTATTTTCAAGAATAAATTTTTAGAACATGCTACAAAGTTATCATCAAATGACTTATAGAGATTGAAGTTATTACATATTTGAAATCATCATTTACAAACTTACCATTCACAAAAGGACAACAACTAAAGTTGTTCAAAAATAAAAGGGCAAAATGTACTTTTTGGTCCCGAGATTTGAATTCAATGTCTATTTTGTTCTTGAAATTTCAAAAAATACACTTTAGTCCCTCAAGTTTGCAAAATAGTTATAAATGGTCCTTGACTTAACTTTAACCTAACGGAATGTTAACTGGACCGTTATGTGCTGACGAGATGACATGTCTATTTTATTTGATTACTTGGTAAAATTAATTAAAAAAAAACTATTAATTAAGTAGAAGCTAAAATTGGTTTAAAATATATTTAACTTCTACCAATTAATAGTTTTTTTTAAAATTAATTTTGCCAAATAATCAAATAAAATAGACATGTCATCCCATACACGTCAACACATAACGGTCCAGTCAGCATTCCGTTAAGTTAAAGCTAAGTCAGGGATCATTTATAATCATTTTACAAACTTGAGGACTAAAGTGTATCTTTTGAAACTCTAGGGACCAAATAGACATCAAGCTCAAATTTAGTAACCAAAAGAAAACTTTTAAAAAATGTTATATTGTAAATAAAGAAGATTGTTTCGAAGTTACAATCTAATTAGAGTTGATGTTAAAAAAATACATAATTATTTTTGTTTTTATAAGAAAGAATGAATAAATATATATTATAAAGTAATTAAAATGAGTTTGATAAGTTAATCACATAGGGATTTGGAGAGTTGGAGTTCCAAACATCAAGGGACACCAAGCAGATGTTATTGGTGGATTGAGAAAAAAAGAAGATTTCATAGTACTTAGAAGCTTTAATCATATTAATTAAAAGTTAAGTTAAAAAGTTGATGATTAATCATAAACAAGATCTAATGGGTTAGGTAGGGATGAAGTACATTCTTATATTATAATTATTAAAATAACCTTCCTAGCTCAAACAAAAATTAAAATAATAATAACTATAGTCCCACATACAACCAACATTTTACAGGTATAAAAAATAAAAAATAAAAAATAAAAAATTGTTTTTATAAATTTTAAAATAGAATTTTGAAGTTGATGCATAATTTGTCTCATTTTCTACATTTGGCTTTACATTGTGTGATTGCTTTGTAATTTGATTGGGCATTTTGAATGAAAAATAAAAAACCACTAACAATTATTCTAATATTCAATTTTGGCAGCTTTATTTAAATTATAATATAAAATAATTAAAAGGGAAAAAGAAATGAAATATTTTACTAAAAATATTAATGTATGGAGTGAGAGGGGACATGTGTAACTGTGCATCAGTGTAGTGCTTTTGTTGCCTCTACTTTTTTTTTTTCTTTTCTTTCCATAATTAAATGTTTTTGGTGAGTGCTTCTACACCTAGCAATTCATTTGCATTAGTATTGCTTTTCTTTTGTGAAGTGATTTTGATGTTGATTTGGCCATTATGAAATTATTAAAAAAATTATATTTGTAGTGTCTATGTTTTAATTATTTTGCTTATTCTTTGTTAAGCAACTCATATCATTTAGATTTCTTAAAATATATATATAAACTCGATGGATTAATTGTACGTAGTTGAACTAAAAAATTCAACGTAATAATATATGTATAATTGAGATATTATAAGTATTATCAAAGATAATAGAAACTCAATAGTGTTTTGTCAAATCTACATATATTTTAAAGGCTAGTTTGAGATTGTTGTAACTTTTAAAATAATTATTGACAACTGTATTTTTAGAAAATTAAGTTGTAATATGAAGGAAATAAGTGTTTTGATAAATTTCAATCTTAATTTGAAAAAATATGATAAATTAAGGATAAAATATAATTTTTTAATAGTTAATAAATAGGCATGGGAGCTAAATCACTAATTGTTTATACAATATGGATTTTTAATCTTATACAAACATTAAAAAATAATAAATAAAAACTTAACATCAAAATTAGTCCTTACTTTAAAAGTTTGATATGTTTTTTTTACAGTTTAAGCTTAAAAATAATTCAGAATTGGAGATCCAACCAAACTTTATGCCTCTCGCATGACAAGCAGCCATTTGAGCTACATCCTCAATTGGTTTTTTTTTTTTTTTTTTTTTTGACAACATCCTCAATTAGTTACAATTTACATATCATATTATTTGTATTGTAGGACAGTTGAGCTATATAACCATATGACTCTCTGTGTGAATTTTCAATCTTATACAAACATAATATGTCGAAATTAGTCATTACTTTAAAAGTTTTATATGTGTTTTACGATTTAAGCTTAAAAAAATATATGGAGATGCGGGGGATCGAACCCCGTGCCTCTCGCATGCAAAGCAAGCGCTCTACCATTTGAGCTACATCCCCTAGTTTGTCTTGAAAATGAATTGTATATAAACATAAATAAAAACTAAAATAGAAAAAATGGATAACTAGAAAAATGTCCGTTTTTTTTTTTTTTGCAATGGTATTTTAATTAATGCAATTGAAAAAGTAGGGCGCTCACTCACCCGTTGCACCAAGTGGTTGTTTGATAATTTTTATGAAAATCTGCCCTAACCCCCACTCTCTGCTATCTTAGGCGGAGCGCTCACCCACTGCACCAAGTGGTTGTTCGATAAAAATTTGTCTTTATGAGCGGTATATAATGCAGTTAAATATTTTAAATCATTCATGCCCCGTTTGCACCCACTTTGGGCTATCTAGGTGATGCGCTCTTTTGAATAGGCTGTTTTTAATAGGCTGTTTTGAAAAAAATGACAAAATATTTTTTTATTTAAAAAATGACTAAATACTAGAAAGACTAAAATTCCTACCAATTTGGTAAAATTTGATTTAAATTTTAGCCATTTTTCAATAAAAAAAATATTTTGATTTTTGTTTTTCAAAAGGAACTCCCAAAGGACATTTGGAAAGATTTTTCGAAGAAAAAAACTTGGTAGTGGGTCCTAACGGCCCATTACACTCTATGTTATTCAATATTTTCACAAATGGGCTATTCTTTAACCCATATTTTCACATCTACTATGATTTTTTTTTATCATTTCTATATTTTTTGAGAATTTATGGTGTCATTTAATGGATTTGTTTTAATTTGATCTTATCATTTTACCATTCATTTAAAATTCAAAAATAAATATATTTTATTACTTTTTTAATTTTACAATATCAATTAGGTGATTTAACTTATCACAATTATCAACTATCATATATAGATTTTGTTATTAATATGATTTTATTTTGTATGTCATTTGTGACAAAAAAAAGATTTACTCCATCAATTTCTCTTATTCTCTCCAACTATTATTTTCATTTGTTACCAAAAATGATTTTCTCCATCAATTAAATTTCGCCGTTCATTTGTCGTCGACCGTTTCCACCATCTACTACTTTCGCTGAACGGTTTCCACCACCGCACAGTTACCTTCAATATATATATGAAACAAATATATACCCTGATATATACCCCTAATATATACACCTTGATTTTAGATTTATATATACCCGGTTTTATACCATGTATATATCTGAAACTGTCACATAAACTACCACCATTAATAATACCCTGATATATATCGTAGCATATACACCCTAATACATATATAAACCCTGATATATAGTCTGTTTATATCAGAAAACACCAACCATTAAAAAATTTCATGATATATACCTGGTGTATATAGGCCTTCTTATATAAAAATAAACCCCCCAAACTAAAAAAAAGAAATAATGCGGTAAATCTACCACAACCTATGGTTACTGGCGGCGACGGTGTGAATGGAGTTGTAGAGTCGACGGCGAAACTACAAAAGAGGACGACAACGTAAAGCAACAACGACCTATAGGTATCGGCGATAACGTGGGTAGCTTATCGACGGTGAATTAAAAAAAAAAAAAAAAAAAAAAAACTTGAAAATGAGTTTTTAAATTTTGAAACGTAGAGATGAATTTTGCTTTAAAAACAATAAAATATTGGATATTTTTTATATCATTACTAATTAATTCCAAATCAATCATTATTGCTTATTTTTACATTTTGTGTGTGTTTTTTTTTTAAGAAAAACGTAATACATTGTATAGAGATAGAATGGTAAAATTACAAATTATCTTCTTTCCTATTTTTGTACCCGATAGACATGAATGTAATAAAAAAAATTATGTTAAACATTTTTGTAATATCCTATATCTCAACGGTTCATTTGTGTTCAAACCCCTATTCATTAAAGTGATAACATAGGCCGACCCATTATGCTATTTATGGGTTAGTCATGAAGCACTCGGTCCAATAAGCTCATTCTCCCCATCCGCATAAATTCCAAATTCAATTTATAATAGGGGTGGATTAAAATCAAACAAGCAGAGGTTCTAAGAACTTCAATAAACTACAAGTCAAATATCTTTAATAAGCTAAAAGATGACGACCTTCAATAAGCTACAAGTCAAACATCTTCCATAAGCTAAAAGTTGAATACCTTCATGAAGCTACCAGCCAAATACCTTCGACAAGCTCGAAGCTGAAGACTTTCCATAAGTTCCAAGTTGGAGATTCAATCTTGAGAACAAGTGTTTCAACCCTCGAGTCAAATATACATACGGGAGAAAGAATCAGATGATCATTCATTAGAGATTGTACTCCACAATAAAACACAAATTAAAATTCATTTCCACGAATTAAATTTCTTTGGAAATCTTGTGTGAATCCATTGGCGTGGGATCATCTCTACCTCTCTCTCTTTCTCTCATTCCAAAATATAAGTGAACTAATCATGTCATTCAAAAATAATACTTATCCAATGACCGATGTCATGGGGATTCGAACACGAGTTCTATTGCTCATAGTCGCTCTAACGAACTGAAGTTGCAAGAAAATAAAGCTCATTTTATTATGCGAACGAAGTAATAACGATGTCAAATGCATATGCATCTACTAATGGCAAGTTTCTTATATTAAGTATAACATCTTGTTTGATCTCAATTCTGACGTAGTGTCCAACATGACGACTAAAGTAAGCACTATCAAAGAAAGAATGACAGAGATGCAGGAGTCGATCAACATCTTGATGAAGGCGATTGAAGAAAGAGATTCTCAAATTCCACATCTAAAGAGAAAAAGATTAAGAATCCAAATATCGTTGAATCAAGTTAGACTCTTGTTGTCTAATATCACAACAAATTCTTGCAGGTATTGTTTTTTCAAATTATCCGTTGATCACGTAGAATCAAAGTGGATCAGACTCTACTAGATTTTGGCATCAACCTATAATAATCACTAAAATATTATAAACAAAAACAACCCCTAATATTGATGTTTATTATATGTTCTTCATTCAATACAAACTCATAGAAAAAAAAAGGAACAAAATGAATTCGTTTCTTGAAACAATTAAATTACAAAGTGAAATTTATTTCAACAAGCTTGAGCAAATTTTTTCCAAGAAAAAGCCACCAATGGCTACATTCTTCTTTCTCTATCTTTTCATTGACCTTCTCTTTGAGGTTATCTTAGTATAATGGTTGGTCACTTTTGTGTCTCTTCTTCCATATCCCATCTTGGTCTAGCATTTTGGAAGGTCCTTTGGAGGTGGAAGGACTGATTGGTTTGGTCCATTGCCATTTTCTACCAAGAAGGCCATCTTTAATCCCCATGTTGTGTGCACTTCCAAATGGCAATGCATAAACCAAACTCCTACAACAACAAACATCATAAACAACATTTGTAATTACGAAGAAAATTTAGAGTTGTTTTTCACTTCCTTTGATGGGTCGATATAATCACGGCGAGTGTAACGAAAATTTAGGTTAAACTATACGTTTGAGTGTCTGAATCTTGACAAGTTTTAGGGTTGTATCAATTAAATACTAGATCCCTTAACATGCAAAATTGAAGTTATTTTGTTCTTTTACTTCAAAACTTTTTAATAGATCTCCAAACGGACTCCGTTTGATTATCATTTGATTTTTAGCTGAGTTTTTAAAAATTAAGTCTATAAATAATACATTCGTCTATGAAACTCTACCATGATTTTCATCTGTGTTAAGGAAACTTTTGAATTCTTAACCAAATTTCAAAAACAAAACTAAGTTTTTGAAAACTATTTTTTTTGTTTTCAAAATTTAGCTTGAATTTTGGAAAAGATTGTAAAAGATAGATAACACAACAAAAGAACTCAGATATAGTTGTATTTTGTTTATAGACTTCATTTTCAAAAATTAAAAGTCTTTAACTTTAGGTTTAATCATAGTTTTAGGTTGTTTTATGGCGTTGTATTTTGTTTATGGACTTAAATTTTGAAAATTGTTTGAGTAAGAAAAAAAAAATTAAAAATTAAGAAACACTGTCGGTGGAAATCAGTTTATAAAAATTGCGAGAAAATAAAAATAATTTCAAAAAACTTTAAACAAAAAAAAAATGTATTTTTAAGGATTGGTTGCAAAAACAGCAACCAGACCCAAAATAATTATAAATTTAACAAAATTTAAAACATTTTGCAAATATGATAAAAAATAAGTAACTATCACAGATAGACTCTATCGTTGATATATGATTAGGACTGATCGACTTCTATTCCTGATAGATTATTATCACTTAAAAAATTCTATAAAAGATTAAAGTGATAGACTATTATTAGTAATAGACTTTTACAAGCGATAGAAATTATCTGCACAAAAAAAAAATTTAAAAAAATTGCTATATTTTTAATTATTTTACTCTAATTTTTCTATTTTTAAAGTTAGAAAAGAAAAGGTTTTTATAATCCCGAAAATTGTAAGTTAAGCAAAAATTATACCTGGATTATCAGCTCGAAATCTGATGGCTGTCCATCCACCGGAAGGCACTCCGACGGTGTTTCTCTCAACAGGGTCGACGAGATTGAACGAATTAGGGTCATTTTTAGCGTCAAAATTACCAATTCCTCTTCCAACGACGAAGAAATTAAACCCATGGAGATGAACAGGGTGATTTTCTGCGGCGAGGATCCCGGTATCTTGCAAAACAAGCTCCACCGTTTCGTTGTATTTCAGCTTATAAAGCTTTGTTCCCCTTGACGTCTGCAAATTCGACGGCCCACTTCCAGTGTAGTTGAAAACATGAGGTGGGTTAGCAGGGAAATCTGTTGTAAAAACTCCACTGATGTTGGAGTAATGAGCTTGAAGTAAGGCTGTGGTTGGCATTACGAATGTGACATTGTTTATGCTAGCCACTGCCCGGCTTCCATTCCCAGCTTTGCAGGTCGGACAAGGGTTGATTCCAAGGCCAATTGTGAAGAAAAGGTTGTGATTAATGGTCAATGGGACTAGTGCAGGGAAGGTGTTTGAATTAAGGCTTCTGAGAGATTTTATGAAACTGTTGGCAACTGGGGTTGCGTTTTGAGCAGGCGGGGCGGTTAACGTTGTTGTGGTTGTTGTGAGCGTGCCGGAGTAATGCAGAGTGGCTGTGGCGGTGTTGTTGTCGACCGAGATTGGAGCGTCCATGAAAGGGGAGGCTTCAACTAAGTATTTGCCTAAGCTTTGGTCTGCAGTTATGAGGGCATTGGTGGTTTGGCCTGGGGCAATCACAATTGTGTCTGTTTTGAATGGTTTTACATAGGTAGCATCTACTTCCACAACTGTGAGCTTGTGCCCAGAAATCTTGAAGAAGAGCTCATCATTGAGTGCAGCATTGATTATGCGCAGTAAGTAAGTATTTCCACTCTTGACAGGCAATGTGAAACCCCCTGAGGATAAGTATTAATGTTAAATTTTAGGTTTCTGATGCTTAATGGTTGTTCTATGTTCTGATTGATGTTGTACCTTGTGTAGAACAGTTTGTGATGGGTCCTGAATGGCCATTGATTGTGTGAGCATCTGATACATTTGGAGCTAATCCTGATGTGAGAGCTTCGTTGATCACGGCTTCGGTGTCGGATTTCCACCACTCAGCTGCAGAAGTACGATCATGTTTTAGAACCAAATGATCAATCAAGTCCAAGTGAAGGTAAAAAAGGACACCAAAGATAGTTTGTTTTACTTTCAAGCTTGCTCACCTAATACAACGACGACTTCTTTGTGAGGAGCTGGGAATGGATACGGCACACCGAGCTTCGGCAAGATGACCAAAGCACCATGGACAGTTGACCTCAGCCACAGAATATGTGCGTGCCAAAGAAGGGTGCCTCTTTGGCCAGTAATGGTGTAGTTATATAAATAGCTTTGCCCTGATGGGATTGGACACTGTGTAATGTATGCAGGTCCATCGGCCCAACCTGTTCGGAGCTGGCGAATTCCATGCCTGACCCGAAAAATAAAGTAAGTAAGCAAGCATCATCCTTTACTTTCCTCAAAATATTATTACAAGTCGTTCATTCTTATGCTTCATCATATAAGAGAGGTGAAATAGAAATTTTGGAGGAAGGCTTACCAGTGAATAGAAAGGTTGTATGGAACGTGGTTAACAACCTTAATAAGCACTGTGTCATCTTCCCTAGCATAGATGGTAGGCCCTGGAAACTTTCCATTAACGGTGACGATTTGCTTATTTGAACAGAGTTTGGTAGTATTTTTCAAAACCACCTGCCATTAACATATAGAATAGGAATTTGAATCCTCAGTACGTAGTATTTGTCCTTATTTCAGATTTATTGTACAATAAAGATTGATCGGTCAATTAAAATGGTGGTAAAAAAACCATATGATATCATGTTTGCCTAAATGATATAAATAAATTTGGCCTTAACATTAGAAAGTTGATGGCATGAACATCTCTAAAAGGTCTGCAAAGTCTGCAGATTGCTGAAAGATAAATGAAACCTTTAAATGCTTAAAATGAAAGTAAAGGTTACAAAAGAGAAAGTTTTTACCCTTTTCTTTTCATATCATCTTTCAATTACAAAAGTGAACAAGAAAACAGAAAAACAAAGCTGGGAATTGTGTGTCAAAAAGGTCCTGCCTTTTGCTTGTGATTGATTCAAAATAAAACCATCACTTACATTGAATTTGTAATGGCGAACTCGGCATTCGACGAAAGCTGGGAAAATGCAGGCCACCAGAACCAGAACTCGAATAATTAAACTCATATCTCTTTCTCTTTTTCTCTCCCTCTGTTGTATATTGGTCTCGTTTAGCTTTAGATGTGAGGAATGAAGAATAGAGAAGCCTCCCTTATATAAAGCTTAGCTGAAATGTCGTTTTTGCATGGTAGGTGAATGATAGAGCTATAGGTTCTCTTAGGGCACAAGGTTTCTTGAGCAATTTTCTGCTGTGTGTATCTCAGTGATACCTTACATCTCACATAAAGTAGCTTTTCTGATGGACCAATCTGTGTAGTTCTGGAAGCCAAGAAACTCTTCCAGAAAACCATCTCATGTCTGAATAATAATGTATTAGGTGCTGGTTGCTTGTATTATTCTGTGAAACAATTTCTTCAGATTTTCTACATCATTAACACATGTTAGATTGACTAGGTTTAATGCCTCTTTGTGGACATCGATCACTAGACCTTTTTTGTAATTATGGTCTTGGTTCTTTTTTGTTGGATTGAAGTCCCTTCTTGTAGTTCCGGCCTCTGGGTCTCCTTTGTTGGGCTTGTTTTTTCTATGCCCGTCTATTATTTCATTATTCTCAATGAAAGTTTGGTTTCGTAACAACAACAAAAATGTTAGAATGATCTTATTTTGATGGTTGAGATAGCGTACGTTTTGTTCTTTCCGTTCTCGAGAAGACCGGAGCGGTCTTCTCGAGAATGGTTTTCTAATACATGGAAGATATTTATTCAAAACTCTTCTCGTTATTATGAGCAACACTCGGAAAATTCAGATTTGTGAATGTATAATTGTCTTTGTTACAAGCATATTGAAATATCTGTGGGAAGGAGGTGAATAATATAGTTAGAGAGACTTAGCTTTAGAGATAAAAATAAAAACAATAAGGAAAATGAGTTTGAGATTAAAAATGTTTATTTGTCATTTTCAGAGTTCTGGTAAAGAAGAGGAAATGGAAGAGGAAAATGCAGAGCTGAAGGTATGTTGCATTCACAAGTAAGATGAAAATGGACATTTTGCAAAAAAGAAAAGAAAAAACAAACATGGATGGTTCATGGTTAATTTCTGAAAGTATATAATTGAATATATCCATTGAATATATATATTTTATTTTATTTTATTGTTGGGAAATGGCTTTCAGGTCACTTATGGTTTCAACCCAACTAATGGTTTCAATCTTGAATGCTTAATATTGAACCATTGGTGGGTTATGTATCTTCTCTCTCTAATAAGTGAAATAAAAAGGTAATTTGAGTTTTGAGTTTGAATTGGTCAGCAGTAAGTCTCTATCATGCTTTCTTGTTGATGAAGATCCAACCCATTAAAGTTTGATCTTATTTTATTAACCCTTTTTAATGCTATATGTGTAGTCTATCACTGTACTTTTGAATCATTTTAGGCTTTAAATAATCTTTCTTGTTAATTGTTATGGTTCCATAATTTTGATTTGAAGGGGGAAAGAAGTTCCTTTGTTTATTATGGTATTTGATATTTAGAGTAGGTTTGAAAGTGATTCTGAAATCGTTAAACTCACTTTTGTCAAGTTCAAACTTACTTGAAATCATGGATGAAAATATTCATCGATATATCCGTAAATCGAAGGGTTCGATATAGATATTAAGGATTAATGGATATCTCCGATATCTTTTATAAATACTCATAAAACATAAAAAATATCATATATTAATCCCAATATGAATATAAACACTAATAACAAGATCTATTACTTAGTTTGAAAGTAAAAATAATATAATTATTAATTTGAATAATTTTTTTTAAAAAAATTGATTTACAGAAATATCCGTCAATATCGATATTTCATCCATATATCCATGGATATATCTATAAAATTGAACTTCCGATATTGATATTTTCGTCCTTGCTTGAAACATGTCTTTAATCATAGGGTATTTGTGCGGATGACCCTCCCCTCGGGGTGCGTGAGGTTTTATAACCCAGTTTTTTAAAACTTATATTTTTTGACCTTCTCTCGTGATAAACAAGTGCACAAAGTCTGTAGTACCCTTCACTGAGCACGATCACGAGCCGACAACTATAGTGCTCTCGTGCTAAGCAAAGGGTATGAATGAATTTTTCTCGGGGGAGGGCACTTGCTTATTACGAGAGAAGGTCTAAAAACATAAATTTTCTAGGAAAGGTTAAAAAACTTTACTCTCCCCGAGGGGAGGGTCATCCGTACAAATACCCCCTTTAATCATTCAAAATCAATTTAATGGTTGGTTTTACATTTTGAAAGGGTTGGTTGGATAAATAGCAATCATGTTCAAAATAATGACAAATATAGCAAAATAAAAATATTTTATATTTTGCTAATATGACAAAAAATTAGTGATTGTCACTATAGAATTCTATCCATGACTATCACCGATAAAATTTATCATATTTGCAAATCTTTTAAAAAAGTGTTATATTTTTAATTAGTTTACTCTAAATTGACATCTGGTTCAATTTTTCATTTCTAAATGTAATTTTCATATCATCAAAATTGAGTTCGAAGGATTAAGATTAAAAACATGTTTTTTTTAGTACATGGGGCTTGGTATGGAGATTCGAACCTCTCTTCCCAAAGAAGAAATACATGTCACTAACCGCTGAGTTATGTTTACTTTGACATTAAATTTATGTTTCAGAATAATTTTGAGCGTGACAGAAGTGTTGATTAACCCCTTTTTTTTCTTTTTTTTTTTTTATTTGATTGAGCTCTAAATCTGAATAATTTGTTTTGTTTTTTTTTTTTCTATAACTAAATTAGAGAATTAACGAACAATTAATAAAGCACCCAAAATATGACCATCCAGATATTTAGAAATCCAGCTATAAAGTGACAAATGACAAATGTAGGTATATAACACCGAATTGTGACCAGAATTTCATTGCTAAAAAAACACTCAAATAAAACACTAAAAAGTAAGAACTAAGCTAAAAGAATCTCAATAAAAAATCTAATCACAAATCTCCAAAATAATAAAAATTTGGGCAACTGAGGAGATTAATTTCATAAATACTCAAATTTAAACTTCCAACTTTATGAAACTAAACTGTTAATTTAAATTGAATAACTTAGCAAAGTATAAAAAAATTACTTTTTTTTTAACTATTTTATATACTTTGGTCTTAACTTTAAAATAAAAATTAAATTTATATTTTTTTGTCATTTTACAATTTTACGGAAATTTCATAGCACTCATTTCTAAACTCAATACTAAATTCAATGCATGTTGGTTTAATAAAAAATATTGAACGGCAAGATTAAAAAAACCAAAATTTATGCCTAGTTTTGAGAAAGAGATCAAAACATTTTTATTATTGTTGATTGGATTTTCATCTCGACTATTTTTTTTTTTTTTCAAAAGAATGAAAGTGAAAAATCATAATATGTTAGAATTAAATATGAAAATGTACTAAAAAAACAAAAATTATAAATAAATATGAAAAGTTAGGTTGAGAAGAACAATCATGTTTGGCCTCAAATAGGTTTTAGCCTTTAGGTTTGTTTGAGGTTTAAAAAATTGTTGATTTTTTTTCACTGTCATCTTAAGGGAGAGTCAACCTAGTAACTTTTTAAGTTCGGATGAGATAACTAGAGAAATGTCTAAAATTTAATAGCGATTTTGATGGGGTCTAAATTGTTTGTTTGTTTATTGAAGAAATGTTTAAAAGTTATATTTAGCCTGAGTCCACTAATACACTAAATACTAAATTATCATGCAACAAATTCTCCATTTTCAGAGAATGGTGCATTAAAATAAGTGAGTTAACAGAAAAGATCTAATCTATATTTCTAAGAACAATAGGTTAATGCAGTTTTTCGAAGAAAAAAAACACAAATGGTTACTAAATTGGGGGAGAAATATATAAATACCGTGTCTGCATTAAGGGAAAAAAAATATAAATATACCGTATGCATTAAGAGGTATATGCATTAGGGGCGAGAAATATAAATATTGTGTATGCATTGGGGAAGAAATAGAAATACAAAGAAAAAAAATCATAAAACATGTTAACGTATCTTTCCAAACAAATTTAAGTCGTGTATTAAAAAAAAATTAAAGAATAATCTAATTAAAAAAAACATCCAATAGCAACAGACCAAGGGGAGGAAGATGTAATCCAAAACTGGAGGAAACATTCACATTTTCTAATAGTGAAAAATAGAGAAGGATCAAGAAGTAAGACTTCAAAATTTTCGTGCATAAGTTTATTTAATTGAATCAATTTAGTGACTGACCTCTTCTAAGTGTGGGTTTCCACTCGATGTTGAAACAAATAGTAAACTATTGTTACACACATAGTGAGCAAACCTCGAGAGACAAGGAAAAATGAGCATCACTCCTTTGAACTTTGTACAAGGTGTGTACAACGTTAAATGTTATGCACCAATGTCTAAAAAAAAATGAATTGTCGTTTTGAACTCTGGCTTTTCCAAATCAACATGCAAACGATTGGATCCTCTTTCACCATTTTGGAGGGCATTACTCGATGAACCGGCCATAAAAAAACCAAGCTCCCAGTTTTTTAAACAACTCTACCATTCTCTTTTTAAACAACTCTATAATTCTCTTGGCTCTTGACGGTTAGTAGAAGGTCTTCATTGGAGTTCGTCGGCAAAGATCCTCCCTCCTCTAATTTTTACTCTCCATCGACAGAGAGAGCGAGTATGCCTAACTAAGATTTTGAACCTTGTTTCGGGTGTCTCTCATTCTTCCCAAATAAAAAATCTAATAATTTAAATGGTTAAACTGAAATTAATAAATTGAAACGGGATATTTAAAGGTTTGAAATGAGAGATTTGAAAGAAAAAAAATCAAATTAATTTTGATTAAGTTGGAGTTTTTTTTAGAAAACGGGATGAATACACAATTAAAAACAGGAAATTGTTATCATTCACAGAGATTTGGTTTTTTTTTTTTTAAGTTAGGATAATTTCAGGAGCAATTATCTAGATACACAGGAAAGTTCACGTATAACTTCTATAGAAGGGGCAAAATAGTAAGTTGGGTGGCCAAAAAATTAGAATATATAAATATTAAAAAAAGATCGCCAAAAATCCAGAGGTTCAAATTCACTATGTTGACATTAAAAAAAAGTTATCAGTGATAAACAAATGTGAATGTATCAAAGACTTACGGACTAAGTTTAAATAAACTTAATACCATCATATAATTTTGCTAAAAAAAAAAAAAAAAAAAAAAATATTATTGACTCTCTAAACTCTAAAAAGTCTTTAATGCATCCCTATATTTTCAATTCTGTTTCTAATGAATTCGTAGATTTTAAAGAATGTCAAATAAATATAAGGATATATTAGACTTAAACTTGAAAATTTGAGGACCAATTAAATACAAAATTGAAAGTTAAAAAATATATTGAACTATTTTTGAAGTTCGTGGTCTATTAAACACAAAATTAAAAGTTCAAAGATTTATTAGACATTTTTAAAAAAAAAAATTATTAAAAAAAAACACAATATAACATGAATTTGTTTACAAAATTTATAAAAGGGTGGTTGATATAGTCTAAATTACTTTTGAAAATGTTAATAAATAAATTAATACTAAGAGTTAATAAAAAATTTAAAAGTATGAAGAATACTAAATTTAGATATTTGAAATTACAGACTAAAATAATATAACTCTTATACATATATGGAAGGAAATGTAAAGCAAATAAATTATTGTTATAGTTGAGTTTCGAACTCAGGCACAACAAAATATAAACCATGCACATGACTACTACAGCAGAATAAGATTTTGTTAATTTGGGGGGCCAAAATGTATTTAATAACAACAGTATATATTTAAGGCATTAATTTTGCCTACGAGTATGAGAAAATCAAAAATTTTGGGGGGCCGTGGAACCCCTAGTCCCTTCAGAGGTCCGCCCCTGATGGTTAGCTTATGTGACAACCATGTGTGGACATTATTCTGAAAAGAAAAAAAAAATGGACATATTTCAAAATTCATCCCTCAAACTTTTCTACTTTTGTGGGACTTTTTGTTTGTACGGTTGGCTGACCTGCTTTTATGATGGAAAATTGAAAGGAATGTGTAGTTTTAAATAGTAGAAATGAAAAATGTCTAAAAGTGACCTGTTTTTATGATGGAAAATGGAGAGGAATGTCTAATTTTAAATAGTAGAAATGAAAAATGTCTAAAAGTGACTTGTTTTTATGATGGAAAATTGAGAGGAATGTCTAGTTTTAAATAGTAGAAATGAAAAATGTCTAAAAGTGAGAATGTCTTGCGAATGTCTAGAGTGATCGTAGGGATTGAGTTGTTAATTTGTGTTCCCCATTATAACCTTATTAGTTATTACATCTTCCTTCGTAATGGTACATCCGCACACGGCCTCTATTGGTATATACAGTGACATACTTCATGGCATTGACTATGGTGCAAAACCTAAATATAGCCAACAAACCATTCCTATTTTATTTATAAATAAAATTACAATTGTTTTTAAGTCATTAATTTGGTCGTTGTAGTATAGTGGTAAGTATTTCACGCGGGTGACCCGAGTCCGATCTCCAGCAACGTTGTTTAAATTTTTATATCCAGTAGGTACTTAATGCATTGTCTGATTTGGTTCTACATTTGCAATAGAAAAAAAAAATTAATAAAATAAAATCCTTAAATCTGAATCTCTAACCCTTCCCAATAAAAAATTTAAATCTGAATCTAAAATCTAAAATAAAATCCTTAAATTTAAATAAAAAATCTCAAATAAAATTCTTAAATTTGAATCTCTAACCTTCTCCTAATCATAATACTGTTGTTTTCGAAATCTAAAATAAAATTCTTAAATATGAATCTCTAACCCTCTCCTCATCACAACATTTAATTAATTAAATGTGGTACTCTTGTTTTCGAAATCTAAAATAAAATTCTTAAATATGAGTCTCTAACCCTCCCCTCATCACAATATTTAATTAATTAAATATAGTGAAATTTGAATAGTGGATATTTAAAATTTAAATCATTGATTGGATTCTTCACGTTCGGTCCCAATTTGTTTTCAAATTTCAACATTTAGAAAAAAAACTAAGAAGTAAAACAAAAAAAACAAAAAACAAAAAAAGAAATTGTTTTAAAAATTAAATACTCAAAACAAACCATATTCGTGTTCTCTCCCTCCTCAGGTTTTTTCTTCATTCGCTCCCTCTGACAACTCATGACTCCTCCAATCACCACCACTTCACGTCTCACTTCCTCTCTGATCTCTCATCTTGGTTGGTTGAGCATCGTTTTTAACCCGCAATCCTTTCGATTACAATTTTTGTTAATTTGCAAGCGTTCTATTCAACTTTGAAAGTCATCACTCACTTCATCCAACGCTAAATTTGTGAGATTTTGGCGTATTTGGTTACTGTCTAGCATTGAATTTTGACCAAGATTCGACATTTGGCGAGTACCCAAAAGTTGGGATGGGTATATTGTATACACCTGGCAGAACCATTTGTAGCAACAACATTTCCTGTATACAGGGACGTTGAGTTCATTTTCGTATGTTAATGTTGAGAACACAAAAATTGGCACAACTGATATATGTTTTATTGATTATACTGTTGTATTTAAATGAATCAAAATTAGACTCATAAATAGCAACCACCATACAATTGAGGAAAAATAGTCTCACCTTGACCTAGTAACTGAAACTGAATAAAATGAAATATGCTAAAGAATAGGTATTCCTAAAAAATATGTCATTATTCTAACTAAATATTGACAACACTTTCATTCCCTCCCTTAAACTAAATGTTCTTAGCAAAGACAATTAGTTTTTATCACAAATCTCACATACTCCCAACAACCTTCGAAGCTTCTGAAAGACTTCCAACTTTAAAGGTTTGGTCATAATGTCTGCCACTTGATCTTGACTTCCACAATGAACCAATTCAACTACACCATCCTTGGTAAGATTTCTTAGAAAATGAAATCTCACATCAATATGTTTGCTTCTACCATGCAAAACTGGATTTTTTGAAAGCTTGATGGCTGAACTATTGTCACACAATATAGTAATACAATCTTCATTAGAATACCCTAGCTCTTTCAAAATTCTCTTCACCCAAACTCCTTGACAAGCACAAACTGCAGCAGCAACAAACTCGACTTCTGTGGTTGATAGAGTCACAATAGGCTGCTTTTTTAACACCACGAGACAGCACCTGAACTCATTAAGAACACATACCCAGATGTACTTTTTTGGTCTTCCATATCTCCATCATAGTCACTATCTGTATATGCCAACAATCCACCATTTCCTCCTTTCTTGTAATGAATTTCATAGCTCACAGTTTCTTTTAAGTATCGAAGTATTCTTTTAGCTACTTATAGATGAACTTCGGTTGGTTTCGTCATGTATCTACTTATAAGACAAGTAGCAAACATCATGTCGGGTCTTGTGGCAATGAGATACATTAAACTTCCCACTAATTGCTTGTAATATGTATCATCAATAGGGACTCCAGTTCCATCTTCATCAACAGGGACTCCAGTTCCATCTTCATCAACAGGGACTCCAGTTCCATCTTTACTCAATTTGAATCCAGGAACTATTGGACTGCTCACAAGATTACTTTTCAGCATATCAAACCTTTTTAAAACTTCTGATGCATATTTTTTTTGACATATAAAAATGTCATCCGACTTTTGCAAAACCTCAATCCCAAGAAAAAAAACTCATTTTACCCAAGTCGGTCATATCAAATTCTCGCAACATTGAATTCTTAAATTCAATCATCATAACTTCATCATCACCGGTAAAAATTAAATCATCAACATACACACTTACAATGATAATTTTTTCTTCTACATTTCTCTTAGTGAATAATGTTTGCTCACTGTTGCACCTTTGAAACCCTTCATTAATGAAATGTGCTTCAATCCGACTAAACCAAGCTCGTGGAGCTTGTTTTAAACCATATAAAGCTTTGTGTAATTTGTAAACTAAGTGTTCATTTCCCTTCTTTTGATACCCTTTTGGTTGTTCTACATAAACATCTTCATTTAACTCACCATGGAGAAAAGCTGACTTAACATCAAGCTGAAAAATCTTCCAATCCTTTTGTGCAGCTAAAGCAATAATCATTCTTACCGTATCCATTCTGGCCACCGGTGCAAAGACTTCTGTGTAGTCTATTCCATGTTGTTGAGAGTAGCCCTTAGCAACCAACCGAGCCTTATACTTATCAATTTTTCCATGTTCGTTGTATTTGGTTTTATAAACCCATTTTACTCCAATCTTTTTAGCTTCAATCGGAAGTTCAACGAGTTTCCATGTTTTGTTCTTCTCGATGGATTTTATTTCATTGTCCATGGCCAATCTCCAATTTTCATTTTGTACAGCATCCTCAAAATACAATGGATCGGTTGATACCCCTAGTGCCAAATGAGCTTCATCTTCTGATAGACCTTCTCCACTAACATAATCACCCATCCATGTAGGAATATGCCTTTCACGAGATTGCCTCACACCTTGTTCACCTTCGCTAAAAACATAGTCTTCCTCACTCACTCCCTCTTCTCTAATCTCTTCATCCCTATTAAGTTCATTTTCATTATCACTCACCTCTTCTTCAATTGCATAATCACCATCACCTAAATCTAGGTGTATTGTTTGTATCTGCTTTACATCCCAATCCCATTGTTTTTTTTCTTCAAAAAGCACATCTCTACTGACAAAAACTTTTTTACTAATTGGATCATATAGTCTGTAATCTTTTGACTCCTCACTAACTCCAATTAGCACACAAGAGATGCTTTTATTGTCTAGTTTGACTCTTTTTGCATCTGGAACATGCGCATGTGCTATGCAACCAAAAGCCCGAAAATGATCTATTGAAGGCTTTATCCCACTCCAAGCCTCCTCTGGTGTGATATCTTTGAGTGCCAACGTAGGACATCTATGTAAGACATAGACAATCCAATTTACTGCCTCCGGCCAAAAAGTTTTGGGTATGTTATTCTCTAATAGCATTGAACAAACCATGTTCATTATGGTTCTATTTTTCCTCTCCGCTACACCATTTTGTTGCGGAGTATAAGCGGTAGTTAACTGTCTTTTGATCTCTCTTTCTTTGCAAAAATCACTAAACTCAACTGAATTAAATTCTCCTCCTCTATCGGTGCGTAAACACTTAATAGGAAACTCAGTTTCTTTCTCAACCATAGACTTAAAATATTTGAAGGAATTAAAAGACTCTGATTTCTCTACCAAAAAATATACCCATGCTTTTCTGCTGTAATCATCAATAAATAACAAAATGTACCTCTTGTTGCTATTAGATGTAGGAGTAATCGAACCACAAATATCTGCATGAATAAGTTCCAGCTTTTGTGTTGTTCTTCAAGTGCTCCTTTTTGGAAAGGGGTCTCGATGTTGTTTCCCTTTGATACAATTCGTGCATGTGGTATCTGAGGCAGAAAATTGAGGAAGCCCATATACCATCTTTTTATACTTCTCAAACCTTTATAACTCAAATGCCCAAACCGCCGATGCCAAAGATGAGACAAGTTTTCAGCTTTTGTTTGAAGACACTGACCAAATTGTGCTTGAGAAGAAATTTGAGTTTGAGTTAGCAAAGTAAACATCCGGTTGTTGCTCATTTTTGTTTGAATAATGAGACCCTTCTTTGGATGAAATATTTTGCACTCCCCTCCTTTAATCAAAATAGTCAAGCCTTTTTCCTGCAATTGCCCTATACTCAAAAGATTGTTGCTTAATTCTGGAATGTAATATACCTCAGTGACCACATGATTAACTCCATTTAACAACAACTTTACATTTCCTTTGCCCAACACATTCATTTTAGTGTTGTTTCCTAATTTCACTGAATGTCGAAAATCTTCATTGAGCTCACTAAACATAGATCGATCACCACACATATGATTAGAACACCCAGAATCTAGAAACCATGTATCTTCTCTTTTAACTCCATTCAATTCCACATAAGACATCATAAGCATTTCTTCTTCCTCATCGAATTCGGCATAATTTGCTTCTTTATTTTCAGAACATTCATATTGAAAATGTCCAAATTTTTGGCATCGATAACACTACACATTTGCTTTGTTGAAATATCCTCGACCCCTTCCTCTTCCTCTTCCTCTTCCTCTTCCTCTATAGTTACCACTACCACGACCTCTTCCTTCATCATTTGTCACCTTCAAGGCTTGCTCTTCTCCACTTCGTCGTTGAAACTTTTGTTCATGTACTATTAAGGAGCTTTGTAGCTCGTCAACAGTGAGAGTATCTGTATCTTTTGACTCTTCAATAGAACAAACAATGTAATTAAACTTTTCCGTCAAAGAGCGTAGAATTTTCTCAACCACTTTCACATCTTGCATATCTTCTCCATAAATTCGCATCTTATTTGTCACCGTCATTACCCTGGAGAAATACTCTGTCACTCCTTCACCGAACTTCATCTCAAGAATTTCAAATTCTCTACGAAGAGCTTGAAGGTGAGACTTTCTTGACCCTTGCATTTCCTTCAAACTTTTTCTTCATGGCATCTCATATTTCTTTGGCAGTATTCTTCTTGAGAATGGTTTCGAGAACTGTGCGATCAATGGCTTGGAAGAGATAATTCTTTACTTTCAAGTCTTTTAACTTCATCTCGTCATTTTTCTTTCGCTCGGATTCAGTTTGCAACGACCCGATAGCTGATTCAACATATCCGGGTTCCACCAACTCCCAATATTCCTTAGATCGAAGGAAATTCTCCATCAACATGCTATAATGATCATAGTGACCATCGAAACATGGAATTTCCGGTTGTATAAAACTTCCTTCATTTTTATTTCCTTCCATGGTCTTCCTTTTTTCTTTTTCTTTTTTTGCTGCTGCAAAAAAAACCCGAAGATTGCTGCTGCAAAATTTCAAAGACTGCTGCTTTGAAAAACAGACCCAATAGGGCTCTGATACCAAATGTTGAGAACACAAAAATTGGCACAACTGATATATGTTTTATTGATTATACTGTTGTATTTAAATGAATCAAAATTAGACCCATAAATAGCAACCACCATACAATTGAGGAAAAATAGCATATCACCTTGAGCTTAGTAACTGAAACTGAATAAAATGAAATATGCTAAAGAATAGGTATTCCTAAAGAATATGCCATTATTGTAACTAAATATTGACAACCCTTTCAAAGTGTATAATCATTTAATTGTGACTGGTTAGTTGTCAATTCTTTCTCCCTTCTTTAACGTCTCTGTTAACTTCTCATCTCTTACTTCCCTCTCCCTCCTCCCAACAATTTCTCCTTACTTCCCTCCCTCTCCTCCCAACAATTTTTAATTTTTCAATTTTGTAGGATCATTTTATTCAATTTATAAATTGTAGAAAATTGTAGGAGTAGTTTTGTCCACTGATGTGTAGATTGAATTATTAAATATAGAGTTTAGACATTATTCCAATAAAAAAATATGTGATACATTTTCATGTTGTCTTCCCAGGTTTTAGACATTCTTCTTGTTACCCCTTTTATAATTCTGACGAACTGGATTTGGTCCGATCAGTTAATTTCAATGTCGTACAAGTTTGGGGTCAAAGGCCCTATATATCAACATTCTTAATCTACTTGGGCCTCTATTTGGCCCACTAAATGCTTCTTGTGTTGTTTTCAAATGGGCTCAAGTCCAAATGTAAGGGGATTTTGCAGGTTTAGGCCCATATTCTTTTGGCAGCAACCCACCAAGAAGTTATGGTTTGTCTATAGGGCATTTGCTAGTTGATGAGAGTTTTTTTTTTGGGATAATCAGAGGAATGTCTATAGAAAAATACCGTTAATGAAATTTGTCTAAATCTGGGTTTAGGTTGTAACTCATGGCTAGAGTTTTTTTAGGAGAAGATTTGTTTGTGTTTATTGTCTATTACACCCTCCTAACATTTGGTTTGTTAAATAATATTATATTTGAAATTTGTTTATTTATTTTTGCAGGATTAATTAGTTTGAATGACGTGAAACATTACAGGTTAAAAATAAACGATTGTTTTTTCCGTTATCTTTTGTGTGATCGGATGGGTATATCCCACACACACGGCGGAGATACCGTGGGCACACAAGTGGGGGTATATAGTCATTGCGTCACACATATTTAATGTTAGGGTTACATCTGAATTTAATTTTGTTATTTCTTTCTTAAAATTAAGGATCCACACATACACCGGTCAAAAACTAATTTATGTCCCAACAAATACCCCTACATTTAAGGTAAAGTCTTGCATTTTACAGATTTGATTCTTGAACCCTTTCTTTTTCGTTTTTCCATTTGCCACCACCATCTAGGAGAAAAAATTCGAGCATCCTTTTCCGTCATTCTGCAAAAACAAAACAACCACACAACAATCAACAACCTTCAACCACACAACAACCAACCATGTCCTCCCTTTCTATTATAGTGTTTTTTTTATGGTATTTGGGACGAGATGAACCAATACAATAATTTCAAAAGTTGCACAGTTGTTGTCCCCTCAAATTCAACCGGCGCAATTCAACCCAATCCCTTAAAAAAATTTGAAGATCAACCAAATCCCTTAAAAAAAGGAATCACTAGCTATTATTTAGTTTTTTTTAAATCTTGTAGTTTTAGGTTGGTTTTAATATAAACAAATCCGTTAAAAATTTGGAGATGAACCAAATCCCTTAAAAAAAGGAATCACCAGCTATTATTTAGTTTTTTTGAAATCTTGGAGTTTTCCGTTGGTTTTAATATAAACAAATCTCTTCAAGTCTTTCGTTAGTAAAACATGGTGGTAAAACATGGATGGAGAAGAATTGCGAGAAAGAAATGGCGAGTGTAGGTCGTCGAATGCGTTGTGTTCTACTTTGAAGGATGTCGAAGTAGGTTATGGAGAAACGGAAGAGCAACTGCGTTTTTGTTGCTTCTAGGGTGAACGTATGCGCCTTCTGAGTTTTGTTCGCTTCTGAGTTTTGAATATTGGAGTTCCCGATTTGGAGTTTGCCGATTCCTTTTGCGGATGATTTAATTCAAGGTAGCGTGTTCCGAATTTTCCATCTACCCCATAAAACAAATCATACCCATTCCTTGGGAAGCGATACCTTATTTTAAAAAAAAAACCAATTCCCTCTTCTTAAGTTGTTGGCGTCCTTAGTAATGCAAACAACTCCCAAACTCCTTTACGCCCCATCTTTATTATGTGTGCGCGGATGCACACACCCACACTGTTGATGGAATTTTCTACTGTTTGCAGCTGCACAAACGGCACAGGCTGCCCCCCGTATTAGTCTGTGTGCAGTCAGTCATACACACACCTTCATTGCGTGAAGGTGGCTAGAACAGTTTCTGTAGGTATACACATCCCCGGTGGGTATTTTTTTTACTTTGTCTCTGCCCAGTATTAGTCTGTGTGCAGTCACACACACCTTCATTGGGTGAAGGTGGCTAGAACAGTTTCTGTAGGTATACACATCTCCGGTGGGTATTTTTTTTACTTTTTCTGCAGACATACACACACCGCCATTGATGGATGTATTACTTCCTCCGGTATATAGACTCATTTATCATTTTTAAGTTATCTAGATTATTGGGGGTGGGGTATAACCATGTATGGAAATAGGGATAAGTGTCTTTTATCATTTTTAACATCTTCTGTCTATTTAATTAATCTATTTAATTAATCATCTCTGTTAAATCCACGTTAAATTATGTTTTCTCTCACTTCCTAACCTTTTATATTTTAAAATATTCTATTTTTAATTCTCAACATTAGGAGAAATTGACGAAGGGTAAACAAGTCTATTTGGTACTAAAATCCCCTACTAAATATAGGCTTTAGACATAATTCAAACTAAAAAAGTGATTATCCATTTTTCATGTTGGGTGGCTTAATTATAGACATTCCTCTGATTTTCCCTTTTTTTTTAGAATTACGGACTATTTCTGGTTATCTGATTACTCCTTTTATGAGACTTGTCTCATTTTCACTCAATTTATATCAGAATGGTTGATTCAAATTGTTTGTTGCATGATGTCACCGCTTCACTGGTACTTCCTTTCGAGGGTCATATGCAGCTACATCAGAGGTTCTGATACTTCTAAGCTTGGAGTGCATTGTCTTGAGGCAGAGAGATGGTTGAGATAAGCTTCACTGGTTAGCATAGCTTCGATCTAGTGAGTAAAGGTTGAGGGAGAAAGATCTGTTTTGCAAGAAGATAGAGATTGTGCTGGTTTTCACTATGGCTAATTTGAACTTCATTTTGAAAGAGAAAAAGAAAAATTGAATTAAATTAGTAACTTAATTTGTATTATTACTTACTTCGCAAAAAGAAAAAGAAAAAAAAATTATAAGTCTAGTCAAGCAATAATTGTCATGATTCACTCTTTACACAAAAATTAACCAATCTAATTATTTCAAAGGCAACTATTTTTTGTTGTCAGAAAACGTTCTATCAGTCATAATCACTTGTAAAGATACTCCAAACACTCTCAATGTAACTCAATAAGTTATTTATCAAAGTTTCTCAATAAATCTTATATTATAAAGTTTATCTTTTAATCTTATATTATTATTTTCTAAGTCAACATGGTTAGTAGTTTATTTCATCGTACTTCAAAAAAAAATAGTATTTCATATATTAATTCTTTTCATACTTGGACTAATTAATGAAGAACATAGTTCAACCGGCATATGTATCGACTCGTGACTACACCGATATGTACTAATGTTTTTTTTTCATTAAAAAAAACTATCTTAAAAAATTTCAATAATCCAAAAAAAAACAAAAAGTTTTTTTTAAAAAAAAAAAACTTTTGAAACTGCCTTAATTAATTAGGCCACCTGGAGATGTAATAACTTTGGAAAGGATAAGAGAACGAGTCAAACTCATCAATATCTCATATAAGTGATAAAGTGCATAAAATGAAAGGTCCAAAAGAACTCCATCTAAGCTTTTCTCCTTTTTCCTCCTCCTCCCTCCCCCACTTCTCTCTCCTCTCAAAGATAAACAAAGATGATAGTCTTCAAACCAATTCAAACCACTTTCACAATCCACAAACATACCTTATACACAGCAGCAAGACTTCCCAATTCAAAGAACTCCTTCCAGTGCTTCTGCCAGTCCAACAACACTTCTGAATCAAGTGCTTCCACTCCACCTCCTGAAGGAGATCCTCAAAAGCAGGAGCTACTCGCCAGAATAGCACAACTTCAAACTCAAAAACTCCGACTCACCAACTTCTTAGACGACAAATCTGCCGATCTCACTCAGTTTGCTGAAGAGGCCAATGCCGAGTTTGAGAAGATTGGAGAAGACGCCCTCAAAGAGCTCGACGAAGCCAGTGCACGGGTCTGTATTCAGTTTCCTTCCTCATTTGTCACTGAAATTTGCAGTTTTTGAATATAACCCACTTCTTGTTCATTTTTTTTAATGAACAGATTATGGAGAACATTGAGAGCCAGATGCAGGTCTTTGAGGAGTCTGTAGAATTGAACAGGCAGGAAATAGAGAAGAATGATGATATGTTGGCAGAGTTTGAAGGTCAAATTGAAGAAGAACGAAACGAAGGTCTTTTCTTTAAGAATCTGAAGCAGAGAAAGCCTGTAGACAAAGTGAAGGCTAAAGAGGTAATGGAGAAGATTAAAGAGCTTACAAAAGAAAATGCTGGTTCGAAGACGAGGCAAAATCTCTATCTTGCATTCATTGGCGTGCTAGTCGTAGCGATTGCCGAATCGTTCCTTTCTTCACCTGATTGGCGGAAAGTTGCAGTTCTTGGGGCAATGCTGATTGCTCTGATTTCTCAATTTTCTTATGAGCAAAGGATGTCATCTGAAATAGAGAAAACAGAAATTAAAGAGCAACCTGAAGAAAAAGAGTGAAGAAGTCTTGTTATTGCTGAAAGCATGAGAAAAAGATAGAAAATAATAACTGTAGCATGAGAAATAAACCCAAGTAAATCCTCTCTGCTCGGGTCTGATACATCAAGCTTACTTCACTTTTGCATCGATAACATTCGGTCTTGGTGATTATGACTTCAATCACCATGACCTCTGTAATGAATTACAACATTTGATGCTTGGAATTTTAATGACGATCATTTGAAAAGATCTTATACCAATATCTTCAACATAAATTACATGACCTATTTTTGCAGTAGTATCTTTAATACATAAAAAATCCCTTTCTGTATGTTTAATTACATGACCTATTTTTGGAAAATCAAGTGCAACTTGCAGACATCTTAATAAAATAGCAAGCAGAACATATGTTTTTCCTGCCCATCTATCCAAAGTAAGATGTTCATGCCTAATTGAAAAGCTTTCAAATTCGGATCAAAATTGGAACTCTTTTGGAAACATAATTATTAACACAGTCTCTGTGATATGTATCACTATACTAAAATAAAAATGATTTTTTTTTAAACTTTGAACTTCACTGGCTAGCCATCGATACTAAAAATGAAGGAGGGATGGTAGTCCTTAATTGCTCGTCCTACCTCTATGCCAAAGAGCCTTGGAGTTTCTTCAAGAGTAAGAACACAAATAACAAATAACTAAATAAGATCTACAAGGATTGGCAGAATGAAATTCACAATGCATAGAGAAACGACCTATAAGCTAATAGTATCTGATCAATGCACTCGGTATGCTAAGAAAGTGCAGTACTAGTTCAAAGTATATGTACTAGTAGATTTGGCATCCTCTTAGACTAAATGCAAGTGCTAACACGCCTAGCTGACGTTTTGCTGTAGGGATTTGAACATTTTTCAAAAAACAGTTAAAAGCACTCCCCTTCTTAAGGCACAACTACCTAGCAAGAGAGAAAACAGTCAAAGGAATCAGTATGGTTCATTAGAAGAAATCTAGTTGAAGAGACAGGTTTGGAGAGGGGAGGGGGAGGAAAGGCTTACTTTTAAGATCATTTCAATCAAGAAGATCGTGTTGAAGATCCCAATAATTTCCCTCGCAAGAACGTTTAATGTTAATGGCAGTTAGAAGAACTCCTGGATTCAGAGCATCACATAAGAATCAAATCACGTCCGAGACTCTGCAGCAAGAGCATATTCCATTAAAGGTCTGTCATTAACAACTGCTCTTACAAGAATGTTCCATGTTGTAGCAGTTGGAAGAATTCCATGATTCAGAGCATCATATAGAAACCCAATGGCATCTGAAACTCTAGCACAAGAGCAGAGTCCCTTAAAAGTAATGTTATAAGAAATAATATCTGGCTGAAGATCCTCTACCGAGATGCGGTCCCAAATCTTTAAAGCCTCGGCACAGTCTCCGGCTTTGTAAAGGCCTTCCATGATGGTGTTATGTGTTACAAGATCCGGAACACAGTTCACCTGTGCCATTTGAGTAAAAATCTCCATGGCAGCATCAACTTTTTGGGCAGTACAAAGACCATGAATTATTATGTTGTGTATGGTTACATCGGGCTTAAGACCCTTGTTAATACACTGATGCCACAAGTTGAGTGCCATGTCGAGCTTCTCTCCTCGACACAGGCCATCAATCAACAAGCTATATGTAATCATATCGGGCTTCAAACCCTCTTCCAGCATCTCCTTCAGAAAAATATATGCATCGCTAAATCTTTCTGCCTTGCACAAACCATTGATAAGAGTGTTGTAGGAGACAACAGTAGGAGCACAGTCTTTCTTGCCCATTTCCCTTAGAAGACAAATAGCATCTTCAATTTTAGAAGCTCGGACAAATCCATTAATCAGTGAATTGAAGACATGAGAATTCACTTTATGTTTATGTTTGTCCATCTGATGAATCAGCTCTACCGCTTGGTCCAACCTCCCTTCTTTGCATAACCCATCAATGATGGAGGAGTACGCAAAAGTATCCAAATCAGCTCCCTCATTTTCTGCTTCTTTTAATATCCTTAAAGCCTTATTCAAGTATCCATTTTTACACAACCCGTGCATCAACAGCCCATATGTAGTTGAATCTGCCCTCAAACCTCTCTCATGTAAGAGCTGCCAGTTACAAATCGCTTCTTCCACTTTCTTGTTGTCAAACAAGCCTTGAATCAATATGTTATAACTAACAATATTACAACAGTTATTCTTACCCATCACCTCCCACAACTCAAAGCATTTACTAAGTTTTCCAGCTCGAAAAAGACCACTGAGCATTGCATTATATGTTATCACATCAGGGGATAACCCACTGTCCATCGTCTCCTGAAAAATTTTCTCAGCAGCATCGAAGTTTCCTGCTTTGCTCAAACCGTGTATCATAGAACTAATAGTAAACAAGTCGAGTGCCCTATTGTTCTTCTTCATTCTATTCCATATCTCCATACTCTCGTCGAACTTCCCGAGCTTACATAAACCATTTATCATAATGTTATATGTAGCCACACTCGGATAAACTGAAGATTCCCTCAGTAATCTCTCCCAAATCTCATTAGCCTTCACGAAATCTCCTTTCCTGAAAAACCCATCAATCAGAATATTATAACACATAACATCAGGGTTCACCCCTCTCACAGACATTTCATCAAACACCTCCACGGCATCCGATAAGTTACCACTCTTCGCAAGTGCATTAATTAAAGTACCATAGCTGAAAACATCAGGGTTTAAACCCTTCTCCGACATCCAATCCAACAATCTCTTCGCCTTTTCAAACTGCTTCTTCTTGCACGAGATCTTGATCAAAATATTATACGTTTGCAGATTGGGCGACATGCCCACCGTCTGAAAGTATGTGAAAAACAGTTCAGCTCGGCTCCACTGATTAGACTCAATGAACGCATTAAGCATAGAGTTATATGACCTAATTCCCGGTTTACACCCGAAAATGTCGACCATTCGTTGAAACAAATACAGAGCTTGGTCGGGCATCGAACACTTCGCATAGGCCTTGATAGCCGTCAGTGCGACATCTTCGGAGCAGATGCATCTTTGAGCTTGAATCAGCTCGGCGATCCGACCGACGTGAACAACGAGCTTGGGGTCGATAAGTCGCCGGAGAATATGGTGGAATACAAATGGTGAGTGAGCATAATCGGGATGCTGACACGCCGAGTCGAACAGAGCGAGCGCCGAATGGGAGTTTTTCTCTGCTTTGAGGAGCTTTAGAACCAGTGTAGGGGAAAGGATTTTGGGGAGGTCGACCATGGCAAAGGCGCTAATAATTAGGGTTTCTGGTTTGTTTACGGCATCATGCTATGATAATGACGCCGACACTTCCAGACCGGAGTTGGAATCGGCGAGGAGTTTCCGGCGGAAGTATGGGTTCCTTGTTTGAGCACTCTCCTTCTCATTCTCTTGTTCCCGTTTTCCTCCGGCGGCAAACCAGGCATAAGCAGCATTGCATAACACAATGTAAAATGACCTAAACTTTCAGGGAGCTTCCTTCTTATTAGGTTAAACTAGATTGGTTTCATATTATTTCCAAAATTTTATGGGGAGTTGGGATTAAATATTCTTCCTCATCTCATAATAAAAGAATTTAATGTTAAATTATAAAAAATAACTTCACTTTCAAAAATATCTCTTAAAAGTTTAAAAAATACTTCCCAACTATAAATAAAAAAAAAAAAAAAATAATAAAAAAAAAACATTCAAAAATATATTTACTTTTTACAACACACGTTAAATTCTGATGTAAACGGTCAAATTCTAATTTGTACTCGTGTGACATGAAAAAAAAAATGAAAAATGTAAACGTTTGGAGTATTAAAAAAAACATTAAAATCTTATTTTATTGATTCAAAAGGCTAGGACAAAATCGGTGGAGAATAGATCAAACCATGACTTTTTTAACATGTGAGATGTCTACATTTTCATTTGTTTTCATGCCACACAAGTAAGTGTTAAAATTTAATCGAACACATAAAATGTAAACGAGGGCATTTTTGAAAAAAAATCATAGTTTAGGGTCATTTTTTA
The DNA here is from genome assembly GCA_028017165.1 of Herpetospermum pedunculosum. NCBI lineage: Eukaryota > Viridiplantae > Streptophyta > Magnoliopsida > Cucurbitales > Cucurbitaceae > Herpetospermum > Herpetospermum pedunculosum. The sequence continues at coordinate 61,799,006 of CM051525.1, forward strand.
AATATTTTTTATAGCTCAAAAGTATTTTTGAAATTTTTGAAAGTTTAGGAGTATGTTTGATAATTTAACTAAGATTTAAATAGTTTTGATATTCTACATCTTTGGGTTCAAAGGAGAATATTGTCTCACTCTTATTCTTAGTTTGGTGAGATTGCAACTACTTAATAGGTTAATGATGTTTGCTTCGAAAAACAAAATTGAGAGGAAAACAAATAATCTACGGACAAACAAACTATGAACGTGGGACAAAATTTGAGACATTTATCCCTCGATCAAGTGTTGAAAATTAGGGCTAAGGCATACAAACTCTCTATCAATCTTTTTTTTTTTTTTTTTTTTCTCTCCTAGTTTGTGTAATCCTTGGTTTCTATTGACTCCACCCTTCCACATAAACAAACATATTCTTCTTGCAAAGTTTACTCTCTTGACTTCAACCACCATCAAATTTACCAATATGACTTTTAGTTGTTACCAATATGTTTCTCACAATTTGTGGCTTCTCCTTGAAGCAATTTCTACTAAAACTCTAACCACATATCTTTGCTCCCCTCCCCCTAAATCGACACCATTTTGAGTGTGACTAAAAGTCTGTCACTACCATGTGTTGTCCATATGTTACTTCTATTTTTACAACTCACCACTGCAATGTTGGGGTCATTAGGTGTCAACCCCATATTCCAAATGGCAGAGGTTTCTCTTTAGCTCATCAGTATCTACCACCAGTCTAATTGAGTCGTCGCATATCATCCATTATATGTAAAAAGTATAATTTTTGTTGTGTTGTATTTGAGATTTCTATAAATGAAGTTATGTTACAAGATAAGAGAGTCTTGACAATAGATTTCATTACACACTCGCGGTCTATTGTCGTCACAACTTGTCCTAGGTTCAGTAAGGTAATCTGGGATGGAGTGTGAAATTAATTTTATTCCTTCAAACATAATTTGCTTGTATTTAAAAAATCTCAACACTTCAAACATAATTGGCTTGTATTTTTTTTTTTTTTTCAATTCACATGTTAAGTGTGAAATTTGAATTTCTAACCTATTGATCGAATATATATATATCGTTGAGTTATGCTTAGATTGACACTGGTCGATAATTCCGTATTCTCAATAACGCATTAAAAATATTTTCATACTAGCAATACGTTAGATTATTAAACAAATGATATTTAAAAGAAGTACATATAAGGAATAAGATTAATTTCCTATGACAAGAAGAACGTTTTTCAGTAAAAAAAAAAATGCCTATAAACTCAATGCAACTTTAAAATGTGAACGAAACATCAAGTTCAAATGGAAAAAAGTTTAATCGACATTGAACAAAGCTATGGAAACCTCTTCTTCTAGCGAAAACTAAAATTTGTACTCCAAAAATTTTACACATTTTACCCACCTTGACAAATTTGTTTCGGAGAGGTCTTTAAATCGATTCATGTTGAAAAGTAGATTTGTGATTCATGTTGAAGTGGATGAGTATTTTAGTCGAGACATCATTTTAGATTCTAGTATTTAATCATTAAAAAAAAATCATGTGTGACATTTTTTTCAAAATTGCGAATTAAAAATCGACATTCATTTCCTTATCCCTAACTCCTACTGTCCAATCCATCTGGCAATTCACATCTTTGGGAAAGCCCAACTCCACCATTGGGCCTTATAATTGGGCTTGTCGTCATTCCACTTTTCCCTGATTTTATTTTTTATTTTTTGAAAATGCCTTTTTCTTTTCCTTTTAAATGCCCATTCTAATTAAAAGTTATACATGGGAACCATGTAACGTAAATAATACAATTTTTTTTTTTTGAAAACACGTAAATAATACAATTTAACCTACTCTAATAAATAAATAAGGAGAAATTATGGTAAAATTCAATTTTTTATATTTTATAAATATTACTAGGCTTGAAATATTATTTAGGACGACTTGATTTTTGTTTTTCTTTCTTCTCAAAACGTCCTTCATTTTTAAAATTTTTAAACAATTTTTTTAAAATTTTATGTATTTTATATTGTCATTTTATATATATATATTATTGACTTTTTTCATATTTATCATATTCACTATTTTTCGAAAATTTCATTCTAAATTTAAAATATTATGATAAATTTTATATTTCATGCTTTATTGTGAACTAATTTTTTTTTCTTATTTACATTTTATCGTGAGTCAACTTTTTTTCCCGCCCACCTCTATATTTTGAAATATTTCAAGCCCACCTCTATATTTTGAAATATTTCAATTTTTTCAACATATATACTTCGTTTATCTATTATAATCTAACATATATATTTCATATATATACTATAATCTAACATATATACTTCGTTTATACATTATAATCCAACAAATTTTGAAATATTTCGATTTTTCTTTTTCTAAAGCTTTAAATGCCTTCTAATTTTCTAAATTTTTAAATAATTTTATGTATTATTACATGTTTAGATTGTCATTTAATTTGTATTTTTTTTAATTAAATAAAATTTGAATTATTTATATTATTTTTTTTCTTTAATTGACTTTTTCCATATTATCTTATTCTATATTTTTTTTCTTCAAAATTTCAATTAAAATTTGAAGTATTAAGAAAAATATTTTTTTTATATATAAAATTTATTAAACAATTAATTATATTTTTAATTAATTAATTGTAATTACATATATGGACATATAAGTCATTTCAATTCTTTCTTGAGCCTAAATTAGTCAAATTGATGACAAAGTAATTAAAAGACTGACATTTGTGTAATTAAAGTTTATAAAACGTCTATCTATGCAAAGAGCCCATTAATAAATAATCAAACAACCACTATGGCTGAGTCCATTCTCTAGCTATTTATAATGTTTTATTATCGTTCAAATTTTGTCAAAACATAACTAACTGACATAAGTGTGAACTAATAATGATAAAGAGGCCAAAAGTCGATATCCACTCAAATATCTTTGTCTTGAGTTATAGAATTTCAACCTCCAACTTCAACCAAAAACAAAAAAAAAAAATCATATGTCATGACATGTTAATAATTTTTTTTTTAAATAAATTATATGCAATAATTACTAGTACTCAAAAAATTGCTAAATATTTTATATAAAATTTTTAAATTTTTAAATTGGCGTGAATGTTAAGGCGTTTTTTTTTTAATTATTTATAAAAATATAGCAAAAAAAAAAAAAACATACTATTTATAAAAAAATATAGTTGGTTTAAATGAAACTCAGGTACATGCAAGCCAACACACATAGTCTCTTGAAAAGACGATGTATATTCTTTTGAGCCGTGTGCATTCAATCTATATCTTTTTTTAAGATATGCAAAAATTTCGAAAAAGATAGGACCGAAAAGCTAGAAGCTTCATATCTAGTTTTACTATTTTTGAAGTTGTATATCGAAAGATAGAGCAAATAAATCTTCTTTTAGTAAAATTTCTAAGAATCATAGCTCAACTTCGACTATCTTTATCTTTCGATATACAACTCCAAAAATAGTGAAACCAAGTATCAAATTGAAGTTCTTTGTGTTAGCTTTTCAACCATACATTTTTCAAAAAGTTTGCATATTCGAATAAAAAAATATGGATTTTTGAATGCACACTGCTCAAAAAACGATGTGTTGTCTTTTTGGTGGATGCACATCATCTTTCCAAAAAATCATGTGTTAGGTTGAGTTAATTTAAAACAACTATATTTTTATAAATAATTTGTTTTTATTTTGATCTATTTTTATAAATACTTTGAAAAATTACAATATTAAAAAAAAATAATAATAATAATATGTTGAGCCCTTCACACACATATATTTAAAAAAATATAATGTCTCTTTTTGACTTTAGACACAAATTTGTCTAAAGTTAGCTTTTTCAGTAAAACATATAGGAAAAGGAGTGAAACATTATCTGAAAATTGATTAATAAAAAAAATGTCTGATTTCTTTGACTCTTCCTTTCTCTTGTGTTCTTTGTGTTATTGTTTTTTTTTTTTTTTTTTTTCCTCATGACAAAATCATTACATAGCTTTAGTTACTGTTTGGCTGATGGGATTTGAGCTCCTCCCCCTACCAAATAACCATTCTTTTAGTAAAATAAGACACATTTTCTTTTGTAATTTTGTTCACCACAAATGTTTTTTTATTCATATGATAATTTCACCATGTACAGTTTTATTTAGAACTAATTTCAATTATTTACCATTTATTTGAAAATTGTGGAGAAAAATGTACAAAATACAATTTGAAAATCAACTTTTCTTTTCCAAAATTGTGTATTAATACTAGTAGTTGAATATTTAATCTAAAGTGACCCATCTAAGCATAGTTAAGTAGAGTTGAATTAATCAATGTTATATAAAAGGCGTTATAGAAACTTTTATTGATTTGAATTGAATTAATCTAATTTTTGTAATAACACATGTAATGCAACATCATAATCAAACACCAAGAAATTGAATTGATAATAAACGTGATTCAACTTAAAACAATAATTAAACCGATGATTGAGCACCAATCCGAAATAAAGTGTCACGATAAAGTTCGATAGTTCGATCCCCACTAAAAACGATTCCGAGGCAAAATGTATCATATTTTTCAAATGGAATTTTGACAACGTAAAAAAAAACCCTAAAATTTTTGACAACGTGAAAAAAACCCTAAAATTAGAGACATTATGTATCATCTTCAACTAAGTTTCATTAGGAGAAATCAAAACCCTAAAACCAGCCTACTATCAATTTCTAGACATGTATCTAAGTAATGCGGGAATTGAACTCATGATCTCTTAGTCAAGAGCACAATCTAATGATTATAGAGCTTCGGTGCTCGGTTTGACCCGAAGAAGAAAAAAAAAAAATTTGAAGGAAGAAGAAACACTGAAATCTTTGTTATTTCAGTAAATTGAGAATTTTATGGTAAAATCATAATTAGCAGCAGCAAGAGATAGTTTTCATTGTGCTTTTTTTTTTTTTTTTTTTTTAATCCAATTCCAACAAAAAAATACACAGAAATTCACCACCAAATTCAAGAAAAAAAACATTAACTCCTTCTTCTTCATCTTCTTCATCTTCATTTTCAGTACAGTCTCAGTACACTTCTGGCAATGGACTGAGCCGGATTGGGCCGGTTCTTGACAATTCCCCCTCGCCGGCTGCCCTTCAACGGCGCCAGATAAAATTTTAGGAGCCCATTGTCGACCACTTCGTTCGGTGAAAATCTCGCACTCTGATTTCTCTCCAACACGAAATCTTCTTTCTTCTTCTTAAAGAATCCGCCGCCGCTTGTTTCCACATTGCTCTTCCTCATGCTTCCAAAAGATCCGCCATTGTTGTTCTGTGAGCTCCTCCAGCTCACGCTGCTGTTGCTTCTCATCATTTTCGGATTGAAACCGATTCCTCTGACGTCGCCGTTTCGATCGCCTCGAAATTCCGGCCATGATTCCGATAAGGATCTCGTTACGCCGTTCGTTCTGCTGCTGTATCTGTCTTCGTCTTCGTATTTGCTGCCGGTTCTCCGGTGGATGAACGCCCAAATGTTCCAACCCTTCCCCCACCGGCGGGACTTTTTCGCCTCCTTCCGGTCGCCGTTTCTGAAAGGGATTTCGAAAGTCTCCGAACAGTCGTCTCGTAAGGAATTCGAGTTGGAATCTCTTTGGAGTTTGTCTGGAACTACCAATTTCGGTCCGGAAAAGAAATCGGCGGTGGCCGGAGAGACTTTGGCGTTTGAGGATGATTTTATCTCGTCCATATCCGCCACGACGGCCGCCGCCGTCTTCCTTAGCGAGCTTGATCTGTCGAGGCTTCTTCTCCGGCGAGAGGAGGAGTCGGAGTAGTAATCTCTGGTTTGTTCTGAACCACCGGGGACGGCTTCGTCGTCATTGCCGGAATTTGCAGGCTCTTCGACCGGAATTTGAGCATCTGTTCGAGAAACGTGAATCGGAGCATCTTCAACAACAGAGAGCATCGTCGGCATTCTGGTGAAAGTACGGCTTACTAAATAGCCATCCCAAGAAGCTCGTGGTTCATCGAAGGAGTAACGAGGATCGTCGAAGGACATTCGACCGGCGTCGAGGGAGAATCTCGGATCCGTATCGCAGGACCGGCGGCCGTAGCCGTAATCGGCGATCTCCGACTGAGTTTCCATGAATTGACGGCCGATTGGCTTCTCCACTGGCAATGTGGAGGAGCCACCGTCATTTCTCCGCTTCTTGAGCTTCTGCTTGTCTCTCCATTTCTGCCATTTCTTGCTGAAAACAGAAGCGGCCGACCAGAAACTTCCGGCGATCTCCTTGAAGTCCCGACCTGAAGGTTTCTTCGGTTGAGTATCGAGATCTATGTGATCCTTTATGCTCTTGAAATCGTCTTGTACCAGTTCAATTTCCGGCCTAATTGGTTCTTCATTTTCCTCTTCTTCTTCTTCTTCTTCTCGTTCTTCTTCTTCCTCTTCCTCTACGATTTCTTGGACTCTGTCGTCGACTACATTTCCGGCATTGGATCCGTCAGAAATCTCCATTTCAGTTTCAGTTTCAGTTTCTTCGTCGTCTTCTTCCTCAGGTTCCAAAACCGGACCTCGAAAAACAGCAGAAGAAGAAGAAGCCGATTTTCTAGGTTCATCCTCAATGTGAACACCGGCATTACTAACCGGAGGAGCTTCATTCTTGAACGGATTCCGTCCATCATCCTGAGAGAAAAGAGTCCACAGAGTATTCCGAACCCTGACGTCACAAGATTTCCTCTGAGGCTCAAAGACGCCAGAAAACCCCTCGTTCTTAGACGCGGAGAAGGACTTAGTCCGACGAAGCTCAGGAAAAAACGAAGACGATTTATTCCGAGCAGAAGGAGGGCCACCAGCGGCGGCGGAGGGTCTGAAAATGGCCTTGAGAGCGGCAGCAGCAGAGGAGGAAGAGTTAATCGGCGGCTTTCGAGAAGAGGAAGAAGTTGAAGTTGAAGAAGGTTCGAGAACAGCGAGACGCTCGCAGAGACATGAAGGGCAGAAACCAGTGAAACGCTCTTCGGGGTGACGGTCGCAGGAGGTGGAGGGGCGGTGGGGCTGCGGCGGCAAGGGGGGAAGCGCCTCCGTGACGGGATTCATCTCCGGTGAGTTGGAATCGAAATGCAAAAGCAATAGCAACTGGTCATTGTTTAGAAAGTGAAAGAAAAAAAGAGAGAGAAATTAGAGTGTAAAATGTAACGGACAGAAAAGAAAAGAAAATAAGGTTAAAAAAGAGAGCGCAAATATTAGGGTGGGGCCCACATGCTGCGTGTCGCATCGAATCCTTTTTTTATTTATTTTATTAAAAGAAGGGAAAATTACTATTCTATTATAGGGAGATGCGCCACTGTCAAATTGCCATTTTGCACCCTTCATCTCTACTCCCCTTCCCCCAGGCCTACACTTTCTAGCCTCTCTTTGGCTAACTCTTTTTTTCTTTTAAGTTTAATTAATGAAAAGCAATTCATTTTTCGTACTACCAAAAAAATAAAAATAAATGCTTCTCCATTTAATAAACAACACTTCTCCTCATTTTTTAAATAAAAAATATATTTAAATATTTCAAATAAATATTATTATTATTATTATTATTATTTTTTTTTTTTTTTACAATATGTGATTAGGATGAAACTTAGAACCGTGTGATCTCTAGTCGTTAGCGAGTTGAACTATGGTCTTGTTGGCTAAAATGTTATTTTTAGCCATTTTAATAAATTAGAATACTTATTAATAAGTGAAATATATTGAGTAGATTAGTGACTAAAAGTTCACCGGTTCAATTTTCATCTTAATATTGTGTAAAAATAAAAAAAACTTTATTATTTATATTACATTCATATTAGTTACGTTTTGTTGGTATTTTGTATATATTTTATTGATTTGGTATAGAAATGTGGATCTACTCATCATGTCAGGTAGAATTCGTAGATATGTAGAAATGTGGACAAGTCGACAAAATTTTAATATATTAAAAAGAAAAAAAAAAAACAAACAACATAATTGATTATCAATTATTTATAATATAGTGATTGGATGAAGTTATTAATTACCATACAATAGTTCTTACTAATTACCATATAATAGTTATCGGTTATGTTTTTAAGTTTTTTTTTTTACTTCTTTTTACCGATGTATTTGACACAAAATTAAAAAGTAGATTTGAGTTATGCTTGAATTTATTTCTCACATATTTCTTCGTCAGACACATTTATACATTTATCGAGTGACCATGAGGTCCTAGGTTCAATCCCCACACTAACATGTTGTAAAAAAATATATATATATTAAAGGTTAAATTTGTTTCAATATAGATTTAATAATATATAATTTATAGTGGAGTTATAAATTTGTTACCAAAATTAGTACTAAATACATCATTAACTATGAACCAAATTTATAAAACAAAATAAAAGGGAAAATGATGATCATCTTTCAGAAAAAAGAAACTTGGGGAAGAAAATACTCTACTCACTTTTATAGTGAATTTTCCTTTTAAAAAGATTCCTTAGATGGGATGATAACAAAGGTGGAAAAAAAGAAAAAAAAAAAAAAAAAAAAGTAAATAAAATTAGAGGTTTTTTTATTTTTAAATTTAATTTTCACATGGGCTTTCCCATCTTTCCTCTTTATTTCTTTTCCCACACCCTTTTTCTTTTCTTGTTTTAGGGTTTTCTTTTTGGTTTTTATGGCTTTTGCATATTTTATTTTATTTATTTAATTTAATTTTCTTTTCTTTTCTTCCCAAACAAAACAGGGTTGCTTTGCTTCCCAAGTCCCAATCTACATTTTGCTTGTTTATTTCTTCCTGGTTTTGTTTTGCAATAACAAGTAACAATTTGATGTTTCACCATTGAGTTTTGCACGGCCATTCCCAAAGGACAAATCCCTATTTTGTCACTTCTCATACACCCCATATAACATCTCTATCACTCGAGACACGGTACGCTGCGGTACGAATACTAATTTTCTCTATGAAAACTCATCTTAAATTGCACACTCATTTTTCTTGCATTATATGTCAAAATGAGTATAGTTTAACTTATTAATGTATATATTCTCAATCAAGAATTTAAATGTACGGATTTTCGTCAACAAGAGAATAGTTCAACTTACATGATGTATGAACTAATGATCAAGAGGTCTTATGTTTGATCTTCACCCCAACGTTATAAAAAAAATACGAATCCATGAACCCCACATTTAAAATTTAGAGATAGAGATGCATAATGCATTCTTTAAATTTCACTTTTACATTATGCCTTGATCTTAAAAATATATATGTTACGGACCACCTCAGTATGAGGCAGGCGCCCGACGTCATGACGTTGACATCACAAGTCTGAGACCCTGAAGACATCATCAGACGTCCGCGAGGCAGAGGGTCGACCTATCAGTTCCTCGCGGGAGACGCCCTCAGGGTATTCCCATATCGGTTGTTGTCATGTCGTCACCACCCCCACGTGGGGTGACTCGTTAATCGATGGGACACTTTTGCCTTACCTAACAAGGTGGTTGTACAACAGTCCCTCCCGATCCGCCTAGAATCAGGAGATCGAAGATCCTCATCATGAGGATAGGTACGGACTGATAATTGACTGTCCACACCTCCTCGCCGAGATCCCAGATCTTCATGATGCGGAAAGGACGGGTCGACCCGATCGGGTCCACAATCTCTCACCTATAAAACATACTCTCACAAGTATGTCCGAGGTATGAAACTCATTACATGCGCAAACAAGAGACACCTAAAACGACTTCTCTCACTCTACTACTCCTACTTACGTACACTATTTGACCGAGTCTTGTGGCCTAGCCTCACTGCAAGTTTTATATAGTTTTTTTTAATAACAAATTTTATTTTTTAATTAATTGACATTTTCTTCTCAATTTATACTAGCTTGTTTTTTTTATAGATATAGCTTTTGCCTTTTGAGCTAAAAATATAATGATATAAATATCTATGAAGATTGAATTGATTTTCTTAGTTCATCTTGATAAATATTTTGTTTTGTTTTTTTTACAACATGTTATAGTGGGAGATTGAACTTAAGATCTCAGGATCACTAGACGATACATCATGTCATTAAGCTATGCTCTTGTTGACGATAGATATTTTATTTGAAGACTATAGAATGTATATCTTTAATATATCTTTAAGTTAATTAAGCTTAAAGATGTAAATTACAATAATGAGAAAATGTTTATATTTTAATTACACAAATTTTGATTATTTTTTTTACAACCATATGGTCAATAATTTTTTTTTTTTTTTTTAAAAAAAATATAGGATAAAAAGTAACAAAATTAAATAACCAAATCCTTAGCAACTAACTCTTAAACCACCAAGGTAAGGACTCTTAAGAAGACCATATTGCACATTCATCGCTCTACAAGGGCTAAAGCTCTAAAATATGAAGAACTCAATCTCGGTAAGATCAACAACTTCATGGTTTAGCAACTTTATCACCTACGGATAATCTGATTCCACTTTAATATGATTGGTCATGAGAATTGGGATGCATGACTTCAACAATGATCATGGCTTCGAGGATCTTAATTTTGCTTCGTTTGGTTATAAATTTCATTCTCGTTTACGGAGGGAAGGTACCATTATGCAGCCTTCTCTTGCGCTATAACGTGTGGCGGGTTGAAATTGGTCTTATGACTTCGACTTCCTACTTATATTGTTGTTGGGTTCTCAATCTCATGAAGTCTCGAAGAGAAGTGGGAGTTTGAGTTTTCAGAACATCTCTTTATTTAACCTATTTTGGCTAAGCAGTGTTGAAGGTTAATAAAAAAACCAGGATTATCTTTTTGCTAAAGTCTTGAGGGGAAGGTATTACCATCATGGTATTTTTCTTCGCTCGTATTTGGATCATAATCCTTCTTATGCTTGGAGAAGTATTATATTGGAGAAGAAACTTTTTGAAACAAATGATACACGTGGAGAATTGACAAAGGCCAAGAGATTTTGATACACATGAATTCCCTCAAGGGTCAATGGAAGATTGTTTTATTCTCCCACTTCAATGCAACAACCATATGGAGGCTTCTCTACCGAGTGAGAGGGGGATTTGGGATGAGGAGAGGATAAGAGCTTCCTTTGTTTCTTTGGATGTGGAGGTCATTCTTCAAATCCATATTTATCCTAACGGTAGAGAGGACACCATTACTTGGAACTCGTCTAAGCAGAGAGTTTTTTTTTTTCTCTAAAAGATGTCTATATCACCCAGGTTTATCTTGTTAGAATAGAAACAAGACTTCAACCTCAAATGTTGAGATCCAAAGCAAGAGATGAATTTTTTTTTTAGTCTATAAATGTTCCTCCAAAAACCAAAAGTTGTTGATGGAAGGTCTATAACAATCTAATTCCTCACAAAGTAAACCTTTTGAACAAATGAGTTATTATTGACACTTTGTGTGTGTTTCGTATGGTGAAAGTTGAGATGTCCCAACACCTCTTTTGGCATTGTGAGGTAACTATGAGGTAACTATGGAAGTTTGAAATTTATTTCTTAATCTTGACTTGAACCTTTTTTTTGTGATGACATGAACCATTGGTCAATCCAAGAGCATTGAGACCGGATTTTGGATAGAAGCTCTAAAGATGTTGTGGATCGTGTGGAAGTTATGGGAGATTAGAAATCATGTCATTTTCAATAGTGTCAGCGTTACAGATCAGTTCATGATCTCAAGTGTTTCTAGTGCAATTCAACAAAGTGCGACAACAAAAGAGATTTATATCGGAAGCATTTAAGAGAAGAAAAAATTATCGATGGGAGAAGCAGTCCCATAGTCGAGTTGCCTCCTCAAAACAAGTGGAAACTAAATGTCGATACTATTTTGCGGGCTTTTTTTAATATACTTTCAATTTCAACTCCGCTTTATTTCTCTAATGAAATCATTTTTAAAATAAATTAATATCCAATGTAATCTTAAATTGTGCGCACAGCCGCAAACACAAATACAATTTTTTTTTTTCTTTCAAAATAATTATTTTTAGCTTTTCTTTCTAAGAAAAAACATTTTCCTCATTCATAGGGGATAATTTATCTTTTTTTTTTTTCATTTCAACAAAATCTCACTATATAAAAATAATGCAGTTGCAAAATTAATTAATAAAGATATAATTGGTGAAATATAACTTAAATAGTCAGATATTACTGTCTTCTTTCTTCTTTAGAGCTTATTTAACAATTCTTTTGATTTCTTTTTCTTTTCCATCCAGGTTTTTTAAAAAAAATACCAGTTAATTTTGAAAATACTTTTTAAAAAGATACTATTTTTTTTTTAAAAAAAATTGTTGAATAATAATAAAAATAATAATTGTTTTTTTAGATGAATAATTAAAATTGTTAATCAGCAAATGTAGTTTTTACTATTAAAAAATTAAAAGAATTGGTAATAAAATAAGAATTTATTTTTTCATATTTTACAATAACTATCAAAATAAATTCGTCTTATTTAAATTTCATACTAACCTATACACTGATGATGGAAATAAATTCAGACACAAAAAGTTATGATACTAATAATAATAACAGCTCTCTCTTTAAAAAAAAATAATAATAAAATAATAACAGTTTGTTTTTTAATTATAATAATAACAACAAAATAATAAAAAATGATTATGAATTTCCAAATAATAATAATAATTACCAAATGAAAGCACACGTGCATACGTAGGAATTACGTATGGTTATGTTATACAAGGTGCGGTGGCAAATATCAATTTCCTGAGCACGAGACCTCAGATTTTGGGCCCACATCACTCATATCTACTTCCATGTACCTGACCGCACCTGATTATTACTTTTATTATTTTTTAATTTATTTGAAAAAAATGAGATAAAATAGGAATGATCTCACGTGTGGTGGATATACCGGATAGAAGCCAATACATGACATAATAATAGAATACGCATTATTCATTATTGGAACATTCGGGTCACCCATATAAATTATATGTGAAATTCTTAAAAATTTGTTGTTGGAAAAGAATGAAACAGTCTGCACAATTGCAATTTACAATTCACAGAATCACAACTAACCTCAAGAGTATTTATTTTATTTTTTTGATAAAGTAAATTTTAATTTTTAACCCAAATTTAAAAAGATAAGGTACTTTTTATTTTAAACTTTCAATTGCATTAAAATTAGAATATTCTTACCTACTCAACAAAAATAAATTCAAACTTAAAAGATATTTGGCACACCAATTTGAAGTTGGGTGGACTGGTTATTATAACTGAGTTCACATTTGACCTACGAACTATTATAATTCACCGTCAATAGACTTCAATAATATTTACTATTTACAGACTATTATAATCGCAGTCTATTCTAACCAACTCACGTTCTAAACCTCTTTTTTTTTTCTTTTCAAAATCACTAATTTAAACAAAAATCAAACTTTGGGAAATCAATGAAACAAGATCCAGCATTGAAATAATATTTAAAAAGTCGCTAATTTCAACCAGAATTCAACCTTTGGTGTCTTATTTATCAGAATCTCATCCATTTCATACAAAACCTTCATTTGTAATTCATCCAACTCATATAATAATATTTTTTTTTATTGATTCTTCAAATAAAAGTTACAAAAAGTTGATTTTTATCCTAAAAGGATATTCATTACACGAAAAAGAACAATACTTAGTCAACTAATTAAAATAGAAAATATTAATTTAATATAAGATGACTTGAACTTTAGACCCCTTAATCACTAGATTATACAATATGTCGGTTGAACTATACTCATGTTTCCAATTCTAAGTCATATTAAATTATCATAGTAAACAAACAAACAAACAAACAAAAAAAAAAAAAAAAAAAAAAAAAAAAAAAAAAAAAAAAAAAAAAAAGTGAGGAATATAACCATTATCATCCAAAATGAGTGAATAAAAAAAAAATGTTATTCTCTCTCAAATCACCACTTAACTTAAAAAAAAAAACATAAAGTTAACATATTAAAGTAAATTAATTTAATATTTTATTCACATTCTTAATACACTCACTTATGAGCCAGATCTCATTTGATACTCATACCAAATTAAATGATTAGTGAACTCAAAAGGTTTAAGTTACGAAAATTTTACATTAAAAAAATGGAAAAAAAGTCGAGTTCTAACTTAGATGAAAATACCTAAAAATGACTAATAAAAAAAATGGCAAAAACTCAATTTATACCGTATGAATTACAACCATAAACTAATAATTATATCATTTACACTTCTAGATTTCATTTGAAAAACGTTAATTCACAAGTATAGAGAATTATAATTGTATAAATTAAACCCTTAAATATTTATAAGTAAATCAATTTAGACCATCTATTAAAAAATCACTCATGCATCAATTCTGACACGTGTAGACTTCTTTGAATGTTAGATTAACAAAATGAACATTTTTTATCTTCTCTTCATTCTTTATTTTTTATCTTTCCTTCATTCTTTATTTTATCGTAATTGGTCTAAATTGATTCACTTATGAAAATTTAAGGAATTATCAGTTATACAATTATAAATTTCTACATAAACAAAATCAAAAAAAAAAAAAATATATATATACATTTATTAGAATTTTAATTGGTACAATTATAAAAAAAAAAATGAGTGTAAAAAAAGAAGAAGAAAAATAGAGAAGGGGTGGAGGTGGGGAAATAAAATAGCTTTTGGGGCACCGCAGTCACGAGGAAGAAGAGGTGACTATTGGGGGCAACAATGAGAATGGCATCATCCTCTTCGACCGTTGAAGGCAATCACATGAAATAAAGAAAATAAATAAAAGGCTCACTTTTGTGAAGATCAAAGGGAGGGGTATGATGGTAATTAATGCAAACTTCATTGATTGAGGTTGAGGGGGTGGGAATAGCAATTGTTTGGGTGTGGCTGGAATATATGAGGCGTAAAGTGTATTAGTGTCCTCTATCTTTAACTTTTCCTTTATTAATAAAGCAAGAGTTTTGTTCATCAAAATCATAATAATAATAAATAAAGCATGTTTCCAAAATAAATAATAATAATAAAGCAAGAGTTTTTATTTTTTATTTTTTAAAAGAGAGGATTATGAGTTTGTCTCTCTCTCTCTTTCTTCCTCTTTATGTGTAAGTGATCTGTCTTTGAGGGTTTTTTTTTTTCTTTTTTATATATATATATATATTAAAAAATAATAATAATAATCTTATGTCCCATAGGGGAGGGATATGTTTGCATGAAATTCTAGAGAGAGATATACAATTTGGGACCAAAATTCTTCAACTTGTGGGGATGATGGCCCACATCTTACAATAATCAACCACATTCCCATCTATGCTCCACTAAAATACAATTAGATTTTCTCCCTCTCATTCCAAATTTGTTGGTCTTTTGAAATTTAACAATCCCAATGATTTGGTTTTTTTTTTTTTTTTTTGGGTTCCTTCTCTTGATGGGATGAGAGAAATTGAGAAGTAGATGTAAACTTTCATCTAATTAAACTATCACTAATATGATGACCTAAACATAATTAGATGATTAATTACTAATCTTCCCTTTAGGTTGAATTAAAATTCTCACATATAAGACAGAAATATCATCCTCAAATCAAGTGAACCTTTTTTTTAAATTAACACACAAAACTTGGTTAACCTCAACTATTCATGTAATATTCAATAAATTATAGTACTAGAAACTAGAAACCTTCTAACCTCTACATAATCTATTTTCTCTCTCTATATATTAATAACAATAAGAATGATAAAGAAGAGTTCAAGGTTGTCTTACATGGATCTAAAAGAGTATTAAAGCAAAACCTAATCATTTCATTTTGTTTTCTCCTTATAAGCTAATGGACAGCAAAAGAATCTTACAAAGATTTTCTCACACTACAATCTATTGGAATTATTATGATCCTAAAAACAATATTAAACTATACCTACAAATTTCAATCACCTATGCCCAGAAAACACCAAAATAATAATAAATTCATCATGCATGCCTATGGATCCACACCAAGGCTGGAGAAAAATCAGGAATCAGCAGAGAGAGAGATTAAGAAGATAAGAGGAGATTTGGAATTGGCAAAAGGGGCAGATTTGATTTAGCTTTGGTTTGTGTTGTTTTGTGAAGGGAAACTGGAGATTCTAATGATCAGAATTGTGTGCAGTTTTTGTCTCTCCCGTGCTGCTTTATGCAGTGAGAATGAGCTTTCTTTCATTTCTTTAATTCCTTGTCATTTTCTCAATGAAAAAGACACACAGATTGGAACAGTTTTACAGTTCTTTCTTGACAATATCCCCACCTCCCCACAAACCCTAATGTTAACAAACAAATATTCCAATTGCAACCTCCAAAGAGAAAGACACATATAATTTCTCTAGCAAAATAGACTTGTGGGTTTTTCATTATTTTCAACAGCACCATATAATCAGGTCATTTTCTCATCATTGTCACACAAAGACTTCATATTCTCATTATTGAAATGAAATATATATATATATTTTGATACAATCCAATTGAGTCCAATGTTCCTATATTCCCTTTTCTTTTCATTTTTTTTTTTGGCTGATGTTAAATTTTCTAATTAGTTGATGATACTAAAAAGTTAAAACAACAATTCTTAATTTTTTTTTTTTTTTTTTTTGTTATCCGGAGTGTTTGGGTCAGCTTATGTGTACCTCGACTAGTCTCACGGGACAACAGACTCACCTTCCAACATTTAGTTGACAAGAAAACTCATAGAAAATTAATTTCTAAATAGGTAGCTACCGTAGATTCTACTCATCCCTTAGTTTTTGAAATTAATCAACACTCCAAAGTTGGAAGAGGCTAAAAAGGTAATAAGTAGAAGAAAAGTACTTGGCTCCATATTAGTGCCTAGGATACCTACTTCTTGATGCGATTTATTTTTACTAGAATCTACTAATTTATTAATGTAATAAAAGTAAACTACATAAAAAGATACCAGTAAAGGGTAAAATTGTGTTGAAAAAAATGTTAGAATCTGGTAATCATCTCAACAAATAGAAATCAAACTTGTGGTCAAATGGAGAAAATCTAAAACTGGAAAATGGCAATGAGCCTCTTGCACAGATGAATCTATCAATAATTAGAGCATAAAAACATTGAAAGGAACAACCATGGCTTGATTGCACGAATCTATAGCAGACTGAAAATAGTATAATGAGAATGCTAGGTAACATAATATTGGGGTATGAAAGTTACCTTTCCCGATTCATAATGAGGATAAAATGGTGTGGAACAGACATTACAGCAACGATCTGCTAGTGATAATAAAAACTAATGAGAAATAGATAGCATAAACATGCGCATCCAAAGCAAAGATTCCAAAAATTTCTCCAAAGCTATAATATCAAATAATGTTGTCTAATTTTATGCCTAGATTTTATTATTATTGCCCATAATTAGGCAACCCATATTCACTCAAAAAGTGAGTCCCAAGTGGAATAACTTCTTTTTCCCTTGGTTTTTTTTTGGGTGCTTATTAAGTAAAGAGAAAATGGCATGCAAAAACAAGTCTAGCTGTGAACAAAAGAAGAGAAAAGAAAAATCCATCATTACAAGTGAAAAATGAACGCAAAAGGACAATCAAATGGAGTCCCTTTACCCCCATTCCTTTACCCCACATTACATACAGCTCATATAAATCAGAGGCTTTTTTCCTTTCCCATTTTGCTTTCTGATTAAAAACAATGAATAAAATGATAGCCCACTTTAACAGAGCCTCCATCTTGGACCCCATTTACATGTGAAAATTTTCAATTCAAATATTACAGATGATGAGGTTTATTATATTGAAAATATTTGTTAAGGAAGTAGTAAAAAGAAATTTTTGGATGGCTTTAGGTTGTGTGAACGTTTTTTCTTTAAAATTGGAAGGAATTAGAGAAACAGAGAAAGGTACACTCAACAGATTTTAATCCTATACCCAAAAAAAAGGAATTGGGTATCTCATGGTCATACACATTATTTTCAATGCGTGGCATAATGTGATTGATGACTGATCTTTGTTGCTTAGATTCGTTAAATAATAACAACAACAATTAAAATAATAATCATTGTGTGCGTGTAGGGGGGAGGGACGATAACCACTAGAGGTTTTCTTTTCAGGATATGCTTTCATGGTCCCTATTGATCTATTGATAGTGCCTGAAATGGTCATGATGAGCTCAAGTTTCAGCATTACATGAAATGGATAGACCTCTTATTGAAGTGTCACTTCCTCGAGGCAACTATTATATGATAGGCATATAAAAAACTACATGATTATACGAGTAGAGTGAAGGAATCCCAAGAAAGAATATGGTTTTTGGCATGTTACTATGGAGAGAGAAAGGCAAAGGAATGAGCATACCAGAGATTAGTTTCTAGGCATACCTTCTTAGGGATTTGTATATATTCCAACAGGCCTTCGGTATCTGTAAGTTCTTGGAGAGCTAATTATTCACTAGCATGCCTTGAGATTCACAAAAAAAGGTGCTTCTTAACAATTTTAAATCAGAAATACATGAAAATCACAAGTACGAAACGTGTTAAAAGTGGAGGGGGAGAAAAAGAAAAGCTTTTTTTTTTTAATACAGTGAAGAAAAAGAAAAGTTGGTCTTTGCCTTTTTCTTTTTCTTTATTTTCTTAACTACACCTCCACTATTAAATGTTATAAAGTTTGGAGAATAAGAACTATGCCTATTGAACATGAGAAGAAAATAAGGAATCCTACAACTAAGAATGAAAAAAAAAACAAAAGTAAAGAAAAAAAGAACGCAGTTCTTTTTCCTTTTCTTTTCTGGGAAGTATGGTTCCTCATGCTAATAACGAGCCCAATAAAACATTTGGAAATTAGCCCCTCTTGAAAAAGAATAGACTATTATTTAGAGTTCTCACCGTTGGTGTCAAGCTTGGCATTTGAAAGTGGCATCTTTGGCAAAATCCCGAAGGGCTCCGTCCTAAAACAAGAACTCAAGGCAAGGGCAATAAAACAAGTGAAAAAAAATTTAACTGCCAAAAGTTTGAATATCCAAAGAATTACCACGGAATTTTAAATTGTTCAAGATAGAACCAACATGACAGAATGCGTCATTTATTTACCATAATTCGGCGCTACTTCATTATACAAAGTTATTTATAGAAAATTATGAATGCCTACCAAGATTATTCCTCAAAATTTCCACCTTTTCAGATAGATTCTCAGCAAATGTTCCTAAGAAAGGTTCAAATCCTGTAATAGTATCGTCTTTCGTACTTTCACATTTATCTTTGTTCTTGCATTGCACCAACTTGGCGACTGCATTAATTTTCTCTATGATTGAGGGAAGTAACTTGGCTGCTTCATCATACAATTCCAATCCAGATTCATGTAAACTATCTTCATGACAACCCGGGGTAGCTAATCCTGAGAAGAACTTGACTGCATTCTCAGCTGCAGCATCCAAACCAAGTAGAACTTCCCTACAACTAGTTCGTTGCTCCTGCAATTCACTTGCAACTGGAAAACTGTCATTATTTCCTTCTTTTGTCAATTTTACTCTTTTTGAGTCTTTTTCACCTGGATAGCTTTCATTTTGAAAAAAGTGTGACGACTTTGAGCTTAGGCTGCTTAGCAAGGTCTCTGTTGTTCTTGTAATATCCTGCACAATTAGCAACTCATAACATGAATATTGGTCTATTGAAGTCATTTTCGAACTAAAAGAATTAGTTTCTGAGAAATGAGAATCTTGATCTGCCCTGGCCCCTCTCACTCTCTCAGAGCCCTCTTTTTATTATTATTTGTTAGAAAGAACCTACCAATTCTTGCTCTGCCAAAACCTGACTTGGCAATTTCTTTGATGGAGAATGATTAGTAGCTTCGTCCACGTAATTCAAAGTTTTACAATCAGAGTCATGAGGCAGCATTCGAAGGAGTCTTTTGGTGCTTCCAAGATAGTCCTTCTGCACAAAATATTTGGAAGAGCATCTTTTTCTCCCTGCTGATGATTCACTCTTCTGTATAATAACACCCATCAATTAAATGGATTTTTTTTTGGGATTAAAAGTAATCAATAATCAATTTTATTATGGAACTGGTCAATATGTGCAATCCAGGTTCCTTGAAATTCCTCTTCCTAGCTTCTTTGTGGTTAGATTTTCTGGCTTATCTTTATACTGTAACCTTCAATTTTATAAAGACGAAAATGCAGACTAGGAAAATTAGTTGACGTTATGAGATCATTTCTTTACATCCGGAACATTTATCTGAAAATATCTTCAGCTATGAAGAAGTCCTTAATGTTGCATTTTGTCTAAGAAGAGAAATTCAACTGAAATTCAGGAATAGAAGTCCCAATATATTTGACAATACAATTTCCCTATTTTGGTTAAATTCCCAAACCATGACTTAATTAGGCTCCGTTGGTTACCATTTGGGTTTTTATTTTTAGTTTTTGTTATCTACCTTTTATAAGCGTGTTCAAAATCTAAGCTAAGTTTTGAAAACTAAAAGAAATAGTTTTAAAAAACTTATTTTTTGATTTGTTATCTATATTTCCTTGCTAAAGATGAAAATCATTGCAAGGAAATGGTGAGAAAACAAGCACAATTTTAAAAAATAAAAAACTAAAAACCAAATGGCAAATGGTTATCAAACGGGGCAATATTACGAATTCAACTTTCCACTAACCTTATGTGACATTGACAAACTGCCGAAATGTAGCTTGAATAGATCACCATCTTCAGACTTAATGCGGCACGGACTACTTTCTGCAGTTGCTTGCTTTTCACTTTTCACATTGCCGGAAAGCAGCTCTTCCATTTCCCCAGAATGAACCTCATTCATTCTCGTATGAAATTCACGCTTGCTCTTAGATCCAGAATTATGAAAAATGGCAATCTTACTAGATGTCAACTCTCCCCCAATATCTATATCATTGCTAGCTTGATCACAAGAGCATCCATTATAAGCTGGTAGCTTCGCTGCATCTTGTACTGTAAAGAACATTCCTCATCAGAAAGATAAACAAATGTAATTATGTATAGTCACTTTCTACTGTCAGCTGATTGAAATTGGAACCTTTTATCTGCTGTTAAAGACCCGACATGTCAAGACCACAAGAGTTAGCTCGCAATCCAAACCAAACAAAATACAAATATTGGTGATTGGTACAAACACCATACGTCTCCCTTCAATAAACTTTCATTCTTTTTTTGTTTTCTATTGACTGGAAGTTTCTCCTTCTAGAAAACAACATCTACATTAAAAGAAAATAACATCTTATTTTCCAAAAAAAGTTGATCGAGGAAGTAACAAATGAACCATCCCACATACCATACGATATTAGCGTATTTTTTCTAATTTCAAAAACACAATTGCCGTCTAGTAGCATCATCTGTGAATCTCTTGCATGGAAGAAACTTATTGTCTTAGAATAAAACTCGTGCCTCAAAAAGATCGCTATTGGTTTAGGATGGGAAACAAATCCCTACTACCCTCTATATTGCTCCCTAAGATAAACGAAAATCTGACCCGTGTATAAAAGTAACCACCTCAAGTAATTAAAAGTAACAAGCCCAATGACATGCAAAAGCAAACTGATCTTTAAGAAGAAAAAAAATCAGATTGTTAAGACCCATCATTCATCAAGGTTTTAAATCATTTAATCGTAATGGAGCTGCAAGTATCTTTTCACGCAAGCATTGAAGTCATTCACGCCAAAGTTAATGAATTCTCAAGATAGTCTTACACAGTGTTTTAAAAGGCCCAAGGCGCAAAGATCCTCAGGAGCCTAGGCACAAGGCACACAATAAAGCGCGGGCTTTATTTTGCGAGGCGCACTTTGTATAGAAAAAAAATATAAAAAATTATAAAGAAGAGATAGCATGGTTGAAGTGAAAATATGAAAAGAAAATATGAAAAAAAAACCTTTAGGGCATAAACGTCCCAGGCGCGCCTTTTTAAATGCGCCTCGCCTTTTCAAGGCGAGGCGCCAAGCTTGCGCCTTTTAAAACACTGGTCTTACACCAATGCCAATCAAAATTAAGCAAAAAGGAGATGTGACCTTACATCTATTAGTGGAAGACACTGGTTTTCCGTCCATTACATTCTGCATTTCAGGAGAACTCGGTAGATCTAGACACACGTTATAAATGGAGAGCCAGCGGTTTTCCATGGCAGGGTGGCATCTGGAGGCAGACAGGCACTGTAAGCATGGAGAATAACAAACAGATTCATTTAAAAAAGAAGATGACTGGAAGATTATTGAACCCATTACCTAAAAGTTTCTTGAGGCACATGAGAACCATTAGTATTGCAGCTATTGTCAGAGAAGTTTGAGAATAAGCTGCTGGTGCTGGAGTTAACAGATCCAAGAACGTGGTCAGAACAAATTTGCAATTCTGGAGGTAGAGGTGCAGTTTTTTTATCATCAACAACCAAAGAACAGCAACTTTTCTGTTCAATTCACAGAAACAGAAAAATTGGACTGAGCATGAAGATAGGTCAGATTATGTATTTATGCAGGGTAGCCAATAAACCACGAAACCTTGCTAAACTCAAAGTGATTTTACATTGGACATGCAATCGTACAAAGATCAAGTTTGGTTCTAGATGGTGAGATCATCCTGAATCATTAAAAAAAAATCTTGTTTTGTACACCTATGAATTGAATATGACTTAATAAAAGAAAGTCATTCATGAAGAAAAAAAAACTCCAGTAATATGATATTTTTATTTCTGAAAGGTTGTATCCAATATTCAAGAACTAAAGTATATTATGCACAAATGTTGGATAGGATGTCCATGTCCAATGCATGAAGTATTGATGTGAATGAAAAAAACATTTTTAATATTAGATATTACATTAATATTTATTCCATTGATAAATATATTTCATATCTACAATTAATATAAATAGATAATATTGTATGCAATCACTTTAACGTCCTGGACGCTGAAGAAAAAAGCTTGTGATTGGAAGTGACTTTGGCCAGAATGACTGCAAGAAAATTTGACCACAAAAATCTAGCATTCACAAAGGGTGGACCAAAAAGACAGGCATTCCTCAGTGAACATATTGAAGGCTCGCGTGGATCTAGGATCCAGTATTCTGGCTCATAGGCGATTTCTCCAGGAAAATTTTGAATTCTCCACAAAGACTGAATAGACCATCCAACAGGAAAATCTTGCAACCTTAGGGTGGTTTCTCTTTATATTTCATTTATCAATGAAATCTAGTTTCTTTTTTAAGAGAGAGAAAGAAAAAATAATAATAATAATAACAAAGAAAACAAAACAAGCTCTCAATAAATTGAAATTTGAATAAAAATTCCAATGTGCATACATGAAGTCAGATACAACTTACAAGAATGAAAATGACGCATATTAATCAACTTATCCTTCCTGTCAAACTTTGAAAAAAAAATGCATACAAATACATGCAAACTTATATCTCGCTCTCTCTAAATGTGTGTATTATACACTTCTGCCTTCTGCATGTCCAAGGGGTCCACGATATATCAACACATCCATGTTGAATATTTGTGTTTGTGCTTGCTAGATTTTGCTTAACAATAAATAGGCATAGAAAATTTCCACAAAAGCAGAGAGAAATCCGGAAAACAATAGGGAAAACTCTTTTATAAAAGAATTCGAGCATAAACCAACAAATGCCAATTAAACATGGCACTTGGCAGAATGTTACACACAAGTATTGATGTAAACCATCAAATGCTAATAAATCCTCAGGAATTCAAACAACAAAATATATTCAGGAAAACATGGCTCTCTCTCTTTCCTGAATATGTTGAACGTCAATATATCTCAGAAAAAAACCTAATTTTCTTATTAAAAAATATATAGCTACTACTTTATTTTGCCATCCGACATATAACTAAATATTTAAAAACTTCACAATTCACATACCTGCAAAGGCGTGGACTCAAAATTTATTTCGGCACTTTCAGAGTTTGTTACTTTATCTTGTGCCCATCTAGGCAGTCTTGAAATGCTAAATCTAAATGTTGCCTCCGGAGCAGCCCCTCCTTGAGGAAGCACTCGAAAACCATCTTGCTTGGAATCTTCTGGCTGATAATCATCACCAGAAATGGTTGTATGCACCTCTTTTTCATCTCCATCCTCTTCAGAAAACATGATTTGACTAAAAGGTATAGGCTGAGCCATGCTTCCTGGAGGCAGTGGACCAGAACCCTCATTCATTTTCTGATGCATCCTTGAAGATAAAAGTGAAGGAAGTCTCCATACAAAAATGCATCCATCCCCTCCAATCTGCATGCATAACCAGAGTTAGAAAAATAAAATCAACATTTAACTTGCATACAAAGGTGAAAGTTCATACTATAAACTGCTCAAATATGATAGAAGTTCCCATTTCACGATGCGTATGATTGTTCTAAATTGAACATCTTTCCAAGGACAAATTTGAGACTTCCAAGAAGAACTTGGAGGAATCAACTGGAGTTCTGTCTATGTTGCTTCTTATCTGCAGTCAAACCTTTTTTCAGACCCAAGACTAGGAAATAGGTAGAAACCTTGAAATAAATGTTAGATAGCCAGTTAAAAGAATTTAGTATAATTAGTCTAACATAGAAATTGAGAGATAAAAAATTATGTTGTTGTCAATACTGAGCCCCCAATGTGGTCATATGGTTCTAATACCAAGGAGAAATGTATCATTGTTAATAGAAATTTTATGGTTCTTGATTTACGGAGATGTCAAAATAAAATGTCTGGGTTCCTCATTACAATAAGTCAACTGAAACTTGAGAAGAACCTGTACATATATACATGCAAATATAGTTAACAGTAAGATTTTAGAAATGGAAATTCTTTCAACCATGAAACATGTAAAAAGATACAAGGTATGTAAAGACATCTTTTGGATATATGCATTTATTCATTTAAAAATATGAAGATTTTAATTACATCCCTAGATTTTGAATTATGCTCAGCCATTAACACCAATTGGAAGAACAATGAGTTGATTGTTTGTTGGATGGACTATAAACAATGAGCACATACCAACAATTACATTTTAGTCCTAATTTTTTAACCCACCTTAACTGCCTGTCCTAAATCTTATTCAGCCTCATTGTCTTTGCCCATTCATTTGTAATCCATCCAACGACTTGCCAAATATCACCTCATTATGTCAACCGGTGTTTTAATGGCTAGGAGGACTAAAGATAAAGATAAACCTAGTATTTTATTGTATTTAACCAAAGATTTTTTAGCATCCCTCCATAATTAAATGTATGAGCCTCAACTTAAAGGACTTAAAAGTGAAAGTTATTATATAGTTCAATATTGAACTTGACAACGAAGGTAAAATGATACATAATGAACTCTGTTCCTTGAAGATGGCTTTGTTTTCCTTGTATTTTATTGTATTTTTTTATCATTTTCTATTTTATCCTTAATCATGTGCTCATTCAGTCAGGATGGGGGTTATTCTAGTATCTCAATTCACATTTTGATTCTTTCCCATATTATTTAAAGGCTAGTAGATCAAAAGGACATATTGGTATTTTAGTTCACGTGAGAGAATAAATCCTTATTTTTCATGTTCCACCCACCACCTTAATCCGTACACTTCTCTCCAAAGAAAAAATAATTCAACTCTTTAGCCATCCTTCCCCATTCAACATGCTCTATATCCCCTCCACAACTTCCGTTTACAAAGAAATAAAGGGATTCACGAAATCTTGACGATATTGGCAACATTTCTCCTATGTTTCACAGTAATGCTGCAACTCTGAAATTTCAGCAGTATCTACATGGAATGGGGGAAAAAGTTTATTCCTCCCCCACTCAATCATCAGTATCAGGAAACTCCAAAGATGATATCCTTTGGAAATTTTGGCAATAATACCTATTCATCCCTGCCTTTGGTTAAAATCACAATTCAATGAGAACTTTAAAAGTATTAATAGAAAAGTAGTGAGAGTCAAATGTTGAATTAAGAGCATGTAAATTAGGCTATCTAGAATGAGTCGTACAAGGCCAAAAAGAAGATGGAACTTACTGAAATAATGCGTTTACAGTCGGGTGTGAAAATAACACCAGTAATAACTTCACCGTGCCCCATTGCCTGTACAACCATTTCCCCAGTAATGAAATCATGCATACATATAGACTTGTTCGAATAGGAGCAAACAAGGTAACTGCAACTTGGATCCATTGCAACCTGTACACGATTTCAAGTTCAGCATAACACCAAGATGAAAATCTGACGGACATCATTTAACTCACTTTTATTGGTTCTCCAAAATCTTTCTCTTGCCTGAAAGATCTTATTAGCTTCCCAGAAGCAACATCAAATGTATTGATCTTCTTATCCTACACGTTGGATAACTAATAGAGTTAATTCTAGTCTCTAGAAATGGTATTTAATGACTATGAGAAATCCTTGCTGCCCATCAAGTTATCTGATTAACGAATAATCTGAACATCAAGCACCGATCAGCCATTACATGGAGTGATTTAGTAGAATCATTTGCAACTACCACTGCAATGTAACATGCATACCTGCCCAACTGTAACAACAACATCTGTTTTAGGATCTATAGCCATATCATATACGGTACCCTGGGATGCCATTTGGAGATGACTGCGGGAAATCATGTGACCACTATCTGTTGTCGTGAAATCACGGAAAATCAAAGACCTGCAAGTAAGAGTCAGTTAAGGATGGCTGATGAACGCAGTTCAGTATAGCCATAACATCTGTTGTCGGTTTTTTGTTTGTTTTTTGAAGCAGATAATTTATCTTCCATCATGGAGAAGATATAAGAAATTTTCTCAAAGAATGAACCATTAAACACTAAACATAATAGAGAACAAGGCCACAGCCTACAGGACATAGCATGACTCTATGGAAAAAACTTTTATTAGTTGTTTCACTTCATTTTTTTTTAACAAGAAACGAGTTTCATTGATGAAAATAAAAGAGACCAATGCTCAAAAGAGACAAAGTCCACAAGGGAGTGAAGTTGAAAAGTCTAGTACATTGGCTCAAGTCAAGTTGAATAAAGATGCAGTCTAGGATTCAAATTCTCCAAGACTGGTCAAAGAAATCTGTATTCAGTATCAAAGCCAAAGGCTTAATATTTTACTTATAGAGGCCGCCATCTAATCAAAAACTCATTCATTAATTAACTAAAGCAGTGATTGGATTGTTATTAGGGGCTAGCCATTAGTTAGGGAGTTTGTTAGATTAGTGATTAAAATAGTAGAGGCGGGCTCTCAAATTCCATCCTCATTCTTGGAAAAAAATTCTTCATTTTAATACAAATATCGATTTGGTACCATCAAGCATCCAACTAATAAACAAAAAAGTCAGCAGCAAGCCCAGATGTTCAGTAAACAAATAGTAAAGTAACTAGTAGAAAGTTATAACAATAAGCTTCCTACATAATGCACTCACAAAGTAAAGCTTTTACGTTAATACCTGTCAGCACTGCAGCTTATAATTTTGTGTCCATTGCAACTGATCTTTACTGAAGTTACAGCTGCTGAATGATCAACAATACTATCAGTGAGATCAAAATTCCTGACATGAAAAAAAGAAGCATTAAGAGTACAGATCAAGAATTAGGAATATCAATAAAAGAAATTGTACCTTTCAACATCATAAAGATGGATAACTCGATCTCGACTTGCTGAAGCCAGGTAATAATGACTTTGCATAACTTCTTTAGATATAGCATCATTTCTACTCAACAAGCTAAAGCTTAATGACAGGACCTCTGCATCATGAGCACCCTACAAGAATGAAAAATGTTACTTATTTAATTCATAAAGGAGATGGTCGCCTGCCATCTAAGTCGTACATATTGGGGGTCTTTCTACGAACTTCTTTCACTAAAGAAATCAATTAATCACAGATCCAATGGCTCGCCTGAAGACATGTATAATCAGAAGTTAGCAGGTTAAATATGTGAATGTTTCCATCACAATCTCCACCGGCAAGGTATTTTCCATCCGAACTTGCTGCTAGAGAACGAAAGCCTTGAATGTTAAAACCAGCCTCCACAGTTTCACGTTCAAATATCCCAGCACTTTCTGTTACCAAAAACTCAATAAAATAAAAATTATAAATTATAAATGTGACAAGCTTGACTTACAGTTAATGTTTAATTATCTTTAAATCTTCTTTTATATATTTGTTAAGAGCTTATGAAGGATTAAAAATAGAATCTACCTAAGCGTGTAGTGCTCGCTTGTCGAACTTGATTATCCATTGCATCTTCTGAATCAAGTTTCAAAGCTAGATCCCACAACCTTATAGTACCATCTGCTGAGCATGTTGCAAAAGACATTCCTCCTGAACAACCTCTAGCAACACAAGCAAGAGATGGATCGTGCATGTTTTCACAACAAAGAACCTTGATATCCCATATGCAAGCAGAATGTGAAACCAGCACACAAGACCTGGTAGCCTGAGAAAATGTACAAAAAAATCTGAACGAACGAAAAAGGCTCCAACAGTACTCTGGAAGCATACAATATAATTGACGCTACAATTAGTAAGCTAAAAATTGTCGACCATAATTCAAGTCTCAATGTAATAATTAATAAGCACCTGCTTCACGTCATGGATATCCCATATGTTAAGATAGTGATCTCCATAAATAACCACTGCAAAGCAGAATCATCAATATTCAAATAGAAGTGTTATTCCATTACTCCGAAGTCGTTGCTTAAATGCTCACCAAGCTTTTCTGAGGTTGAAAAATAACATGCAACTGCATCAGGAAGGACAGGTAAGTTTCGTAGAACATTTCCATTATCTTTCATGGGATAAACAATATTGTTTTCCCCGTCGAATTGCTTGGATCTTGAATAGACTAAACTTCCCCCATATTGAAGACTCTCAGCATCAAAAAGTTGTACTATTCCATTGTTGCATGCACAAGCAACGAACTTGCTAGATGCAGATACAGCAAAACTTTTATCGGCCTGATGAATATCATGCTTCAAAACAGTTAGGAAGCAATTCAGATGTGAGTTAAAACATGCATCCAAAAGATAATTTTTCCTTCAGATGTTAACCTCAAGAAATTTGTATTTATCACATACATCTGATTCATAGATGCACGTGCAACTTTTGTCCAGGTGTCTATTTAATACCCTATTTTATTGCCATGGTATATAGCCATAAAATTCGCATTGTCACTATGCAGTGATCATTCGGAATTTTGTTTGTCAAAATGTAAGTTATTTTACCCAACCAGCGAGAAACTTGGATTGGACTCCCCAATGTTTGACAAAGGAAACTAACAAAGCTAGGTTCAGATAAAAACGGCGGGCTACTCTACTTTGTGGGACCAAAAGTGCATATAATTGGGGGATCGTTGATCCTCCGCAACTGAGCACATTAGCCACCGAAAGTAAGTTCGCTTTTTTAGTTTTGAAAGAAAATTGTAACCCTTCAAAAGTAATCTCACCCTTTCAATTTTGAAAATAAATAGCAAGCTGAAATCTTTAAGATAAGATGCATAAGCCCATGTACCTTTAAATTGACGGACTTTGTTACTGAAAATCCAGAGTTCAGGAGGCAAAGGACACCTATAGATGAAAGAATGGAACAAGAACGAAACTAGGCTTAGAAACTTCAATATAAGGATATACATGTGATGTGGAGTAAAAGTAAAACCTACCTGTTTCAGTCAATGCATACATCGGAAAGATTTCACCTGAGCTACCGCCCGCCAACAAGCCAGAGGTAATAGAAACAAATGAGCTTCCTTGATGTGGGCCAAGATTGACAGGTTTTCCATGCAAAGACAGTGAATTTGTCCCTAAACTAAATTGGCTCCTAGGAGATGTAATTGTCCAGAGCTTCAAGTGCTTCTTCCCAGCAGTTAAAAGGGATTTTGAATCTGATGAGAAGGAAACAGATGAGATGGCCGTACAAGATGAACTTGCTTTGAGCTTTGTTAGCAACATTGTAGTCCGCCAGTCCCAAATATATATGTATCCCCCAACAGACACTAGATATTTCCCTGGCATAAATAAAGAACAGAGAATTATTTAAGATGGAAAAAGGGAAAGTGAACAAGTAGTAGTAGCAGAGCCGAAACCAAAGTAATTCATAACTACCGTCAGGTGAAAAGGCAAGGCACGCAACACCATACAGATGACCTTTCAGTTCTGATAGAAAGGCCATGCCAGCTAAATCCCACACAAATACTGCAGGTTGAGGCCCTGACTGCAAAACCAAAATATTATAAGCGAGTCATATGACCTTTCACCATTGCAACTGCAGAACAGAAAGCCTATGATCTAGGTTTTTCATGATTTTTATAAATATATACGAATTTTCTTGAAGCCGGTCATCTTCCTGGACAAATTTCTTAATCTAAACTTCCTAAAAATGTGGACTACCATCATAATCCAGTCAATGAAATTTGGTGGTTAATTTGATGCTGGTGCTGACTGCTTAAGCACTAAATAGCACTAAATATAAAGTGATTTGGTGACAGAAACACCAAATCTCCCGAATGCACATCAATTATATCGAACAAAATCCTAAACAGCTAGCGTGTATAGATGCACTGAAAATCTTAAACCAGACAAAATGATCTGTCGAATAAATACACCATGGCCTTTATTTGTACGAATCAGAATATACAATACCTCAAAAATTCAGTTCAAAAAACTGCAAAAACAAATGACAATCCGGAAAAAAGAATTCACCTCTCCAGCAGCCACGAAGCGGCCATCCTGAGACATTGCAACACAGCTCAGAGGTTTGCACAAGCGATGAGGCACGACGAGGTGCGATTGCGTACCAGAATCAACATTGTAGACCACCACAACGCATCCGGCCAAATAGACGCAGTTTGCAGAATTGACATTTGAAGCCAATCCATTGTTGTTCTTTGTAGTCGTACCGATAACTTCCTCCAATACAAGCTGCCGGAGACATGAAACAAAAATGAATCGTGAAAGTGAAAGTGAAAATTGAAATGACGAACGGTGGCGAAGAGATAGATGATACCTTCGAAGATGAATCGGTTTTCTTGAGCTTGCGATTCGGTTTCATATCAAAAGAAGAGTTTGCTTAGCTGAGAAGTGAGAACGATCGGCTTCGAGAATGGCGATGGCGATGGCGATGGAGATGGCATGGAGATTTTTGCTCTGAGTAACGCTTTGCAGAAGGAAATTTTGTGCGTATATTCGGGACTGGAATGAGATGGACGAACGGCGGGAAATTTGCATAAATTAAAAAATAATAATAATTGTAATCAATTTTAAAATAATTAGGACATACGTGGACTAGTGGGTCCCGCTTCTTTATTTTTGTTGCCGTTTGGTTTCATCGTTTCAAGGGGTTTTTTTTTTTTTTTAAAACAAATAAGGTTTATAAGGGATATTTATAGGTTTTGACATTTTCCATTTTAGTTCTCAGTCAAAACATTAACAAAATTGACCCGTCTATAGATTTTTTTTTTAAGGTTTTAACCTGTTGGATGCTTTTTGAAGTGTGAAATTTCTTATTTACCCTTGACTTAAAGAAACACCATTTTTTTTTCTCTTTCTTCTTTCCTTCTACATTTTTTATTTCTCTTTAGGCACTAATCATCAAGCTTCGGGAGCATCGACTACATACATTTTTTCGATGGAAGGATCAAACAAACTATCTCCTAACATGTAGAACTCGAAAAGTTACATGGAATACAAAAAAAAAAATCTTCCAATTTGGCCAACTAAGCTCAAAGTTATGACATTTTAGGGTTTAAATTAAATTCATTTGACTTTACCGAGATTAAAACTCAATATACTTAAATATTTTGCTCAATTTATAAGCATGGTTGTAAAGAACGTGAAAAAACGTATGAAAACAAGTGGTCATTTAGTCAAAACGGAGTTGTATTGAAGGAGATATGATCTTCGGAAGATAGACGCAGAATCGCAATCGCGAATGCGCGATCGCACAAGCTACGCGATCGCACACGCTATGCGATCGTACAGTCCATTCTTCCGAACAACATATCTCTTTCGATACAACTCCGTTTTAGCTAAATGATCACTCGTTTTCATACATTTTTTCACGTTCTTTACAACCATGCTTATAAACTGGGCAAAATATTGAAATATTTTGAGTTTTAATCTCCGTAAAGTCGAATGAATTTAATTTAAACTTTAAAATGTCATAACTTTGAGCCCAATTGACCAAATTGGAAGATTTTTTTTTATTCCATGTAAATTTCCGAGTTCTACATGTTAGGGATAGTTTGTTTGATCCTTCCACCGAAAAATATTTGTAACCAATTGTAGATGAACGTGGCGAAGACGTTGAAGATTGATGATTAGTACTGCTAAAAAATAATAATAAAAAAAAAACAGAAGGAAAAAAGAAAGAGAAAAAACAAATGAAGTTTCTTAAGTCAAGGGTAAAGAAGAAATTTCACACTTTAAAAAGCCTCAAATGGGTTAAAACATTAAAAGAATTTAAAGACAAGTCAATTTTGTTAAAAAAATTTGGTGACAGGTTACTTTTTGCAATTCATTTTAGTTCATGAGCTTTTAAATTTGTCTCATTTTACTTTCTAAAATTTTAAAATATGATAATTATTCTAATCTTTATTTTATTTTACTTTTAATATATTGATGACGTGGTTTCAAATATGTATATTATTGTACTAACATGAGTACATATTTACGTCAATTATATTGGAGACAGATATTGGGTGAGTGATGATTAGGTGACAAAATAGTATAATCATGACCAAAATAGATATTTTTTCAAAGTTTAATGACTAAAATTGATAGTTTGAAAATTTGATGATAATTTTTTTAGTTTAGAGACTAAAATGTAGATTTTGATAATTTATAAATTCATACTCTAAAGGTAAAAAGTAAAAAAAAAAAAAAAAAAAAAAAAAAAAAATTAAACTAAGGAAGGGAAGAATAAAGGCTATAGTAATGAAATAGGTTGAGTTACAATTCTTCTATATAATTGTGATTATTTGAGTTTTGAGGTTTTGTAATTTGAATTGTTAGATTGAGCGTAAAAAAATCTATTAATGATCAAAATGTATCTTTTTTGAAAGATTATTAATGTATTATTATTATTTTTTTTTTACAATATTTTAGGGTGGAAGATTGAACCTAAGACTTCATGGTCACTAGGTGATACTATCATGTCAATGAGCTATACTTTTGTTGGCTTATTAACCTTTGATATGTCTAATGTTTGAATCTTTTCTCATTATAATATTGCATTAAAGAATAAAATAACAAGAATGTCAAAAACAAATTAAGCTTACCCATGAGCCATAAAAGACTTGTTAATCAATCTCTATAAATTTCGATTATTTAATTGCTTTAAATAGTCACAAATAGATGGCTCAACTTTTTCAATCTATTGCCAATTCGAGCATGGGTCAATTGGCATAAGGTTGTGTCCGTGACTAAGAGGTCATGGATTCAATTCTCGCATTAATTACAAAACCGCGGATATTTGGTGGATATTTCGACAAAAAAAATCATCTTATAATTGAACTTTGTACATTATGCCGTTGAGTTATACTCTTGGTGGCATTATCTATTATTTTATTACTATTCATATTTGACTTCTAATTTATGAAATATATGTTTAAAGTAATAGTATATTATTTAATTAAGCTTATTCTAAAGTTTCACAAAAAAAATCGCAATATTTCTATTAATTTTCGTGATATTCGTGATACTTACCTGAATATCCGTCGATATATCCGTAAATCTAAATTATCGATATCGATAAAAATATTTTCGTCCTTGACTATATTTCGTATAAACTCGACTTTGAATGAATTTTAAATAACAGGAAAACAAAAAAAAAATAAACATTACTCAATCTACAAAACAAATTCAAAACACTTGGAGATAACAACTTAATGACTTCTTTATTTGAATTTGTAATGAAAATTAGGTATTATTAGCGATGTCTATTGGAGAAAAGAGAGAATGAAAATGTTTTGTTTTCCTTTTTAGTTCAACAAAGGTAAAGGTAGAAGTTCAAAACTTTTACCTTAATGAAATATATATATATTTAATTGCTTAGATTGACGATGGAGCAAAAATATTAGATGGTAAGAAAGTGATTTCGTGTGAGAAATTAATTGGAATGTTATTGCTATTTTTATTTATAAAAAATTAAAAACTAAGAACTAAATAAATTATCGAACTAACAGTATTTTTCAAAAACAAAAAATCAAAAGAAAGAAAAATAATCAAATTTGAATTGCTTAGGCCGTGTTTGATAACCATTTGATTTTTAGTTTTTTATTTTTGAAAATTAAGCCTATAAACCATACATCTACATGTGAATTTTTATCAGAACTTTCATTTTTGTTAAGGAAACATTAAACTCTTAGCGAAATTCCAAAAATATAAACAAACTTTTGAAAGCTTATTTTTTTTTTTCAATTTTTGACTTGGATTTTGGAAACACTACAAAAGATAGATAACACAACCAAAGAATTCATGTGAATGTATTGTTTATAGACTTAATTTTGAAAAACCAAAAACCAAAAAACTAAGGCTCCAGTTGATATCCATTTGGTTTTTAATTTTTTATTTTGAAAAATTAAGCCTATAAACCATACATGAATTCCTACAATATCTTTCATTTTTGTTAAGAAAATATTACAATTCTTAGCCAAATTCTAAAAACAAAAGTAAATTTTTGAAAGTTTCTTTCTTTTTTTCTAACTTTTGGCTTGAATTTTGACAACATTAGAGAACACAACAAAAGAATTCATATGTGAATATATGATTTATAGGCTTAATTTTCAAAAACCAAAAATAAAAAACCAAATGGTTATCAAACGAAGCCTAAATGGTTATTAAAGGAGAGCGCAAAATCATAACTAAACGACATATCTAAAGTCTCGCAAGGGGAGAATCTGTGGTGTTAAAGACCAGAATTTTCAATTATCCACGTTTCACAGATTCAAACAACAATAACAAGAAAGAATCACAGG
This sequence comes from Herpetospermum pedunculosum, assembly GCA_028017165.1. NCBI lineage: Eukaryota > Viridiplantae > Streptophyta > Magnoliopsida > Cucurbitales > Cucurbitaceae > Herpetospermum > Herpetospermum pedunculosum. The sequence continues at coordinate 61,833,941 of CM051525.1, forward strand.
ACAGGAGAAGAGACAGATTCTATATAAATATCAATTTTATCACCAATTTCAATCCCTTCGATTTCGAAAACGACACGATCTTGCAACACTTTCTGATTGTCTAGCTTCCAGATTATATGTTCATAAGAAACCCCACTACTCCATCATCAAAATTTCCGATTCGACTCGGGTTCAACGTGTCTGTAGATTAGATGAACAATCAACTCTAATCACATGTATTACAAAAATCCGCGCATCATCCATCTCTCGGCTCAGGGATGCCATGTGAATATGTCTCTGCATTTTGTATGGGGCTATGATCATAGGTTAGTGTTTCGTGAAAATGATGGCAACGGCACGGGCTCTTGCGGGCGAAGGATCACGAGCACGCCAAACATTCCAAGCATCGGGAGGACGAGAAGCCACTTCAGGAGCTTATAATAATACATGTGGAATGTGAGGGAGAACTCATCTGAAAAATAGAGTCCATTCTTGTCAACCATCTCCACCAAAACAGTGCCTGTGGTCCTAACACCGACAGTCGGAAGTTTAATCCGATGTTTGCCTGGTTCTTTGAAGATCTGGTTTTGTTTTATTTTCCTCTCTCCTTGGTAATTGCCAGGAACCATCAAGGTTGTCTGCAAGTTTTAGCACAATATTCAGATCAAAATCACAATCTCAAAGAGAATGAAGGCATGTATGAAAGTGATTTTGAAATGGTTAAAATCATTTTTATCATGTTCAAAAGCAGTCTGAAACATGTTTTTAATCATTCAAAATCAATTTTGATTGTATGAAAATCGCATTTAAAAGTGTAAAACCGAACATTAAATTGATTTTGAATGATTAAAGGTAGGCTTCCAAATGATTTTGCACTGACAAAAGTGATTTTAAGTTTTTAACTATATTACAAAATCACATGCCCTAGTGTTCGGGAGTGATTTTACATTACATGACCTAATGTTCGGTAGTGATTTTGAAAATGTTAAAATCCCTTTTGACGTGTCAAAATCACTCCAAAACATGCCCGAGTATATTCTGAAAGAACAAACGGAACTGAATAAAATAAAAGCATGGAGGTTAGTAGCAAATTACAGTGACATTATATGGTGCTTGATTCCCAGATGGGTTTCTGTAACGGTCTAGAATCTCAATCTCCACCCAGAAGTTCTTGCCTTCCTCGTCACGGAAAGTTCTAGATGATTGTGAAATAAAAACACCTTCACGGTTGTGCCGGACGGCAGCGTTGTTTCTTCCTTGATTAGTTGATCTCCATGCCTAAATCAAAAGAAGTAATATTAAGTCTATTTGGGAGAGAGAAAATAATTCAGCGAAGCAGATTCAGATCATTATACCTTGAGAGGATGATGAGGAGCAGGGGTTGAAAAGCAGAAAACATTTCCATTCATGGTTGTGACTATAAGATCAAGATCATCTCCACCATCAACATTGTCAGCCAAGACCATACTATATCTGTAATGGAAGAAAGCATCGATAGTGAACTCAGATGAAGGGAGGGCAAAAATAATATTTAGATGTTCGAGAATATCTTACGAAGTCTCGCCAATGTCAATAACATCAGCACACGATGTAGGTCCATCTATGAGATACAAATACCCATCGAATGATGATGTGACTAGAGTAAGTCCCTTCTTTTTTTCATCACGTTTGTTCAGATCAACGAGAAGAACTTGATTCATCACTCTTCCATGGGTTCTATAGGGGTAAGGACGAACAAATGACCCATCCTTGCCGCTGAGAACATATATATTTCCTGATACTGTCGGCACCACCACGTCAGTATGACCGTCCCCATCAACGTCGCCAATGGATGGACCCTGAGAAAATAAGTTGGTGCATCAAAACTATGCTAGATAAATACTGGCCTATAAAAGAAAATATCAGATACGTCGCAGCAACCAGAGAACTCCAAGATTTTATAAATCACATCAACAAGCCTCACATAAATCATGGAGTCTGCAAATTACAAAACGGACACAGAACTCAAGATCAGTAACCCAGTATCTACTTAAGAAAGATCTTTCTCTATCTCTATCTCTCTGGCAACAGAATCTACTATTATCATTTTTTTTCTCTCCCTCACTTCAGCGCTTTCTATCCTATCAACTGCAGCAATGCAGTAATACAAGCACTATTGTGAACTATGTCACTTCCCAACATATTGGTCTGAGCATTTGGAGAAAGGTGTTCATCTCACTACAAGCCACCTATCTAGCTCGATTCAACTTCTCCAAACAGTCAGCACTCAGCAGTAAACTCATGAACCTAGGATTGATGGCATGGATGACAAAAGCCAATGTGCCAATAATCGACTGAAAGCCTGAAACAGAGCTCAAACTCGAAGAAAGAAAAACATAAGGGATTGACAAATGAAATGAATTCCTTCATATTTTTTTTTTTTTAATTCAAATGAAAAGAATAATCGTCATCTGAAAAGTTAGACATGAAAGTAACTCGGATTATAGCAGCAAGTGATATAAGTGTAATTTAGTGAAAAATGCATGCCAGATCTAAACACTACTTGTTCCCAACTCTATTTTCCCTAAATGAATGCCTCCTCAAGGTAGTGTGAACAAAAGACAACTCTTAACACATTTCTAATCATTCTCCTTTATTTTGCCAGGAAGCACATTTTGATAAAGCGTTAGCCTCCAGCTAATGCATAATTTAACCTAGGTCATGCATGAATGTAGCACCAGCAGCTTAACGTTGGCAACCTTTCATGCAGAGAGTAACTAGCAAGAAACAGAAGGTGGTTCACCTGCGGTATAAGGCTCTTTAGATTCTTTTCCCAAATTTCTTGACCTTGAGCAGTCCAGGCAGCAACATTTCCGTGTGTATCAGCAGTCACAAGTTCAATTTTTCCATCATCATTGATATCAGCTGCAACAACAGCTCCCTGAATATCAGCCATTTCAAGTGGAAATTTTTCTCTCACCTTGCCTGCACAAATAACAATCAAGATTCAAATTTCAGGAAATTAGGAAGAAATATTGCAAGTAAAAGATTGCAATTTCAAAAATGAGTGAACAAATTTAATTATTGGCTTACTAAGAACCAGCAACAGCAAGGCCATGGGCCCCACATGCAAGAATGAGCAAACAAATCTAATCATTGGCTACTAAGAGAAAACCAGCAAGGCCAGGGGTCCATAACAGAGAATGAACTGAACCGTTAGTATACTACTCAAGAGGTAAGTGCTATCTCCTAAAAAGGAGAAGGAAGAAGAAGATTGTGCAATAAGAGCCTGCAGGGGGTTAGGGTTGTAACCGCACTCATTAAGTCATCACCTTGAAGCAAGATTGTGAAGTAAGAAGAAAGAGCACACAACTCAAAGAAAGAATGTTTGCACAAGATCCCAAATCAAGTATGAAGCAACTCTCCCCCATTTATTGGGCAAAGAAAGTGCCAAGCATCAAAAAGATAATTTAAAGTCGACAAGAAACAGCCATAAGCTAATTTAGACCTGTACATTAATTCAAGGATAAGGTATTCATTTAAAAAAATTCAGTTTTCAAACTGTATAAAATTCCAAAACAGGAAAAAAATAATATAAAAGGAAACACAAATCAAAGAAAACATCGATTATATATTCGCCAATTTCATATGCATTAGGAGCATATTAAGAGCATACACATATAAGAACAGGAAATCAGTCTTCAGAATCAGATTACCATGATGATCCAAGACGTAGAACAAGCCAAAGGATGTTCCAACAAGAATATCCAAATTCCCATCACCATCCAAATCAATGACAGTAGGGGAGGAATATATATAAGCACGAAAGTTTGCAGAATCTGTGCTCAAGTCTAGTTCAGTTGTCCACTTCACTTGCTTTGAATCCAGGTCGAAAACAACAATGGCACCAGCTACATATTTCCCAATATCAAGATCACCCAATTCTTTCTTGTGCTCTGGGTTGTCATAGTACCTATTATAATAGAGGGTCATCAGTTTCCACCACACTAATAATTGATGCTTCAACATTTTTTTTATATGAAAAATCGAACTTTTATTGAGAAAAAAATGAAAGAATACAAGGTCATACAAAAATAAAGTCCACAAAAGAGTCAAACTTCAGAAATGGCCTCCAATCAAGTAAAACAAGACCTAATGGGTAATTACAAAAAGGCTTCACCACCAGAGCCCACACAGAGAAGTTGAATCTAGTAAAGGCCCAAACAACACTCAAAAACCTCTCAAGCCCTCGAAAATTTGTGTAACTCCTTTCTCCCCATAGGCCCCACAAAACAGCAAACACCCCGACTTGCCCCCGAAAGGGCAGGTGAAGAAGGAACTCCTCAATCATCTCTTTGCAACCAACCCCTATATCTAGCGAAGCTTACGCCTGAATTGAACCATTAGTATACTATTCAAGAGGTAAGTGTACAGTAAGAAGAAAGAGCACACGGGCTCAAAGAAAGAATGTTTGCAAAAGATCTCAAATCAACAAAGAGAGTGTCAAGCACCCCTATGATGCTTCAACAGTATTTACTCCCAGAGCATTATAAAGATTTTAAGTAAATATATCAATTTCTTGATGCCCCAAAAGTGCATGTATGCAATTTTGAATAACATCGAAAAACTAATTTCAAGTCAAACATAAAAGAGTCCTGATTTGGTTTCCCTCATTTTCTTAATCACTACGATCTAATGTGTGAGAAACTGAAAGCGCCAAAGACAAGAGAGCATCAAAGAGAACTCACTCATGATCAAAAAAGTATGAAACAGCTACAATCATTTCAGATACCCCATCGTTGTCAATGTCAGCTATGACCTGGAAATTAATGTACCATTTAAAGATAATTACAATGAGCCATATGAATAATAGGGAATGGCACAGAGGTTCATTTGAAGTATGAAAGTTAAACTTACAGGAGTGCACAATATATGTGCGTCAATTGCCACATATTCCTCTGCTTTTTCATGCTTAACTTCAGACCACTCCTCATCTCCCCACATGGATTCATCAACATAATCATCATAGTCATAATTATACTCATCAGCCAGCTCATCATTTTCACGGAATATGTCAAATGATGAATCAGCCTCTGCTTCCAAAGGTTCATCATTTTCAACGGTGGCAACATGAGCATCTCCACTACCATCTGCCTTGGACCTAGAACCATTTTCTTGAGATTGTTTGGTGTCACTAATTTCCAAAAGTCGTCTACTCGTCCCAGTAACATTTTTATCATCAAGTACTCCGGTTGTAAGATTCATAGAAGTGTTATTGGCCACGCTTGTATGCAGGACAATCACCGGTTCAACTTTGCTGTCATTCACCTTACTATTATTCACTGTATCTGAAACATTCAACGTTTGAGTTGATATGGTAGCCGGAGTTTTTAGTTCAGTTGCACTTCCATTCATCGTGGTGGTCTCGATTGTATGGTTTACGTTCATCTCTGGAACACTTCCAGTTGTTTCTACAGGGACATATATACATTGATGTCAGTTGCCTCATCTCATGAAATTCATAATATTGTTTTTAGCCATAAAATCAACATCCACATAGATGAACGATAAGTTTCAGGAAAAGTGAGGCAAATTAATAATCCTAGGGATGAGATATACTTACGAGACGTTGATTTTGTCTTAGTTGCTTCTTCGACAAGTTGTTCATCATGAACATCTGGATGAGACCGGTCCACTGGATCTGAAGTTAGATTGACATACCAATTCTTGCGCACACGGCGACGTGGTATCTCTAACTTATCTGTCATCATATATCCTGACACCCTAACAACAATTGAATTTTTTTAGGGAAAAATAAATAAATATATATATATATATATATATATATATATATATATATATTAAGGCTGAATTATAGAAAAGGTAGGGGATGGTTTGTGTGGAAGGATGCAAAGATAAGCACCTGAAAAAGAGTACTTCTCCATTGTATGTGGCCAAAGCTATTTCCCTCACACCATCTTTGTCGATATCATATAGAAGAGGACTAGCGTGCACAGTTGACTGATGGAAAGCAGGCCAGCCTATAGTAGAAAATGCATAATTTTGACTAATAGGTTGCTTTATCAAAAAAAAAAACAATGCACAACTAATGCTCTCCAAAGATTTCCATATTTATGCAACACTATAATGCATATGAACGTGTCATGAACTAGAGAAATTGGCAAACCCCAAAATAACTACCACAACTTTTACCTGGCATTTTATCTCCATCGGAGCCTTCTAGAACTTCAAGGTAGTGAACAAAAGATGGAACCACTATCTCAAGTTTCCCATCACTGTAAAACAGATAAACTAAAAAAATAAAGCTTAAGTAAAGAGGTTGCACCCCAAGTTAAGAGTGATAGCAGTAAGACTCTGAGGAATCCTTTACACATTGGTTAAGCTTCATGCCATAAGGAATGTATTAGTGAGAGGCTCACTATACTATACCTGTTAATATCAGCGATCAAGGGGGTCGCATATATGCTAGAACTGACTTCCGTTTGCCATCTTAGCTCCAAATTCCTTGGACATTGTGTATTCAACAAAGCATCCTCGTCTCTAATCAAAGATCGAAGGTTTAAAAAGTCAAATCTTTGAAATAAAACGAATCATTTCCCCTAAAAATCTCCAGCCAATTTTACAGCAACCGAAGCAGCACTTGAACCAAACAAAAACCCAAAATCTCAATTGCAATTTAAGGTTACAATTCAATAAGAGAATCAGATAAAAAAAAAAATAACTCAAGAACGATACAAAACTTACATCTCAGGGTATCCAAGGGCATCATCGGTGGCTTCTCGATCGCGAAATTTGTTTTTCTTGGCCTCCTCCTCGCCGTGCTCCTCGCCGTGAATGCATTTCGGTGGAGAAAAGAGAATTAAACAAATCAAAAGAGCTGAAATCGCAGAGAATTTCATGTGTCCACCCTAAAACTGAAATTCGACGCAAAGATTCAATGGAATTCAGGGAACGAAGCCCTGGCAGACCCTAACGAGACTCTGCAAATTGAAACGCAATTTGCCAAAACCCCAAAAGGATCTGAGTAATCCAACTGCAGACCAAAAGATTTTAGAACGAAAATTGTTGACTGGCTTATTGAAATTAATACCTTCAATTTTTTTTTCTCTCTTTTTCTTTTTTGTTGAAAAATAATAAAAATAATAATAAGTATTCAACGAAATATATTTTTCTCATTGAGATTTGGGTTTAGCCTCTCTCTCTCTCTATATATATATATTTTAATTTTTTTTTTTTTTTTTTTTTTTTTTTTTTTTGAAACATGTAGGAGTAGGGATGAAACCTAAGATCTTTTGGTCACTAGTCATAGATCATATCAGTCGAGCTATGTTTTTGTCGATAAGAGTCAGTCTATTTGGTCCTTAATAACATAGTATTCTTATTTGTTTTAGTTGTGATTCTTGTATTAAATTCTCATTGTTTAGTACTAATCCAATCACGGTTGAACAAGACATCATTACCTCTCAAATCTTAGTTTGATGATTAGATTTTTTTTATAAAAAAAAGTTGTTGCAATTTTAAGACCGTTTTATATTTTTATTTTCAAAATTACAATTGAATGGCATGTTAGATAATAATTGAATGGTCCATAAGTTAAGGTATGTGTCTTCGACCAAAAGGTTAGAGGTTAGTATCACTTCACTTCATATGTCATTGAACTAAAAAAATATATAAAAAAATATATAATAATTGTAATGAAAAAAAATCAATTTAAAATTTAAGTTAGACAATTTTAATCTTTCAATTTTGTTTTAAAGAATACTATATTACAAAAGGGGATGATTGAACATTAACCTTGAAATACAATCATACAAATGTCATAACCATTGAGAGGCTCAAGCTGGTCTATAATCTTTTATGTACTTATGACCAGGGGACCTTTTTATTAGAGTAAGGATAATTAATAGATGCCTTAAACCAGTTAGATTTTACCAATTGAATCACCAACAGGCAACATCACCACCACTAAAAATTGCTGATCCATTTTGGTCATCAACAAAGTGATATGCATGTGAATAAAAGATTCATTTTCCACCCTGATAGCAAAATCCAAGCAATTTCAAAATGACCGAAACTCGCACATCGATTCTAATAAAAATTGCTTGTTTTGTTACAGTCCAGGCGATCTCGAGCATGTGTAAATGAAACAACTTAAATATGTTCTTTAGAAACATGCTTGTTTTTTGTCACAAAAGTAAACTTGCATGTGGTTGGAACTTACACAAAATCATAGCAATATAAACATTTTGGTAGAAAAATACCAATCTGGTTGGAAGCAATTCACATTTTCCATTCAGGTAGAAGATGTTTTTTCGACTATTTTTGCGTATAGAAATGGTAACGGCCAGGTTAGGAAGAACAAAGCAAATAGGCTATAGAATAATATCCATAACTGCGATAACGGGTCATGTTCTTATTTCTCAACCATGAGAAGTAGTTCAAAATAAAGGGGTGAGGGAAAACAGAGGATGAAACAGGAAGACAGAAGAGACATGGTTTGTTCATATAGAGTAAAGGTTATTCACAATAGTAAAATGTAAAAGCTTGCTATAAAAACTTGGCTCAGATTTACTTAAAATGACTGCTTTCGAGTTGCTGCTTAGCAATTGCTAAATAATGAAAAATAAGAATACTAATATACATGATGATCCTAATCCTACATCTCTTCACCTGGAAAACTAGAAGAAATGAATTTCAAAGCCCTAATTGAAGACATCTATCAAGTGCAATGACTGGATCATACAACTCACCAGCTCTGCACACACTAAAAGATAGCACAAGGAAGAAGCTAAGGACACCTTGGTCACCCTTAAAATAATATATATGCACAACTCTCTCTACCAAGGAGACATCTTAAATCTGGCAACGAATCGAACAAGTAAAACATGTGGGAACCCCTCCCTTTTGAGCATCTTATCCAAAGATTACCGACTAATACTGCCAAATTTCTATATTTGAGCAACGTCTAGCTATCACCTTCGCCGTGTTGAATTCGTATGTTGGGCCGCTTTACTATCAATCTTTATCCTATCGGCGTACATGGGCAAGCGTATGATCTCATGAATTTCCTTCAATAAATCCTCCTCCGTGATATTGTCTCTAATGCTCCGCATGACCTATTTCAAATATAAGAAATGTTAGTTGATGCAGGTTTCAAACTAGCAGCAAAACTTCGTATAAAATTGGCAGAAAATGAACCTTTTTATAAGTATTGAAATCATTAGGAGTTGTTTTGTCTGCCCTGATACGCATACAGACCCATACTTGCTCATCAGAATCCCAAGAACACTCGACAATCTTTCCTGAATAAAATGAGGGTTCGCCATCTGCAAAAAGTTCAAAACAAGACTTAAAATAATATACACTGAATATATCTATTAAGCATTCCTCTTCAGATTTTCAAACACATGAATGCTTATGTAACATCTGAGACATCGATGTACTCATGACTCTCAAAAACAAAAGGATATAATACATTAAGAGAGCCCAGGTCAGCATCTCCTTATATGCCAAAACTTCTTCAACCTCATCAATGAATTTGAAACAGGATACCCTTATTCGATCTTGACAGTATTTGCTTAGAATCTCATGTAACAAACCCATGGATTTTAAACCAATGCCTCCCGGCTATCCTGGAATCTTTCCATAGATTATGAAAAACCTTGAGACTATATGTTGCGAAACATAGTTTGCCAGCCAGAATTAGCCACATATGCAAGAGTTGTGGTTATCAAAGCCTTAAGTACTCAACCAATCAACATTCAGCACAAAATCCCGGTAGCATCTATGAACTCATTAACACAATCCATCAGTGCAGTCAGAATTATAGTTCAAGGGAGAATGAGAGGAGAAAGATTAATGGTCGTTAGATTGTGTGGTAACATTTGAGGAGGTAAATGCCAAGATTTATTATTATTATTATTTTTATTTTGATAAGAAACCTCAAGAAGATATTAGTTGCAAGTATTTTGCAGTTGTAAGCAATGGAAGGTAAATGTTTATTTTAGTTGCAAGTATACATGTACCATCAAAACGGATTTAACTGATAATAATGAAAAGAGAACAACTTTAGAATTCGAAGAAGTAAGAGGCAGAAACTATTTGCATCAACCTTTGAACTTAACCCTATTTCCATCCATTGTTTTCCTCTTTCCTCGTTCGAACAAAACAAGAATCTCAGAATCATCTTCACCCATCTGTCCAGACAAATAACTCAAAATTACTTCGGCATCAATTTCAGCGGCAGCAATCAAATCCAATGCTAAAGAAATAACTTACAACCTCAAATAGGAAGTCAACTGAATTCATTTCAGGATATTTCCACTTTAAAAGACCCTCATGAGTTCGAGGAACATAAGCATCATCCCAACCCTAGAAAAAAAAATGAAAAACCAGTTTAGCCCAATAAACGACGATAACAAGTTTCCAAATAAAAGGTAACCATCCCCAATCCCAGCCCCAAACAGAAGACCAAGTGTAAAATGCTATTAAATAGAGACGTTACAAGATATTATAGGCTCGTAAACTAGAGAGGTTCTTTTGTAAATACAGCCTTCCCATGATTATGAACAACTGGAAAGCTATACCTTAGTTTTTGTGGGTAGGGGAGCCCTCTTCCCCTAGCCCTTAGACTGTTTGTTCATCTCTTTTTAATATACTCAAGTTTCTTATCAAAAATAAAGAGATAATAATAAAATAAAATAAAAATTTGAGAAATAATACTTAGTATCATACTTCCTTATGAGTAATTGTACTATGATTGTATATATGTTGCAATACTTCTGACAGTTCCTTGGCTATTAATGAAATTACTTCTCTTTGTAAGAAGAAAACAAGTTTCCTGAAATAAAAGAGAGCCCAACACCTACCAAAAATTAAAAACTATTCATACTTTATTTACTAAAAATTTAACCACCTGAAATATTAGACCATCGGCATCATGTGAAAGCCTCGGTATGAACTCCTTCAAAAGTTTGGTAACTGTAGAGAGCAACCAAAAATCTTTCCTCCTCACCTAATGAGTATTTAGGTCGAATCAAATAGCCACATCCATAAGAAAAGGCAAAACAAGAAAAGTATGAATACACACCCTGAATGGCTCTAGGTCGTATCTATAATGAGGGTTCCTGCTTTGGTAAATATGCTGGCGCTCATGATTGCGAGGTTCAATAATTTCTTTCTCAAGCATCTTCCACCGTTCATAGAAAGGACGCTACAACAATGGAAAGCCATTAGAGCTATAAAAAGGAAATAACAACGTACCACAAAAAAAGATACATGTGCAATTAATTGAACAGTATGCATTGTAAAAAAAATGAAAAAAAAATCTAAGCCAAACAGTCCAGATGGAAGTTTTATAAAGTCGGCCATTGACCAGCCAAACCAAAAAAAAAAATACCGTTAAGCATTTCTTAAATGGATATTACAAGGTGCATCTTGAATGGCAGCAATAGGTGCATAGTTGCGTACACGAATCAAGAGATCTACATAGAGTATGGCTTATATTCTAAGTCAGGTCAAAATACGGGAAGGAAATGATCAACCTACAACAAAATTAGGAATTAAAATATTTTTAAACTATGGGCCAGAAAAGGCTTTTTCAACTTGATGGTAGCTTATGTAGCAAACTAATTCGCAAGGCCCATTTCCTAATACTAATCAGATTGTGCTAGGGATTTTTTCTTCGGAGAAGTAACCAATTCATTAGAGTGAAAGAACAAAGAACAAACACGAGGAAAAATAAGGAGTCCCATCCTCGAAAAGCATCCAAATGAACTAATGCCTCCCAATTGAACTTAGCCTGCAAGTTGTGCAATGCAATAGAGGTGGCCAAAAAACACACAAAATTAAGCATGTCCAATTGAATTAAGCAACATTTTTTGGTTAAACTCAGTGTTTTAAAAGGCGCAAGGCGCAAAGACCCTTTGGAGCTTAGGCGCAAGGCGCACAATAAAGCGCGGGCTTTATTTTGCGAGGCGCACTTTGTATAGAAAAAAATTATAAAGAAGAGATAGCATGGTTAAAGTGAAAATATGAAGAAAAAAAACCTTTAGGATTAGTTGGAATGCATTGAATCTATTATGACTGGTTAAACTACATAAAGAACATAAGATTTCCTCGATGAGGAGCACTATCATCATTAACAAATATATAAATCAAACCTCAGTGATTGAAACATGATTAATTGCCATCATATCATATATAAGATATCTTCTCTCTTGCTTCTGCGAGTCTGGCAGAGTATCAATTATCATTTCTCCATCAAGTAGTGTATAGTGGTGAATCTTCTCAACTTGGCCCTTGAAGCCAAAATTAATAATGTATATTAGATTGAATGCAGATACAATATACAATCAAATAGATCACCAGTGAATGATCAGGCTAACATACATCATTTGCATTTCTATAAGGAAATCTCATTTGGACTCTTCGAAATTTAAAACCCCTATCAATCAAGTAGCATCCATCCACGGTTATTAGCATCATATATCTTGTTCCATCAGCTTTCCATGTGGCATAATAATAGCGTTGCCTTAGCAATTGCAGATTGTCTCTGCATGCCATAAAATAAAACCAAACTCAATATCATGAGGTTAATTTTAAAAAGTAAAACAAATCAGTAAGAACCTATAATCAATGGTAGTGTACAACTAATTGCTCAAATGATTATCTGCTTTAGTTTTTCAGGATAAGAAGCATCTTTATTACACCAAAAGAGACCAAGTGTGAGACTAGTGCAAAAGCAAAGAAGACAACAGAGAAAGGGGATCTTCTAATTTCCAAGATCCAGACACATAAAAGGATAAGAGACAGGCAACTTTTAAAAACAAAAGGGAGCGCGTCTAAATCCCTAATATTACTCTAATAAAAGAAATTAATCCTCTACTACTGAACGAACAAACAAATCAAAACAGTGAGGCTACAATATCATAGTGTTGAAAATAAAAGAAATTAATCCTAACTCACAATGCATAGAATGGCACAGGAAGAACAAAGGCATATTTAGAAGTGGAATTAATTAATTTAGGAAAATGACATAAATGAAGATTAAGGAAATTTTATGTAACAGGACCTGTTAAGAGACACTGGATGTGACCCTGGAAATTGCAAATTTGCTCTTGCCTGTAAAACAAAATAACAAAATATTGAATCAAGCACAAGGAAGACGAAAACTGGCTACATCTGCAATCTACACATGCAAGTGCTTCAACTACATAATGTATCTTATGCACACATTCCAACTCAATTTTCAACGCAATAGTGTTGCGTCGAAACATGCACGTTGGCTTCAGCAATAAGTTCAAACTGAGATAAATTTTATTGTCCTATTTGAAAACAAAGAGGATCATTCATCATCCTCGTTTCTTAATGATTCCTTTTATGAGAAACTGATGAATAGATGAATTGAAGGACAGCAAAAATTATATCAAGTATAAAATATATTCCATGCATACCAAATAAACTAACTGCTTCCATAAGTTAGGATCAGTACATGAGTTGGTAAATATACGATTCCTAAATATGAGTTGCAGAAAAGAATACCATTGACCACCAATCCAACTAAAAGATAAATTTTTCATTAAATAAATAAATCATGATTATAAACCAAAATTGTTAGGAGAGTAAAATTATTATAATTATGTATAAAATTTAAAAAATAAAAAAATAAAGTCTGCCCATATAGCAGTCACACGAATATTGGATGGAATAAATGTCTTAGGTTCAATGAAGGAAGATTTGAAACCATGGATTAGCTTGGCCATAGTCTGATACAAAAGTGCAGGCACAGGGATAAAAAAGGTTTTGAGAGCATACTCCAGCATTCAATTTAAGCATTTGATAGCAAAAGTGTTTCAAAGCACGTTCCTGATCCTCAGGTATCTCATCTCCCAATATATCATCATTTGTCATCACTTGAGCACCATCATCATGATTTTCCTGGAAAACAACCAAAAAGAATCAATTGAGCTTAAATCCAAAAACTAATTTATAGAACTGAATTGGCCCTCCCCTTTTTGTACCTTTCTTTTGAGAGAAAAAACCCTTCATTTCTCTCTCTAGAAAAAGGTTTTGTCTCCAAACCTACAAGTGTGATAAACTAGTTTTTTTCTAATTGTCCTTGCCTAAGAGGGTTTAAGAAAAATTATAGAGAGTACCATATTGGTCGAGGGCTTGGGATATGGGAAAGTAATGCACATTGTCACACTGAGTGCAAGTGTATGGATTAGTAGGATGGAACCTAGTGCCACAATTATGAAAAAGGAATTGATGAAAGTAGACTCCTGGGTGTATTCCACATGCAATCTAACTATTCAAAGTGGGTAAGTCAAGAAAAAGATTTAGATCCCCGGGGGTTTAAGGCAAAGAGACCCTTCCTCTTTTTTGCTCTTAAGCTGCTATTTCGACAACTGGATTCTGACCTTGTCTAGGGGTTCGCAATAAGCAAAAAAACACAGGGACTATTGCCCACACATGTACCTAAAAAACCTAGGATTTCACCCACGTATAGAGAGGAGAGGCCAAATTAATGATTCGCACCCCACCATAAAGAACTTTGCTCCAAAGAAAAAGTGAAAAATAGGGCAAAAGGGCAACTGTCTTGTGGCTCATTGCATCTAAGGCTGCTCCATCAGAGTTTTGCCTTATTTTTGTATGTCTTGGGCTTTCTTTTTTATGCCCCTTGTATTCTTTCTTTTTTCCTCTCAATGAAAGGAAACAAGAAACGAAACTTTTCAGTAAAAATATGAAAAAAGACGTTCATATATCCATCACTAAGTAGAGAAACTTATATATGATTGTGTACACTTCTTACGTATATGCCCCATTAATATGAAGAAATTGAAACCTTGACAAGAACGAGTACTCTTTAAATATTGCATACATTCAAAGGAGCAGCAGAACCTCCATCATCATCGTCATCCGGAACTGCTTCACCATTAAGATCAAGATCTGAAGATCTCTTCCACTCAGGCGTGGATGGGCAAACAACCACTTCAGGTTTTCTTTCATGATAAAAGGCATATAATCCATCAACGTAGTCTGGCTTGTAAATTCCAGGAGGGCGTGCATCAGAAAACATTTTAAGAGCCTGTGCAATGAGGATAACCCCAACACCCCCTCTCAAGGGGTAGAGAGACAAAACGAGAAATGAATCAATGAGACGAACAAAGCTAGAAAACTATGAAATGATCGAGACATTTCAATCATTTTACAGGCATACTAACTAACCTGAGTAACAGAAATGGATTGTGCACGCACTAGATAATTTATGATCATATATCCCGTGCGATTATGGCCATGCGTGCAGTGGACAAGAATATACTTCTTTGAGTGTTTCTGACGAGAAAGGAACTGAATGACCTGGACGAAAAAAAAGGGACATTTCAATTAGATATAAGCATGCTCAGGTTCTACAACTTTCTCATTTTCTTTGCTGAAAAAGAAAACAAGTCCAGGCATACACAAACACTTAAAAGTTAAAACATGTAATCCATTGTGTGTATGTGTGAGCCATGCCAACCCACCTTTTTCCAGACCAAACAGATACAGTGGAGAAGGAATTCTATGACCTAATGGACTTTACCAGGACATAAATGCTACTTACTGAGGAAATCAATGGACAGTAAGTTAGAAACTCAATATATCAAAGTGACCCAATGCTACTTACTGTGGCATATTAGGTTGGAAAGGAATCAAAGGACCTTCAAAAATAAGTTCTCTTCTTTTATTTTTTATATATGTGAGTGTCTGGGTCAGCTTACGTGCAACTCGACTAATCTAACGGGACAACCGCCTAACCCTACAACATTTAGTTGCCAAGGAAACCGTAGGAAATTAATTCATAGGTAGGTGGCCACCAAGGATTGAACTCATTCCCTCTAGGAGGACTTTAATAGTCCTAAGGCCCTTGGTGGTGTATTGTGCACAGAAAAATCTTTTGTAATTACAACTTTTTCATGAATATTAACAACTGAAAAGCTCTCTTTTAGCTCTCGTTGAGTAAGGGTTTGCTCTTCCCCCTAGCCCCTAGACTGTTACTCTTCTTTGACTTTAATTTGATGTTGTTTCTGTAGGAGGACTTTAATAGTTCCAAGGCCCTTGGTGGTGTATTATTCACAGAAAATTAATTTGTACTTACAACATCTTCATGATAATTAACAGCTTGCTCTTCCCCTAGCCGTTACTCTTTAATTTGATGTCGTTTCTCATGCCCCCCCCCCCCCCCCCCAAAAAAAAAAAGTGACCCACATTGGTACAGTAGCTAGACAGTTTTACACCCAAAACAAGTATTGAATTCAGTTCCATCACGTTGTACCCAAAATTCCAATAAAAGAAAGATAAAACAAAAGCTAATCTCTTCCACTCAAAATCTAATGTAAGCACTTCTAAGAGAAAATCGCAAAAGAATCTCAGTGTGTGCGCAATAAAATGGTACAGACCTCGTAAACGAACATATTGACTGACTTGTTGTCAGGTACAGCGTCCCTCCCCTTGCAAGGAATCTTCCCCCAACAAGAAGAACAAAGATCACAGATAATTAGTATAGTTCAATCCCTACAATTAGAAAGTACAATTAGGATAACATGCCATATTCCAAGACTCACCTTAACATACTTGATACCCTCTTTATTCAAATCTGCTGTTGTATAATAACGGTAAGAATTTGTCAAATCAATCACCAAACCAAGCTGAAAAATTAGTTCAAACGAATCTGTTATTTCAACTAGGTAAAACAAGCAACAATAAAAAATATTTTTACCACATTTTGTCTTTTTGTTCTTCATATGTATTAGAACAACTGGGCATAGAGATTTCTTTTGTTTTCTTTATGCCACTATTTTTAATTAATAATTTGTTTCTTATAAATGGCATAAAAATAGATTAAAGATTAATAAGCTTCAACCTTTATGTGCAAAATGTGTGCATATGTTGGGAGGAGGGGGTGTGAGAAATGAGAGATAAGAGACTTACTTTTCTTCCCCAAACTCTCTGCTGATGGATCACTTGCTTAAATGAGTATCTTTTACCGGGTGTTATACAATCATTGAAGGATTCACCTAGAGGAACCTTGGAAGGAATCATGCAACATATTTCTTGACCAAATGCAGGACAATCCAACCAACCTACAGATAAAAGAGAGGTAAATGAAAATTGTTAAAACCTAAAGCATAGAAAAGAAAGTTTCTTGACAGGAACGTTTGCTTTACATGGCCTATTTTTAGCATGAGCCCTTAACTTAAAAAGCCTCAAATATTTGCATGAAAAATATCCAGAAAATAAAGGGATACGTGAAACTTTCATGAACCTCCTCTATATTTGGTCATTTGAAAACTGCAATATTTAGAAATAGGTACGTGCAAAGGAGCCATACCCTACATAAAGTATCGAGTAAAAAGAAGGAAAACAATGAAATCTGAAAACTCAGAACCTCACCTGGGGGAAGCCTGTTTCTATCAGATTTTTGGTTTTTAGCAGGCTGAAACTGATCCCGTGCAGGTTGGTGGTAATCATGCACCGGTCTATCAAGAGAGCGATCTCTTTTCAACCGCCTTTTTCTTTCTTCTCGCTCCTAACACAAATGAATAGATGCACAATCAAGCTGGACTGCACACCCAGGTATAAAAGTGTATGCATGAATACTGCTTGAGTTTCATGCGAGTATAATACACTTGGGCACTCACAACAAGACTAAGCTTCCTCTTTCAAGTCTCCCTAAATATATGTTTTTTTTGTATTGCTATATTCTTTCATTTTTCTTAACGAGAGCTGGTTTTTTCATCCCCGCATATCAAATCTTACTAGAGAACATGGAAAACCAAGCTGAAATTTTCCCACCACCCTCTACCCCATATAAATAGCTCTGATGAGGTGTCCAAAAAAGAAAGAACAAACATAAAATTCGCACAAATAGTCCCTCTTTTGTACCATCATTATCAATAATGAAAGTTTATGTTTATGCTAAAAAGAAAATACAGACATACCCGCCGTGCAATACTGACAGCAGTCTCCATATGTTCCTCTGGAGCACTATACACCTCTTCGTGCCTCTCAAAGACCTCTTCATCCTCTTCAGGAACCGGGGAGGCATTTAAGTCCATGGAAACAATCATTCAACGTCCACAGAGCAACATTTACTCCAAACCTCACAATCCCTCAAACACAGGGAGAGTCGTGAAGTTCGCTAGTAACCCAATATTTCACATAACCCTGCAGCAAGCAAGTAACCCAATATAACCCAACGAAACAAACAGCAGAAAATCAAAAACCTATCTCAAGTAAAAACATGAACCGCATTATACTCATAAAATGAAACCCACAATCACAACCCTAACTAATAATCAAACAACCTGAAGGAAAGCAAAATCCCATACTCCCGTCACGATGGCTGTATTCTGAAAATTGGCAGCAGGACATGAGGAGCGGGAAAACAAAAAAAGAGATACATAAAAGAAAACAAGAAAAAAAGGAATGAAAAGTGGTTGGAAATCAAACCTCGGCAGGCAATTGCAATCGAGTGCTAATCCCTGCCGAAACGAAAGCCTAGGATCCAGCAGCGTGGCAGTAGCAGAAAGGAGGAAGATGAAGGCGTAGGAAATCGGAAATCGGAAATCCAGGAAGGAGTAGTCGGAGAAATTGTCAGCTGAAACAGTGGCATGAAGAATCGGAGAAGAAAAAGGGTACAGAATTGACCTCACCGGCCACTGGAAGTCGCCATTCGAAACCCTAAGAAAGAACAAAAAGCAAGAGAGAGAGGAAAGAAGATGATAGTTAATAATCAATGTCACGGGAAAAAAGATGAACGAGTCGCAGCTACCAAATCAAAAATTAAGGAGCTTCAACCTACGTTTATATTTCGGTATTAAATCATAATATCACCTTTTTTTTTCCTTTTTTTTTTAAGAATTTTAATTTTATTTGTTTTGTTTATTAGCATACAAAATTGGGAAATTGTAGTAAATGACAATTTAAGACTTATTGTTTGCAAATATAACATGTTTTTAAAAAATTTGCGGATATAGCAATTTCTATCGCTGATATCTTATGACTGATAGAAGTCTATCGCTGATCACCTCAGCTTTTTATAGATTTTTGTCAGTAATAATAGTCTATCACTGATAGAAATTGATATAATAAAGTCTATCAGTGATAAAAACGGGTTTTTTTGTCATATTTGCAAAACATTTTAAAGTTTGCTAAATTTGCAATTAGTTTGGGCCTGATTGCTATTTGTGCAACCAGCCCTACAAAATTTAGGGTTGGTTTATATCAATTATAATTACATTACGAAAAATAAAAAAATATGATAAAATATAATATTTCATGTGTTAAGTTTTTTCCATTTTACTTACTATAATATAAAATATATGATATTGTAAAATCATGGGGTACTTGAAAAAAAAATGCATTTATAGCCACAATTTTTCAACTTTTCCATCCGTGATAACATAAGTATCATATAATCACTAGAAAATTAATGATAACAATAAGAATCATATGGTCCATAATGTTGGAAATATAAGTTCCATATGTTGATTTACCTTATATTTATCTATTAATTTTATCATTATTTTATTTCTTTTTTAAATAGATTTGATTGGATCATTATGTTATCACTAATGGGTACTGATTATTTTGTAGGTCTGTTATTACAGATTGCTACTAATTGCTTATTGACTATATGATTCTTATGTTATCATTGGTTGCTACTCATTATATATATTAAAGATTGATTGCTACCATTATACGGTCCTCGTGTTATTACTGATTATTTTTTATTGTTTGCTCATTATATGGTTCTCATGTTATCACTGATAACTATTAATTATATGGAATTTATGTTATCATTAATTGCTACTAATTGCCTATTGATTATATAGTTTTTATGTTGTCACGGATTGTTATTGATTATATGGTCTTTATTATAACTTATTGACTATTGATTATATGGTTCTTATGTTATCACTAATTGCTAAATTTTGCTATATTTGCAAACTCCAAAAGGTATAGCTAAATTTGTAATTACCTTAATTTATTTTGATATCCATTACAATATTCTAAAATAACAAGTTCATAAATTAATTAATAATGATGGAGATTTGACATAAAGATTTAAATGGTAACTTACCTCTATTTGTATGTTTCATCGATTTTGTACGGTATTAAGGAAATGTCGATTCACCTCTCATGTCGATGTCGAACCTATGAACATATGGAATTGTCGATGAAAATGTCGACATCGACGTAAATTTAATACCATTTGGCATAAAAAAAATATATATATATATATACAAATAGTCATTTTTGGCGGTCACCTTCTTTGGAGTTGAAGAAGGTTCAATTATCTACCCATGTGTTAAACTCAAATAATAATATAAATAATTACAATGAATTAAATTAAAATATAATATATGGGATTTAAATGTATTTACCTAGATTTAGAAAACAGTACAAATATATATATATATATATATATATATATATATATATATATATTAAGAATAAATGCATTAAACACGTGTGATGCACGTCTAAGTTTTTTTTTTTTTTTTTTTTTCTCCACAATTCTAAAACAAATTGGATAACAAATTTGTGTTGTGTATTGAATATTATTTTTTAAATTTCAACCGTTTGTAACATGATATGATTTTATTTTGAGCCAACACGATATGAATTTTTAAGACTTTGTTTTAAAGTTTTAATCAATAATCTATTTATAAAAACAAAGTTATAAAAAATAGGTGAGGTTTCTCAATATAAACATATATGTTTTAGTACAACAAATATGGAGATGCGAAGATTTTAAACATTAGAGACCTCAAAAGAAAAAGTACAATTTATTATACAATACACATGTTACATTATTTAAGGTAAAGATTGAATCATTGCTCCGCATTTTTCGAATGAAAATTAACATTTTTAACTTCTTACGTAGGTGACTACAAAATACAATAAATCATATTTCTTAACTAGAAAAATGGTTAGATTTATTTTGATTGCTAAAATACATAGAATAAGGAAATTACATTAATTTTGAGAATATTAGTGGGAAATAGTAATAGTTCATGCTCATGCGTGACAGTTCATATAATTGTAATTGTAAATGCCCTATTTTTGGGTTTAGCTCTTGATTTTTTCTTATGTTTAAATGGAATTGATTGAATGAAAACAACATAGGGGGGTGTTTGAGGGGACGAATTGGGTAGGGTTGGGTGGGTTATTATAACCCACTCCATGTTTGGGGCACCCATTTAGGAAGAGGGCGTTTGGAGGTTATTATAACCCCCGAGTGCTACTCTTTTTTTTTTTTTTTTTTTTTTTTTTTTTTCAATTTGTCGATTTTTCTTCTATTTGTTTTTTTTTTTTCACCCAATTTGGCGATTTTTCCTCTATTTATTTTTTTAACTTTTAAAAAATTAATATGCAATATACATTTAATTATACAAATACAACAAAAAGTGGTAGAAAAAAACAAACTAACATAAACACATATTTCAAACTCCATGTTAAAGAAAACTGTATTACTTCTCTCTCTACCGAGCCTTTTGTTGTCGATTATTTGTGATTTCCTAAATAATATTTATTTTTTTAACTTTTAAAAAATTAATATCGTAATATACATTTAACTATACAAATACAACAAAAAGTTGTAGAAAAAAAAAATAAACTAACATAAACACATATTTCAAACTTGATGTTAAAGAAAACTTTATTTTAAACCCACACTATACAACTCTGCACCCCAAACACAGACTTACTAAACTCACACTATACAACTCTGCACCCCAAACACAGACTTACTAAACCCACAGACTATTATAACCCACCGACTATAATAACCCACCCTGCGCCCCAAACGCCCTCATAGTTACTAGTATACAACAAATAAAACATGAATTGCAATGTCACACAAAATTTAACTAGGGAGTGAAAAACTATAAAATAAAATGATAAATATAGATATTGTAAGCTAAAAAAAGAGTCGTATTTCCATATCCAAGGATGAAAATATCCGTCAATATATCCGTAAATCGAAGGGTTCGATATAGATATGAAAGATAAATGGATATCTCCAATATCTTTTATAAATAGCCGTAAAACATACAAAAATATCAACTATTAATCCCATAATAGATATAGATACTAATAACAAGATCTATAACTTAGTTTGAAAGTAAAATGAACTTAATTATTAATTTAAAGAATTTTTTTAAAGAATTGATTTACAGAATTATCTGTCGATATTGATATTTCACCGTATATCCATGGATATATCCGTAAAATTGAATTCTCGATATGGATATGGATATTTTCGTCATTCCCATATTTGATGTATCTTTTAGTCCCACAATGAATATATTTATTGAACTTGCATAAAAGTTATGGCACCAACCACTAAAAAATGGAAGAAGTCTCTTAACTTGTAATAAAAAAAAATTAAAATGCAGATCATTTCCTTTTTATTTATTTATTTTGAAAATAGCTCATTTCCTTTTTACTTATAAGTAGCATTTTTAGTAAGCAAATAATTTATGAAAATTGTACATTTAGTTCTAAAAACAAGTAGTACTATTTAGTTTTAAATCCAGCCACTTGCATGTTACATTTATTACATAACAATGAAAATTTGGCAAAATGGGCCAACTCCCAACTAAATTATTGGTAGAGAAGAAAACACTGTTTTAGTAGTTTCACACACAAAAATTATCTCTCAACAATTTATTACAGCTTAATAGTTTACCCAACAAGATTCAATAATTATCAAGATGCCTTTCAATGCTTCATTGAAATAATAATACTCACAATAATAATGTAGAGTTAGTTACCTAATGGCTGTTTGAAAGTTCTATATTTGTTACAATTTGTATGGAAAGAATACCAAACTGTAATATCATAATCATAGTTACAAATTACAAAATTAACAATGCTGAGTGTTGAAAATCTACTATCAATCTTGCAAGTATGAGATCTACATTTACATTTTTTTTGAGTTAAACATGTAGGGTAAGAGATTCAAACATATTACCACGTAATAAAAAATATATGCCTTGACCAATTAAACTATGTTCTAGTTGGCAAAGTCACATCGCCGCCGACATTGCGTAAATGATGGCAAATGATAAGTATAAACAACAAAATTTCTATAATAATGTAAATAATACTTATCAATATGGCTGCAAAAGCTTATATAAGTAGAGTTAATAGTGTCAATTCGAGTATAGCTCAGTAGATAAGGCATCAATTACCATCTCGAAGGTCGATGGTTCGATTCTCACCCCATAACTCAAAAAAAGTTAAAAGGGTCAAATAAGGCTCATTGCACAAGATACAAGAAATTTTCATTAATAAGTTTGCAACAAGTTGAAAAGAGTCTAACAACTGACAAGTAAGGCTGAGCTGATCTCCCATGTTTGAACCCAAGTAGCCTGTAAACCAGCATGCTTCAAAGACAATCAAAAGAGAAGCTACTTTTGCATATGGAACAGACCATTAAAAACCCTTTGGTCCTATTTTAATGTTCCAACCAGGATGTTTAGTTTCTAATCAGTCATCAAAAGTGGGAAATATATCATTTCAAAGAGTCTGCAAAGCATTATTAGCCTCCGAGACATTCTTGCAATCTATACAAAGCTATTTGGATCTATTAATGGAAAAATAAGAAACACAGCAACAACAAAACCAGAAGCCAGATAAATAACTTAAAATTCAAGAGACCTAATTTAGAGAAGAAAAATCCCTGAAAGCAGGAAGAAGAAATGTAGCTCTGCCGTGTCTTTCCTGCTCCTTTTGTGCTAAATCCTGTAACCTATCAAAATAAAGCGATGTCGTAATCGGGTTAGAAGCGGAAACGGCTAACTTGGTTTTCTGGCCATTGTGGAAGCTCTAACTAATCTCCAGTCACGTCCAACTTCTTCCTAAACATGGTACTGCTCATGCATACTGGTAATAAAAGCACTGCAAAAATTTGAAAAGTTAATAAGCAAAACTCTTCAGTCTAGTTAGCTTGCATCCATATTCCATTGGCATAGATAGAGCTGTTCCATCATCCGAATTCTACGTACCTCAAGGTTAATAAAATATGTAATAACTATTGAGATATTTGTATTTTTCAAATGCTGGTCAGAAAACTAAGAAAAAGGCAAGAATAGTTAGTTTTCGAAGATGTAGATGCACTAAAAGTCTTTCAAGTTTGGTTAAGAAACAATTTTGGCTCCTAAACTTTCATGAAGTAACAATTTAGTCACTAGACTTTACTTTGTAACAATTTGTAACAATTTAATCTTTGTACTTTCAAATTTGTAACAACTTAGTTCCCGAGCTTCAATATGTATCAATTTAGTTCATATACTTCAAAACTTTAACAATTTAATCCCCGCTGTGATTTTTCTTTTTATCAAAATTAAGTGTCAATTTTTACTATGTAATGACCAACATATTTGGTCCTTCATCAATTTATCGATCTACATATATAAGAAATTCTGTTAAAATTTAACAATATTTTTCATGATAAGGGGGCTAAATTGTTACAAATTTTAAAGTACATAGACCAAATTACTAAATCTTTATAACTAAAATTCAAGAACTAAATTGTTGCTTCCATTTCCATCTGCCCCTAGGTTGTCTTCTCTTGGTTTCTTTTGGCTGTTTATAATACATACGAATGATTCTTATAAAAAAAAAAATTGTTACTTTCATGAAAGTTCAGGGACTAACCTATGTATTTCTGTGCATGCACATGTGGGCGTGTGTGTTTCTTTAATGATGTAAAAAAGATTGAAAAACTCACATTAAGCGAAGGTATGTTCAGCACCCAAATTCGTCTGAATTCTGGCATCACCATACACAGAACTATCACCTTCTTTTGGATCCAACCCTTTTGAAGATTCTGCAATTTCTAATATCTCTTCCCTCAGTTTTTCATGTTTCTTCTTCAAGTCTGAAGACTCCAATGCAGCTGCAAGGCTCTGCTTTATTTGCTGCTCCAAAGCCCAAATTCTGTTTTTTGAGGTTGCATCTGGTGTCTTTCCAGCCTTGGCAACCTCCAGTTTTAGTAATTCAATCTTATCTTTGAGATCTGTTCTGCTTGCAACACTTTCAATTCCCTGATTAATTTCCTCATTTAACATTTCTATCTTTGGTTTGAACAGTGACAATGCAGATTGCTCGCTAAGGACGTGCGCTCTTGACGTTAATACCTCAACATCTAAACCCAAGGAGTTGAGGGCATCTGCCAACTCCCCTTGTATTTCCTTCTTTACTTTATCAATCTTCTTTTGCAGTTCAGGGTCCAAATCCATATACGTAGACGCCCCTGAATTTGCAATTTCAGCCCTCAGCACTTCATATTTTTCCTGTACATCAGGTCGACCCAGAACCTCAGCGAACTTTTTGTTGATTTCCTGCTTCATTGAAGCCTCCTTAACATCTTTTACTGAGAGAGCCTTGGCTTGAGATAAGTCCTTTAACATGTCAAGTTTGTTCTTCAGATTCTCGTAGTTAGGAGCTTTAGTCAACCCCTGGTCGAATTCATCTCTAAGCTCCTCAATTTTGTCTTTCAATGCCGGATGGATAAGTTGATCAGGTGAATTTGCTTTCGAAAATTCTTCTCGCAGTGTGACAAGTCTGTCCTTTAATCCCGCGGCCTTTACTGCCGCAGAAAATTCAAAATCAACTTCTTTCTTTAATTTTTCAATCATCTTATCCAGATCCAAATCTGAATGCTCAATGGAGGATTCCTTGGCTTTCAATATTTGTTGTTTCACTTTTTCCACCTTACTTTCAAGTTCCCGAACTGAGGTCTTCCCAACGACGGGTTCTTCTTTCTTTTTCATGTTGACTTTCCTCTTTGGGTCAATTGGAATGCCTTCTTGAAACCCACCAATTTTACGGAATTTCAGCATTCGATGCTTTAATAGTTTTTCTGTGTCCATCTTTGAAAGCTCCTGAAATGACATGTGCAGAAAAACTCATTAATGTATTATGCTACAATGAGCAGATTCCATTGTTTTAGAAGAATTCAAGGACCTACGTCCATGGTCTCATTGATTGCAATTTTTATTTGTTGCGAGCTCCAAGTTGGATCTGCATGTGCGCCACCCAAAGGTTCCTGTGAACAATAATGCTTAAAATTATTGAAGGTGCAAAATAAAAGAAAAGGGGGAAAAGAAACAGACCACATTTCATCCAAATGATGAAATATACAAAGGGAGCCTCAACCTGAGGCTAAAAGAAGTTGCGGAGAAGCCTCAACTCAAAGTTAATATGTCACAGTGATGGTTGAAAATGTTACAAGTTCATATTTAAGAGGAAAAGTCCAATTCAAAACTAAAGGAAGTTATAGAAAAGCCATGCAATTTAGAGCTGCAGTTATTGAGGAGGGGGAAAAGAAACTAAAAAAAAGAAATTAATTCAATTCAGAAACGTTTTGATTAAAGGTTCAAGCCTTAAGGTATAGACAGTTCTGTTCAATATTATGGATATTGTTAAAGGCAAAACGGAAGATATTTTTAAAATAATGAGCATATAGCATTTTAAACATAGAAACAAGGCTGTGGCCCTTAGCATATATGTTCTACTTTCACCTGTACTCATTTCTAAGAGGCAACAAATGGTCTTCAGAATATTAAGAATGTAAAAAACAAGAAAAAAACGATGAACTAAGAAAATAACATGCAATAACAAGATATGTGAAGGACAGCATCATTACAGGGATTATGCCATCGGCAATTTGTAATTTGGTCAACTCCTTTGCAGTAATTTTTAGCTTCTCTGCTGCCTACAAATAAAAAAAAAATCTCAACAAAATCTATATAATATAAACCTTCAAAAGAGGATGTTAAGGGTTGAATGTATAAAAACCTTTGGGGAAGCTTTTGCAGTCTTCCACAAAATTGCAGCACAGGCTTCAGGACTAGATAGTAGTAAGAATAGACAAAAGAACAGAAGGAAAATAAATGATCAGCATGCACAACAAATTTAAGATTAAACTGGTTATCAGTAATTTACAAGATATTATTGTGAAGTTGTCTTAATTTACTAAAGCTAAGCATGAAATGCACCTGGCAACATAGAAAACTGCATTCTCGAGCATTAGCAACTTATTAGCACAACCGATTGCCAGGGCACCACCAGAACCACCTTCCCCAATGACAATTGAAATTATTGGTACCTTGAGGCCAAACATAGTCCTCAAATTATGAGCAATTGCTTCGCCCTGCAAATGTATGAAGCCACAAATCAGTTATCCAGATAAAGGAAGAGCTCTATGAAAAAATAATATTCTGTTACATACTTGGCCCAGTTCCTCAGATTTGAGGTCCGCAAATGCACCTGGTGTATCAATGAAAGTAACAATTGGGAACCCGTGGTGATCTGCATAGTACATCATGCGAAGCGCCTTCCGATAACTGTTGGTGGGAAGTAAGTAGAACTTATAATCAGGATTAAATGTTCGATACCCAAACTTTAAATTCTCCAACGAGCTAGCATTCAACTATCTAGCAGCAATTCATATTCTTTTTCCACTTCAAAACTCGTGGACTATTATAATTTATATATAATGTAAAACAACATGGGTCTCCATGGCTCAACATACCCGTGCGGTGTAGGCATTCCGAAGTTACGCTGAATATTTTCTTTTGTGTTTCTACCCTTTTGGTGACCCATGAACATGTACCTCTTCCCATCTATGGTTCCTATGCCAGTAACAATGGCAGGATCATCGTACCCTGCCCGATCTCCATGAAGTTCAACAAACTGTAAGGCAGAGACGTAGAAAATATTTATTACATCAACGTGATCAAATTCACAATCCAAAAATTTCAACGTCACTTTCACAGTAAGAAGAGCACCAAACCTTTTCGGTGATATTGAACACGTGATCAAGGAAAGTTGGCCGGTTAGGATGCCGAGCTATATTGACACGTTGTATAGGCGTCAAATGAGTGTACAAGTCCTTTAAAGCCTGAAACCAACCACGAGAAGCAATCAAACTCATTGAGGAAAATTTATGTGAAAAAGATTTCTTTTCAACACTTCAAAATGGAATAAGAATTCTGTTAATAGTAATAATAACAAACCTGTTGATATTTATTTTCTAACGAAAAAATCTGATCACTGAAGTCTAGACCAGTTTCATGAGCCATTTTCCGCACCTATATCCAGAATCAAAAGACAGTCATTCCCAAAGAAGATGACAGACACACCCAACTAAAAGAAGCAACTAACATCAGTAGTAAGGAAAAACTAACATCGACAATCTTCTTCTCAAGAAGAACAAGTGGTTTTTCAAACTCCAGAGTAACAGGCTTCGGCTTCTCTTTCAGAGGCTTAAAATGCGAGAGATGAGTAAGAACTCCACCCTTGACATTCTGATCCGCATCATCCGGCCATGGATACTCGTGCTTTTTCCCCTTCCTCAACTTTGCACTAACTGACATATCCTTCCTTCTTGGGTTGAATTGCGCTCTCCCCAGAGCCCTCAAAGGAATACCACTAACACCATTACTAGAACTTCGAAGAAGATCCGATGCCGAAGAACCAGACGACAATGCAGCTGGAGTAGAAATAGACGCCATTCTCTTCTCCCAATCACACTCTAATTACTCTTTCAGCTAAAACCCACCAACGAGGTCCCTATAACACACAATACAATGGCTCCTAAATTATAAATCTAAAAAGGAAGGAGAACAAAAGTGCAGACAGTATAAGAAACAGTGCCCTACGAACTACGAAGTGACAATTGCTTAGAAAAATCAAAAATGCAAACGAAGGTAAACAGTTCAAAAAAAGCTCAAATCAAGCAAACCCATGATTCAGGTGAGATTTAAGAACAATTCAACAAAACCCATTTCCCCATCGAACAAGCACAATCAAATAACCCACTTAGATTCATCAATGCATATGCATCATCAATCCAAACCCAAATCCAAATCAAACCCACCTCAAGAAACACACAAACAAAAACAGAACTCCCCTAAAATTACACAAAAGAAACAAAACATGAATGAATGCTGTCATTGAGTAAGTAAAAGAAATTACCCAAAATTGGGAGAGAAAAGCGTGAGATCCGGGGAGGACAGAAGCCGCAAAAGGGATCTAAAAGGTGGGGGGAAATGGGAAGATGGGTGTCTTAAAGCAACGAAGAGGAGAAATCTAGCATCGTAGAGATCGTCAGAAAACGAGGCGATAAAAGAAAGTGGCGATACTTCTTAAGGAGAAGTGAGAGAAAAAAGAGAGGTTTTTGAAGGGCTGATTAAGAGCCAGTCTTTTTCGGTTGGGCAGTTGATTGAAAGGGTATTGAAACGAATGTGTTTTTCGCTTCATCAGCCCTTGGCACGTGTCTATGCCCCACCTCTCGCACGTGCCTCTCCTCCTCCTTCGATGATTTCTATGCTTTTCTTCCTAGGGCTTTTCTCACTTCTTTCTCTATTTCTCATCTGTTTTTTTTTTTTTGTTGCCTCACAACTCACACCACACCTGCCTTTCAATCAACCAATTATTCCCACTTTTTTTTTTCCTTTCTTTTCAATTAAAATTATGGGGGCGTTTGGAGCGCAGGGTGGGTTATTATAGTTAGTGGGTTATAATAGTCTGTATTTGGAGTGCAGAATTGTATAGTCTAGATTTAGTAAGTCTGTGTTTGAGGTACAAAATTGTTTAATGTGTGTTTAAAATACAGTTTTCTTTAACATGAAGTTTGAAATATGTGTTTATGTTAGTTTATTTTTTTTTTACAACTTTTTGTTGTATTTATATAGTTAAATGTATATTACATATTAATTTTTTAAAAGTTAAAAAAATAAATATTATTTAGGAAATCACAAATAATCGACAACAACCGGTTCGGTGGAGAGAAAAATTTGAGATGAAATGGAAGATAAAGAATCGGTAAATTGAGTGAAAAAAATAGAAAAACAAAAAACAAGGAGAAGAAAAATTTAATGAACAAAAAAAAAACAAAACAAAAAAAAAACTACATTGTAGCACTTTTACAGTGAACACTGTAGCAAACCGGGGGTTATAATAACCTCCGGCCTCAACTTATATAGTTGAGGCTCCAAACATGGGGTGGGCTATTATAACCCACCCCACTCCATCCCACTTGGGGGCCAAACAGCCCCTATATGTTAAACTTCGTAGTATCTACTTCGTCTCTCGAGATTGGAGAATCGAATCCCTCCTTCGAGAGACTCGAATTCCTCCGCCCCACAACTTGCTGTTAAATTATAAGTTGAATTCATGAAACTTTGAAGTTTGTGTTCCCTAAATTTTAAATTTTGTATTTAGTAAATATGTAGGATTAAAAAAAATTGAATGTTTGAAGACTAAATTTGTAATTTTGAAAGTTTATAGATCAAATAGACATAAACGTCAAAGTTCAAAGACTAAATTATAGACTAGATTCTTTTTTGCAAAAGACATTATTCTAATCTTCTTTCCATTGTTTATTTAGTTCCTTAAACGTACGTTAAGAAAGTCAGACTATAATGTTCTATTAGTATTGTTTATCTTAGACTACAAATTTATTTTGAAATAGACCACGAGGGATATTCAATTTCACTATCTTATATATTAAGTTTAATCAATCATATAGGTATAAATATTAAATACAAGTTATAATTATATCAAATTCGAGTTTTTATAATCTATTTATTTGCACAATGTACTTACTTCTAAATAAGGATGGAGCTATAAATTTTCCTAAGAAGAGTAAATTTTTTACATGTGGACAACATTTTTATAGGTATGTATAGTTTTCAAATTCTACAAATTTAGGAGAGGGACAAATTAAAGGAAAACTACAAAATATTTTTAAGTATTTTATATATACTTTCAAAACTAAGAGAGTTTCCCTCCTTTCTTTTGGTAGCTTCTAAATCTTAAACTTCATTAGATTTTGTTAAAAATAATGAGCTGAACATCTCTTGAGAACATTTTTTTATCACATAAGATGTATATAGGTCACGTTTACTTCCCCAAACGTAATGAATCAATGATAATTTTGACCCACATCGATTACATTTGAGAGCGTTTACCTAAATCTGCAAACGTAATCAAAGTGTGGGTATCACTTCAAAATTTGTAATTTTATTACTCCATTCATGTACTTGGTGTTTGGGATTACTATTGAAGATTATGGGTCCCACCCTCTTTTTTGTTTGTTTATTCTTTTTCATGTTTACCCATTTCTCTCTCTCATTTTTTAAATGTTCATTGTCATCTCTTTCACTTTTTTCCTCCTTTTATCTTTTTTTTTTTCCTATTCTTCTCTCCTCCCTCCAACCTCGTCGTCGTCGCCCACCTCATTTCGGCCAATCTCGCCATTGTTTCCCACCTCATTCCGGCCCGCCGCCGTCGTCCATATGTTAAAGTTTATTTTTATTTTTCTTAAAAAAAAAAATAGATTTTCTTATTTTTTCTCTTTCAAGCATTGTGTTTCATTTTTCTTTCTCTTTAAAGAAATGAGTTTCCTTTTTCTTTCTCTTCCAATAAGTGAGTTTTTTTTTTCTTTCAACAAATCATTTCACGCCTCATTTCCAATCTCATTTCTCTTTTTTTTCCACAAGTTTTTTAATCCAAAACTAGTAGAGAAAAAATATAAACTCATTTTGATAAAAAGATGAACAAATTGTTGGTATTGGATAAAAGAACAAATTGTGGAGAAAATAAAGAAACTCATTACTTTACTGTTGAAATCCTTGAAAATGGGGGTTACTTTTCTTTTGTGAGGAAGAAACATAAATGGGTTAATGGAGGAAGGAAGAGATTGAAGCTCTACTGGCGAAAAACGAAGAAAGAAGATAGAATAAACGGGAGAAAGTGAAGATTCATGTTGAAAAATTGGTTTCACGAGTCCCCACACTAATGCACACGAGTAATGCTCGGATAACGAGTCAACACACGATTATGAACACGATTAAAGCGAAATGGTATTATGGTAAATTCACGAATGATTACGTGCAAGTAAACACCATCAATGAAATTCAGATTACGTTTGAATTAGCCTTGAGTAAACACTATCAAAGGTAAACCGACTACGATTGAAGCCTATTTATTACGATTGTTGGGGAAAAATCTCTTACGGAATGGTAAACATGACCTTAGTTTATGTTATAGAAGATTGAAAGTTTAGGGTATGAGTTTGTTAAATTCAAATTATAGATGTGTTAGTCATACTACCCACAATGGTAAATTAATACTTAAAGAAATGCAAATTCGAGTATAGTTCACTAGATTAGGCACCAATTATCATCTCGAAGGTCGATAATTCGATTACTATCTCGCAATTGTTGAGTTAAAAAAAATCAACCCATGTTATTATCAATTTTATATAGCCTGTTTATCTCCACAATCCAAATACAAGTTACCAAAAATTCAAATTTTCTAACTTTAGGTTTCATAAGGCTAGATTTAGTGAAATCTTAGGCCAAACATCCCTTAAATAATTTAAGGATCCGTTTTATAATGTATTCAGTTTTTTAGTTTTAGTTTTTTATTTTTCTAGTTTATGTTTTTGATTCTCTGTGTTTTAAAAACAGAAATGATTGGTTTTTGGATTTTGAAAACAACAAAAGTTGGGTTGAATAATTATTATTTGTTTGATACTTTTTATAAAATAAAAATAAAAAAATAAAAAAATATTAATTTATTAAAATGTAAAAACTGCAATATTTGTCAAAATTTAATTAAGGTCTAATTATTTGATGAAATTAAAAATTTAGAATAAAAAATGTTTTTCTCTAAAATAAAAAAAAAATTTATTGTGTTGATATTTAATATATTAAACAATCTTTAATTGACTTTAAATAAAATATGTTGATGGTGAAAAGTGGATAGATATATTGGTGTATGATCACAATTAAAATATGATATACTAGCAATTTATTTTTTTTATTTGAATCAAATTATAATATATTATATTAATAATATTTTTATACTAAAAACATATTAGTATTTTATTTTTTTAAAGAATATACTAATAATTTTAGTGACAATTTCTCTTCCAAAAATATTAATGACAATTTCATTCCAACTTTAATAAATAAATAGATAAATTAATAAATCTTTGAAGGTAATTTCAATAAGAGAATCTCAAAATTATTTTTTTATAATTTAAAAAAAAAAAAAAAATTGTTAATGAATGTAAAAATGTTTTAAAAACTTAATAACAAAAAAAAACTCAATTGGTTAGTGTAGATATTTGTTTTCTAAAAATTAAAATAAAAAAATTTAAAAACAAAAATTGAAGCTGTTATCAAACAACCCAATTGTAAAAATAATTTTTTTGAAAAGCAAGTTTTAAAAATCTAAGTTTAAGTTATGTCAAATCAACAAATCGGTAATAAATGACCAATTCGAACATAGGTTAACGAATAATACAATTCATTGTTGTCCAAAGGTCTGTAGTCCCAATTGTTCAACTAAAAAAATATATTGTAACAACTAATAAAAAAAAAACATATTTGTAATAAATGGGATAAGAAAACTTATTTACTAAAGTTAGCTCAACTTCATAATTCCATGGCAATATATACAAACTCAAACGTCATTTAAAAAAAAAACACCCAAGATGATCTCTAATTTAACGGAAGAATAATTTCCAGTAATTAAACTAGTTTTGACCCTCACTTTTAATCAATTAATTCATATTAATTACAACATTAATTTCAGTTGTTTTTTAGTTTATTTTATGTTAAGACAAAGTAGTTTTATTAAGAAAGAAAAAACTTAAATCTTCATTTCTGTTAATTTAAAATCCTGGTTTCAATATTATAACTACAATTCAAATAAAATTTGTTAAAATGAATATAATTTAGCGGTATAATTGGTAGGTATTCCTTTATTTGAGTTAAATGTTCGATCTTTCATCTTAAAATAATAATAATAATAATAATAATCAATCGAAACATAAAGTTCAACTTCTTAAGGTATATACTCTACGTATTATTAAATTAAAAAAAAAATAAAATAAAATTACCGGGTATCACATTATCTCCTTACATGGCATGTCATATTTTCAGGTTACCGACAACATGACTTAGAGAGGCTAGGTATATCCGTTTTCAACATTTCCAGAATTAAATAATTTTACACACAAAAATCAATTAAAATTATTTTTCATAGTATATGGATTGGAGAAAAAGATATTAATGTGATACATTTGATTAAATAACATCTTATAAATATTTTTCCCTTCAAAAACAGAAGAAGATATTTCTCTCTATATTTATTTAAGGTGTTTAATTAATGTCGGTGGAGAATCGAACCTTTAGATAAAGTTGAACTATCTTTTAAGTTGACAAAATTTAAAAGGTAATAATACGTTTTAAATTGTTGCACAAATGCAAGATCAAATCTTCACCGTGAATTAGTTAGGGGATGTGTTGAGTTATTGGGCCTTTGATGTTTTTTTTTTTTATTACCGTGCTATATTTATTATTATTTCTTATAGTTTAGGTGGTTAGTAGGTTATTGTGTATGCTATTTAATTTTGATTGTTGAAAAATGAACATTACACGACAATTTTGAAAATGACACATATCTTTGTGTATATTGTTGTAATCAATTGTATTTATTATTTACAATGACACGTGTGATCTATCAAACTGAACATAGTTCATCGGTAATTAACAAGTATGAACTATAAAAAAAAAAAAAAAATTGACCTACATATAATATGAGATAAAAAAAAAAAGTACTTACCAAAATAAACTCGACTTTTCAATTATATATTATAAATCTAAACTATAAGTCATATAAAAAATATTTAAATCTTCAAAAATAAAATAATTGGTATTCATTAGTATTCATTGAACAAATAAATTATGTGTATGTTTATATTTTGTCATGGAGAGAAAAAAATAAATAAATAATTAATTTGATAATCATTTGGTTTTTATTTTTTATTTTTTGAAAATTAAGCTTATAAACACTATTTTCACTCTATAACTTTATTGTTTTGCTATATACTCTCTACCAAAAGCTAAAAAAAAAATAACCTTCAAAAAATAGTTTTTGTTTTTTAAATTTGATTAAGAATCCAAATGTTTATCTAAGAATTGATATTAATAATAAAAAAAATTCAAAAACAGAAAACTAAAAACAAAATGGTTATCAAACCAACTTAAAGAAAACCAATGGAGAGAAATAAAAGAAATAAAAACTAAAAACAAAAAATTTCCTACCGAAGTTGAACCAACAACCTAAGGATAGCTATTGAAATTTTGTCCGACTACAATCCTCCACTCTACCAACTAAGCTAAGGTCGGTTGATAAAATGTAAAAATCAAACTTTTTAATTATATTCTATAACTATAAACTACAAGTCATATAAACAAAATATGTTCATTCATGCATAGTTTAGTAGACCACTCACCGATTATTATGTTGGAATGCCTTAAATTTGTTTGATTTGGGTTTTTACTTATCTGTTTTGGGCTTTGGCCCATTTTGTATTAGGTCATTAGAAGGGTGCCATATATAAACCTTCTAATGACTTCAGCCGCCTCTTGTCTGTTCATTTGTAATTCTCTCCTACTTCGTAATAATACTGCTCTCCCTTCTGCCCGTGGACGTAGCTAACACGACGTTAGTGAACCACGTAAATCTGTGTTGTCGTTTTTCTTCTGCGCTTACTTATTCTTTGTTATTGATTTATCGTAACAAATTGGTATCAGAGCCTCATCGTTAGTTTTCGAAATTCCGCATTTTTTCGATAACAAAGATGTCTGGTGTAAGCATGAAAATCGACAAGTTCAATGGGAGAAACAGTTTCAGTTTATGGCAGATCAAGATGCGAGCCTTGTTGAAGAACAAGGGTTTGTGGGCGCCGCTGTCTAAGAAACCGAAGAAAGCGGGCACAGATGACGATGAGTGGAATAGCCTGGAGGAGAAGGCTCATTCAACAATCATGCTATGTTTAGCTGATGACGTCATCACTGAAATCGCAGATGAAGAGACTGCTGCGGGTCTCTGGTTGAAGCTCGAAAGTCTTTACATGACGAAGTCTTTAACCAGTAAGTTGCTTTTGAAGCGACGTTTGTTTACTTTGCATATGCACGAAGGTACGCCTCTTAGAGACCATCTAGATAAACTAAATACAATTTTGCTAGACCTGCGAAATATTGAGGTTAAAATAGATGATGAGGATGCTGCCTTAATTCTGTTAGTTTCTTTGCCTCCTTCATATGAGAATTTTGTTGACTCTTTTATTGCTGGGAAAGAAACTTTGTCTCTAGAAGAGGTCAGATCTGCTCTTCATACCAGAGAAGACCGCTATAAGGCATCTGCTCCAGGTACAGAAACACAGACAGCCGGGTTAGTTGCTGCAATTAGTAGGGGATATGATAATTCGGAAAAAGTAAGGAAAAATTGTTACTTGCAAGTGGGTCTTCAAGAAAAAGGAAGGTATCACACCTGAGGAAGGTATTAAGTATAAAGCTCGAGTAGTTGCAAGAGGGTTCACACAAAGGGAGGGAGTTGACTACAATGAGATTTTCTCACCAGTGGTCAGACATACTTCCATCAGAGTGTTACTAGCAATGGTGGCACATCAGAATTTGAAACTTGAGCAACTAGATGTAAAAACGGCTTTCTTACATGGAGAGTTGGAAGAAGAGATTTATATGAGCCAACCAGATGGTTTTCAGCTTCCTGGTAAAGAAGATTATGTCTGCAAGCTGAAGAAGTCCTTATATGGACTAAAGCAGTCTCCAAGACAATGGTATAAGAGGTTTGACAGTTATATGATTGAGTTAGGCTACAACAGGAGTCCTTATGATTGTTGTGTGTATCACAACAAAGCTTATGATAATTCTATTATTTATTTGCTGCTGTATGTAGACGATATGCTCATAGCTGCGAAGTTCAAGTCTGAGATTCAGAAGTTGAAAGGTCTTCTCAGTGCTGAGTTTGAAATGAAGGATTTGGGTGCTGCTAGGAAAATTTTGGGTATGGAGATCTATAGGGAAAGAAATCAGAAGAAGCTTTTCTTGTCACAGAAAGGCTACATTCAGAAGATATTGTCCAAGTTTGGCATGTCATCAGCTAAGCCTATAGATACTCCTAGTACTGCAAATGTTCGTTTGTCTGCTGAATTTGCACCTCAATCTGAAGCTGAGAAGGACTACATGACTCGAGTCCCGTATGCTAGTGCAGTAGGTAGTTTGATGTATGCTATGGTTTGCACTAGACCTGATCTTGCACATGCTGTTAGTGTCGTCAACAGGTTCATGGGGCAACCTGGAAGGGAACATTGGCAAGCTGTGAAGAGAATCTTCCGGTACCTTAGAGGTACATCTGATGTCGGTTTGGTTTATGGAAATGATACAGAGTGTTTAGTGACCGGCTATTCTGACTCTGATTATGCTGGAGATGTTGACAGCAGAAGGTCTATGACTGGCTATGTGTTTACCCTTGGTGGTTCAGTTGTTAGTTGGAAGGCAACTCTGCAGCCTACAGTTACTTTGTCAACTACTGAAGCAGAGTACATGGCCTTAACAGAAGCTGCTAAAGAGGGGATATGGCTGAAAGGGCTAGTTGGTGACCTCGGTTTGCATCATGATCAGGCCATTGTATATTGTGATAGTCTGAGTGCAATATGTCTGGCTAAGGATCAAGTCCATCATGAGAGGACTAAGCACATAGATGTGAGATATCATTTTCTGAGAAGTGAGAAGAAGGTTAAGGTGTTGAAAGTAGGTACTGCTGATAATCCTGATATGTTCACCAAACCAGTTCCACATGGCAAGTTCCAACATTGTTTGGACTTGCTAAATGTTTTGAATTGTTGATGGCCCCTTATGGGGCATTCTGAGGCAGAAGGAGAGTAAGGGGCATTCTGAGGCAGAAGGAGAGTTTTGTGTACATCTGGTAACTTTGTGTTGCATCTGGTACATTTGTCGGGAGAATTCAAGTCAAGGTGGAGATTTGTTGGAATGCCTTGAATTTGTTTGATTTGGGTTTTTATTTATCTGTTTTGGGCTTTGGCCCATTTTGTATTAGGTCATTAGAAGAGTGCCATATATAAACCTTCTAAGCCGCCTCTTGTCTGTTCATTTGTAATTCTCTCCTACTTCGTAATAATACTGCTCTCCCTCATCTACACAATGATATGATATTGTCCACTTTGGGCCTAAACCCTCATGACTTTGCTTTTGGTTTCAAACAAAAGGCAATTGGAGATAATTGTCACCCATTATATACCCATGATCTTTCCCTTTTCTAGCCAATGTGGGATATTGTTTGTATCCTAACATATTATTAGTCAACATGAACAGTTCAACAGTAATTGACATGTATTATTTTTCTTGAGTTGTTTTAAAAATAACTTATTTTACGTGAATTTTTAAGATGTCGGATTCAAACCAGCGACTTAAAGATGGCTATTGGAATTTTGTCCTACTACAGTCCTCCTCTCTACCAACTGAGCTAAAGTCGGTTGATGAGATGTATATATAAAACTTTGTAATTATATTCTATAAATATAAACTACGAGTCATATAAAAACAAAAGATGTCCCTCCATGTATAGTTTAGTAGACCACTCATCGATTCTAGTCAACACGAGCAGCTTAACAGTAATTAACATGTATTATTTTCCTTGAGATAGAAGGTTAAAAAGAAACGTCTATTACCCCTTTGAAGATTCGAACTCTCACTTCATATTGATTTAACAAATAAAAGATATGTTTCTAATTTGTCGAATTCGAACCAACCTAAGGATGGCTATTGAAATTTTGTCCTACTAGAGTCCTCCGCTCTACCAATTGAACTAAGGTCAGCTAATAAGATGAATAAATCAAACTTTGTAATTATATTCTATAATATAAACTACGAGTCAAATCAAACTTTGTAATTATATTCTATAATATAAACTACGAGTCATATAAAAACAAATTATGTCCATTCATGCATAGTTTAGTAGACCACTCATCGATTATTATTAGAGCAGCTCAATAGTAGTTGTTTTATGTTTTATTTTACGTGTAAGATTTTCAAAAGAGCCGGATTCGAAACAGTGACCTAAGGATGACTATTGAAATTTTGTCTTACTGCAGTCCTCCACTCTACCAACTGAGCTAAGGTCGGTTGATGAGATAAATATATCAAACTTTGTAATTATATTCTATAAATATAAACTACGAGTCATATAAAAACAAATATGTCCATTCATGCATAGTTTAGTAGACCACTCATCGATTCTTAATAGTCAACACGAGCAACTCAATAGTAATTGACATGTATTATTTTATTTGAGATCGAAGGTTAAAAAGACCCGTCTATTATCCCTTTGAAGATTCGAACTTTCACTTCATATTGATTTAACAAATACAAGATATGTTTCTAATTTTATATTTTATTTTACGTGAATTTGTAAGATTTAAAAAAAAAATAGAGACATGCCGAATTAAAACCAGCGACCTAAGGATGACTATTGAAATTTTGTCCTATCTCCTCTCTACCAATTGAGCTAAGGTCGGTTGATGAGATGTATAAATCAAACTTTGTAATTATATTCTATAAATATAAATTACGAGTCATATAAAAACAAAATAT
This sequence comes from Herpetospermum pedunculosum, assembly GCA_028017165.1. Taxonomy (NCBI): domain Eukaryota; kingdom Viridiplantae; phylum Streptophyta; class Magnoliopsida; order Cucurbitales; family Cucurbitaceae; genus Herpetospermum; species Herpetospermum pedunculosum. The sequence goes on from CM051525.1 coordinate 61,873,474, forward strand.
GTCAATTCATGCATAGTTTAGTAGACCACTCATCGATTCTTATTAGTCAACACGAGCAGTTCAATAGTAATTGACATGTATTATTTTCCTTGAGATCGGAGGTTAAAAAAAATTTGAAGATTCAAACTCTCACTTCATATTGATTTAACAAATAAAAGATATGTTCCTAATTTTATATTTTTATTTTACGTGAATTTGTAAGATACCAAAAAAAAAATCCGACCTGCCAGATTCAAACCAGCGACCTAAGGATGGCTATTGAAATTTTGTCCTACTACAGTCCTCCGCTCTACCAACTGAGCTAAGGTCAGTTGATGAGTTGTATAAATCAAACTTTGTAATTATATTCTATAAATATAAACTACGAGTCATATAAAAACAAAATATGTCAATTCATGCATAGTTTAGTAGACCACTCATGATTCTTATTAGTCAACACGAGTAGTTCAATAGTAATTGACATGTATTATTTTCCTTGAGATCGGAGGTTAAAAAAAATTTGAAGATTCAAACTCTCACTTCATATTTAACAAATAAAAGATATGTTCCTAATTTTATATTTTTATTTTACGTGAATTTGTAAGATACCAAAAAAAAATCCGACCTGCCGGATTCAAACCGGCGACCTAAGGATGGCTATTGAAATTTTGTCCTACTACAGTCCTCCGCTCTACCAACTGAGCTAAGGTCGGTTGATGAGTTGTATGAATCAAACTTTATAATTATATTCTATAAATATAAACTACGAGTCATATAAAAACAAAATATGTCCATTCATGCATAGTTTAGTAGACCACTCATCGATTCTTATTAGTCAACACAAGCAGTTCAATAGTAATTGATAAAAAAAATTGAAGATTCAAACTCTCACTTCATATTGATTTAACAAATAAAAGATATGTTTCTAATTTTAAATTTTTATTTTACGTGAATTTGTAAGATATCAAAAAAATCCGACTTGCCGTAATCAAACCAGAAAACCTAAGGATGGATATTGAAATTTTGTCCTACTACAGTCCTCCGCTCTACCAACTAAGCTAAGGTCGGTTGATGAGATGTACAAATCAAATTTTGTAATTATATTCTATAAATATAAACTACGAGTCATATAAAAACAAAATATTTCCATTCATGCATAGTTTAGTAGACCACTCATCGATTCTTATTAGTCAACACAAGCAGTTCAATAGTAATTGACATGTATTATTTTCCTTGAAATCGGAGGTTAAAAAAATTTGAAGATTCGAACTCTCACTTCATATTGATTTAACAAATAAAAGATATGTTTCTAATTTTATATTTTTATTTTTACGTGAATTTGTAAGATATCAAAAAACTCCGACCTGCCGGATTCGAACCAGCGACCTAAGGATGACTATTGGAATTTTGTCCTACTACAGTCCTCCGCTCTACCAACTGAGCTAAGGTCGGTTGATGAGATGTATGAATCAAACTTTGGATTATATTCTATAAATATAAACTATGAGTCATAGTTTTATTATCCCCTTTGAAGATTCGAACTCTCACTTCATATTGATTTAACAAATAAAAGAACCTGCCGGATTCGAACCAATGACCTAAGGATGACTATTGTGGTTTGCAGATATCATCCCGTTGGTCCTAGAGGATTATGAGAAATCCTAGGATCAACATATATATAGTTCATGTTATGGTCTTCAATAGGCTATGTTGCTTTAGCCTCCTATTTCCCATCTGATAGAGAGAATTGCCTATGTTTGGTACGAGTTACATAAATGAGGAAGACCACAAACCACATAGTGTTTCGGGTTATGGATCATCACATCTAATGGTTTCAGGTAATTCTAATTCTCTCTAATTTAGTTTTGTTTCATGCTTAGATCCTAAAAGTTATTGTTTTGAATTAAATATCTTTATTTTGAATAATCATATATTGATTCTTTTCCCAATAAATTTTCAAACAGATGGTCCTTAGAAGATGATGGTCGATTTTCTATTAAATCTCTCACTAAAGCTCATGATACGAGAGTTGACTTATAACGAGCAATCTGGAAGAGGCAGTGCCCACAAAAATAGAAGTTTTTTTTTTTTTTTTTTTAATGGGAGCTTACTTGCCTTACCCTTATACATTGATAGATTCTATTTCTCTGGATTGAACCCATGACTTCATAGTCACGGCACAACCTTATGCCAATTGAGCTATGCTCGATTTGACAAAAATTTGAAATACACAATATTTTATAAACTTTTTTTTTTTGCAACGGTAATTTAATTAATGCGAGGATTGAACTCATGACCTCCTAGTCAAGAGCACAACCTTATGCCAATTGAGCTATGTTCGGTTTGGCAAATGTTTGAATATTTGTTTCAAAATTGAAAGTTTAGTGACTTATATTTTTTATTTTTTTATATCTGTGAGTGTCCGGGCCAGCTTACGCGCACCTCAACTATTCTCACGGGACAGAGCGCCTGACCCTACAACATTTGGCTGCCAAAGAAACCGGAAATTAATTCCTAGGTAGGTGGCCACCAAGGATTGAACCCATTCTCTCACTTTTTATGCTATGAATTGATGTAAATTGACCAAACATTTTAATGGTTATAACTTATCTTCTCTTATTACTAATTGGAGAAACTTTTGTAGCTATGAGATATAACATATAAAAGGCAACTTATCTTCTCTTATTACTAATTGGAGAAACTTTTGTAGCTATGAGATATAACATATAAAAGGCTAAATACATATTTAAAAAAAACAAATACAAAAAGAAATATCCGACCTGCCGGATTCGAACCAGCGACCTAAGGATGGCTATTGGAAATTTTTTCCCACTACAGTCCTCCGCTCTACCAACTGAGCTAAGGTCGGTTGTTAAGTTTTATCAAGCCAATGTTTTAATTATCTTCTATACATTTAAACTACGAGTCATCTGACAACGAAAAGAAAATAATCAATTTATACCCCTAAACTGTCAATATGAACATAGCTCAACTGAAATAATGTAAGAACTAGTGACTAAGAGATTAGAGGTTCAATCCCCCACCCAAAATGTTGTAAAAAAAATAAAAAAAATTACTCCTAAACTTTGAGAGTTGTATCAATTAAAACCATGAACTTTCATAAGTAGTGTACCAATTTACACTATGCTCATGCTGGAAATTACGTTAATTCATGCATAGCATAGTTTAGTATTAGATCAACCACCGATTCTTATTTTGAAGATTCGAACTCCAAGAACAAATAAAAAGATGTGTATGTTTATAATTCGCCAGAAAAATAACTTTTAACAGGAAGATTATTTTTTTTTTGTGGATTTGTAAGATATAGGCTTAAACAATATATCCGATCTGTCGGATTCAAACTAACGACTTAAGGGTGGCTATTAAAAATTGTTTTTACTACCGTCTTCTGCTCTACCAACTGAGTTAACATCGATTTTGATCATTACATTCCTAATGTTTATATTCTAATTATGTTTTATGTTCTATTTATTGTTGCAAACATAAGCCAAAAATATATATATATATATATATTTTTTGTGAAACATTTCTTCAATAATTTTTACTTCACTGGAAAATTTGAATGCTTAGCTAAATCAATACTGTCGCCAAAACAAAATAAAAAAATATATATTAACTATTTTATATCAATTTTTTTAGTATAACAAATAAGAGTATTAGAGAATTTGAACATTCAACTTTGAAGAAAAGAGTTTGTCACTTACCACTTGAACTAAGTTATCAGAATTATCACTTTTGAAAAAAATAACACATTGATTAAATTTTGAGTAAATTATCTTTTTAGTCCTCAAAATTTGGACAAGAGGTCAATTTCGTCCATAAATTTCAAAATCATACAATCACCGTATTTTGATCTTTCGACGGTTGTTCAAATATTAGGGACCAGAAAAGTAATTTTCTCTTAAATTTTTTTAAAACAAGAAATGATTATTTTCTTGTTTAATATTTACATTTATGACTATAGAGTCATGGATGTTTGATGAAAAATATGTTTAAAGTTCAAAACTCCAATTTTCATAAAATAATATAATTCTATATGATGAACTTGAGAGTTGAGTGCAGTTCAAAATGTTTGTAGATTAGAATTTCATCAATCAAATTTGCAATCTTATATTAATTCTTTTTTCCTTTGTAATTTAAAACATCAACAATGTTTCAAGCTTATGAAACTCAGTTCTTAAGCAACACTTGCTATTACAAATCACAAACTACATGAACCTAAAATTTTGCAACTCATTTCTTACATAGTTCTTTTTTTTATTTTTTTAGTTCAAGAATTACATGGTGGGGATCGAAAAATCAACCTTTAGAATGATAATTGATACATTTTAGGGTTTAGGATTTAGTAAATTAATTGAGTTAAGCTCGTTCAAATTAGAGTTACTTTGGAGTTTTGTAGCTTTTGAAATAATTGTTGGAAGAAAATAAGTTGTCATATGTAGTAAATTAATGTTTGGTAAATTTGGTAAATTCAGATTACCGTGTTTAATAAACTAATACTAAATTGTTGCGAAATAGCAACGACTAAAAAAACATATGTTTCAATTAACCATGAAATTATCTAAATATTTAACTTCATAAATTTTATAAGATAATTATGTAAAATTTTATATAATTTAAATTACAAATTATATTTTGTTTACTTTAAATAAAAATATCAAGAAAAAACATTGTATCCAACAAAATCTAATTTTAATTTAAATATGAAAAAGTAAGAAAATTAAATTTAAAAACAAAAATGAGGAGATGAGATAAATTGCGAATTGAAATCAATTTTTTTTTTAAATGTATTTAATTAATGTGGAGATTGAACACAGGACCTGACCCCGTTTGGAAGGCTATCAAAATGAATTTTAAATCATCTTAACCGTTTTTTTTTTTTTGTAAACCTGATTTAAAATTAATTTAAATCAAATCACTTTTTCAATTCCTTATTTTTCTAAAATCGATAGAGGGTAGCTTTTGAAATTGGATTCCCAAAACATGTCTCTTCTAACTAACTTTCATACTTCTCATTTTATCCCTCCATAACTTTAATCTTCTCCCACAATCAACCTATCCAAAGAAAAATTGATCCATTTTTTTTTTAATATCAACTATATCTTTTTTTTCTATAGTTTTATTGAAGTAATGTTAATCATCAAATAATTTAAAATAATGGATACAATTAAAATTAAATTAACATTATTCATTTTTTTATATATTTTTTAATTAAAATTGAAATAATAAAAGTTGTTTCTCACACCATCTTATCAAAATAAATTAAATTAAAAAAATTATGTTTTGTAATTTTAATTATTATATATCCTTTTTCGATATTAGTTTACCAAACACTACCACCTACTTTTTTAGATTTAGAATTGAAATTTAACAAGCACATCTAATAACAATTATTTTCAAAGTCACCACAATCTCAAACAGAGCCTTAGTCGAAGGCACAATCTTATGTCAATTGAGCTATGCTCGGTTTGGCTTAAAATCATTTTTGTAGATAAGATATAAAAGAATAAAAATAGAATTTAATTCTTTTATCGATTACGCACAAAAATTTATGAAAGCCAAATTCAAAAGCTACTCTTTAATAACTTTCGCAAATCAACGTGAACATAAAAAACGATTAAAATTCTGAGCTTCAAAATCAATCCGAAACGGAAATAGTTTAATAAGATTAGAATAATGACATATATTTTGTAGAACAGAAAATGAATGATAACTCAGAGAAAGAATCTCAATCTGAGGATTGCTTTCAACTTATTCCCCCATGGCAGGAGCAATGGAATCAGCAAATAAAGTAACTCTTCATGTTGGTTGGTTTTTATTCTCTAAGCAATGGCTAAATAGGGAGCAATCTGCTTCCACAATATACCTCAAGATGAAGATTCTATATTTCTCACAACCTTCTTGGCCTATAACACAACAAATAATTGATTGACAAGGACTCATTAGATTATTTCTCACAACCTTCTTAGCAGAAAATTAGATAACAATGTCTTTCATCATTGTTGGTTCTGTTTTCAGACAGAGAAGAAGAAGAAGAAGAAGAATCTGCAAATACTTTCTTTTTAATGTATTGTTTCTTTCCTAATCTTAATTTCCATCTATTTTGGTTCTAGCCCAAAAGAGAACAGAACAAGAAGAAGTGTTTGATTATGTTTGAGGTTTCTGATTTTCAAAAACTAGGTTACTAATGAAAATTGAAGGGGACAATAAAAAGTTCCTCGAGAAATATGTTTCATACTCTCAAGGCCCCGTTTGATAACCATTTCGTTTTTAGTTTTTAGTTTTCGAAATTTATGTTTGTTTACTCTCAATTTCCTTACAATGATTTTCACTTTTCATAAAGAAAAGTTTGGATTCTTGTTCAAATCTTAAATAAAGGTTTGAAGTCTTCAATCAAATTCCAAAAATAGAAACACGTTTATAAAAACTATTTTTTTTTTGTTTTCAAAATTTGACTTGTATTTTGAAAACATTGTTAGAAAGTAGATAACAAAACAAAGAAACTCATAGGTGAAAGTACTAAGTAGTGTAGGCTTAATTTTCAAAAACCAATATGGTCATCAAACAGACCTGCTCTTTTTAGTTTTCAAAACTTGGTTTGGTTTTTGAAAATATAAGTAGAAAGTAGATAACAAAACAAAGAAAATTATTGGTGGAATTAGTGTTTATGAGCTTTATTTTCAAAAACGAAAAACCAAATGGGTATAAAACGAACATAAGTAATTCTTAGCAATTGAGTAGCTGGCAACAATCTGAAATGTAGAGCGCGGGGCAGAAAGGAAGTACCTGTTCTAGAGTTAGGAACATGATCACATTCCATGATCCTAGCCGTCCAAAATTCGGGATAAAGCCCTTGTAAAATGCCAGAGGTCCCTGCAAAATGAAAATCCCTGATGGTATTAAGACATTTACTTTGTGTTTCTTTCCTTCTAACAGCGCAGTTTCTCCATAATAAAAACAGATATCAAGAGAACAAACTCAACTAGGTTAATGAATGTAACACAGGAATTGGAATGATTAGAAAATGTTAAAAGAAACACTGGAAGAGTAAAAAAACTTACATCATTTCTTAAAGTCTTGACGAAACAATCAAGTGTGCTTTTGTAAGTTGAATCTCCCATCATTCTTGATTTCACCTGCCAAAAAGGTATATGATAATGTGCAAATGACTCCAATCCTCTAATAGAAGGGCAGGCAATAAGCATAAACAGTGTGCTTTTTCAATTACCATGAAACGTTATACAGTCAAAGGAGTGTGGCACCTAGAAATTATTAAATGAAAACACCATGAAAAAGGGGACATAGCATGGACATAGAGAGGTTACCACGTCGACCGGGGAGCCAATACAGACAGCGACAAACCCTGCTCCGAGACCAGAAAGAAGATGAGTAAAAACATTATCTGTGAAACCTGGAATTTTCAAAATTGTCTGCAACAAAACATAAAACAAGTTAAGAATCAGCACAAAAAAGACCTCAGGCATGGGGTGCGGGAGACGAGAATAGTTCTAAGAACATAATTTTCCAATGCTTTTACCTGTTTCACTTGATCGTAGCTGGCTAGTTCTGCGGCATTTATAATAGCATTTCTTGCAACATTTGGTCCAATGCCAGTCCATAGAGCTCCAAGTCCTTCCTGTATGTGTTCATATGCGAATTATGTAAATGGAAATGGCAACAACATTTTCCATGATCTTGTCTTCAGGTCAAATAGCTAACCTGTCTCACAATGGTCGAATAAGCATTCAATGCCCCAGAATAGCGCCTAGTCACACCAGCAGGTAATTTTCCTTCTGCTTGAAGTCTAACTTTCACAAGATCAGTTGGATTTGCTATTAGGATCCCTAGAGCACCTGTTACAGGAGGAGGAAAGGGAAATGAGTTAATAAGGTTTACCAAATTAATTTTCTGCCCTTTCCTCGTTTGGATGATTTTAAGGTTTTTTTTTTAAATAATAATAATAAATAAATAGTCCCTTATACTAGGTCAAATTGGTCGGAAAACTCAACCTCCTTTATCGTATAAAAAAGGAAGCAGAAGAGCTTCATAGAACAGATCATGTTTAAGTAACGTCGTGGATGCATTTGAGCTTCTTAGAAATGAGTGAAAAGTTAAATGAGTGAACAGTTTGGAAAAAACATCCTTATTTATCACAATTCCATTGTTTCTTCATTTTTTGCAAGTTCTTCTCTGGTTCCAACTTATCAAAATTCAAAACACCCACTCATCCTTATTTCTCTTCGAGTACACAAGCAATAAAGGGATTTGTGGGAAAGTTTAGCAACACAAGAATTTCAGGAAGACTATTATAACTTGGAAGAGGCATGCCAATGAATCCAAGCATATCTTCTTTTAGAAAAGAAGCATTGCATAGCTCAATCAAGAATTTACAGGCTAATCCTTTTCTTTTATGGATGTTTCATTTACTGGTGGTTTCAGAAATTCATCTCCAAAAAATTTCCAACATCCTCAACAAGAAATACAGGCATAAACACTAAAAACAAATATGTCAAAACATGGAACCAAGAACAAATGTTACACGCAGCATAAAGTCCAATCCATGCTCACCAGTTGTCAGTCCAGCAAGAATCTTCTTAGATAAAGGAACATCGCCAACAAAGTCTCTGCCGACATAAAAGTTCTTAACCTGTGATGTAAACAATATACAAGTTTGTGTTAGATACGAGCTAAAAGACTGAACAGCAGGCATAGAGACTGGACTTCAATGACTTACAGGCTCATACATCCCAATCCTTAAGCCTCCAAACAGGCATTGACGATGCAACCCGGGAACAATTCCTTTCCAGAGGGACGCCATACCTTCTTCTCGGGCTATGGTTGCAACGGTACCGAGCATGCCCCTATATTTTGGTAAGACATCGCCAGCAACAACTTTTTTTTGTAGCTGAAGCCTAACCTTGGCAGTGTCTAGAGGAATAGTGCATATCTGAATCAATATCAAATGCAAGCCAATTATTGCCAAAAAATCATTTCAGATCCAACAATGTAAGGTGATTGAAGATCTCAACAGTTGCTTGAGTGCATAATTTAAACATAACAATTTTGTTTTTAGTTTTAGTTATCTGATTTTGATAATTAAGGTTATAATATCCACTTGCAGCTGTGTTTCCTTTGTTTAGCATTTTACTTTTTAAAAACATTTATGAAATTTTAGCTAATTTAGGGCATGTTTGGGATTGACTTTGGAAAGGATAAAATCAATTATGTCATGTTCAAAATCACTACGAAAACATGTTTTTAATCCTTCAAAATCAATTTTGATGACATGAAAATCGTGTTTAAACGCGTAAAAAACAAACATTAAATTGATTTCAAATGATTAAAGACATGTGTAGGGTGATTTTGAACCAGACAAAAAACAAATTGATTTCAAAATCAATTTCAAATTCATTGTCAAACATGCACTTATAAAAACAAGAAACAGATCAAAAAATACATGAAAGCAAATAGTTTAAAAAACAAAAAATCACAACTTCATGGTATCATAGATATTGAAAATTCAGTTCTAACTTCTAGTGAAGGTCAAGATCCCTCGAAACATCAGTCAAACTCCAACCCCATATAAAATCAAACCTTGTTTAAAACCAAAAAAAAAAAAAATTGACCCATCAAGTCATCGCTCGAGCCAATACCAATGCAGGGTTAATCAGAGTCGAAAATAATCCAGATGCAGATAAAATCAGGTAATTATCTCACAAACCCAATTTCATAATTTGAATTTGAAAACTACAGAGTACACCAAACACCAAACTCTTCAACCCCAAATCCAAACATAAACGAAAACTAAGAAGATGCGATGCAGTGCAGTGCATGTATATATACACAGTGAGAAATCGAGAGATTACCTCGGCGAAACAAGCAGCAAAAGCACTACTCGCGAATGTGCCGGCGAATGAGATATCAGATTTGCCTTTCGAATCGGCAACCATGGCTTAACCGGAGCAGCAGAATGACCCAAAAAACCCACGAAACTGAACCGGAGAGGAGGAGATCAAGAGGAATTTAGAGAGAAAACAACCCACAGAGCGAAATAGAACGAAGAAATCGAAGAAATTGAAGAAGAAGAAGAATAATGGGTCTCGTCGTAGAGATGGAAATTGGGAATCTGGGGAAAAGCGAAGCGAGAAAGAAATGTTACGAAGCTTTGTTCGTTTTGGCGGCTTTTTTTCTGGGCTTTGGTCTCCTACGTCACCCGTCGCCACTCCAGCAATCACTGTTGTTTCCAAATTTCGCTAAGGAAAATATTTTGTAATTTAATTTTTATTGGTAATAGAAGTTTCAAATAATTTAGATTCCATGTATAATTATTTAATTTTGGTTAAATTACTTGTATGGTTGGTTAATTAATAGGATTCTGAATTTGGAAATTGGATAATAGATTTACAAACTTTTAATTTTGGAGGGTATTAGAAAATTTATGTACAGATTTCAAAATATCTAAAATAAAAAATAAAATAAAAATCAACATTTATATTATACTATAACGAAAGGAAATGCCAACAAAATGTCTCCTATATTAATAATAATAATTTTTAACTTGTTTTGAGAAGTGTAAAATATTTATTTATTAATTTAGTTTTTCTTTTTTTATGAAATTCTTAACTTCTATCATTTTTCATAATAAAAAAATTTTGTTTATTTTTTTTTACAACAGGTTGAGGTAGGATTGAACTTAGCATCACTAAGTGATACATAATGTCGTTCAGCTATGCTTTCGTTGGCATAATAAAAAATTGTTAGTTCAACAACAATAAGAGTGTTTGTCTAATAATAATAATTAAAATAAATAAAATAGAGATATTTAAATCTTTAACATGATGATCGAGGTATATGTCTTAACAAGTTGAATTATGTTTAGGTCAATCTATAAATATTCATTGAGAGTTAAAACACTAAACTTTTTCTTAATTTTTTAGTTCAACAATAAGTGATGATTTGAACATTTTGCCTCTTGATTGAAGTTGGGTTTACCTTAGCAAACTTGTAAATTAATATTTTTAAATACATTGCAATACATGTAAATTTGATTATATAGCTATTGTTTTTAAAGAAAAATAAAAGTATCCCAAGTGATTTTTTTGGTTTTTTTAAAGATAAAACTTCATTCAATCAACGAAGAACGAAAGACCACATACTACAATAGAGGCTTATGCCTCAAAATCCAACAACCACAAGGAAAATTCATTCAACCACAACTCGAATCCGCAATAGAGGCTTATGCCTCAAAATCCAACAACCACAAGGAAAATTCATTCAACCACAACTCGAATCCGGAGAAGCACCTGCCTAGCCAATTCAACGTCACTTGATTCCTCTGGTGAGGAAGATGATGAAAAATCACATAGGGAAGAGACTTCACAATTTTCTGAATGTCTTCAACCTAGATACTCACCTTGTTCAAAATGGACATTTTCGAGACACAACAAACATATTGTAGGGATAGAAGGATCCCACCTATGCAATCGAGCCTGAGTGTACAACATGTCCTCAACCGTCCTCCAAACTATGGAGGAGTGTCGAGAACATTAAAAGAATATTATAAATTATCTATTTAAACATAAAGTTCTTGAAAGAATTTTTTTATTTGATTGAGAATAATTCTTATTTGGTTGAGAATAATATTTTTTTGTCGAGGTTGTTGTAATACATAAATATAATAACACCCATGGGTCATATTCTTTAATAAAAGTAGAATAAAACACTTGAAAGTTAAAAGAGAGAATGATTTTTGCTTTTAAAATTGTATTTCCTCAATATTTTAACACTGCACTTTTAATACATAAAAGTAATGAATCCCTCCATCTTTTATGAAATTTATTTAAATTAATTTTAATTAAAAACCAACTAACTCGATCACGTTCACGCCCTAATATATAATATCTCTAGTTTTACAAAAAAAATATTATTATCTAAATCACATGGGTTGGTTTTTTAAATGAAACAAACTATCAATAATTATAATTTATCTTCCTTTGCAAAAAAAAACAAAAAAAAAAAAAACGCCTTTTAGGCGTTTACAACATACGTGTGGTGCATTAACTAGGCTAGCATTGGCTAACAAATCAGACGATGCCACGTGTATATCGACAATCTTGACCCTCCAAGTGGACGAAGGAAAGTCGAGTTGGAGATGACGTGGTGTGATATGTTTGTCCGAAAAGACACGTCAGAGTCAGAGTCCAACTTCCATATCTATTTATTTATTTGTTTTTTTCACATTTAATAGGTTAGGGGAAATGACGTGGATCCACCTAGATTAAAAAAAAATAGGTTAAATTATGAGTTTAATTTTTTTTTAAAAAAAATTATATTTATTTAGCCTCTAAACTTTTTTTTAATTTTATATTTAATAAATCTTTAAAAAATGTCTACTAAATTTTTAAACTTTTAATTTTATGTTGATTATGTTTTTAATTTTAAAAAAAAAATCTAATAAATTTTTAAATTTTTAATTTTGAGTAAAATAGATTTTGATATTTTTCAATTTTGTGTCTAATAAGTCTTTGAAAACAATAGGTGAGATGTTCCTATGATTCGATAGTTGTATTTCAGAAGATGTTTATGAACGTATTTTAAATATTCATTCCTCCAACATGAAGTCCCACGATGAAATAATATGGACTTGGGATAATAAATGAATTTTTAAAGTAAAAAGTGCTTATAGATTGGGTATGTCGATTTTGACGGTCGCGAATGTTATTTCATCGAGCATTGAAGAGATTAAGGTGGGAGAGCTTTTAGAGAATTCAAGTTCCCCAAAAGTTACGATTTGTTGTTGGAAGGTGTATCACGATACTATTCCTACTCGAGTCAACCTAGCAACCAAAGGAATGAGAATTTCAAAAGGATGTGTGCTCTCTGATTTTCACAAAGAAACTACCCTTGTATGTTTTGGAATTGCAAATTTACTACATATTTGGTACAACTATTGTAAAACTAATTTGAATATTTTTGCTATGAACAACAAAGAAGGGTGAAATTTGATGGATTACTTCGCTTTGGGATAAGGTAGATGATTCAACCAGAAAGGAAATGCTAAAAATTCTATGACAAATTTGAGAGTACATAAACAAAATACTCCATAGCAATTGCAGCCCAAATACGTAGACTCTTTCAATCGTGATAAATTCCTCAATTGGAAAAATGCAAGGTATAAAGGGAACAAACTAGAGAATTCAAGATGCGGTGGCAACTTCAGAGATCTGCCGGTGGACTTGTCCTCCCAAAAGTTAATAGAAGTTGAATGTGGATGCTTCTTGGAACGCTATTCGCAAACGTGGTAGCATTGCGTGGATTGTCCGTAACTCGACAGGAGCCCTCCTCTCAGCTGGTTGTCGATTTTTGCGAGAAGAGTGGCCGATCAATGTTCTTGAAGTCCAGAACATTTGTGTGGATTTATAATTCATCCCAATTTCTAAGCCAAATTCAAGTGCAAGTTGAATATGATTGTTTACAAGTTAAAGCTAATTAAGGGAAAATAAGAAGATCTTACCGGGTTGGGTTTGGTTGTTGTTGACGTCATCTTCTAGTCTCTTGGAATTTTGATATCTTGGAGTACTTCCTCGATTTACTACTTGCTGACAACATACATTTATGCTCGGACGAATTAGTTTTAACACGCACATTTTTTGTCTATTAGAATCTGGAAGCTTTAACATCTTGGCCTGTAGAATAGGTAACGAATTGAACTATGTTCAAGTTAGTGATTTGTGTGATGTTGTAATCCATCTATTTTTTTTTCTTTTTTTTGAAATAAAATATTTCTAGTGGAATAATGGACAGTAAGTCTAAGTATATCCATTTTAATTTTGAAATTTCAACTTCATCAAATTAAACATTAAATGTAAATAATGCTAAATTTAAATAATGCTGCAGTTAATATATTAGGGAATTACCCGATTAGGAAACTAGTTAGTGTTTAGTTAGCATTTGGTTAGTTTTCCTATATGTTTTGGGAGATTAGGGTTGTATAAAGTCCTGGGTTCGAATCCTTAAAAAATCGGGTAATTCCCTAATATGCTAAAACCACAATGGTTTCTCTTTGATAATCTTCCTCTTTGTATTTTGTCTTGATTTTCTTCTTAAAATAGGATGTATTTATACAACCCTAATCTCCCAAAACATATAGGAAAACTAACCAAATGCTAACTAAACACTAACTAGTTTCCTAATGGGGTAATTTCCTAATATAATATCTTCTTAGAACGAAATTAGAAAATTAAAATTAACCAACCAAACAATCCAATATAATTTAGAGAACCAGTGAATAAATCATACATAATTTGGATAATAAAAATATCCAAAATTATACCACTTAAATGTACAAACTCAATCATAAAAACATATGAACTCATCTACATAATCAATCAGACAAATAATGTGCAAAATCAACTATTTTTTCAAATAATTTCGATTTTGATGGTTATTTATGTCATGATGTAAAAAAAAGCGTGGCTACTTATTTAATCCAAACTTCAAAATAAGGGAATTTGTTTAGAACCTTGATTTTAATTGAAATGCATTCTTAATTGACTATTTATGAGCGCACCTACTATTTTTTTTTTGGTTGCAATATTAAAACCAATAATTAGAAATTGTAATATAGGACCAACTTTTCAAACCGACAACTTTTTGATCTGGGGTCAAATGCTCTATTATTGAGCTATATGGATGCTTGTTCTAAAATTTTGACGGTAATGATATAATTAAAATGTTGCACAAATGCAGAATGGAACCCCCAATTTAGACTACTAAAAGGATGTTTGAACTTTGACCAATTGAGTTGGATTAGATTGAGTTGAGTTATTTAACCAACTCATTGTTTGGGCATGAAGGTTTTTTTTTTTTGGATTTGGAAATTCAAAGTCGCGTGAAGTTAATAACTCAACTAGACTCCATTCAATTTCACTAATTTTGTCTCTCTCCTCTTTCAATGTTCATCTTCTTCCTTCTTTCTTTAAAGTAGTTGACCGCTCGCCGTTGTCAGCCACCGCCGCCGGCTACCTTTTTTTTACCTTCCTCCTTTATCCTTCTTTCCCACTTCTCCCTTCTTCCCTCGTGCAACCTAAATCAAACCTGAAGACTACAAATGATTTTTTTTTTCTTCATTTTTTATATATAAAGTACATATAACTATTGTCTATCTCAATCAAAATTGATACTCACAAAAAAAAAAATGTAAATCATTCATAAAATAATATAATAATATAGGTTAACATCTCAATTAAATTTTAAAAATTTGTTGAAATTTATCTATAGTTGAGCAATATACTTTTTTTTTCTTTTTTCTTTTTTTCTTTTAACTTCCAAACTTAAGTTTGATTAAATTCATATTAAAATCTCTAATCATATTATAACTAAACTAAATTTAAATAAATAAATAATGTGGTTGATAATTTTTCACTTTCACGACCAACATGCATTAGTGGTGTTTTCTACACAAACCATGAACAAATTGTCGTCATTGATCCATAATATCGAAGGTTATTTAAAGTCAACTGTTTGTTCATATATTCATGATTTTGAATTAAAATAACACTTTTTTTTTTTGAACCATGTAAATTGGTCCTTGATGACCTACTTGTTTTGTTTTTTTTTTTTTTTTTTTTTTTTGGTGCATATTTTTTTTTGGTGCATATTTCAATCATACATTCCACTAATGAAAATATAATGTATTTTTTTGTGCCTAACTTTTTTTTGTGTGAATATATATATATATATATATATATATATATTATTATATATATATATATATATATATTATTATATGTGCAAGTACAATTGTTACACGCAGACAATTGTAAAATATATGTAAAGATTTTAAGTTGACAATTCATTTGAATGTTGAAAATTTGAGAAAATATGTGTTATTAAACGCATAAACAAAAAGTTAGGCAAACAAAATCGACCGCAGAAAAACCAGACTTCTTTAGGTTATAAAAAACGAGATTAGATACCTCTGATTTAATAACTCAACTCTCCACCACAAACACATACTTACTTCTCCACAAACAAATTATTTCCGGACAACTCAACTCAACTTGCGCGCCAAACAACTCCTAAGGGGGCGTTTGGCCCAAGGAGTTGGGGGGGAGTTGGAGTTGTTTAGTCTGGGGAGTTCTGAGGTATGTCTGTTTGGGGCAGGGAGTTGTTTAGTCTGGAGTTCTGAAGTCTGTGGTGTGTTTGGAGCAGGGAGTTGTTTAGTCTGGAGTTCTGAAGTCTGAGTTTATTTTAGCTGTTTTCTTCGCACAATTTTTTTCTACAAACTTTCAAAATTTTCTTATTAAAGACTTCTTCCAATTCCAATAAATTCTAAAAATGAAATATTTTATTTTTATTTTATCTATCCTTGACAAATTTCTTTGAAGACAACAAAAATAATTTTGAGCACAATATTTGACATTATTTTTTGACATTCATTATATATATATATATATATATATATATATATATATATATATATATATATATATATATATATATATTTGTTAGGACTCATCCTTAATTTTATAAATTATAAGATTGTCTACTCATAAGTATAGTCTATTCATGTGTCAAACACATTTTTCTCCGCCTCCCATTGACAGAGAGTTGTTGAACCTCAAGTTCTGAAATCTGAATTTATTTTACTAGTTTTTTCGATACAATTTTTTTTTTCTACAAACTTTCTAATTTTCCTTATTAAACTTTTCCTAATAAATTCTAACAATGCAATTTTTTATTTTTATTTTATCTACTTTCCAAATTTCTTCGCAGATAACAAAAAATAATTTTGAACACAATACCTCACATTAATTTTTTAATCTCTCTCACCTTGATTATCAATAATATATATTTATTATTATTTTTTAAAGACTCAATCTTTAATTTTTTTAATTTTATGAATTTTAGAAGTGAGATTTTGTTTTTGTTTTTTTAGTGTAAGTATATTTTACAAATTTCTCTAAAGAAAAAAAAAAACAACACATAAACATATCTATGTGTCAAACACCTTCTTCCTCGCTTCCACCCACTTAAACTCATAATTTCATATGCACTACACCGAGAACCTATTTTCTATAATTTTTCATATTTTTATTATCAAGAACTTCTTACAATAAATTTTAAGAATACGATTTTTGTGTTTTTTATTTTATGTGTCCTTTACAAATTTATTCGAAGATAACCAAAATAACTTTGACTACCATACTTCACCTTTTTTTTCAATATCACTCACATTAATTATTCATTTTATTTGAATCGTTTTGAAATAAAATAAATAGTCGTACAATAGTCGATTAACTATTACGTGTGAATTTGAAAGATTTTAATCCATTAATCTAAGTGAATCCAAATAAGCTATATTTTTATATTTTTATTTCTTCTTGAATACTACATTTTAAATTTTGTTTGAGTACCAATTTTAATTTTAATTCAACAACTTAATTTATATTTAAAATAAAAAATAGGTTGAATTGCATTTTTAGTCATTTTACACCTTTTGTCTAAATTGTGTTTTTTTTAAAATAATTAAAAAATATTGTAAAAGGAAGAGAGAGAAAGAGAGGAAAATGAAGGAGAGTTGAATAGTAATTACCGTAGAAGTCTGGGGAGTTGAATAGTAATTACTGTAGAAGTCTGGGGAGTTGATATTTTTTGTCCGAGTTAAACAACTCCTTGGGCCAAACGGGGAGTAAGTTACTCCCCACACAACTCCACTCCTCCCAACTCCGTGGGCCAAACGGCCCCTAAAAGTGTTTCTACATACGCTTAAATATATGTTTTTAACTCTTAATGCTGAAGTATTTTTATTATTATTATTAATTTTGATCTATATTGTTGGTAAAGTTTTAATTTAATCTCTTATATTTTAACGATTTTTAATTATACAGATTTTTTCGGTGAATGCTAAAATTTGTCAATGACAAACTCACATGACATGATAATCATTTTTTTAATACAATAAATGGGGTACGGAAATTTAAACTTCCAACCTCAACTCAACATGTCAATTACTATTGAGTTTACTTACATTAATCATAGTTATCAGTGCATCGATAATATAAACTTAAACAAAATAAAGGGTTGGTAGAATTTTAGACTTTTCATTTCATAAGTGGCTTAATTCATCCTCTAAGTTTTTGCCATGCACTAGGTACAGTGTCATGCAAACTTATCATCAACTAATTCCAAAATCAATTTTCACCATACAACCAAAGTATTAGATTATTTTTTTTATATATCAAACTCACCACCACACCACCAAGAACATTTTGTCCATTTTATTTTGGCCATAAAGGGTAGAGATAAGAATAGTAGTATTATGTTGAGAGTGGGAATATTGAAGGAAAATGGACCACTACTATACTTCGGGGAGAATTTCTAATACATCCGTGTGGTATGAATTTTTCTATACCACTGTCTTTAAATGGATGACACGTGGCGAAATAGCTGTTTGATTGGGACCCACTCTATTAAGTATATTATTTTTTTAAACTATTTCGCCACGTGTCATCTATTTAAAGACAGTGGTATGAAAAAACTTCATACCACGGATGTACTAGAAATTCTCCTATACTTCCCCCAACAAAGCTAAAATTATAGGCCACTTGCATTTGCATAGAAGCTCTGCCACATTCAATTGCTTTTGAAATGGGAATCCCCATTGTCCTTTGATGTCAGGCATATGTTCAAATTGCAGAGATTTGTTTGCATTTTATGTTAAATCAACATTTATGCTCAATGTTTTCAAAAGTCATCATCTTTGTAAGATTTCATTTTTTTTTTCTTTATGGCAACCATTTTTTTTTTTTTTAATTCAAAACTTAAATTTTTTAGTCGATGATATATATATTAATCAATTGAGTTATGTTCATGTTGACATAACCATAAAACTTGACCGAAGAACTTCTTGAGATTGAAAAATGCAAGCCTATTCAAAAGATAGAACTTTTGCTCGATTTTATGTCAAAACTAACACATGATCTAGTTGATAAGCTCACTCTTAATCAATTGAGTTATGTTTATGTTGACATAACCATAAAACTTGACAAAAGAACCTCTTGAGATTGAAAAATGCAAGCCTATTCAAAAGATAGAACTTTTGCTCGGTTTTATGTCAAAACTAACATATGATCTAGTTGATAAGCTCACTCTTAATCAATTGAGTTATGTTTATGTTGACAAAACCATAAAACTTGACAGAAGAACCTCTTGAGATTGAAAAATGCAAGCCTATTCAATAGATAGAACTTTTGCTCGATTTTATATCAAAACAACATATGATCTAGTTGATAAGCTCACTCTTAATATTATAGAATGAATTGTGAAGTGGTGTTTGTAAAAATAGTTTGGGGAGAAGTGAGAAATTGGATCATATCAATCAATTTCTACTTACTTCTTGTACAAACAAATATTGAAGTTGCGTACTATATACTCTACTTGAAATGAATGTTAAGTAATCTAATTAGGTTTGGACGAAAGATGTCTTTGCAACATAAAAATATCACAAGCCTATAGGTTAGCTTTTCCTTTTCTTATGATTTTTCTATTTTCTCGTGTTTTTTTTCGTCTCCCTTATTCTAATGTACTAATAAACACTTGAAACGAGAAATATGCAAATTATATTCATACTTTTAGAAAACATATAAAAAGTTTAATTACAAAAGAGTGTCGAATCATGTATAAACTAGAAATTAAGTAGAAGATTATTGGGTACATTACACTTCTGGTACTTAAAGTTTATGTTTGGTACCATTTAGGTCCCTAAAGTCTTAAACTCAACAATTTTATCCATGAGGTTTACATTTAATAACGTTGTTAGTCACTCCGTCATTTTTTCTCTTAATCACGGGGAGAAAGTTGACGTGACACCTATTTACTTATTTATTATTAATTTTTTAATTATTTAAATTATTTAAATTATAAAAAAATATTTTTTAAAAAATATTTTATATTCTATTTTATCACTTGTTTCTCTCTCTCCCCTCCTCCTTTTGCTCCATCCTTCTTTAGACAAACCAGTGGATTATTTTTTATTCTTCCTATTTCCTCTCTTTTCCTTTCTTCTTCTCTTTCCCATCCCTTTTCCTTTTTTCCGTCTTCCTCTTTTTTTCAGAAGAAGAAGAAACCCGAAGGTGGAAGCCCCATTCATTCCGGTTGAAACGAATGGGCTTCTCCTTCGTCGTCATTGTTTGTTTTTTCCTTTAAAAATAGAGGAGAAATGAGGAAGAAGGGGAGAGAGAAAGAGAAGAAATGAAGGAGAGAAAAAAAGAAGAACAAAAAAATAGTCATTGACGACAATCGGCGACGGGGGCGCGATGGTGCCGATATGGAGGAAGAAGAAGATGAAATAATGAGAGAGAAGGAAGAGGAGAGAGAGGGAGAAAGAAGAGATGATTTTTTTTTAATAATTAAAAAATAATAGGTGTGACGTCAACTCTAGGTTAGAAATTAAGGGAAGACAAATAGAGTAAAAACGCTACTAAATGCAAACCTGAAGAGTAAAATTGTTGAGTTTAAAACCTTACGGATTCAAATGCTATCAAACTCAAATCTCATAGACCAAAAGTGTAATTTATGGAAGGTTCTTTGCGATCAAGTTTTTTTTTCTTTATTTTGAAACATTGTGGTGAGTTCTTAGATATTAGAAATCCAACCATGTAGTTTCTATATTATGGAAAATAAACCTGTGACCTTTTGGTCACGAGTGTAACAGAAAAACTGACGAATGGACTAAGAATGCTACTAAATGCAAACTTCAGTAATAAATTGTTGAGTTTGAAACCTTAGGGACCGAAATGCTACCAAACTCAAACCTCATGGACTAAAAGTGTAAAGACTCGTTATCCTAAGTTTTGTTTTTTTTTAACCTGTGATCTCTTGGTCACTAGTGTATACAACATGCCGGTGGAGCTAGGCTTATGTTGGCTAGAACCTAACCTTATTATTAAAGTTCCTCTATTGTGTTTTTGCCCTTCACACCCCATATCCAGTCCATGCTTGTCGGTCTCTCACAACATATACTTTGCTCAAAGACATTAGCGTGCTTGATTGGATATGCTCACGCTCAACACAACATACATAGTATATTTGGATGAAGTATTTCCCCCTTAGTTCAACTAAATTTCATTCTCAACGACATTGTTAATCATTATCCAAAAGTAAGGAGTCAGGGTCCAAACATTTGCTCTTAAACTTATACCACTATATGTTGGCGCAAGAATCTGACTCCTCCTCTCAGGTCGGAATTTGCGACCGGCGACACTCCGATGCGGACCTGCAAAGAGGAAACAAAGATAAACTTACACCGGTGAGAGACTCGTTACCTCATAAAGAAGAGTGATGCTTCTTTATACAGTGAGTAAATGACGCATGAGATGCACGTGCCTGTTGAGGTTGATCACCCTTCTCATGTTGATGAGGGGACTGATGTCGTTTGTCAGACTGAGCACGTGAGACAATGTCGACTGGTCACTGCGCATCTGTAGTGGCGGTGATGGGCGTCGCCTTGGATGTGATTGCTCGGTCAGCAGTGTTCTCCTGTCTGGCCTGTACCAGATTTGATAACCTCCAATTTAGGGGGTCGAGGTGACCCGATCCTGACATCTGGGGCTGATGTCATGCTGACCTCTCCCTCTCAAAATCCTCCCACAATATTATTCATATTTGATGCGGAAGCATTTTTATCTATTTTTACTAGGGGTAGGTAAATCTCCACATTTTTATTTGTGAATGTAATATTAAAAGGAAAAAAAAACTGTTTTAAACAAATTTGGGGAAAAAAAAAATTAGTTTAATAAAATATTATGTTTGTTGATGAATTTTCACTCAGTCCATCCGTTTTTCTTGATAGTTGATATTGTTTATACGAAAAACAGATCCCATTGATCAAACAAGGTCGGTCCATTTGTAAATTTCTCCATCGTGTTTTTTCACGAAGAAACAGAGTAATGAACCAACCAACAGAAGACGACAGCCATGGAAATTGACAAAATCCCATACCATCACCAAACTTGATTGATTTCTTCGCTATGAAGGAAACGAGCTTGTTATTACGCTAATTTCTTCCACTCCAAATCGTAGCCACGAAGATTCAGACATGGAGGATCCTTTGCTTTCAGGTACACTCTCATTTTCTTTGGGATTGAAAATTCCAGAGTCCCAATTGACGTTGCTGACTGTTTTTGTTTGTGGGATTTTCCCCCTTTCATTTTCCACCATGGATTGAGGAAGAAAATCGAAGCGAATTGGGAGATAGAGGGAGGGATGATCAGTTGAGTCATTATCAGCACTTGAGAAGAACAGGCTCTGTGAACCCCACCGATTCATTTGCAGGAACCCAAGTTAGCGTTGAAGAAATTCGATCGGCGCCCAATGTTTCTGATTATTACCCACCTTCTCTTCATGCCGCATTGGTTAGTTCGCCGGAGCCTGACCCTAGAGGTACGCGATTGATTTGAATTTGTTTATGAAAGAACAATTCGTGGGTGTTAATGGTTTTGATCTTTTATGGAAGCTTTACTTAGCGCAGGTAGAGGATTTGGAATTGGATGATATTTGATATTACTGATTGCCTGATTTTTCCATTTATTTTGCTGACTGCAACTTACTTCTTGTTAAGTGTTATTAGAAATTTGATATTTGCTGTTTAGAATTTGAGAGAGATAATGAACATAGTTGATAATCAGTAGAATTTGCTGCCGGTCTAGTGCTCAGTAAGGGCCATGTAAATAATCAAAAGCTTAGAGTGAATAGGTTCGAGTCATGGTGGTTGCCGGCATACTCACAGAAAAAAAAAAATTGGTAGAATTTGCTGCGTCTGTTATTGTGAAAGTTATAATAGATGTTTATTGAATGGTTATTTGTTGCAGATCAAGCTATTGTTTATCAAGGAGGATATGCAGGAGAGTCTGGTCGACCCAGTAATGATTTTGGAAGGTAAGAAGAGCATTTGTTTTTGTTTCATGAAATGCGTTTGAAAATCGTAATCGAATGACTTGTAAAAGGTAATATTATTGTGTATTGAAATCAATATTTGCAAATATTTGATTCTTGTATTTTGATGGTATAGATCATTTATGAAAATACCCTAAAGAAACAAGAGAAAACAACTTTGAAGAAGCCTTTATCCAAACATGCTTTTACATCATTTTTTGTTCTAATAAAAAGTAGAGAACCCTTTATCAAAAACAGTTTTCAGACAACCCCTTGCTTTCTTTGGTGACGAGTGAAGTCTATCTTTTAATGGAAAATCATTAATGTGGCTCCCGAATTGACCTATGTGCAGACAAATATTGGATGAAGTAGAGATAAGAGAACTACTTATTGATCATGTTGGTCATCGTTGTTGCTGGGGAAGTCGTCCTGCTCGTAGGTGGCAGATTCGTGCTGTGGAAGACTGTAATGTTTATGTGGGAACTCTGGATACTTTTATTGAGGAAAGGGATGTTATAAAAGAAACCGAGCCATATAGAGGTGGCCTGATTGATGGAAGAAACAATGGACCTGAACTTGGAGTCTGGGAATTGGATTTGAAATCTGAGTTCCCACTTCTTTTTGTACCTTATAAAGATTCAAGGAAAATGATTCCTCATTCAGAAACCGTTGAGAAGTGTTCAGGCGAGAACTCTGGAAATTAATTTTGTAGTTATTGAATTACTTTTACTTTGTGCTTAATATGACTTTCTGATTTAGCCTATTGATGATTCCTGCTAACTCGACTGGAAATTTTATGGGTCTGAAGACAATGCTAAGCATTTAGTATTAGGCTCACTATCATTTGATTTTAACACTTGTGTTTGGAAAACTCTGCAGCCTGTGCAGGACGAGGAGATCTCATATGTCCGACATGTAACACTGATCAAGAACCTGGATTTTATATTGAAAATCATATGATTCAATGCTCCTCTTGTTATGGTCGGGGTTTGATTGCTCATAGAGATGGATCTGACTCCATGTAAGTTATTTAACAGAATATTCTCATGTCTTATGCAATTGTTCCATAACTGGATTCTTGCACGAGACTTGTTGGCACCTTTGATGTATAGCTATGATAAAAGGGCTTTGAACTCAAGAAGTCCTTGCCATGAGATGACCATAATAATCTGACTATCTGAGCCTGATTAAATTTCTCTCTGCTGCTGCTGGGTGACTGATAACTTTCTGTTTGAAATATTATGTTTCTCTATGCTGAATAATTAATGTGTTGTGCAGATGTGCAAAATGTGATGGCAAGGGAAAATTTCCTTGTGCAACCTGCGGATCTCGTGGTCTAATTAAGTGTGAGACGTGCCAACATAGTGGTTCTCTTCTGGCTCGCAGTATTGCCGTTGTTAGATGGTGTGCATACTAATTCTGATGCATTTTATAAAACTTGCTGTTCCTGTCCTGTAGCTATAATTTTTTTTCTGATTGGAAGCGAGAGTAACGTTCATTCGATCGATCAAGCGAGACGCAAAGGGAAATGAGAAATCAACCCAAAGTCGAGGGGAAGGGGATTGCAAAAAACTCCCCCTAGTTGGTTGGTTTTAATTGAAAGAGTCTTTGTGACAATAACAGTGCAAAGAGCTCCAAAGAAAAGCCATAAAAGCATGATAGTTTCAAATATTCTACAAGCTTCTGGATTTATCATGGAAAATTCTTCAGTTCCTTTTTCCAAAATAGACGGTTAGCAACCCCATGAATTGACCTAGTGGTCAATAAGGCCTATGTAAATGATAAAAGGGCTAGAGGGATTGGTTTCAAACCATTGTGATCACTTACCTAAGATTTAATATCTTACGAGTTTTCTTGGCAACCAAATGTAGTAGAGTCAGACAATTGTCTCGTGAGAATAATTGAGGTGCGTGCAAGCTGACCTAGACACGCATAGATATAAAAAAAAAAAAAAAAACAAACAAAAGAGATGTTTAGCTGCTCCATACACTGTTGAACCAGAATACTTTAAAGGTAACAAACAAAAGCCGCCACATGGGTAGAGTGGCAATGAACATGCATATGATCTTGAGTTTCTTCCCTTCTACCACAAAGAAAGCAGTAAGTAGGTGAAATACGAAGGTTAGGTCTTTGAAGTACTGTTCCCACGTTAATGCCTTCCAAGGCTAAACCCCACATGAAGAATCTGACTTTTTCCAGTATTCCTTCATAGTGTTTTGTCAGTCGACCTTCCTATTCTCCTCTCATCATGACTTGGATTTGGAATAATGGAGCAGTAGATGATTAAACACGTTGTGTTGATTCATTAGGCTGCAACCGAAGTGAAAACAAACGAATCAGATGGTTCATTTAGTTATATTCATATTCTCTTTTGCTGAAAGATGTGTATAACAACAACAAGAAAGGAATTCTTCTTTTGCAGGAAGACACTTTCGACTCGAAAAGTAAGCGCTATGAGCGGAGCAGCATCTGTACCAGACGAAGTGTTCCACAGAGCCAAAGGGGTCCAGTTATGCAACACTCAAGCCTATCAATGTACTCCAGCTTTCTTTGCAGATTCCTACTTCCTCAACAAGTTCTCTTCCGAAGTCATTGCTGATCGAGCATCTATCTCTCCCGCTGCACGGGTCATATGCGAACGACATATCATCTCGGTCGTACCAGTGACCCGTGTGACGATGGCGGACCATGGAAGGTCCTTCAGTTTCTACATTGTGGGTCTCAGCAAGGAAGTTTACTTGAAGGACTACTACCCCTCAAGGTTTTGTTGGGGGCTCTGTCCTTGCTTGGAGTGGTTGAAGGTGTAAAGAAAAGAGAACCCACTTGGAAATGCACTGTGATGATGCACATGGCTGCCAGTTCATAATATGTGTTGTGATTGTGACTCTGAATCTCTCTCATGTGGGCTTTCTTCTTCTTCTTTCTTGTGTAATTTTTATTATTAACTTTGGCAATGTTGCCTTCTGCCATAGGTTATCTTTTTGGCCAAGCCTTCTTTCTTTTTGCTTTGTGCTTTTCAGAGTGAGTGTGAGAGTGATACCCTCTCTGTTTTGCTTTGCTTCAAAGTTTGGCTTCAAAGTACATCACATTCACTTCTTCTTTCAAACAATATACTCATTAGCTGTGGGAGTTTTTTTTAATGCATAAATCCATTTTAGAATTTGCAGTGAAATATAAAATATCATGTAGTATTGACTATTGAAATAATATTAATATTTATCAAAGAATAGAATTTGGATGTTTAAAGTTAGGACTGTGACATGGATATATTTTTCATTAAATTTTTTTTTTCTAATATTAAATAAAATGAAGGTAAAAGAAGTTGTCAAGATGTCCCTCTCAATTTAAGACAAGGGGGCTCCATGTCCCATAAATATAAAGGTGGGTGTTAAATTTAATATCAAATAATTTTTTTGTCTAATTCATATCATCCTTATTTTGGTTCCTATAATCTTATCATATTTTGAGTAACATATAATAACATGGAATGGTAAATCATTTGGTTGTTAAATGACATAATATAACCTTAAATTTATTAACTTTTTTAGGACAACCTTGAAGAGCTATGCTTTCTCATGAGAAGAAGAAAAAAAATGTGAGGTTGAATTTTTCTTCCATTTATTTATCTAACTATTTCAAAATATTGAATTTATATTTTGCATTAGAGTGACAAAATGAAAAGATGGAAAGTTAGATAGTTTATAATACAATAAAATATTGGATGATGAAATAAGGATATATTTATTTAGTATATTTCCAACTCTATTTTATTTGTTTAATTGTATAATTATCAAATTCAAATCTTAATTAATGGATTATTAGGTACTATCATTAAAAGTGTCAACGAAGAGGAGGGCTTAGAGATAGATGACTTCTCCATTCCTGCCTCCCACTCTAAATCATTATTCATCTCCACTCAAATTCTAATTATATATATATATATATATATATAAATAAGAAATTATAATCTTGTGAATTTAGAGTAAAATAATTAAAAATATAGCACTTTTTTTTTTTTTTTTTTTTTTTTTTTTTTTTTTTTTTTTTTTTTCGATATGACAATTTTTATCACTGATAGTATGGTCTATCGTTGATAGTAGCCTATTACCTCAGTTTTTTTTTTTTTTTTTTATAGAATTTTAGTCTATCAATGATAGTAGTCTATCACTCATAGTCATATATCATCCATAGCTTCTATCCGTCATAACCATTGATTTTTTTTTTTGTCATATTTGCAAAATATTTTAAATTTTACTAAATTTGCAATTATTTTGGATGCTGTTTGTAGAACCAACCCTAAAAATAAAATAAAACAATTTACTTCGTTCATTTTTTTTTTAAATAACAACTTTTTAATTAAAAATCATATAATATTATAAATTTATGATAATTGTTCTTTTATAGAATAATAACTAATTCACATATCATAAATAAAACAAGAAACAAGGTTAAAATACCATTTTTTTAATTGTTTGAGGCTTGTTCTACTTTAGACAATGTACTTTTAAACTCTAAATTACTTTGATAATTCTTTAAAATAACCCATATCTTTAGTTTATTATTAATATTTTTGTAAAGTAGTTTATATTAATATTTCCTCCATAGAATTTAGAAACATATTCTCATAGAGTTTGTTCGGGCATGAATATTAGTATTATTATTCAAGAAATTCCAATAAAAAATAACTTTTAATACCAATTTTTTTTTTTAAAAAATAATTTAATTTAAGATCGATGAAAAATACATGAACTAAATTTGGACATTTAAAAAAATATAAACTAAAGAGGCAATGAAAACTAAAGTACAAATACCAAAATGATTGTTGTTAAAAAAAAAAAAAAAAAAAGACCAAAATGATATATTTTGTTTAGCTCAACAACATGTGAAGTGAAAGATTTGAACCTCTAAATTTATGGTCAGAATATAGACATTAACTAATTGAAACTACCCTAATTTTAACACCAAAATAATATTTTAATTACAATATAAGTGAGAATGAGAGATAGAATCTACGCCCTAAATATATACATAAAATATAAAATAAAAAATAAAAAATAAAAAATTTCTGTCACCATCTTAATTTAGAAATATAAACTCCCAATTTAAAAAAAAAAAAAAAAAGGAAAACATGAAGAAAAACCAAAAAAACTCCTTACCTAGTTCGAGTCAACTTCACATGGACCCCTTTACCCTCATAGAAAATGTTGACACATTATCTAATTATTTATTTATTATATTTATTGCGACCTATATTTTATTTTATTATAAAATTCTATTTATTAGATTTGGGAAAAATGCCGGGTTTTTTGTGTTGTCCATCCAGCTGTTAAATGAAATTTGAAATTCAAATTTTGAAAATCCTTCCAGCGCATTTCATTTACCGTTACCATCCCACCAGGTAGCCCGTTGCCTCTCTCTCTCTCTCTCAAACCCCAAAAAACCCTAATTTCAAACTTTCTCTCTCTTTCTCTTTATAAACCAATCCATTTCTCTCCCTCTCTCTCTCTCTCTCTGTAAAAATCTCTCTCCCGTCCCTACAACTTCCCGTTTGTTTCTCCCTCGCATTTCTCTCAGAATCAATTTCTTCTGCGAAAATGAGAGAAATCCTTCACATTCAGGGTGGGCAATGTGGCAACCAGATCGGTGCTAAGTTCTGGGAGGTTGTTTGCGCCGAGCACGGCATCGATACTACCGGAAAGTACCAGGGTGATGCCGATCTTCAGCTTGAGAGGATTAATGTTTACTACAATGAAGCCAGTTGCGGTAGGTATGTTCCTCGCGCTGTTCTCATGGATCTTGAGCCTGGTACTATGGACAGTATTAGATCTGGTCTTTTTGGCCAGATCTTTCGTCCGGATAACTTCGTTTTTGGTCAATCTGGTGCTGGTAACAACTGGGCTAAAGGTCACTACACTGAAGGCGCTGAGCTTATTGATTCTGTTCTCGATGTCGTCCGGAAGGAGGCTGAGAATTGTGATTGTTTGCAAGGTTTGTTTGCTATTGATTTGCTTCTTTTTCTCTTACTTTCTTGGTGATTTTCGCTGAATATTCTTGTGGTTTTTGTGTTTTTTTTAGGGTTTCAGGTGTGCCATTCTCTAGGAGGGGGAACTGGATCGGGAATGGGAACTCTTTTGATTTCGAAGATCAGAGAAGAATACCCTGACAGGATGATGCTTACCTTCTCTGTCTTTCCGTCTCCCAAAGTTTCTGATACTGTTGTTGAGCCTTACAACGCTACTCTCTCAGTTCATCAACTGGTTGAAAATGCAGACGAGTGCATGGTTCTTGACAATGAAGCTCTCTATGATATCTGCTTCCGTACCCTCAAGCTCACCACTCCAAGCTGTAAGATCTTTCTTCATTGCTATGTTTGAACACATTTCTTTAATAGATTGCTGTTTCTTTGTTAATTTACAGCACGTATTGAGTTTAATACTCTGAGTTAAAGCTGGTATGTGGGTAGTTGTTGTAAATTATTGATGAGATCTTGTACATGAATTATGTTAGTCTAGTGATTTTAACTATTATAATGTGTTCTTAAAACTAGTTGGGGTTTGTTTAATTCATTCATTACACTAATTTGTTTCACATGTATGGTTGGAACAGTTGGTGATTTGAACCATTTGATCTCTGCAACAATGTCCGGTGTGACTTGCTGTTTGAGATTCCCTGGACAACTCAACTCTGATCTCAGAAAGCTTGCTGTTAACCTCATTCCCTTCCCTCGTCTCCACTTTTTCATGGTGGGTTTTGCTCCTCTCACATCTCGTGGTTCTCAGCAGTACAGAGCACTGACTGTGCCTGAGCTCACTCAACAAATGTGGGATGCCAAGAACATGATGTGTGCTGCCGACCCCCGACATGGTCGCTACTTAACTGCCTCAGCTATGTTCAGAGGAAAGATGAGCACAAAGGAAGTTGATGAGCAAATGCTTAACGTGCAGAACAAGAACTCTTCATACTTTGTGGAGTGGATTCCAAACAATGTCAAATCGACTGTTTGTGATATCCCTCCAACTGGTCTGAAGATGGCTTCAACTTTCATTGGAAACTCCACATCAATTCAAGAAATGTTCCGCCGTGTGAGCGAGCAGTTCACTGCTATGTTTAGGAGGAAAGCTTTCTTGCATTGGTACACTGGTGAAGGCATGGACGAGATGGAGTTCACTGAGGCGGAAAGTAACATGAACGATCTGGTTTCGGAATACCAACAGTACCAAGACGCCACTGCCGATGAGGAATATTACGAGGAAGAAGAAGAAGATGCCGAAGATGTGTAAGATGAAGAAGATAGTCTGGGGTTTTATGTTTGTTGTAGGGATGTAATATGTTGCAACTTTTGCAACTTTTTGTTGCCAGTTATGTGGATTTGTCTATTTTCTGTTGTCTTTTGTTATGTCGCTTGACTTTGAACTGATTGTATCTGCAGACAGTTAAATTTTTAACCTACCTAATATGAATTTTTGTTCAAATCCCATATGTGAACATCACTTCTCAAGCTAAAGAATTATAGTGTGGAACTGTTTTGAAGGTTGTTCTTTCTTTTTTAAGATCTATTATCAATTGTTGATTAGGCCTCCTCACCACTTTAGGTTTGAATTATTGATCAAAATCATACCTCTTGCATAATTTTTTAGAACAACAAATGGGGTGGGCGTCCGACCTTTTAAGGGAGGGAGTGCGTGTTAATTACTGTTGGGCTCCCTTTCGTATTGCTTTGCCATGTTATGAATTATGATTCACATATTTGCATGATGGCCTTGGCTCATAACTGTGAGTCTACTCTTGGAGTGGAAAAAAAGAGGCTTTCACCCAAAAGGAATGTTTGGATTGAGATTTTGAAGTCTAAATCTAGAGTTGAATTTGCGAAAGTTAGTAGGTCATAAGCAAAATTGAGTTATGGGTCCAAAATTGAACTTTTAACTTGAAAGAAAGGTTAGGATTCATTGTGCTACATGTTTGTGTTTGGATTGACAAGTTATAAAGCTATAGATTCCTCATCTATTGGAGCTATGTGTTTGGATTGACAAGTTATAAAGCTATAGATTCCTCATCTATTGGAGCTATGTGTTTGGATTGACAAGTTCTGGGGTGGAAAATTGATCTTTTAACTCAAAAGAAAGGTTTTTCTTGAAGCTACGTGCTAGGTGTATTCGGGTTGATGAGTTTTTATAAACTTTAAGATAATACCAAACTTGTAATTTTGACATTTTTGGTTTGTGGTGCACACCAAAATGTTAGTCTGTTGGCTCGGTAATGTATGATGAAGAAAGAACGTTAGAATCGCTAATTGACATACGTCAATTAGGGTTTGTTAATGTTCGTAGCCAACAAACTAATTTCGATTAGGGTTGGTGCTATAGATGCCTCATCCATGAGAGCTGTGTTGATTAGAGTTTGTTAGTAGTTTGAATGGTAGATCATTTGATGTCGGAAGTTCAAATCTTCGTACTCAATTGCGCAAAAATTAGGTTGCGTGGGCAAGTTAAAAGAGCTAGTTCAATTAAATTGGTAATCACAGTACAATAGCCAGAAAGGATGGCTTGCCTTTTGCACATAATGTAACTAAAAAACTACATCTTCCTTTAGACAATTGATAGCCAAATTACAGCAACACAACAAAAAGAAAAAGAAAAAAACCCCCCTCCAAAAACAAGAACAAAACATATTCAATTTTTTACAACACAATTTTTTTCTTCTTCCAACCAAACTCAAACATCATCCTTCTTCTTCTTACCATCTTCGATGGCTGCTTTGTCCAACACCACAACTTTCTTGTACTTAACAACATCCATCTGCTGCACCGCAAACTCCTCAGGAACCACAGGTCGTCTATTGCCAAAGATGGTCCATAAATACAATGCAACAAAAGCTGTCAATGCCCCACACCCAGTCCCAAAAATCATGGCTGCAACCACTCTCATAAAGCAATTCTTCCCCTCCTTAACAACAACACTTCGAGGTTCCGATTCCTTGGCAACAGCGATCGCCTTCGGATCGAGCGGCTCGGAATGCATCCAATTTGGTATGTTCTTAAGCTTGAAGCTCCAAGAATAGAGCAAACATGGCTGGGATGAGGAGTTCCCATTCGATGAACTCAACAAACCCACCAGCAGCTCCTCATCTTCTCCCCAAATCTGAGAGAAATCAATTGGGAATGAAAGTAATGGAATCGATGGCCGATTGTTCTTGCTATTTTCTACTAATCTTACTTCTAATTGCCTAGAACCCACCTCGTAATCTATCCAAGCGTGTAAATCCTGCCCCTTAATTAATGCAGATGAACTGTTTGAAAAATTGCCTGAATAAGCTAATGATGTATTACTCTTGTAACCCACATCAATTCCTACCAGAGTTCTAATCAGATCACCATTCTTAACATCAGAAGTAGTAAATTTAACAACGATCATGTTTAACTTCGATCTTTGAAGCCCAAATGGTCGGTTATCAAAGGCACTAACATTAAAACTACTAGGAACAATAACAAACCCTAATCCATCCTCCTCCCCTGTATTTGGCGATAAAGAAAATGAGAAATCTGTCGAGAAAGATATTAATCTCTTCGATTTACCTCGAACAAGCCTGATGGGTTTCTTGTAAACGATTCGCCCAGCACTGGAACTGACCGGACCGGTGAGACGGAGAGCGCCGCCGCCGTCGACAACCGCCGCATCGCCGTACAGAGCGATATTGAGCTCAAAATCTGGATCTCCACGAAACCCAGAAAGGGAAAATGAGGGAGATGAAAGAGAATCGATGGATTTGAAGAAAAGGAAGAAGAATAAGAAGATGGAAATGGTGGGTGAGGGTAAAGAGTTAGAGAGATGAAACGCCGCCATGGCTGAGCTGAAGTGAGAAGAGCTTGTGGGTTGGAAGGAGGCTTAGTGCAGTTGCTTTGAGCTGTGGAGTAAAAACATCTTCTTCTTTACCTGCGAATGAACCTTTTTCTTTTTTCTTTTCTGCAACTTGTTTGAATTTTTTTTTTTTTTTTTTTTTGGGTATTATTTTTTCACTAGGGTTTGAAGATAGAAAGCTGAAGAAGAAAGTAAAGAAT
The DNA here is from genome assembly GCA_028017165.1 of Herpetospermum pedunculosum. Taxonomy (NCBI): domain Eukaryota; kingdom Viridiplantae; phylum Streptophyta; class Magnoliopsida; order Cucurbitales; family Cucurbitaceae; genus Herpetospermum; species Herpetospermum pedunculosum. The sequence continues at coordinate 61,906,463 of CM051525.1, forward strand.
ATAGGACATTGGGGGTTGGGTGGGCTCGGAGGTTGAGGAAATTTAATGCACTCTTTAATTCAATTCTTTTTGCTATTATGCCCCTCATGTTTTTTCACTTTTCAAATTTGCCCCTAACTAATTTTCAAATATTCACAAACTCATATTCCTCATTATTAATAGCAACTTGCCTTACAAGTAATTAAATTGCAACATACCAAATAGGTTAAAAATGTTGTTATAAGTAACTCAATTGACATCGTCAAAGCGAGCGTGGCTCAGCTCATATATGTATGTGTTGACGACCAAAAAGTCTGGTTCGAATTCTCCCATCCCCAATGTACTCAAAATAAATAAAAATAAAAATTGACATAAAACATATGTTATCGATCAAGATGTCAAAAATTTGAATCTCACACCTCACATCTTGTTGAACTAGTTTAGGAGTGCTAACAAAGTCCTACATTGGTGAGGGAAACGATTGATCCATGGTATATACGTGAGAACAATTATCTCCATTGGTATGAAGTCTTTTAAGTGAAACCAAAAGTAAAGCCTGATAGAAGAAGTAGCCCTATTAAGAAGATAAAAAGAGTATATCTTTGTTTAAGGAGAGGTCGAAGGGTGCGATAGGTGATCGCGTCGCGCCATCAATGTTCAAGGGGAGGCTCCAACAAGTGGTACTTTTTTCGAGGGGATGATTGTTAGGAGTGCTAACAAAGTCCTACATTGGTTAGGGAAAAAGTTTTTTTTGGGTGAAACCAAAAACAAAGTAATAACGTGTATGAGTTTAGACAAAAGATTCATATTTTTAGTATCTCCCTAATTAAGAGATGTTTAGTTCGTGTATTTAGAAAGTATGAGTTTGTATAACCTATATTTAAATTGTGTACAACAATATAATGAGCTTCACAAGACTATTTTTCTTCTTCTTTTGAGTTCAATAATTACGAGGGTGGGAAATCGAACCATCGACTTTTGTGATGATAACTGGTGTCTTATCTACAGATTGAGTTATGTTCGGATTGATGACTTGTGTTTAGTTCGTGAGTTTGAGAGGCCGGAATTCAAAAGTATACATTATCTTTTATATCCTATATATATATTTGACAAATTTGTAATTTGGATAGAGCAAATTCACATGCAAACCTAAAGAATTTGGCTTTTCTTCCAAACTCTAGGGCATACTAACCTAACCCTACAAGTCTAGATGTGAATAAAGGGTAGCATGTGTCAGTGTTGGAATAATGGGTTAAATTTTAGGGTAAAATGCAAACAACAATCTTGTTGAGTTTGAAAATTTCCCCCCAATAATTTTTGCTTAGAACAACAAGCCAATTCAAGAGGGATTATGAATGTTGAAGCAAAATTGTGCCAAAAATAAATGTCAATAGAAAAAAAAGGACAAAATATGATTAAAGTAGGGGGCAGGGGGCAAATAATTAATATTAAGAAAATATGGAAGGAAAAGATTTGAAGAGAAGAAAAAATGATGGGTGAAATTGAAAATAAAGAAAAAAGGAGGCGGATTTTAGCAAATAATGGAGACATAATTAACCGTTATTCAGAAACAAGAAAAAGACCGGGGAAGGAAAGTACACTGTCGTAAACTCACGCGCTTCTTGTTTGTTTTTAAATGGGAATTATTATTATTATTATTATTATTAAAATTTAAAGAGACAGATATTCAAGTCAATGAGCGAGTAGTACCCTTCCTTTTTCAACCCAATTTCAAATTCTTCAAACAAAGTTTATTTTTTTTGTTTAAGAAGAAAATCTAAATTATGTTTTTTTGGAAATATAATTAACGAAATTGAATTTTAAGGTGAGTTTGGAAATGTTTTTAAAAGAAGTAATTTTAGCAAAAAAGTATTTTTGGTCTTACACTTTTTGAAGTGTTTTTCTAACAATCATTTATAATTAGGTCAAAAAAATACACTCCGATCGCGTTCTAATAAAATATATTTCAAGTGTTATATAAAGTAGTTGTAACTTGTAATTCACTTTAAACAATAATAATTTTTCGTAGGAATCACTTTTGAGATGGATACAAGTACGCTCAAACATATTCTTAATCGGTATCATATTTGTTTGTTTTTTTATGATACAACTTTAATGTTTGCCAGAGAAACCGACTTTACAATCTTAAAACTCTGATAACAAAAATCAAGAGTGGAAAAAATAATAAGAAGAAGAAAGTGAGAATTTAATTTTTGTTTAGTTCAAGAATCACAGGATGAGAGATGAAACCACCAATCTTTAAAATGATAATTGATGTCTTATTCAAAAACTTAAGAATCTCATAGCATACATCATGCCTGAGCTATGCTTTTGTTGGCTTAAAGAGAACTTAAATTGATATGTTATAAAATAGACAAAAAAAAAAAAAATACATGATAAAAAAAGATAAAACTTTTGAAATTCTAAACTCTATAATTAATTTCAGAATAAACCAGAAGAAAACTATTTTAGATATAGTTAAAAGGATCTCTAATTCAAACTTTGATTCAACTAAATAATTTTTTTTAAAGTATTTAATTAATGCGAGGATTTTTTTTTTTTTTTTGAGTACATTGGGGGTGGGGGGATTCGAACCACAGACCTCTTGGTCATCAAGTCATACATATGCCAGCTGAGCTATGCTCGCTTTGGCAATGCGGGGATTAAACCTAAATTAAATTTATGACTTCTTAGTCAATGATACAACCTTATGCCAATTGAATTATGCTAGATTTGGTATTGAATTTAAAAACACCATTTTCAAGTTATTAAAATTAAATACCGATTAGTTAAATCAATTTGTTATTAAGTACTTTTTAACCTGATATTATAATTATGAGTATTTTTTGCAGAAGCACCATAAATACAATTCCAACAAAAGCACAAATTCATATAATTGTTGTCAAAATTATGATGATACGACTTTGATATTATGCGATTGTCCTATGAAGATATTAATAAAAATTGATTTGATCTTCAATAATCATAACGAAAAGACGTGTAATATAAGGCCATGAATCAAAAATTAGAAATTGATTTAATCGCAAAAGAAAAAGGTCAAATTTAATTGGGCAAGCAAAGAATATATATATATATATATATATAATTTAGAAAACAAAAAGAAAAGGAAAAAAAGTGGATTGGTGGGAGGATTATTGGACGACGTGTCGGATTGGGGGACCATTAAAAAGGCTAAATAGAGGAGGGCATGTATGGTCTTTTCACATAAAAAAATTGAACGACAGTGCGCGTGCTTTTGTATTGTCGTCTTGGCATTATCAAGTTACCAAACAAAGTCTTTGTCCAACAAATTGCCTTTCCCTCTATTATTTCCTCATTATGCCATTTTCACTCTCTTTTCCTTCCTTTTTTCTTTTCCTTTTTTGTCTTCTAAAAAATACAATTTTTCTTTTTCTGCTTTTTAATCGGGCATTTTTTTTTTTTTTTTTGCTAAATTATATAAAATATCATTATTGAATGTTGGGAAGTTTCATTTTTACGATTGAATTTTAAATTTGTTTCAAAATAACTATTTTGTCAGCCTTAAAATGAAAACGAAAAAAGTGACGTGACGGTGACTTGTAGAATAGTGGTACATGTGACATAAGTGTTAGGTTTTAATTTTACCCCTGAACTTTATGATATGTTTCAGTTATACCCTTAGCATTTCAAAATTTTCATTTTAACCCTTAACCATTGAAATTGTTTCAAAATAACAATTTCATTAACTTCGCCCCGCATAAAATGAAGATGAGAATATGACATGGTGGTGAGCTCTAAAAAATAAAATAATCAAATAGTCTTAGTCACATTCGAAATGAAGTAATATAATTTGAAGATTCGAGTAAAATAATGTGGGAAACAACGATTTGTGGGAAACAAATTTGGTAAGGGGTAAGTAGACCATAAACGACGAACATATTTGAAACCTCTATTTCACGAACATTGACGATAATTAGTGTTAGAATATGAAGAGAGAAGAAAGCAAGAGACAAACACATAAATTAAAGATGATGAAAACTAAGTATTAATTTTTGACCAACACTTCAATTAATCTCACTCTTCCCCAATTTTCTCTCATTATGTTATTTCTCTCATGTAGTTTTGATTTTCTCTCCTTCAACTTTTATAGTGTTTGATTTTTTATAGTAAAAAAAAGTTGTTAATATATTTACGTGTGCATGACTTCTCTTACAATATGTAGCCCATCATCTCAACTAAAGTTATATCTCCTAAATTTGTTTTCCCATTTAACTCATACAATTTTATTTTAATTTCATTAAAATCCTTCATTTTTTACAATTTTATTTTAATTTGATTAAAACCCTTCATTTTTTATAAGTACGCCCACATGGAACCTCTATTTTTCAACTAATCGTCAAACTATTTTCGTCTTCATTTAATCTAAAAATTATAGAAATAATTGTTTTGAAATAATTTAAAAGGTTAATGGTTAAATTGAAACTTTTAAAATGATAATGACATAATTGAAACTTAACCTAAAGTTTAGGGACATAACTGAAACATACCACTTATGCCACGTGTACCACTATTTTATCGGTAATATATCACTTTTTCGTTTTCATTTGAACGAAAAAGTTGAAGGATAAAAATGAATCTTTTAAAAAGTTCATGAGCATTCTTGAAACTAACCTACAATTTAAGAGTATTTTGTATGATTTAGATTCATATTTTTATTTTTTTTAAAAGAATTTGGACTTATATGAGTTAAAATTTGTTCGGTAGACGTTCTGTCAACGCTAACATTGACCATATGGTTGGAGAATAGAGAAAAAACTTGACCATGTTGATAACCATTTAATTTTTGAAAATTAATCTTATAAACATTACATAGGTTTTTGCACACTTGATCCGCCCCGTGATGTTATTTGACCCAACTTTTTAAAATGCACGTCTTATGGCCTTTTGCTGACGCCATCACATGAAAAGTCCAGCCTACCCTCGCGCTCATTTTCCTCTCAAATTCGCGATTCTCTCCTTCACTCCATCTCACGATCACGATTTTCATCTCTATCTTATCACGATTCTCACTCTCTCCTTCACGACGACAACACCCTCAGAATTAACTCTTCCATCTCCTTATCACTCATTCCCGATGCGTCCCAGTTTAACGACGACAAAAAATTGCACGCCAACATCAACTCTGGCTGCACCGATTTCACCCCTTTTGCAAATGTGGTGCACTCTGCGTGTCCGACGAAAGCTCAGCCGCGAACAATCCCCGCCATTACCGACCCTTTGAACCTATAAAACCCTTCTTTAGTTCTTGGTAAAACCCCGTCCCAAAACAAACTCTTCAGCCCTAATTTCTCTACGATTTTTCGTCCTTATTCGTTCGATATGCAATTCTCGTAACTCGAATGACTCATCCATTCGTCCAATTTCCTCCGCTTTTCATTCTCTATTGCATTTGTGTTCATGATCGCGTCGATTATGCATTCTGAGAATGTCTTCAGTTTCACCATGGAAATCCATTGATCTTCCAGCGCTTGAAGTTCTGCCTCTGTTCCTACTTCTTTCGTTGTCGCGTTGGTGTTGTCGTAAGAGGTTGCTGACTGGAGGACGAAAAACGACAGAAAGGAGAGATGAAGAAAGAAGACCGAGAAGGAGAGAGTGAGAATCGTGATAGGAGGGAGATGAAAATCGTGATCCTGAGATGGAGTGAGGGGAAAATCACGAATTTGAGAGGAAAATGAGCACGAGGGTAAGCTGGACTTTTCACGCATTGATGATGTCAGCAAAATGCCATAAAACATGTGTTTTAAAAAGTTGGGTCAAAACGACACTAAGCCCCCAAAAGAGCGGGTCATCTGTACAAAAATTCCAGCATTAAATTCACCTATGAGTTTCTTTGTTTTGTCATCTACTTCTTATCACCTTCAAGTATTTTCAAAATTCAATCTAAATTTTGAAAACTAAAAGAAAGTAATTTTTGGAATTTAGAATGCTAATGGTATATTTTCTAAAAATGGTTGAAAATTATTGTAAAAAAAATGATGAGAAAACAAACACAATTTTAATAAATTAAAAATTAAAAATTAAATGGTTATCAAATCTGTCATTTTAATTGTTTGTATTATTAAACTCTTGATTAGAAATACTTAGAATGAGTAATGTGAGGGTGATTGTTAGTTGGAGACTATTGTTGCTACATTCAAATCTTGAAGAATGCTTGGAAGGTTTTTTTTCTCCTTCTCTACTAGCATCCATGATCGACATTGATTTGGGCAAATTTTATTTATTTATTTATTTTTTTTCATAAATTTATATATTATTATTTATTGAACGGGTGGCATAAATAACAAATTCAAAATAATAATAAACATAACAAAATATAAAATATTTTACAAATATGACAAAAAAAAAATTTGTGGTAGCACTAATAGACTGCTATTACTGATAGTCACTAATAAAATGGATAAAATTGCTATAGCTATATAGTTTTTGACAAAATTTTATAAAAAAAATAGAAGTATATCAGTAACTATCATTGATCTGCTATCTGTGACTATCAAAGATATAATTCTATGAGTGATTATCATGAATATAAATTGCTATATTTGTAAAAAAAAAAAAAAAATTCAAAAAAAATTTCAAAAAAGATTATATTTACATGGTACAAATTTTCTTATTTATTATGATTTTGTCATTTTTCTTTTGTATTCATGGATGAGGTTGAACTAAACTATTATGATTGAATAAAAAAAAATTAAAACTACAGTAAATCAAACTGAAATTAAATCCAAATCATTCCGTTAAATATATATATATATATATATATATATATATATATATATATATATATATATATATTTTTTTTTTTTTTAAATTATATGGACAAAATTAAAATTAGACTCGAAGGATGAAATATATAATTTATTTAACTACATATTATTTGTTACTTAATCATACATATTAGCTTGAAACCAAAGACAAAATTTCCATTCATGATCTAAGTTGCATCTTACTTACAACCAACAAAAGGTAGAATATTTCTAGACATCCTTTTGCCCTTTCGACAAAAGTGAATCTTTTTAAAAGATCATATATATCATATATGGTCCCAATCTAGTTGTAATTTGTAGGAGGGTATATATTTTTTTTCTTTCTCTAGAATATCAATACAACATATTTTAATATATTATATTTGTATTAAATCAAATCTCAACAAATAATTTAAGTTGAAAATTACTATTTTGGCATTCCATTTAGTCTCTCTAATTTTAATAAACCTTAAAATTGATCCCTACGGTTAGTTTATTGAATTTTTTTTTTGAAAAAAAAATCAATCTCTGTTGTGGATAAAATGACCAGAACCGAAAGCTGGTTAAGTTGATCTAGAGCACAATAGAAGTGAGCAAAACCAACCAAAAAATCGAACCGACTTCGGTCGATCGGTTTATGCCAATATTCGGTCGGGGTCAGTCGGTTAGCCCAAAAATGTTAGAACCGACCAACTAAATTAAAAAAAAAAAAATTATCGACTCGCATGCTGCATGTAGTACACCTTGGGAAGAAATGTCTTTCTTTCTTCCCAAGAATACATTTAATAATTAAAAAAATACATTTTTTTACATCATTTTTTTCATTTCTCATCTTCTTCCAAAAAAAAAAATATTTAACAAAAATCTTCCAACGTTCGTCTCCCTCCCGTCTCCATCGCCGTCGTCTCTCTCTCACCTCCATCTCTGTTGTCTCTAGCCTAAGTCATCGCCTTCATCTCCTCTTTTTCACTCTTTTTTTTCACAGTTTGCCAGAGTTCTATCTTCAAGTCGATTTCGGCCAAAACCGATCAAAACGACACCGACCGATCGTCGGTTGACCGACGTCACCAATCTCCCCAAAACTGACCGACGTAAACCGATTTATCGGTGGCGGTTTTAGCCTAAAACCGACGCCGACCGACCGTTACTCACCCCTAGAGCACACATTACGGAGAAATTTGTTCTTCTTGATTGACCTTGGGCCTAGACAAACCAAGACAAGCTTACAAAAGGAGTTTTAGACCCAAAAGAACAAAGTCAACCATAGTGATAGGGTCGTGGCCATGAAAGTAAGACCTAAGGCTCGAGATCCCCATTAGGGGCCCCAGGCCAAACCCTAATAGAATCGAGAAGCCCAATCAGGGCACAATCAGCCTTGCCGAGGTCGACCCCACCTAGTCCTTGGCTCGCGAGTGGGCCGAGGACCTGCAAGCCCGGTCTATTCCTTTTAGGTAAAACCTAAAAGAAAAATGAAAGACTCAGAGACAACAATAAATACCACCTCACACCATGAATAAAGTAAGTCAATTTTAACCGAAGAACTCTAATGGCAACTGTCGCTCTATTGACTTGAGCTTCAGAGGTTGTTTTCTTTGTTTTGCAAGTCCTTTCGTCCCAATGATCTACAAATTCATTGTTGAAGCCATTTGAGATGCATGTGACATCCATTGTGCAAAATTCGGTTTCAACACTCTCTATTAACCTCCCTTATAAAATTCTTGAAATATGTTTACAATGTGTCTTTTCTTGCATGAAAATTAACTTCAAACTAACAATATAGACCAATTTGAGTCTTTATTGAAAGTACAAAGACTAAAATTGAACATTTGAAAGTAGAAAAACTAAAATTGAATGAAACCTAAAGAACATGGACTAAAATAATATTTTAACCAATAATTTAAGAGAAAATGTCTCGACCACTTTAAGTAGCATATTTTCAAATATGTCTTAAGATCGGAAAATTTTCATTTTCATTTATGTTTCTTTTTTATTATTAGTTTTGCTTACCATTATGCCCCTTGTCCCTCGTTAATGCGCTCTCTCCCATTTTGTGTCTTAAATTACAATTGTATAATAAACATTAATTTTCTCTCTCCATTTACCTAACAATATATACAATTTTTTTATTTATATTTTGATTTACAACATGTTAGGTATTTCTTCTCACGAAAATATATATATATATATATTTTTTTTTTTATATATACACATTATATAAACTGCATATACTTATATATACTCATACATATTTATAGATAATATGTATTTATTTTTTTAGAAAATATATGTATTTTTTATATATACTCACCATATATAATTCATATGAGAGTATATATTATAGGTATACTTATAGATAATAGGGTTGGTTGCACAAACAACAATCAAACAAAAAATAATTGCAAATTTACTGATAGACATTATGACTATTACTGATAGACTTCTATCACTGATAGACTGTTATCACTGGCAAAATTCTATAAAAAAGACTACTATTAGCGATAGACTTCTATCAGCGATAAACTTCTATCAGCGATAGACCATACTATCAGTGATAGAAATTGCTATATCCGCAATTTTTTTAAAAAAGTGCTATATTTTTAATTATTTTACTCTAAATTGACATATGTTACAATTTTCCTAGATAATATGTATTTATGTTTTAGAAAATGTATGTATTTTTTATATATACCTACCATATATACTGATATATACTTCATATATGAGTATATATGGTTTTATATTTCATATATACTAATAGATATTATGTATTTTTTAAAAGAAAAAAATATATTTTATATATATACTCACCTTAATTATATATTTCATATATGAATATATTAGGAAAAGAGAATTTTTTAGGCCTTATTATGAGGGGAAAGATGACAATTTTAACGAAGAGAGAAAACAATTTTAATGAAGAGAAATATACGTGATTAATGATAAGAAGACATAAGGAAAGAGAATGTAAACTCATTAATTTCCCGACTTTTACTTTGTTAATTATAATATTTTCTTAAATGGGGAGAAAAAAGTTTGAAAGTAATTGCATCCAAACTCTTATAAAAAATCTAAAAGTAATTGAACATTTTTGATAAAAATAAAAATTATAGACATTAATATTAAATCATAGGCATAAGATGATTATTTGTTTACTAGTCCCATAATTTAATTCCATTTCATAAACTTTTGTCCTTAACTTCTTTATTTTTAAAATTTAAGTTGGTTTACTACAATTTCTTTATTTAACCTCTCAAGAACCTTTCAAAGAAAAAAAAAAAAACCTCTCAAGTCTATTTAAATATATTTTTGAATTATTTAATAAAATTTAGGTAAAATTACGATTTTGGTCTTTGAGGATTTTGCTTTAAAAAGCTTATAACAAATCTCGTAAGAGAGTGTGAGATTTGTTTGTTGCAAATACTTTGTGTTATCTCTATCTTTCTCTCTTTTATTTCTCCTTCTCTTATCTCTTCGCCCTTACTATCACTGATTCTCCATGGCGGCGACCGACATTCCGACAACGGACAAAACTAATCTGAACCCCGAGTCGGGCGATTTAAAGATTCGACCTGGTACACAAGGTCTTACAAGACTACAAGTACTTGAGTTATTTTTTGGGCTTTTTTCTCTCTCTTTGTTTTCTTGTTCTTAAAACATTTTTTATAGATTAAAATTTTCTACGTGAAAGGAAAACCACCCATATCAACCCATGACGATTATAAGCTCGATAGTTCTTTCGTAACTATCGAAACTTTTTCGTAATAACTTCGTTTCATACCTCATTTTATAGAGAACAAAAAATTGCCTCGATTTCATTATATATTTTTTTATTCATATCCCAATTTCAATCGTTTAATATCTCTTCTAAAAAAAAAACATTTAATATCCTTGAAATGCCATTGAGATAAGAGATGTGAATCTACCTAATTCAAAAGGGAAGAACTTGTATGGATATCCTAAATTTCAATTCAAACATGGGTTAGATTCATACTCTATATTCTAAGAAATATTTACCACCCGACAGAAGAAAAAGACTGGAATTTTTGTCTACAGAAATGTCTTGAAAAATGATAGTTGTATAGAACCTCTTAACGAGAAAATGCATTTTTCAATTATCTCAAAATGAAACATATTCTAAACATATATGCAATGACTCCCTACTTTGATAGAGTACAAATATCTAAAATTTCTATTTTTAGATACTTTTTAAGTCATGTAAGTGAGAGTTGAGTAAGTGTTTATGAAATCTCTTCATAAAAAATATTGTCTTTTACAATATAATCTAATAAGTGAGACTTAATTAAATTGTTTATAAACACGGAACCTGCAGATCATGAGTTTGACGCTCTCTCAATTTAGCTATCCAATTAATGGTTTTTTTTATTTATTGATAATATGTTGAAGTGGAGATAAATCTAGAATCTCATAGTCACTAGTCGATACATCATGTCAGTTAAACTATGCTCTTGTTGACGATTCAAACAAGTTCAATATAGGTCCACAATGAATAGGTTTTGCAGTTTCCATATAAAATGGATCAAAATTCCAAAAACTTTAAAAAATAGGAATATTCCATCTTGGTTCATCAATTTTCAATTTTTTTTTTTTTTTTTTTTTTTTTTGGCCCCTGAGCCCTAAAATGGTAACCATTTTTTTTTCTTTTTACAACCAATACAACTAGGGGTGAGAATTGAATCTCCGACTTCATAAAAAGTAGTACATGCCAATTAACAAATTAATAACATAGCTGCAAGTATATGTTATAACATATTAACATAGCATGAAATCAAATATTGAGTAAACAAATTTTGGGCAAATAAATTACCTCTATGCAATTTAAACTTCTCTTCAAAACAAAATGTCAAACCTTCAATTTTTCTTGAACTCACAACTCACAAAATTTTAAGCTTATGGACTTGATTTTTCTTCCAATTCACGTTGCAACTTCGATTTTCTTCAAGGCCTCCGAGATTCTTAAAATCTCGATTTCATTTTTTTTAAACTCTAAGTATTCAATTAACGGTTGAGATCATATATTTAAAGATTTTCTAATCTAACGATGAAGATAATTCATGAATCTTTAAATCGAGGTGTAATACACGTCAGTTGTCATGTGTCCACCACATCACTCTAACTTCCGAAGAACCAAATTTGTTGGATTTCAAATTTTAGGGACTTGATTGCTATCAAACCTAAATTTCAGAGACTAAAAGTGTATTTATCCCAAAAAAGTATATAGGCTTAATGCTTTTATAACACACAAGGATGAGGGTACACGGGTAAAAGACAACTGAAGGGGGTTATTTTATTTTTTATTTTTTTTGAATTAAGGGGGTTAAAGGTTAATTACAAAAATAAGTAAAATAAAAAACAAATTTAATTAAAACTAACCAGTTGCAAAGAGTTAGAAGATGTACAAATTTGGTTGTCCTCTCCTCCCTCCCTTATAATCTGCTCAAATTTGCAATTTTACAATCATTTAAGGCTATGGAACATAAATACAATATATTTTTTTTAATTATTATTTTTCAGCAAAGTAAAAATGTAAAATTTTGTTAAATCCAAAAGAAATATTACAAGAAAAACTAAAGTAAAAAAATGTAAACATGACAAAAAAAAAAAAAAAAAAAAAAAAAAAAAAAAAAAAATAAAGAGATTGAAATCTTTTCTCACTTCACAGGTTAGAACCAAATAAGTTATCGATCACAAAATGCAATAATAAAGATAAGGGAAAGAGAGAACGACACCGTAAGTTATACTGGTTCGCCCCGATCTCGAGACTACGTCCAGTCTTCTGCAACTGCAGGTTCAACTATAATGGAAATTACAATAAGCATCAGCTCAGCGCTACAAACTACCCTCAATAGCCCAACAATGACTATTGACTTCCAAGTATCACAACCCGATAGCTTGGGATCAACAACGAAGAAGAAACCGCTCAAATCACAAGAAAAATATGAATTTTTCTTCTTAAATGCTCACTGCCTTCAAAAAGACTCCACGGCCAAAACCAATATCTTCCTTCTTTGATTTTTCTCTTCATTAATATTGAACACCCACCTCCTTTTATAGAAAAAAAACCACCCACATCTAAGCCAATTAAAACCACTTTTTAATTCAACCAATTACAAAAGTTGCTTAAGGAAGTTATATTGGGCTTGTGGGCTTTTATTGAGTTTTGACTCCAAATTCTTAACAACTAGTTAATACATTATTTATATATGTTCAGGTTGACATAATTCGCCAATAAGAGCATAGCTCAATGACATGATGTATCGTCTATCAGATTCTAATTTCAATCCCACACTCTAACATGTTGTCAGATCGGCATAATTCACTTTTCGAGTTCAAACGGTTTCAGAATCTAAAAGCTAAATCTAAAAGTTAAATACATCATTAGGACATTCAATCTTTAGGACTATTATTTAAGGTATATATTCATTAGAGGCATATCTTCGCACCAGGATGAATATCAACCGCAAATGCTTCCGATTCGATGCAATTGAACGGCTAAAAACCCTTTTGTAATTCGGATCCCTAATCGCACTCGTCCGAGAAGAGGTCCTGGAATTGCAGAGCTTAATCGATGTGATATGTAATAATTTGACAATATGGGCTCGTCTTTAGCATCGACTAGGGCTTCTCCTAGATTTTGAACCAGAGATTGGAATCCGAAGAAGGTGGATGTTTGGGTGGCGGGAAAAGGGGAGGAGACAACCGGCGGCGGCCATGGGGGAGGGATGAAGCTCGGGGAAATGGAGTCATAAACCTGCAAAACAATATATACATATTATTATTTTATTCTAAACCCTAAACCCTAAACCCTAAAGTATGGTAATTATTGCAATTTCACCCTTAAGTTTTTGCAAATTGGTAAAATCACCCAAAAGGGTCATTTCTTTCTCTTGCAGACCTTCAATATTTTTTGTTTTTTTAGCTGGGGAAAGGCCTAATTATTACCATTATTAAAGTTGAAGAGCTTGATTTTTACAACGAAAGTTTAATAATAATAATAATAATAATAATAATAACAATAATTAAAGAAACGTTGTGTATAATGTAATGAATAATAATAGAAAACTTACCACATTAGACATGAAGAAGGTCGTCTGATCTCGGTCGTCGGCAATTGGCGAAGGTATTCCATCATACTCCAACATCACTGTTTGCTTCCCTTTAGAAGAATCATTATTTGATAAAAAACACGTCCAAAGCAAAAGATAATACATATATTTTATGCAAAATAAGATTCAAATCTTTGATCTCTAGATCAATATTTTATGTCAGTTAAGTTATGCTCGTCTCAAAACAATACAGAATAATAAAAAAAAAATAGAAAGAGTGAGAGTGGCCGTGGAAAGGATGGAGAAAAAAAATCGAGAGATGCAAACACGAAAGAAAGAGAAGGAAAAAAGAAAAAAAAAACATGGAGTGAGTGAAAGAAAGGAGAGGGGATGTGTGAGATTTATAATAAAGAATGGGTCCACTTTAAAACTTCAACGTCCCCAATCAAACCCAAATTCTTTTTTTAAGTGTGTCCAAACTCTAAATCCTAAACTTTAAGTAGCTTTTTTTAGTACATTGGAGTGGGGAGATTCGAACAATAAACCTCTTGGTCATCAAGTCATACATATGTCAGTTGTGAGCATAGCTAAATCCTAAACCTTAAGTAGCTCCACCTTAAGTAGCTCCTTATTTACAAAGGAAAGAATACATGTACATCTTCAAATTGATTTTTAACATTTATATCAAACTTTTATATATACTAGAAAATATTAAGTGGGAAGATAATATTGTAATTTTATTTGTATTTAAAAATCAATTTAAACAAACCTTTGTTTTGTTTTGAGTTATGTATTTACATTAAATATAAATTAACATTTAAATAAAATACTCTAAATGATTCTTCAAATTAATCACTTTTAAGATGGTAAGATATTATAAAATATCACTTATGTTTTATATTTAAAATACAAAATGAAAATTTGAGAGACATGTGTCCTTAGTCTCTATGTGGATCCGTTCGTCGACTAGAGATTGAACTATATCAACTCTAAAAATGTAATAAAATGTCTTATTCATAAAGATAAATTTGATTTAACAATTTACTCTGTATATTTATAGTTAGGTGATGGAGATCGTAACTTTCGACTTCATGAGAGGTAGTATATATACATCAATTACCGTTAAATTATGCTCACTCTGGCGTGAAATTGTTTATTATGGACACCGAAATTCAAACATTTTTTTACCATTTCTTTTTTTGGTTTTCATAGGACCTTTGCCTACGTACCCTTTCATTAATGCATTGCATGCCTTGATCCATAATTGAATATGCATCTCTATAACATAGGATTCTTGACAATGGTGGCAGTATAGTAGGTCCCCAATAATCAATGTATTTTTATAAATGGAAAGTTTTTATTATATATAGTTGAAAATACTTTGCCTAAAAAAAAGAAAATGATAAAAACACTTTATGATACTATTTGCAATTGTGAAATTGGGGTCCCCTCTTTTCTTTTTTTACAAATTAAGGAAGTTAGAAATAAATGTTGGGGCCATGAAAGGAGATTATTTACAAGTCTAGATTGAAGTTTTAAACAAGTTCACTATAGGTCACATCACAATCAATAAGGTCTAAAAACTAGTAGGTTTAGCACTTGCATTATAAAATAGGTTTAAATCTTATTTAGATTTAAAAAATTTAATCTTGGTTTGTCCATGTCAATTACTGCTCACTTTGACACCATTTTAATTTTTATCTTTATTTTAATTTTAACAAATTAATAACGTGTTATAACGTATTAACATAAACATGTATTCAAACTACATAAGTTAAAATCGAGTATCAAGTAAATAAATTTTGAACATAAATAAATAATATAATAAAGACTAAAATGATTATTTTTTTTTTTAAAATTAAAGGACTAAAATATGTATTATGAAAGTTGAGAGACCAAAATAATTTTATTTTTAAAGTATAAGAATTAAAATGAACCCTTTGAAAAAAATAGATGCATTTTAAAATATTGATAAGAATGTCATGGGTATTGAAATTTGGTGAGCTGCCCCATATAAAACCGAACCGGTTGGCTTTGATACTTTTTTTTCCAGTTCCTTTGATTCCTTCTTGGATAGCAAGAGATAGTGAAAATTGAAAAAAAGTAAAAGAGAAGAATAACTCATGTATCTTATTTTGTTTTTGGATCGAATACCCGTTTGAGTTTTATGAACTTTGATATTATTTTATATCATGGGATTTCAGCTTAAAACAACGAAATAACTAATTCATGTATTTTATATTGTGAGTGAGATTCTTTCATCTTTCTAATATGGAATGTTGAACGTGAATGTTATAGAAAATGTTGAAGGTTGGATGTGGGGTAAATATAGAGGTTGTGAGTTACCAAGAATACTCTCACATGTTGCATTAAATTAAGACTGTGAGGCACAAGGGACAGCCCATGTGAGTTGCAATCCATTGGACAACTCATTTCTTACCCTCTTTTCTATTCTAAACTCCCACACTCTTTATCAACACTTTTTTGTGTTCTTACCATTTTTAAACAAAGTAGGTTAGGAATAAATTTTGGGGCCAATGTAAGGAGATTCTATCCAAAGTCTACATTGAAGTAGTTTCAAACAAATTCAATATAGCTCCATAGTTAATAGGGTCTCTGATGCGATAGAATTAGGAGTAATTTAGCCAACAAAAACATAGCTCAACTGTCATGATGTATTGCCTAGTGACTATGAGGTTCTAGGTTCAATCTCCCACCTCTACATGTTGTCAAAAAAAAAAAAAAAATTTAGAAATAATTTAATGACATGTAGGATTAAGAGTAACTTAGGAATAATTTTATATTAATCTTATGTTTATCATGTCGGTTAGGTTTTAGTTTGTTTTTAATTCTCTATAAATAGGAAATTCATCTCTTGTAATGATTAACTTTTGATAAGTTTGAATTTAAATAATACTTTGAATTAGACTTTCTATCCAAATTAGGCTACATCAGTCTAAAAAACTAGTTGGTTTCCGGTTGCATTATTGTAAAAAATAGTTTTAAATCTTATTTTGATCTTCAAATTTTTAAAAATAGTCTATTTTGGTTCCTAAACTCTTAAAAGACTTATTTTGTTTCATGAACTTTCAGATTTGTTCTATTTTAGTCCCTAAATTTTCAAATTGTTAATTTTAGCCTCTAAGCTTTAAAAAGGTAACCATTTTGAGGTTAAAATGAGTATGGGTAAGCAATTTTGAGGAGCCAGAATAGTTAATTTTCTAAAGTTTGGGGAACAAAAATCGATATTTTTTGAAAATTTAGGAACCAACCTGGAACAAACATGAAAGTATAGGGACTAAAATAAGATTTTATAATTAGTATGATATGAATGGCAAATAAAGTGATTGTAAGCCAATTTTGAAATACTTTATGACATCGCTAATTTATAAGAATATTTGTCCAAATTAAGAGTATAGAATATAGTTTAAATTACATTTGGGCCACTGCCAATTCGTTCAAGACCTTTGTTTATTTCCAATAAGAATTTGGAAATGCAGAGTAATTTGAAGCAACTTTTTATAGTGATCGAAACAGAGCATACAAAAGGGTTTTTCTTGTAGTTTTAATTAAGTTTGCAGTTTTAGATTCATTAGGGCTATGGAACAGAAAAATTATAACTTTTTCTTTTTTCAATTATTATTTTTCACCACCAAAGTAAAAATGTAAAATTTTGTTACCATCCTATCATAAATTATAAAAAGTTAAAATCCAAAAGAAAAATTATTATATGGATTAAAATAATTACAATTCACTATAATTTAATTTTTAGTGGAGGATTGTAGATTCAAACCTCCGAACTTTTGGTTTCTAATTCATACATTATTTATGCTCACGTTGACACAATTCAATATTTGAAGTTCAAACCATGGACAAGGCTTTCGAATAAGTCCTAATCACGAACCTACTGAGTACCATAATGAATCGTAACAAGCTCAATTTAGTAGTAAACTTCGCCACATTGTAAGCGACGAGATAATATATTGGTGGAACTACAAAAATGTCGAGCTTCGAGCTGATGTTGTAGCTTTCGAGGTAATTAATTTACACATAATAATAATAATAATAATCAACAATCAATATTTGAAGCTTTTGCGGTTGATATTCATCCTGGTGCGAGGATGCGTCAATGAATATATACCTCGAATGCATCTTCATCCGTACCATCATCTCCAGATGCCTAAATGATTGTACGGATGAAGATCCATTAAGGTATATATTCATCCAAGGCATCTTCGCACCATGATGAATATCAACGGCAAAAGCTTCCAATTCAGTGCGATTGAATCGTTAAAAACCCTTTGTAATTCGAATCCCTTACTTCAAATCCCTAATTGCACATTGCGAAATCTCGCCATCATCGTCACGAATCACCTCGGAGAAGAGCTCCCGGAATTGCAGAGCTTAATCGAAGTGATATGTAATAGTTTGACAATTGCGCTCGTCTTCAATTTCTACGGTAATTTCCTCGCGAATTTTGGCCAGAGATTGTAAACGGGAGAAAGTGCTTCGGGAAATGTTTCAAGACCGATTTTACTTCTTCGGCCAATTCACTCCATTTCTATATTTTTCATGGAAGACAAACAAAAAAAAAATGCAGGACATGTAAGGAAAGTCAATTAAGTATCAAAAGACAGACAGAGAAAATAATAATAATTAAGGATATGTTGTGTGTATAATGTAATGTTTAATAATAGAAAACTGACCACATTAGACATGAAGAAGCCCCGATCTGAGTCCTTGACAATTGCTGCAATTGGTGAAGGTGTTCCTTCGTAGTCAAGAAACATGACAATTTGCTTTCCTTTAGAAGAATTCATTATCTGATCCAACAGGTCCAAAACGAAAGATAATACATATTTTATGCGAAATATATGTGGAGATGTTCCATCATAATCCAAAAACATGACTATTTTCTTTCCTTTAGAAGAATTCATTATCTGATCCAACAAGTCCAAAACGAAAGATAATACATATTTTATGTGAAATATATGTGGAGTAGAAGATTCAAATCTTTGATTTCGAGATCGATAATACATATTTTATGTCAGTTAAGCTATGTTCATTTGAAAAAATATGAAAGAACAGAAAAAAAAAAAAAAAAAAACAGAGAGTGAGGATGGAGGAGAGAAAGAGAAAGAAAAAAGAAAAAGAAGATAGAATGGGAGTGAAAGAAAGGAGAGGAGATGTGTGAGATTTATAATCAAAGAATGGGGCCCACTTTCAAAATTGAGTCGCTCACAATCAAACTTTTAGAGATGCGTGTAGTAGCTTCTTATTTACGTACGAACGAATATATGACAATTACAGTTGAACGAATATATGACAATTACAGTTGAACTATGCTCACTTCAACCTTTTAGAATTGGTTTTTAACTTTTATAACAAATTTAAACAGACATTTGTTTTGTTTTATAAGTTATGTACTTATATTAAATATAAATTAACATTTAAATAAAATACTCTACAAATGATTCTTTAAATTAATCACTTTGAAGATAGTAAGATATTATAAAATATCACCTATGTTTTATATTTAAAATACAAAGACGGAAATTTGACGGGCATGTGTCCTTAATTCCTACGTAGATTGAACTTTCAATTTTTAAAAGATAATAAATGTCTTATTTATAAAGGTATATTCGATTTAACAATTTACTTTATATATTTATAGTTTTTGAGATAAGGATTGAACCTCCGCAACTTCATGAGAGGTAGTATATATCAATTATCATTAAGTTAGGTTTGAAATTATTTATTATGCACACCAAAATTCACATATTTTTTTACCATTTCTTTTTTTTGGTTTCCATTAGGACATTTATCTGCCCTTTCATTAATGCATTGATCCTTAATTGAATATGCATCTCCATAGGATTTATGACAATTAGTAGGTCCCCAATAATCAATGTATTTTTATAAATGGAAAGTTTGTATTATATATAGTTGAAAATACTTTGCCTAAAAAAAAGAAAATGATAAAAAATACTTTATGACACTATTTGGAATTTTTCTCCTAAATCATCAAATATTATGGAGTCATGGTCCCCTCTTTTCTTTTTGCTCCTATTTCCACTCTTAATGATAAATGTTAAAGAAAAAAAAAATTAAAGTTACGAATTTTTTTTTATCGATACTTAAGTCGTCTTAAAAAGTTATTGTGATAACCAACAAAAGTATAACTCAACTGAAATGATGTATCGACTAGTGACTATGAGGTCTTAGGTTTCAAAATATATATATATATATATATATATATATATATATATATATATATTTATTTATTTATTGTGATTGTTATATAAAAAAAATGAAACAAAATATATGAAGTAAGAAAAACTATTGCATGGGATTGCCTCAATGCTAGATAAAGAAAGCTATAATAGATTGATATGAATGTTACGAGAGTTGTCCTATATTGTCTAAAAAACTAGTAAATTGTCAAATCGAGCATAACTCAATTAGCATAAGGTTGTGCTTGTGACTTTGAGGTCCTGGGTTCAATCCTCGCTTTAATTAAAATATTGTTGCAAAAAAAAACTAGTAAGGTTAGCTCTTTCATTATAAAATAGGTTTAAATCTTATTTTGATTTAATTTTTTTTTAAAATATTCCATCTTCTTTTTTTTTTTTTTTTTTTTTTTGAGTACATTGGGGGTGGGGGGATTCGAACCACAGACCTCTGTGTCATCGACACATACATATGCCCGCTGAGCCATGCTCGCTTTGGCTAAAATATTCCATCTTCGGTTGTTCATGTGTCAATTACAGCTATATATATATATATGCTCACTTTAACACCATTTTGATTCCTATCTTTCTATGTAGCTTCAAGTATGTGTATTGTGTATTATTTAAGAATTATGAGGTATCACTACAAGAATTTTGGTTTTTCCCGACGGAAGTTCTCTCGACGAAAATTTTTTCGACGACAAAAACATTTTTCTCGACGATTTTGTACATCGTCGAGAGATAATCGGCCTGTCTCGACGATTTTGTATATATTGATTTTGGATAAGGTTTCAGTTTTTTTTTTTTTTTTTTTTTTGAGTACATTGGAGTGGAGGATTCGAACCACAGACCTCTTGATCGTCAAGACATACATATGTCAGCTGAGTCATGCTCGCTTTGACATAAGTTTACGTGTTTGGCTTACAGGTAAATTGAACGTTCATCACCTATTAGAAAATTCTTAATAAAGTATGAAAACCTAATACACAACCTAAAAATTCAAATACCAAAATTATAATTTGACCTCAAATTTAAGTTTGTTTATATATCATGAGATTTCAACTTAAAACTAATTTACAACAAGATAACTAATTATGTATTTTATATTGTGAGTGATGTTTCTTCATATTTTTTAATATGAGGTCGTGAATGTTATAGAAAAATGTTAAGGTCGGATGTGAGATGAAGTTGCATTAAATTAAGATTTTGAGGCAAAAGGGACAGCAACCCATGTGAGTTGCAATCCATTGGGCATCTCATTTCTTACTCTCTTTTCTATTCTAAACTCCCACACTCTTTATCAAAACTTTAGTTGTGTTCTTACCATTTTTACATAAAGGAATTTATTCCTAAATTTTGGGGATAATGGAAGAAGATTCTGTCCAAAGTCTAGATTGAACTTTCAAACAAGTTCAATATAGGTTTTTTGTTAGGGTCTCTAATGCGTAGAATTAAGGGTAGTTTAGAAATAAATTAACGATGTGGTAGGATTAAGTGTAACTTAGGGATAATTTCATATTAACTGATCTATGTTAATCATTTTTAGTTTTCTTTTAGTTTTAGTTTGTTTTTAATTCTCTATAAATAGTAAATCCATTGTTTTTTTTTTTTTGTATGGATTAACTTTTGATAACTTTGAATTTGAATAATACTCTGAATTAGATTTTGTTAGGGAGAATTTAGACTAAATAAGTCTAAAAAATTAGTTAGTTTCGGTCGTAAAAAATAGGTTTAAATCTCAAACTTTTAAAAATAGTCCATCTTCGTTCCTAAACTTAACTTTTAAAAGGCTTATTTTGGTTCATGAATTTTCATATCTGTTCTATTTTGATCCCTAAATTTTTAAAATGTTAATTTTAGTCCATGAACTTATCTTTATTTTGATTTTAACAAATTAATAACATAGTTTCAAGTATATATAATAACATGTTAACATATGAACATGTATTCAAATTACATAGGTTAACATGAGTATGAATAAGCATTTTTTTAGCAAATAAATAATAAATAAGGACTAATTAATATAATTATTTTTTTAAAGTTCAGAGACTAGAATAGACATTATGAAAGTTGAGGAGCCAAAATAGTTAACTTTCTAAAGTTTGGGGAACTAAAATCTACATTTTGAAAATTTAGAAACCAAACAATAGAAGAAACATGAAAGTCTAAAGATTAAAATAAGATTTTATAATTAGTATGATATCAAGGGGTATTTGTATAGATGACCCTCCTCTCGGGCGGCGTAATTTTTTTTTTGACATTTTCTTGAAATTGTATGTTTTTTGACATTTTCTTGTGATAAACAAGTGTTCTTCCCCTGTGAAAAGTCATCCGTACCTTTCCCTTATCACGAGAGCACCATGTTTCTCCATGATCGTGTTCAGTGAATGGTACTACAGACTTTGTGCACTTGCTTATCATGAGAGAAGATAAAAAAACATAAATTTTAAAAAATTAGGTTATAAAACCTTACGCACCTCAGAGGGAGGATCATCCGTATAAATACCTCATTTAAAAAGGTAATAATTTACAATTAAAAGTATATTCCATTTAACAATTTACTTTATAAATTAAAGGCTTTATATATTTATAATTTGGGGATAAGGGTTAACCTCCGACTTCATGGACACTAAAATCCACATATTTTTTTACCCTTTCATTAATGCATTGATCCGTAATTGAATATGTTATCTCCATAGGATTTATGACAATGGTGGTAGTAGGTCTCAATAATCATAATGTATTTTTATAAATGGAAAGTTTTTATTATATATAGTTGAAAATACTTTGCCTAAAAAAAAGAAAATGATAAAAATACTTTATGACACTATTTGGAATTTTTCTCCTAAATCATCAAATATTATGGAGGCATGGTCCCCTCTATTATTATTATTATTATATATATATTTTCCTTTTTTGCTATGAGGTTTCACTCTTGATGATAAATGTTAAAGAAAAGAAATTAAAGTTACGAATTTTTACCCATACTTGAATTATCTTAAAAAGTTATTGTGATCGTTAATTGTTATACAAGAAATGAAACAAAAGATACAATTGAAGTAAGAAAATTATTTTATGGGGTCGACTCAATTATTCCTATATGAATGTTATGAGTTATATTTGATATCATGAAGTTTCATCTCAAAACCAATTGACAATGAGACGAGTAACCCTGTATATTATATTGTGCATGAAGTTCTTTCATCTTTTCAATGTGGGATCCTCAACAAGTTATCCTGTATTAAAATTAATTGGTGCTGGAGATTAGACCCAAAGGTAAAAGAGACACTTAGAAAAAGAATTTTTTTGAGTGGAAATTAAAAAAAAGGGACAACAACCCATGTGAGTTGAAACTTTTATTCTAAAAACTCTCCACACATTTTATACACACTTTCTTTGTGTTCTTACATTTTTTAAACAAAGAAGGTTAGAAATAATTGTTGGGGTCATGGGAGGAGATTCTTTCAAAGTCTAGATTGAAGTTTTAAACAAGTTCAGTATCAATAGGGTCTCAAAAACTAGTAGGTTTAGCAGTTGCATTATAAAACAGGTTAAAATTTTATTTTTATCCAAAAACTTTAAAAAATATTATCTTCATTCATAAGTTTTTAAAATATTTATTTTGGTTCTTGAACTCTAAATTGGTAATTTTCGACCTCATGAGAAACAGTACTTGTCAATTATCATTGAGTTATGCTCACTTTGAGACCATTTTGGTTCTTATCTTTATTTTGATTTTAACATAGTTTTAAGTATATGTTATAACATATTAAGATGAACATGTATTCAAACTACATGGTTGCCAACATGAGCATAGCTCAATCGACATAATGTATGAACACTAGTGACCAAGAGGTCACGGGTTCGATCTCCCACCCCACAAGTTGTCAAAAAAATAAAAAAACTACATAGTTTAAAATTGAGTATCAAGTAAATAAAATTTTGGGCAAATAAATAATATAATAAGAACTAAAATGAGTTTTTTTCTAAAGTCCAGGAACATAGGCGGGGCGAAGTTTGGGGGCAAACAATTATGTTATATAAAAATTAAAAAACAATTATCACAAAAAAAAAAAAAAAAGTTTAAATAAACTTAGTATGATCATATAATTTAGCTCATTTCGATGTCTTATCAAATAGAAAAAAAAGAGTTAAATTACGAGTTTAGTCATAAACTTTAAAGCTTGAGTCTATTAGATTAGATCTCTAAACTTAAAAAAGTGTCTAATGAGTCTCTAAATTTTCAATCTATTATAATCTTATAAGTTTCTAAACTTTAAACGAATAGAACCCTAAACTTTCAATTTTGTTTATGATGAATCCCTAAATTTTAAAAAAGGTTGAATAGAACAAAGATCTATTAAACTTAAAATTGAAAATTTAAGGATCTATTAAATACAAAATTGTTTTTTTTTAAAGTTCGTGGATCTATTAGACACAATATTGAAATTTAAAGACTTATAAGCACCTTGAAAAAAAAATTTGGTGGATCTATTAGACACAACATTGAAATTTAAAGACTTATAATCACCTTGAAAAAAAAATATTCAAGAAAAAAACACAATATAATTAATACGGTTACCAAAGTTTAGAGGGGATATTAATATAGATGAATTTTTTTTAAAAAAAGTTAACAAATAACTAATAGTAGTGATTCATTTTAAAATTTGTTGAAAATATGAAGTTTAAATTGAGACATTTAAAATTACAATGATTAAAATAAAACAATTATTGAACTACCAGAACTAAAATGACATTTTAACATTTTTTAATATAAAAAATATATATTTTTTTAATTTTAGAATATGGATAGTTTTTATTAAAATTAAATATGAAATGTCATTTATATTTATAAAAAAAATATAGGTGTAAATTATTTAAAATAGGCATTATGAAAATTGAGGTGAGGAATCAAAATAGTTATTTTTTTAAAGTATGAGAATTAAAATGGACATTTTGAAAACACTTTATGGCATCACTTATTTATAGAATTCATCAATAATTTTGGAAATACTTTATGCTCTCACTAATTTATAGAATACTTTCCCAAACTAAGACTAATGGTTCAAATTTGTGACTTCAAAAACATCTGAATTTACAATCCCTACTCAAGTTTAGTTCATCATAACATTCCCAGTTTTGGTTTCTCAAAAGTAAAATCAACAATACATTTGGGCCTCTGCCAATTTCTTCAAGACCCTTGTTGATTTCAATTAAGAATTTCCAAATGGTGACTAATTTGAAGCACAGCTGATTTCTAGACATGTTCATCAAAGTGAGAGCTGTTTGGCAATTCAAGCAACATAGCTCTTCTGTTCATTGGTTCATGGATGTGCCTGTGAGCTGTGAGCTGAGAGCTGAATCTGCTTACTTATCCTCCAACTCCATGAGCTTCTTCCTCTTTACTGCAGAACAATCGCAGACAAAAATGAAGAGTGATCAATTATCAAATTCTCAAGAAGCTAAAGACGCTCCGATTGGCGTTAATGGAGGGAGGGGAGTAGTTCTGAAAGTATTTAGGGCTAGAAAGAGGAAGAGAGACAACAAAAGAAATAATTTCTCGAATCTAGAAAAGTTCTTTGAAAAGTTCTTATATTTCTTTCAGTCTGCAACCCCAAAAACTTGCAGACATGATTACTAAAATCTGAATCTATTGCGATTTGGAGAACTTCATTTGTCATTGTAGGCTATTCTATTATTCAATCCAATATTACAAATGAAGGCTATTATTGAAGGGACAAAATCAAGATTGATCACAGTGAGTTGAATGATCTGAAGGACCAAACAAGATCCTTGCAAGTTCTTATGATGATTATGAATTGACTTGTTTGTTTACCAAACAAGATCCTTGTAAGTTATTATGATGATTATGATTATGATTATGATTATGATCATGATCTAAAGGACCAAAATCAAGGCTAATGGTTAGATGGCTTCTCTGTTTTCCACTTGTACTTAATAGAACAGGGTGTGGATTTTTGACTGATTTATACCAAGGTACTGAACTTTCCTTCAATGTTGAAGAAAGAAACCTCAGATACAAGGTGGGTTAACAAGATAAATAGTTTCTATCTTATTTTGATTTCGAAAAATTACCATCAATGAGAGAGTACATTTGCTTTCGCTTCACTTCGTCTCCACTACAATATCACCAATGTCAAGGTCTACAAGGGTTTCCTTCCCAAATAGTGTGAATCCAACAGTTACCTGCATGAAGGAAATCAAATATGGTTAGATAAAAAAAAAGTTTCAAATGCTTTCTAACAAGCCCTCATGGGTTTGAGCACACAAATTTCTTCTAACTATTCTCTTCGCAGCAAACTCTTTATCTAGAAGAAAACAGCACACCTTTCCACTTTTACGGTTCAGCTTCTTAAGAGAGCCTTCAAATCCTGCAAAAGTCCCAGATGCCACCCGAACGGTTGATCCTGGAGACAAAGTACTAACAGCTTTTTTCGGTCTTCCTTTGTGCTTTGTAGCAGTAGTACCATTTGTATCTAAGTGCGTCTCGAGCGCGCTAGAGTTTGAGGCTTCTTCTTTCTCTTTCTCTTGGAAAGCCTGGTCATGTCTTTCTTGTTCTACCTTTGCCTCTTTGAAGATTGCTTCCATGTCACCTTCAGATACTGGCTTTGGTTTGTTTATCTGTCGTTTACTGTTATATTGCCCAAACTATCAGAACAACAGACTGACTGAGGAGAACACAAAATTGACATAGAGGAAATATAAAGTTTTTTACATTGAACTTTTTGGATAAAAGCTATTGTCGATAGTAGTTTGAAAAATACGAAATTTAAAACCCCTAAGGCTCCTTTTGATGGCCATTTGGTTTTGAAAATTAAGCCAAGTTTTGAAAACTAAAACCAATAGTTTTAACAAGTAGTTTTTTATTTTGGAATTTGGATAAGAATTCAAATGTTTACTTAAGAAAGATGAGAATCATAGTAAAGAAATTGTGAGAAAACAAGCATAATTTTCAAAAACCAAAAACTAAAAAACCAAATAGTTATCAAACAGGGCTTAAAGTTTTATAATCAAGATTCAGTTTAACATCAGTTCAATGACATAACCTCCTAGACCCCAAAATCTATTGACTACAAGACATATAAATTTCATAATCCCAAATGGCCAATGCAGTTCTCTTATTCCCTGTCTGGAGTTTTCAAACAATTTCGAGTAGAGTTGTCTCCTAAAGAACAAACAATTGCTTAACTGTTTTAACAATGAAGTAAACAAAATGACGACTCACGTGTTCCCGACCTTCGCACCAACAAAGCCTCCAACTCCATCGCACTCTCTAATGAAGTCATGCATCTCCTTGTTCATGATACACCTTATAAATACAGATCCAGGATAAAGAGCTTTCGGTTTAACCGTGTAAGTACCATTCTTTAATTTCCTCTTCTCCTGGATAGACGGGTAATACATCTGCAATCCAAATTTAAGAAATTGAGATGTTGATACACATTATCGTCTCTAACAATCGTGGTAACTGAAAAAATAATCCCATTTCATCATTCTTTTTTAGGTAACCTTTGTTTCTTTGACATCTAATATAGAATTGAAAAGAAAAAAACCTCATTCTTTATCCTTTCTTCTCTAATCTAAGTACTACATTGTAAGAAACTTACCTATTCCAGCACTTATAAAATCAAGCTAATGAATTACAAACAATGGAACTCAGTAGATTTTCACACTTTAAGTTCTGTTAATGAATTTCAAAACCAACACAACAGAACAGAATCCATTCAATTTGCTTTAAGAGAATTGATGCGAAATCAACACAACACATGAAACCGAGAAATCAAACAGTCGAAAGCAGAAATTTGACCTTGAAATCGAGGTCGGGGTAGTTCCTAACAAGAGAACGAGCGAGGCGTTCGACAGTTTCTTGGCCTCTAACACGAGTTACACGAATAACCCACCATTGAGGACCCAATTTAGCGAGGTAATCGAGGTTGAGCTTCTCAGTCCAATTTGCAAATTCCTTCTTGGGCTTCTTGCAGAGCCTCTCTTCCACTTCTTCCCTCCAATTGGTAGTGGTTTTGGTCTCCCTACTCTCGTTCCTCAGCTTCCTCCTCTCCCGCGCCGACAGATGCAGGACATCGTCGGCGGTTTCGAGGACGGCGGAGATTGATAATTGGGTGCGTTTGGAAGAAGAGAGAGAGAAGGAAAGGGCAGGGAAAGAAGTTGAGCGAAGAGAAATTGGGCTCCAAATCAGAAGCCCACAGGCCATCTTTCTTTACAGAAAGCAGTTTCCGATTACTGGTTCGGCTGTGGAGTCACCGGTGACGATAACGCCGATGGGTGGTCGTTATTGCAAACTCCCATTTGTCGTTTGGTGGATGAAGAAGATAATTTAGTTGCGAGCCGATTTGTCGGATTTGAGAATCGAGGTGCATTTTATTGGGCCGGGCTTTACATGTTGGAGCCCATTTGAAAGTGAAACAACTTTGTTGGGCATGGAGTTGTTAGCAATTTTTTTTTTTTTTTTTTTTTTTTTTTTGTTGTTGTTGTTGTTGTTAGATCAGGTCAACTAGCAGTCAAGTATTACTCTTACTCAAAAGTAAATATTAACGAGGAAGTGAAATACACAATTTTACTAGCAGTCAAGTATTACTCTTACTCAAAAGTAAATATTAAAGGAGAAGTGAAATACACAATTTTAAGAATTAAACTAAGGCTACTTAAAGAGAACCACATTCATAAAAAAAAAAAAAAAAAAAAAAAATATATATATATATAATATACATATATTATTGATTTTTGATTTAGTGAAAAAATAATATAAGATGATAAGTGAAAAACAAAAACTTTTTAATATACAATTCATAAGAGAAACGCTAGCATCTAGCTATTTGAATTATGTTCTCATTCTCAAAATGATTAAGCTTGTAGTAACTTAACTATGAGAATAACAATCTCGTCATTTATAATTATGACAACCATAGTTTTGTTCACTTTAATCATTTTAGACATCTCATTTAATTTTTCAAATTAGTTAAATGGTTCACTTCAATCGATTTAGACATGGCTCATTAGTTTTTCGAATTGGTTAAATGTTGTTCTTTTTATATAAATTTCTTTCATTTGATTGTTTTTGGCTCGGTTTATTTCATTATCATATTTACATATAAATCAGTCATCTTTTAGTAGTCCAAACAATTGATGCATGTTGTGTTTAAAGAGTTTGAATTCTTCTCTCACATTGTGTCTTTAAGAAATTTACACTTTCTTCTCGTATGAATGATAACAAGAGCATAACTCAGCTGACATGATATATAAACTAATGACTAAAAAGTTATAGGTTTGATCTCTCACCCCACATATTGTAAAATAAATATAACAAAACATGAAAAACAAAAACTAAAAAATGAGCTAGATTTGCCATTTTCATTTTAAAAAAAATTATAACAAAACTCTAACTTGAATAATAGATGATGTACAACAATTTCTATCATTGCATTGGTGTCCAAAAATATTGGAATTTGAGGAAGTTAAAAGAGAGATTTTTTACAGAAGAAAGAAATTGAGAAATAAAATAGACATCAAAAGAAAGAATCAAGCCAAAAACTTCTGCAATTTCTCCACTTCCTCTGAGCTTCCAATGAATATTGGTGTGCGCTGGTGAATCTGCCCAATACCACCCACATGATCAAAATTTACATTATCTCATAATATATAACCTTTGTTACTTAAACAAACCAATCACATAAACATCATTCATATCAAGTCACATTACCTTGGTCGGTTCGATGTCGAGTATTCTCCGGTGACCGTCGATCGCCTTCCCTCCCGCTTGTTCGATCAGATAGCTCATCGGCGCGCACTCGTACAACAATCTAAGGTTCCCATTTTTACTATTCATATTTGCAGGGTTTCCATAGATGCCTCCAACAAGCAACATTCTATGGATTTCGCCGACCAGGCAGCCGATGTAGCGGCCGGAGTAGGACTTGCCCGTCGATGTCGGTTGTCGGAGATGATCGATGTACTTCTTCAACTTCTCGTCCCATAAATCGTAATTCCCTTCATTGAAAGAGTAGATCTTTCCTATGCTTGGTATCTTGATGTTGTGATGAGTTAAGACAAATTCTCCATAGGTAGGGTCCAAAGTGAAGGCAAAAACTCCTTTTCCAATGGAGATTGTGAAGACAACTGAGCTTGAATAGAGACAGTAACCAGCTGCTAATAGGTTGTTTCCTGGTTGACATACATTCATAATGCATCTTTGTTCTTCTTGATTAAGCTGTATCAATAATGTAGAAGCACAATCATAGTTACCATATCTATTTATCCACTAAACAAGAATAGTTCAATTATATATGGTTAAAAATTAACTAATCCAACAAAACTACCTTACTATCAAAAATTAATCCGATAGCGAAAAGCGATACCAATTAATTATTAATTTTTAGTCGTTTTTCATATATTAGACGATATAAAACCATCAACCACATTGTTTTGAGAATATGTTACTACTTTTTTTTTAGCTCAACAATTATAAGAGTGTAAAATCGACTCATCCACCTTTAAGATGGATTATTGTCACTAAGTTATTCTCAGATTTACTAAGAGTATTCTACTTACCTATTAGGTTTATACCCTTTTGAAGTCAGAACTACTTTAGTCACCTAATTCAATTAAAACTCCGAACTTTCGTAAGTCTATCAATTTACATCTCTCTTTGAAAAAAATATTGTTTTCACATGTGTGAAGACTTATAATGGAGTTTTTGTACGGATGACCCACTCCTCGGGGGTCGTGAGGTTTTATAAAATTTTAAGGGAAGGTCAAAAAAACTTTAGGCTCACTTATGAAAATTTATTAAGTTTCCACACATTTAAATTAATGTTTTTCAAATGAAATCTGACCGTTAATTTTTTTTTTTTTTTTTTTTTGACAACATGTGGGGGAGGTGGATTCGAACTTGAGAGTTCATGCTCATAGTTCATACATTATGTCGGTTGAGCTATGCTCATGATGACAAGTTTATGGTTTTAATTGATAAGACCTTTAAAGTTTAATTGATTTTTTTCCAAAATAATTTTAATCAATCAACTTTTATGAAAGTAACCATTTTAGTACTTAAACTTCAATTTATAACAATGTAGTCCATATACCTTAAAATTTGTAACAATTTATACCCTATATGATATGAACCAGGATGTCCTCACTTTGCCTCCAAGACCAATCACACGTTCAAGGGCCAAACAACTACAACTGACTTTCGATACTCACATACAAACATTGGTGAACTCGATTAAGGAAGGTCAAGGAAGAGTAAATGAACAAAAGCTTTATACATTATGTCAGATGATGTTACTAGTAGAAAATGAAGCTTTATGTTAGGAAACTTACTATTGTAAGTTTGCTAGCAATATTTGTTTACTTTAGAAGTTTATGCTGCTCATTTTTATGGCTCCAATTAGATTGATTACTTATCATTATTTTGAGTGATGTTTGATAACTTCCACTTAGGGATAGATTGGTCATTTAGCTAATTAGTTAAACAAATTAGGTTTAAATCCTGAGTGAAGCTTTGTAGAGAGAGACTTATTTTGTTTTTGGAATGAAAGTTTTTGCATGACTGAGCTTCATCACCAATTTTTGCAATTCTTGAGTTAGGGTTGCAGAGCATTTAAGTAAGTCTGATCAATTTGCTTGTGGAGTGTTCAACCTCGAGTAGGGAACTAGTTCTCCTTACCTCTTGGTCTTCGATCACAAGGTAATCTATATCTAATTCTATCCTTGAGATTGAAATCTAATTGATTTGAAGGTTTTGGCAATTGAGAATTAGGGGTTCAAATAACCAAAGGGTTCCTAATTTCGATTGGCTAAGGTTTTCATATCACTATACTTTAAAACTCGTAACAATATAGTCCATAAACTTTATTAAGTAACAATTTAGTCACTTACTTTTAAAATCGTGAAAATTAAATGTCATTATTTAATTTCGTAATTTTATAGTTTATAAACACATTCCCTTAATCAGAATTTCATTACATCTCAGTTACAATTTTGGAAGTAGGGAGATTAATTATAAGGTACTAAAGTTCCCTAAATTGTTACCAAGTTAAAAATTTCGAGACTATGTTTTGCAGCAGAGAAAAGCAGGGAGGGTTGAAAATGGCAGAACGTTGAGAAACATTGATAGAGATACAAGGAGGAAGAAGAAGATGAATTTACCGCAGAGTCGTCGTCAATGTCGAAGAGGCATTGCTTATCAGGCGCATAAATCCCAAAAATGGAACCGGTGGTCAAGGCAGTGTCAATATTTGCAGAGCCATCAATGGGATCAAACACAACCACATAGTTTCCAGAGTATGTTTCTTCCACTGCAACTGGTACGTCTTCTTCCTCCGATGCTATAATCCCTGTTCGTCCACTCGATCTCAGGCAGTTGCAGAACAACTGCAAAATTCTCCCATGTCAAATTTCATTATAATTTAGTTGTTGTTAAGAGCAAAGTAGGTAATTAATGACCTCGTTGGAAATGACATCGAGTTTCTTCTGGTCTTCGCCTTGGACATTGATGGTACCATGGCCGCCGGTGAGGTTGATAATACTTGATCTCTGCAGCAGCGAAGCGATCTGTTTGCAAGCTAGAGAGATGCTAGACAGAACGATTGTCAATTCCGCGTCGATTTGCCCCGATTGTTCTTGCTTAAGCAGCCATGTCGTTAGGTTTTCCACGTCGAATCCCGATCGGCTAGGGTTCTTCGCTCCGATTCGCGATTCGGTCGTCCCCAAGCTCACTGCGCTGGTTGGGAACTTGGTCGCCGGAGTGGCGGAGAAGCTGTAAGGGCGGCGGCGGATGTGGAAATTGGAAGAGGGGAAACCGCCGGAGCGGGAGAAAAGAGTGGTGGAGAAGAGAGTTTGTTGAGGGGAAGATGAAATAATACGAACCATCTTCTCTCTCCTCTCTCTCTCTCTTCACTCTGTTTGTGTGATGAAGTTGTGAGTTATCCTCTTTGTGAAACAATTGTGTGATTCTGATTCCTTGAAGTGCAAAGTTTGTGCTTCAAATGGCACTAAAGGCCTTTGTCTGTTGAGAAATTATTCAAGAAACTCATCTTAACCACATTCACTTCACACTGGATGTTCGGAAAAGATTCGAATTTATAATCTCTTGGATACTAGTTCATACATCATGTCGATTGAGTTTTGTTCAAGTTGGTATTGATTTGATGTTTAAAAACTCAAACTCATTTGTCTCGCCAATGTTATGGATATTAGTTCATACATTATATAATTTGATAGGAGCATAATTCAACTGTAATTGACATTTTTTTACGTGATAGAGAAAAAAAACTCATTGGTTAGAAGAGAAGGAATAAGAAAACTCATTTTTTAAAGAAAGAGAAAAAGAACTCATTTCTAACGTATGGACGGCAGCGGGCCGGAGTGAGGTGTGGGCGGCGACGAGGTTAGCCGAGAGAGGAAATAAGAAAAGATGAAGAAGAAAGTGAAGGAGATGACCTGACTTACTTTGACATTTCAAAGAAGAGAAAGAAAGTAATAAACATTTAAAAAATAAATAAAACAAAAAAGATGAGACCACCTAATCATGTAATCTCATTAAGCACCGTGGTAGAGAAATGAGCTAACGAGATTACATATTTTGAGAGTCACACCGTTAGAATTACCACTAATTTTTTTAACAACCAAAATTACCACTAATTGATTATGTTTAGAGGAAAATTGGCTTTAAATTGAAGATTGAAATCTTTGTACTTTACCTTTTTTATTGTACTATAACAAAGAAAATTAGTTGCCTTATACAAGTATTTTTAAATGGTTTATAAGATATTTTCAATGCATAGAGGAAGGAAAGACTTTATATAGTTATCTATATATTTACATACTTTTTAAATTATCGTAAAAGTCGTCTAGTACCAATTGAGATTTAGAACTTTTTTTTCCTAAACATGTAGCCCTACTTTAATAGAGCTAAACCACAAACATTATAAGATAAAACAACCATGGGTTATACTACCTTCATTTAACATTCCAGCATTTCATTTATGTTGCTAAGTTTGTGACATTAGTCTAATATAATTTGCTAGTCACATTTAGGCATCATTGGAACCAACTAAACATAAAAAAGTTCGAAGGAACAAGATCCTCCCACCGAGTCGAAAAGTGAGCCTCCATTGCTCTAGAGGCTAACTGATGGGTCATAACATTGGCCCGACCAGGCAAATGGGTGAAAGAAATCACCCCAGCAGCTATCCTTCAAGTCCAAAGCTTCGCGGATGAAGGAGGCAACTGTGGTAATGTCGACACTAGTACCATTGAGAAGTTTACAAACTTCCAAACAATCAGACTCGGCCTCAATTGGGCACTTGCAAGAGTTCGGGGATGAAGAGATTGCTTTGAGACCTTCGACCATGGCCATTGCCTTTAAAATTTTGATCTCAAAATGGTCGATCAGAGCACGACAGTCGACCAATTTAACAACTCCCTGATGATCCCCGATGACCCACTCAAGACCAGCCCACCTAGAATGAGGATTAAATGATGCATCCACATTCAGTTTCCACTGAATTGAAGACGAGAGGTTGCCAACTGGCACTAGTTTCAACCAAAGACCCTCCACCCTCCATTTAGCTTCATATTTAGTTAAAATATCTATTTTTTAAGATAACTCAAATTTAATGTTTTCACGGCATAGGTTATGCAAGTTATTTGTTTTTTTCTTTTGACAACATATGAGGATGAGAGGAATCGAACCTGTGACATCTTAATCACTAGGTCGTACATTATATCAATTCAACTATGCTCATATATATATATGACTAATTTGTTAATATAATTTTTTTTTTCTTTCATTTAGGGTTATACAAGTTATTAGAAGTTTGTAAAAGTAAAGTCTTCCTTTTAAATTTTGGTTCAATTAAATATTGCAACTACAACTCATACCACCAAAGACATCTCATAAAAAAAGAATCAATTTAGATTTAGATTTAGTCTAACCAAATATTTTTTTTTTAGATACAACAAATGTGGGTTTGAGGGATTTAAACTTCCGTCCTTAAGGGAGGAGAATATGTCAATTACCGTTGAACTATGTTCACTGTGTTAAGTCTAAGTCGATCTTAATTTTCATGTGGACTAAAGTTCTTGTTTGAATATGGATTAGCGTTTTCATGTGGAAGCAAATTTAAATTGCACAAAGCCTTAAATTTTTATTCAGCATTGAAATGAACTTTACAAGAAGACTAGAATACAATTAATATACCTTCTTCAACCAAAATCCTCATTGATCTGTCTTTTCCATGTTCATCAATAATCAAGCTAAATACTTCTCCACCTTCTCCACTTCTTCCACGCTCCCAATATACAGAGGCACACGTTGATGAATCTATTCCACAAACACAAAACCAAATGAAAAACTCGAGTCAAACTCAGATCCATTCCATTCTAACTCTCAATTAAAAGAAGATATAGCATTTTTTTTTCTCGTTTTATAACTATTTGGTTTTTTATTTTTGAAAAATAAACTTTTAAAGACTACTTCCACCCCTTAGTTTCTTTGTTTTGTTATCTGCTTTTCCAAAATATTTTCAAAATTAAAGCTAACCTAATTTTCGAATTTGGAATTTAGCTAAAAATTCAAATGTTTGTTTAAGAGGTGAAAATAATAATAAAGAAATTGTACATAAACAAACATAATTTTCAAAAACAAAAAACGAATGTCCCTTTTGATAATCATTTCATTTTTTGTTTTAAAATTTATGTTTGTTTTCTCCTAATTCTTTACTATGGTTTTCTCCTTTCTTAAAAAAAAAAACATATAAATTCTTAGTAAAATTAAAAAAAAGAAAAACAAGTTTTTACCAACTATATATTTCCTTTTTTGTTTTCAAACCTTCCCTTCATTTTTTATAACATTCATAGAAAGTAGATAACAAAATAAAGAAACTCATAAGTGATAAAAGTATGGGTATTTGTACAGATGACCCTCCCCTCGGGGAGGGTAATATTTTTTTGAGCTTCCCTTCAAAATTTATGTTTTTTTACTTCCCTCGTGATAAACAAGTGTCCTCCTCCTGTGAAAAGTCATTTGTACCATTCGCTTAGCACGAGGGCATTATAGTTGTCTCATCGTGATCATGTTCAGTGAAGGGTACTACAGATTTTGTGCACTTGCTTATCACGAGAGAAAGTAAAAAAACATAAGTTTTAAAAATCCGGGTTATAAAACTTTACACACCCTGAGAGGAGGATCATTCGTACAAATACCTCGATAAAAGTAGTGTTTATAAGCTTAATTTTTAAAAACAAAAAATCAAATGGTTATCAAATCAAAAAGAAATCATAGACTTTCAAATTAAATCCGACTAGATTCAGAAATTCAAGTTGATAGGTGAACATATTTTCAAGGCACAAGAAGTTAGATATATGGATTAGACGAACTAACCTCTGTTGGCTGTATGTCAAGAACTCTATGATGGCCATCTGATCCTTTGCCTCCAGCTTGTTCCACTATGAAACTCATGGGTGCACATTCATACAACAGCCTCAGCTTCCCATTCTTGCTTTTCTTGTCTCTGGGATACCCATAAATGCCTCCATAAAGCAGAGTTCTATGAAAATCTCCCACCAAACTACCAATATATCTTGCAGAGTATGGCTTCCCACTGGGGCCTGGATCCTTCAGATCATCAATGTACTTCTTCAACTTGTCATCCCACAACTGATAATTCCCTTCATTGAAGGAATAAATCTTCCCAGCCTTGGGAATTTTGATGTCCTCTTGTGTCAGCACAAACTCTCCATACATGGGGTCTAAAGTAAATGCGAAAACGCCTTGTCCGATGGTGAGCACGAAGATTACGGAGCTCGAGTACATGCAATAGCCGGCTGCGAGCAGGTTGCTTCCGGGTTGGCACACGTTCACAACGCACCTCTGTACTGTCGTGCCGAGCTGCTCCTTGGCATTTCATCAAACAGTTAGAGGGGTGTGTTACAATGGTCCATTCACTAATCAACGGATACAAATTCAAAGTACTTTTATAGTTATCTCTCATACATCTAATAGTGCAGAACCGTTAGTAACCCTGTGACGGTCTCTTAAAATAATTTTTCAATTTTTTTTAGGAACTGAGAAAGAGAATAGGGATTGACTTACAGTGGAATCGTCGTCGATGTCAGTGTCGGCGAAGCACTCATCGTTTGGGCTGTAGATGCCGAAGATGGAACCGGTGGACACGGCAGCGTCGATGTTGGAGGAGCCGTCAAGTGGGTCAAAGACGACGATGTAGTTGCCGGAGTAGCTTTCTTCTACAGCCACTGGCACATCTTCTTCCTCTGATGCTATAATCCCTGTTCGCCCGCTTGATCTCAAGCAATTGGAGAACACCTATGGCAATGTATTTGGCTTCTTAAATTAGAACTCTTGAATTGAATGTATTTACCAATTCTTAATATAATGTTTTTTCCTTTTTAATTCAAGCCTCGAGATTACTAATATTATGATGGGATATTAAGAAATAATCCTATATCCTATAAACTTACACTAATATTTATTAACAAAAACTATACGATTCTGAGAAATTAGATAAACTCAATATTATAATTTTTTTTTTTTTTTTTTTTTTGATAGCCTCAATATTATAATTATATAAATAAGATGTGAGTTAATTTATGCTAAAAATAGAGAAAACAAGTTTAAATTATGGTCCTAAAAGTATTCTTTGTAGTGATTGTTCTAGAGCAGAGTACGGAGTTACGAACCTCATTGGAGACGACATCGAGCTTTTTCTGGTCCTCTCCCTGAATATTGACGGCTCCCTGAACTCCAGTCAAGTTCGAAATGCTCGCCCTCTGCACCAGCGAAGCGATTTGCTTACACGCCATCGAAATACTCGAAAGCACAATCGTTAGCTCCGCGTCGATCACTCCGGCTTGCTCCTGCTTCAGCAGCCAATTCGTCAACGTCTCGATCTGAAACGTGCTTTTCCTTTTCGTTTCCACTCCGACCGCCGAGCACCGGACTGCAGCAACACCGCCGCCGCTGCCGTGCCTTCGGTATCCACGGCATGGCGGATGAACGGCGGATGAGACGGAGAGGTGAAATGGAGAGAGACGAGAGAGAGAGCGAGCGACTACTGGCGATGAGAGATTGCAAGGCGACGCCGTCGCTGTGGCGGAAGCCATTGATGATGATGATGATTCTTTGGCGCTGGTTGGGTTCTGAATTTGATTGATTTTGTTTCACAGTTTCTTCAGTGAAGGGATTTGTGAGGTTCGCAGCCGTTTCGACGATTTTGGGACCCACTTTATCCCGCTCTTCTGTGATTATGCTTCGTCCAGAGTCCAATGGGAGATTGATCCGTTGAGTTGGACTTCAATTTTCGTCTGGGCTTTATTTGGCTCGTTTTAAGCCCAATAATTTCCAAATTCAAATTAACAAATAAAGTTTTTGCCTTTTTAGTGTGGTTTTGGGGCGTAGGTGAATTATTATAGTTGTTGGTTATAATAGTTATAAATAGTAAATACTTTGAAGTCGGTATAATTACTTTGTTGATTGTGGTTATAATAGTCGGGTGTGACAAACGTAGTCTGAATTATAATAACTCAGTTCATCCAACTCCAAGTTAATGCTCCCAAATGCCCTCTTTTGTTTTTTTTTCTTCTCCTATTTTCTCCTCTCTTTTCCAACCATCAAATTCTTCATCTCAATTTCAACCACTATTTCACTATTGGACTCTGATTACCAATGGTGAAGTCTTCTAACTCTGTCCACGACCACTTCGAAGACGACGTCAACGATCTCCCTGCTATTTTGGGAAATAAAATCATTCATAAGTTTAATTAATTAATCGTTTTCTTGTTAGAAGAATTGAGAGTGAAGATTAAGGGCAAGAGTGGGGACAACAAGGTCAGTGGTTATCGCTCTAAACATTCTGATACTGAGTAGCGCAGGAGGAGTAAGATTAATGAAAGGTATGTCGATGCTTCTACTTACACTTTTTTTTCTATTGAAATTTCGTAATTCTAAAATAATTTGAATGCCAATTTTCAAACTTTCACTTTAAATCACGCCGTAATAGTTGATCGACCCCTACTCGGATGAAATCTTTACAAACACAAGTTCCAGTTTCCATTGTGTTGTGGACCACAGTTTGAACTCCCTCCAACGGTGGATACGTCTTCTCCCTCCAAACTTGAAACTATTCTCACAAACATGAAATGATTCACATTTTTACACTTCACATAAAAACGCTCTCTCAAGATATTACAATTTTAGACCAAATGAGAGTGATTAAACAAATGTGTTCCACCATTTTACTTGTGATCTTGCAATGGTTCAATGCCACCATATACATATAGAGATGAAATTGCAAAAAGGAGGAAGGTTAAAAATCAATTAAACCACAATCTCCTCAAATGAAATTAAAGGATCTGATTTTGTTTTTGGGTATCACTCAAAATGGCTCATACCAATGGAGATAATTGTTCTCACTTATATATCATGGATCAATCCCTAATTTCCTAACTAATGTGGGGCTTTGTTACCACTCTTAACAATCCTCTCATCGAACAAAGTACCACTTGAAGCCTCCCCTTGAACAAATTCGTTTACTCCCAACGAATCACATTGTGGGATATTTTTTGATGGTGTGGCGTGATCACCTATCGCACCTTCCAACCACCTCCATCTCTCCTCGAACAAATATCTGCTCTTCCTATCTTCTTGAAATGGCTAACTCCTTCTATCAATTTAGTCCACTTGATAGAGTTATCGGGTCATCCACAATATCGACTATGAGACTTCATTAATTATCTTTGTTCGGATAATCTGAGGAACTGATCTTCACACAGCTAGGGTATCAT
This sequence comes from Herpetospermum pedunculosum, assembly GCA_028017165.1. NCBI lineage: Eukaryota > Viridiplantae > Streptophyta > Magnoliopsida > Cucurbitales > Cucurbitaceae > Herpetospermum > Herpetospermum pedunculosum. The sequence continues at coordinate 61,946,363 of CM051525.1, forward strand.
GACTCTGATACCAATTGATAAGAATAACAGACCCTCCACATATCTCCACATTAGTATGATATTGTCCAGTTTGAGCTTAAACCTTCATGATTTTGTTTTTTAGTTTCGCTCCAACCGTATGAAGATAATTGTCCTCACTTATATATCATGGATCAATCACTTTCCTAACCAAATGTGAGACTTTGTTAACACTCCTAACAAAAATGAGAATAAGAAGAAATGTCAAAATGAGAATATAGTTTTAGACACATATACAAGTCAAATTCAAATTAAAATTTAAAAAACAAAAGGAATCATGATATAATTAAAGAAAAATAAATAAATAATGAGAATGAGAAGAAATGCTAAAATGAGAATATAGTTTTAGACATTTATACAAGTCAAATTCAAATTCAAATTTAAGAAACAAAATCAATCCTTATATAATTAAAGAAAAATAAATAAATAAAATCTAAAGGGAGTGTTTGGGGGACCAACTTGAAGTTCGCTAAGTTATATAATTTCGTCCACGTTTGGCACACCGACAATAAAGTAATCATGTTATCTTCAATAAAGTTTTTTATTCACAAATTATTATACCCATCTATTATAATAATTCACTCTGCAACTCAGGATTTTGCCAAAAATGACAAAACGCCAAACAATAACTAAAATCCTTTCAAACCCAAATTTATATGTGATACATAAATATCAAAAGACTATGTGTTGGAATGCCTTGAATTTGTTATAACCATTTACGACGGGTGGGGTGGGGGCAACGCCCCTAAAAGAAAAATCCGATTTGAGTTGTTGACCCATTTTGTATTAGCTGATTAGAGGGGTGTCATATATAAACATTCTAATGACTTCAACCGCCTCTAGTCTATCATTTGTAATTCTTTTCTATTCGTAATAATATTGTTCTCTCCAAAATATTCATACAATAATCTTTGGAAGGGATCTGTTAGCAAGATGGCAGATATGAAATGGTTTGAGTGTTAATGTTGGAAACGAGCGAGAGGGACATACTTTCCCACTTATATTCTTAATCATATTCGAGAAGTTTATGTGGCACATTTTGTACAGGTACAAGTACTTGGAATGTTTGTGTAATATGAATGTGTTTATGAAACCCACAATTATAGGATGTTTGTTCCAAGGGATATATTTTGGTTGGAGATTTGAAAATAAGATGAGATTTTAAAATAAACAAAAAAAAAAAAATTGGGTTGTCCGTAAATACGCATACATACAAGGGTATAGACGGGATGAATTTGGGTTTGAAATTAAAGGTTAAATTACAATTTTTTTTAAAATACTTAAATTAAAAGTTTATTCAATGAATTTTCACATTGTGCATAATAGATACCTACGTATATATTTTAAAGAGTCTAATAGATTAAGACTAGTTTGATATGCGTGTTTTATGTTTTCCCAATCACTAAATCAAATAATTTAGTGATTATATGTTTGACAAATTTATTTTTTAAAATTATTTTCACAATCACTAAATCAAATAATTTAGTGATTATATGTTTGACAAATTTATTTTTTTAAATTATTTTTAGATTTTGTGATCTAGTAGAAATTCTACATTTTGATCCATAATAAAATCATTATTTCATTTTTGTTAAAATAAAATATGTATAATATAATATTTTAAATTATATGATATTGTAAAATAATAATTATACAAATTTGATAACATAAAACATGTTCATAAATTAATTAATAAAATTTGAAATTCAACCTAATATTTAGTTGATAACTACAAGTACTTTTTATAATTTATAAATCTGCTACCAAACACATATTTGAGAACACAAATTTTCGATTTGTACTTAATAGATTTTTAAATTTTAAGGTTGTAATTTTTTTTTACAACATGCCAGATGAGAAATTGAATCTCTGACTTCTTGGTTATTAGTACATACAATATGTCAGTTGAGCTATAATGATATGAATTCTATTAATAAATATCTTTAATAGAGTTCAATAAGTTATATCACAATGTCAAGAAGAGCCTTGAGATGAAATTGCATTGAAGGAACTCAAGTTACATTAAATAAACTCAACTACATTTCAAGTTTCTTTTAATGCAAGTCAAACATCAATTAATGGAACTACACTTCAAGCTACTTCAAGTGGAGCTTCATTTACACCTTGGGAGGTTACAAAGACTTTAGTTGATGAGTTTTGAATCTCGGATTTATGATCCACTTTCATGTAATTTCAGTTTTAAACCTTTCATTTATGTATTTTAGGTTACTTTTGAGTTAATGGTTGTTATCGTATTCATGAACTTGAGAGTTACAACCCCTAAGTTGACAATATGGTGGAGGTTATATCTATAACCTAGCTAGATCCTTGTAAAAGATGGAGATGATGAAGATGAATGAAAGTTGCATAGTTGCTTCTTAAGTCACGAGGTTGTTTCTTTGCATATCTCGGGATTAGATTTGCATGCTAGAATTATTCAAGTAGTCTTGATAAAACTATCTTGTGGAGCGATTCAAATCTTGAATTTAGAAACAAGTGTTCTCTACTCTTGATCTTGATCGTCAAGGTAAATTTGTTTACATCTTCTTTCTTGGGACGATAACATCTATATCTAAAAGAGTTTGAATTCATACTTCAAGGATTTTTGCTAAATTAGTTTGGATGTTTGAACTTGCAATTTTACGCCTTATCATTTGGTATAAGAGCTTTAGGGTCAAGATCGGATATGTGTTTCCGTTGTTTCTGTTATTTTCTTTATCTTGATTCTGAATTATTTTGGAGTCTCTTTAAAGCTCATTACATTCTGTCCACCCAGAGGCGGATCCAGACATTGGGGATTATGTTATAAAAATATAAAAAAAAATTATCACAAAAAAGTTCGAGATTCGAATTCACGCCCTCACATTATGTTGATCTTAAAAAAAAGGTTATTGGTGATAAAAATATGTAAGCGTACCAAAGACTTCCTAACTAAGTTCAAATAAAGTTAGTAGCATCATATAATTCAATTTTGGAGACTAAAAAAAAGGTTATGGGCAGACCGTCTTTAGTTTCTGTCCATTTTTCCTATTAACTTGTTTCTTATTTGATATTCGTTTTGCTCCATAGTTAGCTATTTGAATTGTTTTCTAAATGTGTTTATCACTTGATTGCAAACTTTGCTCATTGGCTTATGTGAGTAAGATTGTGAGTTTGCTGGAAGTGCATTGTTGTTTTGAGTGTAAACACGTGAGAGAGTGCTTGTGAGGTCCAGTTTTTGTGTTACTTTATTTCATTTGGCAAAAATGTCTCAGTATTTTCCAAGGCTTTACCAAAGCAGGCAGCATAGGACCATGCAATTTCAAAAATTAGATGAAAGGATCAAATGTGTGGAAAGCCAACCAACATATTTTAAAGAAATATCTAATTCAATGCACCACAAAAGCATTAGGATATAAAAAGAAGAGCATATGGAAGGAGATTCCCAAACTGTCCAAGGGAGAAATTCAAGAGACATTTATAAAGTTGATCACAACTTAAGAAACATGAATCCTTTAAAAAAAGCTTAGGAAGCATGAAGCCTAAACTTCCTATATTCTATGGAAGTACAAACTCGAAGGAGTACATACAGTGGAAAAGACAAGTTAAACATTTGATTGTTGCACTTTAAGTGAGGATAAAAAGATATAAAACTCATTCTTTCTCATCTTAGAGATTATGCAATTACTTGATGGGATAAATTGTTTTCAAGTAGGAGGAACCTTAAACATCTAATAGATTCATGGAAAGTATCCTGACTTTTCAATTTGTGCTAAGTAGATTCTTAAAGTTTAACGTTTTAATTTTGTTTTTGACAACATGAGGGGTGAGAGATTGAGCCTTGTGACTTCTTGGTCATTAGTTCATACAATATGTAAGTTAATTATGCTCATGTTGACTTAATTTTGTACTTAATAGACTTTGTCTTATTCATCATTTTTTTCTACTTATTAAAAACTAAAATTCAACTTCATTTTCAAGTAACTCATTTATTCTTAAAAGTTTCAAATGTGTTAGAAATTTGTTATACACAAAATTGAAAATTTTAAAAATTTATTAAACACTTTCTAAGGTTTGGAAATGTTGGACAATATGTGAAGTGATAGATTTGAACTTTCTGACCTCACGATCGAAATTAGTTACATTATGCAAGTTAGCTATGCTCGGCTAAATGAAAGTTAGGAGCCTAAACTAATAATTTAACCGGAAATGAAACAAGTTAAATCCGATTTAATCTTTTGGTAAGGCGGGGGAGGAGTTGGAGGGTAATAAAGTAATTTAGAAATGGACGGTTTGGTAAATTAGGAGCGAATTGGGAAAGAAAGAGATTCCGAAACATTTGCCCTATAAATTCACTCGGTCGTCTTTGTTTCGTATTGAAAGTTGAAAGGAGAGCGGTTAAGTCAATAACGTCACTAAGTTCCGTGGACGGTTGCCGGTGACATTCCGGTGATGGAGGGCTCGGACGCCGCCGAAGAACTCGATGCTACCACCGCCGAAGGAGGAGGAGGAGTAGATGCATGCGATGCCGTTGCTTCTATCGCAGACTACGGCAGCGGGGACGACGCAGTGCCGATGGTCTGCGAGGGGGAAGCAACTGGTGGCCGCGGCGGCAAAGATAGAGTGAAGGGACCTTGGTCTCCTGAAGAGGATGCAATACTCAGCCGCCTTGTGAGCAAGTTCGGTGCGAGGAATTGGAGCTTGATTGCTCGGGGAATCGCTGGTCGATCCGGAAAGTCTTGCCGCCTTAGGTGGTGTAATCAACTCGATCCTTCCGTGAAACGCAAGCCATTTACTGGTATTAGACTCTATCCTTTTAATCACTCATTCGCTAAGCTGATTCTTTTCTTTCATTTTTCTGCCCGATTTCGGATGGTTGTTTGTGTTAAGCATCTGGAGAAGAAGGGAATTGAGTTATTTGCTTCATGATTTCTAAATCATATATTTGATCCCGGTTAATTCTTCGTAATGTATACTTTTTTCTTTCCGAAGCCTAAATCATAAGTATCAATGAAGATGACATTTGTGCTTTTGGTTAAGTTCGATGCAAGTTAGTAAACAACTCAAGTTGAACACTGACAAGTACGACGTGGATGTCATTTTTCTTTCTATTCTGGTAATCGTCCTTATTAGCTAGATTTAGAGATCAGATAGTTCATTGTTATGAAATTCAAAATTCTCTGTGTAAAGGTAGAAGTTTTCTAAAATCATTCTCAAAATTTAAGACTTCGGCACTAGACTTATCTTATCTATGTTGGTATGCATGTTTAACTGAAAATTAAAGGAATGTGATCTAAACTATGTATTTAGGGGCCTTTGGGGCACCAACTTGGAGTTGAGTGGACTGGGTTAATATAAGTCAGTCTAGGTTGTTTGGCTCACCGACTATTATAACTCACAGTCAATAAAGTAATTGTACTGACTTCAATAGTATTTACTATTCACAACTATTATAACCCACAAACTATTATAACCACCGATTATAATAACCCAAACAGCCCCTAAATCATATAGCACATTGGACACACTTTTTCTCTTATAGTGTTTTAATGTGTATATGTGCATTTTTCCTGTTATTTATATGTATTGTATATATCAATGCTTCAATGGGTGGGTAAAGATATGCATTGTGCTAATTGATCCTGGTTGTAACTTGTATCCGGTTTTAATTGGTGGTCATATATTGATATAATTGTGAAATTTTATTCCTGAAAGTGTTTAAAGATATAAGTGTTTTCAGATGAGGAGGACAGGATCATTGTAGCAGCGCACGCTGTACATGGAAATAAATGGGCAGCAATTGCACGACTCTTGCCTGGGAGAACGGATAATGCTATAAAGAATCATTGGAATTCCACTTTACGGCGTCGATGCACAGAGCTTGAAAGAATCAAGTTAGAACCTGGGAACATAGTGGATGATGCTAGTTTTGAAAAAACCAAGGGATCATCTGAAGAAACTCTTTCATGTGGAGATGTAAATTCTTTTAAATCCTTGGAAGGAAAAGACGCCTGCTCACGGGAGCATATGGATGATCAATATGAAGAGAAGGTCCCTATTGCTATTGAGGGTCAATTTAGTCATGAAGTCAAAGAACAACCTACTCTTTTCCGGCCCGTGGCTCGAGTTAGTGCTTTTAGTGTATATAACCCTTTGGATGGTCAAGATTCTTTGAGGGCAGTTTTACGACCTGTTCCAATGCAAGGACCATTGATTCAAGCATCAAAACCAGAAGTTGAAGCTAGCAAATTTCTTGAAGGTGTTTACGGTGATCGATCAGTGCCCCATAAATGTGGTCATGGTTGTTGCGAGAGTCATAACCAAGGTTCTCCTATAGACTCTTTATTAGGGCCAGAATTTGTGGACTTCTCAGAGCCTCCACCATCCTTTCCCAGTTTTGAACTAGCTGCAATTGCAACTGACATAAGTAACCTTGCTTGGCTTAAAAGTGGATTGGAGAATGGCAGTGTTAGAGCAATGGGAGATTCGGCTGGAAGATTAAATGGTTCTCAGATGCAAATGGGGCGTTTATGAGAGACTTTCGCTTTGAATTGGGGAATAATAGGCTAGCCACTCTCGGATATGATTGATTTTAACAAAGGATTGTTTGTGCGATCCCTTCAGACTACAAGAATTGACCTGAATTATATATTTATGGCACTGATGGAAGGTGTTTTCTTGAGTACACGGGAGAAACGTTTGGAGTTTACTGGATCTCTACTTTGTTTTGTGATTAGTTAGTTTTACCCTTTACCAGCTGTACAGCTTGTCTCTGCTGCTAGGAATTGTGGATACGAGGGAAGTAAAGCGCAACCCTCGTGTCTTAAGTTTCCCAAGTCCTTATTTTGTGTCTCTGACCACAAATTCATGAGAATGTTATGAACATGAATGAAACTTTGAGAATGTTATGAACATGAACGAAACTTTGTGGTGTTGAGAGTGCCAAGATAGTACCTGAAGTTTCTTGTATCCTTGTTCCAGCTGATGAACATTCCTGGAATCTGTTCTTGGTGACTGTACAATGGAAAGGTATGGTTCTCCTATCTCAATTGCATATTCTTTAAGTCACTGAGAACTGGGATTCAGTACAGCTTTTTTATTTTAATGGATGTTCCTTATGTATAATACATATAACCCGATCCTTTAGATCTTGTGACATAATGAAATAATAATAATAATAAATAAATTAATAAATAAAATAGAAGGAAAATAATAATATTATAAGTAAGAAAGAAGTATAATGAAAATGACCAATGTGATCGACTTAACATCTTTTTGAGATGACAATTGCTTGAGCTTCTGAGATGTGGAAAGCTTAAGCACTTCTGTAAAGTCTGAATGCCAGTGTCTTATTTTTTCTTTTTAAATTTTAGAGATGCAGTATCGACACACTCTTGGTTACCAATAGATCATTTATTGGATATTTCCTCTCCCTCTTCCATTTCTTTTCTGCCTCCCTTTAATTTCTAACTCTCTGTTTCAGGGTGATTTGAAGCTATGGCCTTCATCGTGGTAGAGATCCGGAGATAATTCTAACTGCTCGTTAGTTTTAATTTAGCATACCTATGAATCTTTTTTTTTACGTGATGACGATGATTGTCATTAGGATGGTAGATCACTATAATTTATGAAGAATTCTAATGTTAAATTTTTGGATAACATGATTAGTTATTTTTATATTTGATCTGTTCATAATAGAGGTAGTTTTTCATATGTGTTCACATATTCAATTTTATCAACATTTAAACGTATTCCCATGTCCATGTGGAAAGGGTGGTTTAATTTACTGTTTTCTCTTTGCCCCTTTTGATTCTTTTGTCTTTATATTATTTTATTCATTTGGCTGCCTACTGAAGTGAGCCATAGCTGCATCAATAAAAGGTTATGGAAATACCAAGTGGGATTTCAGCATTGTACAGAGAGTGAAGGAAAGAATTGAATGCTTCTGAATACTTGTTGAACAAACCCAAGTAAGTGAATCCCAATCTCAATGGTTTTGGAGTGTGAATTGAGCACTCCCCATTTCCTTAGTTACCATGTGTCTGGCTTTCTTAGTTGGTGTTAGTATTTTGATCATCCGGGAAACCTAGTCGAGCTCTCTTGACCGAAGGAACTACATTTTTTTAGGTCTTTTAGGGTTGCGTCGTAGCAAATTAAAAGAAGTTTCCATCTTGAATTTTAGGACTGATTTCTGGATTGAGGGTTCGGTTTGATGTGATGGTCATAGGAATGAAACTGTCTGCTAATATATGAAAATTAGGGGCTTGAAACCATAGTGACCACCTACCTAGTATTTAATATCTTACAAGTTTTATTGGCAACCAAACGTAATAGAGTCGGACGATTGTCCTGTGAGACTAGTCGAGGTGTGCACAAGTTGTCTCGATATCAAAAAATGTGTATACTTTATAGAATAGAGGATTAAAGGTAATGATTTGTTGCCAAAGCGAGCATAGCTTAGCTGACATATATATGAGTTGACGACCACGAGGTCTGTGGTTCGAATCCCCCCACCCCCAATGTAATCAAAAAAAAAAAAAAAAAAAAAAAAAGGTAATGATTTGTTATACATAAATTGAATATCTAGGTTCTGAAAAGTATCTAGGTAAGAAGTGATGAATATTTATGAATTTTCTCCACATTCAAGTCTAAAAATTTAATTGAAGTGATTGAGAGTTGGAAATTGAGTTGCAAAAGTTAAGAATTATTGAATGTTTCTGGCGTTTTTAGTGGATCAATTAAACATAGGAATGATGGCTTATGAATTATTGAAAGCTACTATAGTAATTGACTTGGCTTCCAACTGCTCAATAATTTGTTTGAACTTTACTCAATCAAACTAGGTATTAAAAAAAATGCACCAACATTTTGCATTTTGGAAAATCATTTGCTTGTGTCACACGTATACAGGGGTAAAATAGGGACATTGATTTGTACTTCAAGTCAAAATAAAATTAGTTTAACTTTAACACTTGGAGATGATACTAACTTCCAAGAAACAATATGGTTCCAAAATTCAACATGAGCTCAATTGGAAAACATCATACCAATCCTTTTCTTTACTAGATTCCTTTGATTCTCCATATAAAGAAGTGGAGATAAATCCATTGAAAGTGGTAGTATGTCTTGTTAAACATAAAATTTAATTTTGTATAATAGATTCGTTAATTTAAAAAATGTTGAATATGTTAGGATCTTAAGGATCTATCAGATACATTATTGAAAGTTTAGATATCTATTAGGGCCGAGGAAGTGTGGTCACCAATTTAGAGGATGGAGTTATTATAATTCACTGTCAATAAAGTAATCGCAATGACTTCAGTATTTACCGACTATTATAACATGCACACTATTATAACCAAGTGAGTGCTTCAAATATTTTCTACATTTTAGAGGTACTTATTAGATAGAAAGATGAAGGAATTTACCTTTTTCTCCCTAATCCACTAAAATAGTCACGTCAAGCCATGAGAAGCTACTTGCAAAAAGAAAAAGACGAAAAAAAAAAAGTATAGATTAAAAGAAAAAAATATGGTGGGGATTGAGGAATTATGATTGAAAATGTATATATAAATATAATGAATTTTGAAAAGAAATAGGTGAATAATGGAAATTTGTGAAGAGGAAATGACAAAAGTACCCCTTTGGTTTTTCATTGATGGAATATTTTCTCAGGCAGGCAGGCAGAGAAAACAGTCTTTTTCAGAGTAAAAAGCCATTCTTCCTATTCCCATAACATCCGCAAAACAAGGAGAGCAGCAAAGCAAAACGACAACTCCTAACACCAAATTCATTTTTCTTCTTCTTCTTCTTATTATTATTTATTATTAACTCTTTTTTTTTTTTTTTTATTTCTCAATCTCCAACACAATTCCAACTCCGACATATATTTGTCCAAAATCCATTACATTCTCGGAATTACGAACCAACCCTGTTCATTTTTCTCAATCTGTTGGCTAAATTTCATGTCTTTTTGAGTTTCTGAGCTCTGGGTTTTGTTAAAAATGGCGGCTTTGGAGACTGCCGGAGTTGATTTGGAGGAAGGCGGCGGACGGGCGGCGGAGAGGGATTGTAGGATTTGCCATTTGGGTTTGGAGAGCAATAGCAATGAGTGTGGAATTGGAATTGAATTGGGTTGTTCTTGTAAGAATGATTTGGCTGCTGCTCATAAGCATTGTGCTGAGGCTTGGTTCAAAATCAGAGGAAACAAGTGAGTTTCTAACTTTCAATTTCAAATCCCAACAACAAAATTCCTCTTTTAGTTTCATGATTCCCTCTTAAATTTATTTGGTTATTTCTTCAAGAAAAAAATATGGTTTTGATGAGTGAATAAATGAGCAGAAATAATTTGGAATCACTTAGGCTGATAGTTTTCTACCGTTAGATTAAGAGACAGTTCTATTTTAAATGATCCAAGATGGTAAATTAAGAGTGATTAGAAGATGTCACAATGTAAACTAATCATCCAAGATGGTAAATTAAGAGTTAGAGTTCTATGATTAGCTAGAAGATTATTTTAAATGATCCAAGATGGTAAATTAAGAGTGATTAGAAGATGTCACAATGTAAACTAATCATCCAAGATGGTAAATTAAGTGTTAGAGTTCTATGATTAGAAGATGTCACAATGTAACTGACAGTTTTATACTGTTAGATTGGGAGGTAGAATTGTATTTTAAGTGGGTGAAAATTTTGAATATGAAATTGTTGTTAGTTGAGTTGAGTTTTTTTAGTTAAAAAAATAAAATAAAAAACAATGGTCAAAAGGAATGGAATAGAATAGGAAATTGAAGCATTATTAAAATAAAATAAAATAAAATGGTTGAACTTTGTCTCACTTCACTAACTCTCTACCTTGTAATATTATTCTCTTGCCTTTCATAGACATTGGAATCTCTTCTTCTTGCTTTCTTTTTAAAGTGTATGTCTTTAATAAAGGGGAGATTAGATGTCTTCAAATTTATTGTAATTTGTCAATATGATTCCTAATATATGTATATGTGTTCGACTTAATATATATGTTCATATGTTAATCCAACTAAATAGTTTTTTAAATTCTTTTAGTTTCTTTCGATGATCTAATCTCAAAAGGAAGGATTATTTCGAATCTCGAATTCGAAGACGTCTCGCTAGAAAATACAACTTTGAACCAAAAAATTCTGTATAACTTGAATGTGGTTGGTTTTTTGTTAGGACGTGTGAGATATGTCATTCTGTTGTGAGAAATGTGATTGGAGCACATGAACAAACAGAGCAGTTCCATGAGTCGAACAATGGGACGGTATCGACAGCAACGGTTGCAGCGTCGGTGGCTGCAGCTCCCGGTGGTGGCCGGAGCTTCTGGCAGGTTCACCGGGTCCTGAATTTTCTTCTTGCTTGTATGGTATTTGCTTTTGTGATATCTTGGCTCTTTCATTTCAATGTGCCAACATAAATTTGTTGTGTATAAAGACTGGAGATTTTGATCAAGAAGAAATATGTAAAGAGGTTGCCACAATTTTATGCTGTCATGTGATGGGATTGGTTATATATATATATATATATATATATATATATATATATATTTAATTAGAAATGCATTCCAAAGCCAAATTCTTCGTTTGACTTCTGGTTGTAGTAGCTAATGACAAAAGTCCGAACTTAGAAAATATTAAGCCAAAATTTAGGGACAAAAAATATTATTCTTTTTAAAAACAACCTTTGACAAAGGGTAGATACCATAATTTTGAAGGAGATAACCTTACTAACTAAATAAAGAGTTAAATTACGAGTTTAGTTCCTAAATTTTGAAATTTGTGCCTAAAAGGTTTCTAAACTTTTGAAAAGTGTTTAGGGCATGTTTGGGAGTGATTGTTGAATTAGTGATTGTTGAATTAGTGATTTAAGTATAATTAATTTTGTAAAATTGATTTTCATATCATCATTTTCATGTTTGGTTGAAGTGATTTTTATATAATGAGAAGTGATTTTGAATTATTCATGTTTGGTTTCAAAATTGATTTTAGAATTGCTGAATTACCAAAAGGGTAATTAAAGACATTATTTAAGTAACTATTGACTAAAAAATATGTTCAATCATGATCCATATATCATTCAATCTTAAAATGTTTGTATTATTATAAAAACTTAAACTACATATCATTATAAAATCTTCTTAAAACAATTAAGACCATTTATTCAAAATTCATTTGGTCCATATCTGTTATTAAAGGAATAAAATTTGATCATATCATTTCTGATTAATTTTTGTCATATCATTTCTGATTAAACAACTTGCAGGTGAGAATTGAGCCTATGACTTCTTGAACGCTAGTTCATCTTGATATATCATACATTATATCATAGCTCATGTTCGCTCATTTCTCATTTCCTCATAAAATCACAATTTAAAGTGCTCCCATTTGAATCCTAGAATCCTAGAGATATCTATTTTTACTTTATAAAAAATAATACTTTTAAACGCTTCAATCCCATCAACAAATTCACAATCTTAAAACCATCATTTAATTTAATCAAATGAGAAAAAAGAAGAATTCTCATGTATTTATATCTCAGAAAGGAACACAACAAATTATAGAAAGCAGAAGCTTCATTTTATTCCAATGTTGGCTAAGCCTAAGCCTAAGTTTTAGGGTCAGAATCATTTCAAGTAGGCACGAAAGTTCATCGTATATTGTATCTCCTCAATCCACACCTGTTTTTCTCATTTTCCATTGCATTCAAACTATATTGTTCTATCTATTGTTACTCAAAGTAAGCCTTCTGCTCGCCATCCATTTCCCTTTCCCGCCCAGGCCACGCCACAACGTCGCAGTTCACACCCTAGATCACACCTGAAACAGAACTTAGTTCATCAATATAACAAAAATGCAAATATTCTTAGTAAGAAAATGACTCACGACTCCTGAGTAGTCTCACCTAAAAGCCATAACGGTGTGCTGTGAATTGCAAAGCAGCGATGCTTCATCACAATTTCACAACAAAAAGACAGCACAACAATGAGGGCTATACATTCCATCAACTACATTAAGAAACTTGAGATTAAAGCTATATTTATTATATACAGCTCAAGAACTAGTAGTAACCTATGGCAAAGACAGGTATATATTATAAGAGGCTTCAGATGCAGAATGTGGCCTTTCATTCTGAGTATAAATGATTCTGAAATGTATTTGCATGTGACTGCAAATCTCCAATGAGTGAATTTTTCTATACTTGATGATGTACCCTACAAGATATTTCTTCTGTAGGCAATCAAATTTGCAGGCTATAATGTAAAGATTCACATTTGAGAAAAAGAAAAGAAAAAAAAGACCCCAAAAAGGCTGAGGGATATAATATTATTATCACACCTTACATATTCCTTTTGTCCTCAACCCACTTGGATCTAAGTAGCTTGAGCAGGATTCTTGCCTTTGTTTTGGTCTTTGCACAGCACTGACTCTGCAGAAGCAGAAGCAATTGACTCAAAACTCCACCTCTAATGGCCTCTTCCCTTGCTTCTACTGAATCATAACATAAAATTATAAGTGAATTAACATCACTTTCACTGCCTGTTCATAGAGAAGAAAGTCCCAGACGAAACTTAACAGCACCAAAATCATGGCGGATTATGTACTTCTGTGTGCGCAATTAACATATTTTAGCAAAACTTAACAGCACCAATATCATGTCATGAACAGACTTTTATAGAAGGGTAGCAATTAACATTTTAGCAATGACCGATTGCTAATATTTGTTATACAGATTACATAGCAATGAACAGACTCGATGCCATAACATTGTCCGTTGTCCATAATGATCAAGAAAAGTATTTGTTATACAAATGACATTCAATAAAATGTAGCAATTAACATTTTATTTGATACATGTTATTAATCAATGTCATTTCAGCACTTTCCCTTGCTTCTACTGAATCATAACATATATGTTATTGAAGTACACAATGTGGTTCGAATCCCCATTGTACCAGGGAGGCAGGATGATCCGAAAGCCCAACGGATTAATGATCCGAAAGTATAAGACTGCCATCATAGTCTATGATAAATGTTTCTTAAAATGATTAAGTTTAACATTTTTCTTCTCTTTCTAACAAAATAAGAGAACCAAACAGATTGATATGATAAATATATGCATACTTTGGATGAGAAAATAGATGAAATACTAATATCGCCTGAAAGCCATCATCCAAAAACAAAGGTTTACTAGAAAAAGTTATATATATTTTTTTTTAGAACATAGTTATATATATATATATATTAAGTAAAACCATGAATGTAACTTGACCAAGAATAATCAACATACTTTGATTTCATCAAGATGTAATCAAGAATAATCACAATGGTCTGAGTATCAAGCACAACCAAGAGATTTTCTTTTCTGATAATGAACTGAAATTGACCAAAAAACAAGCCATATTTGAAAGTAAGAAAATTGTGACAAGTATAAATGTTGCAGCCTCAAAAATCCAGGATGATTAGAAATGATCTGGCTAAAAGTAGAGCTAGTTTAAAAGCTTTGGAGCCTCAAACTTGAAAAGAAGTCAAATGGGTACTCAAATTGCTTCCAACAATCTTCCAAGAACTCTACTACACTATAAAACCGACAATAACTCAGGACAAGAAAAACAAAATTTAAATCAAACCAACTCTCGGTCTGCTCCCTCAACCTTCGGATTGTGCTCCTAACTGTCACGACACTTGCAGTGCTTCCCAAAACAAAACAAACAAAATCAAAACCTTGAACTGGATTTGAAATGAAAAAGACATCATTGCATAACAAGAATCAATTGTACTCACTTCAATGTGTAGGCGCCTCCGGCTTTCACCTTTCCACAGTCCTTGCAACCCCATATCCCATATCCCAACAACCTTCCTCTCCACGGCATACTATAAGGGTTTGAAACAACAATCAGTGATTAGAATCGTGGAATAAAATTATTCATCAACATGGAGATGTTTTCATCGTATTTCCAGAAGTTGATTTCATCAAGAGATTCATAATCGAAGAAGGCTACAACTTCATCAAGAAAAAACAGAGTGAGAAATAGAGGATTAAGATATACAACTTCAACAAGAAAAAGAAAAACCTAGAGAGGATTAAGATATACAACTTCAACAAGAAAAAAAAAACCCTGAATTTGAGGAGTCGGTGAGCGAGGAATCGATCGATAGAAATATGAATCTCTCATTTTTTCTTGTTGATAGATTTCAAAAGATAACAAAGAACATTGAAGAAACCACAACCAAGATAACAAATACTGTCGAAACCAAGGAATCGATCAAAAGAGTGAGAGGTTGGAGCGGAAGTTGGAGCGTAAGGAGGAACCAATCGAACGAGATCGAAGCAGAATCGGAGGATTGAGCATGGAGAAAAATTGAGAGAAAAAAATGATTTTAGGGCTGGAAATTGTGCCTTAAATATAGGGGCAATTTGGGTATTTCAATAATAAGGGTATGTTTGGGAGTGATTCCCGGTCCATCAGCACTACAATAATCACCTAATATCTGATACTTAAAAAATCAATTAAAAACGATTCCAGATTTTTTCAAAATCAATTTTTTTCTTTGCCAAACATCATTCTTTTGGTAGGAAGTGATTTTGACAAGGGCAAAATTGATTTTGACCAAGTCAAAATCACTCCCAAACATACCCTTAGGGCATGTTTGGGAGTGATTTTGGAAGGACCAAAATCACTTTTACATGCCCAAAATCAATTATATTTCAAAATGGTGATGTTTGGCAATAGTATAAAAGTGATTTTGGAAGAATTGAAAATCACTTTATCCCGCTCTAAAACGACACCAAAAAGACAAAAACTTTATTTGTTAATTTGAATTTGGAAATTATTGGGCTTAAAACGAGCCGAATAAAGCCCAGACGAAAAATGAAGTCCAACTCAACGGATCAATCTCCGATTGGACTCTGGACGAAGCATAATCACAGAAGAGCGGGATAAAGTGGGTCCCAAAATCGTCGAAACGGTTGCGAACCTCACAAATCCCTTCACTGAAGAAACTGTGAAACAAAATCAATCAAATTCAGAACCCAACCAGCGCCAAAGAATCATCATCATCAATGGCTTCCGCCACAGCGACGGCGTCGCCTTGCAATCTCTCATCGCCAGTAGTCGCTCGCTCTCTCTCTCGTCTCTCTCCATTTCACCTCTCCGTCTCATCCGCCGTTCATCCGCCATGCCGTGGATACCGAAGGCACGGCAGCGGCGGCGGTGTTGCTGCAGTCCGGTGCTCGGCGGTCGGAGTGGAAACGAAAAGGAAAAGCACGTTTCAGATCGAGACGTTGACGAATTGGCTGCTGAAGCAGGAGCAAGCCGGAGTGATCGACGCGGAGCTAACGATTGTGCTTTCGAGTATTTCGATGGCGTGTAAGCAAATCGCTTCGCTGGTGCAGAGGGCGAGCATTTCGAACTTGACTGGAGTTCAGGGAGCCGTCAATATTCAGGGAGAGGACCAGAAAAAGCTCGATGTCGTCTCCAATGAGGTTCGTAACTCCGTACTCTGCTCTAGAACAATCACTACAAAGAATACTTTTAGGACCATAATTTAAACTTGTTTTCTCTATTTTTAGCATAAATTAACTCACATGTTATTTATATAATTATAATATTGAGTTTATCTAATTTCTCATAATCGTATAGTTTTTGTTAATAAATATTAGTGTAAGTTTATAGGATATAGGATTACTTCTTAATATCCCATCATAATATTAGTAATCTCGAGGCTTGAATTAAAAAGGAAAAAACAGTATATTAAGAATTGGTAAATACATTCAATTCAAGAGTTCTAATTTAAGAAGCCAAATACATTGCCATAGGTATTCTCCAATTGCTTGAGATCAAGCGGGCGAACAGGGATTATAGCATCAGAGGAAGAAGATGTACCAGTGGCTGTAGAAGAAAGCTACTCCGGCAACTACATCGTCGTCTTTGACCCACTCGACGGCTCCTCCAACATCGACGCCGCCGTGTCCACCGGTTCCATCTTCGGCATCTACAGCCCAAACGATGAGTGCTTCGCCGACACTGACATCGATGACGATTCCACTGTAAGTCAATCCCTATTCTCTTTCCCACTTCCTAACAAAAATGGAAAAATTATTTGAAAAGACCGTCACAGCGTAACTGACAGTTCTGCACTATTTGATGTATGAGAGATAACTATAAAAGTACTTTGAATTTGTATCGGTTGATTAGTGAATGGACCATTGTAACACACCCCTCTAACTATTTGATGAAATGCCAAGGAGCAGCTCGGCACGACAGTACAGAGGTGCGTTGTGAACGTGTGCCAACCCGGAAGCAACCTGCTCGCAGCCGGCTATTGCATGTACTCGAGCTCCGTAATCTTCGTGCTCACCATCGGACAAGGCGTTTTCGCATTTACTTTAGACCCCATGTATGGAGAGTTTGTGCTGACACAAGAGGACATCAAAATTCCCAAGGCTGGGAAGATTTATTCCTTCAATGAAGGGAATTATCAGTTGTGGGATGACAAGTTGAAGAAGTACATTGATGATCTGAAGGATCCAGGCCCCAGTGGGAAGCCATACTCTGCAAGATATATTGGTAGTTTGGTGGGAGATTTTCATAGAACTCTGCTTTATGGAGGCATTTATGGGTATCCCAGAGACAAGAAAAGCAAGAATGGGAAGCTGAGGCTGTTGTATGAATGTGCACCCATGAGTTTCATAGTGGAACAAGCTGGAGGCAAAGGATCAGATGGCCATCATAGAGTTCTTGACATACAGCCAACAGAGGTTAGTTCGTCTAATCCATATATCTAACTTCTTGTGCCTTGAAAATATGTTCACCTTTCAACTTGAATTTCTGAATCTAGTGGTGATTTAATTTGAAAGTCTGGTGATAATGATTTTTTCTGATTTGATAACCATTTGATTTTTTGTTTTTAAAAATTAAGCTTATGAACGCTATTTTTATCGAGGTATTTGTACGGATGACCCTCCTCTCGGGGTGTGTAAAGTTTTATAACCCGAATTTTTAAAACTTATATTTTTTTACTTTCTCTCGTGATAAGCAAATGCACAAAATCTATAGTACCCTTCACTGAGTACGATCACGAGGAGACAACTATAATGCCCTCGTGCTAAGCGAAGGGTACAAATAACTTTTCACAGGAGAATGACACTTGGTTATCACGAGAGAATGTCAAAAAACATAAATTTTGAAGGGAAGGTCAAAAAACATTACCCTCCCCGAGGGGAAGGTCATCCATACAAATACCCATACTTTTATCACTTATGTGTTTCTAAGAATGAAGGGAAGGTTTGAAAACAAAAAAGGAAATATATAGTTGGTAAAACTTGTTTTTTTTTTTTTTTTTAATTTCACTAAGAATTCAACTGTTTTTTTTTTTAAGATAGAAGAAAACTAATAAAGAATTAGGAAAAAACAAGCATAAATTTCAAAAATAAAAAATGAAATGATTATCAAAAGGGGCATTCGGTTTTTGTTTTTGAAAATTATGTTTGTTTCTTTACAATTTCTTTATTATTATTTTCACCTCTCTTAAACAAACATTTGAATTTTTAGCTAAATTTTAAAAACAAAAATTACGTTAGCTTTAATTTTGAAAACATTTTGGGAAAGTAGATAACAAAACAAAGAAACTAAGGGGTGGAAGTAGTCTTTAAAAGTTTATTTTTCAAAAATAAAAAACCAAATAGTTATAAAACAAGACAAAAAAATAAAAAAAATGTCGTATCTTCTTTTAATTGAGAGTTAAAATGAAATGGATCTGAGTTTGATTCAAGTTTTTCATTTGCTTTTGTGTTTGTGGAATAGATTCATCAACGTGTGCCTCTGTATATTGGGAGCGTGGAAGAAGTGGAGAAGGTGGAGAAGTATTTAGCTTGATTATTGATGAACATGGAAAAGACAGATAAATGAGGATTTTGGTTGAAGAAGGTATATTAATTGTATTCTAGTCTTCTTGTAAAGTCCATTTCTGAATAAAAATTTAAGGCTTTGTGCAATTTAAATTTGCTTCCACATGAAATCGTTAATCCATATCCAAACAAGAACTTTAGTTCATTTGTTTGTGCTGTGAGAATAGAAAGGATTTGAAAAATTAAGATCGAGCACCTAGACTGAACACACCAAAGTGAGTGTAGCTCCGCCATAATTGACATATTCTCTCATCTCATTTTGAAGTCGGAGGTTCAAATCCTTCATACACTCATTTGTTGTATCTAAAAAAATTATTGAACATAAACTCCTTTGAAACAATATGATAAAATTATTGAACATAAACTCCTTTGAAACAATATAATTCTTTCACCAAATTTTCATCCGTTCCATTTGGTTAGACTATAACTAAATCTAAATTGAGAATTGAATCATTTTCATTACCTACAAATTGATTATTTTTTTATGAGATATCTTTGGTGCTATGAGTTGTACTTGCAATATTTAATAGAACCAAAATTCAAAAGGAAGACTTTTATAAACTTCTAATAACTTGGATAACTGCTAACATGAGCATAGTTCAATCGGTATAATGTACGACCTAGTGACTAAGATGTCACAAGTTCGATTCTTCAATCTTTACATGTTGTCAAAAGAAAAAACAAACTTGCATGACCTAATTTCGTGAAAACATTAGATTTGAGTTCTCCTACAAAAAAAAAAATGAGTTGTATAGTAGGAGTTGGGAAAATCACAATAGTTTAAATAAGAATAATATTCCCTTTCTTCCAATGATGCCCAAATGTGACTAGCAAATTATATTAGACCAAGTAAAATCAATATCTCATATGTTTACTAGAGCATAGCTCAATGACATGATATATCGTCAAACTCTGTCATGAGTTCTCCACTCCAACATGTTATCAAAAAATCATGCTCAACCTTCGTAATGTATGAATCAGAGTCTAATCATGTACCCTCCTTTAACATCGTCAAGCTCGTTGTGACGACTTTCTCCAATAATTTCTGAATGACAAACGCCTTCACTGCCATGTTTGTCCATTTGTCCATTCACTGCCATTTGAAGCACAAACTTTGCACTTGAAGGAATCAGAATCACACAATTGTTTCACAAAGAGGATAACCCACAACTTCATCACACAAACAGAGTGAAGAGAGAGAGAGAGGAGAGAGAAGATGGTTCGTATTATTTCATCTTCCCCTCAACAAACTCTCTTCTCCACCACTCTTTTCTCCCGCTCCGGCGGTTTCCCCTCTTCCAATTTCCACATCCGCCGCCGCCCTTACAGCTTCTCCCCCACTCCGGCGACCAAGTTCCCAACCAGAGCGGTGAGCTTGGGGACGACCGAATCGCGAATCGGAGCGAAGAACCCGAGCCGATCGGGATTCGACGTGGAAAACCTAACGACATGGCTGCTTAAGCAAGAACAATCGGGGCAAATCGACGCGGAATTGACAATCGTTCTGTCTAGCATATCTCTAGCTTGCAAACAGATCGCTTCGCTGCTGCAGAGATCAAGTATTATCAACCTCACCGGCGGCCATGGTACCATCAATGTCCAAGGCGAAGACCAGAAGAAACTCGATGTCATTTCCAACGAGGTCATTAATTACCTACTTTGCTCTTAACAACAACTAAATTATAATGAAATTTGACATGGAGGAAATTTGCAGTTGTTCTGCAACTGCCTGAGATCGAGTGGACGAACGGGGATTATAGCATCGGAGGAAGAAGACGTACCAGTTGCAGTGGAAGAAACATACTCTGGAAACTATGTGGTTGTGTTTGATCCCATTGATGGCTCTGCAAATATTGACACTGCCTTGACCACTGGTTCCATTTTTGGGATTTATGCGCCTGATAAGCAATGCCTCTTCGACATTGACGACGACTCTGCGGTAAATTCATCTTCTTCTTCTTCCTCCCTGTATCTCTATCAATGTTTCTCAACATTCTGCCATTTTCAACCCTCCCTGCCTTTCTCTGCTGCAAAACATAGTCTCCAACTTTTTAATTTGGTAACAATTTAGGGAACTTTGGTACCTAATAATTTAATCCCACTACTTTGAAAATTGTAACTAAGATGTAATGAAATTTATTATATAAGTAGATCATAAACTGATTAGGGAATGTGTATATAAACTATAAAATTACGAACTTAAATAATGACATTTAATTTTGATGAGATTTTTCACAGTTATTTATATAAAATGTTAACAAATTTTAAAGTAAGTGACTAAATTAAGTAATAAATGCTTACTTTCATGGACTAAAATTATTTTGGGAAAAAATCAATTAAACTTTGAAGGTAGTATAAATTAAAACCATAAACTAATGATTGTATGGTTAAGCCCTCGAATTTCATAAATGTATGAATTTACGCAACTGTTAGATTTCATTTGAAAAACATTCATTTAGACATGTAGAGACTTATAAGTATAACAATTAAACTCCTAAATTTTCATGGATGAATCAATTGTATGAAACTAGTTTAATTGATACCATTATAAGTCTCCACACATGTGAAAACAATATTTTTTTTCAAAGAGAGGGTGTAAATCGATACAGTTACAAAAGTTCAGAGTTTTAATTGAATTAGGTGACTAAAGTAGGTTTGACTTCAAAACGGTATAAACCTAATAGGTAAGCAGAATACTCTTAGTCAATCCGAGAATAGCTTAGACCTAATAGGTGTAAGCAGAATACTCTTAGTCAATCCGAGAATAGCTTAGACCTAATAGGTAAGCAGAATACTCTTAGTCAATCCGAGAATAGCTTAGTGACAATAATCATCTTAAAGGTCAATGAGTCGATTTCCCACTCTTATAATTGTTGAGCTAAAAAAAAAAGTAACATATTCTCAAAACAATGTGGTTGATGGTTTTATACTGTTTTTTTTTTTTTTTTGAGTACATTGGGGATGAGGGGATTCAAACCACAGACCTCGTGGTCGTCAACTCATACATATGCCAGCTGAGCTAATGCTCGCTTTGGTTGGTTTTATACTGTTTAATGTATGAAAAACGACTAAAAAATTAATTGGTATCGCTATTCGCTATCCGATAAATTTTTTATAGTAAGTTAGTTTTGTTGGATTAGTTAATTTTTGACCATAATTGATATGTTCTTGTTTAGTGGATAAATAGATATAGTAACTATGATTGTGCTTCTACATTATTGCTACAGCTTAATCAAGAAGAACAAAGATGCATTATGAATGTATGTCAACCAGGAAACAACCTATTAGCAGCTGGTTACTGTCTCTATTCAAGCTCAGTTGTCTTCACAATCTCCATTGGAAAAGGAGTTTTTGCCTTCACTTTGGACCCTACCTATGGAGAATTTGTCTTAACTCATCACAACATCAAGATACCAAGCATAGGAAAGATCTACTCTTTCAATGAAGGGAATTACGATTTATGGGACGAGAAGTTGAAGAAGTACATCGATCATCTCCGACAACCGACATCGACGGGCAAGTCCTACTCCGGCCGCTACATCGGCTGCCTGGTCGGCGAAATCCATAGAATGTTGCTTGTTGGAGGCATCTATGGAAACCCTGCAAATATGAATAGTAAAAATGGGAACCTTAGATTGTTGTACGAGTGCGCGCCGATGAGCTATCTGATCGAACAAGCGGGAGGGAAGGCGATCGACGGTCACCGGAGAATACTCGACATTGAACCGACCAAGGTAATGTGACTTGATATGAATGATGTTTATGTCATTGGTTTGTTTAAGTAACTAAGGTTATATATTATGAGATAATGTAAATTTTGATCATGTGGTGGTATTGGGCAGATTCACCAGCGCACACCAATATTCATTGGAAGCTCAGAGGAAGTGGAGAAATTGCAGAAGTTTTTGGCTTGATTCTCTATTTTATTTCTCAATTTCTTTCTTCCGTAAAAAATCTCTCTTTTAACTTCCTCAAATTCCAATATTTTTGGACACCAATGCAATGATAGAAATTGTTGTACATCATCTATTATTCAAGTTAGAGATTTGTTATAATTTTTTAAAAACTGAAAATGGCAAATTTAGCTTCTTTTTTTGTTTTTGTTTTTCATGTTTTGTTATATTTATTTTACAATCCGCGGGGTAAGACATCGAACCTAGAACTTCTTGATCATTAGTCTATATATCATGTCAATTGAATTATGTCTTGATCATTAGTCTATATATCATGTCAATTGAATTATGTTCTTGTTATCATTTATACGAGAAGAAAATGTAAATTTCTTAAAGACAGAATGTGATAGAAGAATTCAAACTCTTTAAACACAACATGCATCAATTGTTTGGACTACTAGAAAATGACTCAAATATGACAATTGTTTGGACTACTAGAAAATGACTCATGTACATGTAAATATGATAATGGAATAAATGAGAGCCAAAAACAATCAAATGAAAGAAATTTATATAAAAAAAGAACCATTTATATATATATATAAAAAAAAAAGAATCACTTAACCAATTTGAAAAACTAATGAGAGATGTCTAAATCGATTTAAGTGAACCACTTAACCAATTTGAAAAATTAAAGGAAACGTCTAAAATGATTGAAGTGAACAAAACTATGGTTGTCATAATTATAAATGAGAGGATTGTTATTCTCATTGTTAAGTTACTACAAGCTTAATCATTTTGAGAATGAGAACATAATTTAAATAGCTAGATACTAGCGTTTTTCATATGAATTGTATATCGAAAGTTTTTGTTTTTCACTTATCATGTTATATTATTTTTTCACTGAATCAAAAATCAATAATATATATATATTTTTATGGATGTGGTTCTCTTTAAGTAGCCTTAGTTTAATTCTTAAAATTGTGTAATTCACTTCACCTTTAATATTTACTTTCGAGTAAGAGTAATATTTGGCTTCACCTTTAATATTTACTAATATTTGACTTTTTCAAGTAAGAGTAATACTTGACTGCTAGCTGACCTAACCAAAGTAGCAACTTCAGGCCATCAAAGTTATTTCACTTTCAAATGGGCTCCAACATGTAAGGCCCGGCCCAATAAAATGCACCTCGATTCTCAAATCCGACAAATCGGCTCGCAACTAAATTATCTTCTTCATCCACCAAACGACAAATGGGAGTTTGCAATAACGACCACCCATCGGCGTTATCGTCACCGGTGACTCCACAGCCGAACCAGTAATCGGAAACTGCTTTCTGTAAAGAAAGATGGCCTGTGGGCTTCTGATTTGGAGCCCAATTTCTCTTCGCTCTACTTCTTTCCCTGCCCTTTCCTTCTCTCTCTCTTCTTCCAAACGCACCCAATTATCAATCTCCGCCGTCCTCGAAACCGCCGACGATGTCCTGCATCTGTCGGCGCGGGAGAGGAGGAAGCTGAGGAACGAGAGTAGGGAGACCAAAACCACTACCAATTGGAGGGAAGAAGTGGAAGAGAGGCTCTGCAAGAAGCCCAAGAAGGAATTTGCAAATTGGACTGAGAAGCTCAACCTCGATTACCTCGCTAAATTGGGTCCTCAATGGTGGGTTATTCGTGTAACTCGTGTTAGAGGCCAAGAAACTGTCGAACGCCTCGCTCGTTCTCTTGTTAGGAACTACCCCGACCTCGATTTCAAGGTCAAATTTCTGCTTTCGACTGTTTGATTTCTCGGTTTCATGTGTTGTGTTGATTTCGCATCAATTCTCTTAAAGCAAATTGAATGGATTCTGTTCTGTTGTGTTGGTTTTGAAATTCATTAACAGAACTCAAAGTGTGAAAATCTACCGAGTTCCATTGTTTGTAATTCATTAGCTTGCTTTTATAAGTGCTGGAATAGGTAAGTTTCTTACAATGTAGTACTTAGATTAGAGAAGAAAGGATAAAGAATGAGGTTTTTTTCTTTTCAATTCTATATTAGATGTCAAAGAAACAAAGGTTACCTAAAAAAGAATGATGAAATGGGATTATTTTTTCAGTTACCACAATTGTTAGAGACGATAATGTGTATCAACATCTCAATTTCTTAAATTTGGATTGCAGATGTATTACCCGTCTATCCAGGAGAAGAGGAAATTAAAGAATGGTACTTACACGGTTAAACCGAAAGCTCTTTATCCTGGATCTGTATTTATAAGGTGTATCATGAACAAGGAGATGCATGACTTCATTAGAGAGTGCGATGGAGTTGGAGGCTTTGTTGGTGCGAAGGTCGGGAACACGTGAGTCGTCATTTTGTTTACTTCATTGTTAAAACAGTTAAGCAATTGTTTGTTCTTTAGGAGACAACTCTACTCGAAATTGTTTGAAAACTTCAGACAGGGAATGAGAGAACTGCATTGGCCATTTGGGATTATGAAATTTGTACGTCTTGTAGTCAATAGATTTTGGGGTCTAGGAGGTTATGTCATAGAACTGATGTTAAACTGAATCTTGATTATAAAACTTTAAGCCCTGTTTGATAACTATTTGGTTTTTTAGTTTTTGGTTTTTGAAAATTATGCTTGTTTTCTCACAATTTCTTTAGTATGATTCTCATCTTTCTTAAGTAAACATTTGAATTCTTAGCCAAATTCCAGAATAAAAAACTACTTGTTAAAAACTACTGGTTTTAGTTTTCAAAACTTGGCTTAATTTTCAAAACCAAATGGCCATCAAATGGAGCCTTAGGGGTTTTAAATTTCGTATTTTTCAAACTACTATCGACAATAGCTTTTATCCAAAAAGTTCAATGTAAAAAACTTTATATTTCCTCTATGTCAATTTTGTGTTCTCCTCAGTCAGTCTGTTGTTCTGATAGTTTCGGCAATATAACAGTAAACGACAGATAAACAAACCAAAGCCAGTATCTGAAGGTGACATGGAAGCAATCTTCAAAGAGGCAAAGGTAGAACAAGAAAGACATGACCAGGCTTTCCAAGAGAAAGAGAAAGAAGAAGCCTCAAACTCTAGCGCGCTCGAGACGCACTTAGATACAAATGGTACTACCGCTACAAAGCACAAAGGAAGACCGAAAAAAGCTGTTAATACTTTGTCTCCAGGATCAACCGTTCGGGTGGCATCTGGAACTTTTGCAGAATTTGAAGGCTCTCTTAAGAAGCTGAACCGTAAAAGTGGAAAGGTGTGCTGTTTTCTTCTAGATAAAGAGTTTGCTGCGAAGAGAATAGTTAGAAGAAATTTGTGTGCTCAAACCCATGAGGGCTTGTTAGAAAGCATTTGAAACTTTTTTTTTATCTAACCATATTTGATTTCCTTCATGCAGGTAACTGTTGGATTCACACTATTTGGGAAGGAAACCCTTGTAGACCTTGACATTGGTGATATTGTAGTGGAGACGAAGTGAAGCGAAAGCAAATGTACTCTCTCATTGATGGTAATTTTTCGAAATCGAAATAAGATAGAAACTATTTATCTTGTTAACCCACCTTGTATCTGAGGTTTCTTTCTTCAACATTGAAGGAAAGTTCAGTACCTTGGTATAATCAGTCAAAAACCCAACCCTGTTCTATTAAGTACAAGTGGAAAACAGAGAAGCCATCTAACCATTAGCCTTGATTTTGGTCCTTTAGATCATGATCATAATCATAATCATAATCATCATAATAACTTACAAGGATCTTGTTTGGTAAACAAACATGTCAATTCATAATCATCATAAGAACTTGCAAGGATCTTGTTTGGTCCTTCAGATCATTCAACTCACTGTGATCAATCTTGATTTTGTCCCTTCAATAATAGCCTTCATTTGTAATATTGGATTGAATAATAGAATAGCCTACAATGACAAATGAAGTTCTCCAAATCGCAATAGATTCAGATTTTAGTAATCATGTCTGCAAGTTTTTGGGGTTGCAGATTGAAAGAAATATAAGAACTTTTCAAAGAACTTTTCTAGATTCGAGAAATTATTTCTTTTGTTGTCTCTCTTCCTCTTTCTAGCCCTAAATACTTTCAGAACTACTCCCCTCCCTCCATTAACGCCAATCGGAGCGTCTTTAGCTTCTTGAGAATTTGATAATTGATCACTCTTCATTCTTGTCTGTGATTGTTCTGCAGTAAAGAGGAAGAAGCTCATGGAGTTGGGAGGATAAGTAAGCAGCTCCAGCTCTCAGCTCTCAGCTCACAGGCACATCCATGAACCAATGAACAGAAGAGCTATGTTGCTTGAATTGCCAAACAGCTCTCACTTTGATGAACATGTCTAGAAATCAGCTGTGCTTCAAATTAGTCACCATTTGGAATTCTTAATTGAAATCAACAAGGGTCTTGAAGAAATTGGCAGAGGCCCAAATGTATTGTTGATTTTACTTTTGAGAAACCAAAACTGGGAATGTTATGATGAACTAAACTTGAGTAGGGATTGTAAATTCAGATGTTTTTGAAGTCACAAATTTGAACCATTAGTCTTAGTTTGGGAAAGTATTCTATAAATTAGTGAGAGCATAAAGTATTTCCAAAATTATTGATGAATTCTATAAATAAGTGATGCCATAAAGTGTTTTCAAAATGTCCATTTTAATTCTCATACTTTAAAAAAATAACTATTTTGATCCCTCACCTCAATTTTCATAATGCCTATTTTAAATAATTTACACCTATATTTTTTTTATAAATATAAATGACATTTCATATTTAATTTTAATAAAAACTATGCATATTCTAAAATTAAAAAAATATATATTTTATATTAAAAAATGTTAAAATGTCATTTTAGTTCCGGTAGTTCAATAATTGTTTTATTTTAATCATTGTAATTTTAAATATCTCAATTTAAACTTCATATTTTCAACAAATTTTAAAATGAATCACTACTATTAGTTATTTGTTAACTTTTTTTAAAAAAAATTCATCTATATTAATATCCCCTCTAAACTTTGGTAACCGTATTAATTATATTGTGTTTTTTTCTTGAATATTTTTTTTTCAAGGTGATTATAAGTCTTTAAATTTCAATGTTGTGTCTAATAGATCCACCAAATTTTTTTTTCAAGGTGCTTATAAGTCTTTAAATTTCAATGTTGTGTCTAATAGATCCACGAACTTTAAAAAAAATCAATTTTGTATTTAATAGATCCTTAAATTTTCAATTTTAAGTTTAATAGATCTTTGTTCTATTCAACCTTTTTTAAAATTTAGGGATTCATCATAAACAAAATTGAAAGTTTAGGGTTCTATTCGTTTAAAGTTTAGAAACTTATAAGATAATAGATTGAAAATTTAGAGACCCATTAGACACTTTTTTAAGTTTAGAGATCTAATCTAATAGACTCAAGCTTTAAAGTTTATGACTAAACTCGTAATTTAACTCTTTTTTTTTCTATTTGATAAGACATCGAAATGAGCTAAATTATATGATCATACTAAGTTTATTTAAACTTTTTTTTTTTTTTTTTGTGATAATTGTTTTCGAACTTCTAATTTTTTTTTTGTGATAATTGTTTTTTAATTTTTATATAACATAATTGTTTGCCCCCAAACTTCGCCCCGCCTATGTTCCTGAACTTTAGAAAAAAACTCATTTTAGTTCTTATTATATTATTTAGGGCATGTTTGGGAGTGATTTTGGAAGGACCAAAATCACTTTTACATGCCCAAAATCAATTATATTTCAAAATGGTGATGTTTGGCAATAGTATAAAAGTGATTTTGGAAGAATTGAAAATCACTTTTAGTGATTCCCGGTCAATCACTTGAGAGGTGATTTTGGAGTGATTTTTTGCAAGTGATTGTGATATTTTGTTTTTAAAAATGACTATTTTTTTAATTAAAAATATAAATTGGATATAAATATTATTTATGTTCATCTATTTATGAAAATCTAAATTTGGTTTGTTGGTGAAAGTAGAAATAATTTTGCTTCTTTCTCACTCATACCAAGGTTCGAAACCAACGTTGTGCAACCTTTTAATTTTGCATTTGCAACCTTTTATTTATGATATATTATTTATTATAGTTTCATGACTTTTTAATTTTGTTTTTCATGACCTTTCAAGAATTTTTGTTTCATGATTTTAATTTTAAATAGTAATCATTTCCAAACAATTTTTGTTTAATTTTGATTTTCAATTATCAGTTAAATAATTTCAAAATACAATGTTATTTTTTTTGTAATTTAATAATTCTAAAATCACTTTGGAACCAAACATAATAATTCAAAATCACTTCTAATTATATGAAAATCACTCCCAACCAAACATAAAAATGATTATATATAAATCAATTTTACAAAATCAATTGTTATTAAATCTCTTCCTTTAAAATCAATAATTCAATCATCACTCCCAAACATGCCCTTAATAGGTTTATGAAAATCAATTTTGTATTTAATAAATCTCTAAATTTTAAAAATGTATAACGAGTTTTGAACTTTCAATTTTTTGTCTACTAGTAATAGATCGTTGATATATTTGAAGTTTTTAAAACTTAACTAATTTATTAAATATACAATTGAATTTCATGTTTAATAGGACTCAAGAATTTCAATTTTGTGTCTAATAGGTCTCTCAATTAAAAAAAATGTAGAATGAGACAATGACACTTTAGACACGAAATTAAAAGTTTAAAGATATATTAGACACGATATTAATAGTTTTAGAGACTTATTAGACACTCTTAAAAGTTGAGAGACAAATTTGAAGACTAAACTTATAATTTAATCAAATATATATAATTAATGATAGTGCCAATTTCAAACAAATGAAAAAAATTAAATGGTATGTTTTTGCATTTGAAATTTATTTTTTTAATGCTCAATAGTTTCCTTCAAATTTAGGAATTTGCTTTTTTTTTTTTTAGTATATTTGGGGTCGGGGAATTCGAACTACAGACTTCTTAGTTGTCAAGACATACATATGTCACCTGAGTCATGTTTGCTTTGGCAATTTTCTTCCTTAGCCAATAACCATGGTAATATCCACTAAGCGGATTAAATTATAGGAAATTTAATAAATTTTTTTGAATGCGATATAAAGTAAACTATAAAATTCGAACATGTTGAAACAAATGGGGATGTAGCTCAAATGGTAGAGCGCTCGCTTTGCATGCGAGAGGCACGGGGTTCGATCCCCCGCATCTCCAACATAGTATTTATTTATTTTCTATTGTTTTGTGGGTTCATGTTCAAATTCCCTCCCCACATGTTGTCAAAATATTTTAATATATTTTTTCAAATCCAATACAAATTAAGAATGCAAATATCAATTTTTGGTAAAAAAAAAATAAATAAATAAGAAATTAAAAGGAATGTAATTCAAATAGTAGATTGTTTGCTTTGCATGCAAGAGGCGCCGGTTCGATCCCTGCATCTCCAACCTTTTTTATCGAATAAAAAAAACCTAAATTCTTGGCTTGGCACCTAATTAACATGGTGAAATATATTTTACTATTTT
Organism: Herpetospermum pedunculosum; assembly: GCA_028017165.1. Taxonomy (NCBI): domain Eukaryota; kingdom Viridiplantae; phylum Streptophyta; class Magnoliopsida; order Cucurbitales; family Cucurbitaceae; genus Herpetospermum; species Herpetospermum pedunculosum. Next base: position 61,976,679 of record CM051525.1, read on the forward strand.
CTTTAATCAAGTTTAGTTATTCTAATAATATTAATTTGTTCCAAATTTAATTGATAATTGGAACATCAAAAATGGATAATTAAATTGGTCACAAGAAACCACAGTAATGGATTAAGAAAACCACAACAACCTTTTTCCAGTATTCTTGTATGTAGCAAAATGGTGAAGTTGGCAGAACAAAACTCCCAAAAGAAAATAGAAAAAAAAAAAACTAAGGGGAAAAAGAAGACAGATAGATACAAGAAGAAGCTATAAAAGATAAAGGAAGGGCATAAATAAAAACAATGGAGAAACAAACAACAACCTGTACAATTCTTTTTATCATTTTTTGTTCTTTTTGGCTTCAAATTTAGTGCCCTCTTTTAGAGCTTCTTGGGCATCATTCTCCATCCCAATGCTGAACAGACAAGTTGCTTGAAGATACAGAGCAGTTGCCCACTCTGGAGATATTGCCTGAGCCTGCATTGCATCTCCTAGACCTTCTTGCCCCATATCATTCATCAGGTAAGATAAACAGCGTCGAGCGTACACCGTGGGCGATACCATCGTCCCGCCGTCAATGAACTACACAGAAGAATCATGTCAGTCTTACGTTATGACTCCGACGAGTCCCGGGGAGAGGGAGTTCAAAATGAGCACTCACTTGGGTATAGCAATCAATGGCAGCTGCAAAGTCTTTAGCTCTGAAAGCTGTATCTCCATGTTTCTTGGAATTGAGAGTCTCCTGCATTTGACTGGTCCACATTTGAAAGGAAAGCTGAAAGGGAAAAGAAGTTGTATGGAGTTAATAATGTAATGAGATTAGCAATTGTGAGTTTGTAACTATGATACTTTAGTTTGCAGCGTCGTCAAACTTGTTAGATTTGCTCTCGACGAGAGAGGATGACAATGGAAATAGAATTAGATGATGACCGTGAAAAGGAAATAGAACATATACAGCGAATCTAAGAACATGGTTCTTGTCAGAAGAGAGTGTGATAACATATAAGGTTGTAGACTATATCGTGTGTCGGTTAGCGATTTTTGTGTTCTTAACATTTTGAAATGGAAAGTCAAATATATATTGGTAGTAGCTGACCTCATTGGCAATTCCCTCATCATCCTTGTATCCATTCTTGTCCAGCATTTCATGAATGGCAGTAAGATCCTTTCTCAAGCACGCTTCACCAAATGGTGTCAACGATAACGGTTGGGTAGAGGATGCATTATCAAGTTCGATGCCCATCAAAACATATGAGGGAACCTGCTTGAAAACGATTTGATCAGTAATCCGAAACTTTTAGGAATTAGGAGATGAGTGATGACTAACAAACAAGACAATGTGACCATTCAATAACCATCATCAAGTTTTCCACCATTCGTCATTTAAGAAGGAATCGCCAAAATTCAAAGAACGTAGTTCAGCTTTAGCAGACAATATAGCCAGGTATCGAGCTGCAACTCTCTACTAAAATAAGATATCTTTATAATTATTCACAATGCAAACCTCTGAATCTTTCTGAAGTGGCATGAGAGCAGTCACAAGAGACTTCGCATTTGGCCTCTCCCGAGCTTCATACTGTAAACAGCGAGATGCTAACCTCACTAGCTCAGTTCCATCATCATTTGAGAAATGGCCCTCCAGTGCAGAATCCATTAGCATCAGGAAGTTTTTCCCACGAATTAGATCGAGTGCCTAAATTCATACAAGCACAAGCATGCCCAAATTTCAACAACTTTAAGAAACAGATCTTAATGCAAGGAAAGGAAGGTTTCTTAACATTGATTGCAGTATGAAAAAATGGTAGATGTTTAATCAAGGATTATTTGTTTCAATGGCAACTGTACAAAACATTCAATAGGACAAGAAAAGGAGAACTTACATGGCTGGGAGGGATATGTTTTCCACTAAGAAGATCTAGCAGCAGAGTACCATAGCTATAAACCACACTTTCCGGTGTCACTCTACCTGCCAAAAAAACACATTTATGCATTCTAAATAACTATTAAGAAATCATTGACAACGTCATGTCGCTACTTCTTCTCTATATGCTTCACATTAAGGATTTGACACAGTAAAGCTAAAGAACCTCAGGAAAGATGGCAAAAGCACAAATCCATCTGAAGGATGGTATTCATTTGTTTTGCAATGAACGCGATCTTATGATTAAAAATGAACATGGAGCACTGATTTTTCAATGTAACATATGTGATATGGCAATGAACAGAACTTTTAGTTCATCTCTTTGTAACATTCACTCAAGTATAAAAACCTTTAAGCTTTATGCATCAGTGAAAGAACAGAACATCTAGGAGTTCGTATATTCAGAGTTTAAGCAGTTTTTTGTATTTCTTTTTTCTTTTTCTGAGCAGATGAAGTCCAAGAATGGCAAGGCAGAAGAACATACCTGTTCTCAAGTACTCTGGAGGTGTAAAAGCCAGATTTGTACTGTAACTCTTTCCATCCCTGCTGTTCTTCATAAGGCCAAAGCATGACAGCCTGGGATTACCATCCTAACCCCACATAACAATCCAAAAATTACAACACTTGAACATAAAGCTCAGCAGAAATGACAAAGAAGAAAGCACTCACTTGATCAAACAAAATTCGGTAAGCATTTAGATCGTGGTACAATGCTCGTCCCTTGCCACTGCAATATTCCAAAGCTTGTGCTAAATACAATGCCACCCTCAACCTCATCGCCCATTTCATCGGATTCGTTTCCCCTAACATACACATCATTAAAAAAGAAGAATATAACTATCTCAACACACTAAGATTTCTTTCACTTTCTAGCATTGGCTCCACAAGCTAGAAGCAACATTTCAAAGTCAATGACTCAATGTACATAAATGAAGGAACAATATTGTCAAATTAGGCAGTGTTTGGTGCACATCCCATTCCTTTTGAGAAAGTTTCTAATATTTCACTAACAAACAGGGTCTTATCCTACAAGATTTGGGTAATGAGGCCTAATTAAGATTATAAAGACAAACTTATCCATATAATTACAATAAACTCCTTGCAAAGAGCTTACAGTGAAAGAGATGTTTGGCTAGAGTCTCATTAGGCATAAACTCAGCTACAAGCAACCTCTCTTCGCCTTCACAGCAACATCCAATCAGATTCGCCAATCGCTCACTCCTCAGATTTCCCACCGATCTTGCTTCTTCCTGAATTACATTCATCACATTCCAACCCAAAAACCCAATCAATTTCAGAGAAAATTTGAGCAAAAAACTAAACGCATTGAGAGAATCAGAGCAAGTTAACGAACGAGGAATTGGCGAGAATCGGGCCATGCGAGCTTGTTGAACCGCTTCACGGCGATGCATCGGCTATTATCGAGCTTCCCTTTGTAAACGACATTGGGGGCTTTTTCTCCATGCTCCGACACTATGTTCTCCGACGAGAACCCGCCGGTGGCCGCCTTGAGCCGCTCGAAGCTGAACTCGCTGAAACTCGGCCATAAGTTCTGGTCGTTTTTGTTCCCATTTTCTGCAATCAACGGCGAAAGGAACTCAGCATTCTCAGTTACAATCACCAAACAAACCCATCAAAGAAAAACAAAAACAAAAACAATTAATGGGTTCTACAGAGATTAACCAGAGAAGATTAAAAACACAAGGTACCCAAATCAGAGGACTCCAAAACGGAGGGTTTGAGGTGGGAGTGGAACCAGCAGAGCGAGAATTTAGAGCAACGGGCCCCCATTAATGGCGGAATACAATCACAAACTGTGAAGAAGAAGAGAAAAAGGGCAAATGGAAGAAGAAAGATCAAAAAGCGTTCATTTTCAGAAATAATCACTCGATTCCTTGAAATTTCAGTAATGGGTGAAATGGGTCAGTCTCATTTCATCTTATGGATCCAATCTCTTCTTGTTTCACACTCTCTCGTCACTCTGTATTCCAAATCCTGCTGCTAATTAAAACTTTTCACTTTAATTTCTTCTAATTAGCTTTAAATTAGTTTTTAAATTAGTTTTTCTCTCTCTTGCAATTTCATGTGTTCTTTTTGCAAAAGAGAGATCGCTTTCTGGATTCAGCTTTCTGTTTCTATTTTCATCATTCCACTCTTTGATCTTTCTCACCCTTTTTTCTTTTAATTCTTTACAATTTTTCAGTTCTTTTTTTGGGAAAAAAGAAATCAAAATTGCTCCATTTTGTCAGCTTTGCTTTGAAAACTGGACTGAGAGTTGAATCAAACGGTCAGATTTGTTTAATTACATGAAGAAGTCAAAATAATAATAATAATAATAATTAAAGCCCTCTGTTTTTAAAAACAATTCAGCACTTGGAATTATAATTTTAATGGATTAAGAAAAAGTAAAACCATTTGAATATTCTAAACTCTCTTTATAGTTGAAATTAGCTCAAATTGAGAGGGGTATTAATATTTTATATTTTATGATTTTTTAAAACCATTTGAATATTGGAATATTTACCTTTACCTCTTTTTGACTTTTTGAGTCAGCTTCTTACTAAATATATTTAAATTAATGAATAAAATATAAATATATAATTTGATTTATTCAACTTTTAAAATTGAAATTATCCCCAAATTAAAAGAAATGATAATTTTTAATTTTGTGATTTTAAAACCATGAGAATATATATAAATACTCATTAACTATGAGTTTCGTTTTAAAAATACCTCAAATTATGAAAAAGTTTAAAAAATAATCATAAACTATGAAAAACGTTTCAAAAATGCCTCAACATTAACAACATATGAACGGTTAAATTCCAACTTGTACTTGTGTAACATAGAAAAAGTGAAAATGTGAACCCGATATTAAATAACTATGAAAATGTAGACATCTAATTTATTCTCCATCTATTTGCTTTAGTTTTTGTTATATTCTGTAATCTTTTTTTAATTTATAAAATAAGATTTTTCATGATTTTTTAACACAAGCGTCTGCGTTTTCATTTTTTTTTTATGTCACACAAGTACAAATTAGAATTTAACTATTTATATTAGAATTTTGTGTTTGTTGTTAACTATGAAGGTATTTTTGAAACGTTTTTCTATTTGATTTTTTTTTTTTTTTAAGTTCAAGGGTATTTTTAAAATCGAACCCAGCTTAGTTGTCAGCCTATTTTCAATGAGGCAAGTCGTTTGTTTAACATTTTTGCCTCTCTATAGAGATTCATTACCTAGTGCATCAACTCATTTGAGGACAAATAAATTATTACAGGTCAAACCATGAGAACTAGGTAATAATTGCAAGTATTAATAAATTACTTAAAAATAAAAAATAAAAAACAAAACCTTGATGAAATAAGCCCAAATTCATTATTTTCTCATGAGGAATTTAGATTATGATATATATTGTTGATGACCACAAATAAATTTATATTTAGCAGGTCGAATAGAACATACAAAACAAATAAGAGTGAATAATCATGCATTGGTGCGGTGCTTAACCACAAAACTCCAACGATCAAATTGATAATCACTTTAAAAGTATTTTGAAAGTAAAAGTATAAGTATTTTCGACGTACCTCTTAATTTCGTTCTCCTTCGTTATTTATAGTATATCGAAGTGTAACGATAGTCGTATTAATTGAGTTCGAGAAGTTTCACTAAAAAAAAAAGGTGATTACACATTGGCCTCTATAAGTTTGGTTGATTCTAAACATCTCAAGATCAACACTATTGAGTTGTGGCCACTGGCCAACCCCATGGGAGGTCTGCCCTTCTGGGTCGTGGCCTAGTCGACTCGAGAGGGTTGACCCTTGTGGGTTGTGGCTAACCCCATGATGGGGTCGACCCTCTTGAGTTGTGGCTAACCTTAATAAGGTCTATCTTTTTAAGCCTTGAATTTTTTGTCGACTTTAGATCAGTTGATAATTCTACCCGCATTCTGTATCATCATATTAGAGCAAACAAGGTGTCTATTTTTTAAATTTTATGTAAAAAATATTTTATAGCTAGGAAATTACATTTTTAATGTGAATCCAAAGAAAAGTAACAACCTATTTGAATGAATTTAAATATAATCCACCGAATTAAAGCGATTCCATGCAATCTAAAGATAGAAAATTGTAACAGATGTCAATTTAGAATAAAATAATTAAAAATATAGTACTTTTTAAAAAAAATTGCGGATATGACAATTTCTATCCGATGATCTATCGCTGAGAAGTCTTTTTTATAGAATTTTGTCTAGAAGTCTATCACTAATAGTCATAAAGTCTATCAATGATAGCCACTGATTTTTTGCCATATTTGCAAAATGTTTTAAACTTTACTAAATTTGTAATTATTTTGGGCCGGATTAGTGTTGGTGCAACCAACCCATTTAAATATAGCATTTTACCGATCCTTTTCAAAGAAAAGTAAAATACTTTTAAAAACTTTAATTTATTTAATTTAATCAGAGAAAAACCACTAAAAATGACAAATTACTCAAACAACCATTGAATTGCCCCTCAATTTCTTTTTATCTTTAAAGTCAAACCCTCAAATTAACATATAATTAAGAAGAAAAAATAAGTGTAGCGAAAAAATTAATGAATTAAACTTCGTTTGAGATTGCAGTAGCTTTTAAAATAATGATGATAATTGTGCTTTTAGAAAAATCAACTGTTTTATGAAGGTGTTTACTAAATTTTAGTTGTAGATTGAAATAAATTAGTTATTGGATTGGGTAAATAAATATTAAATTATTTTGATTTAGCTATAATTACTAAAATAGGTATACTATAAAAATTTGTATAATATTTTTTAAGAAAAAAACAATAAAGTATTATTTTAAAACAAATATTTGCATTTCATTTATTAATTTAATTTTCTTTTAAATAAAATTTGGTTGGGAGAAAAAGATTTTAGATATATAAAATAACTCTTAATTTTAAAAATATTTGAAAATTGGTTAAAAAACTGATTAGTAGAGAATCCAAAAGCTAAGAAGGATTAGGAACATATTTTAGAAGGTTGTAAAATGAACGTTGTTATCAGTAATTTTAACAGCTTATAAAATAACTTGTTTAACCAAACACAAAAAGTTGTTAAATTTTTTTTTTAATTACTTCCAACTCTCTCAAACGCAACCAAATTTTACATTATTTTATAGTTACAAATGTTGTCATTTAAATCTTAAATTTTTAGTATGTTGTTTTCAGTAGTAGATAAGATGTCCAAAAATCTCATCCTAAAATGTAATAAATACACGAAAATTGATAGATTTAGAGAAGAAAATGAAAAAGTTGCAAATTAAATAAAACAATTGTGAAGTGTGCCCAACCAAAAAATATGTCTATTTATGAATCTAATTTCTGTAATTAGGTAAGGTATAAGAGTTTAGGTTTTATTAATTAAAAGTTTGGTGAGTGCAATCCTATTAATCACAATAATTCATAGATGATTTGTGTCATTTTTGTTGGATATTTTAAATAAGATATTTATTAAATGAGTTGTATTTATAAAGTAGTGAAAAGGGGATTGAATTAATAAAGTGAAGTATTTTGGGGAAATGATGTATAAAAGCAAAAAAGAAAGTGATAAAACATTTTGTTGTATAAATATAAATATACTCAAAATAAGGACAAGTTGAAGTGCATGTGAAGGCCTGTCTTTGCTTCACATAGAGAAAAATAGCAGCATGTCATGTGCTTCTTCAACTCAATTATATTATATATAATGATAAATGTATAATTTATAAATATTAATAATGAAAACAAGTGTATCAAGCTATCTATAAGAAAAAACATCTCAATAAATGAATAAAATATAATCCCACCATCACAAAACTAGAGAAGTTTCAACACAAGTATTCATCCATAAAATATTTTTTTAACTAATAATTAAGAGCACAAAAGATTAAAAAAGAATTTACTTTATATCTAATAATTTTTTTTTTAAAATATTTAATGAGATATATAAATAGATAGTCAACATGATAGTCAACAAGAGTATAGTTAATGTATCGACCAAGAGTTCCTAAGTTTAATTCCTATCCATGTTGTCAAAAATATATATATATATATATATATATATATATATATATATATATGCACGACTAAATAGGTTTATAAATTGTACTAAAAATATGTTTATAAATTATAAAAACTAAGACCTCGTTTATAACTATTTCGTTTTTTAGTTTTCTGTTTTTAAAATTTAAGCTTGTTTTCTCCAAATTTCTTTATTATAAGTTAGTAGAGAGAAACATTTGGAGTCTTACTCAAATTCTAAAAACAAATGTTACTTTTTGAAAGTTAATTTTTTCAATTTTTAAAATTAACTTGATTTTTTTTAAAAAGTTAGTAGAAACTAGATGACAAAACAAAGGAAGTTATAGGTGGAATGTTTATAGACTTAATTTTCAAAAACAAAAAACTAAAAACGAAATTGTTATCAAACTGAACCTAAATTATTACATAATAAAAAAAAAAAAATTGTGATAAGGATCAAGCTGTCACAATTTGAAAGTACAACGACTATATTGTTACAAACTAAATTGTTATTTTTAAGAAAGTTTAATGATAAAAAAAATAAAAAAATAATAATAATAATAAAAATGTTTTTCAATCAAAATTTTAATTGTATATTTGAAGGTTAAAAATTTCTACTAGATTTTTCTAAAGCACTTATTAAAAATAAAAAAGACGCCATCTTAGTTTTGTAATTTAACCAAAAAAAAACAAAAAAAAAAACATGTGGACCTAAATTTTAAGTAGACAAGATTAAAGTCTTTTTTTTTAAGAAAAAAAATTACAAGCCAGATCTCAAAAACAGCTTTTGAAAACCAAAAGCAAAGAAATTGTTTTCAAAACCAAGCCCTAAAATTTCTTGACAACCAAATGTTGTAGGATTAGACGATTATTCCATGAGATTAATCGAGTTGCGTTTGTCCGTAAGTGACTCTCACACTCACGAATATAAAAAAAAAAAAAACAAAAAACAAAAAAACCGTACCCTAAAATTTGGAATGATTCTTACGGTGATTTGCACAGAGAGCATGGTAGTTGTTGATGGTGCAGCATGAGGCTGGCAGCAGCCTCGACGCACACACAAAAACACACTATTTGCCCACAACCTGTTTGACAAAATTCCCCAATGAACTTCAACACCCAAAAATGCTTCTCTTTCAAATTCCAAATAGGAATTCAACAATGGGTTCTCAAAACTTTCGCCCCCATCATAATAATTACTGATTAGGCCCAAAAAAAATGATTAGGTTTGAAGCAGGAAAGACAATGGAGGAAGATGGGCAAGCTTTTGGTCTGACAGACGGTGGCGCTATGATTAGCACCACCCCATTTTGGGTGTTCGGACGACCCCTCATTGCAAAGTGGTCAAGACATGCCTCAATCATCATAATTGCATTACACACAAACATCATTATATTACTTAAAGTTATGCTTCATTTTCAGCAATTCATATTGATCCCAAAAAAAAAAAAAAATAAATAAATAAATAAAAAAAAAAAAAAAAAAAATTATTATTATTATAAGTTTAGTCTTTGAACTTTGAGGTCCGTGTCTATTTGATTCCTGGAGTTTAAAAAAATATTTGATAAGTCCCTCAACTTAAACTTTCAATTTTGTGTCTAGTAAATCCTTAAACTTTTTATTTTATGTTTAATAGATTCTTGAACTTTTAATTTTGTGTTTAATAGGTCTTGAGCCTATTCGATTTTTTTAAAATTCACGGATCTACTAAACACAAAATTAAAATTTTAGGGTTCTGTTGATGCATAGATATGACGTGTGGTCGGCAACTCGGTATTCAAGTCCTCGTCCTCGCTAGCCAGTGGTCGGCGGCTCAGTTTTCGAGTCCTCATCCTCGCTGGTCTGACCTGCAAGACAAATCTGAGCACTGGTGTGATGTTGTGCCCAACACGCTCCGATGCCAAAGTCAGTGTGATGGTCAGAGACGATAATAGTTGAGCACATGGGTAGTTGCATACTTTGAATGAGAGACTAGCCCTTGTATTATAGTGGGTTTACTCTGACAAGCATGTCAGAGTGATGAAACATATTTCTCTTTTTGGTTGGTCGGCTACCTTTTCAGCTTGGTGGTCGGACAATCTCGTGAATATTTTCTCTTTGAGAAAGTTGGGCCTCGTGGGCCTTTTGTTCTTAAGTGTAGTGAGCTTTATTTTTGAATTAGCCCACAACAGATTCTATTAGACATAAAATTCAAATTTATATCTAACGGATCAATTAATTTTTTTTAAAAAATTGAAAATTGCCTCAAACCTATTACACGCGAAATTGAAAATTTGAAGGATCTATAGGATATTTTTTAATCTGATAGACACAAAATTAAAAGTTCAATGACCAATTAGAGATTTATATAAACTAAATTTATAATTTAACCAAAGAAAAACCCCATTAAACATAATCAATTTTTACGTAAACTTATGAGCTTTTTTTTTTTTTTTTTTTTTTTTTTTTTTTTTTTTTTTTTTTTTTTTTTTTTTTTTTTTTTTTTTATCATCATCATTGATCTTGTATGAATAAGAGGGTGGAGAGGCTTAAATTGCGCAAGCCAAGCAGTGTGGGTTGGGGCCACTTAGCCATGCTTTTAGCCTTTCCAACCCAACCTCACACACCATCATCCAACATGATATATCCCAAGCTTTGCCATAAAAACACACTTTTTTCTTTGTTTAATTTGTTTTGTGGATTGAGGCACAGTAATAAATGATGTCCAAGATGTGTCCCACTACACTGGATTATCGAACACTCTGAGACTTTGTGTGTAGCTAAATTCTCTCTTATGAATTTTGGAGTGTTTGTATACTCAAAATTAAAATATTTAATAACAAAAGAACTCACCTCATGATTGGAAGGGAGAATAAATTGACTTAAGAATAGGAATTTTTTTTTTTTTTATATTAATAATATACTTTAAATAAATTATTACATAATTTTGAAAATATTTACAAAACCAGGGTACTTAAATCATGTACTATGAACACGAGTTCGATAAATCGTATCTACGGTGCACGAATTAGAGGGTAACTCGTGTCCATGGTGCATGACGTAGGGGTAACTTGTGTCCATGGTACACGAGTTAGGGAGTAACTCGTGCATCATGGACAAGATTTCTATGTCAATCGTGTACCATGAACACGAGTTATGACTACCTCACTTGTCACATAGGTGTCATGTTGATCTGCTACGTTGTATATAAATTGTGTCTCATGTATACGATTTTCATATGATTATTAAGAATTGATTAATTTTTAATATTAAGTTCATTTAATGAAACAATTTTTTTTATAAAATAACGAGATTGAATCAAATTGATTAATTTCTTTAATATGTAACTAACTAAATTAGTTCAGTCTAACATAAAAAAGAAATGCTAAAACATGATTGTATAAATAAAATATCTTAAAAATATCCAACAAAAAATTAATTTTTTCTTTTTAAATTGAGCTCAATAATGATGACAATTGGATATTCCAACTTCAGACTTCATAGGATAAATAGGAACATAATTTACCTAAAATCATCTACTTGGTTTATACTCTTCTTTAAGTTCATATATAAAAATTATTTTTTTTCCCAATAAATATATATATATATATATATATATATATATGAATAACTTTTTTGAGATTTTTTCCCTTAGAACTTCTGGAATATAACTTTTCAAATTTGAAGTAGAGATTAAACCTTGAACTTAAAAAATTGCCAATACCTTAATCCTTCCACTACTTATTGAATCACAACTTTTAATGAGCACATTTCTATTGAATCTTTTTTAGGATAAAAATAGTTTTTAAAATATAATTTTTTAACCTTTACCTTTAAGTCATGACTATAGTTTTATTATAATCTTTATACTTTTATAAATAAATAGAGTTGGTTCAAGGTCAATTATTCAAATTAATAGCCTTGCAAGGTTGACATGGTACTACTCAATTTTCTGCATATAGGTACTTTTATAATACAACTTATTAAGCTGTCACCTATCAATTTTCACATGGCGATGTGTCAATCTCGTATTCGTACTTAATTGAATAATTGATATTAATGATTAAAAATAATGCATTTTTTTTTTTTTTTTTTTTTGTAACTTCAAAGTTTTTCTTTTAATTTCAAATGAAGATATGAGTTGAGATTTGGACTATTTTAACATTTATATTTTTGAGTAAATTACATTACAAGTCTTTGAGGTTTAGATTTGGTAGCACTTGGATGCTTAAGATATTTGTATTTGGTGTGTTTTTTGTCCATCCGTTCACTTTTTCTTTTAATTACTTACGAAAAAGTGACATTTGTCTTCTTCCTCCCTCCGATCATCATCATTTTTTTTTTCTTTCTCCTATCTTCTTCTTCATCTTTTTCTTCTTTCCAATGTTTAAAAAAAAAATTGAAAAATGTAGATTACGGCGAACCGATTCAATTGGATGAGGAGCGGACGAAGGCAGATCATGTAGTCTCTTGTAGTCGTCGAGAGTTACGACGATATGGCGGCAAAGAGTAGAGGTAGCAGAAACAGAGGTGCTCCTAGTCGTTGCGAGCTTGGGCAGACAAAGGGGGCATCGAGGCGCAAAAGGAGGGATCAAATATTTTTTTTATTATTGATTTTCGCCGAGGCGCAAGGTTTTGGTCAAATCTTTCTCATTCCAGTTGCTTCAGATTTGGAATGAACCCAGATCTAGATCTAGGTTTTTTTCGTTTTTTTTTTAAAACGTTGGAAAGAAAGTAAGAGAGAAAATATGAAAAAGAGAGGAAAAGAAAAACGAGCGGAGGAGAAGAAAAACTAGCGGAGGAGGACAACAATGGGCGGTGGACGACCACAGATGATAGGATAGAGAAGATGGGAGGAAGGAGGGAGGGAGAAAGAACAGGGGAGATGGAAGAAAAGTAAAATATTAAAAATATTTTATTTATTTTTTTAATAAATTAAAAAAAATAATAAAAAATTGTCACGTCAACCTTCCGTTAGTAATTAAGCCGGAGACAAAAAAATGCATCATGCATCAAATGCAAACTCATTGAGTAAAATGGTTGAATTTGAAACCTTAGGGGTGTTTGGGGCGCAAGGTGAGTTATTATAGTTGGTAGTTATAATAGCCTGTGAGTTATAATAGACCTCAAATGCAAACTCATTGAGTAAAATGGTTGAATTTGAAACGTTAGAGACTCAAGTTCTACCAAACCCAAACTTTAGGGATCATTAGTATAATTTTCTCTCTCTATATATTATTATTTTTATTTTTTTTGAGTTAAACAAGATGGGAATATGTCTAAATGAGTTGAACAACCTTACATATTCATACTTCTCAAATTACCAAAAAAAAAAAACACATTAATTACATAATGTCTGGGACAACTCAACAAGTTATTTTGGTTACAAGGATTCTAAAAAGATGTATTGATTGAACATAATGGATATAGTCCAAAATGTATAAAAATAGCTTGGAGATGAATCCAAGCCAATGAGAGAAAAAAAGGGCATGTGATTGGGAGCTGCAGTTTGCTTTTAAAATGAAAACAAATCACCTGTGCGAGTGTGATGTTTGATACTATTCTCATTGATAATAAAATAAAATAACAAAGAGTTTCCCTACAGAGAAAGATTTGGTCTGTAAATGGGGATGGGCAGGAAAAAAAGCATTTAATTTTGCTGGGACAGCCACATGCAAGATCCTCATCATAAAAGGAACATCATGTGCTCTCCCCGCATGTTATTTTTATCCAACTTTTTTCATTTTCAAACGTTTGTTGTTCTGTATGTGGGCCTCCACTGCCACCACATTGTCTTCCACCCTGTTATGCATCTTCTGTACCTATCCGATGATGATGCATTCTAATTCTAGTTGTTCTAAATGTTTTTGTCCATTTCTATCACAATTTCCCCCATACTAACGACTCGAACTCCAAAATGATTCATTGCGCTCTATTTAAGATGGAGAAAAACTGTCAACATGAACATAACTCAACTGACATACTCTCGACATTCAAAGAATGTAGAGAGAACTAGAACAAGATGCTGCAAAATTGTCAAAGAAGCATAACTCAAGTTACTTCTTTTTTTTTTTCTTTTTTCTTTGGGGGTCAAAACAGAGTTAAAAAAAAACTACCAACTCATATCAACAATCCCAGATACAGATTCATCCAAACCTCCTAATTCCAAGATTGAGCAGTTTCATATATATATCTTTTCCAGGCTCATTTGGAAAACTTACTGTTGTCCTATGCACCACCATTCATTGAGGCATTGATATGAGCTGCATTTCCCTCTTCAAGAATCTTGCCATTTACTTGAGTTCTCAATCTCTGGAGTGGAACCGAGGAATTGTCAGGATAAAGAACTAGGGTTTCGATGCAATTCACATATCTAGAACAGAATATAAATGTTTGATACGTACCCTATCCGCAGGGTCCCCGGTGTTCCCGTTGATAAGCTTATGGTTCTCATCTTTCGTCTTGGTATCTCTATCTTTCGTGCTCAATGGTAACAATGTAGATACAGCGACATTGGTTCGATCGGGCAATTCTGGAATAAGAAACTTGAGTATTTCAGTAACGGTATTCAATGACACTCCATGAAATTGAACAAAGGGCAATAAGAAAGTAGAACTAACCTGGCAATTTCTTATCGACAAAGAATACAACCAGGTTCACCGTATACCTGTGGAAAGATGGATGGTTTAGGAAATGAAAAATTAAAAAGCATAACTACATTCTTTTCATACGACTCAGCAAGTGGAGAGGCCATTTTTTATACCATGCTACTACAACATCAACGGTGTAATGCTTGCGTGAGGCTACAATTAAGAAGCTCTGAATTATAGCAAGTAACCAGCCCAACTGCTTTATGAACCTAAAACGTTGCGAAAAACAAACCATCAGCTAGAATTTAAAATTTTAATACATCCACAGCTGAATATGCCATAAAATTGACCACTTTTTTGTTTGTTTATATTGTAGTCAATTTTTAAGAAGATACCTCTGAGTACCATATATCTGATATGAGCGCACGAAAACAAGGGTAAAGATCATGTGTGATGAGAAAATCAAGTCTCCACAACCATACAATACACCCCTCGGAACTGCAAATGCAACCAACCATATGAGGAACAATGCCAATAATAATATCTCTAATGACTTTAGACGTTCATGACGATTCCTTACATATAAAGAAAGCTTCGACGATAGTTTTGGGGGGAGGCAATGTGGCAAGTTTTGAACCCTGCACAAAAATGGTGCAGAAGTCACTAACATTTTCCTTTCTAATAGCCATATTGAAAATTTGAAATTATAACAGAATGAAAACAATTATTGATCAACCAATTTCACTCATGAACAAAAGTTAATATGCACTTATTCTTCAGACACGATGAGAAATATTCAGATATCAGTAGAAATTGTACCTCACGGCAATGGTAGTTTGGACCAGGAAGTTGGGTTGAATAGAACGTCAGAATACGGAGCATTTGAGAAGCCTGCAAAAACGAATAAAAGGGACATATATCCAATGTTTGCGTTAGCCAATGTGAAAGGAAGTTGAATGTAACATCTACTACCAAGTTCTTAAAATATTTTCTTTCAAGAAACCAATCATGAAACCAGGTTTTGCAAGGGGTGAAGGGGTAGGGGAGAGTCCAAAATATTTAACCAAGCAATAAAAGTTGTACTTACAACTAAAAATGCTAGAACCCTGCACCATAACAGAACTGTGTAGATCTTTTTAGTTTTGAGAATGAAAGGATGGAATGTCCACTGCAACAGAAAGTTCAACCATTAGCAACACTAAAGGAAATCCACGTAGGCCAATGAAGAGATAATAGATATCAGAAAACAAAACTTGCTTGATCTAAACGAAACTAAAAACAAAATCATTATCGAGTTTTTTTTTCTTTCTATGAGAAACAATTTCATGGATATTAGACTGTAAAGGGCATCATATTTATATACCAGTATGCCACTGAAATTTATACTCAAATTTCAGGAACAAACCAAGAAAGACCCCCTTAGAAACAAGAATGTCAAAAAATTCAAGCCCTAGAAAGCAGCCTTCGATTCAGTATGCACTGTCCTACCCTACTCATGAAGTCGTGATCAAAATGTGAAAGCCAGTAGTTCATTACCATAGTTTAAACAATGTTGAATGTAAAAAGGGGGAGAAAATAGAGGATAAATTCAGAGCCTTGTTAAGAGGGTTTTGAGGCAAAAGGTGTATATTAACCCCGCTAGCAGGAATTCATGCTTTATGTGACCGATGATAAAATCAGTAAGATGGAAAGATGAAAGAAAACCATAAGCAAAAGCAAAGGGTGGAACCTCACCAAGACAAAGGATAAAAAGATTAAAGAAAACAAAGTTTCACTGATGTAAGCTTTGTCGCGTCCGAGCTCCTACATTAAAACACAAACAAAATAAACATATAAGTTGAAGATAATGTAATTACAAATCAAAGGATGCAATAATTTGATACTAACCGGAAGAAGATAGAAGCCAGCATCCTGAAGTACTGGCCCAGGCCTATGTATATAATGAACTCCTCTAGCAGCTAAACCATGTATGTACTGTCCACAAGAAGTATTTCGCATGTAAGACATGAAGGGCAGACTAAGGAAACAAACAACAAACAACAAAAGCTCAAAATACTCAACTCTTTGACATAAACATTCAAAGAAATATTACTATCCTCTCAAATTTATATGCATATTTGAACCGTTATTGTAACTTCCTACAAGTTCCAACATCTTTTGTAATCCAAATTACAAAAACTAATCAATCTATCGATAACATAAAATGGGGTAGCAACCAACAATTAAGTTTGCAGAAAAATTCCCACAAAAATTCTGATCATTAAAGGGTACCTGACAAACGAGTCCCCCAAGAAGGTATTTCCAATTCTCAGAGAGAAGGATGATCTCTGTGGTGATTTCTGCGCAGACTCTTTTCCATAGCTTCTCCCACACAACAAAAACAATAAACACATTAAAAAAAAAAGCAACATCATATGGGAAAAAACTAAACGGCGTTCGTTAATAGAACCAACCTTTGAAGATTCCCGGCGAATGTAAAGATTCATTTTCTGGTCGTGGAATACCCAATTCCATATTACTCCAGAATCAACCTCGAAAACTCAACATCGCTCATCGCGAAAATTAAAAAAAATCCCTGGATGGGAAAATCGGCTGTGTAATCTGAACAACGGAAGGGAGATAAATTTGAATTCCCTCCAAAAAGCGAAATAGAAGCAA
Source organism: Herpetospermum pedunculosum (assembly GCA_028017165.1). Taxonomy (NCBI): domain Eukaryota; kingdom Viridiplantae; phylum Streptophyta; class Magnoliopsida; order Cucurbitales; family Cucurbitaceae; genus Herpetospermum; species Herpetospermum pedunculosum. Next base: position 61,993,850 of record CM051525.1, read on the forward strand.
TCAGGAGGAATTGGATGAAGAATCAAAAGTGAAAATCAAAATTGGAAAAGGGGGAAATGAGATCTGTTGGAGTAAGAGATCAATGAAAATGAAAACCAGAGAGATTACGTTGAAGAAGAGAAGCCAGCGAAGACGGAGTATTTGAATAAGAAAAGCGACTACGCGTTGTTTGAAAAATCTAAATTTTAAAAATTAAGAGTAAAAATTAAACAATTTTAAAATAAATAAGGAGAGGAAAATTAAAACAAAAAAAGACTGACGGCCACGCGAATTCAACACGGGAGTAAAGAGATAGAATAAAATATTTAATTTTATTTACGGGTTATTTAAATTCTCAAAAAAAAAAAAATATTCAAACTTTCTAGACTATATATATAATTATGGAAAATGTAATGGTTGTCAGTAAAATAATTAATTAATTTTTTTTTTTTTAACAATTTTTATAGTATGTTCTATGTGATAGTCTCAATTTTTTATAAAAGTTAGTAATAGTCATATATCAACGATAGAGTCTATTGGTGATAGTCACTGATTTTTTGTCATATTTACAAAATGTTTTAAACTTTGTTAAATTTGTAATTATTTTGGGTTTGATTGTTGTTTGTGCCATCAACTCTATATATTATTATTATTTAAAACTAGACTATCTATTCTATTAGGTTGTATTTGTTTCTTGAAATTTTTAAATGTCAATATCAAATATTGTCAATTGCAAAGAAAATATTTTCTCTTCATTTTTTTAAACTACGATGATTGAATTCATGATCTTTATAGTCAAAGGTACAATATTATATCAATTGAACTATGTTGGATTTGACAATTTTTTATTTTTTTTTATTCAAAATAGATTCACATGGATATATTTATATTTATATATAAACAATTATAAGTAAACTTAATTTTCACATATGAATAAGTTAAAAACACGAAGATAAATAAATATTTTAATGATGATACAAGTTATTATCACTTTATGAAAATCAATTGCTTAATAGATAGATAATGTGATTTTATAGTATCATCATATGCATGCAGGGGCGGATCCAGGATTTTATGTCAGGAGGGGCACAATTAATATAAATTTAATTTTAGATTTGTTGATGCAATATTCAAATTAAGTAATATCGACTAGGTTAAATTACAAGTTTAGTCTCTCGATTTTCACATTTATATCTATTTTGCCCCATGAATTAGAAAATGTTTAAAAAAATATAATTAAATCATCTAAATAAAAATAGGCGAAAAGAAGTAGTAAATTATTTCTAAAAGCAAGTTATTTATTTATATATATTTATATAATTTTTTTTTGTGAAATTCATTTTCTAAAAAACTAATTTACCAAAGTTTTAAAAAATATTTTTAACTACTTTTATATAAATAAATAAGTATATTTAATAAAAATGGAAAGTATACGGACTAAAATAGAATAAGTCTCAAAATACTTCAACCAAAATGATATTTTTTAAATTTTCTTTTCTCTTTTAAATTCATTAAAGAATAAAAATCTGTATTTTATTTATTTATTTATTTGGATAATTGAAAGTTTATTTATTAGATTAAGTGATTTAATTATAGAAAGTATAAATAAAATATAAAAAATAGATTTCTATTTATCAAAATGAAATCTGGTGATCAAAATTTTACTTGCAAAAATAAAATATGCATGCCCTAAGAATCAAACTTGTGCATAGGCAGAGGGTACACACATGGGGCATAGCGCTAACCAACGGAGCAATCCAGCTTTTATAAAAACTGGGCTTAGACTTTAATATATAATACATAGGTTCAGATTTTAAAAAAATTTAGCTTAGCTTTTAATATATAATAATATATAATAGATAAGTTCAAAAAGTCGAGGGGGGCACGTGCCCCCCTGGCCCCTTAGTGGATCCGCCCCTGTATGCATGAACATACAATAGTCTAATTGAGAATACGTAGCTTGAGTTTCAATTATCATTCGAATGTTGTTCAATTTAAATGAGAATTCAGACCTATGACATTTTAATCGATGATATAATATTTTAATTAATTTAGTGTTATATTTAGGTTGATAAGAATTTCACTTAATACTTAGCTTAGACAACATATGTGATTTCAATAAATGTTCATGTCAATACCTACTATAGGTACTCAACAAAGTCATCTATCTATTATCGAACAACCACTTGGTGCAGTGGGCGCTCCGCTTAAGATAGCAGAGAGTGGGGGTTCGATTCTGCCTTAGGGCAAATTTTCATAAAAATTATCAAACAACCACTTGGTGCAACGGGTGAGTGAGCGCATCACTTAGATAGCCCAGAAAGGTTGAATCCCTAAAAACAGATTTAAAAGTTGGATGGCTAAGAGTAGGTTTATTTTAAGACAAAAATGAAATTTTATTACCTAAATATTAAAATGATTTATTATTAGATACTTTTGCAAACATAAGTTATATTGAAATTACAATACACATATTCCAAAATTACTCCCAAATGTAAACTATATTGAAATACTAAAAATATAGATTATATATTAAATTATAAATTTAGCTTTTAAAATTATAAATAAAATTGAATTTTATGTCTATTATTATGTGACCCTAAACTTTCACTTCCATTTCTATTAGATTCATGTCTTTTTTAAAAATTGTTGGATAGACAAAGGACATATTAAATACGAAATAAAAAATTTAAGAACTTATTGAACACAAATTAAGAGTTTAGAGATACATTTTTTAAGGTTGAGTGACCAAATAGACACAAAAATTTAAAACTACAAGAACTTAATTATTAAACTTTTTTGAAAGTTTAGAGGCTAAATTTATAATTTAACCAATATTATATATCCAAAAAATAATATTGACATACAAATAGAATTGAAATATTTTTTTTTTTTTTTTTTTTTTTAGTATATTGGGATGGGGGGATTCGAACCACAGACCTCTTGGTCGTCAACATATACATATGTCCGCTGAGCTATGCTCGCTTTGGCAAATTGAAATGTTTTTTTGAAAAAATTTAAATCTTAAACTTCATGGTCGTGACACATATTTATATAATTCGATCCAACTGACAAAAAGCTCTAGCAACATGAAAAATGAAGAAGGAAAACAAAAAAGACAAAAGAAAGGAAAGAGAAAAATAAAATAAAATAATGGCAATTGAAAAAAAAGCAATAAATGAGAGAAATATTTGGTATGCCGCCATTAATAAGAAGAAGAAAAATAATAATTGAATGTGACTCGAAAGAAAAAAAATGGACATTAGCATAGTTTGGATTAAGAGCAAGTTATGTGTCAAACCGAACATAGTTCAATTGACATAAAATTGTGCTCGTGACTAAGAGATCATGAGTTTAATCCTCGCATTAATTAAAATATTGTCGCAAAAAAAAAAATGAGTTAGGATAAAGAATATTAAATTTCGTTGAATATTATTCTATAAGTAGAAGTTTTTATTTTGTATTATCTCAACCGTGATTAATATCTAAATTATTTTATATTAGGTATCTCTAATTATTAAATTATTTCCATTACATTCAATACTTTGTAACGAAATTTACCTTTTATTTAGTTTTCATTAATTAGTTTTATATTAGGTATCTCTAATTATTAAATTATTTCCATTACATTCAATACTTTGTAACGAAATTTACCTTTTATTTAGTTTTCATTAATTAAGTTTATTAATAACTTGCTTCTAAACTCATCTAAAATAATAATAATAAATTTAAATCATGGTCTAAATTAATTTTTTTATTGAATATATTGAATTGTCGTTACCTTTTATTTAGTTTTCATTAATTAGTGGAAAATAATTTACATCAATTAAGTTTATTAATAAATTTCTTCTAAACTCATCTAAAATAATAATAATAAATTTAAATCATGTGGTCTAAATTAATTTTTGTTATGGAATATATTGAATTGATTTTATTTAGTAGTTCATTTTAATTGATTAATTTATATCAAAAAGTTAATTAATTAAATATAAATCACATGAAATTTAAATTCTAGTTATACTTGGCATTTTTTATTTTTGTATAATGATATAATTATATTTTAGCTACCATTCAATATGATTTTTTTAAAGTAAAATTATTATTAAAAAACAGAAGCGACCATTACAAGGCAAAGGAATCCTAAGGGGGCGTTTGGCCCAAGGAGTTGGGGGGAGTTGGAGTTGTTTAGTCCGGAGAGTTGTTTAGTCTGAGGAGTTCTAAGTTATGTCTGTTTGGGGCAGGGAATTGTTTAGTCTGGAGTTCTGAAGTCTGTGGTGTGTTTGGAGTAGGGAGTTGTTTAGTCTGTAGTTGTGAAGTCTGAGTTTATTTTAGTTGTGTTCTTCTGCACAATTTTTTTCTACAAACTTTCAAAATTTTCTTATTAAGGACTCTTTTCAATTCCAATAAATTCTAAAAATGAAATATTTTATTTTTATTTTATTGACAAATTTCTTTGAAGACAACAAAAATAATTTTGAGCACAATATTTGACATTATATTTTCATATTGATTATAAAAAATAAAAAAATAAATATATATATATAGATATATTTTTGTTAGAACTCATCCTTAATTTGTTTGACAGGGAGTTGTTGAACCTCAAGTTCTGAAATCTGAGTTTATTTTACTAGTTTTTTCGACACAATTTTTTTTTTCTACAAACTTTCTAATTTTCCTTACTAATGACTTTTCCTAATAAATTCTAACAATGCAATTTTTTATTTCTATTTTATCTACTTTCCAAATTTCTTTGGAGATAATAAAAAATTATTTTGAACACAATACCTCACATTAATTTTTTAATCTCTCTCACCTTGATTATCAATAATATATATTTATTATTATTTTTTAAAGACTCAATCTTTAATTTTTTTAATTTTATGAATTTTAAAAGTGATTTTTTTTTTTGTTTTTTAGTGTAATATTTTACAAATTTCTCTAAAGAAAAAAAAAAAAACAACACATAAACATATCTATGTGTCAAACACGTTCTTCCTCGCTTCCACCCACTTAAACTCGTAATTTCATATGCACTACACCTAGAACCTATTTTCTATAATTTTTCATATTTTTATTATCAAGAACTTCTTCCAATAAATTTTAAGAATACGATTTTTGTGTTTTTTTATTTTATGTATCCTTTACAAATTTATTCGAAGATAACCAAAATAACTTTGACTACCATACTTCACCTTCTTTTTTCAATATCACTCACATTAATTATTCATTTTATTTGGATCGTTTTGAAATAAATTAAATAATCGTACAATAGTCGATTAACTATTACATATGAATTTGAAAGATTTTAATCCATTAATCTAAGTGAATCCAAATAAGCTATATTTTTATTTCTTCTTGAATACTACATTTTATATTTTGTTTAAGTACCAATTTTAATTCAACAACTTAATTTATATTTAAAATAAAAAATAGGTTGAATTGCATTTTTAGTCATTTTACACCTTTTATTTAAATTATGTTTTTTTTTAAATAATTAAAAATATTGTAAAAGGAAGAGAGAGAAAGAGAGGAAAATGAATGAAAGTTGAATAGTAATTAGAAGTATGGGGAGTTGAATAGTAATTACTGTAGAAGTCTGGGGAGTTGATATTTTTTGTCCGAGTTAAACAACTCCTTGGGCCAAACGGGGAGTAAGTTTACTCCCCACAACTCCACTCCTCCAAACTCCGTGGGCCAAACGGCCCCTAAGTGGTTAATGAAGTCAACAAGTGGGGCAATTAATCAGCCAAGTGTGAGAAAAAGAGAAAAAATTGCAAAGGAGGCTAGGGCATCTGGATATGATTTTCATTTCTTCCCACATGCAAAATTGAAACGCTCTCAAACTGATGGCGAAGGGACTCAACATTGGAGATCATAGTACCAAACTCGTTGATCGGACCAGGACCAGAGCAAGAAGAGGGGGCTTGAATATAAAGGCGAGAATCAGATTCCAAAATAAGCTGACGAATATCCAGATGAGAAGCTAAGAGGAGGCCTCTCTAAATAGCTTCAACTTCGGCATGGAGAGGGCTAGAGAAGAAGCCTTGTTTTAAAGCCTGAGCAACAATAATGGAACCCGAAGAATCACGAATCACAACCCCAAAAGAACCATGAAGCGTCTGTGTTAGGCTTAAACCAGTTCTCAGGAAGCGCAGACCAAGCTTCGGGGGGGATAAATATTATGAGAAAACTGATGGAAAGGCGGTGTAGACTGAGAAGGAGCACCTCGAAGCTCAGAGAAATAATTTTCAATCGACAAAATCTTCAAGTTGACATCCAAAATAGGTAAACCATGAATAGTTGAATTTCTATCATTCCATATTTCCCAACAAATGATATAGACTAACGCCAAATTGTCTTTGTGAAGGGTCTTCAATCCAAAGATTTCAATGATCCATAAAAGAGAGAAAATGTCTTTTTTGAAGAGATAAAGAAGAGGGGAAATGTCGTAATATTTCTTTTGAGCGGGAGCAAAAGAGAAGCGAATGAACCGTGGACTCTTTTTGTTATTGGTAAACTGGACAAAAGGTAAGACAGTCAATACCTTACGTTTAAAGTTTAGAAATTTATAAGACATTAGATTGAAAGTTTATAGACCACTTAAGACTTCTTAAAATTTAGGAATCTAATAGACTCAAACTCTAAAGTTCAGGGACTAAACTCGTAATTTAACTTTTTTTTTTCTTCTATTTGATAAGATATCGAGATGAGCTAAATTAAATGATGGTACTAAGTTTATTTGAACTCAGTTATGAAGCATTTAATACACTTACTTACTCTTAACACCTAAACATAATATGGGAGTTTCGAACCTCTAATATTTTATTTATTTTTTATTTATTTTTTATTTATTTATATAACGTCATTTTTGGGCCCCCCAAACATGGTCGTCTGAGTCCACCACTAATTGGGAATAAGTTATTCTCGTGAAAAATGTTGAAATTCGTGTACCAAATATGAGTTTAGCCATCAGAAAGTCATCCAATCAAACGACCCCAGAGAGATTTATTAGAGATGTCGTATATCTCGACGTCTACCTTTGTCAACACCATGAGTCTCAGAGTATATTGTTGTATATACTCTGCGATCAGAGATTTATTTGCTATGTTTAGTTTATTTCGTTTCCTTGATTAGTTCAATAGGATTGTATAAATATGTGTGACTTTGCTCATTATCAATAACAGAAAATATCAAACTATCATTCTGCAAAACTTTATACGGTATTAGAGCAGGTTTTATAAGACACAGAGAAAAAATCCTAGGGCGGCGCCGGCGGCTGCCGCCGCCTCCCGATTTTGATCATCTACGACGATAACCAGTTTTTTCATCTTTGGTGATGGAAACCTTTGAAATCTGACTACTTCGATTTTCTCCCTCAAAATCTGAATACTTCGTTTTTCTACCACGAAGTTCGACCTCGTCTCCTAGATTTGGGTGACGAAGAAACTGACCACGTCGTCTCATTTTGGGCTGACGAAGAAACCGACCACGTCCCCTCGATTTGGGTGACAAAGAAACCGACCACGTCTCCTCGATTTGAGTGACGAAGAAACCGACCACGTCGCCTCTTTTTGGGCTGACGAATAAATCGACCACGTCCCCTCGATTTGGGTGATGAAGAAACTGACCACGTCCCCTCGATTTGGGTGAGGAAGAAACTGATCACGTCCCTTCGATTTGGGTCACGAAGAAACTGACCACATCGCCTCATTTTAGGCAAACAAAGAAACCGACCACGTTGTCTCATTTTGGGCTGACGAAGAAATCGACCACGTCCCCTCGATCTAGGTGACGACGAAATTCGATCACGTTACCTCGATTTGGGTGACGATGAACGCCAATCACGTTACCTTGATTTAGGTGACGAGGAAATCTGACCAAGTCACCTCGTTTTAGGGCGACGACGAAATCCGACTATCGTCATCTCATTATTGCTGCGATCAAACATCAATAAACCTCTCAACGGAGGCAAGTCTGGACGGGGAAAGAAAAAACGATAGGGGAGGAGCACTATGCACCGTGAATCTCGAGTATGACATATGATATACTTTAAGAATCTCGAGTATGACATAAGATATACCGTAGACGCAAAAATGCAGGTAGCAATTGCCCTCGAGTATGACCGACGATATACCGCAACAACCTCTTTCTCAGCCGCCCGTTCAGGATTCATATTGAAATGACATCCTTGGTCTCTCAGATTCTTCCGCTGAATATATCATTGACAACGGGTGCTCGAATCTCAGTTTTTAGGACTTTTTCGCAAGTTGGGCATTCAGAATCTTCATAATCCAACTTGAGGGGAGTATGAAAGGCGTCGTATATCTCGACGTCTACCTTGGTAAACTCCGAAAATCTTGGCGTATATCATTGTATATACGTTGTATATATTTCTGAGTCAAAGATTTACTTATTATATTTAGCTGATTCTTTTTCATGACTTTTTTCGGAGAGCATTCAGAATCTTCATGCTCCAACTTGAGTGGGAGTATTAGAGGCGTCGTATATCTCAGCGTTTACCTTGGTCAACTCCGAAAATCTGTGCGTATATCATTGTATATACGTTGTATAGATTTCCGAGTCAAAGATGAAAGACGATGTATATCTCTCGACGTCTATCTTTATCAACACCGTGAATCTCGAAGTATATTGTTGTATATACTCTGCGGTCAAAGATTTATTTATTATGTTTAGTTTTATGTGTGACTTTGCTCATTATCAATAACGGAAAATATCAGAATATCATTCCGCAAAACTTTATAAGATTATTCGAAGCTACTACAATGCGATAGTTTTTTTTTACAGTTTGATAAGAGGGAAATTAAATTTTTTTTTAAGGATAACAAACAAGGGTAGGGAAGATTTAAACCTCCTACTTCAATGAAGAGATTATATGTCAATTAAGCAACGTTTATTTTTTTTTGACAAAAATTGACTAGTTGAGCCAGAAAGGTGGACAAATTATTCAACGACCTTGGTGTTTTTTTTTGGTTTGAGACTTGTGACTACCTCTTTAAAACTTTAGCAGGCAGATGTTAAAATCTATGTGCTCCCTAATAATAAGGTGATACAAAATTCATCGGTGCAAACTTGTATCACATTATCGGTAAGAAACAAAAAAGAAAAAGAAAAAAAAACCACGTATAGGCTATAAATAGAGTTCTCTCCCACGTGGATCACATTATTCAGCGTCTGATACTCTTTCACTTTCAGTCTCACAAACCAGATCAAATCAGAGCCTGAAATCGTAGATCCGAACTTTATCTCCGGCCGCCGTCGATGGCGAAACCTCGAGTATTGCTGTTTCCTTTCCCGGGGCTGGGCCACGTGAAGCCCTTCTTATCTCTGGCGGAGCTGCTCTCCGACGCCGGCCTAGACGTCGTCTTTCTCAGCACCGAGTATAACCACCGCCGAATCCCCAATCTTGAAGCCCTAGCCTCCCGATTCCCGTCGCTTCATTTCGAAACCATTCCCGACGGCCTGCCGCCAGATCAGCCGCGCTCTCTCGCCGATGGCTCTCTCTATTTCTCCATGCTTGACGGAACTAAGCCCAGATTCCGGCGACTGATTCAATCTTTAAACGACGATTCTTCCCCAAATCAGAATCCTCGGCCGATTACCTGTATTATCAGCGATGTATTGTTGTCTTCTCCGATTGAAGTGGCGGAGGAATTTGGGATTCCGGTAATTGCCTTTTGTGCCTGCAGTGCTCGCTACTTATCGACTTACTTTTTGATTCCAAAGCTGATTGAAGAAGGTCAAATTCCATATACAGGTCAGATTCTAGTGCCCTAATTTTGGAACCCAATGATCATTAATATTCTTAATTTTAATTCGGGAAGTCGAAGAATTAAGCTTAAATTACAAGTTTAGCTTATGAAAATTGATCTTTTTATTTTGTGTATAATAATTGTTTTTTTAATTGTAAATTTAGCAAATTTTAAAATATTTTACAAATATGTCAAAAAGAAAAAAAAAAATCGTTTATCATAGACTTTATCATATCACTAGACTATTCTCGCTGCAAAAATCTATAAAAGTTGAGGTGATCAGCGATAGAAATTGTCATATCCGCACAATTTTTAAAAACATGCTATATTTTTAATTTTTAATTATCTTATTTTAAATTGTGATTTGTTACAATTTTCTCGATTTTTTTTTAGTTTTTTTTATTTCTGAAGTTGATGCTTTTTAATCATTTAAATTCTTAGGGTTTTTTTTTTTTTTTTTTTTTTTTTTTTTTTTATTTATTTATTTATTTAAGAAATTTAAATTCTTGTTAAATTCTAAAAATAAGTTTGTAAAAAGAAATAGTTTCAAAACTATTTGATTTTTTAAAACATAAGTAGAAAGTAAATAACAACCCACAAAAAGTCAAAGCCTCTCTATGTGTCAGCTCATATATGTATGTGTTGATTGTCGGGTGTTCAAATCTCTCACCCCAATGTACTAAAAAAAACAACACAAACAAAAAAAAATCGTATCTAAAACTAACATAATTTTATACTTTTTATATTGAACAAAATTGCAAACAAAATTGCAAATATGATAAATTTTTATAATCTATCAACGAATAGATCATTTCTATAGTTTATCAACAATAAACCACCATTTCTAGAGTCTATCAGTAATAAACCACATTTCTAGAGTCTATAAACGCGATAAAATTGTGTCATATTTATAAATACCTTTAGATGCTGCAAAATTTTTTATTATTTTGTGGTAGAATTTCATATATGCAATGCCCCTTAAACTTTCAAGTTTGGGTGTATATGTCAATTGAGCTATGATCAAATTTTTTTCTTAAAACAAAGAGCTATGCTCATGTTGATATACACAAAATAAAAAATTCATAAATTTATTAGATATTTTTAAAATTAAAAGAATAGACCATTTTTATAGATGTTAATAAATTATAGACTTCTATCACTTAGACCATTTTTATACTATACTTCTATCACTAATATACCATTTTATAGTTCGGTAATAAACTTCTATCACTTGTAAAAATGTGTCATATTTGAAAATACTTTTAGATTGTGCTAAATTTCCTATTATTTTGTGTTAAAATTTCATATGTAGAATTATAATTTTGATTTAGATGACAATCCAATGGGGGAAATTGATGGGCTACCTCTGTTCGAAGGGCTTTTACGAAGGAATCATTTGCCTGGTTTTTGGTCTGCTAAATCTGAATATATATCATTCTCCCATTCCTTGATTAATCAAACCCTCGCATCTCGTCGAGCCTCAGCTCTCATTCTCAACACATTCGACCACCTCGAACCTCCATTCCTAACCCATCTCTCTTCAATTTTCAACAAAATCTACACAATCGGACCCCTCCACGCTCTCTCCAACTCAAGACTCGGCGATTCCTCCTCCTCCCCTGCCGCCCTCTCCGGATTCTGGAACGAGGATCGAACCTGCATTGCCTGGCTCGATTCTCAGCCCTCGAGATCGGTGCTCTTCGTCAGTTTCGGAAGCGCGATGGAGATAGAAGCCGCCGAATTGAGAGAGTTCTGGCATGGTTTGGTGAACAGCGGGAAGCGGGTTTTGTTCGTGTTGAGATCCGACGTCGTTCGCGGTGGAGGAGCGGTGGAATTGGTGAAAAAGCTGAGGGAGGAGGAAAGTGGGGGGAATGGGATGATTGTTGTGGTGGAGTGGGCGGCGCAAGAGATGGTGTTGAGGCACCGTGCGGTGGGTGGTTTTTTGACGCATTGTGGGTGGAACTCGGCGGTGGAGAGTATTGTGGCCGGAGTTCCGATGATTTGTTGGCCGTTTCTCGGCGATCAACCTGGTAATGCTACATGGATTGAGAAAAAATGGAAAATTGGGATTGAAAGGAATGAGAAATGGGATAGATCCACGGTGGAGATGATGATCAGAGCATTGATGGATGGCCATAAAGGAGTGGAGATTCGGAGATCAATGGACAAACTTTCTAAATTGGCTAATGAGAAAGTTGTAAAAGGTGGGTTGTCTTTTCATAACTTGGAACTTCTTGTGGAAGACATCCAAAAATTGAAACCATATAATTAGATGTAGAAGTTGACTTCAATTGAAGTTGTATGTTTTACGCGTAGCTGATTCGATAAGACACTAATTACTATTTTAAAGGTCGATAGTTCGATCTCACTTCACAAATGTTGAACTAAAAAATTCTCACTTATGAAGCAATATTTATTAGATTTTTGACAACTTTTTTTTCGAAGAAGTAGAAAATATATGTCAAGCAACAGGGAATTACTTTCTTTTTAAAGAAAAAGTTTAGGATCAAATCAATATGTTTACTTTGATGAAGTTTTTTCCAATCTTGCAATTTATGAATTTTGGTCTTTTGGGCCAGGGTTCGAACCATTGACATTTGGTTTCTTTTTTTTTTTTATGAGTTTTGGCCTTTTGGGTGAGGGTGAGAATGATGGACATTTGGGATGGTAATTTATATTTTATGTAGTACTGTCAATCAATATATATAGTTTATTGGAATCGATGGAGAGAGTTGAATATGTTTATTTGGGAATGAGCAGATAAATGTAGCTTATACAACAGATTTTGTACAGTTTGAGATTGGTTTTAGAAGGGTCAAAAGGAGAATTTTATACACTCAGAAAAATATTAATTTTTACACGGGTGAAGACTTATAATTTATCGATTAAACCCTTAAATTTTCATATAACTGATTCACTCATGAAAGTTTAGGGGTTTAATTGCTAAAATTATAAGTCTCCACGTGTTTAAATTAACGTTTTTAAAATAAAATTATAAGAGAATGTGTAAATTGATACACTCATAAAAGTCCAAGGTTTAAATTGATACCATCATTAGTTTAAGATTTTAATTGATACAACCTTCAAACAAAAAATTTAATTGATACAATCTTCAAAGTTTAAGAGTATAAATTGATGTTTTCCCTCTATGTTAAATTACTTTTTATTTTAGTTTTACGTTCAAAATCACCTAACCTACTAGCTTTTAAATTACAATCATATCTTTTTTCACATCTATTTCATCTCATATCAATAAAAATTCGACTTATTTAACATGTTTTTACTAGACTTTAATCAAATAATTTATACTAAACAATATAACTTGTAATTTAAATCATCGATTTTTTTAAACAATTAACTTGTAATAATAGATGTTAAATGTTAATATAAAAATAATTAAAATAATAGGTCTACTTTGGTCATTATAGTTAAATCACGATAATTTTGTATTATTTTACAAAACACCATATGTGATTATTATTTTGAGAAAAACTAGGATGTCGAGAATGATGTTTCAAATTTAGAAATAGGGAACGACATCAATATTTCTGATGTGAATCATGAAAATAATTATTATTTTCATGTTCAAGAAATTGAGGCTCTAAGATACAACATTGTTTGTACTTAAATTGGAATAATGTTTGTTCATTTCAATTTTATATAACAATTATTTTTATCTATCTTTTTATATATCCTATATATTAAAGAAATAAAAATATATAATTTATAATTTAAACTGTAAAAATAATGATTAAAAAACATATAAATAATTAAAATAATATGTCTAATTTGATCCTTATAGTTAAGCCTCGTCAAATCTGAATTGAACTTACCAAACGTTGTTAACTGTTTTTTATATTTAAAATTGAAATTTATCGAACACTAATATGCTTCATATGTCAACCGATCTTTATAAAAGTATAGTTGCTAGCAATTATTTTAAAAGTTACCACAATCTCAAACGGAGCATAGTGTGTGATTTGGAGGTTTATAAATGTTTTTTTTACAAATGTGAGATGGGGAATTCGTACATTCGACCTCTACTTTATGTCAGTTGAACTATACTCATATTGACCAAGGTTTATAAGAGATTTTTGTACGAAATGATCCACCCCTTAATGGTGAAATGTCATTTGCCCCACATTTTTTTAAACCAATGATGAAAATATCCGTCGATATGTCTATATATCCGTCAATCCGAGAGTTCGATATAGATATCAAGGGATAGTGGATATCTCCGATATCTTTTAAAAATACCCATAAAACATAAAAAATATCATCTATTAATTTTGATATGAATCTCTTTTAGTTTTTTTTAATATGAATGTACATACTAATAACAAGATCAATAACTCAGTTATATAAAGTAAAAAGAACTGAATTATTAATTTAAATATATTTTTTTAAAAAATTGATTACAGAAATATCTATGGATATCTATATTTTATCAATATATCCATGAATATATCTGTAAAATTAAAATATCGATATCAATATAGATATCGATATTTTCATCATTGTTTGAAACTAATGTTTAATGCATTTTTTGGAGTCATCAACACTATTGGCCGCCATTTTAAAAAAAAAAACACTATTGGCCACGCGAAAAAGTCTATCCTCGCACTCATTTCTCCCTCAAATTCGAGATTCTCTCTCCTCTTGCGATACTTTCCAAAGTTCGCAATTCTCTTTCTCTCTCCCTCTCACGATCCTCCTTAGCTCCCTCGCGCTCTTCTTCATCAGTACGCTCTGTCGTCTCCAACGTCACCAGGACTGTAACAACAACAACGAAGGAGATGCAAGCGATTTTGAGAAATCCATGGAGTAGACAGTCATTCATGGCATAAAAAATGGAAGATTTGGCATTTTGAGGGGTTTCGTTGGAGGTCGACGAAGATCGTCTTTAATCACCTGCTTCGAACATAACATTGCCAAGAATGGCTTCCAAGAGCTCCTCTTTGTTGTTGTTATGTATGGTAGAACGAGAATTGCGAGATGGAGAGAGGGAGAATGTGAGATTTGGGTTTTGGAGAATCGCGTGGGAATGACGAATCGCGATGGCCATTAATTTGATGGAGAGAAAAAAAAAATCATGTTTTTGGAGAATCAACTTGAATGGTACTATAAACTTTTCACACAATAGATATTAGTGTTTGATGACGCCAACAAAAGAGCATTTTTCATTAATTTAAAATGGATGGGTCAAATGACATTTCACCTCTCTTGAAGGTAGGTCATCAGTACCAAACCCCTTATTTATGAGTGTTAGAAGTAGTAGAATTTGATTTCAAGACCATCAAATATTATTTTGAATTTTAAACCTAATTGTTTAGACAGGATTGTTGTCAGCGATTATTAAAATACTAAAATACTTCCTATTATTACTTCCGATATTTTTACAATTATTTTAAAAGCTACTAACCTAATGTTATATTAATAGAATCCTAGAACTTTAGGTCCAATTTAATAGTTTTCCAATTATCTTATCTTATTATATCTAAAAGAGACAAGTTTCTCCCAATTTTTATTTTTTATTTTTTTTTATTTATTTATCTTTATAGTTAAAATCCTAAAATAAGGGGAGAAACTTTTCTCTCCCCATTTCTCTCCTTTTTTTTTTTATCTTCTCTTATTTATCTTTAAAGTTAAAATCGTAATTTCAATTTTGAAATTTGTAAATTAATTAAATGATGTTTTTTTTTTGTTTTTTCGTATTATTTAAAAATTCATTTTAAATGGTTCAACTTCTCCAACAACTCTCTAATAATGCTTCAAACTTCTCCATTCTCCACTACTTTGATTTTAATGAAAAATTAATTAAAATCTATAATTTATAAAGAGAATTTTTTTATGTCAAATTGAAACTTTCTTTTTAAGCAGGGTGACTATTAAAATCTATAATTTATCTTATGTTACTATATTTAAAAGTAGAAATTAATTAAAATCTATAATCTAGGTGGAATTCTTTTAGGCCAAATTTAACCTTTCTTTTTAAGCATGGTGACTATTATTTAGATGACAATTTTGTCATTCAAATATAATCTATCTTATGTTACTATATCTAAAAGTAGATTAAGGGGATACATTTTTTCTCCCCACCCTTCACTTTAGTTTGTACTCTCCATTTTGACATTCCCATGTTTTGGTATTGTTAATGAATCGTACATAATTTATCTTAAATGTATGTCAATTATACCCTTTGTCATTTATCTTCCTCTCTCAAAACTTTCGATTAGCTATTCATCTTCCATTTAAAGGAGGGACATAATCTCATTCCATGAACTTACAATCAAAGTGTCATGAATGCTAATTGTGTTACCCTTCAAGTTTGAAAACTCTTACTCATGAATGCTAATTGTGTTACCCTTCAAGTTTGAAAACTCTTTCAGTTTCCCATTCCCACTTACTCATGAATGCTAAAGTTTCTAAACCCTTTCAATATTTCATTCTCATTTGAATATAAATACATGTATATGATGAACTTTATTTTTGTCAAGTAGAATAGGGAAATGGAGATTGAAAATTTACAAGACAAGAGAGGGAAGCAAAATAGAACAAAAATGTGTAGATGACAGTGAGAAAAGAGAGAGGAGGGTGATGAGGGGAAGAACAACCATTTCTCCCGTTGTAATTATCTTATGAATCAACATAGTTTTACACTAAATGAGAATTACAAATTCTTTGATCGATTCAACTTCTCCATTTCGCGGCGACAGAGGACTGACGTAATTTAGGAAAAGAAAATAAACAAAACAGAGATGAAAGGTAGCGGCGACAACACTGAAATGATATAGAACAACGGATGAACATATGGATCAAAAGAAGAGACTTGGTGAGGAAGGATAGGTGGCATGGAGAAAAAAGAAAGACTTAGATGAACAACGGATGAACAGATGGATCAAAAGAAGAGACTTGGTGAGGAAGGATAGGTGGCATGGAGAAAAAAGAAACCCGTGACCTCATAGTTACAGACACAATCTTATGTCAATTGAACTATGTTCGGTTTGACCTAATTATTCATTTTTATAATTATATATATTTGTTTACATTTGAGGGAATAATATTGTTAATAATAATTCTTCAAAATTAATTTTTTTTGTTTTTTTTTTTTTTCAATTTATGGGTGTGATGGACATATTTTAAAAAATACTATTATTTTTTTTACTTTAAATTAAGACTATATAATTTTACGTACTTGCACGTGTATCTTCCTAGTATAAATTAAAAAGGACACGACTTTTGAAGTTTAGGATAATTTATTTTAAAAGAAAAAGAATAAACGACTTTTGAAGTTTAGGATAATTTATTTTTTTAAAAAAAGAAAAAAAATTGTTTAGGATAATTTATAATTTAATATTTCATCATTTGGAAGCAAACACACAAATCATAAGCGCAATTCATTACTAAATACGCCCACCTTAGTTTTTGGAAAACGGAAAACCAAACATAAAATTTAACTTGTTTTGTTAAATTATTGTGTTGATTTTTGGATGTGTTTTTGTAGTTGTGCTGCCTGATGCTACTACTGATATTGGACTATTACAGATGTTCACGGGACAAGGTCGAATAATATCTTATTTGCTCTCGTCCCCATTTAATTACCTATTTTTCCAAAATTCTTTGTTTAATTTTGCGAGAACGGAGCGGATATTCGGCAGAAAATTCTAAAGATCAAATATTTTCCGTACGTAGGTAATTTTATTTTTAATTTATTCTTAACCATTTTTTTTTTAATTTTATTATTTGTTGAGTTAATATATATATAAACTAATCCAACTACAATACCTACATCCTTATTATTCAACTTTAAAAAAATAATCACCTAAAATTTATTGAATTAAAATATATATATATATATATATATATATATATATATATATAAAATTATAGGACGAATATGTTATTTCATGTCTTTGTGCTGTTTAACTAGCGAACCAAAAAAAAATTATCCGTTCTTTGTTCCTTTTTTCGTGTAATTGGGGATTTTTACTTCGTTCAAGGCAGATTTCTGCACGACCATAGCGAAACGAGCCAAATAGATATCTCTATGGACTATATGTATGCGTTTGGCATTGCTATTGAAAACGGTAAGAGTGATTTTAATTAAACTTTAACTGTTTTTAAGATTTGTTAAAACTGGTTATAAATTAATTTATATAAAAGTATTTTTTTTTAATTAAGTTATTTGTAATTAATAATAGCAAAAATGGTTATAAATTAATTTATATAAAAGTATTTTTTTTAATTAAGTTATTTGTAATTAATAATAGCTTTTAACTTTAGCTTTCTTAACAAAATGTTGAATTTTCTAACTAACTTTCTTATCCTCCATACTCCATGTTGTCGAGACATGCCTCACCTTCAATCTTAATTCTTATTTTAAATTTATTTGCTTCTATATTGTTTTATTATATTGTTTTATTCAACTGAATTTATTTGTTCTTACTATTTTTTTATTTAAATTAAAATAATATATTTTTTAAAAATATTTTTTTATAACAATTATTTTTCATATCAAAACATATAAATATCTAGACTAAACCTAATATTGTAATTTAAAGGTTTTTTTTTTTTTTTAAATCTGCTAAGTTATAGGTTCCAAGCAAGTTTAATGTTTTAAAATCATTTTCAAATTTTTAAATTCTAAAATTTGAAATCATTTCATTTCAATTCGAGATGGAAACAAAGCATAAAACATTTTTTTCTCACAAAACCTTATGAAATATTCTTGGCATAAATAAAGTGTTTCAAAAAGACCTAGAACTGATAATAAATTCTATGAGTGGCTGGAAGTGGGAGACGAACTCCTCGAGATACCTCCAATAAAACCAGGAAGCTGGAAATTAATTTAATAAAGAAAGAAAAATAAATTTATATAACCAATTGGCCTATTAGCTCAGTTGGTTAGAGCGTCGTGCTAATAACGCGAAGGTCGCAGGTTCGAAACCTGCATAGGCCAAATTATTTTTGTTGAAATTATTTTTTATTGATACACGAAATATACTAAATTCCAACCGGGAGTCATGAATCCTAAATGATGGAATTCGTTGAATTCCGATATTCGTGAAGTTGTGTTATTTAGGAGGGAGAGGTTGTTTTTAATATAATTAGAAAATTAAGGTCCTTTTGAAATAATTTCGAAAAAAAATGGTTTTTTTTTTTTTTTTTTTTTTTTTTTAGAGTTCGCGGTTCAACCCAAGCACTCCGTCACGTCAATAATCCCAAACCTGCATAGGCCAAATTATTTTTTATTGACACATTCCAAGCTGATACACGAAACATACTAAATTCCAACCGGGAGTCATGAATCCCAAATGATGGAATTCGTTGAATTCCAGTATTCGGGAAGTTGTGTTATTTAGGAGGGAGAAGTTGTTTTTAATATAAATTAGAAAATTAAGGTCATTTTGAAACAATTTCGAAAAAAAAGGGTGATTTTTTCTAACATACTAAATTCCAACCGGGAGTCATGAATCCCAAATGATGGAATGCGTTGAATTCTAGTATTCGGGAAGTTGTGTTATTTAGTGGAGAGGTTGTTTTTAATATAAATTAGAAAATTAAGGTCATTTTGAAACAATTTCGAAAAAAAAGGGTGATTTTTTCTTTTGTAGAGTTAGTGGTTCAACCCAAGCACTCCGTCAAGTCAATATCAGAGTAAACCAGAGTAAACCACACGTGGCCCAATCGTATGGCGCCATGTGTCACTCCAACAAAAAATGATTTTTATTTTCTTTTTTGTTTTTGGCTGCCCTACCCTTCTCTTCCCTACCCTTCTTATTCTTATTCTTATTCTTATTCTTTATAGTTTTAATTTATTTATTTCAATTCTTCTATTTTTTTTTATTATCCGCCAATATTATCATTTATTTTTAATTAATCAATTAAAAATTTAAAATTTAAAATTACAATATAGGAATAAATCAATAAAACTAAATTATAAATAAATTTATAACAATGTTTATAATTTTATATCTAATTATTTCACTTAAAATATTTTAAAATAAACTTAAACAAAATAAATTAATGCTCTAAAATATCAATTATCATATTCTTGGTTGAATTTTGTGACCAAAATGTTTATAATTTTATATCTAATTATTTCACTTAAAATATTTTAAAATAAACTTAAACAAAACAAATTAATGCTCTAAAATATCAATTATCATATCATTGGTTGAATTTTGTTATCAAATGCTAAAGTTTTCTATATATAAGTTGTCCCTTATCGATTTTTTTTTTCTTCTGAGATATAATTCTTGTTTTAGACTCACTTGTTTGCTAGCAAGAAAAAAAGGATAGTAGAGGAAGAGAGGACCGAAAGGGGAGGCATAAATAATTATTTCCTTTTTATTTTTTAGACCACATAAATAATTATTTATCAAGCGTATATAAAATCAATCAATTTTTATAATGGTTAAATTAATATAGTTTCAATGACAAGAATTGAAAAGCTAGTCAAATTAAAGATAACTCAACTGACATAAAAATATGTTATTGATCAATAGGTCAGAAGTTCAAATTTAACAAATTGAACTAAAAAAAGATGAAAACTATTTTAAACATACTTTAATTAGTTAAGGCATATCTACATTAAAACAAAATAATTTGAAAAAATAATGTTATGCAATTTATAATTATTACTTGTGAAATGGTCAAGCATGATAATTATCACACATACTTGAAATATCTAATTAATTTAGAGATTTTTTTTTTTTATATATTTTGTATAACAATTATCATATATATATATAGAAAACTTTAGCCTTTGATAACAAAATTCAATCAAGGATGATTTATATTTTAGAGCATTAATTTATTTTGTTTAAATTTATTTTTAAATATTTTAAGTGTGATAATTAAATATAAAATTATAAACATTGTTAAAAAATTATTTATAATTTAATTTTGATGGATTGATTTTTATTCTTGTAATGTTAAATCTTCTATTTTTAATTAATTAATTAAAAATAAAAGATAATATTGTGCGGATGATAAAAAAAAATTGAAGAATGAAATAAATAAACTAAAACTAGAAAGAAAAAAAAAATGTGGTAGGAAAGAGAAAAGAAGGATAGAAAAAAATGGAAATCATTTTTTGGAGTGACACATGGGGCCAATTAAGCTGTGTTCAAAACGACCTTTATTTTCTAATTTATATTAAAAACAACCCCTCGTAAATAACTCTTGAAAATTCAGTCATGTAGCTAGATTGTTAAAAGTGGATGTAATTCAATTAATACCCAAATATTGCTCTAACAAAATTTATGTCATTGGACCTATTCATTCTATGTGAAACAACTCTTTGACCATGATATTTTTTTTTTATGCTACTCTTTCTTTTTTGAAGGGTGATAATCGAATCTAAGATTTTTTAGTCTCTAGTGATTACATCATACCAGTTAGTTATACTCTAATTGGTTTTTTTAGATGCTATTCGAGCGTGAATACATCAAAAGACATTAATTATCAGTCTCATCAACATCTTCGTTAAAATAAGGTCACCAACATTAGAAAAATATAATTTAAAAAAAATATGATAGTCTCGAGATACTAACAATTTTAGATAAAAGGTAAAAGCATATAGTAGGTGTTAATGTCTCTAGATCGACAGGTGTGGAAGGAGAGTTGCCAGCGCATTACTTTGACTTCAATCTTTTCATTACACTTACCAATAAATTCTGAGTCTAATTTGGTCTACAACAAAACCAGAGTTTCTCCAGATTATTAGAGCAAATTAAAGAAAGAAATGGGTGAAGAAGAATTGCAGGTGTTTGGTTTCTGGGCAAGTCCCTTTAGTCTCAGAGTAGAGTTAGCTCTCAAACTCAAAGGCGTGGATTACAAATACATTGAGGAAGATTTGCACAATAAGAGCGATTTGCTTCTTCAATACAACCCAATTTACAAGAAAGTTCCTGTTCTTGTCCACCATGGCAAACCCATTTCAGAGTCTGTTGTAATCCTGGAATACATCGAAGATAAGTGGAGAGACAACCCCATCTTCCCCGAAGATCCCTATCAAAGAGCTCTTGCCAGGTTTTGGGCTAAGTATATTGATGACAAGGTACGTACGTATGTAAAACAAAAATTTAATGAATATGCTGTGAGTTTCTTTTGATTTTTATTTAGAATAAAATGAGTTGAAGTTAAAAACCTAAACTAGTTTAGACATATATGTTGGAATGTCTTGAATCCTCTACGACTAGTTGATACGGGGTCTCGCTGTGAAGAGAATCTTTCGGTACCTTAGAGGTACATATGATGTCGGTTTGGTTTATGGAGATGATACAGAGTGTTTAGTGACCGGCTATTCTGACTCTGATTATGCTGGAGATGTCGACAACAGAGAAGGTCCTGACTATGTGTTTACCCTTGGTGGTTCAGTTGTTAGTTGGAAAGCAACTTTACAACCTACAGTTACTTTGTTGAAACAGAATACATGGGCTTAACAGAAGCGGCTAAAGAGTGGATATGGCTGAAAGGACTAGTGGGTGACCTCGGTTTGCATCATAATCAAGTCATTGTATATTGTGATAGTCTGAGTGCAATATGTCTGAGTTAGGATCAAGTTCATCATGGGAGGACTAAGCTCATAAATGTGAGATATCATTTTCTGAGAAGTGAGAAGAAGGTTAAGGTGTTGAAAGTAGGTAATGCTGATAATCGTGCTGATATGTTCACCATAAACCAGTTTCACAGTTCCAACATTGTTTGGACTTGCCAAATGTTTTGAATTGTTGATAGCTTCTTATGGGGCATTCTGAAGCAGAATGAGAGTTTTGTGTACATCTGGTAACTTCGTGTTGCATCTGGTACATTTGTCAGTTGTGGGAGAATTCAAGTCAAGGTGGAGATTTGTTGGAATGTCTTGAATCTGTTATGAGACCCTCTACGACGGGTTGGTACGGGTCTCGATTGGGTACTATAAAGGTACTTCGTAATAATACTGCTTTTCATTCTGCCCGTGGACGTAGCTAACACGACGTTAGTGAACCACGTAAATCTGTGTCGTTGTTCTTCTGCGCTTACTTATTCTTTGTTATTGATTTATCGTAACAATATACTTTTGACTCCGAGAGTTAGAGGTTGGAATCGCACCTTTCAATTTCTTTTAAGAAAAAACACTATTAAACACAAATGTCATAAAATTCAGGTATTGTCGTCGGCAGTAGTGAAAGCAGCTCGAAGCAGAGGAGAAGAGAGAGAGAAGGGTGTAGAAGAAGCAAGGGAGGCGTTAGAAGCACTAGAGAAGGAGCTTGAAAACAAGAGGTTTTTTGGAGGACAGAAAATTGGGTTTGTGGACATTGTTGGCTTGTTCGTAGCCTACTGGGTTCCTGCCATTGAACAAGGTTTTGGGTTTGAGCTGCTCACGACTAACAAATTTCCAAACTTGACCAAATGGTGTGAAGAACTTCTGAACCATAGCGTAGTGAGAGAGAGTCTGCCTCCAAAAGATAAACTTGTGGCCCATATCCAAGCTGTTCTTTGAAGTGATCACATGGTTTTTTCTTTCTTAAACATAAATAAAATAAAATTGTTGTCAAAAGTAAATCATATTCTACTTCAGGAAGGAATATGCCATTTGTACCTTCGTAGGTATGTAAGAAGGGGAAATAATACCGTTAAATAAAATGACAATCTTCTTCAATGTGTTTTGTCTTCTCACAGAAGATTGGTCGGTGGGTGCAATATACAAGCAAAATATGTGCATCAATCATCAACCAGATGTTTTAGCCACTTCAACTCATAAGTAACTGCCACCAATCATTGATACAGAAAAAAAATTTAAGAGACAAATTAACCACTCAACGATGTTCAAAATTTAAGAACTTTTTTACCCAAATTTTTCTTTAAATAAAGTACTATGTGGTAGTGCCTCAATGTTCCTCTCTCGGTTGTTGCATAAGCTTAAATAATATATGGATCGAACAAGGTAAGATTCGGCTTAATCACACATAAATATATCAAGCTACCTAAACTAAATTGTTCTACATCTGTTAATTACCTTTTCATCGGGCAAAACCAATTTATGATTGTGCCCCCTCTATAAAAAAAAAAATTGTGTAGGTTTAAGCTCCTGACAAATTTGATAAAGCTAGTCTTTGTAATTTGATAAAGCTAGTCTTTGTATTTTAAAATTTGTAACGTTTTAGTCCATGAACTTTAACATGCTACTATTTAGTCTTTATACTTTCAAATTTGTAACACTATAATTCCTATTGTTAAAAACTCATTAAAATTAAGTGTAAATTTTTATGAGATAAGATTTAGTCTTTATAGTTTATAAATATATTTGGTCACTAATTAATTTATTTTTTTACACGCAATAATAGTAGTTGGATCAATCAACCTAAAAGATTGATATTTTTAAACTTGTAATAGATAAAGAAAAAAACTTTAGTTTGGATGGTAAAGTTCCATTTACTAATTTAAATTTATCCTTAGAAGAAGAGAAGGAAGTTTAGGTTACGATATCTTATCCAATATCTCCAAAATAATCTTCAATATCACGTAGAATATCTGAAGGATTGGATGTTAATGTTTTGAGTAGATGACCAAGTGGGACCATGCCATATTATGAAACTAAAAAAATAAAATAATATGGGGATTTCGTTTGTGGCCATAAGAACCGCCACGTGGAGATATACAGCCAATGAAATCATAGACGTTGATTTTGCCACGATAAGAATCTTCTGTATATAAACCCCAACCTCAACGCCTCTTTGTCATTCACAACAAAAACAAACTAACAGACAACGCATTTTCTCTACTTCTTTGATTCTAATGGCGGCCTCAACAATGGCTCTGTCCTCCCCATCACTCGCCGGAAAGGCAGTGAAACTCACTCCCTCCGCCCCGGAGCTTCTCGGCAACGGCAGAGTCAGCATGAGGAAATCCGCCGCCAAGTCTGTTTCTTCTGGAAGCCCATGGTACGGTCCCGACCGTGTCAAGTATTTGGGCCCATTCTCCGGCGAATCTCCGTCCTACCTCACCGGAGAATTCCCCGGTGACTACGGCTGGGATACTGCCGGACTTTCCGCAGACCCCGAGACCTTCGCCAAGAACCGTGAGCTCGAAGTTATCCACTCCAGGTAATTAGAACAACTCAAGCTCTACAAAAACTTTTCTTTCCATTATGTAATTTTAGAAATTTTTTTCAAAATGGTGTATTTAATAAATATTATTAATTTTGTGTTTAATAAGTCTTTCATCCCGATTTCAGGTGGGCTATGCTCGGAGCTCTTGGTTGTGTCTTCCCCGAGCTACTGTCCCGCAACGGCGTGAAGTTTGGTGAAGCAGTCTGGTTCAAGGCTGGTTCCCAAATCTTTAGCGAAGGTGGACTCGACTACTTGGGAAACCCAAGCTTGGTTCACGCCCAAAGCATTCTTGCCATTTGGGCTACACAGGTTGTTCTCATGGGGGCTGTCGAGGGATACCGTATTGCCGGTGGCCCACTCGGCGAGATAACCGACCCGATCTACCCGGGTGGGAGCTTTGACCCATTGGGCCTTGCAGATGACCCAGAAGCATTTGCAGAACTAAAAGTGAAGGAGCTGAAGAATGGGAGATTAGCCATGTTCTCCATGTTTGGTTTCTTCGTTCAGGCCATCGTCACCGGAAAGGGCCCATTGGAGAATCTTGCTGACCACCTTGCCGACCCAGTCAACAACAATGCTTGGGCTTTTGCTACCAACTTTGCTCCCGGAAAATGAGTGACAAACGTTGTGAAAATTAAAACTTGTTTGTTCCTTTGAAAATATGAAAGGAGTTTGTATTTAGTTAATTGATCTTTTAATCTGTCTTTATGAGTAAAACTTATGTGCATGCTCGACTACAACTATCTTTTGTCGTTAGCCACGTGACACAATTTGATTGGTCAAATTTTATATGTTTTGTTAGGCCAATTCATACCGTTTGTTCCTTCTTCTTCTTTCCAATAATTTCATTTTAGAACCTGAAAAGATGCAGCATCTTCCCCTATTTTAGACCTACACTTTTTTTTTTTAGATAGATGGATTTTTCTAAGAGTCACCGGCAGCCAGCTTCTGGGTTCGATTCCTGGCGAGCTTGGAAGGATTGAACATCTTCGTGTTTTGGATCTCACTGATAGTTTCTTTAATGAGTCTGCCCATTTCCATTTTCAAAGTTGAAGAGAAAAAAAGGAATGAAATTCGTTTAACAACAAAAAACACTTGAAGCAACAAACTACGTGAAGCCTTAATTATGAATTTTTTTTATTTTAAAAAGATTATAAATCTTGACGACTCAAATTGTGCCACGTGATTGAACTACTAGTTATAGCCCATTATTTACGTAAGTTTTACTTTATTTATTTAGTTTTTCATCTATAAGATTTGTTCAAGGGTAATTTAACAAAACACCCCTAAATTGTGAGGTTTGTTACCTTTAATTCCCTAAACTTTCAATTTGATCAATTACGACTTCGAACGTTTGATAAGTGTTGCAATCAACTCCGGCGAGGAGTTGGCCACGTGCTTTGTCGAGTCGACCTCAAAGGGATCGACTCTCCTCTATGAGGTTGACTCTTCTTTGGGGTCGACCATATTAGCCGCTTGAGGCCGATCCGATGTGGGTCGGCCAATTCTCCTTGGGTCGATCCTTTAGTAGCGATTGACCATCTTTCGTGAGGCCAACCCGAATTGGGGTCGGCATCTTCTCTCGACCGAGCCGACTGGCTGATCCCTCCATGGAATCGACGACTCTTCTATGGGCTGACCTCTCAGAGTTAACTCTTTTTCTTAGTTCAACTTGATGGGATGAACCTTAATTTTTCGTAGGTCTTAGTCTTTATAATTTGGGTCCGAATATTTATCCTATAACAATCGTAAAAAAAAAAAAAAAGTGGGTCTTATTTGGAGAAGCCATCATAATGGAGTTGAAAGTTTTGCTTGGTTGGACATTAAATGTATTTTGAGAGAAATTTCAAAAATAATACTTTAGATTTATATCTAATAATTATTCGGAGTCTTACAATTTTCGAATCCATATCTAAAAGTTGTCGGGTCACATTTAGGCAAACTTATTAAATGAATCTCGAGATTTGACCTACCAACGAATTCAAACCTACATAGTTGGTGGAAAATTTTTAAAAAACATAAGACTTTACTGCTTAGATCATGGTTCCCTTTTTATTACATGGCGGCTTACGACACCAATAGACAAGAAATTGAAACACACTTCTTCTTCAACTTTTTTGGCATTAAACAACTAATTTAATTTCTTGTACAACAAAACACCCACTTTCTCCACCTATATATAAACGCACATAATAGCCATACTATTCAAATACCAAACTCCAATTAAGTACTTTTTTTGACAGATAAAAAGAAATGGCTGAAGAATTGCAGGTGTTTGGTTTCTGGGCAAGTCCCTTCAGTCGCAGAGTGGAGCTGGCTCTCAAACTCAAAGCCGTGGATTACCAATACATTGGTGAAGATTTGCCCTACAACAAAAGCGATTCACTTCTCAAATACAACCCTATTTACAAGAAGGTGCCTGTTCTCCTCCACCATGGCCAACCCATTTCAGAGTCTCTTGTCATCCTCGAATACATCGAAGAAAATTGGAGAGACAATCCCATTTTGCCCCAAGATCCCCATCAAAGAGCTATTTCCAGGTTCTGGGCTAAGTATATCGATGACAAGGTACGTCGAAGTTTTTCCTTTTCTTTTTCGAGTTTAATGTAAAGAGAAGTCAACCCAAAAGCTAAAGCAGATAGGTTATGGTAAATTTTTGTTGTGAGTGCAAACAAAGTCTCACATTGGTTAAAAAAGGGAAAGATATTGGGTATATAAGTAAGAGACAACATCTACCTTGTAATGAGACCTTTTGGGGTGACCAAAAGCAAAGCCATAAGGGTCATGCTCAAAGTGAACAATATCAGAGTCATGCCCCTTACCTAACCATGTCGGTGTGCCTCAATGACATAGTCATAGCTGATCTCGTGGTCGAGCTTATACGACAGAGGTATACTCTAATGAAGAGTGACCTATGTGGATGTTAGTTGTCCCTAACAAGTGGTATCAGAGCCATGCCCCTTACCTAACCATGTCGGTGTGCCTCGATGACATATAGTCATAGTTGATCTCGTGGTCGAGCTTATACGACAGGGGTATGCTCTAATGAAGAGTGACCTGGTTAACGGTGATAATGCTCGAGTTTAAACACGGATAGATGCTCTAATGAAGAGAGTTTAAACACGGATAGATGCTCTAATGAAGAGTGACCTGGTTAAAGGTGATAATGCTCGAATTTAAACACGGATAAATGACTATTTGAGGGTACGACAGGGGTATGCTCTAATGAAGAGTAACCTGGTTAAAGGTGATAATGCTCGAGTTTAAACACGGATAGATGACTATTTGAGGGGAGGCTTTGTAGTCCTTCGTTTGAGGGGAGGATTGTTACGAGTGCAAACAAAGTCCTAAATTGGTTAGGAAAGCGGAAGATCATGGGTATATAGGTAAGGGACAACATCTACATTGTAATGAAGCCTTTTGGGTGGAACCAAAAAGCAAAACCATAAGGATTATGCTCAAAGTGGACAATATCATTACAATGTGGATGTTAGTTGTTCATAACAATTTTATTATATCGATCCTCTAACAGGTAAGAGTAATTTTGTATTTTCAGGTTCTACTAGCGGTACTGAAAGCTGTCCGAAGCAAAGGAGAAGAGAGAGAGAAGGGTGTAGAAGAAGCAAGGGAGACATTAGAAGCACTTGAGAAAGAGCTTGAAAACAAGTTGTTCTTTGGAGGAGACAGAATTGGGTTTGTTGACATTGTTGCCCTTCTTGTAGCCTACTGGGTTCCTGCCTTGGAAGAAGGCTTTGAGTTTGAGCTGCTGAGAAGTAATAAATTTCCAAACTTGAGCAAATGGAGTCAACAACTTTTGAACCACAGCGTAGTCAAAGAGATTCTGCCTCCAAAAGATGAGCTTGTTGCCTGTTTGAAAGCTGTTTTTAATTGAAGAAATCACATGGTTTTCTCTTTTCTTAAAAGTTAAAACATAAATTAATAAATCACATATATACGGTTGTTAGTGATTAGTAATATGTCTAAGATTAAATAAAGTCAATTTCGTCCTATGGATATAGTTTTAAGTATCTTTTTGACTATGTATATATTATTCGAAAAAACATGAGAAACAAACTAAATTATATTTTACGTCCCATTTAACAAATTAAAATCAAATAAGTTATTGATGACAAAATATAATAATAAAGAAAAGGAAAAAAGAAACGACATTGAAAGTTATATTGGTTCTTCTCTATCTTGTAACTACGTTCAATCTTCTGCGCTTGCAGGTTCAGCTATAATTGAGATTACAACAACCCGTCAACTCAATATTACAAATTATCTTTAGTAGTCCAACAACGACTATTAACTTCCAAATATTACAAATAGTTTAAGATCAACAATAAAATAAAATAAAAAAAATAATAATAAAATAAAACCCAACATAAACAATAAACTCTATTCCTTTTCCAACTAGACTCACCTTGTCACGAGAAAAACTCAAAAAACAAGAAATTCCGTTTTTCTTTTCTTCAAAATGAACACCAAGGCTGATTTCTTCTTCTTTATTTTGTTGATGAAAAAATGAGCACACTAAAACTTCTTTTAACCTAATTAAATTCTACTTTTTAATTGAGTCAATTACAAAAGTTGTTGTGAACAAGAGCATAGCTCAATCGGTGTAATATATGAATTATGAGCCAGAGGTCTCAAGTCCGAACCCCCCTTCCCAAGTTGTCAAAAAAAAAAAAATTACAAAAGTTGCTTAGGTTATTTTGGGCTCGTGGACTTTGATTGATTTTGAGCTTCACATTTTTCTTTCTTCCATGAGTCTTCTTTGATTTAATTGCTTTTGGTATTCTCTAATTTTTTAACGTCACTTCCCACCCTTGAACTTATACCATTGGAGTAATTTTAATCGAGGTTTAATGACATCAAATTAATTGTAAGTGATTGACTTGTAAGAAATAAAATTTAATAGAAAAAATTTAAGTACTACTGTAGTACTACCCATTCTTTATATTCACACTAAAATTTTTATTTTTATATGTAATTATTTAATATCGTTTAACTCCATATTGTATACTTAAAAGATGTTGATATGACAACCAATCAATCAGAGTAGTAATACCCAACTTATCGTAGTGTACGATTTTTTCTCAAATTTAATATCACTTTCAAAACCAAGGTATAAAATTGTCTGGACACAACTGAATAATCAAACCAACACAAATATTCAAAGGACTCAGTCATAAAAATTTGAGACTTTTTTTTACTTTTAGTTTTTAAAATTTTAAATTCAACATTTTAATCCATTACTTTTTTTTATTAAAAAGAAATAAAAAAAAAATTTCATTTCTTCGTCATTCCTCTTCTTTTTCCCTCTTCTCATCCATTGGTCGCCACCATCACTACATTTCTTCTTCTTTTTTTTATTTTTCGTTTTTCTTTTCTTTTTCTTTCTTCGAATTTCCTTCCTTCTTTTTCTCCTTGATACTCATCCTTCCTCACATCTTGTCTAAAAATTTGTTAATAAATGTATAAACGTTTTTACAAACATAAAAAATAAAAAACTCAATCGATTACCAGACATGTTTTTTAAAAATCAAAATAAAAATATAAATTGAATGTGTTATCAAACGACTCTTAAAAGTTTTTTTTTTGTTTTCAAAACATGGCTTGAATTTGGTAACAAAACACCATTAAAAGTAGATAACAAAACAAAAGAATTCAAATGTAGAAGTAGTGTGGTTATAGACACATAACTGAAAATTGACGAACTAAATTGGAAGTAGTGTGATTATTTTACGGACAAAAAAAAAATTATATATATATACTAGATTTTAACTTCCTTTCTAAAATTTAATAAATTACATATGAAAATAATTTAAAGAAAAATAATCACCTTCAAATCTGTGTAAAAGAAATATGTTTGTCAAACCCAACATAGTTTAATTGGCATAAGATTGCAATCTTTACATTAATTAAAATATAAAATAGAAATATATAAAAAAAAAAAAATTGTAATTAGAATAGAGAATGGAGAAAAAAAAATATGATGAATTTGATGGGGGATAATAAATTTTTTTGAAGAATATTATATTGAGGATATTTATGAATTTTAATGTGTTTTAATTTTCTAATTATTATTATTTTGACCGGAGGTGGGACGAACAAGCTTTATGAATTTTAGGGTGTGTTTGGTTTAGATTTTTAATTTTTGCAAAAAAAAGTTATTTTGGAATAAATTAAAGGTTTGGCAACCATCCAAAATAAATTTTTGGAGAATGAGTTTTTGAAATAATGCATTTTGGATGAAACACTTTATATTAATTTTTGGAAAAAAAGTTTTTGGGTGTTTATTTGAAAAACCTATTAATTCTCATATTGTATTAAAATTACCAAAATACCTTCACACTCTTCTTTTAAATTTTTTCCACCAACCAACTTCCTTCGACCACCGCTGCCCCACAACCACCATCTCCGATCGCTGCCGACCACCGCTCCAAACTCCGACCACTATCGCCTAACTCCGGCCACCCGTCGCAGGCCATCGCCTCCGGACTCCGGCCATCCGTCGCCCCTCTCCGACCACCCGACCCCGGCCATCGCCGCTGCCACCTGATTCAGGCCACCGCCGCCCCGCTTCGGCCCCCTGATCCCGACCACCGCCGCCCCAGCCCGGCCACCCGACCCTCGTCGCCCCGACCCCTACACCGATCTCGGCAGCCCGACCCCCACCGCGACCACCGCCGACCCGACCACCCGACCCCGACCCTACCACCGCCAGCCCGGACCCGGCCACCTGACCACCGACGACCGCCGACCCGACCACCCGACCTGGACCCCGACCCCAAAACTGACCCTGACCCCGACCCCGACCCCCGACCCGGCCACCCAACCCTGATCATCGCCGACCCGACCTCGACCTCGACCCCGATCGCCCGACCCTGAATTTGACTCTGACCACGACCCCGACACTGACACCGACCCCGACCGCCCGACCCATACCCCAGCCCCGACCCCGACCTCGACCGCCCATCCCCGACCCCGACCCTGACCCCAACCTCGACCCATACCTCAGCCCCGACCCCGACCCCGAGTCCAGCCTCGGCCCCGACCCCGACCACCGCCGGCCACCCGACCCCAGCTGCATGACCCCGACCTTGGCCCCGACACCGACCCCGACCCTAAACCTGGCTGCCCGACCCTGACCCCGACCCTAACCGCCAAACCCCTACTTCGATCCTGACCGCCAAACCCCGACCCCGAGCATCAACAATAGTAAACCCTAAACTCTAAACGGCAAATATAACTTTAAACTTATTAATTCATATTGTTTATTAATAATTGTCCTTTTATAGTAATTTGACATTAAGAGAAACACTTTTAGTGTAGAACAAACCAAACACACTTGTAGATAAAAACACTTTTTAGAAAATGTAATCAAACACATGAGTGTTTTAATTATAAACATTTCTAGAAAAAAAATGTTTTAAAAAAAATGCATTCTTTAAAAAAAAACATTTTTTAGTAGTCAATCCAAACACACTTTTAATGTCTTTTTTTTTTTTTTTTTTTTTGAGTTCATGGAGATGGGGATACTAACCATAGACTCATTGGTCATCAACCCAACATATCACAGCTCAATCATGTTCGCTTGGGCTAATTTAATTAGAATCTAATTATTGGGTGTTTTGGGTTTTAATTAGTATTTTTTTCTTTCTAAAAAAATTAAAATAAAAACATCTTTCATTCTTCCTTCGGAGATTCTATTTTTTTTTTTAACTGAGTTTCAATTTTTTCAAAAACAAATCAACAAAAATGTTTATTATATATAAATTCTATGAAAATTTACAATATAAATATTAAAAAAAATTCAATATAATGAACATCTAGAAGCCAAAGAAGATAATGATCCTCTAAATTATATGAGTCCGAATAAACTAAACCACCAACACAAACGATAGATGACTAAAAAAATGGAGAAAAACATGTTTGTTTTTGCGATGACTCATTGAAAAATACATTGACTGGAATAGATAAGCTTACGGCACCTCGTTAGCCTCCTCTTCAAGAAATTGGAACACAGGTGTTGACCTTTCCGATTTTACTAATCTTCGATTCACATATATATACTTTTCTGAAAGCTCAAAGCTTTTTAGTTTGCAGACACCAATGGCGGCACAAGAACAAGTCCCGCAGGTGTTCGGTTTCTGGGAAAGTCCATTTAGTTGCAGAGTGGAATTGGCTCTGAAACTCAAAGCCGTTCATTACGAATACATTGGTGAAGATTTGCCCTTCAACAAGAGCGATTTGCTTCTCAAATACAACCCAATTTACAAGAAAGTTCCTGTTCTGGTCCACCATGGCAGACCCATTTCAGAGTCTGTTGTAATCCTGGAATACATCGATGAAAATTGGAGAGACAACCCCATCTTGCCCCAACATCCCCATCAAAGAGCTCTTGCCAGGTTCTGGGCTAAGTATATTGATGACAAGGTACACAAAAACAATCCCACAATCCCGGGACTACAAATATTTAGATCTCCTCCTATAACAATTTAGTTTTTAATATTTTTGCTTTTATTACGATATTGATATTCAGGTTGTGTCGGCGGTAGTGAAGGCTGCTGGGAGCAAAGGAGAAGAGAGAGAGAAGGGTGTAGAAGAAGCAGGGGAGACATTAGAAGCACTTGAGAAAGAGCTTGAAAACAAGTTGTTCTTCGGAGGAGACAGAATTGGGTTTGTTGACATTGTTGCCATTGTCGTAGCCCACTGGGTTCCTGCCATTCAAGAATGCTTTGGGTTTCAGCTGCTCACAATTAACAAGTTTCCTAACTTAATCAAATGGAGGGAAGTGCTTGTGAACCACAGCGTGGTGAAGGAGATTCTGCCTCCAAACCATGAGATTGTTGCCTTTATGCAAGCTAATTGGAAATTTTCAAATTAGGAGATGGTCTTCCTCCTAAAGCAGCTGTTAATACCAATAACAGAAACTCTGTTATATTTGGAGTGGTTTCTCGGTGGACTCCCCCTACGAAACCACATTCAAACATCTAGTCTCTTGATTAAGGACATTAACTAGTTGAATTATGCTCAAGTTAGCCACTTGCTCGCTCTTTTATTTTAAACTTCATCCAAAAGTATATTTGATTAAGAGATGTGTACTTGTTTTAATTCAAATTGTAACACTGTGATAAAAGAGTGAACATGTATTTCTATAGAGAGAGAGTGTTGCACGTTCTTTTCCAATTTTATATCTTATATGTAAAATAACTTAAAGTGTATTCTCTACTTAAAATATGAAAGATGTAGGTTTTTTCTATACATAGATAACCATTTCTATAGAGAGTGGGTGTTACTTAGTGGTACGGTGTTCTCATTCCCACAGACGGCGGTAACTGTTGATGCCAAAATTTGGAAAAGTAATTGTTGTCAGACATTCACGTGACTTCAACTGTAGAAATTATAGACTTGAGAGACGAGATGACCTGCAAAAGAAAGATTAGAAAAACACTAATGTAGTGTCTGCCACGAAGGCTCCGATGCTCAAGTCAAAATCAGAGTTTTGTAGTAGTAAGTTTAGTACTTAGTTAAATAAACTTACTTTCGCCTCAAAGATAGGCAATATTTATAATGATTTATGAAGGTCTTTCATTTCCCTCATAGTCTGACCTAGCAAGACTTATCTTAGATTTGCTTAAAAAGTCGTATGATAGGTGGTCATTTGGCCTGTTGGGATGTGGGTTGCCTTCAGGCCTATCATGGACCTTATTCTTCGGCCCATGGTGCACTTCTTTCAAGGCCTAGTTAGGCCCTGGCCCGTATAACTTGCAAGGTATGGTCAACTTCAACCTGATCGATCTTGGGCTGACCTGCGTTTTAGGCATTTGGCCCACCGTAAGAGTTCCTCAGGGCCTATTCGAGCTTTGGGCTAGCTTGTTCTAGTCCGATCCCTTATCTACTTTGGTTAGTGTGGGTCCGGACTGGTTTTATATTCCATCTTTCTTATTAGTCCATTTTTACCTATAATAAGTAGAAAGTTTATGCAAAAGATTATAGTGTTGACTGAATCTAAATTAAAGTTGGTGAAACTTATAGTAAGGAGATAGATCTTTTTTCCATGTGGGGGAGGTTTCTTGTTGAAGAAGATTGAAACCTTGGAGCCCATGATATTAGGATTCGAATTATGATCATCTTTAGAATGGTAATTGATATCTAATTCATTGAGTTAGGTTCCAATTGCCATGATTTAGGAGATCTGTAATTATAGGTGCATCCGAATTTTTTTTAATTGATTTAGTTGAGGGTCCTTTTAGTCATTGTCTATATTATGAAATATTGATTTTTTTTAAATAAAGGTATAATTTTTTATTTTATTTAAAAAAAAAAGGGTATAATTGATAGGAAGTAAAACGAAGGGTTATAATTGATATCCAAAGCAAAGGGTAGTTATGTAAAAAAAAAAACAAGACTTTTTTGGATAGTCCAAATTCGGCCTGTATTGGGCTCGTTTTGTTCTGAAAATGGGCTTCTTCAACTACAAATCTAAAGCCCACTTTGTATTTTTCGGTTTTAACACTTGTAGCACATTTGTCTATTAATTATGGGAGGGAATTCATAATAAACGGCCCTTTTTAATTCGTAGTTTTGAAGAAAGGCCAATTTATTTTGAGAAATCCTCCTAAATGTCACGAGTTGATTTTAAAAAATGTCCATAAAAAAAACTGAATAATGTCAACACGTGGTGTCACAGGATC
This sequence comes from Herpetospermum pedunculosum, assembly GCA_028017165.1. Lineage (NCBI taxonomy): Eukaryota > Viridiplantae > Streptophyta > Magnoliopsida > Cucurbitales > Cucurbitaceae > Herpetospermum > Herpetospermum pedunculosum. The sequence goes on from CM051525.1 coordinate 62,029,400, forward strand.
AATCTCATTTACCGAACTTCGGGGCCGAACTCCCCATTTTACCCCTGTCTAAATGGTTTAGAGATAAATCTTGTTTGAAATTATTTTCTCTAAAAGCATTCTAACTTCCTCTTAAATCATTTTAGTTGGGATGCATGTAAGTTTCAAAAAAGAAAAACCTAAACTATCACCACCAAATCATTAGATCTTTTTGCATAAAAAACAATAAACACTAAATCAATTCATTTGGCCATTATCGTTGCCATTAATATCAAAATTATTCTCCAGGATTCAGATCAAACAGACGTGAGATATAATCACTTTTTCTAGAAGAAAGTTCTGAAGTAGAGAAGGAAGAAGGAATTTGTCTAGTCTTTTGATCATTCTTGTTACCATTGATATCAAAATTACTCTCAAAGATTCAAATCAAATAGGCGGTGAAAAACAATCACTACTTGTAAAAGAAAGTGTTGAAGTAGAGAAAGAAGATGGTAATTTTCTTTTGATACGGAAGAGTGATTTACAAATAAGGAAAAAGGGAATTTTGAGCACAAAAAAAATTGAAGTATTGATTTATGAAGACACCCAACCCACACTTACCACTTTAGAACACTCCCTCCAAAAATGTTCCTCAAGACATATTCATCCTCATTCTCATGGCGGTGGTGTTCTTGCAAATTACTATCTTTTTGTAATGGACAAAAAAATCAAAATCAAAATCATATATTTCAAGATTTTTTTTTTTTTTTTTTTTTTGGTTTAATATTAAATAATATATTTTTTTTCGCTCATTAGATTTTCCTTTTCTTTTTCTTTGTAAAACTATATACCATTCCCTTCTTAGAAATTTTTCTCACAACTCTATCTCATTACCTTATTTGAAAGTTTCCTTTTCATAGAAGGCTACTCATTCTTCAATTTTGGATGGTAATTTTATGTTCATTTAGTGTTGAGATGTTTAATATTTTTTTAGAAAGAGAAGCATTAGTTGTGAACATGTTAACAAACTCTAATTTTTGTTTTGGGGGGGAAATTTCATTTTTCGGAGGAGTTTTCGCTTATTGTTCTAATCACTGGTTCGTTTTTTTATCATTTGTCTTGTTCGTTTCGCTTGTGTCAATTCGTAGGATTTTGCTTATTGTTCCAATCCCGACTTCGATTTACCTAAAATGTCGATTTCAAATCCATTTCAAATCCTATCCTGAGAAGCAGACATGGAGTTGCAATCATAAGAAATTGATGAAAATGTCTACGAGCAAAGCAAGCTTCCCGAGCTCAAACTTGGTACAATCTACAAAATCACTCTTATTTGTATTTGGATTGGTATCAACGTTATATTCACACATATAGTGTATTTGCACACATTGTATTTACGTTATATATTTATCAAGCGTTCCCCATTTTGTTTTAACCAAGTGTATTCAAGTGAATTATGATCACACATTGTATTACGTATTTTGTTTTAACCAATGTATTCAAGTGAATTATGATTATTTATTTTACGTTTTGTATTTGCATATTTACGTTTTATATTTATCAAGCATTCCCCATACCAAGGTTTTAAAAAAATTGAATTAGAGTTTAGATTTTTTTAATTTAAATTAAGAGTCAAGTATGATTATTTTTTTTTTTTTTTGCAAAGGAATATACAAGGTTTTAGTTTAACCAACAAACATTGGGGCATTACGAGAATTGAACTCGGGACCTCTCGCACCCTAAGCGAGAATCATACCACTAGACCAAATGCCCTTTCATGATTTTTATTTTTTCCTAACTTTCAAGGGTTGTTTTTGAATTTGACAATGAATTTTGTAGCTAACTGATTTAATACACAATTTTAGGAGTAGTTCAAAAATGATTATGGAGGATAGTTTGGTCTTTATGATCTCTGGTAGTATGCACTAATTATAGTTTTTAGACATTTATACAATAAAAAATATTTTAGACATAATACTATTTAATTTTGGCCATTCTTCTAGTTATTTCATTTATTATTATTTTTTATTACTTTATTTGGGTAGGTTTAGAATTTAGAATTTAAGTTTTAGAGTATAAGATTTGGAAGGTATTTAGTCATGGTCATCATTTTAGATTCTAGTCATTTTTCAAATAAAAAACATTTTTGTCATTTTTTCAAAATTTTGGATTAAAAATGGTTGTTTGTCTAGTTATATCATTATTATAGCAATGCGATGTAAATTTGTGATCTAAAAAAAAAATTATAATAATTTGGGTTAAATTACATTTTTCTAATACAAAGGTTAAATTACTATTGTAGACCAAATCGTTTGTGTTTACCCTCAATCTCGTCCACATAAATTTAAAATTTTCAACTTAATCTCTATGATTTGATAAGTCTTTCAAATTAAAACATATATATCATTACTATGTGTTAATATGTTTCTATAGAGAGTCTTCTTATGTAGCGCTTACCTGAAAACATCTTAGTACGTAGTAGAGTGAATCTCCACAATGAATATTTTAATAGAAAGAACGTTTTATTATGTGGTACATTTTCTTTACGGACATGGTAAAGAGAGACAATAGACTAACATCCAAAGAAAATAGTAACTTTTTACAAATAAAAAATGGTGAAGAGAGAATTTTCATCTCGAACACTTATTTTTAGAAAATTACATCACAAACATATGAGTAAAGATTCAAATCTACAAACGTTTAGAAGTCACATCCTCGAACATTAAAATGAGAAGAAACCCCACATTAGTTTTGAAGAAATAACATTAAAAAATCCAAAATCAAGATATTTCTTAGACATTGAAATACCCTCGAGACCTAGATATATAAAAACAACAATAATAGCAAAATTTGACCTAAAAAAACATAACAAAAACGAATGGAATTGTCCATATATAAAACCTCCAACATTATAAGTGGTGGTGTATCCATTCGACGAACTTGAAAGATCTTTAAAACCCCATTGAAAGAGGATGTAGACAACATTGTATAAATGAATAATAATGTGAAGAAGAAGAAACAAGAAGAATCCAAAATGTCGCATATGCAGCCATACATCTTAGTCTTAAGAGTGTTTTTAAAAACAGAAAAAAGACAAGAAAAAGAACACAAATAAACAAATGGGAACTTGAAAAAAAAAAAAAAAAATGCTTATTTAATTTGTTTTGTCTGTGTGTTCTTAAAAGAAGATGATATATATTGGTTAGAGAGAGAAATATTGGGAGACAGATGGTCAAAGGTTTTGTAAATAAGTAATAAGAATATGCTCAACTAAAAAACCAAAGCTAAACGACACAACAAGAACAACAACAACTAGCTAGCACCCATCCCCGCTAATCAAGCTCACATGCTTCCCTCCCACTTTTTCTTTCTTTTCCTTTCTTTACTAATCTCGATGTTCAATTTTGAATTTTATTATGAGTTCGAGACTGCTTTTAAAATAACTACTTTAAACATATACTTCTAGCTAATATAAGTGATATACAAACAAGATGGATTTTTACACTTTTAAAAGTGTTTTTGAATGATTTTAAAGCAACTTGTAATTGCTTTTTAACCATGTTTTTTTTATAGTATTTTTTTTACTTTTATCAAGAGTGCTTTTTTTATTGCTCTCAAATAAGATATTTTGTTTTTTTTTTCTTTTAGTAGGATGTGTTTTTGGTTAATAATCATAAACCTAGCTAGTTTATAAATTAGGTGAAACAATACTCTCTTCTTAAAATCAAACCTAGAAATTTGGCCAAATTCAACTAGTTAACATCTAAAAACTAGCTAGAAAATACCCACTACCCACAAAGTCAAACATCAAACAACTTAACTCAAAACACAACCAAAACAGGTCAACATAGTTAAACAAGGAATAAAATACAAATAGTCTCTAAATGTAACATGACTTTACCTAGCCACAAATCTCTAAAAAAAAATAAAAAAAAAAAAAAAAAAACCTTATAGATAGAATTTGTTCTACCCTTTTGTTATTCAATTTGATAGAATTAAAATAAATAAATAAGTGTTTTTTCCTAAACGTACACCCATGAATAATTTGATATATAAGCAATATTTTTACGCTAGTGTGAGTCAACGTTAATTGACATGCACTCCTTCTTTTGAGGTCAGAGGATTCAAATTCTCCTAACCCACTTTTGTTGTACTATATATATATATATATATATATACTTTCATTATTGGTGTGTTCTATTACATATTGGATTTCACGAAACTTTCGTTATCTAGTACAATTTTTTCTAACTTCTCTTTCAACAATTCTAAATAAAAAGATAATAAAAAATTAGCTCGGACTATATCCTCTACTTTAAGCATTGAATTTCTAAGTGGACGAAGATCAATAAATTAATGTACTTTTCATATCATTGACTCAAACCTATTATCGACTCCCACTAAGTATAAGAGGGAGTTTATGACAGAACGATAGATCTAATCTTTCTTAGTAAAGTAATAGATAGAACTACTGAACTATCTATTGACATATTAATAAATCTCTTCAAAATACCCTATACATCACATATTCCAAATCAATTAAAGATTTCAACTGCCACATTCATTTCATTAAGAATTGATATTTGTAAGTAATCCTTCTAGTAATCCTTCAAAGATAATGACTAGTCAAAGATACCAAACTACATGTGTAAAACTAAAATTGAAAGAAGAACATGCACAAGTTGAAAGTCAAAACAAACTCAAAGATACATTTTCTGTCCCATCTCTTAAAAAGAATATATTTCTACAAATCCAAAATCAAACATAGTGTAGGAATAAGGGGCCCAATATTGTGAATATGTCCCTAATGCAGATACAACAATAAGTAAGCATGCTGAGTGAGCCATAATAATGACAACATTTATAATGCAAAAAATTGTGTCCCTATAGCCTGCGAAAAATATTTGAAATCTTAAATACATAAAAATATATTTTTAAGCATTTAGAAAGTCATTACAGTCAAAAAAAAAAAAAAAAAAAAATAGAGACGGTGAGATAGTTCATTTATTTTGCGGTGTCGCGAGCGCAGACAACCTCCTTCCACGGCGGAGCAAACTCGTTGGCCAACATCGACGACGGAGATATGTTCTCTAGGAGATTTGAGTGAATTTGGTGAGCATTTTGGGTGAATGGATTGATGGATTTATGAAATAGTTGAGGGGAGAATATGTATAGTTGATAAATGTAAAGTAATTTGGAAATGAAAGGCAGAAAGTAGCATAATGCTGAGGGAAAGAGGGGCAAACGAATTTGCGATTGGGGATTTTTGTCGAACATCTTTTCCACAATCCCATAACCTAATAATATCCCTATATTTCCAATATTGGATTTCTTTCTACTTCCACTTTCAATGCCTTATCTTTTATCTTTTGTGTTCTTTACTCAATCTTTTAAATTCACCTTTTTTTTTTTTTTTTTTTTTTTTTTTTTTTTTTTTTTTTTTTTTTTTTTTTTTTTTTGGTGTGTGTGGGAAGTGGAAAACCACAAAATCTACTTAATTGACTAACCTTACCATACTTCAATTGTTTAAGACATATATTTTCGACCAAGAAATTAGTGGTCTGAATTCTTCACTTCCACGTTGTTAGGATACAAACAATATCTCACATTGGCTAGAAAAGGGAAAGATCATGGGTATATAATGGGTGACAATTATCTCCAATTGGTATGAGGCCTTTTTGGTGAAACCAAAAGCAAAGCCGGCCAAACTGGACAATATCATACCATTGTGGAGATGTGTGGGTTTCCATTGTCCTTAACAAGTGGTATCAGAGCTATGTTCATAACTTAGCCAAAAATTCTCGAGTGTCGAATAAAGATATTGGCGAGTCTCCCAAATGACATTGTCATAATTTGAGTCATAGCGAATTCAAGTCAAGATGTCTGGATTTCCGGGAATAAGTAAGCGCAGAAGAAGAGAACCACGTCGTGTAAACAGATAAGTAAAAATCAAGGATCAAGGACTAACTAAGTTAGCTTAATCGAGTCAATTTGGTCAAGAAGTCTAATCACTGATTCCTTTAATGTATGGAAAACCATTATACTTGGACCACTATTTAATCATGTATTCAAATCCTCTCTAAAGGATAACTGTACAAATCCCTTTTTTGAACACAAGATACCTATGGTATTCAAATCTTTGTGATGTCATGTTTTTAATTTAATATCAGTATTAGTAGTTCCTTTGTTAAATTCTGCGAATCAAAATTGTCAATTTTTTTTTATTTTATTTAAAGTTGAAATTTGAAATTTAAATTTGATATTCCATCAAATATATTAAAGTAATTCTTTGAAAAAAATTGAAATTACTATTGAATCAGTGGTAAACTTCATTGATTGATTCACTATTGAAAGTTGATTGATTTGATGGTGAGAGTTGATATAATGCATAAAGAACAAAATTAACTTAAAAAATAAAAATAATAATATAATACCACAAAAGACATCGTATATAAATGTAGGGTTTAAAAATATTGAAAGTAGCAATGAAATATGAAAATGAATTAAAGGGAGGAAATCCAAATCAATAACATCTCAAATTTATTTTGTCTTAGAAAGATTTGATAGTGAAATATTCGACAAAATAATGCAGAATCTAAAAAAAAATGTTTGGAATTTGGATTGATGTTATATTCTGTTTAAATTAGGCATAGCATAAGCATCCACAAGCATGTGAAAGGGTGTGGGTTAATTTTAAGAAAAGTTAAAAAAAAAAAAAAAAAAAAAAAAAAAGGGCAAATAGAAGAAAAGAAAGAATATTTTGACATTACAAAAAAAATCATTGGATAGGGAAGCAAAATCCCATTCATTTGGTCCCTACAAAAGATTTTCTTGCAATATAAAGTGAACTTGGAAAACAACACAAACCCAATGGAAGCAAACCTAAGCAAAGCAACCACCTTTTCTTTTCTTTTTTATTATTATTTTTTATTTTTATAAAAAAAAAAAAAATCATATTTTTGTACATCTTACATTTTTTTTAAAAAGTGTTTTAAATAAATAAAAAAATTGTTTACATTTTTTTTAAAAAGTGTTTTAAATAAATAAAAAAATTGTTTAGTTGCACATGCGCTCTATCTAAAGTGATTCTATTGAATGCGGGTTGCATAAATAGTAGGTCCAAAATAATCACAAATATAACAAAATATAAAATATTTTGAAAATATGACCAAAAAAAAATAGTGATTATCAGTGATAGTGATAGACTATTATCACTGATTTTTAGTGATAAAATGACTATCTATTAGTGATAGCAACAAAATTCTATATAAAAAAAAACAAATATGATAGATATTTGTATCCGTGATCAAAATTGTCATATTTGTAAATCTTTTAAAAATATATTATATTTTTAATTATTTTACTTTAAATTGACATTGGTACAATTTTCCTTCTATTCAATGAGAATTTTATGTCATTCTAAAGTCATTTTTAGATAAATCATTTCTTAAATATTTCTTAAACAAACAAATTAAACTAGTTTTTAGCATTTTTTTTATATAAAAAAATAGAATTCAATAATCTATGCTAAACACACTTTAAATTATTATTTTTTTTAAAAGATACTTATAGAAAAATTATTTCAAGAAAGATGAAAATTATTGTAAAAAGATAAATTGTAAGGAACAAGTTTAAATTTTAAAAATTAAAAATTAAAAATCAAATGGTTCAAACCAGAGACTTTAGATATTGATGGTTGTACACAAAGAGAAATTAGGTTTATCTCAGCTCATTTTAGTCCCCAAACTTTCTTAATCATGTATGTTGGCATTCTTTGAACTTTCATAATCCTTATCTTTTGATTTTTAAACTTTTAAAATATTTTTTTCACTCCTCAACTTTTAGATTCGTTCTGTTTTAACGGTAAGTTTTTAAGTTGAGAGGTTGTTTAACCGTTTCAAAACGGAAAAATTCTAGTGGTATAATTTTCGGATAGATGAGTGGTGTGACTTTCAAAAATAGGTATTAGATTAGAATGGGTATGTGTGTGTTTTTTATTTAATTTTAATTTCTCTTTTTTGAAGGCCAAAAAAGAAAAGAATAAGCTATAGAGAAAGGAGAAATTATTAAAATGGGTGGCTATCTAGCTAGCTTGGACAATCTTAAGACACACTCAAAAACCCTAAATTATTACCTCTATACAAAGCTATGGTTTTTCTCTCTCTTCTGTGGGTGGTGGTGGAATGGTGGTGGTGGTGGCTCTCCTCCGCCACTCACGGCTGCAATTATGAAACTTTAACAGCTAGCTTACAAATTTTGTGTGTGTTTGTTTCAATTATTAATTTCTAGAGTGTGCCCATGTTGTAAAATTAAACTCCTATTTATGATCAAGCCATGGAGAATTTATTTATTCATCATAATTAATAATTATGTTGTTTTTCTAGGCCCAACTTTAATTATCTTCAATTTGATGACATGGCTTTTTCTTTTTCTTATTATTATTATTATTTTTTGCAACATGTGGGGTGGGGTAATTTTTGCGTAGAGAGCGCTTCTCCGTGGAGCCTGGCGTACTACGACTAGTAATGTACGCCTCGAACCCATTCCCTCCAGCTAACCAAGTAGACACCAAGATCAACTCTCCCAACATAGTTTGTCTATACATAATTGGATTTTATATCATATCACATCAACGTGAAACCGATTTCACCTGATAACACCAACGACCCGACCAAAGGCAAATCGACTCTCCAATAGGGTCAATGTTATGGGTGAAATCAGCTCAGGCCCACAATGTTGGGCCCAACAGGTATCAGCGTAGGTCCAAGGTGGACCTACCATACCCACACCCTGAGGCCAACACCCTCAACTCGGCAGACCCCAGCGTATGACACACGCCACCTCCTAGGCGTATGACGTCACCTCTTAGGCTTATGACGTCAACACATCTCTCTTATATATATGGAACTCCACCCTTTATTGAAGCCAGGCGACACGGTACGCATTAGTCTCTCACTCCTACTTATGCTTGGGACTCTCTCTAACTTAAGCATCGGAGTGGTGTGGGCTCAGCCTTGCACCGGTGCAAGCTTTCTCTCTCCTTACAGGTCGGCCTTGAACCACATGGCGCACCCGATCGTCCGCAGCCCGCCGGCCAGGAGGTCTAGAATCTTCCATCGATAACTATCAGTGATTATTATTGAGTTTTTTTTTTTTGTCATATTTGTGAAATGTTTTATATTTTATTATATTTATCATTATTTCAGGTCTAATTGTTATTCATGCGGTCCTTTTTATTTTGGAAATAAAAATGAAAGTCATTTCTATTTTCTAATAGATAAAATCTTAAATTTCTTTTTTGATCACCCTCCATGTGGGGTTGGCATTTTGATTATGGGCTACAATGATGTTCAATGAAGAATGTCTTTTTCTCTCTCCATCTTTACAACGACAACTTCAAGCATAAGCATAAAAAAAAAAATCAATTTTTAAAAAGTGAGAGAGAGAAAAGAAAACAATTGACAATATAATTTCATGTGGGATTAACACACAACACAACATGCTGTCCCCTTTTAATCTCCATACCAGCAATAATAATTGAAATAATTACAAATTATATCTCTATCGGTTGTCTATTTTACAAATCATACCTCCTATTATGCTTCAAACAAAGAAAAAACATAGCTCCTATACTTTAGAAATTGTTTCAAACATATGTTGGGAGAAAAAATGAGGAATACACAAATAATAAAACCTTCACTTTCATAAGTTAATCCAAAACAAATTAGTAAATCACATGATAAATAGAAGAGATAGAGAAAAAAATGACAACAATATATATAAATTTGGGCTATGTCTAGTTTTCTATAATGAAAATTACAAATGACCCACACACTCACGCTACAAATCGACATTTATATAGCCCAAGAGTGGCTACCTAGACTTCTAAGCACCACGTACGACCTCGATAGCATAGGAAAAACAAGGAAATAGATCTCTCAACTCGATAAAAAATGGTTGTCGATACAATTTGCAACACGCTTACAAATACTCACTGTCGCATGCCACACACAAAAATGTCTACAAAAAAAATAACATAGTTAAAAACTAGATATTTAAAGAAATTGGCGCAGGGTCGCAATTTTACGACATGTAGCGTCAAAACGAGAAAGCGCACGTCTTCAACTAGAGGGGTTGCGTCGTTGCGATAGCATTGAGATGTTGTCACTCAACTCATCATCTCAACGCTACAATCGTACTGTTATGTTTTTCGTTTCTTGTGATGTCACTCCTTAGATTTTCTTTGCCTTACATAGTTGGTTTGGCTCCACAAACCTGAAACAACACACACATTCATAATAGTTTTGTAGTACGGTAAATTATACTCCTTAACCTTAACGTAATCGACACGTTATTTATTCTATAAATGAGATGATATAAAATCTCTAAAACTGTTTTTTTTTTTTCAATAATTATGGGATAGAAATTGAATCATCCATTTTTTAAATGACAATCAGTATCTTATATATTAAGTTATGTGAATTAACAAATCTTTAAAATTATCTATTTATAAAAATATAGGTAAATTAGATAAATACAATTCTTTAAGCATCCCATGATTATAATAATTATGATAATTTAGATTAGTGTAGTTTTCTATAATTTTCTCACCCCTTATCATTCAAACATGCTACCCATAATCATGGCCTCACCATCCCACAAGATGAAATTTTTAATTATTTTTCCTTCAAAAAAATAATAATAATTGTTTTTTTAAATTGTTTTCTTAGGAAAAAAAAAATTAAAAAAAAAAAAAATAATAATAAAATAAAATTGAGTGAGTAGTGAGTGGAAGAATAAATGGGAGGCACGTTGTTGGTATGCTGCTCATTAATGTGTTTCCTTAATTTATTGAACATTTAAGTTAGCAAAAACGACAGAAGCAAAGTGGCCGAGACATTAATTACAAAAACAAAAATAAAAACAAAAAAATGAATAAAATAAATTTGCATGGTCTCTTCTAAGTCGGCGGCCGGCATCCTCTGTTTCTTCCATTTGCCCTATTTTCTCGATGGCGGCGGCGACACCCTAGCCCTAATCTATCCATTTTCATTAATTCCCTCTTTTCTTTAATTAATTTAAATCTTAATTCTAGTTTATGGACTTTTACACATTTGCATGTATTTAATTTGGTAGAGGTTTAGAAATTGGGTCTACATAAACTAATATTACGAAAAGTATTTTTTAAAATTATAATCCCACGAATCAAACATAAAACTATACAAATTTGAGTTTATTATTATGTTATACAAATTCTAGTTTTCTAAATTTAGAGTTGAGAAATTAGGTTTATTACAACTTAGAAACCAATTACTTCTTCAACCGAGTTCACACTAAAAGTAATTTTAAAGTACAAATGTCAAAGGGGAGAATATGTATAAACATGTAAGAAAATAACTAAAATGACTTTAAAATGTCAAAGGAGAATATGTATAAACATGTAAGAAAATAACTAAAATGAAAGTCAATTTTTTTCTCTTAATCATTGACTTTGTTTAAATACTATTAATAACTTCATGAATGCATTTTGTATGTTTAAAAAAATAAGGGGTAATACTTATAGTTCCACTATCCACCCGCCCGACCCGTGACTGTCATGTGTTAATATATATATATATATATATATTTAATTTAAAAAAAAAATTGCAAGTATATGTTTTTCTCTCAATTTTATGATTTTAATATTTAAGAATTAATTTAGTTTTAAAATTTAGAGTTTTAAGATTTTTCTTAGAGGTTAATAAATTCTAAATATTAAACTATAATCTTAAAATCTAAATTAAGGGAAAACATATTCTTGAAAAAAAAAACAAGAAAAAAATTGAGAGTTAAAAAAAAAAAAAAAAAAAAATCAATCAATCGAATGGACGGGAGAGTTGTAACCCAACTAGCAACCAAGTATTACTCAAATAAATACGAAGAAAATAACATTTGATCCTATATAATAAGAGATGCTAACATCAACATAGTTCTATCGATAATATATGAATTATTGATTAAGAGTTAGAGTTTTCATCTCTTAGATTGTTATTAAAATATATATATATATATATATATATAATTTTATTTTTTTTATCATATTTCTTATTTCATAAAATACAATAAAATGGAAAAAAAATAAAGTAAGATCAATTTATTTATCTAACATAATCTAAACCAAAAAAATAATAATAATAATAAATCTCTTTCGGTGCGGTTAAATGAGAAAATATATATATGGGTTTCACAAAAAGCAGGCACGAGTTGGTTCAATTTTCCACAAATCCAAACTTTATTTCTTCAATTTATCATTAATTATTAATTATTAAATTTTATTTATTCATATTTTCAAAATCTCTGGTTGAATGGGGACAGAATACAGAGTCACGCAGAAAATCAGAGAGCACCATGCCGACCGATGGGACCCACTTCAGCTTCTCACTTTCCTCACGCGCCGAAATGGCGGTGGCCAACAATCGACTGCAACCTTAACCCCCAGGTTCCCACGTCCTCGCCACGTCACCTTCATTTAACCTTTTTTTAATTCCAAGAAAAAATAGACAATAATGGCTATACTTATTTAATTCCCGGACGTTAAATTAATCATTCAAATTTAATTTGTGGATTTGTATTGGTGTCCACGACGGAGCCGGTTTAATTCCGCCGTCCCACGCCGGCAGTTTTCCTCCACCTTAAGATGTCGGTTTTTTTAAAAAAAATAAAATAAAATAATTAATTAATTTATTTATGTTATTGAGCATCTGAAAATGATAAAGGAAGTGAAGAATTATTTGAAATTTAAAATTGGTTTATTGTGATGACGTGGAAAAACAAGCAGTGTTTTGGGAAGACGAGGGAAATTGGTAGCTGGAGAGTGCAGGGGGGTTTGACCGAGGCAGGGGTAGAGTTGGAAAAATAATAAACTCAGTACAGAATTTTTGAAGAGAGTGGCGAGTGGTGGTTCAGAATTAGGACACGTGTCGTGTAATATTCATGATTTATTCATGATATTCATAAATACAGGGAATGCCCACCTGGCTGCCTCTCACCAACACTAAAATTCCTTCCACTCTAATTAATATGGCCAATGTGCCGCTGGCTGCCTACCCGAAGAAAAAGAAAATTAATGTGATTTTTTATTTTTTAACAAATTCTATAATTCATTAATACTTCTAATTGCTCTTTTTATATATTATTATATTGGTTCATAATATTTTTTTTAATATTTTAAGTATATAAATTAGACATTTCGTTTAAAATTGAAATTTAAAAAAAAAATTGCTAGAGGCTTGACCTTTAGTTGTTTCATGGACGGAGTCTCTAATAAATCTTTGAGTTGAACCATTTTCGATGTGTTGGGTCTGCGCTTGTTTTAACTCTATGTTGTTGAGAGTCGAGGTGACCTTCCCTATTGCATCAGACATGGTTCGATTCAACCGTTTTTCGATTCGGTCTTTTATATGCGATTATTTTATCCACAACAACTATCAATCATACAAAACAATTTGATAATATATACTCATTTTCATATACAATTTTTTAATGTATGGATATATGCTTCGATAACTAAAGAATTTTATGTGGTGAGTATGTCTAAACGATTTTTTTACCATACAAAATCTCTTTCACCGTGGTATCCTTTCCTGTCGCGATTGTCCGTCTTGTTGCCTAAAGGTCGAGAACAATATTTACCCTACGTGGGAGTGGAGAATAAAACAAAATTGTCTACATGAGAAGCTAAGTGAATCAATTTATAATACATGTGTCTCTTTTGTGTAGGATTATTCAGGTGTTGGACGAAACAAATTATTATTTTAACAATTGCGGCAATTTGGAGCAAGCGAAACCAGATGATTTGTTGAGACAAGCAACCCCAATGAAAGAAACCATGGGTGTTCGACATCATATAAGATTTATACCACAAACAAAACGTTGAAAATGGTTGGTGTCACCCTCCTCCTATAAACTCATTCAAATTAAATAACATTGATGCGTGGTAGATGATTCGTTAGGGATGAGTGCAATAGTTTGAGACTCGATTAGAAATACTATGCTTGCAGCAAAAAAGTACCAAGTTTTTAGAGGATTCCTCGAGCTCGCTGAGGCCCTAGCCTTAAGGGATGTTATATCTTTGGCTATTGAAGTGACACTAGCACCAATGTGTGCAGGAGTGGACTGTTGCAAATACACAAAAAAAACTCTTGAATGGTCCAGACAAGTTTGGACAATGAGGTTCTAACATTTTTGTGGATGGCTTGAGAGAAGAAACAACAATGAATAGTCATTGAATTTATCTTCGCTCAAAGGAATAGCAACTTACTAACACACGACCTTGTTGGACATGCCCGAAGAACACCCGACTTTCGACTAATTTGGATGGAAGACGTTCCATCTTGAGGGATTAGTGCAACCAACATCGATTGGTTGGCCATTTCTCTCCTTTATTTGTCAACTTGATGTATGTGCTTGTCTATTCGGTTTATTTCTTTTGTACTAAAAAAATAAATAAATGTATGCTTCATTATTGCACGCACTCTTCAAACTATCACTAATTTATTAAACAAATAGAGGTATGAATGTCGTAAGAACATAAGCATATAGTTCAACATTAATTGGTATGTACTCTTCCATTTGAAGTTGAAGATTCAAATATTTCCCACACATTTTTTTGTAATAAAAAAACATCATATTTACTGCACTACGTACGTTGGACTTACATTCCCTCCAAGATTCTCTAGCCAAATGTTTTTGTATAAATATAAATTGTGATTAGCATAGCAATTGACAATAACTTAGAATAAAATATTCATATAGCCGTAAAATTAATATCATAGTTGCGTAAATTGTAAAGCTAACATTACTAATATTCTAAAAAATCAATCATAACTTTTTAGGTCATTATTTTTCACTCTTCTATGTAACCTTTTATTAAACCTCATTGAATATTGTATTTTTTTTTTTTTTTTTTTTGAAAGAAAAAACTTAAAACTTGAAAGCATTAAGCATATAAAGAGGAAAATTCGATGAATTGGTATGATGTATGAACTAGTAACTATGTGAGGTCATAGGTTCGATCCCACCTCTACATGTTGTAAAAAAAAACCGTTTTTTTTTAATAAATGTGTCCAGCGAGCCAACACTTAATTTGCCACCTTAGCAAAATGATCCAATTTTGTTAGTCTAGTAATGAACAGGGCCAACATGCCTGGCCTTGATACAATAATTTTTTTAAGAAAATTTTATATTTACTTTATTAACATAAATAAAGGGAAATATAGTTGGATAAAAAGTTGCATATATACTGAATAATGGTGATAAATTAATAATAAATTAAAAAAGGAAAAAGGAAAATTGTAGATATAACTTCTTCCCTTATAAGTTATAATATAACTCGTTTGTTTGTATATAATGCGAATAAGTTCAATTCTTTTCATAAATACAACACTCAATAATTATTGAATTATTGTTACTAAATTATTAAATATTATTTTCAATTGTTTTCGTTGCATTACTGAATCTTTTGATAATAATTATTTAATTATTTCCTATAATTTATCAAGTATTGTTTCAATAATTACTAAATCATTTTCTTTTATTTTTTAAAGGGGAAAAATAAACTTTTTACCCCTCATCTTCGCAAGATGCATCCATTTTTACCATTAAATTACAAAAAAAAAAAAAAATTGCAATTTTTCAAGATGCCTTTGAAAAAAAAACATGTGTTGCAATTTTTTTACCTTCTATTACATTTTTCATTTCAATAATGGTAGACGAAAAAAAAAAAAAATCATGTGTATTTAATGAATTATAAATTAAACGTGTTACAAACTATCAAGAGTTGACTTAATAGTCATAAAGAGTCTGTGTAATTTCCTACATATTTTTTTAGCTCTCAATATTGTAGGGTAAAAAAATAAATTAGTGCATGTTCAACTTAGGGTGTCAAACTTGATTTTGATTGAATAGCTTGTGTTTTTTAAGCATCATTTCATAATTATTTGGTTTTTTGTATTTTAAAATTAAGCCTATAAACACTCATCACACCTATTTAGTCCATTTGTTTTGTTATCAGCATGGTTACAAATTCAAATGCTACCTTAAAAAACATGAAAAATATTGTAAAGAAAATAGTAAGAAAACAAATAAAAATAATTTAAAAATCAAATAAACTATCAAAAAGAAGACTTTAAATTTGTTTGTTAAATTACCAACTCTAGCATAACTATTGGCATCTACACATTTTCTTGAGGCCAAAGCGAGCATAGCTCAGCTGGCATATGTATGACTTAATGACCAAGAGGTCTATGGTTTGAATCCCCCCACCCCCAATGTACTCAAAAAAAAAAAATACACATTTTCTTGAGAATTGTTATTATTATTTTATTATTATTATTATTATTATTTCTTTTTTTTTTATGAAGTATTTTTAAATCTACATATCTCACATTTGGAAAAAATTAATTAAAATTGAATAGAAGATAAAATTATAACACTTATCTAAGTCTTAAATTCAATGTGATGAAATTAAATGTTTGATGTGAAAATTGATACTCAATATATATATTTTTCCTTTAAGAAAGTATTAAAATATAAAATTTCAAATATGACTCATTTTGTTATAAATAAAAGGGAACAAAAGCAATTTATATCCTTCAATTTTGTTGTATTAATTAAAACTCTAAAATTTCACAAGCTATTTTCACTATTATCATGTAATTAAATAAGTTGAGAACAAGCCAACAAGAGCATAACTCAACGACATGATGTATTGTCTAGTGATCACGAGGTCCTAGATTCAAACCCCAACATATAAAAAAAAAAAAAAAAAAAATTGAGAACAAAATATAATTAAGATAAAAACCTACTCATGTTAATAGTTGGTTAACTCTTTTGTCTTGATATTGTGTTAATATGTGCATTTAAATAAGTTCTATATATAAGAATTATGTCAATTTTAAAACAAAATTGCTAAAACATTCACTTTTGAAAGATTAGGTTTTAAGCTACTTATGACTTATGCATAACTCAACAACTTTTTAAAACATGTTGATTTACAAAATCTACTAGTTTTTGAAACTAGATTTCCTAAAATTAAATGTATCTCAATTTTAAAAAATTAAATTTATCTTTGAAGAAATTATGATTGATTTTATATATTTAGAATCTTTCATAATTTGTGGTACATAACTCAACCGATATAATATAGGAATTAATAATCAAAATGTTAGGAATTCGAAAACTGTTGATCAAAAGTCTAACGATTCCCCCACCTTGCATATTATTTAAAAAAAAAAATTATTTGTAATCTTATCCAACCAAATTCTCGTTTGGAAGGGTTAGAGTAATTTAAAAAAAATCTTAACCCTTTTTGTGTTTAATAAAACAAAATGTTGTATAATCAATTAAAATCACTTCTACATAACAGTTCATATCACCCCTTCTAAAATTTGTTCCATCCTATAGCTTTTAGATTCTATAAAAATCAGCTTCTTAACAAAATTTCAATTTTCTATCCTCCCAAAATTAGAGTTCTTTTATATATCTAGTATTTTTTTCATCCAACTAAAATTTATTTTATAAATTTTTAAATTAATAAATTGAATGCAATTTTTTTTTAAATAATACTTTATTGTTTTTTTTCTTAAAAAAATCATACAATTTTTGTTTAAAATAAGTCTATTTTAGTCTTTATAGTTAAATCACAATAATTTAATATTTATTTATCAAACACTGTAACCAACTACATGTCTAAATTTACTAAACACTAATTTGCTTGGTAAAATAGTTAGTTAATTTTTCTGCACAATTGGCATCAATTATTTTAAAAGTTTTCGCAATCCAAAACGGAGCAACTATCATTTTTTTCAAATAGACTAGTCGAATGCAACCATTTTTTAAATAATTAACATCATGATATTTTCTTTCAAAAAAAAATACAAACATTTCTATTGATACTTCACAAATAATCTAGAGCAAACAACATATAAATTTAAATTTAAAACACACAGTTTTATATATATAAAAAGTATGCAAATTTTGATAATATATTTATTTTAGTCACTAGAGCTGGATCACAAAAATTTAATATTTCTTAGATCACAACAATTTAATATTTCTTTACAAAAGCTGTAACATGTTTTTTCAAGTTTTATTTTAAAAGTTACAACAATTCTAAATTTAGTGTAATTGATTCAACCACAAAGTTTAGGATAACTATTTTTTTAAATAAAACGAGAAAACTCCGTCAGATGTTATATAGGCAAATTTTTTATAAAAACTGTAAAAATCAATGTTCGGGATGTCATTTAATCGAATAGCTAGCATTAATATTTTGAATTTGTAAGGGGTTGTTTGGGGCTGAATGAGTTATTTTAATCGATGGTTACAATAGTTGGTGGATTATAATAGTTTGCTGAGCGAGTTATTATAATCGGGGTTATAATAGTATAATAATTGTGAATATTAAATACTATTGAAGTCAGTATAGTTACTTTATTGACGGTGTGTTATAATAGTCGGCAAAACGCGAGCTGAATTATAATAATTCAATTCACTCAACTCTAAGTTAATGCCCCATATGCTCTCTAAGGGGGTGTTTGACCAAAAGAGTTGGGGGAGTTGGAGTTGTTCCGTCCGGAGAGTTTCAAAGTCTGTGTGTTTGGGACAGGGAATTGTTTAGTATGGAGTTGTGTGTTTGGGACAGAGATTTGTTGAACATGAAGTTTTGAAGTATGAATTTATTTTAGCGACTTTTTTTATCAATGTTTTTCTACAAACTTTCAAAATTTCTTTATCACTTCCTTTAATAAATTTTAAGAATGATTTTTTTTATTTTTTATTTGATCCAAAACTAATTTTAAGCAGAATACCTCACATTATTTTTTCAATATCTCTCCTATTGATAATTAATAATTTATATATATATATATATATTTTAAGACTCATCTTTAATTTTATGGATTTTAAGAATGAGATTTTTGTTGTTTTTATCTAGGTATATTTTACAAAAAAAAAAATTAAATAAAAAAAAACAACAATATATAGTCTTCTTACCTTAACCTATGTGTCAAACCTATCATTCTCCGCCTCCACCCATTAAACTCTCATTCCATCTAAATCCACTACACTCGGAACCTAAGATCTCAGACGGTTTATTTTAACTATTTTTTTTGTACAATATTTTCTATAATTTTCCATATTTTCATTATTAAGTATTTCTTCCAATAAATTTTAATAATGCAATTTTTGCTTTTTATTTTATGTATCATTTACCAATTTCTTTGAAGATAACAAAAATAATTTTGACCACAATACTTCACCTTCTTTTTTCAATATCACTCATATTAATTATTCGTTTTATTTTGATAGTTTTGAAATAAAACAGAGTCGTATAATAGTGGGTTAAATATTACTTTGAATTTGAAAGATTTTAATCCATTAATCTAAACGGATCAAATAAGCTGGTGTTTCTATTTCTCTATGGTGGAATTCTACATTTTGAATTTTATTTAAGTATCAATTTTGATTGAACAACCTAATTTATATTTAAAATAATAAAAATAGGTTGAATTGCATTTTTAGTCATTTTACCTATTTTGTTTAAATTACGTTTCTTTTTAACTAATTAAAAATATTGTTGGAGGGAGAGGAAGATAGATAAATGTGTTGCCTTGAAAAATGAGACAGAGTTAAATAGTAATTACTTTTGAAGTCTTGGTAGTTGATATTTTTTTTATTCGAGTTCAACAACTCTGTAGGTTAAACGGGGAGTAAACTTACTTTTTTTTATCTTCACTCTTCCAACTTCGTGGGCCAAACCAGTCTAGATAATTATAGGATTATGAAGTAGAATTAGCAATTGTTATATTTTATAGGAGAAGAGGAAAAGAAGAAAACAAAAAAGAAAAGAAAGAAAGGAAAAGAAAAAGTAAAATGGAGGCAAATGGCGTCGTCCGAAATATCTTCTCCTGCACGCAAATCTTGGCGCAGGCTTTAACTCACTTGATCGCTCTATCACGTCCTTATCACTCCGACACAAATATTGCACACTCTACCGGGGTCAAAACCGTCTTTCTACCCTCACTTAAAAAAAAATAAAAATAAATAAATAAATAAATAAAAAAAATAAAAATAAAATAATAATAATAAAATTATGCTCATTTTAGATTGTATTAAGTTTTTGGACTAGAAATAAATTGTGTGAGGGTGGTTGACGTACTTCAGAATCGAATGAAAAATATTTCAAAGTTGTATTGCAAATTCGTCCAAGTCGAGTTGTATTGCAAATTCGTCCAAGTCGTGAAGAAAATTGGGTAACTCATTACATTACTCATTTGATTTATGAATAGGAATTTTGATTTTGTAAGATTGAAAGATTATCCAATTGACGTGAACTTTATGTTCTTGATGAAATTTGCAATGAAAATTCGGAGAGTTAGGAGCTCCGTCTATTGTGATTAAACAAAATAAATCTTATTTTCGTTCCTTGTAGGAGTCCATTTAAAAAAAAAAAGTTTAAAAATATTTTTTATTCAAAAATTGATCAAAATTGAAATTAAATGTTACCTTATTAGTAGGGGTTAGGGTTTAGAGTGTAAGGGTTTGGGTATAGAGTTTAGTGTTTAAAATTTGACCTTATTAGTAGGGTTTAGGGTATATGATTTCGTATTTAAGATTTGAGGAGTATTTTAGTTTTGAAGAATGTTTTAGATTTTAGTATTTTACAATTTTTTAAATAAAAAAATATTTTGGTATTTTTTCAATAGTGTCTATTAAAATGACATTCCTCTGGTTATCCTCTTAAATCAAAATCATTTTCTTTTCTTTTTAAATAGTTTAAGAAAAGTTTGTGTTGCTCCCTTATTATAAGCTGCCCCAACTTGGCATATTTATTTTATTTTTGAACACTGTATAATTAATCATTTTAGTTTATATTGTTTTTTTTTGTTTGTTAATGTTTTAACCAAAAAAATAAAAACATAAATAAACTTAAATTCTTCTAATACAGCTTATTACATGTTATTTTAAATGTTGTCAAAAAAAAAAAAAAAATGTTATTTTAAACGCGTTTTGGCAGATTTCTATTGATGAGATTAACAAACAAAGTAGTGGTCATTTATAGAAAACAAAATAGAACCCATTTACAATTTTAAGGCTAAAATAATTAATTTAAAATTTTGAACTAAAATAAAATAAACACTAAGACTCAAAAAAACTAAAACATTTTTATAATTATTTATTTTAATTCCTGTTAAGTAAAATATTCAACCACCGTCTTTTAATATAGTATAACACTAAAATGAGGGAGACATACCAAATAAGATTGGTTGCATAAATAACAATCAGATTCAAAACAATGACAAATATAAAAAAATGTAAAATATTTTATAAAAATGATAAAAAAAAAATCATTGATAGTCACTAATAACCATAGATAAAATAATTATAACTAGATATTCACAAAATTCTATAAAAAATAAAAGTATATCGATAACTATATAGTATTACTATATGTAACTATCACTAGTAAAAATATTATAGTTATAATTATTTTACTCTAAATTAACATCGAATTTAATTTTTGTAAAACACATATATCTATCTAAAGGTCTCTTTGAATCCACAATACATACATTTTGAAAAAAAGAAAAAAATATAACACGAGACCCGGAAAACAAACCAACTGAAATCTTACTTAATCAATAATAAAGTATAGGTTTAAGTATAATTTAGAAGGCGCTGACTTAAAATGCGGTTTTGTTTCCACTGCAAATGGAACAAGTGAGGCCCATTGGCCCACTAACTCCACGTCGTGTAGGTTTTTTTGCGATTTTGTTGGGAACACCCACTCTCTTATAAAATTAAATTAAAAAAAAAAAAAAATTAACATAAAAATTAAACCACAAATATACTTCCTGTCTAATTTGGTACATAAACTTTTAAAATTATAAATTTAATCTTTACAATTTTCAATTTTTTTAAAATTTATAGACAACCACGTTAATTTTTTAAAGTTTTATTCGATATAAAATTTAATTTTATATTTAATACATTATTTTTTTTTTTAATTTAACAAATATAAAATTAAAAAAATTATATCAAACGTAAATTTAGCATTTTTTTTTTTTTACAAATATGACAATTTTTATAACTATAGTCTTAATTAGTGACAATTACTTCAAGTAAATCTATCACTATCACTGATAGCTATTGATATACTTATATTTTTTTTATAAAATTTTGTCGGTGACTATCACTTATAGTAGTCTATTAGTGATAATCATTTTATTATGAATATAAGTAATAGTGACTAATTGTTTTGTCATATTTACAAAATATTTTATATTTAATTATATTTAAGGTTATTTTGAGTCTGAAAGCTATTTATGCAACCAACCTATGATTAGAATCTAAATAAATATTTAAAAGTTTAAAACACTAAGTTATCATAAAAGAAAAAATAAAAGAAAAAAAAAACATTAAAACACTAAACTCATAATTTAATGTTAAATTATTCTTTTTACTATTTTCTTAAAAAGAAATTAAAAAAAAAGAAAAAAAGAAAAAAACTCTAAAAAATGGGCCCTAGTCACATGGTGGAGCGAGTGGAGTCCATTTGCGAGGATGGCCCCACAAACTTACCCGGCCAGCAAGGAAACCGTCTCCCCACTAACACCCGCGCGTATACACCACGCTCCTCACAAACGCGCGTGAGGCTAAACCACTCTTCCCTCTCTTTTTTTCTCTTTTATTTATAAACTTTTCCTCTTCCTCTGCTTTTTTAAAAAAACGTACCCCGAGGCTTCTTCTTCTTCTTCTTCGTCTTCTTTCCTTCTCTCTCTCTCTGTATTTTTCCATTCTGCTTTTTCTGCCTTTTTTCCTTCCCTTCTTATTGTTACGTTATATTCTACTCTCTCTCTCTCTGATTCTAGGGCTGCCACTGTTCTTTTGCTTAAACCCTTGAGACCCCATTTCCTCTGTGTTAATCTTTCTTTTTTCTCTGTTTTGACTGGGGGCCACTGCAGTTCATTTCCTTCAAACCCTACTCATTCTATCTTCTTCTTCTTCTTCTTCTTCTTATTATTATTAAACAACCTTAACCCAGCCGCATAAACTAACAAACAAACAAACCCATCACTCTAATTTCCTCTCTCTGTTTTCTGAAAATGGCTGAGAGTTTGGACGACGGCGAGTTTTGGCTTCCTCCTAAGTTCCTTAACGACGACGACTTGTTCATGGAGGTCAACAACAACAACAACAACAAGTGTTGTAATGATGTTAAGAATGTTGGAGTTGGAGTTGGCTTGTACCCCTTTGAGTTTCCTCTTGGATTTGGCCCTTTGGGTTCGCCGGTTGAATCTCTCACTGGTTCCAGTGAGACGGAGAGCGATGAGGAGGAATACATCGCGGGTTTGACTAATCGAATGGCTCGTTCGACTCTGGATGATGGGTTTGGACTTGAAAACTCTCATGTATGAGATGAGATGGATTTCTCTTTTTTTCTGTTTCTTCGTCTTTCTGATTTGGGGGTTTTGTGTTTTTAACTCTGTTTTTTGTTTTTGCAGGGTTGGGGTTCTTCTGGTTCTCCTCAGTCAACGCTGTGCGCTTTGGGAAGTGGGTGCGGTTGCAAACAGGGCTCGAGTCGGGGAAGCCCTAATGGTCATTCGCAAGCCGCTCATCCACAACAACTCACTTTGGATCTACTCTACGCCGCTGCCGGTGAAGTCTCGAAGATGCGAATGAATGAAGAAGAAGCTTATGGTTTCATTAACTCTCGTGCTAGAAATCCCTCTCCCGTCTCTGTTCCGCTCAAAAACCGCGAACCCGACGCCGGAGTTTACCAGCAGCTGCAGGCTTCCCAAGTAAGTACTATTAGCACCGTCTTTCATTTCTACGTTTCAGTGGTGTTACTCTGTTTTGTTTCTTATGGGATTTTATTATTTTGTTACAGTTTTTACATCTGAGACGACAACAGCTCATCGAGCAAATGAAGTCGACGGCGGCGCGTTTGGGACTGACGAAGGGCTCTGTTAATAACCCTCCTCCTCAAATGCCGCAAAATAGAGGAAGAAATAGCGAGTTCTTCAATGGCAGAAACTGTCGCTCTGCAACTGGCTTAACCTCCCAACCCACTTGGGCTCCACCGCGAAAACAGGCTGTGAATCCCCCACCCCCGTCGAATGGCTCCGGCATGAGGGCCGTCTTTCTCGGCGCTCCAGCCGGCAAGAGGGAATGCGCCGGCACCGGAGTGTTTTTGCCTCGACAAGTCGGCAACGTCCCTGAAACCCGCAAGAAACCAGGTCCGTAATAGATTCATCTTTTTTCCCACATCGTATCTGATTTTCATTCTCCTCCCGAGTTCTTTAGTTTTGATTTTAATGGCTGATTTCATTTTCTTCAACAGCTTGTTCGACTGTGTTAGTTCCTGCAAGAGTGATGCAGGCTCTGAATCTGAACTTAGACGACATGTACGTGCAGAGAATTCAGCCCCAACAATTTCAATCTCGTTCCCCTTCAGTTTTCAACGCAGGAAAGAACGGTAAGAACATGGGTCTTCTTCTTCTCTTCCTCTAAAATCCTAATTTCTTCAAACCCCATTGTTTCATTTCTCCATTTTTGCTGAGTTTTAGTGTTTTTGTTTCTCTTCTTGAATTCAGATGTTTCCATGAGGGTTCGGAACGAGAGTTTTGCATCGCAGCAGAAGCCGGCGAATCTATGGGCGGCGGTGCCGGCAGTAAACCACCATGACATTCGGCTTCCACAGGAGTGGACTTACTGAAGAAGCGACAGGGTGTGATTAGATTTACTAACTGCTGGGTTATATTAGGGGGTAGAAGATGATAAAGAGAAAATTAATTAAGCTTTATTAGATTAATGGGGGGTTAATATAGGAAATTATTGTTTAATAGGAAAAGGGTAAGATAGGGAGAAAAGAAAGTAAAAGGAAAAGAAAAAGGAAAAGTAAGGAAAAGAAGAGAAAGGAAAAGCGTTTTTGGTTTTTGGTTTTTTGTTTTTGGGATTAGGATTTTAGGTTTAGATGAAATAAATTTGTGTTTTAAGGAAAATATGGGTTTTATTGTTCTTTTGATTGGGCTGAAAAAGCCAACTTAGAATGTAATGTGAATGTGAAAAAAAAGGAAAATATTGGTTTTTTCCTTTTTTTTCTTTTTTTGTGTTAAAATTCTGCAAAAGGAAAAGGGAATTAAGTTGGCTTTTTTGTTGTTGTTTTTGTTGTAAAAGGGCAGATTAGGAACTCTGTTTTTGGAATTCCAATTTGCCCCCCTGCCCATGCACTAATAAAATAATATATAGCAAATTTTCATTTTCTCTTTTCTCTCTTTTAAGTTCATGTTTGAGCATAACCCTAATTTAAATTATAAAAAATACCTTGAATTATGGGGGGTTTAATTCTAAAAATATCCTTGAACTTTTAAAATTTAAAGATGCCCTAACTATGAAAAATTTAAGATATCCTAACCATTAATAAAAAAACATGATTTTTATTATTATTATTTTTTATTTTTGTAGATGGTTAAATTTTACTTTAGACTTGTGTGATATGAAAATGTGAACCTTTGACGTGTTAAAAAAATCATGAAAACAATACACATTTATTATATATGATTTAGGCTAAACTATAAAAAAAATACTTGTTAAACTTTGTTGCTTGTTTAAAATATACTCAATTCTTTCCAAAGTTACTATATTACTCCTCAACTTTCATAAATATTTCAAAATTAACGAGTGAAAAATTGTTAAGATGTTAGACTGAAAATCAATGTGGCCGTGACTTGGAAAAACGTATAATTAGGACAAATAACTACATTTTGTCATGATTATTATTATTTAAAATCGATCCATTTTTTTTTTTTTTTTTTTTTGCAAAGATATTGAATTAATGCAGGTGGGTGAATTGAACATTTATCTCGACACAACTTTATGTCTATTGAGTATACTCGGTTCGACGTTAATTGAATATATTCATGGTAATATTTTTGCGTATGGAATATTTTTTCTTTTAATGATATTTTATAATTTAACTTTAAAAAATAATGGTCGTATTGAAAATGACTTTTATTAAGATTTAAATTATTGTCAAACCGAGCCTAGTTCAATTGGTATAAGTTTGTGTCCTTGACTAAGAGGTTATGAGTTCAATCTCCACTTTAATTAAAATAACAATGGAATGGAGGACGAAGACAGAACAAAAAAAAAAAAAAAAATCATTTGAGGTCCATTCTGATTCTCTAATATATCTTAAAATAATTGATTCATAGTAGGTTACTGATGTTTTTTTTGGAAAATAGATTGAATGGATGGGTTATTTGTTTTTTATTTTTTATAACTCATAGAAATTATATGATATTTTAATGATTTTATCAGCAATAAAAACTAATTGATAATAGACTAATAATTAATTTGATAGTCAAAACATAGAACATATCTGTATAAGTTTGTGTTCGTAACTAAGAGATCATGAGTTAATGATTTGATAATAAAAAAAAGGACTAATAATTGATGGATCAAAGTTTAATTTTGGATAAATTAACCGTTTTTTTGTTATTAATTTCGGGAGTTGTTTATTTCGAAGTAGTATTTAAAAACAATTTTTAATGCTTAAAAATAGTATTGGAAACTTAAAAATAAAAAAAAAGGAAGAATTAAATACGTCCTAAATTTTCAAAACAAACATTTTTTATTTTTGAGATTTGAATCTAGTTTCAATATGGTCATTGAGGTTTCAAAATTAATTGACCACTAAAGTTTAAAATTAATTTCTATATCGTCTCGAAGTAGAGTTGACGGTTAATTTACCTAATTAAATGACAATATGACAGTTAACATTGCTAACTAAACTTTACTAACATATATTTTTTAAACAAGTTTATTTCTTAACACAGCAATCAATTATAAATTTCAAAGAGATATTTGAACCACTGACATCTTGATTATCAATACATACATATGTTAGTCATCTTCGGTTTGGCATATACACAAGTTTTGTTTTGTTTTTTTTTTTTTTTTTTGAAGAGTAGAGCTCAGAACAAACTAAATTGCTAACAAATCATGCAAATAAGAAGACTTAACCTCAAGAGGAACATCCTCCACCCAAATCACTCGTTGGCGAACACCCAACGCCATTTGCGCCAACTCATGTGCAACTGTGTTCCCTTCTCTATGAATAAAGCAGCAAAGCTCTCTGAAGGGACGGGGTATCTCACACACATATCGAAATGTAGGGTTTATTAGACGGCTCATTATTATGTTTCTCTTAATAGCAAGTGGAGACCATGTGAGGTTCTTTTTGATACTATAGCTTTTTGCTTTCAATGGAAGCCTAAGCCTTGTTTAGCTTTGGCATTTTTTTTTTTTTTTTTTTTTTTAACTCTCTAATCCAATATTGCTATTTTATATTTAATTTCTCCATCTAACCTCTTAATTTTGACCTTTCCTCAAATTCCCATTTTTAATTAAAAATCTTCTTCATTATTTTATTTTCAATCTCTTTCTCTTGTTTTTTCAAATCCGGCAGGTTTTGTTGCTTTTTTAGGGCTTCCATTTTGGTATCAAAATGAAACAAAAATCAAACTTGGACGGTGTTTTGTTTCAAGATTCTTTTTGGTTAAATCCATACTTTTTTTGTTTCTATACTTTCACATTTTTGTATCAATTTTAGTCATTAATAATAAGAAGAATTAATGTAACACTCATATGGTCAATACTTTTTATTTATTTATTTTAAATACTCATTAACGACAAACACCATTTGATTGGTTTCTTAAAGTATATGGTTGAAAATCAAATTTCTCACCACATCAAAATATAGCAACATAATATATATTTTAACAATGACATCCTATAGAGCCAAACCGCAACTCAATTGACATAAAGGTTCTACCCTTCACTATAAGAGGTTATGGGTTCAATCCGCGCATTAATTAAAATAACTTTGCAAAACAAAATAATATCTTATATTGATTCGAAAGAAATACAAAAAAAAAAAGTATATATTCATTTCAAACGCTCCCCATAAGATATCTATGTAAAGAAAACGTATTTGAAATAAGATTAAAGTATATAAAAAAAAAAAAAAAATACCCCTGAATTATGTGTGCCATTTAAAAAAAATACCTCTAAACTATGAATCGTTTAGAAAATACACTTGTACTTTCAAAAGTTTCAAAAATATTTATGAAAAAAGTTTAAAACATAGTCCTAAACTATGAAAAATGTTTCAAAATTATAAATCTTGAACTATAAAAAAAATTTAAAAAATACTCCTAAAACTATGAAGAACGTTAAAAAAAAATGTGGTCGTAGTTAACAACATACACAAAATTGTTAAATTTTAACTTGTACTAGTGTGACATGGAAAAAATGGAAATGTGGACATATCAGGTGTTAAAAAAATGATGAAAACGGTAGACATATGATTTATTCTCTACCGATTTTGCCATATTTTTGTTTTATTCCCTTAATATTTTTAATCCATAAAATAAGATTTTTATGATTTTTTAACCCCTCGAGTCTACATTTTTCATTTTTTTTCATGTCAAAAAGGTACAAGTTAGAATTTAATCATTCACATTAAACAAAAAAAAAAAAAAAAAAAAAAAAAAATTATTGTGCATGTATGTTATTAACTGCAAGGACACTTTTGAAACATTTTTCACAGTTTATTTTTTAAACTTTTTTGAGGAATATGTTTCACGAGTATTTTTGTTAATTTAACTTTAAAATAATATAGAGACGTTTGTTTAGAAATTGTGGTAAATTCAATTAATTACAAAAATGATTTCAAATTCAAATTTGAGTGTGTAATGGAATAGGACCCCACAGATGCATTGGGGAAGTGTAGGGTCTTGTGTGTGATTAGATATATTAAATACCTTTCTTAAAATATATCATAGAATTTATAAATTATTCTCTTACTTACAATATAGTTACATTAAAGAGACCAACCCCTATGGACTCTGCTTTCTTAGATGTGATATTCAATGTCTAACCTCAATCAACTATGTTAACATAAACTCATTGCATTATCTACAATTAATTGAAACTTTGAACTAGTTACTTATACATGTTTTTCGGTTTAAATTGTTTTTGTTTCAAATTTTCAATTTCATTTAATAAAGTTTATATTAAATGAAAGTTCTAGGGCCAAAATGCGATAGGGTCTTCAAGCCCCACACTCGATTCTTGAGATTCATGGATCGTCTTACGAAGATATTCAATTATCTGAATCTTCACATCGACTTTCTCTTAGAATCTCAACTACGTCTTCGCTATCGCAAGAATTCTAGCAATCGTATAACTATCACACGTTCAACTGCTTCTCGTATTATGAAAGTCGTATTGTCATAAGGGGGCATGCAGAGCGTAGGTGAATAGTGAGTGCAGGAGCGTGACCAAAGGACAATGACAACTACGAGTCCACGAAATGATGAGAAAACAAATATAAATTTCAAAAACATAAAATATATAAAAATGAAATCGTTATCAAATCTACGCTCAAATAGACTCTAAAATGATAGTTTTAAAGATTAAGTAACTTTTCACAAATTATGTTTGTTGTCGTACTTAAGTGTATATGGAATTATGGATATATAGTTATTACTTAAGAGTTCTTTTTCTTAATTAAAATAAATGAGTATATTTATTTAATTAATATTTTTTTAAAGACAATTGTTACGGGTTACCTCAGCCTGAGGTCTGCCGCTGACGTCACGACCCGCTTCCCCAGGAAGTCGAGGTCACGACACCAGGATCAGACGAGTCAACGACCTGGGGCCGTTTCCAGGACTCCGAGGGTTCGGGCTTAACATCTCACCCGAGGATCCGCTGTTGCCAGACTACCTCTCGATCAACGTGAGAAGTGATCGACAAGACACTCTGACTCACCTGGCGGGACAGTGGTACAACAGCGCCCCCAATCTCCTCGGGAATCGGGAGACGACGGTTACCCTCATCATGGCGAAGGATGTGAATCAACTCCAGTCGGCCCATACCTCCTCAACCCGGTCCGAGGACTCACATGGTGACAGGCCAGCAGAACCGCCCAGGGAACATTCCCTCCTTCAGGAAGGGAGGTGGGTAACAACGCGTAACTCTACGCACACACTCTCTCTCCTACTTACGCCTCTATGCATACTCTCTCTCCTACTTACGCTCATATCTCTCTGACTTAAGTATCGGAGGCTTGTGGGCCTAGCCCTACACCGGTGCAAGTTTACACTTTCTTCCTCCCGCAGGTACCTGATCCCACCACCGACGGCAGCCTACGGCGAATCACACATAAGTATGGAGAAATTCAAAATCTTACGCCAACAACGATAAATGTCAGACTTCTAATAAGAAAGAAGCCATGACATATCAATTATCGTTTACCATATTTACAGCGGAGCTAAACTCACACTTCCACATATATTTTTTGTTTTGTTATAATTTTATTGGGTATGCTATCGTAATAGTGATCCAGTTTTCTTCAATATTTGTTAGTAAGATATGACACCACTATTATTGTGCACCAAAACATCAAAACAAATAGCTCTTACACTCTTATTTTTTTTTATTTTTTTGTTATTGATTGAATTTGTTTTTTTTAGTTTAATAGTTATTAATTTGATCGAAGATATAATTGTATTTAAACTAGGTTTGAATTGACTCATATTTGTTTACTTAATAATTTAACATTCATCAATATAAAACTTATTTTAAGAAATTATTATTCCAACTTATATTTTTGTCTCAATTAACATTATTTATATCAATGAACATGACATTCATGGGCAGTCAAAAAGAATAAATGACATTAATGTCAAATTAAATCTTTTTCTGTGTCTATAGGTAAATTTAAAGTAACAATAATAATTTGAATTCAAGAATAATAATAAAAATCAATGTAGTTCAAAATAATGTAAAAATAAAGCAGCAAAAGGTCAAGAGTGAGCACGTGGCCTGCTCTTTTTTTTGTCAGTGCTCTGCTTTGCATTTTGCAAACTAATCTTTTAAAATTTAGCGATAATATTATGCTTGAAAAACACTTGTGGGAACTTTCGGGAAAGTAAAAATTTAATTTTTAAACTTTAATTTAATTATTAAGCCTATGAAATCTCAATTATCGTAACAATTTTTTTTAGTGAATAATTAATAAAAAAAAAATTGTAATAAATGTCTATTTAGAGTAAAATAATTTAAAATATAATATTTTTTAATTTTTTTTTTATTAATATAACAATTTCTATCATTGATGGTCTGCGATATGATAATAGTCTTTTTTATAAAAAAATTCAGTGATAATAGTCTATCCGTCATAGAAGTCTATCACTGGTAGAATATATCAACGATAGAGTCTATAAATGATAACTACTCATTTTTTTTTGCCATATTTACAAAATGTTTTAAATTCAGCTAAATTTACAATTATTTTGGACTTGATTGCTGTATAACTAGTCCTACATTTTTCTCATTTTTTTTTAAAATTTTTTTAATTCTAACTATATGCATGGTTAAAATTTGAATTTTGGAACTTTTCATTGAAATTTTAACCTCATAACCAGTTAAGCAGTTAAACTTAACTATAATAATGTTCATCATCATATTTTTTTTTAATTTTTTTTTAATTTTTTTATTTTTAAAGTTAACTCTCCTTGTAACTTAATATTAAAATTGATTAATGAAATGTGATTGTGTAATATTGAAATATTTTAAAACCAAATTGTAATTATTTTTTAAATAGGAAAATTAAAACAGTGGTTAATTTAGAGTAAAATAATTAAAAATATAATAATAATAATAATAATAATTTATTTTTTTTGCTGCAGCGGATATGACAATTTCTATTGATAGTATGGTCTAGAATTTTGTCAGTGATAGTCACTGATAAACATAGTAGTCTAAATATATCAACAATAGCAGTCTATCAGGGATAATTACTGATTTTTTGCCATATTTACAAAATGTTTTAAATTTTGTTAAATTTGCTATTATTTTGGGTCGATTGATATTTGTGCAACCCGCGTGAATTTACTTAATTTTATGTGAGACTCAAACTATAATAACTCGCTACATTTGAGATGGGAGATGCTAGTTTAGAAAATAAATCTATTAAAATTTATAGTTTCTACATATTATTTTAATGTCAGATGATAGTAAATTGGGATGTGTTTATGTTTTGACTTAATAATTATTTGACATGTATCATCCAATTATCATTAAATGATTAAAAAAAAATCTCATTAAATTTTTAACCCTAATAAATTGATTAAATTAATCCAATTTTGTTATTTTGGTTATTACTGATTGATTGTGTTGATTTGCTTTTGTGCAAGTTAGTTCAACAACTAATTGAGTAGGATAACAACTATGCCACCATACCATCATTACGAGTTTGGAGTAGTTGAGGTTTGTTGATAAATTTGAAAAGTTTTAGACATTTTCCAATTTCATAGGAATATCTGCCAAGTAATTATGAATGAAATTTAAAATAAAGTTAATTGAATATTTTTATAGCATATTTTTATAGCATCTTACACAAAGAAATTGCAAACTATTTAATTACACAACAACTCAAATTAAATCAAAATAATTAGTATGGTGGAGCAAATCTCACCCAACTACTTGATACTACAACTCACAATCAAACCAACTACTTAAACGACATCATGTCAAATAACTACTCAACATGGCATAGTCTAAAAAGCCGAACACAAAAGCAACTCTTATACTCAACCACACTCGTTTCATGAGTCCTCACTTATATTGACATCACATTCCTAACTTTCAACAACTTATGAATTCAAATCTCAATAAAATCTCACTTATAGGTGTTGTTAGATTATGTTGATATCGATTTTTGGTACCAAAAGTAAATTTGATACTTAATGTAGAACGAGTTTGGACCTGCAATATCAAAGAAAACAAGAGATTGAGCTAAGATCGGTGTGACCCTTACCACACGGGCTCCAACGCTCAAGTTAGTGTTGAGAGAGATGAATATAAAACGATTTATAGTTTATGGAATATATATATTTGCATACCTCTTTTCTTTTCTCACTCCTTCGGTTGGGAGTGCAAGAAAGTTTGACTAAAGTCTCACATTGGTTAGAAGAGGGGAAGATCATGAGGGACAACATTCTCCATTGATATAAGGTCTTTTGGGGTGACCAAAAGCAAAGCCATGCGGGTTTAGGCTCAAAGTGGAAGAACGACACAAATTTACGTGGTTCACTAACGTCGTGTTAGCTACGTCCCCGTACCAACCAGTCGTAAATGGTCTCATAATATATTCAAGGCATTCCAACACCTTCCTTTATATAGACTATTTATAGGACCATTTTGTATCATTTAAATAGGTCATTATGTCTTTAGTAACTCCCAAGTGTTACAAAGATTATGTAACCGCCCGAGAAGATCCGTTTTCTAGCTGGTTGAGCTGATCCCATGAGGTTGACCATGTTCTTCCTGCCGACCCGACTCCGTGAGTGGGGTCGACCTCTTCTTTAGTCGAGCCGACCCCATGAGGGGTCGACATTCACCTTGGCCGACCCGACCCTAGGGAGTCGATCTCTTCTTGCTGGGTGATCCCTATGGGATCAACTTCTTCTTGTTTGGCCGACCCCAATGGGGTCAACTCCTTCTCTTGTTCGGCTCATCCCTCTTAGGGGTCGGTTCATCTATCCGATTCACGGGTTGACCTTAACTGAATAGGTAATCTTCTTAGAGTTTAGTCTATTGGGTCTTTGTAATTTGAGTCTGATTATTTTGCCCATAACAAATTATATTATAAATATTCTTAGAGTTTAGTCTATTTGGTCTTTATAATTTAGGTCGGATTATTTTGCCTATAACAGATTATATCATATATTATATTTTTAGAATTGTTTTAGATTCAAACATTTTTTTTAAATAACTTTAGATCATAACATTTAAATTGGTTTAAAGTTTTTGTTTGAATTATGTTTGGGGATTAGATAGTTTGTTTGGATTTTCGTATAAATAAGACTGGTTTGGTAAGTCATCTGAATTATGTTTTATTATTAACTAAGTCAAACAAATATAAGTTTGGTATGTCATTTGATTTTGTTATCTAAATTTTAAAATTTTAAAATGACGAATTATATTTGAAAGGATAAAAACTTGAATATAAATATAATATTTCATGTTATAAACCATGTTAAATTAACTATATAATTATGTGATATTGTAAAATAATAATTATACAAAATTTATAACATAAAACATTTTCATAAATTAATTAATAATAGTTTATATTAATCTAATATTTAATTTTGTTTATATAAACACATTTTTGAAGAATGAGTTAAATTAAGATTCAATTTTGTTTTTACTCAATCTTTTATTTTCAAATTTCAATTTTCAAATCACCAATCAAATCTGTGTTAAGTTTTTTTATATATTTGTATTTTATTATGCAAATTCTATACCATATAAATCCCAGCAGTTTTTGATTGTCTCCATTGTTTTCTCTTCCCTAACATTAAAAGTACAACATGCAAACATCAAATCCTTGGTGGTTCCAAACATGTAGGGGTTAATTGTATCATTCCTACATGATTCATTTTGGGATATAAATGGGCCCATAGTTTTTGGTTTAAAATAAGGAATTGGGAAGAGGACGAAATTGTAGAGAGAAAAGAAGAAGGCAACAAACAAACAAAAAGAAGTTAAGTGAAGTGGAGAAGGAATCAAAATGAAAGAAAGGAGAAGATGGAATCGTGATGAAAGCGACTTTATTTTGATTCACGCACCGAAAAGTGGGAGTGGTGCCGTTGCGTGGGGCGCAGACACGCACCTAAAGTACCCAAAACGTGCCACGCTACGACCGGCTGTGGGCGCGCGCGCGCGCTCATGTCGATGTCCATGTGCCTCCATATGACTCGACCCACCCATCGAAATAACCATTGTTTTTGTATTATTCTTGCAAATCATATCCCTATTGTGATTCCTTGAATTTGTACAACTTTTGGTGTAAGGTTTTGGGGTTCTATTTATTTTGGGTTTTTTTAGTTCAATTCTATGTGGTTTTGGTGGAGTGTTGGAGATCTCTAGGTCAAAGACACCCGTTTTATATTAGTTAAGTTATGTTTAAATTGATAATTTTAATTTCTTATGTAGCATGATGACTATATTATTTTTTGAAATTAAGGGTGTATTTGATTTAAGTATATTGGTCAAGATGTTAACTTGGTGGCTCATATATAAATAAATGGAGTCTATTGACAAGAATTTATTGGAAACAAATTTTAAAATTCATAAGCTTATTAAAATATATTTTCATAAAGCATAGAATAGACACAATCCCAAAAATTTGATGACTTATGTTAAAAGTGCTCAAAAAAAATTATCTTTAAGTTACATCGTCGTCTCCTTCGTTCGATTTTTTTCACTCGATTTAAAATTCTTTTGCAAGTCCTAGCTTGATTTAAAACCGTTTTGATTATCTTCAATCTTATGCTTCATCTTTGTCTACTTCATTCAATTTTTTCGCCCTGTCGTTTGCTCTCTATGTTCTTTTTTCCATTTCATTTGACAAAACAAGATGTTAGACAAAATTTGTTTCATCTTGGTGGGTCTCAATCTATCTAATAATTAATTAGGATGTTAGTCCTGCCTCTCTTGGATTTTTCAATAACTACCGAACTTTCCACACACAAAATGTAGGTATGAACATGTAAGCGTGTTGTTTATCTACGAGTTAGAAATTGGGTAGGTTGGACACAATTTCCTTTTTGCATTCTAAGACTTGTCATATTAGATTCTAGATTCTAGATTATGATTTGCATTTTTAAATAAATATTTTAGATTGAATCCAAACTAAGAGATAGTAAGACATATTTATATAGGTTGATGGGAAATCAATTTGTAGTTGTAGGAGACGATAAATATCCGTATATATTCGAGTATAAATGGATAAAGAAACATTCACTTTCACCACCTACAAATTCGGCAACTATAATTATAATTTTTTTTCATTATTTTTCATTGGGATAATTAGAAGAATGTCCAAAATTAAATAGTCATTTTGATTCGTGTCTAAAAAAACAAATATTTGCCAAAGCGAGCATAGCTCCGCTGGCATATGTATGACTTGATGACCAAGAGGTCTAATCCCCACCCCCAATGTACTCCAAAAAAAAAAAACAAATATTTTTTTATTGTATAAATGTCTAAAAGCTATAAAGTGTAACACCAGACACCATAAAGATCAAACTACCCTCCATAATCATTTTTGAACTACTCCTAACATTGTGCATTAATTCAAAGCTAAAAAAAATCAAATTCAAATTCAAATTCAAATACAATCTCAAAAGAAGGTAAAAATAAAAATCCCCGGAAGGAAAAAAAAATAAAAATCATACTTAAGTATTAAGTTAAATTAAAAAAAATCTAAACTGTAATTCAAATTTTTTAAAATAAGTCTACCAAAATTAAAAAGTGTGTTTAAAAAATTAAAATCATATTTCATGTGATAATTTTCATAACAATTGATTAATGCATAACAAGACGAGAAATACAGATTAATGCATTACTGGGCGAGAAAATACACTCTATTTAATCTATGTGTCGATAAAAAAAAAGTACTAGGAAAAGTGTATTTGCATTACTAGGACGAAAAATACAATGTATATGAAAAATAAATAATCATAATTCACTTGAATACACTTGTTTAAAGCAAAATGGGGAGCGATTGATAAATATAAAACGTAAATACACCGGATGTGCATGCAAATACACTGAATGTGTATGAATATAACTGAATATAAGTATCAATACAAATAGAGAGAGAAGCATAATAGAAGAAAGAGTGATTTTGTAGATTGTACCAAGTTTGAGCTTGGGAAGCTTGCTCGTAGACATTCTCATCAATTTCGTATGTTTCCACATTGCAACTCCATGTCTGCTCCTTAGGATAGGATTTGAAATCGACATCTTAGGTAAATCGAAGTCGTGATTGGAACAATAAGCAAAATCCTACGAATTGACACAAGCGAAACGAACAAAATAAATGATGAGAAAACGGACCACCAGTGATTAGAACAATAAGCGAAAACTCCTCCGAACAATAAAAAAATTTAACCTCAACTAATGTTTCTCTCTCTAAAAAAATATTAAACAACTTCTTCACAACAACAACATCAGTCAAATGGATCTTCAAGCAAACCGATTCTCAACACTAAATGAACGTTGAAGCATAAGTAGTCTTCTGCGGACAAAAAAAAATTCAAATAAGAGAATGTGATAGAGTTTGAGAAAAATTGCAAAAAAATTTCTAATAAGAGAATGAGATATAGTTTGAGAAAATTTGTAAAGAAGAAGAAAAAGAAGATCTAGTGAGACTTAATGTGCTGGATGATGAATATGTCTCGAGGAACATTTTTGGAGGGAGTATTCTAAAGCGGCTGTGAGTGTGGGCCGGGTATCTTAATAAATCAATTCTTCAAAATTTTTTGCTCAAAATTCAGCACTTTTCTTCTACAAAGAGTGATTGTGTTTGATCTAAATTTTGGAGAGTAATTTTGATATCAACATTAACAAGAATGACCAAATGAATCGATTGGTGTTTGTTGTTTTTTTTTTTATGCTTTTAAATGGAAATGATACAATGATTTGGTGGTGATTTTCCTAGAAACATGCATCCCAACTAAAATGATTTTAGAGGAATAAGTTAGAAATTTTTTTACAAAAAATAATTTCAAATAAAATTTATCCCTAAACTCTCTAGAAGGGTAAAATGAGGAGTTTGGTGGAGGAGGTTGATCATAGGTTGATCATGTGGAAATTATTCAGATGATTATTTTTTTTTTTTTTTTTTTTTTTTTTTTTGAGACATTTTTCAAAATCAACCCCTAAAAAGTGACATTTAGGAGAATTTCACTTTTACATATTGGAATGAAATGATTTCGAATTCATGAATTTTAGAAGAGTGTTAATTCCATGGGCCCAATTCGGCCCAGGCCCAGATCTCAAGTTTGCTCGGGCACGCCGTCCGCACCTGTTTCCCACTTTCAACCAGGCCGAACTGTTTGTCTGGTGTAGCAGATCAACCAAAGAAGAAGAACGAACCTGTTCTTTGAGGAGCTTCAGACTCATCTCCTTCCCTTACTTTTCAGGTTTGATTCTTCTTCTCCGGTCCACTAGTCAACATCTTCTTCTGTTCATGACTTCAGATCAGTCTCACTGCAAGTTTTTGTTTCTTCTTTTTGCCTAATGCTCTGATCAAACTAAGATGTCAATGCTTGATTATGAATTCTCACTTTTCGGCTCGGAGTCTAGAATTTTCTGTTTTGTTTAGTTCCCGTCGGCCATTATTGATCACAACTACTCACAATTCTCCCGCATTTTAGTTTTCAGGCCAAGTCAATCGGCCATGACAGTTGATACGGAGCAGGAACTCTTGCCTCAGAAGAAGAAAGAACTTTCTGAGGATGAGAAGAGGTATACCTTCTCAGCATCCCTCTTTCCTATCACTATCACTAATTCTTAATAATCTGCGCTTTCTGATGTTCTTCATTTTTGCTTGTGTGTGTATACAATTCTGGACCAAAAGGAAGGCGAAAATTGAGCCCGGAAGCTTGATGAAAGCTTTGATGAGACCCGGAGGTGGTCAATCAACACCTTCCCAAGGTGATCAGGTTGCTCATATACACCACTCTATATTTGCTGTTTATTATTATTATTATTATTTTTTTGGGTGAGACTTGTTATCATGTTCACTGTATTGCTTGTTTTATTTCAAATTCTTAAATAAGTTGTTTACATGACATGTGTTGAATCTATGAGTAGATAGGATAATAGAAATTATATTGTGTGCTTTGGTGTTGTAGGTTGTCTATCACTGCACCATACGGACACTTGATGGATTTGTTGTTGAATCCACTCGAGCAGAAAATGGAGGTGAGTTGATCATATGCTTTTAAGAAATATGGATTTTTGGTGGAGCTGGCTGTACGAAAAATTATGTGACATTGAAGCTGATGATTGTTTATTAGAGTCATGAACGGATTCTGTTATCATTACCTCTAATGAATGAGGAAACCATTGGATGGAAAATTTATAGGCTCTAACGAGAAGAACCCCTATAATCATGATTTGGAATGTAAGGAGAAAATTTTCATTGTTTGTTTCATTTGTGTAGTTGATAATGTCTTCTTTTTACATATCAGGGAAGGGCATTCCAACAAGGCATATTTTAGGCAAAAGCAAAATGCTAGTGGGATTGCTGGAAGGTATTCCAACAATGTTGAAAGGTGAAGTAGCTATGGTAATTTTCTTCCTTGAACTCGGTGCATCTGTATTCCCTTGGGGGAAGAAAAATAACATCTCTTAGACATTTATTACAATTGACTGTTTTTAATGCTGTTTCAGTTCAAGATGAAACCTCAAATGCACTACGGAGAGGAGGACTGCCCACTTTCAGTCAGTAGCAGCTTCCCGAAGGAAGATGAACTACATTTTGAGATTGAGATGATAGATTTTTTTAAGGCCAAGGCAAGAAATGTCAAAGTTAAAAGGTTTTCTTGTTATGTAAATCACGTCAAAATCTTGGATGCCAATAAATCTTCTCAAATATAAGATTCAAGTGGTATATGCCACTTTAGGACCATGATGAAATCTAGTGATACCGACTCATTAATATGCATGCACCTTTTCACTTCCTAACCTTCTCAATACATCTTTTTTGCTTGCTTGATTTGTCCCCTCGACCTTAAAGATCTTGGCTTGTGTCTGATCATGATCTGGTAGTTATTTAACTTTTCTTATTGATATGATTGCAGGTTGTAAGCAATGATTTTGGCGTTGTGAAGAAGGTATTGGAAAAAAATGAAATGAACATTATTGAGTAATTTGTAGTGCTTCTATAGTTTAGTAAGAATATACATTTTAAGCAATATTATTTTAGAATAAATAATTTCAACTGTTGAGCATACAAACTTAGATACGTCAGTGTAGATACATCAGTGGAAATTTTAATAGGTGCAATTAGCATGGTTGGTTAATGGAACAATTGTTGATTCAAATATATCTATTGGCATTTGAAAATAACTTTAGGGGATGATAATGATATGCATATGAAGAGAATTTAAGATATGATGTTGACGGTAGGGGGTGCTGAGAAAGTTAATCTTTTAACCTGTGGAAAACTATGTGGAATGCTCTGAAGAATATGAAAGGTGAGTTTACAGTTTTTAAGTTTTGATATTTTTGTAACAGGTTATAAATGAGGGGCAGGGTTGGGAATCACCAAGGGAGCCTTATGAGATCAAAGCCTGGTATATGCGTTTTCCTTGTGTTCTCATTTATCTTTTATATCTGTTCTTATTTGATATGTTGAGCACCAAATTGAGTTTGTTATTTTTGTTGAAAATGTGGGTGCTTCAAGGATTTCTGCTAGGACAGGTGACGGTAAAGTGATTCTATCACTCACAACCGGAGAGCCACATTTTTTCACTTTTGGAAAGTCAGAGGTTAATGATCAAGTCCTTGTCTATTTTTCTATCCAGTTTTCTATTTGTCTATTTCCTCACTTAATCTCCATGCCTGTTAGGTGCCTAAAGGTCTAGAAATGGGAATTGGAACGATGACACGAGGAGAAAAGGCAGTAATATTTGTCACTAGTCAGTATTTAACTCCATCTCCTCTAATTACGGTGGAGGATGGTATTGAAGAAGTTCATTTTGAAGTGGAACTTGTCCACTTCACTCAGGTTAGTGAAGTCATTGTAGAATTAGATTATTGCTCCATTGATCTGTTTGGAGGTGCATTTACGACCCTTGTTTATATTGGTTCTTTCTGTCATTAACCTGCTTTGAAAAAGTTGATTATTTTATTATCCTTTTGCTAAACTTATGTATCTCTCACAGTCATCGAGTTTAACCCTCTAGTAATGAATGAGTAGGTTAGAGACATGCTTGGAGATGGACGCCTGATCAAACGTCGCATTCGTGATGGAAAAGGTGTGGGTTCAGAACGCCATTCTCACTCAAATTGACATTTATAAGGAACTTAGACAAATTATAGCCATGAATTTAATGAAAGCTCCATCTATGTTTGTAGTATGTGACATTCTTGCTGGTGTAAATAAAATAACCCATGCAACATCTTCCCTTTTGTATTTGAAGTTAAATTTATATCAGCCTCTGAGGTGTACATTTCATGTCACATTGTTGAGTCACTTAAGCCTTGTATCTCATAAACATATTACTGTCAGTCAACATTATTTTAGTCCATCAATGATCATACTTCCATATTCTCTGGAAATAATCAGGTGATTTTCCAATGGATTGCCCCCTTCATGACAGTCTACTACGTGTTCATTACAAGGCCATGCTGAGTGAAGATAAGAGAGTTTTCTATGATACAAAAGTTGATAATGATGGTCGTCCTTTGGAATTCCAATCTGGTGAAGGGCTTGTGAGTTGCCTTCCCTTTTACTGACTGTAATTTTATTCTCAGCTCGTGAATTCTATGTTGATGATGAGAGCTGACCTACTAGAAAGATTGTTATGGTAAATATAAAAAGAAAAAGGGGAAATGTCTTCCCGAACAATTTGTCAGCACACTACATGCAGGGTATATATCGTTTGGAATTTGCTAGGCATGTCTTTAAGGTGCATTTGCATGCCTTTCAGCTCATTAACAGTAAATTGTAGATTGGATACCTAACAAAGATCTTGTCTCTAGAAACAAAGTCGTGTCTTTCTACCAACCGGTTTCTTGGGGTGGTTTGTTTGAAGGGGTTCAACAAGTTTTCAATTGATTTTGTCTGGGATTTTGGGTTACAGCTCTGTGATTTCTAATCTGCATGTGCTAAAGATAATAACTGGTCAAGTTTATGGCCCATGATTGTGTAATAGGTGCCTGAGGGATTTGAAATGGCTGTCCGTTTGATGCTGCCTGGAGAAATAGCTCTAGTTACTTGCCCTCCAGATTATGCATATGACAAGTTCCCAAGGTTAGTACAACATAAGCTTTCTTTTTAGTAACTTAATTGATCTTGGTTTTCCAAATGATTAGATGTACGACTCTTTTATTTAAACCAATGTAGTCTTTGACTATTGTTGTTGTCATTGCATCATCTCTCTTCCTCTTTCTCGTCTTTTGAAGCATAACAATCTATTTTGTGCTTTGTTCCATGTGCTTAGGCCTGATGTTCCAGCAGGTGCTCATGTTCAATGGGAAATCGAACTTCTTGGTTTTGAGATGCCAAAGGTGCAAATCAATGAAATTGTTGCCAGAACTATTGTTATTGTTTAGCCTTAGACTGTTCGCACGTGTTATTAATCCTAAACTCCTAATTGTCATCCTTGCGATGTCATAACTTTTTGCAGTATATTTCAAACAAATATTGCATCATCTCAGGTTCGAGTTGTTGGTCATGCATATATTTCTGTGTTTATAATCTCCATTTATGATATTGAATCCCTTGCCTTGCAACAACCTTATCCGTGAATTATAAGTTCAAAATGTCAGTAGTTTAGTCTGATACTGTTCTTTGAATGTTGAATGAAAATGGATGAAGTATACTAATTAAATGAGTGTCCCATATCCTCGGATTTATTTATTTATTTTTCCCGTTTTCATACTTAGGTATATGAAGTTATCCACTTCAATTTGGTATAGAATTCACTTTATGAGTCCAAAACGTCATCTTAACCAGCCAAAAGATTGTCAAGATAACAATGTGCAAAATAAATTGAGGTGCACCCTTCTTTTTGGGGTGGTATCAAATCATGTTTTATAATAAGCATTTTTAGGAGAAAGGGAACGTTTTCTGGCAGGCGAGTGTGTGCTGTTTTGTGGGGGTTGTGGGGTGAAAGAAACAGTAGGACCTTTAGAGGGCTTGAGACGGACCCAGGTGCTGTTTGGTCCCTTAGCTAATTCCATGTTTCTTTGTGGGCGTCGGTGACGCGGTTGTTTTGTAATTATTCTTTGAACATTATTTTACTTGATTGAAGTCCCTTCTTATAGCGGGGCCCTCCTTGGGTTTGAATTTTTTTGGATGTCCTTGTATTCTTTCATTTTTTCTCAATGAAAGTCCGGTACCTTTTAAAAAAAAATGTTTTAAAATAAGCATTGCTCATTATCACAGGAATGGGATGGTCTGGATTTCAAAAGCATAATGGATGAAGCAGAGAAGATCAGAAACACGGTATCTTATCCTTCTGTTTGTCTCGGCTAGTATTGGGCAATTATTATGCTACATTATTCTGCTGGCAGACTGCACTTTCTCCTGTGTTAATGATTCCAAATGACTACTTTATTTCCAGGGCAACAGACTATTCAAAGAAGGAAAATTTGAACTTGCTAAAGCCAAGTATGAGAAGGCAATCCATTCTGCTCGTACTCTCTTCACCTTGTGTCCAGCGTAACTTTTTCATAAATATTCAATTGATATCAATCACTGGTCATAACACGAAGTCCAAGACTTTGGTTTAATCAGTTTGCTAACCCAGTAGAAGAAATGCAACAATAATAAGACTTATCAGCCCAAAAGACTTGCTTTTTGGTGGACATTTTTCAAACTTAATTTGATCTTCTAATTTTTGTGGCAGCAGTTATGTATATATAATATATGCATCTCTCGAACAGTTATTGCTGTTGTCAGGTTCAAGGTGTTATGACTGATTCAGGAGCACCTCTTATTGTTATTGCAAATAAGAACCAGTTTGAGCTATTAGTGTGAATAGTTTAAACTGGAAATTACGACTTTCCACATCTTTTTCTTACATTATTAGATTGAGGAATCTGGCAAATAATCAATAAGGTACTTATGTTGACTTTCTTTAATTGTTATGGGCATCTGTGATTCTGCAGGTGCTTCGCGAATTCAATCATGTCAATCCACAAGATGATGAAGAAGGAAAAGTTTTTTCTAATACCCGAGTAAGTACAAGCAAGCATTTGATCTCGAGTCATCTTAAATTTGAACAGTTTGTTTTATAAAAAACATTTTACCTGGTTTTCTGCCAGCGTAATCTTGATTGTTTATTTATTGTCTTTCATATTTTATTTTTCAAGAATTTGTTAAATCTGAATGTCGCTGCATGCTACTTGAAACTGGGAGAATGCAGGAAGTCCATTGAGATGTGTAACAAGGTATGTTTTATGACTTTTTTGGCCTACCCCTGTCTATGAAAACACCATTTGCTCTTAAACACTCTCCTTTTGTAAGGTTGAAAATTAATTTTGTTTTCAAAGGCCAATACATGTACGTTAACATGGAATGGAGAGTAAATAGTATTATAAACATTTAAACTCAGATCTTCTACTCTATTACTAACTTGTATTTTTAATTACCATTAAATCTAAAAATTAAAGTTGTTAAAGTAAAAAATAAATTAAATCAATTGAAAAGTCCGATTTGGAAGAATACTTTACAAATGAGTTTTGGTAACCTGTGAATGGTTTTACTTTGTTATCCATATTTACATGCTTTTTATTATGTTTCCTTTCATATTAGTCCTTGAAATGTTTTCTTAAGTGGAATTATGTAGGTTATAGAGGCAAACCCTGCAAATGCCAAGGCTTTGTACCGTCGTGGAATGGCCTACATGACCCTGGGAGATTTTGAGGACGCAAGGAACGACTTTGAAATGGTAATTTTTTTCTTATTCAATGTTATGCTTCGGGTGTTTTACTCCGATTTCTAAATTATATTCTTCACACCAATAGATGAAAAAAGCTGATAAATCATCTGAAGCCGATGCCACAGCAGCCCTCCTAAAACTGAAGCAAAAGGAACAGGTCAGAATAACATCATAGTTTTTAA
This sequence comes from Herpetospermum pedunculosum, assembly GCA_028017165.1. NCBI lineage: Eukaryota > Viridiplantae > Streptophyta > Magnoliopsida > Cucurbitales > Cucurbitaceae > Herpetospermum > Herpetospermum pedunculosum. Next base: position 62,074,125 of record CM051525.1, read on the forward strand.
TTTACCTTTAAAGATGGCAGCGGAATTACTTTAAGATATCGTTTTGCTCTTCCGCTTCACCATTCTATATACAGGAAGTGGAGAAGAAAGCGAGGAAACAGTTCAAAGGACTATTTGATAAAAAACCGGGGGAAATTTCAGAGGCTGGAGGTAGAGATGGAGAAGACGAGAACTCAGGTGAAATCCAGGAAAACTCTGATAAGTTAGAACAAAACGAGGATGACAATTTCTCTGAATTTAGTGATGATAGTACAGCAGATGATTATCCAAGGGATTGGTTATCCCGCTTCTGGCCTTCCGGTAGCCGAATATTTTCAGCCCTTGGGCTGAATAGATGTTCCATACTATAGATTATGAAAGAGAGAGATGAACATATTAGAGGTAGCTCAACTTTGCTTCAAGGACATTATGAGTTTATACAATAATCTAACTGGATTATGTACATTAAATTAAGCAGAAATGCAGGATAAAGAATCATCCATATTTTTCTCTGAGTCTTTTGAATCTTTAAGTTCAACCTTTAGGAGGGATCCTAGGGAAGTTGGTTGGTCTGTGGAGATGAAAGGTCTTTTAGAATTCAGGTTCTTTATAGATTTGTTTCTGTAATTTCAATGTTTTTATGTAGAACATTAGTATCCAAACATCAGCAAGAATTGTTAGAAGAGTTCATCCATACCCACAAGGATTGATTAGATGAAGTCTTAAAATTGAATATTTGTCAATGTTGGAATTGTCTCTTTTATTTTATTCATGTAATGAGTCAAATATTTTTACTACCTCGAAAATGTAAAATATTTGGTTTTTTTGAAGTACAATGTGGAGTATAAGGATTTAAACTTTCTACCTTAAAGGAGTAGATGCCAATTACTACTGAACTCATGTTAGCGCAAAATACTCTATTACTTAGTTCGGATGAATTTAGACCTAAGGGAGGCTACCATGATGAAAATGCGATGAGAGTTGTGTTTTTTTTTACAACGTTTTGGGGTGGGGGATTGAACCTAGGACCTCATGGTCACTAGACGATGCATCATGCCGTTGAGCTTTGTTGGCTAACGAGAGTTGTGTTTAAATTTGCTAAAATGTTGAGTTGATATTGATATTGATATTGATGTGTGAATATTAGATATACATGTTTTTGAGTATTAGAATATTAAAATATTGTTTTACAAAATAAAATTGGAAACCCATATCCTCTTTCTTGGTGTTGTCGCTATAGACTTTGGCTTTTGAATTTTTGCATCTCATCCAAAGTGAAAAATGCTCTAGATGCCCAAACCTTTTCCCAATCTAGTTGTGATCTACGCCAAGTTGAATAAGTGTTGAATTTCAATATTTATAGTGAGCAAATAATATTGCAAAGTTCTAAAGCTCAAAATTGAAAAACAAATCTGAATTTCCAGATTAATATCAAGCAAATAATATTTAAAAAATTTTAAAGCAAAATTTTATGTTCTTATATTCAATTACCATTTCTAATCATAATTTAGCTTTTAGATTTAGTAGTGGTTCAAATACTATAAGTCTTTCTTTGATATATCTAGTTTTTTAAGATATCATCAATGTCATGTCATAGTTTTTATACATTATTATTATTATTTTGCGACACGTGGGGTGAAAGATTTGAATCTGTGATCTCTCAGTAACTAAAGTTATACATCATGTCAGTTGAACTATGCTCATGTTGACTATTTTTATACATCAATTTGATGAGGAGACATTAAAAATGTAAATTTTAAAGACGAACACATTGAATTTATAACTCCAACCTTTTATTTTCCCCTTAATTTATTTTACCATTGTTTTCTCTTTTAAAAATTGTCATTCTCCTATGCCCGTGACTGTATAGTAGATATCATATTTGGGACCTGATAACCATTAGCAAAAAATAGTAATAGTACCAAAAGATTTGGCATAGGTTACATTTACAAACTTACAATTAACACACCAACAAAGGGAGACTGAAAGCTGATCACAACCCCGTCTTCTCCGACGAAGATTCGGGTAATCATACGACGCCGGCGAAGCTTTTTCATTATACAAATCAGCATAAACGAAACGAAAACAATCAGTCCAAAAACATATCAAATCCACACAGAGTTCAAACTGCAATCAAGCTTCATTAGAATCAGTCCTCTTTGCAAGAGTAAGAGCACGAAGTTTGACTACAAAGAATCCAAGAGTGTGGCCTGCCACAGCTGCTATAAAGATCCCAACATTGAAAGACATGACAGCCAGCATGACCATATAAGCCAAGCCAGTTCTGAAAGCATAGACGACGGCCTGAACGGAGGCGCTGCCGACGGGGCTCTTGCCGAGCTTGTTCGGTGGCGTGTGGCTTAAGAATTCGACGGCGAAGGCCAGCAGGAAGATGAAGAAGAAGGCCAATATGTACATGCCAAGACTCTCTTTAGGCCACCCGGAAAATAAAACCACAGCATCTTTGCCCCAGTAGAAGCTCATCTGCATCTTCGTCGTCGTCATCATCATCGTCATCGGATTATAACCGGTCGAGTTGTTCATGCCATCCATGGCTGGAGGAGACATGGGCATAGATTCCATATTTAAACGTCAACCTGAGAGAGAAAGAGAGAGAGAAAAGAAGTGATCTGGTATTTGGCTGCTTAGTATATATATAACAATGGAGATCAGAGACAGAGCTCTGCCAAACTGGAGATGATTAATTAGAGAAGTTTAATGTTGTAATTAACTCAAAATTAACTTTAAGTTATGAGGCTGTCCGCCCAAAGATTAATGTTGTTTGTTTTGTTGTGTAGTGTTTTGTTTGGTTCTGAACTTTCTTCAGTTGCAAGTGATGAAATTGAAGAATATATCTATATATAAAAGAGAACCCTGAGCTTTTCATTTACAAATTCAGCTTCTTTCTGGCTCTCTAAATCAAACTAATTAATTTTTTTTTATTATATGTTTATTGACTCTAAATTTGACACTTGCTTTACAATCTTTTATGTCATTAGAGAAAGTTACACTTTTATTTCTTTTGTTTTATAGTCTTTTTCTGATGGGAGGTGGTATCACATGGAGGTAAATTTGTGTCATTTAAGAAAACAATTTGTTTTCTATATTATTTTAAGACAACTTTGTTTAAGAAGAAGCTAAAACAAGGAGATTGTGGACCACTTTCCCTGATCACATGAGAAAATGAAGTAATATGACAATAATGAGGAAGCTGTTTGATTTCTTGAATCCAGATGTCAACTTCAGAAAAATCTGATATTGACATCTTTTAGGAGGAGAGGAGGTTTCCAACTTTCCATAACCTTGTGCTTGGAGAAGAGAGAAGAATTAGAGGCTGGAAGTTGGTTTCTATCCTTTCAAATAGCTTCAAAATGTTACCATTGCGAAAACTTTAGGGGGTGTTTGGGGTATCGGGTGGGCAAAGAGATGTCCACGAGGCGGGGCGGGGACGTAGATAACTTCTCCGTCTCCGTCCTCGCTCCCCATTTAAATCTTGAGCCTTCTAATGTTATATGATCTCTGTTATGTTATATGATCTATTCTTTCATTCTCATTTCTCACATTTGGAGAAATTTAGATGAAACCTTTCCCTCAATCAACATTCTCTCAAAGATCAATACAACAGAACAAATCTTGAATTGAGTTTTCTTCGTGGTATTAAATTTTCGTCGACATATCGACATTTTCACATATCCATATGTTCGACATCGACATGAAGGGTGAATCAACATTTCCATCATAACGGTACATAATCGATGAAATATTGAAAAAACAACAAAAAAAAAAATGTAACCTATAGTAAATATAATATTATAATAAGTGTATTTTAACTCATTTAGAAGTTCACAATGTTAATTTATTAATTTAATTATTTTTTTAAAAAAATATTTTTAAAAATCTTCCAGAAATATCTATCGACATCGATATTTTATCAATATTTTCATCGACATTTTTCATAAAATTGAGACCTCGATATTTTCGTTGGGCGTCAACATCGACATTTAAATCCTTGATTTTCTTCGAATAATGAAATTTTCTTAAATTCACCGCCTGAGCTATAGTAAAAAAAATAAGTTGAAGATCCTAATTTCCACCCTCATAATTGTAATCCTATAGTCTAAAAAATAATCTATATGGAGCAACAAAGCTCTTCCATGCACATAGCCAAAAGTTAAAAAAAATAAGCATAAATAGTAAAAAGTAAGAATTGAAAGTTTAGTATAAAAATGAATGATTTTGACTAAATTTTCATTGTTTCGTGGGTTGATTTCTCATAATTATGATTAGGTAACATATAAATCTAGAGTTGTAAGTTCAACAATCAAACTAAAGATTAACAACGTCAAGCCATAGACATATACAAAGGTTATGTTGTTGAGAAAAAAATAAGGTATGAAATTAGTATCATTTTATTTATTGCATGTCACGTCAACATTCTTTTAAAAATGATGTAAGGTCCACCAATATTAAAAAAAATATTCGACAAAAATCAATTTATAATCTTAAATTTGAGAGATTGTATCAATTAAAACACTAAATTTTCATACAATTGATTCACTTAAGGGGTTTAATTGTTAAAATTATAAGTCTCCACGTGTTTAAATTAATGTTTTTAAAATAAATTCCTAACAGAAGTTTTAAATTGATATACTTAAAAGTTCAAATGTTTAAATTGATACGATCATTAATTTAAAGTTTTAATCGATACAACCTCCAAAGTTTAAGGCTATAAATTAATTTTTTTTCCCAAAAATATTTATGAAGATAAAATTAATACTAATAATTGAACAAAGAGAGTATAATATGTATAATATTCCGGTAGCACTAGAAATTTTTTTGACAACATGTTGGGGTGGAGGATTGAACCTCGGATCTCATGGTCACTAGAGATACATTATGCTGTTGAGTTATGTTCTTATTGAGCGTAGCACTAGAAATTTAGGGGTTTTTGTACGGGTGAACCACCCCTGGGGGCGCGAGGTTTTTAAAATCTTATGTTTTTTGACATCTTACGTTTTTGTCGCGAGTGTGGACCAAGGGTTTATCGCGATTTTTGAGCTACTACTTCTCGCTATTATAAACCACCTGCTTGTCACGATTCTCAATAAATTGCTTGTCGCGATTATGGACCAAAAATGCGAACTCGCGACCAGCACATACTGAAAATTGCGACCAGACATGGGAGAAATTGGCGAAGGGCAAAACCGTCTTTCTATGCGGCGTGAGATGACTAGCCATCGTCATCAGGATGTTGCTGACGACAACAAAATGTCGGAGCACTTGAAGCCCGAGTACAAAAATCCCTAGAAATTTACCCACTTGTTATGGTGCAGTATTTGTTTACTACTGAATTCATTGCTTATCTTTCATCTTGTTTGAAAAATGTAAAATAAAACAAGGCCCGAAAAACAACCCAATTACAATGCGGACAGCCCAAACTTCAATCCCATCCAAATTTCATTTGGGCTGCCTCCATATCCATCGAAAGACAAATTCCAAAGCTTTAATCGCAGGTGCGAAGTGAACTCACCAGAAGGTCCTCGATGATGCTCGGTCGCAGAGGAAGAAGGTAGAACTTAGAAGAAGGTGGTGGAAGAATGAAGAACACTGCCAGAACTTACCCATTACAGAAACCAAAAGAACATCCTCGAAACCATCTCTCCCTATATAAAATCCCCATCACCCAACTCAGACATTTCATCGAACACATAGAGCGCATCCCATAGTCTTTCAAATCAAAAACCCAACTCAAAATGTCTCTGATTCCAACTCTGTTTGGCAACAGGAGCGTCTACGACCCCTTCTCCTCGGATCTGTGGGCACCGATCGGCGTCAATAATGAAGTGTCCTCGTTCGCCAACACGCAGGTGGACTGGAAGGAGACCCCAGAGGCCCATATTTTCAAGGCGGATCTGCCGGGGCTGAAGAAGGAGGAGGTGAAAGTGGAGGTGGAGGACGGCGGCGTGATTCAGATCAGCGGCGAGAGGGGCGTTGAGAAGGAGGAGAAGAACGAGAAGTGGCACCGCGTTGAGAGGGCCAAAGGGAAGTTCATCAGGAAATTCAGGCTGCCGCAGAATGCTAAAGTGGATGAAGTCAAGGCGTTGATGGAGAATGGGGTTCTGACGGTCACCGTTCCGAAGCTGCCGGAGAAGAAGCCGGCGATCAAATCGGTTGAAATCTCCGGCTGAGGAGATCAACTCGACTGGATTACCTCCCCTGCTTTATCAATTCTCGATGGACTTTAATAAATCTGTGAAAAAGTGTGTTCCCAATTTCATAAATGTACGTGTTTCATATCGTTTAATAAATTTTAAAATTAGTTATAAAAAAAAATCTCATTAGTTCTTAATTAATTTTTTTTTAAACAAATTAGTACTTAATTAATGAGCAAGGTATGTATCATATATGTATGTAATTTCTACCTAGAAAATATCTAGCTACAAAATTAAATAGCTAAGACAAATTAGGGTAGATCATGTTTAGAGCTATCTAGAGAAATTTGGGTTAGGTTCGATCCTACACTAGTACATCTATTTAAAATTATTTATTATCATTAAATTTTTTGCAGAATGACTCAATTGACATCAAGTATGACCGGTGCACTTGTATAACACTAGACTTCTTTGTTATTTTAAAATATTCTTATTTTAAATTAGATATTTTAAATTAGAATTCATTAGAAATCTAATGATAAAATCTATTCAAAGGACTATTGTTGATGGTATATTATACCATAAGAATCATAAAACAAAGAGAGGTGTCCTTGATCATGATGTCATAGGAATCTCTCTACCCAACTGATCAAGATACATATCTTTTGATCAAGTATGTCAGAGGTTTTATACCGTTGGACGAAGAAGCTATTTTGTATCTCTTGGTTATTAGAAGACAAATAGGTTTTATGAGTCTGGTTGCGATGATCTCTTTGAATAATTTGTTCTACAATTAGAAGCGTGGTTAGAATCCTTACTCTAGTTTACTTTTTCTAATATCCTCAATTAAACTCTCTAAATTCCGATACGACGTCCCATCTTTACTAACTCTATCCTTCACTTGTTTGGCCAACTCCGCAACTCTCATCTCCATTTTCTCATCTTTCTGTTCCATTATAGATCGAACCATGGCCTCGACCGTAGAGCGATCAAACCGATCCTCCATCTCAAGCCCAATTTTCCAAACCTTACTGAGCCACGTACAGTTACTAGGTTGGTCCCCAATTTGGGGCCAACAAATCATAGGAATCCCAGCCGCAACGCTCTCCAAAGTTGAGTTCCAACCACAATGCGTCAAAAACCCACCAATTGCTTCATGAGCCAACACCTTCTCTTGCGGAGCCCAATTCACAATCAACCATTTCCCCTCCGCCGCGGTCTCCAAAATTTCTCCGACCACTTCATTTTCATTTTCATCACCGCCGTCAATTACATCCGATCTCAACACCAACAGAAAGCGCTTCCCACTGTCGACCAACCCATTCCAAAACTCCATCAATTGTGAACTTGTTATCTTCACCAAGCTCCCGAAGCTGACGAAGACGACGGATCTCGACGGCTGCGAGTCGAGCCAGGCCAAGCAACTGTGATCTTCTTTCCAAAGTTCACAGTGGGAGTTCTTGATCAATAGAGAATGAATAGGTCCAATTGTGTAGATTTTGTTGTATATTTTGGAGAGGCTAGTCAGAAATGGAGATTCGAGTTCGTCGAAAGTGTTGAGAATTAGACCGGAGGATCGAGACGAGGACATCGTCTGGTTCACGAAGTCCATTGGATCATTTCTTGCTACGTCTTTGACTGACCAAGATCCTGGCAAATCTTTGCATCTTATAAGCCCTTCCGCACCAGGAATGCCATGGAGTTCTTGGTTTGTAGTTCCGACTACAAACAGATAAACAAAATCAATTCATATCCCTTCTATCACTCTCAAACTAATAATAATGGCATGAATTAAAATCCACAATTAGAATCAATTTATTTTTTATTTTGATCTACATAGGATAATTTTTCTTGAACTAGAATTTTTGGACTAAACCAAGTTTTGATACATTTATAAAAATTTAGGCCTATGTGATAACTATTTCACTTTTAGTTTTATGTTTTTGAAATTTAGGTATGTTTCATTCCAATTTTTTTTTACTAGAGTTTTCTCTTTTTTTTTTAAAAAACATTTCAATTCTTAGTCACATTTTAAAAATAGCAAATTTTAAAAAATTCGCACAAACTTTTAATGAAAAGTAAAAAAAAATTAGTTGTAATTTTTAAATTTAATAAATCAGACTAAATATGAAATAAATAAAACAAAAAAATTAAACAATGCATTTAAAAAGAGAGAAGAAGAAAAAATTGAAAGCTATGAAGATTTGAAGAAACTCATGAAATGGAAAGGCATAGAAATGGACAAAAAAAAATGATGCATGAGAATAAGTTATTCCCGAAGCCCACATACCAAACATGAGCATGACCATTAGAAAGTCATTCTCATCCTGATACCCACCCTCAAAGACGTGAAACAAACGACCTCTTAGATTTTTTGAGTCCAAACAAAATGATTTTTCTAGACTATTCTAAGATATAAAATATCTAGATATTTTTATGAAGTTTATCCTTATCTAAATGATGCTCTAAAATTCTGTGGAGCCTAAAGAAAACTAAAGGGCCGTTTGGCCCACGGAGTTGGGAGGAGTGGAGTTGTGGGGAGTAAACTTACTCCCCGTTTGGCCCAAGGAGTTGTTTAACTCGGACAAAAAATATCAACTCCCCAGACTTCTATAGTAATTATTATTCAACTCCCCAGACTTCTACAGTAATTACTATTCAACTCTCCTTCATTTTTCTCTCTTTCTCTCTCTTCTTTTACAATATTTTTAATTATTTAAAAAAAACATAATTTAAACAAAATGTGTAAAATGACTAAAAATGCAATTCAATCTATTTTTTTTATTTTAAATATAAATTAAGTTGTTGAATTAAAATTGGTATTTAATTTAAAATGTAGTATTCAAGAAGAAATAAAAATATAGCTTATTTGGATTCACTTAGATTAATGGATTAAAATATTTCAAATTCACATGTAATAGTTAATCGACTATCGTACGACTATTTGTTTTATTTCAAAACGATCCAAATAAAATGAATAATTAATGTGAGTGATATTGAAAAAAGAAAGTGAAGTATGGTAGTCAAAATTATTTTGGTTATCTTCGAATAAATTTGTAAAGGATACATAAAATAAAAAACACAAAAATCGTATTCTTAAAATTTATTGGAAGAAGTTTTTGATAATAAAAATATGAAAAATTATAGAAAATAGGTTCTAGGTGTAGTGCATATGAAATTACGAGTTTAAGTGGGTGGAAGCGAGGAAGAACGTGTTTGACACATAGATATGTTTATGTGTTTTTTTGTTTTTTTTTCTTTAGAGAAATTTGTAAAATATACTTACACTAAAAAAAAAAAAAAAAACTCACTTTTAAAATTCATAAAATTAAAAAAATTAAAGATTGAGTCTTTAAAAAATAATAATAAATATATATTATTGGTAATCAAGGTGAGAGATTAAAAAATTAATGTGAGGTATTGTGTTCAAAATTATTTTTTGTTATCTCCAAAGAAATTTGGAAAGTAGATAAAATAAAAATAAAAAATTGCATTGTTAGAATTTATTAGGAAAAGTCCATAATAAGAAAAATTAGAAAGTTTGTAGAAAAAAAAAATTGTGTTGAAAATACTAGTAAAATAAACTCAGATTTCAGAACTTGAGGTTTAACAATTCCCTGTCAAACAAATTAAAGATAAGTCATAACAAAATATATCTATATCTATATATATATATATATATATTTTTTTTTTTTGATAATTAATGTGAAAAAATCATGTCAAATATTGTGCTCAAAATTATTTTTTGTTGTCTTCAAGAAATTTGTCTAGAATAGATAAAATAAAAATAAAATATTTCATTTTTAGAATTTATTGGAATTGGAAGAAGTCCTTAATAAGAAAATTTTGAAAGTTGGTAGAAAAAAAATTGTGTAGAAGAAAACAGCTAAAATAAACTCAGACTTCCCAACTCTAGACTAAACAACTCCCTGCTCCAAACACACCACAGATTTCAGAACTCCAAACTAAACAACTCCCTGCCCCAAACAGACATAAGTCAGAACTCCCCAGACTAAACAACTCCAGACAAAACAACTCCAACTCCCCCCAACTCCTTGGGCCAAACGCCCCCTAAGGGTTTGTTTGGAAGGATAATTCAAATTTTGTTTTATGTGTTCAGATTTGTAGACTAGTAGTGTATCCATATTTTGAATTTAAAATTTTAAAATGCAAAGTTATATTTAAAATGATAAAAATTCGAATAAATATATATTTAATGCATCAGTTTCTTTTTGTTAAATTTAAATATATATAATATAAATTATTCGGTAAAATAATAATTATACAAACAAAATTGGGAGAATTGTACGATTGATCCCCTATTTTAAGCGGATTGTCAAAATGACCCGATCTGAAAAAAAAGGCAAACTGACCTTCTGCTGACATTATCAGTTTTTTTTTTAATATTATTTTCTAGCTCTAGCTGCGGGCGCGGGCTGATCTCGCTCTAGCTCGGGCGCGGGCTGGTCTCGCTCTAGCTGCGGGCTGATCTCGTTCTTGCTCTAGCTTCATTTAAGACCTGAAAATTTTAAAATCTTGAAGTTTTTTTCAGATTGGAGACCAGCCCGCAGCTAGAGCGAGACCAGCCCGCGCCCGAGCTAGAGCGAGATCAGCCCGCGCCCGCAGCTAGAACTAGAAAATAATATTAAAAAAAATTTGATGATGTCAGCAGAAGATCAATTTGACTTATTTTTCAGATCCGGGTCAGTTTGACAAATGAATTAAAATAGGGGGCCAGTCGTACAATTCTCCCAACAAAATTTATAACTGTTTTCGTTGGATCACTTTTATAAATTTAAAATAATAATTTGTTTAGGATGTTCAACATATAATACATACATTTAAATCATATGGTAGACATTCCAAAAAGAGTGTTGCCCATTTATTTTAAGAAAATGTAGGAAATAAATGTTGAAGGAACATACATAAATTTCAAAAACAGAAAATAAAAATCGAAATCGTCATCCAACAGGCTAAATTGATTTATACTATGCAAAGTTTAGGATATAAATTGTTTTTTTTTTATCTAACCATTAAATTAAACTCCCAAAATTCAGCCAAAGCGAGCTCAGCTGACATATGTATGAGTTGACGACCGCGAGGTCTGTGGTTCGAATCCCCCAAATGTACTCAAAAAAAAAAAAAAAAAAAACTCCCAAAATTCAAATTTACGGAGAAATTGTTACCTGGGTACGGAAGCTGGCCATCTTCAAGCAGCTTGGGAATGCAGAAGTAAAGAAACAAGAACCGAGCACTGAAAGTACAGAAATTAAAAACAGGGATACCCAATTCTTCAGCTACATCAATCGGAAAACGAAAAATCACATCTGTAATAACGCAGGTGACCGGCGGCCGGCCGGGAGAAGTTCCATTATTGTAGGAGACGAGAAGCTCTCGAAAGAGGGATTTGGTGACTTGAAGCATGGATACAGAGAGCTTGCCGTCGAAAACATTTCGGGGGTCATCCGGCGGGAGGCCGTCGGAAATGGACTCGAAATGGAGCGATGGAAATTGGGTGGCGAGATGGCGGAGGTTGTGGATGCGGCGGTGGTGGTGGTCGGTGTTGAGGAAGGTGACTTTGAGACCGGCGTTGCAGAGGAGCTGGGCCAGACAGAGGAAAGGCTTGATGTGACCTTTCGCCGGAAAGGGAAAAAGGAGGACATGATCGTCGCCGTCGGAATGAGAAAACTCCATGGAAATGGATTGAGGAGCTTCGATTCAATCAGAAAATGGATTTTGTGGAGTTGCAGTCGACTTTTACAATGTAATTGGCTGTAGTTTTGAAGGATTTTCGTTAGTTTTAAGAGGAGTTTTTTTTTCTTTTTTTCTTTTTCTCTTCGTTTCAGAATCAATTGAGACAGCCAATAGAGAGGGACAAATTAAAATCATTAATATTGGAGTATTTTCCCAATTTATTGGAAGATTCAATTTACTCTCTTTCTTTTTTTTAAAAAAAAAAAAAAGAAAAAAGAAAAAAAAAAAAAAAAAGGTGGTAAGGATGTGATGTGAAACCATAGCTAGTTGGAATTAGGAATCCTTTAACCGGTTCACAAATGCTAAAACTCCAAAATCTATTCAATTTCGGGTGTGTTTGGTTTAGCTTTCTAAGTGTTTAATTTTTGCAAAAAGTCATTTTGGAATAAATTGAAGTGTTTGGCAACCATCCAAAATGAATTTTTGGAGAATGAGTTTTTGAAATAATGCATTTTGGATGAAACACTTGATATTAACTTTTGAAAAAAAATGTTTTTGAGTGTTTATTTGAAAAACCTACATAATTCTCATATTGTATTCAAATTACCAAAATACCCTCACACTCCTCTTTTAAATTTTCTCCACCAACCAACCTCCTTCGACCACCGGCGCCCCTCACCGACCATCTCCGATCGTCGCCGACCACCGCCTCCAAACTCCGACCACCACCGTCCAACTCCGGCCACCCGTCGCAGGCCACCGCCTCCCACTCTTGCCATCCGTCGCCCCGCTCAAACCGCCCGACCCCGGCCACCGTCGCCGCCACCCGACCCCCAGCAACCGCCGCTGCCACCCGACCCCGGCCACCGCCGTCGCCACCCGACCTCGGCCACCGCCGCCGCCACCCGACCCCGGCCACCGCCGCCGTTACCCGACCCCAGCAACCGCCGCCGCCACCCGACCCTAGGCAACAGCCGCCGCCACCCGAACCCCGCCGTCCCCCGACCCTGACCACCCGACCTCGACCCCGACCCCGACTCCGACACCGACCCCGACACCGACTGCCCGACCTCGACCCCCTACCCCAACCCCGACCCCGTCTGCCCGACCGCGACCCTGACCCTGACCCCGAGCCCAGCCTCGGCCCCGACCCCGACCACCGTCGGCCACCCGACCTCGACCCCGACCCCGACACCAACCCCGACCCTAACCCTGACTGCCCAACCCCGTCCCTGACTCCGGCTTTCCGAACTCGACCCCGGCCCCGACCTCGACCGCCCGACCCTGACCCCGACTGCCCGACCCTGACCCCGACTCCGACCCTAACCGCTAGACCCCGACCCCGACCATCAACAATAGTAAACCCTAAACTCTAAACGGCAAATATAAATTTAAACTTATTAATTCATATTGTTTATTAATAATTGTCCTTATAGTAATTTGACATTGAGAGAAACACTTTTAGTGTAGAACAAACCAAACACACTTGTAGATAAAAACACTTTTGAGAAAATGTAACCAAACACATGAGTGTTTTAATTATAAACATTTCTAGAAAAAATGTTTTTGAAAAAATGTATTCTTTGAAAAACATTTTTTTAGTAGTCAATCCAAACACACCCGTCATCTCTCACGATTGTGTGTTAGATACAGATTGTCTTAAGACGAAAGCTCTTTAGACAAAGAACAAGTTCTTGGCTCAAGACTCAAACAATTCACAAGATATGATGATAATCTACTTGAATGTTCTTGTGAGGCAATTCAAGCCATGAATTGCAAAATGGATCAAGAAACTCTCTCGCGGTGAAACTCAATTTAGATAACCTCCCAAAATCCTACAAGCCACATCATCAATCATAGCAAAATTACTAAAAATGACCCTACTTAATATGTCATAAAAGTATATAATTAGAAAATAATAAAATTACATCAAATTATTAAATAAAATATAAATGTTCTTGGACAGTTCATATAATCCTCTCATTCTTTTGAAAGATTCGTGCTCAAATTCAAATAAATTCCTTGTAAAGCAGTTTTAAAGTCATGAGAAGAAAATGGTTTGACCCTTCTTGGATTTCTCTGGTATGGTCTCCTTGTAAAACAACTTTATAATCATGAGAGATTAGAGATTCATTTTTCATTCGATTCCATCTCCTTCCGAAATAATGTTCATCCTTTCAATTCACATGCAACTTGCAACCATGAATAAATTTAGGTTCAATCTTTGATGTTTGCTTCATAACCAATGCTTTAACAACCGGCAAAAACTCAAAAGAAAAACTAGACAAACTTGGTTGAAGCTCACCTGTCAGAAAACAATTTTTTTTTTTGTTGAAAATTCATGAATGTTTTGTGTTGGCGCAAGAATTTGGTTCCTCCCCTCAAACTGGAATCTTTGACCGGCGACGCTCCGACCCGGACCTGCAAAGAGGAAACAAAGGTAAACTTGCACCGATGAGGGGCTTGACTCAACACGCTATGATGCTTAAGTCAGTCAGAGAGTAGTGGGAAGACCGAGCAGTAGAATTGTGAGAGTGGATTGTCCAGAAGTGGAGAATCTCAGTTACCTCATAAAGAAGGATGGTACTTTCTTAACTAGTGGGTAAATGACGCATGTGGTGCACGTGCCTGTTGAGGTCATCCACCCTTCTCATGATGATGAGGGGACTGACGTCGTCTGTCGGGCCGAGCACCTGGGACAACGTCGGCTGGTCACCGTGCATCTGTGGTGGCGATGATCGTATGATTGCCTAGGCGCCGCCTTGGATGTGACTGCCCCGTCAGCTGCGTCTCCCCTTATCTGGCCCATACTAGATTTGATAACCTCTGGTTTAGGGGATCGGGAGTGATCCGGGCGTGACGTCTGGGGATGATGTCATGCTGACCTTACCCTCTCGAAATCCTCCCACAACATTTTGTTTTGAAATCAAGAAATATTTTACCTCACAAGTTTTCAAACTCACATGCTTGACTTTTCTCTCATTTTTATCTATAGACTGAGTATTACTCAAGTATTTTTCCCTCTCATTCGTGTTTTCACATTTTTCTTCTTCATGGATTTTTATTGTTTTTTCCTCGGTCTCATGCCTTTTGTATTCCAACTCACACACATCAAGTTTACTTCTTTTAAAAGGATTGATACAGAAGTTTGATCATATGTTACTTTGTGATCATCTAATGTACTAACAATGTCGTCACAAAATACTCTAGTTTCAAAGCTCACTACCATCTACTTTCTCTACCGCACCACTATCGACACATACTTCTCCAGAAATAAGTGATACAACAATAGAGTATGGTTGCATGCAATCATGTGATCCCTCCCTATCTAATGACCTACTAAGTGAAATATCTTTATCAATGCATAGGTACAATATTAGCAAAGTTCTCTTTATTACACTCTACCTTATTAAAATTCTTATATTTGGTTGTCAAACTAACCATTTCCACAACAAATGTGTTGTCAATAGAACTAGATTTGAATTTAGCGTA
The DNA here is from genome assembly GCA_028017165.1 of Herpetospermum pedunculosum. Classification (NCBI taxonomy): domain Eukaryota; kingdom Viridiplantae; phylum Streptophyta; class Magnoliopsida; order Cucurbitales; family Cucurbitaceae; genus Herpetospermum; species Herpetospermum pedunculosum. Next base: position 62,089,442 of record CM051525.1, read on the forward strand.
CCTTGAAGATCTTCTTTGGAATTTTCTTTCTATCTTGATGACAACATGCACATCTCTTCCAAATCCTCACAACGTTGAATTTCCACTCGTTCAACGATCATCTCAACAATTTTTTCCATTGAGTCCATTATAGAATCTGTTCATGGTAGCTTCCTCATCCTCATATAAGTTCAATCTTTCCATCAACACATTTTAATCTCCCTGTAATAATCATCAACATTTTTGCTCCCTTGACGTAGATCTCGAAGCCTTAGTGGACAATCTCTCAAGTACTGTTTCAGTATGAATAACTTCCTCATGAGCTCTTTCAAATTCTAGCCATGTTTCCACTTTACCTTCTTGGTGTCTCCTTCTCTTAGAGCACACATCATCCCATCAAATATGTGCATAACTCTTAAAATGTGTTAGAAAGATGATTATTTTTTTCTCTTCCGTGAGATTGTTGCTATGAAAAATGTGTCTAGCTACATTCTCCCACTCAAAGTAGTCTTCACGATCAGATGTTCCATGAAACTTTGAAAATTTTATTGCTGCAAAAGAAAAACAAGTGAAGAAAAGTGAACCTCACAATTCACTCCCTCACGTGTGTTTCACTCAATAGATAGAGTTTACTCGTGTTTACACTCCATTACAAATATATGTAACTCTCATAAAATAGGAAACAATAAGTAGCCAAGAGTTTGCAATATCATGTACTTAAGGAGCAAAGCCTCCAACCCAAAAACAAGATTGATGTGAAGTATTGACACTCAAACAAAGAAACAAGTAGAATAAACCCAAAATTAAGAAAATTAAGAATTAAGAACTTAATGTTCAAGACACAAAAATCTTGACAAGAAACAATGAAAGTAAGATATCTAAAGTCTAAGATTCTAAATTCAAAGAATTATGGAGGATGAACAAAGAAAAATTCATAGCAAAGCAATGAAATAAGGAAACAAGATTTAAGAATAAAAACACACCCTCTCAAATCAAATCTAAAATTAAAAATTAACTATTTGAATTCTAGAAGTTGAAACTTAAATGATTGCTGCAAACTGCAAACTTCTCTGCTGCAAACTTTCCCACAATGTAGCTATTTTGATAGTGATAACTATTTCAATTTTTTGATGTCTTGTATGAGAAGTTCCAAGTTATGAAAAGATAACCCACCTTTGACAACCTTCTCATTTGCCAATTTAGAAAGCTTGTCCATTGATCTCTGAATCTCCACTCTCTTCTCCCCATCCATCAATTCTTTAACCATCATCTCCACCGTGGACCTGTCCCATTTCTCATTCCTTCCGATCCCAATTTTCCACACTTTCTCAATCCAAGCCGCGTTCATTGGTTGGTCGCCAAGAATCGGCCAACCAATCATCGGAACTCCGGCCACAACACTTTCCATCGTGGAGTTCCACCCACAATGCGTCAAAAACCCACCAACCGCAGGATGGGCCAGAACCTTCTCTTGTGCTGCCCACTCCACAACGACGCCGTTTTCCCCTCTTTCAGCCACCAACCCTCTGATCAATTCCGCCGATTCTCCGCCAAAAACAACGTCGGATCTCAACACGCATAAAAACCGTTTCCTGCTGTTCACCAAACCATGCCAGAACTCAGTCAATTCAGTCGCTCCCATCTTCATCGAACTTCCGAAACTGACGAAAACCACCGATTCCAGCGGCTGAGAGTCGAGCCAGGACATGCATGCTTTATCCTCGGTCCAGAATCCGGCGGAGGAATAATCTCCAAGCGTTGATTTGTAGAGAGCATGGAGGGGTCCAATGGTGTAGATTTTGTTGAAAATGGAAGAGAGATGGGTCAGAAATGTGGGTTCGAGCTCGTGGAAGGTGTTGAGTATAAGAGCAGAGGTTCGAGCCACTGCCAGAGTCTGGTTAATTATGGAATGTGAGAAAGATATATCAGAAGATGTATGAGACCAAGAACCAGGTAAGTGATTTCGTTGCAAATGACCTTCGAAGAGAGGTAACCCCTCGATCTCTCCAACCGGATTGTCGTCTACACAAAGATAATTTTCAGCAAAACTATTTTTATTAGAAAAAATTTGATTTTGTATTTCGTTTTAAGCTTTGATCCATTTAGTATTAGAATTGATGACTCCGGTTTGTCATTTGTAATTCTCTTATATTTGTAATAATACTACTTTCTCTTCTGTCCTTACATAAATCTGTGTCGATTTTCTTTTGCCACTATTTGTTCTTTGTTATTTGATTCTATCGTAACAGTATATATCATTTTTCTAACTTTGTAAACTTAGCTTCAATTTAATCTCAATAATTTAATTTTTTTTTAGGTTGGTCTCCATAATTTTTGTTAAGTCTCCTAAATTGTTTTTAACTGTCTTTTATCCATTTAAAAATTTCTTACCTTTCAATCCAAGACCTATACGTTTACCTTAACTAGTTGAGCTATATTCAAGTTAATTACTAACAAAAGAAAAATTAATATGATCAACTACAAACAAATGTAAAAATCAAGACAAAAAAGTGATGTGACGGTAACTTGAAAAATAGTAGTACACAAGATATTAGTGCACATTTCAACTATGCCCTAGACATTTAGGATATGTTTCAATTATACCTCTAAACTTTAAGATAAGTTTCAGTTATGTTCCTGAACTTAAGGTAGGTTTCCATTATATATTTATCGTTGTAAATTTTTTATTTTAACCCATTAACCTTCGATTCGATAAAGCTTCATTTTTTAAAAGATATTTAATTAATGTGGGTGGAGAAATTGAACCCCTGACCTCTCAATCAAAGACACAACTTTATTCAGTCAAAAGTACAACTTTATGACAATTGAATTATGCTGGATTTGACTCTATAAAACTTCTTTGTTGGAAGGAGGACGAAATTATAATGTGGTGATTAAGTTGTAAAATAAAAGTTTCACCTAGGCGTACTTTGAAGATGAATTGTAAAAAGTTGAAGGGTTTTAATCGCAGGTCTCTATTGGAGTGGAAACAAATTTAGGAGATATAAAATTTGATCGACTCAATATTTATATTGTTTTTTAAATAAAAAAAATCCCTTTTACTTAGATATTTTTTTTCCTAACTTTTCCCTTCGCAAGATAAACAGTTTCTCTTATTTTCTCTCTCTTTCCTCTACTTCCATCTGCCAACCTTTGTTTTCAATTTCATCTCTCACGCTCTCTCTTCTTTTCTCTACTTTTCTTTTTGGTTAACTATTTTTCAACGCAGTAAAATTTGCAATACTCTAAAAATATCTCTAGACAAATAAAATTTTTTTTGTTACCATATTTTTTTTGGGATTTTTCTTAAAAAAAAATAAAATTCAATCGACCTTTCTCCTTACCAACCTCAGATAAATTCAACCGTGAAATTTCCCACTCTTTCCTTCAAATAACCCCCACTTGAAATTTCATGGCCTTGAAGTTTGGAGTGCAGATAAATGAAGAGAGAAAGTAGGAGAAGTTGTTAATTCGATGGAATAAGAAAATGAAAGTTACTGACACAAACCAAGTAAACGACGTGATTTTTTTTTATTATTTAAAAATAATTTAAATATTTAGCCAATCAAATGTGCTCGGCTGCAAAAGATACTTGTAGTCCAGACAGCAAGCAAGTTTTACTCTAAATTTTTTTTTTTTGTTAGATTGATGGTAGAACCCACATATTGTGAAAAAAATTATGCACTAGTAAAAACTAATATTTTTTACTAATAAAGATCCAACATTGAAAAAGTCATGAAAGAAGAGAAGAGAGAAAACTCTACAAGAGTAATATGTTTATATATATATTTAAAAAAACTCATATTTTGTTCCAAAATAGCTGCCATAATGTTGGGAGGCCACACCCTAATAGCAATTTTTTTTTTTTAATTAAAACTTCATTTTTTCCCAAATAAATAAATAAATAAATAAATATATATATATATATATATATATATATATATATATATATATATGAGTAAAACTTGGTTGCTGCCTGGGCTACAAGTATCTTTTTGCAGCCCAGCCACCTCTCAGGATTTGATTGGCTAATATTTAAATTATTTTTAAATAATAAAAAAAAAATTCACGCCGTTTATTGTGAGTAACTTTTCTTTTTTTATTCCAGCAAATTAACAACTTTTTCTACTCTCTCTTCATTTCTCTACACTCCAATTTCAAGGCCATGAAATTTCAATTGGGGTTATTTGAAATTTGCAGGATTGATTGTGTGTTATATAGACATAAATTTTCAAGTGGATTTTAGAGGAAGTGAAGGAAAGAGTGGGAAATTTCACGGTTGGATATGGATTCATTGAGGCTGGTAAAGGGGAAGGTAGATTGGATTTTCTTTTTTATAAGAAAATATCCAAAAAAAAAAAATGATAACAATTTTTTTTTATTTGTCTAGAGATATCGTTTAGAGTATTGCAAATCTTACTGCCTTAAAAAATAGTTAACAAAAAAAAAAGAAAAACAAAAATACTTATTGTAGAGTAAGGAAGAGAGAGTGAGAGATGAAATTGAAAACAAAGGTCATGGCAAATAGAAATGGAGTAAGGAGAGAGAAGATAGGAGAAGTTGTTTATCTGACGAAGAAGAAAGAAAAAGTTACGGAAGAAAAAAATCTAAGTAAACGGGCGTGAAAAGTTTTTTTTATTTAAAAAATAATATAAATATTCAGCAAATTAAATCGTGACACGTGTTGGGCTGCAAAAGATACTTGTAGCCCGGGCTGTAAGCAAGTTTTACTCTATATAAATTAAGACACTCTTGAAACTATAATAATCAAATTGGAACTAAAGATTAAAAGAAAACTTTTAGAACTACATGACCCAGATTCAAACTACGCCCAAACCGACCAAATTCGAAATCTAACAAAAGAAAGGAAAAAACGAATTATTTGATAACAATGGCACAAGAGTCTGACCTGTGTATGGAATTTGAGCTTCTTCAACCAGCTTTGGCATAAAAAAGTGAGTGGCTAAGTAGCGAGCACTGCAGGGACAGAAGGTAATTACAGGAATCCCAAATTCCTCCGCCACTTCAATCGGAGAAGACAACGTCACATCACTGATAATGCAAGTGATCGGCCGAGCATTTTCGGAAGAACCCTCGTTAAAAGATTGAATCAGTGCCCGGAATCGCGGCTTAGTTCCGTCGCGCATGGTGAAATACAGAGGGCTATCAACAAGAGAGCGCGGCTGATCGGGCGGCAGGCCGTCGGGTATGGTTTCGAAATGGAGCGACGGGAATCTGGAGGCTAAGGCTTCAATGATATTGGGTATTTGGCGGTGGTTATACTCGGAGTTTAGAAAGACGACGTCTACGCCGGCGTCGGAAAGCAGCTCCGCCAGAGATAAAAAGGGCTTCACGTGGCCCAGCGCCGGAAAAGGAAACAGTAGCACCCGAGGTTGCGCCATCGACGGCGGCCGGAGATGGAGTGTGGAAATTTCTTACTCGTACAGGTCGGAGACAAATTTATTGGGATGGCCAATTGGATAGAAATTTCGTGGAAATAATTTATGTTACCATGTGAGTTTTCTGCCTTTGCACGTTTTGTTTCAATTCTACCCTTTCCCCGGACTGATCTGTATGACGATTTGATTTGTTTTTATTTTTTAATAAGTATATTATCTTATGTCATATATAAATTTTTTTAATAACTTTTGTCGCCTCTACGTGGACGTATAACTAACACAATGTTTTGTCGCCTCTACGTGGACGTAGCTAATACAATGTTTTGTCGTCTCTACTTGGACGTAACTAATACAATGTTAGTGAATCAAGTAAATTCTATATCGATTCTTTTTTGCGCTTTTATTCTTTGTTTACAAAATAGGCTTTAAATGTGTTATTTTGTTAGAGAGGAGGTTTCTCAGGAGGGATAACAAAATTCACATTGGTGAGACGAAAAAAATATCTTGGTATATAAGGGATGACAACTATCTACAAGGGTATGAGGTCGTAGTGAAACCAAAACTCCAATGGTATGAGGCCAAAGTGAAAACAAGAGTAAGAATGTTCTCTTATGAGGAAAAGTAAATAAGAAACCACTCACGATAAGGGGTTGGAAGAACAACAACAGACATATGCTCTTCCAAAGTCTTTTACAAACGCTCCCATAACGTTGTGTCTACGATGGGCAGGAAGGAGACGTCCCCACAGGCTCGGGCCAACGACTTGGCCTCATCGAAAAAAGAATCACTCTCATAAGATCAACAACCACCCTTGTTCAACATATTAACAACCTCCAAACAGTCGGATTTCACAATTATATATGGAGAGGTGTGTGAGCAATTCCTTTGATATTATCATAGTTTTGAGAATCTTGACCTTCCATTTGTAGGTGATATTCTTCAACCTAGGACGACCAACACGACCAAGATGAAGATTAATTAACACCCATTCTAGCACACCTAGGAACTCCCGCTACATTCAATAATTTTTCTTGTTTGTCCCCGATTAACTACTTGTATTTTGTTCCATATCATATCTTCTCCTTATTTTCACTCTCTCCTTCCCCATGTTTCAACTTCTATGCTCTACATTTTTTCTCCTTCCTATGTTTCCGTTCCCCCAATTCTTGATTCCATTTTGTTTTAAAGAACGATTTCTCTTGTTTTTTTTTTTAAATGCCTCCCACTTATTTTTAGAATGCTTTCTACAAAGATTTAAGGTTTAATGTTTATTCTTAGTAAAAAACACAACTTAATGTCAATTGAGTTATGCTCGGTAACCAAACAATTTTTTTAAAACAGCAAAATTGAAAAAACTAAGCTTCATTTTGCATATATAAAAGTTGATTTAGACAAAACGTAAACGAGAAACTTGAAGAAGAAAAAATTCAAAAAATTTATTCGCGAGGACTTCCACCTTTATTTAGATATAATATAAAGTAGTTAAAAAGAAACAATCCCCATAAAAGTTACATTACCCAAACGTCAAATCCAAACATAACAACTAAATTAACATATATGTTACATTAATTTTGTCCTAGTTTTTTCGATTAAACATAACATTTTTCAAAAAGGCAACAAGCGCATCTTTTTGAGGCAGAACCTCCTTGGCGACGCTGTGATTCACAAACTCTTCACTCCATTTTTTAAGGTTTGGAAACTTGTGGATTGTTAGCAGCTCAAATCCTACAACTTCTTCAGTGGCTGGAATCCAGCAGGCTAAAACCAGACCTACAATGTCCACAAGTCCAATTTTGTCTCCTCCGAAGAACTTGTTGTTTTTAAGCTCTTTCTCAAGTGGTTCTAATGTCTCCTGCGCTTCTTCTATAGCCTTCTCTCTCTCTTCTTCTTTGCTTTTAGCAGCTTTATGTACCGCAGGCACTACCTGAAAATTACCAAAAACATACTCTATTACTCTTATCTTTTTCGCACTAAACACAGTGAATGTTATACACTATTTAACACGGTATGATATTATTCATTTTGGACATAAACGACTTTCATGACTTTTCTTTTCATTTCACTAAATAAAATCTCATATCAATATCGGTTTATACTCGTGATTGTTTCCTTAATTCTCTTTGAACAAAGTATTACCGATTCTCCATAGAATATTCATCATTAGTGTTTACTCGACTATCGAGTCTTTTGACTAGACAAACTCTTTTCACCATGACAAAGTCTTCGAAGCTCACAATTTCTTTATTCAACAGTACCGGATTCTACCAAGCACCGCTAAGCTAAAGTCTAGAATATGATTTAGAAAAGAATATATAAGTAAGGACAACTATCTTTGTTAGGGGTGCTAACAAAGTTTCACGTTGTTAGGGAAGAGATTGATTCATGGTATATAAGTGCAGAACAATTATCTCTAATTATCTCTATTGGTATGAGGCCTTTTGGGTGAAACCAAAAGCAAAGCCATGCGGGTTTAGTCTAAGTGGACAATATCATATTAATGTGAAGATATGTGGAGTTCTGTTGTCCTTATCAATCTTCAATTATATGAGATTTGTTGGGTTGGACAACGAGAGTTTAATAGCTACCTCAAAATTAACACTAAAAATAGTGGAAGAACTATTTTAAAAAAAATATATTTAATTAATGCGGTTGCCTTACCTTTTAATTAAAGACACAACTTTATATGGAGCTAGACTCGGTTTGACATGCAAATGTATTAACTAAATTAAATTAGTTATCTAATATCTTAGATAAGAAAGGGTATATAGAGAAGTTAGATGTCAAATCCACCATGACTCTGACATATATATGACTGAGCAAGAAGTTTGTGGTTCGAATGTCTCATCTTTTAACCTACGTACCTTGTCATCAATATACTTAGCCCAAAACCTTGCAAGAGCTCTTTCATAGGGATGTTGGGGCAAGATGGGGTTGTCTGTCCAGTTATCTTCGATGTATTCGAGAATCACAAGAGACTCTGAAATGGGTTTGCCATGGTGAACGAGAACAGGAACCTTCTTGTAAACTGGGTTGTATTTGAGAAGCAAATCGCTCTTCTTGGTCAGCAAATCTTCGTCGATGTGTTGGTAATCCACGCCTTTGAGTCTGAGAGCCAACTCCACTCGGAGACTATACGGACCTGACCGGAAACCAAACACCTGCAATTCTTCTTCCGCCATTTGTTTCTCAGCAAATTAATTACAGGAATGGGTGGGTGTGTCATTTCATTTTATATAATGAATAGGAGGAGAAAAGTATGTGAAGGATAAGGTCAACCCATTGTTTCAATTTCTTGAAGTAGGGGCTAATGCTGTCGTAAGCCATTACGCCAGCGGTGGCCAAAACTTTATTATTTATATGTAATAAGTTTAATGTTGTATTATATATAAAATTCAAATTTATGTTTAGAATTCATGTGTTGGAGACCCATTTCACATCAAATTTAAAGATTTAGTGATCTATTTGATATTTTTAAACTCATCTATTAGATTAAATTTTAATAATCTATCGTATTAATTACAATATAAAAGTTGAAAAATTAAACTTGTAATTTAATATTTTTTAAATCAATTATATTTTCATTGATTCTTGTGTGGATGTTAAGATTTATTAAAAAAATAATGTTAAAAAAATGGACTAGTTGCACAAACAGCAATCAGACCCAAAATAATTAGAAATTTAGCAAACTTTAAAACATTTTGCAAATATGACAAAAAATCAGACCCAAAATAATTAGACTACTATCACTGACAAAATTCTATAAAAAAGACTATTATTAGCGATAAACTTCTATCAACGATAGACCATGCTATCGGTGATAAAAATTGCCATATCTGCAAATTTTTTTAAAAAATGCTATATTTTTCATTATTTTACTCTAAATTGAAACGTGTTACAATTTTCCTAAAAAAAATTGACCAATTAATTTAAAACTATTTAGAAAAGTAAGACAATTTTTTCTTTTTGTGTGAGTGGGTCCATACAATCACAATCAAATGTTTGCTTTTAAAAGGCAACTATAGCTAAATTAATTATTGTGTTGAAGAATAACTAACTCCTATAATTAGAAACTTTTTTAGAATGTAGTTAGACGAAACTACCTTCAGTCATTTAACTGTTGAACTACCTACAAAAAAGAAGAGATTTAATCACAGACAATTAAATGAAAAACAAAAGATGGTGAACGGTTAGAAAATTTAAAATAATCAAAACAAACCATTTTTTAGAATATAGTGGGACCAAACTACCCTCTGAGATTTAACCCGTTGAAAAATTAAATCAACTAAAAAATGGTTGATTTTATGAGAGAGAAATTAGTTGGGAGAAAAAATCGTAACATTTTAGTAAATCGTTGAAAATTTTGAATGAAACAAAAATCAGACCTTCTACTCCTTGTATTTCTCATTATACACTGACTCGACGAACAAAAATCAGACATTTCAGTCCTTTGTATTTCTCAGTATACACTACTCGACGAATAAAAATCAAACCTTCTAGTCCTTGTATTTTCCAGTATACACTGATTCAACGAACAAAAATCAGACCTTCTAGTCCTTGTATTTCCCAATATACACTGACTCGACGAACAAAAACCAGATCTTCCACTTCTTGTATTTCCCAATATACACTGAGATGAACACGACAATGGAGTCCAGAACACGTATCAGTTATATACCGATCAGATAACTTGGGCAACCACCGTGAGTCTCATTCTCCTCGGCGCCAACCACTGTGAGTCTCATTCTACGAGATTCCGACTCTCATTCTCGTCGCCGCAAGCTAGATATTGTTTGCCCACAACTGATCGGATCTCCACTGTGTGCAAAAAGATAACTTGGGCAACCACCATGAGTCCTTCGAATCTCCATCCAAACCACGGTGCAAATCGAACATCGAAACTTCTGGTATGTTTGATTGAATGAATGAACGATATAATATTGTTGAAATTTGTGTTTTGAATAAATCTCGATTTTGTAGGGATTTGGTTTGTTATCCCTTTTTGATATATTTAATTGACCGATTTTTAGGGATTTTTTTTGTTGTTCCTTTTTCTGGGTTGTCCGTAAATACGTGTATATACAAGGGTATAAATGGAATGAAAATGTTGACTACCTCGCCTAAAACTCAAGAATTTGAAAATACGTATGAGAATTATTTAAAAAAATAAATAAAAATTAATTAGGTGGGCTAACAGTAAATATGAGTATATACAAGGGGTATAATCGGGATGAAAAATATCAACTTCACTCCCTAAAATTGTGGGAGCTATTGGATGAAAATATGAAAGATTCTCAACTATTTTTCAATTCAAGTTTTTATTCTATTAGTGAGAATTCCCCTTTTAAATAAATGGCTTACACTGTTTTCAATTTGCATCCTCGTAGTCCTACGCTAGCCCACTCTTTGATTTAGGGTGGGTTTAACCCAAGAAGTTGAAGAGGTTGAAAGTTGTTTAGTCTAGAGACTTATTTAATCGGGAGAGGTTCTGAAACATGTGTGTTTGGAGCATAGAGTTGTTTAGTCTCGAGTTCTGATTATTTTAGCTGTTTTCTTCTGCATAATTTTTTTCTACAAATTTTCATTATTAAAGGACTTCTTTCAATTACAATAAATTCTAAAAATGAAATTTTTTATTTTTATTTTATCAATAATTTACAAATTTCTTTTTAGACAATAAAAATAATTTTGAGCACAATAACTCACATTATTTTTCACATTGACTATTATATATATATATATATATATATATAAATATAGATTTTTTTTTTGTTAGAATTCCTCCTTAATTGTATGAATTCAATCTTTTTATTAATGTAGGTATATTTTAATAAAAAGAACAACACATCAATATAGTTTTACCTTAACCCATTTGTCAAACACATTTTTCTCCACCTCCACCCTCTCAAACTCGTCATTCTATCTAAATCCACTCCACTCGGAAACCAACATCTCAACAATGACACAATTTATTTAAGCTATTTTTTTTTTTGTACATTTTTTCCTATAATTTTTCATATTTTCATTGTTAAGAACTTCCAATAAATTTGAAGAATGCATTTTTTTTCTTTTTATTTTATGTATCCTTTACAAATTCTTTGAAGATAACAAAAATAATTTTGACCATAATAATTCACATTCTTTTTTCAATATCACTCACATTAATTATTCATTTTATTTGGATAGTTTTGAAATAAAAGAGTCGTACAATAGTGTGTTAAATATTACATGTGAATTTTTAAGATTTTAATCCATTAATTTAAACGGATCCAAATAAGTTGATGTTTTTATTTCTCTCCATGGTCAGAATAATACTAGCTTTTGAATTTGGTTTAAGTATGAACAACCTAATTTATATTTAAAATAATAAAAATAGGTCGAATTGAATTTTTATTCATTTTACACATTTTTTTTAAATTACGTTTTTTTTAAATAATTAATAATAATGTGGGAGGGAGGGAGGGAGAGAGAAATGTGCTGCATTGAAAAATGAGACAGACTTGAATAGTAATTACTGTAGAAGTCTGAGGAGTTCAATAGTAATTAATGTTGAAGTGATATTTTTTATTCGAGTTCAACAAGTACGTGGGCCAAACGGGGATAAGACTTCTCCCCTCAAGTCCTCCTCCAACAACTCCTTGGGCAAACACCCCCTTCGTCTTTTCTCTGATTTTGGGGGCATTTGACCCAAAGAATTGGGGGAGTTAGTTGTTTAGTCTAGAGTTGTTTAGTATGTGAAGTTGTTTAATCTGGAGAGTTCTGAAGTATGTGTGTTTGAGGCAGAGAGTTGTTTAGTCTGAAGTTTTAAAGTTTGTGGTGTGTTTGGGACAGAAAGTTTGTGTTGAACTTAAAGTTCTGAAGTCTGAGTTTATTTTAGCGGTTTTCTTCTACAAATTCTTTTCTACAAACTTTTAAAATTTCATTACTAACGATTTCTTTCAATTCAAAGAAATTCTAAAAATGAATTTTTTTTGTTTTGGTTAGGAATACTCTTTAATTTTATGAATTCTAAGATTGAGATTTTGTTTTTGTTTTTAGTAATGTAAGTATATTTTACAAACTTCATTAAAGAAAAAAAAAAAACACATAAGTATAGTTTTGCCTTGACCCATGTGTCAAAAACATCTTTCTCCACCTCCACCCTCGGTTTATTTTAGCTATTTTTTGTAATTGTTTTTCTATAATTTTCTATAATTTCATTGTTAAGGACTTCTTCCAATAACCTTTTCATTGCTATTTTTTGTAATTTTGTTTCTATAATTTTTTTTTTTGCAACGGTATTTTAATTAAAGCGAGGATTGAACCCATGACCTATTTTTTTTTGCAACGGTATTTTAATTAAAGCGAGGATTGAACCCATGACCTCATAGTCACGGGCACAACCTTATGCCAATTGAGCTATGCTCGGTTTGGCTTGTTTCTATAATTTTACCACAGTACTCCACATTCGTCTTTTTCCAATATCATTCACATTAATTATTCATTTTATTTGGATAGTTTTTGGATAGTTTTGAAATAAAAGAGACTCGTACAATATTGTTAAATATTACATGTGAATTTGAAAGATTTTAATCCATTAATTTAAACGGATCCAAATAAGCTGATGTTTTTATTTTTTAATACTACATTTTGAATTTGATTTAAGTACCATTTTTGATTGAACATCCTAATTTATATTCAAAATAATAAAAATAGGTTGAATTTTCTTTTTTAGTCCTTTTACACATTTTGTTTAAATTACGTTTTATATATATATATATATATATATATATATATATATATATATATATATTTATTGTAGGAGAGAGAGAGGAAGAGAGAAATGTGCTTCCTTATAAAACAAATAATAATTATTGTAAAAGTTTGGAGAGTTCAATTGTAATAACCGTTGAAGTCTAGGTGATATTTTTTATGAGAGTTCAACAAGTTTGTGGGTGAAACGGAGAGTCAACTTCTCCCCTAACCCCTCCTCCAACAACTCCTTGGGCCAAACCCCCTAAGTTGTAACATAGACTAAATCAGGTCTTGTGCATACCATTAAGTAGACAAAAATTACCCACTAGAGTAGGATACTAAATTAGGAAGTTTTTTTTACGGATAACCCGCGATAGGGATCTTAATGAAATTTTACCGAAGATTTTAAAACAAAGACCAACTCTCTCGAGTATTTCATGTTCGCACGAAACACATCAAAATTGACTATCATTTCGTTCGTGAGAAAGTTGTCCGTAAGGATATTTTCATCCACTTTATATCATCCAAAGACCAACTTCTTGATTTACTTACAAAACCATTGTCCTCCCAAATATTTTTATCTTTTAGGGACAAACTTCTAGCGTCATCTCCAGTTTTGAGGGGACATATTAGTTTATATTGTATCCTACATTGTTGCCTTTATTCTTGCCCTACATTGTGCATTTAATTGTTTATATTCTTGCTCTATTTTAGCTAAAGTTTAGCCAGTAATTTATCATCTCATGTATGTAAAACTATTCAATTGTCGAGTATTTGTAAGCGCTAAATTAAAGGAGTGGACAAGGAAAATCCAAGTAAAAGTAATTTAATTAGAGTCGTATTCGAAACTTTTGAAAGTAATGATACCAACAAAATTAAAAGATTAATGAAAAAACTTAACTTACACATTTAAATTTAGAAAACACATACACAGCATTTCTGAAGATTTATTTCCAAAGTTATCTTTTGACAAACATGTTCATTTGCTTCCAAATTGAGATGCAATGAAGGCAACGAGGTCGGGTTTGGGAGGAAGAGTCTCTTTGACGATGCTATGTTCGAGAAACTGACGGCGCCATCGCCGGAGATTTGGAAGGTTCTGCATCTCAGCGCTAAACACATCATCCAGAGCGAAAGCTTGTTCAATGGGTGGAATCCAATAGGCTAAGACATTGGCAACAATGTCAACAAATCCCAGCGTCTCTCCTCCAAAGAACCTCTTCCCTTTCAGCTCATCTTCCAGTGCTCTGTAGCCCTCACGTGCCTCTTCTATTGCCTCTTCCCTCACCTTTCCCTGCCTTCTCCTTGCTTCCATTATCGCTCCTAGAACTAGAAGCTGTGAATGTCCACACACACAAATGAGAAATTAGAGGGAAACAAAAAAAACACAAGTAAAAGTTGTTTCGTTTGTATCACTTTAAAGATGGGAGAATTGTACGATTGCCCCTATTTTAATTCATTTGTCAAACTGACGCGGATTTGAAAAATAAGTACATTCTGCTGACATCATCAGTTTTTTATCTCGCTCTAGCTGCGGGCTGGTCTCGAATCTGAAAAAAACTTCAAGATTTTGAAATTTCCAATCTTAAATGAAGCTAGAGCTAGAGCTAGAGCGAGACCAGCCCGCAGCTAGAGCGAGATTAGCCCGCGCCCGAACTAGAGCAAGATCATTCCGCACCCGCAGCTAGAGCTAGAAAATAATATTAAAAAAAAAACTGATGACCTTTTTTATTTTCTTCAGATCCGGGTCATTTTGACAATCCGCTTAAAATAGAGGGTCAATCGTACAATTCTCCTCTTTAAAGATAACCCTTATAAAACTTTGGTATCTCACTATTTTATATAATCTATGTTGATATACGGCCTGAATCAACATATTTTTTTTTTTTAAGTACAACAAATAGAAGTATGGACGATTTAAACTTCTGACTTCAAGAAACTGAGTAATTGTATTAGAGTATTATCTAGGTTAGGAAATTATTTAATATGAAATTGAGTAATTGTATTAGAGAATTATCTAGGTTAGGAAACTATTTAATATGTAATTAGTATTGTATTAGGAAATTATCTATGTTAGGAAACTATTTAGTATGTAATTAGTATTTAGTTACCATTCCTACGTGTTTTGGAAAATTATGGTTAATGTTATCATTCTAATGAGAATATCAAGTTGGACATTTGTGATCTTAATTTAATGGAGGATATTAGAGAATTATCTATCTTAGGAAACTATTTAATATTTAGTTATTATTCTGTTAGCATTCCTATATGTTACTATTAAACAAAATAGGAGTAGCATAACTTATAAAAGATATTTAATTATGTTAGTATAAAAATAGAATATTTGGTAAGTGTTAAATGCTCGTTTGATATTTTTTTTTAAAATGGCAGAATCAAACCCCCACTCTGCTATCTTAGGCGGAGCGCTCACCCACTACAACAAGTGGTTGTTCAATAAAATGTGAGCCCAATTTGGGCGGTAATAATGCATTTAAATTCATGCCCCGTGCGTGCGTGGTTTTAAATCATTCCTATTCGTGCGTGGTTTGTTACACAGGTGCATGATCAATCGATCCCGACTCATGGCTATCTAGGTGATGCGCTCACTCACCCGTTGCACCAAGGGATTGTTTGATAATTTTTATTTAGTTGACAATATTGGTTGATTAAATTCACAAATCAACATAACTCAACTAAAAAAAAAAGGTTACCTTGTCATCTATAAACTTGGCCCAAAAGAGTGCGCGAGCTTTTTGATAAGGATCTGGAGGCAGAATAGGGTTGGTTTCCCAAACCTCGTCTATATACTGAAGAATAACAAAGGACTCCGCAATGGATTTTCCGGCATGGACGAACACAGGCACCTTCTTGTAAACAGGGTTGTATTTGAGTATCAAATCGCTCTTCTTCTTGTATATTTCTTCTTCAATGTAATCATATTCAATGCCCTTCAGTTTCAGAGCCAATTCTACTCGGCGGCTGAAGGGGCTGAACCATGACCCAAACACCTCAACTTTTTCTCCCATTATTGCAACTAATTTCAGCTAATTCCTAATAATAATGCTCCATTCTCTTTTATATATACCAAGTTTAATTAATTTCCTAAACTGATTTGTGTCGTAAGCCAATACGACATCAAAGTGTTATTCAAAATGGGTTTCTCTTACTACTATTCTATTTTAATCAAAATATTCAAGCTCATCTTATCAGCACGCCATTCAACTTTCCACCTCAAACAAAAATAATTCATAATTTATCCATTCAACAACGTTGAGATTTCCAAGATTACAAAGTATTCAATTCATTCATATATACTTATTAAGGTCCGTTTTTTTTTTACAACATGTTGGGGTGGGGATTGAACCTAGAACTTCATGGTCACTATGCGATACATCATGCCATTGAGCTATGCTCTTATTGGCAAAGTTGTATGATAGTTGTTTCTTGTTTTTTTTGTTTGTTTTTTTTTTCAACATTTTTATTTTATTTTATTTATAGTTTAAATAGAATTTGGTTATATAATATAAAAAATGGTTGGTTGCACAAATAGCAGACCCAAAATAACTGTAAATTTAGCAAAATTTAAAACTTTTTGCAAATATGGCAAAAAATCAGTGGCTATCACTAATAGACTTTATGACTATTACTAATAGACTTCATAGACTACTGATAAACTATTATCACTAACAAAATTTTATACAAAAGACTACTATCAGCGATAGACCATATACTATCAGTGATAGAAATTGCCATATCCGCAATTTTTTTTAAAAAGTGCTATATTTTTAATTATTTTACTCTAAATTGACCTTTGTTACAATTTTCCTATAATATATATATATATATATATATATATATATATAACATTCATTAAAAATATATATATAAAAAGTAAATCATCAAAGGTCTACATTATCTAATACAAGTAAGCCCGATGCAAAATTAACAACACTAATAAAATTATTTTTATCCATAAAATGTTGCCCAAATTTGATCTTTAATGCCATCTCTTCAATCGAGTCATTCCATTTTAAATGATGTTGTCTCAGATCCAACTCAATTATATAACTCTCTAAATATTGTGGTTGTAAAATATTAAAATGAGACTAAATGTATATTCTAGTTAGCAAAATTTATATTTGAAAAATTCTGAAGTGTACTACAAACTAACAAATATATAAATATTTTTTTTGAATAATATATATATATATATAAAAAATAATAATATATAAAAAAATACTTGCAAAATTAAGAAGAAAAAAAATATTGTTATACTTAGACTCAAAGCCAAGATCTGGGAGGAAAAGTGAGTAAAAGGGCACTAATAAGCTGACCAACGAACCAACAATAAATATTGTAATTTGGGAACAAAATAATATAAAAGAAAACGAAACAAAGTGAAACACTTTTTTTTTTTTCAAATTTTTTCAAATTTTTTCAAAAAAATTTCCGTTTGTTGGAAACGTTTCTCAAAATTTAGAAACAAGAAATTAGAATAGTTATCAAACAAGTCTGTTTCTTAAAAAATGAGAAACGAGAACAAGAAACAATAAACAAGAACGTTATCAACGAGCCCTAAGATTCTTGATTTATATTTTTGTCGGCATTTTTTTTATTTTTAAGTTTAATAATTTGTAGGGTGTAAATTTAAATTTTTAAGGTGTTGTTTGGGACAAGGAGTTGTAGGGAATAGAAGTTAATAAGTCTAGAGTTAGTTATTAGTCTGGCGAATTATGAAATCGGTATGTGTTAACTCTCCAAATGAGAGTTATTTAGGTCTTTACTTGCTTTATATTTATGAAGTCTTCTGATCATTTCAGCTACTATTGAGCATAATATATGATTATTAGTGACATTTGTGAAGTGGTGTTAAATTTATGCTTATGTGGAAAATTTGTGCATAAGTGTGTATTTGGTGAAAAATGTCTAAATAATGCCTTTCAGGAGTGTCGCTGAAGTTTTGCGAGGAGCGCAATAGGATAAGAAGAAGGGCAGCAGAGCTTTGCGATCGCAACGCAATCGCAATACTTGCAGTATCCTTTGCTGAGTTTGTTAGCCGCCGACCCTTCCGTATCTGCCACGTCTGAGGTGGTTCCGCTAATTTGGAGGGAGATCTGCGACTAGGGTATGGACTATGGAACCTCTGAGGACTATATATAGCATAAGTTGAAGGAAGGAGAGCATAACCCTTTACGGTGGAGAGATTCGGAAAAGGTCAATACCGCAGAAAAGAGATAGTTCTCTCGTTTGTTGGATCGAAGAAAAAAAAGGCTCCCTTGGCGTCAGTAATTCAAGAGGAAGAAGAGAAGATCCATCTTCTCTTCTGATAGAGTTTCCTTCTCAAGACAAGCCATTCTTCTCCTTCAACCGAGGCGAAACATGGACAAGAGGACCTTCACCTACTATATTGTTTTACTGTAGTTACTGTTTTCGGATTGATTTGTGTTTTGCTTTTCGAATTATTACTGGATTTGCTTATCATAAGTAATCAATTAGTTTTGTTGAGCTCTCGATCTAAATTCATGAGTGGCTAGTATTATAAAAGTTTGCTAGGACGAATCCATAGAAAATAAAGATGTGATTTCGGCATGTAAATAAGCATGAATGCATTGATTGAGTGTGAACTTCATCCCATGAACATTTTCGATCGGCCATCCATTTTGTTCTAACGAGTTCCTAACCTCCGGAAGGAGTAAGAATTCAGAGTCATTCATTCATGTTAGCCTTTCACGGTAAATAGAGAGTGGTCTAGGAATAGGCACTTTCCTAGCACGTTTGATAGTATGCAATTATAAATAGGTTTTTATCCTTACTTGGATATGAGTAATTTAAGAATCTAAAGCATACAATCGGAAGATGTATGAGATCTAGCTAAAATGATGCATGTAATGTTAATTTGCTGCTGAATGATCATGGTTTATGCCTATGGAGGACTCTTAGCCAACCTTGTTGTCTTTCTCTTAGAACTTA
The DNA here is from genome assembly GCA_028017165.1 of Herpetospermum pedunculosum. NCBI lineage: Eukaryota > Viridiplantae > Streptophyta > Magnoliopsida > Cucurbitales > Cucurbitaceae > Herpetospermum > Herpetospermum pedunculosum. The sequence goes on from CM051525.1 coordinate 62,108,521, forward strand.
GTTGATTGTTAGCCTGTTGCGAAAGTTCTGTTAGATCTGCATTATTTCTTACAACTGCAAGTTACTTTAGCATTCTTAGTCAGTAGTCAGCTTAGTTTACACCTGATCTATGAGTTATTACATGAGTCCTAGCTTACCCTGTTTGTTAGTATAGATTTATGTTGCTGTCTGTTCGCTAGTATTTTGCTGTTTACGCACTTATATTTGTAGTCTTGTCTAAAGTTTTCTGCAAGTTGTTATTATTTCAGCATTTTCGCTATTTACTTGTTTCTGCATTTTGTATGTTCTATCGTTATTTCAGCAACCCAACCAACAACATTTTGTCACCGGTTACATTTTCCTTCAATCAATCTGTACTTAGCATAAACTTAATCAAATCTCTGTGGAAAAACGATATAAAATATACTGAAGTCTTGTTGCTGCAGACCGTGTATACTTTCATGGTTATTTGCTTAATTTAATCAATATATAACCCCATTGAGCAAAACAACAGTATGTTTGGAGAGTTCTGAAGTCTGTATGTTTAGGGTGCAAAGTTGTTTGATTCGAAGTTTTGAAGTATGTGTTGTGTTTGGGGCAAGAGTGGTTAAACTTGGAGTTCTAAAGTCTGAATTTATTTCGGCGGTTTTTTCGGTACAATTTGTTCTACCATTTTTCTACAATTTCATTATTAAAGACTTTTTCCAATAAATTCTAAGAATGAGATTTTTTTTTTTTTTTTTTATCTATCTTTTACAAAAAAAAATAATTGGAGACAACAAAAATAATTTTGACCACAATACCTCACATACTGATTTCAATATCTCTCCCAATCATTATTCATTTTATATTTGAATAGTTTTGAAATAAAAAAGAATCTTACTATAGTATTTTAAATATTACATGTTTGGAAGATTTTAATCCATTTTATTTGGATAGTTTTGAAATAACTAGAGTAAGACCCGTTTGGAATTGCATTTGAAGATGTTAACAATTTTATGTTTGGTAAAATTGTAAAATTAATTCTTAAATAATTTGAATAAAACTACTTTTTGATTCACGTTGATTTGCAAAAGTAATTTTTGGATTTGGCTTCTATAAAGATTTGCGTTACTAACAATTTTTATAATTCTTTTTTTATCCTTCCCTATATTATCTCATAATTTAACTAATTTTATCTAATCATTTTTTTAAAATTTAATTTGTTGTGTTTTAATTAATGTTCTTTCTTTCTTTCTTTTTTTTTTTTTTTTTCTATTTAAACTAAGATTAAATCTTATTTTGCACCTTTTTATATATCATTTTTTTTTATATAGTTTATAAAATTATTTAGAAGAAACAAAATATAATTTTTAATTTAAATTATATAAAATTTTATATAATTATCTTATAAACTTTTTAAAGTTAAATATTATACTTATTGAAATAGATTTATATTTGGGAAATTGTAATATATGTCAATTTAGAATAAAATAATTAAAGATATATCACTTTTTAAAAAAAATTGCGGATATGACAATTTCTATCCCGGATAGTATGGTCTATCGCTGATAGAAGTTTATCGTTGATAGAAGTCGATCATCAGTCTTTTTTATAGAATTTTGTCAGTGATAATAGTCTATCAGCGATAGAATCTATCACGGATAGAAGTCTATCAGTAATAGTCATAAAGTCTATATAACCACTGATTTTTTGTCATATTTACAAAATGTGTTTAAAACTTTTCTAAATTTGCAATTATTTTGGGTCTGATTGCTGTTTGTGCAACCAGTCATTTATATTTTCTTCAATATAACTATTTCATAAAAGTTTAGTAGCAATTTATCATAACCAAAATTATCCAAGTTTAAATTTTAAATTTACCAAAAACTAAAACCACTATTTAATAATTTTAAAATCAATCATCAACATGTGGGGATTTGAACTTGAGACCTCTTCCTCATAATTCATACATTATGCCAATTGAGCTATTTTTTTATTGACCTCTCAATTTGCTTTCTTGGTTATTGACATTTAGATATTATATTGAATGTTTAGACTTTTCTAGACATATTTTGTCCATTAATTTTTTTTTCTTTCTTCTTGATTATTTGTCCACCCTCGTTCTAGACTCAACTTTTTTTTGTGGTTAATTTTATTTTAGCCTCACGTACTCAAAGTTCTGGATTTGCCACTGATTGCGGTCATACTTAACGAAGGGTATTAGCAGATTTTTTCCTTCCGATCGTTCTCATCAAACGCGCGTGTTCATGCTCAACAAAGGTCAAAAAACATGTCATTTAAAAAATCGAGTCAATTGGCATTACGACACCCAAGGGAGCCATCCGTCAAAATACCCCCATATTCCTCTCGGTTTGCTTTCTTGGTGATTGATACTTAGATATTATATTGAATGTGTAGACTTTTCTAGACATATTTTGTCCATTAATTTTTTTTTCTTTCCTCTTGATTATTTGCACACGAAACTTAAGAAGAAGAAAAAACATATTTTCTTTTATTCTTTCATTTTCTAACTTTAAATTAAAGCTACAAGATTTGATGCAAATGGAAGTGTGGTCCTTACTAGTAGCTTAAAAAAGAAGCACTGCCCCATAAAGTTAACATCACACAAATAATAAAATCCAAAAACACACATATCTCCTAGTTTTTCTTAAAAATAGCTTGCAAATAGGGAACAAGCTCTTCCTTTTTAGGCAGAAACTCCTTCACCATGTTGTGGTTGGAAAGCTCTCGACTCCATTTTCTTAGGTTTGGAAACTTGTGGCTTCTTAGCAGCTCAATCCCTAAAGCTTCTTCAATGGCAGGAACCCAGTAGGCTACCATGGTGCCAACAATGTCCACAAACCCAATGCTCTCTCCTCCAAAGAACTTCTTGCTTTTAAGCTCTTTCTCAAGTGGTTCCAACGCCTCCTGCACTTCTCCGACCGCCTTCTCCATCTCCTCTCCTTTGCTTTTAGCGGCTTTCAGTACCGCTAACGCAACCTGAAAATGAAAACTATACTATAAGCTCGGTTTGATAATCATTTAAACTATTCCATTTTAATATCCATTTAATTTTTAAAAATTGTGTTTGTTTTCTTTAGAATGGGTTCAATCTCTCTCGAAACAAACATTAGAATTACTAGCTAAATTTTAATAATAATTTTTGAGTGGAAAGTAGTGTTTATAGAATTAATTTTAAAAAACAATAGACTAACACTCCTTGGACAATTATTTTATTTTTGTTTTTTGTTTTTAAAATTTATGCCTTTTACTCCTAAATTTTTTACCATGATTTTCACTTTTCTTCGAGAGAGGTTTGAATTCTTAGTCCAATTTCAAAACTAATTTTTTTTTTTTAAAACATGACTTGAATTTTAAAAATATTGTTAAAACTAAAAAATTTAGAGAGTAGAAAGTAGGGTTGGTTGCACAAACAACAATCAAGCCCAAAATAATTGCAAATTTAGCAAAGTTTAAAACCTTTTTGCAAATATGACAAAAAATCAGTGGCTATCACTGATAGATTTTTTGACTATTACTGATAGACTTCGATCGGTGATAGACTTTTATAAAAAAAGACTACTATCAGAGCGATAAACTTCTATCAGCGATAGACCATACTATCAGTGATAGAAATTGTCATATTCGCAATTTTTTTTAAAAAGTACTACATTTTTAATTATTTTACTCTAAATTGACAACTGTTACAATTTTCCTAGAAAGTATGTTATAAGTTTAATTTTCAAAATTAAAAATAAAAAATCAAATAGTTGGCTTAAAACTTTAGTCTTTAATTTTCAAAAACTAAAAAAACAGAAAAAATAAATAAATATGTTAGGTTTAACATTTCTCTCTTTCACCCTCAACCAAGAAAGTGAAGTATTGACAATGGCCCTTGACTTTGACTTAGTCTTAGATGAAAAAAATAGTAGAAAAAAAGTTGCCACTTTAAAATTTTCCTCTCAAATGGTGCTTCTTTAAAATATTGATGGTACATCTTAAAATGTGTCTGCTACTATAGAAGAGCATAGCGACATAATGTATGAATTATCTATAAGCTACGCTCACTTTTAGAGACTATAAAAATTTAAATGTTTGCGTACCTTGCCATCAATATAAGAAGCCCAAAACCTGGCGAGAGCTCTTTCATAAGGATCTTCGGGGAAGATGGGGTTGTCTGTCCAGTAAGCTACGCTCACTTTTAGAGACTATAAAAATTTAAATGTTTGCGTACCTTGCCATCAATATAAGAAGCCCAAAACCTGGCGAGAGCTCTTTCATAAGGATCTTCGGGGAAGATGGGGTTGTCTGTCCAGTTATCTTCGATGTATTCGAGGATGACAAGAGACTCTGAAATGGGTTTGCCATGGTGGAGGAGAACAGGAACCTTCTTGTAAATAGGGTTGTATTTGAGAAGCAAATCGCTCTTGTTGTTAATTACATCTTCTTCAATGTATTGGTAATCAACGCCTTTGAGTTTGAGAGCTAACTCTACTCTGAGACTAAAGGGACTTGCCCAGAAACCAAACACCTGCAATTCTTCTTCTTCACCCATTTCTTGACAAAGGTTTAGAATAATGGTGAGTATATGTTTGTATGGGGAATGGTTGTGGGTCCTTTTTATATTGGAAAAGGAGGAGAAAACATGTGAAGCAAAGATTAGTATAATAAGAAAAAGGTCCACAAGAAGTTTCAATTTCTTGAGGTGGAGGCTAATGGTGTCGTAAGCCGCTACGTAAGTAAGTGGTGGGATGATTCCTTCAATGTTCATCAAATATTTAAACCAACCCTACTTCCTTTAAATTTATTTTTTTACAACAACAATATTACATTTAAACTTGTTGATACTCATCTCAATTGCGTCATTATTATAACAAGGTAGCAAAAAGCTCTCCTCCACATATCTCCATGGTTCATCGAGAACGAAGCTTGACACGCTACAAGAGTTTTTCCTCTCTACTTTTAATTTCATTGCATTATTTTATTGGATTCTAAACATTGTTTAAGCGTTATTTTAGTGGTTATGAGAGTAGCTAAACTCTTACTTAGGGGATTGATGTAATCGATTTAGTTTTCATGTTTGATTAATCTAAGTTCTTCATATTGCATCAATTATTTGTGTAATTGTTTGCTTAATGTTTTTATCCTTTTGGCCAAAGTATAAATTGTTATTTGTTTAATCTCTAGCTTGAAAAAGTAGTTTTTTAAAGTAGAACTCAACTACATGGCTACTTGTAAATTCTGGCATGAACATGAAAAATTTTCTTAGAGGTCGTTAATAGAAGTTGCTTAATGTCTTTTTTTTCTATTAAGAACTAGACATGCATGTTAATTTTATTCAAAGGGAAGATAATTAATTGAGCTCGAACGAGTCTTTTATGATTTTGTTCTTCTTGGCCTATAATTGTTTGCATGACTATTTTTGGATTAATAGATTAATTAAACATGAGTCTTTTTGATGAAATCAATTCACTAAGTTTTTCTCTAAAAAAAGGTTTTCCATTACTTTTCAGTCATTTAATTTTCACTCAATTTCGGAGTCTTTTTAATCTAAATAAAATTTGTGGTTAGTACCTACGGTACTCAATTGTTCTAGAAAACCGATTTTGTGGACGATACTCTTTACTTAAATCATTATATTAAAACTTGACCCGTACAGTCGTACACTTGCGGTACGCAATAAATCACGCAACAAGTTTTTGGCGCCGTTGTCGGGATAAAAGCATTATGCAACAAGTTTTAAGCAAGTTAGAGATTAAATAAACAACAATTTACACTTTGACCCAAACAAAAGATATTTTTCAATAATATATATATATATATATATATATATAATAAAAAAATCAAAACAAAAGAAAATGATAAAAAGAAGAAAAAAGAAGCAAAAACAAGTCAAAAGATATTTTTTTTATTAAAAAAAAACAATTGGTTGGATAACGTGTCACGTTTAGCTCAGCATGTTCTAGTCTTCCTCTCTCTTTACTTTGCAAAAAATTTACAAAAATAAAATAAAAATTCTACTCTTTTTTTAATATAATTTTTCTTGCAAGTTTGCCTTAATTAGTTACCAATTTTTTTATCAAATGGCTACCAGACACGACCCACCCGGCACAGTGGCTAAGCATATGCTTGGTATCCCATACCACTGTATAATCCACAATGTTTGAATTTATTGTTAATTTAATGCCATTTTTTTCTGTTATTATCCAAACAATGTTTTATTATCAAACACCCACCTAGCAGAGTGGTCACGTGTCCCTGTGGATTTACTACTACTTTAAAAAAAAAAAAATCTTTAAATATTTTTTATAGGAATATTTATAATTAAAACACCCATATATTTAATTAAATTTTCTCAAAAGTATTTTTATACACAAGTTTGTTTGATTTGCTCTACAAATTAAATTATATCTCACTTTTTTCCATTTCACAAATTAGAACCAAAAGCACCTTCACAGGTTAGAACAAAAAATTAATCAATCACAAAATACATAATAAAGATATAGATAAGGAAAAAAGAAAACGACAGAGAGGTATAATAGTTCGCTCCGATCTCGAACTATTTGCTTCTAAGTACAACATGGTAACTTAGGATAAACAACAAACAAAACTCAAACAAAATATAAAAACACACCATGCAATTTTTTTTTTTTTTTGAAAAAGATACTTCATTGATTAGACAGAAAAGAGTACAAATGAGAGGCTAGAGGAAAGCCTCCCAATTAAGAGCTATAGTAGAAGTATCATAATTACAAAACAACTTCGATTTGGAGCACCATGAAGCAGCATTGATGATAATCTCCTCCCATAACTGATGAATGGACTTTGATTTATCACTAAAAATCCTGTCATTTCGTTCCAACCAAATATACCATAAAATGGCCCCAAAGATGTTGCACCACATAATATGTTTGACATTTACCTGGGGCATAGCAAGGCATTGAGATATAAAATCCTCAAGTCTGTTCGGCATAATAGATAACATATTAGAATCATTTAAAAGAGTGGACCAAAGGCTTTTAGCATAGGGGCAATGGAGAAAAATATGATCCATAGTTTCTGCATTCCTTTTGCAAAGCACACACCAATTTGGATTAAGACACATCGCTGGAAGACGAGCTTGCATTTTCTCTGCTGTGTTTAAACCTTTGTGAATCACAGTCCAAAGGAAGAATTTACATTTTTTTGGGTAAAGAGTATTCCAAAGATTCCCTGAGTTTTGTATTGTAGAAGAAGGGGACACTTCTCTGGAAAGATACCATTTCAAAGATTTCACTGAAAAGAGACCTTTTTTATCAGGAACCCAACAAATACAATCCTTACCAGCAATCGGAGAAGGAATGTGCCAAGCAGTAGATATATCGGCCCAAGCAATCACTTCTCTATCCAAAAGGGGTCTTCGAGGGAAGAAATTCCAAGAACCTGTTTCTGAGTTCCAAGCTTCATGAACAGTAATCAATTTATTTGATGCCAAAGCGAAAAATCGAGGATATAAAGCATATAAGCATCCATTATTAGTCCATTTATGGAACCAGAAAAGAGTGTTTCTACCATTCGCTATCTTCCAATTAGTGCAGTTTAAGACAAGATCTTTAAACTTAATAATGTTGAACCAAGGGGAATTGGAGCTACTAAATTTGCATTTGCTAGGAACTTCACCTGGGGATGAAATGGCATATATTTAGCATCAATAACGATCCTCCATAGACTATCTGGCTCTTCAAGGTATCTCCACAACCATTTACTCAAAAGAGCTATGTTCGTGTCTTTAAGCTTGCCAATACCCACACCATGCAAAAATTGAACAAAAATTCTATTAATTATGCTAAGTCCTTGGTCATTCCATTGTTTGACAAAAGTTACGAACATATATTTATATCGGAGCAAAGAGACAAATCTTTTTTTATTATCAAAATCGATATATGTCTTTTTTTTTAAAAAAATGTTTGATATTTGTTCATTTTCAGTTTAATCTCTCATCTATTTGCTTCTAAGTACAACCTGGAAGCTTTGTCTTATTTTTCTCCCTTTCTTCTCTCATTTTACTGTTAAACTCCCCACAAAAAAAATATCACTCATCTTTCCCATGTGGTCATTGTTCATATGATCAAAATTAAAAATAAACATAGAATTGCAAATCACGGTAAATCAAATGAGGACAGAACCACAAATAAAACTTACAAGAAAAAAAAATCACAACCTCGTTTCACAGTTGGATAAATACATAGAAAATCTAAACAGTCTAATTGCAAATTGATAGATAATTTAAAAATTACATAAATTAAACGATGAGAAAAATAAATATAGGATTGAAAATTTAGTGTTTTGCAAAAGTTCAAAAATAATGTTTTTGCAATTATACTGTATTTTCATTTTGCAATTAGAGTGTATTATTCTCCGGAAAAGACGAAAAAAAAAAAAAAAAATTGTGACAAAAAATTGGAGAAAAGATATGCTCTTGATCTTTTTACAAAAAAAAAAAAAAAAAAAAAAAAATTGTGACACAAAATTGGAGAAAAGATATGCTCTTGATCTTTTTACTCCATCATCAAACTAAACAATAAAAAAGTCTTGATCATAAGAAGAAATTACAAGAAAATATAATGTTTACAGTGTTTTTCCAATTCACTAGAGATGAAAATACATTATATTTTTTAATGGAAAATAAAATCATGGGTACCCGTCGGTAGAATATTGCAAACTGCAATTACACGATACATTGCACTAAGTGCAATTACATTGTAATTGCAATATTGCAAAGTGCAATTACACGCGATACATTGCAAAGTGCAATTACAGTATAATTGTAATTTGAATTACAAGTACACGGTACAAATACTCTGTATTTGCAAAAACTTAAAAAAATTGTACTGAAGGCAAATACATATTTGCAAAAAAAAATCAAATAAATAATTTTTGCAACAAAAAAAAACTTCACCTGCAACATCATCCAATCAAATACCCCAAAGTGGTGGTTTCAAGAACAAGTAACGGTCGCAAAACTGAATCGAACTTATTTGTCAATTCTGAAATGTAGGATTCTCCTTCACAAATCCTCACTTGACAATCCACCTCCAACATCATCCAATCAACAAACCCACTTCAATTTCTAATTTCAATTCCCAAAACTGGGAAGAATAAAAAAAATAACACATAAATCTAATCGGCATTTTTTACTTGGATTTGTAGAGATCCTCATGAATATGAAAAGTATTAGGATCAAAATTCGCATTCGGCTCTCGAACATGAACTGCAACCACATTATCCCCTGTTTTCACCACTACCACAAGCAATCATAGCATAATCTCTCTACCAGAATTTGAAGAATTCAGGCCGACGATGATCCTTCTCTTATTGGTCGCCGCCGATTAGGGTCTGACGAGTGACAACATTTTTTTTGTTTAGGTGATCAGCCGCCGCCGATTTGGTCTTGAGATCTCCACTACTTCGGACACCAACTACGCTATTTCAACGTGAGGTATAAGTAGAAAGGGACTAAAATCTAACCTTTTTTTTAAAGAGACTAAAATCTAACCTTTTTTTATATAATTATTTTTAGGATATAAAAGAGAATAAAACCAGAGAGATGGAATCCTTGGTTATTAGAGATTTTGGGTTAAATGAGAGAATAAAGAATAAAATGAAGATTAGGGAGGAGAGAGAATAATTTTGTTGGAAAAAATATTGGAGAGATGAGAAGTTTTTTTAATTAAAGATAAAATTTTAAAATGAGAGAAAAAATTGGGAGGGTAAAAAAGAATAAAAAGTGAAGGTTAGAGAAAATAAAAAAAAGAAAAGAGACACGAAACTTAATTTTAAAAATGGGACCTCGGTTAAAAATAGGTTCCCATAAAAGGTGATTTACCATGAATTTCCATTTATATTCTGCCAACTAAAACCAAGCTCACAGTTCGGCCTAAGCCCAAATGGGGTATCACTTCCAACAAAAAAAAAAAAAAGACGTGCATGTGTCTTCAGGTATCTCTCTAGTTGTTTGATGGCTATTGGTAGGGGTGTTCAAAAAATCCGCAACCCACGAAACCTAACCCAACTTTTCGGGTTGGGTTGATTTTTTTTTTTAATATGGGTTGAGTTGGGTTGTTATTTTGAAAAACCGAATTTTTGGGTCGGTTCGCGGGTTGAACCAAATTTGGTTCGGTTCAACCCGAACCAACCCGAATTCAATATATTAAAAAAAATATATATATATATAATTAATGAATTCAATATATTTAAAAAAAATAAAAAATACGGTGATTTTGAAAGAAAAATCAAAGATTAATTGTGATTTTGAAAGGAAAATCAAGGATTAAGAAAATTCATTAATGGTGATTTTGAGAAAAAAATAAGGATTAAGGAATTTCATTAATAGTGATTTTGAAGTTAATTAAAAAAATCAAAATCTATTAATTAAAAAAATAAAAAATAAAAAAAAAGGCTAATCCGCCAACCCAACCCAATCCAACCCGAAAATTGAAGGGTTGGGTTAACTGAAATGTTGGGTTGGGTTGGAAATTCATCACCCCGAAATTTTCGGGTTGGGTTGAAAAACCCTCCAACCCAACCCATGTACAACCCTAGCTATTGGCACTAGCATCTTGTGTATCTCTCTTGTGTTTGGTTTATCAGTCAATGGTCTTTATCTTACTATGGAAGATAGGGTCCCTCTAGGTCTAGTGCCTAGCTGCTCGGGAAGTTTTTATGTGGCTAGTGCGTGTGATGCTCTGTCCTCGCCAGTCGGGCGTGATCATTTGTAGATCTTCTATGTGATCAGTTTTTATGTGGCTAGGTTGTATGTGGAGGTGTTCTATGTGGGGTTGTTCCTTTCATCAGATCTTCTATTGCTCTACGAAGTTGGATTTTATTTTCTGTGTATGTAGAGAAAAATGTCGTAGCCATTATTGTTGCATGTGTTTGGGGGTTTAGCTTGATGTACGGCCATTTATCATATCTGGAGGGAATGAAACTCGCGTCTCCATGGTTCAAGTCCTCACTCCCCCAGATTAATTATCTTGCATATTATCTAGTCAGACATGTTTGTTCTTTGCTCTTCCTGCATGAGTGGGTGCTTCGTCTCCTAGCTCGTTTCGTGTATCTCCGTGGGATCTTTTTTCCACACAGTCGTATTCCTTTTTGTTTTTTAGTGTTTGGTTCCCTGCTCGGATTCTGAGCTTCATTATTTTTTCTTTTTCTTTGATCTCGGGCTGTGAAGTCCTCTTTTTGCTTTCGTAATATATTACTTTTGCAAAAAAATAAAAATATCCAGGAACAATGAATCATTTCTTAATATCAGTGTATCGTATATAATATTGTTTACTCAACCGAACTCGAAGGAGGCGTTTGAGGGGCGGGATCGGCTTCACAAGTTTGGATTTAGGAAAATTATGTGTTTAGAGTGCAAGTTTAGGAAGTAATTTGATTATGTTTGATGAATATGTGACCTGATTTTTTTAATAATAGTCTTATTAATTATAGACTTGGGCGTATATATATGCTAGGTGACTTGTTAGGGGATTTTACTATAAAACATGTGGATCTTCTATAAGGGCAATCTTCACAATCGCAAGTTAAGCTGAAGACTAGTAGAGGTGCATGGTTATATCTAAAGCAAAATATATAATGAAACCATATTTAGAACATATATCTTTGTTTATTCTTGAACTCTCACATATCTGAGACGTCAATAGTAATAATTTGATTCTGATGAGATAATATAATACGACCATCTCCTCACAGCTTAGAACCCACATTATTGCGTCCATAACGAGTTTGAGTATAAGCAAAAAGGCCATCTTTCGAAGGCAGAACCGCCTTCACAACGCTGTGGCTCACAAGCTCTTGACTCCATTTGGTTAGTTTTGGAAACCTGTGGCTGCTCAGAATCTGAAACCCAAGAGCTTCTTCCATCACAGGAACCCAGTGGCCCACAAATGTGCCAACAATGTCCACGAACCCAATGCTCTCTCCTCCAAAGAACTTGTTGCTTTTAAGCTCTTTCTCAAGTGGTTCCAACACCTTGCACGCTTCCTCTATAGCCTTCTCTCTCCCTTCACTTTCACTTCGAGCGGCTTTCCACCACGCAGAAAAAACCTAATAATAATAAATAAATAAAACCGATGAATTACGGAAATTTAATTATATCAATGCTCTAACATTCCCTCTAAATTAAATTTACCATGACTTAACAAAACACAAGCCTTTATCATGTTATTTTATGTCCAATAAATATTTGATTTTCACTAACTATTAATTAAGTTGATTGGTTAATTAACTGAAAATATTATCACAAGTCTTAAAATGTGGATTTTTTTTATACAACATGTAGGTTGGGATTCCAACATTTGACTACTGAGTCAATAGTTCATACATTATGTCACTTAAGTTATACTCATGTTAGCCCAACAAATAAACTATTACATGAATTATACATGAAATAGTGTTGTAGTAGTTCAAATTCAGGATTTTTTTTTTTTTTTTTTTTTTTTTTTTTTTTGTCAAATAAACACATAGATTCGAGAAGTTTTTAGTTTGAAGGATAAATTTGGGCTGTTTTTTTTAGTATTGTAATTTTTAAATTTTTTTATAAAAATATTGTATGTTTGAAAGTATTTTTCAAAATAATGTTGTTTTAGCATGGCAAAGGTCGTCTTTTGAAAAGACGATCTTGCTACACGGGGATGAAGATTGTCTTTTCAAGAGACGATCTTCTTCTCGAGTTACGAAAAAAAAGTTATTTTCATTAAAAAAAATTGATATCTTTTTACCCACATATTAAAAAATTTCTAAAAATATATGGTTGAAAGCTAAGAGCTTTCATTTATAGCTGATTTTACTATTTTTGGAGTTGTGTATGAAAAGATAAAGATCATTGAGGTTGGACTATAGTTCTGCAAATTTAAGAACTGAAGATTCTTTTGAGCAGTGTGCATTAAAAAATTGATATCTTTTTATCCAGATATTCAAAAGTTTTAAAAAAGGTACGGTTAGAAAGCTAACACAGAGTGCTTCAATTTGATATCTGGTTTCACAAATTTTGGATTTGTGTATCAAAAGATAAAGATCTTCGAATTTGAGCTACATTTTTTAAGTTTTCAGTCATATCTTCAGTTTTAGGTTTAGTGAAGTTTTCAGAATTGTAGCTCAACTTCGACGATCTGTATCTTTTGATATACAACTTCAAAAATAGTGAAACTAGGTATAATTTAAGCTCTCTGTGTTAGTTTTCCAACCGTAGATTTTTCGAAAATTTTGAATATGTGGTTAAAAAGATATCGGTTGTTTAATGAACACTGCTAAAAAGAATCTTCAGTTCTGAAATTTGCAGAACTATAGTCCAACTTCGATGATTTTTATTTTTTGATACACAACTTCAAAAATAGTGAAACCAGATATCAAATTGAAGCTTCAGCTTTCCAACCATACCTTTTTCGATTTTTTTTAATATCTGGGTAAAAAATATCAAATTTTTAAAGCAAAAGAACTTTTTCATAGATGCAGAAGATCGTCTCTTTAAAAGACGATCTTCATCCACGTGGAGTAAGATCGTCTTTTCAAAAGACACATTTTTCTGGAGACACGATCTCCCTCTAAAAACAACTTTATTTTTAAAAATACTTTTAAACCTGGCAATATTTTTAAAAAACGTTTTAAAAATTATAATATTAAAAAAAAAAACACCATAAATTTGATCTCTTAGGGCGGTTTAGAATGTCTTTAAATACTTAAAAAAATATTTTTAAGCATAGCTAAACGGCATGATGTATGATCTAGTGTGACTATGAAGTTCTAGGTCCAATTCTTCATCCAACATGTTGTCCAAAAAAAAAAAAAAATCTCATTTGTTCTACGGGCTTGTTACACAAATAGCAATCAGGCCCAAACTAATTGCAAATTTAGCAAACTTTAAAATGTTTTGCAAATATGGCAAAAAAATCCACTTCTATCACTGATAATTATCACTGACAAAAATCTATAAAAAGCTGAGGTGATCAGCGATAGACTTCTATCAACCATAAGATATCAGCGATAGAAATTGTCATATCCGCAAAATTTTTAAAAACATGCTATATTTTTAATTATCTTATTCTAAATATTGACATCTGTTACAATTTCCCTTTGTTCTACTAGGATTTTATTAAAATTATCTCTTGAACTATGGGATTTTATTACCGTTCTTGGAGATGAGTTTTTTTCCTCAAGAAATAAATTGGAGGGAGAGAAATAACTCATTAATTTAATTGCTTTAATTTATTATTTATTTATTAGTTAATTATCTAATATAAACATTTTAGTTAATTAATATAATTTTTTTAATAGGTTGGTTGCATAAATAGTAATCAAGCCTAAAATAATTGAAAATATAACCAAATATTAAACATTTTGCAAATATAATAACAATCAATGGCTTAGCTGTTAGTGATTATCACAGATAAAAATTATTATATTTACAATATATTTACAAATCTTTTCAAAATGTGTTATATCCGTTTAATAGAAATTTTGAGCAATAATTCCTTTTAGGGAAATTGTAACAGATGTAATAAGATAATTAAAAATATAGCATGTTTTTAAAAAATTTGCGGATATGACAATTTCTATGGCTAATATCTTATGGCTGATAGAAATTTTATCGATGAGCACCTCAGCTTTTTATAGATTTTTGTCAGTGATAATAGTCTATCACGGATTTTTTTGCCATAAGTGCAAAACATTTTAAAGTTTGCTAAATTTGTAATTAGTTTGGGGATGATTGATATTTGTACAACCAGCCCTTTTTTTTAATTAAATATAGTAATTTAATTTATTTTTTCCATAAGCAAAATTTATAAAATAACTACAAACATGTTAAGATCTTGCTATCCAAACACATACATTTATTATCTAGACATTATATCTTAAGTTTGTAACTCTCATATATTTAATGTTCATACTTATCATATAATATCGAGGATTCAAATGGATTCTAGTAAAAGTCATTCCAAACTGACCCTTCGTTCTTCGACATATCCTTAACATTTTATGATGAACGATGCAAATCGTGTTACCTTGTCGTCAATAAACTTGGCCCAGAATCTTGCTTGAGCTCTTTCATGGGGATTATGGGGGAGGATGGGGTTGGTTTTCCAGTTTTCATCAATGTATTCGAGGATGACAAGAGACTCTGCAATTGGTGTTCCATTGTGGACGAGCACAGGCACCTTTTTGTAAACTGGATTGTATTTGAAAAGTAATTTGCTCTTTATGGGCAATCTTTCCTCAATATATTGGTAGCTTAGGCCTTTGAGTTTGAGAGCCAACTCCACTCGCCGACTGAAAGGACTAAACCGGTTACCTAACACCTGCACTTGTTCTGCCATTTCTTTCTCAATCTGCAAAAACTAAAGCAGCTCACAGTTTGGTATATGAGTGATTCACTGGTAATGTGTTCTTATATGGGAAATATTAGTTTAAATGCTTGCCCTAGCCCAATAAATTACGTACCCTTCTTTAATTGACCTATAGTCTAACTCTAATATTACCATTAACAACAAATAAATAATAATAAAAAAAAAAAAATCACTTTTTACCCTAGACTTTGGGTATCACCCTACACTTTCAATTTATGATCACATTAGACCCGAGACTTAAATTAGCATTGCATCTTGAACTACGACCAGAGTTTTTCCTTTCGGTTGCGCCAGTCGAGTCAGAAAGACTTTGATGACTTGAGGTTCATATTAAGAAAAGGAGAGTGAGGGGAAAAGAGGGGGCTGCCCTCGGCCCGATCATCCTATTCGCTCTAATCTATAAGGAATTTCGTTTATTACACCATTCGTGCAGGTCCCTACTTATGCGACAAGGAATTTCGCTACCTTAGGACAGTTAGAGTTACTTTCGTCGTTTACCGGTGCTTCCATTCAAAGCTTATGACGCTTCTCCTTCAGACCTTCCAGCACATGGGCAGGTGTCCGACTCTGTACATCGTGTTACCACTTAGTAGAGTCCTGTATTTTTAATAACCAATCGCTACTTAGGTAAAAATCTCCAAAAATACATTTATTTAGTTAAAATCAAGTTTTGGACTACATTAATTTTTTTTTTTATTTTTTATTTTTTTTTTGTAAATACAACTAAATTAAGTTTTATGATTCACAAAATGATCATGGAATAATAAGTCTTATCAAAACTCACAATTTTTTTTTTTTTTTTTTGAAAAACAAGATCTTATGGTGATTTTTTTCTTCTTCCAAAATCCTATTTTTTTTATCGGCAAAATCCTATTAATTTCATATCAGATATATGTTTTATAATTCATTAACGAGTACATGTAGTTGTAAAAAGCTATCAAGATAAATATTGCAACATTTATCAAAATTTAAGGTGTAATTTGATGAAGTTGAAATTTGTGGTAAAAATTTATACCGCCTTTCAACATTAGAGTTAAAAGTTTGATTTTTTTCAATAAATAAAAATTTACAAAATGGGGTTCTAAATTTTGCTGAGTAATTATCAATAATTTTATTTTTAATCTTTTCAAATTCTCAATTTTAATGTTAATATTAAAAGTTCTCAAAATTTTGTTAAATTTTGTCGATATATTATTGTTAGATATATTTGTATAAGTGAACGACATGTCTATCAAGTTATCAACACATGAAATCATTCATTTTTGCCAAACCGAACCTAGCTCAATTGACATAAAGTTGTGCCCGTGACTATGAGGTCATGGGTTCAATCATCGCTTTAATTAAAATACCGTTGCAACTACTAGGTCTCCGCGTTAATTAAATAACTTTCAAAGAAAAAAAATCAAATTTATCCATTTCAACATAAATCCCTTTTTTAATTTCATATAAGTATGCCAACATGTCCCAAATATATATTGATAGAACCAAATTTTAATGATATGTTAGCTTTCGATATTAATAAATTTAAAAACTATTTTTTTTTAGAAGGGCTTAATTAAAAAAATTAATATATTAAGGGCACTATGGATAGTTTTAAATGATTAAGAACCTAGTTAAAAACTAGATTAAAAAAAAAAAAGAACCTAATTTAAAATTATCTACGATATTTTCTGATATATTTAGGGGAGAATTTTGAGTCTAACGGTGTCGTAGTACCTCGTAATTAACTACTTATTCATTATTATAATAGATTAATTTTTCTTTTTAAATATTTAGAAAAGTTATATTCATTCTTTTAGAATTAGTTTGGTTTGTTTCATGAACTAAAGCAACAATTAGTTAAAATTAATTAAACAATCTCTTGATGCAACGGTAACCACATAGTTTTATATGTCTAGATAATTTTGTGCATGTTCAAATCCTTCACCCTACATATAGTAAAGAAAAAAAAATTATAAAAAAAAAAAAAAATGATAGCATGTAAAGTTAGGAGGCCGAATCGAAATTGTGACCTCTTAGTCATTGAATCGTATATTATGACGTTGAGCTATGTTGGAGTGGTTAAAAAAAAAATTGAAAGTAATTTCAAATTACTTTAGTTATTTATAATTATTGGGTAAGTTGATTTGGTTCCCACCCTAGCTTATTAAATATTGGATCATAAACTTCAATAATAATATTTAAACCTCCATAGTCAATTCTTATTATACCAATTCAAGTGTAGTTTAATGGTTAAATATAAAATAATTTAATCTTTCACTCCAGTTGAATTGAAAAAAAGAAATTAAATATTTATGCCCAATTGCATCTTCAAATTTTCAATCTAAATCTTGAAAAAAATTATATATCTTCTACTACCTACACCCTTCAAACTTTATTCATTGCAATCAAGTATAATCATTATATTTCCATTAACTGCAGCTCATCAACTTTGAATAGTAAAATTAAATCTTCAAATTATCCTAAATGTAAAAATTAAATCCTCAAACTATGATTGATAAATGTAAAAATTGGGTCAACATGAACATAACTCAACTGACATTTATTTAAAAATAATAATAATAACAGACATAAAATATGAATTATTGATCACGAGAGGTCAGAGGTTCGAATCCTCCACCACGTATGTTGTAAAAAAAATGTAAAAAATGGATTCATTCGAATAGAATATGGTAACAATATACTTGGTTCAAGATCAAGTTTACACATATTCTATCATAAGCATTTTGGAATAAGAGAAGGAAGCATTGAAGAGAGTTTGGATAAAACTATATATACGAAATGTTTTTTTATCTTTTTAAGTTTAAATTAAAAAAATTAAAACTAAACCGACCAAATGAGAGATATTTCAATAACTTGTATTATTGTAGTGAAATAAAATTTGAAAACTATTTCAATTTTTGTCCAACCTGAAATTCTAATAACCACAACAATAAAGAGTCGTTTAGGGTGTTGGTGGGTTATAATAGTTTGTAGATTATTATAGTTGGTGGGTTATAATAATTTTTATTTGGAGTGCAAAATTGTTTAATTCATGTTTAGGTGCAGAGTTGTTTAATCAGATTTAAAACATTACTTATTAGTCTAACCTTCCAAATTTTTTTTCCTCCCATCCATTATTATCAAGGTACAGTTCTCCAATTAAAAACTATTTTATTATTCTCCCCTCCTACAAATTTCTTTCTCCAAAATGATTTAATTTTCCTCCCTACCAATTTTCAAAATATCATTATGGATGGAAATGTTGATAAAATTTCAAAAAATACTTATGAAAATTTTAAAAATTGATGAAAATTATTTAAATTAATCAATTAAACTTTAATGGTGGTTTAATTAGATTATAATAGACTATTGTTTATTATCCTATCTAAAAGGGTAAGACCATATTTAGATGAAAATGTCTATGCAACCATGCATTTTAAAAAAGAAAAGAAATAAAAATTGATTAAAATTATTTAAACTATTTCACGAAACTTTAATTAAGTCCTTTAATTATGACTTAATTATTCTATAATTCATCATTTTCAACCATCATGTATATAATATATTATACATTGGCGATGAAAATGGTGATGTGAGCAAAATATTTTGAAAGAATTTAAGATTATTAATAGAGAGAATTGAAATTTTGAGATTGAGGTGTGGAGAATGTTGGGAGTGGTATTTATAGGTGGTAAAAATAAAAAATAAAAATAAATGTAAAATGATCCGAACAAATATAATAAAAATATTTGTAGTGGTGTAGAAGATATATTTGTAGTGGTGTAGAAGATATATTTGTAAAATTGTAAATTTTTATTTGAATTTTATT
Source organism: Herpetospermum pedunculosum (assembly GCA_028017165.1). NCBI lineage: Eukaryota > Viridiplantae > Streptophyta > Magnoliopsida > Cucurbitales > Cucurbitaceae > Herpetospermum > Herpetospermum pedunculosum. The sequence goes on from CM051525.1 coordinate 62,127,679, forward strand.
TGAAAAGTAATTAAATGAAAAGGTAAAAAAGAAGGGGCAAAACAAACAAATGGTTCTTTTTTATTCGATGTCTTTTTTTAGATGTCTTTTTTTAAAAATATTGGATATATATTCTTATTCTAAAAATAGGTGGATTCAAATATAGGTAGAAGAACGATAATGCTCGGTGGTTAAATGCAACCAAATAAATATAAAAAATAAACTGAATCTAAATCTGCATGAAATAAGATAGACTACGGTGTAATTCAAACTACTAAAATTAGGCATTACATTGTAATTAATCATATCACATCAACAAAAAATAAATTAGTAGGTTTAGGCATTGAAGAAAAAACAAAACTAAGGTGAAATTCAAACTAAAAATTGAAATTGAATTGAAACAATCACATCAAACTTAATAAAAATTAAAATAATAACTTGCATGCAAAAATACCATCACAAGCTCTAAGTGTATTTGTGAGAACATAATTATCAAATAAAAAAAAAATATAATAAAAAAAAAAAAAAAAAAAAAAAAAACGTTTCACTCTAGTTGGAGAAAAAATCCTCACCCCTATCAAACGACATTTAAGTCTTGGCAAAGCTCTAATAATGTAGCTCCATCTTCATCGTTGCACCACCGGTGGAGCTTCGTCGTAACTCCATATTCAATCGGGGTAATTCTTGAACTGGAAAAGAAATAAGTAGGGGGTGATCAAACATGGGGAGATTACCGTTAAAAAATTGGTGGAGACAGATTAGTAGGTTTTAAAAATTGGTGGAGAGACAGATTAGTAGGTTTTAAAGATTTGTTTGGGAGTTTGTTATATTTTGAGATTTATAAGATTTTGTTCACAAAATTTGGGGTTGTACAATTTACACAAAAAAGAAAAAAAAAAAAAAAAAAAATATATATATATATATATATATATATCCAAAAAAAATATTTTCAAAGAAATACTTAATTTTTAATACGACTAAAAAAGAAAATAGTAATATATTTGCTAAAAGTAAGGGATATGCCTGTGAATATTTGTAAAATTTTGGTTGTATCGTGTAACACTATTGGATTTAATTAATGTGTAATATTGTTGTGGTTTAGTTCATGAAAATGTTTTGATGACAGTGAGTCATGTGAAAATAGGGAGTGTCTAACATTTTAGAAGAAAGTAAACATATAACATGAAACTTGAAATGTACTTCACAATTACAGAGTAATTAGGGAAACTACTCTTGAAAAATATTGTACATGTGGATTGATCTAAATATGACTTACCTTGCTAGAAATATACGTTGAAATTGTACTAAAAAATTTGACAATACATTGTAACTGTATGTAAAATACAATGTAAATATTCATTACTTGTAGGAAAAATGTTAAGAATGAAATAAAGATACCGTTATGTATAAATAAACACGACTCGTGCAAAAGGGATTCATACAATGTATATGAAATATACACGTAAAATGTATATGAAATATACACGTAAAATGTATTGACAAAGGAACGTGAATATGTATGCAACGATATAGGTGCAAAATCAATTACACTATAATTTAACACTAAGACTGCAAGTTGACTTTATTGATAGATTTTCAAATACATTTTCCGTTAAGAAATAGAACGTAAATATAATTAGAACACTAAAAAGTACCGAAAAGTAAATGAATTTTTAATTAAAACATAATAAAAACAGATATGCAAAAACAGTTATATCTAACATCAATTGGATAGTGGATTCTTGAAAGTTCTTCGGTTGTGACCTACTTGCCGACACCGACCACACCTAATTCTTAATGTGCTCTCATTGTGAGATAAGAGTCTATTCTTCTTGGGGCGGCCCTTTTACATTAGACAGTCGGACCGACGACATCGAGTCCATAAAGAGTTTGAGTATAAGCAAAAAGGTCATCTTTTGGTTGCAAAACCTCCTTCACAACGCTATGGCTCATAAGCTCTTGACTCCATTTGGTTAGTTTTGGAAACCTGTGGCTGCTCAGAATCTCGAACCCAAGAGCTTTTTGCATGATAGGAACCCAGCAGCCTAAAAAGATGCCAACAATGTCCACAAACCCAATGTTGTCTCCTCCAAAGAATTTGTTGCTTTTCAGCTCATTCTCGAGTGGTTCCAACACCTTACATGCTTCCTCTATAGCATTTTGTCTCTCTTCTCTTTGACTTCGAGCAGCCTTCACCCATGCACGAAAGAACTGCACAAATTTAAGTTGATAAGTTATGATAATATATTCATTTTTTCTTTTCTTGTGGGCTCGAAAATTATCACAAGACCCAACATGAAATAACGTATAAGTTTTTACTCTAATTACCATGTCAAATTTGTTAAATCATCGATCAACCAAAAAATGTAAAGTATTGTTTGATAACCATTTAATTTTTTTTTAGGCGAGGGGACTACCCGGTTTTGATTGGGCCCGTTAATCTTCTACCAAAGGGAGAGGGAGATAACGCTGCTCTGTGAAACCAGCCTCGCGTCGTTTCCTCATCTTTTAGGGCACGGAGACCTTGGGCCTACGCCCAAAGCCCGATAACCATTTAATTTTTATTTTTTTGTTTTTGAAAATTAAGCATATAAATGTTACTTTCACCTAGGTTCTTTTGTTTTGTTATCTACCTTTTACAAATGTGTTTTAAAAAATCAAGTCATGTTTTGAAAATGAAGATTCTATTTGATAATCTTTTGATTTTTTGTTTTTTATTTCTAAAAATTAACCCTATAAACACTATTTTCACCTATAGGTTTCTTTTTTTTTGTTATCTACCTTTGACCAGTGTTTTCAAAATCAAAACCAACTTTTGAAAACTAAAAAAGAAAGTAATTTTAAAAAACTTGGCTAAGAATTCAATTTTTGTTGAGAAAGATGAGAATCATTGTAAAAAAATGGTGAGAAAATAATCATAATTTTAAAAAGTCGAAAACAAAAAATCAAATGTTTATCAAATGGGGTCTGGCTAAGGTTAAATTTAATTATATCAATAGTTTAACACTTTCCTCATTTGTGGGTTTGATAATTTGTAGAAAGACGCAACAAGTGAAAATCAATATTAATTGAAAAGGAAACTCGTCAAATGATAATAGGGTTTGAATCGAAGGTACTCTGATACCATGTTAAATCGCTTTTAGTGATTTTTAACACATTGATCATTCCAAAAGTTTTTAGGTTGAAGAGTAAATTTCGATCTTTTATGCATGTTATTAAAAATTTCTAACATGTACAATGATCCACATCGTGGTTACCTTGTGATCGATATACTTAGCCCAGAACCTTGCTCGAGCTCTATCATGGGGATGTTGGGGCAAGATGGGGTTGGTTTTCCAAATTTCATCAATGTATTGGAGGATGATAAGTGACTCTGCAATGGGTTGTCCATTGTGGAGGAGGACAGGAATCTTCTTGTAAATAGGGTTGTATTTGAGAAGCAAATCGCTCTTGTTGTTTAAGTCTTCCTCAATATATTGGTATCTTAGGGCTTTGAGTTTCAGAGCCAACTCCACTTTACGACTAAAGGGACTTACCCACGCACCCAACACCTGCAATTGTTCCTCCATTTAATTTCTTTCTCGATCTGCTAAAAGCTTCGAGTTTTTAGAGTAAAGGGTGGTGTGTGTTCTTTATCGAAAACATTAGTTTAATGCTCAACCCCAAGAAATTACTCTCTTTTAATTCATTTACAATATTAATAACAAACAATAATAATAATAAATAAAGAGAAAAATCAAGTTTTATCCCAAACTTGGTAATCTCTATTAATTTTCACCCTACACTTTCAATTTCATCAAATTAGACTCCAGATTTAGTTGAGCCTTGCAATTTTTACCTACCTTCTGATCTACTATTTTTTAAAGCATATTTTCACAAAATACCCTTGCATTTTTTAAATTAAATTTTATTTGTTAATTTATTTATTTTTAACTTTAAAAAAAAATATCTTAAAATTTCTCCCACTAAAATCTCTCTCCAAAAACCCTAAACAACTCGTTAATACGTAAACTGTCATGGGTCTTCTTCCTCATTTTCTCTCTCTCATCGTCGTGGATTTCTTCCTCCCCAAGATCGATCACAGATCTGCATTTTTGGACACAATCGAACAACAACCAGCAAGCTATATATCAAGACTGTTTTGTGAAGCTGCAAATCTTCCAAAGTTGTTGTCGTCTGACGAGTTGGGTATTTTGTCGTTGCCGCAACCCGTCCAAATTGTTGTTATCTAGTCGTCGCTGAATAGTCGTTCGCCACACGTCGAATGTTGAGGGGTTGCCAGAGGTTCTTGTTCATTTCCTCGTCGTCGTCGTTTGCATCTATGCGAACGCCAATGGTTGTCGTTCTTATCTGTGGTGTCTGATTGGATTGTCGTCGTCGTAGTCTGAAGGAAGTCGATGATGGCTGAATTTTGGTGGTTGGAGTTGTGTTGTTTAGGATGAAGTTTAGGGTTGTTTTTTTCGTTCCCAATATTATAATAATTTACTGACAAGTTGGGTTTTTCGTTTCTTCCCTTGTCGTGGGGTTTCACTGTTTTTTCTTCATATATACTACATTTATATATACCCGTTTATAAATATATTGGGAACTAAAATATATAAACGAGATATATATGTTGAATTATAATATATATATATATATATATAAACGTAATATATATGATGGAAAAATGGTGAAGTCGGTCGAAAAAATAATAAATGAAAATTTGAGGTGGTTCGGTGAAAAGAAAAATGAAAAAAAAATAAGGAAAAAAGAAAGAATTAAATGTCATAACCAAATTTGAATTTGATTGATTGACATAAGATTTTATTTGAAATTAAACGACATAACCAATTTGTAATTAATTGCCATAAGAATTAATTTTGTCATTTTTCATCTTTTTAAGTGTCGTGGAAGGGTATTTTGGATAGTTTGTACAAAATGTTTCATTATGACATGAGACCCACCTGACAGGATTATAATAAAAAGTTGGAAAAATTATACTAATGGTCCTTCAATGTTTCAAATTTTTCAATCGGTTTACTAACGTCTACTTTTAATTAAAAATATTTTTTAATTATTAATTAAAAAAAAACACTTTTTTTTTCCTCCCTCCTCCCTTCTCTCTTCCCTTTTCCCTCCTCTCTCCTCTATCATCCTTCTTTGTACTCTCATGGTTGTCGCCGCCGCGACTGATTTTTTTCTTCTTTGTTCTCTTCTCTTTTTCTTCATTGTCTCCCTTTCTCCTTCTCTTCACTCCTCCCTCTTCCCCCATCCTCCATCATCCATCTTCTTCCTCTCATCCGTCAGCGACGGTACGTCGACGATTATTTTTTTTCGTTCTACTCTCCTTTTCCTCTCCCTTTTCCTCATTTAAAAAAAAAAAAAAAAATTAATACATATCTTAAATCCTCTAAAAAAAAAAATCTTTCTTTTTTTCTCCCAGACTCTATCTTCTTCTTTTTTTTTTCTCCCAACTCTCATTTTCTTTCTTCTTTTTTTCTTTCTTTCTTCTTCCCAGACTCTCATCTTCATCTTTTTTTTTTTCTTTTTTTTAAGACCCTTTACACTCATACAACTCGCAAGATACAAAATTTTGTCGCCGTTGTTTTTTATAGATTGATTTTTGAGATGGAGGGAGAAAAGAGAAGATGAAAACGAAAGAAAAAAAATACAGTCGCCTATAGTCGTGGTTGGCGCCGGCGACAACGATGGGAGGAAGGAGGAGGAAAGAGAGAAGAGAGAGGAAGGATAAGGGATGAAGGAAAGGGGGAGGAGGGATGAGGGATGAGGGGAAACAAAAACCGGCGATGACCATGGGAGGAAGGATGGAGGAGGAGAGAGGAAGAGAAAAAAAAAAAAAATATATATATATATATATATATATATATATATATTTAAAGAATTTTAATAATTAAAAAAAATTAAAAATAGGTGCCACGTAAGCAAACATTATGCACCAAATCCAAATCTTAGGGTAGGTTGAGTTTGAAACCTTAGGGACCCAAATGCTACCAAACTCAAACATGATATATCATAATTTTTTCTGAAAAGTTATAATTGACATGCTTGAAAAATGATACATCTTATTGACTCATCCATATTCAAAAAAAGAATACTATTCAAATCTCAAAAATACATTAATTATTTCCCCCAAAAATAGTAACAAAACTTTTACAATCTTACTATATCTAAAGAAATTTTTTCTCCCGGTTTTGCTCTTATCATTTCAACTATTCTCATAATATTATTATTATTATTGTTATTTTTAATTTTTTTTAAAAAAAAATAATAATAATAAAAATATTAAAAAAAAAATTTAATCGATGATTAATTAGAGAATTAATTATTTAATAGTTGAAAATGAAAAATTAAATAAAAGAATTATCATTTTTATCTTCTTTCTTTTAATGTGTGTTATTGTCCTGTTTAAGTTTTGATCTTTCTTCACACTTTTATTTTTTTTTTTATACAAAAATATGATTAACAATAAATATTAATGATTATTTCATTAATTAATAATAAATTCATGTTAATTGAAATTCTAATTTATATTCCGGTTTTTCTTTTATTCATGAGATTAATTAACATGGTCATTTACTTTTATATTCCTCCCCCCTTTCATCACTTCATTTGGTTGGTTGTTAATTACATTAACAATAAATATTAATAAGGGGCCTCCCCGTTGTGTTATGAAGGTGGATCTTCAGAAGGCCTATGATTCGGTCGATTGGGATTTTTTATTCGGTCTTCTGTTAGCCATCGGGACTCCTGTTCAGTTTGTTAGTTGGATTCGGGCCTGTATCACGTCTCCCACGTTTTCCATCCTTGTTAACGGATCGTTGGAGGGTTTCTTCCCAGGTCGTCGTGGGCTTCGTCAGGGTGACCCCTTGTCTTCTTATCTGTTTGTTATGGCTATGGAAGTGTTATCTCGGCTGTTGAATTCTCATCCGGCTGATTTCCATTTTCATCATCGGTGCGAAAAGATCCGCCTTACCCATCTTTGTTTCGCAGATGACTTAATGATTTTTTGTAGGGGGGACTTCTCGTCGTTAGCCTTTGTCCATTCTGCCCTCCTTAGGTTTCAAAGCCTGTCTGGTCTCTGTGCGAATTCAGCTAAGAGTTCTATGTTTTGTGCCGGGGTGTCCTCTTCGGTGGCTTTAGGTTTATCTGGCGTGATGGGGTTCTCTCTTGGCTCTCTTCCTGTTCGTTATCTTGGTCTTCCTCTCGTTTCTGGTCGACTTTCTTATACGGATTGCAAGCCTCTCCTAGAGAAGATCATTGCGCGGGTTCAGAGCTGGGCTGCTCGTGCGCTTTCTTATGCTGGTCGTTTGGTGCTTATTCGGTCTGTCCTGCAAAGCTTTCAGGTTTATTGGGCGAGTGTGTTCGTTCTGCCTCTTCGTGTTGTTGACGAGGTTGATCGTATCCTTCGGGCTTTCTTATGGCGAGGGAGCTCTTCTGGTAAAGGTGGAGCAAAGGTTGCTTGGGGGGACGTTTGTGTTCCTAGGGAAGAGGGTGGATTAGGTATACGTCACATTCGTTCTTGGAATGTGGCAGCGGTTATGAAGCTCCTCTGGCGTCTTTTTACACGCTCGGGCTCGTTATGGGTGGCCTGGGTTGATGCTTATATTTTGCGGGGTCGCCCCTTGTGGTCTGTTCCGTTGCAGGCTAGTTGGTCTTGGTGCACTCGGGCAATTTTCCATCTTCGTGAGCAGTTTCGTCCTCTTGTCCGGATCGCTATCGGGGATGGGCGGCGTGCCCATGTGTGGGTGGATTCTTGGCTTCCCGGGGGTCCCATCGCTCAGCGGTTTGAGGAAGGTTTGGTAGGCGATGTTGGAAGTACGATCAGTGCCCTGGTGTCTGATTACCTCCTCCCAGATGGGTCTTGGCAATGGCCTTGCGTGACTTGGGAGATGGAGGGTCTGTTTCCTCTAGTGCAGGCTACTGTTCCCAATTTGCTTCAGGCTGACCGAGTTATCTGGGACCCTGGTCGTTCGGATGTTTTCTCGATTGCTAGTGCTTGGGAGGTTTTGCGTCCTCGTCGTGATTGTGTTAGATGGGTCAGTCTGCTGTGGTTTGATGGTAACATTCCCCGTCACGCCTTCATTGCGTGGTTGGCAATTCGTGACCGGTTATTTACTAGGGCCCGCCTCCATGCTTGGGATCCCTTAATTCCGTCAGGGTGTGTGTTGTGTTCTGCTACCCCAGAGACGCGAGATCATCTTTTCTTCGAGTGTCCGTTTAGTTCGCATGTGTGGACGGGTCTTCTTCGTTGGGGTCACTCCTCTCATCGTATTGCTTTATGGTCCACTGAGTTAGCTTGGATCTGTAGTATGGGTCGGGGTGATCGTCGTAGGTGTCACGTTTGGAGGATTGCCTGGTGTGCGGCCATCTATCATGTCTGGAGAGAGCGTAATTCTCGGGTTCACGGGGGTCGGCTTCGTTCTCCTCAGTCTGTTCTTATTAGTGCCCAGGTTGATGTGTCTTATAGGTGTGCTTCGTGGCTTGGGGCGGTGATGTCTCCTTTGTCTATTAGTGCCCCTCCGTGGGACTTGTTTCCTTGAGTTTGTTCTGGGTCTTCTCTCTGTGTTTTTGAGTGCCTCGGCCCCGGGCTATGGGGTCCCCCTCGCTTGCTTTTCGTAATATATATTACCTTTGCAAAAAAAAAAACAATAAATATTAATGATTATTTAATTAATAAATTAATAATAAATTCATGTTACTTAAAATTCTAATTAAAAGGGGAGAAATTTTCTCTCCTTTTTGCCCTTACAACTTTACAAAATCTCTATTTTGCCTTCCGTATTTAATGTACGCACGACAATGAATTAAATGATACTTTAAAAAATATTAATTTGCCAAACCGAGCATAGCTCAATTGGCATAGGGTTGTGTCGGTGACCAAAAGGTCATGGGTTCAATCCCCGCATTATATTGTGTTCTTCACTACTTAAATTAACTATGCTTTTGCACGAGAATGTATTGTTCCACAAAATGGAGTGACAGCAAAGAAAAAGATTTGACACTTTCTCTTTCTTGTTTTACCAAATTTTATGAAATATTTAACTTATCACATGCAAAAAAAAAATCTCAAATGAAAATGACAGAAATAGAAGATGGAGTAATGCGAAAGAGAAAACTCATGGCATTTGGCACGAAAAAGAAGATGAAGACATCCACTGTCCACACGAGTTGATTTCTTTGTGATTTTTTTCATTTGAACTCTCGTCGTCGCTCAAAGAATTGCACGCAACAGTCAACATTACCAAATGGAACATCAACATTGTAGTCACTACACCTTTCAGCTTCTTCATTTTTCACATCAACTGTCCTAGTCCAATTTTCAATCGCTTATGAGAATTAGTTTAAATTTCTGTTGAGGAATCGTTAGAAGGAAAATTGAATGGAATAGAAGATTACGTTGGCTACATGAGCCGGGAGAGAGACGGTGGAACAACGAGAGCTACAAAAAGAGAGGAGAAGCAGCGTCAAAAGTGAGAGTAAGGGGGAGACGATGTGGGAACGAGGGGATTGAGGAAGATGAAGATGAAAGTGGTTAATTAGGGCTTTTGCTTTATTTGTGTTTTTTTTTTTTTTTTTTTTTTAATTCTAAACCGTCGGATGTGCATTCTTTTAAACCAAGTGGACTCAATAGTCTGAGTTTATGGATATCTTCGATATATTTGGATTTTTTTTTTATTGAAAAGCGGGATGAATCTTTTTGTTTAATGATTTTTATTTGTAGAATTTAATTATTACCAATTTGAATTGTTTGCATATATATATATATAGTTGTACTCTTTGGATAATACCAATGAAAATATTTATTTTTACATAGTACCTTGCACTATATATAATAATTACCTTGCAAATAATTTAGTAATTACCTTGCAAATAATTTAGTTAGATTAAATAATGATAAACTTAAAGGTTCAAAGAGAATATTGTTACAAAAAAATATTATTCTATTATAAAGATAAATGTAAATATGGACCATTTTTTTTACGAGGATCATTATAATATTTTAGAATAATAAAAGATTGAAATTTATCTTATTTTACTTTGATTTAAAACAACAAGATACCAACAAGAGCATAGCTCAACTATGTGTTAAATAGTGACTAAGAGGTCATAGATTTAATCTCTGAAGTTAAAAATTTATGGGAGAAATTGATACACCTTACCATACCAAATTTAGAGGTAAAAATTCATTTTTCTCAATAAATAAATATACAAAATGGTCTCTAAATTTTGCTGAATTTTGCTGAGTAATTAGCACTAATTTAGTCTTTAATTTTTAAAAATTAGAAGCTAGTTAAATTTTGTCATTATATTGTTACTGTATTTATATATTTGAATAAGTGGTCATGTCACCTATTTAAGAGAAATCAAACTCTCTAGCAAAACTCAATTTGCCCATTTGAACAAAAATTCCTTTCATATAAGTAGTACGCGGTTAAATTGAATGATATAACTTTTATGTTAACCATAAATAAATTTTTTATTTTTTTTAGAATGGCTTAATTAAAAACAAAATTATACCAAAGACATCCTATGGATAGTTTTAATAGAAGTTTATCGCTGATAGTATTATCGCTGATAGTAGTCTTTTTTATAAAATTTTGTCAGTGATAATAGTTTATCACTGATAGAAGTCAGTAATAGTCATAAAGTCTATCAGTAATAGTTATAAAGTTTAATAGCCACTGATTTTTTGCCATATTTGTAAAAGGTTTTAACTTTGCTAAATTTGCAATTATTGTTTTGGTCTGATTGCTGTTTGTGCAACCAGCCCTTTAAAAATTTCATTGCAAAAAAAAAAAAGAACTTATTTAAAAAGGAAAAAATTGAGTCTAATTTTGTCGTGACTCGTAACTTGTAAGAGGTGGGTTTTTTCTTCATAATTGTGGTGAACGGCTTGGGTCAGGGGTGGAGATCGTGCTGGAAGCAAAGAAATGACGAATACTAGTCTAATTATCCTATGAAAAAATTCGACTCATAAAAATCAGATTCTCCATAATTTAGGATAACTAACACATTGATATTTTGATGCACGAGATAGATAAATACAGAGACCAATTCATGAGGAATGTGGAACCAAACCTGCCAAATAGCCCTCCTACGAATCAAGTTGCTGTCATGATTCATAGACCATGGATTTCGGCTATGATGGGGTTGTGGAAGCTGAGTTACGACACAACGTAGAATGATCGCTAATAAAGGCTATGACTATTTCTTCAAGGTGTGGTTAGTCTTTCCTACAAAATAGGAATTGTAAGAGTATATATACTCTTGGCTTTGGCCATTCTCAATAACAGAATATATCTGACTATCTGTTCCACAAAACTCTTTATGGTATCAGAGCTCGTGGTTCAGAGCAAAGATCCTAAGAAAAAAAAAGGAAAAAACCCTACTAGACTCTAGGGTGGCGGCGACTCCAAGAGAGGAGACGACGACCAAACTACGACTAATTCGATTTTTTCGTTATGACTAACGACAAAACAACGAAATTTGATTATCGTCATCTCGTTATGAATGACGACGAAACCATGACATCCGACTATCGTTATCCTATTATGGTTGACGACGAACCTATGAAGTCCAACTATCATCATCCTATTATGGCGGACGATCGAACAACCAAACCTCCTGACGGATGGAATTATGAACGAGAGAGGAGGAAGGAGCGCTGCGACCAAGTAGCCAATGTCGTCAGGTATGACCGAAGTTTGGTAAGGACGTATACCGCAACAACCACCTTACGACCTATTGATCAAGCACCCGTTCAGGATTCAGATCGGTGTGGTGTTCCTGGTCTCTCAGATGATCAGTGGGCTACACTTGTGCACATGCTTCACACTTCAAAAGAGAAGTGTTCTTCAACCGGAAAATTGAGTGGTAAGAGTGATTCTTCCACTGATTGGATCATTGACACCAGATGCTCAAATCACATGACTGGTAATGTTGGATTATTTACTCAATTATTTGACGTTGCTCCTACTTCTGTTGGACTGCCGAATGGTAAACAAATCATTGCCACCAAGGAAAGTACAATTTCTTTGAATAAATCTTTGGTCCTACATAATGTACTATACGTTCCAGATCTTACTTGCAATTTGTTGTCCGTGTCTCACTTGCTTGCCGATCAATCTTATTTTGTCACTTTTACTGATAAGCTTTGCATCATACAGGATCGTGCTTTGAGAACTTTAATCGGAGCAGGTGAGCAATGTGACGGGGTTTATTGGTTTCGGCCTTTGAGACAATTTCAAGCGTATCGAGCAACAGTGGGAGATAAAAGTGAATTGTGGCATCGACGGTTGGGTCATCCTTCTCGAAAAGTAGACTCTTTTTTGCCCGATAATATTGGAACTCATGGACATAAGGATGGTAATGTTATCCATGAATCTTGTGAAATTTGTTTACGAGCTAAGCAAACTAGAAGCATGTTTTCTCTGAGTACTAATAGAGCAACAAATGTTTTTGACTTAATCTACTGTGATATATGGGGTCCGTATTCTTTGTCTGCTAGTAGTGGTGCTCGTTATTTCTTAACTATTGTTGATGATTGTTCTCGAGTTGTATGAGTATATTTGATGACTGTCAAAGCTGAGGTATCACAACTTCTTAAGGATTTTTGTCGCATGATTAAAACTCAATTTGATAAGCATGTTAGGATTCTTCGAAGTGATAATGGGAAAGAATTTACATGCCTTCATCGTTTTTATGCTGATAATGGTATTCTCCATCAAACCTCTTGCGTTGATACACCGCAACAAAATGGGCGTGTTGAACGTAAACATAGGCATATTCTTAATGTGGCTAGGGCATTACTTTTTCAAGCCAATCTACCTATTTCTTTTTGGGGGGAGAGTATTCTGACAGCCGCCTATATCATCAACCGCACCCCTACTCCATTACTCAATAATAAAACACCCCACGAAATTCTTTTTGCATCACCTCCTAAGTATGATGTTCTTCGTGTCTTTGGTTGTCTTTGTTTTGCCAAAAATCAACCTCGTATAAAGGACAAGTTTGGCTCTCGTTCTCGACGATGTGTGTTTGTGGGGTATCCGTTTGGTAAAAAGGGATGGCGTTTGTATGACTTAGAAGAAAAGGTATTCTTTATATCGCGAGATGTTGTATTTTGTGAACAAAAATTTCCTTTCTCCGAAGAGGTCTCCTTGCATAATGTTGATAATCCATCTGAAAATACGAAGTATTATGATAGTGTCGCTTTTCTTGAGGATATTGTCTTACCATATGGGAGTAAGGATGCCTCGGGCATCGCCGAAGATATAGATAGGGAAAATGTTGAGTCCTCGGGTATGGCAGCAGATATACCTCGGGGGAATGCTGAGTCTTCGAGTATGACAGAAGATATACCACTGACTATACCGGTATGTACACCACCTGCAGTTAGTGACTTGGATACTGGACATGTAGTACCTACGGTTGAACCTGTTGTGCCTGAAACTGGTCGAGGTCATCGACTAAAGAAACCCTCTTGTCGACTCAAGGGTTTCATCACCAACACCGTCCGTGTTACCAAACCCGTCACATCACTTGTTCACGATTCATCAAAGTCCTCAGGTACTCCTTTTCCCATTGCTTATTACGTAAATTGTGATAAATTTTCTGCAAAACACACCCATTTTTTGGCAGCAATTACTACAGGAACTGAACCTACCTCCTTTAAAGAGGCTGTTAAGGATCCAGGTTGGCGAAAGGCTATGCAAGATGAAATAGATGCACTTGAAAGGAATAAGACTTGGACTCTAGAGGATCTTCCACCTGGAAAGAAAGCAATCGGTTGTAAGTGGGTTTATAAAATAAAATATCGGTCTGATGGTGCGATTGAACGATTAAAAGGGCGTCTCGTTGTATATGGGAATCGTCAGATTTCTGGACTCGACTTTAATGAAACATTTGCTCCTGTAGCAAAAATGGTCACGATTCGCACATGTCTGGCTATTGCAGTGGCACGAAAATGGGAGCTTCACCAGATGGATGTGCATAATGCTTTTCTACACGGAGATCTTGCTGAGGAGGTATATATGCGACTCCCTCCTGGTTTTAACCCGGTGCCCCTGACAAAGTATGTCGATTGCGTAAGTCCTTGTATGAACTTCGACAGGCGCCTCAGAATTGGTTTGCTAAGCTCTCAACGGCCCTAAAGAAGATTGGTTTTACGCAATCTTATGTTGATTACTCATTATTTAATTATTCCAAGGATGATGTTGCTTTACATGTTCTTGTATATGTCGATGATCTTATCATTACAGGTTCCTCTTCTTTGGCAATTACAAAATTCAAGCAACAACTCAGCGAGAGATTTCATATGAAAGACTTGGGCATACTCAAGTATTTCCTTGGGATAGAAGTAGCACATGGGAAGGACGGTTTGTTTCTTTCCCAACGCAAATATGTTCTTGACATTATCAGTGAAGCGGGCTTGCTTGGAGCACGCCCTGTCTCTACACCAATGGAGCAGAATCATCACCTTGCCACAATCAATGGTGTCAACATTGATGATCCAGAGAAGTATCGGCGGCTTGTAGGTCGCCTTATATACCTGACGATTACACGACCTGAACTTTGTTACTCTGTGCATATACTAGCTCAGTTCATGGGTGATCCTCGTGTTGAACATTGGGATGCAGCTTTGAGAGTTTTGCGGTATTTGAAAGGTTGTCCTGGTCAGGGCATTCTGCTGCGAGAAGAGAATGACCTTCAGCTATATGCTTTTTGTGATAGTGATTGGGCGAGTTGTCCACTAACACGAAAATCATTGACAGGTTACATGGTCTTATTAGGTTCTTCTCATGTGTCTTGGAAAACGAAAAAACAACCAACTATTTCTCGTTCTTCGGCGGAGGCCGAGTATAGATCTATGGCCACTACTACATGTGAGTTAAAATGGTTGAAATCCCTTTTGGCTTGTTTTGGGATACAACATGTGCGTCCCATGAAATTATTTTGTGATAGTCAAGCTGCTCTCTATATAGCGGCCAATCCAGTTTTCCATGAACGAACGAAACATATTGAAATGGATTGCCACTTTATTCGTGACGCTGTGCAAGATGGTACGATTTCTACATCTCATGTTCGGACGGGTGCACAACTGGCAGACTTTTTAACCAAAGCCCTTGGTAAAACACAATTTTCACTTCTTCTTCGCAAGTTGGGCATTTGTAATCTTCACGCTCCAACTTGAGGGGGAGTATTAAAGGCTATGATTATTTCTTCAAGTCAACACTTTAATTTCTATATTAAGCTTTATGTTTCCTAGAATAAAGGTGTGGTTAGTCTTTCCTACAAAATAGGAATTGTAAGAGTATATATACTCCTCGCTTTGGCCATTCTCAATAACAGAATATATCTGACTATCTGTTCCACAAAACTCTTTAATCGCCTTCAGCACACAAGGTATTGATCCTTCACGACTAGTCAAGCTCGATAATTAGCGCCTGCAACCGAAAAATCATTAGGCAATGGCAAATTAGTTGGTTTGAGACTCTTGCTATATTGAAGGTCTTCAAGCATCCTAATGACAATGCCTACGAGCTTACGGAGTTGTATGTGTTCGTCGAGAAGGCGAAGCGTCTGGCTGCGGTGAGGGAGGTTGAAGTTTTCTCCCATGTCTCGCAGGCCCACAACTATTTGGCCCATGCGTTAACTCGTTCAGCGTGTGGGGCCAATACCTCTATAATTTGAAATGCAAATTGGTAGGGCATGTTTGAGAGTGATTTTGACATGACCAAAATCAAATTTTACATTGCCAAAATCACTTCCCTTTAAAATAAATATGTTTGGCAAAAGACAAAATTGAGTTTAGCTAAATTTAAAATAGTTGATAGGTGATTTTTGTTGAGGTGATGGACCTAGAGTCACCTCTATTTGCACTCATTCTATTAAATTGTGAAAATATCAATTTACCTTTCTATTTAAGAAAAAAATTGTAAACTATAGATGACGGGCATTGTCCGTCATTGAAACAAATATATATGACGCATACGGTGCGTCGGTTTAGACTACTTTACCCGAAGCATGGCGTCGGGTTCATCTTTTCTGACACCCTTTTATCAACGCTTGTATGCGTCGGGAACGACTTTATCCAACGCATTTTTGCGCCAAAAAATCTCTGAATTGTTGTAGTGTAATTCCAAGGATGCATGGTGGGAAGTATTTTCTTTCCGGATTTGGGTGATGAATTTTGAAGGTTGAAATTCAAACATTGTTACCTAGGATTAGAATGAGGTTTCAGGGAATATGATCAATATAAGCAAGAAGAATCCTACTCCGAACAACATAGGAAAACGAAAAAAGCGAGAATTTTTTGAAAAATGTTTGCCTTGAAGCATTGTATGAGAAGATAAATTGGTTAGTTAATAGTTAAATAATGTTTTTAATTAATGTCCTTTTGGTAATTTAGCAATTCTAAAACCAATTTTGAAACAAACATGAATAAAATTCTATGAAAATCATTTCAACCAAACATGAAAATGATTGTATGAAAATCAATTTTACAAAATTAATCATACTTAAATGACTAATTCAACAATCATTAATTCAATAATCATTCCCAAACATGCCCGTAGTTTTGTTAAATAGAGATGATGTTGAACCTATTAATATTAGTAGGGACCATGTTCCACTAATCCAACTTTTACGGGGTGAATGCATCTTCTTGATTTCTAATAGATGTATTTTTTTGTTTTTTTAAAAGGTTATTTTTCTGGGTTTGCTCCATTAGACGTGTCACCTTCTTAAAATTAGGAGAACTTAAATGTTAGGTAGGGGTGAGTATCGTTCGGTTGGAGTCGATTTTCCAGTCAAACCGATGCCGAACCGATCAAGTTGGTTTTCGAAATATTGAAAATTGATTTTTTTTTCTGTTTATACAAACCGATCGACCGACCAATCGGTTCAGTCGGTTTTGGCACAAAACCGACTATGCGAAGGTGGAGGGAGAATCAAAGATGGAGGAGAAGAAAAAGTGATAGACGACAACGACTGAAGGTGGCGTCACACCGACATAGGGAGGCGAGACTGAGAGACGACATCGATGGAGGCGAGAGGCAACACAGTCGACGACTGTGATTGGAGGGAGGGAAATGATCGGAAGAGGCGTGGGAGAAATTTAAAAAAAATGAAAATGAAAGAAGAAAGAAGGAAGAGAAAAAGAGAAAAGAAATGTGAAATGACCATGAGAGAGAAATGGAGGAAGAAATTGTGGAAAATTAATTAAAAAAAAAAAGTAATACTTTTTTTAAAATGATTCAGTTTTTCGATTGGTTTTACTAACCATGCTATGTGTCTTTTTTGGGACAACTTTGGTACGAAGATTTGAACACCTTACAGTGATGACACATCTATGTCATATTTGACTTCTACTTATCTTTATTATTAATTATTTAATTTAGGAATTAAATTTAGTTATGATCAAGGTTTTAAATGGTCCTGTTGCAAAAAAAAAAAGTATTAAATGGTGATGTCGATGGAAATGATCTTAATTTTATAAAAATATCGATAAAATGTCGATGTTGATGAATATTTCTAAAAAAATATAAAAAACAAAAGATTTAAAAATTATTTACATTAATAAATAAACATTTTACACTATTTAAATGAGTTAAAATATTTATTATCAATATTATATTTATAATAGTTACATTTTATTGTTACTTTGTTAATATGTCATCAATTTTTTACCGATAGAAATGTCGATTCACTTCTTTTATGTGGATGTCGAACATATGAACATGTCGGATAAGTGACGAAAATTTAATATCCTATAGTTATGATTTGATAATATCCCTCTATTCTAAATAAGAAGAAGAAAAAATGAAACAACATTCTTGGCATCTCTCTTTTTTCCTCTTTCTCTGGCTCGGCTGTTTCTCTCCACAGTTCTCTCGCTCTGTAAAAGCAAAACCGAACCGACGCAAGGAGTCCTGCAATTTCAGCGACTGTGTTTTCGTTTTTCGTCGCAAAGCAACCGGCGCTTTTCCGGCCACCGTTTCGTCTGAGGTAAATAATCAACTAATTTTGCTTTTAGGTTTTCGCTTTCTTTTATTTCTTTTTGCATTTTTCAATGTGATTATTTTTTGCCTGTTTTTTCTTCTGATTCCGGCCAGAAGAACAAAGAATCTGCATTCCAATCCAACAATGGCGACTGAGCAATCAGTAATGGCCGTCATCAGGGCAACTAGGGCTACCTTTCGCAACGACTACGACAAGGTCGCCTTTGCAGTTCACGCCACGTTTCTCGCCTCCGGCTTCGTGCTCACTGCCACCGGACCTTCTGCTTTTACTGCCGTCGCCTTTTCTTCTCCCTCTACAGGTATGAATGAGTTTTTTGTGTACTGAAACACGCTTTCATTTTCTTTCCAACCTTAGTTTTTCTGAGTATTGTGGATTGGGGTTTAGATGATGTTAGCATCGAGGGCTGGAACGATTTAGAGGACGAGTACGCTTACATTTACGCGAACCCTGCAAATCATTCTAATTGGAAGAAAGTCATAGTTAAGTGCCTTGTGATGAACGGGAAATTGCTGATTGATGCCTTGACTGATCAGAATTCGGAGCCGCTGCATCTTGAAATCGAGTACGCCCTCTTAGATCTCTGCGTATTTGCAAATTGCTACTTTTTCATGTTTTGATATTGAGTGTCGCTCTTTTTCCTTTTTAATTTTAGCGTTGAAGAAATCGTCAATCCGAATGGGGGAAGTAACTATACAACGCAGTACAGACATTTGGATAAATTGGTGAAACGCTTGGACTTGGGAATAGTCTCTAGATTGGATGGTTCTTCTAAAGCTACCACAAGTAATCCCACAAGGTAGTGTGATTAGTTCAGTTAATCAAGACGTTTGATCATTTTGATTCTTCATTTTTCCTGATGTTATGTTATTGAGAGGGATTTTGGTGGAACTGATGATGATAACTCAAACTGTCATTCTTATTTATCGGCACGTTATAACTATCGATCGAATTTAACTTAGCGTTATGTTCTGAAAGCTACACACAATTTGCTCATGCTGTTGAATTTTGAGTCCACTTTCATGGGTTCCTTATTTAAATTTTTTTTAGGATGTTGCATATTCCTCAGCATCTTTAGTTAAGAATTTGAAACAATTTAGAAAGATTCAGTTTTTTAAAGCTTTGGTCATGCTTATGGAACTGAAACGACAGTTTGTTGGCCCCATTTCTAGTATTTATGTGACCTAATATGGAAAAAAAACAATGAGCCTACTTTTGGCAATCATTCTTTAATTTGATGTTTTGCAATCTACATGCTTTGTGATTTGCAGGTCTGAGAGTAGTGAAAGATCGTCTGCAGTTGTAAATGAGCCTACTTTTGGAATCCCTGATAGTCGTAGCCCCCCATCGAATATGCCTATTTTTGGAATTCCTGAGCGTCCTGGTCCACAGATCGATCCTTCAGGGTCTCTCTCTCTCTCTCTCACGTAATTTTAGAAATATGTTGGGTCTTGACTTGATATGTTTAGCGATTATATACTACCATGATTTTAGGTTTGTGTTGGGTGCTGTTATCATTGTGTCCAACATTTGGATTTGCTAGTGTTGAAGTTTCTAACCGGATTTTGAATGTCATCGTGTTATAACATTTTCTTCATAATACCTTATTTCCTCTTCATGGGTTGGGTAGAATCATGCCAGGGAGAGGTTTATCTGTGTGATTTGAGCTTCTTGGGCACGATTCTTGTGTTAATTATGATAGTGGTCACTAGTCATGCTTTCATTGCATCTAATAGTTTTCTTCACCTTCGAGAACTTATTAGTTCCATTTTTTTGTTAGCATGATATGGTTCCTCCCACGCTCAGACCTAATATCAATAAGAAACTGCCAATTTGGCATACTTTGATGTTGTTCTTGTTTTCCTGAGTTATGTTGCTACTTGCTTTTAATGGTTTATATGCTGTGATTAATTTGAAATAAGAAATGGTCTCCTTTGAGGGAAATTGTAGTAGTCTCACTTAATGTGCAAGAGTTGTTTTTGCTGAGTTATGGTGATGGTCAATATTTGGTTACATTTATTGGCGAGCTTTTTGTGTCTTTTGTCCAATCCTTCCTTAACGGACAAAGTTAACTACCGATTTAGAATCTTGTCTAAGATTCCATGTTTACGAATAATTTAGCTATGAGTCTGTATCACATGAGTGAATCGACATAGTCTGAACGTGGCTGATTTTGTTATTCTCTTAGAGTTGTAATTCCTCCTATTATTCCCTTTGGTGGTGGTGATCTTTTCCCGGGACCTGGTGCTGGAATGTACCCTGCCAGGTAATTTATTTAAATTCATCGATCATCTGTGTATATGAGAATGCGGTAGGTGGAAAATATCATGCTAATTTTGTTTTGTTTTTCCAATTAATGACTTCAGAGGTGGTTTCAGTGGCGATGGAGGCATGCTTTTAGGTTTGTGACTTGTTATTCTCTCTTCTAGTGTTAGATTGAAAGCAAGCGTTATTTCACTCTTTTATTATGCAGGACCTAATGACCCACGATGGTTTGGAATTGGTAGAGGACCTGGTTTTCAAGGCGGGCAGCCGTGAGTCAATTAGCTCTCTCTCTGTCGCGCACACACACACTCACCCTTGCACTACGATTGCTGCTAATTCTAAGTTTTTTGAAACAGGGGTGTTCCTCCGGGTGCTCGTTTTGATCCATATGGTCCACCTGATGTTCCTGGATTTGAGCCAAATAGGTTTGTTAGGTAATTGGAATTTTCCTTACAATGCCATTACATATGGGGGCTCCTTTGCTGTTCCCTGAGGTCTAAACTTAGATGTTGGATTCATAAGTTTCTACTCGCTTTTATCATTTGCTGAATGCTGTGATAATGACTAAAGACAAACCATGTTATCTTAGGCATTCTAAACTAGGATAGGTCATCCATGGAAAACAAAATAGGGTCATTAGCCCATATTGTCATTCATGTAAAAGTAAAACAACTAGTTTCTCAAAACATTTTGTATGAACCAACAGATTAACATGGATGTTTTTTCTTCCATCTTATAGAAATCCTCGGAGACCAGGAGGAGGGACTCATCCGGACCTGGAGCATTTCGGAGGCGGCTCAGATTTCATATAGTTGGCCATAGTTATAAAGCTTCTGAAAGTTAAAGTTTTAGGGAAAGGCAATAAATTTCAGATTTGGAGATGAGATAGCTTTTATTGAGTGTTCAGCCCTGTACTATTTTATTTTTTGGTGGCCTGTAATGACTGTGTAGTGTATAGTACTAAGTACCATTGTGAATATGGGAATGGTGTTTACTGAATTTAAGAATGCTTTTTGATTGTTACTTGTCTTCCATAATTTCCCTTCTTCTACTGCCAATCTTTTTTACCCAGCTAATAACTTCAAGTTGTTCAACTTGTCTTCCATATTACTAATGTTTTTGTCTGTATTTCTTCAAAATAAACTGAGACAATAGAAGCCAAATGAATTGCTTTTTTTTTTTTTAATTACACATGAAGAATTATGAATAGTGATTACAAAAGAGAATAACTCAGATGGTAGAACATTAGTAAGGGGATTTATCCCTTCATCTCTATTTTTATATTTTTTTGTTGTGTTAATCTAACATTTATGTAATAAAATAATTAATGCGTAACATATAATTTTCGTCTAAGTGAGCGTGTATTTTGTTTTACATTAGTTTTTTTTTCATCCTCAAGACAAGGGATATAATATTATATAGTTTTTTCTTTTCTTTTAAACGAGAAAAAGAAATTGCAGGTAATTATTAATAAATCAAAATCTAACTTGAAGATAACTTATTTTAGGAAAGTATATATCATTGACTAAAAGATCAAATATTCAAAACTCATCTCACATGTAATTCAAAAAAAAAAAAAAAAAAAAACCAAAACCAATTGTTTGATAAGTTTCATAAGTGAATACTTATCAAATAAAAAAAAGAAAGTGAATAATATTTTAATTTCAATATCTAACATGTGTAAAATATTAATTTACTTTACATTTTTGCCAACAATGGGGATGTAGCTCAGATGGTAGAGCGCTCGCTTAGCATGCGAGAGGTACGGGGATCGATACCCCGCATCTCCATATCTTTATATTTTTTTTTGTGTATTCTTAATGTTTGTTAATAAACTAATAATTATTTATCTATTCCCTCATCCATTGAAGTGAGCGTGCCGGAGTGGTTATCGGGCATGACTAGAAATCATGTGGGCTTTACCCGCGCAGGTTCGAATCCTGCCGCTCACGGATTTGTTTTATATTTACCCCCGAAGTCTTCGAAAAACAAAAGACCTGTTCCTCGTCCTCATTAGTGTGCGCTTCATTATCATTATTATTTGAAACCCAGAAAGAATTTGATTTTTGATGGGTTTTAGAAATGATAATTGGAAGAATTCAATTCATTCTCTCTCTCTCATTTACTAATTATTAATTTGATGACAGGTGGTTTAGAGGGATATAATTCAGAGATTATTTTTGGTAGCATGGGAATTGACTGCAACTGTTGTGGTGATGAAGGTAAATGCATTACTACTTATCACCTCACAACTTCCTTGCTTAAATACCAAAGCGACATGACTCAGTTGATATATGTGTATGTGGACGACCAAGAGGTCTTGCTAAAACACATTGTGTTTCTTGATAATTTTTTGTTTTTGTCTTTTGTCTTAGGTTTTCTCATTAGAATAGGATGTATTTATACAACCCTAAACTCCCAAAACATAGGAAAACTAACTAAATGCTAACTAAACACTAACTAGTTTCCTAATCCGGTAATTCCCTAATACCCTCCCTCAAGTTGGAGCATGAATGGACACAAATGACCAACTTGAAAATAAAGGGGGAATAAGATACAATATTATGGTAAAAAAAAAAATTGCAGCCTCCGAACGCGGGTCGGTGTTGCAAACGTCAAGACGATGCTCATTGCATCTTTAATTTTTTCAGGAGCCTCCAAACGCGGGTTGGTGCTCCAATCTTCAGGTCGATGCCAATCATGACATCTTTCAATTTCTGCGGGCTTCGCATCATCGCTTGACCACGCAATATCTGAAAAAAAATCTGCGAGCTTCCGAACGCGGGTCGGTGCTTCACAAATCAAATTTCAGAGTTGTTGAAGGAGAGGACGAAGAATTTCCACCTCAGTGTTCCATTCAGTAAATCGAATGAGAGGTTTTCGCCTCAGTATTCCCTTCATTCATCGTCATTGAAGGAGAGGACGAAGAATTTCCACCTCAGTGTTCCCTTCAGTAAATCGAAGGAGAGGTTTTCGCTTCAGTGTTCCCTTCATTCATCATACACACGATCATGTGTGTTGGTTTCGAGTCACCAAAGACTTTAGCACAATAACCATCAATATATATATATATATATATATATATATTTTTTTTTTTTTTTTTTCATTTCCCTAAAGGACAGAATGTCCCATCCAAGCCAAATGGGCGTGGGGCTCCATGTTTTTTTTTTTTTTTTTTTTTCAAATCAGTGGTTAAAACACTAAAATTCAAACGTCTTTCATACGCCAACCTCAGTTCTGAAGCGTTTTTTTTTTTTTTTTTAAATCGAAGCTGCCTCTCTTCTTTTCTTTTTCTATCTGCCCCTCTTCTTTCTTCTTTCTTCTTCTCTATCTCTTTTTCCAAAAATCACACAAACAAAAAATAAACTCATTCTTAGTTTAGAGATGGAGAAAAAATACCAGAAGCAGCGACATCGTTTGGTGTTCGACAGATCTGAAATTCGAGCACAATCTCAACGACGACTTTAGATCTGAACCGAGCTAAACAAACGAACTTACACTCCGACAAACAGTCGAAGCTTCAGATCTCAACGAGATCGACGGAGAAAAGAAAAGAAATAGACGGCGGCTCAACCCGAGGTCGCCGGCGACAACGAACTTCAGATATGAAAAAAAACGGGGGCTGGAGCTCCCAGATCGTTTTTTTTTTTTTTTTTTTTTTTCATCTTCTTCCACTCTCTAAAAGAAGAATGTTGATCATTTTTTTTCATCTTCATCTACATCTTCATCTCTTGAAGAAGATGTAGAGATACTAGAGGCAACAAAGTTGGACGAACTCACTTCACCATCGGAGGAATAAGGTTGGGCGACGGCGGCGGAATCGCCGCCGCCCTCACGTTGTTTTTGTTTGATCGAGCTTTTCAAGATCGATGCTCTGATACCATGCTAAAACACATTGAACCTCTTTGATAATGGTTGTTTTTGTCTTAGGTTTTCTCATTAGAATAGGATGTATTTATACAACCCTAAACTCCCAAAACATATAGGAAAACTAACTAAATGCTAACTAAACACTAACTAGTTTCCTAATCCGGTAATTCCCTAATATATTAGGGAATTATCGGATTAGGAAACTAGTTAGTGTTTAGTTAGCATTTAGTTAGTTTTCTTATATGTTTTGGGAGTTTAGGGTTGTATAAATTCATCCCATTCTAATGAAAAACCTAAGACAAAAGACAAAAACAAAAAATTATCAAGAAACACAATGTGTTTTAGCATGGCGACGGGTCGGTTTTTCATTAGAATGAGATGAATTTATACAATCCTAAACTCCCAAAACATATAGAAAAACTAACTAAATGTTAACTAAACACTAACTAGTTTCCTAATCCGGTAATTCCCTAATAGGTCTGTGGTTCGAATCCCTCAATGTAAAAAAAAAAACTTGCTTTAATATCCATTTTGGAAACATTATTAAATCCAATCTTTCTCTTCCTCTCTTCCTTTTATGCCAATTATTCTATGTAACAAAGTGATATATTCGAGGTAAGATTGAACCGTTTTAAAGAATAATGAATTTCTCATCTAATTCATTTCTCAAACCTATCAGCGCCTCCCTCATCCTCACATGCGCTCTCTCCTCTCTCTCGCAAAGTCGCCATCCGCCTCCCTACCTCTCTCTCGCTGCAGAGGAGAGGAAATGGCGACGGGATCTCCACATATTTCTAATCCGTAGATCTCCACCTCACCGCCTCTCAACTAGCCATCACTAGCCTCTCTTCTCTCTTCTCTGTGATTGTCATATAATTTTTTTTTAACAAAACAGTGAGACAAATATTCTGATGGCCATGAAGTCGTGATTGTTGATTTTACCATTACAAGCATTCTGATTGTGATCTATTTTTTTTTCGGCATCTAATTTTTTATTGTTAGTTAGAATATTGTATTGTAAATTTCTTAGTATGAAATTTCTAATTGTTAGTTAGAAAATTGAATTGTAAATTTCTTAGAAAATTATTAGGGTTAGATGAATCTTATAATAGGTGAGTTGTTGAGTTTAAGTTTATTTTAATTATGAGTTATTTTAATCGGAGAAAGTGCATAGAATTTTAAATAACTAAAAAAAAATAATTAGAAAAAAAATACCAACTCGACAACCCAACCCAATTCGATAATTGAAGGGTTGAGTGGACTGAAATGTTGGGTTGAATTGAGTTAGAATCTACCAATTCAAAATTTTCGAATTGGGTTGGAAAATTCCCCCACAACTCATATACATCCCTAGGTGGTGCGAGTCAACGAATTTTTTTTTTTTTTTTTTTTTTTTGAACATCGGACAACATAACCAAACAATTAAAGGGAGACTAAGCTCCTATCTAAGAGCACCTGTGGGACAGGACCCCACCACCGTGTGAAAAGGCAGAAATGTCTTTCTCATTTAAAGATGTGAGCCAAGAGGGAAAAGAATCCTGCCATTCAATTGTTTGATTGTTCAGCTTCGCCCTCAACGCCAGCTTGTGCGCCACCCCATTGTGATGTCGCCTTACATGAGCAAAGGCCTCAATATTTCTTACCTCTGCCAACCTCCGAATTTCCCCTGCTATATTATTTAGCTCGGTATGGTCTTCTAGCTCATTGTTGATCAGCTGAACGACGTTTAGGGCATCAGATTCGACCCTTATTCCTCGCGAACCAGCGCAGCGAATGGCGGTCAGACCTGCAATAATGGCTAACGCTTCAAGCCATTCAATGCCCCAGTTCCACGAGATGCTACTTTGCCCTGCGCTGATCAACACTCCAGCATCAGTACGAAAGACCCATCTTATTCCCCCTCTTTGACTTTGCTGACTCCACGAAGCATCACAAGACAACTTCCACAAGCCAACGGGGGGACGGATCCAGCGATTTGGAGCAGCCACGTTGTGGTTAGTGTGGCCTAGACCTTCTGGAGCATGTGTACCTGTCCTTTTTATAAATTCTGACATATATCTTGAGATATTCTGCTGCAAGTTATCTGAGTTGGGCTGTTTGATTTGGTTATGCATCACTTGATTCCAGTATTTCCATATTTGCCAGCATATTATTAAATTTTTAGCTAGGCTTCCTTCTTCCTCTTGTATTTGATTGTGCACACCTCCATTCCACCACCATTCGCAGTAATCAGCAACATTCCACGCGTAACTGTTAAGAATAAAAGACTCATAAGTGCCTGGGAGAAATTTTGGCCAAATCCTCTTTGTGAATTTGCATTCCCAAAAGAGGTGAATGGCTGTTTCTGCCTTTTTCCTGCACAAGTAGCAATTACTAAATAGGATCCAACGAATTAAAATAGTACAATTATATAATTAAATATATGGCAACAATACTTTATAATAATTTGACATATAATTTATCAAAGTATAACAATTTGGTATTGTTAAAAATGGATTTTTAATCCAAAAATGTTATGAATATTTTCAGAATTGTTCTCTTTTGCCCAAGTATGAAGTAACACGAGATTTGGGTTGGAAAGAGGAATATGGGCCTGGGTGACTCAAACAGTAGGGATTGGGTTTGACTACTTTTTATCACAAAATTAATAACAAGTAGGAATTTTCACAAGGGATAATTATATGCTTTATGTTTTCAAAAAAAAAAAAAAAAAAAAATCTATAGGCTTTATAATAGACAAATTTTTCGTTCACTCACCTGTTCCTTTTTCCTCCTAATTTTTCGTTCAAAAACTAAAGGCCAAAAAGAAATGGGAGAGATAACAGACACTTACTAAGTTTATGTAACTTGCTGGAAGAAGGTAGGATAAACCGGCGTTGAGTGTTGGATGCGTCACTTCGGCGAACGCAGCGTAAAATGGTCGGGGTCTTTCATGCGGGATGTGAGTGTATGCGCATTTTCGGAGAGATGAATCGCCTTGGTGGAGGGATGATATACAAATTGTAGCATAAATGGTAGAGTGTTGAAGGAGGTTAGCGATTTGAATCCCACAAATCCATCATTGCAATGGTCTTGGGGAAACGCTCACGCAGTCATCGTTCCCCTAAACATGCAACGTTTACTGATACCATCACACCCATGACCTACGTTGGTTGGCCAAACCTCTGCGGCTCTTTTAATACGCTGTATACCGGCTTGTATACACTTGAATGTGACAGAATCATTTGTCAACAACATTTTCTCAGGTATACACGGACGTTGAATTCATTTTCGATGTTAAGTGTATAACCATATAACTGTGATTGGTTAGTTGTCAATTTTTTTTTTTTAATTTTTCATCTCTCTCCTCTCAACAATTTTTAATTTTGCACCATTATTTTATTCAATTTCTAAATTGTAGAAAATTGTAGGAGTCCATTGTTGTGTAGATTGAATTACTAAATATAGAGTTTAGACATTATTCCAAAAAAAAAAAAAGTGTCATTTTTCATGTTGGCCTCTCAGGTTTTAGACATTCTTCTTGTCACCTTTTTTTATTTTAGTCCAAAATTCTCAAAATTTACTTAAATATTTTTCGCCCTATCACAAAACTCTTGCCACAATTACATTTAAATTCTTAGGCCCCGTTTGATAAACATTTTGTTTTTAGTTTTCTGTTTTTAAAATTTATGCTTGTTTTCTCCTAATTTCTTTTTTATCAGTTTCATTGGCTTGATTTTTGAAAACATCGGTAAGGACACTACAAGAAAATTAGTCTATTGCGACAATTTTTTTACAACGGTTTAGAAAGTGTTGCAAAATTTAATAAAATCGCAATAATTTCTGGAAACAAATAAAAAACTGTTGCAAAATATATGTATTGCAACGATTTTATTGCTGCGATTTTAAAATGTGTTGTAATAGGGTGTTCATTTTTTTTTTTGGACAATTGACGAAGCCCAAATAAAAAAAAATCTTTAAAAAATTTAAAGCCCAAACAAATAAGAAAGTGTTGCTATTTATTTCAAAAATATTGCAATAGGATATGTGCTATTGCAACGGTTGTGAGAAGTCATTCCACCAGTTTAAAAAGTGTTGCTAGATCCCTTACAACACTGGTTAAAGTGTTGCTAGATCCCTTACAACACTGGTTTAGCCAGGGGTTTCTCAAGCGTTGCAAAAAGTGTTGCAGCAGTTTAAAACCACTGCTATAGCTAAAAAACTCTCTGCAATAGCCCTATTTTCTTGTAGTGGGAGTAGATAACAAAACAAAGAAAGTTATAAGGTGAGAGTAGTGTTTATATAGAATTAATTTACAAAAATAAAAAACTAAAAACCAAATGATTATCAAACGGGGTCTTAATAGTTGAAACTAACTAATTTGAATTCATCTACCATTATGAGTGTTTTAGGGTTCATTCTTATGCTAACTTTTGATTTTCTTCATCTTTTTTCATCTCCTTCAAAATCTCTCGAGACCTTCTCTGCTATCCCAAAAGCTCTATCATTATGAATGTTTTATTTTTCTTCTAAAAACAATAAAAGAAATTGAATTGAATTGTTTCTCGAATAAATTTTAGTTTCAATATCTAAGATTTGTATACAGATATACTTTCTTACAAATGTTGGGCTTAACAAAGGGGATGTAGCTCAGATGGTAGAGCGCTCGCTTAGCATGCGAGAGGTACGGGGATCGATACCCCGCATCTCCATTTTTTTTTATTTTTTTTGTGTATTCTTAATGTTCGTTAATAAACTAATAATTATTTATTTACTCTCTCATCTATCAAAGTGAGCGTGCCGGAGTGGTTATCGGGCATGACTAGAAATCATGTGGGCTTTGCCCGCGTAGGTTCGAATCCTGCCGCTCACGTTTGGTTCTTGTAGGTAACGCCCCTAAAAGAAGAGGAGAGAAACTTTAAATTTGAAATCAAAGTGAGTGTGCCGAAGTGATTATCGGACATAGTTGAATAATAGAGAAAACCCGAATAAAATAGTTTACAAAAAAGAATATAGTTGAGAAGCTACTTTAAAATTGATGAATATTGATAGGTTGATTCAAATGATATGAATTCAAAATTTGGTGATATCCATGGAGAGAAGAATGAATAAATGAAAAGCAAAAGAAATAATAAAAGCAAAAGTAAGTATGAAGAATGAAGAGAGCATTTTAATATTGAATATTATATAAAGAAAGAAGGAAGAGTAATAGCTTGAGGAAGAAGATAACAGAACATATGATCTTCCCTCTTATGGCCTTTCAATTTTGATAGCCGTTGGGGGAAACAACCCTTTCAAAGTTATGTCTTTCAGTTAGAACAACCACCAAAATTATCACAATTATAGATTTTTTTTTTTTTTTTTTTTTTATTTTTTTTTATTTTTTATAATCCAAACAAGTCTTCCAAAAAAAGTTACGAAAAAGGAGTACCAAATTAATGGTAGAAAAATTATGCTTCCAAAATTAAACTCCAACGACAACAACAACAACCACTTTTTTTTAGTACTTACCAAATGATTTGGTTGCTTTGTATTTAAGATTTTAACTATATATTCTTTTCTTGATTTTCAGTTTTTCTTTTCAAATATCATCGTGCTTCATTAACTTTATCTTTTATTTTAATTCTTTGCTTTTAAAATTTTGATTTTCATCTCTTTACACATTTTTTTTCTTATGTATATTTGATTTTCGTTTAGGGGCGTTTGGGCCACGGGTAAAAAATTTAAACCGTAATTACTATTGAAGTCTGTCTCATTTTGCAAGGCAACACCTCCCTCCCTCCCACAATATTTTTAATTATTAAAAAAAAACGTAATTTAAACAAAATGTGTAAAAAAGACTAAAAATGCAATTCAGCCCATTTTTATTATTTAAATATAAATTAAGTTGTTTAAACAAAATTCAAAATGTAGTATTTGTACACGTGACAGAAATAAAAGCATAATCTTATTGGATCCGTTTAAATTAATGGATTAATTTTTTTCAAATTCTCATGTAATATTTAACTCATTTATTGCACGACTCTTTTATTTCAAAATTATCCAAATAAAATGAATAATTAATGTGAGTGATATTGAAAAAAGAATGTGAAGTATCGTGGTCAAAATTATTTTTACTATCTTTTATGAAGGATACATAAAATAAAAAGCAAAAATCGCATTTTTAAAATTTATTGGAAGAAGTCCTTAATAATGAAAATATGGAAAATTATAGAAAAAATTGTACAAAAAACCAGCTAAAATAAACCGTCATTGCTCAGATGTTGGGTTCTAAGTGCAGTAGATTCATATGGAATGGCGAGTTTAAATGGGTGGAGACGACCAAAGACGTGTTTGACACATAGGTTAGGGTGTAACACGGTAGTTATGTGTTGTTTTTTTTTTTTTTTTAAGAAGTTTGTAAAATATACCTACATTGACAAAAACAAAAAGATCTCAATCTTAGAATTCATAAAATTAAGAAATGAGTTCTAAGAAAAATTGATATATATATATATATATATATATAATCAATGTGGGTACTGCGTTCAAAAATATTTTTTTGTTGTCGTCAAATAAATTTGTAAAGGATAGATAAAATTAAAAAGAAAAAATTATTCTTAAAATTTATTAGGAGAAGTCTTAATAATGTAGAAAAAAATTGTATAGAAAAAAACAGTTAAAATAAACTCAGACTTCTCAACAACTCTCCCCTTAAAGATACCGATTTCAGAACTCTTTTAACCAACTTCTCAAACTAAGCAACTTCAACTTCATCAAATTTCAAACTTAATTAACCAGTAGCATATTTAATGGTTTTATTATAACTTATTAAATATGAGATGTGACCTTGTGTATGCATGTTATAGTTATTATTACCTACGTTATTACTTTAATTACAAACGACTAAATTTGAAATTTGAAAAAAAAGTTGTAAGATGAAAGTTGAGGGTTTAAAAGTTAAAAGAACAAAATAGAAAATGATTAAGGGGCGACAAAAGAGAGTATTAGAATGTAATACTTCCCATTAAGTCCGATGCATCTCCATTCCCATATTTATTGAACTAAAAAAAATTAAGAAACTTAATTAAGCATATTTTATAGAACAATAATAATTTTGTCAATACAAACATAGCTCAATCGACTCATATGACCTAGTATTAAGAAATCACATATATGAATGAAACAAAGAGCAAAGTAGTTTTTTTTTTTTTTTTTTTTTTTTTTTTTTTAGCCACACATACATATATTAGTTTTTTTTTTAAGTAAAAAAAAAATATTTGAGTTCATAGAAATAATAATTTATTTTGCATCCAAAACACTCATTTTTTAAATTCATATTTTCTAAATCTCAATGTCGAATTGTTGGACTATAAGTCATATTGTTTCCAACACGAATATAACTCAATTAATATAAAATATTTTTATTTATTTATTTATTTTATGTTTTATCACGAAAAAACTAGAGGTTGAAATGTCTAAATCTAACATAATAAACATACCAAATCTACGTACCAAACCCCTCTCAAATTACCTTTCAATAATTTGGAACTATCCCCAAATATAATATAAAAAAGTACATAAAAAATCATTATAAAAATCCAGCTGATCTATAATATAACTAAAATGGTCTCTTTTTTTAAAGATTAATTATTTAAAAAGATCCAAGGATTATGTTTTTTTTTTTTTTTTTTTTTTTTTTTTTTTATTTTTTATTGATAATAAAAGGGTACTCCCTCTTTCACGATTCCCATGGCACACACACATATTTTATCATAATTTTGAAACCCAAAAAGTTATTTTAATCACTACATTTCATCTATCATTCAAGAACCCTCGTTTAAGGAAAGCAAAGCTACAGTCTTTGGACACACCCAGAGCCTCACCTCACCGCCATCTTAGTGTCTGCTTAAAGTCTTGGGACCATGGATGCTCTGTCGAGCTCTCATAAATATCAATGGCGGACAGCGCCTCTCTTTGTCTCCTTCACTTCATGTGTTTGATCCACTCAGTAATCATGACGACCACCTCCATTTAAATTCACCGCCCTCTTTATTTATTTCTTTCTCTCTTTGTTTCTTTTAACCGTTTATACAACATCAGGCATGTTTGATTTGAGATGAAACCTTTTGGATAAAGCTTTTATGTAACGAAAGCCACCCAAGTTGATTTGAAATCGACCCTTCAATCATTTCGAGCCCCATTTTTACATTTTGCTTATATTTGGCTTTCTGGGTGTTGGTATCTCCTTCGGAATTTGTGTTTGGGGCTTAATTTGGAGAGGGGTTTTTCTTGAGAAGGCTTCTAGTTGGTGGAATCGAAGTGGGTTTGTTTGATTTTGTGCTATGGTTGTGATTGAGGAAGGGAAATTGTAATGGAGGAGAGCATTGGCCACATTGTGGCTGAAAATGAGACGCTTGGCCGTTTGATTGAAGAACATGGGCGTGAGAGTAGCTCCAGCTCTGATTTTCTTACATCAGAAACCACAGGGCTCGAGGAGCAGAGTCACAGTGGCTCGGAGGACTCATCTTCTCCATCTTCAATGAGTTGGTCCACCCGAAAAGCTGAGGGAGCTGATGGTATTAGAACTAATGGTGCTGATAAAGGAGAAAAAAACCATGTTGATAATAGGAAGCTGGAGAAGAAAGTGTCATCATTATCAGGTAATTTAATTTTAGACCCTCTTTCCTTTTTGGGGTTTCTCCATATAAACTGTATTGATTTGTTTCTGGTGTATGGGGTTATAGAGATTGAGATGATGAAGGAGAGATTTTCTAAACTGCTGCTTGGAGAAGACATGTCTGGCTGTGGAAATGGGGTTTGTACAGCATTGGCTATATCTAATGCCATTACAAATCTTTGTGGTATGCTTTGGCTCTTTTTCACTCTTTTTCACTCATTGCCTGAATTATTCTATCTAGGATTGACTTTGCTTACAATGTCTAATGTTGATTCCCTTCCCCCATTGTTTTGTTATAGCCACTCTGTTTGGGCAACTGTGGAGATTAGAACCTCTTCCATCAGAGAAGAAAGTGATGTGGCGAAGGGAAATGGATTGGCTTCTTTGTGTTAGTGATCACATTGTCGAGTTGACACCTACTTGGCAAACGTTTCCTGATGGAAGCAAGCTCGAGGTACCGAATGACTTCAAACGGGCACTGCATGGCTTTTGTTTTCTGAATATGAAGTTTGTGCCTGTTTGAATTGCCTTTTTCATTGATCTCGCATTTCATCTTGTTGCCTTTGTAGCTTTTGTCTTAGGATTAAACGCCAATACTGTTCAGAATGCTATGTGAATACATACATATATAAACATGAAAGTGTATAATGTATGTGTATGTAATAGGCCTGAATCTTTGATTTGATATATTGTAAGCAAAATCTGTACGAACACAGGCCAAAAGCTTCAGTAATCAATTTTCTCTTTTGGCTTCTCTGTTAGAGTTGGATTTTTGTTCGATACCATCATAAGATTTCTGGTTCTCTTGGAGAACAGACCTGCATCCAGAATGTGAAACGGGAGAATCTATATGCTTATGTATTTGTACAGCATCAATTTTCTGATGGGGTTTTTATGATCCTTCAGGTTATGACGTGCAGACCACGCTCGGATCTTTATGTAAATCTTCCCGCTCTTCGAAAACTGGACAATATGCTTCTTGTATGATTCACCAACATTCACTAGTCTTTGTTTTACAATACAACCAATTGTGAGGTCTGTTCTGAATTTGGTAAAATACACATTTTGCAGGAGATATTAGATAGTTTTGAAGATTGTGAGTTCTGGTATGTTGATCAAGGGATACTGGCCCATGAGACTGATGAGTCTTCCTCTTTCCATAGAGTGCTACAGCGTCAAGAAGAAAAATGGTGGCTTCCCGTTCCTCGAGTTCCTCCTGGTGGTCTCCATCAAGACTCGAGAAGGCAATTGCAACACAAGCGCGATAGCACAAACCAGATATTAAAAGCTGCAATGGCAATTAACAATACAACTTTGGCTGATCTGGAAATTCCTGAACCATATCTCGAAGCATTGCCAAAGGTAGGAGATGCATAAATTGCTATGATTCTGGTATCTAATGTGTAGTCATTTTATTATATCTAATCCTACTTGGTTTCAGAATGGACGAGCCTGTTTGGGAGATCTTATATATCGATATATTTCCTCGGATCAGTTCTCCCCTGAATGTTTACTTGACTGCCTTGAAATGTCCTCTGAACATCAAGCTACAGAGATCGCTAACCGGGTTGAGGCTTCAATATACGTCTGGCGGAAAAGAACAAACTCAAAACCTGCCACCAACTACACAAAACAAAATTCAAAATCTTCATGGGAAATGGTGAAGGAGCTGATGGTCGATTCAGAGAAAAGGGAGTTGCTTGCAGAGAGAGCAGAGACTCTATTACTTTGCTTGAAGCAACGGTTTCCCGGTCTTCCACAGACAGCCCTAGATATGAGCAAGATCCAGTACAATAAGGTCCGTCCCTACTGGAACTTTTTGAGCTTTCCACTCAATTAACCCACAGTAACTTGAGTAGATAACACTTGCCTTTTCATTTAGGATGTCGGAAAATCCATCTTAGAGAGCTACTCTCGAGTTTTGGAGAGCCTAGCATTCAACGTCGTTGCACGTATCGATGATTTGCTTTACGTGGATGATCTCACAAAGCATTCCGATCAACGCTCATCTATATCCAAACTTGGTGTGATTTCTCACAAGAAGAGCCCATTGCATTTCTCAGTGCCCATCTCTGGCACTCCATATAAAACACCCTTTGCCACTCCAAGCTTTTCACCTGCACAAGCAGCCAGCCCTGCCAAGGGAGAAAGATCACCGTACTTTCCCGGCACCAAGATTCCCCAGCGTGGGTATGGAGTCAAAAAGGATTTGACCAACTATCTTAGTGTTGAAGCAAGAGGAGGAAGAGAATTCAGCAATAAAATTGAAAAACCTGAACCGGTCACAAACCCGAAACTCGACAAGCAAGCCGCTCAGTACAGGGAAGGAGTAGCGAGCTCACCCAGACAAGGATCGGTTGCAGAAGAGTAAAATTCAAGGTTGGTTTTGAGGAAGTTGAGATTCATGGCTGGTATGTTTTCCACTTGAGTTGTGACTTTTCTGCATTTCTTTTTGTAGGCATAGGATGAGGATGTATATTTAAAATT
This sequence comes from Herpetospermum pedunculosum, assembly GCA_028017165.1. Taxonomy (NCBI): domain Eukaryota; kingdom Viridiplantae; phylum Streptophyta; class Magnoliopsida; order Cucurbitales; family Cucurbitaceae; genus Herpetospermum; species Herpetospermum pedunculosum. Next base: position 62,162,942 of record CM051525.1, read on the forward strand.
GGGGAAGGTTATCTTCAGATTGGCTTTGTATTTGTGTTGATGAGGTGTGAATGAGGAATCAAATGCTTCATTGTCTTTTCCTGACTAACCTATGTTTGACTGTGAATGTGTAAAGAAAACAACTTTTCATTCAGAAATCCAATCTTGAAATCAGAGTGTCATTGGCCAATGGCATATTGATTTAGTCCTGCCATAATCTTCTTCAAATGTTTGTTGAAAAATGGTGAGCTTTTAATTATATGACAATGTTATCATCCATGTAAGAGAGTTATAGGTGTTCTATGGAAAAGAAAGTTTAGTGTAGATGAGAGCAAGATAGACAGATGATTGTTTGAATGGAGGATTTTTTTTTTGGATAAAGTAGAAATGGGTGGGAAGATTTGAATTAAAAGAGAGTCGACTCCTCTGTTGCTGGCGTCGACGCTGTCACCGTCGACGCCGCCACTCGCCATTTCCCTCTTCTACCTCGTCCAAAAAACTCAATCTGATAACACCCCAACCTCGTCACCATCATCTTAATTCTTCTTTCATGCAGCTCCACCACATTTCTAGCTCAGCCCTACTGTACTATAGTCCATTTAAAGAATTCATATTAATGAGCTCAAATATAAAGCTTTAGACATTTGCAAATTTAGGGAGAGAGTGAAAATGAAAGGTTCCATGGAGATGAAAGTGGCAGAGGAGTTGGGTCCATGTGAGAACTCCCCTCCAGGTAGCATTGCCTTAAGCCTCTTTCCTGCATCACCAAAGTCGATGTCACTGACAATTGCTGCCGGCAGGTCGAGTAAATTGGCCGACGACCAGACTGCAGGTCGAGTAAATTGGCCGACGACCAGACTGCAGGTCGAGTAAATTGGCCGACGACCAGACTGCCTCTACGCGGCTTGCTTTCTCCAAAATTGTCTTCACCATCCTTAAATGCTTCAACATTTTTTTTTTTTAATAATATGGAGGGAGGGGGATTCGAACTTAAAACTTCTTGCTCATAGTTCATACATTATGCCGGTTGAGTTATGCTCATGTTGGCTTCAACATTATATATATATATATATATATATATATATATATATATATATATATATATATATGTGTGTCTTTTTTTAATAAAAAAAAAAAAAAAAATTGGATATTGACTTTGAAAAGTAGGTATCTCCCTCAGTCATTATACTTAAATTTTAGAATGCGAGTTGATTTCAAAGAACTTTAAATTTATTATTTTTTTTTTTAAAATGAAAGAGCTTTTAAGGGACTATTGTCGGAAGAAGAATAATCCGGCATCTTCAAGAGTTGAAGTTAACTCACTGCACTCCACTCTAAGTTGGTTCCCTAAACAAAATATTTGTTTGCTTACCCAAGCAGACAAGTGACAAGTTCATACATTATGTCGGTTGAGTTATGCTCATCATGGTTTCAACATTATATATATGTGTTTTTTGTAATAAAAAAAAAATTGGATATTGACTCGAAAAATAGGTATCTCCCTCAGTCATTATACTTAAATTTTAGAATGCGGTTTGATTTCAAAGAACTTTAAATTTATTAAAATTGAATTAAGAGCTTAATCACTTGTTAAAAGTTTTTTAAATTACAGAAATGGAAAAAAGAAAAAAACCTGGAAAGTTCCAATAGTTAATAAATTTGAATCATCCAAAATTAAAAAAGATTCAAAAAAATATAAATTGTCTAAGCCCGGGTTCGAACCGGGGACCTCTAGTGTGTGAGACTAGCGTGATAACCAACTACACCACCTAGACTAAATTGAACTATAAATTTATATAGTTTTAGAACATAATCAGATATTTATTACGGCCTCGTTTTATAACGATTTGGTTTTAAATTTTATGTTTTTGAATTTTTTGCATGTCCCATCCTAATTTCTTTACCATAAGTTCCACATTTCTTTAAGAGAAACATTTGAATTCTTAATCAAAATCCAAAAACAAAATTTTAAGAACTATTTTTTTCTTGTTTTCAAAACTTGATTTGATTTTTTAAAACATGTAGATGCAGAAAGTAGACAACAAAACAAATAAACTTATAGGTTAAAGTAGTGTTTACAAGTTTAACTTTCAAAAACCAAAAACTAAAAATTAAGACTATGTTTGATAATCACTTGATTTTTTATTTTTAAAAAATTAAGTCTATAAACATTACTTCTAATTATGAGTTTCTTGGTTTTGTTATCTACATTTTACAAGTGTTTACAAAATTTAAATCAAGTTTTGAAAATTAAAAAAAGTTAGTTTTAGTTTTTTAAATTTAGTTAAGAATTCTAATGATTCTTTTAGATGAAAACATTATAAAAAAATGGTGAGAAAACACAATTTTTAAAAAACTAAATGGTTATCAAACAGCTTGTAATAAACATCTGATTTTGTTCTAAAACCATATAAATTCATTGTTCAAATTAGTCTGGGTGGTGTAGTTGGTTATCACGCTAGTCTCACACACTAGAGGTCCCCGGTTCGAACCCGGGCTTAGACAATGTATATATATTTTCAATTAGCTTACAAACTGCCAAGAGGGAATGAAGCAGTGAAATCTATAGCCAGCTTGGTGGCTTTGGCATTTTGTCATTGTCGTCAATCAAGTTGCTTCTGGAACAATAAAAGGCCAGAAGGTTATTTGCCTATCATCCCTATCATACCTTTCCCTTTCCCTTATGTATTAAACTCTGTGAAATATTTTTCTGATTAAGATTAACAAACAAGTTCATCTTTTTAGAGGTAATTAACAATTAACATAAAGTGTTACGATAAATCGAATAACAAAGTACAAATAAGCACAAAAGAAAAAACGACACAAATTTACGTGGTTCACTAACGTCGTGTTAACTACGTCCACGGACAGAAGGGAGAGAATAGTCTTATTACGAAATATGAGAGAATTACAAAATGATAGATAGGAGCGGCTGAAGTCATTAAAATGTTTGTATAGGACACCCTACTAATGACCTAATACAAAATGAGTCCAAGCCCAAAACGAATAAGTAATACCCAAATCAAATTTTTCATTTTGAGTCATAATCGTGTAACATTGAAGTTATTGTTGGGTTGCACATTAATTACTTTTGAAATTATGAATGGTGTGGATAAGATAGAACAGAACCAAAAGTAACATCAAAAAAGAAAAAAAAAATCAGATGAAACATTGGCAAGAATTGTGGCTGCAGAATCTCTGTCCCCATCCCACCATCTTTTCAATTATTTTATCTTTAACGGCCAAACTTAACGACCATGGAAAAACAACAACCATAAAAACTCATTCAGAGAAAATGACTGGTTTCATCATGCAACTGTGTCAAGATATCCTTAACTCGGATAAGGATTGGAGAATGACATTTCCAACCGCTTTGATTTGTTTGGCTTTCTATGTCCATGGATAAACAGAAAACGTTTGTTTACTATCTTCGGAAGAGAAATGACAATTAAAGAGACAAAAGTCATTAAAAAGTTTATATACGATGACACCATTCTAATGACCTAAACATAATACATAAGCAAAACTCTGTTCTTGATCATTCGTAGCACCATATAGCAGAATCAAAGCATTCCAACAAAACAATCATGACGATCATGTTATAATATAGATTAAATCTCATTTATAGCGCCTGATAACAAATTCAAAGCATTCGAACAAAATAATCAAGATCGATCGTGTTATAATATTGATATAAGATTTAATTTACCGTAATCCATTAGTTGGGTTACAGTAAATTTAGTTATATCAATACTTTAACATTTTCACTCACGGACTTGAAAACTTGAAGAAAACTCAAGAAAATGACACTACATGATATTATAGGAGACTCAAACACAAGACATCCTGCTGTGGTAAGGATACCACATACCGCAAATACCTGCTAATGAGTTGGGATAAATTAAATCTTATATCAATATTCTAACAGTTCAAGATTTTGATTCAGGTTCCAATGTGATATTAATAAGCAAACAGCAACCCAGAATTTCTTAATGCTAAAAACACCAAGGTTTAAACAAAACAAACAACAACAGTAGTAGCAGCATTCTTTACAGTAAAATTGAGAAAGATGCTTATAACTATTAATCAACTTAAAAGAGATTCTGTTGTTTTGGCTGGAAAATGGATCAACCAGCTTTTTCTCACAACGATCTCGCTATCATCTAGCTTCATACAAGTAGTAGTAGTGCTGCAGATCTATGATCCTATGTACCTGCACGTTTAACGGTTGCATCTTAGGCAAACTCATGAATGAAGATATTAATCAAATCAAATTCGAATGAAGGCTCGATACAAAACCGATATAAGTTACTCCAAACAAGCTACTTAACATCAAGAAAAACCAGGAAGCTCTGAAATTCTAAGGTGAGCGTGTGGAGTTTGGTGAATGATCAGAATCTACAATTTTGAACTCTAAAGGAAGATAAAAGGCAGGGAGACAAATGATCAATCAATTGGGAAACATAGATGAAAGAACAATCAATTGGTTTTTTTTTTTTTTTGAGGAGAAATAGTAAGACTACAAGTACCTTAATAAGTAAATAAACCTTGGCAAGTGATCCTAGTACTAATAATAGAGAGACCCTGCAAATAACAAGGATTGGTAATACAATGTGAGTATTTGAAAGAGAGGTAATTATCAATATTTTCTCATAAGAAACACCTTTATTTAATACCTTGCCACCAATTTCCTCTTGAAGCACTCCCAGAATCATCTTCTCCCCCCTCCTTGAACTGAAACAAATCACCAGAATAAGTCAAAACAGATCACTGGGAGCAAAAGAATACTCAATTTCAATGTCTATTCAGTCAGCTACATGTTACCATTGTTTGAACAGGGGGCAAGCACTTCAAGTACTTCTCAAATAGAAGAGTACTACCGTGTTTAGTGCTTTAAAAGTGTGATCTTACATAAGAAAATGAAGTGATGAATATAAAAGAAAAGAGAAAACAAACGAAACCGGTTGAATCTGCAATTAGACAAAGAACTAAGTTTACATGATATAAGATATAAAACGATAAACCGATGTGTTGAGTATACTCACCGCCGAGTTCACCCCGGAATTGTAGGAATTCTGAGGATGAGCATAAACATCCTGGCCACCATAATAGATTGATGAGCTAAGATGACATGGTTGTGCTCCTTGTTCCTGATAAATGGAACTCATATCTTTATTCTTCATCTCCGGACTCTCCTTTTGTCTATGATTAGGAGTATCATCTGCAGAGATAAAAAGATATCGATAAGGATGATTTCTTATAACAAAATTTAGATCTCAATGACTTGCTTGTTGAGATGGATACCCTTTGAAGAAAATATTATCAAGCAATTTTCAGAACAAAGTTCATGTGTAAGTAAGCAATCAGAAACTAGTTTAGAGTCACTGGATATTCCAAGTATCAAGCCTTGGTTGTGGATTGTATCCTAAAATTTCTCTTATGAAGATTTCTCTGAGATCGTATTTATATATTTTCTTCAAAGTGTGTTCAAGAATGTTTTCCTTTTCGATATTTTAAAAGCAATATATGCTAACTAAAAACACTTTTCTAAATTCTCAACCTGTTTGGCTACAAATCCTTTTTTATAAAACACTTGAAAGCATTTTGAAATCTTTCTGTATACTTGAACATGCACAGAAAACATGGCATAAGAAACACTTGAAACATTTGATACAACAGAAAAAGCTTCAAAATGATAACCGTCTGATGTTTTCAGCTGTTTTCTCTTTCTTTTAAAAACATTATTTTGAGGAACAGAATTCAGTTTCAACACCATACTTCGAAGATAAAAGAAGAATCAAAACAATTAAAAAAAACTAAAATGATAAACAAACCTTGAGCTTCATTGTTGGGGATCCATGGCTGATTTGCAGCACCCCTCTCTCCCTCTTTGATCTGAGAGAGCAGAGATTCTCTCCCAAACACCTGAATAATAAGTAACACATATAAATACTAGAGATTCACAGAAAATTTGAGTTTTTGCTTAATGGGGAAGCAATGCATTCGAGAATGAGTGAATATACAGAAACATCACTGATTTGCTTCAATTCGTTGGTTATTCATTTATATAATCGAAACCCATTTGAAAAAAGAAAGAGTAGAGGAAACAAGAAGAAGAAGAATCAAAATCCATGGAGATTACTGAGAGAAAAAGGAAGAATACAAAAGAAAACCCTGAAAATGAATGATCAAAGTGAAGTTAAGAAAATCGGATAGAAAAATGAATAGGAGAATCATACAAACCTTGGAAGGAGGTGCAAATATAGAGCCAAAAATCCCAGTGGTTGAAGAATAGGAAGTCTCTTTGGAGCCAAAGAGCTCAGCAGTGAGAGAAGGAGAGGAACCCAGTTGCTTTTTGCCTTCCATTTTCGATTGTAATCAGTGAAAAACAGAGTTGGTCCTTTAATGGAGGAAATTAAATTGAAGAAACAAAAGAGAATTGGGAAATGGGGGAAAACAGAGGAGAAGGGGAAGAACACGTGAATGCTGGATGGATGCAGAGTTGAAATGATGATGAAACTGCCACTTCCCCCAATTTATAAGGCGGAAAAGAAGCTTGTGAAAATGAAATGAAAACACTCTCAAAAACTAAAACCTCTTTCTATTTTTTTTTTCTTTTTAAATTATAAAAAATAGAACTTTTTCGTTTGTTTAAAAAAAATTATCCTTAATTATTGTTAAAGTAAAAAAATGGTTAAAATAATAGATAAAAAGTCGTGTTTGAATGCCGTTATTTTCGACTTAATACAAATAAGTGTATCAACATGAACATAGTTTACTCGACATAATGTAAGATCTAGTGACTATTCGATTTCCTACACCTCATTTATTATTAAAAAAATATAAATAAGTGTTTTAGTCAATAATCACTATCAGATTACTCGGATGTCTAGGTTATCTTCACGTTGATTTTTCGTTTTAAAATTGTAAGAATTTTTAAATTTCAATGATATTTTGAAACATTTTATAAAGGTTTAGAGATGGTATTGTAATTTTTCAAAGAATAAATGATAAAGGGTAAATTTTTTTTAAAAAAAAAGCAAAGTGCAGAGTGTTTTTTATAATTTGGTTTTTTTTTTTTTTTTTTTTTTTTTTTTTTTTTTTTTTTGTTCAATTTGGATTTTTCTCTTCTATCAACCTGTCAAATGAATTGATTGGATCAATGACACGTGGAGTAGTAAGTCCTCTATGTGGGACACACACTGACTGCCAATCATTTGCTGCCACGATTTATCCAAGATTGGATAACACGACAATTTTATTTTTTAGCTTCTTTCTAAATTATTATTTTTTTTTTTTAAAAAGTCATTTTTGACTTCCCTTCCCCATAACATGCTTTTGCATTTTTTTCTCTTTTTTTTTTTTTTTATATTCCAATCATGAATTTAATAATAATAATTAACATATTAATTATAAGTGATATGTATTCATTTTTTTAATCATTTTTACTCATCTTAAATTTAAAAATAAAATAATAGTGGTTGAATTTTAAAATGAACAAAAATAAGTTAGTTTTTGTTAGAGTGTGTTTTCTTTTTCAAACAAGTATTTTTATTAAAATCTAATTTTAAAAAAAAATATAATTCCAATTAATTTCACAAATCAATGATGTAGACGTTAGATGTTCAACTCTAATTCCTACATTTTTTTTTTTTTTTTTTTTTAATTCCAACTCGAATCAATATTTCTACTAATTGTATCCTAAAAACTAAAAAAATAGGTCTGAGATGAACAATTTGTTCTCTTCTCCTTCTTCATCCCTAAAAAGGGTTAAGTGAAATTTTTCTTTTTCATTTCCAACTTTGATCCCGTTTTAAATGAGAACGAACGTTCAATTTGAGGTGGGTCCTACAAAGATTTTTTGTTAATCCGACAAAAATCTATCGTTCTGGTCTTACAATCTCAATTCTAGAAGTTTTTGTCGTTTACTTTTGATTATGATTTTACTCAACGATCTTTACGTTACATGTTTCTTAAAATGAGAGTTTAGGTTACGTGTGTTTTGAGGTGTGAGTTGAAATTGACATAATAAATTATAGTGCAATAAAAATTTAGTTCGTGTTGTTTGTCGTTATTTTCTGACGTTTTAAATTCTATAAACCTTAATTAATAGATTTGATAATTTATTCATCGATTTCATAGTTATTAATACTCATGAAAATCAAAGTTGTTCCTGATTTGTTAAATCATATAACTATATTCTGACCATTTATTATATTACTTATAAAGTTTGATATTTTATTTCGATCACAATTAATATCATTTTTTACAACTTTTTTTTATATATTTTTTAACTTATTTTCGTTGGTATTTGGGAGGGCATTTTTTCCCCTCCAAGCAATTTTTTGAGGTTTTGTACCATGAGCATATTATTTTTGCTTTTTTTTTTTTTTTTTTTTTTTAATTTCTTTCATTTGAGATTTTATTTATTCTTCTTTTAGTACACATTTAAGCTTTTATTTGACCACTATTAAACGTCACATAAGCAACAGACCATTGACTTTGACCACAATTTTGAACAGTATTACCAAAATTTTAAATGGGTAGCATTTTGAACCAATATATATTTTAAAATATATACTCTTTTTTATCAATTTTTTTTATAGAGCTCATTACAAATGTAGTTTTAAAAAAAAATGGATAAATGTAGTTTTTTAAAAGTATAATATATACTCTTTTTTATCAATTTTTTTTTTAGAGCTCATTACAAATGTAGTTTTTTTTAAAAAAAATGGATAAATGTAGTTTTTTAAAAGTATATTAATTACTGTTTCTACATTATTTAATATTTTTATTTACTAAATTTACGTCAAATTAAAAAAAAAAATGTGATGATGATGATCATGATAATGATGACGACAACCAGGATGAAGGTTGATATTTTATATATGGTTAAAAATCATAAAAAAATTACCTTTTTTATGTAATTTTATATGATTGAGGTTTGCAAGGATTTCCAAAGAAGGGAGGCCAATTCTATCCACACAGAAAATACACATTCATTTACCAATTCCTTTTAACATAATGACAAAAATAATATCTTCGTCTTTCATTTTTTTTTTTTAAGTAATCTGTAAAAAAAAAGTTAGGTTAAAAAAAAAAAAAAAAAACTTTCAATAGTATTAAAAATACTCTGTAACTATAAAAAAAATGTTTATAAAATATCAAGAACTTTTTAAAAAAATAAATAAAAAATATCCCTTAATTATGAAAATGTTAAAAAAATGCACCAACAATTAACAACACACAAAATTCTAATGTAAACGGTTAAATTTTAACTTGTACTTGTATGTCATGAAAAAAATGGAAACGTAAACGTCATAGGTGTTAAAAAATCATAAAAAACTTATTTTATCCATTCAAAATATCAAGGAATAGAACAAAACTAAGAAAAAATGGGTGGAGAATAGATCAAATGTTTACATTTTCATAATTTTTTTTAACACATCAGACCTCCACATTTTAATCTTTTTCATGTCACACGAGTACAAGTTAGAATTTAACCATCTGCATCAGAATTTTGTGTGTTATTAACGTTGAAGTCATTTTTGAAACATTTTTCATAATTCATGGGTATTTTTTAAACATTTTTCATATTTCAAGGATATTTTTTAAACGTTTTTCATAGTTGAAGTGTATTTTTGAAACTTTTGAAACAAAGTTGAGGAGTATTTTTTGATAATTTAATCAAAAAGTTACTAATACTTTAATTATTAAACTTGGCTCATATTAAACTTTCATAATAATTTTTTTAAAAAACAAAAAATCTCATTCAAAACTTATGTGCTTCATTTTTTTTTTTTTAATTTTAATAATTAAAAGTTAAAAAAATATTATTTTAATATAAAAAAATAGGTGTCACGTCAGCTTTCCGTCAATAATTAAAAAAAAAAAAAACTAACAGAAGACCAAAAACGCTACTGTTATGGAAGAATTCCGATAAAGGTGAGGTCTGCATGGTATCACGCTTATGTCACATCCCGATCCCCAAAATCGGAGGTTATTGGATCTTATTTTGGCCTAGCAGGGGACACAGCTGACCAGACAGTCGCATCCATGTTGACACCTCAACAATCATGGGAACGTTGTCACTATGATTGTTCGGCTACCCATCAATAATGTCGCTTCATGCATTCAGTTGGCGAGACGACACTTGTTTGCTCATCATCATGAGGAGGGCGGCCGACCTCAACAGGCGCATGCGCGCTCCATGCGTCATTTCCCCACAATATTAGGAAGTATCACTATTTTTTATGAGATAACTGAAATTCTCCACTTCTAGACAATCCACTCTCAACTCTACTACTTGGCCTTCCCACTACTCTTTGATTGACGTAAGCATCATAGTTGTTGGGCCGAGCCGTATACCGGTGTAAGTTTACATTTGTTTCATCTTCGCAAGTCTGCATCGGAGTGTCGTCGGCCCCACATTTTGGTGTGAGGGGAGGAACCAGGATTCTTGCGCCAACAACTATTAAAGACAAACCCTCAGCAAGATTCTTGCGCCAACAACTATCAAAGACAAAATCAAGATTCTTGGACCAACAACTATCAAAGACAAATAAGTTTGAAATTTGAGAGACCTAGATCAAACTCAAATAAATTAATTAATTAATATTTTAAAAAAAAAATTACCTTACAATTAACTTGTTTTGTTAAGAAAAATATCAATATTCAATCTATATTTTTTTAATATATACCATTCAAATTAAATGAAATTGTCCAAATAGACTCAAAATAGGGTATTGGGGTCATTTCATGGTATTAAAGAATGAGATGTTGTCAAATTTTTACAACATCAAGAGGATTCGAGTAAGTGTAATTCTCCACTCAATTTAGTATTTTTATTTTTTTAACATTAGATATTTCTCTCCCCATTTTTATTAATTCAACAAATATAAGTAAAGGACTAAGGATAACTTCAACAAATATAGAGATCATTTGGATCTAACTCTCAACCTCAATACTATTTAATTATGCCTAGATTCACTTTCAATCTCAACTAACCTGTACTTATGCTCAAATTGTCATTTCTCACATCATATTATTCGTTTTCAAAATGATTTCGATATTTAAATTCAGATAAACTAATTAACTTAAACAGAAATGATGGGTCAAAACTATTTCATAAAAAGATTTCATAAGTTGTTAGCTTCTAACTTTTTATAAGTATAGTTTATTAGAAATGATGTTACACATTAAAATCAGTTGACAATGATGATAGTCACTCATGTATATTGTGTTGTGAGTTAGATTTTTTCTTTTTTACTATGTGGGATTCTCAATTTGTTCCTTGTTCCTTAGGATGATGAATGTATTTGATTTAGATTCTTAAATGTTTAATTTTTGAAAAAAAAAAAAAAATTGTTTTTGGGTGTTTAATTGAAAAATCTATTTAATTCTCATATGGTATTAAAATTACCAAATCACCCTCACATTAGCCACCCCACCCCGCTCCTTCGGCCGCCCCCCACCGCCACCTCGCTCCTTCGGCCGCTGCCGCCACCACCCGGCTCCTTCGGCCGCCGCCACCCGCCACGCCGCTCCTTCGGCCGCCACCACCCCCACCCCGCTCCTTCGGCCACCCCCACCCCGCACCTTCGGTCGCCCACCCGCCACCCCGCTCCTTCGGCCACCCCCACCCGCCACTCCGCTCTTTAGTTAAAGGTATAATCTTATGTCAATTGCTAAGCTTAACACTACAAGAAAGTTGATTTTTTTCGAAGGTCACAACCTTCGAAAAAACACTAAATAAACCTTCGAAAAATCTTTTTTCAAAGGTTAACTCAACCTTCGAAAAGTGTCGAAATAAATTCCGTCGGGAAAAACTTTTCAAAGGTTCATTAACCTTCGAAAATTAGTCTTTTTTTCGAGGGTTCATTAACCTTCGAAAATTAGTCTTTTTTTCGAAGGTTCATTAACCTTCGAAAATTAGTGTTTTTTTCAAAGGTTCATTAACCTTCAAAACTTAGTCATTTTTTCGAAGGTTTATATAATGCTATTTTCAAAGATTTTAAAGCCTTCGAAAAATATTTCTTTTATCGACGTTTGAAAATTCTTCGAAAAAACCAAATCATTTATTATTAGCAAATCTCATAAGGTTCTCTGCTAATATCTACTTGTAGTGCCCTAATTATCAAACACAAGGATAGAGAACACAATAGACAAGAATATATGATAAATATTATTTTTTTATATATAAGAAACTTTCGACAAGTATATTTCTCTAAAAAAAGGGAACCAACAAATTAAGAGTCGAGACCCCCAACAACTATACAAACAGAGAACAAACTAACATGAAACAAAATGTAAGTCACAAAAAACTCAAAACCCTGAAAATAAAACCATTCAAGTAAACATGATACACGAGAAAATTTTCATAAGGTTCTATGAATTCAAAGCTCACAGTTCGGGTCAGTGCTACTCCCAATCCTAAGTTCTCGGAATCTCAAACATAACCAAATCAATAACTTGAACCTAGGATGGTGTTTTTGATGTCTTATGTGAATGAATATATTTGTACCTGCAAATTAAAGTTTATGTTAATATGTTGTTTATCATATGCATTAACACCCGAGAGAAACCCTCGTCTAAATTCCGAGACACTTGTAGTGAGCAGATACATTTGATTTAGCAAACTTGAGCATAGCTAAACTAGTTATGAGATTAAACATTTGTCCTAAATGTCAGATATTCGAATCTTCTCGTTCACATTATTGAACTAAAAAAAATTAGCACTTGAGGTCAACTTTAGAGTACCGTATTTATATGGATCATAAATTGTTCAACTAACATGCTAAAAGAATATGAGATGAGGAAGGAAATGACATTATATTGTTCAATGTACTTGTACTCTCAAGTGATTTGACGTTTGACTTCTTAAAAGTAAATCCAATGAAATTAGTATCTTTTAAAGTTAGCATCTGAAACAAAAAAGAAGAGGTTGAAGGAAAGTGCAAATGGCATAAAATGAGCAATCAAGCAAAATCAAGGAGCTTAAGGAATAATAGAAAATGAGGCAAGCAACTTAAGGAATAATAGAAAATGATAGAAAATGAGGCTAATTAAACTTGTAATAAACAATATTAAAAAAAGCAGATAGTATTACAAGATTTAAGGTAGGGCCTCAAAATATTAAAAAAGCCAAGTAAGACTCAACAGATCAGCAACAATATAATATTAGATTTCTCTTACCTTGCAACTGATATCATGTTTGAGCTAGTTAAAGTCATGAAGTACTGTCGATAACAAGCTCGGGTGAAGAAGATCAACTTTCAGGTATGCATTAAACTTCATCGTTTATAGACTTCATAACCTAAAATGTGCTTACTAAAACAACTGGGTTGAAAAAGACAGCAAACAACAAACAGCTGGGTAATAAAGATAATATAAACAACAAAAAATAAAAAAACACCCGAATTTCACCTTACTTTGATAATTACTGCAACAATATGGTGTTGGATTATGTAAGTTTATTTTTTTGTCTTACATTTGATAACCACTAATTTCTTTTGTGCTTTAAAATTAACTTGTTATGTCAGAGAGTTAGAGAACAGAGTAATGTTTTCCAAACTCGAGTTACCGTCTAAAGCAGCAAACTCACTAAAGACACATTATACACAAAAAGCGTTCAATTAGAAATAAGAAAACAGAGAACAATCAAGCATCAAGTTAAAGGATTTCAATTATAGACAGAAGATTCCATCAGAAACGAAACATCTCAGTAGACTAGAATTCACAACAACCTTCAACAATATTTTTGGGCTTTAGATGCTTAATTGTTAATCACTATGCTTTTAATTTTAGAATTCACATCAACCGAGCAGATCTCTCGAAAAGGCTCCTTGATCATCTCTCTAAGGCCATAGGATTAAGCAAACCAAGTAAAGTATTGGTTAATCAGCTCGGTTTTCCCATTTTTCTTTATAATTTTGGCAGTCCTACAAAGTCTAGAAAAATACAAGTAATGAGTATTAGGTTTGATTGAAAGAAACATGTAAGCCCATAGAAGGTGGATCCAAATTCAACCTAAAATGAAAACTTCAAGTTCTGATTAATTATAATAAAACAAACATTTCTCGTAGAATTGGGAAATTAATATACTTTCATAATCATAAATCAAGATTAACAAAGAGTCAAAGACAACTCAATTGCATAGTAGAACTCGTACTGTAAAATTGAAGCACGTCTTTGAAAACTTAACTTCAAACATACCTTACCTACAAATTCTTCAATTCTTGGGAGCATTTGGTTTGATTGAAAAAAGCAGGTAAGCCCATAGAAGGTGGATCCAAATTCAACCTAAAATAAAAACTTCAAGTTCTGATTAATTATAATAAAACAAACATTTCTCGTAGCATACAAGTTGATGTAATCAAATAAGCCTGACACAGGGACAAAAAAAAAATTACACTCATACTAAATATAAGACATCTTCTAATTGACCAACCAGGTACATCAAAGAAATGATCTTGTGGATTTCTTCGTCGCCAAAGAGTAAATGCAATAGCAGGCACAACAACCAACAAAGCAGCAACAACAACAATTGTTCCAACAATGACTCCATTAGCACCATTACCTAGAGCAACAAAGTGTCATGATCTATCCAAGTCTGTCATGATCTATCCAAGTCCCTAGAAAGAAGTACACTCCATTTAAATAACAATAATAATAATTGATAAAAAAAAATGATCAACAAAAACGACAGGGTAAGAAGTTGAATTAACCCAACATTCTTGGTATACATGAAAATCAAAGGAATGGCTAATGTGTCACAAAACACCATGTAAGATATATCAAGCACAAAACACCATGTTATAGTGCATGAGCTAAGAAGTATAAACATTCTACTTTGGGTAGGGGGTCGCTAACATATGCTAGATACAGGCATACAACACTTAAAACATGTGTTGAACATCCAAAAAAAAAAAAAATATTTGAATATACAAACATAAGATCTTACATGGTGTTGCTTTGATCAACAACTCAGTTTTATGTTGCTTTGATCTTATAACCTCTCCAATGTCTGGTAGTGGTGGAACTCTTGTCCCAAGTTTCCAGTTCTTCAATTCTTCTGGATTCTCTAAGATAAATTGACAAAGCCGTTTCTTGCCGACATTCAAGTTAGTACACGATCCCAATAGCAGCGGATGAGAACGAAAAAGGTATCCTATCTCTTCCACACCCTTGTCTATTTCATTGAATAACAGAAGGCATTACCTTATATTTGAAACAAACTTACCAACTTGGATTTGAGGGAATTGCAGGAACAAGGAACATATCTGGATCATTGAGGATCTCATTTTCAGTAACAAACCGATTAAGGAGAGTGATTTACTTCCTGAATCCTCAAATAAAAGATCTGGATGTTGGCTGATTAAAACAGTCAACTTCTCATTACTGCAACCCATCTGTTTAAACCAGAAAAGAAGCCCAAGAATTTGCTTCCAGTTATAGGAATTACCATCCATCAGTTGTTCTTCAACCCAACTTGATTCAAATCCAATGTTCTTCAATTTGTCTAATACCTTGACAAACCCCTCATTAACACCACCAACCAATAGATAGGGACTACAAACAACAAATTTAACTACGGTAGCTTGGCCGAGACCAAGTTCTTCAAATGATTTTATTGGGGTGGCCACAAAGCCTACAAAAAAAAAAAAAAAAAAAAAAAGAAAGAATATTATTGGCGGGCATTGTTAGGGATGAATGGAAAAGAAATAGAGAAATATTTACAGGGCCATGGCGGGATACATGAATACAACAACCACTTGGATGGATGGATACATGAATACAATACATCTAGATTCAGATTCAGATGATTAAGTAGAAACAGAGAAATCAAAGGATAGAAATCGACTTCGTTTACCTCTTCACACCGCGGCTAATTTTACAACCAACTTACGGATACCTAAGGCTAGGGCTAGGGTTCGACGGCGGCGTCGGAACTTCCATTCTGATTCACCGCCTTCGAGTTTGAATTAACGGTCATCATCTTCCTAAACTCTTCGAAATTAACATTTCCATCGCCATTGGAATCGACGGAGCGGATCATCCTTTGACAGTCCTCCATGGAGCAACTGATTCTGAGGCGATTGAGGACGAGATGGAGCTCAGAGTGAGAGATTAGGCCGTTGTGATCCTGATCGTAGAGGTCGAAGGCGTCGAAGGCGTCACGAAGCTCCGTGGTTCCGGCATCACCGGTGGCCATCGGTTCCTTACAGAAGGCAGCGAATTCGTCGAGGTTGATGAAACCGTCCTTATCGACGTCGAGATCCTCCATGACGGAGCGGAGTTCTTCGTAAGGGACGGCGGAGCCTAAGGACTTGAGGACGGAATCGAGCTCGGAGATGGAGATCTGGCCATCGCCATTCGCATCGAAGCTTCCTCGTTGTGGTGGAGGAAGGACTTGGGCTTCTGGTTGGGGTCAGTGGCCATTTTCGAAGCTCAAATTTGAGAAATTTAATTTCAATTTTGATTTTGATTTGTGTTGAAAAAATGGTGAAGGGGATTGGGTATTCATTGTAAAGTTTCAATTTAATATTTACTAAAGTTTTTTTTTCTTTAGTAAATATTTTTTTTTAAAACAAATGTATACCTATTTTCGAAGGTTTTTAACGAACCTTCGATAAAGATATTTTTCTTTATTTTATACGTTTCAAAAAAATTCGTATAACTTTTTTCGAAGGTTTTTAACAAACCTTCGATAAATAGTAATTTTGGTTTTTTTTTTTTTTTTTAAATCCTGTCTTTTTTCGAAGGTTTTTAATAACCTTTGATAAATAATGAATATTTTTTTAAAAAATGTATATATTTTTTCAAAGAATTTTAATAATCTTGATAAAGAGAGATATGAACGTATATTTAATTTTTTTTAAAAATGTATACTTTTTTCGAAGGTTTTTAATAACCTTCGACAAAGAGTAATTATTTTTTTAAAAAAAAGGAATGTATACTTTTTTCGAAGGTCTTTAACAAACCTTCGATAAAGAGTAAAAAAATTTAAAAGTTATTTTAATAGTATATTTTAAAAAAAATCGTATATCTTTTTTCGAAGGTTATTAATAACCTTCGATAAATAGTATATATTTTTTAAAAAAATGTATATGTTTTTTCAAAGGATTTTAATAATCTTCGATAAAGAAAGGTATGAACGTATATTTAATTTTTTAAAATAATGTATAAAGAGTAAATATTTTTTTAAAAAAAAATGTATACTTTTTTCGAAGGTTTTTAACAACCTTCGATAAAGAGTAAATATTTTTCAAAGGTTATTTTAAAACCTTTGATAAATGTATATATTTTTCGAAGGTTTTTTTAACCTTTGTTAAATAGTATATATTTTTCAAAGGTTTTTAATAACCTTCGTTAAATAGTAGATATTTTTCAAAGATTATTTTAACACCTCCGATAATTGTATATATTTTTCAAAGACTTTTAATAGCCTTCGATAAAGAGTAGAAATTTTCGAAGATTTTTAAATACTTTCGATAAATGTATATCTTTTTCGAAGGTTTTTTATAACCTTTGCTAAAAAATAGATATTTTTCGAGGGTATTTTTAATACCTCCGATAAATGTATATATTTTTCAAAGGTTTTTAATAATCTTCGATAAAAATTAGATATTTTTCAAAGACATTCAAAATACCTTCGATAAATGTGATCTTTTTCGAAAGTTTTTTATAACCTTCGATAAAAGATGGTCGAAATAGGCCAACTTTGTTGTAGTGTAATTTGTTACTTGAATTGAAAAATATATATTTAAAGTTATTAATTCATATAGTTTATTAATAATTGCCCTTTATATTAATTTTACGTTAAGAGAAACACATCTAGTAGAGCAAACCAAACACACTTGTAGATAAAAATACTTTTGAGAAAATGTAACCAAAAAGTGTTTTAATTAGAAACATTTCTAAAAAAAAATGTTTAAAAGAAAATGCATTCTTTCAAAAACATTTTTTTAGTACTCAATTCAAACACATTCGATGTCTCTTTGGGTTCACCATTCTTGGATCGAATCTCGTTTGGAGTTGAAGTCCCCTCATCTTTCCATTTCCAATGTACTTTGACATAATCTTTTAATTTTAAAAATTTAGGAAGAACATTAAAGAGAAAAATTATAAACCTACAATTTTCTTACCTAAAAAAGTACCAAAAAAAAAAAAAAAAAAGGATTAATAAGGATTAATAAGGTTTGTAAAAATTGTGTAGAAGAAAGAAATTAATAAATGAAGAAATAGAGAACCTTATCTTTTTCATCTTGTCGGGCTATAAAAGAGAGTATTTTTTTTTTTTTCCATATAAATGAAACCTCTGTTTCTCTCTCCCATGTGAGAGGAAGTAAAAGTAAAGTTGAAGTTGGATTGGAGTTGCAGAGACTACAAGTTAATAAATTCAAGAGTTCTAATGGAAAACGCCACATTTCACCATTTTTCTTTTGTTTTTTTTACCATTTCCAATGCATCCAAATTCCAAAACCTTTTTTTTTTATTATTTTAATTATTAATATAAGGTGTTCGGGTCAAAAATGACTTCTTATTTATTATTATTTTTTTTCCTAACACTAATTGGGTTCTTCTCAATGCATTGTTTTTCCAATAAATTATACGATTTTGGAGATTGATGTTTGAATTAGAGACAAAAGTTATATTCTATGGTGGATCCTATTTTTATTTTAAGTGAAAAATATCGCGTGCTTAATAATTTTAAGCCCTTAAATTAAGAGACAAACTCCAAAAATAATTTGATTTTATATTCATTAATTATTACGAGACCCTCATTTAATAATTTGACATGTTAAAGAAGAGTGTTGTAGCAAAAAAAAGAAGAGGGAATAAATTAAATTTTAATAATTAAAAGGATCGATTGTATAAATAATCATCATACTTAAAATAACGATAAATATAACAAAATACAAAATATTTTGTAAATATGATAAAATAAATAAATAAATGATAGTCACTAATAGTCATTGATAAAATGACTATCACCGATGGACTGCTATAGTCATCGACAAAATTTTATAAAGAAAATAAGAGTGTATCAGTAGTTATCACTAATATTCATTGATTTGTTATTAATGACTATCATGAATAGAATTCGATTAGTGACTATCATTATAAAAATTATCAGATTTACAAATATTTTTAGAAAAAAAAAAATACTAAACCTACAATTATTTTACTCTCTGGATCCATGGTGCAATAAATAATAAGTCCAAACATATTTTTGAAGTGTATGTTTTTTGTCAAAAGCATAGCTCAACCACATAATGTATTGCCTAGAATATGAAAAAAAAAAAAAAAAGAAAGAAAAAAAAAAAAAGTATGTCCTTTTTAAATATAATAATAAATGAAGTGGGTATAAAGTTTTTTTTTTTTTTTAAGTAAAAAGAGAATTCGAACCACAAACCTCTTGATCATCCAGACATACATATGTCGAGTCATGCTCGCTTTGGGAGTATAAAACTCTCTTTAACATACATTCAAACTCAAACGTGATCCAATTAAAAACTCATTTTCATATGGTTCCAGTTGGTTTCAAATTTTTCTATATATAAATTGCTTCTTGGATTTTCAATATATTTATTTTAATCTTTTACCCTTTAAAAAACAGTAATATTAATTGTCAACAAAAACATAGTCAACTAACATGATGGAAGGAGTAGTGACCAAAAGGTCCTAGGTTCCATCTCCCGCCTCGAGATGGTGTAAAAAAAAATCCAAAAATTTAAGTTGAGAAATTTAAGTTGAGGTTATGATAAATTTATTCATATCAATACTTTAACACTCTTCTTCGCGGATAAAGACATTTCATATACTTTTGAAGATAGTTGTCCTCATTTATATATCCATGAATTTTCTCTTACCTAGTCGATGTGGAATTTTATTTGTATTCCCAACAATCATCCCCTCAAACTAAAGTATATATATCCATGAATTTTCTCTTACCTAGTCGATGTGGAATTTTATTTGTATTCCCAACAATCATCCCCTCAAACTAAAGTACCACTTCGGCCTCCCCTCAAATAGTCATCCCTCTGTATGTTCGTCGCAAAGAAAAACTGCTTTTAGCGACGAAAATAAAACGTCGCCAAAGCCACGATTTCGTCGCTGAAGGTCTTTTGCGACGTAAAATTGGACGTCGCAAGAAACGTCGCTTTAGACATTTAGCAACGTTTTGGACAAAAAGTCGCAAGCCTTGCGACGACCCAGTAGAACGACACACATTTGCGACGATTTTTACTTTTCGTCACAAAGAATGTTTGCGATGTTTTATTTTGTTCGTCGCAAGAACTGTTTGCAACGTTTTATTGTTTTCGTCGCTAGATCATTGCGACGGAATTTTTGTTTGTCTCAAACTACTATACATAATGATGGTTTTGTACCCGTCATTGTTTATTAAAAAAATATTTTTGGTTGTCAAGACCTGAATGTTCACAATGCTCATATTCCATCGAATCATAAGTTTTTCCAGTACCATTTCTAAACATTCACAAGTCAATCCTCAAACATAAAGTCACAACAACAAACATTAATCATCTCTCTAATTTTCAACGAAAACCACAAATACAAAAAAAAGATCACAATAAACATAAACAAACTCTTTCTTTTTCCAAACATAAGTAAAGTGACAACAAAACAAAGATAACTCTCAATATCCCGTGCAATTTTATGTTTTATAACTTAATTAATATCAATAGTCAAAGCCATAAAACATCATTATACACAGATAAACAATTGTTGAGTATTAAAAGAGAGCAATCATCTAAAACACTTAGACAAGCAAATTCAATGAGTGATGAAAACTTCCTAGCTCCAAGAATCATTTATTTGTGCATACCTTCTTTCATACCTATCTCAAATTGTTGTTCTGTTGTCCTAACCAAATTCTCAAAAACTTGACTAGATAATAAAGCTAAAAAAAACAAAACTCTACAAAAGAAAGCTTGACGAAACATAAAATCCTTCCTTGTCTTTTTGAAACTTCCCTTCATAAACTCTTGACCACAATCCTTCCAAACGCTTCAATTGAAATGTTGTTGCTTAAACAAAGCTCTAAACGCTTGTACATACTCTTCAAATGCTTGACCACAATCCTTCCTTGTCTTTTTGAAACTTCATTCAATTGGAATGTTGTTGCTTAAACAAAACTCCACAAAAGAAAGCTTGAAGTTAGAAAAAGATCTCCAATGGGCAATAGTCATGGAAATATGATGACTAGAAAAATGTTTGGATAAAAAAGATCAAGAGGAATAACCCATTAGCTTCGGCAGCTGCTTTTGCTTCGACTATCACACCCCCTATCCATAGAAAAACACAACCCATTAGTTTCATATACTAGTGATAAAAGCTAAATAGTTATGTACTAAACATACATAAGCAAAGTCTCAAATAATTAAATAATCTCAAATTTAAGTCACAAAGTCATAAAGTCTCAGAAGCCACAATCTCAATCTCAATCTTAAAACTCACTACAAGTCAATAACAAATACAACCTCCTTCCTTCATTCTCAACCACATTATTCACTAAACTCATTTCCTAAAAAGAGATTAAAAATTAACTCCACAACATTGTTCAAAGAATAACAACTGAAATTGAAATCTCCAGCCCGAGAAAAATAAAAAACCCACCAAAGGAATCTCATATCAAACTACATCAAGAAATCAATATTGAGTAGCAACAAACATTTCGATCTTAGCATTACAACAACAAAAAAAAAAAAAAAAAAAAACCTTTTTCCCTGATGTACTGTAAACCCCATAAACATTTCCAGAAATCTACAAAAAAAAAAATGGCATTAAAATATACAAACAAAAATAAATGCACGTCCTTGTATTCAGAAGCCCTCACATCTGGCCCTAATTTCAATAGCCCTAGTCCATAATTTCAACCATATATATTCATTCAATTTTTAATTCATTCCCATAATCAACTTCCAATTTGAAACATATAGGAATAATCAATCAAATTTAAAAAAAAGAAATTAATCACGCACCGCGTTTGCGAAATCTGAGACGAGAGGTGACCCTGTAGGTAAATCTTTGAAGTCGAGTAGTCATCTTGCTCCACCATTTTATTTTTTTTATTTTTGAGTGCTCTCTGCTTCTACGACTCTAGGCGAGAGAATGAATAAAAGAAAGAAAATGTCGCTAAGATCTCAAATCTGAAAACCAAAAACAAAATGAAGAGATCAAGAGAAATAAATAAAAATCAAAAGTAGAAGCGAACTTAATTAGGCATCATCGCAAGAAGAAACAAAGGAAGAGGGATTCTCACTGGCGATTGACGAAGGCGTACTTGCCTTTACGTCGTAGATATTAGCCAGATGCTATGATATAAATTTATTCATATCAATACTTTAACACTCTTCCTCGCTGATAAGGACATCTCATACTTTTGAAGATAGTTGTCCTCACTTATATATCCATGAATTTTCTCTTATCTAGTCGATGTGGAATTTTATTTGTATTCCCAACAATCATCCCCTCAAATCAAAGTACCACTCTGGCCTCCCCTCAAATAGTCATCTCTTTGTATTACACTTTAGCAAAGCTCAACCATGGATTCACTATGACCACTTCAGTCTTCCCTCAGATAGTCATCCCTCTGAATTACACTTGAGCAAAACTCAATCACATATTCACTATGACTAATTATGACTATGTCATTGGAGGCTCATCAATATCTTTATTCGACACTCGAAGATTCTACCACGATTAAGTCAAAGGCATGACTCTGATACCACTTTGTTATGGAGAACTTAGACATCTCCACAATAGTATGAATTTGTAAGCTTACACTAACAATATTACAAGAATTTAAACTTAAGACTCCCTTTTATGATATTATCTTAAATCATTAGTCGATTCAATTTTTGAATGGAATGGATTATGATAAATTTAATTATATTATTAATGCACATAACTAAAATGAGACTGTTTTAAACTAAAATCAAAACTAAACCCATGAAGAATTTGAACCATGAATTGAAACACAATGGATAAGTACTAAAATGGATAGAAGGCATGTGAATTAGATTCAAGTGGGTGATAATTAGATGAATAATGAAGGATAATGTATAGTTTGTGAAGGAGATTAAAAGTAGATATAAGATAAAGTTTAAAGAAAGAGTGAGATTAATTAAAATGAAGAAATAATAAAAATGTAATATGAGTATAGAGTTGCCGACAGGTGTGCGTGTAAAGTGATGGATAAGGGAGTGGGGGCCGCGTGGACGACTGAGGGTCGCCGCATGGGGCTTTGGTCAATGGTATGTGACTGATGTTGAGCCACATCCTTTGCCGCCTTTCCACACATATTCATATGATCAACCGACTTATACATCTTAATCAATCAATACTTCAATTCCTCCACATTTTGTCATTTCATCTGCTTTCTAACTTGTAAAATTGCGGCTACAAAACACTTTTTTAGGTCATTGTAGTTTGGTATAACCATTTAGTTTCTGTTGTGGCGATTTGTTTTTCTAAAAAAAAAATGTCCGTTGCTCGAACGAACTGTTAAGAACAAGTCGTCGACCATCCAAAAAAAATAAATAGTCTCATCATACGACCTTGACACATGTTAGGACAACATTGCTTATAAATACGAAGGTCAAACCCTCATTTAAGGTATGCAACTATCTTCACACTCAACATTGATTGCATTTTTTTTTCCATTTCACTAACTCTGACATTGGAGCGTATTGGGCATAGCACCGCACCGGTGTTTGGATTTATCTTACAAGTCGGGTCAGTGAGGAGCGAAGAGCAGAAGACCAAGTTGTCGACCATGTGTCAGATCTGCGCATCAACTGTTGTGAAAAATCTTGTTTGAGTGTAATGAAGACTTTTTGCATATACGTGAATTAATAGATCACTTAGGGACAAACTGTTAATGTACTTTTAAACTACATAACATATGTCTTATATATTGATGATATTTCTTTTTATGATAGAAACTAAATTATTATAAATTTTAGATTATAAAAATTTAACTATTATCTTATGAAGTTAATTAGGGACAAAATCATTACAAATTTAGAAGTATGAAAACTAAATCATTACAAATTTAGAAGTATGAAAACTAACTTATTACTTATTAAAGTTTGACCAGATATATTTATATTGAGTTAACAATTTAGTATATATATATATAATTATTATTTTTATTCGTAAAATAATCTTAAGCTATATATTTAATTGTACATATTTAGTTTAAAAATTTCATTGGAGTCTCTAGATTTTTAGAGTTATTTCATTTTGGTTCCTCAAATTATAGAAAGTCGATTTTGATCCTAAAGTTCAAATTAATTTCATTTATGTTCTTAAATTTTTCAACAAATTTTGTTTTACTCTTTGAATCTTTAAGTCTTTAAGGCATCCGTAATCATTTTAAGTTATGTTCGTTAATTTTACATTAATTGTTTAACATATAGAGATAAAATGATTCGAATATATATTTAAACTTGATTGTGATGAGTATTAATTGAAAGGATGGATGACAAAATAAAAGTAAGGGCTCAAATAGTCATATATTAAAGTTTAGCATCTAACCTATTTATTCAATTTCTCAACTTAAGAGGTTAAAAAAAAAAAAAAAAAAACCTTAGAGAGATTTTTTAAAAGGTTAAAAAAACTAAAAAATAATAATAAATTGAAAGTTTAAATACTCCACTGTAATTTGACCCTACAAATGTACAAAACAAAGATAGACCCTACAAATTTAACATTTTGTAGTATGGCTTTCCAACTTTAGGCTGCACAATCAAAACAATGTGCTTAAAGATTCCTTTTTTTTTTTTTTTTTTTTTTCTTACTTTCTTGGCTTATCCAAATTATCAAGCCAACTTGTAAAGGTGGGATTCTATGCTTTTTCTTTAATTTTTTCTGTCATGTTTGATATGTATGCTCATTTATGAATGATATCTTAGTTATCCAAGATTAACAGTGATTTTTTAGTTGATAATCTTGAAACATAAATTTGAAAACGAGAAATTTAATTAAAATAAATTATATTCTATATTTTTAAATATATGTATAAGTAAATTTAAAAATTAAACCTCAATTTAATTAATTCTTTGAAAATATATTTTATATAATTTTTATAAATCATAAAATTACTAATCACTAACTAAATATTAAGTTGATATAATTCTTATTAATTAATTTATAAACATATTTTATGTTATAAATATTGTATAATTAATATTTTACCATATCATATAATTTATAATATATTATATTATACGTATATAAATTAAACAAAAATGAATTGAATTTATAACATGAAATATTATATTTATTTAAGTTTCTATCTTTTAAATATAATTATGTATTTTAAAACTTAAAATTTAAAATTTGGATACACTAAAAAAAAAAGTTGGTTGCACAAACAATCTACTAAAAAATAATTGCAAATTTAGCAAACATTAAAACATTTTACAAATATGACAAAAAAAAATCAGTGGCTATCACTGATAGAGACTTTATGACTATTACTGATAGACTTCTATTACTTACTATTATCACTCACAAAATTCTATAAAAAAAAGACTACTATCAGCTATAGACCATACTAGAAATTGCCATATCCGTAAATTTTTTAAAAAAGTGATTTCTTTTTAATTATTTTAATCTAAATTGACATCTGTTACATTTTTTCAAAAAAAAAAATGTTGTTTTTAAGAATTTACATTTTGTTTGAATCTTATAATTCGAAAACAGTTTTCAGAAACAAAATTTAGATCGCATATCGAACGCATATTCATTGAACTCAATGAATTTAAAAACATAAAACAAAATTCGAATTCTCGGTCAATCAAACCCTAATAGACTAGAGTCCTTATAAAATTAATGTCAAATATACGTAGTATAAACTTAGGATCTTATCTTTACATTTTGTATATGTTATCTATTTTAAATTTAAATTACTTAGGATCTTATCTTTACATTTTGTATATATTATCTATTTTAAATTTAAATTCACATGATTTCATGTCTAAATTCACCTTAAAAAATCTCCTACAAAAAAAATATGTTATATATATATTTATAAACTCATAGTTTGTCTTCTTTATAACTAATATTCAATTCTAATTGTAACTGGAAAGTAGGAAAAAATCACATGATTTTACCTCTAAGAACATTTGGAATACTATCAAATAAGATGCTATGGAAAAATATCTTAGACTTAAAAGTCCAGAGAAATGAATCCAGTCCGCCAAAAAGAAGAGTCGGCCTCGAGGTCCAAACTCGTTATTCCACGTCAAATACTAAATTGATCGTTGATATAAAAAATCAGTATCACCATAAGAAACTAGTAAAAATATATTTGTACAATTGTAATATTTTACCTTTATTCTTATAGGTACATAGATTAAAGAATATTTTGCTTATTAGGAATTTTTGTGCTTAACATTTTTTTTTAAGAGGAGAAGACAACATTTCGTCATGCTTCTAACTATCATATTTGTAAAGAAAAAAATGTTATAAAGTATTAAATGTCTTTAACTAGTTAGTTTAGATTCGACGAAAAGATTATTAACTTGGAAGATATAACACCTATTTACATCAACATAATCAACATTCTTTTTTTTAATGTTTTTTTTTTTAAAAAAAATGTTAGAATTGGACCATTTTAGTTTAAACTGCTCCGTGACTCAAGAGGGCCCAAAAGGAAAACAACAGAAAGAAAAAAAGACCCACCTAGTTTAGAGCTCATCCATGACTTCTAACTTCTTTTGTTTATCCTTCTTCGCATATATATATATATATATATATATATATATATATATATATATATATATATATATATATAAATTGTAACAAAATGTAAATATAGCACTTTTTTAAAAATTTTACATGACAAATTTCTAAAATAATTTTTTTATTTTCGTATTACCCTTAATAAATAAATAGGAAGAATTAAAAAAAATGAGTTATCTTCCATTCGGCGTTCGTTCGCTATGCATTGAAGTGTCCGATTAAGATTTATAATTTAGGGTTTGGAGTTTTTCGATTTAGGGTTTGAGATTTTTCGACGTTCACTCTGTATTGAATTGTTCGGTTAGGGTTTAGGAGTTAGGGTGTGGAGTTTAGGGTTTAGGGATTTTAATCACCGATTTTGGGATGTTTAGGTTTTTTGATCTTTTACATGAATCAGACGGTTTTTTTTTTTTGCTATATTTGTAAAATGTTTTACAATTTGTTATAATGGGCTGGTTGCACAAACAGCAATCAGGCAAAAAATTATTACAAATTTAGCAAAGTTTAAAACATTTAGTAAATACGACAAAAAATTAGTTACTATCACTCATAGACTTTAGGATTATTACGGGTAGACTTCTAATAAACTATTATCACTCACAAAATTTTATAAAAGATACTACTATCAGCGATAAACTTCTAGCGATAGACCATACTATCCGTGATAAAAATTGCCATATCCGTAAAAAATTTAAAGAAGTACTATATTTTTAATTAGTTTACTCTAAATTGACATCTGTTACAGTTTGAGTCGGATTGATCAGACAAATTTATATATATATATATATTTTTTTCTTTTCTTTTCTTTAAGCTCTAGCCGTCTTTTCTCTCAACGCATAAAATAATTTGTCGGCAGAAGCACAATTTGACGACGATGAGGTAAACCGTCGGATTTGTTTAGGACCCAAACAATTTGATAATATACTCTTACCAAAAAAAAACAGAAAACAAAAAAAAAATCCAACTATTTTCATCGATGATTAATGCATAATTATCATATTATCATGAAAATTACTTGAGAATGGAGTGAGCCTATTAAGAATATATAATTTTCATCTATTTGTTGAATGTATCCAATTGAATTTTGGGGATGATTTGGTGATCAAATTAAGTAGAGCTCAGATTGAATTCTTATCATGGGTGACTTTACAGAGAAATTGGTTCATCTATTTTATAGATAATCTCAATACAAAGCAATTCAATGTTAAATTGTAACAATTTTTTTCAAAAATATTTTACTTTTTGCCTGTCACTATTTATACTCTAACAAAATCAATCATAGAAATTTCATTAAAATAAAGAAAAAAAAAAAAAAAAATATATATATATATATATAGTGGTGTTATAAAATAATTATGTAATCACAACTTATTGAACGTGAGCATAATCTAAATAAAAAATATTTAGAGGGACATAATATTTCTTTAAGATAAAGTTTTGTCCCATTGTAAAAGTATATATGTGTTTTTTTTTAATATTATAAACTCTGATAATTATGTAATTTTTTTCCCCACTTTTAACCAAATACCACATTTTGATTGCAACTTTTAATCAGATGCTATCTCTAAGAGCCCGTTTGGTTCGATAACATTGAAGGGTGAACATGGACTCGGGATGTCCAAGTCCATGTTTGGTTTGAAAGTTGATAATTTATGTCCGGACATCCATTTATTAATTTTAGGTATGACTTTTCAAACCCTCCGAAAATCACGACTTTTCCTTTAGTCCGGGCATAATTTTCTTCATTCTTCTTCTTCTTCGACTTTTCCAAGTATGTCTTCTTCTTCTCATTTGTTTTTTTTTTTTTAAATCTTCTTCCTCCCAGACTCTGATTTCAGGTTTAGGGTATTTTTATTTTTTTTATTTTTTTTTGTTAGATTCATTCCAACCTCTAGCTATTGAAACCTATTTGATCTGAAGATGAACCAGAATCGAATAGCTATGCGATAGCTAAACCTGTGTGTTAGTGAAATCAGAAATGTGGATTCATTAGTAGCGGTAGTGAATGGGCTTGAGAATGTTATGAGTAGTCATCTTTCAAATGCTAATGAAAATATTCAAGAAATTGCTTCGTTTTATCGACAGGTAGCTGAACTAGAATCTACACGAGAGGAACGACGCAATTTATTAGTTAGTGAAATCAGAAATGTGGATGGATTGACTGTTCAACAGAGAGTTCGAGCCAGTAAGATCATCACCAAAGATCAATCCAGATTGATTATTTCTTTAATCTTCCGGCGGAGGAAATATATGAATTTATAATGGAGTTTCTGGAAGTGATATGAATTTGTAATATTTCTTGGATATGGATTGACTGTTGGAATATTATATTTATTTTGAGTTGACATGCTATAGATGAATACTTGAATTAGCATGTCACAATATTTTGTAATTTTTCAGGTCTACGAACATGAAACTATTGGAATATGAATCAATCTCATGTTGTGTATGTTATGTTCAGCAATCGATGATGAATTATATTTGGTTTTTGAATTATATAACCTTTATCGTTATTTCTTCAATTTTATTATTGTATTAATTAATTACAATTAAAAATTTATTTGCAAATTTGATGACATTCACATGCAGCACCAAACACAAATATCATTTAATTTACATGAAAATTTGATGACATTCTCATGCAGCACCAAACACAGACATCATTGATTTCTATGGAAATCTGATGACATTCTCATCCAACACCAAACACATAGACATTATTGATTCTCAGACATCTCATTTCAGACATCTTCAAATCCTCAAACCAAAACGGCCTAAGAACATTTGAATGGTTTAGAAGTTGAGTTCAAATTTTGAATAAGAAATAAAAGAACAAGAAACTACTGAAAATATAGTCCAACAATTTTTTTCCCCATTTTTCTTTGTTCTCGACGGAATAATTAAGGTAATCATTGGTTTTATATACGAACTTTGATTAATTTTTCATTATAAAAAATACTATAGTTTTACCAAATGTTTTGCATATAATAAACCGTGTCTTTTTTCAAACACCTCAAATATATACTTCTATTTCTACCGAAGAGGAACTTGGCTTGAACTTTTCATTTTATTAAATTAAATCCTAAGTTTAAATGTGTGTTACAACATTTGAAGGAATATCTCCACATATACAAGCACAAATTAAGGTTTTTTTTAATATCTTTTTATCACTTAATTTGTGATATAAACTATCGATACTCTTTTATAACTATCGTCTCTTATCACTTATAATTATGACCTCTATCACTTTTCATATTTCTTGTTGGAAGGATTTTTTTTAATTACTATTTAGATAGATTTTTTTTCTTTCTTTTTTTTTAATTATTTCACCAAAATCAATGAAATGTTTATATTTCCTATAAAAAAAAATGAAAAGGAATTAAAACTATTGTAGCGATATGATACTTATTCTTTTGTAATAATTCCACCTTGTGTTTTTAGCACAAGTGTTGCATTTTTTTTTTACTTACGTTCAATTTTTACTAATTCATCAACTTTCTTAAATTTATTAATGTCATGTTTGGGAGTAATTTTGAAATGGTTAAAAGCATTAATTTTGTCATATTCAAATTTACTTTGATGTTCGGTTTTACGCTTTTAAACATTATTTACATACCATATATCAAAATTGATTTTAAATGATTAAATGTATGTTTTAGAGTGATTTTGAACATACTAAAAGTGATTTTAACTATTTTAAAATTATTTCCAAACATGTCCCGATTTTAATGAAAATCGAGTTTTGCACAAAATTCAGTCTAATCTCATGCATAAGACCGACCATTAAATAACTCTCCTAAACTCACAAATCTCAACAAAAATGAGCTCTAATATCATTTTTTTTTTTTAAGTTCTATCAATTTCTCATTCAACATGTGTTTTACGGTTGATTAAATGCGCACAAAAATATTTTTTTAATAATTTTTTCAAACAAAAAACTATTAGAAGCTAAAAGTGTTGGTAAAAAAAGAAGGTAAAAGTTTGTAATTACTTATTCAAGTTCAAGGTAAAAATTACAACACTTGTCAAATTTTTTTTTTTTTTTCTTATTTTTTACCATGTAGAGGTGGATGATCCAACCTAGAATTTTATAGTCATTAGTTCAATATCGATCGTGTCAGGTAAGCTATTTGCTTTTATTGGCTTGTGTAGTTTAATATGCAATTGGATGGAATGGAAGGATTTTAAAAATTGATACACATTATTGCCAAATTTAGGATAAATATTAATTTTTTTTAGAAAAAAAAATAAAGAATAAATAATAAAATACAGAAATAAACATAATTTTAATATTCGATGGTGGACCAATATACATCTTGATAGGAAGAATATTCTTGAATTTGATATATTAAAATGATAATCAACTTGGGAAGATCCAAAACCTACTTTTGTTGGACACCAATCAATATTTGATGTGTGAGATTGAAACAAAAACCTTTATATAATTTTTTTAATATTTTATGTTGTTTTCTTTTCAATACCATTTAGTTTATCTCTAATTTGCTCCGTGACTAGAGGGTTCCCACAAGAAAAAAAAAAACCACTTGATAATAATTATACCAGAGTTCTAACTCATTTTCTTCGAAGTATTTAATTAACGTAGATGATCTCACATTTTCTTACGTGACACAATTTTATGTCAATTGAGTTATGTTTAATTTAACATATCAAATCTCTTTTATGAATAAAATATTCAAATTTTTACTTTATTTATAGGGATAAATACATAAAAAAAAAAGTTTTCAATTTATTATTATTATTCATTTATGTCCAAAGTTCATAATAAATAGCCAACTACATTTAACAATTTTCATAAAAGTTGAGGCTCAATTACTTTTAAGCCCTTCATGTCCCTCTAATCTTTTAATAAAATAAAATAAAGTTAAAAAAAAAAACTCATTTAAAAAGAAAAAAAAATGAAATTTTAAAACTCACATTAATCACGTCTCTTCTCATTAAAATTGTATTCTCCCTCCTCATTAAATTTGTCTCATCCCTTCTCATAATCAAACTTAAAAAATCATTTTTTCGCAGTATATATGGTGAGTATATATATAAAAAAAAAAAAATATTTATTTTCTAAAAAAAAAAAAATATATATATATATTATGTATAAGTATGTATGAAGTATATGTATCAATGGTTGGTGTGTATATATAATAAATACATATATTTTCCAAAAAATAAAGACATGTTAGCTATAAATATATATACATTATATATGACATATAGGTATATATGGCGGGTATATATAAAACAAATATATATCTATATATAGGAGAAATTACCATGTTAAAATTAATATTTAAAATAAAATGCTAAAATTTTAAAATCGTGGGATAAATCATGTGCAATAATTAGAATGCTAAAATTATATAAATTAAAATGTTGATAAATATTTCAAAACAATTAAGAATGTGTAATTAATATATGTAAATTAGAAAACAAAAATGGAACTCAAAATCAATAACGGAGAGAGAAAAGTAATATGCACATAATGAAAAGAAAAAAAATATAAAAAAATAATGTAAATGTTCATATATATTTAAACATTTTTAAAAATACTATTTTTAAGAATTCTACAATTTCTCTTATTTATAAGGTTATACCCTAAAAAAGAAAGAGTATTTGTTGATTTGTTTTTTCAAACAAAATTAATCCAACCTTTTAAATAATGAAAGCACAAAATCATGAAAATAGCAATGTTTATTGCCCCTATTTATTTTCTAAATACTCAATTTAATTTGATGACATTAATTGAAAATAGAGTGAATTTGTAAGAGTCATGTCCTCCTTGTTTGTTCATTGAAGATTCGCAATTAAATTCGCCCACGGATGGATCAAACTAAATATATTTCGAACTTGGTTTAATGATCTATAATAGATTGAATTATCTCTTTTACCTAGACTTTTGAGAGAATTTGATCATCAAAAAAAAAAGAGGAAGGAAGAAAATAATTGTGGGTTTAGTTGTAAGTGTAACAACTGTTTTTATAAAAACAATCATTTTAGGTTATATATTTGCTTGTAGTTGAATTATTTCTAAATACCTAACTAGAGTGTAATAAATCAATCATATAAAATTATTATTTCATAAATTGGAAGAAAAAGAGATAATTAAAAAAGAAATTGCATTTTCAAAACCAACATAGTTCAATTAACATAGAATTGTTCTTAGTAAAGTTGTTCTTAGTAAAGTTGTTCCCTCATTAAGAGGTCAGAACATAATCTTCACCCATATTAATTAAATACTTTAACTTTTTTTTTTTTTTTTTTTTTTTTTTTTTTTTTTTTTTCTTCAAACAAGCTACAACACAGAACAATGCAACAATTATGACAACTTATTAAATGTGAACATAATAATCTTAATAAAAATTTTGGTATAACGGTAAATTTAATATTTGGAAAGGAACAAGTTATGACCAGTCAAATACCAAAGAAAACAAGAAAGAGCTAGTATCGTGTGGACATGGACTTCAACACTTAAGTTAGTATTAAGAGATAAAGAAAGTATCATTGAGAATTAAGAATGTCTTCAGCTTACCCTTTCTTCTTCTTACGCTTCTCTCTTTTTATAGATCTTTTAAAGAGTCGTTTCATGATTATTTTAGCATTTGAACAAGTCATTAATTATGACAGAAATAATCCTCGAATGTGTTTCAATGATTGTGTAACTGCTTGAGGGGGGGACGTTTCGCTAATGGCTTCGGTCGACCACTCTTTTTCCTTGAGTGATCGGCCTCAAGGGATTGGTCATCCTTCTTGCTGAGTCAACCCTAATGGGTCGGCCACTTCTTTTTCGAGCCGACCTTAAAGAATTGATCTTAGTTGAGTATGTCTCTTTTCAGAGTTAAGTTTCTTCGTCCCTAACAAAAATATTATTTTGACATAATATTCTTTAAAATAAGGCTCGTCCAAGTATAAAAGTATATTTTGACATAATATTCTTTAAAATAAGGCTCGTCCAAGTATAAAAGTATGTGTTTTTTTTTGGGTGACAACACACTATCTAGACAATGTTGATGAAATCTACAAATTTATGATGTTTTCAAATTTTAGAATATTGGGATAAGATTTGTTGACTAAACCAAATTATTTGTGCATTTTAAGTGATTGAATTAATGGGTTTGGGTACTTGAATTTCATTCCTTTTGTATAAAATGCTTTCCATATATAAAAAGAAGAGCAAAAGGGATCCCATTTCTTATTTTGACCTAAAATAGATGGGATGCCTAACATTAAAATGGCCCTTCTCCATGGCAAGGTGACAAGGAACAAGATCAATTGTCTTATCTTCAATTTATATAGGAATATAAGAGACTTTATTTTTAGTGTAGATATGAGCAATACATTTTTCTATTATTTTCTCCTCTCATTTCTGTCTTACTCCTCAATAAAGGTAATATTTTGAAAATAATAAATTATATTTTTTCCATATATTTTCACATTATTTATATTTAATTCATTTGTGTATTTTTAAAAGTTTTTATTTTTTTTCGATTCTCCAACTTCATGAAAAAAAAAATACATATCAATCAAATTATACTCACAAAAATTTCAAACTTATCTAAAACTTATCTATGTATTTTAGTTGATGTTTATCTAGCTTAACCATTTTTAACTCACATTCATTGTTGGATTATTGGGATTAATAAAAATAAAAAATAAAAATAAAAAAATTAATATTTTAAAACATTAAGGATGAAATTAAAACAATAAAAATAAAAAATAGAAAGGTGAGAATATAATTCCGACAATAAAATGAGGAAGCCAAAAATAATTATAGTGATGCCAACAAGAACATAACGATGATGAAGAGGTCCTAAGTTAGATCTCTCACTCCGGTAAAAAAAATTAAAAAACTGAATTATATTTAAAATCATAAAACTTAGAATAAATATAATATTTCATGTTATAAACACAATTCATTTGTTAAATTTAAATATATATATATATATAATATAATATATTATAAATTATATGATATTGTAAAATAATAATTATATAAAATTTATAATACAAAATATGCTTATAAATGAATTAATAGTAGCTTGTATTCAACCTATTAGTTGGTTAAAAAAAAAAAAAAAAAAAAAAGAAGAAAGTTGTATGTCAAACCGAACCTAGCTAGTTGTGTTATTGACTAAGAGGTCAAGGGTTTAACACCCCGTATTAATTAAATACTTTTACAAAAAAAAAAAAAAAAAAATTGAAAACGTCAAAAAAATAATTTTTCATTAACCCAAATCCTAACCACTGCCTCATCACTCGAAAGCCCAAAAGTCAGCCCAAACCCGGCCCATGGTTAACGGTTGACCGACCCAACCCTTTTATGAATTGGATTGGATATGAATCTGTTTTTTTTTTAATAATTGGATCGGCCCATAGACTAGCCCGTTTGAACCGTATTTGGATCGTCTCGTTGGGTCAGCACAAAGGTTCGATCCAATATAATAGTATTATATATATAATTGGGAGAAAAAAAAGAATAAAAAAATCACTTATGCATAAGTACACTATATCTATATGCTACCAGTACATGCAATCATAGTCACGAGGATCATGGAAAATATAACTATTAATAAGAATTTTATTTTTTTTTATTTAAAAAAAATTATTAATGCAATTGACAAATGACAACGGATAGTCATGCAAGACATGATGTTTGGGAAGTCAAAGAGTTTATAACATTGTCTTTGTGGAGTTGAAGAGTTGGGTCATTATGTTGGAATAATCCAATAATTCTCAAAATAGAATTACAGCATAAATTTTATTAAAATGAGATATTACTATTTTATGTCCATTCTAATAGTTTTTGTTTAATTGACACATTCTTATTGATTATTGTAAAGTATTATTTTAGGTCAATTCTAACCGTTTTTGTTTAATTGACCCACATTCTTATTGATTATTGTAAATTATTAGTACTAATTGTGTTTTCATTTCAATTACCTATTTTTTTTATTAAATTTATACCAATTTGTATAAATTGTCTCATATCTATTATTAAGTTTTTTTTATAAAAAAAAAACATAAAAGATAGTTTATCGAGATAATTACACTAAGGATCATTCTATAAACCACACTTTCACAAAATGTCTAATATATTTTTTTTATTATTCCTATATTTTTTATATATTTTATTTTTGTGTTATTTAATAGATCTATTCTAATTTTATATTACCAATTTACCACATTTAAAAAAAAAAAAAAAAAATTATTTTATTTTATTTTTAATTTTTCAATCTTAATAATGGTTTTTTTTACTTATTTCAATTATCTATCACAATTAATGAGATTTTGTTATGTGCATTTACAATATTTTTTGTGTTTTGTATGACATTTATGAACAAAAACTTTTTTTTCCTCCATTCATTTCTCTTCTTCATCATCATATTTCTCCCATCTTCGCATCGTTTTTCAGCATATAAAGACTTTTTTTTATTATTATTTTGCACTCTATAGTTAAATAATCATCTTCCTTGTTTTTTTGTTTATATGTATTTATTAGATAATATATACCAGTAGATATAGACTCCATTATGTTCTGACCCTTCACCCTCTTTAATAACCTGTAATATAGTACATCATATATACAACAAATATATGATATACTATATCTAGTATATATGATATATACCCAGATATATACTCTTTTTATATACATTGTTTATATCAAAAACCACAAACGATCATATAAACGCTACGAATCACTTATATATACTCTTTTATATACATTGTTTATCTCAAAAACCACAAAGATCATATAAACTACAAATCATAAAACAATACCCTGATATATACCCTACTTATATAAGAAACCACAAATCATAAATAATATAC
Source organism: Herpetospermum pedunculosum (assembly GCA_028017165.1). NCBI lineage: Eukaryota > Viridiplantae > Streptophyta > Magnoliopsida > Cucurbitales > Cucurbitaceae > Herpetospermum > Herpetospermum pedunculosum. Next base: position 62,199,539 of record CM051525.1, read on the forward strand.
CCTGATATATACTTGTTTATATCGGTCCTGATATATACAATAAAACCCTCCCACATATAAGTCAAAATTTCAATTGCAAACAACATACAATAGCAAAAAACCAAGTGTCAGAATGGTGGTGTAATTGTTTTGGTGGACGACGGTGCAAACTCTAACTCAATTATATGAAATCCGTACTAGAGATGAACAAGGCGACTCTTAGAGTACAGAACCGTTGATTAGTAAACTAACGACGACGATGGAAATTACCGTGAATGATTTTTGTTTTCGTTTGAAATCAGAGAGTATATTTTGATTAAATCGTTTTTCTTTCAAATTAAGTTGCGAGGTGATAAGAAGTAATGCATTTACCTTCATCTCCATCACCATCACAACAGTTGCAGTCAATTCCCATGCTACCAAAAATAATCTCTGAATTATATCCCTCTAAACCACCACCTGTTATCCCAAATTAATAATTAGTAAATGAGAGAGAGAGAATGAATTGATTGAAATTAGAGAAACATAAAAAAGTGATGATCTCATCTTAATTACCATTTTGAAGGTTAAGTGGGAAGATAGAAAATGATTCCAATTATCATTTCTAAAACCCATCAAAAATCAAATTCTTTGTGGGTTTGAAATAATAATGATAATGAAGCACACACTAATGAGGACGAAGAACAGGTCTTTTGTTTTTCGAAGACTTCGGGGGTTTTGATTTTGGGTCGTTGTTTGGTTATTATTATTATTGTTCTTTTTTTCCATAATGCAAAACAGATACGATTGCGAACCATATCCGGATGATAGAAATAAATAATGTGATTACAAATAAAAAACAAAAATCGTGAGCGGCAGGATTCAAACTTGCGCGGGCAAAGCCCACATGATTTCTAGTCATGCCCGATAACCACTCCAGCACGCTCACTTCAATGGATGAAAAAGTAGATAAATAAGTATTAGTTTATTAACAAACATTAAAAATACACAAAAAAAAATATAAAGATATGGAGATGCGGGGTATCGATCCCTGTACCTCTCGCATGCTAAGCGAGCGCTCTACCATCTGAGCTACATCCCCAATTTGGTTTTGAATAAATATTTAAATGTATATGTATTATAAATGTTATTAACATACTTGATCAATTTATGATGCGTTCAGAATTGTTTAGAAAAACAAAATATGGTTCATACATGATACATAGTTCTTGTCAACATTAACCTAAAATATGTTAATAAATCAAAGAGGATTGTATGCTAATTTAATCAAGTTCAAATTGTGACCATAGAAATATAGGATCAATTACTTAGAACTCCTAAAAGTACTTTGAAACAAAGGTTGAAAAAGAGATTGTTGTTTGAAAGAGAGATGAAACAAAGGTTGAAAAAGAGATTGTTGTTTGAAAGAGAGAAGAGAAGTAGGAATACAACTACATTTTCATTCAATAACAACTGTGCTTAAATACACTTTCTAAATGCTAAAAATAATTTAGTTAACTCCATAAAAAACAGCCACTACCTCCACTAACTTAACTTCTAGTCATTTACCCCACTAACTTCAAATATAGCAACACTTACTCCACTAACTTCAAATATAGCAACTGACTAAAAAAGACTTCTAGCTTTGAGATACCTAACAACATACTCCTCCTAAATCAAATGTTGCAAACACCTAGCTTCCTAACACAGCTATACGACTTCTATCGTATACTTCACTCAACAGTCTAGTCCCTCTAATTGGTGCATCATCAACCAGTTCATTAGGAATATCTATAGAAACTTCTTCATCTGCTTCTTTTGTCCAGTCTCACTCCTCATCCTCCAAGAATTGAACATCTCTACTAATCACCATCTTCTTTTTGTGAGGTTGATAGATCTTGTACGCATTGGACATCATGGTGTAGCCTACAAAAATTCTTGGTTCTTCCTTTTCACTCAGCTTGTCTCTTTTCACTTGTCGAACATGAGAAAAGCACAAACAACCAAACAGCTTCAAATTTTTTCAGTTTTGATTTAGTATTAAACCAAGCTTCATAGGGTGTCTTCTTCTCCAATACCCTTGTAGGTAATCTATTTAATAAAAAAAACTGATGTGTTTGCTGCTTCAGCCCAAAACTCCTTTGACAAGTTCTTCTCATGCAACATACCTCTTGTCATCTTCATAATACTCTTGTTCTTCCTCTCACTAACTCCATTTTGTTGTGGAGTATATGGAGTAGTGAGTTGATGCTCTATTCCAGCTTCTTCACGGAAGGAATTGAACCTTTGTGACGTGTATTCAGTCTCGTTATTGGACCTCACCACCTGAATCTTACAACAACTCTGATTCTCAACCCATCTTTTAAACTTCAGAAACACTTCAGCTACTTCATACTTATGCTTCATGAAGTAAATCCAACACATTCTGGTATAATCATCAATAAAGATAATGAAATATTTGCTACCATTCAGTGAGAGAGTTGGTTGAGGTCAACACAAGTCAATGTGGATGAGATGCAACTTCTTTGTTGCTTTCCAAATTGACTTCTTGAATGACAGTCTTGTTTGCTTCCCTGTCAAATAAGCTTTGCAGTTTTTTTTCAGCTCCTCCAGAACTGGTACTCCAACTATCATCTCATTCTTCTGAAAAATACTACAACCCTTTCTAATGAAAATGCCCAAACCTTTTGTGTCATAGATCAATGTCACTCACTTGACACTTGAAAGCTATTTGTTCTTTCTCGAGTGGATCCAATAAGAAGCTTTTGTGCTGCATCTTTATTTTGAACAACTTATTCCCACTGGAATCAAAACTAAGGCACTTTTCTTCTTCAAATAACACTTTATTTGATAGCACACAAAATGAGCTATCTTCATGACTTATTGTATGCTAGTTTAAAGGATTAAATGTATACTTTCACGATTGTATTTGATTATTTTATAGATATTGAGCATTTTGGAACAAATCGGAGAATTTAAAAGCTTTGTGGTGAAAACTAGAGCATAGCGCCTAGGCGCTACAAAATGATGAAAAATAAATAAAACGCTAAAATGTACAATTCTAGGCTCAAACTCAGGAGACCACAGACACACATCACAACCCAAACAGATTTCAACCAACACAACCAACTCTTGAATATATTACTTTTGACCATCAATTATAATGTTATTCGTTACGTCTCAACAGCCCACCAGCATGCACCTACATCAAGCTCCCTTGCACGTGCGCCGCACTTGATCGTTGCCCGCGCCCAAACCTATTTTATGCACGATTTTTACCTAAAATATGGTATAAATAGATATTTTTAGGATTTCTTGAGAAGCCGATTTGGAGAGTCAATCTCAACTTCGAAATTACATAGTTTTTAGAGTTATAAGAGATTTTTTGGAGCAAAAAGTACAGATTTACATGCTCGGGATCGTGGAGATTGCAGCGGAAACGTGGAATCGACACGAGTTTTATTTCTCTTTCCCTTTTAGCTTGTAGTTTTGTTATGGGTTTATTTTTTTGAGTTTATATTTTGAACTATGATTAGCTAAACTCTTTTGACTTAGAGTCTTGATGTAATCGTTCATTTAATTTTATTTTTTTTAATTAATAGTTGGTATTTGAATTTCATATTGGTTGTGAGAACTTTTCTAATCTTAATGCATGTTAGGATTTTGTCATTCTTTACATGATTTTTATATCAATGATTTGAGGTCGAGAGACGGTTATTTTATTGATGATCCTGAATTGTTTCCTCTGATTTATACATGAGATAGATATATCCTTGTAGATTTTGTGACATTTATAGTTTTACGTTCTTCATATTTGGATTGTCTGAATTGCTATAGAAATATAGGTAATTTACTTTTCAAAGAATATTGTTATTGCTCTAGAGAGAATTTCAAGTCTATAGGGTAGAACTTCTCAACAATCTAGAAATTAATTAATTTCATATTTTAATGAATGAAGAATTTGATGAGATAACGGTGAAGTCATTGCTCAAGTCAATTTCCTAGGATATATCTCTCCTTATTGTTCTCCAATTTTTATTTTATGTTTTATTTTAAATTTTTTTTTAATCATATCATTTGATTTTCATTCTCTAAATAAAATTGAGTGATAGTATTCATGGTAATTAGGTGAACTAGAAAACCAATCCTTAGGACGATATCCGTATTTTTTATACACTATTTTAAAACTTGACCCGTACACTTGCGGTATTTTATTGCACTATTTTAAAACTTGACCCGTACGATATCGGGGCTATGATGACAAATAAAAACTGTCATCTGGACTTTAGATGACAATTTTTTTCAGTCGTTATAGCCCCTGCCTTCTTTACTCTATAGATGACACAAACTGAAAACTGTCATCATTCATGGTTTCGTGACAATTTTTTTTTGTCTTCATAATACGATTAATGACAATTATTTTATGTCAAGAGACTTTATTTTATGACATTTAAACATTGTCACTCAATGACCACTCATATCATATTTTGTCATCTAATTGCAATTGACGACATAAATTTTTTGTCATCTAATCACAATTGCTGACATGTAATATTTGTCATATAATCTGAATTGATGACAATAAATATTTGTCAACTAATCCGAGTTGATGACAATAAATTTTATACGCTTTGATGACTTATATTTACAGTCACTAATAGGTTGAAGACGACAACTATTTTGTGTCAACAAATTTAATTGAATGACAATTTTTTAGTGTCGTAAATCTGAATATATTGATATTTATAATTGTCATTATTATTCAATTTCATGACCTTGATGAATCTATATTTCTCGTAATTGGTTCGTCAAAGTCATAAAACTAACAGATGGACATACCTGCGAATACACATGTAACCAAAATAAAACACTTTCAAGTTGGACACAAAACGTAATATCATTGAAATAAATTGTATATATAATTGAAATATCATTCACTTACACAAACTAATTCGTATGCATCATAACTACAATACTCAACAATTATTGCAATATTAACACTAAAACGTTAAAACGTTGCAAAACATGATGAAATATATATATAACCCAACCAAATAGTCCATCATTTGTTGCAATATGGCTTAAGCTTCAGTAAATATCTTGACTCTGCTTTGTATTTCCTAATAAAAAAGAGACAAATACTATTTTAGAAATAATCTCAATACTTCTTACATTGAAAAACAAAATGAGCATCCGTAAAGAATAAGAGTACAAAATAAAAAGAAAACACACATATTTTGAGCATCAATCAACTAAACAAGTCCTAGAGTGAACATAAAAGTACAAAAAAAAAAAAAAAAAGTGCATAAAAAGTGTCCAAGTGTAATTTTTAAACCACAAACAAACTTAGTAGAGAACTTAAAAGCTTCTAACCCACCATAGATGTTACAAAAATGTGGTGTCTATGTGTACTTTGAAGCCAAAACTCATCGAAATGCAAACACAACAAAGTTACCAAGTATCATTCTTAACCTCAAACGAACCGAGCAAATGCCTAAAAAGTAATCAAGTTTCATTTTAACCTCAAACAAACATAGCAAGTACCTAAAGTGAATCTAAAAGTGCAAAATAGCCTAAATTGCTTAAAAAGTTACCAAGTATCATTCTTAACCTCAAACGAACCTAGTAAATGCCTACAAAGTTACGAAGTGTTATTTTAATCTCAAACGAACCTAACAAGTGTCATTCATAATCTCAAACGAACCTAGAAATTGTCTAACGTGACTCTAAAAGTGCCTAAAAAGTTATCATGTGTCATTATCAACCCAAATAAACTTAACAAATGGTTATAATTAAACTAAACTAAACTTATTAGTCTATTCAGAATATAAATCAAACACATCACGCTAAGCACTCAGATGTGCTTAGTCTTATCAGAGAATTCATAAACGACAAAACATAGTTTGCTAAGCACTCAGGTGTGCTTAGTCTTATCAGAACATTTATAAAAGATAAATTATAGATTGTTAAGCACTCAGATGTGCTTAGTCTTATCAAAATTGCAACGATGCCACAATGCAAGACATATAATTCACAATACATAAACAATTATTAATAACAAAATCAAAAAGTTTATAGATATAAGAACAAAATCAATAAGTGGCTAAAATTGGTGCAGTAAGTACTTACAAGATTGTTAAGCTAGGCTTCAAATTCAAACGCTTTAGATCTTTCACTAAGTTGTTCGCCTCTAAGACTTCCGACCCGAAAACATGAAATTTGCAGAACCTGTGGGAAAATATAATGTCAAAGTTAAGCTCTCAATACTAAGATTGTTCAGATTGAACCGAAATCATCCTTTACGAAGCTCCTATATCACTAAGACAAAAAAAAAGTATATATTCTTCAACCATTATATAAGAATATGCCAAATTTCAACTCCCAAAAAATTGCATGAGGGTGAAGAAATTGAAATGGTACCATGGACGAGAAGGATAAACATATTGTGAAGCTTCCGATGTTAAAAAAAAATCTACAAAATTGAAAATGTCACTCTTAATACAAAGTTAATAGAGAATTTGGAAAACTAAGAAAGAGAATTTATTCATCATACTAGACATGATTGCAATAATTTTAACAAAAGGATGTTGCACGTAACAAAGTAGGAAGGTTGGATGAAAGTTAATAATCACTTTTCTCTTAGTGTATTACACGTCATTGCTAGAATAAAAGAGGAAAGTGTGAGAGTACTAATAGGGTTATATGAGGAAGATTAGGAGGTTAAGGAAGGACATATTGGTAATTAGCAAGGGGTGTCTTGGTTATAAATAGTGGGAGTTAGGGACCTTAGAAGGTATGAATAACTTTGGTGTATTATCCATAGCACGACTCTAGAGAGAGATATAACCATTTGGCCCATCTCTAAAGGCTATTAATATTGTAATATTTTTTTGATATTGCAATATAGTTCTATCTTTGCCTAAAAAGTTATCAAGTAGCATTCTTCTTAACCTCAAACAAACCTAGTAAGTGCCTACAAAGTTACCAAGCGTTATTTTAATCTCAAATGAACCTAAGATGTGCTTAAAAGTTATTCAATGTCATTCTTAATCTCAAACGAACATAAAAAGTGATTCTAAAAATGCAAAATAATCTAAAAGTTCCTAAAAAGTTACCATGTGTCATTTTCTACCCAAATAAACTTAAAAGTGGTTATAATTAAACTAAACTAAACTTACTAGTCTATTCAGAATACAAATCAAACACATCACGCTAAACATTCAAATGCGCTTACTCTTATCAGAGAATTCATAAACGACAAAATATAGTTTGATAAGCACTCAGATGTGTTTAGTCTTATCAGAACATTTATAAACGATAAATTATAGATTGCTAAGCACTCAAATGTGCTTAGTCTTATCAAAATTGCAACGGGACCACAATGCAAGTTATATAATTCCCAATACATAAACAATTATTAAAAACACAACATGCCAACAGGTAGATAGAAGCCACTTACCTAACGCAATCCTAAAACAACCCAACACTTTAACCCTTACTTCGGACGCTCCAAAACAAACCTAAGCAACAAAGATAAATTCAAGAAGTTAGGAAGTAAAAAATAACACCTTAAACTAGCCTCAAAAGGGTCTAAATGGACGTTTACCACTTGCAGTTCACCTAAACTCACTTGAATCTAACTGATGGGTAATCGAGGAGTGTTTGGAATGATTTGGAGCTTCAAACACAAGGTTTTCGCGAATTAGAATTGAAAAAATACCAGCTATAAGATAAACGAAAGGAATTAGGCCTATTTAAAAGTTGGATTATGCTTATCCAAACTAGGTTAACTTTTAAATAGGCCTAAATGGAGCATCTAATTAGTAGCCTAAGAATTTTGATTCATGGTATATTTGCACTTTAACGAAGCAACGAACAATAATTTTACAAAGGTTATGACTATAGATTAAATAAGAATCCCCTTAATTCTACCTGACACTTGTCTAAAAAGATGAGTTTCTCGATAATAAATGCAAATAAAATAAAGGGAAAAAATACCTTTTTAAATGCCTTTTCAAATGTTGCAACCATCTCCAAAATTGATCTAAAGATGACTAGTGTTCGTACTTTGTCACAACAATATCCAAACAAAAGCCTGAAAATAGACATGGGCTATATGACAAAGCAACAAGCAAGATTAATGAACTGCAAGGAGCTATCAGCCACCCGCTAGAGATCAAAAAGAAAAGACAAGTAGAAGATTTGCACATACAGGGAGGCTGAAGATTGATGTTCTGCAATAGTTCAAAACTAGATAGATGTCTAAGTAAAATTTATTTTATTTTACTTTGGTAAAAAATAGAACTTTCAGAATTTAGAATAATAAAAGAAAAGAAGAACATAAATAAAAAAAAAAAAAACAAGCCCAACAAAAAGAGTCTCAGAAAAATTTTAGACCCCAATCCAACAAAATTAAATCAAGACCATAATTACAAAGAAGCCTAGTAACCGACGTTCACAAAAAGGCGTTAAACCTAGGCTCCTCCCAAACATCGTCACAAAGAGAAAAATGCAGGGGCAAACTATTCACTGCATTTAGCTCAAAGGCTCAATAAATACACCGGATCAAGGTCAGTAATTTGAAAATGCTAATATATCATCAATCCAAAACTGTTCAAATTTCATTTTCAGGCTCAGACAGATGCAAGTAGTCAGGGTCATAAAAGAATGATCATCCATGTCAAAATCCATGTAATAGAAAGGAGCAAAACTTGGAGGAACAAAATCCTATGTTGGGAAATTAAGAATGTAAGGGAACTGAACAAAACTCAAAATGTTTATATATTATTTCTTGTGTAACAAATTAAACATCATAAAAATTAAATGTCTTTAATCTAATAATTTAAACAGTGTGGTGAAACATGATATTAATACAAGAAGTCTTAAGTTGTAAATTCTTGCAATGTTATTTTCTTAGGTGCTGGACTTAAGTCGTAAATTCTTGCAATGTTATTTTCTTAGGTGCTGGAATTTGTGAATCATACTAACACCTACATGTGAGGAGTACATGATTAAACTAATCCTAGTTCAAACAACTTAAATTTTGGGTATCAAAACATGAAGTCATAATTTCAGATTCCCTCCAATTCCTCACATATTAAATCAAACTAACATTCAAGCCTAAATGTGAAGGGAAGTATACCAAAAATATGTAAAAACAATTAAATTTATGTTGTCCTAATAACTTAATCATGTTGATAATTAACATAGAGGAGCTTAAATTACAAGTGTAATCAACTAAAACCTTCGAAACAGACATCAATATCTGAAGAAACTTGAATCTATAGCTAAATCTAGAGCTAGCTACTGCAGTGAATAGAAAAAGAGGTCATAAATTAGAGGCCTTCAACTGAAAGTGACTAAAAAAAGCTACAAAATCTCTATTATCCAGCTATTTAATCTGAATAAGTAATAAAAAAAAGTCCCATTTACCGTGTCCCACTCTTTTAAGTAGCGAATCCTCTGATAGGAAGTTAGATAGCAGAAGAAAGATCAGACTAGTCAAGAATCAGTAACATTTGAAGGAAATTTTTACTCACAGTATCTGGTTCATAGAATCTGGCATAAGCAGATTTTCACAGCAGTGTCAAGTTGTTCTGCAGGAGGTTTTTGCTCTGGCATGTCGCTCTACACCTCCACCTAAGACGCTAGGACTGACGGGGAGGAAGTAGAGTCGCTCGTTGTCGGCGATGAAGATACAACGAGACTGGGGGGAGACAGTTGCTTGCCAACGGTGAAGAAAAAGAAGACGACAAGTCGTGACAGAGGGAGATGGAGATCGAAGGGGAGAGAGGAGACCGAAGACGCGTGAGTGAATTTTTTGAGAAAGTTTTTGCCCTAATTAATATATTTTATAAATAAAAACAATTGAAAATTAGAAGACATTTGAAAACTGTCATAAATCAACAACAGAGAAAAATTGTCATTCTTTTTCGAAAATCCGAATTTTTGCGTTTTTTTCCCGCCAAAAACGCGCCCCAAAATATTAATGACAGTTTTTTATTTTATTCACTAATTTGGACTTACCCCACATGTCATCTATTCCCAAATTTGTAGTAGTGTCTCTACTAGTTGATCAACACTTAACAAGTTTTGATCAATCTCAGGAACTAGAAGCATTTCAGTCATCAACTTGGTTCTTGCACAACTCTCTATTGACATTGTGCCCTTCCCCTTCACTTCTAGATACTCACCATTCTCTATCTTCACCTTTGACTTGAATGACTTATCAAGGTCGTTGAACAACTCTTTGTCACCTGTCATGTGATTGGTACACCCACTATCAACCAACCAACTGTCACATTAAGTGACTGGTGAGAAATAGGTAGCCACAAAGAGTTTATCTTCTTCTTGTTGTATTGCAGCATGTGTTCCTCCTGTTGAGATCCCTTACAGAATCTCTCAATGTGCCTCATTAAATGACACCTTCTACATTTCACATCTAGCCTTCTCCAACATCTGAAGTGTGGATGATTATGTTTCCCACAGTGCGTGCATGCACTGCCTTGTTGGAACCTACACTTTCATCATCTTTTACTGCATAATCTGAATTATTGTTGCCACTTTCTTTTCTCCCTTTCCACTTATTCTCTCTTCCATCTTCTCTTTGCTGCATTCTGACTTTCAGTGCCCCCTCAATGCTTCCTTCTTGCCTCATCAACCTCCTCTGCTCTTGTGCTTACAAAACACTTACTAACTCTATCACTTTGAGTTTATAGATGTCTTTAGTATTTTCTAAGGAAACAATGGTTGCTTCATATCTCTCAGGCACTGAAACCATAATTTTTTGAACCAATCTATTGTCAGATAAATCAGTTTTTAATGCTCTTGTCTTGTCGGCAATCGCAATCAACTTGTCTGAGTATTCTTTACTGGACTCAGAATCCTTCATTTGCATTCTCTCGAATTCCCTCACCAAGTTCAACACTTTCATATCCTTAATCCTTTCATCACCTTCATACTCACATTTGAAGAAATCCCAGATCTCATTTGCTGACTTCAAGGCCATAATTCTGTTGAACATGGATGAAGACACAGCTGCATATAGGCAAGCTCTAGCCTTTGCCTTCCTGGTGACCCTCTCCTTGTGAGTCTTAATCTGGTTGATTGTTGAATTATCGGGAAGTGCAGTAACCTCATAGTCGCTCTCAACTGCTTCCCAATAATCACAAGCCTCCATGTAGGCTTGCATTCTGATAGCCCATACTTGGTAGTTTTCGCCATCTAACACTAGTGAAGCCAGTGAAGAAAGACTGATCGATCCTGACTCCATCTCACTCAATTCTCAAAAGTGTATCACTCAGTCTCTCTAAGGGATATCTTACTAATTCTCACTCACAAGCCCCTTCAAAATTCAGCTATGATATCAATGTTGTTTCAAAGAGAGAAAAGAAGTGAGAAATACAACTACTTCTTCATTCAATAATAACTGAGCTTTAAATACATTTTTTGTAATGCTAAAAATAGTTTAGTTAACTCCATAAAAAATAGTCACTACCTCCACCAACCTAACTTCTAGCCACTCACTCCACCAACTTCAAATATAGCAACCAACTAAAAATAGACTTACAATTGTGAGTTAACTAACAAATTTGAGTTAATTAATAGAGGTGAATCATATTCAAGGTAAATTGGGTACATTGGTGGTATGGAGTTTTTCCATACCACTGCCTTTAAATGAATGACACGTGGCGAAATAGTTAAAAAAATAATATATTTAATAGAATTCGTGTCATTCATTTAAAGGGGTATGGAAAAACTTCATACCACATCATTTTCTTGGTTGGTTGTACTCAGGGGCGGATCCAGACATTGATGTTTGGGGGGGCCAAAAACTTATAGTATATAAATATTAAAAAAAAAATTGCAAAAAATCTAGAGGTTCGAATTCACATGTTGACATTAAAAACAAATTACCAGTTATAAACATATTTAAGTGTATCAAAGACTTACGGACTAAGTTTAAATAAATTTTCCTAAATTCTAAAAAGTATTTAGCGTCTCTAAACTTTAAACGTGAATCTTGATTCCTATACTTATAATTTCGTTTTTATTGAATTTCTAGATTTTAAAAAATGTCAAAAAAAGACAAAAATATATTAGACTTAAACTTCAAAATTTGAGCACCAATTAGATATAAAATTGAAAGTTAAAAAATATATTAAACTCTTTTTGAAGTTCATGAATCTATTAAACACAAAATTAAAAGTTCAAAGATTTATTAGATATTTTTTTAAAAAAAAAAATTCAAGAAAAAACACAATATAACATAAATTTGTTAAAGGATGTTATTATAGTCTAAATTACTTTTGAAAATGTTAATAAATAAACTAAAACTAAGAGTTAATTTAAAATTTTGTTTAAAGTATGAAGGTACTAAATTTAGATATTTGAAATTACAATAACTAAAATAATATAACTCTCAAAATATAAATACTAAAATGACATTTCAATTAAAAAAAATATTATAGAAGTAAATACTAAAAAAAATGATAGGTCTTAATTATTTTTAAGAATAAAATTTATATATTTTTAAATATATATAAACAAAATATTAAAAGGGAGAATAATTATTTAAAAAAATATATATATATGAAAGAAATGTAAAGGCAAATAAATTATTGGTATAGCTAGGTTTCGAACTCAGGAACAGCCAAATAAAAACATGCATAATAACCACTGCAGCAGAATAAATTTTTGTTAAAATGGGGGGGCCAAACTGTATTTAATAACAACAGTATATATTTAAGACATTATTTTTGCCTACGTGTATAAGAAAATAAAAAAATTTGGGGGGGCCGTGGCCCCCCTAGTCCCTTCAGAGGTCCGCCCCTGGTTGTACTTCTATACAGTTTCTCACTAAACAATCGAAGTTATAACTAGTTTTTATGGGATCGGTTATAGTTCACACTGAAAATTGAGCAAAAGAGCTGAGCCTCAGCTTGATCGAGGGAAGGAGTTCTTCAAGGCGAGTTGACGTGAGAAATCTTTATATATTGAGCCGACATAGAAAATTATAATGCCACAAAAGATCCTAGCTATCATTCTAATTTTTTTCAAAACAAAATTAAATTTTCTATCTAATATCACCCTAACCTTCCAATTTCAAAAGATCCTGACGCCATAAGAGTGGTGAAATAGTGGACTAAGCGCGGGATAGAAATAGAAGCTTCACCAACAAGGTACGTTACACAACATTTTTTTTTCTTTTTTGACATGTGGTGTGGAAGATCGAACCATGTTGGCAATATTTACTCCTACTTGACTCAATATAATGAAAAATAAATTTCATCCACCTCTAGCAATTGAATCAAATTTCATCTTTAAAATAAAATAAAATAAATAAAAAATTAAGATTATCACAATTGAATGAAATAGAGATGCGGGGTATTGATTCTCGTACCTCTCGCATGCTAAATGAACTACCATCTAAGTTACATCCCATTTGGAAAATCTTACTTTCAACATAAACTCTTTTATACCCAATTCAATTGGCTCATGATGTGAATTTTTTAATAAGCATCAAAATGCTAGAAATATGCTTAAAAAACCAAAGTTTGAGCCTTAAGCACTCCATGCTAAAACTAATTGCAACTAAATTTGTACTTATACCTGAAAAAGCTAGAGATATGTGTGTGAAATCAATTTTTGTGCTACATGTCTTCTTTTGTGTGGAGTTAAATGTTATATTAGACCTAATTATTTTAAATTTAAAAACTAGCAAAGAACGATTTTTGTTTAGAAAAATATTTTGCAAAATCGTTTTGTTAAAAAAAAAATCTTGCTTAATATTTTATGTTATTCTTGTGGGAAAAATGGTCATAAATTCAATACTTGTTATTTGTCAAGAATGAATGGTGTAATGTTGACACTAATTTGAAGTAAGTTGGTAACAATAGTATAACTCAACTGACATGATGTATCTTCACCCCATATGTTGTTAAGAAAAAAAAATTGAAGTGAGTTCCAAAGTATTTTTTGCTTACCGATAATGAAACACCCAAGAGAATTATGAATATCAAAATCTTTTAGTTGAGTTTCTTGGCGGGTAACCTTTATTTTTTAATTATTGAGATAAATATTCTATTCAGATATCTTATTTGGAAATTATCTCTCCAATGGTTTTGAAATGTTCTAAGAAATTGAAAATAAATCTTAAATTACTTGGATTCGCCAATTACTTGAAGAGTTTGGTCTCCGACGGTTCGATACTCCTATACTTTGGTGTGACAATATTAATTAGGTGCTCTTGCTGCCAATTTTTTTATCTTCGATCCAAACTCGACTTAGTTGAACTACTTTCTCGTTTGAGAGAGACAAAAATATTATCAAACAAGTGCAACGAATGAGTGAGCGCATCACCTAGATAGCCCAGAGTGGAGGTTGATTGATCCTCCACCCTGCAAACAACCACGCACGGGGCAGGAATGATTTAAAAATTGCTCATGTGCAAAAAAACACGCATCACCTAGATAGCCCAAAGTGGGGATTGATTGATCCTCCAACAACCACGCACGAGACCGGAATGATTTAAAACGCATCACCTAGATAGCCCAAAGTGGGGATTGATTGATCCTCCAACAACCACGCACGGGGCAGGAATGATTTAAAAATTGCTGTTGTGCAAAAAAAACACGCATCACCTAGATAGCCCAAAGTGGGGATTGATTGATCCTCCACCGTGCAAACAACCACGCACGGGACAGAATGATTTAAAAATTGCTGCGGTGCAAAATGTTCAATCCCCACCCCAACATGTTTTAAAATAAATAAAATAACTAACAACAATGCCTATAAAATTAGTGTAAATTAATTTTAGGAAAAAAAATTTAGTTAATGTGTAAATTAATTTTAGGGAAATTACCATGTCAATTTAAAAATATAGCATTTTTTTAAAAGATTTACAAATATATATATATATATATATATATATATATATATATATTTTTTTTTTTTTTTTTTTTTTGTCATATTTGCAAAATATTTTATATTTTGTTATATTTTTTAGAAAATAGAAACAAAATAATCGTGAGCGGCTCTAAAATAAAAACAAAAAATTGAAATGAAACAAAACACACTAATACCAAAACAACACACCCATTTATTGTAAGATCGTGAGCGGCAGGATTCGAACCTGCGCGGGCAAAGCCCACATGATTTCTAGTCATGCCCGATAACCACTCCGGCACGCTCACTTCAATGGATGAGAGAGTAGATAAATAGTTATTAGTTTATTAGCAAACATTAAGAATACACAAAAAAATATAAAGAAATGGAGATGCGGGGTATCGATCCCCGTACCTCTCGCATGCTAAGCGAGCGCTCTACCATCTGAGCTACATCCCCATTTTTGGAAATTTAATTTGTAATTAATTATATTAATATTACAATGTTAGATATTGAAACTAAAATATTATTTACTTGTGAAACTTATCAAACAATTATCTTAGTAATATTTTTTTTAATTCAAAAATCATGGGGATGGAGATTCGAACATTTGATCATTTAGTTGAGGATATATACTTTAATCAATTAAGTTTTGCTCAAGTTAGTTTGAATTATTAGTAATTTAATACAATGCAATTTCTCTTCTTGTTTTTAGTTCAAACAATACAAAAAAATTATCTTATATCATGTCTTGAGGATAAAAAAAAAGTTTATATAAAGTAAAACAAAATACATGTGCGCAGAATTTGAATTTAGAACCCACATAATTCTAGTCAAGTCATGTCCGGTATTAATTATTTTATTAATGTTGTATCATCATAACTATATCCCCTTTGGTAATCATCCGTTCATAATAATTCTTCTATTTTTCTCAGTTTATTTCGAGATTCATACAGACAACATCGAAAAGAGGAAGCTGTGAATTGCAAACATGAATAGTTGAGAAATTATATTTCAGCCAAACATATAACATCAAGACAAGTAACAATCAAAAAGCATTCTTAAATTGAGTAAACACCATTCCCATATTCACAATGGTACTATACACTACACAGTCATTACAGGCCACCAAAAAAGAAAATAGTACAGGGCTGAAAACTCAATAAAAGCTATCTCATCTCCATCCCTGAAATTTATTGTCTTTCCCTTAAACTTTACTTTCAGAAGCTTTATAATTATGGCCGACTATATGAAATCTGAACCGCCTCCGAAATGCTCCAGGTCCGGATGAGTCCCTCCTCCTGGTCTCCGAGGATTTCTATAAGATGGAAGATAAAACATCCAAGTTAATCAGTTGGTTCATACAAAATGTTTTGAGAAACTAGTTGTTTTACTTTTACATGTATGACATATGGGCTAATGACCCTATTTTGTTTTCCATGGATGACCTATCCTAGTTTAGAATGCCTAAGTTAACATGGTTTGTCTTTAGTCATTGTCACAGCATTCAGCAAATGATAAAAGCGAGCAGAAATTATGAATCCAACATCTAAGTTTAGACCTGAGGAACAGCAAAGAAGCCCCCCCATATGTAATGACATTGTAAGGAAAATTCCAATTACCTAACAAACCTATTTGGCTCAAATCCAGGAACATCAGGTGGACCATATGGATCAAAACGAGCACCCGGAGGAACACCCCTGTTTCAAAAAACTTAGAATTAGCAACAATCGTTGTGCAAGGGTGTGTGTGTGTGTGACAGAGAGAGAGCTAATTGACTCACGGCTGCCCGCCTTGAAAACCAGGTCCTCTACCAATTCCAAACCACCGTGGGTCATTAGGTCCTGCATAATAAAAGTGTGAAATAACGCTTGCTTTCAATCTAACACTAGAAGAGAGAATAACAAGTCACAAACCTAAAAGCATGCCTCCATCGCCAATGAAACCACCTCTGAAGTCATTAATTGGAAAAACAAAACAAAATTAGCATGATATTTTCCACCTACCGCATTCTCATATACACAGATGATCGATGAATTTAAATAAATTACCTAGCAGGGTACATTCCAGCACCAGGTCCCGGGAAAAGATCACCACCACCAAAGGGAATAATAGGAGGAATTACAACTCTAAGAGAATAACAAAATCAGCCACGTTCAGACTATGTCGATTCACTCATGTGATACAGACTCATAGCTAAATTATTCGTAAACATGGAATCTTAGACAAGTTCCTAAATGGGTAGTTAACTTTGTCCGTTAAGGAAGGATTGGACAAAAGACACAAAAAGCTCGCCAATAAATGTAACCAAATATTGACCATCACCATAATTCAGCAAAAACAACTCTTGCACATTAAGTGAGACTACTGCAATCTCCCTCAAAGGAGACCATTTCTTATTTCAAATTAATCGCAGCATATAAACCATTAAAAGCAAGTAGCAACATAACTCAGGAAAACAAGAACAACATCAAAGTATGCCAAATTGGCAGTTTCTTATTGATATTAGGTCTGAGCGTGGGAGGAACCATATCATGCTAACAAAAAAATGGAACTAATAAGTTCTCGAAGGTGAAGAAAACTATTAGATGCGATGAAAGCATGACTAGTGACCACTATCATAATTAACACAAGAATGGTGCCCAAGAAGCTCAAATCACACAGATAAACCTCTCCCTGGCATGATTCTACCCAACCCATGAAGAGGAAATAAGGTACTATGAAGAAAATGTTATAACACAATGACATTCAAAATCCGGTTAGAAACTTCAACACTAGGAAATCCAAATGTTGGACACAATGATAACAGCACCCAACACAAACCTAAAATCATGGTAGTATATAATCGCTAAACTAAACATATCAAGTCAAGACCCAACATATTTCTAAAATTATGTGAGAGAGAGAGAGAGAGAGACCCTGAAGGATCGATTTGTGGACCAGGACGCTCAGGAAATCCAAAAATAGGCATATTCGGTGGGGGGCTACGACTATCAGGGATTCCAAAAGTAGGCTCATTTACAACTGCAGACGATCTCTCACTACTCTCAGACCTGCAAATCACAAAGCATGTAGACTGCAAAGCATCAAATTAAAGAATGATTGCCAGAGCCAGAGGCATAGTTTTTTTTTCCATACTAGGTCACAAAAATACTAGAAATGGGGCCAACAAACTGTAGTTCCATAAGCATGATCAAAGCTTTAAAAAACTGGATCTTTCTAAATTGTTACAAATTCTTAACTTAACCGTATGATGGCCTGGATAAAACTAAAGATGCTGAGGAATATGCAACATTCTACAACAATTTTAAATAAGGAACCCATGAACGTGAACTCAAAATTCAGCAGCATGAGCAAATTGTGTGTAGCTTTCAGAACATAATGCCGAGTTAAATTTGATCCATAGTTATAATGGTGAAACCAATTAAGAGAAAATTCTTATTCTTCATTCAATCCTCAAAAAAGAATAGAAGAGCAGTTTATATACTAACTCTTTGGGTAAACACAAGGGTTAAAACTGGTAAAAACAGATAATAACTCAAACTCCTTTTTAACCAACTTCTAACTAATCTTGAATTTGAAAAGGAAATCTTGAAACAAATCTAACGTCTTGACTAACTGAACTAATCACACTACCTTGTGGGATTACTTGTGGTAGCTTTAGAAGAACCATCCAATCTAGAGACTATTCCCAAGTCCAAGCGTTTCACCAATTTATCCAAATGTCTGTACTGCGTTGTATAGTTACTTCCCCCATTCGGATTGACAATTTCTTCAACGCTAAAATTAAAAAGGAAAAAGAGCGACACTCAATATCAAAACATGAAAAAGTAGCAATTTGCAAATCCGCAGAGATCTAAGAGGGCGTACTCAATTTCAAGATGCAGCGGCTCCGAATTCTGATCAGTCAAGGCATCAATCAGCAATTTCCCGTTCATCACAAGGCACTTAACTATGACTTTCTTCCAATTAGAATGATTTGCAGGGTTCGCGTAAATGTAAGCGTACTCGTCCTCTAAATCGTTCCAGCCCTCGATGCTAACATCATCTAAACCCCAATCCACAATACTCAGAAAAACTAAGCATGGAAAGAAAATGAAAGCGTGTTTCAGTACACAAAAAACTCATTCAAACCTGTAGAGGGAGAAGAAAAGGCGACGGCAGTAAAAGCAGAAGGTCCGGTGGCAGTGAGCACGAAGCCGGAGGCGAGAAACGTGGCGTGAACTGCAAAGGCGACCTTGTCGTAGTCGTTGCGAAAGGTAGCCCTAGTTGCCCTGATGACGGCCATTACCGATTGCTCAGTCGCCATTGTTGGATTGGAATGCAGATTCTTTGTTCTCGTAGTTGTATGAACTATGAAGGCCAAAAAAAAATGGAGCAAGACTCATAAAAATAACTTCGGTGTCAAGAAATAGTTGCAAAAATCAATTTATATCCTTAAATGGGAAGAGTTATATCAATTAAAACCTCACACTAATTATTCTATCAATAAATTTTTAAAGGGGTATCAATTTATACACTCATTCAGAAAAATGTTAATTTACGCACATTTAAAAGACTTCTAATTTATCAATTAAATCCCTAAATTTTCATACAATTGATTCATTTATGAAAATTTAGCGATTTAATTGCTAAAATTATAAGTTTTCATGCGTTTAAATTAACGTTTTTGAAATAAAATATAATTAAAGGTGTAAATTGATACAGAAAGTTAGAGGTTTAATTAATACAATCATTAGTTTAGGGTTTTGATTGATACAATCTCCATAGTTTAGGGATATAAATTGATTTTTTTCCCAAAAAGTTATTAGTTTGATTATAATTATTATTATTATTTATTTATTTTTTTTGTTAAATTATAAATTTAGTCTTCGGCATGGTATTAAATTTCTGTATGTCGACATTTTTATCAACATTTTCACATATCTATAAGTTCGATGTTGACATGAGGGGTGGATCGACGTTTTCATCATACCGTACAAAATCGATGGAATATTAAAAAAATACAACCACAAAATATAATCGTGAATATAATATTATAATAAATGTATTTTAATTTTTAACTCATTTTAGAGGGGAAATTGTAGTAAATGACAATTTAAGACTTATTGTTTGCAAATATAGCATGTTTTTAAAAATTTTGCGGATATAGCAATTTCTATCGCTGATATCTTATGACTGATAGAAGTCTATCACTGATCACCTCAGCTTTTTATAGATTTTTGTCAGTGATAATAGTCTATCACTGATAGAAGTCTATCAGTGATATAATAAAGTCTATCAGTGATAGAAACGGGTTTTTTTGCCATATTTGCAAAACATTTTAAAGTTTGCTAAATTTGCAATTAGTTTGGGCCTGATTGCTATTTGTGCAACCAGCCCAATTTTAGAGTCCAAAATGTTTATTTATTAATTTTAATATTTTTTGTAAATAAAATAAAAAAAAAAAAAAAAATCTTCCAAAAATATCTATCGACATAATTGAGACTTTGATATTTTCGTCCACATTTACGTTTAAATCTTTCATTTTCATATAGTTTTTATTTAATATTACAAATTCATCTAGCTGACATCATCACTAATTTTTTTAATATTATTTCTTTCTTATTTTCTAGCTTCTAGCACTTTCTCCCTTTCCCTTTAAATTTATTTTCTTCTCCTTACATTTATCTTATCTCTCCTCTCTCTTCCATCACATTTTTTTCTTCCTCTCATTCACTCATCGTCGACAACTTTCATAACAATTCGAGGACCGAAATTTTTTCAGATCTGAAATGGAGTTAAAGTGAAACCAGCACGAACTAGAAGAGACTAGTTGAAATAGAGTTAGAGTGAGCAAAAATAATATTAAAATAATAGATGATGATGTCAAAAATTTAACTAATTTTTAAAATTCAAGTAAATCCTTTAAAGTTTTGAAAATTTAAAGTCGTTGATACAAATATTTCTAACATTGAACTCGGTAGATTTTTATAATTGAAAAACATATGAAATAGGAAATTAGGAATAGTATCTTGATTTAAATTAGTAATAAAATAGAATCTGAATATCAAATAAATTAGGGAAATAAAAAAGTAATTTTCTAATTTTAAAGATTATTTTCACCAAATTTTGGTACTTGTCAATTTGGCCATTTAATAAGGAATTCAATTAGGAATGAATTGAAGCTGAAACATTATAAAAAAAGGATACTCATCCTTTATGTCTGTTTTGCTCAAACATTAGAAATTGAATGAATTGAGAACCAAGCGAGTCACACCAGTTGGTCCCCTTGGCCTCCAAATGCATGGAAGCTAAATTCAGACACATCCTGGACAGGATGAGTTAGGAAAATTGGGTTTTGGTTCGGTGGTCTGTGACTCCCTCGGGTCTCCAATTTGGACGGACTTCTGTAAACAATTACAGTAACATTAAATCTCTAGAAGCTATGGCTATTAGGAGTAATTTAGGGTGGGGTGTTGATTTTGAAACTATTTAGAAAAATATGGTGGTTTTAAAAAAAAAAATCAAAAAATGGAGTTTTTTTTGTCGTAGAGTGCGCGGGCTTCTGAAGCGTAACACCTACCACCATTCAATTAAAGCCACGTGGCGTGATAATTTTTATTTACTAAATATAAAATTTTGGGTGGGTCTAGCAATAATTTTAACTTCTCTCCTCAATAACAAAATTATTAATATTTGTCGTTATATTTTTTTAAAATCTAGCCCAATTTTTTTAATTCTCTCTCCTCTCTCTCTTTTTCATCTTATTTACTCTTCTCCATGGTAAGTTACTATTTACGACGAGTATAACCCACAAATTATTATAATTATCGATTTTTTTTTTTTTTTTTTTTTTGAGTACATTGGGGGTGGGGGGACCTCTTGGTCATCAAATCATACATATGTCAGCTGAGCTATGCTCGCTTTGGCTATTATAATTATCGATTATAAGCATTTCAAAACAGTTTTTAATAGACTCTTAAAATGTTAAATTTGTGTTTATTAGATTTTTTATTTTTTTTTAATAATTAATTAAAAACATGTGAATATATATATATATATATATATATATATATATATATTTTTGTAACAAATTCGTAAATGAAAGTTAACTCTAAACATTTATTTAAGTTGAGTATGCAATTTGATGAAATTGAAGGTTTCTTATAATAATTGATGAAACTTCACAAGTTTAAGAGCAAAAATTGATTTTTTTTTTCTCCAAATATTTATATTTTAGTACAACAAATGTGGTGTAATGAAGATTTAAATTTTCGACCTAAAACAATGAGTACACGTGAAATGTTAATCAAGTAGAAAAGTAGTCGGGCCTAAATTTTAATTATTGAAAAAAACTGAAATATAGTAATATAATAAGTTGTTAAAACTCAAAATAAATAAATAAATGGTATTTTCAAAGAATGTAATTTGAAACCAATTACTATTTAAATAATTTAATTGTGAGTTTTTTCTAACTTATTTATTAGTATTGATTTTTTTTATTTATCAGAACGTTTCTTCTATTTCGGAATAAGAGAGGGAAAAAATGGTTTTTGGTGTTCTGTTGTTGGCTGATTTGGTGGGGAGTTAACTTTTCTTTAATGAATTTCATTTTAAAAAAAATAAAAAAAAAATTGAAGCTGAAACCATGAACGTATTTACGGATTAATGTAATTAAAAAAATAAAATTGGTTCCTTAATCCGTCAACTCGACCAACGGGTAGACCGGTTTTTATATTCACCAACCCGAAACAGAACGACTAGGATCGGTTTCCCTAATTTCTAAGCCGGTTCCAACCGACTGAGCCGAATCCAAATGAATTGTCCTCAATTTCCATCAATTTATGCTTACATACATACTTATTTATTTATTTATAATTTAGAAGACATTTTTTTTAAAATATAAGTGGGTGGATCATCATGTGACCTCTTGATTAGCTAGGGTCTTGAATATATATTTATATTTATTTTATTTTTTATATTTTAATTAAAAAAAAGTGAATAATTTTTTATTTTTATAGTTCAAATGGTATCTGTGTTAACAATCGAGAGGTCTGTGGTTCGAATCCTCCTACCTCATATTGTACTAAAAAAAATGAATTCCCCCACCCATCTTGTATGAAAATATCGATATTGAAATCAAGATTTCAATTTTACGAATATATCGACATCGACGGTTTTGTAGATAATTTTTTTAAAAAATTATCTAAATTAATAATTATGTTCTTTTTATTCACAAACTAAATTATAGATCTTGTTATTAGGATCTATATTCATATTCAAATTCATAGGTAGTATTTTTTTTTTTTTTTTTTACTAGTATATATAAAAAGAGCAAAACTTACTTGTGGACTACAAGTATTTTTTGCAACCTCGTTATGTGACACAATTCAATTAGTTTAATTTTAGAGTTTTTTTTAAATAAAAAAAATCTTATTAACTTTTTTGCACCGATGCTTTTTTTTTTTTTTTTTTTTTTAATCTGAAATTTTTTAAGCTTTCTCTTCACCTTTCCTTCTTCTTCTTCTCCAACCCCAAAAAAATATTTGATTAATTTGATGCGAAGGAAGATAGGATTTAATTTTTTTTTTTGCTTCATGGCTGAGATTTCTCTCTCTCTCCGTGCTGTTGTTTTTTATTTTTATGCATATGGGGATTACAAAGTAAAAATTAAAAATAGAAGAAAAAGAATCGAAGTTTGACTTGTAAAAGTTTGAATGCATATGGAAAAGAAAAAATATTTTTTCATACACAAAATATGTAAAACAACACAAACATTTATTGTAAGATCGTGGCTGGAAGGATAAGAACCTGCGCGGGCAAAGCCCACATGATTTCTAGTCATGCCCGATAACCACTCTGGCACGCTCACTAGAATGAAAATAAGTAGATCCATAAATATTACGTTACTAATATAATAAATTAGTCGATCCCCGTACCTCTCACATGCTAAGCGAGCGCTCTACCATCTGAGCTACATCCCCTTTGATATAGCTATCACTCTAATCAAAACAAAAATTGAAATGAAACAAAACACAGTAGCTACGACAATACCAAACTTTACTTTTTTCATTCACAAAATCTGAAAAACAAAACACATATTTATTGTAAGATCGTGAGCAGCAGGATTCGAACCTACGCGGGCAAAGCCCACATGATTTCTAGTCATGCCCGATAACCACTCCGGCACGCTCACTAGAATGAAATTAGGTAGATACAAAAATATTACATCATTACTAATACATACACATTCATAATAACACAAAAAAATAAAACAAATGAAATGCGGGGTATCAATCCCCATTCCTCTTGCATGCTAAGAGAGCGCTCTACCATCTGAGCTAAATCCCATTTGATATAACTATCATTCTAATAAAAACGAAAATTGAAAGGAAACAAAACACAGTAGGCTAACCACAATACCAATCTTTATTTTTTTCATACACAAAATCTGAAAAACAACACACACATTTATTCTAAGATCGTGAGCGGCAGGATTAGAACCTAGGATTCGAACCTGCGCGGGCAAAGCCCACATGATTTCTAGTCACGCCCGATAACCACTCCGGCACGCTCGATAACCACTCCGGAACGCTCAGTAGAATGAAACTTGGTAGATACAAAAATATTACATCATTACTAATACATACACATTCATAATAACACAAAAAAAATAAAATAAATGGAGATGCGGGGTATCAATCCCCGTACCTCTCGCATGCTAAGCGAGCGCTCTACCATCTGAGCTACATCCCCTTTGATATAACTATCATTCTAATAAAAACAATAATTGAAATGAAACGAAACACAGTAGGCTAACGACAATACCAATCTTTATTTTTTTCATACACAAAATCTGAAAAACAACACACACATTTATTGTAAGATCGTGAGCGGCAGGATTTAGGTAGATAAACAAAACACAGTAGGTAACGACACTACGAATCTTTATTTTTTTCATACACAAAAACTGAAAAACAACACACACATTTATTGTAAGATCGTGAGTGGCAGGGTTCGAACCTACGAGAGCAAAGCCCGTTTGATTTCTAGTCATGTGTGATAACCACTACGACACGCTCACTAGAATGAAACTAGGTAGATACATAAATATTACATCATTACTAATACATACACATTCATAATAACACAAGAAAAATAAAATAAATGGAGATGCGGGGTATCGATCCCCGTACCTCTCGCATGCTAAGCGAGCGCTCTACCATCTGAGCTACATCCCCTTTGATATAGCTATCATTCTAATAAAAACAAAAATTGAAATGAAACAAAACACATTAGGCTAACGACAATACCAATCTTTATTTTTTTCATACACAAAATCTGAAAAACAACACACACATTTATGGTAAGATCGTGAGCGGGAGGATTCAAACCTACGCGAGCAAAGCCCATTTGATTTCTAGTCATGCCCGATAACCACTCCGGCACGCTCACTAGAATGAAACTAGGTAGATACATAAATATTACATCATTACTAAAACATACACATTCATAATAACACAAAAAAAAAAAAAAAAAAATGGAGATGCAGGGTATCGATCCCCATACCTCTCGCATGCTAAGCGAGCGCTCTACCATTTGAGCTACATCCCCTTTGATATAGCTATCATTCTAATAAAAACAAAAATTGAAATGAAACAAAACACAGTAGGCTAACGACAATACCAATCTTTATTTTTTTCATACACAAAATCTGAAAAACAACACACACATTTATGGTAAGATCGTGTACGGGAGGATTCGAACCTACGCGAGCAAAGCCCATTTGATTTCTAGTCATGCACAATAACCACTCCGGCACGCTCACTAGAATGAAACTAGGTAGATACATAAATATTACATCATTACTAATACATACACATTCATAATAACACAAGAAAAAAAAAAAAAATGGAGATGCGGGGTATCGATCCCCGTACCTCTCGCATGCTAAGCGAGCGCTCTACCATCTGAGCTACATCCCCTTTGATATAGCTATCATTCTAATAAAAACAAAAATTGAAATGAAACAAAACACATTAGGCTAACGACAATACCAATCATTATTTTTTTCATACACAAAATCTGAAAAACAACACACACATTTATGGTAAGATCGTGAGCGGGAGGATTCGAACCTACGCGAGCAAAGCCCATTTGATTTCTAGTCATGCCCGATAACCACTCCGGCACGCTCACTAGAATGAACTAGGTAGATACATAAATATTACATCATTACTAAAACATACACATTCATAATAACAAAAAAAAAATAAAAATAAACGGAGATGCAGGGTATTGGTCCCTGTACCTCTCGCATGCTAAGCGAGCACTCTGCCATCTAAGCTACATCCGCTTTGATATATCTATCATTCTAATAAAAAAAAGAATTGAAATGAAACACAGTAGGCTACCGACAATACCAATCTTTATTTTTTTCATACACAAAATCTGAAAAACAACACACACATTTATTGTAAGATCGTGAACGGCAGGATTCTAACCTGCGCGGGCAAAGCCCACATGATTTCTAGTCATGCCTGATAACCAGGCCGGCACGCTCACTAGAATGAAACTTGGTAGATACAAAAATATTACATCATTACTAATACATACACATTCATAATAACAAAAAAATAAAATAAATGGAGATGCAGGGTATCAATCCCCGTACCTCTCGCATGCTAAGCAAGCGCTCTACCATCTAAGCTACATCCCCTTTGATATAGCTATCACTCTAATAAAAACAAAACTT
The DNA here is from genome assembly GCA_028017165.1 of Herpetospermum pedunculosum. Lineage (NCBI taxonomy): Eukaryota > Viridiplantae > Streptophyta > Magnoliopsida > Cucurbitales > Cucurbitaceae > Herpetospermum > Herpetospermum pedunculosum. The sequence continues at coordinate 62,226,120 of CM051525.1, forward strand.
GAAATGAAACAAAACACATTAGGCTAACGACAGTACCAATCTTTATTTTTTTCATACACAAAATTTGAAAAACAACCCACACATTTATTGTAAGATCGTGAGCGGCAGGATTCGAACCTGCGCGAGCAAAGCCCACATGATTTCTAGTCATGCCCGATAACCACTCCGGCACGCTCACTAGAATGAAACTAGGTAGATACATAAATATTACATCATTACTAATACATACACATTCATAATAACACAAAAAAAAAAAAAAATGGAGATGCGGGGTATCGATCCCCGTACCTCTCACATGCTAAGCGAGCGCTCTACCATCTGAGCTACATCCCCTTTGATATAGCTATCATTCTAATAAAAACAAAAATTGAAATGAAACAAAACACAGTAGGCAACAAAAATTGAAATGAAACAAAACATAGTAGGCGACAATACCACCAATCTTTATTTTTTTCATACACAAAATCTGAAAAACAACACACACATTTATGGTAAGATCGTGAGCGGGAGGATTCGAACCTACGCGAGCAAAGCCCATTTGATTTCTAGTCATGCCCGATAACCACTCCGGCACGCTCACTAGAATGAAACTAGGTAGATACATAAATATTACATCATTACTAAAACATACACATTCATAATAACACAAAAAAAAAAAAAAAAACGGAGATGCAGGGTATTGATCCCTGTACCTCTCGCATGCTAAGCGAGCACTCTGCCATCTAAGCTATATCCCCTTTGATATATCTATCATTCTAATAAAAACAAGAATTGAAATGAAACACAGTAGGCTACCGACAATACCAATCTTTATTTTTTTCATACACAAAATCTGAAAAACAACACACACATTTATTGTAAGATCGTGAGCGGCAGGATTCTAACCTACGCGGGCAAAGCCCACATGATTTCTAGTCATGCCTGATAACCACTCCGGCACGCTCACTAGAATGAAACTTGGTAGATACAAAAATATTACATCATTACTAATACATACACATTCATAATAACAAAAAAATAAAATAAATGGAGATGCAGGATATCAATCCCCGTACCTCTCGCATGCTAAGCAAGCGCTCTACCATCTAAGCTACATCCCCTTTGATATAGCTATCACTCTAATAAAAACAAAACTTGAAATGAAACAAAACACATTAGGCTAACGACAGTACCAATCTTTATTTTTTTCATACACAAAATTTGAAAAACAACCCACACATTTATTGTAAGATCGTGAGCGGCAGGGTTCGAACCTGCGCGAGCAAAGCCCACATGATTTCTAGTCATGCCCGATAACCACTCCGGCACGCTCACTAGAATGAAACTAGGTAGATACATAAATATTACATCATTACTAATACATACACATTCATAATAACACAAAAAAAAAAAAAAATGGAGATGCGGGGTATCGATCCCCGTACCTCTCGCATGCTAAGCGAGCGCTCTACCATCTGAGCTACATCCCCTTTGATATAGCTATCATTCTAATTAAAACAAAAATTGAAATGAAACAAAACACAGTAGGCTAACGACAATACCAATCTTTATTTTTTTCATACACAAAATCTGAAAAACAAGACACACATTTATGGTAAGATCGTGAGCGGGAGGATTCGAACCTACGCGAGCAAAACCCAATTGATTTCTAGTCATTCCCGATAACCACTCCGGCACGCTCACTTGAATGAAACTAGGTAGATACATAAATATTACATCATTACTAAAACATACACATTCATAATAACACACAAAAAAAAAAAATAAACAAAGATGCGGGGTATTGATCCCTGTACCTCTCGCATGCCAAGCAAGCGCTCTACCATCTAAGCTACATCCCCTTTGATATAGCTATCACTCTAATAAAAACAAAACTTGAAATGAAACAAAACACATTAGGCTAACGACAGTACCAATCTTTATTTTTTTCATACACAAAATTTGAAAAACAACCCACACATTTATTGTAAGATCATGAGCGGCAGGATTCGAACCTGCGCGAGCAAAGCCCACATGATTTCTTGTCATGCCCGATAACCACTCCGGCACGCTCACTAGAATGAAACTAGGTAGATACATAAATATTACATCATTACTAATACATACACATTCATATTAACACAAAAAAAAAAAAAAAATGGAGATGCGGGGTATAGATCCCCGTACCTCTCACATGCTAAGCGAGCGCTCTACCATCTGAGCTACATCCCCTTTGATATAGCTATCATTCTAATAAAAACAAAAATTGAAATGAAACAAAACACAGTAGGCAACAAAAAATTGAAATGAAACAAAAAAACATAGGCGACAATACCACCAATCTTTATTTTTTTCATACACAAAATCTGAAAAACAACACACACATTTATGGTAAGATCGTGAGCGGGAGGATTCGAACCTACGCGAGCAAAGCCCATTTGATTTCTAGTCATGCCCGATAACCACTCCGGCACGCTCACTAGAATGAAACTAGGTAGATACATAAATATTACATCATTACTAAAACATACACATTCATAATAACACAAAAAAAAAAAAAAAAAAATAAACGGAGATGCAAGGTATTGATCCCTGTACCTCTCGCATGCTAAGCAAGCACTCTGCCATCTAAGCTACATCCCCTTTGATATATCTATCATTCTAATAAAAACAAGAATTGAAATGAAACAAAACACAGTAGGCTAACGACAATACCAATCTTTATTTTTTCATACACAAAATCGGAAAAACAACACACACATTTATTGTAAGATCGTGAGCGGCAGGATTCGAACCTGCGCGGGCAAAGCCCACATGATTTCTAGTCATGCCCGATAACCACTCCAGCACGCTCACTAGAAGAAAACTAGGTAGATACATAAATATTACATCATTACTAATACATACACATTCATGATAACACAAAAAAAATAAAATAAATGGAGATGCGGGGTATCGATCACCGTACCTCAGCATGCTAAGCGAGCGCTCTACCATCTGAGCTACATCCCCTTTGATATAGCTATCACTCTATCAAAAACAAGAATTGAAATGAAACAAAACACAGTAGGCTAACGACAATACCAATCTTTATTTTTTCATACACAAAATCGGAAAAACAACACACACATTTATTGTAAGATCGTGAGCGGCAGGATTCGAACCTGCGCGGGCAAAGCCCACATGATTTCTAGTCATGCCCGATAACCACTCCGGCACGCTCACTAGAATGAAATTAGGTAGATACATAAATATTACATCATTACTAATACATACACATTCATAATAACAATAAAATAAAATAAATGGAGATGCAGGGTATCAATACCCATACCTCTCGCCTGCTAAGCAAGCGCTCTACCATCTGAACTACATCCGTTTGATACATAATTTTTTTACATTTTGTTAAATATCTTACATCTTGAAACAAAATATTATTGACTTATTAAACAAAGGTTTGTGATAAGGGAATAATATTTTAGTAAGTGAACCCAACCAATAATTTCTCTTAATTTTAAAAGTGCCTCTTTTATCCAAAATGTCAAAGAATTTCATTCTTCCTTTTGAAAGAGCTAATGGGGATATTAAGGATGGTTATAGCATCGTCATCTAGGAAGTTATTTCTAATTAGAGTTTCATTCCAAGTATCATGAGTAGATAAAAGATTAGCTACCGTGATATATGGTTCATTGTGACAGTGTAATGAAGCGAAGTGCGAATACTGTCCCTTGGGATCCAAGGATTGGTAGCCACATCCACATTGATATCATTACCTATCTTCCATATGTACGACCCCACAAAATGTTTCTCCAGGTGTAGGAAGGATTATGACCAAGATTAACTTTGAGAAAATGACCGGTTTGAAACATCTTCCTTGAAGGAGCTTGGCCAAAAGACTATTAGGAAACTTTATCAACCTCCAACTCTGTTTTGCAAGCCATGTTTGATTGAAAATGTTTGAATTCCTAAAGCTCATGTCCTCGTTCTTTTTATGGATGCAAATGCGCTTCCATCTTTGTCAATGAAATTTTCTCCCCGCTTCTGTCGAGTCCCACCAAAACTTGACGCACCTAAAATTTAATTCATTGCAGACGGTTATAGAAAATTTAAAACAACTCATGGGACAGTAAGAATTAAGAAATGACCTTCGAACCACTTTGATAAGAACTTATTTCCCTGCCGTAGAAGAAAAAAAAATTGAAGGGCTCTCCAGCCCTTATCCTTCATTTTCTTCCCTGCTTTTGCGTTTTGCTAATATTGTATTTCTTTTTTAAAAACATTCAAATATATTAATTTTAAAACTATTAATTTAAATACTGTAATTTTAAATTACACAAAGTGTTCTTTGAGAGATAACATACATTAAATGACATGACAAAAATTTGACAAGTTAAATATCAAAGAAATGAGCTCTACACAAATTTGTGTAACTGAACAAATTTTTAAATTATTTTTTATCATTTCATATATATATATATATATATATTTAAGTAATTATCAATATCAATATCAATATATTATCTAGACTTAATAAATTTTAGCTAATATATTTATAATTAATATTTTAATTAAGTCATAATATATCGAGAATGAAATCTTCATTAGGTGCATATATATCACATCTAAAATTAGTTATTGCATCTAATTTCATTGGGTAAAAAACGTGAGCGGCAGGATTTGAACCTGCACGAGCAAAGTCCACATGATTTCTAGTCATGCCCGATAATCACTCCGACACGTTCACTTGAACAAAAATAAGTAGATACATAAATATTACGTTATTAATATACATTCAGAATAACACAAAAAAAAATGGAGATGCAGGGTATCGATCCCCGTACCTCTCGCATGCTAAGCGAGCGCTCTACCATCTGAGCTACATCCCCATTAGTGATCACAAGATTTGTAAAACCATATATGTTTATAAATATTGGAACTAAAATTTACTTATGAAACAATTCAATTTCTTTTATTGTCTAATAAGTCTTCGAACTTTCAATTTTTTATTCAATGGATCCTTGAATTTTTTATTTTGTGTCTAATAGGTCATTCGTCTCTGTAACATTTTTTAAAACTAGTGAATTTTTAAGGTCTTATTAGACATAAAAATTTAAATTTATATATAAGATCGGTCAAATTTTGAATTCTTTTAATATGATAAAGACTTATTAGATATTTTTAAAGTTCGTCTGTTAGACATCTAATATTCAAAGTTCAAAGACCTATTAGATAATTAAATAGATACGAAAGTTCACTTGAAAGTTTCGATACTAAATTTGTAATTTAAGTTGGATGATGAAATAAAAATATAATGGCAATTTACAAATTTGTTTTCTTTGGTGCAAATTATCATTCAAATTCCTCCTCAAACTAGAGAGATTAGGAAAACAAATCAAAATGTACATTCTAGGTGCACCAAAACAACACATTATATTTTATCCTTTCACTTTTATATTTATGATTAATTACAATTACAATCAACAAACAAACGCGGACGACATGTCGTCTCAAATAAAAGCTCACTTAACTTCTACCGCGTGTCGCCTCGTAGCTCTAATGTAACAAACAATCGCCACCAGAAAAGTGGTGGCGAGTCCGCCCAATATCACGCCGCCGCCAGCGATAGACTTATCTCTCGACTTATGATGCTCGCGTTTCTCCAATTGAAGCTCATTCTCACTCCCTCCGCCACTCGCCGCCGCCTGAACTTTCATTGCGCTACGCGGCGCTTCAGAAGGGCTCGAAGAAACAACAACCGCCGCCGCCGTACTCCGGTGCTTCCCGAGCTTTCTGCCGGATGGCGGTTCGGCTCCGACGGCGACTGAATTGATAAGAGCATTGACAAAGATGAAGAGAAGGAATAGAAATCGAGCCATGTTTTTTGGAGCTGTGATTTACAGAGTTCAGACGATTGGAAATAAATAGGGGTTTTTAGATCCAACATTGGGAGTGAAAGGAAAGTTCGTTCGAGAATCGGGGGTCGATTTTTAATTAATAAAATTAATTGGCACTGTTTGGGAAATTCAGGAAAATTTGGGGCTTACACGTGTGGTGTGTTGTTGAAATATAAAGATATACAATTAAGATTGCAATTGAGGGAACAGAATCATTTATGTGTTTATATGTAAAACTGTGATCATACTTATAATATTTAAGTTTTATATTATTGAAACAAGTATTTTTTAAAAATATATTTTTGGTCTGACATAAAAAATAACAATTTAGTACCTATAGTTTTAAATTTATAATTATTTGAGTCATGAACAAGTGGGTAACATTTTAGTGGATGAACTTAAAAAATTTAATGCAATTTAATTTTTATTATGAAAATTCTTATAAAAAAATAAGGGTTGATATAATTACCCGCGTTTTTTTAATTTTTTAAACTATTTATAAAAATATATATATATAAAAAAAACAAATCAAAATATATTTGTTTTAAACCAATTCACACCTCGACTTTTCAACCACGCCAACACAAATTTAACGCATGACCTCTTAGTTAAGGGTACAACCTTATGTTAATTCAGCTATGCTCGGTTTGACACCAACACAAATTATTGTCTTAAGGTCTTATATCATTTTACTCATATATGCAAATTTTTTGAAAAATGTATGGTTGAGAAACTATCACAGAAAACTTTTATTTGATACTTAAATTCACTATAAGATCGTCGAAGTTATATCGATTTTTTAATGCACACTGCTCAAAATATCATTTTCGTGATGCACATTTTTTTTGAAAAGACGAGTTGATGTGTGGGCTTGATTTAAAACAATAATTTTTTTATAAATATATATATTTTTTTGGCAATATTTTTATAAATAGTTTAAAAAAAAATACAATATTAAAAAAAAAAACCTAGAATCCGTGTTGGCTTAGATGCACATTGTCAAAGAAGATGTGTGAGGTTGATTTAAAACAACTATATTTTTATAAATAATTTGTCTTTTGTTATATTTTTATAAATAATTTCAAAAATTACAATATTAAAAAAATATTGTATTACGTACTAAAATTTATGGACTAAATTGTTACAAAATTGGAAGTATATAGATTTAATGGTTACAAATTAAAATTTAAGGATTAGATTGTTATTTATTTTATTTTTTTTTTGAAAAGGAAGGGGTTAAAAGTTTGTTTGTTTTTTTTTTTTTTTTTTTTTTTTGTGTTAAATTATATTTTCTGGTTTAGGTACTTTTTAATGTTAATATGTTAATTTGATTATTGTAAGATTCTCATATTTATATATTTATTATTATTATTTTTTTTATTATTATTTTTTTTTTTTTTTTGGTGATCTTACAATAATCAAATTAACAATGTTCATGGGAGGTGTTTGCTTAAGACATTTACTTGGAGAGGTAGTATTTGGGATAGGTCTCTTTCTATAGGATGTCAACTTGGAGTCTTCTTGGTTGAGTTTATTTTGCTTTTCCTTGCTTTAGGATGTCAAACTTAAAAAATTATTTGTACACTACTAGTCTTGCAAAAAAAAAAAAAACAAAAAAAATAATAATAATATCTTTGGATTAAATTTCATAAGACATCCCTACTATGAACTAGTAACAAAAACATAAACTCACAAGTTTATCTTTTTCTTTAAAAATGAAGTTCACAAATTATTTAAATTTCCTTATGTCATATTTTGTTTTAAAGATTTGAAAGTCTCACAAATCACCAATTAAAAAACAACCATTTATGTTAGGCGCCAACACGAGTATAGATCTACCCACATATGATATAAATTAGTAATCAAGATGTCACAAATTCAAACCTCTACCCCACATTGTTGTTAAATTTTGATACAATCATAATATTTTTTTTTTAAAGAAACTAAATTAAATTTAAAGTTAAAAGACAAAATAATACATTAACATCTTACTTTTATTTAGAGGGATATTTTAAAAGAGAAGGGTCTAGTTAAAATTATAAACTAATCATACCTTGTTTGATTGTTTTGTATATAACAACTTACCAAGATCAAAATTGTTTATGTTCATGTCAACAATAACATAGTTCAACGGCATAATATTATCGTCTAGTGATCATGTTATAATAAATTAAAAAAAAAAATTGTTTATGTTCATGATTGTTTTTAGTATTATGAGGATCATATTAGAAATACAATGACTAATACCATTTAAATTTGAAATGTAAGGAATAAATTTAGATGAATGAATGAAACCACATTTTTTTTTTTGTACAACTAATTTTATATGCATCATGAAACGAATACACTCCAATTAATTTAACTTGTTATAACTAGTTGATAAAATTACGATCTTAATATATAAAAATTAGTAATATTTTGTCTAAGATATTAGGGGTCAACATCTAAGGCCCAGGCTGACTTATTATAAGTGCTCAATCTGTTCTTATAAGTGCCCAGACTGACTTGTCTTATAGGTGTGCCTCGTGGTTAGGGGCGTTGATGTCTCCTATGTCTATTAGTGCTCCTCCGTGGGACTTGTTTTTTTTGAGTTTTTTCTGTTTCTTCGCTTTGCGTTGTTGAGTGCCTTGGTCCCAGGCTGTGGGACTCCCCTCACTTGCTTTTCGTAATATATACTACCTTGCAAAAAAAAAAACATTCAAGGCTGACTCGCACTAGACCCTATACAAATAATACACATTTTTATCGAACAACACTTGGTGCAGTGGGTGAGCACTCCACCTAAGGTAGCAGAGAATGAAAGTTCGATTTTGCCCTAGAGCAGATTTTCAAAAAAATTATCAAACAACCATTTGGTAAAAATTAATTTATCAAACACGTGACACAAATTTAAATTGAGTGACATAAAGATATGATATTGTAAAATATTAATTTTTTTTAACATAAGACATGGTTCCGAAATCAATTAGTATTAGTTTATATTCAACTTAATATGTAGCGGATAACTACAACTAGTTTGATGGTTTATAATATATTATCAAACATATTTTCAACCATTTTTTAGATTGTGATCCAATTTTAAATTTGTTATCAAACAAACATCAAATACAACTTTTTTTTTTCATTGAATCACTCCTTTTCAAATTTATGTTTTTTCATATTGACTACCAAACATGCCCAAGTGATTGTCACACAATTGTACCCACAAACTTACAATAAAAAATATTCAATCCTCAAACTTACCTATGGTCAAATCTCATGGTTGAAATGACGTCTGCTCCACATTTTTTAAAATAATGACGGATGCCTTTTTGTTCACGTCATATCTGGTGAAATTATTGTATTGCCTCTAAGTTAAAACGAACAGGAGAGAGAGCTAGACCACGAGGAGGAAGAGAACGCGAGAAAGTGGGGGAGAGTGCGAGAAAGATAAGAAGACAGAATGGATGGAGTATTTTTATCTTTTTTTTCCTCCCTTCTTTCACTCACGTCAGCCACCCCCTACAACTATTATCAAACAAGATCTTAATTTTACAAATAAATGTTTATGGTACAACCGTGCAATTCTAATTATTCATGTATATTTTAGAAATATATATATTTTTCATGAGGTCGGGGATTCAAACGTTTTCTCTTCGTGAAAGGTATATCCTTGAAATAACAATGGATATGATTTATGTATCATGTTCATGTATGAGAAAGGCGTGGTGAATTTGAATTGCAACTTGAAAATTGAAATTGAAAAAGAAAAAGAAAAAGAAAAAGAGAAGATGGTCAACCTGGAATGGAATCTACAGCCTACATATCAGATCATGTTCTGCAAATTGAAAACATATTGCTCAGATTGTCCATTATATTGGAACCAACATGTTTTTTTTTTTTTTTTTTTTTCTATTGTTTAAAAAATTAATTGTCTGAATATACTTGATTTTTCAATATATATATATTTTTTTCTTTATGACATCAATTTGCATTTTATATCAATATTCATTGTTGGTTGATATTATGAGCTGTGTATTACTTATTAGAGACCAGATTTTCAACAATCTAGGAAAGGAGACAACACCGATCACTATAAAATATTGTGTTTAGTTGAGAAATTATTTTCACGACCACTCTAATTTTTTAAAAAAACATAAAACTAAAAACAAATATATAGTCATTCAATGAGATTTTAATTAATATATATTTTTTAATTTGCGTTTATTTAATCACTAAACTATAGAAAGTCCTATGAACTTTGTGTCTATTTGCCAACATATAATATAGACTAGTGACCAAGAGGTCACGAGTTCGATCCCCACCCTTACATGTTGTGAAAAAAAAATTTGTGTCTATTTAGTCTCTAAACTTTAAGTCGTGTATGTATGATAGGTTTTGAAAGTACGGTTTGATAACCGTGTTTTAGTTTTTGAAATTTAGGCTTATTTTATTTTACTTATTTGGGGTGTTGAGTGTGTTAATATAGTATGCGAATAATAAATACTATTGAAGTTAGTAGAGTGACTTTATTTACCCTCGACTTAATAAATTGGTAGGTCAAATATGGGGTGAGTTATAATAACTCAATCCATTCAACTACATTTTTTTAGTTTCAAAACTTTGAATGATTTTTGACAACATTGGTAGAAAGTAGATAACAAACAAAGAAACTTAGAAGACGTTTAACCCAATGAGTTGCAGTAAGTTGAAGTTGTTTAGTCTGAGAGTTAGTTAGTCTAATAGTCTGTGTGTCTAGGGAGTTGTTTAGTTTGTAGTTATGAAGTCTGTTATTTTAGCTTTTTTTCTACGAACTTTCAAAATTTCGAATTTTTTCCAATAATTTTTATGAATGAATTTTTTTATTTTATCTTTTACAGTATTTTTTATATATATCCATTTTTGTCAGGACTATCTCTAATTTTATGAATTATAATATTGAGATTTCTTTTTGTTTTTATTAATGTAGATATATTTTACAAACTTTTTTAAAGAAAAAAAGAACAACACATAAGTACAGTCTTATACTGACTCATGTGTCAAACACATTCTTCTGTGCCTCTACCCACTTAAATTCGTCATTCCATCTGAATCCACCGCATCTGGAATCCAACATCCGATTTATTTTTGCTGTTTTTTTCCGTACATTCTTTTTTCTATAATTTTTCATATTTTCATTATTAATGACTTTTTCCAATAAATTTTAAGAATCTGATTTTTTTCTTTTTATTTTATATATCCTTCATAAATTTCTTTGAGATAACAAAAATAATTTTGACCACAATACTCTACATTATTTTTTCAATATCACTCACATTAATTATTCATTTTATTTGGATAGTTTTGAAATAAAAGAGAGTCGTACAATAATGTTTTGAGGGAGCGAGGAAGAGAGAGAAATGTGTTGCTTTGAAAAATGAGACAAACTTCAATAGTAACTACTGTCCAAGTCTAGAGAGTTCAATAGTAATTACGGTTAAAGTTTGTAGAGTTAATAATTTTTACCCGAGTTCACAACTCCGTGGGTCAAACTGGGAGTAGACTTACTCCTCCCAACTCCACTCGCCCAAATCCGTAGGCCAAACGACTAGTGTTTATAGACTTAATTTTCAAAAACAAAAAACAAAATCTCAATTAGTTATCAAATGAGGCCTAAACGTTCAACTTTGAGTCCAATCCTTTAAAATTTTAATTTAGTGTCTAATAAGTCCTTGACCTATTCAACATTTTTTATTTATTAAATCCACTAAGCTACTCAACACAAAGTTAACATTTTAGAATTTTAGTAGACATAAAATTTAATTTTATATTTAATAAATCATTTTTTTTAGGGAAATTGTAACAAATGTCAATTTAGAGTAAAATAATTAAAAATATAGCATTTTTTTTAAATTTTTTGAGGATATGACAATTTCTATTACTATAGAAGTTTATCACTGATAGACTCAGTTTTTTTTTGTAGAATTTTGTCAGTGATAGTAGTCTATCAGTGATAGAAGTCTATCAGAGATAGTAGTCTATAGTGATAGTCATATATCAACGATAGAGTCTATCCGTGATAGCCACTGATTTTTTGTCATAATTGCAAAATGTTTTAAACTTTGCTAAATTTACAATTATTTTGGGTCTGATTGCGGTTTGTGCAACCAATTTTTTTTTTTTTTAATATATTTAGGATTTAGACATAAATTTAAAAGTTCAAAGATCGACATTTTTAAAGTTCAAAGAGAAGACAAAATTAGAAGTTTAAAGATGTATTTAATATTTTTTAAATTTTATGGACTTTTTAGATACAAACTTGAAAGTTGATGGGGTAAATTGTAATTCAATATATATATATTTTTTTATTTCTACCAAATGTTTATGGAAAATTATTTTTTAATTGAAAATCATTCTCCAAAATAGTATAAGCCCATTGGACGTTTTGCAGTATGGGCTTTTCAGTATTCGGCCCAATATCTTCAAGACGTCCCTCCGGCCCATAAAATCCTACCCACCACCGTGTACCGTCATCTCTGCAACTGCAACTGCAACTGTGAATATCTCGTCACCTCCTCCCCCACAGTTTTGCTGCTTTCAATCAGGGCTTTTCTCGTACCCCTGAATTTCTTCGTTTCACAGTATCGACGAAGAAATGGCAATTCTCCCAATCGCACTCGCAATTCCAAGCCCTCTTTTCCCGCCCTTATTCTCTTTCTCTCAGTCTCTGACTGGTCCAATTCACCTCTCTTACCTTCCCAATCGGATGCTCGTCCCTACGAAGATGACGACCCTTATTCGAATGGGCGGAGGTCCTAGAACTTTTCCAGGCGGAGTGTCGAAGTGGCAGTGGAAGCGGATGCAAGCCAAGAAAGCTAAGCAGCTGCTCAAGGCCCGGCTGAGCCGCGAACGCCAGATTTATGAGATGCGTAAGCGGGCTGAGCTTAAGGCGGCTGTGTCCGAGCTTGAGAGGCCATGGGAGGTTGTGGAGAAGGCTCCCAACTTGTTCTCCATTAACGCCGACGAGCAGGTGAAGGTCTTGGCGGATAGGTTTCAGAGGCCTGGTGGATTTGATTTGTGGACGGAAAAGGATGGGCCTCAATTGTTTGAGACGGTTGACGAATTGCCTTCCGCAAGGTTTTTCCCGAAAGGAGTGGTTCACAGTGTAAGGCCGTATAGAAGTATTACTGGGTCGTCGGAGAGTTCTTCGAGTTTGGATTCAGAAGATGGAAATGAAATTGCGACTGGTTTTCAAGAAGATGGTTTTAAGACTCACCGGAAGTCTTCTAACCGGAAATTGGGAAGTGGGTCAGTGAGTGAAGGGGAAGATGACTCAGATTACTCTGATACAGAGGATTCTTATCAGAAGGGTTCCTTGGTATCATCAAGTAGCAATGGTGGAAAAGGAAAGACATACGAGGGTAAATCCAGGAATCGAGGGAATGGAAGAAACCTCGAGTCTTCTAAGAGAGAGTTGCATCCAGGACAAAGTGGGCTGGATAGAAGACAAAGAGTTCCTGGTCCTCAGTTGCACAATGGTAATAGACAGTATGGAAGAGGCAGCGATTCGAGGCGATCCGGGGGTTCACAATCTGAAGTCTATGATATGAATTTGGGGCAGGATGGGAGTTACAGATTCCAATCAATGAAAAGTCGATCAACCTGAATGATATGGCCCAAGTTAAATCTCCAGAGGAGTCATTATAGTGTTGCAATCATATTGGCTGAAGAAGAAAACTTTCAAAGTATGTATGTTATACATTCTCGCTTTAGCTTATCTCTTATGTACATGCTTAGTTTTTGAGATGACTGAGAATACTTTATTGCATATCCCCTGTAAATGTCTTGTATAATGCACCAAATTATTAACTCTTTTAGTTCTATCAATTTACTCTACAATTTCTTGCCACTTTATCAATGTTTTTTACAACGTGCCTGTAGGCAGATATTATTAGTTTGATTCTCCTTTTATAAAAGCTTAAAAAAGTGGGAGAGATTTTATAATGGAGGAATGCTTCAACCATAAACGGGCACAATATACAATGTTTTGTGAAAATCATGATTAACAAGAGAAACTACAGACTGATAGAAATGGTAAACGAGAAATTCACCGTGTAAAATTTGTCACAGCAGTTTCGATGATTCTCTATTAGACTTGTACCTGATGATAGAAGCAACTTAATGATAAGGCAAAACCAAAGTTATTTTTGAAGGATTCAGTATTTTTCATGCTCCAAAACTTTGCAAGTTGTGCTCTCTAAACTTTATTTATTATAAAGAAGACAACTTTCATTGAGAACAAATGAATATGGGAGATCAATACAAAAAAAGGAAATCCCAAGCCCAAAGGAGCAAGAAACAAAAAAGATTTATTTATTAAAAGCCTTTATCACATTAATATAAACTTTGGCTAAACAAAAAAGATCTCTTTTAAGTTATCGTGCAACACAGCATTTATCAACTGCCCAAAATCTCAGTATAGAGAAGCATGTGCTACTACAAGGATACACACCTAGACTTAACAATCTCCTAATGTTTCGCTTGACACATGTTGAACAAGCTTGCTTTAAAATGAAAATTATGGTGTGGCTCCTATCTTTAGCTTGTGTTGGAACTATTTTCATATTTGTGGACTTGGTAACAGTAATACATCCTCTTTTCATGGCATCTTGGAAATTAGCAGCATGTCATGGACAGCCTTTCTCATAGTACGTCTACACTGTCTCATGAGGAAGAAGGCATTTCAGATCTGGAGCCACTAGTCAAAATTGCTTCTCTTTAGCAGTTTTTCTTGAGGTGCATTGGCTGTCCACATCTCTAACTAGCTATTTTTTCTTCATAGAATTCATCTTCTCCAGATGACCAATAAATATTGAAATCTCAAATGATCACCTCCTCCACTTGTTTTTTTCTTTTCTTTTCTTTTCCTTTCTTTTGAATTCAATTTACTGCTGTCTTCTGTAAATTTCAAAAGATCGCCTCAACCATGTGGCAGGGGTCAGCATCCATCAAGTGGAAGAGATGGGATGGACCCCTAAATTTAACACTAATTTCTCCAACCATAACCCTTGGAAGCAACTCTTAAGTCTCAAGGACTTCCTGAAGAATAATACAGCTGTTACTATTGAGATTGGTAAAATGGTGAATTTTGCCTGATCTATGGATTTCAGATAACATTCTTGGTCAAAAATTTCCCAAGCTATAGAATACCTCAGTGTTGAAATGCTTAAAATTATGATTGGTTACTGGATCTTAGAACAAATCTGGATGATCAAGATTTGGAGTGGCTATTCTTTATGGTCTCACATTCATCTGGCCTTTTTTCTTTCAAGATAACGTTTAATATCTATTTCCAAGAAGATTATCATTTGCCCAAGACTTTCTTCGATGCTAGGATAGTAAAATTGCCAAAGCAATGGATGATTAAGTTTCTTTTGATTTTATCTCTCAGGCCTTAACGGTTAACACTAATTGATATAGACGACATGGTATCACCAAGTGATTTGGCCTTTTATCGTGTCATTGGTCCTTGAGTCATTGTAGTGGTGGCCATGATCATATCACTAACGATAAAATTCAAGGCTGATATCCATACATGCTACTTCAACCAAATTGGTGTACTCTGGGCAAAGGCCATGTGGGAAAACGCTGATCATATTTTTCTAGGATGCTAAAATTTGCTGAAGACCCTCCAGACCTTCAACTTGTCCTTTGTCCTCCTCTAATAGTAAAGCAGATTTGTATTCCACCCTTTATGGCCAACCTTTTGGAGGAAAAGCTAAGATCCTTTGGTTAATGCTATGAGAGCGGCCTTTTGTTGTTGTGGTTTGAAAAGAATAGAAGAATTTTGTTGTATGGATTTTCAGGACTTGGGGATAATTTGGGAGTGTGTTAAATTTATTGCTTCATTTTGACACTTTCCAAGTATTTCCGTAATTGATCATCTCCTTATTTCTTTCATCAGACTTTTTTTTCTTCTTTTTTTTTTTTTTGTAAATTCCTTGGAAGTTTTCAACATTTCATTCTATTTAATGAATGGTTCACTCTTGAAAAGTTTTGTTTCTTGTTAAAAAAAAAGAATAAAAGAGGTAGAGATAGAAAAGAAAAGAAAGAAAACGAAAGAAGAAGAAGAAAAAGAAGGAAAAAGAAGGGGAAAAAAATGAAAATGAGAGGTAGAGATAGAAAAGAAAAGAAAGAAAGATCTCTTACCTTCCTCTGTGATTGCGAACAAATTTGTCGGATATTGCATTCTTTTTGGTGTTTTCAATTTAAAAAACACTGTGTTGCACAGCAACATAAATATTATTACAGTTGCATTTGTTTGATGATGGTAGCGTCCCATCATTTCAATCTTTTCTGTTAGTTGTTTTACCCAAGCAGATTATGTTCAATGTTTATGCAATTGGTATTTTATGCGGCTCTCCGTCACAGCTCACAAGTATATCCAATTATGACTAGTGCTACCTTTATGTTTTTCTTTTTCAAGGGGTGCTAACTTTATGATTGATTTCATCAAATGTAAAATCTAATTGTCAATGTCATATAGTCAACCTGTACAATTTGAATGGCTCTCTTATCATCCGTTCTGCTTGGACATCCTTTCAAGGGCGAAGAGGAGATTCTTTGGTGCAATCTTATTAGAGCTTTCTTTTGGCGGACTATTTGAGGTGAACGAAATAGCATCTTTTGTGATAAGGAAAGATCCTTTAATAGTTTTCTACTTTTCTTGAATCACTAGTTTTTTTTCTTCTTTTTTTCTATGACTTGGTGTAAAACTTACTCTTTCTTTAAAGATTTTGCTATCTCTTATCTCACATCCCATTGAAATTATAGTTGTCTCTCTCTCTCTCTCAGAAAAAAAAAAGTTGAATGTTATGTAATGGATTGGAAATCGAGTCGCACATTGTTGCAATTTTTTTTTTATCGTTTAGCGAATTGGCATCCTTTAATTTCCTTATAGAGATAATATTAATGGCGCACATATCTCAAGCACTTTATGTCAAATTACTTGTACAGGTACTTAAATGTGCTCAGCCAGATAAATTGGAGATAGCATTATCAACAGGGCTGAGAATAGTTTTGGCCGAATGTATGCACTGTAAAATCAAACCCAGAGGTACATTTGTCTTGCTTCTGTAGGTTCTTTTAGCTTTGTTAGAATTGTCTTTGCTATTATATATATGCAGATAAGACCAACAATTATGATCTTATCTGCTGGTTGGCTCATTGGTTGCAATACGCTTTGTCGCTTTTTGATATTGAATTAAAAAGGGTTTAGACAACTTCTGTCCCACAGAAATTTACTCCTATACGTGTGCAAAGTAGTGAACATTCAAATCCCTTAATTCTAGTGTTCCCTTTCACTTCGCAAATTTGGTGGAAACTCTTTTATACGCTTGGTGTTAGCCTAGCTATTCATAATTCCGTACAACAAGGCCTTGGAATTCTCTTGTAGCTTTCATTTTAAAGGAAAAACCAATTTTATTTGGTGCAATGCTATCAGAGCTATA
Organism: Herpetospermum pedunculosum; assembly: GCA_028017165.1. Taxonomy (NCBI): domain Eukaryota; kingdom Viridiplantae; phylum Streptophyta; class Magnoliopsida; order Cucurbitales; family Cucurbitaceae; genus Herpetospermum; species Herpetospermum pedunculosum. The sequence continues at coordinate 62,243,461 of CM051525.1, forward strand.
TTTTCGTATGTGTGGTTGTAAAGAAATTGAATAATTTTTCTGAAGGAGTTAAACGTGTGGGTGGGAGATGTTTGGGACACACACCAATATATATATATTCTTCTTCTATGATCACTATCAATGGGAACACGTTCTTATAATTCCTTGGAAGTTTTTGTATATTTCATTATTATCATTTGAACATTTAGGGGGATTATACAATGCAATGCAAATCAACCATGAAACACAAATGGGTTTTCTTATATGTGATCCCAAAGCTGACTTGCGGTCTATCCTCTAGACCAGCATCAGCTTCATTTAGAGCATGGTAATTTCTGGTTTCAACCATGTGCTTTCAAGACTTTCTCTTTTTCCCTCTGCAGTGAATACTCATAAACTGTTCGATGTTGCATTCTGTTTGATGATTTAAATTTAAGAAATACTGAATCGCACAGGAAAATAAAATATTATTCACAGAGCACTTCACCCGTCCATTCTAGTTGTACTTGTCAGTTGATAGTAGCATCTCATCCTTTCGATATTTTCTATCAACTTTTTGTCCAAGAAAATTGTCTGCAATTATGCAATTGCTACTTGCCTTGGTCACAACTCACAAGTATATCGAATAACTACTGGTGCTGAGTTTGTGATTGATTTCTTAAAATTTAGAATCCGACTTTCGTATAGTCAATCTTTGTAATTGAGTGCTAAGTAATGGATTGGTGGCAAAGTCGCATTTTGTAGCTTGCAAGTCCCTTTATACCTTTAGTCATTTAACGACCTTGCATCTATTGATTGACTTGTATTGATAATATTAATGGCGCACATATCTCATGCACTTTATGTCAATTGTTAAATACACGTATAGGAACTTTAACATGCTTAGTCTGATAAGTTGGAGATATCATTATCCACAGGGATGGAATTGCTTTGACTGGACATAATCGCTATAATTTCGATCTCAGGTACCGTTATTCTTAAACATTTTTCTTGCTTCTGTAGGATTTTTTTCGCTTTGTTAGAATTGTTCAGTTGCTGTAGATTTGTTGATAAGACCAAAGCGACAGTCCTTTTCCTTAATTTACTGTAGGTTCTTGGTTCATTTGATGTTGATGCTTTGTTTTTGCTGTCGAAGAGATATATTCAACCTGTTTTATAAATAGTTCTTTCTCATTAATTGGTCTAATAAGATCAAGTCAAAATGCCTTTATTTAGTTTATAAACATAGTCAACCATCATAATCGCTTGTATCTTCTGCTTTCCACATCTTTTACACAAGTGTATTCTCCTAGTGGGTTTTTGTGCATCTCTTCTTTAAGCCACTCGAAAATATCTTAGTGGATTTTAGGTTCTGTCACAAAGTTCCACCAGTGCCACAGTTATAATAGTGTGCTACGGGTTAGATAAGAAATTTGCATGTTGCAAAATAGTTTTTGTTATAGGCTTCTTGATAAGAAGTTGACTTCCGCGTGGGTGGGCGGCTATTTCAACCTTCTTTCTTATTCGTAACCTTTCTTATAGAAAGCTTTTCCTCTTTTTTGCTCCCCTTTAAAAACTTGTGGTAAGAACACATCCATTTTCCCAATAGAATGAAAGAGAAGCTTCCATTTTTGGAGAGGGATAAATCATTATGTGGAGTTAAAATCAATAATATCAAATAAAGGACAAGTCCTTAAAAAAAAAAAAGTTGTTTAAGTCCTTTCCAGAGGAAAATATGTAGATTTGAGGAAAATGAGGTGAACTTATTTTTGTATTGTACTTGGCTTTCATCATTTTTCAACAAGAATCAGAAAGAGGCTTTGAGTACTGTTTCTTACCTCTGTTTTAGAAACAGGGCTTTTGCGATAATAGCATATTTGTCCCCAGTAAAATACTTTTGCCAAATTGGCACAAATGTAAGAACTCATATACCAGTGATATATGCATATTACTGACCTAATTTTACATTAGGTATATGAGTGATTTTTTTTGAGAGGAGAAACAAATTTCATTGAAATATGAAATAGAGGAGTAAAAACTATAATGAATAAACGGTTGTTTGCTTTTGCAACAAAATAAAGCATTAGAAAGAATAGTTTCCATAAAACGATCAAAAGTAGAGTTGATATCCCTAAAAATTCGACTCTTACGCCCCAGATTAAGAATATTATCAATTATGAAGAAGTGATATATCAGGGATATACTTTGTATCGGTATATCTGTGATATATTTTACGAACGATACAAAAATTGTAAATTTGTGATGTATTTTATATTATATATATTGGTGATATACCTTGCTATATTTATACTCTCCTTTTTGTCTATATGATCTTACTACCCTCTTTAATCAATGGAGGTGTTTTTTGTAATTATCTGGATAGGTTGATTTTGTAACACTCTTTCATAGATCAATGAAATTGTTTATGTTTCCTATAAAAAAAAAAGATATACCTTGCTATATTAATAGTATATTAGTGAATGTACTTTATCAATGATACAAAAATAATGTACAAGTGATATACAAGGGAAAATAAATTGTCATATTTACAAATTGTTCTTTCATGTAACGAATTTGCAAATACGAAACTGGTTTTGCCCTTCATTTCCCTTTATAAGAAAGGAGCACGTCACTTAGTTTGTGGATATTTCACAAACTATGGATGAGTGAGATAACATGTTTGTGGATCACACATTGGATTACTTGAATACTCCTATACTAATCATACTTATCAGACGTGTGGAATACTTGTTGAATACATTGAATACGTGAGACACTTGTTAATCACATTGGACGTATGTGATCGGCACACACAAACACATGTTGGATAATTATTGAATATTTGCACTGGAATGTTAGATTTGTAATTTTCTACTTTTTGTTTGAAAAAAATTGATCGATATAGGAAATAAAGTGAGAATGAAAAATATCAATTTTGTTTTAAAGCATAAAATTGTGTAAATATAACTGATTATTTTTTTTACAATAAGATATTGAGCATTTACAAATATGTTTATTTGTGTTTCGAATTTAGAGGTTAATCCTTTTTGCTAAAACTGAAAGGTATTGCACATGTTCTATCCATTGTTTTATATTGTCCTTTATATATAAATATCATAAACTAAAACATTCTTTTAAAGTGAAAATCATTGAAATCTACCAAATAATCAAATATATTTAAAAAATGTGTCTTTCCCTTGTCCTTGCCTTGATTTTTAAGAAAGTCATGGTCTCTGCCCGTCTGTCATTTTTATGGTAAATAACCCATCAGCGAGTTTGCTCGGGACGTGTGGAACTTCTTCTTTGAGGTGTTCAACTTTCAGTTTGCTAGCCTTAGAGAGATGATTGAGGAGTTCTCTTCTCCATCCGCCTTTTTGGAAGAAATGAAAAGTTTTTGTGGCTGACTGGGATCTGCGCGGTTTTATGAGGTTTATGAGGGGAAATAAACAATATGACCTTTAAAGGGGTCTGAGAAGGAGCCTAGTGCTATTTTGTCTCTTGTTAGGTTTTATGTTTCTTTGTGGGCGTCAGTGACACAATTATTTTGTAATTATCCTATAGGTCTTATTTTACTTGATTTGACCCCTTTCCTTCGCCGGGGGTTCCTGTTTATGGATGCCCTTGTATTCTTTCTTTTTTTCTCAATGAAAGCTCACCTTATCAAAAAAGATAATATGAGTAGGAAGAATCCATGGATCTCTTGGACAAAGAATAAGATGTATTCATCTTGTTATGCCCCCATGGAAATAAGCACGATTGTATATCTCATCCTCCAAAGATTCAGATTTATGCAGGCTAGTGTATAGCTTTGTTATTTGTGAATAATTACGCCAGTTTACAGAATTTATTAGTTTCTTAGCCGGTAGTTAAATACAATCAATCCTACAATAGCCTTGTTCTGAATCATATGTAGAGTTTAGTTTTGGATGATTTTTTAGGTGGTGCGTGCAAGTGAAACACTTTTAGGAAAGCAGTTTAAGAGTGGTATAATTTTGAAATAGTGAAAAAAGTTATTAGCTAATCAGTAGAATTTTTTGAATTTATTTATGGTTGCTTGGTTACACAGAATAAAGAGATTCTAAAAGTAGTAAAACACTTTTAGATTGGATTTAGTTAAAAGTGGTTTAAAGAAAGCACTTAATTTGTGCTTATTCTACTAGAAGCTTTTTTTTTTCTTTCTTCATGAGTGTCCGAGCCAGCTTAGCTTGTGACGCCAAAGTAGAGGAGAGGTACATGAATGAACCGACATCACATCCAAATGAGAGGGGATGCTTAGGGCCTTAGGCTATGCAAGCATGGTTAAGATAAGCTTAAAAAAAATTATAGTTACTACCTATACCAATAAGGTGCTCCTTTCTTTCGGTGGCTCAATCATAGGACCTCCAACGTGAAGTGTGCTTGACTTGGAGCAATCCTATGCTGGGTGACCTCGTAGAAATTCTCCTAGGAGGCATGTGAGTGAGGACAAAACATGTTGAAAGGATCTGTTTTGGTCTGTAGGGACATTCTTCTCTCTCACAAGCAGCTCAAGACAAGCAGGTGGGACGTTCAGGTCGCAGGAGATGCAGGGGAATGTTGTGGTCATCAGGTGTCGAAAGTCATTCCAAACTCTTTTTTAGTGTTTTTAGATTTTTCAAAAGCATTTAGTGGCTATCTAGTCAAATTTTGAAAGATCTTAAAAAGTGCTTCTAGTTATCTGAAGTGCTATTCACTATTTCAAAAGTCATGTTAAACTTTACTGATATGTTGGGAGTATCGGTATGATCTAGGGTTCATTGTCGAGGTTTATAGTCTGTCTGAAGATAATCTGCTTCCTTCATCTTTTATTGGTTCAAGATAATTTGAACAGATGGTAAAGCAGTAAACTCCCTTTTGTTTGACAAAGATAGAATGTCCAACACCATTGTAATTACTTCTAATTAATGGATTACTCTGTTTCTTACAGCATCAACCTCTAGAAGATTTAGAACCAAAGTAGAGATTCCATAGCTTTCATTCATGCTTAAAGCACCAGCACTCAAAGACCAATCCACATTCCACAGAGACCCCAATCAAATAAAGTCATTGTTATGGATATGGCATGGACTGACCAATCTTGTTTAGATTATTTGGGATGACCCATCTATTTCCTCCTGCTTGGGTAAGGTAATGTTGGAGAGAATTATGATAGTTTTGAACCTTTTCCTTTGAAGGGTCATCTTCAATTATCAGAATGATTCAGACCCAAAAGTTTTATTCTCTTTTGTGGCAGATTTGTTATTCCAAGTTTGAAATGAATACTGTCATTGCAAATATTAAACTATTATGTGTTTAGGATAGGATTGGATTGTCTCCTCCACTTGGGGGAAGAATTGCAATTCTTATTGATGACTGAGGGGACAGCACAGGCACACCTTCTTGTGATCAATTGATATGATATGGCCAAACTATGAACTTCTCACGTTCTTTGAGCTCTAAAGATGATTCTGACTCAGCTACCAATATATTGCTGTGTCGGTTTGTGTGGTGTTAATCCAAACAATGCCTTTTTTGGGGATAACTACGAGCCATACGTTTATGCTATTTTGTTGTAGTGGGTGTTTGGTTTGGTTTTAATATTTTTCATTCAGATGGAAAAGGAGTATCGATTCATACTTTGAATCATAGCAGGTAGAAGGGATTTTCTTTTTTCCTTTGGCATATCTCAAGATCATGGATTGTTTTTCTTTTTTATCTTGTTAGATTTGTTGTCGTTTTCAAATTAGAGAATAAATGTTATTTGTGCCTTAGTGGAGTAACCATCCTCAAATTGCTCACTCAACGGTAATGTAACATGTACTCCTTCCCTTGACTCAATATTCCAATATTCACCCTTCGTATTTGTTGTACTTAAAATAATAATAATAATCATAAATAACAATCATCAAATCTGGTAGGGTCAGATGGTTTTCTCATGAGATTAGTTGTGATGTGTGTAAAAAAATTTACCAATTGTTAAGAGGTCGTAGGTTCGATTTTAAATTTTCGCATTGTCTCTAGTGTTTTTTTTTTTTTAAAAAAAATATCATGAGAAACCATAGGGGTAAGGAATTTTTTAAATTAATTCTAGAAAAAAATGGCCAAAGGACAAAAATAAAAACTAAAACAATTAGACACATACTTAGTTTGGAATTGATGTAATTGATGTAGCTTTAAAACAATTATGTTTTTAGAAAAAATAATGAAGCAAATTAGGAGTGGTTTGAGGCGCTAAGTGAGTTAAAATAATATAATAGTCTGGTTATAATAGTTAGTGAATAATAAATACTATTAATGTCAATAAAGACAGTTACTTTATTGACTGTGAGTTCTAATAGGTGGTGTGTCAAACGTGGATGATGTTATAATAACTCAGTCCACTCAACTCCAAGTTGGTACTCTAAACATAGAGACTGTTTGGAGGCATTAAGTGGGTTAAAATAATCGGTAGTTATAATAGTTATGAATAGTAAATATGGTTATAATAGTTATGAATAGTAAATACTATTTTGAATTCAGTACATTTACTTTATTGACGGTAAGTTATAATAGTCCGTGGGTCAAACGTGAATTAAGTTATAACTCAGTTCACTCAACTCCAAGTTGGTGCTCCAAACATCCTTTAGGAGTTGAGTGAATTAAATTAATCGGTGGTATAATTAGTTGTGAATATTAAATACTATTGAAGTCAATGCAATTACTTTATTGATCGTGGGTTATAATAGTTGGTGGGCTAAACATGAACTGAGTTATAATAACTCAGTCCACCTAACTTCAAGTTGATGTTCCAAACACTCCCTTCGTGTCTAGTAAAGCGAGACAATAATTCTTAGTCTGTTCGTCAAAGGAGAACCTTCGTGCATTCCTATCTCAATGTTCCAGGTTTAATCCCCGCTAAAGAGTTCAGCCATTTAACTTATTATCTTTTTCTTTCCAATTTTGAAATATATTATATATTATTTTAATCTATTTTGTAAAACATATATATACAAATACTTTAAATATTTAATAATTTTTTTTTCTAAAAAACTAATTAATAAAAATTTTAAATTTCCATTGTTTGATTATACATGATTATATATTTAGGTGGTTAATTCTATAATGATTTATTACAATTTTCTAAATTAAAATAAATTATATATATCAATTTTTTTCAATTTTTTTTTTGTTTACATTGGGGGTGGGGGGATTCGAACCACATACCTCTTGGTCATCAAGTCATAATACATATGACTGCTGAGCTATGCTTGACAATATTTTTCAAATTATACTTACATGAATGTTAAATTAGAGGTTAATAAGTGGAGAGAAAAAATAGGAAAAAAATTGGTTCAAATCCGATATTTGAGGATTTTTTTTGTCATTAAATATAGAAAAATATATATTTATAGAACAATAAATCAATTGTAGCGGTATTAATTCAAATAAAATTATATATATATAATATATATATATATAATTTTTATCGTATATAATTACTTAGTAAAAGTTAAATAATTAATTACTTAGTTAAATAATTTCTTAAATATAATATCATTTTTAAAAATTTAATAATTTTAAAATCACTTTTGAAGTATAACAAACATTAATCATATAAAAATTACTTAAATCCAAACATTAAAATGGTTATATGGAAATAAATTTTACAAAATTCATTATAATTAAATCTTTTTTTTTAAATCAATTATTCAACAATCACTCTCAAACATATCCATGATCGATAAGAAATTAGTCTTTCGATTTTTTTAGATTAAAAAAAAAAAAAAAACTTTGTTTGTTTTTTTTGCACAGGAAAACTTTGGTTTGTTGTTATGTTATTTTTAACATTTTGTTCGGTTTGGTTGTAAAAACAAAAGGAAAAGAAAAAAAAGTACTGATTTAAAATTTTATCGCGTGTGAACCTTCTTATATTAACTCAATTGAGTTCTTAATCAAGCTTCAAATTCAATAATGGAAATTTATTTGATCGGAATTCTCTCTATTTTGCAAAATTAACTTGTTTCAAATTTAGTTATATATTTTTCAGTAAACTTTTAACATCTAATATAAATAAATACGATGAAAGATGTACATCATAACCCTAAAATAAGAAAGGGTAAAATACTTTTTGGTCCTTGGAGTTTGGAAATTGTGTCAATTTTGTCCCTAGATTTCAAAATCGGACAATTAAGTCTCCCGGTTTAAGAAATAATTCTATTGAGTCCTTACATTAACGGCTCCGTCAATTATAAATAACGGAGACGAGCTTGTGTTCCAAGTAGAGCATTGGAATCCCACAAATCCTAAGTTGTTTGATGCAAATGACTTCGTAAACTTTATGTGTAACTTATGTACATGAACCCTACACTCTTTGCAAATGGCAACTTATTACTATTGAGGGACATCAAGTAATTCCATTCCTACTTCCATCCTCTATTCTCCATAGAAGTAAGTTGAGAATAATTTCCATCACAATTTAATTCATACAATGTCATTTACATCTTTTTTGGCCAAATCTTAAAAAAATATACATAAATCCCACTAATATAGCAATATTTATCCCGTAAATCTTGATAGAGCACCGCAACACCGTCTTTTCTTCGATTTCCAAACTTCGTCAAGTCATTTATAATATTTTTTTCACGTCCATCAATGGCAGGGTCATTGATGAACATCATTTAGGAACCTTTTGATTGACGTCTTTGATGGTGGACATCAGGATGAGAATGAGCATCTGATGGTTATGACCATGTTTGGTTTGCAATTTTCGAATTTATGCCCGGGCATACCTTTAGCCCCGGCATCATAAGTATGGTTTTCTGATGGCCTCTAGTTTGACGACTTTCTCTGAAAGCCAAAGGTATGTCATCTTCAACCCCCCCTTTTTTTTTACAACGTTTCTTCTTCTTAAGTTTTTTTTTTTTTTTTTTTTTGTTAAATCGATTTCAATTAGTTCTTGATTTAAGATGAACCAGAATCGCATAGCAACATATGCGATCGCATAACTATACGATAGTTATGCGATAACTAGCAACCTATGCGATTCTAAACAATTCTCAATAGATAACTCATACTTTTTAGCATCATTTGCTTTGTTTTATCATTATCTTTGATGAGAGAGAACTACGGTTTTATTATTCTTCAATTCTCAATAGAAAACTCATACAATTTTATTAAATTATATAACATTGATCATTATTTCTTCAATTTTATTATTCTAACTAAATAATTAGAATTAAAAATTTATATAAATAAAGATTGATTGCTAAATAAAATCAATGGCTTGAAATTTATAATTTATTTGCAAATTTGATGACATTCCCATGAACACCAAACAGAGACATCATTCATTCACATGAAAATCTGATGACATTCTCATGCAACACCAAACACAAACATTATTGATTCTCATACATCTTATTCTCAGACATCTAATTCTCAGGCATCTTCTATTCTCAAGCATCTGCAAAACCTCAAACCAAACGACCCCTTAGGTGTTGTGTTTTTCACCCTTTAATCCATGCTTATTACTTGATTTTTTTTTTTAATTAAAATTGAATGTAATTGAGCGTAATAGAGTAAAAATAAGAAAGTCACATGCTCAAGGTTGTTTTCCTAAATATGAAGCAATTTGAGGGGTAAAAAAATCATTTTGATAAGAAATCTGTCAAATGCTCCGGTTGCCCCCACAGAGGCACCATCTTGAGGGGGCATGTTGAGGATCCCACATCGAAAAGATGAAGGGACTTCACTCATAATAGGAATTTCGAGTTGTTCAACAAAATTGAGAAAAATCAGCAATTAACCCTTCTACTGACTCTGAAAGTCAAAGCCAATGGTCAAGCCCTCATTTTCGGCAACCTCCAAGAACTCTAGAGGCTATAAAAGACACCCCTGATGGAGCGCAAGTAGCGCAACGGGAGTGAGTCGGATCAATTGACACTCTAATTTCATCAATTTAGCTAAATAAGAAACATGCTCAAAACTTTGAAATAAAAGAATAAGAAAAACTTTGAAATAAAAGAATAAGAAGACAAACCTCTTGTAGTTCGAAATTCTTCTATTCCAATGCTCGAATCTCCTCACGAACCCTTCGAAGCTTCTATCCCCGGGCTACAAGAGAAAAACTTTGGAAGATGAAGATGAAGATGAAGATGAAGATGAAAAGAGAAGAAGATGAAGATGGAAAGAGAAGAGATCTTTGTGATGAGAGTTTTGAAGGTGAATGTCACACATCCAAAAATTTCCAACAAAACTCAAGCATCATAAAAAAAACTATTTGAACTCCATCCAATTTATAGGCCATTCACATGCAACAAACTCTTTACTTAACATGACACCTCAAAAATGGATGACACCTCAAAAATGGATGAATTAGTCTTCACACAAGTGTTAACAATGGATGAGTTTATGCATGTCGTTAGTGATTCACTATCCACTTACTAAACTTGGATAAAACCCACTAAACTTGGATAAAACCCACTAAACTTGGATAATCCCACTTGTATTATTTTGTCATTTTAAAATTAATTCATAATTAATTTTAATAAACAAAATAAATTTTAATTAATTAATATTATTATTTAATTCAATATCAAATATTAATTAAATAATAAGACTAATATCGGTTTCTTAAACCGAATCATCACACATGAATCCCTATTTATGTTTTAGACCGATCCCTATTTAAATATGTCCATCATTCTTCCAAAAACGAATTTGAATTGAATTAAAATTCTTTTTCTCTCATATTGTTACACGGCTTAATCCGAGCTAGCCAGGAGAACCTAAAGGACCTACAGATCATGAGCTCCAACGATACGAGATTAAGGGCATGTTTGGGAGTGATTTTGGAAAGACCAAAATCAATTTTCAATGCCCAAAATCAATTATATTTCAAAATGATGATGTTTGGCAATAGTATAAAAATGATTTTGGAAGAATTGAAAATCACTTTTAGTGATTCTCGGTCAATCACTTGAGAGGTGATTTTGGAGTGATTTTTTGCAAGTGATTGTGATATTTTGTTTTTAAAAATGACTATTTTTTTAATTAAAAATAATAAGTATTTATGTTATTTTTTTATGAAAATTTGAATTTGGTTTGTTGGTGAAAGGAGAAATAATTTTGCTTTTTTCTCGCTCATACCAGGGTTCGAAACTAACGCTGTGCAACCATTTAATTTTGATTTTTAATTTTGCATTTCATCAATGTGCAACCTTTCATTTATGATATATTATTTATTATAGTTTCATGACTTTTCAAGAATTTTTGTTTCATGACTTTAATTTTAAATAGTAAATAATTTCCAAACAATTTTTGTTTCATTTATGACAACTTTTAATTTTGATTTTTAATTATCAGTTAAATAATTTATAAATACAATGTTATTTTTTTTAGTAATTTAATAATTCTAAAATCACTTTTGAACCAAATATAATAATTCAAAATCACTTCTAATTCTACGAAAATCACTCCAAACCAAACATTAAAATATTATATATAAATCAATTTTACAAAATCAATTGTTATTAAATCTCTTCCTTTAAAATCAATAATCCAACCATCACTCCCAAACATGCCCTAACTGGCCAAACTCTTTAGCCAAGCTAACCAACATTCGTTAACCCCGGAGACTTCACTAAAGTCCAAGGGTTGCACTCTCCTCACCGTAGATATATTTCTGTCCTCTTAATATAACCATCATCAGTAAGTCGATCGTTCACAGGTCGTTCGTAATTACAGTTGGGTCAAAATAACCGTTTTACCCCCGTAATTACATTTTGTTCCTTAAGTCCCACTGATCCTCTAATGAACTATTGGTTTGTGGTCCAACCACCAAACCGATTGGTATGTGATCTCATCACTATACCAAGTCCCTCTCGGGCCAATGAGAGTGTGGGATCCCTAGTTCAAGACCCGGAGACAGTACTTAAGGGAACAACCTCTCTACTATCCCTAAAGGCGGGTAGGAGTGAATTCTATCTCGCATGACTATGTTCTCAGCTCCCTACTGAGTATTATCCCCAAAGTGGTAGGCATATTGAGTCGACGAACTTGGGCCACTCTCAACCATACAAATAAAAGGATAATCTCGAATAAGCAGGAGTTCATAGTGTGCTCAGGATTCAGATCGAGTTACTTAGGTCATCATATGAAAAAGTCGGTCTTTACAATAAACGGAGTTATAAAGAAAGAGCGACTTGTTTCACGGTTCAGTCTTATGCAAACTCATTGCATATGACGCCCCCACTCACATTTCTCCACATGAACGATTTCAGATCACATCGTTTGTACTATGCAAAGCGGGCCGCGTCCAATAGTGTCCCCAAGATAAGGTACCCAGTCTTATCCCTATACTATATATCGTTCTGGCTATTACTTGAACTTGATCCACAATCATGTCACACATGAAGTTCAAGTATACAACCTATAACCATGGGTTCTTTGTTTATTGAAGTTAGGTTAAAAGTAAACACAATTCACTTTATTCAATAACAACTTTATTGCAAAATAGAATATCCATTCAGTTTACAAACCACGAGTTTTTGGACATAAAACTCAACAACCCCAAGCTCTCACTTTCACTCGTCGATTCTTCGCACATTTCGATCACCCAATTCTCCTCTCGAAGAACTCTCTTATTTCCGAAAATCCAACAAGAGCTAACCATTTCTCTGAAAAACGTTATACTTCAGTCCTTACCGAAAGGAAGGAGCTGCAAGGATTCGATTCACATTGACGTTGTGAATCGAGCGAGTAGAGACCTTTCATCCATTGTCCACGAGTTTGAGAGAGAGAAAGTTGAAAATTTTCAGATTTACTTTACTATTTTAGTTTGAACATTTGTTATTTGAATTTTGTATGTGAATTGCATTTATATTATGTTCTTGTTTCCATTTTCATCTTGTTCTTAGTTTTCGAGTGAAATTATCGTTTTACCCTTTACCTCGTTTTTGTACTTATGAATTATTTTTCAATGAAGTTTTTGAATTTTTTTTCTTCATTATGAGCTAATTTTTCTAAGGGATTCAATTATGTGAATGCCCATTAAGAAATGAGCTAGCTTGACAGTTGAAATTACAGTTTTACCCTTGTACCTTGTGTGGTTCGTCATTTACTGAATATATGAAAAAATGTTAGATTAACTTGATACTTATTTTAGCATGAAATGTTAATGTCGATACTTAATCGGTCGTGCAATTAACGACTCTCGTAAAGGTGATGCAGTAGAAAAGTCTAGAAATAGGATTTCGTTGATTGTCCGAGATGACTGAGGCAAAAGATAATAGGATCAAAAAATTTCATGCTTAACCACCTAAGATCACATTAACCACAAAAAGGGCTGGTGACACAAACAACAATCAGGCTCAAAATAATTGCAAATTTAGCAAAATTTAAAACTTTTTGCAAATATGACAAAAAATCAGTGGCTATCACTGATACACTTTATGACTATTACCGATAGACTTCTATCCGTGATAGACTTCTATCACTGATAGACTATTATCACTGACAAAATTCTATAAAAAAGACTATTACCAGCGATAGACTTCTATCAGCGATAAACTTATATCAGCGATAGACCATACTATCAGTGATAGAAATTGTCATATTCGCCGTATTTTTTAAAAAATGCTATATTTTGAATTATTTTCTCTAAATTGACATATGTTACAATTTTCCAATTTTCTAGAGTATTTTTATCCATTTTTCTTTTTCTATTTTACAAAAGAATTGTGTACCATGAAAACTAGATAATTACAAATTGTTGGTAGTGATGGAATAGAACATCAAAGAACATTTTTAAAAGTTAAGCGAATGTGAAAATGATAAGACATTGAAGTGAAATAAGTCTCCCTCCTACTAGATACGACACTAAACCAAAGATGCCCACTTTGGTTTAATAGTAAAAAATTAGAAATATCTACCATCGACAAGGCAACAATTTCTTTAATTCTCATCCCTAAATTCAATTCTTATCTTGATTATAACTTAAAGAAGCACCAACGCCTTAAAAATGAAAAAGTGTCGGTGTCATACGCATGTCCGACACGACACGCCTCCGACATGTGTCTGATACGCTAGCTGACGTGTCTATTTTAAAAATATTTTTTTTTTTATTTTTCGACACTTTTGCGACACTTTTGGAGGCACAGATGGCTGATTTGTTTTGGATCTTTAAAAACATAACCCTCAAGGCCCATTTACTTTTAATGAAATTATTAGGGCACGGGCAAAAGTCATTTTTTCTTTCTTTCTCCAACTCCAACTTTTTTTACGATTTCCCTTCCCACCCAAATAGCTTATTGAATTTTAGATGGCTAGACATTGATGATAATTTTGGTTATCTTATCATTTATCTCTATCTTTTTAATGAATTGTATGGAATGTATATGTTGTTTTGATGTTTAAAGGTAGAAAAAAATTATATTAAAAGTATTAAATATTAACCATATGACAAATCAAAAAAAAAAAAATATATATATATATATATATATATATATATATATATATATTAAAAAATTAATGTGTCCCCAACGTGTCGTGTCCTACTTTTTTGGAAGTTGGCGTGTCGCCGTGTCGTGTCATGTCAGTGCTTCTTAGATTATAACTAATCAAAACAAAAGAACTCATCACTAGAACGGGTGTTTATAAGCTTAATTTTTAAAAATAAAAAATCAAATAATTATTATACGAGTCTTAAGCCAAAATTTGCTTGAAATTTGAAGTAGAGGGTTTAGGGCATATCACATAGGCATGTGAGTTGGAGATAACGATCTCTCCTACTCTTTGTCTTAAGATTTGGAATATATTCCTTGAAGAAAAAAAAGGTAAAAAAGAGAAAGAAAGAGGGTTTGTAAAATGCAATTTAGGTATGAAATCCAAATCCAATTATGCAGAGAGAATAGATTGAAAATGAAATTTGTAGAGAGAATCTGAGTGAGAATGATAGATTTGACCTCCATGAATCTCACACGCATTGCCAAAACCAAAGCTGCTGCTGTTTTGGATGCCTTTGACTCTTTTGTTTTCTTTTGTTTTGGTTTGGTTTTTTTTACCTTTTACTGCAACTTGATTGTTCCTTTTTTCAACAAAAAGACAAATAAACCTTAACCATTTACATAGATATAGAACATATAAGTATGACAATGCCCTTTGTTTTTATAATCATTACTTTTCTATTTTTTTCCTTTTACGCTTTTTATCTGTAAAGATATTTGGATAAATGAGAAATAGAGCTGCAAATTGCTATGGGGTGTTCTTCATTTTCGATTCTCTTTTCATCTCATTTCATCATTTGTGAGGTTTGTGAGACAAATAGCATAGTTCTTAATAGGGTAAGTTTCATTTTGGAGTTATATTGAATCTCGAATTTGTGTTTCTTAATAATAACTTGACCAAATTCTCTCATTGACCTTAAAATTTAGGGTAAAAATCAATTAAAATCTTATACTAATAATTCTATAAATTAAAATCCTAAACTTTCATAAGCGTGTTAATTTTCACCTTCCCTTAGATTTGGTTTGAAAAACCTTAATTTAAATATGTGGAGATTTGTCATTGTAGCAATTAAATCCCTAAGGTTTGAATTGATGAGCAAGAGTCAGAGGTTCGATTCTCTCACCCCACAATTATTAAATACTTTGAAAAAAAATATCTCACTACGGTAGTTCTCTTATTAAAAAAAAATAAGGAAATAAATCAAGGTCTACAAAAATGCAGATTTGTAGAATTGAAAACCTTAATCACCAAGCTAATTTTTGGGAGAAAATCAGTATAAAGTGAAAGGGAAAGGGAAAAGCTGATTTTGTGAGAGAAAATCAATATAAAAAGGAATCTTCATTCCAACGGAAAACTATTGAAATTTGTTAAGAAAAGTTGAAGTAAATGAGGGAATTGAAAATAGAAAAGCTGTAATTTTAGATTGATGGTAATTATCCAATAATTTTGGCTAATTGACAAATTTGATGTGGAGATTGGGTGTTGTCTGCTTGGGGCTGAATTGTTGATGTGGTAGCAACAACTTCCTGTTGTTCTGGTTTAATATCATGTCTCAAGCTGGTGGTAGTGATGGAACGAACACCGAGTTTGTTCCTTAGATCTTTGTAGGTTGACTTAGAGAGAGGTTTAGTGAATATATCGACAACGTGCTCTCCAGAGGGAACATATCTTGTAATGAGAGCGCGAACAACCACTTTTTCGCGAACAAAGTGATAATCTAAATTCGATATGCTTGGTTCGTGCATGAAAGACATGATGCTGTGTAGGGCGCTCATGTTATCACAATAAAGTTGTGGCGTGTTAAGAATAGAGATTCCTAACTCTCGAAGTGTGAAGCCTAGCCATGTTAATTATGTTGTTGTGCCACTACAAGAAAATTAGTCTATTGCGACAATTTTTTTACAACGGTTTAGAAAGTGCTGCAAAATTTAATAAATTCGCAACAATTTCTGGAAACAAATAAAAAACTGTTGCAAAATATATGTATTGCAACGATTTTCTTGCTGCGATTTTAAAATGTGTTGCAATAGGATGTTCATTTTTTTTTGGACAATTGGAGAAACCCAAATAAAAAAAATTCTTTAAAAAATTTAAAGCCCAAACAAATAAGAAAGTGTTGCTATTTATATAAAAAATGTTGCAATAGGATAGGTGCTATTGCAACGATTGTGAGAAGTAAAGTGTTGCTAGATCCCTTACAACACTGGTTTAGCCCGAGGTTTCTCAAGCGTTGCAAAAAGTGTTGGAGCAGTTTAAAACCGCTGCTATAGCTCGAAAAAAACCTCTGCAATAACCCTATTTTCTTGTAGTGTGCTTGCCATGGCCCTGTACTCAGCTTCTGAGCTCGAGCGTGCAACTGTAGGTTGTTTCTTGGAGGACCATGAGATACAATTAGATCCTAGGAACACACAAAATCTTGTGTAGTGCTCCGCCTTGTAATGGGGTTGCCTCCCCAATTTGCATCACAGAAAGCATACAAATTTAGTGAGCTATTTTTGTAAAATGAAATACCATGGTCTAAGGTTCCTTGAATGTATCGAAGAATTCTTTTCACAGCTTTCAGGTCTTTCATTGTGGGTTGTTGTAAGTGTTGACATGCACGATTGACCACATACACTATGTGAGGTTGTGTGAGTGTGAGGTATTGAAGTGATCCTACAAATGCACGATGACCACATACACTATGTCAGGTCGTGTGAGTGTGAGGTATTGAAGTGATCCTACGATGCTCCGATACTCTTTGGCATCAATTGAGTTGTGAGTCGTTTGGAGCATCTTGAGAGGATGTACTCTTTGGTGATTTGAAACAACTAATCGATTTGAGTGTGATACTCAAGATTTGATCCAAGTACAAAGTATGTTTCTCGATTAAATTATCTTTGGTGAGACATCATTCAATTTGAAGAAAAACTTTTTTGTTTGTTGTTTTACTTGAAAAGGGTCAATTTTTGTCCGAATTAAATTACTTATTTACCCATTTCTTTTTACTTATAGTAAAAAATAAAGTCAACATTATATTATTAAATATGTATATTTAACTTCTTGAAGATTTGACATTGCATCTATCATTATTGCTCACTTCAATAGAATAATCAAAGTCAGCATATAATGCCCCACTAAAGACTGCAATAGAAGCTCACACTGATGAATTTTTTTTTTTTGTAAGGCTCACACTGATGAATTTGATCATATAACTGAGCCATTAGGTGGGTGAGAGAATGGATATTTAAAATAAAATAATAATAATAATTCTAAAAGATTTTTTTTTTTGAAAACTAAATTTCTAAAAGAAATTGACTACTTCTTCAAAGTAGTTTAATTGGCATTTTAATTATGTTTTTTTAAGGAAGTGGTGTGACCACAATCAAAAGCAGGGGCAAAACTACCGTAGCAGGTCGGTCGTTCACTCCTAAACTTTAAAATATATGTTTTTTTTTTTTTTTTTTTGAGAAATAAAATATATGCCATAAGTATATTAAAGTTGTCAAAATGATTAAATAATTTTTTTTTTTTTTTTTTTTTTTTTTTGAAAAGAAAGTATATTAGGTCCCATTTGGTTTCTTATCCATTTTCGTTTTTATGTTTTCGAAAACAAGCGATACGATCAAAATGATGAGAACTTGTTTGGTGGGTTGAAAATAAAAATAGTTTTTGAAAATGCAACTTAAATTAAAGGTAAAATTTGAAAACGATAAAATATCGTTTTCATTGTTTTTCAAATTAAAACTCCAAAAATTGAAAACAGGCGATATCCTGCGATTTTCAATTTTCTCTCTCACTCCAAAGATGAAAATATCCGAACAATATCAAATATATATTTGATTCTTGTAAGCAATATTTCGATTGTTGGAAATAGTTTTATTGTTCTTAGACTAGAGCATAAATTAAATGCTTCATTCAAACGTCTAGAAAAAAAGTCACATGTTGCATAAAAAATTCTACAATTCACAAAACATCCACTAAAAATAAGAAGAAGAAAAGAAAAAAAAGTAGCGAAAGGAAAAAAAAAATTGTCCAAACCCGAGTTTCAAAACACTGCACCTGAAACACTGACTTCTGATTTTCGGACTTCCCAACACTGCGCCCCAAACACTGTATTCTGATTGCCAGACTTTCCAACACTGCACCCTAAACACCGTTTTCTGATTTCCAGGTTTCAGAACCCTCCCAAACAAATCCACCGTATTTTGATTCACAGGGTTCTGAACTTATTACGGGGTGCCAAACGCCCCTAAAGTTCTCAATTTCTCATAATTCTCGCCTGTCCCAGTGGATTTGAAGCCCCCGATCTCCAATTTTTTTTGGACGTATTTTTATTATTATATATAATATATGTTGTGCAACCAAGGATTCAAACGGTATACACGAGAGTTGGGCCCCCTGTAATTATTTAACCTTTTAGTTATATTAATTAAAAATATATAAACATATATATTTGTATGTTTTCTTTAAAAAAAAAAAAAAAAACAAAAACAAACAAATGTGTGTTCAAATAAAATGTTGATATTTATATGGATTAAAATTATTGTCGAAATTTAGTCATAGTATTTTCCATAAATCATAACATTATTCTTTACTTTATTGTTAGCTTTTTCAAAAAAAAATATTTCATCTCAATTAATAACCACTTTATAAATTTTGAAAACATATTTATATTGTTTTTTTTTATTGAATAAAATTATTATTATTATTAATATTGTACCAAAATTGATAAAATTTATTTCAAACTAATAGCGATTTATTGAATACAAATATTAAATTTAGACATTTAAAAGTAGAATGACTAAAATGAAATGAAACTTAAAGTACATAGACCAAAATAATATTCTATATTAAACGATATGTTAAAATACCATTTTGGTCTTTGTACTTTGAGTTTTAATTCATTTTAGTCTATGTACTTTCAATAAAGCTAAAAATTGTTCCCTATACTATTTGTTTGAAGTTTAATTTTATCGAAATTAGTTAGATAATAATAATATTTTTCATGCAAGAAAAAAACATAATGTAAACATATTTTCAAAATTTATAGAGAAGGCAAATAAAGAAAGAAATAACTTTTGTTTAGAAAATTTAACTTCAAACTAACGGACCAATTTTAAGCTTAAAAGTACATGGACTAAAATTGAACATTTGAAAGTGCAAAGACTAAATGGAATGAAACCGAAACTATAGGGACCGAGATGATATTTTAACCTAAAAAACATTAGCCATATTTTCTATTGAACAATTTTGTTAGGATATGTGTGGTCGAGGATTCAAATATGTGAACATTTTTTCGATGATACATACTTTATGTCAGTTGAGTTATACTTATGTTGAGGAACTAATATTGAAATATATCAAGCTCTCCTAACATAAAGTCCTGGATCCGCCACCGATCAAAAGTAATATCCACCTAATAAACACGATTTTTTTTAAATAATGTATTTTTAATAAATAATCACATAAATAAGGTAGTTTTGAAACTATTTGCAAAAATAGGATAGTTAAATCGTGTAAATATGCCACGAGTATGATAACTCGTGTACCATGGCCACAAGTTTCAAGTTAAATCGTAGTTGTTGATCGCGAGAATGTCGTAAATCATGTACCTGACATGCCACGCTGAAAGACAAAGTCATCCTTGAACAAACCTCAAATCGTCGGCGGAAGCGAAGGTGTAAATCAACCATTCGCTCTAGCCGACTTCAATTTGAAACTTCTCATAGAATTCAAGGAAGGGATATTTATGTAAATATTTCGCGATTAGGGGTAACCTATGTGGAGACTAGGAGGTGATGATCCTTCTAAAAATTTGAATCTTTTTATATTGTAGATAAAAATAATATATTACTAGCCTTTTTTATATAATGGCACCTAAAAGAAAGTAAAAGTGTTTTGGCTTAGTGGTTGTCATGCATATTTGTACAAAGGTCTTGGTTCAATATTTGTTATTAGTATTTTAATTCCTTCATTTTTTCCTTCTTATTTTATATATATATATATATATATATATATATATATATATATATAAACTATTTGTATTGATTTAAAAATATATAAAAATATATAAAAATTTAATCGAGTATAGCTCAATTAGTTGTGTCGGTCAATAAGATGATAAAAACATTCCATATTTAATTTGGTAGGAAACAATTTTTTTTTTAATTTTAATTTTTTTTATATATTTATATTAAAAAAAATTAAATTAATATTTTAAAAATGCAGAATCCATCTTGATTTAATATTTTAAAAATGCAGAATTACTTTTAAAATGATAAACACTTAATAAATTTAATATTTCATATTATAAATTTAATTTTTTTTTGTTCAATTTAAATGTATAATATAATCTATTATTAATTATATGATATTGTAAAATAATAATTATACAAAATTGATAACATAAAAGATGTTTATAAATTAATTAAGGGAAAATTACAATAATGATTTTTCGGGTTTGAGTTTCGTACCATTTAGGTCACCAATGTTTCAAATTCAATAATTATATGTTTGGATTTGGTGCGTGCCCTCCGTGACATTTTCGATTAAATTTTAACAGAATGATGATGTGACACTTATTTTTAATTAAAAATATTTTTTAATTTTTTTTTCTTTTCCCTCCTCCCTCCTCCTTCCTTCCTCATTTTTATTCTTCTTCCTTCTATAGCTGTCGCCAGCCTTGGGCCGACAACTAGTTTTTTTTTTTACTCTTTTCCTCTCCCTCTCACATCCATCTCTCATTCTTTCCCTCATTTTTTCAAAAAAGAAAAAAAAACACGGTTTTTTATTACCGATCTGAAACTTTTAAATCTGTAATTTATTTATTTTTATTTTTTTTCCTCCCCTTTCTCTCTTCTTCTCCTTGTTTAAAAAAAAAATAATACAGTCTCGAACGAACCGATAAAAAAAAAACGTAATATTTTTTTTTTTTTTAGAAAACGAGGGAAAAAATGGGAGATGGAGGTGAGAGGTAGAGTGAGAGAAAAAGGGAAAAGAAAAGAGGAAAACAAAGAAAGAAAAAAAATAGTCGCCGACGACCATGGAAAGAAGAAGAAAAAAGATGAAGTAGTGAGGAGGAAGGAGGGAGCCGGAAGAGGAGAAAAAAAGGAAAATTTAAACGAAAAATAATAAAAAATATATATATTTTTTAAAAGAATTTTAATAATGAAAAAATATTTTTAATTAAAAATATGTGTCACGTCAACATTATGGAAAAATTTAATTGAAAATTTGACGGAGAGACAAAAAAAAAAAAAAAGCACCAAATTCAAACCTCATAGGTATAATTGTTGAGTTTGAAACATTGGGGACCCAAATGTTACCAAACTCAAACATGAGGGACTATTAGTTAATTTTTCCATTAATTAATAATAGTTTATATTCAAATTGATAACTACAACTAGTTTTATGGTTTATAAAAATCTTATCAAACACATTTTGAAAATTAGTTAAATTGAGATCCAAATTCTAAACCGGCTACCAAACACATACTTAAAAACATGAAATACAACTTTGTTTTCATTGAATTTTTTGTTTTTAAATTTATGTTTTTAGACCACAAACTAAACAAGCCTTGATATACTCAAGTTTTAAAGTTCATGGACTAAACTCATAATTTAATTTTTTTTTCTTTCTATTTGATAAGATATCGAAATGATCTAAATTATATGATGGTACAAAGTTATGATGCCTTTGGTACATTAACATGTTATCATCAATAACTCTTCTTTGAAGGTTAACATAATGATGGAGTGTGGATTGAACCTCCGACTTTTTTTTTGATGTATTTTTTTTAATATTACATAATATTTTTTTTTTGGCTCCCCAAACTTTAGTGTCTGATCCCGCTCTTGCTCACAGTGGAGGTGATTCTAGTTTAGTTTACTCAACGCCTAAGAAAGCTTTGCTTATGAAAGTTGAGATGAATATGCTTTATTGGGAACACAAAAAAGGATTGAAAATACATTAAAAAAGTAAAAATAAATAAATAAAAAAGAAAACGACTTTTTTTTTAAGTAAAATAGTCCTTTATCATGTTACAATTACTGCGAATTTTCTTAAATATATATATATATATTACGAGACAAATCAGGGAATGAGAAAATTTGAAATCTTATAAGATCATTTTAACTCATTAAGAATAGGTGACATTTTACAAACATTGAATATATGATCAATATGTAAAGAAAAATAAACATTTTAAATGTGTTATATATGTATGAAGTGTAAGTACTGGTTGCTCCAATACATTAGGATTAATAATAATAATAATAATAAGTAAGTGGGAGGAGTTTGAGAAAATGAAAGTCTATTTGTGCGGTTATTGTTCCTGGCTTTCCTTTAGTTAATTTCAAGGATGACCACAAAAATTGAAGGCTGTTTTTTAATAATATTGCATTTTTTAAAATTTATTATAAAAATATTGTAAGTTTGAAACTATTTATAAAAATATTACATTTTAAAGGGAACGACCTGCATGTGCAAGCAAAGATTGGTCCACGTGGATGAAGTTTCACATGGATGGAGGTCGTCTAAAAGACGACCTCGCTCCTGGATATTGATATGTACTTCTTTTATTAAAAAATTGATATCTTTTTATTCAGATATTCAAAATTTTCAAAAAAGATATGGTTAGAAAGCTAACAATGAGAGCTTCAATTTGATAGGTGGTTTCACTATTTTTTGAGTTGTGTATCAAAAGATAGAGACCATCGAAGTTGGACTATAGTTCTGCAAATTTTAGAACTGGAGATTAGTTGGAGGAGTGTATTAAAAAATTGATATCTTTTTACCCAAATATTCAAAAACTTCGAAAAGGGT
Organism: Herpetospermum pedunculosum; assembly: GCA_028017165.1. Lineage (NCBI taxonomy): Eukaryota > Viridiplantae > Streptophyta > Magnoliopsida > Cucurbitales > Cucurbitaceae > Herpetospermum > Herpetospermum pedunculosum. The sequence goes on from CM051525.1 coordinate 62,266,705, forward strand.
ATTGTTGGAAAGTTAACATAGAGAGCTTCAATTTGATACCTAGTTTCACTATTTTTGGAGTTGTGTATCAAAAGATATATATCGTCAAAGTTATGAAAAGTTCACTAAACCCAGAACTGAAGATACCACTGAAAACTTCAAAATTGTAGCTAAATTTCGACGATCTGTATCTTTTAATACACAACTCTACAAATAGTGAAACCAAATATCAAATTGAAGCTCTAAGCTTTTTAACTGTATTTTTTTCGAATTTTTTTAATATCGGAGTAAAAAGATGTCAATTTTTTAATGCACTCCTCAAAGCAATCTTCAGTTCTAATATTTGAAAAACTATAGTCCAACTTCGATGGTCTCTATCTTTTGATACACAACTCCAAAAATAGTGAAACCACCTATCAAATTGAAGCTCTCGCTCTTAGCTTTCCAACCATACCTTTTTTGAAAATTTTGAATATCTGAGTAGAAAGATATCAATTATTTAATAAAAGAAGTATATACCAATGGAGATCGTCTTTTGAAAAGACGACCTCCATCTATGTGGAGCAAGGTCGTCTTCTGAAAACACGATCTTTTGCGTGGAGGTCGTCTTTTGAAAAGAGGACCTCCAATTAAAACTACATTATTTTTATAAATAGTTTCAAACTTACAATATTTTAATAATAAGTTTTAAAAAATGTAATATTATTAAAAAACAGCCAAAATTGAAGGTTTTTTTTTTCCTTTTTCCCAAAGGAAATCATTGGTTTGTGAAATAGTAATTTCAAATGCATTCTCAATATTTTATGCAAAACTCAAGTTTGAAGGATCAATATTTAGCCAAATCGAACCTAACTTAATTGACATAAGATTGTACCTATGACGATAAAGTCATGAATTTCCTCGCTTTAATTAAAATACCATTACAAAAAAAAAAATCAATATTTAATATTAAAAAATAATATATATATATATATATATATATATATATATATATAACACGAGTAGTTCTTCTAGTACTCTGTTAAAGTAAAAATTTAGTCAATAAACTTTAGCATGTAACGATGTTATTTCTGTAGTTTAAATTTTTTACAGGATCAATCTAATCACTTTCTTAAAATTTTCATCAAGGTGAAGAATACAATTTATTTAATCAATAATATAAAGATTAAATTTAAATATTTAAAAATATAGAAACTAAATTGAAATTAAATTTAAAATACATGGACCAAAATTGTATTTCAACCTAATAATAACACCAACTAGAAATTAATTACAAGTTTTCATTTTAGAAAATGATTTTTTGTTTTGACATCTAGAAAATGAATTGACTACACCTAATTAAGTTGCTAAATGAATGATCCAACATACATATTGGTAGGTGTCATTCATCAAAAGAATTTGCTCAACTTACTTTTTATTGAAAAGTTTGAACCCATCATTAGAGATATAATATTGGGTATTTGCATCATCCATCACACTAGTAAAGGTAAATAATTAAAAATCACCCCGAGGTCAAAATCTTCTTGAAAATGGAAAGATCTAGAATAGGTAGCCAACCTCCTGAAAATTAAGAAATAGAAGGATCTAGATGGGGTATTTGATCCAACGACTCACTCCTTAGAGGGACGTGACCTACTATTTTAAAACACATACTTTTTTTGTCATTTTGTTGATGTCATTTTTCTTCTGTATGGCTAAGGGAATAGGAGAATCACACGATTACCCGTCGTCCTGATTCTATCATTCCCTTAGCCATATAGAAGAAAAATGACATCAACAAAAGGGTAGCAATATGTGTTTTAAAAAGTAGGGGGACAAATGTCATCATGTCCCCAAAGGAGGGGTCAACTGTACAAAAACCCAAGAGTATAGGTAGGAGCCGTTTGATTTGAGGATTTAGATGCTTGGCAATAAAAGATGCCTAGAATGGGAATAAAAGATGTCTGAAAATGAGATGTCTGAGAATCCTCGATAATTATGTTTGGTTGTGCATGAGAATGTAATCAAATTTTCATGGGAATAAATGATGTTGTGCTACATGAAAATGACATCAAATTTGTAAATAAATTAATAATTAATTGTTGTTGATTTTATTTAACAATAAATCTTAATAATTATCTTCGAAGAGAAACGTATTTAAAATTATACAAAATTTTAATTCTAATTAATTAATACAATAATAAAATTGAAGAAATAATGATAAAGGTTATATAAAAAACCAAATATAATCTATCATCAAAGTCATTTCTAAACATATGAACATTTTTTTTTAATACTACACAATATGAACATTGATATGATATCAACATAATTAATCATTTTCCTCATAGTTTCATGTTCGTAATTGACCTGAAAAATTACAAAATATTGTGACATGCTAATTCGAATGTTAATCCATAGCATGTCAACTCAAAACAAGTATAATACATCATCTGTTAAAACATGCATTGCCCCTATCTTTTCGAAGAAATATTACAAATTCATATCTCTTCCCGAACCTCTATTATAAATTCATATCTTTTCTCCGCCCAAAGATTAAAGAAATAATCAATCTGGGATTGATCTTTGGTGATAATCTTACGAGCTCGAACTTTTTGTCGAACAGTCAATCCATCCACATTTTTTATTTCACTAACTAATAAATTGCATCGTTCCTCTCGTGTAGATTCTCGTCCAACTACCTGTCGATAAAAAAAAACAATTTCTTGAATATTTTCATTAGCATTTGAAAGATGACTACTCATAACATTCTCAAGTTCATTCACTGCCGCTACTAATGGATCCACACTCCTTGCTATTTTCTTACTGGACCTATTTGATGTATTTGCAGTAGATTGTGTATTTATTGGTGCTTCACTCATTGAGGTCGGTCCATCCACTTCTTCCATTTCGCCTAGTGGTGGATCAGACACATAAAAACTATCTCCTCCCAAAATTCATTGTTTCCCATTTCTCTTTCCACCGCTTCATATATATCAGCTGGACCTTCTGCACCGAATCCATTGACCCTATATTTCCCAAAAACAAGGGCTAATCGGTCGAAGAATGGAAAAGGCTTATTTCTAAGGCCTTTTGCAGTTGGATGACTCTGTGAAAACAAATATACATCAATATTAATACATAATTTGATAATAATATGTAAACTTATATTAGCAATAAAAATTTCTTTTTTACTTACCTTTACCCATTCATCAAATATATGTTGTTCTGCTTCTACGCACTTGTCTTTATCATTCCATCCAAAGCAACTACAATTTGGGCCTAACATTTCAGATATTCCATTATAATGCTTCTTGAATAATTTAAGTCTGGACCATATGTGTGGTTGAACCTTAAGATAGCAATTATGAATTTTTTCAGTCATCCATTTTTCTATTTGACTAAGAAATCCTAATTTGAAAGTATCATTATGAGTGTTCCAAGTGCCAATGTTGGATAAGTCCAATAAACATTCCACTAATTTTTCATCTTCTGCTTTACTCCACATGTGTTTCTTACTTGAACCACTTGTTCACTATCATCATTCATGTCTATGATTCACATAAGATATTAAACTATTAAAATTCAAATTTCATATATAACATTGGATGAAAATAAAATGTGCATGAATACATATCATAAATATGAAATAAGTAGCAAACTCCTAACATTTCATAAAGTCTTACAAGACCTAAAAAAATAAGAACATGAATGTTTACATCATCCATAAAACTCTCCCTAGATAGTAACAATACTAATGGTTAATGTCTCTCCACTCCTCAAACATTTCAATTGCTAAATTATCTCTCCAATTCGTCCATTTATTTGAACTTTCAACATGTGTTATTCGATCACTATCCATGCCAACAGTACTTGAATGAGTGTCTCCAACTTCGTCTTCTAAAAGATCTACATGCATTTCTCTTCTTATAAGATTATGAATGAGGCAACAAGTTGTGATCATCTGACATTGAACTTTGACTGGATAATAAGATTTTCCTCTAAGAATAGCCCATCGACCTTTTAATAGTTCAAATGCTCGTTCTATTACATTTCTTGCAGATGAATGCTTCATATTAAAAAATTCTGGTGGAGTTCTTGGTTGGTATCCTTGCCTCCAATCATTTAAATGATATCGTTGTCCTCTATAAGGTGCCAAAAATTCTTCACTATTTGTATAGCCAGCATCACATAGATAATAACAACCTAAATAAACCAATTAAATACTTGAGAATGTATATAAATTGGTTTTCTAATCCAAATTTATTTATAGAAGTCTAACCTAAACTATATACCCAAACATTATACATGTTACCTTTTGGAATCTTTAATCCATTCCTCCTAGATACAACATCTCGTAAAACTCTCGAGTCAGAAGCTGAACCTTACCATCCAGGTAAAACATAGATGAATTGCAAATATTGGGAGAAAACTCCTAACACATTGGTAGCAATTTCATTCTTCCTTGATCGGTACTTAGGTCTATCAAGAATACCTACGTTGACTTTAATGTAGGTTCCATCTAATGCACCTAGACAATTCTAAACACAAAGAAAACTCTACTTTAATTAAGGTCACATTTAATATAAACCACCTATTACTATTTAAATAAGATTAGAACTATAACAATTGTACCTTAAACCACTTCCACTTTTCGTCCAAGTAGCTGGCTGACACTGGCTCAAGTTGTTTAAGTAATAACTCGTATCACGGAGTTAATAACGATATTAAAATGTCTACTAATTGTTTCTCCCGAACGGGCTAGAAGTCGACGTATAACTCTATTTTTAACATCATGTGCAAGGATGTGTAAAAATATTGCAACCATCTCTTCCACTCCGACACATGTCGTGCCTTTTAATTTCTCAGTTGTTTTAAGCATATGACATAATATACTAAAGCATCTCATATTCATACGTGTCATATCAAAACATGCATGCTAATTCACTCTCATGTATCAGACAAACAAAGATTATTTGTCTAACTCGATGTCTATAGAAAGAACTTTCACCCATAAGTCTTCTCTTTGTTTGTCCTCTATATGCATAAACATTACTACTAATAGAAAACACCCTAAACCCTAAACCCATGTTTCCATCATCTATTTTAGCATCTCTAAATAGGACAACAAGATAACTAGAATTTGTTGTTCAGTAGCTAAATATATGTGTGTAATATCCGCATAATAAACAAAATGTTCAAAATCGTCACATCTATGATTAGTTATTATGGCAATCCTAGTTCAAACAAATCATCGCATCTATGATTAGTTATTATGGTAGTTGTAGTTCGCTTGCATCAAAGATAATGGTAAAGCAAAGCTCAAAATGGGAAGACGATGACATACTTGACAACCTATGCGATCGCATAGGTTGCTATGCGATTCTGGTTCATCTTCCAATCGCATAGGTTTCAATAGCTCAGAGATTGGAATGAATCTAACCAAAAAAAGAAAAAAAAATACACAAACCTGAAATCAGAGTTTGGAGTATTTAAAAAAAAAAAAAAAAATAAACTTGGGAAGAATAAGATTAATGTTGTTAAAAAAAAAAATTAAAAAAAAAAACAAACAAATAGAAAGAAGAAGACATACATGGACAAGTGCTTCACCATAGTTTTTGAAGAAATCTTCAAAAAAAAAATAAATGATGCCCGAGCTAAAGGAAAAGTCGTCTAACCAGAGGGTTTTAAAAGACATATACATACCTAAAGCTCATAAATGATGCTCGGGTTAAAGGTATGCCCGATCATAAATTCTAAAATTTCAAACCAAACATGGATTTGGACATCCCAAAGTCCATGTCTACCCTCCAATGCCATCGAAACAAACGACCCTTAGTGTCATCTAGATTTTGTTAATGGAAAATTAACCTTTGATGACAATTATAATTTGAAAACTTTGAGATGCATTATATTTTAGTCCATATATTTTTAAATTGTCCAAATTTAGTCTATCTACTTTCAATAAATTTTAAAATTAGTTCTAGTTTATTTATTTATTTTTTTCGAAATGGGTAAAATAATAATAATGATTTCAAAATGTAAATATCTTTTCAAAATTTATGAAAGGAAAAGTTTATTTATTTATTTTTTTCGAAATGGGTAAAATAATATAATAATTTCAAAATGTAAATATCTTACTAAATTTGTTTAAAAAAAATTATTCATACACTAACCATATAAATTAATTTTAAGATTTATTAAAAAACATAGAAATTAAATTTAGAATTTACAAATACATAATACATGGATTAAAATAGAATAGTTCTCCAAATATAATGATATTTTAATCTAAAATATATTACCATTCTCTTAAAAAGAAATGTGATAGAAATTTTTTATACGAGTGAATTAGGAAAATTAAGGGTCAAAAGTTAGTTTAGTTGGTCAATTAAGGGTCAAAAGTTAGTTCAGTTGGTCAATTACATGGGGGCAGCTCTTAATTAATTAAATATATTGGGTGGGAAAAATGGTTGATGGATCAATCATGTTAAATTTAAAAATATTTTAATTTTGATAATTAGGGATATGTTTGCTTTTCTCTAGACCAAATCTAAGGGTCTCAATTATAGATTCCATAGACTCAAGAACTCATTATATGCTTACACTAAAAAATAATAATAATCATAATAAATACAAGAAAAACTTATTATGCCCATAACACATTACTAGATAAATGGGCAAGTTTTTTTTATTATTTTTTTTTTTTTATTTTATTATTTTTTTTTTTTTTATTTCACCAAAATATTTAATTAATGCGGGAGGATTCAACTTTACATTATTATTATTATGATAATGTTAATTTTTTTTTACAACAATATTTTAATTAATACGAGGATTGAACCCATGATCTCTTAGTCACAGACAATTGAGCTACACTTGATTTGATAATGTTAATTTTTTTAGTGCAAGGTATGAAGATTATATATCAACTTCCAACTCCAATGCAAGAAGTGCAATGATATGTCAATTACTACCTACTTTAGCAATTACACTACAAGAATTTTAGGTTATGTCAGACAAAATTTCTTTCAACGGTTTAAATTTTGTCGGCAAAATAACCTGTCTCGACGGTTAATTGTGGCGTCGAGAAAAATAGAAGTTCTCTCGACTGTTAACAAAATCTTTGCCACCTCTCTTCTTTGTGTGAGCTCCCATCTTTTTTGGCAATCTTGGGGACACACCTCAACTTTAATGTTGGTCGAGTTTTCCTTTGTTTAGTGAGATTTTCTTTATTGCATATGCTCAAGAACTTTGTATAATAATGTGTGTAAACATTTATTCACATGCTATAGGTAAGTGCGAGGAAGTTTCGGTTCTAAACATAAAGATGACCCTATTGGTAGTAGATTTTTAGATGTTCTGCATTCCAAGGATGCAAGAGTACTTTTCCTTTTTGATTCGCCAGTGTATAGGTGTCAGGCCTTACTACTTTTATGACTTGATATGAACCTTCTCAAATTGGGTCGAGTGCTCTGACGGCTTGATCACGAGTGTTATACATAACTTTTCTTAGCACTAGGTTTCCTTCCCCAAAGTTTCTTATATTTACTCTTGCGCTATAGTATCTTGCTATTCTGTTCTTGTACTCTACTACTCTTAGTCATGTCGTCTCTCGGTGTTCTTCAAGTAGATCCAGTTTCAGTCGTTTGGGAATCGTTTCTTTGTGGGTGCTATTTTTCAACCCGGAGGGATTGAAGTCCAATTTCTACCAAGATGACTGCTTATGCTCCAGATGTGGTTCTGTAGGCCCATAATATTTTGGGCTGCTCATTTGCCCATTCTCGTTTTATGATCTTATTCACTACGCACTTCTACTTGCCCATTTTCCTATGAGTGTGTCAAGTAGGGGTGTAAACGGTTCAGTTCGACTCGGTTTGAGTGTTGAACCGAAATCGAACTGCCAAAAATATTAAAGGAAAAGTGAAACCGAAATCGAACCGCTAGAGAATGTGAACCGAACTGATCCAATCGATTAGTCGGTTCGCCAATTACTTAATTCCAAACATGTGAGACAATGCGGGTCAGGCTGGAGTCAGACAAGTTCATGTGTTATTGGGCTACTCTTTGTAGAAATAATAGTTCAAAAAATCAAACATTTTGCACAATTGAAAGTGGAGATTGAATCCACTGGTCCGAATATATTTTTTGTTTTTATTTCGATTTAATATATATATAGTATTCGCCAACTCGGTTATCATCGGTTCTAAAATTTTCAAACCCGTAAATCGATTGAATTATTCAGTTTTCTTGATACTCAAACCGAAGCCGCCAAATCGAACCGAATCGACCCAAAATTTACAACAGTTCCGATCATTTTTTTGGTTCGGTTCGGTTTCTTCGGGTTTTCCTTACACCCCTAGTGCCAAGGATGAACACTGGTGCTTGATATTGAGGTCGATATATAATTTTCTGAAAGTTGCATTATCAAATTGTTTCCTATTATCTGATATTATAGCGTTTGGTATCTTAAATCTACGATGTTTCTCCACACAAAATTAGTTATCTTCTTTTTGGTTATAGTTGCTAGGTGCTTCAACTTCTGCCCACTTTGTGAAGTAATCACATCTACTACAACAAATTTTGTTTGTCCTTTTTCTAGCGGTAGAGGTTCGATGAAGTCTATCCCCCATTGAGCAAAGGGTCATGGGCTAGGAATACTAGTTAATGCTTCTGGTGGTTGGTGTGGGTACTGGTGCGTACCGTTGGCATCAATCGCATGCTCGTGTGAATTGTTTAGTGTCTTTATGCGCATGGTAGGCCAATAGAGTAACCTTGTCTGATGATTTTGTGACATAAAGATCTTGCTCCGGTGTGATTTTCACAAATTTCTTCATGGATTTCTCTCATTTTCCTCCGTTGTCAGACATCTTAGTAAGGGCATGGAATAACTTCTTTTGTAAAGTTTTTCCTCTTCTAATTAGATATATGGAGATGCTTATTTTCTTAACCTTTTGGCATTGTCTTTATCCTTTGGCAATTCACCACTATTTTGAGGTATCAGATGATTGGATTCATCCAACAAGGTTCAATTTTCTTCTTCTAAGATATACTCATCTTTGACGTTTCAAAAGCGTCAAGTAACACAATTTTTGTTGTAGTGTTAGAATTTTCAATTTGGCATCAGAAGTGAATAATAAATATGAAAAAAGATGTGTCTGAATATTTGAGTAGAATTTTATTTGTGAGATTTAATCAAATCATCATGACTAAATTAAGCTTAAATTATAGGGATGAAATTAAAACTTTTAAAATTATATAGAGATAAAAAGTAAAACTAAGACTAAATTATACTATATGTAGAGATCAAATTGATATAATTTGAAGTACAAAGAGACTATAGCAAGACAAACTTTTTTTTTTTTAATAAATTTAAGTACATATGTATTAAACTAATTTCTTCCCAATCAAATGATGCCCACCATGTTTAATTAAAGAATTAAACAAAAACCAATTAAAGGGTTGGATAATTTTTCTTAAAATTGCATTATATTCATTGTATGGTGGAATAATAGTAGGGAATATAAAACATTGCACTTTAGTGAGTACACAAATATACTCTTTTGTTAGTTTCTAATCCTTTTCCCAAATTTCCCACCACAGAAATTGACATGAATAAAAGCTACTCCCTCTCTAACCCTACACAACACTACACCAAGAAGAAAAAAAAGTCATGATGTTAATTTCAATCCATTCATTTACCCCTTTTACCATAGATGGTCAAAAATTAAAGTGTGTGTGTTGGGGGCAAAATCTTGGGCTATATAAGGAGTGGAAACTAAGTGAAAACAACTAAGATCCAAAGCTAGGAGATTTTGAAAGTATTAGCAAATTTTGTGTTGGTGATCATATGATGAAAAGCTTGGAGATCAGATCAGAAATTAATGGCGGCGGTGATCGTGATGATGATGATGAGAAATGGGTTGGTGATTCTTCAGTTGATTACAAAGGGAGAGTTCCTCTTAGAGCTTCTACTGGTGCTTGGAAAGCTTCTCTCTTCATCATCGGTAGGGGAATTCATTCACCTTCAAAACTATCAAAAATACTTCCTACTTCACTATTAACTCGGTTGCAGGAATTTTCTGTTCTCTGCTACTAAGTTTACGACATGTGCCAAATCGAGCATAGCTCAATTGGCATAAGGTTGTGTTCGTGACTAAGAGGTCATAGGTTCAATCCTCGCATTTATTAAAAATACCGTTTGAACGGTGAAAATTTTAGGGATAGATAGCAAGAAATTTTTGTTGCTACCTCGACAACAAGAATATTGTCATATTCTTCCTCTATAACAAAATTGAGTATTTTTTTTCTTTCTATTATCTCATTTTGTCTTCTACCCAACTATTAACTTTACTTTAAAGTTTAAACTATCAATTTAAATTAAATAGAAAAAAGAAAAAAAGGATTGAGACAATTAAGCTTGGAAGAGATATATATATGTAAAGGGGTGTTAAAAATATGATTAGTGATATTGATATTTAAGAGTTTAGAGTTGAATTCTTGTTGTTTTTTGCAATAAGGTCTTATTTAATTGTGTTTTATTCATTGAAAATATTCAAACGTCAAAATTATGTTCTCACAAGGTGGTAAGAAAGAGAATTAATCCATTGCAAAAAAAAAAAAATAAAAAAAAAATTAAGTACAAATAATGATGAAAATATTTGTGGATGTGTCTATATATCTGTAAATCGAAGGGTTCAATATAGATATCAAGGGTTAATGGATATCTCCGGTATCTTTTATAAATATCCGTAAAACATAAAAAATATCCAATATGAATATAGATATTGATAACAAGATTTATAACTTAGTTTAGAAGTAAAATGAATTTAATTATTAATTTATAGAATTATCTGTCGATATCGATATTTCATCAATATATCCCTGGATATGTCCGTAAAATCGAACTCCCGATATTGATATCGATATCGATATTTTTGTCATTGGTTACAAGAAGTACAACCAGAATATAATACAAAATATCTCTCTCATAATATATGTATTAGGAAGTGTTTATTTAATGTCAAACCGAGCATAGCTCAATTGACATAAGGTTATGTCATTGGCTAATAGGTCATAGGTTCAATTCTCGCATTAATTAAAATACCGTTACAAAAACAAATGTTTATTTAATCAAGAATTTGTTTTATAGTTTTCTAAAAATTATATATATATATATATAGCTATTTTTTATTATTTAAAAAACAAAAATGACTAATTTCTTGATATGTAATCTACCCATTTTAAAATCTTAAGCTCTTAGCCTAACATTTAAATTTAAAAATAATAATTTTCCAAATCATTTTCCTAAGAAATTAAAAAAAAATGTATTTAAACAAAACCCCAAAAAAAGTTAAAGAAAAAGAAAAAAAAGGGGGAAAAAAGGCAGTATGATATAATGGTCAACAAAAAGCATGTTTTGTAAGGAAACTCATTAATTTGAAGTCCCACTTGGCACTTCCCACCACCACCACATATTTTTGTTTGTGTGTAGTGGATGAATTATTAATAATTAGAATGAATTAAATTGATAATTAAGAAGAATATTAAAATGAAAAATGGGATTTATTATATGCAGCGATCGAGTTCGGTGAGAGGCTGAGTTATTTTGGGATCGCAACAAGTTTGATAATATATTTGACCAAAGTTCTTCATCAAGACCTGAAGACGGCGGCGAGGAGCGTCAATTACTGGACCGGCGTCACCACTTTGATGCCGCTTCTCGGCGGCTTTCTCGCCGATGCTTACTTTGGCCGCTACGCCACCGTTCTCCTCTCTTCCACTCTCTACGTTTTGGTTAGTTTTTTTTTTCTTTTTTGTTAAGGTATATTCAAAGTTCTACCACCCAAAATAATTGCAAATTTAACGAAGTTTAAAACCTTTTGTAAATATGACAAAAAAATCAGTGACCTGATAGACTTTATGACTATTACTGATAGACTAATATTACTGATGGACTTCTATCAAAAAAAATCAGTGACCTGATAGAATTTATGACTATTATCACTAACAAAATTCTATAAAAACGACTATTATCAACGATAGACCATACTATAGGGATAGAAATTATCATATCTGCAAAAAAAAATTAAAAAAAAATGTTATTTTTTAATTATTTTACTCTAAATTGACATATGTTATCATTTTCCTATTCAAAAGTTATTATATTAATTACAAATATGTTTTTTTTTCTTACTCCATATTTTTTAAGAGTTTATATTAATCATACTTTCAAAATATATATATATATTAATCACTAAAAATATATTTTTGAAAGTACTAAAAAAAAAATGGATAATCTATAGAAAAAATGTACTAAGTAAAATAATTAAAAATATAATATTTTTTTAAAAAGATTTATAAATATGACAATTTTTATCATTCATCAAACTAATCTATTAATAATAGTCATTATATCAATGGATATAAATGATAGTAATCACTTTTTTTTTTTTTTTTTTTGTCATAGTTACAAAATATTTTATATTTTGTAATATTTGTCATTATTTTGGGCCTTATTTCTAATCTATATTTAAAAAGTTTCTTTAAAAATAGTTTTTAAATTAATTATTTTTTTAAAGTAATTTTATTTATTAATATATTTAAAAAAAATAAAAAAAAACTTGTGACCATCTAAATCATTAAAAACTATACTCAATCCACCTTAAATTATTAATTTTTCTAAAGATGCTTATAGAACATATTTTTCCAAAGTTATTCTAAACACTCGTTGTTTGTTGTTGGAGTTTTGTTTTGTTTTTATTTTCCTAACCTTGATATTAATTTTTTTATTTTTATAATTCTACCTTTTAATAAAACTCATTAAGAATTACAAATATAAGCACAACTATTAAAAAAGTATTAACTTCTTCTAAGCTGAAAGTTTTCAAATCTTTCACAATCATAATATTTATAGTGCTATGTTTGGATGGAAGGAATGAAAAAAAAACTTACATATATATGAGTGAGTGGAGGTGGCTTTTTTATTTGCTGTAATGTTATTTAATAAATATTATTACATTTAATAAATAAGTGATTCCCACACATGTTTTTTTTGTACTATTTTTTTTTTTGAGGTTTAAATCATCTTAACGAATCGTAATATATACATTAAAAAAAATAAAAACATTACTTTTTCTAACTTTTAAGTTAGTCAAGAATAAAAACAATTACAAATATTACAAAATGAAATAGGCCTTCAAAACCTTTTTTCCTCCAATGTATATATACAACAAATTATAGTTAATTAATGAGATGCAAATTGTAATATGATGATTTATTTTGACACAGGGTTTAATTCTCTTAACTATGTCCGCATTCGTTCCAAGTTTCAAAGCTTGTGAAGGCAATGATCAGGTTTGTCCAGAACCAAGGAAGACTCATGAGATCATCTTCTTTCTCGCCATTTACATGATCTCCATAGGAACTGGGGGCCACAAGCCGTCGCTCGAGAGCTTCGGAGCCGATCAATTCGACGACGACTACTCCGAAGAACGAAGGAAAAAAATGTCATACTTTAATTGGTGGAACTTCGGCCTCTGTTCTGGCCTCTTGTTTGGCGTTACCATCATTGTTTATATACAGGATCACGTAGGTTGGGGAGCTGCAGATATCATTCTCACCGCAGTGATGGTAGTTTCGGTCGTGATTTTTATCGTCGGACGACCGTTTTATCGGTATCGACAGCCGTCGGGAAGCCCGTTGACGCCGTTGTTGCAGGTTCTTGTCGCGGCCATTCGAAAGAGAAAGCTTCATCACCCTTCCGATCCTTCTTTGTTGCATGAATTTCCCAAGACTGCAAACAACGCCCATGGGAGGTTCTTGTGCCACACCCAAAAGCTCAAGTAAGCAATAAAACCTACAAATATAACTCTTAATTTGGCCCCTAATATCTATTTAATTACTCGAAGTTAATTATTGATTTGTTAAGTAAATTTCCATGGTTAAAATGTGTAACGCTTATTTGATATGTTAACTATATTATTTAAGGAGTGTGCTCAGATTAGTTGCCACAAAATATAATCCTTAAATATAGCACACTTTTTATGTCATGTAAATATTAATAAATTAATTATTGACATTTATTAGATACAAAATTGAAAACTATTAATAGGTACGGATACAAAATTAAAAATTAAAAAGAAAAATTAATAAAAGAAAAAAAGTATTTCACGATTTCTTAATAAGAAAATAAAGTACCAATATGAGCCTAACATAAGCATAACATAGCATAAAATATGTATTATTGAACAATATATTAGAGATTTAAATGCATTCCACCTAAAAAAAAAAAAAAATATCATAATAATAAATAGATGGAAAAATATTTACCTATTCACCAAGCAATATATAAGAATCAATTAAGTTTTGTATTTATGGTTTAAAAAAGTTTAGATTTAAGGTAGTATAAATCTTAAAGGGAAATCGTAACATATGTCAATTTAGAATAAAATAATTAAAAAAATTGCGGATATGACAATTTCTATCGCTGATATCTTATGGCTGATAGAAGTCTATTGCTGATCACCTTAGCTTTTTATAGATTTTTGTCAGTGATAATAGTCTATCACTGATAGAAGTCTATCAATGATATGATAAAGTTTATCAATGATAGAAACGGAATTTTTTTTTATATTTGCAAAATATTTTAAAGTTTGTTAAATTTGTAATTAGTTTGGGTCGGATTGCTATTTATGCAACCAACCCAATCTTAAATACTAAACTCATAAGTTATAAACGTTAAAGAAGAAGAAAATTTTTTGACACGCGCGTGTCATGTGTAAGGTTGACCTGACCCTCCACAAAGCTCTCCCCTCTCAACTCTTAATTAATTTTATGACAAGTTGGAGAGAATAATGTAAAAATGGGAGATTTTTTTTTTTAAAAAAAAATAATAATAAATAACTATCAAAGGTTTAATAATTGTCTATGTGAGTGAGGACTGAAGTGTTGTTTGTGTTAAAAGTGCATAACTGGGTTGCTTGTTGATTTTTTTTTTTTTTTTTTTTTTTTTTTTTTTTTTTTTTATTTATTTATTTATTTTTAGACAACATGTGTGAGTGAGAGCAAATTTAAAACCTCTTGGTCACTGGTCTTTTTACATCATGTCAATTAAGTTATATTTTTCCTAACTGATTGCTACGCTTTGAAAATATATATTCTTATATAAAATCGTCTAATTTACTGCTATAGAAAACATTTTTCCTTAATTTTCCTTACAAAATTGTTCACAACGTCAATTTTATTTTTATTTTTTTCCTTTTGGATGATTTCACAAAGGTAAAAGCCGTTGAAACATAACACCCTTGTGTTGGCCCACGTAGTTGATAATAGATAAAATATATTTGATAGTAGATTTAGAATATAAAAAAAAAAAAAAAACTTCCCTAATGATGAGTTGAAATTTCTTATGGTCCATCATTAAATATTAGAGGAGAAGTGGGAAGAGTGATTTTTTCCTACTTTGAGAAATTAATCCAAAAACAAAAGTTTACCGAAATTGAACATATTAAACATACACGAATTTGACATAAAGTTTCAAAGTTTAAAAAGCTCATAATTTAACCAATATCAATTTTCAATCTCCAAAACATTCCCAAATAATAAAAATTGAAATGAAACTTGTTATAGATTTCTAGACAAAGCAGCGGTTTATGAAGACAGCGGAGCTGCGGCGGAGAAGCAAAGTCCATGGCGGTTAGCGACGGTGACGAAGGTGGAAGAAATGAAGCTAATATTGAACATGATACCCATTTGGTTGGCGACACTGCCCTTCGGAGTGATCATAGCACAAACCTCAACGTTCTTCATAAAACAAGCCGCTAACTTGAACCGAAAGATCGGCGACGGCTTGCTCCTCCCGCCGACCACCATCTTCTGCCTGGCCGCCATCGGAATGATCCTGTCTCTCACAATTTATGATAAGTTGCTGGTGCCCATGCTCCGGCGAACCACCGGCAACGAGAGAGGCATGAACATCCTCCAAAGAATTGGCATTGGAATGCTCTTCGTCGTTGCTACAATGATCATTGCAGCCTTGGTTGAGAATAAGAGACTCCAGGTATCCTATAAAAGTTTTATTCTTCTTTCTTTAATTGCTACAAATTAACATACTTGCTTTTTGTTTTATGTTTTTTAAAATTTGGTTCATTTTCTCACCATTTTTTTATTATAATTTTTTAGGGTTGGTTGCACACGGTCCAAAATAATTTTAAATTTAACTAAGTTTAAAATCTTTTACGAATATGGCAAAAAAATCAGTAGCTATATAGACATTATGACTATTACTAATAGACTTCTAGATAGACTTCTATCATTGATAGACTATTTTCACTGACAAAATTCTATAAAAAAGACTACTATCAGCAATAGACTTCGATAAACTTCTATCAGCGAGAGACCATACTATTAGTGATAGAAATTGTCATATCTGCAAATTTTTTAAAAAAATGCTATATTTTTAATTATTTTATTCTAAATTTACATCGGTTACATTTTCCTAATTTTTATTTAAACATTTAAATTTAATTTAATTTAAAATAAAAACTATGTTTTTTAGACGTAGATGACAAAACAATAATATTTATAAGTTTTAACTTAAAATTGAGTATTTTTTTTTTTTCTTCGGAGTAAATATTAGAAAATATATGCATATTTTCTTAAATTATTAGTTTGGTCTTAATTATAGTTGTGTCTAGTCAATTATTCTTTTAAAAAGTAGGTTTCTGAATTTTGAATTTTCTTTATTTATTTTTTTAGTTGGCGTATTTCATTCCTATCATTTAAAAAAACACCGTCATTTTGTATCTAATAAAAATTATGCCACAAAACTTCTAAACTATTAAAAATTAACTAGCAGTATTACAACCATCATACAAGTCTTGAATTGATAGAATTTATAGTAGTGAATTATTAAACACAAAATTCAAATTGTAGTGATAAACTAAGAATATTAATATGTGCATGATTAAATTGACATAAAGTATGTATATCGATCAAGAAATTTAAGGTTCGAATCTCCAATCTCAAATAATATATATATATAAATAAAGTTTTCGAGTGAAAGTGAAAGTGTAAGTTTTGGTGCGGGTCGCTTAAGGTGTCGGACCATGTTTTTCGGAGTTTGTTGAACAAATTTATATGTTTCTAAACATATTTTATTTCCTTTTAACTTAAAAACTTTCTAGATCGTGTTAATATATATATATATATATATATAAAAGATTCAAACTTTAGACCTTTTGATCACCGAATCATACAATATGAGATTGAATTATGTTTTGGTTATATATATATATAAAAGATTCAAACTTTAGACCTTTTGATCACCGGATCATACAATATGAGATTGAATTATGTTTTGGTTGGTTAAAATATAATTAGTAAGATTAAGTTTGATAATCCTTTAATTTTTTTATCTCTAATGTTTAGTCGAGAAAAAAGAAAACACGTAAATCATGATAAAGAAAGGCTGAGAAAGAAAACTTATTTTTCAAAGATGAAATATACCTTTTATTATAATAAAATTTACAACTAAATCTAAATTAACTCACAATTCCAATATTTTGACTAATTTCCAACCAGGTGGTGGCTGAAAATCCGAAAACAGGCTCCCTAACAATGTCGGTATTCTGGTTAGCTCCACAATTCCTAATCATCGGAATCGGCGACGGCTTCGCAATCGTCGGCCTCCAAGAGTACTTCTACGATCAAGTTCCCGATTCAATGAGAAGCCTCGGCATTGCATTTTACCTTAGCGTAATAGGTGCCGGAAGTTTTCTCAGCAGCTTTCTCATCACGGTGGTCGACGACATAACCGGTCGGACCGGTCAAAGCTGGTTCGGCAAGGACTTGAACACCAGCCGCCTCGACAAGTTTTACTGGCTCCTGGCCGCCGTCTCCGTCGCCAATCTCTGTGTCTATGTACTCATCGCTCGCCACTATTCTTACAAGAACGTGCAGCGGCGCGTGGCCGTCGCCGATTGCTACGAACGTGAAGTGTCGCGTGGAAATGAAGACTCCATGGCTTAGAAATTAGAATAATTGAGAAGCGGTTTTTTTAGTACAATTTGAGGCGGAGGATTCATATCTCAAACCTTATGGTCGAGGACACGTGTTCATGTGAATGGAGCTAGGTTGGACTTGACAATTGGGGAGGTGTTTAATTAACTTTGGTAAATCTTGTATGTTTTTCTTTTTTTCTTACTAAGGGAGATTTTAATTAGTACTCTTACTTTATACTTAAGGTAAATGGGTAGTTATGTATTTAAAAAAATGAACCTGCTATCTAAATATGTTTAACCAATTTCCAAATATTATGTTTTATCTTTTAAAAGTTAGAAATTCACCATGAGGTCACGCTTCCATTCCCACCCCCACAAGTTTGTCAAAAAAAAAAAAAAAAAAAAAGTTAAAAATTGTGTGATTTGGTATTGTTGTGCACTAATTATTATATGCAAGATGTGTAATTGGGAAAGAAAATGAAAAAAATTTGGTAATGATGTTATTAATATTTCAAATTCAATAATTTTATTTTTGGGTAATACATATTTTTTAGTCTTTCTTGTCTGTGAAATTACTAACCAATGTATGTGTGATGTGACGCTCATTAAAATCACATTATCGGTAGATAAAAAAACTTGTCATTCATCCTAAAAAATCCATCATGCCCAACAAATTCTCATTTGTCTTCTTCTTCTTCTTCTCCGTTCTTTGATTATGGCTCGTGAATTAGGGTTAGGAAAAATTTGAAGTTGTAATATCTCAATGTTAGCGAGAAATACATTCACAAAAAATGCTAAAATCTTCCATGGACACCTTCGATGGAAGTTTAGAATCCTTAAGAGTATGTAGCAGTCTAACTACCAACCATTATTATATATATTGTTAATGTGGTCTACGAGTTCAATTGAAAACTTCTTTATTAAAGAGGAATCGTGTTGTGTGATCGCATACCACGCGTGTACGATCGTGTGTTCGTATTATGTGAATCTGCAACTATCTTCCGAACATCAATAATATATCACTCGATATAAGTTCGTTTTAGCTAAATGACAACTCATTTTTAGCTTATGCCTTCGATTTTTTTTCAACTCACGAAACCTTTTGTCCTTCCATTTTTCATCAACTTATGTGATTAGCTTCTCCCCTTCCTATCGATTTTTCAATCGAACCATTAAGTTCATTTTTTGTTTTCTTTTTTTAAATGCTAAGTATTCAATCTAACGATTTGATATAAATATCCAAATTTTAATCTAGCGGTAGAGATATTAACCTCGATAACTCACATAAATTTTTAAATTCAAATTTTATCAATGTAAGATTGTCATGTGTTTTTAATGAGTATCACACCATACCTTCGTTAGTAATTTCATGGAAGTTAGACTAACGGGACTAAAAAATGTTAAACTCAAACTCCAAGGTAAAATTGTTGGATTTAAAACGTGAATTTGAATGCTATCAAACTCAAATTTCAAGGATCAAAAGTGTAATTACTCACAATATTATGCTCTCATAAAATATATTAAAGGAGTTGTTGCAATGATATTTTAATTAATGCGAGGATTGAACTCATAACATCTTAGTCATGAACACAACCTTATGTCAATTGAGTTATGCTCGGTGACATATTTATAAATTTTTATTGGAAGTTTATCATAAATGTATAAAAATAACTTTGAAAATAATTATTCAAAGGTAAAAGTGTTGGGAAAAATACACGAGATATAAATAACGCGGAATAACAACAATATTATATCTCACGTTCCCACTTCACAGGTTATAACCAAATAAGTTATCGATCACAAAATACAATAATAAAGATAAGGGAAAGAGAGAACGACACCGTAAGTTATACTGGTTCGTCCCGATCTCGGGACTACGTCCAGTCTTCTGCAACTGCAGGTTCGACTATAATGGAGATTACAAGAAGCCTCAACTCGGTGCTACAAACTACCCTCAATAGTCGAACAATGACTATTGACTTCCAAGTATCACAACCCGATAGCTTGGGATCAACAACAAAAAGGAAACCGCTCAAACAAACCACATAAATTCCTTCTTCTTCTCTCAGTGGCTCACTGTCTCAAATAGGAAACAAAAATGAAATTCTAGAGAAATTAAACATCCACGCGATTTTCCTTCCTTTTTTGGTTGATGATGGAATGAAGCACTTAAGTTACTTTTTATAGAAGAAAAAAATCACCGCCCCTTTCTTTCTTTAATATTATAATTTGTAAGCCACCTATAACTAAACCAATAAAAAGTAACCTTCAATTCAGCCAATTGAATTCAAAACTTAATGGGGTTAATTGGGCTTTAAATGGGCTTTAGAAGATTTGTTTGGACTTCACAATTTCCTAACAATCTCCCACTTGAAGACAAAACAACGATCTTGCCTCCAACTGCAACGAAAATGATCATCTTGGCAAACTCCAAGGATCTACTCCCACTACAACTGTTATTTCCGATCTTCTTGACAAACTCCAATGTTCAACAAAAAGCTGTAAAATAACAAAGTTACAAAAGACAGGCAACCATCAGAAAATAACTGTAGTGTATCTGTGCTCGCCCTGAGGTATGGGCTCGCTACGTGGATCTATCTCCCAGACGAAAAAGATAGACACGTACTCCCACTTCAGCTAAGTGGTAACAACTGACATCTTCTTCAACCCTGAATCACTGTTCTTGAAGAAAATATATTTTGAGAAGGGTTTGAATTTTCTATTCAAACCTATTGCCAAACTAGAGACTTTTCCTTTGACCTTAGCAACTGCTCTGGCCTTCCACTTCGATGCCTCCACTCGCCTCGGCGACTTCTTCAATTCGTTCGAGCGTCTGGCAATTGGGGGTTGACAATAGCCATCAACTTTCTCTTCTGAACTTCCCAATTGTTTCTGAATTGAAGGATCATGATCTAACTGATCAAACTTGGCTATCAATGCTGCTGGCTCACCTCGATAACAACCATCTGCAGCTTTAACTGGCATCCACTGTCTCTTTGATCCTTTAGCAACATTCAACTGACATTTGTACAATGTAGAATTTCTGTGGCCAACTGCCACTACTTGGGATCCCAGTGTGAGTTTACACTGGCGACTGCCAAACTCACACCTGTAGCCTTCGTCTGTCAACTTGCCAATAGAGATGAGATTCATCTTCATTCTAGGCACAAACCTGACATCATGCAATACCAGAACACTACCACATTCTAACTTCAGACTAACATCCCCAATCCCACTGGTTTTGGAGACTCTGCCATCACCCATTCTCACTAGACTATGATGTCCACCTATGAATGATGTGAATAAATTTCTATTTGAAGTTATGTGTACAGTAGCTGCACTGTCTAGAATCCACTCAGATGAATTACTACAACTCTCTGTGTCACTTCCAACACAGACATTGGCATCATCAACTATGTTTACCTCTCGATCCTCTCTTAGCTTTCTACACTGACTTTTATAGTGACCTATTTTGTGACAGTAAAAGCATTCTATCTCCTTATTCCTATTTCCCCACTTCTTTCCACTACTACTCGGTTTCATAAATTCTTTATCCTTAGTCAAAGCTAAAGCTGATCCCGTAGTAGATGACTCTCTACCACTACTCTTTCTACGAATTTCTTCAGCTAGAGCTAAATCACAAACTCCTGAAAACTTCAGAATATTTTCTCCTACCGAATTAGACACAGCTGTCTTCATCGTTTCCCAACTTTCAGGTAAAGACATTAATAACTGAATAGCGTATACTTCATCAGTAAAATCTATCTTAACAGACTTTAACTGATTTACCAAAGTGGTAACCTCATTGATATAGGAATTTACAGATGCATCTTCAGCCATTTGCATGTTAAAAAATTTCTTAAGAAGATATGCTTTACTATTAGCAGACGATTTCTCGTACCTGTTTGTAAGCGCTTCCATTAGCTTGATTGCGGTAGTCTCATTGGCTACAAGACTCACAACTTCCATTGTCAAACACATTCTGATGTTTGCAACTGCTTGTTCATCGAGATCTTCCCAATCTCCATCTGACATCTCTTTCGGTCTCTCTTTCAGTGCCTTGTGTAATTTCTTGCAGGTTAAAAAATCCTTCACCTGCATCTTCCAATAACCAAAATTTCCCCCATCAAATTTTGTGACTCCTTCGAAACTCTTTGGATTCGTCGCTCCCATGATTTCTGAACCAAAAGCTCTGATACCACTTGTTGGGAAAAATACACGAGATATAAATAACGCGGAATAACAACAATATTATATCTCACGTTCCCACTTCACAGGTTATAACCAAATAAGTTATCGATCACAAAATACAATAATAAAGATAAGGGAAAGAGAGAACGACACCGTAAGTTATACTGGTTCGTCCCGATCTCGGGACTACGTCCAGTCTTCTGCAACTGCAGGTTCGACTATAATGGAGATTACAAGAAGCCTCAACTCGGTGCTACAAACTACCCTCAATAGTCGAACAATGACTATTGACTTCCAAGTATCACAACCCGATAGCTTGGGATCAACAACAAAAAGGAAACCGCTCAAACAAACCACATAAATTCCTTCTTCTTCTCTCAGTGGCTCACTGTCTCAAATAGGAAACAAAAATGAAATTCTAGAGAAATTAAACATCCACGCGATTTTCCTTCCTTTTTTGGTTGATGATGGAATGAAGCACTTAAGTTACTTTTTATAGAAGAAAAAAATCACCGCCCCTTTCTTTCTTTAATATTATAATTTGTAAGCCACCTATAACTAAACCAATAAAAAGTAACCTTCAATTCAGCCAATTGAATTCAAAACTTAATGGGGTTAATTGGGCTTTAAATGGGCTTTAGAAGATTTGTTTGGACTTCACAATTTCCTAACAAAAAGTATAAATTTAATGAATATATATATATATATATATATATATATATATATATATATATTGTTTTTTTGAAACTTAATAAAAAAAAAACGTTTTTTAATTGCATGAAATTTCAAAGTATAGATTGTTTTTTTGTTGGATTTATACGTTTTTGTTGTGTTCCAAATGACTCAGTTTTTTCTTTTCTTTTTGAAGACAATTTTTTTTAATTGCGTATTTGAATTGTGATTTAGTCTCTTTCTAGAATATAACATCACAAGTATGCACTCAAAATTTCAACATCTTACGGTAAGCAGAGAAGTTGTAAATGTGTAATCAATAAATTATGTTTGTGCTATGGTTTTTTTTTTTTTTTTTTTTTGAGTACATTGGGGGTGGGGGGATTCGAACCACAGACCTCGTGGTCGTTAACACATACATATGCCCGCTGAGCCATGCTCGCTTTGTGCTATGGTTGATGTGTAACGTAACTAAGTAATAGATGTGACAGATTCATTTCAATAATCAAATAAATAAAGATTTAATATCTCTATTAAGTAAATGTCGATTGATTTTGACGTGACATATAGATTAATAAAAGTAGACAAATCTCTACAAAATAAAGCATCATGATTTATATTAAAAATGATGAAATGATGTTTTAAGAATGACTCAGTGTCCGAACATAACTCAATTGACATAAAGTTGTATATTTAACGGAAAAGTTGGGAGTTCAATCTCCCATCCTGCATTTAAAATTGTCATGTCAGCATCCGCCAAAGAATTGACCATGAATTAACCTGTAGGAACTTAATTGATTTATTTCTTAAATTTGGGAGACTTGATTATCCGATTTTAAAATTTAGGGACGAAATAGACACAATCCTCTAACTTTATGAACTAAAAAAGTATTTTATCCAAACTATAATTATTAAATAAGAAACAAATATTAAAACTTTTAAAAATATAGAAATCAAATAGCTTAAATTTCATTTTCGAGCATCAACTTTCAAAATTGTTTCATTTTGGTCCCTAAACTTTCAAAATATTCATGTTAATTCTTAAACATTCAAATTTGTTTTATTTTGGTACCTAAACTTTTAAAAGATCTATTTTAGTCCTTAACCCTTCAAAAAATCTCATTTAAGCATTACTTTTAATTTGTGCACTAGCATGTTAGTATGAGCATGATTTTAAATCATATAGGTTAAAGACAAGCATTTAACAAAATATATAGATATAGATATAGATATAGATAGAGTAAGGACTAATATGATTATTTTTTTAAGAATTCAGAGATTAAAATAGACATTTTGAAGATCAAAATGAACATTTTAAAAATTCAGAAACTAAAATAGACATGTTTAAAATATCGAAATCTCAATTTTATTGAAATGTCGATAAAAATATTGATAAACTATCAATATTGATAAATATTATTGGAATTTTTTTAAAAACAACACATTAAAAAAAATATTTAAATTAATAAATAAACAAATTATACTTAGTTAAAATACTTGTTATAATATTATTTTCAATATTTTGTTGCTATATTTTTTTAATATTTTATTAATTTTTGTAAGATATAATAAAAACGTCGATTCATTCTTTATGTCGATGAAAATATAGACATGTAGACAAAAATTTAAAGCTATAGAAATAAAAAAAGTTAAAAATTGAAGGATTATAATAATATTTAAACCAAATGAAATGAATTAAGGTTATAAAACATATTAAATGAATAATTGAAGTTAGTTTTGATTTTGAAAGAAAGAGAGTGAAAAAGATAGGAAACAAACAGTCATTTCATAGACAAAGGGTGATCAGATTTACGAAATAGCCCCAGAGAAATTAGCAGAGGCAATTAGTAAAAAGGGCTAAAAGCGACATTGGTTAGCGTAGATTTAGTTTAGAGCCGCCAACGGTGAGTGTGACAATAACTACGTGCGGTTAAGGAAGAAGCCTAATTAAGGATATTCTCCCCTTAGCTAAAGGCTAAGGCCACTCGGGCCCTTGTTACTTAGGTCACCTTACCCTACACTTCTCCACATCTTTTCAATTTTTCATCTCATCACATGACGTCAACCCTCAACTACTTTCCTTTTCTTTTCATTTTTTTATCCCTATCTTTCTTTTCCATTATTATATTCGCCGCTCTATTATTTATTATTGGTTCGATTCTGCCTAGGATAGATTTTCAAAAAAAATTATCAAACAACCATTTGATGCAACAGTGAGTGAGCACATCACCTAGATAGTCCTGAATAGAGGTTGATTGATTCTGCACATGTACAACAAACCACGCACGGAACAAGAATGATTTAAAATCAGCACTTGTGCAACAAACCACGCAAAGGGCATGAATTTAAATACATTATTACCGTCCAAATGAGGCCCACATTTTTTTCGTTACCCTCATCTCCATCTTAGGTGTGGAGGAAATATATAATTAAACTAACCTTATTCTTGCACTATATATTCTCTAAATCTTCTTTGTCAAATCGAGCATAGCTCAATTGGCATAAGGTTGTACTCGTGACTAAGAGGTCATGAGTTCAATCCTCGCATTAATTAAAATACCGTTGCAAAAAAACAAACTATGAAAAACGTTTCACTTAGTCAATGACACAACCTTATGTCAACTGAACTTGCTTGGTTTGCAGTTCAATTCTTTTTGATAATTTAGTCTTTACTATTATGTTTTCTATAAATAAAATGCACACATGTTAAAAGATTTTGATTAGAACGAGGGGTTAAGTGAGTGTGACGCTCGTGTATAGAAAGGTACATGAATGAACCGATACCACACATTCGAATAAGAGAATTTTAATGGGTTGTTTGGGGAGTTAAATGAGTTAAAATAGTATGTAAATAAATAATAAATATTATTAAAGTTGGTAGAGTGAATAACTCGGTCCACCCAACTTCAAAGAATTCATAGTTACTGTTTTAAAATTGTAAGTGATACAATTTTAAATGTTTAGAGGTATAAATGATTGTTTTAAAAAAAGAAAAAAATAAAAATAGAATATTAAAAAGACGAAAGCCCAAATAGAATAAAGATGAAAGTTGATAAAAGACAAAGGGTTTAAAAAAAAGGTAAATATAAAAAAGAAATTGTAAATTAAGGGGTTAGAGTGTAGAAGGATAGGAGAATAGGATAGGGGATAAAATGATGAGTGATGACAAAACAAAAAAGCTGTAAATACTGAAACAGCGTTCCGTCAAAAGACGCCATTTTCGAGCAAACTTCGCATCTGAAGAAGCAAAAGATTTTAATGTGAAACTGTGAATCACGACGTCACCTCACACATCGCCAGCTCCCTCAACAGTACCCGTTTTCTCTCACCTTACCAACCCACGTCTATCTAATTCCCTATCTTATAAACCCTAAGTCCAAAATGAATCATAAAAGTACGACTTCGGTCTGAATCGTTTGTCGCCGGTTGCTCCCAAAGTTAACTTAACGCTCTTATTCGGACATCCACTTCTCAGAGAGGGTTGAAAACAAGATAAATTTGTTGCTCATGTTCGTTTGAAGAAGATGATGAAAAGTTGTTCTCAAAACAATATCCTTCGAGCACCATAAAATATAGAGAAGAGAAATTTAGAGTTACCAAAATTCATTAGAGGGTTGCAAAACCATATATACATGAAATAAGTTATAAATCAAATTGAAAACGTTTTAGATCTCACATCTACTCAAAACCGATTTCATCATTTAATTTAAAAACGACAATAAAATTAATTTTATATTAAAAAAAAAAAAGTAATAAAAAAAATATTTTTTTTTCCGCGCATAGACTAGTCATTCTCAACAATAAACACGTGTTTTCTATTTATGAAATTTGAAGTCTTAATCTTCTCGCTCGCTCCTATTGTTGAATGACAAGAACATAGCTTAACTGACGTGATGTATCGACTAGTGGCTATACGAGGTCTTAGGTTCAATTCCTTACCTCACATATTGTAAAAAAAAAAAATGTATTTTGTGACACCGACACAAACATAATTCAACAATAATTGTCATGTTTTCATTTTCTTTAAGTTGGAAGCTTAAATCCTTATGTCTCTGGGCATTTATTATACTTGAAAAGAAAAAAAACCTAAGAACTTTCTATTAGATAATTATACATTTTTACGATGTCTAATAAGTTTGAGATTTAGTAACAATTTTAAAATTCAATGACATTAAAAACAAAAACAAATTAGAAATTTAGGTAGTTCAAAGACTAGGTAATTTAACATAAATTTAACCAAAGTGTCTTCAGAGCGCACGGTCAAAGACACACGTTTTTATGTCAATTGAGCTATGTTTGGTTTGGCTAGACACAGTAACCAAATTATCAATTTTTAAACTGTATTCTATTAAAGACAATATTGAAAAATATGTTATTATTGATATTCTACTTTCAAAACTATATATAAAAAAAAATTACATTGGATATTGTTGTTGTTGTTATATTTTTTAATATGGATGTTAAATCGTTTAAAGTATTATAGAATGATTAAATAAAGGGATTTGGGGGTTGTGAAAATGGGAGAGGAGAGGAATCTTGTTGTTGAAATTGGAGTATTTATTTGTGTATTTAAAATGAAAAGTAAAATTTCTTTCTATTTGTTCTCTAACGAAAAGGTTAACAATTCCTTGTGAGTAGACAAAGCTCTCGTGTAATGTCTACTTCACACAACACATTAAAAGTTATGGTACGAAGGTTGTTTGTTTTTTTGTTTTTGGTTTTTTTGGTTTTTTTTGGGTAATAGCAAATTGCAGAATTTATTATTATTATTTTTTTTTTATTTTTTTTATGTTTAGGGGAGAATATGGATCACATTCTTGGATAAATTTGACAAAAAAAAGAAAAAAAAAAAGAGAAAAAAACCAGCTGAAATCCATCAAATCTAAACTTCAAAGTTTGAAAAAAGGACTGACATTTTTGGAAAATTGTTGATATTTTGTCTAACTTACCACTCTGGGATCTTTTAAAAGCAGTCAGTTTTGGATATTGACTATACAATCCCTTTCACTTCAACCAAATCTCCCTTCTATTCAAAATATCATATTACAATCATTTAATTACTTAATTAAATGTTCAAATGTGAACTCATAATAATAATAATAATAATAACAAAAAAAAAAAAAAAATCAAACCAAACCAAACCAACTCAAAAGTTTTGATTTTCGCATCTAAATCCTAGTTGATCATTTGTAGGTCTATTTTCTAAGCTTCATTGCATTTGATTTCAAATAAAAATGTTAGACCTAATCTTTTTATTAAACAGAATACTTAAAAGTAAAGGACCAAAAATGGTATTCAAGTCCTTTGTAAAAAAAAAAAAAACTTATGTACCAAAGTATTATTTAGATCGATGTTGATTTTTAAGCCTCACTTGATAAATATTTCATTTTTAATTCTTTATTTTTAAAATTTACATTTGTTCTCTTACAACTATTCATTTTTCCGGCGAAATATTTGAATTCTTACTCAATTTTTTTTAAAAAAATCCTACTTTTAAAACATCACTTATATTTTGAAAACATGTCTAGTGGAAGTACTAAAAGGGTGTTTGAGTCACAAATTTAGACTTGAGTAAACTGAATTATTAAAATTCAGTCATGCTTCATGAACCACAGACCTCTCGGTCATCAACCCATACATATGTCAGCTGAGTCACGCTCGCTTTGATAATCATGTTTGATCTATCAATTAAAAATTGGGTGAACTGAATTATCCACCTTAAACTGACTTTAATAATATTTACTATTTTAATCTATTCTCCAAAACAACCCATGAATATATATAAGTTTAATTTTGAAAAATCAGATGATTATTATATGTGTATATTTGCAATGTTTGAGTTTTTTATATTAAAAGGTTTAAAGTTTTTTTTTTTTTTTTTTACAAGGAAAAGTTTTAAAGTTATTGTTTAGTAAATATGGTTGTGCATTTATTTGTTTGGTTAAATTATTCTGAGTTTTCAAATATATATTTAATAAAAACTTAAACCTCTAAAAAAAATGTCTCATATTCTTTCAACTTTTAATTTTACGTTTAAGAGAATCTAAACAATTTAATTTTATATCTAATCGGCATATACATTATAATATATATATATATATATATATATATATATATATATATATATATATATTAAAGATTTATTAAACATAAAATTAAAAATTCATCTATATATATTAGACACTTTTAAATTTATAGATTTATTAGACACAAAATTAAAAGTTTAAAAATTTATATAATTAAAAAAAAAATTAAATTAAATACAATTTTAAAAATTTGAAGACTAAATTTTTAAGGGAAATTGTAATAGATGTCAATTTAGAATAAGGTAATTAAAAATATAGCATGTTTTTAAAAATTTTGTGGATATGGCAATTTCTATCGCTGATATCTTATGGCTGATAGAAGTCTATCGCTGATCACCTCAGCTTTTTATAGATTTTTGTCAGTGATAATAGTCTATCAGTGATAATAGTCTATCAGTGATAGAAACGCATTTTTTTTGCCATATTTGCAAAACATTTTAAAGTTTGCTAAATTTGCAATTAGTTTGGGCCTGATTGCTATTTGTGCAACCAGCCCAATTTTTAATTTAATTTTTTTAATGTAAAATAAAAATTATTTATATTTGTTTGACAAAATACAACTTGAGTCCAGATTTGAACAAGGATGAATAATTTAAAATAAAGATAAAGTTGTGACTAATATATAATTGTCAATTGGTTCAATTATTGATTTTTTTTAATTATTTGTGAGAATAATATTGACAGCATGAGGCCAAAAAAGAAAAGGAAAATTAATGGAAAAAAATAATAATAACAGCAGTACGATGCTCTGTTGTTGCAAGGATGGCATAGACAACATGGGGCCAAAAAAATTTATTGTGCCTCAATTTTTGTACGTTGAGAGGTCATTTGAATCATGGATTTTGATAATCTTTTTTTCTTTTTATTAATACAATAAACGTGGATATCAAAATTTGACAAACAACCC
This sequence comes from Herpetospermum pedunculosum, assembly GCA_028017165.1. Classification (NCBI taxonomy): domain Eukaryota; kingdom Viridiplantae; phylum Streptophyta; class Magnoliopsida; order Cucurbitales; family Cucurbitaceae; genus Herpetospermum; species Herpetospermum pedunculosum. The sequence goes on from CM051525.1 coordinate 62,296,521, forward strand.
AAAAACATAAATATTTATATTAATTACAGCTGAATTTGGTTCAGAAATTAATATAAAATTTTAAATTCCTTACTTTTTATAATTGAATTTTATTCGATGATCAAAATCTGCATATCTCAGATGATTGATTGTCCTCTTGTTTGTTTTTTAATAAGAGAAAATACTTCTTTTAAAAGAAAAATACTTTTTTTACCTTTTAGGAAGTATATGCTCAGTCTTATTCAACTGCAATTACAAAAATGCAGTGGTCACTGATATAAAAAAAGTTATTTTTCATCATTTTATATGAAAAAAAAAATGGGTCAAAATGAGTTGATAGGGAAGAGTCTTTTGAAAGGGGTAGTTTGTATGAAGGGCTTTGTACGATGTATTTTGATATTTGTCCTTTATTGTTACTTTTCCATATTACATTTATTCAATCAAACAACCATATTTCTAATTTCAAATGGTTGTTGGGTATTGTTGAGGATTTCATATTCGAATAATAAAGATCATCTCTCACGATATAAGATATATGAGTTACTCTTCTCATTTTCAATAAGTTTTAAGATGAACCCCATGATATCAAACATGGTATCGAAGTCCACGAAGCACAAACGAGTATTCGGTCTAAAAATGAGATCTGACCCAAGAATGATGAACCTAAAGAGGCACCATCTTGAAAGGAACTTCATAGAACAACAATGAGATCTCACTCAAGAATGATGAACCCAAAGAGGTACTATCTTAAAAGGGACCTCATGGAATCCCATAATATCAAACATGTATCTTCAAAATAACACAAAATCGTGCTAGTTCATTATATTTAAGTATAATGGTCAATAAATCAAAAGTATATACCTTCATTTATGGTACTAAAAAAATGAGCTTTTTAAAATCTATTTATGGTAATAAAAAATGAGATGAGAGATTCGAATCTCTCACTTATTGTTGAACTAAAAAAAAGTGTATTACTACTAGATAAAATAGGCTAATAGAGCTTTTTCTAATGAAATGTCTTCAAGCATAAATTATGGTGAAAGTTAAGACATTTATACATTTTCATATGGTTTGAAGATTTAAATAATACATAACTATTTTTTTTTGTCAACATGAACATAACTCAACTAGTCAAACTATTTTATCATATGGTTTGAAGTTTTCAATATACATAACTACTTTTTTGTTAATCTGAACATAGCTCAACTAGTTAAACCATTTATCTTCGATTAGAGGTTAGTTGTTCGAATCTCACTTTTGTTGAACTAAAAAAAATCGCACACTTTTGTTAGACTAAGAAAGTGTCTTAAAACATATATAAGACAAAATACTAACTAATTTTACAAACATCTTTTCGTATTTCTTTAGCCAACTATTTTTCTTTTTTCATATTTTTTTTCAGAGTTCAACATGTGGAGGTGAGAGAATTTAAATCTCTAACATTTTCGTCGACAAACTTATATCTTAATTAGTTGAGCTATGTTCAAATTGACATAAATCTATAAAATGTCTCTCTTATATTTTAGGTATTTATTGATTTTGGTTTTCCATATTTTAGGATTTTGAATTTTAGTGTATTCTTTTCAAAATCCTTAATTATGACATTACATATGTTACAATTGAATCGAATAACAAAGAATAAAAGCGCCAAAACAAATCGACACAAAATTTACGTGGTTCACTAACGTCGTGTTAGCTACGTTCACAGGCAGAAGGGAGAGAACAATTGTATTACGAATAAGAGAGAATTACAACAATGACACAGACTAGGGGCGTCTGAAATCATTAGAAGATTGATATATGACACCCTTCTAATAACCTAATACAAAATGGGCAAAGCCCAAAACAAACCCCGTACCGAACCATTCGTAACAGGTCATAACAGATTCAAGACATTCCAACATTGTTGAGAACAAAGTATAGGCTAAGTGTGATACTTTGTTTGATGAGAGAATTGTTAGAAGTACAAACAATATCTCACATTTGCTAGATAAATGAAAGATCATAGGTATATAAGGGGGACAACTATATCTCCAATAGCATGAGGCATTTTGGGTGAAACTAAAAGCAAAGCCATGACAGTGTCTCATTAAATTTATATTCTTATTGACATATTAAGATATGTAGACATATTGAAATAATACTCAGACACATGAAACTTAACTTACCCATCAACAAAATTAATCTCTCCTAAATGGCATGCCTATTTATATCCAACAACCATTTCGCGTCAAATATGTTAGCAAATTTAATTTTTTATTATTATTTTTTAGAGAATGAGTTAATTGTGAATGATCTAAAAATTTGAGAATTACATGATGGGAGTGTGACCAAAGTCCCACATTGGTTAGAAGAAGGGAAGATCATGGGTAAATAAGGAAGGACATCATTCTCCATTGATATGAGGCCTTTTGGAGTGGAACCAAAAGCAATGGAGATATATGGAATTACGTTATCCCTTACAAGTGGTATCAGAGTCCTGCCCACGACTTAGTCGTGTCGCTCTTGTGAAGGAGTTGGCCTGAGCTAGACGGAGCGATGAGAAGGAGTAGCGATGATGACTATTTTGTGCTCTTGTGAATGAGGCCCGAGCTAGACTGTTGGGAGTGCTCCTGTGAAGGAGTTGGCCTGAGCTAGACGGAGCGATGAGAAGGAGTTGGACGGAGCGATGATGACTATTTATGCTCTTGTGAAGGAGGCCTGAGCTAGACTATTGGGAGTGCTCCTGTGAAGAGTTGGACGGAGCGATGATGACTATTTGTGCTCTTGTGAAGGAGGCCCGAGCTAGACTGTTGCGAGTGCTGTGGGGAGGATTGTTGGGAGTGCTCCTGTGAAGGAGGCCTGACCTGAGCTAGACTGTGCTCCTGTGAAGGAGGCCTGACCTGAGCTAGACTGTTGAGAGTGTTGTGGGGAGGATTGTTGGGAGTGCTCCTGTGAAGGAGGCCTGAGCTAAATTTTTGGGAGTGCTCCTGCCTGTGAAGGAGGCCTGAGCTAGACGGAGCGACGATGACTATTTGTGGGGAGGATTGTGGATTGTTGGGAGTGCTCCTGTGAAGGAGGCTTGAGCTAGACTGTTGGGAGTGCTCCTGTGAAGGAGTTGGCCTGCTAGACGGATAGAGATTGGGGAGGAATGTACGGATAGACGGATAGAGATTGGGGAGGAATGTACGGATAGAGACTGGGGAGGAATGTACGGATAGAGATTGAGGAGGATTGTTGGGAGTGCTCCTGTGAAGGAGTTGGCCTGAGCTAGACGGAGCGATGACTATTTGTGGGGAGGATTGTTGGGATTGCTCCTGTGAAGGAGGCCTGAGCTAGACGAAGCGATGATGACTATTTGTGGGGAGGATTGTTGGGAGTGCTCCTGTGAAGGAGGCCTGAGCTAGACTATTGGGAGTGCTCCTGTGTGAAGGAGGCCTGAGCTAGACTGTTGGGAGTGCTTCTGTGAAGGAGTTGGTCTGCTAGACGGATAGAGACTGGGGAGGATTGTTGGGAGTGCTCCTGTGAAGGAGTTGGCCTGGGCTAGACGGATAGAGACTGAGGAGGATTGTTGGGAGTGCTCCTATGAAGGAGTTGACCTGAGCTAGACGGATAAAGATGACTATTTGTGGGGAGGATTGTTGGGAGTGCGACCAAAATCTCACATTGGTTAAAAGAGGGGAAGATCATGGGAGGAATGACTATTTGTGGGGAGGATTGTTTGGAGTGCGACCAAAATCCCACATTGGTTAAAAGAGGGGAAGATCATGGGAGGAGAGACAACATTCTCCATTGATATAACTCCTTTTGTTTTGAACCAAAAGCAAAGTCAAGAAGGTTTAAGCTCAAAATAGACAATATCATACTCCATTGGTATGACTCATTTTGGTTGGAACCAAAAGTAAAGTACTCCCTCACATTACATATATAAAACGTTAATAAATATTTATTTTTTTGTTCAAAGACGTCGCCATTGGTATGACTCATTTTGGTTTGGACCAAAAGTAAAAGTACTCCCTAACATTACATATATAAAACGTTAATAAATATATACTTTTTTTATGTTTCAAAGACGTCTCCATTAAAATGGTCAAATGTCACAAGAAAGAATACACAATCCAAAATTGAAAACACACTCATACTAAAAATATACGACAACAAAAATTCTCTATTTAAGGATTAAATTAGAAATAAACACAAATATAGTTAAAAATAACTCACAAACCAAACCAAAGAAAAACCAACATCTTAAGAACACAACATAACCTACACATGTACCCTAATCAAAAGTCGAGGAAAATAGTTAATATGAACAAGAAATAAGGAAAAAAAATCCATCGAATCATCCACATATAAATTATCCAAAAAATTCAAAGATAACTAAAGGAAGGAAAAAAAAAAAGGAGAAATAGAAATAGAAACCAAAACAGAAGAAAGCAAGGTTTGAACTTTGAAGTGAATTAGATTCTCTTGGTACATAAAAAACAAAGGATAAGTGGACGAATGGTTGAGTAATAATATAGCAAATTAAAAAAGAAAAAAAATCTCTCTATATTATTCCACCCTCTCCTCACGTGCGTCATCACAAAACCAAACCCCCAAAATCCACCACACATTCGAAAAAATTAATAATTAATTAACATTAAACACGACACAAATCCTAAAAAACACAAAAGAAACTGACACAAAATATCTCCTTCACCATCCTCAACACTCACACTTCTCCAATCTTTACCGGAAATAGCCGGTTGCCCTCTCCTCAAACCCTATCTATCACAGATCCAACAGACAGAAAAGAAGAAGAAAAAAAGATGCAATTTTGATTTTTGTGGTAAGTTTCTGAAAGTGTTTTTTTTTTAATTTCTTAAAAAAAAAAAAAAAAAAATCTGATAGAGAGAATCCCATGCCTCCAATCCCCAATCACTTCCTCTCAGTTTTTCTGCCATCAAATTAAACTTTGCAGCTTGCTTACTTCAATTCTTGCCCTCTTCTTAATTTTTTATTATTATTATTATTTTCTTCTTAAATTATTATATATATTAAATATCATTCCTCTTCATTCTTTCTTCCCTAATAATTACAAACAAATTCTCTCTCTTTCATTTCTCTACTCTTTTATTAATTTTTTTTTTTTTTTTTTTTTGGGTTGGGAGGGTTGGCTATGGCGGAGGGTTTTGAAGTCTACCATGTCCCACAGCAAAGCAGGAGAGATAAGCTAAGAGTGGGAATTATTGGAAATACTCATAATATTATTCATAATAATAATAATAATAATAATAATAATTCTTGCTTCCTTTATATGATCCCTCTTCTTTAATCTCCTCTTCCGATCATCATTTTGATTTTCAAAACCCTTCTTTTCAACTTCATCATAACAATTACCCTTCCACCGCCGCCGTCACCGCCGACCATGTTCCTCCGCTCCTCCCCGACCAACAACCCTTGTCTCTTGAGCTCAACCTCCAGCAGCGCTACGGCTCTTCAGCAGCGGCGGCGGCGGCGGCGGTGGTGTTTTCTCCTCATGATTCGGGTCTGCCTCTTGTTGGGTACTCGGCTTCCCTTTTGAAGGGCTCCAAATTCTTGAAGCCAGCTCAGCAGCTGCTCCACGACCTATTTGACTACGCCGGTCCTAATTCCGACAAGTTGCCGCCGGATTCCGCCCTTCTTGTCGACCCTCTCCTCGAGAGCTTGGGTGGGGATATTCCCACCGCCGCCGCCGTTGATCATGATCCGATCGATGATGGAACTGAAAGCCGGAGGAAAAAATCTAGGCTTATTACCATGCTGGACGAGGTAAATATATATTTAATTTCGTAATCATACAACATTTTCTTCAATTCCCATATGTTATTTTTTATTGTTTCGATGTGGGTTTTTTTTTTTTAAAAAAAAAAAATTATTGCTTTTGTTGTTTGTTCTTGATTGTTCTTTGACAAACCCCCAAAAAAGAATACTCCTTAATTATGTTGATGGGTATTTTTTAATTATTTGTTTAATAGTTTTACATGCATTTTAATTAATCATTTCTATAGACAAAAGATTTTTTTACTTATTACAAAGGACTTTCACCGATTGACGTGACGGATTTTGATTGGACTAACGGATTAAATTTAAATTAATGAACCTCCCAACAATTCTGTTAAAGCTATCCTAGCATTTAATTTGTTCAATTCTTGAAAAAACAAAAAAAATTGTGAAATGGAATCCATGATTGACTCTTAACTAGTCAAAAGTTGGGGTTTTATTTTATTTTAATCATAGTATAATTTTGATGTTGGCCATTGATTAAACCGACATGTAGTATGTTAAATATTCTCATACCTTTGTGCTTTGTTTGGTTATTAAATTAATGGGGTTTTAATTGTAATATTAATCTCTCTTATTTTATGTGCATTAGATTCTTTGTAGTACTGATGAGGAGCTGGGGATCAAATGGATGGTCTTTGGTGACAAACAAAATCTGTCTTTTTTGAAAAAGTTAATGAAAGGGAATATATGCACAAACAAAAAACATCCATTGTTTCTTATTTAAGGTGTCTGATCCACCACACAATAGAGTTGAATAATTCTTAAACCAAGTTTAAGGGGATAATATTTTTGTTGCCTAAAGTGATTAAAAGGAGAAGAATCAATTTGAAAGGGAATTTCAATGCGTTTATGATGATATTCCGGCTAAAAGGTGTTTAAGCTAGCCCTACAATTGTAAATTCTATATTTGCATGGTTTTTCTTTTTAGAATATTACATCACTCATGAATGACGAAGATGATAATTTAAACTTTACGACCTCTTCTCTAAGAGAGTAAGAATGTCTTAACCAGTGAGTTATGTTCTTGTGATAAGTTCGACTTTGTACAATTTTTTATTAAAAAAAACTTATATCAGCAACTTTGTTGGCTACTATCATTTTTTTTATAGAGATTCTTGCAAATGAAATTGGTATTTGGTTTGCTATATTTGTTTTTATATATATTTGTTTTTATATGCTTGGTTTAGGAGCTTAGTGAAGATATGTATGTCTGCATGTGACATAAATTTTTGTGACCAAAAAGAAAAAAGAATGTTCTTAAATAAGGTTTCTTTGGTTTTGTTTAGATATCCCTTTTTTCCATGTTGTAACTTGTAAATGTCATATTGGAAGATCTCTTTTCTGGCCTTCTGTTTGCATTATGGATGAAATGGGGCAGGTCCTTTAAAGTAATAATGAAAAGAAATGGATCCATTTTGTAGATTTTATTTATTTTTGAAAGTATCTCCTTACTTAAGTAAATTATTATATGTTATTGATAATTTCTAACTTTAATGATTAGGATGGATTTCAATAGGAAAAACATTCACCACTCTTTTTAGCATTATTAAAGTTGTCACAAAATTAACTTGATCTTCAAAAAAAAAAAAAAAATCCCAACGACTTCAAGACATGTTTTGGATTGATTTCGAAATGGTTAAAATCACTTTTGTCGTGTTCAAAATCACTATAAAATATTTTTTTAATCATTCAAAATCATTACGTTTAATAGTGATTTAAGCTATTTCAAAATCATTCTTAAACGTGTTCTTAGTCCGACAAAGTATAAGCCTAATTTACTTTCAAAAAAAAAAATTCATCTCGCAATCCAATTCTTTTACATATTTTTTTAACTCTAGTCAAGAAATTTTAAATAAATTTGGCCTAACAGGTGTAACGTAACTTTAATTTTTTTTACAATATCAATACTTTCATCTACACAAGTTTCAAAATTTACTCATTCTAGGGATTTGAGAACTATAACAAATCAGCCCTAGATTCAAAAGCCTAAAATCTGCAAATTTGTTAATTTTGTTTTTGCACAGGTTTATAGAAGATATAAGCTATACTATCAGCAGATGCAAGCAGTGGTTACAACATTCGAGTACGCTGCAGGGCTTGGCAATGCAGCTCCCTACGTCAACTTAGCCGTAAAAGCCATGTTTAAGCACTTCAGGTTCTTAAAGAACGCCATTGCTGACCAGCTCCAATTCAACAAGCACCAGCACCAGCACCAGCACCAGCCGCCTTACAACCCATATTGCCAAAGATCCATTCACAACAACAATGCCGGATTCCTCGACCATCAACCCGTCTGGCGCCCGCAGAGGGGCCTCCCCGAGAGCGCCGTTACCGTCCTCCGCGCTTGGCTCTTCGAACACTTCCTCCATCCGTAAGACACGTGTTAAGAATATGAATAAAATAATTGAACTTATACTTTAACCTATCATCTTAAACTTTTGGTTGTTTATGTGTTACAGTTATCCTACCGATACAGACAAGCTCATGTTGGCCAACCAAACCGGTCTCTCGCGAAGCCAGGTCTGTTTATATTTGGGGACTAAATTTCAATTGATATGACTCCGTTCCCTAACAATTTGGTTTTTTAAAATTAAGCCTATAAATACTAGATTCACCTCTAACTTTCTTTGTTTTGTTATCCAGTGTCTACGGATGTTTTAAAAAATCAAGTCAATTTTGAAAACTAAAAAAATAGTTTTAAAAAAATAACTTTTGTTTTTAGAATTTAACTAAAAATCCACACTTTCTAAGAAAGTGTAACCCATAGTGAAATTAGAAAAAAACAAGCATAAATTTCAAAACCAGGAAACGAAATGGTTATTAAATAAAGCTTAAATGTTCAGATTTGTTTTTAGAATTTAACTAAGAATCCACTTATTAAATGAAGCTTAAATGTTCAGGTTTGTTTTTAGAATTTAACTAAGAATCCACTCTCTCCTAAGAAAGTGTAACCAATAGTGAAATTAGGAGAAAACAAGCCTAAATTTCAAAAATAAAAAACGAAATAGTTATTAAATGTTCAGATTTTTGTTGACATTTTATATGTTCATGGGTTCGACATCTACCCTTAACACGTATTGATAAAATATAAATCAGTGTCAACCCTTTTTTTTTTTATTTGACAACATGTTGGGGTAGGGGATTGAACCTAGAACCTCATGGTCACTAGGCGATACATCATACTTGAGTTATGCTCTTGTTGGCTTTGATGGGTAGAATTAATATACTTAAATTTACCAAAACCCATAAACCTTTCGAGTTGATTGACGATTTAACATGATATCAGAATAGGAGTTTATGTGTTCGAACTTCTAGAATGTCATTTACTCCCCCAATTAATATAGATTTTTACTTGTTAGGTCTTCTACAAATTTTCAAGCCCACGAAGTGAGGAAAAGTGTTAGAGTATTGATATAACTAAATTTACTAAGACCCATAGGCTTAAGCTTTTAGGTTGATTGGTGATTTAACAGATGTCGATATTTTCATCGATGTTGTTAACTCAAGTATAACGGTTGTTTGTGGGTTGAGTAAATTGTGATTGTAACTTTTTTTTTCAGGTATCAAATTGGTTTATCAATGCAAGAGTGAGGCTTTGGAAGCCAATGGTGGAAGAAATCCACATGCTAGAAACAAGGCAAGCTCAGAAATCTCAGCAGAAGAGGGAATGCAATAATAATGGAAATGGCTTAAACAACAACAACAACGACCATCATCATATTTCATCCACAAACGAATCATTGAAAGCCGAGCATAATGCATCTTCTTCAAACCACCACCACCACCCACTGAACTTGTCCAATAACTCCAATTTCTTTCCGACCCACCACCCTCATGCGGCTGCCGGAGCTGCCACTATGGGCGGCGGCGGCAATAACGTTTCCTTAACTCTGGGGCTTCACCAGAACCACGGCGGGATCAGTACTCTCACGGAGCCGTTTCCGATCAATGCAGCTCAGCATTTTAACCTTGGGTTAGAAGCCAACGGTGAAGGGTTTGTAAATGAGTGGTTTTGAATTGAAGTATATATAATATAATATAATATGGTTTGTTGGCTGAGGATGTTCGTTTTGGGACATCATGGGCAGCTAGGTTGTTAATTAAGTCAGACATCATACCCACAAATTTTGAGCTACGTGTAAGAATTTTATATTCCCAGCTGAAATTGGAGTTAGCCAAATTTGTTATCCTTGTCTAATTGTAAAATGTGATATAATTAAATTTACCCTAATGATCGAATATTCGTTGAATTCACCATATAACTCATCGGCTATAGCTATAGCATAAAGTACTTTGTTGTATGTAGCAGCTGATGAGGGGAGAAAATAAAACATAAAAGAGTGTTGATGGATTAGTTTGATGAGTTGGGATTGTTGGCTTGTTCATTTCAAGAGACTCTCAATCTCAAAGCTTCATTTAAAGTTAATTAATTATGGCTTTTTGATCATTTGCTTCCACATTTTTTCTTAGTTAGTGGAGAGAGGATTGATTTCTTTTTTACTGGAAAGATCCGTTCATTAATATGTTATCAATCTAACCTAATCTATAGCCAAAATGAGCATGACTCAGTTGATATATGTATGTGTTGACGATTAATAAGTTTGTGGTTCGAATCCCTCACACCCAATATACTAAAATAAATAAATAAATAAATAACCTTATCTATTAGGTTTGTGTTTGAAGATCTATCTCACAGTTAAATAAATAGATTTTTTTTTTGGTCATAGGTGTGATATTTGAATCTCCAACTTTTGAAGTAATAAATAATGTTTTGACTAGTTAAGTTAATCTTATGTTATGGAAAAAATTGAATAAGGTGACTAGTGTTCTTTTTAATTTTTAAACATATTCTCTAAAGCATTTAATATTTACAAGATTTTTTATTTCTTTTTAGATCAATTTGGAGTAGAGAGATTCGAACCTCGAATTTTATAATCGAAGACATATATTTATGACAATTGAGTTATGATAATGTCTTGAAAAATAGACAAATAATAATAATAGTTTTAGTTTTTTCCTACAAATATATATAGTAGTGGATGATTGTTTTTTTTTTTTTTAATTATTTCTAAATATACTCAGTAAAGAGAAAATTTAGACTTGATTGAAACCTACCATTTATTTTAATGTTATAAATAAAATGACGATTTTGGTGATTTCATATTTTTATAAAAGAAAAGCACATGATGTAACACATGTTCTTCTAAACGACACAAAAGTTAAATCGGTCATTCAATCCAAAAAAAAAAAAAACTAAGTTATGCTTATGTTTCTACGTAGAAAAAAGATAGGTTAAATTATTATAAGTTTATGATTCTAGATTTTGAAAGTTTGGAAGTAGAAATACTTTGAAAATTCAATTATACTTATATATTTAATGTGTATTATATGTTCTTTTGAAATTTTAAAAGTGTATAATATGTTTTTAAATTTTTAATATTTATATTTAATATATATCTAATAGGACTCTAATTCAATAAGCTCATTAAAGTTTCAATTTTTAATATATGATGATGGATCTTAGAATACATTTTGAAATTTAGAGATCTACTTTTACTTGACACATAATTCAAAGTTCATCAATGGATTCTATTAGACACTCTTAAAAGTTCAAAATCTTTTTAATTACATTTTACCCTACAATTCCTTAAAAGGAGGTCCAGATGCATTAACTTGGGATAAATTACCTTTTTATTCTTGAAGTTTTAAGATTTATGTTGATTTAGTCTCTAATTTCAAAATCGAATAGTTAAACTTTTTCAGATTTGAGAAATAGTTCAATTTAGTCTCTTAATTATTTAATTGAAGATTGACTGGACAAATTTTATAATTTATTTTTATTAAATCTAGAGACTAAATCGACATAAATTTTCACCTTGGGGACTAAAAAAATCAATAACTTTTTAATTAATCACATCACAAATATTAACTTTCAACTACTAACCTACGCTCAATTGACAAAACTTTCTATTGAAGGGTAAATGCAAATTTGACACAATTGTTTTAGGGGTAAAAAGTACTTTTAGTTAATCAAACACACATATATATATATATATTTTGTCAAAGTTACATAGTGAAAAGTTTTTCTTTTGTCAATTTATTTTTGGGACAATTTGATTTTATAATAGACCCCAAAGTTTTTTTTTTTTGCAACGGTAGTTTAATTAATGCGGGGATTGAACCCATGACCTTTTGGTCACCGGCACAATCCTATGCCAATTGAGCTATGCTCGGTTTGGCTAGACCCCAAAGTTTTAAACTCATGTAATTGTCTAAAATATCCTTAATGTGAATTGTCTAAACCGTCATCATATGGCTACGATAACAGTTTTGAATTGTCATCAATATTTTAGACCCTGAAGGTGAATTGTCTAAAATACCCTTACATGTATAAACCCCTCTTTCACCGCGCAGGAAAAAAACGTTCGAACTGCGATTTTTCCTTCTTTTTTCTTAGATCTTTCAAACTTGGAATTCTGATTGCCCAATTTCTTCTTCTTTCTTCATCTATTCAATTAGTGGGCAAACGAATATTCCCCTTCCCTTCGTTTCTTCGAGATATTAGGGTTTCAACATTTAGATTTTTAATTTTTAATCGATAATTTTGTTAATCGCTAGATTTTGAATATTTTCGGCATGTTCTGTTGTTTTTTCACGATTTTTTTGGGTTAAAAATGACGTTGACTGAGAACGAAGACGAAGGAAGAAGATGAATTCCAAACCGGAAAATTTACAGATGAGGAAATTCGTTTTCCCTCATCTGTAAATTTACCGGTCTGGACTTCCCACCAGTAAAAAACAGAATGTTTATTTTTCAGCCCTGTTGAAGGAGATGAAGTCTAGATCGGTAAATTTACCGATAGGTTTTTCCGACCGGTAAATTACAGATGAGGGAAAACGAATTTCCTCATCTGTAAATTTTCCATTCCGAAAAAATCTATCAGTAAATTTATCCGTCTGGACTTCATCTCCTTCCTTTGTCTCCGTTCTCAGCCAGCGCCGTTTTTAATCCAAAAAAAAAAAAATCGAATTTTACATACGCGTAACAAAAAGAATGTCTAAAACCTAAGAAGCCAACATGGAAAATGTCTAACCCACTATCTAAAAAATTTGCCTTTATGGGCGGTATATAATGCAGTTAAATATTTCAAATCATACATGCCCCGTTTACACGGTGCAGAATCAATCAACCCCCACTCTAGGCTATCTAGGTGATGCGCTCACTCACCCGTTGCACCAAGTGGTTGTTTGATAATTTTTATGAAAATCTGCCCTAGGGCAGAATCGAACCCCCACTCTCTGCTATCTTAGGCGGAGCGCTCACCCACTGCACCAAGTGGTTGTTCGATAAAATTGCCTCTATGGGCGGTATATAATGCGGTTAAATATTTTTAAATCATACATGCCCCGTTTGCACGGTGCAGAATCAATCAACCCCCACCCCCACTCTCTGCTATCTTAGGCGGAGCGCTCACCCACTGCACCAAGTGGTTGTTCGATAAAAATAAATAAAAAAAAAAAAAAAAAAAAAAAAAAAAAAAAAAAAAAAACTTTCTTTTTCCAAGAAAAAACCAACAGAACATGCCGAAAATCTTCAAAACTTCAAAATCTTAGTGATTAACAAAATTATCGATTGAAAATAAAAAATCTAAATGTTGAAACTCTAATATCTCAAAGAAACGAAGGGAAGAGAGAAGAAGGAAGAAGAACGAAGCAATCAGAATTCCAAATCTGAAATGTCCAAGGAAGAAGAAGGAAAAATTGCAAGTTTCGAACGTTTCTGGAGGGGTTTATTCAGTAGCAAGCTTAGCTTGGATATTTTAGACAATTCACACTCAAAATCTAAAATACTAAGTTTAAAACTTTAGGGTTCAAAAGCCCCAAAATTTTACCTTGGGTGTATAAAATCAAATTGCCCTTATTTTTGGGTAATTGCAATGGAGAGGAAAACAACATTAAGATATATTTGCAAATGGAGCCATGTTTTTTTGGGATTTGCAAACATAGCAAAAACTTTTAAATTTGATTTGCGTTTATTTTGTAATTTCAAATTTACTTGGTGTAGCATTCAGTATGTCTCATATACTTTCTATTTTGTATATCAAAAAATAAAATATTTTTAAAATATAAAATATATCAATTATACAATGGATAATATCAAATTTGTATGTGATATACAAAATATAAAATATTAGATAAATCGTTAGGTATATAAACGTTGATAGTAGGTATATCACCACTTATAATCAAGTATATTATTGATATATCAACATTCATATTAGGTATATCAGCGCTCATAATCAGGCATATCATTGGTATATCAAATCAAGGTATATCAATGAAATACCAAATGAGGTATAAAATATATCAAATCAAGGTATATCAATGATATATTAATATTTTATATTAATATATATATTAATGGCATACCTCAGATTTATTATTGTTTGAGCTTAGTGTTCATTAAGAGTATATTGGACATGGATTGGGCCTCGAGATTTTGTTATTTTTGCAGAATTACAAAGGAGTTGCTACTTTTGCAAATTATTATTATTATTTTTTTTATTTTTTTTTGTACATCCATCTAACTATGATAAAAATGATTCTTAGTCGCACCAAATAATTTCTCACCTACAAAATTGAACTTATTAAAATAAATCTAACAATTAAGTAGCAACTTAATAACAATCTCTAATAATCTCTAATGTAACTCCTCAAGATGACTAGATGGATATAGTAAAGGACGACAATAACAATTTTGGATTGAAAATTAGTAAGTGTGCCTAGTAAAATCTTTATTAGTAAATGATGATAATAACATGTGAGAGTGAAGATTCGAGTCCATGACCTCTTGATTGAGAATATATGTCATAACGAGTTGAATTTAGACTCAGGTTGATAATTAATTTGGTGTGCTTAAAAGACTACAAGTGAGAGTATGCGGGGGCGAAAAGCACACTTCTTCAAAATTGTTTTTATCATACTTGAGAATAATATAAAAGTGTGCTTTTGAAAAGAAAAAAAAATCTAAAGCCAATTACTTTCAAATGCTTAATTAGATCAGAATGCATATTTTTTTAGTACAACAAATGAGGGTATAAAAATTTGAAGATCTGATTTCAAAAGAGAAGCGAAAAGCACACTTCTTCAAAATTGTTTTTATCATACTTGAGAATAGTATAAAAGTGTGCTTTTGAAAAGAAAAAAAAATCTAAAGCCAATTACTTTCAAATGCTTAATTAGATCAGAATGCATATTTTTTTAGTACAACAAATGAGGGTATAAAAATTTGAAGATCTGATTTCAAAAGAGAAGCGAAAAGCACACTTCTTCAAAATTGTTTTTATCATACTTGAGAATAGTATAAAAGTGTGCTTTTGAAAAGAAAAAAAAATCTAAAGCCAATTACTTTCAAATGCTTAATTAGATCAGAATGCATATTTTTTTTAGTACAACAAATAAGGGTATAAAAATTTGAAGATCTAATTTCAAAAGAGAGTATATGTCAATTATCATTATTGAAGTAGTTAGTTGATTTGACTTCAAAAGCATTCAAAAACATAAAACTAAACATGACAATGATTATTTTAATTATGCATCTTTTACTAAATTTCTTATTTATAATTAAAGTATAAATATTAAAGTATATATATTTATTAAAAAAAACACTTCTTATAGAAACACACCCTACATCACACAAGCAAAATCTTGATGAAACCATTAGTAACCTTATCTTTTAATCTGCATGAAATGTAGGGTTAAAAATAATATATGTAATGCTACTAAAATTACCCCACAACACGACTTTCTGCTTTATCCAACACCGAAAAACGTCGAAAGAGACTAAAATTTAGTCGGAAAAGGATTTCTTGATGATAAAATGATCGTCGGAATAGCTTATGAGGACGCTATGCTGGATAGCATCGGCAAAAGTTACTTCTTTTGATGCTATCTCCTTAGCGTGGATAGTTCAAGAGCCCGTTTTTTTTTTTTAAATAAATTTTAATCTCAATATTACTTCTTTAAAATGTCATTATTATTCGTAGCTTCTTGTACATAAAAAGAATTGTATACCCTATAATAATGGAATGAATGAAAATTTATATTAGACCAAATTTAGCGTTGGAAAATTAAAAGATGTCTCTCTCCACGATTTTTTGTTGCGTCAAGAGAAAAGCGTTTAAAGGAAAACCAAAATATTTGTAGTGCGAGAAACCTAAAGTAAAAAAAAGAACAATTAAGTATCATTCTCCGGTAGAACATTAACCTATGACTTCTAAAAATAAGTTTGAAGAGTGAAGGCAACATTCTCAGCTGACAGTAAGAGTAAAGAGACAGTCTTGTCCCGAAGTAGTTTTTCAATAATACCATAAAAAGGAGGTGTGGCAACATCAAAATGTGGCTTTGTTGCGTGTGGTTCGAAAACAAATTGGGCTTAACTTATGGACAACAAAAGTAACATCGATGTGTGAAATAATCAAATATATATAGCAAACAAACACCCCACAAGACAAGTCGACAATAATCAAAAGCATAAAACCAAAAGCTCTCTCACTATCAAAAGAACTTAACTTTAATGAGGGGTCCATAACATGAGTGGCAGGCCTTCAACCAAAAGAAACCAACATCTTCTAGAAGATGATGAATGGTATAATAATGTGGTGTATAAAACGAATATAGTGAGGAAGATTCGATGGTACTTTGTTTAAGGAAAGAATCGTTGAGTGAAACTAAAAACAAAGTAATAATGTTTAGGTTCGGAAGTGGATAATATCATACTAACGTGGAAGATTTGTTGTCCTTGTTAGATTTGTGTATGGAGCCAAAACTCCCACAAGTGAAGAAAATAAAGTTTGAAGCTTTAGGCTTAGGTCCATTAGAGTTTTAGGGCTATGTTGCTAACATATATATAGACATACGTTTGTTGACTCAATTGGTTGATGACCTGCGGCTGAACATATTAAAAGTTTTGTTTTGTTCCATTTTTTTTCGACTGCCGCAGTGAGAAATTTAGAAAGAAAATATAGTGTGTATTTTTCTTTGAGATTAGAGTTTTCTGTTTGTTGTTTATCCGACACTATTAGGTTGTGGTACCTTGGAAGAAAATAGTTTGTGTTGGACTATTAAATCTCTATCATATATAGTAGAACCTGTCGTTGGAGACTGGACGTAGTTCCGAGATCGGGGAGAACTAATATAATTTTTAGTGTCGTTCTTTTTTTTTTTTTCCTTATCTTTATTATTGTATTTTGTGATTGATAACTTAATTGGTTATAACATGCGTGAAGTGGGAGAGTGAGATATATTAGTTTGGTATTCCGCATTTATTTATATCTCGTGTTTTTCCTTTCAACATATAATTGAGGACAACTATCTCTAATGGTATGCGATCTTTTGAGTGAAGCTAAAAGCAAAGTCACGAGAGTTTATGCAAAAAAACAGACAATATAATACCATTGTAGGGATGTTTGAGGTATGTTATCCTAATAAGTGGTATTATAGCTTGAAGACTTCAATAACTCAAATCTTAAAGAATCAAGAATCAAGATTTCGATCAAACAAGACAATGACAAGATATGAAATTGAAAAATTTGATGGTAAAGTTGATTTCAGACTATGGAAGAGAAAGATTAATGCAATTATTGGACAACCAAAAAAGCTCACAAGGTCATCCAAGACCCTTCCAAACTTCCTACAACCTTAAGTGAAGATGAGAAAAAGACTGGAGCTTGAAGTTCATGGAACCTTGGTACAAAATGCAAGTGATTGTGTTCTAAAACAAGTCATATCGAGAAAAAATACAACTTTCGAGATGCGGTCAAGGCTAAATGAATTGTAGAAAATTAAAAATGTCTCTAATACAATGTATTGAAGGGAGAAGCTTTTCACATTCAAGATGAATTCTACAAAACTCTGTCAAACAATCTCTATACCTGCAAGAAACTGGTTAGTGAGTTCAAGACAATTTGAGAGAAAAAATAGAATTTGACAATAAAGTTTGTATTCTTCTAAATTATTCTCTTCGAGAAGCTTATAAGGAAGTAAAAAATGCCCTCTAAAACTAAAAGATAGTCTACAAATCTATTGTGCAATCTAAGACAGGTACTTAAACTTAATCTGATTCTTTCTTATAGACTTGATTATTTGAGTTTGACCCAATCTTTCTTTAATAAGCTTGAGAAAAAATAGCTTCGGGTCCAACCCATAATTTGATCCGACTAGCTTACGTGATCGTCAATTTTTCAATGTTTTTTAAGTTTAATTTGAGGACACTTGTAATTGGTCCAAAAAAATTTAATATATATTTTTTATTAATTTAAATTAATGACATGACATTTGTGATGGTCCAAATTTTTTCATTTAATTGGAATTAGGGAAATTCTTCCAAATATCATTTTAGAAGAGTACATTTTGAAAGAAGTGGAAAAAGATTTTTTATCAAAAAAAAAAATGGTGAGATTAAATTTTAGCTTATTAGTAGGGTTTAAGATTTGGAAGAATATTTTAAATTTTTTTTTTATTAGAATTTTAGAATCTAGTATTTTGCTATTTTTTTAAAATGTGTAGTGTGTTTGGAGCAGAGTTGTTCAACTTGAAATTCAAGTATTTTTTCTCTACACTTATTTTTCTACAAACTTTCAAAATTTCATTATTAAAGATTTTTTCGAATAAATTCTAAGAATGATTTTTTATTTTATTTTATCTATCTTTTATAAATTTCTTTGAAGACAACAAAAATAATTTTGAGAACGATATCTCACCTTATTTTTTCAATATCTCTCTCTTTGATTATCAAATATATATCCATTTTATTAGAACTCCTCTTTAATTTTATAAAGTCTAAGATTGAGATTTTTTGTTTTTGTTTTTATTAATGTAGGTATATTTTACAAAAAAAGAACAACACATAAGTATAGTCTTACCCTAACCCATGTGTCTAACAGATCCTTCTCCACCTCTACCCATGTGTCCAACACAATAGATCGGTACTCTAATGAACTACAAGCCTTTGTGTATGTTTTTGAATCACACTAGTGCAACAACTTCATACTTGGCTTCTTGTGCATTAATAGGTAGTCAAATTTTGTTGCTCATTCTTTGGCTTGCCATGCTCGGTGTTGCAAGCACTCAGAGATTTGAGTTGAAGAACACCTGCTATGAATGGTACGTTGATATATTTTTTAATAATTGAACTATTTTTAAATTGATTTTATTTCTGTTATGTCTAATGAAAATTATTATAAATTTATCCATTAATCATCAAACACTTGGATATCTATAACTCCCATGGTACCCTTTTGATGATGAAAAAACAAAGTAATAAAAACCAATATAATTTCAAAGAAAGAAGCATTAAAAGAAGAGCCAGGAGAAGAAAAAAAACATTAAAAAAAAAATGCCTTTCATTTTCAAATAAAAAGATACTTAAAGATATCATTATCAAATAATTGGTTTATTTTTAAATACAAATGATACATCCAAGATTTAGAGAACATTGGTATTCTCATTCAAATGAGAATTCAAATTCTCATTCCTATCCTTCAAACTACTTCAAACTTTCCTAAGAAATTCAAATAATAGACTCTGACAACACGTTTTGGGTCAAATTATTTTTTCCTTTTATATTAAAAAAAAATGTAAAGTGTAAAATTGACCGTAAAGTGTAAAGTTTGGTTAATTTATTTATTATTTATTATTTATTTTTTTAAAAAAATTGAGTCAATAATTACCTTTTAATTTCTTTAAAAGAAACAATTTCTTATCTTATTATATCTAGGGCTTAACGTGAGAAACTTTTTTAACTCATTTTGTCCCCTTTCTTTTTTTTAACTCTCATTTGATCTTTGTAGCTAAAATCGTAATTTCAAAAGTTTCAAAATTGTAAAATTAATTAAAGATTATTTTTTATTTTTCATATGTATTATTTAAAAAGCAATTTCAAATTGTTAACTTCTTCCACTCTTACTACATTCACACAAAATTTAATTGAAACTATCAACTCATAATCCTTTCAATTTTCTCAACTCTTCACTATTTTGATTTCAATGAAAAAATAATTAAAATTTATTATTGACAATTTTCTAATTCAAATAAACTTTTCTACCTATTTTACCTTTCATTTTTAGTTTGAACTTTTCCAAACTTTTCAATCAATTACAATCATCTTCATCAACTCTTCAAAACTTAGGCAAATAAAAAATGATTTTTTAATTAATTTGATTTAATAAATTTAATATATTTTATCATTTGGGGAGTTAAATTAACATTTTTTAGATTGACAATTAATGTAGGAGTATTTAAAAGTGGAGTTAATTGTAACAAATCAATCTAGGTGGAAGGTGGAAGGTGGAAGGTGGAAGGTGGAAGGTGATCCTCTATAATTTAACTTTTGATTTTCCTTCATTTCAGTTACAATTTTTTTTTTTTTTAATGTTCCTCATGCTTCTATATATATATATATAAAGAAAAATTTAAATAAGGAGAGGCAAATATAGAATGCAGGGAGCAATAACACTCAAGAAAGAAAGATGAATCTTTTTTTCATCCTTGAAAAGTATAGAAGCTGAACAATTGTCAGATTGCCAACCATTAAACACAAGTAAGTTTCTCAATAGAAATTCTGAAAGAACAATTGTCCATGAAAAAATTTCATCTTCCATATACACTCTAGTACCACAAATTTATGGTTAGCTTTTCAATTGAGAATGAGTCACAATTTCATCATCATCTTTAAAAAAGAAAAATTATATGCAAAATCAAATAGAGGTTGCAGCGACACAAGCAGAAAAAAGACGATGATGGTAACATCGATGAATGGAGAGAAATATCGATGACAATAAGATAGCTGCTAAGTTGGAAGAGTTGGAGGAGAAGTCACCATAGAAAAGAAAAAGTGGCGTGAAGGAAGAGACGTTGTGGAGAAGAACAATGCCCGCACCAAAGAAGAGACGCCTTGAAGATTGGAGAAAAAGAAGTTGGAGCAAAAATGAATGAAAATAATTATGATTTTCTCTTTCTTTTATTTATTTTAAATTTATTTTACCAAGTGACTATTTTGTAAAGTCTGAACTGATTTATTAGTTTTTTTTGTTTTTAGCTAATGTAGATTAATTTTCATTATGTGTTTTCATTTATTTATCTTTTATTTTGCATTTTAATTTTAGCCTCGTATGTCAAATCAACCATTAATGTATTAGAATACTCTTATGAGATTACTTTTATGTGTTTTCATAACATATTTTATTAATTTTGCCTAATTTATTTTAGAATAATTTTCATATTTATGACTTTGATTTGGGGTCTGCTACTTTTGTAATTTCATTAAATTACATCAAATTTAATTTTACATTATCAAATAAATATAATCAACATCTTAAGATACAGTGATTGGTTTAATTATAAATCTATTGAATTAATTTTTATTTTAAATGATAATGAATTATGATATTTTTTACAACAATAAATGATGATTATTTGATGTGTTTGTTATTATCGTTTGATGAAAACACACCATTTAAATTCTAATAAAATCTACTTGCTAATTTAAAATTCAAATTAAATATAAAAATAGTTATGATAATTCATTTAAAAAATTGAAAGTATAAGGTGTTGATTATTTGTTGATTCGCATTCTAAATTAAATGAATTGGTTTTTTCAAGTGACAGTTGTTTCTTATCATTTTATTTTAAATTGTGCGCCAATTGAAACATCTTGCCTTAATACAAGAGAATGATTATTGTTACTATGAAAATTTTATCAAAAGAATTTAAAAAACTATTGAATATGAAAATTTTATAAAAAAAAATAAAATGTATAATATTATATGTTGATTCAAATTAACATGTTTTATTTTAACACACTAAATTTAAACTATTAATAAAATGAAAATTTTCACGTGGCACGTGTTGATTACTAGTTTATTTAAAAGGGGAAGACTTTTAGTTATACATAACTCGAGAGAATCCAAGTTGGTATTGGAAGAAGCTCCTCAAGCTTAGGGTGACCATTTCTAAAACATCTTGCCTTAATATAAGAGAATGATTATTGTTACTATGAAAATTTTATCAAAAGAATTTAAAAAACTATTGAATATGAAAATTTTATAAAAAGAATAAAATGTATAATATTATATGTTGATTCAAATTAACATGTTTTATTTTAACACACTAAATTTAAACTATTAGTAAAATAAAAATTTTCACGTGGCGCGTGTTGATTACTAGTTTATTTAAAAGGGGAAGACTTTTAGTTATACATAACTCGAGGGAATCCAAGTTGGTATTGGAAGAAGCTCCTCAAGCTTAGGGTGACCATTTCTAAAACCATGTCGCAGGCTATTGAGACTAATGGAAGATTTATGGTTAGCAAATTTTATAAATATCTTCCTGGAGTTGAGAATGTTGATTATGCTCGAGTTGTGTGGTGTAGACCTTTGCTTCCTAAGCATAGATTCATCCTCTAGCATATGGTGAATTCTCAGTTGTTGATCAGAGATAAACTTCAAAGGTTGCAAATCTCCATTGCTTCCCCGTATTGCCTTGTATGTACTGATTTTTTAGAGAGTCATGACCCTTTATTCTTTGTCTGCCCTTTCTCTGTTGTGTTATTAAGTATGGTTCATGGATGGTTGGGTTACATAATCTGACCCTTGATTTTTTTCTGATTGGAAGTGTTGATTGGGCAACTGGAGTCTGATTTACAGCATCAAATGTTGTCTGCTGTCATTGTTGCGGTTGTCTATTTCATTTGGTGCAACCGAAACCTGTGTCTTTTTTAGCAAAGATCTTATACGGTTAAATTCGTTAATGATTTGATTAAGCATGACATTAAGGATAAATTTGGTTGTCTTGGTAGAAGAAAGTTGACCATAAGGTTCTTGCTAATGTCGTAACCAAGGGGGTCTATTCCAATGCCCTTTCCATGTAGAATTAGCTGCTTTAAGGGAGGGTTTGATGTTAGCTCTTGGCCGAGGTCTTCATAATGTTGAAATTGAGTCGGACTCTACCTTAGCTATCAATGCTTTGTCTTGTGATATGGTCTTCGGGCTGAGGATTCCAAGGCTTTGCTAGCGAAGTTTAACAAATTTTCTATTAAGCACATTTATCGTGATTGTAATTCTCTAGCGGACTCTCTTGCTACTTTTGCTATCTCTTCTTCATCCTTTGTTCTTTGGAAATTTTTGTTTCCTCCTTGGCTAACTAAAATAGCCCATTTAGATGCTAGTTTTGTAAGCCCTTGTGGCAATGCTACTACTCCCTTCTTAGTGGGAGATGATTTTTTTTCAATAATATTTCATTTAAAAAAAAAAAAAGTTGTGTTATTTGACTTAACGAGAATCTCTCGTTTAAAAAATATAAAAAAAATAAAAAATTAATTAACATATTTTGATTCAAATTTCATTTCCATCCCTAAATATTCACCCAATTTGAGTTTAAGAATTAAGTTTTCAATTTGATTAACGTTACCAAATTACACCATTTAATATATACTTCAGTTGCTGTTTATATATATATATATATATACTTCAATCGTCAGGTGCCATATTACATCTTTATTAATTAATACATTGCACAAAGATAAAAATAGCGTGGATATGTCCATAAATTGAAGGATTAAATATAGATCTTAAGATTTAATAAATATCTTCGATATCTTTTATACATACTATGAAACATCAAAAATATAATCTATTAATTTTAATAGTAATCTAGATACTATTAATAAGATCTATAACTTAGTTTGAAAGACCAAACATAATTTAGCAAGATTTGAATCTCTCATTCCCAATAAAAAATAAAAAAAATTAATTATTAATTTAAATATATATTTTTTAAAAATTAATTTACCAAAATATCCATAAATATCGATATTTTATCGATATATCCACCTACGTCTTACTAAAATTGAAATCTCAATATTTTTTTTTAAAAAGATAAATATTTTTTTTTTATTATGATATTGCGTTAAAATTCTGATATTTTGTTTTTAAAATTATAAAAGGGGTGGTGTGAAAGTCGGCAGAAATTTGTAAAACCACCAATAAACCCGTCAGGTCAATTTTCCATAGTCCACAAACCCTCTTCTTCTTCTTCTTCTTCTTCTTCGTTTCCTTATTCTAGGGTTTTTCTCTGTTCCATTATTCTACGCTCTCTTTTCTTCCAAATTCCTGATTTCTTTCTCTTTTAAGAACACGGATGTGAGATCAAGATCATCCATTCTTCTGCCAGCTTCCACCACATTTTCTAATATGGAAGCTCGAGTTGGTGTAGTGGTCGAAGGAGGAGGTCAGAAGGCTCTTAATTCTTCTGCTCACGGCACCGTCGTCGACGGCGGCGCCAGGAAGTATTTACAACAACAAACCCAGAACAAGCCATCGTTGAACCAACAATCGCAGATTGGTACGGTGCATCAACTTCTGGCCGGTGGTATCGCGGGTGCCTTTAGCAAGACATGTACGGCGCCTCTTGCTCGCCTCACTATCCTCTTTCAGGTTTGCTTCTTCTTTGTGGGTTTTTTAAGTTGATTTCGAAATGGGTTCGTTTATGTATTTTTTGATTGGGAGGAGATCAATTTCTTTAACACTGGGAAAATCAGATACTTGTTGGGAAATGGGTATAGGAACATAATTGCCTTGCTCCTTGTTTATGGGTTGACCATTCTCATTAATAGAGGGTTGAAGATGAGGAGTGATTAGGTATTAAATTGTTTCTCAAGACTTGGTTTTACTTAACACTAGGATCAAGCCTTGATTACACCATTTTGTGAATGCTGGGTTTCACTTGATAGATTGGTGTGCTTCTTTTGCTCTGTCCTTGAATTAATTTAGTTGGTTAACTTCCTTGCACGTTCTAACTTTACCAGGTGCAAGGTATGCACTCTGATGTTGCAGCAATGAAGAAAGCCAGCATATGGCATGAAGCTTCACGTATCATCAATGAAGAGGGATTTCGAGCATTTTGGAAAGGCAATCTGGTCACAATAGCTCACCGTCTACCGTATTCTTCTGTCAGTTTCTATGCTTACGAACAATACAAGAAGGTGAGCAATGAGATATATGATATTGTTTCAGTAACTTTGTTGGAAATTGGTGGCAGCGAGTATTCTAGTATTTGTATAACCGTCCCTTGTCTCTTCCTTCATCTTTGCAGTTTCTGCAGTCAATTGTTAGGGAACGATATCAGGGCAGTGTCAGCGCAGATCTTCTTGTGCATTTTTTTGGTGGTGGTTTCGCTGGAATAACAGCTGCCTCTGCTACATACCCACTCGACCTTGTTAGGACCAGACTCGCTGCACAGGTTAGTTATGGTTATTGCTGATAGTGCTGGTGATGGTGGTAGCCTTTTTTTGAATATACAAAAGGGAAAAAACCTGAATACTTCTGTTACAAAAAGGCCATCCATTTTTTCATGAGGTCATTTAAGCTATAGTCGGTGAAAGGAAAGTAAAAAAAATTACAACAACAAAGAGTTTCATTAGAACACTTTCTAAAAACTGTATTGAAGACGAGAGATTTGTTTTTGAAGGTTCAATTGTTCCTTTCCAACCAAAGGCACCAAAAGAAGACTCTGATCAACTGAACCTACAGAATCCCTCTCTCCTTTTTGAAGGGAGTGGTTATAGCCATGTTGTTTTGGGTGTGTGATTTGTTTTGTGGTTGGTTTGGCTTTTATGTGAGTTCTGCTTTTGCTTATCCCTGAGGGGCGATATCTCTTAACTTTTCGATTTCTTATTGAATAGTTTGTTTGTATCCTCCTCCACCCCGAAAATTAGAAAGAGCTCATGACCCCCCACCCCAAAAAAAAAAAAAAAAAAACTATTAGCATGGCATGTTGTAGTTATAGCATCCAATCCTTGTGTTACCTCTTTTTTCCTTCTTTGTAGCAACCCTTTTCATATTTAAATTCCACAGAGAAATACCATTTATTACAGAGGCATCTGGCACGCATTCAATACCATTTCCAGAGAAGAAGGTTTCTTTGGCTTGTATAAAGGACTTGGAGCAACCTTGTTGGTATGCATTTTGCTAGTTATACGTATACCTACATATTTACTTCATTCAGTTGAGTTAAACAGCCTTATGAAACTGTGTGTGGTGTACAGGGTGTTGGACCGAGTATAGCCATCAGCTTTTCAGTTTACGAGGGCTTGAGATCATCTTGGCAATCTCGAAGGTAAAACCTTTGTGGTTAGGTTATATTTGGGTGTACTATATTTAGAAGTTATGTGCATTTCGGTTCTATACTTCTGGGTATTGGCATAATGATTATTTGATTTGACACCAGGCCTCATGACTCTCCTGTAATGGTCAGTCTTGCTTGTGGTAGTCTTTCAGGCATAGCATCATCAACAGGTAAGTGTGGTTTCTTTGATTTTTACTTGTGCCTTCTCATTTGATGATTTGCTTTAGTGTCAGAGTTTTGAGATGAATTTTCCATTGAATCAAACTGATAGAATTTGCTGTTTCCAGTTTCATCATATTCACCTGCAATAGTACAGTCTAACCATAGTGCATTTAAAAGATGTGCTTAACACGATAGTTATTTTGTTTTACCAGGATTACTAGTGAGAACTTACTTGTCCTTCTTCTTGCTTTAATTGAATTTCATGATTCATTCAGCGACATTCCCTTTGGATCTTGTGAGACGAAGGATGCAATTGGAAGGTGCTGGTGGTCGGGCCCGTGTTTATAAGACTGGCTTGTTTGGAACGTTTAAACACATAGTGAAGACAGAAGGTCTTAAAGGTTTGTACCGAGGGATTCTGCCAGAGTACTACAAGGTCGTCCCAAGTGTAGGCATCGTCTTCATGACATACGAGACTCTGAAAACATTTCTATCACAAATTTCCTCCAGTTCTTCATAGCTGCTCTCAATGAGTGCTTATTCAAGTCACTGTATTATTTCCAGCTAGAAATATTCAATGGTGAACAAACTGAGATACATAGAAATAGGTTACTGGTCAATAGGAAATTTTTAGAGCGTCCATTAATTTTTTTTCTTGAGAAATTTTGTGGCAGTAAATTTTTGCTCGTTACTGCCAGGAGACTGCTAGTATTTTTTTTTCGTATCTTGTACAGGAAGAGTTAACCCAAAGAGTTGCCAATTCCGATACCATTAAAAGCTTGACATTTGATTCCCATCTCAAAATCCTTGGTGATGTTTTGTATACCTATTATCTCAAAGAGCTACATACCCTTTATTGAACTGATTATTATTTTTCGTTTAGAATTGTGTCTGCTTATTAATGCATTTAAATTGTCCATTGAATCTCTCAGTTCTGCTATTTCTTTCCATTGTATGTCACTTGTCTGAGTTCTTCATTGTTAGAGAACATAAGATTGTTGGCATCATTTACTAGGGTTTGCTGATGAACTCTTTCGGTGAAGCGGAAGAAAGCGACGAGGTGTGACTTGTGAGATACGAGTTGTTCAGGTAAAGTTCAAAGTTCGAAAATGGTTAAATCTCTCTCTCAAGTCACAAATGTTGTTCAGGTAAAGTTCAAAGTTCGAAAATGGTTAAATCTCTCTCTCAAGTCACAAATGTTTTTAATATGCTGTTTGAATATCACCTTTGTCAAGGACTTAGATCTTAGATCACTATCTGAATTCAAATTTTGAAGTTTCCTAAGAGTTGTTTGGAGCGCTGAGTGAGTTATTATAGTCGGTTATAATAGTTGTGAATAGTAAATACTATTGAAGTCATTATAGTTACTTTATTGACTGTGAATTATAATAGTTGGTAGGGTAGGTCAAATGTTGATTGAATTATAATATTTCAGTCCACCTAACTCTAAGTTGGTGCTTCAAACACTTCCTTAATATTTTCTATTTTCATGGCTCTCCTCTACGAGAATGTCAAACTGTTTATTAAAGACTTTTCGCAAATCAACTAGACTAGACTCGTTCTTTTGGCATGCTCTTTCAAAAATGTTTGTTAGTGAGCATTCATTTTGAAATTACTTTAACCTAAATCCACATAACATATTTGTTAGAGAGTACTCATTTTGAAATTACTTTAACCTAAATACACCATGACATGTTTCTGAAAGGGAGGGTTTAATTTGTATTGATTGTTAATACAAATAGTATGAATGAATTAAAAAAAAAAACTGAATAAAATTGTACCTCCATAATCTTAGAATCATTCACATATTTTTTTTTTTGCAAAGATATTTTAATTAATGCGAGGATTGAACCTATGACTTCTTGCAAAGGTATTTTTTTTTTTTGAAACGGTATAAAATCATTCACAATTTTTCACAATTTGTTATTGAGTTTTGATTTATATCTTCCTCTAGGAACTACTATTCATGGTTTCGATAATAAGAGAAAATGACAATACGAACATAACTCAACTTATGTACTAGTCAAAAAGTCATAGGTTTAAATTTTCTACCCTCCTTTTGTCAAATATATATATTAGTAGTGAAAATATTTTAAAAAAAATGACTTGTGAAAAACAACCAAAATTTGGTCAAAATAGATTAGAAAATTGTTTTTAATATTATTATTTAAATTAGTACATAAGAAATAAAAGAATTCTTAGGCAACTATCTAGTTAAGCCGCGATAATTGACATATACTACATTTCATGAGGTCAAAGTTCCAGTCTCACATTCTCTCATTTATTGTACTAAGAAAAAAATATGTTGCAAACTGAGCATAGCTCAATTGGCATAAGGTTGTGCCCGTGACCACATGGTCATAGGTTCAATCCTCGCATTTATTAAATACCGTTGCAAAAAACCTTTTGTTTTAGTTCGCTCTTTCTAAAATGAATTCTAAATTTCTACTGGATGTTTTATCTATTGAGTCATATTTTAACTGACAATTTTTTTTTAAAATAGCATAATTCAACCCTAAATGACAGATACTAGAAAGAAAGTTAAAAAAAAAAAAAAAAAAAATTTGGACAATTTTTTTTTTTTACCAAATGAGCATAGCTCAAGACATTTTTTTTTTTTACCAAATGAGCATAGCTCAAGACATCTAATAATCTTTTGAGGTTGGAAGTTAAAATTTTCATATCCGAATTATAAAATTGACAATTTTTTTGGAAATACATTAAAAAAAAAAAAAAAAAAAAAAAAAAAAAAATCCAACTTTGGTTGATCGAGTTCATTAGCAAGTGGAAACTTGGCTTGGAGAAAAAGGAAACCTATTCTGTAAATGAAGGTTTACAATTACATCCCTTAAAGCATCCCCTCCCCGTCCATTCCATTCCATTCCGACGAAACCAGCGGCGACACCTATCTTTTCCTTCTGATTTTCTCCGGCAGGTATGCATTTCTCATCTCTAATTCCCTTCCACCGACTGTTTTCCGATGGACTGTCTACTGATGATAAACCTATGGATTTTCCGATTTTGAATTAGGGAACAAAAGTGTTAGATTATTTCAATTCTTACCTGTCTTTACACTTTAGGATCACAAATTTTGATTTCTGGAAATGAAATTTCGCATCCGTCCCTTCCGATCATACCCAATCCAAACGCGGTGTAGTCCTACTGAATCTCTCGAAGGTTTTGATTGTTGTTGGTAATGGTGCATCATTAGGTCTGGGATCATTTGGTCATCCATCATTTCCTCTCTTGACTTTGTATGCTTATAGTGTTTTCTCTGAACAAAGAAACTGTACATTTAGAATGGGTAGGTTTATTCTGTAGTTAGGTTAGAACAAGAAACTACTTTACAATATTTATTATAAAAATACCTCAAAACAGCTAAACCTGTTGAAGAAACAAGTAACTAAAAAGCCAGGGACGAAGAGAGAAAGAGAAAGTTAGCAGCATTGCATCTCATAGGGGATGGGGGAAAGGAACCAAAAGTAATATACATATTTTTTTGGAAAATTTTGTTTTTGAAAAAATCGAACGAACTAACCGAAACCTACAATGGGGCTTGTTACAATTGCACCAACAAATTTTCAATTTGAGCAATTACACCCTCTAAGTTGCATTAGTGAAGAAATTCTCCCCTTTCATTACCACTGTTGGTGTTTCTATTTAATGGTTCTAAGTGTCTGTGCCAATGGTTGTTGGTGTTTCTATTTAATGGTTCTAAGTGTCTGTGCCAATGGTTCTCCATCTTTAAAAAATGTTCCGGTTTCATGCTTTGGAAAGAAGGTTAAAATGAGGAGGATAAAATGGTGGCGTAGGGAGGTCAAAATGTGTTAAATTGAGAGAGGGAAAATGTGGTGGAGACATACAAGTAGAGAGAAGAGAGATGGAAAGGGAGAGATAAAGGTAGAGGTAGATAGAGATATGTAGAAATAAAGAAGAAACTGTGTGAGTTAGAGATTTGAAGATAAAAAGGAAATGTGTTGAGAGAAGTGAAGCAGAGATAGGGAGAGAAACTGTGGTAGAAAATTGAAGTACGGAGAGAGATGTAGAAAAGGGAAAATATGGAGAGATAAAAGAGAAATTGTCTCTAGTAATTTCTCTCTCTTTATTTCTGAGTCTATCTTTAGCATTTTCATTGTTCTTTCTCAATCCCTTCTTCTCTAACACAGTTTCTCTTTTTCTCTATCTCTGGCTATAACTCTTTCTGAAATCTTGACCTCTCCCTCTCTGTCTACACCCACATTTTGGCCTCCTCATCTAATTCTCCATCTTCTCGTATCGTAATCATATAAAAAGTGTGAAATCCTTATATTTTAGGAAGATGGAGACTCATTTGTGCACGTGTCTGCTCACTCGTAGATAGTTTCAAACTGAAACACTACCAGTTACAATGGAAGGGGCCAAATTATTCACTTACGAAACGTGTGGTGTAATTGCTCAAATTTAAAATTTCCAGGGTAGAAATGCAACAGGTCTTGTATAACAGGGGTGATTTGTGAAAATTTCCCTAATTTTTTGAAAATTTCAAGTGTCATCATATTCATGCCATGCCATGTTTGCCTCCAATCTCCTTATCTATGCTAATTAGATTTGGACCAAACCATCATCCCTGCAGATTATCTATCCTTAATTCTCTGTTCTTTTTCTCACTCTGTATAACAGGATATCAAAAAATGTCTCGAAGATATGATAGCCGAACAACAATTTTCTCTCCTGAAGGTCGTCTTTACCAAGTTGAATATGCAATGGAGGCAATTGGAAATGCAGGTTCTGCAATTGGGATATTATCTAAAGATGGGGTTGTCTTGGTAGGTGAAAAGAAGGTTACATCCAAACTCTTGCAGACCTCAACTTCCACTGAGAAGATGTACAAACTTGATGATCATGTTGCATGTGCTGTGGCTGGAATTATGTCCGATGCCAACATATTGATCAACACTGCAAGGGTTCAAGCCCAACGATACACTTTTTCTTACCAAGAGCCAATGCCTGTTGAGCAACTGGTTCAATCTCTCTGTGATACAAAGCAAGGATACACCCAATTTGGTGGTCTACGCCCCTTCGGCGTTTCTTTTCTTTTTGCAGGATGGGATAAAAACTACGGCTTCCAACTATACATGAGTGATCCAAGTGGAAACTATGGTGGTTGGAAGGCTGCTGCAATTGGTGCCAACAATCAGGCAGCACAGTCAATGCTTAAACAGGATTACAAGGATGATATCACTAGGGAAGAGGCCATCCAGCTTGCACTTAAGGTGCTTAGCAAAACCATGGACAGCACAAGTCTTACTTCTGAAAAGCTTGAATTAGCTGAGGTTTTCCTCTCACCTGCTGGAAATGTCAAGTATCAAGTTTGCTCGCCAGAGTCCGTAAGCAAGTTGTTGGTGAAGTCTGGTTTGACTCAACCAGCTGCTGAGGCTTCCTAAACGAAACACCTTATTTTAGACGGTACACCTCTTTTAAATGTCGAACGATTTCACTGTGTTTGGCCTGGCATGTCTCATGATCTTCATATTACTTGAACTGAATAGCGGTGGTTGGATATGTTGTTGGATTGTTAGGTTATCTTTACCCTTTAAAGTTTTCTAGTGTCTTTTATGTAACCATCTTTACCAATGCACAACTATGAAGTTTAGTTATGTTCCCTGTTTTTCCTTTCTCTTTTATGAGACTGTAAGTTTGATTGAACTTATCTAGTGTTTGCTGTTAGCCCCCCTCCCCCATCTCTCTCAATTCCCGTCGTTTTCATGTGAAGAAGCCTCCATTGTTGTAGACGAATCTCGGATTGAGAAACTGTTCCCTCCTTGGCATGGATATAGAGAGAGACAGAAGAAAGTGAATTAGTACTTGTGTTTAAACGGCCATACTTTTCTTTCCATTTCCGTTTGTTGGAATGGAATAAAGAAGTTATGCCAAACTTGCTTTAATTAGATATATTCTGGAAACCTATCATGAAGCATTTTGCTTGAATTGGATACTAATTCAGTTAAGCCGTACAGATGAGGATCTGATCCCTTGTTAGTGACTTGTACCAGGTTCAAACAGGATCAGCTTGAACTGTTGGATAAATTTACTACTCAATATTAAAATCTCTCTTAAACATAACCCAACTCAACCTAACCCAACCCACGAACACCTCTAGTTCTTCCTTCAAAGTTCTTCGAAAATCGACTTCGAACCCAATTTTCAAAAGCTTTTATGTTGTAGAGCAGGCTTAGCTTTGATGATGATGTTGAGAATGGGACAGAGGCCCTGTGTTTTGGCATCTGAGCAATGATGGAAGCAAGCAGATAAAGAGGAAGAAGCAAAATTGGTGCTTCTTTTTGGATGGGCTAAGAATAGAATAATGAAAGGGCCTTTTTAGACTGTGTAAACAAAAGCTGATGGTGACCATCTAATCTATCCTTAGGATATAATTTCGTCACCAATTCCTTTGGTTTGCTTTAATCATTTTATGATTTCCAGGTGGGGAAAAAAAAGTAGAAGAATCCCACATAATTAGGCATGTTAATTAAAGCCATTTTATGGATTCTCCACATAAATTAATAAGCTTCTATGTCACTCATTTTGCTTTCCTAGAATAGCTACTCACACTTGCACGCATCTTTGCTTCATTAGAGATGCAACCATAGCTTGCCCTACATAGAAAATACTTGGCATCTCGACTAAAAAAGAGTATTAATTTTATCACTTAGTTTAAGTGGGTTTGATTTAATTAGAACTTTAAAAGGAGTTTTATTAATTCTAAGTTTCTAACTAATTAACTTTACAAAAAAAAAAAAATTGTCAATCCGAGCATAACTCACTGAATAAGACATCAATTGTCATCCTCAAAGGTCGATGATTCGATCCTATACTCGGCAATTGTTGAAAAAAATTCACATTTTTGTTTGCCAAACTTTAATTGACTCAAACGGTTCAGATCCAAAATTTCTACACTTTTATGTATCTAATACTGATTTTTTTTTCTAGTTCCGCGTTTTGGAAAAGTCTCAAAAGCATGGTTTACTCACGCCTCTTCTCCCATGGCACAAAGGACTTTCATTCAAGTCTTTTTTTATTGTCCTAAAAAGATTGAATCGTGAAAAACCTCCTTGGGCTCCTCTGAAATCCTATCCAAATGGCGTTATTCATGTTCAAACAAGTTTCAACAATACAATTGTGACTAACATATATATGGTGATATATATGGTGAGAAATTCGAATTTATGATATTTTGATCGAGAGAACATGTCTTAATTAACCAGTTGAACTATGCTTAAGTTAGCTTTAAAGTTGAACTTCAAAATACTTGAGTTTGGCCAAATTTACCTGGTTAAATCTTTATTTACTATCCTACATACACATTAGTGGTGTAACTAGGTGTATGATAAAAAAAAAAACATGTCACACAATTAAAGGCAAGCTAAGAAAAGGAAATGAACAAAAACATTAGAGGGATTCTTTGTGGAGACAGC
Source organism: Herpetospermum pedunculosum (assembly GCA_028017165.1). Classification (NCBI taxonomy): domain Eukaryota; kingdom Viridiplantae; phylum Streptophyta; class Magnoliopsida; order Cucurbitales; family Cucurbitaceae; genus Herpetospermum; species Herpetospermum pedunculosum. Next base: position 62,330,084 of record CM051525.1, read on the forward strand.
TATGGTAAAAGAAAAGGACTGTTTTGAAAAAGCAGTCAAGAGAAGAACAATGATTGTGTGAGAAAAGAATGAATGACCCATATGACAATTCATGATAAGGGCAGCCAAAGAACAAAAACAATAATCATGGGTATCCACTTAATACATTGTAATATTAAAAAATACAAAGATTCTAGGAGGAATCAAAACCCCTTATATAAATTCTCATCATAATGCACATAACAACTTCATACTTTTTCTCTTCTTCTCAAAATCTCTTCATTTTTCATTCATGGAGTTCTTACATAATGATTGAGTTAGGATCTGGTAATCTGCATCCTGAGGTTTAGGGAGTTCAAATTATGATGCATCATCAAAAAAAAGCTCAACAAACTCATCAATCATCAAAGTCCCCTTCTTGATTTTATGATTGTCAGTTTGAGCCTTTTTGTTTTGGTCTTATTCAAATTACGACGTGTTTCTCTAATCCTTGGGATGCAGATTATCTCTTCCTGATTGACAATTTCGGACTTGATTTGAGTGTCAACATGAGTATAACTCAACTGGTTAAGATATATGTCATCGATCAAGCGGTTTGAGGTTCGAATCTCCCACCCCCCACATGCTATTGAACTAAAAAAAAACCTCTTTACTCTATTCACCTCCTTTTTAAAAGTTTAAAAGAAAATGTTTATATTTGATAATTTTGTTGTTTTAGTTTATGTTTTAGAGTGATTTTAAAATGAAATATGCATATTTAACGACTCTAAATCAATTTAATATTTGATTTTACACTTAAAGACGATTTTCATATACAACTAAAATTGATTTTGAATGATTAAAAACATGTGATGTTGGAAAAATGTAAGTAAGAAAAATGTTAGATTATTAGTATAGTTTAATTAATATTAGTTTAGTTGTTAATAGTTATTTGGTTATTTTGTCGTACTTTAAATCCGTCCATTTAGAATTGTAATAGGAAGCTTTTGAATCATATTTTGAATATAAAGCTTTGTTCTTTAGAGAGTTCTATCTCAATCTTGAGATTAAATATCTATGTTTGGCCATAGATTTGACCTAATCCTATATCTGATGTGTCAGCAAGTGATTATTTGAACCTAACAAAAATGTTTTTAACCCTTTCAAAATTACTCGCAAATATGCTTTTAATGTTAGAAACAAAGTAGGCTCAATGTGGTATTATGAGGAAAAGATTGTTAGGAATACTAAAAAAAGTCTCACATTAATTAGAAAATGGAATCATTCATTGTATAGATAAGGGATAACAACTATTTTCAATCTTCCTTATTTTGGACAAGATTTCCTTATTTTATTTATCTTTCCCTTATTTTTTAAAATCTAACAATACATTTTATTAGAGTAGGAGCAAAGACAATTGTTATCAATATGATGTATAAATTGTTAAACTAATAGTAATGAAATATGTTGGGCATTTTTCCATGATTGTTTACCATAAAATCAACTCTTTTAGCCAAACCGAGCATAGCTTAATTGGCATAAGGTTGTGCCCGTGACTATGAGGTCATGGGTTCAATCCTTGCATTAATTAAATACCGTGTAAAAGTCTCTCATCATCACCGCTTCGAAACTTCTTCCTCGAATCAACAAAAAAGATTTGGAAATCGATAACTACTCTAATAACGTGTGCCCAGTTTTGTCTTAGATTGAACTTTTTTTATGTCGGGTAAAATTGATCATAAATAAACTATTTAAAATCACTTTTAAAAACAAGATTTAATTTTTTTTTGTCGCCTTTAAAATAGTTTACGTGGTAGAATCAAAGAAAGACTTTTAGAAGAGAAAAAGTTTCTATCAAGGACCTAATCTAGTTAAGACACATCTTGACTTGACACATATAAAGTAATATAGCTCAACTAGTATAAACTTGTAATGACTAAGAGTTTAGAGGTTAAAATCTCAATTATTATATTTAACTTCTTTACGTTTTTTTTAGTTCAACTTAGGTAGTCGATGACACATCTTTATGTCAGTGGAATCGTGCTCAATTTTGACACCTCCTTTGGCCGAACATTTTCTTGTTTTCTTGACATGTTAGCATAAGAGTCAGTTTAATTATAACATTTTTTTTTATTTCATTGGATAAAGAATCAAGTTAAATAAAAAAAAATTCTTGTTTTCTTGACATGTTAACGTATTAATCTTACTAATTTTCTCTTGTACTTTAGGTTTCTTTGGCGTTATTTGTTGTTTTCACTCCACCTTTATCATTGGAGTCGCTTCAACATATATACCACAATATTATAATTTGAACTTTTCAAACAACTTTATTATTTTTACTAACTATGAAACAATCCATAAGAAATTGTCGCCAACATGAATTTAATTCAACTAAAATAAAATATATATGAGAAATTGTCGCCAACATGAGTTTAATTCAACTAAAATAAAATATATATCTTTGACCAAAAGGTCAGATCTTTGAATCATCCACGCCACATATTATAAAAGAAAAAACAAAAAAACAATTGTCGGCATCTACAATAACACTAATAATAACATTAAACTTTAATGTAGAGTTTGAAAGTTAACCTTAAAAGTGGATTATATTTTTTCTTTTCACGTACAAATCTAAGGACATGTTTGAAATACCAATAAAAACATAGTTCAACTGACCTGATGTATCGACTAGAGACCAAGAGGTTCTAGGTTCAATCCCCACCCCATATGTTGTCAAAAAAAAAAAAAAAAAAAATACATACCTTTTAGTTTAAGTATTTTTTTTTAAGAATGTATTTATAAACACGGTTTAGAATTAAAGCATTCATACGTTAGATTACATTTTCTCAAAAAAGATTTTATACACAAATTTGTTTGGTTTTGTTATACATTCAAAATACTTTTATTAATGTCAAATTACTATAAAATGACGACTATTAAACATCATTATTGACTAACCAGTTTAAATTTGTATTTAAAACACTATATGATCGGCCGTGGGCTACAACAACCATGGTAAAGTTAAAGGTGTGGAGATGAGAAGAAAAAATAAGAGATTTGGAAGGGACAATACGAAGGTATTTATAAGAGATTCCACATTAAATACTTCTTCTCAAATTTGGTTTATTTCGTGTACTCATTCTTTTAAAACTCAATCTGTGTGGTAAACAATTCAAATCTTATTAAAATGATATTATTTAAAAAAAAATTAAACACACTTGAAAAAAAGTTAATCCAAACATCTCATAATTTAGCGATGAAAATATCTTTTGGAGTGTCATTATTTAGAGCAAAAGTTGATCTTTATCTTTTATGAAAGAATATAATATAATATTATTATATTTATTTTAAAGAAAATTGGAGACCAAATCATTCGAGAAAGAAACCCACGTTCCTGGAACCAACATTAATTAGGTGTTTGCTTTGATCCATAATTTGAATATATACTTTATTCTTCTATATCTACTAATTACAACTTCATCCCTTTTTCTATAATAATAATGTTATAAACAAAGATATTGGTGTGTTGATTGAATTTTTTAATCATTATTTTCATCGAATCATATGAAATATTTAAATATAGAACCATATATAGTGAAGAGGTCTAATATAAATGCGCCGTTTATTCTGATTTATTTGTTTGTTTAAGATGAAATTAAAAAAATTAACTAAAAAAATAGATAGAAATCATGAAGAAAAAGTGAAAAATAGACGTTTATTTTACGAATTTAATATAGGGCTGGTTGCACAAATAACAATCAGGCCCAAACTAATTGCAAAATTAGCAAACTTTAAAATGTTTTGCAAATATAGCAAAAAAACCCGTTTCTATCACTGATAGACTTTATTATATCACTGATAGACTTCTATCAATGATAGACTATTATCTCTGATAGACTATTATCACTGACAAAAATCTATAAAAAGCTGAGGTGATCAGCGATAGACTTCTATCAGTCATAAGATATAGCGATAGAAATTGCTATATCCGTAAATTTTTTAAAAACATGCTATATTTGCAAACAATGTCTTAAATTGTCATTTACTACAATTTCCCTTTAATATGTATATCAAATAAATAAAAATATTACATGATTATTAGTTCGAATTGGATCTTTTTCGGTTCTGTTCGATTCTATGTGCATAAATGGTTGGATCTTTTCGGCTCTGTTCGATTCTATGCGCATAAATTGTTGGAAGTTGTTACAATTGTTGAAAGAAAATGAAAAATGGATGTTTATTTTACGAATTTAATATATTAATATAAATTTAATTGCTACTCCTAATTTGATGATTTGCTGCCTTTTGAGTTTTTGCCAGTTTTTACAATCTCAAAAGATTCAAAACAGATTAAAGTTTAATTGACCAATTTAACATTAAATTCGTTACTACTTCTTATTTGATGAGTTATATATTATGTTTGAGTTTGACAAGTAGTTACTCGATTACAACGAGCTTGAACGGGGAGAAACCTCTTTGGTACGGTGGTGCTGTGGAAGAATTTAGGGATAAGGATGGTCAAGTGACACTCTCTCAAGAAGTGTTTATCGACGGTAAAGAAGACGATAAAAGTTGGCGTCGTGGATCTTTCCGCCGCGGCGGTGGGAGTCGCTGGAATTTTCTGCGTGAAGGATACATGTTCGGTTAGGGAAGCCACAATCGTTCAAATGGAGAAGGGGATTGCTGAGGCTGTTGTACAATCGACATCAGTGTAGGCTAGGCGATTGTAGATGGAGGTTGCCGGAGCGATGGAAGGAGTCATGATGTCGAGGATTAACCTTCAGGGGGTTGACGCTAGGTTGCGGGCTGGTGCGACGACTGTGGATGCGAAGAAGAAGAGGTTGCAGGAGCAGTGGTTGGGGAGCATGATTCAACACTGATGGAAGAGTTTAAGGTTGATGAACCGGTCTGGTTGGACGGGGATCAGACCATGCAAGTGGATTAATGTCTTTGACCTGTCTGGTCTGTCAGGTTCGGTCATGAGGTGACACCTAGCTCCTCTCATATGGGCTCAAAATCACTTAGAGTTGGTCTATTTGTGCCTAGGCCGAGAGTAGGGAGGATGGTTGGGTAAACACCCTTCTGATCTTAGGCTACATTTTTTTGGCTCGCCTGCAGTTCCTCTAAGACCCTCGTTTATACCCCTATGATTATCAATGAGGAGCGTGTAGTTATTCCTCTCAATGATGTCATTGATGAGAGCATTGCCATGTGAGAGTGCTCGTTGGTTGGACAATTTGTTGATGGTCTCGAATGTCTTATGTTGTACTTTCTCGACTAGTGCGCAAGATTTGAGAGAAAGTGGAAGAACCTGTGATTACGTTGCTGGATAGTAGACTTATCGTCTTTCAGTTTCGCTTGGCTCGTGACTGTGTTTTAGCAAAACCTATTCTCCTGCGTGTCGTTGGACCACATGTATTGGTTTGGAAAGTTTTGTGTTTGAATCTGTCCCTATATGAGTTAAATTATTTAATGTCCCTATGGATATGGACCTCTCTAGACTTGAGTGATGTGGCTAGTGTAATGGGATCCCCTCTTCGTCTATATAAGGTGATAGAAGACCAGTTTCAGTTGTCTTTCGCTAGGGTTTGTGTTGAGAGAAGGGTGATTGATGTGTTGTCTGCCACGATGCCTATCATATTTTAAGGTGTTGAAGGTGTGGTCCGAGTCGAGTACTTGTGGAAGCCGAGGCGTTGTACTCATTGTAAGATTTTCGGGCATTCGAGTGAAACGATAGTAAGAGGCCTACTAGGAAGCCTATTGGCCCTCTCCCTAGGACTAGTTCTGGCCCCTCGGGGTCAGTAGACTCAACCTAATCCTCCCCATAGGGGTCGAGTTCCTAGTGGGTCAGGTGGCCTGGTGGTTGGCCATGTTGTCCCTTTTGTTTTCAATTCTTTTGTTGTCTTGGAGGGTGAGGATGTGAAACATCTTGCTTTGATGTCTCTAGCAACGTTGAACCCGGTTTTGATAACGCATCGTTCGGGTGCTAGCCTAGAACAACTTTACTTTTTTACTATAGGATCTGATGCATTGGTTGAGCGCCCAGGCTGAGTATTCGTTTTGGAGTTCGATGTGGAGTTTTGTAGTTCATTGAAGTTTTCTTTTTCTTGTTTTTTTTTTGTTGGCTAGTTTTTTTTTTGTTTTTTTTTTACCTCATGTTGTGAGGTTACTCTTTTGCTTTAGTAATAAAAAAAATTACTCAATTTAATTATGTATGTTTGAGTTTTGCAAGTAATTACGTAATTACTTAATTACATTGCATTTGACATATGTTTTAATGTTAATTTATTTTATTTTTTAGAGTTATTAATTTGCTTTTCCATAATTAACATTTTGGTTTCTTCATTTTGATCCTCCCATTTGAAGAGAGAAAGTATCTAGAGTTTGAGCTTGTTGTTCAAGTGAAATTATTTGTTGTATATTGGAGAAACACTTGTTGTAGTCTGCTTGCAACCCGTGTAAGCTTTGTAAGCGTGTCTTGACTATTTATGGTCTCTATCACAATTTTTTTAGATTTTGTTTATTTGTGGTCAATGTCAATCACACTATTTACAATTTTTTGTAACATTGTAACCGCGGTATCTATTATCTGATTCATTTTTAATTCTATAATGATTATTATATATAATGCGAATATTATTTACATTATAATTATTTGTATTTAATAACATGCAATCAATTTTCTAGCGTGTTACTCGGTTCCTATCTCGAATGTATTTCCTTCATAAATAATATATTTAACTTGCCTCGATTTGATTTAGTTCCTTAGGCGTGTTCGATTTTTCAATATTTATTTCTCTCCTAAGTTCTAACCAACATGATGACCCATGATGGTTCTCACAAACAGTTGTTAGTAGACTACATTCTATTATTTCTCTTAACTATTTTTTAATTAAAGAAATGCACAAGTTCACACTCAACATTCTACTTTTGGGCATACACACATTTATTTTGTAACATTGAATGCTTTGCTAACAATAATAGCTGTTGACTCTGTTGTTTAATTTAGAGCTACAAAATGATTCCTTTATCATATATTATATACATTCGGTGTTTATTTATCAATACAATAAAGCCTAAGCTTCCTTCTTGAGAGAAAAATAAGTTTATTTTACAAATGTTTATTTATCGTATGGATGCAAGTCAAAATAGAGTAAAATTATTTTGGAGTAATTTTAATTAAAAATAATTTAATCAGTTAAAATATGCTAAATCCTTGTTTTCTCACTTGATTTTTCATTCAAATGCAACCCTAATTTTTAAAAGCATATAGAAATGCTAACTAAATACTAACTAAACACTAATTAGTTTTCTAACATAATTCTCTAATAAAATATCTTTAACTTACATTGATTTGGCTAAATTTTCACCTTCATATTTATTATTGTATATTATATATATATATTTTTTTTTTTTTTGACAAAGTATTTAAATGAATGTGAGATGGAGCTGACCTTTGATCCCTTGATCATTAATTAACACTTATGTCAGTTGAACTATATTCATGTTAGTAAAAACAATTCTTTTGGCTAGAGGCATTGAATAAATTTCAATCAATTTAATTATTGAAACATTTTTTCTTTGGCTAGCTTTAAATTTTTTTAGAATCAATATATTGAATTTGACTCAAAACTAATTACATCAACTTTGATTATACTCTAGAAAAATATTTATTTCACAAGTTAAATTTAATTCATGTCTGATACGTGACTTAACTCGCTAAATTACTCATATAACTATATAAAATGTATATATAGTTACATAATTTCAAATTTATGAAGTTTACCCATCATTTACAATAATCTTATATCAGGAAAAAAAAAAGAAGAAAAAAACTTCTACAAATCATGATTATGCACCAAATTAAAATTCCTAAGCTTATTAAAATTCCTAAGCTTAGATTACACAAACTAAAAATATGCACAGTTCGAAACACAAATTACAGTACAGTAGTACGATTTAGAAATGGAAATATCTTCGAAAGAGAACCTTATCGGAAAAAGTGACTGAAATTCCATAAATGATATAATAAAAATTAAATGATTGCATTAAAATCCTCATCAACCCAATTAAATTCTTATCCAATCACAATGAAGAATCAATCTTTCCTGATAAAAAAAAAATTGAACAATATGAAGAACAAGAAAACGCAGCGTTTTCATTTCTCTCCTAATACTAAAATCCCCAAAATAACAAAAACTTTCTTGGGTCTCAAAAACAAGAGAAATAAATTCTTTTTTAAAAAAATAAATAAAAAGAATATACAGAAATAAACTTGATAAAGAAGAGAAATACATTCTTTTTTTTTTCAATATTGAATTAATTAGGCATTTCGAGATCTGAGCAAGAAAATACTGAGTTCTTGAGCCGGGCACTCGTCCGGGTTAATAAGATAAAACGATTCCGAGTCAGCACTGCCCACCACGTGCTCATAATTAGCTCTCATGTACATAACCTCCTCCGACCCGAACCCGGTCCCGGTTGGCATTACCCCGGCTCCGACCGTCGTCGATTGCATTGTCTTCAGAATGGACCGGACCGGTTCTCCGGCTGTTTTCCTGGCCGCGAACCCGAGTTTTCTTCCGTTGCAGGTCATTGCCCAGATGGGTATCGAACGGAGCGGGCAGAACCCGAGTTCGACCCGGGTGCACTCCAGGGCGATCCGGACGAGTCCGAACTGCATTTCGTTGACGAGTTGGTGAGTCAGAATGGGTAACTCGAGGAGGAGAAACGGTTTGGTCCGGAGGCGGTCGGATTGGACGCAGAACCACACGTGGCCGCGCCGGTGGCCGAAGATGGTTCCGATGACCATGGTTTTGGAAGGCCGCGGAGGGGCCAAGACGGTGACGGCGAAGGAGAACTTTGGTGTTAGGGTGTCGGGAGTGGTGGCCGGAGAGTCGTCGTCTTGGGTGGAAGTGGAATCGTGGTCGTCGCGAAGCGAGGTGCTTAGTCGTTTCTTGGTGGCGGCGCAAACGGCGGCGGTTGTGGCGGTGGAGGGAAAGAAACAAGGGAGGAGGAACCGACGAAGGGCGTCGATCTTAGCCATGATGATTCTTTCTTTGAAAAAGAGAGAATTTTGGGAGTTTTTATATTAAGGGTTCTGATCGGATAGTCCTTTTCCGAGAAGGAGATGGAAATTTTAGGAAGATAAAAGAAAATAGAAATACAGTCTGTGGAATATATATATATATATATATATATATATATATATATATCACGCGGGAACGGAAGTAGCCGTTGAGATTAAATTTTAGTTGCCAGATAGCAACACTTGTCAGTTCATGAATGGTCCACGTCGTCATTTTGCCAGTGAGTTAGATTTGTTTGATTTTAGTCTTTCATATTTTAACTTTATTCACGCCTTAATATTTTTTTTAGTATTTAAACCCTAAGAAAAACTAAACATTTATCATTATTTCATTATTAATTTTTTTACTCAATATTCCCATCTAATCTATTCCTCTGCCAACATAATCCGATGTATTTTATAGACTAGTGACTAAGAGGTTACGGGTTCGGTCCTCAACCCCACATTAAAAAAAAATTCATTCCTCTTATCACAAAATAAATAAAAACGTCAACAATTTAATAATATATTAAAATATACGCATATAATTAATATTTTTATTTTTATAAATGAGTTAATTTTATAATTTAATTTTTCATATATAATAAACCTTCAATTTTAAGAATTGATGATAAAAAGAATAAACAAAAATTAAATTATTCTTTTTTAATTATTTAGTTCAAATACTAAAATAAATTTTGTAAAAGTTTAGTGACAAACAAAATAAGATTCTAATTTGAAAGTTCAGAGTTGAAGATGAAGATTTAATTAATTTCAGAAATGTTTTTTTTTTTTTTTTAATCTTCCAATCTTTAGGTAAGTCATGACAAAATGATATCTTTTTTCGATCATGAGTATGTATTTTTTTATTTTAATTTATATAGTTGTCAAACAACTTTGAATATATTTGATCATGGATACATATATTCATTAATCTTCAAAAACATGTATTTTATCCAATGACAGATCCTCTGCTTTTTCACTTCTTTATAACTCCAAGTTTTAAAATGAAAAAAAAATAAAACACAGAAAATAAAGTAATATTTTTTCCTAAAGAAATCATGATGGGACTTTATTGTAGAGCCTTCAGTCTATGAATTTGGTACGTCCTTAAGTTAGGTGTTTCTTTTTTTAAAGAGTTCTGATCTCACTATAATAATAAAATTAATAATTATCCACATCGACTTATAAACTAATCAATAAAATGATGAATTGCACATGTTATTCATGGGTTTCAATGCGAGAAATTATTACAATTTAACACCATATATAGGGTGTGGATGAACCATTTAACTTTAATTCAAGATATATATACATGTCTTCAAATTAGTTGACTGCAATTTTGAGGTGGGAATTTCAACTAAGGATTACTATAAAATATATATATATATATATATTTCTATATTTTGAAATTTTATTTAATTTTAATTTCTATTTCAAATGTGTAAATTTAGTTGTCTTTTCCATAAAAATTTAAAAACTAATTATTATTCTTAGTTTGATTTTTTTGTTTTATCGAATTCAGTAAAATAATAATATTAATTTTCATTCAATAAAAATACAATATACATGATGACTTCGAAACTTAAAACGGAATGGATTCAATCTATAGTGGTCCCACCTATCTAGAAATTAATTTTCTACAAATTTTTTTGACAACCAAATGTTATAGAATCGTACGATTGTGGCGTGATATTAGTCGAGGTGAATCTAAGTTGACCACAATGACATATATCCAAAAAATAAAAAATAAATATTTTTAAGATTTATTGAAAGTAAGAGAGTTAAATTTGTATGTTTGAAATGTAGAAATTAAAATAAGTTTTTTTAGACTGATATTAAGGATTATTAAAAGTTTGTGAACTAAATTTGCAGAAAGTATAGAAACTAAAATAAATTTTAGAATACTGGGATCAAAATGATATTTTAACCTATTTTTCTCTTTCACGAGTTCAAAAATTTATTAATACTTACCAAACCGAGCATAACTCATTGACATAAGGTTGTGCCCTTGCCTAAGAGGTTATGGTTCAATTCTCGCCTGACGTCACGACCCACCTCACCAAGAGGTCGTGGTCCTGACATCGTCACCAATTGATATCTCTTCTATCTGGGGCCAACCCCTAGGTCCCATCGGGATACGAGCCTCCGGGCAATACGAGGATCTTACCTGACAAGGCAGCGGTACGACAACACCCCTAATTCTGCATTACACTCCAACTCCTGAGGAAGGGTACGGACCGATACTAGCCGTCCATGCTCCCTTTAGCTATATATACCTCCACGATTTTTGTTCAAATATGTCTGGGTGGTGTAGTTGGTTATCACGCTAGTCTCACACACTAGAGGTCCCCGGTTCGAACCCGGGTTTAGACAAAAAATACTATTTAAATTTTTGGATGATTTTTAATGTATTCTTTTCTCATAAAAGTTGGAGAGACAGAAAATAGTCACTAGTTCATACATCAAGTGGCTTTCCACGAGTTGGGATCGAGATGGCTTGAGTTCTCTTTAAAGATAACTTTTGAATTTCCTTTAAAAATATATGTATATAGAAGTTGTATAATACTATTGAAGTTGAGAAGCCCCTGTACCCTAATCCTCCATTACACTCCATTTCCTGAGGAAGGGTACGAACCGACACTAGCCGTCCACGCCCCCTTTACCTATGTATACCTCCACGAAGGTCATAACGAGGTGTGCAATTCTTACGCAATCTGCACGTACTACACTCCAACTTACGCTTAGACATTTCTCTAACTTAAGCTTTGGAGCCTAGTGAGGTCAACTCCACATTGGTGCAAGCTATTCTTCAGAGTCCAGTGGGCTGGGTCATAACGAGGTATGCAATTCTTACGCAATCAGCACGTACTACACCCCAACTTACACTTAGAGATTTCTCTAACTTAAGGTTTGGAGCCCAGTGAGGCCAACTCCACATTGGTGCAAGCTATTCTTCGGAGTCCAGTGGGACCAGCTCTACACTGGTGCAAGCTATTCTTTTTTTGCTGTGCAGGTTGACTTCAAATCTAGCAGTGACACAGCCCGCCAGAAGCTCGACCGAAGGAAGTCCAAATTTCTTTTATTTTTTTAATTTTTTTTAGTACGGAAGTCCAGATTATTTTTTTTAGTACGGAAGTCCAGATTATTAATTCTTGCACGAACAAATTGAATTGATAAAATAAATTCCTTCAAAATTCTTAATTTGACCAAACACTACACCATTATCGTGTTATTGATGAAGTACACATATACACATTAATTAAAAGTTACCAACTTATCATCATGTTTGGAAAGAGAGGGGTTTTCATTTTCGTTTACTTTTGTAATTAAAGTAGAGAAGAAATTAGAGGCACAAAGCGACAAGGCGCTCTGGTGAAGCCTTTTCAAAGTCTGAAGAGGCAAAATATTTCTTAAATCTTCGGCGGCCAATCTTGGATCTACAACCCTAATTAAGCCTCTCTTTGCAAGCACTAAGCAGGCCGTGTGCACAGCTGAGTTTTTCCATTTTTTTCGTTTGGTGAAGTTATACGGTTAAGAACAACCATTTCAAGGTAGGAGAGACATGAATCAGCCGACACGGATACCTATACCACTAGTTCAATGACTTAAACGTATAAAAACTTCAAAGTTAAACGTGCTGCTTGGATTAAATGTTAGTCTTGAGAATTTTCCTAGTTAGGAAGCATGTGTGAATGGAGACAAAACATGTTGAAATGATCTGTGTTGGTTCATAGGAACAATTTTAACACTAGTAAAGGGTCCACATCCTCAGCTTGGGGGCTCAGTTGGACGTGATGTGTTATTTCTCCTCATCCTGCTTGTGAGGTTATTTGGATTCGTCCGTGGTGTATGCTTGAGTAGGGTTGACTCGATCATATAAATTATTTCATATTCCCAACAAGCCTACACGTACACTTTTCATTTTGAGACCTAGGCTATTCGGCAAATTGAGAACTCTGTTATTATTGTAATGCCCCAGACCCCAAGATTCGAAATTTGAATTTGGCATCTAGCGGCCCTGACATTCGCCTATATTTTCTGTGACCTGGTCACGCCACCCGCTTATTTTGAGCTGCTTACGAGAGTGAAGATTGTCCCCATAGACTAGCCTAGGTTCTTTTAGCATGTTTTCTCCTCACTCACACGCTTTTCATGAAAATTATCATGAGGTCACTCAACATAGGATTGCTTCGGGGCTAAGCACACTATCTTTAGAGTTCCTTGATAGAGCCGCCGAAAATTAGTAAAGTGCACCAAGTTGACAAGATATAGATAGTAACTATCAATTCTTTATTAAAGTGTCTCATTCGGATCGGGCGTCAAAGTTATTACACATACGTGCTTGACTTAGGACAACTCATTATTAATAGATAGTGCATCTGGGTCATGGAGATACATATACCAAAAGTCTATATCAGATACAATAAATTCAGATTCCAAATATTTCGATCTACAATATGTTACATAACTTTTTTTCTTCACACACATGCACGCAAAGACAAAATGGAAATAATTTACAATCTATTAATTTATTAGGGTATGACAAATAAGGTCTACAAAACTTTTGAACAGACAAATTTCAGTCATTATAAACTTGCCTTTCCTAATTCTAAAATACAACTCCCAAAACTAAGCTCATCTTCCAAATCTGAATACCCGTCGGAAAAAAACCAGATTTAACCCACTACAAAAAAATCTGAACACAACCCACAAACCCAAAAAAAACAAAACATTAAAAAACAAATTAACGATTGAAGAATCAATCATATGTATAATCAATGTCTGCAGACAGAAAATGATTACTTGTCTATTATCTAAAACCCAATTCTTCATCTTCTAACTGCCTTTCATGTGGCTTCTGCCGAGGATCAAAATCTCCTTTCGGCAAGAAATCAGCGGCAAAGAAATGAAAGTAGAAGAAATTCAAAGCAGCAATCACAGCCACCACGTAGAAGAAGTAATCAAGCCGGTTTTTATTCAGATCATTCCCACCAAGCCATGGGTTTTTCTCGCCCTCCGCTGTACTTATTTTACTCATAATCACCACAACAACAGAGCTCAGATAGCTAGCAAACGACAAGCTCAAGAAAAAAATAGCTCCGGCCACCGTCCTCAGGCTCTCCGGCAAGTGCGTAGTCAGAAGCTCCATCACAGCAATTGCCGCAAAAGCCTCCGTCAAACCGGACAGAGCAAATTCCGGCACCAGCACCCAAACAGACACCGGTGAAACAAACGACTTGTTCTCCACCGCCGAGTCACGGCGGACCGTCTCGAGAATTCCGGCCACCACCATACACATAACCGACATCACAATCCCAATTTCGATCCGGGTTTTGGTCGAGAGGCGTTTGTTGGAATGGTTTTTTTTCTTCATGAATTCCACGTATTTCTCGTAGATGTAAATCCAGATCGAGAGCGCGATCATGGGTGTCAGACTCATCCACGCCGGCGGGATTTGGAAATTCTGTCCGATGAATCTGTTCATTTGAATCGCTTGTAAAATCCCGAACGAACCCATTTGTTGCATTGAAATAAAGCAGGGAATTCCCGCCGCCCATACCGGTACGATTCCGACGACGCATTTAAATTGCTCCACCTGATGAACACTGCATAATCTCCACTCGTTTTTGGATCTGCCCTGTTCGTCCAATTCGGTGGAAGAATCAATAACCGTAGCGGCTTTATCAAATACAGAAAATCTTTCGGTGTGAGCGAGCGTAGAGGAATAGGAATCCATTGTTATTACTGGAGGGTTGTGCAATTCAGTTAGGGACGGTTGTGGAATTTGGCGCTTCCGACACGTTGCAACGAGGACTTTTGCCATGTCGGCGAAGACGCTGCCTTGGGGGGCTTTGCAGATGTAGAAGCGGTGGCCGGAGAGGAATATGAGGACGGAGAAGATGAAGGCGGCGGTGGGAATAGCGAAGCCGAGGGTCCAGCTGATATTGGTTTGGATGTAGACGACGAGGGTTAGGGCTATGATGAGGGCGATGGAGAAGAGGAAGTACCACCAGTTTAAGAAGCTTTCGAGCTTGGCTCGACCCTTTTTCGTGTTGGTGTCGAATTGGTCGGCGCCGAAGGAGATGTTGCAGGGTCTAATGCCACCGGCTCCGATGACGAGTAGGCCAAGGCCGAGGTAGAGGAAGGCGAGTTGCCATGTGTGAGCCTGCAGGCAGTTGGATTCGCCACGGCTGCATTGTGGCGGTCTCATTTCTGGCAACCCTGCGCCTAGGGTCAAAACTCCCATGCCCTATCATCATCCATCAATATCAAATAATGATGAGATTAAAGATCTATTTCAAATGATTTTCTACGTGCTTAAAAAATGTACCAGAAAGGAGGCGGTGCAGCCGAAGAGGAGAGTGTAAAACCTTCCCAAATAAGCATCGGCGAGAAAGGCGCCGGCGAGAGGAGCGAAATTGGTGGTGCCACCCCAGATTTGGAAGACGTAAGCCGAATCTACATTGTCCAAATTGTACATTGTGTGCAGATACATTATCAAATTCGCTATCAAGCTCATTGATGCGAGTTTCTCAAACGTCTCATTTGCTTAATTAAACAAAAACCAAAAACCAAAAACAAAATTAGCTGAACCCAAAAACAAACAAATGAATTGATGATAGGTTGAATTAATTTACCAAGTATGAATCTCACGGCTCTCCATCCTCCGAGAGCTTCTTTTGGAGGAGGATCCAAGGAAGAATGAAGCTGGCTCCCATTCTCCATATATTTCCCTCTGAATCTTTAACTTTTTAATGTTTCTTTGTCTGAAAACTTTATAATGTTTGTCTCTGACTGTCAAACTATTAAGAAAATTGTGTCTATTTTTAGGGGGTATTTCTCTAGACATGATCTCTCAGGCTGCCATGTTTTAAAAACGATGACTTAGATTTATAATTCTAGTTCAAGGACTTCTAATAATAGGAATCCAAAACACATCGCAACTTCTTTGAAAAAATTCCTGTTTAAATATAAAAGACAATAAAATAAACAACTGATTTTTGTTCAAATATGTCTGGGTGGTGTAGTTGGTTATCACGCTAGTCTCACACACTAGAGGTCCCCAGTTCGAACCTGGGCTCAGACAAAATTGTATTTTAAATTTTCGGATGATTATAGTATTCAGAAAATATTGACGTGTACAATGCACGCCACATTTTATCGGTGGCTCGAACTTTACTTTTTCAGATACTCTCTACAAGTTTTTGAGGAATTGCGTGTTAATCAATGTACCAAAGGTGATAAGTTTGCTAGTCGAAGTAGAAAATGCATTTTAATGGGTTAACCGTTTGCCTAAGAAAGGATGTAGGCCCTTTCATCTAGAAACAACATCTTTCTCTGTTTTTCGAGATGTTAATTTTTTTGAAAAAAAAATTCGTTTGCTAAGTACACTTCACATGAGTTGGGTGCTACTATTGGAACTGCACATTTGAGTGGTAATAATTGAATTTTCGATGGTTATTTGGGATTGCGAGAAATACCCATTACCTAATTACAAACCCTACCCTTACAACCCCTACTTTTACAAACTCTACCTCCTCTTCTAAAGCTCCTCTTAGTCGAGGTGTCGTGCCAAAATGTCGCCAGTGCGATTACGTGAATATGTTACTAATACGGTTTCAGCAAACAGTCTATTCCCTTCCCTTCCCCCACTTCATATGTGTTCTTGACATCCTCAGGTGTCCCCTTTTCTATAACGCATTAGAATAATTGTGACAAGTTTGCTATCGGGCATCAAAAATTTCTTGTTGTTTATGACTGTCAGATGTGAATATCGATCTTTCAAAGAGGCTATGTTATGTCTGATCCAGGTTGGCGTAAAGTCATGCAAACTAAAATAATTTAGGTTTTAGAGGATAACAATACTTGGACTATGTTAGGAATACTAACAAAGTCCCACATTGGTTAGGGAAGAGATTGATCCATGGTATATAAGTGAGGACAATTATCTCCATTGGTATGATCGCTAATAGAATGTTATTAGTGATAGAATACTATCGTTGATAGAATGCATTCAATGATAGTTTATTGATACTATCGGTGATATATCAGTGATAGAATGTTACCAGTGATATAATATTATCGCTGATTAGTTTACTGATACTATCGACTATAGAATGCTATAAATAATTTTTCTTTTCGTAAACTTCATAATAAATATTGCATTACTTGGTAAAATTGGAAGAGTACTATCAATGATAGAATGCTATCACTGATAGTTGATAGAATGCTATTAATAATAGTTTATTGATACTATTAGTGATAGAATACTATAAATAATTTTTCTTTTCGTAAAATAAAGTTGCATTACTTGGTAAAATCGGAAGAGTACTATTAGTGATAGAATGCTATTGTTGATGGAATGCTATCAGTGATAGTTTATTGATATTAAACATTATGGTGGTGACGAAGGACAATGCTATCTTTGATCCGCCGCTAGGGTTTATTTCGTTCTTCTCCTCTCCGATCTATGTTTGTTTGCCCATGTGTTGATTAGATTTCATTCTATAGCCTATGTTTCTTTAATCGTTTTGGTTATTCCAACATGGGAACTATTTTAAGTTTATTGGATTTGGTACATTTCTTGTTATCGAATCTGTAGGTATAAGCAAAAATGGTGGTGCCTTTGCTGATGAAGAAGATCGTGAAGAAGAGAATCCAGAAGTAGCGATCGAAAAATCTCCATTAAAGTAGTTCAATTTGATTTGTTTCTTTTCGTCTTATGTATGTGCGTATCTCATGAAATGTACAATAAGGAAGATGATGATTTGTATTGCGACCCCAGTCTGATATGCATCTAAGAATGCATGATGGTGATTGACCGAGTATTGATTAAACCAAATTAATTAAATAAGGCTAATACAAGAATAAAAAAATCCATTTTACAAATTTGTTATATTTGCAAAACTTTTTAAAAGATGCTATATCTACAAAATTGAAATCCTAAATTGACATCTACAACAATATCCGATAAGTTAATGCACTTTCAAGTTTGATATCCAATAAATTGATTTTGAATGATTAAAAACATGTTTTAAGTGATTTTGAATATGACAAATGTTATTTTAGTAATTTCAAAATCACTCTCAAACATGAATTAAAAAATACAAGTTTAAATTTTCACTCGCACATGTGAACTAAAAAAAATACTACATTTTTTTTATAAAATATAAAAAGTATTAGTATATTCTTTGAAGTTAGAAGTTTCACTACCAAACATGAACATGGTTTAATGTTCAAATACTATTTTCCTTTTTTTTGAGATTGAATATTGGAATATTTCACCTTGTTTATTGAACTGAAAAAAAAGATTAAATCCTCCATCACTCCATTGGTATACTAAAAACACTTTAACCAACAATATTTAGTTCATGATTTTTTTTTACTTCAATAATTAGAAGTGAGTGGAACTGGGAACTCTTGATCAAAATCACATCTTTTGAGCTATGTTGAGTTTGACATTTCATTATCCTATGTCATTTAATTTTTATAGGGCATTTCCACACAATAAAATGAAAATTATGGAAGATTGGAGTTTTGAAAATAATGAATTCCATTTACGTGTAAAATGAAAACATTTTGAATTTTCAATTCCACACACGCGTTATCCAATCTCTCTCTCTCTGGGGGTTTATAAATTAAAGGAAATCGGTATTTCAACCTTCAAGTTCATAGAAAAAGTTATATTCTAAAACACAAAATTCCATAGAAAAAAATGGTTGACCCAGCGTTTATTATAATCCCAGTTGTTTTTGTTTCGATTTGTGTTGTTTTCACGGTGTTGGGTTTACTTTGCCGGGGGAGAACGGGTGGCAGTACCGGCGGAGGGGGTGCTCATTTCGGTGGCGCCGGCCATGCAGGAGGATGGCATCATGGAGGTGCTGGCCACCACCGCATGGACATAGGAGGCCATTTTGGAGGTGGAGGACACGACGGTGGAGGCGGAGGTGGAGGTGGAGGTGGAGGCGGAGGCGGTGGCGGCTGTTGATGATTATTTTTTCTTCCATGGTGGCCGTGGGCCGTGGCTATAAATTTGTGTTGTTAATTCTTTTTATTGAAATAAATTTGTATACGATTATTATTATTCTCTCGGTTTCCTCCATGGTACAGTAAACAACAAATTGCTTTAATTGTTTTGGATGATGATTTGTTAGTTAACTCAAAGCTAAAGTCTATTTTTAGTAAATTGCTATATTTGAAGTTAGTGGGATAAGTATTGATATATTTAGAGTTAGTGGAGTAAGTGGCTATTTTTGTGGAGTTAGAGTTAGTGGAGTTAGTGGCTGTTTTTATGGAATTAACTAAGCTACTTTTAGCATTTAGAAAGTGTATTTAAGATCAGATTTTATTGAATGAAAATGTAGTAGTTGCATTCCCATTTCTCTTCTCTCTTAGAAACAACAGTGGTATCAGAGCTAAATTCTTAAGGGGCCTGTGAGTGAGAGTTAGTGAGATATCCCTTAGAAAAATCGAGTGATACACTTTTGAGAATTGAGTGAGATGGAGTCAGGATCGAGCGGTCTTTCTTCACTGGCTCCACTAGTGTTAGATGGCGAAAACTACCAAGCATGGGCTATCAGAATGCAAGCCTACATGGAGGCTTGTGATTATTGGGAAGCAGTTGAGAGCGACTATGAGGTTGCTGCACTTACCGATAATTCAACAATCAACCAGATCAAGACTCACAAGGAGAGGGTCACCAGGAAGGCAAAAGCTAGAGTTTGCCTATATGCAGCTGTGTCTTCATCCATATTCAACAGAATTATGACCTTGAAGTCAGCAAAAGAGATTTGGGACTTCCTCAAAGGTGAGTATGAAGGTGATGATAGGATCAAGGGCATGAAAGTGTTGAACTTGGTGAGGAAATTCGAGAGAATGCAAATGAAGGATTCTGAGTCCATTAAAGAATACTCAGACAAGTTGATTGCGATTGCCGACAAGGCAAGAGCATTAGGAACTGATTTATCTGACAATAGATTGGTTCAGAAAATTCTGGTTTCAGTTCCTGAGAAATATGAAGCAACCATTGCTTCCTTAGAAAATACCAAAGACCTCTCTAAACTCAAGGTGATAGAGTTAGTAAGTGCTTTGCAAGCACAAGAGCAGAGGAGGTTGATGAGGCAAGAAGGAAGCATTGAGGGGGCACTGAAAGTCAGAATGCAGCAGGGAGAAGGTGGAAGAGAGAAGAAGTGGAGAGGGAGAAAGGAAAGTGGCAGCAGTAGCTCAGATTATGTTGTAAAGGATGATGGTAGTGCAAGTTTCAACAAGGGCAGTGCATGCAAGCATTGTGGGAAACATAATCATCCACACTTTAGATGCTGGAGAAGGCCAGATGTGAAGTGTAGAAGGTGTCATTTAATGGGGCACATAGAGAGATTCTGTAAGGGATCTCAACAGCAAGGAGGAGCACATGCTGCAGTACAACAATAAGGAGATCAACTATTTGTGGCTACCTGTTTCTCATCAGTCATTCAATGTGACAGTTGGTTGGTTGATAGTGGGTGTACCAATCACATGACAGGTGACAAGGAGTTGTTCAAGGACCTTGACAAGTCATTCAAGTCAAGGGTGAAGATAGGGAATGATGAGTATCTAGAAGTGAAGGGGAAGGGCACAGTGTCAATAGAGAGTTGTGCAGGAACCAAGTTGATTACTGAAGTGCTCCTAGTTCCAGAGATTGATCAAAACTTATTAAGTGTTGGTCAACTAGTAGAGAAGAAATTCAAAGTGTTATTTGAAGAAGAAAAATGTCTTATTTTCGATTCTAGTGGAAATGAGTTGTTCAAAATAAAGATGCAGTACAAGAGCTTCTTATTGGATCCACACGAGAAGGAACAAATAGCTTTCAAGTGTCAAGTGAGTGACACTGAGCTATGGCACAAGAGGTTAGGGCATTTTCATCAGAAGGGGTTGCAGTATTTGCAGAAGAATGAGATGACAGTTGGAGTACCAGTTCTGGAGGAGATGAAAACAAAAGGCAAAGCTTGTTTGACAGGGAAGCAAACAAGGTTGCCATTCAAGAAGTCAATTTGGAAAGCAACAGAGAAGTTGCAGCTCATCCACACTGACTTGTGTGGACCTCAACCAACTCCCTCACTCAATGGTAGTAGGTATTTCATTATTTTTATTGATGATTATACCAGAATGTGTTGGATTTACTTCATGAAGCATAAGTCTGAAGTAGCTGAAGTGTTTCTGAAGTTTAAAAGATGGGTTGAGAATCAGAGTGGTTGTCAGATTCAGGTGGTGAGGTCCGATAACGGGACTGAATACACGTCACGGAGGTTCAATTTCTTCTGTGAAGAAACTGGAATAGAGCATCAACTCACTGCTCCATATACTCCACAACAAAACGGAGTCAGTGAGAGGAAGAACATGAGTATTATGGAGATGACAAGATGCATGTTGCATAAGAAGAACTTGTCAAAGGAGTTTCGGGCTGAAGAAACAAATACATCCCTGTTTTTATTGAATAGACTACCTGCAAGGGTATTGGAGAAGAAGACACCCTATGAAGTTTGGTTTAGTACTAAACCAAAACTGAAAAATTTGAAAGTGTTTGGTTGTTTGTGTTTTTCTCATGTTCTACAGGTGAAGAGAGACAAGTTGAGTGAAAAGGCAAAACAAAGAATCTTTGTAGGCTACACCATGATGTCCAAAGCATACAAGATCTATCAACCTCACAAAAAGAAGATGGTGATTAGTAGGGATGTTCAATTCTTTGATGATGAGAAGTGGGACTGGACAAAAGAAGAAGAGGTGAAGCAACACGAAGTTTCTCTAGATACTGATGGGCTGGTTGATGATGGACCAGTTAGAGGGACTAGACTGCTGAGTGAGGTATATGAAAGAAGTAGTGTGTAGCTGTGTTAGAAGCAAGCTAGGTGTTTGCAGCATTTGAGTTAGGTGGAGTATGTTAGTTAACTCAAAGCTAAAGTCTATTTTTAGTAAATTGCTATATTTGAAGTTAGTGGGGTAAGTATTGATATATTTAGAGTTAGTGGAGTAAGTGGCTATTTTTGTGGAGTTAGAGTTAGTGGAGTTAGTGGCTGTTTTTATGGAGTTAACTAAGCTACTTTTAGCATTTAGAAAGTGTATTTAAGATCATATTTTATTGAATGAAAATGTAGTAGTTGCATTCCCATTTCTCTTCTCTCTTAGAAACAACATGATTCAATAAATTTGTTAAGGACAACAAGCTGAAAACAAGTTTGTACATTTTATACAAATATTGTCTACTTTAGACACAGTCGTGACTTTGTTAATTCTCTTAAAAAAAAAAAAACTATATGTCAATAATTACATAAATCATTTGTCTCAATAGGGATTAAATAAGAAAATGCGAAAAATGAAGTTGCGATCTTACCAATACAAAGAAAAACGAAGAGAAGAGGAAAAACGTGGTGGGTCAGCCTTGTTTGATGTTTCTGGTGGCCAAAATCCGTGAGTAGTATAAGGCCGCCTATTTTTTTTTTATTATTATTTTGTTTACATGTGAGGTGGAAATGGAGAACTGAACCAGTGATCTCTTGGTCACTAGTTTGTACTTATTAAATTATGCTCATTTTTAATCGTAGACTAAAAAAATTACATTTTGATAGATGTGGATAAAAAACTGTCATGAATTTTTAATCACAAAGTGTAAAAGGAAGTACAAAATTGTGGCTTATTGTAAAAGAAAGGAGAAAATGTCTATTCATTAAGATGAAGGAGGGAGTCAGTTCCAAATTAAGGTACACCATGATCTTTGATATTGAATTAAAAAATCTATCACTTCATCAAGAAGGTGGATATTGGGACAGAGCGAAATTGCAATCTTACTTTTGGGAGGTGGATATTGAAATTATCCTATCTATTCCAATCTGCCAAACGAGGGAGCATGACACTTGGATGTAGCACTATACTAGGACTGAAGATTACTACAAAAAGTGTTTATAAAGTATTCATTTTCTCTTTACGCACTACAGGTAGTTCCAACTCGGACAAAGTGGCGAATTGGTGGAAAATGTTATGGAAACTGAAAATACCTAATAAAATTAAGGTATTCATGTGAAAACTTTATCATGACATTCTTTCAACTAACCAAAATCTTTGTAAGCGCTCTATGTCGGTGCATCCATGTTGTGTATGTTGCAGGAAGGTACGTGAGACTATTTTTCACACTTTCTTTGATTGTAAGAGAGCTAAGGCGATTTGGGCTATGCTTCTTCCGAGAGTTCGAGAGTTGATGAGCCTTCATTCATCGGTTCATGATATTCTGCTGGATCTATCTTCTACCTCTCCTACTATAGACATGTAGTTGCTTTGTGTGGCATGTTGGGCCTTGTGGAACGATCGAAATAATCGGGCTAATGGCCTTCTTATTCCTTCCGCCACCTTGAAAGAAGAATGGATTCGCAACTATCACATGAATTTCAGTCTCTCTAATGTTCATATGCCTCTATCAGACATACCAACTGAGGCTGTCTCGGATGCCTCTCTGACGTGGAATCCCCTGATTGAAAACGAGTACAAAATGAATGTGGATGTCGCGTGTCATCCGACAGAGGATAAAAACAGGTGTGGGTGTGGTCGTTCGAGATTTCAGAGGGAATTTAGTAACTGCATCATCAGTTTGTATCCAGGGGAAGCTTGATCCATTGTCGGCTGAGTCCCTTGCTCTTCTCCCATGGCCTAAAATTGGCGGCGAGTAAGGGTATTAATAATTTGTGGGTCGAGTCCGACGCGCAAGTTTTGGTGAAGGCTATTCAATCTCATGATTTACAGTTTTCACACTCCAAGGAGTTGTGCTTGCTGAGGTTAGTGCATGGATGAATGTTCTTCATATAAAAGGTCTCACTTATATCCCGAGAACAATAAATCGAGTTGCTCACAACGTGGCAGCTCAAGCTTTTATTCACGGGGGCTCTTCCTCTTGGGAGGGCCCAATACCAAGTTGGCTTCAACTTTTACTACTTTCTGATTGTAGTCTTTGTGATTCTGTTAGGCCTTCGGGCCTCGTTTCTTGATTAATGAAAGTTGATTGTTTCAAAAAAAAAAAAAAAAAAAATCTATCACTTCTACATCATGAATAACAAGAAACTAACTGAAAAATTAAAAGAAAATAAAAAATAGAAAACATACGTGAAAAACTCCAAACCAGAAAAAAAGGCCAGACCTATAAAAAAGAAACTCCACTAAATGAAAATTTGTTATAATCACACATAATTCTCTCCCGACCCCAGTTACAAAAATACTCTCTCAAAGCTAATTTGTAATACTCTTCAACTCTAAAACTAGAGAATACAATAGAAAATTTTAACTAGAGTTGATACATCAAGCTTGTCTACTTTGACCTAATTTTGACGTAGTGTGTTTTTATTTGGTCTATTTCTATTGTATTCAATGGATAAGTATATCCCAATAATCGAACAAGCTTGTCTACTTTGCCTAGAGCATATTTTCAAAAAACTTATAAAACAATCACTTGATGCAATATTTTTGCACTTTTGTGGTTATTTTTTTAATATTTCATCAATTTTATACAGTATGATGAAAATGTCGATTCACCCCTCATGTCGATATCGAATCTATGAATATGTGGAAATATCGATGAAAATGTCTACATGTCGACAGAAATTTAATACCATGTGTTTAGTTAGGTCAATATAGGGTGAGTTAGAGAGTTTGGAGACATTCAAAATTTGAAGAATAATGGGATAGCAAGAAGGAACTTTTTAATTGAGAGTTTTGAAAAAAACATAAAAACATGTTTTTTATTTAAAAAATTGTCAAATACTATAATCTAAAACAATGTTTTGGACTAAAATATCCCTCCACACCCTAAACCTTAAATCTAGACAATCTTTTAGCCCTTTTTTAAAAGTTTTTTTTCTTTAGCATTTTTTTCAAATCGGCTCATCATTCAATCTTTGGAAGGATTTTCAAGAATAATTGTTTTTGGAAACTCCACGAGCCTCTCAAAATGCTTGGGATATTGTATTTTGATCTTTTATTTCAAAATTTCTCATTTCCATGAACTTCACCAATAAAGTCAACAATGAACCATATCAACATTCTTAAAAGAATCTTATACTTGAGCACAAAAACTTTGCTCACAAGTTATGTGACCAAGTAATTAAAACCAATATTCAATATAATGTGCCAACTCAAAGTCAACTGATCCGACCAGATTTTTTCTTTTTTTTAACCAGAAAAAGAAAAGAAGAAAAAAAACATTTGAAACGTTAAAATTTAAAGTTTTTTATAAAAATTATTATTATTATAAAAAGGGAGATAGAATGAAGAATGTTTGATTCATTGAAGTAGCTTGATCAAGGATCATGGATGACCCAACGTTTATAATGGTTCCAATAATTATGACTGTGTTTATGTTTTGCTTTTTTGGTATTTTAATAGTTATGTTGTGTAGATTGTGGAGAGCAAAACAGATGAACAGCGAAGGTTTCGTTTATGGCGGCGGCGGAACAATTTTCATAGTGGTTGACCAAGATGGAAATCATATTGGTGGAAGCAACTTTCCGGCTGGAGGTGGCAGTGTCGGCTATATAAACACCGGTGGCGAGTTCCGCTATGATAAAATACACAGCGGAGGACCGGAGGTGGTGGTAACCACGGCCGGCGAGGTTATGAAATGTCAATCTTGTAGTTCTTGCGGCTGCAGCCGCGGTGGTTCGGCTGCCTACTGATCTTGATGTTTATTTAGTTTCTGTTTGTGGAGTTCATGGGAATAAACATTGACATGTCAATACTAAATCTTTAATAGTCAATTGATAATTCTAATGTATTGTTTGTAATAAGATTGACGATATAGAAAGAAAATATTAATGAAAATAATTATAGTTTGTTAGGGCAGAAACAAATCGACAACAGAGAATAAAACAAAGAAAAAAATAACACAGCAATTTATGTGATTAAACCGTATATTAGTTACGTCCACGGACAGAAAAAAAAAATAAAACAATTGTATTATGTTTAGAGTACATAGAGAATACAAATTGGGGGAGAGAGAGAATTATTAGAAGATTTATATATAGTACCTTTTTAATGACCTAAAGTAACGAGAATTTTGTGCTTGGTCATAACAGATGCAAGACATTCCTGACCGTTTTTACAATAATGATTAAAAACGTTTTGAGATCGGTAACTCTAAATTCTCCAAGTCTGTAACTCTCGATATTCTGAGACATTTTTGTTTCGGGAGTTTTGTGTTCTTAAAAAGGGGTGTTTGCCTTTTGTGTGAAACAACAATTTTAAACTCAAACTCTCATACGACCACTCATTCGAGAAGGGTTGAAACCAATAATAAACTTTGCTCAAATCTGATTTTACGTAAATCAGATCTGAGCAAAGTTTATTATTGGTTCCAACCCTTCTCTGATGAGTGGACGTCCGAGAGTTTGGGTGTTGCATTAATCTTGGGGAGCAACCGAAAAAATACGATGCACACCGAAGTCGGGCGAAATTTGCTTTCAAAGCAGTGGTCATTCCATGGCGCAACAATTGCTTTTGAGTTTCGACATTCAACAATTTGAAAGCAAATTATAAGTTATTTAAAATTTGTAACTCACAGTTAGACTTGTGTAAATTTTCTTTGTTGTAAATGAATCTACCTTACTTATAAAAGAGATTTCATATACTAAACAAAAGAAGTGTGAAAAACCAGAGAGTTTAGAATAAGAAATATAGGTCCATTCCTCCGGTGGATGTAGGTCACCGTACCGAACCACGTAATTCCTTATGTTCTTCTTCTCTTCACATCTCGATCTACAACTTCTTCTCCTTCTTCGAATTCCAGCCTCTCCATCGCCCAAGCACAAACCAATTTTTCTCTTCTCAAATTTGTGGTGTTTTGCTAATCTGATGCTTCTGCTCTACATTGTTGTCTCCTACTTACATTTATCTAACTCTGGTTGCAACTCTTGTTGCAATGGAACGCAACAAAAATAACATTCTTTACCTACAATAAATGATATGTATTGACGGGATGAGACTTAGGGTAGACTGATCTCAACTATCTTTAGTTGAAACTCAAGAGAACTCGAAAAGAAATAAGAATAAAAGAATGACATAGAAAGCAGAGATAGAAAGCTGAGTAAAGGGTAATTAATAATAAAATAGTTTTCAAGATAATTTTTTTCATACTCAACATATATTCAAAGTTTAGTAAAATCAACCAAAAATCATGAATAATTTAAGTGAGAAGAAACAAAAACTTCAAGTTTTTTTGAAATTATGTTGTTTTTTTTTTCTTTTCTTTTTTTTTTTATTTACAATGAAACGAATATATATACCATACCACCGTAGCTAAAATATACATAATTACAAATTTGTAAATTTACAATTTTTTTTTTTTTTTTTTTTTTTGCCGTTTTTCAAAATGATCTAAATTTAAAAAAAAATGCAAACTGATCTTGTGCTGATATCATCACAATTGTTTTTAATATTTTTCTAGCTGGTTTTCTAGCTCTCTCGCTTTCCTCCCTCTTCTGAAAACATTTTCTTTTTCTTATATATATATATATATATATTTCTCTCCTCTATCACGTTGTTTCTTCTTCCTATTCACCCATCGTCGATGACCTTCCGATGGCGACTCGCATCGACAACAACTCTCACGTGAAGATTCAATAACCAAAAAAATTTCAAATCTGAAAAATCTACAAAAACTAAAATTTTCGAATCTGGAAAAAAATTACAGATTTTGAAATTTTCAGATCTGAAATGAAGCTAGAGCTAGAGCGAGATCAGCCCGCAGCTAGAGCGAGACCAGCCCGCACCCGCAGCTAGAGCTAGAAAATAATATTAAAAAAATGATGATGTCAGTAGAAGGTCAATTTGACTTATTTTTCAAATTCGGGTTAGTTTGACAAACGGATCAAAATATCGAGTCGTACAATTTTCTCAAATTGAGTCCTATATAGTATCTTTCTCTCCCTACTTTCTCTCTCCCATTCCCCTCTCTTTGTCGCTACTTTCTCGTTCGCAAAGAATAAAATACAAATTGTAAACAATTTTAACATCAATAATGTCTGGGTGGTGTAGTTGGTTATCACGCTAGTCTCACACACTAGAGGTCCCCGGTTCGAACCCGGGCTCAGACAAAAACTTTCTTTTTCATTTTTTTTCTTTTTACACTTGTGGATCCTACACATTTCTCTTCCTCTCTCATTTTTTTTCCTTATACTTTCTAAATTACAATAGTTCAAAATATATATAATTTTAAGAAAAGTATATATTAGAGAATTTACTTATATTAATATTTTTTCTAAATAACATTCAAATTAACAATATATTCAAAACTAACAAACTAAATGCTATTTTATTTTGAATTTACTAAAATGAAAATAGATATTTTTTTTCCAAATACTATATGATAAAGTAGATGTTAATCCAGTCACTATATTTCCCTTTTCATGATAATTAGGCAAACCTAATATTAATTAGGGAAGGTTTGAAATTAAAAAATTGAGTTTGTAATGTATAAAATATATGATAATTAGAGAAAAAGCACATAGTTTAGGTACTTTCCGGAGCACAAAATAGGTTTTTTTTTTACAAGATACTTATAACGTTAGTTAGTAAAGTTGTTATACTTACAAAATTAAGTTTCTTTTTTTATTTTTTATTTTGTAGTAACCCTAGTTGTGTTTGCTTAATTAGTCATAGTTATAGGAAAAAATTTTCCAAGTACAAATTCAACTACTACAAAGATAGATTCATAACATTGAAAAACTGTCATAATCACATTTTTTGTGACATTTTTTTTTAGTCATTGTATCACTCATCAATGAAAGTGTATATACACGACACTAACAAAAAAAAAAATTGTCATTATTAATTTGTTTATGACACTTTATTTATGTCATTAGTTTACTATAAAAAAAAATACATCAAATAATGTTTGAGTGGTGTAGTTGGTTATCACGTTAGTCTCACACTAGAAGTTCTCCGTTTGAATTTGGGCTTAGACATAATTTTTGTTTTTGTCAAACCGAGTATAGCTCACTTGACATAAAATATGGTAATTTAGCATCAAACAAACGTTTTTTTTATGTTTGTCAACAAATACATTTCATAACAACTTTAAGCGTCATGCTTATAATGGTGTTCATAGTTGTCACCTAAAAATAGTTTTAAACATTGTTTTTTATAATGATGTTCATAGTTGTCACCTAAAAATAGTTTTAAACATTGTTTTTTTTTTTTGTTATCATAGTTAGCAAAGTATTTTCAAGTACAAAATTAAATAAGTTTTCATTCTTAATTGCTTTTTTTTTTTTTTTTTTTTTTTTTTAGTAGAAATCAATAAAAAAAAAAAAGAATTAGATTATCAGGGGTACAAAAGACGTAGTTAATATAAATTTAATTTCAAAATAAATGGATTAAATAATGTTTCACTCAAACTCAGGCTACATACCATATACATCCCAAACACAAGTTTCAGAAACCAGGTTGAAACCTTACACCTTCAAACACAAATTTCTGATTCTCAGACATTAGAATCCCAAAATAAAATCTTAGACTCAGGGGCGGATTTAGCATAGGCCCGGGGGCTCGAGCCCCCCTCAACTTTGAAAGAATATAATGTTGTATATAAATAAGGAAAATAATTTTATAAAATTAACTCTTGTCTTGGTGGTTAGTGTTTACTCAGCCTCCCTGCAACCAAAGTTCGATTCCAAGCCCTAAAATTTTAATTTATAATTTCTAAAGTTTAGAGACCAAATAGACACAAATAATATACACAAACCTCAAATAAGGAGACTAAATTTGTAATTATATATATATATATATATATTGATGGAGCGTTGATGGAACGCAGCGGAAGCGATTTGGATCATAGACACTCTAATTTCATCAATTTAAACAAACGAAAACATGCAAAAGCAATGAAAAAGAGAAATTAGAACACATACCCTTGTCGTTCGTATTTCTCCAATTTCACCGCCAGAAGCTCCTCACGAGCTCAACGAGCCTTCTCACGAAACCTTCGTGGACCACCCACGGTAGTCCCGCTATCCTTGGGCCGAGAAACCGAGTAGTGGGACTCCTTTTACAAAAGAAAAGAAGGAAGGACGAAGCTTTACTGAAGAAAACCAATTTTCTTCAGAGAGCAGAGGCAGAAGGAAGAAGACGTAGAGATAGAGAGAGAGAATCTCAATTGAATTCTCTAATTCAATTAAGAGACTCAAAGTGCACTAAGCACTTTTATTATTTTTTTTTTTTTTTTTTTTTTTTTAATTGATCTGTCAATATATATATCCCTTAGGTTTACATGTGCATGTAAGACACATGTATATATATATATATATATATATATATATATATATATATATATATATATATATTATTATTATTAAAAATAATAATAATTATTTTATTAATTAAACTTTTTAATTAATAAAATATATATATATATAAATTAATTAATATTATTTAATTCAATATCAAATATTAATTAAATAATATAATTAATCCCGATTTTTCGAAAACCGACTTTTTGCACATGAATCCTATTCATGTTTTCAGACCAATCTCATATTTAAATCATATTTAAATATGTCCATATTTAAATCATATTTAAATATGTCTATTCTTCTTCCACAAACCCGAATTTGAACGATTCAAATTCTTTTCTTTTCTTTTATATTGTTTCACGGCTTTATCCGAGCTAGCCAGGAGAACCGTAAGGACCTACAGATCATGAGCTTCCAACGATACGAGATTATCCGGTCAAAACTCTTTCAACCGAACTAGCCAACATTCGTTAACCCCCGGAGACTCCACTAAAGTCCAAGGGCTGCACTCTCCTCACTGTAGATATATTGTGTCCTCTTGATCTAACTATCATCAGTAAGTCGATCCTTCACAGGTCGTTCATAATCACAACACGGGTCATTTAAACCGTTTAACCCTTGTATTATATCTTGTTCCTAAAGTACCACTGACACCTCTAATGAACAATTGATTTGTGGTCCAACCATCAAATCAGATTCCTCCCTGATCAGGAGAGGATGGGCCCATTGTTCAAGACCTGGAGTCAGCACTTAAGGGAACAACCTCTCTACTAACCCTTAAAGCGGGTAGGAGTGAATTCCATCTCGCACAACTATGTCCCCAGCCACTTATTCGATCTTATCCCCAAGATGGTAGGCTTATTGAGTCGGCAATCAGGCCACTCTCACCCGTACAAGTCAAAGGATAAGGTCGAATAAACAGGAGTTCATAGTGAGCTCAAGATTGAGATCGAGTTACCTAAGTCATGATATGAAAAAAACCGGTCTTTACAGTAAACGGTGTTATAAAGAAAGAGCGATTTTATTTCTTGGTTCGGTCTTGTGCAAACTCATTGCACACAGGACGCCCTCACTCACATGTCTCTACATGAAACGATTCGAATCACATCGTTTTGTACTATACAAAGTGAGCCGCGTCCAATAGTGTCCCCAGGATAAGGTACCCAGCCTTATCCCTATACTATAGACCATTTTGGCTGTCTACTTGAACTTGATTCACATTCATGTCACACATGAAGTTCAAGTACTCACACTATCGCCATGGGTGTTAGTTATTGATATAGGTTAATACAAACACAATTCACTAAAATTCAAATCGCCATGGGTGTTAGTTATTGATATAGGTTAATACAAACACAATTCACTAAAATTCTGATGGAGCGCATGTAGCGCAGCGGAAGCGAGACGGATCATTGGCACTCTAATTTCATCAATTTAGCTAAATAAGAAACATGCACAAAGCTTTGAAATAAAAGGAATTAGAACACAAACCTCTTGTAGTTCTAAAGTGTGTTCTAATGACTTCTCTTCCAATGCTCGAATCTTCTCACGAACCCTTCGAAGCTTCCCTCGAACTCCTCGAGAACCACCTCCGGTAGTCCCGCTATCCTCGGGCCGAGCAACGGAGTGGTGGGACTCCTTTATGAAAGGAAAAAATTGGAAGAAGAAGATGGGAAGATGAAAGTGATGAGGATTTTGTGAGAAGAAGTCTAACACTTAGCTTTCTAATTTCTCAAGTAACATGAACTCTTCATGCTCATCCAACATTCAAACTCTTTGAAATTTCATCAACTTCAAACCATTTGAACTTCATCCAATTTATAGGCAATTCACATGCAACAAAATCTTTGCTTAGCATGACACCTCAAATTGGATGGATTAGTCTTCAACCAAGTGTTCCAAAATTGATGAGTTTATATGCATGTTGTTGGTGATTCACAATCCACTTCACAACTTGGATAAACCCACTCAACTTTGATAAATCCACTCAACATGGATAATTCCACTTTGACTTGGATAATCCCACTTGTAATATTTTGTCATTTAAAATTAATTCATAATTAATTTTAATAAACAAAATAAATTATAATTAATTAAACTTTTTAATTAATTAATATTATTATTTAATTCAATATCAAATATTAATTAAATAATAAGACTAATTCCGGTTTCTTAAACCGAATCATCACACATGAATCCCTATTCATGTTTTACACCGATCCCATATTTAAATCATATTTAAATATGTCCATCATTCTTCCAAAACCGAATTTCAATAAATTCAAATTCTTTTTCTCTCATATTGTTACACGGCTTAATCCGAGCTAGCCAGGAGAACCTAAAGGACCTACAGATCATGAGCTCCAACGATACGAGATTAACCGGTCAAACTCTTTAACCAAGCTAACCAACATTCGTTAACCCCCGGAGACTCCACTAAAGTCCAAGGGTTGCACTCTCCTCACCGTAGATATATTTCTGTCCTCTTGATATAACCATCATCAGTAAGTCGATCCTTCACAGGTCGTTCGTAATTACAGCTGGGTCAAAATAACCGTTTTACCCCCGTAATTACATTTTGTTCCTTAAGTCCCACTGATCCTCTAATGAACTATTGGTTTGTGGTCCAACCACCAAACCGATTGGTATGTGATCTCATCACTATACCAAGTCCCTCTCGGGCCAATGAGAGGGTGGGATCCCTAGTTCAAGACCCGGAGTCAGCACTTAAGGGAACAACCTCTCTACTAATCCCTCAGAGCGGGTAGGAGTGAATTCCATCTTGCAGGACTATGTTCCCAGCTACCTACCCGGTCTTATCCCCAAGATGGTAGGCTTATTGAGTCGGCGATCTCGGGCCACTCTCACCCATACAAGTCAAAGGATAAGCCCGAATAAACAGGAGTTCATAGCGTGCTCAGGATTCAGATCGAGTTACCTAGGTCATCATATGAAAAAGTCGGTCTTTACAGTAAACGGAGTTATAAAGAAAAAGCGACTTGTTTCGCGGTTCAGTCTTATGCAAACTCATTGCATAGGACGCCCCCACTCACATGTCTCCACATGAACGATTTCGGATCACATCGTTTGTACTATACAAAGTGGGCCGCGTCCAATAGTGTCCCCAGGATAAGGTACCCAGCCTTATCCCTATACTATAGACCGTTCTGGCTATTACTTGAACTTGATCCACAATCATGTCATACATGAAGTTTAAGTATACAACCTATAGCCATGGGTTCTTTGTTTATTGGAGTTAGGTTAAAAGTAAAAACAATTCATTTTATTCAATAACAACTTTACTGAATAAATCTCAATAACAACTTTATTGCAAAATAGAATATACATTCAGTTTACAAACCACGAGTTTTAGGACATAAAACCCAACAAACTCCCACTTGGACTAAAACGTCAGTGGAGTATTACATGCGGGATGAGAAAAACTGGAATATCAAATATTTCCATGGTTTTTCTCCCACTATCCTACTGTACAACTCGTAGTCCTAGACTCACTAGGTGCCCCTCGAACACTTTAGCCGTGAGGGACTTTGTAAACGGATCAGCAATATTGTGCTCTGAGGCGATCTACATGACGATCACGTCTCCTCGATGCACTATCTCCCTGATGAGATGATATTTCCGCTCTATGTGCTTTCCACGCTTATGGCTTCTTGGTTCTCTCGAATTTGCCACAGCACCAGTATTATCACAATAAAGTGTGATAGGCAAATTCATATTTGGAACAACTTCCAAATCCGTCAAGAACTTTCTAAGCCATACAGCCTCTTTCGCAGCTTCGCAAGCCGCGACATACTCAGCTTCCATGGTGGAGTCAGCAATACAACCTTGCTTTATACTCCTCCATACTATTGCCCCTCCGTTAAGAGTGAACACTGATCCCGATGTGGATTTCCTCGAATCCTTATCGGTTTGAAAATCAGAGTCAGTGTATCCTGTAAGGATCAAATCCTTCGCGCCATACACGAGCACATAGTCTCTCGTTCTCCGAAGATACTTGAGGATGTGTTTAACGGCAGTCCAATGATCATATCCTGGATTGGACTGGTACCTACTGACAATTCCTACTGCATAGCATATGTCGGGTCGTGTACATAACATGGCGTACATCAGACTACCGACTGCTGATGCATAGGGAATTCGTCTCATATCCTCAACTTCTTGAGGTGTCTTAGGACACTCTTCCTTTGACAATTGAATTACATGCCTGAAAGGTAAAGAACCCTTCTTGGAATTCTGCATCGAATATCGTATCAACACCTTGTCGATATAAGATGCTTGAGACAACGCTAACGTTTTGTTCTTACGATTCCTTACGATTTGAATCCCTAGAACAAACTGAGCCTCTCCCAAATCTTTCATTTGGAATTGGGTCGCTAGCCATTGCTTAACGTCAGTCAGGAACCCTACATCATTCCCAATGAGTAGGATATCATCTACATATAAGACTAAGAAAGCTACAACAGAATTGACTATTTTCTTGTAGACACAAGGTTCGTCAACATTCTGTTCAAAGCCATAGGATTTGATCGCAGTATCAAACCTTATATTCCAGGATCTAGACGCTTGCTTCAACCCATAAATGGATCGATTAAGCTTGCAAACCTTTTGCTCTTGACCCTGAATTATGAACCCCTCTGGTTGAGCCATATAGATACTCTCTTCAAGATTGCCATTAAGAAAGGCTGTCTTGACATCCATTTGCCAAATTTCATAATCATAAAACGTGGCAATGGACAAGAGTATTCTAATCGACTTTAACATGGCAACAGGGGAGAAGGTTTCTTCATAGTCCACCCCTTCCCTCTGGGAATAACCCTTTGCCACAAGTCGAGCCTTAAAGGTTTGCACCTTACCGGCTTGGTCTCGTTTCCTCTTGTAGATCCACTTACAACCGATAGGTCTTTCACCATCAGGTTGCTCTACAAGATCCCAGACCGAATTGAAGTACATCGACTCCATTTCGAGGTCCATGGCTTTAAGCCACTGGTCCTTGTCTATGTCATTCATTGCCTGTTTAAAGGTCAATGGATCCTCAATGCCGTCATCAGGTATGACGACCTGGGTTTCCGTTAAACCCATGTAGCGGTCGGGTTGTCTCACATCCCTCCCACTACGTCGAGGTATTCTCAACTCTTGAGAAGGACCAGCTTGATCAACAACTCTTGTTGACCCATCTGTAGCTTTCCTGGAAAGTTCGGTCAAAACAATTTTGCTCGAAGGTTGATGATCTCTCATGTGGTCTTCCTCTAAGAACGTGGTGTTTGTCGATACAAGCACCTTGTCCTGTTGAGGATCGTAAAATAGACCACCTTTCGTTTCCTTGGGGTAGCCTACGAATAGGCATAATTTTGAACGATGTTCCAACTTCTTTGGATTGGGAACCAACACATGTGCCGGACACCCCCAAATTCTGAAGTGACGTAAACTACCTTTACGCCCTCTCCATAACTCATAAGGTGTTTCTGAAACACTCTTAGAGGGAACCATGTTCAAAATATATACAGCAGCCTCTACTGCATATCCCCAAAACGAACTAGGCAGTTGAGCGTAGCTCATCATAGATCGAACCATGTCTAACAGGGTTCTATTTCTCCTTTCGGACACACCGTTTTGCTGCGGTGTTCCGGGCGCTGAGAGTTGGGATACTATTCCATGTTCTATCATATAGTCCTGGAATCTTAAATCCATATACTCTCCACCTCGATCTGATCGGAGTGTTTTAATCGGTTTACCTAATGTGTTCTAAACCTCTGCCTTA
The DNA here is from genome assembly GCA_028017165.1 of Herpetospermum pedunculosum. Taxonomy (NCBI): domain Eukaryota; kingdom Viridiplantae; phylum Streptophyta; class Magnoliopsida; order Cucurbitales; family Cucurbitaceae; genus Herpetospermum; species Herpetospermum pedunculosum. Next base: position 62,366,190 of record CM051525.1, read on the forward strand.
TACTCCTTGAACTTTTCAAGAGCTTCGGACTTATGATGCATTAGGTAAAGATAGCCGTACCTAGAATAATCATCAATGAAGCTGATGAAATATTCATACCCTCCCCGTGCTTTAACATTCATCGGACCACAAAGATCTGAATGTACAAGCTCTAGAGTTTCTTTGGACCTATGACCTTTTTCAGAAAAAGATCGTTTGGTCATCTTGCCCTCAAGACAAGACTCACATGGTGGTAAAGAGTTGTCCTCTAACTGATTTAGGAGACCACTCTTAACCAATCTCCCAATCCTATTGAGATTAATGTGGCCTAGTCTCAAGTGCCAAAGATAGGTACTTGGAGAAAGTTTCTGCCTTTTAGTTTGAGTTTGAGCTGTTTTAAACATCTCGGTGTTCAAAATAGCTTTTGCCTCTGTTGGTCTTAACACATACAAGTTGTTTTCAAGTTTCGCAGAACATATATGTACACCTCTTTTGCTAATGAACGCTTCATTAAAATCAAAAGATACTTTATACAAATGTTCAAGTAAACAAGAGATAGATACAAGGTTCCTTTTAAAACTAGGAACCAACAGTACATTTTCAAGTAAAATGAAACTATCTCTATATAACAACTTGACAGTTCCCACTGCCTTGGCTGAGACAACCTCTCCTGTTCCAACCCTGAGAGTTATCTCACCTTCAGCAAGCAGCTGCCAGGAACTAGTTTCCTGGAAAGAAGAACAAACATGGTTAGTGGCTCCTGAATCCAGTATCCAGGCAGAACTATCATGTTCCACTAAACATGTTTCAACAACGAGTAAATCATATTTACTTAGTTGTTTCTTCTCAGCTTTGCTCGCCATGAGGGTATCATGATAGACCGATGAGGACGGTTGTCCAAACATCATCTGTAATGAATCCATGATCTCCTTAGCGGAGACCATTACCTCATGCTTCTTAGCTAACACATCGGATGTGCTGGCCAAGATGTAGACTCGGGCTTTATCATTAGCCCTAGTCCACCTGTCAAATGCATCTCGAACAGTTCGAGTTGCAGATGAGCTAGGAGGGGGAGGACATTCCTCTGTTAAGACAAACCTAAGATCATCGATAACAAGAATCGTATTCAAGTTCGATTTCCAGGTCGTGTAGTTATCGCCGTTTAGTTTATCAGAAGCTAGTAATTGGATAAACGAGCTAGACATGCTGAAAAGAATGAATTCTATTAGTGAATTGAACTTAACCTATTTTTAACAACCAATCAAGAACTTTAGCAAAAGTAATAATGTACCCAAAAAATCATTATTAATTTGCAATGATACTTCAGTGAGTCAGAGCAACCGCTACCGAGGGGCAGTCAATCACTCCTTCACTGAACCAAGACATTCTTGACTAAATGCTAATACCAGAATAACTCATATTCCTATAGCACCTTAGTTATCGCTACTTCGGTCAAGAATCTACTAACAACTTAGTAATCCTTGTAAGTGTGACCCGCCATTTTCAGAACTCAGAGGTCGGCCCCAACAGTGCAACCGAATGGAAATGTCAGAGTTGGGAATGGACCTAAGAGACCCTATCCATTTCTGGAGATTGAGTTGTTCCGACTCCCATGAAACGGCCCTCCGAATGGACGGTGCTACTATGGGCAACCAGCAGGCGGAACATGGGAATCTCACGGTTCAACCTAATGGAGGAGACCGCAGGATGTATTGACATACTTCCTTCTCCCACTTACTATAAATACTTTCTCCATTCACCTTGCTCTTGATTTATGCAAACACCATCCGAATGGGGATGCCCTATTGACATCACGAGGCCGAGCATAAATCTCACGGTGTGAACTTTGCGGAGAACGTAGGAGGAGATTGATATATCATATATACCTTCTCAACACCACTACTAAGTATTTTAGAATGGTTTGGGTAAAGTTTTACTTAGGCATTATCCGGCTAAGACAATAAAACCTAAGTCTAGGTAGAACATACTTTTACCTAAGATGTCTAGGTGATAAACGTTTTATAACCTTACACCTCTCACGTGCATGCTCATAAAGCCGGGTTAACTTAACTCAAGTACCGGATCGATCCCCAGGTAGGAGGTGTTCCGTAAACCGTCATCTTAAATACCTCCAACCTTAGTGCAGGATCAAACCGGGTGAGTTCTCTCGTAACCTTAGCTTTACAAGATATCGACCTATTTTAACTATTAAAACGAATCGATACTAAATTCCTAATCGCATTGGAATTCTTTAACCCTTAGTGAGCATGCATTTATCTTTGTTATAGATTTTAAATGTCTATCTCATTTTACAACGCTTTATAAAACAAAGACATTCTATAACATGCTTCCTAAGCTAGAATATAACCATTACATTCAATTTATAACATGCTTCCCAAGCAAGAATATAACAATTATATTCAACTAAGGCAACTATGTTGTATGTTTAATTTCACAATTAATATAACACTTATATTAATTTTACTTTTAAACAAGCAACATCCAATTCATAAATTAATATAACACTTATATTAATTCTCATGAATTAAGCATGCATACTATACAACATAACACTTATATTATACTTTCAATGCATGCAACATGCTTCCTATGGTGGGATTTGAAATCTATATGGCATACTTTATGCACATACAAGATACTTTAATTAAAACATACATTCACAATGCATAATTAATTAAACACACTAAAGTGGACCGGTTTTGGCATCACGGACAAGCAAGCAACTAAATTATTACAATAATAATTCATCAACTAAGTTGAGACGCTTCCGAACCCTTCGAACCGCCACGAACCAGCTTGAATTTGCTTGAACCGACCAAAAAAAACAGCAACTTCAAAACTTCAAAAAAAACTGAACCGGTCCATAACAGCTGTCCCGACTTCAACAGCCCGTAACTGGACCAATACCGACCCGAACTGGACCAAACGAACGCTGAACCGGACCTCCAGAGGGTGAAGAACAAGGAACCGGTCTGACTTTCAGTGAACCGGACCATCCGAGGACCGAACCGGACTGTTTCTTCCACCTTGCGCTGAACCGGTTTTGTGCTGGAATTTTGCAAAAAAAAAACAGCAAAAAAACAGCATGCTGTTTTTTTCGACACCCGAGCTTCTGTCTTTGAATTGAAAGCCTATATGGACTCTAATGACTCCAAATTTTTTACAGACTCTTCTTCACACATTAAAGCCCATACACGCCCGGGCAATTACAAAACAAAGTACAAATAAAAGCTCAAAAAAAATGCCAAAACCGGAATCACACTTTAGACGCCCAGAAAAATAATTTCTAAAACAAATACCCACCGAGCTTAAATTGATGCAAATTGAGTGACCAAAAAACGCTCTGATACCAATTGATGGAGCGCATGTAGCGCAGCGGAAGCGAGACGGATCATTGGCACTCTAATTTCATCAATTTAGCTAAATAAGAAACATGCACAAAGCTTTGAAATAAAAGGAATTAGAACACAAACCTCTTGTAGTTCTAAAGTGTGTTCTAATGACTTCTCTTCCAATGCTCGAATCTTCTCACGAACCCTTCGAAGCTTCCCTCGAACTCCTCGAGAACCACCTCCGGTAGTCCCGCTATCCTCGGGCCGAGCAACGGAGTGGTGGGACTCCTTTATGAAAGGAAAAAATTGGAAGAAGAAGATGGGAAGATGAAAGTGATGAGGATTTTGTGAGAAGAAGTCTAACACTTAGCTTTCTAATTTCTCAAGTAACATGAACTCTTCATGCTCATCCAACATTCAAACTCTTTGAAATTTCATCAACTTCAAACCATTTGAACTTCATCCAATTTATAGGCAATTCACATGCAACAAAATCTTTGCTTAGCATGACACCTCAAATTGGATGGATTAGTCTTCAACCAAGTGTTCCAAAATTGATGAGTTTATATGCATGTTGTTGGTGATTCACAATCCACTTCACAACTTGGATAAACCCACTCAACTTTGATAAATCCACTCAACATGGATAATTCCACTTTGACTTGGATAATCCCACTTGTAATATTTTGTCATTTAAAATTAATTCATAATTAATTTTAATAAACAAAATAAATTATAATTAATTAAACTTTTTAATTAATTAATATTATTATTTAATTCAATATCAAATATTAATTAAATAATAAGACTAATTCCGGTTTCTTAAACCGAATCATCACACATGAATCCCTATTCATGTTTTACACCGATCCCATATTTAAATCATATTTAAATATGTCCATCATTCTTCCAAAACCGAATTTCAATAAATTCAAATTCTTTTTCTCTCATATTGTTACACGGCTTAATCCGAGCTAGCCAGGAGAACCTAAAGGACCTACAGATCATGAGCTCCAACGATACGAGATTAACCGGTCAAACTCTTTAACCAAGCTAACCAACATTCGTTAACCCCCGGAGACTCCACTAAAGTCCAAGGGTTGCACTCTCCTCACCGTAGATATATTTCTGTCCTCTTGATATAACCATCATCAGTAAGTCGATCCTTCACAGGTCGTTCGTAATTACAGCTGGGTCAAAATAACCGTTTTACCCCCGTAATTACATTTTGTTCCTTAAGTCCCACTGATCCTCTAATGAACTATTGGTTTGTGGTCCAACCACCAAACCGATTGGTATGTGATCTCATCACTATACCAAGTCCCTCTCGGGCCAATGAGAGGGTGGGATCCCTAGTTCAAGACCCGGAGTCAGCACTTAAGGGAACAACCTCTCTACTAATCCCTCAGAGCGGGTAGGAGTGAATTCCATCTTGCAGGACTATGTTCCCAGCTACCTACCCGGTCTTATCCCCAAGATGGTAGGCTTATTGAGTCGGCGATCTCGGGCCACTCTCACCCATACAAGTCAAAGGATAAGCCCGAATAAACAGGAGTTCATAGCGTGCTCAGGATTCAGATCGAGTTACCTAGGTCATCATATGAAAAAGTCGGTCTTTACAGTAAACGGAGTTATAAAGAAAAAGCGACTTGTTTCGCGGTTCAGTCTTATGCAAACTCATTGCATAGGACGCCCCCACTCACATGTCTCCACATGAACGATTTCGGATCACATCGTTTGTACTATACAAAGTGGGCCGCGTCCAATAGTGTCCCCAGGATAAGGTACCCAGCCTTATCCCTATACTATAGACCGTTCTGGCTATTACTTGAACTTGATCCACAATCATGTCATACATGAAGTTTAAGTATACAACCTATAGCCATGGGTTCTTTGTTTATTGGAGTTAGGTTAAAAGTAAAAACAATTCATTTTATTCAATAACAACTTTACTGAATAAATCTCAATAACAACTTTATTGCAAAATAGAATATACATTCAGTTTACAAACCACGAGTTTTAGGACATAAAACCCAACAAATTCAATAGCAACTTTATTGAAATATAATATTTACATTCAAACAGTTTACAAACTACGAGTTTTAGGACATAAAACCCAACATATATATATATATATATATATATATATATATATATATATATATATATTTCAAAATTAACTTAATACGAATTTGGTTAAAAAAAAATCTTACTATATAATTCAAGATTATCTTCATATATATGAATTTAAGCCTCCTCACTTCAAGTTCTTCATTGTGGATCAGCCACTGCACACTTATGATTCTAGATCTGCGTGCCAAAATTATAAACAGCGAGAAAAATGAAGTTGAAAAAAATTAAATAAATAAACCCTTGTAGAACACCAAAACCTTAAATTTGATTAACCCATGATTGGGATATCCATTTTCTAACCACATGAAAGCCTACTTTTCCATTATGGAAAGCCTAACCAGATTATATTAATTTGATAAGAGAATGATATAAAAATATTATTTTAATGTGTTAATTTTAAGAATGCAACTAGATATACCTTTAATTAAGAGGTATGAGTATAGAATTCTTTACTCTCACATGTTTAAACTATGAGAAAAAATGTAACTTATATCATGTTTCAAAATTCGCATAATAACAAATATAAGGATAACTCAACCGACATATTGTATAGACTAGTGACCAAGAGATCACGAATTCGCCTCACTCCAGCTGTTGTAAAAAAAAAAAAAAAAATAAATAAATAAATAAAAAAAATCACACAATAAAATTTCAAAAATTGCTTATAGAAAGTTGTCTATTATTGTGTTCAAAACACAAGTACTAAACAATAATATGTTTTTAGGAGTAGGTGTTTCAAAACTCACAAATTTCAACCAAAACCAAAACAAAAAAATAAAATAATAATAATAATAATAATTAATTCTAGTGTCATTTTTTAAAAGCTTTATTAATTTCATATTAGATAATAGTTTCTTCAATGTTGTTAAAGGAAATTTGGATGGTTATCTTCAATATTTTAAATTTCTCAATTTTACTCCTAGTATGTTATTAATTAAGTCATTCTTAAAAAAAAAAAAAAAAAAAAAAAAAAAAAAAAAAAAAAAAAAAAAAAAAAAAAAAAAAAAAAAAAAAAAAAAAAAAAAAAAAAAAAAAAAAAAAATTGCTAACCAAAAAAAAAAAATTGATATATCATTAAATTATTCTTTTGATAACATATAATCACACATAAAATTCAACTTGTCGATTTAACAACATAATTTGATCTATTGGATTGATCAAATCCATTTTTTTAAAATTAAATATTCAAGTGGACATGTTCACTTTGTCTAAATATATGTTACTCAAACAATAGTTTTTTTTTTTTTTTTTTTTGCCAAACCGAGAATAGCTCAATTGGCATAAGGTTGTGCTCGTGACTATGAGGTCATGGGTTCAATCCTCGCTTTAATTAAAATACCGTTGCAAAAAAAAAAAAACAATAGTTTTTTTTTTTTTTTTTGCGCCAAACTGGGCATAGTTCAATTGGCATAAAGTTGAGGATTTTTGTACGGATGACCCACCCCTCAGGGACCGCGAGGTTTTTTAACCTTCATGGCGAAAACTTATATTTTTTGACCTTTTCTCATGATAAGGAAGTGCACAAAGTCATTCGTACCCTTCGCTTATCACGATCACGAGGAGACAACTGTGATCTCCTCGTGATAAGCGAAGGGTACAAATGACTTTGTGCACTTCCTTATCACGAGAAGGTCAAAAAACATAAGTTTTCAAAAACTGGGTTAAAAAATCTCGCAGCCCTCGAGGGGTGGGTCATCCGTACAAAAATCCCTATAAAGTTGTGCCCTTGACTACGAAGTCATGGGTCAAATCCCTGCATTAATAAAATACGTTTGGAAAAAAAAATAGTTTTTTTTTTTTAATTATAACAGATTAGCTCAATGTTAACAAATTTTGATAAATTTTTAATGGAAAATGACCTAATGGCTAATATTTAGTACATTAAGCTTAATTTGAAAATTTTACAAGATTAAAGAACAATTGAACAAAAAAAAACTTAAAAAATTAGAGAACATTTCATATGTTAAGGCTATTGTTTTCTAAAAAAACTTTGGAGAAATGAAGGTCAAACTTTCAGAAATAATGATAAAGGTAATTGGTTATTTTTCTAATAAACGATGTCTGAATTGAATGTATAATTGTTTAAAAATAAAATAAAAAAAATAATGTATTCTTAACAATCAATTCAGCAGTTTACGTGTAAAATATGCAACTGTTTGGAATTTTCAATTCCACAATTAAATTCCAATCTCTCTGGGTGGCTTTATTAATTTCATTATAAAAGCTGGAATTCCATATTGCAATGCAAGCTTAAATTCAAGTCCATACCAAAAATGGTTGAAGCGCCATTTATTATAATCCCAGTGGTTTTTGTTTCCTTTGTTATTGTTTCCACCGTCTTGAGCTTGCTTTGCAAGGGCAGATCAGCTGCTGCTGCTGCTGCTGGTGGCAGAGGGGGCGCTCATTTTGGTGGCGCCGCCCACCCACCATGTAAGAAACCATTTTGGAGGTGGAGGATTCGATGGTGGAGGTGGTGGCGGTGGGGGTTGTGGCGGCGGAGGCGGTGGAGGTGGAGGTGGAGGTGGAGGTGGGGGTGGGGGTGGCGGCTAGCTCAGGGCCGTTGATCACACATTTGTAGCGGTAGTGGCATTTATTTTAGGAATCTCCTGTATAAGTGCAGGACATTAATTAGTAGAATAATTTGTGTTAGTAATCTAATAATTTGTGTTAGTAATTCCTTTTGTTGAAATAAATTTATGCCTTCTTTCTTTTGAGTTCAATAATTGTCAATCTTTGAAATGAAATGTAGTTTGTGTCTTGTATCCACGAAGCTATGCTCGATTGGATTGACATTATTGTTGTTGTTTTAGTATTATATTATTATTGTGGTTAATTTGTTATTTCAATCTATTTTCCACCAAAATTAGAATTAATTTTAATTCTCTTTATTTCTTCATCATACGAAAAAGAAAAATGAAATTGCATTTCTTAAGATTATAAAATCGGTAAGAATTTGCTAACATAACGTAACTAATGAGCAATAAAGACGTCTATTCTTTCACTTAAAGATTAAAAGAAAATATTGGAAGAAATCAATGTGTTGATTAGAAGTATCATCATTGAATATATGTTATAAATATAATATTATCATTGGTCAATCATCAACATGGATTGAGATCAACATGTGATGTTTTTGATTTATGCTCGAGTGGATTATAAAATTCAATGATTAAATTTTCAGATTCTTGCCACTCATTTTCATCAACTTCATCAATAAAGTCAACGTAGCGTTCTAAGATAATCTTATACTCTATTATCTTCTAACACAAACATTTTGTTCATAAGTTATATGCCTAAGTAATAAATTAAAATCAATATTTTAATAGGTCAACTAATCACTTCTATCCTCACATTTCCAAACTCAACTCATATATTGACTATAGCTAGACTTACTTTTAACAAAAACACATTTAAAACGTTAAAATTTGAAGATTTTCTTTGAAGAGCGTTGGAATCTTAATTAAGTAGGCAGTAGGCACTGATTTTCATATCTTGGAAATTTGATCATTAAAATACTTGAACTCCAACATCATTCCTTGTGATTTTGGATAAGAACCCCGACCCAACTTCACTTGAGTTTCTTCTCAAAGTTAAAGATTGTATTTACAAACCAACTTGAATTTTTTTCAACCTGTTATGTGCCCTCACCACATGAATCCTAAAAATATAAAAACAAATAAATAAATAAAAATTCCTAGGAGGTCCCTTGATATAGAATTGTTTCAAGAAAAGCACGCTTAACTTAACCGGAGAATTGTTTCAAGAAAAGCACGCTTAACTTAACCGTGTTCTATGAATAGGTCATGGAAAAGTATAAAAGTACACCTTGTAACCTTGTTGGTATATCCCTTTGCAAAAACAACTTTGTTGTGATGTAGGTAATGAGTGTGTAGAATAAAATGAGGTGTTTGGCCACCCAAAATAATTTAAAATTATTTATTTGAGAATGAGTTTTGAAAATAATTCATTTTGGACACTTGATATTAACTCTTACAAACAAAATGTGTTTCGGTGTTTAATTGAAAAACCTAACTAATTTTCATAATGTATTAAAATTACCAAAATACTCTCACACTACTTCTTTAAATTTTCTTCACCCACGATTGTTGTCGGCCACCTTCTCCGACAACGTCGTTGTCAGCCATCTTCGGCGACCTCCTCCGGCTACCACCGCCACTATCCAACGACCACATTCAATCACTATCACTGATCTCTGACGACCATCTTCGGCGACCCTCTTCGGTCACCACCTTCGATCTCCGGCGGTCCTCCGGCCATATCGTCGTCGATCTCCGACGACCTCCTCCGCCTCCGGTGACCACCTTCCAGCGAAACTCCGGCTTATCTACGACGACAACCACCTCGGTGACCTCCGACAAAACTTCGTCCGGTCTATGGCGACAACCACCCCAACGACCTCCAGCGAAACTCCGGCTGATTTTCGGCGACGACCTCTGGCGAAACTCCGGTCGATCTCCCAGGGACGCCTCCGATGACAGCCACCCGACGACCACCACCACTCTTATCCAGTCACCGACCATCGACAATAGTAGATGTCGGTTATAATTTTTAAAATACAAATTTAAACTTATTAATTCATATTGTTTATTAATAATTGTCATTTATACTGTAATTTGACATTATAGGAAACATTTTTAGTGTAAAGAAAACCAAACACACTTGTAGATAAAAATATTTTTGAGAAAATGTAACTAAACACATATCCGTGTTTTGATTATAAACCTTTCTACAAAAAAAAATATTTAAAAAAAAATGAATTGTTTAAAAAATATTTTTTTAATCCAAACACAACCTGAGAATTGTGTGTTGGAATGGAATGCCAGTGTGTTATGTGCCTCTCTCCCGAAGTGTAACAATTTTCCCTAAAAAAATAAGAAGGGGCAAACTCGAAATAAATATATGGAGAACAATTGCCAAAAAAGAAAACTTCTAGAACACCAAAACAACCATATTTAATAAGACAATGGGCCGGGGTTGACCATCATTATTTCTACTTTTTAATTTATTTAATTGCCAAATCCGTCAACCTTTAATTTTGTCAACCCGTGATTGGGATATCCATTTTCTCATAATATGTAAGCTATTTTCCCATTATACAAAACCTAACCCGATTATATTAATTGGATTAGAAGCCCGGAATGATGTATAATATTTAAAATGGAAATTATGTTAGATGGTTCAATTTTTTTATCATATTTTCATAAATCTATTTTTAAAAATTTGTGTTACGGGTGAAATAATCATATTCGAGTTATAGAGACTCGATAGATTAAACGTCAAGAGAAGAGACCTCCTCAATTGAGGTCAAACCATAAATCGGATCAAGGGATTGACCACAAAAAAGATCAAACAAACAAAGAGTAGCGTCGACCCCTTAGGATAATGCAAGAAAAAGAGGAGTCGACCCCTCGGGTCGATTCAGCGCAAGAAGAAGAGGAATCGACCCCTCGGGTCGGGTCGGCACAAGAAGGAGAGGAGTCGACCTCTCGAGTCGGCTCGGCAAGAAGCGATGAAGGAACAGACGACACATAGTCTTCTACCAAACAATCCTTTATCAATGTCGCTTATGCTGTCTCCTCACCTGCAAAGTCGATTGAGGGATGAGTATTTAAAATACTCAGTAAGTAGCTCCTAGCGGGATAATTCATAATGCACAACCATATACATAGATGAAATGCAATATAATGAGAGGAGACCCATGAGTCATAAAACTTGTCTTATATTTCTTATTATAAATTATCTGTTTGTGATCTACCCATGCCCAGAAGCCTCCACCTCTTTTTCCCCTCCTCCGGCTCGATATTCTCCTCTTGACGAAGAGTCTTTGTTGGAAAGAAGAGGTAGAAGGAAGGAGAGAAGAAGGCAAAAGAAAAGAAGTGTCCACGCCAAGAGCTGAAGCTGAAGTTGGGGAAAAAGAGGTGGGGGCATAGGGTGAGGGAGAAGACAAAGAAGAGGGTGAGAAGTTTTTTTTTTAATTTCTTTTTTGCAACGGTATTGTAATTAATGCGAGGATTCAACCCATGACCTCTGAATCTAGTTAGGGGAACAATCTTATGACAATTGAACTATGTTTGATTTGACAATTTTTTTTAATTATATTTTATAATTTTTCACATCGACATTAAAATTAATAAATAAAAAAAAAAACCTCACTTTATTACTATAATGAAAAAACTATGGCGAGAGACCCTTTAAATCTAGTCTCAAAATTCATAACTAAATTAAAAGACTCAAAAGTGTTAGGATAACATCACTTCACATCGTGAAAGCTTAGAGATCAAATCCCTAATCCTCAAAACTAACTAATTAAAATGTATTTTTTCCTTAAAAATATTATTGGTTATTTTTAAAGTGCAATCAACAATACCTTACTTATAAAAAAAAAAGGAAAACACTTTTAAAAAAATTCATCCAATAATTTTTATGTTTTTTTTTTTTTTTTTTTAGGGTAAAATGCATTTTTTTTTTGTCTTAAAGTTTGAAATAAGCGTATATTTGGTCCCTAAAGTTTCAAAAGAAACACTTTAGCTCATGAGGTTGAAAATGGTTCTAAATGGTACCTAGATTCATTTGACATACGATTAGCTGACTAACAAAATTTTGACGTGTCAACCTGAGCATAGCTCAACCGACATTACGTAGCACTTAGTGACTAAAGAGGTCTTACGATTCTTGATTTGGTTTAAAATGACATAAGAGATTTTCCATGCCGTCGTTGGCTTCTTCATTCTCCTTCTCCGAAAAAGTAACCGAGGCAACGACTTAATAATTTTAAACATTTTTGTGTATGATAAAATTGATTGCGAATGATAAAATCACTTTTTAAAACACTTCTTTATTCATTCCACACACTTTTTAAAAAATTGTTCACTACTTACCACTTCTTAGCAAAATTTAAATATTCAATTTTATCGTTCAAGAAATTAAGATTATTTATATTTTTCTCACACAACCAATTTTCTATCTCTTAATTTTTAAAATGGATTATTAGTTCAATGGAATAACCATTTTTTTTTTTTTAAATAATACTATTTTTTTTCTTTTTAATTTGTAGCTATTTCACTTATACAGTTATACTTAAAAAATAATCTAGAGCAAACAAAAATACATATCTAAATTAAAAGGATATAACATTTTAAATAATTATTTAAAAAAAAAATAGAAATTATCAGCAAACAAAAAAAAAAAGGCTGGTTGCATAAAACAGCAATCCGGCCCAAAATAATTGCAAATTTAGCAAAGTTTAAAACCTTTTGCAAATATGACAAAAAAAATGAGTGACTCACTGATAGACTTTATGATTATTACTGACTATTATCACTGACAAAATTCTATAAAAAAAAATTATCAGCAATAGACCATAATGATAGAAATTGTTATATCTGCAATTTTTTTAAAAAAGTGCTATATTTTTAATTATTTTACTCTAAATTGACATCTGTTACAATTTCTCCAAAAAAAAATGTAGAATTTTGATAGTACGTTCTTTATTTTAGTCATCTATAACTAAATTATAATAATTTAATATTTATTTACCAAATATTATAATCTACTTGTTCAAATGTAGAATGTAGAGTAAAATTTACTAAAACACTAATTTATTTTTTAAAAATACCATTATCAACAATTGTTTTTTAATTAAAAGCATCTCAAGCTTAAATAGAAATTTACTTGAAAAAAAACCTTATTGTGTGTTTTCCACCAAAAAAAAAAACAAAACAAAAAACAAAAAATGTCAGAAATGAAACAGAAGGTCAAAGATTGTGTACAAAAGAAAACCAAGATTTTCAAACACTGAACTATTTGAGAGCTTCCTTAAACAACAACGACAGTGATTACCCACATCTTGGTTTGCCTATATTAACACAGACGGAGCTGCAACCTAAGCAAGAGGACTTCAATTATTCCTAGAGATGGTTCGAACAGCATACATCGTATTGCCCATTCTTGGGGTTTTTGTCATTTCTTTTGTTATATTTCTGATGTTTTTGCTTTGCCGGAGGAAAGTTTCAGAGGAAAAAACTTGCAGTGGCAGACGAAGTGGAAGTTATGTTGCAGGTGGAAATAGAATTGGCATAGTTGTGGATGATGGGAGCTATGTGGGTACGACAAGCAGCATGTTTTCGGGCGGTTATGGAGGTTGGGGTTGGGATTGGACTTTTAGTAGTGTAGGAGATACAGGCAACGGCAACAACGGAGGTGGCTGTGATGTCGGCGGTGGTGGTGGCGGTGACGGTGGCGGTGACGGTGGCGGGGATTCTGATGTTGGAGGTGATGGAGTTGGGAGTGAAAATGGTGGCCTTAGCGGAGGAATAGGTGATACCGGAGGCGGTGGCGGAGATGTCGGTGAAGCAAGTTTTTACGACATAGGCGGTGGTGGAGCGAGTTCTTGCGACGGAGGTGGTGGAGGTGGTGGAGGTGGTGGAGGAGGGGTTTCTGATCATGGAGGTGGTTTGAGTTTTCATGTGGATGGAGGGGGTTCTAATTTTGGAGATGGTGGGGGAGGGGCTTTTGATTTTGGAGGGGGTGGAGGATCATCTTTTTGGTGACCTCAATTTTAATCATTCACTTTCTTTATATATTCATGCTAGCATAAATGTCATAATTTAATGTTGTGTGTTGGGATTGATTTAAAGTTTTAAAAGATTTGGAGAAAATAAGTTTAATTCATGGTGGTCGTCTCTCTAAGATTTGTTATTCTATAAAAAAAAATTACAACCAAATGTAGTAGGTTCAGATGATTATCTCGTGAGATTAAATCGAAGTGCGTGCAAACTGTGACCCTAATAAAGATATGACATTGGCCGTTACTATATTTGTTGATTTGAAAAAATATATTAAATTAATATTATTTTGTAATGAGGGCGGCATTTTTTCTCTCATTCCCTCTTTTTCTTCCTCTCTCCTTCTTTCCCTCCTCCGGCCAACCTTGTCGTTGTCACCGTCTAGCTCCCTCTAGTCGTCTACCACGGCCTCTCTTTCAGTCTTCCTTCACATTTCACAACACGTCTCTTCAAATTTGGATCATCATTCCAGATTTGAAGCCTCTCTGGAATGAAGAACTTATTTTTAGACGAAGTTCTTTTCTATTTGGAACGAAACGAAGTTGTTGGCGGACATTGACCGATGGACCTAAAGATTCCTCTAATGAAGCTTCAAATATGGAACCATCTTGTGTTCTAGATTTGAAGACGCACATAGGTGACAAGCAAAAGGAGACGGCGGGGGACGGCTGGGAGAAGGCAGATGGTGGCAGCAAACAATTGGAGTTAGGTGAATGACGACGACAATAATGTTGGCCAGAGGAGGGGAGAGGAAGAAGAAGAGAAAAAGAAAACGTCACCTCATCACAAAATAATATTAATTTAATATATTTTTAGTCAACTAACTCTCAAATGGGTCTAAGGACAATTTTAAATAAATTTTCAAACTTCGAAGCTAAAAATGTTCATTTTGAAACTTAGTGACAAAATAGACAACATCAAACTTGAGGTTCCAAAAATATATTTTGTCCAATAAAGAATTACTAATTTGTCCTAGCTAAAAAGTTTGTAAAATATTTTGAAGGGTTGTTTGGAACTGTAAATAGTAAATATTATTAAAGTGAATGTAGTTATTTTACGTACCTTGAACTACAATCCACCTAATTCTAAGTCGGTGGAGTCTTTACAAAGTGTAAAACTCCGAAAGAGTTTTTATGTCTACTATGCATGATAGCAACTGCCTATTTTATCACGGTGTCAAAATTAATTTATTGATTGTTGAAGAAGCAACACAATTATGAGCGCGTTTTTACCAAGTCGGGTTTCTGTAGAGTACACAAATCTGGAATCAGTCAAATCTCATTAATTATGTAGAAACCAAGTAAAACACTCAATTCTGTGTACCTCAATGTTAAGATAGTCAAAGATTATGCCCAAAAGCTACAAGTTTTTGAAACATCAAACCGTTTGGCTTCGGTTTAACAAGTCAAACATTCACTACATTTTTCGTCCCTATAAATTACAACCCACAAAGTTCATATTCTGCAAGAGATTTCCAATTCAGAGAGATGGTTCCACCAGCATTCATCATCTTACCCATTTTATCCGGCTCCATCTTTATTGCTATATGTGTGTTGATGATTATTTTCCGGCATAACGGCGGCAACGGTGGTGGTGCTTACGACGGAGGCCGAATTGACATAGGTATTGATGGTGGGAACGATGGAAGTGGTGGAGACAATATGGATGCAAGCAGCTTCCCCGGAGATGGATACGGCAACAACAACAGTGGATGGGGCTGTGATGTTGGAGGTGGCGGCGGTGGCTTTAGTGGGGGAGGAGGACATGACGGTTGCAGTGGAGGTGGAGGTGGTGGAGGAGGAGGAGGAGGAGGAGGAGGAGATACTGGAGGTGGAGGTGGAGGTGGAGGTTCAACTGGCTGTTGACCACCGGAAGGAAGTAGAGGATTTGTAAAGATTATATATACAGCAGAAACTAGATCATAATTCTTTTATTTGTTAAACGTTAACCCTTTTTTATATAGTACAAAATTAATTTTCAGAAACCTGCCTTCAATTCTAGAATTTTGTGACGATTTCAAAATCAAAAATTATAAATAAACAACCTTATTATTTAAAAAAAGCACAACTAAAAATGAAATCGATCTAGAAGAGAAGAAAGATTAGGTCCACAAATGCAATTAAACTCATGTTAATTGAACTCATCTTTTATTGTAGGGTTAAGATATCAAAGGCAAAGAATTGAGTAAATACACTACAAAATCCAGAGAATAAATATACCTTTTCCCCCTAATTCTCCTATACATAAATTATCAACGATTATAAGCAATCTTAGCGCCTAATAATCAACTAGATCATTACCAAGCAACAATAAGAGATGAGAATTTCTGAAGCTCGATGAAACGATTTCATGTGCCGAAGCTGCGATCGCCAGCATCTCCAAGTCCAGGAATTATAAACCTACAAGCATCCAATTAATTAACCTCAATACCTACTTTAAAACTGGTTAACATCAACATCAAGATTCAATCATGTGGTAATGATAACAAACCCTTTCTCATTAACCGTCGGGTCAATCATTCCGGTGTATACGTGTAGCCTGGAAGATCACAAAATCCCTCAACAAGATTAGGGGGAAGACTTTGAATTGGTGTTAAGATTGAATCAAATAGAATATGAGATTACCCTGGAAACTTCTCACTGAGTTTTTGAAGGGCGGGAGGGGCAGCAACAGCAGATATCTGCGATGTGACAATCCTATTTTAGTATATAATAGACTTGCGGCGAATTTAGAATGACTTTCTACAAGTGCTTAAAAACACTTTTTTAAGTACTTAGAAAGTCATTCCAAACAAACCCTTAATAATTTCAGATGGTAAAACTACATATTAAATCACGACACATGCGAGGAAAAACAGGAGGTGTGAAAGGGAGAGGGAATCATCACCACCACATTGCATTAACAATGAATGGGTTAAATGTTGAATATGATTTAGTGAGATTTATTATTTTTTTTTTTTATATTCGTGAGTAATCGGGGCCGGCTTGCGCGCACCCATATACTTCCATTCACAATGAGTGGGTTCATGATGCATTTTTTTGGTGCACACAGTTACATTTACTATAGTTACTACTTCCGGAAAACTTGACAAAAACAAGATATCCGCTAATGTCAATACCACTTTAATTTGCTTGTTGCCAATTCCACGTTCCTTTAGGAGGTCAACAGCTGCCACTATTGTGCCACCTGAAATTATGTTGTCGACCAGAAAAACATATTAAAGTAAATAAAAAAAACACTGCTATTCAACACTATATCGAATGATGATTCACGTAAACTTTAACTTTACACACAAGTGCAAGTTACACAGATGCTACAAGTATAACACTCCCAAAAACATAGTTTCTAGATGAGGTTATGACAGGTATGACCACAAAATATGAAAGGGAAGGAGCAATACGAGGACAACAGAATTACTTTCTGATCAATCGAAGCACTGCCAAGCAATACAAAGAAGAAATGGCCACGAATTGGCCCAAAAAGAGATAAGTAAATCTACATTGCTTTCAGAGCTATGAATTTAGACTGCGGTGGCAATCTATATATGATCCTATGAGCTTTACAATACCAAATGTTGGTGGCTTAAGTAGTTATCTCGTGGAATAAGTGAGGTTACACATCAACAAAACTAAACAACCTTGATTATCCGAAGAACGAAAAAGAAAAAAGGAGTTCCATTAATTAGTAGAATACTAACCTGTTGCAAGCATGGGATCAATCACAAAGATTCGAGAACCTTCAGGAAATTTTTCAGGTAACCTGCCAAAACAATATAACATGAAATTGTGGAGAGTTAAATATGAACTCCTGTGCAGTGTGCTAGCTCAAAGCTTTTTATCCTCGAGCTCGACAAAAAAGTTAGAGGTTCAAAACCCCACCCCACACATTCAACTCAAAAAAAAAAAAAAACTCTCTTGTATGGCATGCAGAACCTCATTATTCATCTAGAGCTTATTATTGAAACAAGGGAAAGTTGTCACCGATTTACCTTAGGGTCATAAAACAGAGATAACAGTAGGACGAAATTTTTTAACTCTACATGGGGAAAAGCATGAAAAACCCAACAAACAGGTATCAGTAAGAAAGTAACATTTTCAATGACTAGGAAATCTTACTTGTTAAGATATACAGTTGGCTGAAGAGTCTCCTCATCCCTGCTCATCCCTTAATTTGAAAGAAAAGATGAAATTAAAAAAAGGATGAAAATTGGGTTCATATCAATGTATATGTAACTAAATAAATTGTTTTAAACATAATTACAACACGTAAGTGTTCACATAAGATCTTTTCTGTTCAGAACTTCACTGCATTATGTTACTTCCCTTACCAAGATGGTACATTTTTGTTGCAGGCAATACAGCTGATGCGTGTTCTGCAAGAGCTAGACCAGCTCTGAGGATGGGTATGATCTGAAAAGGCAAAAATAAAATGCAATTCTAGGTTGAAATAACAAGAAATTCCACCGAATTAAAATAGCAAAACTGTATTTCTATCCTTTTCTTTTTGTAGGTGGGGCAGCAACAAACTGGAAGTAAAAACATTAATTAATAGGAGAGTAGGAAGAAGAAGAAAAAAGTCTAACCGCCACAGGCTCTCTTGGATCGATAAACTCAACTGAAGCAACACCCATAGGTGATTGTATCTCCCCCGTTACAGTAGGCTGATATGGATAGAACCAAAAATATGTAAGTGAAGTACAAATATAAACTAAAACTGACATATTTATTCAATAAGAGTTGAAGATTTGTGCTTCTTCCATCGGAATAGATTAGATTTCTTACGTACATACAGAAAAATAAACTCCAAGATTTCAATAAACAATCATAAGTCAGTTATTTGTATTTATCTAAGCATTTAGTTCATGGTTTCAGTTTACAGAGGAAAACTCGAATACAATATCCAAAGTGGTAAAAGAACTAACCAACCAATCCCTTGAAGCTTCATAAATAAGTAACCTCCCAAGCTCTGCCATTGCACTTTCTGCAATAAATAAAGCATAAATCTCCAACATAAATTCTCGACGGGATAGGCAAAAAGAGAAAGTTCTATATAGAGAACTGCCCTCCACTACACAAAACACACAACTCAACAAACTCAATCACCCTACAGTTTTCCAATTGAAAACTTGACCTCTGGAGATTTTCTCATGGGTTCAGAAATAAAAAATGTTTATTGACAACTTTAACAAAGAAACGAAAGAAGAAGCATTGCTTACAAAAGAAGAACAATGTCATCAACTAAACAGAATAACTAAATGAAACCACTTGAACAAATATACCAATGGTTCATGCTAACACTAATGTTTTGGACTTATTCCCTGGAATCCGATGCTTACTACTCTCAAGTCCTAATTATAACTAAGAGTGAGTAGTTAGCTTCCAATACTCTGTCTCCAGCAGAACTTATCAAATATCTTCATAATGGAAACTAAATCCAACCAGCGTGGCACACATTGGGTATAAAGATATCACAGAACAATAAGATAAAGAAAGAAAATTTTGCAGGAATGCTCACTAAAAATGGGGCAAGGGGTTTGTTCATTCCTCAAAACAGAAACCCAGTGCTTGATCAAGGGATGAGGCGGAACATAAACCTATAAATCGACCAAGTCAACTCAATTAGTCAATTTGAAAATGAATGCCTGACATTGAGCAAATAAGAGTAAAGGAGAAGTAGTACTAACAAGCATTTTATCCTCGGAAATAGGCTTGGCCTCCGTCGCCATGTGAGCTTTCATGGCAAGAAAGCTTCGGTTGCGGAGTCTGGAATAGGATAACTAAAGGTAAAACAAACAAAGATTGGAGAGAATCAAATAAGTAGGAGACGGAGAGAATCAAAAGAAAGGGGAAGAGAGAGAGAGAGGCGTGTTGTTACCTTATTGGAATTGAGGAGAGAAGATGGAAAGAGAGGAAGAAATCTAGGGTTTTGGAAGGAAGAAGTGGGGCCAAAGCGCGGCGTTCCGGGAGAACACCACCGGTGAGGAAGATTTATGCGGCACGAAGCCATTGGTGGAAGAGAAGTAAATGAAATGATTCGATTTCGCGCGATCTTAGCGGATATAGATATACAACACTCACATTCTAATTCTCAATTTGATTGGCTCACAATTCAATCTAAGGCCCAATTATTCACTTTCAAATATAGCCGATACAAGTTAGCAAAATCAAATAAAGCTTCGTCACATTTCATCTTTCACTTCCCTCCAACCCAACTTACAACAACGATGAAAATATTTGTGGATATGTCGATAAGGTTCGATATTGATATTAAAGATAATTGAATATCTCTAATATCTTTTATAAATGCTCGTAAAACATTTCAAATATCATCTATTAATCTCAATATGGATATAGATACTAATAATGAAATCTATAACTTAGTTTGGAAGTAAAATAAACTTAATTACTAATTTAAATAATTTTTTTGAAAAAATTGATTTACAGAATTATCCGTCGATATCGATATATCCGTAAAATTGAACTTCCGATATCGATATCAATATTTTCGACATTGCCTACAATAGAGAAGGTTTCATACATATAGTTTTCTAAGGGATGTTTGAGGCAAAGAGTTGTGAATTTGGGTTAGTTAGTTTGAAGTCCGTGTGTTTGGATGCAGAGTTGTTTAATCTGGTGGAGTTCTGAAGTTGTTGTGTTTGGGGTAGAGAGTCGTTAAACCGGTAGTTTTGAAGTCTGAGTTTATCTTAGCGGTTTTTTCTACTCAATTCTTTTTTACAAACTTTATAAATTTCATTATTAAAAATTTCTTCCAATAAATTTTTAAAATTAAATTTTTTATTTTTATTTTATATATTTTTTACAAATTTATTTGGAGACGACAAAATTGAGCATAATACCTCAAATTATTTTTTTCAATATATGTCGCATTAATTATTATATATATATATATATATTTTTTGACCGAGAAATTTTGGTCAATCATCAGTTGTCACGCCATTATTCACAAAGTGATGACAAACTTAGACCAATCTCAAATTGACACATGTCCCAAATTAAATTTGAAGATAAAATTGGCTTAGGAAAACACATGTTTTCATCACCGTTTGATCATATAAGATTAACGGATCAAGTTGGGTCATATTGTCATTGATTGGGTCATATTGCAATTGGGTTCAAGATCAAATGGGCCCAAAAAAACTATTTAAATGACAATTTGGCTCAAAGCCCAAATGACTAGGTCCAAGCTTACAAAGCTCAAATACATATATTTGGGCTCAAGCTCACCATGTTCCCATGAGAACTCTATAATTAGAGAGTCATCCTTCATTTACAAGATTTAGAAAATTTATATTCTTAAAGAACTCAGAGAATTCACAAGAAACGAAGACTTCTTGAATTCTTGAACATCAAACACGTGAAGACTTCACCTCTACGCGAAGCTGAAGATTCAACCTCGAAAACAAGTTGCGAAGTGCTCGAGTAAATTACACACTTAAGAGAGAATCAAAGAATCATACGTTAATCCACACGCTTACCTACAGATTAATACAAATCAAACTTCATTTACACATATCAAATTTCCTTCGTCGAAATCTCACGTGAACAAAATATATATATATATATATATATATATATATATATATATTATTTTTTAGGACTCACCTTTTACCGCTTTATTTTAATTTTATGATTTATAAGATTGGAATTTTTTTTGTTTTTATTAATGTATGTATATTTTACAAACTTCCTTAAAAAAACAATACATAATTATAGTCTTATCTGACTCATGTGTCAAACACATCATTCTTTGTCTCCATTCTCTTAAACTCTCGTCATGACTTATTTTAGTTGTTTTTTTTGCACATTTTTTTTTTTAATTTTTCACATTTTCATTATAGACTTTTCCCAATAAATTTTAACAATATGCGATTTTGTTTTTTATTTTATGTATCATTCAGATTTTTCTTTGAAAAACAAAATTACCACAATACTTCACATTCTTTTTTCAATATCACTCATATTGATTATTCATTTTATTTGGATAGTTTTGAAATAAAATAGAGAGGTACAATAATAGGGTGTTAAATATTACATAAATTTGAAAGATTTTAATCCATTAATTTAAACGGATACAAATAAGTTGATGTTTTTTAATACTACCTTTTGATTTTATTTAAGTATCAATTTTGATTGAACAACCTAATTTATATTTAAAATAATAAAAATAGGTTGAATTGCATTTTCAGTCCTTTTACACATTTTGTTTAAATTACGTTTTTTTTAAATAATTAAAAATATCGGGGAGAAAGGGAGAGGGGGAGAGAAAAATGTGATGTCTCGACAAATGGGACAAACATTAGTGATTATGCTTTAAATCTGGGGAGTTCAATAGTAATTACTGTTGAAGTCTGGAGAGTTAATATTTTTTAACCGAGTTCAACTATTTTGTAGGTCTAACGTAGAGTAAGGGCATGTTTGGGAGTGATTTTGGAATGACCAAAATCACTTTTTCATGTCCAAAATCACTTCCATTACAAAATTGTTATGTTTGGCAATGACATTTAAGTGATTTTGGAACAATCAAAAATCACTTTTAGTGATTCCCGATCAATCATTTGAGAGGTGATTTCCAAATGTTTTTTTAGTGAGTGATTGTGAGAAATTAAGTTTTTAAAATGGTTTTAATTTTAAATTAAAAAAAATCTCCCTGTTGTATATATATATCTCTAGTACATTACAAATAATTAAAATTATTTTGGTTCAATGGTTGAAGGAGGTTTAGTTTATTGCCCCCCAAACTTGGCATCCTGGGTTCGATTCCTTCATGTGCAACATTTTTTTTTCTTTTTAATTCTGATATATACATATGTTATATATTAAAATAATATATATATATATATATATCAATATTTTTAAAATTTTATTTACATGATGTTAAACTACAACTTAACGGGAGAGAGAAAAAAAAAGAAAAAAAAATATTTAGTTATATATATAATTTTTTATCCTATATAATTGCTTAGTAAATAATTAAATAATTGCTGAGTTAAATAATTTTTTAAATATAATTTTATATTTAGAAATTTAATAATTTTAAAATGTAAGGCAAACATTAATAATTTAAAATCACTTCTAATCATATAAAAATCACTTGAATCCAAACATTAAAAGGATTATATGGAAATTAATTTTATAAAATCAATGGTAATTAAATCTCTTCTTCTAAAATCAATAACTCAACAATCATTCTCAAACATTCCCTAAATTTACTCCCAACTCGACTTCCCAACTACGTGGGCCACTAACATTACTTGTCTATTAGGGTCACTAACATTAAAATTAACCATTAGTTAGACCACTAACATTAAAATTCTCTTTGTCAATAAGAGCATAGTTCAACGGCACGAGGATATTTGATAATGCATTCAATTTCAATTTTTAATTTTTAGAAACCAAGTTTGTTTGATAACCAATTAAGTTTTTATTTTTTAAGTTCTTGAAAATACTTTTACATTCATTAACAAATTTTAAAAACGAAAAAAAAAAAAATTACTTCAAAATTTCAAATTCTCCTCAACTTTATTGAACTTGTCAACAAATTAGATATAATTATTAAAATTATCTTTTAATGTTTAAATTATAATGAAATTGTTATTAATATTTTTTGCAATGAGAATTGTGATTAATATTATAGTATATTCTTTTAAAAAAAATATTATTAATATTTTTCTAGTATAAAAATATTATTAATATAATATATTATAATTTTATTCAAATAATTTTATTCTAATATATTATATTTTAATATTATTATGATGTTACACCAATATAGCTAACCACTTTACAAAATCAACATATTTTATTTTTCTAACTTTAGAGGTGATGAATGTCTTACTATTGTTTTTTAATATATTAAACTATCAACCCAATAATCTTTTTTATTTTAGAAAAAATCATTTTTTACGTTAATTTTTTTTTTTTTTTACGTAGTTGGACCTTAATCAAATTTTGATAAATGTTACATTTTTTTCAATTTAATAAATTAACATTATTTTATAAAAAAAATTATCAAAAAAATAGTAATTATCTAATCACTTTAATATTTTTTTTTGTTGTTGTTTTAAAAAGCCAAGAAAAGGTATAAAAAATGCATATTAATTGAAAACAGTCAAATAATTTTGTGAGGTTTAATTAAGCTAGAAAGCCAAATTAAACCCAATCAGGACCGTTGATTATCATATACGGTCAACATCATGTTTGGTCAATCTGCATTACACCCAATACCCAATACCCAAAAAGTAATTTTTCATTTCCAACCATTTTTAATATTTATTTTTGGGAGGCTTAAGATTAAAATATCAATTTGATTTTTATAGCTCAACTTTAATCTTATTTAATTGACTCTCCACTAAAAAGTTAGATGTTTTAATCCACGTAATATAACAAAATTATTATAAATATGGAGTTAGCCTCCATTTTCTCGATTTATTCTCATTAGTGTAGATGTTGATATGATTTATAGATGTGTTTCATGGTTATAGGTATTTGATGGTCTCTACCTAATTCTATTAGTATTCCTCTTTAGTTTAGAATATGTTTTTTCGTGAATTGTTCTACTTATTCTTGATGTATTTTTTTAGTGTCTTGACCTTAGATTGTGTGGTCCTCTCTGATTTTTTTTTTCTTAACATATTCTCATCGAAAAAAATTGTTATGAATCTTACACTTAATTTCAATTAAAGTTTCCTTTCATTTTATAGTTTTGGTTTAATTTTAATTTTAATGGTAATTATCCAACTATTTTAAACATTAATATTTTGTCCCTAATTTATCATATTTTCCAAATTAAGTTTGAAATTTATCAAGCATTTGTCAACAAGAATATAACTCAATTGACATGTATACATTAGTGACCAAAAGATTCTAGGTTCGATCCCCCACCCCAACATGTTGTAAAAAAAAAAAAAAAAATCATCAAACATTTATTTCATTCGTATTACATTTACAGCTAGTTTTTCTAGAAGTACAGTTATCAACAATTATTTTAAAAATTACTGCAATTTCACGGAACTATACAATACGCTAGTATATATTAATATTAATTTATATATTTAAATATTAAATTAGTTAAATAATAAGTTTGATTCTTAAATTTTCAAAATTATGTCTAATACGTCTCTGAATTGAAAAAATATTGTAATAAGTTTCAATTTTCAATTTTATGTCTAATAATTCCCTAAGTTCTAAACTTTTATCACATAAATCTTTGAAAAAGAGAAAAAATCTAATAAACTAGGGATCTATTAGACAACAAATTAAAAAATTGATAATAATACATAATTTTAAGTTTAATAATGAATGAAACACTTTTTTTTTAACCCATGAACTTATTAAAGATAACTCTTCAAATTCATAATCTATTTAATTATTATTTTTTTAACCCATGAACTTATTAAAGATAACTCTTCAAATTCATAATCTATTTAATTAAATTTGTTTAATAATCACTAGAAGTATAACTAATTTTTCTATATGAATAATAAAAGAAAAAAAATAAACTGAAATAACAAGTACATTAAACCGAACAAAAAAAAAATTGAATAAAATATATATATATATATATATTAAGAAGAAAAACCAAAATAATCCTAAGCTTTTAAAAGAAATAAATAAAAAAGTAAAAAAAAAAAAAAAAACACAGTCACAAACACAACAAGGGTGAAGGCAGAGGGGTTTAGGGCTAAACCAAATGATTAAATTATCTGGAGGATGAGTTTTGTAATACTAATTTTTAGCGTATTCCCATCTACTACTAAACAACGAAATTAATTACCCAGCATAACTCCAAAGTTACAACATTAACAATAATAAAGCTAAAACATAAGAAAAAATATAACATTAACAATAAAAATAGTTGTCAAACCGAACATAGCTCAATTGCCATAAGATTGTACCGTGACTAAGAAGTTCTCGCATTAATTAAAATATCGTTGCAAAAAAAATAATAAAAATAGTTCATTTCGACAAATCCTCCTCTCTCTCTCTCACACATGGTTGTAAACAAAAATAAAAAAATGAACTAAATTATAATATAGATGGATGTCGGCAGCTAGCATTTAACATTCTCTTTTATATTTTTCATTATATTTCCAAATATCTCTTCTTTTTTTTTTAAGGAGACATTTGCTCTTGGGTTTCCTCACAACTCTTTTTATAACATAATTTCTGGGTATTTTAACCAAAATTCTTTATTTATTTATTTTTCTTTTAAGCCACAATCATCTTTTGTCATTTTTAGCATGTGACCACTTCCAATCAATTCAAATGAAGTTGGCATCTTCAATTTCTTGGTTTCAAGTATAAGGTTGAATTACCCCCACACGTTTTCTTCTTTTCATTCATTTTGAGGAAGAGGTCAAAGCGAGCATTGTTTACTGGCGTATGTATGTGTTAACGACCAAGAGATCTGTGGTTCAAATCCCTCCACGACTCATTGTACTAAAAAAACTTAAAAGGAGAATAATAGGTGCATTGATTTCAACAAAACCAAAGTACATGAAATTCACTCTTTTTTTTTGTTTCAAGGGAAAAAAAATAACTTTTAACATTTTTACTTAAAACTTTCAATTTTATGGAATTGATTTTTTTTTTTAAATGCTCTTATACCTAGAAAAATATCGTTATTTTTATATTTGATTCAATTTCAAGTATGTTCACCCACTAATGATTAAAAAAAAAAATCACTAATTTCAACTCAAACCAAAACATGCACATCAAATTGAATGATGAAATAAATCTCCAACAACTTTGGTGTTACTTTTTTTTCCCGAGGTTCCTTAAATTCTGTACAAAACGACATGCTTTTATACTACATTAAATGCATATAAAAATAATTTTTTTTTAATGATAGGAGGTCCACATTTATTCAAGTTTAAAATTAAGATCCCAACCAACATATGAAATATTAGTGTCATGAAAATATCGGGAGATGTTCATGAATATTTTTGAAAAAAAATATTAAAAACAAAAAATTTAAAAATATATATTTAAGTTAATAAATAAACATTTGAAGAGCTTTTTCTTTTTTTTTTTTAATGAAAACGAATCTAACAAACCCTATTTAAATGAGCTAAATTATAAATCTTCATCTTTATTATTTTATTTTTTTTTGTACGACATGCGAGTGAAGATTAAATCTTTAACCTCTTAATCACTAGTTCATACGAAGTTAAAAAAAATTGAAAGGATGAGCAAGTAGAATACATCTTAAATCGAAGTTTTTTAGTTGACCACCTTTTTTTATGAGGGCGCCCTCCATAACTTCTAGTGTGAGTATATATTCGTAGTTACATCTATAAAACAATGTATAAATATATCATATGAAGTATATGCATGTATATACATCATAAGTCATTAATCTGTGAGCATTGAACAAATGATACTAACAAAAATTCAAATTGGTATGCATGTTGAGTTTACTGGAAAACGTTCAATCAATTATATATTGAATTAAAAGATTTGCAAATCTTTCATCTTCCAAATCGATTTGAAACAGTCATCAATTCTTAACTTTGAAACCATCTAAAAAAAACTATCTAATTTTTTTTTTTTTTTTTTGTAAAACATTTGATTGAAGTGTGGTCCGTTTTTGTTTCTATATTTTTTTAATTAGTACCTTACCTGCCATATAAAATATGACCTAGAAAAAAAATTCCAGAGCAAGAGATAGGATATATTTTGATATATATATCTTATATTATAAATATAGGAGGGGATATGAATATTGGGTGCAGTTTCCAAATACCTATGGTGGAAATCTTTGGGAGCAAGTAATTATAGAATTGGGCATTCTTCTTTTAATGAGATGTGGACTCCTAAGTTGATGGGACGAAATTCTAAAGAAAAATGAAGAAAAAAAAACACAAAATTGGTTACATTTAAATAATATGACTTGCATTAATATAAACAATCGGACAATTAAATTAAAATTTAAAATAAAGTTGGATTTCAAAACTAAATATCATATACAATTTTCATAGATTTGTTTTTTAAAAAAACAACCAAAATATAAATTAAAAAATCTAAGTCAAAGTCTTCTTTATGCATCTCCCTGGCAAATTGAAAGTCAACTATAGAGGCCAAAATCCTAAAGAACCAAATTGCAACACTAAAAAAAACATATTTATTTTCGGCTATACCTCTTCCATTATATTTTGTCACACAAATGCTCATTCAATCGGTAATTTAAGTCTCGTTTGGGATTGAATTTGAAGAAGTTAAAAGTGAAATAATTTTAACTGTTTTCATGTATGGTAAAAATTAATTTTTCGATAATATAAATAAAAATTATTTTTTGATTTAAGTTGATTTGCAAAAGCTACTTTCTCATTTAGCTTCCATAAAGATTTGGGTAACTAGCAAAACCGAGCATAACTCAATTGACATAAGGTTGTGCCCGTGACTATGAGGTCATCAATCAGTTCAATCCTCGCTTTAATTAAAATCTGGTTGCAAAAAAAAAAATTTGGGTAACTAACCAATCTCATTTCATCATTTTTTTAAATTTAATTTTTATTGCTTTTTAATTATTGTTCTTATTTTTTTTTTATTTAAACTAAAATTAAATTTGTTTTGCCTTCTTTATATATCAATTTGTTTTTCATATATGGTTTATAAAATTATTTAGGGTAAACAAAATATAATTTTTAATTTAAAATATATAAAATTTTATAATTTTTTTAAAATTAAATATTAATACAAACTCATACTTAATTATTGAAATATATTTATATTTTTAGCTAATATAGCTATTTCATAAAAGTTTAGAAGTAATTGACCAAACTAACCAGATTTTTCAGATTTAAATCTGAAATTTACATGACACCAATTACTGATTTTTCTAAAAGCACGACAATCTCAAACTAAGCTGTAGTGATCGCAAGTTCCATGGTTATGCATGAAGTTGCTTATTGTTTTTCTGGCTCATTTGATATAACTCTCGAATAAACTCCAATTATAAAACTATATTGCATATAAACCTAATTAAAATTATTTCACTCCTATTTTTACTTTCAAAACTCATGTACCAAAAATTACGTTTTATAATTCATAAAAAGTAGATAGAAACATTTTTCTTAAAACAAAATTTCAAATGAATACCTATCTTGAACACAAGGTATTACATTTTTGTCCCTATCGACATTTCTATCGATATTTTCATATTTTAATGGGTTCGACATCAATCTAAGGGGTGAATCGACATCTCCATTATATCGTAAAAATATCGATGAGATATTAACAAAACTAAAAATCAAAATGTAACTATGTTGAATATAATATTGATAATAAGTATTTTAACTCTATTTATTTAAATTAAGAAAAATATTTATTTAATTAATTTAAATATTTATTTAATTTTTTAATTTAACATTTCTATAAAATTGAAACTTCAATATTTTAGTCACATTTTATACCCTTTTAAAATTTGCAATTGCTTAGCCCCATTTGATAATCATTTCTATTTGATAACTATTTTATTTTTAGTTTTATATTTTTAAAATTTAGACTTATTTTCTCCTATTTTCTTTACTGAATTACACTTTTCTTTTAGAGAAACATTTAGATTCTTAGTTAAATTTTAAAAACAAAAACTATTTTTTTTAATTTTTAAAATTGACTTAAAAAAAAAAAAAAAAAAAAAAAACTGCATTTTTAACTCATTCGACGTGAGATTTCTTAAAGCCATCAGTAACCCTAAGTAAAATAAAAGTCTTGGTCTTCCCCAAGTCTACTGTCTATAAAGTTATAAACCTCACCGTCGAGCAACCCACTGATCAAATAATTAAACAATGGCACCGGTACCCACAAACGACGTCGTCGCACAGAAATTCTCCCATGTCCATCCAAATCACTCTCTCATTCATCATTCCGACCACCGTGATTACACCTGCCACGTCTGCAACACCTCCGGCACCGGCGCCAGATTCCGATGCCACGCCTGCACCCTCGACTTCCACGTGTACTGCTCCGATTGCCCCCAACAATTATCCTCCTTCCTCCACACCCACCCCCTCGCTCTCGTGCCACGTATGGACCATCGGTGCTGCGACGTTTGCCGTGAATCCATCGACGCCATGTTCTACCGCTGCAGCCACTGCGACTTCGACGCCCACCCACTTTGCACCCAGTTCCCCGAGCACCTCCGCCACGTCATCGACGGCCGCCATAAGCTGAGGCTCCGCAAGCTCTCCTCCTCCGCCAGTTGCTCTGTTTGCGAAGTTGACTGTTCTTCTCTCTGGGTTTACGGCTGCGATGATTGTAGAGTCAATATTCATCCCAAATGCGTTCTGAAGCCGTACGGTGAGAAACCGGCCGTTTCGACGCCGGGAACTCGCGGGATACCATATGGGCACGCGCCGCCGTGGACGACGGCGCAACAACCTCATTTTCATGGTGGGGCAGGGGCTTACGAGCCGTATCATGGTTTTGGTGGTTATGGGCATTCTTCTTGGGGAATGCCGAATTACCATCTTAATTATCCTGCTCCTCGGCCAAGTTATGGTGGACATACACCGCCGTCGTCGTCGCCGTCGTTTTGGGGATCCATGTTTGGAGGTGCAATGTTTTCTCTGGTACAAAACTTAGCGGCAGGTGCTATGACTGATTTTATTTTCGGTTCCATTAGTTTTTAATTCTTCTTCTATTGCCAAAGCGAGCATGGCTCAGCGGCATATGTATGTGTTGACGACCAAGATGTCTGTGGTTCAAATCCCCACCCCAATGTACTCCAAAAAAAAAAAAAAAAAAAAAAAATCTTCTTCTATTTAATGCTGTTTGTCTGTTCATCATCTTCTTAAATTTCAAAATTTCCTTTGGATTCTCTTCTCTCTAATTGTGTTTGATGATAACAAAATTCACAATAATTACAGGTGGAGTTTTATTTTTATTTTTTAAACAACAAACCTTCATTAATTAAGAAATAAAGCCGGTAAGCTCAGCCGGATTATAATTGTTCGAAAGTATAAAGTCTCCCAATAGTAGCAACCCCTAAAAAAAACGCTTGCGCCCCCACACTAAGAAGATAAAATTGAGTCCTTTAACCTGTACAACGCTCACCTTAGGAATCTGCAACTTAAATCAAGAGTTCTGCGAATTTTCTAAGGAAAGAGTCTGCCATAATTGTGGTAGGACACCTCACATTTATTTATTTATTCTTGAAGAAAGGACACTATAAAATTTAGATTTTTTTTTTCTTTTCAAAAGGATTTAATTAAGGTAGGTACATGGACTAGAAATAGGTATATAATTAATGCGAGGTGGGAAATTTTAACAATAAGTTGAGACTAGAGATCAATTGAGCTATGTATATATACATTTAAGTTGACAAATTTAGATGAGTTAATAAGAGATTAAATGATACGATTTGACGTCAATTCCAACATAGCTAAGTGAATAAAACATGAACAATGATAGATGTATCTTACTTCGGTAAATATTGAACTAAAAAAGGAAAAGAAAATTTGATTTGAAATGTATGTGAAGTTTTTAGCCTCTCATTCAATGGGACCGCTCATGTGTGTATTGACGTTAGAAGTATCTACATTTCCTCTTAATTTTGTTAGTGGTTAGAACCCAAAACACTTTGTCCTCAACTTATAATTTAGTTGTTTACTTTGATTTTAAATATTGTTTGGATTTGTATTTTTCTATTTTAGTCCATATATTTTTTAAACATTTTTTTTGGTTTAGGTGTAGATTAAAAAAAATGACCATTTTCTCTTTTGCAAAAAAAAAATAAATGACCATTTTAATACATTGTTTTATGACATTTTTTGGTTTTTACAATATTAAGGTGTACATTTTTAAGAAATTTATTTAGTGTAGTGTTAGTGCTAAAAATTTGATTAAAAACAAGATATAAAAATAAAATGAATTAACCAACACAATCAATTTTAAAAGTATAACAACCAAAATTGACATTTGAAAGTATAGATATCAAAATGGACTAAAATTAAAGAGATAAAGGCGAAAATAGATATTTAGAAAGTAGAGTTCTAAATATATATATATATATATATATATATCAAAATAAATAAAAGTGTATCTGAAAAATACTAAGATTAAAATTGTATTTAAACCTTTAATTTAATGATTGATTAGCCAATCTTGTCATCTTTTTCCCTTAATAATAAATAAATTTGATTGGAGTGATTTAACGAGCTTAAGTTCTTTTTATAGATAGAAGCTTCCAAAGCAAGATAAAATTGTTACCGTTCTATATTAAAATGAGTTGCCACGGGATATGGAAGATGGTGCATATAAAGCAGGGGCGGAGCCACGTAGGGGCCAGGGGGGGCACGTGCCCCCCTGAAATTATTAATTTTATATGTTCGTATATTGGAGTTTGGAAAATATAACTGCAGTTTATATATTTGTATAACGAAATGCGGAACAAACACTAAACAATTCATCAGCTCAGATGGCAAGGGGCACAGTTTTCGAGCTTCTTCTTTGGGCACGCCTTGAGTTCAAATCAAAGTTCTTTTTGGTTTTTAGGTAAATTATTTTATATCTGAAAAAAAAAACATAATTCTATTTAAAAAACATTAATCCTTAGTAAATTATTTTAGATTCTAAAAAATAAAAATTAATTCTATTTTGAAAAAGGAAAAATAGTTCAATTTATATTATTTAATCATATATATTTAAGTATTTTTTTTTACACGTATATTTAAGTTGGGATTCTAAAATTATTTATTATTATTTTTTAATTAATATTACTTAATATAAACATTACATCTTATAAAAAAGAATCAACGCTTGAAAATTTTAATTTTGTATTTAATAGATACGTGATCTTTTTTTTAAATCTCGAATAAGTTGATGACACATTAATTTTATGTCTAACAAAATATTTAATATTTTAAATTTTATAATATATCTTTATTAGATATAAAATTGAGAGTTTAATTATTAGATAGAAAATTAAAATTTGAAGAATATAGTAGACAAAAAATTGAAAGTTTAAAGATCTATTAGACAGAAAATTCAAAATTTAAGGATCTTTCAGATTAAAAATTGAAAGTTTAAGAGTCTGTTAAGCACATTTTAAAGTTCAAGGACTATATAGACATAAATCGAAAATTTCAATAACTAAACTTGCAATTGAACTCTATTGGAATTGTGCCCCTCCTGACAAAAATTTCTAGATCCGCCCCTGATATAAAGTATATAACTCAAATTATTTATTCAACAAACTACATCACTTTTCAGAAAACGTTAAGGACTATTCTATTTTTCTGAATTTCTTTTTAAGATAAAGCACAAATATTCTACACAAACCGGCCTAAATATTCTACACAATCCCTAACTCAAAGCCGTATACTCACATTAAAGAGGCATTTGGGACGTTACGTGAATTATAATAGTTTGTGAGTTATAATAGTCCGTGTTTGGAGTGAGAGTTGTTTAAGGTTAAGTAAGTCTGTGTTTGAAGTGAGAGTTGTTTAGTCTGTATTTGGGGTGCAGAGTTGTTTAGTGTGGATGTAGGAAGCTTGAGTTTAGAAAGTCTGTGTTTGATATGCAAATTTTTTTAATATAGAGTTTTGAAGTTTTTGAACCCAAAACTTGTGGAAAAAAAAAAAAGAAACTCATTTTGATAAAAAACGATAAAACAAATTGTTGGTATTTGATCAAAGATGAACAAATTGTGGAGAAAGAAGAAAAACTCATTTACTACACTCTTGAAACCCAATTGAAAATTTGAGGTTGTTTTACTTTGTGAAAAAACGAGGAAAGAAAAGAGAATAAACGGAGGGGAGTGAAGATTCACGTTGCAAAATAGGTTTACGAGAGTATCCACACGAGTCCGCAATACAAGTAACGCTCAGACAACGAGTCAACACACGTTTCTAAACACGATTAAAGCGAAAGGATATTATGGTAAACTCACGAATGATTACGTCGAAGTAAACCTTATCAAAGAAATTCATGTTACGTTTGAATTAGTCAAAGTAAACCCTATCAAAGACAAATCGATTACGATGGAAGTCTTAATTCATTACAATTTATTCATTACAATTGTTGGACAAAATCTATTAAGTTGTGGTAAACATTTTTTTAGTTGAATAATTAGTGATAAAAGATGACCTTATTCCCTTAACTATGTTGAAATTGACATCAAAACATATTGTTTAATCTCTCATTAAATATTCTAAATCTGTCAACTTAAATGTACATATACAATTTTGGTTAATGTATTTAAATGTAAATATACAATTTGGTTAATGTATTTATTTTCAACTTGATCTCTAGGTCTCAGCTTGTTGTTAAACTCCAAAAGAAAAAACCCTAAACAAAAAAAAAACTATTTTTTTTAATTTGCAGCAACAATTCTAGGTTTAACTAAAGAAACAATTCTCAAATTGATTTAAGAAAAAAAAAAAAAAACCCTTCCAGCTCCACTTGGAGAGAGAGAAGCAAATAGAAACGTTGAAGTAAAAATGGTCACTTGGGGAAGACGAAGACTTTGGTTTTCTTTATTGCTTCATTTATTGTTACTGTCAGATGGCTTTAACAAATGTCGATCTCCACTCAAAATTCAGTTTCAATTTTATACAAACGTTGAAGTAAATAAAATATTTATATTCAAATTAATAAGCAATTCCAAATTTCATTTAGGGTCGGTATAAATGTATTTATTATTATTATTTTTTTTAATAACTATCATTTTCCAAATTACTCCCAAAAATATGACCTATTTCAAACTATTTTAAAAAATGTACTAATATAACCATCTTTACACGTAAAGATGGTCTCTTCAAAAGACGATCTTGTTCAACAATGATGCATATCGTCCTTTCAAAAGACGATTTTGCTCCAGACGAACATATATCGACTTTTGAAAAGATAATTTGCATTCTTATAGAACAAGTTAGTCTTTTGAAAATACGAACTTAAACAAGTTTTTTTTTAAAAAAAATTATTCCGTTCATTGTTTTTCATAATTTTTTTAGGGATTAGTTCTGTACACAATTTTTTTCTATAATTTTTCAAATTGAAAAAAATGTCAATATCTTTAATTAAAATCATATATTTTGTCGGGATGGCATCAAAATTGGAGGTTTTACCGCCGCTGCAGATGTAATCTTGGTTGTCGCCAGAATGATACGTCAAAGTGTGGTTTGGATGTGTGAAATGAGATTTGGTGTTCTTCGTCACCGGAGACATCGTTTTTTAGTTGAGATTTCAGATCAGAAAGAATTAAAGAGATATAGATAAGATGGAGGTGGACGCGTTTTTAAAACAACTTTGCTTCTTTATTTTTATTATTAGTAAAATGATTAAAAGAAAATTGACATGGATACACACTAGTGTCAGCGTGGAAAAAAATATCTTTTTTATTGTAATAAATTTGATTGAAGGTATCTAAGCAACTAACAAGCTTAAAGTTCTTGTTTTTTAGATAGAAGCTTCCAAAACAAGATAAAGATTGATATATAGTTCTATTATAATATGGAAAAAGGTGTATATAACTCATATTATTTAAATTTCAAAAAAAAAAAAAAAAAAACTCATATTATTTATTCAACAAACTACCACTTTTCAGAAAACGTTAAGGACTATTCTATTTTTCTAAATTTCTTTTTAAGATAAAAGCACAAATATTCTACACAAACCCTACCTCAAAGCCGTGCTCACACGTGTATCAATGTCAATTTACTCATTTTAACACGTCTTATATATATTAATAAATAATAAAATAATATTTTTTCCATTCTCACACTAGTATATCGAGTTTTTTAGGAGATGGGTGAATTTGGAAGCAAATTAGAAGAATAGGATGATTTTAAAAATATTCGAGAAAATGAGTTTTTTTTTGTCCTATTAGTAGTGCGTGGGTTGAACTCGCGCACTCTGACCAGTCGAATCTTTCTACTTTGCCACATGGACTACCCTTTCTAAGGAGCGCACCCTATATTTTCATGTGGCAAGTAGAAAGATTTGACTGATCATTAACCCGCGCACTCCTAATAGGACAAAAAAAAAAAAAAATCCATTTTTTCGATTTTTTTCAAAACTACCCTATTTTTCTAATTTGTTTAAAAAATCATCCTTCTCCTAAAAAATCCTAGTATATCCATGCCAATTTTTTTTTTACACATTTTAACACGTCTTCTATTAAAGTTAATATGAACCTATATAGCTCAACCAACATATTGTACAGACTAGTGATACAAGAGGTCACAAAGTCAATTTTCCATTCCTACATTTTTAAAATTTTGAAAAACAAAATTCTTTTTCTTTAATGTATCTAAATTTTAAATTTTAAAATGATAAAAATTTAAATAAATATAGTATTTTATTTTATAAACTCAAATAATTTTTGTTAAATTTAAATATACATCATATAATATAATCTATAATAAATTATATAATATTGTAATAATAATTATACCAAATTTATAGCATAAAATATGTTAAATTAATTAATAATAATTTATATTAACCTAATATTTTAAT
The DNA here is from genome assembly GCA_028017165.1 of Herpetospermum pedunculosum. Lineage (NCBI taxonomy): Eukaryota > Viridiplantae > Streptophyta > Magnoliopsida > Cucurbitales > Cucurbitaceae > Herpetospermum > Herpetospermum pedunculosum. The sequence continues at coordinate 62,402,721 of CM051525.1, forward strand.
ATTTTCTACATTCCTCTACTAACTCGTGAATGAGATAGTCAACATAAAATTCTTAATGAGCCATAAATAAAATATATATAAGACTTCTTCAAGAGTATGGATATACAAGAAATTAAACGTACAATAGAAAATTGCATAAGTTTAAAAAAAAAAATGTTGAAAAAAATTAAGAAATAGGCACGGAAAAAAAATCAAAGTAAAAAATATAAAAAATACTCTAATTAAGTTAGCAATCGCAAATCTTCAATAATTTTGTGGTTTTTCTCAACTATACAACTTATATCGAAAATAGATAATTTTCACTATCATATGAAAAATAGATAGCTAAAATAACAAGCAACAACATAATTATATTCGTCTATATATTGTTGATTCTTATATAGAGTTTCTTATAGAGTAGAACTTGGCGGCTAGCTGGACTACAACCTTACTTATGCAGTTTTTTATGCGTTTTTTTTTATATGCTCCTGTCCGAAACTATTCTCTCCTTCCTTTTATGTTTTCTATTCTATTGTTTGTATATTTAGAATTATTTATTTTATAAATATATTGTTGGTATATTCCCTCATAGTTTTTTTTTTTAATTTTATTTATCTATATTCTAACTCATTTAATCTACACCCTAAATAAATAAATAAAATCATTGTTTTTTTTTTTCACAAAATCTTGAACTAACGTTAATTTTTTTTTTTCATTTTTAAATAATTATTTTATTTTATCATTTAAACGGTATTATTATCACTTATTTTAAACTAATCTTTTAAAATAACAATAATAGAAATAAATAAATCAAAATCAATTTATAAATAAAGTTCATGACTTTATATCTAATTGTGTCACTTAAAATATTTTTAAATAAATTTTTAAAAAACAAACTAATCCGTTAAATTATCAATTGTCACCGGTTGAATTTTTTTTACCAAATACTAAAGTTTCCTGAAATATATATATTCTCTTAAAAAAAATGTAATTAAAGTATGAATATATAAAATTTACCATGAGTGATGGAGTGAAGGAAATATTAGTGTTTTGCCAATCCAACTATAATATTTGAAGAAATTATAGCAGTTTTCATATAAAATTGATAACAAAGAGGATAGTGATGCAAATAAAGTTGTTTTTTTTTTGTTTTTTTCCTTTTTTCGACAAACATGTGGGATGTAGATTGGACCTAAGACTTCATAGTCACCTAATAAATACATCATATTAATTGAGATACTTTTCTGATAATTGTTTAAGATCAAACATATTGTTTTAATTTCTACTCAGTAGCTATACACTATTGAGACATCATGAACACATAATCAAAACTATATAATATATGTCCATTGAAATAGTTGTTTAAATGATTGCCCATATGAATTAATTATTAATTGAATTAAAAACCATAACTTAACCAAAATACAAATAAATAAAACCAAGTCAAAGTTTTCAGCTTGAAAATTGCAAATTGCAAGTCAACCGCAAAGTCTTTCCATTACAAAAACGCGTCCATCTCCATCTATATCTCTTCAACTCTTCTCTCCGATCTGAAGCCCCAACGCAACCACGATGGCTCCACTGCCGAACAACACCAAATCCCATTTCACACATCCAAACCACCCTTTGGCATATCACTCCGGCGACGCCCAAGATTACATCTGCGACGGCTGCAAAACCTCCGGTTCCGGTAGCCGGTTCCGATGCCATCCCTGCAACTTCGATCTCCATGAATACTGCGCCAATTGCCCCGAAAAACTTCCCTCCTCATCCATCCACCACCATTTCCTCACTTTGGTCCTCCGTAAGCCCGGCGGCGCTCGCCTCATCGAACGAATCTGCGACATCTGCCGGGACCCCGTCGACGGCTTGTTCTATCGCTGCAAAGACTGCGATTTCGACGCACACCCACTTTGCACTCAGCTCCCCAAAGAGCTCCACCACGCCGTTGACAGCAACCATCCTTTGAACCTCCGGAAGCTGCCGTCCGGAAGCTGCGCCGTTTGCAAAAAGGATTGTTCGTCTCTTTGGGTGTACGGATGTGACATTTGTAGAGTCAATATCCATCCCGATTGCCTGTTTGAACCGTACGCCTCGCCAGCTCCGCCGCCGACTCAAGAGTGGAGTGGGAGTGGGACTACCTCACGTGGGATACCGCCGCCGAGTCAAGATCGGAGTGGGAGTGGGACTACCTCACGTGGGATACCGTCGCCGTGGGCAGCCGGGCCGCCTCCATTTCCCGGCGGGGGTTACCCGTGGAATGGTGGGTATTATGGTAATTTTGGTATGGGAGGTCATTCTGGCAGTTATGGGTACGCCGTCCCATACGGCGTTCCGGATTACCATTTTGGGTATCCTAATTATGGATTTATGCAGAGTAATGTGAATTATCCGGCGGCAGGCCAAGCGGTAAATGCGGCTCCGCCGCCACCGTCGTCTAGTGGGGGGAAGACGAGAAAGTCAATGTTTGCTTTGGTCGGCAGACTTTCACTTGGTGTGATGTCTAGTGTTGTTTTTGGGTTCCCTATTGGCTTCTAAGGAAGGATTGCGATTGTAGTTGAAATTGGAAAATATGAAGATATCTTGGAGTTTTTGTACGGATGACTCACTCAGGAGCCGCAAGGTTTTTTAACTCTCCTCGCGAAAATTTATGTTTTTTGACCTTCTCTCGTGATAAGGAAGTGCACAAAGTCATTCATACCCTTCGCTTATCACGATCACGAGGAGACAATTGTGATCTCCTCGTGATAAGCGAAGGGTACAAATGACTTTGTGCACTTCCTTATCACGAGAAGGGCAAAAAACATAAGTTTTCAAAAACTAAATTAAAAAACCTCACGGCCCCCGAGGGGTGGGTCATCCGTACAAAAACCCCAAGATATCTTTGTCGTTTGCTTTGTTTTATGATCTGTAATGAAAGCTTCGAATTCAAAGTTGTGGGTCTATGTTTTAGCTAAAGTGAGTTGTATGTACTACCACCTCTATAACAAGGTTCTATCCAGCTATTTTCTTTTTGTGAAACATAATTCAAACTTTTAATCTCTCGATCAATCGTTATGTTACTCGAGTTATGTTCGTATGGGAAGATTATATAAGGAGGGTGGATCTCTCATATTTTTTTTTTTTTTTTTTTTTTTTTTTTTTTTTTTTTTTTTGTCTTAAATGAATCAAATTGGTCATGTTCTTGCAATACATGTGAAAGAAAATTCTTTTAACTCTAGGCTAAAATCATGAGAGAAGCGCAAATAAGTGCTTCTAGGGATGCTTGACATATTTCAAATATTTTTAAATTAACTAATTTATTATATATAAAATTGAATTGTGTTAATTGGTGAATCAGAATTTGTTTTTATTTTTATTTTTTATAAAAATGTATTTTTAATTTTCAGAAGTTTTAACTCATTTTTAAAATTTTCCCTCAAATCTCATGTTTTCGAACCCCTCCATTTGTTTTTCAGTCAGTTTTAAGTCATTTATTAGGTTTAGAGTCATATATATTTTTATACAATTTTATTTTAGGTTATGTTATAAGTTTAGTTCCCAGCCTTTTATGTTTGGTATTGAATAAATGTCTCAACTAAAAAAAAAAAAGTATCAAATAAGTTTTAGACTTTTAATCTTGTGTCTAAATGATCCTGCATTTTTTTTTATTTAATAGATCCTAGACATATTTAACATTTTTTAAATTAACAATCTATTCGACAAAATTAAAATGTATGTCCAATAGGACATTGCACAAGGTATGCCTCACACACCAATGTCCAATTAAGATATAGTTCTCTCTTGCTTTTTGTCTTAAATTGCTTTTTGTCTTAAATTCAAAAACCCCGATACATTGATTTAGTCAATTTGAATATAATTCAACGGGTCAATACATTATAACTTGGTCAACGAATTTTTATTCCATGGAACTAAAAAAAGATGGATACAATTATCAAAGTTATTTTTGTTTAACTATTACATTTGTATATCAATTTTGACAGATCCATCCATGAACCTTTTTTTTTCTCCAAAGTGAGTGTAACATGATTTTAGTAACTTCAATGTATATATTTTATTTTTGTAATGAGGTAGCTTCCTTACACATGTGCCTTATAAAATTTTAAGATGGGTTTAGGGTTTAGGATAAAATTATTAAGATGGGTTTAGGGTTTAGGATAAAATTATTGTATATTACTTCATTTATTAGTTACAAAGGTGTATGAAAAGTTGGGTAGCGCTCTTCCCAAAATACCCAAGACTAACCGGACATCACAAAATCTCATTGATAAATAGAGAAATGTACATTTATTGAAGGTATTGAAACAACCTTTGAAAAATATCTACTCCTTAGCAAATATCTATTCCTTAGCTAAGATTATAAAAAAATCTACGAAAGATACACATTTTTCAAACGTATTAAAAAAACCTTCATTATTGGACGTTATTAAAAATCTTTAAAAATGTATACATTTATCAAAGGTATTGGAAAGACCTTCGAAAAATATAGACTCTATATTGAAGGTTATAAAAAACTAAAAAAAAATATACATTTATTGAAGATTATTGAAAGACTTCAAAAAAAAAAAAATATATACTCTTTTATAAAAAACCTTCCAAGAAGATACACATTTATCGAGTTCGAAAAATATAAACTCTTTATCAAAAGTTATTAAAAATCTTTGAAAAATATATTATCGAAGGTTATTAAAAAGTAGTATTTAAAAAATATATACTCTTTATCAAAAGTTATTAAAAGCCCTCGAAAAAGAATCTTTATTGTTAGAAAAATATCTATTTCTTTTTAAAGTACTTAAAAAACCTTCCAAAATTCTATTTTATCGAAGGTTACTAAAATCCTTGAAAAAAGATATATATATTTTTAAACAATATTGAAATCATAGAAAATCTTTAAAAAATTGTAACATCTTTTAGGGAAGGTTACTAGAAACCTTTGAAAAAACCATATATTTATTTCATTTTTTTTATAAAAAAATAACCACTTTAATCGAAAGGTGTATATATTTTATTTTGCTATATTTCTTAAGTTATCGTTAGGTGCTCTTTCAAATTCCTCTATTTCTTTGTTTCTTAAGTTGTTGTTGAGCGAAAGGTTTGATAAAACCCCATTTTAGAGAGAAATTCAGATTCTCGCATGATGGAGTTTACAAACTCTTCAAGCTCTTCTCTCAACCGCCATTTCTTGCTCTGCCAATTGCCACATTCAAGCTTTCTTAATCGTTCCATTTTCGAATTCTCCATTTCACGAACAAACGACAAATTTTTGCTCGACAAATGTTTACAGAGTAGCGAAAGTAGAACAAATTCATGTTAGGTGATGTTTTTGAGGATCGGAGATCGTTGTTCAGTATACCTCTCGATTCCACAGCTTGATTGTGAGCAAATAATTGAGAAACGTCTTGGCTATATTCAGGTTCCAATCATCATTTCCCCTCTCTTATTTTTGTTCAATTTTTTCTTTCCTCAATTCATATGCTTATGTCTTCTTTTTCTTCGAAATGTTTTGGTGAAGAAACAACTCGCTGCTTATCTTCTTCTTCGAGATGTTAACTTCAAAAGATACCAATTTCATTGGATTTAACTTTTAAGAAGTTAAACATCAAATCACTTGAGAGTACGGGTACATTGAACAATATAATGTCATTTCCTTCAACATCTCATATTGTTTTAACATGTTAGTTGAACAATTTATGATCTTCATTTAGACGATTTTGATCCATATAAATACATTATTCTAAAGCTACCAAGTGCTATTTTTTTTAGTTCAATAATGTGAATGAGAAGAATCTAATATATGACATTTAGGACAATTGCTTAATCTAATCTCATAACTAGTTTAGCTATGATCAAGTTTGCTAACTCAAATGATATATGCTCACTGCAAGTGTCTCGAAAGTTAGACGAGAGTTTCTTTCGGGTGTCAAAACATATGATAAACAACAACATATACATAAACTTTAATTTGCAGATATTCATTCACACAAGACATCAAAAACATCATCACTGGTTCAAGTTATTGATTTGATTATGTTTGAGATTCCTAAAACTTAGGATTGAGAGTAGCAGTAGCTGTGATTGTGAGCTTGAATTCAACAAAACCTTATGAAATTTTTCTTGTGTATCAGGTTTACTTGAATGAATTTCTCTTCAGGATTTTGAATTTTTTGTGACTTATATTTTGTTTCATGTTCGTTTGTTTTCTCTGTTTGTATAGTTGTTGGGAGTCTCGACCCTTAGTTTGCTGAGTTGTTTTTAGAGAAATATATTTGTCAAAAGTTTTTTATATATAAAAAATATAAATAGCTATCATTATATCCCTGTCTAGTTGACATGACACTTAACAAACATGAGGATTTTGATTTTGATTTTTACTTTTCCTTCTTTAGTATTTAGAATAATTAATTTAAGTTTGGCCCAACCAGCAGATAAAAGAAAGAAAATGAAAATAATAATTTATAAATTAGTAATTTAGTACTATTTAATTAAAAAAAATTGTGAAAAATTATGGGTTAAATAAAACTCTTTAAACTTACCACTGTTTTGGCTGTAGAGGAAGAAATTGTTGGAGGAGGCTAATATAATTTGGCTAATAATTTTGAGTGGTTGGATTAAGAGATAGAAAGTTAAAATATAAAAATTACTTAAATTTTTTTTTATATATAAATTGTAAGATCTAAAACTGATATTATTGGGGGCACCAACTTCCTCCTACTTACCTTGAAATTTCATACTCAATCTCTCACAAAACTCTCTCCAAATCCTATCACACTTCTTGTCGTTTCAAGAATCAAGGTGTACAAGACAGGGAAATTTATTGGAACTTTCCTTTTATTTTCGTTGGGATTTAATTGGATTTTTGTGTGTATATGTTTATAGAAGGTTACTATTTATATTGATTCAAAAATTGAACATATAGAAATTATTCCTACAAATAATTTAGACCCATATGTTTTATATTATATATTTTTTGTTTTAATTTTAGTTTTTAATATTTACCTATATAAGAAACTATAATGTAATATCTTAAACCTATTTGACATTCTTCAGAAGAGTAACCACAAATTGTCATGTGTCAAAATGGGGCAGATCCAAAAAAAATTGTCGGGCACAATTCCAATAGAGTTAATTGCAAGTTTAGTACATCCTTCAAATTTAAATGTAACTTTCAATAATTTTGAGTCTAATAGATTTTTAAACTTTTAATTTGGTGTCTAATAGATTCTTAAACTCTCAATTTTGTATTTAATAAAAACATATTAGAAAATTAAAAATATTAAACACTTTGTTAGACATAAAATTAATGGGTTTTCAACTAATTCTACATTTAAAAAAAAAAATCACATATCTATTAAATAGAATAAAATTTTAATTGAATCCTCAATGGTTAATTTACAAAAAAAAAAAAATTAATATGCCAGACACCTATTAAATACACAATTTTTTTTTTTTTTTGAGTACATTGGGGTGGGGGATTCGAACCATAGACCTCTTGGTCGTTAACACATACATATACCCGCTGAGCTATGCTCGCTTTAACTATTAAATACACAATTTAAAGTTGATAATCTAAACTTCTCAAACTTCACAAATTTAAAAGTTGAATACTTGTAATTCTATATTCTTATAAATATAATTTGTGTACGCCAAATATTATTATATGGGCCCACCCTTGCCAATATACAAATTCAACTTGAGAAAGAGAAAGAGATGTGCATGAATTCATTCCTAATTCGTTATGAAAATATATATATATATAATATAGCATATGACAATGCCCTAACAATAAATCAAATTAAAAAAAAAAGAAAAAAGTCATCGTCTTTGCCTAAATCAACGAGCGAAGATAAAAGAAGAGCGCTCTTACAAACAACACAACGCTCTATATTCTCTCTACTGATCGGAGATAAATGGCTCCGGTTCCTCCGAAACTTCACACAAACCATCCTCCTCCTCCGATGACGCATCCCTCCGGCGGCTCCGACTACCCCCACGAACTCTCCTCCTTCCTCCACCGCCACACACTCGCTCACATGATTCGCAATCCCCAAGTTCCGTCGCGTACCCACCGGATCTGCGACGTTTGCCGCGAATCCATCGACGGAAATTTCTACAACTGCAACCACTGCCACTTCCACGTCCACCCACTTTGCACCCGCCTCCCCCAACACCTCCGCCACGTCATCGACGACCACCATAAGCTCAGCCTCCACAAGGTCTCCTCCGGCCGCTGTTCCATTTGCAAAGCTGACTGTTCTTCTCTCTGGGTTTACGGCTGCGATATTTGTAAATTCAATATCCATCTCAAATGCCTCCAAAAGCCGTTTGGTTCGCGGGAGAAAACCGACCAACCCTCCGGTTCTCGTGGGATACACCACCACCATGCACCGCCGCCGCAAGTACCTCAATTTCATGGTGGGTTTCCCGGCGGTTATTACTGGGGATATCCGAATAATTACCATTTTGGGCATCATGGACATGTTCAATTTGCACCGTCGTCGCCGTCGTCGTCGAGCTTGGGATCGATGTTTGGGAGTGCGATGTTTTCCCTGGTTGAGAATTTGGCCATTGGTTCTCTCACTGATTTTCTTTTCGGTTCGAATAGTTTTTAAATCTCTTCTATAATAATGGCGTTTTCTTCAATTTCAAAACTTCCATTGATTCTGTATATACTTCCCTCTCTTTTCCTTTTCATTGTGTTTAGGGTAATCAAATTTGTAGAATTGCGAGTTTCCGGAAGGAGAGATTTATGTGTTATCGAATCTTTCGAAGAAATTATTTAAGGAAATTGCCACATAACATAAATGATTGTTTTGCTTGAGCATATATGTAAGAGAAATTATAAAAGTAGTTCACTCCTAGTGTCCAATAGTTATTACATATGATCTTTATGTTGTAACAATTAATCTACCAATCAACAAACATTAAAAGAAAAGAATATCAAGAGAAGAGATTTACACACAATGATTATAGTATTTGGATCATCTACATTCACTTTAGAGAGAGATAATTTCTTCATTTGATATTCTTTCCTTTTGATGTTTTTTATTGATCGAGTAACAATTTAGATCTATATCCAATGATTATTGAGAGAGATTCACATTCTAGTGGTGTTATTGAATACATAAAGTTGCCAAAGCGAGCATAGCTCAGCTGACATATGTATGAGTTGACGACCACGAGGTCTGTGGTTCGAAAAAATAGTTTTAAAATATTACTAGTTATTTTTAATTCCAAACAAAGTGGAAAAATAAGTGACCCACTCAAGAGAACTCTAAACTTAAATGTAAGTATAACTTAATGGTGTAAAAGCGAACATGATTCAACTGACATATGTATGTGTTGATGACCAAGAGGTCTGTGATTCGAATTTTCCCATCCCAATGTACTAAAAAAAAAATATAACTTATTAGATCATGGATAAAAATTAGAAATATTGAGTAGGAATATTACTATTTTTTTCTTAATCATCCCCCTGTCGTCGCTGATTTGCATTAAGGCACTTTATCAATTAAATCTTTTATAATTATTATTAATCCAATTTTTTTTTTCTTTTTATTTTTTGTGAGTGCAACGCAATAATTAGTTCATTTGAAAGGACTTCGTCTACATCTTTTCTCTCAAGAGTTTAAGACAAAAATTTAACTTATATTGGATATTGACTCAGTATACGTCCAAGCTTCAGATAAATTGATTATTGTACGAGAAGGTGGAACTAAAAAAACAGGTTCTTGCAATTTCTTCCTTGCAGATTCCCTTTTAGACGCAAAATTTATTGTTTGGGCCAATATATCAATATCTCATCTTAGCTAGAAAATGGAAAGATTAAGTATATAAAATGGGTGACAATTATCTTCAATTGGTATGATACTTTTTAGGTGAAACCAAAAGTAAAACCGTGAGAGTTTAAGCCCAAAGTGGACAATATATCATACCATTGTAAATGACCATAAACCCTAACTATTCCCCTAGATATATTTGATGTTTTTATATCTCAAAGTCTTGTTATCTTTTATGTGATGCAACATCCTTCAAAGCTATTTTATGGTATATATATTTGGGTTGGAACGAATATGATCTTTAGTGAAAAATCAAAGTCTCTGCTTCAGTTATATGATGAGATTATCATTAATGTTGTTCGAAATCTAGATTTTTTTTTTTTTTTTTTTTTTTAATTATGATACTTCTACAATAGTGCTTAATTGAAAAACTTTCCTCTAGGCCTCTCCTTTGTACTCACTTCTCTCACTCATTAAAATATCATTTTCCAAAAAAAATTGAAGATAAACTCTTTAAATAGAGAGTGTCGGTAAGGACCCACTAGTTCATGAGCCTTGACCCATTGTAGGCTCATTAGAGAACCTTCACTATTCCACATTTGAAATAATTTTGAAGTTGATAAGTGAATATAAATAGTAGAGCACTCAGAAGCTGCAAAAGTTTGGTTGGTGTGAAGGATTGGTCTCTTATCCACACACGTACCACTATAGTTTTGTTGCGTTAACCAAGTTCGATTACTACCACTGTAGTTTTGTTGCGTTAACCGATGTCGATTACTAACAGATCAGAGTGGAGAAGGTCGTGTATTCTTCACTTTGCTCGAAATTTTTTTTATATTAATAAATCTATTTATGTATTTTGTGATGACTAAATTTTCAATCATTACTCATCCTTCATGGTTGAAAATGCTTATGTGTGAATGAGATGAATAAGAAAAGATAGAAGAAGAAAAATAAGGAAAAATAATCGATAAGAAACCATATCTTGATTTCAAGTATGGTTCCCTAAATTATTTTACTGAGCATACAAAAATGATAGACCGTTGTTTTTTTATGTCATTATAATATGCCTGTAATTATCTAAAAACTTATCAGTATTTTTTTTTTTTTGACAACATTTGGTGTTGGAGATCGAACCTAGAACTTTTTCATCACTAGCCTATATATATATATATGATTTTTCCTGTTTAAATTTCCGTTAAATTGAGATTGTTTGACCTCGGCGAAAGGAATTGAAAATTCTGAAGGCTTTTTTGTTTGATAGGCTCTGGTGGCCCCGGCTTCTGCCTCGGCCCTCGTTCTCTTGACTGTTCAAGATAGCATTGAGGGGTCCAACAAGCACTTGCTGCAGAGGGGGCCCACAAGCACGACTCGTAATTCACTTCTGACTCCGTGGAAAAAAAAAAATATTGATGTTTTAATAGTAATACAACATCCAATAAAGTTGTTTTAAATTAATTTTATAACAAGTTCGAATGAGTCATTATCTACAGTACTTTTTTTTTTTTTTTTTTTTTTTTACTTTCGAACAACTTGCTGTATATTATTTATTTGTTTTAAACAACCTAACGTGTACTACACATTTTATATTCTTTATGACTTAGTATATTTCATAGATCAATATAAATGACTATGAAATGTTTGATTACTAGTTTTTTTTTTACATCTCTAACTTTGGACTACATTATAGAGATCGAAAACCTTTGATACCATATTAAATTACCATCGAATTTAATAGAATTCAATAGTCAAAGCCTTAAAGGTGATGAGTGATCGCTGATATATGACTATCACTGATTGACTATTATCAGTGAGTCAAATCAACAAAATTCTATAAAAAAAACTGAGGTGATAGACTACACTATCAATGCATGATAGATTACTATCAGCGATAGACTACTATCAAAGATAGAAATTGTCATATTTGTAATTTTTTTTAAAAGTGTTATATTTTCAATTATTTTACTCTAAATTGTTATCTGTTACAATTTCTAATAATTAAAATACATACCGGCCAAAAGTAACTATAGAAGGATAGATGAATGAAGTGATAAAATGAGAGATTTTAAGACTTTATAAATCGGAATAATTAGAAAATTTTAAAATTTTGATAATTACTATGTATATACTAATTATAAGCTTAATTATTTCCTTGCATAACTGATCATTGAAACTTCAAAGTCAAACGTACTTTAAGTGAATCATTCTTGGGTGAATTTTTAATAATTTTCTTAAGAATTAACATATGAATGAGAACTAAATATATATACCCAATGGCACTAAAATTTAGGGTTAATCTCTATAGATAGAGATAGTAAAAATTGTTGAATGAGGCGACCAAATGTATCTAGTTGGTAGTATTCATTTACAGTTTCTCTTTCATATATCCAATAACATAATTGGAGAATGCTACAACGCACACATACACAACACGTTCTCTCTCGACTTTAAGAAATCACGACTCTAGCTAATAGAAAAGAAAAAAAACATGGCTCCAGGCGACAAAACGTCAAACTTTTTTTTTTTAGTACATTGGAAGTGGGGGATTCAAACCACATACCTCTTGATCATCAACACATACATATGTCAGTTGAGTCATGCTCACTTTGATCAAAACGTCAAACCTTTGCATGTCTTGTCCGGAACAATTAGGATTAAATTATTTGTAACTTTGAGAAAGTTTGATGGCCCAACAATGTTTCAAGATGTATGACGCACTCATTCTTATACAATCATACTAATTCTGATTTTTCCGTATAACAATGGCATATTGTTCATGATTACCTTAGTAATCTTAGATTTTCATAAAATAAATATTGCATATCAAATTACTTCAAGTTACGAGACTTTAGGCATAGAAAAAATATAATTTAAACAAAAGTTAATATAAAAAAATCTTCGCCCAAAAAATATTTGTAAGTTTTAGTTCAATAACTATAAGCCATTAAGGGTTGTGTATTTGAATTTTTTTTCTTTCATCATCATATTATATATAAAATGTGATTAATTAATGTCAGATGTGGTTGTTTATAAGAATAATATTTGTAGATGTGTCCATAGACGGGATCAAGTTTTACCTGCCTTAGTAATGTTTGTATTTCTAATTAGAGGATAAAAGAGAAAAAAAAAATCATCAATTGGAAATTCATATATATATATATATATATATATTTTAAATTTAGATAATAAGCTTTTAGCTAAATATATGTTCTAGACTCCAAGTATACAAGTATATTTTTAATTTTAAATCCTATTGTTTAAAAAATTAATTAAAATTAAGTCGCCTATGTTTAGTTTTCAAATATTATACTGTTACTTTGAAAGCTAGCGAATCTAAGATGAATTTTTATATTTTTAATCAAAATGTTAGAACTTCAAATTTTCACAAACACGAGTTATTGAATTTAAAAAAAAGAAAAAAAAAGTCTTCTTAATTAAAATATGTCACGACATTATTATTTCTACATATACTTACATGATTGACCAAGTCTAGAGAATAATATGGTATATTTTATTTTGTATTTAGTACATAAAATATTATGGTATGACGGTATGATTCTTGTACAAATATATATTTTTGTAATAAAGTCAATTGAGAAATAAAGTTGTGATTAATTCATAATTTGAGTTAAAAAGTCAAGGTTAAATTATAGAAAATTTCACTGAACTAGGGGTTCTGTTTCAATGACATTTCTTTAACATTTCTGAATTTTAATTCTTACCAGATTTTTTTTTCTTCTACAAATTCTACTTAATGCAAAACTTTTCTCATGAGGGCTATGTACAACAAAATATCAATTGAAAACCGAGTTTGAAATCAAACTATTATTTTTAAAAGTGTAAAGAATTAGACGATTAGGCGAAAAAATGGAAGTTATTTATTTATTTTTTCTCTTTGCCCTCCCTGTTTGTGTGTGATAGGTGCACCGGAGATTAATATGAATTTTAATTAAGATGAATGAGTGTTGAAAGGAAGAGAAAAATAAATTTTATTTTTATTTTGTACTCTATGGAGAGTTACGAGGGAGAGGATTATGGATTTTGGGTTTTTAAAACTTATTTCGTCAAATTGTTGCCACAACCTTCAAATGGAAGAAAACGAGTTTGATGCAATTTACAAATTAATCAAAAGTTTTGATAAATTTATTTTGATTAAAATGAATTTAATGAAAAGTTGATGGGAAGATGCTATAAAACAAAATCAAGAAAAAATTCAAGAGAGAAGCAAAATGCTAAGGGCCGGTTTGATAACGTTTCCGTTTCCTGTTTCCTGTTTGTTTGATAACTATTCCCGTTTCTTGTTTCTAAATTTTGAAAAACGTTTCTAAAAAAATGGCAAAATTTGAGAAACACCAAAAAATTGTTTCTTGTGTTCCGTTCTCATTTATAAACTTCCGTTCCTATTTAAACTAAAATAGTGGGTTAGTTTTAGGTAAGCTATTTATATCCAAGGTCTTGTGGTCAAATCCTAGAAGTAACATTTTTGTTTTTTTTATATTTCATTTCTATTGTTTATTTATTAATATATATATATATATATATATATATATATATATATATATATATATATATATATATATATATATTCATAAATATCTATCCACATCGACATTTTATCGATATTTTTTTTATCAACATTTCCATAAAATTGTGACATTGATATTTCCATCAACATCCACATTTCAAACTTTGCAAATAAGCATTTCACGGTTTTTAAATAAGTTTAATTTTCTTACTATTAAATATTAGATTCACAATAATTATATTTTAGTTATATAACGTTAATTTATCTAAAATATAATTGAAATGTTGATTCACCTCTCATGTCGATATTAAGTTCATTTGACACATGAAAATGTCGATGAAGATGTATATACATGTCGACGAAAATTTAAAACACAGTTCATAACAAATAATGACAAATTGGCAATGACTTCGAGATTTTAGAGAAAATAGACATCATCCATAAATGTTTAACTAACGACATTTCTCATTCCAAAATGTTATTGAATGTTGTTTTGGTGTGTAGAAGGCTCAATTTCATATTCTTAAACAAATGTCTCATTACCCGGTTAACACACAAAAACATATACCAAATTAAATTTGGGTAACATTTGAACAATTTTATGGTTGTTTTTATTTTTGCGTCAAGACTTATTTGTATTTGATTATGTAAACTTTGGATAGTTTTTTTTTTTTATATGTATATTTTTTTTAATGCATGTTATATATTTTTTTTATATTATGTATAGTAAATTATATTTAAACTCTAAAAAAAAAAATATAAAGAAAAGAAACAATTAACAAAAAAAAATAATTATCAATCTATTTTGTTTATTTTTTTTTTTTTCAAGAAACAAGAAACGTTATCAAACAAGTTTATGTTTCTGTTTTTTTCTTCTTCAAGAAACAAGAAACAAGAGTAGTTATCAAACATGTTTATGTTTCTAGTTCTAAAAAATCAAGGAACAAGAAACAGAAAATCGAGAACAAGAAACGGTAACGTTATCAAACGGGTCCTAAGAATCTGTTGAAGTTCTTAGGATGTTGTGTGTGGAAGGAAAAGGAAAAGCTCTGGTCTATGAATAAATGGAAACAAGCGGACCTACAAAGAGACTTTAATAATATATAGGTAAAAAATAATGTCTTAAAATAAACAACGTTGGTTATTTATTTATTTGCCCTTAAAGTTAATGAACATACATTTGCCCTTAAAGTTAATGAAATTGTATGTGAAATTGTATGATGGTACAGTAACTCATGCACATGCTTATATTTCATGTGGGTTTAGGTTCCAATCTTTGGTACAACATTATATTTCAATTGTTTAATTATTTTATTTTAGTCATTATAATTTCAAATATTCAAATTTAGTCTTCATACTTTCAACAAATCTTAAAATAAATTTGTACTATTAGTTTAGTTATTAACCTTTTCAAAAGTAATTTAGTCTATATATTAACACCTCTCTATAAATTTTGAAAACATATTTATATTATATTGTGTTTATTTATTTTTTTCAAAAGTGTCTCTTTGAAGTTTTAATTTTGTGTTTATTTAGATTCACAAACTTTAAAATGTGTTCAATATATTTTCAATGTCGAATTTTCAATTTTAAGTCTAATATAGACCTTGTTCTATTCGACATTTTTTAAAATTTAGGGATTCATTGGAAACAAAATTGAAAGTTTAGGAACTTATTAACACGTTTAAAGTCTAAAACTTTAATAAGATAATAGACTGAAAGTTTATGGATCAATTAAAGACTCTCTAAGGTTTAATTTATACTATGGTATTGAGTTTTTTTGAACTCAGTTAAGAAGTCGTTAATACACTCACTTATTTTTATATCTCTATAATATATTTTTTTTTTTGTAAGATGAACATAATGTGAGAGTTTCGAACTTCTAATTTTTTTTGTGATAATTCTTTTTTTTTTTTATATTTATATAACATCATTTTTGGCCCTCAAACATTATCTCGTCCATCCTTGCATGAAAAAAAAGACACTTTCAAATTAATTTTTATAGAAAAAAAAATATATGGTTGAGAGAGAGAAAAAATGGTACTTTTTTTTTTTTTATTACATTGGGGTGGGGGAATTCGAACCACAGACCTCGTGGTCGTTAACTGATACATATGCCAGCTGAGCTAGGCTCCCTTTGGCATAAAAATGGTACTTATGATCACTCATTCATATATTATGTCAGGTTGAATGGTGATGTTCGCTGAAAAAAAAAAACTCTAACAATAAAAAAAATGGTTGTATGTATATTTTTCCAGTTTCTAACCCATTGTAGAACTTTTGTACATATTGCTAACGTAGACAAATTTTTTTATAAAAAACTATTGTCTATTTCTTGAAAATATCACTCTTAATAGGATAAATGCTTTATTTTTCTCAAGAAATTAGGGATTATCAAACACTTGTTTACATAAACAAAAGAAATTAGGGATTAATGGAGATCCAAAACTTTTGATTTGAACTTATTAAATAAGATTGTAAGATATATATCATCTAATTTGACCTTGGTATGAATAAACATATATTAGCCACCCAAATTAGAGAACCCTTTAAATATTTATAACATAAGAACCTCCCTATATCAATATATTATCTAAAGTCCAAGTCTTTCTTTATTATCAAAAAAAAAAAAAAAAAAACTTATAAGAATGGGCTCATCCATTTTGACAATACGAATTAAAGACCACTCACACCCTAATTATTTCTCTGCCAGGTTCCAATCTACGATATATCCTATGAATAATAATCCATATGGTTATTACAGCTATGGATATCCTTATCCTCAACAAGGATATCCTAGGTACCAAGCTCTTCCTCCTTATGCACACACTTATCATGGATATGTGCATCCTTATCAAGTATATCCTTATCCTTATTTTGCAGCAGCAACAACAATCCCTAAGCCACCAAAGACAAGGGGGATTTTGAAGTCCATTCTTTCTTCTTTGACTGGGAATATTGGGGCTTCCCTCATCTCTTCCCTTCTTTTTGGAAGCAATTAAAAATCCACAGGGCTTCTTTCCCTTTCTTTGTCAAATGATGTATTAAGATCAAGGGTTTGTATTTATATAGTTTTTATGGTGCATTTGTGGAACTTGTTTTGTTTGGTTTTGGAGCAAATAAATTCAATCCAAAGTTGGGAATTGTGATTTGTAATTTGGTTTTTTTTTTTTTTTTTTTCCGACAACATGTGGCGATCACAATCTGATGTTGGATTCGTGGGTTGATACCATATTAGACATCCTAGGGTTTCATCCTAAAACCAATTGGTGATAGGAGATGCAACTCATGTATTGTTATATTGTGGGTGAGGTCCTTTCATCTTTTCGATGTAGGATCCTCAACAGATTAAACGTTGGAACGTTTAAACATTAAGTTATACAATAAGCCAGTTGAGCTATTGTTCATGTTGACTTTGAATAAGCTTTGTTTAGTGTTAATTGTTGTGTTTGGGTTGGATATGGATGTTGGTGTTTTGCACCTTGTAAATGTTCATAGACTTTAAAATGTTTTTTTTTAATTTTATTTTATTGAAATTTATTTAAAAAAGCACACTTGTATTTTTTTTTCTCCCGTCAAAATAAGATGAAAATTGCGATTATGTCTACAAATTTAAATGTATACATGCCATCATTTACGTAAATTAACATAATAGTTGATATGTAAATTAAAAATTGTTTATGTAAATGGTTTTAACGATATCTTTTGAGATGAAATAAATGGTAACACTTTGTTTTAACGATTTTAATCTTCTTGGTAAATAATATCATGTACACCTTCTATTTTCACATCCGACGTCAATTTTCATCTTTTATTTTTAGAAAAAATATATATGTTTTTAAATAATTTATATTTAGGGGCTAAATTGAAAACTTATCCCAAAATTTAGGGGTATTTTTTCTTTTTAGTCACAATCTAGCTAATGTTGTAACTTCTCATTAAGAATTGCTTTTAGAATGTATATGAGGACAAATTATATGGAAAGAACTTGTGTCTGTTTGTAGGAGACGATCTTTCACTCTGGAATGTAATTTAAGTCTTTATCTAAAATCCTTGGTTACATGAACTACTAAATAAAATCAATTTTTTTTTTTTTTTTTTGAGTATAAATAAAATCAATTCTTTATATTAAGTAACCAAAAATAATTTAAGTAAAAACTAACCTATTGAATTTTAAAATTTTGAATGTTATGAAATTTAATTATATAAAAATAATTTAATAATTAAGCATAGCTAATATATAATACATTTTTAGAATATTAATATAAAATAAGTAATAATTTAAATTAATTTATATTATTTATTTGAATTAATTTTATTTGATTATTAATTCATATTTACAACGTAATAAAATTCATATTTTTACTAGAATTCACACAAAATATATAGATATAACATTTATTTCTATAAATATGTGATGTCATTCTCATGCACAACTAAACATAGATATTTTTTATTCTCAACAATCTTATTTTCAAACATATTATTTCAAGATATTTTTTATTCCAAGACATCTACGAATTCTTAAACCAAACGGTCCCTTAAATCAAATAAGTTGTCAGCACTATTGAAAATAACTTTAATATTGGAACCGCGAAACAATGAAAGTAAGTTATAAGTATTTATCCAAATTCCGAGCTACATGAACTAAACCGTCTCACTTACTTACTAGGAATCAAAATGAGTTGAAAGTACAATGAAAATATTTGTTTTTTTTATTTTTAAAAACAAACAAGTTTCATTAATGGGATCAGAAAAGACCCTTTAGGACTACAACGAGAATCAAATAAAGTTCACACCAAACATATAAGCTAAGGAGAGAAAGAATTCAACAATGAAAAAACACATCTCGCTAATTCATGGACCGACTAATTTCGATAGGGATAAAAGAGAACACAATGAAAATAAATTGAAATGAGAATGTTATATATTTCTCATATTATTTACTAGGAGATGTTTGCGGTGGTCGAAATAAAAAACTTATTACCGATGGATAATTACTGGAGCGATGCCAAAGTGAGCATGGCGCAGCGGGGCTCAGCGGGCACATGTATGTGTTGACGACCAAGAAGTTGGTGGTTCGAATCCCCCACCTCCAATGTACTCCAAAAAAAAAAAAAAAAAATTACGGGAGAGATTATTGAAAATCATATATATTGCGTAATTACTAAAATACCCATTTCGTGTTATTAACTAATTAATATGCCAATGGCAAGTCAACTACAGCCATACCTCTTATTGTCTTGCCATTTCTACGTTCTACAAACCCTAAACTAAAAGATTATTATCAGAGAGAGAGATGGGTCCGGTGCCCAAGAACACCAAATTGAGAGAGAGAGAGATGGGTCCGGTGGCCAAGAACACCAAATTCCATTTCACACATCCAAACCACCCCTTGACATATCTCTCCGGCGACCAAGATTACTTCTGCGACGGTTGCAAAACCCTGGGCTCCGACGGCCGATTCCGATGCCATGGCTGCGATTTCGACCTCCACGAATACTGCGCCAATTGCCCTGAAAAGTTATCCTCATTCACCCACCACCACCGTCTCACTTTGGCCGTCTTTCAACCCCAATCCAAACCCCTCAACCAACGAGCCTGCGACGTTTGCCATGAGCTCGTCGAGGGCCTCTTCTACCGCTGCAAAGATTGCGATTTCGACGCACACCCTCTTTGCACCCAACTTCCCAAACAGCTCCGCCATGTGGCTGACAACATCCATTCTTTGAACCTCCAAAAGCTCCCCTTCGGAACCTGTATTGTTTGCAGAACTGACTGCTCATCTCTTTGGGTTTATGGATGTCAGATTTGTAAAGTCAATATCCATCTTGATTGCCTGCTTGAGCCCTACCAATCACCGCCGGCTAAGTCTCCGCCGCCGAGTCGAGACCTGAGTGGGACTACCTCACGTGGGATTTCGTTTGCACCGCCGCCGCCGCCGCCGTGGGCAGCCAGGCCGCCTCCAGTTCCTTATGGTTTCGCCGTCCCTTACGGCGTTCCCGATTACGGTTACCCATTTGGCCATCCTTACAATTACGTGAACTATCCTCACTATCAGGCAAGTCAATATGGATATGCACCACCGACACCGCCACCGCCACCGCCACCGCGGCCCGGTGGGGGAAAGCTTAGAAAGTCAATGTTTTTTCTGGTGGGTAGACTGGCAATTGCTGCAGTGACTACTTCCATTTTTGGGATCCCTTTAAGTTGTTAGTTGCAAAGTTGGAAGAAGATCTGTACGTGTGTGTGTGGTTTGCTAATTTGTGTTCTTTCCTTTTGGTTTCTTGTTTGTAAATATGAAAATAAAATGTAAATTAAGAAGATTAATGTATGGATTAGAGAGTGGTTCTGAACAAGGACAGGATTGACATCTGTAAAATATAGATTTGGAATAAACCTGTCCATTACAATTAAGAAGATTAATGTATGGATTAGAGAGTGGTAATTATTTGTTGTTGTGTTGTGGTTGAGAAGGTTAAAAAGGCAAAACGAAAACAGGGCACTTTGTTTTTTTTTTATCCATTATTTTTTACTAAGGGCCATTTGTGTTACTTTTTTATTCATTCTACCTCATAATTATTTTAAATTAATTAACTAAAAGTTAACTCGAACCAAAAGTGAAGGATGTCAAATCGAGCATAACTCAATTTACATAAAGTTGTGTCTTTAATTAAGAGAATAGAAGTTTAATCCTCCCATCTACATTAATTAAATATACTTTTTATAAAAAAAAGTGAGTGAGTATTATAGTGAAAATTCATAAGTAAAAGTGTAATAACTTGAAACCTAGATACTTATGAAAACTTAGAACAAATGAAAACTAAATTAAAGAGAGAAAAAAAAAATGTAGAATTTTGAAATTAAAGATCAACCGAAGCTAAACTCAAAACTCAAAGGATAAAAATATAATATTTTTAAATCTATATGCAAAGCGAAACTATACTCAAAATTTAGGGATTGACTTTTTTTTTTTCTCTCCATAAAAATATACCTAATATAGTGAGGAGTGTCCGAGCCAGCTAACGTTTATCTCCACTAATTTCACGGACCCGTAAGAATTAAGAAATTAATTTCTCTCAGTCAAGAAAACTTTTAGAAAATTAATTCTTAGGTAGAACTTGTTCCTTCTAAAAAGATATAATTAATAATGTCAAGACTCTTCATGACTACTAAGTCAACCATGAATAATTTGTATAGGTAAATCAATTAATTATGGATCTAGTTTAAAAAAAATTATTATTATTTTAAAGAGAATTAATTAATTATTAATCAATAGAAAAAAAGTCAATTAATTATTGAAAAATATTAATACGAAATGCTATGACAAAAATTAGAAATAACTAAAATTTGTATTGAAATGGTTTTGCGTGGATATCTAGAAAGTAAATTGTGGTTGATTAGAGACGGACACAGTAATAATTATTGAAATCTCTCTAAAAAAAAATAATTTATTTAAAATTAATGATAACAAAAAATTAAATTAAATTAGAAATCAATAAAAAAATATCTTCATCCAAAAATATTTAATTTCAACGGATAAAGGGTGGGAATTTAAACTTTCAATCCTTTACAAAAATAAATACTGAATCATAAATTGATGTTCATTTTTACCTTATTAATTAGATTTGTTGTAGCCAACAAGATAGCTCAACATGATGTATCTATGAGGTCCTAGATTCAATCCTCCACCCAACATGTTTTCAAAGAAAAAAAAAATAGATTTGTTGTAATATTCTATAAAATGTGTTTTTTAAAAATATTATATAAGATGTGATTTTTAATGTCAAATGTCTAGTTTTTCGAAAAAAAATGTTCGTTTATAAGAATAATATTTGAAGAAGATAAGATACACATATATTCACCATGAAACAATGAATTCAAGAAAGATAAAAAAACAAATCTATATTTTTAAATTGTTTCAACCAGCAATTTTTTTTTTTTTTTTTTTTTTTAATTTATTTATTGAAAATCTGCATTATTCTTCTAACTAATCCTAATGTTTGTATTTTGATTTAGAGGATGTGTAAAAGAGGGGTAAAAATTATTGATGGGAAATTCAAATCTCTCCCTTTTTATTTTAATGTATTTTTCAATATATATATATATATATATATATATATATATATATAAATAAAATTTAGGACTCATGTCATAGACAATTAAAAATTACGTTCATAAAACCATTTCAAATCAACCGGGAATATTTTATAAATTGACCGAAATTAGAATAATATAGGTGGGATATCACTATATGTGTATATTCTCATCCTCCTGCCTAATTTCTACTAAGAACACTAAGAACTTAATATTTAATTCAACTTAATGTATTAGGGAATTATCCACCTTAACTAGATAATTTCCTAATAAGATGACTTTGTCTTAGTCTTCTCTCCCAAGTTTCAACTAAAATAATTGTTTAACTTATTAATTTATTAGATTGAATCGGTGTGACGTATATGTTTTGAAGTAGTGAGAGATTCAAACCTTAGACTTCTTGGTTACTAGATCATACAATATGTCGGTTGAACTATGCTCATGTTGGCATATATTTTTTAGAGTTAGAAAAAATAAAAAATACATTTGTTTTTTTTTTTTTTTTGTCTTTTTTAGATTTGAAAGTTTGTGTCTATTTTAGTCTATGAGATTACAAAAATTACAAAAGTGATACTTTTAGTCCTTGAAGCTCAAGAAATTGTTCTAAATGAAAATGTGGACGAGGTGTTAAAAAAGTCATGTAAACGTTGACATTTGATCTAGTCAATAAAATACGATTAGAATTGTGTTTATTTCTTTTTTGCAACGGTATTTTAATTAAAACGAGGATTGAACCCATGACCTCATAGTCACGGGGACAACTTTATGTCAATTGAGCTATGCTCGGTTTGATAGAACTATGTTTGTTGTTAATTATTAAGGCATTTTTTAAACATTTTTATTAGTTCGGGGTTATTTTTAATTTTTTTTTTTTTTTAATCATAGTTAGGGGTATTTTTTAAACATTTTTCATAGTTCATGGGTGTTTTTTAAACTTTTTAAACTTTAGGGGTTTTATTGAAATATTTTTGATCATAGTTCGGGAGTATTTTTTAAACGAAACTCATATAGTCTAGGGGTATTTTTTTTTTTTTTATAATTAACCCTTTTAGAATATCATTTTAATAGAACATTGTTCTTAGATAGTTTATTTCAACTTGGAATGGATTTCCCTTCTTTGATCATGGACTTGGTTTAATCAGAATTTTGTTGCATCAACGGGTATCAGAGCTCTCAAAGGTTCCCGGGAAGGTACAAAATAATGGATGACAGTCGGAGGCGCGAACATCAACGGTGGATTGACCACCATGAAGTTGCTTCTTCGTCAAGGTATTTACCAACACCATATTCATTCATTTACCATCCGTATACCTCATCACTTTCATATTCATCATCCCACTACCATCATAACTCATCCAAACTTTCCAAACCATCCAACCAAATATTACATCAACCAAAATCCAAGAAAAACCATGATCATTCAACAGTTTTCATAACCCAAGATTATGTAGTAAGACTACTTGACAAAGCAGAAAAAGAATCCAAGAAGATAAAGAAGCAAGAAAAAAAGAAATAAAAAAAGAAGAAGAAGAAGAAACTGCAGTCGGAGAGTACCACAAAATCGAAAATGAAGATAACGAAATCTTCGGAAAAGAAGTCAATGAAGACGACGTTGACACTGAATCTGAATAGGAAGTCAACGAAGAAGAGGACCACGAAAGAGAAAATGCAGAAGACAGAATCGCTGCGAAAGAAGTGGATGAAGACTACTTTGACACTGTGGCTTTGTCGGAGGAGTTCACCATCGATGTACCATCGGAGAGCGTCGTCGGAGAAGTGGTTACCAAAGAAAGTACCGATGTCGACGCTAGAAAAGAAAATGAAGATGTCGGAACTGGAGAATACGATGGTACTGTTGTATATGAAAGTACTAGAGAAAATGAAAATAGGAAAGAAAGATTATCAACGGTTCTTTGGTGCGTAATGTTGAATCCCTAATTACATTCCACATGGGCCAAGCCCATTCATTGGGCAAGATTATTTAGGGGATAATCAGACGAATGTCTATAGAAAAATACCGTTAATGAATTTTATCTAAATCTGTGTTTAGGTTGTAACTCATGGCTAGAGTTTTTTTAGGAGAAAATATGTTTGTGTTTATTGTCTATTACACCCTTCTAACATTTGGTTTGTTCAACAATATTATATTTGAAATTTGTTTATTTATTTTTGCAGGATTAATTAGTTTGAATGACGTGGATCATTGCAAGTTAAAAATAAACAGTTATTTTTTCCGTTAAGTATTGTATCCCATTATGTATCTTTTGTGTGATCGGATGGGTATATCTCACACACACGGCAGGGATACCGTGGGCACACTAGTGGAGGTATATAGTCATTGCGGTACACATATTTAATGTCAGGGTTAGATCTGACCTGTGTAAGTAGGAGGTGAACTTAATTTTGTTATTTCTTTCCTAAAATTAAGGATCCACAGGTTAAAAAGTAATTTATGTCCCAACAAATACTCCTACTAAAGTCTTACATTTTCCAGATTTGATTCTTGAACCCTTTCTTTTTGTTTTTCCATTTGCCACCACCATTAGGAGAAAAAATTCGAGCATCATTTTCCGTCATTCTGCAAAAACAAAACAACCTTCAACCACACAACAATCAACCATGTCCTCCCTTTCTATTATAGTATTTTTTGATGGTATTTGGGACGAGATGAACCAATACAATAATTTCAAAAGTTGCACAGTTGTTGTCCCCCCAAATTCAACACTGGCGGAATTCAATCGAATCCCTTAAAAAAATTTGGAGATCAACCAAATCCCTTAAAAAAAGGAATCACCCGCTATTATTTTTTTTTTTTTGAAATCTTGGAGTTTTCCGTTGGTTTTAATATAAACAAATTCTTTAAAAATTTGGCAACCAAATCCCTTAAAAAAAGGAATCACCAGCTATTATTTAGTTTTTTTGAAATCTTGGAGTTTTCCGTTGGTTTTAATATAAACAAATCCCTTAAAGTCTTTCGTTGGTAAAACATGGATGGAGAAGAATGGCGAGAGAGGAAAATATTTACCAACTAGTTTATGGAGAAACAGAATTGCGAGAGAGGAATGGCGAGTATAGGTCGAACGTAGCCGTCGAATGCGTCGTGTTCTACTTTGAAGGATGTCGAAGTAGGTTATGGAGAAACGAAAGAACAACTGCGTTTTTGTTGCTTCTAGGGTGAACGTATGCGTCTTCTGAGTTTTGTTCGCTTCTGAGTTTTGAATATTGGAGTTTGCCGATTCCTTTTGCGGATGATTTAATTCAAGGTAGCGTGTTCCGAATTTTCCATCTACCCCATAAAACAAATCATGCCCATTCCTTGGGAAGCGATACCTTATTTAAAAAAAAAACCAATTCTCCAATTCTCTCTTCTTAAGTTGTTGGCGTCCTTTATTACTCAGTAATACACACAACTCCGAAACTCTTTTACGCCTCATCTTTATTATGTGTGCACAGATGCACACACCCACACTGTTGATGGAATTTTGTACTGTTTGCAGCTGCACAAACGGCACAGGCTGCGACCCGTATTAGTCTGTGTGCAGTCATACACACACCTTCATTGCGTGACTAGAACACTTTCGGTAGGTATACACATCCCCTGGTGGGTATTTTTTTTACTTTGTCTCTGCCCAGTATTAGTCTGTGTGCAGTCACACACACCTTCATTGGGTGGCTAGAACAGTTTCTGTAGGTATACACATCCCCCGGTGGGTATTTTTTTTACTTTTTCTGCAGGCATACACACACCGGCATTGATGGATGCAATCTGCCTGTATTACTTCCTCTGGTATATAGACCCATTTATCATTTTTAACGTTATCTAGATTATTGGGGGTGGGGTATAACCATGTATGGAAATAGGGATAAGTGTCTTTTATCATTTTTAACGTCTTTTGTCTATTTAATTAATCCTCTATGTTAAATCTTAAATCCACGTCAAACTATGTTTTCTCTCACTTCCTAACCTTTTATATTTTAAAATATTCTATTTTTAATTCTCAACATTAAGAGAAATTGACGAAGGGTAAACAAGTCCATTTGGTACTAAAATCTCATACTAAATATAGGTTTTAGACATAATTCAAACTAAAAAAGTGATTAGCCATTTTTCATGTTGGGTGGCTTAATTGTAGACCTTCCTCTGGTTTTCCCATTATTTAGTGGGGTAACAAGGAGAATGTTGGAGAAAACCAGAAGAATGTTTAAAACTTGAAAGGCCAACCTGAAAAATGTGCAACACACTTTTTTTTTTTTGGAATAATGTCTAAATTCTATATTTAGTAATTCAATTTACACTCGACAAAACTACTCCTACAATTTTCTACAATTTAAAAATTGAATAAAATGATGCTGCAAAATTGGAAATTGTTGGGAGGAGAGAGAGGGAAGTAAGAGATGAGAAGTTAACAGAGACCATAAAAAAGAAAAAAATAATTGAAAACTAACCAGTCACAATTACATGGTTATACAGTTAACATACGAAAATGAATTTAACGTCCCTGTATACCTGAAGAAATGTTGCTGCTACAAATGATTCTGCCACATTCAAGTGTGTATACAATGCGGTATACAATGTATTAAAAAGAGCAACAGAGGTTTGACCAACCACCATATAGGCCATGGGTGTGATGGTATCCGTAAATGTTGCATGTTTATGAGAACGATGACTGCGTGAACGTTTCCCCCAGGTCATTGCAATGATGGATTTGTGGGATTCAAATCGATAACCCCCTTCAACACTCCACCATTAATGCTACAACTTGTATATCATCCCTCCACCAAGGCGATTCATCTCTCCGGAAACGTATACACACACATCCTGTGCGAAAGACCCTGGTCATTCTACACTGTGTTCTGACCTCCCTCCATCGAAGTGTTCGTTGGAGTGACGCATCCAAAACTCAACGTCGATTTGTCCTACCTTCCTCCGACAGATTCCATAAACTTGGTAAGTGGATGTCATCTCTCCCATTTATTTTTGGCCTCTAATTTATGAACGAAAAACTAGAGGTTCGTGTTAGTTTGGTTATGGGGATTTAGTTATCAAAATCTAAGGTTTAAGATTTCGGGAATTTGAATATTCTAATTTCGAATCGACTGAAATTATTTAGGGCGGTTACAGTGTTGGATATGGTTTAAGCGTGAAGATTTTGAAACATAATCGGGTAACCCATTTTTTGAGGGATTCAATTTATATGGTTTAAGCATGAAGTTTTTGAAACATAATCAGGTAACCCATTTTTGGAGGGATTCAGTTTACCTTCAAGTTTTTTTAAAATTGGTCCGAGATGTATAACCCTAAGTTGTAGGGTGTGCAAATGACTCGTTGTTGAAAAATATAAATATAGACCATTGTCTATATATATATATATATATATATATATATATATATATATATATATATATATATATATATTTCTTTTTTTACCAATGTGGGGGCAAGGGAAGAGTTAATGCCAAATTTCACCATAAAAATACTTCACGGGCGAGGTCTCTGATTCAAGTCCAGGATGACCCAGCTATGCCAAAGGCGTAGGTTATGACTTGATCCAATAGAGTAATAACAATATCGGAGCTATCAAATCGATTCATCAGTACATCTTTCTTGGTATATCTAGATAATAGGTAGGAGCATAAACTGAAACATTCTGGAGCTCGGTAGGCCTACACGTTTTAGGTTATCCAGAAGGAATGAGATGACTAATGTGATGTGAAACCTCCACAAAGAAAAAACTAGTGGAAAATAGCCCTAGCTAGATTCACTCCCGGTGAAAAATAACAGCTACACC
The DNA here is from genome assembly GCA_028017165.1 of Herpetospermum pedunculosum. NCBI lineage: Eukaryota > Viridiplantae > Streptophyta > Magnoliopsida > Cucurbitales > Cucurbitaceae > Herpetospermum > Herpetospermum pedunculosum. The sequence continues at coordinate 62,430,887 of CM051525.1, forward strand.
CCTTAGTCCCGAGCGTTTGAACTAATTCGAGTCTCTTGAGCTCTTTATGACAGCTAGTCTAGATAAGTTCCTAAGATGATTGGAAAATCTTTCTTTCATACATCCCTTATCAGTATATGGACAATTATCTCTCGAGCACAGGTTTAGGTTCGGCCTCAATGGAAAAATAAAACGAAGCACCTAACAATGTATCTTCACAAACCAAGAACTACGAGATCACCCCTTTCATTCTGGAGTGACGAAATAAAAGTTAATTTTGACCAATGTAGGTAGTGGCCTTGTTGTTTTGCAAAAAAAAAAAAAAATAAAAAAAAAAAAAAAAAAAAAAAAAAAATAAAATAAAATTTATATTGGAGTCGTCCCAATCAATATATGTGCATTGGTTGGAGGAATGTAAAAAATCACAAAAATATATTTTCTTAATTCTCAGTCAAAGGTACACACTGTTGTCTTATTCTCGCACATTCTTGGCTTTTGCCAAATTCCTATTTAGGTTTTAGGGTTTCAGTGAAGTTTTAATAGACTAAAGGATTACATATTGTTATGAGACATCGACTAAATATTGTTAGTGGTAAAATTTTAGAATAATGATGATGCCCCATATGTGCAAATAAATCATTAAAGTTAACACGTTGTTTGACACATTTTATTATTAGAGTAAGGGGAGTATATATGTTGAACAAAGTTTAGGCAAACATACTTTTTTCTAGAGGGAGATGTATACCTAAATTGTAGGTTGGGCAGAGAACTGGTTGTTGGCTATTTTTAGGAAATAATATCATCAACATTACACTTGTTGTAGCAATGTACTGTTAGGGTGTGTCTGTTTATATACCTTACCAAGTTGTGGATGACTGCTCCATTTCAAAGGAATATGTAGAGATATAGGGCCCTGCCTACAACATAACGACAAAAAAAAAAAATGCAGCTGAATTTAATGAGAAAAATCAACCACACTTCACAAACCAAATCTGATTTTCAATTATTTAATTTCAAAAGTAATTAATTGTAAATTAAAAAAAGGTAAATACTAGTAGGGTTATAATGGGGAACCAAAAATAACAGCTCTCTCCCTCCAATTACTTAGACATAAAGTGCAAGTCATTCCAATATTTAGACATTTTTCATTTTCACTAATTAAAACTAAACATTATTCTTAACAGAGACGTTAAAAAAGGAAAAAATAATTGACACTTAACCAGTTACAGTTACATGGTTATACACCTCGACACCAAAACTAAATTAAACGTCCCTGTATACCTGAGTTAATAATGTTGCCACAAAAGAATCTGCCTTCGTCAGTTGTATACAAGGCGGTACACAACGTAATAAAAGGAAAGCAGAGGGTTGGTCAACCACTTGTAGCCGATGGATGTGATGACATGGGTTAATGCTGCATGTTGAACTCCTTGCATGACTGCATGATCATTTCTCCAAGCCATTGCAATGATGGATTAGCGTAGTTACAAAGTTGGATATGGTTTAGGGTAGAAGATTTTGAAATATAGTTGGTTAAGCCATTTTTTTTTAGGGATTCGGTTTACCCAATTTTTTAGGTATATAAATCTAGAGTTTGTAGGGTGGGCAGACAATTTGTTTCTGCCTATTTTTAGGAACTAAATCATCGGGCTTACACAGGTTGTAGTAAGGCGCTGGGGTGTGTCTATGGTTATACCCTACCCAAAGGTGTGTAGGGCGGCCCCAACCTTAGGAATGCGTAGAGGTATATGAGGCCCCCAACCACATGACAGAATAAATAATGCAACTGATAGTCGGGGTTAACCCATTTTTTGAAGATTCTGATACAACTTCGTAGTAAGGAGGCCGAAGGTTTCTTGAATATTCAGGAGCAAAATTTAGAAAATTGTGAGACAATGCATAAATGTAGGGGTTGTTGTTTGTTTACGATCAGAGACCCTCGTTTGTAGGGTTGGCAGAGGGTTGATTGTTTCTTATTTAGAGGAAGTATTGCATCGGATTACACGGGTTGGAAGAAGTCTTTGAGGTGTGTCCATATATATACCTCTACTAAAGGTGTGTGTGCGCGGTCCCACTCGAAGGAATCCATGGAAGTATACAACGACCAAAATAAGTTAACGAAAAAAATAACGAAGTTGCTTTTAACGAAAAATCACCCACATCATCCAAACAAAATCTGGTATTAAATTATTTAATTTCAAAATTAATTAATAGTGATTTTGAAAATAGAGAAAACTAATAGGGCTATATAATGGAAAACGAAATAAAACAAACCTCTCCCTAAAATTACTTTAGGATGCAAACCATTCTTAACTTTAGATATTTTCCATTAGTCCTGATTAAAATTAGACATTCTGCCAAATCGAGCATAGCTCAATTGGCATAAGGTTGTGCCCGTGACTAAGAGGTCTTATTATTATCCTTAAATAATTAAATTTATCAAAATTTCATCAACTCAAGCTTTTAGGTTACATTGATGGGGGATTATATAGCACTGGTTTTTAATGGTAGATATATGTGGAAAAATATCAAAAATATTTTTAATAATTTTTTTAAAGTGATAAATGACCAAAAGCTAAAAAAAAACGAACCCAAAATACCGATTCTCATTGCAATGCCATAAACCATCCATATTTAAATTCTAACAAATTTCAATTTTAAATCTAAACAAAACTCAATCTCATACCTTGAGGGAGAGTTTGAAACTAAAAGAATAAAATGACAGGTAAATTAAAAAAGAAAAGAAAAAAAAAAAAACTTTCCAAGTGAGTGAATGCAAAGAACTTGTCTTTACAACTTATTTCGCCTTGAATTGAAACACATTTTTATAAGACTTGATATGTTTCTCACATACATCAATAAAGAATCATTTTAAAAAAAAAAAAAAAATTCACAACGAAACAAATAATAGAAAAAGTAAAAAAAAAATACGAATGCAAATATCGGTATACCGGTAAAACAATATGTTTCCTCTTGATTTCTCATTAGAATATGATGTATTTATACAAAGAAAATGTTAAACCTAATTTCTATTTTAGGTATGCAATCAAATAAAGACATCAATGTAAATATACAACTACTTAGGATAGATATTCCTTAATACCCTTCCTCAAATAGGAGCATGAAGGATCACAAATGCTCAGCTTGAAAATAAGGTGAGAATAAGATTAAAAAAAATCTGCAGCTTCCGAACGCGGGTCGGTGTTGCAAATTTCAAGTCGATGCTCATTGCATCTTTAATTTTCCAAGAGTTTTCAAATCGATGCCAACATGGCATCTGCAAATTTATGCGGGCTTCACATTATCGCTTTGACCACGCAATATCAGTTTCTGTGAGCCTCCGAACGCGGGTCGGTGCTTCACAAATCAAATTTCATGGTTGTTCATCATAAAAGAAGGAGAAGACGAAATAATTTTCACCTCAGTGTTCCCTTTAGTAATTCGAATGAGAGATTTTCGCCTCAGTGTTCTCTTTATTCATCATCAAAGAAGAGGACAATTTGAAATTTCTTAGTACACCCTTTAGTAATTCGAAGGAGAGGAAGAATCAAACGTTCTCAATTTTCATTCATCATCATCAAAAGAGACAATATGTTATTAGTAAATCAACTATAACATATCTTGGCTTAAGGAGTGATTTTAAGTCACATGTGCAGTCAGAGTTCACATCCCAGTTGCAAATCAAATTAATCAACCTCTATCAAAGTTTTCTCTTTTTTTTTTTTTTTTTTTTAATCAAATCAAAGGTCACCCCAGTCAAATCAGTCAGAGTTTTTATTTCAATTCATTTTCTTTTTAATTAGTTGCTACCGATTTCTAAGAAACAACTAATTAACGAATCAATTTTCATAAAAAAAAAAATTGACTTTTTTTTTACTTTTTTTTCCATGTGAGGCAATCAAAGTTGTCATTGATAGTGTTTGGGAAGACATCATCCTCAATATTACCCGTACTTGAAATTTAAATTGTTTTGTAATTACAGCTTACTTCCAGTGTACTTAATTGTAAGTCTTTCTCTAGCCTCTCCATTATCTTCTCTCTCGCTCATTAATGAAGTATCGAAAAAAAAATTAAAACCTTTTTCATGAAATGAATAACAAAACATTATTTCTTATATTAGGGCAGTACAACATACCTCTCCAAATCATAACTGCATGATATATTTGTTTACGTTAGAAATAGGCTTAATATGAATTAAAAAAAAAAGCATTTTCTAACCATTCAAGACTATGTTCGTATCACCAATCATCGACAATATCTTATCATAAATTGTTTTATTTTTCTTGAAAATGTCACTCTCAATATAGGGCTTATTGGAGGGAGATTATTCCAAACTCTTCATCTAAACATTTTCATAAGATTGTAATATCTGTCATGTCATCTACACTTGGTATGATAATTATAAGGATATCCTTGATAATAAGGATCATAGGGAGGATAAGGATGCACATATCCATGATAAGTGTATCCATGGGGAGGAACAGCTTCGTACTTGGGATATCCTTGATGTGGATAAGGATATCCATAGCTGTTTAGATGAAGAGTCCCTCCTGTATATTATCAACAAAACTATGGGCCAAAGCCAAACAGTCGAGGGATTTTGACATCCATGCTTTCTTCTGTGATTGGGAGTATTGGTGCTTCTTTCATCTCTTCCCTTTTTTTTAGCTAAATAAAAATCAACAGTTTTTTCTTCTTCTTTGTCATATGATCTATATCAAGAAAAATGGTTAGTATTTAATTATAGTTCTTATGGTGTGTTGAACTTGTGTTGTACTTTTTTTCTTTGGGTTTTTGAAGTGTGGGAATATGTATTTGTAGCAAATAAATAATCAGTCATGTTGGGGATTGAGGTTTGTTTGGTTATTGAATAAGCTTTATCTTTGGTTTTATGTTTGTGTGTTATTTGATATTGGCTTGCAACTTGCAAGTGTGAGCTAGCTTTATTGGGGTAAAATAGTTGAAGTTGGATTGACAATTTGGCTAGGGTTTAATAATATTTTGGGCAAAAGTCAATTTATACCCTTAAATTTTGAAGGTTGTATCAATTAAAATCTTGTACTAATGATGGTATCAATTTAAACCCTGAACTTACATAAGTATATTCAATTTACACCCTCTCTTAGAAATTTGTTAATTTTCACATTGGTGGAGATTTATAATTTATCAATTAAACTCATAAACTTTCGTAAAACTGATTAACTTAGCTTATGGAAGTTTATGTGAGTACCCGTTTATGAAAAAGAAATAAAAATTAAATAAAGCAAATAGATAAATGAAAAACAAAAACAAAAAGAGAAAAGAAAAAAGAAAAAGAAGAAAAAAGAAAAAAGAGAAAATTGAATGAGTGGATTTTGTTGGGACACATGTTTAAGTTGTACACGTGGCAAAAATGAGTTGAGGTGGGTCTGTAAAAAAAAAAGAGCATAACTCAATAATTGATATGATGTATGAACTAGTGACTATGTGAGGTTTTAGATGCCTACCGAAGAAAAAGAGAAAAAGAAAAAAAAAAATCCGTGAATGGTGTAAGGAGAAACAAATTGAAGGAGGAAAAATTGGATATCTCAGAGGCAAGTCTTGACTATGGAGATAGAAGAAGTGAATTGGAGATAGAGAGTTTTATTTTGATAAATAAAAATGAATTAGATATAGCCACATTTATGAGAGATTTGACTTAAGAGTGAGAGATTGTTTTTGCTTGGGTGAATTAAAGATTATTTTATGAAAATAAAATGTGTCGTCAAGGAAAGATATGTGAAAAAAGAAAATGTGTGAAAGTGGAGATCCAACAGGAACATGTATTGTCTAGTGACCATGAAGTTCTAGGTTCAATCCTCCCCTCTACCATTTGTCAAAAAAAAAAAATAAATAAATAAATAAATGGAGAGAGAGAAATGATGTTTAAATTAAGGATAGTGACAAAAATACATCGATGTTGGTTGGATTAGGCAGATTAGTTTGATTGACTAATGTGAAGCTTAATGTTATTTTTTTTTTGGAAATAACTCATAATATGTTATTGATATGATTATTGAAATTTCAAGTTTGACTGAAATTGTAATAGTAGGCGATTAAATGGACAATGGCTGATTTATCTTATAAACAATATTTATTATTTAGTTATTATTATCGAACTTGAGGAAAATCATAAGTATGTATGATTTTAGAGCAGATTTTAGAGGAATTAATTTGAGATTTCCTGAAATAGTTAAGGATTTTAAGTGATTAAGCTTTCAGCTAGATTTGTGGTTTGAGAAATAAAATATTTGAGGTATTTAATGAATATTAGAGAGCTTTTAAATACTTTATGTTATTTGAGAAACCATAGATATTTTATCTTATCTGAGAAACTAGAGATATGTTATGTTATTTGCGAAATCATATATGTTTTATGAAATATTGTTTTAGTGAAAACTTGATTGATTCTGACAATGGTTTAAAGTTTGTGAAGTGTTGTTTTCATAAAGAGAATGATTTTAGAGTTATTTGTTAATTTAAGAGTTTTATAGCGAGGGTGGATTTCAAATTAAACCACTAGATTTATGTACCCATGGTGATTACCCGTATGCTATGTGAATGTGTTTCCTTAGCATACTAGAGATAGAGAGTTCTGTGTGCACGTATGACAGAGGTTCTGCTATGTACCTAGAGATTACTCGGTGCATAGTATGACAGAGATTGCTCTGCTGTGTGTATTGAGATTACTCTACGCCAGTATGACCAGAGATTGAGTACATATTTTGTGATGAATTTTATAAACTTGTGTTTATGTTTTCAAGAATTATTGTTACAGAACGATTTTACTAGTCTATGTTGGGAGTTTAAAATGTTGTTAAAATAGATTTCTCGATGTATTATTCATCCAGAGCTTATTAAATTGTGCGTGATTTATCTTGGTTTACGGAGCTTTGATTTTTTTTTTAGTATGAGAAGAGTTTTCTTGAAAGTTATTTTATTAATCATACCACTCACTCGGCTTTTTAGCTCATCCTTTTATATTTACTTTTCCACCAGGGTTGCTCTTGAGTTTCACCGATGTAGTTGGGATCAACATTTGCCACCAACTTCATCAAATCAATGCATATCATATCTACGGTATGTAAATAGTGTAATTTTTGCTGCGTGGATTTTAATTGGACGAAGTTTAAGTTATAAACTAGAGAGAGACTTGACAATAGATCTAGATTCAATTGCACTCTTGGGATCTGTTGTCATCACAGCTCGTCCTAGGTTCGGTAGGATAATCTGGGACGGGGTGTGACAGTTTATGAGTTTAATTGTTAAAATTATAAGTCTACACGTGTTAAAATTAACGTTTTTCAAATAAAATCTAATATAATATGTAAATTGATACACTTATGGAAGTTGTGGGCTTAAATTGATATCATCATTAGTTTAGGGTTTTAATCGATACAACTTTCAAAGTTTAAAGGTATAAATTGATTTTTGCCCTAACATTTTTAAAACAAATGTGAGACTAAACAAAGAAATTATTAATTTATATGCATATGGCTAGCCAACTAAGATTTCAAAATTCTAAAATATATGTTTTGTCTTTTGGTTCTCAAAACACGTTTATCAAGATTCAATTTTTATAATTTAAATTGTAGCCGTTAAACTTTCATTAAGTTTCATATACATAGAAAAGAGATAAATTTCATATATGTTTAGTCCCTATTGTAATATAATACTAAGGAGATGACATATAAATCAATGAAGTGAGGGAGTTACATAATTATTTTCAATAACAAATCAGACTTGCACAATAATTTTTACAAAAGGAACTAAATATGAAATTATTTAATAACACAGTTGGAAGCATGGCTCAACTGGTTAAGGTAGGTATATGTTTCGACCAAGTTTAGGTCAGAGGTTCGAATTTCTCTACCCCACTCGTCGTTGAACTAAAAATAATAATAATAACAAAGTTGAAAAACTAGAATTGGCCCTAAAAGAATGACCAAAAAAGATACATGTAGAGAACAAATTGAAGGTGTTTATGAAGTTATTATTGGTTCAATTGATCATATGGATATTGAAATATCAAATTTCACCATCCCAAAGCTCTTGGAGGCTTTTATAAGGGCTTTGAGTTTCATGGACTGCAAATTCTCCGCGAAGAAGCCGTTGCTGCATCATATACACAAATTAATTATATACGAGCAAAAATGAGAGAGTAGTAATTTTGCGTGTCAATTACCCGTGAAGTTATGCTCACTTTGGCAGAGAGAATAGTAATTTATTGAAATTAAAAGAGAAATATATAAATAATTAATTTACCTGATGAATTTGTGAGAGTTTAGAGAAGAGCTCTGGGGGAATGGACCAATCAAATAAGCTAAGATTTTGAAGGATCCTTGACTCATTTACACTCTTTGGGAGGACACTATGGCCACTTTGGATGCCCCAACGAAGGGCAATTTGAGCTGGTGACTTGTTAAGCTTCTCAGCAATTTCTATCAATATTGGCTCCTTCAAGATTTCGCCCTTCACCCAGCTCCCTGGAGATCCCAATGGAGAATATGCCTGCCCATCATGCAATTCTTCTCTACTTTAGTTTCGTTAAATTCATATTTTCTTCTCGAGTTTAACACAACATGTGGCAGTGGATATTCGAACCTCTACCCTTAACTAGTTGTGTTTTTCATGTGGGTAAAACACAATTTAAGAACGAGCAGGTGAAATTAACCAAATCATAGAGTCTAAATTGAAACTAAGCACAAATCATAGGAACCAAACTTATAATTTAACCTAAATTTTTTCTTCTTTTACATTAGGGTTTTCCACGTAAATCTGTGTGTTGTTAGCGATTGTAGATTGCGAAAACCACAGGTTGAATTAGAAAATGTACCGAGAGATGAACACCAGTGGATTTGCACAAGTTGTGAAGGGCAGGTTGCTGCCAAACTGGGTGGCATTCAACTTGGTTAACAGCAGGGGGAACTTTTGCAGTTTTGAGCAAATCTTGGAGCTTCTTAGTTGAGAAGTTGCTCACACCAATGGCTCTTGCTTGCCCAGATGCATACAACCCCTCCATTGCGTTCCACGTTTCCGAAATACACAACGGCGCCATCACCTCGGGGGCGAACCCTTTCGACCCGGGTTTCGTCCTGAACGGCCAATGTATCTGTAATATAAACATGTCACGTCAGCATTTAATTATGGTCGTAAATAGGGTAATTAAGAAAGGCATACAAGGTAAAGATCAATGTAATCTAGCTGAAGGTCTTCTAAGCTTTTGCTCAATGCTTTGCAGACATCTTCAGGCGCCTGATCGCTGCACCTGTTGAGGTTTAATTTGAGGCCAAATCACTACTTAGTACTTTTAACCTATTTTATTGAACTAATTATCATTGTTTTTTTAATAAAAAGAATATTAATTGAAAAATAAAGAAAAATAATAGGGGTAATGTTCATGCAATATACCAAAGTTTAGAAGTGATGAACATCTCACTTCGCTGGACTACACCTGTTGAAAACAGCTCCTTTAATGCTACTCCTACCTGCAAGAGAGTTCTAAAGAAAAATTAAAACGTTTCAATTCACAGTTTTTTTTTAGATCACAACATGTGTGAGTGGATATTGTTCCACAACTGACACAAAATGGCAGCTAAATCCTAAACTGAGGGACTGTTTGTGACGCAGAGTGAGTTATTATAGTCGATGGGTACACATATCGCATTTTTTGGATCCCTGATTCCAAAGGTTTTTTCTCAATTAAATCAATGAAAAATACTTTGCCGAGTCAATTCCTCTCTTAGCTTCAAATGTTGGGAAGCTTTAGTCTTTATACTTTTCCGTTTCTCCAAGTTGAATTTAAATCCAAGCTAGTGTGTTCTTTGCAAGAGGAATCCTGAATCTTTGGATCATATCTTCTATCATTGCTCTTATAACCTTTGATCCATCTTATTTAATGAATCAATATTGTTTGCCTCCAGGTCTTGACATATCTCAGTCATCTCCCACAAACATCGTTTGGAGCAACATATTTGGTGTCATTTTATGAAACTTATGGTTCAAACGTAACAACCGAATTTTCAATGATATAGGACGAAGACTTTTTCTCAGGTTTGGGATGATATCATCCTCAACACTGCTTCGTGGTGCTCGAAATTTGAATTATCTTGTAGCTATGATTTCTTTGTAATTGTATTCAATTGGAAGACTTTTCTCTAGCCTCTCTTCCTCTTTTTCTCTTGATTATCAATAAAAACAACACTATCTATTTGAATTTGTTTTTTTTTTTACAAAGAACTTCATTAAAATCATGTTCTTCATGTTTTTCATGTTTTACAATATGTGCGCGAGTGAGAGATTCAAACTTATGATCTCTGATATCAATTTAACAACTCTATCTATTTGAATTTGTTTGATCTCTGATATCAATTTAACAACTCTATCTATTTGAATTTGTTTTTTTTTTTTTTTTACAAAGAACTTCATTAAAATCATGTTCTTCATGTTTTACATAGTTTTCATTCCAAAAAAAATAAAAATAATAATAAATAGATAGTTTTGTTAAAACTTCAAGTACATGGGTTTTATTTTACTCCTCCTAATACAATAAATAATTATTATATTATGAGAAAAATTATATTTTTGTTTGATAACATTTTACTTTAAATTTTCGGGGTTTAATTAAAATTAAGCTTATTTATTTGCAAAAACAAAAAAAAAATCAACCCTTTAAAGATTAAACTTTTGAAGAACTAAAAAAAAAAACAAAGACTTTTCAATTCTTTGTCAAATATTAAAAAGTATGTTTTTAAATTTTAAATTTACACATATGGAGTGAAAGGGAGAGAGAAAATACCTCTTTTTCGTTCTCATAGACATAAGCGCAATCAATATGCCTATAACCAATCTGCCACAAAGAAAGAGAGTTAGAACAACTATAAAGAAGAAGAAAAAAAAAATAACTAATCAAGCTATGCTCGGATTGACAGAATGAAAAGTAGAAGAGAAACCTTGACAGCGGTTTTGACAGCTTCTCCGACGATGCCGGGAGGGGCCTTCCATGTTCCGAGACCGACTGCCGGAATTCTTGCTCCAGTGTTCAGATCAAAATGCAATAAAGCTTTCCCCATTTCTTAATTTCTCTACACCAAAAAATCAATCACACATTAATCTCTCCACCCTTATTTATTCTGAATTAAGTTTGAAAGAGTATTGAATTATTGGTGAAGATTTAGGTTTTCTTTTTGTTTTCCTCTCTTCGTCTAACCATTGTCTTAAGGGTTTTATGGATGCCATTTTTCCCTTGAGTGAGTTGCGCCACAAAATTAGGATCTCTTTGTTTTCCCAAAACACACGTTTATTTGCAAACATTAAATTAAACTGTTTTTTACCAAAAACAAACTTCCCTATCCAAAGCCATTCATTTTTTTGTTTCTTTAATTCATAGGGTATATAGATTATGGAGCATCTCTTCCTCATGTTTATAATATATGGATTTTTCCTTTTAATCAAACAAGCCTATGGATTTGATTAGTTTAAAATGAAGAATCAAATCCAAAGGATTCTGTCAAACCGAGCCTAGTTCAATTGGTATAAAGTTGTGCATTTGACTAAGAGGTCATGTGTTCAATTCTCTCATGTCAACATTCTAAATAAATTTCAGCATTGTCATAGTCAAGCTGATTTAGGGCTAATAAGGTTGAAATTAACATAATGTCTATATATTAGGTTTAGTTGTAATTACAATTAATTGATTAAAAATATTGAAAGTTGGGGAGGCGTTTCTCGGACTACTAATTGACGGTGTTGATGGCGACGATATCGAATCAGACGACAAGGAACTTGGAGAGGCAACGATGCGACGATGTCTTTGTTGTCTCGACGGCAACGACGACTCTGATATATACAGCGGTGGCATTTCAAACTACATGTGTAAACAGTGAGGGACTTGGAGAGGCGGTTGATTTCAGACTACCCATGTGAATAGGGGAGGCGACGACGACAATTTTTGGTTTTTCCATGGGCGACTGTGATTCATAGTTGGAACGGCGACGTCGTGCATGAGGAAGAGGGAGAGGAAAAAAATATGAGAGTTTTATATATATGGAGAAAAAAATAGGATTTGTATTTCATAACGTGGTGTATAATAATATTGAGTATATATTCTTGTATCATTTCAGGTTTACATTTCATAAAGGTGGGATATACTTTATAATGACTTATGAGATATATAATTTACAATTAAAGTTGAATTACGACAGAGAAAATAATTAAAAGAAGAAAAATATATAAACAGAGTATATATATATATATATATTGAATTATAGTATACAAACGAAGTATTTATGTTGAAAAAGTTAAAATATTTCAAGAAAATTAACGTATGGTATGGAGTTTGGGCTGTAAAAATTGTTGTCTGCTCACAGAATAATCTAAATAAGAAAAACAATATCAATACAACACCCAAAATTAATAAATATAAAATCAATATAATTATTTTAAGTTTTAGTTAATAAACTTAAAAAAAAAATTAAGTATACTTTAAATGAAACGTAAAATATAAAATTTGTCAAAATATTTCAATAAATGAGAATAAGATAAATATGAAAAAAAATCAATTAAAGGAATCGATATTAATGAAAAATATAAATAATTTAAATTTTATATAATAAAAAATTAAATATACATTCAATCTAAACATGGAATATAAACTACATAAAAAAATAAATTAAAAAATAAATTGTTTGAAAATTAAAAAACTGGAAGGCATTTTAGGAATTTAGAAAACAAAAGTTAAATTGTGCTAAAATATGAAATATAAAAATAAAAAAGTGTCTTTTATTCTAATTTCTCTTTTTATATGATATCATAAATATATTAATGAAAAAGTGTCTTTTATCCTGATTTCTCTTTTTATATGATATCATAAATATATTAATGAAAAAGTGTCTTTTATCCTAATTTTTCTTTTTATATGATATCATAAATTTATTAATGAAAAAGTATCTTTTATCCTATTTTCTCTTTTTATATGATATCATAAATATATTGACTCTTCACAACAATTTCATCAAATGCCAAACCGAGTATAGCTCAATTGAGTGTTTGTGACTATGAGGTCATGGGTTCAATCCTTGTTTTAATTAAAATATCGTTGCAAAAAAAAAAAAAAACAATTTCTTCAAATTCTAAAATGTTGGACAATCCATGCAATTTGTTTTTGTTTAATATTATAATTCAAATGAGGATGGAGATTCAAACTTCTCTTCTCATCTCTTGAGAGGTTTACTAATACTCCAAGTCAAGATGTAACTTTCATTTTAATACCTACTTAGATTGTTGTAATTTTCTTTTTGTTTATTGTGAACAACATCATACCCATCTTGCTAGAACGAGAAATGTGATTGTGAGCAAAAAAAAAAAAAATAATAATAATAATAATAATAATAATAAAAAAAAAAAATAAAAAAAAAAAAAAAATCGTGTAAAGGTAAGATATTTGAACCTCTAATCTTTTGATTGAGGATAATTGTGAGCAAAAAAAACAATAATGTTAAAAGTTTGGAGGTGTGGAATTTGAACCACTCTAACGTTCTTGTTCTTCAAATCTTTTGGTTGAAGGTTGGGATCTATGGCTATCTACATGTATTTCTATCTTTGGTTCATTAAAAAACAACTTGTGCTTTAAGCAGTTTAAAATGCTTTAGAAAGCAGTGTTTTGGAGATGCGCACTTGATTAGTCCTTGTCTCAAAACAGCAAAAGGGAAAAGCGTTTACTAAAAACAGTACCTCCAAACATACTCTAAAACTAGAGCACAAACTAGAAGCAGAAGAAACTAACAACTATAGAATAAAAACAGATTTGGAATGAAACAACTTTAAGTTCCAACGATGATTATTCAAACTTCAATTATTTTCGCCGACTGTTGTAACGAAACAAGGTGAAAAGGGTTCTCTTTTTTACCCTCAAAATGTCAGAGCTCACAGCTTTAGATCTCTCCATCCCACAATTCCTCAACAGTTCGGTAGACATAATTCTCGTTCACAAAAGAGATTCCTCTGAGTAGCCTTGCCTGTCCAAGTGAAGAGCAGAGTGGATCTCAGTACACTAATACAATAACAACTGTGACACCCCGACTCAGATTACCCCACCAACCTATGACGAGTTGTGACGACAACAGACCCCGAGTATGCAATGGATCATTAAATTATAGGGGAACATATTCCCCTCCTAAAAAACGAACAAGAATATAACTATATTTACTTACCTGATCGAACTTGGAAAACTTGGCCAACAAATCTTCAGGTATGGACCAATCAAAAACATCGAAGTTCTCTTTGATCCTCGACTCACTAGTACTTTTCGGAAGCACGCTATGACCCTTTTGTAGTCCCCAGCGAAGGGCAACTTGTGCAGGAGTCTTACCAAGTTTATCGGCAGTCTCTTTAAGAATTGGATTTTGAAGAACATCACCCTTCAGCCAAGTTGTCCCAGGTGAACCCAATGGAGAGTATCCCTGAATTAAGTTGAAAGTTAAATGTCAGCTATTATATATAGTTTGAAACTATTAAAAACCAGACCATATTCCGTAGGTGTAAATTGGTAAAGGAAAATCAGTCAGGTTTTTTCTACTTACAGTTAGATGAACTCCTTTTGATTTACAAAATTCTTGTAATTTGTCCTGATGCCATGATGGGTGACACTCCACCTGGTTGACAGCCGGAGGAACGCGAGCTACCTCCAGTAAGTCTGCAAGTTTCTTGATGGAGAAATTGCTTACACCAATAGCTCGGGCTTTTCCAGAATCAAAGAGTGCTTCCATGGCTTTCCATGTGCTCGGTATGTCTGGTGCAACAAGGTTTTCGGGGCTAAAGCCAGAAGATCCCTTTTTCATCCGAACTGGCCAATGGATCTTCATTGAAGAAGTTATATTGAGTTGTATTAGAGCAGCACCATCAATAAATTATCATTACATAAAAATGACAGAGAAAAACACATAAACGTGCATTACACACTAGCCAAACTGAAGAGATACCGATAATTTATCGAAAAATGTTCATTTATCCTCCAACACACGCAAAATTGTTTTCTCAACATGAAAAATAAAGTTAACATGATGTGTTACTAAATGTACGGCTGACTTCATTTAAGCAAGAAGGAGCTTTTAATGATAATTCTTTAGTAAACTCGTGGAATACATACAAGGTATAGATCAACATAATCAAGCTGCAAATCTTTCAAGGTTCTGTCAAGTGCTGCAGGAACATCTTCTGGAGCATGATCAGTACACCTGCAGATCATGAACCTGTTAAATAACTTGCAGTCCTTTCGTTTATCCTTTAATCGAAAAGAAAAATATAAAATCATGATCGATAATTCGGGTTCAAATAAGGTCAAGGAAAATCACATAGATATTACATCGTTACATAAGCAGAAAAGTGAAATTTGTTGCAAGTTCCCTAATATTGCTCATGAACAACATGTCACCAACAGAACTACAAGTCTAGAACAAACCAGAGTTTCGAAGTGATCCACAAATCCTCACGCTTAACCACACCATCTTGAAAAAGCTTATTGAGAACTGAACCAATCTGCCACAAACAATAATATATTATCAATCACTTGTTCAATTACTTAAAATCCTTATAGCTTAAGCTACAACCAAAATATAGAGAGTGAACTATATAATATCCTAATCTAGTAGCATCACAGAGTGAACAGAATCTAATGGTAGCAATGTAGATTATAATATTACTATCCTGCATCCTCGAAACAATAAGCAAAGAAATAAAATAGACACAAAAGAAATCTTCCAGATCAAAACCTACTAAGTTAGATCAGGACTATTATTCCCTAATTTCAAGAATGAATATACTTCTGAAATAAAGAATTTGTAAAGGTCCACTGTAGAAAATCATGATCAACCACAATACATGAACATATATAATACAAAATGTAAAAGAAAGCGTTGTAATTACCTCCTTCTCGTTGCCATAGATTTGAGCACAATCAATATGGCGATATCCGATCTGCAGCAAGAATAAACACTCAAATTAGATAAACTGACGAAAAAACATCTAAATCCGCAACAAGATTACAACAGTACAAGTAAACTTGTTCTCTGTTTTAGCAAAGTAGAGAAAATATCAGTATAATCGTAGGTGCTGAAGCACATTCCTTCCAAACTAATACATACAAACTTCTCGAATCGTATAACCAGTGAAACAAAATGCAGAAATCGCCATTACTGATGATTAAAATAAGTGAGGAAACAGAAAGAAGGTGAAGAATACGATAGAACCTTGACGGCGGCGGCGACGGCGTTACCGACGAGACCTTCCGGTGCCTGCCATGTTCCGAGTCCGACGGAGGGGATCTTAGCCCCAGTATTCAACTGGAAAAATGAGATTTGATTAGCCATGAGTTCGAAGGAGGGAAATGAAAATGAAATGGAAGGAAATCACAGATACGAAGTGGGTTTTTTTGTCAAATTTATAATGCTTCATTTGGTAAGTGGTTACAAATAAAGCTCTTATTTTTTTTATTTTTTTTTGAGTAAATACATTGGGGTGGGAGGATTCGAACCACAGACCACTTGGTGTGTGGTCATACATATGTCAGCTGAGCTATGCTCGCTTTGGCCAAATAAAGCTCTTATTAATTGCTAATTACTGTGGGCGTGGGCAATTTCCTAGCATTTTCTTTAAAACAATACTTTTAACTTTAAGCTAAATTATAAAAAATACTTCTCAACTTTAGACTTCGTCTCAATAATACCTCTTGGCATTTCGAAAATGTTAAAAAATATTTTTACTATCAATAAAAGAGACATAAAATATGATAGAACGTTAAATATACGTAACCGAAAATCAGCTAAAAGAGTAATGAAAAAAACAATAAGGACATTTGATTGTAACTATGAGCGCACATAGACTTGTCGATTGGTCGGTCCTTGGCTTAAACACGAAAAAGTCCTACTCGAAACTCTTCAGGACAAACCAACTGGACAAGTCTCTATGCCGACTTAACGAGGCCCAAATAATTGCCGATCGTAGATGCCGACTTAACGAGGCCCAAATAATTGCCGATCGTAGATGGATTGATTTTGTGACTTCTAGATGCTTTAAATATTAACATTTTACTTTTTTTTTCGTTAAAGCAAAATTTTGAATAAATGTTTTCGAACAACTTAAATGTAATGCCTCGTATTACTAGGATATTTTCATAAATTTTTTTATTGTTAGATATTAGTAATATTTTTTTTTTTTTTTTTTGACAACATGTTGGGGTGGGGGATTGAACCTAGGACCTCATGATCGCTAGGCGATACATTATGCCGTTGAGCTATGCTCTTGTTGGCAGATATTAGTAATATTTTGAATTTTTATTTAGTTATTTATACATTAGTAGAATCAAATGTGTACTTGTAATGTGTTGTCAAATCACTCGGTACATGTACTATCACTCTTTATTAGATAAAACATTTCTCTTACATCTAACTTTCTCTTTCTTATTTTACTCTTTTCACAAGTACAAGAAAAAACAACAAGTTTTATTTTCTTTATCTTCTCTCTCCTTCATATTATCATGCAATTCGAAGAAGACTAATAATGGAGAAGAAGATGAACACTTACCTCAATCTGCAAAAGAATAGAGAAGAGAAGAGAAGATGAAAACAATGATTAAAGAATAATCTAAATAAAAATTAAAATATTTCAAGAAAATTAAATGGAGTTTGGACGGTAAAAAATGTTGTCGACTTACAGAATAATCTAAATAAGAAAAAAAATATCAATACAACACCCAAAATTAATAAATATAAAATCAATATAATTATTTTAAGTTTTAGTTAATAAAAAATTAAGGGCTTGTTTGGTAACGTTCCCGTTTCGTGTTTCTCATTTTTTAAGAAACGGACTTGTTTGATAACTATTCCCGTTTCTTGTTTCTAAATTTTGAGAAACGTTTCTAAAAAAAAGGTAAAATTTGAGAAACTTCAAAAAAGTGTTTCTCCCAGTTCGTTTCTCTTTATATTAATCTGTTCCCAAAATGATGATAAATTAGTGTTGGTTCATTGGCCAGAGAAGCACCCAAATAAACTCCTCACCTATGAGGTCTTGGCTTCAAATCCTCATTATAACACTTTTTTTTTTCTTTCTTAATTATGCAATGTTTTTTTTTTTATCTATTATTTTAATTTTAAATTTTGCTATTTTTTTTTAGGATACATTACTAATTACTTTTTATTTTATTTAAATACATAAAAATATTTATTATATTTATTTATTAAATTTGTTATATCTTTTTTTTAAATACATTAAAATATTTATTTATTAATTGTAAAAAAAAAAATTATTATTATTTTTTATGTTACGACACTTTAAACTTTGCAAATTAGCATTTCAATATTTTTAAATCAGTTTAAATTTCCCACTATTAAATATTAGATTCACAAATAGTGATATTTTAGTTATATAAGATAAATTTATCTATAATATAATTGAAATGTCGATTCACCTCTCATGTCGATATTGAGCTCATTGACACGTAGAAATGTCTACATGTCAATGAAAATTTAAAACATGACCCATAACAAACAATGACGAATGACAACGACTTCGAGATTTTAGAGCAAGGAAGACATCATCCTCGAGGTAGGGAAAAATGTTTAACTATCGAAATTTTTTCACTGCAAAATATTATTGAACGTTGTTTTGGCGTGTTGGAGACTCGTTTCCCTATTCTTAAATAAACGTCTCCTTATCAACACACAAAAACATATACCAAATCAAATCAAATTGCAATTTATTTTTTATTTTTTTATTTTTTATTTTTTTATTTTTTTATTTTTTAATGCATGTTATATCTTTTTTATATTATGTATACTAAATTTTATTTAAACTATAAAAAATAAAAATAAAAACATAAAGAGAAAAAAAAAAAAAAAACAATTAACAAAAAAAAAAAATTATCAAACATAACGATATTTCTATTTATTTTTTTTCAAGAAACAAGAAACAAGAAACGTTATCAAACAAGTATGTGTTTCTGTTTCTTTTTTTTCAAGAAACAAGAAACAGGAGTAGTTATCAAACATGTTTCTGTTTCTTGTTCTAAAAAAACAGGGAACAAGAAACAGGGAACGAGAAACGGGAAACAGGGAACAAGAAACAGAAACATTACCAAACGAGCCCTAAGTATACTTTAAACATGAAATATAATATTTGCCAAAATATTTCAATAAATGGGAATAAGATAAATATGAAAAAAAAAAATCAATTAAAACAATCAATATTAATGAAAAATATAAATAATTTAAATTTTATATAATAAAAAATTAAATATACATTAAATGATCATCTAAACCTGAAATATAAAATACATAAAAAAAAAAAACTAAAAAAATTGTTTGAAAATTTACAAAATTGGAAGGCATTTTAAGAATTTAAAGAAACTCAAATTGTGCTAAAGTCGTAATATTTCCCACTAGTGATATTTATGAAATATAAAAATGAAAAGGTGTAAATTTCTCTTTTTATATGATATCATAAATATATTGATTAACTCTTCACAACAATTTCGTCAAATTCTAAAATATTATCACAATGTTGGACAATCCATGCAATTTTTTTTGTTTAGTATTATAATTCAAATGAGGATGGAGATTCAAACTTCTCTTTCTTATCTCTTGAAGAGAGGTTACTAATACTCCAAGTCAAGATGTAACTTTCATTTTAATACCTACTTAGATTGTTGTAATTTTCTTTTTATTTATTGTGAACAACATCATACCCACCTTGCTAGAACGAGAAATGTGATTATTGTGAGCAAAAAAAAAAAAATCAACGTTTAAAGATAAGAGATTTTAACCTCTAATCTTTTGATTAAGGATAATTGTGAAAAAAAAACAATAATGTTAAGGGGCCGTTTGGCCCACGGAGTTGGGAGGAGTGGAGTTGTGGGGAGTAAACTTACTCCCCGTTTGGCCCAAGGAGTTGTTTAACTCGGACAAAAAATATCAACTCCCCAGACTTCTACAGTAATTACTATTCAACTCCCCAGACTTCTACAGTAATCACTATTCAACTCTCCTTCATTTTCTTCTCTTTCTCTCTCTTCCTTTTACAATATTTTTTAATTATTTAAAAAAAAACATAATTTAAACAAAAAGGTGTAAAATGATTAAAAATGCAATTTAACTTATTTTTTATTTTAAATATAAATTAATTTGTTGAATTAAAATTAAAATTGGTACTTAAACAAAATTTAAAATGTAATATTCAAGAAGAAATAAAAATATAGCTTACTTGGATTCACTTAGATTAATGGATTAAAATCTTTCAAATTCACATGTAATAGTTAATCGACTATTGTACGACTATTTGTTTTATTTCAAAACGATCCAAATAAAATGAATAATTAACGTGAGTGATATTGAAAAAAGAAGGTGAAGTATGGTAGTCAAAGTTATTTTGGTTATCTTCGAATAAATTTGTAAACGATACATAAAATAAAAAACACAAAAACAGTATTCTTAAAATTTATTGGAAGAAGTTCTTGATAATAAAAATATGAAAAATTATAGAAAATAGGTTCTAGGTGTAATGCATATGAAATTACGAGTTTAAGTGGGTGGAAGCGAGGAAGAACGTGTTTGACACATAGATATGTTTATGTGTTGTTTTTTCTTTTCTTTTTTCTTGAAAGAAATTTGTAAAATATACTTAAACTAAAAAAAACAACACTTTTAAAATTCATAAAATTAAAAAAAAATAAAGATTTAAGTCTTTAAAAAATAATAATAAATATATATTATTGATAACCAAGGTGGGAGAGATTAAAAAATTAATGTGAGATATTGTGTTCAAAATTATTTTTTGTTATCTCCAAAGAAATTTAGAAAGTAGATAAAATAAAAATAAAAAATTGCAATGTTAGAATTTATTACAAAAAGTCCTTAATAAGAAAAATTATAAAGTTTGTAGAAAAAACAAAATTGTGTCTTAAAAAAATTAGTAAAATAAACTCAGATTTCAAATCTTGAGGTTCAACAACTCCCTGTCAAAAAAATATGGAAAATTATAGAAAAAAATTGTACAAAAAAAAATAACCTAAAATAAACCATCATTGTTGAGATACTGATTTACGGGTGGAGTGAATTTAGATGGGAGGCGGAGAAAGATGTGTTTGACACATGAATAGACTATTATACTTATAGGTAGACAATCTTATAATTCATAAAATTAAAGATGAGTCCTAACAAAATATATCTATATATATATATATATATTTTTGATAATCAATGTGAAAAAATAATGTCAAATATTGTACTCAAAATTATTTTTGTTGTCTTCAAAGAAATTTGTCAAGGATAGATAAAATAAAAATAAAATATTTCATTTTTAGAATTTATTGGAATTGAAAAAACTCTCTAATAAGAAAATTTTGAAAGTTTGTAGAAAAAAATTGTGCAGAAAAAAACAGCTAAAATAAACTCAGATTTCACAACTCCAGACTAAACAACTCCCTGCTCCAAACACAGCACAGACTTCAGAACTCCAGACTAAACAACTCCCTGCCCCAAACAGACATACCTCAGAACTCCCCATACTAAACAACTCCCCAGACTAAACAACTCCAGACAAAACAACTCCAACTCCCCCCAACTCCTTGGGCCAAACGCCCCCTAAAAGTTTGGAGGTGAGGAATTTTAACCTCTCTAACGTTCTTGTTCTTCAAATCTTTTGGTTGAAAGTTGGGATCTATGGCTATCTACATGTATTTCTATCTTTGTTAGCTTACGTGGGTGAAACAATACAAGTAAAAGTTCTTGTTGTTGCAGCTTCAATTCTTCCAATCTTTACTTTTCTGCTTAAATGGTTGCTTGAATATCAGATACTTTTGGTTCATTAAAAAACAACTTGTGCTTTAAGCAGTTTAAAATGCTTTAGAAAGCAGTGTTTTGGAGAAGCGCACTTGATTAGTCCTTTTCTCAAAACAACAAAAGGGGAATTGTAGAATCTGACCGTAAAAGGTTTGCCAAAATTGACTTCGGGGAATTGCAGAATCTGACCTCAAAGGTAAAAGGTTTACCAAAATTGACCTCAAATTTAAATTTATCCTTTCTAACCTCAAATTGACAACTAGTGGGATTGTAGCTTTTTTAAATGAAGTGAAATTCCTATTTTACCCCCTTGAAAAATACTTCTCTTCGTTTCTGCACATTTTTCTTCTTTTCTTCTCTCTCCTCTCTTTTTCTTTCCTTTGCTCCTCTCTGTTTTCTGGTCTGAGAAGATTTTCTTTTTTTGGCATTTCACCCACTGATTTTTGGACTCCACAGACCTGCACCCACCTGATTTTTGGACTCCACAAACCTCCATCTTATATTTCGTTTTCGAAAACCAAAACTCAACATTTTTTTAGATTTTTTATTTTTTATTTTTTATTAGACGATAATGGAATTTGTTTAGTGTTTTAGATTTTTTATTTGTTTTGTTTACACAACAAGATCGTGTTATTTGAATAACACGAACACAACACAATCTTGTTATTCAAATAACAGGATCGTGTAGATATTTTTTTTTTATTTCTTTATTATAGTGGGATTGAATTACACGATCGATATTGAATTACATAGATTTTTTTATGAACGAAGATTTAGTTAAAGATTTGTTGGTGTAATGAAATGGAAAGATTTGATTTAAATCTTAAATCTGTAAAAAAAAATAGCAAGCCGAAATCGTCATTCCTAAATTTTGGAGAGAAGTAGTAACAGAGGAGAGAGAGGAGAGAAAAGAATGAATAACAGAGGAGAGAGAATTTTATTTTTTAAGATTTTTTGAAGCCAGGAGTAAAAAAGAGAATTTTACAACCATATGAAAATGAACAGTAATGACAACTGTCAATTTGAGGTAAAAAATATTAAAATTTCAAAGTCAATTTTGACAAACTTTTACCTCAGATTCTGCAATTCTCCTAAAAGCATTTACTAAAAACAGTACCTCCAAACATACTCTAAAACTAGAGCACAAAAACTAGAAGCAGAAGAAACTAACAACAACTATAGAATAAAAACAGATTTGGAATGAAACAACTTTAAGTTCCAACGATGATTATTCAAACTTCAATTATTTTCGCCGACCGTTGTAACGAAACAAGGTGAAAAGGGTTCTCTTTTTTACCCTCCAAATGTCAGAGCTCACAGCTTTAGATCTCTCCATCCCACAATTCCTCAACAGTTCGGTAGACATAATTCTCATTCACAAAAGAGATTCCTTCGAGTATCCTTGCCTGTCCAAGTGAAGAGCAGAGTGGATCTCAGTACACTAATACAATAACAACTGTGACACCCCGACTCAGATTACCCCACCAACCTATGGCGTATGACGAGTTGTGACGACAACAGACCCCGAGTATGCAATGGATCATTAAATTATAGGGGAACATATTCCCCTCCTAAAAAACGAACAAGAATATAACTATATTTACTTACCTGATCGAACTTGGAAAACTTGGCCAACAAATCTTCAGGTATGGACCAATCAAAAACATCGAAGTTCTCTTTGATCCTCGACTCATTAGTACTTTTCGGAAGCACGCTATGACCCTTTTGTAGTCCCCAGCGAAGGGCAACTTGTGCAGGAGTCTTACCAAGTTTATCGGCAGTCTCTTTAAGAATTGGATTTTGAAGAACATCACCCTTCAGCCAAGTTGTCCCAGGTGAACCCAATGGAGAGTATCCCTGAATTAAGTTGAAAGTTAAATGTCAGCTATTATATATAGTTTGAAACTATTAAAAACCAGACCATATTCCGTAGGTGTAAATTGGTAAAGGAAAACCAGTCAGGTTTTTTCTACTTACAGTTAGATGAACTCCTTTTGATTTACAAAATTCTTTTAATTTGTCCTGCTGCCATGATGGGTGACACTCCACCTGGTTGACAGCCGGAGGAACGCGAGCTACCTCCAGCAAGTCTGCAAGTTTCTTGATGGAGAAATTGCTTACACCAATAGCTCGGGCTTTTCCAGAATCAAAGAGTGCTTCCATGGCTTTCCATGTGCTCGGTATGTCTGGTGCAACAAGGTTTTCGGGGCTAAAGCCAGAAGATCCCTTTTTCATCCGAACTGGCCAATGGATCTTCATTGAAGAAGTTATATCGAGTTGTATTAGAGCAGCACCATCAATAAATTATCATTACATAAAAATGACAGAGAAAAACACATAAACGTGCATTACACACTAGCCAAACTGAAGAGATACCGATAATTTATCGAAAAATGTTCATTTATCCTCCAACACACGCAAAATTGTTTTCTCAACATGAAAAATAAAGTTAACATGATGTGTTACTAAATGTACGGCTGACTTCATTTAAGCAAGAAGGAGCTTTTAATGATAATTTTTTAGTAAACTCGTGCAATACATACAAGGTATAGATCAACATAATCAAGCTGCAAATCTTTCAAGGTTCTGTCAAGTGCTGCAGGAACATCCTCTGGAGCATGATCAGTACACCTGCAGATCATGAACCTGTTAAATAACTTGCAGTCCTTTCGTTTATCCTTTTATCGAAAAGAAAAATATAAAATCATGATCGATAATTCGAGTTCAAATAAGGTCAAGGAAAATCACATGGGAGAATTTCTAGTACATCCGTGGTATGGAAAAATTTCATACCACTGCTTTTAAAAAAATGACACGAGATAGTTGTTTAACTGGGACCCACACTATTAAATATATTGTTTTTTTAAACCATTTTGCCACGTGTTATTTTTTAAAGGCAGTGGTATGAAATTTTTCCATACCATGGATTTACTAGAAATTCTCCCAAATCACATAGATATTACATCGTTATATAAGCAGAAAAGTGAAATTTGTTGTGCAAGTTCCCTAATATTGCTCATGAATAACATGTCACCAACAGAACTATAAGTCTAGAACAAACCAGAGTTTCGAAGTGATCCACAAATCCTCACGCTTAACCACACCATCTTGAAAAAGCTTATTGAGAACTGAACCAATCTGCCACAAACAATAATATATTATCAAACACTTGTTCAATTACTTAAAATCCTTATAGCTTAAGCTACAACCAAAATATAGAGAGTCAACTATATAATATCCTAATCTAGTAGCATCATAGAGTGAACAGAATCTAATGGTAGCAATGTAGATTATAATATTACTATCCTGCATCCTCGAAACAGCAAGAAAAGAAATAAAATAGACACAAAAGAAATCTTCCAGATCAAAACCTACTAAGTTAGATCAGGACTATTATTCCCTAATTTCAAGAACGAATATACTTCTGAAATAAAGAATTTGTAAAGGTCCACTGTAGAAAATCATGATCAACCACAATACATGAACATATATAATACAAAATGTAAAAGAAAGCGTTGTAATTACCTCCTTCTCGTTGCCATAGATTTGAGCACAATCAATATGGCGATATCCGATCTGCAGCAAGAATAAACACTCAAATTAGATAAACTGACGAAAAAACATCATAATCCGCAACAAGATTACAACAGTACAAGTAAACTTGTTCTCTGTTTTAGCAAAGTAGAGAAAATATCAGTATAATCGTAGGTGCTGAAGCTCATTCATTCCAAACTAATACATACAAACTTCTGGAAGTATGTTTCAGATTTTAATTATAGATCAAGAATCGTATAACTAGTGAAACAAAATGCAGAAATCGCCATTACTGATGATTAAAATAAGTGAGGAAACAGAAAGAAGGTGAAGAATACGATAGAACCTTGACGGCGGCGGCGACGGCGTTACCGACGAGACCTTCCGGTGCCTGCCAAGTTCCGAGTCCGACGGAGGGGATCTTAGCCCCAGTATTCAACTGGAAAAATGAGATTTGATTAGCCATGAGTTCGAAGGAGGGAAATTAAAATGAAACGGAAGGAAATCACAGATACGAAGTGGGTTTTTTTGTCATATTTATAATGCTTCATTTGGTAAGTGGTTACAAATAAAGCTCCTATTAATTGCTAATTACTGTGGGCGTGGGCAATTTCCTAGAAGCATTTTTTTAAAAACAATACTTTAACTTTAAGCTAAATTATAGAAAATACACCTCAACTTTGGACTTTGTTTCAATAATACCTCTGGCATTTCGAAAACGTTAAAAAATATTTTTACTATCAATAAAAGAGACATAAAATATGGTAGAACGTAAATATACGTAACGAAAAATCAGCTAAAAAAGTAATGAAAAAAATAATAAAGACATTTGATTGTAACTATGAGCCTAGACTTGTCAATTGGTCGGTCCTTGGTTTAAACACGAAAAAGTCCTACTCGGAACTCCTCAGGACAAACCAACCGGACAAGTCTCTATGCGGACTTGACGAGGCCCAAATAATTGCCGATTGTAGATGGATTGATTTTGCGACTTCTAGATGCTTTACGTATTGACATTTTACTTTTTTTTCGTTAAAGCAAAATTTTGAATAAATGTTTTGAGCAACTTAAATGTAATGCCTCCTATTACTGTTAAGGATATTTTTATAATTTTTTTTATTGTTATAATTGTTTTTTTTTTCAAAGGGTGGTTATGATTGTTATTATTATGGAAGTCAATTTTAGTAACTTTTTTGAATTTTTATTTAGTTATTTATAGATTAGGAGAATCAAATGTAATGTGTTGTCAAATCACTCTTCTTGTACATGTACTAACACTCTTTAATAGACAAAACATTTCTCTTCCATCTAACTTTCTCTTTCTTATTTTACTCTTTTCACAAGTACAAGAAAAAACAACAAGTTCTATTTTCTTTACCTTCTCTCTCCTTCGTATTATCATGCAATTCGAAGAAGACTAATAATGGAGAAGAAGATGAACACTTACTTCAATCTGCAAACCGAGAATAGAGAAGAGAAGATGAAAACAATGATTACAGTTTGTTATATTTTCTTTATCTTCTCTCTCCTTCGTATTATCATGCAATTCGAAGAAGACTAATAATGGATAAGAAGATGAACACTTACTTCAATCTGCAAACCGAGAATAGAGAAGAGAAGATGAGAACAATGATTACAGTGGTTTAGCGAGAAACCTACATCCACTTCACAAGAGCAGCCATAGGAGTCTTCATTCAAGATCTTCAAGAAAGGTTTTACATAGAAAAACTAAGATGAAAACAATGATTACAGTGGTTCAGCGAGAAACCTACATCCACTTCACAAGAGATTTAATAAAATTCTTAATTCACCTTTTGTAAGGTTAACTAAGTAAGAATGTAACAGATTTTTTTTTTTTTGAGTACATTGAAGTGGGGGACTCGAACCACAGACCTCTTGGTCGTAAACACATATATGTGCCAGCTGAACTATGCTCGCTTTGGCAATAAGAATGTAACATTAACTAAATAAGAATATAATTTTAACATTAACTAAATAAGAATGTAACATTAACTAAATAAGAATATAATTTTAAATTGGAAGTATGATGTGGTTACTTATTAGTGAATGATAACTTTTACTATAATTTGAATTAATTTATAAATTGTGTTTACTACAAGGTAGTAAAAAATGAATATTTATCTTTATCTTATATCTTTTATCTTAGTCAGAGTGAGTAGACAAAGGGGAGAGAAAAATAGTCAGGTTTCCTTACTCATTAAGTTCTTTAATCTTAGCTAAGTTTTCTTAACACATCTTTTAGACTTTCACTCAATGGTCTTTTAGAATTTATGTGGGTGAAATGAGGAGTCAAATGACATATTTTAAGACGTGTTGGACGTTCATACAATGAGGAGTGAGAATGATTAGTTGTTTCAAATCTCAATGAACTTTATTCTTAAGTTTCTCATGTGTCATTTCATTTTTATTCTAAAATAGTCTAAAGAAATCTGAAAGTTTTATCTCTAACACTTATTCTAATGTTCTAAATCATATATTTTAGAAAATATAATTTATTTTTTAAGTTCTTTTAAATGGTGTTCTTGGATTTTACAAGACCGTTCAACGACATCAAATCAGTAAGAAATGAGTTATTTTTCATCAGTTTCAGTTTCGTAGTGAATTCTTTGCTAATAATTTCCGTAGATCCTAAACATGTTCATACCAATTTTTCTAATGTATTCTAGAATCATTTCAATTTCTTTAGTTGCTGAAAATTTTCCTTTTCTTCATTCATCGTTTACGGTAGAGAGGAAAACACACCAACGATAAGTATCATTTTCTCTGTTATTTGAAATTCTTTAGAGGTTCTCATGAGCAATTTTAGGTGTTGTTTTATATATAAAATATGTTGATTTTGAGGTTGAAAAACAAAATTGAAATGCTCCAAAATAATCTTTAAAATTTATCTAAAATGGTGTTTATCGATTTACGTTATTTTTATTGTTTTAGCTTGAATGATATAGAAGTTTAAATACATTTGTTCTGAATTTTTTTTTTTATCATGTTCAATAGCATAAAGTAAGTTTAACCATATTTATAAGGAGTTCAAATTAACTTTCATGATATATCACAGACTTAAAATCAGTAAAAACTAGTATAATTTAGATTTTCAATTTTTTTTTTTGTAATTTTTTTTTTATTTGTAAATTATATAAAGTAATAAATTATTTTAATATAATTTGTATCTAGATCAGAGCTTAACATGACTAAAAAGTATCTTATAAGTTTAAAATATTAATTTTATGGTTAATATTAACTATGTGAATTAATATGCAATTTAGGCTAAGTTAAGCTAGTGAATGAGGTTCCTTTAAGAAAAATAAATATAAGTTAGACTTGATTTCGTTAGTGTCATGTCATTTGTTATTTAGGAAGTTTTAAAAAATTTAGTTTTGAAGCTTGAGGTAACTGAAATTTTATCATAAGTAACTGAATTGACTGTTGTATTGCATAGTTGTGATGTTTAATTGTTTTATTGTGTTATATATTGGTTGTAACTGAGTCATGTTATATTGTTTGGATATATATATATCTGGTTGATTTGTTGTTAATTTTATGATATTTGATGTTTTGCAAAGTATGTTATGTCATGTTATTTCTGTATGCTTTTATGTTTTACATGATCTATGCTACTGTGATTAGTTAGTGAAACATGCTTCGTTGAGTATGACATATATGTGTGTTACCATTACATTCACATGGAGTGAAGTGAGTAGAGTCATGAAGTTAGGTAAGAATATGGTATGCATGAAATACCTAAATTAAGCGGTTATGTTATACAGTTAGATGTATGATAGGACAAGTATGGTTTCGTCTAACAGGTTGTGCCCTAGGAAACAAAATTAGTTCAGGTTAATGATATTTACAAGGGACAATTACCTTGTAAATATTACCTGCGGAATTGACGGTTATGATACGAGATATTTCTCTGCTTAGTATTTTGTCAAATCAATGATATAAGTATATGTACGTATGTAAGGATATGTAAGCAAGTACAAATTATGTTAAGGTAGGTTGTTTCATGGTCTATGTGCTAAAGATATGGTATGCAAACATGTATGTGTGTGTTGTGCATGCAGGTTCTTCATCATAGAAACCACTTACAAGGTATTTTTTATACTAAGTGTCTTGTTTTATATTTTTCAAATAGTCATGTAGATGACGATGAATTCATCTAGGATAATCTTGAGACTGAAGAGGAGCCATGAGAAGTGCTAGAATTTTTATGTAATTAATTATAACCACATATTTAGTTTATGTTTTATTTTCATTTAAAGACATGTTTTATAATTTTTGATGATATACGTAGTAATTTTAAGTTTTATTTAAATTGTTAACACTTGTGTTTATGGAAGAATGAAAAAATTATATGAATAATTATCACAATTTAAATTAATAAAACATTTATAAAATTTGAAATCATTACATTTTTTTTTTTTTTTGAGTAAGAAATCATTACATTAAATAACCCAACTCAAATGTTTCATAGTTAGGTTTAGTTCTATTGGAATATATTTGAGATTGTCTAAAAATACCAAATATATCTTTTCATATTTAAGTATCTTGTAATTATTATTTTTCTAAATTGTTGTGGTTATATTTAGCTTATTAGAGAGGATATATTTGGGATTATCTAAATATACATATATCTTTTCATATGTAGGCATGCAATATCTTGTACCCAAATGTGAATACATTTGAGATTATCTAAAAATATAATGTCTTGTAAATATTATTTTTCTTAATTGTTTGAGTCTATATTTAGTTTATTAGATAAATTTTAGGAATAGAGATTTATTCTTCCTATTATAATATGGGGAAAGAATAAGAAATATAAGGATATTCATGTGAGGCTGTTTTTCTTTGATATTACAATTTTCAAAACTTTATAAAAATATTCCAGATTTCAAATTATTTTTTGAAAATAATGTTGTTTTTATTGAATATATGAAAAGTTTCCTTCCACACGAAAGTCGTTTTAAAAATATTTTTTTTTGAGCGGTGTGCATTAAAAAAAATTAATATTTTTTTATTCAGATATTCAAAAATTTCGAAAAATATATGGTTGGAAAGCTAACACAAAGAACTTCAATTTGATACCTGGTTTCACCGTTTTTAGAGTTATATATCAAAAAGTAGATCATCGAAGTTGGACTATGGTTCTGCAAATTTCAAAACTGAAGCTCAACTTCGACGATCTTTATCTTTTGATATACAACTCCAAAAAGAGTGAAACTAGGTATCAAATTGAAGCTCTCGGTGTTAGTTTTCCAGTTTTTTCAAAAAATTTGCATATCTGATTAAAAATATATCGACGACGATCTGCTGAAAGCCACGTGGATGGAGATCGTCTTTTGAAAAGACGATATGTGTGGGCCCAAAAGAAAATCGTCTTTTCAAAAGACGATCTTCATTCTCGTGAAACAAGACGATCTTTGCTCACGTGGGAATGTCCTCTTTTCTTTTCAAAAGACCATCTTCAATCAAAACAACAATATTTTAAAAAATGGTTTGAAACATGCAATATTTTTATAAAAGAATTCGAAAATTATAATATTAAAAATAAAAAATAAAAAATAAATCCTTCCTGTGATCTTGACAAGTTCATTATTTAATAAGACTCATTTTAGTTGAATAAATTTACGATCCAAACAATGAATTAGTTCTAAAAAGTATTTCAAATCGACTTAACCCAACACATGATCACTTTTAATGGGAAGGAGTGTGTGATATATATATTACAATAACAATCGGTAACCCAACACATGATCACTTTTAATGGGAAGGAGTGTGTGATATATATATTACAATAACAATCGGATATTTTTTTCATAGATTTCTAAGAGTGTATATTTAGAAAAGGGAAATTGTAATAGATGTGAATTTAGAATAGATAATTAAAAATATAGCATGTTTTTAAAAAATTTGTGGATGTAGCAATTTCTATCGTTGATATCTTATGGCTGATAGAAGTCTATCGCTGATCACCTCAGCTATTTATAGATTTTTGTCAGTGATAATAGTCTATCAGTAATAATAGTCTATCAGTAATAATAGTCTATCACTGATAGAAGTCTATCAGTGGTATGATAAAGTCTATCAGTGATAAAAACGAATTTTTTTGCCATATTTGCAAAACATTCTAAAGTTTGCTAAATTTGCAATTAGTTTGGGCCTGATTGCTATTTGTGCAACCAGTCCTTTAGAAAACTATATTAAAAAAAAAAAATTGTAACACATGTCAAATTAGAGTAAAATAATTAAAAATATAGTATTTTTTAAAAAAATTTGCAAAAAATTTTTATCTATAGTATGGTCTATCGCAGATAGAAGTATTTATTTTATAGAATTTATTCATAGCCACTGATATTTTGTCATATTTGCAACCCGTCCTTCAAAAAAGTACCCTTTTAATTTTAATGGAGTTAAAAAAAAATTGATCGCTTGATTCTATTAGTATTGATTAATAGAAATGGAAAAATTGCGTTAATTTTCGACTTGATTTTGTTATCCCAAAACCGAAGGAGGAACGATTTCCCACGGCTTATTTGCCGGCTCCTCGGTGTCCTTTTGTCTTTTTCTTTCGGGCCATCAAAGGAGTACCTTAATGAAAATATTTACAAATTTAATATAATTAAAAGATTTTTTTTTTTAGTATTTGTGAGGTCTCCACAAACTTAGGCACACCTCGATTAATTTTACGATTAAAAAAATTGTTTTTTTTTAAATTAATATTTAGAAAAACACTTTTAAAATATGTTAATTATATAAAATATCCTTGGAAGTTTAAGAAAACTTTCAATTATAATTTTGGACTTTGAATTTTTTTTATTTTAACACTTCGAATTAATTGCTTAAAAAACTATCTTTGAATTAATTGCTTAAAAAACTATCTTTAAATATATATAGAACATTTGATGGTAAATAATGTTCCTTTAAAATAATTTATGTCAATTTTAGTTCTTACATATATTAGATAAAATAATATTATAAAAATAATTTGTTCTTCATGTTATAGAAGGCATAAAGTCAAAAACAATAAATAAAAAAAAAAAATCAATCAATCAAATATTTTATTTTACTTTTTCTTTTTGTTTAGAAAAAAAAACTGAAAACTAAAAAGAAATTATCAGATAAGTTAGGATTTTATTTTATTTTTTCTTTTTGTTTAGAAAAAAAAACTGAAAACTAAAAAGAAATTATCAGATAAGTTAGGATTTTTTGTTTTTTTAAAAACAGAACGGAAATCAGTTATTAATATATATAATTTTTATTTTAAAAAAACATAAAACATAAAAATTAAAAATTAAAAATTGAAAAGGTTATTAACGAATTTTAAATTTAAATTTTTAGTGGTGGTGAAGGATAAGATAAAACATAATTTGGGTACTAAAAAATAGGAAAATTGTAACATGTTACAAATCTCAATCTAGAGTAAAATAATTAAAAATATAACATTTTTTAAAAAAATTTGCAGATATGACAATTTCTATTAGTGATAATATGGTCTATCGCTGATAGTAGTTTTTTTTTATAGAATTTTGTCAAATCTATCAGTAATAGTCATAAAGTGTATAAGTGATAGTCACTAATTTTTTGTCATATTTGTAAAAGATTTT
The DNA here is from genome assembly GCA_028017165.1 of Herpetospermum pedunculosum. Lineage (NCBI taxonomy): Eukaryota > Viridiplantae > Streptophyta > Magnoliopsida > Cucurbitales > Cucurbitaceae > Herpetospermum > Herpetospermum pedunculosum. Next base: position 62,463,867 of record CM051525.1, read on the forward strand.
AAACTTTATTAAATTTACAATTATTTTTAATTCGATGGCTGTTTGTGCAATCAGCCCCTACAAAATAACAAAAAAAAAAAAAAATAGAATTTGAAAACCTAATCTTCACAGTTCACATGGGAACTAAAAATATAATTTCGCATTATTTAACATACCTGACTCCTAAGCTAGAGATGAGGCATGCGTGGAAAAGAAAAAAAGAAAAAAAGTTTGGTTGGAAATCGTAAATGATAAAAAAAAAAAATAGAATTTGGAAATCTCATGGGTTTTATCGTAATATTATATACATTGGTCAATGGTCCATCACTTTTCAAACATTCCAACCAAGGTCGACTGTGGCTGAACATTTTTTTTTTTTTTTTTTTTTTTGTGTGTGCGCGTGTAAAATACACTTTTATTTCTGAAATTTGATTTTGATTTTTTTATTTAGTTATAAGTTTTCAAAATTAATTTTTTTGGGAGGGTTTTTGTAGAAATGACTTTCCCATGTGAAATATCATTTCGCCCACTTTTTTTTAAAGTATGGTTTAATGTCATTTGGTTGGTGTTATCAACATTATTAGTCGCGTAAAAAGTTGATAGCATTTTTGTGTTCATTCTTCTCTCAAATTTGTGATTCTCCGACCTCATAGAGAGAGCGGAAGGCTGAAGGAGCAATGACGCTTCTCAATTCTTTTTTGTTTCTACTCCCACACCAACGCTTTTCTCCAACATTTATCCTTCTTCGAGTTCCATTTCTTTAATTTTCAACTATCTTACTTTCACCAATCGACTCTTATCTGCTAAAATTTATTTCTAAGTTATTATCTATCTCGCATAAATCGACCCAGAAGCTGCATCTCATGAAAAAAAAAATGGAATTTACAAGAAATTCAATCTTGGTTCAACTTCAATCTAAAAATTCACCTCATAAAATGGATTTTGCATAAGGGATTTGTTGTTATTTGAGCCTTCTTCCTCGTTTCACCGATGCTAGATTTCTCCGGAATTGGACAATTTTTTTTTAAAACCCTAAATTCGCTTTGTAAATTTGAGAAATGATCGACAGAGAGGGAGAGATTAAAAAATCGTGAATGCCAAGGGAAGAGAGGAAAAAACATGAATTTGAAGGAGAGAATGAGCGCGAGGATATTGATTTTTCACGCGACCAAATGGTGTTGATGACACTAGCAAAAAGACACATTAAACATTACTTTCAAAAAAGTTAGGCAAACGACATTTCACCCTTTGGATTGAATTGAATTTAGTTTTTTATTTTTATGCTTAAAAATTGAATTTAGATTTTATTTGGTCCTTGAAATTTGAAGTGACATATTTGGTTCCTGATGTTTGAATTTAATTTTTAATTGATACTTGAAGTTTAATTTGATTTATAATTGGTCCCTAAAGTTTGAAATTGGTTTCTAATTGGTCACTGAATATAAAAAAAAAATATAAAAAAATCAACTCATTCAAAAAGTACATATATGTTGAGGGTGAAATTATTTACCAGTCCAAAGTCCAAAGGGCACCCCCAAGGTCGGGCCAAGGAGTGAGGCCTACCTCTTAGGGGTCGGCCAAAGTCAAAGTGAGGTTGGCCCCAATATAAGTCGCGCCGACCCCTTAAGGGTAGGCCCAAGTCACATGAAGTCGACCCCCTACTGGTCGGCCACGCTTCACCTCAGCCCTAGTTGTTTCGAGACTGGACCCAAAACTGTCCACTTTAGTTTAGACGATACCTAAATAATGATTCAAACGACTAATTCAATGTCCCAACGATTGTTACGATCTCATACACTGACATGTACATATAGAGAAGAGTGGAAAGGGTAAGGTGAAAATCGTTCTCGCCCTATTGTCTAAACATTTGAATTATACCATTATTGACTTGATCAACAGAGTCCTCGTGGTCTAACACCACATCGGTGATAGTTATCACCTTCATTTGTTTTGCAAGTCCACTTCAATTTGACAAGTTAAATAAATTTACCATTGGTTATTTTTCGGTATTGATAATATCAATCAATTTTAATAAGCATATGTTGACACTATCATGTCATTATTGCATTAGGTCAACTACTCAAAACTCAAATAGCATTTAAAAATTAATTTAAAATTTGAGAATTTAATTAGAGAAATCAAATTCAACGTTCAACAAGGCATATCACTTTTGAAACTTTAATTTACGTATCACTTGACTAAAAGTGTTAGGTCCAAAAACTTTACTAGAAAGATAGAAACTAAGTTAAAATCTTATCCACCATGTATTTTATCCTTTATTTATTTATTATTATTATTTTAATCTAAAAGTGATTCTAAAATAAGCATTTAAAAAAGTATGTTAAAAAATAGTTTCAAGTTTTGGAGACAATATGTATAATTCTTTGTAATCGAAGATTTATCTTGTATCTTTTTGAAGAAAAAAATTGTTATATCATGAATAAGAGTTTGACAACATTTCATCTCATTGTTAAGTAGAGTATTTTTTTTTATCAGTCCTAATGAAAGTACATTATTTTTAAAGAGTGCTTACAGAGAATAAAACAAATCTCAATCTTCTTTCCTCCAAAAGAAAAGAAAAATAAAGTCTATCATTGGTGATTACAAGGCATTCATGTAATTAGTATAGTATGATTTTTTTTTAAAGATATTTAATTAAAACGAAGATTGAATCTATGGCCTAACAATCCAGAGCACAAACTTATGATAATTGAGTTATATTCAATTTAACTTTATGAAATCTCTTACCCATATAATAATTTAAATAAAATACTAGGAAGTAAAATAAATTTAAAATTAATTAAAATTAGTTTTATAGATAGAAGTTAAGTTGAAATCACATCTTCATTTCAATTCAACAAAATAAAGATTATCGAAATTTGAATTTTAATCGAATTAGAATTAATTATGTAAATTCAATTTTTCATTAAATTAGTAATAAATTAAACCTTGCTTAGATAAATTTGAAATTAAATATTTACATTTGGATTTTAATTAAATTATATAGTTAATTATCTAAATTCGAGTTTGAATTAAATTAAGGGGAATTACAATTTAGGATTTCAATTTTGTAGATATAACATCTTTTGAAATTTTTTGCAAATATGGCAAATTTGTAAGATGATTTTTTTATTCCCGTATTACCCTTATTTAATTGATTTGGTTTATATGGATTTTACATTCCAAATTCTCCATTTTTACATTTTTCACTCTTTCCTTAGCTTATTTTGTTTCTTCAAAAACCCATAAAAAAAAAAAAAAAAACCTTTCTCCTTGTTCACACGAGATTTCGAACGAAGGATGAAAATTCGACACGTGTAAATGAATTTGTATTGTATGTATCTCTATCAGTGCGTAGTGGATTACAATCTCTAATGTTTATCCTCTAATTCTTTCTCTCTCAAATGTAAATGTATCTTGAGAGCTTCGCAGCTTGTTCTCGATTTGGATTTGTTTCGAGGACTTTGCAGCTTGTTCTCAATGTTGGACTTGTTTCGAGGACTTTGCAGCTTGTTCTCGATGTTAGATTTGTTTCGAGGACTTTGCAGCTTGTTCTCGATGTTAGACTTGTTTCGAGGGCTTCGCAACTTGTTCTCGATGTTGGATTTGTTTCGAGAGCTTCGCAGCTTGTTCTCGATGTTGAATTTGTTTCGAGGGCTTCGCAACTTGTTCTCGATGTTGAATTTGTATCGAGGGCGATTGTTCAGTCTTCTAAGGATTCAGGGAGTTTTCGTTGCTTGAGAATTCTCCTCTTAGGAATAGAAATTTTCTGAACCTTGAAAATAAAATACGAGCTCTCTATTTATATAGTTCTCATGAGCCTAATGGACTTGGGTCTGGATCCAATGGGCTTGTGCTTGGATCCAATGGGCTTGGGTCCAATGAAATTTTGGGTTCTAAGCCCAATGAACTTGAATTCAATGAGCTTGGATCCAATGAGTTTTTGGGCTTTGAGCCAAATTGCCATTTAAATAGCTTTCTGGCCCGATTCGATTTCAAGCCCAATAGAGCTATGACCGAATTTGATCGGTTAAGTTTATTCGATCCGCCGGTCATGATGAAGATACGTGGCGACCGCTGATTGGCCAAAATTTCTCGGTCAACACTCCTCAACCCCTCCACGAATTCTCTCAATTGATTTAAATTCTTCAGTCTTTGCACTTCTCTAAGCTTTCGAACCTTCATTTTCGATTCTTAAAATGTATCTCTATAATGCTTGGCTTCCATCCCTATTGCTTTAGACACCACCAAAGAGAAGGAATTTTCCGCTCTCGTCGTCAATTCCCTCAAGGATTCTTATCGCCTTCATGATCCTGATTCTTTTTATTCCACTCGATCAAATGGGTTTATGTTATTGATTTGTCAGTACTTTTCTCCTTTTTCTTGATTTTGATTCGGGTTTTTGCTTTGAATGGAGTTTCTTGTTTTTTTTTTCCTTTTTCAATTATTGTTATTTGTAATGGCTTACGAGATCACTTCGAATCTACGAGAGTTCAACCTTTTCGGAAACTCTTTTAGCGAACTCGATTCAACCTTCAACTTTAAACGACCTCAAATAATACTTCACCTCCTTCTTTTACCTCTTTGTACTCGTAATTCATCCGTTGAAGCCTCTATTATATAAAATAACGGAGTAAAAAATCATCGATTAAAAAAAAAAACGCAGTCCCATAATCGATAAGAGCTTCAATTGTTTAATATCAATAAGCTATCATTGATAGCATTCTATCAGCAATAGTAATCTATCACTAATAGTTTTATATCAGCGACATAATTAGTTGTTTAATATTAATAAGTTATCACTATAGCATTCTACTGATTTTTTTTTAAAGGGTACTCTATTGATTTTAATAGATTGGTTTTGGGCTGTCAATTGAGTTTGAGTTTTTTGGTCTTTTACATGAACTAGAAAGTTTTTGTGCTATATTTGCAAAAAAAATTACATTTTGTTATAATTGTAAATATTTTGGGTCTAATTGCTATCTATGCAATCAACCCTAATTTGTTTTTGTAAAGTACTACTTAAACTGAGTGAATAGGTCAATAATATCATATAATATAAATATAATAATACAAACGAGTGAAAGTTGGACTAAATTGACATGATGTAACGATTAGAGACCAAGAGGTCATAGATTCGATTCTCATCCCACATGTTGTATAATAATAATAATAATAATAATAATAATAATAAATAAATAAATAAATAAATAATAATAATAATAATAATAAAAAAAAAAAAATTAAAAAAAAAAAAAAAAAAAGAGGGTGTTGGGCTATACCTTGATATTATTTTATTCATTGTTGTATCTTTTCTGATGATATTTTTTATGATTGAAACTTTATTTATTTTAATTTAATTTAATTTTTTTTTTTTTTGGTTTTGTTTTGTTTTGTTGCTCTTGGGTTATAACATAGATCGTTAATATAATATTGTTTTTAAATCAATAATTTCGGTTGTTTTACTTTATACAATTTTTTTTAAAAATGCTTATTATTACCTAACTGTTATTTTATTCATTGTTGTACCTTTTCTAATATTTTTTCGTTATTTTTTTTAACAAGTTGTCTTAGTGCAAAGCACTTTTAGCTACTAATGAAAATATTCATGTCTTTCGAATTTTATATGGTTATTCGTTTTTTTTTTTCAATCAAATTCTTAATTTACATGTTGATGGCATTATTTAACTAAATTCCATTTGAAATAGATAACCCATTATAGGAAATATTTATCTCTAAGTATTGGATCTGGTTCAACTTCGCCTCTTTATTCTACTTCATCTCTTTATTCTTATTGTCTCAGTTGTATGACAATAACATAACAAACTTAATCATGGTGAAATTGACACCAAAACAAAAGATCTGATCACATAAGTGTTGTGGACATGCTAGAGGAGCTGGACGAAAGCACTCTCGAACATATGCTAGCACAAATATAGCGGTCAATCCAACAAACTTCACTCTGACCCTAACTCTAGTGCTGGGTGTTCTTGGAATCCAGATGAATCCATGTTGCCGTGTGAAGTCTTTCATCTCATGAAGGTTTTTATTAGTTCCACCAGCTTTCTGATGGTCTTTCAAAAATCATTATTGAAGCTAATTTGGATTCTCTCAAGGCGGAAACACAATTCTTTGATTCTTTAGAAACTGTTGATGAGTCAAGACTGTTACATGAATGAAATTCAAGCTTATACGGACACAATCATCTCAAAACATATATTGGATAGTTCAAGGTTTCTTCTTCATCAATCGAAAGAAAAATTTAGCAATAAATAATTTGACACGCCTATATGAATCGTCTCAAGACATTATTCTAAAATTTCAATTGACCACCCACTCCGATGTGTCTCTTGAAATATTTTCAAACTCCTTAGCATTTTTTGTTGTTTGGTTTACCGTACTCAGTAAAGTAAAATAAAATAAAATTATGACCATAAATATTTTAATAATTATTTTTTATTTTTTTCAAAGTAAGTAGATTTGAGAGATTCAAACTTTCTTATAGAATTTTTAAATCGGTTGACATTGTGGTTGAGCTATCATAAGGAGTCCAGATACGACCCTTTGAATTATACTTCATGGTGACAACTCATGCAAATTTGAAAATGCATGATTTACCATTTGGTTGAGCTATCATGGTCCTTATGTTTATATTGATGTAATGATTTAAGATGTACTTTTAAATTGATAATAATTTAAAATCTTGAATTTTAATATCAATTTAGTCGGTTCGAAATTTGTGATATTTTAGTTCATACTAGAAAAAATTTCATTAAAATTAAGTGTTAATTTTTTTTTTATTATGGAAACGATTAAGATATTTGTAGTTAATAAATACATTTGATCCTTTATCAATTTATCCATCTAAATACCAATTTGTTTTTTTATTAAATCTTAAGTACAATATTTTCATGACATAGACTAAAATGTTACAAATTTTAAACTACAAGAATTAAATTGTTGCCAAACCGAGCATAGCTCAATTGGCATAGGGTTGAGCCGGTGACCAAAAGGTCATGGGTTCAATCCCCGCATTAATTAAACTACTGTTGCAAAAAAAAAGAATTAAATTGTTATGCCAATAAGAGCATAGCTCAACTAAAAATTAAATCGTTATTTTACCTGAGACATTTTTGTTTTTTGTTTTTTTAGGGTGAGTTTGGCAAACTTCTTAGTTTAAGCACTTTTTTAAAATTAAAAAAAAAAGATCTCTAAGCATTTTACATAAAAGTAGTCTTAATTAAAACATATTTATATATTTGGTTACATTTTTATTTTAATTAAATTTTTGTTTCTTGCATTACATTCAAAAAGTAATTCTACAAATGCCAAATCATCGTAAAGTGATTCTCTTCAATCATTTTACATAATCAACTTTCAATTATTTATTTTAAAAAAATATTGTTAATCAATTTATTTATTTTTAAAGTAATTTTTATATTGATTTACCAAAAATATAAACTTAAAAAATAAACTTTTAAATATCCAATATCACTTATTATTATTATTATTATTTTTTAACCAACTCTAAATGAATTTCTACATTTGTGTAAATTATATTAGGTATCATGGCCATGGTCTTATCTTAAAATTAATTATGATTCGATGGTGTCTGTTTGGGTATTGTGGACTCTGATATCATATTAGAAGTAACTCAAATATATTGTATCTTAAGTGTGATCCCTTCATCTTTCAAACGTGAAATCTTCAATAAATTTTCTTTTACTTTTTATTTTTTAATTTAGCGTAAGATTAAACTATTGATTTTTATGATGATAATTGATATGTTATTTATAGGCTCTTATTATTATTATTTATTTTATTATTATTTTTTTCTTTTTATTCTTTGAAGTTTTATTTGATCAAATTTGAGAAAGTTGTCTCATTAGTTATTTTTTTTTTTAGTACATTGGGTTGGAGGATTCGAACCACTTGGTCGTCAACACATACATATGCCACTTAAGTCATGCTTCACTTTGGTCATTTGCATTTTTTTATTAGCATGTTGGATTGATATATTTAGTTTATTACCTACACCGGTCAAAATTCCAGCCGTTTTTTTTAATTAATTAATTTCATATTTCATATTTTAGTGTGTTTTGGAGGGTTTTTTTTTTTAATTATTTTTTTTATATTTGTTTTAAATTTCATGATAATGTAAAGGTTCGATTTTTTTGGTTGTATATCGAAACAAACATGGTTAAGGCTTATGTTGTTCCTAAGGCTCCGAAGTCTTTGTTAAACCACATATATATATATATATATATATATATATATATATTACAAAATTACCTTTGAATGGGAGACCTAATCCAAGATCATTCCTGCATTTATTTTTACAAATTTGTACATTAATTTGATTTTTTCTTAATTTGGGTGTTGGTGGAAGAAAGAGAAAAGTAAAGGAAGAGTGAAGAACACATAAATTCTAGAGAGAGAGGAGGCGAGAGAATGAAAGAAAAGAAGATTGGGGTAAAAAAATAAAATAAAAATAATAATAATAAGGTATTTTAGTCTTCATACATAAAGTCTTAAAATTGATTTTGGGTGAACTCTGTTATTATAACTCAGTCTACGTTTGACCCACCGGTTATTATAATCTTAATCAATAAAGTAACTATACTGACTTCAATAATATTTACTATTCACAATTATTATAATCCATACTATTATAACAACCGTTTGTAATAACTCACCCACGTCTCAAACACTCTAAAAAAAAAATAACAAAAATTGAAAAATATCCCAAGTATAAGACAGAAATGATTATAAATTTTGGTTAATTAGTAATGAAGAATTATTATGGCAATAAAGAAAGGAAAGAAAAAGGTAAGAAAATGAAATTCCACGGAGGACTGTCAAGTGAGTCCTAAAGCTAACCAGAGACGGCCCCACTCCACGAGAGTTTTTTCTTCTGAATAATGAAGAAATCAAATTGTTTTAAAGGGAAAAGAAGAAAAAAAAACTGGTAAATCTTTTCATTTCTTCAACCCAACGATTTGGTGGGGGGTTTGATTCTTCTTCCTGCAATCCTCGTTCAGACCAAATTCGCATTTTATTCTCTTCTTGTTTTTGTAACAAAACGAAGATAACGGGAAGTGTGGAAACAGGAGAGAAATGGCACAAAGGAAAGAATTGCTTCAATTGAATTCGATGATATAAATGGAAAAGATTACAAGCTTTTATAGCTAAGTAAGCACTACCCCACTAAGCCACAAATTATCCCACTATCCTTAAATTTATCTACTATCACCCCATTATGCCACTAAGGCATAATCTCCAAAATATAAGCCACTACCTAAATACAAGGCACTAGCCTAAATAGGTGGCATCACCTTAATTTCAAATATTTAAAATTAAATAAATTTGCACTAATTGTTAACACTCCCCCTTAGTGCAAATATACGATCCACAACACCAAGTACACTCCTGAATTCTTCAAGCTTAGATTTACCATGCGCCTTGTTAAATATATCAGCAACTTCCAACGATAACTTCATAGGAGTAGTAATTGATTTTGACTTCTTCATGTCAAACCGAGTTTAACAAAGTATTTGCATACCTTTTCTGTGAGACAAAGTATCCACCTGACTTTTCAACCTTCAAGCCAAGAAAACGTCTCGCTTCACCGAAACTCTTCATTTTAAAACCAATAGACAAACCATCTCGAAAAATAAAATTTTCTCTTCTATTTGGATCCATGCATCTCCATCTTTTTCTGTGAGTACCATATCCAACAAATATACAACGCCTAACCTTTGGAACATGAACATAACAAACTGACCCAAAAACTCGAACATAACTCACATTGGGTTTACGAATTATGACGTGACAAGCTGACTGAATAGTTGTTGCCCAAAGCTCCTTTGGAAGATTCTTTGCATGCAGCCAAGACAAGCACATAGATGTAAGGCGTTGAATGCTATGCTTTTTGCAATATGTCTGAAATTGATCAGACATATATTCTCCCCCATTATCTGTGCGAAAACACTTTATCGGCAACATAAATTCTTTCTCCACTAGCTCCTTAAACTGGATAAACTTGGAGAAAACCTCACTTTTAGCCTCCAAAAAATACACCCAAGTGAACCGAGTAAAATCGTCCACTATAACCATAACATAATGACAACCATAATAATTGGGTATTTTCGTCGGCCCCATCAAATCTGAATGAACTAACTGCAATGCAACCGTAGCTCTATTATTTGAATTTGGGAAAGAAAGAAGATGTGATTTCCCAAATTGAGAACCAGGACAAACCACATCACGACGAATTTCTTTAAAGATGGGAATACCACCAATAAGTTTCTTCATAGAAATTCTTTGCAACAATTGATAACCAACATGACCCAACCGAGCATGCCAAAGTGTTGCACTATCATTCTGACATGTCTTTTCAACATATGCATCAGTTGCAGACAAAACATAGAGGGAATCTTTCCTTTTTCCAGTAAACAAAACATCACCATCAAATTGTTTAATATTAGAAACAATTTTCACATCATCTGGACCAAAGAGAACATACCTCCCAGAGTCGGCAATCTGAGAGACCGGAACCATATTCTTCTTTAAACCTGGAACATGATAAACATCTTCAAGAGAAATATCACCAACATTTGATGCACCATCTTTAACGTTAACTTGCCCCTCTTGAACAACAGGATGTATGGAATTATCAGCCGTCGCAATGACTCTTCTTCCTTGATGGATACGTACATCAGAGAGAAGAGAAACATTTCCAGTTGAATGATGAGAACAACCAGAATCAACAATCCAATCCTCATTATAATCTATAAAAGCATTAGCATGCAAATTATTGGATTGATCAATAACTTCAATTGATAAGCATTGTTCCCAAGTAACTTGTTCAGGTTTGTTACTTTCGTGTACAACATTTGCTTCTGCTTCTCTAAGAATCACCCGACAATTTTGTCTAATATGGCCGAATTTTCCACAACGTTGACACACCACCTTTACCTGACAATCACGTTTGATGTGTCCCGGTTTGCCGCACCTAAAACATCCTTTTGAAGTGCCCTTGGACTGCCTTTCAATTTTGGAATCATTGCCGTCATTTGAATAAAGCTTTGGAGAAGAATGAACTCTTCCCTTGTCTTTTGCATAAATAACAGTCTCCACCTCCGAGTGAGTTTCCTTGTAGTTGCTAAACATTTGTTTCATCAATGCTTCCTGATTTGAAAGCAAATTCTCCAACTCAATGATAGAAGGTTGAGTTGCCCAACCTTGTATCGATGAAATAAATGGCATAAACTCCTTTCGCAGTCCACGAATAAGATAGCGACGCATACGAGCATCACTAATAGGATCATCCTTATCTAATTCTGAAATTTCAGAACATAAAGTTTTAATTTTCAGAAAATATTCTGAAACCGACAAATTACCTTGAGTCCTTCCAGCAAGTTCGTTCTCCAAATATTGCAACCTCGTCGTGTTCTTTTGAGTGAACAACCTTTCAACTGTGTCCCACACTTTCTTTGGACAACTTACATCACGAACATGCTCAATGTACTCTTTGCCAATGGAAGTCCGCAAAGCAAATAAAGCTTTGCCACACTTGACCTTCCACTTTCTTCGTGTCTCAGCATTCTCCAGAGTATCTTCTGGAATTTCTGCATCATCACCGGAAACAAGATCCCAAAGATCTTGCCCTTGTAGAAAAGCTTTCATACATAGCTTCCAATAGCTAAAATTATCACCGGCAAGCTTGTCTACACAAACACTGTTTCCACCGTTCATCTTCAACGAGTATTTAAACTCAAACACTAAACAAAGAACCTTGAAGCTCTGATACCATGTAACAAAACGAAGATAACGGGAAGTGTGGAAACAGGAGAGAAATGGCACAAAGGAAAGAATTGCTTCAATTGAATTCGATGATATAAATGGAAAAGATTACAAGCTTTTATAGCTAAGTAAGCACTACCCCACTAAGCCACAAATTATCCCACTATCCTTAAATTTATCTACTATCACCCCATTATGCCACTAAGGCATAATCTCCAAAATATAAGCCACTACCTAAATACAAGGCACTAGCCTAAATAGGTGGCATCACCTTAATTTCAAATATTTAAAATTAAATAAATTTGCACTAATTGTTAACAGTTTTTCCTTTCCCTTTCAACTGTTTCAGACCCTCTCACACCTCTGTGAATTGGAAGATTGAAGAATATTGGTTTTTATAGTTTGGAATTCACCGGATTCCGATTCGATTTGGGTTTCCGGGAAAGATTCTAACGCCCAAGTTCCCAATTGGGTCCTCGTTTGGGAAGAGGACTCGCCGATCAATCCCCCCGGCCGGGGGCTGGAGGTGGAGGATTGAAACGGAAAATGAAGGATTTGATCGGAAGACCGGGGACGAAGAGTGGACTAGCATTGAGAATTGGTCAATCTGCATTTGCAGCTGCTTCAATCGGAGTTATGGTTTCTGCTTTGGGTTTCGCTAGCTTCACTGCTTTCTGGTATTTCCTTTGCTCCTTCGATTAACTACTACACATCTCTTGTTTTTCTTCATCTTATTGTTGAAGGAAAGCCCCTAGTTGAGATGTGACTCCTTTCGTTAAGTTCATTCCTCATTTGGGTGATTTCGATAATTGGGATTTTTTCTTATTCAAAGATGGAAAATTGAAGAAGATTATGAAATAGTGATATGCATTGGTGATGTGTGTTCTTTATGATGTTTTTCTGAGTGTAGAGTTTGATATGGATGATAGAACTACTTTGTTTGACCATGTTTAATATGATTGTGCAATGTCCAAGGCATTTTTCCAAATCCAACTTGTCTAAAGTGATTGGTGAAAGCAACGTGCTGGCTGCAAAGTTGAAAAAATATAGCATTTTCAAATTTATGTAATATAAGAGATTCAATCTGCACTATCGAATCTTAACCCGAGCTCATATTTTGGTACCTAGTTTAGATAACTCGATGGTTTCAGTTTTATCACATACGGAAGTCAAGCTGGTGTTCGATACAACATACATGTTTAGATCCTTAAACTTGACTAACAATGTTTGTCTGCATTTAGTATGGTGTTAGATAGGACATGATTCTATGATTGAAGGGACTGACTTGTTTAATATGGATTATGGAACATGGAGTATTCAGATAACTATCCTGCTTATCCTTTTAGATTTTACGGTTGAAAATTCTCCAGGCTATTTCATTTTACAACCATTTCTAATCTAAATTCGTGGGAATGGCCATGATTTGTTCTTTAATAACATAATTCGTTTGAGGTTACCATGAGATGTTCATTTTATAAATTTTACCTTTGTGGAACTTAGAAGATGAGAAATGCTCGTGTTTAGGACAATGTTGTTCATAATCTGACTGAAACAAACTCTTTTGTATTTACACCTTAGAAATGATTTTCTTTTTCCCTATCCTCGAATTGGTAGGCCTGATTTAGCTGGGAAATGTGTAGTCCTAATCCCTGCCATTTAGAATTATGATGTTTCTTTTTCTTCATAATGTTGACTACAATCTGGTTTATTTGCGATTCAGCTATTTGATTGCATCAATGGGCCTTCAAGTGCTTTGGAGTTTTGGACTTGCATGCCTTGATATGTATGCTTTAAGGAGGAAAAGAGACCTTCAAAACCCAATATTAGTCAGCCTGTTTGTTGTTGGTGATTGGGTATTTATCTTATTCCACGAACTTGTTAATATTTCTTATTTCTTCAATTAGAAACAAAAATGTTCTCGTCGGCCTGAATTGACTCAAATTGTCACGTGTTTGCATAACTCTGTGTATATGTGGTTATGGATGTCTGTAGGCTCCCTTCAGCTAAATTTTGTCTGAGTTTGGATTTGATAGAAGTTGTGCTTCTAGCAATATAAAATGTATGGTTATAGTCTTTTATGTCCCCCCCAAGCTAAATGAAACCAATATTAGTTGATGTTGGTGTTCATATGAACTGTTGAACACCATTGTGTTATGTCCTCTTCAGGTGCTTAATTCGTTAGATTTTTATTTTCCTTTTTAGTACTACAAATGTGGCGTTATGGGAATTTGGCCATACGACCTTAAGGGAATGAGTGAATGCCAATTCCTGTTGAGCTATGCTCATGTTGATGCTTAATTCGTTAGATTATCTCTACTTACTGTAAGGTGTGACTTTAATATCTCATTCGGACAATTTGGATTCTACTACATCTATCTTTCTATCTCATGTAGCAACTAAAAAATCTTTGATGTCTTCTAGCCTTAGAAAAGTTTATATTGGTTTGGTTTTATTTGAAATTTAGACTAACGCCGTGAAATATGCAGGTGACAGCCACTTTATCCCTTGCTGCTGCGAGTTCATCGGCAGCGATTATTGTTCTTTATGCCAGAGATTTGGACGTCTGCAAGTTTCATAAAAATATTCCTTGTAACATGTTCCAGATCTCCATAGCTCTTGCTTTTATCACCTGGGCTCTTATTGCTATGTCATCACACGTCATGTTCTGGATTTTATTAGCCTCAGTCTAGAAAACTCATGTTTGCATCCTTTCTTTATTGATGAAAATCAAGCCTTTTACAGTATTTTTCCAATATCATCTGTAAATAGTCCTGTTTTATAACATTCATTTTTGACATTTTTCATGTTTCATGTACAAACTCTTGGTTTTGAAACCTAGAGATCTCCCAACCTGAACACAGCTTACATGGATGATTCGTAAACATTCTAACCCTCTCTTTTGATCTCATTGTTATCTTAATGATGTTGCTTTTTCTTAGGAAGATCTGTTATGTTACTGCTTTACAATGAGAATCTTTCATGTCTATTAAATAATACAGATTCTTTGTCATAGAGGACCATAGATTTCTCCAAGGTGATAACACACGTTTGAAAGGCATTGCACAAATACTTAGGATCTCAGAACATGTTTCCTAGGATTCTTTTTACAGTTGTCCATCTCTTAATGGCAGTTATTGGTTGGGACAGCAGGGTCAACCATCACAATTTTCTATGCTGAGGTTTGATCATGGAAGCTCATCTTAATCTCCGTCGAGATTACTGCCTTAGCCCTTAGCCCTGTCCTATCATCTGTATAATGGGGTTCCTACCAAAGTTTACTTAGAATTTAGAATAGAAGATTAGTTTTGAATCTAGTGTTAGAATTGATGAAGATCTTGTTCAGTTTACTATCTAAATTAAGAGTTGAAATATGAAGATTATGATCATTCAAACTAGACTGAATGGCCTCGATAAGATAAAACTTAATTAGAAATCAAATACATGTCTATGGAGGGATTTCTTGCCTCTCTTTTTTTTTCATACATAAAACTATGACAAAAATGCATTCAAACAGTAGGTTTACAGTTGGTCAATATTTGGAACCTGACTATTAAGAATGGAAATAATGTTAGCTAGCTCATCAGCAACTTCTTTCATGGCAGGTCTGTTCTGCCTCTTTTCATCCAAGCAAGCTGCTGCTAGAGACCCTAATGCCTTGATTATCTCCATTTGAACTCTGCTTGCTCTCTCTGTAATCACAGGATCAGCAACCTGCATCAATCTGTCTTCTTTGATAATCTTCTTGATATAAACTACTAGATTTATATCTTCTTCTTCTCTATTAAAATCAATGGCTTTCTCAGAAGTCAACAGCTCCAACATGACAACTCCAAAACTATAAACATCACTCTTGTCTGTCAATTGAAAGTTAAGGTAATATTCTGGATCTAGATAGCCTAATGTTCCCTGAGCGCCAGTTGTAATGTGGCTAGATTCTGTGATAGCCAATCTAGAAAGCCCGAAATCAGCAACTTTGGCATTTAACTTCTCGTCGAGTAGAATATTGCTAGACTTTATGTCTCGGTGATAGATTCTCGGCGTGGCTGAAGTGTGGAGATAAGCAAGGCCCTCGGCTGTTTGGTGAGCAATGTAGAGTCGACGATTCAATGTCAGCGGTGGCCATTTGCTTGAACTTATATTCCCATGAAGATGATCAAATAGGTTCCCATTTGAGATGTACTCATATATTAACAGGGGTTGCTCGAGTTCGAGACAACATCCAAGTACCCGAACAAGGTACCGATGGTTCACCTGACAAAGAATTCGAACCTCGTTCAGGATTTGATCAATACCCTTCATGCATCCCAACTTGGCACGCTTAACAGCTATTAAGGTTCCATCTTCTAGGTTGCCTTTGAAGACCTCTCCAAAGCCACCAGAGCCAAGTAAGTTCTCTTTGGAGAAGTTGTTTGTGGCCTTTGCTATCTCTTTGGTTGTGAACATCCTCGCCGATTTTCCACTGCTGTTAGCAGTTAGAACCACTTCTCGAACTTGTTTCGAACTCAGCTCTTGCCCTTTCGGAATCGCACGATGTCTTCTGAAAATTATAAACATGATTGACAAACCTCCAATCACGAATACAAATACTCCTGCCATTGCTGAAAATGAATAAATTTACACGCCATTGTTAAGTTAAAGCTCATTCTAGTTTCACACTCATGAATACCATAATTTGCCTTTTGATTTATATATACCTCCAAGAATAGCAGGCATCTTCTTATGCTTCTTGTGAGTTCTCTTGTTCTGTATTTTCACATCTATGTCAAACCAAAGATTTCATGTCATCAAAGACTAAAACAAAACATTACTATGCAACTTTTATAATATAAATGACAGAGATTTTGAAATAGTTAAAATCACCTTTGTCATGTTTAGCGTTTAGAATCACATCAAAATATGATTTTAATTATTCAAAATTAATTTTTAATTATATGAAAAATATAAAAACAAACATTAAATTGATTTTGAATCATCGAAGATAAAATGATTTAACTGTTTGAAAATCACTTTCATGGCCTAAATTTTGCTAAAATTACTCACTGTTGCCATTACACAACCCATTTACGGGATCCCACTTGAAAGGCACCTTGCAGAAGCACCTTCTCTGGCCGGCCTTTGCAGAGTCCGGCAAACAAGCAGAATTCTCCCAATTCCGGCAGTCCGTGGCCAGTCGACACGGCGGCTCTCGCGGCGGTGCCCATTGAATCTCCACCCCAGGTTCCGGCCACTTCTTCGCCGGAACAGAACCACCCAAATTCACAAAAGATTCATAAGCCGAACACCGCTCCTTCCGCACCCTGATCCTATACTCACTGATGGAACCGCCACTCGTGTACCAGCAGCACGTCGGCGCTGCCTTACACGCCGCCATCGCCACCGGATTCTGCCGAACGAAGTCCTGACAGACGCCATTAGGCGAACAGTTCCAATTATTTTCGAGGATTTCCATCGAACAGTTGAAGAGCAGAACCATGTTTCTATTGGTAATGATGAAAGGAAGGGCAGTGTCGAGCCAAAAACCATGGCTCCCAAAATCCGACGAAACGCAGGCGTTTTTGGCCAACCCCGGCGGCCGGACGATCAGCGTCCGAGCCACCGGATTAACGGAAGTGATCAAATAGGAAGACCCATTGACGGACTCGAACCAGAGCTGCCCGGCGGTGCACCGGACACTGTAAAGAGGGTCGCCGCAGTCCGGGTGCGTGCTGAGTGGGTACGGCACCGGCGAGCGGCCGCAGTCCGGGCAGCGCTTGGCCGGGCAGCAGAGGAAGAGTGAGAGTAAAATGAGAAGGGGGAAATTGGTTTCCATTTTTGATTGGGAATTAATTTTGAAGTGCAGAGCAGAGCAGAGGAATGGTTTATGATTAAGAGGTAGAAGAGATCCATCTGCATTGTCGAAACTTTTTGACTCAAAAACTACAAAAAGTTTTGAACTTTACAAGTGGGGACCGATTTTGGATTCCCAATGCATCGAAGAAGAAGAAGATTACTAATATCGCCATGAGTATTAGAATATAAATTACATAAACATTTCAATTTACTTGCTCAATATATGCAAAAAGATGGATGGTAACAGTCACTTAGGGTGTGTTTAGCTCCTAATTTTCCCAACAATATTAATAAATGAATTGTAATAGATTATGACTTCAATCGAGTTACCTTTGATAGTGTTTAGTTAGATCAATTCAAACTTAATCTTAATTTGATGGATGGTGTTTAATTAAGGCCAAATCAAACGTAATCACTTGTGAATTTACCACAATACCCTCGGTTATAATTAAAAAATGAAATGGAAAAAAGACGCTCAGTCTTCTCCTCTTCATCCTCCTTCGTCTACGCGCAAAAGGTCGTTGGACTTCTCTTCTTCATCATTCTTATTTCTTAGGTATGGTCGTTTGTTTATTCTGTTTTATTGTTTTTTTGAAGAAGCAGATGGTGATTACTTCACGTGGAAAATTTCGATGAAAAACAAATCTTGTTCTGTATGGAAAAATATGGACGCATGATACTACTCATGTTTGTAATCGTGTTTTTTTATGAAGTTGTTAATCGTTTTGCTGCTCGTAATATAAATCATGATAGTTTACCGAATCGTGTAAATATGTATGTTTTTTCATCTTCTGTGCATTAATCCGATCAATTACGAGGTTGAAGGCGAACTATCTGCTACGTATGCGAATGATTAATATTCGGAAAATATGAAGATCTCCATGCATTTCGTCTCCGTAAACACCCATAAAATCGTAAATGAGTTTTGTGGAAGGAAAGGTAAAAGTGTTGGATGAAAAATAAATTAGGGATTGAAGAACAGAGGAAGAAAGGAAAAAAAATGGAGTGTCTCAGTTGAAGAAATGGGAGAATCGAGGAAGAGAGAAAAAAGCATTTGTGAAAAGAAATGACTAAAAAATGAGTGTGGGCCCCACATAATCGGCGTAATCTCATTGAATATCCTCAAGGTGGTAGAGAAATAGTGTAACGAGATTACAAAATTTGAGTTGCGACCCACAGTTTCATTATGTTTGGAGGGGAGTAAACACATCCTTGGATAAATGTTAAGGTAAATGGCTCAGCTGTCGGCATGACTCAGTGTTATGGTTGAAAATTTTGTATGACTGATTGAGACAGTTGATTGTTAAATGTTAATGTTAAATGTTGTGAATGGTATAAGAGGAAAATCTCTCACAGTATGACGTGGTTCGAGGACGAACCAAGGTAGAAGCTAGTGAGTATGTGACACCCGAGTAGAGGAGGAGTACAATATGAATGAGCCAACACCACATCCGAATGAAAGAAGCTTAAAATAATTGATAGTTATAACTTATACTAACAAAATAGATTTTTCTTTTAAGTGGTCCAATTATAGGAGTTGCAAACTTAAGTGTAGTTGACTCAGAGCAATCTTATGTTGGGTGATCTCCTGAAATTTATTTTAGAAAACATGTGAGTGAGGACAAAGCATGAAGAAAAGATCTGTGGTCAGAATACAAAAGTAGAGACGATGAGATGAGGTAGGTAGAATAATGGTAATATTTTCGATGTTCCGTAATTTTGTAGGGAAGAAAAAGAAAAAGAAAAAGAAACCATACATCTTCATTGTGCCAAGAATGATTTAGAGGGCTTGTAATTGTATGTGTTAAAAATAGAAGAGACATAATGATAATGATAAGATGAATTGGATGAAACCCTTTGTAGGTTAATTAAAGAGAGCAACATTCGTTGAAGGAAACAAAAAGAACAAATTTCGGTACTTTTGTCTCGCCGTGGTCCGAATTCTTAAGAATGATTCTTCCAATTTCACTGTCCAAATTCCTAGGAGCCAACCTTCTTCTGTCTCTCTCTCTGTTCCCATCGCATCTCTCTTTCTCCTTCTAACTTCTAATAACAAACATCATTTCAAGTTTTGCTAACAAATCCTTAGATGGGAGATATAATTTCAAGCCTTTCATTGTAGATATGCATCCTGTAACTAACTCGAAAAAATTATTTTTGTGTCACTTAGCCGGTAGTAAACCTCACTTACATCCGAGGTTTAAAATGTCAATGTCAACGAAAATGTCGAGATCTCACTTTTATGAAAAAATTCCATGGAAATATTGATAAATTGTTGATGTCGAAGACTTCACTTTAAGTTCGTTCTCGTTTTCATCATTTTTGCTTAAACCTTCCAAAACAATATGAAATCTTTACTTCCATGATACGGCTCTCGCCGAATTGGAGAACTCCTTTCCTACGATGGATTGTCAACGAACGTGTCTCGGGCCGAGAACTTGATCACCTCAAAAAGGGTTGTAGCGGTCGAACATCAAGATGCACGAAGCCAACCTATTTCTAAAAAGAAAAATGCAAAAAAAGAAAATGAAATATAAGGCTTGTAGCTTAGAGGATTAGAGCACGTAGATACGAACAACGAACATTTTTTGAAAACTTATTTAAAATAAAAAATATATTTAAATTAATAAAGAAATATTTTACACTTTTTAATTAAGTTAAAATACTTATTATAAATATTAAATTCACATTAGAGATTTTGTTGCTATTTTCTATATATTTGATCAATTTTATGGTATAATAGAAATGTTAATTTACCTATCATGTTGATGTTGAACACAAACATTGACATGTCAAAAAAAAATTAATACATTACTTACATCAATGTGAGTCAAGAAGTTTTTTTTTTTTTTTTTTTTTCTTTTCTTTTCTTTTCTTTTCATTTCAAAGTGAGCACAACTCAACAGTAATTATAGGTACTATCCCCTTGAAATTGAAGGTTCGAACCTTCATATTCCATTTGTTTAATTCTACGAGAGAAAAAAAGTTAGGTTTTTTTTTTAATCAAATATTGATGGTAAGTTCTGACTATTTATAAGTACATTAAAGATTCAATGTTGCAAAAATAATATAACTGAAATATGTATAATTGCAAACATACATAACATGCAGAAATTGTGTCATCAAAATAATTAAAAGTTGTAGTGAATTGAGTATAGACTAGTAGATAAAGTTACTATATTATAGTCCCAAAAAATTGATTGTTTGATCTCAGCAATTAATAAATTTTATAAACGTGTATTCAGAGCCCAAGTTAAGTCCCTAACTCTTTCCGCCGTCTAAGAGGCATCTTATAAGGAATTTAAGAAGAATCTCTACAAACAATTAGGATTAATAAAAAAAATGTCTAAATACATGCATTGTTTGCACTCTATATCTAGAGTTATTTTAGGAAGGGATTTGTTTTAGTTGTTTCCCCATTATACCCCTATTAGAATTTCCTATTTTAAAATTTAATTAGTTTTGAAATTGATTAATTGGATACCAGAATTTGTTTTGGTGAGGTGTGTGATTTCCCGTTAAGAAAAATTTCGTTATTTTTTCCGTTGAGTGGTTTCTGTCGTTGTATATCTACATGTGTTCCTTCAGTAGAGACCCACACACACCTTCGACCAGGGTATACTTATGTACACACCCGTGAAATTACTATTACCCTTATAATCCTGATGTAGTTTTCCCTAAAAATAGGCAACCACCAAAAGTAGATAATGTGAACAGAATCCTTAAAAAACAGGATCTCATAGCTAAAAAGAGAGATTACTACCACCCTTGTAATCGTGAGACCTAAAGAGAATCCTTAAAAAAGGGCACATCGCCTATTATTCAAAATAATCAAAATATGAGAGCTAAATCGTGCCATCTTAATTCAAATCACCCGATTAAAAAATCTTTTTGTCGAAGGGTACACCACCCATTATTAAAAAATCTTTTTGTCGAAGGGTACACCACCCATTATTCAAAATAATCAAAATCTGGGAGCTAAACTGTGCAATCTTAATTCAAATCACCCGATTAAAAAATCTTTTGTCGAGTTCCCGCAAGCTAAAACCCCAGATTCCTAAACCGAAACCCACATAGCTAAACTAACACTAACCTTTTACTTATTCGTTCAAAAACCAGACGAGAACAAGAAATGCGAGAGAGGATAAACGCTTACCGAATTCGGGGGATCTGTCGTATGCTTGTAGAAGGATGTCGTATGCTTGTATAAACTCTAGGTCGAAGGATGTTGTCGAATGTCTGTTGTTTCTGCGTTTGGAGAGCTCTTTGTATGCGTTTTCGAGAGAGAAATCTTTTGTGTATGCGATATCGAAGGATGGTGTACCTTTCAGATTTTTGTGTGTTGAGTAGAAAAATCGGTGAGAGTTTACAACAAGTGACATACAGACCTGCAGCTGCATTGAGCCCCTAAATGTCATTATTTCAAATTCATGGAGAAACGGTCACGCAGTTTCAAACGTTATTATTGACTCATTGCTTTCTCATTTATCTGTTGTAAGTGGTTGGTCAGCCATCTGCCTTCCCTTTATTACTTTGTGTGCAACCATGTATACACCTCTCGCGGTAGATGCGTCTGCAACTGCATCACTTCCTCAGGTAAATAGACTCGTTTGTTAATTATTTGGGGTCGGGTATAACCATGTAAGTCTCATGGGATAAGTGACAATTCTTTTTTCCATTTTTAACGTCTCTGGTAAGTCCTCGTCCATAACTTCTTTCTCTCTCCTCCCAACAATTTAAGACTATTTTTATTCAGTATTGTAGAAGGGTAGGTTCGTCCAGTTCGGTGTAACTTGCCTTACTAAATATAGGGTAAAAAAACAAGTGTTAGACATTTTTCACGTTGGTCTCCTCTGTTTTAAACATTCTGGTTACCCTTTATAATCTTCTAATCTAGAGGCTAGCAGATAATTAACTTTTTTTTATTATCAAAATCGATAGAGGTCTATTTTTTTAAAAAAGTTTTATAGGTCATTTTTTTTAATTTAATTTCTCTCTTCCATTTTTTCCATTTCTTATTTACCATCCCTATGATGTCAATCTCTTCATTCATTTATAAGATAATTAAAAACAAATTAACTTTATCTTCTAAGATTTTCTCCAAAAACTAACTCCCTCCCTTACAAGATTTTCTCCCTTCCCTCCCTCCTTCGAACGGTAATCTCCCGAAAGTAAAAAATAAAAAATAATATCACTCCTTCTGTTATGTGGCCATTGTTTACGTCAGGGGCGGAGCCACGTAGGGTGCACGTGCCCCCTCAAATTATTAATTTTATATGTTTGTATATTGGATTTTGGAAAATATAACTATATGGTTATATATTTGTATAAATAAATTCGGAAAAATCAACAAAAAGTTCCTCTAGTCTGAAGGCAAGGGGCACGAATTTCAAGGCTGCTGTTTAAGACAATGAAAGTGAAATTAGTTTTGTTTTTTTTTTTTTTTTTTTTTTTGAGTACATTGGGGGTGGGGGGATTCGAACCACAGACCTCATGGTCGTTAACACATACATATGCCCGCTGAGCCATGCTCTCGCTTTGGCAAATTAGTTTTGTTTTTAGGTAAATTATGGATTTGAAAAAAACAAACATAGTTCTATTTCAAAATTTTAAAATTTTTACTAAATTATTTTAGATTTTAAAAAAATAAAAAATAATTCTATTTTAAAAAATGATATTTCAAATTTCATTATTTATTTCAAATTTCATTATTTAACCATATATATTTAAGTTGAAAATTCTAAAATAGTTTATTATTATTGATTTATTATTATTTTTAATTAAGATTACTTAATATAAATATTATATCTTCTAAAAAAAATCATGTGATTACACTTGAAATTTTTAATTTTGTATCTAATAGTTACGTGATTTTTTTTAAATGTGGAACAAGTTGATCACACATTAATTTTATATCTAACAAAAAAATTTAATATTTTAAATTTTTTAATATGTCTTTATTAGATACAAAATTGAGAGTTTAATTATTCGACATAAAATTAAAATTTGAATAATCTATTAGACACAAACTTAAAATTTCAAGCAATTATTAGACACAAAATTGAAAGTTTAAGGATCTATCAGACTAAAAATTGTAAGTTTAAGAGTTTGTTAAGCACATCTGAAAGTTCAAGGACTATATAGACATAAATAAAAAAATTTAAGGATTAAACTTGCAATTAACTCTTATTGGAATTGTGCCCCTCCTGGAAAAATTTTTTGGATCCGCCCCTGGTTTACGGATCAAAAATTAAAAATAACAAAAACTGAATGTGTAAAAATCTGACCTAAAAAATGAGTAAGAATAAAGAGAAAAAAAAAATCAGAACTTAGACAAACTTCTCCTACCATTTTCAATCCATTATTGATACAAAATTGTAAATACGGGTAATTGGGACACTCCACCTTCTAATTACATGAAGTAGAAGACAAAATATATATATATATATATATATATATATATATATATATATATATTTTGTTGGAAGAAAATAGGTTAGTCTTTGTAATACAATAAATGAGATGCATTCTAAATTTATAAATTGCAATTAATTACATTGTATTTATAATTTGCAAAATTGAAATTACACGATAATTGCAATGGTGTAAATTGTAATTACAAGTGTATTTACAATTTTACAAATTTTAATTACAGTGTATTTACAATTAACAAATACACGGTAAAAATACATTAGAAAGCAAAAAAAAAAAAAAAAAAAAAAACATAACATAGGTAAATAGTGACAAAAAAATATTTTACAAATTTTAATTACAATAACAAATATACGTTAAATACATTAGAAAGCAAAAAAAAAAAAAAAAAAAAAAAAAACATAACATAGGTAAAGAGTGACACAAAAAATAATTTACAAGTTTTAATTACAGTGTATTTGTAATTAACAAATACACGTTAAAAAAAAAAAAAAAAAAAAATTGACAAAAAAAAATATAAGAAAATACCTTGTATTTGCACTGGAACAGAATAACAGTGTAATTAGAATATATACCGAATAACAAATAAAATTGTAATCCACTAAATAGCAATTCAAGTGTAATTGCAATCTACTTCGTAATAAATAAAGTGTAATTGCAAACTACATAACAAATAAAGTGTAATTGCAATTCATTGAATAACAAATAAAGTGTAGTCCACTTCCTAATTAGACAAACTATAATATAATTAGACAAACTACCTCCATTACAAATTCTCAATAAGAAAATAAAGCAGGGATGTAAATGAAATTACACTGTATTT
Organism: Herpetospermum pedunculosum; assembly: GCA_028017165.1. Classification (NCBI taxonomy): domain Eukaryota; kingdom Viridiplantae; phylum Streptophyta; class Magnoliopsida; order Cucurbitales; family Cucurbitaceae; genus Herpetospermum; species Herpetospermum pedunculosum. The sequence goes on from CM051525.1 coordinate 62,488,735, forward strand.
GTAATTTTGCAAAGTGCACTTCGAGTATATTTTAAATTTTGCGAATTGTACTTTATAATGTTACAGTTTCACAATTGAAATTATATTGTACTTGCAACTGTACAATTTTGTGAATTGTAATTACAAAATATTGTTTTGGAAACCAACATCAATACATTAAGAGAGAAAAAAAGGAAAAAAAAAAAAAAAAAAAACTTATGTAGACGCTAAGGTTACAATGAACGGCGTAGCAATCAGTACAAAGCGCTTCAACCACCCATTGAAAATGTTACCCACACATCAGAGTTACACCATTAATTTTTTTTACCTTCAAGTCATGTTTAGACATTTTATCAATCACTTGTGCTACAATATCCTTCTCTCTTCAACTCTCAAATCACGATTTCTCATCTCCCATCTTCAGTGAAATCAAAGACCATCTAAAGAATTCATCATACTTTGGTGAAATCAAAGGCTATCTAAAAAATTTATCATACCTTGGTGAAATAAGAAACCATCTAAAAAATCCATCTCCTTTTCCAACAAAAGCCACATCTAAAATATCCCTCTCCAAAATCACAATTTACCAACAAAATTCATCTAAAATATGATTGACATTCTACTGAAATCAAAGACCTCATCTCCAAAATCATGATTTTTCAACAAAAAAAAATCATCTAAAAAATGGCTCACATTCTACTAAAATCAAAGAACCCATCTTCTAAATCATGATTCTAGAGAGACTCATTTGAGTGTAAAGACCAGGTGTGTGAAGAGAAGAAAAATCAATTCTTTGAATAGATGCTGCTTTATAAGCTTTATTTTCACTGATGCTAATGACTAGAAGCAAAACCAAAAAGAGTAGGACAAACGGAGGAAGAAGCTACGAAAGTGAGAAGAAGGTCTACGTCAATGTCAGTGATGACACGACGACGCTACAAGCAATCTTGCGTGAAGAGTTTTACTTTAAACCTTATTTTGTTTATTTTTTATTAGGAAAAATTACTCTAATGATTCCTCATGTTTGAGTTTGGTAGCACTTAGTCCCCAAGGTTTCAAATCCAACAATTATACTCCCGAGGTTTGAATTTGGTTCACTTTTGGTCCCTCCGTCAAAGTTTCATTTAAGTCCTAACGCAGACGTGACACCTATTTTTTTTTTTTTTTTTAAATATTATAATTTTTTTCTTTTTTCTTTTTCCTTTTCTCGTTCCTTCCCCATATTCATCTACGTCGTCATCTCCATCTCCATCTCCATCTACATCGTCATCTCCATCTTCTTCCTTCTATGGTCGTCGTCGACGATACGCTGTGGACTAGTTTTTTTTCCCTCCTCTCCCCCTTCCCTCTTCCCTCCTCTCTCCCTCCTGCCTTCCATGGCCGTCGCCGGCGTATCGTCGACGACTATTTTTTTTCTTCTTCTTTTTTCTCGTTTTCCTCTTCTCTTTTTCTTCTCTCTTTCTCTTTCCATCTCTCCCATCTTCCCCTCCCCACGTTTTAAAAAACAAAAGTACAGATATGTATTAAAAAAATGGGAGTGGAAAAATTAAAAAATAGGAAGGAAGAAATGGGAGAGGGAGGAAAAATTATTATGTCAACAATTTTTTTTATTTTGTTTAGGGAGGGGAAGATGAGGAGAAAGAGAGGGAGGGAGGGAGAGGGGAAGAGGAAAACGAAAAAGAAAAAAAAAATTGTCACAGAAGATGGAGGGAGAAGGAGAAAGAGAGAGGGAGAGAAACAAAAAATCAGTTGTCACCTTATCGCCTACGAATCAAATCCAAACCTCAAGTATAATTGTTGGATTTGAAATCTTGTGAACTCAAGTGCTACCAAACTCAAACATGATGGACCATAATTTTTCCTTTTCATTATTATTTTTAAATCGGTTAGTATGTTAGCAATAATTGTACACCTTACCACTTATTATTGTTTGTTATATCATATTCCTCCTCAATAGATTCTATTATTATATCATATTTCTCTTTAATAGATTCTATTATTATTATTTTTTTTTGAAACAACTAGATTCTATTATTTTTAGTTCATCCTTAGTTGCAAAAAAAAAAAAAAAAAAAAAAAATCTAAACAAATAAAAAATCTAGACCAAAGACGGAAGAATATTTTTGTCTCATCCAAAATTGAAAATTCTATTAAAAAAACACTTTTAATCAATTTTACAATTCATCTTGTTGGCGAAAAGAGACATTTAGTGTTTCTTAGAAAAAAATGGTTAAACATTTTTTAACTTTTTGTTTCAGACATTCTTCTGATTTTTCTTTTTAAATTATTAATATTAAAATTGATTATGTAGTACTCAAACTACATGTTTTATGTTTATACATATATGTATTTCATTTGGTTTCTCTCCTTATTTAAGGATAATAAAATTTATGGTCGACATGATTGGGTCTAAGTTTTTTTTTTATTTGATCGTATTTAAGGATTAAATTGGATATTTAATTTGGGTCTTCGGTCGGGGTGAGGATGATCTCCATCTCTTCTCGAAATCATTTTTATTGATTTTTTTAATATATATATATATATATATATATTTTTTTTTTAATTATATAATTAATCTATTATTTAATATTATTAATAACATTTTAAATATTATTTAAACATTCCTTTAACAACGGTAAGTTTTATTTTTCTTTTATTTATTTTTTACTTTTATTTGTTTATTAACTTCATAATATAATAACTTTTTTTACTAAATTTATAATAAAAATGTTAAATATTTTTTAATATTATTTTTTAAATGATTAAAACAATAATAATACTAATTTTAATAGGAAAATATAAATACTTTTAATATATTTATTAAAATTTAATTATTTTGTTTAAAAAATATAATTAAAAATAAAAATGAAAATGAAGAATTTTTTTCTTGTGGATCCGAGAATCAGGACAGGGATGAGGATGAAAAATTCTCACGAGGACGATGATGAAAACTACATCTGTGGCCCCACCCCATTATCATTCATACTCTTAATATTGTAAATCATCGTCTTCTTTTAGTAGATTGAATGTCTTTCATAATATCTATATCGTCTCTCCCAATAAATATATATATATATATATATATATATATATATATATATATATATATATAAACATGTTTTCTTCTCCCTCAATCCATTCTCTTGATCTCGATTTTTTTTTTTTTTTTTTTTTTTTGCTCTTTTGTATAATAATTAATCAAGAAAAATACAAAATTAGATTAAGAGTGGCGAAGATTTATTCTAGTTATATGAGAATTTTTTGATATATGCATGAGTCAAGTTATATTTATGAAATATTTAATGAGTGACTTTTCAAATTTTTAAAATGAATATGAATATTAATTCTCTTAATGTGTGATCACTTTTGTGGTAATATTTGAGTTGAGCTATATTTCAATGTGATAATATTTGAGTCCAAGTATACTTATGAAATATTTAATACGAATGATTTTTCAAATTTTTAGCTCATTGGATGAATATGAAAATTAATTCCATCTTTTTTTTCCTTTTAAGATTTTCAATTTTTATGCTATATTTTATTTTAATCATGATATAAAATAGAAATGAGATATATTATAGGTGTATGTATATGAGAGTAGGAATTTTTTTTCATTTCTTGTTTATCTTTAACTATTATGACTCATCTTTCCATTGATTTGAAGCTATTAATTTCATCATATATTTTTTTCTCTCTATTTCCTTTGATTATATATTTTACCTACTTGGATTGAATCTTCCACCTTTCGACTCTAATCTCTTTTGTTTCGTTTAGTTAATAGTTGGGTCGAATTACTTTTTTTTAGTATTCACATGAATGAATTTTTAAATAATTAAATAACCCTTTTCTTTCAATCGAGACAAAATACCATTAAAAAGTTTAAATTAGCAAACATAAACTTTTACTTATAATTACTCAACCCATCACCATAAACTCAAACACATGCAATAACTTCAACTTTTTCTATGACGGTTGAAAAAACATCTTTTAAAACCAAACTTTAGTTGAATTGTACTGACTACTAACAAAAAGGTATCAATCACGTCGTGGTGGTCTCTTCAGATAATTTTTCGGAGGAGAAACCGAAGAACACAGCAACGGAGATTGAATCTCAGAAGAAGAAACTATGAGATTGCCACTTGAGGAAGAAGAAGAAAATGAAGAATCTTGATCATCACCTGAAAGTTTTACATAACAATTAGCAGAAGAAAGAGACTGATCTTCGTTACTATTATTACTATTTTTGTACCGTAAAATAGCTTTGTAGAGGACTGGAATGAGACCTTCCATCTAATAAGTTCTCTAAATTAACGGCGCAAAAGCTTTAATTTGAATTTGAAAGAGAAGTGAGAAAAAGAAAATTTATATGGTTTGTAGATTTGAGAAGAAGAGCAAAACTGGGGTGATACGTGTTTACACCATTGTCTGCCGTTTAGACACGTGGCCCAATCAAATAGTGTCCCAATCAGATGGTGTCACGTGTTAACGCATTTATTTATTTATTATTTATTTTTTTTTGGTACAATATAACCTTCACTTTCATTTTTTTATCTACGCAATATTATTTATTTTCAACTAATCAATTAAAAATTTAGAGTTTAAAATAACAATATGAAAAAGATATTTTAGTGAATGCTAGATAAAAAATTAGAATTAAATCTAGATTATATAGACCATGTTAGTATTATATAACCTCCTTATAACTTTTGCATGCAGGTGATCTATGTCATCTTAGTTTTTAAAGTGGTTTATAAATAAAAATATAGATATTTTTATTATTATTAACATCTTTCTTATATTACAATTTATTTTAAAATCAACCCTACTTTTTATTTTAATTTTTTTTTGGTGGATCATCTAAATAACGATTTGAATCATAGATGTCATGTTTGTAAAAAAGAATAATTTTAAATAAACAATAATGATCTTAATTTTAACCCGTTGACCAAACTAGCAGATTAAATTATCTAATTCAAATTGCAACATAAATACACAATTTAAGTTTTTCAAATACACAATATCGCTCACATGATTTGCAGAATTTCCACAATGCACAATTTAAGTTTTTTTTTTTTTTTTTTTTTTTTTTTTTTTTTTTTTTGCATTGTTAAAAGAATAAAAATGAGAGTAATATTGTAAAAGATTTAAGGATAGTAAATTTTTTTTATTTATATTAGAGAAGTGGATAATTTTAGAATATATATTTTTTTAAATGCCATGTGTCGCAACGTCATCGCGACGCGGAGCGGCCGACGTCCTCTTTTAAGGGTTTTGGTTTAAAAATAAAGAGATGGAGTCGCCACCAACCATTTTGGGTGTGATTGGTCACCTTAAAACAAAAAAACTGGTCTAAGAAAACAGAAAATCGAGTTCGGGGGTCGGTTGAGTGTAGGGAAGGTGTTAGCACCCTACAACACCCGTTAAAACGGTAGCCAAATCTTATCTTTATATTATCCAAACTACTTTAAAACGTCCTTAATTTAAGAAAATAAACAAATGGTTTTTATAAAAACAATGTCTCATTTAATCAATTCTTAACTTTAAAAATAAAGTAAGAGTTTTGATGTATTGAGGGAAAAATATCCTTAGTTAATTATCATATTAGATTTCCTTTTATTTAAAGGAAATTGTTTACCTCAAGAATTTGAGAAATTTATCTCAACTCCGTCATAGGATTTATATGATAATATTTTATTTTAAAACATGTTGATTTGCCCTTTTTTTTTAAAAGTGATTGGAGGAATTTTCGTATGCTTGCACGAGAGTCGGAACTCTACGAAGTCACACTACTCATCCCTCAAATAAATACAATGTTTCTTTAAAAAGACATTAAAAGTATTATTAATTATGAATTATAAGGCTACATTGAAGTTTATTTGGAAAATTTTTAATTTAGGACAAATCTAAAATTTATTTGGAAAAGATTAAATAAGAAATCAATAATTAAAATTTATGTACAAAACTTAAATTAAGGTAACATTTGAAAGATACCTTGAAATCCTAAATTAAAAAAAAAAAGAAACATACCAAATTAATAACTAAAAAATAAATAGTCAAAATATTTCAAAAGTCTAATTTGTAGATAAATGTCAAGTATGTAATGTCAAATATCAAATTTGTAAAAATAAAAAGTAAGGAGGGGTATTTTTGTAACTAAACAGACAATGACAAAATTGTATCAAAATGTCATTAATGGCAATTTCGTAAATAACCTGAAACTTAAATTATACCTTCTTCTTCCTTGATGTATTATACCTTCTTCTTCTTCTTCCTTAATGTTCAGCCGCTGCCGATTGAAGGTGGGTAACAAATCCGAGGTGAAGCTGCCGCCGACGAGGGTTGCCGCAGTCGTGAGGTGAAGCCGCTGCCGTCGAAGTCAATCCGCCGCCGTCGAGGTCAAGCCGCCGCCGTCGAGGTGAAGGCCGCCGCTGTGAGGTGAAGCTGTCGCCGACGAAGGTTGCGGCTGTCGTGAGGTGTAGCCGCCGCCGTCGAGGTCACCGTTGTCGAGGGGTTACGGAATGGTGATTGAATGATGGTGGAGATGGTGGATTTGGGGAAGAAAATGGAGTTGGGGTTTAAGGTGAAGTTGGGGAAGAAGATGAATAGTAAGAAAAGAAAAGACAAAAAGTAACCTCGATTTCCGTGAAAGTTTAGATTGAAGAGAAAATTCAAATTTTGTCAAATTAAATTTTCTCCCAAAATACTAATCTTTTCCTCCAAAAAATCCCTCTCTTCCAACATGATTTTCCCGGTATTTATAGACGATCGATCGTCAACTATGGTTAGAATAATGAATTAATGACTCAAAATTTCGTTCTTAATTGAAATGGATTTTTCGACAAAAAATGAGTAAAATCAAATATTATATTAAATGAGTATCAAATCTTAAACCAAAAATGGATTAAAATCTTATATTCATTCTTTTTAATGAATGAATATCAAATCTTGGCCATAAGAGGAAAAATAAATTATACTCACTTAATACTTGATTTCAAATGTCTAAATATTTCCAAATAATTAAAACGTTTTTTTTTTTTTTTTTTTAAAAAAAAAGAAACTAAATAAAACGTGACAAAAAAAATTAATAAATAAATAAAAGTAAGAAAACTTTAATAATAAACAAATGGCCGGACCAAATACGGTGTCTACAGCTTGCTCCCCTTTGTGTATCTTTGAAGAATTTTAAAAGGTAGACAAAGGACGAAGACAGAGTATTGGGAAGGTTTAAATTTGTTTATTATTAAAAAAAACGAAACTAATTTCACACAGGCTTCAACCTCTAATCTTGAATTAGGGTTCGATTTAACCAGCAAGGAAAAGAAACGGACCTGGGTTATGTCCACAGGCTTCGACCGCTAATCTTGGATCAGGGTTCGATTTAACCAACAAGGAAAAGAAACGGACCTGGGTTATGTCCACAGGCTTCGACCGCTAATTTTGGATCAGGGTTCGATTTAACCAACAAGGAAATGAAACGGACCTGGGTTATGTCCACAGGCTTCGACCGCTAATCTTGGATCAGGGTTTGATTTAACCAACAAAGAAATGAAACGGACCTGGGTTATGTCCACAGGCTTCGACCGCTAATCTTGGATTAGGGTTCGATTTAACCAGCAAGGAAAAGAAACGGACCTGGGTTATGTCCACAGGCTTCGACCGCTAATCTTGGATCAGGGTTCGATTTAACCAACAAAGAAAAGAAACGGACCTGGGTTATGTCCACAGGCTTCGACCGCTAATCTTGAATTAGGGTTCGATTTAACCAGCAAGGAAAAGAAACGGACCTGGGTTATGTCCACAGGCTTCGACCGCTAATCTTGGATCAGGGTTCGATTTAACCAACAAGGAAAAGAAACGGACCTGGGTTATGTCCACAGGCTTCGACCGCTAATTTTGGATCAGGGTTCGATTTAACCAACAAGGAAATGAAACGGACCTGGGTTATGTCCACAGGCTTCGACCGCTAATCTTGGATCAGGGTTCGATTTAACCAACAAAGAAATGAAACGGACCTGGGTTATGTCCACAGGCTTCGACCGCTAATCTTGGATTAGGGTTCGATTTAACCAGCAAGGAAAAGAAACGGACCTGGGTTATGTCCACAGGCTTCGACCGCTAATCTTGGATCAGGGTTCGATTTAACCAACAAAGAAATGAAACGGACCTGGGTTATGTCCACAGGCTTCGACCGCTAATCTTGGATCAGGGTTCGATTTAACCAACAAATAAATGAAACGGACCTGGGTTATGTCCACAGGCTTCGACCGCTAATCTTGGATCAGGGTTCGATTTAACCAACAAGAAAAGAAACGGACCTGGGTTATGTCCACAGGCTTCGACCGCTAATCTTGAATTAGGGTTCGATTTAACCAGCAAGGAAAAGAAACGGACCTGGGTTATGTCCACAGGCTTCGACCGCTAATCTTGGATCAGGGTTCGATTTAACCAACAAGGAAAAGAAACGGACCTGGGTTATGTCCACAGGCTTCGACCGCTAATTTTGGATCAGGGTTCGATTTAACCAACAAGGAAATGAAACGGACCTGGGTTATGTCCACAGGCTTCGACCGCTAATCTTGGATCAGGGTTCGATTTAACCAACAAAGAAATGAAACGGACCTGGGTTATGTCCACAGGCTTCGACCGCTAATCTTGGATTAGGGTTCGATTTAACCAGCAAGGAAAAGAAACGGACCTGGGTTATGTCCACAGGCTTCGACCGCTAATCTTGGATCAGGGTTCGATTTAACCAACAAAGAAATGAAACGGACCTGGGTTATGTCCACAGGCTTCGACCGCTAATCTTGGATCAGGGTTCGATTTAACCAACAAATAAATGAAACGGACCTGGGTTATGTCCACAGGCTTCGACCGCTAATCTTGGATCAGGGTTCGATTTAACCAACAAGATGAAACGGACCTGGGTTATGTCCACAGGCTTCGACCGCTAATCTTGGATCAGGGTTCGATTTAACCAACAAAGAAATGAAACGGACCTGGGTTATGTCCACAGGCTTCGACCGCTAATCTTGGATCAGGGTTCGATTTAACCAACAAATAAAAGAAACGGACCTGGGTTATGTCCACAGGCTTCGACCGCTAATCTTGGATCAGGGTTCGATTTAACCAACAAAAAAAATGAAACGGACCTGGGTTATGTCCACGGCTTCGACCGCTAATCTTGGATCAGGGTTCGATTTAACCAATAAATAAATGAAACGGACCTGGGTTATGTCCACAGGCTTCGACCGCTAATCTTGGATCAGGGTTCGATTTAACCAACAAAGAAATGAAACGGACCTGGGTTATGTCCACAGGCTTCGACCGCTAATCTTGGATCAGGGTTCGATTTAACCAAAATATATATTTTTGTTTTTCGAAAGACAACGGTTTTTATTTCCAAACTTAGTTGTCTGAATTCTCTAAAATGTTCTTTTGATAATGTTATGCATGTGATTAATGAATGCAACATGTATGCATGTATATGATAACCAGTGATTTTTTTGTTTTTGATTAAAATAATGATGTGAATTGTTTCAAACTGGTAAACGAAATGCAAGATATCAAAATGATCTTCATGTTTAAGGAAAATGATTATCCTTGTCTACTCTCCTTGTTGTTGTTAGCTGACATTTAACAAAGAATCAAAAGAGAAAATGTTATCATCATCAGAGAGGTTTTTTTTTTTTTTTTTTTTTTTTTTTTTTTTTTTTTTGAATGCTTTCACTCGAACAGGATTATGTATGTCAATCATAGAGTATTCAACCATATTAGGCATGGTAAATATTTTGGAAGTGTCGCATGTGCTAGGTTAGAGAACTATAAAAGTAATTTGTAGAATTGAACATCTTACTTGATTAACTGCTTCATAATTTAGTCTTGTAATGGACACAATAATGTGAATGCAAGAAAATGAGTTTGAGTTCGAATTAAGCATGATATGGTAAACAATACATGTTTTCTTCATAAGGAAGAAAAACAGAGAAGAATGTGGTCTTCAAATCTCCTGAACAATAAGAGATTGATTATAATTTTTTAATGTTCGAGTAAGAGATTGGAATATGATCCAATGGAAGACGAATGAAGTGACTTCAATTATTTGGACAATAGTTTTGAGAAACTTGAAGCAGCCCCTTTGAGAAATCATCTTGTATGTGTATCTTTCTTCCTTTGAGTAAGCTCGAGGTCTTCGATTATTTCCACCTTCACATGGTCTGGTGCGACGAATATGAACGATTTTGCTCAAATGCGGCAAAGGTGAAGGCTTTGCCCAATGTTGATTTGTAAATGGTAGCTTCTTGATCTATTGATTGCACCAATATCACCATTTTTTTTTTTTTTTTTTTTTTTATGACGCAATCAAATGCTTCCACCTGTCGATATCGGCTTTCCCCCAGTATTACAAAGATGAAGTCCTTGCTCCAGTTTGCAAAGATGAAGACTTTGCTCCAGTCTTTTTATGGTAGCGTTGTTCCGGTGTGGCAAAGACAAAAGCTTCGCTTCAATTTGATTGATAACTTTGCTCCAGTATAGCAAAGACAGAGGATTTGCTCCAGCTTTGTCGATGATGACTTTGCTCCAGTGTGGCAAAGATGAAGACTTTGCTCCAGTTTGGCGAAGATGAAGACTTTGCTCCAGTTTAGATATGATGGCCTTGCTCCAGTGTGGCAAAGATGAAAGTTTTGCTCCTGTATGGCAATGATGACCTTGCTCTAGTGTGGCAAAGATGAAGATTTTGCTCTAATTTGTTGATGGTGATTTTGCTCCAATGTGCAAAGTTTGAAAGAATTATCTCGGTTTAGCGAAGATGGAGGCTTTGCCCCAATTGGTTGCTTTGCAAAGGGGATTTTCTAAGCATTCCGAGACATAGTTCCTTGATCTATTGATTGCACAAATCTCGCTATTTTTTTTTTTTTTTTTTTTTTTTTTTTTTTTTTTTTTTTTTTTAGCAAGAAACTATGCGATCACATGCGAAAGATATGTGGTTACTCCTTTACAACTCTTGTAGTTCTTCCGTTTCGTTTCTTTGCCCATGACTCTTGGTATCGAAGATGTCCCGCAAGCAAAACTCATTGAAAGAAATTGAAACTTCGAGACGATTTTCACAGTTACCGACTCATTAGTTCACAAAACTATTATCTTAGGTCTTGGAATCACTTTCTAAGGAAAGAGAAATAACAAATGATAAGAATAGAAAGAAATGAGAATTTGGATCAAAATGAAGTTGAATATGAGAAATGTATGAGAAATTACAAGTCTTAATTATGAAGCAGTAGATCATAAGAGTTTAATACTATTTCATTACATTTGAAGCTTCCTCGAATAATTTGGGATGTTTGCCATCTAATTAAATGTGGCAGGTTGAACAAAAGGCTAGATGAGTAGAGAGACACCATAAAACGTAGATGGTGAGCTTGATATGGGTTTAAAGGTGGATCCACAAAATCAGGGTAAATTGCCTCAAAACTTATGTGGCATGCAGTTTCAAGGTTTTACAGTGATTAATTTTGGACTCTCACTGCAAAAGGGTATTTGCTCGAGTATAAAGATTAAAATCTTGCTCAACTGTTGTGTGGTGACAAACTGTTTAGCACATGAGGGATATATAGGCCGAAATAAGGTCGTCTTCAACTACGAGTTTGTCTCAATTATGAAACTTGAGAGAAGTATTTTTCAAAGAAGACACAAAATGGTTGAGACTTTGACGTTTTCTTTAATAAGAGTAGTGAAAGCACTCATTCTTTTTTCTTTTCTTTTTTTTTTTTTTTTTTTTTCATTTTCTACTTTTTTTTTTTTTTTTTTTTTTTTTTTTTTTTTTTTTTTTTTTTTTTTTTTTTTTTTTTATTCCCTCCAAATGATGATTCGACATTTTGCTCAAAATTCTTGTTAAGTTTTCAACTAACAAGAATGACTAAAGTAAACTCAAGGGTAATCAAAGTGAAAAAAATGTTTTATTTTTCATTTTTAAATGATGTGATGAAGAATATGATAAAAAATTATAATGTTTTGTGAAAAACATGTGTGAGATGATATTATGAAATTGATGAATAACAAATGATTTTTTTTTTTATGTGAAATGAGATAATGATGCATGAGCATTTTTAACATGTGTGAGATAGAAGTGAAACTTGATTTTTGTGATGTATGCATATGCATGATAACAAATGATTTTTTTTTTATTTTTTATGCATGTGTGAGATGATATGATGTGATTAACATTTTTTTTTTTTATTTTTTTTTATTTTTTTTATATAGCTCAAACACCACTTCCACATCAGGGCATCAGAGCTCTGCAAGAAACCTTGGTTGGACACTGACTTTGCTCCATAGATCAATTCTTCTATCCTTCCTTATTATAGTAGAAATTGAAGCATACCAATGATGACCTCGTCCGTTGACTATTTGAACTCATATGAATCTCTTTTGAACTACTAATGTTAATTCGAAAATGTCAAGTACTTGCACCATTTGTTTTTCTATTAAATGCAAAGATAATCAAAGAACTAAATCAACGTTCAAAAGGAAGAGCAGCATGTGATATACTAAACAAGATTTCAATTTATGGTCAAAAGAATAAGAGTACATGTTTTCATGCCAAGATGTGAGGAGAGATATTCAAAAGCTTGAAAGACGAAGTAGCTCTTTTAAACATGATAATGAATTTGGAATGCTATCTTTCCCAATTACAACGTTGAAATCTAGTTACATAAACGAGCCTTCTAGGGTATTGATGAGTCATGCATAATACTTCCGAACATAGTCTGAGCTAGTTGGATTCGGTAGCTCATTCCCATCCATATTGGTCAAAATCAAAGCTCCTCCTGAGAAAGCCTTTTTTACGACTAAAGGTCCTTCGTAATTGGGAGTCCATTTTCCTCGATGATCTTTCTGGCATGGGAGAATTCGCTTCAAAACTAAATCTCCTTCTTTGAATACTTTAGGACGCACCTTCTTGTCGTAGGCTTTCATCATTCGTCGTTGGTAGAGTTGCCCTCTACACAGTGCAGTCAACCTCTTTTCTTCCACGAAATTGAGTTGTTCGTAACGATTCTGGATCCATTCAGCTTCTTCTAACTTAGTTTCCATGAGGATCCTTAAGGATGGAATTTCTACTTCAATAGGAAGAACAGCTTCCATACCATAGACTAATGAAAATGGCGTTGCTCCAGTCGAAGTGCGAATCGATGTACGGTATCCATGCAATGCAAAAGGGAGCATGTCGTGCCAATCTTTGTACGTCGTGGTCATTTTCTGTATGATCTTCTTTATATTCTTATTGGCGGCTTCTACTGCTCCATTCATCTTCGGTCTGTACGGAGTTGAGTTCAAATGCTTGATTTTAAATTGTTCGCATAGTTCGTGCATCAATTTGTTGTTCAAATTCTTTGCATTATCAGATATTATAACCTCTGGAAGACCATAACGACATATGATCTCCTTCCTTATGAACTTGACCACAACTCCCTTTGTCACCTCTCGATATGTCATTGCCTCCACCCACTTAGTAAAATAATCTATGACCACTAAGATGAATCGATGCCCATTTGAAGCTTTAGGTTCAATAGGACCTATAACGTCCATTCCCCACATGGAGAATGGCCAAGGGGCTGTCATGACGTGCAAATGAGATGAAGGGGTATGGACCCTGTCTGCGTAAATCTGACATTTATGGCATTCTCTCGCATATTTGATACAATCAGATTCCATGGTTAACCAGTAATACCCAGCTCTTAGTGCTTGCTTAGCCATCATGTGTCCATTGGCATGTGTGCCGCAGATTCCCTCATGAATTTCTTCCATGATTGTATTGGCTTCATTTGTATCCACACATCTTAGAAGTACCATGTCTTGGTTCCTTCTGTAAAGTAATTCTCCGTTTAGGAAGAACTTCATTGCTAGTTTCTTGAGGGTGCGTTTGTCATTTTCTGAAGCATCATGTGGATATTCTCCATGCTTGACATAACGCTTTATATCATGGTACCAAGGCTTACCATCAGGTTCCTGTTCAATATACATGCAAGATGCTGGAACATCTCGTTTTCCGATTTTGATAGGTTCAATCTCTTGATCCGAATTTATGTTGAGCATGACTGCCAATGTGGCCAGAGCATCTGCTATTTGATTGCTTTCCCTCGGTAAATAGTCAAAAGTGATTTCTTCGAAGCTTTGAGCCAATTCTGTTATAAGTTTCTTATATGGCAACAATTTGGAGTCTCTTGTCTCCCATTCCCCTCTTAATTGATGAATCACTAACATTGAATCTCCTAGGACTCGGAGTTTCTTAATTCTCATATCTAAGGCAAACTGGACCCCCATAGAGCACGCCTCATATTCAGCCATATTATGAGTACAGTCAAAGCTTAATTTTGCAGTGAGAGGAAATAGTTTCCCTTTAGGTGATATTAAGATGGCCCCTATTCCGTTACCGAACTCATTAGAAGCCCCATCAAACAACATGGTCCATTCTTCTGATTCTGGGATTTCCTCTTCTTTCATCACAGTAGATATAAATTCATCTGGAAAGTCAAACTTCATTGGTTCATAATCCTCTACGGGTTGTTCGGCCAAATAATCAGCTAGTGCACTTCCTTTTATTGACTTCCGAGTGACATAAACAATATCATATTCGGATAAGAGGACTTGCCATCTTGCAATTCTGCCAGAAAGGAATGGTTTCTCGCAGATGTATTTAATGGGATCCATTTTTGAGATGAGCCAAGTCGTATAGTACAACATGTACGGTCTGAGACGGCGAGCGGCCCAGGCTAGCGCACAACATGTCTTTTCTAACATGGTGTATTTAGCTTCACAACTAGTAAATTTCTTGCTCAAGTAATATATGGCTTGTTCTCTTCTCCCTGATTCATCATGTTGCCCTAGTACACACCCCATTGAATTCTCTGTCACAGTGATATATAGAATAAGTGGGCGACCTGGAGTTGGCGGCACAAGAATGGGAGGATTCTGTAAGTAATGTTTTATCTTTTCAAATGCCTTTTGACAATTTTCGTCCCATACTCCTGCATCATTTTTACGAAGTAACTTGAAGATTGGTTCACATGTTGCTGTTAAATGTGATATGAATCTTGCAATATAATTCAGTCTTCCTAGGAATCCTCTAACTTCCTTTTGAGTATGCGGTGGTGGCATCTCTATAATAGCTTTGACTTTATCAGGATCGACCTTGATTCCTTCCTGGCTTACCACAAAGCCTAATAATTTCCCAGAAGTTGCTCCAAATGTGCATTTATTTGGATTCAATTTTAATTTAAATTTTCTCAACCGATCGAACAACTTTCGAAGAATAGTTGTATGTTCTTCTCCTTGTCTTGACTTAGCAATCATGTCGTCCACATACACTTCGATCTCTTTATGCATCATATCGTGGAAGAGAGCGACCATGGCTCGCTGATAGGTTGCCCCAGCATTTCTCAATCCAAATGGCATGACCTTATAACAGAAAGTCCCCCACAGTGTAATGAACGTCGTCTTTTCCTGATCCTCTTGTGCCATTTTTATTTGGTTATAGCCAGAGAATCCGTCCATGAAGGAAAAAGTGGAAAACCCTGCAGTATTATCTACTAGCACATCTATATGAGGAAGAGGGAAATTGTCTTTAGGGCTTGCTCGATTCAAATCTCTGTAATCAACGCACATCCGCACTTGCCCATTTTTTTTCGGTACAGGTACAATATTTGCTACCCATTCAGGATAGTTTGCCACTGTCAAGAACCCTGCATTCATCTGTTTGCTGACTTCTTCTTTTATTTTAATCAGCATATCTGGCTTCATTTTACGCAATTTTTGTCTTACTGGTTTACATTCGGATTTAAGTGGTATGTGATGTGCTACTATGTTTGTGTCTAAACCTGGCATATCTTGATAAGACCAAGCAAAAACATCAGCGTATTCATGGAGTAAACTTATCAACATCCGACGACTTTCAGTAGACATGCTCGTCCCAATTTTAACGTCTTTGACCTCTGTTTGGGACCCTAGATTGATTGTCTCTATCAACTCCTCATGTGGTCCTAACATTTTTTCCTCTTCATCAATCATTCTTAATAACTCAGGGGTAAACTCAACATCCTCTTCATCGTCACTTATTTCATTATCAGATTCAACGTTGCATGTAGAGGTGTCCAGTTCATGTTTATAACCAATGGCGCTTTCAATCCCATTATCACTGTTTAAAAGAATAATTATTTGGTATGATGAAAAGAAGAGAAATGTAGAGAAACCAAATAAATTTAAGAAACTGGTATATGGTAAAAAGATTGACAAAGAGTTGAAACGAAATGCTGATTCTTTTACTGAAATATTGAAATGTTGACATAGAAATTCAAAATACCAAGACATCTAAAGTAAACAAATAGTTAAACAATTACTTTGATATTTCATCAGTAACAGAAGGTAGCTCGAAAATAGTCCAATTGTTGAGTTCAAAATCCTCCGGGCATAGGTATACTAGAGGATCTGCTTCTTCCGCTTCTTCAACGATTGCCATAACCACAGAGTCTTGGCCTTCGGGATAAATTACACCCGCAGATTTGAATGAATCATAAAGATGAGGAATGAAATTCATCCGATGTTCAGACTCGTGATCTTCAAACTTTGTCAGACGATTTCTCCTTTTATATCCATTCGCGTTGATCATATCCCCTTTGCTCGGTTTATATCCCACTCCGAACCTCCTC
This sequence comes from Herpetospermum pedunculosum, assembly GCA_028017165.1. Lineage (NCBI taxonomy): Eukaryota > Viridiplantae > Streptophyta > Magnoliopsida > Cucurbitales > Cucurbitaceae > Herpetospermum > Herpetospermum pedunculosum. The sequence goes on from CM051525.1 coordinate 62,505,411, forward strand.
ATATTTTTTTGCATATTTAACAGATCATCTAAGCTTTTACTGCTCGCGCTCAGAGAAAGCTTGTTCAATCGTAGCTGCACCTTTTCTATCTCTCTAGGTAAAGTTGTTGTATTTGCAACCTCGAACGATTGAAATGAGGATTCAAAGGCCTCTTCTGCTGCTTCTATGTAAGGCATTGATGAAGGCTTTGAGATTAAAATGTCTTCCTGTCCGGATATGATTACTAGTTTGTGATCAACAATGAATTTAAGCTTCTGGTGTAGTGACGATGGGACCACCCCAGCAGAATGGATCCAAGGGCGTCCCAATAGAAAACTGTAGGCTGAATTAATATTCATGACCTGAAATGTTATGTTAAAGGTGCAAGGTCCTATTTGAATAGGAACATCTATGTCTCCGATCACTTCACTGCGTGCCCCGTCAAAAGCCCTTACTATCATAGTGCTTGGCCTAATGTGAGACATGTCGACTGGTAATCTTTCCAACGTGGATTTAGGCATTATGTTCAGAGAGGAACCGTTATCAACAAGAACTTTTGCCACCGCAAACCTTCTGCATTTGACCGTAATATGAAGGGCCTTAGTGTGACCTGTTCCTTCCGGTGGTAGTTCATCATCTGTGAATGTCACAGAACTTGCTGCATTAATATTTCCGATGATATTATCTAAATTGTCCACCGTGATATCTTGTGGAACATAAGCCTGATTTAGTATATTCAGCAAAGTCTTGCAATGCGCCTCCGAAGACAGCAACAAAGTTAATATGGAAATTTTTGCAGGTGTTCGGCTTAGTTGCTCTATCACCTTGTAATCGCTCTGTTTGACCAGCTTTAAAAACTCTTGGATGTCCTCCTCAGCTGCTGGCTGCTTAGCCTCCGAGTTTTTCACTATGACGGATTCTCCTGCCTTGTTATCGATATCCTCGTAGACTTTGGCCTTCCCTTTTCCCATGTTTTTGTCTTTCAGTAGTTCCTGGGGTGTATAACACCTGCCAGTTCGTGTCAGACTTCCCACTCCTGTGATGTTCCCTACTGGAAGTGAATCATTACCAACAATGACCTCATATCCGTATTTCCAGGGCACTGCTTTAGAACTTTTATATTCAAAGGGAGACGGTATTTGGATAGTAATTGGCCTTGGATTGGTAATGGAGGTGTTCATCTTCTCTTGGTAAAAAATGATTAAAGGCTTCGGAACCTTTGAACTTCCATTGGGAGAGAACACTTCTGCCGCATTTACTTCGCCTTCTTGTGATGATTGAGAGATTGTTTTCTGCAAGACTGTTAAGATATGTGAATCTAACAACCCTTGGACCTTTTGGCGAAAATGATGGCACTGATCAATGGAATGACCCTTTGCTCCAGCATGGTACGAACATGTCAAATTATCCTCATATTTATCATGAGCCGAATCAGGTTGTAGATATTCTACCTCAATGTACCCGTTGCTGAATAAAATCTCAAACAGTTCTTCCATAGAAATCTTCATCCCGTCGATATCCTTCTTCAAGTTTGGTTCATGAACTTCTATTGCGTTCACACGAGGATTCTGGTGATTCGGTAGAGGATTGTTGTTGACATTGGGCTCATTTCCTTTTTTGAAGTTCAACCATCCAGCTTTGACCAGCTCTTGTACCCTATATTTCAGCGTGATACAATTTTCTGTCGAGTGTCCTGCTGCCCCTGCATGATAGTCACAGTGGGCATTTGCGTCGTACCACTTTGGATAAGGAGGTTGTATAGGTACTGCAGGTACAGGTGATAATTGATTATTTTGAAATAACTGGGGTAACAACTCAGCGTATGTCATTGGTATCGGGTCAAACTGAGTCTGCTTATAGGCTCCTCTATTACTTTGTTGTCCCTGAGCATAGACAGACGTTTGTTGATTCCTGGGCTGGTAGCCTTGATTACCCTGAGGTCGTGGGTTTTGAGGAAAAGTTGAAGGGTATTGTGTTGTCGTGTTGTTAACATATGGCTGATGAGTCGTGTAATAATTCGGATGATATTGTGGCATCCTAGAGTTGGAGTACGGCTGTTGGCTCCAATTGGGCTGACTTGCATTGCTCACCATTTGAACCTCTCCTTTCTTTGGAAAACCTCCCTTCTTTGAGGTTGACGACTCAGACGCGTCGGTTATCCTACCATGCTTAATCCCATATTCAATCCTCTCTCCAATCGTCATTATGTCGGAAAAATTGGTTGAAGCACTCCCAATCATCTTATCGTAGAAAGGAGATTTGAGAGTGTTCATGAACATGGCTGATAACTCCTTATCAGTTAGAGGAGGTTGTATTTGTGCAGCGATATCTCTCCACCTTTGTGCGTACTCCTTGAAGCTTTCTGCGCTCTTCTTTTCCATTCTTTGCAAATCCATTCGATCAGGGGCCATGTCTATGTTATGCTTGTATTGCTTTAGGAAAGAATCGGCTAAATTCTTCCACGAGTAGATATGAGTATTGTCTAACTGCATGTACCAACGAGATGCTGGACCAGTCAAACAGTCTTGAAAACAGTGGATTAACAATTTTTCATTTTGAACATGTGCAGCCATTTTCCTGCAATACATGATGAGATGGCTCCTTGGACATGATGTCCCCTCATACTTTTCGAATTCCGGCACCTTGAACTTCGGTGGAATTACAACATCAGGAACAAGGCATAACTTGGAGGCGTCAATATTCCCAAAAACATCTGTCCCTTCAATTGCTCTTAACCTTTCTTCGAGGATTTCGAGTGTTCCATTGTTAGGGGTTTTGCATTCTCCTTCCTTCTTGACCTCAGGGTTTTCCAGATTAGGAACTGTGATAGTTACCCTGGATGGGCCTTCCTTAGGGTGTACAAACCCAGCCTGATCATTCATGGAGACTCCTTCACCTTTGAAGAACTGAAAAGGGTATTGTCCTGTTGACGGATGGTACATCGGGTCACATGATGCGTATGGCGGCGGGATGAACCTTTCAGCTTGGGTGTGCATAGAGGGATTGACTTCGAAGGAGTCACTAGCGACATTGTTGGGTTGTGCGAGATCAGCCACTGTTTTCCCCTTTTCTAACAAACTGAGGATTGATTCCACCTTCTCCCGCAACTCGTTCATTTCTTTTCTTGTTTTTTCTATTTCCACCTGTTGTTCCTCCATAATTCTTGTTGCTTGCCTAGTGCCGTGAACGCGACGAGTTGGTGGTGGTTGAGCTATTTTTTAGTCTGTTTTTATTATTTTTAGAGGTTAAAAAATATAATAAAAGAGAAATAGAAAGACAAGACACAATCACATGATGCATGAAAGAAAGCTTTTACTAATTAAATGGAACGAACATTTCGATTTAAAGGGTGAACAAACAACCAAATAAAATACTAGAAAAAGAAAACCCTAAGAAAGAAAAAAAATACAAGTCTCGGGGAACAGTCAATGGAAGTGGCCAAAGTACCCAAGATCGCTACGAATCATCCTTAAGAACTCAAATAATTCCTCTGCGTTAGCTGTCATTGGTGAAGTATTTTCTTGTAAATGTCTTGCCCATTTTGCAAATCCTCGAGCTCTTCTAGCCATTATCTTGATAGTATCCATTGTTCTATTCACTTTTCCAATAACCATTTGCATATCATCTCTCACAAAGTGATAATCTTGTTTTATAGAACTATACTCTTTTTCTAAATGTTCTTTTTCCTGCGATAATTTCTCACATGCTTTTTGGTATGCTCCAAGTTGTTGCTCTAATAGACTTGCATAATCTTTCAAGATGTTATATCCTTCCAAATGATTGTCAATATCTCCGTAAAGACCAACGTTAGCCCTTTCCAATTCAGTGAGTTGCTTTTCTTTATTCCTGATGATATCTTTCATTTCCGAGATTAATTCTAAAAGAGAGCTCTTTCCTTTAGTAAAGTCGTTTATCTTGATCTCTTGTAGACGAACTGTTCTCTGCAATGTCGAATTTCGTCTCTTCAATACATGGTTCTCCTTACTTAAGCTTTTGTTTTCATCATCTAGCCAATCATGATTTCTTTGTCGCTTTGCCTGTCTCTCAATTATCCCGTTTGCTTCCTCGAGTTTTCCATTAGCATGAGTTGCTTGTACCATCAACCGATTGACTTCTTGTTGTAGCTTTCCGTTTTCTAATTCAAGGGTTTGATTTCTTTCCAGTAATCTTCTACACTCTGCTACATCTTGATTTAATCTATCCGTTATCATCCTGCTGGGAAACTCCTCCCTATTTTCACAAATTGTTGTTGCTTGAAAACTCTTATTTCTCTTTGTGTGCCAACATAAGTATTCAAGACTAGACGCTTCACAGTGATCATTGCTGCGCATCCTCTTTGTTAACTTCCAAGAAGCTAAAACTTGTCTTTTTTCCTCTTTCAAGTTTTCGCCACCATATGAGAATCCCAACTTGTTCAAATCATGAGTTGCTGGTATAAATTGTTTGAACCATAATTGTCGCAGGGCTAGTAATGGCGCATAATGAATGCACCCCCAGGGTCCTAACAAAGGGACCGTATGAAAGCTGCCACATCTGTAAATCATATCTTTTAAAGGCATCCAATGTGCCTTCCAGATCACATTTTCCAATTTGATTTCCGAAAGGAATGTTGCCCATACTTCTGTGTTTGGAAAGTTTGAATCCCAAAGAGCTGTGCCAAACTCCACAACAATGTTTTGCAATAAATTCCAGCAACTGCTGAACTTGATCCTCGGACATCTGAAACTATCTGGAAATCTAATGTGACTGTGCATCCAGATATAAAGTAGTGGGACACAACATCTCAGTTTCCCCTCTTTCATAGCTCTACAATGGCAAAGTGCTCTGACTGTTTCTGCGAGAATCGGTATGATTGGGTTTACTCCTTGTTCTATATTAAAGAATAATATGAGGACTTGACCATCAACATACCCTTTCGCCCTAGGGTAAAGAACTGTCCCATAGATACACAATGCTAATAGAATCAATCCCTTATCCTCGTTCAAAAAGTTATGAGTGAGCTCTATCAGGTAGTCCAGCGCTATAAACTCTTCTTCTCCATTCATTTGTATGTGCTTCTGAACCTTGTCGGCATGTATACCCAGAAACTTGGATAAGGTTCTTTTTGCTTTGGCATTTGGGTTAAAGCAATAGATTGTTTCTCCAGCTCTCTCTGGGATACCCAATATCACATGGTATTCTTCAATAGTTGGTAACAAATCAAATTCCTTGAAAGCGAAGCATCTGTAAGCCGGATCCCAAGAATCTACCAAAGCTTGAATGGCAAAACAGTTGACGGGAATATACATCAATTCAGCTATATAACCGTACTTGTTCGAGAAATTATATCTCCTCTCCGGTGTTAGGCCTTCCCAAATAATCTTCAGCTTGCTCAGTTCGTTGGTAATAATTTGTGCTTGACAGGAAGCAGGTATTGTCACTATTTCATCTGGTGGTAGACTATCTCCAAATCGTCGTTGTGTCTGCTCTGCCCACTGATGCACAACGTTGGGTTCGTCGTGCGAAGAATTGAGTGACCGTGACGATGCAATAGGTACATTGGCACTCATTTTGTTCCCCTTTTAAAAAAATAAAATAAATAAATAAAGTTTGCTAAAAACGTAACGTTTCAGGAAACTAATAGATTTTCATGTGCCTATTGACAATTCTCCAAAGGTCGACACTACTTTATCTAAAAATAAATTCAAATGGAGAAAATATTTTGAAATAGATTCAAGGAAAATGAAATAAAACTTTTCATGTGCCTATCCTTACTAACTCTTCTGGTGGTCAACACTACTGAGTTTAAAAAAATAAAAAAAAATTAAAAATCAATTTGAAAAAAAATATAAAAATAAATCCTATAAAATGAAATAGGACTTTTCATGTGCCTATCCTTACTAACCCTTTTCGGTGGTCGACACTACTAAGTTTAAAAATAAAGGATAAAAAAAATAAAATAAATAAATAAAAAAATAAATAAAAACACGATCCTGGAAAATGAAATAGGACTTTTCATGTGCCTATCCTTATTAACCCTTTTTGGTGGTCGACACTACTAAGTTTTAAAATAATCAATAAATATGTATTTTATTTCACTCCCTTTTTAAACATTTTTTGAAAAACGAATAAAGTGAAGGTAATTTAAGGTTATCTAAACAACAATATTTAAAAAAAAAAATGATCTCAAAACAAAACCAACTACAAAGTAAATAAGTTGAACAATAAAAAAAATGATGTGTTGGCAAGGTTCTAAACTTAAAAGATAACGGTCCCCAAATTAACTTCAATGTTAAAAAATAACAAAGAAATGAACTTGAGCGAGAATTTTTCGTGCGCCTATGCGGGGGCAATTAAATCCCCTCGAAAGTCGACACTACTAAATTCTCAATTCTAATCTTAAAGGTATAGCTCGGGTATAGAGCCGTGATTGTGGGTGAAATGCATGTCCATGCGGAAAATATAAATTGCAGCAAATATATCATAACAGTTATAATAAATGAAACATGTTAAATAATAATAAAAAAAACTAACAAATAATACACCAAGATCAAAAATTGAAAATTGAAAGCAATAAAAAAAAACTAATAATAAAATAAACAAAGAAATAAAAGAAAAAAAAAATAAAGGACCAAAAATAAAAATTGGATAAATATAAAAAATGCAATGGCCTGACCCTCTAAAAAAGTCCCCAGTGGAGTCGCCATGCTGTCGCAACGTCATCGCGACGCGGAGCGGCCGACGTCCTCTTTTAAGGGTTTTGGTTTAAAAATAAAGAGATGGAGTCGCCACCAACCATTTTGGGTGTGATTGGTCACCTTAAAACAAAAAAACTGGTCTAAGAAAACAGAAAATCGAGTTCGGGGGTCGGTTGAGTGTAGGGAAGGTGTTAGCACCCTACAACACCCGTTAAAACGGTAGCCAAATCTTATCTTTATATTATCCAAACTACTTTAAAACGTCCTTAATTTAAGAAAATAAACAAATGGTTTTTATAAAAACAATGTCTCATTTAATCAATTCTTAACTTTAAAAATAAAGTAAGAGTTTTGATGTATTGAGGGAAAAATATCCTTAGTTAATTATCATATTAGATTTCCTTTTATTTAAAGGAAATTGTTTACCTCAAGAATTTGAGAAATTTATCTCAACTCCGTCATAGGATTTATATGATAATATTTTATTTTAAAACATGTTGATTTGCCCTTTTTTTTTAAAAGTGATTGGAGGAATTTTCGTATGCTTGCACGAGAGTCGGAACTCTACGAAGTCACACTACTCATCCCTCAAATAAATACAATGTTTCTTTAAAAAGACATTAAAAGTATTATTAATTATGAATTATAAGGCTACATTGAAGTTTATTTGGAAAATTTTTAATTTAGGACAAATCTAAAATTTATTTGGAAAAGATTAAATAAGAAATCAATAATTAAAATTTATGTACAAAACTTAAATTAAGGTAACATTTGAAAGATACCTTGAAATCCTAAATTAAAAAAAAAAAGAAACATACCAAATTAATAACTAAAAAATAAATAGTCAAAATATTTCAAAAGTCTAATTTGTAGATAAATGTCAAGTATGTAATGTCAAATATCAAATTTGTAAAAATAAAAAGTAAGGAGGGGTATTTTTGTAACTAAACAGACAATGACAAAATTGTATCAAAATGTCATTAATGGCAATTTCGTAAATAACCTGAAACTTAAATTATACCTTCTTCTTCATTGATGTATTATACCTTCTTCTTCTTCTTCCTTAATGTTCAGCCGCTGCCGATTGAAGGTGGGTAACAAATCCGAGGTGAAGCTGCCGCCGACGAGGGTTGCCGCAGTCGTGAGGTGAAGCCGCTGCCGTCGAAGTCAATCCGCCGCCGTCGAGGTCAAGCCGCCGCCGTCGAGGTGAAGGCCGCCGCTGTGAGGTGAAGCTGTCGCCGACGAAGGTTGCGGCTGTCGTGAGGTGTAGCCGCCGCCGTCGAGGTCACCGTTGTCGAGGGGTTACGGAATGGTGATTGAATGATGGTGGAGATGGTGGATTTGGGGAAGAAAATGGAGTTGGGGTTTAAGGTGAAGTTGGGGAAGAAGATGAATAGTAAGAAAAGAAAAGACAAAAAGTAACCTCGATTTCCGTGAAAGTTTAGATTGAAGAGAAAATTCAAATTTTGTCAAATTAAATTTTCTCCCAAAATACTAATCTTTTCCTCCAAAAAATCCCTCTCTTCCAACATGATTTTCCCGGTATTTATAGACGATCGATCGTCAACTATGGTTAGAATAATGAATTAATGACTCAAAATTTCGTTCTTAATTGAAATGGATTTTTCGACCAAAAATGAGTAAAATCAAATATTATATTAAATGAGTATCAAATCTTAAACCAAAAATGGATTAAAATCTTATATTCATTCTTTTTAATGAATGAATATCAAATCTTGGCCATAAGAGGAAAAATAAATTATACTCACTTAATACTTGATTTCAAATGTCTAAATATTTCCAAATAATTAAAACGTTTTTTTTTTTTTTTTTTTAAAAAAAAAGAAACTAAATAAAACGTGACAAAAAAAATTAATAAATAAATAAAAGTAAGAAAACTTTAATAATAAACAAATGGCCGGACCAAATACGGTGTCTACACCATGAAAAAAAAAATAGCCAAAAGCCAAAAGATAGGCATTGCTCTTTATTATTATTATTATTTTGTTTTTTTTTTATGATTTTCTCTTCTCACTTTGTGGGGATGAGATCTCTCTCTTCAATAAATTTGCCATAAATAAGAAACATAAATATTGGCAACTTTGATTTTTTTTCATCTAAACCAAAATAATTTATTTAATATTTTTGAAAAAATGTTTAATATATACCTATCATGCTTTGATATAAGTTATAAATAAGAATTTAAGAATTGATTTGAAAAAAATACCGAAGTCTTAATTTCATGAAAATGTCGATAAAATATCGAAATAGATGGATATTTCAATTTTTTTTTAAAAAAATAAAAAAATATTAAAATTAATAAATAATCCGTTTGCACTTTTAAAGAAATTAAAATACATTTATTATAATATTCTATTCTCGTTAGGTTACATTTTGTTGTTTCATCGATTTTCTACATAATGAAAATGTCGAGATGTTTAATTGAAATTTAATACCATGATTATCATAAAATAAGCCAACAAATCTGAGGAAATATGATTGATATGATATTTGTGTTGTGATTTTGATTACTTGAATCAACAACATCATCAATGATTGAATCAAGTCCCATTTTTGTCTGTTCTTTGATTGCTTAAGAGTCAAGGAAAAGTTTAAAATTAAATGGCATTCTTATCTTTGTCAAAATGTGGTGAAAGTTTGTTAGTGCTATTATTGCATGGCTGCCATGTGCATTTGTGAGGTGTTACCAATTAAATGTTTGCTTACCACAAGCTGGGAAATTGTAGACACAAAAATGGATCGTCATTACAACAGAACAAGGGCTTGTTTTCTGTGAAAATCTTGTTGCTGTTTAATGATGTTTTTGGAAGAAGCAGTCATTTTCTTCTGTTTGGTGACGATGGCTTTGATCTCTCATGACCCTTCAGTTTCTCCAAGAGATGAGCTTCTTAGAAAGTGAAGTGAAGTGAATGGACACTCTTTTCCCTTTTCAACCGTCTTTGTTTGTCTTTTTTGGACTCGATTTTCAATATCTTATCTCGATTTTTAATATTTTAGGGTATTTGATGTTTTCAGACCTATGTTTAATAGCAAATTTAGAAATTGGACATCAATTTAACTAATTTTTAAAAATATGTTTGATGAAATTTTCAAACCAAATAATTTCAAACAGCGTAATTATTATTAATTAATTTATAAACATATTTTATATCATAATTTTTTTTATAATTATTATTTTACAATATCATATTATGATATTATATTATGTAAATTTAAGTCAAATGAAATGAGTTTATAACATAAAATACTATATTTATTCAAGTTATTATGCTTTTAAAAATAATTCTGCATTTTAAAATTTCAAACTTAAAATCTAGATATACTAAAAAATTTAAAATATATATTTTTCAGAATTTTAACAGTTTCGATCATAGAATCTGAAAGTAGTTTTTAAAATCTTGAACCCATGACGTACTTCTTAGTCAAGGACACAATCCTATACCAATTGAGTTATACTCGATATTTGGTTGTTTTTAGCTTTCTGCACATTTAGGGCCCGTTTGATAATGTTTCATGTTCCTTGTTTCTTGTTTCTTGTATTTTGAGAACTAGAAACATAAACATGTTTGATAACTACTCCTGTTTCTTGTTTCTTAAAAAAAAAAAAAAAAAAAAAAAAACGAAAATTTGTTTGATAACATTTCATGTTTCTTATTTCTTGAAGATAAAAAAGAAACATAATTAACATGTTGTTTGATAACTATTTATTGTTTCTGGTTTATTTATTTCTTTTTATAGTTTAAATAGAATTTAGTTTACATAATCTAAAAAATAATTATCCAAAATTTACATAATCTAGTACAAATATATCTCAATGTAAAATTAAAAACAACGATAAAATTGTATTGTATTTATCCTTTCAATGTTGTCCAAATTTGACTTGCAATGTCATCTCAGTTATTTTATCTTAAATAATGATGTCGACTTGGATCTAACTCAATTATATAGCTTTGTATATGTTATTGTTGTAAAATATTAAAATGAGACTAAATGTATGTTTTAGTGAACAAAATTTATATTTACAAAATTTCAAAAATATATATATATATATATAAATGATGCAAAAATAAAGAAATTAAATAATAAAATAAAAATAAAAATAAAGAGTGCAATGCTAAAGATCGAAGCCGGGCACGAAAGTGGGAAAATTTGAAATTGGAAGTCAAACTAACCAACAAGGCAACATTAGATATTCCAAAATTTTAGAAACGAAATTCTATAAAAGAAACGGAACAAGGAGAAACAGTATTTTGTAGTTTCTCAAAATTTATCCTTTTTTTTAAAACGTTTCTTAAAATTTAGGAACAGTTATCAAATAAGACTTGATTCTTAAAAAAATGAGAAACGAGAACAAGAATTGAAGGAGTATTTAGATGATTAAGTTAAAATGTCTCAACTTCAATACATTCTCCTATTAAGTTCATCATCTCAAACCCTATTAACTTCATTAGTCAAAATGTCTTTTTCCCTTCAAACTTTCTATCTAAAACAAATTGAAGGGGTATTTGGATGATTAAGTTAGAGTTTGGTGGTCAAAATTATTGGTCTACTCAAATTCATAGTATTTAGTATATACGAATATATTATTTTAACTCATTCACCACTCCAAAGAATCTCAATCTCTCTCCCTCCTACAAATCTTCATGCAAGCAGGCACCCTCCTCTCAAACAAACTCACTCCCTTGGCCGAATCTCCCTCTCTCACATATCTCTCCTTTTGTATTTTTAAATTTTAATTTTTTTTTGGTTCTAGTTCATGCAACCAGCAGTGATCCTCCTCACACCAGCGGACGACGACATCTGTAATAGTGGAGGTGCGCGCGGGTACAAGCATCGACACATGTTTTCCACGTCCACCACGTCATTCAGCGGCGGCGACCCCACACCCTCTAACAACGACAGCGACTTTGAGTTCTCTGTTGGAGGCAATAACGGAAAAATTGAAACAAAATCAAAATGAAGAGATAATATGAAGAATTTTCTTGTATTGAGTGCTATGGCACTTTGCTCAATTGGAGCTTACTTTCAAGGGGTGGAGAACACCTCTATTTATAGGTGTTAAAAAGAGATTCTATAGATTTCTAGAATTAACTCTTAGGAAGTTACATGACCTTTCATATTGTTAGGAGACTATAGAGATTCCTAGAATTAACTCTCTAAGAAGTTACATGACCTTTCATATTGTTAGACCCCTTACATATTCCAAGGAGTTACAATCAAGAACTCAAATGACTAATTATTGAGGTTACAAATTATTCATTTAACACCCCCTCTTAATTTGTAATTTTCAAAAACTTCTTGAACTTCTCGTACTTCTCTAACGTAACAGCTTTGGTGAACATATCAGCAGGTTGATCATTGGTGTTGATGAACTCCAAGTAGATTTCTTCTTTGTTTACCAAATCTCTAATGTAATGATGACGTAGTTCAATATGCTTTGATCGAGCATGAAAGACAGGATTCTTGGTCATTGCAATTGTTGACATATTATCACAAAATATTTTTGTTGGCATGACCTGCTCTATTTGAAGATCTTTGAGAATTCTCCTTAACCAAACAGCTTCACAAGAGGCTTCAGTTGCAGCTGTATATTCTGCTTCAGATGAGGATAAGGCAACAATTTGTTGCTTTCTTGAACTCCAAGATATTGCATTAGATCCCAAACAGAACACATAACCTGAAGTACTTTTTCGATCATCAAGGGAACCAGCCCAATCACTGTCAGTGTAGCCAACCAACTGACAATCCTTCTCATGGACATATTTTAGTCCATGTTTTCTGGTACCCTGCAAATATCTCAAAACTCTTTTAGCAGCAGCATAATGATTTTTTCTTGGTTCATTCATGTACCTGGAAATGACGCTACAGGATACATAATATCTGGCCTGGTATTAGTAAGATAGATCAACGAACCCACCAGACTTCGAAAACTTTTTGGATCTGCTTTACCAGCATTATCATCACAGCATAACTTTTCATTTGATGCCATAGGAGTTGCAACTGGCTTGCAATTGCTCATGTGAAACTTCTTGAGTAAATCGTCAACATATTTTTCTTGAGAAAGAAAAATCTCACATTGATTCTGTTTGACTTGAATTCCAAGAAAATATTCCATGAGACCCAAATCAGTCATTTCAAATTTCTTCATCATGCTCTGTTTAAATTCCTCCAGCATTTCTCAGTTACTTGCAAAAAAGATCAGATCGTCAACATATAAGCAAACCACAAGGAAATTTACTCCAACCTTTTTCACATAGAGAGATGGTTCACTGAGACTTTTCTGAAAACCATTAAGACAAAAGTATCCGTCAATTTTGCTATTCCATGCACGAGGCGCTTGCTTTAATCCATATAAGGCTTTATGGAGTCGATAAACCTTCTCCTCTTTTTCATGAACAATATACCCTTGAGGTTGTTCTACATATACTTCTTCTTCCAACTCGCCATTCAAGAAAGCGGATTTGACGTCAAGTTGAAATATCTTCAACTGTAACTGAGCTGCTAAAGCTAGAACAATCCTTATTGTCTCCATGCGAGCTACTGGTGCAAAAGTCTCATTAAAGTCAACACCGGGCTGTTGAGAATATCTTTTCGCTACTAGGCGAGCTTTATGCTTCTGAATGGAACCATCTTCGTTGAATTTAGTCTTGAAGACCCATTTTAAGCCAATAGCATCTTTCCCTGGAGGTAAGTCTTGAAGCTCCCACGTCTTATTTCTTTCGATGCTAGCTATTTCTTCATCCATAGCTTTGTTCCAAACGTCTTCTTTTGTGGCATCATCAAAACTTTGTGGCTCACAAGCAAACATAGCAAAGTGTTCACTTGAAGCATATATATCTTGCAAAGACCGCATTCTTCTTGGAGGAGATTCTGAGTTATCTTGATTTGAAGTAGCTTCAACTGGAGATCTTGATGGAGTTGACGGACAACTTCTTGGTGTTCCCAAATTCTGGGAAACTGGTTGCCAATCAGGCTCTTGAATAATTTCATCATGTTGAGAAGGTTGAGAATTATAATTCTCGAAATCCCATGTGGCCATTTCATCGAATATTACGTCTCTTGATATCAATAATTTCTCCGTCTTTGGATTTAGAAGTCGATATCCTTTTGATTCATCACTATATCCGATGAATAAGTATTTAGCTCCCTTTTTATCAAACTTCTCTCTTTCCCGTGAAGGAACAAGAGAATAAGCTAGACAACCAAAAACTTTCAAGTGATCAATAACTGGTTTCTTCTTATTCCATGCTTCGAAGGGAGTTTTGTCTTCGACTGCTTTAGTAGGACATCGATTGAGGATATAAACAGCTGTATTAACAGCTTCTGCCCACAAATTATTTGGAAGATCTTTGGCCTTCAACATGCTCCTTGCCATTTCCACAATGGTTCGATTCTTTCTTTCAGCAACGCCATTTTGCTGAGGGCTATGTCGAACCGTGAGTTGTCTCATTATGCCATTCTCCTTGCAATAGTCCATGAATGGTTTATAAATGAACTCGCCTCCACGATCGGTTCTCAATGTCTTGATCTTTTTGCCACTTTGATTTTCTGCAAGAGCCTTGAACTGAAGAAAACTAGCAAAAGCTTCTGATTTTTCATTAAGAAAATAAATCCACATCATTCGGGTAAAATCATCAACGAATAATATGTAATATCTCTTGTTAGTTTGTGATGCAGTTCTTGTGGGGCCACATATATCTGAATGTACCAACTCTAATGGAGATTTAGCCCTCCATGAAGTTTTAGGGAAAGGAAGTCTATGGATTTTCCCATAAATGCAACCTTCACATATTTTTCCATCATCTTCAATATTTGGAAGTCCAATCACCATATTTTTCTGTTTTAAAGTACGAAGACTTTTGCTGTAAAGATGACCATACCTTAAATGCCACAAGTGAGAAATATCAGGACTTTCGCTTTTGAGAGCAAAATTCTCTTCTAATGGCATAAGAAGCGGGAAGACTTTGGTTACTGACATATCAACCTTTGCAACTATCTGGTCATTTTTCTTGTCTAGAATAATGCATTTGCCATCATCAAAGTTAACTGCATATCCATTTTGGAGCAATTGACCTACACTCAACAAATTTTGAGTTATGCCAGGAACATAAAGAACATCTGAAATATACCTCGTATCTCCTTTCTTGGTGTGTACAACAATGACACCCTTTCCTTCTGCTTTCTGCATCTTGTCATCGCCAAGCTGCACTTGAGAGCTAAAACTGCGATCAATCTTGACAAAGAAGTCTTTATTTCCTGTCATATGATTACTGCAACCACTATCCAGGTACCATTTACTTTGAGATTGACTTTGGTCAATTGTGCAACAAAATAATTTCTCCCCTTCATCTTCTTTTGTAAAATTTGCTTCATCTTTTTCCTTTTTATTTTGAAACCAACAATCTTTTTGGGAATGATTTGGAATCCGACATTTAGTGCATCTAAAGTAACAATCTTTAGACTCGTGATTTGATTTTTTGCAAATAATGCAGTGAGAGTCGGAATTACCAGATTTGCTTTGCCATTTACCCTTGTCTCTTTGACCTTGCTCTTTCTTTTGCATTGGATTCCACCGTTTTTTGGAGTTGGACTTGTAAGTCTTCTTTTCTGCAAATCGAGCTTGGTATGAAAAGCTTGCTCCACTGATTGACTTGGAGACTTGTTCAGCCTTTCTTCGTGAGCTTGAAGTGAACCCATTAATTCAAAAATTGTCAACTTAGACACATCTTTGGATTCTTCTATGGCAGCAACAACATGATTGAATTTTGGAGGAAGACTTCGGAGAACTTTTTCATTGATTCTCTTTTCTGTAATTGTTTCCCCATAACACTTCATCTGGTTGATTATCTGTGAAACTCGAGAAAAATAATCTCGAACGTTTTCACTTTCCTTCATCGCCAAGTTGTCAAAATCTCTCCACAAGGATTGCAACTTGATGGAAATAACTTTTTTCAGTTCCTTTAAATTCTTTCTGCAAAATCTCCCAAGCATCTTTAGCTTTTTTAATACCAAAAATTCGAGGGAAAATTGACTTACTAACACCTTGCTGAATGAGACGAAGCGCTAAAGCATTACGCTTTTTGTTCTTCTTAAACTCTTTCTCTTGATCTGCTGACCGCTCTGAAGTGGCTTCATCTTCTTCTACGGCAGGTACTTCATAATCTTCTTCAATGATTTCCCAAAGATCTTGAGAAATAAAAATGGTCTCCATCTGACTTTGCCAATATTCATAATGCTCTCCATAAAAAACGGGAACTTGGTTTGTTGAGATTGAAAACAAGTTTGGAACACAATTGGTGTTCATTTTAGGATAGCTCTGATACCAAATTTGTTGGAGGCAATAACGGAAAAATTGAGACAAAATCAAAATGAAGAGATAATATGAAGAATTTTCTTGTATTGAGTGCTATGGCACTTTGCTCAATTGGAGCTTACTTTCAAGGGGTGGAGAACACCTCTATTTATAGGTGTTAAAAAGAGACTCTATAGATTCCTAGAATTAACTCTTAGGAAGTTACATGACCTTTCATATTAGGGAGTTACATGACCTTTCATATTGTTAGGAGACTATAGAGATTCCTAGAATTAACTCTCTAAGAAGTTACATGACCTTTCATATTGTTAGACCCCTTACATATTCCAAGGAGTTACAATCAAGAACTCAAAGGACTAATTATTGAGGTTACAAATTATTCATTTAACATTCTCCAAACACCCAGTGGCGACGATTCGAAATACGACAACCCCACGGCAGAACTCCGACGAACCTTCAATTTTCTACAAAAATAGACGAACAATCCAACATTCTTTGACGACTTGTGCAACATATCCAAAAGGCGACAGATTTGTCGACGGAAAATGAAGGCGTGCGACGGTAACGACAGTTACGGTTGTGATGTTTAGAACGAAGTTAATTTTTTTTTTGTTATTAAACTTTTATGTGTCATAAATGTAGGATATATTTAATATTATGAATTATATATATTTTGACAAATATTATGAAGTATATATTATTGTTTCATCTATGTTATATTTAATAATACAAGGTTGTTTTATTTAATTTATTTCATAAATGTGAGATATGTTTGTTCCGAACAAAATAGATTAAGTGTGATACTTTGTTTGAGGGGAGGATTGTTAGGATACAAAAAAATATATGTGGCTAGAAAATGGAAAGATCATGGGTATATAATGTGTGACAATTATCTCCAATTGGTATGAGGTCTTTTGGATGAAGCCAAAAGTAAAGTCATGAGGGTTTAGGCCCAAAGTGAACAATATCATACCATTGTGGGGATGTCTGAGTTCCGTTGTCCTTAATAACTAGCATCAGAGCTATGTCCCTGACTTAGTCATGTTTGTAAAAATTCCCGGGTGTCGTCGAATAAAGATAGTGATGAGTCTCCCAATGACATTGTCATAATATTGAGTCATAGTGAATCTGTGGTTGAGCTTTGCGGGATGCTCAAGTGTAGTTTGGATGAATGACTATTTGAGGGTCGTGGTTGAACTTTCCGGTATTAAGATACAAATGCTCAAGTGTAATTCGGATGGATGACTATTATTTGAGGGTCGTGGTTGAACTTTCTGGTATTAAGATACAAATTAAATGCTCAAGTGTAATTCAGATGGATGACTATTATTTGAGGGTCGTGGTTGAACTTTCCGGAGTTAAGATACAAACAATATCCCACATTGCTCAAGGATCTTATCTGTGGGGAGGAGGGGAGGATTGATTAGATACAAACAATTAGAGGAGGGGAGGATTGGTTAGATACAAACAATAGGAGGAGGGGAGGATTGGTTAGATACAAGAGGGGAGGATTGGTTAGATACAAACCATAGGAGGGAAGGATTGGTTAGGATACAAACAATAAGAGGGGAGGATTGGTTAGGATACAAACAATAAGATAGGATACATTTGTTCGAGGGGATCCCCTCAATCCTCCGGATTGGTTAGGATACAAACAATAAGAGGGGAGGATTGGTTAGGATACAAACAATAAGATAGAATACATTTGTTCGAGGGGAGGATTGGTTAGGATACAAACAATACAATATCCCACATTCCCTAGAAAAGGGAAAGATGGGATACAAACAATATCTCACATTACCTAGAAAAAGGAAAGATCTATATAATCGGTGAAACCAAAAGCAAACTCATGAGGGTTTCTTTCCATTGTGGAGATGTAATTGGTATGTCGTTTGGGTGAAACCAAAAGCAAACTCATGAAGGTTTCTTTACATTGTGGAGATGTCTGGGTTCTGTGTATATAATGAGTGACAATTGCCTTTTGGGTGAAATCAAAAGCAAACCGTTTCTTTCCATTGTGGAGATGTCTGGATTCTCTGTGTATATAATGGGTGACAATTATCTTCTATAATGTCTTTTGTTTGAAACCAAAAGGAAACTATGGTTTCTTTCCATTGTGGAGATGTCTGATTCCCTATTCTTAATAGGGTAAATTACATTTTTTGTTTTGAGTTTGTTAGTATTTGGGTGATTTTCAAACTAAATAATTTTACTCTTCATGTTTGCATTTAATGTGTTTTGGGTCCCTCCTAAATCTTAACACAATGTGTTTTGGGTCCCTCCTAAATCTTAACGGGAAATCACCCATCTGGTATCCAATTAATTAATTTTAAAACTAATTAAATTTTAAAATAAGAAATCTTAGTACGAGTATAATGGAGAATCAACTAAAACAAATTTCTTCCTAAAATAACTCTAGATATAGAGGGCATAGAGGGCAAATCATTCATGTATTTAGACATTTTTCAATCATGTATTTACACATTTTTCATTACCCCTAATTGTTTGTAGACATTCTTCTTAAATTCCCTAAATGTTAGTTTCCAACATTAACATATATCTGCGTTGGTTTTTTTTTAAAAAATGGACAAATTAGAGAAAACATTAAATTTTCAAATTTTTAATATTCTCATACGAGCTAAGAGGGAGGTAATTATCCATTCCTTACTTCTCCAAGTACTTTGCCCCGTTGGATAAGAAGATATGAGAATTGCAAGTCATTTGGGGGCAAACACAAGCTTGAATGTCAAATTTCATCTATTATTCTCCACATAGACAAAATTTTACATGGGTTGAATTATTTCTTTACTATTAATATATGAATGGGTTTTAAAATAATTAGAGATGATTTGGAACAAATCATCAATACATTAAAAATTCAAAAAACTATAGTGACAAAGTTAAAAAAATATCATAACTTGCCAAATCAAGCATAACTCAATTCTCATAAGGTTGTGTTCGTGACTAAAAGGTCATAGGTTCAATCCTCGCATTAATTAAAATACCGTTGCAAAAAAAAAATAATTATCATAACTAATAGTAACCAAAAATCTTCGAATAATAAGCCTAAAACTAGTTTAACAAAAACAAAAATTCTTAATAACAAAAGAAAACCCTTCAACTTTGAACACCATCACAAAAGGCAACAACACCTCACAGTTCTCCCTTTGGAGATTTCTGCCCATACCCCTTATTTTCAACAAGAGACTAAAAGCCATTAAATCACCCCCCAAAAAAAAACTTTAAATTAGCAAACATAAACTTTTACTTGAGATTACTCAACCCCATAACTAAACTCAAACACAATAACTTCCTTTTAAACCAAACTTTAATAAAAAAAAAAAATTGTCAGACACATCGTAGCAGCTTCATCAAATAAGGAGGCGAAACCAAATGACACAATCGAAATTGAATCCCAGAAGTAGAAACTATATGAAACTGTCAGACACATTGTAACAGCTTCTTCCTCAGATAATTTCTACAACCGAAGGGGAAACCAAACGACGCAACGGAGATTGAATCCCGGAAGAAGAAACTATGATGACACTGCCACTTGAAGAAGAGGACTCTTGATCATCACCTGGAAGTCTTGCATAAGAATTAGCTGAAGAAGGAGACTCTTGATCATTATTATTATTATTATTGCCATTTCTGTACTGTAAAATGGCTTTGTAGAGAAATGGAATGAGACCCTCCATCTAATATTTTCTCTAAATTAAAACTTGGTTTTCAAAGAGAAGAGAGAAAAAAAAAGATGGATATCAAATTTTATGGGGTTTGTTTGGATTTAAGAGAGACCAGCTTCTCACGCTAACCCGAATAAAGATTAAGCCAAAATCGTTTGATAGCTACGGAAAGCTATATCCAAACAACACCCCATTTGCATTAATTGCATTGTATTTATCTCCCACCAAATTAATTAATTCCTTCTTTTTTTTAATTTCTTTTTGTTTTAAATTTTGGTTTGTTTTTGGGGGGATGTTCTTGGTATTAGCTTTCCAAACAAGGCTGGTCGGTATGTTTGTTTATTTCCTATTTGTTTTTATTATTGTTCGGCACTGTTATTGTTCATATCGATCTTACTAAGATTTTTGCACATTTGTGTTTTAATCCACATATCTCAACTTTAATAATGTATCAAAAATATTCTTCTTTGATTATCGATTTGTAAGTAGTCATAATAACTAATAGAAACATAGTTCAACCGGTAGGATGTATGAACTAGTGATCAAGAAGTTAAAGGTTTGATACTCCATCTCATGTATGTTGTAAAAAAAAAAAAAAAAAATTATACTCCCGAACTTTAAGCCCTCCTTATAAAAAGAAAAAAAAATTAGTTTTCACTTTAAACTATAAACTTTCGTACAATTAATACTCTTATGAAAGTTTGCAATTTTATTTGATAATCATCAGTTAAGAGTTTTAACCTCCAAAGTTTAAACATTACATCTATTAAAAAAAAAATTAGAACTTTACAGGAGAGCTTAATTCGAGATGTCCACTGAACGAGATGGATTTAGGATGTCTTTTCCACTTCCAGTCCCGCAAAATTTCTCACTTAATTTTTCACGATGGAGAATCAAACATGAGTCCTTCTCATCTTAGTTTAGGGCGGCTTGGCCATTGTGCTACCAAACTATTTAACATTTCTTTGTTACTTTGATAAAACTTATAATACAAATAATTAGACCTATAAATCCGCCCCTGATATCTATTGCAATTTCATTTTTATGATTTTCTCTCTCAATTTGTGGAGATGAGATCTCTCTTTGGCAACTTTGATTTTTTCATCTCAAAACCAAAATAATTTATTTAATATTTTTGGAAAAATGTTTATATACACGATCCCCTGCTTTCATATATGTTATAAATCACAAATAAGTCATTATTTGATTATTTTTTCTTCTTCTTTTCCCATTCTTTATGTTGATTTACATATTATTTATACTATTATTTTAGTGTTTAACGAGTTTCTTGGTAAAATAAATAATAATATTCATAACTTCATTGGAAACATTTACAGATAAACACATCTTTCCGTAGTTTTTTTTACCATAGATAAGAAGATCAGTTATCTTCGGGTTTTTGTACGGATGACCCACCCCTCGGGGCCGCGAAGTTTTTTAACCCAGTTTTTGAAAACTTATGTTTTTTGACCTTCTCTCGTGATAAGGAAGTGCACAAAGTCATTCGTACCCTTCACTTATCACGAGGAGATCACAATTGTCTCCTCGTGATCGTGATAAGCGAAGGGTACGAATGACTTTATGCACTTTCTTATCACGAGAGAAGGTCAAAAAAACATAGGTGTTCGCGACGAGGGTTAAAAAACCTCGCGGTACCCGAGGGGTGGGTCATCCGTACAAAAAACCCAGTTATCTTATCATTTTTTATTTACACTTTAAGCTTGATACACTATTAAATTTTCTATTGTATTCTCTAGTTTTAGAGGAAATAAAAATGTGTAAGTGGTGCAAACTTTTGAGAGTATTTTTTGTAATTGAGATCATCGAAAGAATTTTTGTATGATTGTAATAATTTTTCACAGTTTCTTTCAGATGGGCCATGATTTTTTCCAGTTTTGAAGTTTTTTACGTAAATTTTTGTATGTTTCTAGTTTTATTGTTTTTTTTTTTATTTTTTTTTAATTTTTCAATTATTTTTCTGGTTATTTATAGAGTAGTGTTAAGGATCTCACATCGAAAAGATGAAGGGATCTCACTCACGATATAAGATACATGAGCTACTCTTTATGGAACCCCATGAAATCTGATATGGTATTAGAACTGAGGAAGGAATTTCACTCACAATATAAAATATATGAATTTATTTTTTTTTCTAATATATTCTCAATATTATAAAGAAGAATATAATAAAGTATAATAAAATTTTAAAATATTATAAATCATGAGCCAATGGTCTTAGAAGGCCTGCTGCACAACACAATCGAACAATAAAAACCAAGACTTTGGATTACAGACTGTCACACGCACCCAAAAAAAAAAAAAAATTGTGTGTACACTTAAAACCAATTTGAAATTGTAATTAATCTTAAACATACTTTATAAAACAAAATGAACCAACTCCAATTCCATGATGGAATAAGAGCCGTAGATGAAGTCATGAGGCAAATCATGCGATTTGAAAATGATCAAAGCCGTCCTTTTCCATTCCCATTGAACATATATTTTTTATAAATTCAAAGTCGAGAATGATCTTAAGCAAAGACAATTAGGATGTGGGAGGCCTGGCCTTGTCACACTCTCACCCTCCAACTTTATGAATTATCATAATCTTTGTTAATTTGTAAAATTTGAAAATAAATCAAATGGAATATATTGGGAATTGTATGTGGCTTCAAGATGAAAAGTTGATATCTATAATGTTAATCGTCAATTATGTGTATGCTTAGTTTATAAATATAATGCAATAATACTTCGATGGTGGAGATAGAGAGAATAAATAGATCAATCTTCAAAGAAAAGACAAAAATTGTAGAGATATATATGGCCTATATATAGGACATATAGAAAAGAAGGAACAATGATTCAATCTAACAGCAAATCGAATTAAAACGAAGTACTTATATATAATCAGAGATATATTTGACATGTTAGGAACAAAGTACACTTAAGTATAATACTTTGTTTGAGGGGACACATTGAGTAGATAAGGAAAAGATCGTGGGTATATAAGGGATGACAACTATCTTCAATGGTATGATTGTTAGGAGTATAAACAATATCCACATTGGGTAGATAAGGGAAAGATCATGAAAGACTATGCCCAAATTGGACACAATATCATACCATTGTGGAGATATCTGGGTTTCGTTGTCCTTAACATGTCATATAAACACTTTCAATATATCTAACTTTGTAGTTCATTATATTTGAGACCTTAGTATAAAGTTGTGTTTCTACATTCTAGCAACTAATGTGTCAACTTTTCAAAAAAAAAAAAAAAAAAAAAAAAACTAATGTGTCAAAAGAAATAAGGAGTGTGTAAACACATAAATAGATTTATAAGATATACAATTTTTAAAAAAATGTTTCATATATTTTATTTTTAAAAAAGTCTGTTATATCATGTCGGGGTCTATTGAAAATTACACAATTGGTCAAAACTCTCTAAAAATACTCTTAGACAACGTCAATTAAAAAAAAAAACGAAAATTGACACAATTAATGTGATTGATCAGTGAATTTTTAATCATATCCCAAATTGGTTATTTCATTTATGTCATTTAATTTTTTTTTATTTGTTGTTTTTTTGTTTCCTTATTTTTCATTTTTTTTTTTTGTGTCGGAAACCACCTCAATTTTCGTTTCTTCCCTTGTTGCCGGGTTTCACCATTTTTCCTTCGTCGTATATACTACATTTATATGTTATAATTCAACATATATCATGTATATATATAAATCTAACATATATACCCCATTTATATATATATATATATTAATCTAATATATATACTAAGTTTTTTTTCAATTTGAAATATATATCTCATATTATTAAGTATATCCCACATTTATAAAATATAAACATTAAATAAAACAAGAATATATAGTTCATATTAGTAAATATATACCGCAAAACATAAAGGTGGAATGAAAAATAAAACTCTAAACTTCATCTTAAACGCCACAACCCCAACCACCCAAAATTCAGTCACCATCGACTTCCTTCAGACTCTGGCGACAGCAACGACGACCCAATCAAATATGGGCGTGTGGCGGCGAGATTTGAGCTGAGAGGAGGATGCTTGGATTGACGACAAAGTCAATCTGGAGAGGGTACGTTTTTGTGATGGGAGACTCGTCAGTAGTGAACATTGCGCACCATTTGAAAGTGGAGAGTGAGAGATTTGGATTGAGAGAGTGAGAGAGGTTTCGTTTTAATGGTGTCATTCTTCGTTGTTCTTTGACTTCCAAGTCATAAAAAATTGTTCGAGTCGCTCGAGATCTGTACAAAATATTGTCGTCTACTGCAACACCGCCATCGTTTCGTTTGTGGTGCGTGGGGTTGATCTGGTTCCGATCAAGTGCGCCGCCATCGAAGACGCGTTGTTCGGGTTCAAATCGTTCGAACGCCGCATTGAATATTGTCTGCTTGAACATCGTCTTCGCCAGAGTTAGATGAGGAGGATGGAGAATGATGTTTTGTTGTGAAGGAGAGTTTTTGTTAAAGTGGGAGAATGTAGGATTTTTGGAGATAGAGATGGTGGGAGAGATTGTAGGATTGTTTTTGTAAAAAAAATAATAAACCATATTCAATTTATTAGATGCAAGAGTATTTTTGTAAAATTATTTTTTTTATTAAATTTTATCGATAATAAATAAATAAGTTTATATTAGATATTCTTTTAAAAAAGATGTGTCAAAGAAATACTATATAGAAAATATAGAAATTTCAATTTATAGAATGTCATAGGTTGAATATTTTTTTGGTACTAAAATTCTATTTTGCTTTTTATACTGTTTTGTTGTTGTTTAAGATATTTTAATTAATGTGGAGATTGAATCTATAACCTCTTAGTCGAGAGCACTACCTTATGTCAATTAAACTATGCTCAATTTTTGGGTTCCTAAGATTTGCACAATAATCTATATTTGGTCATTACTATTAAATTTTTAGGAAAAATTACACTTTTGATTTTTTAGATTTTGGTTTGGTAGTATTTAGGTCCCTAGTTTTCAAGCTCAACATTTAAATTCTTGAGGAGTTTGAAACAATGGTTTATTTGGCCTATGGTCACTTCTCTCCATATATATATTAATTTTTTAAAATAAAAATATATTTACTTTTTTCTCTCTTCTATCTTCCTCCATTCCTCTCCATCCTCCATCGGTGGCCGCTAGCCCGCCGTTGCTCGCGCCTCACCCTTCTCCCACGGTCCCTCATTTCGAATCAAGGGAAGAAGATTGAGGCACGACCCAAGGACGACAACTAACGACAGTCGAAAGAGGAAGGAGAAAGATGGAGGATAGAGAAAGAAGAGAGAGAAAAAAAAATTTATTTAAAAAAAAATTAATTAAGAAAAATGACACGCCATCTTTTTCGCTAGCTAATTAACGAGAAATCGAAGGCATAAATCAAGTAAACCATTTTTTCAAACTTCCGTTGTTAAAATGTCGAGTTTGAAAACTTAGGGTCCTAAATGCTACCATACTCAAATTTCATAGACTAAAAATGTATTTTTTTTTGGTAAATTTTTATACTACATTTAACAGAAATTTTAAGTCTCTTTTTTTAAAACTCAACATCCGATGGTTACATATAACACACGTCATTTTCCAAAAAAAAAAAAAAAAAAAAAAATCACTTTTTTCAATTGATATCTATGAGAAGTTTTAACTTTAGGTACTCAAATAGAATTGATAAAAGAAGACTAATAAATGAAATCAGTATGAAAATGGAAAGATCAAAATAACAATTTGACCACTACTTGAGTTATTATAGAAATCCTTTTCAAAAAATATATATATATATATATTATTATAGGAGTTGGACTAAAATATACAAAATTTGTTGCAAAGAATTCCTAAGGAGATTCCTTATGTTATTCTCTCGAGTATTTTTTTTTAATTTTTATTTTTTATATATACACATATATGAAACAAGTTATACATTGAGCATTATTTTGGAAGGCTCAATAATGAAGCTTGCCAACCAAGCACCCAAAATTAATCCTTTTCACTTCTTCCTACCAAATAAAGTTGGAAGAGAATTGAAAGGTCAACCCCCAAGATGTAAGATGCCGAAATGATTCATGGAGAATTGCAAAATCTGATCTGATTAGTAGAAAGTTTGCAAAAAATGACCTGATTTTAAATTTTTAGCTTTACTGACTTGAATTTGACAGTTGGCGTTACTGTTCACTTTAGGTTGAGTCTGAAATTTCGTCTCTGTCCATCCTCATTGAACACAAGATCCTCTCTCTTCTCTTATCTTCTTCTCACTCACCCCTTGAAAAAAAAAAACTACTCTCTCACCCTCTCAAGGTTAAGAAAAAAACAATCATCAAGTTTTGAAAACCTCTCCTTCATCCTTCTACTTCATCCTTCTTCAACTTTTCCGGAAAGAGAAGATTTGTGTTAGTAAGGAAAGTGTTGATTTAGGCAAAATTCTTTACTATAGGCTGCTATGAAAATTGATCGCAAAACAAGGAGGGGAAGTTGATTTTTTGCCGTCATCACGCGAATAAAAGTCGAAAAAAAAAGAGTTTAAGATTGCACGATCGCGCAATTCCGGCTACAATCTCAGACACGAAATTGCACAATCCTGCAATTTTTTTTTTATCATGATTGGAATTTAAAAAAAATAAAAAAAGTTACACAGATCATGCAATTTGAAGCGACGATCGTGCAATTTCGTGGCTTGGATCGTGGCAAGAATTGCACGATCGTGCAATTTCGTGGCTTGGATCGTGGTCGAAATTGCGCGATCGTGCAATCTGAAATTTTTTCGACTTTTCTTCGGGTGATGGCAGAAAAAATAAACTCCCCTCATTCTTGTTTTGCGATCAATTTTCATAACTCCTTATAGTAAAGAATTTGACCCAAATCAACACTTCACTTTCATCGCACAAATCTTCTCTTTCTGGAGGAGGTTTTCAAAACTTGATGTACATTTTTTTCTTAACATTGGGAGGGCGACGGAGTAGTTTTTTTTCTTAACAGTGACCGGGTGAGGGAGTGGAAAAGAACACAGAGAAGATGAGGGAGAAGAAGAAGATAAAATGGGAGAGGATCTTGTGTTCAATGAGAACAAAATAAGGACGAAATTTTACACTCAACTTAAAGTGAACAGTAACGTCAATTATCAAATTCAGGTTAGAAGCGCTAAAACTTCAAAATCATTTTTGGCAAACCTTTTATAAATCGGATCAGATTTTGCAATTCTCCACGATTGATCAGTTTCTCAAAATTATGTTTAAATTATTTTCACAGGTTGGGTTAGGGTTGGAGATATTTTTCAGCCCAATCAAAGATTAGAATATTGATTCAAACAAAAGGAGATGGTGATCAAAGTAGACGTTCAAAATTTTCATGACCGATTGAATCCCGAAGACTTTCTTGATTGAAGAAGTAGCGTGAAAAAAATCTTAGATTGAAAAGAACGAGACGAGGTATGCGAACGGGTCATACCATTTGGTGGGATCGTTTTTAGTTCTACTTCTACAATATACAAATGGATAAATGGATAGAAACTCAAGGAAAGAGATTTTGTATAGAAACTAAAGCCAGGCAGATACTAATTGCAAAGATTGAATGTTAATTCCTAAAAAGCTTCTGAAAATAGCAAGACCAGTAACGAGAATATCTGGCTATGTCCTCCTACTCAACCAATGTAAAACTCAAAATGCCTACTCAACTAACGAATCTAAAAAAACAAATGATGTTCAAGAACTTGGTGTTGTCGAAAAAACATTAACCAGATCATTGGCATTGTCGCAATCCATAACGAAACGGGTTCTGCTTCCTTCATATTGATAACTTTCAACAATTAATTGGATGGTTCAGCTTCAGCCAACATGAGCGTGTGCCACCAACCACAAGCGATATTTTTTGGTAAGCAACCGTTGATGGATACCTTGGACGGTATGTTGCGATCGATTGAATCTCCAAGACCAAGCTGCAAATGAGCAAAAGGCATCGATACAAATGCAGCAGGACATCAAAACTGACTTTTTTAAGTTGAAAGAATCAGTACCTGGCCATATTTATTCCAGCCCCAAGAAAATAACTGGTCATCCTCTTTAAGAACAATCAGTGAAGTGCAATAATATTAGAATAAGAAATAACACATACGAGGTCAACACAATGGTCTAGGGATCACTTCATCCCATATTCATTTGAGTAGATTGAACAGTAAAATCATGCGCATACCATACCTGTTAGTACGGCATTGTGTCGAGCGCCACAAGAAACTCTTTTTGCACGCTTACTTTCCAAGATTGGAGCATCTAAAAGCCTCGGTGTAGTCTAAAATACAATAGAAAAAAATAAACTATTGAGACTAAGGACTATTCGAATGATCGGTCTCTTACATTTCCTCTTAAGTTGTTTGATGGTAAAATCTCCAAGTAGTGGGAATGGAAGCAGACATCTCACATTTAAAAACCAGAGATGTTGGTTACTAATCCTATCAAAAGCTTTGTATTGAGCAAGACAAATCAAAGAGGCTGTACCTCTCAAATTTCCTTGATTTAAAAAGAGAATCGGCTAGCAACATTGTAGCAATAAAGAATGGAATGAAGTTGGGTTTGTTTGATTGTATTACCAAGACGAGATATCATATGTATATCGTTCATTTTCTTTTATAAACCTCACTGAGCAGACTAAAAAATAACAAACTAATCAGAGCAGTTTGATAGTCTTCCATTCTCATCCCAGACACAACATCGCTTAAATTCATGGAATTGCTCAGGCATCAAATCAGATTTGAGGAACTGAAAAAGTACCTCACCCTGGTCAGCACCAGTTCCCAACTGTCCAAACTGGTTGCCCCCAAAGGAATAGATAAGGCCTTCAGCAGTAATACAAAGAGTGTGCCATAATCCAGCAGCAATGCTTTCCACTTGGGTACCCGATAAAGAAGACACACATGTCGGTCTCAGTAGATCATTGTTGTTCCCTTGCCCACACTGGATTGATAAAAGCCATCATATGAAGATAATTCAACAATATCGTGTATTTGTAGCAATAAGCAAGACATGCCAACAATATAATTCTTAGGGTATTTTGTTGCTTAAATCTAGGAAAACTTTGTGTTGAAAGAGATATTAAATAGCATATAACTGATCTTCGTAAAGACAATAAGGAAAGGAAGCAAACCTGTCCATATAGTCCCCAGCCGAAAGTAAGCAGGGCACCAGTATCTGATACATTTAAGCATATATGCAGAGTGAAACAAACTATCAAAGAAAAAGT
The DNA here is from genome assembly GCA_028017165.1 of Herpetospermum pedunculosum. Taxonomy (NCBI): domain Eukaryota; kingdom Viridiplantae; phylum Streptophyta; class Magnoliopsida; order Cucurbitales; family Cucurbitaceae; genus Herpetospermum; species Herpetospermum pedunculosum. The sequence continues at coordinate 62,534,336 of CM051525.1, forward strand.
ATTGATGGCACTAAAACTATAGCTCAGGTTGTCTGAAAGCTTTTGAATAAACCTCACAACTTTCAGACTAAGCCAAAATGGTTATCATATGTTTTCACCTGTTACTACGACGCTATGGCGACCTCCGCAAGCAATCCCCTTTACATAATTTCCGAGCACCTTACCAGCAGCAGCTTTGGATCCTTGATAAATTACTGAAGACCTATCTTTAGCAGAAGTAGGCAATTCAATGCAAGGTATGATATGAGGGGAAGATACCATCTTCACCCGAGTACCCAAACCTAACTGTCCTTCACCTCCATGGCCCCAACCCCACACCTGTCCCATATCTGAAACTTCGGTTAATATAATGATGCATCAGGGTGTCTTTTTTCTTTACATCAAAAATCTTCCATAGCTTCGTACTTGATATAACCTACAAAACTATAGTGTAACCACAAAAGGTAAAATTACGTCTGCAAGTCATGAGCATGTGGGTGGCTCCTGTATCTGTATCAGAGATTTACCTGATAGAGCTAAAGTGTGTCGTCCACCAGCCGCAACAGCAGCAATCTTCACTCCAGACCCAAAATTTACAAGATAAGGTAATGCAGTAAATAGCTCATCCCCTGGACTTGAAATTTCAGCATCCTCCTTGACAGAATTGATTTTTCTTCGCTTCACAGTTTCCTCTCCAACCCTTTTGTTGTCAAGTTGGGAGTCCATTCTATCAACTACCTTCGAGTCTTGAGGTCCAACTATTAAGAATGTATTTAAAACATTAAATCTACCATAATCTATTGGGGACGCTGATCACTCCCTGCATATTTTCAGTCAATCATGAATCTAACAATTGAAAAAAGACACTGTTAGTTTTTTCACAAGAACTTGAAAATTACCTTGTTCAGTTGTAGGTAGACTTTGTATCCCTGTAGAATCCTTCAACGAACCTCCTCCAATGGCCAAATCTCGCAATGTTTTCATAGAGGGTATGCACTCGCTCCAGCCCCATGTGTACAATTCACCAGTTTCTGTACATTTATTAAAACTTCTCAAGCATAGAAGGGCATGTTTGGGAGTGCTCAAAATCAATTATGATTATATGAAAATGGCACATTAAATCGATTTTGATTTTAACTATTTCAAAATCACTCCCAAACATGCCCGAAATGTTCATTCTATTGGAAGTGAACATGTATCAATCCTCAAACTAATCTATCATATCATCAACATCACATGTTCCAAGAAACAAGAAATCATCTGAAAGTCCCCTTACAAATTTAGGTTGCAGCAGAGAATGAAACAGTACCTATAACTGAGACACAATGAGCCCAACCGGCATCAGCCTTGACCACCAAAGCCTCAGTTGGAAGAGGAAAAGCCTCTGGAATCTCCTTTAACAATGTTGCAGCTCGAAGAAGATATCAAATCAATTCCAAGACCAAGCACAAAAAATAAAAATAAAAACAAAAATCAAAGAGGGTTTTTCATTCAAACATCCACATTATTACCCCATGTTTTCCCGAAGTCAGATAAATTTGACCTTCCTCATCCGCCGCACCCCACGTAATTAACTTCCCCGAATCTAAAACCCAAATCACAAACAACATCAACAGTTCATCAAACGAAAACGAAGGAAAAAAAAAACAAGATTCCAAAGATCGAGAGCTTTAAAAAAACCTGAAATGGCCATGGCGAATCCACAACCACCGCCGCAGACTTCCTTCCACGAATCCCCACCATCAATCGAAGCCGGAAGCCGCACCGGCTCCGGGGAGAGCAAAAGGGATCTATCCGGCAAGGCTCCAGGAAGATATCCCCACATAAAAACGAGAGCATCGATTTTCTTCGCCATTTTTGCACCTCCTGCATTATTCTCCTCCCTAAATCCATTGATAAATAAATAAATGAAAACCCATCAGAGAAATTCTTATTTTAATCAGTTAATTAAAGAAAAATTAATTTCTACGTAATAAAACGGAAGCTTTTTACTTCATCTTGTTCTCTCTGTTTCCGATGTGTCTCTGAAAATGGAAATTCAGAAATTCAGCCACCAAAAATAAAAAATAAATAATAAATAATTTAAAAATGAAATGGGGCGTATCATTTACAGAGATGTAAGGTGAGCCACGTCGGATATCGACGTGGTAGGTGGGACACGTGGAGAAATCGGGACCGCGTTTCAGATCGAATCTTTGAGAGCCACAAGATTGAGGTGGAAGTTTCTGGAAGGAAGCCAAAGACTTTTTGGAATACGAGGCGTTTCCAAATGCTTGACACGTGGGTCGGACATTTGTTTAATATTGATTTGGAGCCCACCAGATTTATTTCAGACTCATGGAGATTGCCACTTTTCAATGGACGGATTATATAGAGCCACGTATGCTGTTTTATAATCTATATGATAATTGGATTGCTTCCCCATTCAGTCTAGGGTTACAACATTAGCAAGAATCTTATCTTTAGTGTCAATTTTCTTCTATCAAGACAACCAAATCTATTGACTATTTAATCAAATCATTAACGAACTTAACGGTATAAAATATTTGTTTAAAAGCACACAAGTTTCGGTTGAACCAAATGAAATAGATAACTGCATCAATAACAACAGACAACACCTTATGTCGTAAATCAGACTCCAGTTGCCTGATCCAATGCTTCCAATCAGAAAAATTAAGGGTCGGAAAACCCAACTACCCATGAAAGCCATACGTAGTAACAAGACAGAGAAAGGGCAAACAAAGAATAAATGGTCAGGACTCTCTAAAAAATTAGTATATACCTGACAATACGGGAAAGTAATGGAGAATTGCCACATTTGAAGTAAATCTTTGATCAACAACTGAGAGTTCACCATTGCTAAAAGATAAATCTATGTTTAGGAAGCGAGAGTCTACACCACACAACTCGAGCATAATCAACATTCTCAACTTCAAGAAGAGATTTATAAAATTTCCTTACTATAAATCTTTCATTAGTCTCAGCAGCGTGCAAGATGATTTTAGAGATGGTCACTCTAAGCTTGAAGAGCTTCTTTCAATATCAGGTAGGATCCCTCTAGTCGTGTATGACCAAATTTTCTTATTATCAAGCTTGATAAATATATATTAATGAGTAAATAATGTATAGCTTCACTTAATAATAAAAGTTGTAGTTTATTATAGTCTAATAAAAAAAAATCATATTTGTTGTGACAAGAGAAATGAAAAAAAAAATACTTTTATGGAAAGAGAAACGAAAATAAATCATTTTTTTTTTTTAAGATTTTTAATTAATGAGGAATTGAATTAATGACCAATTTTATGTTGCTGATATTGGTATATTTTATAAAAAGTGAATCCCTTGTTTTCATAATTTTTAAAAACAAAATTTAAAAAACCAAGAAAACAACCATTTATCATTTTTGTAAAATAGGTTGTTTTTTAAAGTATACTTATGTGTTAAAGTTGAATAGGTTTAGTCAAATTATCTATTTTTAACCATTTTCTATTCTTTTGATTTGTCTTAGTATTTTAGAAAGAATGATGCTAAGTTGGAGTAAGATTGCCAAACCGACCATAGCTCAATTGGCATAAGGTTGTGCCCGTGACTATGAGGTCATGGGTTCAATCACCGCTTTAATTAAAATACCGTTGTAAAAAAAAAAAAGTTGGAGTAAGATTAAGCCTATATAAGGTTTTGTATTTTTATTGAAATTATACAACATTCATTTTCGATTACTCTTTTTCTCTCTTTAAATACTTGTTTTGTATTTTTATTGAAATTATACAACATTCATTTTCGATTACTCTTTTTCTCTCTTTAAATACTTAAGCTCTGTCTTTTGGAGTGTAAGAGTGGTATTAGAGCCTAGTTGTATTATCCTTTCCTTTATCTTTTAAGGTAGCTAACAACAAAAACGATGGCCACAGACAATTATGTGCAACCGACAATTCTTCGCTTTGATGTTCATTATGATCATTGGAGCATGTTGATGAAAAATTTTCTACGGCCCAAAGAGTATTGGACCATTGTAGATGCATGAGTGAATGAACTTGTCGCGCTGGAGTTGTCTTGTCAGAAGTTGAACAAAAGAAGCCAGAGGAACAAAGGTTGAAGGATCTCAAGGCAAATAATTATTTACTCCAAGTCATTGATCGTGTCATCTTGAAGACCATTTTGCAAAAAGACACATGCAAGCAAATATGGAACTCCATGAAGAAAAAGTATCAAGGCACAACGAGGGTGAAAAAGCAGCAGCTCCAAACTCTTCGCAAAGAATTCGAGATTCTTCACATGAAGCAAGGTGGGTATTTCTCGCAGACCAGTTTGGCTATAGTAAACAAGATGCGGATCGGAGAAAGATTGAAGGTGTCACCGTGGTCCGTGGTTGAGAAGATTCGTCGGTCGATGACTCCTAAATTTGCTTATGTAGTTTGTTCAATTGAGGAATCAAAAGATATCGATAACTTATCAATTGATGAATTACAAAGTTCTTTACTTGTGCATGAGCAAAGAATAATGGCGCCAGCTACAGGTCCATCCGAAGAACAAGTCTTGAAGGTTAAACTCTACCGGGATCAGGATCAAATAGAGGTTGTGGTAGATGACAAGGAAGATGAAGAGGTGAAGGACATGACCAACACAAACAAATGTCCAACAACAACTCGAGGTTTGACAAGTCCAACATTCAGTGTTATCGTTGTCATAAGTTTGGTCATGACAAGTCTGAATGCACAGTCAACTTTATCCATGGAAAGAGAAGAGCAGTCCAATTTCATAGAGAAAAAAGAGCAAAAACACTTTTGATGACGTGTCACCACAATGATGAGCTCGGACCAAACATATGGTATATCGACACTGGTTGTAAGAATCATATGTGTGGTAATAAGTTTATATTTTCTCATTTGGATGAAAGTTATCATTCTACTGTATCGTTTGTTGATAATTCTAAAGTAAGTGTTCTGGGTAAATGTGATGTTCAAATTAAGACAAAAAAAAAACAATGTTGAAACTATTATCAAATGTGTTTTATTTTCCAGACTTGATTTTTTTTTTATTGAGTGTTGAACAATTACAAGAAAAAGGCTTTGTTACAACCAAGAGAGACTTGTAAGCTACTGCGGGGTGGTCTGTGTTGTGGTAGGGTCGTTCGTCTCATCGGATTGCCTACTGGTCTACAGAGTTGACGTGGGTTTGCTGTGTCGGGCGAGGCCCTCGGCGGAGCTTGTGGGTGTGGAGGCTTGCCTGGTGTGCGACCATTTACTATATTTAGAGGCAACGTAACTTTCGGGGTCCATCGGGCTAGCCCCCACTCCCATTAGTTTGTAATGGGCTTGTTTAGAAGTATTGAGATAAGGATAAGTACAAGAATAATGTCCATTTTTAACACACAGTTTTGAAAAAATGTTGAAATATTTTTTATTTGAAAAATGGTCAAATACTAAAATCTAAAACGATGTCCAATGTCCAGAACTAAAATACTCTTTTGAACCCTAAATACTAAACTCTAGTCCCTAATCCTAAAACTCTAAACTCTAAATCTTAAACTCTACTAAAAATTAATTTTTTTTTTGATTTTTTTTTTCAAAATAGACCCATATCACGAAGGACAGTGTTTGAAGGATTTTCCAAGTTTTAACTGATTTTCAACCAAAAATCTGCTTCTAAAAAAATTATAGGGGCAACCGGCAATAGTACCAAACATGTTTGTTTTATTTAAAAAATAATCCAATATTAGAATCTAAAATAATGTCTTCGATTAAACTATCCCTTTCAAATCCTAAACATTTTGTAAATAAGTAGATTTTAATTCCAATTTTGACGATTTAAATAAATGACGAAGATTAAAGCAAATATTTCATATATATCTTTTGTTAAAATCTTGTTTTAATGTTTATTTTTAAAACAAACTTAAACTTAACCACATAGGTTTACCATTTGATGTGATTATAGATAATAAAGAGAGAGAAAATCAATTTCACCATGATGTATCAATTTTTACTGTAACTTTCAATTTTATTTCATTATAAAAAGTGTTACAATTTTTATCATTCCATTCATTTTCATTATATTCCCCCACTAATTTTAACAAATGAAAAAAAAAAATTAATGAACCAGATCAACTCTTGAACAAATATTCTAAAACTAAAAAAACCAGCTTTAGTATTGTTTTAACTTGTCCCATTAATTTCGTTCTACACGTATATATTTGAAAGAGTACAACTTGATTGTTAGGTTAAGCTTTTTTTTTTTTTTTTTTTTTTTTCAGTCCATCCACATCAAAAGAATCCATCACTGATCTGATACTTTTCTTTTTCGTCACTTTTTTCCCTCTCTCTCTCTCTTTTTTCCTTGGCCTTCGTTTCCATTTCTTTTGGTTAATGTCTTCCAATTAAATCGACTCAATGTAGGATGCTTTATTCAAATACACATAAAGTAAATTTCATTTTCATTTTAAAGCTTTATCTTTCTATGGAGATTTGATATGGAAAACTCATAGTAATAAAGATTGTGCTCAGACTTACATTGATAAAATCAAATCATCTTTTTCTTCATAAGACTCTATTTCAAATTGTTCTCTATTTGGGAATGGAACCAGTAATTCGATTGATGTTGAGATCGATGCGTCATAGAAGAGAGAGTAAATGCGGAGATTTGGAGAGATTTTCGGAGAGGGAATTGTGAGAGAAATCCAATGATTCGAGGGATTTGAAGTTGGAAGTAGTCTGCGTGAGTTGGGTGATGCAAGTGGCGGCGGAGTTGCATAGGAGGTCGGAGCGTTGTAGGGGCGGCGCAGGGATCAGAAGAAAAAATTCAGGAGGCGAGACAAGACCGAGGGGGATGAGAGTTTCATGACGGATTTAAAGGGTGGGAGGAAGGAGACATGAGATGGGGAGGTGGGAGAAAAAGAGAAATTGTTGGATAGAGGAAGGAAAGTTACTAAAAAGAAAAGTAACGGCCAAAAGATTTTTTTTTATTTAAAAAATTGTATAAATATTCGTCTAATCAAATCTTACCACATGTTTGGGCTAAGATGCTTATAATGCAAGCAAGTCTTACTTTATTTTAAAATTCTTATAAAAAAAAAATACAGAAGTATATATTGTTTTAAATGATTTATGAGAAGATAAAAATTGAAACAATAATCAAATTTAAGGTCTAAGAGATGAAATTGAAAGTTGATGGTAAAAAGTGATACGTGTTACGAAATTTAAAAGGTAAAATTTAAATTTCCCCCTACTAATACTCACTCGAAATATTTCCTAGACCTGGACATATATTTGCAAGGGGTTATTGCCTCCAATAGCTCTTGTGGGTTTCCATCTATCAAGACTAACGTGCATTTCCATTTATCAAGACTAATGTTGTTTTAAGAAAATTTTATTTTAGTTTTTTTGCGGTGACAATTCTAGCCAAGATCGGAGTCAAGATTTTTCATTTTTATTTTTTTTTGTAAATGAAGGAAATACTCTTTTTTTTTTTTTTTGAAAAAACACGAGATATAAATAATGCAGAATACCAAATTAAATTATATCTCACGTACACTCAACGCTATAAACTACAAAAATGAAAAAGAAAGAGTTGGGGCTTGTCGTTCACTCAACGCTATAAACTACAAAAAGGAAAAAGAAAGAGTTGAGGCTTTAACCAGATTGGTAAGGATGGACTAGACATAGACATACATTTACCACTAAACCCAAAGGTAATTTTAAAACAATTGCTACAAATTATATATAAATTAAGTATGTTGTCATAGTTGAGGGGGGCTCGAGCCCCCTGAACTTAAGGTAAATCCGCTCCTGCTTCCAAGTATCACAATCCGATAACTTGGGATCAACAACATAGAGAAATTCAACCCAAGAGAACAATGTTCTCTTAAAGTTTACTCACATACAAAAATTGAAATTCAAAGGAGAACTTCAGCCTTCCTTTTCTTACAAAATTCAACACCTACGACGATTTTTTTTTGCCAACCAGAACATAATTCAACTGACATGATGTATAGACTAGTGATAAAAAGATTTTAAGTGATTCCATCTCTTCCTCACATGTTGTCAGAACAAAAAAAAAAAAAAAAATTGAAGTCACATTCATTAGCTTTTATAAAAGAAAAATCAGACTCAAAATCATTAATTTGGCGAATTATAATCCACAAAAAAGAATTAGCCAATGAAAGCATATATATATATATATACCTTCATTTAATCCAATCAAGTGATTGCTTAATTAGGTTAATTTGGGCCAAGCAATTGGGCTTTTGTTTTTGTTTGTACTCCTCATTTCTTAACACCATTAAACCCCTTTGATAATCCAAAAGACCTAACCGCTATTTTTTTCCCAATCATCAAGACCTTCGAGCTCCATATTCGAGCTGTTTTTTTTAATATCGTTACTTTTCTAAACTTTTTATAAAAGTAATGTAAGAAGCTATTTTTAAAAATATTGTTATTTTTATGGAAGATATGTTGTTGTGATGCAGGCTTTTCAAGAAACGGTCTCCATCTACGTGACTTTTAGCAGATTCTTTTTTGAACTATGTACTTTAAAAGACCCGTTTTACTCAGGTATGCAAAAATTTCGAAAAATATATGGTTGGAAACCTAACACCGAGATTCACTTTGATAGGTTAATTCACTATTTTTGAAGTTGTATATTGAAAGATAAACATTATTGGACTATGGTTTTGAAAATTTAGGTCAACTTCGACAATTTTTATCTTTCCATATTAAGGTCCATTTGATAACCATTGATTTTTAGTTTTTAGTTTTCGAAAATTAAGTCTATAAACGTTACTCTCATCTATAATTTTGTTGTTGTTTTGTTATCTAGTTTCTATCCGTGTTTTTAAAAATCAAGTTAATTTTTAAAACTAAAAAAATAGCTTTTGAAAAAGTAATTTTTGTTTTTGAAATTTGACATCTTTCATAATTTTTGAAATAACTGTCCTTATTCATTCGATTATATATATATATATAATTATTTAGATAAAATATTATTAATTTAAAAAAAATATTTAATATTTATTTATTTAGTAAATTTTCTTTCCGCCCTTATTGTTTTAATTATGGATCGGTGACTCCACCATATTTATATATATATATATATATATATATATATATATATATATATATATATATATATATATATTTATTGGATGGTGTATTGTATATACATTTTATCTTTTTACAATCTATTACTTCTTAATTAAAATTAGTGTATCTGATTAAAATGTGTAAAGAGATGAAGAGGCATGCAAGTTTTGAAATGAAGACAAAGTAATTTTGGTGGTAAGTTAATGAAGTCAGGACATTCCATAAAACATGCAAGAACAACCTCCTTTTTCTTTGGCTAAGATCTTTGAATAATTATTTGAACAATTATCTTGTCAATATATACACATGCATAACAACACTACTTCCACCCTACCCCAATATATTGCTTGTCTCTTTTGAAACTTTGGATTAAAACAAACAAAACTTTATAACATTCAATATTATAGAGACTTGATCCGTTCAAACATTAGGATAGCATTCTTATTTATGGTTTGGTTAAAATATCATTTTGAATCACGTTCTATTCTGTTTGAGATTGAGTGTGCAACTGTAAAAATCAATACCTCATAGTCACGGATTGAACCCATGACCTCATAGTCACGGGAACACCTTTATGCGCCAATTGAACTATGCTCGATTTGGCTAGATAGATACCAACTTTTAGTTTTGGCTTTCTTAAAAATCTGTCACATTCTATAACCGTTAAACTCATATTTTTTTTTTTTTTTTTTTGAGAAGATTACAAAACTCATATTTATCCTTCTATGTATTCATATTTTATCTATTCTCTCCTTAAATTTGGTACTTATAACTAAATAATAACAATTTAATATTAATTTACTAAATACTGATTTTTTTCTAATTTACCAAATACTAATTTACTTTATATCACTGATTTTTTTAAAAGCACGACAGTTAGTAATTATTTTAAAAGATATAACACTTCTTTGTATTTGAGATTGTTGCAATTTTTAAAATAATTAATGTCAATTGTGCTTTTAAGAAAATTAGATGTCACATCTAGTAAAATTAGTGTTTGATAAATTTTAGATTTAAACATGAAAAATCAAGATATAGTGTTTGGTAAATTAACACTAAATTATTGTGAAATAACTATTATGATAAAAATATATATTTATTTCAATTAAATATGAGTTTGTATTAATATTTAACTCCATTTTTTTATAAGATAATTATGTAAAATATTTTTATATACTTTAAATTAAAAAATATATTTTCTTTACTTTAAATAATTTGATAAATATTAATCAAAAATAATAATTTTTTGATAAATATATATAAAAGAAAGTATTGTTATAAAAAAATTGTGGCAAACAAAATATAGTTTTGATTTAAAAAAAATAAGAAAAATAATTAGAAGCAACAAATTAAATTAAAAAAAAACTGACGAGAATAGATAAATTGCAAATAATAATAATAATAATAATAATATATATATATATATATAATATTTTTTTTTAGGAAAAGATGTGAACAAATTTAAAAATTGGTCTATTACACAAATTTTCATGAATGAAAAATCCAAAAGTTACGCTTAATAACTTTTGTAAGGTCTCGTTTGCGATGACAATATGAAAATCATTTTTAAATCAAACATTCATTTCACACCCTCTTTAAAATTTGTTTCATCCTAATTTTTAGATTCTCTAAAAATCAGCTAATAAAATCAGCTTCTACTCAACATGAAAACGAATAGAATTGTTTTTTAATCAATTTGAAAATTCTCAAAAGAAAATCTCAAACGGGACCTAAGTCTTAATCCTTATTGTTAGTTTGAAGTTAATTTTTGCCAAACTTGGTAGAAATGAAAAACACAATTATTACGATAGAATCGAATAACAAAGAACAAAAACGCAAAAGAAAATCGACACAGATTTACGTGTTTCACTAACTTCGTGTTACAATAATGACAGACTAGGAGTGACTGAAGTCATTAGAAGATTTATATATGACATTATTCTAATGACCTAAAATACAAAATGGGTCAAAACCTAAAACAAATAGTAAAACCCTTCTAATGTCCTTAGCAAGTGGTATCAGCGAGACCCCGTATCGAACCAGTACTCGTAGAGGGGTCATAACAGATTCAAGGCATTCTAACAATTCTCCACCTTGACTTGAATTCTCCCATAGATAACAAATGTACCCGATGCAACACAAAGTTGTCAGATGTACCCAAAACTCTTTTTCTGCCTTAGGATGCCCCATAAGGACCATTTAACAACTCAAAACATTTAGCAAGTCGAACTTTCCATGTGGATCCAGTTTGGTGAACATGTCAGCAGTACCTACTTTCAACACCTTAATCTTCTTTTCACTTTTCAGGAAATGATATTTCACATCTATGTGCTTAGTCTTCTCATGATGAACTTGATCCTTGGCTAGGCATATTACACTCAAAATATCACAATAGACTAGCCTGATCATGATGCAAACCAAGGTCATCAACTAGCCCTTTCAACCATATCCCCTCTTTAGCTGCTTCTGTCAAGACCATGTACTCTGCTTCAGTAGTAGACAAAGTAATTGTCAAGAGCAGAAAGTCTATGACTGGGAAAGATCATGGGTATATATAAGAGAGGACAATTATCTTCAATGGTATGAAGCATTTTGGGTGAAACCAAAATCAAAGTCATGAGGGTTATGCCCAAAGTGGACAATAATATCATACCATTGTAGAGATGACTGGGTTCCGTTGTCCTTAACAAGTGGTATCCGAGCCTCATTTCCTAACTTAGCCATGTATGTAGAATCATCGGGTGTTAAACAGAAATATTGATGTGGGCCTCCAAATGACATAATCATAATTAGTAATAATGTGAATCTATGGTTGAGCTTTACTAGGTCAAATGTAATTCAAAATGACTAACTGAGGGTCGTGGTTGAGTTTTGCTAGCTAAAGTGTAATTCGATCTTATCTGAGGGGAGACCGAAGTGGTACTTTGTTCGAGGGGAGAATTGTTGGGAACAAAGTAGATTTAAATGTAGTCATTTGTTTGAGGAGAAGATTGTTAGGAGTACAAATAATATACCACATTGGCTAGATAAGAGAAAGATCATAGGTATATAAGGGAGGACAATTATCTTTAATAGTATGAGGTGGGTGAAATTAAAAACAAAATCATGAGAGTTAAGTCTAAAATAGACAATATCATTGCGAGATTCACTACCTCACTTTTAGTTTTATAAGTTACCTTAGTAAAAAAAAAAAAAAAAATTGATGCTATTCATTAAACTAAGCAACATCTCCTAAAATCATTATTTGATCTCCAACCAAAATTTCTAAAGTGGATTTCACTTCCAAAATTGGATTGAGTTTTGATTTCTCATTAATGACATGGATCTAAAATTCACTCCTATTTAATCACTCTTTTAAATTTGGTTGAGATAACTATGAAAAAAAAAAAAAAAAAAACTCAAAACCAAAATAGATTTAAAAAGAGAAGTCAGTTATTATTAAGAAAAAAGAAATATTGTTTTTCCATCGGTCTCCATCAAAGTAATGCATGAGAATGAAAAGTTTGTATTAAAAAAAAAACGACCAATCTCACCCAATTTCTTGTCCTTGTTTTCCTTTTAATAATGAATCGAGACAACAATTTTCGTGCCGACACAAATAATGAACTCAATTATAACTTTAAGAAAAAATAACATTAAAATCTAAGACCAAAAAGTTCGCTTCATCTCGAATTTTCTTAGAAATTATTAACTATTTTTTTTAATTAATAATAATAAGGATATGTCATTTTTATTATAATCTTTAAAAAAATACAGGTTCCAACTTGATTTAGGGAAGCAACTTGCAAATGGAAATATTAATTTTCTTTTTGTGGAATCTTGTTGAAGGATTAGGACAGTCGATTAGAAAATGGCATATTTATGTGTGTCCTAATTGTTTTCTGTGTTTTATTTGGAATTAAAAGATGACTGGGTCTGGTCTGGTTGATATTCAATAATGTTGAAAGTTTTGTCATATCGTCTTTTTCTTTATTTCTTATAATATTTTGCACACATCTTTTGTAATATATACTGTTATTTTCTAAAGTTTGGGCTACTTTTAGTTTTAATACTTTTAGGTTTTTATTCATTTTTTCAATTCTGTCATATATAGATCGCCTACCATTTGCTATTGAGGTCTTTCCTTTGTATAGAGGACCACTGAGACTGTTTTATAACCGTTAAATCATTGAAACAAATCATATCATGACACTCATAACTCCCAAGAGTTACAAAGGTTGTGTAACGACTCGGGACTCGGGAGGAGGCATTTCTATCTGGTTAGGCCGACCCATAAGATCGGTCATGCTCCTCTTGTTGAGCCGACCCCGAGGGAGGGGTTGACCTTGTCGCTTTGGCCAACCCGACCCCATGAAGTGGGTCGACCACTTCATTTTCTCGGGCCGACCTTCTGACCCTAAGGGGTCGACCCTTTCATCTCCTCGTTAAGCCGATCTTTCTTTGGATAGTTTGTTCATTCGCCCGATTCACGAATTGATCTCAGCCGAGTAGACTCCTTCTTAGTGTTTATCCTATCGAGTCTTTATAACTTAGCTTATTATTTTGTCCATAATTCTTTGCTTGATTTAGGATATGTTTGAGAATTATTTTAAATGGTTAAAATCACTTTGGTCATGTTCAAAATCAATCCTAAAGATGTCTTTTAATCATTCCAAATAATTTTGTTAAAATAAAAATAGTTAAAAAATATAAATCTACATTAAAATAATTATATGAAAATCACTTTTAATAAACCACTTATAAACAAATCATTTTTTTTACTTAATTCAATTTCGAATATCATTTTCAAACATGCTCTTAAATTATGTTTGAGATTGATTTTAACATTCAAATTTAAAAGTTATTTATACCATGCTTTAAAAAAAAAAAAAATCAAAAGTACTCTTAGTAGTTTATGAAAGAAACATTTTTTTTTTCTTTTCTTTGCTAAAGTAGTTTTAGGGAACCCTAAAAAAGTACTTTCAAGAATAATGTCAATTTGTTATCAAACATATTTAAATCTATATATGATGGACAGGACATGGCTAAAAACTTTCTTTCCATGATCAAAAGTATACTTCACCACTACTTACAATGTCTTTGAGAGTGATTTATAAGTCAAAAGCACTAAAAATGTTGTGCGAGAAAACATTTGTATAATATATTTACCCAAATAATTTTTTTTTAGGAAAAACACTTGAAATACTTTTAAAACTAGTGAACCAAACATTAAGGGGGCGTTTGGCCCAAGGAGTTGGGGGGAGTTGGAGTTGTTTAGTCTGGGGAGTTCTGAGGTATGTCTGTTTGGGGTTGTTTAGTCTGGAGTTCTGAAGTCTGTGGTGTGTTTGGAGCAGGGAGTTGTTTAGTCTGCTGCTTTCTTCTGCACAATTTTTTTCTACAAACTTTCAAAATGTTCTTATTAAGAACTTCTTCCAATTCCAATAAATTCTAAAAATGAAATATTTTATTTTTATTTTTATTTTATCTATCCTCGACAAATTTCTTTGAAGACAACAAAAATAATTTTGAGCACAATATTTGACATTATTTTTTTACATTGATTATCAAAATATATATATATATATATATATATATATATATATTTTTGTTAGGACTCATCTTTAATTTTATGAATTATAAGATTGTCTATCCATAAGTATAGTCTATTCATGTGTCAAACATATCTTTCTTCGCCTCCCGTCTAAATCCACTCCACCCGTAAATCAGTATCTGAACAATGATGATTTATTTTAGCTAATTTTTTGTACAATTTTTTTTCTATAATTTTCCATATTTTTTTTTACAATGAGTTGTTGAACCTCAAGTTTTGAAATCTTAGTTTATTTTACTAGTTTTTTCGACACAATTTTTTTTTCTACAAACTTTCTAATTTTCCTTATTAAGGACTTTTCCTAATAAATTCTAACAATGCAATTTTTTATTTTTATTTTATCTACTTTCCAAATTTCTTTGGAGATAACAAAAAGTAATTTTTGAACACAATACCTCACATTAATTTTTTAATCTCTCTCACCTTAATTATCAATAATATATATTTATTATTACTTTTTTAAAGACTCAATCTTTAATTTTTTTAATTTTATGAATTTTAAAAGTGATATTTTTTTTTTTTTTTTAGTGTAAGTATATTTTACAAATTTCTCTAAAGAAAAAAAAAAACAACACATAAACATAAACATAACACATAAACATAAACATATTTATGTGTCAAACACGTTCTTCCTCGCTTCCACCCACTTAAACTCGTAATTTCATATGCACTACACCTAGAACCTATTTTCTATAATTTTTCATATTTTATTATAAAGAATTTCTTCCAATAAATTTTAAGAATACGATTTTTGTGTTTTTTTTATTTTATGTATCCTTTACAAATTTATTCGAAGATAACCAAAATAACTTTGACTACCATACTTCACCTTCTTTTTTCAATATCATTCACATTAATTATTCATTTTATTTGAATCGTTTTGAAATAAAACAAATAGTCGTACAATAGTCGATTAACTATTACATGTGAATTTGAAAGATTTTAATCCATTAATCTAAGTGAATCCAAATAAGCTATATTTTTATTTCTTTTTGAATACTACATTTTAAATTTTGTTTAAGTGCCAATTTTAATTTTAATTCAACAACTTAATTTATATTTAAAATAAAAAATAGGTTGAATTGCATTTTTAGTCATTTTATACATTTTGTTTAAATTATGTTTTTTTTAAATAATTAAAAAATATTGTAAAAGGAAGAGAGATAAAGAGAGGGAAATGAAGGAGAGTTGAATAGTAATTACTGTAGAAGTCTGGGGAGTTGAATAGTAATTACTGTAGAAGTCTGGGGAGTTGATATTTTTTGTCCGAGTTAAACAACTCCTTGGGCCAAACGGGGAGTAAGTTTACTCCCCACAACTCCACTCCTCCCAACTCCGTGGGCCAAACGACCCCTAAAAGTAATATGTGTCGTTAAACACACTTTTCACTAAAATGTTTAGAATCAAAGCTTTTTCTTCAAGAAAAAAAAAAAAAAAAAAAAAACTAAAATCACTTTAATTAGTGTGTTTGGCATATACCTAACTAGAGTTCAAATTTTTTTTTAGAACTATTTTCATAAAAGTGATTTTTAATTTAAAGACCAGATTTGTTGGCCATCAAGACATACATATGTCAGTTGAGTTATGCTCGTTTTGGTTTTAATTTGAAGACTTGTGTGTTTGGTTAATGGTTACATTTTCTTAAAAGTGATTTTAATCACAATTTTATTTTGTTGCATAAAGTGATTATACCATTGAAGAAGAGAAGAAGAGCATCAATTTGTATGATGTATAACCTAGTGACTATGATGTCTTAGTTTAATCTCACCCCACATGTTGTAAAAAAAAAAAAAAAAAAAATTAATTAATTTGAGGGTAAATTTATAATTTTAGCATTTTTTTTTTTTTTTTTTTTTGTATTTTTTTCATGTGAATTTTTGTTTTATCTTGAATATGGAGTTTTTTGAAGTGATTAATCGTGAGAATCATTTCTTCATAATTATTTTTAAATTGATTACTGACTAATCTAATCATTTTAAAAATGGTTATTAATTTTTTTTTTGTCAAATACTTTTGATTTTTTTTAAAAAAAATGTTATTAGTTCTACATAATTAGAAAAATTATCCGTATTATTATTTTTTTTTTTTTTTGTTGACACTATAATTTTACTTTTATAAATATTACATTTGATTTTAACATCGGTCAATCTCACATTATTTTTCAAAGGATGCTAACGTAATAACAAATAACACAATAATAATTTTTAAAAAAATAAAAAATCTACAAAAATGTACAACACATCGTGTAAACAAATCTGATTATCGTCTAAACAAATAACACGATAATAAAAAATAAAAAATAAAAAATAAAAAATCTAAAAAAATGTACACCGTCTCATAACTTTTTTCTTCCCGATTAACAAAAAAAAATGTTGAGATTTAGTTTTCGGAAATGAAATGTAAGATGCAGGTCGGTGGAATCCAAAAGTCAGGTGCGTGAAATGCCAAAAAAATCTTTGACCAGAAGACAGAGAGGAGCAAAGGAAAGAAGAAGAGAGGAGAGAGAAGAAGAAGAAAAAAAGGTGCAGAAGACTAAGGAAAAAAAAAAGCTGCAGAAAAAGAAGAGGAGAGATGAGAGATGTCTTTTTCAAGGGGGTAAAATAGAAATTTCACCTCATTTAAAAAAGCTACAATCCCACCGCTGTGAATTTGAGGTTAAAAATGATAAAATTTTAATTTGAAGTCAATTTTGGCAAAACTTTTACCTTTGAGATCAGATTCTTCAATTCTCCAAACAAGAGCATAACTCAATTGTATGAACTAGTGACTATGAGGTCTTAGGTTCAATTCTCCACCCCACATGTTGTCAAAAAAAAAAAAAAATATATATATATATATATATATATATATATTTATATATATAATTATGCATTTTATAATTTAAAATTCAAATCTAGATACACTGAATAAATCGAATTCATAGTTCATACATTATGTCACGTGTATTCGTTAAACTTAGATTGCCTACCAAATCAATCTTAACGTGACTATCACATCATTGTTGGAATTTTTTTATTGAGACTTATTGCTCATAGTTCATACATTATGTCGGTTGAGTTATGCTTATGTTGGCCTAAAAAGGAAAATAACTTTTATTACTCATATTTTAAGATATTCTGTTCTTGGGGAGTTTGATAAAAGCTGCAACAATTTGAAATCAATATGGAATATTTAGACTAAATGACCGACACGTGGCCCAATCATATGGCTCCATGTGTCACTTCAAAAATTGAATTTTTTTTTTCTACTTTTTGATTTTTTTATTTTAAATCTCCAATATTTTTTTTATCATCTATACAATATTATCATTTATTTTCAACTAATCAATTAAAAATTAAAGATTTAAAATAAACGACGACGGTGGCTCCATACCCTGAACAACAAAGTGTATTGCAAAAGGAGGTGATCTCTAAATACACTATTAAATGGAAATAAGCTTTTTTTTAGCTTGTTATCCAAACAGGGGAGGTGAATCAGAGGAGAGGCAGCCCTCGTGCTATTCGGGAGTTATACCTAGTGGTCCGCGGACAGAGAGTAATTAACACTTAATTCGTAGACCCTTCAAAGACCTCGAAAAGGTCGATATCCAAGAAGGGACCCCTCAAGAGGTTTAAAACTCATTTTACACTAAAAGAGATATTGGACTATTCCATCTACGAAAATCTAATTTCCTTACAGCGCAAGATAGCCATATAATTGGCGTAGAAATTACTAAATTATAAATAAATTTATAACTTTATAATTAATTATCTCACTCAAAATATTTTAAAATAAATTTAAATAAAATAAACTAATGCTCTAAATATCATTCTATCATACTGTTGGTTGAATTTTGTTACTAAAGGCTAAAGTTTTCTAATATATATATATATATATATATATATATATATTTATATATATATATATTTATTTATTTATTTTAATGTTTTTTCGTTCGAATCCGATTTTAAGAAGCAAGAAGGAAGAAAAACTAAGAATGAAGGAACATATTTAAGAAAAATAAATAAATAACAATATTAAAACAATAAATTAACGAAATCAGAAAAAAAAAAAATTAAACTCACTTTAAATTATCAAATTTTAATTGATTAGTTTAAAATAAATTTATATTATAAAAAAAAATTGTAAAAAATATATAATTTATTTATGGATAAATTAAATAATTTTAAAATATAGATAAATATAAATTATATATTTTTTTAATTTAAAAATATGGTTAGAAGTTTGTTTATAATTTAGTTTTGATTATTTATTTCTATCATTATTGTTCTTTTAAATCTTCATTTTGAATTGATTAGTTGAAAATAAATAATAATGTTGCGTAGATGATAAAAAAAAAAAAACATTTAAAATAAATAAACTAGAAAATGAGAGAGAGAGGAAAAGAAGAAGAAAAAAAGTAGGGGTAGAGGAGGGCAGCCGAAAAAAAAAAAATGAATGACATTACGATTGAACCACGTGTTGCGCATCTCCAACTGGCGCACTACACCATTTTTCAAAATTATT
Organism: Herpetospermum pedunculosum; assembly: GCA_028017165.1. Classification (NCBI taxonomy): domain Eukaryota; kingdom Viridiplantae; phylum Streptophyta; class Magnoliopsida; order Cucurbitales; family Cucurbitaceae; genus Herpetospermum; species Herpetospermum pedunculosum. Next base: position 62,553,485 of record CM051525.1, read on the forward strand.
TTAAAACAACCCTAATTTTTAAATTTATTTAAGAAACAACGGGATAATTGTACGATTGACCTTTCCATTTTTCAAAATGACCTGATTTTGAAAAAATGCAAACTGACCTCATCACAATTGTTTTTAATATCTTTACTAGCTAGTTTTGCAGCTCTCTTGCTTTCCATCTCTCTTCTCTGAAAATATTTTATTTTTCTTCTATTTTTTTCTCTCTCCTCTATCACGTTTTTTCTTCCTCCTATTCATCCATCGTTGACGACTCTCCGATGGCGACTCTCATCGACAATAAGTGACAATTCGAGAACCAATTTTTTTTTCAAATCTGAAACATTTCAGATCTGAAAAATCTACCAAAATTAAAATTTTCCAGACCTGAAATGAAGCTGAAGCTAGGGCGAGACCAGCTCGCGCCAGTAGCTTGAGCGAGATCAGCCTGCGCCCGCAGCTAAAGCTAGAAAATAATATTAAAAAAAAAATGATGATGTCAGCAGAAGGTTAATTTGACTTACTTTTCAAATTCGGGTTAGTTTGACAAACGGGCAAAAATAATGGGTCAGTCGTACAATTATCCCACAAATAACCCCTCTCCCTAAAAAAAACTCATTTTTTTTTATCGGTTTGAGATGTATAATTTCTTATACGGATAAACAATTTGATGCTAATTTAGAAATGAAATACACAGAGTCAAAAAGAAAAGATGTCGGTAAATTTATAACTTTTCTTTATAAGATCTCAAGAGTAAGAATTGTACGACTGACCCCCTATTTTAATTTATTAGTCAAACTGACCCGGATATGAAAAATAAGTTAAATTGACCTTCTCTGACATCATAATTTTTTTTTTTTAATATTATTTTCTAGTTCTAGCTGTGGGCGCGAGCTGATCTCGCTCTAGCTCGGACGCGAACTGGTCTCGCTTTAGCTGCGGACTAGTCTAGAATCTAAAAAAAAAAAATTCAAATTTTGAAAATTTGAGATCTTAAATGAAGCTAGAGCTAGAGCGAGATCCGTCCGCGCCCGCATCTAAATCTATAAAATAATATTAAAAAAAAAAAAAAATTGATGATGTCAATGTCAGTTTGCTTTTTTTTTTTTCAGATCTGGATCATTTTGACAATCCGTTTAAAATAACAGGTCCATCGTACAATTCTCCCATATCACATATCACGAGGTAATATATATATTTTTTTTATGTTAGTTGGTAGATTTTTATATTCATTTTCTTTAGTTCAATTTATATTTCAATGTTTTCTTTTTTAATAATAGTCTTGTATATAAAAATATTAAAATAATTTTTTGCAATAATACCCGATCTCACATGATAAAAATATTTTGAAAAAATAGCACAAATATAAGAACCGATTAGTGATACAAAACGCTTCAAAAAAAAAAAACCCTAAATTTTGGTGTGGAAAAGTAGGCATGAGTTGCGGGGGATTTTTTCAACGACATGAATTTGATGAAGTCGTCAGCAAAATTTAGACGTAGATTTAATTCTTAAGAAAACGATACTCCAAAAGTCCTATACCATGCGGTTTTTAAGAGAGCTCAAGTCAATGCTCCCTTAATAACTGATTTTAGCAGCAGCAAAAATAAAAATAATAATAATAATAATAAATAAATTAAAAATGTGTTAGGAGCTTTTTAAGTTTGGGCGCATTTTGATTAACTTGGTAAGCGAGTATGAGGGGAGAATTTCAAGTACTTTACTCGAGAGAAATTGCAGAATCTGACCTGGTAAAAGATTTGTGAACTCAAATTGAAATTTTATCTTTTTTATCTTCAAATTGATAGTTTGTGGGATTGTAATTTTTTTAAATGAAGTGAAATTTCTATTTTACCCCCTTGGAAAGACATCTCTCATCTCTCCTCCTCGTCTTCCTCATCTTTTTTTCCTTCGTTTTCTCCACTTTTTTTCTCTTCTTCTCTCTTCTCTTCTTAAAGATTCTTTGGCATTTCTCTTCTTAAAGATTCTTTGGCATTTCACCCAGACCTTTGTACTCCACCGAGAACTGCATCTTACATTTCGTTTCCGAAAACCAAATCTCAACATTTTTTTTTGTTAATCGGAAAAGAAAAAGTTATGAGACGATGTGTTGTACATTTTTTTTGGATTTTTTATTTTTTATTTTTTATTATCGTGTTATTTGTTTAGACGATAATGAGATTTGTTTACACGATCGTGTAGATTTTTTTTTTTTAATTATTATTGTGTTATTTGTTTTGTTTACACGTGAATAACACGATCTTGTTATTTTAATAACACGATAGTGTAGATTTTTTTTTTTTAATTTATTTATTATCGTGGGATTGAATTAAACGATTATGATATTGAATTACACGATTGTGATATTGAATTACACTATTGTAATAGTAGCAACAGATGAGAGAGAGGAGAGAGAAAATAAATTTTGAAGATTTTTTTGAAGAAGTAGTAAGTAGTAAGAGAGGAGAGAAGAATGAATAACAAATGAGATTTTTATTTTTATTTTTTTTTTGAAGATTTTTTGAAGCAAGGGGTAAAAGAGAATTTTCACAACCATCTGAAAATGAAGGTGTTGACCGAGAAATTTTGGCCAAACAGCGGTCGCCACGTGTCTTCATCACGGCCGGTGGATCAGATAGACTTGACCGAGCAAGTTCGGCCACACTGTAATTGGGCTCGAAGTCGGATCGGTCCAGAGAAGATATTCAAAAGACAATTTGGCCCAAAGGTCAAGCCCATTGGGCTCAAAATTCAAAAGCTCATTAGAGCCAAGCCCATTGGGTCCAAGCCCAAGCTCAATGGATCCAGGCCCAAGCCCACCAGGCCCATGAGAACTCTATAAATAGAGAGTTCATTTTCATTTTTAGGGTTGAGAAAATTTCTTCTCCTAATAACTTAGAGAAAATTTCCAAACAACGAAAGACTCTTTGAATCCCGAAGCCTGAACGTCACTTGAAGATCAAACACCTGAAGACTTCACCGCTATACGATTACATTTAAGAGAGAGAATCAGAGGATCAAACATTAGAGATTGTAATCCACTACGCACTGATACAAATACATACAAATACAAATTCAAATTTCATTTACACGTGTCGAATTTCCTTTCGTGGTTCGAATTCTCGTGTGAACAGAAGGTAAATTTTGACAAACTTTTTAGTCGGATTCTGCAATTCCCCTCTTGTTTGTAATGCATAATTATATTTAAAAGGATAAAATATTTAATAAATATAGTATTTCATGTTATACACTCAATTTATTTTTGTTAAATTAAAATATGTATAATATAATATATGATATTATTAAAATAATAATTATACAAAATTTATAATATAAAATACAATCATAAATTAATTAATAATAAGTTATATTTAACCTAATATTTAGTTGGTGACTATAACTAGTTTTATGATTTATAAAAAACTTTTTAAATACATTTTGAAGATTTTAGTTAAATTGTGATACAATTTCTAAATCTGCTACCAAAATATATATAAAAACATGAAATACAATTTTTTTTTTTTTCATTGAATCTCTCCTTTAAAAAAAAAAAAAAAACTGTTTTTAAATTTTAAATGATGATACTTTAGACTATTTGATAATGGTTTTGATGTTGGTTTTTTTTAAATAAAATTATTTATTTGAGTTATAATTTACATATTATTTTTTAATTAATTTTTTAATTTTAAAAGTTGACTAAAAAATAATAATACCTTGTAGGACACTTACAACCAAATAAAAGATATAAGCAAACTAGTCTAATTTTGAAAAATGTAATAGAAATTAAAACAATAAAATTAATATTAAATACCGCTTTGAACTTTTAAATATAGACTGGTTTCATAAATAGCAAAATCAAACCTAAAATAATGAGAATATAATAAAATAAAACATTTTACAAATATGACAAAAAAATCAGTATAGACTAATATTACTGATAGTTAGTAATAGTCATAGACAAAATTCGATACAAAATAGATAGTCATTGATCGGTTAACGGAGATTATCATCCATAAAAATTGTTATATTTGTAATTTTGTTTTTAACAAAAATGTTATATTTATAATTATTTTATCTTAAATTGACCCCAAATTCAATTTTTCTTTAAATAATTTAAATACTAATTTGGTCACTATCTTTATGTTCAAGAAATTTGGCACCAAAGGGAAGACAAACACTTTAAAGAAATAATTTTTTACTAATTTTCTCAACTTCTTAACTTACTCTAACTTCACATTGTCTTACAAATGAGCACTCACTTCCTAATCATACACCAGATCTTAACATATTTTAGATATTTCTAAGTTTATTCTTATCTAGAAGAATTATAATTCTTTGGAGCCTAAAGAAATGATAGGATAATTCTAGATCATTTCTTTTGAGATATTTATTTACAACGATAATAAATCTAGAAGAATCTAATTTAATGTTGCCTTCTATTTTAACATCTTATTCTGATTTTATACTTTAAGTTATATATATATATATATATATATATATATATATATATATATATATATATATATATTTTGTGAAAAATTAATATTTATTTTTAATAGTTAAACTTTTATGATAGAGTGAACCTATATAAATTAAAGGGCTGGTTGCACAAATAGCAATCAAGCCCAAACTAATGACAAATTTAACAAACTTTAAAATGTTTTTGTAAATATGGCAAAAAAATTATCACTGATAGACTATTATCACTGACAAAAATCTATAAAAAGCTGAGGTGATCAGCAATAGATTTCTATCAGCCATAAGATATCAACGATAGAAATTGCTATATCCGCAATTTTTTTAAAAACATGCTATATTTTTAATTATGTTATTCTAAATTGACATCTGTTACAATTTCCCTAAATTAAAAACTACACTTATTTTCAAACAAAATATGGAGTACATGTGATTAAAAAAAAAAAAAAAAACTCACGATATGATGTAATTTTGATATTAAATGCACTATTAAAACTGAATTACATGTGTGAACAACAAGAATATAACCAAGGGTCAAACCGAGCATAGGCTCAATTCTCAATTGACATAAGATTGTGTCTGTGACTATGAGTTCACGAGTTCAATTTTTGCATTAATTAAAATAATGTTGCAAAAAAAAAAGAGTATAATCAAAGATTTAAATATCAATATCGAAGTCTCAATTTTATGGAAATGTCAATGGATATTTTTAGAAGATTTTAAAAAATAATATTTTTTTAAAAAAATATTAAAATTAATAAATAAACATTTTGTACTTTTAAATGAATTAAAATACATTTATTACAATATTATATTCACGTTACGTTACATTTTGTTGTTTTTTTTTTTTTTATATTTTATGAAAAAGACAATTCACCTCTCATGTCGAACCTATGAATATGTGGAAATGTCGACAGGTCGACGAAACTTTAATATCAGGTATGTACTAAAAAAAAAAACTGAACTACACAAAAGATCAAATATATTTTTATGTAAAATTTTAAAATAAAATAGAAAGTACAAAGATTAAAACAAGAATCGAATGATAGCAGAAACAAAAAAAAAAAAATGAAAAGCGCAGAAATAAAAATAAAATAAAATTTTTTTAAAACACTAACCCTATTTTGTTTGCAACCCTATGAGGTTGCAATAAAAATTGATTTGGTTGACTGGGGATTAATGGAGACAAAAAGTTGCTTATAAAATAAGTCATTTTCAAATTAAATAGGGAATAATTTAAGTTGAATGAACTCCAGAGATTAAAGCAAAAGATTAAGGGACGACAATGATCAAATTGTAGATTACAAGAAAACTACTGTTTTTTTTTTTTTTTTTTTTTAATTATATTTGTGAATTCTTTTTCAACAATAAATAAAATAGAATGATTCTTGATTTATGTCAAATAGATAGGCTAAATGGTTACGCAAAAGGGGAAATAATGGGGGCCTAATAGGAATTCATCAATTCATTTTAATTAAAATGACAAAATGAATTTTTTTTGGGGATAAAAAGAATATGATATTAATTAAGATTAAATAATATTTAATAAATAACTAAACATTTGACCACATGATTTCTTGAAAAAACAAACAAACTATATTTTCGAATGCGTTTACATGTCTCGTGGAATAATTGTTCGATGATGCAATATTTAACCTAAGAATTATGTTCGAACCTAAATCATTTTAGTCACTAGTCTATATATCACGTCATTGAACTATGTTCTTGTTGCGCACCAAACCTATGAATAAGAGAACAAATTATCTCAATTATTGATGAAAGAAAAAATTCATTAGTTATGATTTTTCTTTTCGAGAATTTCATTAGTCATAATTAACGGGAAGTCAAAAGTACAAATATATCTAACATGAACATAACTCAACTTATATGAGTGCAAACTAATGATCAAAAGTCAGATGTTAAATTTCTCACCCCACATTAATTAAATACTTCTAACAAAAAAATACAAATATTCGAATGACTCACTCATTAATTTATTGTTAAGAGAATAACATGTGTGCATTATTAAAAAAAGACTAGGAATATTTAAATAAATATAGCGAAATAATTTCACTAATATCTCTTTTAAGAAGGTGAACTAATTATGTGATGAATTTTTTTATTTCAACTTATTAATATTAATATTGATTCAATCATTCAAGAGTTATTTTGTATTTTATGAGTGTCTATTCAATACCTTAGAAGTGGTTTTTTTTTTGTGACATATCTTAGAAGTGATTTTGACTAGAAGCACGCTTTGAAAAACTTCATAATATATCTAGGTACATATTAAAAAATTTAAATCACTTTGAAAGAAAAAGAAACACTTAATTAATTAGAGTTTTATCCAAAGGACCAATCCAAACAAATTTCAATTTTTAAAAAATACCTTTTAAAAGATTGAAATAAAATACCTTTTTAAAAGATTATTTCCAAAACACTATTTATTTATTTATTATTTTATTTTTCTGAGTTAGAAATTAGAATATTACATCATAAACATGGAATGAGAATTCAATCATAAAACTCTCATAAATCAATCGGAGCATAACTAAGTGAATAAAATACAAATTATCATTTCGCTCGAAGGTTGATGGTTCAATCCTACTCTCTCACAATTATAATTGAACTAAAAAAAATTAAATCTTAAAAGAGGTAGAGATGATTTACCTTGTCAACTATATGCTTAAATCGGTAAAACACTCTAAATTGACTCGCCATTCATTGATTCAGGAGTGTCTCAATTACATATTCAATATTAGGCTGATTTTATTATCTTAAGAAGTTCATACACATTGTATTTTTTATATGACATTAGATACTACATAGGAGTCTACTTGAAATAGTTTTCTAAAAGCTTAAAAATGTTTTTAAGTTAAAAAAAAAAAAAAAATAATATATATATATATAGGGTTGGTTGCACAAACAGCAATCAGACCCAAGATAATTGTAAATTTAGCAAAATTTAAAACATTTTGCAAATATGATAAAAAAATCAGTAGCTATCACTCATAGGAACTATCGTTGATATATGACTATCGCAGATAAACTAAAATTCTATAAAATAAAAAAAATTGAACGGATAGACTACTATGAGCGATATATCATATTATCAGTGATAGAAATTGTCATATCTACAATTTTTTTTTAAAAAAAATACTATATTTTTAATTATTTTATCTTAAATTGACATCGGTTACAATTTCTTATATATATGTAAAAAGTTAAACTTGTATGAGGTGCATATAATTTGGGAATTTATGATATATAAAGTTTGTATATTTAAGAATAAAAGGTAGGTGTTTCAAAGGTTTGAGTTAATGTAGCCATTGGGATTACCAAATTCATAGTCTAAATTCGTGAACTCATATATTAAATATATCAACTCGTTTTATTTAACTTTAGATCTTAACAATAAGCTCAATCACGACTCACACACTCATTCAAAATTTTAAAATCAATGCATTTTCACATACTAATTAATTCAATGGTTGTTTTGTAATTATCATATTTCTACGGTAGCGCTTAATTGGAATAATTTCCTCTAGTTTCTTTTTTGTATTCTCTTTTTTCTAATAAATGAAATATTTTTTTTTAAGTTTTCAAAACTTTAACTTGAATTTAAAAAATATTTGTAAAAGATAAACACAAAAAATCAAAGAAATCTATAGGTGAATAAAATATTTATAAGCTTAATTTGATTATCAAACAAGAGGCTTAGTTAGGCAAAGTTATTGAGGCATATGATGAATAATTGGGTGGTACAAGGGGGTATTGAATGAATTTTTTGTTCATAATTGAAGAAGACACACACACTTGTCCATTAATTATTAGTTTATGAGTTGTTTTAGTGATATGATCTTTGAGCAGATTTCAGTCAGATTATTTCAGTTAGCTACCCAACCCTCTCATCTCATCCCCAAAAAACATGGCTTTCAAGGCCCCACAGACAAAATGAGTTTTTAATCCTTAAAAAAAAAAAATTAAGGTGAAAGACATTTATGGAGGAACTCAGTGGAATCCATGTAAAGCAAACCTAGCTCTACTAGAAAAAAACCAAAAGAGTAGAGGCTATAGATCATTAAAACAGTAACCCTACCCACCACTTCAAATTTCAATCAACTTGACCTTAAATTCCCACATCCCTTTTCCCCTTAAATATCCATTTTTTTTCAGACAACCATGTAAATGCAATTTTGATCTCATGTCAATTCAATACCTTTTCATCTGAATTAATTTCAGCTGTTTAGATTCTGCTATTATTCCTGTTCTTGATGGAAATGGAGCCCAAAAGATGCTGGATGATGTGGGAGAAGAAGAAGAAGAAGAATTTGACCACTACTTCTTCTGATCATCATCACTTTCTTCAACCAACCACAAACAACATGATCAACAAAGCTTCTTCTTTCGACGATTCCTGGGAAGAACAAGCTTTCGCCGAGGACGCTGCCGGACATCACGGCGGCTGCGTTTGGCCACCGAGATCCTACTCTTGCAGCTTCTGCAAAAGGGAATTTCGGTCGGCTCAAGCTCTGGGCGGTCACATGAATGTTCACCGACGCGACCGTGCTCGATTAAAGCATGAATCTTTCAAACCCCAAATCGAAACCCATCTTCAAATTCCCCCAAAACACAACCCCTTTACATCATTGACCGATCTTGATCAGCAACACCACCCATATTCTTCCCAATTGGTATGTGATAATAATTTGGTGCTTAACCCTAACCCTAAATCTTCATCAGCTTTTTGCCTCTCAGCTTTGCCCTCACAAAACTTGGTGGAATCGGATCTTACACCAATAACCCTTCATAAATGGCATCAAAGTTCAGACCTTTCCATAAAAACAACCGATGATGATCTCCTCAAGGATGATGATGCAGCTGTTTGTTGCAAGAGAAAGAGAACGACCGACCACGCGCCGTCATCCACGATCGCTTTCTTTTTCCGATCAGAGGTAATTGGACTTAGCCAAAGCTCCGTCGAGGATTTGGATCTTGAGCTCCGCCTTGGCGGCAGCGGTCGGCCAAAGCCAAAGCTAAAATAAAATTGCACCGCCGTGACTTTATCTCTATATAGTTTATTTCTCTCTGTTGTTTCATTTTTCCTTTTGGGAATCTCCTGCTTTTTTTTCTCTTCTGATCATGTCAGTTTTTCGACTACTACTCCTAAGATTGTAGCAAAATTTGACAATATTGCTCACACAAGGGGATTGAAAAAAAAAAAAATTGGAAACTTTCTTGCTTTCAATAAAATACCCATAAATATAAATATATATACATTTGTAAATTAGTTTCGTATCGATCAAAGTGAGAATATTTAAGAGTTTGTGTTCGATGTTCGATCATTTCTATGTTATTCTTGCCCATTTTATCGTTTTCTCCATACAAAAATTTGAATTTTTTTCCTTCCTTCTAGTTAAATTCTTCAATCTACTTGAAATTTCCTCCCCAAAATGTAATTTTTCACTCTAATTAATGAAAATTAATCATTAAGATCCTTTTAAAATTTTGAGCTTTAATTTAGTGGGATCTGTTATATCAAGTACACAAAGTCTGAGATTTTGAAGAAACTCAAAAATAAATTCATATTTTTATAAATTAAAAAGTTAGAGAGAGAGGGTCACGAGATTAGGGTATGTTATTTTTGGAGGGTTTAAAGGGGAAGAAGAAACAAATAATGTGCATGGAAATATGTGAAGAACGATTCATATAATAAAATCATATCATATACTTTTTTTTTCAAATCAATATATGAATGACATTCCATTCATACGACCCATATATTAAAAAAAATTAAACTAAATTAAACTCATATAAAGTCGGATACTTGGCAACATTGATTCCCTTTTCTCTTGGTTTTATCTATTTATTTCTCTCTCTATATCCGTCCAAAACTTTGCCAACAACTCCAGGGAATCAACAATTAAGTATTATTGCATAAAAAAAAAAAAAAAAAAAAGTAGACCATGAGTACGTATGGTAGTCGCCATCTCAGTCACTTTCTTGTTTCTTGTAGTGTATGTATTTGTGCAATAAAATCTCCAATTTGCAAATTCTGCAAAACCCTAAAAAGTTTGATGAAAATGGATAAAATTCCAATTCCCCTACGGAAACCCTAATAATAGGCCACTGCTTAAATTGGCACACGAAACAAGATGAATATTAGCTGCAGAGGTCGTTGGTTCTTTCCCCATTCTTTTAATAGAAATGGAGTTTGATCCAATTTCTGCTCTGCCATTCTTTTTTTTCTTTTAGTTATTGCTTTCCTTCTAGCTTTCTTTGAAGCAAAAGGAAACAAAGAGTCTATTCAATTATGCATCAACAAATAATTTTCTATGTTTGGAAATGGAAAACCAAACAATCTATACATCAACATACCTTCACACACTAGATAAAGATGTATATGACAGCATTAAAGTTATCATCACAAAACTATTTATTTTAATTCAATTTTAGTTTAGGAAGGAAAAATACTTTTCTTGCTATTTTTGATGTATACATTTTAAATGAAATGTAAATATATTGCTACTAACTTAAAAGTACTATATACAAAATATAATGGCTTTCATCATTTACTTTTATCTCTTAGCATCTTATATGTTTCCTTAAAGAACAAACAATGATCAAAACTTACCAATGAGTAATGCCTAGAATAAGGGATATTTAGAGAAAAAAAAGTTGGGAAGCCCTAAAACATTGTTTTTGGAAAGAAGAATTACAAGTTGAATCATTCAACTTTTAGGTTTGTGTCTATTTGATCTATGAACTTTATAACGTGTGTATAATAGGTCTCTGAACTTTCAATTGTGTTTTAAGAGTTTGTCTAATAGATCCTTAAACTTTCAATTTTGTGTCTAATAGATCTTCAACAACTTTGCTAGGAAGCGTTCAGTCGATTTGGGATGATATTATTGTTCTTGCGGCTTCTTGGTCTAAAAAATCTCCTCTCTTCACTAGCTATGATATTTCTAATATCGCTTTGAACTGGATTGCGTTCATGTAATGGGTTTCGGCCCTTGTATGTATCTCACATACTAATGAAGTATCATTTTTTCAAAAAAAAATTGTGCTTAATAGAAGCTTAGATTTTAATTTGGTATCTAATAAAACCATCAAAAGTTGACTTAGTGGTCATTGAGGGTCCTATGGACTATTAATGTCCATCCTTGGTGACCAACTGCCTACGAATTAATTTCCTACAGGTTTCTTTGGCTGTCAAATATTGTAGGGTCAGGTGGTCTCGGGTTTTCTTGGCAGCCAAATCTTGTAGGGTCAGACGCTCTGTCCCGTGAGATTAGTCAATGTCACTTTTATATCTAATAGACCAGTTAATTTTTAAAATTTTCGAATATGTCAGACTTATTAGACACAAAATTAACAAAATTGAAAGTTCATGAATCTTTTAGACACCGACTTAAAAGTTGAGAGGCTAAACTTGCAATATAACCTTTTGAAAAATACAAACAAAAGAAGAAGTAAAGTAATACCCACCAAATATTTTGGTGCAAAAGCTAGGTAGGTTAAATAATAATTGAAGAATGTGTTGATGAGTGGTGAGGGTTTTGTTTGCTACGATGCATGTGAAAAGGAGAGAGAAAAATGTTGGTTTTTGGGGAAAGTGAGATTGTTTTTGGGGTTGGTTTAATCGAAGAAAAATAGGTTTAAAAAGGGTAAATGTGGTTTTGAAGAGGATTGTCTTGTTCGTAGAGGAACAGTGGATGAGTTGGATTGGTCTCAGAAGTACAGAGAAGAGAGACAGACAGAAGTTAATGAAGAAGGAACAGTTGAGCACATGGGACATCAGATGTCGTTTCTTTCACTATACTTTTAATTTAATTAATTAATATGGAATTATTATTAGGTTAGGGGAATAATTTCTCAGATCATGAATCACTATTTTATAATATTATGAGAGAATATGGGGATATTGGAAATGTACCTCTGATTCTTCATCAGAGAATAGTTGTTGGCTTCGGAGATATATGAGTTCTTAATCTGCAAAAACTGAGGACATTTCTTTATTTTATATATATATTGTTAATAAACATTTTCATCCCGAATTTTGGTGAAAGTAACAATTTAGTCGATAAACTTTTAATTGTAACGATTTTGTCCTTGTACTTTTAAATTTGTAACAATTTAGTTAGTGAACTTTAGTATGTAATAATTTAGTCACTGTATTTTTTTATTTTTTATTTTATATTCGTGAGTGTTTGACCCAACTTATACGCACCTCGACTAATCTTACGGCATCGTCTGATCCTACAATATTTGGCTACCAAGAAAATTCAAAAGAAATTAATTTCTAGGTAGGTGAGCACCAATGATTGAACTCATTCCCTAGGAGTGCTTTAATAGTTCCAAGGCTCTTCGACGTAATAATTTAGTCGCCCAATTTTAAAATTTGAAACGATTTAGTTTTTTACGTGAAAAAATTATTAAGATTTAATGGAATTTCTTACAAATGTAGATCGAGATATTAATTATGGACCCTAAACCCTAAACTCTCAACCCTAAATCCAATGCACTCCGGGCTCAGAAGCACCAGAATCTGCTGTAGCTGCATATGACCCTCGAAAGGAAGTACCAGCGAAAAGGCTCCTGGATCAAATGCTTCTCTAAACCCTCCAGTGGGAGCAACAAAGGCGGGTGAGCCCGGCTATGGAAACTACAAAAATTAAGTCATTTCGTAATAAAAAATGACATTTAAAATATTGAAGTATAGTAGGGACTAAATTGTTACAAATTGAAAATTATAAGAATTTAATTCTAACCTATGTTAAAGTTTAAGAAGTAAATTATATTGTTTCACATTTGAAAGTTGAGATCTTGAATTGTTGCTTTCCATGTTGGAAGGTTAAATATTGTACAGTTTTGTTCATTGGAAATTTGTCCATTTATTTTTTATATCTTATCATGGCCTTTTTGAAACAATATCTCCGTCTCTCTCTCATTCATTGTTTAGATGTAACAACTTCCTTAAAGGGATTCTTACAAACAGCTGGAGAGTGTACATGTGTTTTAATTAAATTCATTGTGCAGAACACACACTCTTCAATGTAGAAAGGGGAATAAAATAAAAAGGGGCATTTAATTTGTTCACATTAATTCCTATTAAATCCTTGGTTGGAATTGGGAATGCAAGAATACTATATTGGGTTTGCTATATTCTAACTATTGTTCATATATATATATATATATTTTTACAACCGGTGAGAAGGAGATTCAAATTTGAGACATCTGGCTCATAGTTAATTATTGTTCATATTTAGTGAGGTATAATGCTAATGTGTTTAATAATGATTGATATATCTATATTAATAAGAAATCACATTGCACACAAAGAGAAGTTTAATACAAAATATTTAGGGGATATTTGGTCAGATGACCCTAAATTAAGGCATATTCGAGAGAATGACCTTAAATACAGTAATTAGTCAAACTAACATTTTGCTATATCATTCTTGCTCTCGCTCTAGTGCGGGCTCCATTTTATAACTGAAAATTCCTCTCTCTCGTGAACGTGAGCGAGAACGAGAAAAATTTTAGCGAGAGTGATGTCAGCAAAATGTCATTTTGACTACTTTTTAAAATTTCGAGTCAATCTCTCGATTGGACCTTAATTTAGGATCATCTGGCCAAATATCCCTATAACTCCATGGGACATTTAAAGAAAAAAATATATTTTATGGAGCAATCTCTTTAGTGTAATTTCTTGGAATATTTCGCTTGAACGAAACAATGGAATCTCAATAATTCTTCAAAGTCTCTCTCGGCTTTTAGAAGACATCATCATCATTCTTGTCTCTCAGTGCTCTAAATTTAAGTTGTTTGTAATTATAGTTTATCGATCATTGTACTCAATTGGAAGAATTTTCTTGTCTCTCTTCTTTTCCGTTAATAAAGTATTCTTTTTAAAAAACAAAAACAAAACAAAAAGTGAGTGTTAGTTTGTATTTAACTAATATTATTGTTATTATTATTATTATTTTGCTAGTTCAAAATCAAACTTCAATTAGTTCTCGTCTTTTTCTAGTTCATAATCAAATTTCTATCCATGTTTATATATATTCAAATTACTTTGAGCTACATATATTTTCAAGATCATCACTTTGTTTTTTATATATTCTAAAAAAAGTATAATATTCTTACTATAACTAGAGGATAGATCTACAAGTTTTTAATTGCAAAAACAAAATTCAAATCCCTAAAAAATATAATAAAATTCTTCCCAAACTTGGAAAGTTTGTGAGAGACAAAGCTAAGAAGCAAAAACATGTGCTCTCTCATATACATACAAACCAAACACACTTGCATGGATATTACAACCACCTTAATTTGAGGATCTTCCTTCATTTAGGTTGGACAAGAGTCTGATGTTGTCATCCTCATCTCAAGAATTTAACTTACTAAGAAACTCTTTTAAGTACTCCTAATGCAAATTTAATTTCTTATTTGCATGTCTTGTTCTTATATTATATTATGATCATTCTTCGATTATTTCTCCTTCAATTGAGGGTTTGATACATCTAACTTAACAACGTAAAGATGCTTCCTTTATTTATCCATCTTGAAGCATGTGTAAGATTTGTTGTTTTTTTTCAATCATTTTACCATTATTTTTTACAACAGTGGGGTGGGATGAATCGAATTCGTGACCTCTTAGTCACTAAGTCATACATTATGTCAGTTGAGTTTTGTTCATGTTAACTTACCATTGTCTTCTGATTTCAATCCTAACGGAGAATTTTGCATTATGTACCAAGACTATGAATTGATCAAGTAATTAACCGTCTTGTTAGGTTGGTGATCTAAAAATAAAAAATAAAAATTGAAAACGAGCTAAGAAATTCAATGAAAACATAATTGTATTTTATGTTTTCAAATGTGTGTTTGGTAGCAGATTTAAAAATTGAATCTCAATTTAACTAATTCTTCAAAACTCGATAACATTTTTTTATAAATCAAACTAGTTGTAGTGACCGATTAAATATTATGTTAAATATAAACTATTATTTATTAATTTATGAATATATTTTATGTTATAAATTTTGTATAATTATTATTTTGCAATATCATATAATTTATGATATATTATATTATATATATTTAAATTAATAAAAATGAATTGATTTTATAAGATAAAATACTATATTTATTAAAGTTTTTATCCTTTTAAATATAACTGGCATTTTAAAATTTTAAATTCAAAATTCAAATACAATAAAGATAAAAAAAAATTGTTGTTTTCAGAATTTCCACTTTTAGATTAAAAAATTCGGAAGCAATTTTTATAAATAAAATTAATATTGCAAACCAAACGACTCATGAAATTTGAAAACATAAAACATAATCTATATTGTCTACCAAACCAGCATTAACTGATGCATACATCAATTTAAATTGCCATAAAATTTTACTTAAATGAAATATTTTAAAAAAGAAAATAAAACGAATGTACATGTATAATATTACAAATGAGAATTATTCTTAAAAAAAATCTAAAAAGGTTTAAAATAGGAACCTTCAGCCAAAATGGGCCTTTTATTTTTAGGGCCTTCTATACTTTTCAATCCTTGGAAATGATCCATTTTTCAATTAGATTAGTAGGGTTTCAACACAAATAAGTATCATAATATTACAAAAAAAAATGTTTAACATAATTTATTTATTACATTTGTGTCTAATGAAAAAAAAATTAAAATTAAAATTACCATTCTATCCCTATATAATATATGACGTTTTCTTAATAATAAAAAAAAAAATGAGTAATAATGATTGATTTGAAATTAATTATTAATAATATACGTTTCAGAATTTCTACGTTTATTTTTTTTTTTTTTAGTAATAATATACATTTCAAAGTATTCAAAATAAACATATATACTTGACAACATGTAGAGTGGGGATGGAACTAGAACATCATACTTACTAGTTCATACATCATACCTATTGAGCTATGTTTTTTTTTTTTAACCAAAAGTCATTTCTACGTTTTGAGAATTTCAAAATCCTTATTCAAGTTTTTTTTTCTTTTTATTCAAACCTTCTTCTACAGATTCGTCATTGTCCGTCACAACCGGTCTCGCACGCCCAACCGTCGTCGGTAACCATAGGTCGTGGTAGATTTACCGTACTTTTTTTTTTTTTTTTAGTTTGGGGGTTTTATTTTTATATAACAGGGTCTATATACACTGGGTATATATCATGAAATTTTTTAATGGTTGGTATTTTATAATATAAACATGATTTATATATATATATTAGGGTGTATATATTACGGTTATCAGAGTATTATTAATAGTTGTAGTTTATGTGACTGTTTCAGATATATACAAGGTATAAATTCGGGTAAATGTAAAATCAGGGTATATATATATATATCAGTGTATATATTAGAGGTATATATTTGTTTCAGATATATTGAAGGTAACTGTACGAAGACGAAAATCGTTCGAAAGTGGTGGGCGGCGAAAACGGTCGGCGACGGATGGACGACAAAAGGTAATTGATGGAAGAAATCGTTTTTGATAACAAATGAAAATAGTGGTTAGAGAGAAGAAGAGAAATTGATAAAAGGTTTTTTTTTTTTTTTTTTTTTTTTTTTTTTTTTTTTTTTTTTTTAACAAATGATAAATAAAATAAAATCATATTAATAACAAAATCTAATTAATGATAATTGATAATTTTCATACGTAAAATCACCTAACTAATATTATAAAATTATAAAAAATATATATCTTATTTTCGGATTTTAAAGGAAGGAAAAAATGGTAAGATCAAATTAAAATAAATTCATTAAATGACACCATAAATATTCGAAAAATATAAAAATGATAGAAAAAAAAGTTTATAGTAGACCTTTATTAAAATACGAGATACATTTCTAAAATATCTCACGATTAAATTGCATAGCTCCACCGAAGGTAGTTTATATTTAGGGTGTTTGGATCGCATTTCATGTTTAATTTTTTAAAAAGTCATTTTAAAAAATATTGTGGTGTTTGCCAACCATTTAAAATTAGTTTTTGAAAATAAATTGGATGAAGCATTTGACCTTAGGTTTTAAAACTTTTTTTTTTTTTTTTTTTTTTTTACTATCTAATTTTCATAATATACTAAAACTACCAAAATACTCTTACGTTACATTTTTCAATATTTCTCCACCGTGGTTGTTGTTGGCCACCTCCTCCGGCATCGACACCGTTTTTGGCCACGGCCAGCGACTTCTAGTGACCACTTTCGGCCATCGTCGTCGATCTCCGGTGAACACTTCGACGATAACTCTATCCGACTTTTA
Source organism: Herpetospermum pedunculosum (assembly GCA_028017165.1). Classification (NCBI taxonomy): domain Eukaryota; kingdom Viridiplantae; phylum Streptophyta; class Magnoliopsida; order Cucurbitales; family Cucurbitaceae; genus Herpetospermum; species Herpetospermum pedunculosum. Next base: position 62,571,246 of record CM051525.1, read on the forward strand.
GCCACCGACGGCGACCTCCGCCTCCTTTCGGTGACCACCTCCGGCGAAACTATATGTCCGACCACCCCGACGACCTTTGACAACTAACGACGACCATCATCACTCTTACTTCGTCATCGACAATAATCAACGTCGGTCATAATTTTTAAAATACAAATTTAAATTTATTAATTAATTCATATTATTTATGAATAATTGTCTTTTATAGTAATTTAACCTCAAGAGAAATATTTCTAATCTAGAGTCGATCAAACAAAACATATAAATAAAAATAATTTTTGAGAAAATGTAATCAAACATGTGTATGTTTTAATTATAAATATTTCTATAAAAAAATGTTTAAAAAAAATACATTCTTCAACCCGTGAATCCAAACACACCATAATCTCAAAGTTTCCAGCTGTGTTGATTGACAAAGGGGCTAACAGTTTTTTTTTTTTTTTTTTTGTGAAGTGTGTATACAGAAAAGAGAGCCATAAATATGCTTAACCAAAAAATAAATAAAAAATAAATAGAAACTTATATTGACTGGTTTGTAAGTTAAGTCCTTTGGATTATCTAAAAAGTGGTTTGATAAAACTGGAGAAGATTATTAGGTTATGATTCAAACTTGATTACAATGATGAAGCTTAAAGTTTTGAATGGTTGAATGAGAGAAACAACATTCTCATTGTGATATTTCAGTAATATTGGTTAGGTAGAAACCCACAAAAAAAAATTAGGGTTTTTCCTTTTGAATATGACTTTTTTTTTTTCTTTTTTCTAAAATGTATGGGAGGAGGAATTCCAACATTTGACCTATTGATCGACATTATTCTAATTTAATTATGCTAATGTTGGCAAAACAAAAAAATAATGGTATAATATTTTTAACAATTATTTACTAGTTTCTCAAATAAATATTTATCTATTTTGGTGAAGGGATAAAGCTAAAAAAATTTTACAAATCAATGCGGTGAGCGTGGATCGAACACGCGACCTTCAGATCTTCAGTCTGACGCTCTCCCAACTGAGCTATCCCCGCTTGATGGTAGGCAAAAGCAACATCTGTAATAATATCTAAATTGAAAGAAACTTTTGAAGGTTATTGAGAAGCTGAATTTAGAAGAGAATTTAACATTTATAAATAATAACTAATTAAATTAAAAAAATATCGAGTAAAAAGTATTAATATAATGTTTTTTTGACAACGTGTGGGGAGAAGATTCGAACTTGAGACTCATTCTTCATAGTTCATACACTATGTCGGTTGAGCTATATTCGTTGAGATAACAACACTCATTAATATACATTTTTTATTATTATTATATTTAAGAATGTTAATTTTATTTGAATAATTTGTTTGATATCAACAAATAATAACTAACTAAAATAAAAATACATCAACTCAAAGAATTATTAAAATAAGTTTGTATCAGAAAAATATAGATCAATTTTATTTGTATAGGTATATGCTATCTAAAAAAATATTTTATTTAAAAATAAATAAATAATAAATAATTACTAATTTAGATTAAATATTTATTAAATTAAATAAAAAAATTCAATTACATAAAAAAATTACATTGTTTTTAAAATTATAAGTAAGGTAAATAAGAGATAGTCGTAGAAGTTGTAGGTCATTCATAGATGAGAGAGAAAGGATAATAATTGTGAAGTAACCAATAAAATGGTGGGAATTTATGGTAACGTGGAAATTTATGGTAAATGACTGTTTTTTTAGAAGAGCAAAGAAGAGCAAAATTTAGTTGGGGTTACGGAGAATTTCTAGTACATCGGTGGTATGGAAAATTTCTATACCACTGGCTTTTAATGACTGTCACGTGGTGAGTATTTAACTTAACTAACGATCTGAGACTCACTCTTTTAAATACAATATTTTCTCCTACTAAAAAAATTAACAAATACATTATTTATTTAAATTCTCTCTCCTCGTTTTTTTATTAATATATATATATATATATATATAATTTTTTTTTTCTTTTTTAATATTATTCAACTTCTTCATTGATATTTAAAATATATTCAAAATTTTCATCTTTACGGTTAAGCTAATTTTTCAGGTTGATTTGGAGAAGGATTATTTTCTAAATCCATTTATTTCACTTTTTTCTTTGTGTTTTACTTCTTTTCTAATATTTTTTTTATTTTTTATTTTTTTTAAATGCTGAAAATATTTGGATTACATTTGGATATCTACTGGAGCAAATATTTAAGTATGTTGTGTTTTAGTATTTGTTTTTTTTTTCTTATGAAGTTTGATTATATATATATATATATATATATATATATATATATATATATATATATATATTTTGTTATTTTGAGTAGAGATATTGTTAATTTTAAGTTTAATTGTTAATTTTGTTCTCGAATCAATGGTTAGCTCGGAAGAACTACATATGAGTGAGTTTTCTAATTGAACATATAGATTACACTTTTTGTTTTATATATTGTAAAGTTAATTATTATAATTCATGTAGGTGATATTAACTTAAATTCTATTGGAGTAGACAACACTATTGAAGTAAAGCAGAGATAGAGAAAATAGTAGTTGTACCTTTTAAAATACAAACCTCCCACGAATACCGCTGAAAATATTTAAGAATTTGATAGATAAGAAAACTTAAAATAATAGTGAAATACTCTATCAAAAAAATAGTAGAAGTTGTTAGAAAGACAAAATATTAAAAAAGAAATAAAAATTAGAAGCGAAATTATCTACCAAAAATCGTTAGAGAGACAGAATATTAAAAAAGAAAAAAAAAATATTAATAAAAAACAAGGAGAGAGAATTTAAATAAATAATGTATTTGTTAATTTTTTTTAGTAAGAGAAAATAATGTATTTAAAAGAGTGGGTCCCAGCTAAACTATCGTTAGTTAAATTAAATTACCTCTCACCACGTGACAATCATTTAAATTCAGTGGTACGGAGATTTTATACTAGAAATTTTCTGCCGCCCAGCCAGCCATGTGTCACAATTTAATTCATCTAAATTTAAATTTTTTTTTTTTCTTCTTTCTTTTCTTTTTCGAAGATTCAACCTCAGGTCGTTTGAATACCTCACGTCGTTTGGATTTGAAGCGTTTCTTCTTTCTTTTTAGTTTTTTTTTTTTTTTCGAAGCTAATCTACCAGGTCGTTCATCTTTCAAAAAAAAAATCTCAAATTGAAATAGGGTCGGGTGAATACGACAAATATATATTTTTTTTTGGCTAATGATGGGAGTTTGGATAATTTCATATTCGTATAGCCAAAGTGATTATGAATTGGAAACAAAGGTTTTAGATCATAAAGGGCGTTCCTTCCAAACCTTTGTACTTGCACGAAGAATACGAACATGTTATTAAATCACTTGTTAACTCGAGAACTTAAGCGTTAACCGACAATGGGTTGACGCGGGCAAAGGACAACGAATGTAAGAGTAAGAAAAAAAACCACCAGCACAAGACGTTGAAACACTAGTGAAAAGAAGAAGACAAAATAAAGGGAAAAAAATCAATTTATACCCTTAAACTTTGAAGGTTGTATCAATTAAAACCCTAAACTAATGATTGTATCGATTTAAACCTTGAACTTTTAGAAATGTATCAATTTACACCTTCGGTTAGAATTTTATTTTAAAAACGTTAATTAAACCCGTGGAGACTTCTAATTTTAGAAATTAAATCCCTAAACTTTTATAAGTGAATCAATGGTATGAAAGTTTAGGGGTTTAATTTATAAATTACAAGTCTCCACAAGTGTAAAAACTAACATTTTTCTAAGTGAGGGGGTAAATTGATACAATTGTGAAAGTTCAGGGTTTAAATTGATACAATCATTAGTTTAAGGTTTTAATTGATACAACCTCAAAAGTTTAAGGGTATAAAATGATTTTAAGGGTTGACGCGGGCAAAGGACAACGAATGTAAGAGTAAGAAAAAAAACCACCAGCACAAGACGTTGAAACACTAGTGAAAAGAAGAAGACAAAATAAAATATTAAATCTTGAAGGAGAAGCTTACACGGTTAAGTGAAAAAAAATGCTTCAAAAAACAAAAATTAAAAAGAAAGACGCTTCAAATTCAACACGGGTGAATCTTGGAAAAAGAAGAAAAAAAAATGCTTAACAATTAAAACGGCGTTAAAAGCTAATTTTATTTAAAAACAAAAGGTTAAATTTAGATCAATTAAATTGTGACACATGGTTGGGCTGCCAAATATACTTGTAGTCCAGTCTACCACTAAGTTTTGCTCTTTTTAGAATCCATTTTTTTTTTTTTTTTTTTTTTTTTTTTTTTTTTTTTTTAATCGGAGGTCCTTAAAAAAAAAATCTCCTAATATTTTCTTTCTATTTTGTATTCATAACAACTATTTATAAACAAATCTTTCATTTTTTTTCTCCCTTATTCTATTCTCTATCCTAAAAATAATTTAAAAAAATATTAGATTTTATTTCTCTCCTAAATTTTTTTTGTCATTGACGTAAATCTTCTCGTGGTTCTTCTGGCCAACAACATCAGTGAAAATAAAGTTTACGGATGGCTGCTCTTCTTCTTTTCAAACACCTGTCTTTACACTCAAGGATGGCTGCTCTTCTTCTTTTCAAACACCTGTCTTTACACTCAAACACCTGTCTTTACACTCAAGGATGGCTGCTCTTCTTCTTTTCAAACACCTGTCTTTACACTCAAATGAGTCTCTTTGTAATTATGATTTATAATATGAGGTTTCTGCTTCTGGCCAGCAGCGTCAACGAAAAATAAAGTTTATAGATGAGTTGCTCTTTCTCTCATCAAACCCCTGTCTTCACACTCAAATGGGGTTCTTTCTCTCTAGCATTATGTCTTTCTCTCTAGTATTATGATTTAGGAGATGAGGTTCTTTGATTTCTGAATTTTGTTTTCAAATCGTGATTTGAAAAATGGTAGATCGAAAATCTTGATGAAATGGATTTTTTAGATGTGAATTTTGTTGTGAAATCTTGATTTGGGAGATTTGATTTTAGTATAACCATATTTTAGATGAATTTTGTTGGAAAATCTTGATCTAGGAGATAGGAGATGAAAATCTTGATCAGGGAATCGATTTAGGGGATGGGAGATGGAAAATCTTGATCTGGGAGAGAGAAAATCTTGGGGGATAGATTTAATTTTTGGAGAAAATGAGTGAGTTATTTTTTTTTAAATTATAAAATTTTATAAATGAAAGAGAGATTGAGATTTGATGGAGGGTAAATAAGGAATGAAAAAAATAGAAGAGTGAAAGCATAACCCCTAAAAAGGTTGAGCCAACCTCATCATCGGGCTCGTGGCCCAAAGGTCGGCCCAAGCCCGACCCAGACTCGATCCAAGCTCGGTCTAAAGTCAAAGTTTGACCGATCCGACTTGGCCCAGCCCAACCATTCATTAGATTAGATATATGGATCATCCATTTGAAGAGTGGGTTGGCCCGTGGGCCGACTAGTTTGGGCTATATTTTGATCGGCCCGTCAGGCCGACCCAATAAACTTATCTTTGGATCAACACAAATATATAAGTTTATATAATTTTTATTATATATTATATGTTATTTAATTAAATAGATAAAAAAAAAATTACTTTATATAGTATAATTTTTTTTTTGATATATGTGAGTGTCCGGGCCAGCTTACACGCACCTCGATTAATTTCATGGGACAGACCGTTTGACCCTACAACATTTGGCTGCCAAGGAAACTCTAAATCCGAGGTAAGTGGCCATCAAATATTGAACTAATTCCCTCTAAGATGATATTAATAGTCTCACGACCCTTCATGACCATATATAGTATAGTTTAATAAAAACTTAAATATAAAATTTTAATTACATAAAAAAAAATTATTATTTTTAAATTATAAGTAATGTAAATAAGTGATAGTAGTAGAAGTTGTAGGTCATTTATAGAAAAGAGAGAAAGGGTAATAATTGTGAGAGATATTTTCATATGGCTATTTTTTAAGTGATATTTTTACAAATGTCTCATATATTTAATAGGCTAATTTAATGAGTCGGCCCAAGTCCAGTCCAAGCTCGGTCCAAACTTTGATCCAATGAGTCAAGCTCAAAGGTTGGACAATGAGCCTAACAATTGAAGGTTGGATCGATCCGAGCTCATGCTCAAACAATGTCTTAAGCTCGCAGGGCTTAGACTTGGGTCGAGCTTGGGCCTTTACTTTTTCAGGTCGACCCAATAATGAAGCTTAGGTTGAGGAGACTACGAAATAAGAAATGTGAATGAGATCGATCACACTTATGAATATGAATAAGATTACATTTTTTGGTGTAGGTCCCACCAATTGATTGCATTTCTCCATTCTAGTAAACATCATCAATGAAAATGTTCACATTCCTTGATTTTCATTTCCTTGAAGTAAACAGGACCTAATAGTTTAGATATGCTTTGAACATTTTGTAATTTGTAAATGTTTAATTACAACAATTTCATAAATTTAAAAGGTTGGACCTAAAATGACATTCCTTTATCGGGTAGAAGGATTTAGAGCCAGTTAAGCCAATATAGCATATCTAGTAGCAGTAAATCATTGATTAGCATACCTCTTTTGAATAGTCTATGTGGCCCCCTAATTTCGACTACTATTAATTCTAGTTAATCCAATAATGCAGACAACCCTTACTCTCTAAAAGAGCAGGAGGTTTAGCGTAAACTTATTCAATGAATGTTGTTTCATTCACCACGCGGCTGAATCCTAAATGGAATGGGACAATCATTTGTCTAAAGAGAAATGGTTGTATACTCTATGAGATGTTGGGATCGACCCAGCTGTTTCTACATCCTTTTGGATGATAAAACATGCATATCCAGCCTTTTGCTCTACTATCAACTACCGGAATGGTTATTTTGCCTGCACCGTTTTCCTCTTCCGCGACAAGAGCTCGTTCGCCAAGTCCGAACTCCCACTTTCTCGTCTATGACGGCTCTCTTCGATTCAGACTCATCATTGGGTCGGGTCGGGCGACCCAAGAATTAAAGGCCCAGGCTTGGCCTAAGCCCAAACCCTCCGGGCCTAAACCACTATTTGAGTTGGGCTTGAGTCGCCTGACCCCTAAAACATAGGTCCATAGCCCAATTCATGGGCCAAATTCAATGGACCAAAATTAGATCGGGCCTAGATCGGCTCTTCAGGTCGGACTTGGGTTGACCCTTTGAATAAAGAGAAATTTTCAAAAATAACTAGGAATAAAAAACTGAATTGAAAAATAACTAAGAAAGTTTTATATTTTCATCTCATGACTACCACAATTTTAGGAAATGAAGTTGACAATTTTCATCACAATTATACCCTTGTTATATACGCTTATTTACGGACAACCCACATAACTAATTTTTTTTTTTTTTTTAATATTTATTTTAGTTTCTTTCTAACAATGAGATTCATTCATCCGTTTTTGAAGAAAAAGTTTCTAACAGATCCATATATTTTGAAGAAAAGAAAAAATCTCAACAACTTAGATTCTAAAATGTTTAACAAAAAAAAAATATATACAAATTTATCTCACTAACAACCCTCCTAGATTACCTTCCAAGATTCATGCATTTTAAAATGAGGGGTTCATTTTTTTTTTCCAAAGTTGAAACGAGGACAATGTACAGAGACGAGAGTGGAGAGAGACTATGATCCTTACTCACTTCGAAAATACATCATAGAAGGTTTTGGGAGTCAAAATTTCCAGCTCAATTCAAACGTTCACGATATAGAAGGTTGAGGTAGATAGATTTTTTTCAAGGTAGAGAGTTTCAAAGTTGAGAATCGATGGCTGTTTCAAATCGATTTGGAGGAGGGAAGATTTGCAAATCTCCTAATTCAATGTTGCACGTAACGATACTATTGATTTGAATGTTTTTTCGGGTAAACTCGACATGCATACCAATTTTAATGTATTTTAGTATCATTTGTTTAATGCTCACGGATTAATGATTTATGGTGTATATACACGCATATACTTCATATGATATACTTACATATACATTGTTATAGATGTAATTACGAATATATACCGACACACCATAAGTTATCGAAGACCCTCATTTTTATAATTTTCTTACAACCGTCTATGAACATTTTAATTTTTTTAGTATCATTTGTTCAATGCTCACAGAGTAATGGTTTATGGTGTATATACACGCATATACTTCATATGATATACTTGCATGTACGTTGTTATAGATGTAACTACGAATATATACTCACACTAGAAGTTATCGAATGTGTCATTTTTATAATTTTCTTACAACCGTTTATGAACATTTTAGTTTTTATAAACATCAATATGCTGAAAATTTAATTGTTTATATCATTTTCTTACGGGCTATGTTATACTTACATGTACGTTCACCAATTAATGGTTTGTATATATACACATACACTTCATATGATATACTTATATGTACATGTAACTTCGAATATATACACATTAGAAATTATTGAGAGTACCCTTATTATAATGTTTTTCACAACTTTCTATGAAAATTTTAGTTTAAAAATTAATTTGAATTAATATTCTATATTAGATTTTATTGAATTTGGTTTACCTGTTTCAATTTAATGGGTGGTTGTTATCCATGGTTTGACCATATCTTATTATTATTTTATTTTTTTCATGATTCTCTTTTAAAATAAATTTTTATTTTTCTTACAAGATTCTTTCTGAATAAATCCTTATTTTTCCCTTTCATTTTCTCTCGGAATAAATCTTTTTTTAGAGAGTTTGAGTTCAATGCGGTAACCTTTTCATGCAGGGTAATTTCGTCCAAACCTATTGTAAATATTATTCTAAATATAGAAGTTACCTATTTTTCAACAAAATAATTGACCTAACTATTTTTCAACAAAATAATTGACCTACCTATTTTTCAACTTGAACTTCTCAATTTCAGTTATTCTTGTAGTTGACCCTTGAATAAAAATATTATTTTTAGATATAAAATTTGTAAGAAATTAAAACCTTATTCATAGAGAATAAACCTCTTCCAACCTCAAAACTTATGGGACAAGAATTGGGTAGTTTTTGGGAAATAATCTTTCTTTTTGTTTAAATAATTTTTTTTCTCTTTTTTCCACTTTCAAGATCATGTATGAACATAGTTAATCAATTATCATCATTTTTTTTCTCTTTCCTTTGTTATGCATGACAATGACATGTAGGTCATAGGTACCTACTATACACCGGTGTATAGTAGTGTAGTTGAGCTTGGACATAACTCGTGATTTTTTTTTTCTAAATTATTATTATTACAAAAAATATATATAATATTATTATATTAGATCGGGCCTTTGGGTCGGCCCAACGAGCCGTCCAAATACGGCTCGAACGGGCTGGCCTAATGGGTCGATCCAATTAAAAAAACAGATCAATATCCAATCCAATTCATGAAAGGGCTAGGCTGGGCCGGGTCGGTCAACTGTTGACCATGGGTCGGGCTTGGATCGAACTTGGGCTGAGCTTGGGCCGACATTTAGGCTTCGGGCCCAATGATGAGGCTGATCTTAGCAACCGCGTTTGACCCTTTTCTGCGAGTCAATCAAATTAAAGATTTCGAGAGTGTGATGGTAACAAATCCTATAGTTCAAGAGTAACTTTTGCATGCAATATTTCTGAGTACTTCAGGTATATTTAGACACCCGACATCTTGATGACTCTGAAAAGACACAACTTTGAACAAAATGTGAACAAAGGAAATAATACCTAGACTGTTAGACAACCACAAAGATTCCAACAAAGTAAACAAAGCAACATAGATGGAGTTATGTATACGTTCCTTGAGCATTTAAGATTCCTAGAAAATGAGTAAACCTTAAAAGGACCCAATCTCTCCCATAAAAAATGTTGTGAGAAACAAGCAGAATTAGGAGAAGGCATTGAAAAAAGTTGCTTCTTTTATCCCTAAGTCTTCCTTCTTTCTTGACCTTCATGACCAGAAAACTTTGAAATTTGAAAAGATCAGAAACTGGTAATTTCCAAGTAGCTTCTGATGATCGATCTGATGATGAAAAAGACTTGGAGAATTTTGATTTGAAAAGGGAAATTTGGAGTCACCATCAAATGTATTAAAATGTTACCAATAGTGAACTCCACAAATCCAACACGCCAACTACAAAGACTAATTCTTGACAATAACTTCTGACTTTTGGTCTTTTCTCATCTCCAAAATCATTATTATTTTCCCATTTTATTTTCTCCTTTTCCCACTTCTTTCTAAAAAAAATCCAATTTCAATTTTGAAATACTATATTCAATAAATCATCTAATGTTGTGTTTGAAATATACTGCATGCGATTAAAAAAAAAGATAATTACAAGTTATAATTCTATGTACTTTTTCTATTTTACAAATTGTTTATCAACTTAATTATGAAATTTTAAAAATGGTTTTAAACAATTTTTATAATTTTTAAGCCTTTCTTATCATTTTCAAATATGTAAATTATATCCTTTACCTTTGGTCATTTTTTTTTATGTCTTCTTACACGTAGAATTAATGAGTTATGGGCTGTTTTTTTAATAATATTGTATTTTTTAAAATTTATTATAAAAATATTTTAAATTTGAAACTATTTTTAAAAATATTGAAGGAGGTCGTATTTTCAAAAGACGACCTCTATTCAAAAGACGAGCTTGCTCCACATGGATGGAGGTTGTCTTTTCAAAAGACGATCTTGTTCCACATGAATAGAGGTCGACCTCGATCGATATGTACTTCTTTTATTAAAAAATTGATATCTTTTTAACCAGATATTCAAAATTTTCAAAAAATGTATGGTTGAAAAGCTAACAGCGAGAGCTTCAATTTGATATCTGGTTTCACTATATTTGGAGTTGTGTGTCAAAAGATAAACACCATTGAAGTTGGACTATAGTTCTGCAAATTTCAGAACTGAAGATTCTTTTGAGAAGTGCATTCAAAAATTGATATCTTTTTATCCATATATTCAAAAACTTCGAAAAGAGTATTGTTGGAAAGTTAACCCAGAGAGCTTCAATTTGATACGTAGTTTCACTATTTTTAGAGTTGTGTATCAAAAGATATATATCGTCAAAGTTATGAAAACTTCACTAAACCCAGAACTGAAGATACGACTGAAAACTTCAAAATTGTAGCTAAACTTCGACGTTCTGTATCTTTTAATACACAACTCTACAAATAGTGAAACTAGATATCAAATTGAAGTTAGCTTTTCAACCGTACCTTTTTCGAAATTTTTGAATATCTGGTTAAAAAGATGTCAATTTTTTAATGCACTCTTCAAAAGAATCTTCAGGTCTGAAATTTGCAGAATTATAGTTCAACTTCGATGGTTTTTATCTAATACACAACTCCAAAAATAGTGAAACCAGGTATGAAATTGAAGCTCTCCCTATTAGCTTTCCAACCATATATTTTTTGAAAATTTTGAATATCTGGTTAAAAAAATATCATTTTTTTAATAAAAAAGTATATACGGATGAAGGTCGTCCATCATCCAATGTAAAACAAGATCCTCTCTCGAAAAGACTACCTCCATTTAAAACTGGAATATTGTTAAAAATAGTTTGAAACTTACCATATTTTTATAATAAGTTTTAAAAAATACAATATTATTAAAAAACAAGAAATTCTACCTAAACTAAAATTAATATTTATTAATAGTGATTAGGTTGATTTATTTATTTATTTATGTATGTACAATAAAAATAAATAATTTAAAAATGAAACTTGCCCTAGTTGATTACCTTAAACCATTAAAATATTTGCCACCATGTTGGCAATGATTATATTCCTCCATTTATTTCATGCTTTCACTCTATTATTAACCAAAAAAAACAATAATCTTAAAGCCAAACCGAGAACCCGTGGGAAAGAGATTGTGAGATTTTAGTTTATTTGTTTTGAATAACTACAACATAGTGGTGCTGATTTAAACTTGGACGTTAAAACAAAGAAAAGTTTGTGAAATAACTAATACAAAAGGGAGTTACAAAAATTATCATGATTACAATATATTGAATTTTTCAATTAAATCATTTTATCAAAAAAATTATCAAAATTTAACCCATTGGCCTAATGTCATGAAAGACACCTACACTTATAGATTCAATCCTTGCTACCTATCCACGAGTTTCTTTGACAGTCAAATATTGTAGGATCATATGGTCTGTCACGAATTAAAAAAAAAAATTGTTTAACAGAGAAATGATATATATTTTATGTCGGTTGAGCTATGGTCCTATTGACTTTAACAGATAAATGATTGTCAGTTAATTTATTGTTTTATTAATAAATTTGGATATTAAGATAGTGTCACAAGATTTTTTTTTATTATTTTTTTTTATCAATACATGTTGCTTGAATCTAATCTGTCCATCCAGATTTTTTTTCGTGAAAAAGGAGTTCGGATCTAAGATCTCTTGATCATAGTTCATACTTTATGTCAGTTGAGCTATGCTCTTATTGTATCCGAAGAATATTTATTATATACTAGGTAGTATGAGAAAATACGATAACATGAAAAAGAAAATTCATACTGTTCAATTTTTTTTAAATAAAGAATATTATTTATACTACTTTCATTGTCATCAACAATAATACTTGAGAATGATCTAAGGTTCATAAAATAAAATAATATATCATTTAATGATATATTGAAAAGAAAACGAAGGAATAATACTAAAAAATAATATATTATTTTATTTTATAGATCTCAGATTATTTTTAAATATTTATATTATGGCAAACAATGAGATATAGTATGAAACAACATTCATATATTAGTGTAATTACTAGATATTTTCCTTGTCCATTGTCTAAACTTTACACCCATATTTTTTTTCTTTTTTTTTCTTTTTTTTTTTTGGGAAAAAATAGAGGATGTTCATCGAGCTACTTTAGTATACCTCAAGTTTCATTCTAGGAAGCTGAGATGAAGCTCATCGACTCATCCCAACTTGTTGGGCCCATTTTCAACTTAAAACATTGGAGTTTGAAGACAAATGAATTATTAAGATATATATGTACTACAATAATGTTTAACATAATTTTTTTTTTTTTTTAATTCTATCCCTATATAATTTATTACGTTTTTTTCTTAAAAAAAAAAAAATCATATAAAAATAAATAATAATGATTGATTTGAAATTAATTAGTAATAATATAGAAAATATCCAATATTTTATTTTTTTTAAAGCAAAAGTCATCTCTACGTTTCAAAATTTCAAAACTCATTTTCAAGTTTTTTTTTTCAAACCCTCTTTTACATCTTTGACACTCTCGTCGTCGGCGGTAACCCAACCCAATATTGTCGCCGGTACCCATAGGTCGTTGTTGCTTTACGTTGTCGTTCTCTTTTATGGTTTCGCCGCCCAGTTCTTATTGGTAACCATATGTCCTGGATTTATCGCACTATTTTAATTTATTTATTTTTGGGTATTATTTTTATATAATAGAGCCTATATACACCGGGTATTTATCATGAAGTTTTTTAATGGTTGATATTTTATGATATAAACAGGGTATATCGGGGTTTGTATATGTATTAGGGTGTATATATACTACGATATATATCATGATATTATTAATGGTTGTAGTTTATGTGACTGTTTCAGGTATATACAAGATATAAATTCAGGTATATATCAATCTAAAATCATAGTGTATATATATATATAACAATGTGTATATCCGGGGTATATATCAGGGTATATATTTGTTTCGAATATATTGAGGATAACTGTGCGGCGACCAAAACCATTTTTGGGCGGCAAAATTTAATTAATAGAGGAAATCGTTTTTGATAACAAATGAAGAGGAATTGATGGAGTAAATCAATTTTGGTAACAAATGATCGTGACATACAAAATAAAAATTTATTAATAACAAAATCTAATTAATAATAATTGATAATTGTCATAAATAAAATCACCTAATTAATATTGTAAAATTTAAAAAAGTAATAAAATACATAATTATAAGGGGAAATTGTAGTAAATGACAATTTAAGACTTATTGTTTGCAAATATAGCATGTTTTTAAAAAATTTGCGGATAGCAATTTCTATCGCTGATATCTTATGACTGATAGAAGTCTATCGCTGATCACCTCAGCTTTTTATAGATTTTTGTCAGTGATAATAGTCTATCAGAGATAATAGTCTATCACTGATAGAAGTCTATCAGTGATATCATAAAGTCTATCAGTGATAGAAACGGATTTTTTTGTCATATTTGCAAAACATTTTAAAATTTGCTAAATTTGCAATTAGTTTGGGCCTGATTGCTATTTGTGCAACCAGCCCTAATTATAAGCGCCTAATTAATATTGTAAAATTAAAAAAAAAAACTATATCTTATTTTTTAATTTTAAATAGAAAAATTGTATGAGATATCAATTTAGAATAAAATAATTAAAAATATAACACTTTTTTAAAAACAAATTGCAAATATGACAATTTCTATCACTGATATTAGTATATCGCTCATAGTAATCTATCACGGATAGTAGTCTATCATCTCAGTTTTTATAGATTTTTTTCAATGATAGTCATATATCAACAATAACAGTCTATCAGTGATAATCACTTATTTTTTTTGTCATATTTGCAAAATATTTTAAATTTTGCTATATTTGCCATTTTTTTTAGGCCTGATTGCTATTTATGCAATCAGCCCTTTTTGATAAAATGGTAAAATTAAATTAAAAGAAGTTCATTATTAAATGGACCTCTTGGTCATCAACACATACATATGTTAATTGAGTCATGCTCCCTTTGGCATAGATAGGGAGAATGTTGAATGATATAGACATTCCAACTAAAGATAAGAACTTAATTAGAAAAATCAATACATTAGGAGTAAAATTGATGATCACAAAAATTAAGGATAAATTGAAAATGAAAAAAAAAAACAATTTATATCTCAATCATTTCATAACGAATTCAATTCCTCTTTTTTATTTTTAGTTTTTAGAAAACAGGTCTGCGGTAACAAATTAAGTTTTATTTTAAAAAATTTGAAAACGTTTTTACATTCATTAACAAGTTTTAAAATAATAAAAAAAAAAACGTTTTCAAAAATATTTTTTTTATTTTAAAATTTAAAGTTCTCTCAAGAAATTGTCAACCCATTAAATATAATTATTTAAATTATTTTTAAATATTTATTTATTTATCTATTTATTAATTAAAATTGAAATCAAATTTCAATATTTTTTGCAATGAAAATTATGATTAATATTATTAGCATATTCTTAAAAACTATATATATTATTAATATTTTTTTTAGTATAAAAATATTATTAATATAAAGAAAATTGTAACCGATGTCAATTTAGAATAAGATAATTAAAAATATAGCATGTTTTTAAAAAAAATTGCGGATATGGCAATTTCTATCGCTGATATTTTATGGCTGATAGAAGTCTATCGTTGATCACCTCAGCTTTTTATAGATTTTTATCGGTGATAATAGTCTATCATTGATAGAAGTCTAACAGTGATAGAAACAAATTTTTTTGTCATATTTGCAAAATATTTTAAAGTTTGTTAAATTTGCAATTAGTTTGTGCCTATTTATGCAACCAACCCTTAATATAATATATTAAAAATTTATTTAAATAATTTTTTTCTAGTATATTGTATTATAATATTAGTGTCATGTTACATCAATATACCTATTCACTAGCGTATTGCAAAATCTGGAAAGGTTTGCCAAAATTGATCTAAAATTGAAATTTTAAACTCAATTTTAAAAGCAGACCCACCTTTTCAACTTTTTTAAAATGTGAAATTATGTTTCTACCTATCTTCATCCTTCTCTCATCTCTCCTCTCCTCCTTACTATTTTCTTGTCTCCGCAGCAACTATGAAATTCATCCCTCTCCTCTATTATTCATCCTTTCTCCTCTCTCTCCTCTGTTACAATTTTCTCTCCAAATTTTACTAAGAATGAAGATATCTCCTCCCTGCAACAAATTTGTACGATTTAAATCAAATATTTATGAATCTGATTTCATCAACCAAATTACATACCAACAAATCTTCTTTATATAAAAAAAAAACTACAACACATCGTTGAAACCAATCTCACGATCTTTGAAACCAATGGTTGAAACCAAAAAATCACGATCGTGTTCATCAACCAAATTACATACCAACAAATCTTCTTTATATAAAAAAAAAAAAACTACAACACATCGTTGAAATCAATCCCACGATCTTTGAAACCAATGGTTGAAACCAAAAAATCACAATCGTGTTAACCAATCCCACCAACTATTGTCAGTATAATCGCGGAGATAACACTGACTGGTGCAGCAACATCTGTGGCTATTGAGCCAGAGCGGCCCATCCCATCCGCACAAGGAGAAGAACCGAGCGAAAAATCGACGAAGACCAAGAAGACAAAGGAAGCATCAGAGGAAAGAAGGGCAAGACATCATATATGCTTGCCAAGATATAGACTCGGTCTTTATCATTAGCCCTAATCCATCCATCGTATACCTCTCGAACACTTCGAAAAATAGTCGAGTTGAAATCAATCCCACGATAATAAATAAAAAATAAAAATCTAAAAAAAACTACAACACGCGATCGTGTTAACAAATAACACAATCATGTTAACCAAAACTAATAACATGATCGTGTTAACCAATCCCACGATAATAAAAAAAAAAAAAAAAAACAAAACGATCGGTAACTTTTTCTCGATTAACAAAAATAAATCAGCTCATATTTGATTTTCTTTAAGATTTCTAAAGATTTTTTTTTCTAAATCAGTTGAGATTTGGTGTTATTTACCGGGTTTTGAGTATCAGATCTCTAAAAAATGGGTGATTTTTTTTTTTTTTTTGACTACTTGCAGGGAAGGGAAGAAGAAAAGGAAAGAAAAATCTAGAGAAGAAATGATAGAAGAAAAGGGGTACATTCGAAATTTCACACCCCATTAAAATTGAAAATGTGAGACCGCTTAGGTCAGAAATGTTAAAATTTCAATTTCAAGTCAATTTTGACAAACCTTTTCAAAATCGGGTCAGATTTTGCTATTCCCCTATTCACTCTACACAATCTTCTTGACTTTAAGAATGATAAATGTCAACTAAAGATTGTCTAATATATTAAACTATCGACACAATAATTTTTTTTTATTTTATTAAAATTCATTTTTTTCCACAAATTTTTAATTTCATCAAATAATTGACCTTAATTAAATTTTGATAAATGTTGTAATTTTTACCTTCTAATAAATTAACAATATTTAAAAAAAAAATATTTTATAAAAAATACAAAACAAATAATAATTATCCAATTACTTTGATTTTTTGTTTTTTTCAAAATCAAAAACCAAAAACAGTTATCAAACAAGTTTGATTTTTTATTTCTTAAAATCAAAAAACAAAAAACAAAAAACAGTTATAAAAAATATATGAAATCAGAAACCAAAAATATCAAAAACCAAAAAATAAAAACTGAATGCGTTATCAAACTAGACCTAATTTTTGTAAGTATTCTCAGTGTGTAAGAATCCTTTAAATGTAATGATTAACGGAACATTAGAAAAAATATAAATGTTGAAATTAGGTTGGTATTAGCGAATTTCATTAATATGATCAGTTTTTCAACCTCTTAGTCAATATGTCATATATTATGTTAGTTGGGTTACTCTTATTCTTTTCCAAAATTTAAGATTTAAATCGAACATATATTTTTTTTTAGTACAATTTGAGAGGAGAGAGTTTCGAACTTCAGACCTACTAATTGAAGGCACGTTTTAATGTCAATTGAGTTCTGTTCAGTTTGGTCAAATATATTTTTTTTTATTTGACAACATGTAGGATGAGAGATCGAATATTTAACCTCTTAATACTACTTCATACATTATGTTTGTTGAATTATATTTAAGGTGGGTGGCGAAATAAAATTATTACTTGAGCGTTTTTATAAATCATTAAAAAATAAAAACGGTTGATATAAAAGGATAATAAAAAAAAAGGAGGGTGAGAGGAGAATTGTGGTGGACACAAGCTGGCCGGTTTGAAGTTTGACCAAGGAATTGAAATCCAATAATCCAGGCTTTTCCGACACTGCGAAATCTACGCAAACACAAACCGAAACATTCATTCTTAATTATTTCCTCTTCTTCACCTTAATTCCATATTAATATTTCTCCCAAACCACCGACTTCCTTCCCTTCTTGTCTTTTTTAATTCCTACCCCATACTATTTTTTTAGTCAAACTCATTAAGGAATAGGTGTCTTAACCGCTTACCAAAAGTGTTAGAAATATTTCGACTTGAAATTTGTAAGTCAAGGAACAGATGTCTTAATCGCTTATTCATTAGAGAGAAAAACAATGCTTCGCTGTTAGGGTTAATAACTCGCCTATGATTATGACCTAACTAAGGTTACTAGTAGCCCAAGCGAGCAAGACTCAACTGACCTATATATGTCTTGATGATCAAGAAGTCTGTGGTTCGAATCCCCCCACCTCCAATGTACTAAAAAAACTAAAATTACTAGTATAGAAGATGTATCCATAAAAAATACTAATTTATTGATCTCAAAACGCTCATTTAATTTTTTTATTCTTTCAATTGTTTTTCACATTATTGTTAATTTATACGAAGAAAAAATTATCTAATAATTAAGTATACCATGTTACTATTTTATGATAGTAGCAAATCCAACCTAAATAATACAAGTCACATGATAAAATATTTAGTAAGAATAACATAAATCTAACCTTTCATACAACAATAATATATTAAGTATTAGGTTATAAGTAAATTCAACTGACATAATGTATTAACTAATGACTAAAATGTCAAATATTCGAATCTTGAGGCCCACCTCACATATTGTAAAAAAAAATATTGATCTCTTGATCACTAATTCATATATTATACCAGTTGAATTATGTCCATGTTGTCAATATATGAAGTAGAAAATGATTTTAACTTTTAAAATTTTGTTTTAAGATATATGTCTTAACTAGTTGAATAACTATTTTGATTTCCTTGGAGGTTCAAATCTCTATACCCGAATGGCGAGTAGTATTAAAAATAGAGTAAAACTTAGTTGCAGGTCGGGCTACAACTATCTTTTGCAGCCCAGCCACGTGGCAGATTTTGATTGACCAAATATTATGTTATTATTTTAAATTAAAAAATTATATTTAATGCGTCACGTGACTTCAACTTTTTTTTTTCTCGATTTTTTTTCCTCTTCTCCATGGCTTTTAATTTCCGATTTTGTCCTTCCCTATTCAATCCTCTCCAATATCTCTTTTTTTTTTTATCAATGATTTGATTTTTTTACTAAGATTTGAAAATAGCAAATCAACGATAAAAAAATCCTGCAACAATTTTTAATAATAATGATAATATCTAAAACCTCTCCAACCTCCTATGACATTTCTTAATAAAATTCCTCTTTCCTCTTCTATCTAATTTTTTTTTTTCATTTCAAGTTTTCAACTCAATTTCACTTCATTTATCATAAAATAAATAATTAACTATTACCTTTATAAAATTCCTTTTTTTTTTTCTTCTTCAGTTTGATTTTTTTTTTTACAACGGTATTTTTTAATAAATGCGAGGATTGAACCCATAACCTTTTAGTCATAGACACAACCTTATGCCAATTGAGCTATGCTCAGTTTGGCATGTTTACTAAGATTTGACAGTAGCAAATCATCCATAAAAAGAGATACTGGAGAGAATTGAGGAGAGAAGGGCAAAATTGGAAATTAAAAGTTATGGGGAAGTGGAAAAAATGAAAGAACGAGACATTAAAAATATTTTTTTAATTAAAAAAATAAAATAAAATCTGACCAATCAAATTCTGACATGTTGCTGGGCTGCAAAAGATAGTTGTAGCCCAGGCTGCAACTAAGTTTTACCCTTAAAAATAAGTCAAAATACACGGAATAAATTTATAATTAAATGGAGAAGCCATCTCTAGATGTGAATATTATTTATTTATTGTCTTTTTCCTCCATTATCCTTACACCCAAATTTTCTTCCTTTTCCAGCTTGGGATAGAAACTCTGTCTCTTTCTCTTTCATTGTTCCAGTTGCAGTCTTCCTAAATTTTCTGTGTTAAACTCGCAAATCCCAACTGTCCAACCGCGTCTTAATGAACCAGCTCCGAAATCTCCATTTTCTCTCCTCCTTCATATACCCTTTTTCAATCCCCAAAACTAATACCCATTTCCCGTTCCTCTGTTACAACATACATTCCGCCATTCTTCTCTTTCTTCTCCGGCCATGGTTGTTGCCACCATGCCGTGGCTTTCCGGCACCACTCACACTCTTCAATTCTTCTTCCAAGACAAATCATCCCCTTCTCCCACTCTCAAAATCCTCTCCTTCGACACTGCTAAAACAATGGCTGCCTTGATTTCTCTCCACCGTTCTCTCTCCGACGACGAGATTTCCAAGCTCCAAAACCACGCCCTCCCTTCCCAAGGCGTTGTTTATTTGAATTCCACAAATGATGACTTTCTCCTCAATCTTGCCTGCTCCGAGCGGCTTGAGGAATTGAACAATGCCGCCTCCTCTGTTTCTCGCCTCAGCCGGAAATGCGCCGACTTGGGTCTCTCCCGATTCGACCTCGTGTTTTCCGATATGAAATTGGGGATTTTTCATTCGGGGAAATCGGATTTGGGTTTTAAGAATGTTGCGAAGCTTATTGGGAGGATGGAGAAATTGGTGTTTTCGACGGCGGAGCTTCACTCTGCAATGGAAGCTCTCGTCGAAATGGAAGCGTCGGAGAAGAAGCTCCAGAAAATGAAAGCGTTGAGCCTGAAACAATTCCCGCCGGTGAATTATGAGATGTTTGATAAAAAACTCGCAATCCAAAGGAAAGACGTGAAGCATTTCAAAGAAATTTCGTTGTGGAATCAGAGTTTTGATTACGCCGTCGGAGTGATGTCGCGGCTGATTTGTGTCATCTACGCAAGAATTTTCGCCGTCTTCGGCCCATCCGTTCCCGACCAGGCTTCTTCTATGGAATACAACCCACAAGTTAGAATCCTCAGAGACAGAGTATGGAGGTGGAATTTCCACGGGAAATTCGGCGGCAGCGATAGCAACGAATATAGACTGGTAACACAATCCGGCCCAATTCCGAAAAAGGGGAAAAAAGAATTGGTTCGATTTCCGAGTGGGATTAGAGCAAAAGACGACATCGGAATTGGGTACGGCGAGTTGAATCCGTCGACCATGGCGAATAACAGAGTATACACATCGGCACCCCCGACGACGGTGGGGGGATCGGGGCTGTCGATGAACTACGCGAACGTGATACTGTTTGCCGAGCGTTGCCTGCACGCGCCAGCGACGATAGGGGAGGAGGCGCGTGGGGAGCTGTACGAGATGTTGCCGGCGAGAATGAGAGAGCAGGTGAGGGCGAAGTTGAGAAGGAACAATTGGGCGAAGAGAGGAGGAAGGGAAGAGGAAATGGGGAGCGACGTCGTCCGGCACTCGCTGGCGGCGGGGTGGAGGGAGGCGGTGGAGGAGATGATGGGGTGGTTGGGACCGTTGGCTCACGACACCGTGCGGTGGCAGTCGGAGAGGAACATGGAAAAACTGAGGTTCGACACAAGTCCGACGACGCTGCTGATTCAGACGCTGCATTATTCCGACTTGGAGAAGACGGAGGCCGCCATTGTTGAGATTTTGGTGGGGTTGAGTTGTATATATAAGTACGAGAATCGCCGGCCGCAGACTCGCCGGAGTTCTGATCATGTGTAAAAAGAGATGTTGAAGAATTGGGTAGTTTAGTTGGTTTCCATTCGGGACTCTGTGAATTTGATTTCTTTTGTTCTTATTTTTTGGTGATGATTGTAGGTAATTTGTTGCGACATGTAAGATATATTCACAAAAATATGTTTTCTTTGATCATTTCGCCGGCCGCAGACTCGCCGGAGTTCTGATCATGTCTTACATTCTTTAGAAATAAGGATTTGTTGTATAAAAGTGAGCAAAACATCTCTATTGGTGAATCCAAAACTATTGATTATGAGTTTAAAGTGTAACTTATCCTACCAAAAATCAATTTATACCTTTAAATTTTGAGGGTTGTGTATACATTAAAACCCTAAACTAATGTTTATATCAATTTAAATCCTAAACTTTCGTAAATGTATCCATTTATATCATTCTTTAAAAAAAATATTAGTTTTCACACCGGTGAGCATATTTATAATTTATTAATTAAATTCCTAAATTTTCCCAAAGTTTAGGGTCTAACTTGATTTTTTCCAACGTGAACATAATTCAACCGGTATATTGTAAAGACGAATGATTAAGGCCCCGTTTGGGGTTGCGTTTGAAAGTGATTAAAATGATTTTTTAATAATTTTAACCGTTTTTTTGTTTGGTAAATCTGATTTTATATTAATTTAAATTAAATCACTTTTTTAATTCTTTCTTTTTCTAAAATCTGATAGAGATTAGCTTTTGAAATTGGATTCCCAAACAATCTGGTGTCTCTTCCAACTAACTTTCATAATTCCTATTTTATTCCTCCATAACTTCCATCATCCATTCGTCCAAAACAAATTCATCCATTTTTTTTTTCTACTTCCAACTCTATTTTTTTGGAAACTTTTTTCCAAACACAACTCTATTTTTTTGTTCTATAATTTTATTGAAGTAATATATCAAGTAATTTAAAATGGTGTTTAAAATTAAAATTAAAAATAAATTAACATTAATTTATTTTTCTTATATATTTTTTTTAATTAAATTTGGAATAATAAAAATTATTTCTCACACCATTTTATCAAAATAAATTTAATTAAAAAAATTATATTTTGTAATTTTAATTCTTTGAAATTATGTCTATTTTGGTCATTATAGTTAAATCTCCCAAATTCGGTATTAGTTTACCAAACACTTATTTACTTCTTAGTACAACTGATTTTTCTAAAAGTACAGCTAGAAACAATTATTTTCAAAGTCACCGCAATCCCAAACAGAGCCTAAGAGGTCACATGTTCGATCTCTCACTCCACATATTGTCAAAAAAAAACTTTGATTTTTGTCCAATATAAAAATACTTGTTATTTAATGAGTGGTATCAAAGAAAAATACTTGTTATTTAATGAGTGGTATCAAAGACATGTTTGAGACTTGACCATATATATAAATAGTTATGTGAAGTAGTGAATATTTTTTAAAGTTGAACAAAAAGAACGAGTCTTAACTAGCTCGACGTTGTAGTTTGCGGTAGAACTTTATCTATCATACGTTGTTGGAGAAGCTCAATAGATTTCTAACAATGGTGCAATAAGGAGTATTCAGACAAAATATTGAGCTCTAACATCTCTGTTACTAAGAGGTTTTTTTTTTATGACACTTAGCAAATCCATACAAGTTTAGATAAAGTAAATAATACCATACTCATACTGTTGTAGAATTAGAATTATGGACAAGAGTAAATCTTTACCATATAAATTTTGAAATAGCTGGTTTATTATATTATGTGCACCAGTCCTTGAATAGCTTGACTTGGGCTTAGAAGTCCATTTCTAACACATTTGAGGCCCAATTTCTCTAAATAAGAAAGAATTAGTTGGCCATTTTTAGTTGGGTTAACCAGAGAAATGTCAAAGAGAGACTTCAAAAATGTCTAAACTACTCTACTAAACCACTCTACAATTTAACGATTAAATAAAATAATGCTAAAAAAATAATGGAGGACAAAATAACATAAACATTAAAATAAAAAAATTGACAACTAAGAGAAGAATAAAAAATTGCATTTGAGCCAAAGCGAGCATAGCTCAGCTGGCATATGTATGATTTGATGACCAAGAGGTCTGTGGTTCGAATCCCCCCACCCCAATGTACTCAAAAAAAAAAAAAAAAATTGCATTTGACGGGTATTGTACACCAGCGAACATACTTTTGTACCCTCACATCTAGGTCCACCGAGATTGTATATAGTTTTGTATACAGTTCATTAATACTCATCCCAACTTTTAGTCAACAACCATAGCCCATTGGTGTGACACTATGTGACTGTTGCATGTGTAGT
This sequence comes from Herpetospermum pedunculosum, assembly GCA_028017165.1. Classification (NCBI taxonomy): domain Eukaryota; kingdom Viridiplantae; phylum Streptophyta; class Magnoliopsida; order Cucurbitales; family Cucurbitaceae; genus Herpetospermum; species Herpetospermum pedunculosum. Next base: position 62,595,281 of record CM051525.1, read on the forward strand.
GAATCGAGGATGGCTTTATCAAGTATCGTTTCCCCAAGGGCTGAACAATGATGAACTTAGAGATTTCAAAAGTCTAATCTCATTCAACACTCCATAACTCAAGTTTGAATGTATTCGAACTTGTCGGTCTAACCTCCACGGGCTATGGACATTCAGATTTGAGGTCGTTCAGCTTGTGAGTACTAGCTAAATGCCGAATCTAGCTCAAAATTCAATGCTAGACAACGAGCAAATATGCTGAAATCTAAAATTTTTAGCATTGAACGGAGTGGGTGATGACTTTCAAAGTTGAATAAAACGCTTGCAAACTAACAAAAATTGAAATCAAAAGGATTGCAGGTTAAAATCGATGCTCAACCAACCAAGACGAGAGATCGCCAGAGGAGGAGAAGACTTACCCGCTGTTGTCGCACAGACCGTGTTGTCGCTACCACGTCGCATCCTCACCGGAGACGCAACGAAAAGAAGTTGCCACTGGACGTGAGTGCGTTGTCGGAGATGAGATTGGAGAGGAGGGAAGACGTAAGGTGGTGACGATTGGAAAAAGAGTCATGAGTTGAGAAAGGGAACAATTGAATGAGGAAAAAACGTGAGGAAGGAGGAGAAAGAGAAAAGAAGAATAAAGTTTGTTTTGGGTATTTAATTTTTAAAACAATTTTTTTTTTCTCCCTTTTTTTTTTTTTTTGTTTTTCCTCCTAGTTTATTTTCTAAAGTATGAAATTTGAAAACAAATTTGATACCGTTTTTACCAAACTTAAACGAAGAATCCAATGAATGATTTAAATTTTTAAATATTGACTCTTCAAATAGAGTTTGGTTGACCCAATGATTAGTCTCCTCCCAGGGTCTATTTGGACCCTAGGCTTCTTCGTCTGGGCTTGAACCCTTGTAGGTCTCATCTTACATGGGTCTGGATCTGTTATATGTCTTCGAGTTTTTGGCATTGATTGTCTTAGTATTCATGAGGTAGATCCACTTTTACCCATAACAGATATAAAATTAAATTTGATGTCTAATAAAGATCCTAAACTTTTTTATTTTGCGTATATATGTCTATGAATTTTTTAAAAGTTGTAGAATTAGTTAATCAACTGAATTCAAATTTGAAAAAAATAAGGATCTATTAGACTATTTTAAAAGTTCGAAAATCTATTAGACAAAAAATTAAAAGTTCAGGGACATTTTAAACACTCTGTCCTGATGCTCTTCCCTTTAATAAGTTTGTTATCTTTTTCAGTATACCGCGTGAGGATCAAATAAAAACAAATTTTTTAAAATTGAAGAATTAAACTTAATTGATGATATATGCATTTATCAATTGAGATATATTTGAGTTGTTCATCATTAACATTCATTTACCAATTACCACTATACTTTTCCTTGAATATATTATATAGTATTTTGTATGAATGCACATTTCATTAAATTTAAATTTACGTATTTTGTATAAATGAAGAAATGCATCCAGAAAACTATGGTTGTAATGCTCGTCTACATCAAATATCTTCTAGAGAGTTCAAGATACGTGGCTTTCACATCTTCGGACACATTCTCCCTTAAAAAGAATAGACCACTAAGTGAAAACAAAATAAAAAAACAACTTACAATCAACTCTTAAAACTATTTGTTTAAACTTTAAATGAAAAGTAAATTGTTGTGAGCTAATTCGAAAAAAAATCTCACTGGACCAATAGAAAAAGATCTATGAGACCCCACTTCCTCAAAGAAGAAATAATAATTTAGTTGTTGGATTATCGTACCAAACACCCGACCATCTAAATAAGAGATTAGGTTCCATCATACGACGCTTACACACTCGTTCTAATAAAACTACTATAAATATAAGGATTAATTCCTTGTATTTATAGTATATAATTACTTACTTTGTTCATTAATTACTCTCTAACCACTACACTGACTCTAGTATTAGAGCGTGTTGGACTCAACAACAAATTTACCACTGGTTCAGGAGGGCTCGAGTCCCGCCTCAACTTTGATAGAGTACTAATATTATATATAGTACAACATAACATTTTATAAAATAATCATTTGTCTTAGTGGTAAAGACATGCCTTAGCCCCCTTTGAACCCTCGAGTGTTTCTTTCTTCTTTTTGTTCAATATATATTTTCAGTTGTTTTAAAAAACAAAATTGATTTTTAATATTATATATAGTACAACATAACATTTTATAAAATAATCATTTGTCTTAGTGGTAAAGACATGCCTTAGCCCCCTTTGAACCCTCGAGTGTTTCTTTCTTCTTTTTGTTCAATATATATTTTCAGTTGTTTTAAAAAACAAAATTGATTTTTAATATTATATATTAAAAATTATCTTTTCAAATTTACCGGAACTATTTATACTTTTCATTATATATATATATATTTTTTTATTTTAAGATTCTCATATTTTTTTTTTTTTTTGAAAAGATTTCACAAGTATCTAAAAATATAAAATAATATTAAAATATATTTGATATTATTTTTAAATAAAAAAATTAAATAAATATATATATAATACTATAATTTTAATTTTGTGTCTAATCTGGGAAGTTTAAAATATTCAAAAATTAAATTTGTAATTTTGAAAGAAATTTATGATTTAATCTATAAATTAATATATATATATATTTAAAATTATTTAATACGAATATATGCTCTTGACATTAAATTTTGAATCTTCTTTATTATGATTCGAAAAAAAAAATTATACTATATATATCGTGTTCAAAATTATCTTCATATATACGAATTTAAGCTTCGTCTTAACTTCAAGTTCTGAATTTGCACTTTAGCATCACACTGGTACTCAGATTTATCTTGCAGGTTGGACCGAAACGTTCAGGACGAAGACTAGAAGATTGGAGATGCCAATAGTTGGTCAGCAAAGATGAGGACTAGAAGATGAGTTACCGATGTCTTGCCAAATCTAGGCATCAACATAAACCAATTATTTTTATGTTTCTAAAAAAAACATGGTGGGAACTGGGAAGCTATCTCTACTATCTTAAAAAAAAAAAAGTTGCCTTATTGAAATGTATTCAAAATTAATCTTATTTCTTGCTTTTCATTTGAAGTAAATAAGTCAACATTAACCTAGTTCAAATATTTTGTTAATATGACCACAATATTATATAATTTGGTGGTTATTTAAATCATTAAGGACATATTTCTCGTTTGCCCTAGGAGTTGTTTGACTAGGAGTCGGAAGGATAAGTTAACTCCCCGTTTGGCCCACAGACTTGTTAAACTCGGATAAAAAATATAACTCCCCAAACTTTCTACCATAATTACTATTCAAGTCTGTCTCATTTTTCTAGGCAACACATCTCACTTCCTTCCCCTCTCTCTCCCTCCCACAATATTTTTAATTATTAAAAAAAAAAACGTAATTTAAACGAAATGAGTAAAATGATTAAAAATGCAATTCAACCCATTTTTATTATTTTAAATATAAATTAGGTTGTTCAATCAAAATTGGTACTTAAACCAAATTCAAAATGTAGTATTCTTACCATTGAAATAAATAAAAAAAACATAAGCTTATTTGGACTCGTTTAAATTAATGGATTAAAATCTTTCAAATTCACATGTAATATTTAGAGAAATTGTAACCGATGTCAATTTAGAGTAAAATAATTAAAAATATAGCACTTTTTAAAAAAAAATTGCGGATATGACAATTTCTATCAGTGATAGTATGGTCTATCGCTGATAGAAGTTTATCGCTGATAGAAGTCTATCGCTGATAGTAGTCTTTTTTATAGATTTTTTTCAGTGATAATAGTCTATCACGGATAGAATCAGTAATAGTCATAAAGTCTATCAATGATAGTCACTGATTTTTTGTCATATTTGCAAAAGGTTTTAAACTTTGCTATATTTACAATTATTTTGGGCTTGATTGTTGTTTGTGAAACCAACCCTAATATTTAACACAATATTGTATGACTTTCTTTTATTTCAAAACTATCCAAATAAAACGAATAATTAATGTGAGTGATATTGAAAAAAGAATGTGAAGTATTGTGGTCAAAATTATTTTTGTTAACTTCAAAAAAAAAATTTGTGAATGATACATAAAATAAAAAGCAAAAATCGCATTTTTAAAATTTATTGAGAGAAGTCTCTAACCATGAAAGTATGGAAAATTATAGAGAAAAAAAATGTAAAAAAAAAAAAAAATAACTAAAATAAACTATTATTGTTGAGATGTTGATTTCTAGGTAGAGTGGATTCATAACTAGTTTAGGAGAGTGGAGGGCGGAGAAAGATGTGTTTGATAAACTATATTTATGAGTAGACAATCTTATACAAAATATATTATTTATAATTGAAAAAATAATTTGAAGTATTGTCCTCAAAATTATTTTTGTTTTCTTTCAATAAATTTGTCATAAAATAAAAATAAAATATTTCATTTTTAGAATATATTGAGATGGAAATAAGTCTTTAATAAATAAAATTTGAAAGTTTGTTTAAAAAAATTGTGCTGAAAAAAAGAGTTAAAATAAATTCAGACCTCAAAATTCAGTTTCAACATGTCTCAAACACACAACTTTATAACTACAGACTAAACAACTCTCACACTAAACAAGTCCACACTAAACAACTTCAACTCTCCCAACTCCTTTGGCCAAGCCGGTAACTTTCGATCCCTTATTTGAATAAAATTGCTAATAACTTTTTTTTTTTTTTTTTTTTTTAGTGATCATTAATTACAATAATCATCAATCATGGTTATAATAATCAACCTGAGCTTTCCCGCTAATCCACATAGACGTAAAAGACAAATGAAAATCCCCCACCGCACCACCGCCGTTACCACCGCCGTCCGGTGCCTTCCACTCATCGCCGACGCCAATTTCTCCATCCAAACACCGCAAAACCTGCTTCATACTCGGCCGTTGCTTCGGCTCATTATTCGAACACATAACCCCCAATTTCAACACCATCGCGGCCTCAACCTCGTCGTAATCCCCCCGGAGCTTCGGATCTACGACGGCCAAAACCCGCCCTTTTCTGTAATTATCCCAAACCCAATCCACCAAAGTCATCTCCTCCGGCAAAGCCTTCATCTCCACCGGCCGCCGCCCACAAGCCACTTCCAGCATCAGAGCCCCAAACGCGTACACGTCGGAGCTCGTCGTCGATTTCCCTGTTCTCGGCAGCTCCGGCGCCAAATACCCCAAAGTTCCGACGACCCGAGTCGTACCCGGATCCGACCCGTGTTCGTACACTCTCGCCAGCCCAAAATCCCCTAATTTCCCGTTCAATTCGCCGTCTAATAACACATTGCTCGCCTTCACGTCTCTGTGAATCACCACCTGTTCGTACCCTTCGTGAAGATAAAGCAAAGCAGAGGCAATCCCTTTTATAATTCTTAATCTCTGTTCCCAAATCAGAATCGTTTTCGGGTTGTCTTTGAATAAATAGTAATCCAAGCTCCGATTCTCCATAAATTCGTACACCAGAAGCAGATCATGCCGCCGGCGACACCATCCGAGCAACTGAACCAGATTCCGGTGACGGAGCATTCCGATTGTAGCGATTTCCGTCACGAATTCCCGGAGACCCTGATTCGAATCGTGAGAAATTCTCTTAACGGCGATTTGGGTTTTCGAATTCAGAAGGATTCCTTTGTATACTTTTCCAGATCCACCATACCCAAGAATCTCCTTCTCGCTGAAATTTCTTGTAGCCCTTTTCAATTCTCTGTATGAATATCGATGGGGTCCGATTTGAAGCTCCCACGGCTCGATTCCGTCGGATTTCTTGTACTTTCTGTAGAAATAAATTCCAAAACCGAAAACAGAGATCGCAAAAACACTCACAGTCACAGTCACAGAAACATAAACAGGGACTCTGTTTTTTGCTTCTGTTTTTTTCTTTTGGGGTAATGGAAGTGAAGAGAGTTCAAGATCTCGAGCTCGGCCATTAATGGCGAAACTCCACCCCAAAATGTACTGAGAGCTAGCGAGTACACCCGTTCCAGCAGTAAATCCAATGTACATTTCTTCATCAAAAATTGACGAGAGATCCACTCTGTTGGACAGAATTGGCCTTCTGGGTTTTGAATTAAAAGGGGAAATCGTAACATTCAAAGTGATTTCATAAGAATCATAATCAATCCAAACTTTAACCGGCTTCCCTTTTTTTAGTGTTAGATTTTGAATTTCACCATCGTTGTCAAAATACGCTGCCGGAGCAGAGACATTCGAAATCAAGCTGTATAAATCGATCCCCACATGATTGTTGTCCAAATCGTTGATCGCAATATCTTTAATGGTATCGAATTCCACAGCGAAGATATGATTTGGGGAGTTCCCGTTGTAGTTGGTCTCGTTGAAGAGACCAAGATACGTCTGTGCTCGAGCTCTGAGATCTGTAGAAGGGGCGATGGAGAAAGTGAAGCCATGGCCACCGTAGTCTTCATTCTCGGCGATGATGCAGAAGGCAAAACAGGTGGAGAAAGAAAAAGCTCTGTTGCCGCCGCCGCCGTGTGTGGCGGCGGTGGAGGAGGAGTTTTTAAACGGAATTGGAGAGGCGTGAAAGGCCTGTCCGATGATGTTGTGGGAATGATTGGTTAGCCTCAAAATGCCATTCTTTTCAATTTCTGCAGATTCTTTCAAGATTATGTTGGGGGATCCATTGAATCCAGGATAGAACAGTTGATTGTGTTGGGATAGCGTTTGTGTGCAAAGGAAAATCAGAGATGAAAAAAAATTGATCAACAAAGAGGAAGAAGCCATCATAGAGAAATGGTTTGATCGTTAGGTGAATGAAGGGATTATTGGTAGATTAAAAAGGAAATAGTGAATTAAATTCATAAATCTTTGTGTTCTCATCCAACAAGATAAATGTTTGGTTCTCATCCAACAAGATTCATAATAGAACCTTACCTTAACAGTCGGTGGGAATGGGACAAAAAAAGATTTACGAAAAAAAAAAGAGAAATTATTTAAAGAACTCGACGTAAATGACAGTTTTACACGGTTGAATATTAAAGATAGAAACAATAATCCTAAATCGTGTATCATGGACACAGAGTTACTCCAAAATCGTGTCCATGATACACGAGTTACCCCTAAACTGTATAGATCGTGTCAGATAAGTACTTTGCCAACTACCCTATTTTTGTAATAATTTATTTAAAGTACATTATTAAGATAAAAAATCCTTATAAGACATTAAAATTTTCGAATCTATATCCTAATTAACAGATAAACAATTAAGTATTACAATTTTGTATCCTACCATCATTATAAGACATGAATATTTTTTAATTTATATCCTAATTAAAAGACATCTATGGTGGAGTCATTAAATAATTTTCTCATAAAAATATAATTTTTTTTTCATCTTTGGTACAATGAATTTTAGTTTTAAAAGCCTCGAGTCTTTTTTCCTTAACAATTTTCTACATTTAGGGATTGGTTGGATGGTATTAAGTTTTAGGGTGAAAACTCGTATATTTGTATGGATGTCTCAAATTTTAAGGTTAATTGACTTTATGCGGACTTTATCAACATATTTTTTTAATATTATTTTACTTATTTTTGCTCAAGTTCATAGAAGAGTAACAATCACTCATGTGTGCACTCATCTCACTCTCACTCAAGCCCGAATTCAGATATGGAAATTTCCAGATTTGAAATATTTTCAAATCTATAAATTTTCAAATTTAGTAGATCGGTAAGATTTTTTAGATCTAAATTTTTTTCCGTCGTCGAATCGCCATATGAGAGTTGCTTTTGATGAGAGTCGTCACTCGAGAGTTATCGACCCTAGGAGGGTAGAAAGAAGAAAAAATCTAATGGATGATGAAGAGAGAAAAAAATGTAGGAATAAAAAAACTCATTGAAAGGAGTACAAGAAAAAAAAAATAATATTAAAAAGATTGTCAATGATGTCAAATCAATTGACATCAATTTTTAATTTTTAGTCATTTTTGTAAACATGTGACCTCTTGGTGGATGATACATGCTCTATGTCCGTTAGTTGTTATGTTCATGTTGACAATTGTCTATGCCCCTTTGTTGAACTTGGGAGAAAAAAAATTATAGATGTGTTCGATTTTTTTATATGGATTTAAGTTATTCTTTAAATGATTGATGAAAAATGATCAGAGAGCGTAACTCAATTGACATAAAAATGTGTTCTCGACCGTTATGAAAAATTATGATAATGTAAAAACTAAATTAGTGAGATTAAAATGAAAAAAAATTGAAAGTTCTTGTGTTGGAATAGAAAATTTAACGGTCTAGGAAGCAAAATAAAACAAGTACAAAATTTTAAAGGCCTATGATTTAAACCTAAAAAATATTAGGTTAAATTAAATCAACTATGAAAAATTGGATATAGACGCTTGAGGTGTTAAAAAATCATGAAAATCCTAGATCAGATGTCTATATTTTCATGATTTTGTAACAACTCAAGAATTTAACTATCTATATCATAATTTCGTGTGTTGTTAAAGTTAATGACATTTTTGAAGCGTTTTCATAGTTCAGGAGTATTTTTAAAATATTTTTCATAATTTAGAGATATTTTTTATAATTTAAACAAAGATGGTAGGTAATTTAGGTTTGCCCCATTATTTTATTTTATTTTTTTAGTTCAACCCGTTGGAGTTGGGATTAGAAACTACAATGAAGCTATTACTTGTCAATTAGGATCGAGCTATTGCCCACTTTCCAACTGTCTTAGTTATGAAACTTTAAAATCGTCCATTTTAATCTTTTAATTTTCAAATATTCAATTTTAGATTTTGTCAAACAAAACATAAAATCTATTTTAGCTCTTAAATTTTACATTAAAAAAAAACTTTTAGTAATTTCCATTAATTATCTAGTTTAAATACAAATATAATTTTAAATTCAAACACTTATATGTAGTTTCAATTTCAATATATATAGCTATGAACATCTACACAAAATTTAAAGACCAAAATAAAAAATAAAAAACGCACTTGACCTAGTTTTTTTTTTTTTTTTTTTTTTTTTTTTTTTTTTTTTTTTTGAATTAAATCAATATTTGATAATTGTTGATTTCTTTATTATCATTCATTTTAGTATTACAATTCAAGTGGACCATATTCTTTATTTTTAATTGTTTCCAAAATCCGATCAAAGTAACTATGTAGAAATAAAATATTAAACCCCTGAAATTTTATTGGTGTATCAATTTACTTCTTTTGGTATATTTTATTTTAAAAACGTTAATTTTTAAACGTGTAAAAATATATAATTTTAGTAATTAAACCGCTAAACTTTTATAGATGAATGAATATGAAAGTTTAATAATTTTTACAATTTTCTTAATTAAAGGTATAAATTGATACACTTATTAAAAATTCTAAATTTTAATTGATGTAATTATTATTTTGAAGTTTTAATTGATATAACCCAAAATTAAAGCATAATAAGGGAGGAAAATTGTTCACATTGATAGGGAAAACATTTCACCAAAATGTTTTTTTTTTTAAAAGGTGAAATTGAGAAAAGGAATATGCATTATTAAATCAATTCCAAACCTATCCAATTATGAACTACCACATCAATGGCAATCTTGCAATTAAATTGTGCAAAACGAGGAAAGTGTTATGCTTGTTTGTCTAATTTAACACCCTAAAAATTCTTCATTTTTATCATTTCATTAAAAAAAAATCTAATTAATAATGATGATAAATTGACAATAAGCTGAGGTTGGGACAGTCTTTTTTTTCCATATCCATTCTTTTGACATTTCAGTTTTTGAAAATTATTATTTCTCGATTATGTAATTTAAATCGTTATATTTATATTTATTTTTGGGTTGGTTGCACAAATAGCAATTAGGCCCAAACTAATTGCAAATTTAGCAAATTTTAAAATGTTTTGCAAATATGACAAAAAAATTTGTTTCTATCACTTTATCATATCACTTCTATCGGTAGTGATAGGTTATTATCACGGATAAACTATTATCACGGACAAAAATCTATAAAAAGCTGAGGTGATCAGCGATAGACTTCTATCAGCCATAAGATATCAATGATAGAAATTGTCATATCCTCAAAATTTTTAAAAACATGCTATATTTTTAATTATTTTAATCTAAATTGACATATGTTACAATTTCTCATATTTAAATGACTAAAAAACATTAGTAAAGTTAAATTACCGCACACCAAACATGTGCAACCCATCCATGTGCCACATGGCTGTTTTTTAATAATATTGCATTTTTAAAAACTTATTATAAAAATATTGTAAGTTTGAAACTATTTTTAAAAATATTGTAGTTTTAAATGGAGGTTGTCTTTTCTAGGTCCATCTTGCTCCACGTGGATGAAGGTCGTCTTTTCAAAAGACGATCTTGCTCCACATTGGATGGAGGTCGTCTTTTGACATCGTTATGTACTTCTTTTATATCAAGTTTCGCTATTTGTAGTTGTGTATTAAAAGATACCAATCGTCGAAATTTAGCTACAGTTTTGAAGTTTTCAGTCGTACCTTCAGTTATGGATTTAGTGAAGTTTTCAGAACTTTAACGATATATATCTTTTGATACACGACTCCAAAAATAGCGAAACTAGGTATCAAATTGAAGCTCTCTGTGTTAACTTTCTAAGAGTACCCTTTTCGAAGTTTTTTAATATCTGGATAAAAAGATATCAATTTTTGAATGCACTCCTCAAAAGAATCTTCAGTTCTGAAATTTGCAGAACTATAGTCAAACTTCGATGGTCTCTGTCTTTTGATACACAACTCCAAAAATAGTGAAACCAGGTATCAAATTGAAGCTCTCGTTGTTAGCTTTCCAACCATACCTTTTTTGAAAATTTTGAATATCTGGTTACAAAGATATCAATTTTTTAATAAAAGAAGTACATAACGTTGGAGAATGTCTTTTGAAAATAGTTTGAAACTTACAATATTTTTATAATAAGATTTATAAAATGCAATATTATTAAAAAAACAGTCGTGCCACATTGTGATTGACTAAATCTTTATATATTTTTTATAAAAAAAATTCTCCATAATTTTCTAACGTTGTTACTTTACTTCGATTTTTTTTGGGTCCACTTTCTCCCCCCTCTCACTTAACATGAAAATCGATTCTCATCTTTCTTCTTTTTCCTTCCTCCCACTCATCTATATGTCCAACACTAAAATTAAATTTTAAAAATAAAAAAGGAAAATCTGTTTTTTTACTCCCTAACAAAAGCCTCAAATTGAAATTTGTATCAATCCACATTGTCTTCTTCTCCTCTAATCCAAAACTTTACCCCTTCTATTACAATCCGCACACATCACAAATCTCACGGCGTCGAGATCCCAATCTAACAAAACCTCTAATTTTCTCCCTCATCCAATTTCAAAATCGTCGCCGCCACTCAGCCTCCCATTCTAAAAAATCGTTGAAACTTTCACCTCTTTTAACCTTTAACATCCTCAGTTCCTCTCTGAAATCGAGAAATATTTAACCTTCTGGTCAACGGATGAGGAGTTGAAGGACGAGAGAGAAAAGAGAAGGACAGTTGAAGGAAGAAGGAGAATGTGAGAGGAGAGAGAGAAAATGGGAAAATGGGAAAAAAATAGAAAATTAGGAAGATTTTTTTTAAAAAAAATGATATAAATATTTATCGATGTACTATTGGAATTCCAATTAATAGGGTAACATATATAACAATATTGTGTATGTTATTATTATTAATGAATTGTAAAGTGATTAATTTATGTGATTAATGATTGAGAGTATATAATTTATGGTCATGGGTTAAATGTATAATTATACTATTATAATACATTAGTTATTTGTGTTTCTATGAGGGGCTGAAACACAAATAACAAATCTCATCAACCACCATTTTAACGTTTTATTTGATGAGGGTTATGGTTCTGCTTCTATTTTCACGTGGAACTATCTCATCCCCAGAGAAACTTAAGATCTCTAAAATCTCTACTGTAAAATAATTAGTAGAATAATTTTGTGATTTCTCCGAGGAGTAGAAAACCAAACCTGTGGAATCATGAATCTAACGAATACAGGTACGCTTCCGCTTCTTTAGGATTCTCTTGAATTCGTCATGGAAATTCTTTCTTGGCTTTTGTTGAAACTCTAATTTGAATCTCAACAAGTGGTATCAGAGCCTCTCAAACGATTCTCGAAGAATCAAGCATAATTTTTTTTTTCTCTGTTAATTTATGAAATTGTGTGTGGACTTCATGAAATTTTGGTTTACACTGTGAAATTGATTGAAGATCTCTATGTTTTAAATCATTTTTTATTTAAAGTTGAGTTTATTTTGGAGAAGAAAACCATTTTAGATTTTGTATGTTTCTGGATTTTTTTTGGAGAAGATAACCATTTTTTTTGGATTTTGTATGTGCCTTCCCCACTATACTTATGTGCCTTCCCCACTATACTGTACTAGTAAAAATAAAAATAAAAATAAAAATAAAAAACAAAATCATATATTTAAAAAATTTGTTCGGTATATGATTTGTTCGGTATGATTTTTTCTTTGGTTTTGTTATTATTTTGATTAATTAATTATTGTTTTTAATTAATCATTTACAGAATACAGAATCTGTACAATTTTTAAATTATGGTTTTGTCATATTTATATAATAAATTAAAGTTAAATTAATTTTTTTGATTAAATTAATTAAAATAAAGATGTCACCAAAGTGACCTCTTTATGAAAATTATTTATGACAATATTTAATTTATTTGGGTGTTTGCATATTATTGTCTTTTATTTCTCGGCCCAAAAGAAGGTTAATATTTGGTAGATTGCACACACAACTGTGGTGATAAATATGTGATGATTAACAAAATTAAACATGCAAATAATGAGACTATCCAAAGATATTTTATTATTTGGCGTGACCTTATCATCAATATTTGATCACTACAACATGACACCACTTACAGTTAATATTATTGTCCAAAGACTTGATACTAATATTGTGTTGGGTGTCTTGTGATGGGATAAACCATAATTTAATTTTGTATGATTGTTTTGGTGATTAATAACGTTTGTTATTAATTATAAATGTGCCTATCTTTTGTTCTTTAAGAGCTAATGTTTCTATTAAAGCATTTACATATTTGGGGTTGTCGAGTTGAAGCACGACATTATCTGTCTCATGAAAATAAACTGGACACCAAAACAATTAGTAGTTACTTTATTGACTATTATGAACAATCTAAGGTGTATAAGTTTTATGATCTCATGATTAAGATCATTTTTTAGACGAGAACTGCAACTTTTTTTTTTTTAGGATATTGAATTTGGGGGGAGAAATAAATTAAGGAACATTGTCTTTGATGAAGAATTGGAAGAAATTCCTACTAATATTATTGACAGTGTGCAAGTTTCTATGTCTGTCATTGATCAAGAAGTATATCATGTTTCACCAATAGACAATGTTAAACACTCCCTCATTCATGTTGAGACCATTGTTCCAGAAAGACAAACTCAAAATCCTCCTCAATAATTTATGCCTTTTAGGACAATCATGGCACTAGTTGCACACTTTAATCTCGGACATCATCAAATGGATGTCAAAACAACGTTTCTTAATGATGACATTGATGAAACAATTTATATGGTGAAACTAGAAAACTTTGTGTCGGGAGATCCAAAGGATATAGTTTGCAAATTGACTAAATCTCTATTTATGGGCTCAAACAAGCTTCTCGTCAATGGTACTACAAATATCATCAAGTAATTATCTCATTTGGTTTTGAGATTAATGTAGATGATGATTGTGTGTATCATGAGTTCAGTGGGAGTAAGTATATTTTTTTTTTTTTGGTTTTGTATGTTGATGACATACTACTTGCCACAAATAATATAAAGATGTTGCTCAAAAGGTATAGAATGCAAGATTGCAAACCAACTGACACCCCTATGGCTAAAGGAGATAAGTTTAGTCTCAATCAATGCCTGAAAAATTGAAACTAAGGAAATGCAGAAGATTCCTTACTCTTCAGGAGTAGAGAGTCTAATGTATGCTCAGGTTTGTACGCGTCCAGATATTGCGTACATTGTTGGGATCTTATGTAGATACTTGTGTGTAACCCTGGTATGGATCATTGGAAAGCAGTGTCAAACGGGTTATTAAGTATTTGTAAACAACAAAAGATTACACGCTGGCATATAAGAGGTCAGACCAGTTAGAGATCATTGGTTATACCGACTCTGATTTTGTTGGATTCCAAAATAAAAGAAGATCCACTTCAGGCTATGTTTATTTACTAGCTGGTGGAGCTATATCTTGGAGAAGTGTCAAGCAGACACTTGTAGCTTCGTTCCACTATGACAGTAAAATTTATAGCTTGTTATGAGGCATTCAATCATGGAATATGGCTACAAAACTTTGTCACTGGATTGCGAATTCTTTAAGGTGTTGAAATACCACTTAACATCTATTGTGACAATAACTCAGCAGTGTTATATTCCAATAACAATAGGAGTTCATCTAAGTCTAAAAATATAGACATTAAATTCCTAGTTGTAAAAGAAAGAGTGCAGAGTGAACATATATCCATCAAGCATATTGGGACAAACTCCATGATAGCGGACCCGCTTACTAAAGAATTACCACCCAAAGTATTTCATGAGCATATTGCTCATATGGGTGTTACATTGTTAGATGATACTTCATTCTAGTGGGAGTTTGTATCATTTTGAATATTATGTTCTGATCAGAAGTAAAGTTTTTAGTTCGTACTCTAATCTGTCTTATTGTGCTAAAAGATTGATCTCAATAAAGTAAGGTAGAACCAGTTGGAAATAGACATGTGGTAATTAGTCACATTGTGTGTAATTTCCATGCTATGCATCCATGATTGATCTATGTCATTTGACTCTATTAGTGTAAGTGACCATTGATGGGTTTAGTTACGCTATTTGTAACGAAAACTGCTTTGATCCTACATTGGTTTTGTCAATGGACGAGATTGTTTTGATATACTCCATTATTTAATAGCATTTTTTGGAGCTCATTCGGTCGAACACATTTAATGTTACATATGTAACCAGGGAGATTGTTGGAATTCCAATTAGTATGGCAACATATATAACAATATTTTGTATGTTATTATTATTAATGAATTGTAAAGTGATTAATTTATGTGATTAATGATTGGGAGTATATAATTTATGGTCATGGGTTAAGTGTATAATTATACTATTATGCATAGATACATTAGTTATTTGTGTTTCTATGAGGGGCTGAAACACAAATAACAAATCTCATCAACCACCATTTTAACGTTTTATTTGATGAGGATTATGGTTCCTGCTTCTGGAGATTTTTCACGTGGAACTTTCTCATCCCCATCAGAGAAACCTAAGATCTCTGCTGTAAAACGATTAGTAGAATAATTTTGTAATTTCTCCAAGGAGTAGAAAACCAAACCCGTGGAATCATGAATCCAACTAATACATGCTTCTTTGGGATTCTCTTGAATTCGTCATGGAAATTCTTTCTTGGCTTTGGTTGAAACTCTAATTTGAATTTCCAACATGTACCACATGACTGAGCTGCAAAAGATGGTTGTAGCTAGGTTGCAAGCAAGTTTTACTCTAAAAATATCATAATAAGAGCCGGTTTGATTGGTGATTTGAAAACAATAAATTTAATGAAAACAAAGTTATATGTCATGTTTTCAGATAGGTGTTTGGTAGCATATTTAGAAATTATATCTCATTTACCTAATTATGTGTTTACTTTTTTTTTAAAAAAAACTATAAAACTAGTTGCAATCACCCTAAATATTAGATTGAATATAAATTATTATCAATTAATTTATGAACATATTTTATGTTATAAATTTTGTATAATTATTATTTTATAATATCATATGATTTATAGCACATTACATTATACATTTTAATTTAATAAAAATGAATCGAATTTATATCATGCTTTATTATTAAAGTTTTATCATTTTAAATAGAATTCTGCACTTTAAAAATTGTTTTCAAAATTTACACGGTTTGAATTACTGAATCCAAAAAGAATTTAAAAAAATTAGATTGCATACAAACGCATGGTCCTGGAGTGAGTGGATCTCAAAACATAAAACAAAATTCAAATTTTGTATAATAAAATGACAAAATATGTGAATGATTTTTAGATTTGATTGAAATATCATTGATGTATTTAAGTGATATTTTTGTCATTATATAAATTACTATAGAAATCTAGATTAGAATCAGAAACCATAAAGAAGCTCTTGTCTAATGGCAACTCTAGGAAATCTCCCTGAAGAATTGATGATCGAGATTCTATCGAGCCTTCCGCCTGAGTCTCTACTCCGATTCAAGTCCGTTCAAAAATCCTGGTACTCTACAAAAAAAGGAAACTATATTCTCCATCCTCGCTCTCGATCGATCTGTGTCCGTTATCGATTTCGCTTCACCATTTGGGAGATGGAAATGAAGGATGAATCCGGTGCTGTTTCTTGGTCAAATCTATTCACATTTGATTCTAGAAATCTAGAATTGGGAAGCCATTGTTGTTTGTGAGCTCTGATGAACTTTTAATCAGGGATGGTGAAGGGAAAATGATTTTGTATAATCTTAAAACTCATCAGTTCAAAGAGCTTCCAATAGAAGGGCTTCCAGTAAAAGCACATCCAAACTGGTTACAAGCTACTTTATATATATAAATATAAAGAGAACACTCTGTGAATATGTTTTCAAAATTTATATAGTGAATGTTTGAGACGAATTCGAGCTGTGAAGGTTCGAAATTGCCGCCCAATTTAGGATCGGTGGTTATGAGAATGTGCTCCGGCGATAGATACCTGGTTTGGAGAAACATTCGTTTTAGATTAAAGAAATTCTTTTTAGTTTAAATTTTAATATATATATATATATATATATATATTATTTATTTATTGTTAAAATTTTCAGCTCGCAAAACTTCCAGGATGATTTTAATTTTTAGGTTAAGTAAAATATAAGTTCTAATTTGGACGGAGTCTAAATTTTTTAATTTTATATATTTAATAAATTTCTTGATTTTTTTTTTTATTTGGTAAGTAATAGGGACTGTTTTTTACTAATATTGTATTTTTAAATTTTTTTTATAAAAATTATATGGTAAGTTTGAAACTATTTTAAAAAATATTGTTGTTTTAAAGGGAGTTCGTCTTTTCAAACCACTATACATCTTTCACCGTGAAAGACGACCTTCATCAGTATCTAATTTTTTTTATTAAAAAAATTATATCTTTTTAATTAAATATTCAAAATTTTCAAAAAAAATGTATGATTGGAAAGCTAGAGGTCCTATTTTATACTGGTTTCACTCTTTTTTGAGTTGTGTATAAAAAGATAAAGAATAAAGTATTTAATAAGATTTAGAATTTAGAATTTTGTGCTTAATACATCAATTTATTATACAATTTTTAAAATTAATGGAGTATTTATGCCCACAATGCCCTCACAAATTTTTTTTTTATATGCTTATCACCTTTCTTAAGAACACATCTGAATTTATACTTGAATTTTAAATCAAACACAAAAATATTAGAAACTATTGTTTTTTCAGTTTTTGGTTTTTAAAATTTTAAAAACGTTTTTAAACAAAACAAAAAACGAAGAAAGAAAAAGAAAAAATTAAATATTTTTTCAAACCAAAAGTTTGGGTCTCGGTTGTGTCAACTAATTGGAAAGAGACCGAACCTACACGCGTTCTTGATGCACTATCCTCATCGGAGTGGAAGCTGCCATGGATCTTGAGTATCAAGCTCTTCTTCAAAATCAAACGTGGGTGTTAGTACCGTCCTCTCAAGCTCGAAATATTGTGGGGAGTAAATGGGTGTTTCAGATCAAACGAACTCCCGATGGTTAGATTCAGCGGTACAAAGCTCGGGTTGTAGCAAAAGGTTTTCATCAGAATCCCGATGTAGACTTCTTCGAGACATTCAGTCCGGTTGTCAAGCCTTGTACAATTCGAGTCGTCTTGACTCTTGCCATTTCATGCAATTGGAAACTCCGTCAGTTGGATTTCAACAATGCCTTCTTAAATGGCACACTCGATGAGGTAGTTTACATGGAACAACCTCCGGGCTTCGTTGATCAGTGCTACCCCCGCCATGTTTGTATGCTAAAAAAGGCAATCTATGGGCTTAAACAAGCCCTCCGTGCTTGGAATAACACCCTTAAGAATGCTTTGTTGTCTTGGGGCTTCATAAAGAGCCAAGCTGACACATCTCTCTTCATCTACAAAAAAGGTACTGTTGTAATCTATCTTCTTGTCTATGTTGATGACGTGATCCTAACTGGTAGTGATGATACTCTTGTTACCAATCTGATTACTACTTTAAATACTAAGTTTGCCTTAAAAGATCTTGGACTATTGATTTTTTTTTTTTTTTCTGGGAATTCAAGCTTTCGGTCTGGACTCTGGATTATTACTTACCCAAACCAAATACATTGATGATCTCCTTGCCAAACTGAAGTTGACAAATTTAAAGCCTGCTCCTTCCCCTACTGTTTGAAACAAACATTTTTCTGTTTCGGATGGTCAACCACTCCACGATCCCTTCATCTACCGGAGCACGATTGATGCTTTACAATATTTGACCCATACCCGGCCAGACATTGCTTATATAGTGAATCATCTCAGTCAGTTTTTGAAACAACCCTCTGAGGTTCATTGGCAAGGAGTTAAACGTGTTCTTCGTTACCTCGGCAACACGAAACACATGGGACTTCTTATACAACCAAGTGATGATTTATCACTCACGACATTCTCTGATGCTGATTGGGCATCTAATATTGACGATCGGAAGTCAATTGCCGCTTATTGTGTGTTCTTTGGAAACACTTTAGTGTCATAGTCCTCGAAGAAACAAACAGTTGTTGCTCGATCTAGCACAGAATCTGAGTATCGGGCTCTTGCTCATGCCTCTGCTGAAGTCATTTGGCTAAAGCAACTCCTCCTTGAACTTGGCACTCGTCCTCAGCGTGCTCCCATTATCTGGTGCGACAACATTAGTGCAGGTGCTCTAGCCACAAATCCAGTTTTCCATTCCCGCACAAAACACATCGAGATCGATGTACACTTCGTTCGAGACCAAGTTCTTAGAGGTGCTCTTCAAGTTCGTTATGTTCCTTCTGCAGATCAGTTGGCTGACTGTTTGACTAAGCCTCTCTCTCACTCTCAATTCAGTTATCTCATGTCCAAACTCGGGATCATTGAACTCCCCTCTCATTTTAGGGAGAATGTAAAGAAGAATATCCAAACTCACGGTATTGAAGGAACACCTCACCTGATTCTAGGTCTTTCTCTTAGCTGTATATGGTTTTTGTTAGGATGCTGCCATGTGTAGTTTTTCCTATTGTTGTAACCCTAATTGGGGTCTGTCTCATTTAGTGTATAAAAAGTAGCGTATACTGTGCAACAAAATAAGAAAAGAAACAGAGTATAGAAATACAGAGATAATTTTCTCTCCAGCTTTCGCCTTGTTATTTCCTCTTCTCTGTACAAACTTAATTGTGAAAGCTCCTCCCACAGTTCATCCTCCAAGGACCATGAGATTTAAAACTATTTCTGAAACCAAAATCGTCCATGTTACAAAATCTTAGAGACCAAATAGACCAACCCTAAATCAAAATGGTATCTTGCCTAATAACATTATTTACAAATTAGATGCCTAATCATTCAAAATCAGCGGCCTTCCGTGATAATAGACTCTGCAACCGACGACGAGCTTGTGACATTCCTCTGCGTCGACAACGGATAAGACATCTCAGTATCACCCTCGCGACGCATCAAATTCAAGAACCCACTGGCGGAGAGGCGCCACCGGAGCGAGGCGAGGTTTGGTAGCGGCGCATCGGCCTCCAAATACTGCAGAACCTGGCGCATGGTGGGGCGAACCGCCGGCGAGGAGTGGGAACAGAGCAAACCAAGTTTGAGGACCAATTCGAGCTGTAAAGGTTCGAAATTGCCGCCCAATTTAGGGTCGGCGGTAATGAGAATGTTGCCGTTTGTCCAACAGGAGAAGACCCAATCCATTAATATGAAGTCGTCGGCGTCGTCTTGCTGCTGAATTGGCCTTCTTCCGCAGGCAACTTCAAGAAGAAACGCTCCGAAGGCGTATACGTCTGTTCTCGTTGTGGCTCTCCCTGTTCTTATGTGCTCCGGCGCTAGATACCTGGTTTGGAGAAACATTCGTTTTAGATTAAACAGATTCTTTTTACTTTACATTCTAAAAAAAAGTTAAGAAATTTAAGAAAGTTTGGAGAGCAAACCCAAGAGTACCAACGACGTGGGTGGTTCGAGGATTAGCACCACGATCATACATTTTGGCCAAACCAAAATCACCCAATCTTCCATTGAAATCATCATCAAGCAACACATTACTCGCCTTCACATCTCTATGAATCACAACTTGTTCGCATTGTTCATGTAAATAAAACAACCCCGACGAAACTCCCTTTATAATCTCAAATCTCTGCTCCCAATTTATACTCACTTCCATTTCCGGCAACTCATATAGATATCTATCCAAACTTCCATTCGCCATATATTCATACACCAAGAACAACTCCTCCTTCCTCCGGCAGTACCCCAACAGCGCCACCACGTTCCGGTGCCGGAGCCTCCCTACACTCACTATCTCCGCCACGAATTCCTTCATCCCCTGTCTCGATTCCTGTGCGATTCTCTTCACTGCCACTTCAATTCCCGAATTTGGTAATACCCCTTTGTAAACTCTCCCGAATCCCCCAAATCCCAGAAATTCCCTCTCTGTAAATCCCTTTGTGGCGATATATAGATCCTTGTATTTGAATCTTTGCGGTCCGTATTCTAGCTCCCAATCCTCGAGAATCTCCGCGAACTTCTGTCTCCGGTGAATGAAGTAAATTACGCCGGAAATTGTAATTACAGCGATGGAAATAGAAATCAACGGTAACCCCACCGTTAAGAATTTAGATCTCTGTTTTTTTGTTGTGGTTTGAGGTGGAAGCTCGGGGAGTTGAGACAGAGCGAGACTCTGCGCTTTGCCATTGATGCTGAAGCTCCAACCCAGAATGTAATGCAACGTCGTAATGGAGCCTGTCGACGAGGAGAATCCGACGTACATGATGTCGTTGATAACCGACGACAAATCCCGCCGCAAAGACAAAAGGGGGATTTTGGGTTTCACGATTATCTCAATTGAAGCCATGGTAACATCAATTCGTTTCTCCAAACCGTCGTATTCGATCCAAACTTGCATTGATTTGCCACTGATTAGTTTCAAATTCCGAAATTCGCCGTCGACCCAGTACCCCGCCGGAGTCGCCAGCTCTGATTTCAGTCCGTTAATGTTGATTCCGACGTGGTTGTCGTTGATGTCGTCGAGGTCGAGATTCCGAATCGTGTCGAGTTCAACGGCGAAGATGTGACTTGTTTCGTCCCCATTGTTGGACGTGTTGAACAGACCGAGGCTCTCGCTCGGCAGAGCTCCGGGGATACCCCTCGACGGCGAGATGACGAAGGCAATTCCATGGCCGCCAAGGTCGTGATATTCGGACTGTATGGCGAAGACGAAAGTTGCAGAGAAGGAGGAAATTGAGGAATTGTTGTTTGATGGGTTTTTGAGGGAAATGGAATTCGGGTAAAACGCGTGGCCGATTTGTTGGTCGACGTCGTTGGTGAGCTTCAAAAGGCCGTTGGAGGTTACTTCGGCGACGCCGTCGAGGCTGAGATCGCCGGAGTCGAAGCCATTGAAGGTGAAGGTGAGTTTTTCAGAAGCTCCGGAAGCTAAAGGAACGGATATTGAAAGAATTAACGTGATGATGAAGATCGCCGCCATTGTCTCGATTTTCTCTATCTCTGGTTTGTATATATAATTAATCTGAATTTTTATCTGTAAATTTTTCAGCTTTGGCAACGACGTTAGTGAAGGGAAGCTTTCTAGTAAAAAGTCAACGAATTTGACTTGGAATATATCGTACCCGTCGAATGGCTTGTAACTTCAACGGCCTAGATTTTAGCCTTGGCAGCCACTACGACGTTTTCTAACACTTTGCCCTTCCTTGTCGTGTAGCGAACCAAAAGTCTTATGGTAAGGAGAAAGAGTTTTGATTCGAGCTGGATCCCTTTTTTGTTTGTCTAGCGAGGCTTTGACGGAGTTCAAACTGGAAGCAACTAGTTTGGAGCTCGTTCGAGGAATAAGCAAGCCGAATTGGTTTTGATCAATCTTTCTTCTGTCCGATTTATTTGGATGTGGTCTTCATGCCACGGCCTATAGGAACCCGGCTATCTACGACTTTTAACCTTGTTTTCTCTTTTGCCCTTGTAAAATGCGGTTGCTCAAAATATATTTTTGGTCTCTTGATTTTGGGATGGATGTTGGCTAGTTTCAAAATAAAAATTTATGGGTGTTTGAGACATCAACTTGTAGTTGGATGAACTGAGTTATTATAATTCAGTCTACGTGTATATTTGACCCACCGACTAATAAAGTTGTTGGGGACAAACTAACATCTACATTGTAACGAGGCATTTTGGGGTGACCAAAAGCAAAGCCATGAGGGCCATGCCCAAAGTGGACAATATCGTTACAATGTGGATGTTAGTTGTCCTTAACAAGTGGTATCAGAGCCATGCCCCTTACCTAACCATGTCCTCGATGACATAGTCATGGTTGATCTCGTGGTCGAGCTTATCCGGCAGGGGCATGCTCTCACGAAGAGTGACCTGGTTAAAGGTGATAATGCTCGAGTTTAAACACGGATAGATGACTATTTGAGGGGAGACTTTGTGGTCCTTCGTTTGAGGGGAGGATTGTTGTAAGTGCAAACAAAGTCCCACAATGGTTAGGAAAGAGGAAGATCTTGGGTATATAAGTAAGGGACAACATCTACATTGTAACGAGACCTTTTGGGGTGACCAAAAGCAAAGCCATGAGGGTCATGCCCAAAGTGGACAATATCGTTACAATGTTGATGTTAGTTGTCCCTAACAAAAGTAATTGTACTATTTTAACCCGGCCTTAAAAACAATTTAAAACATACTTCAATTCTATTGAGAAATTTGAATCAAAAAACACAGAGAAAGAAAAGTAGCTAGGAAAAATGCAGTTCAAATAATAAACCAATAATTCCTTAAAAAATAATAATAATAAACCAATAAGAAATGAAACTAATTCGGGGAAAAGTGGAAGAAAAAAAAACATAAACCAGTACTTGATAACAAAATAACCAAGCATCAATTAAAAAAAATAATAAATAAAATAAATAAATAAAAAGTTAAAAACACCGTGTTGGTTGTTGAACTTTCATAAAAGTAACAATTTAGTCCATAATTTTGACCATGTAACAATTTAATTTCTATACTTTCAAATTTGTAACAATTTAATCTCTACAATGAAAAATTTTCATAAAAATTAGGTGTCAATTTGTATTATGTAAGACTTTGTATTCTTAGTTTATAAACGTATTTGGTCCTTACTCCATTCATCAATCTACATATTTAAAAAATTTCATTAAACTTAAAAAAAAAAATCACAATACATTTGGTCAAAACAAAAAATACATGGATTAAATCGTTACAATATTAAAATGTATGAACTAAATGGTTACATATCGAAGTTTATGGATTAAATGATGGACTAAATGATTAAAAAATAAAAGTACATGAACTAAATTGTTACAACCAAAAGTTTAGAGACTAAATTATTATTTCTATGAAAATGTAAGGATAAAAAGTTAAATAATTAATTTTTTTTTAGTGAATAATTCACCCTTATGTATGAAGAAGATTTTGTCTAATAATTAAAATTTTAAAGGTAGAAAAATATAAACGGATAAGACGTTGATGGTTTGATTCCCATCTTATAATTGTTAGAATAAAAATTGATTTTCTATTTTTTTTAAATACAAAAAAAAAAGGGGGTTATCAAATAAATATAATTTTTGTTTTAAAAAACACAAAACCAAAAAAAAAAAAAAAATAGAGAAAAGAAAAATAAATAATAAAAAAACAAAAAATTGTTGAATGATAATTTAGATTGAATACTTAAAAAAAAAAAAATGTTTTTCAAATAATGCATTTCTTTTTAAACATTCTCTCTAAAATGATTTATAATTAAAATTCATATGTTTGGTTACATCTTGTTTTAAAAGTGTTTTTATCTGTGTTTTTATTCTACGTTCTAATGTCAAAGAGGTCGATTTTTCAATTAAACACTAAAATATATATATATATATATATTTAGACAACATGTAGGAATGAGAAATTGATCGACTTTATGATCACTAGGCTCTAGTTATACATCATGTCGTTGAACTATGTTCGGAAAAAAAAAAAAAAAAAAAAAAAAAAAAAAAAAAAAAAATTTTTTTTTTTTTTTTTTTTTTTTTTTTTTCTTCCTGAAGTTATTTTTTCAATTATTCTGATCCCAAAGAAAAGGGTTCCGGCTTCCAGGTACAGTTTTACGTTTAACAATTGAAACCACCGGAAATTTGGCGGCAAAGAAATGCCGGTGCGAGTTGAGAGCTCTACACCTTCTCAAATCTCAGGTAATTCCTCTTCTCTTCATCGATCCTTCTTCTAAATCTCCACACTCGTACCTGTAATCGATTCTCAAACCAGGGTTTTTCTTCTGCGATGCATCATCCATGGATGTACACGATCTATTTTCCTGTTTTTCTTCGAATTCTCCGGTTGATTGATTAGTTTTCGCTCCTTAAGTTGCTTTTTGGAAATTGATTTGAGTTTCTCATCCAGATTTTTGCTGGTAGGTGCTGATCCTAGGCAGTTCACCCCTCAAGCTTGTACGCTGTTGAGTGTTGGACAGGTTGATATTCTGTAATTTGTTGTTGATTCAACACTTTGACGATATCCCATTTTAATTTGGGGTTTAATAGTTGAAATTATCCTCAAAGTGACCTCGTGATTTTTGTACCAGGCGTTCTCCGGTACTCAAAATGTCTCGAATAATCAAAAGGATGAGGCGTGGAGGGTAAATGTACGAATACAGGGATTGGACCTTGAACATGGGTATCTCTGTGGCACGATGGAGGCTCTCAATGTTCCCATGGCGGACACACCGGTAAACTCTCTCTTTGTTTGTTTCCTCTCAGGATTGAATGTAAACACTAACTTCTTTGCGATGCTTAACATTTCAAGCTAAAAGTACTTTTCTTGATTACTTTCATACTTGGCTATGGAGTATGACGTTTGCATATCTTTTCTTTTCTTGTATTGTATACCCACTATTTGTGACTTCTATTGCTGAATAATCTTTTTTTAGTATATTGTGTGTGAATTCTATGGTTATGATTCCACAATGTCTTTTTTAATGGTCCATAATCCGGTTGTAGGTTGCGGCTTCTATCATATTGAGTAATCACCTCCATATTTCCTTTTCTGCAGCGGGAAACACAACCTGCTTGTTTTAATTGGGTTCATATTCTTTTGTAAACCTGTGCTTGTCTCTTGATATTGTTATTACTTATTAGTGCTAGATGCACCTTTAACTTATTCAAATGAGAGTATTTTCTTCTTTGACTTGAGAATGTGCTGCACATGCTTGATAATGGATTTTATGCAATTAGTTGCATCTTTGCTCGTCATTCCTCTCTTAAGAATGAAAGTAGTACTTTTGAGAATTTCCTTTAAAACTCTGTAGGTGCTGACAAAGTTGACTAAAATTGCACAGGTAAAACATGTGATTCATTTGAATCAACTAAAACAATACAGAATCTAGTTGCTAAAAAATGATTTGAAATGGATGGTATGAGTATGACTATGACTATGACTATGACTATGACTATGACTATAGTTATGTTTACTTATTCGGAGACAGAGTAATTCTCTCTTATTTCCATTCCCATTGTTTGCTTGAGTGGGAACTAAAGAATGGTTCTTCATTTGTGTGCCTAAAAAATCATACATATGTCGGTTCATCTTAAAAAATTTGCAGAGAGTGGCACCAGAGTTACCTATATGGACTATTTTCTCTTCTTCAGCATTTTTATTTCCCTAAAAAAAGTACACCAAAAGAGCAAAAGAAATTTAAATAAAGCCTCAAAGTTCAATAAAAATCTAAAGAGGAGCCTTCAAATGTTCTCTGGTTCGTCTCTAATCAAAGCTTAAGAATAGCCATCGGAGCATTAGACCATAAAATTCTGGCTTTTCCTTCCATGGTAAGCTTACACAAGGAGATCCAAGACTACCTTTAGAGGTCAGATTTCTGTTCATTTCAATATTACGATAGAGTGCATCAGTGCAAGTTGAAGATGTCGCCTTTTGAATAAAGTGGGAGAGATTGGGATAAAAGTTTTAAAAAGAGTTGAATTTATTAAAAAAAAAAATTATTAATGACAAACGGTCAACAAAAGCATAGTTTAACTGGCATAATGTATGCACTGGTGACCAAAAGGTCCTAGGTTCGATCCCCCACCCGCCATGTTGTCAAAAAAAAAAAAATAATAATGACAAGCCATCTCATAAACCTATCTGGTAGCAATATTAGAATTATAATTACTTCAATATAACAGTACACTTGCGTAAATTATTTGGTTCAATTCTATTTGAAAAACTAGACATGCTTAAATCCATGATTTGAAAAACTTGGGTGCTGGAATCTACTGAATGTATCTAGTGCCTTATTTGGACTGGTATTATTATAGCTTCATTCGAAAACTTATTTGGTTTTTCTGATTGTGGCAGGTAGTAACATTTTGGGAAGGAGAGATTGTGGATAGCAAGAATTATAATTTCTTCACCGGGAAATGGCAAGCAGCGTATGTAATTAATGTATAAATTAACAAGAATCACCAAGCTTGTTTGAATCATACTGTTGAAAAACAATCTTTTTTCTGATATCCACTTTGATATCAGTAAGAACTTGAAAATATCAACCTCTTTGCTCAAGTTTTTTACCATATTTCAGACCAGAAGATGATATAAGGCACTGGACCAAATTTCCTTCATTTTGTCCCCTGATGGTGAGGACCCCATAGTCACTACATCCCTTCACTTAGTACTTTTAGCTCCATAGAAAATGGTTTATTTAACCTTACCTTTTTAAAATATCTGTTCCAGAATCAGGTTGAAGTTGATGGTGGAAAATCTTTGGATCTCAGTAATTATCCATGCATATTTATGGTATTCTGACCTCCTCTTACCGTTGCAGTTTCACTTACCATTAATATAGTTATCTTTAGACTAAGAATTATGGTTTATTTACGTTGTTGTTGTTGTTGGTGCAGAGATGGAAAGAGCAATACTTCGTGAATGTTGGAACCGATTGCGGGTTAACTATTGCTGGCTTTTATTATGTTTGCTTCTCTTGTAGTGACGGTTCTATCAATGGCTTCTACTATGACCCTAATAGTAGGTATGAATCCTTTTTATAAGTGCATATGTATGAATTATGGAATTATCCCTTGAACATTATTTTGTTTGATTGTGGCCCCTTCCTTTAGTGTGTTTTCCTTTTGTGGGCTTATTTTTTGTATGGCTTTGTATTCTTTCATTTTTCCTCGATAAAAGTTTGGTACCTTAACAAACAAACAAAAATCTTCTTCTTTGGCAATGTGGTTGACATTTACTACTTGAAATCTGCAGCCCGTTTCAGAAGCTTGAACTTAAATCTACGAATGAGGGAAGATCGGGTTTCAGCTTCTCATCGTACGAGTTGCAATGACAATGACGTAAATGGGACAAATGATGGTTGGTTTAACTTCTTGCTATATATGAATTCCATGGTTTTCTTCTTCAGACCTCTCGATTTAAGACGAGGGTAGCGATACCGAGATTATGCTTTGACTCTTAGAGATTTACCATGAAATTTAATGGGGAAGGACCCCATGTTGTACCTAGTTTGGTTAATGAAAACTTTGGTCCAGAAAGTTGCAGGATTGAAGACTCAGGCCACAGCAGGTTGTAAATTGTAATGATTTTCTTTCTGCTCTGCGGTTCTATCAAAACTTAATCTTGATTTTAACTATTTCCCATTTTGTAATTTACTCGAACTCAAGTTGTTTGCCTCTGCATTGGAACTTGTTCTCTGTCTCTCTCTGAATATACGTATTTAGAAATTTAGAATTGCTTTTTTATTGCATAATATATGAAATTTTGGGAATATTTACTATACACAGTAAGAATTTATGAATTTATGAAGATTGGATGTGTATGAACAGTAATGAGAAATGCAAAAATGAGCAACCATTTATGAATAACTGCTGGGTCACACTCTCAAATAATGACTCTCATGCATTGTTCAAGTGGAAGCTCTCTTTATTTACATTTTGTAATTACCATATGCTTTGGTAGTTGAGATATTTGTACATATGGACAAAATAACTCCTCTCTTTTACACTTACAAGAGTGTAAGGATGCATTTGGTATTGCTTTTTGGAGGGATTAAAAGTGATTATGAAAGGATTTTAACCGTTTTTACTGTTTGGTAAAAATGATTATAAATTAATTTTAGAGCAAATCATTTTTATAATTACGTTGATTTGTAAAATCTAGTTAACTTAGCTTTGGAGATTTACTTTTAACAAAATCTCATATCCCTTCTAGTTCTACTTAAACTCTTAAAAAATTCTGTTGTATTCATATTTATTATAATTTTTACATGTTTAACTCGGTTCATATTACTAAGTTTTTTAAAAGCACGTCTTCCAGGAATTGTTTTAAAAGTTACAACAATCTCATTACTAACAAACAAAAGTTGAAGGATCTGTTTGAAATAATACTTTCTTTTTTTCACTTGAAGGAG
Organism: Herpetospermum pedunculosum; assembly: GCA_028017165.1. Lineage (NCBI taxonomy): Eukaryota > Viridiplantae > Streptophyta > Magnoliopsida > Cucurbitales > Cucurbitaceae > Herpetospermum > Herpetospermum pedunculosum. The sequence goes on from CM051525.1 coordinate 62,624,028, forward strand.
GTGTTTGAGGCGTTAAGTGTATTATCATAGTCGGTGGTTATAATAGTTGTGAATAATAAATACTATTGAAGTCATTATAGTTACTTTATTACCCGTAAGTTATAATAGTCGATAGGTCAAACTTAGACTGAATTATAATAATTCAATCTATTCAATTCTAAGTTGGTGTTACAAATACCATCTAAAAATACTTGGAAGTGATTCTAATACATTTTCAAACTATTGTAAATGAGTGAAAGAGAGATATATGCAATGAGCATTTTGGGAAAGGAGTAATTGGTTTGAGTTGGGGCAATAAATAGAGGCATACAACAAGGTGGCCCAGGGGAGAATTTCTAGTACATCCGTGGTATGGAAAAATTCCATACCACTGCCTTTCAAAAACTGACACGTGACAAAATGGTTGTTTAATTGGGACCCACACTATTAAATATATTATTTTTTTTAAACTATTTTGCCACGTGTCAGTTTTTGAAAGGCAGTGGTATGGAGTTTTTCCCTACCACGGATGTACTAGAAATTCTCCCGGTGGCCCAGTTGGAGCTGGCAATTGAGTACTTGACCAAAATTGTTTTCTGAGCCAAAAGTGCTTTTGACAGAGCTTTCATTACTTCAATTTTAGGGTTTTGTAAGGTCCCAACGCCAACCAGCAATTCCCTCGTGCTCTCACGTAACTGAGAGCCAAAAATATACCATACTACTAATTACCAATAATACCCTTTCTCTTCTCATTTACCCTTTTCATGTGGGAGATGCTTTCTCCTCCTTAATTTCTCTCTCTCTCTCTCGACCTTCATGATCCATCCACATATCTTACCAATTGTTATCAAACGAGACGTTAATATCTCGGACTTACACGTACGTTAGCTGTGTAATTCTTTCGTTATTTATGAGAGTTTGTTAAAAACTGTCTTCAAAAGAGAGGTATTTAAATTCGTCGTGGGTTGGTCTCGACACTTCTATTGTTTTCCTTCTTGCCAATACAATGGAAGCTTTGCTTTGCGACGAGGATTGGCTTTCAAGTTCAGCTGAGACTTATGTCGAAACCCACCATGCATCGAAGAAGCATGGTGGTTTCGCTAAAATCCTTACGAGTTCGAGTTCGAGTTCGAGTTCGGTTTGTATAACTACGAAGGAAGATATCGAGCAGGCCGTCTCGGTTTGCATGGAGAAGGAGATGAGTTACATGCCTGAACCTCATTATAAGGAGTTTCTTGAAAGTGAAAATCTTGTCTTTGTGAGGCTGAAATGCATTCAATGGCTTATCAAGGTCAAAATTTTATCTCTTTCTTTTGTTAATTTTTCAGTTTCATTTCTAATTTCAATGAATTCTCTAACATTTTTTTTTTATTATTATTCTTTTTCAGTCTAGAAGTCGATGGAATCTTTCCCATGGCACTGTTTTTCTTGCTGCAAATTATCTCGATCGCTTCATATCTAAGAAAATATGCAAAGTAAGCACATTTATTCATTTTGTATTGATGGGTTTGGTTTAAAAAGTTATTTTTTCCAAGATTTTTTTATTTTTTTTAAGAGTGATAAATGTTTGCTACTTAATATTATTTGATTTTCAAATGTTTGTTTACCAAAAGAATATAATTGAAATGGTGCAGGAATGGAAGGAATGGATGGTAGAATTATTGGCTATTGCATGCTTATCCGTAGCCTGCAAGTTCCATGAGAGCTATCCTCCAACTTTTAGTGAATTTCAGGTAAAACTTCTTAATTAAACAGGTTTTTGTAAACTGATTTTCCGTTTTTTTTCTCTTTTAATTTTAAAATTCAAAACCATTTTGAAGAGTAGATCATAAATAATAATAATAATTGAATTTAACCCACGGGATTTGAATCTCTAACTTTTTAGTCGATAATATTGTTATGATTGAATCGAATAGCAAAGAATAAAAGCGTAAAAGAGAATTGCACAGAATTTTCGTGGTTTACTATTGTTGTGTTAGCTACGTCCACAGACAAAACGAAGAGAATGACAGACTAGAGACGTCTGAAAGTTATTAGAATGTTTATATATGACACTCTTCTAATAATCTAATACACAAAAAGGGTCAAAACCCAAAACAAATAGGAAAGTAACTCAAATCAGATTTTTTCCTTTAGTTGCTCCCATACCCCACCAGAGACCCCGTACTGAACCAGTCCTAGCGGGTCATAACAGATTCAAGACATTCCAACAAATACAATATTTTGACCCCTTAATTAAACTTGTGAAATTGATAAAAAAAAAAAAATAATAAAAAAAACAAAAACAAAAAAACTTGTTAAACTATATTAAAAGAAAAAAGATATATAAATTTGTTCAATGGATTTTCAAAGTAATATATACCTAATAAATGTTCAACTTTAAAAAGTGTCTAATATATAGATATTTAAATTTTCAAAGTTGTGTATAATAAATCTTCGAACATTAAAAAAGTGTTCGATAAGTCACTAGACTTTCATTTTTATGTTTAATAAGCCTTTAATATATTGGACGTTTTTTAAAGTTTTGAAACCTATTTATGTTGTCTCGTGGTGTTTTAAATCTAAGTTGTTTTATAATTATTGTTTATCAATCATTGTATTCAATTGGAAGACTTTCTTCTAGTTTAAAATAAAAATTCAGAGTTTGAACTTTAAAAAACAAAAACGTTATCAAATAGACGATTAATTTGTTATTGTTTATGTAATGAATTTTGATGTGGATTATTGAAGATGGAGGATGTTGATGATGTGTTTCATCGAAGCACCATTGAAAAAATGGAGATGACATTACTAGAGGCATTGGATTGGCATCTTTACTGTCCAACAGCTTATTCTTACATTCAACTTTTGGATTGGAAATTGGAATCCATTGAAGAAGGGAAATTGTTATTATTTATTCCCAACATCACAGAATTGCTTGTTGGAGCTGTCTTAGATTATAAATTGTTGGCTTTCAAACCAAGTTTAGTGGCTGTCTCTGCAATTTGGTGCTGTCTAGATTTGCTTCCTCCAATCATCTTGGAACCTTGTCTCTCTTATTTTATGAGCCTGCTTAATCAACATCATAAGGTAAATAAGACTCAAATTCATACTTAATTATTCACACATTGTTTTGAATTTTTTTGTTAGGTTATACAAATTAATTTCCTTTGTTTTACTCAAAATATATAAGTTTTAAATTTCACTTTTGGTGATTGATGTCTGAGTTTGAGTTTCTATTTAGTCCATAAATTTTGAAAAGTGTTTTAAATAGTTCTTAAACTCATTTGATCGGCGTGATGACAATGGCGACAAAAATATTTTTTTTTTCATGTGTGATATTTTGAAAAGAGTTGTTTTTTTGTTTTTATTAGAATGCGCAGGTTGAGAACGTGCACCTCTAACCAGTCAATCGAAATTGAAAATCTTGTTTTTGCTAGGTCAACATAGTTTTATCATCAACTTAACTATTACGACATCGTTATGTTAGATCAAAGTACTAATATTAATGGTCAACTGAGTTCAGAAACCATTTAGAACTATTATATCCAAATCAGGACTAAAATATATATATTTTGAAATTTGATGGACTAAATAGAAATCAAACTCCAACGTCCTCTTGCCCTTGTTTTTCAATTTATGTTTGGATGGTTATTTGATTGATGATTTGATGTGGTGGAACTAAATTATATAGGATGAGATGATGAAATGTCGCGCGGTACTTATGGAAGCCGTTCAATCTTCTCGCTGCCCTCAAAGCCCCACGTCGGTATTGATGAAGGAACGTAGCTGAAGTGAAAGAGAACGAAATGGATATAATTTCTTAAAATTAATAAGTTAAGTTCTCGTTCGATAATCATTTTGTTTTTAATTTTTTATTTTTAAAAATTATATTTACCTTCTCATCATTTCTTTATATATCTTTCACCTTATTTGGGGGAAAAAATGAATTATTTGAATAATTTTATAAACAAAAACTACATTTTTTAGTTTTCAATTTTTTCCTTAAAATTTGAAAACGTTTCAAGATGTTGATGAAAAAAAAAAACAAAGTAATAAGTACGTAGAAGTAATATTTATAAATTTAATTTTTTTAAAAAAAAAAAAAATAGTTATCAAACCCGTAGTCATATTTCTACACTTTTACATCATAGCAAATTGTAACAATCAAATTGCACAAATCACAACTAAAAGATAGTGATGTTACAATTACCCCCAAACTTTTATGGGTAGAAAATAAGCCCTCCAAAATTTATAGTTAGAAAAAATTGAATCCTATTATCCTTCACTAATAAAAGAAAAAATTATCTTAAAAAAAAAGTATATTCCTCTCTCATATACCAGACAGACTCAATTTTATTTTTTACAACAATATTTTAATTAAATGCAAGGATTGAACTCATGATCTCTCAGTCAAAGGCACAATCTTATGTCAATTGAGTTAGGTTCGGTTTGACAGAAAAAATCAATTTTTACCATTATGCAAGTCAAAGGCACAATCTTATGTCAATTGAGTTATGTTCGATTTGACAGAAAAAATCAATTTTTACCATTATGCAATCGTCCCAAGAGTTTAATTTATACCAATAAAAAATCAAGAGCATTTGTAACAATTACCTACCATGCAAGAGGGTGGTTGTTAAAAAAAAGTAAGCATATTCATAATTAACAATTTTTTTCTTCTTGAGGTCGAAAGTCTCTCATACCCCACATTTGTACTACTAAAAAAACATAAAACATTAAGAGTGTGGCTTATGTAATATGTACTTTCATGCCAAATCGAACATAGCACAATTAGAATAAGGTTATGCATGTAACTAAGAGCTCATCGGTTCAATTCTCGCAAAAAAAAAAAAAATATATATATATATATATATATACTTTAATTAGTATGGCTTATGTAATGTGCACTTTCATTTATTATGATTTTACTATTATTATTATTATTATTATTTATTTATTTATTTATTTTTGTAGTGAACCTAATTTGACACCTAGATAGCCCGTGGTTGATTGGTTCTGCACCTCAGCACCTGTGCAAAAAACCACACAGAAATTTAAATGCATTATTTCCGCCCAAATTTTTAGTATCAAACAACCACTTGTTGCAACGGGTGAGTGAGTGCATCATCTAAATAGCCTAGAGTGGGAGTTGATTGATTATGCATCTGTGCAAACAACCACGCACGGGTCAGGAACGTTTTAAAAACAATTTATCAAACAACCACTTGGTGCAACGGGTAACACACCTAGATAGCCCATAGTGGGGGTTGATTGGTCTTGCACCTGTGCAAAAAACCACGCACGGACCAGAAATTTAAATGCATTATTACCGCCCAAATTTTTGTCAAACCGAGCATAGCTCAATTCGCCTAAAGTTGTACTCGTGACTAAGAGGTCATGGGTTCAATTACCGCCTTAATTAAAATATCGTTGCAAAAAAAAAAATATTAAGACTAAGAATATAATAGGATTTATTATTGACTTGTACGATGCAAAAAGATAAGAAGAGACAAGATGTATATGTGTATTTTTTTATTCTTTCTTTCAATTCTAAGTGGTTAGTAGCTAGTTGTTAAATTAGACATAGTTCAACTCGTTAAAGACATTATAACTTCCATCGAAACATTAGAATTTGAATTCTTTATCGAACTCATTCATATATATATATATATATAGCTCTGCACAAAAGTAGATAAAAATAGAAAAAACGCAATGAATGGTTTATATTATTTGCATAGGAGATGGCCTGATGAAGTAGAACTCTGTAGAAGTAGCATACTTCAACAACAAGTACACATCCACCTCACCATATTCCAACTTAATTCCTTTAAAGTTTAAACCCATTTCTTAATTATTATTCAAAACATTTTAAAAGTAATTCAACACCCAATAATAACTTTTCACTTTTAAGACCTATTTGCCACAATCTTTCCAACTCCATCACCACATATATTTATTTTCCATGTTACATCTTATATGTAATCTAATATTTAGCAAGCATCTCAGTTATCCGAACATAGCCTAGTGAATAAAGATATCAATTATCATCCTAAAAATCAATGATTTTGTTGAAAATAAAAAACGTGGGGTTACTATTTTTCTTTACTCACTTTAAAAAAAATGATTTTTATTACATGATGATAAGATGGTTGAATGATATATTTCAATTCAAAAAAGGGAGGGTCAAATTGTTATTTTCATTTATTTTTTTTCTTTTTTCTTCCATGATGCTTGGTGTTTTCTAGTTCAACAATTGCGAGTGAAAGATCAAATTATTGACTTTTGAGATGTTAATTGGTGTGTCGTGTTTTGTTTACTAAACTATGCTTAGATTGACCTATAATTGTTTCATTTTCTTATGTACTCAAAAAAAAAAAAAAAAAAAAATTGTTTCATTTTCTTGATTTTTTTGTCATAAAAATGAAGATATAATAGACAAACAAGATGTGAACGAAATGTTTTTTTTAAGTTAATGATATTAACTATATGTGAATTGGTTTATTTATGTTATTTTCCAATAATCTTCTATGATAGAAAGATAAAGTTGTAAGATTTTGCTTTGCTTTTCTTTCTTTATTATTATTTTTTAATAAAAAAAAGTTGGCATTAGATTCTGAAATGGCCAATTGTCCTCCAACTTCTTTCTTTCTGTTTCCTTTTTCTTTGGTTGTTGATAACTTTTACATGTAATCTTATTGGAGAAGAATAGAAAAGATACAATCATTATTCTTCCCACACATTTTGACATAAAATACTCTCACAAACTAACAGCCTTTAATTAATTCAATTTTTTTTTTTTGTCCATACGGTAGGGAAAGGTGAGTTGAACGGTAATTAGCATGTATTATCTTCTACGAGATCGAAGGTCTAATCTTTATCTTCGTATTTATTGTACTAAAATAAAAGAATTGGGTAGAGAAAAATTGTTAATACTTGATGCTATATTATTTTTGTGGCTACATTTTCATTTTTAATTTTACAAAAACATTTGAGTAATGGCTTGAACCTTATAGATGAGAATTTTAAAATTAAAGTCAATAACTTTTTGTTCATACACAAATCTCTAACGGTTGTTTGGGGCGCTGAGTGAATTATTATGGTCGGTGGTTATAATAGTTGTGAATAGTAATTACTATTGAAGTCAGTATAATTATTAATAGATTTGATAAAAAATGTATGTCCCCTCTCATTTATTTTCATTCAATACATATACAAAAATATACATAATAAAATATTCAACACAAATAAATATTTTTCATATTTACATAATCTAATAGTTATTTTATTGAAGGTTGATTATAATAGTCGGTGGGTCAAACGTAGACTGGATTATAATAACACAGTTCACCCAACTCTAAGTTGGTACCTCAAACACCTCTTCAAAGTCTTATTTGAGAAATTTTAAATCATAATGAATTTCAAATGAATTAAGTTGTTTATTTTATTTATTTATTTTGACAAAATGAGGGGTTAAAAATTGAACCTAAAATCTTTTATTAGTCCCTAGTCATACATCATCATATCACTTGAACTATATTCGTGTTGACACGAGAATGATTTCAAATCATGTTTTTACGTTAAAGAAACTAGCTTAACTTTGATTTCATAAGATTTGGAGGTAATTTATTTATTTAACCTTTTGTCATATTTCAATTTTTTATTGCGAAAGCGAGTATAGCTAGCTCAGCTGACATACGTATGGCTTGATGACCAAGAGGTCTGTGGTTAGAATTCTCTCACTCCCAATATACTCCAAAAGAGAAAAAAGAAAAAAAAAAAAAAGAAAAAAAATATATATATATATATTAATAAAAGTGAAATTGTAATAGATGTCAATTTAGAATAAGATAATTAAAAATATAGCACGTTTTTAAAAATTTTGCGGATATGACAATTTCTATCGCTGATATTTTATGGCTGATAGAAGTCTATCGTTGATCACTTATAGATTTTTGTCAGTGATAATAGTCTATCAGTCATAATAGTCTTTTATCAGTGATATGATAAAGTCTATCAGTAATAGAAACGATTTTTTTTGCCATATTTGCAAAACATTTTAAAGTTTGCTAAATTTGCAAATTAGTTTGAGTCTGATTGTTATTTGTGCAACCAGCCCTTAATAAAAATCAAATCTTTTCTTTTCTATTTCAGCCACCATCCAAATAAAATTGTAATTACATTCCTTTCAAATCTCTCTGTTTCCAAACAAGGATAAAAACTCAAATTTATTTTTTGAATTTAAAAAATCATAAGATTTAAACTCTTTTTTTGAACTTTTTTTTTTATTCCAAACAGTTTAAAAACTAAGGTAGACAATATACATACTGAATATAGCTCTTCAATTTTGGGTCTTCCCTAAATTGCTAGTGACTGACAATATACATACTGAATTCTTGTTGTTTTCTTTTCTTTCTTTCATCCTTTTTTTTCCATTTTCTATTCTGAACTACTCTCTAAATCAATGAGAGGATGAAATTTATTCTTATAAAGAAAGACAGAATCAATTTCATCTTCAATTTGTCTTTACAAAAAGAAAAGGAAAAAAAAAATAAAAAAAATTAGATCTTTGAACGACAACCTAAGGAGAATATACAACAAATTATAACCAAAAGAAAAAAAAAATGAGGATGTTTTAAGATTCGAAATTGGACGTGTCTGAGAGACAAATCCAACTAACTCTAGTGGGTTGAACCACGTACAACTAACCAAACTAAATACAATATTATTTGCTAAATTTGTGAAGTAAATCAAATAAAAGAAAGCCCCATTAGGAAGAAATGAATATTTCCCTTTATCTCAAAGTGAAAGTGACATTAAAAAGAAAATTGGGATAAAAGCAAATTACATAATCTCATATATATATATATATAGTTGTTCACTATGGTTCCATTATCCTCCTCTCAAATCGCTTCCACTAAAATCACTTCCCCCAAACTCCCTCTTTTTCTCTACATATATATACATCTTCTTTCAAGTTTTCAACAACAATCTCAAAAGCTTTTTGAAGCTATGGAAACTGTTTCACTTCTTATTTCCTTTCTTCTCTGCTCATCAATTGGTTTCTTAATCACAAGTACTATTCTCCTTTCAATTTGTGTTCTTTTTTCAGAGAATGGGTTGAACATTATGTACTAATTTGTTTTCTTTTTGTGTAGATGGGGAACAAATCATCATAGTCAACAACTGTGACGAAAGCATATGGCCGGGAATTCTCGGCGGTGCAGGGCAGAACACGCCGAAAGATGGCGGATTCTTCCTTGGAAGTGGTCAAGAAGTAGTCATCGATGTGCCCGACAAGTGGTCGGGGAGGATATGGGGCAGACAAGGCTGCAACTTCGACGCCAATGGTAAAGGCACGTGCGACACCGGCGACTGCGGTGGACAACTACATTGTGGAGGACTCGGCGGGGAGCCGCCTGCCACGTTGGTGGAGATGACACTAGGGTCATCCTCATCCCCCCTGCATTTCTACGATGTGAGTTTGGTGGATGGATTCAACTTGCCAGTGTCGATGAAGCCGGTGGGCGGAGGGGTTGGTTGCGGGGTGGCGTCTTGTGAGGTCGATGTGAACATTTGCTGCCCGTCGACGCTGGAGGTGAGGAGGGGCAGCAAGGTTGTGGGGTGCAAAAGTGCTTGCTTGGCTATGCAATCGGCTAAGTATTGCTGCACAGGAGAATTTGCAAATCCAAATACTTGCAAGCCGACTCTGTTTGCTCACTTGTTTAAGGCCATATGCCCCAAGGCTTATAGCTATGCTTATGATGATTCTTCGAGTCTTAATAGATGCAGGGCTTCTCGTTATGTCATTACTTTTTGCCCACCACAGCAGTAGATGGCTGTTAGGGCATAGGCTTCAGTGTTTTGTGGTTTTTTAGTTCATTGCTAAGGTTTTTGTTTCTCCTAGCTTTGTAATGAGAAGATCCTTCTTTCAATGGAAGAGAGAATTTTCCTTTGTTTACTTACAACTGTAAAAAGTTGCTACTTTTTCTAGTCTGAATGAAATTGATTTTGGAGTAGTGGGTTTTCATTGGTTAGTACTGTACTGTCAAAGCATTTCTAGTACAAATTCAGAAGCGAATGTATCAGAGTAGGATTCTGTTCCCTTCACCTTTTGTTGCTTTTCAGACGATGCTGAAAGAGCTATAACTTGATACAATCTGAAAGTTTGAAAACTAACATGGTACAGGCAAATTGGAAGCAATCAGATCAATATCTAGTAACTTAATTGAACTCTCTTTTCATAGTTCTCTAGATCCAACATCACAAAAATAGAATTCCATCGTCAATGGAATTGGTAATAAATATCTCAGAGATGATGTAAAATCTACAAAACAAGATCGCTAAAAACAGGAGTAGAAACTAGTAAAATATACAACCTAAGTTATGAAGTCGAGTCGACTTCACCGTTTGTATTCGCTACGGAACTGGAAGTAACATCTCTAGCCTCAGGTGTTGGTGCAGGTGGAGGACCTAAGCCCAGCAATAAAGGAGTTTCTTTCTTTTCAGTTTTAGGACTTGTAGTATCAGCCGGAGGCCTTCCTGTCCAAGCTCTCAAAGGAGGTTCAAAATGCTTACTAGCAACATCAGGTGGTGGTGCGTCCTCCCCAGGAAGAACAAGAAGTCCCTTTTCACGGAGAGATGATGGCTCTTTGTAGCAGGCGTTCCAGAGTGAATCGACAAGCTGCCTTTCTTCCTTAGCTGCCCCGAGATCTTCAGGTGACAGTAAACTGATTCCCTTAATCCGCTCCTCGAGAAGCTGTTTTAACTTGTCGTCATCTTCACCTAATCCTCCAAAATTCTCATCACCTGTCTTGTCCTTGGCAAGTTCGAGGAGGCCACGAAGAGCAGCTTCCCGTACCTCAGCATCATCACTGGATACAAGATGTAGCATAATGCGAGGAAATCCGAGCTCATTCACTATGTGGCAATCTGAGGTATTTTCTTGCAGCAGGTAATCAATCAAGTTAAGGGCTTTCCTGCACAATGGAACAGACTCAATCAATTAAAAAGGTTATCCCCAAACAAAGGGAATTACACTATTTGCAATTTGAACCTAAGAAATTATTGCAACGAAGTGAAAATGAACATTGTTATTATTATTTATTCCAAAACTCGCTAAAACCCCCAAGAGGAAATGGGATTTTCCCATAGTCATGAGGGCAAGGAGGTTGGAGGTGATCTGTTACAATTCTATTCTATCATAATTACCTTTGAAATCTCACACTCTCAGAGCCAAGAGCATCTCTCAGGCCTGCATAACCATTTGCAAGCCGGAATGCAGCAATAGCAGGTTTGTTGTGTCGAATTAAAGCTGCAGAGAAAGTAGCCAAAGGGGAAAAAAACAAAACCTGAGTCAGCAACATATATGAGACCCCTTAGAACGCTTCATCCGCTTCATCCCAAAAGGAACGAGTATCTATGTACTTACAGGATATAGCTCCAAGAGCTTTAGTTCGAGCAGTGACATCAGGGTCTGAAGTAAAGTTAAAGAGGAGAGACTCTAAACCACTCAAATCCATCACCAGTTGTTGACTTCGTGGATTATTCTGAACAATAGTGGTCACAACATCTGCAGCTTTGGCTCGAATATTGGCATGGGAATTCTTAAGGTATCCAAGAAGAGGCTGCAGCCCACCGACGGAGTGAAGGTCTATCAACGCAATATAGTTAATGTGAGGAGAATGAGAAATAATTGTACTCAAAGAAGCGATACAATAAGCTCAATAGTGATATTTTCATTCTGGAAGAAAGTTCGTCAATAATCATTCCAAGACTAAGAAACCCTTGTTCAAAAAGTAACAGCAAGAAACCTATTGTCAGTAATTCCTAATCTCCCTTTGCAGAAGCACCCAAGAAATACTACATTAATTGTTGTAAGAGACAGTATGCCAGAAACTGCATCAACTTCTCCCTTAGTGCTTGATATATAAAACTAGGTAACTAACCCAATAGCAATGAACTTAGAGCAATGAAAACCCCTATATGTTGCAAAAGCGTATAGAAACTACAAAGACCATACTCAACTGGATTCAATTTTAAGATTCTGAGGAGTCTTTTTTTCTTTTCTTTTTTTTTTTTTTTATGTGGAGTGTCAGGGTCAGCTTACGTATTACATTTGGTTGTCAAGAAAACTAGTAGGATATTAAATCGTAGTCATTATGGTTTATACTCATTCCCTCTAAACCCAAACCCCTTATTATTCAGAAGACCTTCATTGACACTAGGCCAACCCCCAAAGGTAACACCAATCTTTTCCCTTCAACAAATGAAAACATATCATGCTTCCTCGTTAAACATCATAGAAACAATCCACACCAACCCATCTATAATTTTATATAATGCAATAAAGAGAGTAGTACTTTACCATTAGCCATGTCAATCGACTCAACATGCTCATTTAGTTCCTCAAGCATAGCTGCAAAGATCATAAAAAAGGAACAAAATAGTTTAGGAAATGTCTCGATGGGGAAACAGAACCCCTGCCTGCCCAAGGAGACTGGGGTGAAGGAGAAGTTCTAAAAATGAAAGTACCTTCAATATCTTCTGGGTTAACTCCTTGAGCTTCCAAGACTTGCTCAGGAGTCTGCATCACTTGGCTTATATCTTTCATGCGCTTGACAACATCAACAGTCTGGTTTTGCATGGCTTCCATAAACCATCTCCGTTCCTCCTCACTAGAAAAAAAAAAAAAGACGAAAATCAACACCATTTTTTAATAAGTTATGCAGGAAACACATTGCCTAAAACAGATAAGTCTTATATGTAGCCAGAATCCTAACCCCGGACACAGAACACAATCTGAAAGCAAGATGATCGTCGTTAAAGAGATGTATGATCATTTCCATTACTGAAATGGTAGTAGTATTGAGCAAATAATGTCTCCTTCGCAACTAAAACAATCATTTAAAATAACATCTACTACAGTTATAGAATGCAAAAGCTTCTACAGCAATAATCCGGCAAAGGTAACATGAAAAGCAAGCAACAGATCTCAGTTCTTGAATAATCGACAGTTTAAGCAGAGAAGAATAGAGAGCGAACCTGAGATTACGATTAGGGCGAGTTCCGTCGGAGTGAGAGAGACTCCATTTGAGCAATCCATCCCAGTTGGGACCGTCTTTCGCCATAGCCGTCCGTCTGGTAATTGAAGGAAGCCCTAACTAAGCAATGAAGATGATAGATTAATCTCCAGTGAAGTGGGAAATTGAATCAGAAATGAAGGGAAGATTGATTTATACAAAAGAGAAGGCGGCAACCAGATGATTCGGGAACCCTCTAGATCCTTCGGTTCTGGAATTATATCGGATTATTCAATTAATTCATCAAAATAAGCTTTTTTATGACTTTTCTTCTTTTTTTTTTTCTTTTTTTTTTTGGAAATTTTATTAAGTTTGCCAAAATGTCAATGGGAGTGCCACATCTAGAACTCAAAATCAGTAGACTTAATGTTGTAATGTTTGGATAAAAATAGATTTACCGAGAAGACCAGATTGAAAGTCGATTCTACCAAAATCCATCTACATATGTTAGCTTTGAGCCTAACCATGCTAGGGAAGATCCATAAAAGAACATATGAGCAGAGTCGACCCAAAAGGTCAAGATCGAGGTTGACCCCCTCCCGAGAAGATCCCAAGACTCATGGTCTCAATCAAATGTCTTAGATCAGACCTCTATGGATCCAAAAGCTCATTAGAGCATGGTCGTCCATGTCGAGGTTGGCCCACCAAAACATAACCAACTCGTCCCTCTTGAGTTTAAATGGAAAGACAAATCAGAAACCATTATAAATATCATCTCACACCAAATAAAAAGTAAGTTCATTCTAGTCTTAAACTCATAAAAAATTGCTACTACTTTACACGGACTTAAGCATTAGATCTACCGTGGTAAGTACCACACAAGTGTTTTCTAATCTTTGTCTTACCGGTGATTTCATCCCTCGAAATTTATAAACTTTATAATTAAAGTCACGTGAAGGTCAAGTAATTTTCTCTCTCTAGATTTTGACTATCAACAATATCATATTAACCTTGTGAAAAATATGTTTTTTTTTATTTATTTAGTAAGATAAAAGAGGAAAAAAATTGATTTTGGAAAAATAAGTAATATTTTGTCTAATTTGAGCTTGCATTGTCTTGATCAATTATGTCTTTATTCATTTAAAAAAGTAAAATTTTCTCAATATCAAATTACTTCACAAAATAAATAATTAATTTCATAAATTATTTTAAGTAGGGTAATTTATTCAATTTGACATATAAAATCAATTAAATTACAAATTGTTGTCATTACATTTTTAATTTATTTAATCTTTAAGGGAGCCATGTTAGAACAAAGAGTTGAATTGAGTTAATATGTATGTTTGGGCGGAGAATTGAGTTGAGTTAGTATGTTGTGGAGTTAATAAATTGTGTTCGGGGTGTCGGGTTGAGTTATAAAGTCAATGGTATCATTTATCTTCATCGTCTTTTTGATTAAAATACTTCGATGCACTGCAACGACGTCGTATTATTCTGACACCACCGTCTCGTCTGTCTTAGGATGTGCGTTGGCACGCCTTTCACCGCCTTCTTCTGACGGCGCATGTGGACTCTACCTCTGCCATATCTCTTCAATCTACTTTCTTATTTATTTATTTATTTGACTTGTCATGGTATCAGAGCGAAGATCCTAAGAACTTCAAAACCTAGGAAGCCCATGCCCGATTTTGTCTAGAAGGACTTGCCACCGTCGGAATCTGCCGCACAACACAGCGACAAGATGGATGCTAGTGTTTTCATTTTTCTTCAACAACAAAAAAAAAAAATCAAATCTAAAGAAGCTCCGTCGATTTCGTCGAGATCTGAAGGCAAGTCTCTCGATTAGAAGTGTCGCACGTTCGTGGTCCAAAATTCGAAGGTTTCGCCACTGATTTCGTCGGGATCTTAAGCGTCACCCGTTCGCTGGAGGTGAAGGAATCATCATCGTTGAGAGCTCGTTGTCCCGCGTCGTCGCACAACACAACGCGTGCCATCGTCGTAGGTTCTTCGAGATCGGGAGGAGCTCCGCCGCACAACACAGATTCAACGGGTATTAAATATTATTTTTAGCCTTGTTGTGGTTTTGAGGAAGGAAGATAGTGTTTTGTGTTGTCCGAGAAAAAAAAATCATATTTGAAACTAGAGTTGTCGTGCCGACCAGACGTCTAGTGTTTGCAAAAAAAAATGGCACAAGATTTGCCTACCCTTCTCCTCTTTTCCCTTTCTTTTTTATAAACTTTTCTTATAGTCGTTTATTGATCGTTTTAGTATTAAGGAGGCATGGATGATTGTTGTAACTCTCGAGCACTAATGATCGTGTAACCGTCCATGCAAGGAGCGATTTTCCCTCGACTTGGCCGACCCCTCGAGGTTAACTTCTTTCTTCTTGGACCGACCCCTCAGTTTTGCTATATTGGATTGATTCCTTCGTGGGATCGGCCATCATCTTTTAGGTTAACCCCTTCTTGGTGTCAACAATATGCTACCACCAAGCCAATACCGAGGGGTCGACTTTCGTCATCGTAGGTCGATCCCTTTATAGGATCGACGACTCATTTTGAGGCCGACCCCTCAGGGTCGACTCTTCATATGGTCGGGTCGATCCCCCTCAAGGAGTCGACCCTTGTTCCCTTTGGCCGATCCCTCTAGGGGTCGACACCTCCTCATTTTCTCGGTTCCCCTTAGTGGATTCAGTCTTTGACTTAGGTCTAAGGATTTTACCCATAACATATGTCTTAGACCGTTGAACTATATTCAAGTTTACCCTTATTTTTTTGTACCAAAAAATATTAAATAATTACCATTCAAAATGATGGGAAACCTAATTGAAAATTATGTGATAATCATTTATATTTTTGTTTTGACCATTTCCTAACAATAGTTTTTATTTTTCTTAAGAAAACATTCCAAATTTCAAAAACAAAAAGTTATTTCAACTTAGCTTGAATTTTGAAAATATATGTAAAATGTAGATAACAAAAATGAACGGATAAAAAAAATATTGTCGCCTTAACTACCAGTCAGATTTAACTGTAAAAATGAACTAAAAATGAACGGATGAACAAAAAACGCACCAAATATAAATCGAGGATAAAAAATATTGAGTTTGAAACTGACTAACAAATTCATTGAAAAAAAAATATGCAATTTACTCAAAAAAAAAAAATAATAATAATAATAATAAAAAATAAAAATAAAAATAAGAAAGTAGATTGAAGAGATAGGGCAGAGGTAGAGTCCACATGCGCCGTCAGAAGAAGGCGGTGAAAGGCTTGTCAACGCACATCCTAAGACAGACGAGATGGTGGTGTCAGGATAATACGACGTCGTTGCAGTGCATCGAAGTATTTTAATCAAAAAGACGATGAAGGAGTATCGCCGTGATATCGATCAAAAAGACGATGCTTCCTCCAGTATTATTACTTGCAGGTGCGAACTCCAGAACTCTCATCAATACGACACCGTTGGCTCCACCGCTCTCGTTGTCGTCGTTTCACCCGACAAATTCATCATCTCCAACTGCGGCGATTCTCGCGTCGTGCATTGCCAGAAAACTACTGTCCTCCCTCTCTCTTCCGATCATAAGGTCAATTATAAACCTTTAACATGGTATCGCCTTTTCCATTGCTCTATTAAATATATTATTTTTTTAAACTATTTCGGCACGTGTCATTTTGCAGCCAGATCGGCCAGACGAGAGGTCGCGGATAGAATCCATGGGCGGTTGTGTGAATACTTACTTGCACTGCAACGACGTCGTATTATTCTGACACCACCGTCTCGTCTGTCTTAGGATGTGCGTTGGCACGCCTTTCACCGCCTTCTTCTGACGACGCATGTGGACTCTACCTCTGCCATATCTCTTCAATCTACTTTCTTATTTATTTATTTATTTGACTTGTCATGGTATCAGAGCGAAGATCCTAAGAACTTCAAAACCTAGGAAGCCCATGCCCGATTTTGTCTAGAAGGACTTGCCACCGTCGGAATCTGCCGCACAACACAGCAAAAAGATGGATGCTAGTGTTTTCATTTTTCTTCAACAACAAAAAAAAAAAATCAAATCTAAAGAAGCTCCGTCGATTTCGTCGAGATCTGAAGGCAAGTCTCTCGATTAGAAGTGTCGCAGTTCGTAGTCCAAAATTCGAAGGTTTCGCCACTGATTTCGTCGGGATCTTAAGCGTCACCCGTTCGTTGGAGGTGAAGGAATCATCATCGTTGAGAGCTCGTTGTCCCGCGTCGTCGCACAACACAACGCGTGCCATCGTCGTAGGCTCTTCGAGATCGGGAGGAGCTCCGCCGCACAACACAGATTCAACGGGTATTAAATATTATTTTTTGCCTTGTTGTGGTTTTGAGGAAGGAAGATAGTATTTTGTGTTGTCCGAGAAAAAAAAAATCATATTTGAAACTAGAGTTGTCATGCCGACCAGGCGTCTAGTGTTTGCAAAAAAAATGGCACAAGATTTGCCTACCCTTCTCCTTCTTTCCCTTTCTCTTTTATAAACTTTTCTTATAGTCGTTTATTGATCGTTTTAGTATTAAGGAGGCATTGATGATTGTTGTAACTCTCGAGCACTAATGATCGTGTAACCGCCCATGCAAGGAGCGATTCTCCCTCGACTTGGCCGACCCCTCGAGGTTGACTTCTTTCTTCTTGGACCGACCCCTCAGTTTTGCTATATTGGATTGATTCCTTCGTGGGATCGGCCATCATCTTTTAGGTTAACCCCTTCTTGGGGTCAACAATATGCTACCACCAAGCCAATCCCGAAGGGTCGACTTTCGCCACCGTAGGTCGATCCCTTTATAGGATCGACGACTCATTTTGAGGCCGACCCCTCAGGGTCGACTCTTCATATGGTCGGGTCGATCCCCCTCAAGGAGTCGACCCTTGCTCCCTTTGGCCGATCCCTCTAGGGGGTCGACACCTCCTCATTTGCTCGGTTCCCCCTTAGTGGATTCAGTCTTTGACTTAGGTCTAAGGATTTTACCCATAACATATGTCTTAGACCGTTGAACTATATTCAAGTTTACCCTTATTTTTTGTACCAAAAAATATTAAATGATTACCATTCAAAATGATGGGAAACCTAATTGAAAATTATGTGATAATCATTTATATTTTTGTTTTGACCATTTCCTAACAATAGTTTTTATTTTTCTTAAGAAAACATTCCAAATTTCAAAAACAAAAAGTTATTTCAACTTAGCTTGAATTTTGAAAATACATGTAAAATGTAGATAACAAAACATGGAACCAATAGTGTTTTTAAGCTTAATTTTCAAAAATAAAAAACAAAAAACTAGAGTAACTATTTGGTTTTTTATTTTTAAAGATTAAGTTTATAATTACTATTTCGACACTTATTTATTTTGTTATCTATTCTTTAAAGTATTTTTTAAATTTAAACTAAATTTTAGAAATTAAAAATAAAAAAAATTAAATAATTATCACACTAGATCTAAATAATTATAAAGGTTAAATTAAAAAAAAAAATAGAATAAATTATATTTTTTTTTCCTGAAATTTGAATTTGGTAGCATTTCAGTCCTAAGATTTCAAACTTAACATTTTTTTGTCTTAAATTTGCTGCGTTTTTTGTTTCTCTATTAATTTTTTTTAGTTAAATCTGACGTGTCAATTATTTTTTATTAAAATAATAATAATAATAATAATAATAATAAAATAAATAAATAAATAAGGAAGTAGATTGAAGAGATGACAGAGGTAGAGTTCACATGCGCCATCAGAAGAAGGCGGTGAAAGGCGTGCCAACGCACATCCTAAGACAGACCAGACGTTGGTATCAGGATAATACGACGTCGTTGCAGTGCATCGAAGTATGTATCCTTAGCCTCAGCCAAAGATAACTTTAAAAAAACCAAACCATAATATAAAAACAGAGACAGAGATAAATACGACGACATATAAACATAAACAAATACTAATGATTAAAATATTCTCAAATTCCTCACTTCTTTTTATTTATCAAACTTCAACACCATCGAAACAGATGGTCTTCTTCAGCTTGGTTTCCTGCAATTTCCATCTCTTTCAATTCTTCACCAACAACGATGGATCAAAAGAACAAGAACCATCATCATCCCTCTCACTCTCACACTCACAGGTACCTCTCTTTCTCTAATCTCTCTGATTCTGAACATAAAGCTGATACAGAAATGAAAGACTCACAGATCTTTCTGTTAATTAATGCCTTTTGGCTTTAGATGCACTTTCTTCTCTTCTTTAATGGCTTCATTCTGTGTTTTTTTCTTGCAACTCCCAATTTTTACTCTGTTTGCACTCTCTTTCTTTCTTTCTTTTCGGGGGAAAAATTGGCACTATTTTAACTTAAATTTCTTGTGCTTTTTTGTTTGTTTTATGATTTGGCCATACTGGTTTTGTAGTTGGTTGCCTGATCTTCGTGGTTTTCTGTGCTTTTTTTCTTTTTTTGGGTTAGGATTTGACGTTTTGATGTGGTTTTCATTTTTTTCATTTCTTTTTTTCTAATCTTTAGATATTTTAAGGGTTTTTTTTTTTTTTTTATATATATATAGTTTTTTTGTTTTTTCAAAAAAAACCCTAGTGGACTTATAAAAAAAAAACATGCAACAAAATTATTATTTATGGGTTGCTTCCAGATCTGGAATAAACTTAGAAATTTAAACAAAAAGTACCGGGTTAGGAGGCCGGATACCAATTTAGAGTTGGATGGACTGAATTATTATAACTCAATTTACATTCGACTTCAATAGTATTTACTATTCACAACTATTATAACCAACATATTATTGGTTAGGATAACTCATCACTCCAAACTCGAGTCCCTTAAGAACATGTTTGAAAGTGATTTTGCAAACGTTAAAAGCATTTTTCTCAATCAAAATCACTCCAAAATATATTTTTAATAATTCAAAATCAATTTTGATAGCATGAAAATCAAATTTAAAAATGTTAAAATGAAACTGAAGTATGTTTAAACAAAAGTGATTTTAGCGGTTTCAAAATCTGTTGAAAGCAGGTGTTTATTTTTAATAATTCAAAATCAATTTGGATAGCATGAAAATCAAATTTAAAAATGTTAAAATGAAACTGAAGTATGTTTAAACAAAAGTGATTTTAGCAGTTTCAAAACCTGTCGAAAGCAGGCAGGCGATGAAACATGACAGAATCGCTTTCAAATCAAACTCAATGGACTTTGAAATTTTTTTGCAGGTTCCCTGGCTTTCAACCATTGAATACAAAAGGGTTTGATGTACAGAAGAAAAGAAACCTGCTAATTGATCAACTAAGTTTACCCACACCAAAGCGACCATGTTGGGGTCCAAGCTCAATTAGCTTTCCCTTTGGAGATAACCTCAAGTTTAACAAAAAACCTCAAGTAGAAGAAGAAGTAGAAAGAAATCTTACCAAAATGGCAATACACGAAGTTAAGAAGATGTCCAAAGATGAGGTTCGAATGCAGGGTGAGAGAGATGGAATCAAAGGTGAGTTGCACCAAAGCTATGGCCATGAGGAAGATCTATTGGAGTTTGGAAGCCATGAAAATATCAGCATTGATGAGCAATGTTTCAGTGACAGCGTCCAAGGCTTGCTTCAGCACAAAGACTCCAAGCAAGACTTTGTTTTATCATCTGGGAGATGGAGCTTAGAGCCAGGTTGAAATTCCCATTTCATATTTGCATATTATAAAGATTTGGCTACCCTGTACTATGGTTTCGTTTAAAAAATATCCTCAAAGATACTCCTGAACTTTTCGAAGTTTCAAAAATAATCATGAACTATGAAAAAAGTTTCAAAAATATTCATGAACTATGAAAAACGTTTGAAAAGTAAAGTTCTAACTTGTATTATTGTGACATGTAAAAAATGAAAAATATGGATGTCTGAGGTGTTAAAAAAGACATGAAGATGGACACCTGATCTATTCTCTATCGATTTTGCCTTACTTCATGCGTCTACGTTTTCATTTTTTTCACGCCACATGTGTACTAGTTTAAATTTAATCGTTCACATTCGAATTTTGTGTGTGCTAAATAACTATGAGGGTATTTTTGAAACGTTTTTCATAGTTCAAGAGTATTTTTGAAATTTCTTTCGTAGTTCATCTGTATTTTTCAAACATAACTCATAGTTAAGGAGTATTTTGGATAATATAGACTAGAGATTTAAATGAGATAAGTAGCAAAATTCAATGATTAATAAAAGTAAGATTTAAACCAGAGGAGAAAACAATTGAAAAATGACATTAGGGATAAGAGAATCTTTTTAATTTTTGTTTTCACTAGCTAGTAGGAGTTTTAAAGCAGAAATTTGTAGTGTTGGGTAAGTTTATGCACAAATTAAATCTGAATCATTCTAATATGCAGAGGCAGAATCCAAGACTGTAAAACCAACCATTGATCAAGAGTTTGAGCAGTACTTTTCTGTGCTTATGCCATCCCTCGATCCGTGATGTGTTTATATCTTTAATCTCTGTACATAACTTTCAAGGAATTATAAAGTGTGCGTGTGTGTTCTTTGAGATGAAAGAATTTCAGCAAGTGTGTGACAAATTCAATTCAAGTGATGTCTGATTTCTGCAATTCAATTGATCTCATTCACAGAATCATATATTGAAGTTTTGCGTATAAGAAATCAAATCAAAAAATATATGCCAGAGGATCCAAAATGACGAAATTAATGAACGAATCGATCAACAGCCATATAAAAATTCGAAAATGATGCTGTAAAATTGACGAATCGAATACCGTGACGGAGCTATGCGCAAGTTTCCCATCGCGATGATGATGAAGGCGGCATGGAAAACAGAGCATCGAGATCGGGAGGGTGAAAATAACCGCTCTTCGGAGGGGTCTGCTTCCGGCCGGTAACCGCTTTCTTCTTCGGCGGTGGCGGGCATTTGGAGGCGGCCGGAATTCTACAAGCGCAGCACCTCGGAGTTAGACATTCGTCGCCGCCGTTCGTATTGGATCTCGCATCAGTCTTCTTCTCCATTTCCGGCGGCGAAATTCTGAAGGTGAAAACGTCGTTTCTCTCGTTGAAGGAGATGATGAACCGCGAAAGTATTTGGAGGCAATACGTAAAGTGGGTTTGAAATTTCAGAAATTCGAAGATTTGGTGGGAAATTTTGCCGGTTGGATTTTTACCCTTAAAATAATAATAAATAAAATTAAATAAGAAAATTAAATTACATATGTCCCCAACTTTAAAGAGTTCTTAATATATCCATAAACTTTCAATTCCGTTACTAATAAATCTATAAGTTTAGAATTTTGCATATAATAGGTTGTTCTATTCGACATTATTTAGAATTCACGAATTTGGATATAAAATTGAACGTTTAATGTCCTATTAGAATTAGACATCAAATCATTAATTTAAAAAAAAATTGTTGAATTTGTCATCAATATATTAGACACAAATTTAAAAGTTCAAAATGACATATTTGACAATTTTGAAAATCTATGACATTTTACTGCCCAAGAAAGTTTTTATTTTTGTAACAGCTGTCCAGAAAAGTTAAGGGTTTATTTGGTTGGTGATATGAATACAGAAATTTGAAAACAAGAGATTTAATGAAAATATAGTTGTATTTCATATTTTGATATGTAATTGCTAATAGATTTTTTTTTTATAAACCATAAAACTAGTTATAGTCCCAACTAAATATTAAAGATTAGATTGAATATAAACTACTATTAACATGAACATATTTTCTATAATTATTATTTTATAATATTATATAATCTTCTAAATATAGTTCTGCATTTTAAAATTTTAAATTCAAAATATGGATACATTAAAAAAAAAAAAAATGTTTTCAAAATTTACACAAATCACAAAATTTGAAAGTAGTTAAAATAAAAGCACAATCTAGATTGCATACCAAAAACATATTTGTTGGACGAATTAATGTAAAAACATAATTCGAATTTTCTATCAACCAAACCATAAACTAAACTTAGTTAAGAAAAAAGTTTAAAAAAATAAAATTCCTTATGAAATTAAAACATAATTTTAACTTGGCAGCTAAGGTGATTGGGATTTTCCATAAGGAAAAAAAATAGTATAAATGTACTTTATTTGTGCACTATTTTTTAACGTGCTAATTTAAGAGAATGAGTGTTTAAGTGTATGATTAAAGAGGGTGTATAATCTAAAAGCTCTTCAACATGCTAATTTAATATCTTTAAAAACGAAACGAAATGATTTAGAGTCGGAATCGTTGGTTGCCCCTCTCCAGGTTCTTGGAAGCTTAACTCTGATGCTTCGTGAAGATCAGACCGTAAAGTTGGAGGGTTGGGATGGGTGGTTCGTGGCTCTCTCGGATCTCTCATCTGTGCCGGGAAAAGGTCTGTTGGAAACGCTCAGGAAGTCAAGCTGTTGGAAGCTACTGCAATTCTCGAGGGGCTGAAATGTTTGGCGCGTCACTATCCCGATCCTCACCCAGTTGTTCTGGTGGAATCCGACGCCCTCAAGGTGGTGAATTTCCTCAATAAGGAGACAATTGATCTAACAGAGATCAAGATCGTAGTCTGTGAGATTGAAGATGTTGCGTCTTCCTTTGGAGTCCCGTCTTTCTCGCACTGCACTAGATCGCTCAACAATTAAATAATGACTTGGTGGCTGAAGTGGTTGGTGGGCCTTTTGTGCTCTATTAATGGCTTGTGTTTTAAAAAAAAAAAAAAATGATTTAGAAGTAAACAAAGTATTTCCAAACAAATTTTCCATAGTCTAATTAAAAATTGAACCACCAGCATATTGTTTTGATCTTAGATAATGATTACCACACCACACCACACCTCTTTTCTAAATTAAAAATCAGGGGAAATGATCATGATATTTAAATAATTATAAATTTGTAAAAGTATTAAACTTAAAATATAGTTCTTTCAAAAAAAAAAAAATCAATTTTCACATTAATTAAAATATTGTTAAAAAAAACAAAACCGACTTAAAATATTCAAGAGAAAGAGAATCCTTAAAATATAGTTGAAGGGGAAATTAACTTCTTATAAAAGGGAGATACTAGTGTTGGATTTTTATGAGGTAATTGAAATATCATTTTGGTTTTTATATTCTTTGAGATTTATTATATTTTAGTTTATATAGGTTTAGATGTTTAAATTTAATTTACGTACTTTCAATAAATTTTAAAACGTAATTAATATCGAAATTTTCCACAAACCACCCATAAACTACAATATTTGTTACAAAAATACCCTCAAATTTTTAATGTTGATCAATCATTCCACGTAGTTTGTTACGTGTCGCAATCAACTTCTTCAGTTAAATTACCCTTTAATTGGACTTTACATGTGAGTAGGTAAAAAAAATTTATCGACGCGACAACTCAAAAAATATTCGATATGGTTTACCTCGCATATTCTAAATCGTAAATTTTTTTATTTTTTTTTTACAGAAATGTCAATAACAAATTTGTCTTTTCCTATTCACGTGTGAGTAACAAATGTAAATATTAGAGAATTATCTATCTTAGTAAATTATGTTTATGCATTTATCTTATTACATATATTTTGAGAAATTATGGTTAGCTTAGGTTGTATATAAGCATTCTATTCTAATGAGAAAATCAAGAGGAAAAATATTTTTAGCATGGTATCCGAACGAAGATCTTGAGAAGCTCAAACAAACAAAAACTCTAGGGCGGCGGAATCGCCGCCGTTGCCCAACTTCGTCCTCTCTGATGCTGTCTACATTTCCATTTATTTTGTCTACGCTCTTCTTCCAGAGAAGAAGAAAATATGGGGAAAAAATGTGTTGGTGTGAATCGAATATGTCGCTGCCCGTTCGCCGGAAGTGAGAATCGTCACCGACGTAGGCTCTTCGAGATCGGTTCTTTGTCGCCTGTCTCGGTTTGTCGTTGTATCGTTCAGATCTGAAGATCTCTATGGGATGAGGTTGCAGCAATCCGAGATCTGAGATTTTCGTATGCTGGTACTCACTTCAGAACTAGGAGTTCCGACAAACAATTTCGTCGAGATCTGAAGGTGTCGAGCTCCCGTTGTCGAGATTTGTAGTCACTGCCGTCGAGATATGAAAGCGTCGCCGCAAGCCTCAGTTTGCCACCGTCGTAGGCTCTTCAAAATCGGGAGGACCACCGCCGCACAACATCGATTCAACGGGTATTTTTTTTTTTCTTTTAGCCTCCGTTGCCTTTTGCTATTTTGTGTTGTCCGAAAGAAAAAAAAAATCAAAAGCTCTAGACGAAGTTTGCAAGAAGAAAAAGAAGAAAGAAGAAGAAGTTTGCTTAAAGTTGCGTGACCTTTGATTTAAAAAAAAAAAAAGGCATTACTTGGCCTCAAACTCAAGCTTAAGTATATGAATTAGTGGTTCTCATTCTCCACTAAGACATAATAGGTTATTAGAAATATAATGATATTTTATGTTACTAATAGCATACTGTAATTCTATTACCATGAAATTTATTTGCGCCATTTTTAGCACACATAATCGTGTGTATGAAGAGAACACTGAGAGAGCAAAATTATGTTTTCCCTCTCCTTCGATGAATGAAATGAAGGAAAAATTGAGGGTGTGATTCTTCCTCTCCTTCGAATTACTGAAGGGTATACTGAGGAGAGCTCAAATTGTCCTCTCTTTCGATAATGAATGGAGGGAACACTGAGACGAATATCTCTCATTTGAATTATTGAAGGAAACACTGAGGTAATTGATTTGTCCTCTCCTTTTTTTATGGTGAACAACCATGAAGTTTAATCTGCAATGAAGATCATTGACCCGCATTCGGAGGCTGCAAATTTTTTTTACCGTTATATTTAACATTATTCTCATCTTATTTTTAAGTTTGACATTTGTGATCTTTCATGCTCCAACTTGTAGGAGGGCATTAGAGAATTATTTATATTAGGAAGTTATGTTTATGCGTTTATCCTATTACAAATACATTTTGGGAAATTAGTGTTAGTTTAAGTTGTATATAAGCATCCTATTCTAATGAGAAAATCGAGAGAAAAAAAAGTTTTGACAATAAAATGATTGTGACACTTAACAAACTATAAAAGTAATTGATAAAATTAAAAGTTTAGAGGTAAGATTCTTTATAACAAAACTCCATAATTTAGGATTGGATTGTGAATTTTTTTCAAATTAATATATATCGTTTGATATTAATTTTAAAAACTTATTCACATTATGTATTTTTTTTAATGATAATAATTATAATTATTAGTTTCAGAGTTGTTCTGATTTTATTTGTGTAGAGTCTAATTGCTGATAGGTGATTAAACTCATCCAAAAGTAGAGAGGACTTCTCAAAAGTTGGTTTTTTTGTTGTCGAAATTCATCGACAGGTTGTCTTTGGTGTAACTTTTTATTTTGGTCATATTTCTAGGTATCATAATCGAGCCGGATCATGTTTTGGCTCATCATTCTAGTGCGGAGGGGATGACGGCGGAGTGGGGAAAAAACCCATCTAAGTGGCTTTCCGAAACTTTGTCTTCTAACCTTTTGCTTCTTTAGTTTATGAGATTGTCTTTCTTAAAAATTAAAATAAATAAATAAAATGTGTAAAAAATTAGATTCTGTATCGTAATCATGAGGTCCTAATCCTAGGCTCAATTAGCATGTCATAAAAAAGGTACCTATTCCACATTATTCACGTTTTGCGGCGTGTTATTGTCTCCAAAATAATGCGCGTGTCGTCGTGGGGCCTTGGTAATCGCGCGGGAAAGAACCCAAAACTTCAAATTCTGACCGCCACTCATCGTCTACGTGGACCCCACGCACCTGACGTGGGCTAGCACCGACATATCGACCCGCCGGAAAGTGATGGGCCTCGCAGATATATTTCGGCCCACAATTACAGCAGCCCAATAATGCTTTACTTTCATTCTTAATGTTAGAGAAAATTTGTTGACTACAATTTTATATGAGAAGTTGTATGAGAGTTCAATTTAAAATAAAATAATTAAAAATATAGCATGTTTTTAAAAATTTTGCGGATATGACAATTTTTATCGCTGATATTTTATGGCTGATAGAAGTCTATCGCTGATCACCTCAGCTTTTTATAGATTATTGTCAGTGATAATAGTCTATCAGTGATATGATAAAGTCTATCGGTAATAAAAACGGATTTTTTTTGTCATATTTACAAAACATTTTAAAGTTTGTTAAATTTGCAATTAGTTTGGGTCTGATTGCTATTTGTGTAACCAACCATTTTATATCATTTAATGTATATGATAATTTAAAATTTGTACTTTAAAACCAAAAATAATATATGAGCTAGTGATTAAACATCAAAAGTTTAAATTTTTTTTAACTTGCATGTTGTAAAAAATAAACTACACGCACAATTATTAAAAATAAGTACATTGTAATAGTTATATCCAACAATTTTTTTTTTAATAAAATAATATTTTAGTTATTGAGCTTTGAGTTTGGTGTCCTATTTAGTCTACGAAGTTTAAAAATGGATACTTTAGATCATGTTTGATAATTATTATTCTTGTTTTTTAAAATTTTGATAATTATTATTCTTGTTTTTTAAAATTGTGTTTGTTTTCTTACATCGATGATTCTCATATTTTTTTAAAGAAACATTAGAATTTTTATACAAATTTCAAAATCAAAAACTATTTTTTTTTTTAGTTTTCAAAGTTTAATTTGGATTTTGAAAACACTTATAAAAAAAATTAACAAAATAAATCATCATAGGTAGAAGGAATTATACTTCACTTTCAAAAATCAAATAGCTAGTTATCCAAAATAGACCTTTGTGTTTTTAGTTTTGAAAATTTGTTCTTAACAGTATGTATTTTTATTGTTTTTACAACTCAGTATATTAGTTCATTTCACTACTAATTTGACTAACAAAGAGATAATATTGCCGTTACTTCCTGACTGGACTTGCAAACTTGGAAAATTATGATAATTTTATTTTACCCATTAATTTTATGATTGGATCATGCGAGTTGGCATATCCCTTCTTATCTCCTCTTCTTCTAGTGACCTTCATGGGCACAACCGTCTCCCTCTCCCGGTGTCAATGCTTGTCGTTGTTGTCGTTGTCACTAGTATCGATGTTTATTGTTGCCATCTCCCGGTGTCAATGCTCGTTGTTGTCGTTGTCACTAGTATCGATGTTTATTGTTGCCATTCGAATTATAGATCTGAAAATGAAGGAAGTATTCTCACTCCTCGCCATCTCCTTCATTTCAAATTTAGAATGAAGAAGATAAGCTCTGTTTGTTCTAGAATATTTGAAATGAAACTTTTAAGCCTCAAATGGTAGCAAAAACAATGATTAACAATGGTAGAAGCGATGAGAACAAGCGCGAGGAGGGAGTCGACATGCTGAGAAGTAAAAGGAAGAAGAAAAACAAATATGAATGTGAACTCACATAGTCCAATCATTGAAATTAATATAATTTACCAACAAGTAACTATATAATATCATTGTTGGAATTCCTTGAATCTATTATGACCATCTACGACTGGTCGGTACGGGGTCTCGTTACCCGATCAGCGAGTCGGAGTCCAGGAGCGAAGCGCTCTGGTGGGGGTGTGGGGGCAACGCCCCTAAAGTAAAAATCTGATTTGAGTTTTTACTTATCTGTTTTGGGCTTTGACCAATTTTGTATTAGGTCATTAATTAGAAATGTGTCATATATATACCTTCTAATGACTTCAACCGCCCCTATTTGTTCATTTGTAATTTTCTCATATTTCGTAATAATATTGCTCTTCCTTCTGTTCGTGGACGTAGCTAACACGACGTTAGTGAACCACGTTAATCTGTGTCGATTTCTTTTGTACTTATTTATTCTTTGTTATTGATTTATCGTAACAATCATCTTTATGCTAATCAAATCAACGGTCAAATAAATTTACAAACTCTTTTAATCTTGAAGAATTAAAACATTATTTTTTAAATTTTTATGGACTAAATAGACATCAAACTTAAACTCTAACGATTTATTTTTCCACACAAAGGCAAAAAAGAGGAAGAAATAGTTGGAGTGGAGTAGAGGATCTCGCGTCTTCCTTTTTGTTTCGATCTAAAAATCCGACAAACAAAAGCAGGAGGGACGGGGACACAACCACGAGATCCTTGAGAGAAAACTGGGTCCCATCTACACGTGTCTCAAAGAAATCGTTGACTTTGTATATATACTGTCAAAACCCGAAGCTGGCTTCTTGGCTCGGAGACTGACATTCTTGGTCAACCCGCCGGTCCGATTGGTAGGGTCGGGTGGGTTGTGTTTGGACTACAAATGTCAAAGGCACAAAAAGACAAACCTTCCCTCACTTTGAAGTTACCAATTCAGAGACAAGTAATCAGACGCCCATGGTGGGGTTGCATTATTATTATTTTAAAAAACAAAATATTGTTATTATAGATTTATGAGACAAAAAAAAAATATATAGTTTTTACTCTCACACGGATGAAATGTGTCAATTTTTACTCTTTATATCCTCAACTTTGGACAAATATTACAATATTTACTTTATATACTCTAATAAATATTACAGTTTTTACTTACTTAGACTTATTTGAACAACTGCATTTAATTAATTATAACACATATATATTTGATAGGTGATTGAGTTTGGGAAATTTATTCATGTATGGATCCATTTTGTATATTTATTACGTTTAAGTTTGATGTTTTATTTTCGTTGAAATTAGCGGATGAATTTAACGAAAATTAAGAAATTACAACACTTGTGCAAATTCTCTCCTAGCGAGAGGAATCGGTGTCGTTCCCGACGATAGATTTTGCGTCGGAAAACTTGCTTTTGTGGTTTCTCCCGATGCAAACATTTTTGTAGTGAGTCTAAGGTGAAAAAATTGATACACTCAACTAAGTTTTAGATAAAAAAAAATGAATGTTTTCCGTATTTACATTAATACGCTGCCAAGTTAGTTGTGTTTTAGGTTTATATTAAAAAATAAATTATAATAGGATTATAGAAAATTTATGGCATGTAAGAAAAGTAGAATATATCGAGATTGAAATGAGATATTTTGGGTAAAATTAAAAGCTAAATTATGAAGAATTTATTTTTATAGGAGACAATATCATATTATTGTATAAATATGGAGATCAAGTTAGTAACTCTAACAAATTACATTTGTCAACATGAGCATAGTTTAACTCTCATAAGTGTGAATTAATGACCAAAAGATCAAACCTCACTCCGCTTTAATTAAATAAGGACAAATTACTCTAATGGCCCCTCAAGTTTGAGTTTGGTAGCAATTCGGTCCCTAGGGTTTCAAATCCAACAATTATAAAGTTTGAATTTGGTTCGTTTTCGGTCCCTCCGTCAAAATTTCGGTTAAGTCCTAACAGAATGCTGACGTGACACCTATTTTTCATTAAAAATATTTTTTTTTGTTCTTCTCCCTCAAATTCTTCTTTTGAAACCATAGTCGCCGGCGTCCTCCGTCGCCCACGCCCTCACCGCTGGCGCCCACGTCGTCGTCTGCTGCTGCCGCTGCCGCCCACGATCTGGAAAATCAAAATGGGAATGAAACCCAGATTTGGGTTGTTCCATGACCGACTCCCCTTGCTCCGCTCGATTTCCCTCCATTTTGCGCCCTCACCCTTTAACTTGCCGGATTTTCATCTCTTCTCGCCTCAATTCGTCGATCTTCTCCGGCGCCGATGAGTTTGGTGCTCTGGACAATGGGGATGTCCAGTACGAGCTCCAACATGGATTTGGGCGGCGGACGGCGGACGACGACCATGGATGATTGTGGAAAAGGATGGAAGGTGGACCGGGAGAGAAAGGTTAGGGGAGAAGAAAAAGAAGATAAAAAGAAAATAAAAGAAAAGTAAAAATGAAAAAATAAATATTTTATTTAAAAATATTTAAAAATTATATTTAATATTTAATATTTAAAAAATAAAAAATAATAATATTTTATTAAAAAAAAAACGATTTGAAAGTTTAGGACCTGAATATTACTAAACTTAAACTTTAAGATCGGTAATTTGTCCATTAAATAAATACATAGAAAAAAAAATTGCATTCTTGGCACCAATATTTTTTATTATTTATTGTGCATGTGTGTTTTTTGATGTAGAATCTAATTAATTTTAGGTTAAATAATTCTCATTAAAATTAACATTTACTTGTGACATAATAAATGGTTAATTCACACACATATACATGTGGGGGTTCATTTTTCCTTTTTCTCTTCTGTTTTTTTCAAATCTAAATTTGACATTATCAAGATATTTCGTCACACAATTCAAGATTGCTTCTAACTATTTGATAAGGAAAGAGAACGTGTCCTCATTTAGGATTCGACTACTTTTTCATGTTTAATTTTAATATTATGTTTAATTCACGAAATAATCAAATAATCATGGACTTGCAGTTTCATTATTCCTGCCAATAGTTTCTCTTTTAATTCACAAAAAAAAATTGGAAAAAGCGAAGTTAAAAATGCCAAAAATTAATTAAGCTTAATTATAATTGCTATTCATTTGAATTCAAAAGAAATTTATTATTTCTTAAAGTGTTAGTTCAAATAGATATTATGTTACTATACAAATTTAACATATGAAAATTTGTTGGTAGTGTTATAAGTAAAAATCAGTTACTATGATTTAAAGACCCAATAGATTAAAGTTCAAGATCCAAAAAAGGATGAAAGGTACGGTCGACCAACCGTATCGGCCGAAGGAAAGAGATCGACTCCCGAACGGGTCGACTTAAGAAGAAGACGTCGACCAACCGTATCGGTCGAAGGAAAGAGATCGACTCCCGAACGGGTCGACTTAAGAAGAAGACGTCGACCCTAGAGGGTCGGCCGAAGCAAGTAAGGGTCAATCCTTCTTTGGTTCGACCGAACCCAAAGAATTGTCAACCCGAAAGGGTCGACCGACATAAACGAGAGTCGATCTCACGAGGGATCGACCGAACCTGAAGAACCCAACCTTCCTTAAAGAAGGTCGGGTCGAGACGCATGGTGTCGACCCCAAGGGGTCGGCCGAACCACGAACATGTTGGGTTTTATGTCCTAAAACTCGTAGTTTGTAAACTGAATGAATGTAAATATTATATTTCAATAAAGTTGTTATTGATTTTTAAGTGAATTGTGTTTGTATTAACCTATACCAATAACTAACACCCATGGCTGTAGTGTGAGTACTTGAACTTCATGTGTGACATGAATGTGAATCAAGTTCAAGTAGACAGCAAAAATGGTCTATAGTATAGGGATAAGGCTGGGTACCTTATCCTGGGGACACTATTGGACGCGGCTCACTTTGTATAGTACAAAACGATGTGATTCGAATCGTTTCATGTAGAGACATGTGAGTGAGGGCGTCCTGTGCAATGAGTTTGCACAAGACCGAACCAAGAAATAAAATCGCTCTTTCTTTATAACACCGTTTACTGTAAAGACCGGTTTATTCATATGATGACTTAGGTAACTCGATCTCAATCCTGAGCTTACTATGAACTCCTGTTTATTCAACCTTATCCTTTGATTTGTACGGGTGAGAGTGGCCAGATTGCCGACTCAATATGCCTACCATCTTGGGGATAAGATTGAATAAGTGGCTGGGGACATAGTTGTAGCAAGATTGGAGTTCACTCCTACCCGCTTTAAGGGTTAGTAGAGAGGTTGTTCCCTTAAGTGCTGACTCCAGGTCTTGAACATTGGGCCCATCCTC
This sequence comes from Herpetospermum pedunculosum, assembly GCA_028017165.1. Lineage (NCBI taxonomy): Eukaryota > Viridiplantae > Streptophyta > Magnoliopsida > Cucurbitales > Cucurbitaceae > Herpetospermum > Herpetospermum pedunculosum. Next base: position 62,656,700 of record CM051525.1, read on the forward strand.
TCCTGATCAGGGAGGAATCTGATTTGTTGGTTGGACCACAAATCAATTGTTCATTAGAGGTGTCAGTGGTACTTAAGGAACAAGATATAATACAAGGGTTAAACGGTTTAAATGACCCGTTGTGATTATGAACAACCTGTGAAGGATCGACTTACTGATGATAGTTATATCAAAAGGACACAATATATCTACAGTGAGGAGAGTGCAGCCCTTGGACTTTAGTGGAGTCTCCGGGGGTTAACGAATGTTGGTTAGTTCGGTTGAAAGAGTTTTGACCGGATAATCTCGTATCGTTGGAGCTCATGATCTGTAGGTCCTTACGGTTCTCCTGGCTAGCTCGGATAAAGCCGTGAAACAGTATAAAAGAAAAGAAAAGAATTTGAATCGTTCAAATTGGGTTTGTGGAAGAAGGATAAACATATTTAAATATGATTTAAATATGAGATTGATCTGAAAACATGAATAGGATTCATGTGCAAAAAAGTCGGTTTTCGGAAAACCGGGATTAATTATATTATTTAATTAATATTTGATATTGAATTAAATAATATTAATTAATTTATATATATATTTTTTATTAATTAAAAAGTTTAATTAATAAAATAATTATTATTATTTTTTAATAATAATAATTATATATAAATATATAATATATATATATATATATATATATATATATATATATATATATATATATATATATATATATATATACATGTGTCTTACTGAAAGACACATGTAAAAATATATACACAGTATATATGTGATTCATCAGATGAATCATCAGATTGATTAAAAAAAAAAAAAAGGAAAAGAAAAAGAAAAGTTAGTGCAGGGGTATTCAAATAGGATTTGAATTCTCATTTCAAAAACTTCTTCTTCTTACGTCTGCCTTCTTCACAGCTTCTGAAGAAAAAGTTTCTTCAGTGAATCTTCTTCCTCTTTTCTTTTGTTAAAGGAGTCCCACCACTCCGTTTCTCGGCCTGAGGATAGCGGGACTACCGTGGGTGGTCCACGAAGTTTTCGTGAGAAGGCTCGGTGAGCTCGTGAGGAGCATCTGGCGGTGAATTTGGAGAATTACGAACGACAAGGGTATGTGTTCTAACTTCTCTTTTCATCGCTTTTGCATGTTTCCAATTTGTTTAAATTGATGAAATTAGAGTGTCCATGATCCAAATCGCTTCCGCTGCGTGCCATGGGCGCTCCATCAATTGGTATCAGAGCGTTTTTGGCCACTCAATTTCTATCAATTTAAGTTATGGTGGGTTTTATTTTAGAAATTGTTTCTGAATGGAATTCTAAAGTGAATATCGATTTTGGCATAGTTTCTTTTGAATTTCTTTATTTGTAATTGCCCGAGAATGTATGGGCTTTAATGTATGCTAAAGAGTCTGTATTTTTTAGAGTCATTAGAGTCCATATAGGGCTCTTTGTGTAAGAAGTTTGAGTTTGAAACTCGCCGAAATGTTCGGTGTAATTTCAAACTCATTCTGGGCATTACGAGGAGAAATTCGAAGTTTTTTTTGGCCGAAGCGTTCGGAGGAAGCAAGTTGGTCAAAGGCGGTGCGAAGAGTTCGAAGTCCGCTCATGACGTGGCTTGTTGATCAAGCTTGTAATAAATTAGTTATTGCTTGCTAAATGCCAAAATCGATCCACTTTAGTGTGTTTAATTAATTATGCATTGCGAATGTATGTTTTAATTAAATTCCATGTTTGTATGTGCATAACGTATGCCATATAGATTTAAAATCCCACCGCAGGAAGCATGCTTCATGCATTAAAAATATGTTATAAGTGTTATAATATATCGTATGCATATTTGGCAATTCATGATTTTTGATATAAATGTTATATTAATTCATGAATTAGTTGTTGTTAATTTAATAGAATAATTGATATAAGTGTTATATTAATTATGAAATTAAATATACAACATAGGTTGCCATGGTTTTATGCATATTATAGGTTATAAGTGTTATAATATATTGGATGCATGTTTAATTCATGAGTATTAATATAAGAGTTATATTAGTTCATGAATTAGATGTTGTTTGCTTAATAGAATAATTGATATAAGTGTTATATTAATTATGAAATTAAACATCCAACATTAGATGCATTTTGTTTGTTATAAGTGTTATAATGTATAGGATGCATGCTTAATTCATGAGAATTGATATAAGTGTTATATTAATTTATGAATTAGGAGTTGTATATTTAAAAACATAATTGATATAATTGTTATATTAATTATGAAATTAAATATTCAATTTGTCATGCCTTAGTGATGCATGTTTGAGAAGCATGTAGAAGTTTGTTGTAGTAAGTCTTAGTTTTGCAAAGCGTTGTAAAATTGGCATAGACTTTTAAAATCTATAACAAAGACAAAGGCATGCTCACTTAGGGTTGAATGTATCGTTCCGTTTCATTAGATGAATAGGTCGATATCTTGTAAATGCTAAGGTTACAAGAAACTCACCCGGGGACATCCTGTTCGAGGTTGGAGGTATTTAAGCTGACGGTTTACGGAACACCTCCTACCTGGGGACCATCCGGTTCTTGAGTAAAGTTAACCCGGCTTTATGAGCATGCGTGAGTGGTGTGAGGTAATAAAGTGTTTATCACCTAGACATCATAGGTAAAAGTTTGTTTTACCTAGACTTAGGCCTTATTGTCTTAGCCGGATAATGCCTGAGTAATTTACCCATTCCGTCCTAAAATACTTAGTAGAGGTGTTGAGAAGGTATATATGATATGTCCCTCTCCTCCTACGTTCTCTATCAAGTTCACACCGTGAGAATTATGCTCGGCCTCGTGATGTCAATAGGGCATCCCCATTCGGATGGTATTTGCATAATTCAAGAGCAAGGTGAATGGAGAAAGTATTTATAGTAAGTGGGAGAAGGAAGTATGTCAATACATCCTGCGGTCTCCTCCATTGGATTGAACCGTGAGATTCCTATGTTCTGCCTGCTAGGTGCCCACAAGTGGTACCGATCCATTCGGAGGGCCGTTTCATAGGAATCGGAACATCTCAATCACCATTTATGGATAAAGAAACATAGAGCCATTCCCAACTTTGACATTTCCATTCGGTTGCATCGTTGGGGCCGCCCTATGAATTCTAAAAATGGAGGGTCACACTTACGAGATTTGCTAAGGAGTTAGTAAATCTTGACCAAACAGCGATAAATAAGATGCTATAGGAATATGAGATATTCTGGTATTAGCATTTAGTCAAGAATGTCTTGATTCAGTGAAGGAATGCTTGACTGCCCCTCGGTAGCGACCATTCTGACCCACTGAAGTATCGTTGCAGTTTAATAATGAGTTTTGGGTACATTATTATTCTTTGCTAAATTCTTGATTGGTGTGTAAATTAGGTTAAAACCTTTTCACTAATATTTATTCATTCTCTTTTCAGCATGACTAGCTCTTTTATTCACTTACTAGCTTCCGATAAGTTAACCGGCGATAACTACGCGACCTGGAAATCGAACTTGAATACGATTCTCGTTCTAGATGATCTTAGGTTCGTCTTATCAGAGGATTGTCCTCCCCCTCCTAGCTCGGATGCGACTCGAACTGTTCGAGAAGCATATGATAGATGGACAAGGGCTAATGATAAAGCCCGAGTCTATATCTTAGCCAGCATATCTGATGTGTTAGCTAAGAAGCACGAGGATATGGTTTCTGCTAAAGAAATCATGTCTTCATTACAGGAGATGTTTGGACTTCCGTCCTCATCGGTCTGTCATGAAGCCCTCAAATTCGTTTACAACTCTCGCATGAAGGAGGGAACCTCTGTTAGGGAGCATGTCCTTAACATGATGGTCCACTTCAATGTGGCGGAAGTAAACGGAGCTATTATAAATGAGTCAAGTCAAGTAAGTTTTATCTTGGAATCTCTTCCGAAGAGTTTCCTTCAGTTCAGAACCAATTTGGTAATGAACAAGATAAAGTATAATTTGACTTCTCTCCTCAGCGAGCTACAGACCTATCAGTCCCTACAGACTTCTAAAGGAAAAGAGAAGGAGGCAAATGTTGTCACTTCTAGGAAATTCCAAAAGGGGTCGTCATCAGGGAGTAGGTCTGAACTTTCTTCTATTAAGAATAAGAGTATTCAGAAGAAGAAGAAAGATAAAAGGAAGGGAAAAGCACCTGCTACTGCTAAGAGCAAGAATAAATCTACAGACAAAGGAAAATGTTTCCATTGTGGTGTAGATGGGCACTGGAAACGGAATTGCCCAAAGTATCTTGCAGAGAAAAAGGCTGAGAAAGAAAGACAAGGTAAATATGATTTACTTGTTGTTGAAACATGTTTAGTAGAACATGATTGTCATACCTGGATACTTGATTCAGGAGCTACTAACCATGTTTGTTCTTCTTTTCAGGAAACTAGTTCTTGGCAGCCACTTTCTCGCGGTGAGATAACTCTCAGAGTTGGAACTGGAGAGGTTGTCTCAGCTGAAGCAGTGGGAGCTGTAAAGTTGTTGTATAGAGATAGTTTCATTTTACTAGAAAATGTACTCCTGGTTCCTACCTTCCAGAGGAATCTTGTATCTATATCTTGTTTGTTAGAACAGTTGTATAAAGTATCTTTTGTACATAATGAAGCGTTCATTAGCAAAAGAGGTGTACGTATTTGTTCTGCGAAACTTGAAAACAACTTGTATGTGTTAAGACCAACCGAAGCCAAAGCTATTTTGAACACTGAAATGTTTAAAACAGCTGAGACTCAAACTAAAAGGCAGAGACTTTCTCCAAGTACTTATCTTTGGCACTTAAGACTAGGTCACATTAATCTCAATAGGATTGGGAGATTGGTTAAGAGTGGTCTGCTAAATCGTTTAGAGGACAACTCTTTACCGCCATGTGAGTCTTGTCTTGAGGGCAAAATGACCAAACGATCTTTTTCTGAAAAAGGTCATAGGTCCAAAGAACCTCTAGAAATCGTGCATTCGGATCTCTGCGGTCCTTTGAATGTCAAAGCACGAGGAGGGTATGAATATTTCATCAGTTTCATTGATGATTATTCTAGGTACGGTTATCTTTATCTAATGCATCATAAGTCCGAAGCTCTTGAAAAGTTCAAAGAGTATAAGGCAGAGGTTGAGAACACATTAGGTAAATCGATAAAAACACTCCGATCAGATCGAGGTGGAGAGTATATGGATTTAAGATTCCAGGACTATATGATAGAACATGGAATAGTATCTCAACTCTCAGCGCCAGGAACACCACAGCAGAATGGTGTGTCCGAGAGGAGAAATAGAACCCTGTTAGACATGGTTCGATCTATGATGAGTTATGCTCATTTGCCTAGTTCGTTTTGGGGATATGCAGTAGAGACTGCAGTATATATTTTGAACATGGTTCCCTCTAAGAGTGTTTCTGAAACACCTTATGAGTTATGGAGAGGGCGTAAAGGTAGTTTACGTCACTTCAGGATTTGGGGGTGTCCGGCACATGTGCTAGTACCCAATCCAAAGAAGTTGGAACATCGTTCAAAATTGTGCCTATTTGTAGGTTACCCCAAGGAAACGAAAGGTGGTCTATTTTTTGATCCTCATGAGAACAAGGTACTAGTATCGACTAATGCCACGTTCTTAGAGGAAGACCACATGAGAGATCATCAACCGTCGAGCAAAATTGTTTTGTCCGAATTTTCCAGGAAAGCTACAGACGGATCAACAAAGGTTGTTGATCAGGCTGGTCCTTCTCAAGAGTTGAGAAAGCCTCGACGCAGTGGGAGGGATGTAAGACAGCCCGACCGCTACATCGGCTTGTCTGAAACTCAAGTCGTCATACCTGATGATGGCGTTGAGGATCCATTGACCTTTAAACAGGCAATGAATGACATAGACAAGGACCAGTGGCTTAAAGCCATGGATCTCGAAATGGAGTCTATGTACTTCAATTCGGTCTGGGATCTTGTAGACCAACCAGATAGTGAAAGACCTATCGGTTGCAAGTGGATCTACAAGAGAAAACGAGACCAAGCCGGTAAGGTGCAAACCTTTAAGGCTCGACTTGTGGCAAAAGGTTATTCCCAAAGAGAAGGGGTGGACTATGAAGAAACCTTTTCTCCTGTTGCCATGTTAAAGTCGATTAGAATACTCTTATCCATTGCTACATTTTATGATTATGAAATCTGGCAAATGGATGTCAAGACTGCCTTTCTGAATGGTAATCTTGAGGAGAGTATCTATATGGCTCAACCAGAGGGATTCATACTTCAGGGTCAAGAGCAAAAGGTTTGCAAGCTTAATCGATCCATTTATGGGTTGAAGCAAGCATCTAGATCCTGGAATATAAGGTTTGATACGGCGATCAAATCTTATGGCTTTGAACAAAATATTGATGAACCTTGTGTTTACAAGAAAGTAGTCAATACTGTTGTAGCTTTCTTAGTCTTGTACGTAGACGATATACTACTCATTGGGAATGATGTAGGGTTCCTAACTGACGTTAAGAATTGGCTAGCGACCCAATTCCAAATGAAAGATTTGGGAGAGGCTCAGTTTGTTCTAGGGATTCAGATCATAAGGGATCGTAAGAACAAAGTGTTAGCGCTGTCTCAAGCATCTTATATTGACAAGGTGTTGTCAAGATATTCGATGCAGAATTCCAAGAAAGGTTCGCTGCCTTTTAGGCATGGAATTCACTTGTCTAAGGAACAGTCTCCTAAGACACCTCAAGAGGTTGAGGATATGAGACAAATTCCCTATGCATCTGCAGTTGGTAGTCTCATGTACGCTATGTTGTGTACAAGACCCGACATCTGCTATGCAGTAGGAATTGTCAGTAGGTTCCAATCCAATCCAGGATATGATCACTGGACAGCCGTTAAACACGTCCTCAAGTATCTTAGGAGAACGAGAGACTATGTGCTTGTGTATGGCGCGAAGGATTTGATCCTTGCAGGATACACTGACTCTGATTTTCAGACTGATATAGATTCTAGGAAATCTACATCAGGATCAGTGTTCACTCTTAACGGAGGAGCAATAGTATGGAGGAGTATAAAACAAGGTTGTATTGCTGACTCCACCATGGAAGCTGAGTATGTCGCAGCTTGCGAAGCAGCGAAGGAAGCTGTATGGCTTAGGAAGTTCTTGACAGATTTGGAAGTTGTTCCAAATATGAACTTGCCAATCACCCTTTATTGTGATAATAGTGGTGCAGTGGCAAATTCTAAAGAACCTAGAAGCCATAAGCGTGGAAAGCATATTGAGCGGAAATATCATCTCATCAGGGAGATAGTGCAACGAGGAGATGTGATCGTCACACAGGTAGCCTCGGAGCACAACATTGCTGATCCGTTTACTAAGTCTCTCACGGCTAAAGTGTTTGAGAGACACCTAGAAAGTCTAGGGCTGCGAGCTGCTCAGTAGGACAGTGGGAGAAACTTTAGATATTTGATATTCTAGTTCTCTCGACCAGCATGTACTCCACTGACGTTTTAGTCCAAGTGGGAGTTTGTTGGGTTTTATGTCCTAAAACTCGTAGTTTGTAAACTGAATGAATGTAAATATTATATTTCAATAAAGTTGTTATTGATTTTTAAGTGAATTGTGTTTGTATTAACCTATACCAATAACTAACACCCATGGCTGTAGTGTGAGTACTTGAACTTCATGTGTGACATGAATGTGAATCAAGTTCAAGTAGACAGCAAAAATGGTCTATAGTATAGGGATAAGGCTGGGTACCTTATCCTGGGGACACTATTGGACGCGGCTCACTTTGTATAGTACAAAACGATGTGATTCGAATCGTTTCATGTAGAGACATGTGAGTGAGGGCGTCCTGTGCAATGAGTTTGCACAAGACCGAACCAAGAAATAAAATCGCTCTTTCTTTATAACACCGTTTACTGTAAAAACCGGTTTATTCATATGATGACTTAGGTAACTCGATCTCAATCCTGAGCTTACTATGAACTCCTGTTTATTCAACCTTATCCTTTGATTTGTACGGGTGAGAGTGGCCAGATTGCCGACTCAATATGCCTACCATCTTGGGGATAAGATTGAATAAGTGGCTGGGGACATAGTTGTAGCAAGATTGGAGTTCACTCCTACCCGCTTTAAGGGTTAGTAGAGAGGTTGTTCCCTTAAGTGCTGACTCCAGGTCTTGAACATTGGGCCCATCCTCTCCTGATCAGGGAGGAATCTGATTTGTTGGTTGGACCACAAATCAATTGTTCATTAGAGGTGTCAGTGGTACTTAAGGAACAAGATATAATACAAGGGTTAAACGGTTTAAATGACCCGTTGTGATTATGAACAACCTGTGAAGGATCGACTTACTGATGATAGTTATATCAAAAGGACACAATATATCTACAGTGAGGAGAGTGCAGCCCTTGGACTTTAGTGGAGTCTCCGGGGGTTAACGAATGTTGGTTAGTTCGGTTGAAAGAGTTTTGACCGGATAATCTCGTATCGTTGGAGCTCATGATCTGTAGGTCCTTACGGTTCTCCTGGCTAGCTCGGATAAAGCCGTGAAACAGTATAAAAGAAAAGAAAAGAATTTGAATCGTTCAAATTCGGGTTTGTGGAAGAAGGATAAACATATTTAAATATGATTTAAATATGAGATTGATCTGAAAACATGAATAGGATTCATGTGCAAAAAAGTCGGTTTTCGGAAAACCGGGATTAATTATATTATTTAATTAATATTTGATATTGAATTAAATAATATTAATTAATTTATATATATATATTTTTTATTAATTAAAAAGTTTAATTAATAAAATAATTATTATTATTTTTTAATAATAATAATTATATATAAATATATAAATATATATATATATATATATATATATATATATATATATATATATATATATATATATATATATATATATATATATATTTACATGTGTCTTACTGAAAGACACATGTAAAAATATATACACAGTATATATGTGATTCATCAGATGAATCATCAGATTGATTAAAAAAAAAAAAAAGGAAAAGAAAAAGAAAAGTTAGTGCAGGGGTATTCAAATAGGATTTGAATTCTCATTTCAAAAACTTCTTCTTCTTACGTCTGCCTTCTTCACAGCTTCTGAAGAAAAAGTTTCTTCAGTGAATCTTCTTCCTCTTTTCTTTTGTTAAAGGAGTCCCACCACTCCGTTTCTCGGCCTGAGGATAGCGGGACTACCGTGGGTGGTCCACGAAGTTTTCGTGAGAAGGCTCGGTGAGCTCGTGAGGAGCATCTGGCGGTGAATTTGGAGAATTACGAACGACAAGGGTATGTGTTCTAACTTCTCTTTTCATCGCTTTTGCATGTTTCCAATTTGTTTAAATTGATGAAATTAGAGTGTCCATGATCCAAATCGCTTCCGCTGCGTGCCATGGGCGCTCCATCAGAACATATCCCCTCGGACGGTTTCGTGTCATTAATCGCCTAAAAATAATTTATGAACATAACAATCCATAATGACTAGTTGAAGAGCTTATAAAAAGAGAAGATGCATGAAAAAAAATGGTAATAAAATATTTTGCGTATAAATTCCACTCTTGCCATCTCCATATTTGATATATCACTCTTCATATCTGACTTGATCGTCAGAGTCCGTGTGACTAGTGCCACACCGATGCAATATGCATCACATATCTTCTCATTTCTTGCAGATTTATACTTGTTCTGTCAAGATATACAAATTCACCCTCGACCAATTTCAATTTTTTATAAATTATGTAAATTTTGAATTTTGCGCATAACGATGAACTACTCAATTACCTTTGCATATGATATTCTTTTTAATTTTCTTTTATTTTATTTTGGAGAGTTACTAAGTTGATTTCCTATAATTAGCAACTTGTTTTCTTCATTTGGATCATCCCATTTTGAAGAGTTCTCCTCTATTTCTTTTTTTTTTGTTCTTGAGTTGAGAGCAAGTATATCCAAGAAGAGTTATGTCATATTTGTGTAGCTTCAGGTTGGTGTTCTAACGGAGTTAATCGTTGTAATCTGCTAGCAACCCGTGCATAGCGAATAATTGTCTTTAGGTCATCACTCTTGAAGCGTGTCTCGACTACTAATTTTTTCATTCCTTTAATTTGTTATTCAAATTTCGTTCCTTTGACATTGTTGTTGTGGATTTAATCAAATTAAAGAATTACAATTCTCCAAAATATACAGTATTATAGAAACAAAGACTAGTATATGACACAAGTTGTAGGCTTGGCCATATAGGGCACTTTGTTTTAAAGGGCAGTTGATAGCCCATTATGTGATTCTTTTCAATCTTTCTTGTGGTAGGTATTTTTATGCTATTTACATTAGTGTTGATTTGATTTTTCTCTTTTATAGGAAAATTCTCATAAATAATAGGTCTCATATTTGAAAGGTAGATATCCATGAATGAGAATATATAAAAGGGAATTAAATACTATTTTATTTCTTCAAATTTCTAATTTTATATTTTTCTGATATTTTGTTATATATTCTTAAATATTCTTTTTTTAGCTTATGAAGTTTTGTGTGAAAATTCATTTTGGCCCTTCTAGTGAAATTTACAACAGTGTGTAACAACACTATATGTCGGCCAATTAACTGTAAAAAAAGTTTAACACCAAGGACTAAAATGAAAGCTTATGAACAAAAATATAAGTTTTAAAGAACGAGGAAGAATAAAAATGTAATAAATTTGAAAAATTGTTAAGAGTGATATTTTTAGTTTCATATGTTTAGAAAGAATGCTTATTCATTGGTTCTCTTGTTGAAACAGTTAAAAAAAAAATTACCCTACGACCAAAAATTAATTTAATTTTAGTTTGCTCCCTAAAACTTTTGGCAATATATAAGAAGGGCAGTTAGTCATATCTAAAAAATTCAAGAATGTTATGGATTCCAAGTATTTTTTTTTTTTTTTTTTTTTTTTTGCAACCCATGACCTTTTAGTCACGGACAAAACCTTATGTCAATTGAGTTATGTTCGGTTTGACTATATGGACTCCAAGTATTGTAAGAAGAGTCTATGACTTTGATTTTTAATTATCCAAGTTAAAATCACTTTAAACTTGGTGGATCAACTTTAATTAGAAAAATTATTGTATTTTTGAGTTTTAGAGTTGGACAAAAGAGTGTGACTGGTACAATTAATTAACTTTGAGAGAGTGTTTTTTTTTTTTTACAATTGGGATCAAAGAGAATTCTGTGTGATTGTAATAATCTAGTGTTCTCCGCCGAATTTTACATGTAAATTCAGGTATTTTCTTATTTTATTGTCTTCTTTTAATTTTTCGATTATTTTTCTGTTTATTCTTGCTGTAGGAGTAAGACAATTTTTTCCAACATATTCTTCCCTCGAAATCTTTTTCCTCGAGTTGTTTTGCTTTGCTAGTTCTCTCGTGGTTTTGGTACCATGCTCGAGTAGTAAGCTTTTTTCGTGTTTGATTGCGCTTTTATTTTACTTTTTTTTATCTTGACTTCGGGTTGTGAATTTATATATATTATTAATTTTTTTTAAAAAAAAATTACTCATTTACTAGCAATTTTTCAAATTTTATAGTCAACCAGAACATGATTCAACTGACATGATGTATTGAACCTAGAGGTTTTAAAAAAAATCAGATTTTGTATATAGAATTTTTTTTTAAAAAGTATGTTAAAATTAAACTAAACAACAAAGTGGCTAGTAAACCAACTATATATATTTTTTTTTATGTATAAACTAACTAAAATTTTTATCTTGAAAAAATTAAAAAACAAAATTATTATCAAATAAAGTCTTATAAATTAGACATATAATTCAAAGATCAAACAATATTGTTCTTAATTTATTGTTATTATTTTGTTTAATTTAGTGGTTGACCTTGATTTAGTTGAAGTTGGGGGAGGAGGTTCATGGGGTCAGGTAGTAGGGTTTGGTCATCTTTAATTCATCCATCACATCAAAACAAAATAACCAGACAATGCCAACACTAAAAAGAAAAAGTACTATAATATAAAAATAAATAAATTATGTGACACCCCCTTTTCTTCTATGCCTCTATATAATATAGCTTCTTCCCTCAATTAAATGCATCCATTAATTTTATTATAACCCAAAGTCACATAAATTATATTATCATGCATAAAAACAAGTAAAAGTGGAGGTGGTCAACTGTGATCACTATTGCTACCCTTGGGACCTAAACTCTATTTTGAAATCATTTTTTTTTTGTACCAAACTTTTTATTTGTTTATGCAAGGGTAGAGTTGTCATTTCATATTTATGTCGGGTCTTAAATTTGATTTTGAAGGTTCATTGTGATATAGATAATCAAAACTTATGCGGTACATATGTTGATATATCACTCTTATTAAAATTGACTTGATCAATCGATAATTTTTTTTTTTTTTTTGAGATTAAACTTAGGATTTCAGATAAATCAGGTTAAGTTATGCTGGTGGGCATGTTTTTATTTATTTTTTAATATATTATGTTAATTTTCATATTATATGTTTTAAATAATAATAAAAAAAAAGTAAATATTACAATTTACAAGAATAAATTCTAGATGTTGGATCATAATTGGTAATGAACCTTTTAAAATCATTTGGATTTTTTTTTTTTATTATTTTTTTTTATTTTTTTACAACATGTAAGGTTGGAGGATTCAACCTAAAATCTCATTAATACATCATATCAATTTATGCTGTTATTGGTTTGAAAATAGTGTTATTAAATACAATAATAAAAAACATTTACTTTGATTTTAATGGAACCATTATTTTTTTTTAACACACTGTACTATAACTATTCAACCTTCATGATCGAGATGATTTAAAAATATTTTTAGCCCATAAGTGTTTCTAGTTTTAACCAACAAGAGTATAACTCAATTTGTATGATGTATGAACGAGTGACTATGAGGTCCTAGGTCCGATCCCCACCTCTACATATTGTCCAAAAAAAAAAAAATGTTTATAATTTTAAAAATTTGGAGTGAGAGATTGAACCTCCGAATAAAAAAAATTGATCTAGGCTCACTTTAATAATTAAAAAAAGCATTTAATTAGTATAAAAAATGTCACTTAAGAAATTAATTTAACAAATTATATTAAAGTTAAATCTAAGCTATAAAAATTAAGGATTTGTTTGAAATACCTAAGATTTTAAAAAAAAAAAAAAAACATCTCCAACATTAAAAAAAAAAAACTTTAAATAACATTTTTTTTAATTATACTATATTCCAACATGATTCTATAAATAATTAATATGTTTTTTTTGTCTTACTAGATATTTAAAAAATTCGAAAGAGAAACAAAAACTTGACAAAGATGTAAAATACATTTTAGCCTAAAGAAAAATTACCACACAAGAAAAGACAAGAACTAGAAATTTCAAAAGTCAATGTACAAACTACAAAACAATCTATTTTTTTATTTTTTTATTTTTATAAAAAAAATATTTTGAAAAAAAAAACCCAATCATAGTGATATTACTATAAAAAGTCAAGATGCCAACGACGCACGTAAAAGAGCCTCTCCCCATATCCTCCATTCCCATCTACTCCACAGCTTTATCCTCTCTTCTTCTTCTTCAAATTTTCAATCTCTGTTTTCTTCTTCTTCCTCATGGAGCCACTAACAGCCATTCCCTGGTTAGATACTTACAACATCGCCTCCGAAGAAGACGACTTCCTCACCCTCACCGACCTTCTCCACGACGCTGTCGCCTCTCCTCTCTTCCTCCTCTCCCAAGACACCGACAACGACCGAGCCACCAAGCTTCCCGTCCCCGGTGGTGCTGCCTACTTCGGGCCGACAATTGAGGATATTGAGAATGCGCTCTCGACTGCTCCCAGATCAAAAGACCTGCAGTCGAGCGCCCACATTTCTCATGCTGCTAATGGGTAAATGACATTACAGAAGTTCGAATATACAAGATTTTTTTAACGATGAATACCGTAAATTTAATTATTGATTCATAGTTTTAAAATTTTGGTGGCATTGGCAGGTTTTCAATTTTGGAAAGGGGGAGCTTGAATAAGGTTGAGCATAAGTATAGCCTTAGAATCAAGAGCAGTGGTGGGAATACGGTGGCTGATGATGGTTATAAGTGGCGCAAATATGGTCAGAAGTCAATCAAAAATAGCCCCAATCCTAGGTAATTTCTCTTATTTATTTCTACTTTTCACTTTGTTTTTAAAGTATCTTTAAATTTTTTATAAAGATAAGATGGAAATGATTTGGATGTATAATGTAAGTGAGTTTCTCCGACAATTTGTAGAGCGAGGATTTTGAACTTAGGATGTTAGCGCTTTAATTTTCAATAAGGAGCGGAGCTCTGGGAAGTGAAAGAGTTTAGAACGGTTTTTTTTTTTTAAAAAATCTAAAATTACAATAAAATTTGGTTCAAATATCATTTTGATTTCTATATTTTAGATTTCATTTCATTTTAGTCTTTGTACTTTCGATAAAACTTAAAATTGAATCATACTAGCCGTAAGGATCAATTTTTAGCTTTATCGAAAGTACACATACTAAAATTTAACATATGAAAGTATATGAACTAAAATAGACGACAATAAAATGACATTTTAATCTAAAATATTTGAATTACTCTAAAAATAACACTTAATTGTTACTTCTTTTATAAGTGCCTATGTTTTCATTAAGAATACTTTTAATATCTAAATTATGGGTGGTTGCATTAAAAAAAAGTTATATTTATATTTAATTGAGAGATTTTATTATTCCTTTTTTATTGATAGTCAAATGAGAGTGGACAAGATGAAGAATCATGCCACAAATAAAAATAAATAAACAAATTTGGGTACTAAAATTAATACATTATTTTTTCTACTTAACACACCCACTTGAATCAATGATGCAACCAAACCAATGTCATTAACTTCCCAAACCACTCTCTTATCCACCATGATTTTGCTTTAATCAACCCCAAACTCAAACTCACCCTCTTAATCCATTAATTAACACAAATTAAGCCTCTTTTTTTGGTGAACTTTATGTAACAACCAATCAAAGTTCAATTAATTAATTATCTCTTGTTTTTTTTTTTGACAAAAATTAGGAGCTATTACAGATGTTCAAATCCAAGATGCAGTGCAAAGAAGCAAGTGGAAAGATCCATAGAAGATCCAGATACCTTCATCATCACCTACGAAGGCCTTCACCTCCACTTTGCTTACCCATTCTTCCTAATGGGCCAAACCCAACAAGCCCAATCTCCAACAAAGAAGCCCAAGACGATCGACCCAGAGCCTCAAGCCCATAAAAGCCCAACTTTTCTCGCTCCAGGCCCATCTCCACCGGACGAAGGCCCAAAAGAAGCAACAGGCCCACAAGGGTTGCTCGAGGACATGGTCCCATGGATGATCCGAAATCCCTCAACCAATCATAACAGTTTGTCAAATTCGTCCTCTTGTTCATCCTACCGTTCGCCTCCAACGTCCCCTCCATCACCGTCCACGTGTCCTACCTACGTGGCTTCATGCTTTTGAGATTTTTGGGGAATATGATAGACATATATAACAAATATATAATTATAATTATATATATGTATTCAAATGGGTTATTGAAACCCTTTTAAAAGTAGTCCTATTTTATTTTTATTCATGTGTATTAAACTATATATTTTATAGTAATATGGTCGTTTACCGAAAAAAAATAGGTTAAATTATAATTGTAGTGCTCTAATAAATCTATAAACTTACCACACAAAAAAAAAAAAAAAAAAAAAACTTTTAAATTTATGTCCAGTATGTTCTTGAATTTAAAAAAGTGTCAAATACATCCTTAAAATTTTATAATCATATTCTCAATTTTGTGTCTAATAAATTATTGATATATTTGACATTTTAAAAAATTCACGAATATATAAATATAAAATTAAAATTTTGAGACAATAGATATAAAATTTAATTTTTATATATAATAGATCAATTATCAATTAAAATTTACAGAACGTTGAAATCCTATGCTATACGCCCTCCACTATAGCTAGCCCCCAACCATTGTTACACTCCCAACATTCTTCACCATCCTCATGCTTGCGAGGAAAACCTCCCTTGCCACGAACAATCAGACCAAGCCTCATTCCATTATGCTTTGTACCCAGTGTGGCTTGGACTTTGGAATATTTGTACGAATGACCTTAAATTATTAGCGATTCGAATTATTGATCCGAATTTTAAAAATTAACCAAATTGACCTTTAGCTGACATCATCGCTTATTTTTTAAATATTATTTTTTGCCGCTCTAACTCTAGCTCCATTTCAATTTGTCTCACTATATAGCTCTAGTTTCATTTCAGATTTGAAAATTTTAAATTTTGTAGATCTGATTTTTTCGATCTAAAATGTTTAAGATCCGATAATTTTTTGATCCTCGAATCGTCACGGGAGAGTTGATGTCGATGAGAGTCGTCAACGAAGAGTCGTCGATAATGGGTGAGTGAGAGGAAGAAAAACGAAAGAGAAAAGAAATGTAAGAGAAAAAAAAATAGGTTTAGAGGTGAGAGGGAGGGAAGATGAGAGAGTGCGAGTAAGCTAGAAAAAAATGAATAAATAATATTAAAAAAATTGATGGCAATGTTAGCCAAAAAAAAAAAAAAATCAATTTTGCTAATTTTTAAAATTCCATTATCCATACAAATATTCCTTAGTTTTTTTCATGGTGCATTTTAGTTAGATTTTTCAAGAGGAAAATTTGGTGGCTCATCATTTTGCTTGGTTAGTTTTAGCTAGAAAGTATGAATATGTATCATGTATGGATGTGATCTTTTTCGATTGATGTTAAACGTTTTGTTTTTGGTGATTCTTTCAATGAGAATCATTAAGGCTGGTATCGTTTGCTAAACCTATTAGATATGAAGTTGAAAGTTTTAAATACATTAGATATTTTTTAAAGTTTAGAGATTGAAGTTGTAATTTAATTAATTTTTTTTTTTTTTCAGAATTTATTGAGAAGTTGGGCTAAAAAATTGGGCCCAATAGTCTTATGGTATTAATGAGGCACTTGTGGTCAATCTTCTCAACACACACCCCATCTAACGTATATTACAAAAAAGACGAAACTACCCTTCTAAAATCACTTTAATTTTGTTAAAGGCAAGGGTGGAAATGTAAAACAGGTGATAAACATGGCGGTAATTAACCCGATTTCAGAGAGAAACTCGGATACCCGTCTGCTGGAGTTCTTCTCTCAACCGCCATTTCTTGATCGTTCCATTTTCGAATTCTCCATTTCTCGAACAAGCGATCAATTTCTGCTCGTCGAGTGTTTACAGAGTAGTGAAAGTAGAACAAATTCATGTTACGGTTGCCAAGACGATGATCTTTTCGAGGATCAGAGGATCTCTATCTCGCTCTGCACGTTCGAGATTACAAGCTGTAATATTCAAACTCGGTATTTAGTTTTTGTTAATTCTTTGTTAGTCATTTCTGTTCTTTTGATGCAGAATGGATATTCTGGTTTTTGCAATGGGAGGATTCTGTTGGAGGCGAAGCCTTTTAGTAGTTCGTCTATTTCGCGCGTATATGGTTGCTTAGGGCTTGCGAAATGTTATTTAACATCAACGGGTGTTCGAGCTGGTAAGCAGTTTGTTTCTAGAAAGTACTTGGAGAATGTCAATTCTGTTCTAGCAAACCCTAGGATTCGTCGCCTGTTCTCTAGCGAATCGCCGAAGAAGAGAAGTAAGTGAAGTTATAACTTCTATTTTTCCGTCTAGGGTTGTATAGTGCAACTGTTCTTCACCCATTAATTGTTTTTTTCCCTTTTGATGTTTTTATTCATGTATGATGAATTAACTTAGAGTATGAGAATTACTACCCAAAGGATAAGAAGGAGATTCCAAAATCAAAAGAGCAGAAGACAGAATCTAAAGGTACTGGACCTTGTCATTTGGCCTAGCGTCTTTCCTTTTCCTCCATTTGCAAGTTCATGTTAGTTTTCTTCTTCACTGGTGTAATTTATCATCTATAAACGTTAAATCAAGGTACTTGGGAGGATTATTGGTCATAATGTTGATGGAACTTCGGATCGTAATGGTTTTTTATTTTGGGATAATTTTGATTTCAAATGTGTTGATTTTAAGATCATTTAATTGTTCTTTCTCAATATGGAATCTAATAAAAAAAGTATATGACATAGGAACCAAGATTATAGTCCGTTGGGAACTTGGTCAACTTAGCTTGAAACTTGAAAATACGGTGGCTTTTTCACATGTTCATACATGTTTAGTTCCACTATAACCTGGCCCTCTCTTTTTGTTAGTACGTGTGAGCAGAGTGTGTGTTTTTCCTCCAAGTGTTTTTTTTTTTTTTTTTTTTTTTTTAATTTTTTAATTAATTGTTAAAGATGCTTCAACCTTTAAGTGTGTATTATCTCAACTGTAACCCTCTCTTTTATATTTGGAATTATTGTCACTTTTTCTTTTAGTTATTCCTAATCACATCATTTACTGTTTTTATTAAGCCATTGTTGCTAAGTAGTTTAGTTGATCTTACCGAGACTTATATTTTCTTTATGCTTCCTTTGCCAGAAGACTCTAATACTGGTCACACAGATTCCCAAGAGAACTTTGCTAGGCAGTTTCAGAATTTGATCGCCCCTTTATTATTTGTTGGCTTCATTTTTTCATCATTTTTTATGACTCCTCATGAACAGAAGCAGGTAACTTTCTAAGCCCTGTATTAATAACTAAGGCACATACAAATAGTTTTTGGGTATGAAATATGAATTATATCAGAAAGATGGGTTTAAGGCTTGCCTTACTCCAATTTTATTCCTCTTATCTTATCTGTATAACACTCAAGTTGTCATTGTTATTGCATTCAATATATTTCTTATGTCAATAAATACTTCTCTCTCTATCCTGGTTTGTTAAACGTGGATCACCATTGTTTTGGTATTTTGGTATTTATACCATCATAGGTTGGTTTAGTGGTCAAAATGGTAAACTGTAAATCCAAATGTCTTTGAGGCTATAAACTTATAGTCATAGGTTCAAACAAAGATGATCACCTATTTATGTTTATTAAATAAACTCTGGATGTTTTGTGATATTAAATATTTACCTTTTTAATTTGTATTTAAAAATTATTTTAAATCTGGCATTTGTATAATAATCTAATAATATGTAATTTTATTTTTATCCTTAGGATATGAAAACAATGGTCAAAATTTATTAATCTTTTGCACATACTATTTATTGCACCATTTTTCTAGTTACAATATAATAAGTGTTGTTTAAATAAAGATAAAGAGGCTGTATTAGACTTTACATAGAGCTAGAGGGACAGGAAGATCAACGTTTCTCCATTAGGCCCCTTTTATGTATAATAATATATATATAGAAGACTCCATGGTACTTAAACTGACTTGCTGTCGAAATTTACTTTCTGGGGTTTTTGAACTTCAATTCATTGCAGTTTTACAGAAGTTCTAATTAAGTCGTGGAATGGCCTATGGTCCAGCCATGTTTGGTTTGACTTGGCTTGTCCTTCCCAGTTTTTATGAATCTTCTAAGTTGACTGATTAATTCCACAGATTAGTTTCCAAGAGTTCAGAAATAAACTTCTTGAACCTGGTTTAGTGGATCGCATTGAAGTTTCAAACAGATCTGTTGCAAAAGTGTATGTAAGAAGCTTTCCACGTAAGACAGGGCAAAGAAAAGATGATGTTCCTCAGGTTCCTGATTATGAAAAGCCAGCTACAAGTAACATAAGCCAATACAAATACTATTTCAACGTTGGAAGTGTTGAATTGTTCGAGGAGAAGCTGGAGGAAGCCCAAAATTATTTGGGGATCGACCCTCATGATTTTGTTCCAGTTGTTTATGTTTCTCAAGTTAATTGGTTCCAGGAATTGATGAAGTTTGCGCCAACAGCTTTGCTTTTGGGAACCCTTTATTTTATGGGGAGAAGGATGCAGGGTGGGTTAGGTGTTGGTGGTCCAGGTGGAAAAGGTGGGCGTGGGATATTCAACATAGGAAAGGCACATATAACTAAAATGGATAAGAATGCCAAGAATAAGGTCAGATGCATGATTTTATTTATTTATTTTCTGCATCATACCATGAATGCATGATAGTACTACTTTCATTCATCACTTTACATGGTGAAAGATTTCACGGATTTAGGTGGCTTCATATGCTTCTATATTCCTCTTGATGATTCAGGTTTATTTTAAAGATGTAGCTGGTTGCGATGAGGCAAAGCAAGAAATTATGGAGTTCGTGCACTTCCTTAAGAATCCAAAGAAATACGAGGAGTTAGGAGCAAAAATTCCCAAAGGTGCTCTACTTGTTGGCCCCCCTGGTACTGGGAAAACACTCTTAGCAAAAGCAACTGCAGGTGAATCTGATGTGCCTTTTCTGTCCATCTCTGGATCCGATTTTATGGAAATGTTTGTGGGGGTTGGGCCATCAAGGGTTAGAAACCTGTTTCAAGAGGCTAGACAATGTGCCCCAAGTATTGTATTTATTGATGAGATAGATGCGATTGGACGAGCAAGAGGCCGAGGGGGCTTTGGTGGAGGGAATGATGAGCGTGAAAGCACTCTTAATCAGTTGCTGGTAGAAATGGATGGGTTTGGAACTACTTCTGGGGTAGTTGTACTTGCCGGTACCAACAGGCCTGATATCTTGGATAAAGCTCTGTTGAGGCCTGGTCGGTTTGATCGGCAGATAACAATTGACAAACCTGACATCAAAGGACGTGACCAAATTTTTATAATTTATCTAAAGAAGTTAAAGCTTGATCAAGAGCCATCGTATTATTCGCAGAGACTTGCTGCTCTAACTCCTGGATTTGCTGGAGCAGACATTGCAAATGTTTGCAATGAAGCTGCTTTAATTGCTGCCAGAAACGAAAGTAAAGTAATCACTATGGACCATTTTGAGGGAGCTATAGACAGAGTCATAGGTGGTCTGGAGAAAAAGAACAAGGTATTTTATTATTACCCGCTACATGAATCCAACTCTTATTTTTTCTTCTTTTCTCCTTTGTTGAGAAGAAACATCAAAATGTCTTTCTTCTGAACAAAACATTAACCCAATCCAAGTATTTCTCTCTTATGCATTTTTTCTCCTGCTCTATCTTTGATATCATCCTTTCCTTTTATCATCCATTTGCCTCCATAATTGACTATCTATCTAAGATTTAAATTTTCTCTACTCATCCTACGAGATAAATATTTAACTTACGAATTGCTTTGAGAAGTTTAAGTCTGTCTGTCATTTAACATTTTAAAATTGGGAATCATGAAACTTTTAGGCACCCAATTGTGAATACTTACATAAGGAAGGACAGAAAGGGAAAAGAACATGTGGCTAGCCGTTTGAAGGGTTGTGGGGCCGTTTGGTATACGGTTGTTAGGGTTTATCTTTGCCTTAGTATATAAACTATCTTTTATGCTTTTGTGGGTATGTTTTGGATTGTAATAGAACAATAGTTCTAGGGATTTGGAGAGCTACCAGCACTCTGGAACTGTTGGGTGTTACCTTCTTTTGTGTTGTAATCGTTCTTACTGCAATATTATCTATCACTAGTAAGAGTATTCTTGCAGAAACCTTTGACTTTCCCATAAAAAAAAATGAAACCTTTGATTTGTTATGCAAGTTCAACCAATCTGCTAATTGTTTGCTTGTTGGAGATTGGCTTGTTGTAGAGTGCTATTTCAGTCAGCCGTGGGCTGCTAGTTAATAAAGCCATGCTTGCTTTCTGAGAATGGAAATTAGGTTTCTTTAATCTCATTCTCATGCTGTTGTTTTTAATTAGGTATAATTTTAATGGTGGATCCCACACCAAAAAAAACTGGAAATAAGATCATGGCAACCCCATTAGCTTGAGACAGTATGATAACTTATTCCTGTCTACCTATTCTGTGATCCACGAGGCACATTGTGCTAGCCCCATCTAGTAATTTTTCATCTAGCTGATCCATCAAGGTGTCGATGTTAAAAGATATGATATTGATGCCTTAAAGAGATCTCTGGATATCCAATCTTGCTAATACACCATGAATTGTTTTTGTATGGACCGTGGTATGAGTCAAGGTTCGTCAAAACAAAATATTGAGGGTTGAAGTCCCTTCACTGACAGCTGATAAAATTGGAATGATGCAGAGAATATGAAGGGTTGAAGCATGCAGACAGTTTGATAATTCTGAACTTCTTAAAAAACAAAAAAAATTCAAATGTTACTATGGAATCCATACACTTGTCTTGTCTGTTTAGGGTGTCTCTATGATTCAATTGTTAAGAAAAACCCATATTCTGAGGAGGATTTACTGTCCTTCTCTGTTGTGAAGGATAAAGGATGCCATTTTATTGAAGTTTCGGAATGTGTTAACCCCAATCTTCTTCTTTGTAACATAGGTGATAAGCAAGCTGGAACGGAGGACTGTTGCATACCATGAATCTGGTCACGCTGTTGCTGGTTGGTTCTTGGAACATGCAGAGCCCCTGCTTAAAGTAACAATTGTCCCTCGTGGTACTGCTGCTCTTGGTTTTGCTCAATATGTTCCCAATGAAAATCTTCTTATGACAAAGGAACAACTCTTTGACGTGACATGCATGACCCTTGGTGGTCGAGCTGCCGAGCAGGTAAGCATCATATCTTCCGTCTGAATACTTTCTTATAGTTGGAAAACTTGATCAAGCCATACAGCGAAATGTGTTGTCTAGCATGATCCTTGGATATCTAAAGAACTTGTCTCAGTTGGAAAACTTGTCTCATACATTGAAATGTGTTTTCTTGCACTATCCCTAAGTATGTAGGTTTCTATTTCTATGTTTCTCGATAAAGTTTGTCTTTGCTTGTGTTTTTTGGCCCTGTGTTAGGACCTTAAAGCTTAAACATTTTGTTTAGTGCGCAAAGCTTGTTATTTGCCATTATTATGCATGCAAACTATTTATGCCTTATGCTTACACAAATGTATCCACATCCTTCCTTTCGACTCCCTTTTCCTTTCAACTGATGATTTTATTTTTATTTTCAAGTGATAGACCTAACTTTCTCTCTGCTTGTAGGTTCTGTTGGGGAAAATATCAACTGGAGCTCAGAATGATCTGGAGAAAGTGACCAAGATGACTTATGCGCAAGTTGCTGTTTATGGTTTCAGTGACAAGGTAGGTCTTCTTTCTTTCCCCCAAAGGGACGAGACGTTCGAGATGTCCAAGCCCTACAGCAGCAAGACTGGTGCAATTATAGACAGTGAAGTTAGAGAATGGGTGACTAAGGCATATGAACACACAGTTCGGTTGATAGAGGAGCACAAAGACCACGTAGCTAAAATTGCTGAGCTATTGCTTGAAAAGGAGGTCTTACATCAAGAAGACTTGGTCCGTGTGTTAGGGGAGCGCCCATTTAAGTCATCTGAGCCTACAAATTATGATAGATTCAAGAAAGGTTTCAGAGATGAAGTTGATGGAGCTAAAGAGAAAACAGAGGGTGGAAATGCAGGGAACAATGCATCACCACCCTTGGAACCAGATATACTACCTACATTATGACGATAACGTATAGCAACGGTAGGTTTTGGTTCGTTATCCAAGCGCCCTGCCTGCGTTCTCATCACCGTGTTCTTTTTTCCTTAATTCGTACATAAAAAAAAATAATACCAGTTTTTGAAGTCGAGGGGTAAGATCACAGCTGTTTGAGCACGTGAGGAGGTAAATCTCGAGGTCTCATCTTTGATTAAAAGTTATTGTTTTTCTGTAGGCTGCTTTTGGTGAGATTGTGAGGATACTATAAATGCAAGTATATCTCCATGAGGCAAGCTTGTATATAAGCAACACACCTTGTGTTTGCCTTCTCCCAAAAGTTCTCAATAAAAGGTTTTTTTTTCCCTCTTTTCTTTTCTTTAAAACTTCTGCACATTTTATAGATTATTATAGATTGATGATTTGAGTAAAAATATAATATGATCAAGTTAGTGTTAGAGAATGATGCAATAGCTTAGACATATGCTTACTTTGTTGACATGAAGACAATAGGTTCTCTTTCTCTTGTCCATTGCTTGCATTTACCCCTTCAGTTGTGTAGTATATACTAAAACTACTTCACAAAAATGGTTGCATTGTCTTTTTAACTTATTACGAGATATTGGGAGTAAAGAAATTAGAGGAATTTAAAGGGAGTCTTGCGCTATTTGGGCTATTTGGTCTCTTTATGTTTCTTTGTGGACGTTGGTGACGCAATTATTTTGTAATCATTCTATAGGTCTTATTTTGCTTGATTGGAACTTGAAACTCTTTCCTTTAAGGAGTTATCTTTTGTGAGCATGGTTTTTTGGATGTCCGGTATTCTTTTATTTTTTTTCAACGAAAGCTCGGTTCTTTATTTAAAAAAAAAACTTATTACGATCTTTCATCTCACAATTTATAACGACAAACTATTGAATTGTTCTAAATGTTAGGGATTGAAATATCAAGCAGGGATTTCATATTGTCCAAAGAGAATCTTCATCTCAAATAAATGAGAAAACAGGGAGTTTCTTTGAAAATCATGTCAGGCGGACTGACCAAGATTCCCTCTCATAGGTTCATGGAATATGAAGAATATAATAATAATGTGGGAACTTGTAATAGCCACTCTGGACAAAATTCTATTGATGCTTTTAACTTTTCAGAATACTAAAGCTTGTCAATAATTCCTACACTCTTTGTTCAAAAGCTGATACTACTGTTCCTATCAACAATAAATTGGATTTGTGTGGTTGATATAAAAAATTGAATTCGCACATTATACACATTAGTTTTCGAGATCACGGGAGATAGAAGATAAAATACACGTTTAGTCGTGAAAGTTTCAAAAGAGACACTTGAGTCTAGGAATGTTGATATAATGGTCAACAACTAATCAAACTTGATTAAACTTTGATGACATAACAATTTTGTTGATTGAATTGTATACATGACCATCTTCTCTTCTCCTTTCTTTTTCTCTGCCACTGTTGTCATCCCTCGCTGTTGTGCCACCATCCAATCATTGTCGCTACTATCTTGAAGTTCCATATGTGGAACAAATTGCTCGTTCTTTCCAAATTACTAGGTTTGCGGAAACGAATGAACCAAATCTAGAACTTCTACCTCGAGGTCGACGACAACAAGATATGTAGGAGATAAAGAAAAATGAGAGAGAAGGAGGGGAAGGGGGAAAAGAGAGAGATAAGAATGAGATGATCACATTAGGGGTCCAATAAAAAAAACTACCACGTCATCAAAAGTTTAATCGACATATTAATCAATTGAGGTAGAGACCATTTAGAACTATGTTCCAAACCTTGGACTAAAATGTCTATTTCGAAACCTAGGGATCAAATAAATACAAAACTCAAACTTCAGAGACCAAAAATGTATTTTACTTCATATTATAACAAAGATTCAATATGGTAAATTGTTCAAACGTTTTTAGACCTTCAATTATGTTTTATCTTCAAATAAATCTCGATAGTAGAAAAAATAGACGTGACAATATTTTTTGAAATTGACAAACCCACTATCAAATATAGATGGAACTTGTAAATTTCTAAACTATACAAGTTAATTCTAGATCAAAACATCTCCAAAAGATTTAATGGGTTTAGCCCTAGCTATAGACTTTTCAACTTTTGTTCAACTAATCAACAACT
Organism: Herpetospermum pedunculosum; assembly: GCA_028017165.1. NCBI lineage: Eukaryota > Viridiplantae > Streptophyta > Magnoliopsida > Cucurbitales > Cucurbitaceae > Herpetospermum > Herpetospermum pedunculosum. The sequence goes on from CM051525.1 coordinate 62,682,312, forward strand.
AGATGTAAAGAAGAAAAGGGTATGGCTCAAGTACTATACTATAAACTATAAAGCCCAAGCCCATTATTCCACATGCACATTTTTGTATAGCTAATTATCAACTATTTCTAACATAGCTTAGCTATTGCACCAATCCTACCATTGCTTTAATTTTGTGCTTTCCAGCAGGCTCTCACTTTTAAGTTAATCATATACTACTCAAATCTTTTACTTTTCCACTATTTTCAAAATAGAGAATAAAATTGAGTAAAAACATGTTGGTCAAATAATTTTTATATACAATATTGTTACAGGCAACTTCAGCCTCACGTCACCCGCTGGCGTCATGCCCACTCTCCGAGGAGTGGGGACCATCACACTCGGGCTTCAGAAGATTCACCCACCGAAGGTCGATCCCGAAACTTCGGTGGGCGACACTTACCACAGCTGAGTAAGCCGACGTCATTCCTCGATTCACACGAGATGGGACAGACGTGACAACCTGCCGCGACTGACAAAGAGGCGGCACTGCAGACACCCCCAATCCTCTCGGGAATCGAAGAACGACGGGTGCCACAATCATCATCAGGCGCGTGGGCCCAACCCCGGTTGGCCCACGGCGCCCGCTCCGGTCCAGGCGTTCGTCCGAAAGCCAACGAACCGGGTAGACGCGAGGAACTCTCCTCCACTATAAATACCTCTCCTATTCATCAAGGAAAGGGGATGTGTAACTCTACTTGAACACCCTCTAACTACTCCTACCTACGCTCAAACCTCTCTGACTTAGGCATCGGAGTCCCGTGGGCCTAGCCCATCGGTGCAAGATGATGCTCTCTCTCCTCTTGCAGGTACTCCGCCATCCCTCCGACAACCGTTAGTGACGAAAGCAACGGAGGAACACGGTGGTCCAAAATCTTGCATCAACCAATATAATAGAAAGTTGATTTAATAATTATTCATGACATTAGTACAATTTGATGAATTTGTGAAGGATGTATACCAATAATTCTCTCACTATTTTTATTTTAATTATGAAAACCAAAGTGCTATATGCAAAAAGTTTTATATTAATTTTGATGTTTTTGGAATTGGTCCTTCACATGTAGGAAAAAAATCATTCATCAAGTTGCATCAATAACTTGACTAGGTTCTTTCAATTTTGGAAGGTTGGTTATTGCTTTTAATGATCAAATTAAAATTCTCCCAACACCAATCATAAACTTTTTGGGCCAAAATTCTTTATGTGGAACCTTTATGATTATGCAAGATGACTAAGAATTTATTCTACATCCCTTCTAAATTTATTGATTACAAATATATATTTTCTTAAATTATTTTGGAATTAGAAAATTAAAATAGAGAGTTTCAAAATATTAAAACAAAATAATGGCTTGGAATTTCATTCATTGCACATAATACACTTTATCATTATAAGCTTCCATATATTATTATTGAGCAGCTTTCCATATGCCTCAAGGAACCAAAACCCTTTAAAGGAATAAACTTATGATTAAACAACAATATGTCTTCTAATATTTTTTTTGACAACTCAAATCTAATCACCAAATTCATCAATTATTGGGTTTTTCCCCTCTAAATTGGTACTTATCATCTATTTTAATCGTCGATTTTTGCATTCACATAATCAACCGTTCGATTTCCAACATTTCCTATCATCAATACAATTAATGCTATTAAGACTTTCTAGTCGAGCCAAAGCGAGCATGACTCAGCTGACATATGTATGTGTTGATGACCAAGAGGTATGAGGTTCGAATCCCCCTACCTCCATGTACTAAAAAAAAGAAGACCTTTTAGTCGAGATAGGCGACTTATGTTTTTCTACCAGACCACACTCGTCGACCTCCGATCGTGGAATTACGGTAGAAAAATGTATAAAGGAAGGACTCATTTGTAAAAAAAATCTTTTAGTTATATATATATATATATATATATATTTTTTTTTTTTTTACAACAATATCTTAGTCAATAGCACAACTTTATGTCAATTGAGCTATACTCTTGACAAGTTATATATTAATTTTAACTCTATAATTTTGAAAAATAAATACAAATAATTTAATTTTTTAATTTTTTTTTTAACAAATCCTATGTTTTTTTTCTTTCTCAAATGATATCCATATAATTCTTGACAGCACATGACCCTCTCTCTACATATACATAATGGTTTAATTTAATTAGTACTTAAAAGACTAGAAGGTGTTGGACCTCTCATAATCAAATTAAATAATTGAAGGAAAGAGAATTTGTTGTCTCGTAAAGCCCCACCATTTATTCTATAAAATGATCATTTTTAAGATTATATAACCATCTCTATTGTATTTTTTTAAGGAAAAAATGTGTCCCTTGGAGTAATTGCTCATTTTTAATGTTTAAAAAAAATGTTACATAAATTTGATGTTTTATTTTTTTAAAAAAAAATAAACCTAAATTTACATAAATTTATAAGAGAAATTGTAACAAATGTCAATTTTTAGAGTAGAATAATTAAAAATATTTTTTTAATAATATATATATATATATATATTTATTTATTTTTTTTTTTTTTTTTTTTTTTTTTTTTTTTTTTTTTTTTTGTAGGTATGACAATTTCTATTACTGATAGTATGGTTTATCGTTGATAGTTAGTCTATCACCTCAGTTTTTTATAGAATTTTGCCACTGACTATCACTAATAGTAGTTTATCATAGTTATATATTAATGATAACAGTCTATTAGTGATAACCATGAATTTTTTTTTGTCATATTTACAAAATATTTTAAATTTTACTAAATTTGTCATTATTTTGTGTCTAATTGGTATTGGTGCAACCGACCCAATTTATAACAACTATTGTTAGTGTGAGAATTTGAATCACTAGCCTCTTTTGCAAGAGTTGTTTTCTTACCATAGGTTTATAATATTCCTATTTTAATTTTTAATTAATAATGGTGTTTGCTCGTATTTTTAGCCAATTGGACTAACATTTTCATTTAAAAAAAAATTAATAATAATAATAATAATAATAATATCCACTTTCTATCAATTCTCTTGCACTTTTATCCTACAACTTTTGTTTTTTCCTTGTTAAAAAGGGTTGTTAATTGTATGTGGTGTTTGTTTGGTTGGTCACTTTCACTTTGTGAATAGTAGTAAAGCCTCCAATAATTGTTGGTAATAGTGATATATGTGCATATTATATAAATATATAATATTTTGATTTTGTAGCCAAACATATGTTATCATGTGTCAACATTTAGCACTTTGATGAAAAATAAAGTCTAAAAGTTACCCAAATTTGAATTCTCTCCTAATGCTCCAAAAACAATATGGAAATTATCATCCGTCATTCAATCGACTATTCTTCTTATTTGATATGGTTATTTAATAGGTGATGATTTAAAGTAGTTTTAATGTAAAAATTGTGATCCGTCAATCCATCGACTATTTTTCCTATTTGATATAGTTATTTAATAGGTGATGATTTAAAGTAATTTTTCACATCTACTTTTTTTTTTTAAATAAAATATTTAAATTTTCATATCTCACATTTGTTATACTAAAAACAAATAGATTTCAATGTAAAATTTAAGGATTAAAATACATGAGAATACAACCGAGCTAAAAAAAAAATAGATTTCAATTTAAAATTTAAGGATTAAAACACATGAGAATACAACCAAGCCAGAAGTAGGAAGATTTAAAACAATTAAACTTGAAAATTGCAAAATTCCCACTCATTTTTATAGATTAAAGGAGATTTAATCTATAAAATATTTAGTTTAAATCTTATTTTGATATTTGAAGTTTTATAAAATGTTTATTTTGATATCTTTAAATTTATTTCACTTAACTTTCTAGCTTATTTTGATATTTGAAATTCTATAAAATGTTTATTTTGATGTTAAAAATGTCTATTTTAATTTTTAATTTTTTAAGAAAACGATTATTTTGATCATCATCTTTATTTTACTTTATAAATAAATAGATAATGTGACATTGAGTATGTGTATTAATGTGCTAAGGTACATGAACATATGCTAGAGTATCAAATATGAGTTAGTTGAGTCAAATATTGTCTTAGTGAATATTACGTTGCAAAATAAGAGCAAGGACTAAAATAATTTATTTTTTCAAAGTTTATGAATTAAAATTAAGATTTTGAATTTAGGGAGAGATTTTTTTTTGAGAAAAAAATGAAAATTGTAAACCAAAATACCATAAAGTATTAACCAATGGGAAATGAGTGGATAAGATATTAATTTTGATTGACCTATCTCCCATTGACAACTCTACCAATAATATAGTAGAAATCTTTTCAGTATCAAACAAAGGCTTCTTCAATAATCAATGGATATAATTTCTTCAAAAGAAAATCAAACCAATTATTGTTTAAAAGCCTATGAATAATAGAATCAATTATTGTTTAAAAGCCTATGAATAATATCATTGATGCAACCAAACGGAGCATAGTCTAATTGGGCTAAGGTTGTGTCATTGTCTAAGAGATCATGAGTACTTTCAAATTATTTTCTCTCCCTCCTCCCCCCGAACCCTCTCGACTACCAGGGTAAGTTGTTTGATCAACAATGGAGCTTGACTCGAGGATCAGGTTGAGAATCTCTTTTTACATGATGATGCTGAGATTATCAAAGGGATTCCATTAAATAATCATCCCTGTTAAGATTCCTTTTTCTGGCATTATGATAAACACGGACGTTATTCTGTTAAAAGTGGTTATAAACTTGCTCGACAGTCCATCATCAGCCCTTCATCCTCCTTGGACCAGGAAAATCTGAAAATGTGGAAAGCTCTTTGGGATCTAAACATCCCTACAAAGGTCAAGATCTTCATATGGCGAGCATGTCTTAATGCTCTTCCCACAAGGCAGAATCTTCTTCACCGAGGGATAGTCCTATATGCCGAGTGCCCACAGTGTCATAACCAATCCATGCGCTATGGAATTGCAAGGGAAGTAAAAAAATTTGGTCTCTTTGGCCTTCCTATGGAAAATTGAACTATATTTGTTATTCTGATATATGTTCCTTTTTTTGCAGGGCCATTCAAGATTTGGAGGATATGGAAGTGCGCTCCTTTGTTCTTATTGCTTCGGCCATATGGATCAATAGAAATGAAGTTCTCTTTGGAGGTAGACTAGTTCATGCTTCTAAGAAGTCCCTAGTTCAATGGGCATATGATTGCATAGATGAGATGGATGGTGACCGGACCCCTTTGCAGGCGTGCGAGCAAACACCACATATGCATCCCCACCATGAAAGAGACGTTGGTGCAGGTGCGACCTCCACGATGGTTCAGACAGAGTCTTGACACCTCCCTCCATTGCACTCATTTAAACTAAACACATATGTTGCTCTATTGGATGTTGCAATGGGGACGGGGGTAATTATCTGTGACTCGACGGACAACATTATGCTCTCGGCAGAAAAGTTCCAGGTGCGAAGGATATCAGTTGATCTTGCTGAAACCCTCGCATTAACAGAGGGTGTGTAGATCTCGCTATTGTTGTGGGTCTCACTCCTTTGTGGGCAGAAGTTGATTCTCAAATCCTATGAAAACTTTTGATGGGTCTAGATCGTTATGAAAACGAAATACAACCCTTTATCGACGGTTTACGCACAAAGAAAAGTATGAGATTTATCAATGACTTTTGCTTCGTACCGAGATGTTGTAACACTGTGCCTCACGACCTAGCTGGCCATGCTCGAAGAACTCATACCTCAAAAATTTGGATGGAAGAAGCTCCTTCATGGACGACCAAGTCTGTCCTATCTGATTTATCATCCATTCCCGTTTTTATTGATGACTCTTAATGTTTGGTTTTGTTTTATGTTTTTTAAAAATATTTATATCATTGATGCAGATTTTTTTGTTGTACTTAAAAGTTATTTTTCTCTTTTATTTCCTCTTCAATTCATAAAAGGACCTATACCCTACATTCAAAGGGTTCTATTTTTTTTTCTTTTTTTTTTTAAATTATCTAAAAGAGATCTTGGTGACTCCATATCTCTATATTATAATGAATTTGGACCTCTCAAACACTTCACAATGAAGATATGAAAAATTCTATAATAATAACAAATTAGTATTATAATTGAATTGCATAATTGGTATCTATTTAGTTATTTATTTGTAGATAATGTTTCAATAATTTATTCAACATTTCTTCTGTCAATGAAGCATATAAATTACTAGTTAAATAAACACGTTTATACTTTAATGAAGAATCACAAATAAATAACTAAATTGATGTAACCTATAAATAACTTGATAGACTTCATAATTCAATAATTTTTTTAATAATTATATTTTTCTATTCATTTTTAGAATAAAAGTCGAGTAAAAAATTGATTTGGTGAACTATACTTTAAATTGCATTATGCTTTCATTAACGTTACTCATTAATAAATGACATGTGTTTATGAACAACTAAAGTGATTAGTTAAAAGAACGTGACGATGTTATATGAATGGTAACGCAATAGTATTTTAACATGGAGTTTTTGTACGGATGATCCACCATTCGGGGTGTGTGAGATTTTTCAACTCAATTTTTTAAAATTTATGTTTTTTGACCTTCTGTCGTGATAAGCATGCGCACAAAGCCTGTAGTACCATTCGTTGAGCACGATCACGAGGAGACGACTGTGATGCCCTCGTAATAAGCAAAGGGTACGAATGACTTTTCACAGGAAGAGGACACTTGTTTATTACGACAGAAGGTCAAAAAACATAACATTTCAAGAGAAAGTAAAAAAAAAAAACTCTGCGCACCCGAGGGGTGGTTGATCTGTACAAAAACCTCATTTTAACATCTAGAAGTCATTTCAATACTTTTTTAAGAAAATAAAATTAAAATAGTAGCCCCTTGGAAGGGAAGATGTGACAAAAAAAAAATTGCATTGAAAAAGAATGGTTTAAAAATAGGTGGCCTCCAATGGCTGAAAAAGGCAATATTTTTTAGGACTTTGGTGGGTTGAAAAGTATAATAGGGAAACAGCTTGGATGAATAAGAAAGTCCAAAATGTACAAACAGGAAACAGCTTGGATGTTCTTCTTCTTTTATTTTCTTTCTTTTCATCACCCATTTTTGCAAAGAAAATCACAATTTGTGTCATTTGACTAAATATTCATCGTTGTTTTTTTAAAATTAATCGCATTTTTCTTAAACACGACGTTACCATATGATTGAAATTACCATTCTATCGATTCGTACTTTTGAAGGAAGAAAAACTTTGAAAAACTGCCAACAAAAACATAGTTCAACTGACATGATGTATTGTCTAGTGATCATGAAGTTCTAGGTTCAATCTCCTACACCAACCTGTTGTCAAAAAAAAAAAAAAAAAAAAAAAAAAAAAAAAAAAAAAAAAAAAAACTTTGAAAAACTTATCTTTAGAGAACTAAACTAAGAAAAAATCAATATTATTTTTCCATTAGAAGAACTTTTATTTTAAGAAAGCAAAAATTAGTTTCTAAAGTTGACTTTTAGAGATTACTGATTTTGGAAGATATCAACTACACTGCATTAATTTCTCTCCTTAAAAAATCATCTTGCTCACTTCAATTTTAAAAATTATTTTTCATAAATATTTTTACATTTTAAACTTTAAATTTTAGAAAACAAGAAATGATTAATTTTGTTGTGGGCTGATTATTAAAAAAAAAAAAAAAAAAAAAAAAAAAAAAAAACATCGAGACGACCCATTTTTACAAAGAAAAAATGTCCATGAGGCTGCTTGGCGAAACGTTGAGGAAGAGCAACTGACCACCCAAAAAAGAGAATATGTCCCATCATGTCAGGACAACATTGCCTATAAACACGAAGGTTAAATCTTCATTTAAGGTACGCAACTACCAAACACCACACCGATGCTTAAATTTGTTTTGCAAGTTGGAGCGGCAAGGACCGAAGAGCACTGAAGTCGAGTCACCAACGAAGAACTAGACCAGTCAACAAATTTCAATAAAAAAGAAAGAACAAAAAATAAGAAATAGATACCAAACACATTTATGTTTTTCTTTATTAAAAAATAAAAAAAAGAAACAAGAAAACATAAAATGAAAAAAGAGAAACACGAAACGCAATCGTTTTTTTTTCTTTTGACAACATGTTGAAATGAAGGATTGAACCTAGGATCTCATGGTCAATACATCATGTCGTTGAACTATGCTCTTGTTGGCTGAGAAACGAAATGGTTTCGTCTTAATTATTAGTTGAAACATCATAGGCCACATTCTTTGGTGAGATGAGAACCATAGAACTTTGATCTTATACCACCATCATATTAAAAACAAGTTTGAATTTTCAAAACCAGAGTCCTACTGACAAAAAAAACTAAAAAGCAGCAAACTTTTATCTATTTAAACCATCAATACCTCTCTCTTTCTCCTTCCCCTTCTCCTTCTAACTTCTCAAAATCCTCTCTTATTTCCTCCATCTTTCTCTCCTTTTCCCCATTTTCCACTCCTAAACAAAAAACACAAACAATAATGGAATTTGAGAAGTGTTACATGCAGGCTCAAATGCCAACATTTGATTCTCTCCTTTTTGGTAAGCCTGCTACATTACATATGACTGACCCAAGTTCTTTATAATCTAACTAAAAAAAACTCAAGTTGTGACGTTTAAACTGCGAAAAATCGAGTATTTTTCGACCCGCCCGGCGTAGTTTTCGCTTAAAATCTATATGTTCTGTGTTTTTCTTCCTTCACTTGCCATATTTTTCTCTCCATTTATCATAATAAATGAATTTGATTGTGCAGATCTGGATGACACTCTATATCCTGTAAGCTCTGGCTTAGCAACAGCTTGCAAAAGCAACATACATGGTGAATTTTCTCTCTTTCAAAACATAAACATTTTGTTTTCTTTTTCTTTCATAATTCTTATCAAAATTTGGTTCTTTTTCTATTGCAGGTTATATGGCTGAAAAGCTTGGGATAGAACAGAGCAAAATCCCAGAGTTGAGCAACTTACTTTACAAGAATTATGGAACATCAATGGCTGGTCTCAGGGTATGTTATTATTTTTTTTTTTCTCTACAATTCCTTCTCATAATTTGAAGTGCTTATTCAAGTTGCTGTTTTTGTTTTGCAGGCCATTGGCTATGACTTTGACTATGATGAATATCACAGGTATGGCAGCCCTTTTACTTTCATCTGTTTTGATACTATATATTCAGCCATGTAGCCCAGTTGGTTGATATATCAACTTGGGTCACTTGGCAATATAATCTATTCACAGTTTTGTTGGGTCTATTCTATATCATAAGAATTTACTTTGGGATTGTATCTAAAAAGGGCCTCCAATCAATGAAGTATTAGAGTGTTACTAAGTCTTACATCAATCATGAATTTATAAAATTAAAAAAAAAAAAAAAAATTGATACCTTTTTTATAGAATCAAAATGAAAATTTGAGCGATATCAGACTTAAAAGTTTTCTTGGAGTAGAAATCTGTTGGACTGAGAGTCGATATTGGCGGTGACTTGAAACAGCGTGACAGTGATTGAGACGCTTGCCTTGATTAAGTTTAAAAGAACGACATTCCATCAGGTCAACTTTTCGCCCAACATTCTAACACATTTCTATTTCAAGGGTAGTATTGAAACCTTTATGAAAGATCCAGGGTAATATTGTAACTTTTGAAAGAATATGAGTGTTTTTGAAACAAGTAGCAAAATTCAAAGGTCCTTTTTTTTTATAATCCTTTTTTTCTTAGTTCAACAACATACTTGGATAAAGATTCGAACCTCTGCTCTTTTAGTCAATAATATATGTCTTAACTAGTTGAGCTATCTTGAGGTTGACGGTTGTTATTATACTCAAATGAAGAACGTCAAGATGTACCATTTTTTTTAGTTCAATAGCATCTCGAAGTGAATATTTGAACCTCTGTCATTTCGGTTGAGAATATATGTGTTAACTAGTTGTGCTTAAGTTGGCCAAAATTCATATTTGTAAACTTAAAGATCGTTTTCTCCGTTACTAACATATGCGGGACTTTCGTTGCACCCTTAACGAATTTCGAACCATTCGATGATATATCCTAGACTAGACTGAGACGACCCACATCGAAGGAATTGGATCTTCCTCTTCCATTTATCTTACCATCAAATATTCAGAAGTTTATGAGATTAAAACATCCATGTATTACTTCATATGAGATGACAGGTTTGTCCATGGAAGAATGCCTTATGACAACCTGAAACCTGATCCCATTTTGAGAACCCTTCTACTCAGCCTCCCTTACAGGAAACTTGTAAGTACTTCCAAAAAAAGCACTTCAAAATTCACAACCCTTTTATATTTTCATTGTTCTCTCACAAACCCATCTTTATTTTTGTGTGAAAAAACAGATCTTTACCAATGCAGACAAAGTTCACACATCAAAAGTACTTAACAAACTTGGATTAGAAGACTGTTTTGAAGGAATTATATGCTTTGAAACTCTCAATCCCACTGAGAAAAGCTCTGTTTCAGATGAAAAAGAGCATTCAAACACTGAGATCTTTGACATAATTGGCCATTTCTCTCAACCAAGCCCTTTAATTGGGTTGCCAAACACACCCATTGTCTGCAAGCCATCAGAAGCTGCCATTGAATGGGCTCTCAAGATTGCTGACATCGACCCTCAAAGAACAGTAAGAAGATGATGATCTTGGTGAAATTGGCTCAACATTTGCTTATGATTGATTTTGAGTTGTGTTTTGTTCTGTTTTTGTCAGTTGTTTTTTGAAGATAGCATCCGCAACCTTCAAGCAGGCAAGCGACTTGGACTTCAAACTGTGCTGGTAAGTTACTTACTGGTGCATTTAAGAATGAGATTTTGAGAAATGTCGGTCTCTCTTGTAAGTTTTTGCAGATTATAATCTTTTGTTCGTTAAATTGTAAGTTTAGTTGATCAACTTGTTCTTCTAGCTAACAAGTCCTTAAACTTTAAATAATATATCTTTAATAGTTCATTGAACTTTTAATTTTAAGCCAACAAGAGCATAGCTCAACCACATGATGTATGGTCTAGTGACCATGGGTTATAGGTTTAATCCCCCACCCCACATGTTGTCAAAAAAAAAAAAAAAAATCTTTAATTTTAGGATATTAAGACCCCGTTTGATAGTAATTTAGTTTTTTAATTTTAAGAATTATGTTTGTTTTCTTGCCATTTCTTTATAATAATTTCCATCTTTCTCCCGAAAACATTTGAATTATTAGGCAAATTCTAAATTCCAAAAAAAACTAATTTTTTAGTTTTCAAAACTTGACTTGAATTTTAAAAAACGCCTATAAAAAGTAGATAACAAAACAAAAACAAAGAAACCCACTAGTAGAGGTAGTGTTTATAGACTTAATTTTAAAAAACAAAATAGTTATGAACTGAGACATAAACTTTCAATTTTGTGTTCACTAAATTCGTGAATTTTAAAAAATATCAAATTGGTCAAAAACCTATTAAATACATAATTGAAAGTTCGGAGATTTATTAGACACAAAATAAACCGTTTAGGGATCTTTTAAACATTTTTTAAAGTTTAGGACTAACTAGCTACAAAATTGAAAGTTAAAAACCTATTAAACATTTTTTTTAAAATTCAGGACCTATTTGACACACGTCAAAATTCATGGACTAAACTTGTAATTTAACCTATTTGATTTAAGATTAAACTTTGATTACTAGGAAGAAATAAATGTTTGCACTTTAGAATTAGATACTAGTTTGGTATAATGCTGTGTCTATATTTACAATTTCCTTTTTAGCTCTATCTAAAATGAACTTGACATCAATGAAGATATTATTCTCTTCTCACTTTACATTCATGATCTTCCCAACTTCTAACCTCTTTTTTAGAATAAATGAAGTTCTTCTTCGTTCTAAAGTCGAGAATTTACAAATAGTAATTTCGATGTATACATTACAATAACATTAACTTTTACACGAATCTCTCAAAAACCGTCTCGAAACCAAAAACCGAGAATCGAGAACCGTTATGCGAACAAATCTTAAACTTGTGATGATAATTTTTGTGTAGGTTGGCACTTCTCATAGAAGTAAAGGAGCAGATTATGCAGTTGAAAGCATTCACAACATAAAGGAAGCAATACCAGAGCTTTGTGAAGTTGAAATGAAATCAGAACTCAATTATTCAGCCAATAATAATAATGTAGCAGTGGAGACTACTGTGACAGCTTAGAAATCAAGGGCTAAATAATAATAATAATAATAATTTATGTCAAAAGTTGAATAAAATTGCTGTTCAATCCTCAACCCCTCATCTCTTTTATGTATTATGATTTATGGTTTTTATGTGATGTTTTTATTATGTACAAATTATTATCAAAGGCCATCCTCTGTCCTTGGCTTTCCTAACTATAATAAATGAAATGTTGTATAGCTTTTTTAGCACTCAAAACTCCGGTATTTTCACAGATAACCTCTAAGGGTCCCGTAATATTTTTGAACCCCCGCCTCGAAAATAATATTTTACGAACACTATCGCAAAGAAAAAGTCCGTAATACTCTTTGCTGAGAGTATTCTTTCGTGAATTGTGCTCAGTGAAAGATATTAGTAGACTTTTTTTTTGCGATCGTGAGTTGAAGATTCGAACTTCAAATCTCATAATCGTGACACGTCTTTATTTCAATTGAGCTATCTTTGATGTAATATTTTTAAAGATTAATCAAGGTTAGAATATATTTTAGTCTTTGTACGCTAAGACTCGTCTTATTTTGATCGTTGTACTTTTTAAATGTCTAAATTTAATCTATATACTTGGAAAAATATCTTAAAATTAGTCATTATTGTTAATTTGATTTTTTTTTTAATTATCAAATTTGGTTAAATTAACACATGAGAATATGTTTGCAAAATTTACAAAAGTGAGACTAATAAATAACAAAATTTGATTTTTGACAACATATAAAGGTGGAGACCGAACCTAAGACTTCATAGTCACTATGACATATGTCAGTTGAGCTATATTCTTATTGGTTGAACGTTTCAAATTATAGGGACTAAAATTAAACAATTGTTTAACCAATAATTTTATTAGTCAGGTCCAAATCTCCAATAAGAGATCTCTAATTGGAATTTCACTTTCTCTTCCAAAGAGAGAAAAAAAAGTTGTAGAATCTAATTCTTCAAGCATAATTTGACTTTTAAAATATGCATTATATTATGTGTATAATTTTCTTCAAAAAAATAAAATAAAAATTACTGTGTATAACAAAAATAATTAAATTAAGCATATTGTCTCTTATCTTTCTCTGTTGCGAGCGCTGGTTCAGGAAAGAGCTCTTATATGCCATAACCAGAAGCACCCAGATGGAAACCAGTCCAAGTTAGCGTTCCAGTCTCAAACCATGGCGATGCTAACACGTGTCCCATTACTCTACTACTCCACCTCAATCCCTACCCCTTCTCCACCACTGCCCTTTCATCAATGTCATAAATTTTGTTCCCTACCCATTTCTAATTCATCATCAATCTCATCTCTATCTCTTCAATTTCTTGCTCCCTCTTCCATTTCTTCTCCCACCTCCCAGAAGGGTTTCAGAACCCGCCGATTCGGTGCTCTTTCGGTGGTTGCAATGGCGGATTCTGGTCCCGGCACTGTCCTCGTCACCGGAGCCGGTGGCAGAACTGGTAACTCTGCTGTTTTCTCTCTGTTTTTTTTTAGTTTCTGTTTGGCTGCTGAGAGAATTGTAGGGGGATTTTAGGTAGAATGAGTAATGGGGTTTCGATTTATTTTTCTGGGTATGGAGTTTTGTGTTCTGTAATCTCTGTTATTGGGTGTTCGTTATCTTCCCTGTTCAGGGTTTTTGGGTTTTATGTAGATTTGGTTTTTGATTTAGAAAATTGGATTTCCTTTGCTCATGGGGACATTCAATTTTTAATATTTAGCCGGCTACATATTACAGGATAACGATGCTGCTCTGCTAGGACAGTCGATCTCTAATTAAGTATTTATATAATCTTTTCTTTTTGGACTCTACTGAAAGGCTTCAAATTATGTTCCAATATCTTTCTAAGTAATGTGGATTAAGGGCATGTTAGTGAGTAATTTTGAAACAGTTGAAATCACTTTTGTCACGTTTAAAATCATTTTGAAACATGATTTTATTCATTCAAAATCAATTAAATGTTTGGTTTACACTTTTAAAAGTGATTTTCATAGCATCAAAATTGATTTTGAATGATTAAAAGCGTGTTTCGAAATGATTTTGAACCTGACAGAAATGATTTTAACCATTTCAAAATCACTTTCAAAGTTATTGGTTTGCTTGTTCCCGAAACATTGAACTTCGAAATTGGTTGCTAGGATCCTAATTCTGACTGTCTCTCGAGTGTTTATGAGCTCGATTATGTGGATTTTCTGGAATTCCAACATGACATAAATGGATGGTGGAAGTTCTCAAGTTTCATCATGTACTTTTGATGGATGATGTTTCAAGTTTTCTATTCTATAGGTTGAAATATCCGTTACACATAGGACTTTCAAGCGCTTAGTATCCTCTAATTGTACTAGAATTTAGAAGATGAGAGAAGACTTTGGAGGACATTAATATGGTTTTATCGGCCTTTTTGGCAGGTCAACTAGTTTACAAGAAACTGAAGGAGAGGTCAGATCATTATGTTGCCAGAGGTTTGGTTAGGACTGAAGAGAGCAAGCAGAGTATCGGTGGAGCAGACGATCTTTTTATTGGCGATATAAGGGATGAAGAAAGTCTTGGTCCTGCAATTCAAGGCATTGATGCGCTCATTATTCTTACTAGTGCCGTGCCGAAGATGAAGCCGGGGTTTGATCCTACCAAGGGTGGTAGGCCTGAGTTTTACTTTGAAGATGGAGCATATCCTGAACAGGTACCTCAACATTCTTCCTTTTTCTTTATTACATATCTTTTCATGTATTATTTCACTCACTGATGGAAGTTTGCCTTTAGGTTGACTGGATTGGCCAAAAGAATCAAATAGATGCCGGTGAGTGATCGGATTGCCCCGTTCTTCTTGCTATCGTTTTCAGAGTTTTAAATACTGAAATCTATATAATGATTCAAAACAGCTAAGGCTGCGGGAGTTAAACAAATCATTTTGGTTGGCTCTATGGGTGGAACAAATCTCAACCATCCGTTGAACAGTTTGGGTAATGGGAACATATTGGTTAGTGTTCTGTTTTCAATTGCTTCCAGTTACTTACTTTTTACTCGATCTTCTAGTTCGGGAAACTGCGAGAAAGAGTATCAATTTTATTTATTTATTATACAATAGGTTTGGAAAAGGAAGGCTGAGCAGTATTTGGCTGACTCCGGTGTTCCATACACCATTATAAGGTACGTCGTGATTGCGTTTCATATTCATATTCACCACAAAGAGTTATGTGCCCTCGCTCAAATCATAAACACTTGAGATTCTCAGAAAATGGTGTTTTTTGTGTTCTCATTCGGTTGAAAATATTGTTAAAATTATTGGACTGCGCATGATCAAAGCATTTATTAGGAATTCCAAGATCCTTCTTTGCTTCTTCAGTCTTTATATCACATACTTCCCCCGACCCTATATGATTTGATCAATGGTTTATGAGTTTATCTGGTTTCAGGTTCTAAAAATGGATGTGAAAATACTTTGTCCTCTTCAATCTAAGCTTTATTTCTTTATTAGTCCCTAGTTAGAGTAACTACAACTACAAGTAAATGCCGTCAACCTATCAATTTACCAAATTGGACCACCGTTTCTCAGGGCTGGAGGTCTGCAGGATAAGGATGGCGGGATCCGAGAACTGCTAGTCGGGAAGGATGATGAACTTCTTCAAACAGAGACGAGAACCATTGCGAGGGCTGATGTTGCCGAAGTCTGCCTTCAGGTACTCGTCTACAGTGTTTCTGTATTAGAGAGACAATCTTAGAAACTCTCATCTCTTATGGCGAATAAGGAATGATCATAAAAAACTTAGAGAATGAGAATGATCTTAACAAGAAGAACAATCAGGCATTGAACTATCAATATAACTAGGAAAATGTACTCAGTTACTAAACTTTATGACTGAATCCGAAAAATCAAAATCGAACACTACTTGCATTATCTGTCTTCCTCAAGGACAGTCGATCGTCTTTCATGTTTAGTATTTAATCCAAGCTCTGAACTCTTGAACAGGCACTACAATTTGAGGAGGCCAAATTCAAGGCGCTCGATCTAGCCTCGAAACCTGAGGGAGTAGGCACGCCGACAAAGGATTTCAAGGCCTTGTTCTCTCAAGTGACGACGAGTTTCTGATTGGGTAGAGTTTGTAACATCATTCTTTCCAAATGAAAGCATTGTTGTCCTGAATTGTTGTGCTGCTAATAAATTCTGGACTGTGATATTTCAATAGGGCTGTAAGGATCTTACATTAATGAGGCATTAGAACTAGAGGTTGCTAAATATCTTTCCACTTGCGGCTTTGATTGGCCTGCCATCAGTTTCAGATAAATTGGCCATGAGAATAATGTTGTGTAATGTATCACTTTGCTCTTTCTCTAATGAACTGGATGGTTTATTAAGGGGGCGTTTGGCCCAAGGAGTTTGGGGGAGTTGGAGTTGTTTTGTCTGGAGTTGTTTAGTCTGGGGAGTTCTGAGGTATGTCTGTTTGGGGCAGGGAGTTGTTTAGTCTGGAGTTCTGAAGTCTGTGGTGTGTTTGGAGCAGGGATTGTTTAGTCTGGAGTTCTGAAGTCTGAGTTTATTTTAGCTGTTTTCTTCGCACAATTTTTTTCTACAAACTTTCAAAATTTTCTTATTAAGGACTTCTTTCAATTCCAATAAATTCTAAAAATGAAATATTTTATTTTTATTTTATCTATCTTTGACAAATTTCTTTGAAGACAACAAAAATAATTTTCAGCACAATATTTGACATTATTTTTTCACATTGATTATCAAAATATATATATATATATATATATATATATATATATATATATATATATATATATATATTTTGTTAGGACTCATCCTTAATTTTATGAATTATAAGATTGTCTACCCATAAGTATAGTCTATTCATGTGTCAAACACATCTTTCTTCGCCTCCCATTGACAGAGAGTTGTTGAACCTCAAGTTCTGAAATCTGAATTTATTTTACTAGTTTTTTCGATACAATTTTTTTTTTTTTCTACAAACTTTCTAATTTTCCTTATTAAGAACTTTTCCTAATAAATTCTAACAATGCAATTTTTTATTTTTATTTTATCTACTTTCCAAATTTCTTTGGAGATAACAAAAAATAATTTTGAACACAATACCTCACATTAATTTTTTAATCTCTCTCACCTTGATTATCAATAATATATATTTATTATTATTTTTTAAAGACTCAATCTTTAATTTTTTTAATTTTATGAATTTTAGAAGTGAGATTTTGTTTTTGTTTTTTAGTGTAAGTATATTTTACAAATTTCTCTAAAGAAAAAAAAAAACAACACATAAACATATCTATGTGTCAAACACGTTCTTCCTCGCTTCCACCCACTTAAACTCATAATTTCATATGCACTACACCTAGAACCTATTTTCTATAATTTTTCATATTTTTATTATCAAGAACTTCTTACAATAAATTTTAAGAATACGATTTTTGTGTTTTTTATTTTATGTGTCCTTTACAAATTTATTCGAAGATAACCAAAATAACTTTGACTACCATACTTCACATTTTTTTTTCAATATCACTCACATTAATTATTCATTTTATTTGGATCGTTTTGAAATAAAACAAATAGTCGTACAATAGTCGATTAACTATTACGTGTGAATTTGAAAGATTTTAATCCATTAATCTAAGTGAATCCAAATAAGCTATATTTTTATATTTTTATTTCTTCTTGAATACTACATTTTAAATTTTGTTTGAGTACCAATTTTAATTTTAATTCAACAACTTAATTTATATTTAAAATAAAAAATAGGTTGAATTGCATTTTTAGTCATTTTACACCTTTTGTCTAAATTGTGTTTTTTTTTAAATAATTAAAAAATATTGTAAAAGGAAGAGAGAGAAAGAGAGGAAAATGAAAGAGAGTTAATAGTAATTACTGTAGAAGTCTGGGGAGTTGAATAGTAATTACTGTAGAAGTCTAGGGAGTTGATATTTTTTGTCCGAGTTAAACAACTCCTTGGGCCAAACGGGGAGTAAGTTACTCCCCACAACTCCACTCCTCCCAACTCCGTGGGCCAAACGGCCCCTAAGTCTTTTCTTTCCCCTGTCAATGCCTCCTAGTTTGAAAAATGCAGCTACAATGTTGTTGCTTCCAGATAACGGTTGGATTTAGGTTCGAGATTTGTTCTCAACCATTGAATGTAGATCCGAGGTACGTTGTGTAATTTCTCTCTCATATATTGAATTGTGTGTAAAATTACCAATAACATTATGACAGTCTTTTCAAATAATTTCTCATTTTAAGAATTATATTTAACCCTAAGCTTGACAAAAATGTATCAGTTCTCTTCTCACTACAAATTTTTAATTTAATCTAATTCAACCCTATACTTAAATAAATATTCATGTTGTCAAAATGAAAAAAATATATTGCAATTTTTACCTTTTGTTCAATTTTTCCTACATTCACCAAATTTGAACAAATTGCAATGCAAACATCTCTTAAAATTTATTTATAAAATCAAGTATGACACAAATTAAGCTCTATCAATCCATATAATCACCATTTGATAAATCTATCAAATGTTCAAAACACAATTTCCTTTTAAAAATAATAATAATAATACTGCTCTAGTTTTTTTTATTATTTAGATTCTATGGGTTCTTTTTTTTTTAACCATTCTTATTAAAAGGTGAAAAATGCACTAATATTCTAGTTTAAGATGATAAAATGAGCATAATTGAGTAGTAATTAATATGTACTTGGAGGTTCAATTTCTCATATTCCTGGTACTAAAACAAAGTTTAAGATATTACAACACTCTCCGAATTTTAAATATGAAATCGTTTTAATAGGATGTAATTGAAAGATAGAGGTCTAGGTTCAATTTCTCACCCTACCACCGGAAAAAAATAATAATAATAATAATTGAAAGATGTGGCAGATTTTTCTCCCAAATAAAATTTACAGATTATGACAATAATTAAGAAAACGGCACCGTTTGCTGTCGTTGAGAACTAAAGTAAAATAAACAAAACTCCATCAGCATTTGCAGAACAGTCGGAGCAGCGTGACATGGCGGTTCTTCCCACCACAAACTGTCACAGACCCCAAAACCATAACCCAATCTTCTTCGCCGGCCGCTGCCATCAAAGGCACTGCTCCGCCACCGCCTTCAGTGTTCGATTTAATGGCGGAAAGCTCCGTCGGCCGTTAATCCTAAGCGAAACGCGCGCCACATCGAATTCAAGCGCGAACAGCGACCAAGGTACGTGCCTCTTCTTCACTCCTTCATATTTTTATACAATCAATGTATGGACTATGATTAATTAGGGCATTCGAATCGTTTCCGTAGATGGCGAAGTGGACAATCTGGGCGTTAAAGCTGCGTTATCCATGCTTAAATTCTACAAACGTAAGTAGAATAGTGTTATTTGTTCGATTTTAGGGTTTTAATTCGAAGAATTCTGTCAAATTTCGATCGGAATTGAAGATAACACATATCGTTGAGTTATGATTTTGAGTAAAAAATGTGAGCAGGAGAAATCTCGCCGATATTGCCAAATAGTTGCCGCTATTTACCTACATGTAGTGAGTATTCCATGCAAGCTTACAAGAAATATGGTGTTGCGAAGGGTACTATCTTGACTGCTTGGCGTCTCTGCCGCTGCAATCCCCTTGGTAATGACATTTCTCTCATTCCAAAGATACTTGCAAGATGAATACGAATCATCTCCTTGAATCTTCAGGAACGGAATTTTTCGATGTTTTTTCTTTGGTTTTTGATTCTGTACAATACTGACTCTAGGTCATTGCTTCGTTGTAGGTGGATCTGGGTTTGATCCGCCGCGGTGGTTTGATGAAGAAAGCTTGCCAGAACCAGAAGATTGACAATTTCCATTTTCAAATACTGCATATCATTTGTAAGTATATGATGCAGACCAAGAATTTGAGTTCACTGTGACGAGTCTTTCAATTTTCTTTCCTGAGATTGCATTCTTGGAAAAAAGGTAGCCAAACTTTGCTGCATTTATCTGTGCCTTAGTTCTGCTACATGAAAGTAATTTTTCAGACTACAAATTAGGGAGGGTATTGTGAATGTGAGAATGGTGAAAGTTTCCCATTGAAATTGATGCAAGTCATGGATAAACATATTTTGCATTGAATAGGATTGCATGCACAAACATTTTAGAGGGAAAGGGTATCCTACGAGCAGTTTTCTTGGCAACCAAATGTAGTAGGGTCAGGTGATTGTTCTGTGAGATTAGTCGAGGTACGTACAAGCTAACTCGAATACGCACGGATAAAAAAAAAAGATTGCGCAATGCACATTATGAAGGTATCCCACATGTAAAATAGATAAAAAATCAGGTGTTCAAATAGAGCCATTTTTCGTAAGAACTCTGTATTTAGGGTCGCTATACCTTTTACAGCACTTGATTAACGAAGAAGCATGCGCAAACTTTCCCATCTTCACATGTTAGACAATTCTATAGAAGCTAGTCCAATTGCTGTCTTTGACGAACTTAGAACTATGGATTTTATACTAATTATTTCAGACGTGAAAAGGTTAGGATTGGTAAGCCTTCCATAATCAATCCGGTTGATTGAATCTTGAAGTACATTATGTATCATTACTGATAGGTTGAGATTAAATGTTCTATATGACGATGACTTCCTTGGAGAATATATGAAAGGAAGACATCTTCCCACTCTTTGTTCGTCTTTTGTCGGGCTATTACACTGCCACTAGACTCAATGAGATCTAAAAGCTTGAGCTATTAACTTAGAGTAACATATTCCTAACACTTTCATTCACACATAGACTAAGATGTTAAAATAGACTCTGACAGTTTATAATTGAACCATGTTGAATCACCCCTAGATCAGAAGTTCTAGCTATTGGGGTAATTCCATATTTTCTTCCCTATTTTTACATGTTGAGATGGAGTTTTCTGTACCTTAATTTGAGTTAGGGCCGGTTTAGAATGACTTTCTAAGTTTTTATAAAGTTTTTAAGCACTTAGAAAATCGCTTCAAACAGATCGTTAGTTAGTTAGTTTAGTTAGTTTAAGCACTTATAAAGTTCTTTCAACCTCATCATACAGATTTTGTGCAGGTTGTGTTGGCTAATGTGGTTGATCGTTGTGCTGTTGGGGGGATATGTAGCTAATTCCCTGTGCAGACTGCAGAGTGATGTATGTTGTAGAAATTAGCATGTTATACAAATCACATTTAATGTATAAGTAATCTAATTTTGTTTATAATTAGTGTATTATATAGTATTTATTTAAATTATTTAATTAACAATTTTCTTTCATCCTTTGAAAGTTTTTATTTTTCTTTTTTCTTTTTTCTTTTTAATGCCTGTGGAAGTTCAACAATTAAAAGAATGATTTCGTAAACTTTGTAATGTCGTTACAAAAATAAAAAATCAATCGCCACCTGTTTTTTTTTTTTTGCAACGGTAGTTTAATTAATGCGGGGATTGATCCCATGACCTTTTGGTCACCGACACAACCCTATGCCAATTGAGCTATGCTCGGTTTGGCAATCGCTACCTGTTTTGAATTCAATATAGAGACTCAACACACACGTGGTTTAAACTTTAAATATAAGATCTCATAATACCACCATAAAAATTAATTTTAAAATTTTGAAATGCAATACCATAATTAACATTAAAGGCAGGATAGATTTGGTGTAAAAGTAAACATTTGGAGCATAGCTCAGCGGGCATATGTATGTGTTAACGACCAAGGTAGTGATTTTTTTTTTTTTATTATTATTTTTTAAACTAAATTTATAAGTTATTTTTTTTAAGGTCAAATTATAAATTTAGCACCTAAACGCTAACACTTGTGTTTAATAGATCTTGGTCTCTAAATTTGTGTCTAATAGTCTAATTGTAACGCTCCAAGGCCCGACATTCCCTTGCGACCTGACACGTTATCTCTTTGTCCTTACGAACTTAAATTGTTTTTAAAAGTGAATACTATCCCCACAAACCAACACGAGTCCTTTTAGTATATTTTTGTAGCCACAAAAAGGAAGGTGCACATTGGTATAGATAGTAACTATCAATTATTTTAAGCCTTTTTGAATCATTCTTTCGTGACTTCAAGATCCTCTCATTCAGATGTTGTCTTGGTTTATTCATGTATCCCTCCTGAACTTACGTTACACTAATAGATCCCCAACTTTTTAGGTACAAAATTGAATTTTGTGCCTAATAAATTATTTTTTAGTTTTGTGTATAATAAAATTTTATTTTTTTAAATGCCTACCAAGTTAGGGACATACAAGACTATATATATTTATTTATTTGGAGGTCTATTACACAACTTGAAAGTTGAATGATCAAAACAAACTTTTTAAAGTTTTATAGATCTATTAGATGAAACTTTGAGACATGAGAGAGACTAAATTGTAGTTTAACGTTTTTTTAATTACAAAGGAATAAATATGTTGTGATGATGGGTCAATAAAAAAAAACATTCATCAATCTAATTCTCATATTTTATGGTTAACTAAAAAAAATAAAAAATAAAAAGTTAATTAACAAAAATTTATTCAAAAAAAACATTCATCAATCTAATAGGTAGTTAGATTTTAGAATGTGTCTAAAAAAGTGATTTTAAAATGTGTCTAAAAAGTTTATATAAACTTTCGAAGTATCCAATAAATTTCAAACCTTCCAATTTTATATTTAATAAATCTTAATTTATTTAATATTTTTTAAAGTTAACAAATCTATTATATATGAAAGCTTTTCGCTTTATTAAAAAAAAAAAAAAAATTGAAAAGCATTTTGTAAAAAATAAAAGAATAGGGTAGAGAAACTTACTAAATTTATCATTTAACAAAAAAAAAAAAATAATAATAATAATAAAATAAATAAAAGGATATTTGTTTTTTGAAGGGAAAAAAAAAGGATTAATTTTCCTTTGCGCGGCTTTATCATCAGCTGCATAACTCGCTATTCTTCTGCTTCACATTTCTCTTTATCTTTCTCTGTGTAAGAAACCAAACTGATGTCAACTCTGGGCCATCGCCGAACGCCCAAAATTCCTTCTTCTTCAATTTCGTTAACTCCATAAGCTTCGTTGATTCTCTCCTTCTGCAATCGACAATGGCGTTGCGAGCTGTTAACAGTTGCTCAGTCTTCCGCTCTGCTTCGTCTCCGCCTCTCTCCGCCTTCCGAAGCTGCCTCTTCAATGCCAGCAACCTTCAGTTTCGATGGAGCTCGAAATCAAGATGCAGGTCTCCTCTATTATGGCACAAACATCAAGTTTTCAGGACTGGTGAAGGTCGATTCTACTCCTTGTATAGTATTGTCGAAAACGTCGTCGAAGAGCTCGAAGCTCTGCGCCGGCGAAAGAGAGTTTCCGCTACCTCTAAGTACGTTTTTGCTTCTCAATTCTTATATTTTGCTTTTAGTTCATGTCCTGTGCCAGATAATTTCTAATAGAGTTAAGCTGAAATATGTGCTATGCTATGATTTTCATATTGCCTGTTTTAAAGCTCGTATGATCATTTAGTACAGTTCTTGTTTTCTCTTATTTTGAATAATGAACAACAATAAGTTTAATGTATTCAGAATAGGATTGGTGGGCGTGGGCAGTGGAGAGCTTGCTGAAGATAAGCTTATGAATCGAACATTGGAAAAGGGACTGTTGCTGGAGTTCAAGAAGGACTCGGAGAGGGTATTACTGGCAGTTGCTCAGAGACCTGATGGGAAAAAAAACTGGATGGTGTTCGATCAGGTTCTAGTAAAAACAACTAGCGCACCATTTTGAATAGGCTACTAGGTTGATTCATGGCTTATTGTTTTTTTTAAAGCTGAAGCAAAGTATTCCTATTTCCTATTCAGTCCATAACTCTAATTTTTCTCTTGGATTGGTTCATCACTTTTTCTTTGACAGAATGGTGTCACATCATCTATTAAGCCACAACAAATTACATACATTGTTCCAGGTGTTGAAAATTTTGACCATACAGAAATTGCAGACTTCATGAAGAAAGCTCAGGATAATTTGGTTTGTTCTCTGCCTGAAAACAAGACCCTATGTCATGCTGACTGATGGTGATTCGCAGTCTGATTTGAGCCGATAATTTTGAGTGCAGGACCCGGCACTGCTGGAGTTTGCGTGGCTTGAGCTTCTTGAACAAAATAAGACTGTGACTACCGAAGAATTAGCTGAGGTTATGTATTTTCTGGGTATCAAATCATAGATCATTTGGTAATCGTTCTATCACTGACTGTAGCTCCTTGTCCTTCTACAGATGATATTTGGGAGTACAGAACCTCTTGATAGCTATTGTGCACATCTGTTGTTATCAAGAGATGAATTATACTTCACTGTTCTGCAGACAAAAGGTTCGCGATCTTTTTATGGTCCAAGACCCACTGACCAAGTACGCATTTATTTTTTAGTTCAAAACTTTCTTTTATTTAACGATTATCTAACCCAGCTACTAGATTTTTATGGTGGGGCTTTCTGGAATGTACATGCTTTTAGGAAGATTGTAAATTAATAAGTACTACTTTTAAAAGATATAGAATGTTCAAGTGCAGATCGTAAAGGATAATAATTTGGTAGAAAGTATTTAGAGCTTTCTTGAGTTTGCTCTAAGTTTATGTGGTGCCAATTTATCAATCGTGAATAATTAAATATCAACAATTCCAAAGCCATCTCTTGTATCCATTAAAAAAATGTTTTCTATTGTAAAATTTATAATTTTTCTTTCTTATTCTTCTCTCTTTATCTTGTGCGTTGGCAAGACTTCTCCATAGTTCATCCTCTCCCTTTTATAGATGTGACATTGTGTAGCTTATCAAAACAAGGTAAGATGTGTTAAGAGGTGATGGAGGCCATAATCTATTCATATATGATATATGATCTCAGATAAATGAACAGGATCACAAATTAATTTGTTTTATAGATAAGAAATACTTGTATTGATAAGAGAAAGAAGTGAAAAATAAAATAAAAGGCTGCTCATTATCCAATGCTTACCCTCAAGGGATACAAAAGTATCCATTTAGTCATTGACAAGATCCCAAGAATAGGGACAAGTTACAGAACCCTTTGATAGTGGAAGAAAAATTGGCAAAATGCAGCTCCTCCCGCACATCTCCCACCTTCTCCATTTTATGGTTGGATAGAATCACAGATGATAGCTCTAATAATGTAAGTTAACCTTATATTCCTTTCCCCTGCCAAACTTCCTTCAGGTAGCTATAATTTGTCTATTCTACCTTGTCGATTGCAATGTTCCCTTTTTATTAGGATATTTGGGTTGTAGAAATATCGAAGGCTTATTTATCCTCAAAGAGTCTTTTACTCCATAAGCTTTTATACTCGAGGCTCTTAAAACTTATAAGACTTTTTTCAAAGGCCAATAACTTATGAAGATTCAGAGTTGGAACAAGCCTATTTACTCGACTAATCTCACGGGACAACCGCTTGACCCTACTACAATTGGTGTCCAAGGAAACCCGTAGGAAATTAATTCTTAGGTAGGTGACCACCAAGAATTGAACCCATTCCCTCTAGGAAGGCTTTAATAGTCTCAAGGTCTTTCATGACCACTAGACCAACCCTTGGTGGTTAACTGATAATATCTTT
Organism: Herpetospermum pedunculosum; assembly: GCA_028017165.1. NCBI lineage: Eukaryota > Viridiplantae > Streptophyta > Magnoliopsida > Cucurbitales > Cucurbitaceae > Herpetospermum > Herpetospermum pedunculosum. The sequence continues at coordinate 62,708,072 of CM051525.1, forward strand.
TTAAACAATTTTAGAGAAAGGCAATAGAATACAATTTTCATAAGTTATCCTATAAAACAATATATTAAAAGCAACTTCTGGAAATCACCCAAACAATGCCCTTAAGATTTTATGGTCTCTTGGTGTACTTCACCATGTGCCTTATAACTAAATCTAATGTTCTCATTCCTCTAAATTCTGTGCTTTTGCACTATCTTGGTGTTACTCTCTGCTTGGAAAGCTGTGTCGCATTATTGCTTCCCATTATCTAACCTCCTCCATGTTCTTTTGACATGATGGTAGTGCAGTAGGACAGATCCATAATGGGATAATAATGCCCCAAGTCCAATCCGTGTGTAGTTCCATCCCACAAAGCAGAGTCATCAGTCAATGTACTTAATTAGAATTTTATGATAGTTCAACTATTTTTGTACTCTTTTTTGACCCCTAATTTGATTGAAGCTGTTTTTCTCAGTCTAAAATATTTTCTAATTCTTTGTTTGAAAGCCAGGTTGAAGAACTTCAACATAAAAAGCTTGCAAAGGAGGCAGCTGAGAAAGAACTACAAGAGTTTGTAGAATTATTGAAATCTGCTAAGGCAATGCCTGTGAAGTCTAAACCACCTAAATCTTCCTGGGTAGCTGAAGAGAAAACCAGATACAAGATTGAGTCTCTCGAATCTTATGCTATCGATGCTTACAATGATGATGAACAAAGGAAAACAGCTGGGATGGTAACTCCTTTAATGTGATTTACTTCTTTTTTTCTTTTTTTGATAAGAAACAATTTCATTGATGTATGAAATTTACAAAAGGGATATGAAAATCCATGGAGATTACAAAATAATTTCCCAATTAACTAAAAGGGATGCATAACTATAAGAATCAAAGAGATTAGACAATTTACACCAAGAAATAGCATGATAAATAACGAGGTGAAAGAACACTTCATGAGACTGCTCCTTTAATGTGATGACTGAAAAGTACATTTTCATCCATTGCCCTTTACTATTTTTGATATGTATCTCTTCTTTAGGTTCTCAAGGCTATGGGACTGGTGAAAACAGCATCATCAGCAGTAAATCTTCTTATAGACATAGGGTATTTCCCTCGGCATGTTAATCTTGATCTTTTGAAGTTGAACATCCGAACAGATCATTCAGATGAGATTATAGCAGCTGCTGAATCACTTCTACTGGAGGCATCTGATCCAGATGAGGTAATGTCAGGTTCCATCCTTGATTTTGTTATGTGTGATAACAATATAATTAGAAATTATGTGTGCAATCATTTGAGGTTCTCCCTTGCTTCCCTGCCTGTTGCTGATAGAACCTTATAAATTTGTCAACAGTTAATCCCATCCTGGACTTGTAAATCTTCATTAGTAGTTCATGATTTATTGCTACTCTATATTTCAAATGTTGCCTCTGACGTTATATGGTACCCTCCTTGTTTAGGTTGACAGGAAGAATCTCACACATCTTAAGGTTTATGCCATTGATGTTGATGAAGCAGATGAGGTGATATTATAAAATTAAAAAATATATCCTATTCAAATTGTTGTTTCCATTTGTTTTTTTAATTCAATTTGTATTTTTCATTTAGTTAGTTTATTCACTCTGAATTTATAATGATTTTAATTTCTATTTTTATATAATTTTATTCATGAAATTTTGGGAAGGTTCCACCTCACGTTCTTATCATGCAATATTTTAGCTTGATGATGCATTGAGTGCAACAAGATTGTCAGATGGTCGAATTAAAATATGGATTCATGTTGCTGATGCAGCTAGATTTATTCGACCAGGGAGCATAGTAGACAGGTAATCCTTAAAGCTTAAACTTCTTGTGGTATTTTGCACCATGCTCACTCTCTTTCGTTTATCAATCGTAGGGAGGCCATGAAAAGAGGAACTTCTATATTTCTTCCAACAGCCACATACCCTATGTTTCCAGAGAAACTAGCAATGAATGGAATGAGTTTAAAACAGGGAGAGATTTGCAATGCAGTTACTGTATCAGTTGTCCTTCATTCTGATGGAAGGTAAAGCTTGTTTACTTACTTGATTGTTTTTACTTTTTATTATGAGACTTCTTTCCTGGAAATGTTGTTGTCTGTTATTCTGATGGAAATCAAAGCTTGTAAATAATATAAGAATTCTTTAGTGGAAATGTTATATTAGGGAACACATTTTCTTGAGGTGGGTGGCATTCCTATAAATTTCAGTTTTGAAAAAAAAAAAGAAAATTTGTCTATGGGCTATGCGCCTCTTGGAAGTTATTTTTGGTCATTTCTTTTCTCTATTGGGTTGTGCAGTTTGTGAAGTTTGTTCTTGATATCATATAACTATAAGATTTGGTGATTCTATGTATTCAAAGCATAAAATCATTTGTGGAAGTTTTTACTGTTGTTGCGCACATTATTATTCTTTCCTTTTAATTGCATTTATCCGTGTACTTTCTATTGCTGTGAGAACTCTTATTGTCTGTGCTTGTCATTTTTCTTGTTTGAGTTATTTAAGAGAGATGGGGAAAAAAATCTTATCTTCTCGGACTGTAGAATGGAATTGTTGATTTCTTGAAATTATGGCATTCATTAAGATGTATTTTACTAAGGAATCAAACATGTAAACGCTAACACTCTATGCCTTAATAGCATTGCAGAACACTCTGTGGAAAACTCAATCATCAAACCAACTTATATGCTGACATATGAAAGTGCGTCTGAGCTGCTTAGTTTGAACTTGGAAGAGGAGGCTGAACTTAAAATTCTATCTGAGGCTGCAACTTTGCGATTAGCATGGCGTAGGCAACAGGTGCCCTAATAGCCATATATCATTTTCATTCAAGGGTTCATAGTGGCTTAAAGTATTGGCAAGAATGTTGGATGTTTTTTAATCAAGCTCTTTATAAACTGTTTAATTTAACACCCTTTTGCAATTCTTAAAAACAAGTTTGATGGGATTCTATTCCTAGAAGATCTACTTTTATTAGATTTTGATGTAAGTTATTATCTGCCCTCCATGTTTCGTCGTCATGTTATAAAATTTTCAGGGTGCAATCGACATGGCCTCTTTGGAGACGCGGATCAAGGTAGCAAATCCAGAAGACCCGGATCCTGAAATCAATCTCTACGTGGAAAACCAAGCTGATCCTGCCATGCGACTTGTTTCTGAGATGATGGTCCTATGTGGAGAAGTTATAGCCACTTTTGGATCTCGCAATAACATTCCCTTACCCTACAGAGGACAACCTCAAACAAATATAGATGTATCTGCATTTGCACATCTTCCAGAAGGACCTGTTAGGAGCTTTGCAATTGTTAGAACAATGCGTGCTGCTGAAATCGATTTCAGGAAGCCTATACGCCATGGGGTTTTGGGAATTCCTGGTTATGTCCAATTTACATCTCCCATCCGTAGATATTTGGATCTTCTTGCACATTATCAGGTATTTTCTCTAATTTCTTAAGTCCTGTGGAAATTTCTTTTATCAAGCTTGCACTGCCCATTCGTCATGGACATCTCTACTTCGTCCTTCCTTGAGAAAAGATGAAAACAGTATTATGTTAGTTCGTAATGTAATATATATATATATATATGTATGTATGTATGCATGCATGCATGTATATGTATATATTAATGGACCTTATTCCTGATAAACCATTCTGTTGTTTGAAACACCTTTACTGCTCATACTGATGGTTTTCTGGTTCTCTCTTCTCCACCTGCACTCTTAGGGGAACTAACTCTTAAAGCTTTCAGCTTTAGTAGTGTCATCATTTTTAAACGTATTAGTTCTGTATTTATTTGCTCATTACCATCAGGAATTTCAGTTTAAAATCACTGATTCACCATCATTGGAACCGTACTCATAATATCATATTGTAATATTGTGTATGATTTTGGTTGCATAATTAATAATCATTCGTTTCAAGTCTCTGTAGATGGAGTTTATATTCTTTTAACTTTGTTTTACTCTTATATTTATTTGTAGGTTAAGGCATTCCTTAGAGGTGACTCTCCTCCGTATTTCCATGGTCAATTAGAAGGGATGGCGGCGACTGTAAATATAAATATTAAATTGGCAAAGAGGCTCTCAAACATCAGTCTTCGTTATTGGGTATTAGAGTACTTGAGACGGCAACCAAAAGAAAATAGATATCGGGCGTTGATTCTTAAGTTCATTAAAGATCGAATTGCAGCCCTGCTGTTGGTTGAGGTGAGGATTGATTGATAACAGCCTTCATATCTTGATGCAACCTCATTCTGTAAAGAGTGACTTGCAGAAGAAAAAGAGAAATTCTCATTTTCCCATGTGTTTGAATTTGAGTTGAACCTCATCTGATTTATTTGGTGCTTTCACGGTCGTTAGCCTCTTCACATCGTGCTGATTATTGACGACTGTCAATAGCCTCTCCTGGTTAATGGGTTCGGTCTATGAACCAAGAGATAAACTGCCTGCCTCATTTGATGCTTTACAAACATATGACAATATCAGATGCATGCAGAAATGACTTTCTTTTTCCCCAATCATCAGTTTCACTGTTAGATTCCTTCGTTTATCCATTGCTCAAGCAAAATAGAATGTATATAAAGTTTTATAGGTGCATATAGTCTCTAAGTATGAATACCATTACATTTTGTATCTTATGTATTCAATATTTGTAGGTGGGGCTTCAAGCATCTGCCTGGGTATCTATAGGAGCACAAATTGGAGATGAAGTATTAGTTCGAGTGGAGGACGTCCATCCACGTGATGATGTTCTTTCTCTGAAGGAGATCATTCAGTAGATATATGAGGTTCTCTTACGTCAAAAATATTTTATGACAAGGTGTTACTCCCTGAAGTTGCACGGTTGGTACTCTTCACCAAATTAGAAGCCTCTTTTCCTGGAAAAATGAATTAAACTCAATTGCAATTTTTGCTTCTGTTTCTGTTTTTTAAAAAACAAATTGTTTACTAATAATTTTTTTTTATTTCTTCTACTTTTAAGTAGCCCTTGTGAAATGTTAGCCTAATTTAAAAAATAAAAACAAGTTTTTCAAAACTATTTTTGTAGGCTCCGTTTGATAACTATTTTGATTTTTGGTTTTTGAAAATTAAGCATATAAATACTACTTCCACGTATGGGTTCCTTTGTTTTGTTATCTACCTTTTAAGCTTTTATAAGCGTTTTCAAAATCAAAGTAAGTTTTGAAAACTAAAAAAATAATTTTTAAAAACTTATTTTTGTTTTGTAATTTGGTCGAGAATTCAATGGTTTTCTTAAGAAAGACAAAAAATATTGTAAAGAAATGTTTGAAAACAAACCTAATTTTCAAAAACCAAATGATTATTAAATGGGCCTATTTGACTAAGGCATTGGTTAATAAAAAAGTTTATTTTTTAAAAAACATAAACTACAAACAAAAAAATATTTATGGCCACGATTTTCTTATCTATGCATTATGGGCTACTCTATCCATTAAATTACTTAAAAGAGTTCGTGCTATGATTAAATAAACCACCAGACATCTCTCAACATTGTTTGCTGCAGGGTTGATGCCATGACGATTCACCAAGAGATTCATTTCATGTATCTCATTCCTATGCCCAGCCAACGTGGAAATTTGGAACGTTTAGAAGGTGGGAATTACTTGAATGGTTCTCTACTTGGGGGCTAGCCGTGCTGCCATTTTTGTATCCTCTAGTTTGTTACACAGTGATTGTTGTTATAAGATCATGTACGATCACCTCAATCTTGAGCTAGAGCTGTAATTTTCTTAAATAGGTTGTAAATGAATTGTTTTGATGAAGAAATTTGTTAAATCACCACTGAATCCAGAAGCTTAAACTGATGAGTTTCAGTAAATTTAATTGTATCAATACTTTATACTTTCCCTCGCTTGTGGGCTTGATAATTTGTAGAAGACTCAAGAAGTGAAAATTAATATTAATTGAGAAGTAAACGACTTCATAGGGGTTCGAACGAACACAAGATTTTCTGCTCTGATACTATGTTATATCACCACTTAACCTAAAAGCTTAAGCTGATGGTTTACGGTATATTTAATTATATCAACACTTTAACAGAATTAGATCAATATTGTTAATGCAGGAAGCTGGAAACTATATGGAGCTTTTCGATAGTTCATCTCATTTATTTGATACAAAATGAAGGGATAATACTTTCAAGCTAATAAAAAATTAGTAGGTGCCTACTTTTGAAATATGGAGAAGAAGATGACAGTCAAAGCTGACAGCATTTCCAGACGGTTGCTATTGCTGATTCAATACTCTCTCGTAATCTCATTCAAAGGTACGAGTGTGGCTATTGTTCATCTTGTCTTCATCTTCTTTATTATATAATTTTAAATAACTTGATGTGTGTCACATACTTTGATTATTGAATAACTCTATTGAAGTACAACTCTTTTGTCAAGTGTGTCTTAGTTCATTTGATATTAGTGAGGTTGAACTTCCAAAAAGGTGTAGCCAAGCCATCAAAGGAAGGCATAGGAAAATTGCTTGCTTGTCGTGCTAGTAACTTATAGCACATTTGTTAGTAGATTTTAATATCAAATGGCTAGGAATTAACAATTAGATATTGTCCATCAAAACGATACGAACCTTGCTTAGGTAGGAAAAGATTTCCATAGGTAAATGGGCTAGAGATCTTACTAGTACTAGTCACATGAAATATGAGATCGTTTGGTGAAGTTTTTGGTGTTGAAGAGAGAAAAGAAAGTGTGGAATAGTTTGATCGGAGTTTGGTCCGAATTATGAAGATATTATCATTGCTAAGCAGAATTAGAAGTTTTATCTTGTAAAGTTAATCTAGAGTTACATTTCAACAATTTAAGTAGGTCACTTGAATAGAAAACACTGATTCATCATAATATTGTACTTTAACACTAGTAGAGTTAAAGCTTAAAGATGATCCACATAAACTCATCTAAATGAGTAAAGAAACACTGAAAACTATCCTTCACATGTTCAAAGTATGTTTAAGTTACCTAACCACCAATCAAAGTTTAATCTATTTATCTTAAAGACATAAACTAAACTCCCTCAGCCACAAACTAGCCCATGAAGGACAAAAACAAAGTGAGCCTGTTACTGTAGATAGCATAGTGGATGAGTAAACAAGAAGTAGAATGTCTTAGCCCAAACAATTGAATTTTGCATTAAAGAGCAATGGAGAATAATGAATAGACAATAAATGAAGTTAGGCATTGAACATTTCCATAATTGTCACGAGACCCAATTTACAAGATGCTGGTTGATATGATAGAGATTATTAGCTGAGTAAGCAATTCAATAGGGATTTCACATGAAACCACAGCCTGCAAATAAACCAGAACAGTTTTGTTGTGGACAGACATGACCCATGTGTTATGTCTCTGCAATTACATTAATGGCACTAGGCTGCACCCTATCCCATCACCCTTTTTCTTTTCTTTTCTTTGGGTGTTGGGGAGAGATAGTCAAACTCTTTTAGGTCAAGATTGTTTTATATACTCTATTGCAGATTTCAAATCATTCAGGTTGATTGTTAGGTTTGAAGTTTTCATTTACAGTTAAAATCTCTCATCTTCCTACCGACTTTATTAGGGTTGAAAGACGTGACGGTGAGTTAGACATTTGCTTGGATCAAATTGTAAATAACGAAGTTCTGTCGCGTCGACTTTTCAATCTAATATTCCAACAAGTTTCTACTGCAAGTATAGTTTTGAAACCTTTATAAAAGTTCAGATATAATATTGCAACTTTTGAAAAGAATAAATAAGAGTATTTTTTAAACAAATCATAAACTTCATGTGTATTTTTTTTATAATTTAGTCTAGAAAGTGTCAAGTTGTTCTTTGAATATCTTAAACTTTTATGAGCCATCTTAAAAGTTTACCAAAACAAAAAGTATTTCATGAACAAACAAGTGAGTTAATGATGTTTGCATTGCAAAGTGTTGAGCCAATGGGTTGGGTTAGGCTTGTATATTGTAGAGTTATGAGACTAAGCCTATGTTTAGTGTATTTGATATTACTTAGTTATTTCAAGTTACAAGTTTGTTAGGTTCATAAATTACATTAGTCATATATCATGTCAGTTGAGTTATGCTCTTGTTATGATATATGATTAAGAACCAATGAAATAAAATGTAAATCTAAATTTGGTCGAAATTTTTTAAAAATTCAAATAAGTAAAAAGTTATCAACATTTTTCTCTCTTTATCTATGGTTTTTTATTAGACTTTTCAAAGTTTTAATTTTTTCATGAGGACTGATGACACGTCAAAATCGTCTTTTGAAAAGACGATTTTAACCCTTTCTTTTAAAATATAGTTTCTCTTAAAACTTTCATTTTACAATATCATAAACCACATTCCAAACACAAGTATATATGTATAGAATGGCAATTGGTGATGGTAAAAATGGGCCAAAAATAGTTGAATTAAAGTATTTATTTATTTATGCAGATAAGGACATGGTGGAGAATTAATTGAGAGATCACATGGAATGGAAGAGGGAATGAAACATCTGAATCCTGAAAGTTTTATGTCTGAATTTGTAAGAAAATTTTCTGATCCTCTTTGCTATGGGCCCCACTCACATGTTTTTTGTATTTTACCTTTTCTTATCCACATGTATTTTCTGCAAACAATACATCATTTCTTTTATTCTTCACTTAAATTTAAAATCAAATTTTAGAATAATTCCACTTTTTCTTTCCAAATCTTTGAGTAATCTTTTTGGCAAGTTAAAAAGAGGATATTTGTACGAATGATACGTACTTTGGATTGTTAATGACATTTGACCTAATTTTAAAAAATGTAAGTTTTTTTTATTTTTGGTAGATGTCATCAACACTATCAACTGCATGAAAAGTCATTTATATCATTTGTTTGTAATCCTCGCGATTCTCCAAAAAAAATGATTTTTTTTTTAAAAAAAAAATGGTCACCTCGATTCTCAACTATTGTCATTGGTAAAGAGAAGAAAAATTGTGAATGTTCGGATCGCGATAGGAAGAATCAAGAATTTAAGAAAATGATGAATGCAATGTCACTGTAGACTTTTTAGACGATTGGTAGTGTTGATCACGTCAACAAAAGGTAAAAAAAAACTTGCGTGGGTCAAACGACATTAAGCCCACAACATAAACATAGCTCAACTGATATAGACTAATGACCAAGAGGTCACGGGTTTAATCTCGTCCCATGTAAAAAAAAAAAAAAAAATTGTTTAAATCCCCCATTGAAAAGTCTACAAATTGTTTGCTAATTTTTTTTTTTTTTTCAAGATAATTGCTAAAATATTTAACAGCGTGGAGTATGATTACTCCATGTCAAATTCTAGTGATATATGGTATGGATTTAATTGTAATTTAAAATCTAAAAATAGTGTTTCATTTGTCAGTCTAATAATTGATTGAATAACATTCTATAATTGTTAAGTACTATTTTCGTAAGAGTTAAATCAAATCATTGCTACTTATTTAATTAGGTTATTGAGCTCTGTTTTTATTACAATTTTATAATTTTTGTAATGATTATAAATTGGTTGTCGTGAATGTACTATCTGGCAGTGAAGGTAACAAAAATACCTCAAAAGTAATCAAAATTTATTGTTTACACACCAGAATTGAAGGAAGCTAAATTTCTCCAATAACCCAAACTAAATCCAAATCACCATACCATGTGCTCTAATCTTGTATTTAGGAAAATTAAATAAATAGCACAAAACTCAATAAAACATATAATATAACATGAGAACGCCAAAGCGAGCAATCAAATAATCCACTCTCGAGGGAGTAAGACTAGTTGTCAATCTTTCTGACCTTAGTTGTATGTATTTAAAGTTATCGTTTATCTTATTTATTATGAAGCCTACAACAAAATTATTCACAAATATATTTTTCGAACGATTTTCAAAACCTTTTCGAGACCTGTTTTTATCTAAAATCATTTTTTTTCGAAAACGGGAGTTAAGGTTGCGAGATAGGCCCGTTGTGCCATCGACGTTCCGAGTTTGAGTTGGCTGACTTACTCAAGAGTGAGAGTAAGTGTCGCATAATCGTGTTGCGAGTCCTGAAGAAAGTGTAATCGTGACATCAAACAATTGTCCCGAAAAAAAGTGTGATCAAGAAAGTCGAAATGCGCACAAGTTGACTTAAGCACAAAAAAAAAAAAAAATATTATATATATATATAGTTGTTCAAATGATTAGAGATTTAGTACCACATATTCAATAACTTTTCTTACCATGAGAAGGTTCATAAATCATATTTTTGTTAAAAAAAAAAAAAAATTAATAAATAACTAAATAATTGAGCAACTCAAAAATAGCTATTCTATAGAGAATATTAGTTTTACCGCTTATTCAAGTTACGAGTTCAATGTGATGACATTTGTTGATGCTGAATTTTGCCCCTCCTCTTGGTCGGCCTCGGATGACCCAGCAAAATAGTTGAGTAGACTTTTAAAGAAAGTAAAAGAGAAACTTGCACCAATGTGGTACTCGGCCTATCACGCTCTAATGCTTAAGTTAGCGAGAAAGTTGTGAAAGTCGAGCTTAAGTGGAGTTAGAATAGGTTACGTACCTTCTATGAAGGATGGGCCTCATATTTATAAGGAGAGTTACGTTGGTCCTCATGTCAACGTCATATTTCTAGCTCGCGCGGTAGTGACGTGACCTGCGGATGTCAGAGAGTAGTCATCGAGTGGTCGGCCAAAATGTTACCATATCTGATAATCGGTTATGTCTAGTCGGTTCGACCAACTGACCTCACAAGTAACTACACCTCTTCAAGTGAATTGACTCGTGGTCTTCTTGAGAACTGAAGCGACTCCTTCAAGAACTAACGGATAACGTGAGTTGTGATTAATTAACTCATAACACAACAACATTAAAACATTAAAGATAAAGTTAGCCATATTAAAACATTAAAGATAAAGTTAGCCCTATTGACTAAATCCATAAGTAAAAGAATTAAGCAACTTTATTATTATTATATTTTAAAATAAATAAAGTTTGCTAAAAGTCAATGAGAATAGTTAAAATTATCATGGTATTAAGGATGAAATGCATGTTACTATATTCCTTGTAAATTATATAATAATCCCACTTGTTTTTAATTAAAGTTCTTAGAAGTCGAGTCAAAGGCATCAACTAAAAAGCCATTTTGCTTTTTCCAAATTTCCCATTTAAATAATACTGTCCAATGCTTTGGCTCTCTATCCATGTTTTTTTTTTTTTTTTTTTTTTTTTTTTTTTTTTTTTTTTTTTTTTGATGGTAAGTTTATGTTTTTATATAATTATTCCATATGTTTACCAGTAATTTTTCCAACAATCGTAATAAATCAATCCTAATGAAATAAGGCTTCAATAATTATTTTATTATTAATATTTGTAATATATAATATTCATTATATAAATAAAATCCAAGGTTATTAGTGTAATCTTGAACTGTATGTAGTTGACATACGGGAGGATCATGTTCAAGTAATAACCTAAAGGGTCTATAGTATATGGATAAGGTTGGGTGCTAAACCCTAAACCCTAAACCCTAAACCCTAAACCCTAAAACCCTAAACTCGGAACCGGACCAATAACGACCGGAACCGGACCAAACGAACGCTGAACCGGACCTCCAGAGGGTGAAGAATAAGGAACCGGTCTGACTTTCAGTGAACCGGACCGCCTGAGGACCGAACCAGAATTTTTCTAAGTGTTAGAAATCTATCTTCAATTCTTAGTTCGTTCCTTATTGATTGCTTAAGGTCCTCCACCAGTTTTAGGCTTTTGTTTAAGTCTTTCTTCCGCTGCGCCTCTGGTCAAGGGTCGGGACCCTCGCAGTTGGTTGAGTGGAATCAGATTGCCTACAAGTCATATAATTGATAAATGATGAAGACCCCGGTTGGAAATCAGTCTATTCATAAAAGAAATCAAACTGTTGGCCTTAATCGGATTATCTTTTATAGTATTTACTTAAGCTCAATTCAAACGTAATCCTAATTTTATTGATAGGGTTTACTGAAGGTCAAATCAAACGTAATCATTCATGAATTTACCACAATACCCTCGGTTATAATTAAAAAAATGAAATGGAATAAAAGACCGTCAGTCTTCTCCTCTTCTTCATCCTTCTTCTCTGCACAATCATTCTTATTTCTTAGGTAGGTCGTTTGTTTCTTTTGTTTTCCTGTTTTTTTTAAGAAGCAGATGGTGATTGTTTGGATGAAGAAAAAAAAACTTGTTCTGTTTGGAAAAGTGTGGACGCATGATACTACTCATACTCATGTTTGTAGTCATGTTTGTAATCGTGTTTTTTATGAAGTTGTTAATCATTTTGTTGCTCGTAATATAAATCATGATAGTTTATCGAATCGTGTAAATATGTATTTTTTTTTTCATTTTCTGTGCATTAATTCGATCGATTACGACTTTACGAGGTTGAAGACGACCTATGTGCTACGTATGTGAAGGATTAATATCCGAAAAATATGAAGATCTCCTCGCATTTCGTCTTCGTAAAAATCTAGAAAATCGTAAATGAGTTTTGTCGAAAGAAAGGTAAAGGTGTTGGATGAAAAATAAATTAGGGATTGAAGAACAGGGGAAGAAGGGAAAAAAAATGGAGTGACTCAGGAGAAGAAATGAGAGAATAGAAGAAGAGAGAAAAGACATTTGTGGAAGAAAATGGCTAAAACATAAGTAGGTCCCACATAATCTGCAATAGTAATCTTATTGAGCACCCATAGTAGAGAAATGGTGTAATGGGATAAAAAATTTGAACTGGGACCCACATTTATTTTGGTAAACACCATAAATGTGGGTCATAGTGTCAGAATTATCATTCATTCATTAAGTTTGGAGGAAAGTAAACACACTCTAAATATCAACTAGGTAAGACGGATATCTACAACATAAAATCAAATCTTCATAAGCAAAAACAAAGAAAGAAACAAAACAAAAGTTATAACCCATGATTTTATTTTCTCAGCTAAGATATGATGTAACACACAAACATTTTGTTTGTAAAAGGCTGCATGTATTATTATTTTGTATAGGGATAAGGCGGTGTAGACTGTAGAGATGAAATGGAATCACATGACATCTGGCAGAATGGGCATACCATTAACTGAAACCGTCTGATCTGACTAAATAAGCCATGGCGTGGCAGATTCGCCATATCTGATTGGTCGGTGAATCAGTCCTACCGTATTCACGTCCACATCTGATCTTTCCCTGACCTCATGCAATTGCAGCTTCACCTCACGTGCTCCTGCGTCCTGCCCGAATTCTAAGGAGACAAAGACAATATCCCCTATTTCCTTTTTCTTTTTACATAATTTAAGAATTCTTCTTTTTTTTTTCCAATGTTTTTTCTTGTTAAAAAAACAGCACTCCATTCATTTGAATATCAACTATTATTAATTTAACAAAAATAAATTGAATTTATAGCAAGAAATATTATATATTATTGAGGCCAAATTTTGTAAGTTGGACGATAATTTATTCCTCACGTGATTTCAACGCTCAATTTGTATATCGTTGGGACGAAGGGACCTGCAAAGTCCAAAGTGGCGATATTAAAGTGATTATTTGAGTTTGTTGTTACGATTTTATTATATTGTTATGGTTTAGTTAGGTTTCTACTTTGCTACTTTTATGCATCTCAATTGGCCTATTTGGACACGTGTTAGGATTCTCTTATTTGTATGGCTATTTATACTGCTCATTCCTTAAGGTTTTCTCCTCTACTAACCCTTTTAAGGGACAATTGAGACTTTAGAGTTCTTAGATTATAATAGACGTACCTACTTCATGGTGTGAGGTGATATTTATAGTGGTCTTTGTATTTTTTATTTTCCGGTTTTTTCCTAAAAGGATGGATAGGCTTATCGACAAAGTCTATCATTTACTTATTAGGTTTGAGCAGAGGAAAAGATAGGTCAGGACTTCGGGGCCCACTTAAGGGCCAAGGAGTGGTCGACCTACGCTTGGTCGATCATGCGCTAATTGGGCTTGTTGGGTCATTTGAGGTCCGACCAATGGTCGCCCTGAGCCTTATAATCCTCATGGGTCGGTCTCAGCTCTCTTTAATGGGTCGAGACCTGTTATATTTTAAGTCTAACTCTTTTAATGAATTAGGTTTGTGCTATCCTATTTCAATGTTCGTAGAGGAAGAAACAATTTTTCTCTTAGCATGGGATATGATTCATAAAATTTCATGCTAAGAGAAAATTCTCTTAGCATAAATCAACGGAGCTAAAAGGAAGAGCACACAATCCCAAACATTCTCTTCTTCATAAAATTCTCTCTCATTCTTCTCCAAAAAAGAGTTCGTTCGATTTTTTTCAAAAATATTTATTTTCCAATATTTTATTACTTTTGGGGACTTGGTGTAAGGGGTGTTAGTTTAAATGGTCATTTATTCCATCCAAAGATGATCGAGATCTGAGTTGTTTTATCCTGGAGACAATGTGGTTGATAGACTCTTGTGCACAAACTGGGCAGAGCCGCCAAACGTCTTAAAGAGAGCGACTTGATCCTCGAATCATTCCAAAAGTTCTATCGATAAATTTGTTCCATTTTTTTTTATTCTGCAGCAACAATGTCATAGGTTACTCATCTATATAAAGGATAGAAATTAAACACATTAGTAACTATGGATATAAACTTTGTAGCCTCATTCATTTTTAAACACAAATTAAAACCGTTAGAAAGAAGAAAAAACGAGACCAAAGCCACAAAATTCTATCATTAATTAAAATATTAAAGACATAAGTGAAGTAAAATGTATCCATTAGTCTCATCTTACTCTATAGTAGAAGATATATAAGTTCAAATGATGAGAAAAAAATATGCACTTAGACCTAGAATGTGTATGGTACTCATTTATTTGATATGAACCAACAATTGATAGTGTATAAAATAATTAGGGCTAGATATTAAGATGTAACCACTAAAATTGAGGTTAATCATGCCTTATATATAATTTCAATAATGTCAAAAAATGAAGTTAGAAATGAAATGGAGGTGAGTGCAATAAGTGAAGCCACATGGACATGGACTACTACTATTACTATTGCTTCAAGGCTTTTTTTTTTCTTCCTTTTTTAAATTTACTATTGCTTCAACTTGGAGTGTAAAAGGAGCAATAATAATAATAATAATAATAATTGAATTCACATGCCAATGACCTTGGGCTTTCACCTCCCTTGTGCCCACATCACACTTTCTCTTCTTTCTACATTTTTCTTTTTGTTCCATTTTTTAAAATCTAAAAAAAAATATATATATATAAAACATGATCGCTCACCGTGGGGCTCGAACCCACGACCACAAGGTTAAGAGCCTTGCGCTCTACCAACTGAACTAGACGGGCAATTGTTAAAAATTTCATTTTAATTGTAACACTTTTAGACAGATTTTATTTGAATCTATGAATTTTCAAATGTCTATTTTAGTCTCCAAATTCTAAAAAATAAACAATCATTCAATGATTTTTTTTATGTTAATTGTTATGGATAATTTTAGACCTAAAGACAAACTCTCGAAATAAAAAAAAAAATGAAATCAGAGATGGAACCAGGAAAAAACGAGTTCAACACTAATCATATTCGGGATCAACAGAAACTCGAGTCCAAAAGAGAACTCAAGACCCAAGTAGACCCTGAAGAAGAAAGGAATTGGACTCCTCAACCTCGACATATTCACTTCGAGGGAGCATGTGTTTTGCATGCCTCGATCCAGTAGATCCTTATCTTCTGAGTTTGAATAGGTGAAAAAAAGAAAAAATCTTAAGTCAAAATTTATACGAAATACAATAGTACATGATTCCAATTGTTTAATTAAAAAATTATTATTGAAGTACGATAAAAGTAAAGTGAGATTTCGCTTGTCCAAATTTTGACATAATATTAATTGTTAAATATGGATACCATGACTTTTTATATATATATATATTTAACATGTTGATATGAGTATACATTTGAGTCTCACACATTTGATTCGAGATGGGTGTTTTAGGAACTAAAATAGAGCCTTTGAGTTTCAGATACCCTAAACATATTTACACCCATTTTCTTAATTTGATATGCCAAGATTTTTTGTTGAATACAATAGTGCATATATTTAAATGAAAGCCAAGACAAAATACTTGAAAAATACCAGGATGATAATAAAATACATATAAATTCTTTTTTCTGAGTGGATCAAAACTAAAATCTTAAAATTTTCATCACTCACACAATTGACCTTTTTTTATCCCTTTGAGTCATCATGTATGTAAGGTGATATTTGGATCTTAATTACTTACCAAGATTTTGGCCTTTTTCCTTCCGTCTTTAGGCATAGGAGGAGAAGATAAACTTGTACCGATGTAGAACTAGGCCCATGAGGCTCTGATGCTTAAGTCAGAAAGATATGATCATAAGTAAGAGTCGTAGAGAGTAAAGATTTGCATAGAGTTACGTCCTTCTCTTTTGAACAGGAAGGATATTTATAAGTGGCGTGAAGGGAGAGTTCTCTAGACAGTTCTGTCAGCCCGCCATCATGTGGATCTTTGAACTGGAGTGAGAGGAGAGGGGTGGATCGACTGGGGTTTGCCCGTGCCCCTTGTCATGATGATGGTAACCGTCGTCCCCCGATTTCCAAGGAATTGGGGGCGCTGTTGTACTGTCGTTCCGTCATGTGAGTCAGGGATGTCTTGTCGATCATCTCTCACGCTGATCGAGAGGCAGCCTGACAAGAGTGGATCCTCGGATGGGCTGCTAAGCCTGGACCCTCGGAGCTCTGGGGTCGGCCCTAGGTTGTTGACTTGTCTGATGTTGGTGTCGTGGCGTCGACTTCTTGAAAAAGCAGGTCGTGATGTCAGCGTTGACATCAAGCTGAGATAGCCCGTAACATTAACCAATTGAGGTTGACTACAAAATTAATTTGTTAAATAAGACTGACGTAAGTTTATACCCGATCACGTAAGATTTTGCATAGTTTATAATAATATTTCAAACATAAGATGGCACTAAAAAATTCCAAATTTTAATTTAAATCAGAGAATACATTTCTACAAAATTAAATTTCCTATTTGAAAATAGAAATAATGGGGTGTCAAATAATAAAAATCCCCCTACTCTACTGCTACTGCTACTGGTGGCTACCTGTAAGTAGGATGGTATCTGTTGCACCGAATAATTTCCCGTATTGAATGGCCTTTGAGGGCTTTTCGGTAAATTGAATAAGATATGAAGTGGTAAGGTAATTAATATAAAATAGTAGGGGTAGATACGTCATTTCATCTGCGGGGATAATAATAAATGAGTTTTTTATAAAAAGGAGAGCGTACGGTTTGAATTGAGGGTTCGTAGGAGACCAGACCACTGGTTCGGGGAGAGGGGTTTGTTTTTCCCTTCGCGGTAACCCAAAATTATTCTTTTCTTTTTTTGTTTAAATATTATTTTCCGTGTCTGCCTTTTAGTTATGTATTTTTAAATGTTTAATTTTTTTTTATATTTTTAATAAAATTTCAAAAAAATCTCAAATCTGCATCATTCAATTAACATAAGATCGTGTCTATGACTAAAAAATCATCGGTTCAATCTTTAATTAAAATATCGTTGCAAAGAAAAAAATATATATATTTTTTTTTTATTCTTTAAACATTTTTTCTATAACTATTTATAATAAAAAACACTAGTATGTTTGATTACATTTTTCTAAGAGTGTTTTAATCTATAAATTTATTTGATTTGGTCTACTTTAAAAGTATTTTTACTAATGTCAAATTATTATAAAGGACAATTATTAATAAATAATATTCATTAATAAGTTTAAATTTGTATTTAAAAAATTATGATTGACGTTTACTATTGTCGATGGTTGGTGACGGAATAAGAGTGATGGTCGTCGTCGTTAATTGTCGGAAGTGTTGTTGGAGATCGACCGAGTTTCTCCAGAGGTTGTGGTCGAAAATCGGCTGGAGTTTCGCCGGAGGTTGTCGAGGTAGTTATTGTCAGAGATCGACCGAAGTTTCGACAAGGTCATTGTCGTCGGAGGCAGTGACCGGAGAGGGTCGTCGGAGATCGACAACGGTGACTGGAGATGGTCGTAGGAGAATGGTGGCAGTGGCCGGAGGATATCGCCGAAGATTGGAGGCGTTGACCAGAGACGGTCGTCGGAGATGTTCAACGGCGACGTTGTCGGAGGAAGTGGCCGATAACAATCGTAGGTAGAGAAAATTTGAAGGAGTAGTGTGAAGGTATTTTAGTAATTTTAATAATTATGAAAATTAGGTAGATTTCTCGATTAAACACTAAAAAAATATTTTTTTTTTGTAAAAATTAATATGAAGTGTTTCAACCCAAATGACTTATTTCTAAAACTCATTCTCAAATAAATTATTTTGGATGGTTGTTAAACTCATCAATATATTTTAAAATAATTTTTTAAAAAATATTAAACTCTTATGAATACAAATCAAACCCACTCTTAATTTGGAGCTAGTGTTTATCAAAATTAGTTAAATAATAATAATAATTTCCATAAATAAAAACATATTTCTTACAAAAACAAAGAAAAAAAAAAAAAAAATTGTTGATAGAGACTTTTTTTTTTTTTTTTTTTTTTTATAGAAAATTTAACATCAAGGTATGGATTAATTTTAAGCATTATTTTAGGTAAAATTAGACATTCGAATTTCGAACAAAATTGGAACGAAACGAACAAGATGTTAATTTTTATTTTATTTTTTATTAAAAAAGAAAAGAAAAAGAGAGGTGAAAACGGGTCGAATGAGAATCATAGTGGGCCCCAGCTCTCCAATTCCAGTAAATCCGGGTCGCTACGTTCGAGGTGGGCCCCACTGACGGTTTGAAAGTTGCCAAATTTGCCCCCGGAGTGGGGCCCACGATCTTCCCCGAATCCCCAAACTCAACTCAACTGTCTATCTGCTTTTTATTTACTGCCCATTTAATTTTTTGAGGCATTGCCTTTTTCTTTCTTTTCTTTTAAAAACATATTTAATGTGAGAATAATAATATACAATTTTTCAATCTGATGGGTATATATATATATATATATATATTTTTGTTTACAACATGGTGGGTGGGGTTAAACTTCATAATCACTAGACGATCATGCCGGAGCTATGCTCTTGTTTGCTATTTCATTTTAGTCTATATATTTTTTAAAGTTGAATTTAATCATGTATTTTAATAAAGTTTAAAATTGATCTCTGCTATTGGTTATTGTTAACTTTTCTAAAAATAATTGGTTTCTATTAACCCTATTTTTATAAATTTAAAATATGTTTACATTATGTCTATTCTGAAATGAAAATTATTATTATTATTTAATCAATTTTGATAAAAATTAACTTCAAATTAGTAGTAGGGACCAATTTTAAACTTTATTGAAAGTATAAAATTAAAATGGAATGAAAAACAAAGTATAAAGAACAAAATATAATTTTAACAAAGTATAAAGAACAAAATATAATTTTAACCTTTTTTTTTATTTATTTATTAGTGAGTGTCTGGCTCAGCTTGTGCACTCCTTAACCATTTTCACTCGATAATTGTCTGACTTTGGATTGCCAAAAAATTACGTAGGGTATTAAATCTTAGATAGGTGACAACATTAAAAAAAAAGTCAAACCGAGCATAGCTTAATTGACATAAAGTTGTATTTTTTTACTAAGAGGTCAGTTCAATCCTCGCATTAATTAAATACCTTTACTAAAAATAAAAAATGAAAGGTAGCCTCTACAAAATACAAAATTGATTTACTTTTAGTCTAGTTTTAAAAGTTTTAAACTATTTTTATTCATTAAAAAAATCTACTTTAATACTATTAGCTAATACATTCAAATTAAAAACATTAGCCCATTCAATGTGTTACGAGTACAAATTTAAAATAATCCTCTTAAAGTTGTAAAGATTCAACGGGCTAAAATGCAAGGAAGAACAAAGTTCTGAAGAAGCTCGATTTGGCCTCGACTCGACTCGACTCGACGTGAAGGCCGACCCTCGTGAGGTCGGCTCGTTTGAGAGGAAGAAAAATAGCGACCCCTCTTCGGAGTCAGCTGAACATCAGCAGTTGAAGGTCAAACGTCTCTCAAAGGCTGTTACACGACTTTTGTAATGGGCGAAGTTATGAAAGTCATAAAAATTCTCATAACTGACCATTTAATGGCTTCAAAATGACCATATACAGATTTCTATATAAGGAGAAGATCAATATCATATTTATTATTTAGTAAGTTATTTGATTCTATTTCTTTTTGACAACATGTTGGGTGGGGGGAAGTTATTTGATTCTATTCAAATTTCATACAACTCCCAACTTTTCATATTGAGTTCTAGCCCTCTCTCTTTATCATTCTAAAGACTAACTTGAGTGTCAATCGGTGTAGAAAGTTTCCCACTGGTTCTAACTTATACTCTTTCTTTTAAGTTATTGCAAGATCAAGTTTGTTCCATCAATCAAATCAATTTTACCGTTGATAAAATTTTCGGTATCAACACCATGTGTATTAGAAAATACATAATGATTGAGACGAATATTTTCGAAGTTAAAACCAATTATAGAGACTATATTATAATTTTAAAATTTAATGGGATAGGAGGAATGAGGAAGAAAGGGGCAAAGTTTTCGTATATTCAAATAATTATATTAAAATAAAAAAAAAATTAAAGATTTTGTTTTCTGACATGTCCTAATTTTCTAAAATTGATAAATTATATTTATATAAAGTTGGAACGTAAAATTTTAATAAAAATAGTTGATAAGAAATAAAAATAAAATAAAACTCAAATTATAAGAATTAATTTAAAAATTTTAAATTATGACCAATGACAAAAATATCGAATATCCATATCGGTTGTTCAATTTTATGATAGAAATATTGATATCAACGAAAAATTCTGTAAATCAATTTTTAAAAAAAAAATATTTAAATTAATAATTAAGTTCATTTTACTTTCAAATTAAGTTATAGATCTTGTTATTAGTATCTATATCCATATTGAGATTAACAAATAATATTTTTTATGTTTTACGGATATTTATAAAAGATATTGGAGATATTCATTTATCCTTAATATCTATATTCAACTTTCGATTTACGGATATATCGACAAATCCACGAATATTTTCATCTTTGATTATGACAATAAATTAAAATTAAGCAAATCATAGAATCAAATTAGTAATTTAACCTATTCAATTTCATTTATTATATATGGTATCTGTTAAGAAAATTAATTTTTGTCAATGTCAAGCACGGAATATTTATTGGTTTCGTTCGTATTGTATTATTATTATTTTTTGTACCTTTATTGGTTCGTATTGTTTTTAAATTAATTTATTAAAAAAAAAAAGTATTGTATTTAAATTCATTATGTTAGTTTATTAATTGCACTTAAATTAATGCGTGCGCATATACGTAATATTTTAATATAATATATATTTATTTTTTTTGAAAAGTTTTTTAATATAATATTTGGTTGTTTGTATTTATTTCACTTTAATGATCAGAATATACATTTGACGACTATTTTACATTTTCTGTTCTATTTTTCATTGAGACAAAAATAATTGTCTTACTTATCTTATTTTTTTTTTTTAAAAAAAAAGACTCATACCCTATGTTTTCTAGGATTAACTTGCATTTTCTCTTCTTTATAATCAAAATTATAAATGAAAAAATAAAAGGAAAGAAAGGAAAATTAGTTTCTTGAAATAAAGTTGGAGATAAGAAACTGACAGTTTGTCTTTTACTGTTTCTCTTTTCATATTTTCACACTAATTAAGAAATTTAGAGCTTGGTTTAAGGTTATTTATTATTTATCCTTTCCATGCCCTAATATAAAAAATAAAAATATATAGAATGATAATAACAATTTTTATTTTATTTTATTTTATACATTATTGCCTGCTAAAGACAAAACCTTCTTATATGGTAATTTGTTTCCTAAAAACAGTAAAAAAAAAATTATTCATCATTTTCTTAAAAAAATAAAAAAATAAATAATTCATAATTACATTTTAGATTTATTCATTTTGAAGGATAAAGATTGAGAGAAAGAAAAAAAACTCATTATAACCCGTATCGGGATGAATTTATGTTAGACTCAGGCAGGGGCGGAGCCACATGGGGGCCAGGGGGGGCACGTGCCCCCCCTCGAATTATTAGGTTTATAAATTTATAGGTAAAATTTAGAAAAATATAACTACAGTTTAACAATTTGTACTTAAGAAATCGGAATATGTGACAAAAATATACTATGGCTCAGGTGGTAAGGGGCACAGAATTTCGTGTTGCTTGCCACAACAGCTTGAGTTCGAGCCTTCCAAATGCCATCTTTTTTCTTTATTTTGTTTTTCATTTGTTAAATTATTTTAGATTTAACCAAACAAAAAAAACACAATTTTATATTAAGATTTTAAATTTTATAAATTATTTTAGATTTTAAAAAATAAAAATTAATTTAATTTTGAAAATGGTTTATTATTATTTTTCTATAAATATTAAACCTTCTAAAAAAAATTATATATAAATGTTTAAAATTTTATTTATATGGATAGAGAATTACACGTTTAGTCTTTCAATTTTTAAATTTGTGTTTAATATATTCGTGAAGTTTAACAGTTTAGATTCATTAACTTTAATTTTGTATCTAATTGGTCTTAAGCATTTAAATTTTTTTCAGTAAAAATCAACTATTAAGGACTCAATTACACTTGCAAATTTAAATTTTGTATCTAATAAATATGTTATTATTCTAAAACCTAGTATATTAGTGTCCCTGACTAAGAGGCCGAAAGGATCTATTAGATTCAAAATTGAAAGTTTTAGAATGTTTTACCCACATTTTAAAGTTCAAGTACTATATATATATATATATAGACATGAATCGAAATTTTCATAGACTAAACTTTCGTTAACCCTATTGAAATTGTGCCCCTCTTGACAAAAACTTCTGGATCCGCCCCTGGACTCAGGAGTTCGAACTCCCTTCAACTTTGACAACATACTTAATTTGTATGTAAAATATGATAAATATTTTAAAATTACTTTGAACTTAGCGATAAATGCATGTCAAGCCCCCTCTCACCACCTTGTTCAAGTTTTTACTCTTTCTTTTTTATGGTTAATTTTATTTTAGCTTCTCCTGACTTAAGGTTCTGGATCCACCCAGTTTATAAGTCTTTTTTTAAAATTGAATTTTCATACCTAACATTTTTAAGAGTGTTTGAGACACCGACTGAAAATCTATGTTTGACCCACCGACTATTATAATTCAAGTCAATAAAATAACTATAATGATCTCAATAGTATCTACCATTCACAATTATTATAACGTATAAACTAGTATAACTGCCGACTATAATAACTTACTCAACACTCCAAACAATCCTGTAATATTTACGAGTCATTCAATTATAATTGTAAGGCTACGAAAATAGATGATTAGGTAAGAATATATAATTCCTAAACAAAACTCTATAGTATGCTTTTGAAATAGGCACTCATTGTCAAAATTATATCTTTCCTCTCAAAATATATTATTCATGTCAACTTGTGAGGAGTAAGAAAAAAGCAAAGTTGATTGAGATGGAATAAAACTAGTGTTGCTTCATTTATTTATTTATTTTAATAATAAAAAAAAACCCATCATAAATAAAAATTATTGAGGCTTATGAGTAGAGTCCTCAAATTTGTTTGACATGATTGTATTAAATTAGTGAAGTTTGTGTGCATGAGAGTAAAGTAGATGGTATCAAGTAATTAATGGCTTGGATTTCATAGTTTGGTGATCTCCTTTTTGTGTAATCTTTGCCATATGTTGAAAGCATCCATTTTTATTTTTTTGTTGTTGTTTGTGAGATAATGTAAAGTAAGAAATAAGCAAATTTCTTGGTTCAATCACAGCCATTGCAATTTCACACAGCTTGTGATTGAAGCAATGAGTGGATTCCCTATGTTTTTTTTTTCTTCTTCTTTTGTTTTTGCTTTGTGTGGCAACAAAATTTATTGAGTATGAAGAATAATTCATGTTATATATTAAGAAGTTTCTTCATCCTATGATGTATTGTTTGGGTTATCTTTTAGGTCTTTTTTTTTTTAACTCGAGCAACTTGAATGATATATACATACGTACGATGTTAAAAGGAATTTTGAGTGAGTCATCAAAATTGTTCCCGAATTATATATTATGGTTAGGTTAAATGACAAGTTTAGTTCATGAACTTTTAAGTTTGTGTCTAATAGATCTCTAAGTTTTAAAAAATATTTAAAAAAAAAAAAAAAAAAATCATTCAACTTTTAATTTTGTGTCAAATATATCCATGACATTTAAAAATAAAAAATAGAAACTTAACAATTCTATTATACATTAAATAGAATTTTGTGTCAAATATAATCTTATGCTTTTAAATTTGCGAGATTCATAAATTTTAAAAGATATGTCCTCAAAATTGAAAGTTCTAAAGTTTTATTAGATATAAATTGAATATTCAAAAAAAATTTTAAAACACTTTTTAAATTTTAGAATTTATTAAACACAAACTTTAATAGATTTAATTATTTATTATTATTTTGAATTCACTACTAAAAAAAATGTTTTTTTAAATAATGCATCTTTTTTTAGAAATGTTTATAATTAAAACACTCAGGTCTTTGGTTACATTTTCACAAAAGTATTTTTTTATCTACAAGTGTGTTTGGTTTGCAGTACACTAAAAATATTTTTCTTAATGTTAAATTATTATAAAGAACAATTATTAATAAACAAATATGAATTAATAAGTTTAAATATATATTTGTCAATTGAGATATCAAGCCAAATATAGCTCAATTGGCATAAGGTCATGCTCTTGACTAAGAGGTCGGGGTTCAATCTCTCATTATGCATTAAATAAATATTTTTGCAAAAAAAAAGGTTTAAATTTGTATTTTAAAAATTATGACCGGCGTTTACTATTGTCGATGGTCGGTGACGGGATAAGAGTGGAGGTGGTCACCGACGGAGTATTGTCGATAGTCGGTGACGGGGTAAGAGTGGAGGTGGTCGCCGACGGGGTATTTGCTGATGGTCGGTGACAGGGTAAGAATGGTGGTGGTCGCCGACGGGGTATTGTCGATGGTCGGTGACGGGATAAGAGTGGAGGTGGTCACCGACGGAGTATTGTCGATAGTCGGTGACGGGGTAAGAGTGGAGGTGGTCGCCGACGGGGTATTTGCCGATGGTCGGTGACAGGGTAAGAATGGTGGTGGCCGCCGACGGGATATTGTCGATGGTCGGTGACGAGATAAGAGTGGAGGTGGTCGCCGACGGAGTATTGTCGATGGTCGGTGACAAGGTAAGAGTGGAGGTGGTCGCTGACGGGGTATTGTCGATGGTCGGTGACAGGGTAAGAATGGTGGTGGCCGTCGACGGAGTATTATCGATGGTCGGTGACGGGATAAGAGTGGAGGTGGTCGCCGACGGAGTATTGTCGATGGTCGGTGACAGGGTAAGAGTGGAGGTGGTCGCCGACGAGGTATTGTCGATGGTCAGTGACAGAATAAAAGTGGTGGTGGCTGCCGACGGGGTATTGTCGATGGTCAGTGACGGGGTAAGAGTGAAGGTGGCCGCCGACGGAGTATTGTCGATGATCGATGACGGGATAAGAGTGAAGGTGGTCGCCGGCAGGATATTGTCGATGGTCGGTGACGGGGTAAGAGTGGTGGTGGTCGCCGACGGGGTATTGTATTTAAAAATTTGTAACGACCTAGTTCTTTATCATGAAAAATATTGTTAAAATTTGATGAAATTTCTGACATATATAGATCGATAAACTGATTAAGAGATCAAATATATTTATAAATTATAAAGTGGTTACTTAATTAAAAAATGATATTTAATTTAGATTGAAGATATGAATTTGATTGTTACAAGTTTTAAACTACATGTCAAACCGAGCATAGCTCAATTGGCATAAAGTTGTGCTCGTGACTAAGAGGTCATGAGTTCAATCCTCGCATTTATTAAAACACCGTTGCAAAAAAAAAGTTTTAAACTACATGAGACAAAATTGTTACCTATTAAAATTCTTGACTAAATTGTTATAAAATAAAAAAAGATAAATATTAAATTGTTAAGACTAAATTATTAGTTCATGAAAAGGGATTAGAAGTATTTCTTTTTAACTTACTTCTTATATATCCTTCTAATTTCTATTAAATTTTAAAGAGCCAAAGTTAGATTTTAATTTCTGTTGAATTCTTGTATTTTTTTTCCCATGTAATAGTTTGATCGAAATATCTTTTTTAGTAAAACGAAGGTAAATGTGAGAGTTTGAATGTATTAACAATTTATAGTCTTCTTCATGTTGGCTATATAATTATACTATATTTATAAAAAGCAAAATGGTAAAGTCACTAACATTTCAAGCATTTGTGAGAGGAGGGATTTTTTTATATATATATATATTTTTATTATTTGTGTTACGATTCTCTACTAATTCGGGATCTAATTGATTTGAGTTTTATTATTCATTTTAATTTTTATCTCTTTTGTATTAGGTCATTAAAAAATTTCTAATGACTTCAGTCGCCCCTAGTTCTCCCTTTTCTGTTGGTAGACGTAACTAACATGACTTTAGTGACCCACGTGAATTTATATCGATTTTCTTTGGGCTGGTTGCACAAATAGCAATCAGGCCCAAACTAATTGCAAATTTAGCAAACTTTAAAATGTTTTGCAAATATGGCAAAAAAACCCGTTTCTATCACTGATAGACTTCTATCAGTGATAGACTATTATCTCTGATAGACTATTATCACTGACAAAAATCTATAAAAAGCTGAGGTGATCAGCGATAGACTTCTATCAGTCATAAGATATAGCGATAGAAATTGCTATATCCGCAAAATTTTTAAAAACATGCTATATTTGCAAACAATAAGTCTTAAATTGTCATTTACTACAATTTCAGATTTTCTTTTATGTTTTTGCAATTTGTTATTCGATTCTGTTGTAACAAACAAC
Organism: Herpetospermum pedunculosum; assembly: GCA_028017165.1. NCBI lineage: Eukaryota > Viridiplantae > Streptophyta > Magnoliopsida > Cucurbitales > Cucurbitaceae > Herpetospermum > Herpetospermum pedunculosum. The sequence continues at coordinate 62,735,069 of CM051525.1, forward strand.
ATTATTATTATTATTATTATTATTATTATTATTATTATTATTATTATTAGTTGTATGATATTAATACATTGTCTTAAAAAAAAATCATTTTTTAAAAGAATGATTGCACAAACCGCTCCGGCCTAAAATAATTACAAATTTAACAAAATTTAAAACATTTTGCAAATATGACAAAAAATTAGTGGCTATCACTGATAGACTCTATCGTGTATATATGACTATCGCTGATAGACTTCTATCATAAAAATGGTCATATTTACAATTTTTTTTAAAAAATGCTATATTTTTTAATTATTTTACTCCAGACATCTATTACAATTTTCCTTTTTTAAATCTATAAGTTTCAATTTCAAGTTTAATCCTTTGATTTAAATTCTTTAATTATTTTTTTTAACTAACGTGATCTATAATTATGCTTTTATTTATTTATTTTGAAAACAATATAATTATGTTTTTTAATATTAATATATTTTATTTGCAAATTCCAACATGCTATTTGCTGTCTATATTATGTACACTTTCCTAACATTAATCATAAAAAAACATATTCCTTGTTGATTAATAAATTTCTGTTATGTCTCATCATTAATTCATCAAATTTAACAAATTTAAATGGTTGTAATCCCTACGTAATTGAGAGCATACGAATTTTAGTTCAAAAGAATAACTTGTAGATATAAGATTTTGTCCTTCTATGTTTTAATTTTGGCCTCAAACAAATAAAAATAAGCATAATTCATCCAAATTTTCTTATTATTATCTATATAGATCATAATACGGGTTTGTATTGCAAATATTTTAGGAAAAAAAGAAAAGAACATAAGTAAGAAAACAATTAAAAGAAATAAAAATACATGGGCCAAAAAAGGAATAATTGCAAATTGCACGCAAAAATTGAAATATTCTATCAAAATCTTCATGCTTGGTAATAACATTGAAAGTACTAACAAAAAGAAGAAGTTAATGTTGAGGATCCCACATCGAAAAGATGACCTCTCTCACAATATAACATACATGAGTTACTCCTCCTATCACCAATTAGTTTTAGGATGAAACCCCATAATGTCTTATATGGTATCATAGCCCACGAAGCCCAAATGAGTATTCAGTCTAAAAATAGGATCCGACCCAAGGTGGTGAACCCAAGGAAGCACCATGTTGAGGATCTCATATCGAAAAGAGGAAGACTTTTCTCACAATATAACATACATGAGCTACTCCTCACTAGTGATCACTCAATAAAATAATTTTCACTCTACTATTGGATATAATTTTTTTTAATTAAAAAAAATATTTTTGGTTCTTAAAAGTTTAAAGTAATAATTTAGCTCATGAAATTTAGTTTGTAACAATTTTAATCTCTATCGTGAAAAATATTGTTAAAATTTAATAAATTTTTTTATCTATGTAGATCAATAAACTGGTTAGTGGTCAAATGTGTTTATAAATTACAAAGACTATTTATTTATTATTTTGTGAATTAATTTTTTTTTTGCAAAAATATTTTAATTATTGCAGGGATTGAATCTAGGTTTGGTAAATTGAATTAATTTTTACACAATTAATATACATGATATAGAATGAATACATTAAGCATACCAATTTCATTAAAATTAACACCAATTGAATTTTTTGAGTTACATATATGTTTATAAAATACATAAACCACAAATATTGTGATTCGTGCCAACATTAATATATTTCTACTCGTTTAAAACAAATATTTACGATCATATACTCGACCTCCCGTTTACATATTAAAAATATATATATATATATATATATAAATTTAATCCTCAAATTTTCAAACTTTAAATTATTTATATAGTAATTTAAATAATAATAATTTTGTGTTTAATAAATCTATAAATTTAACGGATTAAACACGATAAAAAATTGAAAGACAACCTATATATATTTTAATTTAAGAACATGATACAAACATTTGAAAGTCTGAGAATTCTGACAAACTTGTGTTTTATTTTAATAAAAATAAATAAATATAGAATATGTTAAAAAACATTAAATAAGAAAAAAAGATAGAAGCAGAAACTGCATAAATGCAATATTGCAATAATATAGTCAAAGACTCAAAATATAAGTAGAGGCTGAGTCTATGGTCTACGCATGAATATGAAGAACCCCTTTTGGTGTACTGCTGCACTCATTCGAAAAAATATATTTTAAAAAAACATATTAAAAAACAAGTAAACTAAAAAAGAAAAAATAAAGTTTTTTCTTCTTTTCTTTTTAATATTTCCAGTGAAAAAATATATTTTCATCCTGTAATTTGTGATATATTTGATTATCCAAATCTAAACTTAATTTTTAAATAATATTTAAAGTTTAAAAAATAGTTTCTAACTAATCTCTTGAGTTGATACTTGAATGACCGGACAAAATAATGACGTGACACTTAATGGTGGGTAAATTATATGTATTTTTCAAATAAGTTAGAAAACATTTTAATTTTTACTTTTTAAAATTTAGAGAGATTAGAAATCAATTTCAAACTTTAAAGATGGATTATAAATTAAATTTTAAGCTTAGACATTAAACATGTCAATTTTAAAATTTCAAATACCAAATAAAAATTAAATTCAAATGCTTAAAAAAAAAATTAAAATCAAATATTAATGACGAATAATTAATTTTGAGATCAGTGACCAAATAATGAAGTTCCAATTCTAAAGATAAAAGATATATATTACCAAATAAATAAATAGTCAATCTAAGTTTAGCTTCATCAAGAAATCTGATGTTTGTCAATCGAACATAGCTCAATTGACATAAGTTAGTGTCCGTGATTAGAACTCATGAGTTCAATCCTCGTATGTTTGAATCTTATCTCTAATATTGCTCGTTTGACAACTAACAGTTAAAAAAAGAATAAGTTATATTGACACTTAACTAATGCGCGGTGATTGAACTCATGACCTCTTAGTCAAAGCAACCAATTGAGCTAAACTTGGTTTGACTACATATCAACTTTTGATAAAAAAAAAATGTTTGTAAGTGTTTAATTCAGATTTTTCTCAATTTTTCATAATATATTTTAATGACTAAAATATCCTCATACTATACTCTCAAGTCTTTCCCTCCTCACTTCCACCTAGGTTGTCGACCACTACCATCACACACTGCCAATAATTTCAGCCGCCCTCCACCACCAACTTCCGACGACGGCTACTACCATTCGCCCACCTCCAACCATCGCCACCCTCCGACGATTGCCACTGTCGCCCGCCCACCTTCGACGACCACCGCCGTCCGCCCAGGGGCGGATTTACCTTAGGTCCAGAGGGGGCTGGAGCCCCCCCTCAACTATGACAGGTTACTTAATTTGTATATAATATGTGACAATTTTTTTAAAATTGCCTTTGAGCTTAGTGGTAAATGCATTTTTAGTCCCCCTCACCACCTAGTTGAAGCTCCAATTTTGCCTTTTTTTTGTGGTTAATTTTATTTTAGCCCCTCCTGACTTAAATTTCTGGATTCGCCACTGCGTCCGCCCATGACGACCACCTTAGTAATTTGACAACATCGAATTTAAATACAAATTTAAATTTATTAATTTATATAGCTTACGAATAATAATGGTTCTTTATATAGATTTTAAAAAGAGACTCTTTGTTACCAAGTAAACTTGTGTATAAAACACAAATGTAATGAAACGTATGAGTTTTGTAAAAACTATTTAAATAAAATATATTTTTGAAAAAACCACTTTTGTAACTCAATTTGAATAAATCCTAAATGGTTATTAAATTGTTACAAATTTAAAAGCAAGTAAATTAGGCCTAAAATATTAGCAATTTAAGTTTAATGAAAAAATATATATATATATATATATATATATATATATATATATATTTAACCAAATAATAAAAATAAATAAATAAAGTAGGAAAGTACAGAAGAGAAAAAAGAAAATGGTAAAAAAAAAAGGAAAAAAGAGGCCAGCAAATGGCATTAATTACACACGTAGTGATAATATCGGCCATTGCCTTTTGGCTTTTTGATTCCCCCATTCCTTCACTGTCCTTTTCTTCCCTTCTCCCTCCATAAGTACCCCTTCTCCTTCCCTCCCAATTTCCCATTCTCTTCAAACCCTAAATTCCCCATCTCCTCTTCATCCATGGCTTCTCTTTCTCTCCTCTGCATTCTCGCCTCTCTCTCCTCCTTCTTCCTCCTCTCTCACGCCAGAATTCCCGGTGTCTACTCCACCGGCCCCTGGCAAGATGCCCACGCCACCTTCTACGGCGGCAGCGACGCCTCCGGAACCATGGGTTTGTTTTTACCACATTTCTCAACCCCATTTTGTTGATTTCATTGGTGGGTCAATTCTCTGTTTTGCTTTCCTTGCAGGTGGTGCTTGTGGGTATGGGAATCTCTACAGCCAGGGCTATGGCGTCAACACGGCCGCACTGAGTACAGCTCTGTTCAACAATGGCTTTAGCTGCGGTTCTTGCTTCGAAATCAAGTGCGCTAATGACCCCCAATGGTGCCTTCCCGGCAGCCCTTCCATACTCGTTACCGCCACCAATTTCTGTCCTCCCAATTACGCTCTTCCTAGCGACAATGGCGGTTGGTGTAACCCTCCTCGCACTCATTTCGATCTCGCCATGCCTATGTTCCTCAAGATCGCAGAGTACCGCGCCGGAATCGTCCCCGTCGCTTACCGCCGGTGAGTCTGCTTCTTACTCATACCTTTTTTCTGGGGTCTCTGTTTCTTACTTGATTTTCTTGGCTCTGCTCTGTTTGTCAACTGGGAAAAGCAGGGGAATCTCCCATTTTCACATTTGGGAACAGATCTGAAAATACTTTTGTTCTGTTTCCAGACTTGACTCATTTGATATTCTAATACATTAAATCTGTACAGAGAAAAATGGAGTTCGGTTTTAGAGTTTGAATGAGTCCAATATCTTGAATTTCTCATCTAGAATTACTATGTTGTTCTTTTTACTCAGATTTAAAGTAGATTTTTAATTTTTGAAAAATGTTACCTAACATAAAGTGACAAGAATTTGAAACTAACTACCCTACAAAATTATTTGTTAGATTTAAATATTGTACCGCCATAATTTAACCACCATCGATTGACTTAGTGGTGGCTTAAAGCCAGAACCTCGTGTCACAAGACGATACACGCTATGTTATTTCTTGTTGACACCTAATATCAAATATATATGATTTTTCAGTTAATTTCTTGGTATATAGCATGTAAATTAAAAACATATTTTATAAGTTCTAATAATAATTTTTTTTGGTTGTTAATTACAGGGTGCCATGTAGGAAAGAAGGAGGAATTAGGTACACAATCAACGGTTTCCGTTACTTCAACTTGGTATTAATCACCAACGTGGCAGGTGCAGGGGATATCGTGAGGGTGAGCATAAAAGGAACAAACACAGAGTGGATGAGCATGGGCCGTAACTGGGGGCAAAATTGGCAATCCAACGCCGTTTTGGTGGGCCAGTCGATCTCCTTCCGCGTCACCGGCAGTGACGGTCGTACATCAACCACATGGAACGTGGCACCTTCTAATTGGCAGTTCGGTCAGACATTCACGGGAAAGAATTTCCGCGTCTGAAATTTCCCTCCCTTTTTATTTTTAATTTTTAATTTTTGAAAAAATTTCCCCACTCTTATTTTCCCCTCTTATTTACCCGGGAAAATTCAGAGTAGTTGGGAGAGGTAAAAGTAATCACAGCTATGAATCATAGGTGTAGAGAAAGTTACCGTGGGTGGTGTGGTAACTTCTTACTGTTTTTTTACTTTGTCTTTTATGTTAGGTAGCGGTGGTGAATTTGAAAATTACCGCGGTTAAAAAAGTGTAGGAGGAGGCTGAAGTGGCTGCAATGGCAAAATGTGTAGCCCGCAGCTTTTTTATTACTCCATTACAGTAAAAGTTATTATGTTATATGAAGCGACTTTAAAGTGTTATTATTATTCCAAAGTTTTTTATTTTTATTTTTAAATGTTTGTTTGGGCTTTTTGCTACTTTAATTATCTTGAATGCAATGTAATTTTGTAAGATTTGAGGGGCTTTTTAGAAACAACAAGTTAGTTATTTTTTGACAACATGTTTGGTGAGAGATAACTTAAGATCTCATAATTACTAAGCGATATATCATTTCGTTGAGCAATGTTCTTGTTGGTAAGAAATTAGTCAATTATAAGAATATTTTCTCTAGTGAAGTATTTGGCAAGATATATTTTTTATTATTATTATTATTTTTTTTTTTTGTGAAAAGAAATATGTTTTTTTGAGTTATCCTTCCTTTGTGACTTAAATTTGATAAGAAAAAAAAAATTCCCTAGTAAAAGTGTAAAAGACAGTGTAGGTAATAATAAAAGAGAATGGTGACTTTTTTTTTTCCTTAAGAATATTTCAATTATAATTTATAAATACGAAATTGAATTTCAAACCTAACTTTAGACTTTGAGAAAAACACTATTTTGGTCCTGAATTTTGAGCATAGTTTAGTCCAAATATTTTAAAATGTTACATTTGTACAAGAGTTATGAGTTTTGTTTCTATTTGGTTCTAAAATGTTACATTTTTACTCTTCAATTTTGAGTTTAGTTTTTATTTGGATGTAAATTTTAAAATTTTACCCTTACTCACGAGTTTTCACTAATGCTCATTTTTAGTCATTTGTGTTAGCTTTCTATTAATTAATTTAAAAGAATTACATTCATTATAATAAAATTAGTTTTCACTTTTCACTAATTTTTTTTTTATTATTAAAATTAATTTAAAAAATCACATTATAGTAAAGTTAACACAAATGAGATTGAAAGTGAGCATTAGGAAAAAATTATGGGCAAAAATGTAAAAGCTCGAAATCTAAGAACCAAATGAAAATTAAACTCAAGATAAAAATATAACATTTAGAAAGCTAAGGACTAAAAAGAAACCGAACTCAAAATTTAAGGGGTAAGAATTAACCAAATAGAAACTGCGCTCAAAATTTAGTGGAAAAAGAAAATATATTTTTCCCTAAAACTTTTCATAAGAGATAAAATCATCATAACAACCAAACTTTGTTACACATTTTCATTGTTTCTGAAGAGGAACGATGAGAGATTGTATTGAAGAGGGAAGGGTAAAAATGTCACCACGATTCAATTTTACAATTAATTTTGAGTTTGACTTAAACTATGCTATTTTTATAAATTTTAATTTTTTTTACTAATTTTGAAATTAGGTGTGTTTTATGCTATTGATATAAATGTTTCTTTATCAAAGTACTAGTGAAAGAAAGAAAAAAAAATTAGAGTATAAGGCCCATTTGAGTTTCCTAAGAGTGAAAAAAGATTATGAAGAATTTTTATTGTTTGGTAAATTAAATTATTTAATAATTTATCTAAAATCACTTCTCAATTTATTCTTAAGTTCAAAATCAGGTTGATACCAACTTTTGAATTCTGCTTCCCTAAAATATGTCACCATCTCTCACTCTACTCTAAAAATTACAAATCTATCATTATATTATTTTTTTCTCTTATAAATGAAATTAGGACTGATTCATTTTTTTTTTTTAAACTTTTATCAAACAATTAAGATTAAAAAAAATTACTTACTAATACTTTTGCAACCAAAAAAAAAAAATGACTTACCATTTAAATCATATACAATGTTAAATAATTATCTTATAAGGGTTGGTTGCACAAATAGCAATCAGGCCCAAACTAATTGCAAATTTAGCAAACTTTAAAATGTTTTGCAAATATGGCAAAAAAACTTGTTTCTATCACTGATAGACTTTATTATATCACTGATAGACTTCTATCAGTGATAGACTATTATCTCTGATAGACTATTATCACTGACAAAAATCTATAAAAAACTGAGGTGATCAGCGATAGACTTCTATCAGTCATAAGATATAGCGATAGAAATTGCTATATCCGCAAAATTTTTAAAAACATGCTATATTTGCAAACAATAAATCTTAAATTGTCATTTACTACAATTTCCCTATCTTATAATATATTTGATAGTAAATATCAATATAAACAAATTGAAATAATATATCTATTTTGGTCATTATACCTAAATCACAATAATTTTGTATTAATTTACCAAACATTCTAACTCGTTTTTTGAAGTTTAAAATTAAAATTTACCAAACACTAATTTACTTCATGGTAAAGCTGATTTTTTTAAAAGCAAAGTTGACAGCCATTATTTTAAAAGCTACCGCAATCTCAAACGAAGCCTAAGAATAAAAGAATTAAATCAAAAATACTTAAACAAAATGATGGAGTGAAGTGATTAGAGTAAGTGAAAAAGTAAATGAGGTTTTATAAAGAATTGTTTCTTTAAAAAGTACTTGTAAGTACTCCATGCATTCAATTGTTACCAATCCAAGGTTGAATTAGATAGGGTAAAGTTCAATTTTAAAGAGAAAAGAAAGGTAACCCACAAGCAAAAAAAGGGTGGAATTTGTACCTTATCCAACCACCATATCATGTAAAAGAACAAAAAACCAAACAATGGAGGTTATTACTTTGAGTTTGGGGGACCAAAACACTCCACATTTTGTTGTCTTAACCTTTTAGGTATAGTGGGTAAGTTGTTGGAATTGGAACAATATTCTTTCTTACTATCCTTTTCTATTGCATTGCATGTGTCTTTCTTCTACCAAATCTATCTACATTCTATTCTTTTCTTTACCAAATGCCTTTTTTAGGTCAAAACCCTTCATATTCTTTTGGTATTTGAATATATTCATCCCCTCTCTCTATATAATTCTATTACACTCTCTTTTTGAGAATTTATTTCCTATCTTTTCGTTCTCACGTTATCTTTTGATTTATATGGTCGTCGGGTCAATAAAATTAAAAAATTGTCAATATGGTATCTATTTGAAAAATTACTACGACGTCCAAACTGACAATTGGGGAGGAGACTATTTGACAATTTTAGAGAATATAGTAGTGATGTGAGAATATAGATTTATGGTATAAAAAGTGTACCTTTTTAGAAATGAAATTCGGTTACTTAACAAGTCATTATCTTTCATCTGATAACCTAAATAGTTGTAGATTTTTTTATGAGTGACTATTGCTACTTTTTTTGTTTAAGAATAAAACGAAACTACAAGACTAAATCAATATATACAACGTTGTGCCTGGGAGCGACATGATCAGTGAAGGAGACTAGTACTACTTTGTGCACTATATTAGAATTGACGTAATATAATCTCTATATGTTCGTAATATTTATCTTTGACTCGATGAATTTCTAAAATTGAAAAATAAGTTTGATTTAGAAATGTTTAACCAGTTATAAAATTGACTTGGTTTGACAATTTGTTATATAAATTCGTATAAATTCATATAGAGTTATTTTATAAATTTCTCTCCTTTTGAACTATAGATTTGAATAGAATTATATATGTTGATGCACGATTTTTTCTAAATGGACTGCACCTGCTTCTCACACGACCTCAACGGTGAATTTGTATATCGTTGGGACAAACGGACCTGCAAAACAAAGTAAAAAAACTTCGATGTCAAAATTAGTATGAACGACAGTTGACTAGAGTGTTTTTCGGATTAGAATTAACTTCCTTCCTGTTATTATGACGGTATTTATAATGCTCGTCTAGGCCTTTCCGTTTTTCTAAAAGGTTTAAGAAAAATGATCAACTGGACCCCTTAGACGACACTTACCCCTTCCATGTAGGAGTAGATAGAGTCTGAACTGGTCTAAGCCCGTCGTGAGGGCCAAGGAGCGCTCGACCTGAGGTTGACTGAGTGGTCCTCTTCCAAGCTCGAGAGTCCGTTGCTCGGGAGTCTGGCTCTGACTGTAACCCAAAGGGGCCAAGCTTCCTTTTCACCTCTCTTTTGAGGATTTGACCTATAGCTATTTCATGGGCCAAGTCTTCGATTAATCTTGGGCCGAGCCCTCATCAATGTGTTGGGTCTACGCTTCTTTTAACCATATGTTGTCAGAAGTTGAGGTGATCTTCTTTATGCATCGGACCTGATTCGATTGAACCGTTTTTCGATCCAATTTTTTATATGTAAATATTTTATTCACAACAATATAAATCGATTAGTTTTAAGATTATTCCATCTCAAGGACACTAGTTGTAGTGAATCATTATTTGAAATTAGAATCTCATTCTTTCGGTAAAAAATAAAGAAAGAAAAACATAAGCAAGAACTTATGCAAAGTGCTAGCCCATTCATATCCAAACAAGTCTTGACATTCTATAAATCAAGCGGAAAGTCGACGCCTTTTTTTTTTTTTTTTTTGTTCTTTTCCAATTTCAGAGTGCCCAAATAGTTGGTAAATAATTTGATTTTTAATTTTTATGTATCGAAAATTAAACTTATAAATATCACGAACACATCTTTTATTACATATATTTAAAATGCTTTCGAAATTATCTAAATCAAATTTGAAAACGAATTTTACAAAGTAGTTTCTGAAAACCGCTTTCTGTTTTTCAAATGAGTTGAAACTAAAAATAAAATAATTATCACATATGGCCTAAAATCTTAATTTTATTCTATTTTAATTTTGAAAATTGACATTTTCTTTTCAATCATACATACGTGCCACTGAATCACTTGAACAATGAGTGAGCCAAAAAAGTGGGTAAAAATGTACACACCAAATATATCGTATAGCCAAGGTTAGTTAGAATATGAAATTGGACTAATTGGTTTTTTTGGTTTATATATATATTTTAAGAACAAGGTTAATAAGACAGCTCAAAAAGGATGACCGAAAATAGAGTGATTTTTTTTAAAACAACCTGCTTCATTAAAAACTAACATCCAAACAACAACCAACCTCATAGAGAGTAGAGGTCATCTAGTTCGAAAAATCCGAAGGCCAAAAGAAAACCTCTTCTCCTTCAACAGTTAAAGAAGAACAAGGCATAAAAAAAAAGTTCTCAAACGTAGCACACGCTAAATAGTGAGTAGCTAAATTGCAAGATCTATTACAATAATCAAAAGACACACTACCAACCTTAGAAACTTCAACTTCGATACCTTCTATGATATTCTATTATTTTATTTATTTTTAAAATAATAAACATATTTGATTTTTTTGCAAAATTATTAATTAAAAATGATCATATTGGTGTTTTTATCTATATTTTAAACCTGGGTTGTGGTTGAATGTGATTAGGTTGGGCAGAGGCAATGTTGAAAATGATGGGCTGAATGAAGCCCAAAGTTTCCACGACTATTGAATCAGGCCCATAACTCAACAATGAGAGTCACACTTTTCGGCGACTCCATTTGATAATATATTTCCCACTTCATCCCTTTAGGAGAAATTGTGCTAAAAATATGGCCGTTTTTTTTAATACTCTAATTTTTTAAACTTTTTATGAGACATCGTGTTTTGAAAAAACGACCTCTCCACGGAACAAAGGTCGTCTTTTGAGAAGACGATCTTATTCCACGTGAATGAAAATCGTCTTTTTAAAAGACAATCACTCGTAAAAATAACATTATTTTAAAAAATAGTTTCAAAACTGCAATATTTTTATAATAAAGTTTCAAAAGTAACAATGTTATAAAAAATAAAAAAAAAAGTGTAAGAGCACATACATAAAAACAAATAACAAATGGAAAATTGAAAACTCATGTGAGGATAAAAGATTAATTAAAGGAGTTGATCATCTTTAAGGACATACTTAATTTACTTTTAGCTTAGGGTGTACAACTTTAGATTAAATTCACTCAGCCTCGTTGAAACTCGTCGAAAGGGAGGAAAACGCGCTGCTAGAAGGCTGCTCGTAGCTGTTCGTAGTGGGTCGTTCGCCGGAAACGTCGCTGAAAACGGGCGTTGAGATCTGAAGCGACGGAGGGAGGTTCGCCGCCGTCACTTAAAAAATAAGAATTACAACTTTAGTACTTAAATTTTAATTTGTAGTATATTGTCAAGAACGAGAGCATAACTCAACTACTAATAATGATGAAATCATAGGTTCAATTCTCCACCCCACATATTGTGTATTAGTCAATTTCACAATCCCACGATTTCAAATTTTATTTAGCTCCATCTCATCTGATCCATCATTCGACTCTTCATTTCCAGCATCCACCCCAATCCCACAATTTCAAATTTTATTTAGCTCCATCTCATCTGATCCATCATTCGACTCTTCATTTCCAGCTTCCACCCCAATCCATGATTGCATATCCATAACAAATAACAAATGTGCTATTATATCATGTATATAGGTGTATAACTCTCTAAAATTGTATATGTGAATGATTTATAGGAGAAATTTTGTTGAGAGCGTTGGTCGGAGATAATGACCATCGATTTGATAAATCATCATTAATATAATTAATTCCTTAATTAGTTGGATTCATCTTCAATATTAAAATCTAGTTTTTTAGCAAAAATGATTATAAATTATTTTATTTTATTAAACAAAAATCTTCATAGTAATAAAAATGGTTTTTATCGTAAATGAACACTAATTTTTGTGAAATACTTTTTTTTATAAAGTGTTTGGTCATTTGTGAAATAAATACGATTTTTGTACATATTTGTAAAACCCTCATAATCTTAAGCTACGTCTGTAGAAAGTCCTAAAAAAAAGTGTCTAATAAGGTTCTAACCTTCTATTTTATGTCTAATAAGTTCTTCTATTCTTAATAAATCCTTAAACTTTCAATTGTGTGTCTAATAAATCCAATTTAAGTTTCGATATTCAACATTGGTTAGGAGGCGAGAGTGAATATTTTTCATTATTTTTCATTTCCGTTTATACCAGTATATATACGAATTATATGTCTTTAATCATTCAAAATTAATATAATATTTTATTTTACGCTTTTAAACGCATGCCCTCACATAATCACAATTTTAATTTGAAGGATGTTTTTTTTTTCTTTCTAAAGGTATCTAATTTTGATCTCCTAGTCAAAAGCACAACCTTATGTTAATTGAGTTAGGATGAGTTTGACATTTATATTAATTGAGTTTGACATTAAAAACATGTTTGAGATGACGGTCAACCTGAAAAAGTGATTTTAATAATTTCAAAACCACTTCCAACCTAACATTAATTTTTTAACATAGGAATTTTCATGCACCTATATTTTGGTTGACTTAAAAAAACATAAACATAAACATCAACATCGTAAGAGCACATATATGGAAACAAATATATAATTTGAAAGAGCTCAGCACACACAACCGTCCTTCATTTGTTGTCGTATCATTTACGTTTAAAGTTATGTAAAGACACATCAAGTAAGACAATAAGACAAATCAAACTTCATCAAATTGATCAATCAAACTCAAGTCCTAGTATCATCTAGGAATGTCCTTTTTTTCATAAAGTAGATTCGAACCTCAAACTTCATCGTTAAAGGCACATCCATATGCCAATTGAACTATGTTCGATTTGACAAGTGTGATTTTAAATTTTAATGATAATAAAGTGTGGTCATTTTGTTTTTTAACAACACGCGAAGTAGAGTCACTAATTTATACCCAATTATGTCAATTGGGTTATGCCAAGATTTTGATATTATATACCTTCTTAATTCTCTATGAAAATTGATTGAGAGAGGTATCATACTCAATATATTCAAAATATCCACATTTGACATTATCACAGTAAATAGTGTTGTTACATACAAACAAGTAGAGTGAAAAATATGAAAGCAAAGATGTGAAAAGAAAATTGCTAGCAGAAGAGAAGTTTGGGATTAAATACATTTATATCACAGCAGCTGTACATTTCACAAGTTTGCCTATTGCAGCAGCAGCCTCTTCAAGTTTTTTGTGTTGCTCCATTTGGATGACCATTATTATGATGTTCTCTTTCACTTCTCAAAATCTCAGATGGTTTCTGAAGCTGCTCCAATGTTGTTACAACCTCATTCATGGTGGGTCTGTACTTGGGATCTGTGGCTAGGCACAGAAATGCAAGGTTAGCTGCCCTTTGTGCTTCTCTGAGAGCATAGTGGCCCTCGAGTCGGTTATCCATGACGCGACGGATTTTGTGTTTACTTACTAGATATGGTTTTGCCCAATCGACCAAGTTGTGTTCCCCAGTTGGTCGATTCTTGTCTATGGCTCGTCGCCCTGATAGCATTTCGAGAAGAACTACCCCAAAACTGTATACGTCGCTCCTCGCCGTGAGATGACCTTTCCAAAGAAAGCATGTAGTTAGAATGATGAACCAATCAATTAGTCATTTATGAAGTCGAGAAAAACAGAGAATTAGAACCTGTGGCTAAGTATTCAGGAGCTGCATATCCTTGAGTTCCCATGATTTTGGTAGAGACATGACTTTGATCTCCAATCGGCCCATCTCTAGCTAATCCAAAATCAGAAAGCTTTGCATCGTAGTTCTGTCGATTTCGAGTAAAAAGATGATCAGATATTTCGAATAACTGCAAGTAAGTCACCATGAAAATTGATTGACAATTTTTTTTTGCAAGTGCTTACTGCATCAAGAAGAATATTAGATGTCTTAAAGTCGCGATATATGACTTTCACGTCACTGTTGTGAAGAAATGCAAGTCCTCTGGCAGCGTCAAGAGCGATTTTCATCCGAACATTCCACGAAAGCGGTCGGAAGTGAGAGCTTCCTGTGTGGACACAATATAGCAGCTTACACACAGAACATTGTACAATAAAAAGTGGGAGATGGGAAGCACTGCATAATCAGGAACTCACTTCTGAAAAGATGATTTTCTGCACTGCCCTTTTGCATGAACTCATATACCAGCAGCCTGTGATCATCTTCAAAGCAGTAACCAATCAGCTTCACAAGATTAGGATGGGAAAGCTGCCCCAAGTAGTTGATCTCCGTCTGTATGTTCACCATTCGTTTAGTAAACTATGTAAAGTTACGTCGTAGCCGAAGACGAAGCCAAGAAAGGATAGGTTACACACTATATATGTATGTTAAAAAACGACCAAAGAAATTCAAGGTAAATCTGTTTTTCTTCTACAGAAAACTTTAATTCAGATATCCCATAAGGAAGCAGAAAGAAATGGAGAACGAAGATCGGGAACGACGAAAATCCGAAACTTACCAACCACTCCTTGTGACCCTGCAGCCCATCTCTGTTGAGCCTCTTCACAGCAATTACCAAGCCAGTGCCAGGCTTGGTGGGAGTTAGGGAATGCTCATCAATCCAACCTTTGAAGACTGAACCAAATCCACCCTCTCCAACAACACTATCAGGGCGAAAGTTCCTCGTCGCCGTTCTCAATTCGTTAAAGCTGAAGTTTTTCAGATTGGAGCATTGCAAAATTTCATCTTCACTCCGCGGAGTCACCGGTATGGCGGCTGATGATACCTTGCTGCTGGAACTATGAGAATGTTCCCCATCTCCTCTCTTAGACTTATAACTTGTAAGACCTGCAGCCAGTAAAGAAGATAGAATTGAAACATTCACCACTAGAAATGCCACTAATCTTTACATCCCATGAACATACAAACTGAATGCTTCACAATACTCTCAAGATTATAACAGTGAATTTATTCTATAAGTCAACCAAATCAAAGAATAAAGATGGTATTTCAATTTAACATCAGTATGAACTCTCAATCAATTCAGACTGTGAGTCAAAGCGAAGAAACAAATAGCAAACAATTTATGAAAATGACTAATCAAAGCGAAGAAACAAATGAACAGAAGAGATTATAGTTCTCCAAATGGCAGAGGAAGTGCTGTGAAATCCAAATCTCCAGACAAATTCAGGGCAAATTCACTGAATTCACCATCATCCCAGTTTCATATTGAAAGGGGAAAACCCAAACTAAAAGTAAACAGAAAATCAAACAAACCCAACTCGCAGAAAAGAAACAAAAGTACAAAGAAAGCAATCCAAGTAAAGGATTCATTTCAACAAACACCTTATCTACAAATTTCTCAAGGAATCTAATCAAAGACCCATTAAACAGTTAAGTCAAAATCTACTCGGAATCTTTCCAAACTAAGCTTCAATGAAGAAGAAGAATCAGAGAAAACAAAAACAAGGGAATCAAAATCAGAGCCAATACGTACCTGTATGAGGACTCACAGGCTTGAAATGATCACTCCAGCAAGCCCCCATCAGCAAAATCAAATCAGAAATCTGCAGCAAAATTCAATCAAAAACCCCAAATCCTTCAACAGGTGAGAAATATTGAACAGAACAAAGTCAAATTTATTGTCCCTTCCTTTGCCTCTCCAAGGAAGAAAGTTGGGAAAAAAGCTGTATGAACTCAAAGATGAAAAACAAGCAAAGAAGATTTTTTTTTATTTTTTTTTTTTATTTTTGTTGAAAGTAAATGGAAATGCAAATTGGATACGAAAAAGATCACCAACTTTATTTAGATGGGTTTGTGTCTGTCTCATAGCCTACATGATTGGAGACTCATAGCAGAGCAGTTTTGGAATTATCTTTTCTACAAATTAATATTTATATTTTTATATTTTTTTTCTTAAATATTTGTGTCTGATATGAAAGATAATTTATTTTTTTTAAAATTTCATATTGAAAGTTTCAATGTTGTTATTTATATTTATAAAAATTCTCTCTATAAGTGGAACTTTTCTGATATTAATTTTTCTTCTAAGGGAATGATTGCATGAATCTTCAAAATTATTGATTGTCATCCCTATCATCATTTTATTTTTCAATTTCAAACATAAATAGAAATTTAATCGAAGGTTCGATAACAACATAGTAAACATTATAGCCACTTTTAATTCATTGGTAAACAAGAATTATGTAAATAATAAAAACGAAAAAATTGTAAAAAGTGACATCTCAGGTAAAAAAAAAAAAATTGTCAAAATTATAGCAAAATTTAATATTTTTTTTTTTTTTTGTTCAGGCTTAATTGTGGTGTGAAATTATCAATTTACCCGACTCAAGGAAACTCGAAAATTACTTTTCTTTCTTCTTCCCCATTTTTTTTTTATTTTTTTCTCTCTTTTTTTTTTTCAAAGTTTAAACTTAAATATTTTTTTTTATCTTAGGGTATTATAGACAAGATCTTTTAAAATTTTACTCATGGTTAAAAATAACACGAAAAAACGTATAGAAACGAACTTATATCGAGAGAGATATGATGTTCGGAAGATGAACTCAGAATCGCATATCACTCTATGTGATCTGGCGATCTTATAGTTTAAGGTTGCGCGATCACGTAGGACGATATGCGATTTTGTGTTCATCTTCCAAACACGAGCTCGTTTTAGTTAAATAACCACTCGTTTTTATACATTTTTTCGTGTTCTTTCCAACCATGCTTATAAACTAAGCAAAATTTTAAAGGATCTTGTCTATTATACCCAAAATCAAAAAAAAAATATTTAATTTTAAATTTTGAAGAAGAGGAGAGAGAAGAAAATACGAAAAATTGATAATTTTTGGGTTAATGAATAATTCCACACCTCACTTAGCCTCAAACGAGTAAAAAAACGTTAGTTTTTGGGCGAAAGGTCAGTTTTGTTAAAATTTTAGTCTAACATGTCAATTTTGATAATTTTTCAATAAACAGTTTTAAGAGAATAAGTTCAAGTTAGGGTGATCACCTAGTCTCGTTGCACACTCTACTAGATAATAATAATAATAATAAATAAATAAATTTCTTGAATTATTGAAAAGAAAAAAGAAGAAGATATATTTAATTAACCTTTTATTCTCGAATAGTTAGGTTAAACTTAAATTATGAAAAAGTGAGAATAAAGGTAGTTGGCACGTGGGGGGTTTCTTTGGTTGCCTTTTTGGACCAAAGTGACTAATAGCAAAATAATACCCTTTCTAAGCTTGACTTCCACTTTTTCTAGATGTCTCTTTTCTAATAAAACAACAATTTCAACAATAAATGAAGACAAAAATGTTTTTTTTTTTTTTTTTTTTTGTCATTTAAGTTGACCTCATTCTAATTTTATATCTAAAGTTTAAATTGTTTTAGCTTACTCTTTCAAACTAACTATAGGAGGTTGAATATTTTTTAAATGATTGAATTCACTTTCATTCTATATATTTTTTAAAAAAGAAAAAAAATAAATTGAACTTAAGACTTCATAATCACTAATCGATACATCATGACAGTTGAGTTATGCTTTTATTAACGGCATCCCTATTAATTATATGTGAATGATTGTTAAAGAGAATCCATGTCCATGCGAACGTGTGCGGTGTGCAGATCAATTAACAATAAATATATCATGTCACGATATTTTAATAATTCTTAACTCAATTTTTTAATCTAAGTGAAATAATAAAGGGTTGTCCTTTTCAAAAAAAAAAAAAAAACTTCATGTCATATTCATACAACTATTTATTGATGAAATTGGTATTAGAATAGCAAAACGTTATCAATCAATCAAGTTATTAAATATATTATATTTCTTAATTTTTTATATCAAACAAAAACACTAATTCAAAGTGGTGCATGTTTATTTTATTTAACATTGATTAATTTATATAAACACCATAATGAAAAAAGCATAGTAGAAATAGATATTTATTCAATTAGGTTTGTATTTTTTTTCATATATAAAAGTGTTATATATATATATATATATTTTGTAAGGGTATTTAATTAATGCGGATATTAAACTCGTGATATCTTAGTTAAATACATAATTTTATGTTAATTGAACTAGGCTCGACAAAGATTCTATATTAGAGGGTTTATATTTAATTAATACATATGAAGAAATCATTCCATTATTATTTTCCTTAATTAAAAAAACAAAAAAAAATGGAAAGGAATATTATGTAAAATAATGGTGATCATGCTCTATAAAATTTGGATGGTAGATATATGAAAAGATTTAATTAGTTTAAAGAATATAATACCCCAACCAACCCTCCCCTCTCTCCCCAACTAAACTTTGCATAAAAAATTAATTGGCCATTGCTGTCTCTAAAAATTACTTTTAGGGCAAAAAAAAGACTTAAGAACCACTTAACCATGGATCATACATCATGGGGTATTTTCACAGATGACCACCCAAGAGTTTCGTAATGTTTTTGAACCCCACTTCGAAAATAATGTTTTTTTTTTGTCCTTTTGTTGACATTACCAATACTTCACTTTGTTGAGCACGAGCATCATCGCAAGAAAAAAGTCTGTCATATCCTTTGCTGAACAATACTATAGTCGCCCCCTTGCAATCGTGCTCAACGAAGTTAGCAGACTTTTTTCTAGCGATCGTTTCAAAAAACGCGTGCTCGTGCTCAACAAGGACCAAAAAACATGCGTTTTCAAAAATAAGATCAATTGGCATTACGACACCTATAGGGAGTCAGTCATCTATGAAAATACCCTCATATATCATATAATAGTTTTTTTAATATATGTATATAGTTAAAAATTTCTAATAAGTCTACATTGATGTGGTATATGTTTAGTATTTAGATATTCTAGCTTCCGGAAAGAAAATTCTTCAAAATATCTATCGTGCATACATCACTCTTGTTTGGGGAGAGTTGTTTAAGAAATCTATGGAAGTCATGCATGCCACCCTAAAAATGTAAGATTTTTATTTGATCTTTCCTCCATAGAAGAAAGTTCCTCTAGAGTGATGTTGTGCACGTTCGGGACTAGACGACACATGATCCGACTTCCTTTTCTGATCTGAGAAAGAATTTGTCCCTGCAGGTGCTTGAGACTCCCCTGATGCACGGTTTCAATCAGAGTTGCAGCGCGGAGGGCTGCGGCATAAGGTGGAGCGAGAGTCGCCACGATGAAGTATCAATACCGATGAAAGATGCAGCGTCGCTTACCCGAGTTCTCCCTCCAATCCAGTCGTTGTTCCCTTTGCCAAAGAACTCGGAAGATGCCGATCACATTTTCCTACATTGTGGGTTTGCCACCAAAATCTTAGAAGGCCTTTGTGAGCTTCTCCCAAGTTTCACTAAAGTTTCACGATCATCTGTCCTTAAGGGAAGCCATTCTTATTGATGCGATGTCATGGTCTACAAAGTCCAAACTCTTTTCTAGCTACGATATCTCTTGTATCGCCTTGAATTGAAAAACCTTTTCCTTTTGATAAGGCTTTTATGTTTCTCACATACATCAATAAAGTAACTTCAAGTTCTACAATTTAGCAAATTTGTAACTTGAGATACACAAATTCACATTCAAAATTTATAACATACCCACCTGTCACAAGTAGTTAAATGTGTAATTTCAGCCAAAAAATCAAAAGATGGAAACCTCAACTTCCACATATTATTCAACAATTAAAAAAACATGTAAAAATTCAAAGCTGGTAACACATCAACAATACAAACCAAACCCTAATAGGAAATTGCACATAGCAAAGTTTTTGATCTCTAGGAATAAACTTCCCAGAGGTTTATTGGAGTCTTTATTACACATATAAAAAGCAGAAGGAAATTAACACATAAAAGATACGAAACGACCTTGATACTTTTTAGGGTTTAGAATTCCCAGATCTAAGGATTGTGGGATGTGGTTGATCAGATCACATTCATACATATGCAAACATGCAACAGTTTGGGCCACTTCCATGGCATTAGAGCTTTGTCCCCCGTCCCCTTCGGTCGTCGTCGTCGTTTCCTCGCAGTCGACCTCGGAGAAGATGAGATTTCCATTCTCTTCGTTGATAATGAAACGTTTGTGTTTCACATTTGCAGTAGAAGAAAGCACTTCTTCCTTGGATTCCACTACTGTCTCTGCAGTCATCTTCTCTTTACCTTTTTCTTTATTATTATTATTACTATTTTCTGAGGGAATGGAGTTGATTATGGGAGTATTGGGAAAAGAAAGAAAGGATGTAGGAGGGGTCAAAGTTTTTACTTTTTTCCTTCTTGGTTTCTCTATGGATCTTGATCTACTTTCTTTACCTACAAAACCATTGGAAAAGGAAGTTACATATAAATCATTACAAAATAAATCCAAAAAACAAAAACAAAAACAAGTTAAGTTTAGTCGTTTGTGTCTATTATATTTGATTTCTAAACTTTCAAAAGTGTCTAATAAGTGTTCCTGAACTTCAATACTGTGACTCATAGATCTCTAAAACTTATCTAATAGGTCGGACATTCTGGTAGTAAAAAGTCACTTACATTAGAAACCTCAAGGAAACAACAACCTCGTCAACTAAAAGTCTTCGAGCAGTCCTAAAAAAGTTTCAAAAAAAGAACTTCAATCAAACTGGTCCTCGAACATAACAATTTTGGGTTAACCTTTCAATTTTGTATCTATTAGACACTTTTTAAAAGTTCGGGATCAAATAGACACACCTAAAAGTTCATTGCCCAAACTTATAATTTAACCTAAAAACAAAATTGTAACCAAATAAGAAACAACATCAAACATGTTTTTTTTTTTTTTTGGCTAACGATGATATATTTATTACTAAAGTAAAAGATGGACCACACAACCCTAAACCCTAAACCCTAAAACCCTAACCACTTGAAAAAACATGAAATATATATATATATATACCCTAGAGCATTGGGAGAGATGAGATGAAAGATGTAGTACCTTTTGGGGACTTGGGTTCATTTTTGGAGCACTTCATAAGGCTATCATAAGCTTCTGACAGTAATTCCTCAACAGTCTGATCATTGGGATTGAAATTCACATCTTCTTCAACTTCTTCACTAATTTCCTCATTGATATCAAAACTGAAAGGTGTAGATTTCTGATCAGCATGATGAGGCAAATTCATGAGATTATCATATGATTCAGCCAAGAACTTCTCCACTGCCTTCTTGTGGTCATATTCCTCTTCATAATTATCACCAACATCATCATCATCATCATACATTGGAGAATTGTTCTGATTATCATCATATCCCTTTTGATCATCATCATCATCATCATCAAGATTAATATAGATTGGATTCTCATGATGATCATGATGATCATCTTCTTCCTTTTGATGTTCATCATTAAGATCAAAGAAGGGGATGTGATTATGAACAGGTGGTGCCTTTTGATCCTCAACATTTTGATCATACATAGGGTTGTGATGACCATATTCCTTTTGAATATCAAGATTAAGATCATAGATGGGCTGCCATTTCTCCCTTGGTTTCTTCTTTTCATCAACTTTCTTCTTCCTCCTCTTGTATGGTCTCTTGTATGGCCTCGCCGTGTTTTTTTCTCTTTTCTTTCTTTTCTTACGCTGAACGAAAGAAATTACACTTTTGAATCATATTATAATCAACTCAATTAATTAATGCGACCTAAGACAAAAAAATTGATATAACAATGTAAAAATTAGGTTAAATTACACGTTTACTCTTTAAATATATATTAGATTATAAGTTTAGTCATTAAACATACTTAACAATAACCTTAAATATATCAACCAACAATGATGTGTACCTACTACTAGGATATCAATTATAAAAATCATATATTTAATATTCAATTAGAAAAATGCTACCCATCACATATTCTGAAATTAAATGTGCAAACAAAAAATTGATATCAATTTGCAAAGGCTGAAAAACACCATATTATTTCTTAAATTAATGTTCCAAAAAAAAAATGTAATGACAAAAAAAGTGAGATGTGTTTTGCAAATTTCTTGGAAGGCAAACATAGAAAACAATAATGGAAAGAAAACTTACAGGGAGACCATCTTCACCAAGTTTTGTTTTGTCTGGAAAAACTTCAAACAAGAAAAACTTCACAACCTCAGTGATTGATCGAAACACCCTCCTTGATTTTAGGTGTCTGTAGTACTGCACACATTGTCCCAATCAAATCAAATAAAAACATCATATATTATATCAATAAAATCTAACATTTTCCTTATAATAATATGATAATGTTGGATCTAATTAATACGATTGATTAGCCCACAACACATACTACTAAGAAAAAAACAACATATTTTGGTTCTAAGCAGTGTTTGGGGCACCAACTTGAAATTTGGTTCACTGACTATTATAATTCACGGTTAATAGAGTAACTATACTGTTTTACTATTCACAACTATTATAACTATCGATTATAATAACTCACTCAACGTCTCAAACTGTTTTTTAATTTTTCTTTCTTATTCCAAACACGTTGTTGGTTAAGAAGTTTAAACCTAAAGTTCCGTATATCAAAAGGGGAGTGATTTTTTTGTATACATACCATGTCAAGTCTTCCATTGACGCGTTGGCGTCTTTGCAACTTCCAACCTTCTAATCTTTGCAAGAAAGTATATCGAGGCAGATTATAAATAGTCTCTCCATTTGCATTTGGCGGAATTGCCTCCCTATGTTCTTCCATCAACTATCATACATATTTATTGTAGCTTCCATTAAAATATAATCTCATCTATAACCATCCTTTACAAAAAAAAAAAAAAAAAAAAAAAAAATTATGAAAAAACCAATTTATAAAATATACCTTCTCAATATCTTCAAGAGTAAAGAGACGGTCTCGAGGATCGAAGGAGGTTAGGGTTTCCCCCACTAGTATTGTCGTCACTCTCTTTCTTGGCTTCGAATTTTAATTCAAAAAAGAAAAATAAATAAAATAAATTGTTGATTTCCACCATAATGAACAGTGGATCGTCAAATAATTATTGAATTCGACAGATATAGGACATGTTTGGGAATGTTTGTTAGTGATTTTGGAGTGGCTAAGATTATTTTTGTCGGGTTTAAAATCACGCGGAAACATGCATTTAATCTTTCAAACTCAATTTGATGTTTGATTTTATCGTGTAAAAGTGATTTTCATACTCTCAAATTTGATTTTGAATTATTAAAGACATATTTTGAAATGAATTTGAAACATACTCATAAAGGTCTAAAAATAGTGTGAGGTTGTGCATTCAAAATCTATATACTTTTCAATTTATGTTCAAAATACAATATGTAATTTTCTATCCACTACTCAATCATCTAAAACTACCGGCCACATTGTGACGCCGGCTTCCTTCGATCATTTCTCTAGAACGTAAAATTATATATAGAAAAAGTTAATTAGAACAACGTTAAAATTTTATCGAGATGAGAGAACGTACCCTATCCATGTTGGTGGGTTGAGGGGGCCTAAAGGAGACCGGAATCACCTCAAGGACGTCGTCGACGCTGCCGATTTCGTTAAGGTTGAACGGGGACGACGTCTCTACTCTAAATACATGCACAGCGTCCTGCAAAAATCACACAATTAAACAAATCAAAGTTGGTTTAATGAACCCCTTTTCTAAAGGGAAGTAAGTGAAATAATAATATGTATGGAGAGTAAATTTTTAGGACAAATAATTACTTTAATCATTCCTCTGAGATCGTTCATGATACTAGCGCAATCAATAGCTTTTTTGTTACTGTTCCGTTTCCAACCAAGCATCTTCACCTAAAGAGAAATATTAGAGACAAAAACAAAAACAAAAACAAAGAAAAAAAAATGTTTTTTTTTGTTTTTTGTTTTTTGCAAAGGTTAGATTACAATTACAATTACATATATAAATATAAATATTCAGTGGATATAGTAAGAGAAAATGGAAAGAAGGGGTTTCATTGTGTTCCCAAAACTGGATGGCTACGTTCCATCAAAAGAAAACTATTCACAAATTTAATTTATTTGGTAATTACAGTTTATGTGTTTAATAGAAAACTATTCACAAATTTAATTTATTTGGTAATTACAGTTTATGTGTTTAATTTGTTTTGTTTAAAATTAACAAATTCAATCGTTTAATTTCAAACATTCAAACGTGGCCATTAGAGAGAAGAGAGAGACTTCATTTCTTGATGACACTTAGTTTAGGAATCAACCAATTTTAATATTGACTAATTGTGAGAGACTTTTTTTTTTTTTTTTCCGACAACAAGTGAGGTAGGGGATCGAACCTAGGATCTCTTGGTCACTACTCCGTACATCATGTCAGTTAAGCTAGACTCTTATTGACAATTGTGAGAGACTTAAATTTTAAAATGTTAATACATTGAAACATTTTAAACAATAGGGACTAAGTTGAAAAAAATAACTAAATATTATGGATTGAAACATATATTTAGCCTATAAGTAAATACAAATATATCAAACTTTTGATAAATCTTAGGACTTTAGATCATTAACTAATTAATAACTAGGGTAATTTTAATTTGTTGGTTTTAATTTTGTGTTCTAAAGAATGAAACAAGACATACCCTTCAACTATAGTAATTGTTTTATGATCAAGAATTAGAGACGATGATCATATACGTCACGAGTTCAACAAATCTAATTAAGTATCTAGATAAATACGTTCATTTTGGTAACTAAACCGTTAAATATTAACTAGCATGCACATGCAAACATGTATTGAGTTGTGAAAGTTCAAATTAATGATTAGCAATTTAACCGTTAACGATTAACGAACATTAGATTTCGTCAAATATCTAAATTGATTACTGCAAATTTTTGTTTCCATATAAAAGTTTCTTCTTCTTCTTACCCTTTACCTATATTAAGATATAAGAACGACGAACTCATAATGTCTACATACGATCAATTAAGAAAACATGCATGTTCATCGTTACAAAATATCATTTTTTCTTTGATGCATCTCTCCATCAAAATAACTCAATTATTTCCAGATCTTGATTTAGATACAACAAAATTCAACGTATTAAAAAAAGTTATATATTAAAATTATACCTTCAACTATAGTAATGGTTTTATGATCAACAATTAGAGACGACGATCATACGTCACGTGTTGAACAAATCTAATCAAGTATCTAGATAAATACATGCGTGTTGATAACTAAACCGTTGAATATTAAGTAGCACACACATGCAAATATGTATTTAATTGTGAAAGTTCAAATTAATGATTAGTAATTAACTGTTAACGATTAACGATGAACGATTAACGAACATTAGATTTGATGAAAAAATTAAATTGATTCTTACAATATATATATATATATATATATACATGTAAAAGTTTTTTCTTCTTCTAACATCTTACCTATACTTAGACGTAAGAATGACCAACACACATGAATGTTTACAAAAGATCGATTTACCAAACATGTATGTTCTCGTTATACCAAATATTTTTTTTTTCATGCATGTCTCCATAAAAATAACCCAATTATTTCTAGATCTTGATTTAGATATAACAAAATTAAACTTATGAAAAAGTTATAAAAAAAAAAAACAAAAACACTGTTTAGATTGTGACAAAATGGACATGCCAAATAGGTAAACCCTAAAAAAGGCACCATTCTTCCAAACCCTAAAATTTAAACTTTTTTTTTTCAAAGGAAAAACTTAAACTTGTTTGGACAAACATCAATTGGATATTTTGTTCAAAATTCTTCACATATAATAGAAAATGAGAGAATTATATATATATATATATATATATATATATATATATATATATGGAAAAAGATATTACCTTGCGTCTTGGAAGGGAAGTACTGCCCTTGTCTTTAGGAAGGGAAGTACTTCCCTGTGGAGTTTCTAAGTAGGATTTGTGTTGAGAGCTTGTTGGAAGACATGTCATAAAATTCTTTGTCATTTCAGGTGCGGGATCAGACAGCTTCAACACTACCTGTTTCAACAAAATATATTCCAATCTAGGGTTAATAAAATTATACACCCAAACAAACAAACAAATTCAAATCACAATCTTCCATTATCTCTATCTCGTCAAACCCTTTATCCTCGATCTCGTTGTCATTAGGGTCGATCTATGTTCTTTTTTAGATCTACAAAGATCTATCCATCTCTGTTCTGATACCATGTGAAAATTGTACGATACTCATCCGTCGAATCAAACCTCTCGACGCACACAACCAAACACCAAAATCTTTTGATGGGTTTTTGGAGAATCTTTTCTAGATTCAATAATAGAGAGGGAAAATGAGAAATAACCCATTTGAAAAATACAAAAATACAAGAGTTTAAAAGATTGAAGGTTGTTTTTTCTTTTTCTTTCATAGTTGGTGGTGTAGAAATCTAGATATAATAATAATAACAATAACAATAATACCCCTTGACGATCTCTGAGAAATGTGAGAGATAAACTATTCTGTCCATGGAAGAACATAGAGTTAGAGCTAGAGCCAGAGCCAGAACCAGAGCTAGAGCCAGAGCCAGTTTGGTTTGGCCATGGTGCCGCCATTGGAGCCATGGGTCGTTTTCCTTTCGCATCAATTTTGAAGAAATCACTGGTTAGTTCCTCAAAGAACACCATTTTTCACTCCAAAACCAGAGAGAAATGAAAGAGAGAACAAGCAAGAGATCAGAGATGGGAGATTTCTATCAACTTCTTTGGCTCTATAATAATGATCTCTCAGCCCCACATGCAGAAAAATGTAGACGACACGTGGCCGTCTTTGATTGGAGCAACACAGTGAGTGCGCACTGACTCAAATGGGAATACCTTTGTTTGGCTTCGTTTTGAAAGAACGATTATCAATTCTTGCGTAAAAAAGTGAATATTGTTATACGTTTCAACTCAAACGGCGTTAACGCCGTCCATGAACTTCTGACTTTTTGGTCGAGAACAATTGACTAAACTAGTTTAAGTTATGTTCATGTTTACGTTCACGTTGATAGATGATAGAGACCTAATTGAACACAATTCAATGGTTAAATGATAAATATGGTTAAAATTTGAATCTATTTGGTTCCTAAACTATCTAATAAAGCTCTAAACTTTTAATTTTATGCCTAATACATCAACAAAAAATTTAAAAACTAATTTATCTATCAGATATAATTTTGAATTTTATGTCTAATAGAATCTTAAAATTTCAATTTTATTTTTAATAGTTTCGTGAATTTTGAATTTTATGTCTAATAGAATCCTAAAGTTTCAATTTTATTTTTAGTAGATTCGTGAATTTTAAATACTTTCAAGTTAGGATTGGATTAGTTGCATAAACAGCAGACCAAAAATAATGACAAATATAGCAAAATTTAAAACATTTTGCAAACATAACAAAAAAAAAGTGACTATCATTAATAGATTGCTATCAATATATGACTATCACTGATAAACTAAACTACTATCAGTGATAGTCACTGACAAAATTCTATAAAAAACTGAATTGATTGACTACTAGAAATTGTCATATTTGCATTTTTTTTAAACATGCTATATTTTTAATTATTTTTTACTCTAAATTAACATCTTAAATTTAGTTTTTTTTTTTGGGTTTAAATTTTCATGATAAAATAAATAAATTAGGAGAATATTTGAATGATTATATTTTTATTTTTTTTTTCCTTAAAAGAATTCAAAAACATTTTCCAAACAACCCCTTGGACAAAAGTGGATTATTGCGCTTAATTGCAAAATGGTAATTTGAATTTGAAATTCCATAATTTGTTGAGCTTTTTTGGCAGGACAGTGAATGAATTACCTGTAATGCGTTAATGGATACTGTGTAGCTTCTTTGTATTTAATTACTTGCAAGGTTCATTTCACACAAAATTATGGAAATTTGTTTATTTCTTCTTTGGTAAACCCAAAAAGATTATTTTAAAATTTTAAAATTTAAAAAAAATAACCTAATTTTAATATGATTTAATCAAGAGCTTGCTATTATGTAATCAAAATTCCCCACTCGTAAGTACCAAATGGATATTTATAATTTTACTTCTTTTGTAAACTTTTGCACCAATTGAATATGTTAGTGATTTTATTTTTTTATAATGATTTTTTTCGCAAACAATGGTAGGAATTAAAATTTTGTAGTTCAATTTCAACCATGGTTAGAAATTTGTAGTTTAACGGCGACTAGCCGCTAGATCTAGGGATTCCACCTTATTCTGAAACCTGACGGCTCGATTGATTGGGACCTTCTATTTATTATAAGCTTAACCGTTTAGGAGACAAAGATCTTTGGCGTTACTGATTTGGATCTCGAATGATGAAATAAAGACGACAACTAGAAATAACGAACATTTACTCGAACATAACACTTCTCAAGAACTACAAAGATTTGTTATTTCGAGCTTGTGACCTTCTATTATTGTTAGTTCAACCGTTGAGAAGACAAAGATGTTTGTCGTTACTGAGTTGGATCTGGAGTGATGGAATAAAAACGACAACTATAAATAACGAACATTTATTCGAACATAACGCTTCAAGAACTACAAAGATTTGTTATCATGAGCTTGCCGTTAAGAAGATAAAGATTTTTGCCGTTACTGACTTGGATATCTCGAATGATGGAATAACGGTGACAACTATAAATAACGAACATAACATTTCAAGAACTACAAAGATTTGTTATCTTGAATTTGTGACTTTCTATTATTGTAAGTTCAACCGTTAAGAAGTTAGTGATCTTTGTCGTTACTAAGTTTGAATCTAGAATAATGGAATAAAAGCGACAATTCTAAATAACGAACATTTATTGGAACATAACACTTCAAGCACTAGTGACCTTATATTATTGTTTGTTCAACCGTTAAGAAGATAAAGATCTTTGTCATTACAGAGTTGAATCTGGAATGATGGAATAAAAACGACAACTATAAATAACGACCATTTATTCGAACATAACTCTTCACGACCTACAAAGATTTGTTATCCTGAGTTTCATGACCTTCTATTATTGTTAGTTCAACCGTTAAGAAGACAAAGATCTTTGTCGTTACTGAGTTGGATCTGGAATGATGGAATAAAAGCGACAACTATAAATACCGAACATTTATTCGAACATAACACTTCAAGAACTACAAAGATTTGCTATCTGAGTTTGTGACCTTCTATTATTGTAAGTTCAACCGTTAATTAAAGATAACGATGTTTGTCGTTACTGATTTGGATCTCAAATAATGAAATAAATGTGAATTAAAAATAACGAACATTTACTCGAACATAACACTTCAAGAACTAAAAAGATTTGTCATCAGGTTTATTAATTAATCTTAGAAGAAAAGTATATGTTAGATTATCATTTGAAATTATATTCAAATTATTGTAGTAGAAAAATCATAATGCATTGCCTTGGTTGATTTAAAAATAATAAATATTGTACTAAAAGAAATGCTGTATATGCTGAATATGATACAGAGATGGGCCGGAAACATGGCCCATATTTGGTAAGCCCAATACTACTGCAAAGGCTTGATGAATAAAAGGGAGAAATTAAACATGATAAAAGAACAAATTTTAAATTAAAAATAAATGAGAAACGCTAACAAGTGTGTAGACGAAAATAATTAAAAATATAGCATTTTTTTAAAAAAATTGCAAATATGGCAATTTCTATAACTGATAATATGGTTTATCGCTGGTCTGTCTATCACCTCTCAATTGTTTATAGAATTTTGTCCGTGACTATCACTATAGTCATATATCAAAATTTGTCATTATTTTGGACTTGATTGATATTTGTGCAACCGTCAAAAATAAATTATAAAAAGCAAGTCTAGTGGAAATAATTTTCAAGAAATATGACACCCAAAGCCATTGATTTCTTTTAAAAAAATTGTATTATTAATTAATTTTTGTTACTCACTTTCACTTTTTCTAAACAATTATGTGTTTGGAATAATTTTGAGATGCTTAAAAAAAATATTTTTAAGCACTCTAAACACAATCTAACATTTTATTCACATTTCATTTTGCATTGGTAACTCTATTCGTATCTCAATTTAAGTCATTGACTTTTCAATTATTAATATATGACTAATTAAGTTATTATAAATTTAATGTAAGATTAATTTTTTTCTTTTTCATTTTTTTTAGTTCAAAAGAAGGTGAATGTAAGAGATTCGAACTTCCGACTTCAAGTGAAAGAGTACATGTCAATTATCATTGGTACATGTTCATGGTCCTAATGTACGACTAACGTTAAGTTATTATAATTTATTTATTTTTAACTCTAAAATCAAATTAAAAACTAAAGTGAACATAAACTGGAAGAAGTTATAGAAATTAGGCAGACATAAGTAGGGGTTTGAAATAACAATAGAAGAGAAGGTAGATATATAGGTTAATGTGTGCTTTTATTTCTCAAGTATTTGTAAGCGGCATTTCGTCAAACACCTTACAGACACAAACACATACACCCATTGAAATATGTAAATTATATATTAAGCTTCAGCTCAACGTCATGCTAATGCCGACGCCGATGCCGATAGCTTTCTTTAGCACTTGCATGGGTTGCAGTTGCAATTGTCGCCGCAGCCGCAGCCGCAGCCCCCCTCGAGGTTCCTGCTTCCAACCAATACAATTTGTTATAATGACAAAATTAAAATATATATATACTTCAATACACACAAGTTCGATTTAGTTTCCATATAATTCTTAACGGAGTGTTTGAGGCACTAACTTCAAATTGGACGGACTGCGTTATTAGTTCACGTTTGACCCACCGACTATTGCACCGACTCCAATAATTGTATTTACTATTCACAGACTATTATAGCTGCCGACTATTTTAATTCAATTAATACTCCAAACGGTTACTAAGTGTTTGGGACAACAACTTCAAGTTTGGCGGACTAAAAACAATAGTGTAATTACACTATGATTCACAAACTATTTTAACTACTTAGTACCTCAAATAGCTCAAATAGCTCCTTATTTATTTTTCAAAATTTTACATATTTATCCTTGAATTTTTACTAATACTCTGAATTCTCTTTCTTTTTTGACGGGATTGAACCTAAGATGCGATATATCATGTCGCTGAGCTATACTTTTATTGGCCTCAATTCTGATTCTTGGTGTTAGGTTTTAGTTAATTAATTTAACATAATTATTATGCGGGTTTTTTAATTAAATTTAATTATTTTAAATTAATTAATAAAAAATTAACATAAATGATGAAAAGTGAACATTAGTTAAAATTTGGAGATAAAAGTGTAAAATCTTAAAACCTAAAAGTTAATAAAAATGTAACCTTTTGAAATATATAGAGACCGGCTAAACTCAAATCTCAAATCTCAAAGGTAAGAATGTAATATTTTGAAATTATAGAAGTCAAACTCAAAATTCATAGACCAAAATATACTTTTTCCTATATATTATTTTAAGCAATTTTGAATTACATCCTAAATCTTTAAAGATTTTCAATTTACTTTTTAAAAAAATTCACTTAACTCATTTTTCTAAGAATATAGATGTTTTATTAAATTATATTTTATTAATATAATTGGATTATGTCACTACTCATGTTATTTAATACATAAAACTCAATTTATGTAACAACCAAATCTATTTCTTCTCCCTTTTGCAAAAAAAAAAATCTATTTCTTCTCAGTAATGACTTTTTTTTTTTTTTTTGAGAAATTCTCAGTAATGACTTAATCGGTTAAATAAAACAATAATTTAATACGACATCGAATTTAGTTAATAAATTTTAAGAGAGTAATTTAATTGAGATTTGAGATATTTCTTTTAATAAAAACGAGAATAAAATATATTTGATTCGGTGACGGTGGTTATATTTTAGATGGTTAAATAATAAATATGCAACGAGTTATTGTAAGCTTGGAAAATAAATAAATAAATAAATAAAAAGAAGATGATGGTTGAAAATTTGGATTCATACTCTTTCATGGGAGCAACATCATGCTTGCATCTGCAATAAATAAAATAATAAAAAAAAAAGAAAAGAAAAAAAAGAGTCAGTTTCTTATTTTATTTCTACACAAAATAGACAAATAATATACAATTATGAAATTGTATCGGAAGCCAAGTGATGATCATGGAGGAAAAAAAGCCCAATTTTTTCTCAACAAAATAACAAATTCTCAACATAATTACAAAAACGCTTTTACTTCACAGAAAAAACAGAAAACTTTTCCCCAAAAAACAGGGTCATAAATAAAAAATATAACAAAATTATCGATTATTATTATTATTTTTTTTAATATCTGTTAATTATACTAAAAAATAATTAGAATTAAAAAAAAAAAAAAAAAAAAACGTACGAGCAGTTGTTGGGGGTGCAGTTGCAGGCAGAGCCACATCCACAGTTCGGCATGTTTCTTTTTTTTTGGTGAGTGAACAAACAACAAACGAATTCGAATTTTTGAATTTGGTAGAAAAAAAACTCGAAGCTTGCTGATTTTAAAAGCCTTGATTTAAGGGCAATTTATAGACGCGTGTACGACGCTATCCACCGTCCACGTGTCCTTATCTTATTCGTTTTGCATGGTTGTCCCAACGCGTATTTCTTTTTCCGAAATTCCACGTATCTATCTTTATTTTTTTT
Source organism: Herpetospermum pedunculosum (assembly GCA_028017165.1). Lineage (NCBI taxonomy): Eukaryota > Viridiplantae > Streptophyta > Magnoliopsida > Cucurbitales > Cucurbitaceae > Herpetospermum > Herpetospermum pedunculosum. The sequence goes on from CM051525.1 coordinate 62,768,198, forward strand.
TATCACCCATATTTTCTTTTTCTTTTCGGTATCTCATTTCTCTTTTATTTTTCGAGTGGGAAGCCTTCACATTTTTCAATTCGATGATTCTAGAAGTTCGTTTTTTTTTTTTTTTTTTTACTTTGGATTGAAAATACTTGTCAATTCAATTATGTTTATGTTTGATAATTTTTTATTTTTTTTTCAACTTAAAATCATTATTTTATTTTATTATGTTTGTCTTTTATAGTGTAATTTAGGTATATTTTATATAATTTAGACAATTTTTTTTTTTTTAAGAAAAATTGTATTGATATCAATTTAGAGTAAAATAATTAAAAATATTGCATTTTCTTTACAATTTTGCATACATGACAAATTTCTATCACTCATAGTATCGTCTATCGCTGATACTATGTTTTTTATCACTCGATGGTGTTATCACTCATAGTATCGTCTATCGTTTTTTATAAAGCTTTAGTCTCAACGATAGCTTCTATCAATGATAACCACTGATTTTTTTGTTATATTTACAAAATGTTTTAAATTTTATTAAATTTGTAATTATTTTGAGCGTGATTGTTATTTGTACAACTAGCCTTTTTTTTAATTTTCAAAATATTTAGTGTCCAATGGTGAATTGATGTATTATATTTGTATTTGTAGGTAAACAATATAGGCAAAATAAAATGAGGGAAAAGTTCTACTTGAGTCAAACATTTAGTTTATCATTCGTTTCTAAGTTTATACTATATAATTTTATTTTATTTGAAACGTAATCATGTCATGTCATAAACATAGTTTTATAATACAAAATTATAGTTTTTACTTTTAATTGTAAAATCAAACTAATCATCTCTCAATTTTTTTTTTTTTTTTTTTTTTTTTTTTTTTTTTTTTTTTCATAAGATTGGTCATCTCGGTTCGATTTTTGAAAAAATCGAAAAAAATTCTATTCGATTTGGTTTGGTTTTTGATTGAAAAAAGCATCCAAAACCAAGCTGAATCGAAATGCGAAGGTATATATATCGTTAAATACTCAAGGTCATTTATTTTCCAACGACATAAACTCTCCCTCTCTCTCGTCTACCATCTGCATGTAACTCGGCTACATGCACCTTCAGTCAAATAACCTTCTATTTTCGTCACCAACCCTTCACCCTTAGTCTGTGTGTTCTTCTCCTTCTTCCGGCCATCTTCGTCGATCACCACACACCCGACATGTAGTAGTCGTCGTTCTTCATTGCTTCGTCCAATCCAGTCATCGCTTCATCCAACCTAACCATCATCGTCGTCGATTTGTCTAGTCGCCAACAACAGTAGCATCTCGATGGTGTTATCTAAATCTTTTACCTTTTTTAAGTCAATAATTTTCCAAAATTGAAAACCGAATCAAACATTAATCGAACCATCGATTTTATCATTTATTGAACATTGACTCCGTTCCTATTTTTAAGAAACCGACCTAGTCGGTTCGTCGATTGGGCCAAAATCGAAAGAATAAAATCAATTATCACTTGTATAATTTATAACCTCTTAAAAGAAATAATGATGTTTTATTTAATGATGTTTTATTTCATAGTTATCTATTTCTAAACCTTTTAATCCCTAATTAAATCTAAACAATAAAACATAAACCCTAATTACAACTTGTACAATCTTTGTCAAATAATATTTTTTTTTTGGCTAAAATGACAGTTTTGGAGGCAAAATCTGATTTGATGGCGATTGGGTTGGCCATAATGAAATGGACCATCCTTAAGCCGGTTGGTCCACCCCTTTGTATTTTAGAGTTCGGCTAAATATATCACTTTTACAAAACTTTTTATAATTTCTTTTTTTAATATTTTCAATTTTCAATCAAAATTTTCTTTCTTGGCATCTTTTCTTTTTCTTTCTTTTATTTTCGCATCTATGAAGTGTCATGTGATAATACCTTATCATTAATTAAAAAGACGTTTTAATTTAAGTAAAACCAATTGCTTTTTTAAAATGGGTAAAGAATTAAAAATTTGATAATACATAGAAACATAATTGATTTTTTTTTTTAAATTACGTTGGGTGCTTTAATAGAAATTATTGGGTATTTTTATTACGGGCTACTTCAGTCTCGCGTCACTCGCTGACGTCACGCCCGCTCCTCAAGGAGTGGTGGTCACTGCACCAAGCCCCGGACGAGTCGTCCTCCAGGGGCCAACCCCAAAGTGTCGGTGAATGAAGCTCACCAAAGCTGACGAAGGCAGGTTGTCGTCAAGCCACTCCTCGATTAGTGCGAGATGTGACCGACAAGACAACCTGCCACGACTGACGAAGAGGCGGCACAACAAGCGCCCTAACCTTCTCGGGAATCGGGAAACGACGGTTGTCGCCATCATGACAAAGTATGTGGACCCAACCCCGATTGGACCGCACCCCCTCCCCCGATCCAAGTATTCGTCTGAAGACCAAATGATCGGGCCACTCGAGGAGCCTTTCCTCACCACCAACTATAAATATCCTTCCTGTTCAAAAGGAAGGGTGGACAAAAAAGACGGGTAACTCTACCCTAAACTCTCTCTCTACTCCTACTTATATGCTCGGATCTCTCTGACTTAAGCATCAGAGGCTCGTGAGCCAAGTCCACCGGTGCAAGTTTACTTTCCTCTTCGTGTACAGGTCCATGACGTGCCCGACGGACACCACCGCACAACGAAACACAGAAGAGGGAAGTCCAAAATTCTGCATCAACAACTTTTAAAATAAATTAAAACAATGAAAGTATAATTAATAAGTTTAAAACATTAAATGGTAAAATTGAATTCATTTTAATAATTAAGCATATTTTTTAAAAAATGAAAAGAAAAATGCTTTGTTCTTTTACTAGATCATTCTTCCCCTATAATTGAAAAGGATCTTTCAAGTTGCAAGGATTCTATTGTTTTTGGACTCTCAAGAAATGTCTCAATCTCACTGTAGCAAACTCCTTATATGTTACCTTTTTTTTAAAATGTTTTTTGTTTGACCTTTTTATATATACTAATGAATTTTTTAACCCAAAAAAAAAAATAATACTTAAACTAGTAATATATCAATCATTATGAAAATTATAAATAGTAGATTTATTCTTAGCTAAATATATGTTTCAGTGCTTAAGCGACCATGACTCAACTAACATATGTATGTATTGACGATCAAGAATTTTGTGGTTCGAATCCCTCCACTCCAATATACTAAAAAAAAATATATATATGTTTCAGTCTTTAATGCTATAATTTTTTTCTTAATCTTTTAAGAATTTCAATTACGTCTTTATTGTCATACATTGTTAAATTTAATTAAAAAAATAACGATGTCGATGCACTGTCAACGAGAGCATAGTGATTTTGAAGTTGAAAAAACATCCAAACAAAGATTAAAACATATATTGAGCCTTTATAATAATTTTTTATTTTATATTTGCAACTTCTAAAAGTTTTATTATTTAAAAAATCATATTGCTATTGGTTATTTATAAGGACCCCTTCCAATCAAGTGCACAACTTTATATGAGGTAGGGTATTGGTAGGGGATTGAACCCCACCTCTTAATCAAGTGATGAATTAAAATCTTGAATTTTCATAAATGAATCAATTTATACTCTTTTTTGATGATTTTTTGTTTTGTTTTTACATGTGGAGATGTATAATTGTATCAATTAAACTCTAAAATTTAATACAATTATAAGTTTACCCACATTTAAATTAACGTTTTTCAAGTGAAATCTAATTGAGAGTGTAAATTGATATACTTAATGTTGGGGTGGGAGCTTGAACCTAGGAGCTCATGGTCACTAGACTATACATCATGTCGTTATGCTCTTGTTGGCATTAGTTCAAGATTTTAATTGATACACCTTCTGAGGTTTAGAGGTATAAATTAATTTTTGTTATATAAATAAATAATAATAATAAATAAATAAATAAAATAAAAAATTGTGTTTGAAATTTTGAATGATTGATGGAGGGGAAAGCATAAGAAAAATGAAAATGAAGTATGCTAAAGTGAAACATTCCATAGTAATGGAAAAGGGCCCTTCAGAATCTCACTTTTCACCACTTTGGAAGGCGCAAAAAACTCCAATTTTCTTCCTAACAATTGCCTTCAAAATAATACTAATATTCTAATTTTTATAATTTATTCTTTAAATGATGGCTTATAAAAAGGTAATTTTTTCTTTTTTAATATAACAAATAACATATGAAAATTTGAGCATCTATCTTAAAAGAGATAGTCTATTACCAAAAACATGTTATATTATTATATTTAATTTTTTTATATATATATAAAAAAAACGTTTGTTAAGAAAAAAAAAACGTTTGTTAAGAAAAAAAAAACGTTTACAAAAATAGCTGAATATAAAAGGTTGACTTAGTGGTTATGAAGGACCAGAACCTTGAGACTTTAACGCCCTCTCAAAGTGAATGAGTTTAATTTTTTGTGGTCACCTAACCCACCTAACCTAGGAATTAATTTTCTATGGTTTCTTGGCAGCCAAATGTTGCAGGGTCAGACGGTCACTCCCGTGAGAAAGGGTCAGGCGGTCACTCCCGTGAGAATAGTCGAGGTGCCCGAATACTCACGAAAAAAACCAACGAAACTCCAGTTTAAAAAAGAAAAGAAATATATTTGAAATTTTACAAAAATAGCACAATCAAAACTCAACCGAACTCTAGTTAAAAAAAAAAAAAAATTCCTAATATTTTGAAAAGTACCTATATATATATAATTTTTTTTTTATTATTATTATTTTATTTCTTTTTGACAATATGTGGGGAGGAGGATTCGAACTTGAGACATTTTGCTCATAATTCATACACTGTGCCGGTTGAGTTATGCTCATGTTGACCTATTAAAAAAGTTAAGGAAAAGATAAAACCAATTTGAGCAAACTTCAAATGGTTGAGAACACATATCAATGATCAAGATGCACGAAGTTTGAATCATCTTATATCGCAAAAAAAAAAAAAAAAAAAAAAAAAAAAAAAAAAAAAAAAAAAATTAAAATTCGAGTATTGGCAAAAGAGGGGATGGGGAAGTGTTAAAGTAAGGAAGATATGGGCTCAATGTCCCACATCCACCGTAAGTGGACAACTTTCTTTGTGGACCCGGCTAATCTATCTACGACTTTTCCGACTTTTTATTATTTTTAATATACTTTTTCAAAAGAATAATCTATTTTCCAATCAAAATAAAAAGAAAAAGAAAAACAATAATCTATATTTTTTAAAGGAAAAAAAAAATCTTTTATTCTCAAAGTAAATTATCGAGGGTGGTTTGGTTTGGAATGGCTTTAGTTAATTAATATAAATAAAACTCTTTTAAATTTATTATTAAGTTAAATTACAACTTTAGTTCTCGAAAAATTAATTCATTTATTATTTTTTATTTATTATTCTTTTTTTTTGGACACTGCCGAAAACGAAAAAAAAAAAAAAAAAAAAAAATACAAACTGACGGTTGTTTGCTTTCCAAAATGAAAAAAAAAAAAAAAAATGATATGAGTTGTGGTAACTCAAACCAACACACATCGTGTGTATGATGAATGAAGGGAACACTGAGGCGAAAACCTCTCCTTCGATTTACTGAAGGGAACACTGAGGTGGAAATTTTTCGTCCTCTCCTTCAACAAACATGGAATTTGATTTGTGAAGCACCGGCCCGCGTTCGGAAGCTCGCAGATTTTTTTTCCAGATATTGCGTGGTCAAGCGATGATGCGAAGCCCGCAGAAATTGAAAGATGTCATGATTGATATCGACCTGAAGATTGGAGCACCAACCCACGTTTGGAGGCTCCTGGAAAATTAAAGATGCAATGTGCATCGACATGAAGTTTGCAACACCGACCCACGTTCGGAGACTGCAATTTTTTTTATAATATTGTATATCTTATTCCCACTCTATTTTCAAGTTGGGCATTTGTGACCATTCATGCTCCAACTTGAGGGAGGGTATTAGGGAATTACCGGATTAGGAAACTAGTTAGTGTTTAGTTAGCATTTAGTTAGTTTTTCTATATGTTTTGGGAGTTTAGGGTTGTATAAATACATCCTATTCTAATGAGAAAACCTAAGACAAAACACAAAAACAAATATTATCAAAGTTTATCAATGTGTTTTAGCACATCGAGTAGATATAAATTTAAATTTTATGTCTAATGAATCCCTAAAATTTTAATGTATGTCTAGTACACCGGTAGATTTTAACAAAATCAAAAGTTGAGACATGTAATTTTAATAATATTAAGTTTTGGTCGATAAGTGCATAGTTCAACGGTAATTGACATGTAATAGCTCTAATGCGGTTGTTTTTTTTAAATCCTATCAATTTTGTACAACACATGCTTTATAATTCTTTGAACACATATGATAATACATTTTTTAACGATTATTCGAACAAAAACGTATTAGATAGATAAAATTATAACATTTTTTCAAGTTTAAGGTTAGAATTGCAACACTTGCCTAAGTTTAAGTTACAATTTGATGAAATTGAAAGGTTTATGGTAGAACTTGATACAACTTGACAACTTTATGGATGTAACAAATTATTTTTCCTATTATTACGTGAAATTACACGTTTAGTTTTAATATTTAAATACGAGTTTAAAAGACGTATGAACTTTAAAAAGTGTCAAATAAATTAATTAATATATTCCACATTAATTGAATTGTGTTTAATAAAACTCTAAACTTAAAATTTTGTATTTAATAGTCGGTAATTTTTAAAAAAAAAATCTATTAAAGTTAAAGATATAAATAAATTATAAATCTACGAAATACTTTTTAAGATTCAGATACCTACACAATACAAAATTGAAAAATTTAGAGATTTATTAAACACAAAACTAATACACTAAATTTATAAGTAACTTTATTTAGAGATTTTATTAAACACAAACCTAATACATTAAATTTATAATTAACTTTATTATTATTAGAGAAAATTGTCCTTTTGTTTCAAAGTTTTTAAATAAATAATTTTAGTTTTTGAATTTTAAAAAACATCTTTTTGAGAAATAAATTCAAAAGTCTTTTAGACGAAGGTACAAACTTAGATAATATAATTTAAAGTTAAATTTGATGAAATAAAAAATAGAGAGGCCCAAAATAATAACAAAAATTTAATAAAATTAAAACATTTTACAAATATGTTAAAAAATGACTATCACATACTGCTATCAATGATAAACTACTAGATTACTATCCGCGATAAAAATTGTTATATTTATAATTTTTTTAAAAAAAATGCTATATTTTTAATTATTTTACTCTAAACATCGGTTACAATATTTTATAATAAAATTTTAAATTATTTTTTTTAAAAAATGAATAAATACAAAAACTAAAAGTGAAAAAGAAAAAGAAAAAAGCGCATGGATGAGGCGTTTGAAGCGTGAGAGAAAATACAGTTGTCCTACATTCATGACATTCAGGCAACAAGTTTCTATAAATGCCTCACCGCATTTTTCTCACGGACTCAAATTAATTATTATTATTATTTTTTTTTTTTTATTATATCGATATGTCCACGAAATATCCGGAAATATAGACATTTCGTCGGTAGTCCACAACGTCGTTAAAGATGACAATAATAATTAAATTACAACACTATTTTCAGACTGAACAGAACAGAACCTCATTTGCTTTTAGTTTTACATTAATTACTTTTCAATTTTTTTTTTATTATTCGATTATTGGATTTGAATTTTACTCATAATTTACTCATTTCTACGTCATTTTTCTTCCAACATATCCACTGAGTGGTTTTATTCGGAAAGTATTTGACAAATAATAAAATATAGGTTAAATTATAATGTACTCCAAAAAAAAAATATATATATATATATATATATATATATATATATATATATATATGAGTTAAATTATAAGTTTAGTCCACGTGTGGGTTGAAGTTTGAAAAATGTCTAATAACTTCATGAACTTTCAATTTTGTATATAACATATTTTGAAATAATATTTTTTTTAAAAAAAGTAATTGATAAATGATAATTGATCTATTAGATATAAAATTAAAATTTATGTTTAATGGGATCTTAATATTTCAATTTTATGTTTAGTAGGTCCGTAAATTTTTTAAAATGTCGAATAGGTCAATGACCAATTAAATATAAAAATTAAAAATTTATAGATCTATTAGACAAAAAAAAAATTAAATTTTTTTAAAGTCTAAGAAACTAATAGACATAAAATTGAAAGCTTAAGAATTTATTATAGTTGAAAACTTTATTAGACACAAAATTAAAAGTTTAAAGACGTATTAAATACTCTTTAAAGTTTAGGATCAAATAAACACAAACTTGAAAATTCAGGATTAAACTTGTAACTTAACCTAAAATATATAAATATTAGATACTAATTTAAAGATCTTATCATAAAGCAAGGTTAAATTACAAGTTTGGTCCCTATAGTTCGAAAAAAGTTAAAATTGAGTTCCTATGATTTTAAAAGTTAGAATTTCTTTCGTTAATTTGATAAAACCTCATAAATAGTCACTCCTTTAGAACGGAGTAGGTCGGTGACAATTAGCTATTCATGGGTAAATATGTGGTCTTTTGTATTTAGCTGATTGTGTGAAGTAGCTGTTAGAATAAAAATGGGTTGTAATTAAAAAAAAAAATAATGCAGCTTTGCATTAACAACTCGTTTTTTGTTCGGTCCCCTACTTAACTCACACAATAAACTAAATAAAAAAGATTACCTAATTGACATATGAATAACTAACGGTCACGTATTCATCAATAATTTTTAACCGTATAAACTATTTATGAGATTTTATTAAACTATAGGACACAATTTTAACTTATAAAATTATAGGGGGCTAAATTCTAGCTTTTGTTTTTCAAATCATTGGGTCCAAATTAGAATTTAACCTAAATTCAAATCAAGGTTATATCGATAATTATGAGCCATTTTCTTTGGTGTTCTTTATATTCTGTTCTTTCCCCCTAAAAAAATTACATATATTCATTTCAAATAGAGTAAATCTATTCTCAAATAAAGTGAGGAAAACTCATTTAATACACACTTCCTTAAGAATTTTATTCAAATGTTATTCATATGATATAGAAGAATCATTTTACATCCTCTTAAGAGTAATTTTCACAAACACCATAATCGAATTCTAAATCTAATTTACGTTAGCTTTACTCACCATCAAAATTTAAAATATCGATGGTAGACGAAAGTATTGAAGTTTTAATTTTATGAAAATGTCGATGAAAATATAGATAACTTTTTTTTTTTGCAACGGTATTTTAATTAATGCGAGTATTGAACCCATGACCTCTTAGTTACGAGCACAACCTTATGTCAATTGAGCTATGCTCAGTTTAGCAACATTTTACACTTTTTTAAATAAGGTAAAATGCTTATTATTTATATTATATTCACATTAGTGACATTTTGTTGCTTCTTTTTGTTATGTTTCAACAATTTACTTGACAATACAATGTAAATATTGATTCACTCCTTTCGATGTCGAACCTGTGAACATATGAAAATGTTAATATGTGGACGAAAATTTAATACTTTGATCACCATATAAGTTTATTCAATTATGCCATGTGATTTTGTCTTTCAATACGTCTATTTCTATTTGTCAACCGGATATAGCACAACTCATCAAGACATAATATTATCAATCAAAAGTGAGGTTCAAATCTGCACTCTTACTAAAGGAAAAAAAAATCATTTCCTATTTTTAAAAAAATAAAATAGATATTTTTAATGAAAAATATTTTTTTAAACAAAAGAAAAGAAAAAAAGAGAAAGTTTAAATTATACAAAAGACCCATAAATTTTAGGATATGTTTCAATCATGCCTCTAAACTTTTAAAAGTTTTATTTTGATGTTTGAACTTTAAATTTATTTCAAAACAATTATTTTGTCAACTGTTCCATTAAAACAAATTAAAACAAAGATGAAAATGTGACAATCAATATACATATCAAATGTATCAAAGTTTCAATTATACCTCTAAATTTTAAGGTAGGTTTCAAAAACATTGTATGAAGTTTCAAAATGACATCAAATTTGAGGCTTTTATCTTACTATGAATTGAAGAAAAATAATATTAGGACATGAATAGAGGAAGTGAAAAGAGAAAAAAAATCAAACTTATGAACAATTATTTCTCTATAATTTAAAATTGGCCCATTTTTATTATCAGGCCCATTTCTATTCAGGCCTATTTCTATTCAGGCCCATCCCATATTTTTATTACCAACCCTACTCTCTACCTCCTTCAATTTTTCCAATGTTGTGACCTTTTCCATTAATGGTGTTAACTTTTCTTACAATGTGGCTTTTCCTTCGTTTTTACAAAAATTCTATCTCCTAAATTTATTTTTCCTTTAATTAAGACCATTTACGACGTGATTAAAATCCTTCAATTTTTGTACGGTTTAGTATTCACTCCATGCATGCTCACAACCTTCGTTTTTCAACCCATCACCGTATCATATTTTTGTCATATGTTTAACGAGTAAGTTATTATTTTAAAATAATTTTAAAAGTTAATGATCCAGTTAAAAAATTTGAAACAATAATGACATAATTGAAACATACCAGCTTTGTCACATGTCTTTACAATTCACCACTACGTCACATTTTCGTCTTAATTTTATTGAAAATGTTTGCAAATTATTTATTTTGAAACAAATTTAAATTTTAAGGGTAAACATGAAACTTTTGAAAGTTGACGAATATTTGGTATAAATTTAACCAAAGAAGGAAAAAAAATGTGATAATGAGGAATGAGAAATCGTGATGGAAGTTCTTGGGCTTTCTTGCTCTAAAGCTTGTTGAAGGAGAGCTATCTAAAGACCCATAACAAGAAGCCCAATCATATATAGATAGATGTGTGAAATCGAAATTGTATGGAGAATTGTTATAAATAGCTACAGTTGAAATGAAATATAGTTAACTAAGTTTTCTATTTACATTCAATAACTAACTAGATTTTAGGATGGATGAACACTTTATATACTGGTAACACGTTATTTACAATCAGACCACCTAATCGAAATTTAATTTTTTAATTTATATTTATTTTAATTTTTTAAATATCTCAACAACCAATAAAAAAAAAAAAAAGCAATATCTTTCGTCTTAGATTTTCCTCAAAAATAAAATTATCTCTCCTACAAATCCCTAAAAATATGGAATTGATTTTAGACTCTTTAAAATTGAAATTTTAAAATATTTTTTTCTTCTTCATCTTCTTCATTCCATTCACGGTCAATTGTCACCTTCTTCTCACCTACATCTCTTTTCTCCCTCGCAGTCGACCACACACCACTGATCCTATATTTGTTTTCCAAGAAGTCATCGACAACCCGAAGAACTATTGATGCACATGATGGGCGGGCAAGAAGAAAGTCAACAAATCGAATCAGCAACAGACAACGACGAAGTTAAGAATGTCGTTCAGAATCAAGAAGACGAGGATGAAGAATCAGAAGGATATCAAAGCTTGTCTAAAGTATGAAGACGAGGATGAAGAATTTGTTTGTCTAATTTAAGAATGTCGTTCAGAATCTGTTTGATTTTTTGACTGGAAGGATATCAAAGCTTGAAGACGAGTGTGAGGACCTGAATGACTTGTTTTAGTGAAGCTGAACCATCGAGAAAAACAAAGTCTTGGGTCGAATTTGAGTATTTTGTGTGTAATTAATTCTATCTACCCGTTTTTCTTGAGAATCAGGTGTTTAATTAGTTTCATCTACCTGTTTTTCTTAAGAATTAAGTGTGTATATAGTTATATCTACCTGTTTTTCTTGAGAATCAGGTGTGTAATTAGTTCTGTCTACCTGTTTTTCTTGTTTTTAAATGAGTATTGATCTATTCCCCTGATATTTTCTTATATATACATTGTCTGGGTACACTTTCTACACTTTTTTACAAATGTATTTTCTTATATATACTAATTAAGGGTGTATTTTCCTATTTCATAATTTCTCAGTACACTATCTACATTTTTTGATAAATGTATTTTACAATATATACTAATTATTATTATGTGGATGTCTCAATATATACTACTTCCTCAGGTAATTTTTTTAATCAAGGGTGTTGCTTAGGTCATTCTTCTAATCAATGGTGTATTTCGCATACTACTTATCCTAGGTTATTTTTTTAATCCGTCTGAATGAGTTTTTTTTTACCACTTTTATTAGTTTTGTACTTTCCATCCATCTTAAAATTAATCCTTGTTTCGTTTAAATTTAGTTTATGCACTTTAAATGAAACTTGATCGGAATTGAAATATGTTTGTCTATATATATATACTATGTACATGTTTCTTTATTTTTTGTGTTTTGAACCTATTAGGTGTATTTTTCAATATAAACAACTTGTTTGGGCGTGACTGTTTTTCTTTTTCTGGGGTGTCGTGTTCGTGTTCGTCGAGTTAGTGTATACTGGTCAATACAATGAGTGATAGGTTAGTTTAATTCAAATTATTTTAAATATTTTCAACCGTTCACTAGTTGTTACGTTTTTTCCTCCCAACCATTTTCTCTCTATGAATTTTTGCATTGCTTACATTGAGGGTTTATAATATGGCAATAACCAGAATTACCATGTTGCTAGGTGCGTTGACCTATTGAGGATTTAGAAGATTGGACTTAGCTGCTGTGGTTGTTTGCAAGGACATATCCAGATTAAATCGAAAGCCTGATGGTCCACGATGACTGGGTTTAAAACTTTCCCGTTTTGCCACTCCGGGTGCAAACCTTTCATTACCACCTTGATTCTGGCTATCCCCTAAAAAAAATTAGTAGTAGGCATTGAAAACCTACGCTCTTTCAGGATTCTTTTTTTGTGGGGACCCGTTTTCGTAAAGTAAAAAAATTAAAAGAAAATAAAAGAAAAGAAATTAATTTTGAGAAAGAAAAAAAAATAAAAAGGAAAATTGAACGGAATTTAATTTGGCAGGTGTGCCTGTGTGGAGTGAGGTTGTGGTGTTAAAGATTTTGACATGTGTCAAAGTAAGAGAAAAAGCTCAGCTGTCATATGTATATATTGACGACTAAAAGATCTGTGGTTCGAATCCCCACTTTATGTACTAAAAAAAGAAAAAGGGGAAGAATGAGGGGAATTACAAAATCTGATCTGAAATTGAAATTTTAACATTTCTGACCTAATTTTGATGGTTGGCCCAGTTTAGGTTTGTCAAAATTGACCTGAAATTGAAATTTAAACTAAAATTTCATTTTGATAAAGATTTTTCATTAAAGATTTATATGAAAATTAGGATTACTTTTTTATTAATTTTTTCTTCATGATTGGAGTATTTGGAAGGAAAGAAACAATCTAATCTTCAACAACTTTGCTAAAAGCTTTCAGTCGATTTGGGACGATATTATTGTTCTTGCGGCTTCTTGGGCTAAAAAATCCCCTCTCTTCTCTAGCTATGATATCTCTTTGAACTGGATTGCGTGCATATAATTGGGTTTCGGCCCTTGTATGTTTCTCACATACTAATGAAGTATCATTTAAAAAAAAAAAAAAAAAATCTTCATGATTAAAAAAAAAACAACAACCAACTAGATCGTGTAAATAAACAACATGATCGTGTAAATAAACAACAGGATCTTGTAAATTATCAAATCGTGATTAAAAAAAAACAACACGATCGTGTAAATTATCAACGCGGTCATTTATTCCTTAAAAATAGGATCGTGTAACTTATTCCTTAAAAACAAGATGGTTTAAATTATCAACACGGTCGTTTAAATTATCAACACGGTCGTTTAAATTATCAACACGATTGTTTAAATTATCAACACGTATAGTGTATCGTGTTTTGTCGACAAGTGTTTCGTTGTCGTTGAGATGAAAGTCATTTCTGTGGTTGAAGAACGAAATAATGAAGGTGAGAGAGTTAAATTTGGATATAAACTGGAGAGAGGAAAATTGAGATTTTAATGGGTTTGGGGTTTGGGGTTTAGGGTTTTCTTTAATGTGGGTTTTGAGTCTCCAGATTAATGAAGTTGGGATATAAAGTGGAGAGAAGGAAAAATTGAGATTTTAATGGGTTTAAAAATTGAGATTTTAATGGGTTTTCTTTATTGTGGGTTTTGAGTCTCCAGATTTCTGAAAAAATCAGTGAGTTTTTTTTTGTGTTTTTCTTTTCCTCTACCTAACAGCAGAGGAGAAGAAAAGAAGAAGAAGAAAAAAATCAGAGAAGATGAGAGATACACTTAACCGATGAGAAAAAGAAAAGAAGAAATCAGGGAAGAAGAGATATACGAGGGAGGACGGATGAAATAATTTTTTTCTAAGGAATGACACATACGAAATTTCACACCACAATGAAATTGAAAAGGTGGGACCAAATGTACACATACGAAATGGCTCAGCGGGCATATGTATGTGTTGATGACCAAGAGGTCTGTGGATCGAATCCCCCACCCCCAATGTACTCAAAAAAAAAAAAAAAAAAAAAAGAAAAGGTGGGACAAATGGCAAAATTAGGTCATAAATGTTAAAATTTCAATTTCAGGTTAATTTTGACAAATATTTTTAAAATCAGGTTAGATTTTACAATTTTACCAAGAAGAAGGGTTTGTAGAGAGGAAATACTGGAGATGAGAAGATTTGAGGAAGAGCAAAATTCGTGGGTCCGAGAATCAAATGAGAGATTTGAAACAAGAAGACCGAGTGGACGAAAGAATTCTAATTTGGTAAGATTTTCTAAGAAACTAATGGGTTTTAAGAGAGGATTTTTTATGAGTGTTTTTCCTTGCTTGTGAAAATACTGCAAATCATGAAAATTGAAGGTTGAATAGTGAAATTTTGTAGGTTCCTCCTTCAAGTACAAAGTTTTGTAATTCAAAAAAACCAAATGAGAATTTATAAAACCATAGGGAAAAGATGAAAATTGTGTCATATATTTGGTATTTTTGAATTCAGAGGCAACCCGCTCAAGCCAGTAAAGCCCAGGTTGGTGTATGATGCAAATGAAAGCGATTACGTGAAATTCTTGTGTGGTCAAAGTTTTATTAATTACACGAGAAAAAAAAGGTGTCAATATTTTAAAATTTGGAAGAAAAATAGCCGGTGTCATATATTTGATGAGCGCTTCAAGCCAAATTACAAAAACAAAAGCAAGTATTTGAAAAGGCTTCTTTTTTTGTTTTTAAATTTGGGCTTAAATTTTGGAAATACTTGAAAAGATGGATAACACAACAAACAAATTCATAGATAATGTATTGTTTAGAGACTTAATTTTAAAAAATCAAATGGTTATCAAACGACACCTAACAAGTTTGATTTTCTATTTTTTAAAAAAACAGGAAATAAAATCGTTATCAAAAAACCAAAAGTACCAAATAGAAAAACCAAAAACCAAAAACTGAAATGATTATGGAGCGTAGTTTTTTAAAATTAAATTTATAAACACTACTTCCATCTATGAATTTGATTTTCAACCGATTAAATCTCATAGGGGTATTTTAGTCTCAATATAGTTTAAAAATTATACTAAATATAGGTGTTAGCTATTTTTCATTAAGTTAATTGTGTTAGCTATTTTTCAGTAACAACTATTTCATTTTAGTTGTTCCTCTCGTTGTCCCAAATTTTATGGCGTTTCTAGCCTATAAGGAGATGTTTGGCCCAAGGAGTTGTTGGAGAAGGAGTTAAGAGGAGAAGTTAACTCCCGTTTGGCCCACGGACTTGTTGAACTCGGATAAAAAAATATCAACTCCCCAGACTTATACAGTAATTACTATTCAAGTCTGTCTCATTTTTCGAGGCAACACATTTCTCTCTCTTCCTCCCTCACACAATATTTTTAATTATTTTTTTTAAAAAAAACCGTAATTTAAACAAAATGTGTAAAATGACTAAAAATGCAATTTGTTTTTTGAAACTAGACTAAAAATGCCAATCTATTTTTATTATTTTAAATATAAATTAGGTTGTTCCATCAAAATTGATACTTAAACTAAATTCAAAATGTAATATTCTTACCCCAGAGAGAAATAAAAACATCAGCTTATTTGGATCTCTTTAAATTGATGGATTAAAATCTTTTAAATTCACGTGTAATATTTAACCCAATATTGTACGACTCTCTTTTATTTCAAAACTATCCAAATAAAATGAATAATTAATGTAAGTGATATTGAAAAAAGAATGTGAAGTATTGTGGTCAATTTTTTTTTTTGTTATCTTCAAAGAAATTTGTGAAGGATACATAAAAATAAAATAAAAAACAAAAATCGCAATCTTAAAATTTATTGAAATAAGTCCTTAACAATGAAAATATGGGAAATTATAAAAAATAAAAATAAAAAAAAAAAATGTAAAAAAAAAAAATAGCTAAAATAAAATGTCATTGGTGAGATGCTGATTTTCGCGTGGAGTGTATTTAGATAAAATGACAAGTTTAAGATGGTGGAAGCCGAGAAAGATGTGTTTGACACATGAATAGACTATATTTGTGGATAAACAATCTTATAATTCATAAAATTAAAGATGAGTCCTAACAAAAATGGATATATATATATATATATATATATATATATATATATATATATATATATATATATATATATATATATTTGATAATCCATGTGAAAATATAATGTGGAGTATTGTGCTCAAAATTATTTTTTGTTGTCTTTAAAGAAATTTGAAAGAAATTTGTCAAGGATAGATAAAATAAAAATAAAATATTTTATTGACTTCAGAACTACTAAACAATTTCATGCCCCAATTACACATACTTCAGAACTGCACTGACTAAACAACTCCATCTCCCAACTTCTTGGGCCAAACGCCCCTAAAAGGTATGATTTTTCATAAATGTCTAATATATTTTTAGTTTACAATCATGTCGGGTGGATCCCAATTAAAAATGTCACAATTTATCAAAACGGATTGATATACCCTTCATGGACGTCAATTAAAAAAAAAATGAAAACTAGCACAATTAATATGATTGATGATTGACGTTTTTAAAATCATGGTATTTTTAATTCACAATTAACGTGATTAACTTATTTATGACATTTTATACTGATTTTAATTTTATTTGTTTTTTTTTCTTTCTCATTCTTCTACTGTCATCGTTTTGGAAAAACATTTTTTTCTTCCCAAGTCGTTGGTTTCCTCCATTTTCTTCATTTTTTGGTTCTTTTAATTCATCGCCCACATTTTTCGTTGGACTGCACATAAAAGCCCCGTTCTTTAGTCGTCGTCCACATCGCCGTCCACCTGCCCAAACCTCCGGCTTTAACTGTTTATATTAAACATACCCTTGAATCTTCCTTTTAACAATGTCTTAATACCCTGTTTATACTAAACATATAAACATACCTTGTTTATATCATAATTTAGTTTTAAAAAACAGTAGCATAAATCGTTGTTTTGGATAAACGTTTTTTTCTTCCCAAGTCGCCCACATTTCTGCCAAACTACACATAAAAACGTCGTTCTTCAGTTTTTGTCCACCTGCTCAAGTCTCTGACTTCAACTGTTTATATTAAATATATCCTTGAATTTTTCTTCTAACAGTGTCAAAATACCCTGTTTATATTAATTATACCCTCTATATATAATATATAAGAATTTATTAAAAAACAATAGTAGCATAAATTGTCGTGGGTCTTCTTCTTCGATCTCAGGGAGAAGACCCACGACGAATAATATGAGTACATCGAAAGAAGAAGACAACGATGTATGGAACCCTAACACGACGATGCTTCAATCTTGGGGAAGAAGAAGACCCACAATGGTTTAGGCGGTAGAGACCCAATCCGACACCACAAATGAGAGCGACGAATATGGGCGCACGATAACAGATGAGAGCGACGAAAATGTCTAATATAACTTTTATTATTATCATGTCGGGTGAGTCTCATGTCATTAATGACACATTTTGTCTAAATTGTCCAAAATACTCTTTTACGCCACTTAAAAAAAATGACACAATTAATTCTTATGCATTTAATTCCAAATTAAATCTGATGGCATTCAATCAAATCTAAAATTGGTTATTTCATTTATGACATTTAATTCTTATTTTTAATTTTTCTTCCTTATTTTTCATTTATCTTTCGATCGAAAACTGCCTCAATTTTCGTTTCTTTCCTTTCCGTCGGGCTTCATCGTTTGTTCTTCATATATACTACGTTTATATATTATAATTCAACATATATATACCCTATTTATATATATTAATCCAATTTGAATCATCGACGCTCACCTACCGAAGTTTCTGGCTTTAGCTATTTATATTAAACATACAATTGAATCTTCATTTTACGTGTAAACATATATACCCCGTTTATTAAAAGTTTTATTCAATTTGAATTACATATAACATATTATATATACCACATATTGCATTACTAGGCGAATACATCAATTTAACAAATAGAAAACATGCTCAAACGACGGAAATAAGAAAAATTAGAAAACATACCCTTGAAGTTCTAATTTTCTTCGTGTTTCGTCGACCGTTCATCGTCACGAACACTTCGAACTTCTTCTCACGAACGTCCCGAGGACCACCCCAGGTAGTCCCGCTATCCTCGGCGTCGTGCAACGTGGGACTCCGTTAGAAGAGGAAAGAAAGAGAAAAGGTGAAGGAGAACGAAACTGATGGAAGAGGTCTGTGAGTTTCAATACTCTGAAGTTTAGGACCTTAAAACAGAAGAAGAACTTCTTCTTCTCTCACGAACACAAAACCTCAGAAATTGAGCTTTTAAACTCAATTCTGAGTACCCAAAAAGGCACTCACCAATTTTAAGCCAAATATATATATATATATATATATATATATATATATATATATATATATATATATATTTGCAAATGGAGGATTCCTCAACTGATAATGCAATCTAGTTACCTCCTCTTTCTAGTTGGTTAGTGTGAGTTTGAGAGAGGAGGTTCCATTCCATTGAACAATTATTTCATCACTCTAACGAAACATGTTGAATCAAGCAACCTTCATTTTTTCTTCTTATGGAATTTCTTGAATCTTCTCCGAATGAAAAATTCATCATTGAGATTGATGTTTTTTACTCATCAGGTGTAAAAAAACTAAGAATGGCAAAAACTCTTGATTGCATTAAATTCCGCGAAGATAGGTAGAGATTAATCTTTTTACGTGACAAGTGTAAAAAAATTACACGAATATAGGTAGGGATCGAAATCCAACTAATATAGATAGAGATCAATATTTTTTACTATGTAGACAAATTATGAATGACAAAAACTCTTGGTTGGAAGATAGAAAAATAGATTTCAAGCTACATGGTCGAAGACTCAACCTTATGTTAGTTGAACTATGTTCGATTTGATTTATTTTCATAATATATATGCTATGAAGAAATTTTGTTAGTTATTTTTTTTTGGTAAGTTAGAATGAAGATATTGACTAAATCCATGGAACTAAATTGATTTAGTTAAAAAAGTGTCGTGAATTATCTTAAAATATGTAAACTTGTGATCTAGTTTGAAAGATATTCTCATATTTGTAATATCTTAAACTCAAATATTATTATCGTTTTTGCCATTAGACATTAACGTCACATCATATTAGTGTTTCAAGAACATAACAAAAAAAACAAACAAAAACAAAAAAAATCAAAAATCAAGTTGCTACCTTGTCATGAATTAAATATTCATCATCTTCTTCTCAATCATTCAAATTTAATACAAGCATATGCATTTTATTTTAAAAGTTTTTGGCCAATCCACTTAAAAAAGATTGAAAGAGAAATATTATATCGATATATATATATATATATATATATATAACCAACCACTATTTTCTTAATAGCTACAAAAAAAAAAAGTTATTAACAACTTTATTTGTAATAGGGTTCATGTCCTCGGAATTGCAAGAAAAGTAGAAAAGTTTAGAAATCTTGGAACCAATCTTTCTTTCTTTGATCTTCTCTCCCCGTATATAAACATGACGTTCTCAGGATTGATGATTTGGTTGGAATAGAGAAAATTATTCACGATCAAAGTGGAAATGTGATGTTAGTAGTTGAAAACTACAAACATGTTACTGTTTCAGCTGAGTTGAATGAGACAATGACGTTACATGATGGAATCAACTTAACAGTTGAAGCGGGGTCTTTATCGTCCATTATGGACTAAAGTAGACTCTCTGATACTATGAAAGCTACTTTTGGGGCATAACTTTTTTTGCTAATGAGATCCAATTGTTTGTTGACAAGTTTATTCACAAGCAGCCACAAGGTTTCGTTTGTGACTTTACATTAACATCACGGTCGAATAATACAGTTATTCATGAACTTGTCTTCCATGCCCGTCGCTACAACAAGAACGGAGTTTGGATTGATGATTGGATTTATGTAGTCTTAGACCAGATGCACCACTTTCTTAACTTTTGTCTATGGTTTGTCCTTTTTTTTTTGTTTTTTTTTATCATACTTTGTATCGGAACAAAAAAAAAAATGAAAACAAATTCTATTTTCGCACAAATGCGAAAGAATATTATTGGTTCTTGAGCTTTCATGAAAGTAAATATTTAGTCCATAAATTTTAGTTTGTAACAATTTTAACCTTTATATTTGAGTACGTAATCATTTAACCCAAATTTTTTAATAGGTAACAATTTAATTTATGTATTTTAAATTTGGTAACAATTTGTACTTAAAAAAAAAAGGTAACAAAATGTGTTTTTTTTTTAACTAAAACCCAAAAAATTGAAGCCTTTTACATTCAAGGAACCATCAACTTCATTTACTTTTTATTGTGTGCACTATGAAACTTACTATTTTTAGAAAGTCGTTCGAAGCAGAGGGAGAGAATGGATTCCTGGGATAGTGACACGTGTCGAATTTTCTATGTTTTTTATGTTTATCTCTCGTCTCCAAATTTATTCCAAGGAAAATGATATTTCCTTTAATTTGTTATTTGAAAATAAAAAAAATTGTGGATGTTTTAAATAATATTGTGTACAAAATTATGATTTAAATATAGTTGGGTCCTAAAATTTTAATTCTTTGCCTCTTTAGTCCTTAAGCTTTTAGAATTTTATTTTTGGTTAATTTTTTTATTGACTTATTTGAGTCATTTAACATTTAAAATTTTAATGGTAGTCTTTTAATTTTTGTTTAATAATTTTACGTTTAATTCATACCTAAATTATTTTTTTAAGTCAATGAAAATGTGATGTAATACTATTTATTATTCATAGTCATACCCATAATATGACTTTTACTATTAAGTAGAGTATTAAAAGTTATGGGTTAACATTGAACTTCTAAAAAATTATACGACTAAAATAATAAATATGGTTGTCTTGAAACAATTTTTTTTTTTTTTATATGATTATGTTCAAAATTATATGAGAATATATACATAATCCTTGTTATGAAGTTTCTATTTTTTATTTTATTATCCATTGCAAAAAAAAATTCTATTTTTTATTTTTTTTATATATATGATTATGTTCACAAATTCTCTCAATCTTATAAAATAATTTTAATCCTCTTCTAAATTTAATTTGATTTTATCTCTTAAAAAACAAATTATTTGCGCTACTTTTCTAAAATCTTTTATGATATATATATATATATATATATATATATATATATATATATATTGTTTTCATTTGATTAGAAATAGTAAAAACTATCCATTTAAAATTTATTTAAAGAAAGGTTAAGCATTGTTTAGGTAATTAAGTTTGCAATTTTGTTAATTTTAGTCTTATGTAAGTATTTATTTCATGGCTGGCACGATGGATAATTGAAAGAGATTTCTATTGTATCGTGTGGGACTTAATTTATTCATAAGTCAACTATTACACTTGCACGTGAGTTGGGTTTTTTTTTTTTTTCTTTCTTTCTTCTTCTGATGTTTTGATAAACAATTCAATTTTTTATTTTTAAAATTTTAAAATCGGTTTTTAAAATTCTTTAGAAGAAAAAAAACGTGTTTTTAGTTTTCTATTTTTCGTTTTCGATTTTTTATTTTTTATTTTAAGAAACTTTACTTTTAACTACTATTTGGAACAACGCTTTTAAAATAGGTTAAATTATATAAAATATCCTTAAACTTTGAGTAAATTTTTAATTATATCCTTTAGACTTTGAAAATTTTCATTTTAACCTTTGAACTACTTAGAATTAATTTTTTAAAAAACTAACCTTAAAAAATAGGGCTGGTTGCACAAATAGCAATCAGGCCCAAACTAATTGCAAATTTAGCAAACTTTAAAATGTTTTGCAAATATGGCAAAAAAACTCGTTTCCATCACTAATAGACTTTATTATATCACTGATAGACTTCTATCAGTGATAGACTATTATCTCTGATAGACTATTATCACTGACAAAAATCTGTAAAAAGCTGAGGTGATCAGCGATAGACTTCTATCAGTCATAAGATATCAGCGATAGAAATTGCTATATCCGCAAAATTTTTAAAAACATGCTATATTTGCAAACAATAAGTCTTAAATTGTCATTTACTACAATTTTCCTAAAAAATATATATAGAACGTTTGTCGGTCAATAATGTTCAACTTTCGAAACAACTTGAGTTGCTTTTAGTATGTATATGTTAGATGAAATAATATTATAAAAATAATTTGTTATTTATTTTATAAAAAACATAAAAAAAAAAACTGATCAAACATTTTTTTTTCCTTTTATTTAAAAAAAATGAAAATTAAAAACAGTTGTTATAAGTTGTAATTTTTTTTTTTTAAAAAAAAAACGAAATCAATTATCATATTATGTAAACCAAAAAAACATAAAACATAAAAATTAAAAATTAAAAACTCAAAGGTTATCAAAATGGTACTTAATAATATATATATATATTTTTTTTTGGTTAGAAAAGTTTTTAATTTTTTTTTTTTTTTTTTTTTTTCAATTTCCCATTTCAACAATGGAGAGAAGCATAATTAAATGAAAACTAAAAGGAAACTCCTCAAATAAAATTTGAGAATTTCTATAATTCTATACCTTCATTTTTGTTATTATGACCATTTTTTGTTCAATGAAATACATTTTCTTGACAATAATTCTTGTACGAGACACATATCAATATAATAGTTATTGCAACTCTTATAAAAAAAACTTTCAAAAAAAAAAAAAAAAAAAAAAAACTCTTATAAATATCCTACTGACTTTCTATATAAGTTTTTATTTATTTATTTTTTTTAATACTTTGCATGTACATGATTTTATTTCATTTTTTCCTCCCTCGTCAGAGAGTGAATCTAGACAGAATTTCTATTCTTTTATTTAATTTTTCATTCATTTCATTTTGTCATTATTGTAGTTTGAAATGTAATTATTACTGCAAAAAGAAAGATTGTCGTATGTATCTTTAAATAAAATTAACGTCAAATTATAGACAACTTAGGCTTACCAAAAAATACAACTTAGCCTTACCAAAAATACAACTTAGTCCCAACTAAAATACAACTTAGCCCTAACTAAAATACAACTTAGGCTTAGCTAGCTCATCAACATTTAACTCTTAATATGAAAAGTTTTTAATTAATTTAAGTTTGTTTTTATATGATTATTCTTATTATTGCAACCTATCTTTTCCAGCAATCCACTCCCTATCAATCATTTTAGACTAGATAAGCATAGAATAAAAAAAATATATATATTTATATTTATTTTCATTTTCATTTCACAAAAAAAAAAAAAAAAAAGGTCAAGATGAAGAATCATTTTGTGCCTTCTTGAGCTCAACTCAACTCAACCCAAAATCCAAAGATTTAAAATCCATACCATAAGAAAGTGTTATTTAACATTTTGAATCCATCTCTTAAATAAAAGTTCGTATTGACATTTTCACAGTTTCAACCATTTAAGCAAATACTAACATCAATAAGTGAAGTTTGGAGATTCAAACCTTCGATTTCAAGAAAATGAATACTTGTCAATTACCGCTAAGTTATGCTTACTTTGACTATTAAATCATTATTTACCTTTTCAAGCTTCGAATAGACACATTTCTAAATTTGGTAACTATTTAATTTGTGAAAATAAATGTGAAACAAGAAACAATGAGTTTTTTCACGGATGACCCCTCTTGGGTTTCGTAATGTTTTTGGACCCCGCTTCGAAAATAATGTTATCATTTTGTTGACGTGATCATCAGCAAAGCGTGCTGAGCACGAGCATAATCGCGAGGAAAAAGTCAGTAATATCTTTTGTTGTACACGATGATACTATAGTTCTCTCGCAATCGTGCTAAACAAAGGGTATTGCAGACTTTTTCCTTGCAATCGTTCTTAGCAAACACGTGATTGAACGAAGAAAAATAAATAAATAAATATATGATTATCAAGAACTTGTTTTACTATTACATAATTCTTTGCAGTTGCCTCAACTTCTTTAAATAGCGTCTCAAAAAAAAAAAAAAAACTTCTTTAAATAGAATGTTGGGTCCAGTTGTTATTGTATTATCTCTCTCTAAATATATGAATAGAAAGAAAGAAGTTTTCTTTTCCATGTGAAAAATTACATCACCAATTAAAATAGTAAAGCTAGTTTTTTTTTTTTTGAAGATTAGAGGAACTAAATTCAAACCAAATAATGAAACATCACCAATTAAAATAGTAAAGCTAGTTTTTTTTTTTTTTTTTTTTGAAGATTAGAGGAACTAAATTCAAACCAAATAATGAAAGGCCGCCAACAGTTTTCATTTTTTAAGAATAAAAAACAATTTATTTAATGAAAAAAAAATTTCACGCATTTAAAGTTCAGTCTTATATATCATCAACTTGTCAATTCCGGAAAAAGTAAGAAAAAAAAAAATAGAGAGATTTTTTATTCTCTGAAAAAAATTACGCAAAGCTTTCATTGTCCCTTAATGAAAGATAATTCAAATTCAAACGATTAAAAAAAATAAACAATATGACGTGGCATGAGTTGATTGGGTAAACAATAACTATCATCTCCGCACGTTCATTGTGTTGGTCAGCCAATTTTTAGGATTTAATTTTTTTAAAAAAAAACCTAATTAATTTTTATTTGGTTGTTAAGACAAATGGTGTTTGGTTTAGGAATTGATTAGTTATTTATTTGTTATGAGATTTCAAACATTTGACTTTTGGATTTTACTAAGAATGTACCAAAAAAATATATATATATATTAGAATTTTTTCCTTATTTTAAGAAGAAGAAAATAAAAATAAAATAGAACCGTTTGTTTAATTAAAAATTCTGAAATTCTCCACTTTGTTTGCTTTTTCTTTAACGGAGAGTCAACGGCCTAATAAATACAATAAAAATAAAAAAGCACTAAGTATTTTTTAGAAAATAAATAAATAAAAAAGCAACAAAAAAACAAAGAAATGCAAATTAAAAAAGTCAACTCCTCTCTCTCATCAAAAAAAATTGTGAGCTATGGAAGTTGTTCTTTCTCTTTCAGGCGCACTCACACTGAGAGAGAAGAGTATTTTGCTATGATCAATCAAATCAAACAGTAGAGAAAAGATAAATTCTCTTTTTTTTTTTTGAAGCCCTCAAATTTTTTTTTCTTTTTTTCATATGGGTAATCGAATTGGGAAAATTGGCCACTGCTTCGCCGGCGACGGCGATATCTCCCGCCGTTATGATCCCGCCGACGTTATCGCCGACTCTCACGACTGTGGTTTTGGCCACTCTTTCTACTACCTCCCACCCGACCCACATACCCTCTCCTCCTCTAAAAATTTCTCCGACGACTACATCTCTCCGACGGCGACCATTTTTCGTTCGATTTCCGGCGCCTCTGTGAGCGCCAACGTATCAACGCCACTCTCTACTTCTCTCGTTGATCTCTATCCTTACAGTACCACGTTTGATCGCGCCGCCGCTTTTGATTGCTCGAATTCCTTCGCCTCCGTGCCGCTTCAACCGGTGCCCCGCCACTCTGTGTCGGGAAATTCCGGCGGTTTCCCTTCTTCCGGTCCGATCGAGAGAGGGTTTTTATCTGGACCCTTGGCTA
Organism: Herpetospermum pedunculosum; assembly: GCA_028017165.1. Classification (NCBI taxonomy): domain Eukaryota; kingdom Viridiplantae; phylum Streptophyta; class Magnoliopsida; order Cucurbitales; family Cucurbitaceae; genus Herpetospermum; species Herpetospermum pedunculosum. The sequence continues at coordinate 62,794,175 of CM051525.1, forward strand.
TTCGGAGCTCCGAATCCGGTCCGATTGATCGTGGGGTTTATTCTGGACCGATTGAAAAGAGCGGCGGACCCGAGAAATTGCAGAGGAGCTTATCTCACGGCGGCGGGAATGGAGATAAACAACCCAAATTGAAAAGAAGAAGAAGAAGAAATCTCATTCGGATTCTTAAGAGAGCCATATCCAAAACGATTTCTCGAAACCAGAAGGCTGTGAATTCGAGAGTGAGAGAATCGGAATCGTACAACAAACACAACGAAAATGCTGTAGCAGCTCAGACTCAGAGCAGTGTTCATTTGAGCTTGCCGCCGGAAGACGACGGCGATTACTTTCTCGGCGGCCAGAGCGTACAGTGGGCACAGGGGAAGGCCGGCGAGGACAGAGTACACGTGGTGATTTCCGAGGATAATGGTTGGGTTTTTGTGGGAATTTATGATGGATTCAACGGCCCTGATGCTCCTGATTACTTACTCGCTAATCTCTACTCCGCCGTTCTCAAAGAGCTCAAAGGTTTGATTTGGAACGACAAGTTCGATTCAACCGCAACTTCGTCCTCCATGAATTCATCAAACTCTGCTTCAATTGAGGAAGACGATGGAACAATAACCCACATGAAAAACCAGGGGAATGTTCATCAATCTACAGAGAGAGTTTACAATACAAATTACAGGACGAGTCAGCTGATGAAGAAGGCTGATCAGAATCCCAAGAATTGGAAATGTGAATGGGAAAGGGAAAGATTTGAAAATACACAATTAGATCACCACCATCCAATCTGGGATGAATCGACAGCAATCAATCATTCCGAGGTGCTGAATGCTCTGTCTCAAGCATTGAGAAAAACAGAGGAAGCATATTTACAGAATGCAGATAAGATGGTGACAAGAAATCCTGAGCTAGCTCTAATGGGTTCATGTGTTTTGGTTATGTTGATGAGAGGAGAAGACGTCTACTTGATGAATGTAGGAGACAGCCGTGCCATTGTAGCGCAGCAACTCGAACCGGAGTTCGGGATTGGGAAGCCGTACAGAGATTTGGAGAGAATCAATGAAGGAACACTACGAGTATTTGAATCCTCTAATGGAGTCGAGTTTGAAAGATTAACAACCTTGGCTTCCCATCAACTTACAATGGACCACAGCACATACACAGAGGAGGTAATGTTCTTGTCTCTATATCACTCCTTTTCCACACAAGGCTGCATTTTTCATGTCCATTTTCTCCTTTGCTCACATGTTTTTGAGATTATTGTGCACTTATGAGAGAACACTTGAATATCAGGAAGTTCAGAGGATCAAGAATGATCATCCCGATGACGCTTCCGCGATTATGAATGACAGAGTCAAAGGTTACTTGAAAATCACACGGGCGTTCGGAGCTGGCTTTCTCAAACAGGTATTCTACGTTTCTTATATTTTTTTTAGTACAACAAATGTGGGGTATGAAGATTTGAAACTCCAACCTAGAAAAAAGTACATGTGAATTAGAGCTATGCTCACTTTGACATATTTCTAATCCTTTTAGTTAGCTAGAATGTAAGAGAAAGATAGAAGGCCAGTGGTTGATTGGATTCAGTTCAGAATAGAATGTTGTATGAAATTTGAATGTTGTGCTGATAAGATGAGTGTTTTGCAGCCAAAGTGGAATGATGCATTGCTAGAGATGTTCAGAATAGACTATGTGGGAAATGCACCTTACATCACCTGTGATCCAACACTGAGCCATTATAAACTCAGCCCAACAGACAGATTCTTGATATTGTCCTCTGATGGACTCTACCAGTACTTCACTAATGAACAAGCTGTTGCTCAAGTAGAGTCCTTCATTGCTTCTTTTCCTGAAGGAGATCCTGCTCAACATCTCATTGAAGAAGTATTGTTCCGAGCAGCTAAAAAATACGGTAAGCTTCTCGTTCGTCTACAAGATAGGAAGATGAGAAAAACAAACAGATATATATGCTGGAATGTGAACCTATCTAACTAATGTGATTTCGGATCCCTTGCAGGAATGGACTTCCATGAGCTGCTTGATATCCCACAAGGGGAGCGGCGGAAGTACCATGACGACGTTTCGGTAATCGTCATTTCATTCGAAGGAAGAATTTGGCATTCGTTGATGTAAATAGAGATACTAGACAATAGAAATTGAGATAACAGAAAGTTGGGCTATTAATTCTGCCATTTATTTCATTTATTCTTCCCTATTCTCATTACACACATGCAATCAAATCAATCTCTCTTGTTCAACCTTTAACAGAGAGTGTAGAGTTTTTCAGCTTCCTGTCTTCACTCCAACTCTGTGTGTGTGTGTTTTGCATCAAATACCAATACATTCCAAAGCAGAACTGTTTGGAAGATTTCAACAATTTTGTTCAATCTAGCTAAAGTGAGCATAGCTCAACCGTAATTGACATGTAGTCTCTCCCTTGAAGTTAGAGGTTCAAATCCCCTTACCCCATTTTCAGTTGTTGTACTAAAAAAACACAATTTTGTTCAATCTAATAATCCTCAGTAAGTTTTGCAGACTTCAGAAGTTTCTTCTCTAGAAGTTTTGACTTCCTACCTACCTACCCAAAATAAATAAGTAGGTAAAACAACAATATAGAAATTTGAAGAAATGCCTACTCATTTACCTTTACTTTTGTGAATTTTGAAACCAAAAAGACTTGTGGACTTCTTGATGATGACAAATTTTCCTTGTTTTGTAAAAGTGCTTTCACAGTTCTAGCCAAATTTTGAAGATAAAAAACAGGGTTCTTCAAGATCTTAATTTGAAAAAAGGAAGTCATTATCAAAAGGAACTTATTTTGAATTTGACCTTATGTTAGTGGAATTGGACCTGGGGATCAAAATTTTATGTCCTATTCAAACAAAAGAAAGACAAAGTCATCTGCCTTCTCTTTCTCTCTGCTCGTAGTCCTCCTCCCACCCTCTTTTCCTAATATTGGTTGTGAACAGAGCAAACACTATTGTGTTAGGTTTTCTTTTTAAAATACTTGGAAATGGAAATCTTGGTCAGACTAGAAAAGCATCCATCACAGGCTGAGTTGTTCATTTGGTGGTTGAGTATGGCATAATGAAATGGTTACCATACAATTAATTATTAGTAAAATAATTTACCGTCAAACTGAGCATGACTTAACTAACATAAACACGTGCAATTGACTATGAGGTCAAAAGTTTAAATAAATAAATATAAATATATATATATATATATCGCCTTTAAGGATGTTTTAAAAAAGTTGCATAATTCACCTAAAGCATAAATACATACTTCATTAACAAATCATAAAAAAATATTATTTCTACGTTCTTATTCAAATATAGAAAGATTTGAAACTTTGAACATTGCCAATTGAATTGTCACTAATAACTTAATAAGTAATAGACATATAACAATTAACAAAAGATTTGATTATAGACAAAATCATTGTGGACATTAGAGTCAATGCAAATGATAAATTTAATTATAATCGGAACTAATCAAACACCTATACTAATTATAGGTTAATCTAAAACAATTACTTAAAAGGGGTCAAAAATCAATCACAGATCAAAACCTAATCAACTAAACCCTAACTTTATCTGTTACACTTACAATATAAAAAGAAAATAGTTTACAATCCCCACATCATTGACCTAGATATTTATATGCTATTTATCATATTTAGCCAATATGATTTATAAAATCACTATAAGACAAGAAAAAGGTTTGAATGAGAGACTATTTCGAACCCTTAAACCAAATATTTTTCCAAACTAAAAATATCACTAACAATCAATGCGAATAGTCAACTAAATTGAAGTGTTTGAATTTCAAGTTGTATTTGAACTTTGAAAATAGTAATCAGATTCTTCCCCAAATACAATCATGTATGCATGCATGTATATATAATATATGTATGTATGTGCTTTGTGCAGAGGCAATCGAAAAAGTAGGGAGACAAAGTTAAGTGGCGCCCGCCAAATGCTGTATAGACCATAAAGAGAATAGAGTGGTAGGCCAGGCCAAGGCAATTCTATAAAGATGCTTCAAATTCTATATTCACAATCACCCAAATAGAATATCAAACTTCAAAATATTGGATGAATCTGATTCCAAATTTTCAGATTAATTAGGATAATTTAAAGGGACAATTACATATATGTCAATCTAATACAAAATAATAGCAAATCTAGCATAATCTAAAAATATTTATAAATATGACATAATTTTATCCGTGATCAAAGTCTTATCGCTGATAGATTATAAAAACAGTCTAGCATATAAAGGTATATCACTGATAGACCAAAAATGATCTATCGCTGATAGACTGTAAAAAAAACAGTCATATTTACAATTCTTTTTTAAATGTATTATATTTGTAAATAGAAAAAGTAAAGTATTCGTTCACGGCAATTTCCCTAATTTAAATCATATCTTAATATTCTAAATCTTTTGGTAATCTTATTAGTGTGACGTTGTCCAAATTCATTTGAACAGCTCTGGCTATTCTCACAACCAAAAGATGTCATTCTAATTTCAAATTAGACAATATCTAATGGGTTGGAATATTAAATAATTGTGAAAGAATAAACGAGTTTTCGACTTTTGAGTTGTCCTTATCTCAGAACATAATGTTGGAGCTGGATTGGCTGATTAAAAATGGTATATAAACACCCCTTTACTTTCTCCCCCACTCCACTACAGTCTAATATTGGAGAAGGCTCCTGAGATTTGAGAAGTTTGTAAGGTCTTAGTCTATCAGCTTCAAGGCCTTGAAATTCTACTGTTAAATTCAACCTGCAATACATGATTGATTTCTATAATGTTGAAAGTGATATAAGCCTCATAATGGAAGGGAATGAATAACTCCAATCATAATTTCAACCATTCAATGGTTTAAAGAGAGCAATATCGTCACCAACATAAGCATGGCTCATCAGTAATTGACTTCTACTCCTTTACTTGAGGTCCGAGGTTCAATCTCCATTCCCCCATATTTGTTGTACTCCAAAAAGAAAAAATTCCTACAAGAGAACTAGGGAAAACTGGATAATCTCTAAAAAGTTATCCTACTTTCCAATCTTCTACTGGAGACGATCCAGTTCAAATATTGAATAGGTGTGTGAGAAAATTCCAGTCAATATTTAGAACCCATTTGCATGAAATGGAAAGTTGACAGTCAGCAGAATTCGTCAACCAAGACAGACTCATCCCCCTTCAACAGGAGCATAATGGAATGGAGAACATCAGATCGTATATGAAAGCTTGTCTATGATGGTGTCTATTACTATCATAAATCCATGGAAAGGAGGACCAGCACATTTCTTCGACTTGATGGAAAGTGATAACGTAGGTGGATTTCCAATTTGAATCCCACCGAAAGAAAATAAGGGATTGAAAAACAAAAGCCGAGGCCATAATATAAAATAAAGGATAGTGGATGCAAATTCGTTTTCAAAATAATCAGCATTCAAAACCCACTTGCACATTTATGGCTGACTCAGAGCACGCAAGAATCTAATAAAATCAAGGGCTACAAAGAATGATAATACAGGTCTAGTTATCAAGTTACAATATTCATATTTGGTGCTTTAAGTTAATGTACAAAACGTGGAGAAGCCTATCAACTAAAAAACAAAGAAATAAAGAACATTAGAGGACTGTAATCTAAAGATTCTAAAACAAATAAAAAATACCTTGTTCGAAGTGATCAATGTAGAAAAGGTAAGGACGAAGTTAGCAGTAAGCATAAGGCCTCCGAAGAAACCAAGAGTCCTATGTTTTTATAGATATGGTTTTTAGCTTTTAGAAACAGCGAACTAAAATCTTCCCCTAGAAAATGATCATGTATAATACCTCTGTTTCTGTTTTTGGAGACCAGCCTTGGACAAGGAGAAAGATGTTTACCCCCAAGCACTTTTGCAGATGAATGACAACAGATGAGGCTGAAGCAGTTCCTAATTCCAATATGCATTAACCTAAGCTAAAATCCATATGAATGCAGGTAGGATTGCATGGAAAAGGGCAGTCAATTAGCTTCACTGAATTTCGTTTGAAGTACCAATCACCCACGGCCTCTGCTATAGTCTGTACTTGAGCAATGGCAAAATCAGTTATGCAGAAAGAAAAAGAGATTTATCTTTTAAGTAGTACACTTTTATGACATCTACATATTAGTTCTCACAAGCACCACAACGATCATTTCATCAATGAGTTCTTGACAGTAATAAAAATTTGTAGAAAGATCAAAGCTCTCCTTTAATTCCTTACTAAGATTGTTTACAGCTAAAATAGATTTTAGTTGGTTGGTCCATGGGCAGGCGATAAGCATGTGAGAAAGTAAAGAACGAGATAACAAAAGAAGAAGGATGGAGACAGCTTAAGAAGCACATTCTCAAATGGAATCAGCAAGCACAAAAAAATGTAAATATATAATGGGAAGAACAATTCTAATAAGCAAACAGAAACTTCATATTTTCTCAGTTATGCAGTTTAAAATACGAACTTTCCTTACCCTCTTATTTATCCTTGGAGAATTGGGGGAATGCCATGTCTCAGACATCCATGTTTGGCAATGGATGAAGCAAGAATTTATAAAAAGTCCTCCGTCCTTGGTGTGCTTGAAGTCCTTCAGTGCCTTTAGCAAAGAGTCCCGGAACCCTTAAAGAAACAAAAATACAAATGGACAAGATCAGGAGCAAAATTGTGTTTTGATCCTGACTTCACCAGATAAAAAAAAAAATCAAGAACATATATTCCAGAATTACATTTTCCAATAAGAACATTCAGAAAGGAAAAAAAAAACATTTCATTTAAAACTACACGGTTGTTACTCAAGTGCTGCATCTTTTATACCCTCACAAACAAGAAAAATATATTTAAAGAGAGAATTATGAAGGATAAACTAAATCTAACAGGTCTCATTCTCTGGAGGATGTATAAACATAACTCAGAGCTTCATGTATTGCTTGTCAATAATTCCTATGTGATCATAGATATGTAAATGCTGATTTCATGATAAGGGTTCTCACTTCTCAAGATGAGGAATGTATATAATCCACAATAGTTTCAGATCACAAAATGCTATCACAAAAATGTATTTGTAATCAAAGATCATTGAAATTCTACCCATTTCTTGAAGTGGATGCAAAAAACATAGTCACAGACTTGTAGGGTTGCAAAATATGTACATATACCTTGAAGAATTTCAAGCTGAGCATGATCACATTTATGAATATTAAGCCTACAATCCTTCCAAGAGCCAGCAGGATCTAATGCATTTGGTACCAAGACATTTTGTATCTAATAGCCAGACAATCGGTATCAGAAAATATATACAACAAAATTAAATATTAGAGTTGAGTAGGGGCATTGTAAGAAACAATTACCTGCCAAAAATCATAAGCTGGGTTGACAAGAAACAACGGGGTGCTTATATGTTTGATAATTTCTTGAGGAAAGAGACACTGTCATTCCAACTCAAAACAAATGATTGAGGCTGGAGGCTAAAATTATATATTAAGACATTGAGACTTCAATTTCATTAGTACTAGAATCAATTGTATCTGGTGAATCAAATACCATGGTCTAATAGTGAACCATGATTAGTTGAGAATTTTGTGAAAGGATCCCATAAAAGGTTTCACTAACAGGAAAAGAAATCCTACCTTAGATGGCTCTTCTGTTGCAGTACAATCCTTGGGTAAGCTTTTAGCAGTGTTCTGAAGTCACAATGACAGGTAAAGAGTTCAAACATTAAAAGTAAGCAGAATTTCCTCAAATTTCTTATTTATTTTTAGTAGAAAATAAAATACATATTTATGTTAGATCAATAGCCAATAATCATAGGAGATTAAGAAAATAAGTTTTTTGTTTCTTTTAAATATCTTAATTTTGAAATAATATTTCTAAGTGTATTTATTAATTATATTTTCTTAAATATTTTTATGACAAATAAAACTTTCATTTGAGATGAATGAAAGATGGTAAGCAAGCTAGATTTTTTTAATTATAAATCTGAATACATTTAGTAAAAAAATATATTTTTTTTTATTAAGTTCATATTTCATGTTCGCAAATGATATGAATTTTGCTCTATGATTAAGTTTCTAAACCAATTATGTACATCAATAATATTAATTTGATGTATTTGATTCAGCTGGTGTTTCAAGTATGAAAACCAACCATTTAAACTTCGTAAAAACAGTATCATAAATACACGCCTGAACATCATACAAGATAACACTCCCCCTCACTTGTGGGCTTGAAAATTCTTAGAAAGCCCAACAAGTGGAAACCAATATTAATTGGGGAGGAAATGACATTACAGAGGTTCGAACATAGGAACTCTCCCTCACTTGTGACCTTAAGCAGATGGGTTTTAAGATAAATACTTTAACAAGTAGAGATAGCTTAAACACTAAACTATGTTCATGTTCATGTTCATGTTCTTTCTCGTCACATTACATTCTACTATTCTTAAAATTACTGATATATTTCAAACAAACACTATTAATACAAAACTAAAATATCAACCAAGTAATTTTTTTTTTTTTTTTTTGATAAGGTACCAAACTTTCATTGAGTAAAAGATGAAAAAATACAAGGGCATCCAAAAAAAGAGAGCCCGAGGGAACCACCCTTAAAGAAAAGGGGTCCAATCAAGTAATAAAAGACCTATAGAGTAATTACAAAAAAGTCGCGTCACTGACGCCCACAGAGAAACTTGAAATCTAACGAGCGACCAAATAGCACTCGGGTCCCTTTCAGAACCTCTAAAAGTTTTGTTGTTCCTTTCCCCCCACAAACCCCATACAATCGCACAGATCCCAGCCTGCCACAAGAAATTTCCTTTCTCCTGAAAAGGCGGATGGAGAAGGAACTCCTCGATCATCTCCCTGAGGCGCCTGTGCCTAGCGAACTGGACACCGAACACCTCAAAAAAAGAATTCCAAACATCCCGAGCAAACTTACAATTCCATACCAAATGATCCAGGTCTTCCTCCGCCCTCCGACAAAGAATGCAACATAAAGGACCAACCAAGGTAAACTTTTTCTTCAAAAGCCAGTCTAAAGTGTTCACTCTGCCATAAATGGCCAACCACACAAAAAATTGAATCTTTTTTGGAACTTTCACCTTCCACAAAGAAGAAAAAACTGACACGCTAGACGGAGAGAGATTGAGCAAGCTCTGAAAGAATGAGCTGCAAGAAAAGCCCTCAGTGGGCCTTGGACTCCAAATACGAACATCCTTTCTCTCTGAACTAAGAGTAAACCCCCCAATTATGGCCAAGAGCGCCATAATGTCTGTTGTTTCCCTATTAGATAAGGCCCGACTAAAACCAAAGGAGAAAGAAGGAGAATTCTCCGACTGATTAAAAATATCTGCCACCGAATGATTTTTCCTCACAGACAAATGATACAACCTAGGAAACAATAAGCAGAGAGGACTATCCCCCACCCATTGGTCCTCCCAAAAGAAAGTATCCAATCCATCCCCCACCGAAAACCGATCCAATCCAATCCAATCCAATCCAATCCTCCCAAAAGAAAGTATCCAATCCAATCCAATCCAATCCAATCCTCCCAAAAGAAAGTATCCAATCACAGACAAATGATACAACCTAGGAAACAATAAACCAAGTAAATCTTTTAAAGAGAGAATAAATTCTGTGTGCCACACAATAGTAACCTAGTATATGAACAAGTGGCTATAACTCCAGTAAATTTGGAGGCATCTAAGTTTAACCTTAATGAACCTTATATTGGTGGTTGTAGCCAACTCTAACAGAGGCTGACGATATGGCATGCATGATGTCATCCTAAATCAAGCTAGAAATATGGTAGGATTAAGTTATGGATCCGACTGGTCATGTGGTATGCCCCTAGGCCCTAGTTTATGTTGATGTAGGGACTTGGTTGGTTAGTTGATAGTTCTCTTTGAATTTAGTTAGTATTAGTTACTAGCTGCCAACTGCAACTGGCATTACCATCAGGGTGCCTTATTTGAAGATTTAAAGAAGAAATCAGTGAAAAAAAAACTCATACATTGTCTATAAACTATAAAATAGAAAATACCCCAAATAAATTCAAAAGGTTCTTTTCAAAGAAAATCACAAGGTTCTGTACCATCCAACCACTAACTGTATAAATCAGAACAAATAAGGACTGGAGTACAACCTGAAGGTTAAAAACATCATGATAGAAAGATCTCATTGTATGATTTCCCGAAACATCTTTCCTGAAATGGAGAAAAAATCGATCTCAATTGGCACAACTTTTTATCTTTTTTAATAAAAGCAATAACGTAGAATTTAGAAAGAAACAGTAGTTTCAAAATTAAGCCAAGCATCACAGAAGAAGCCTCTCGGTATTTATACTACAACAATAAAACATCAAGAAATACTCTCAGATTTTCTAACAAGCTGTGCTCCTCACAACATAGCACATAAAAAATAAGATGCTGATATGATCCCAAAAATAGTTTGTATCAGACTGCAACATACGTTCCTAAAGAATACTGCAGAATATGTGGGGAAAACTACAAGATTGTTCATGTGCAGAATAGTATGTTAAGCAAATCATACTCGTCAAGGAAAAATCCAGCATCAGCTAGACACTTGACAGTTGCATCCTTCGGCAAAAGCTCTCTGAAGCCATCACAATGTATGAGGGTAGCCAAGCCCCCAGCAGAGCACCCTGAAAGAAGAGCCTGGAGTGGATAGAAGTTGGTGGACACATAAAAGGGCCAATTTAAGATGCAGAGAAAATATCTCATTAACTAGATGATTGCGGATGCAGATCTTAAAAGAAGACATTACAAATTTCATTACCACATGCCCACCTGCCTTGCCTTTGACAAGCCAACAGATAAGAGTTCATCCATAAGCGCTTCCCAGATGATCTGGCCTCTGAAATAAAGTCTATTTCCATTCTATTGCGAGGACAAAGATAAATATAGTTATTGAATTCACTCAATAAAATTACCAGGTTGAAGTTTTACAAAGTTATAGGAAAATGATTACCATTATTGCTTTTCTTTTCAGACAAGAGGTCATATGATTAAGAGAAACACGGGAGAATTATCGAAAAATGGTTGTAGTACTTGGAAATGAAAAAAATTTGGTTCCTGACTTGCTGGTAAGACATATTTGTATTGAACCAAAGAAACTACGACTTATCCTAAGCCAAGTTTATTCCACTGCAAATTTTTGAATGCTTAGGAAAAAACAAATGACCAGGTAACGTACTTGAAAAATGTTGTACCTTTGTTTCACCCTCAGGGTGGCTTGCAAACGATGCTCCATCACAGTAACGTATCTTGATTTTGTTCCAATTATAGAAATCTGAAGAATGCTTGAAGCAAACTAAAAATTAGGAATGTGCTATCGAAGACGACAAGTGCCAACCAGAGATTATTACACACATACAGTGCTCAACATTTTCATCATCTTGGAAGCATTATAATCTCAAAATAAATAAAAAAATAAAGATAAAAAAGTCTTCCGGCTACAATGGTGCAGTGCAGACCAACCCATCTTCAAGGCTCGCTTTCGGAAGTGCATTCTGGTTGGTGGTTTAAAGAAAAAAACCAAAGTGCTGTGGTCTAATGCTTCTAAAGCTAATATGTGGCTTATTTGGAAAGAAAGGAATGCAAGAATATTTTCAGAAAAGTCTAATTCTTTTGATTATTTTTGTGACCTTGTAAAATTTACTACCTCTAATTGGTACGCTCAACACAAGTTCTTTTAATAACTACTCCACCATGGCTATCAAGTTTAAATTGGAGAGCCTTTATGGTTACCCCTCTTTTTGGAAAAGGGTCGTCTTGCCCATTTGTCCCTTGGGCTGTTTCAGCCTAGTTGGTACCTTGTTTCTCATAAAAAAATAATAAATAAAAATAGGAGCTCTCAAATAAAATTCAAATTCATCGTAGAGAAGGAAGAAAAGAACAAAGTAACCATGGAGGTATTTCAAACGATGACCAATTTCAGGAACTGTATCAAATTCAAACGTTGTGTCCCTGAAATGAAACATAAATTTAAGAACGATGTAATTCATGTGAGTTACTCTGTCAGGGACGCAAATAAAGGATAAGTGCTATTCACATCAAATGCATTAATGACAACACTACTCATACTGTTGAGTTGAGATGGAAATTAGGAAGGATTTACAACTGAATTCCATATTAGGAATCTTCACCCGAAAAATAACAAATAACATATTTTTTTTATATCCGTGACGGGCCAGTTTGCACGCACCTCGACTAATTTCACTGGACAACCGTCTGACCCTACTACATTTGGTTGCCAAGATCATGGGTATATAAGTGAAGACAACCATCTTCATCGGTATGAGGCCTTTTGGGTGAAACGTACTAAAAGCAAAATCATGAGGACTTATGCCCAAAGTGGACAATATGGAGATATGTGGAAGGTTGTTGTCCCTAACAATTGGTATCAGAGCCACAAGTAACATTTTTTCTTAGCCATTAAACCAATTATCCTTCCTTTATCTTTTAAGGTAGCTAGCAAACAAAAGCAATGGCCTCAGAAAACTATGTGCAACCAGCAATTCCTCGCTTTGATGGTCATTATGATCATTGGAGTATGTTGATGAGAAAAAAATTGTGGTCCAAAGAGTATTGGACCACAAAACCATATATATCACAATCCCCCCACGCCCTTTCTAACTAACAAAAAGTAATGGCCCCACTACACACAAACATTCTTGCTCACGCCCTCACTCTCTTTTTTACTTGCTTACATGTATAGACCTTTGTGATTGGAGGCTTATCATATTGGTGAAACAGGAGTGAATGAACCAACCTCTGGAGTTGTCTTGGACCGTGCCATCTTGGAGATCATTTTGCAAAAGAAGACACCTGCAAGCAAATTTGGGACTCTATGAAGGAAAAGTATTGAGGCACTACGAGGGTGAAAAGGCAGCAACTCCAAGCTCTTCACAAAGAGATCGAGATTCTTGAAATGAGGCAGCAACTCCATTTAGACTTGTAATGACAAAACTTATGGCAAGGATAACATTGAATGTTGGACTTATCAAACCTCAAGTTGTTGTTGGACATTTGTTTGTGTTAGCCATGTCATCCACCTCTTCCTCTTTCATGCCATTTACCACGACCTTTATTTGATCCTCTCCCTGCAAAGTTTTCACCATGAGTTGAAGCCTTCAAAGTTTGTTCTTCGATTGGACTTGTAGTTGACGTCATTTTTTGGTCATGCACAAGTAAAGAACTTTGTAATTCATCAATTGATAAGTTATCGATATCTTTTGATTGCTCAATTGGACAAACACATCTTCAATCTTCTCAACCAGAACTACATCTTCAATCTTCTCTCCATGGATCCACATCTTGTTTACTATAGCCAAGGTCCGTGAGAAATACTCATCTACATACTCACCTTGCTTCATTTGAAGAATCTCGATCTCTTTGCGAAGAGCTTGGAGTTGTTGCCTTTTCACCCTCGTTGTGCTTTGATACTTTTTCTTCATAGAGTCCCAAATTTGTTTGAAGGTGTCTTCTTTTGCAAAATGATCCCCAAGATGGCACGGTCAATGACTTGGAATAATTAACTTTTTGCCTCGAGATCCTCCACCTTTCGTTCCTTCGAGCTTCTTTTGTTCAGCTTCTGACAAGACAACTCCAGAGGTTGGTTCATTCACTACTGCTTCAACAATGGTCCAATACCCTTTGGACCGCAATTTTTTTTCCATCAACATGCTATAATGATCATAATGATCATCAAAGCGATAAATTGTTGGTTGCACGTAGTTGTCGGAGGCCATTGTTTTTGCTTGCTAGCTACCTTAAAAAATTAAGGAAGGAAAGTTGGTTTAATGGCTAAGAAAAGATGCTAGTTGTTGGCTATGATATCAATTGTTAGGGACAACGACCCCCCACATATCTCCACATTGATATGATATTGTCTACTTTGAGCATAAGCCCTCATGATAGCCTTCGTGATTTTGCTTTCGGTTTCCCCTAAAAGACTTATGAGGGCTTATGTTCAAAGTGGACAATATTGTCCTCACTTATATACCCATGATCTTCACAATGGAGAATGTTGTCCTCACTTATTGTCCCATGATCTTCACAAATGGAGAATGTTGCCCTCACTTATTGTCTCATGGTCTTCACAAATGGAGAATGTTGTCCTCACTTATTGTCTCATGATCTTCACAAATGGAGAATGTTGTCCCCACTTATATACCCATGATCTTCCCCTTATCTAGCCAATGTGAGACTTTGGTCGCATTCCTGACAATGTTAAAGTTTAATATGTTTACCTTTTCAAGTCAAAATTGTTTAAATTGCCTAGTCTTAAGGATTTTCCTATTCTTTAGGGTTTTTCATAGTCTTATGGAGAGTGCCTAAAAATTTTTTTGTTTAGTTGTATTTGAAGCCTATATAAAGGCCTTGTTTCAATGGAATTCTACAATATCCATTCATCACCCTCTTCCTCTCTTACATGTGCTCCCAACTTTGCTATCTCCTTTGGGTGTAACAATTGGTATCAGAGTCATGCCCCGCTATCTCCTTTGGGTGTAACAATTGGTATCAGAGTCATGCCCCGCACTTAGTCGTGTCAATAGAATCCTCAAATACCGAACAAAGAAGTTGTGAGCCTCAATAACAATCACGGTGGAGATCCGTGGTTGAACTCTATCGGACTGACAGTATGTTCTGGAGAAAATGTGTTGGCCTGAATAAGAGCTAGACGGATAGATAACTATTTGAGGGGAGACTCGGTGGTACTTTGTTCGAGAGGAGGATTGATGAGATTGAGACCAAAGTCCCACATTGGCTAGATAAGGGGAAGATCATTGGTATATAAGTGAGAACAACCATCTCCATTGATATAAGACCTTTTGTGTGAAACCAAAAACAAACTCACAAGGACTTATGCTCCAAGTGGATAATATCATACCAATATGGAGATATGTGGAGGGCATAGCCATGAGGACTTATGGTTTTGATACTAATATGGATGAATATTTATACGTAAGAAACCATTGTACCAACACGTTTCAATGAAGCAACATTCCATTTAGACTCAAGTTCAGCGATACAAGTGTAACTGGAATCCAAACAAGATGAGATAAACTAATTAAACAACAGTAGTAAAACACGAAATGTACCAGGATTTTTGGAAGCATCACTACTTAAAATTCCAGAAAAACGAACACGACGCTCCATGTAGTCTGATGAACCTAACGGGGTCATTTTACGCCAAGAACAGGACGAGACTGAATCGCACCAACCTCCACCCTAATACTCCCAAACAAAAATTGGACTCAAAGTTAACACTAAAAAGAAAAAAAGGAAAGTCAGCCTCCTAAATCCTAATCAAGTAATTAAATAGAAATAGTAACCTCAATGTGAAGCACCCAATTAGTAGAACCAGATCCGAACCCTTTCTGAAAATGATATCCAGGCAAGCTCCCATCTAGACATACTGCAAATGTCGAAACCAAAGTAAGTATGAATATGAATGCAAAAAAAAAAAGGATAGAGAAGTGAGGAATTGGACAGCGTACGAGCGCCTTTTGCTTTGGCATTCTGCAGTAAAGATAGGTCAACGAAATCGGGGTCGTCGGCGGGATTGAGATCGAGAGTGTGGTTGATGACACCGTCGTCTTCAGCATGCCAAGAGTCGGAGAAGAAAGAGAAAACGAAAACAACGAAGGCGAAAGAGATGACTGCAATCGCCCAGTCTTTCTTGGACCATTTGCTCCACCATTGAAGAGCTCGGAATCCAGAGATCGCCATTGAAGGACGAAATTAAGGGAGTAAGAATGATTTAGAATCGTAGCAGCAAATTCTAGTCGAACGAACACACAGAAATTGGATATAACCAACCAATTTTATGATCAAACACTCAACAGAACCGGGTATTGAGTATTGACATGGCTGATGTCGGGTATTCAGGGAACGCGCGCAAGTCTTTTCTTTCTTTCTTTTCGCGCAATTATTTATTTATTTCCTTTTCCCTTAAATTATCAAAAATAATTATATGGTTCCATTTCAAAAATAACTCTTATGAAAAACGTTTCACCACTAAATTATGAAAAACATTTAAAAAATATCTCTGAAATATAAAAAATGTTTAAAAAAATGCTTTCATAGTTAACAACACGCAATTTTAACTAATTTGTATTTATATAACATGGAAAAAATGTAAACGTAGAGACACCCGAAATATTAAAAAATGATGAAAATCAATTTTTTATCGATTCAAAATACTAGGGAATAGAATAAAAGTAAGCCAAACTCGGTGGATAATATATCTAATACTTTTTCATGATTTTTTTTAACACTTCATACATCCACATTTTCATTTTTACAAGTTATAATTTAACCGTTTACATCATAGTTTTGTGTGTTGTTAACATTGAGAGCATTTTTGAAACATTTTTTTTTTATAGTTGAAGGAATATTTTGTAATCCTTTTTCATATTTATTTCCTTTTTGGCCTTCAATTTTTAACACTACCTAGCAAATAAGAGATAGATTTGTAGATTCAAATGCAATCGATATTAGACAGATATGTAAATTTCTAATACTTCAATTTTATCACCATAGTAGGAGAGAAAATTTTAGTATTATATGGTAAATTATTTCCACACTATCTTATAAATAAGTGAAATTCATAAAATATAATAATATATTAATTATTTTTTTTTTTATAAGAAACAAATTCATCATGAATGAAAAGGAACTAAAGCTCGAGCACCCAAATGTGAATTACAATAAGCTTGTCCAATTAGCAATCAAAAGAAAAAAACTATAATTGAAAAAACGATGTTTACATTTACACCAAAATAAAGCATTGAAGACAATTGAATCCATGATCCGCTCAAAAGGAGAAAAAGAATCTTGAAAAATATATTAATTAATCAATCATACATTTAAATATGAATGTAATATATAGGCCAACATCAACATATAACTGACATAATAAAGAGTAAAACTTGTTGAGAATAACAAGCATCTTTTGCAGCTCAGCGTGACACAATTTGATTGGTCGAATATTTCTACAATTTAAAACTTTTTTTGCCTGCCACCAGCATCTTCTGCGATCCAATTTCATTTCTTTTGATTAACCACTTCCAACTGAGTCGACTCGATGAAGGATGATTTATCCAAATACACCAAAAGGAAATTTCATTTTAAAGTTTTATCTCTCCATGGAGATTTGATATGGAAAACTCACAGAGATGGAGATCGTTCTCAGACTTACTTTGATAAGATCAAATCATCTTCTTCGTAAAACTCCATTTCAAATTGTTCTCTATTGGGAATGAAACTAATGATTCGATTGAAGTTAAGATTGAGGTGTCATAAAGCATAGAGTAAATGCAGAGATTTTGGGAGATTTACGGGGAGGGAATTGTGAGAGAAATCCAAGGATTTGAGGTTGGAAGAAGCTGGCAGAATCGAAGGTGAGTTGGGTGATGCTAGTGGCGGTGGAGTTGCTGAAGAGGCTGCGGGAGAAGGAGGGACGACGCAAGAACGGAAAAAAAAATTCAGCAGGCGAGACAGGACCAAGAGGGGATGGAGGAGGGTTTGATGGCAAATTTGAAGGTCTTGAGGGCGGAGACATCAGAGGGGAAGGTGGGAGAAAGAGAAGTTGTTGGATGGAAGAAGGAAGTAGAATGCTTATGCTAAATTCCCCACGGATAAAATTCATGTCTAATAATTTTTTTAAAAAATGTACCCTGAACCAACCTTTTTTAATAGATGTTGCCAAACTTGGGATTGAAGAGAAAACATAATAAAAAAATAAAAAATCAAACAAGAGAAGAAGAGAAGAGGATATTCAAATTCAAGATGAGTACTCTGAACCAACTGATTTTTACTAGTAAACATGTTAGACTAAAGTATTTCCATGATAGAATCCTGTAAAATAAATGTACAATCAATTTAAAAAGTAGAGGGGCAAAAGCCTTGAATATGTCTATGATTTCAACTCTGATTTTTTTTTTTAATAAAGGAATCAATAACATTTATGAAATGGTAACACTACAGTCAGTACTAACCTTCTGGCATTTCGAACTATTTAATCTACCATATGAACCTCTGCTTTCCAGTTTCATTTTCCCAGTAAAATGGACGAAACAAGAACATGATCATTGTGAAGGCATTCAAAGCTATGTAAAGAAGTGCAATCAAAAGCCAACTTAGTCTACCATTCATCTCAGAATGAAGCATCAAGAAGTAAAATGGAATGGTGAAGTATCTGAACTCGATCAATGGCGCAGGAACGAGAACCGCAGCAGTGGCTAAGAAATACGCCAGTATCCAGATTTTCCTCTGGGATTTCCCTGCCAGAGAAAGACAAATGAAGCAGAAAGAAACAGGTAGAATAGAGGGAATAGAGTTATTGTGTTATTGGGCTCTTTGTATATGAGTGAAGTTTCCAAGATTCATGGCATTGGTTGAGACTAGAAAGTGAACCACTTACCTAATATGTTGCAGATGGAAAGCCATGAATAAATATATGCTGGAACAAGAAGGTACTTCGATGACCGATGCGCGTTGATAACTTTACGCCAGAGGTAGAAGGGATAATGACGATTATCAGCTAGAAGATAGGGGTGAGCTATGCTGCAACAGACCAAATAATATGTTATGAATGAAATGGAAAATGAAGCATGCAATTCGCATTTTGTTTAGAAGAATTGCACCTCCAACTCTAGTCACAAAATCTTCCAGAGAAAAAAACATTGAAAAGCTTTAAATGGGATCTTAAAGAACAATCAAGACATTAGATGGCTGACAAGTGATAACTTAATGTGGACATCCCTAAACAAAAAGCAGTACTCCTTTTCTTTTTTTATAAAGTCCGAGCCTGCCCCAAGGCCTGGACTTTGAAGACATCAAAGGTTTTCCTTATTAAACTTACCCGAAGATTTGAACATACGATCACTGGGTAGGTGTTACTTAGAGACCGCAGGCCTTAGCCAATGGGGACGCCCCTTGGGGGCAAAAAGCAGTACTCCTTTTATTAAATTGATGATATTTTCTAGCTGAATGATTTCAGAGGTTGTAGCATGCAAGATGAGAATATAATCCCTCCAATACTATGCTAACTTGTTTATGAACCTGAACTGACCTGAAATAGTGTACAGAGATGAAGCCAGCAAGAAGAGCAATGAAAACTTGAAAAAAACTAAGAGGCCTGCCTTTCCAGAATGAGTGAAACAAATCTATGACTTGACTTGGATTACAGTGCATTGGAGCCATAACTAGAGCAGAAAAAAGACCAAAATACATAATCTGTGCAAAATGCAGAGAGACTGCATGCGCTTCCTTTGCACCTGCATTTTGAGATATTTAATAACAATAAGTTTTTTTTCTGAATAGAAATTATAATAAAATATTAAAAACAATAAATAATAAATGCCAATTGATGCAAATAAAATTTAGGGTGTCGAGATAATAATTACCAAGAACTATACTTCCATTCCACCGAACAAAAGCAACAAAGGCCATAAGCACAATCACAAAGGGGCAAAATGAAACCAAAAGCTTAAATTTCATACGCCACATGGTCAATATCATGGCCATAATCTCATCCACTAAACCTGTAATAGAAGGTCCAACAGAAGCGTAGGAATGATCAACAGAAATATCAAAAAAACTTGGAGGGGCAAAGGTAAAGACAAAAAAAAGGTGAGTTCCTGCTTAAAATATATGTTTGTGGCAAAAAACAACTTCAGCTAGCAATTTCTGCAAATGAACAATACCATAAAACATTTTGTAACTAAAAAATTTAATGGGACCAGATTAAAAACTGTAAAATAATACCTGATTTCTGGTTTATTGATGAGAATCTTGTGCTATGTGGAAATTGTTTACCAGCATCCTTTGTACTATTAAACTTTCTCTTTCGCAAGTTTGCTCTAGAAATGAGACTGCCTTTAGCATTCAATGAACTACTTTCCTCCATTACATCATTCTCATGCATTTGTATATTATCATCGTAGCGAGTCAGAGTAGTATCAATAATCCCAGAGCATGCTACAAAAAGCATCCATATAATATTTGTTTGTCGAATGACAACTGCAAAGATACCAAACTGTATGAAGGGATGAAACTAAGTTATCAGAAGGGTAAAAGATTGCAGAAATGAACTGAGAAATTGCAACATAAAATAGTAAATATTTCAATGGATTAGAACAAATCACAATAAACTGCCTGTCTGCTCCCACTACAGGTGCTCTTTTGACTACTGCGAAACAAGGATCTTTAACAACCCAAGAAACTCATATCACCGTGATTCTAAAAACAACCCAAGGAACTCATAAATCAATCAGAGGAAATATTTCACCAAAGAATATGTATATGGAAGTAAAGGAAGATTAAAAAAGGAATGCTCCTCAAACATGTTATACTTCCATAATTAAGGGGGTTTTCTTTTTTCTCTGACTTTGTTCTCGTTGAAACAATTTCCTTTTTTTTTAATAAGAGTTGTTGAAACAATTTCATACCACAAGAGAATGAATATTGAATATGCAACAAACTTAAGAAACTATCATGGTAAAGTATTAGTAAGCTTTTTACCAATGCACTCGACCAGTAATTCTTCTTCAAGCATGCTAGGTACATAGCAAGGACTGCTGTAAGTGATGCAACATCAGTGTAATAAAGAAAAGTGAAGAACCAATGGAGTGGGTAAAGTGCCAAAACCACAGCATAAATTGTTGCCTTTCTATCATCAAGATTTGGCCTTAAATGGGAGATTATCTCATATACAAGAACACTGCACAAAACTGCCAAAATCCCATTTATTGAACGAAGAATCTGAATGGAACAGGCTTCAGAAAATGATGGTGCTGCTTGAGTAAAGCCAATGGCTGGAAACAAAGAAGCAACATGGGCAAGTGAAAGATAGTACCTGCAGAAGTTTTGAATTTCATGTATTAACAATCTTGTGAAAACATGTATTATCATTACCACCAACTTCTGCCCAAAACCTTAGTGATGGAGAAAATTCTTCGAGGAGGCCGCACAATGTGGCCGACAATTTTGCACCGTTAGATGAAGAGAGAGAAATTGCAAAAGTACTTCAAACAAATTTTAAAATCTCCATCCCACAATTTTAAAGAAGCGGTCACATTGTGGCAGCCTCATTCAATAATTTCCTCTCGTGATGCTACCAAGATAAGAGGCAAACAGAGTTATTATTTTTTTCTTTCTAGCAGGGCCAATTGAGTGATTCAAAATTAAGAAAACAACAAGAAAATATTTCACTAATCCGAAATAGGATACAAATCATGGCTATAATCCAAAACTCTTAGTGCAAAGAATCAAATAATAGAGTTACAAACATACAATCCAGGAGGAGTTGTAATCATGGGGTCCCAGCTTCTGAAGTTCCCACTGCAGTATTTCTGAGCTTGAGGTATGTGAAATATCTCGTCCTAAACATCATTCACGATCATTATTGTAAGTTTTTCAGCTAATTGTAGTAAGAAAATGCAATTGTGAATGAACAAACTCAAGAATTTCGAAAAGTATCTCTAACGTACCATATAAGGATCGGGAACAATGCGGTTGACGAGGATGGAGATCGGAACCACCCACAAACTTACGATAGCGGCTACGGCGATTCTACCCATTCTTCCTCAGTCCCAGATTTCGATTCTCGGCGAAATGAACAAATTGAATATTTCTGAATCAGGGCAACAAAATGGAAATCTGAATCAAATCATCGCTAGCTAGGGTTCATAATCTGCTCGAGAGTCAAGACTGAATTGGATTTGGGATTATTGGCATGCGCCCTGCGTTTGCGCGGGAAGCAAATGGCAGGATGACACCACCAATTCTCACTCTTCCATCTCTTTTTGAGATTGAAGAAATTGGGGCCTCATTCAATATATTTTTTTGGGTGGTGTTTTCCCAAAATGTTTAGATATATTTTATATTTGAAATTTCTAATTATATATCACCAACTTTATTTCTATTTTTTTTTTTTTTTTTTGTAAAATAGAAAAATAAGTAAAGATACTATCATACGTTGAAAATAATGACAAATAAAAATATAAAATATTTTGTAAATAGGATTGAAAAAAAATAGTTGTAGCCAAGTGTTATTAGTGATAGCTATCCACAAAAAATTATTAAAAATAGAAATATATTCATAACTATTACTTATAGTTAGTGAATATTAATTTCATATTTGTATATATTTTTAAAATTTGATATATTTATAATTATTTTATTCTAAATTAAGCTGAATTTTTTTTTTATATATAAAATCATTTATTTCTAAAAAAAATATACAAGAAATTGTAAAAATAAGGGTAAATTACATTTTACGTCCCGTTTGAATTGGGTAGATCCCAAGGTTTCAAACTCAACCCTTTTTTATTTTTGAGGCTTATACTTAGATATAAAATGTTGAGTTTGAAACCTTAAAGACCCAAATACTACTAAATTCAAACTTCAATTACCAAAATTATAATTTACCCTCAAAATAATCATACAAAAACCAATTAAGAGTTGTAAGACATTTTCAAAGGAAAAAGATAAGAATGGTAGAGATGGAAGTCATTTGGCTAAAGTCTCCTAGGAGCCATATCCAAAATTGAAGAAGGAATATATTTTATGTTGTTTGGTTTAAATTCACCGAGTAAATAAGTCGTGTATATATATATATATTTGACAACGTGTGTCGTGAGATGGAGGACTTTAATTATTAATTGTATTTTAAGTATATGTCACTCGGACTATGCTCAAATTGACAATTATTAATGAGTTAGTTGTATAAATAGCAATCAAACTAAAAATAATGTGAAAAATAGCAAAATATAACATATTTTACAAATATGACAAAAATCAGTGATACATTTTGCAAATATAAAACATTTGTCATATTTGTGTGTCATATTTGTGCTAAATATAAACTCTAAATTGACCGGTGCAATTTTTCATTATTAATCGTATTTATGTGCTTATTTAATTCATTTATTTATGTTTTTATTTCGTTCATTTATTAAATGTTTGATAAAATGAACTAGACGAGTTACTATATAAAAGAAAAAACATTAATTTAAACTACTTTTAATATACTCTTAATTATATGTTTTATATTTTTTACAATATCTTTATTAGTGATATGAAAACATAAATTTGAAAACAAAATATTCAATAAAAGTCTCTAGATATGTGTTTGGTGACATTTAGAAATTAGATATAAAAACTAAAAATTAAATAGTTATCAAATGGGGTCTAATTTTTTTTCGATTTTTTTCTTATTTTTAATGGATTAAAGTCACGCATTAGATAGATGTAACATTGGTTGAAATCTAGCAAAAGAATTGAGTTATGCATTACATAATGAATGGACATTAGTATTGTATGTATTCAATTAAAAAAAATATGATATCCCAATATTGCCAAAAAAATAAATAGCATATACCATTCAAGTAAGAACTTACAATTAAAATTCTAAAAAAAAAAAAATTAGTCAGAGGTAGATACCAATGTTTTGTTATCAAATTTCATTTATAACTTTCTTTGTTATCTACTTTATATCAATGTTTTAAAAAATCAAGTCAATTTTATAAATTAGAAAAAGTAACTTAAAAAAAAAAGTAGTTTTTGTTTTTGAAATTTGACTTAAGAATCCAAATGTTCCTCTAAAAAAAGAAAGTTAAACTCGAAGTAAATAAATTAAATTATGAGAAAACAAGTATAAATTTAAAAAATAGAGAAAACAAAAAACGAAATAGTTATATTACTATAAACTTGTTTAACTTCTAACAGCTGTGGGAAAATGACAGACCAAAATTATTTTCTGCAGCCAAATGCTCAGCATTTGGGAGAAAATAAGTAGTGAAAACTTCAAAACATGTTTGAAAAGGATAATAAACATGTTTGATCACAATATTCAGAAGAATGAATGAAAATAAACATAATTGACTTAATACCATAAGGCTTACAGGGGATAACTGAATGATTGACAAAAAGTCCAGCCATCACTCCTTTCATTAAAGGTTGACAATACATTATGATAAGAGAAGGTACAAAAAAAAGAAGGCAAAAATGGAAAAACAGAGTTGAACGAAAGAGGGAAAATCAAGCAGCAATTTCTTTCAGGGGTAAAACAGTACCCACCGAAAGTCGACACGTGTTTGCTTGTGATTAGAAGCATTTCCTGTGAACAATTGAAGGGCCAGACTCATCATACTCAGCCTTGGCAATCCACATCTGCATACAACAAAACAAGCAAGCCAAATTTATCAAAGTTAGAGACTACTACACATCAAACATAATGTTGCATTGTGATATAATAAGGAAATCGCTTCGAAAATAAACTCACCTGCTGGAAAGTGCTCAAGGATGCCAAGATGGAACCTCCAATCCACACACTGTACTTCCTTTCAGGCGGCGCAACCACCTTAATCTTCATGCTGCTCGGGGCCAACGCGGTGATCTCCTTGCTCATTCTATCAGCAATGCCAGTGAACATGGTTGAACCACCACTGAGCACAATGTTTCCATACAAATCTTTCCTGATGTCAACATCACATTTCATGATGGAATTGTATGTGGTCTCATGAATACCAGCAGCTTCCATACCGATCATGGATGGCTGGAAAAGGACTTCCGGGCACCGGAAACGCTCAGCGCCGATGGTAATCACCTGACCATCAGGCAACTCATAACTCTTCTCAACTGAGGAGCTGGTCTTTGAGGTTTCTAATTCTTGTTCATAGTCAAGGGCAATGTAGGCCAACTTTTCCTTCATATCTCTCACAATTTCTCGCTCAGCTGTGGTGGTGAATGAATAACCACGCTCAGTCAAAATTTTCATGAGGCCATCAGTCAGGTCACGGCCAGCAAGATCGAGACGTAGGATAGCATGTGGAAGTGCATATCCTTCGTAGATGGGGACTGTGTGACTCACACCATCTCCAGAATCCATCACAATACCTACACCAAAGCAGAATAACTTCAGGAGGCAGGCTCAATAAACATAATCTCTCAATTCACCTACTTTTCAGAAGATAAAGGCATATGTTTTATTTTTAAACACCAGTGAGAAAGCTTACCAGTTGTACGACCGCTGGCATAAAGGGAAAGAACAGCTTGAATGGCTACATACATAGCTGGTGCATTGAAGGTCTCAAACATGATCTGGGTCATCTTCTCACGATTAGCTTTAGGATTGAGTGGTGCCTCAGTGAGGAGAACTGGATGTTCTTCTGGAGCGACACGAAGTTCATTGTAGAAGGTGTGATGCCAGATCTTCTCCATGTCATCCCAGTTGCTAACGATTCCATGCTCAATTGGGTATTTAAGAGTCAAAATACCACGCTTGGACTGAGCCTCATCCCCAACATATGCATCTTTCTGCCCCATTCCAACCATAACACCTGTATGGCGGGGACGACCGACAATGCTAGGGAAAACAGCCCTTGGAGCATCATCCCCAGCAAACCCAGCCTGATAAAACAACAGGAAAATTACAACTTAAGCTTTCTTCTGTTGAATAGGATGAAGATCATAAAAAGTGGTTCATAATGCAATTGTGTTTGGTTTTCGGTTTTTTTATTTTTGAAAATTGTGCTTGTTTTCTCAACATTTCTTTGCAATGATTTTCAACTATATAAAGAAAGATTTGAATTCCTAGTCAAATTCCAAATTCCAAAAACTACCATTTTTTTAGTTTTCAAAACTTAGTTTGGATTTTGAAAACCTAACAAAACAAAAACAAAAAATCAAATGTTTACCAAACCGGACCTAAAATTTTAAAAGAAATTATAAATTTTCAGAAAATTTAATCCTCAACGGAAGGTAGAAGTCAATCACCTTAACCATTCCTGTTCCATTATCACAGACGAGAGGTTGGATATCCTCGTTCTCGGCCATCTTTTATATTGTCTGCAATAGAATTATAGAATTATAGATTACATCAAACATATAGAAAAGAAAAAGAAAGTGAGCGATCTGAAGAAAAAATGTAAGGAATGTGGAATGCTTCTTTCACAGATAGGAAGAAAGCAAAATGCTAATTAAGTTCCTTAATCTTATATTTCAAGGATAATAATCGGCCTTCAAATTCATCACTCACGATCTTCCGCATGCAACAACAAAAAATTGAAAGATCGGAATCGCACAATGCAGTTAATGTTCATACTATACAAAATAATCCTTTATGATATTCAAAAAACCACTTAATCATAAGTAAAATAGTTAATGTTCATCCTCTGCTTCGTTCAGAATAAATAAGGCAGATCATGGCCCGATCGGTACTGCATTAGTCTTTTCAAAAACTCACACTCTGATTTAAGAACATCCAGGCAAATGATATGCGATGATGATTAAACTAGTTCGTTAAGCTACCAAAAGCATTACTCGAAAGAATCAATCCGTGCAGCAACGCCAGTTCTTCAAAAATCAAATTACAAACGAAGAAACAAGAAAGAAAAAGAAAACTCCACAAGATTCAACCAAAATCCATTCGGTATAGCCAAAACTCCACAAGAACGCGAATAAAATCAATCAAACAACCATATCTAAACCTAAAACTACCAATGTATGGTGTCAACTCCAAGAGAAAGCAGAAATTCGTGAAGCAGATATGAAATGGAGATCGTTTGGAAAGAAATTCAAGAATCTAAAGCAGTAAATTACGATGAGAATGTAGAAACAAAGAATTTGAGAGGAAAAATTGTAGTACCTTTGATTTGTTTTTGGAAATCGCTTGCGTTAGAAGTTGAATTCTTAGCTTAGTAGCTGCTACCCGCCTCCAGAGTGGTGGACCTCACGGTTTATTTCAAAAATCCCCGATACAAAAAAAAAACGGAAAACGGACTATGAAAAAATGATGAAGTCAAAGAAAATATAATAAAAAATAAATGGGAAATGCGAAATGAAATGCGACTTAAATGCACCCCAAATTCGGTCTCATTCTGACCAGTCCTTCTCCTTGGTCCAGAAATTAGATATAACAACTGGATCTACGGTCTACGTGACGCGTCACTTCCATCTGGGCCTCAGATACCCTCCATTTTATTTAAATTAAAATGAGAATTCAATAATTATTTTAAATAATATGTAATTTCATTTTTTCTTCGTTATATATATAATTAAGCAGTTAATATTTTTATCCTTAGACTCGACCTCTTTTAATTTTCACATTAAACTTTCAACTTTATTAAATTAAATCTAAAATTTAGATAAATGCAATTTTTACTCTCAATTTAATTTATGGTATTTCACCCACTAATTTAAACGAATAAAAAAGAAATGTAATAATATCCTTCAACTCATAATAAAATCAAGTTTTTCATAAAGTTATGTTTCAATGGACAGATTAACTATTGAATAGATTTTTCTAAATTCACCAATTCCAAAAAAAAAAATATATATTATTTTTGTTTGAAATCCTATCAATTTTTGTATGTTACGGATGTTTTATAATTCATTGAATGCATATAAGAATACCATTTTTAACAATCTTTCAAATAAAATTTTATTATAGAGTAAAAATTGTAACATATTTTTTTAAGTTTAAGGTTAAGATTGCAATACTTAATATCTAAGTTTGTGGTAAAAATTAATACAAGTCCATAAATTTAGGAGTAAAATTTGATTTTATTTTTACATGCTTTTATATTTTCCAACTACACTCGTTGAGTAACATAAAATTTTTTTACTCTTTTTGTTTTCCTTCTAAAATATATTTTAAAAAATTATCATATAAAATAGGCTAAATATTGTTTTGAGTATTTGTTAAATGTAGTTTCTTTTTTAGGAAAATTGTAACAAAGGTCAATTTAGAGTAAATAATTAAAAATATAGCATTTTTTTAAAAAAATTGTGGATATGACAATTTCTATCATTTGATAGTATGGTCTATCACTGATAGAAGTTTATCGCTGATAGTAGTCTTTTTTATAGAATTTTGTCAGTGATAATAGTCTATCAATGATAGAAATCTATCGGTAATAGTCATAAAGTCTTAGTGATAACCACTAATTTTTTGTCATATTTACAAAATGTTTTAAAGTTTGCTAAATTTGCAATTAGTTTTGGTTTGATTGTTGTTTGTGGAACCAATCCTTCTTTCAATCTTACATTTTCAAAGTTTAGCAATATCCCTTTACCTTATGGCATACTTAATTTGATTTTGTTTCTCAATAATTGTTTTTTTTTTTTTTTTTTTTTTTTAAAAAAAACCACTATAGTTCAAAAGTTTTGAGTATGGCTTTCCTTAGAAGGTAGGACTCTATGACTTTGCAAAATTTGTTGAAATTTTATCATAGAGTGATAGTGGAGGTGGTTGTTAACTTCCTTAGAGACATGGTAAAAAATCTCAAATGAGGACCTATTGCAAGATAGATGAGTTCTCTTGTTTAAGTTTAAAATCATACATTGAAATATTGTAGGATTAATTAAAGAAAACACATGCGTATGATTAAGTTGATATAATTTTAATTGTCACGAGCATAACTTTCAATCGACATAATGTATGACTTATATTATTTATCGATTCTTTCAATATTTTGCTATATTAATTGATATTCTTTTAAACTAAAAATTATTAGGATTTTGGACTCACCAATATAATAGTTAATTGGTTAAGTATATGTATATATATTTTGGTCAAAATTTGATTCTCCACCCCCACTGGTAAGGAAGGAATTATATATAAAATATATATATATATATAATTAAGGTTCTGTTTTTTGATTTTTTTTTTACGTTTTTTATTTTTTCATTTTTTATTTTTAAAAAACAGAAAACCAATCTTAACTGTTTTTTATTTTTAGTTTTTGAAAGAAAAACAAAGGAAGGAATTAGATCAAACCCCTCGTGATATAATCGGTTACATTTATTAAGCTATTTTAGTCCCACCTGTTATACTACAATTCATCAATTTTGTTAAACCGAGCATAGCTCAATTGGCATAAGGTTGTGTCCATGACTGTGAGGTCATGGGTTCAATCCTCGCTTTAATTAAAATACCGTTGCAAAAAAAAATAAAAAATCATCAATTTTTAGCAAAAGACCATATATCTATTAAATTAAAAAGGAAATATATCGAAATCTTAGATTATTTTACCCTGAGTTATTAACCTACCTCCAACTAAACAATGTATATTGAAATCTTAGATTATTTTACCCTGAGTTATTAATCTACCTCCAACTAAAGAATGTATTAAATAACAAATTTTATCTAATCAAATCGAATATAGCTAATTTGGCATAAAATTGAGGTGCATCAATTAAAATACTTTTGAAAAAAAAAAGAAAAAAAAAAAACTCTATCTAACCCAACTCAATGAGCCAGCTCTAAGTTTTTTCAAAACTCCTCCCCCAACTACACACAAAAAAACTCAAAGAAAATAATAATAATAATAAAACTCTAGGTTGAATATGCTCATAAAATATTTTCAAATTTATCAACCCTAAACTTTTTTTTCTTTCTCTCTCTTTGTGTGAAACTAGCTACAACCTTAGATGTGGAAAAGGACATGATAATATTGAGAGTTTGAATATGGTGGGAATGATGATGAAATCAGAATGGTGGGAAAATGATGATGAAATCAACCAAACATGGGAATTAAGTTTTCAATCAAGGAAAAAAGGTGGTGGAGAAAAAAAGAAGTGAGGTAACAAACAATAATGCATGAGGATGAACATGACCACCTTGTAGTCTAAGAAATTGATGGTTTTTCTTTTACAACAACATGTGTGAGTTGAAATTCCTAACTTATAATATATATGTTTAAGAAAAAATTACTCAAATGTCCCTCAAGTTTGAGTTGGATCCCCAAAGTGTGAATTGAAATTCTTAACTTATAATCCAATAATTATACTCATTTAGATTTGATTCATTTTTTTTTTGTCCAATTTTTTGCTGACCTATTTTTAATTATTATTTTATCAATTTTTTTTCCCTCCTCCCTCATTCTCCATCTCTATCTCTATCTTCCTCTCATGGTCGTTGTCGACCATACGCCGACGACTGAATTTTTTTTTTTCCGCTCCTTTTCCTTTTTCTCTCTCTTTCTCCTCCTCCTCTCTCCTTCCTCCTCCCTCTTCCCTCTTTCCTCCTCCCTCCCTCCATCTTCTCCCCAACTATATGGTCGTCGCCGGCGACAATTTTTTTTCTCTTCGTTTTCCTCTTCCCCTCTTCTCTCCCTTTTTCCCCATCTTCCCCTTACCTCCTTACAAAAAAAAAATTAAAATAATTACAGATCTGTATTTTAAAAAAAAAAAAATTGTTGACTACATAACAATTTTCTTCCGTCTCCCCCTTTCTCCCCTCCTATTTTTTTAATTTATTAACTCCCATTTTTTTTAATACAGATCTGTTTTACCAATTTGTATGTTTTTTTTTTTTGAAAACCTGGGGAGGAGTAAGGGGGAGACCGAGAGGGGAGGGAGAGTGAGAGGGAGAAGAAAAGGAGAGAGGAAAACGAAAAGAAAAAAATAGCCGTCGGCGACGACTATGGGAGAGAGAAGATGGAGAGAAGAGAGAGGATGAAAGAGAGAGGGAGAGGAAAAAGAAAGAAAAAAATAACGACCATGGGAGGAAGAAGATGGAGATGGAGATGGAGATGGAGAAAGAGAAAAAGAAAGAGAAAAATGAAAAAAAAAAAAAAAAAAAAAAAAAAAAAAAAAAAAAAAAAGAATATATATATATATATATATTAAAATAATTTTAATAATTTAAAAAAAATAATTAAAAATAGGTGTCACGTGTAAGCATTGTGTTAGGACTTAACATAAAATTTGACGGAGTGACAAAAAAAAAACGAATCAAATCCAAATCTTAAGAGTATAATTGTTGAATTTGAAACATTTGGGACCCAAGTACTATCAAATTCAAACCTAAGAGACCATTAAAGTAATCTTCTCATGTTTTAATCATGAATTATGTTCAGAGTTATGAGCATAGTTTAATAGTAATTGATATGTACTATTTTTCAAGAGATGAGAGGTTTAATCTCCTATTTTTTCATTTTTTGTACTAAAAAAATTGAGCTAAGTTTATTCAATCCGAGATGAGTCATATACAAGAATCACCAACTAATATCATAAAGGTTTGATAGTTCAATTTCTATTTATTGTCAAAGTGAGCATGGTTCAATTGACATAAAATTGTACTCTTAATTAAGAGGTCAAAGTTCAAATCTCCGCAAATCACCTGAACTATTTATTTATTATTATTATTATTATTATTTTTTTTTTTTTTTGGGTATTATAATAATACAAAAACAAAAAAACACCCTTTTGCCTTCCCTTGGTAAATCAATATTTTGAAATTTGAATCATACATAATATCATATAGTTTTCACTTCTTTAATTTGGTCCCACCCTTCCAATTAAGACGTGCAGCCCTGATTCTCCCCCATAGCATCAAAATTGGTGATTTGGCCCCCACTTTTTATTTATTTGTTCTATTTTTTTATTAAAAAAAAACTTTTTCTTTTTACACATTTAAAAAAAAAAAAAACTATTGAATGAGACCTTTACAAAGAAAATATAAAACTAACTATTTCCCATGCCGATTTTGTTTGTAAATTAACAATGTGATTTATTACTTTTCCCCCCCTACTTTTAGATTTTTATTTTACTACACTGGTTGAAAAACAGCGGTATAAATTAGGGAGTCATTTGTGAATTTTTAAATTTTATTTAAATAATTTTAAGTAATATGTTGAAGGGAGTTTTTACACCGATGATTTCTTAAACGCATATTTTTGGACTTTCTCTCATGTCGGTTCTGTACTTAGCATTAAACACATGTTTTTTTTTACCTTCTCTCGTGATCAATGAAAGGTACTACATACTTTTTCTAAGAGATCGTGATCAGCAGAGTGTTGATGACACCGAAAAAAAAAAAAAAAAAAAGACATGTTCAGAATTTGAATAAAAGTTCCAGAATTTGAATAAAAGTTCCAAATAGAATCGAAAGGAAAAGGAGCCTATCAAACAAAAAAAAAAATGAAATATATTGTATACATGTCGCCATAATTCCAATTCAATCTGCTTGATATGTTTTTTGAAATTTTATTTTATTTAGTTTAAAAATTTCTCAAACAATTTTTTATTATTGGAAATTTAAAAAATGAACTTTTATGGGTAAAATCACCCACATAAGTCATAAAGTCGATAACCTTTTTATAATTACTAGGTTCGAATCCTCACCCGACCTCTGGTTTGAATTATATTATTTAAAAAAAAAAAAAAAAAACATTCATTAGAATAAATCTTTATAAAAAAAAGTAAAAAATATTTAGGGAAGGTGATATGGTGACAGGTGGGTGATAATTGCAACACATGGAATATGATGGTTGGTGATGGGGTGGCAGAATCATATGAAATCACTTCCACAAATTAACATCTTAAAACCTTTTTTTTTTTTTTTTTATTACTATTATTATTATTATTTTAAATTTTCACTTTTTTGCTTTCCATTTTCCGTACATTAATCCCATCTTATTGCCAATTAAATTAAATTAAATTACATTAAATTGATATTTGCTTTCTATTTTTGTTTTAATTTCCCCCCTTTTCCTTGTTTTTTAGGAGGGTAAAAATATAATTCTTTATATTTTGACTGGTTATCGACTTGTTAGATTTATATTATTTGTAATAGAAGATTTTCTAAATTTATAAATGACATCAAAGTTGGAAGAATCTTATAAATTAGGATTTTTTATATTAATAACGCAGTTTAAATAAATTATTAGTAGTTTTTTAAAGTATTTATAAAATTAAGATATCTAAATCGTGTACCATAGACACAAGTTTTATCATGGAACTCATGTACCATGTACATGAATTTTGTAAGCAACTCGCATACATGGTACACAATTTTGATTATATATATTCGAATCAAAGTATTTACAAAATTAAGACACATACACGAGTTTTATCATGGAACTCGTGTACCATGTACATGAATTTTGTAAGCAACTCGCATACATGGTACACAATTTTGATTATATATATTCGAATCAAAGTATTTACAAAATTAAGACACATACACGAGTTTTATCATGGAACTCGTGTACCATGTACATGAATTTTGTAAGCAACTCGCATACATGGTACACGATTTTGATTATATATATTCGAATTTTTAAGTAAGTGAGGTGGTCGTAACTCGTGTTCATGGTATGCTATTTACATAGAAATCGTGTTTATGATACACAAGATACCTCATACATCATATCCGGTGGACACTAGTTAACTCCTAAATCGTGTTCTATGAACACAATTTAGTAAACTCGTGTCCATAGTACACGATTTAGGTATCATATTTTTATAAATACTTTAAAAATTACTTTATTTTTGTAATAATTTAATTTATTTAAAGTAGGTTATTAATATAAAAAATCCTATAAATTATGTAAACTGAAACTTCAATAATTATAATCTACACAAATTTAGAGTTCTCTAATATAAGCTATTATACAAATTTAGATGTTTGAAACTTAGAAATTTAATTTACGTTCACAATTTGAAGTTGATTAACCAAACACAAAGATATGAAACGCAACTTTTATAATTTAAACAAAAACTACAACCATACAAAGTTCTGAATTCATACACAGTAAACACTTTTTAAGTGAGTTCTTTATTTGAGTTGTGAGCTCGTATAATTATTTAAGGTTATAAATTTGATACTTTAATAAGCTACCTGCTTCTAGTGTGTTTGTAATATAGCTTTTAGAAAATTACGTTTTTATATCAAATTTCATTTTTGTACTATAAAAGCCTTGAGGACGAATTACTAATTTAAGATGTGTTTAGTATAGATTTTTAAAAAACTGAAAGTATTTTTTTAATCTCATTAAATGAAAAGCATTTGAGTTTGGTTGTTAAAAAAAAAAAAAACTTTGTTATTAAAAGTATTTTAAAAAAATGTAAGAAATATGAAGTATTTTAATAAAGAAAACCATTTATTATTTTTTTTTTATTTTTATTTTTATTTTTTTTTTAAGAAGAGTAATAGCTCAACTTGAAACAAAGCGCTTGAGGCTACCAAGCTTAAAAAAAAAAAAAAAAAAAAAATCGAAGGAAAAAGATCATACCACTGAACCGTTAGAAGAGCCACAAAAGCATTAAAGACAATTTGATGAGCCAATATATTATCCAGCCGATTCACATGAGCAAATGTTATAACTGCACCTGTCTCTTTCAAATCCAATATATCTCGGATTAAAAAGACAATTGGGATGAGATATTCTCCAATACTCTTGAGGAGGTTACTAACTTACATACAATCAGTTTCTACTTCAATTGAATACTTGTCCGGAAACGAGTAGGAAGAGATCACTCTCGTTTGACTTGAGTTTGACCGAACACTCTTCGATTGGACTCGAAAGTCCATCGAGGCCGACCCATCGGCCCCTTTTTGATGTTCTGCCCTGTTTGCTGTTGTGGCTGAATCTTTCGTTTGGGCCGAAGAGTGGTCGGTCTTGGTCGACCACCTCTCACTTTGAGTTTGAAATCTCGTGGTCGATCAGTGGCTGGCTTAAGCCTCCTAGTTGTTTTTACAGTCTAAATTTCGTATGTATTTTGGGTCGAACTACTTAATGTGTTGGGTTTGTGCTAGTTTATCTCGCTAGAGGAAGGAATGATCTTTCCTGTAGCACATAATCTTATTGGAATGAACCAATTTTGAGTCCCATCTTTTATATCCAATCATTTTATCCACACCAAAATCTTTTAAGTAAATCTTTTAGCCAAAGTGAAATTCGAAGACATTTTGGTATTGCCTTTTAAAAAACAAAAATCATCATTGAACATTCCTTTGAATTATGGCTAAAGATACTATTTTGACTTGAATTTATATTGTTTGAAATTCAATTTCCAATTCCTTAGGATTCCAATATTAATTCTCTCAAAATAATGGGTCTGTTCAAGTACTAAAAAAATTTAAAATTAGAATTCACTCTCCATTTTCATAGGATTCCAAATACAATAAATGAGAGAAATACTATTATTAACCTGGCACATTTTTGGTCTTTTAATATGTTAAATAAATTACATATAATTTATTCACCACATACACCAGTTTTAATTATCTCTTTTCAAAAAAAATAAAAAAATAAATAAAGATTATTGCAATAATATATATACAAGAATTTGGAGGAAATGTCTAAAAAATTATAAGAATAAGTCAAATAAAGCTACCATTTCCTCTCTGTAATCTTTATCTTACTTCAGTTTATAAGGCTTTTATATCATTTTATTTTGCCTTGTATATTTTTAAAATACTAAAGTTTATCCCCTAAACTTTATATATACTTTATTGACTAACTTGATTGTCATGGTCACAAAATATTGAGTTTGTGCACATTTGATATAGAGTCGTGACATGAACTTACATTTTGCTACAAATTAGATTGTAAATGATAGAAACAATACCATCTATTTATAAATCAAAATTAACATACAATTATGAAAACTTGTATTATAAATAAGATATATGAAGGGTATGAACCCTTTAAACTCATGCAGATCACGTACACAACAATGATAACTTTTTTCAACCTAAGCGTTAACAAACAGTTTGAAAATAAAAAAACAAGATAACAAACCGGTGAAACATCATCAAATCCATCGGGGCCTTTGCTTTACCCTCCTATTGTTATGGGGGATGGACACGTGAAAACAATACTGATATCGCATGAAGTGTCCAACTAGACAAATATGAAGGATTGAGGTGAGTGTTACAAGATCACATACACCTTGGACGCGTTTGTCAGGTAGGAATATGAAGTGGATCACACACCGGTGTGAGGTTAAGTCCTCGAAACCATGATCATATTGTTGTGGAATCCGATTGTTTAGAAGTGGTGAAACTGCTTAACAATGAGGCAGCGGACCTTACGAAAGTTGAGTTCTTCATTAATGAAGTCAAAGCTATAGCACATGATTGTGTGGGAATCTCTCATTCATTCATACACCAATCATCATCATTTCAATATATTACGGTGCACTCTCTTGCGCATAATATTTTGATAGAGTAACTATATGTTATTTTTCAAATCTCCTACCTTGAGTGATTTAGTATTTTCGTATCACAACAATTCTTACTGCAATTCTTCTTTAGTTTATCTTTAAAACAAAGGAATTATAAGCAAAATTTTTGAGATAGATTGTAAATGTAATGGCTTAGGGATATAAGAATATTGATGTGTAAGGGCATGCCCCATAGACTTTATGTTTCATATTATAAATGGTCCTCAGCTACTATCTTTGCTAGACCTCATGTATTTTCAGTGATAGAATTAATTAACCATTGGGCTGATCCATATATATCTAACATTACACCTACACATAAAGTCTTTGAAAATTAATTTATTTATCATATTTTTTTTTTCTTCTTATTGTTTCTCTTTCCATATTTTCCATATTTTGAAAAGTGAACTGAAAGGATAATATGGTATTTATATAAGGGTAAATATATAATATGGTATTTATATAAGGGTAAATTATATTTTTAGTTTTTGAAGTTTGAGTTTGGTAGTATTTAGGTTTTTAAAATTTTAAACTCAACATTTTGTCCCTGATATTTATATTTGACGCGTTTTGTGTTTATTTGTCAAATTTTCGATTAAAACTTAATAGGAAGATGACGTGACAACTTTTTTTTTATTATTATTATTAAAAAACATGTTTTAAAATTTTAAATTATTAAAATTAAAAAATATATATATTTTTTCTCTCTTCTTTCTCCTTCTCTTCCATCTTCCATCTTCCTTGGGGGCAACCGCAAACTCATTGAGATTCGACTTTTCATTCAAGTGTCAATCGGTGACGGCGGTGACGGCTGGAGGAAGAAGAAGACGAAATATTGAGGGAGAACGAGAATGAAAGAATGAGAGAAGAGAGAAAAAAATGATTTTTTTTTTTAGAAATGGTAACATATGTCAATTTAGAATAAAATAATTAAAAATATAGCATGTTTTTAAAAATTTTGTGGATATGACAATTTCTATCGCTGATATCTTATGATGTCTATCCCTGATCATCTCAGCTTTTTATAGATTTTTGTCAGTGATAATAGTCTATCACTAATAGAAGTCTATCAGTGATAGAAACAGATTTTTTTGTCATATTTGTAAAACATTTTAAAGTTTGCTAAATTTGTAATTAGTTTGGGTCTGATTGGTATTTGTGCAACCAACCCTTTTTTTATATAATTTTAATAATTAAAAATAGTTTTTTTAATAGAAAGCGTCAATTTTTCGTAAGATTTAACTGAAAAATTAAGATAGAAAATGGCACTGAAAACATCACGGACTAAAAATGTTGAGTTTGAAACTTTAGAGACTCAAATGTTACTCAATTCAAACCTTAAGGGCCAAAAATGTAATTTGCCTTTTATATAATCTTGGGTGGAATTGAAATTGAAATTGAAAAAAAAAAAATAATAATGTGTGAGCTTATATGAAACATTATGATCTATATTATTTATAGAGAATATACGATAAGTTTCTTGAATGCTACTATTTTAGGAGTTTCGTTTAGTTATATTTTTGTTGTTTTCTTAAAAATAATCGTTTGATAATGACTCTTTAATTGCGTTACCTAGAAGTTTAACTTTTTTAATAATATATATAAATACAGTAGATTTTTTAAGCATTTCTTTTTAGGGATATTCCTCGTACAACTACAGAACAATTTTAATATTATATAAAAAAGTTCTTATTAAAAGAAAAAAAAAGTTTTATTTTATATTTTGAAATATTAGTTGTATTTAAAAAAAAAAAAAAAAAATTGAACACACATTTAAAAAAATAAAAATAGAAAGCTATGATTTATGAAATAATGTTTGACAAAGTAGACTCCAATAAAAAGAAGAAAAAAAAGGCTTTATTAAAAAAAAATGAAGAAAAAAGTTACCAATTAAGCACACATAGTTTCTAAGAATAGAAAACTAGAAATAAGAAGGTTTGTAATAAGCAAGCTCTTAATTTGTAAAGTTTAGCTAAGGATTTAAAAATTGGCATCCTCATAATTAAATACTTCAAATATAGTAATAAAAAAAAAAAATCCAAATTTAGTAAAAGCCTAAAAAGATAACTTCATTATGTTAATCTTCAATACTTGTTCATTATCTGTAATTACCAATCCAAATATCATTATCTAATTTAAGAGCCGAAATTACAAAAACAACAAAATAGAAATAATATTATCATATTATAATCATTCCTTTTTAAGGAAACGTTATTAAAAAAAAAAAAAAACGTCTTCATTTATGTAGTTAATCCAATTTTGCTTGTACTTCAAAAAAAAAAAAAAAAAAAAAAACAAATCCTATCTTTCCTTTAATATTTTAATATTTCCAACTGTACTCCCTCGTATTTTAATTTATTACAAATATATATATAATTTTCATTATAGTTGTAGCTTTAAAATGCAATGGACAAAATTGAAACTAATTACACAAATTGACCCAAAAAAAAAAAAAAAAAAAACTTTAAGAAGGTAAAATGTATAGTAGCCAACCTACGTGATTAGCTTTAACAATTTTATAATCCGAATATAGTTTAGTAAATAAGATATCAATTATTATTTTAAATATCAATATTCAATTATTCACTTGGTAATTATTGAACTAAACTAAAAAAAAGTTTCAAAATATATATTTTTAAATTTATTTAGAAATAAACCTGAGACAAAATTATAAAAAAAAAAACAAATTAAAGACAAAATTGAAACCCAACAAACCACCTAACTTAAGAAGAGTAATACTTGGCTGGTGGTTGGGCTACAGCTCCGACACACTCGACTTAGTCTTTATCTTTTTTTTAAGGTTTAACTTTGAATATTTTTTTTTTAGAATATGTTCTCTTTAAATTTAGGGTCTAAAATTTAATATTTAGAGTTTTGAGTTTAGTATTTAAGGTTTAATATTTTAGATTCTTTTAAAAGATGTTTAATTAATGCGGAAATTGAACTCATAACCTTATGTCAATTGAGCTATGGTCGGTTTGATAATATTTTGGATTTTGAACTTAGTATTTAGGATTTATTAATATTTAAAGAAAACCTCAAACTTTAAATTCTAAACTTAAAACAAATTTAAAAGTTAAAAGTTAAACCTATAAAAAAAATAATAATAAAAAAATAAAATGAATTGACTTGAGAGAATTTTATCCATATATGGTATAATAATATAGTGTTAAACCCATTTAAAAAGACATAATTTCTTACATGGCTGTGTAGAAATTGTTTTTATTTGACCCTTTACATAATAATAATAATAAAAAATAAAAAAAATCCACATGCAACATTGGCACGTGCGAAGGAGCATGTAGAGAGAGGGTAGGCGAAGGATCCAATGCACATTATAACTCTCTCCACTTCCTCTTCTCTCTTTCACTTGAAAACCGTTTTCCATCGCTTTATTTTCTCTCTGACAAAAATCATTCCCCCATTTTCTAAGCTACCAACAGATTCGATCCTTCATCATGGCCTCACAATTCCAAGAACTCTCCCTCACCAAGATCACTCCAGATTCATTCCAAGATCAGATCGACTTCATTTTCGCGGTCAACAACGCCTCCGATGATTCTCAACAACAACGCTGCGACCTCGACGATGATTCCGATCGCTCCTCCGTCGACGACGACGACAACGACGGCTTCAGAACTCCCACCTCTCCGATTTAT
Source organism: Herpetospermum pedunculosum (assembly GCA_028017165.1). NCBI lineage: Eukaryota > Viridiplantae > Streptophyta > Magnoliopsida > Cucurbitales > Cucurbitaceae > Herpetospermum > Herpetospermum pedunculosum. The sequence goes on from CM051525.1 coordinate 62,833,841, forward strand.
AAGATTCCGGTGGTCGAACACTGTCCGCCGGCTCCTAGAAGACCGAAACCGATCTCCTCCTCCTCCTCCTCGAGATCTTCCGCCGTTCGTAGAGGTTTCAGAGTCTATATCTCTGACCAAATCGTCGAGTCGATCTTCTCGTCCGGTTTCGGCTCCGATTTTCTGCACCAGAAGAATAAGAAAGCTCGGAAGAACGAGAACAATGGCGGTGAATGAAATTATAATTTTGTTTCTTTTTTTGTATTAATTAATTATTATATTCTCCTGAGATGAAAAACAAAAAATCATCCGAAGATCCAAAACGACGACGAATAGTAGACCAGCCACCAATGAAAGCCAGGATAAATATGAAATTCCACGTTTTTTTTTTTTTTTTTTTTTTTTTGCTTAGTTAAGGACACCTTTTTTGCTCTCAAAAGGAAGAGCTTTGGATATATTCCATATGGGTTCTTAATTTACACAGTCAATTATGTTATGTCATTCCTACATTTTCATCTTTTTAATACTTTCTTTTTATTCATTTCTAAGGTCTAAAATACCTTTGTCACGACTTCAATTCGTGACCCGAAAATCAACATAATTTTACGGTAATTGACATAGACGCATTATTTTGATCGGATATTCGATGCCACCTCATATTTAGTGAACTCAAAAGAAGGCAAGAAAAAAAAATTGATTTGTGCAGCTTTGAGGCTCTTTGATCCTATTAATGCACAACCCCAAATCAAGTAAAATGGAAGAAGTAACCGTTAAGTTATGATCATGCTGTCATTGAAATTTGTTAGTTTAAAGATTGTAAGATAAGAATAATCCATTTGAATCATTTTGTATATATGTACAATGATACCATGAATATATAATTATTTTTTTTAATTTTACCATGTGAGAGTAGAGATTCAATATCTAATTTTTTAGTCACGGTTATAAATTATAATGTCTTTAAAAAATTAAGTTAAGTTTATATTGACAAACCAACTCATAGTAGTAGTCTCTATTGAATTTTACATTAAATGTAAAGGGGATTGAAAATGGTTTTCAAGAGATTTTTATTATTATTTTTTTTTTACGTAGAGAAAGTCCTTAACATTAACAAATTAATGGTGAGATCAAAGATTAATTTAGTATTTGATTATTTATTGACAATAATGGAAAACAAATAAACTAAAGGTGTTTTTTTTTTTTTTTTTTGAAAAAATTAACTAAAGGTCATATATATATATATATATATGTAGTATGGAGTTAAAACAAAAAGTTAATTATGAATTATGATAGAGAGGTGGACATTCATTGAATTGAAGAGATTAGTAAAGTATGTTTGTTTGAATTTTGATGACATAGATTTTAGTGCAATATTTATTTATTTATTATTATTATTTTTTTACTATGTAAGAGTAGAGATCGAAGCTAAGACTTCATAATCACTAATTTATACATCATATCAATTGAGTTATGATCTTGTTGACTAGTACAACACTTATATTTTAGTATACCATTAGGTAAATATTTTTAATAATGGAATGAGAGACTCTTTGCCCTTTATGCATGTTTTGTCCTCTAATCATTTAATCACATTACCAAAAAAAAATCTTTATTGTATGACATGATCTCTCTCTTGTAGAATCAAAGAAAGAGATTTTCACAACTAAGGTGGTGGCTTTTTTCTTTAGAAAACAAACATATTATAAAACAATCATATATAATCAATATGATTGTTAAATGAAGAAGAATGAGAGAATTCTATTTAAGTTTTAAAAGGAATGATTAAAATGACAACTTAATTAAGGTTGATTGCACTTTTGGTTTTTGGTTTTATTTATTATTATTTTTTTTTTATAAAACAAAAACAAAAACTATATATATATATATACACGTTTGATAATTAATTTCATTTTGTATTTTTTAAAAAACAAATAAGAACATAAATTTTTAGTTTTCAGTTTTTTTTCTAAACAAAAAGAAAAAATAAATGTTTGATTAATTTTTTTAATTTTTTTATTTGGTGTTTTTTATAAAATAAATAGTAAATTATAATATTATTTCATCTAATATATGTACGAGCTAAAATCAATTCAAATTGTTTCGAACGTTGAATATTATTGACCGACGAATATTTTATATATATATATATATATATATATATATATATATTTCTTTTTAAGGATCATTTTTTAAGCAACTAAATCGAAGTTGGTTAAAATGAAAATTTTCAACCTATAAAAGGTATAATTGAAACCTTCCTCAAAGTGCAATAATATTTTATATAATTTAACCTATTTTAAAAGCGTTTTTTTTAAGGAATAGTTAAAAAGTAAGGTTTCTTATAAGAAAAAAAAAATAAAAAACTATTTTTAAATTTTAAAAACTAAAAACTAAATTGGTTATCAAATCCATCCATTTTTTAAAAAATTATTAAAAAAAAAATCAATAAAAAAAAGACGAATTGGTTACCAAACCGGCGTAAGTTAGATATGTTAGTAATTTTTTTTATTCTTATTTTGGTAAAAAAAAAAAAAATAATAATAAATAAATCAAAACAAATCTCCATACAAAATTTAAGTTTGATGTTGGTACTAATTAATTGTTTTTTTTTACTTCAATAAAGCAAGAGTTGGGAGATTGAAACTTCAATCTAAGAGGAAGTAATAAAACGTTTTATGTATATCAAGAACATATCTCAACTGACATGATGTATGAACTAGTGACTAAAACATAAGAAGTTTAATCCTCTCACTCCGACATGTTGCTAAAAAAAACGTCTTACCACTAAGTTATACTGGAATTGATTTACTAATTACTTTGAAATGTTACAATAAGCTTTTCTATTCAATTCAAATTGTTAAGGGTATGTTACAATAAGCTTCTATTCAATTCAAATTGTTATGGGTATTAAAAGTGATTGGGTTTGGTGATCTACCACCATTTATCCACAATGTTTGTAGCTAGCTTAAATAGACGATCCAATTATTTCTCAAACATTTTAGATGATATATCATAAACTTTTTTAATTATTTAATATTGATTTATTTCTCTATATACATTCTAATATATATATATTTTTATCTCATTCAATCATTAATTCAAGTAATGATTCAACTAAAATGAAGCATAGTTCAGTTGACATAAAATATGTGTAGTCACAAGGCATGTGGTTTGAATTTTCTATTTCCATATTATACTAAAAAAACAAAATCAAATAATGATTGAGCTAGTATTTGTAATACCAAGTTGTTTGTGCGTTCCAATTTTTAATTTTTTTAATTTATTTTTTTTTTAAGAGGATGGAAAAAAAAAAAATTTAAGAGGATGGAAAAAATAACACGTAATTCTATTTTAAAAAATTATATATATTTTGAATTTTATTATTCAAATAATTTTATAATAATGTATTAGAATTTTAGAATTAATATTTTATAATCTAAATTTTATATATCATGTATTTAATATTATATTTATATGGAGTTAATTATAAATTAATATGTTCTATTAGAGAGATTTAATTTTTGAAAGTTTAGGCCCGTTATATAACTATTTGATTTTTGAAAATTAAGCTTATAAACCATACATCCACCTATGAATTTTTTTGTTGTGTTATCTATATTTTCAAGTGTTTCTAAAATTTAAACCAAAATTTAGAAACAAAAAAAAGAAGCACTTTCAAAAACTTGCTTTTGTTTTTTAAATTTGGCTAAGAGTTGTGAGGTTTTTTTTAACAAAGATGAAAGACATGGTAGGAACTCATATGTGGATGTATTATTTATAGGCTTAATTTTCAAAAACCAAAAACTAAAAACAAAATGATCATCAAACGGGGCCTTAGAAACCTATTACACATTTTAAAATTTAGGGACCATATAGAAACAAATAAAAAATTTAAGACTAAACTTGTAATTTAACCTTATTTGAATTGTGTCCCGAACTAAATTTTTGGATTTGCCCCTGATTCTTGTATATGTTTTGGAGTTTGATCTACAAAATCCTTGAACATAAATACTTATGCATATTTAGAATGTGCGATGGTAATGGTAATGAGAAGAATTACATTGTGATCTTGGGATGCTCCTAAGAAACGAGGTGCAATTGCTTGGATTATTCGAGACTCAACACGTATGACCATTTTAGTTGGTTGTCGTTCGTCTAAAAAAGAATGGTCGATAAGGTGAGCTTGAAGCTCAAGCGATTTGTGTGGGAATTGAGTCTATTCCTTTGAGTTGTCCTGATTATATCCATGTGGGGTCTGACTATTTGCAGATGATTAAACTTGTCAAGGGTGGAAATGAAGATCTTTCAAGAGTGGGTCTTTTTGTCGCCCAAATTCTTCGGTATGTTGGCTACAGTGCAACTTTATCTTTTAATCACATTTTTAGGTCTCAGAATCGAGTCACTCATGTGTTGTATTGACTCGTCATTCTAGGGTGGAGGGAATGTCGACGGAGTGGGAGGAAGCCCACTTAAGTGACTTTCCGAAAACTTTGTATGACCTTTCATCTTTTTAAATTTGTGTTGGGTTACTTTATTAAAAAAAATAACGAACATTTTTTTTTAGCTTCCTAAAATTAACTTTCTAATTCACCCATTTCCTCAAAAGAAAAAAAATGTAAAATCATTAAGTACTAAAATTACTAAGGATCTTGTTGAACTGAACTTATGTTGACGTTATATATTCAATCTATACAATGTTGGAGGGAAAAAGTAATTTTATAATGTTGGAGGGAAAAAGTAATTTTAAAATTAACTTTCTAATCCGCCATATTGTCAAATTGAGTCTAATTTAGTAGTAATTGACATGTACTTTTTTTTATAACTTTTAAAAAGACATTAAAAAAAACATTAGAGCAAAAGTTTTCCAATAAATTTAGATCTTATTTTGATTATTGAATTCTCAAAACTATTTTAATTTGGTCCTTAAATTCATATATTTTTTTTTCAATAACCGCAAGAATTTCATTTGAATACTAAAACTTTCGATAATTCGAATATAACTCAATGGATAAGGCACCAATAATTATCATCTCAGAGGTTGATGGTTTGAACCTCTCCTTTGTCTTTTTTTTTTTTTTTTTTTTACAACATGCTGGAAGGGAGATTGAAGCTAGAATCTCATGGTCACTAGGTGATACATCATGTCGTTGACCTATGCTCTTGTTGGCAACCTCTCCTTTATTTTTTGGTAGAGGTATAACTTTAACTATTAGGTTATGATTAGCTTCATTGATACAAGTATTACAAATTGTAATGGCCAAATGTATTGGCTCATGTTGTCAATAATAATAATGTAAGACCAATATTACTATTTTTTTTTTAAGGTCAAATATTAAAATGAGTATTTTTCTTTTATTGACAAAAAAAAAAAAAATGAGGATTATTATAACTGTTTATTACTGTTTTTTTTTAAAAAAAAAAAAAAGAAAAATTTAAGTGTTTATAAACCGCTTAAAAATTTAAAGCATCATAGATGCAAGGGGGATTTAAACCCAAAGGCATAAATTTTAGACAAATTAACCAAATTTGGATACTAAGAAAATTAATAAAAAAAAAAAAAAAATTGAAAATATGGGAGGGCAGTAAGCACGAGACGTGCAGGGATGTAATAAATACCGTTGACCGTTTCCTTCCCTCCAAATAAAAATTGTAACGGTAAACGAACCCTTGATTTCCTCTCTTCCACTTTTCTTCCACTTTCGGAAAAACAAAATAAATAAATTAAAAAAAAAAAAAAAAACTGGAAAAAGAAATTAATTGAAAAAATAAAATAAAAGTCAATTACGAATTTACGAGTTGGAGAATTTCCTTCTTCCTTTCTTCGTTCTTTCTTCATTCTTTCTTCTTCGAGTTTTTCACAGGCTGCAAAAATGGAGCGCAAAAAGACGATGACGATGAACTGGGATGGACTTCGCGACGACGACGACGACGACCGATTTTTCGAGTCCGTAGACAGAATGTCCTGCGCCGCACGAGGGGATTTAGGCTCCTCTTCCGACGAAGACGATTTCGAAGACAGTCGAATGTCCTTCGCCTCCGTCGTCTCCTCCTCCGGCAAACACGAAGACTTCAGAGCCTTCGCTGTGGCTACACAGATGACGCCGGAATACGACATTTGGATGGCCGCACCGGGATCGATTAAGGAGCGTCGCAAGAAATTACTCGCAGGAATGGGCCTAAACAGCGGTAAACAGTTCGCCAACAGTTTTCAGAGGATACAGAGTAAGGAATTCCAGCGCGAGGTTTCGAAGAAACTCGGGACCGATGTGCAAATTCCTCAACCGGAACAAACCGTTGGATCTCCCGATCATAATGTAGATCCGAACAAGCAAGACGGATCATCATCATCGCCATCGCAAACGCCATTGCCGATCGTACTCGTCCGCTCCAGATCTGACGGAGATATCGATTCATTCTCGTTTTCGAAGAGACGGAAAGACGACCTAATCGGAAACGTCTCGAAACAGCGCCTGACGAGAACTTACTCGATGTTAATGTCGGCGAGTCCTCGGATGTGCAATTATTCAGATCATTCGATTAGAGTTTCTCCGAACGATTGTGGCCAAACGATTCGGAACGGTGCGACATTGTCGACGGTGTACTCGAACAACAGAGTAGGCGCGTTTTTCCTAATTAAGAATCTGGATACAGGAAATGAGTTCATCTTGAATGGATACGATCAAGACGGAAAGTGGAATCGGCTGAACGATATCAAGACAGGGAAGCAGCTAACAATGGAGGAATTCGAGAAATGCGTGGGATATTCACCGGTGGTGACGGAATTGATGCGAAGAGAGAGCTCGAGAATGAACGGAATCTTCGGCGATAAGAAGCTCAACATGAATTCGATATCGAAGAGCTTGAGAATGAGCAAGAAAAGAGGCGCGGCTCTATTGACGAACCTCAAGGGCTCAATGACACGTTTCATCGGGGAAAAAGAAATGTCGTCGCTAGAGTCAAAACCTAGCAAGAATGCTTCGTCATTCTGTCCATCTCCGCCGCCTCCTCCTGCGACTGCGAATGCGACGCCGTCGTCGTCGTCAGAGTGGGTAAAAGTGAGACAGAGCGGCAGATCGTACAAAGAACTTTCGGCGCTGCATTTTTGTCAGGAAATTCAGGCGCATGAGGGATCAATTTGGACAATGAAATTCAGTTCGGACGCGCGATTGTTGGCGAGTGCGGGTGAGGATAAAGTGATTCAAGTATGGGAAGTGCAAGAATGCGAAGTGACGTCGATGAAACCATACGAAGAAGGAGGAAGTGTGACGCCGCTTCATCCGTCGTGTTGTCCTTCGCCGGATAGATCACCGGCGATTGGAGATGCTTCTGCTTTGCCATCGGAGAAGAGGAAGAAGGGGAAAGCGCTTTCAGGGAGTAGGAAAGGGAATGTGATTCCTGATTATGTTCATGTTCCTGAAACTGTTTTCTCACTCTCTGAGAAACCATTCTGCTCTCTCAATGGTCATCTCGAAGATGTTCTTGATCTCTCTTGGTCTTCTGATTCTCAGGTCACCTCCATTACTCTTCTCTTCAATTTGCTTCCTGCAACTTGTTTACTCTCTTTGCTTTGTCAAGTAATATACTAAATATTTTTAAATAATCACATAATCTCCAGTCTTATTCTGCAGCAAGCAAATAAATTTTATATAAGCTTGATATGCATCAGTTTGCTTTTTTTTTTTGGTACACATTAAATCCCCATATTTGAAAACTAAAAATGTTGATGTTGATGAAATTTTAGCTCTTGCTTTCATCTTCAATGGACAAAACTGTTAGGCTATGGGACATGGAAACCAAATCATGTTTAAAGACGTTTGCACACAAAGATTATGGTAAGATTTTCACTTACTAAATTTAGACGTTTAAAAGTATAGAGACTAAAATAAAATAATGTCATGGGATAACTAAAATGTTATTTCAATTTGTTTGTTTATTTGTACAGTAACTTGCATACAGTTCAACCCAACAGATGATAACTATTTCATAAGTGGATCACTTGATGCAAAAGTGAGGGTATGGAACATCTCTGATCGACATGTGGTGGATTGGACCGATCTTCATGAAATGGTCACCGCCGCTTGCTATACACCCGATGCCCAGGTTCGTGTATGTTCTATTATATTTCGAACCTTTGACCTTTTGGTCAAAGATTTATACTTTAACAGTTGTGCTGTCCTGTTTTTTTTTTTTTTTTTCTCTTGGAGAGAATTATTTTCAAATTATGATATATATTGTTAGTTATAACATTTTATTTTATGACTAAGAAAATTTAAGTGAAATTTTGTTTTTGGTTTTGACAAATAGTTAAGAAAGGGAGATGCTTTAGGTAACTATATAAAAGATTTCATATGTTTCTTTTCCGGAATAAAAATAATGTTCAAAATTATTTTTAAGTTATGTAGTCATTGAACTTTAGCTTATAGCGGTTTAACCTATATATTTTCAAATTGATAACAATTTAAACACTAAGCTTTAATATGTAATTTAAAAAATTTAACACTTTAGTTTAAAAAAAATTAATGTCTTCAAAATTAAGTATCGATTTTCATTAGTTTATCAATCTACATATATATAAGAAATTCCACTAAATCCTAACAACATTTACACGATACTAGTATTACGAATTTAAAAGGAGAGACAACTAAAAATCAAAGATTAAATTGTTTTAAACTAAAGTCTAGAAGCTAAATAGCTACTTCAATAAAAATATAAGAGCCAAAATATTTTTTAACATATATATATATATATATATATAACATAGATAATACTTAAATGTTGAATAGTTCAGCCTGACTTATGGAGAAAGACCAAGATCAACATAGATTCAATTTGGTCAAATGCAAATTTAAGTTGGTATTTTTATTCTTTATATATATATATAACATCTGGTTAGTATGTTCTTGACATTGAATTGTAGCCATTATTTTACATAACTAAGGGTTGATCTAGATATTTATTGAGATAATTGTCACATGTGCAGATATTATTTTAGACAGTTTATTTTGTTTTTGTGTGCAGGGTGCAATAATAGGTTCACATAAGGGGAGTTGCCGATTGTACAGCATAGAGGGTATAGATACAATACACATCTCAATATTAAATTCCAATCGATTAATTTACTATAATTAATAGTTAATTAATGTTGTTTTAAGTTAACTTACCAATATTATTTGGAGTATAGATGGGAAGTTAGAACAAAAGCACCAGGTTGAAGTGCAAAGCAAAAAGAAGTTGGGAAAAAAGATCACTGGTTTCCAAGTAATCCTGTGTTCTTCTAAGCCTCCTCTCTCCCTCTTGTTAATTATTTGCTAAGTGAATTAAGTTATGGTGTAATTAACTTTGGTACCTTTAACAGTTTGTTCCAGGTAGCCCTACTGAAGTTCTGGTTACTTCTGCTGATTCTCGAATTCGGATCTTGGAAGGCACAGAGATTACTCATAGATTCAGAGGTAAGAATACTCTATCTCAAACCTTCTCTACCTTACAATGGAGCCAAGAAGGAAGGCTAATTTCATTTTCTTTTATGTTATCTATAAAATATTTATATCCATGGATATTTCTATAAATCAATTTTTTTTAAAAAAGTATATTGAAATTAATAATTTAGTTGTTTCTACTTTCAATTTCACTTTCAAACTAAGTTATAGATCTTGGTATTAGTATCTAGATTCACTTTCAAACTAAGTTATAGATCTTGGTATTAGTATCTAGATTCATATTAAAATTAATAGATGATATGTTTGATTAGTATTTATAAAAGATATCAGAGATATCCATTAATCTTTGAATTCTTTACCAAATTCCAAATTCCAAATTCCAAAAACAAGTTTGTAAAAACTACTTTTTTAATTTCAAAATTTGACTTAAAGTCTAAAAACGTTTTAAAAGTAGATAACAAAATAAAAAAAAAAACTCATAGGTGAAAATAATGTTTATAAGCTTAAACCGGTTTGATAACCATTTGATTTTTAAAAATTATGTTTGTTTCACATAATTTTTTTACAATAATTTTCAACTTTCTTAAGAAAACATTTGCATTCTCATCCAAATTTAAAAAACAAAAACAAAATTTTAAAAAATGCTTTTTTTTTTCAGTTTTCAAAACTTGATTTGGATTTTAAAAATGTTGGTGAAAAATTGATAACAAAACAAAAAACTTCATAGGTGGAAGTAGTGTTTATAAGATTAATTTTAAAAAATAAAAACTACTAATAATTATCAAACGAAGTCTAAATTTTAAAAAACGAAATAGTTATCCAACACGCATATTGTCTGTTGCTATAAAAAAAATTCTAACACGGACCTCACCTAAAAGTAAATATACGATTGATAGAAGTGATATTGGATATATCAGGTTTCCGAAACACAAGCAGCCAACTTATAGCTTCGTTCAGTCAAGATGGGAAATATGTGATATGTGCAAGCGAAGATTCTCAAGTATTTTTCTGGAAGAAAGATGAGTCACGAAGTGCAAGTTCTGGAAAGAAAGGTTTGATGCCAACCAGATCAGGCCATGAACACTTCCCTTGTAAAGATGTTTCTGTAGCAATCGCATGGCCTGGAATGATAAGCGGCGAACCGCCGTTGGTGCAAACGAGCTCCAAACGACACTCGAAACGCGCCCCAGCCCCATCACAGCCAACTGCCTGCAGCTCGCCAACTCGAGAAGAAAACACCTCAGTTGCAAACAGTAAGAAACAGTTGCCACCTCTACCAAAGAAAAACAACAACAACAACAATGCTGCTGTGGAGAATAATAACAACAACAACAACAACAATGCTGCTGTGGAGAATAACAACAACAACAACAAAGCTGCTGTGGAGAATAATAACAACAACAATGCTGCTGTGGAGAATAATAACAACAACAACAATGCTGCTGTGGAGAATAATAATAACAACAACAATGCTGTGGAGAATAATAACAACAACAACAACAATGCTGTGGAGAATAACAACAACAACAACAATGCTGTGGAGAATAACAATAACAACACTGCTGTGGAGAATAACAATAACAACACTGCTGTGGAGAATAACAACACTACTGTGGAGAATAACAACACTGCTGTGGAGAATAATAACAACAACAACAATGCTGTGGAGAATAACAACAATAATGCTGTGGAGAATAATGACAAGAAGAATACCTCACCTCCTGCAGATGAACAGCAGCAGCAAGCTCAAGTTGCTCGCTCGGAATCCCGAACAGGTGAATCACTCGGTCCATCACCTGCAGCATCCTCTATCAAGTATGGCGATTCGCCTTCTATTTCTGCTGCTGCTATCCACAACAACCCATCATCTTCCTCCTGGTCTTCCTCTTGGAACTGGTTTGATGTTGGAAACAGCCATGGCCACCATGCTGCCCCAGCTACTGCATGGGGATTGGTCATTGTTACTGCTGGGTTGGGAGGTGAAATAAGGGCCTATCAAAATTTCGGACTGCCACGTAGGATTGGACGCCAGGCTAATTTCTGGCCAGCTACATAGTATTATGATTTATGATTGGTTGGTTGGTCACTGAACAAATTCCATGGTGTGTTCTCCTTAGGATTGGGAATTTGCTTCTAGTTTTTTTTTTTTTTGTTTTGTTTACCATATAGAACTCTTCTTCTAGTGAATTGAGTGAGTACTAGGGATAGAGTTCTCAACATAAAATAGGGCCAAAATGCAAGCTGCCAGGAGGTTGTTTCAAAGGCTAAAGCTGCTGTTTAATTTTGTACATCATTGTTATATTATATACATCACATTTGAACTTCAGAAACTAAAGTAAAAGTACCCTAAACCCCCTACCAACAACTTTTGGTATTAAACATTATTATTTCATTATGTTTTTGTGTATGCTGATAACTATGGATGAATTCAGGCAACTTAGTCTTATATCTTAGGGCAGGAGCTTGTTACGATAAATAATGTTGTCAAAAAGAAAATTTGGCTAAAACAGGTTGATTTGAAACTATTTAGAAAAATATGATACCTTTTTTTGTTTTTATTAAGATGCATCTCTCGAAGAGGCGACACATTAAATTAGGGAATGTGTCTTCCCAAGAGACGCAACATTAAGTAGAAAATAATGGAGGTGTTTTGATGGTCAAACAAACGACTTACAATTTCGTCGTAAAAAATTGTAACATTATTTAAAAATGGTAAGTTGTTTATTTGACCATCAAAACACCGTTTGCCTCCGTTATTTTCTACTGAATGCGTCTCTTCGAGAGAAACACACTAATAAAGACAAAAAAAAAATATATATATATATATATATTAGCCAGCTGGTGTTCTGTTTATTGAGTGCAATCAGGGAAGGAAATAATGTTACTTATCTCATTAACACCATTCCCAAATTCTCATTCAATCATTTCTCAGACTGTAAAAAGTCATACAGTTTCGATATAATTGGACAGAATGCAAATGGTAGAATAAGCAAAAGATCAACAGTTTCTACTAAAGTGGTCAAAATAATTTATTTTCTTACATCTAAACATTATTACACATCCTAAAGGGATTAGTAAGTCGTAAACCATAGAGACTCCTCAAAAGATCTCTGAGAACTTTCTTCTATCAAGTTTTTGCAATAAAGCAATTAAAAAAGAACACATACACTAAATTAGCAGCACAGCAATGGCTTTCTGGAAGTTTGTGGGCTTCATCATCAATGTTGCCTTTGCAAAGTTGCAACTGCAGATTTACGATCATTTTCCTCCGCAAGTGAAGGCTTTAGTTTTTTTGTTTTCAGAAAAATGGAGGTAGAATCACCCATCTTCTTGGATACTTTGGCCTCCCTTCCTTCCCATCAAAAAGCTGCAGAAGACAGCATTAGAAAGAATATATAGGAAGAACAATAATTGTGGATCCAGCCAGAACTCTTTTTATAGAAGAAATTTAATTTTAAACATTCGAATCATGAAAAGCACACTAGATTGTAGGGGTGTCCATGGGTTGGGTTGGGTTGGGTTGGAGGGTTTTTCAACCCAACCCGAAAATTTCGGGTTGGTGAATTCTCAACCCAACCCAACCCAACATTTCTGTCAACCCAACCCTTCAATTTTCGGGTTGGGTTGGGTTGGCGGGTTGGCCTTTTTTTTTAATTAATAAATATTGATTTTTTTAATTAATTTCAAAATCACCCATAATGAAATTCCTTAATCCTTATTTTCCTTTCAAAATTATCATTAATGAAATTCCCTAATCCTTGATTTCCCTTTCAAAATCATCATTAATCCTTGATTTTTCTCTCAAAATCACCGAATGATTTTTTTTTTTTTTAAATATATTGAATTTATTATATATATAATTTTTTTTTTAATATATTGAATTCGGGTTGGTTCGGGTTGAACCGAACCAAATTTGGTTCAACCCGCGAACCAACCCGAAAATTCAATTTTTCAAAATAGCAACCCAACCCGGAAAGTTGGGTTGGGTTGGGTTTCGTGGGTTGCGGGTTTTTTGAACACCCCTACTAGATTGATTAGAAAGCACAAACCATGATAAGAAACTACAGCAATTTGATCGAGCTCGATCTAAACTTCATAAATTAAAGACCGTGCTAAATTAAACATAAAGGCCATGTTTGATAACCATTTTGTTTTTAGTTTTTTATTTTTGAAAATTAAGCCTATAAACACTATTTTCATCTATGGATTCCTTTGTTTTGTTATCTACCTTTTGTTTTCAAAATTCAAGCTAAGTTTTGAAAACTAAAAAAAGTAGACCCCGTTTAATAACCATTTGGTTTTTGAAAATTAAGTCTATAAACACTATTTAGTATTTTCACCTATGAGTTTCTTTGTTTTGTTATCTACCTTTTACAAGTGTTTTCAAAATCAAGACAAGTTTTGAAAACTAAAAAAAAGTAGTTTTCAAAAACTTGTTTTATTTTTTGGAATTTGGCTAAGAATTCAAATGTTTCCTTAAAAAATATGAAAACTTTTGTAAAGAAATGATGAGAAAACAAACACAATTTTAGAAAACTAAAAACCAAATGGTTATCGGGGCCATAGTTTTTAAAATTTTGTTTTTATTTTTGGAATTTGGCTAAAAATTCTAATGTTTCCTCAAGAAAGATGAAAACAGTTGTAAGGAAATAATGAGAAAACAACACACGATTTTCAAAAACCAAGAGAAAAAAACAAATAATTATCAAACGAGGCTCGAGCATGAAATTACAGTAAAAGCCTTTCAAGTAGGGACAGCGTATTTCACATGAACAAAGAGACAAAAGATAATTACCTTTTCCAAGCGGCGATGTTTTGCAATTGCCCATTTACTCATGATATAGGTAGCCGCCAATACAAAAACATAACCAGCAACAGTTTGTGTAGCGATATTGAATCCAAGCCATTGATAAATCTCAGTAGTGTAGTTGGCACACGTAACAATATTGAAAAGGAACCCACGAGGAATTTTGTAGCCTCCCTTTCCACTAGAATCTCTAAGATTCTTCAATATGAGATGGCAATATAAGTTGGAGATTTGACATAACAATCCAAAACCAAAACCAATCTTTATTTGGAGGTCATTCACTGGAGTGTAAAGCGGGTGGTTTACATAGTAAGCTATGAGAACGCCAAAACTCCAATAGTACACGCAGTTTCGGAACACACTCGATAATGGTGAAGTTGCATGACTAAACCTATGAACAAAGAAGGTCTCCATGATCCGTTTAGAGTAATGGAGGCACCAGTAGTATAAGGCATATGTCTGGACAGGGTAGAAGATATGAGGCTCCTGATCTTTATAGCCAAAGAACTTATAGACTGGAAAGTAGTAAAATATGGGATAGATAAGGAGTGGTCCTAAATACTCCAACAAGAAGAGTGTTCTATAAGAAATCTGGGGACCAAGGTCCTTAAATGTGATGGTCAGGTTATCCAAGTTTTTTCCATCGCAGTAATCTTGGAGTTTCTTGCTTGGGACAAGAACAACAGGCCTTTCTTTTAACCCTGGTTTGGCAGGCAGGGTAAGACGCTGCCTAGAAGGATAGTATTTTCTTCCTGTTGAATATGAGAATATAAGAGGGGAATCAGTGCTTCTGAGTTTGAGAGACATAAATCTTAGTTTTGTGGTGCTAGAAAAACAGAGGAAGAGATTGAGTGTGAAAATTTACAAGTTTAGTCTCTGCACTTTCAAGTTTGTATCTAAAAGGTCTCTGGACTTTAAAAAAATGTCTAATTCATAGACTAATTAGACACTTTTAAAAGTTTAGAGACCAAATTAGTCACAAACTTAAAAGTTCAGTGACACAAGTTGTAATTTAACCAATGCTAAAATAATTCGAGGAAAATTGGTGTATACATTATGTTCTGTAAAAAGAAACTATTGAAATCTATTACAAAATACATAAGGAATTTCCAGAGAGTGTTGTATCAACTCATGCTTTAGTAATCCAGAAAGACAATAGAAAGCTACTGCAATACATGCTCAGAAGTTAGAACTAAACTCCTTTTTCATCTGATCGAAGGCGTAATTGTGAATATTAAGACCTTGATGAACTAGAATTTCAGTTATCATTCCTACTGAGACGGATTTTCAATATGACAGAGTAAACAGGTGATTTAAATCTAGGTTAAATCCACGATTGTAGCAGAAGACGCTAAATCTAAAGCTCAATCATCCAGAAACAAAAAAGAAAATAGTGGAGCCAGGACTTACGTCGATGATGAATAGCCTCCTGCAAGTCGTTCACCGTAGCCTACAAATCGCAATGCAGAAGAAGAAAATTAACGAATCAGAAGTTTCATGCAAGAAAACAATGAGATTCTGATTCTTCGACTCTCCATCGCACAAAGATACAACAGAAAAAACAGGCTCCACTAAAGGAAACAACAAATTCCGCATAATCTCAAGAACGAAGAGAGACCTAATTCCGACTACAATAACATACATATGTAACTTCGAAATTAAAGTAGAAGCAAACGAAAATGAGGTTAAATC
Organism: Herpetospermum pedunculosum; assembly: GCA_028017165.1. Classification (NCBI taxonomy): domain Eukaryota; kingdom Viridiplantae; phylum Streptophyta; class Magnoliopsida; order Cucurbitales; family Cucurbitaceae; genus Herpetospermum; species Herpetospermum pedunculosum. The sequence goes on from CM051525.1 coordinate 62,849,756, forward strand.
GAAGCGAAGAAGCTCACCGAATCATCGATCTGAAGGCCGCCGGCGATGATTTCTCTACCACTCCTGGAAACAACGGAGACCTTCATGGCTTGGATGAAGTAGACTGGTTGTTGTAGCAGCAGGGAGAGAGATTTAAGAGTGAGAGATTTGATCAATGGTGTGAAGTTCGAAGCTCTCGGAGTTAATGGGGAATCGAAGTTGGACCACTCGGTTCAATCTGCCGCCGAAGTCGGTCGAATGGAAACAGTTGGCCGTTGGGCCTAATGAGTACAGAAATAACCCATCAAATAAATTGCATTTAATTTAACTCAATAATTGTGGATACCTACATATATTAATTATTGCTTCACCAATTTTGAAGGTCTAACTTTATATATTACTATCCAACAACCACTTGGTGTCGTGGATGAGCGTTTCGCCTAAGATATCCAACAACCACTTGGTGCAGTGAATGAGTGTTCCGTCTAAAATAACAGAGAGTGGAGGTTCGATTCGAGATTAAAAATCAATATAGGTTCGATTCGAAATTAAAAATCAATATACTTCAATATTTTGCTCAGTTTATAAACATGGTTGTAAAGAACGTGAAAAAACGTAAGAAAATGAGTGGTCATTTAGCTAAAATACAGTTGTATCGAAACAAATAAGTTGTTCAGAATAATGGACACAAAATCGCACTATATCATCACGACATAGTTGTGCCATCGCGTATGCGTATTGATGGTATTATTATTATTTTTTATTATTTTTTAATTTTTTTTTGCAACTCACCCTAAAATTTATAAAACAATCATATTTTCGTTCTAGTCGATTTGAAATATATAACACGTTGACGTAAGCATTTATTTGAACTAGTCCCATGTAATTAAGTAGTAGAGTAATTTCAAGGGTCATTGTAATTATATTTAAATAGTTTGGAAATAAAATAGGTATTTTAAAAGTTAATTTACCAAAATAAAATAATTAGTGGAGGACTAAAATTAAAATTAAAATTACAAGTTCAGTTCAATTTTTTTTTAAAAAAAATAATTAATTTTTTTTATTTAAGTAATAGGTAATAAACTAAACAGAAACAAAATTTAATGGACTACAGATGCTAAAGATAAAAAAAAAAATCGAAGAAACAAGATTCTAAAAAAAAATTCGAGGGAACAAGATTCTCTCACTAAACCAAAAAAATTAGTCCCCATCAATTTGAGGCTGTTTCTTTTTAATATTGTATTTTTTAAAACTTATTATAAAAATATTGTAACTTTCAAACTATTTATAAAATATAGCAATTTTAAATAGAGGTCGTCTTTGGAAAAGACGACCTCCACATCTGGTTCCACGTGGATGAAGGTCGTTTGCTCCACATTGGATGGAGGGACGACGACCTTCATCGTTATGTACTTCATTTATTAAAAAATTCATATCATTTTAACCAGATATTCAAAATTTTCAAAAAAAATATGGTTGGAAAGCTAACAGCGAGAGCTTCAATTTGATATGTGGTTTCACTATTTTTGGAGTTGTGTATCAAAAGATAAAGACCATTGAAGTTGGACTATAATTCTGCAAATTTTAGAACTGAAGATTCTCTTGAATAGTGCATTAAAAAATTGACATCTTTTTACTCAGATATTAAAAAAATTCTAAAAAGATACGGTTGAAAAGCTAACACAGACAGCTTCAATTTGATATCTAGTTTCACTATTTGTAGAGTTGTGTATTAAAAGATACAGATCGTCGAAGTTTAGCTACAGTTTTGAAGTTTTCAGTCGTATCTTCAGTTTTGGGTTTAGTGAAGTTTTCATAACTTTGACGATATATATATTTTGATACACAACTCAAAAAATAGTGAAACTAAGTATCAAAGTGAAGCTCTTTGTGTTAACTTTCCAACAGTACCATTTTCGATTTTTTTTAATATTTGGGTAAAAAGATGTCAATTTTTTAATGCACTCCTCAAAACAATCTTCCGTTCTGAAATTTGCAGAGTTATAGTCCAACTTCGATGGTTTTTATCTTTTGATACACAACTCTAAAAATAGTGAAACCAGGTATCAAATTGAAGCTATCGCTGTTAGCTTTCCAACCATACATTTTTTGAAAATTTTGAATATCTGGTTAAAAAGATATGAATTTTTTAATAAATGAGAGGTAGATACGATGGAGGTCAAAAGACGACCTCCATCCCATGTGGAGCAAGATCGTCTTTTGAAAAGACGACCTTCATCCACGTGGAACAAGATGTGGAGGTCGTCTTTTACCTTCAATTAAAATTGCTATATTTTTATAAATAGTTTGAAAGTTACAATATTTTAATAATAAGTTTTAAAAAATACAATATTAAAAAAAAAACAGCCTCAATTTGAAGGCTATTTGAAGAGCCATAACATTATTCCAAAGAAGCAAATGGGTGAGTGAGATAACCTGAGCAACATCTACAAGACTTTGCATATTAAGATGTCGACACTATTACCATTAAAAAGTTTACAGACTTTCAAACAATCAATCTCAGTTTTGATTAGACACTTGCAAGAATTATAAGATAAAAAGATTGCTTTGAGATCTTTGACCATGGTCCCGACCTCTACGGTCTTGATCTCAAATTTGTCGGGTCAAACCACCACATCGGGTCAGTTTAACCGTTTCTGATGATCCCAAATGACCCATGCCAGTTTAACAACCTCTGAAATCCCGAATGATCATCCAAGACCAACACTCGTGAAATAAGGATTAAAGTATATAAGATAAGTCCAATTTAAAAGAAGTCTAATAAATTTACGACTGCATTGCATTTGCATCTGATGGCTTGCAGCATAAGCAATTAGTTTGTGCTTAGAAAACAAGAGGAACAGTGATAGAACCTTTTGGCGGGAGAGAGAAATGGACGCCGGAGGAGGCGGAGATGGAGATTTTAGTCCTCGCGCCACCGTAGAAGACATACAGAGACGGCTGCTTCGACCGTCGTCGCTTCACTCTCCTCCGCCGACGCCGTCAGTCTCGTTATTATTCTACTTCTTCCTCCAATAATTTCACTCAGCAATGTTTTCAATCTTCTATAATTTCTCCTGTTCAATTCCAGGTTTTCTCGCGGCAAAGGTGCTCGAGGCCGAAATTCATCGCAATTCGTAGCGAATTCCACGGGGCTATATCGGAAACGAGAAGCGAAAGAAGGAGATCAAACCGCGAACAAGAAGAGGAAACTCGAAGATTACTTGGATCCGATTCTTCTCTCTGCGGTTTCTTCGAAGATCGGTGGTGCGAAGAAGGTTCCTAAGATGACGGTGAAGAGAGAGGTTAGGGGTTTCGAGTGGCCCGTCGATGAATTGAGGATGTTGATGGAGGATTCTGAGGTTGGAAAGGAGAAAATTAGTACTGTTAATCTTGGTAATGACTCTGATAATCTCATAGAAAACGATGAAGATGTTAAATTCTCTACTCCGTTTCAAAAGTTTGAGCAGACTGCGTTGGTACTGTTCGAATTGTGAATTGAAATTGAAATAGTAACTAACAAATGTACGATTGTAAAAAGTTGAATAGAAATAAAGAAGATCGGAGGTTTGTGTGTCTGTTTATTTGCATTTTGTAGTCTTCCAAAGGGCCTCTGCCGCTGCTGAGCTGAATTCTTCATCTTCATCCCAATCCTGAAATCCCCTGGCCATTTAAGGCACATAATTCCCTATCCAAAATCTGGAAACGCAGCTCTCTATTAGGTACTTCTCTCAAAGCACAAAATCCTTGCTCGATTATGATTGACGACCGAGCGGACTAGATAGCGAGATGATGCAAACACCATAGGTTGGAGAAATTATTGGAGAAGGTCGCCACAGTGTGGCGACAGTTTTGCACCGTTGGATGTAAGGTAAAAGTATTTCAAATCTACATCCAACTGTTCAGCTAAATTCTGATGGCCTCATTGAATAGTTTTTTTCTATATATTGACTGTGTTTCGGTGGGTTCAATGGTCGAGTAGAAGGATAGCTTCCGACCGCACGCATCTTTGAGGCATCCTGTGGCCATTCCCTTTGAAGTTATCAGAAGGCGCAATACCGGTACCTTGCTTTTCCCCTGTTTGCTAATTTTTCTTTCGGCTTCGGATGCTTTTGGGATTGCATTTTTTACATGTTTGTCACACATGGAGAAGAACAATTAGCATTAACATTTTAGCGCTATTTTGATGAACCAATAACATTTTACTGTGAGTATGATCATTTTGTAATGTAATTTTTTGGTAGTCCAAAAGTTATTTGAACTTTGAGAGTTCTGCATCATTAGCAGGTGGTGAGTAAAGAATATATTCTCGCATGTGAAAAATCATTCTTGTTTAAGTGAAATATTTAGAGAGGGAGATTTTCCCCCTTCTTTTGAAGTTAACATCCACATTCCTGCGTGATCTGTTTTAACTTTATGGTTAAGTTAATGTCTAAAATACTGCTTGAGTTAGGTAAACTGAGGTGGTTATGTTGTATGGTTTAATTAGTCGTAATAATGTTTTGTCGATAGAAGTATGTATAACTTCTATCATCTTTGATCACTGATTGAACAATGCTCTTTGTGATCATTCTCTGCGAGGATTTGTGAAATAGAACGGGGAATTGAATACCAAAACATAAAATTTTAAGTACAAATTATTAGAATAGAAAAAGAGATGCTAAACTTCAAGAGGGTAACGACATTCATAATGGGTAGTGAGTAGTGGTCGGTGTAATACATAGGTTACTAATATTAGGATTAGTCTGATGGTTATGATCTTTTTGCGCCTCTTGGACTTTGGAGAGTCCTGATTAACTTGGGAGCCATAGATAAGATCAGTCTTTAGAGTCTATTTATAGTTAATTCAAATTATTTGATGAAACTAACTTAGCTGCATTTCGACTTGTAAAGACTCTACATGACAACCATGGAATCAAATTAGATTTAAAAATAAAAAAAAGACTCCACAAAATGACCTTTTTTATAATGAATAAAAGTCTTTGATATGAATAGAATTGATTTTGGTGAACTGGCTACCACCGTATGCAACAAACTGAAATATGTGATCTTTTTCATTCGCTAGATGAGAAGTTTCCGGGAGGGGTCTACTTTGCTTTGTGATGGGATTTGGTGAGTTCTTTTTTTAGAAATGCAGTAGTTCGTCAGATGTCAAGTTTGTATATGTATCATAGTCTGATGGAATCTTTGTATAAAGCCATTTGATCTACTTGCATAAAACCAAATGGCAGCATAGTTGTTGATTTTCTAATCGATGTTTTAAAAGGTTTTTGTGGCTTACACCTTAAGAGGCTTATGCCTTTGTAAAAATATATTAAGCTTAAAGTCTTTATATCTCGTGTAGTGATTAGAAGAATAATATTAGTTTGCCCCATTCTTAAAAAAATATAAGGTTTCTTTGTGTATGGAAATGCTAATATGTGAGTTGTGGCAATTCAACCTATTACTAGTTTTTCTATTGGGGCCACTTTGCTATGTAGTGGATTTGGTGAGTTTTTTTTTTTTTTTTTTTTAAATGCTGTAGTTACATCAGATGTCAAGTTTGTATATGTATCATTGTCTGATGGAATCTTTCTATAAAGCCATTTCTTCTTGTACAAAACCAAGTGGCAGCATTAGAGGTTGAGTTTTTTAATCAATATATGTTTTAAAAGACTCTTGAGGCTTACACTGGCTTGCCTTGAGGTAGGACTAACATTTAGCCTCAAGACTTGCAACTTCTTTGGACTATAAGAGGCTTATGCCCCTAAAAATGCATTATTGCTCAAAGTCATTTCATGATGATCAGAAGAATAATATTAATTTGCCGCATTCTTAAAAAATATCAAGGTTTTCTTTGTGTATGGAATGTCAATACGTCGGTCGTGGCAATTCAACATATTACTACTTTTATTACCAAGGTTTTTGCTCTAAACAAGATATATATTACCAAAATATGAGAACTTGGAAAACCAGAGGAGAAATAAACAACCTTGTGGGGTAGTTCTTCTTAGGAATCAGATGATATATGCACAATTAATTTTATAATACTTTCCCATACTGCAGGGGTTAAATTGAACGAAAAAAGTGAAAGATAAAGGGTAAGAACGATTAATAAAAGACGGGAAAAAGCAAAAGCAAAAGAATTATTCTCTTGATTTGCTCAATCACTGTTAATTTTGGGGTCCTTATCATTGGTTATCTGATATCGTATGATGTTTACTATTCCTTTGATTCTCTGTGCTTCTCTGCCCATGTCTGCTGCTGCTTGCAGACTGCAGGGTGCCACACCACAGATGGATATCAGGTTACTGACCTTTTAAATTGGCCACCACAACGGACGAGGAGCTGATGCTTGTTGTACTCTGTCTCTGCTATGGGAGAATCATTGGAATACGAGATTTGCATTTTACTCTCCATCTTCCTTAATACTCTGGCGAAGTACCCTATAACTTCCTTTGTTGTCGGCACTTTGACTTGCATCTACATGGACATGGAGCATGGAATAGCCTTCCCAAAAGCATAAAAGGTCACCTCCATTTTCATTGTTTATTATGTTTATAAATAAACAAAAGAAAAAGTTTAGTTTAAATATTATTTTGATCTTTGTACTTTCGACTTTGGTTCATTTTGGTCCTTGTATATTCAGAACTTTCATTTTAGTCTACGTACTTCCAAGTTTTGTTTATTTAGTCATTTTACTTTTGAACATTTTGGTTAGTGTACTTTTAAGAAATAGTCATTCATTTTTATCTCATTTATTTCGATCATAATTTTAGCATGACACTCTTTACTTACTAAATTTCTTGAAATGTAGTCATAAATTTGTATTAAAAGATTTCCACTGTGTATAAATTTTATGTTCAATTTTTATAAACATGGATTAAATTGGTCACTTTTTAAGAGTACAAGAACCAAATCAGACGTTTTAAAAGTACAAAAACTAAAATAAATAGAACTTGAAAGTGCATGAACCAAAATGAACGTTTTGAAAGTACATAGATTAAAATGAACCAAACTTAGATGAGGTGGACCAAAATAGTATTTAAACCAAAAGGTTTTGATTTGTGGGTGTTAATATCGATGAATTTTAAGGATAAAAAAATGTCATTTCAATTTCTTTTATCTTTGTGTATTCCATCGACTTCCTTTTGTTATTTTCTCTGTTCTTTTCCATCTGCTTCTTTTCTCTCTGCATCGAATCTGAATTTAAATTTGATTTTTATTCCAAACATTATCTTCTCCATTTCAATATAGAATACACCATTACTAAATGTATTCTCAAATTCTACAATTTATCTTTCCAGTTGGTCTTTAAATCAAAGTGGACACTAGTCTACACTTTTAGTCGATTTTTCATCCTTCTTTTAATTGGGTAGAGAATTTGGAAACGAGGAATTGACGTTGCCCTGGCCTTCTGCGGAGTTTGTGGGCCTCTGATTTCACTGCAGTACGAAAGTAAGTCTCATTGAGGCCTTTTCTATCGTCTCTTTTGCTCTGCCAACCAGAAAATGCTCGGAAGAAATGGCAAGTTATCTTTCTCACTTTGTCCAATTAGCCTCGTTGAAGCAACACAAAAAGTGGTTATAGATTGTCGTGCATATACTGTCTGTTGTCTAATGATTTGAATTCAATGTTTTTTTCATTATTCTTAACATTTTCCGTCCTCCCTACAGCCACCTCGTATATCAAATCAGCCACCACGGTTTCAGCCAGTGCTTAGGACGTCGAGTGAAATGATGCCTCAACAGGTCTCTTATTCTCTCCCTATCTTTCTCTCCGACCTTGTATAGTTCTGAATAACGAGTTAATGTTTTTGAATTTGAATTGATTTCTGAGCCAGGACGATGGGTGGCCTTTGGGATTAAGACTACTGAATGCTAGAGTTGGATTTCTGGACAATCGAGACTTCTCCGGATCAATCTCCTTCAACACTTTGCCTTCTGGATCTCTAAGCTCCTTCACGGACTCTTCAGATCTTGATTCTCAGGTATGGACTCTTCTGTTCTTTTCTTGTTTAATTATCTGAACTCTTCTGTCAACTCGGGTTCCAAGCTTGTTAAAGTATTAATATAATTAAATTTACAATAAATCATTAGTTTAAACTTTTTGGTTGATTGGTGATTTAATATGGTATCATAACATAAGTATACAAGGAGTATTAAAGTATTGATAGAAGTAAATAGCTTGAACTTTTGTTTTGATGGGTGATTTAGTAAGGTCCGAGTTGATAATATTTTTGTTTTTTAAAATTAAGTTTATAAATACTACTTATCCCATTAATTTCTTTGTTTGTTATCTACTTAAAAAATTAAGGTCCCTTTGATAACCATTTCATTTTTAGTTTTCTGTTTTTGGAATTTAGGTTTGTTTTCTCCTAATTTCTTTATTACGAGTTTCAATTTTCTTAAAAAAAAATATTTGGATTCTGATTCAATTTCCAAAAACAAAAATAACTTTTTGAAAGCTAATTTTTTTTAGTTTTCAAAATTGACTTGATTTTTTAAAACATACAAAGAAAGTTATGGATGGATGTAGTGTTCATAGACTTAATTTTCGAAAACCAAAAACAAAAAACCAACTAGTTATCAAACAGAGTCTAAAGAAGTTAGTTATTAAAAAACATGTTTTTGGAATTGCCCCATATTCAAAAACAAAAAATAAAAAACGAAATCGCTTTGAATTCTCATCTTTCCCTCGTGGGCGTGTTTATAAGAAGGGTCACATTCTGTGTTTTCATATTCTGTGTTTTCATTTGTTTGTGATTGATTGCACATTGCAGTCAAGTGGGTCGTTCTTCCATGCTAAAAGCATCCCTGATCTGAGTGGTTCTACTTCTAGCATGGTGGAGGTTTCAAGAAGATCGTCAAGAGGGGGAAGCACAGTAGCCAGATCATCACTAGGAGGAGATAATAGAAAGAATAATTACAACTTCAAGTCCAAGCCATGGTTGTTTTCGCTGTGCTGCAAACTCAACACCGACGCAGTGATTGCGAGCGCCACCAGAACTCACTCACTAGCTCACTTTCTAGAAGCGGAGAGGAGGAGAACCGCCGCCGCCAATTGCCGGAGGAACCAGCTGAACGCAGCAATTTGTTGACACAAAAAGCGTCAAATGGCTCATTTTGTAAAGGAGGATAAGTTGAGTCAGGTACTCGGGATCCTTTCTTTTCAACTCTGGTTATTTACGTTTGTTACTTCTCTTTCTTTTTGTGCATATTCTGGTGGACAATACGGAATATTACTCTTTTAACTCTCAGATCTCTGTTCATTTAAACTCATGAAATCAAATTAATGTTGGGAATGTTTCTTTTAGAACTAGTTTACTTGAATTTTGTTTGATAAATTAGGAACCTGAGTGGAAGTCAAAATGAACATACTTCAACGGTAATTTAATTTAGTTGTACTCCTTTTAAGTCGGAGTTTTAAATTCTCATACCCATTTACACGTTCAAAAAGTGTACATGTTGTACCTTAACAATCATTTTTTTCCGGTTATACTACTGCAAAACCTAATGTGACGAAGAGTTTGAGTTTGAAGTGTAAAGATATTATTGGTTTTTTTTTGTTTTTTTTTTGTTTTGATAGGAAACAGAAACAATTTCATTGATCCATGAAAGAGTGTTACAAATCCATCATATTCTAATAATTACAAAATATATATATATATATTTTGGTGTAGTACAACAAATGTGAAGAATATGGATTCAAACTTTCGACCAAAAGAATGAGTACATGTTGATTATCTTTTGGTTATGTTCATGTTGACGGTTATAATTTACACTTTCACATAAATATTTGTCAATCTGTATATAGCTCAACGTTTATGTTCATGTTGACGGTTATAATTTACACTTTCACAAAAATAGTTGACGGTTATAATTTACACTTTCACATATTAATTACCTTTTGGCTATGTTCAATGTGGGCAATGGAAATTCATTTCAATTTTTTTTTCTTCTCGTCTGCTCTAATTTTATCTAGTTAGCGTGTCTTTTATAACATTTCCATGTCAAATCATACCCATTAATTCAACCAGCACTAACTTTGTTAACAATATGAATCTATTAAAGTGAAAGTTAAAAGTTGAAGATCTTAATTAGTGAAGTAGTGAAGTCAAAAGTACAAGAACTTAATTAGTGAAGTCAAAAGTTCAAGAACTTAATTGTAGCGTCAAAGTGAGCTTAGCTCGGTGGTAATTGACACTTCTCCCTTTAAGTCGAGAGGTCAAAAATTTGAATCATCACCCCTAATGTTGTTACTATATGTATATATAAAAAAAAAAAAGTGTAACTTTTTTAAATTTATGGATTAAATAGATTATCTATCATAGTTTAGAAACAAATATGTAATCTAACCTTAAATCATTACATTTGTAATCCTCTTGAAAAATATAAAATAAAATGGTATGTAAATATTGGTTTTTTTTTTTTTTTTTTTTTTTTTTTTTTTTTTTTTTTTTTTTTTTTTTTTATGAATGACCAAAAAAAAAAAAATTGTGCGAAAATGATATTTGGTTTCTCAAAATAAGTTTTTTTAACCTTTTGCTAACCTCAACAAATATTTTTTAATATATTTTTTATTTTGCTCTAGTTTTGGCTTCCTATTTTTACTCTCCCTCTTGATATTTCTTCCTCTTTTCCCTCTCCCTTTCTCTCTTAGGAATCGCCCATCAAACCTAAACTCGAAACCCCCCAAAAAAAAACGTCTTCTCTTTTTCTCCTAAAAAACTTCACCAACGGCAAAAATCCCAAAAAAAAAAAATGGCCACGCAATTGAACAATTCAATCTTAAATTAGAAACCTATATATTAGAAAGACCTAACAATGCAGTATTAACGAATATGAAATTTTAGTGAAAATAAGGAGTTACATATTAACGAATTAGTAAAATACCTTAATCGACTCTTCAAAGATTATACAACGCTTCTTGTTGATTAGTAATAGACCGAATAATGCGACCGACGATAGAGTGTTAGAAATTCGACGAAACCGACAGGGTAAGGAAGAATAAGGAAGACGAATATGAGGGGTTTTTTTTTTGTTTTCAAATGAGTTGGAGGGAGACTATGAAAAACAAATGCGATTTCTATTAACGATCTATTTGTTTATTAATTAATAAGAGCATTATCGTAATCAACCAAACATGATTACAACTCAATAGAGATAAGTAAACACAATCAATGGCTAAAGCGAGCATAGCTTCAGCTGACATATGTATGACCTGATGTCTAAGAGGTTCCCAATGTACTCAAAAAAAAAAAAAAAACACAATCAATGAATTTAAGATTGAGCCAATAAACAAAATCAAAAGGAAATCGATTATGATTGGTGAAATTTTTTCAATATAAGAAGGTAAACAAGCCCCAAGCTTAGTCATGTCCGCCAAATGTAGATAGTTGATTACTAAAATTGTAGTTGAACTATTTTTTTTTATATTGAAAATGTAGTGTAAAACCATTGTTCCGACATTATCGCTCTATTGATATGACATGACAACAACTAAACATAGAGTTTGATAAATTAAAAATATTAAAATTGAGAAACTTCAAAAGTATTTTTTAAAAAAAAAAAGTCAAAAGAAAAATAGATAAAAGAATTGAGGTACCAACCAACTAACCAAGCCCACATTTTAGAAGCTGGATTAAATATCATGGTAAATGAATCAGCTAATTAATGCCTTTCTATCTGATGAAAAAATTATAAGATTAACCTGCTAAAGTGGCTGTGATTACTGATTAGGAATTTAGAATAACTTGGATGGAGCTTTACTTAAATAAATGAGCAATTTATGAAGCTTTATTAGAACTCAAAAACATAACAAGTATTCAGCAAGCATTCATGACTCACGAATAGTAACTTGCTGCAACTTCTGTAAGAAAACGACGAACGACAGACTCGACCACCTTATACTTACTGAAGACGATCGAAATCGCAACGACGCTTGTAGCCGTGCTTCTTAGGCATTCAAGTAGATTTTATAGATATAGCGAACATAACCATTGCTTCTTAGGCATTCTTAGGCATTCAAGTAAATTGTAGTTGAACCATTGCTCGAAGAAGATCCCGAGCAGAAGATGCCACTTAGAAACTCTTATCAACCTCCTCGTCACATTCAACTGGAAACCTTCCTGTACTGTGGCCACCAATCTTCCCAAACGACCCCAAAGCCGATAAGCTCTTGAAGCTACTGCTGCCCTCACTGGAATTTGACTTCCTCGATCGCCTTGGTTTCGATGAACTAGTTTCAGATTCTGGATTATCAGTCACCTTGATCTTTGCCACGAGTAGTTGAGTAATGCTGCTCCGACAAAAAGGGCAAAGCGGGGCAGTAGGACAAGCGCTCGAGGTATTTGACTTCTTGTAACAGCATAAAGCTAGGGTGCAATGGGCACACATTTGATGACCACAAGGATCCACCTCTAAAGTGCAGGCCTGATCAAAGCATATGCAGCATAACTCGACATCGCACCCCTGTTCGGAAATTTCCACGAGCGAATAAGAATTAGAATATGTGCAGTTTGAGACAACTATATCAGTATGTTTCACTCAATGAAAGTCATCTTTACATCAAAATAGTTTAGCTGGGTCGCCGAGACCATTCTAATGGATGATTACAACTGGAAAGATTCCTGTTTTCAGATGTATATATGGATGTTTTGTTCAGTGTTTTCGTGTTTTCGGGTATATATGGATATTTTCCTACCCTAAAATGTAGCTCAAAATTGAAACGTGAGCTATATTTAAGCATAGCTGATTGGCACATGGCAGTAGTATCCAGTCATTTATATTACCTTCAAAATCCTAATTCAGAGAAAATACAGAGTTATATCTGTTGTAATGGTAAAATCTCAAACATACCTATAAGATTCATTACTTTAGAATTGCCTCAACTTTTTATTGATACCTAAAGGGATCTTAGACGATATGAATCGTCTACGGCGCAAAAGTTCAAGAGGGAAAATCAATATTACCTCAGGTTCTGCATCATCCAACTCAAGATCAGATTGTAAAGGAGATGGAGGCGAGTAGGAATTCTCCTTCAATATGGCCTTCTCTCTCTCCATGTTTGCTTCCACCAAGGCCCTCTCTAGCAGAGCTTTTGCCTCTTCATTTAGCTCATTGATGAATTTCAATTTTGATGGCCAGACAAGAGGTTCTGCTGCTGAAGGATTCAGCAAGGCTGCGCACGCCCGATTCTTGCGCTTCATAGCAACCGTGTAAGGTATTCTCCTGCAATCATGTGTCGACAAGTTGGAAAAATGAAGGTTGAAAACAACTGCTGTTAAAATTTCCAAGTAATTGTCATTGAATGTGAGTAACAACTTGCCAGGACACCATTATTGTAAAGCTTCGTTTATTGGATAATTTACAAGTTCATGATTATCAGAGGAAGAATCACTACTATATCACTACTATTCGAAACATGTCATCCGTGAGAACACAAAAATAATCAACTCACAACATCAAATTATATATGCCTAACCAGCGAGTCAAAAGCCCCGGGACTTGGAAAAAGAGCTCAACAAATGAGAGAGACAAATTAACAAATAGGAAGGTTAAAGTCACAGTATAGCTGCAAAAAAAGAGTGATCAACTCATAGAACTTGGCTAAAGCTTACCCAGCTGAATCCACTTGTAATCTTTCCGCTCCCCATGCAAGCAATTCTCGAACACATTCTAAAGAACCACTTCTAGCAGCTAGATGAAGAGGTGAACTCCCCGGATAGCTGCAAATCGATATACCTCTCTTAATTTTAATGAAAGATCAGCTTATACAACTACAATCTACATCACAATCTGCTTAGATATATATTTACCCATAAGCACAAGTTAAAACACAAGCAAGAGCCCCATTCGCCAAAAGATTCCGAATGCAGTGTGGCTGTCTTCGACGTGCAGCTATATGCAACGGAGTAGCACCTCCTCCATCTCGAATGTTCACATATCTGATAAATCCCCTGCCAACAACATCCAATTCAAGGTAAATTAGGCCTCAATTGAAACGCGAGAGAGCAGGATCTGAGGTGTTGAGAAACTAACCAAGTGGCTGCAACTGGAGCTGAATGAGCAGCAGAAATTATAGCCTCTAAGCAATCTGAGTGACCATAATAAGCAGCATAATGCAGGCAGGTCCGTCGATTTAGAGAATCAAACATCAGAATCTATTGAAATTAGCAAACAATACATTGTTAATGATTACTTTGTAATTGAAATAAACATACACCAAAAAAAAACTTAAATCATACAAATTGGGACACAAACGTTTGCTCCTGCTTCAATTAGTCTCTGCACACAGGATATCTTCCCATTCATTGTAGCCAGCATTAATGGAGTCTAAGTCAATCACAACCGAAAGAAAATGGATTAGCAAGAACATACTCAAATATTATACCAAATTTCAGTGATGAAACTGCAAATTGATTCATTGGAAAACCATTACCTGTTTGTTGCGATTCAATACATCAGGATTCACAGACCGATCCAAGAGCATAGAGAGAATCTGATTAAACAGGAAGAAATTCAACCAATTGAAAAAACCCCATCAGATACAAATTCCCAAACAGTGAGAATCGAAACCTTAAAACCCACCTCGATCTGACCAAAGGCAGCTGCGATGTGCAGAGCAGACATTTTCGTACGAGGAGTAGTCTGTTCCAAGACAGTAGGATCGGCTTCTACCATAGCCTGAACGAGCTCCAAATCCCCATTCTGCAAAGCTCGAAACAGCTCATTTTCATGGCGTTCGCTGCAGCTCAGACCCTGACCCATCACCTCTCCGGTCGGATTCCGCCGTCAGCACATGGAGAGGAACCCAGAAACTGATTAACGCGCCACCGCGTGGGGTGGTTGGGCGTTGCTTGCTGTTGGTAAACGCTGATTGTGAAAGAAAGAAATTGGTTGACCAAAGAAAATTTATGTGTGAAATTTATGACTATCGGGTGTCGGAATTTGACTATTTCTCCTCTGAATCCGAGTGCTGTTTTGTTTTTCTTAAATTTATTTCGCAAAGATAACACACAACTCAATTAATTATTACATTAATCTCAGATGCTTTTGCTTCTCTCTCTTTCTCAAAGTTTTTTTTTTTTTAATACCTGATCCGACATTAAACTATAGTTACTAGTCAATACATCATTTTGGTGATGTAAAACTTAAATTTTTAAACATCTTCGACCATGAATCTTGAACACAAACACTTTAATGTTCATATTAATATTGAAAATATTGATGATTTTTTTTTTACAACATGTCGGAGTGAGAGATTGAACCTAGAACCTCATGATCACTAGGCCATATATCATGTCGTTTAACTATACTCTTGTTGGTATATTAGTTGATATACCTATGTCAAGTATATATTTATATATAAACAATATACTTTATATTAAATACATCATATCAGTTTTTTTTTTTTTTTTTAATGAGTTACATACTTCAATTTGGGTATATTAATAAAATCCTGAAATAATGAAGTTAAAATTGGAATAAAAAAAAATGAAAATTTGATTTTAAATTTGTTTTCATATTTGCAAAACCAAAAGGCCAACGCTAATTTTGCAAATAATAAAAAAAAAATCTTATTTTCATACTTATTTGACGAAAAATTGTAACTGATGTGAATTTAAAATAAGATAATTAAAAATATAGCATGTTTTTAAAAAAAATTGCGGATATGACAATTTTTATCGTTGATATCTTATGGCGGATAGAAGTCTATCGCTGATCACCTCAACATTTTATAGATTTTTGTGAGTGATGATAGTCTATCACTGATAGGGATAAAAACAGATTTTTTTGCCATATTTGCAAAACATTTTAAAGTTTGTTAAATTTGCAATTAGTTTGGGCCTGATTGCTATTTGTGCAACCAGCCCCTTATTTCACTTCATAGATTTTCTTAAAATATTTTCGCTTCAAAAAAAAAAAAAAAATTAATTAAAAGATTTTTATTTAATCCTAAAGATTCTAAAATTGAAGAATTGGAATATTTTGATATTTAGGGATATTTGAGAAACTAACTTGAAATTGGATAGATGGATGGACTAGTCCACTATTATAATCAACCGTCAATAAAGTAACTCATTTACTATTCATAGACTATCATAACCCCACAAATTATTATAACTCATTTACTATTCATAGACTATCATAACTCCACAAATTATTATAGGAGCAAAAGCTCCCAACACCCTTTTAAATTTTAAAATATATTTTTGTATTTTTTTTTAAAAAGATTTTCAATAAAATAACAAAAATATTTTTATATCTTGTTTGATAGCATGGGGTTTAGATTTCATCTCAAAACTAATTGGCTTGGGAGGAATAACTCATGTATCTCATGAGTGAGATCCGGTTCCCTCAACATGTCCTTCAAAATGGTGTCTCTTTAACATTTTTGGGTCGAATCTCATTTTTTGACTTAATACCCGTTTGGACTTCGTGAGCTCTATAATATGTTTGATATCATGGAATTTCATCTCAAAATCAATTGGATTGAAGATGAGTAACTCATGTATCTTGTGAATGAGGTACAATCCCTTCATTTTTTCAATGTGAAATCCTCCATATATCTTACTCATTGTAAAAGTGCTCTAAATAATAATTTTAGGGTAAATCTTTACTCTATTTGGTGTTTGATAAAAACATATTTTTTTACTAATTTATGGAAAATCAATTTTGAATTCTTCTTGTCTCTACAATCTAATCAATAATAAATTTCAAAATTAAATTTCTAAAGTATCTTGTCTCCATTTTAGCTCATTTTTAAAATTCTCATTATAACATTCCCTGTCATTTTATATAACAATTATTTTTTCGTACATATAATTTTAAAATATTATATATATAGAGGGTTGGTTGCACAAATAGCAATCATGCCAAAAATAATTATAAATTTAGCAAAGTTTAAAACCTTTTGTAAATATGGCAAAAAATCAGTAGCTATCACTGATAGACTTTATGACTATTACTGATAGAATCTATCAGTGATAGACTTCTATCCCCGATAGACTATTATCAATGACAAAATTCTATACAAAAGATTACTATCAGTTATAGACCATACTATTAGGGATAGAAATTGCTATATCCACATTTTTTTAAAAAAAAATGCTATATTTTTAATTATTTTACTCTAAATTGACATCGATTACAATTTCTCTCTCTATATATATATATTTAGAATATTTTTTTTAATTTAAAAAAATTATCTAATAACAATTTAAATATTAAATGTCAATATAAAAATAATTAAAATGATGTTTATTTTCGTTGTTATAGTTAAATCACATCAATACTATAGCTTGTTATTCACTTTCATGGTACAACTCATTTGTTTAAAAACACAGTTATCAACAATTATTTTAAAAGCTACAATAATCTCTTGCATTATATTTAGGAGTGATTATATTAATTATATGTATGTTTCTTTTTTCTTACTTCGAAGATTTTTATGGAAGATTTTTATGTTAATCATTTTTAGATACTCAATCTATGAATTGTTTCCTCACAAATATGTTTTAAATTAATCCATTCTTTTAAAAGAAAATAATTTTATTTAATAACATTTGTTTAAAAACTAAACATCTATACTACACATACTTTAAATTATTTAAAAAAAAGCATACTTAATTATTATTATTTTTTTTTTTTTTAAGTACTCTAGAAAAATTGATTTTTTTCAAAACAAATATTAAACATTATGACTTCTTAGCCAAAGTGAACATAAATCAACGTGATAAAATATGTGTAACCACCATCAAATTAGAAGTTTGATTCTCCCGTCCCGAAAAAAGTTAACCTCCATATATATATATATATATAAAGCATGTCATCATCAGGCTTGGTCAAGTAGAAGACCTCCTTGGTCAAGAGAGTAAGTTTGGTATGATAGGAACATTGAAGGTACATCAAATTTGACTAGAGGTGAGGATCATGTTATACTCTTTATATTTAAGATACTATCAATGTTAAGACTTGACATTTCATAAACGTTAAACAATAGAAAATTAAACTGTCATTTTGTATAAATTTTGGATAATTTTTTATGTATCATCTATGTTATAGCTTGCTTAAGCATGACGTCACCCATCTGACGTCATCCATGGACCTCGAGGACGCCCGCAAAATCTACAGAAGGGAAGGTCTAAGTTGTCCCCAAAGAGCAATCTTGATTAGACTTAAAGGACTAACTGTCTCATCTATGTTATAGCTTGCTTGAGCATGACGTCACCCATCTGACGTCATCCATGGACCTCGAGGACGCCCGCAAAATCTACAGAAGGGAAGGTCTAAGTTGTCCCCAAAGAGCAATCTTGATTAGACTTAAAGGACTAACTGTCTCATCTATGTTATAGCTTGCTTGAGCATGACGTCACCCATCTGACGTCATCCATGGACCTCGAGGACGCCCGCAAAATCTACAGAAGGGAAGGTCTAAGTTGTCCCCAAAGAGCAATCTTGATTAGACTTAAAGGACTAACTGTCTCGCATGATTACGCCTCAGATAACCAGCTGACGTCCGTCTCCCCTTAAAATGGGCATAGCAGGCGCCACCCCGAGTAATCAACCCAACATCAACACCTACTCCCTCGACATGACAGGGAAGGCGTATGACGTCATCATCACGACCATCTCACACCTCCCTATAAATATGAAGTCATGCTCTTCATATAAGGTACGCAACTACATGCTCTCAAGCAATGCATACTCCGTTTAAGCTCATCACAAATGTTGACTTAACCATTAGAGCGTGCCAAGTCTACCCCGTACCGGTGTAACTTTTCCTTCCTTTGTAGGTCTACTCGGACTCAGTCACTCATTTACCATCTGAAGCTGGCTTCAAGGAAGGTCAGAAATCAACATCAATCATCTATATTATAACTTGAAAATTATTTATCATTAATTTGAATTACTTAACATCGCGTATATGTCAAGTTAAATATATATGGACACATTTTGTATGCCACGATTTGTTTGTTTTTAAAAAAATTAAAATATTTCCTACCATTTTGGTTCCCTATATTATTCTAACAATTTGGCAACTTCAAAACTACAAACA
Organism: Herpetospermum pedunculosum; assembly: GCA_028017165.1. Taxonomy (NCBI): domain Eukaryota; kingdom Viridiplantae; phylum Streptophyta; class Magnoliopsida; order Cucurbitales; family Cucurbitaceae; genus Herpetospermum; species Herpetospermum pedunculosum. The sequence continues at coordinate 62,868,776 of CM051525.1, forward strand.
TCTGTCAAATCAAGCATAGCTCAATTGACATAAAGTTGTGTACTAAAAGGTTATGAGTTTAATTCCCGCATTAATTAAATATTTTTGACAAAAAAAAAAAAAAGTACAAACATCTTTTCCATATATTAATAATTCCAAATTATTTCTTATATTACCTATTAACCTATATCTATAATTTCATCAAACATATTGTAACTTCAAAATTACAAAAGGTTTATCAATTGCGTGTATCACTCTAAAACTACCAAAAATAAATAAATAATAATAATAATTAAAAAAAAAAAAAATCAACCATAGGAACCATTCTAAATTTATTGACACATTTTTTAACTGTATTAGACATATCTTTAAAATGCCAAACTTCATCTGCCTATAATAAAAAATTCTAAAAGAAGCCAAACCGAGCATAGCTCAATTGGCATAAGGTTGTGCCCGTAACCAAAAGGTCATGGGTTCAATCCTCGCATTTATTAAAATACCGTTGCAAAAAAAAAAAAATTCTAAAAGAACAAAGAAGAAAAAAAAAAAAAAAAAAAAAAAAAAACTCTTCAAAATAAGTATGAATTGGTAACTAAGATCACTAGCAAAAATACAAAAAAGTCCTACATTTTTAAGACCACAACTAAACTGACTTAAAATTTTAACAAGTTCCAATATTTTTCATTTGTTGGAGTGATTAAAGTGCTAAAATATAACAACAAGTAATCTACCATACAATTTATGAATTTAATAATAAAAGAAGAGTAATTTTAATTAGAAGTCTAGGATGAATATTGCAAAGTAAAAAAAGAATAATACACTTTTGATGCTTGCAAGTTAATATTTTTCAACCAAAAGTACAATATAGATATATTGTGAAAACATTTCACTACTAATTAAGCTTTGAATCTTAGATAAAGAAAGCTAAGTATACTAATTAAGCTTTGAATCCAAGAAAGCTAAGTATAGGTTCAAATGTAAAAGAGAAAATAATAATAATAAAAAAAAATATATGACAATTTTTTTTCAATGGAATATATATAACAAGCTTTTACTTTGATAGGTTAGTCTATTGCCCAAACTTCTAAATCAAGTACAAGCAAATATCTCACTTTTAAATCACTTCTTCAAATAGGAAAAAAAAAAACTTGTAGTAGATTATATTATCTTATAAATTTTGGAATCCAACTTTTTTTTTTTTTTTTTTTTTTTTTTTTTTTTTTTTTTTTTTTAATTGCGTCGTTTGATTATCTTAATTGATTCTCTTTATTTTTGGCGACGAAAATTCCAACTTCGAGTAGACATACAATGATGCAACTAGTTAAAATTATCTTAGTTATCTAGGAATAAAAATAAAGACTTTCGCAGTACACTTATTAAATAAAGACTTTTGCACTACACTTCTGAAGATAATATTTGAACTCTGAGATCAATATTACTAACCTAGCCACATATGGAACAAAAAAAAAAGGTCGGGATGAACAACTTACACCAATAACCAAATTAAAAAGGTTATTGAACAAAACTTGACAAATGTTATTGAACAACTTACACCAATAGCCAAATTAAGAAATATGTATACTTTTTCGTAGATCCACTCATTTTTCTAACTTTCCCATAAGTATCCAATTTTCTTCATTGCTAGCTAGCAACTTTGAACTCTTTCACCAACCAACTTACCAACCTATAATTAACAGTGAAGACTTCACAATTAAGTGGGTGAAGGCTTGACAATTAGGGATGAAATGAACCGAACCGTTTGACTTAGTTTCCACCATTAATTAAGACCAGATTTGATCGAAGATGTTCGGTTGATCCTCAACTTACCCGAACCGACGCAGTGGGTAAGATTTTTTAGGAGTTGTGATGGGCACTGACCGAATTAAAATAATTTGTGAATAGTAAATGCTATTGAAATTAGTGAATAACTTTGTACACCTACACTCAACTTCAAGTTGGTGGGTCACGTGGATTGAATTGTCAAACACCCTATTAGGAGCTGTTTGGAATAAAGAGTTGCAAAGAGTAAAGAAGTCTTTTTGTAGTGCAAAATTGTTTAGTATGAAATTACTTAAATGTGTTGTGTTTGGGACAAAAAATTGTTAAATCTAGAGTTTTGAAGTTCAATTTATTTTAAATTATTTTTTATAATATATATATATATATATATATTTCTACATTTTTTTTAATTTTTATTATTAAAATTTATTCGAATAAATTTCAATAAATTCGGATAATTTTGCTTTTTATTTTATGTATCATTTAATTAATAAATGTTTGTTTTGTGTAGCCTCTCACCCTTATCTCCTCCTCCATTTATTTATTTTTATTAATTTTTTTTTTTGAAAAGAACCTGCTTCAATTAAAAACCAAACACCCATACAACAACCTGCCTCAAGAAGAAAACTCAATTTCTAAATTCCGAACACCAAAAGAAAACCTCTTCTCTATTTTTTTTTTTTTTTTTTTTTTTTTAATCCTTCTTTCTCTTTCCTTTCTCCCAAATGTCACATTTGATTCCATTCCTTCATGAATTCAATACCATTCAATTTGAAAATTTGAAAAATAAGTAATTCAACAATATACCTCAAAGTAACCCTTGTTGGAATAATTACTGTAACACCCTTAGATGAGTCTAATTTTGTTATTTTTTTTTTTTAGTATGCTTTGAGTTTGTTAGAATTTCTATTTGAGATTTGTGATTTAGGAAAAGAAAGGAGCTTAATTGATTAGTTTGAGGTACTGGAATATTTTTTTTTGAGGTTTGAAAAAAAAGAGATATGGATTATTGAATGAAAATATATATAGAGAAATTGTAACCGATGTTAATTTAGAGTAAAATAATTAAAAATATAGTATTTTTAAATTTTTTTTTTTTTTTTTTGTTGATATGACAATTTTATAACTGATAGCTGATAATAATCTTTTTTTATAGAATTTTGTATAGTCTATTGAAGCCTTAATAGTCATAAAATCTATATATATATATATTTAAAAATTTGGAGATATGATATTATGTTTTCTTAAAACAAAAGGGAAAGGAAAATGATATTTTGTTTTTTTTTTAAAAAGAGAGATTTAAAAGGAAAATAAATTTTACTTTTAAGGTTTTTTTTTTTCCAACTCCAGTCGATTCCACGCCCTTATTTCTCTCTCTCTCTCTCTCTCTCTCTCTCTCTCGTCTCTTCACGCCGGCGACTCCCTATCTCCGACCATCTTTTTACGGACTCAGCTTCACGCATCAGCAGGTAGGCGGCGCCGCAGCGGGGGCGGTTTTCCAGTGTGGCAGAACGAATTCAAGCAACGTTTTAACGCCCGGGCAACGTCACCCACGTCTCGTTCAGGTTTAATTTCTTATACCCATTGCATTCCGGCGTTAAATTGGTGAGATTTGAGCGTTTTGCTCGCTGTCCAGCATTGAATTTTGAGCTAGAATTGACCTTTGGCGAGTACCCACAAGTTCAACGACCTCAGATATGGTTGCCCATAGCCCGTAGAGGTTAGATCGATCTTCGAACTCACACCAGCAAGTACGGAGCCTCTTTTGCATGTTTTGGTGGGTAACGTTCGCTCTAAACTCTTGTTGAATCAATTAGAGTTGTTTTTTTTTTTTTTTTTTTTTTTGATAAGAGACAGAACTAATATATAGCTTTTAACCATTGAAGTCTTTTGGTTTGTAGCCTTCGACTAGTTATGGATTGTTCAAACAAGCTGTAAGGCGACGGTAGGTTGTTAGAGGACTGTTCAGTTGAGTCAAGCTAATCTTTGATCCGCTAATCAAGTAAGTGACTTTACTACCGTAACTCCTTAGTGCTAGGTTGGGAACTGTGTGCTGGTAGATCAATAGGTTTTTTTTTTTTTTTTTGAAAGGAGGTAGACCGATAGGTTGTGTATACGTGTTTGTTGTGTTTTTGATTGTTTTATAAGGTTGTTCTTGAACGTTAAAAGAGTGGTTAGAATAAATATGATTATATAGTTTCGAATGTTTTGAACATTTTGGAGGGCGTCAATGTTGATCAATGAAGTTCTTATCATGGATTGATAGGTGTTTGGGCTCATGGCAGAAGCAAGTACTTATTAAAAATAATTTTTGCATCTTAACCGGGGAGAGGCTAAGCCTTTATGGACGGTTTTCATTGGGGTTTCTCTTTGGTTCTTTTTGTACTGGTGTAAATGTAAACACCCCTTTTCAGATTATAGTCTTTCTCATTTGACCGCTAATTGGTCCGCTTTCTTGTAATCACCTTCGGGTGCTCGAGCTTTAGCTCTTTTTCATTTATCAATGAATTCGTTTCTTATAAAAAATAATAGTTTCGAATGTTTTATGAATGAAAAGTGTTATCATGTAGCATCATGAAATGGAAGGAAGTTTGTTATGGGACCTCATTCATGTGTATGATTCATGAATGTAAAATGTTGAAATATTTTAAAAGGGACATTGGTGATATGGTCAATGGTTCAAACTTGGCGATATAGCCAAAGAGGAATTGTTTATGTTTTCGAAGGTTGTGGCACATACCCTCCCCTATATGTATTGGGCTTGTAAACCAAGTCTCGGCTCCGCTGACTGGATGCCAACTAACCATCAGCAGGGGTAAAGTCTCAAGAGGGGTTTACATAGCACCGAGGAGTTGGACAGATGAAAAGGTTAAGAGAGTATGAGAAAAAGGCCCACACTAAGCCAAATGAGATGAATTTGTAAAAAAAGAAAAGAAAATGATTTTCATGATGAAAAGTTAGGTCCCACAAAGGTGGAAAGATAGAATATTTGTTTAGATTGATATTCTTGTTTAGATTGGTCATGCATGTATGGAAGAAAACAAAGGTGGAAAGATAGAATATCTGTACACCTTTTCCATACGGTAGCTGGAGGTGTTGGTGGTGAAACTCCACATATGGTGCTGCAATGAAAGGCTTAGCTCGCTTGGCTTATGAGTTCTCTGATCTAGTTTCAGCAGCTTGGATTGGCTGCCATTTACCTTTTTGCTTTTCCAAATAAAGAACAGAAAAATAATTAAAGCCAATTTGGGTTTTTAAAGGTTTTGGGGGCCAAATCAAAAGCTGAAGTGTTTCATATGCACTTAACGATTATGGTTGAAAGCTTGTTGAAGTGGCAAGATGGCCCCAAAGACCACTTTAAAGCTATAGTTAAGCAGTTACTTTATATGTTTGTCAGAAAATGTGGCATGGATGCGGTCAAGGTTGTGATGCGTGAAGAACACATGAAACTTCTTACCAATATAAGGAAGCTCAAAGAACGAAAAGAAAAGAATCTGAAATCTGAGGGGACAGTCTATTGTATTGAAAGCAACAACATCCAGGATGAGTAGATGAATTCATACAAGATTTTTTTACGACAAGACCGAAGATAGTGGTGCAAAATACTTGGGGGAAGTGATTCAAAACATGTCGATGCTAGAAAAACTCGACCATCAAAGGCTTCCTCTCAGCTTAGATCAAAGACATCAAAACACCCAAAGACATCAAAACACCCAAAGAATCGGTCAACCATGAACTTACTCGAACGATTGCTCGATCAATTGGAAGATGAACCTCTTAACTTACTTGATTAACAAAAAACAAGATATGCTCTTTAATCATCAGTGCATCTCAAGTGGAAGATATTTAGACTTCGTGTGTACCCGTGGCAGACAAAGGCCCCTGAATTTCACTGACATTTTGGCAAAGTTTACAGGAGCCCTTAGCACTCCGTAGGATTCCAGTTCTACATTCTATTCCTAAACTGATGGCCAGACATGGCGCGTTAATAAGGTTCGGTTCTAGAAGACATGCTCAGGCGCATGAAGAGAGGAGTTTTGCATCTTGGTAAGAGAGGAAAGCATAGCCTCAGATGTATTGGACCCTTTGAGATCCTAGAGCATTTTGGCTAGTCAGTTATGTATTGGTTTTACGGCCAGCGTTGATTTCGGGTTCATAACGTGATTCACGTGCCATATGTTTAGGAAGTACGTCAATGACTCTTCACATGTGTTGAGTCCATAATCTTGAAAGCTAAATGATAATTTTGCATATGAGGGAAAACTTATTAAGATTCTAGCTAAGAGACCAAGGTATTCAGGGATCGAGGGATCATTTTTGTAAAGTGTTATGGAAGAACAAGAGGATTGAAGAAGCAACTTGAGAAAGAGAATATAAGATTAAGGCTAGTTATCCAGAATTGTTTGATAAACAAACTTTCGAGGACGAAAGTTCTTAAGGTAGGGAGGATGTAACGCCCTGCATTTTCAGATGGGTCTAATTTTGTTATTTTTTAGTGTGCTTTGAGTTTGTTAGGAATATATTTTTGTTGGAAAGTAGACAATATTTGCTTTCCTTAACAAGAGAGTGGACCTCCGACCTTGATCTCACACATTTCACTTTCTTAAGTTCTTCGTGTCCTCTCTCACAATCCCATTTAACTCTCTTTAGTCTTTGTATTTCAAACAATCACGGGGCACTTCCCTGCCAACCCAATGGCATTCAAATGGTGGTGATGTTAGAGTTTACTGTTGAAGTGTTAGAGGTAAGGTTAGTTCTTCCTAAAAGTGAAGAAGAATTGGGAAAATGAGAAAGGAACGTACAAACCCTCTTTCACTAATTCCTCTTCATTTTTCATCTCCAATCCCTTTCTGGGTATTGTACGTTCCTTTCTCATTTTCCTCATACCCCTTTTGAAGATTTCTGCCATTTCTACAAATTTCACTCCAAACCCTTGATCGATTGAAGAGCTCTGAAAAAGAAGTTGAAAATTAGTTTGGTTTGGTTGTTGTGAAAATTATAGATCGAAGAAAAGAGAGGTGGCGACTGAAGATTATAGATTTGAAAGAAGAAAAAAAACACGGGAGAAATCAGAAAAGGTGAAGGATTCAAAAGAAGAGAACAAAAAGGAGAGAGACCTTGGAGAGAGGGAGAGAGAGTGCACGTGAGAGAGAGAGGAGGAGTTGAATAGTGTTCACTGTTGAAGTGTTAGAGGTAGGGTTATTTTTACACGGGTTAAATAAGTCACCGGGCCAAACGGGGAGAAGTCCACTCCCCCCAACTCTGTGGGCCAAACAACCCTTTAGGGTTCTCTCACATTCGCGCGCCTCTGACCTCTCTCTCTGCTCCTTGCCGTCTGACGGCGGCGATTGATGTAAGAACAAAACGGAAAACTGGTGGTGATCTCAGACCTAATTCCTTCGGTCTTTGGAAACGGCGTCGCCGTTTCTCCCTCTCCCTCTCACTCTTAGGTAGCCCAGCCCAAATATCTCTTAGACAGCCCAAGCCCAAAATGAAGCGCTCTCCTCTCCATCTCTCAGCGTTACCAGAGTGGTTCTCCCACTCCCTTGAAACTCGAAAGCCAATGCCAGAAGCTCACACCGAAATCGCTCCTCAGAATCTGGTGAAAACGAGCCCAATTGGTTTTGTGGATCACTCCCATTTCGTACTTAAAGGTTCGCTTCATCTTTTTCTGATCATAATCTGGTGATTATCGGAGTTATTTCGGCAGCTGATTCTTTGAATTGTAACTCATAGTGCCTCACTTTCTAGGTCAGTCTCATTTCATACTTCAGAGCTTTGCTTCATCTTTTAATAACCTCCTTTTTATCTTATCAGAATCTGCTTAATGATGGTGTTGTTTCGCTAGCTGATTCTGAGAATTGTAGCTCATAGTGCCTCATTTTCTTATTGAATTGGACTGTTAAATAGATGTTCTAGTATTATCGGAGATTATCTATCAATGTTACTTCCTCTCTTCCAGGTTTACTTCTTATCTCATGCAGGATTTTGGGGTCTAATAGTTTCAGGAAATGTTTAATTTTATGAGGGTGTTTAGATTTTAGCTCTAGAAAGAACTTGAATTAATTTTGGGAAAAATGTTTTGAGGCTTTGAATAGTTATTATGGTTTAAGTATTGTTTCATGTCCTTGTTTTAACTATTTTTTTTGGTTTTTTTTTAATAAATAATTTATTCCAGTGTTTGCTTCTTTGTAATTAGGGCCTTCAAGTCTTTGTATATTTGAAACTTTGGATTTGTTGGTGAAGGAAGTAACAGGAGAGCAATCATGGATGGTAAGTTTACAATTGCACTCTATCAATAGTTACTGGTTGTTCTCTTTGGTAAATAGTTTGTGATTGAATTTAATGTATGGTTAAAAGAGTAGCTTCATTTTCTGCTTCTGTTTTCGTTGCTTTTATTTCGATGTTTGTGTATGTGCTGGGGGGGGGCGGGGTGTTCATAGTGCTGAATTCTCATTTTTTGTTATAGGAATATATCTCATTTTGTTTAATCCAATTATTCACTGTGGCCCGATCAATTGTCGAATGTTTGATTTCACGATTGTAAATTGGATAAAAAGGTTTGAATCTTCCTCAAAACGATGAGGAATATGTATGTTGTTGATTTGATGGAGGTTTCAGTGTGTTTATTATTCCAGGGATTGCTTCTTTGATTATGTTGCATAGTAACCATTCCGTTTAAGAAAGTTTGATTTTGTATGTTGCCTAAGCTTCAAAACTAGTAGCTATATTAGATTTGGAGACCCTTTGTTTGCCTTGAGATGACTTGTGAGATTCTTTCTGTTTGATTTTTGACATGTTCTAGTGCAGAAGGAAATATTTAATTACAAACATCATAAAAAAAATGGTTTTTTTCTTTTCTTTTTCATAAGCTGGTTTGGGACAATATCACTTTTTTGGATTTTGGACTCCCTTCTTCTCTTTTAAGCTTTTTACTTTTCTTAATTTTCGTATGTGCGTCTAATTAAATATCCAATCCCCTGTTGTTGCTTGGAAAAGTATAAATAGAAGTCAAATGATTGTTTAACTTGGTTATTGAATTTGTTTGAGCTGAAACAGAGCTGTAATTGACTAATTTTCACAATTTTGGCTTCAGTCGACTCGCAACCAACCATGGAAGAAACCATTTTGGTTGGCGATGATTTAATGATGGGGCCACCATCACCTATCATTCCACCTGAAATTGCATCTCATGTGCTTGAAGGTGTTGATTTATGTGATGGGATATTGAAGAATCTCTTTTTATGTAAGTTTTGACTTTTGTTCTTTATTAGTAATTGTCGTTATCTTTTATAAACATCTTATACTGTAACATAGAATTTAAGCTTGTTTTCCTATTTTGCTTTATAGGCTTGCAAATCAATGATATTGAACCTTTTTGTCAAGATGAAATAGCTGTTTATCGACAGTGTGCTGAAAAACGGGTAAGACTATAATTTGCATCTTTTATCAATCTTTCTTTCTCTAGTTTAAGGTTTATTGAAATGGAAATTCAAGATGCCAGCTTTTCCTTATTTCCAGAATTGTTAAGTTGAGGGCTTCTGGGCGAGATTTCAGAATCCATTAAATTTAAGTCTTCCCTTGGGACTTTTGACTCTAACCTTTTTTCATTAATTTCTCTTTTTATTTTTTTTTATTTTTTATAATCTTCGTGATATATCCTTTTGGGTTTATTCCTTATCTCCCATTATATTTTCTTCCCTTGCTTCTTTAATGAAGTTCAGTTTCTTATCAGAAAAAAAATGCCAGTTTTTTCTATTCATTCACACCTTCCTAATTATTTGACGCTCGATAAATACATTGTAGGATAGAGAACTCAGACAACGGCTTCAAGACAGTGAACGAAAATTAGGGTCATCAATACCTCTAGATGCAGCAAAGGAAAGGACTACACAACTTGAATCAGAAGTGACATCATTGGAGAGGTATGCTAGCACTCTCCAGTAAATGTTACAATCACCAACCATTATTATCAATTTTGAAACTTTTGGTAGAGGCTTTTTGCTCTCCTTAGTTTTTTACATTAGTTTCATTATACTGAATATCTTTAGTACAATTTAAATTCCCTCTATCCATCTCTTAAAGCCAACAAGGCTCATCAGTGTATGTCAAGAAATCTTTCAATGACACATACGTATGATTTATTATACTACAAGTTTCCTTGGCAACCAATTGTAGTAGGGTCACGTGGTTATCTCGTAAGATTAGTCGAGGTACGCGAAAGCTGTCCCGACACTCGCCTCACAGATATCAAAAAAAAAAAAAAAAAACTATATAACTGTGGTTGCTCAGGAAAAACTCTGGAGCACTTTCTATAGTTTGTTCAAGATCTCCCGCTACAAATCTTTTTGGATCACTATCTCAGGAACAAAGTTGCTATGGATATAGATTGGATATGATGGTTAGAAAGGAACCCTCTGACTTTTGAAGATTGATCCATGAGTGGGATGTGAAATTGAGGATCTTGTGTTATTCTTGGCTTCTAGATTAATTTCAAATTTTGATGCCAAATCTTTTGTAATTATTCATTTTTATTGATTCAAGCTTGGATTATTTTTCCAACTGTCTGCACTCTGCAGTAACTTTTATGAGGAGAATAACTCATCGTTCCTCCTTTTTGCGTACTGTTTTTGTGAATTAATTAGAATATTCATTATAGATTTATGTTCTGGTTTAGTAGTGTTCACGTTTCCCTTCTGAGACTCAATTGCAATAATTTTCTGTTCCATGTCCCTAACTTCACTCGTACATCGTTTTGATCTGCAGACGCTTAATTCTTGCTAGTGGACTTGAGGGCATTGAAGGATTCCGTCAGAGATGGAGTTTGCACGGTCGACTCACCGATACCAAGTAATCTTGATCTTCCTTTGAGCTGCTGCTTTAGTTCATCAACGCCCTTTTCCTGATGAGTTTTATTAGTTGGTTTAGGTCTGTTAGTTGAGCCACAATTAGGATTTTGCTCAAAAGACACAAGATTTGCGATTTTAAAGAATGCTTTCTGTCTTTACAATCAAACCGATTTGAGTCACTCGGTAAGTATCGACTTTAACTGTTGTCTTGTATCCATTTTCATGCAGGAAAAGGCTGGAATCTTTAAAGCAAGGAATCGAGAACAGGAGAGACGATGAGCCAGCGGAGAAAACACCATCGTCTTCCAAAAGATGGTTCTTTTAGTGTAAGTTATTGCTTCAAATACCAGGCTTCCTATTTGGTTCTCAAAGGCTCAATGAACAATGATTCTTCTGAATTACAAACAGGGCTCGAGTCTTAGGCTGTATCTAGTCTGAAAAGAGCATCTTTTACATTTTTGGCATAAAAAGAAGGCATTGGATATGAAGTTACTGTGTTATATCAGATAATACAAGCTGGGAAATTTATGTAATCATGGGTATGGTCAGAAAAGTAGCTTCCTTTTATACACCCACCAAAGGGAAACTGCATCCATTACACAATAGTAGTTAGTGAGGGGAATTTAACTCTGGCCTGTTTCTACTTTCTCATTTTATGAAAGGTTCCAAAATCAGAAAGAAAAACGTTTGGTTCTTGGTTATTGTTTCTAGTTCTCCTTTTCTATTTTCGCAAAAATAAATAAATAACAAATAATTACACGTGGGGTGAGAGATTGACAACATGTGGGGTGAGAGATTGAACCTAGGACCTCATAGTCACTAGTCGATACATCATGCTAGTTGGCAGATCTCCCTTTGTTTACGTGATAAGCATAGCATGAAAGAATTGTAAAAGAACCGAAGAGTTGGTCACTACTTTTTTTTTTTTTTTTTTTTTTTTTTTTTTTTTTTTTTTTTTTTTTTTTTTTTTTTTTTTGGTACCGTAGAGTTGGGGGTTGTGGGTATGGAAAATTAAACTTTTGATTTCAAGAGATTACATGTCAATTATCGTTGAGTTAATACTTTGTCAAAAATTGGTCAATTAAGATTATAGAGGGAAGCAAATAAATTAATACATCATATTCTAACATCTTTTATTCCACTCACCACAGTCAAATATCCATAAATGGATGTTTTGAAAGTTTAGTGTCCGAAATGGAACAAATTTAAAACTTGACCAAACCAAGATTTAAGCAAAAAAAGGAAAATGCTTTTTACATGAAACATCAAATTTGTTTTCTTCCAAACTTGCATACGAAATGAATTACAACGACAATTCCAACATAACTTAGTGGATAAATCATCTACTCGTAACAATTATTGAACTCGAAATGAACAAACAAATGTTAAGAGCAACAAAAATTTGAAAACAAGAGATTCAATGAAAATCGAGTATTTCATGTTTTCAGATATGTGTTGAGTAACAAATTTAGAAATTGGATCTCAATTATTATTATTATTTTCTTTTAAAAAAAAAATTTAACTAATTTTTCAAAATGTGTTTAATTTTTTTTTATAAACCATAAAACTATTTGTAGTCACTAAATGTTAGATTGAATATAAACTATTATTAATTAATTTATAACATATTTTAGGTTATAAATTTGAGAAATTGTAGTAAATGACAATTTAAGACTTATTGTTTGCAAATATAGCATGTTTTTAAAAATTTTGCGGATATAGCAATTTCTATCGCTGATATCTTATGACTGATAGAAGTCTATCGCTGGTCACCTCAGCTTTTTATAGATTTTTGTCAGTGATAATAGCCTATCAGAGATAATAGTCTATCACTGATAGAAGTCTATCAGTGATATAATAAAGTCTATCAGTGATAGAAACGAGTTTTTTTGTCATATTTGCAAAACATTTTAAAGTTTGCTAAATTTGCAATTAGTTTGGGCCTGATTGCTATTTGTGCAACCAGCCCTATAAATTTTGTATAATTATTATTTTATAATACCATATAATTTCTAGTACGTTATATTATACATATTTTAATTTAACAAAAATGAATTGAGTTTATAACCTGAAATGTCTTATTTATTAAAGCTTCTATCATTTTAAATATAATTTTGTGTTTAAAATTTTCAAATTCATAATTTGGATACACTGAAAACAATTTTTATTTTTTATTTTTTCAGAATTTACATTATTTGTATCATAAAATTCAAAAACAGTTTTCAAAAACAAAATTCATTGCATATCAAAAACATATTCTCTAGATTCAATAAATCTAAAATATAAAACATAATTTAAATTATGTATCAAACGAGTCTTTAAGTTTTTTAAAAAAAGGACGGAGAAGCAATGATTTAAATATCGATATCGACGATCGATGGATATTTTTAGAAGATTTTTAAAAATATATATTTTTTTTTTTTGCAACGATATTTTAATTAAAGCGATGATTGAAGTAACGGACACAACCTCATGTCAATTGAACTATGCTCAATTTTGGTGTTGCTTTTTTTAATATTTCATCGATAGGTATGATGAAAATGTTAGATTCACCCGATTGGAATCTATGAATATGTAAAGATATTGATGAAGGAAAATTTAATATTATGCAGATAAGAGAAATGAGAGTGATGAGAATAGCATGAAAGCGCGTGCAGTGAGTGATCAAATCAGTGGGATGGAGCGTGGGGTTTTGATGAGATAAAAGGTTGTGGGATACTTACTGACAATAACAGAGCTTTGTCTTTTCGTGATGCGTGTAAAGCACAACCCACTACAGCGCGTCGATATCGCCGAAAAGTCTCCGACATTCTCTTACCATATAATTCAATTCCTTCTTTTTTGACCGCCCCTTTTTTTTCATTGCATACAATCTTTTTCAAACTAATTCACTTCATATATTTCATTTTATTTTCCTTTACTTTCATTTTTCTTTTTTATTCAAAAACAAACAAATTATGGGTTAAAGTACTATTTTGCTCCATATATTTGAAATTGGCTCTATTTTAGTTTCTAATATGCATTTAAAGTTAATTTTTGACAAAATAATAATAATAATGGTTTCTGTTAAAAAAAAAACATAATTTCAATATGTTTATCGAATTTCTAGACCCAAAAAAAAAAAATGATAGGGACATATAAAATTTTATAAAATTTTATTGAAAGTAGGTGAATTAAATTTAAATATTTTAAAATACATTAATTAAAATAAAATAAATCTCAAAATATATAGACCAGAATAATAGGTTAGTTAACCAAAATATTATAATCACTTAACTCTCAAAATATCTATTTTAATTTTTAAACTTTTAAAAAGTAACTATTTAGATTTTTTTTTAGTTCAACGACATTTCGAGTGAGAATCGAACCTCTAGTCTTTTGGTCGATGATATATCTCTTAACAAGTTGAGTTATGTTCAGGTTAGCATAATTATTTGGTATTTGTTATATTATTTGACATTTAATATTCTCTTACTCGATACTCTTCTCCAACATACTTTGAAGCGACAATATCAATTTGTTGAAAGTAAAAAAAAAAAAAAAAGTAAGCAGTAACTCCTTTCATAATTACAATAATTCATTTTAATTAATTAAGCAATGATTAATATAATCCTTTAGTAGTTTTTTTTAACAATTTAAAGATTCGAATCATTTATCTTTTTAATCGAAAATGAATGTTTTAATTAGGTTGAACTATGTTTAAGTAGATAAAAATGATGTATTGTACTTTGGTCACATTTCTACTTCTTTTTGATGGGTTACTTTTGTAGGTTTGGGCTTTTATGTTATACACCTTTTATTTATTTATTTTTAATTTTTTTTTTGGGTACGATTTGTTTATATTAATTTATTCATCTCAAAATTTTAACCTAACAGAGATAAACTAAGGATAAATAAATAGTATAACTTTTGACCAAATTTGGTGTAAAAATTATAGGATAAAAAGAAGATGAGAGAGAGATATGTATGATTCATGGAATAAAATAAAAGGTGCGAGGAGAACCACACTTTTTATTGAAGCACTGAACCCAAAAAATCAGTTTTAGGTGCATTGTTTTTTGCCAAAATCAGTGGCTTTTTAAAGATTACCACTTTTGAATGCTTTTGGTCTTACCCAACCTGACAAACTTTAGGCTTTTATGTTACCCATTCATTAATTACAAATCACATCAATGCAAAAATACTTCTCTTTCCTTTAAAATTATGAATTTTGCATTTTCTCTTACTCCAAAACATAAATGATCATGGCATCTATCATTTAGGAAACCAATACTACAAAAATAGTTGAGGTTTTTTTTTTTATAATAATGTACTTTAAAAAAATAATTATAGAAAAATGCTTCCCCTCGTGGATACAGGGTTTCTCTCTTTTGGAGAGATTTCTAGGGCTTCTCTTAGGGGTTCCGACGGAAGGGGCATTTCATCTTGCTTGCGATCGGCATTGAATCGGTTCGGGTGGCTAGAAATGGAGAACCTGGTTCATTGATGTGTTGGCGACACTTACTGATTTGTGTGTTGTGTGCAAAATTTTGTCGTCGCGGTGAGTCAACATCGAAGCGTTTCGGGCGGTGATGAAGGCGATCTGGCGAGTCTACGGCGGGCGACAATGTCTTCGCTGTCCAATTTCGTTCGATGGAGGAGAAAATGAGAGTTGTATCGACAATGCCTTAGACTTTCGATAGGGCTTTGGTGGTGCTGGTGGAGCCGCAAAGGTATGATACAGTGGCTTAGTTAGTCTTTCGGCAGTGTCCGTTTTGGGTACAAATCCATAATGTCCCTCTCAATTGGCAGGTGTTGAAGAAAGCTCGTTTGCTCGGAGGGAAGATGAGGGCGGTCGAAGAAATGGATGACGTAGGATTGAGGGAATGACTGGGGTCGGTTCTTCGCATCTGGGTCATACTGCAAATCGATCGGGCCTTGAGACGGGGTTTTCGCATCATGGATGCTACAAGTATGAAACATTGGTGTCCTGTGTTATATGAACGTCTTCCTGATTTTTGTCATGATTGTGGGTGTCTGGGGCATGTGCGACGAGAATGTCGTGTGGGGGCGGGAAATGTGGCCTCTAGGGAAGAATAATATGGGAAATGGATGCGTGCCATCTCGCTGGTCGCAATAAGAGGGAGGGTGAGTCTTCTGGGAAGGGGGGACAATCAGGTAGTGGTGGGGCTGATTGAAGGGAGAAGGGTCGAGTGAGAGTCTCGGTTGGGGTGATAAATGGTGGGGTGTGGGTCTGCCTAAGGGTATAATGGTGAGCGGTGGGGAAGATGGTTTGGTGGTGGCTTTACTTGTGGATGTTGTGAGGCCAACGATCGCGAAACGTTCTACTTCCGGGTTGGAGAGTGGAAGTGTAGGTCCCGGCCAGGGGGAGCACATTTTGAACCAGACGACGCCTGTAGATAATGTGGAGCGTCCTGCTTCTCAAGTAGATGAGGGAAGTGTAGGTCCACATATGGGTTTGGGTCAGGGGCCGAGTCTGGGCGAGCGCACTTTGGCTCGGGAGGTCCCGATGGAGCGTCATGCTTCTCAGGTGGCTGGGGGAAGTGTTGGTCCACAAGTGGGGAAGAGGCTGCAGAGGGTGTCCTTGGAGTGTTCTGCTTCCGGGTCGGTGGACGGAAGTGAAGGTTCATGGAAAAAGGGGAAGGAGACGATGAGGGATGGTGAGACTGAGTCTTGGGCCGTTCTATCAGATGGTGATTGATTGGGTGGGGGCAGGGAGTGGGGGCTCAAAGGGCTCGCGGGTTTTGAAAGGGTGGAAGCAACGGACATGCAACCCATTGATGGATATGACGAACTGTGAAACTTAGGGGGACCGGATGTTGGGTAAGCGAATCCGGGTTGAGGATGAGGGGGAGGGGTTGGATTGAGCTAGGGAGACAGGGAAGAAGGCGAATGGGGCTTTTGTTTCAAGGGAGCATGGTCGTTCAGCGCCGACGAGTCCTTTTGTTTTGGCGGTTGCTGATCTGCAGCCTCGCCAGTCATCATGAATGTGTTGTTATGGAATGTACGAGGTTTGGGGTCGGACCGTGCATTGCGTCGATTTCTTAAGGTAGTGCAATCAATGCGGCCCCGACTTTTGTTTCTGTCAGAAACAAAGGTGCGAAGTGCGCGATTTACGAACATTAAGCTCTAGTTGGGTTTCTCTAGTTGTTTCTGCATGAATAGTGTTGGTAGTAAGGATGGTTTGGCGCTGCTTTGGACCCCGAAGGTGACTTTCAACCTCCTTTCGTTCTCCCCGAATCATGTGGATGGTTGGGTTGATTAGGATGGGAAGCAGTGGCAGTTCACTGGATTTTATGGCTATCTTAGTCAACGTAGAAACACTTGACATGGTCTCTTCTCCGACAGTTGCGGGGCAGTGAGTTCACACCGTGGTTGATTGAGGGAGACTTTAATGCCCTCTTATACCAGTCCGAGAAGAGAGGAGGTCGGGCGAAGTCGGAGGCAGAGCTCAGTGGCTTTCGGGAGTCTGTAGATGAATGTAGTCTAAGTGATCTGAGCTTTACTGGCGACTTGTTTACGTGGTGTAATGGCAGACCAGGGCAGGTAATGATTTGAGAGTGTATTGACCGATGTTTTAGTACTTTGGCATGGCGGGATCTGTTCCAGCGGTTTTCAGTGGAACATATGGACTACAACCGATTCGACCACAAATTGATCCTTCCCTCCCTACGCCCTGTGTGCAGAGGGGGCGACGTTGTGGGCGCCAGATACGCCGGTTTGAGGAGGCCTGGGTGCAGCTGCCCGAGTTTGAGGGTGTGTTGACAGAAAGTTGGGGTGATTGCCTCTCCGGCGGGGTCAACTGAGTTGGCTAGGGTCACGAGCAGGTGCATGACCGAGCTTCATCGTTGGGGGGGGGGGGGGAAATGTGGGACAGTATGCACGACGTATTCGTGAGGCGACGACCCGAGTTCAACAAACCTTAGCTACACTAGGGCAGGCGGATTCGCGGGCTAATGTAGAATCTGCAGAGACTCAGTTGGAGTCCTTGCTTTTTTTCCATTTCGTAATACATTCTTCGAATTTCTAGACCAGTAGTTTACTGGATAAGCATATTTCATTCTTGAACACCTTTTTTTTTTTTTTTTATGTCTTTCATCCCGCCTGTGTATTCCTTATTCGTTTTTAAATTTTTTCATAATGTCTAAGCCCTATAAAAAAAATCATCAATATATGATCCTCTACACTCATTATTCACTATTATTCGTCGTCATCTTGTTACACTGGACAACTTTGATAAAACGATCGCTTTGATAATAGATCTTCTACCCGTCTGTATAACATATCTATTACTAGAATTGTTACCAGTTGTGCTACGAAATGTGTTACTAGATTATCACCTCGATAATGGTCCCATCATATAACTAGCAAATAAAGACTGTTTCTTTATGACACGAGCATTCATTCACATATAGTACTGAACTTCCTACTCATATGTGCAACACTATAAATGGAGCACACCTTAAAAGTTCATGTTGCTAATTGGTTTCCCATACAAGTTAACAGTCTGTTGCATGTGAAAAGGCCAATAAGATCATCAAACACAAAAGCTTTTCGACATTCAACTAGCTATATTTAAAAAGACCGTGTTCCGACGGTTGATAGACATAAACTTGGTTTTCAACAGCCATCTGGTTCATCAGGTTTTACTGCGGAAGATATATGACGAGAGGCCTGAAGTTATGATATTTTACTTGATGGGCACACTGGTCACCTTCTCCAAGGTTGAATTCCATCTGATTATTGGGTTTTGGCCGTCTTCAATCACAATAGAACACAAGCATGCATGCCTTTCACGTCTCCAACGCAAGTACTTCAGGAACAAGTTTGACCTCTTCCTAACATACTTTGAAGAACGATACGAGACATTAGTGTTCGATAACGACGATGACGCGGTTAAGGTTTCACTAATCTATTACACGAAGTTCACTATGATATGGAAGGAAAAAAGGTAGGACCTGAATCGACATGTCCTTATACAGTGATGTGGATGACTTGGAATACTTCAATATTGTGGATTGGGGTACCATCATGTGGGAGAAGACTTTCAACATACTTAGTCGTTCAATGTTAGAAAAAGTTTAATTGTACAATCACTCTGTGATTGCCA
Source organism: Herpetospermum pedunculosum (assembly GCA_028017165.1). Taxonomy (NCBI): domain Eukaryota; kingdom Viridiplantae; phylum Streptophyta; class Magnoliopsida; order Cucurbitales; family Cucurbitaceae; genus Herpetospermum; species Herpetospermum pedunculosum. The sequence goes on from CM051525.1 coordinate 62,887,493, forward strand.
ACTCGTCACACATGGTGAGGTACAATCTATCGGGTTTCGCACATGCGTTTCAGGTCTAGATCTACGAGACCATATTGACGCTGGAAGGAAAAGCTGTTGCGAAGTTGAACGTGGATGCAATTCCTCGGATTCTTAGATGGTTCTGCGTGAAGTCGTTACAACCGCATCATCTGCAAAGTTATGTCTTTGATAATCCAAAGGTACCTATTATACACATTCATTGTAAACTTTAGAACATAAACAACTACTAACATTGTATATTATTCATGCTGACGGTGATAACCGAGGTCCTTCGGATGTTTGAAGATGAGTTGATATGCTCCATGACATTGATCTTTCGGATGTCTGAAGATGAGACGAATGATCACTTTCCAAATCCTTGATACTCATAAACCTCAGTCGTCGTCTTAAATCGACGTCCTCATCTTCCAAAGGCTATAGAAATGGCAGCAAATGGTGTGTACTCATCAACTTCGTCATCTTCTTCCATCGACTGGGAGAAATACCTTATGTCCACTGATCTGACGTGGACAGATTCATTCGAAGTCGGTGCACTCGAAGTAACACCCAGTCCAATAATAGAAGAAAACATTTTCTATTACTCATGCCCGGTGATGTTCGAGGCTCCTCCTGTTCATGCTCCCATCCAGGAATAAGAGGAGTCGTTCTCTAGTGTAAAACAGCCGCTTCCACCCCCTATTAAAGTCACTGAAGACAAGGAGAATGGGGAATGTCTCCCTGACTTCCTCAACGACAGATGTTGGGAAAAATGAATATAGTAGAGGTAAAGTAGATATGGGCGAGCCGAGTGGAGTGAAGAGCAGGAAGCAGACGGAAGGAAGTAGTACACCATTGATAATCATACAAATTGCGATATCAAGTAAGGTTAAAATCTCCATTTTTTTGTTTTTCAATCATCAATAGGTTTTTTTTTTTATTTCTTTTTTAGTAATAATTTGTAAGCACTGTATCATGGTGCAAATGATTTGTATATGGAAAGACTCATTTCCTTCGTTAAATATTGTCATTAGTGTGTTTACAACATTTTGAAACGATGTCCAATTATTAACAACTATGTGCGTGCATATCCCTGCATGAAAAAACACGTTCATGTAATTATTCGAGTAGTTAATCGAGTTTGTAGTCTAGTGAGATCACTCATCTGACATCTCGTGTGAATCCAGATCATTACTCTAGTAATAGAAAATGTGGATCTAGTAACGGATCTAAGAATAAATCGTATTATTAATCTAGGGTGAAAAATGAGTTTGTGGAAGAGAGATAAATGGTAGAATCTGGATAAAGTATGGTGTAAAAATACATTCATAAGTCAGAGTGGTTAAGACACAATAATGAGGGAAAAAATGGCGAGTACCACGTACTAATCAATTGCATTTCACCTATTTTGAGATCAATCAAAACCCGTAATCTGATTGTTTGATTACGGGAACCCACAACTGATTACGATTATGAAATTTGGTAAACGATCACTTCAAACAAATTGCTTTATGTCACGTCAGGAACATTACGGGCGGCGGATTGCGATTGGGTGCAAGTAAACGAGCTTTAAAATACTAAACACTCAGAGCATGAGTTTGAAAAAAAGCAGAAAATTATTATTCCAAACTATGTTATTTCCAAAGTCTTATGCTCAAGGACAACCGTTGGCATGAATGAAAGAGACATTTCCAAGATCATGGACAATAATTTTAGATTCTTCAATGAGGAACACAACTTCTTCCATAAGATCAACTGCTTCATTGTTTAGCAATCCTAATTAAAATCAATTTTTATTGATCAAACTTATAAATAACATTAATGTTAAACTGTATTAATTATTTACTTAACATAATATTCATTAGTGATGTATCAAATGAATGTCAACTTGAACATAATTCAACCTAATTAAGATATAGCCTTTGATCAAAAAGCCAGAGTTTAGAATCCCCACCCCTACTTGGGTTGATCTCAAAAGAAGAAAAAAAATGTGTAGAATGATTAGTTTCACCATCGAATATATTTTCAACATTCTATTATTTGCGCCAAAGCGAGCATAGCTCAGCTGACATAGGTATAATCTGATGACCAAGAGGTCTGTGGTTTGAATTCCCCCACCCCAATGTACTAAAAAAAAAAAAAACATTCTATTATTTGCATATATATATATATTTATAAAAAATGATACATAATAGGTTGGTCTTGAAACTTTTCATTCAACTATATCCTACATAATTTCTCCATTTTCTGCTTTGAGGATTTTTTTTTGTTACAATGGTTAGATATATACTTTTTTTTTTTTTTAACTATTTTGAGTCTTTGACTCTTAAAAATCTTAGTTCTCATTCTTTGATTTGTAATAATTCAGTCATTATATTAAAAAATATATAATTATTAAGTCCTAGACATTGAGACTTTACTTAATAATTTAGGAATATATATGCCCTTACACTTTTCCAAATAAAAAATAAAAACGAAAAACAAAATCATACGCCTAATGATAGTTTAGTTTGGATTAATTCATTGCATTTTCTTGAAAAATGTGTCTAAATTAGAACTTTATTTCCAATCAGTTTGGAGGTAAAAAGTAAAAAACTTTGATGATCTTCTTTCCCTCTCATTAATGGGTTAGTCATGAAAAGGATTGAGAATGTGTCTTATTAGCAATGTTTTCACGGGGGTTTTGCGCATCAGAGGTTTTAATGTCAAATTACTCGATTTTTGAAAACACATGTGTTTTAACCTTCTCTCGTGATCAACAAACCCCCTCCCTCTGTGAAAAGTCATTGTTATAAGCACGATTGCGAGAGATGCATGAATATAATGCCTTCTTGCTCAACGTAGTACGACGTCAACAAAGGGACAAAAAAAACATGCGTTTTCGAGGGGATAAAAAAACATTGCGACCCTCCGAGAGGATCATCTGTGTAAATATTCCATGTTTTTTTTGTCTCTTTGCTGACGTCATCAACACTACACTGAGCACGAGGGCACTATAGTCGTTTCCCTCACGATCGTGCTCGACAATTACTTTTCACAGAGGGAGAAAATTTGCTAATCATCAAAGAATGCCAAAAAAACATGCATTTTAAAAAATCGGGTCATTTGACGTTAAGACCCTGATGGAAAGGTCATCTGTGCAAAAATCTCCATTTTTTCATTTCGTGTTATATCTAGCCTTTTTTATTTATATAAGTTGATTGACAAAGAGTGTTTTTATTTTAAAATTTTAGAGAACAAATGAACTTCATAAACACATTTTCATTCCCTTTTTTCAATAAAACAAATACAAAGAACAAAAATTAATAATCAAGGATAAACGTTGTTTTTCCTTTTTTCAAAAGCAAAATTAAAAAACAAAAATATAAAAAATGAAAAAGAAAACGAGAATATTATCCATCTTCATCTTCTCACAAGAGATCTGCGGTCGAGATCTTTCGTGAGTAGATGAATTACATGTAAATCTTAACTTTTCCAAAAAGCAGTAAAAAAAACACGAATCGAATCACCCTCCTCCCATTTAAAAACTGCTCAAAAGAGTTCTTCAATACCAAACCCTAATTTGCTAAAGAAAAAAAATCAAAGCTTAAGCTTCCATAAAATTGGATCAAAGTTCTTTAAAGAAATAAAAAAGAATCCAACGGATGAAGAGATCATCCTCAAACTCTCATAATTGTGAATGGGAAGAAGATGAAGGATTAAAACCACTCCAATAATGGCGATCACTCCCTCCAACAACTCCCCAAAATGGCTTCCCCAAATGAACTTCTTGTTGTTGTTGTTGTTGTTGTCCGTCTTCCTCCATCTTCGTCGCTTCCATTTTCTTCTGAATCCCGGCGATGTTATAGCTCGACGATGCGTCGACGCCGTTATTTTCGAGAAACCGAGCTGACGAAGTTGCGAGAAACGGCGATGGTTGCATTTGATGAAGCTGAAGCTGTGGTCGCCATTGAATTTGATCAAACCCTAAAAAGTTGGTTATCCCAATAGGATGAGCTGAATCACCAGCTCCTTCATTTGGTGTGGAAATAGCACTGTAATTTAATCTCATTGCTTCACCTAATGAAAGCTCTGTAAGTTTGATGTAAAAGGGAATTGAAGTGAAACCCTACAAATAATTGCTTCTCATGATCTATAAATCAAACTAAAATTATTTCCTAAAAAATATTAATACTCTCCTAGTTCTAAGTAAAATTGTCTGGTTTAGACATATATACTCGATCAAAAGTTAAAATTCCACCACTACGTATAAGACATTATAATTTCAACCAAAATATAAAAAGCTGCTTATGAAATTACACTTTTTTTTTTTTTTTTTTTTGCTTTATTATGAAATTACATTTGTTGTTTAACAAAATTAGATTTTTGTGTACACCCAAGTTCCACTAAGATTCTAAAAAAGTTAGTCTAAAAAGTGGAGAGAAAAAAAAAACAAAAAAAAAAAACAGGAAATTAATTAGAGACCACCCTAACATTTTAAAAAGTTAAAATTACAGTCAAATTGGTGATTTAAAAGGGTTAAACTTTTTAGATCTAAGCAATAATTTAACACATCATTAGTTCATATGATTTGTAAGACCAAAAAAAAAAAAAAAAAAAAAAAAGTACCAGCTGCAGTAGTAGTACTAGGTTGTTGGCATTGTGAGTTAACCGGAGATTTAGAGGTACTTTTAGTTCTTTTATGATTCCGGCGGTAGCCGCCGCCGACCGGGACGCTTCTAAGGGCACCGCCTCTAGTCCAGTAGCGGCGACAGGTCTTGCAGAAGTGGCGAGGCTGAGAGAGGCTATAGTTGTTGAAGTAACAAAACTTTGTGTTTGTTGATTCACATCTTGGGCACTTCAGTGCCGTCTCGGGCACCGGCAGGTTCGCCATTCGAGCCCGATCCGTCATCGACCCGACCCGAACTTGTGGTGGCGACACCAGCTGAAAACTTCCTGATTGATGGCTTGCTGTTTGTTGTTGTTGCTGCTGTTAGAAAAATAGGTTTAGTTAAGAAATCATTTTTTTAGGTAAAAAACAAGGAGAAATTTTGGAAATGATCAAGGGAAGAAGAAGAGAAATTTGTAGGGAAGAAATTAAGAAATTAATTAATTACCTGTTGCCATTGATGGGTTGTTGGATCAAGATAATTGGATGGGATGGAGGGAAACACCATTGTTCTTCAGTTTTTTCTCTCTCTCTCTCTTTTAATTTGTAAAAGCTTTGATGGGTTTTTAGAGAGAGATAAAGTTTCATGTCATTATACTTTATACAATGTCACCAATTTTCTCTTTTTGTATTATTGCTTTTTAGGGTTATGATGGAGAAGACCCTTTGTTTCTTAATGAATAAGTTTGTGATTCTACACACCCTAATGATTTCAAAATGGCGGGTTCGAATCTTTGACCTAAAGATTACTCATGTACGTCGTGAATTATATGAAAAATACCTTTTTTTCTTTAAATATGTTACTTTTGAATTAAAAGCCTTGAAAAATTACAACTACAATTTAAATTTACCATGCACACTTGATTCAACTTGCGAAAGACTTGAGGTGAACAAAACGGACCAAGGCGGGAAAAAGGCAAGGATTCGACTAACTTGGGTTAGCGCTAGGCTATTCTCTACAAAAAAAAAGAATCGACAGAATGTGGAGATGACCCAACTGAGTCGTCAGCGGAGGTGGTCCACACTTTTGAGTCGACCCTTTATGCCCTGACGCTGTCATAAATAACCATGAACGCATTGGCGTAGATCTTGTACGTCATTTAAGTCTTTGAGAATTTCGAATAATCAGGAAGATCAATATTGAAGTTTAAGGAATATAGATGATTCAAATGACTAGAAGTCCCAAGTAATCCCATCTATAAATATGAAGAGAAATCTCACACACGAAAGATGCTACATGATCCTTGCTTCCGCTGAACTAAACCAAAAAATCCTAGTCTAACTTAGGCATCGAAGTAGGTTGAGCTAGCATCATATTTATAAGTACTAGTTTGTCAGAATCAAATCGATGTTTAAGCAAAACCCTCGGAAAATATATCTAAATTACATTCTAAAGTGCGATTCAAGATTGGAAAGAGTTTATTTATATGAACAGCAAAATAGGAGTTTGAAGTGATATTGACACTTATTTCAATAGAAGTTGTCAAATGCCTTTAGAGATTCTGTTTTTGACAATTTCTAAAAATAAAATCATAAACTTTTTTCATTCAATTTTCGAGATTAGAATTTGGAAATTAAGCATACTTTTAGTATATATATATATATATGATTGTTAATCCCACAAATTTTACTACATAAACTCATGCGTTTGAAATCTAATTCTTAACCTTGATTATATTCTATATGTCATTTGATTAAATTTTTCACAATAGCTTTGTCATTACTACTAGTAGCAGTTTATTATTATTATTATTATAATTGCGAAAATATATATATTTTTAACAACATCTAGGATGAAAAATTCGAACTTTAGATCTCTTATCACTAGATTATACAATATATCAATTGAGTTATGTTTATGTTACTGAAATATGTGAACTTTTTGAATAAATGAGTGAAACAAGATATATATTGAGAAAATTTGTGAATTTTTAGTTTTTAGTTTTCCATAATGTTTTTTAATTAGAAAGGTGATTTTCGATGATTTAATCAAACCCGGTTTGACATTGATTTTGAAACCATCATAACCGTTTTTTTGTGTTGGATAAAACAATTTTTACAATAATATAAATAAAAATCAAAGTTTCAATACTTTATTGTTGTAAAATCTCAAAAATCTCTAGAGCTAGCTATCATAATTTTTTATTTTATCCTTCCATCGGAGCAATTCTTTTTTTTAACTAATATGTGGGAAGAAGAATTCGATCCGTAGACATTTTATTCATAGCTCATATTATTATTATTATGTCGGTTGAGTTGTGTTCATGTTTTGAAAAAAAAAATATATATATATATATATATGTATATAGGGCTGATTGCACAAATTTATGATAAACTTCTATCAGGGATAGACTATTATCACTGACAAAAATCTATAAAAAGCTGAGGTGATAAGCGATAGACTTCTATCAGTCATAAGATATCAACGATACAAATTGCCATATCTGCAAAAAAAATTTAAAAACATGCTATATTTCTAATTATCTTATTCTAAATTGACATTTGTTATAATTTCTTATATATATATATATATATATATATATATATATATATATATATATAATTTTACTTTATTATTTTATTATTTTATTATTTTATTATTTATTATTATTTATTATTATTATTTTTATTTTTATTTTCTTTTGTTAACTCTATGTTTTTGTTATATAATTTTATTGGAGTAGTAATTATCAAATAATTTTAAATGGTAGGTAAAATTAAAATTAAAATGAGTTACACATTAATTAATTATTTTTTTTTTATTTTTTATTTTTTTTTTTGAACTAAAATGGGAACAATAATTTATCCATACAATTTGTTATAATAATTTTTTCTCCAATTTTATCAAAATAATTTAAACTAAACAAAATTATATAATTTGTAGTTTAAATTATTATATTAAATTTAATTTTTAAATATTTGAAATTATATGTTTATTGTGTGGTCATTATAGTTAAGTCTCACTAATTTTGTACTAATTTACTAAACGCTCTCATCTATTTTTTTTCTTTCGAGTTTAAAATTAAAATTTATCAAACATGAATTTATTAAATATTATTGCTGATTTTTTTTAAAAGTATAATTGACAACAATTATTTTTTCAACTACAACAATTCTAAAGTAGACTTACTACTCAAAATTTAAACCTTTGAAATTAGCATAACAAAATGGACTCAAATTATTGGAGAAAAATAATAATTTAACTAAAAATTAAAGTGTGTTTCTTGGTTTGGGAGTCTTACAAAAGGCAATGGACCAGACCAAATGAACCTTTATCACACATGGGTCATGTGGGTCATTTTTTCAGACAAATAATAATAATTAAGAAAACTTTATTGCAAGTGTATAACTATTGAATTTTCAATAAACTAATTATTTAAAGTAATAATAATGTTACATGGATCTTTGTTTCATTAAAGAGAATCATACACACACATTTTTTTTTTTTTTTTTTTTTTGTGTCTTTTTTCTATTTTGAGAGAGTGAGATTCCTCTGAAAATAAGGAACATTATTTTTGCTTTTTTCTTTCTTTAAGTTTTTATAGGCTTAAATATGCTTTTCTTTTTGTTATTTTTTTCTATTTAGTCGTGGGTCTCACATTAACACGCAAAGTTTATTTTTATATTGGATACAAAATATATATATATATATGATTGCGGGTCTCACGTCATATTTTTATTAATCTTTATTTTGTTCTTATTCACAATGATCTATAAGAATTTTACGAGATATGTAATATATTAAGAACATTAATTTTGATCAACAAATGATATGAATTGTATCTCCAATTCATTTTTGTTGGAAAGTTTGAGTTTGTTTATAGCTTGTGTTTGAATTTTAGGGAGAAAGAAGTTTCAAAAACTTAAGCTTAATATAGTTAATTAAGAATGTTAATACTAAAATTTGGTTTGAATGGTAAACTTGATTTTTGATTGATGGAACCGATTTGATCTTACAACACTCGAAAATAAAGGAGGTAAGTTAGGATCGGTGGGGTGCTTTATCCACACCGACTCTGATACTCAAGTTAGCCTTGGAACGAGTCAGGGGCAGATCCAGAAATTTATGTCAGATGGGACACAATTCAAATAAGGTTAAATTACAAGTTTAGTCTTAAATTTCTTATTTGTGTCTATATGGTCCATAAACTTTGTGTCTAATAAGTCCTCAACTTATTCGACATTTTTTTTTTTATAAAATCACGTATCTATTAGATACAAAATTAAAACTTTAAGGTTCAATTAGAGATAGATTAAATCTCACTTTGATAGAACAACTATTTTTTTAAAAAAATAATAACAAAATTGAAAGCTGAAAAAAAAGTTAAAAACGAGGGATTGAACTCAAGCCTAAAGGGAGAGGAGGGTTATGGGCATGCTCTACGAGCATTGTTCCATCAACATTTAACAATAAAAATTCGCATTTTTCTATAGACATATAGAAACCCATTCAATTTAATTATGCATATTTATATACAAATATACAAACCGAATAATTTGAGGGGGGCATGTGCCCTCCCTGACCCCTACGTGCATCCGCCCCTGAAACGAGTAATGGAGAGAGAGCTAGAGTTGAATATGGAAGGTTTGAGAGTCGTATGAAATTTAAAGAAAATCAAATAACTTAACAAATAAGTCATAAATCTTTTCTTTATATAGGAATCCATATATGGTCGTTTACGACTATTAAGTGGTCATCAGGAGGAGTTTTTATGACTCTCATAACTCTCGGTCGTTACAAAGGTTGTGTAACGGCCCTTAGGGAGACGTTTTCCTTCAACCATCGATGTCGTCGAGCAGACTACGGAGAGGGGTCGATGTCTTCTCTCTTTCGAACGAGCCGAGGCCGAGGAGGTCGACTCCTCAACTGAGTAAGTCTCTCCTTGTCGTTTAGTTCATCGAGTCTCTAGACCTTGGATCTGATTATTTCACCCATAACAAATAGTATGTTTGGAATTCCTTCTAGATTTAAGCATTTTTTTTAAGGTTGATGGCATAAATAGCGATTATACTCAAAATAATTACAAATATAACAAAATATAATTTATTTTTTTTTGTAAATATAGCAAAAATCATGGATCATTCCGGATAAAAATTGTCTGTAACTATCATTGATAGAAATTATTATTTTTTAAATCTTTTGAAAATGTGTTATATATATCTGCTAAAATATAAATCTTAAATTGATATCGGAGGCAATTTTTCTTTTTTTAAAAGTGCTTTAAATAAAAGAAAAATTGTCGTTATATATTCAAAAGTGATTCTATTAATTACAAATATATATTTTTTTTATTTCTTCAAAAATAGATTTTAAATTAATTCATTTTTAAGTACTTTTATTTATTAAGATTTGAAGAAAAAAAAATGATCATCTAAAATCATTCCCGAAGTTATACTAAATACACAGAAGTTTTTGTTTATAATTTTTAAGCTATAGAAATATATATTTTTTTAAAAAAAATCAAAAATTATTTCAAACACACTAGTGAATTTGTGATTTATAAAGGTGTGTAAGTTTAGAAACTGTAATTTGAGAAGTGAGTTTTAGAAGACTAAATTTATGTATATTTCTTAAATTATAGAAACTTGTGGCCTAAGATTAAACATAAACACTACTAGAAATCGGGGCTATGATGACAAATAAAAACTGTCATCAAGACTTTAGATGACAATTTTTTCCAGTCATTATAGCTTCTGCCTTCTTTACTTTATAGTTTACACAAATCAAGACTATGATGGCAAATAAAAACTTTCATTAAACTAAACTTTTCATGCTCTAATGTAAACTTAATTTACAATTCTAGGCAATAGAAACTAGCCATTTGTCTCTATTATTTTGCAAGTTAATATGGCTCATATATCACAGTGTTAGATAATTAAGAAGGAAAAATACTGATAAATTAATTTGCATCACATATTTGAAATATAATAATAATAATTTGCACCACATGAAATTCTAAATATATATATATATATATATTTCTCTCTTTTTTGCATGGGCATACTAATGGAAAGCTGCTAGTCGTACGTACCACCACATGGCCACCACTAATACATAAAAAAAAACCACTGTATATAAATAAATAAATAATATTATATATTTATTTATTTATTTATGACCCATGAATAAAAAAAAAAAAAACACCGTATATAAATAAATAAATAATATTATATATTTATTTAGGACCCTTAGATTTTTTTTTTTTTTTTTTTTTTTTTTTTTTTTTTTTTTTTGTTCATATTGGCTAAGCAAAGAGATTATAATGCATTTAAATTATAAGGCAAAAATCAGTTGGATTCTAGATTAATTTACACCTTTTATTATGATTTTATCTTATTTTAAAAAATGTTAATTTAAACACGTGGAGATTTATAATTTTAACAATTAAACCCCTAAACTTTCATAAGTGAATCAATTGTATAAAAGTGTAGACGTTTAATTGATAAATTATAAGTCTTCAAAACTAACATTTTTCTAGAGAAGGTGTAAATTGATACATTTATGAAAGTTTAGGGTTTAAATTGATACAATCATTAGTTTATAGTTTTAATCTATACAACATCTAAAATTTAATTAAGGGTATAAATTGATTTTTGCCCTAAATTATATTTATTCAATGTTAAACCACATTGCCCATTTGATTTAATATTTGATTGATGTTTTTTTAATAAAAGCAAGATTGAGGCTAACAAGAGCATAACTCAACTGACATGATCTAAATCCTAGAGATCAAGAGGTCCTAGGTTCGATCCTCCACCCTTACATGTTGTCAAAAAAAAAAAAAAAAAAAGGTTGAGAACTTAAATGGGCCTTTTTTTTTAAACTTTTTTTTTTAAACTCATTTTTTAAAATTAAGTTTGATGCCCTTTTTATTTTTTTTATCTTCTCTCTCTTTCACTTTTCCTTCCTTTTTTACGCTCCCAACATTTCATCTTATTTTAAAATTTTATCTTAAAAAAAAACCTCTCATGAAGTGGTTGGGGCAGTGATGGAATTTTTTTTATCAGGGGTCTATTCCTGATAGTCTCAACTTGACAGCTATCTCCTTGATTCCCAAGGTGGATGATCCGCTTAGAGTAGTGGATTATAGGCTAATTGCTTGTTGTAATACTGTGTACAAATGTATCTCCAAGATGTTATGTTCTAGATTGGCGGTAGTTCTTTCTTATTTAGTGCATAATAATCAAGGAGTTTTCATCAAGGGTCGTTCGATGGCGCATAATATTCTTATTTTCAGGATCTCCTTAAGGGCTACAACAGAAAGAATGCTTCAGCTAGGTGTGTGATGAAAGTGGACCTTAGTAATGCTTATGACACTATTGACCGGTATTTCCTAGAAAGTCTTCTGAAGAATTTTTGCTTTCCTTCAAAGTTTGTCAACTGGGTGATGCTCTGTTTGAGAGGTACTTCTTATACACTCATGATGAATGGATGTGTTCAAGGTCATTTCAAAGGAGTGAAGGGTCTTAGGCAAAGAGATCTGATTTCTCTCTTGCTTTTCGTGCTGATTATGGAATACTTAACTCGTCTTCTCATCCAAGTCTCACAGTCCAAGGGCTTTCGTTTTCACCCTTTGTGTAAAAACTTGAGCTTGGTAAGTTTATATTTTGCTGATTATCTTGTGATTTTTTGCAAAGGGCATGCAGTGAGTGCTAAACTTGTCCACCACGTTTTTTCTGACTTTTGCAAAGCTTCGGGTTTGTCAGCTAACAAGCAGAAATCTCGAATCTTTTTTGGGAGAACTAGTCAGGGCACTAAACGTAGCATTATGAATATTGTGGGTTTTGAGAAAGGAACTTTTTCGTTGAAATACCCGTGGGTTCTTTTACAACCCACAAGATCGAGGAAAACAGATTGCGGATCTATTATCACCAAAGTTAAACTTCGTTTGCATAACTGGGCGAGTAGACACCTTTCTTTTGCTGGTAAGGCTCAACTTATCCATTTTATTCTTCTGGGGATTTGAAGTTATTGGATGAGTATTTTCTTGCTTCCTCAAAATGTTGTAAAAGAGATAGACAAACTTTGCAGGGATTTCCTTTGGGGTGCTCATGATAATAGGAGCAAGCTTCACCTCGCTTCTTGGGACAAAGTGTGTCTTCCGAAACGTTATGGGGGAGTTGGTTTTTGCGAGGGGTCCAAATGGAACAAGGTCATGATTAGTAAGTACATTTGGGACATTACTGTCAAACCTGATGTTCTTTGGGTTAAGTGGGTTCACAGTATTTATTTGGAAGGGCAAGACTTTTGGTTATACACAACTAGAGGGGACCCGAGTTGGTATTGGAAGAAGCTTCTCAAGCTCAGAGTGACCATTTCTAAAATCATGTTGCAGGCTGCTGAAACTAATAGAAGATTTATGGTAAGCAAATTTTATAAATTTCTTCTTGGAGTTGAAAAGGTTGACTATGCTCGAGTTGTGTGGTGTAGACTCTCACTTCCTAAGCATAGATTCATCCTTTGGCAGATGGTGAATTCTCAATTGTTGACCAGAGATAAACTTCAAAAGTTGCAAATCTCCATTGCTTCCCCGTATTGCCCGGTATGTACTAATTATTTGGAGAGTCATGACCATTTATTCTTTGTCTGCCCTTTCTTTGTTGCGTTATTAAGGATGGTTCATGAATGGCTAGGTTACACAACATGACCCTTGATTTTTCTTGGAAGTGTTGGATTGGGCAACTGGGGTCTGATTTACAACATCAAGTGTTGTTTGCTGTCATTGTCGCGGTTGTGTATTTCATTTGGTGCAACCGAAACTTGTGTGTTTTTTAGCAAAGATCTTATACTGTTAAATTTGTTAATGATTTGATTAAGCAGGACATTAAGGATAAATTTAGTTGTCTTGGTAGAAGAAAGTTGACCACTAAAGATAAGATTCTTGCTAATGTTGTAACTAATTGGTAAGTTTATGCCTTGGTTTGTGAGCTTTGTTAAGCTTTGGTTGTAACTGTGTTGTTTGATTTAATGAGAATCTCTCATTTCATAAAAAAAAAAAAAAAAATCTCCAACAAAATCTTTCTCTCTCTTCCCCTAATCTTCATTTACTGATTATTCGTTATCTAATCTCTAATAACTAATGATTCTAATGATTTTATTTATTCTATTTAAGTAATAACAAAATTCTACTCTCTCTCCACTGATTTTATTCTATCCTAAAAATAATACAAATGTTAGATTTTAGACTCTTTCTACTTATAGCTTTCTGCACTCCTCTTCTCACGCCTTTTCAGCCTCCGCCTCCATTGTCTTCTCACGACCGTGTTGTGTCGCTGCTGCCATTGGAAAAGCTCTCGTTGTAGAACTTAAAAAGATGTTGTGAAAAAAAAAAATGAATGCATTTTGTTAATGAGATGATGAAAAACAAAAAAGCGTCGTGAGAATTTGAGGTTTTGTTGTAGAATTTGGATTTGAAGATGCTTGGTTGCAAAATTGTGCTCAATTTCACATGTGTGGCAATTCCGCCAAAATCTCTTCTTTAGTTGGGGGAAGAATCCGCACAAATTGAATTTTTTTAGGAACAAGAAATGGTTGCAAAATTATGCTCAATTTCATATGTGGCAATTCCGCCAAGATCTCATCTTTAGTTGGGGGAAAAATCCGCACAAATTGAATTTTGTGAGGAACAAGAAATAACTTGAATTTTGCAGAATGAAGTTGATATATTGAGCAAAATTCATCATTCAATCATCATTCGCATTCCGAGTTACAACATTTAATACGCGATATTTGAAGTTTTTTTTGTTAAAAAACTATATATTTGATTTTTTTTTATTTTTCTTTTGCCTTCAATGCAATTTTTTTGAGTTTTTGCAAATACAGAGTATTTGTACCGTAAACTACAATTACATGTAATTGCACTTTACAATGTATCAGGTAATTACTGCAAACTGCGATCAAACGTTTTTAAAAAAGGTTGTGGCCATCTCAAAAAAGTTATTTTCTTTAAATTGTGTGTAATTTATAGTGTTTTTTTTTATAAATATATACGATATGACCCTCTCTATTATAAAAAAAAAAAAAGTACGTCTATTTGCTTAGACAAGAGGGAGTACAACAACCAACATCAACATAGCTCAATCGACATATTAGATAACCTCTTGAGAAATAAATTATGTTTGCTTATGGCCATGTAGAGTTTGAATCATGTGTAATGTAATTATTTTCTTAATTTTGTTTTATATATATAGTTTTAATTTTTAGTACCCTTTGAACTCTTTTATAATAAAAGAAAGGTTGAGAACTTAAAAGGGCTTGTTTTTTTTTTTAAAAAAAAAAAAACTAAATGGGTTTGGGTCTATGCTTTAATATTGGGCTTACATTTGTTGGAAAGATTCACTTTTTGCCCAATAGTGGTGAGTAATTTATTCAAGTCAAGTTGGCTGTCAGAATTTGCAAGTGATCATTTGGTTGAATTACTCTTTTCAAATTTTCTAATTTCAAATCATTTCTAAAAATATCTAAGTAGTAGTACTTAGGATATTGTTGTCTGCAGAGTCTGGTCGACTCGGGTTTCAGGTGGAACCGAGTTTAATGGTGAATTTAGGGGGCTAAAAAAGATTGTGATCATCTCAAAAAAGTTATTTTCTTTAAATTGTGTGTAATTTATAGTATTTTTGTAAAATATATACGATATGACCCTCCATATTATCAAAAAGTACGTCTATTTGCTTAGACAAGAGGGAGTGCAACAACTAACATGAACATAGCTCAATCGGCATATTATATAACATATTGATCAAGAGAGCCAAGCTTCTAATTCTCTTAAAAAGAAAATTAAAAAAGGAGTGCAATAAATTATCTTTTACTTATGGCCGTGTAGAGTTTGAATCATTACAATTATTTTCTTAATTTTATTTTATATATATTGTTTTAATTTTTATTACCTTTGAACCATTTTTTAATAAAAGAAAGGTTGAGAACTTAAATGGGCTTGTTTTAAAAAAAAAAAACTAAATGGGCTTGGGTCTATGCTCTAATATTGGGCTTGAATTTGTTGGAAATATTGTCTTCTGGCCCAATAGTGGTGAGCTTATCCAAGCCAAGTTGGCTGTGAGAATTTGCAAGCTAATTTCTTCAACTCTCTATCTCTTCCAAGTATGAAGTATCTATTTCAAGATCATTTGGTTGAATTACTCTTTTCAAATTTTCTAACTTCAAATCATTTCTAAAAATATCTAAGTAGTAGTACTTAGGATATTGTCGGCAAATTCTGATCGACTCGAGTCTTAGGTGGAACCGAGTTCAAGGGTGAATTTAGGGGCTAAAAAAGGTTGTGGTCATTTAAAAAAAAGTTAATTTCTTTAAATTGTGTGTAATTTATAGTGATTTTTGTAAATATATACGATATGACCCTCCATATTATCAAAAAGTAAGTCTAGTTGCTTAGAGAAGAGGGTGTGTAACAACCAACCAACATAATTCAATCGGCATATTGTATAATCTCTCGACCAAGAGAGCCGAGTTTCTAATTTTCTATCTACTATATTGTAAAAAGAAGAAAATTAAAAAATGAGTGCAATAAATTATCTTTTCTTATGGCGGTGTAGAGTTTGAATCATGTGTAATGCAATTATTTTTTTAATCTTGTTTTATATATATTGTTTTAATTTTTAGTACTCTTTGAAACCTTTTTAAATTCTTTTACATTACATATATTTTTTAATCTTTAGGCAATTATTTTTTAAAAAATAAGTACATAAAAAAATTATTTTATTTTTTACAAAAAAAATTAATAAATAGTTGAAGTCCAATCCCCTGTTTTCGTTTGTATAGTATTAGTCTTATACATTTTTATGTTAATCATCCAGTGAAAAAATAGCTGCCAACAAGAGCATAGTTCAACGGCATGATGTACTACCTAGAGACCATGAAGTCCTAGGTTCAATCCTCCACTCCAACATGTTGTCAAAAAAGAAAAAAAAAAACAAAAAACAAAAAAAAATAACTAGCGATTATCTTTTCTATAATTGTGAAGCCCCTTTGTCGTGGTTCGAATCGTGTACCTTAAATTTTTTTTTTTTTTTGTTTTTTTTTTTTTTTTTTTCATATTATTCTTTACTATTATTGTTATTTAAGAAAGTCATCTTTATACGATGTTGGTTTTTTTTTCTTTTGTTTTTTTAATTTTTTTTAAATACTTTTTATTGTTATAAAATGTCAGTATTTTTATAAATTTAATTAAACATACTATTACTTTATTGTTCACCTCTCCTCTATAAATTAATTGCATTTTTTTTTTAATGAAAATTATTAGTATTATCATTATTTTATCCTGTTTAATAAAAATTAATGATAAATATTAATTTAAGATTTATTGAAAGTACAAAAATTAAAATTAGACATTTGAACTAAAATGAGATGAGATTCAAATTACGAACATCAAAATAGTATTTTAACATACAACATATCACTCATATTTTCTATTGAACAAACTAATATATAGCAAAATATAGGTAAAAACAACAAATTTAGTCCCTGAACTATGAAATTTGTGTCAATTTGATTCATTGACATATGAGACACAAAATTAAAAGTTTAGTGACATATTAAACATTTTTTGAAGTTTAGGGATCAAATACACACAAACCTCAAAGTTCATAAACTAAACTTATAGTTTAACCCAAAATATAACAAGTTCTCCTCACGTAATATTTTGGATCTCTACTAGGTCTAAACTTTTATTTTTATGCCTGATAATTCATTTAAATATTGATAAACTCGAATCATAAGAATCACTTACTACATTATATTTTCATTATTTCTATGTAATATTTTGTTATAACATCTCATAATAACTAACTTCGTAACATGTTTAGTCATCGTTGTTAGCATAAAGATGATGTTGGTTTATAAAATATTATTGAAATTTGACCCCCACAAATAATATTATTTGGAGATGTCCCCGATCGAGCTCCTGATGTGTCTGGATCGGGTTGAACCATTGCTCCCAATCTGGTGACCTGCAGAGGATGAATCTAAATATCAAGAGAGTATGTGCTAAGCCCAACAGGCTTTGATGCTTAAGTCAGTAGTGTGGTCGGCTTAACCAATAGATTAACTCGGGTTAAGACAACCTACCTAGTATAGGATTGAATCCCTTTATGTGGGGTGACCCTGTATTTATAGTAGTTGGCATCAGAGAGAGTATGTGTCGTCGTGATGAGACATATCCCACTTAGGAGATGATGTTTTATTCTCGTTCTTGTCTCAATGGACGATGACCGAAGTCTTCTGTTTTTTTTTGTCGAACAAGAGTCTGCATTCTTGTGGGTCGTTGGGCAAAGCGAGCTTAAGTGGGCTCGATCATGTAGACTGATATTGGGTCAATCCCATTTTATTTGAAAGGGGTTCATAGGCTCGATCTCGCGGGTTGTGCTCGAGTCAGCCCATAACATATATAATTATCCATAAAATAAAATATATTAGGTTAGGGCGGGTAATAGATAATTTAGATAATATTTACATTTTTACTATAGTTTTGACCAAATTTTAATATTTTATGTTTGATTAGTTTAGTTACATGATATCTACAATTCCACATACAACAACTTTATGTAAGTGGGGCAAATAAATAAATGAATAATATATATATATATATATATATATATATATATATATATATATATATATATATATATATATATATATATATATATATATGCATGTATTGATATCCAAATATACATTTTTACATACATCATTCAAATAAACTAATTGTCGAATTATGCAACATTAGTTTGATATTAATTAAGTTGGAATACAAGTTTAATCCATAAATTTTGAGATTTGTGTTTATTTGATTATTTAATTTTTAAAAATGTTTAATACAACTCTAAACTTTAAATTTTGTATCACTGAACATTTAATTTTGTGTCTAATAGATCATTAAAAAATTAAAAAAAAATAATTAATTGATCTATTAGATATAAATTTTAATTTTATGTCTAATAGAACCCTAAAATTTCAATTTTGTATCTAGTAGATCCGTAATTGTTTTTTTTTTTAAATTAGAGGGAACAATGAATTAACTTCATAATTTGCATTTCACATATATGTCTATCTTAATAGTCTCTACTTGTCAATTTTGAAAATAGGTTCACATTGTGTCCTTTGTTGAATAAAAATTATTATTATTATTTTACAAAGTCGATAAAAAAATTATCTTCAAACTAACACAAAAGACTAATTTTTTTTTTTTTTTTTTTGAGAATAAGCTCAGTACAAACTATGATAAAGAGACATCACGAAGTACAAAAGACTCAATCTGGGGAGGGACCTCCTCCATCCACACGAAACTCTGACGCAATCTCAGAGCTAACTGCCCTAGCTTATGCGCCACCACATTCCCTTCACGATGAACAAACCTACAGCGACCCTCACATAAGAGAAGTAAACGAGAACCCACCTCCAAAACAAGCACACCCACTTCCGACAGATCTTCGACCCCCTCCTGGAATAAACGGCATATCCGAGAGGAGTCTGACTCAAGCACCAGAGGATGCAACCCAGCCTCCCTTGCCAATCGCAAACCTTCAACCGCTGCCAACCCTTCTGCCATTGCCACACTTCGAACATTCGAGAGCCACGTCACTGCAGCTAACATAACCGCACCACAAGAGTCCCGGACAATCACTCCTACACCAGTCACACCACCCTCCTTTACAAACCCAGCATCCACGTTTACTTTAAACAAACCAGGAGGAGGAGGACACCATTTAGCCCCAGAGCGACCACCTCGAGGAAGAATCCGAGCACCCCCCCTTTCTCCTGCTTCCCGAAAAACCCTCACGTAGTTCGAAGCCCACCCACCAAAGGTCCACCGACGCCCGACACCCCAGTGTCCGAACTCGATTCCGATAGCCCCACACCGCCCACAACAATACACATAGTTCCTCGAACTCGCGCCATCCCAACTTCGCTTGAAGGGACCACAAAAGACTAATTTTAAGATTCATCGAAAGTACAAGAGCCAAAATGGAATCGATCCAAAATGGAGAGACTAAAATTGTATTTTAATCCATACTATAATCTTTGATTTTTTTTTTTTTTTTTTTTTTTTTTTTTTTTTTTTTTTTTTTTTTTTAATATTACATTGCATATAAGGTGATAGTATTCTGAACCTACTACTTTTTAATCCAAGTAGAGAAATATCTTTAACTTGTGAGAATGAAATAGTTTATGCTAAAAGTTTTTTTTTTTTAAAAGTACATTGGGGTGGGGGATTCGAACCACAGACCTCTTGGTCATTTAAACATACATTTACTCGCTTGAGCTATGCTAAAAGATATTGACATCTTTAAACTCATCAAAAACTTGTCCTTTATTTGATTTATTAGTCTTCCTTTAGTTTAGTTACTCAAATATATCAGTTCACTCAATTTGAAAATGCACATTATTATTATTTTTATTATTATTTTTATTTTTTTTTTATTTTTTTTTATTTTTTTTTTTTTTTGAAAGATTACAAGTTATGGAAAAATTAGTAGATTACGCAATAGTTATGCCCAGTGGGCTACAAGTAGAAGAATCTGAAAGCAAAATACTAGACAACCAGGGGGCTTAAATCCCAAACAGAACAACCCCGTAGACAAAGCATAACCCGCCAAATTATGGGCCACTTTGTTAGTCGCTCGCGGGCTAAAAAACGGCCCCATCACACCACACTGAGGCATCAACAACTTAATCTCTTCCAACAAAACACCCTGAGGAGCCAAAGTCAGGCCATTTGAGTGCAAAGCTCGAACCAAAATTTGGGCATCCAAATCCACACAAATATTTGACAATCCCAAAGACACTGCAAGTTGCAGCCCTTTGAGCAGAGTCAAGGCTTCAGCAGACAAAAAAAATAAATAAATAAATGATAATTAGTAGAATTCAATGAGTCACATAGCATATTGATATTGAGAAGTGAAATAATAGACCCACAAATAAAGTAACTTTTGGAGAAAAAGAATGAGATATTTTCATGCCCAACCCTTTGTCTTGGCTTTTAAGACCCTGTCAATTTCATGTGCTTTCAAAGCCTATTCTTTATCTACTAATTTAGTAGTTATTTAAAAAATAATAATGTGGAGGATAACAAAAAAAAACCAACATGCTTTTAAAAAATATTATCCAAATTAAACTAAAAGGTTATTTTGAGCATCACATCCATAATCATGATAAAAATATAAAATAAACAATTAAATTGAATTTGATGCATTTAGATGTTTGGAGTACCAATTTTGGAGTTTGATAAATATAATTATTATAATTCAATCTACGTTTGACCCACCGACTATTATAACTCACAGACATTAAAATAACTATACTCACTTCAATAGTATTTATTATTCCCCACTATTATAACCCACAAACTATAATAACTCACCCAACGCCTCAAACAATTCAAGTAAGTTTGAGACATCTTGATGAATTTTTACAATAGGATAATTAAGTTTTTTTTTATTAATTAAAAAAATAAAAAATAAACATGAATATCTGAAAAAAAGAAAATAGTCACACCTTAAACTACAAAAAAAAAAAAAAAAAAAAAAGGAAAAAACATAATAATAATATCTCTTCCAAGAAAATATTTGAGTGGTAAAAGATTTGATTCCAACCAAAGCAATCAAACTGGTCCAACTTAATGGGAGTGCTTTGCTTTTCCATACATAAATCTTTTAGCCTTTTGGATTTGTGACATACTAGTAACCAATTAACAATTACCACTACTAATTTTAATATTGAGATATTTATAAATTATATATTCAATTCTTGTTATACATCAAAACTACCGATGAAAAAATTAAACCTCCGGCCTCTTTAATAAAAAAATACAACTTTATATCAATTAAATTAAATTTTATTTAATCGAAACTACTATTTTAACTATAAGAAACATTCATTTTTACTATTTTTATCATTTTTATTATTTCTAAGTAAAAGTAGAATATAAAAGATATTTTTTTAATTTTATATTCAATAATTATGATAGTGACATTGTTAATAAGTATTTTAATAATTTTTCATCGGTCCTTATTATTATTTAACCTTTTGGACTCTTTCCAACAGGTAGTTGAACTATATATATCTAATATTAATTCAGATATTTTCGTACTTTTAATCTAGTTCAATTTCAAATGCCCCTATATTGAGCTTTGTAATTGGAACACTTGGTCTAATTGTCTTAAATTATTCATTTTTTTTTTTTATTTTTCTATTGCCTCCTCTCTTTAGCAGATTGTTAAAAAAAAAAAAATATGACATAACTTAATGATTTTTTTTTATATCGGTTGTCAAGAAAAATGATAGGAAATTAATTCTTCTTAGATAAGGTGATCATCAAAGATTGAATTTTTATCACAAAAAAAAAAGAAAAAAAAAAATTGAACTCATTTTCTTTAGGAGAGCTCTTTATGACTATTAACAATGGTTTGACATTATCTTAATTTGACCAACTATTATGGTAATTATTTTTAAATAAAAGATTTTCATTATGAAAAATGAGTTGCTAAGTAATAATAGCAAATTACCACTATCAAAGTCTTACAAATTTAAAATATTACTAACTATACATGAAGAAACTATCCACCGTCAAAATCAATTCAAGCATATATTTATGAATAAAGTATCTACGACAAGCTGAACAAATATATTCATTTGTCAATATGAGCATAATTCGAGCTAGTAATCATCAGGTCAGAAGTTCAATTATCTCACCCCACATTTAAAAAAAAAAAAAAAACAAATTTATCCTTGTACTCTAAATAAAAACTTAACATGTTTTTAGACTTTTGATTTATTTATTATTATTTTGTTGGTTAGAAATTAGAAAAGAATTTAGAATTCTTTAATGGGCCTGTTTGACCCATCAAGCTAGGATTTGGACTGAAAATATAATCAAAGCCCAACTTAAAGCCAACCTTAAAGCCCTAAACCCAGCCCAATATATTTCCCTTCAGATTTTTTTTTTTTTTTTTCCTTTTATTATTCAAAATATCTCATAGTCTATTTGGGGCACCTACCTAGGAATGTTCAAAACCCTTCTTTCATTATCCTATGTTCTTGTTCGCACATGAAAAGTTAGGCTAAAAGGCAACAAATATCTCAATTATAGGTCTCAATTTTTTTCCCTTATTTATCAATATTTTTTTTTGTTTATAATAATAATCAACCAAGGCTATTCTTTTCTTAAAAAAAAATTAAAAAAAAATAATAAATAATAATAATAATAATAATAATAAAAGATGATGAATGATTTAAGGGGAAGGGATATGATAACATTCTCTCTCTACTCCCCTATCCTATCCACACCTCTAAGTATAAAGTAAGATTTTTTTTTTTTTAGTTTCAAAAAAAAAAAAAAAAAAAAAACAATTTTTTTAACATTGAACATTGAATTGGCAAGATATTTTAAACTAGCTTTCAAAATAAAAATGGTAGAAAATACCAACATTTTGTTAGTTTTCAAATTAATTGTTCATCTACAACATTTAATAAATTATGGGAGAAAAATGAAACTTTTATATATAAGTAAAGTGTGAAATCAATACATTTCTTAAGACAGACAAAAAAAAAAAAAAAAAAAAAAAAAAAAAACCTCAAATTCAACTCTCAAATTTGTCAAATTTAATGACTAAAAAAACTCAAGATAATAAGGATTTCAGTTGTGTTATTTATTCAAACTAAAATATCAATTTGAAGAAATTTAAATTTTAAGATATATCGATTTTATTTTTTATTTTTTAGTTCAACAAATATGAAATGAAAAATTTAATCATTCATTTTTAATATGATAATTGATATCTTATTCACTAAACTATAGTTCGAAGTTCGAAGTGACTATAAATATTGACCCATTCAACTAATTAGGTGAGAAGAAATTATATTTTATCTAAATTTTATAACTTCATTCTAGTTTAGTATATTTTAATTTAACCTATAGAAAATAAATATATATTCCCGAACAATTTGTTTATAGAAACAATTGCTTTAAAATTTTAGTATACAAAACAAAATTTGAGAATATTTCTATCTAATATAAATAAAAAGTTAAAAACAGCCACACACTTTATAAAACGTTTAAAAATAATAAAAATAAATAAATAAATAAAAGGTTTATTTATTAAAAAAAAAAAGAAATGTATGGGGAAAAATCAGGTGCGAGCGAGTAGGTTTTAGGGCGAGATCCCAAAGCCACAGAAGAATTACACATAACATAACGGCGTGTGTCTGCATCTAAAGTTTTGACCTTTACACCGTCACCGTTAAGAAACGGCGAGGTAACGTTTTGGGTGTCATCCAGTGAAGGTTTTAACCCACGAAGAAGAAGAAGGCCCCTCTTTATAATTAAGATGCTCCTTCCTTCACGCCTCTCTTCTTCTTCTTCTTCTTCTTCTGTTTATACTTTCAATTTCTTTTTCTGGGTTTTTCTTTTTTTCCATTTTGGTTGAAAGGGGAAGAAGAAAAATCAGTTGTTGTTTAGAGAAATGGTTTATGATGATTTGATGAACAAGACTTGCATCATGATTGGTTATGGAGGTCACTCGTCTTCTCGATTCCCTGATGTTTATTCCAAAAGGTACTCTCATTGATTGAAGATCCAATTCCATTTTGTTCTTCCTCGGTCAATGGATGTTCTTCTTCACTAGTTCTTCAAATTACTTTGTTCGATTAGCTTAGCTTAGTTGTGTTTGTTTCTTAATTTCTGCATATGGGTCGGTTTGTTTTGATGTGAGAAAGGGGAAAACAGGGGTGATTTCTGCAAGATTTTGTTGGAATTTGGAAATTTGGAATGGATTTGATGGGTCTGATTCAATGTTTTCCTCCTATGTGTGGGGGATATCAGGAGATTTTAGGGTTAGGGTTGGATATTGTGTTTCTATAGCGTCTGTGAAATCTTTTCTTAGATAAGCAGCCCTTTTTTTTGTTATAATATTTCACCTCCTTGACTCTGTTCTGTTCTTTCTTCCTCTCTTTTTGTTATATGGTTTTTGTTTGTGTTGTGTTAAATTTCTTGTGAGTTTGTGAGGTTTGTGTTATTTCATTGATAAATCTAGGGTTTTGATGGAGGGAAGATATTGTGGGGATTGATATAAGCTACAGCTGTTTATAGAGGGTTCTTCTCTCTTGAACTGTGATTTTTGGGAATGGCTATATTTAATCCATCACCAACAAAGAGATGATGAGTTGAAATGGGAGGTTCTAGACTTACAGCTCTTACAATGGAGAGTCATCACCCATCCACACTCTTGTCAATGGATTCCAGTGCTTCTTCTCATGATGAATTGGATTTGGAAATGAATCGCCAAATCGTACTTTCGCGCCCACCCGATATCAATCTTCCCCTGTCTGCCGAGCGCAGCCCGCCCCAGCAGCCGTGGAGCTCCGATCCATGTGACATTTTAGATGTTGGACTTGGTTCACAGGTTTATGAGACTGAGAGCTTCCTCACTGCTCCTAAGGTTGGGCGGAAATGCGTGAAGCGTGTCGATTGTATTTGGGGTGCTTGGTTTTTCTTCAGTTTCTACTTCAAGCCCGCAATGAGTGATAAGTCGAAGGCGAAGATCATCAGGGATAGCAATGGGGTTTCTGGCTTTGAGAAGTCTGATCTCAACCTTGATATTTTCATGGTTCAACATGATATGGAGAATATGTATATGTGGGTCTTTAAGGAGAGGCCTGACAATGCACTTGGGAAAATGCAGCTTAGGAGTTATATGAATGGTCATTCTCGTCAAGGGGAGCGCCCCTTTCCGTTTAGCGTTGATAAAGGTTTTGTTCGATCGCACAGAATGCAGCGGAAGCATTATAGGGGTCTCTCTAATCCTCAGTGTGTTCATGGAGTTGAGGTTGTTCCATCTCCTAGTTTGATGGGTCTTGATGAAGAAGACAGGAAGAGGTGGGTGGAACTCACAGGCAGGGACTTGAATTTCACCATCCCCACTGAGGCAAGTGACTTCAGTTCATGGAGAAATCTTCCGAACACCGATTTTGAACTTGAGAGGCCTCCCACTCTCAAGAGCGCCTCAAATTCTCATTCGAAAAAACTGCTCAATGGATCTGTACTGAATTTGTCGACTCAGCCATCGAACCACGGTAACTGCGATGGGATGGATTTATCTCCCGTCAGCAACAAGAGGAAGAAGGATTTCTTCTCGAATGGCAACGATGATGATTGCTACTTGGCTGTGAATAATAATCACACTTCCGATCGCATTTCTGATATGGAAGTTCACCCAAATGAGCCACACT
The DNA here is from genome assembly GCA_028017165.1 of Herpetospermum pedunculosum. NCBI lineage: Eukaryota > Viridiplantae > Streptophyta > Magnoliopsida > Cucurbitales > Cucurbitaceae > Herpetospermum > Herpetospermum pedunculosum. The sequence goes on from CM051525.1 coordinate 62,913,376, forward strand.
GGTTGAATGACTTTAGCGGGGTAATGAAGAATGTTTACGGGCCAGTAACAGCCGCTAAATCGATATACGAGGACGAAGAAGGTTATTTAATCATCATCACGTTACCTTTTGTTGATCTTCAGAGTGTCAAAGTTTCATGGAGGAACACTCTCACACACGGTATCATAAAAGTATCTTGTGTGAGCACATCGGGCATGCCCTTCATCAAGAGACACGACAGGACATTCAAACTCACAGATCCCTTTCCCGAACACTGTCCCCCGGGTGAATTTGTAAGGGAGATCCCGCTCGCAACTCGGATCCCTGAAGATGCTAATATAGAAGCATACTACGACGGTCCAGGATCCGTCCTCGAGATTATGGTGCCGAGGCTCCGCGTCGGCCCCGAGGAACATGAAGTTCGTGTCCGCCTTCGCCCCCACCTCGGGGGGAATGATCTTATGTTAACTTGAGATGTACCATCTGTTTAGATCAAAATAACAGTTGTTGCTGGAGGAAGGCACACTTCACTGTTTACTAACTAAGCTTCATTTTAGTGTTCTTTTATTGGAAGAGAATGTACTTTTCTATCTGCTCCTTTTGTGATTCTTTGCTCACTAAATTTATGAATTATATTTAGAAATTGATTGCAATTATACTGAGCATATGTATGAACTTATATTTGATTTTTTTTTATCACATTTATACAAATATCATTGGTTGGATTTTTAACCTCTTTGCTTACATGGGAAATTCTTTTGTTCTCACTGTAATGGCCATAATTATGGAGTGATTATCAGGTGTAGTGTGTTAATTTGGAAGGAATATGCTGAATGTTTTTTTTTTTTTTTTTGCAAAGTTATTTAATTAATGTGGGACGGGAGAATGAACCTCAAGACCACAATTTTATACCAATTGAGCTAGGCTTGATTGGACTGCTTTATGAATGTTGTAACATAGGTAAATGTTTTTTTTTTCCGAAGGATAACCGAGGAAAATGATTTTACGGTTTTATATCGTTGAATTATGTTTTCATCATACATACAACGGTTTAGAGGGTGACTGTCACAAGGTAGGTAGGTTTCGAGGGTGGCCACCACAATATATGGTAGTCATTCCACCACAATATATGACTTTTTTCAATTGACCATAGTTTGTATAATTTTGAATAAACAAAAGTAGATTCGAAATATTGGATTTATCAAAGCTAATACCAGATCAACTTATCAGTACTATAAAAATAGAAAATCATCACTGGGAGTCTGAAATTGAGACATTTTAAAAAAATAAAATCCATCAAAATTGACTAAATTAAATAAATTAAAGTAATAAAATCAATTGAAATGATTTGATTCGAGGCATTTGAACAACTTTATTGGGTGTGAACATATACTATTTTGAATAATAAAAGTAGATGGAAATTGAAGTCCTCGGACACATCAGCTTATGATGAAACTCATAAATTCCTCTTTATTTTTTCTTTAATGTTATTTATAAATCATAGTTTTATGATTTGGCTGTCTTGTTAGATTATATCCATATGAATCCTCTCGAGTGCATTAATGATTTTGGCATACTTGTACGCATACTTTTTAATTTGCTAAAATTAATAGAACAATACGTATTTATGTATTTAAAAATAACTAAAGAAAATATTTACAATTAGTTAAAAAAAAAAAGTGAATACATACATACCAAAGGCAATTTCATTTTCAATTTTTTAATCTTAGTTTTTTTTTTATTTATTATTATTATTATTATCCGGAGTGTCATGCTTATCAAAAATTCAACTCATGATGATTAGTCAACTCAATTTTTTAATTATCTTAAATTCAAACATGAAGAAAAATCGTTTAGAAAGATTAGTTTGCAAAAAGAGGCGGCCTTTGAAGAGCTTTCCAAGATAAGATAAGTTTTGCCACATTTCTAAACCCTAATTAATAACTTAATATTAACAACCTCCAGATTTTTCATTCTTATTTTTATCATTTATTTTTTATCTCCAAGCTATGAGTTTGCGACAGCTGACACCACGTGTTAATTTCTTTTTGTCCCTTCGACGACAATCGTGTGTTTGAAAAAACATGGACATGTGGAGCTTTACAAAAACATGGCACTTAGCTCCCATAATTACAAAACAAAAAACTAAAAAACTAAAAAAAAAACATATATATATATATGATTTTCTAGGCGGAAAGAAAGCAAAAAGAAACTGATATGACCACCAAAAGTCGATCGATATTACCTTTTTACCACATGCTGAAAAAGATAATCAAAATCATTGTTCCAAAAAAAGGAAAGAAAATGGTTTTTTTAATCGTAAAGCGAAAGGTTTAGTCGACTTCCTCGATCTTGGGACCAGCACCGCCGCCGGAAGGGACACTTTCGTCAGGACCGCCACCCATGTCGGCTCCGGCGGCTCCTTGGTACATCTTGGCGATGATTGGGTTGCAAATGCTCTCCAACTCCTTCATCTTGTCCTCAAACTCGTCCGACTCAGCGAGCTGGTTGGCGTCAAGCCATTGGATGGCCTGCTCGATTGCGTCTTCGATCTTCTTCTTGTCGGCCGGTGAAAGCTTGGCGCCAATCTTCTCGTCGTTTACTGTGTTCCTCATGTTGTATGCGTAGTTCTCCAATGCGTTCTTGGCTTCAACCTTCTTCTTGTGATCCTCATCCTCCGACTTGTACTTCTCTGCTTCCTGAACCATCTTCTCAATCTCATCCTTTGAGAGTCTTCCCTTGTCGTTGGTGATGGTGATTTTGTTCTTTTGACCCGTGGTCTTGTCTTCTGCAGAGACGTTCAAGATACCATTGGCATCTATGTCGAAGCACACTGTGATTTGAGGAACACCCCTGGGAGCTGGGGGGATACCGGAGAGTTCGAATTTTCCGAGCAAGTTGTTGTCGCGGGTTCTTGTTCTTTCACCTTCATACACTTGGATCAACACACCGGGCTGGTTGTCGGAGTAGGTAGAGAATACCTGCTCCTTCTTGGTGGGAATGGTAGTGTTTCTCGGAATGAGAACGGTCATGACACCTCCGGCGGTTTCCAAACCAAGCGAAAGTGGGGTAACATCCAAGAGAAGAAGATCCTGCACCTTCTCATTGCCCTCACCACTCAAAATAGCAGCTTGAACTGCAGCGCCGTAGGCAACGGCCTCATCGGGGTTAATGCTCTTGCAAAGCTCTTTACCGTTGAAGAAATCCTGCAACAATTGTTGGACCTTGGGAATCCTAGTGGAACCACCAACAAGAACAGCATCGTGGATGATGCTCTTGTCCATCTTGGCATCCCTCAAACACTTCTCAACGGGTTCCATACACTTTCTGAAAAGATCCATGTTCAATTCCTCGAATCTGGCACGGGTAATGGTTGAGTAGAAGTCAATTCCTTCGTACAAGGAATCGATCTCAATGGTGGTCTGAGCAGTGGATGAGAGAGTCCTCTTCGCCCTCTCACAAGAGGTTCTCAGCCTTCTAAGAGCTCTTGGGTTGCCACTGATGTCCTTCTTGTGCTTCCTCTTGAACTCCTGAACGAAGTGGTTGACCAATCTGTTGTCAAAATCTTCACCACCAAGATGAGTATCTCCAGCAGTGGCCTTCACCTCGAAGATACCCTCTTCAATGGTAAGAAGAGAAACATCAAAAGTACCGCCACCAAGATCAAAAATCAAAACATTCTTTTCACCCACGCTGGTCGCCTTCTTGTCAAGCCCATAGGCAATGGCAGCAGCGGTGGGCTCGTTGATGATTCTCATGACATTGAGACCAGCAATGACACCGGCATCCTTGGTGGCCTGACGTTGAGAGTCGTTGAAGTATGCAGGAACGGTGACGACAGCATTCTTCACGGTTGAACCGAGGTAAGCTTCAGCAATCTCACGCATCTTAATGAGAACCATGGAAGAGATTTCTTCAGCAGCGAACTGCTTCTCTTCACCCTTGTAGCTAACAATAATCATGGGCTTGTCACCAGGTCCTGGGATGAGCTTGAATGGCCACAACTTGATGTCACTTTGAACTGAAGCATCGCTGAATCTTCTACCAATCAACCTCTTTGCGTCTGCCCATAGATTAATAAGACCGTTTAGGAAAACAACTCAATTTAAACGAAGTAGCATTGCAAATTCAACAATAGCTCAAAGCTAGAAGACTAGAACAGATTCTACACTATCGGCAATGCTACAAAAATGTATTACAAATGAAGGTTCTTCCAATACATTAAACTATTATTCTTGATCGAATCAATCGAAGTACAATAATAATATGAATAAAACGGAGTTTTAACACAGGGGTTTTAAACAACCCTGCTTGGATAAGATGAAAGGAAGAGAGAGGAAGGAGAATGAAAAAAAGATGGTGATTTCATTTTGATTTTGATTTTTTTTTTGTTATAAACCAACGGAGATAATGAAGGAAAAGTGAAAGAAAAAAAACGAAAAAGATGAAAGAGAGAAAAATGGTTAATTAAAAATTTAGTGGAGCCCACATGAAAATTAATGTTTTTTAATTTTAAAAGATCAGCACGTATGGAGAAAGAGTAAAACTTAGTTGCAGGCTGGGGGAGAATTTCTAGTACATCCGTGGTATGGAAAATCTCCATACCACTGCCTTTAAAAGACTGCCACGTGGTGAGAGGTAATTTAACTTAACTAACGATGGTTTAGCTGGGACCCACTATTTTAAATACATTATTTTCTCCTAATAAAACAAATTAACAAATACATTATTTATTTAAATTCTCTCTCCATTTTTTATTAATATATTTTTTTTCTATTTTAATATTTTGTCTCTCTAACGATTTTGGTAGATAATTTCGCTTCTAATTTTTTATTTCTTTTTTAATATTTTGTCTTTCTAACAACTTCTACTATTTTTTTTGGCTAACAACTTCTACTATTTTTTTTGGTAGAGTATTTCACTATTATTTTAAGTTTTCTTATCTATCAAATTTTTAAATATTTTCAGCGGTATTCGTAGGAGGTTTGTATTCTAAAAGGTACAACTACTGATTTCTCTATCTCTGCTTCATTTTCTACTTCGATAGTGTTGTCTACTCCAATAGAATTTAAATCAATATCACCTACATGAATTATAATAATTAACTTTACAATATAAAAAACAAAAAGTGTAATCTATATGTTCAATTAGGGAGAAAACTCACTCATATGTAGTTCTTCTGAGCTAACCATTGACAAAATTAACAATTAAACCTAAAATTAACAATAACTCTACTCAAAATAACAAAAAAAAAAAAAAATAATAATAATATACATAATCAAACTTCATAAGAAAAAAAACAAATATTAAAACGCAACATACTTAAATATTTGCTCTAGTAGATATCCAAATGTAATCCAAATATTTTCTGCATTTAAAAAAAATAAAAAATAAAGAAAATATTAGAAAGAAAGTGAAAAACAAAGAAAAAAGTGAAATAAATGGATATAGAAAATAAACCTTCTACAAATCAACCTGAAAAATTAGCTTAACGGTGAAAATGAAGAAAAATAAAGTTTTGAATATATTTTAAATATCAATGAAGAAGTTGAATAATATTAAAAAAAAATTAAAAAAAAAAATTGAGAATGCAAAGAATAAAAAAATAAAAAAATATATTAATAAAAAACGAGGAAATAAAATTTAAATAAATAATGTATTTGTTAATTTTTTTAGTAGGAGAAAATAATGTATTTAAAAGAGTGGGTCCCAACTAATTCATCGTTAGTTAAGTTAAATTACCTCTCGCCACGATGACACTCATTTAAAGGCAGTGGTATGAAGATTTTCCATACCACGGATGTACTAGAAATTCTCCCCAGGCGGGGCTACTACTATCTTTTGCAGCCCAGCCACGTGGCAGATTTTGATTGATAAGTATTATGTTATTATTTTTAATTAAAAAAACATATTTAATAACGTGACTTCAACTCTTTTTTTTTCTCAGACTTTTTTTCTTCTTCTCCATGGCTTTTAATTTCCGATTTTGCCCTTCCCTATTTAATCCTCTCTAATATTTTTTATCAATGATTTGAATTTTTTTACTAAGATTTAAAAATAGCAAATCATCGATAAAAAATTCTTGGACAATTTTTAATAATAATAATAATATCTAAAATCTCACCATTGTCCAATAGGACATTTTTTAATAAAATTTCTTTTTCCTCTTCTATCTAATTTATTTGTTCATTTCAAGTTTTCAACTCAATTTTACTTCATTTATCATAGAATAAATAATTAACTATTACTTTTCTTTGCTAAAAAAAAAAAACTATTACTTTTTTAAAATTCTGCCAATTTTCGCTATGCTATTAGGCATATGGAGAGATTAAGAAATGTTTACTAAGATTTGACAGTAGCAAATCATCCATAAAAAGAGATACTGAAGAGAATGGAGGAGAAGGACAAAATTGGAAATTGAAAGTTATGGGAAAGTGAAAAAAAATGAAAGAAAAAAAAGCATTGAAGTGACATGAGACATTAAATATGATTTTTTAATTAAAAAAAATAACATAAAATCTGACCAATTAAATTCTGGCATGTTGCTGGGCTGCAAAAGATAGTTGTAGCCCAGCCTGCAACTAAGTTTTACTCATGGAGAAACTACATACCAAGGATGTACTAGAAATTCTCCCAGAGTAAAACTTAGTTGCAGCCTAGGCTACAACTATCTTTTGCAGCCCAACCACATGGTAGATTTTCATTGACTAAGTATTATGTTTAATGACTAACTTTTTTTTTCCTGTTTTTTTTTTCCTTCTTCATGGCTTTTAATTTCCGATCTTGCCCTTCCCCATTCAATTCTCTCCAATATCTTTTTTTTATCAATGATTTGAATTTTTTTACTAAGATTTGAAAATAGCAAATCAAATCCTTCCCCATTCAATTCTCTCCAATATCTTTTTTTTATCAATGATTTGAATTTTTTTACTAAGATTTGAAAATAGCAAATCAAATCCTGCGACAATTTTTAATAATAATAATATCTAAAATTCACCCTTGTCTAACATCCCATGACATTTTTTAATAAAATTTCTCTTTCCTCTTCTATCTAATTTCTTTGATCATTTCAAGTTTTCAACTCAAATTCACTTCATTTATCATAGAATAAATAATTAACTATTACATTTCTAAAATTCTGCCAATTTTCGCTATGCTATTAGGCATACGGAGAGATTAAGAAATGTTTACTAAGATTTGATAGTAGCAAATCATCCATAAAAAGAGGATACTGTAGAGAATTGAGGAGAGGAGAGTAAAATTGGAAATTGAAAGTTATGGAGAAGTGAAAAAAATGAAAGAAAAAAAACGTTGAAGTGACATGAGACATTAAATATGATTTTTTAATTAAAAAAAAATAACATAAAATCTGACCAATCAAAATCTGGCATGTTGATGGACTGCAAAAGATAGTTGTAGTCCAGCCTGCAACTAAGTTTTACTCTAATAATATTATTAGATTCAAATTTCCAAGAATGAGCAAAGGTCAACAATACCAGCATATTATTCACAAGTACGTCTAAATTAGAATTCCCGTCGATCTAATCAATCCTAAATAACATACATTATACATTTGTAAGTCATGGCATAACTGAACACAACGGATCCACAAGATATCGGTATTAGAACTCTAAAATGAAACGCTAGATCTAGAAAACAAGAACATACTCAAAACCAAAATGCATTCATCACGAACTAACATCTAGGAAAAGAAATCATAATAAAGAAACACGAAAGATCCAATGAGAAAGAAAGACGAAGAAATGCAAGTCAGGAAGAAGGATCATACCAAAGACGGTGTTGATCGGGTTCATGGCGACCTGGTTCTTAGCGGCATCACCGATCAAACGCTCGGTATCGGTGAAGCCAACATAGGAGGGGGTGGTTCTGTTACCCTGGTCATTGGCGATGATCTCGACACGATCGTGTTGCCAGACACCTACGCAAGAGTAGGTGGTTCCGAGATCGATTCCGATAGCCGGACCTTCTCCCTTGCCGGCCATTTTCTTGTTCTGCTATACGGTGATAGCAATGGAGGAACTGGAACGAAGAAGAACGAATGAACGAAAGGCAAAACTAGGTTATGTGAAGTAGTGTTGCAGAGGGAAAAAAATGATTTATATAGCCAGAGAATTCAAAAAAATTCCAGAAGGTTCTGAACCCTAGTTGCTTTTTCTGGACCGTTGGATTGGATAGGAATCAATGGTCGGCGTAGACTTCTGATTTCCCATTTTCCCTCTCGCTCCGTGTATTTTCTTAGGCCTTCCCTCGCGCATGGCTTATAACATCCTGCGAATGAGGAACAAAAATTGTATTTTTTTTTCCCTTTTTCCTTTTTTATTTTGCTTTTTTTTTTTTATTATTATTATTTTTAAATTACAAACTAGTCTCTAAAACTTTAAAAAAATGACGTGGGTAGGTGGTAGGGAGTTTTTCCATACACTGATTTTAAATGACTGACATGTAGCAAGTTAGTTTAACTTTAACAAACTAATTTTTTTGTTGGGATCCACCACCTTAAATACATTATTTTTTCTTTTTTTCCCACTGAAAAAAATAACAATAACGAATGTATCATTTACTTAAATTTTCTTTCCTCATTAATATTTTGTTAATCATTTAACATAATAAAATTAATTAATCATTAAACATAATAGATATTTTAAAAAATAGTATTAGAGACGGTCGACCCCATGAGACTTGGCTCTTCTATGACGTGGGTCAACTTTTGAGACTTGGGTCGACCCCTGTAGTGATCGTCCTTCATTGTTTGGGTCTTCTTATACGTTGACATACTTTAGACTGTGTTGATAATTTCACATACAACAACTGTTCCACTTCCGAATTGGGTCTTGTTGATTTGGTGGCATATTTTTTGTCTTGTCACTTGCTTGTAATCAGGTCGAGAGTTCATTCGTGGTGAAACTTATGTCATTTGTCAGAATAAAATTTTAACATCCTTCTAAGGGGGTCATCGTTTTGGGTTTCTCCCGAGGGGGTCGACCTCTTGGTCTCATCCTCCCAAAGGGGTCACCCTCTTTTGGCTTCCTCACGCTGAGCTCTTCACCATCTTTTAAAATTGTGTTTGCATGACTCTAGCCCCTACTCACGTGAGTCTGACTTTTACTTTGTCAAATAATTCGCTTGAGCAGTACTAAGTGATCATGCAAAAGAAAATTATCGTTAAAATAAAAACTGGAAGAAAATAAGTATTACATGACTCGATTTTTAGGAAATAAATCTTAAGGTGTTCGACATTCCATGGGAGGAAATTTTCGAGCTAAAGGGAGGAAGCCATATAGGTTGAAGCCTTAGTTGTTATTACAATGTAGAAGGGTCAATAATTGAGTGTTTCGCTTTTCCTCCCATGGGACAACCAAAAATTAGTTTGATCTCCAACGGGGGAGGTGAATTGTCCTTTATTTGGTCTCTCCTTCATTGTCTTGACCAGAATCTCAATCGTAACTCTCCCCCACATATTCTTTCAACTGCCATCTTTGGATTTGTGTCTCAATCGCTTCGTTTAAGTCAAAACAATTTGAGGTAGAATGATTGTGGTCACGATGGAAAAGCTTCTATGCACTCAACTTTGAGTTTTGATGGCCATTTGAACACATTTTTGTCTCATATTTTAATCAAAATTTGCTCGATTGGAACAACCGTGAGTATGTAGCATTCAAACTTACTTTGAGGGAAACCTTGACGGATTGGTTTATCAGGTTGGTCATTGATCCTTCTCTTCTTTGCTTCAGACTAGTCCTCTTCACCTCGACTCATCCCTTTGTAGTGATCATATCGACTATTATTCTCCTCCGGCATCCTTCTTGAGCGAAGTACTTCTCCAGCGTTCAGGTACTTTTGCACCCTTGGGATAAGTTCCACATAGGTGGTTGATGCTTTTTTTCCCAATGACCAAAGAAAATTCTCGTCTTTCATCCCAACCACAATGGTTATGCTATTGAAACGAGATATTCTCTCAATGTTTCATTTTTTTTTTCTGCCTTATTGTGAGAAGGTGGGTCAGCGGTTTTCGTTGATCTCATCCACCTAGGAATTGGGTGACAAAGGCTTGTGCCAACTCGTGAAAAGTAGAAATCGATTTTCTTTTCAAGAACCACTTCATCATCAGTATCATGAGGGTAAATGAGAACGACTTGTACTTGATGGCATCCCGGTCTCCCCATGGAGTTCCATCCACGATCGAAATGTATCGAGGTGTTCAGCTGGATCTTTCGAACCACCGTACACCTTCATAGTCGGTAAATTGAATTTTGGAGAAACTTCTTCCAACATGATTTCATTCATGAATGAATGATCAACCTGTTTGAGAAGCTTCTCTATGCTCGGGGATCAACATGATTTCATCTGTGGATGGAGGATCAACTTATTAAAAGTAAATATCACTTAAATATTTAAACAAAATAAATTCAAAGAACAAGTCTTCTTCATGTCGCCAAGCTGACTTTATATTCTCTATAGATCGAGTGTCCATGGTCGACTCTTTATTTCTCCACCATTAAGTTTGTTTTGCTCTTGCTTGATGAGGTCCCGCCAATCTGAGCCGAAGTCAATTTCTTTAGGACTATCAACTTTTCTGGTTATGGGCAAAGTACTGTGAGTGCTTCTGTTTCGAGCTAAACTCCTGACTTCACTGTGACGTAGAGTTTGCGTACAGGACCGACGCTTGTTCATATGAGATAGTGCCCTCAGATTTGGAAGGTCTGGTCTTTTGTCGTTTCCCCTTAGGCGTAGCTTCTCAACAAGGTGCGAGTTTTTGATTTGTGACTCTCTTTCTCCCTCAACTGTCGGGGTTTTGCCTTTGGCCTAGTCTCGGACTAAGGGCGATGGGGTCACGAGCTATGGAATATTGATCATGTGTTTGCCTTTCTCAAGTCTACCGCCACCCGGTCGGTCCTAAGGATCCTTTGACAGAGCTTCCATTATTGGATTCGGGCAGCTCCAAATATCTAAGATCCGAGTTATGTTTTAGTCCATTCTCTAGACTTTTTCATCCAGTGTCGCATACTTCTCTTTCGATTTTGCTTTCTTTGTGTCAGGTCGACTAGACTCTGTTGATGGATTGACATCAATTGTCGGTGGGTTGACATCAACATTTCTAACACTTTGCTCCTGAGTCACTATACGCCTAGGATGTTGATCTCAGTCGGAATCTTCACCCTCTGCAACTCAGTTAACTTCACTTGCTTATTTGCTCATTCTTTCGAAAGCACATTTTTTTTTTATAAAGCACAATTTTGTTCCCACATAAAACACCAATTGTTGATACCCAAAAATGGTCAACAGTAAATTTGTATATCGAAGAATCGAACTGCGCCAGACAAGGTAAAAAAGAATGAACATCGGTGTGGTGTTAGGCCACCGAAACTCCGATGATCAAGTCAGTATTGAGCTTTAGAGTATTCTAAACAATAGAATCATAGTGTATTGGATGTACCGAGTTCGATCCACCATCCACACATGTTGTAAAAAAAATACATGAAAATGGACAAATCAAATGGTGTTGACTAAGAATTCAAATATTTCTTAAGAAAGATGAAACTCATTATAAAAAAATGTGAGAAATCGAGTACAATTTTTTAAAATAAAAAATCAAATGGTTATTGAAGTACACTTTTTAAACTTGTAAGTTCTTTTTTTTCTTCCTTTAGAATTTCTTGAGAGAGAAAAATGTGGCATTATCAACAAGTTTTCAGTTAAATTATTACTCCCGTTTCAATTTAGTTTATATAATTTTAATGCTTTTAATTTGGTTGCTTTTAATTTGGTTCTTATAATTTTAAAATTTTCAATTTAATTCTCGTTGTTTAGTTTATATAGTACTTTTTTAATTTACTTGACAAGAAACTATTGGAAAAAACCTCCAACTTAAAGCAATAAAAATAGATAGAAAACACAAGACTCTCCCAAATCCTAATTACAAAGCACTTTCTTAAAGCTAATTTGCATTACTCACACCCTTTTGCCAAACACTAAAACTAGAGAATACCATAAAGAATTTAACTAGAGTTAACACACTCATATACTCATTTTATAGTCATGGGAGCCCATGACTTTTTTGAATCTTTCTGATGTGGGACAACCACTCTTCTTATATATTGTCAAAAATCATAGGAATACCTGATATTTGGACGCATTTTCAGGGTTTATAAACAATTTTGTAATGTTTAATTGAATCATAATGACTATGAATCTATTTAGAATAACTTTCTAAAAGGTTTGAATACATTTTTTTTTTCATTTGAAAATACTTTTTTAAAACACTTAGAAAATCAAAGATGACCTAAGAAGTAAATGAAAGAGGTACATAAAGTGAGATTGCACGAAGTTCTTAAAGATAAGAAGGAAAAAGGTTCTCGTAGGATCCTGATCCACGAGATGTGATAGGAATGAACAATTCATCTCGCAACAAAAGACTATATGATCTTTAAACAATTTAGAAATCGAGTCGAGATTTTTGAATTATTTATAATTAAATAAATTTAAAGTAAAACAATTACATTTTTAGAACTTCAAAGACGCCCACAAAATCTTCAAACAAATGCATGTTAAAAATTGTAAAACAATTACATTTTTATGATAAATTTTGACGATGGATATAATCACTATTCATTTCAAATTTTTGACCTCTTGGTCATTAGTTCATACTTTTATGTCAATTGAGTTATATTCAGGTTGACAACTAAAAATTTTATACTCTAATGTCTCGTAATTAATGAGTTGATTATTTAATTATTTTATTAATAATTTATAATATTTATTAGGTAAAAATCTAAATTTTTTTTTATTATTATTATTTTTTTTTAGTACCATAATTTTTAACAGTATAAACGTCAAGATCATTTTATCACATTTCTCATTTCAATAACTTTATATTTGAAATTTTCTAATAGAAAAAAACAAACAAAAAAAAAGCTACCATAACAATTGTGCAGAGATGAGTCTCCAAATGCAAGAAAATATTATCAACATGATATACTTTAGTTAATATTTATATTAAGTGGTCAAAGCGGACTCAACTGACATATGTATGTGTTGACGATCAAGAGGTATGTGGTTTGAATTCTCCACTCCCAATATAATAAAAAAAAATATATTAAGTGAATATATGGCATATTTCTATAATTTGATTTTTTTTATCAATGTCTTAAATAAATAAATAAATTATTATTATTATTATTTTTACAACAGATTATTATTTACTGTAACAACTTTTTTTTTAGAAGTAACGATATTACAAGTCTTTCAATGCTTCTTCAATAAAGTAGATAAATAGACTAACTTTTATATATTAAATCTTCAAATTATGTTGTGATTGATTATACAATAATAAATATAAAAATATAGATAGTGATTAAACATTTAACAAAAAAAAAAAAACTTTTAACAATTTTTTAGTTTTTTAGCTCAACAATTTCTGATATAATTGATATTTTATACACTAAATTAGGTAGAATTGCTTAACAAATCTTTAAATTAATGTTAATGTCTTCATTTCAAGCTAAATATTAGCTATTATTGTAATAAAAAAAATATAAGATTAAATTGAATTGTATAAGTTTTTGGTTATTTTAAATAAATGCAATTATTTTTAAGAAAACAAAACATATAAATTTATAGTCAACATTAAATTATATAAATTAAATAAATAGTAGATGGTTTTTTTTTTTTTTTACAATATGTGGAGATGGGAATCGAACTTATGACATTTTAGTCACTAGTTCATACATAGTTGAGTTATGATCTTCTTAGCAATAGATGGTTGATTTGAATAATTATAGTGAAATTTTAATAATGATAATTACTCAATTGAATGGAGAAAAATAATAGTTCAATATAACATGTAGGTTGTAGGGTGGGAGATTCGAACATTTAACTTCTTAGTTGACGGTCTATATTTAACCGGTTCTCGAAAAAGTACTTAATTTTCTTTTTTTTTTAACACATGTTGGGTTAGGGGATTGAACCTAGGACCTTAGACGACCGTTGAACTATGCTCTTGTTGACAAGTAATTATTATACGAATAATTTATTTTTTTAAAAACAATACTTGCTAAGTTGCCCCAAATTTACACTTACGGGTATATATATTATTATTATTTTTTTATTTCATTTATAATTTTAATTCTAACTTTAAAGTTTAATGTTAGGTTTTGTTTATTTACCAATACTCAGAATGAGTTAAACTCATAATTGTCAACAGAGAGAAACTCATTCTTTTCAAAGTGATACTGAGTCTCACGAATTGATTTTATTCATGCATTTCAGTAAATATTATTGAAAGGGATGAAAATTGTCATTCTCATTCCTTGATTTGTTATTTTCTTGGAGTAAATGAGGTCTTAGTGTAGCAATTCGAGTATAACTTAATAAATAAATAAAAATTTACCATCTCAAAAGTTGGTGATTTTACCATCTACCTCTCGCAATGGTTGAACTTTAACTTCAAACCCAATCTTAATGACATTGATACTTCAAATGTTAATCATAAGTTTAGAAGGAAAAAAAAAACAATATAGATCAATTATCCTTTTTATTATATATAAATCACAATTATACTCCAAATTCTCAATACATGATTTAAAAAGAAGAAAAAAAAGATCAATCGCATATCATAGGGGCATTTGTGACAATTTATGTTCCATCTAACAAATTGTGTTTGAGAAATGGACTGTAAGAATTGGGCTACATTCTTTTGTCAGTGGCCATAAGAGTTGGGCCAACACATGTATTCCCTATTAAATTTGAATACTTGGATATGGTATATTAAGTGAAATTAATGTTTTTTTTTTTTTTTTTTTTTTTTTAGTTGAAAACATTTAGGTGAGAATCGAACTTAGTAATTTTTGTTGTCACTAGTGCATACATCATTGCCAGAGTAGCTATGCTCTTGTTGACACAGTAAGTTAGATGTTTGTGTCTAAGAAAATGTCTGAGACTTTAAATTCATATGGATCTTATGTCTTATGAGATATGTTGATGGCGAAATCCAACAGAAACTGATTCACTTGACTTCACGTGATCAAAGAATAATTTGGGAGTCGCGAATAACTAGAAAATAATAGAATGCACATCGATATGGTGCTTGTGCGTTCTGATGTCTACGTTAGATCGAAAATTTCAGTATGTAGCAAGAGTTCATGATTTCGAATTTAATTGAACTTACCTCAATTGATTGATTATATAGTAGTGTATTTATATCAAGTTGATCTATGGCTTATGGGAGGAGCATACCAGGCTGAAATCGGATCGAAGCAGGTTATGTCCGATCTGGTCCGCCCATATTGGGCTTTAGGCCATTTTGGACATGGTTGGCTCGACCTACCTAGTCGGTCAAGGTCGCTTGCATGTTGGAATTTGACTTAACTCTCTTGGATCGATCTCTTGGCATCGGTATATTTTAAGTCTAATTTTACCGTAACAAAATATATATTCATAAAAAAAATCTATAGCCTCTCCCAAAAAAACCCACAAGTTGTAGGGATAAAAAAATCACTTAAGACCTCCATAGAGATGGGCATCAATAATTTTAATAAGAAAAAAAACAGCTCCAAAAAGCTCCCTTTATTGAGTTGGGAATGTTATAATTTGAGTATAAAACATTTGATTATGGAACATTAACATTAACCCACGACTAGAATTTTTTTTTTCAACGGTGTTTTAATAAATGTGAGAATTGAACTCATGACCTCTTAGTCACGAGCACAACTTTATGCCAATTGAGCTATGCTCGATTTGGCATGACTTCGAGAATTTGATGCAATATTTTTGTCATTTCGTCGGAATAATAATAGATTTCATAGAATAAGTGATTTTTTTTTAACCAACCAAGTATTTAGCAGTTTAAAATTAACTGCATATATTCTCTCCAACTTTATAATCTTTCCTGATTAGTTGATTAAATTTAATGTATTTCATCATATTTGTAGGAATCGAACTTGAGAGGTGAATGAGGTCATTTTAATAAATAAAAACTTAAAAAGATGAATTTTAGACTATAATATCAACAAACCGAATCGACAGATAATACTATAGAGATAAAAATCATTTATGGTCCAAAGTTGGAAGCTTGGTCGACGGATGGTGAAAAATTTATTATGTTAATCTCTGAACTAGAGTTTGAATTCTGAAAAATGCAATTATTCATTGTATTTCTACTTCATCTATCAGCTCAAATCGGATCAACAACCGCACTCACAAAATCTTGAGAGAACAAAATACACAAACATTATGATGAGTTCTTTAGCTATCATCGCTATGATCAACTAAAGTTCGTTGTTCTAATTTAGAGGTCAAGAGTTGCTCCATATGTGATGATTTTTCTTTTCTATGTTTTTATTCATTGGCATGCACTTACAATTAAATTGACGCATTGATTATATTTGCATGACTAACTGCTAAAAATTAAATGCATGATCTGTAATTGTTAGGTATTTAATTACATAAGTAGTGAAAATTGAATCGCGTGTGGGATTTATTGGCTTTTCCATAAACACATAGATTGCATAATTAATTTTTGGATTTAAGAAAAATCAATAATTGGTTAATTTAGGCTATCCAAATTAATTAATTGTCTCGATTTCTCCGTATTGCTGGTGTCTAATTAATATGGAAAATTATCGTGCGCATTAAATTTAATTGTGATCTTAGTCATGGTTAATATTTTTGAGTTATTTGTTACGATTATTCCGAGCAAGTAAGTCGAGTGCTGACATGATTAGATAATTTCTTTAAAAAAAATTGTGATCAAATTGCATTTTGGAGCAATTTCGAAACTTTAAATTAGACCCTCATTCGAATTAATTTTTATGTGTTTTAATTTATTTCCATTTAATTTTATGTTAGTTGATTTTAATTAATTTGTATCTTTAGAGTTTTAAAAACCAACCAATACCTCTCCTCTTATATTTTATAAACAAAGTTTGATTTAGATAAATTAATTACGGTTCCTGAGTTTGATCTGGTCCGTTGTAGTTTACTACAAACCATTCATCGGTAAATATAAATTGTATTTAACGAGCCTCGACAAGCCCGCTTCATAATGCTTATTTAATTTTTTTTTTTTTTAAGAATATAGAAAGAAAAAACTACAATATATTAATAATACAAAATCTATAAATAATACATCAATTAATTTTTTTCTATAGCAATCATAACGCACAGAAGTATAAAAAATATGCATCTAAACCTTGACTCGAACTTAGGCTGCATGAGAATGATTAAGATAGACAAAAAAGTGTTATGTTAAAGAATGTTAGGAGTAAGGTCTCACGTATCCGACATTTTAGATAAAATTAAAAGCAAAGTCATGAAGGTTTAGACCCAAAGTAGACAATATCATACCATTGTGAAGATGTCTGGGTTTTGCTTCTTCCTCCTTGACAGAAACAAAAGGGCAAAGAAGAGTGAAGAAAAAAGAGTGAAAAAAATTATATTGAAATATTGAAAAAGTTACCACTTTCTCTTTCCCATACAAGTCACATGACAAATATAATATATATTTATATTATATATTTGCGGTTCAGTTCAGCTTCGAGCTTGGTTTTGAAATCCCAAACCAAACCGCATATTTTAATTTTTAATCATTTTAAAATCGAACCAAACAGAAAACGGCATAAACCAAAATATGTGGTTCAGTTCGGTTCCATTTTGCCTATTTTCTCATTCATAATTTGACACACGTCATTAAATGATATGTTAATTTATTTCATGGAGCCCACACTATTCTTAAATTATATTATTATGGCAAGCAATTGAATAAATGTAGTGGAATACTCTCACTATGGGTGATCATCGGTCCGTCGATGTTGATTTTGGGCTCAAATCGGTATCGACCACTGACATGTCGATTTCCATCAGCTAGAGATAGTTGATTTTAGAGAGGGTTGCAAAACTGAGCGACCACATTGACAATCGATCAATTTTGTGACTTCAACGAACTAAACGAAGAAAAAAAATGTGAGAAAAAAAAGAAGAAAATAAGAGATGAGAAAAAAAGGGAGAAGATAGAAAAAAAAAAAAAGAGATGAGAAGAGAAGAAAGAATAAAAATGGAGATGAAAAGAAAGAAAAAAGGGAGAAAATTAGAGTAGAAAAGAAATGGAGAAGGAGAAAAGGAAGGACCAAGGAGGAGAGATATAAAAAATATATATATTTTTTAAATAACGTCAACCATTAGGCATCCAAGGAGTAGTTGCAACAACAATACAAGAAGGTCCTTTGAGAGGTATTGTGTTTGGAGGACAACTTAGAGTTTGATGGACTGAATTATTATAATCTAGTTTACGATTGACCCACTAATTATTTAAGTTCATAAGTAAAGTAACAACGCTAATTTTAATAATATTTACTATTCACAAATTATTTTAATTTATCCACGCCTCAAATTATTTTTTTTTAATCCGTCAGTTTGAGTCTTTTTTGGGCTCGTCGATTGACCGACCACGACTGATAAAAATATTTCGGTTCGATTTGTCGAATTGTGTTGCTCACCCTTAATCGTTACTTTATAATCAGAGGATAATAAGTTTGATTACTACGGTAGTACTAGAAATTTAACAACATATTATAAAGTAAAAATAAGATTTTCTAGATGAAAATATAAATAATGACCATAAAATTTCTATTTTCTTCCGAAAAGAAATTTAGATGTACATGGCTCAGCTGACATATGTATGTGTTGACGACCAATTTGTGGTTCGAATCCCCAACCTAAATGTGAAAAGAAAAAAAAAAGTTAAAAAGTTAAAATGATAATTTTGAGAATTATGTATTTGGCATATTGCTGTGTTGGTCTTTTTACCTTTTGTGCATATAACATCACTTATTATGCATCATTTATTTTTATTTTTATTTTGTTATCAATTTAAATTATTGTCTATCTCAATAATTATTGTCTAGGATTGAATAAGTTAAGTTTAGTGGTTTCTTCAATAAGTCTCTATTGAGAATATAAACAAAATTCCATCTTAGGGAAAATAATATGGATATATAAGGGAAAACAACTATCTACGTTTATGTTCATTGTGGATATCTAGAGTGCATTTATTCCCAACCGTTTAAATATGTTAGTTGATTATTTATGAAAAGTTTGTTTTGTTTAGTTGTTATGTGGTTTGTTTCATTTGTTTGGATGAATATAGTTGTATTTTGTGTTGTGTTTTGATGTTAAGTTTAAGGTATATATACTTGTGTTATGTTAGTGTAGAGGTGGGTGAGGGGAAATATAATTGTTAAGTTTGAGTTTTGTTTTGATTAAAGGATTGGTGCAAGATTGTTTTCTTAAGTTTATAAGGGTGGTTTGTTCCATTAGTTTAAATGTGTTTTAGTTTAGTTGTTATATATATATGTTGTTTGTTTCATTTGTTTGGATGGATATAGTTGTATTTTGTGTTATGTTTTGATGTTAAGTTTAAGATTAGTGTGTATAAATTTTATAGTTGTATTTTGTGTTATGTTTTGATGTTAAGTTTAAGATTAGTGTGTATAAATTTATGTTATGTTTTGATGTTAAGTTTAAGATTAGTGTATAAATTTTATAGTTGTATTTTGTGTTATGTTTTGATGTTAAGTTTAAGATTAGTGTGTATAAGTTTAGTTGATTTTGTGTGAAGTTTAAGATTAGTGTATAAATTTAAATGTGTTTGTTGATTTTGTTTTAAGTTTAAGTTTAAGTTTGTGCTTGTTTGAGTGGGTTATTTGTCTAATTTTAATTGATTTTGTGTTAATGGAAGTGAGCTACTTGGGTTAATTGATTTATTATCTAATTAAATTATGTTTTATTGAGTTGGTGTTGAACTTAATTAAATTATGTTTTCTTATGCGGACGAGATTTAAGATGCATGACCAAGGGAGTTTTTTCTTTTCTTTTCCTTAAATAAAGTGTGATGTAATTTTTTTTTTTATCTCCAAAAATAAATGAAAATTGTATGTATATATTTTAAATTGTGCTGGTTGCACACAAACAACAATCAAATCCAAAATAATTGTAAAATTTAAAACATTTTGTAAATATAACACAAAATTTGTGGGTATCACTGATGGTACGGTATATGACTATCACTAATGAACTAAAATTCTATAAAAAACTGAGGTGATAGACTACTTACTATCAATGATAGACTTCTATCGGTGATAGATCATACTATCATTGATAGAAATTGTCATATCTACAAAAAAAAAAAAAATATATATATTAAAATGCTATATTTTTAATTATTTTACTCTAAATAGATTATTTTACTCTAAATTCACCTTTGGTACAATTTTTTTTTTAAATTTTAACATTTTTTTTCTTTGAAAAAAAAAAAAATTGTATTTAATTAAATACATAAATTATTTTAAACATAATAAAATAATTTTAACAATTTTAAAATGGCTCCTATTCTAAATTACCAACTATTTTGGGTAAGGCCAAACTGAGACTGTGAGGTCATGAGTTCAATCGTCGCACTAATTAAATACCGTTGCAAAAATACTATGAGCTCATGAGTTCAATCTTCGCATTAATTAAATACCGTTGCAAAAAAAAAAAACTACTTTAGGGAAGGGTCTATATCCGCCATAAAAGAATTTAGTGAAATAAATATTAAAATAACAGTCGATTGCTTTTCATTCTTTAATCCTAAAAAAGTTCTCAATAATTGGTTATGAAATCAGATACGTCAGAATAATGGAGACACGTCAAGTACACGTGTACGTTGGATGAGGAGTCTGTTGGCTTACCCGGGCATTGCCGCAAAGGAAAACTCCCGAAGGCTGGGGATGCATCACGGCCGTTGGTTTTGGTGAACGAAATTAATTAACCGGCCACTAGATGGCCACTTGGCATAGAATCAATCAAATTCTGCCACGTGTTATTTCTTCCCTGTTCCCTGGGTTAGAGGGATTATTCTCCTCCATATATTTCTTTTTTATTTTGTAGGTTGTTAGCAATATTACTCAAAAATTAAATTAATTTAAAGTACTGTGGGCCAGACTGAGGTTTCAGGTGGGCCTTCAAAAATCTGATCCATTGAATCCATACAGAGATCCTGTCCCACTAATCAAAATAATATTCAATTTTTTTTTTTTTTTTTTCAAAATCACTACAAACAATGATTTCATTCCAAAAATCAATTTAGTTATAGTTAAATCATGTTAAATTTTTTTAAATCACATTAAAATAATTTTAAATTATCAAACATACTCTCAAGAAGATTTGAAATCATCTTGAGCTTCTTAAAAAAAAAAATAACATAACATGTTTATGTCAACATGTTAATACACACGTTCAAAAACTACATTATCTATAATATTAGAAAAAATTAAATTAATTTTTTTTACGTCCATGGACTAAAATAGACATATATATATATATATATATATATATATATATATATATATATATATATATTAAGTTTAAGAGAAAAAGTTAAATGAACAAAATGTTGATAACGTATTCGATTTATGTTTTTTGTTTTTAGTTTTTTATTTTTAGAATTCAGGTATGCTGGCTAAACAATTGAGTTTTTGATTTTAAGTTTTTGAAAATGTTTTTACATTCATTAACAAATTTTTTTTAAAAAAAAAAAAAAAATAAATAAATTAAAAACAGGATTTTTTATTTCAAAATTTAAGGGTATTTTTTTCTTTTTTTCTTTTCTAAACTTTATTTAAATTGTCAACCAATTAAATATAATTATTGAAATTACCTTCAAATATTTATTTATTGATTGGAATTAAAATCAAATTGTCATTAATTTTTTTTTTAATATATTATATTTTAATATTTTGTGATGTTATTGAGACGCACAACAACTTTGTCTCCAGGGGCGGACGGTAGAGGGACTAGGGGGTAATGCCCCCCCCCCCCCCCCCCAAAGTTTTGATTTTTTCTTATAGAGGTAGGTAATTTTAGTGTTTTAAAATATATAGGTTTACTAATCTATATATAATGCCCCCCAAAATATAGGTAATTTATTTCGTCCCAGTGGTGTTTGTGCATGCCAAACACTTGTGGGTCTTGGGTTCAAGACTCAACAAAGTCATTTTTATTAGTATTTTTCATACCTAACTAATTTCTTCCACATTATTTTATAAAAACATTTTTTTTTAATTATTATTTCAAGTTTCGTTTTCTTTTTATATATTAATATTAGAAAAATGCTAAAATTTTATTTTAGTTTCAATGTTTTTGAGAATGTTTTATTTTAATTATTGTAATTTAAATGTCCAAATTTAATTCTCATATTTAAACAAATTTTAAAATTAATCTTTACTAATCTTTACTATTAATTTATTTATTAATTTTTTCAAATATAATTTAGTCTATATTAACATCATTTTTATAATTTTTGGAAACATATTTACATTATAATATTTTTTTTTGAAAAAAAAATCTTCAAAGTATTGAATAAGTTAGATAAACTTTAATAAGTTTTCAATATATTTTTCAACTTTCAATTTTGTATTTAATAGGTTTTTAAATTTTTAAGTTTAAGTGTAATAAATCATTGTCTTATTCGAAATTTTTTAAAATTTTGAGATTCATTAGAAACAAAATTAAAAGTTTTAGAGACACCCATAAAATATTAAATTGAAAGTTTAGAGACTCATTAGAAACTTTATAAAGTTTAGAGATCTAATACACTAAAGTTGTAACTTTTTTTTTTGTTCTATGTTATGAGACATCGAGAAACTAAATTATATGATGGTACTTAACTGAGTTAGAAAGTCTTTCGTACACTTACCTATTTTTATCACCAATAATTTTTTTTTAAATATTTATATAACATTATATTTAAGCCCCTAAAGTAAGCCTTTGATTTTTTTTTGTGATAATTTGTTTTATAATTATAAAACCCTAAATCTAAATATTAGGTTCGTACCTCTGCCTATAAATTTTTTGTTAAGGTCAACATAATGGTTGAACCTCTATTTTTTTGTGATTTTTTTTCTTCATATATCTATATAACATAATATTTTGTCCCCCAAACATTATTTTCTGGATCCGCCCCTGTTTGTCTCAATGCGGTCTCTTCAGGCTCAATGACTTGTGGGGCCTGTTTTGACTCTACAATCCAAACACATATATTATATATAATATATGTTCTAAAGGTGAGATGTTGGAATATAGATTTAAAAAAAAAAACTATTTGAAATTCTCAAACTAATTATGAGACAATTCTCCGACTTCAAACACTTGAGGGACGTTTGGCTTCAAAAGTTGGGAAGTTTAGTTTGGAGAGTTCTAAGTAGATGTGTTTGGGACAAGAAGTTGTTTAGTATGAAGTTTTGAAGTTTGTGGTGTGTTTGAGATAGAGAGTTGTTGAACTAGGAGTTTTGAAGTCTGAATTTACTTTAGCTGTTTTGAGTTATGAAGTCTGAGTTTATTTTAGTTGTTTTCTTCTACACAATTGTTTGGAGAAGGAGTTGTTTAGTCTGAAGTTCTGAACTCTATGATGTGTTTGAGACATGAAGTTGTTGAACCTGGAGTTTTGAGTTTCAAAATTGAATTTTTTTCAACTCTAATAAATTCTAAAAATGAAATTACAAATTTACAACAAAATAATTTTGAACAATACCTCACATTATTTTTTATTTAATTAATACAATGATTGAACCCACGAACTCATACCAAAATTGGGACAAGTTGTTTAAGCATCTCATAATATAAATTTAATTCGAATAATTAATCAAATATCGTACGGAAAAAAAAGTAAGAATCAAATCTAAACATTATAGTAAAAAATAGTGGGAGGAAAATTTAAACCTTATTGTTATCCGCTCAAATTTTATTTCGTTGAATATATTTTCCAATGCATCTGATTCTGTCCCCTACCATTGTTTTCCTCTTGGGTAGTTTTTTTTTTACTTTTAATTTTTAAATGACAAAACTTTATTAAAACTTTTATTAAATTAAGACAAGAGGGGTGTTAGTGGGATAGTGCAATATTTAGTTGATAAAAATATATTAATATTTTTATAAATAAGTTTCTTAAAAAAAAAAAATTAGGTTGAAAGTTGTTGAATCAGACCCGCTACCCTAGTCTCGTACTATTTATTTTGAACTTTATAGTTCATTATATATTAGGTCATTAGAAGAGTGATATATATAAATATTTTAATGATTTCAGCCGTCATTTGTTGTAATACAATCGTTCTCTTCCTTTGTAATCGTCTATATAATTAAAAAATCTTGATTAATATTAGTAAACTAAAATTAACTTGAATTATGGACAAACTCTAGTTTAAAATACCACTAATCTCTCGATTTTTTATATTAATAATGTAGTTCAATAAAGTTATTACATAAATAGGATAGTTTTGAAAATATTTACAAAACTAAGGTACCTAAATCGTGTACCATGGACACGAGTTCGAGAAATCGTGTTCATGGTCCACAAGTTATGGGGTAACTCGTGTACCATGAACACGTGTTATGGGGTAACTCGTGTACCATGGACACAATATCGGTGACATGCCAACCACGTGGACGCTTATCTGGCAGCTGCTCGGTAGTTGGAACTCGTGTACCATGTACACGAGTCTTATAAAACTCGTGTCCATGGTACACGCGTTACCCCATAAATCATGAACTATGGACACGAATTACCTCCTAAGTCGTGTACATTGGACACGATTACTGGAAATCGTGTCCATGGTACACGATTTAGGTACCCTATTTTTGTAAATACTTTCAAACCTACCCTATTTCTGTAATAATTTTATTAACTACATTATTAATATAAAAAACTCCTAATCTCTCAACAAAAGTTGAACTCGGTTTATTGCTAAATTTAAATAATCAAATCAGATATATATATATATATATATATATATATATATATATTTTACAACATGTTGGAGTGACAGATTGAACTTCGGACCTCATGGTCACTACGTGATACATGATGTATATTTTACAACATGTTGGAGTGAGAGATTGAACTTCGGACCTCATAGTCACTACGTGATACATGATGTGAGTTATGATCTTGTTGGCTTCGGAAGAAGAAGATGTAGTTAGGAAAACTATTTTGATTAATGGCCCGAAATTGACAAAAATAACCTTCCACGTTAATATTTGACTAATTCAAGTGGTGAATTGACATTTAATCAACTCAATAAATGATTGGCATTTAATATACAACCTAAACGTTTTTTTTTTCTTTTTTTTTTAGGAACCTCAAATAATTGTGTAGAAGTTTAAATTTAAAACATTTTACTTTTCAACAACGGATTAGTTTAGAAAAATATCTACGATCAAATTTCAACTATGTATTGAATATGTGGTTGGATTTTTATTCTAAAAATAATAATAAATAAAGGAAAAAAAAATCAATTTATACCCTTCATTCTTAAACTTTGAGGTTGTATTAATTAAAAGGAAAATTGTACACGGTAGCCTACTTAAAAATCGTATTTCAAAAAATTTCCAAATATAATATCATTTTCACAAACGGGTTATTACGAGCGGAAGACACCGATATATTGATTTACCGGTGGATATCGTAATACAAGTTTTCACCAAATAGAAGACTATTATGTCATTTTTAATTTTCTCTCTCCCTATTAATTAATTACATTTTTCATTTATTTTAAATTATTTATATCAAATGATTCAATGTACAAATAAATCAATAACAATTTATTTATATGAAAATATTCAATGTACAAATAAATCAATAGGTATGTATATATTCGTAATATACCGTATATAGAAAGATATTTCATACATAACTTAATCTTATGTTTAAAATAGTTGGTATTTTCATTTATATAAAAATATATCATTTATAACGAATTGCATAATAATAATTACATGTGGTCGTATATTAATTTATATTCGATCATAGACAAATTAGATATTGAATATAACATTGTTTATTTAATAAAAATTCAATTATGAATATATATCATATTATAAATCATATATACTAACTCATATATTATACATTCAACTGTTTAGGTAGTTCTATTATTCTAGTGAATATATATTCATAACATAAGTTCATGCATTTCTTTCATATTCAAATATATCACGTCTGAAACTTAAGTTCATATTTCTTCACTTTTAAATAGTTATCATTTACACTTATATAAAAATATTTTCATCATGTATGAATATATATTATCAATATATACGGTATATATGAAAATATTTCATGTCTAACTGAATCTTATGTTTAAAACTGGTGACATTTTTATTTACACGAATATACACCATATATAACTAATTACATAACTTTAACATATAATAGTATATTAATTTATATTAGATTATGCCATGTATATATGTCTTTAGAGAGAGAGAGAGTTGCATAATAATTTGAAGTATATGTCATGATCGCTTACTCTGATTCCTTTGTGAAGAGCTTGGTTCCGAAACTCCCTTATTTAAATTATATTCGACCTTTTAGTTAATAACATAATATATTAACTAGATGAATAACAAAAATATAAATTATATGTATATATATAATTTAAAAAGTCAAAGGTAAAATTTAAAAGTACAATTAAATTTTAACATACTCTATAAAATGCAAGAGAGGCTAGAGGGAAGGTGTATGTACGTATGTACGTATCATATTTTTTTAGCTCATCAATGTGGGTAGGAGAATATAAGATTCAAACACTTTGACCTTTAAAAACATATGTATAATACTTAAAAAATTGGTAAGTCAAACCTAAATTAAGTTGTTATTATTATTTTTTTATTTTAAAAAAAAAAATAATAATAATAAATTATAATAATTTCGAATAGTCAAGTTAGTGCCCCAATTTCGATGTGTATATAAAATATGAGTTGAAATGATTACTATGATTATTTATATAACAATTAATGTAGTTTAGAGAGAAACAAGCAAATCGTTAGCCTAATTATCAACGGTCTATTGATTTGAGAGTTTAAAATGTAGGAAAATTGTAGTAAATGACAATTTAAGACTTATTGTTTGCAAATATAACATGTTTTTAAAAAATTTGCGGATATAGCAATTTCTATCGCTGATATCTTATGACTGATAGAAGTCTATCGCTGATCACCTCAGCTTTTTATAGATTTTTGTCAGTGATAATAGTCTATCAGAGATAATAGTCTATCACTGATAGAAGTCTATCAGTGATATAATAAAGTCTATCAATGATAGAAACGAGTTTTTTTGTCATATTTGCACAACATTTTAAAGTTTACTAAATTTACAATTAGTTTGGGCCTGATTGCTATTTGTGCAACCAACCCTAAAATGTATGCAATATTATTATTATTATTTATTTATTTTGTAAAACTAATGACCCAACTTTGGAGAAAGTTGAAATAGTAGTTATTTTTTAATTTTATTTTTAGTACAATAGAGACAAAAATAAAACAGAAAAGAAATTAGATACGATTAAGGAAATGGCTAAGAATTGGTATGGAGTGTCTTAGCCACCCAATGTGGTACTTCCTCCCGCCAAATTGCTGAAAAACAGGTTCCGTGCTGCTCCTTGCGTAAGTCATCCATGAAGGGTTAAATTTCGTTATCGAATCTATTTTGACCGATGAGAAGTTTTTAGAAGATTTATGAGTCCACTTCTATAAAGTTTTGTCTAAAGATATTATGATATTTTTTGTCATTGATAATGGACAAAGTTACGCATATTTATACAACCTTAATGAGCTAATCAAGGAAACAAAATAAGCTAAATATAACAAGTAAATCTCTTACTGCAGAGTATATACAACCATATACTCCAAGATTCATGGTGTTGATAAAGGTAGACACCGAGATATACGGAGTATATACAACTATATACTCCGAGATTCATGGTGTTGATAAAGGTAGACACCGAGATATACGGAGTATATACAACTATATACTCCGAGATTCATGGTGTTGATAAAGGTAGATGTCGAGATATACGACGCCTTCAATACTCCCCCTCAAGTTGGAGCATGAAGATTCTGAATACCCAACTTGCGAAGAAGTCGTGAAAAAAAAAATCAGCTATATTTAGTAAGTAAATCTCTGACTCGGAAATATTTACAACGTATATACAATGATATACGCCGAGATTTTCGGAGTTGACCAAGGTAGATGTCGAGATATACGGCGCCTCTCATACTCCCTTCAAGTTGGATCATGAAGATTATGAATGCCCAACTTGTGGAAAAGTCGTGAAAAATGTGATTCGAGCATCCGTTGTCAATGATCTATTCAGCAGAAGATTCTGAGAGACCAAGGATGTCATTTCGATTTGAATCCTGAACGGGTGGTTGTGCAATAGGTTGCGAGGTGGTTGTTGCGATATATCGTTGGTCATACCCGATGGCACTTGCTACTTGCATTTTTGCTCCTGCAGTATATCATGTGTCATACTCGAAATTTTTGCGGTATATCGTCAGTCATACCCGAGATTCACGATGCAAACCGCTCCTTCCCCATCGTTTTTTCCTCCCCATTCAGACTTGCCTCTCGTCACTTAAATGTAATGAGGTCAAAGCATTTCAAATCTCGTTATCACGATCTTCCTAGTCGTTCATCGATTCTGAAACACCTAATTCTGAAAAGATAAAACTTATAAGTACTTAAATCATATACATATTAATCAACTTTTCACAAAAAAATCAAAGAAGAACATCTACCACCACAAGAATCAAAGTAGGAGATTACGTAACAAAGTTTAGTATGAATCATTTTTCCATAATTTCACCTACTAAAGTTTACAAAACGAGGCTCCACACCACAAAGTTTACAAAAATTCACAAAAGAATAAGCTCTCATCCAACATAAAAATTTGAACACAAATGACACTCCATATACCACAACATTCACAAAAAGTTACTTAGAGTAGTGTGTTTGGATTGACTACTAAAAAAAATGTTTTTCAAATAATGCATTTTTTTTTAAACATTTTTTCTAAAAATGTTTATAATTAAAACACTCATGTGTTTGGTTACATTTTCTCGAAAGTGTTTTTATCAACAAGTGTGTTTGGTTTGCTCTACACTAAAAGTGTTTCTATTAATGTCAAATTACTATAAAGGGAAATTATTAATAAACAATATGAATTAATAAGTTTAAATATATATTTTCCAATTGAAATAACAAATAAGGTTTAGCTCAATTGGTATAAGATTATGCCTTTAACTAAGAAGTTGGAGGTTCAATCCCTTCATCTAAAACATTGACCGTTTACTATTGATGGTCGGTAACGTGATAAGAGTGGGGTGGCGGAGGCAGTCGGAGGATAAGAGGTTGGGGGTTCAATCTCATCATCTTGCATTTTTTTAAATATTTTTCCAAAAAAAAAAATTCACTTAATCCAATAGAACTAAACTAATACATATACTTTGAATGTTTAAACTCACAATTAATCATACTTTTAAACTCCGAGCTAATTATTCATATTGCATACAAATATGAAATGTACTCAACCTAATATATCTCATAAATCAACACTACAAAGTTTATAAAAACCCACTTACGACTAATCAAACTTTGCCTAAATGTACTCAACTAACCACAAACTTTACAAAATCTCATAAAGTGCAAAAAAAAAATTCACTTAATCCAATAACTAAACTAATTCATATACTTTGAATGTTTAAACCCACAATTATTAATCATACTTTTAAACTTTACAAAATCTATGCTTCAAGTAGTGGTTGAGACCCTTCTGGAGTCGGGGCAGATCTCAACTCTTTCATTTGTTTCTGCAGTTACAATTACTATAAGTAATAGTGTGACAAATTTACAAATGAAGTATCGAAAGTAGGAAAAAAAATTTACATGTGCGCCCTCCGCGACCTCATTGATTCACTTCCCATAAATTCTAGATGTGTGTCCGCTCAAATAACTGAATTGGTCCATATTGGCCATCAACAACTTTCTTTTTCTACAATTAAGCTAAGCTCTTGTTGGCATAATTCGAAGTGAGCTAAAACTACATTATCAACTAATCACTCGACTTCTCGCGAAAAAGACTTATTTAGTTGCCACAAGAACAACATGCTCAGAAACATTCTAGAATTCTACAGTTGCAAATGAAATAAAAACAACTTCATATCTCAAAGAAAAAAAGCTACTTTATTAACAAAGATTAGCTACCCCCACAAACTCTCAACTTTCAGGAATTGTTCTAGAATTCTGGTGTTGATTTAGAAAACCAACTCTTAATACTAGTTCATCAACAAAGCTCATGATGATCTAAGCAGGTTCAGCTCAGCAAGGATAACAGGGCAAACATCGTAGAAGAAATCTCTTTCAAATGCATTGAAGACGACGGCGGGTCTTCATAAGATGAACACAAGGGTTAGTTGATCGGGTTCTAGAATTCACAGAGAGAATTTAGAAATGGGGTTGGTGGCAATTCGACAAAATTATCGAAAATTCTAAGAACTATATGACCAATTCAACCCAAAAGTCACTGTTCCTGTTCTCTTAAGCTGTTGAATATAGAAATCTAATGGGATTCATAGAATGGAGAGGTTTGATCCTTTGAAAACCAATCGAACAAACAGTACAAATTTGATAATACGCAACTATGTAAAATACTAGGTTGTCCCTATTCTAGAAATCATAATAAAATGAAACAACAACAAAAAAAAAACAAAATATCTTCTTCTTCTACCAAATTTTGGTCTATATAGTTTTCAAATGCATTGATAACAGCCAAACAATGTGTGTTAACTTCGAAAGCGTGATTGACGACGGCGGCGGTGAGGAGAAAAGGATAACGGCGGCGAGCGTTGCGGTCCAAACCGCCGGAAAGCGTTGGCGAGAGGGTTGAGGAGATGGGCGGCGACTGCGGCAGTGAGGGCAACGGCGGTAGCGAGTGGCGATCGGGAGAGAAGATGAGAAAAAAAAATGATTTGCCGCAAAGAAGAAAAGGAAAAACGTATAAGTTAGGGCTGCATATCTTTTACCAACACGTTATTACCTCGCGTCGGTAAATGTAAATCTTTACCGACGCGCTCACTTATCGCATCGATAAAGATGCCCATCACCGACGTTATTCATAATGCGTCGGCATAGGCGGTCGACCGCCCTTAATTATTATTCTAAGCAGAAGGGGCTGGTCGTTACCGACGTCGACCTCGTGGCATCGACAATTATAATATTTACCGACGCGGTCCAAACCGACGTCAGTAAATAAATATAATTATTTTTATTTATTGACGCCTTTTTGAACAACGTCGGTAATTACTATATTTACCGACGCAAGGGGTTCCACGTCGGTAATTATTAATTACCGACGAATAAGTCAGCGTCAGTAATACCATTTTTTCTTGTAGTGAATCGGGGGATTCCACACAGGAGTGACTTCCATGACCACCTCACTTGATCTGTATGTTATAGGTGCCTCAACATTAGAGAGTCTAAAAATCATGTGATAGTTGCGAATCCATTCTCCTTTCAAGACCGCGGAAGGAATAAGGAGGTCATTGACCCGATTGTTGCGGTCATTCCACAAGGCCCAACAAGCCACACAGAGCCGCTCTATATCTGTTGTGGAAGAGGTAAAAGACATATCCAGCAAAATATCATGGACCGTGGAATGGTGACACAACAATTCATGTACCCTCGGGAGTAGGAAAGCCCAAATCGCCTTCACTCTCTTACAATCAAAGAAAGTATGGAAAATTGACTCTCGTTCTTTCCTACCGCACACACACCACGGATGCACCGACATTGTGCGCTTACAGAGATTATGATTGTTGGAAGAATATCATGATAGAGTTTCCATATGAATACCTTAACTTTATTAGGTATTATAAATTTTCAAAACATTTTCCACTTTATGTGAGCTGCAACTACTTATAGTACATAAAGAGGAAATAAATACCTTGTAAGCACTTTTTGTAGTAAAACCTTCATTCCTGGTATAGTGCTAGATCCATGTATCTTGCACCCTCGTTCGATAGATTGGTTTAGATGGGATAATGTTAATATCCACTTCCCACAGGTAAGTTTGCAATTTCTCCATGTCCCAATGTCCCTCATCATCAAGCATATCAGCAACCTGGACACTGCTACCGGAGAGAGAGGAGTACACACCTTAAAAGAAGTTTCTCACGGTACCCACTTATGACCAAGCAAAGTTTCTTCCTCATTTCCAACGCGCTTCTGAATACCCAATTCTAGTAGCTTTGTCCCAAAAAAGGCTTCGTCACATATAAGAAGGGCTATCAGCTTCCAAAATACATAAATCTAGGAAATATCTTCGCTTCAAAATTCGAGCAACAAGAGAGTTTGGATATTTAAGAAGTCGTCAAACTTGTTTTGCTACAAGTACCTTATTATGACCTTCAAGACTCTGAAAATCCATCCCACCCCTCCATACTTAATTTTTCCCAAGACAACTAGTGAATGAACTTGAGAGGATCCCCACTAAAACCTCGCCGTATGTTTTAATCAATTGAACATTCTCAGATTAATTTGTTAGTAGTTAATTTTTTAAAATTAACCACTCTTATTAAACAAAGAGGTGAAAGAGATTTATATTATTAATAATTGTTTCTATATAATTAATAACAAAATACATAGCTTAAACTATCAAAAATACCCTCAACGTTAACAACACATAAATTCAAATGTGAACGGTTAGATTTTAATTCGTACTCGTGTAACATGGAAAAAATGAAAACGTAGACACCTGAGGTGTTAAAAAATCATGAAAAAAACATATTTTATCTATTGTTTTCATTTTTCATGTCACACAAGTACAAGTTAGAATTTAACTGTCTACGTTATAACTTTGTGTGAGTGGTTAGCGTTAAGGGCATTTTTGAAATATTTTTCATATTTCAAAGATGTTTTTAAAACTATTTTTCTATATAGTTTATATGAATATTTTTGAAACTTTTGAAAGTTCACCGATATTTTTTAAACATTTTTCATATTTATGTATTTTTTAAACTTTTGAAAGTTCAGAGATAATTTTGAAACATAACTCATAATTCAAGAGCATTTTTTATAATTTAGGCATATATATTTCTTCGAGTTCAACAATTATGAGTAAAAAATATGAACCTATCTTGTTTTAAAAAAAAATATATATATGGAACCATTCACTTTTGAGATGATAATTGAAGTCTTATCATAAAATCAAGGTTATATTCCCAATAAGCAGAGAAAGGAATTTTGTTAAATTAATAATCCATTTTTTCGGATTTTCTTTTTTAGTACAATTTTTCGGACTTAAAAAATATATTAATGATCCAATTTATTGTGAGTTATGTGAGCCACATATTACGCTCACATAACCCAACAAAAAATGGTAGGAAATATTAATGATCTAATTTATTGTGGATTGTGAGAGAGTGAATGTGAGCCACAAATTGCGCTAAATTAAGAATAAATCATTGCAGGTTTATCAATTAAAATTTTAAATTAATGATTGTATCAATTTAAACCTGAACTTTTCATAAATGTATCAATTTATAATATCTCTTAGAAAAATGTTAGTTTTCACATGTGGGAAGACTTATAATTTATCAATTAAACCCCTAAACTTTCATATAATTAATTTACTTATGAAAGTTTAGGTGTTTAATTGTTAAAATTATAAGTTTTTATGTGTTTAAATTAACGTTTTTAAAATAAAATTTTAACAGAAGGTGTAAACTGATACCATCATTAGTTTAGAGTTTTAATTGATAAACCTCTCTTTTGAGGTAAAAATTGATTTTATACTAAAAATAAAAAATAAACTTACATTCTAAAATGGCAGGAAATATTAATGATCTAATTTATTGCGGCTTGTGAGAGAGTCGCATATAATAAATAAATTATTTTGAAGGAGGCTGAAATGATGTGCATAATAGTTTTACCATGTTAGACAAGAGAAATTGAAAATATATTTTGAATTTATATTTTTGTTTTACAAAAATGTTGGGATGAGAGATTTGAACTTGTGATTTTATTCTCGTCAGTATACATTATGTCAGTTAAGCTATGTTCGCGTTAAGTATTTTAAATTTATATTGAATAGTTAAGCTATGTTCGCGTTAAGTATTTTAAATTTATATTGAATAGTTATTATATTTATCAAATAGTTATGAAGGAAAAAACTATATTATTATTATTATTATTATTTTTTTTTTTGTTACAACATGTTGAGGTGAGGATTGAACTTAGACTCTCATGGCCACAAGGCAATACTTTCATTGAACTCTGTTTTATTGAAAAAAATAAAATAAAAAATAAAAAATACCACCTATTATTGAAGTCACATTTAATATTTCAAAAAAAAAAAAAAATATTATGATAAGATGCAATTATGGGAGAACCTCATATAGAGGTGACGTGAGGAATAAAGCTTTGGGTATTGCTTTAAAAAAATTGCTTTCGGTACTATTATTATTTTTTATT
Source organism: Herpetospermum pedunculosum (assembly GCA_028017165.1). Lineage (NCBI taxonomy): Eukaryota > Viridiplantae > Streptophyta > Magnoliopsida > Cucurbitales > Cucurbitaceae > Herpetospermum > Herpetospermum pedunculosum. The sequence continues at coordinate 62,947,709 of CM051525.1, forward strand.
TTTTTGAGTTTAAAACTTTAGGTAATCGAAAACAATGATATCTTGAAATGTTCAAAATCATTTAGAAATAATTATTAAAACAAAGTAGATTATTACTTATTAGTGCATTGCTCATAGATTATTATTTATTAGTGCATACCATCTTTCAAACCTTCTCAAAATTTAGAAATTAGATATATTTTTTTAAAAAAATAAATATATCTTAACCTAGTTGGTTTATGCTGAGTTTGACAATAAAAAATGTTACCGTATATTTATCTTCGTCAATTAGAATTGTATATTTATTCTTACCTTCTTTGATTTAGCCTTATTGTATAAATTTTATTATAAAACTCATTACTTTTAACACTGAGTAATAAACTCTTAATATACATTTACATGGTATCAACCCGTAGATCAAGAGGTAGGTCGATATAATCCCAAATATGAGTCTTCTCTTTTTCTATGTTGATGACATGATTAGGTGATGATATACTCAAGCTATATCTGATTTACAACTTTATATTGAGAAACACTTTGAGATGAAAGACTTCGGTCCACTCAATTACTTCCTTGGCCTTGAGATCTCATCCCGCTCTGATGAGCACTACTTATCTCAAGCTAAATATGTTTATAATCTACTGGCTCTTTCTGGTACTACTCTCTTTCTGGTATTACTAATTCTACTACTTCATGAACACCATTGGATCTTAATGTTCGCTTGACACCTTTTGATGGTGTTCATCTCCAAGATCCTATGTTGTATTGACAATTGTTGGTAGTCTTATTTATTTGATTGTGGCTCGCTTAGACATTGCATAAGCAGTTCATATTGTTAGTCAGTTCATGGCTGCTCCTCGGACTATATATTTTACTGAGGTAGTACTCTGTATCCTACACTATGTTAAGGGCACTCTTGTTCATGAACTTCAGTTTTCTTCACCGCCATCTATGATTTTATCTGGCTACTCTAATGTTGATTGGGCTAGTGATCCCATTAATCGACGATCCACCACATGTTACTGTTTCTACTTAGGAGATTCTCTCATTTCTTGGCGTAGTAAGAAACAAACTGTTAATCTCTCGTTTCAACACCGAGTTTGACTATCATGCGCTTGCTGATGCTACTTTCGAGTCGTTATAGCTTCACTGACTTCTTGTAGATATGAGAGTTCCTTAGCAATCTGCTACTATTCTTCATTGTGACAATCACAGTGTTATCCATATTGCTCATAATGATGTATTTCATGAATGCGTCAAACACGTTGAAAATAGTTGTCACTTTGTTCGTCATTATTAAGGACAACGGGAACCCAGACATATCTCCACAATGGTATGATATTGATACCACTTATTAAGGACAACGGGAACCCAGACATCTCCACAATGGTATGATATTGTCCACTTTAGGCCTAAACTCTCATGGCTTTGCTTTTGGTTTCACCCAAAAGGCCTCGTACCAATTGGAGATAATTGTCACCCATTATATACCCATGATCGTTTGTATCCTAACAGTCATCATCTCCAGAATAACACTCTCATGTTACAATTTATCTCTACTACAAAACAAACCCACAAATATCTTCATTAAAGCACTATTTTCTAGTCGTTTTATTCAGTTACTTACCAAATTCAATTTGATTTCTACTCTACTAAGTTTGAGGGAGAGTGTTACCCTATATTTATCTTCGTCAATTATGATCGTATATTTATTCTTTTTGTATTTGTTTATTCTCTTTGTACAAATTTTATTGTAAAACTCATTACTCTAGATACTAAACTCTCGATATACATTTAGAGAAAAAAATGTTTTGAGCATTAAATTATACTCATGTTTTCAATATATATAAAATATTTGTAAAATTAAAATTGACCGATGCGTAAGGGTTTTAGCTAAATTAACATATTTGTACCCCCACATATATTTTTCACCCATTCAAACGTTGATACAATAATTAACCTAATATAATCATCAATTTTATCCTTTCATAATATCGCTACTCTTTTCTCACACACAAAATAGGGAAAAATACATTTTTTTTACCATGAGGTTTGGATATAGTTGTATTTGGGTCTCCCGATTTTCAAACTCGACATTTTAATTCCTGAAGTATGGAAAAATAACTTAAAGTTGACTAATTATTTTTTTATTATTTTCTTGTGTGACGTGACATTTCTCTATCAATTAAAAAAAACTAAACTACAAGAAAAATCAATATTCTTAATATCAATTTTATTTTAGTTAAAACAAAATTAAAAACAATTTGTCAATAAATATTTATAAGGCGGTATTAAGAAAAAAAAATAATTACACAAATCACCCAAAAATATGATATTTGCTACAATATACCCTGAAATTTTAATTTGAACAACCCTTCGCGATTAGTTACCGTTAAATTATCGTTTAATTGAACTTCAAATGGGTGACTCACACAGAAGTAGGGAAGGACAAATTTATCATTTTTTTTTTTTTTTGACAACATATTGGAGTGGGGATTGAACCTAGGACCTCATACTAGGCGATACATCATGTCGTTGAGTTATGCTTTTGTTGGCATGATAAATTTATCATTAACAGATCTAAAAATGAAAAAAATATCATGCTGGTGATTCAAATTAGAAATTATATAACTCCGAATTTCTAAACTCGCGAATATGAATTTCCAAAAGACCATCTCTATATCTTTCTCCCTTTTAGTTTACAAATCACAAGTCTCTCTGTTTTCCCTTTTCTATTTTCAATTCTCTTTTAGTTTACAATAATTTAATTCTCTATTAATTTTCTCTCGTTCTCTTCACATTTTTTTTTTTTTTTTTTTTTTTTTTTTTTTTTTTTTTTTTTTTTTTTTTGTGTGGAGTTTATAGAGATGGGAGTAGTACAGTGAAAGAGAAGTTCTAATTTGTAATGAGTTGTCTTTGTTGCACTGGTTCATCAAGCAAGAAATCGAAGATATCTAACAATAGGTTTCAATATCGTCCAACCGAGCATAGTTCAATTGACATAAAGTTGTCTTTTTGACTAAAAAGGTTCAATAACGCCAAACTCATCATGGTTCAATTGACATAAAGTTGTGTCATTTGCTTAAGAGGTCATAGATTTTCGCATTAATTAAATATTTTGCAAAAAGAAAATCAATATCTCCCCTTACCATTTATTATCAATTTCAAATTTACCAACCAAATTCACTACTTAAAAAAAAAATAGGAGTGTCGCTGGGATCATTTTTTCTTCTCTGTTTTTTTTTATATTTAACCTTTTGATTTTTTTTTTTTTTTTTTTTTTTTTTTTAAGAATGTTTTCAAATTCATATCTCCATAGATTTTAGGCGGGATTTGGTTCGTGATTCAAATTTTTTTCCAAAATAAAAAACAAACTCCTTATTTTTATTATATCTAAAAATTTGTTTTGTTCTAATTTAAAAATCGTGTTTGATTATAAATTTGAGAAAGTAGTCAAAGATTTAAAATGTATTTTATAAACAAAAAAAAAAAAAAAAATTGATCTAATATTTATTTCTTATTCTTTTTGTTGTGAGTTGGATCATTTTTTTGTAATATCCGAAAAGTTTCCATAGTTGAAGGGTGTGTATCTCCTATTTTCTTGAAGGATGTATCCTATATTTTCATAATTTTGAAAACGAAATTAAAAAAAAAAAGTGAAAACTTGTTTTTAAGACCCGTCATATTTTTTAGTTATTTTTTTAAATAGTTTTTGAAAATAAATATACGCACTTTCATCGTTTTTCTTATATTTTTTACTTTTAAAAACATAAAAATGAAAATCGATCTCTAACCAAACAATGCCTTAGAGTTTTACAAGGTTTTCTAATCTATCTCCCTTAATTTGTAGGGTTTTAACGCATTTTCCAATTTATCTCCTTTAAAATTATGGTAGGTTTAATATTTTAGAGTTTGTAATTTAGGATTTCGTATGTAGTTTAGGATTTCATATGTAGAGTTTACGTTTTAGAGTTTAAATTTTAAAATTTCAGGGTTTATAAGAGTTTAAAATTTAATATTTACGGTACTCTAAATACTAAATTCTAAATTTTTTTTTGTAAAAGTATTTTAAAAGTATTTTAATTCAATTTTTTTTTGTAAAAGTATTTTAATTCATGACCTTTCAGTCGAGGGCACAAGCTCATGAACTATACTTTAAGGGGGCGTTTGGCCCCCTGTTTTGGAATCAAAACCCTGGGTTTCAGAACCCTGGGGGTTTGTCAGGGCGGGTTCTGAACCCTGGGAATCTAAAAACTGTGTTTGGGGGCAGGGTTGGGAAGCCTCGGAATCAGAAACCAGTGTTTGGGGTGCAGTGTTCTGAACCCCGGGTTGAACAGTTTTTTTTTTTTTTTTTTTCCTTTTCCTTTTCCTTTTACTACTTCGTTTCTCTTTTATACCCTTATTTTCTAGTGGTGAATTGTAAAATCCGACCTCACGTAACATGAGCAAAAATCTTTTGGAACTTAAAAATGAAGCATTTAATTTATGTTATATTCTAAGAATAAGAAAATAAATTGAACAATTTTCATATTTTGTACTCATAAAAAAAAAGTTTATGAAATAGGATGAAAAATATACCTTTTAAAAATTAAGAAAAACAAAAAAATAAAATAAAAGGAAAAAAAGTTTTTACAACATGTTGGGGTTACACTCATGGTTAATAACCAATATATCATGTCGTTGGGCTACGGTCTTGTTGACATAAAAGAAAAAAAAGTTATATTACTATTGATGAAAAAAGATATATTTTAATAAAATATAAAAAAAAATATTTAACAAAAACAACAAAAATAAAAAAACAAGAAATAGAAGAAAGGAAAAAAAAATACATTATTGATGAAAATTTTGTATATTCCAATTAAAAAAATATATTATAAAAAGAAAAAAAAAAGTTACAAACACAACATTAATTTATAGAATACGGTTGAAAAAATACATAAAATAAACAAATAATAAAGAGGAGAAAAAATTGAAAAAAAACCTTAGTTCGGATATAATGTAGATTCCAATAATTTCCTATTATTAATGAAAATTTTGTAATAATATTAAAATATATTCATATTAGAAAGTAGTAAAAAAAAAACATTACAAAAGAATATCATTTTTCAAAATAAAAAAAAATATACTTTAACTAAAAAAAATAGTTAGTTTATGGAATAAGATGAGACAAAATATATATATATATATATATATATATATATATATATATATATATATATATAATATAATATAAAAGAAAAAGGAATAGACATTTCCATGTAGCGAAAATTGATGGCAAAATTGAAAAAGAGATAAAAAAAAAAAAAAAAAAGTTGGTGTTGGTGTTGGTGTCAAATGGATTAAGAGAGAGATAAATTTTTTGATGTGACGAAGAGAGAGAAACAAAATTGGAGAAGTGAGACGTTTAGAACCCAAAATCATGGGTTTGGGTTCTAAACCCATGACTTTCCAATACATCCATCCAAAAATGAAGCCAAACCTACCCAAACACAAGACGGGACAAACGCCCCCTAAAATTTTAGGAAAGATAAATTTAATAAATAATATAATTTGTTTTTATTTTTAAAACAAAAAGAAATCTAAAAAATATATGTAAACAATAACAAAACAAAAAAAAAATAGATAAATTGAGTGACACGTGTCATGCAACAATCGGCTGCCCTTAAAAATTTCTCCTAATGTCATAGTCTACCCTATGTGCATCTTTAATTTTAAAAAATGGTAAATATATGCAAATGTCATTTATTAATTATTATTATTATTATTTTGCAAAGGAAATGACATTATATTATTCTCCCAACATGTTAGTTAATTGTAAAACCTCGCATAAATTGGCATTTGCAAAAAAAAAACATGTTAGTTAATTATAAAATGAAATCTATGCTAATTGTATTCCCACTTCCCCAATGTTTCTACCAAACATTGCCTTATTTATTAAATGCCAACTTCAAATTTTGTGAACCAAACCAAACACCTCAATTTCTCTCTTTCTCACCCCACTTCTTCCTCTTAACACTACATATATACAAACGCCGCTAATAATGGCGGTGGTGGCCACGACGGCGCTGCTGTGGCGGATGCGACTCGGATCGGCTCTGCGAGCGGCTTTAGCATGCGGCTTAGTCGCCGCCGTCACGTTCTTCGGACCGGCACCCGCGAGGCAGTTACTAGCGTTCCCGGCTTTCTCTTACTTCACCACCATTTCGATAGTACTTTCCGACGCCGTCTCGATCGGCGACGCCGTGAGAGGTGTGTGGCACGTGATGTGGGCGGTGGCGGCGATGCTGGTATTGTCTGTGCCGTCCTTGTGGCTGATTGGACCGGGGAGTTTCACCGATGGGGTGGCGGCGGTGGCGGTGGCCGTCAGTGCGTTTGTGGTGGCGCTGCCGGAACGGGCCCACTTGCTGACTAAGCGAATTGCGTTTGGACAGCTGGTGATTGTGTATGTCGGGACGGTGATTCACGGCGGTCAGACGAGTTTTTATATGCACCCAATTCGTGTTGCCTCCAGTACGGCCGTCGGAGCTCTCGCCGCCGTCGTCGCCATGATGCTTCCATTCCCGCGGCTCGCTTCCTTCCAGGTAAAACCCACATTCAGAGATTCAGAGTTAGAAATTTTCATAATCACAAATCAAAATTTTATAATCTTTTGATTGTTATGTATATATTTATAAAAATATTACTTAAAATAAAAAATTTAAATCTTAAAAAAAAAAAATAACTTTTGAGTTCAACAATTCCTCGCCGGTTGGGTAAAGTTTTTAGTTCAGACTCAGATTTTTTAATTATTATTTTAACTTTTTTATACTATTATACATCACAATTACAAGTAGAGGTTTGAATTTCTATTTATACAATTTTATTTAATTTTTTTTTTTTTTTACTATATACGAAGTTGGAGATCGAACCTAAAATTTTCGTCATGCTTTAATTATTGAAATATTAAAAAAAAAAAAATTAAAATATTTTCTCTACTTATAAAGAAAAATAAATTTTCATTTCACCTAATAAGAGGTTAGTATAGTAGAGATAGAAATAAATAAATAAATTTTTTTGTAAATCAAAATTTTGATTACTATAAAAAAGTCGAAATTAAATCTAATCATACAACATCTATAAATAATTATATAAACAATTAATTCTCACAAGAATATTAACATGAGCATTGATATAAGTATTTGATTTTCTCACTCTACATTAATTAAATATCTTTAAAAAGAAAAAAAACTAACCAAAATTACCTGCTCAACAAAAATAATCATGTTTATAAGAATAAAAAAAAAATTATTGTTTTATTTTTAAATTTAAAGTAAAAATGATTGACTCAAGCAAGTGTATGTAGTAATAAAAACGAATTTTTGTTCATAAACATTCCTAAGAGCAACATATCTCAAAATTAATAGTTCTAATTAATGAACATTGTATGACAAAGACTTTTGAAAAATGAAATGATAGTTCTAGAAACATTAAATGTTTAGATAAAATTATACATTTGCGTGTATGGTGTATGATAATTCAATTAGAATTATATGCTACACCTCTAAATAGTAACAAACTTAAATTAAATTTAAGTTTGTGGCTGGGAAGTTTAATAGGTTCTTATAAATTAAAATCTTTTTAAAATGATAAGAGCTCTCAATTTTGCGTTTAATAAATCTAAAATTTTAGATAATATTTCATAAGTTCAGAGTATAGATTATATTAGGTTGATCACTAATCTGATAATTTAATCAAATTTTAAAATTTTATATATTATTTAAATTCAAAGATATTATTAATGATTTATTTAAACAATCCAAAAAAAAAATCTAAAAAGAGTTGGTTGCATAAACAGCAATCAAACCCAAAATAATGACAAATATAACAAAATTTAAAATATTTTGTAAATATGGCAAAACAATCAGTAACTATCACGGACTATTAATATTGATATATGACTATGAATACTATCAGTGATAATCACGGACAAAATTCTATAAAAAAAACTGAAGTGTTGAACTACTGGTAGACATTAGTAATAGAAATGATCATATTTGTAATTTTTTCTAAATAGTGTTATATTTTTAATTATTTTATTCTAAATTGACATGGTATAATTTTTCTAACTAATATTTAGCACAATAAATAAATAAATAATAGGGCTGGTTGCACAAATAGCAATCAGGCCCAAACTAATTGCAAATTTAGCAAACTTTAAAATGTTTTGCAAATATGACAAAAAAACCTGTTTCTATCACTAATAGACTTTATTATATCACTGATAGACTTCTATCAGTGATAGACTATTATCTCTGATAGACTATTATCACTGACAAAAATCTATAAAAAGCTGAGGTGATCAGCGATAGACTTCTATCAGTCATAAGATATCAGCGATAGAAATTGCTATATCCGCAAAATTTTTAAAAACATGCTATATTTGCAAACAATAAGTCTTAAATTGTCATTTACTACAATTTCCCTAAATAATATATATATATATATATATATATATATAAAATTAAAATTAAAATTAAAGTACATATGTACTTAATTGTTTGTATAATTGTGAAAAAAATACGTTTGGTATTTATTCTGGTGAAATGCCATCCTCAGAATAAATGGGCCCTACCAAATTGTATGATTGCTGTGAACATGTGCGAATTAAAGCGTTTAAAATTCAACGAACATGAGTGTATTCTTTAACGATTATTTTTTTTTTTTTTTTAATTTTTTTATTTAAACCACAGATCTCAAGGTCGTTAACACATTTATATGCCGTTGAGTCATGCACATTTTGGCCGATACTCGATTAAAATAAAAGTTTGAAAAAAATACATTTTTAATTTTTGCACACTCAAATTTAGGTTTAATGTTTTTTTGTCTCTACATTTTAATTCCTCATTTTAGTCTTAATTTCATATTGTAATTTATGGAGGTTGACGATAAGTTTTTTAATTTTTTTAATTTATAAATAAAAATAAAAATATGTTTTTTATTTTCTTTTCTCATTCTTCCCTCATTCTTCTTTTTATTTTCTATCTTCTTAATTTCTTCTATTCTTACTCTCTCAGTGGTCAACGAAAATTTTGGTTATCTCCTCCAACGGTGGACAATAGTCATTCAACTACATTTTTCTTACATTGAATCAACCATTTATTTTATATATGTTTGGATATGGATAAGATATCGATTTTTTATCTGAATCCAGTTGGTTCGTTTGATTTGTGCGAGTCGGATGATAAAAAATTATCATGTCCAGTTCCTTCAGGAATGGATCCATAATAATTCACCTATCCTAATAACAAAAAAAACCAGGTTTGAATGATCCTTTATTAAGAGCTAAATTGATTAAGGGTATGGGTCATAATTATTACGGCAAACCCGCATGGCCCAATGATCTTTTATATATTTGACGACCATAATGAAAGTGTAGATGAGAAAGGAGATAAAAAGATGAGAGAAAGAATTAAAAAAAAAAAAAGAAAAAAAAAAAAGAAGGGAGAAGGAGAATGATGGATGAGAGCGGAAAAAAAAAATATTATCACATCAGTTTCCTTACCCGGCAAATCAAAATAACACCAAACCCAAACTTCAAGAGTTAAAGTGTGGCCGAAAGGAGAGGTTGTTATTAAGAGCATAGTTCAACTGACATGTATGGACTAGTGACCCTAAGGTCTTAGGTTCGATTCTCACCCCCACATGTTGTAAAAAAAAATAAAACATGGACTAAAATACATCAAACCCAAACGTAGGAGTGGAAATTCAAATTTCTGACCTTAAAAACAATAAGTTGCGTCTTCAATTTAATCATCGAAGTAAGCTCATATTAGCAATGAACATAACTAATTATTATTATTATTATTTTTATTAAAAAAAAATGTAGAGTGTGAGAATTTGAATCTCGAATCTCAAAAGAAAAAAATATATGTCAGTTGAACTATGTTCGGTTAATTTATTTTTGGGGTGTGGTGTGCAGATAAGGAAACTTAGTAAGGCTTACTGCGAAAATGCTTGCGAGAGGATGGGAGCCATGGTGGAAGGGTTCGGTGCTAAGAGCAAAGCAGAAGCAATTGTGTTAATGGCCGAAGCCAAGTCTCTATCAACAATTGGAACAAAGCTTCTTCGAAGTATCCAATCAAATATGGTAATTAACTTCACCTTCAATTTTCATTACCAAACCTGATTTTTTTTTTTTTTTTTTTTTAAATAAAAAAGCAAAAAAAAAAATTGAATTACAAATTTAGTTTCCGACCATCTTTACGAATTTATTTAACTCTATATTCAAAAGTTTTCACGGCGAAAATGATGATTTGTCATGACATGAAATAAAGAAGTATGAGTTAAAATAAGAGTATATAGACGAAAGAATTTGATGAAATAGAGTGGACGCATAGAATATATTTTAATCATTTTTTTAAAGTAAAATTTCTGTGTAAATCCGAACCCAACATAGTTGAATCTTTTAAGTCTCGGATGTGGAATCCTACGCCTAAGCTATGCTTGCTTAAGTCTATAATAGTTTATCTAAATATTAATATTAATATTAATAAAGGTAAAAATTCATTTATACCTTTAAACTTTGAAGGTTGTTTCAATTAAAACTTCAAACTAATGATTATATCAATTTAAACCCTCAACTTTCGTAAACATATCAATTTCCACCTTCTTTTAAAAAAATGTTAGTTTTCACACGTGTAGAGATTTATAATTTATCAATTAAACTCCTAAACTTTCATATAATTGATTCACTTATGAAAGTTTAGTGATTTAACGGTTAAAATTATAAGTTTTTATGTGTTTAAATTAAAAATTTTTAAAATAAAATTCTAATCGAAAGTGTAAATTGATACAGTTCTGAAAGTTTGGGGTTTAAATTGTTAGTTTAGAGTTTTAATTGATAAAATGTGTAAAATATAAATTGATTTTTACCCTAATAATGAAATGATTAAATTGTAAGTTTAATCCCATTTTTTTTTTTGTTTTTTTTTTTTTTTTAAATAGATGGATGACTTTAAGACTAATATAACTTTCAATTTTTTTTGGTCCAATAAGTCTCAATTTTTTTTAATTTTGTGTCCTTAGTTTCTTGATCTATTCGATAGTCATGATACTTGCTAGACACAAAATTGAAAGTTGTGATTTTATTAAATATAAAATTCAATCTGATATCGGATAAGTTAGTTAATTTTAAAATTTTCTAACGAACACATTTTTAAAGTTTAGGCGCGAAGAAAAAAATTTGAAAGTTTTTTGAGTTCAATTATAATGATGTGTGATCGAACCATCGACCTTTAGACGATATTTAATCTCGGGATTTAGGATGATCTATAAATTTAAATGTAACAAAAAATGGGATTTAAGTGGTTAATGCAAGTCTTGTTGTTATGAACACAGGGAGGGATGATTTGGGAGAAGCCACAGACGGGCATGGACGTTGCAGAAAAGTTAGAAGAATTTGAAGTTGCAATGAGAGGAATGGAAGCCGCCTTAACTTCTCCTTCCTTAGCCATCGGAGCAATCGACGAACAACTCTGCAATTTCCTCAACAACAATCTCAAACCCAAAGCCATCTCAAATCTACAGCAACTCAAGATCTCAATTCATCCTAATTCCGCAACCTCGCCGGAGATCAAGCCAACATTCTCAAACCCTTCTCCTCTCAACATTTCTCCAATCACCCCTCACATTCTGCCGCCTTCCTTCTTCTTGCGCTGTATGGAAACCCTTCTCTTCGGCTCAACCACCGCCGCCCGGAATCCCGTCCCCGGCGTGGAAATCGATCGGAGAGTCAACGGGGAAGAATCAACCGAGGTGGGGGAACGTTCTACCAAAGATACTCATTGGGGTATTTTGTCGAACACCTTGCCTACAAATCAGAGTTTGTGTTTTGCGCTGAAATGCTCGATTACGTTGGGTCTTGCTGTGTTTCTGGGTCTGACTTATACAAAGCCAAATGGGTATTGGTCAGGATTGACGGTCGCCATCAGCTTTGTAACTGAGAGACAAGCAATTTTCACTGTTGCGAATGCTCGAGCTCAAGGAACGGCAATTGGGTCGATCTATGGCGTTATATGCTGTTTTATTCTGCAGAAATTTGAGTATTTATGGATTTTGCCTCTTTTCCCATGGGTTATTTTTACAAGCTTTCTCGTTCATAGTAGAATGTATGGTCAAGCTGGTGGGATTGCCTCAGCATTAGGCGCATTGCTAGTTCTTGGGAGGACGAATTATGGCATTCCATCTGAGTTTGCAAATGCTAGAATCACAGAAGTTTGCATTGGATTGCTCTGTTTTCTGTCAGTGGAGATTGTTTTCAACCCAACAAGAGCAGCAACTTTGGCAAAAACAGAATTCTCAAAGAGTTTGGAAGCCCTTCAAGATTGCATCAAAAGGGTAATCCTCATTCCCCAAAAGAACTTGAATAATGAATCTTCTAATTTCATTTCATTGATACAACCAGAAGTAGAACACCACAAAATGCTGAAATCCCATGTTGATCAAGTAGAAAAATTCATTGTAGAAGCAGGGTTTGAGCCTAATTTCTGGTTCACACCTTTCCAAGGTGGCTGTTATGAAAAGCTTCTGAAATCTCTACAGAAAACAGTGGTTATCTTACAATTTCTGATGCATGAAATGAGGTTTCTGTCCTTAGAACTTAATAGATCTGGGCTTGTTGTGAAGGAGCTTCATGATAGTTTAAGTGAAGACATGGAGGTTTTCAGTAAAAAAGTTGGATGTTCTTTGAAGTTCATGGAGAAAGTAAGCTTGATAAAGTCATTGAAGGAATTGCAGAACAAAAACCAGAATCAATGTTCTGAAATGGAGATGGGGAAGGCTTCAAATGATGGATTATGCAGAGCTTTTGCTCTCAGTGAAGAAGATGTTGAGAAAATTGTGGGTTCTTTCTGCCAACATGCAAATGAAATATTGGGCAAAGTTTACACAAATGATGAAGGTGAGGCAAATCTAAAAGGCAAAGAAATGAAGCTTTGTTTGAGTTCAATTGGGTTTTGTATGGAATGTTTGATGAGAGAAACTATGATGATGGAGAAAGAAGTGCATCAAGTACTGAAATTGGAGAATCCATCCATTCATATTAATTTGCAAGAACTTTCAACAAAAGTAAATGCTCAATATTGTAAATAAACTAAGTAGAAATCAAAACCTTAGTGGTATTAGTGATATGTTTATATAGATATACTGAGATACTACTACTCTTAATTCTATAGGTAAATTCAAATAACAAGCCAACAAGAACATAATTCAACTGACATGATGTATCGACTAGTGACTAAGAGGTTCTAGGTCCAATCTTCCACCCAAAAAAAATTGAAATTATAAACAAGAATTTAAATGCCTTGATTGTTTTTTTTTTAAAATCAAAAGGCAAAGCAACTTATTATTATACTTACCTTCTTGATTTGTGCAAGTTTTACTTTATTGTAATAATGAATTCTATTTCAAATACTTTAATGGGATTGCATCTAAGTTTGAGTGTTGAACAGTTAACAAAAAAAAAAAAAAAAAGCTTCCAAGTCTCTTGATTACCTTTTACCTTTTGGTGTCCTAATCTTTATTAGATGCAACTTGCATCACAACAAGTAGTAATGTTAGCATGTGCAAAGCCATGCACACTTAAATTTGCAAAACCACTTTTCCAAAAAAAAAAAAAAAAAAAAAAAAAAGTTAAATAAATAAAAATCTAGCTTTAAATATTAGGTTTAAATCTTCGTCCTCAACTTTCAAGTTTGTTCTATTTTGGTCTCTAAACTTTCAAAATGTGTCCTTAAACTTTTAAATTTGTTCTAGTTTGATCCCTAAACTATTAGAAATGTATTTTAGTTCTTGAACTTAAAATAAAGATGACTATTTTAGTCCTTACCTTTTTTTTTAACATAACAAATTAATGATATAGTTTTGAACATGTGTTATGTTAATAGGGTCATAATTTCAAGTCACATAGGTTAGAGACATGTATTAGAATGAAAAAATAATGGTTAAATTTACAAAATATCCTTAATCTATGAGTTTAGTTTAAAAAATACTCATAAACTATGAAAAATGTTTCGAAAATGTCTTCACGGGCAAGGATGAAAATATCCGTGGATATATCCGTAAATCGGAGGCTTCGATATAGATATTAAAGGGTAATGGATATATCCAATATCTTTAATAAATACTCATAAAACATCCAAAATATCATATATTAAATTTAATATGAATCTAGATACTACTAACTAGATATATAGCTTAGATTGAAAGTAAAATAACTTAAATATTAATTTAAATATATTTTTTTAAAAAAATTACAGAAATATTCATGGATATCGATATTTTATCAGTATATCCATGGATATATCCGTAAAATTGAAATGCCGATATCAACATGGATATCGATATTTTCATCCTTGCTCACGGGTCCTCACGGTTAACGACACATATAATTCTGACGTGAACGGTTAAATTCTAATTTGTACTTATGTGGGGTTATTTAGGTAGGGGGGCAGTTTTCGAAACTTATTAAAAAAATAGGTAGAATCTGAAACTATTTCGAGAAATAGGTAAAATTTTTGTCTTATTAGGGGTGCGCGGGTTGAACCCGCGCACTAAGACTTGTCAAAAAATGCCACTGGACTGCGCGTCTTCAAGACGCGCAGTCAATGGAAGTCGGTAAGGTAACGGGCGTTTGAAAAATTATACCTATACGCTGGTTGGATCCGCGTATCTTCTTCTTTTTTTTTCTTTTTTTTTTTTCTGAAATGTCAGTTTGAAAGGAAAAAAAATTATTAAAATTTTCCTTATACGCTTGTTGGACCGGCGTATCGTATCCCTTTTTTTTTTTTTTTCTTTTTCTTTTTTTTTTAATTTGAAAGAAAAAAAAAATTATTAAATCTTTCCTAGTACCCAGGTTGTATGTAGACATTTTTTGTGTTAAAAAATCATGAAACTCTATTTTATCGACTCAAAAGACCAGAGAATAGAACACAACTAGGGCAAAATCACGTTTTCATGATATTTTAACGCATCACACGTTCACATTTTCTTTTTTTTCTATGTCAGACAAGAACAAATTAGAATTTAACCGTTCACGTTAGAATTTCGTATGTATGTTAATGGTGAAAGTATTTTTGAAACGTTTTTCCATAGTTTATAGATATTTTTTTAAACTTTTAAAAGTTCAGGGATATTTTTTGAAATGATTGAATATTTTAAAAAAAAAAATAAAAAAAAAAAAAATATATATATATATATATACATATAAAACAAGAATCCAAATGAAATAAATTTAAAAGTTGATTAAAATAAATATTTTGGTTGCATCTACCGTAACTGTAAACTTGAATGGTTGAAATATGTAAAGATTCCACAACCCAACGAACCCCCCACCATTAAACGCCAAAACATCGCCTCTTCATCTTTCAACCTGCTGCTCCTTCTTCCTTCAAACCCTATTCCCCCAATTTCCCATACAGCCTTCATTCCTCACGATTCCTGCAACTTCTCATTCTCCAATTTCCACCCACCATCGAGATCGATCGATCGATCGATCGATCTCTGTTTTGTTGCGTCCAGAGACCCTTTTGATTTCGTATTTGGGAATTTCGTTTTAGGGTTTTTGATTCGAGGATTTTTGGGGGTTTAAGAAGGAAGGCGGAGGCCATGTCGGCTGGAGTCTGTGGAAAACGGGTGGGGTTTGAGGAGATCTTTGGATCTTCTTCTCCGACGGCTTTTTCTTCGTCTAAGAGGTCCCGTTGGTCCACTTTCGGATCCCCGACCCGATCGGAATTCGGCTCCGGACCTCCTGAGGATTCTGCTTCGGTTCTGCTTCAAATGTTCCCTGGAGTCGGTGCTGAGGTTCGTTTCCTGAATCATCACTTTTTTGTTTTCTTTAAACGTGGGTTGATGCTACTTTTATGTTTCATTTCTGGTTTGGAGTGTGCGAAAGCTATATGAATTGAATTCGTTTATTGGGATTATTGGTTTCAACATTTCCTTCAAAATTTGGAGTACCGTACTGTGTTTCTACTCCGTTTTTATTCATTCTGTCTTGGATGGCTGTTTCTAACCAATGCTTCTAGATGTAACAGAAAGGAATTGCATAAAGATGGTTGGGTTGATGTCAAGATATCCATAGGAGTTGAGTTATAGTCAACCAATTTGTCATAAGTTAAAGCTCTTGGAAGATCTGATTATCCTTTGTATGCATGTTTAGCGGGTCGAAACTGTTCTTAGGAATCACAACAACGAGATTAAAGATGGAATTGATGTTCTACAGGTGCCTTCCTTTGATGATTTTAATGCTCGTGTCCATTCTGCAACGATTGGAAATTGTTCTACGGTTCCTGATGAGAGAACAGCTACATGTAAGTTGTTATTTATGCTTGCATATCATCTGGCATTGGTTAAAACAAATTTGAGGACTGGAAATATATACTTGGCTTGGATATCTTATCTTATTCTAAAAGAATGGTTTGTTTTTCGGATTTATGAAACCAGGCAGTCAAATGTCACACGTGAAAGTCGAAGAAGCTAAAGATGTTAGTCCGGCCATTGCTGAAGGAAATGGAACGCATGGGTCCAAGTGGGTGGACATGTTTGTGCAAGAGATGACGAGCGCGGTAGATCTTGATGATGCTAGAATTCGAGCTGCAAGGATTTTAGAAGCTTTTGAACATAACATAACTGCGTATTCAAGAGAATCAGAGGAGGTAGTGTAGAAGTATTTTCCAGTAGACTTTTCAATCTCCTTTGGATGTTGTGTCAAGGGTAAAGTTTATGTTCTTCCCACATTGTGTTGCAGTCAAAGCATACTTCTTTGAAGGAGCATTTCCAAAGCTTGGTAAATGACAACCAAATTTTAAAGAGAGCGGTGGCCATTCAGCACGAGCGCAATCTCGAGCAAGAAGAGAAGACAAGAGAAGTCCATCAGTTAAAGCACGTTTTAGGCCAGTATCAAGAACAAATTCAAAGTTTAGAGGTATGCTGATTTACCCATTCATAGCTTGCTTACTTAGAGTTATGATGGGATGTGCCTAAATCCTTGTAATAGTTAACTTTTTTTACATCATTATCTTCATCTTTATCAGCTTGTTACTGCAATCTGTTCTGGAATTCTAGAAAGCTTCATATTTTTTGTAATGTTATGGAGGAAAGTAGTGACTCTATTACACGATTTTTAACTTGTCTGTTGATTCGGTGTATGGGATGTCATTCACATTGGAATTAAAGAATGTGTAAATGTATAGAGTTAGAACAATATAGCTTGGGAATCTTGTTCTTGTCTATTGAGGAGCTGGAGTCTTCACTTCACGTGTTCCTATTTAACGAGGTTTCTGTTAAGAGAAGTTAGACTGTTGAATATGCAGCTTATAATCAGAATAGTCGATGTCATCGTTAGTTGGTTGTTATGATTGTTTTCTTTTGTGGTAAATGTTACAAATTCTCATGTTGATATGAATTGTTTTTGTGCAGGTAAGAAATTACACATTAAATCTCCATCTGCAGAGGGCACAATCTGTTTCAGGACACTTCCACCAAGACATATTTTAAGGTTGTTTTTGTCTCATTAATTTTCTCTATACGGTAACTTATTTTCTTTGAGCAACATTGAGTTGATGCCAATATATTATAAAGTTATTTTGGTTGTGATATTCAAAGCCAAATCCACTTTGACAGTTTGTTGTAATGAAAGGTTCTATGTATGCTGGGCTCTACTTTGTTTGTAAGGGTTTTGATGCAACTCAAGAAGAAAAAGCTATGTATCGTCTTCAATTTAATATTTTAATGTTACTCTTAATTTATGTATTCGTATTTGATATTCTTCTTATTCTTCTAGTTTAACATGTGGAGGTGGGTGATTCAAACTTCTGACCTCTTGGTTGAGAGTATATGCTTTAACCGGTTAAACTATGCTCAGGTTTTCTCTTTTATCCTTTGCATGATGTATATTCCTTCCGGTGTTCCTTTTTCTTTCTTTTTTTTCACATCCATGGGTGGGACAACTATTGAACTCTATAACATATTTATCATGAAATTTGAAATATATCATTACCTTGAATTTATAACTTTGAAGACATCTTGTCTACTTTACCAACATACGAGTTAGTTTTGGGATGTATGTGAAATTTGAATGTTTCTTCTTGTCATGCTTATAAGATTCGAATGGACAAATCCGGTTAAATACATAGTAATTCGAGCATTTGAACATGACAACTGGAAGCTTTTATACATTTTTGTAATAATGAACGAGTAGTAATATTTTTGGTAATGTAATGATGGGGTTTTTGACATCAAAATACCACCTAATCAAGTTTTCTATGTGATATTGTTAACACAAAAGGCTAAGTTCATATATGAATTGTTGTGACTAAATTATTATATTTGAATGCCAATCAGACTGGAGGTGGACGTAGCAAACTGATGTATCATTTTGAAAAGCATGGCCTATATATCGTAAAAAGTGATTGATCGGCTGTTATAAGGTTGAGGGATCTATTAACTTGAATCTAACCTAACTGGTCTTTGATCAAGTGGTCATGTGGGAGATTCAAACCTTTGACATCTTGGTCGAAAGAATATGTTTTATGTCAGTTGAGTACGCTCATATGTAAATATGCATTTTGAAACAAAAGGAATTGAGGTTGGACTAAGGACAATTCAGCTGGAAATGAATTTCATGCACATTCCCAAATAACATAACTCAATGATTAAATTATTAGTAATATTATCAATAAGTCAACTTAAGTATTAGCCCAATGTGTAATACAAGACTACAATCCACCTATTCTAAAGGGTCCCAGACTCCTAGTTCAAACCCAAAACCCAAAATTCAGATCTTTAAAATGAAAACTCTTTAAAAGAAAAATTGCCAAATTATAAATATATATATATATATATATATAAAAACTTTACCATTTGTTTAAAAAATATCCTTATTATTTTAGAAGTTATAATATTTTATTTCACCTTTCATAAACATTTCAAATCTATCATTGGACATTTCAAAACTATCATTGGAGTAAAAATCTGTTAAAACCTACATTGGATTAAAACTGAGTGACCTGAAACAACGTGACAATGACGGGGGCGCTTGCCTGTATTAAAACTGAAAGAACAACGTTCCACCATGTCGACTTTTTCATCCAACATTCTAATATATATATATATATATATATATATATTTTAAACGAAATATTATTAAGCGAAATTCGGGAGGAGTAAAAACTTCTTGAATACACAAACTGTGGGACTGGGCCCCCACTAGATTGAAGAACTACTTTGTTATCCTCTTTGTTAAAAGAAGAGAGGAAAATCATCCCTCCAAAAGTTTGAGATGTTTTTGTTTACAAGTAGACTTTGCCAAAAGATGAGTAATCTCATTTTTTGTCTCTCTTCACATGAGAAAATGACTCGATGTTTTGCTCCCTTGCAAGTTCTGGAGTTTTTTGAATAAAATTTGTGAGTTCTGTATAAACCAGATCTTCCTTGTTGAGGAGCCGAACCACGATAAAGCGTCCGACTGTACCTTTGTTTTGCTATTAACCGGGAGCGTCTTTAAGCCTTCGCCGATTGCCATGGCCTCCATCCATTCGATTTTCCAATTACGCAAAATGCTTCTTTGACCGGCCAACAATAGATCTTCATTCCAATGATGAAACACCCTGCCGATTCCACTCCTTTTCAGCTGCGAATTGCATGATGCATCACATGAGAGCAAATAAGTGCCCTCTGGAGGCGGAATCCAGCTATGGTTTTCCGTTCGAACTCGAGGATTGACTTCTTCATTTACCGCCAGGTTTGTTTCTTCTTCTCTGATGAGTTCTGCAATGTATCTAGCAATTTAATTCTGCAGTCGATCATTCACTTTTGGACTTTATACTTTTTAAAGTTTATGAAAAGTAAAAAGTAATATTGTAACTTTTAAAAAAATAGATGTCGCTTTCACAAATAAGCAGAGGGGATAAGATTGTAAATTTCCCGAAGTATAAATATCACATCAAACAGTCGAGCTATAAAAGCATTCCCGCGCCGGTACTATCTCCTCAAATTAATTTCAAAACTTCGCTTAGAAAAAAAAAATGAGCGAAAAACCTAATGCAAAGCAAATCGACGTTAAAATCTCACCAGAATTTCTCAAATGACAATGGATTCCACTCCAGAATCTCATCGACCAACAACCAACAACGGCGGCGGCGGCGGCACAGCTTCTTATTTCCAGAAAACAGTAAGCTCTCACTCAAAGCCAAACAAATCTTCAAGTTCCCTTCAAATACTTCTTTTATTGTTCTAATTGTTTGTCTTATTAATCGAAAACCAGGTTTGTTTGCACGATTGGTGGTTAATCAGAGCTGAAAATGACTCCAATGGGAAAACGCTAGCCGTCGCTGGATTAACATCCAGACCGTAATCCCCTTTTCTCTCATGTTCTGGGTCTTTTTCTGTCATATTTTCTGTTTTCTTTCACATTTTGCTTCAATCTGTTGCAACATCGAGAAGTGATTCGGAAATGGGTTCTGCTGATTTCTTTCGAATTTTTGTTTAGGCTGTTTTTGTAATTGGTTTGTTTTAGGGAACAACCTGTTCGAGTATTTTCTTCTGCACCGATTGTTAAGAGATACGATGTGTTCACTCTCGAGACTGCTGATGGAATCTGTGTTGTTCTTAAGGGTTTCATAAACAAACTGCGTACTACTGATAATGGGTTCACGACCGAGGTTTGTATGTTAAATAAAGAACTTCTAAATTTGGGGATATTTGATTTTCTCTTGTTTCCTTTCTAAGAAGATTTTGTTTCTTTTTCTTATTTGTATATTTCTTGGTGCTCTGATTTGGGTTTAATGTAGCTTTCACATTCACAATAAATAGGTGTTCAAGCATTTTGTGTTTGGGTTTCCTCCCAACTGGGAAACTTATGCAGCAAATTGCTTTGAGGGAGAATCTTTTGATAGTGCTGCTGCGGGAAGTACTTCTGATACGGATAATTTGCAGTACAAATCAGAAAGTAAGTGTATTTTCAATATATGTTAGACACAAGTTGAATATTTGAATATGGTTCTGATAATTGTATGTGTAAAACACTGAAGTACACTAGCCACATGTTATCATGAACATATGTTGAACAAAAGTTCATTTATTTGTTCACTTTAAAAATTGATGGTATAGTCAACCTGAACATAGTTAGATTGGTTAAGGTACTATATCCTTGACTAAAAGATCAGATGTTTGAATCTCCACCCCTACATGTTGTTGAACTAAAAAAGAAAAAAATGATGGATATAATAAATATAGGACAAAAGTAATAAATTTAGAGAGTAGAAAATATCAAACTTATTTTTAACTTGTGAATTATTGACATGTAGATTTTAATAAATATGTTCTTATTGTATGCACATCGTAACGCCTACTTCAACATCTCTCTTCCACTTTGAATGGCTGCAGATGCTGACATGAACAACTGTACTCTTCCCAATATGAATTCTCCTTCGAGTGCTAATTGTCCAAGTGAGTTGAAAAATCCTAAATATATGTTGTATAAATGTTGAATCACAGAGAAAAATGTTTGTTTGGTTTTAAATATTCTGTAAATCCTTTATCATATGACATTGCATTATTAGAATATGCAGTTGATTTCAACTTCTTGAAGTGTTACATATTTTAATACTTCCTCCACATTGTCTTGTCCTGCATGTAAGAACGAAGACAAAGTTCACACTTCAAAATCATAGAATTCTGTAAATATGGTTACCTCGATATAAAGAATGAATATTTTGATAATGTGTCTTTATATAGTGTCTGTTTTAATTTTAAATAAATGAAATATCTAACGTGTCATGCCCGTGTCCCTTCTTAGTGTCTATGCTTCTTATGTTACTAAAATGAGAATCACTCTTCCTTTGGAAGTCTAGTGAATAAGCAAGATAGTTTTGTAGAAGAAGATGGTAGTCCACTGGAAAGTGATGCAACGCATGGATTGAATCATGGACATGGAGATACTATGGCCCAAGATGTGATGGAGAGTACAAATGAGACTGAAACTGCTGTACCTTTCACTGATCTGGTTGGTTCACCTAATAAAACTAGTGCTGATATTCAAGATGAAGAAGTTGAAAACAAAAGAAAAAAAGAGAGAGAATCTAGGAAGAAAGCCAAGAGGAAAATTGTTTTCGATTCATCTGTAAGTCATTTCTGCAATTCCAGGTGTCTATCCACTGCTTCTACTAGAATTAGTAGTAGCAGTTTTCTTTCTGGATGTCTGGAATTCATTTTTTTTTTAAAATTTGTTTGTTGATTCTCTTCATTATTACAACTAGATTTCTGTGGTATTTCTGCTTTCACCTTAGCTAAATCTTTCTCAGGATGATGCCAAATTAAGAAATTGCCTCAGTTCACCTTGTGTAGTTGAGACAATACAATTTATTCTTTGTGCTAAGCCTGATGCCAAATTGCATCAGTTTGGTTGGTTAGAAATATACTTATCAGTTGATGTGGTTTTCCTCAATATAAAATGGAAAAGCAGTTGATTAGTTTGGTTTGAACATATTTTTCGGTTTGGCTTCGATAGATTTTTCATGTTTTCAGTGCTCGTTTCATTTGTTTGGCCTGGTATTAGCTAAGTTTGAGTCAGGTAGCCGGTTTAAGATTTCAAAAAAATGGTTTTGGCCAAAAACTAGCCTGGTCGGACCAACCCGCTTACACCCCAAATCCTCTATACAAATGTTCATCATCTTTGTGGTTGCAACAAGCTTGTGAAGGTATTTCTAGATCTATGGCCTGAAGATGAAAACTGATATTTAAATTTGATTTTTCCATTTTTCTTTTAATTAAGTAGTATATATGGCTTCAATTGTCAGGTATGTAATAATGTGGCTAGTTGTTGTTGGTTCAGGGAAGTGGGATTAGTATGAGTACAAGGCAATGGAAGGAGCAGAAGTGTATAGTATCTCCAGAATGTATGAGTTATGGACGATCCCGATCAGGTGAGAATAACAAAAGTGCTTGAAGTTTAAGGTGATGGATTGTTTGTTTTGTTATGGTTAATGGAATTGGATTGATGAGATGATGAATGCAGGGAGATTACTTCTACCGACCATGGAGTTTTGGCGCAACCAATTACCTGTTTACGACTCGGTAACCTCTCATTTAAGTTAAAATTCTGTTCATTGGTATTCATTTTCTTTGGTGCATATTCAGCACGCAGGAATGACATAAGCAGAGTTTATCTTTTCCTCCATAATTTACAGTTTTATTAACTTATTGGTGAGTTTTAAACTTAAAATTTAGAAGAAGTAAAAGGTCACTTAAGAAGAAACATTTCTAAGAACTTGATAGAAAATTTGAAGTTCCTTTATTTAAATGACATTTTTCTTCTCTAAAGTTCTATCATTTCACCAAGAGTTATGCCGTCTAAGTTTATTATCCGTTTGGAAAATGTTTAAACATAGAAGGAAATTTGGGACTTTTTAACCATAGGAATAGGGACTCAATTGTAAAATTGCCCACACAGACTATAACATATATTTAGTTTTTTTCTTTTTCTTTTAATTTTTTTTAAAAAATCCAAAATTGAAATATTATAAGTATGGGACGACAGGATCGAAAGATAAGAGGAATCCAGGAAAGGCTGCCGGAGATACAACCACAACCTAGAGGTTTGTCTAAATTATAAAAAAATTAACTCTGGCATTTGTTTAAAGAATACCTCTATTCTTTCAAAAGTTGCAATATTATCCTTGAATTTCACAAATGCTTCAAAACTGCTACATTTGGAGAAGAAATCCATTAGAATATTGGACGGAAATTCGACGTGGTGACAAACTTAATATCGACAGACATCTTAGTCACCGTCATGTCGGATTTCTACTCCAAAATTAGTTTTGAAACCTTTGTAAAAGATGAAAGTTAATATTAACTTCTTTCAAGAAAGAGGTATTTTAAACGAATGACAAAGTTCAAGTGTATCCTTTTTCTTTCTTGTGTTTCGACTTTTCTTTTTTGTAAAGAGAGTTTGTTGCAGGCAGCAAGAGCGAAGGGGTCGGAGGGAGCGGTAACTCTAAACTGGTGAAGAGGTGAAGTGTTAAAGTGTTGATATGCCTATTCAATCATGTATTTATTAGTCCAGACTTTGCACAACTAATTTTGATGCACCATGGAAATGGATGTCTTATAAGTTATAAGCCTTCTCTTTACACTTTACAGTTTGCACTAATCACATACATACCATATTCTACCTTATGTTTATAAACATATTAATTTTAGATTTTGAAGACAAAAAAAAAAAAAAAAAATACAATTTTATGTTAAATTATGAATTAGAGAGACATTTTAGAAAGAAAAGTGAAATTTCAAAAAATCTATGAAACATTAATTTACCCTCCCTCTACGGTGCAAATGATGAGTTCAATGCTTTACGTCAATAATGGCAAGTGTGTCGATTTTAAATATTGCTGTGTGTATCAATTTGAAATTAAATAATTGTCAAACATAATTAAGGTTCTTTAGTTTGTCCTTTCGATTCTAAGTTCATCATGAATGATTAGTGCGATATTAGGGTAAATTAATGATCAAAGGTCATACTTGATGGGTAAACACCGGATTAATTAATACTGTTACAAAAAATAAATTAATTGTATAGAGGGCTATTTTCTACCTCACATTTCCAAATTGTTTATTTCAGATTATTAAATAAAAACTAGGGCAAAATTCACTTTCATCCTTGAGTTTGATGTTCATTACGGATTCGGGCTAACATGTATATGGGATGACATGTCTATTTTTATTTTATTTGATTACTTGACAAAATTAATTAAAAAAAAAACTATTAATTAGGTAGAAATTAAATAAATTTTAAATCAATTTTAACTTCTACTTAATTAAGAGTTTTTTTTAATTTATTTTACCGAATAATCAAATAAAATAACACGTACTTTTTTTAATTAATTTTAAAAAGTAAACAAATAGACATTTAAGTTCAAATACAGGAACCAAAAGTACATTTTGTCTTAAAAACGAAGAATCCATTAGTTAACCATACGTTGGTAGTTTTTAAAATTTATGCTAGAAGGTTTTAAACATTTCTTACATAAACATTTGAACTATTAATCAAATTTCAAAAACAGAAATAGATTCTTAAAAATTATTATTTTTTTTTTTTTGTAGTTTTCAAAGACTGGAATTTATTAAAAGATTAGTAAAAAAAAATAGATAATAAAACAAATAAACTTATGGGTGAGAGTAGATTATATAAGCCTACTTTTCTAATGCCTGTCTATCTAAAATATTAAAATCTTTTGAATTCCTTGAGAACTGAGAGTTACTAGTCAGTGCGTGAACAAGTTCAAACATTTCAAATTAAAGCAGGGCAACCACAGATGTTCAAAGTTTTCAATCCAATGATGCTACGAAAAAGAATTCATGTTCATATAAAAAGTAAACATCACAAAATCCTTCAAGTTTGATACATACTGAGAAGTACCAAATACAACTTGCTTCAAATGGCTTTGTAAACTAACCAAACAGCATCATCTGTTATTTTGCACA
The DNA here is from genome assembly GCA_028017165.1 of Herpetospermum pedunculosum. Classification (NCBI taxonomy): domain Eukaryota; kingdom Viridiplantae; phylum Streptophyta; class Magnoliopsida; order Cucurbitales; family Cucurbitaceae; genus Herpetospermum; species Herpetospermum pedunculosum. The sequence continues at coordinate 62,973,206 of CM051525.1, forward strand.
AATAAAACATCTCATTTTGCAATGGCACCAAACCCCTTTATGGATTCACCTGCAGCAACCACAGAACTAAATTGTCAACCACATTCCTATGTTATTAGATCATTAATCGCCATTAAAAGGGAAAGGATTGGAGAAGAAAAAAAAATGAAACACCAAATACATCTCTCAACTTATAGAAAATCAACAATGCTCCAATACAAATTTCAGGAACATGAATATATACAAGAGATTTGATTGTATAATAACATCTAGAGAAAAAGCATACGCTCCACAAACATTGGAAGGATGGAAATAAATGTAATAATTCCACATCAATGTCGGATTCTTGTCTAAATGGGTTACCCTCATTTCTATTTTGATATCGGTGGGCGTTCGGGTCAGCTTGAGCACCTAGACTAATGGACAATCAACAGACCAACCCTATTCGGGTCAGCTTGAGCACCTATTACTAATGGACAACCAACCGACCAACCCTACTACATTTGGTTGAAGAAAACTCATAGAGTATTAAATCTCATTCGGTCACCACCATGGTTTGAACCCATTTACTTTAAATCCATTCTTATTTTAAGGGCATTATTGACTGTTGGGCCAACTCATGATGGTTCTAAGTTACCCTAAAGAGAAGATATCGTGTTATATATGATGGATTTTTTAGCCTTTCCCTTAACTCGTCTTCCATACAAATAAAGGAAAATCAAGAAGTAAACTCCCAAACAATTGACCAGATAATAATCAACAGTTCCACAACCGCGATAACAATTTAGCCATAGTCTACCACTACCGCACTCAAGTAAATATAGAAGCCCCAATTCAGAAAACAAAAAACGAATAAATGTATAATTTTCTCTTAATCGATTCGTGAATTTCCAGGCTAAAACAACAAATCGACAGACGATCGAAACCATATCAGACACAATATTTAATTCATATTCAAATCGAAGGTGCAGGGCGTGAGAGAGAATCCGAATCAGTAAATTAGGGTTCCGAAAAAATACCGATTGTGCCTCTGAACGAAGGGAGAGTTCTTCACCTCTTCCTCTGAAAATTAATCAACGAAAGAATTAATACATACAGAAGTGAAGGATTCGAATTAATCCAAACAAAAAGAAAAGGAAAAAGCAGAATCAAGAAGAAATAACAAGCATGAATGATAATCGATGATCATACCAGAAAATCCGGCGGTCATCTTGGTTATAAGGGTTCCGGTGACGGCGAAACCTACAAGGAACGGCCAGTTCCTCTTCCATTCTCGCCTGAAAAAAATTGGCCATGGATCGAACTTCCTCATCTTCCTTCGACTGTCTGCGTTTGTTCGTCTCGATTCGCTTTCGCAAGAGAAAATGTGGAGTTCTTCCTCCAGATCTTGTTTGCTTATAAAGAGACGACTGAAAAGCTCGGCCCATAAATTCTAACGGACTTGCTTTCAAGCCCACAAAATTATCCACGGCCCAAGCCCAAGTTGATGACTACTATTATTATTATTATTTTTTTTTTTAATTTTTTTTTAATTTTTTTTATTTACCCCGGAATTTAGAATCTCAAAGTCAATACATATGAGTTGAGCTATGCTCTTGTTCGCATTTATTTTATTTTTTTTACTAAAAGAATACAGTATTTTAAGTATTAAATGTTAGCTAACCCAATAACGGAAAGTTGGTCGAAGCTTCAATCTCCAAAATACTAGTTTTGTACAATAAAAGGGGAAAACATGCACATTTAGAGTTGTAGAGTAAGAAATCGAACACATTTGATTTTGGGAAGTAGAAGCGGCGATCTGTACATGTACATCACAAATGTAAAAGAAGCAGTGATATAGCGCAGAGGCGATCGAACAACTCTAAACCATTTTTAATATGAGAATTTAATTAAATCACATTTAGACATATTTACAAAATACGTCTCCTTAATCTTTTAAGTAATACTCAATTTCAACTTTAATATTTTGATCTTCTCAAATTTATTACTTCATATATTAAAAATTTAGTTATTTCACAAGAAGAAGAAAAATACGGACCACAAAATATTGTTAAAATTTGTTTCTAAGACTGATGTGTCATACTATGATAAATTAGTCCATAACACATGTATTACTTGGTTCTAAGTCAGATGTGTCATACTATGATAAATTAGTCCATAAGACACGTATTACTTGGTTCTAAGTCAGATGTGTCATAGTATGATAAATTAGTCCATAAGACACGTATTACTTGGTTCTAAGTCAGATGTGTCATACTATGATAAATTAGTCAATTAGCATGATGTATAGACTAGTGACTATAAGGTTCTGTTCGATCCCCACCCTTATATGTTGTCAATAAAAATAATAAAACACTCGTTACCATTTTAAGATCGATAGTTGGATTCTCCCCCTTAAAATTGTTAAACACAAACAAACCAACCACCCTTGTATCTTTAAAATTTTATTTAGATATTAAGACATGTCACCCAAAAAAAAAAAAAAAAAAAAAAAAAAAAAAAAAAAAATTATTATTAACAATTAGTTTTGAGTTTATGGGTAAAATATGTTAATAAAATAATAATTAAATCATACATAAATTTATTTTTGTCATCAGTTTAACAAATAATTTACACGACCTAATCACTCATTTCTTACTCATTAAGGGTACATATGGGAATTTGGAAGATTAAGTTGCAAATTAAATAGTGTGAATAAATAATATAATGTTTGTTTTTATTACAACATGGTGTCGTGGTGTAGTTGGTTATCACGTCAGTCTAACACACTGAAGGTCTCCGGTTCGAGTCCGGGCGACGCCAAATATTTTTAACTTTTAAAAGTATTTTTGAAATGAAACTCATAGTTTAGGGATATTTGTTTAGGGTCTCATCAGACATAAAATTGATATTTGTTTAGGGTCTCATCAGACATAAAATTGTCTAATAGATTATTTTTATTTTATTTTATTTAAGATCAATTTATATTTATAATTTTTTCAAAAATATCTATCGACATTTACATAAAATTGAGATCTCGACATTTATTATCTTGAGCCCAATTTAACTAAATTAATTTATTAAATTTACGAAGAAAAAAAAAACAAATTTTATCCAAAACTTTGGGAGTTGAATCCAATTAAAACCGTAGACTAATAATGGTATTAATTAAAATTCTAATTTTTGTTTTTGAGTTCATCAATTGGGGGTAGATATCGAACTATTGATCTTTGAGATGATAATTGATGCTCTATCCATTGTGTCATGTTCGAATTGACTTAAAATCCTAAACTTTTGATTCAACTCCCAAAAGAAGAAAATAAATAAATAAATGAAGGTGAGGAGTGAATCATTGATTTTGGGATGATAATAGTGTAAAATAAAATAATATTCATGATCAAATATTATTGAAACATTTTTAATAAAATATTTTAAGTTGTTATGGTGGAGAATCGAACGTTAACCACACAACCATAAGTTAAGCTAGGCGATGCATTGAACCATCTGGTTGCTTGAGAGAAAGTTACCTTAAATACCATATTCATTGGATGCTTTTTTTTTCTCAAAATATTTTTTTTTGTTTTTTTTTTTTAAAGATCAAATGTGCTACTAGTCTACTACGAGATTTGTATTTATAAACACGAAAAAAAAAAAAAAGTGTTGGTCATGTAGTCGAACGGATCAATTAAGGGGAGGTGATTTGCAAGAAAGATACCCACACTATTATAGTGGTGTGTCTCACATGCGCTAATACTTAAGTTAGTGCATGTAAGGGTCGTACGCTGAGTCGACCAAATTTAAGGAGAGGGAGGGCACGTGCCTCTGCTCGACTTTTATTAGCTTGGTTAGGCTGGCTCTAAGGAGCTGCCAGAGAATCTCTTCTCTTTTGGGGCTTGTGGTCAAGATGGGCCCAATTCTATGGGCTTAAGCTATTTTCACCACATAAGGTCATAAGCAATAATAAATAATATTCTAATTATTTTAGTTGAACATTATGTGGAAGTGAAAATTTGATCCCTTAACCTTTTAGTCCATAGTATATATTTTTTTTTATTAGTCCATTGTATATATTTTTTTTTTATTCGTGAGTGTCCGAACTTACGTGTAGCTCAACTAATCTTACGAGATAAACTGTTCGACACTTTTAACATTTAGTCGATATTATAATATCCGAAGCAATTAAGCTATATTTATTAATTTTTAACCTACTTGAAATTTTTAGTTATATTATAGATTTTTTATAAACTCCATTTTTGTTTGTCTTTTTTTTTAGTCAAGGCTTTTTTTGGTCATTAATATGCTGGTATATTCACGTTGACCTATATTATTCTTTCGTAGTTTTGAATCCATTCCTACAAATCTTATTTTTTCTATTCTATACATCTCAAATGACGTTAAAATTTCTAATGAGTCAAATTATACTCGTGTTAGTTTAGATGTGTTTTTTCTTTCTTGTTATTAGAATGTTTAAAAAGTATTCATGATAAATATCATATACGATGAATTTTATATAAACTTTATCATAATTATCATAATAAAATTCACTTATTAATGTTTAGCGTCTCTTCTCCTACTTTAGTCTTCTATCCGTCTCTTTAAACTTCACTATCTTCCATTGTTGTTAATGCATGCACCAAGTCAATACAACGAACATTCCAAACAAATTCCACATCAACAACAAACAAATTAATAGTCATCGATAGATATGGATGGATATTAATTTAAAGAAAAACAAAAACAAAAAAAGTCGAAGTTATATAATTAAGCTTTGAACACATCGAGAAAGCATATTACAAATTCTAAATTTGAAAATCTGTAATCCATCAAAGACGTAAAGAATCTTTCTGAATCCATTTCCCCAATTATGTTACTTAATTCTTTCTTAATCAATCATACACAAATTAATCATCATTTTCAAAGTTGATTTCGTATCAGATCAGAACAGTTATCTTAATCTTACTTTAATATATATTAACATATGTTAATTGGCCTTTCATACACAGCCACGTCTGCATTCACATGAAACTATTAAAATTCAAACAAATAATTAAACATTAAATCGATAAAAGCTAGCTGAAAGAGATGCAGATCCAGATAATACCTTCGATCAAAAATGGCAATTATCGAAAAAAACTGTTTTATTTTCCCGGAAAATGTGTAATTTTCTGTGCATCCAATCACCATCCACCTTTTTTTCTTCTTCTTTTGCCCACTCTATCAGCTGTCCAGATTCAATCACTTCTATTTTATCAATATACCAAGCGATATGGGCAAAGTTTGAGAGAAATAATTAGTTGTTGACTTGGTAACTTTAGGTGGAGATTCGAACCTCTGATCTCATGTTCGAAGACACATTTTTATGTTAATTGAACTATATTCGATTTGACAATTAGTTGTTGACTTGTTGGGAGTAGGGATGGCAACGGGGCGGGGTGGGATCAAGATGCACTACCCATCTTCGTCCCGCGAGACTTGAGAGTATTAGAATAATAACAATTTTGTTCGTAGAAGTGAGCGTACATTTCTCTTATGATGCTTCCCTTACTTATAGTAGACCATAGTGTAATAGAAACGACATAATCAATATACCCTATTAATGGTATTCAGACAGTTACATTTCAAGAGAATTTCGTTACCATTCTCACCACTTAAGGAATGTCGCTAGTCCACTCTTGGGGTTGACACAAGGGTCAATCCGTCGTCGAGCCATAGGTTGACCTGCTGGTCAGCCTTTATTGGCGATTTGAGGCTGATACTTGGATCAGTTCTTCATTGGGCCATGAGTTTTCCTGCTAGCCAGCCTTCCTTGGCGGTTTGGGGTTGATGCGAGGATCACTCCTCTATTAGGCCATGGTCAGACTTGCTGGTCAACCCTTCATTGACAGTTAGGGGTTGACACGAGGGTCAATCATCCATTGTGGCAATGGGCCGACCTGCTGGTCAACTCTCCACTGGCAGTTCGGGTTGACGCGAGGGTCAATTCTCTGTTGGGTGATCATGGGCTGACCTGCTGGTCAGCCCTTCGTTGGCAATTGTCGGGACATGGGTTGACCCGTAAGTAACTCTTTCCGTATCCTTTGTCGCGTTGTCGTTTGACTTGTGGGTCGACCTCTTCTTAGGTAAGGCTGGCAATAAGTCGACTTCCTTTTCTCAGGCATGGGCTGACCGACGGGTCCGCCCTCCTTTACATGCGCATGGGCTGACCCGCGCGGGCCAACCCTCATTTTATCATGCATGGGCTGACCCACGGGCCAGCCCTTTACGGTAGTGGGCCGGTTCGATGCTGATTCTTTGTTTGGGTCATTTTGGTTGGGCTCATTCGATAGTATATTGGGTTTTCACGAACCGTTCCACCTTCTACAAATTTTAATAATTTCACCTATAACAAGTATTACTATTGTTTTATTTATTTAAAAAGTAATACTAAAAAATAGAAAAACTGCACAACTTTCAATTTAGAGTAAAATAATTAAAAATATAGCATTGTTTTAAAAGAGTTTCATGACAATTTTTATCACTAATATTAGATCAATGATCAACATTGATAGATACTATATACTTCTATTTTTTATCATTGATAGCCATTTTATTGGGGTGGGTTTGAGTCGGGGACTCGAATTAAATTCTCGATTTAACCCTATACCTCTGGTCAAATTGGAGATTCTCCAACCCAATCAATACAGAGACTCACGACTTTTTTTTGCCATCTCTAATTGGGAGCATTTTTCCAAGTAATATTGGAAATGTGTTTAGGAAGTTTCCTTTACGGATGTTAGGAGAGCATTCAATTAAAGATTTTTTTTTTTTTTTTTTTACTTTCAACTAATTTTATTCCTTAGTTTAGGATGTTATGAGGAGACTTTTCAAAAATATTAATAAATTTTTTTAAGTTTCAGTGATATTATTGAAACAAGATACAAACTTTATTTTCTATAATTTAATTTAAAAATATATTTTTTTTAACCTATTTTATATAATATATTCGACTTTTCAAAATATTAAAATTGGATGGCTGATAGTTATATCTTTGGCACCAAACCATTTTCTTGGAAATTGTTGTGTAGTTTGAACTTTAGTGCCAAAAAAAAAAAAGGACTTTTTAAGTGGGTGATCTAACACCAACATAAAATTTAAAAGAAAGGAATTTAATAAAACACACTCGATATGTGATGTTTTCAAATACAAATATGTTTTTGATAACCAGATATATAATATTAATTTAATTAATTGTTCAAATGGGTTGATAAGATATTGAAAAAATTATATTAATGTCTCAGGTTTGAATTTGGTAACATTTGGATCCCTAAAGTTTCAAACTCAACAATTGTATTTTTAAAGTTTAAATCTCTCTCTCAAAGTTTCCGTTAAATCCTAATGGCTCAAGTTTGAATTTGATGCGTTTTTTTTTCCTTCCCGATTAAATCCTAACGGTTTGGTGACGTGACACTTATTATTATTAAAATTCTTTTTAAAAGATATATATATATATATATTCTTTCTTTTTCTTTTTTTTTTCTTTTTCTTTTTCCTCCTCCATCATCTATCTCTTGTCCTCCGCCATAGGTTGATGTTTTTTTTCTTCTTTTCTTTTTATTCTCTTTTCATTTTCCTCTCCATCTCCCTTTCTCCTCATCCTCCATCTTCCCTCTTCTCTCCTCCTTCCTCCTTCTTCCTTCATCATTCCTCCCATGGTTGTCGTCGGCACCAGCCACCGACGACTGTATTTTTTTTCCTTCTGTTTTCTTCTTCTCCTTTCTCCCTTCATCTCAAAAATCATATATGAATATCTCCTCGACGTAACGAGACCCGTTGACACTTCAGATCTAAAAATAAAATAGTTTGGGCGACAAAATTTTGTATCTTGCTAGTTGTATGAGTGGAAAGAGTCTTCAAAGGAAAGAAAAAAAAGAACGAAAAAAAAAGATGAAAGTTTGAGAGAAGGTAAGAAAAGAAAAAAAATTTACAAATATAAGTTTCATATATATATATATATATTTTAAACGAGGGGAAAATGAGAGAAATGAGAGATGAAGGTAGGAGGGAGAGGGAGAGGGAGATGAAACAAAGAAGAGAACGAAAAAATAATAGAAAAAAGAAATAGTCGTCGGCGATGGGAGGAAGAAGATGGATGATCGAGGAGGAAGAAGGAGAGAGGAAGGAAGAGGAAGGAAGAGAAAGAGAAAGAGAGACTGAGAGGAAAAGGAGGAGAGAACGGAGAAATTTTTTTAATTAAAAATAGGTGTGAGTAAACCATTTAACTAAAAATTTGACAGAGGAAAAAAAACCTACTAAATCAAAACCTTAAGTATAATGGCTGAGTTTGAAATTTTGGAGATTCAAATGCTACTAAGGATGTGTTTAGATTGACTACTAAAAAACTGTTTTTGAAAGAATGTATTTTTTTAAAACATTTTTGTTAGAAATGTTTCTAATTAAAACACGAATGTGTTTGGTTACATTTTCTAAAGTATTTTTATTTACCAGTGTGTTTGGTTTGCTCTGTTTTTCGTAATGTAAAATTACAATAAAGGGCAATTATTAATAAACCATATGAATTAACAACTTTAAATATATATTTTCCAATTAAAATAACAGATTAAGCTTCATAAGATTATGTTTTTAACTAAAAGGTTGGTGGTCCAATCCCTCCTGCATTAATTTAAATATTTTTTCAAAAAAAAAAAAAAAAATTGTATTTTAAAAATTATGACCGTTTACTATTGTTGGTGGTCGGGGTGACGGCGGTCCGCCGGAGCGGGGTGGCGGTAGTCGAAGAAAGTTAGTGGGTGGAGAAAATTTAAATTTGTATTTTAAAAATTATGACCGTTTACTATTGTTGGTGGTTGGGGTGGCGGTGGTCGAAGGAGGTTAGTGGGTGGAGAAAATTTAAAAGTGTAATGTGAAAGTATTTTGATAATTTTAATACAATATGAGAATTAAATAGGTTTTTCAATTATTCATCCAAAAGGCATTATTTCAAAAACCCATTCTCCAAAAATTCATTTTGGAGGGTTGTGAAACATCTCAATTTATTCTAAAATAATTATTTTCAAAAATTAAACACTTAAAAATTTAAACCAATCACACCCTAAATTGGATCATTAATATATTTTTTCCTAAAATATTTGTAAACTATAAAACTAAATTGTTGAAAATGTGTTGATAAGATATTTGTAAGCTATCAAATTAGTTGAAGTTACTAATATTATGTTTAATATAAAATATTATTAATTAATTTATCAATAAAGTATAGGTATTACTCTACACTATCAAAATTTAACGAATTAATGCTTTTTTATTATTTTAAATATAATTTTACATGTTAAAATTTCAAATTTCAAATCTGGAAGGTAGAATATTCGGATCACCGAATTCGAGCATTTTTAAAAAATAAAATTTAGATTGCATACCAAACACATATTACCTTACCCTAAAGAATATGAAAACCTAAATCAGAATCTAGATGAGATACCAAACATGAGCTAAATTTTTTTATTTATTTTTTAATAACTATCTCTTAATCAACTTAAAAAAAATCTTGTAGATAAAATAGTTTTTATCATATCAAGCTACAAGCTTATTAATCTCATTATACATAAATCCAAATTACAAAACTCATACTTTTCAAACTTATCATTCTATATTACAAATTATGTAACAAAACCTTTGGCTACACTATTTCAAGATTTATAACTTTATTTATTTATTTTTATTTTTTGTAATTCAATCACATATTATACAACTCAAGATTTTTCAATCTTAATTTTTCAGAACCCTAAACTTATTAAAATTGTTTGCCGACACATTTGTTTAAGAAATTTGGAGAGTTCTAATCATGTGCGTTAATTAGTAGGTCGGTAGAGAATCAAATGGAAGTAGAAAAGTTTTTTTTTTAAATAAAAAATATTGAATCTGAATTTATTCATTTACTTGGACAAGAAAAGAGAGAATTTTGAAATGTTGATTTTACTTAAAAAAGCTCAGGAATTTGCACATGCACCAGACTCAAAATAATGACAAATTTAATAAAATTTAAAATATTTTACAAATATAGCAAAAAAATCAGTGTCTATTACTAATAGATTGCTATCGTTGACATATGACTATGACTGACAAAATTCTATAAAATAACTGAGGTAATAGACTAATATCTGCGATAAACTATACTATCAGTGATATAAATTGTTATATCTATAAAAAAAAATAAAAAATGTTATATCTTTAATTATTTGACTCTAAATTAACGTCTGTTACAATTTCTCAAAAATAGTTAAAAATGTAATTTCAAGAAGAAAAAAAATTGTGTCTGAATATAATTCAAGGGGTTCAATCTCCATTCCGCACTAATTAAATACCTTAAAAAAAAAATTACTCAAAACATAGAAACAAAATAAGAAGACAATAATTAACTTTTATTTCTATTTATTCTCATTATAGCTAGAATTTGGTGTGCTCAAACTATTTTTGTTAGGTCATTTTTTTTAATATTACTTGTTGGAATATATTCAACATATGGGTCACACGTTGAAATGTCAAAGATAGTCGAGTCAAATAAGGTGATCTAATTAAGAGTGAAAATTGACCATTTTTTTTTTTTTTTGAATTGGAAAATAAATTTGATTCAAAGTCAATTTTAAAATAAAGAATATTTTAATAGTTGGTGTCTTTTTTATCCTTAGCATGGTATGTTTCAGCACATTTTCGTCCATGACTATTGGAAAGTTAGGAGAAATTTAAAATCAATTGTGAAGTCAAATTGAAAGATTAAAACCATTTTAATCAAATTTTTAAAATAGAGTTCAATACACTCGAGACGACACAATTCAAATAAAATTAAATTACAAGTTTTGTTCTTGAAATTTTAGATTTATGTCCATATGATCTCTAAACTTTAAACGGGTGCATAATCATTTATAAACTTTAACTTATTGAACATTTTAACAAAAAAAAAAAAAATCACGTATCTAAAATTAAGTTAATTAAAGATAACATTAAATTTTCTCTAATAAAATAATTTTTTTCTTTTTAACAAAAGTATTTAATTAACGTGTGTGGATTATCTCATAACCTTTTAGTCAAGGACACAACCTCATGCTAATTGAACTATGTTCGGTTTGTTAAATAATAAAATTGTTGATTTTTACAAAAGAAATAAAAAAAAAATATGTGTTTAAAACGTATTGAATACAAAATTGAAAGTTGATGGATTTAATTAATTTATTTTTTTTACTCTAAATTCTCTTGTTTTTACTAGGGGTAAATCAAATTTTGGATGTTCTCTTATGGTAGAATATGTTTTGATACCTATTAATTAGGCGTTGAGTAAAGAATAAAATTTCTCTTTTAGTTTTGAAAGTAAGTTTTATTTTGATTCTTGAAATTTATGGATTCTTTTTTTTTTTAGAATTAGTCCCTAATCATCAACTAATTTAGCAATTATAGTAACAAAAATGTTAAATTATACATTTAGTCCCTATATTTTAGAACACGTGCTTAAAAAGTCTCTGAAGTTAACAAAATGTGTCTAATAGATTCATGAACTTTCAATTTTGTGTCTAAGAGCTCCTTGAACTTTTAAAATGATAACCCTAAACTTATAACTTTCAATTTTGTGTCTAATAGATCCTTGACATATCTAAAATTTGTAAAAACTATTTGTTGCATTGGATATAAATTAAAATTGAATTTCATGTCTAATAAGACCCTATTCCTAAATTAAAAAAAAATGCCAATAAATCAGGATTTAAGTTCATTAACTTTTATTGGAATCGAACAACCACTTGGTGCAGTGGGTGAGCGCTCCGTCTAAGATAGCAGAGAGTGGGGGTTGCACCGTGCTAAATATAATATATATATATATATTTTTTTTTTAAAAAAAAATTCTTTTTTTATAATTGGAAAGAACCAATCACATGGCATGAGAGTCATGTGTACTTTTTTAAGTAGATGCTTTGGCTCACAGACACCTCGCACTTCCATTGTTAGTTGATCATTGCTTAGTGGCAGCAACAAAATTAAAATTTTGACTTCCTAACCCACATGTTCATACAAAATAAAAATAAAAATAAAAACAAAAAAAAACCACTGTTATCAACAGATAATCATTGACAAAATTCTATTAAAAAACAGAGCAGTAGCTACCACTAATAATCATTGAATATCAATTATCACGGATAAAAAATTTCATATTTATAAAAAAATTTAAAAAGTGCTATATTTTTTTTATTATTTCACTCTATTTAAACTTGTGTAATTTCTCTAATGTTAAATCATCTATTACACCTCTATAATTTAGATTTTATTTTAATTTGATTTTCATTATTTTAAAATTTTCACTTGTACTTATAAACATCTATGGTTATTTATCTTTCATGGCAAATGTGATAACTAGTAAACCAATATTTTTACTTTATCAAAAAAAGTAAAAGATAAAAAAATACAAATTTGCGTGATTTACTAATAATATGTTAACTACGTTCATGGATAAATGAAAAAAAATGAGAGAACAATTTTATTAAGAGATATTACAAATTAATTAGAGCAAAAATCATTAAAAGTTTATAATTTGGTTTTTATCAATTTAGTAATCACATAATTAAGAAATTCTTGGAAAATGGTTTTTAGAAAACAGCAAAAAAAAAAAAAAAATAATAATAATACATTTTATAACTGAAAATTTCTCCCTGAGCGAAAACGAGAAAAATCTGAGTGAGAGTGATGTCAGCAAAAAGTTATTTTGACTACTTTTTTAATTTCGGATCAATCTCAACGTTAATTTAGGGTTATCTGACCAAATATTCCAAGTGAATTAGACAATAACTAGGTTTAATGTTAAAAATAAAGGAATACTAAATTGTCCGAAAAGATTGATCCTTAAATTTAGGAGAGGTACTTGTCTCTTAGGACTTACACATTACACATATTAACTTTACAACTAATAAAGCAAGTTGGAGAAACAGTGTTGAAAAAGAAAGTGAAGATCAAAGAACATCCTCTTTGCAGCTAACTAACCACATGATCTCACTCACTTTTTTCAAACTTTTTTAAACAAATAACTTTGGCTCCTATCCAAACACTATTTATGATTATTGATTTTAAAAAATATGAAAAAAATCCCGATTATATTATCTTCGTTGTTGCGCGGTTTGAATTTTCCATACTCGTTTCAAGTCGATATCGTCTATCTACTTCATTATTGCTATAATGTTTTACTTGTCGTTAATTAGGATGGAGGTGATTATTTCTTACCCTGATTTTCGATATTATCTTAGGGATGAACTTCTTCAAGCACTTCATTGAGCCACTATTTTGAGGAAGGCTACTGTTGACTTCTTCTCCGAACGAAGTACAACTCAATTTCTAAGATGCATAGTTTTTTTACCCTACTATCTTTGATTTTGCTATGCTTATTCTACCTTTGCTCGCGAAGAAAATACTTAATCAAGTAAATATTTGGTGTGCTTATTATACTTTTTAATTTTTTATTTCGATATAATTACAAATTTATTAAGCAAAACCAAATCAACTAGAGATATGATAAACTTTTATGATTATTGGAGATAAACATATATCTATAAAAGAGAGACTATTTTTGACAATTTCTCGTGATTATGAAAGGCAACTAGATATTTTTCGATATTCTCTTTCAATGCATGTAAACTCTAATCTTCTCGTCACTTTTTGAAAGAAAAACTCTTGAATACTTGATAATCAATTTGAGCCTAACACTAAAAAAAACAATTGTAAAGTGTACATTTCACAAATATTATAAAAGTACACCTCATAAGTCATATGACTCATCTCATATATCATATCCATTTCACTAAATAAAGTGGAACTTTTTGAAGGGAAGTTTTTCGGACAAAAGTTGGTTTAGTGGTCATCAAGATCAAGATGATTATTTTTTTTTTGGTAATCACCAACTTAAAAATTATTTTTTTATAAAAAAATGAATTTACAATCAAATGTTGTAAGGTCAGACGATGCGCAGCGGAATACAGTATTAAACGGTGGTACGTACGGTTTAGAACCAAGGCATTCATAGGTCTCCTGTCGGAGCTCTATGACGGAAGTGATAGTGGAAAAGCTAAGTCTTCCTGGGTCCAACTTATAGCTCAGCTGAGCTCAATAGTTGTTCAGATGAAAGTCAATCGGTGAGATTAATAAAAAATAAGCCCATCCAAAAAAAAAAAAAAAAAAAAAATTGGATGTGTTTTAATTTTCTCCAATTCTTTTCTTTTAGTCTTTTGTCAATAAATGGTACATAATTATGCATCTTGTTGACCGAGAAATTTCGGCCAATCAGCGGTCGCCACGTGTCTTCATCTTGGCCGGCGGATCGAATAAACTTAACGGAGCAAATTCGGTCATAACTCAATTGGGCTCGAAATCGAATCGGGCTAAAAAATTATTTAAATGGCAATTTGGCCCAAAGCCCAAAAATCCATTGGGCCCAGAACCCAAAAGTCCATTGGACCCAAGCCCATTGGATCCAAGCCCAAGTCTAGTGGATCCAGGCCCAAGCCCACCAGGCCCATGAGAACTCTATAAATAGAGACCTCATTCTTCATTTTCAAGGTTCAGAAAATTTCTACTCCTAAAAGCTCAGAGAGAATTCCCAAACAACGAAAACTCCCTGAATCCTTGGAAGACTGAACAATCCTTCAACATCGAGAACAAGCTGCGAAGCCCTCGATCCAAATTCAACATCGAGAACAAGTTGCGAAGCCCTCGATCCAAATTCAACATCGAGAACAAGCTGCGAAGCCTTCGATCCAAATTCAACATCGAGAACAAGCTGCGAAGCCTTCGATCCAAATTCAACATCGAGAACAAGCTGCGAAGCCCTCGATCCAAATTCAACATCGAGAACAAGCTGCAAAGCCCTCGATCCAAATTCAACATCGGGAACAAGCTGCAAAGCCCTCGATCCAAATTCAACGTCGAGAACAAGTTGCGAAGCCCTCGAGATACATTACATTTGAGAGAGAAAGAATCAGAGGATAAACATTAGAGATTGTAATCCACTACGCACTGATACATACATCAATACAAATTCAAATTTCATTTACACGTGTCGAATTTCCATTCGTCGTTCGAATTCTCGTATGAACACATCTATTTTAACAGTTTGGTGTTTAACATTTGTATCTATTAAGTTGATGAATTTTAAAAAATTAATATCAATTTTATATGTAATCTGTTTTTAATTTTGTGTCGAATAAGCATCTTACTAATTCGAAGTTTTTTTTAAAATGGACACTTGCAAAATATTAATATAGGATATTTTAAATTTAGGAATCACTTAAAAAATTAAAACACATCCAAACCAAATTCATGAAAAGTTCTTAAACGTGTATCTCAAGTATATCAAAAGTAAATAGATGAATCAAGTATATCATTGATATATTAACATTCATTTAATATTTAAAGTCAGGTATATCATTGATGTATTAGCACTCATTTAACATGTATTTGTAAGAAATTGGTGTATATCAACATTTATTTAACATGCATTTTAATAGTAAATTAGGTATATCATTTGTGTATCTGAATGCTAGATTATTTAACATGCATTTTTTTTTAGTAGTAAATATGGTATATCATTAGACATAAATCCATGTTTTAAAATTATCAAATCTATTAGAAATAAAATTGAAATGTTATTGTTTTAGTAGACACAAAATTAAAATTTCAAAAACTCATTTTATTTTTTCACAATATGCAGAATAGGAGATTCAAAATTTTCACCTCTTAATCAATAGTTAAAGATTTATTAGACACGTGTAAAACTTTATTGCCTCAAATGGTAAATTAACAAAAATTCTTCATTACATTTTTTTTTTTTTGACAACATGTTGGAGTGGGAGATTGAACTTAAGATCTCATAATCACTAGGCGATACATCATGTCGTTGAGTTATGTTTTTCATTACATTTAAATGTTATTTAGTAAGAGTAAGTATTATGATCATATCTTACCTTTAAAAAAAGTATTATCACAGTTAATAAATTAAGGGCTGGTTGCACAAATAGCAATCAGGCCCAAACTAATTGCAAATTTAGCAAACTTTAAAATGTTTTGCAAATATGGCAAAAAAACTCGTTTCTATCACTGATAGACTTTATTATATCACTGATAGACTTCTATCAGTGAAGTCTATCAGTGATAGACTATTATCTCTGACAGACTATTATCACTGACAAAAATCTATAAAAAGCTGAGGTGATCAGCGATAGACTTCTATCAGTCATAAGATATCAGCGATAGAAATTGCTATATCCGCAAAATTTTTAAAAACATGTTATATTTGCAAACAATAAGTCTTAAATTGTCATTTACTACAATTTCCCATAAATTAAAGTAGAAATACGATTTTTTTTTTTTTTTTATTATAGGGAAAATATAATTTAGGCAAGAAGAGAAGAGGTAAAACCTTATATCTTGGTTCAATTTCATACCTATTTTGTTTTAAATAGGGCAGAGTAAATTAATTAAAAATATAGTTTTTTAAAAAAATATATGACAATTTCTATTCGTGATAGTGGTCTATCACTTCAGTTTTTTTTATAGAATTTTGTTAATGGCTATCATTGAGAGTAGTCTAGTGATAGTCACAGTTTTTTTTTTTTTTTTAACAAAATATTTTAAATTATCTTATATTTATCATTATTTTGGATTTATTTTTGCAACCAACTCCTTTTAAATATTTGATTTAATTGTAAACTTTGAAAAGTATTTTAATTATTACACCTTATCTACAGCACGTTCTTTTGAGAATTTGTTGATTTTTTTTTTTTTTTTTTTTTTTTTTTTTTGACAACGAATTTGTTGATTTGTTTATGTTAGGTTCATGCTTGCAGTTTTAACATGTAATGAAACTTCTCGACGTTTTTTAGTTTTTAGTTTTAGGAATTTGTGCAGGTTAATCACAAATTCTTTATTATAAATTTCACATATTTGTTAGAGTAACATTTAAATTCCATTTAAAAAAAAATCTTAGTCAAATTAAAAAAAACACAAACAAATTATTAAAAACTATATTTTACTTTTTAGTTTTCAAAACTAAACATAGATTTTAAAAACTTTTTTAAATAGTACATAACAAAACAATGAAATTCATAAGTGAAGTCGTGTTTATAAGCTATTTTTTTCAAAAACCAAAACAAGACCAAAGTCTACTGAAGAGTAACTCAATTGATAAAACACATATTACTCTCTCAAAGGTTGATGATTTGATTTTACACCTGATAATTATTGAATTAAAAAACAATATAAATTCAAAAAAGAAATTAAAATTCTTTAAAATTCAAAATTAAATAAACATTGAAAGGGACTAAAATTTAAAAATGTCTAATAAGTCTTTACACTTTTTTTTTTTTTGTCTAATAAATCCCTAAATTATAAAAATGTCTAATAAGTAATCAGTCTTTGACATATTCCATTTTTTTTTAAAAAAAAAATAACTAATCTATTAGATTTTAAATTCAATGTTAACATGAGCATAGCTCAACTGACATAATGTATGACTTAGTGATCGACTAAGAGGTTACAGTTTCGATTCTCCCCACCCCACATGTTATCAAGTTAATTAATTAATGCGGGGTGAGGATCAAGCCTCTAACTTCTTGGTTATTATTTACACTTATGTCAGTTGAGCTATGCAGTGCTCATGTCGGCAAAATGACTCATGGTGTTGACAAGTTCGAGCATGAAGACAAACCAAATGCCCCATACAAACAGGTCTCGAACTGACAACCTTTGCGTTTTTAGTACAACGCTCTAACCAACCGAGCTAATAGGTCAATTTTTTGCAATGTCATATCTCCTATCTTTTCGAAGGATGTATCCCGTATTTCTATAATTTTAAAAACGAAAATTAAAAAACAGTGAAAACAACATTTTGTTGTTTTTTTAAAATCCGTCCTCTTTTTATTTATTTTTTGAAATAATTTTAGAAAATAAATATATCAAAAACATTCTCATCATTTTTCTTGTATTTTTTATTTTTGAAAACATAAAAATGAAAACTAATCTCCAACCAAACGGACCTTAGTATTTGGTAAATTTTAGATTTAAACATGAAAAATTAGGTTAGTGTTTGGTAAATTACCACTAAATTGTTGTGAAATAGCTATTAAAGACCAAAATATACATTTATTTTAATTAAATATGTGCTTGTATTAATATTTAACTTCAAACTTTTTATAAAATAATTATATAAAATTATATATAATTTAATTATGTATATTTTGTTTACTATAAATAAAAAAATGAGCTGGTTTTCAAACAGCCCAAAATAATTACAAATTTAACAAAATTTAAAACCATTTTGTAAATATGGCAAAAAACAGTGGCTATGTAATAACTATGATAGACTATACTAATTGCCATATCCGCAATTTTTTTTTTAAAAAAATGCTATATTTTTAATTATTTTATTTTAAATTGACATTGACACATTTTTTTTGTCATAATTTTAATTTAAATACACAGTCAATTAAATTTAAAAAAAAAATGATGGGATGTGGTAAAATGTGAATAATAATATTTCAAAGCTTTTTGACCTAGATCACATTTGTCATAGATAAGAAGATAGGATATGAAGAAAAAAAAAAAAAAAAAAAACTAGTAAGAGCCAATATGCAATTGTTGTGTAAAGTTGGATTTAAAGCATTTTGGGCATTGAATAAGTTGTTCTATAAATGGTAACCATTTCAGTCTCATTTGTTCTTCACACTCCCTGAGAATGAGCTTGAACATAACCTCCATCAAAACCGCCTCCAATGGCGTTTGGCAAGGCGACAACCCTCTTGATTTCGCCTTCCCTCTCCTAATTCTTCAGTCACTTCTCATCTTAATCCTCACCCGCTTCCTCGCCTTCCTTTTCAAACCCCTCCGTCAGCCCAAAGTCATCGCCGAGATCGTCGTGAGTTTCGTTTTTTCACTTCTTATCTTCTCTGATACTACTTCTTTTTTTATTTCTTTAATGGATGCCTTTTTTAATTTCAGGGCGGGATTCTTCTCGGTCCTTCCGCTTTTGGACGAAACAAAGCTTATTTGCACCGAATTTTTCCTCCATGGAGCACTCCCATTCTCGAGTCTGTTGCCAGCATTGGTTTGTTGTTCTTTTTGTTCCTGGTTGGACTGGAACTCGATTTGTCCTCCATCCGCCGCAGCGGACGGAGGGCTTTCGGAATCGCCTTTGCTGGAATCTCCGTGCCTTTCATCTCTGGCATGGGCGTTGCTTTCATTCTCCGCAAGACCATCGACGGCGCCGATAAAGTCGGTTACGGTCAGTTCGTTGTATTTATGGGCGTCGCTCTCTCCATCACTGCCTTCCCAGTTCTCGCTCGCATTTTAGCTGAACTCAAACTACTCACCACTGAAGTCGGCGAAACAGCTATGGCTGCGGCCGCCTTCAACGACGTCGCTGCCTGGATCCTCCTGGCTCTCGCCGTCGCCCTTGCCGGTAACGGCGAGGAAGGCGGGCCTCACAAGAGTCCGTTGATTTCGGTGTGGGTCCTACTTTCGGGAGTCGGGTTCGTGATTTTCATGATGGTAGTGATCCGACCGGGAATGAAGTGGATCGCACGGCGGTGCTCGTACGAGCACGACGCCGTCGACGAGGTGTACATCTGTTTGACGCTGATGGGGGTGTTGGCGTCGGGATTCGTGACGGATTTGATCGGAATTCATTCGATATTTGGGGGTTTTATATTCGGATTGACGGTGCCGAAAGGGGGGAGGTTTGCGGAGAGATTGATAGAGAGGATTGAGGATTTCGTATCGGGTCTTCTTCTTCCTCTGTATTTTGCTTCCAGTGGGTTGAAGACGGACGTGGCCAAGATCAAAGGGGGGAAATCGTGGGGGTTGCTGGCGCTGGTGATTTCCACGGCGTGTGCAGGTAAGATTCTGGCGACGTTCGTGGCGGCGATGGCGTTTCTGATGCCGGCGAGGGAGGCGCTGGCGTTGGGGCTCCTTATGAACACCAAAGGCTTGGTTGAACTCATCGTGCTCAATATTGGCAAGGAGAAAAAGGTTAGTTTCCCAAAAATCATTACATTCAATCAATTTTTCAAAACTCTCAAATTTCAAGTTTTTTACATTTAATATTAATATTGTTAGTTTGTTCACCAAGGTAATTTTAACATTCACCAATTTTAATTCATAGATGCTAAAAATTAAGAAATTTTAAAATTTATTTTAAAAATTATCAAACAGTAATAGGGTGAGTGAGCGCATCATTCTAAAACATAAGAGTTAAAATTGTTTTTTTAACCATAGAGGTCAAATAGTAAAAACACTAACATAGTAGGGAGTAAAACTTATATTTAACTTATTTGAGAGAATATATATATATATATATATATATATATATATATATATATATATATATATATTAATAATCCTCCCTAAAGGTCCTTTAGACAAATAATTGTCTTTTCCTAACATTTATTTACTTTAAGAAAAAAAATTATAAAATATATTCAAGTGTAATTTTATGGAATTATAAGTTTAAGGTAAAAATTGATATATATATATATATATATATATATATATATATATTAATTTAAAAATTTAAACTTTAACTACTTTCTAGTCAAAGGTATAACTATATGCATAAATTGACCAATGATAAAAGTAGGTACAACTAGGTGTGTGATGTAAACCTTTAGAGGAAAAAGTAGGAGAAAAACAAAACGTGACAACTATAAATATATCTTTCTATGTATATATTTATGATAATATATAATAAGTTTGAGAAATGTTTTTATTAAAAAAAAATAATAATAATAATAAATAAATAAAATTGACAGGAGTAAAATAAACAATATCTTTCTATTTATATGCCAGCAAGAGCATATAGATGTATAGTGACCATGAGATCTTAAGTTCAATCTCCCACTCTAACATGTTGTCAAAAAAAAAAGTATATATATATATATATATATTTTTTTAACAACATGTTGGGATGAGAGATTGAACCTAAGATGATCACTAGATGATATATCATGGAGCTTGGCTATATATATATTTATATATATATATATATATTTTTTTTATTTATTTATTTATTTATTTATTTATTTATGATAATATATAATAAGTTTGACAAATATAAAATAAACAATATCTTTTCATGTATATATTTATGATAATATATAATAAGTTTGACAAATGTAAAATAAACAATAACAACATAAAAGAAAAATTGGACTTTTGTACTAAAAAAAAATAATAATAATAATAAATAAAAAAATGGACTTTGAAAGACAGTGATGGATGTATATAGAAATTAGGGGAAAAATCAATTTATACCCCTAAACTTTGAGTGTTATATCAATTAAAATCCTAAACTTTCAATTGTATCAATTTAAATTCTGAGTATCAATTTACACCCTCCATTAGAAAAATGTTAGTTTTCACACGTGGAGACTTGTAATTGATCAATCAAACCCCTAAACTTTCATACAATTGATTCAATTATGAAAGTTTAGGAGTTTAATTGTTAAAATTATAAGTTTTCACTCGTTTAAATGATTTGTTTTCAAATAAGTTCTAATAGAAGGTGTAAATTGATACATTTATGAAAGTTCAGGATTTAAATTGATATGATCGTTAGTTTAGGGTTTTAATTGATACAACTCTCAAAGTTTAGGGGTATAAACTATTTTTGCCCTAGAAATTACTAAAAAAAAATTAGGAAAAATTGAACAAACCTTTTTCCTTTAAAAAAATAACTTAGTTTATGTCTTTCCTTGACTTGTATTTTAAAAATATGTAATAATTTAGTTTAGATATTTTCTTGTCTTCTATTTTAAAAATATGCAAGTGGAAAAAGTCTCTTGCAAGTAAATGTGACCCTGTTGAATTTTTTTAGGGAGGAGTTAAATTCAAACATTATTTAATTTTCCTTTAAGAATTATGTTTGTTTCACACTCAACTTCATTAATTTTTTGTTCTTTTCAACACACTTTTTATTTCTCAAT
Organism: Herpetospermum pedunculosum; assembly: GCA_028017165.1. Classification (NCBI taxonomy): domain Eukaryota; kingdom Viridiplantae; phylum Streptophyta; class Magnoliopsida; order Cucurbitales; family Cucurbitaceae; genus Herpetospermum; species Herpetospermum pedunculosum. The sequence continues at coordinate 62,995,156 of CM051525.1, forward strand.
AAATTTGAAAGGTCAGCTACAATTTTTAAAAATGAAGATAAAACATAGAAATTATTACGTTGAAATATCATTTTGATTTCTCTAATTTGGGGTCTCAGTATCATTTTAGCTTAGGTTATTTCGAATGTCTAAATTTAGTCTTAAATTTTCAATCAAATTTAAAATTATTCTTTATTATTTGAAAGTATTTTAAAAAAATTGTAGAGAAAATTTTGTTTTTTGTTTTATATTTTTTTAATCACCTGACTAAATTCAGAAACAGAACATGAAAAGGGTAGTTTGACTAAAATCTTAATATATTTAAAAAAAAAAAATGCTACACGTATCTTAAATAAACATCTCCTAATATCTGGGGTAAAATAAAATATAATTTTTTTTCTGACGTTACTTGATTTTGTTTTTTTAGTATTTATTAAGAATTGTTTGGATAACTGGGTGAATTATTATAGTCGTGATTATAATAGATGTGAGTTATAATAGTTGTGAATAATAAATACTATTTAAGTCATTATAGTTATTTTATTGACCACAAGTTATAATAATATAGTCGATGGGTCAAACGTAGACTGAATTACAATAAATTCAGTCTACCGAATTTTAAGTTGGTATCCCAAAAACCTACTTAATGGTTGAATTAATTATTTTTCTATCGATCCATAAAGTTCAAATATAAAAGTGTTGTTTGAGGGTAGGGCCAAAATGAACAATATTATTACATGGAATTGAAAGTAGACATGTTTGGTTTTAGAACTGTTACATTGTCCTAAAAGAACATTGCTCCAACAAATCAAATAAAAGGAAGTACAACGTAAGGGACACACACATGTTCTCAATTGAGGCTTTCCCAACTTCATGATTTCTTAACCCTTCCAAACAAAAATACAAAATTATCCAAAATCCTTATTTTATTTTATTTTTCTCTTAAATGTTTACTATTTTTTATTTCTTATTTTTAAAAATGAAAAACATATTTGTATTTTTGTAACTATTCTCATTTCTTTGTTCCAACAAAGGAAGAGAGATGTTGTTTGGAACTTTTTCTTGCTATGTTCTCTTAAATATTAAATTTTAAAATACAAGTTTTACTTAATTAAAAAAAATTTATATAAAAATCATGTTATTTTTAAATTTTAATATTTATTGTGTTTTTCACCCGTAAAAATGAAGTTTTTTCGAAAAATTTGAAAAAAGAAACCATAAAGAAAATTTTGTAGAGTTCCAAAACTTATATACCATTTTTGAAACATTGCTTAAATTTTAAAAATGAGAAATAGAAACAGAAACCGTGACTAAATACTTGAACATATCTAATAAAAGTTAACTCAAAGTATTGATAAGTTAAAGTTTTCCTTGATAACGATTTAATTTTTAAATTTTAAATTTTAAATTTATGTTTGTTTCCTAACAATTTGTTTATTATCATCTTCACCTTTGTTAAAAAAAAGAAAAAAAAAATCCATTCAATTTCTAAAAACATAATTGTTCATTTTTTTTTTTTTTTTGATCCATAAAACCAAAACAGGTTCTAAACGACGAAGTATTCGCCATATTAGTATTAATGGCGCTATTCACAACCTTCATCACCACCCCCACCGTCATGGCGGTTTACAAACCAGCCCGCCGCCGCAGCGGCTCCACACGAACCCGCCGCAAACTCCGAGACCTCCCTGCCGACGAGCTCCGGATCCTGGCCTGCCTCCACAGCTCAGGCAACGTCCCCTCCCTAATCAGCCTGACCGAGTCAACTCGCAGCACAAAAAACTCCTCCCTCAAACTCTTCGTAATGCACCTGGTCGAGCTCACCGAGCGGTCCTCTTCTATAATGATGGTCCAACGGGCCCGCAGAAACGGCTTTCCTTTCTTCGCCCGGTTCAGAAAGGCCGGCGAGTGGCGCGACCAGATGGCCGGGGCCTTCCAGGCCTACAGCCAATTGGGCCGGGTCAAGGTCCGGCCCACTACGGCGGTTTCTTCATTGGCCACCATGCATGATGATATCTGCCACGTGGCGGATGATAAGAGGGTGACGATGATCGTGTTGCCGTTTCATCGGAATTGGAGGGTGGTCGGCGACGAGGAGGAGGAGAATGTGGGCCATGGGTGGAGAGTTGTGAACCAGCGGGTTCTTAAGACCGCGCCTTGCTCTGTGGCGGTTCTTGTGGACCGTGGGTTTGGGGCTAATGGGCCTGGGCCTACGCTTTGTGTGGCCCAGAGGATATGTGTCGTGTTTTTTGGTGGGCCCGATGACCGGGAGGCGCTGGAGTTGGGTGGCCGGATGGCGGACCATCCGGCGGTGAAGGTCACGGTGGTCAGGTTTCGGCCTTCGACGGCGGATGGGGTGGAGGGTAGTAATGTCATTTTGCGACCCGTGCATTCCAAATCTAGCGACAACCATTATACCTTCTCTTCAGCTCCAATCAACAAGGAAAAAGAGAAGGTACGCTTCTTTTGATAAAATTGCAAATATTTCATTTTTTTTATTATTATTTCCATTTCATTTTTTATTTTTAGTTTTTAAAATTTATCTTTATTTTTTGACCATTTTATCTTTATTAACAAAGGATTAGAATTCTTAACCAAATTTTAAAAATTAATTTTTTATAACCATTTCGTTTTTAATTTTGAAAATTTAAGCTTGTTTTCTCTTAATTTCTTTACTATAAGTTACACTTTTATTAGTCAACATGAACATAATTCAACGGACAGATTGTATAGATTAGTGACCAAGAGGTCATGTGTTCAATCCCAACCCCACATCAAAAAAACAAGTTACACTTTTATTAGAGAAACATTTAGATTTTTAGTCAAAAACAAAAACTACTTTTGGAAAACTAACAAAAACTACTTTTGAAAAACTACGGATTTGATAACCATTTGGTTTTTAGTTTTTTGTTTTTGAAAATTAAACCTATAAACACTACTTTCAACTATAACTTTCTTTGTTTTGTTATCTAGTTTCTACCAATGTTTTAAAAAATCAAATCAATTTTGAAAACTAAAAAAAGTAGTTTTCACAAAATAGCTTTTGTTTTTTAAATTTGACAAACAATTCAAATGTTTTTCTAAGTAAAGTGTAACCCATAGTAAATAAATTAAGAAAAAACAAGCTTAAATTTTAAAAACAAAAAACGAAATAGTTATTAAACGGGCCTACTTTTTTTAGTTTTCAAAATTGACTTAATTTTTTAAAATATTGGTAGAAATTAGATAACAAAACAAAGAAAGTTATTAATGAAAGTACTCTTTATAGGGTTAATTTTAAAAACTAAAAATTAAAAATCAAATGGTTATCAAAGGGGGTTTTGGTTTTCAAAATTTGGCTTAAATTTTGAAAACACTTGTAAAATGTAAATAACAAAACAAAAGAACCTATGGGTGAAAATAGTGTTTATAGGATTTGTTTTCAAAAACCAAAAATCAAATGATTATCAAAGCTTAAATCGTTATCAAAAGAAACCTAAACTATCAATTTCGTGTTTGAAAAAAAATTGAACTTTAAAATATGTTTGTTAATCTTATTAGATACTTTTGAAATTAGAGCAACAAATATAAATTTTAAGCTTCTTTTAGATTGAAGTTTGAACCCTTTACTCATTGGCTGTTCTTAAACAAATACAATGCAAAAACAGGAGCTAGACGATGCAGCAATGGAAGAATTCAGAAGCAAATGGGATGCAATAGTTGAGTACACAGAGAAGCAGGCCAGCAACATGAACATGATGGTTGAAGGGGTGGTGGGCATCGGAAAGGAAGGTGGTTACGACCTAATCGTGGTCGGGAAGGGTCGGGTTCCATCAAGCATGGTGGCGAAACTAGCGGATCGAGCAGCGGAGCACGCCGAGTTGGGGCCGGTAGGGGACATATTGGCGAGCTCCGGCAGGGGAATAGTATCTTCAATACTAATAATTCAACAGCATGAAGGAGGTACTCCTGCAGAAGAAACTCCAGTTTTGAAGATAGCATAATCAAATAAGAATAAGCAGCCTTTTGTCAACCGATGGAGCTTCAATATTCATGTATAAAATCATAACTTCTTACATTCAACTTCCGTACATATTTCAAATGCTACAATAGAGTTGGTAGTTAAAATTGTATCATACAAAAATTAGCATCATGTTATTTCAATTGCAGTTGAATACATAATTTTAAAAATATTTTTGAATGTTTCTCGAGCATTCAATGATTATAAAAGGAGTCTTATTAAAAACCACCATGTATCTTTTTGTCTGATTCAATCTCTGACCTCCTGATCGAAGTTACATGTTTATGTCAGTTGAACTATATTTAAGTCGACGATCACCATATATCTTAAATGTCTTATCTAGGTGATTTGTCAATGTAGATACTCAAAAAATTCTAATTACACAATAATAGAATGATTTTTTCAAAAGGACTCGAATTTATCTCAATCATATTACGAAATTTTGAGTATATGATCTAAGTTGTTACATGTTAAAATTACTTTTGGTTCCTGAACTTTCATGGAAGTAACAATTTACTTCTTAAACTTTAGATTGTAACGAATTAGATCATATATTATCAGTTTTCTAACAATTTAGTCCATGTCTTTAAAAATCGTAACGATTTAGCCCATATTGTAAAAAGATATTGTTAAGATTTTAATGAGATTTTGTATATAGATAGATCGATAAACTAATTAGAGACCAAATGTTCTTATAAGCTACCAAGATTAAATTATTAAATGATAAAAATTTACATTTAATTTTGAGGGTACGTTAGGGATCAAATTCTACGATTACAAATTTGAAAGTATAGAGATTAAATTGTTTCGAGTTTAGACACTAAATTGTTACTCGTCTACGAAGATTAGGGGCTTCAATTAAGAGACAAACATATGGAAATATGAGCGGTAGATTGTGCCAAAATGACCATAGTTCAACCGTAATTGATATCGGTGTTTAATCCTCCATACCCCAATTGTTTTACTTAAAAAAAAAAACTGTAGATTGGTTAATTTTGGAAGTTGTGTAAATGTATACAGTGAATTGGGCTTTCATACCGAATGAGGCCCAAGAGAGGAGGCCCATCAGAGGGCGTCATCGTCGGCCCACAGGCCCAAAGCCCGAACAAAGCAAGCCGAGCCGGCGACTACAACGGCGGCGAAAATAGGAGGAACAATCAGATCAATCCCGGATTTCCTAAAGAGATGATCCGGAACGCAAAGAACGTCTCCCGGGAAATCCATCGGAACCCTAACGAATCCGGCGGAGTTGCACTCTGCAGCGAAAGAAGACGACGGCGAAATAGCCGAGGCGAAGGCGAGCTCCGGCGCGAAGGAGGCGGCGGCGACGGTGAGCGTCAAGAGAATCGTCCAGGAGGCGGAGTAGACGAGAAGCGGCCACCGCGATCGGAGACGGCGGTAGAGAAATTGGAGCATTTTTTTGTGATGGAAAATTGAGATGTGGAGAAGAGGAGAAAAGGAAGTGGGAAGGCGAGTTGGTGAGTGAGTAAGTAGAGATTTGGTTTGGTTTCCAATCCAATCCATAGATCACCTAAATACATATTAATATTTACAACATTCAAAAGCAGATGGATTAGGTTTTGACCAAGGTTTCATCATGACGAAGTTGTTCGAGACGCTTAATTATTATAGTTCATGGTTATAATAATTAATTTTGAGTCTATTGACGGTGTAAGTTATAATAGTCGTGAACTAAATTATAATAATTCAGTATACTTAATTTCAAGTTGATGTCTCAAACACTTTTTTAGTTTTCGTCAATAGTTCATAGTTTATTGGAAATAAAAAAATGAATGATTTTTCTTTCTTTAACGTTACAAGTTTTTAATGTTTTCAAAGTTGAAATTGTAATGATTTAATCCAATACCATTTAATCCCTTATTAGAAAAAGTTGGCATTAAAAGTTTAAAGTTTGATTTAATAAACAAAAAGAATGGCTATATGTGCGCGATTCAAGAATGGTGTTGAATTGGACTTGAAAAAAGAAATAACTTTGATTGTTGCAACTATTACCTTTTATTTTATAAACTAATTTCAACAAATAGTAAAATTAAAATCTTTTAAAATTCAAAAATTTCAACCGTTTAATAAATATTTCAAAACTCACAAATTTCAACTTCAATATCCTTTTTATTTGAAACTTCATTAATTTTATAGTAAACAATTAATAAAGTTTCAAGCCAACAAGAGCATAGCTCAATGGTGTGATTTATCGTTTTGCAATATATATTCAAGTTTGAGGTGAAGATTACAACACTTATCGAAATTTATGGAAGTTTAATGTGTACATTTAGAGTAAAAATTGATACAATAATGCCAAGTTCCAAATATAAATTGACATTTTCTTTGTAAAAAAAGTATGGTAGTATTTATGGAGATAAAAGTTTGGTCTTCAAGAGATGAGATTTGTTGAGCCATGTGTGAACTTATCTTTTCCAGACTGTTTATGCCTTGATTTCAATGTATAAAATATTCGTATTCTTTCAAAAGTTCCAATATCGTCATTGACCTTTCATAAACGTTTCGAAACTACTCGAGTAAAAATTCATAAGAATGTTGGACAAAAAATTGACGTGACGGTAACTTGAAATAGCATGACAGTGACTAAAATATTTGTCTAAAAGATCAACATTTTACTACGTCGATTTTTTCGTCCAACATTCTAACACCAATGGTGAGGAAGGGTCGGTCTCAATCAACCACGGTGGTGATAGCAGATTGCCATCGGAGCTTGGCCATTGGGTGGCTCCGGTGGAACAGTTTCTTCCATACTAGTAGTTCAACAACATAAAGAAATGCTCATTGAAGAAGCTCCACTGATAGCACAATCAGATAACACTACCAACTACCAATTGGCAACAAACGGAAAAATGATGTAAGATTCGAAAACTACGGGATACAAATTCAAGCTACTTTTATAGTTTCTCTTGCATACATCCAACAGTAAAAAATTGCCGGCCATATTGCGGTGGTCTCCTCGAATCCTCGAATAATTTATCTAACTGATGAAGGTTCAAGTCATGCCTGAAATATAAACTGTTAACTATGTATATTTTCATCGATATGATAAGAATAGAGCCACACTGGTGTATAATATCATTCAGCTGCGAAAATGGACCTCTAAATTTTTTTACTGATTTCCATTACATTTACAGAAACATCATGTTTTTAGTTCGTACAAAATACCTCCAAGAGTAATAAAAACAACACTTCAATCTCATCTTCTTCCTCGATAAGTTTTTTTGGGATACAGGTCATCCAAGATACCTCCAAGAGTGAACAATGCATCTTGAAATTTTCGGATTTTAAGAAAACCCCTTATCGTCGACATCTCGCTCTCTGAGAATTTAGCTTTCTCCATTATCATATTGACAAGCTTCAAAAGGGTATCCTCCATGCCTAACGTACAGAGACCTTCAGCCAACATAACAAATGATGAGGTTTCAGGTATATTTCCTCTCTCTATCATCTCGACCGTGAAGTCCACAGCTTCTCCAATCGGCCCTCCACCATTGCAGAGACCACGATAAACAATCTTATATGTTATTGCATCTGGGGGATCAGCCTTCTCCGACATCTCTCTGAAAAGTCTCATGGCTTCAGGAGTTCTGTTCCGTTTGAACAATGCTTGGATAACAGGATTATAGGCCTGTGGTGTCAGAACCATCCCTTTCATCTGAATGGATCGGAGAAGCCGATTTGCAACCTGATGTCTTCCTGCCTTACAGAGACCACTAATAAGGGTCCCGTAGGTGACGATGTCGGGATTACATCCACTTGAGGTCATAGTTTGAACTATATCTGCTGCCTTTTTAATGTCACCGGTCTTGCAAAAGTGAGTGAGAAGTGAATTGTAGGTGAATTTATCAGGCTTCAAGCCCTCCATTATCATTTGGTCCATTAAATGAGCAGCATCTTCCACCCTCCTGTTTTTACAAAGACCATCAATAAGGGTGTTGTAGGTCACTGAATCCCTTGAAACCCCTTGAAGTTCCATTTCATCAAATATCTCCTCTGCTTCTTCAATCCTCTTGTTCTTACAAAACCCATGAATCAATGTATTATAGATAACTACGTTACGTGCACAGCCACTCGACTCCATTTCTTTTAGAAGATTTAAAGCTTCCTCCAGTTTCCTACTTGAACAAAGACTGTCAATCAACATACTGTACGTAAACTCATCAGGTCGACATCCTTTACCCTTCATTTCCTCAAAAAGCTCCATAGCATTCCTGTGATTGCTGGACAAGCAGAGACCCTGTATCAGAGAATTGAATGTACAGACATCTGGTAAAATTCCCTTGCTTGTGAGAAGACGAGCTAGTTCAGTGGCCTCTTCGACTCGATTCTCCTTACACAAGGAGCTAATTAGAGTGTTGTAGGTGACGGCGTTTGGAGAGCAGTCCCTCGAAACCATCTGATCCAGAATTTTCACTGCCTCCTCAATTTCACCCAGCTTACACAATCCAGAAATCAGAGAGTTGTATGTGTATATATCTGGATCAAATCCCCCTAAAAGCATTGCATCTACAACTTCCATAGCATGCTTAGCATGACCAACCTTGCACAAACCATTCACAAGAGTATTATATGTAAACTGGTCGGGACGAAATCCTTCGTTCGCCGCTTCTTGAATGAAACTCAAGGCTTGATCAATTCTACCCTGTTTGCAAAACCCATTAATCAAGACATTAACAGTAACATCAGTACAGGGGCACCCATATTCTACCATCTGTTCTTTAATTCTCAGAGCACCATCCAAATTCCCCTCCTCAATGTATCCTTGCATTATAGTTGTGAATGTGGTTTCATCTGGAGACAAGCCATGACTTGGCATCTCTTCCATCATCAAAATTGCAGGCCTAATCTGATGAGCCTTGCAAAGGGCCTTTATCAAAATATTAAACGTCGAAACATCATGCCTAATTCGTTTTCTAATCATGCTCGAATGCGCAGATTCGACGAGTTTAAGCTTATTCCCATCCACAAGAACATTCAACAACACATTATAGAAACGGGTATCTGGCTTTATCCTATATTCATCCTCCATTACTTTAACAATGCCCATAACTTCATCATACAACTCGAATTTCGCATAACTCTCAACAAAAATCAAGAAGATACCTCTATCAGCCTCGCAGCCAGAGAGCTTCATCTCCTCCAGCACGCGCCTCATGTACTCGAACGACCCTGCCTTTCCAAGCTTGCGAAGAATCTCCTCGTAAACCGATGAAGTGGGCACGAAGTTGGGCTGCTTTGAAGCCCAATTGAAGATGCGAAGCGCCGAAACTTCATCGGTCTGGCGACGAAGGGTCTCGATAAGCTGCTTCGGAGTGAAATCAGGGGGGAGATTATGAACATTTGGAGAAGACGAAGTGAAATTGGAGGAAGAAGAGGAGGCGAGCTGGTCAGAAACTGAAGTAGAAAGGAAAATGGAGGAATTGGAGATGGGTTTAGAGGAAAAAGAGAGGGGAACGTGCGGAAGAGACCATGGATAACACTTAACACAAGTGAAAGCCATTGAGTAAATTCGACAAACACATAGAATGCAGAGGGATTTTGAAGAGGTTCGCCGTTACCGGGAATAGACCGGAGAGCTATTGAATATTCGCCGGAGACGGCGACGGCGTAGTCGAAGTGAATCTCAAAGAAGATGACACTGAAAATGGAAGTCTGTGATAGAACTCGAGGAGGACGATGATAACGCTGGATGAATTCAAGAGCTTGAGTTTCCCCTTCTATCGGAAACTGTTTGATTTGCTTTCATTCCCAAATGGTTTTTTTAGGGCAAATATCCCAATGTTAGAAATTTAGTCCTTGTGTCTAATTTCAATTTGGTCCTTGTAATTTTATTTTTTTAAAATTAGATCCATTATTTTAGTTAAATTTTACAAATTGTCTCTTTATTATTTATTTTTTTTGCACTCCGACAATAAGTTGATGTTTTCTATTTGCCTATTTGTGTTTTTTTTGCACAGATGACCCTTTCTTTGGCGGTCTTAATGTCAATTGACCCGATTTTTTAAAATGCATGTTTGTTTACATTCTCTTGTGATCAGCAAGCCTCCTCTCTCCGTGAAAAATCATTGTTGAGCACGATCGCGAGAGAGACAACTATAGTGTCCTTGTGCTCAGCGTAATGCTTATGAAGTCAGCAAAAGAGCAAAAAACATGCGTTTTCGAGGGGGTCAAAAAATATTACAACTCCCGATGGGGGTCGTCTGGGCAAATATCCCGTGTTTTCTTTTAGTTTTATAGCTTGTGGGGTGAGATATTCAAACATTTGATCGAGACCATGTCTTAATAAGTTTAGTTATGCTCAAGTGGCTATTTGTTTATTGGATTAGAGGTGGGTTAAAATAGTCGGTAGTTATAATATTATGTGAATAGTAAACATCATTGTAGTGTAGTTATTTTATTGATTGTGGGCTATAATAGTCGGTGAGTCAAACGTGGACTGGTTTATAGTAATTAAACCTTTTATTAGTTAAGAAAAAAATACTGTTGACCTTGATATTTATTATTTATATGTAAGAGTAAAGTAACAACAATTTTTTAATATTTTTATTGTTATTATATAACTTAAAAGGTTGTCTTACATTTTTTTTCTATTTTTTTTTTACGACAGTGGAGAAGTGAGATTTGAACGCGTGATTTCTTAATCACTCATACATCATGTCAGTTCAATTCATGCATGTTGATTACATTTTCATTTCGTTTATGTTTTAACTTTAATTTTAATCTTTATTAGAAGTTTCTATTGTTATAGGATTAAAATCTAACATAAAACTATTTTATTATTATTATTATTATTTTAGTATAAAAAAAAAATAGAAAGAAGTTAAACAATTTGAATATAAGGTTGGCAGTTGAAACCTAGAGAAATGGTCTTCAATAAGAAGCTATTTATGGATACTTAAAAGGAGCTTTATTGATGTTATGGCTTAGCATGTTAGGATGGGTGTGAGTGTGACAAGCCATTTTATTCAAAAACTTGAATTTATGTTAATTGAAAAGTATAATGTTAATTGGATCACAATCATTCTTCATTCATTCTCACATGCAGTTAAAACATAGCTCAAATGTGGGAGTTTGAGTTTAAACTCTTTTTTTCCTATTTTTCTTTTTAAATTTCGAAGAGAATAAGTAAATATCTTAACTGGTTAACTACTTAATTATACTCATATTGAATTAGTTTATCAATATTGAAGATTTGTGATTGGTTACGATATTTTTTGTAATTAGACAAGGCTATTTTGGTACCTATCGATTTTTGTCATTGTGTTAACTACGTTTTTTGGAATGATTAGGTTATTTGTTCATTTGATATATTCGAATAAAAGCCCTCTTTTTGTTGGTTCAACTTTTAGTTTTGGTTTGATTTGAGTAGTCTAAACTATTTAAAATGACATGTTATTGAGTTGTAAATAAAGTAGCGGGAAACGTACCTTTTAAAAAAACAAATGACAAACGTGACAAGTACGGATAACTACTAGGCCGTCATTTTTCAAGCTACGATTGATTGTCTTTCTTAGTTTGTCGTTCATTTTTTAAAAGTTAGGTCTACCACGGATTACTTTGTGTTACAACTAAGCAACCCTGTCAATGTTTGTCACTTGTTTTAACAACAAAATTTTTTTTTTTTATTTTTTTTTTTTTAGTACAACAAAATTGTTCATAGACATATTAAAACAATTTTAAAGGTCAATGATTGAAGTAAAACATTTTAAATATAGAGGTATAATTCACACTAACCTCAAAATTCAAGGGCATTTGGAATAATTTAGTCATTTGAACATGCTATTAAAAACTTCCTATGTAATCTAACAAAACTAGTACTATAAGATTAAAGTTGATTTTTTTTAAATCAAGATTAAAGTTGGACAAGAATCTTACTCACAAGTTGGACAAGATTGAGTCCTTTCCTATCAGTCCATATACTTTAAAATTTATAACATTTTAATTTTTTTTATCAAAATTATGCGTCAAATTTTATTTAGACTTTATAACTTACAAACACATTTGATTACTTAAACTTTGTAATTTATAAACACATTTCATCCACAATTCGCGACAAGAATCTTACTCACAAGTCAAGCAGCTTAACTTGTTAAGAACATTAAAAACAAACAAACAAAATCTGTCATCGACTTAACAAAATTTCATTACAACTGTAAGTTCACTTCAGTTCAGATTAGCCCAAAATCAAATGCAGCAAGAATCAATACTACAACGAGTCCAAGAATAAAAAAAGGAATCAATCAAACCACTTTTTATTTGCTGCGAAAGCAAATAAGGATAAAAAGAGTTAAAAGAACGAATGAAATGTTATTAAATACAGCATCATCACTTCAAAAGCAGCAATCCAAAGTAAAAAACTGAAATTAGCGGATAAGGTCTCAACTAACCCCTCACAGGCTCAATATATATCAGCTTTATAGGTAAAATCAGACTCTAGATTGGTCACTCAAGACAAAAAAAAAAAAAGTTGCATAACAAGTTAAAAGAAATACCATGACACTGTAGAGATGACACACAGATGCAAACTTGTTCAAGTAGAACAGAAGATTTCCAAACATTTCGATTGGTTTTAGTAGGCTCGTGTTTCGTGTTTAGTTGGCACGGCTTCGAATGACATCGAGACCCATCTCGGTTGGATCAGTTGCTTGCAGCTCTATTTGTATTCCATCAAGCTCTCTCTTAAATCTGTCCTTGGAGCTTGCATATATCATCTTGCTTCTGACCCTTGAATTATCAGGACACCTTTATTTAACAATTCAACCAGCGATCAGATGTAAGTATGCAAACACTGAATAACATAAGTGGATAAACTGAAGAATTGCCGTTACATTACCATGCAATGAAGAAAATCCTGCTTTTTTGGCAATTTTCTTCTGTGACGAAGTCGAAATCGTAAACAGCATAACGACACTCGTCAGCAGGGAGACTTGCAGCGAAATCCTCATAGCTTTGGCTAGGCCCACCAAGTTTCTCCACAACTACTTGCTTCAGCTTCTCCTCAATCTTAAAGACAATGAAACGATGAGTTCTTTTTGACTTGAGCTCCAAAAATTTTAACTTGCATTCATCGTTCACAGCCATTCCTGATGCTGCATTGGCCTGTCACATTCATAAAAGAGTATTCTTATTGACAAATTTTGGTTTGTGGTCTAAGCATTTGAGATATTTCTAAATGGTCAAGGTAAGTTTCTAACATGTGATCTCCTCAAAAGTATGTTATTTATTTTTTATTTTTTTTATATCCGTGAGTGTCCGGACCACCTGACCCTACTGCATTTAGTTGTCAAGGAAACTAGTAGGATAATAAATCCTAGGTAGACAACCACCATGGCTTGAACTCATACCCAAAACATACCTATCAACACTTCATTTAACTTCTGAGTTGCAAAGCAAATAGAAATGTGCAAAAATGATTTTCCCTCATTCTTTACAGAAGACAGAAAATTGGTGATTATTATGTTCTAGTATCGAAAATGGAAGTAACAGCTCAAAATTAAAAATTATCTTATCTTCTCCTGTTTCTGTAAGTCGTAAGATGCCACAAAAATATTTAGTAAATCATATCCACGACCAGGTGAGCATCGTGAATATATAGCATTTCTCAGTTCATGATGCAAAACACAGATTATTGCAACAACAAAACTGCATGCATACAACTTTGAAAGAAAGATTGGATCTTAAAGAGGGAAAGAAGTAAAATACTAAGTTCGTGTTTTGGAGTGATTATAAGATGGTTAAAATCATCTTTTTGTCAAGTTCAAAATCACTCACAAACCTGTCTTTAATCATTCGAAATCAAATTGATGGTATGAAAACGGCATTTAAAAGTATAAAACAAACCATTCAAAAGATTATAATAAAAACCACTTTTAATAAATCACTTATAAACAAATCATTTTCACTAAAATACAAACATGCACTACCTAAGTCAGCCCCAGAATCCATCACAAGATAGAATTTAGATAAGAACAAAGGAGATAGAACTAGTTGGAAATTTTCTTGTTCAACCGATCATCAAACTAAATCATCCACTTGTTTCACATAAAATCTATTCCAATCCAACACAACCCAGATCAGATATCCAGATCCCAGAGCAAAACTTACACACCAAAACAATTCATGAACTACAAATCAACCCAATCCAAACACATTCAAACAATTCCAATCAAGTCTTAGACATCACAGATCAAACACGAGGTCGAACCAAAAAGAGAAGCTAGACAACAAAAACACATCTCCCTACTGGAAATCGGGAGAATCGTGACAAATGACGACAATCCCATCAGTAGCAGCACTTTGAACAATATCCCTTATCGATCATGTAATCAAAGACTTGGGAAGGTAAAAACGAAGCAAATGAATCGAGGGATTACCATTTTTCCTACTTCGATGGTCGCGGAAGAACTGAAAGAACAGAGAAATCAGAGAAGACGATGAATAGACAGAGAGAAAATTGGTTGTCCGGCGATGAGAATGAAGTTATAATCGGTGGTTGAGAGTGTTAACTACGGTGGCAGAGATTCAAATACCAGAGGAGCGTGTCGTGTTGGTTTGGTGTAAACACTGTTGAAAACGATGATGAGCTTCCTTCCCTTCCTTCCTTTCCTTCAAGTCGGCTTCAAGATAACCCAAAAGGTAGGTCAAAATAACATTTTAATAGGGATTTCCAAATGCTTAAATTTAGCTATCCATCTTAAAACTAGTCTTATTGTTTGATTCAAGTTAAGATTTGATTTTTTTTTCAAACGAATTTAATTAATGTGGTATGTGGATTGAACCTCTAAAGCGACTCACTCCGTAAGAGTTATGTTAGTTACTAGTCGATGTACCCTATTATCTATTCGATGTTTTCACTCTGTAATTTCACCTCTCGCTCACCCTGTCATTTCTGTTTCTTGATAGTGCAAGATCAACCTCACTCTGAGTTATGCTATCTAGTGTATGTGCTCACCCTATAATTTCTGTTTCTGGATAGTTCAGGATCAACTTCACTCTGGGTTATGCTATCCTAGTTTATCTGCTCACCCTGTTGCACAAAGTGGTGGTTTGATAATTTGTTTTAAAACTCTGCACTAAGGCGGGATCGAACTCCCACTCTGGACTATCTAGGTTGTGCGCGCACCCACTTACACTAAGTGGTTGTTTGATAATTTTGAAAATTTATGCACGAAAGCAAGATCGAACTCCACTCTAGACTGTCGTGTTAGTTTATGGTTTAACTTTTTCAACAAAATTAATTTTAATTACTCTATTCTCTAAACTTTGAAAATATATTTACATTGTTTCTTATTAAATGAAAATTACTATTATTATTTATCAAGTTCAATAAAAAAAAATAACTTCAAACAAACAATAAGACTAGTTTTAAGATTAATTAAAAGTATTGAGACTAAATTTAAATATTTGAAAGTATAGAAATAAAATAGAATGAGACTCAAATTACATAGACTAAAATGATGTTTTAATCTAAAATATAATTCAATTTTGAAGTTTTTTTTTATTTTAATTAAAGCGAGGATTGAACCCATGAAGTTGTGAGCTTAAGAAAATATCATGTTCAGCTTTCATTATAAGTCGATATGGGCTAAGTTAAACTACGAATTTGGTCTCTATAGTTTGAGTCTAATTTCAATATGATTCCAAATTGGTTCTTATTGTTGAAATTTAATTTTCAATTTGCGTGAATGATATTAATCGACGATTTTCTGTAAAAACAAAATTGTCCGCGGACCGGTCGGTTTTTTTATATGGTATTTTTTTTAATCAGAATAAAATTTAATAATTTTTATTTTTTATTTTTAAATTATTATAATTATAATTTTTGCCTTTTTTAATTATGTTTTTTTTTCAAATAACTTTTCTTTATTTTGAAGCCAAAAAGTTTAAAGTTTAAATTTTATATTTTATTTTATTTTTATTTGACTTTAATAATAATAATAAAATAAAATAAAAAATCGATGGAAACTGACCGAATATTGTTTTTTTTTTAAATCAGAATAAATTCTAAGTGTCGGTCGGTCGGTTCTCGACCGCATGGTTGTAAATCGAACGAACGAAAACCGATTTGTTTTATTTTCAAAACTGATTCCGATTGATGATGGCAAAAAATCGACCACCTGAGATATCGGTCGAAGCGGTTTTCGGTTTGATGTTGGTCACCCCTACTTCTTAAGAAACAAATTGGTAATTTAGCTTTTGAATTACTATGAAATTATGATTATTGCTATTTATTTCTCACTTCTTCTATCATAAAAAGATATTTCATAAAATGGTTTTCAAATGCATGTTGGTATTTATTTTTTTAAAGAAGTCATATTGTAAAAGTTAAAAAAAAAATATATATATATATATATTTATTTAGTTAAGTTGTGGAATAGAAATTCAAACTTTTAACATTTTAGTCCATAGTATATGTCATGTCTTAATAAATTGAAGAAGTTATATTGTAAAAAAATAAAAAATAACTAAACTATATCCCAATATAAAATTATATTATAGCATGCATTTTCTTAATCATATTAGATGTTTCGATCATTTTTTAATAAATTATAAAAATAGATATATAATATATCTTAAGATGATGTCAACATGAGTATAACTCTACTGATATATTGTATGATTTAGTTATCAAGAGGCCTAAGGTTCAAATCTTTCCGTGCATATTGTAAAAAATAAATGATGATCTCGAAGTTTTATTAAACGTTTTATTTGGTCCCTAACCTAAATAAGGATTATCTACCTTATTTATAGATCCAACAAATTTAGATATCTATTTATTAAAATTGTGTGATTAAAGACTTCAAATGATTTTTTTTTTCATTATTAAAAAAAAAAATGATTTTTTTTCCTCTCTATTTAATTTTAATGGTGAGTTTAGTTTTCAAAACTTTTAAATTTGTATCAAGTTAAAAAGTATTTAATAGGTGTCTGTTTTAATTTCGTATTTAATAGGTTCATGAATTTTTAATTATTTTTTTTAAAGATAATTAATTAAATGCAGGATGAGGAATCAAATCTCTGGCCTTATGTTCGAATTATGCTCATGTTGACAACTTCTAATTGTTTTTTTTTTTGCAACGGTAGTTTAATTAATGCGGGGATTGAACCCATGACCTTTTGGTCACCGGCACAACCCTATGTCAATTGAGCTATGCTCGGTTTGGCAACTTCTAATTGTTCATCTGATAGGTTTCTAACATATTTGGTATTTTGTTAAAATTTAATTGATTTCATCTTGAGCTTTAAATATTTGTCTAATATTTTAATAAATTCAAATATTAAAAAATATCGAATAATTATTATTACATAAAAAAAAATTGAGAGTTCACATAACTTAATAGGCACACAAATTTAAAGTTTAAAAATTACTAAATTTTCTTGGTTTTTTTTCTCTTTTTTTTTCAGTACAATAATTTTTCTTGATTAGACCCTTAGAAATTGATTCCTTAAGAAATAGCATAATATTATAAAAAGCAAAAAAAACAAATGGCATTATTTTTTTAAAAATAATAATAAAAGATTTTGGCCTTTGAGTAATTTTTACTTTTTTTTTTTTTTTTTTGGAGTAATTTTCACTTCATAAGGGCATGGCCTGGGCACATATAGGTGAGCCGACTGAGCGGCTGAGCCAGTTGGAGCTGTGGCTCACGCGCTGGTTTACATATTTTGTTGGACGTTGACTACTCTTTATTTAATTGGTTTGAGAATTTTCAAAAAGTAATTTAAAAAATTAAATACTTCAGTGGGGTCCACTCAGATACTTTCGCCGCGTCAATCCGGCTGTTTTTTATTAATATTGTATTTTTTAAAACTTATTATAAAAATATTGTAACTTTCAAACTATTTATAAAAATATAGCAATTTTAAATAGAGGTCGTCTTTTGAAAAGACGATCTCCACATCTGGTTCCACGTGGATGAAGGTCGTCTTTTCAAAAGACGATCTTGCTCCACATTGGATGGAGGTCGTCTTTTGAAAAGACGACCTCCATCCCTATATACTTCATTTATTAAAAAAATCATATCTTTTTAATCAGATATTCAAAATTTTCAAAAAAGGTATGGTTGGAAAGCTAACAGCGAGAGCTTCAATTTGATATGTGGTTTCACTATTTTTGGAGTTGTGTATCAAAAGATAAAGACCATCGAAGTTGGACTATAATTCTGCAAATTTTAGAACTGAAGATTCTTTTGAATAGTGCATTAAAAAATTGACATCTTTTTACTCAGATATTAAAAAATTTCTAAAAAGATACGGTTGAAAAGCTAACACAGAGAGCTTCAATTTGATATCTAGTTTCACTATTTGTAGAGTTGTGTATTAAAAGATACAGATCGTCGAAGTTTAGCTACAGTTTTGAAGTTTTCAGTCGTATCTTCAGTTTTGGGTTTAGTGAAGTTTTCATAACTTTGACGATATATATATTTTGATACACAACTCAAAAAATAGTGAAACTAGATATCAAATTGAAGCTCTGTGTGTTAACTTTCCAACAGTACCATTTTCGATTTTTTTTAATATTTGGGTAAAAAGATGTCAATTTTTTAATGCACTCCTCAAAACAATCTTCCGTTCTGAAATTTGCAGAGTTATAGTCCAACTTCGATGATTTTTATCTTTTGATACACAACTCTAAAAATAGTGAAACCAGGTATCAAATTGAAGTTCTTGCTGTTAGCTTTCCAACCATACCTTTTTTGAAAATTTTGAATATCTGGTTAAAAAGATATGAATTTTTTAATAAATGAGGTAGATAACGATGAAGGTCGTCTTTTCAAAAGACGACCTCCATCCCATGTGGAGCAAGATCGTCTTTTGAAAAGACGACCTTCATCCACGTGGAACAAGATGTGGAGGTCGTCTTTTGAAAAGACGACCTCCATTTAAAATTGCTATATTTTTATAAATAGTTTCAAAGTTACAATATTTTAATAATAAGTTTTAAAAAATACAATATTAAAAAAAAACAGCCCGTCAATCCAACGTTTTTTTTTTTTTTTTTTTAAATAATTATAAATCCCCTAATTTTAATGTCAATCGCCATAAAACATATTTATATTGTCGTAAAATATATATATATATATATATATATATATATATATATATATATATATATATATATATATGAGAAATGGTAAGAATTTAGAGTAAAATAATAAAACATATAATTTTTTTTTAAAAAAATTGCAGCTATGACAACTTCTATCACGAATAGTATGGTCTAATAGAAGTTTATTTCTATCCGTTGGTAGTAGTCTATCACCTCACTTTTTTATAGAATTTTGTCAGTGATAGTAGTCTACGGTGATAGTCATATATCAACGATAGAATATGATAACCACTGATTTTTTGTCATATTTGTAAAATGTTTTAAATTTTGCTAAATTTGCAGTTATTTTGGGCGTGATTACTGTTTGTGCAATATATATATATATATATATATATATATATATATATATATATTAATATATAATAATAAAACTCAAATTTAATTCCCTTAAACTTCACAAAATTAAATCGGTGATTTTTTTTTTATTATTATTTCAACCAAATATTTCAACAGCTATATGAATATAACTCAACTGACATAATGTATGAACTAATGAACAAAATTAGAAATTTACCGAGCATAACTTGACAGTTGTGTCTATGACTAAGGGAGAATTTCTAGTACATCCGTGGTATATGGAGTTTTTTCATATCACTGCCTTTTAAAAAAAAATGACACGTGGCAAAATGGTTCTTTAACTGGAGCTCACACTATTAAATATATTATTTTTTTAAATCATTTCGTCACGTGTCATTTTTTAAAAGAAAGTGGTATAAATACATTTAAAAAAAAAAATTGTGAGAGCATAGTTCTCAATCTCTCACCCTTTTGTTAATGGTATAGGTCTTAACCAATTAAATTGTTGAATTATGTTTAAATTGACAATAATTAGTGAAACTAATACTTTGATTATTTAATTTTTTATTTTTTTAATCATGTGTAACTAACAAGCTGGGAATCCTCATGAGCTAAACTAACTATTTTTGTGGATTGCCCTTTATCTAGGTTGGGATATTATTTATATTATATTTAAATATGAGTTATGTTTCAATATTCTATTTTTGTAAGAAAAAAAAAATCTGATTATATATATATATATATATATATATATATATTTTGTTATGGATTGGGATTGAACCTAGAATCTCTTGGTCACTAATCAATATATCATGGTTGAGTTATGTTTGAAAAAAAAAAAAATAATAATAAATAAATAAATAAAACTTATTATATTTGAGGACTGTTTTTTTTTTTTATAATATTGTAGTTTTTAATTTTTTTTATAAAAATATTGCAGTTTTGAAAGTATTTTTAAAAATAATGTTGCTTTAAATAGAGGTCGTCTTTTGAAAAGACGATCTTGCTCCACGTGGATGAAGATCGTCAAAATTGATATATTTTTCACCTGATATTCAAAAATTTCAAAACATTTATGGCTGAAAAGCTACTTCAATTTGATATCTGATTTCACTATTTTTGGAGTTGTGTATAAAAAGATAAAAGATCATCGAAGTTGGACTATAGTTCTGCAAATTTCAGAATTGAAGATTGTTTTGAAGGGTGCATTAAAAAATTGATCTATTTTTACTCAAATATTCAAAAACTTCAAAAAGGGTACGGTACCAAATATTCAAAAACTTCAAAAAGTGTACGGTTGTAAAGCTGAGAGCTTCAATGCTATTTTTGGAGTTGTGTATCAAACGATACACATGGTCGAAGTTATGAAAACTTCACTAAACCCGGAAGATATGGTTGAAAACTTCAAAACTGTAATTAAACTTCGACGATTTGTATCTTTTGATACACAACTCTAAAAATAGTGAAACCAGATATCAAATTGGAGCTCTGTGTATCTTTTGATACACAACTCTAAAAATAGTGAAACCATATATCAAATTGAAGCTCTGTGTTAGCTTTCTATCCGTATATTTTTCGAAATTTTTGAATATTTGAGTAAAAATATATCAATTTTAGAATGCACTCCTCAAAAGAATCGTCAGTTCTAAAATTTGCAGAACTATACTCCAACTTCGATGATCTTTATCTTTTGATACACAATTCAAAAAACAGTGAAACCATATATCAAATTGAAGCTCTCTGTTAGCTTTTCAACCATATATTTTTCGAATTTTTTGAATATCTGAATAAAAAGAAATCAATTTTTTAATGAAAGTAATGTAGACACAGAAGAAGCAAAGTCATCTTTTCAAGACAACTAACGTGTAGAGGTGGAGACAACCTCCCTTTCAAACAACATTATTTTTAAAAATAGTTTCAAAACTACAATATATTTATAAAAAAAAATTTAAAAACTACAATATTATTAAAAAAAAATAACCCTAGAGTACATATTTGTATTACGTTATTTATGTAAATACATCTAACTTTATTACTATGTTTGAGTATTTTCATGGTTGATTTAAAAATGACTTGATTTTGAGTGTTTTATTTATTAAATCTAGTGTGGTTATTCACAATTATTTTTTAATTTAATTTTGATGAGGTATTAATTATTTGTTTAGGTTTATGATTTAATTTAATAAGATTAAAATTTCGAGTCAATTTAAGCATAATTTTGAGGGTTTCTACCTGCTTAGTCTTAAGACTACTACGATTTTACAAATATGTACAAAAGTCTCATTTATTTCACAAATGACCAAATGTATTAGGAGTATTTCATACAACTTGTTGTTCAATTACATTAAAACCCCTCATATAACTATTGAGATTTGTATGAAATAAAATAAAATAAATTTTAATCATTTAAGGTATAAATACATAATTTAATACAATTGTAAATCAAAAAATTAAAGCATTAATGATATTACTGAGGTCATTTACTCTCCTCTTCAAGCAAGACTCTCTCTCCAAAAACGATTTTTTTTCTTCTTCGCATATATACATTATTATGCAAAACTCTCTCTCTCCAAAGACATCTATACATGGTATAATCAAATATAAATTAATATACTATCATATGTTAAAGAGTGTAAATAAAAATGTCACCAGATTTAAACATAAGATAGATTTAGTTAGATATGAAATATTTTCATATATACCGTATATATTAATAATATATATTCATACCTGATGGTTCATTTATACACGACCAGACTTTAATAGTACCTGATGGTCCATCCCTATTCTATTTACATTTTACACTTTTATCCATTTACTTTTTACTCGACATCCCAATTGATTTCCACTATTTTAATATCTATCTAAAACTCTAATATAGTTAGTATAATATAATAAGTAAAGCCAAATCGAGCATAACTCAATTGACATAAGGTTGTGTCATTGATTAAGAGTTGTAAGGTTGAATCCCTCCCTAAATTAAAATATATTTGAAAAAAAAAAATAATAACAATTTAATTTTTAAACACACTTTATTTATCAAGTGTCAAATCAATTTTATGTTGATGTCAAAATTGGGACAAGATGTCATATGACCTTTACGTGACTCAACGGTAGAATTTATTGATTCTAGAGACGAAATGACTTAAAAAAACAAAGATTAGAAAACTCCGATGTGGTGCCTGCCACGATGCCTCCGATGCTTAAGTCGAAATCAATAAAAGAGTAGCAAACTTTTGATTTTAAGTGAGTAGACTAGAATGAACTTACTTTCTTACCAGAGTTGTGTGTTATTTATATAGTCTTTTAATGGTCTTTCCCTTCCCTCTTAGGATTAGACCTAAGTTAGTCATATCAGACCCGTTCAGATTGCTTTTTGTACAAATGGGGCGCGTGGGAGTGAGGTCAACCTCGACCTGGTTGGCCTTGGGCCGACCCCAAACCTTGGGCTTTTGGCGAAAGGATATTTCGTCAAGGGCCTGAATTGTGTCTTAGATTGGGGTCAGACTCGAACTGGTTGGTCCCCAACGTGTGTCTTTCATATGGCCTATTTGGATTCTGAAAGTGATAGTCTAGGTTTGAACCTCTATAAAACTCGTCTATATGGGTTCGGACTCAATTCTATTCTTCATTTCCTGACATTACCTTTTCTTTATTCTCAGTATTCAAATATGTCCATTTTTGTCCATAATAATATGAGTGTTATTATTTTTTTTTTTTAAGTTTGATAGTTTGATTGTTAACCTGAGGATAAGTGCAAGTGGTATTTACAACGTTATAAATTTATCTTAAAAGTTAGATGTTTCAATCCCCATCTCACATTGTTAAACACACGAAAACAAGAATTTGAAAGTTCAACTCCACATCTTTATATTTGTTAAACTAAAATAAAAAAAATTACACGGACTACAATGTTAATTTTAAAATCATAAAGTCTAAATTGAAATCTAAGCTCCATAAAAAGAAAAAGGTTTACCCATCCTACATTTGTTGTCCTCAAAGAAAAATGTATTTCATTTAGATTTAGAAACTATAGTTTTAAGATAATTGTAATGTGTCTCTAACCAGCTAAATTAGATTAAAATAGTAATTTAATTTTATATAAATTTAATAATTTCTTAATTCCGCTAACACAACCTAGTTTAACTGATTATATTAGTGATTAAAAGGTCTTAGGTTCGATCTCGGCCCCAAATATTGTACATAAAGATAATAATAATTCTCAATTCTAAAAAAATTATTTTATCGATTTTAAAACAATCCTTTAATGCATTATGCCAAAAATTGGATAGGGGTCAAGACGTAGTCTGGCGCCGGCGGCTAATTCAAGTGTTCCGAACCGCGCGAAATGAATTTTAAAACAAGTACTAAAATGTTAAATCGAGCATAACTCAACTTAGTATATTTTAGATTAAAGTGATAAGTTCGAATCCGTTGTCTCACTCTAAATAATAATAAATAAATAAAA
Source organism: Herpetospermum pedunculosum (assembly GCA_028017165.1). Lineage (NCBI taxonomy): Eukaryota > Viridiplantae > Streptophyta > Magnoliopsida > Cucurbitales > Cucurbitaceae > Herpetospermum > Herpetospermum pedunculosum. The sequence continues at coordinate 63,019,030 of CM051525.1, forward strand.
TGAACAGTACTTTTGAAATATGAGAAGTAAACCAAGGGTTGTGTAGGCCAAAACCCTAAGCCCTGAATATCTCTTCCGTTGTAGCATTGCCAGAGTCTCTTTTTCCATCGGCGGATCGAATCAAAATGGCTTTCCTCTCCACTGTAAGGCGCGTTCTTAATGGATCTTCCTCCACTTCCTCCATTCTCCGATCGCAGTGTACTTCCATTCGTCTCAGCTCAACTCTCACTTCGCCTAAGCTCTTCATCAGTGGTACGTCTCCCATAAATTAAACAAACAATCAGTTCGTTACACCCTTTTGGATTATTGAGAATGATATGGAACTTTGAAATTGGGTTCAATTTTCTGTTTCGATGCTGAGAAATTTCTGATATTTGTTGCACTAAATGGGTCCTCGTTGATCTCAACAATGCTCCGTTCTGTTGCATTTTCCCCCTATCAATACGTAGATTTGTGTGCTTTCTAGATATCTCGAGCAATTCCTGGATTAGAATGTGTTTGAAGAAAGCTTTTGCTGATTCATTTCTTATGCGACTCGATATGCCCTTTGTGTTTGAAGGTTTGCAATTTGGCTGATGAACCTTCCGAAGAATTAAGAATTTCCCCCAACCCCCATCTCCAAAAAAGCATTGATACACCTTCTCATTTCTGGGTTTGTATTTTTGCCTCATTTCAGGGGAAAGTTTTGGTTATACCCCTCAACTTTGCTCTTTGTTTAAAAAATACTCAAATTCTTTCAAAAGTTGCAATATTACCTTTGACCTTCCATAAACGTGTCGACACTACCCTTGATGTACAAATACAATAGAATGTTGGATGAAAAGTTTACACGACGAAACACACTTGATCTTGACAAGCATCACAATCACTTTCTGTCCAACATTGTAACATATTTCTACCCAGGGTAGTTTTGAAACCTTTATGGAAGGTCAAAATTAATGTTGCAACTTTGAAAGAATAGGGTATTTTTTAAACGGAGGGCAAAGTTTTTTTTCTTCAATTGTTTTGATAAGAAACGTATATTCCACGAAAAAGACAAACAAACTAAGGACCGGGTGGGGTGATTCCCCCATAGCTATACAAAAAGTGCCTTCCAGTTGATGTTGAATGACCTCTATATGATGGTTTTCATAGTCAAATATTCTTTATGAATCCAAGAGTAGTAGAATATAGAAATAGATAACTTGCATCAGCATAAGGTTTATTCGGTTCTGAACCACAATGAACTGTTTGATCTGTTTTGGATTGGATATGCCTCCTGAAAGTTTCATTCTTACAAAATGAACAGGTCTTTCGAGATTAACAACAGATGACAAGCTCCAGGAAGCTTTTTCTTCATTTGGTCAGCTTGTAGAAGGTTTAGCTCTCTCTCTCTCTCTCTCTCTATCAAATTCACAATTTTGCAAACATTTGTTGCGAAGTGCAACATGTTGACATTGCCTCAACGTTTTGTACAGCGAAAGTTATAACCGATAGGGCGACGGGAAGATCAAAGGGATTCGGGTTTGTAACCTACCGGACAATAGAAGAGGCTGAGAAAGCTAAAGAAGAAATGAATGCCAAGTTTCTGGATGGATGGGTTATTTTTGTTGATCCTGCCAAACCCAGGGAGCCTAGGCCTCCTCCACCACAGCCTCAATCTGAGACCTCTGAATTTGGTATCAGAACAAACAAGACAATTGGTTGGTGTGGTTGATTGATTTGATTGCTTGCCAAAATATATGAAATCTCATATCATTTGGTAATTATTTCCAATTGGTTGAGTTTGATGTATGTTCATCATCTAGTTTCATTAGACAACATCTCAAGGAGCCTCAAATGAAAACTGCCAGAAAGAGGGGTAAATTTTTGTTATAGGTAAAGGTATGGATTTATAAAAGGGGAAAAAAAATTCATCTAAAGTATTTACTGACCTTAGGTTTGTTAAACATATGTTAATTCTTAACTTTTTATACGTATTTTGTATTAGTCTTTATATTTATATTATTCTATTTTTAAGTTTTAACATATAATTTTCTGTGAAATTTGAACTTTGACCTATATAGTTATTAATATATCTACCATTGAGCTAACATAACTTAGATTACTTTCATAGTATGATATTAGAGTTCAAGAAGATATCTTACACGAATTTCTGTTTTTTTTTTAATATTTAAATCATAATTCGATTCATGATCATTTAAAACTTTACGTACAAAATAAATCGTGGAAACTTAAAGTTTTTGATATCTTAATTATTTTATAAAAAAAAAATATAATGTTAAGTTTAATCGAAAGCAAATGTCTTAACTAGTTGAGTTATGTTCAGGATGGTGAGGTGAAGAGTCTTTATTTGCCTTCTCTTCTTTATATGTACGAGATAATAAAGAGATAATAAATACATAAAATGAGTGGATTGTTTTAACTTACCATCTTATCTTGTTTGTATCAACTCAACAAACTATGATAGGCTCACAAAAGCCTATTAGGGGATAGACTCGTCAAAAAATAAAAATAAAATCTAGCTCATCCTAGTAGGATCGATAATAGGTACATCTACTCGTTTGATATGGAAGATATGTTAAGTAACAACATTTATTTATTTTGGTAGGAATAATTTATTTATTTATTTATTTATTTATTTTTTTTTTTTTTAACGCTAACTTCTCAATGAAGAGGTTCGAGTTCACCCACACCACATTTGTTGAACTAAATAATAAATAATAATAATACTAAAAATAAAATAAAAAGGCTCTAATTTCTCTTTATAGGACTGAAGTTTTAATTAGATTAAGGTCTATTTTTTTTAATAAACTTAAAATGTCATGTTATAATTCTTTTAACATTATCTGACACTAACCATATATTTTGGTCTTTGCCGAAATTTTATTTAGTGACTAAGAAGTAAGAACACATTCGTGAATATAGAATAAAACAAAACATTTAAAATTTTAAAAATAAAAGCTCAAAACATAAAAATGAAATAAACACAAAAGTTTACCGAGAAAAATGAAACAAAGGTTAAATTACAAATTAATTTGGTTTTGAAAATTTGAATCTAGTCCTTGTGATTGGAGTTAGTTTCAATTCAGTCCCAATAATACTAATATTTTCAATTTGATTCTTATAGTATAGTCAGACCTCATAAATAAACTGTTCATGTTGTTACCACATTAAAATAAATTTTACGTGATTGAAATGTTTTCTATTTGACTAACTATATTAGTTGACTAAATTCGTGTGTATGGGCTAAGTAAAGAATACAAAGGAAAATGTTGATTTTTCGAGTTGAATGATTTGTGAAGTTTAACCAAACTATTCAAACTAAATTGCAACTAGAGATAATTACACAAATGGATAATTTTTTAAATTATATTTGCACAAATGTTTAATATAATTTTTATTTATTTATTAATATTTCTATATATTTTTTTATGTATTTATTGTTAAATTATCTTATCAATTTTTTTTTTCTGCAAAGATATTTAATTAATGTGGGGTGGGAACGAATGAATCTCTGACCTCTCAGGGCATAACTTTATGTCAAGCTATGCTCGGTTTGACGATTATCTTATCAAATTACCCTTCATTTAAAACAAAAAAAATAACATTTATTATTTTGTTTTTAATTTTCAATCTTATAAAAATGAATTTGTAGTCATGGTAATTATAAATCACAATTAATGATTTTATTTATTTATTTATGACATTTATTATTATTATTTTTTATTTTTTCCCCTTTATTTTCAAAAATGTTTTTGCTTCCTTCCATCCAATTTCTATTTATTTTTTCTTTATTCACCAACCTATTTTCGCCGTACCATCGCCGCCGTACCTCTTTGATTTTCGTCGTGACATTCGTTTTTCGCCGTACCATCCCCGCCCCATCGTCTCCGATCCGTTTTCGCCCCCGAACATCTCCAACATCTCCAAGTTGCTGCATCGGTTTTGAGTCGTCCATATGGATACATTTATTTTTATTTTTATTTTTTTTATTCCAAGAATCTGTGTACATAAAACACCTTATTTGACACATTGTAGTTCTTTATCTTCTTCCCTAATTTATGAATGTTTTTGTTCATATGTATATATTATATAATATATATCACGTGTGTATATATATATATTTATATATATATTTTATTACCTTATGACGACCTGCAATATTTGACATCATATATACTGCAAATATATGATATAATATACCATATATTATTATGTGTGATATTGAAGGGTGCTCATAATGTCGCTTCATATGATTTTGTATTTTTATTTTAAATTTGCATACCGTATAAAAGCGCATATTTTTGCAGGATATAAATCTTCATATTCTCCGAAAGATCTACTACATCGAGCCCCTCAAAACAACAAATGAAGGCTAGTGAGAAGGCGGTGCTTTCTGGCCAACGAGCGATGATGCATTTTGAGCGGCAGCGACATACGAGTAAAAAGTCAGATCTAACGCTTCCCTTCTCCAGCAACAACTCATAGCAACCCTTTCGACAATGACGCAAATCCTCGACGACATCAGACAAATAACTCTTCAACACGACTTTGACGCGCGCATACCGGCAACCCTTCCGCTCTCTTCCATTTCTCTCTCTCCACTTTCGTGTTGCTCTCTTTCCCATTCGACGACGACATCAAGGGTGGTTGTTGTTTAGGATGAAAGTTTAGGATTTTTTTTTTCACTTGGATGAAAGTTTAGGATATATTAAAAAATATGAGATATATATTATTGTTTCAATCTATTTTATAATTTTTTTTTTTTTTTTTGAAAAGAGGAGAGCAATAGCTCAACCCGAAACAAAGCCCCTAAGGCTACTAGACTCACAAAAAGATAAAAAGCTCGAGGGAACAGGATCCTCCCACTGAGCCGTAAGCAAAGCAACAGAAGCGTTAGAGATCATTTGATGAGCCAATACATTATCCAAACGATTCACATGACCAAATAATAAAACTCCAGTTGCCTCTTTCAAATCCAATACATCTCGAATTAGGAGAACAACTGGGATAAGGTCTACTCCAATGCCATTGAGGAGGTTACAAACCTCTAGGCAATCAGTCTCCGCTTCAATCGGAAGCTTGTCAGGAAACGGGTACGAGGATATCGCTTTTAAAGCTTCTACCATTGCCATAGCTTCTAAGAATTTGATATCGAAACGGCCACTTAAAGCATGAAAACCTGCCAGCTTGACAGAGCCTTGGTGGTCCCGAACAACCCATCAAATGCCCGCCTGTTTGGAATCCACACTATACGAGGCGTCCACATTCAGCTTCCACCGATTGAGGGGTAGAGACTTTCATCCCTTATGGTCGTCCCTGGTCAGTGTTTCTCCAATAGAAGGAGATTTTCTCTTTCCTCCGCTAGCGTCAGAATCTCTCCGCCTGGACTCTATGAAATGGAGAATGCAATTTTCAATGTTGGAGATCACCATTTGCTCCATCGTTCTTGTTCTGTTGAACGTCAACTGATTTCTTTGCTCCCATATCTTCCAGATCAGCATCATTGCGCATTCCACTTCTTCCTGAGTTCCGTTGTCCAACATCCAGTCCTAATGCTCCTGTATCGTCCAATGATTCTTGTTATCACACAACCGAGTCAAGTTAGGAAATGAGCAAACAAACCACGTTTCCCTTAATACCTCACAATGCCAAAAGAGGTGTGTAGAAGATTCCTCATTTTTCCTGCAAAAAAGACATAGGTTATCAGTATTGATTCCTTTCTTTAGAAGGTTTGCCTTATAGGGAATAATGTTGTTGTAAACTTTCCAGCAGCAGATTTTGACTTTTGGTGGAACCTTAGAGGCCCAAAAAGTCTTCCACCTCATGTTTTGATTTACAACATTTGAGGGTGAAGTCTCATTTACATTCCCATAAGATAAACCTAATTGATAAGCAGTCTTAACAGAAAAAACTCCATGTTTCGCATGACTCTATATCACTGTGACATCTTCACCCCTAGGATGAAGGGGGACTTCAAGAATCGCCTTTGCATCAATTGGTAAGAAGGCTGCTCTGATCTGCTCCTCATTCCACCTCCCATCAATGGTCATCAAAGTATTTACCGAAAGATTTTTGAGGGATGTAGGAGAACACAATAGTCTTCTGTTTTCACTGGATGGGATCCAAGGGTCGTTATTAATTATTACCTCGTTACCTTTTCCCACCCTCCACAAGTAGCCTTTGTTAAACAACTTCTTACCCCACATTATGTTGCGCCACGCATAAGAGGGTGTTGAGCCTAAATGAGCTCTTAGAAAAATGCAATGGTGATAGTATTTTCCTTTCATAACTCTAGACAGCAGGCTGTCAGGGTTTTTGATTAGTCTCCAACTCTGCTTAACCAATAAGGCTTGGTTGAACAAAGTAAGGTCCCTGAAACCCATCCCTCCAAGAGCCTTACTTACACACAAGCGCTTCCAGGACCGCCAATGGATCTTTCGTTTATCAGTGGTGGAGCCCCACAAAAAACGAGCAAACATTTTGGTAATATCAGCACATACCTGGGAAGGGATTCTGAAGCAACTCATCGTGTATGTAGGAATAGCTTGAGCTACCGCCTTTATTAACACCTCTTTGCCACCTGTAGAGAACAACTTTTGTTTCCAGCCCTGTAAGATCTTCCAAACTCTGTCCTTCAATGAATTGAACGTATGACAACGGTTTCTTCCAACTTGAGAAGGGAGCCCCATATATCGTCCCAGCGTGGTCGTGTGGGTAACCTCAAGTACTCTTTGGATGGAGTCAATTGTCTCTTGACTGGTGTTCTTGCTTACCATAAATACCGACTTATCAAAATTTACCGTCTGACCTGATGCTTTTTCGTAGGTGTGAAGGATGCCTTTGATCGTTTGGCAATCTCTCATCGAGGCCTTGAAGAAAATCAGGTTGTCATCTGCAAAAAATAAATGAGAAATAGAAGGACAATGACGGTTAATTTGCAAACCTGAGAAATCACGGGATCGTTCCTTCTGGGTTAACAGGGCAGAGAATCCTTCCACACACAAAAGAAACAGGTAAGGGGACAGAGAATCCCCTTGTCTTAGCCCACGCGCCGGCCGAAAAGTTGCAGAAGGTACCCTGTTTAGAAAACTGAGAAGGAAACAGATTCCACACATATCATAATTAGAGATACCCAACTTTGCCCAAAGCCCATTTTCACCATAACTCTTCTTATAAAATCTCACTCGACACGATCGTAGGCCTTGCTCATGTCTAGCTTCAGAGCCACCGTGCCCTCTTTTCCACTACGCTTATTCTTCAGGGCATGAATGCACTCAAAACCGATCAAGGCGTTGTCAGAAATTAAGCGTCCAGAGACAAAAGCTGAATGAGTTGGAGAGACAATAGAGTCTAGGACAGATTTTAACCTGTTCGCGAGGACCTTGGAAATAATCTTGTAAATCACATTGCACAGACTGATAGGACGAAACTCGTTCATACCCTTTGGGTCCTTAATTTTCGGAATCAGAACTAGATAAGTTTTATTCAGAGAACCCAAAGTCTCTTGGTCATTTAGGATCCTCAGACACAGACCATAAACCTCGTCCCCCACAATGGCCCAATACCTTTGGTAGAACAAAACATGAAAACCATCTGGACCTGGAGCCTTAGCTGCCGGCATATGCTTCAGAGCCTCCTCAACCTTTGATCTAGTAAAGGGTCTAGTCAGGGAGGCGTTCTGAAGCTCTGTAACGGAGGGAGGGATTGCTTCGATAGTAGCTTGTATGCTTCCCTCATCCGGGTTATCAGAACTGAATAACTTCTGAAAATAAGAATTCGCCAAACCTGCAAGAGTTTCCTCCTCATCTACCCACATGCCATTCTCATCTTGTAGCCCTCTTATTCTATTAGTTCGACGACGGTGGTTGGCCCTAAGGTGAAACCATTTAGTGTTTTTATCCCCCCATTCCAGCCAATCTTCTTTAGCTCGCTGTTTCCAATACATTTCCTCCTCCTTTAACATAATCTCTAAATCTTGCTCCGCTGCCCGAGACATGTTTAGCCAATTCGGGCCCTGCTCACGAGAAAAAGCCTCAATCTGTTGTTTTTTTATGTCAATCGCCCCCTTAATTGACCCTTTTAAACGCTATTTATTCCACCTCATTAGTTCATTGAGGCATTTAACTTGTTTGACCTGACAATTGTCTCCATTCCTTAAGCCCTCTGAGAGCCAAGCCCTCTGAATTATCCCCCGACAACCCTCAAACTTAACCCATCCTAGCTCAAAACGAACATTCTTTCTAGTGAACTTGTTCCTACCTATCTTTCCTTGAAGCTCCCAGGATGCCAAAATCGGTCGATGATCTGATACCGATGAACTCAAATGTTGGACTGTTACCCCTGATGCTCTAGTCAGAAAATCTGTGCTAGCAAAGAAACGATCCAACCGTTTCCTCGTCGAATCATCATCCAATGAATTTTTGTACCAAGTAAACTCATCTCCACAGAAACCTAGGTCTTGAAGTTCACAGAAATCAACGATGTCCCGAAATTTCTGCATTAAGACCTGCCGTCTCGGTGCCCCTCCACGCTTCTCATTGCCGGATACTATTTCATTGAAATCCCCTCCGATGATCCATGGAATCGAAGTAACCTGAAACAATCTTTCAAGCAATTTCCAGGATTCTTCCCGTCTCGCTTCCTCTAGATTACCATAAAACCTCGTAAAACGCTAGCGATCCTGGCCTTCGACTATATAAACATCGATGTGACCTGTTGAGAAGGACATAAAGTGGACATCCAAATCTGAGGACCATAGTAGCATAAGACCCCCATTGTTTCCATTGTTAGGTACACTAATGCAATTTCTCAAACCAATCTCTCTTTTCACTTGTTCATCCTTGTTATGCCTACATTTAGTTTCCATAATGAAAACTAAATCGGGGTGATGTTTTGACACTACCCTGTGTAATGCCCTTAATGTTCGAGGGTTCCCGAAGCCTCGAACATTCCAACTTAGAGTTTTCATTGTGCTCGGCGGGGCTGCCTTGCAGCCTCCACCGATGTTGCAGATAATTTTTCCAACTGAGAGACATTCATTCTCTTTGCCGACCTCTCTAGAGCTGAATCATTCCCATGGTACACCTCTGGTAGTTGTCTTTTTAAGGCCTTACCCTTTCCTGCTGAATATACTGACATATCAACTTTCATTCCGTTAGGAGCCTCTCTATGATCTAATCCATTTTTTCAAAATAGACCCCTGACCCCCTTTCCCCACAATTTTGGTCGCCTGATCCAAACTATCTAGAGTTAATTCCTCAGGTGACGAGCTAGAAGATTTTATTTGGGAAGCTACATCCTTCTGTATTACCGAAGAAACCCCTTTTGCCGAACACCCTGAAACCTTTTTGCCCGAGCCCATTATTGGAATTGAACTCAAATTATAATTCTTGTTTTTTGGCCCATTATTCCATTCTTCCAGCCCACCCTCATGAAGCCCATCCTCCAAAGTCTGTTCTCTGTGTTTTGAAATTAATGAAGAATTGCAATTAAGTAGGCCCATTCTTCAATTCTCCAGCCTTTACTCCAACTACTAGGGTTTCAGCCTCCATTTCATTTAATCCACCTAATCGTCTGCTCCCATCTCCCTCCTCAGATGCCAAAAATAACTCCTCAGCCATTGAAGGCGTAATTACTGCTTTGGAGGAAATTTGCGGGATTTCGGAAAATCCCATGATATTCGGCACGCCATTGATGGCGACGTTCACCTCCGACACGTCCGTACCACTCCGACTAGCCTCGGCTTCGATTGGCCGCCCCAACGCCGTCTCCGATCTGTTCTTACCGCCGACGTCTTTATCCTCAGGTAAGTTCCCATTTTTCCCAACAAATTGCTCTGCCTCTCTGTCCCTCTTATTTGGTAGCCTGCTCTCCGACCGCCACCATTCCGATTTGTTTTTGCCCCGACCTTTACCACTATTCGAACCACCATCATCTCCGTTCCAAACAGGAACTTGGCTTGGAGAGATCGAGCTTCGCAATTCCGGACCATAACAAGCCTCTGTCTCTCCCTCTTTCACGCCCTCTGTACAATCTTTAGCAATATGCCCTAAGATTCCACAACAGTAACAAAATTCTGGCAATTTTTCGTACGAAATCGAAACCCAATTCTCCTCTGCCATAGTTCCCATTTTGCACATTAGGCCTCGTTTCAGCGGTTTAGTAACCTCGATAGAGACCTTAATTCTTAGAGATTTCCCCCAATAACTTCATGAGCTATTAATCTCTACTTTCTCAAATTTTCCAATCAATCCAACAAAACAACCTTACTTTGACTAAAACAAATTGAGAGAATATCATGAAAATGAATCCAAAAAGCAGCGTACCTGAATTCCAAGTCGTTGAAGCTAATGTTGCTCTGAGGTTCCTCCATCAAAACAAGAGCTTTGTTGAAAAACCATGGGCTATTTTCAATCACCTTTTCTTTGTCTTTCAGGAATCGGAAATTGCACAAAAAAAGGTTCTTTCCAACGCTTTCAATTTGTATTGGTGTGTTGTACCATATTCTGGGCATCATTTGTTTAAAAATGTCCGGGTGGACATTCCTTGGTGTCAGCAATTTGCAGACAATAGAATTCTCAAAAACCTTATTTGATGTTTCAAACTTCTCATCCGGCAGCGCAAAAACCAAACTCCTCTCCTCCTCTGTCAAGCGAAGGTTCGCCACCTGATTGGAAATAGAGTCCGCCATTTTGATTTGCACTTGTCTTTGTCTGATTCAATCCCTATCGTTACAAAGATCACCACCGGCATAACAAGCCGCCCCTTTCAACCCTAGGTTGTCGTTGCTCTACTCTTCTTAGAGAGAAAAGAGAGCCCTGCTTTTTTCCTCTATCCTTCAATCTATTTTATATTTAATAATATGAAATATATATTCTTGATAATATAAGGTATATATTTAATAATATGCAAGATATATTTAATAATATGTGGTATATAATTCAAATTGAAAAAAAACTTAGTATATATGTTGGATTAATCCTCTATGTTTAAATGGGGCTTAAGAGGAGAAACTTTCTCTCTCCTTTTTGCCCTTCAAATTTTAAAAAATTATCATTTAATCATTAATTTTTCATATACCTTCAACATTAGTATTCGTGAGGATTAATTTTTCATATACCTTCAACATTAGTATTCATGAGGTACCTCTTCAACTTCATAAGTTAGTATTCATGAGGTGCCCCTTCAACTTCATAACTAAGTTAGTATTCATGAAGTGCCTCTTCAACTTCATAACGACTATTGGTATTCTTATTCCCAAAATGACTATTGGTATTTTTACTCCTAAAATGACTATTGGTATTCTTCGAGAGTAACCAAAACTCTTACTTCGAGAGTAACCAAAACTCTTCAAAACCCAACTTGAACTGTGGGTATAAATCAGGGACTTGGATGGAGGCGAGGAAGGCATTACCCGACTCCGCCACGTCGACATCTCTAAACACTATATTTACTCTTAACATTCTCAAAATGAAGAAATCACATTTGGGGAGCGAACGGGGATGGAGGCGGGGAAGGCATTACCCGACCCCGCCACGTGGACATCACTAAACACTATATTTACTCTTAACATTTTCAAAATGAAGAAATCACATTTGGGGAGAGAAGATGGTGGTGGTTTTAGTCTAGAAAGAGAGAGTGTGTTTGAAATTGAATGGAAGGTAATAAATAAATGTGGTGTGTTTTGTTTAGTTTAGATTTGTCCCACATCGGTGAAATGAAAGATGAGATGAGCTGAGACTTCTATAAAAGGAAGTGGAGTGTTCAACATAGAACATACTTACCTGGACGGGGTGTATGGGTGAACATTAAGGCCCATTGCCTGGGTTGGTGATCTTCATTGCACTTTGAGAAGGGGTGCTTGTCCAAGGTCTACTCAAAGTAGTGGAGCCTACGTCATAATTTGTGCTAGTAGGGGCCTGCGTTCGCGCGGCCCCTTCCTAACTCTAGTTAAAATGTCAAAAACAAATTGTGTTATGTATTAAAAAAAATCAATTTTAAGGATACACCTTAACTAGTTGATTTAACAAAAAAAAATAAAAAGTCAATAATATATATATATATAATCTAAAAATGAGATTAACATGTTTGTCACCACATACATTCAAAATAAAAATAGATATAAACATTGTTTGAGAAGTATAAATAGGGTAAACATGTTGTTTTGACAATGTTATAAACATGTTTGTCACCATATACTATTAGAGATGTCCATTAAGCTCGGCCCAGTAGTATAAATAGGGTAAACATGTTGTTTTGACAATGTTATAAACATGTTTGTCACCATATACTATTAGAGATGTCCATTAAGCTCGACCCAGTCTCGCCCCGAACAGGCAGGGAATCCCCGATTACTTGGGGGCAGGGAGCGTATTTTTTTTGCCGCTACAATAACGACATATTCATTTCTCGGTCTAAAAAAGATAAAAAATAAAACCCACGACGCGAAACTTCATTTCTCGGTCTAAAAAAAATAACCACATCTTGCAAATGAAGTTTATTGAAAAATAAAACCCACGGCGCAAAATTAAAGAAGGAATTTTGCGGGGACGAGTAATGGAATGAGGGACGGGGATGGAGGCGGGGAAGGCATTACCCGACCCCGCCAGGTGGACATCTCTAAACACTATATTTACTCTTAACATTCTCAAAATGAAGAAATCACATTTGGGGAGGGAACGGGGATGGAGACGGGGAAGGCATTACCCGACCCCGCCACGTGGACATCTCTAAACACTATATTTACTCTTAACATTTCAAAATGAAGAAATCACATTTAGGGAGAGAAGATGGTGGTGGTTTTAGTCTAGAAAGAGAGAGTGTGTTTGAAATTGAATGGAAGGTAATAAATAAATGTGGTGTGTTTTGTTTAGTTTAGATTTGTCCCACAACGGTGAGATGAAAGATGAGATGAGCAGAGACTTCTATAAAAGGAAGTGGAATGGGCAACATAGAACATACTTACCTGGACGGGGTGTATGGGTGAACATTAAGGCCCATTGCCTGGGTTGGTGACCTTCATTGCACTTTGAGAAGGGGTGCTTGTCCAAGGTCTACTCAAAGTAGTGGAGCCTACGTCATAATTTGTGGTAGTAGGGGCCTGCGTTCGCGCGGCCCCTTCTTAACTCTAGTTAAAATGTCAACAAAAAATTGTGTTATGTATTAAAAAAAAATCAATTTTAAGGATACACCTTAACTAGTTGATTTACAAAAAAAAAAAAAAAAAAATAAAAAAAAGTCAATAAATAATATATATATATATATATATATATATATATATATATATATAATCTAAAAATGAGATTAACATGTTTGTCACCACATACATTCAAAATAAAAATATTGTTTGAGAAGTATAAATAGGGTAAACATGTTGTTTTGACAATGTTATAAACATGTTTGTCACCATATACTATTAGAGATGTCCATTAAGCTCGGCCCAGTCTCGCCTCGAACAGGCAGGGAATCCCCGATTACATGGGGGCAGGGAATCCCCGATTACATGGGGGCAGGGAGCGTATTTTTTTTGCCGCTACAATAACGACATATTCATTTCTCGGTCTAAAAAAGATAAAAAATAAAACCCACGGCGCGAAACTTCATTTCTCGGTCTAAAAAAAATAACCACATCTTGCAAATGAAGTTTATTGAAAAATAAAACCCACGGCGCAAAATTAAACAAGGAATTTTGCGGGGACGAGTAATGGAATGAGGGACGGGGATGGAGGCGGGGAAGGCATTACCCGACCCCGCCACGTGGACATCTCTAAACACTATATTTACTCTTAACATTCTCAAAATGAAGAAATCACATTTGGGGAGGGAACGGGGATGGAGACGGGGGAAGGCATTACCCGACCCCGCCACGTGGAGATCTCTAAACACTATATTTACTCTTAACATTTCAAAATGAAGAAATCACATTTAGGGAGAGAAGATGGTGGTGATTTTAGTCTAGAAAGAGAGAGTGTGTTCTAGAAAGAGAGAGTGTGTTTGAAATTGAATGGAAGGTAATAAATAAATGTGGTGTGTTTTGTTTAGTTTAGATTTGTCCCACATCGGTGAGATGAAAGATGAGATGAGCAGAGACTTCTATAAAAGGAAGTGGAATGGGCAACATAGAACATACTTACCTGGACGGGGTGTATGGGTGAACATTAAGGCCCATTGCCTGGATTGGTGACCTTCATTGGACTTTGAGGATGGGTGTTTGTTAAGGCCCATTGCCTGGATTGGTGACCTTCATTGCACTTTGAGGATGGGTGTTTGTCCAAGGTCTACTCAAAGTAGTGGCCTACGTCATAATAATTTGTGGTAGTAGGGGCCTGCGTTCGCGCGACCCCTTTCTAACTTTAAAATGTCAAAATAATGTTTGTCACCACATACATGTTTTTGACTGTCCCCATATACTATTAGAGACGTCCATTTAACTCGGTCAGGGACCGAGTTTTCTTGACCGAGTTTTTTTTGTCATGTATAATTTATATATATACTCATCCACAAAATAACTGACCTAGCTACAATAACCACATTTTCACCTAACTACAATAACCACATTTTCATTTCTGGGTCTAAAAAAAATAACCACATTTTGCAAATGAAGTTTATTGAATTAAAAAATAAATATATATAATATTAATTATCTTAACAAATAACAAAACTTACAAAAAAAAAAAAAGTTATTAAGAAAAATTAAAAATAAAATTACCCAAGACGCGAAATTAAACGAAGAATTTCGAGTAATGGAATGAGGGACGGGAATGGAGGCGGGGAAGGCATTACCCGACCTCACCACGTGGACATCTCTAAACACTATATTTACTCTTAACATTTTCAAAATGAAGAAATCACATTTGGGGAGAGAAGATGGTGGTGGTTTTAGTCAGTTTGAAATTGAATGGAAAGTAATAAATAAATGTGGCGTGTTTTGTTTAGTTTTGTCTCACATCGGTGAGATGAGCAGAGACTGTTATAAAATGAAGTGGACTGGGCAACATAGAACATACTTACCTGGACGGGGTGTATGGGTGAACATTAAGGCTCATTGCCTGGGTTGGTGACCTTCATTGCACTTTGAGGAGGGGTGTTTGTCCAAGATCCATTTAATGTAATGGAGCCGTCATACTTGAGATAATTAATGTTACCTATAAAATAAACAATTAACGGTGGATGTCACTAATAAAAAAATTGTATTTAAAAAAAGTAATTAATCCAACCTTGAGTAAGATACTTTTAATTTTAATTTATGTTTAGCGAATATGAGCATAGCTGAATTATGAACTACTTAATTAATTACCTTTACTAAAAAAAAATTGTGGTCGGATAAGGATGAACCTTAACTAGTCGATATATATATATATATACTAATAGTAAGATCTATAAATGAGATTAACATGTTTGTCACCACATACATTCAAAATAAAAACTAATATAAACAATGTTTGTTACGTGTAAATAGGGTATGATTTATATAAATATGGTATTTTGACAATGTTATAAACATGTTTGTCACCATATACTATTAGAGATGTCAATTTAGTTCGGCCCAGTCCCGCCCCGAACAAGGCGTGAATCTTCGATTACATGGGAAATGAGAATGTAGTTATCGTACCTAGGTCAATTATATTTATTTTAATATATATATATATATATATATATATATATTCATCCAAGAAATAACTGAGCTAGGTACAATAACCACATCCTCATTCCTCGGTCTAAAAAAATAACCACATATTAAAAATTTGGTTAAACTTAAAATTTAGCGGAGACAAGTAATGGAATGGGGGACCAAGAAGACATTACCTGCCTCACCCCATGGACATCTCCAAACACTATATATACTGTTAACATTTTCAAAATAAAGAAATCACATTTGATTAGAGGAAGGGTAATGGTGGTCATATGTTTAATTCTAGAAAGAGAGAGCGTGTTTAAAATTGAATGGAAAGTAATAAATAAAGGTGGTGTGTTTTGTTTAGTTTAGTTTTGTCCCACATCCGTGAGAATAAAAGTTGAGATGAGCAGTTATAAAAGGAAGGGAGTACACAAAATATAACATACTTACCTGGACGGGGTGTATGGGTGAACATTAAGACCCATTTTGTGAGTTGGTGATGATAAAAAAAATTGACAACTATATTTAAAAAAAAAAAATCCTATGAAAATGTAAATATATTTTTTTTTTTTTTGAGTACATTGGGGGTGGGGGATTCGAACCACAGACCTCGTGGTCGTCAACACATACATATGCCCGCTGAGCCATACTCGCTTTGGCAATGAAAATATTTCTTACCAAACAACTCACTTGACACATTATGACAAAAATTAATTATATATATAATAGTTCATTCAATTTTCAATTTTTATTTATTTATTATTATTATTTTTTATTTTATTTTTTGAATAATTTGGGACCTGAACACAAAATCGAAGGTCAGGAATTTGATATTTTAAAAATCCATAATCCTATTAGATAAATAAATAAATAATAATAAATAAAAAAATCTATAATTCTATTAAATATAAAATTAAAAACTAAATAATTTATTACATATTTTTAAAATATTAAAAGTTTAGGACCAAAGTTGCAATTTCCATAAAAATAGATGTCATGAATGAACATGGCGTGTGTCACTCAATTTTCATTTTATTCCTCATTTCATTATCATTTCAAATGTCATCTCCGTTGAAATCCCGTCGTTAACCTCCCTCCCAATTTTCACCCTTTTTCTGTTTGTTTCCCGAGAAAATTTTATCTTCACCGATGGACTCTGGCGGCAAGGCGAAGAGAGGCGCCGCCGGCAGGAGGGGAGGCGGTGGCGGTCCGAAGAAGAAGCCGGTCACTCGGTCCGTCAAAGCCGGTCTCCAGTTTCCGGTCGGCAGAATCGGCCGCTACTTGAAGAAAGGCCGCTACTCTAAGCGGGTCGGAACCGGCGCTCCGGTTTACCTTGCTGCCGTGCTTGAGTACCTCGCTGCAGAGGTGAATTTCTACTTTACTTTGTCACTTTCGATCACTTAATTTAGGGTTTTTTTTCAGCTTCTGTTACAGGATTATACGTTTTGAATGTCTGTGCTAAACCGGAATCTTTGGGTATTAGTCTCCGAGTTTTGGGTGCTTTCTTCGATGGATTCAATGCTTGGATTGAACTGCATTTTTTTTTTAGTTTTTAAATTGTTTTTTTTTGGTACTATTATTATTTTTAATTCTATGATTTGAAACACAATTTTGAAAGTATGATCAGAAAACAAAGGAAAGTTTTAGTAAATTAGAGTTGTATTCCATGTATTTCGTTGTTTTTAATGTTTGTTCGGTAGAAATCTAGAATTTGAAAATATTAAAAACCTAGAAATGTTGTTTATAAAACTTCTACTTTTGTCAAACCGAACATAACTAGATTGGCATGAAGTTGTGCCGATTAGGGGTTCAATCACCCGCATTAATTAAATATCTTTGCAAAAAAAAACTTTTACTTTTTATGTCACATAATCCATATATAATTCAAATACTGTTTTCGGCCACATGAGTCTAGCTTAGATATAATGTATGAACTATTGACTCGAGGTTCGGATTCCCAATTTACTGAATTCATTTGATTCCGTAAATCTGAAAATAAGAAATTGAATCTGGATAGCATGTTAAATTAGGTCCTGATTCCGATGTTTTATCCAAACAAATCTTTGAATGCTCAAAGATAATGGCTGCTTCTTATTCTTTATACCCTTTGGTTTTAAGGTTTCGTTCTATTGTAATTTCTGAACACCTTTAGATTTTTGTTTTTGTTAAATCACCCATCATTGGTAGAAAGTCTAATAAGTTGAAATCAATATTAATTGGGGAGAAAATGACATTAAAAGGGATTCGGACACAAGATCTCTCCTTCTCTGCTAGCATGTTAAATTACCGATTAACCTCAAAAGTTTAAGCTTATGAGTTACGGTAAATTTAATTATATCAATACTCTAATAGTTTTTAACTTTGATCGTCCAGTGAAGTTTAGTAGATTTTTACACGACTACACACCATTTTTTTTTTTTATTACAATATGGGAGATGAGGGATTCGAACCACATACCTCTTAGTCGTTAACGTATATTTTATGTCAGTTGAGCTATGCTCACTTTGGCCACGGGACCGTTAGGAGTTTGATGATAATACAAGAAGTGATATTGACTAAGCACTTGGGTTATCTTGTGTTACAAATACCTATAAAAGATTAAATATACCATAACTTATAAACTCAAGTTTTTTAGTCTAGTGGTGATTTAACATGGTATTAGAGTTCTTTCCAACTAATATTGATAATCACTCGTTGGGTCTTACGTCAATTTCTAAATCCACAAGGGAAGGGAAATTTTAAGAATACGATTAAATATACCATAACTTATCTGTTTAAGACTGAATATTATGCTTTAGGTTTTGGAACTTGCTGGGAATGCTGCAAGAGACAACAAGAAGAATAGGATCATCCCGAGGCACTTGCTTTTGGCCGTGAGGAACGACGAGGAACTCGGAAAGCTTCTCGCCGGGGTGACGATCGCTCACGGTGGGGTGCTTCCGAACATCAACCCAGTTCTTCTTCCAAAGAAATCTGAGAAGGCCGCAGCAGCAAAGGAGCCGAAGTCCCCCTCCAAAGGCACCAAGTCCCCCAAGAAGGCCTGATTTATCATATGCCCCACCTACTTAATTCTGTACGTAATTTCTTAGCTGTGTAGTGTTAGATTGGACTTGTCTTCATGTTTAGGACCACTTTATCCGTTTGTGCCTTTAAATTGTAGGACATTCCTCTGTTTTCACTTCTCACAACTCAGTTGAAATGATGTAAGATTTAACCCCTCTTCTGAATCTTCATATCTTCCTAGTGGGTAGTGTATGTTAAAAGAGAATTTGTTTTCTAGTTTGAACTTTTGACACATTGAAATGGCTTCAATGTATGTATTGTATGATAGGATGGATCAAAATAGACCACCAAGTTGTGTGATTTTCTCTTCAATATATTCATATTTTTTTTTTTTAGTTCAACAGCATGTGTGGGTGGAGTGGGAGAGATTTGAACCTCTGATCTATCTTGACTAGTTAAAGTATTGACGCAGTGAATTCAAAATTAGGTCAAATTCATGGCCAAACAAGTGAAGTTCATCCCAAGATTAGAGAAAATTCTGTAAGAATAATGTTTAATTCAAAACATGATAAAAAATGTAAAGAGACTTTTATAAAAATAAGTAAATAATTAAACTTAAAATACTAATTAAAAACTGAACTATACTCGTTATGTTCAAGATGAAATTGAAAACTTGAATTGGGACATAAAATTTCACTTGATGATGGTAAAAGCCAATTCAATTTTTTGGTGAATGAGAGAAAAGTTTGGAAGGAGATATTTGATGGTGAGCTAATTAAATATCTTGGTCCATGAGAGAGAAAAAGGTTGGAATTATTTTGTCCTTTTTCTGAAAAAAGAATCTTCAATTTAATAATTATGAATTCATTCTAGACAAAATTAAGAATTTGTTTGTCTATCTTCAAAATTTCTTGGAACTATTTCCCAAAAGGATTTTCTATTCAGAACCCTAGAAAAAGCCAGTGGGGTTAGAGATGCAAAATTAAACCTGATCTTGCTATCCATCACCAGTGAGGTTAGAAATGTATAAAAGTGGGTATCATCATCCAATATAATTTTATAATTTTAACTAACCAAACCTTCGATGAAGTTCGAATCTCCCACCCAAATTGAAAAAAATGTATAAAAATGGGAGGCCTAACCAATAGAGTTTAGAGTTTAAGGATTTGAGTGGTGGTGTTGGTTATTATGCTAGTCTCGCACACTGATCAACTTCTCCAGTTCAAACCGGGGCTCAGACAATTTTTAGATAATTTTAAAATTAGATTAAACAAATGGGGTTTAGAAATATGAAGAAATGGAAATTTCAAAAAACAATGAATCCAAAGGGGATCTGATTTTAGAAATGCAATTAAAATCACTAATTCCTAATTTTAATTTTGCCCCACCAAGACTAGTAGATTAGAAGTGTAGATTCATTACATACAATAGTACAAGTACAATAGGGTTTTCAGAACAAAAATAAATCAAAAAATATAGCAATGTATGATCGCTGTGTAAACAACATTTTGATTCAGTCCTTGATACAACCATTTATAGGCATCATTTCTTTTCCCTAACAATACGAAAGTGTAAATTCAAGTATGAAAGCAATATTAACAAACCATCAAGACAGCAAAATCTGTCCTTTGAAACAAAACCCATTGCGAATGAAGGCTTCCAATGTGTATGATGAAAGCATTCACGATTGCCAATTGCTTAGTCGACTACCGCCTCAAGCTCTCCACGATGTAGTCTGCGTAGAGATCCCTGCATTAAAAAGAACAATACAATCGTCATTAGATCGAGATCTGGCTAAAGATCAAAGCTGCTATTGGTATCACCAAATTACAGAGTCATTGCTTACAATGAGTGTTGGATGGCCTTGTAGGCATCAGCGGCTGGCAGAAAGTCATTCACGGCTACCTCCTTGTTCTCATTCTTCTTGTCTGAATGGTTTGTCAAGGAAAAATTATGACACTGTAAAGTTGGTTCTCGCTAATGATGTTAAAAATTATCAAACTAATTTTAGGATACAGTCTTCAAAGAAGCGGCGAATCTCAGCCAATCGATGTGGTGGGAGCTCCTTGATGTCATTGTAGTGACGGTATTCGGGATCATCGGCACAAACAGCTATAATCTTGTCATCTTTTTCACCCTGCATTAATTATAATTAGACCTCTCTCTTATTAATAACAAATGATAGTATTTATTCGAGAAGAGTTACCTGGTCAATCATAGGCATAAGACCTATAGCTTTAGCCCTCAGAAAACATCCAGGAAGAACTGGCTCCTGGAAATATTTAAGAGCAACATCAGGTAAAATATGCACCCATATAGGTAAAACATGCACCCATGTTATTACAAGTGCAACTTTCATTAAAGGAATTGTAGTTTTACCTGCATGATGACCAAGACATCCATGGGGTCATTGTCCTCACAAAGAGTCCGAGGAATGAAGCCATAGTTATGTGGGTACACAACAGATGAGTAAAGAATCCGATCAACCTGAATAAGACATGGGCCGTTTTATCCAACTGATTGACAGATAAAATCCACCACAAATACAAGTGACTAGCTTATTATTACCTTGATCAGACCAGTTTTTTTGTCAAGTTCATACTTCACTTTGCTTCCTTTTCCAATTTCAACCACCTGCATGATGAAAATTCATGAAGATTGAACATTTGAACTTATGCATCAATATGCAGTCGTTAAAACTATTGTGAAACTTCAAAAGTCGAGCTGCTAAACTAACATAAGAAGAAGAAAACAGGATAACAATTAAGAATACTGATCCACCACTTGAATAACATTGATATCCCGGCTATAACGTTGTTATGGTTCAAAACCTCATGGCACTCGTGAAATTATATCACATACTAATACTATCATTTTATACAACACCATATATGATATTATGGAATTCAGATCAGTATCCTTACACAGTTAAAAATGATTGGAGCCTCAGGTCCTGAAATAGAATAAAAAGT
Source organism: Herpetospermum pedunculosum (assembly GCA_028017165.1). NCBI lineage: Eukaryota > Viridiplantae > Streptophyta > Magnoliopsida > Cucurbitales > Cucurbitaceae > Herpetospermum > Herpetospermum pedunculosum. Next base: position 63,040,606 of record CM051525.1, read on the forward strand.
TTGTTTATTAGTATAAGCTTATTAGAACTATAAAATCGCATCCCCTGAAATTTGAAAAGGTACAATAAATGACATGTTTGGTATATCGCATACCTATCTCCAGATCATGCCAAGGATGTGCAGCAGCAGATCTCCTACTCATTGATGAAAGTATTCTCTCATTCAACGGTGGGTATGGGGAAGAATGAACATTGTTGACTGTTCCATTTGCAGGAGCCATAACAGCAAGCTGAAAGTGCAAGCACCAAAATCAGCACATTTACTTTCAAAAGAAAGTTCAATTCGAGGATGTATCTTAAGACAATGTATAAAGTATACATTTCCAAACCCATTATTCAAGGCCCAAATCTTTTAACATCATTTCACATCAATACATATAGCAGACCAGTATAATCAGAAAAGGGACTTTGACCAAGATGTATAAATTTATATGCAAGGATGTCACAAGTGCCTTACGCCATCAAGTTTATACCGAACCTAATAAATAGATAAATGAATAAAGTTTACATTTAGACTGAACATATTTAAGCATTACTGACTGGCATATGAAAGAAATGATGCAAGGAAAAGCTCAATCCTTAATACATGCATGGAACTTTCTCTGGAAAAAACATAACCACAAGTGCCTATTTAAAACATTAAACATCAAAATGCTATCTAAAAGCTCATGCAACCTTAACAACTTGGGAAAGTAAAGATAATAACATCATATTTGTCGCACTCTTTCACAGGTTTATCAGATTCAGCCAGTCAACATACTCGTAATCATAGAAGAAGACAGAGTATTAACATATATCTTGCACTTTTACATCTAAGAAATCAGGATTTATAATTGTGAAAAGAACAACCAAAACAAAAATCCAGGCCCTCAAAAGCAACACAGAATCCGAAGTCACATCTTCGTAGATCTTATACATTCACAAACGCGACACCGATGGTTCAGATTCAGAAATTAATGAGCATTTTCACGATTGTCATTGAATGATAATAACCAAAACATCAAGAATTCGATCAACTCCATAGGTCTATAACAAAACGCATGTGATAATAGACATTGCCCTAAGGAATAAAAAAAAAGTCTCAGATCCAAATACCGCGTGCTTCTTGACTGGACGACTACGTCCGCAACTTTCCATAATCAATATTCAAATAACTTCCAGATACGAAAAAAATCCGTCAAACGTTCACGTACGAATTCATTCTCTATTCGCTAAATTTTCTCCGTATGTCTCTCCTTTTCAACTATCTACTTCAATTTTCTTTAAATTCCTTATCTCTGCCTCTTTATTCCAGTAGCGATGAAGGCGGAGTAACAGTTATCAACGTTTCAACACAACAAAACGCCTTTATAACCACAGATTCACAATGCATTCATAAGCAGATTACCAGCAATAAATTAGAGCAAAAAGAAACTTAAAAAACAAGCAACGATCTCCTGGATCTAACAAAACCAGCATCCGCCATGCAAATGAGATAGAACGAAGACGGATATATTTCAAGAACAGTCAAAATCATTCATCCACTCCAGCAACTCAATACAAAACCGACAAAAAAACCACCGCAAGGAGGCAGATAGCAAACAGACAAGATTTCAAAACTCATTCGAGAGAGGATCTCCACGAGCACAGAGAGATATATCCAGAAGAAAAAACTGAGAACAAAAAAAAAAAAGAACAAGAAACCGAAAGTAAAAGGTCGAGAGATTGAAGATCTACCACTGAGAAATCGAAGCTGAGAGGTTTCGGAGGAAGAAATGGAAGGAGAAAATCGAAGCGCGGATCTCGATGCAAGAGGTTGAAGATGAAGGAAGAAAACCAGCAAGAAATGCTCTGGAACGAGAGAAAGCAAAGAGGAAGCTGTACGATACACGTTCCCGCTCTCTTCTTCTTACGCCATTTTAAAGGGAACGAAAGAAGAGAGAGAACAGAGCAGACAAAAGCGAAAATTCTCCAGTTTCTTCAGCCTCATAAAAAAATTTGAAAATTAAAATATGTTTAATTAAAAAATTAATCCCTGGTTCGTTCCAAAAAAAAGAAAAAAGAAAAAAAAAAAATCCCTAGACTTAAATCTGTGTCTAATACATTGAACTGTAAAAATATTAATAACTCTCGAAGTTTTAATTATGTGTCTATTAGGTATTTAACATATTCAAATAATTTAAAAATTGATCTATCTCTTAAATATAAATTAGAATTTTATTAAATAAATTTTTAAATTTTTAATTTTATATTTAATAAGTCATTCATTTTTTTTTTAATTAACAAATCTACTGACACAAAATTAAATGTTTAAAATCACATAAAAAATTATAAAATTTAATTTTATATCTACCCGATCAATCAATTTTTAAATTTTTATGAATATGTCATAGATTTATTGGATATCAAATTAAAAGTTCAAAAATTTATTAGATATTTTTTTAACTTTATGGATCTATTAAACACAAAATTAAAAGGATAAACATTTAAATATTTTCTAAAGTTTAGAGATTAAGGCTTCTCTTGGAATTGTGTTTGCTAGAGTAAAAAGAGATTATGGACTATCAAGAACTAAGGTTGTTTGGTAAATCAAATTATTTAATAATTTATTTAAAATCACTTCTCAATTTATTCTTAACTTCAAAATCATGTTGATGCAGTTTTTTAATTCTATTTTACTAAAAATTTGTCAGTATCTCTAACTCTACTTTAAAAATTATAAATTTATTTTTACATGTTTAATTAAAATTAAAAAAATTACTTACTTACTAATATATTTGAAAAAAAAAAATACTTACCATTTAAATCATATACAATTTTAAATGATTATCTTATAATATATTTATAGTAAATAACAAATTAAAAAAAATTACTTACTTACTAATATATTTGAAATAAAAAAAAAATTACTTACCATTTAAATCATATACAATTTTAAATAATTATCTTAAAATATATGTCTATTCGCTTAAATCACAACAATTTTGTAATAATTTATCGAGCATGATTTTTAAAGTTTAAAATTAAAATTTATCAAATACTAATTTATTTTCGATTAAAAAGTTGTCAATAATTATTTAAAAAGTCGCAATGAAGCTTAAATGGAGTTGGAAAGTTTGAGGACTAATCTGGTAATTTAACTTTAAAAGAATTATATTTATATTTATTTATATTGAGAATAATAATAAGTAAATAAGAATATAAAATGCGCATATTCTGGGAAGCAAGACTATTGTTGGTTCCAGCTACAGTTGTTGTGAGTCGGTACGAGTCGTTTCGTTCGAGTGAGTGGACTGGGACCCACCTGGGAAAACGGTGACGGAGTTTGTTTTTTCTTTTCAACGGTCGTGCGGTGCGGTGCCGTTTGATCCAATGGCGTTACCGTTACTGTTATCTTAGCGTTGGCCAAGCCTAGACGGTGAGGAGTCTTTATTACGTGTTTGGTCGAAAATTCTTAAAGCAGCATTGGTTTTCTTTCTTTTTCCATTTCCTCTGCCTTTTTTCTTCGTTTTTCTTTTTTTTTTTTTGTAAATTTTACGTTTTATTCATTAAAAAAAAAAGGAATTTTAAAAAGAATGAATAATTATATTTAATGTTTTCATTGTTTCTAAGTATGTGTTTGGTGCAAGCTATTAAATTTTTGTTAGACGTTAAATACTTTCATCAACATTTTTACATATTTATAATGAATTCGTCATTTCATCCATTATATCATAAAAAATAAAAAAAAATATATTAACAAAAATAACACTAAAATATAAATATAAATAATATTAATATAGTAGTGATAGATAATACATATTTGTCACTAGGAACATAGTTCAACTCACATAATCAAGAAGTTAGAGGTTCAATCTCATCGACATATTGTCAAAAAAAAAAAAAAAAATAGATAATAAGTATTTTAACTCATAAAATAATATGAATGATTTTATTTTTTAAGATTTTTTTACAAATATACGACACATTTTATTTATATTTTCATAGAATTGAGATCTCAACATTTTCATCAATATCGACATTTTAAATCTTGGTTTGGTGGTCGAGTTAAGATCTAAACACAACATATTAATATATATTTTTTCAAAATTCTCGCACTTTATAAGTTATAAAACCAAATACAATCTAAAATTATTTGATTTAGTACGTGGATAATACGAGAAATCTAAGTAGTGAGCACATTGTTTGTAACGCTGCGAGTTCAGAAGGGATACATGAATGAATCGAGATCACATATGAATGAGGGAGTCCTGAAGTCTTGAAAGCATAGTTAAGAAATACTTAAAAGAATTGATAGTTATTACCTATACCAACAAGATGCATATTCTTTTTCGGTGGCTCAATCATAGGAACTCTAAAAAAAAACGTGTTTGGTTGGAAATAATCTTTGATTGAGTGACTTATTGGGAGGAGGATTCGTGTTGGTTTGTGGAGATAGTCTTTACTCTTAAAAGCAATTTAAAAGAGTCGGTAAAAAATAATATTTTTAATTGTTTGAAAGGTGAATTTTGGAAAAGTACTCTTTTTAGATTTTTAATGTAATTGTTGGAAATTTTAAAATGTTGCTAAAGATTGATTATAAAAAACAATGAAAATAATCAATAAACATGATTAAGAGAAAATTAATATCAAAAGATTCAAAACCATGATTAGATATAGATACTTGAAATTTCTTGCAACTTTAGATAAATTATAAATGAATGGGTACAACTAGGGTTGATATAAATTTTAGAGATTTACTATTGGTTGAGTTAGGTAGGCTAAATTTATGGCCTAGTTACATTATTTCATTCTTATATGGTTTGATATATGTCAAAGTTACTTTTCAATTCTAGCTCACTAATCTTTGTTTCACTAATATTTTAAATGTCTCGAGCTTTAAATCAATAATTTAAGAGTTCATTTTTTTGGAGTATGAAATTAAAATTTACACTAAAATTATAATTCTAATCCAGATGTTTGACCACTTTCAATTATTAGGATCTAATTGTATTTAGTGATCTCCATTCATTTTCAACTTCGTCAAATTGGTGATTACATTAAGTCACACCGTACCTATCGCAACCATCTCTTTTACAAAAGTGACGAGCCAAACGACCAGACACTTCATAATCCTTGATCCGTAAATACATTGGAGAATTCCTTACGTCGAACCCTCAACCTTCCCAGACGCTGACTACGACAGTTAGCAACGAGAAGCCAAATGTTTGGAGTCCTCCTCATTTGACTTGCTAGAAGTTGAATTGTGACGTTGCTTGGAGCGAAACCAAGAATCGAGGGAGACCTAGTTTGGGTAATGTCGTTAAGTTCTTCTCGCCAAATCTATGTTGAAAAGTGATGCATTATACAAATCATTCACTTTCTTCGTGGAACCAGTGAAAATCTAACGAAGGTAAGGTTGATTATTGAAAACGAACTTCATATAGCCTCTTTACAAAAATATCTTCGCACAGTTTCGATCACATTAGTAGATGGGAAAATGTAATAGTCCATAAATTAGCCTCTTATGCTTGTAGAAATGAGATTTATGTCACTTGGACATTTTAGATTGTAATGCGCTTATGACATTAGACATGTAGTCTTCTAGGATGGTGTAAAGTATCACATTTATGAGCAAACTTTTGTTGTTATTGCACTCGTTTCTCCTTAATCAAACTAGTTACCAGGTATTGTTAAAAAAAATGCTTAAATGTTATCGTATTCGATATTAACTATGAGATAATTCAATGATCATAACGTAAAATTTTAAAGTCTCAACTTGAGTCTAGCTCAATTGATTACGACATATATAACTTTGAATAAAATGGTAGTCAACCTCGGTTGTCGTAATAAAAAAAAAAAAAAAGAAAAAAAAGCCTGTCGGTGCTTGGGTGGATGAACTCGTGTGCAAAGGTATAATTGCATATTAAAAAAAAATATCCGGCAATCCGCTGTTAGTTAGGCGACAATGGACGTCTTCTCCACCTTTAAATGAGAACAATTCAAAATTTTAAATAATTCATTTTTTCTCCACGTGAATCCTTTTCAAACAAACTACAATTTACAATTCAATACTTTACGCTGAATTCTTCTTTTTCTTTGTTTTTTAAGATTTTTTATTGGAGGGTATACATTTAGACATCTACGTTGTATGACATTTGTATCTCAATTATTTAATTATGTAAATTCAACTATTATTTCTTACCAATCATATAAGACTATTTGTAATAGTTTTGATATATTTTAATATAATATTATTAGGATGGTATTCCTAAGATTTAGGAGCGTCATATTACTCGTTCACTCTACAAATGTATGAACTAATACATGATAATAATGAGCATAACTCTAGTGACATAAAACTTGTACCCTCCATCAAGAAGTTAGAGGTTTGAATCCTCAACGCCATATATTGTATAAAAAAAATTATTAAAAAGTGAATATTATTCTGTATTAATTAAATGAAAAATAGATATTATTATATAAGTATAACTAGTGAAATATGACAAAACCCTAAAAAGAAATGAATGAGTGAAAGTGTGTACTCATGATAGAAAGCGGGCATAGTTCAATTGACATAAAGATGTGCCCTCGACTATAAGGTTAGAGGTTCGGATCCCCCACATTTGATGTTGAACTCAAAAAAAAAAAAAAAAAAGAAAGAAAGATAGAAAGCGGGCACAAAAGAGAAATTTGTGACAAGAGCATATGGTATGCAGGGATCGAAGAGATAAAAGTGAGTAAAGAAAAAAAAAAGAATTGTGACGGGAGAGAGTCAGATTATTATTATTATTATTATTATTTTACAACTTGTGTGGGGTGGGAGATTGAACCTGACCTTTTAGTTATTAGTCTATATAATATGTCGGTTGAGCTATGTTCATATTAGCAGAATAAAATTATTTAGAAATTTAGTGATAGTGTGAAGTTGCGTAAAGTGAAATTAATTAGAGAATATGTATAGAGAAATTTTATTTATATATATTTAGGATAGAAATGAGTCGAGTGTGACATAATAATGTGTTGTGAGATTATTGTGTTAAATAGTTTATACTTTACTTGAATGAATTACTTAAAAAAGATACCCATAAATCATGAGAGTCAAATAGTAAAAAATAACTTGCGTAAAGAGATTTTTCAAAAAAGAAAAACTAAAGACATCGATAAGAAAACATATTTGAAGCTAAAGAAGTTGGGAGAGAGCAAGATTATATATTTTGATAAAAAAAATATATCGAAATGAAATGTGATGTGCTATATATAATTTATTTATTTTTTGAAACGATATTTTAATTAATGTCTCTTAATAAAAAACACAACCTTATGTCAATTGAGCTATGCTCGATTTGACAACTATATATAATTTTTAGAGAGAATTTAATGGAGAAAGAATGTACATAGATAGAACATATCCGAAAGGAAAAAAAAATAGTATAAATGTCACTACAAATATAAATATATTAGAGTATAACAACTTCAATATATATTATGATAGAAAAAAAAATACATTTCTAATATTTGTAGTTGTTCAACTTATCGTGTCACCAACCAACCTGAGCATAACTCAACTAGTTAATACAATATAACATCGAACAAAACTTCAAAAGTTTAATTCTCGATCCCAAATTCATCGTGCCACCATTTCGAAGCATATCCTACAAGATATAGCATCAAAGTGAACAAAACACGAATAAAAAAAATAATAAAAAATGCTAGAAAGAGTAAAAAAGGCAAAGGTTAGGCGGGTTGATTCTCCCATCTTTGGCTAGTGACTGTGGATGATGCACCATTTGCTTTCTCTTTACGCACCTAACCTAACCTAAGTTGATCAAAGCACATGTTTGATTTGATCTCTTTTATAGAAAAAAGAAAAAAAAGAAATTGCAGCGGATGTCACTAAAAATAATTAAAAATATAACAACTTTTTATTATTTTTTTTTTTTGTTTGTGTAAATATGACAAATTTGTAAAATGAATTTTTTTATTTTCGTATTATCCTTAATAAATAAATAAAAAAAATTAAAAAAATGAATTATCTTCCGTTCGGCGTTCGTTATGCATTGAAGTGTCATGATTTAGGGTTTTCGGCGTTTACTATGCATTGAAGTGTCCTCTTAAGGTTTAGAGTTTGGGGTTTGAAGTTTAGGGTTTAAGATTTTAATCACTCATTTTGGAATGTTTGAGTTTTTTTTTTTTTTTTTTTTTTTGTCTTTTACATTATTTAGATTTTTTTTTTTTTTTTTTTTTTTTACAATTTGCTATACAACTGGATGCAATCCACCCAAAAAAAAAAAAAAATAATAATAATAATAATAATAATAATGTGTGTCACATCCCCCATCAAATAATTAATTAACCTTACATGTAAAAAAAATGTTGATATTTGTTTGACATTTATTTTGATTGGGTGGAAATGATCTTTTATTGAAATATGAGTGCCTATCTTACTTTATAGTATTGATGTGTTATTGCGTCAGATCTTATCTAGTATATATGTGCTTTTGTATTTAGTGGAGTAAACAACAAAAAAGTATTTTAATTCTTTATTTTTTATTTTTTAAAATAGTATGTGAGTTGTTTTAGAATGATGAAATTAGCCAAAAAAAAAAAAAAAAAAAAAAAAAAAATCATCTAAAGAAAGATTCAAATTTATGATTTTGCTAAAGTGGTTAGAGAATTGGCTCCTCCTCAAGTAACTGGATGAGTTTTCACTGTGACACTTCTGAAATACTTATAAATATATGTTTATAGTGAACTAAAAATACTTTTCAAAATTTGCACCATATTTAATTAAATAATCAAAATTTTAAATTTTAAAATTTTAAAAGCACTTCAGGGTCTTGAAGAAATTAGTATTTCAACCGATTCATTTAACCGGCGAACATGAACATAACTGACCTAATGTAGGAACGTTTGACTAAGAGGTCACAAGTTCAAATCTCCTCTCCACATGTTGTAAAAAAAAACAATGATTCACTTAACAGTATGATTTTCACGAATTTTTTGCACAGATGATCCGTCCCCAAGAATTGTGTAATATCATTCGCCCCACTTTTTTTAAAAAAATTATGTTTTATATCCTTTTGCTAACGTCGTTAGCATACGTGAAAAATCAATAATATTCTCCCGACCATTCTTCTCCAATTAATTGGTGATTCTCCTCTCGATCACGATTCTCTCCTTCTCTCGCGGTCGTTAATTCCCAAAATTTGCAGAGCAATATTTTAGGAGGCAATTTGGGAGGGAGAGACGAAAAATAGTGACTCCGAGATGAACCGAAAGAGAGAATCACGAATTTGAGAGAGATGAACGCAAATATATTATTGACTTTTCACGAGTGATGAGGTCAAAAAAAAAAAAAAAAAAATTAGGTTTTCACCTACACAATCCCAAAATTCAATTTAATCGCACATTAGATCTTAAAAACAATTCTGTCTTAGTCTAATTAGATAAAGTGTTCGTCATATTCTCATTATCCAATAATTAGATAAAGGCCAATGAATATGCCAAATTAATGCCCTTAGTATGCAAAATTCTTTTTTGGAGGATCAAATAGTGGAGATAGAATGAATTCTTTGAGTTCAAAAAGAAATAATGGTTTTTAGGTCGACTTTGGTGCAAAATAATATTCATATTCTTACTATATCATAAAAGTATTCAAAATCATAGTCCTTGAGGTTGGACTTCAAATTTTGAGGGAAGAAGAATCATATTCTTAAAAAAAAAATACCATTTTGAAAATATTAGACTGCGTTGAAGATCAAAAGTGTGAGAATATTTTTGGAGTTGTCAAGTTATATCTATCTGTTATAGACTTATAATTTATTGAAAGTAAATTAAAGAAGAGGTATTTGTTAGAGATATAGTTTCATATTAAAAGATTATGTCTCATTTTGTTTTCTTTTGTGATGCATTAAAAGAGAAAAAAGATTCATGCATTATCTTTTAGAAAACTTCATGCACGATCAATGAACATAACTCAACTAACATAAAATATATGTTAAACAGCTAAGAAGTTTAAAAGAGAAAAAAGTTTCATGCGTTCTCTAGTTTAAAAGAGAAAAAAGTTTCATGCATTATCTTTTAAAGAACTTCATACACGATCAAAATGAACATAAGTCAACTAACATAAAATATATGTTAAACACGTCCAAAGTTTAGAGTTGAAATCTCCAACTTCATATTATACTTCAGAAATAAAAAAAACTCCATGCACTACTTTTTTTTTAATGTTGCTTTGAGTAGGGTCTATAATGTTTTTTTTAATCTCTTTCTTTCGTGGGTATCTTTTTGTTAAAAAATTGTAAATAGCTTTTAATATCTCACCACCAATAATGAATGAATTAATTAAACAATCAATTCAAAACAATCAATTCAAAAGCGTGTTATCCTCTCTTAACTTTTAACTTCAATTACTATTTATGAAATAGAAATGAGAATAAAGAGAAAAAGGAACTATATAGTATATGGCTACTCAATCAAAAGTTACTCAAATTAATTAGGTCATCAACTTGAAGTAGGTAATAATTTAGCACCTATACCATAAAAAAATATTCATGAAAGTGAAGTTTTGATTTTTATTATGTAATGATTTAATTCAATTGTTGGGGTGAAATTATCAATAACTGCCAAGCTTGGCGCTCGTACACCCTCATCGCCTACGTCTCAGCCCTGGTCACTTACGCCCCTGAGGTTCAGGCCCACCCACGAGTCAACCCTAGGGGTGTACAAATAACTTGGTAGCCCGAATAACCCAACCAAAAACCGTAAGAGTTAGGTTGGGTTAGATTTTTTTTTTTAATTTGAGTTGGGTTATTCTATATATATATGACTTAAATGTTAACATAGTCCATATTGCTTTACAACTCACAACCTTTATATATTTATGTAGTCTGACACTTGTTGAATAAAATAAGCAAAGTTTTTTCTACTTCATTTTCAATAAACATCAATTTCAATCGTAAGTTTTGTTCTCTCTGGCCACTTTCCGTTCGTCGTCGCCATTCATCTTCTCTCTCAGCCCACAATTTATGTTTTGTTTTCGTTATCTCCAGCCAGCCATTCTCTCTCAGTCGTCGCCATTCACCATCTCTCATTTTCTCTCTCTTAGCTTTCACTCTTCGTTCGTCGCGTCGCCATCCAACGCCGCATTCAACATTAACCCGATAGTATGAGAGTTGGGTTGGGTTGGGTTTGATTGCCCTTTCTAATTGGATTGATCGGGTCAGAGAACCAACCAACTTGAAAATTCGGGTTGGTTCAAAAAATACTCCTAACCCAACTCAACCCGTGTACATCCCTAGTCAGCTCCAAGACCTTAACAAAAGTTAACTCGCACCCTAGTCAGCCCAAGACCTTAACAAAGGGCTAACTCGCAGGTAAGTCCTATGGCCTAAGAAGGGATGTCCCGCGAGTCGGCCCAAAATCGTTATGTGTAACCATAATCAACATCTTAAAGTGTAACGTTCCAAATACAATTAATATGACATATTTAATATGACAATTTCAGTTACACTATAATCCCTTATAAATAAAAGAGAGACATATCGAAAAAGTACGTCCGATTCTACGCTAAAACCATTACTACTCAGATACGCTAAAACCATTACTACTTAGATACTCTCAAATCTAATCTCGTGGCTAACTTGATCGTCAGAGTATTTGTGGCTTAACACCACACTAGTGTTAGTTCATTCACTCTTGTCTCAGCATAGTTTATAAACACATTTGGTTCCTATATAAATTTATTGATTTACATATGTGAAAAACTCAATTAAATATGTACAAGATTGTATATGGCAGTTTAAGGACTTGAATCATTAAATGTTACAAAGTTAAACTATACAGCGTTGAGAATAGTGACATGCCAAAATTTATTGACTAATTGTTACCAATTTGAGATTACATGGACCAACTCATTACACAAAATTATGGACTAAATATCATTACTCTATAGGAATCGACAATGTTTTTTTAACCAAATTAAATTATATAGAACTTACCACAATTTTAAGAAAGTGTCAAATGCAGAAGTTTGAGCCTTTGAGAATAGATAATATGAACCATGTACTTACAATTTCATTTGCTTAGACCTCATAATTCATTTAGTTTTTAGTTTTTTTAAATTATGCCTGTTTTCTGGGGTTATTTCATAGATAATCCTCCTCTCCTTCGGCAATTGACCCACCTTTTGAAAATACATATATTTTTTTTTTATCTTTGTTGAGCACGAGCATGCGTTTGCTGAGTACGATCGCGAGGGGGAGATCACTCTAGTATATCATCGTGCTCAGGAAAGAGTATTACAGACTTTCTTTGCGATCGTGCTCGTACTGATGACGTCAGCAAAATGACAAGAAACATTAGGGAACCCAAAGGGATCATATGTGAAAATACTTCTGGTTTTCTCACCATTTTTTTACAATCGTTTTCATTTTCTCAAGGAAACATTTGAATTCTTAGAGTCAAATTCCAAATTCTAAAAACTGTTTTTTTTAGTTTTCAAAACTTGACTTGAATTTTGAAAACACTTGTAAAAGGTAGACAACAAAACAAATAAACCCTAAACAAATAAATTCATAGGTGTAAGTAGTTATTTATAGACTTAATTTTCAAAAACCCTAGAGAAATAAATGTCAATTATGGTCCAAGGCTAAAAGTTGAAAGAGCTGAATCTTCGACCCTATAGAAGGGTTGACCAACACTAAGAATACTGACCCATAAGAGATCAATCCTAGAGACAAAACCGACCCTTAAGAGGGTCGATCCGAATAGTTGTCGAGCCAACCCCGAGGGGTCGACTAAGTATAAAGAAAATCGCCTCTTTGCTTGAGTGGTTACATAATACGGAATGTTACGACACTCATAAGTAAACATTTTAAATGAAAAAACGGTCCATAATAATAAGATTAGGTGGAGAAGGAGAATGGTAAGCTATTTCTAATTCTAAGAGTCATTCTTGTATTCGATATATCTTTTTCGAGAATGGTAAGTTATTTCTAATCATAAGAATCATTCTTATATTCGATAAATCTCTTCGGATACTAACTTGATTGTAATTTCTGTGGTTAGCATCACACCGGTGCAAGACATCACCTTTATTCTGTTCTGGAGGTTCATACTCGTTCAGCCAATATACAAATTTACACTTGACCAATCAAATTCTGGTATCAGTTTTTTTTTTTTTTTTGTTATCTATTTTTATAGATGCTTTCAAAATCAAACCAAATCTTGAAAATAAAAATTTGTTTTTATTTTTATAATTTGACTAAGAATTCAAATATTTTATAAAGAGATGAAAATCACTATAAAAAAAATGTGAGGAAATAAGCATAATTTTTAAAAATTAAAAATTAAATGATTATTATTATTATTATTATTTATTTTTTTTTTTTGAGAAAATAAACCAAAGTTTAAAAAAAAAAAAATGAAATTATTATCCAACGGACTTAATCTTCCAAATCATATATTTATGTTTTAAATTAACAGTACTTCTAGTAACTATTTTGTCAATCTCTAAAATAAACTTTTCCAAAAAAGAAACAATAAAGTTTGATCATGTTATTTTTCTTTTACCCTTTTAATGGAAGCTTCCAGAAGACGATGACCGGGTAATGGACGCGTAGGTTTGAAATTCGACCAATGTTGACAAGGGACGACGCCGGCGTTGTGGAAATGGTTCGCATCCGCGTAGCATGTGACCGGACCCTGTCAACCTCCGCTCCGATGACCGTGACTTTGACCGCCGGCCATGATTTATTAGGCAATACAACTTGGAAGATTCAAATAGGGGTGGCACAAAATTAAAAAATTATTATGTCTCATACAAGGTTGTTTCCTAACCACTATTCCGTCTAATTTTAAACTATATTTTCCTTTTACACCTCATCTTCCGCTCTCTCGCCATCCTTCTTCGTGGATCGAGCTTTACTCTTGAATGTGCTTTGTACTGAGATTTTAAAATTCTACTCATAACAAAAAAGATATTATATGTTGCTTCAAAATGTTGGAAAATTACATTTTGTCTTTTCGACCGCTAGATAACAAAATTCTTCTTTTTAATGATAACACAATTTTAAAATAGAGTAAAACTTAGTTGCAGGCTGGGCTACAACTATCTTTTGCAGCCCAGCAACATGCCAGAATTTGATTGATCAGGTTTTATGTTATTTTTTTTAATTAAAAAATCATATTTAATGTCTCATGTCACTTCAACGCTTTTTTTCCTTTCATTTTTTCCACTTCCCCATAACTTTCAATTTCCAATTTTGTCCTTCTCTCCTCAATTCTCTCCAATATCTCTTTTTATGGATGATTTGCTACTGTCAAATCTTAGTAAACATTTCTATTATTTATTCTATGATAAATGAAGTGAAATTGAGTTGAAAATTTGAAATGAACAAAGAAATTAGATAGAAAAGGAAAGAAGAATTTTATTGCAGAATTTTAATGCAGAATTTTAGAAAGTTAATAGTTAATTATTTATTTTATGATAAATGAAATGAAATTGAGTTGAAAACTTGAAATGAACAAAGAAATTAGATAGAAGAGGAAAGAAGAATTTTATTAAAAAAAATGTCATAAGATGTTGGACAATGGTGAGATTTTAGATATTATTATTATTATTAAAAATTGTAGCAAGATTTTTTTTTATCGATGATTTGATACTACCAAATTTTAGTAAACATTTTGAAATGTGAGGTTTTAGATCTTATTATTATTATTATTAAAAATTGTCATAGGATTTTTTTTTTTTATCGATGATTTGCTATTTTCAAATCTTAGTAAAAAAAATTCAAATCATTGATAAAAGAAAGATATTGGAGAGGATTGAATAGGGAAGGGCAAAATCGGAAATTAAAAGCCATGGAGAAGAGAAAAAAAACAAAGAAAAAAAAAATTGAATTGACGTGACGCATTAAATATAATTTTTTAATTAAAAATAATAATATAATATTTGGTCAATCAAAATCTGCCACTTGGCTGGGCTGCAAAAGATAGTTGTAGCCCAGCCTGCAACTAAGTTTTACTCTTTAAAATATATCTTCTTTCTAGGGGTTGTTTGGCCCAAGAAATTTTGGAAAGGAGTTGGGGATAAGTTAACTCCCCGTTCTCCACAGACTTTTTAAACCCGGATAAAAAATATAAACGGCTCAGACTTCAACCGTAAATTACTAAGTTTGTCTCATTTTTCAAGGCAGCACATTTCTCCGTCCTCCTCTCTCCCTTCCTCCCACAATATTTTTAATTATTTTAAAAAAAACATAATTTAAACAAAAGGTGTAAAATGACTAAAAATGCAATTCAACATATTTTTATTATTTTAAATATAAATTAGGTTGTTGAATCAAAATTATACTTGAACCAAATTCAAAATATAGTATTCTTACAATGGAAAGAAATAAAAACATCGGCTTATTTGAATCCGTTTAAATTAATGAATTAAAATCTTACAAATTCACATGTAATATTTATCACACTATTGTATGACTCTCTTATATTTCAAAACTATCCAAATAAAATAAATAATTAATGTGAGTGATATTGAAAAAAGAATGTGAAGTATTGTGGTAAAAATTATTTTTGTTATCTTCAAATAAATTTGTGAAGGATACATAAAATAAAAAGTAAAAATTTCATTCTTAAACTTTATTGGAAAAAGTCCTTAACAATGAAAATATGAAAAATTATAGAAAAAAAAATGTACAAAAAAAATAGCTAAAATAAATCGTCATTGTTGAGATGCTGGTTTCCGGGTGTAGTGGAATCCGATGGAATGACGAGTTTAAGAAGGTGGAGGCGGGAAGAGATGTGTTTGACACATGAGTAAGGATAATACTATACTTATGTGTTGTTTTTTTTCTTTTTCTTTAAAGAAGATTATTAATAAAAACAAAAAAAATCTCAATCTTAGAATTCATAAAATTAAAGAGGAATCCTAATAAATATATATATATATATATATATATATATTTTTTTTTTTGTTTTTTTTTTATAATCATTGTTAAGTATTGTGTTCAAAATTATCAATCTTAGAATTCATAAAATTAAAGAGGAATCTTAATATATATATATATATATATATATATATATATATATATATTTTTTGTGATAATCATTGTTAAGTGTTGTGTTCAAAAATCTCAATCTTAGAATTCATAAAATTAAAGAGGAATCCTAATAAATATATATATATATATATATATATATATATATTTTTTTTTTTTATAATCATTGTTAAGTATTGTGTTCAAAAATCTCAATCTTAGAATTCATAAAATTAAAGAGGAATCCTAATATATATATATATATATATATATATATATTTTATAATCATTGTTAAGTATTGTGTTCAAAATTATTTTTGTTATCTTCAAATAAATTTGTAAATGATAGATAATTTTTTTTTTAAAAAAAAAAAAAATTATTGGAATTGAAAGAACTTAATAATGAAATTTTGAAAGTTTGTAGAAAACAATTGTAGAGGAGAGAACAGTTAAACTAAACTCATACTTCAGACCTCTAGATTCAACACTCCTTATCCCAAACACACATAGACTTCAAAATTCTAGACCAAACAACTATGTGTCTTAAACACACATACTTCAGAACTCTTTAGACTAAACAGCTTCAACTTCTCCTAACTTCTTGGCCAAACATCCTTAATGATTGATGTTGTTTCAAAATCCATACTTTAATTTTTTTTTTCTTTCTCCTACATCTTTGTAGAGTCGCCGGATGGTTTCATTTCAACTCATAAATAATTTGTCCACAAAATGGACGAGTTGAAAATTCTTAGATAGGTAATTTATGGTGGTGGACAATAAGAGTTTTAAAATTTTAAAAAGTTTAAGTCATGTTGTTCAAATTTAAATTATGATTTTATATGTTGTTATTTTTTTAAAAAATATGGTGATATGTTGGAGAAATGTTAGTTAACTTGAGATTTTTGTACGGATGACCCACCTCTCACGGTTGTAAGATTTTTTTACTCAGTTTTTAAAAATTTATGTTTTTTTTTACATTCTCTCGTGATAAACAAGTGTACAAAGTCTGTAGTACCCTTTATTGAACATGATCACGAGAAGACAACTATATGGTGCTCTCGTGATAAGCAAAAGATACGAATAACTTTTCATGGGAAGAAGACACATGCTTATCACGAGAAGGTTAAAAAACATAAAATCTCAAGAGAATGTAAAAAAAAATTACGCCTCTCAAGGAGAGGGTCATTTGTACAGAAACTCTTTACACCTCCCAAAGAGAGGGTCATCCGTACAAAAACCCTTAGGTAACTTTGTATAAATTGAAAAAAAGGCAAGTAGATAAATTGACAAAGTAAAGTGACTTGGTTTAGGAAGTAGATATGATATGATGCTTCAAAAGTGGGGAAGTGATAGCTAGATAACAAAATTCATTCACCTCACAATTTTATCTTTAAGATTTGTATCTCGTCTCAAATTTTAATCTTGGTTGGAATTCTTTCTTATATAATGTTATTTATTCTAATTTGATAATCTAACTCCACTCCGCACATAAATTATGCAATACCCTAATACTTCTTAAATGTATATTTCTTTAATATTACATGTGAGGATGAAAATTTAAAATTTATGACTTTCTTTTTAGTTAAAAACTAAAATATCTTAATCGATTGAGTTAGGTTTAAATTGATACTTCCAAATAAAAAATTGAAGTATATAATCTTTGTGTGATGAAAATTCTGAACTTTAAGTCATCACGAACATGACTCAAATTGATATAATATATTAATTATTGATCGAGAGAGGTCAAAAATTTAAATCTCAGACCTCATAATCGAAAACACAACTACGACTTCATAATCGAAAACACAACTAATCGGTTTCGGCACAACAACAACAACAACAAAAAAAAAAAAAAAAAAAAAAAAAAAAAAAAAAAAAAAAAAAAGCATTATCAAAAGTTCAATCATATTGATTTTTAAATAATTTTATTTAAACAATTTAGATCTAAACATTAAATATTATAAAAAAAAAAACGCCTAATAAGACATTAATAATAATAGGTAATTCAAAAGTAGCGTCTTCATAAATAAGTCTATTATTGTTCAAAAAAAAAGTCTATTAATTTAAAGGAAATGTTTTTTTTCTCTAACGAATGAGTCATATTGTTATATAAAAATTCAATTTCCTCTTTTATATTTTCATTCTTTTTCAAAAAAAAAAAAAAAAAAAAAAAAAAACTTTCATTATGAGAAAACATTCTTCTCAACTAAATTTGTTTGTTTGGGATTACTTATTATTATTATTTTTTTTAGCAGGTGTAGTAATTTTAATCTTAATTTTTTTAATTTCATCGAATTCAACACCAAAATTATATAAATGTTGCAATGTAGACCATGAACTTTTAATTTATCAAGTTAAACCTCAAACTTACATAAATATTGCAATATAGACTAGTCCTACAATACTTATGATTTTTTATGATGATTTTTGTACTCCAAACTTGCATAAGTTTTGAATGATAATTTTTGTTGGATACATGAAAAGACTCATCTACATTGCAACACTATTATAAGTTCGAGTTTCACAATTTGATCAAATTAAAAATTCTGGATTTAAATTATAACATTTATGCAAGTTTGAAGTTAATGAAATTAAAAGTTTATGATTAAAATTGATATAATTCGTTAGGTTTATACTTTTAATTTTGTTTTTTCCACAATTAATTTTGTTTTTTCCACAAACAATGGATGATGTTTTGATGTGATGTTTTCTTTAATAAATTAGAACATCATATATATATATATATATATATATTCCCGTACTAAACTCACAAACTCAACCTATACCATAATTCTTATCCAAAAAAATATAAACCTTACGCAACATCTACAAAATCCAACAGGTTACAATGGATTTTTTTTTTTTTTTTTTTTTTTTTTTTAATGTGGTTTGAACTAATTAAAATTGATTAGTATTTAACATTCCACTACTCTAGACTAACAAATTTATACAAACCTAACACAATGTCACAAGGTTGGGAGGGAAACTCGGGCAAAGAGTGAGCTTTCTGTTAAAGGAGAATGTCAAGTAGAACGAAGGGGTCATTGAAAACAATTTCTCTGTTCTCGACAGAGTTGATATCCAGAGCATGCATGTGGGTTGTAACACCTCAAAAGATGAGATTATTTGGAGTTGGGACAACAAGGGTATCTTCTCAGTTAAAAGCGCATATCACCTAGCTATCTGGCTTCAAGAGCAAAAGAGAGAAGGGATGTCGGAAATCAGGGGGAGAGATCCGTGCTGGGTTAGGTTCTGGAAGTGTAGTGGGCTGCCGAGGGCTAAAATTTGTGTGTGGAAGTTGATAAATGATGTCATCCCAACGAAAGTTAATATTCAAAAAAGAGGGATCGACACTAATGTTGTGTGTTCTTTTGGCAGGGCAAAGGCTGAATCAGCATTCCACGTTCTATGGAGCTGTAAGTTCACAAAAAAAGTATGGCTTGAGATCTTGCCTTGCTTATGGAATCTTTATGCTGTGTGCAGGGATTACTGGTCGGTTCGTGATTTATGGGATTTGATGGATGCTAATTTGTTTTGAGTAAGCCTGATATGGTTAGAGTGATTATTACCTTCTGATGCATCTGGAATTTCAGGAATACGATTGTTAGGGCTGACCTTCTTGGCCCTAAGGTCGATGTTCAGAGCGTTACGATATCCGTAAACAGGTATTGGGAGGAGTACCATGAGTTTGCTGGTGGGTTTGAGTTTAAGGCAAGATCAGAGAGTCGTATGAGTCAAATCGAGTGGGAGACGTCGCCTCTGAACTGCTGGAAGTTGAACATTGATGCCTCATGGAGGGAGGAAAGGAACAGAGGCGTCGTCGGTTGGGTGATTCGTGACTCTCGGGGATCTCCCATTTGTGCCGGTTACAAAATCTTCTTTCGGAAGTGGCCTATTAAGGCTTTTGAAGGCGAGGCTATTCTCGTTGGTTTGAGATCGGTCAGCCGCTGCGAGTCGTCTGAGTTTAGTCATCTTTTCGTTGAGTCTGACTCAGCTGAGGTTGTTGGAGCTTTGAAGTGCCCGAGGCTTGACCTTACGGAGACCAAGAATATCCTGGAGGGTATCTTGGCTGAGGGTTCTAAGGTTGGTTGTGCGTCTTTTGATTTTTGTAGTAGATCTTGCAATCTTGCTGCTCGCTGTTTAGCGCGTGTTGTGCTTGATTTTTCTTTTGTTTCGCCTAGTTCTTCTTTGTAGAAGGAGAAAGGTTTTCTTTTGGGGTTCGGATTTCCCAAACTAGGTTGTCTCTGCTGTTGAGGTTGGTTGTTGTTTGGGTGTTGGTTGTTAATGAAATAGTTTAATTCAATCTATATATATATATATATATATATATAAAACTGATATATTTTTTAATTAACTTAAATTACATGTTTAGTCCTTAAAACTTTTAGGCTTGTATCTATTTGGTCCCTAAACTTCAAAAGATGTCTAACGAGTTCTTAAACTCTTAATTTTATGTTTAATAGGCCCTTGAATTTTCAATTCGTGTCTAATAGGTTCTTGAGTCATTCCATACTTTATTAAATTAACGGTGGTATTAGACACGAAATTGAAAGTTAATTTATTACACGCAAAATACAATTTTTTGTCTAATAGATCAAATAATTTTAACATTTTCAAATATGTCAAAAATATTTGATACAAAACTAAAAAGTTTAAGGACTTATCCAACACATTTTTAAAGTTTAGGGATATGGTAGACACAAAAATACATGAAATTCTTACGTGAACAATTAAATTCCAACTTGTATTTATGTGACATGGAAAAAAATGAAAATGTGGACCCCAAACCCCAAACAGTTAAATTTTAACTTGTATTTATGTGACATATAAAAAAATGAAAAATGTGGACGTATGAGGTGTTAAAAAAACGCATGAAAATCCTATTTTATCGATTCAAAAGATCAGACCAAAATCGATGGAGAATATATTAGATGTCAACATTTTCATGGTTTTTTTAACACCTCAGTCGTCCACATTTTTTTTTTTAATGTCACATAAGTTCAATTAAAATTTAACCATCCACATAACAAAAATGATGTTTTTTTTTTTTGTTAATGGTGAGGGCATTGTTGAAACACTTTTCATAGTTTAGGGGTATTTTTGAAACGTTTTTCTATAATTCATAGACTCTTTTTAAAGTTTTGATAGTTCATGCATGGGTATTTTTAATAATTTAATCTTAATCCAATGACTAAAAAAGTGAAATGTAGATTAAACAAAATTGTCATAACAAGCCTAGCTAAACTGGCATAAAGATGTTTTTTACACCACGAGATCTTGGGTTCGAATCCCCCAAATTAAACTAAAAAGGTTGTTTTTTTTTTCTTCGATTAAGGCTAAAATCTTATTTAATTTTATACTACCCCATTTGAAATATTTTTAAAACTTCCAAAACTTACATATTGTAATTTGTACGTCAAATGACACATTCAAAATAAATAATTAATGCCATTACTAAAAAAAGCTAAAAATAAAATAATAAATAATGCCATTAAATTGGAAGAAGTCTTCCCCTTTCCCTACCGAATTTATTATTATTACTAACATTTTCAAATTACCTTATTTAATATTTTAAAAAAAAAAAAAAAAAAAACAATTATCCTCATTCCTCAATGCTTATCGAAATTGCTTATTTGAAGTTGCGGGAAAATTGAAAACTACTCAGAAAACGACGTCGTCTCTCAAGTTCCTTTCTACCATTTTCTCACTACCATCCGTTAGATGAACAAAGATCTCAATAAATATTAAAATCCAACGGCGAAAAGTGTAGATCCCACCGTATAACACATACACCCGGCCGCAGAGAAACCCATACCGTGTGTAAAGTTTCAACGGCCGTCCAGTGCTGGCGTTACACGCGACGATTTCCTTCTTCTTTCTCTCTCTCTGTCTGCTTTGTCTTCAGATCTTAAATTCATCCATTCTTCTTCTTGATCCGGTAATTTTAATTTTCATAAATAAAAAATAAAATTATATATATATAAATAAAAACGAAATCAATTTTCTGTTTGGTTTCTGTTCTTAGATTTGTTTCCCTTTTTTTCTTCTTTTTGTTCCAGTATTTCTCTCTAGGGTTTGATTTCTTCCGATTTTCATTCCATCCATGGCTGCTCCTCCTGCAAGAGCTCGAGCCGATTATGATTATCTCATTAAGCTCCTCCTCATCGGTGATAGTGGTATGCCAATCAATTCCTTCACTCTTCCGTTTTTCGATTCCTATTTCATCTTCCCGAAGCTATTTTCAACTATGAAATGTTATTTTGTTTGATTCATTAGATTTTTAGATGTACTACGGTAGAATGTGCATTTTACTGTACCTGCTTCAACATTTTTGTTTGTTTGTAATGTTTTGGAATTTATTTCTTGTTGACTTCGTATTTGCTTCGTTTTCGTAACGTAATTGGATTATGTTTAGAATAGGTTGTAATTGGTTTGATTATGTTGCTTCGATGTTTTTGAATCGAGTGTATGCTGTGAATTTTATGATTGTTTGGACTGGAATGGAGTATTTTTTTTCATTGTTTGATATGACCTTTTTTTTTTTGTAGGTGTGGGGAAGAGTTGCCTTCTTTTGCGTTTCTCGGATGGTTCCTTTACTACAAGTTTCATCACAACCATTGGGTAGGTGCTTGTTGAACTACAACTTTTGTGAGTTTGTGGTTTTTCCCACATTATTCATGATTTGAGTAGGCTGAATGTTCTTCGACAGCATTGATTTTAAGATAAGGACTATTGAGCTGGATGGAAAAAGGATCAAGTTGCAAATTTGGGATACTGCTGGACAGGAGCGGTTTAGAACAATTACTACTGGTTAGTGGCTAAACTTAAAGCTGAATTTATTATCTTGTGCTGTTGTTTTTGGGGTAGTGGCCGAGAGGTTGGAGTTGGACTAAAAGATCTTGATATCTTTGATCGGTATTTGGTATCTCTAAGTTTATAGGATCAAACATTTTAAATCTATTGACTTGTACCTACTATGTAGCTCAATTGGTCAAGTTACTAGCAACCTCCCTTATAGGTTTGAGATTCAAATTCCCAATCCATTTGAATTCTTTGAAAGAAAAAAAATTAAATAATAAACCCTGTTGAATCTTGATCCTTTCTTATTGGGTATTTTGATTGGTTTGCATGTTGAGTCCTCGATTCCTTGTTGTCTAACAAATTTTAGTTTTCAAGCTCCATTGTCGTATGGTCTCAGACTCTCAAATAAATATTTGATCTATATTTTCATCGAAATAAATAGATAAACATTTCACATTTCAAGTTTAAGAGAAAAATGCAAAAATCACCATTTGAACTATAGATTGTTATATCTGTTTCTTATCAAAAAAAAAAAAAAAAAAGAAAGGAAAAAAGAAAAAAAAGAAAGAACTATAGATTTTTATAATTGTAAAATTAAACTTCCAATTAGAGAGATTGGTGTCTCCTCGACTTTAAATTTGATCACATGCCTCTTGCCTTATTTCAATAGTTTTTACTCAAATCGTATGATGTAACCACTGCCTTATCTCAAGCAATCTTCTTAGCGTATGTAAGAGTCCAGTTCAATTGTTCAAGTACAATTATTGTCCTTGGTTTGAGCGGTTGAGAAGTCTGTTCAATATGAGAGTGGTGGACAACTGCCCTAGTTTATCCTCATTTCCCTTTCTTTGACGATTGATGCCAATTCTATACCACACTCTTTGATAGAGCCAATCCAAAAACGAATGGGACCTTGAGTAATTACCTAATTAACTATATTTTATTGTTACAATTTTCTTCTTCTTTGGTAAGTTGATAATTATTTTCAAGTATATATTGCACATTAAATATGATTTATATTGTCCAAATATCAATGATATTTTAGTTCTAAAATTTAAAATAATCTTTATATAATTAATATTGAGTTTGCAATTTTTCTTGAATATAAAATTGAAGGAGCATAGTAGCTCAAATTATAGGTTCAAGGATTTAAATGTAATAACTTCTATACTGTAACTTGGGGGCGATTTGTGCATTTTCTGGGCTGCCACTTACAGATTTATAGTGATAGGACTTAATTGCAACAATTGTGCAAGTTTTGACCTCTTGGGGTACATTAACCCATATAGTTTGGGTTGTTTTTTGGATTCTTCCGCTTTTTCGGGAGAAGGGGAAGTTTTTATGGCAGACTGAGATCTGTGCTGTTTTATGGGGTTTATGAGGTGAAAGAAATAATAGGATCTTTAGAGGGACTGAAAGGGAAAGAAAACTGGTGTTGTTTGGTCCCTTGTTAGGTTCTATGTTTTCTTGTGGGCGTCGGTGACGTGGTTATTTTGTAATTACACTTTAGTGGCTTGGTGCAAATGTTCTTCACTTTTCCATCATTATAGCTATACTATACTACCCTCCTTTCCAATTGGAAAGACCTTTTGTAACTTTGATGGGGGTTCTCCCCTCCTCTTGTAATTTCATACTATTAATGAAATTGTTTCTTATCCAAAAAAACTCTTTAGACATTATTTTGCTTGATTGAAGTCCTTTTTGTGGGATTCCCTTTTGTGGGCTTGGTTCTTTTTTTGTATGCCCTTGTATTCTTTCATTTTTTCTCAATGAAAGCGCGGTACCTTATCCAAAAAAACTAATTCTGCACTCTCTTATCCTTTGCAGCTTACTATCGTGGAGCCATGGGTATTTTGCTTGTGTATGATGTAACTGATGAGTCCTCCTTTAACAGTAATGTTCTTTCCTTACCTTCTCTTAGCTTCAAATGTTGAGTCCTCCTTTAAAATATCATGATGAGTCCTCCTTCACCATGATATTTTAAAAAAATGGAATGCTTTTTTCAGTGCCACTGCATGTATTGGAGTTTTATTTTAGGGATAAATTTCTGTAGACGATGAATCTTCTTAGCTTCTCCAAGCTTTATGAACCAAGCTGATTTTCTTTCTGCAGACATTAGGAACTGGATTCGTAACATTGAACAACATGCTTCTGACAATGTTAACAAAATACTGGTGGGTAACAAGGCTGACATGGATGAGAGCAAAAGGGTATGCCCTCTCTCTTTTTCTCGCTCTACTTGTCTTCCTGCCTGTGTTTTTTTTTTTTTTGATGTCCGTGAGTGTCCGGGCCAGCTTACGCACACCTCGACTATTCTCACGGGACAGACCGCCTGACCCTATAACATTTGGCTGCCAAGGAAATCCGTAGGAAATTAATTTTTAGGTAGGTGGCCACCAAGGATTGAACCCGTTCCCTCTAGGAGGGCTTTAATAGTCCTAAGACTCTTCATGACTAGTAGACCAACTTTTGATGGTTCTTTGTGCCAGTGTTTTTTCCATGTCAGTTGACATGTATTTGACTAGAATATTCTTTCAGGCTGTCCCCACCGCAAAGGGTCAAGCTCTTGCAGATGAATATGGCATCAAGTTCTTTGAGACTGTGAGTTACACATGTTGACTTGGAAAATTATTATATAATATAATATGAATATCTGGTGGACATTCTATTCTAAAGATCTTATGTTTTACAGAGTGCTAAGACGAACTTAAATGTGGAAGAAGTTTTCTTCTCAATAGCTAGGGATATTAAACAAAGACTCGCTGATACTGATTCAAAAGCCGAGGTAGTCTTTTAAATCACTAAGTTGACTAAATTCTCATGTATACTTCTTTACCAATCCTTTTTTTTTAAAGAAAAATTAAAATTATTATCCGATATCTGTTTGTTTGTTTGTTTGTTTTTAAATTTATTTTAATATGATACAAGAATCATAATAAAATGAAAAATAGTTGTTTACAGTTTTGGAAGAGGTTTCGGATGCAAAAAAAGGTTTTGGAGAAGGTGTTCGGAGGATGAGAAATCCTTTACCTAAATGATAATAAATTACAAGAAGCTTGTTCGTCTAAAAGTACATGTACCCTCAATCAAGAGGTCAAAGGTTCAAATCTTTCATTCTACGTAAGGAAAAAAAAAGTACATGGAGATGAAAGTAAAAGTAATCGCATAATCTTATTGTAAAATCTAAGTATCCTACTAGTTTAATTATTGTTTTGTATATATAAAAAAAGTAATCCGCCAATTGCTTTACTTTTTCCTTTGCTTTTGTATGAGATCAAGTTTCATTTGTCATGGAAAGCCACCAATTTGTCTTATATTTTTTAACAATTTCTTATTTCTTTGCTTTCATCTGATATTTTTATTAGTTTGTTGTGTCTTGTGATTATGTAAGTTTCCACAGTACATTATTTCCATGTGATTGATGATATGTATTCTACTTTTGAATGTAGCAGCCTCAGACAATCAAGATTAATCAACCAGATCAGGGGGCAGGGTCTACTCAAGCTGCTCAAAGATCGGCATGCTGCGGTTAAGCAAGTCGCGTCGATGGGATCTCAAGGCAAGGGTACATTCTTAAGGAACCATTTGTGGAAACTATCCATCAGTCCTGTTACAACTATATCACTGCTCTGCTTGTATCAGTTCTCATTATCATATTTTTTTTCCCCAACTAGTGCTAATCTGAGTGTGAATGACAACAGACAGATATCCTTATTTGAGAAATTAATTATATATTAGTTGATTTTCTACAAACACTACCAAATTATTCTTCATCGAAACTTATTTGATTCCAGCTCGGAACAGAAATAGCAGCCATATTTGAAATGAAAGGCTTGCTCTGTGGTGATATCTGTCGGATGACTTGGTGGGGGAAACACTCCTCGAGTAAGCCTATTTACGAGTTATTTTGAAATGGTTAAAATTACGTTGTTATGTTCAAAATCACTTTTAATCATTCAAAATCATTTTATTGTTTGATTTTATACTTTTTAACGCGATTTTACATACCATCAAAATTGATTTTGAATGATTAAATATATGTTTTTGGAGTAATTTGAAAGACAACAAGAATGATTTTAACCATTTCAAAATCACTTCCAAACAAATCCTTAGTCCAATACATGTGCTTAAGTTTGTTCTCGCAGCTTTGGCTAATGCAACATAATGAGCGTATGCGGTCTCTCGCTTCTCGACTGATGGCGAGCTCATAGGGTTGCCGGCAAATGGAAGTGGTCCACATCACCACAACAGGTGCTATTTAACGTCCCATCTCTTCTCATTCCATATAAAATTTCCCAGCATTTGCTTGCAATTGCATAACATCCATGTTTTCCTTGACCCCACCCCACTTTCTAGTTTTGGAATAGCCTGGAATCACTGCATAAATTGGCTGGGCCCTGTTAACTTCTTCCCATATACCCAAATCAATGAGTATCATCTTTTGTTGCTTATATATATATATAAATTGTTTTGTTCTTATTCGCTTGATGGATTGATCATGACATCTTCATAATGGATTGCTGAATTATAAAACATTAACGAAGTCATTTGGGAAGTACACATCATTAACTCATTAAGAGGACAGGTTTTTACTGTGCACAATTTTCACATCACTGGACTCTCTTTTTTTAGTCTGTCTGTGTTAGTCTTTTTTTAGTCTGTCTGTGTTAGTATAAGGGTGGAGAATTCGAACTCTGACCACTTAGTCGAGAGCATATACATTAACCGGTTGAGGTGTATTTAAGTTGACTGCTTTATAATAATCGTAAAAAATAATATGATTGAACTAGTAATTATACTTTACTATTTTAAATGTAGTTTGCATACTCTTTGCTATTTTTCTAATGTTTTGGTGGAAACTTTGTTTCGTAGTTTCTTATACTTATTTTTTTGTAAACGTCGTCCTATCATTATTCAACTTGTGACTAGATACTAATGTGGCATCATATAGACTTGGTGTGGCGTCTTGATATGTCATATGGTTGCATATATTAAAAAAGTTAGAATTTCATGTGATGTCATTGTTAACTTTTAGTTAAAATTCAAATGGATTACTATCATTTAGAACTAAATTGTTATATTTATAGAAGTAAAATGACTAAAATGAAACAAATGGAAGACGAACAAAATCAGAACTTTATTAGTAGGGACAAGGACTAAAATTTTAGTTTAACATTATAAATTAAGAATACCAATGAGGTGGGGTGAAGATGGGACGTACATTGTTGAGATTTTTAATAAATCTCGCATTCTTTGAATAGGAATCACTTTTTTTTTATAAAGAGAATGTTTATTTGGTACACTTTGAGAGCATGTTACTATTAGATCATGTCTCGTCCAAGATGTCTTAACATGTGCATGTTAGGGTGTCGTCTTTGCTTTTATCATAACTATCTCGACTTAGATCCAATGTCACTAAATGTGTGATTGCCCTTGACTTGGGACGATATGCATTTAATTTTGGTTTTGAACGATGTGTAAATTGTATTTATAAGTGTAAAATCAAACATTAAAATAATTTTGAATATGATAAAAGGAATTTTAATAATTTTAAAATTACTGGACATTTTACTCGCAATATGTCTTCATGATTCTTAGTTCATCAAATCAACAACAAATATATTTTCACTTTCCTTTTTTATATTCTAAACAAGAACGGAAATGGTAATTTAATTGCTGTTCATCATTCAAGTTTTTCCTCCCATGATGTGCTGGCTATCTTCCCTCTATCAAATTATTTTCTAAAAGCTAGTACTTGATTCCCAATGCAATTCATTATTTAAATATAGATATTAACTTCTATTTTCTAACACTATACTTTCCAACATATTAATTTTGTTTGTTTTTTTCTATCAATTTAAATTGATATTAATTTATGTTCTAACATGCCTGTTTGATTTCATTGATCTAAAAAATGATTCTATACTTTCTAACATAGTGTATTTGTACCAAAGTTAACAAAAAAAAAAAAAAAAAAAAAACTTACATCATACATTATTGAAAATTATAGAAGGGTTACATCAATCCAAACAATAATTGAATCTTCCACAATAAAAAAAAAAAAAAAAAGAATGGAAGAAGACTTGGCTGAATTCTTATCATCCACAGAAGTAAAAAAGAAAAAGAGAGATTAAAATAAAAGGGTAGGAATGATTGAAAAAGTGATTAGCCAATAAGCAGAAATGAAATTGGTGAGATGGTTATAGCACTAAAAGGAAAAGCAGTAGTGGAAACACCAACCAACCAACCACGCCGCCTGCTTCACCATACCAAAATTTTACTTTGTTTTCTCTTCGAATACGACGCCAAATTGAAGTCTCAAA
Source organism: Herpetospermum pedunculosum (assembly GCA_028017165.1). Lineage (NCBI taxonomy): Eukaryota > Viridiplantae > Streptophyta > Magnoliopsida > Cucurbitales > Cucurbitaceae > Herpetospermum > Herpetospermum pedunculosum. The sequence continues at coordinate 63,069,733 of CM051525.1, forward strand.
CAAATTATCTCCGCAATCAAATAAAGTTAAATATATGTTTTTATTCTTAAATGCGAAATTCGCACATAATTTACGTGGTTCAAAAACGTTGTGTTAGCTATGTCTACGGATTAAAAAAAGAGAGAACACTTATATTACGAATAAGAGAGAATTACAACAATGACTATGACTGACTAAGGTGCGACAGAGTTTGGTTCGAAACCTCCGTATCGAATCAGTCGTAGTGAATCATAAAAGATTTAAGACATTTCAACCGTTTTAAACTTTAATAAATGTTACTTAGTAAATTTGAAGAAATTTAGAGCATCTAAGAAAGGAAATTTTGTAATTTTCATCTAAATTTCTAAAAAATGAGAAATTTTCAGTTTTTATTTTTGTTATTAAAATTTTTTATATGTTAGAACTCAAAATAGTAAATTTTTTTTTTTTTTTTTTTTTACATTGGAGGTGGTAGATTCCAACCCAGGTTTGTGGTCAGCACATACATATTGCCAGCTGAGTCACTTTCATGATTGTGAGTTTTGTGATGAATTAATAATATATAATATATAATTTTAAAAATTTAATATATTTATTAAATATTAAGTATAAAGAAATTTTAGATTGGTGGAGCACTAGTAAAAGTTAATCCAATGGGGCCAATGAATATTTGGAATTGTTTGCTTTGATTTTGTTTAATCTCTGTTTGTGGTGTGTGGGGACAGATTATGGACTTTCATTTATGTGGCGAATAGATTTTTGGGTACTTAAACTTTTTATAGCAAATTGATTCATAACTAAGTTACTCTCTTTTATTATTAATTTTATTTCATTTTTATTCATACCTTTTCCTTATTTTTTAAAGTGAAATTCTATCGTTATAGTTAATAATCACTTGAGAAAAAGATAACTAAAATGGTAGGTTGCACCACGGGTCGATTTAGAGTAAAATAATTAAAAATATAACATTTTTTAATTTTTTAATTTTTTTTTTTGCAAATATGATAATTTTTATCCCTCTTCTATTAGTGATAGCAGATCAATAACTAAGTGATAGCTACTGATATATATATATATTTTTTTTATAGAATTTTGCCAATGGCTATACTAGTCATTTTATCGATGACTATTAGTAATAATAATCTATCAGTGATTATCACTATATTTTTTTTTTTTTTATCATATTTACAAAATATTTTATATTTTACTATATTTATCATTATTTTGAGTCTGGTTGCTATTTATGCAACCAACCCTATATAAAATGAATATTTTAAAGGTTCAAATTAGTATGTCTAATAATATTAAAATTTTTAATGTAGAGAAAATAATTGAGAACAAAATTGAGATTAATGGCGAAAATATCGATATCCACGAAAAATTTTGTAAATCAATTTTTTTAAAAAAATTATTTAAATTAATAATTAAGTTCATTTTACTTCCAAATTAAGTTATAGATCTTGTTATTAGTATCTATATCCATATTGAGATTAATAAATTATATTTTTTTTTATGTTTTACGGGTATTTATAAAAGATATTGGAGATATCCATTTATCCTTAATATCTATATTCAACCTTTCGATTTACGGATATATCGACATATCCACGAATATTTTCATTCTTGGATTTAACTAATAGTTTGGAGAGTGAAGACATAATTTAACAGTAACAATCAATCCTTCCATATGATGATATAAGAAAATTTTGGAATTGCTCTAAAAAAAAAAAAAAAAAAATCAGCCACAAAAATATCTAATAATTAACTAAAAAGTTCATAATTGAGGCCCTTTTAACAAAGCAAACCATAGTTGTTAACATGGATTAGCAAGTATGATAAAAAGAAAAAGAAAAATAAAAGAAAAGAAAAGAAAAGAAAAGAAAGAAGAGTTTAGTTTTTAATTATGATAAAGTCTATAGTTGGTTTTAAAAGCTCTTATTGGTATTTTTAAATTAATGTTAAGTAAAGTTTATAAAGTAAAGAGGCAGATTAGTGGTTGCTTTTGGTGTTGATTCTTTACATCAGAAATATATTTATGGGAATTCATTGCATTTTATCGTCCTTAGTATTTATTTTATTTTTCTTAAGCCAAATAATTCTTTACAAACTAAATTCAAAACCAAAATATTTTTTTAATTTTTTTTTTAATAATTAAGTGAGTTGAATTAAACTTTAAAATTTTGTCAAATCATTGTGTTAAATCGAGCCTAACTCAAAAATCATTGTGTCAAATCGAACCTAACTCAATTTTTCTTTTAAGTAAATGAAACTATTTCTAGGCGCTAATTTTTATAGATTTTTTTTTTTTTTTTTTTTTTTTTTTTTTTTTTTTTTAAGACATTTTGATATTTGCTCTAGACACTCTTTTGACCAGCTTAATTTATAACCATTTTGTTTTGGGATAAGTACACAAACAACAGTCTTTTTACTATGATTTTATATTTATGTCCATAGTTTCTATTTTATCATAAATTATCAACTATTTGAATTTTTTTCTTCATAAAATTAGGTTGCAATTACGTTAAAACAATCCCAATTCATTTAACGAAAAAGATAGAATTCAAGAAGTTAAACACAATCTTTATACTCTCTCCTTATAGTAAACGTTTCTTCTCCCTCTCCCAAAACGATGACAAACTGGGATCCTCGAATATCTACCTTGTGTACAACTATAAATGTTATATTATATGGTATATATTCATTCACATCCTACCTAATTATATAATAGTATGTTCATAATCATATCTACCCTCTATATACATGGTATATTGGAAAAAAAGATAAGAATATACTAACATATGTTATGTGTATATATTCATTCCTATCATATAATTGTATGTATGGCCTATTTTTCGTATAAATGACCTGATATATACGTATAACTATCAGTGATATAGTGATATATTAGATAGTATAATCTATGTTTATATTATATATTCATTAATAAAAAAATATATGACCTAGTATATATATATATATATATATATATATATATATGTGTGTGTGTATATGTACTATTAACAATGGTATGTTAGATAGTATATATATATATATTCATTCCTATCATACCTAAATATACAAAAGTAATTTTACAACCACATCTACCATGTACATGGTATATCAGAACATAGGACAAATATACTAGCGTATATTATGAATATATATATATATATATATATATATATATATATATATATATATATTCATTCCTATCTTATACAATTATATATGGTATATTTTTTTATAAATGAAAAATATAAGAGTTAAACGTACCCATTTGTATTCTGGAAAATGAACTAGAGGATGAAGTAATTTTGAATGACAATGAAAACTGTTGGAAAATGGGTGTGAACGCCAATGAATACTGCTGAAAATGGGTAGCCGAAAAGAAAACCACTGAAAATGGGTAGCCGAAAAGAAAGCCACAAAATGATAGAAAGAAGGACGGAGGAAAAGGAGAGACAAAAAGAATGGAAATGAAGACAGACAATAGTGAAAATTACGTAATGTGAAAGAAAATTGTTGTGAAGAAAATGGCACGGATGAAATTGACTATTTTCAACTTCCGTATGTTTCAATTCGTAGCTTTCCCAAATTCGAGAAATAGCTCTCCCCTAAAAGAAAATCCAAGGTGTGAAAAGTGAGAGCTATTTCCCAAATTTGGGAAAACTACGAATTGAAACATACGAAAGTTGAAAACAGTCAATTTGACAATACATAATTGTATGTAGGGCATGTTTGGGAGTGATTTTGGAAAGACCAAAATCAATTTTTCATGCCCAAAATCAATTATATTTCAAAATGGTGATGTTTGGCAATAGTATAAAAGTGATTTTGGAATAATTGAAAATCACTTTTAGTGATTTCCGGTTAATCACTTGATAGGTGATTTTGGAGTGATTTTTTTGCAAGTGATTGTGATATTTTATTTTTAAAAATGACTATTTTTTTTAATTAAAAATATCAATTTGATATAAATATTATTTATGTTCATTTATTTATGAAATCTGAATTTGGTTTGTTCGTGAAAGGAGAAATAATTTTGCTTCTTTCTCACCCATACCAGGGTTCGAAACAACGTTGTGCAATCTTTTGATTTTCAATTATTAAATAATTTCTAAATACAATGTTATTTTTTTTTATTAATTTAATAATTCTAAAATCACTTTGGAACCAAACATAATAATTCAAAATCACCTCTAATTATATGAAAATCACTCCAAACCAAACATTAAAATAATTATATATAAATCAATTTTACAAAATCAATTGTTATTAAATCTCTTCCTTTAAAATCAATAATCCAACCATCACTCCCAAACATGCCCTGAAGAATCATTTTTTTTTTTTTTGACATGTGGTGGTGAGAAATCGAACCTAAGACCTCTTGGTCTTACCTCATGCTAGTTGAGTTATGCTCTTGTTGATAATCCAAGTCGGGAGTGGAGTTACGGAAACAACCGATTTTTTTATTTAAATTGAAATAACATTTTTTTCAATATGATTTTTTATACCAATTATTTTCTTATCGAAATAGATAAATATCTAGATTAAACACAATATTATAATTTATATCATACAAAATTTAAATTAATTATCTTATAAAAAAATTAAAATTAAATATCGACCGAGCATTATACATTATTGAAATATTATGCATATTTTGGTAATTATAGTTAAGCTGTAATTAATTTACCAAACACTTTAACCTGCATTTTCATCATTGGAGCTGAAATTTAACAAATACTAACATCTAATTTCCTTAAAAGCACAAATGACAACAATTATTGTAAAAGCTACCGCAATCTCAAACCAAGCCTAAACCAAGCCTAAATAGACAAATATAAACAAGTGCATATAAGTTAAAACACCATTGCTATAGTTTCATATCAAGTGTATATAATAACCCCAAGTACTTGTTGGATTGATGATGCAACTTACTTTTTTCTAGAAGTACTTAAAAAAAAATCAAGATATGCAAGGCATAGGAAGATACATTTAAATTACAATCACAATAAAGAATGATGAGTGGATAAGAAAGGCAATGAAGAAGAAAAAAAACCCAATTTGATTAAGAAATGTCATAGAATGAGAAGTTGAGAGGGGAAAGAAACCACCAAACAAGAGACATTGAAATTAGCCAAAAGAATAATTCCTTTGTTTTTGTTCTTCCATTTCCTTAATGGCTATCAAGTGAATATTAAAATATACATATGGAGAAGGATTTTATCCCAATGTCTGTTTGTTTGGCAAGAAAGAAAAAGAAAATATAATCAGGAATAGGATTATATTCTATCTATGGAATAACCTGTCATGTACGATAATTACTCTAAAGAATCAAAGCATTATCAAATTCTCACACGTAATAGAATCTGCATTTCATTGCTCATCTTCCATCAACAACCTGCAAATCTTTTTAGAGACACAAAATGCCATATGCCTCAATTTCCATTAACAAGATAGGTAGAAAGAAACAGAGATAAATGGAATAGAATTTTAACATCACTAACCACCATTAACTTATCCACTACTTTCTCGCTCATTCTTTTTATTTATTATATTACAAGTTTAGTCCTTGAACTTTGCGTCTAATAAGTCGAGAAAATTGTATAAAGGACCTCTTATTTTCGCTCGTTTATCGGACTAACCTAAATTTTAAAAACAAGTCGAATTGACCTTCTGCTGACATCATCACGAATTTTTTAAATATTTTTTCTATCTGGTATTCTAGCTCTCTAGCTTTCCCTCTCCTCTGAACATATTTTCTTTTTCTTATATTTTTTTTCTCTCTCCTCTATCACGTTTTTTCTTCGTCCTATTCACCCATCGTCGACGACTCTTCAATGACGATTCGAGAACTAGGATTTTTTCAATCTGAAACATTTCAAATCTGAAAAATCTACAAAAACTAAAATTTTCGAATCTCGGAAAAATTTTAGATCTTGAAATTTTCAGACCTGAAATGGAGCAAGAGCTAGACCAGCCTGAGCAGCAGCTAGAGCTAGAACAAAAAAATAATATTAAAAAACAACTGATGATGTCAACAGAAGGTCAATTTGTCTTGTTTTTTTTTTTTTTTAAATTTGGGTTAGTTTGACAAATTGGCCAAAATACCAAGTCAGTCGTACAATTTTCCCTAATAAGTCCCTAAACTTTCAATTTTGTATCTAATAAGTCATTGAACTTTCAATTTTGTGTCTAATAGATCCTTGGTTTATTCGTCATTTTTCTAAATTCACAAACTTGTTGAAGACAAAATTGAAAGTTTAAGGACCTAAGTGACATGTTTAAAGTTTAGAGACATATTAGACACGAGATTAAAAGTTAAGGGACCTATTAGACACAAAAAATGAAAGTTTAGGGACTAAACTTGTAATTTAACCACTTTGTTTTTTTCAGGGTAGAGAGAGAAACTGCTGTCTGACATAAGTAAAAGGTAAAATCATATAGCAAACATATCCATCTTTTGACAACATATTTACATTTCCCATGAATGGGTCCATTTAGACCCATTATCTAAAAAAGTATTGAGTCTAATGGGTTCCAGATTGGATATGGATTCCTACACAGATATATAAAAGATCAAGGTGTTGGATCTGTGTAATAAGTAGTGGCTGATGCAACACAAAAGCACAATCAAACAAATCAGCAAAGTGAAAAATAATGCAAAGTGTGACATTTGAAGTTTTTATTGACTCAAGACTTTCAGTTGTTTTCTATCTGATTTGAGGGATAAGTTGTTTTCTCATCTGATTTGAGGGATTCAAAGATGGTTTAATCAAATAAGATCTAGTTGATTTGAAGTTTTAATCCTTTTAACCCACAGCTCAAATCTTCTCTTCTTAACATTATATTGGTACATGAGGGAATTATTCGAGGAGATTGAAATAGTATAGATGACAGTTTTATACCATCCGAGGTAAGAGAGAAATAAAAAATTCGGGTTTAACCATGCATCAAGGGTCTTGTGGTTGCTACATTAAATAATTTCCCGGGGGACCGACTGTAACTTCTTCGGCTTTTAAATCCCAAGATCTTTCTATGTTTATAGAATCGAACCATACATAATGATTACTGCTTTACAATATTTGAACAGTCAAAAAAGTTCAAATCAACCCCATCAGGAGAGGAGCTTTCAATTCAATCTATAGAGAGAATTTTTTTGGAGTCATGAGATTACTGGCTCAAGAGGCTTTAAACTAAGGGTCCTTTAAGTTTGAACCATATGATATCAAGCCAATTACTTTGCTAGGATCAATAGTTTTAGTCAGTGCCTCATGCATTATTAAAGCAAAATCAAAGAAAGCTATAAAGGTGAAATAATTGGGGGATTGGGGGGGGATTGACCAAAGAATTGGCATTTTCCTCAATCCCCAAATCAAAAATGAGAAAAAGAAAAAAGTTTAACAAAGATGAAAGGTTTTCTTTTCCTTAACCATTGCAAATGTATCCCTCAGCAAACAGAAAGTAATTCAAAAGTTGTGGTCAAAAAACTTTTATTGCCAGCAACACTCCTTTATCAAAAGGATGTTGTCTTGAGTGCAAGAAAAAACACTGCACTTTATATTGATGTTTATTAACCATACAAGAATCGTTTTCTATTGCTTTTTAAAGACGGCATTTTTTGGCAAAATTTGTGATGAAAAGACATTCACACCGCTTCTACTTGATGGGACTCAAGTCTAAACGGTAGAATGAAGTGTGCAAACAAAGATCAAGATAAAAAAAAAATCATTGAGCACTAATAACTCCCCTCAAATGCCATGGGAATAACAAAGGGCCTAGAGAAAATGAGTTCAAGCCATGGTGGCTACCTACCAAGGATATAATATCCTACAAGTTTCCTTGGCAATCAAATGTTGTAGGATCAATCAGTTATTCTGTGAGAATAGTCGAGGTGAGCCCGGACACTCGCGGATATCAAAAAAAAAAAAAAAACAAAACAAAACAAAACAAAAACTTCCGTCAAATGTGAAGCTGTTATCAAATCAGGAAGTTCCGTCTTCAAAAGGGATGAAATGTGCTTGCACAAAGTTGGATATTCAAAGCTTATCCTACCGTTTCTAAAACTCATGATGCAAAAAACAAACGAGGTAGATGATGTTACTAACAAAAAGCCCATGCAGGAAATGGTAATAACGTTAAAAGTGTAACCCACCCCATACTTCAATCCTTTAAAGAAAAATAGAGAGAAAACTTTGAAGCAAACGAATATGCTAGCATGCACTATCTTCTAATGTAATCTCATCGCTTTATATGCCGACAAGAAATGTATAGATAGGCCTTAAAGATATTCGAGGAAGTGAGTATCCAAACAGGAAAGTGAGAAAGGAAATTCTAGTTAGAAATATGTCATAGATATTCCACTTGATCGCCAAATGGTTTGCTTTCACATTTCAATCTTTAATTCATATCTGCAGCTTTTGTTAAATCAGATATAGTTCAACACAAATTCTTGGGAATAGCTAGTTGATATAACTACAAATCACAGAATTAAGCTAATTTTCACAATGGTTGACAAGTTTATTCCCAATTATTTAAATAGAAATTTAAAGAAATAAAACATACAGGCCAAAGTGAGCATAACGGTAATTGACTTGTATTCCCTCTCTTGAGATCGGAGGTTCAAATAGCCTAGCCCATTTGTTGTACTAAAAAAACATAAAGAACAAGACCCTAAAGAGGTGGCTCAAGTGGTATGAGCTTGGGATGTTTAGGGATACCCTTCAAGATTTTGGGTCCAAGCCCCTAAGTGGAAAGCTTAATATTTAAGTCATTGTGGTCTCTCAGAGCTGGTCTTAGTGAGGGTGGGGCTGGTCATGAACATAATGCATGGAGTGGGACCCCAATGCCTTGATCATAAAAAAAAATATACATAGATCAAGTAAAACGAAAAAAATTATATGTTTTCTGTTTTCTCTAAATAGGAATTCTGATAAAAGTTTCTTTTTGGCAACCTCGGGTTAAGAAAAACTTATAACTTAGTTCACACGTGGGAAGGACATGGAAAAGAGAATTCTTGAAAAAGTAATCTGCACCAAGATTTAGCTGTGTGCATTGATTTTGATGAATGACATATGTTGCAAACATAATCATTCTCAAATTTGAATAAAAAAAATTAAAAAAAAAAAAAAAAGCTATTAAGTAATAAAAAGCAAAGTTAAATTCGTTATTATTCCACTTTATTGTGAAAAAATGCTTGTGGGAAATTTGTTTTGGTGTCTATACACACACATACATAGTACACACATACATAGTGCACTAAATAAAGTTCATTTTTGGGTAATAATCAAATATATGGTTGGTTAAGCAAATCAAATTCTTTAAGGAATATTTGATATGAATTGGTGCATATATTAATTTTAGCAAGTGGGATGCTTTAGCCCACTGGGGGGCCCAAACATGGCTCAATGGCAAGGAGGGTGATTTGGCATGAGATGAATAATCACTCAATGACAGAAAGATAAATGAATAATTGAAAGCACTATCAAATTAAACATTAGTTTCTTAATCACACTATTCTTCCTCCTTAAACATGTATTTATGAAGTGGGTTTACGATTCTAATCATGTTTTTTATACCTAATAGATTCCCATGAGCTTGAAAGTTTTCAGAAAAAAAAGAGGTACCATGCTTTATGCATTTTACTTCCTATAAAAGCAGAACCAATATGAGCCAGTAAAGAATTGTACCAACACACATACCTTGTTCTCTTGCTGCTTCAGCATCCTCTAGCAATTAGCAGGAATCAGGATGAATATCAAAGTTAGCCAATGGTGTGTCTCAGCCAAGCCTTTTTTTGCTGTGGTGTTCTTGCAGTTTGGGCTTGCAGGAATGGACATTCTGTCTAAAGCAGCTCTGAATCAAGGAATGAGCAACTATGTTCTTGTTGTTTACCGCCATGCAGTTGCCACAATTGTTATAGCTCCTTTTGCATTGATTTTTGACAAGTAATTCTCTCTATTCCACTCAGATTCCTTCATTGGCACATTTTATCAAACAGTTTACATGCATGCCATGAAGTGACCTCTTAGATGATACAAATGATTAATATTTGAGGTTATTTTTCATTTTCTCAGGAAGGTGAGACCAAAGATGACAATTCCAGTCTTTGCCAAGTTAATGCTGCTCAGCTTGCTAGAGTACTTCCCCCAAAACTTTTGCATAAAATGGTTTCTCTTTCTCCTTCTAAATCTCTCCAACAACATAACATAACATTTTGTTATCTTCCCTTTTTGGCAGACCTGTGATTGATCAGAACTTATATTTCATGGGAATGAAGTACACAACAGCAACTTTTGCAGCTGCCATGTGCAATGTTCTCCCTGCCATTACCTTTGTGATGGCTTGGATCCTCAGGTAATCAATAAGCACATCCATTATTTTTTTAATCACCAAACCCAAACATGAACTGAACATATTTTTTTTCAGGCTTGAGAGGGTAAAAATCAAAAGCATCAGAAGCCAAGCCAAGTTGATAGGAACCATAGCAACAGTTGGAGGAGCTATGATAATGACACTGCTAAAAGGCCCAATTGTGGAGCTATTTTGGGTGAAAGAGAGAGCAAATCATGAACAACAAAGGGGTGAAATCAGCCTTGAACATACAATCAAAGGTTCAATTATGATAACAATTGGGTGTTTCAGCTGGGCCTGCTTCATGATTCTTCAGGTGGATTCCCAAATCCATAATCCCCCTTTTGACAAAAAAGAATTAAGAACATAACCTTTTGTTGATTCTCCCATCACTTAGTTTAATAGCATGTGACAAATTAACAAAAAGAACAAGAATAGAATTATAGAATCGACTTTTTATGATTCTTCAGTAGAGAAACTCAGAAATTGATGAATCGAATTGGGAATTTGCAGGCAATAACTTTGAAAGCTTACCCAGCAGAGCTTTCTCTTACGGCTTGGATCTGCCTTTTGGGCACGGCGGAGGGCACGGTGTTGGCTTTGGTGATGGAAAGAGGAAATGCCGCCGTTTGGTCCATTTCTTGGGGAACTAAATTGCTCGCCGCCGTTTATAGTGTAAGAACCAAATACAAATACAAAACAACACTTTTTTTTTCTTTCTTAATTAACTTTTTTTTTAAAATAAAATCAATTTATGTACTATTTTTTATCCTTGAGATTTTATTTGTTGATTTCATTTTATTTTTTCTACAATTTTTAAATTACCTATTATTTATATAAGTAGCTTTAATAACGCAAATTCCTACATAGTTAGATCCTATGTATTACTATGTATGATTTTTTGAATTTATATTTTTTTTTGTTTACAGAAAAATCAACCTCTTTACGCCCCTTTTCATTTGATTTTTTTGTTTTTAATTTTTGGTATTTGAAAATTAAGTCTATAAATACTATTTTCACCTTATAATTTCTTTATTTTGTTATATAATTTCTACCAATGTTTTCAAAAATTAAACCAATTTTAAAAACTAAAAAAAAAAAGTAGTTTTCAAAAAATTAATTTTATTTTTTAAATTTGACTAAATGTTTCTCTAAAAAGTGAAACTGTAAATAAATTAGGAGAAAACAAATATAAATTTAAAAAAAAAAAATTAAAAACAAAATAGTTATAAACGAGGCCTTAATGTTTTTATAAGTTTGTGAGTATTGCTTAACAAATTTTAATTGAAAAAGTAAATTTTTTTATCTTCGAGACCACTAATGTTTGTAAGATTTATTTTGATATTAATATAAGACACTTCTAAGATATCAGAAAGAGTAATAAATTAGAGAAATTGCACCATGTGTCAATTGAGTGTAAAATAATTGTAAATATAACACTTTTGAAAAGATTAAAATAATTGTAAATATAACACTTTTGAAAAGATTTGTTAATATGACAATTTTTATAAGGAATAGTGATAGTTGATCAATGACTATCCGTGATACATTTCTATTTTTTTTATAGAATTTTGTTAATGACTATCACTTATAGTAGTCTTCATTTTATCAATGACTATTAGCGATAGCAGTCTATCGATGATTATCACTAATTTTTTGCCATATTTATAAAATGTTTTATATTTTACTATATTTATCCTTATTTTGTGTGTCACTACTATTTATGCAACCATAATAAAATATTTAAATCTTTAAAAGAGAATAATAATAATCCAAAAGATGCACCAATTTTAGGGATATGATGATGCTCCTTTTTTATTTTATTGAGAAAAATAATACATCATATTAAAATTATACCAAAGCAAAATGAAAGGAAAAGAATATCCCATACCAATAATATTTATTTATGGTTTGTGTAATTGCTCGAAAAAAAAATTTATTTGTGTAATTTACATTGACAAGACATATAAAAATAACTCTTACATATTTGTGTGTATAGTATAAAAGTGGATATTAGAGAATATCATTGAAGATATATATGTTTTTTTTTATTTTTTATTTCATGTAGTTGGTGGTGAAAGTATATTTTTTTTATTGAAAATAATCCCATTATTACAATTTCTTCCATATTTCTTCTTTTTAATAAATGAATTCTTTACCTAAAACAAATTAAAACATCACTCTTTTAATGATCCCAAAACATGTGGATTTTTTTTTTCTAAGTTCAAAAATCAAATATATATATATATATGAAAAATAATTTAAGATGTGTGATTAATAAAATTTTGGATTGTGCAGGGAATATTTTGTTCAGGACTTGCTTATTATATTCAAGGATTAGTGATGAAAGACAAAGGACCTGTGTTTGTGACTGCCTTTAGCCCATTGAGTATGGTCATTGTGGCCGTTATGAGTTCATTTATCTTGGGCGAACGTCTTTATTTTGGAAGGTACTTTCAATAATTCATTTACTCTATATAAACTTAATCTTATCAATTTTCGATATACATCATTTTAGAGAACGAAATTCAAGTTCTCGAAAAGATTCATAAAAGTCATTATTGAAAAAGAACTTTATAAAATAATTATAAATAGGACATATAAAGTTAGTGTAATAATATATCATTGGAAATTGTAACAAATGTCAATTTAAAGTAAAATAATTAAAAAATATAGCACTTTGTTTTTAAAAATTTACGGATATGGCAATTTTTATCACTGATAGTATGGTTTATCGCTAATAGAAGTTTATTGTTGATAGAAGTCTATCGTTGATAGTAGACTATCACCTCAGTCTTTTATAGAATTTTGTCAGTGATAGTAGTCTATCAGTGATAGAAGTCCATCAGTCATAGTCATATATCAACGATAGAGACTATCAGTAATAACCACTGTTTTTTGCCATAATGTTAAATTAAAAGAAATGATATACTTTTTGCAGGGTACTTGGAGCTGTTGTAATAATTGTGGGGTTATACCTTGTTGTTTGGGGCAAAAACAAAGATGGGAATCCCTCAAGTGAAGACCTGAAATTGCCCACCAAACAAACAAGAGAAATAGAAGACAACAAGATGGAAAGTTTAACAATTGAGGCTTCTAAGACTAATTGTGTTGATCTAAAGAATGAGCAAAAGTAGTGAAATTGAAAGGCACAAAGCTTATAAAGTATTTTCCAACCTCCCACATCCTTATTCTATGTCCCTCATGTACTCCACCAAGTGTAACATTATTGGTTTCAAATTTTCCCTATTTTTATCTAATTTTATAACATTAGGGTTTTTTTTGGGGCTCGGTTTGTTAAGAATCATGTTGTAATGTTATGCAAAGATAACGATGACTGAAAAACACTTGTTCTTCACCACGGGATTCATTTGGTCAAATTTACATATTCAAAATAAGTGGATGTTAACTAAGAAGATACTAATTAAGTAAATTAAAGAATATTTGGATGATCTTGAGATAAACACAAATCTAGTTGGACATGGTGTACTCGTTTTACAAGTGTATTTTTTTGAACGGATGACCTAACTCCTAGGGTGTGAAATGTCGTTTGTTCTTTGTTTTTAAAATTAATGAAGGATGTCATTTTGCTAGCGTCAACAACACTAATCACAACATGAAAAGTCCATAGTGTGTCACTCGTTCGAATTTATGGACAAACAAATCGTCGTTCTTCGTGGCTTGCGTAAAAAAGGAGAAGCTCAACGAAGTCGTCCGAGTAGAACAACCGCCACCGACTACTGGAAGGCCACCAGTTCTCTGGTCTACATCTACACCGCCACCACCAAAGTCATCAAGACTGAAAAAGACTATGGTCTTCTATAAGGGCAGAACCCCATCGAAACCAAAATCATGTGGAAGATGAATGAATATAGAGCAATTGACAATTCAACCAAGGTCCACCATGAAGAAGAAGAAAAAAAACCATAAAAATTCAATAAGAAATTTGCTCTATGTAATCACCTGCGACTGAAAGAAGCAGAAGGGAGGGAGAGAGGGAGGATCGCGATCGACAATTCAACCAAGGTCCACTGATTCAGAAGAAGCGAGGGAGGAAGCTTATCACCATCTATTTGTGCATAAATTCGAACGAGGGGCACTATGAACTTTTCACGCGATGATTAATGTTGTTGATGCTAGTATGGACTTTTCAGGTGATGATTTATGTTGTTTTTTTTTTTTTTTTTGACAACATGTTGGAGTGGGGATTGAACCTAAAACCTCATGGTCAGGCGATACATCTTGAACTGCTCTTGTTGACAATTAATGTTGTTGTGCTAGTAAAATGACATCTTTCATTAGTTTTAAAAAGAAGGGACAAATGACATTTCACACCTTGAGAGTCATCCGTACAAATAACTTCATTTTCACACCATTATAGTCATCCATACAAATAACCCCATTTTACAAACTTAAGTTGAATAAGTCATCTTATGATAGCTATTTGGGCGGAGTTGAAGATTTGTTCTCCTAATTTTGCTCAACGTAATGGATTGAGACAAATATTTTGTTATGACATGATATCATCGTCTAGTCATAGTGATAAAATATTAATTACCCTTTATATAAGATCCATCTAGCTTTTAGACCAAGGAAAAAGACTTTCAACATTTGCACAAGCAATAAAAAAAAGTTGAAGTTTTACCAAATGCAAAGATTTGGAAGTAGACCTATCATAACAAAGGTAGTTTGGCTCGACCTACTTTGATTCAAAAGAAAGATGAAAATAATTTTTTCTTTACCAACAAGCAAACGAGTTTTAATAATTGTTGTAATAGTTCCAAACGTAAGCTTCTCTTTCACGTTTCTTAGAATGAGTACTTACTTATCTTTATATCTTTATACGTTTGGTGTCCTCATCCTATTGAATTAAGTTAGGCCAGTATTTTATGACATAAATACATAAATTCAATAAAGTAAATTTTTTTTTTACATGTGAGTGGAGGAATTAAACCTGTGACATTTTAATGCTTAGATTGTATTACTCAGATTGACAGTAAATGCCCTATGCTCTTTTTAATGGATCTCAATTTATAAAAAAAATACATTTAAAAAAAAAAAAAAAATTATAAAAAATTTATATATGTATACATAATTATTATTTGAAAATAATATTGGGGTTACATTATAACAAATGAAAGAATCTAAAATATGAAAAATAAAAAAAAAAAATCAATCTTGAAATAGAAGAACTTAAAATCAAAGAACAAGATCAACTCTTGGAGACATTTTTCCAAAGAGCAACTTCAAGTCATTCTCCAATGGCGTCAAATTGAGGTCCAAGCACATAACTCTCATACTCCCAGACCTCTTCAGCACCGGAATCTTCTCCGTCACCGGCGGAAACCCACCGCCGTTGGCCGCAACACGGTGGCGTCGCATGTGCCCACCGAGAGCCTGCCCGGAAGAGAACTCCTGCCCGCACAACCCACACTCGTGCAATTTCTGTTTCAATTCCGCTGCATCCTTCGGCTCTTCCGTCGCCGTCCGCGGCCGCTTGTGGCTGGCACGGTGGCCGCCGAGAGCCTGAAACGACGGGAACTGGCGGTTGCAGGTTTTGCACTCGAAAACGGCGGCGTTTTGGTCATGGATTTTGGGTTTGGATGACTGAATTCCATAAGAGAGAAGCATTAAGCATTTGGCCATGTCGGAATTTTCAAATTCTTCTCTGATTCTCTTAGCCGCCATGTGGGGAAGAAGAAGAAGGATTTTGAAAGCTCTGTTTTAATGGGAATTTTGACAGAGGAAAAATGGAGAATTGAAAATTGAAGAGGAAGAAGATAGGATTTGGAAAATGGAAGACATTGATGAAGTATTTAATGGGTGAATTATGAGTTGGGTTTGTTTGACTAAAGAAAAATCATATTTTTTTTTTTTTTTTTTTGGCTGCTGGGATTTGTTTAGCAAAGTTGGACTATGTCTTGTGTGATGTGTAATTTGGGCATGTGATTTGAAAAAGGTCACTTTGGTTTAATTATTTGTATTAATGTTATTTGTTAATGAGAGAGATTGGTCTCATCAAAATAGGCAACTATTTCCAAGTGTTCTTCAAAATCATGGAAAGGGTTTACTTTTACCTACCCAAATTGGAATCTTTGTATTTGAGATTGGGATAGAGAATAAATAAATTTCAAAAAATCTAAATTGTTTCGTGTTTGAGTTTTGGCGCTCATGGATAAATTTCTAAATTTGATGTTCATCGCTTACCTATAATATTAAAATTCTATGAATTTGTTGATAACTAAATGTTATAGGATCTAGGGATTGTTTTCTATTATGCTTACCTAAAAAAACATTTGAGCTTCTAATAGTAAATTAGTAGTTCAATTTTGAGTTTCTTTTAACTTCATTTAAATAGAAATATATTTGCACCATAAATTTTTAATTTACTCATTTATTGAATAGGAACAATTTGTAATTTTTCAAGCTTTAGAGATTTGTTTTTTTTTTTGTTTTTTTGAGTTAGTGTCTAGTGTCACGGTCCTCGCAGAAGACTCGTGACAAGTCTTGTCGACAGTGTCAGCAACAAGCTCTGCGGGGGCCAGATGGGCCTCAAGCCTAGATCCCGGAATTCGGGGTTCCGTCGTGAGTTTCGACGAACGACTTTGGAGTTAGACACATATTGATGAGAGATGTAAGCACGTCAGATTTCGTGTCAATCGAAGTTCTGACGGGCGCTCCACGTTGGCGTATGATGACTCGCCAAAAGTCATATGCAAGGGTGACAGATTGGAAATGTCTCAAAATGTACTATAGGGGGAGGCATGGTGTCAGCTCTCCACCACCCCTAGGCCTTAGGGCTTAAGCGAGCTACCATGTGGCACATACGTGTGTCATGGCGTTGGCGAGCGTCTGCAAGACTAGTAGTCTTGGGCGTCTTCCTTAGATTGGAATCTAATGGACAGTATCGGACGGCACGGGTGTGCCGATATTGCGCCCCAGTCCGCGGGCCGGACGTTTCGTCATGTAGCCCCCTTAGGGGCCGTTATGCCCCATGGATTCGGGAATCCCCGAGATGGAAGTTGAGTCCCGTGGACCGATTAGTCGGAAGGGGGTTCGAGCGAACAGTGAGGACAGATGTTGTCCCGGTGCACGAGCGACATCATAGAGATGGCAAAGAGACGGAAGGAGATGCGACGTTGTGTCGAGAAGACCTTGACCTCGTGGAGAGACAAGGTCGAGCTTGAAGACGTGGCCTAGAGTAGAGGCAAGTCGACTTGAGTCGCGAGCGAGAGGAATGTGCGTACAGGCGACGTGTATGATTGAGCGATGCTTAGTTTCCGAATGAGCAAAGCTTAGTTCAAGACGAGAGAACCTCGCCTATGTCCGATGACGCCACAAAGAGTTGAGCAGAAAGTATATTGGGGTTAGAGTTCCCCGTACGACTAGCCTTGTATGCGAGCATACCATGGCGTCGTGCGGTCAAAGAAGTCAGACCGTGATATCTAGCTTCCAACCTTTAATTTCGGTAAAAAAAAAAAAAATGTCTTGTTATGGGCGAAATAATCAGACCCAAATCACAAAGACCTAATGGACTAAACATCAAAAAGAGGTCGTTATGGGTGAAATTACATAGCCCCAGCACAAAAGGCCCCAACCAAGAATAAAGTTCGACTCGCAAAGAAGAACCGAGCAAAAGAAGGATGGCGCCAACTGTCGCAGTCCGCGCAGGAAGAGAAGGAGTCGACCCCTCAAGTTAGCTCAACCTTCACAAGAGTCGACCCCCTCAGGAGGTCGGTTCGGTAGCACACAAGGATGAGTTGATCCCTTCAAGTTGGCCTTGTACCGTCAAGAGGGTCGACCCCCTCCCCCCTCTTTCGGGTCGACTCGACCTTGTCAGTCGAAGAAACGACTCCCTAGGACCGTTAAACCTTGATAACGACCAAGAGTTACAAAGGTCATGAAGATCCCTTCTTAATGGTCCCAAAAGATTCTTATATAAGTAAAATGCCTCAAACACAATGGGTACGGAAGAATGTCATATCAAAGATAACATGCTCTCTAACGTTTTCATATTCTCTTTCCTAGTTTTTCTCTCTAGAGCTAACTTAAGTGTTAGAGTCGGTGTGGATAACCCTCCACTGGTTCTTAGCTCACTACTCTTTTTTTCCGGTATTACAGGGTCAAACTCATTCCACCAATCAAGTTAAATTTATCGTGGATACCAAAAACAGAGTTATACTTATGTTGACTAAGTTTAAAAGAGAAAAAGCAAAACAAAAGTATAATTGATGGGAGATGTTATACAAGAATCCTTATCCAAAAATAATAAAGAAAAGATGATGTAATATGAAAATATGTTTAAAAAGAAAAAAAAGAAGTGAAGTTGGTGAAGCAATATAATTAGAAAGAAAAAGAAAAATGGTCATTTATGGCGAGCTGGAAATGCGAAACCAAAATCATCCTTAAACTAATCTTCCTACTTCGTTCCTACATACAAGTACATATCATTTGACTTTCTACATTTATTATTATTTTTTTTTTTTTTATTAAAATTGGTTTTTTAAATATTTAACTATTGAAGTGTTTGAGTTTCAGAAGACACTGCCAAAGAATATTTTGGAAGACAAAATAGAAATAAGGTTGTCTTCACTTCACACGTGCATTGTGATAAATATGGGAATTTTCTAATATATTAAAAAACACTCAATTATCATGCTTTTAATCAATTTGTTTTTTTTTTCTTCTTTTTTTAAAGAAAATTCCTAGTCAAAATCAAAATATCCCTTCATATGTCTATATATATATATATCCCTTCATATATATATATATAAAAGATTTGAATAGATATAAGTATTAACCGATATCTCCAATTAAGAAAAATATATTATCTATTAATATTCATATGAATATAAATACTGAAAGTAAAAATAATTTAGATAATTTATTTTAAAAAATGATTTATAAAAATATTCATGGATATATAAGTAAAATTGATATTTAGATATTTATATAAATATCGATATTTTTATCTTGTTTCTAACCACAAAAAAAAAAAAAAAAAAAATTAATTCATACACCTAAACTTTGAAGTTGTATCACTCTTTATAAAAAAAAAATCAATGCATATAGGTAGAAAATTTGAACTTCTCACTTAATGATCGAAGATATATATGTCTTAATGCTAAATGTATTTTAATAAATGCGATGATTGAACACATGACATTTTACTCACAGGCACAACCTTATGTCAATTAAGCTATGCTCGGTTTGACATTAAAAGAAAATGTTGGAATCAAATGGATAGTAGTTACTTTTCATTAATAGGAGTGATTTTTCAACTTCTCCTCTTTCTCTATTTTTCTCTACTTAATAATTTTTTCGACTACTTTGGTAAGGTTTTGAAAGAAAAATAATTTTATTTAAATATTTTTTTAGTTCATTTTAAATGAAATCAAGTGAAAATAGTGATTTTTGATTCAAAGTTTAGAGTTTAAATTAATATTCAAAATTTAGAGTTTAAATTAATATTCAAAGTTTGTATAAATTGATTTTTTCCCTCGGCTAATTTCTTTTTTAATAAAATCTTTAAATCTCATAAGTTCAAATAGTTATTATTTATTTTTCAGGTTAAATTATTTACTTAAACTCTATGCTTTAATTTCTATATTTTGAAAAATTATAATTTGATTCACATAGTTTGATTGAATCTCATAAATTATTCATATTGTTACTATATTGAATATGTAACACGTTTTTTTTTTTTATATGACAATGAGATCTTACTTATTTAATATTAATTTGATGGTTATGTTAGTTGACTAGTTTTAAGAAAGAAAGAAAAAAAAAAAAAAAAAAAAAAAAAAAAAAAAAAAAAAAAAAAAGATTTTCCAATTGATCAAAAACTATTCATAAACTATTTAGGATATTTAGTTAATCATAGTGAACAAAATTGAAAACTTAGTTCAAACTATACAAATTAGTTGACAACTTAAATTATAGGGTCAAAATTAGTAACATAACCTCATCTTTACAAATAAATTTTAAAACTTAAATAATTTTATTACATTCCATTGGTATAATATAATATAAAATGAAATTGATATATGATTTTTCTTTTCTTTTCTTTTCTTTCAAATAAGGGTTTAAATCAAAAGGGTGGAGCCACCTCAAGTTCAAGTGGGCTTATTTTCAAAGCATGTATTAATGCATGAATAATCAAACTTATCATATTAATTGTAATTTACATCAACTACTAAAAGGACTTGGCAGCCACCCCTCTGTCTTCTTCTTAACTTATTTTCCAACATTCAAATTAGTGCAACAATTTTTTTTATAGTTAACCAAATGATAATTTGCAGCTGTTAATACTTTAATAATCCAATATTTATTTATATTTTTTTTTTAAACTTATGATCTTTTAGTGAAGTGAACAACCCTAAGCTAATTAGCTATGTTGGATTTGGCTCGAATATTTACTTATGATAACTTATTGCAATACAAATACGACATTGTTCAAAATATGTCGTCGTGGATCCTGGTTTAATAATATAGGAGGAACAAATCTTTGTTTGCCCCTAAACTTGGTCAAAGTTGTAATTTGTATTATTTTTTACTATAAACTTTCGATTTCATTAAATTGCATAATTGTTGCAATCTTAATCTTAAACCCTATTCGTAAGTTTTCATTCCGAAGATCATTAAAAAAAAGTATTTTCATATGCATTCGATGGATTATAAAACATATGTGATATGAACCGCCAGCAAGCACAATAAATTATTATATAATTTAATTATTTGATGTAATTTTATTGTTTTCCCATTTTTATCATTTTATGACATTAAGTAGGGGTATTTTAGTAATTTTGTTATAATTGATGATGTGGCCGATAGGGTTTTGGGAGGCTATCTAAAGCTTGTTGAGGATGATGAATTGAAATTAAACTTAGCTTTTTCTGTCAAGTTTAGCCAAGAGAGCTTCTTGATCCATTTTGCAATTCATGGCTTGAATTGCATGTCAAGAACATTCAAGTGGGATTGATCATCCTATCTTGTGAAGTGTTCCGGCTCCGGGCCAAGAACTTATTGTTTGTCTCAAGAGTTTTGATCTTAAGAAAACTCATGTTTAACCCAATTCTTAGGGTTGAAATCGAATAGATTTGGGAGTTTTAGCATTTGAGAATTAGGAATTCATATATTTCTAATTTCAATTGGTTAGGGTTTTCACATCAATATCTATGGTAACAAAATTGATATGAGTGCAAAGAAAAATAATGGTGCAATTTTTTTTTTTTTTTTTTTTTTTTTTTTTTTTTTTTTTTTTTTTTGTAACTTAGAGTTTTGGCAAAATTATTATATAATTAATTTGTGCAAAACTTGATTATTATTGAAATTGGTGAGTTTAAGGAGATTTCATTTTAATGGGTTGGTTGCACAAACAGCAATCATGCCAAAAATAATTACAAATTTAACAAAATTTAAAGCATTTTGCGAATATGACAAAAAAATCAGTGGCTATCAAAGCTATCGTTGATATATGACTATCACTGATAGACTAAAATTCTATAAAAAAAAAAAACTGAGGTTATAGATTACTATCAGCGATAGACCATACTATCCGTGATAGAAATTGCCATATCTAAAATTTTTAAAAAATGTTATATTTTTAATTATTTTATTCTAAATTGACCTCGGTTACAATTTTCCTATTTTAATCCATGTCTAATTTGATGAAATTAAAAATTTAGAGTGAAAATTGATACAACTCGATAAAAAGCTGGTATTGAGAAAAAATTGAAAATTTTCAAGTTAATCTAGAAGAAACAAGAATATGAGAAAACATATAAGGATTAAGGGGAAAAAACAAAAGAAAAGTGCCTAATCTCTGAAAAGTGTAGTCTCAATAGGGCCCCCAACTGAAGCACCTGAGAAGGCTGAAACTTCAAAATCACTTTTGGGCTTTTGAATGGAGCCGGCGGCTAACCGCCAACCAATTTCAAGCATTGACTTACAGAAAGTTAGCTGATGTGAAAGAAGGAAGCCATCAAGAAACAGATCAAAATATTATATATATATTCATCTCAGGTGAGGAAATATCTGATCCATCTTTGGAAAAAAAAACTAAATCTAAAACAATGATACACATACAGACAGATATAGTGAAGAAGATGAGTAAATTTCATCATCATATGCCTAATTTTCACTAATCAAATTGACCTTACTAAGATCTTGGGATGAAAATGAAAGGGTTGGCCATCGATAGATGAACACTTTTTTTTTGTTTTTACTTTTTCACAGCTCCACAGATCATGGAGATTAAGTGCTTTTGAATGCAGCTTTTAGTTGACATTTGCTTTGGTGCTTTTAGTTGACATTTGTAAAAGGAGCTCTTGTAGGAAGCACTGTTCCTCCTCCATCTTGAGTTTTTCCTTCTGTCAAACCCCATTTCAACTTGTTTTCTGTTGAAATGACTTCTTTCAGATGATGTGCAGGGGCTCTCATCTCCTCAATGGATGCTAAACTTGGCACTGCTAATACTCTTTTCTTCGGCGTTGAGTCGGTATGCTGATCGACCTGTTCACAATCGAAGTTGTATTGCATTAGTTAACTTGTCGTTATCAAATTATATAAAGATTGTGAATGTCATTATCTACTTGAGATCTAAGACCCCTTCAATCAATTTTGTTGGTAGGTATATCGCGTTTATAAGTGTAAAACCAAACATTAAATTGATTTCATGTTTTGGAGTGATTATGAATATGACAAAAGTGATTTTAATCGATTAAAAAAAAATGATTTTAATCGATTCAAAATCACTCTCAAATATGCCCTATAGTCAGTCAAGCAAAAAATGCGTACCAAATAATCTTTTATGAGGCATTGTTCTGCATGGTCTCGGATTTTCGATACGGTAGTTCCATGGTTATCTTGTGCAGATTTGAGCTCTTCCAAGGACGAGGTGGAAATCGAGTCCAACTCCTTTTTATTTTCATGGTCTAATCTCAGAGAATCTGCCATAAGGTTCCAAAAGTAAGCATAAGAAATATCCTTTTTCAAAAAGGAAAAGAATACATTTTTAAGGTATGTAGAAATTAGAATTACCATTTACTGCAGCCAGTACACCACTGACTTCAGCATCAAAATCAGCATCCAGTATTGAAGAAACAGTTGCAAATTCTTCATGTGCAAAATGATTTTTGCAAATACTAGCCCTGTTTAAAATAAATTAAAGCAATTTATAGTTTTTTGTAAATCATAATCAATGAGATACTACACAGAAAAGTCAATCTAGAAAGAGAAAGCAGAAACTCACTTTACAGAAGATTCTATCTCTGTAGCACCATTCTTACTCAGTTTTATTACTGATGATTGAGCATCTTCCCATTGTTTC
Organism: Herpetospermum pedunculosum; assembly: GCA_028017165.1. Classification (NCBI taxonomy): domain Eukaryota; kingdom Viridiplantae; phylum Streptophyta; class Magnoliopsida; order Cucurbitales; family Cucurbitaceae; genus Herpetospermum; species Herpetospermum pedunculosum. The sequence goes on from CM051525.1 coordinate 63,093,398, forward strand.
TGAGAATGATCCAATCTCTTTGAGCTGCACAGTGGAAGAAAATAACTTTATTCTCAACTACTTTTTAAAAAGATATCCACCTTGCAGTTTACATTTATTGTGATAAGTTAGTGTTAAAGTATTGATATAATTAAATTTTCCGTAACCCATTAGTTTAAGTTTTTGAGTTGATTGGTGATTTAACATAGTATCAGAAGGAGGTCATGTGTTTGGTGATTTAACCGTTGCTTTTTCTTCATCACAAAAGATGATTTCAGTAAAACGTACCATTCGTCGATGCTGTTCTCCAGTATAGTCTTTGATTCAATGGCTGAAATCATGCTTTCTGTGAAATGAGATCCCACCTTTTCAACATATTCACTCATGTCCTTCTTGGCACGATTCGATTCTTGCTGCATGTTGGACATTTCTTGCTGCAATCTCTTGTTGTGTTGTAGGTTCAATTCTTGAATGTTCGTTGATGCATCTGATACCTATTGAAGAACTTAAAAAAGTCAAGCCACAGTTTCCTTCATTCAAGTTTTCAAATTAACATTAAAGAACATTGACCAACCATCTCAGATTTCTTAGATGTCAAATTTGCAATAATTGCTGCAATATTCGCCAGAGCCTGTTTCTCCTCTTTCTCTGCTTGCTCCTGGTTTCACAAATTGAAGGTAAGGTTATAAATTGACAAAGAACTATGAAAAAACTTCAATCTGCAATTTAGCTTTAGCTATACCTTGAACATCTTCTCAAAATTCACTAATTGGTTGGACCTCTCAATTTGACTTTCTTCAAGCAGCGTCATGACTTTGGATGCATGGGAATCAAGTTCATTACAAAAGTTCATACTTGCATTTGATATCTTCTGTGCCGAAACCAAACTGTGTTGCAATACCTGAATTTTTTTTTTCCAATGAGTAATATTTCTGTGTTTGGAATAACTTTTGAAAAACATATTTATAATTAATAGAATCACTTTCGAGTATAGTGCAACCAAATAAATTTGTTATTTAGAACACTTTTGAAAGAATGTAAGATATAAAGTGCTTAAACTAGAAGGTATTTCAAACAGACCTTAATAAATTGAATGGACTCGACAAAATAGAAGCATTAATAAAACTCTTAAACCATCAAAAGCCATTATTACCTCCTCTTGGCGTTGAACATAGAGAGCAAGAAGTTGTTTTTGATCATCAAGAGAACTCTGGATCTCCTTGACAACCTCCTTGGCCTCTAATACTGCATTAACCAAGAACTGCACAAAATTTCACATGTTGAATCGTCAGGATTTTCACATGTTCCGTTTGATAACCTGATAATCATTTTGGTTTTTGGTTTTTTAAAATTAAGCTTATAAACACTACTTCCATCTGTGAGTTCCTTTGTTTTGTTATATACCTTTTACAAGTATCAAACGGGGCCTTAACGATGGAAAACAAGCACAATTTTCAAAAACAAAAAATTAAAATGGTTATCATTTATCAAACGGGGCCTTAACGATGGAAATGAATGAAAAAAAAAAATAATAATAATAGTATTCCTATTCACTTCATACGTTTTCAACATTAATTGCTTGTGATGAAACTGTAGAGTTCATCTGTTCTAGGTCAGTGGAAACATTCTGTTGCAGTGTCTTGATCAACTCTCTTAAAGCAACTACTCCCGAAGAGTATATCTGAGCCATTTTCTCTACTTTTGTCTCCAGGATTTGAGTTGCCTGAAAATGAGGAGGATTTGATTAATGAGATATAAGGCACAAATGCATCAAAACTTGACAAGAATTCCATTTTCTTACATCAGATTTACTTGCAAGATATGTGTGTTCATGTTCTTCCATGCATTTTAGCTGTTCTTGATGTTGAGAAACAGATCCTAAGATGATCTTGTGGAGATCTTTTAAATTCTTATCAAGCTGAGAACCAAATGTTAAGACCCTGCTCTTATTTTCTGCTTCCATCTTATCTTTCCGATCTATAGAGGAAGAAAAACCAAAATTATTAAGATAATATAACTACATGATAGTCCAGAATAATGGCATTTAAATGAACACAAAGTTTAAAATCATTATAAAGTCCAAGAATCCAATTATTTGGCAAAAGGATGGACATACCTATTTTTTCAAATAATAAACTTATATCCTCTGATGCATTCTGCAAGTCCATGCGCAATGACTTTGCACGTTGAAGTAAAGAATTTTCTGTTTGTACCAACCATAGTAATCAGATTATTCGACTAAATCATAATGTCTGAACAATTCTAATAAATGAGAGACAAACCTGAGGTTTTCAGCTGGGAGATGATGTTCTCATTTTCTTTCAAGGCTGCAATGGCTAACCCATGTTCGTCTTGTAGGTCAGACAATGCCTTGTTCCGGCTTTCCAGATTTATCTGGACGAACAAGCATGTACAAGCAATATTTCAGGGCATTCATTCAATGTAGTGTTTAAAGCTTGAGGTGCACTAAAGCGCAATAGCCCTCTGGGACTTAAGCGCAAGGGTAAGAAAAGGCACTAGCGCACGGAAGATAGATACAAAAAAACAACAATAATCTTGAAATGTATATGGCTTCATACCATGCAATCCTTGAGCTCGTGTTCCATGTCCAATTTCATTTTTTCTTCAGTCAGATACAGCTCACGGAAGCTTTCAACTTGCTGAATGAAAAGCCAACCTTTCAGTATTATAAACAATGTTGACGGAAAAGAATAAAATTAAGGTCCCGTTTCATAACCATTTGGGTTTTTGGTTTTTGAAAAGTGTGATTGTTTTTATTACTTCTTTACAGTGATTTTCATCTTCCTCAAGGAATTCTTAGCCAAATTTCAAAAACAAAAACTACTTTTTTTAGTTTTCAAATTTTAGCTTCAATTTTGAAAATACTTGTAAAAAGGTAGATAACAAAATAAAAGAACTCATAGATAGGAGTCTTTATAGGCTTATTTATAAAAAATCAAAAACTAAATGGTTATCAGACGAGCCCGAGCAAAACTGACCTTCTCACTAAGGTTGAGATCATTCTCAAGTTGTTCAATCCTCTCAGATCTTGCCTGTGAAGTAGATATGATGAAGCTAATTAAAGATACAAAATTAGTGTGAAATTTGCAGGTTTAAACCAATTTTCAGGTCTTTCACACAAACTATTTAGCAACAAAATTATGTGAATAAGAAAATTCTGCCGCTCAAACTCCACATAAAATTGTCTTAGGTCACTGATTTTGAAAGAAAGAAAAAGTTCCAGACATTTTATTCTCTTTAACAGAAAACAACCAACCTTCTTTTCAGCTTCATCTTGAGCATATCTCTCACGTGGAATATAAACACCATTCTTTTCCCTTGCAGCTCGAATATCTGCAACAATTTTGATATATATTAAACAAAAAGGATATTTACTTTTCTATTATTAACACAGACGCCAACCTAAATATGCTTAAGAGTTCAAACCCAACCTTCTTTCATCTTCTCTATTTCAAGATACAGATCCTTGAGTAGAACAGCTTTTGATATTTTCTGGTTTGCCTGTCATTAAACTTCATCGTCAGAATGGGAGAAAAAAAAGTAAAACTTGGATAGAATGGAATAAGTTTTTAGGAGTAAACCTCAGGTTTGTTCTTGATATGTTTTGCACGATGGGCGTAGTCTAGCGTACTAAGAGTCTCTTCCAAACAATTAGGAGAAGGAGAAATTGTAGCAATGACACAAGTTTTTGTCTTCCCTCCCAAAGAATCTCTCAACAGCCTCGTAAGCTTACTATCCCTGCAGCGAATTTGTCATCACAAAAGCGACACAAAATTAATAGTAGTAATAATAATAGCTACAAGAACTAAAAAAAAAATACTTATACAGAAATAAAGCTTGTAACTTGCAAGATTGATAGATTTCAGGATATACCTGTAAGGTATATGAGCAGTATGTTCAACCAATGCATTGATGACACGGCCCAAGGTAAGTAAGCTCTTGTTAATCTCCCCTGCTTCTCTCGCTCGAGCCTGAAAGTTAAAATAGTATATCGATCAAAATATGACCAACAAAAATATGTGCTGAACTTTTAAAGGCATGCTTGGAATGACTTTCTAAGTGTTTAAGATTGTGTTTTTAAGTGCAAGAAAAATTATTTTTAAATACTTAGAAAGTGATTCCAAACCGACCCTAAAAGGCTTGGCTCCATGTTCATTCAATGCTAGTCAGACACTATCTTATAAACTTAATTAGCAGATCATGTTATTGATTGAATAGGGAAAAAGTTATAATATGATAAAGACAATTGACTGTATATCGATTTCAGATCCGTCTTACATATTTGTTTTATGCATACACAAAAAATTTACCTCTCGTGCACCTGAGCGAGATATATTCTCTGATCCAGCTAAATCAACAAGATTAAGCTTTCCACATTTGATCAGCTCCTCATCACCAACGGATGATTCTTTAATGTGGAGAGTAATGGAAAAGATAGAATGAGAGCGGCTGCAATAATAGACCATATTCAACAAAACATGTGAGGTTTCCATTCTTTTTAAATAATCCTAATCTTTTCACGAACATAATACTAAAAATCTACCTGCTACGCTTGTTTAACAAGGTGTCTGCTGTACGCCTTTTGGCAGATCCCCGTTCCAAAAGAGTATATATCTCACTTAAACTGTAAACTGCTTCTTCTTCAAGCCCCCTTACAACCACTGCGCCCTTTCCATCCTCCATCAAAGAAATAGGTTTCTTTTGCTTTTCTTCTACAGATCGTGATTGATCTTCTTGAGCCAACAAATCAGTTATTTCTTCATTGTAAAGCTCCAAGAATGTCACTTTCATGCTATAGTCTGCATTTTGCTCTTCAAGTGTATCAAAAATTTGACGAACAGCCCGTGGAATAACACCAGCCTCAGCAGGTAGATCCTTTCCCTATTTGTTTGTCATGGTAAGTAAATACATGTCAACAACAAAGAGTAAATTAACTTGAGGAAAGAAAATATAGGGTCATGTTTGACTATCTATACCTTATTTTTCATCCCACCTTCCATTGTATATGTTTTACCAGTGCCTGTTTGCCCATAAGCAAAGACAGTGCAGTTGAAGCCGTCAAGGACTTCATTAACAATAGGGGAAATAGCTTGTTCATAAATTGATCTTTGCTGTGCTTTCGGACCGAACACCTTACAACTATTCATAGTCAGCTAAAATAACCAAATCAAACTATCCATTATCCCAAAGTTAACCAAGTTAACGTTTCAGAAACATACCTTGTCAAAGGAGAAGATTCTATCTACTTGCTTATTGGCTACACTTTGCAAGACACTAACTTCTCTTCTTATTTCATTACAGGATATCACTTGTGGAACATTCGTTCGCTGTTCATCCTCATTTAATGGCCTACCATTGGAATACAATATAATAGACACCATTTTAGAGAAATGCACATACTTAACACTTTCAAAGAATTAATCAGATTCTGTAGAGGCAAATACACATGCAACTCATAGAAGTAGAAACTCAGGAAATTAAGTTCCAATAGTTATGAAAATCCACCGAGCTTGGTTTTACAAGCAATATAGACATCAAAAGAAACATTGCTCTGGAGTTTTGGGTAGGAGCAATGCAAACAATTAAATCCAAGTTTTATGTTATAAGAGCTTTCAAGTGAAAGAAAAGGAGACAAGAGGCAGGTGCGCAAGTGCAAGTACATCAGCAGGTTATTTGAGGTTGGCACTGCTCAATCACCAATCAACCCCCAAAAACTTAAGTTGATGAGTTATGTTAAATTTAACTATATCAATACTTTAACACTCCCCACAAGTGAAAATCAATATTAATGGAGGAAGAAATAACATTACAAGACTTCGAACACAAGACCTTACGCTCTAATACTAGGTTAAATCACCGATCTAACCCAAAAGCTTAAACTAATGGTTATGGTTAACAGTTCACCAAGAGTACACAAGTACATAACAAAGAACAATAGAGCAAAATCAAGTAAGGATGGGTCCAAAAATCATTTCAGATGGAAAAATTAAGGTGAAGAGATCCTTCTTTAACCTAATGAAGAATCTAATGGGATGAGAATATGCAAAGAATCAGGCAGTGAATCTACTTCCAACACAAACAAAACTTATCAAACTGACCTGCATCTCAACACAACCTGCACATTAACTTCCTTGTCCCTATTCTGATGATGATAAGAGTTGGAATCAGAGCCTTTAGAATCAGTTCGCCGCCGTTCAGGACGAGGAGTGAGAAATGGAGCTGGAGTTGGCGTAACCCCAATTCCCGATTTCTTCGACTGATCAGGCGTCAGTGGCACCATTCTTAATCTCAATTTCAAAAAATTAGCAGAAAATCTCAAAACAGAACTCCTTTAAAACAAGAAATTTGAATTCAGAGACGAAAATAGAAATGGAGAAAGAGGAAAACCTTGATTGAAGATGCGATTGAGAGAATCTTGATTTTTGTCTGTGTGTTCTTCAGCGGCTACTGTCCACTACATTTTACATATAGCGGCAAGTAGCCGTTGGATTCGTGAATTTGAATTTTATGAAAGGTGAGGGCCCCACTCGGGGAAAGGAAATTTCAAATTTCTGGGGCCATTTGGCCGGAAAAGGGCTGCTTTTCTTGGATAATTATAAATTACAATTATTTAATTTCTATAAATCTTTTTTTTTTTTTTTTTTTTTAGTTCAACTCATTTTGCCTTATAAATCTACTCTATTATTTAATTTATTTTAGGACTTGTTTCAATATTAATAATGATTTGGTTGGCAAGATCTGCCAAATCATAATCTTCCTTTTACATTTAACCAAATTAGCACATTTTGAGTGTTTGGCATGGTTTCCAAAATTACTTTGGATGGAAATCATTTTGATTTAGAAACATTTTTTTACAAGAAACTCTTGAAAGTAGATTTTTCAAAAAGGAATTGATACTAATTTTCTTAGGACAGGTAGGTTGGAGATTTGAACATTCAACTTTAAGACATGGAGTAATTATCTTAACGTAAATTATAGTCATGTTGGCTATTGATTGAGAATTACTTTTCAATAGATTATGGTAATGTAACACTTATAGAATCGCTTTTAAATTAAATACAACCAAACCAACTTGTTATATCACTTTTAATAAAATGCAACTAAACACATAAGCATTGTAATTGAAACTTCTTTTTATTAAAAGTGTTTCAAGGAAAAATATAGCTAAAAAAATTCTTAAACTAAAAGGTAGGAAAAACATTTTTTATTAAGATATTTTAATTAACATGAAGATTGAACCATGATCTCTCAGTTAAGAAAACAACCTTATGTCAATTAAGCTATGCTCGATTTGACTATAAATCCACTTTTAAAGTATGGAAAACTCACTATAAAACACTTTATTTTTTAATGTATAATAATAATAATAATAATAATAATTTCCTCTTTTCTTGAAGTAAAAAAAAATGTCGAATAAAGATTCAACCTCCAACTTTATGAGAAGCACATATTTTATTTTTAGGTTATGTTGGTTCATTCTAATTATTCTTTTCTTTAAGATTGGAAATTTAATTCTCCATCCCACCATTTCTACATTTTCTGTACTAAAAAAAAGTTTACAATTTGTCAATTTGTTAAAAAAAAATTATTTTTTTTTTTTTTTTTTTGGTAAAAAGACAATTTGCCAATCTTTGTAAGATATATATGTATATGTATTATTAATTTACTACTTATGTATTTTTTTTTTATCATAATTTTACTAATTATGTTGAAGGGAGTATTTTTGGAATAATATAATTGGTTTTTAAGAGAATGCAATATTTACAAAATATAATATAAAAAGAAACTATTTTATAGCAAAATGTGTGGTCAATTCAATTACATTAATTAATCACAATTCTTCCCTTCTACAGAGAACCCGCCTTTATAGGTAATTTTGTCATGTCTTACAAGGAATTTGATGCCCCCAACTTTAAAATTAGGGTATGGAATCTCAAAAAAAAAAAAATAATAATAAATAAATAAAAAAAAAAAAAAAAAAAAAAAAAAAACCTTTTTTAATGGTTATCACTTACCAAAAGTTTTATCGAGATTGTCAACTAATTTGAATTAGCATGTGAAAATAATACGATCAAATGTTTGAACCAAAATGTCACGTGAATATGAGAGCAAATAGTTAACAAGGAAAATGTTCCATTCAAAGAGACTAATCAAACTATATATACCCTAAATCTCCATAACCATTTTGGTTTTTATTTGTATCGGGTTAAATTATATGTTTAGTGTTGATTTTTTAGATTTGTATCTATTTGGTCTTTGAATTTTTAAAAATGTATAATAAATCTCTAGACTCTCAATTTTGTGTCTAATAGGTTCTTGACAAATTTAAAAATGTTAAAAGTTTAGGTTCTGTTTGATAACCTGGTTTTTAGTTTTTGGTTTTTAAAAATTAAGCCTATAAACAATACATTTACATATAATTCCTGGATTGTGTTATCTACTTTTTGAAGTGTTTCCAAAACCCAAGCCAAAATTTGGAAAAGAAAAAAATAAAAACTTTAAAAAATTTGCTTTTGTTTTTGAAATTTGGCTAAGACTTGTAATGTTTTCTTAATAAAGATGAAAGTCTAGGCTTAATTTTTAAAAACTAAAAACTAAATGTTTATCAAATGGGGCTTTAATGACTAAATTTGTAATTTTAAAGGCTCAAGGACCAAATAGATACAAACTTGAAAAAGACTAATCAAATTATATATGCATGAATCATCATAACCATTTTATTTTCTATTTCGTTAAATTATAAGTTAAGTCTATGTTGGTATCTATTTGATCCCTAAATTTTCAAAAGTGTTTAATAGTTTCCTAAGCTTTCCCTCAAAAATTTTAACAAATTTATAATTTAATCTTTTTATTTTCTGTATTCAAATTTTAGCTCACTACTTTCATATATGTTTTTTTTTTTTTTGCAACGGTATTTAATTAATGCAAGGATCGAACCCATGACCTCATAGTCACGGACACAACCTTATGCCAATTGAGCTATGCTCGGTTTGGCATCATATATGTTTCTTTGGTATGTGGTCTTCCACTTTTTAAAAATGGAGAATGAAGAAATTTGGTAATTAAACTCATTTCTCTAAATTAAACATATAGTACTCATTACTCAACTAAAATTTCTATGGACAACGATTGAAAAAAATGACAAATAATATGCTATTAAAGCATCGGGGAAATTTTCCAATAACTCCAAGATACAATACACTTACATTCAGCATCGTAATATTATGAATTCTCTCCTTGGCATTGTTCTAATGAAATCCATGATCACACTGGATAATGTTCACGATAGGGAAGAATGTTAGTTGGAAACTCGACACTAACACGTGCTCGAAACTCGAAATCATGTATCAGTACAAATCCAGAGGCAAAGACGAAGATATTACTTTTATCCTCAAGAAACAGAAGACAGTTTATAATTCACACTGAACAGATATTGTGAATACAGAGTAATGAAAGTACAAACAGAAGATACATTTCATAAGTTACCACCGCAAGAGATGGGGCTAAAGGAGCCGTGCCAGCTGAGAGGCCAAAATTTGATTCTTTGGACTGTCGGTACTCATCGAGAACGAGCAAAAGTCGATTTTATTGTAAGGGAACCGATCCATAGAACACTACTTCGGCTGGTCCAGTCATGTATACGTGGTTGTCTTGCTCATTCCACTCTATCTGTAATGGTCCTCCAGGTAGATCAACGATGCAATTCTGTTTCGAGACATTCGAATCGAACGTTAGGAAATTAAAAGGAAAGAAAGGATTGAAATTCTTCATGATCTTTTTTTTTCTCTGTCTATATATATAACCGAACTGTATGGTTATTTTGATGAAACTATATTATATTATTGACGATGTGTTTAAAAGATACACATGATCTGCTTACCCGCCCAGCACGACCCTCAAGAACTGCTGCAACAACAACCGCACAGGCTCCAGTTCCACAAGCAAGTGTCGCGCCTGTAGTGTCATTGAGAAGTACAGCCGGGAGGTTAGTTATGAAGTGATTCACCATTTATATGCTTACAACTTTACTTATCTTAAATTAGATTAAATTCGAACCTGCACCGCGCTCCCAAACACGCATTTTAAGGTGTGAATTGGAGAAGACTTGCACGAATTCTGTGGTAGACATCAAGCAAAACAGCATGAGTAGTTTAAAAAGTGCATCTCAATGAACATAAAAAATAAATAAATAAATCTTAGAAAGAGGGGAAGGGAGTCCCTTTAAATGGTTAGAAAAAAATCACATTTGCTCCAAGATATATCTCAACCAGAAAAAGCTGAAACTCCAAACTCGCTAAAAAACCAACCTGTATTTGTTCGTGCTGGAAACATCTCATGATGCTCAAATTTTGGACCAATTGCAGCTAGATTTATGTCATCGACCTGCAGATTCTGTTCATAACAATGCTAATATCAGCAAAAAATACAAATAGTAAATGAACGGTAAAGTCGTATTCCAACAGAATGACTATAGGCAGAGTCAAATGTAACTCAAGACTGAAGTTGCATTACCCCCAAAACAGAGTTTAAACTGCTGTAAGCTATTTTAGGTCAAAGGAGGAAAGAAGATATTTAAATGTCAAAGGAGCTTAGCCATCGGCATCACCAGAGGTTTCCTCACAACGTAGTATTGCTTCTTAATTTAATTGTACTGTCATAAATGCACTAATAGATAACATTACAATGTTGAACACGTCTCAATCAACGAACTAAATTATGATAAATACAATTTATGTACTTATGGAGCCTACAAAGTACTCGGAAATTCTTTTACTTAATATTGAAGTGTAGCTTATTGTCTCTAATTTACTACATCACGTACACAATATATATAACTTGCTAAGTGATTATATTTAAGTAAGAGAAGAAAACAAAAAAGGCACGCAATAGTAATCAAGTTTGGGAACTTTAAGAAGATTTAGAAGAACGAATGGAATGTTGCAAAATGTACTTCTAAATAAATACCTGCTCAATTTTGTTGCCAAAAGTTACGCAATGGGGGTTTCCCATACTGACACAGGTCACGCTCCATGTAACTCCATCTACTTCTATGTCTGATTTTACAACAGATTGATCTGTATTCGGTGTCAATCGAGTAGGCACATCTGATGCTTTAAGAATTGGTTCGCCCATGTCTACTTTTACCTGAATTGCATGTACGTTAAGATGGCCACTGAACCCATAAAACTTGGATTGCATTTTCCCCAAGATGCGCCTATAAAGCCTTCTAATTTTTTTATTTTCTTTTGATAAGAAACAATTTCATTGATGTATGATTTTTTTTAAAAAAATGATGTAAAATCTATGGTGATTACAAAAGGCCCTCCCAACTGGTTAAAAGGGAAGCATAACTATAGGATGAAAATAAATTAGAAGATTTACACCAAGAGATAGCATAATAAACAAGAAATTAGAAGACTTGCCTAAAAAAATTAGTGGTAAGAAACGAGAAAAATGAAAGAATGTACAAGGGTCAAGGACATACAAAAAACAAGCCCACAAAAAGAATATCGCAACTAACTACAACAAGTAACTTCAATCCAAAAGAATTAAATGAAGTTGATAATTACAATAAGCCTGATGAATGAACACTCAAAGAGAAACATTAAACCTAACAACCTCTCAAGATCTCTCAAAAATTGAAAAAGCAGTAGGCTGTGTAGATTAGAAAACCTTTCATCATACAATTTAAACCGCGGAAGCATCTATTCTTAAGCCAGATCAACATATCCAAATGATCATAATCGAAATATACCTGTCCATCATCCTGAAGTTCTGGAATAATAAGACCAGCGCCAGTATGAATAGTGAAACTGCGAGAATATGAACAGAAAACTGTGCACTCAGAAATTATAATACATAAATAAGCATGAATAATAGATCTAAGCTACCATAACTTAATTAGTTTTATAAGTCAACTACAAAAGGAAACAAATTTCTAAGCCCAGAACCAGGAATATATGAAATATTAATGTCGAAAGTTAATTTTTAAATGTGTCTTCAAAGGGCTATACTAGTTGTAATCCAGCAAGGAGGTATGCACAGATGGCCTCAAGAGATAAAACAATAATTAAACAGCAAGAAGATATACCTATGCCTTCCCTGTAAATTCTCAAGCTCCCCAATAAATCTGGCAAAGCATCGTACTCCATTACCACACATCTACAAGATATAAGCACAAACAAATTCAGACTCAGATGTAATTGAAAGAAATACAATAACAGGCATTTTTATTTTTTTTTCTGAAAAAGCAATTACCTCCGGTTCACTACCGTCGGAATTGAATATCCTCATGGTATAATCAGTACCATTAACGCCTGGCATAGCAAAGATAACTCCGTCAGCACCGATCCCAAAGTTCCGATCACATAACTTCACAGCTTGCTCCGGAGTGATCCTAGGCTCTGATGAGTCCCTATTATCAACCTATTCAAGCTCACTTGCAATCAATATCGGAGTAAGAGTAAGAGTAAGAGCCAAATGTAGACTGATTAGCTGAGAACGAATTAAACTATTTTTTTTTTTTTTCCATTTAAGTTCTTACTAAAATCCGTCAACGGCGCAAAGTTCCGATTACAGACTTCCACCATTCAAAAACAAAGCTCCAACAGATGAGAGTTAAATAATAACAACACGAATTTTCATCCAATTTAAAGATATGAAACAGTAAACTCAGAGAATCATTACCAAGATGAAGTCATTGCCGAGACCGTGGTACTTAACAAAGTGAAGGAGACCACTCTCTCTTCGGTCGAGAAAAGACAACGACGGCGCTTTCTCTGTAACTTCAAGGCCAGCGGAAGACGCGGATACGGAGAGCCTAGGGCTTTTTCTCCGGGCGGAATTCTTTGAAAGGGAATCCAGTTGAAGTGTGGAACAAAAAGACGATCGGAGAGAAGGAATTGAGACGAGAGAGCGGCGAGATGGAGAGGTAAGTGGAAGAGAAATGGTGGCGGCGATGGCCATTGTTGGGGGAGTGGTTCGATTACAAACTTCCCGCTTCGGTCTCTGTAGAGACGAAGCAAGGCAACAGACAAGTCGGAGTGTTGTAGTTGTGGCTGTGGAGAAGGTGACACGGTGATTTAGCATTGGTCCATGAAATGGCCAGGCCCAATGTTCAAAAGATTCGTTTTGGGCCTGTACGTCTAGGCTCAAACAAAAGGAGATTTTTTCATAAAAAAAAAATCGAAAAAGGTACGGTTACTATTTTTAGAACCGTGTATCAAAACATATCGAAGTTTTCAGTCATATCTTCAATTATGAGTTTAGTGAAGTTTTGATGTTTTGATACACAATTGCAAAAATAGTGAAACCAGGTATAAACTTAACTTTCCGACCATACTATTTTCGAAGTTTTTGAATATTTGGGTAGAAAGATATCAATTTTTTAATGCACTCCTCAAAAAAATCTTCAGTTCTAAAATTTGCAGAACTATAGTCCAACTTTGATGATCTTTATCTTTTAATATACAACTCAAAAAAAAAATAGTGAAACCAGGTATAAACTTAAGCTCTCTGTTAGGTTTTTAACCATACATTTTTTGAAAAATTTGAATATCTAGTTACAAAGATATCAATTTTTTAATATAAAAGTATAGATGCAGAAGAAGATCGATCCATATGGAGCAAGATCATCTTTTCAAAAGATGATTTTTGCTTGCGACGACCTCCCTTCAAAACAACATTATTTTAAAAAATACTTTCAAACCGGCAATATTTTTATAAATTTTTTTATAAATTACAATATTATATAAAAAAACAACCTAATTTGCAAAAAAAATTGTTAGGTTTCATAAAATAAAAAAAAAATACAATAAATATGGATAGGAGGGTTTAAACATCTTACCACAAATGAAAAAATGAATGTCAATTATCCCGTTGAATTATTCTCACGTTCACCGTTAACATGATTTTATATAACTTGTGGTTATAAACTTAGGGGCCGTTTGGTTTGAGGATTTGCAGATGACTGGGAATAGAAGATGTCTGGAAATGAGATGTCTGGGAATAAGATGATGTCTGTGTTTGGTGCTGCATGGGAATGTCATCAGATTTTCGTAGGAATAAATGATGTTTATGTTTGGTGTTGTTTGAGAATGTGATCAGATTTGTAAATAAATTTTAAATAATTAATTGTTGTTTATTTTATTTAACAATAAATCTTAATAATTATGTTCAACAAAAGGAATTAATTAATACAATAATAAAATTAGAGAACTAATGATAAAAGTTATATAACTCAAAAATCAAATATAATCTATCATCGATTACTAAACATAGGTTGGTGTGCGATACTTGGCAACCTATGCGATCGCATAGGTTGCTGTGCGATAGTTATGCGATCGCATAAGTAGTTGTGCGATAGTTATGCGATCGCATAGGTAGTTATGCGATCTCATATGTTGTTGTGCGATCGCATAGCTATCGCACATCAACCTATTCGATCGCATAGCTATCACACATCTTAAATCAAGAAGCTACAGAAATCGATTTAACAAAAAAAAATAATAATAATAATAATTACATAGAGCTCAAAAAAAAAAAAATACACAAACTTGAAATTAGAGTTTGGAATTGATTTATAAAAATAAAACTTGGGTAGAAGAAACGTTGTTAAAAAAAAGAATGAAGAAGAAGATTTAAAAAAAAATGGGAAGAAGAAGACATACCTGGACAAGGCATCACCATGACTTTCGAGGAAAGTCGCCTAAAATGGAGGGCATCAGAAAGCCATACTTTTGATGCTGGGCTACAACTATGCCCGGGCATAAATGCCAAGACGTCAACCAAACGTGGGAATGACCATCATAAAGTCATTTCCATCCTGATATCCACCCTCAAAGACGCCAACCAAACAGTGTCTTATAACATTTAAGATATTTTCTTTAAAAAAAAAAAAAAACTATATTAACCCTACTAAACATATCTTTTTAATCATAGGGTCATATAAGTTTTTACCTTGCAACTTGTTGCCAAACAATGTGTATTTTGTCTTAAAAAAAAATAAAAGTATTTCAAATAAGGGTACTTCATCAATAACCTCTAATTCATAATTAATAAACCTCTTTCAAAAAAAAAAACATAATTAATAAATATAAAAACAGTATAATTATTTTTGAAGATTTCAAATACTTTAATTTTACAAAATAGAACAATGAATTGATTGTTGAAATTAATTGTCAATTGGAATAAGATAACAAATATGTTTATTAAGGTTGAATGTTTAGTTATACATCTCCACATACATTTGTTAACTAAAAAAAGCCTAAAAACTGTTGGAGTTTATTTTTTAATTTTATTATAGAGTTGTGACAAAGATTTTGGTGCATGAGATTTTGTCTGATTTTGGAGAAACAAACCCTTTAATTAAGATGGTGAAAGATTAATTATTGTGTACCAATTATGTCATTTCAAAACAATAATGTTGGTCCCATGATAACGATTCTTACATAATAATTGGCAAAAATAAAATTGACAATGTTTTGTTCCATGTGTTTCATCTTGTAGACAGAATCCCTCAAAGTTAGGTTTTTTTTTTTTTTTTTTTTTTTTTTTTAATTATGTTTTATATGAAAAAAATCTCAATTTTTAATTAATTTTTTGAAGTGATAATTTTGTAGATAAATTATCTCTTAAAAACGTGGTATTAAATTTCCGTCAACATGTCGACATTTTCATATATACATAAGTTCGACATCGACATGAGAGGTGAATCAACATTTTTATCATACCATACAAAATCGATGAAATATTAAAAAAACAACAATAAAATGTAATCTAACGTGAATATACTATTATAATAAATGTATTTTAATTCATTTAAAAGTACAAAATATTTATTTATTAATTTAAATATTTGTTAGGTCCCTAAACTTTAAAAATGGTTAATAGATTCTCGAACTTTTATTTTTGTGTCTATAGATTAATGGCATGTTTGAGATGTTAAAAAATTAATTGGTTTATTAAAAAAAATGAGTTATTTTATGTTTAATAGGACTCTATTTTGAATTTAGTATTAAGTACAAAAGTGAAAGTTTAAGAACCTATTTTTTTAAAGTTTAGAGATATATAAGACATAAAGTTAAAACTTTAATGACTTCGTTAGTTATTAAACAATTTTTAAAGTTGAAAGTTCAAATAGACATAAACATGTTGATCACGAAACTAAGTGAAACTGCATAATTACATTAAAAATAATAATTAGGGTTAGCAAAACTAACATAATTTATGTACGAAATGACCCGTTGTTTTTATTCATTTGTCAAACTATAAAAAAATAAAGCAAATTGATCTTTTGCGGACGTTATTATCAATTTTTTTAATATAATTCTAGCTTGTTTTCTAGCTATCTCGCTCTTGAACCTATTTTATTCTTACTACATTTTTTTTTTCTTTCCTCCATCACGTTCACGTTTTTACTTCTTCCCACTCACCTATCGTCGGCGATTTTTCGATGACGACTCCGGTAAATCTCTCGTGACGATTCGAAGACCAAATTTTTTTCAAATCTGAAAAGTTTCAGATCTGGAGAATTTTACGATTCTACAAAATCTAAAAATTTTAGATTCGAAAAATCTTTCGGATCTTGAAATTTTCGGATCGGAAATGAAGCTAGAACAAGAGCAAGGTAGAGCTGGAGCAAGAATAAATAATATTAAAAAAATAAGTGATGATCTCGGTAAAAAAAGTCAATTTAGCTCAAAATTCGGATTATTTTGACAAACGGTCGGACAAATTTCTGAAAACTAACTGTATTAATAAAATGACTATGTTTTTAATTTTCACATAACATACCCTGACAAAATAGTAAAGTAAACCCCTTTTATGAACATTCATTTGAATATTGTGTCAAAGAAATTAAGAATCCATTAATGGAGTACAGATTACAGAAAGCCATCGATAATCTGAATCCTCAAGTTGATCATGGGAAGAAAGATCCATGACTTAACCCAAATAACAAGCGATTCAAGCTTCACAATTCGAGCTCCAAGCACTTCCACCACATGATGAAACCCATAACAATATGGAGAAAATCTTACACTTCATCTTGTAAGCAATTGATCAAACTCAAACCCGATTGCCATGGCGGCGCCGTCGCTACTCCGCCTCTTCAATCCAAGACATACCCATTTCCTCGCAGTGAATTGGATGCCCGCCAACTGTTCGACGAAATGCCTCACTTAAACGTGGTTTCAGCAACCGCCGCGATTGGGCGCCGCGCAAGGCAACACCAGCACAAAGAGGCATTGTATCTCTTTTCTGCAATGTTTGTGTTAAATTTAAGGCCTAATGAATTCACTTTTGGAACTGTGATTCACTCTGTAACTGCACTTAGATACATTGATATTGGCAAGCAACTTCATGCTTGTGCCATAAAATTAGGCCTTCACTCTAATGTGTTTGCTGGTAGTGCATTTTTGGATTTGTATGTCAAATTGAGTGTCATTGAGGAAGCTCAAAGAGCTTTTGATGATATCAATTTCCCAAATGTGGTTTCTTACACTAGTTTGATTTCTGGGTACCTGAAAATGGAGAGGATTCAAGATGCTCTCAAGATGTTCGATGAAATGCCCGAACGAAACGTCGTGTCGTGGAATGCGATGATTGGCGGCTTTAGCCAAAAGGGTCACAATGAGGATGCTGTACATTTGTTTATTGATATGCTTAGAGAAGGGTTTTTGCCTACTCAATCTACTTTCCCTTGTGCTATATCTGCTGCTGCTAATATTGCAACAATTGGGATAGGGAGGAGTTTTCATGCTTGCGCTGTCAAGTTCTTGGGCGAGCTCGACGTGTTCGTTAGCAACTCGCTTATTAGCTTTTATGCAAAATGTGGAAGTATGGAAGATAGTTTGTTTGTTTTCAATAAAATTGATGAAAGAAACATAGTTTCATGGAATGCTGTTCTGTGTGGTTATGCTCAAAATGGTAGGGGAAAGGAAGCCATAGATTTCTATGAAAAGATGTGTTTTGCAGGCTGCAAACCGAATGGTGTGACACTTCTTAGCCTGTTATGGGCTTGTAATCATGCTGGCCTTGTCGATGAAGGTTATTTGTATTTCAATCAAGCGAGACTCAATAACCCCAGCGTGCTAAAACCCGAGCATTATGCTTGTATGGTTGATTTGCTCTCGCGTTCGGGTCAGTTTAGACGAGCAGAGGAGTTTATAAACGAGCTACCCTTTGATCCAGGGATCGGGTTTTGGAAAGCGTTGCTCGGGGGCTGCCAAATTCACTCGAACGTGGAACTTGGTGAGCTTGCAGCTCAAAGGATCCTGGCCTTGGATCCGGGTGATGTTTCGTCGTATGTAATGCTGTCGAATGCGCATTCTGCAGCCGGGAAATGGCAAAATGTGTCGATGTTAAGAATGGAAATGAAGGAGAAGGGGATGAAGAGAATTCCAGGTTGCAGTTGGATTGAAATCAGAAGCAAAGTTCATGTGTTTGTAACTGGTGATAAGAGTCACCACCAAAAGGATGAAATTTATTATGCCTTGAGATTCTTTGTTGAACACTTGAAAGAGAGTGAAGATTTCAACTTTCTTTCAGACTCATAAATCTAAATTTATTATCAAGTTGATAAATTGAATGTGATTTGTTAGAGTTTGACACAGATTCTCTCAAGACTTGCAAGGAAAAGAAAATTTATGACAATTTGTTGAGTGATTCTGTGTAGTAATTTGTTAGACCCCCTATTCTAAATACTTATATGAGGAAGGGCAGAAAGGGAAAAGAACATGTGTGATAACCGTCTGGAAGGCTTGTGGGACCGGTTGGTGTACGGTCGTTAGGGTTGTGCTTGGCCCTAGTATATAATCTATCTTTCTTTGCTTTCGTTGTTATCTTTTGGCATTGTAATAGAACAATAGTTCTAGGGTTTTAGGAGAGCCACCAGCACTCTCGAATTGCTGGGAGTTTATGTGTTATGTGAAATCGTTTTATCTGAATATTATCAATCACTAGTAAGAGTACTCTTACAAGTGGTATCAGAGCTCGTTTCGAATCGGGGGAGGTGGAAGAAAATGGCGCAAAAGCGATCGAAGAGAGGTTGAAGGCGACCGAGGCAGCGATCGGAGAAATGCAGAAGGCATCCGAGTCGGCCATGGGTGAAGTTCGAACAGAGCTTCAAAGGATTCCCAGGTTAGAAAAAACTCTAGACCGATCGAATGTATTATTTAATACCTTAGTTAAAGAGTTAGCAGAAGGGAAAATGAATAGAGTTTCTGAATCGGAACTTACGGAAATGTCCACCGGTAAACGAAAATACAGGGAGATGGAAGAAGAAGTGGAACCAGAGACTGTCTTCGAAGAAGGGGGACACAGAGCGAAAGGATAAAGTTCAAGAAAGTCGAAATGCCGGTTTTCAACGGTATTGATCCGGACGGATGGCTATTTCAAGCTGAGCGGTACTTTCAGCTCCACCGGTTAACGGAGATGGAGAAACTAACAGTGGCCGTGGTAAGTTTTGAAGGAAGGGCCCTGCACTGGTATCGTTGGGCGGAAAATAGAAAAAGGATGAAGGTGTGGAGCGATCTGAAAATGAGATTGTTCGCACGATTCCGACCACTGCAAGAAGGAACGGTTTGTGCACGTTTCTTGGCCATCAAGCAAGAGGGAACGGTTGAAGAATACTGCCAAAGATTTGAAGAACTAGCAGCGTCGTTACCACACCTGACGGAGGAGGTTTTGGAAAGTACCTTCACCAACGGCCTAACCCATTTGGTGAGAACGGAAACATTATGTTTTGAGCCTATTGGGCTTGAAAATATGATGCGTGCGGCCCAAAGAGTGGAGGACCGGATGGAAGCAGCCAAGTTGGGCCCAGACGGAACAGCTAAGGGTATCAGATCGACCAAAAATAGCCAAGTAGTCGTGTCACCTGCTAAAGCATCTGAGACACATCATCCGCGATTAGAACAGTGACGCTAGCTGAGAGGACACCCTTCATAAAGAAGGAACAGAGTTTTAAGAGATTATCGGATGCTGAGATTCGAATGAGGCGAGAGAAGGGCCTTTGTTTTAGATGTGAGGAAAAGTTTGCCCCCGGCCATCGTTGTAAAAACAAGGAGCTGAGGGTCTTGATCACGGCTGACGACGTCGAAGAAGACGAGGCCATTATTGGCACAGAGGAAGAAACCCCGCAGGTTGCAACAATGGAAGTAATGCCCGAAATCCAACTTTCGCTGAACTCAGTGGTCGGACTGACGACTCCGGGAACAATGAAGGTGCGGGGAATGATGAACGAACACGAAGTGGTGATGCTAATCGATTGTGGGGCGACTCACAACTTCATTAACCAGAAAGTGGTGGAAAAGTTGCAGGTTCCGGTATCGGAAACAGTGAACTATGGAGTGGTAATGGGAACGAGCAAGGCGGTAAAGGGAACAGGAGTATGTAAAGGCGTCGTGATCTCTCTTCCTGACTTGTCAATCATGGAGGATTTTCTTCCCTTCGATCTGGGAAATCTAGATATGGTATTGGGCATGCAGTGGTTGAAAAAACAGGGTGCCATGACAATTGATTGGAAGAACTTGAGTATGTCGTTCATCGTAGGGGATACGAGGGTCGTGCTGAAGGGAGACCCCTCGCTGACCAGGATGGAAGTATCGTTGAAGATGATGGCGAAGACCTGGCACCCCGAGGACCAAGGATTCTTGGTCGAGTTCTGCGCAATGAGTACAACAGAGGAGGATCTCATTACGGAATTGAACATCCCTGAATTGGACCGGCTGTTAACAGAATATGAGGACGTTTTCAATATGCCGGAGAAATTACCACCCAAACGAGTGGTTGACCACAAGATTCAGCTAAAGGAAGGGGCAGATCCCTCAAATACCAGACCTTACAGATATCCCCATGCTCAGAAGGCGGAAATAGAGAGGATGATCGACGAAATGCTGTTAACAGGAATAATCCGCCCCAACGTGAGCCCATACTCCAGCCCAGTGATTTTGGTAAAGAAGAAAGATGGCAGCTGGCGTTTTTGCGTAGACTATCGAGCTCTGAACAAAGCGACCGTTCCTGATAAATTCCCGATTCCGGTAATTGAGGAACTGTTGGATGAACTCCATGGCGCCAAATACTTTTCGAAGTTAGACTTAAAATCTGGGTATCACCAGATCAGAATGGAGAATGCGGACATTCAAAAGACGGCTTTCAGGACCCATGAAGGTCACTACGAATTTCTGGTCATGCCGTTTGGTCTCACAAACGCCCCAGTAACCTTTCAATCTCTGATGAACCAGGTTTTTCGACCTTTTCTTCGTCGTTGTCTGTTAGTTTTTTTTGACGATATTTTGGTTTATAGCCCTGATCTACAGACTCATATCACACACCTCGGTGCGGTGTTCAACGTCCTTCGGGACAATCATTTGTTTGCAAATTATAAGAAGTGTCAATTCGTCAAGGAGAGGATTGAATACCTAGGCCATTGGGTATCAGCACAAGGGGTGGAAGCAGATGGAGAGAAACTCAGGGCAATGCTAGAATGGCCCCTACCAAAAACACTGAAGGATCTTAGGGGATTCTTGGGGCTCACGGGCTATTATAGACGTTTCGTGGCTAACTACGGTAGCATTGCGGAGCCTTTGTCAAACCTGACAAAGAAAGATGCGTTTCTCTGGACGGAAGAGGCCACCAAAGCGTTTGATTTGCTAAAAACGGCCATGATGACACTTCCCGTGCTAGCACTTCCCGACTTCTCCATTCCATTTATTGTGGAAACGGACGCATCCGGTTCAGGGGTTGGCACCGTTTTAATGCAAAACCACAGGCCTATCGCTTACTTCAGTCAGAAGCTTTCGGAGAAAGGTCGCTTGAAGTCCACATACGAGAGAGAATTAATGGCGATTGTTTTAGCCGTTCAGAAATGGAGACACTATCTCTTGGGCTATCATTTCACGGTGCGAACGGACCAAAAGTCCCTGAAGGACTTCATGGAACAGAAGGAGATCCGACCGGATTTCCAGAAATGGTTGATCAAGCTGATGGGATTTGATTTTGATATCCAATACGTTCCAGGATTAGAGAACAAGGCGGCCGATGCTCTCTCAAGAATGCCGGAAGTTGTCGAATTGGCAGTCTTGTCGGTTCCAACAATCATTGACGTGAAAATGGTTCAACAAGAGGTGCAAGCAGATCCTGTTCTAGCTCTTATTTTGGCTAAACTACGCGATGACGAAAGTAGTATGCCCAGATACTCCATCCGCCAAGGGCAATTATTCTATAAAGAACGTATGGTGGTGTCCAAAACCTCGTCTCTAATCCCAACAATTCTGCACATGTTCCACGATTCGGTCATGGGAGGACATTCCAGATTTCTCAGAACTTATAAGAGAGTCACAGCAGAATTGTTTTGGGAGGGCATGAAGGGCGTCATCAAGCAGTATGTTGAGAATTGTGAAATCCGTCAAAGGAACAAGACCCAAGCAATGGCCCCTGCGGGTTTGCTCCAACCATTACCACTGCCAGACAAAATATGGGAGGACATTTCGTTAGACTTTGTCGAAGGTCTACCAAAGTCAGCGGGGGTGGACTCCATCCTTGTGGTTGTTGATCGTTTGAGCAAATATGCTCACTTCATTAAGGTTAGTCATCCTTTCTCTGCGAAATCTATCGCTGCTGTGTTCACAAATGAGATAGTACGCCTCCATGGATACCCCAGATCGATTGTCTCCGATCGTGATAAAATTTTCATCAGTCATTTCTGGACGGAACTTTTTAGACTGCAAGACACCCGCTTGAATCGGAGCACAACGTTCCACCCCCAGACGGATGGACAGACAGAACGAGTCAATCGCTGCTTAGAAACTTATCTGCGATGTTTCTGTAATGAAAGGCCCAAAGCTTGGTCCTCATGGTTACCTTGGGCAGAGTTCTGGTATAACACCAACTTTCACGCATCTCTCAATCGCACTCCTTTCCAGGTTGTGTATGGAAGAGTTCCACCGCCAATCATTTGTTATGGTCAGTCCAGGACAACCAACGATACCTTGGAACAACAACTGTTAGAAAGGGATCACACTCTGGGAATCTTAAAAGAACAGTTAAGGGTGGCACAAAACAGAATGAAAAAATTTGCGGATTTGAGGCGCAGAGAGGTGGAATTTCAGATCGGAGATCCGGTTTATTTGAAATTGCGCCCTTATCGACAACGATCCCTAGCCAAGAAGCGCTGTGAAAAGTTAGCCCCAAAATTCTTTGGTCCATACACCATTGCGGCACGCGTAGGGCAAATAGCTTATCGTTTGGAGTTACCGGCGGAAACATCCATTCATCCTGTGTTTCATGTATCACAACTAAAAATGGCACTCGGGAACAATGAATATGCTCTGACCTGCCCCCCATTGTTGACTGACGAGTATGAGTGGATGATCGAACCAGAGGAACTGATGGCAACACGATGGAATCCTCAGACAAAAGCCTGGGAATGTTTGATGAAATGGAAAGGCCTGCCGGATTGCGAGGCGACGTGGGAAGTGTTTACTCTGTTGCGAGACCAGTTTCCGGAGTTCCACCTTGAGGACAAGGTGGTTGCGATGGGGGGAGAAGTTGTTAGACCCCCTATTGTAAATACTTATATGAGGAAGGGCAGAAAGGGAAAAGAACATATGTGATAACCGTCTGGAAGGCTTGTGGGACCGGTTGGTGTACGGTCGTTAGGGTTGTGCTTGGCCCTAGTATATAATCTATCTTTCTTTGCTTTCGTTGTTATCTTTTGGCATTGTAATAGAACAATAGTTCTAGGGTTTTAGGAGAGCCACCAGCACTCTCGAATTGCTGGGAGTTTATGTGTTATGTGAAATCGTTTTATCTGAATATTATCAATCACTAGTAAGAGTACTCTTACATAATTAAGTGAAGAGAAAGAATGAAAATCGTGTTATTACAAGTTTACTCCTCAAACTTTTAACAATCAAAAGGTCCCTAAACTTTAAAAGGTTTCTAACAAGTCTTTGAACTTTCAATTTTATATCTAATAAGTCTCTGAACTTTCAATTTTGTGACGAATAATTTTTTAACATATTCAAAATTTTACAAAATCAATTGTTCTATTAGATATAAAATTGAATTTTATGTCTTATAGAATTATAAATTTTTAATTTTGTATCTAGTAGATTCGTAAATTTTAAAAATGTTGAATATGTCTACGCTATAGATCTATTTGATTTTGAAACTAAAAAAAAAAAAATATAAATTAAAAAATAAAAATAAAAAGAGTTGGAAATGGATAAAAAAAAATAGTGAGAAAATTAAAAAGAAAAGTAAAAAAAAAAAAATTGGCTGTGAGAGAGTGAAAAAACAAAATATAAATAATTTAATTAAAAAAAGAGTTAAAAAAAAAATAGAAAATAAATTAACAAAAATGGTTCATAGGTTTGATTCCATGACATAGACACGGATTTTTTATATTAATAATGTACTTTAAATAAATTATTACAGAAATATTATAGTTTTCAAAGTATTTACAAAACTAGATACCTAAATTGTGTTCATCCATGGTACACAATTTAGGAGTAATTCGTGTTCATGGTACACGATATAGTGGGTAACTCGTGTACCATGGACATGAGTTATGATCTGTCACGTCACATGTAACTCGTGTCCATCGTACACGACTGAGGGGGTAACTTGTGTTCATGGTACACGACTTAAGTTGTAAATCGTGTCTATGGTACACGAGTTACTTCATAAATTGTGTACCATGGACACAAATTACCCTCTAAATTGTGTTTTATGGACACGATTTAGTGAAATCGTGTCCATGGTATACGATTTAGGTACCCTAATTTTGTAAATACTTTTAAAACTATCATATTTCTATAAATAAGTTATTTAAACTATATTATTAATAAAAAAAAATTCCATAGACACTCGTCACATGTGCTGGCGGTGCTTTTTAATTAATACTAAATACAATTGCAAAAAATAAATTGAATATATTCAATATCTCTGACTATCTGTGATAGTGGGTAAAAAGATTTTACTTCCTCATATTTGTTTTTTATGCCCAAAAAATAAATGTATTGGTCAATATTGTGGAATTTTGATGTTTCGCTATTAGACACAAAATTAAAATTTTGAGAATTTATTTGATATAAAATTAAAAGTTCTAGAATTTATTAGACATTTTTTAAACTTGAAATATCTATTATTAAAAATTCAGGATAAATAGACACAAAATTAAAATTTTGAAAATTTATTTGATATAAAATTAAAAATTCTAGAATTTATTAGACATTTTTTAAACTTGAAATATCTATTATTAAAAGTTCAGATAAATAGACACAAATCTCAATTTTTAAGGATAAAACTTATCAAATAAAAGAAAAAAAAAATTGAAAAATCACATTGTTATTGGGGCTGGTTGCACGGTTCATATCTTAGTTTAGTAATGGCCTACTATACCTTGCACGGTTCTCATTCCATTTCTTCTTTCTAGCGCTTTCACCAGAATCGCATTTTTCAATCCCTATCCTTTCCCTTTCAGTCAAGTTTTTTTAGCCCTTTCCTCGAAGAGTCGAGCTGCCTATTTTCTCCTCAAGCCGCACTAGCCCGACGATATCGATCTCGACCATTACTTTATGAAATTCTATTCTAACTTCTAGCTTGGCTTGTCCTTAGCTAAAGAAAGAAAGATAGTTGGAGGTCAAAGACATTTTTGACAAAATTTAAAACATTTTTGACAAAAACTCAGTGGCTATCACTGATAGACTTCTATCGTTGATATATGACTACTATCAGTGATAGATAGTCACTGACAAAATTCTATAAAAACTATAGTGGTGGCCAACACATACATATGTTCATTTTGGTTCCAACTTTTTTATCCTAATTTATTTATTATTATTATTATTATTATTTTACAACATTTTATTTTTTATTGGTCCCACACCAACATAAAATTAAATGAATCACAATCAATTTTCAATTCCCATTACTTTCACATTTATAATTTGATAAAGTGAAGAGATGTGATTGAGTTTAGAATTGCATGGCCTCCAATTCCTCAACATGGGTTCATAAAAGTGATGTGACATGATTTAATTTTGTAAGCTTATATTATTACTGATTCAATGAATAACAGGTAATTGGGTTACCATACAACTTAGCAAAATTATTACATTTTATAGGCTTTATCTACCTACCTTCTTACCTTTCATATTTGAAAGATATCTCACCAAATTATTTCATGTCTTATTACCTTTTATAGCCTTAGCTTTCTAACTAGCTTGTTGCCTTCCATATTTCAAACCTATCTCACCAAATTATTTTATTTTTTAAGACAAAAACTTACATCAATGTTTTTTTTTACGATTCTTTTCAACGTGGTCCCAATATTTTAATTTTTTCAATGCACGATAGATGAAATTATTGAAATCGTAAAAAATAAAATATTATTGAAGCTTTAAAACGTGATTAAATTAAAAAATTACCAAAGTTCATTTTAAGAAATGAGTGCATGTCAATTATAAGTGAGCTAAACAAATTTCACTTTATTAATTCTAATAGTCAATATTATTTAATGAGTTATTTTTAGTACATGAAATATTAGAAACAAGTAACAATTAAAAATAAATAAATAAATATATATATATATTAGAACAGGTAGAGGTGAGAAATTGAACCTAATACCTCTTGGTCAAGCCAATTGAGCTACACGGTTATTGAAAAAAGAAATGGTTATTATTGGTTAGGAAATGTAAAATTTTGTTATTAAATCACTACAAATTTTTCATTCTTCTTCCAGAAAAAAAAAACTACAAAATTGTACATATAAAATCATTTGAAAACAAAAATATTCAACTTGAAATTTGAAAACAAAAATTATTAAAGACGTCGTATATCTCGGCGTCTATCTTTATCAATACCGTGAATCTCAGAGGAGTATATGGTTAACCATATATATTTTGCCTATAAATATATATGACTTTGTCCATTATCAATGACATAAAATATCAAAATATCATTCTGCAATTAATAATTGAACATTGTTACCTTAGGTAAACAAAAAAGTAGCTTTGTTTTGGTATGTAAAAAGTAGCAGAAGAGACGACGGATAAGAAAATGTACATAAAGATGTCATTTCTCTAAACAAGAATCGGACAAATTCTATTATCATTATTGTTAACTATCGACACCATTTTTTATTTTTTGTTTTAAGAAAAAATATTTTTTATCCTAAAATTTCAGTTTCATCAAATAATTAGACCCTAATTAAATTTCGATAAATGTTGCAATTTTTTACATTCTAAAAAATTAATATTATTTTTTTTAAATAATTTTTATTTTATAAAAAATACAAAATAAATAGTAATTATTTAACAATTTTTAATTTTTGTGTTTTCAAAAACTAAAAATAAAAAATAGTTATCATTTCTATTTTTTTTAAAATAAAAAATAAAAAACAATTATCAAACATATATGATTTTTGTTTTTAAAAAACAGAAATAAAAAAAAATAAAAATCAAAAACCCAAAACTGAATGTGTTATCAAAGGAAGTCTTAGTATTTCATGTTTTCAGATAGGTGTTTGGTATATAGATTTAAAAATTGGATTTCAATTTAACTAATTCTTCAAAATATGTTTAAATATTTTTTTATAAATTATAAAACTAGTTGTAGTCACCCACTAAATATTAGATTAAATATAGACTATTATTAATTAATTAATTTATCAACATATTTTATGTTATAAATTTTGTATAATTATTATTTTATAATATCATATAATTTATTGTACATTATATAATTATACATATTTTAATTTAACAAAAATGAATTGAGTTTATAACATGTCAATAAGAGCATAACTCAATTGACATGATCTAACGATTATAAACCAAGAGGTCCTAACTTCGATCCCTCACCCCCACATGTTGTAAAATAAAAAAATAAAAAAAAATCAGAATTGGATCACATAATTCGAAAACAGTTTTCAAAAATAAAATTCAACATAAAACATAATTTGAATTATCTACCAAACAAGTCCTACGATTTTAGATAGGTAGATACATTAAAGTTTTTAACTCGAAGATTACTATATTATTTTAGTTTTCTCTAAACTACTATGATAATTCATACTCTATTTTGTCAAATCACTTAATGCAAAAAAAATAATTCTAACATTTTTGCTTAAATGATTGTTTACCAAAATCAAAGCACATATTTCTAATAGCAAAAAAGTAATATTGTAACAAATTCAAAAATAGATTTTGAATAAGAAAATGTTAAATATGAAAAGGATAGAGCTTAATGTGAAGAAAAAATCATTAAAATCACATATGGTGTTAAGTGTACCACTTGTATGTCCATATTGGAAGCATACTAACAAATGTGCATGTGCATGCACGTGTATAATAGCTACTCGTCCTATATTATTTTAAAAAAAATATATATATATATATAAATTTATCTTACGCTAGGATATAATTTACAAATTTTATACAATATTATCTTCGACTTTTACGAACTAAAAAATAGATTAGATATGAAACCGAATATAATAATTCAATTGACATAGAATTGTATACCATTCGATAAAAAAATGATGAATTCATGCATTAATTTAAATGCTTTTAAAAAAATATAGATATTTTAAAATTAGTATATAACAAAATATGAAAAGGGAAGAAATGGAACCGTACGTATTATTGAAAAATGAAAAAATAAAATAAAATAAAAAATATGACAGGAAAATGCCAATGAAAATTCGGAAGACTGTGTTGCTCGATCCTAAATTCAGGTGTAAAAGAAAGATGGCTTTTTCCAATTAGATTTTTTTGGATTATTTGGCTTTTCTTTTTAAATAATTTTGTGGCTAGGGAAATATAACACATTAATGTTATCTATTCAATTCAATTCACTTTTCTTTTTTTGTTTTTTTTGTTTTTTTGTTTAGAATCTTTTGGTTTTGTGGGGAATCTTTAAAAAAAAAAAAAAAATATCACTAATTTATAATAATATATAATTACAAATGTGTTAGATACAATATTATAATTAAAACGAGGATAACTCATGATCTCTTAGTCATAGGCACAACCTTATGCCAATTGAGCTATGTTCGGTTTGGCACAAATCAAGTATTTAATCTCATAATAACTTGAAGGAATAAAATTGAATTTTGTCAAAGTCAATGATATATATATATATATATATCATCGATTAAAATATTTGATTAAGAAGTTAGAAGTAGGAGGTTGTAATCCTCCCGTCTAAGTACCAACAAAAAAAAAAAAAAAAAACATTTATATTTTTTTTTACAACATGTGAGACTAGAAGATGAATCACTTTTTTGGTCCTTAACATTAATTTGTACATTTATATTATTATTTTTTTAAACAAAATATATATATATATATAAATGTACGGACTAATATAAAAAAAAATATAGGGTAAAAATCATTTTATACCCTTAAACTTTGGAGGTTAGGTCAATTAAAACCTTAAACTAATGATTGTATCAATTTAAACCCTGAACTTTCACAACTGTATCAATTTACACTCTCTCTTAGAAAAATATTAGTTTTCACACGTGTAGAGAGTTGTAATTTATCAATTAAACCCCTAAACTTTCATACTATATTAATTCACTTATGAAAGTTTAGGGGTTTAATTTTTAAAATTATAAGTCTTCAAATGTTTAATTAACGTTTTAAAAATAAAATTATAACAGAAAGTGTAAATTGGTACAAATCTAAAAGTTCAGGGTTTAAATCGATACAATAATTAGTTTAGAGTTTTAATTGATACAACCTCCTAAATTTAAGATTATAAATTGAATTTTTTAAAAAATATATAAATAAATAAATGTATATAAGGATGAGTATATTAAAAGAAAATGAATAATATTGGGGGATCCGTGATCCGACGTGGAAAGAACGGCAGATGATCGTCGGATGGGACCGCGTTAGCAGAGGTGGCAGTCTGAACGGTAAAGAAAATCCACGGCCGAGTGAAACGGGCCGTCCTGTAGGACCCAATCCGGACCAAACCGGGCCCACGTGTCACGTGGAGGTTGAAACTGTAGCCACGTAAGCGACAAACGAAATGGAAGATTTTGGTTCCTAACAATCTATTCTAATCCTCTCTCCACCAATCATGGCGTTCCTCCCACGTGGGCGCTGGGCCCCACTCCCAATGACGTCGACTTTTTCTTTTTCTTTTTTAAATTCCATTAAATTATAGTTTTTCCCATCATTGATATTTTATTATTATTATAATTATTATTATTATATATATATAATAATATATAAATACAATTCCCCCCTTCTTCCACTTTCCCACCTCCCAACATTTTCCCTTCACTTTCTCTCATTTTCTTTCCATCCAAACAGAATCTAAACTCCATGGACGACGACCCTTCTGCTTCATACATCCACATGGTATTTCTTTTTATTTCTTTTTTTTTTTTAATTTTTTCTCTTAAACATTTAATTAATTATGTGAGAGGGTGTATGATTATTACGATGTAGGTGCACCACCTGATCGAAAAGTGCATAATTTTCAACATGACCAAAGAACAATGCATGGAAGCTCTCTCCAAACATGCAAATATCAAACCGGTTATCACTTCCACCGGTTCGTTCGTTTCTCTTAAATATTATCGGGTTAACGGGTCGGATTACGGATCCTACTGTTTCTCACGTGACATGCACGGACTCAGTATTTTTTTTTGTAAAATTTGTTTGCAGTGTGGAATGAACTGGAGAAGGAGAACAAGGAGTTCTTCGAAGCGTATAAGAAGAAACGACGTGACGTTACTACGAGAGAATCCGAGGGGAATTCGTCCTCCGACATGTCGGATTTCAGCTTGCTGGATTCTGGGGATACGACGTCGTCTTTGAGTCGGTAAATATAGTTGGTGGAAATTAATAAAAAAATGAATGACGGTGGCGATACGATGTACGACGTCGTTTGATAGAATAGAACAGCGCCAGTGGCGGCGTAGGGAGGGGGTTGATAGGCTAATTGAGAGGCGTGAAGATATTTTGAGATATTATTATTGATTTAGGGTGGCTGACACGTGGGAACACGTGTCTACACGTGGCATCATGTTACAACTTTTTATTATATGTATTGCTGTCGCTTGCTGATTGGGCTTTGTCGGGAAGTGTGTTTTATAATAGTTTAAATAATATTTTGATTTTGTATTTTGAATATCCTTAAAATACCAATTTTAATGAATGTTAAAGTTTGTTATTATGGTTAGTTTTTATCATAATTAGTTAAATAATAATAATAATAATAATAATAATTTTTAATCACAATGCCGATGTGTTCTTAAAATTTACAGAGATAAAAAGAAAATCTTAATTTTTTTTTCCTTTTTTCTTAGTAGGGTGTGAAACTTCTTAATCTCTATATAATTTGGATTCGGCATGTTGGTTATTAACTAATTTTAAACTTTATTGAAGGTAAATGAACTCAAATTTGATATTAAAAAATATAAATACTAAATTATTTTAACTAGTGTATAATTTAAGTGGATTATTTGCTTTTCTCGGCTAAATTAAATTAGAACGTCTCAGCCAATAGGTAATTGTGACATTTTTTATATATTTTTATTTTAAATACAAGTCGTCTTTTGAAACGATGTTTGTTCGCGCAAAAGACGATATGTACGCCATCATTTTTCAGCACATCATCTTTTGAGTAATGTGCATTCAAAAATCAATATATTTTTATTCATGCAAATTTTTTGAAACAAAGCTAACACCTTCAATTTGATACTTGATTTCACTATTTTTGAAGTTGTATATCAAAATTGAACTACGGTTCTAGAGTTGCGGAAAAAATTGAATCCTCGTTGGAATCTCTAGTACCATAAATTTGAATTAATCTAACAGATTACTTATTTGTATTTTTTGTATTTGAATGAATCTAATGATTACTTATTTATATTTTTTTGTATTTGAATGAAGTACTAATTTATATTTTTTTTATTTGATTTTCCCACCTATTTCTCTCCCTTATGATCATTAGGCATTTTGACATGATGATTAAAAGTGAAAATATCAACGGAGATATTTTCCTCTCAACACAATTTAAAGATTATGCTAAATAGCTAAATATAACGTTTAACCATTTTCAAAACTTTATTTGGTTTAGCTATTTTCAAGTGTTAAATCTTTGACCTGTTGGTCAATAATTAATACATTATTATGATTTTTTTTTGTGAAAGTTTAGAACCAACTTATTTAAGTAATAAATTATTACTTTAAGCATATATTTCAAAAATTAGAAGTCAAATATGAATAGTATAGTAATAAAATAATAGATAATATTGAAGACCGAAAAATAAATATGAATCGGGACTGTTTGTTAGTTGGGACTTAAACATTAGGGCAAGAGTACTCCTTGTCCTTTGGATCGAAATTGTAATGTCTTAACAAGTTGAGCTATATACCCGTGACAAATTCAAATAAACAGTTGATGGAAGTAGTAGACTGAGAAAGAAAAAAACACAATATAAATAATAATAAAACTAAAAAACTATGTCAACATTAGAGGCAGGAGCAGTTAATTGAAGTTGATTAAGAACCCATCTAATTGACCTAAAAAATTACCACAAGGATCACAGCTACATGTTCTTATAGCTGTCATATTCAGTGATGAAATGATACATCTTATATTTCTCTAATAATAACCTTAAAAAGCTCATAAAGTTGGAAAAAGGCCCGTTTGATAATCATTAGGCTTCGATTTGAATTTTAAAAATACTTGTAAAAAGATGGATAATAAAATAAATGAATAAAAAACAAAAGTGGAACACAAGAGCATTGACCTTTCCAAACAAAATTGGCCCAACAATGATTGCATTGAAATTCCTCACCTACAACAAACCAAAAGGAGCATACTGTACATTTCAAATTTCTTTTAAACAGCACATCACTGCATCAGGCATCAACAGAAATTGATGGGATCGCCTCCTGAGAATCCCCAATGTCATTCAAACATGGTGGCTTGGCTGCTCCATAGTAGAAGAACGCCATTATTTTGGACAACTCGTCTGCACTTACAAATCCTGAACCAAACCACAACTCAAATCTCAGCTCATACACTGAAATAGGTTCATTCTAGAGTTGAACAAAATTTGGAGCAACGTTTCGCACTTACCCTTCTCGCGGTACAAAATCTTCCCTGCTTTAGTGAAGATAATCTCTGGAAAGGCAGACACTTGAAGAGCGGAGACCAAGTTGCGTTCAACAACGGCATCAACAGCAACACACTGTAATCAACGACGACAAGTTTTAAATAATGATATTTGCTAAAGGTAGAGTGATGAGTAAACTAGATTAAACAAATAGGAAAGGCTTACTCTTGGCGAAGGCAGATTGCAATTCCATATTATGTGGATAGCCTTCTCCAGCTCCTCACGGATTTTTTCATCTTCCTTTGGCCTGAGTGAAGTCAGATGCATACAAGATATGATTCTCAACATATGCAATTTTTTGTCTTATATAGGTCATCTTAGGATTCAAAGTTACCCTTTTAAAGATTCTACAATACTAATGTCCACAATCCAAAGTTCCCCCATACTCCCAACTAGTTAAATCAAAAAATCAAATATTGGCACAAACCACAGTAGTGCGTGCAACAACGTATAGCATGGGGGAGGGGCAGCTTTCGGGCGGCGGTTGGAGAGAACAAGAGCTCTCAAAGTCTCCTCGTCTATACTTTCTTAGCAGACGTAACGATTTGCCTATTTTGAATTCTAATAACCAATTGGTATGAGAGTAGTAAGATACAATAAAATCTCTGGTGTGCAAGAACAACTGGTGGAATGCAAAATGTGATGGAAGGAGGACTCAAGCAAGTATAGGAGGAAATGCACCGAAGTATGGAAAAAAAATATGGAGAATAAGGATTCGTCGATTGCACCAACATAATCACAATCTTCAAATTATGAAGAATAGGGAAATCTTTATTTCCACAATTGGTCGGTTCTTCCAACAACCTCTCCTACTATTCCCTTATACACATCAAGAGTTCGACAATAGCTCAGTGAGGGGGCCTTGGAGGATTTATGAGAACGTATCAGCAATTGAACACATAACTGGAAAGGTATGAAAACCACAGTCCAAGCTTCTCTAAAATGATGACAAACTGTAAACATAATTAAAAATAAAATGTTAAAATAATATATCAAACTTATGTATCCGACCCCCAATTTTTCCTTGCATCATTCCTATCCAAGAAACGCAAGGAACTGGACCTCTAGCCAAGAAGTTTGAGGAAAGCTCCTAAGCTCTCACCACCAGGCACCCTTAAAAATATAAAAAGACTTCAACCTCCATGAATAGAGATCCTTGTAGGCTTGGAATTCATGCAAACATATATATATAGATATATAACAAATGACATCAATTTCAATCAAAGCCAAGAAAACAAATGTAAATCCACACAAGATCCTAATGTTAAAAATATTACGGCCGGCAATTTAATGAATTAAGAGAATACCTTTTGTAGCGATTATGTACAAAAATGATTAGTGGACTAATGTCTTTAAACACAGCCTCCTCCCATTCAGCAGTTGTTATGTCCTTGATTGGACGAATGTAGTTGTCATCTTGCCAAACTATGTCATTATCATCATCTTTATCATCATCATCTTTATCATCATTTTTCTTATTCTTGATGGTGATCTTATCAAAAAACTGACCCAAGTTGAATCCCCAACCATCAGCATCCTCAGGCCAATCAGGATCCTCCTCTTCCACAACAAGAGGATAATCAGCAAGAAGCTTTTGCATCTTCCTTCTCCTTTCCAAGTTGTCTACCTCCTCCTCAACATTGGGGTTCATATCAATCACTTCCCTAATCTTTTCCCTCCATTCTCGTCTCTCCTCAACATCCATAAGATTGGGGTCTTGCCGGTCTGCTGAAGAAGAATCGTCTTCCTCATCAGAGTTCATATCTGCTTGTGCTTTCTTCTTCTTTCCATCGCCTGACCTCAGTGACCCTACATTTTTATAGGCCCTTAGGGTATTGCTGCTTCTGAAACATCCTCCCTACAGATCATAATATGAAGCACTTCACAGTTAGTTTCCCTAAGCAATGAGAAACGAGCACTAAGGTTTAGTTGGACCACATCTAAAAACCATCCTACAAATGTCAAATTACCATAAAGTGATTCTAAAATGATTACTGGTCAGTCACTTTTTGGAGAATCAGCTTTCAAATGTTTTTTAAGAGTGTTTTAAAATCAATTATAAAATCTTACACGAAACACTTTTAGCCATCTCAGAATACGTTTGGTTTTACCCTTTTAAATGCAATTTTCATACAATCAAAATTGATTTTGAACAATTAAAGACATGTTATGTTTGAGTGTGATTTTGAACATGACAAAAGTAATTTTAACCATTTCAACACCACTTCCAAACATGCCCTAAAATCGCTAAAGGAAGTTATGTCATATGCCAAACACACTATAAGTATATATGGATTAGAGAATGACAAAAGCTCTGGCGTACAACGCACCAGAAAAGGCAACTTCATCAAAGAGATGGATGAAGGATAAGAAGACTCCAACCTCCATGGAGAGAGAACATTGCTGGTTTGGGAATTTGTGGCTGAAAATAAACCACCCCCTCGGAATTTGCAATTAGTACAAGGCAAAACCAGCAGCGGTAAACTTAGTGTATGTTGTTGCAACGCCATTTCTACAAGGATGCACAAATTAAGACCTCAACAATTGTTTGGGAATTGTGTTCAGAATAAAATTGTAGCATAATACAACAATTTTAGAAAATTCCCAAACGATGTGTACATAACTCGAGACCATTTTAGAAAATGTTGTCTCAAGTTATATCAACATCGTCTCCAAATTACATAACATAAGTTCTTCGAATTTCCAAACATGTTCAATTTGTACTTGGCATACAAGCTGACAAATAAAAGGAAAAGAAACTATAAAGCATGAGAATAAAGAATTGAAGTAGAGAGGACATATACTCAAATGAACATGAACAACTTACTTACTCATCAAAATTTATAAAACTAAAATTGATTTTCCGAACTTGAATCAATCATATTGCTTCGATTCCCCTTCAAATGTCCCTCTACTTGATATTCATGAGCCCCAAATGCAAATTCAATTCCAAGAATTGCACAAAAAACCACAGATTTCTTGGTTTCAAATGAAAATTAGAGGTCCGATAAACAACAGAAATTTTTTTCCAAGACTAAACTATACTTCAGAACAGCAAACTAGGGTACTGAAACCAAAAAAAAAAAAAAAAAAAACCCTCAAAGTACATTCAATTTTCATTCATTTTCTCACCAACCAAACAGAACCCATAAAAAAAAGGTCCAAAAAACAGCCGGAAATATTGTCCAAGAATAAAATTATGGTTCAAGAACAATCAACAAGTGAAGTAACTGTACAAAGCTTGAAGTTCGTCTAATTTTCCTCCACTTTCTCCCCATCCAAAAAGAACCAGTGAAAATGGAGGTCTAGAAAACAGAAGTAAATATTTCCCAAGAGTAAAATCACACTAACAAGAACACCCAACAAATGCACCAAGTAAACATTAACCTCGAAGTTCGTCTAATTTTCCATCATTTTCTCAACACCCAAACAGAAACAGAACACATCAAAAGTGGATTCATCGTTAAATTAAGAATCAGAAATCAGCAAGGCAGAGGTGACACAACAGACTCCAGCAGAGAAATCGATGAATTAGAATAAGATAAGCTTAAATTAGAACAAACCTTGAACACCAGGGGGAGGGAGGCACGCTGGCGGTGACTGAATGGGGGAGTCAGGTGCTCGCCGACGGTGACTGAAAGCGCCGGGAGATGACGGGGAGAGAGCCGCGTGGGGATAGAAAAAATTTGTTTTGTTCGTTCATCTTTTTTAATTTTTATTTATTTCGTTTTAAATTTTAGCGAAAAGATTAATGGTGTCACGGTTTATCAATTTTTAATTATTTTTTTTATTCGGGTAATTGTTTGGAATAACACAAAAATATTTTTAATTTTCATAAACAAATAACACTGTTTTAATAATAATAATAATAAATAAATTGTCGCTTCTAAAAAAAGACAATGCCCTCTAATAGCTTAATTACTGATTATACAATACTCCTCGATTCTCTTACCAAACACAAAATATTTGCATTAATCAAACCAATCACACTTTTTTAATAAAATGCAATGAATTGATGCATAAAGTAGTAATTGAAATTGAAACCATTAGTTAATTAAAAATAATTAGTCCTTTGATTAGTTATTTGTGGGTTTACTTGTTTTTATAATTGATGTATCGGATTATTGTTTTACTATCATTTGTTATTAATATATAATTTTTAACAACTTACTATTGTTCCAGTATTGATTATCAATGATCAACAGGTCAACATGAACATAGCTCAATCGATATAATGTACGACCTAGTGACTAAGAAGTCACAGGTTCGATTCTCCCACCATTAAAAAAAACATTATAACCTTGGAGCTACGAAAGCATGTCAAATTTGAAGCAAAAAAAAAATAGAGAGAATACAAAAAGGTCATAATTTATATTCGATAGAAAATTACATAATAGATACAAATCTAATAGTCTATTTATATTTTATACTAATCTATCCAAGTCCAAATCATAATTTAAACTATATCTGATTCGAATAACATAATCTAACAGACTTTGTGTAGTTCTTTTTTCTATATAATTGAATACAAACATTGCTGAGATCATTCAGGATTATTAGCCAAATCAAGAGAAGCAACCGAAGTTAGTTGTGGAGGAGGAGGCTGGGAGGAGCCAATCAAAGAAACCAACATGAGTTTGTCCCTTTGATATTTGAGAAGAATACTCAACCAACATCCCCCATAGATCACCAACTGTCCATTTATGTGCCAAAATCCATTCACTCACCTGTCCCACAGTAAACAATAAAAAGAATCACACATACACCAATGTTTCTTCATCTACCTAATGAGTAGACGTCCATGTAGACAAATATCTACCTACGAGTAGATGTCTACGTAGAAAAATCAGTTTAAGCATAGCTGAGTAAATAAGACATTTATTACCATCTTAAAGGTTGACGTGCTATAGATTTATCACATGCCATTGCTTAAAAGCCAAATAGCTTTTAAGTAGATATCTCAGAGACTAATTATACAGAGACTTCCAAGAGAACAAGGGAGGGTATACCTTTTCTAGGTTCTGCAGTGCTTCGATGCCAAATGTGTAATACAAAACCAAAGGTCTTAATGCCTGAAGAATATATACTTGGTTATTAAAAAAAACTTGGAACCAAGAAAACAGAAAATGGAAATAATTATCATGCTTATTTATGTCGTAGGGAATTATCCAGGGAGGTGTGTATATCAGTGAAGACAAAAGCTAAAATTATCGATCAAAAAATGGAAATAGAACTTTGGCAAGTTAGTTACGTAAGATTGTAACTCTCAAAAGTAAAATTACAAAGGAGTGGGTATGTACAACATAAGTAGATAAAATAGGTTGTTTAGGGTATCTCAGTGTAAGGATGAATTTTATGATCGATTTTGAAAAAACTGCTTATGAGTGAAGGCAGTTCTTTTATAAGCACTTCTCCTAAAAGCCAAATATTGAAAATTTTAAGTACTTTTAACGGGCTAAAGGCACTTTTTATCCTTGGAACTCAAGGACACAGTTGTTTTTTTTTTTTTTTTTTTTTTTGATAAGAAACGGTAACTATTCATTGATATAATGAAGAAATAGAAGGGGGGATAGACTCTATCCCGCCTAAACAAGATACAAAACCACCACAAAACAATAAACCAAAGGATCACATATAAGGATGCTCCTAATCTGTGTAATATAAGGATGCTCAAGGACACAGTTGTACAACCTATAAACAGATCATGTTCAAGTAAGGTCGTAAATGCACTTTTTATCATTTCAAAACTCATCTCAAACTTAAATATCTACCACTACCCTTATCGTTACACTGCAGGTGGATTCATACAAACACATGAAAAGTACCTGAGAAGCAGCAAGCCATTGTATTATGGACTTCACTTGAGGATCTCCTCCAAAGGCACCACAACCCCAGTTGCCAGTTGCAATACCAATGTCGTTTTTGTGGTCCAAGCATTCTGGAGGGAGAGATTTACCAAAAAAATTCTCTCTAGTATCTGAGGTAGATTCATGCACCTAAAATAATAGCACCATACAGAAACCCAAGCAAGCAAATTAGCAACAGGAGAAAAAATAGTTTGATGTGCACGAAGCATGTTGTAACAAAAAAATCATTTTAACAAGAAAAATTGAAACTAATCTAGAAGAACTTAGATGGGATCATCTAAGATTGTTAAATAATGATCATTTGAGGTTCTTAACTTATTATTTTAGAATGATGTCAAAAAAGCAGAGAACAAAAAAGTAGAGAAATTGTACCGGGAGATTGTTTCTTGATGAGTCATTATGGTCCATAACATCTTCCTCGCCTTCTAAGAATAGTCTCTCATACTGCTTATATTTTGATTGATCAAAGAAACCACAGAATGCCTTATTAACTTCCCTGTTGAATTCAGCAAGCATAGTTTATATGCTTATAAAGATTGAATGGAATACACTATCATTCACCAAGAAGACTTCCACAATAAGTACTGAACAATCAAGTCGAACCTTCTAAGCACCATAGTAACGAATAAATGGTTGGTTCTGAGACACCACGCACATTAGTCTAGTTTTTTTAATTCAAACCACAAATCCAACCTGACTAATCTATTCAGAACCAAAAACCTTGTTTCACCCCAAAAAAAAACATATTTAGAACAAGTCATCAACATCTCCCTAAGAATACACACTACGTAAAATGAGATCTTCGGCAATGTTTCATGTATCTTTGAGCTACAAGTTTCTTTCTTAGCCATACTATCAATAAAGTATCAACCTGAATGGCAAAATTAGATTAGAATAAAGACATGAACACCAAAAAAAACAGAATGGTTCCACACTTGGACAGATTCAGATCAAACTAAGCACGCACATGAGCATTGCTCATAGACAAACCAAGGACAAGCATGTGAGCCAAGAACAAGTGACCAAACTAAAATAGCTCACACGGCAGTGTGTGGCAGGATGAAATGCTTCACACTTAGAATAATTCAACCCTCAAATAGTTTCTTATCAAACAAAGCACATAGATGGAAGAGGAAAAGCAGAGAGTTCTTAGCAACAAAAAAAAAAAAAAAAACGTTTTATGATTGATGATGACAAATGTTTTGGCTTTTTTGGAACAGTGTCGCTCCTCCTTAGATGGATGGTGTTCTTGACAAATTGCCACTAACATTCAAATCTTAGCCCCACTTGAAAGATAAATCCCTAACGAACTCAACAAGTTCTAAACATAGGATTGATTAAGGCAACTTAGGGTGAATGAGATGTTTTATTTTATTCGATAAAATTCTTTGTTTTGGAGGCTTCTCCGAAAAATGGTTTTGGGATTGGTTTGGGTTCCATTGGTATGGTTGGTTATATGTAATTTCTCCATAGAAGATGTGCCTCCCACGGAGAAGTTTAGAAATTGAATAGGCCAATAAGTAGCAGAACATGCAAATAGGTTAGCAATGTCCTGCAACTCCACTTTCCTCAACCCTTGCCACCATATTTTTCGCTAAAGTTGTTCTTAAGGCTAGAAACAAGCTGAAAGATTCTCAGCAGAGTATGCATATTAAATATATCCTCTTGATTAGGGGCACAAAATATCAAGGTTCCATCTGCAAAATAAAAATGGGAGCCTAAATACTATTCCTTCCAACTCAAACTCTAAAATCTCGTGAGCTTCTACTAGCTGCATGCTCCAGCAGCCCACTAAGGACGTCTGTCACTGCATAAAGAAGAAATGCTTCGCAAAAGACAAAGGATAGTTTCAGCTAACATCTCAAACATTGTTAACAAACTTAAAGATATAAATCAAAATCAGTATTCAAGCCAATGAAGGTTTCTGAGTTACAAAGAGTTATACGCAAGATCCTCAAATAACTGCATGAAATGTCATTCTAGACAGGCTTGCTTACCGAAGAAGGAATTCTAATCTGTACTGTCTCATCCCTGGACTGCACAATGCATCTATAGCAGTGATAAAGGTCTTACGTCTTCCAAGTGAATCTATTTCCTGTTTGTCCACATGATTGCCAGCAAAACGAAAGCTGAAAGCATACCTACATCTCTTGCAGATGATTTCATAATCAGGAATTTGAAGTAGACACAGGTAGAATTTCATAAATAAACGTCCAGGAATCTTCATAGAGGAAATATACAATCTTTTTTTTTAATAAGAGAAAAAATATAGATTCTAGGTTAAATTATACAAAATAGCCCTTAACTTAGAGGTAGGTTTCAATTATGCCCCTAAACTTTGGAAAGTTTCATTTTGACCATTGAACTTAGAAATTGTTCCAAAAAACACCCTCGGAGATCTTTCCATAAAAATTATGAAGAATGAAAATTGACACGACAGTTAATGTTTAAAAGTTGGAATGCATACATGAAATCATTTACAACATCATTCGTGTAAATTGACGCGGCAACTGAAATGTAAAAGTTGATTTTTGTGAATGATGTTGTAAATGATGCCAACTTATATTTTGAGTTGAAATGGATGATAATAACGATCTTGTTAAAGTATTGATATAATTAAATTTACCATAACCCATCAGCTTAAGCTTTTAGGTTGATTGGTGATTTAACATGTATCAGAGCAGGAGATCTTGTGTTTGAATCCCTATAAAATCATTTCCTCACCAATTAATTTGATTTCCACTTGTTGGACCTTCTACAAATTTTCAAGCCCACAAGTGAGCCTGTTAAAGTATTGATATAATTAAATTTACCGTAACCCCATGACCTTAAGCTTTTGGGTTGATTGGTGATTTAACAAATCTTAATCTTCAAAATTGTTGAAATTGAATTGTAAATGATGTAATGTACGCCTTCCAATTTGACAATCACCCGCCACATCAATTAATGTGAAAAACTCTTCACGGGTATGTTTTTAAACAATTTCAAAATTCAAGGGTTAAAATGAAATTTTTCAAAGTTTAGGGGTATAATTTAAACTCACCTCAGAGTTTAGGGGTATTTTGTATAGTTTAACCTAGATTCTAACAAAGCATAATATATCAATGAAAAAAAAAAAAAAACGGAGCAATAAGAAGAATGGGAATAAATTACTAACATGAAAAGATAGAAACAATATGAAGAATAGGCAATAAATTACTAACATGAAAAGATATGGTAAAGGCCAAATAAAAAAATATGATATATAAAAAGATTAATTTACTCTAACCTATCAACTTAAGCATAAGCTTTCCAGCTTAGTAGTAATTTAATTTGATATCAAAACTAGGTTAAATTACCACTAACCTCTACTTAAGTTTTATTATTATTTTTATTTGATATATGTGAGTGTCCGGGCCAGCTTGCACGCACCTCGACTAATCTCACGGGACAACTGCTTTGAACCTACTACATTTGATTGTCAAGGAAACTCTACCTAAGTTGATGAGTTATAATTATCAACTTCAGCTCTTAAGTTTAATGGTGGATTACCACTAAGAGTTCAACTAAATATCGGGTAAATTACCACTAAACTCAAAATCTTAAGTTGATAAATTGGGGTATGATTAATCTTTTTAACATATTCTTAACACTCCCTCACTTGTGAAGTGATTATAACTCTAACAAATGAACTATCAATATTAATTGAAGACAAAATGGCATTGTAGGGGTTGAACCAAGAACATTCTACTTTAATGTCTTATTAAATCACAACTAAACCTTACAAAATTCATGATGAAGTGATTATAACTCACCCAGTATAATTTGAGAACCTCTCTGCCCCAACAATTTCTATCGCCTCATTATCTGCCATGGCTGGCAAGAAAAGCATGCCAATAATTAATTCAGGATTGATCATGAAACGGATCTCTTCCTACATAGAATTACCAAAATAACATAAATATATTGCAAATCATGTTTCATTCTAATAAGATGTTATAACATGTATATTAGCTTACAGTGTTGTAAATAGCTTAGATAATAGAGTCCACTAAATATTTTTTCATTTCTTGTACTTTTGCATTCAATAGTTTAAGACTCCCATGTATTTTTGCATGGTATTACACCTTAACTTTAAGGCCATTCAAGATTTCTTATGGTCGTTAGGATTTTATACTCCAAGCAGATTGAACTAGCCCAATGGGTCGCATGCATTTGGGTAAGCTCTTGTGACTTCACGACCAGGTTTCTATCTTCCACTAATTGGGCTGACTTCATGTTCCCCTCAAGCCCAAATGGGATACGGCAATGAACTTCCGTCTTGATAACCAAATCAAGCCCATTATCTTTCATCGAGTAAAATTAGTAATATTTATACAAGATGGATATCAATCATAGATCCATAAATGCAGTGATTAAACGATTTGCCTAGGTATAAAACAAGGAGAAAATATAGCTAACAAATATACAAGGAAATAAATCGAAATTAATTTTTTTTAATAAGAAAATAGAAATTTAAATTTGCAGCTTGATTTTCTACAATCTCTTCTATATTGTACCATGGTGGGTACAAATTCTTGAGACTAGAAGCCAGATTCCCTTTCCATAAAGTGTAATAGAATTTATTTTCCAAAGGCCCTGTGGTCATGGTGAGGTACATTACTCTATTCTTATAAATGATGCTGGAGGAGGTCAATGATGAGGAGACCAGTTATCTCCTGTCGAGGAGTTCCTATCCTATCTTCAATGAAGCATTTTGTAATAGGCTTATTTTTGTTTTTATAAGGTACCAAACTTTCATTGATAAAAAAATGAAAGAATACAAGGGCATCCAAAAAAAAGAAGAGCCCGAAGGACCGCCCCTTAAATAAAAGGGGTTCAATCAAGTAATAAAAGACCTATAGAGTAATTACAAAAAAACCGCATCACCGACGCCCACAAAGAAACTTGAAATCTAACAAGGGGCCAGATAGCACTCGGATCCCTTTCCGAACCTCTAAAGGTTCTGTTGTTTTTTTCCCCCCATAAACTCCATAAAACCGCACAAATCCCAGCCTGCCACAAAAACTTTCCTTTCTCCCGAAAAGGCGGATGGAGAAGAAACTCCTCGATCATCTCTCTAAGGCGCCTGTGCCTAGCAAACTGGACGTCGAACACCTCAAAAAAGAGGTTCCAAACATCCCAATCGAACTCGCAATTCCATAACAAATGATCCAGGTCTTCCTCCGCCCTCCGACAAAGAATACAACATAAAGGACCAACCAGGGTAAAGTTCTTCTTCAGAAGCCGGTCTAAAGTGTTCACTCTACCATGAATGACCAACCACACAAAAAACTGGATCTTTTTTGGGACTTTCACCTTCCAAATAGGCTTATGACATCAAAGGTCTCCAAAAAAATGTGTTATTTTAGTATGGGTTCTCTTTGAGTGGTCCCAACTCTAACAACGAAGTTCAAAAGAGAAATCCTCATATACCTCTAAGTCTAAATGTAACGACCCGACTTTTTATTTAATCAAACGTTATTAAACGATTTATTTTATTTTATGTTTTCATTGGGGTCCCAAATAAAGAGCTTTAATTACTTTCTTTGTAAAAGTTTATTTTATTGAAGTTATT
The DNA here is from genome assembly GCA_028017165.1 of Herpetospermum pedunculosum. Classification (NCBI taxonomy): domain Eukaryota; kingdom Viridiplantae; phylum Streptophyta; class Magnoliopsida; order Cucurbitales; family Cucurbitaceae; genus Herpetospermum; species Herpetospermum pedunculosum. Next base: position 63,138,015 of record CM051525.1, read on the forward strand.
TTTTATCATTGAATAAATTTTCTAAGGTTTTTAAATGTCTAAGACATGCATGTGGTAGCTGCCCTAGTCAGTCTAAGTCTAAGAAAAAGTCGGGTCGTTATAGTTAGTACCAGAGCAAAGTTAAAAGGTTCATATTAGTAATGTCCCCTTATTTAATTAGAAAAGTTGGGGCATTACACTAAAATAGTGCTATATGTGTAAGAATGGTGAGTTAAGACTCCAACTATCTCTTCTTCATAGCAAGGTGGTGGCTTCCCTGTAGCACAGATTCTTTTTTGAACAAGAAACAAAACCTGTACCACATATTCTTGGAGACCTACGGAAGCCAGTTTCCCTTCCCAATGAGAATTTTATTTTCCAAGGGACATGTGGTCATGGGTGTGTAAGCTGGATTTGAGTCAGGTAAATGGCCAGATTGTGATTACATACATTTGCTCAAAAGAAACATAAGAGGTCTCAATGGAGAAGAGGGAGATCTTGAGCAACTTTAGGATGCCGTTACTTTTCATTTATCCTCCTAGTGTCTCTCGAGTCTAAACACTTTCTGAATTGTTGTATGACCTCCATACATACCACTTGGAGATCCTTTATACAACCCTTTCAATTTTTCCTTTTTATATTTCATTTACTTCAATGAAATAGTCGATATAAACCTGGAAAGGTTAGGCATAAGTTTATAAATTAGACCTGCACGCAGCCAGAATGAAGAGCACCACCACCAAGATATTCATTAGCAAAATCAACTTCAAGAGCTCCAAATGTTTGATCTTCTATTAGGCCAGAATCTTTAACCTATATGGAAAAAAAAGAACCAACTCGATCATCAACCAAAGATTAAAGCATTCAAGTATGATGCCACAAAATAATTAAACGATCACATAAATCAAACTCAATTATTACCTTAAATTGACAGAGAGGAATGGTAGAGTTGATCCAAAAATTGGCCTTTGGACAACAAAAATATTCTGCGCAATTTTCCAAAGGGAGCACTTTCCTTTCAAATGAGACAAAGCCCATCGGAATATTGGAACATATCCTTCTGAAATAATGTATAATGCATTGTATCTTATTCTCCTGCATTTTACTACGTCCATCATAGAGAATCCTGCAAGTACAAAAACTTCAATAATTCTTTCTCTGAGCTTATTGTAATCGAAAGAAAAATGGCACGACAAGAACTTACGTAATACCTAGTGTAAACAATTACATCTTTTTGAGGATCCAAGGGGCTAGGGGAGGATTAAGAGAAGGATCAATAGTAAAGGATACGTAGTTATAGTTTCAAGACTGCAACCAAGCGCAACTATGTATCAATGGTTTTTGAGCTCTATTATGGGTAGTTTGGACCAAGCAGAATAAAAGAACCTTCAAAGATGAAATCAGAAGTTTGGACCACATTAAGAATGTTATTTTTTTCTTGGTGTCTTAACCCCAACTCTTTGGTAATTTTTTTTCTTTTGATAGGAAACAGAAACCCAACTCTTTGGTAATTACTCCTTAACTATTGTAATGACCCACTCTTTTGTACATTTCATACAATCAAATTGTACAACCTCGACAAATAGTTGACCAATCTATTCAGCTTACCAATTGAATCACAAAACAAACTTGACCAATAATGATTAAACAGAATTTCCTGAAATTTTCTAAAACCAAAAACAAAAATTCATCCTGTAGTTACAGAATACATATGAAAACATAAAGTGTGCCATTTGTCATTTTACGTATAACTTATCTCATGATGTCAGCAACTGAAATAAAGAACTAAAGTTCACATACGCAAATAAACAGTCAAAGTTAATTGTTGGAAGATTTTCGATGTGTCTATCAATGACTGGAAACAAACAGAAGAAAGCACAAGCAAGAAGCGCACCAATCAACTCCTGAAAATCAAAATGGAAACTGATTAACAGAGATTAACAAAACTGATGCAGAAGGATTAGAAAGGAAGCATTTTTTGACAGTACAAACAACATGAAAGATAGGACATGGGGAACAAGCCATACGTACGGTACAATCCATCTACTTTTATTCAATAAAGTAATAACCCATATTTCTCTCCAAAAAAAAACAAAAAGGCCCATGTTTAACAAAGTTGTTACCTGTATCAAAAAAAAACTGTAGCTTTTGACAGAGATGATTTTTCACAATTTACAATTACAACTAAAGATTACACTTTTTTTCTTTCTTTTTTTCTTTTTTTATAAGATACCGAGCTTTCATTGAGAAAAAAATGAAAGAATACAAAGACATACAAAAAAAGAACCAAGCCCACAAAAGAGAATCCCACCAAGCAAAATATTACACCTTGATAAATATAAAAAATGAAAGGCTAAAATAGTAAACTCATCAAATTAATCCCTAGCCCTGAACTTTAGAGATCAAAGAATGTAATAAAAAAATATAACTTTGTTTTTATTTAGCCATCTTCAAAGCTTCCCTAAACTTTAGTCATTATTCTCCAAGTAATATTTGTATGGGTTGGGATGCATTTATTTTCCCTCACTACAAATTTGTAATTCACTGATCTTCTCTCTTTTTTCCACTCCTAAGAGTTTGTTTCCTTTGAACATTTTTTGTATATTATATCAATGAGATGTTATATCTTGTTTAAAAAAAATATTAGGATGATCTTCCTATCAAGCCAATTGAACTTATAGGTATTATGTAATTTGACCGGGTTTCTAAGAGATTCAAAAAGGTATTATCCAGCCATGACGATACTAATGGCTCAAAAGAATAACTAATAAGATCTAGAGCTTCGTATTCCATCAATTCTAATATTTCTACTCGAGCATATTCATCGAAGTCCTCTAAAAACCTTTCGACTCTGTTCGACATGTTCTACTTCTAGACGTAATAAATACAGTAGGTTGGGGAGATTGAGGACAAGCCAGTTTTGTACATAGTTTGTGTAAGAGGCCAAACCTCTCGAATTGTTGGAAGACTAGTAATTTTCCTTCTTAATATCAAAAGCCATCCTAAGATATTAAATCATAAATAAGTGGTCACCATGGCTTGAACTCATTCTCTCTAATCTCTTTACTATTTGCATTGACCCTTATTGACCATTAGACGTACCCATGGTGGTTAAAGAATTATTGAATATAGAAATTCATGTTTAGATTCCACATAATTAATGATAAGACTACCATGAAAACTACCGATAAAACTAAAGTCCTGTGAAGAGTGACCAAAATGTTATATAAAATAACAAACAAATCGGCACACCTGACTGAGATACACAGTGCCTGCAACTTGAGAAGCTAACAAACGAAGACCAGTTTCGGATTTGCCACTTCCTTTACTGGCAAGCTCGTCAGCATTTTGAAGATGAGTTTCCAGCAAAGATGGTAACCGAAGAAGTAGATTTCCCAATGCCGGAATAACCTCACCAAACCATTGCATAGATTCTGTTTCAGGCATAAGCTGTTTATAACAACTAGATTTAGTCTTAAAGTTCATATTACAAATTCATATTTTGTCGGCAGCAGTATTGTACCTTGCATTCAAGCATGATTAAAAAACTGTTCCATGATTAAGCAACGAGAGTACATCCTAGCTAGTACTGGTTTCTTTTCATATATTTGAAAATAAAAACCTCTTCGCTGGCTGAAATATTTTTACATGTTAATTTGAAGTCGAACTAAGACTACTATACATCTTGAGGCTAAAACCATACATTAAGATTTGCATTACTAATACTAACCATTAAATTCTTTTACGATATTAACCATAAATTTTACAATTACTTTTAATTCTACCCCATATGTATTGTAGACCATAGAGCATGAAACACATTCATTCCAAGATCTGGAAATATTTTTTTCCACAATTAAAGTAAAAAAGAATCCATCATTTGATTCATCACTAAGCCTACATTAACGACATTTTAAACATAATTCACAAGAAATATCCTAACATCTCACTTGTTTTCCTGACAGGAGTGTCGTGCAACAGTAAGTGATGAAGATGAAAACCATATTTACTTCAAGTAAAGTAAAACTTCAACCATAATCATTGTCCTAGTGTTTGAGAACTATGGCTTGAAGGTACCTTAATCTTATTCAAGGGGAGTAACTAGGAACAGAGTATTCTCCATCTATTGTTATCATAGATATTCTTTTTTTTATATCCGTGACTGTCCCGGGCCAGCTTAAGCGCACCTCGGTCTGACCTTACAACATTATCTCACGGAACAACCGTCGTCTGACGCTGCAACACTTAGTCGCCAAAAAATCTCATAAGAAATTAATTACTAGGTAGGCCACCACGGATTCAACCATTCCCTCTAAGTTCTCGGTCTGACCTTACAACATTATCTCACGGAACAACCGTCTGACGCTGCAACACTTAGTCGCCAAGAAATCTCATAAGAAATTAATTACTAGGTAGGCCACCACGGATTCAACCATTCCCTCTAAGTTCTCGGTCTAACCTTACAACATTACCTCACGGAACAACCGTCTGACGCTGCAACACTTGGTCGCCAAGAAATCTCATAAGAAATTAATTACTAGTTAGGCCACCATGTATTCAACCATTCCCTCTAAGTTCTCAAGGCCCTTAATGATCACTAAGCAACCTATGGTTTCTATTGTTAATCATAGATATTCAATTCCATTTTGATATTACTTCACTTCCTGAAATGGTTGTAGGAAAAGCAAGCGAAGTACCTTGTCGAAGAAAAGGGCGTAGCCATGTTTGGTAGAAGAAGCGAGACGATGATTGGCGAGAGAGAGAGATTGTCTGATGTTAGAGATGGAGTGGAAGAGAGCTTCACCAGAATCTACACCACTCTGATCAGGCCCTGCCGCCATAGATTTGAGAGCTTCCACAACTTGGGAAGGCCAGAATAAAGTGGACGACCTCAGCAACAGCGGTAGAAATGGCAATATGGACTTCAAATCTTCCCTGCTCTCCATCTCCGTCTCCGTCTCCGTCTCCATCTCCATCTCCATCTCCATCTCCATCTCCTCTCAATTTTGCACAGCTTCTGCTCTGCTCTGCTCCAGCGATCAACTGCTTTCCGTTTACCTTCAGCGACTTCTTTTGTCAACAAAGAAAATGGAAGAGTTTGGGTTTTGTCACCTAAAAAAAATATCAAATTAGATTATCAATTTAAACTCTTGAACAAATTATATCAATTAAAACCTACAAATTATAAAAATCTAATTATATTTAAATTAATGTTTTGAAAATAAAATCATATCCGAAGTTATAAATTGATACCTTGTTTTAATTCACACAACTCTCAAAATTGAAGGATATAGATTTTTTTTTTTTTTTTTTTTTTTTGTATAAAAGTTCAAAAAAAAAAAAAAAATTGTGTAACTTTGTATTTTACTAGATTACTAGATTTTAACCATGTCATTGCTAAAAAAAAGTGGCCTATATGATATATGGTTATAAATAAGAAAGTGTCGTATATATCATTTAGCTAGCCTAAAATATACAATAATTTTTATTTATTTTTTGACATGTTGGAATCGAACCTGTGACATCTTGGTCATTAGCCTGTACAATATATCAGTTAGTTATGCTGATGTTGACACTTAAAATATATAATATTATGAGTGAAAAAAAAAAACACTTTTCAAAAGTCATCCAATATCACTATTCCTAGTTTAAAATGGTCTCAAAAGCCAAACAAAATGTGTTCCTAAATAATTTAAGATTAAAATATCATTTTGGTCTTTCTACTTTTCATCTCATTTTATTTTAGTTCTGATACTTTTAAATGTTCGATTTTAGTCTACAATTAGTACGTAAGTTTGAAGTTAGTAATAATTTTCATGAAAGAAGATCCAACGTAAATATATTTTTAAAATTTAAAGAGATTAACAAATACATTTTTTTTTTTTTAAGAAAAGTTAATAACAACAAGATTAATTTTAAGATTTATTAAAAGTATATGGACTAAAATTAAACATTTAAACTGCATGAACTAAAACTGAATATTTGAAAGTACAAAGACTAAACTATAATGAGATACAAAGAATAAAGACGGAAGCGGTATTTTAACTTTAATTTAACCAACCAATCGCAACTTCACCGTCAAAATTAATTGGTACTTACACTTGCATAACTTAATATTTACACTATGATCCAACTTTTAATTTATCTTGCATTTCCATTTAATTTGTTTAGTAAAAATGACTTTAAGTAGTGTTCTCGAGATAGATCATTATAATTATGGTATTTAATGAAAAATTATTAATAATTGGGAGTTATCGACTCGTGTTGCTCCGGCCACCGCCACCCCGACCCCGCCCACCGCCCGACCCGACCCCGATCACCGCCACCGCCACCGCGCTTATTTTGGCAAAGCTTTATGAAATTTTGGTATGGGCTTGCTCAAAGCCCAAATAGAGTTGAATAGACAAAGATTTGGGCCTTTTTGTTTTGGCAAAGAGCTAAACCTTCTAAACCTCCGGGCCAGAAATGACCTGAAAATCGCTGATTCTTCACAGAGCAACCAGAAGGTAAACCAGCCATGGAGTCTCTTGCTACACTCCACCACCGTCGTCATCCTTCTCAACAACTTCTTTCCTTCAGCCACCGTCTTCCGTCGTTCTCCAATCCCATTTCTTCTCTCTCCTTCCGGTCTCCGCCGCCGTCTCGCCTCCGTTCTCCCTCGTCTTTCAGGTCGTTGTCTGTTAAAGCCTCATCCTCTCCGTCCACCTCCGACGAAACCCCTCCAAACGCTAAATCTTCCATTTCCGAGGCCACCAATGGCGGTCTTCTCTCTGGATTTCTCAAAACCGCTTGCATCTCCGTCGCCGCTGCTGCTTTCTTCTTCCTTCGCTTTGACCATCGACGCGCTGTTGCTGTTGCTGTCCCGGTGGCGCCGGAGACGACGGAGTCTACTGATGAATCGACGGCATATGAGGAGAATGAGAGCGTTGTAGAAGAGCAACCGACGGGTGTTTCGAATGATGTCGAAGCCCTTCGATCCCTCGTCGAGGAGAATGTAAAAGCAGGTAAACTTCCCGAAGCAATTGAAGCCCTAAATCGTTTGATCGAGCTCGAGCCCAATGACCGCGAATTGCCGTTGCTGAGAGCCAATTTCCATAGCTATATGGGAGAGATTGAATTGGCGAAAGCTGAATTCGAGGAGATTTTAGTGGAAGACCCATTTCGTGTTGAGGCTTACCATGGCCTTGCGATGGCGTCGGAGCAATTGAACGATAATTCATTGAAGGACGTTGCTAAAAGGATTGAAGAGGCAATGGAGAAATGCAAGAAACAAGATGAGAAGTCAGATATCAGGGATTTCAAGCTCTTGATTGCGCAAATTAAGGTAATGGAAGGGAGTTATTTTGATGCATTGAGAGCTTATCAAGCACTTGTGAAGGAGGAGCCAAGGGATTTTAGGCCATATCTGTGTCAGGGGATCATATATACTCTGTTAAGGAAGAAGGATGAAGCTGAGAAACAGTTTGAGAAATTTAGGAGACTTGTTCCAAAGAACCATCCTTACAAAGAGTACTTTGATGAAAACATGTTTGCAACAAAGCTTTTTGCTCAGAAATTAGACAATGAAGGAGCTGGTTTGAAGAGCTGAGATGAGTGCTTGCACCTGCTGCTTCTGTATGAGTTATTTCTTCACTCTTTTCTGCTGTTCTAAATAGATTCATTTTTGTTAGTTTTTAGTGGTTTGGCAATCATTAGAGTGGTGTTATATATCAAGTTTTATGATTGCCTGAATCTTTCAATTGAGTCTCCTGTGGAGAATACTGATTATACTTATGTTCAGCAGTCCTTAAAGTCTCGGAGAAACTGAGTTTCTTTCATTTCTTCATGCGAATAATTGTTTTTCTGTAAACATGCATCAAGATTGTTGAAGCTGTCTTTGACATTAATTATAGAATCGTGGCCTTTTTTTTGTTAGTAGATCAGTGCTCTAGTAGTTAAAGGGATAAGTTGCAATTTAAGATGTCTTATTCTTAAATTTTGATGACATTTGTCTCCAGACAGCCCTTGGGATGTTTGGGGTAGTTTTCTGAGGTATTGGGTTCAAATTACTCAGGTGGAAAGTTTAATAAATGAAAATCATTGACCATCATGGGTTGATCCACAGGTCAATAACGACCTTGTGAATAATAAAGGGCTTAGAGGGAATATGTTTAAATCGTGGTGGCTACCTATCCTAGGCTTTAATATCCTACGAGTTTCTTTGGCAACCAAATATAGTAGGGTCAGACAGTTGTTTCGTGAGATTAGTCTAGGTGCGTGCGTAAGATGGCTCGGACACTCACAGATATAAAAAAGATAAAAATCATTAGCCAACATGTGCATAACTTAGCAATTAAGGCATCTACTCTTTCCATTGAGTCGGAGTTTCAAATCCCCACTCCCACATTCGTTGTTCTAGAAAAATGAAAATCTTTGAGATCTCTTGTAGGGTAGTGGGCTGGTATTTGATAACCATGGATAACATTTTTCTTATGGCATCCTATTCCTAAAATGTGTGAACTTTCAGATACATGACTATTTCCATTTTTAACCACCCTAAGTTGGTCTAGTGGTTAGGTCAAACAGAGGAAGTTGTAAATCCATATGTCTCAAGATTATGAATTCGAATTGTGGTGACGTTCTACTTAAGATAATAAGTATCCTACCAGTTTCGATCCAAAGTATTGTAGGGTCTAGCCGTTGTTGGTTATTCTGTAGGATTAGCTGAGATATACGAAAGTCAGCTCGAAAATGGCCACTATATGTATATGATTAAAGGCTCTATAATCTTTGAATTTTGAATTTTGTAGGATTAGGTGGTAGTTTTATGGGATTAATGAGGTTTCGAGTGTGCTGATATAGATATACTTTTTCTTTTTTCTTTTTTCCTTTTGAGTTTAACAACATGTGGAGGTGGAGATTCAAACATTTAACCTCTTGGTTGAGGGATATAATGTCTTAACTAGTTGAGTTGTGTTCAGGTTGACGTCATTAATGACCGCTAAAAAGATTAAACCTGATGTAAAGTTGAATTATGAAGTGTAAATGAAAAGGACACACATCTAATGGTGTTGGTGTTGGTGACAAGTCTATGTCTAGGGAGAAGACTGGTGGGAGTTTTTATCACATGGGAGCTTGGTTGATTAGGTGTAAGAGAGAGTTGGTGAGAGTTGAGTATCAAGCCACTGTTTGTTTTTAAGATGTAGATGCTTGGTCCCTTGCTAAGTTTCATGTTTTTTTTTGGTTGTCGTCGATGACGCGGTTGTTTTGTAATCATTCCTGTAACATTATTTAGCTTGATTGGAGCACCCTTCCTTTAATGAGTGAGGTTTTTTTGTTTTATTTTGTATACTCTTGTATTATTTTATTTTTTCTCAATGGAACTTTGGTACTTTTTTTTAAAACAAAAGAAATGTAGATGCTTGTGAATTAAAGATGTTCAAGTATTTGGTTGTCTGGGAACAAAGTTTATTAACTATCAACTCTACTGGTCAAGATCAGTTTGTTTAAAGTGCCTATCATGGGTTTAAATTTTGTTGCTCCTAACTCTTAATTTTCTTTGTTAAAAAGAAGAAAATATGATTAAGAAGTATTAAGATAATATTTATTGTTGTTTTTCATCATATTTTCTGTGACAATTGATGATGGTTTGTAGAAAAGGATATTGGGTGTTTAGACAGGTTAGGGGTTTAGGTTTGGTAAGTTTCCATGAAGTGAGAGGATCCATTTTGTCCTCTTAAGACCTTTTTTTTTTTTTTTTTTTTTTTTTTTTTTTTTTTGTATTATAATTCTAGAAGCTTTTTGTTGTGTAGTAATAGATGGAAATGATCTGCCATGAGTATTGCTCAACGGCATAATGTATGAACTATGAGCAAGATGTCTAAGTTCGAATCTCCCTCTTCTACATGTTGTCAAAAAGAAAAAAAATAACCTTATGGTATTGAGACCCAATTACATTTCAATAATTAAAAAAAAAAATGCCCTCTCTATTACATTTATATATTTTGGTATTAACCACAATAATATTTGATTTACTCGTAATCTTTTTGTTTTATTTTATCCCTACCCATCGTCTTTTATTAATAACAAATAAAAATATGTGTATTATAATCTCACACCATAGTCATGGATATCATGTTGATAAAAATGGCATGCCACCAGATTTCTTTTAATCATATCCATCGAGAGCACGATTGAATAGCTCATGAATTAGCTCATGAATTAGTTAGACGTGGTGTTATTAGAAACTATCTTATGGGTCCATGATTTTCCAGTTTGGCTTACAAGGCTTTTGGATAATGAACTTCGAGTTGAAAACCAAAATTTGTGATGCTTTAGCTCAAAGTGGGGGTTGAGGAGGGTGGGCAAAGTTGAATGCTTTGAATCATAAAATAATTTGTCATTTTTATCGGTAAGTTTTGATTTTAGTCAATCATCAAGGGTTGACTTAGTGATTATGAAGTCTTGAGATCATTAAAGTTCTTTTAGAGAAAATTTTCTAGGAACTTTTTTGACAATTAAATATTGTAGAATCAACTGGTTGTTTTGTGAGATTAGTTGAAATGTACATAACCAGGTTGAAACACGGAAAAAATATATAGATAAAAATTTCCAAATACAATAATTAAAGGGCACATAAAAAAGGCATGATTTTTGGATTTGACCCATCTTACTTTTACTCAGTTTGATCAGTTTTTTTTTTTCTTCCCTTTAATCTTTTTAACTATTACAATGTTGAATATCTACTTTAGGAACCCAATTGAAACCCATCACGTAAAGATAAGATTAAAGTACTTTTTAATTAATTTACTTTAAAATCTTTTCAAAGCGAGCATGGCTCAGCTGGCACATGTATGTGTTCATGACCAAGAGATCTGTGGTTCGAATCCCCCACCCCCAATGTACTCAAAAAAAAAAAAAAAAAAAATCTTTTAAAAAAAAAAAAATAATAATAAAAAAAAAAAATCCTCGATAATGTTTAGGTTTTTGAAATTAAGCTTATAAATATTAGGGAAAAAATCAGTTTATACCCCTAAACTTTGAGGGTTGTATCAATTAAAACCCTAAACTAACGATCATATCAATTTAAACCCTGAACTTTCATAAGTGTATCAATTTACACCTTCTATTAAAACTTATTTGAAAAAAAAATCATTTAAACGAGTGAAAACTTATAATTTTAACAATTAAACTCATAAACTTTCATAATTGAATCAATTGTATGAAAGTTTAGGGATTTAATTGATCAATTACAAGTCTCCACACATGTGAAAACTAACATTTTTCTAATGGAGGGTGTAAATTGATACACTTATAAAAGTTCAGGGTTTAAATTGATACAATTGAAAGTTTAGGGTTTTAATTGATACAACCCTTAAAGTTTAAGGGTATATATTGATTTTTTCCCTAAATATTATTTACATCTATAAAAAAAAATTTAATTTTTTTTTTAAATAATTTTTTATTTTTAAAATTTGACTAAGAATTCACACCTATTTACAATAATTGTGAAAACATACCATAGAATTTAAGGCGAAGTAGACATAATTTTCAAAAAACTAAAAATGAAATTGTTATGTCATGATGACCTAGTGGTTATGAAGAGACTATTAAAACCTTCTTAAGGGAATGAGTTCAATCATTGGTGGCACTTATATGTAGGAATTAATTTAGGGTGTAAACTGGTTCTGCGGCGGACGAGAGCCTGACACAGCCTCGAGAACACGTTGATTAAGTGTTGTACCGACACCTGCAAGTTCGGTAAGTCCCTATTGTTGCCAGGCATTGGCACTAGATGATGCGGAATGATCGGTAATGGTAACTGGCCCTCGAATTGTTGAAGTAAATATATCTCTAATTTCCGGAAAGACAACAACATGGAGCATTTTTTGTTTTTCCATGTTGCACTTCGACTTTTTTGTCTCAAGATAACCACTAACTTTGTACTGAACAGGTATTCAATCATTGGTGGCACTTATACCTAGGAATTAATTTAGGGTGTAAACTCATTCGGACACTCACGAATATTTAAAAAAAATGAAATTGTTAGGGTATTAACTTATACCAATTTGGTTTCTATACTACCATTTTTATCCTTACAAGACATTATTGTCGTTAGTGATAGTTAGGGGGCGTTTGGCCCAAGGAGTTGGGGGAGTTGGAGTTGTTTTGTCTTGAGTTGTTTAGTCTGGGGAGTTGTTTAGTCCGGGGAGTTCTGAGGTATGTCTGTTTGGGGCAGGGAGTTGTTTAGTCTGGAGTTCTGAAGTCTGTGGTGTGTTTGGAGCAGGGAGTTGTTTAGTCCGGAGTTGTGAAGTCTGAGTTTATTTTAGCTGTTTTCTTCTACACAATTTTTTTCTACAAACTTTCAAAATTTTCATATTAAGGACTTCTTTCAATTCCAATAAATTCTAAAAATGAAATATTTTATTTTTATTTTATCTATGTTGACAAAAAAAATTTGAAGACAACAAAAATAATTTTGCACAATATTTGACATTATTTTTTCACATTGATTATCAAAAAAATTCTAACAATGCAGTTTCTTATTTTTATTTTATCTACTTTCTAAAACATTTTTGGAGATAACAAAAAATAATTTTGAACACAATACCTCACATTAATTTTGTAATCTCTCTTACCTTGACTATCAATAATATATATTTATTATTATTTTTTAAAGACTCAATCTTTAATTTTTTAATTTTATGAATTTTAAAAATGAGATTTTTTTTTGTTTTTTTTAGTGTAAGTATATTTTATAAATTTCTCTAAAGAAAAAAAACACATAAACATATCTAAGTGTTAAACACGTTCTTCCTCGCTTCCACCCACTTAAACTCGTAATTTCATATGCACTACACCTAGAACCTATTTTCTATAATTTTTCATATTTTTATTATCAAGAACTTCTTACAATAAATTTTAAGAATACGATTTTTGTGTTTTTTTATTTTATGTATCCTTTACAAATTTATTCGAAGATAACCAAAATAACTTTGACTGCCATACTTCACCTTCTTTTTTCAATATCACTCACGTTAATTATTCATTTTATTTGGATCGTTTTGAAATAAAACAAATAGTCGTACAATAATCGATTAACTATTACATGTGAATTTGAAATAAAACAAATAGTCGTACAATAGTCGATTAACTATTACATGTGAATTTTAAAGATTTTAATCCATTAATCTAAGTGAATCCAAATTAATAATTCATTAATCTAAGTGAATCCAAATAAGCTATATTTTTATTTCTTCTTGAATACTACATTTTAAATTTTGTTTAAGTACCAATTTTAACTTTTAATTCAACAACTTAATTTATATTTAAAATAAAAAATAGGTTGAATTGCATTTTTAGTCATTTTACACATTTGGTTTAAATTATGTTTTTTTAAAAATAATTAAAAAAATATTGTAAAAGGAAGAGAGAGAAAGAGAGGAAAATGAAGGAGAGTTGAATAGTAATTACTGTAGAAGTCTGGGGAGTTGAATAGTAATTACTGTAGAAGTCTGGGGAGTTGATATTTTTTGTCCGAGTTAAACAACTCCTTGGGCCAAACGGGGAGTAACTTTACTCCCCACAACTCCACTCCTCCCAACTCCGTGGGCCAAACGGCCCCTTAATAGTAACTAAATGTACAAATTATTTGTAGATATGATAGATGAACTACATAATTTGATATTTTATTATTTTTATTTTTTTTAGAACTATTTGATATTTTATTTTAATATCATAGAAGTTAAACAAGATATATGATTAGTTGAACAACATCTGAGACAATTGAAAAAATGTAAAATTTCAATCAAAGGTATATATAAAAAGATAAAAGAAACTTATAAAAGTATTAGACAGGCTATCTATCTATCTATGAGTAACACTTATCAAAGAGCTCAATGTTAATTTTTTTTTTTTATTATTCTAATTCAATTGACATAAAGATTTGTCCACCTTTAAAAATTAAAAAGTATAATTTGACTTAAAACAATTATAAATAACACATGATTAAATATGCATTAGTAATTACCGTTTTAACCCTTTAATTAAATAATTTAGAAAGGAGAAAAAATAATGTTGACAGTTGTCATTATCCCTAGGTTGCTTGTAAGAGGTTTTTTTTTTTTTTTTAATTATTATTATTATTTAGAGAAAAACTCTAATTTGTTAACCAACCAGAGCATAGCTCAACGACTATCGACCATGAGGTCCTAGGTTCAATCCATCACTCCAACATGTTGTCGAAAAAAAAAAAAAAAACAAAAAAAAAAAAAAAAACTTGAATTTGTTAATCAATAGCGAGAAGCTTAAATGAGGGGCTAGTAAAATCACACTTAAATAACATGTCACGAATCTTTATAAAAAAACAAAAAATCGAGAAGAGAGTTGGGAATCAAATTAAAAGGTATCTTAGTGTTTAAAGATAAAATAATGATTTAACTTTTATACTCATTTCAACCTAAAAATTAAGTCATGCGTACTACGTAGATATTTTATACTAGTTGAGTTAAGTAATAAAAAAAATTTAAAAAAAAAACTTCTCGAATAATCTTATACATCATTATGGTATCAATTATGTAAATAAAGATGGAAATTAATCTAAAATATGGCAACAAACATTACACACTTACTTTAGAGTACTATGTTTCAAACAAAGAAATGGTTGTTTAACCAATTTAAGCATAATTTAGTCGATAACACATTAATCATCACTGTTAAATCGAACATAGCTTAACTGACATATAGTTGTGTCATTGATGGAAAAGTCTGAAGTACAATCCTCCACCCCGCATTAATTAAATACCTTTGCGGAAAAAAAAAAAAAAAAAAAAAACTCAAATGTTGATGGTACATCAAACATAGTTCAATCAATTGACATCTATTCTTTCTCTCGTTCGAAATTCAAATTTCTTGTACCCTTACATTTATTGTCTTAAAAAAATCAATAATTTGGGGATGATGTGAGGTTATTTGGTTGGAAAACTAATGAGTATGACTTAACGATAATTGACACTTACTCTTTTCGACATTTACTCTTTCCTTCGAAGTCAGAAGTTCAAATCTGATGTGTTTCATATTTGTTGTATAAAAAAAAAGATTAGACTATTTAAGTTGGAGACGAGACGAAAGACATCTTAATATTAGTTGTGATTTGAGGCATGGAGCTAGTTGGCTTAAACAAGCAAACATTAACATGGAAACTAGTGCTTTCTCACTTCTCTCTCTAAACATGTGTATTTAATCCTATCAAATTGACATGTTGATAACATTTTATATTTAACATTATATTAATTTTAACCACATCAAATTGATGACATTTTATATTAACATTAATTTTTCCCATGGTTTTGACTATATGCTGTTTTTTTTTTTTTTCTCTTTCCAATTTCTTTGTGTTTTTGCAAAAATCTATGTTCACTTCTACACCTATTCTAAATTCTAGACCTATTTTAAATTATGGTGCACAATGCATACAAAATGTATTATTAAGTTCAACTAGTTAATTAAGATATCAATAACCTCTCTCTTAAAACTAATGACGAAAATATCAATATCGATATCGAGAGTTTAATTTTACGGATATATTCATGGATATATCGGTGAAATATCGACAAATAATTCTGTAAATCATTTTTTTTTAAAATATTTAAATTAATAATTAAATTTATTTTTACTTCCAAACTAAGTTATACATCTTGTTATTAGTATTTATATTCACATTGAGATTAATAAATGATATTTTTTATGTTTTACTGATATTTATAAAAGATATTGGAGATATCCATTAACCCTTAATATCTATATCGAACCCTTCGATTTACGGATATATCGACATATCGACGAATATTTTCACCCCTCTTAAAAGTCAAGAGTTTGAATCTCCACTCCATTTCTTATTAATTAGTCACATATATAACGAATTAACGATAGTAATAATAATATAAAAATAAAAGTTAGGTCTTTTTTTTAGTTCAACGTTGGAGGTAGGGGATTCAAACCTCTGACCTCATGATCGAGAGCCATAAAAGTTAGGTCTAAGATAATCAAATTGACTAAATATATAGGGTAAAGTTAACATAAAATAGTTAAACTACATAAGTCTATTTTACATTATTTCCTTGAGCGACCTATTATGAGTTAGATTCGAGGAATTGATAGATATTTTCATCTACTCAAATCATACCGTTTTAAAAAAAAAAATGAATAAAAATGCACAATTTTTTTTTTTTTTGACAGATAATAAAAATACACAAGTTGAATTATCTAAATTAAGCTAAATAACTTAGTTCTACATTTGTTTAAGCAAAGAATACAAGAGAGCCAACTTCCCTAATATCATGATTAATTATATGCTTATAGCCATAATCAACCAAAGAAGAAAAAAAAAATAAACTAAGTGGATTTATAGGTAGACTAATTATTACAATGTTAGATATCTTTGCTTAATTTGCAAACATTATCCTATCTAATCAAGTGCTACTCCAATCACATTTAGCCATAATTGATGGCTTTATCCTTCAATGAAGGATGTGGAATTTCTCTCATTTCTCTTTCCTCCTTCATTTAATTAGTTTTTTATTTTTATTTTTTAGTATTATTAAGCAAAGTTTATCTAAGATTGTTAAACAAAATGAAAACTTAAACATACACCTTATAATTTTTTTTTTAGTACATTAGGGTGGAAAATTCGAACCATAAACCTCTTGATCGTCAACACATACATATGTCAGCTGACTCATACTTACTTTGAAAAATACTTAAGTTGACTATATATATATTTTGATCTCAAAACATATAATAAAAATATATATATATATATATATATATATATATATATATATATATATATATATATATATATATAAAAGTGAAGCTAAGAGACAAAATAAGAACATGCCTACTCTCAAGTGCAATGGTTCCAAAATCAAATACTCCAATGCTTTGTTTGGTCCATGTCATATTGTCCTATTCCACTTCACTTTTCAATCTAAGATTCCATCATTATTCAAATGCAAAGTCCAAACAAGACCTCCAATACAAACAATAATACACATTTATCTTGTCTAACTTGAGCACATAGCCCAAGAAAAAAAGACCTAAAATATAATATATCTCTTTGAGTTTGAAAATACATTTTAAAATAATAAAGTCTTGCAAGCCATCCATTTACATTTATATCATTGTAAAAAAAATAAAAAAAAATTGACTACCCAATTACCTAAAATTGGATGTTTTCTAACTATGAGTGAGGAGCTGATTGTAAACAAAATTGTACGATTGAAAAGTTAAAAGGATTGAAAAGTTGAAAGATGTATATGTTTTCTCTCCCACCCTTAAATGTTAAAATTAAAAGTGTTACACCGGAATCGAGGAGAGATACATGAATAAATCAACATCACATCTGAAAGAGATATTGGGCTGTTTTTTAATAATATTGCATTTTTTAAAATTTATTATAAAAATATTGTAAGTTTGAAACTATTTATAAAAATATTGCACTTTTAATTCCACCACGCAAGCAAAGATCGTCTTTTGAAAAGACGACTTTGCTCCACATGGATTCAGTTTGTACTTTTTTTATTAAAAAAATGATATCTTTTTACTCGTATATTCAAAATTTTCAAAAAAGTTATGGCTGGAAAGCCAACAGCGACAGCTTCAATTTGATACGTAGTTTCACTATTTTTGGAGTTGTGTATCAAAAGATAGAGACCATCGAAGTTGGACTATAGTTGTGCAAATTTTAGAACTGAATATTATTTTGAGGAATGCATTAAAAAATTGATATCTTTTTACCCAGATATTCAAAAACTTCGAAAAGGGTATTGTTGGAAAGTTAACATAGAGAGCTTCAATTTGATACCTAGTTTCACTATTTTTGGAGTTGTGTATCAAAAGATATATATCGTCAAAGTTATGAAAAGTTCACTAAACCCAGAACTGGAGATACGACTGAAAACTTCAAAACTGTAGCTAAATTTCGACGATCTGTATCTTTTAATACACAACTCTACAAATAGTGAAACTAGATATCAAATTGAAGCTCTCTATGTTATCTTTTTAACCGTATTTTTTTCGAATTTTTTTAATATCTGGGTAAAAAGATGTTAATTTTTTAATGCACTCCTCAAAACAATCTCCAGTTCTAAAATTTGAAGAACTATAGTCCAACTTCGATGGTCTCTATCTTTTGATACACAACTCCAAAAATAGTGAAACCACGTATCAAATTGAAGCTCTTGCTGTTAGCTTTCCAACCATACCTTTTTTGAAAATTTTGAATATCCGAGTAAAAAGATATCAATTTTTTAATAAAAGAAGTACAAATTGAATCCATGTGGAGCAAGGTCGTCTTTCCATGTGGAGCAAGGTCGTCTTTTCAAAAGACGATCTTTGCTTGCGTGTGGAGGTTGAAAAGACCTCGAATTAAAAGTACAATATTTTTATAAATAGTTACAAACTTACAATATTTTTATAATAAGTTTTAAAAAATGCAACATTATTAAAAAACAGCCGAGATATTGAAGCTGACATAAAAAAAAAGACTTATAAAGATTGATAATTACTATTTATATTAATAAAATGCATTTTTCTTTAGTAACAACATCAGAAAAAATTCAAATTAATTATCGTTGATTTAGGGTGTGTTTGGATTGACTACTAAAATTCATTTTTCAAAGAATGCATTTTTTATTTTATTTTTATTTTTTTTGCTAAAAAGGTTTATAATTAAAACTCTCATGTTTGGTTATATTTTTTGGAGAGTGTTTTTATCTACAACTGTGTTTGGTTTGCTTATTTTTACTAATGTCAAATTACTATAAAAGACAATTATTAATAAACAATATGAATTAATAAATTTAAATTTGTATTTTAAAAATTATGATCGACGTTTATTATTGTTGATGGTCGGTGACGGAATAAGAGTGGTGGTGGTCGTCGTTAGTTGTCGGAGGTCGCCTGGTAGTTGTCGTCGACGGTCATCGCCCAAAATCGACCAAAGTTTCGTCGGAGGTCGTTGGGGTGGTTATCGTCAGAGACCGTCGCTAGAAATCGACCGGAGTTTCGCCAGAGGTCGTCAGGGTGGTTGTCGTTGGAGGCGTCACCGGAGACCGGTCGAAGTTTCGCCTGAGGTCGCTGGGGTGGTTGTCGTCGGAGGCGTGTCAGAGATCGATCGGAGTTTTGCCAGAGGTTGTCGTCGGTGGCCGACCGAAGGTGTTGCTAGTGATCGGTCGGAAGTGGTAACTGGAGGCGGCAAAGGTTGTCGGAGATCGGCGATAGTCCCGGAGAGGGTCGCCGAAGATCGGAGGTGGTGGCTAGGGAGGGTCGTCAGAGAGTGGCAGCGGTGGCCAGAGTAGGTCGCCGGAGATCGACGCCGGTGGCCGAAGACGGTTGTCAGAGATCGACACCGGTGGCCGGAGAACGATGTTGGTGGTCGGAGAGGGTCACCGAAGATCGGCGCCAGTAGCCGAAGATGGTCGCCGGAGGTGGCCGACGGCGGCGTTGTCAGAGGAGGTGGCCGACAACAATCGTGGATGGAGAAAATTTAAAGTAGTAATATAAGAGTATTTTGGTAATTTTAATACATTATGAAAATTAGGTAAGTCTTTCAATTAAACACCAAAAAATATTTTTTCACGAAACTGAGACGTCTTGCTCATAGTTCAATAAATTGATTAGGGACTAAATGTATTTATAAACTATAAGGATTAGGTCACTACCTAATAAAAAGAAATTAAACTTAATCTTGATGGAATTTTTCATATGTTCTTTGACTAAGAAGTCATCTTTCAATCTCGACATTAATTAAAAAACCAAAATCGTTACCCTCTAAAATTTATGATTAAATGATGTGTTTTTTAACCTATTTGTTAAGTTTATATTGAATGAATAATATAGGGTAGGAGGAGTTGCCCGCGAAGATGGTGAGCTGCTTTCGTATACATCAGGTGTTTTGAATGTTCAAAAAAATATAAATTCCGCCACCTCTGTTTCTCTCTCATCACGCGCTTTATTTCTCTCTGAGTCTCAACTCAATACTCACACCATTTTCACCGCTTCCACTTCTTCGGCAGTTGCAACGGAACCGTATTCAATTCATTTCTCTCTTTCTCTCTCATTCTCATTTCCGAGCTTCAATTTCTCTGAACCAACAAAAGATTCTCTCTCTAGCGGCTACCTGCTACTTCTTCTCCGTGATTTTCTTCTCTTTTCCCCGTTTTCTCCGCTCGATTCTTCCCTCTGCTTTTCATGAGCATCCATGGAGTTGGAGATGGATATGATTCGCCACAACCGGTATAACCTCGCCAGTAATCTTCATCGGAGCTCCGGTCAGAGGTTTTCTCCTGAAAATCGAGGTTAGTCTTCGACTCTTCGGTGTCGTTTATTTTTGTTGAATGATTTTATCTGGTCAATCACGGCTAGAAAACTGTTTTTACTTTGTTAGCGCTGTTCACTGAAGAGTATCCTTCTGTTTGGTTCTCAAGAATGAGTAGAAATGAACGAACTCGATTTTTGTTTGTTAAGTTTGGCTCAGTTTCTTCCTTCTTTAGTCTTCTTCCTGTCGTCGAGGATCTATAGTTTGATATCAGCAATTTGTTTGATGAGTTAAGAATCGGAATATGACGGAAACTTACTGTTTGGTTGTTGTGGAGTAAATATGATCCAATTTTTGCCTGTATAATTTTGGAGTTGCTTTATGACTTTCGGTTTCTATCATAGTGCTGTTCATGATTATTTCAGTTTCTTTCGGTTTGGTGTTTTCCAATTATGTTTTGTATCTTTCAAGAACACCAGATCTCCTTTTCTTTTTCTTTCTTTCTTTCTTTCTTTCTTCTGTTTTGCTAATTCGACACGCCTGTATGTTATTGTTTTGCAAATTTCTGCTATGTTTAACTTTGCTCCGTCTGCTATAGAATTCCCACCCTAAACTTGTAGGATTAACTTTCAGGAAATAGAAAGAATGAGAAACAGAGAAACTTTCCAACGCTGGGCTCTGATTCCAGTTCGTGCAGTAGTGGTGTTACAGAAGAAGACTCGGTATGCAAGTTCTATTCATTTCATACTACTTATATTCTACATGATTTCCCCCTCTTTTCTAGCTTATTAGGATTGTTAGGGCACGTTTTAGGATTGTTAGGGCATGTTTGAGAGTGATTTTGAAATGGTTAAAATCATTTTTGTTATGACTTGTGAAGTATGTTTTTAATCATTCGAAATTAATTTTGATCGTGTACAAATCAAACATTAAATTGATTTTGAATGATGAACGACATGTTTGGGAGTGATTTTAACCATTTCAAAATCACTCTCAAACATGCACTTAGCAAAGAGATGTAAAGAGTTATGATGCTAAAATAAAATTGTTCTTATAGTTCAATCTCGAGTTGGGGTGGAGATCTTCTAAAAACTCTTTTGGAGCTCCAGTGAAGAAATTATTAGCAGATGAAATGTCCAAAGAAACTGAAATGAAAAAGAGGTCGCCTGGCGTTATAGCCAAATTGATGGGTCTTGATGGCATGCCACCTCCGAGGTCTGCTTATAAACAGCAAAAATCTCCATCAGAGGGCTATTCACAGAGGTGTATATCAAAGGAGAAGGTGGGCAGGAGGGGCACATATTTAGATGGTCAAATAATGAGTAGGAGAAGTTCAAAGGATCAACAAGAATTTAAGGATGTCTTTGAGGTCTTGGAAACGTCAAAGACGAGTAGAAACCCAAATCAAGGAACAGCAAAATTTGAGGTGACTGAATCAGAAATGGCCTTCATTCGGCAGAAGTTCTTGGATGCTAAGCGCTTATCAACCGATGAGAAGACGCGTGATTCAAGGGAATTTCATGATGCACTTGATGCGTTAGAGTCGAACCAAGATATTCTACTGAAATTTCTGCATCAACCAGGTTCACTATTCGCTAGGCATCTGCATGATTTGCAAGATGCCGCTTCCTATTCTGGTCGTGGTTGCTTAACTGCTATAGAGTCATTGGACAATAGGAAGTGTGATTCCCCTGTGTTTCGGGGCAACTCAGAAAGGGGAACTCCTCGAAAGAATAGCAGTAAATCAAATCACAACCAATGGGGTGGTCATTCCAGCCACTCGGACTGTTCTTTTTCCGGTCATTCTTCAAAGTCTTCACGGATTTTGGAAAGTAAAAATGAACTGGAACATCTCCCCACGAGAATAGTTGTTCTCAAACCAAACATTGGCAAAGTGCAAAATGCTAGAAGTATTGTTTACCCATCTCATTCTTTTCAAGAATGTTCAGATCTTGGAGAGTTTAGAACTGTTGAAAGGACAAAAAAGGAATCTTGGGGAAAGAAAGAATCTCTAGATAGAAAAGTTGTATCTAGGCACAGTAACAAAGAATCCAGAGAAGTTGCTAATGGGAAAACCAGGCAGATGAGAAATTGCGTTAGTACGCCCCCCATGAATTTAACATGCTCCAGTTTTCAAGGATATGCAGCGGACGAGAGTTCTTGCAGCTTGTCTGGAAATGAATCTGCAGAAGAACCAGTGATGAGGACTGTTAATTTAAAAAGTTCCTCCAACATGAGCATGGGATATCGGCAATTATCTTCTCGTCATAAAGAGTCATCTATCAGTAGGGAAGCAAAGAAAAGACTCACTGCTAGGTGGAGATCCTCTCGAAACTCTGAGGATAAGGGAGTTGTTAGTAGAGGCAGCACCCTGGCTGACATGCTTGCTGCCAAGGATAAGGACGTTACACTTGCGCATTTGGATGCACAAATTATAGAGGAGGGATTCACAGATAAATTCTCTAATGATGAGCCACCTTTAGGCATAAGCAGCAATGATGGCTGGAAGGATGACTGTAGCCAATTAACCAGGTCGAGATCTCTTCCTGCTTCATCAATTGGCTTTGGAAGTCCTAAAACCATGCACCGATCTAAGGGCACCAACAAGCATCTAATCTCAAAAGACAGTAGACGGGAAAATACTAAGGCTGTAAATGCTAATTTTGATCAGAGGGAATGCCTACCATGCCAGAAATCAACACCCAGCAAGATAACATCGGAATGTTTGCTGCCTTCATTCAGGGAAAGCAAGGAAGTAAACCCGAATCACATGAACACTCACTCTCTTGACATTAGTTCATCCAAAACGACTTCTACAGAGTTTGAGGCCTCCTGTTCCAATGTCGATGATAGAAGCCCAAATTCTCTAAGTGTTGAGGATGTTGGAGATGCCTACACAATGACGTTTCCTGAAACACCTGATGAGTTGGAGTTGGAGTTGGAGTACATGTCAACAGTTGGGAATTCTTGTGTTGACGACCGAGACAATATAATACAAGAGGTTTGTCTTTACTTCTATAGCTGATCTGTAATGCATTTAGCACGTGAAATAATTACGGTCCCATTTCATAATCATTTTGTTTTTAGTTTTCTGTTTTTGAAATTTATGCGTGTTTCTCCCAATTTACTTACTTATGATTTTCACTTTTGTTAATGAAATATTTGAATTTTTAGTCAAATTTCAAAAACAAAAACAAATTTTCAAAAACTACAAGTTTTTAAAACTTCGCTTGGTTTTTTAAAACATTGGTAGAAAGTAGATAACAAAACAAAGAAATTTATAGGTGGAAGTAGTGTTTATAACCTTAATTTTCAAAAACCAAAAATAAAAAAATCAAATGGTTATCAAACGGAGCCTACACTATTACTTGTTGACTAGCTTGCAGTCTCCTTTTTTATGTGATAAAATATTAAACTCTAAGTAAATGGTTTAGGCCCTCTTTGATGACTGTTTGATTTTTAATTTTGAAAATTAAGTCTATAAACACTGGTTCCTTTGTTTGTTATCTACATTTTACAAGTGTTTTCAAAATACAAGCTAAGTTTTGAAAACTAAAAATAGTTAGTTTTTAAAAATTTATTTTTGTTTTTTGAATTTGAGAATTCTAATGTTTCCTTAAGAAAATGAAAATCATTGAAAGAAATGGTGCGAAACAAACACAATTTTCAAAAACCAAAAACTAAACGGGGCCTTAGATACTATATGTTGCCGTTGCTCACTCTGGTGGTTCTAAAATATATTCTGTTTTGAGGTTGCAGTTGCTCTATTTTCAAATAGTAGGCTCTCAAGCTCTTATACTTTGAAGTTTGACCGATGGTGAAAATAGTATCGTTTCTAATGCATTTGAAGAATATATTTTTATGAGTTTCCCTACTCAGTTGGATATTTTTTAAGCATTTTGTCTGGCGTTTCCAGCTCTGAATATTTTATGGTTTTTCAGGAAGAGCAATCAGTAGAAAGTCCAGCGCCTTCTCATAAATCTGTAGCTGCGCTAGAATCTTCAGCTAGCTCGAAGGAGGCTGATCAGCCAAGTCCAGTTTCAGTTCTGGAACCTGTTTTTGGGGATGATCTCTCATCATGTTCTGAATGTTTTGAGAGCGTCAGTGCAGACCTCCAAGGTAGTTTCTATTTATATTGTATTAATTCGTCTTCTTTTAGCGGGGGGCAGGGATGGTCTCTTATCCTTATGTAACTTTAGCAGCAGATATTGCATATTATCTTTATTTCTGTAAATATATTATTGCATTAAAATTTGAGCCAGTTGGGTAAGCGAATAAAATCATTCTTGAATTTTGTAATATGATGATATTCTGAGGACTTTGATTGCTGGTTATCATCTTCCACAACCGTACTTATCCTGAGAATTTTTTCATTCCTAACTTAATTCCCCCTTATTGATTCCAGGCCTTCGAATGCAGCTTCAACTACTCAAGCTGGAATCCGAAGCATTTACCGAGGGAGGACCGATGCTCATATCCAGTGACGAAGATGCAACAGAAGTATCTTCTCGGCTAACGGATGAGAAGACAAATGATAGCTGCTGGGAGTTCTCTTATTTACTTGACATCTTGACCGATTCAGGCCTTAATGATGTGAATCCAGGTGCGTTATTAGCAACTACTCTATACTCATTCGATTGTCCTATCAATCCAAAGATATTCGAGCAGCTTGAAACAAAGCAGAGATGTCCTTCCTCCACGACACGGTCGGACAGGAGGCTGCTGTTCGACCGCATAAACTCGGGAATCTTGGCGATCAGCCAACAGTTCAATGATGATCCTTCCCATCCATGGGTGAGGCCTTCAAAAACACAGATTGCAACTAAATGGATGATGGAAAATGAGCTTCAAAGCAGACTCTGTAAGTTTCTTGACACTCAAATAGTTAGATATGATATAGTAGAAGAGTCAGATTGGCAGGATTTAGGGGATGAAATTGATGTGATAGGTAAGGAAATTGAAAGGTTGATTATAAATGAGCTTTTAGCTGAAGTAGTAGTAGTCACGATGATGTGATATAGAGTTCTTTTCTTTCCATGTTAAAGGTCATTTTGCAAATAAATGTGTAAATGAAATGTTGTGTTAACCACTCATTTCTTAAGAAGATTCAATAAATGAATTGATGACCTTAGGTTGTTTGGGGTGCTGAGTGAATTAGTTACTTTATTGACGGTGCGTTATAATAGTCGGAGGGTCAAACGTAGACTGAGTTATAAACCAGTTCACCTAACTCTAAATTGGTGTCTCAAATGCCCCCTCAAGTCTTTTAACAAATGACAAACTAAGTGTTATTAGTCTTGTAGCAAAATAATTCATAAAACCATAAAAAGAGTCTTTTTAGAACAACGTCATCTTTAACTATCATGGATTGACCACGATCATAGAAATAATAAAGGACTTAGAGAGAATGAATTAAAATTATAGTGGTCACCTATTAAGATTTAATATCTTACGAGTTCTTTTGGCAGTCGAATGTAATTGGGTTACACAATTGTTCCTTGAGATAAGTCAAGGTGCATTCGCAAGCTGGCCAGACACTCTCGGATATGAATAAAAAAAATGCTATCATCTTTATCTTTCACGTTTTCTCCATTATGGACTTATTTCCAGCGATCATGGACAAAATTTTCAATCTCTTTAATGGATAGTTGTAACTTTTTTTTTTCCAGTAAAACGAATATGGGCTACTAAGATTTGAACTTCAAACCTAAAAAAAAAATACATGTCGTGTTGGCAGTAAAACGAATGTGAGCTATGCTCGTGTTGGCATGTTTTAACTCATAAATTACATGTTAAATTATCAAAATTACTCCTAAACTATGGGTATTGTTTCAAAAATACCCTTACTTAAAAAGTTTAAAAAATACCCTCGTAGTTAACAACATACACACAATTCTAATGTGAGTGGTTAAATTTTAACTTGTACTTGTGTGACATAGAAAAAATAAAAATGTGGACGTCTAAAGTGTTAAAAAAATCATGAAAACATAGACATCTGATCTTTATTCTATTCTCTCGATCTTTTGAATTAATAAAATATGATTTTTTTTAACTCCAGGCGTCTACGTTTTCATTTTTTTTTTCATGTCACATAGGTACAAGTTAGAATTTAACCATTCACATTAGAATTTTGTATATGTTGTTAACTGCTAGGACATTTTTGAAATGTTTTTCATAATTCAGAAGTATTTTCGAAACTTTTGAAAGTTCGGGGTATTTTTTAAGCGAAACTCATACTTCAGAGATATTTTTGAAATAAAACATACTTCAGGAATATTTTTGATAATTTAACCTAAATTATATGTAAGTTAGCAAATTACGTGAGTTTGAGTTTCAATTTAATGCGTTATTCATTGGAGATACAAAAATGCTTAAGTATTTTCAAAGTAAATGGCCTTCTGAGAGGGGCAAATGGTCCAAACAAGCATTAGAATAACGAAGGTGGGTCCCAAAATCGATTTTTTTTTATAAATATGTGGGATTGAGATCGAACCTATGACCTCGTCTCGTTAAATGGTCGAGCAAAATCGGTTTTGTTTGCAAAGGGAGACATTCCAATTTTCATTTTTTTTTTTAATCCCATTTCCATATCTAAACGGCTAAGATCGCACCACGTGGACTCCCGTTTACGTTGCCATCAAATCTAACGGTGCTGTTGTTACGTCGTCATTTAAATTTATTATGGTGGTCTGCCACCATAGACAAAATTACGCCCAATCACATCATCACCATAGGAAACGGGACAATAAATTAAAATTTGCATTCACGTGTTGAACAAAATAAAGTTTAATCAATTGGAGTGGGACACCCAACATTTATTCGTAAGAACTAATAAATGTAATCATTTACACTAAAAAACAAAAACAACTATAAATAATAAATGTAATATTTATCTTATTCATTATGTTAACCCATTTTTAAATGCCAACACGTACATAGTTCAACCGATATAATGTACGAGTTAGTGACTAAGAGATCACATATTCGATTCTCCCACCTTATATGTCTTTAAAAAAGAACTAAAAATTGTTTAATCATCAAACCAAATATAACTCAATTAACATAAAATTGTGTCATTAACTAAAAGATCAGAACTTCAATCCCCTCATTCCACATCAACTAAATATCTTTGCAAAACAAAAAAATAATTGTTTAATCACTATTTTAGAGAATATTGTTTTGTTTAGTTTAACAACCTACCTAGATGAATATTCAAATTTCTAACATTTTATTGAGGATATAATACTTTAATCAATTTGGTTATTTCGTGTCAGCTTATAAAGAATATCATTTTTTCTAAGTATGTTAAATAATAAACTTCAAACATTTGTTTGTTAACTGGTTAAACTCCATAGGTCAACTTTTTTTTTTTTACAACATGTAAGATGAGTGATTGAACCTAAGACCTTATAGTCATGAATCGATACATTATGTCAGTTGAATTATGCTTTTGTTGGTGAATGAACGACAACTATTTACTATAATGTATATGAGTTAAATAGTAAAAAAAAGAGTGACCGAGTTGACAAAACAAAATAATTCAAGCTATTTTTTGAAACAATGTATTAATTCTTTTAAGAGATTTGTGATTCTCAATTATTGAAATAAGACATCTCTAAAAAGAAAAAAAAGAAGTGAATAGACTTTTATCCATAACCATTGAATTGACTCTATGAATGAAAAAACAAACACCCATAATAAATAAAGGGTAAAATTACTAAAGTTGAGAAGGCAAACAAAAAACTTTTATTCCATAAAATTGCAACAAAACAAGAAAGCAATTTCCAAACTAAGCTTTTGAACAAAATAAAGTTAATTACCAAATCTTGGCTGAACCAACAACTCTGTCTTAAATGATTTACATTATTGACCCTTAGTTATTAAAACAATAAAAATATTAATAAACATAAACTTAATTTTAAAAAGAAAATTGTAAATTTGGATTAAAATTAGGGTTTTGAAGGAAAGAAGAAGGTGGAGTTTGGGTCTGAAGATGGCCAAAATTGGGCATTTTTGACCTTTGATACACTTTCCAATACACTCTCTGGTGTTATATTTCCCATTATTGTCACCTTTTTGGCTGCAAAATCTATGTTGAATGACTTCACCCCTGCATTTTCAAACCAATTATCATTAATTCAAAAAAAAAAAAAAAAAATTATGTATATATATCATGATTTATGACACAAATTTGCTTGAATTTTCCCTTTCTTAAGGTTATTGTAAGCAAATAATATTGTAAAATGAAAAAACCAAGTGTTAGAAAATAAAAATCAAATAGACTAAATTGAAGTTACTATTTACTATAATTCAATTTTTTCCATCACTTCCAAACTTTGTAGCCAACACAACCATACACTCTTAGGTAGTGTGCTAAACTAAATAATAATAATAATAATAATAATAAAAATGTTTTGAGATTAAAGTTTCATCAAAATTGACTATATATATATATACACGAGAGTGGTAGAGTCGTCAATTTAGTCCGCTTCGCCCCGATCCTGCAGGAACCCGCTTCGAACAGAGCGGGCCTGCTTACACGAAAAATGGGACAGGAAGTAGAAAATTTCAGCATACTCGTCCCGTATAATTTTATATATATAATGTATTCATACAAAAATAATGACTCGGCTACCATAACCACCTTCTAATTCTTCAATCTAACAAAAATAATATATATATTAATTAACTTAATCAATAACAAAATAATAATAAAAAAAAATTAAGAAAATATCGGTCTGTTCCTACCAAATTAAACAGAGAATTTCGTGAGGACATATAATGAAAACGGGAACGAAAAAAGTATTACCCAACTTTATCTCGCTCCATGGACATCTCTAAAGATGTGTAGTGTTTTGATTGATTTTTTTAACATTCAAGTCGAGCATAGTTCTATAGTATATAATAATTAAAGAAAACCAAGAATAAATTTACCAAAAAAGAAAAAAGAAAAAAAAAACAGAGGCTTTTATTTTCCATGGCTTTACCTTCCATTTTGGAAAGATGTTTCTTCAGCTTTCTTTCACAACCTCTGCAATGCAATGATGCCCTCAAAACCACAACCTGACCACTCAGATATATCACATTTTTAAATATATTAATAATATTTTTTTTACACATTTTAAAGAAATTTTTTTGTAAAAGATATAAATTTAGAATAAAATAATTAAAAATATAGCATTTTTTTAAAAAAATTGCAGATATGCCAATTTCTAACGTTGATAGAAATTTATCGCTAGACTCGGTTTTTTATAGAATTTTGTGAGTGATAGTCATATATCAACGATAGAGTCTATCAGTGATAGCCACTAATTTTTTACCATATTTATAAAATGTTTTAAAATTTGTTAAATTTACAATTATTTTGAACTTGATTGATTCTCACATCTCTTTTTAAAGAATTGTCATTTTTTTTTACAAAAGTTATTTCATTATGTTTTTTTTTTTTTTTTTTTTTTAAAATAAATAGTGTCAAACTTTTAGCTATGAATTAACAAGAGGATTTCTATTGTCTCAAGAGGTTAGTTTTATTTATTCATTTTTTCCCCCTTTTTTGAGAGACTGAAAATTACTCACCTTGTTGGAAGGTGGAGATGTTTTGCACTCCTCCGACAACACAATCTCTGTCGTAGACTTTGATTCGTCTCGATTTTCAATATTTGAAGTAATTTTTTTACTATTTTCACTTGAAATCATCGATGTCGAAACGCGATCCATCGATCCATTGCGAAACGATTTGTCGTTCAAAAGATATCGCATCGAGCCAGGAGGTGTTGCCAAATCACTAGGCTTGGCACAAGTCCACCTAAATGGTCAAACAAAAAAAAAGAAAAAAATCATTATTGATAAGCAAGTCACTATTACATTTTCTAGTCAACCAAAACATAGCTCAAATGACATGTATAGATTAGTGACAAAAAAAAACTCGCAAAACATTAAATTTTTCAGCTTTTGAATTTAGTGAGTATTTTAAAGTGAATAATAAACTACTAATACAATTCAATTAAAGCGTCAACGTGAACGTAACTCATACATAAAATATGTACTTTCGACCAAGAGATCAAAAGTTCGAATCACCCCACATGTTAAAAAAAAAAAAATAGAATTCAATTAAAATCCAAATACCATGTCAATTATACTCAAAGGAACTCCCAAATAGATCTAGAATATTTTTTTCTTTTCTAAAAAAAAAAAAAAAAAAAAACATCCTTAATTTTGTGTAAAAGGTTAAATCTTTAATAATTAAAATGATATTTTAACCCCATTTTGTCGTCTAAATAAATTATAAATGCTAATAAAAAAAATGAGAATTAAAGGAAATGGATAAGTTAAAAGACGAACCTTACTATGTCAGTAGTAATAATGGAGGAGCTTTTCTTCCCATTGCTCTTCTTTTTCTTCAGACCCTTATGAGCTGCAGGGCCGCCGGAGCCGATCTGGTCGGCGGCGAGATTTGGGGTGGTGGGGGCGGAGGCGGCGGCGTGGAACTGGTGGTAAGGGATAGGATTGATGGGTGAGTATTGGGAAGAACATGGAGGGTTGGGGAAAGTTCTGGAAGTGATTCTTTTTCCGTCGGTGATGATGGGGTTGTGGCGGTCGATGGCTCTACCGGAGGCGGCGGAGGAAGAGGGTTGGTCCGCCGTGGGAACGGAGACTGCGGTGGAGGCTTGGGAGGCGCAGAAGAAGTCTATGGTTTTCATGATGATGAGTTTTTTTCTTACTTTTTTTTTTTGGATAAAATGATATCTAATAGCTCTTTTGTGTGTGTGTGGTTCAGTTTGTGTGTACCTATAAATTATAATATATGAAGAAAAATACAAATATTTGAAGATTTGGGTAAAAGTAAAACTACTTTATAAATTTTGATTATTCAATTTTTAACTTTTGTAATTTGTTGAATTAAAAATTTAATAATAATAATAATAAGTGAAAATACGCGAGTATTTTTCAACTTTTGACGTCTTAGTTGATGATATATATTTTTAATCAATTGAGTGTAATTAATTGAGCTAGGTCAAGAAGAGCATAGCTCAACTAGCCTGATGTATCAACTAGTGACCAAAAGGTCTTAAGTTCAATTCCTCATCCCCACATGTTGTTAAGAAGAAAAAAAATCAATTGAACTATGTTGAACTCGGTAGGGAATGAAAATGATCGTGGTGGAGCTATCCAATTTTTTTTTTCTTTTTTATTATTATTTTTTTTAATAATAATATTATATTTTAAAAAAAATGAGAATTGGAATCTACCATCAATGAAACTCATTAATGTTAGGTGGTGTTTTTTAAAGAATATTGTAAGTTTAAATATATTATTTTAGGTTAGGTAGGTTAACCTATTATAATCTATATTCATCAGGAGCATAATTCAACTCACATAATATATGACTTAGTGACTAAGGGTTGATAAGTTCAAAAGATGGTTTTTGTCTATTTTTTTATATTTTCAATCACAATTTTAGCTCAAACACTGCACATCTAGAAAAAAAATGATAACTTTATATAAATACCATAACTAAAATAAACGTTTTGAAAAGACAAATACCAAAGTGAACAAAAGTTGAAGTATAGGAATCAAGATAGATATTTTGTTGTCAAACTAAACATAGCTCAATTGACAAAGTTGTGTCATTGACTAAGAGTTAGAAGTTCAATCCCCACATTAATTAAATATTTTTGTAATATATATATATATATATTTTGAGAGTATAATAGACTACAATGAACAAACTTTTAAAAATATAAGGACAAAAAATTGACATTTAGAAAGTATAGAAACTAAAATGAATCAAACTTAAAAGTATATACACTAAAATAATATTGTATGTATCACAAAATATAAGGTAAACGATACAAACCTATAAATTTTTAGGAGATCATAAAAATGTTTTAACCATTGAGCTATATGCTCTCACACTAAAAAGATAAGCATGTTTAGGTTGGTTATTGAATAAAAAATGTTATATGACTATCAAATTTATAATCGGATAAATAATAAGTTTACATCCAAACTTATAATTTTAGTTGTATCTAATTAGTTCATGATTTTTTTTAAAAAATGAATAGTTTCTCAAATTTGTATTTAATAGGAGACCTATTAAGTAATTTTAATTTATTTTTGTGAGTGAGAAGTATATTTTGCTAATTTGAGCAGGAGTGACAATTTGAAACTTAAAAAAATATGAGGTTATATAGAAGCAAGGCCATCGTATTTGTTGTAAATGTTATCAAATGTGATTTAGATGTTTGTTTATTATTTAAAATGGAGTTGTATTTTTTTTTATATATAAATCAATCAATTATATAAAATAAAATAAAAATTATTCCTGATATATTATTAAATAAACTATTTTTTCTTAGTTCGAGAATATGCAAAGCGAAGATTTCAGATGTGAAATCTCTTGATAAGTTGCATTATGTTCATGCTAGCAAAATCAAAAGTGAGATGACTCAAATAATAAACTATTTCAAACTAAAATTTAAAATCTTTATTTTTAATTATAAATGGAATTACAAAAATTAAATTAAGAAGTTAATTTTTATATTATTATTACTATTTTTTTTTTGGTTAGTTCAGGATGCAAATATCTATCATCAACCTATATAAAAATCGATGCTTCTCTTTTATTATAGTAAGGATTTAAATGTCAATGTCGACAAAAATATCGAAATCTCAATTTTATGAAAATATCGATAAAATGTCAATGTATGAATCTTGGAAGATTTAAAAAAATATATTTTTTTAAAAAATATTAAAATTAATAAATAAACATTTTATTTATTTAAATAAATTAAAATACTTATTATAATATTATATTCACGTTAGGTTACATTTCGTTGTTTTTTTTTTTTTTTTCATATTTCATCGATATTGTACGGTACGATGGAAATGTCGATTCACCTTTCATGTCGATGTCGAATTTATAGATATGTGGAAATGTCGATGAAAATTTAATATTATGTGCATATCAGACTTGTTTAAAATAAATCAGGTCTCAATTATTGGTAATTGTTAGATAAAAACATCCATATCTTTTTGTTAATTTTTTTTTTTTTTTGTTAATTTAATTATTATCCAAATATAAGTGTCATACATACATTATATTTTTTTTAAATAATAGAAATAAAAAAAATCCAAAAAAACAATTATCAAATAAGTTTTAAAAAAATATATTGCTATATTAAATTTAAAAAAATGGAAATTGAGTTTAAAAAGGTTGGGTAGTGAATGTATTAATCTTCAAAAAAAAAAAAAAAAAAAAATAAAAAATAAAAAATAATAATAATAATAATAATGTATTTCTCATCCATTTCCATATAGTTTTATTTATTTATTTTTGGTTACTTTTAATTTTGCTATTATTTTTTTTTTTGCAAAGATATTTAATTAATGCGATAATTGAATTCATGATATCATAGTTAGTGACACAACTTTATATCAATTAAGTTATGCTTGATTTGACAACTTTATTATTATTTCAACATTTAAATTTCAAATTTTCGTTTAAATTTGTACGTTCACAAATATAAAGAAACAAATGATGTACTTAAAAAAAAAAAAACAATTAATTTCAACCTTATATTCATCATTAAAAAAAACATGTCCCGAAAACAGAAAATATTTTTGAGAGAAATTATGATTAATAAATAGACAAATTGAAATTATTTTTTTAATTTATTGAAAAAAAAAAACAAGAGAGATAAAGAAAGTAGGTGTAGATATTTTTACAGAAATGGAATACATTTATTGGAATTAGAAAAATGGCATCTTTCATTTCCCAAATATTTCTGGAGACAGTTTGTATCACGAGTCTGCAGTATTGCATTTTAAATTTTAAAATTCAGAACCCTTAATTTATAATTAATAAATAATTAATCTTATTTATGTATTTTAAAATAAAATTATTATAATTTTTAATTAATTCCATCAACTTCACTTGCCCTTACCCCTCTGTTCACCTTGTTTTTTTTTTTTTTTTTTTTTTGCAAATTTTTTCGTGCCTCCTTTGCCATTACCGATATTTATTTTCGTCTTTAAAAAAAAGAAAATAACAGCTCAAAATTTGTCCTTAAAAAAGTTTTAAAAAAAATTATTAATAAATGTAAACACACTTAAATTTCATTGAATATAATTGCTTAACTTAAAATTTTAATATAACTATTTTTTTTTAAATTAGTTCGGTCATTGGTGAAATCAGCTTAGTTCCATGGATTTAGGTCCATCATGTCCACGTCTCATGGCCAACACTTCATCCAGATGACCAACTCTTCAGCTCGACCAGATGATCAGTTCCTCAGCTCGGCCGATGACGATGATGTCACTCCGTCATTACGATAACGTCATCCAGTCACTTACGAAACATCGTCCATGACACCCAAAACGCCCACCAAAACGTTTAATCGACAAGACGCGGGGCACCACTCCAAATACATTACCACCTATAAATATGAAGTCACCTCTTTCATGTAAGGTACACAAGACATGCAACTTGAACTACACTAAGTTCAGTACTCTCTAGTTGACTTAAACAT
The DNA here is from genome assembly GCA_028017165.1 of Herpetospermum pedunculosum. Classification (NCBI taxonomy): domain Eukaryota; kingdom Viridiplantae; phylum Streptophyta; class Magnoliopsida; order Cucurbitales; family Cucurbitaceae; genus Herpetospermum; species Herpetospermum pedunculosum. The sequence continues at coordinate 63,172,821 of CM051525.1, forward strand.
CAGAGCATGTTGGACATAGTCTCACACCGATGCAAGTTTATCTCTGTTTTTTTTTGTGGGTCTGCATCAGAGTGTAACCAATCGAAGATTCTGACTTGAGAGAAGGAGTCGAATTCTTGGGTCAACAAATACAATAACAACCTATTTATGATGAATCCAAATTAAAATACGAAATAAACTTAATTAAATATAATTTAAAACAATAAACAGGGATGTAGATGAAAATAAAAAAAGGAACTTATATAAAACATAAATTACAATGACTTTATACAAATCTTTTACGAAATAATTCTATATTAAAATATGTATCCGCTATGTACTTAACAACTAATTTTTTACGTTTTTTTTTTAATAATTAAATATTGTAGAATCAGAAGACGGTTGTTTCGTGAAAATAATGAAAGGAATAATAATTAAATATTGTAGAATCAGACTGTTGTTTCGTAAAAATAATTGAAATGGACATAAATTGACTCCGGTCCAACGCATGAATATAAAAAATATATATATATGTGGGCATGTAAAACATAAATTACATTTTTTTTATACAAAATTTAAGAGAGGGAGAGAGATAGGGGACAGGTGGAAGGTGGGCTAAAGAATTTATGAAAATAAAATGTGAACATTAAAAAACAGTGGGGACAGGCTGCCCATAAATTTAATTTTGGAGTCAGTCACTCCCACCTTTTCATTTTCTTTTTCTTTTTTACTATTTGCTATATATTTCCCAAATTACATTACAATAAATTTAAGAAGCTTTAAAGCAAAAATTAAGATTATTTTGATTTTTTAATAACATGTAGAGAAGCAGATTCAGATTTAAGATCTCTGACTCATAGTTCATATATTATGTTAGTTGAATTATGTCTATGTTAGCAAATTAGGATTACTTGATGAAGGGGGAAGCTGAGGGTGTCAAAATATTACTATGCATTATTATTCATGCGGTGTCGTGTGTGTACCAAATATGTGTAGGGCCCTAGTATAGAAATGTTACGATTTTAAAACTTTCTTTCTAATTCTACCTTAAATTTCTAAGGTTTTTTTTTTTTTTTTTTTTTTTTTTTTTTTTTTTTTTTTAAAAAAAGACAATTTATAAAAATATGTTACGATTTTGAAATTTACAAAATCAGACCCCAACTTCGACGATTTTTATTTTTCGATATACAATTTCAAAAAAAAGGAAATCAGGTATCAATTTGAAGCTCTATGTGTAAGTTTTCCAGTCATATTTTTTCGAATTTTTTTGCATACGTGAGTAAAAAGATATCGATTTTTCAATGTGCACTGCCCAAAAGGCGGCGTGTTACCCTTTTCATGGATGCACATCTTGTTTTGAAAAGACGACGTGTGTTGGCGTGGATGCAAATCATCTTTTCAAAAGACGGTGTTAATTTAAAACAACTATATTTTTATAAACAGTTTACTTTTTACTATATTTTTATAAATAATTTTAAAAAATACAATATTAAAAAAAATGTGCACAATAGTGAGTGTTAGCCCAATCATAATTGACTATGTTAATTAGATAAATATAGATTCAAGCAAGTTCATACAATAATTTACTTTCACCTTTGTTACAAGCTTTATTTTGTTTCATGTATTTTTAAGTTTGTTCCTTCTTGATTTTATATTTTTAAATATTTATTTTTATAATATTTGAGCAAAAATGTACCTGAATAGTAATAATTGACATGTACTCTTTCTCTTGAAACTCGAGATTCGATCTCCTATTCCTTGCGCAATTGTTGAACTCAATTTCCTTTTTGTAATATTTGAACTTAAAAAAAAACCATTTTGTTTCTTACCTTTATTTTGATTTTAACAAATTAATAGCATATTTTTAAGTATGTGTACAAGCATGATTTCAAGTCACATAAGTTAGAGACCAGTAGTGTGTAAACAAATATTAGATGAAAAGAAATAATAAAGCAAGTATCAAAAAATAGTTATTTTTAAGAAAAACATGAAGTAAAATTGACATTTTGAAAGCTCAAACACTAAGACTCGTTTGATAACCATTTCGTTTTTAATTTTTTGTTTTTTAAAATTAAGCCTATAAACAATATATTCACCTATGAATTCTTTTATTGTGTTATCTATAATTTACAAATGTTTTCAAAATTCAAGCTAAATTTTGGAAACAAAAAAAAAAAGTAATTTTCACAAACTTAGTTTTGTTTTTGAAATTTGGTTAAGAGTTCTAAAATTTTCTAAACAAATATGAAAATCATAGTAGAAACTCATATGTGGATATATTGTTTATATAAGGCTTAATTTTAAAAAACCATCAAACGGGACCTAAAATAATATAATTTTAAAAGGGCTGGTTGCACAAATAGCAATCAGACCCAAAATAACTGCAAATTTAACAAAGTTTAAAACATTTTACAAATATGGCAAAAAATCAGTAGCTATCACCGATAGACTCTATCCTTGATATATGACTATCACTGATAGACTTCTATCACTTATAAACTATTATCACTGACAAAATTCTATAAAAAACTGAGTCTATTAGTGATAGACCATACTATCAGGGATAAAAATTGTCATATCTGCAATTTTTTTAAAAAAATGCTAAAAAAATGCTATATTTTTAATTATTTTACTCTAAATTGACATTTGTTACAATTTCTCATTTTAAAAGTTATCATCATATACCAAAATTGACACACTAATAGATATATGATTTTTTTTTATAGGTATTTTAATTAATGCGGAGATTGAACTGAACTCACGACCTCTTAATCAAGAGCACAACCTTATGCCAATTGAGTTGTGCTCTGTTTGACAAAGTAATTATTATTAGAAGAAAAAAAAAAAAAAGTGGTAGATATTGTGAGAGAAATTATAAATAATATACAGTTTTTTTTTTTTTTTTGACAAATTATAAAATATGTATTAGGCAGGCTACAAGCTCCACTTGCAAAGATTTGGATAACATCTGAACGACATGTAGTTTCAAATGTCAGCCTACATATTCAATGCTACTTAAACCGCGAACGACAGTAATTTAAAATGAGAGCAAAACTCATTCATTTCAATAAGTACTATATAATTTAATACCATAGTTATAAATTTAGCCGTATTTTTAAGTTTTCATAAATATAGTATTTAATGGTATTCATTTTTTATATAATAATTATTATTTAATGGTATTTAATAAACGAATATAACCTTATAAAATAAAATAAAATATTAAATAATAATAAATCAAATATAAATTGATTATCTTAATTTTTTTTTAGAAACCTCAATTTATTATTATTATTTGCAAACATGACAAAAAATCAGTGGCTATCACAGATAGAAGCTATCGTTGATATATGACACTCACTGATAGACTAAAATTCTATAAAAAAAACTGAGGTGATAGACTTCTATCGGCGATAGACCATATTATCAGTGATAAAAATTGTCATATCTGCAAAAAAAAATTTAAAAAATGTGCTATATTTTTAATTATTTTAGTCTAAATTCATCTATGTTATAATTTTTATTTATTTATTTTAATTTTTTTTTATTAATTTTTTTTTTAATCAACCTCAATTTATTACTGAAAGTATAAAATTAAAAGTTAAATGAATAATTTGGTGTATTTTACACATTGATGCACTAGAATTCATAATTTTGAAAAAAACGGTTAATTTTTTTTTTTTTTTTTGAAAAGGGGATAACATTACTTAATTCAAAATGCCCAAAGAGTTAGCAGCCCAACCCGCCAAGTTAAAACATCAAAAAGCCATAAAGGAGAACATCCAGACCAAACCATTCTCCATTTTCCCTATTGGTTACAGCCCAACCCGCCAAGTTATGGGCCATCCTGTTGCCAGATCTTGGGACGTAACTAACTTCATTAACCCTCAACATTGCCAGCAACGAAATGATTTCTTCAAGTATGACTCTCTGGAGACAACAAAATCTCGTCCTTCCTTTAGGGCCATCACCAAGCTTTGGGAGTCTGTTTCCACCATCAGATCTGAGTAGCCCCTTCGAACATCCATTTTCAGGCCGGCCAACAGAGCTAACGCTTCTGCTGAGAGCACATCAAGCCTTTCCGGTTGAAACTCCGCCACAACTACCACCAATTGGCCATGCTCATCACGGATGACAACCCGATTCCCGTTCTATTCGAGTTAAGGCCACACGAGGCATCGACATTGAGCTTAAGAATGTTCACTTCTGGCGGGTGCCATCTCACATCTGCTATTTCCACCCTTCTCTCTTCATCACTCGCACCAGAAGCTCGCATCTGAGGGGTTTTTTCTATCCGGCACTCAGTGAGGTAACCCACAATCCACTCTGCTTTTAAGCCTTCCTCTTCCACTGGCTTTTTATGTGCATTTTGATTTCTGTCTCCCCACAGAGCCCAACACCCCACACAGACGAGCTCAAGATCATCATCAGGTCTCTCCTTCGTTGTCTTCAACAAAACCTCTTGGATTGAAATTTTCCTCACATAATTAAGGTACAATTTTCGCCCCGATCTTTTTCCCCCTCTTGCAAAATAGGAATACATGTTCCACAGTTTCTCTATCTTTTCCACACCTCTCACACCAAGGGAGAACAGGGATATGTCTCCGATTCAAATTGTTGTTCGTAGACAGTATATTATTGAATAGTTTCCATATGAATATCTTTATTTTGTTTGGGATTTTCAACTTCCATAAAAGATTCCACCATTTTTCCATCTCCTCTGAGTTTGAGCTTGAAGTAATAATGTTATTATCAATAAATACCTTGTAGGCGCTTTTTGTGGTGAAGTCTCTTTTCTTTGTGAAATGCCATAGCCACTGGTCTGGAATGTCCGTCTTGCATATAGAGATTGATTTTATCTGATTCACGTCCACCTCCCAGAACACTTTCTCGAGGAGAGAATAGTTCCATCTACCATTATCCGTGATTAGCTCACATACCCTCATGTTTATTTTATGCTACCTTTTCAAATTATGAAACCAAATAAATATAGTTTAAACGTTTTAGGTTTCTTGTTAAACATGAACATAGTTCAAGTGACATAAGTTGTGCATTAATGACCAAAAAGTTAGAGAGGTTTGATTCCTTCACCCCACATTATTTTTTATTTTATTTTTTTTTTAAAACTTTTAATATAAAGTGCATAATTATTCATATTGATCTTTTTTTTAAATAATTATTTATATTTTAATTTCATAAATTTTGAATAACTCTAAACCCTAATATTTATATATCTAGGATCTATATTACCATCAATGTTTTTTCATGGTGAGGAAGGTGTAAAACTATTGATAGATTTGGATCTCAAAAAACTAATTCTCTACATTGCTTATTAAATAGGATAATTTCATGCATGCGCCGGAAATTAATAATCTAGTTGAAATACGCTTTACATCTCTATCTAATTTGTTTGCTGTTTTCTATACCAAAAAAAAAGTTATTGTAATGTTGTTCAAAAATCCAAACACCTAGACCCGTCGTTCGATAATTATTTGGGTCCCGTTTGATAATCATTTCGTTTTTAGTTTTCTGGAAAATTTAAACTTGTTTTCTCCTCATTTCTTTACTATAGGTTTACTATGGGTTTCACTTTTTAAAAAAAAACATTTGAATTCTTACCCAAATTCCAAAAACAAAACTAGTTTTTTGAAAGCTATTTTTTTTTTAGTTTTCAAAATTTACTTGATTTTAAAAAATATTGGTAGAGAGTAGATATAACAAAACAATGATAGTTTATATAAGGTGGAAGTAGTGTTTATAGACTTAATTTTTAAAAACCAAAAACTAAAAATCAAATAGTTATTAAACGAGACATTGGTTTTTGATTTTTGAAAATTAAACCTATAAACAATACATTCACCTATGAATTCATTTGATATGTTATCTATCTTTTTAAGTGTTTCTAAAATTCAAGACAAAATTTGGAAACAAGAAATAATAAATTTTCAAAAACTTGTTAAATATGAAAGTCATTATAAGAACTCATTCGTGGATGTATTACTTGCCTAATTTTCACACACCAAAAACTAACTTTTTATACACCACTTCACACTCTAATCATTTTATCTTATTTATACCGTATAAATATTATTATTTTATCTTTCTTTTTTTTTACAAAGGTATTTAGTTAAGATGGAGTGTGGGAAATCGAACTTCTAACTTCTTGGTTATTCATACTTTATGCCAGTTATGTTTCTTTCGATAATTATTCAATTTTTTAAGCTTTAAGAGTAAGTTTTATTAAAAATGAATTTAGTATAAATTGAAATTTGGCGTCGCCCGGACTTAAACCGGAGACCTTCAGTGTGTTAGACTGACGTGATAACCAACTACACCACGACACCTTAATAGCATCTAACGGACATATTATTAATGTATACTATATTGTATTCTCAATCTTCACATTTTGGTCATATTTTAAATTTCTCAATTTGGTCCTTGATATTTTAAATTTCTTAATTAACAATTTTCCATTAATTCATTCTCTAAAAATAGCCATCAAAATTTAATATTAAAATGTTAATGTAACGTTTAATTATTATTTTATTAACATATCGGGATACATATTACATACACATGTTACCTTAGAACTTAGAAGAAACAAATTTTGTTAATGGTAAAGTAGAATTTTTATGATGGCATGAGGTTTTATGTATCCAAATATATTAATAAAATAATAATTTAGGTCATGTTTACCACACTGTAATGGATTTTTCCCAACAATCGTAATGAATTAAGACTTCTTACGTTTGATAGTGTTTACTTAAAACTAATTCAAACGTAATCTGAATTCCATTGATAATGTTTATTTGCACGTAATCATTCATGAGTTTACCATAATCCCCTTTCATTTTAATCGTGTTCAAAATCGTGTGATGACTCGTTGTCCGAGCGTTACTCGTGTGCAGACTCATGTTGATACTCGTAAACCCATTTTCCAACATGAGTCTTCACTACCCCGTTTATTCTCTCCTCTTTTTCTTCGTTTTTTCGTCATTTAAGCTTCAATCTCTTCACTCCTTCATCAACCCATTTTTGTTTCTTCCTCACAAAAGAAAAACAACCCTCAATATTTAAGGGTTTCAACATTAAAGTAATGAGTTTATATTTTTTCTCCACAATTTGTTCATTTTTTATCCAATACCAACAATTTGTTCATTTTTTTTTTTTATCAAAATGTGTTTCTTTTTTTTTCTCCACAAATTTTGGATTAAAAAATTTGTGGAGAAAAAAAAGAAATGAAAATTGCGAACAGGCCTGAAATGATTTGTTGAAAGAAAAAGAAAACTCTCTTCTTGTAAGAGAGAAAAAGAAAACTCATTTTTTTTAAGAAAAAGAAAAAAAAAAACTCATTTTTAAAATATGGGCGTGTCGGGCCGGAGTGAGGTGGGCGGCGGCAGCGACGAGATTGGCTGGAGTGAGGTGGGCGACGATGAGGTTGGCCGGAAGAGGGGAGAAGAAGGGAGGAATGAGAAGGTGAAGGAGATGATCATAGATTACTTTAACATTTCAAGGAAGAGGGAGAAAAGAGCAAACATGAAAAAGATAAAAAAAAAAAAAAAAAAAAAAAAAAAAAAAAAAAAAAAAAAAAAAAAACGAACACTGCAAGGTGGTAGAGAAATGGGGTAACGTGATTACATATTTTGAGGTGTGATCCACACTTTGATTACATTTGCAGATTTTGGTAAATATCATCAAATATGATCTATGTGAGTCCCACGATCAGAAACTAACGGTTTGGAGGGAAGTATAGGTGGCCTTAAAAGATAAAAAAAATCAAATTAAGAATTACCTAAAAAAAAATTTAAGAACTATTTAGTAACGGGATCTTAATTTAAGATAGTTCTCTTTAAAATCTATTTTTTTTTTTTGAATACATTGGGAGTGGGGGGATTCGAACCACAGACCTCTTGGTCTTCAAAACATACATATGCCCGCTGAGCCATGCTCGCTTTGGCTTCTTTAAAATCTATAAAATTATTATCTTCACATCGTGAAAAATTATTAAACAAAGTCTATATTTTATATACAAATTATCGTCAGATATAGTCCACCTGAGCATGTTAAGACCCAATATCCTTATTTTTTATTTTACTCGTTATCAGACGTATATGATTTTTACTCGTTTGTTTTCAATTTGAGCCATCTAAATTAGATATAAGACAAACAATACGCTTCAAAGGATTTATAACTTCAAATCTATTCGACTTTAACTTAGGAACTTTGCTTAAATAAGGTAATATAAATAATTGGTCCAATGTCACATATCGTGTCAATTTATATAAAATATTTAGCCCATTAACTCCATTAGGGACTTTATATAGTGGTGAACATTCAAACCATAAATAAAAGCGGACCAAATGTAATTGGATATAGCGTGAGCCAACATATTCATTAGCATAGGTTAGGCAATATGATTGAGAAGTTTAAGAAGTTTAAGGTTTTTTTTTTTTTTTTTTTTTTTTTTTTTTGAGTACATTGGGGTGGGGGAATTCGAACCACAGACCTCTTGGTCATCAAGTCATACATATGCCAGCTGAACTATGCTCACTTTGACAAGTTTAAGGTTGAATTAGACATAAAATTATATTTTATATTTAATACATTCATTAATTTTTTTATTTTAAAACAATGTTGAATATATAAGACTTAAAAAGACTTATTAGACAAAAAAAAAAAAAAAAAAAATTGAAGGTTCAAACATACATTAGATACAAATTAAAAAAATCAAAAGTTTAAAAATTTATTTAAGTTTACAAATCTATTATACACATCTCTAAAAATTTAGGTCCCGTTTTATAACCATTTGGTTTTTAGTTTTTGGTTTTTGAAAATTAAGCCTGTAAATCATATATTCATGTGAATTATTCTTACAATCACGAAATATTTGGCCAGATGCCCTTAAATTAAGGTTCATTCGAAGGATTGACGCCCAATTTTAAAAATTAGTCAAAATGACCTTTTGCTGACATCACTCTCGCTGGAATTTCTCTCGCTCTCGCTCTCGTTCTTTTGCGGGCTCCATTTTATAACTAAAAATTTATCGTTCTCGTTCTCGTGAACGAGAGCGAGAAAAATCCAAGCGAGAGTGATGTCAGCAAAAAGTCATTTTGACTACTTTTTAAAACTGCGGGTCAATCTCTCAAATGAGCCTTAATTGAAGGTCATCTGGCCAAATATCCCTACAATCACTTTCATCTTTGTTAGGAAAACATTACAACTCTTAGCCAAATTTTAAAAACAAAAGCAAAATTTTTAAAGTTTTTTTTTTGTTTTTAAATTTTAGCTTTAATTTTGAAAATACTTGAAAAGATACGTAACACAACAACGAAATTCATATGTGAATGTATTGTTTATAGGCTTAATTTTCAAAAATCAAAAACCAAAAACCAAATGGTTATCAAACCGGGCCTTAAGGATTAAATTTGTAATTTATTTTATTAGAAAAAACAAAGGATTTTACGTGCATGATTTTTTTTTTTACAATTTCTAACTTTTTGGTTCATAATTCATATGTTATTGTTTTTTTTTTGCAACGGTAGTTTAATTAATGCGGGGATTGAACCCATGACCTTTTGGTCATGGGCACAACCCTATGCCAATTGAGCTATGCTCGGTTTGGCATTCATATGTTATTGTTCGAACCATGTTTAGAGTGATAACTTTTAAAAATAATTTATTTTTACCTGCATGTTGTTAGAAACTAGTAAGCTATTTGCTAATAAGAGCATGACTCAACGATATGATATATGCCTGGTGACCATGAGATCTTAAGTTCAATCTTTCACTCCAACATGTCAAAAAAAAAAAAAAAAAAAAAAAAAAAACTAATAAGCTATTTGGATGAGATACATTATTGAATAATTGAATATTCTAACAAAATAATACCATGCATTATGCAGGTTTCTATCAATTTAAAGTTGTTGATATTAATGAAAACATTTATTTATCTCTTAATTTGACTATTTCTTTCACTTTTTCTTTATTTGTGATTTATTACAAATAAATATTTAAAACTCTTTTAAGTATTACCTCCAAATTTGTCGTCTTAATTGACTCCTTCGGTCATTACTCCGACTCCGTGTGACTGAACATTCAACGGCGTCGTTTTATGTGTATGAAAAAGTCTGCGCGCCACCCGACTTCTGTTTCATCCATCCATAATAACGGTGTCGTTTTTTAGTTATTAATTATGTTAAAGGGTAACTTAGTCAATTTTAAGTTTGAATTTACGCTACGGGAGACATCCGTGGTATGGAGACTGCTCTTTAAATGAATGACACGTACCAAAAATAATTGCTTAACTGGGATCCACTCTATTTTTCATTTAAAGGCAGGTATGAAAAAATTTCATACAACCGATGTACTATAAATTTTTCCGTAATAATACTTTGGTTTAGCACGACTAGAGTCGGACATGTGACTCAATCATAGGCTCACGAAGTAAATTATATTTTTTTTAAAAATAATGTTTTTTCCCTTTTCTTTTTTACTTTTTTAGATTTAACTTTCATTTTTTTTTTTTTCATTTTTCTTTCCCGAGAATATGTCTTTAAATATTACTCTAAAATTAAATCATCCATCAACTTTTAAGTTTGTGTATATGGTGGTTCCAAAAAAAAAAAAAAATCTAGACTTTAAAAAATTATAAGTGTTAATGGTCTCTAGCAAATCACTATACTTTTAAAAAATATAATATGATCCTAAAATTTTAGTTTCGTGTCTATTAACTCCTTGACATATTATTTTTTTAAAAAAAATCATTTTAATTTTGAGAGCACTTTTAAGCTTGAAGAGCGGGAGAGAGAAGCATACGAGACTCCTTGGAACGTCAAGTTCGAATCTTGACATTTCCTATCTGCAAACAACCTTCTTGTGTGGTTGGAAACTCACTCTTGTACGGGCTATAGGCATCCTGGGTGACACCACTTCGAATAGTTTCAAATTTAACTAAAAGAAGAAAGCTCCATCCGTCTTAGTATACTAACTTAGCTTATTAGCCGCCACTCTATGATTTGTAGACCAATGTCTACAAGCTCACAAACAAAGAGAGTAACAAGATATAAAATTAAATTTTAGGTATGATAGAACTCCTAAACTTTAAACTTTGTGTCAACTAAATAAACAAATTTAAAAAATGGTCGAATAAGTCAATATCTATCTACACAAAATCGAAAGTTCAGATATATTAGACACGAAATAAAAAAAATTATAAACATATTAGACACAAATTTTGTATCAAATAGACACCAAACTCGAGCTAAAGTTGTAATTCAACCCAATAGAAATATGAAAATTGTGAATAAATTTGTAATTTAACTTTTCTCAATTAAGACATTGACATTTGGATACTCTTAAGTGGCGGACAAATCCCGGTGTTTAGAAAATCGTAACACCAAAATTTTCACGGGAAACAAACAGAAGCCAAGAGGAGGAGTTTCAATAATCTCCGAATGCCGAAAAATGGAAAGAAGATTTTTGGACTTTGCTCCAAGATGCTCTCGCCTCTGATATCTCCTTCTTCTTCTTCTTCTTCATCGGAAGCCGCATCCATGGTTATACTTCGTCGTCAAAGATTTTCAGAATCGATGATCGATCAGACTTTACAATCCGCTGCAGAAATCATCACGAAATGGAGTATCGAGTCCTTGTCCTACACCGAAGTAGCGTCCATGTTTCACTGGAGCAAGGAGGAAGCGGTGCGATTCATCCAATGCGTCAACGAACTTCAGAAGGTTATGTATCTCTTAACCTCCGAGAAACTTGAATTTTCTCATAGTTTGATGCAGATTGCTATGAAGCGACTTCAGGTTGAATTCTATCGGATTCTTTCCGTGAAACGCGAACCGTTGGATCGTGTAGAATCGAGTCCTGTTTCTGATTCTTCCGTCGCTATGGCGGATCTGAGATCCATAGCGGAGTGTATGATCTCCTCTGGTTATACTAAAGAATGCGTTGAAATTTATAGAACTGTTCGCAAATCCGTCGTCGACGAAGGGATATACCGTCTCGGCATCGTGAAACTCTCGTCGCGAATCCGTAAGATGAATTTTGAGGCTGTTGATTTCAGAATCAAGAAGTGGTTAGAAGCTGTGAATTCTGCGATTGCGACGATTTTTAATGTGGAGCGAGATTTGTGCGATCGCGTATTTGGAAATTCCGAATCCGTTAGCGAATCTTGTTTCACCAAAACTTGCAAGGATGGAGCTATGCTTCTCTTTGCATTTCCGGAAGTTATCGTAAAGAGCAAGAAATCGCAGAAGAATGTGTTCTACTTACTAGATATGTTCACTGTGATATTCGAGAATTGGCCGAGAATCGAATCGATCTTCTCATTTGAATCCACCGAAGTAATTCGAACACAAGCAATCACATCGCTCAGCGTTCTAACCGAATCGATCTCAGCAATGCTCTCCGATTACGAATCGTCGATTCAAAACGACTCCTCGAATTCGCTTTCCGTCGACGGCGGAATTCACACCTTAGCTCTCCAGTCGATGGATTGTCTCTCTCTCCTTGCCGAATACCGAGAGATTCTCTATGTAATTTTCTCCCGGTGGCCGCCGCCGGAGAAATCCTCTCTTCCAGCCGATTCTTGTTACAACACTCCAGATTCCGACGATTCTCCAGTTTCATCTGTTTCTTCATACATGGCGCGGATCATCTTCATCCTCCTCTGCAAGCTCGACAGCAAAGCAAGGCAATGCGACGACATTTCACTTTCCTACCTGTTCTTAGCCAACAATGTCCGATTCGTCGTCTGGCAGGTTCAAAGCTCCAAACTCTATCATCTTCTCGGAGACGAATGGATAGCGCAGCACAAAGCGAAAGCAAAACAGTACATCGACAGTTACGAGCGCTTGGCTTGGGGAAAAGTAATCTCGACGCTGCCGGAAAATCCAACGGCCGCTCTTACGACGGCGGAAGTGGCGGAGGTTTATGAAAACTTCCATTCCAGTTTCAAGGAAGCTTACCGGAAACAGAGATCGAGCGCCGTACCGGAACCGAAGCTCCGATTCGAAATCTTGTCGATAGCGAAAAGCTGGTTGCCGGTGTACAGAGAATTTTACGATGCGCACAGAATTCCGATGGGGCAAGAGGTAATTGCTAGACTGACCCCTGAAGATGTAGATAATTACTTATCTTACCTATTTTTTCCACAGGCTTCAAACTCATTGCTCAACCAACAAAATCCGCCTGATAATTAGGCCATATATATACTCTCACTATTTAAATCTTTTCATTTTTATTTTTTTTACAAAAACTATTTAATTAATGCAGAGTGAGGATTCAACACGGTCACAAACATAATTTTATGTCAATTTTTTTTTTTTTTTTTTTTGAAGCGAAATTTTATGTCAATTGAACTATACTCGATTTGGCTAAACATTTTTATCTTTTAGATATCATTATCCCAAAATAGTAATACAAAGGACCATCCTAAAGTCATAGGGATTAAAAATGTATGAAAAACTAATGGCTAAATTCTTTCAAAATAAACTATCATTGAGGTAGAAATTATGTGGAATGTTGAAAGAAAAAGTCGATGTAGTGGAATGTCATTTTTTTTTTTACTTAAACATGCAAACGTTCATATTACCACACCATTTTAGGTCATTGTCACGCTGTTCTAAGTCACTACCACTTCAATTTTCTATCTAACATCTTAATAAATTTCTACTTCAAAAATAGTTTTGAATCATTTATGAAAGGTCAAAGGTAATATTAACTTTCGAACGAATATTATTATTTTTTAAACAAAAGCAAAGTTGAGAAATATTTTTTTATATATAATTGAGCCTTAACCTAACTAACATCCTTCTATGGATTTTTTTTTTATTATTATTTTTTATTTATGTTTAAGTTGAAATTTTTTTTCAATTATGAAAGCAACTTTATTTTAACAAATATTAGCAAATAGAAGTCAAAAAGGGGAAGTGAAAAGAGCAAATCATCATTGACAATGTCCACATACCCCTTTCCTTTATTAGTCATTTTCAATGTCTCGTGTTCGTTAGTAGGCACTGCAAAGGTTTAAACATCACTGTAAAAAAAAAGTGTTAAAAAGATCTCAATTTTATAGAAATATTAACATGATAGATATTTTAGAAAAAACAATGAAAAACAGTTTCATTAAAAATATTGAAACCATCAAAAAAAAAAAAAAAAAAAATATATATATATATATAAAAAAAAAAAAAAAAAAAAAAATCTTAGTACAAAAGAAAAATAAACATTGGACACCCTTAAAAATTATGTTAAATTTTCCTATGATACCTATTTTTGTACGAATCATTAATATTTTGTTAACATATTTTATATTGTATAATGAAAATATCAACAAATGATTCATATTGCCTAATCCTTAGGTATAGAGAAATATGTAACATAGTTCAATTGACATAAAAATGTGCCATCAACCATAAAGTCTGAAGTTCTAATCCCTCACCTCAAATTTAAAAAAATATATATCTGTAAAGGTATTTAATTAATGCGAAATATGAATATTGCCTAATCCTTAGGTATAGAGAAATATGTAACATAGTTCAATTGACATAAAAATGTGCCATCAACCATAAAGTCTGAAGTTCTAATCCCCTCACCTCAAATTTTAAAAAATATATATATCTGTAAAGTATTTAATTAATGCGGAGTGGGAGATTGAAATTTGAATTCATGACCTCTTAGTCAATGACACAACTTCATGCCAATTGCTAGACTCGATTTGGCAATATCTAAAAATATTGAAACATTGATATTAGTTCCATAGTAAGGAGTAATTATATATAATAATACATAACAAATAACCATACAATAGAGTTTGAAATCATACAAGTACATTGGGGAGTTGTAACATGAAAAAGATTTTAGATTTTGGTCACCAGAACTTTTATCCAATTTATATTTTCACCTTTTAGAAATTGAAGTCTCAATTTTAGCCCTTAAACTTTTACTAAAATTTCACGTTTAGCCCTAAGATAAATTTCCACATATGGACTAAATGTGGATTTGACAAAAAAGGGCTAACATAGAGATCTTAAAACTTAAAAGGACCGAAATCAAACTATAGATCAGAGGCCAAAAATGAAAACGGATAAAAGTTTGGGGACCAAAATGCAAATTACATTAGAACGAATTCGATAATCTTCTAAGGTACCAGTGCCTGATCAGTGGGCCTTGGGATGTTTTGACATCCAGTACAATGTTGGAGAATCTGTTTGAGAGCATCTGTTGCAGGTTCCACAGTCCAAGCAGAGTAATGTTTTGAGGGATGAAACAAGTTCTGTTCAGCAGTAGTTGCAGCCAACAGCCCAGTTTGAGTGCTATTTACAAATAAATCTCCATCAGACCATATGATCCCACTCGAGGGCTCTTCCTTGTCTTCTGCCTGAACACATATCACAGACATATAAACAATGATTCCAGTCCAGTACGTCGTTCGATCTACTCGTAAGGTTTGTTTTGTTCTACAGAAATTATTGGCATTTTAGTCTTGAGTATGTTTTAAGAAGGAATTTGAAGGTCTATATCTGTTTTAGAATAGTGGAGATTTGATACTGGGGGATTTTAGTTTGATGGAATAAGAAAACATCTCTGGTCCTCAAAAGAAACATGCACGTGCGGGAATGTGTGCCACGCACGAACGCAATGCACACACAAACAGAGACAAGTGATAGATGCACAGACAGACAGAGAGAGACAATAGGCCCCCAATTTTTAATGTCGATCATAGAAAGAAGGTTAGGGCGGGAGCGGGAACGGGAACGGATATGTGATGTGTGAGGCTGAGCAATGATCAGATAGGCATTTTGGTTAACATTTTACTACAATGTATGAAGAAACTGTTCATGAATAATATGATCTTATTCCGCATAGTACAGTGGCGTGTAAGAAGATCAAACGAAACTGAGAAGGTGGATGAAACAACTGTTTTTTTTATCATGGGACAGAGAATATTCTAACGAGCAATCTCGTGTGCTATAAAATCAAGACCTAAACATTGTGTCTGTCCTATGGCAATTTGAGTTCGCAATACTAGTCTGTTTCTAGTTACATCATTGTTTAAGGATGTATAGAGTGAAATTACAGAAAATAAGGCACTAACACGGGTAAAATTCATCATGTATAAGAAGGAATATCACAATAGAAGCTAAGTGCTTAGAAGAATAAAAAAAATAAGATTCCACAAATTGTGAGATATTTTACCTCTCAAGTTCCCTAGTCTAATCTTAGCATGCGTGGACTTGACTAAAGATACAATCTACATGAGGAATCAAATCAAATAGAATGGAAAAGAATAAACTTACCTTCTCAGTTAGATATTTAAATGCCACCTTTTTCTGTCCCGCTTCGTATATGTTGCACTGAGAGTATATCTGATTCAAAATGTAAGCAACAAATTGAAATCCCAGTTACTATTGGAAACGAGTGTTAAACTATGGAGAAGTTTGAACTAAAATATATTTGGAAAAGGTGAAATGCGTCAAGACCTGTGATTCTACACTAGCACAGACAGCATAGATCCCCCAGTTTCTGGTGAAATTATTGTAGAGATGCACTTGAGCATATCTAACACGAGGATGCCGTTGACGTGTACCATCGAAAAAACAGTGGTGGATAGTGACACGGATACATCGGTCGCCAATGTGAGAGGGATCTGCTCCAATGAGCATCGTCTTGTCATGCTGTGAGAAGTGACACCTACAGAGATAATGGGCAAAGAAATCAAGCAATATCAGATTGTTAAGGTAAAGCTCTTAGATGAAGCCTCCTCTCACCTAGAAATAGTGATATCTGTGCTTCCTCGGGTGATATCAATCAACCCGTCATCATAGTCTCGGAGGCTGCAACGGTCTATCCATATGTGCTTTGAATTAGGTTTAATTTGAATTCCATCAACATCATGACCTCTACCACCTTCAAACTCCAAATTGCAAATAATCACATGCTCACATTCCTTCAGCCTCAATCCCTTTCCTGTAAATTTTATCCTTTGACCACGACCATCTACAGTCTTATAAGATGACACATTCAGATACGAAGACAAGTAAATTGTGCCCGAGACTTCAAAGACAATCCAAAGGGGCTCTTTCATACGACATCCGAACCTAAGTGATCCTGGACCATCATCTACAACAAACAAAAAATACAGATTTAAGGACTTCCTCAATGAACTGAAAGGCAGAACCTATCGAAGTATTGTATACATTGTATTAGGGAATTTTGAAACATTGTCAAACTCCCTAGCCCTGGCGATTGCCAAATTCGGTAAAAAACTGCAGTTCCTCAAAGGGAAAGGAAATAGAAACAAAACAATAGAGAACTTTGAGGCAAAAGCCTCCGTTTACTGCAGCTCAATTACTAATTGAATTCTAATCCCAACTTCAAACAATCAAAGGAAATGCATAAAAATGGGATGATTAATAAAGGAAAAGTTGTTGTTTCTATCAGTTTCCAAGGGTCTCCACATCAAGAAAAAGCAAGGAAATCATGATCATTCTAAGTCAAGTTATGAAAAACGCAATTCCCAAATCTTGCAAAATCCTCCTTTTACAACAGCTCAATTGCTGTTTGAATCCAAACCCCAGCTTTAAACAATCAAAGGAAATACATAAAAAGTGGACAATTTATAAAGGAAAAACTCGAGTTTCCATCAGTTTTCAAAGTTTCCCACATCAAGAGAAAGCAAAGAAATCATGATCTTTCTAAGTCAAGTTATGATAAAATGAAATTCCCAAATCTTGCAAAAACCTCCTTTTACAACAGCTCAAATACTGATTGAATTCTAACCCTACTTCAAACAATCAAAGGAAATGCATAAAAAGGGGACGCTTTATAAAGGAAAAATTCTAGTTTCCATCAGTTTCCAAAGTTCTCCACATCAAGAAAAAAGAAAAGAAATCACGATCATTCTAGGTCAAATTAAGAAAAAAATCCATTTCCCAAATCTTCATCATCTCAATTCCTGCATCCAAACACTCCATAAACAAATGGCTCAGCCGAGCACGATTCAGATGCCCCCAAATTGAATTTGATCAGAAACGGGATAAATAAAATTTCATTTCACCTGCTAAATTAGTGACACAATAAACAGAACCATGGAGTCCACCAATGGCAGAGCGGCCAAAGCCCTCGGCCTGACCAGCGAGGGATCGAAGGCTCGAATCAACGAGGGCGTAGGGCAAGGACTTCATCTTGAGAGATTGAAATCATACAAGTACATAGGAGAGTGTAAGTTGTAACATTAAAATGTAGAAGAATACAACTGGGTAATTGACGGAAACAGCCCCAAAATGTTTTGGTTAATCATAAATAGCAGCTTTTTAGGAAAATTGTTTTTTTGTGCTTTCCCGGTCACGATTTCGGACGAGATTGCTCCGGGATTACGAAAAAAAAGTTAAGAGTTGTTGAAGATTAAAGAATTTTTTTCTGTATAATCAATTTGATAATATTGGTAAGATCTGTGCTCTCTCTCCTCGGTCGACCCATCGAACAACGAAAGAAGAGAAATGGAAGGTTACAGCCATGGTGGTTTCTGCACCTGAGTTGGAGGCGCAGCGGCGGAAACTGCTGTGAAGTGGCAAAGATCTACCGGACTCCGACGAGAAATCACGGCGAATAAGGTCACCGGAATAAGCGAGAAATTGGAATGGAAATTGAAAATTGACGAATTTAGAGTAGAAAGAGACAAAGGAATTGAAGATGATAGTTTCTAGTTAAGATCGAAACTTTGGAAAAAAAAAAAAAAAAAAAAAAAAAAAAAAAAAAAAAAAAAGCAACAAGACCTGTATTCCCGGCCCGGATTCAAACTTTCTTGGTCGAAATTCATACAATTCCGGGCCGGGTACGTCAATTTTCTGTCAGAACTTATCCATTTTCGGCAGGAAGCTGGAAATTTGATGTTTGTGACTAAAAGTCAAGCCATTATGACCGGTATCTTGGATTTTTTTTTGTAAAATTTTTGTTGCATATTTTTAGGAAAGAGAGAGGAGAGAAATTCTTTAAAAAAAAAACAAACAAAATTGATTTGTTGAGAAAGGGGAAAGATTTTGCTGGTGAGAAAATAAAGGGAAAAAAAGTAGCTGTGAGAGTTTTTTCTTTAATCTTCAACAAATCTTAACTTTTTTTTGTAATCCCGGACTAATCCTGCCCGAGATCGTGACCGGGAAAGCACAAAAAAACATTTTTCCTAAAAAGGTGGTATTTGTGAATAGCCAAAACATTTTGGGGCTATTTCCATCAATTACCAAAACAATTCCATGACATGACTCAATGGTTACCGTATATATTAATAAAAAAATATTTTAAATTTTGGTCACTGAACTTCTATTCAATTTCTATTTTAACCTTTTAGAAATTGAAGTCTAAATTTTAGCCCTTGAACTTTTACTAAATTTCAACGTTTAGCCCCTAATATAAAAGTTATACAATAAATAAATAATAAAAATGAAACACAATACTTCTACATAGGGACAAAAGGTGGATTTGACAAAAAAAAAGGACTAAAATATATATCTTAAAACTTAAAAGGACTGAAATCAAACTATATAGTTCAGAGACCAAAAATGAAAACGCATACAAGTTCAGGGACCAAAATGTAAATTACATTCGAACGATTTTGAAAATCTTCTAAGGTACCTGTGGCTGATCAGTGGGCCTCAGGATATTTTGGCATCCAGTACAATGTTGGAGAATCTGTTTAAGAGCATCTGTTGGAGGTTCCACAGTCCAAGCAGAATAATGTTTTGAAGGATGAAACAAGTTGTGTTCAGCAGCAGTTGCAGCCAACAGCCCACTTTGAGTGCTATTCACAAATAAATCTCCATCAGACCATATGATCCCACTTGAGGGCTCTTCTTTGTCTGCTGCCTGAACACATATCACAGACATATAAACAATGATTCCAGTCCAGTACGTCGTCATTATTTTTCGACTTGAAGGTTTGTTTTGTTCTAAAGAAATTATTGGCATTTTGGTCTTAGAGTGTGGTTTAAAAAGGAATTTGAAGGTTTATATCTGTTTAGATTAGTGGAGATTTGAAACTGTAGGATTTTAGTTTGATGGATTAAGAAATCAGCAATTATGGTCCTCGAGAGAAACATGCACGCACGGACATGTGTGCCCCGCAAGATGCACACACAAACAGAGACAGAGAGAGAGATGCACGAACAGACAGACATAGACAATAGGCTCCCAGTTTTTAATGTTGATCGTAGAAAGAAGGTTAGGGGAGCGGGAACGGGACGGGAACAGATACGTGATGTGTGAGGCTGAGCAATGATCAAATATGCATTTTGGTTAACATTTTACTACATGTATGAAGAAACTGTTCACGATTAATATGATCTTATTCTGCATAGTACAGGTGCGTGTAAGAAGATCAAAAGGAACTGAGAAGGTGGATGAAACAACTGTTTTTAACGAGCAGTCTCATGTGCTATAAAATCAAGACCTAAATCATCACATCCGTCCTCTGGAAATTTGAGTCCTCAATACTAGTATGTTTCTAGTTACATCATTGTTTCAGGATGTATAGAGTGAATTACATAAAATAGTAAAATTCATCATGGATAAGAAGGAATATCATTTTAGAAGCTAAGTGCTTAGAAGCATAAAAATATAAGATTCCACAAATTGTGAGATATTTTATCATGCGTGGATTTGACTAAAGACACAAGCTACATGAGGAATCAAGTCATATAAAATGGAAAAGAATATATTTACCTTTTCGGTATAATATTTAAATGCCACATTTTTCTGTCCCGCTTCGTATATGTTGCACTGAGAGTATATCTGATTCAAAATGTAAGCAACAAATTGAAATCTCAGTTACTTTTGGAAACGATTGTTAATCAATAGAGAAGTTTGAACTAAAATATATTTGGAAAAGGTGAAATGTGTCAAGACCTGTGATTCTACACTAGCACAGACAGCATAGATCCCCCAGTTTCTGGTGTAATTATTGTAGAGATGCACTTGAGCATATCTAACCCGAGGATGCCGTTGACGTGTACCATCGAAAAAACAGTGGTGGATAGTGACACGGATACATCGGTCGCCAATGTGAGAGGGATCTGCTCCAATGAGCATCGTCTTGTCATGCTGTGAGAAGTGACACCTACAGATAGACAATGTGCAAAGAAATCAAGCACAATATCAGATTGTTAAGGCATTAAGAAAGCTCTTAGATGAAGCCTCCTCTCACCTAGAAATAGTGATATCTGTGCTTCCTCGGGTGATATCAATCAACCCGTCATCATAGTCTCGGAGGCTGCAACGGTCTATCCATATGTGCTTTGAATTAGGTTTAATTTGAATTCCATCTACATCATGACCTCTACCACCTTCAAACTCCAAATTGCAAATAATCACATGCTCACATTCCTTCAGCCTCAATCCCTTTCCTGTAAACTTTATCCTTTGACCACGACCATCTACAGTCTTATAAGATGACACATTCAGATACGAAGACAAGTGAATTGTGCCCGAAACTTCAAAGACAATCCAAAGGGGCTCTTTCATACGACATCCGAACCTAAGTGATCCCGGACCATCATCTACAACAAACAAAAAATACAGATTTAAGGACTCCTCAATGAACTGAATGGCAGAACCAGTAGAAGTATTGTACACATTGTATTAGGGAATTAGGAAACATTGTCAAACTCCTTTAAATACAACCACAATAAGGTATAGGTAGAAAGTATAGAATTCTAAATCCAACTCCCTAGCCCTGGTGATTACCAAATTCCTTAAAAAACTGCAGTTCGAAATACAAACAAAACAATAGAGAACTTATTTCAGCTCAATTACTAATTGAATTATAATCCCAACTTCAAACAATCAAAGGAAATGCATAAAAAGGGGATGATTAATAAAGGAAAAGCTTTTGTTTCTATCAGTTTCCAAAGTTCTCCACATCAAGAAAAAGCAAAGAAATCATGGTCATTCTAGGTCAACTTAAGAGAAGAAAAAAACCCATTTCCCAAATCTTCAACATCTCAATTCCTGCATCCAAACACTCCATAAACAAATGGGTCAGCTGAGAACAATTCAGGTACCCCCAAATTGAAAATGATAAGAAACGGGATAAACAAAATTCCATTTCACCTGCTAAATTAGTGACGCAATAAAGAGAACCATGGAGACCACCAATGGCAGAGCGGCCAAAGCCCTCGGCCTGACCGGAGAGGGCTCGAAGGCTGGAATCAACGTGGGCGTAAGGCAAGGACTCCATGTTTGTGGTGAAGGTCGAATTTGGAGAAGCAGGTTCGGATTGGGTATATTTATTGGAGGGAGAATGAGAGATATTTACGCCATGGTTGAAATGGTTGCGGTGGCCATGGTTATGGGCGTTTCCCATTAACAGAAGGCGTTTGTTTGGAGGTTTAATTGGATGAAACCACCATTGATAGCTAAGCTGCTCTGTAAAAAATGTAACAGTGAAAGCTGAATGTCGGTTATGGTGGAAGGGATTTGAGCCATTTCTTCTTTGTGGAAAAAAGTCATCGTCTCGGAATCAACTTGGGTCCCATCACCCATGACGTTGTTGTTAGGAAATTGACTATTTGGGAAAATACAAAAACTTAACCCTTAATTACAAGGTTTTTATTTTGGGAGCATTCGTAGGATGATCTTCTCTTCCGATGCGTAAGTTTTTTTTTTATCTTTTTTTTTTTAAATTTATATCTTTTTTTACCTTCTATCGTGATAAGTAAATATTGTTTCCTGTAAAAAATTATATGTAGCCTTCACCTAGCACGAGGCATTATAGTTGTCTCCTCGTGATTGTGCTTAATAAAAGACACTACAAGTTTTGTGCACTTTCGAGACAAGGTCAAAAAACATAAATTTTGAAAATTCGAGTTATAAAACCTTACGCAGTCCGAAGGGAGGGTCATTCGTACAAATACCCGATTTTTCCCTCTTTTTTAGGTTTAAAAAAATACTTCTAATTTTTTTTTTTTTTTTTAAGTTGGTATTTCAACCCTAATTAAAATAGTTCAAATCAACATGATTATACCTCAACCGAAAAAATTAGCGGTGCTAAACTGAGGATCTGTTTGGATTGACTACTCAAAAGAATGCATTCTTGAAAATCATTTTCTCAAAAGTGTTTTTATCCACAAGTTTATTTGGTTTGTTTTTCTCCTCCTTTTAATGTTAAATTACTATAAATGGCAACTATTAATAAACAATATGAATTAATAAGTTTAAATTTGTATTTTAAAAACTATGACCGACGTTGATTATTGTCAATGGTCGGTGACGGGATAAGTGTGGTGGTGGTCGTCAATAGTTGTCAGAGGTCGTCGGAGGTGACCGGTCGGAGTTGTCGTCGGTGATCGGCTGGAGGTTGCCAACAGTGGTTGTTGCTGGAGGCCAACCAAAGTTTTCACCCGAAGTCTCTGATGGTGGTCGTCACCGGTGATCGGGCAGAGGTCGTCGCCGAAAGTGGTCACCGGAGATAGGCGGTGGTGACTAGAAGTCGCGCGGAGGCCCGGGGATGGTCGACGACAATGACAGAATAGAGTCGAAATGACTTCCTTGCCCCCCATTTCATTTCCGTCTCCAAAATTTAGCGGGAGATTGGTTTTTATAGAAAATTATTCTTCGTTTATGTTTTTTATGTTTAAATAAATAAAATTACGTTGTTAGAAAATTTCTATTTTAATTTCTAGTGAAAAAAATTACATTTAAAGAGTATTTCTTTTAATTATAAAAAAAATATATTTTATAAACGTTCTAATTTATAATTTATTATATATATAATATATATATATATATATGGGCTAGTTGCACAAACAACAATCAGACCCAAAATAATTGTAAATTTAGCAAAGTTTAAAACATTTTGCAAATATGGTAAAAAATCAGTGGCTATCACTGATAGACTCTATCGTTTATATATGACTATCACTGATAGACTTTTATCACTGATAGACTTCTATCAGTGATAAACTTCTATCACTGATAGACTATTATCGCTGACAAAATTCTATAAAAAAAGAATATTATCAGCGATAGACCATACTATCATTGATAGAAATTGTCATATCCGCAATTTTTTTTAAAAAGTGCTATATTTTTAATTATTTTACTCTAAATTGACATCGGTTACAATTTTCCTATATATTAATAAAAAATAAAGAAATGGAGGCCGGAACAAGATATTTTCCGTCCCCGTTTGGATCACTTGGATTCTTTTCTCCAATTCCTATCCTATTCTCGATTTAAATGAGGATTCTTCACCCGCACGATAGAAGTTATCGATCTACATGTATAAGAAATTTTATTAAATATTTCTGTGTTTGAAAGTTGCATCATTTGTGAACTGTAAGTTAATTAATTTATATCCATCAATAACGTGTCGTTATTTAAATATCATTCATTAAAAAAAAAAATCTTCATTTGAAATATAGCTCACAAAAGTATAGACATAATGTGGAGCCTAGGAAACTTATAATCATTTGAAATAGGTGGTTAAATTACAAGTTTAGTCTTTAAACTTTCATGTTATATCTAATAAGTCCTTAAATTTTAAAAGTATTTAATAGATCTTTGAACTTTTATTTTTGTGTCTAAGTTCCTAGCATGTTCAACCTTTTTAAAAATTAATAAATTTATTAGACATAAAATTGAATTTTGTGTCTAATAAGATATTAACTTTTCATTTTGAGAATTTGAGTGCAATAGGTTAATGAATTTAAAAACAAATGTTGAAGACAATTAAAAGCTTGTAGACTTATTGGATAAAAAATAAAAAATTGAAGTACGCATTTTTTAATAGTTTAAGGACTTACCAAGCACAAAATTGAAAGTTCAAGGACCAATTAGACATCTTTAAAAGTTGAAAGACCTATTTGACACAAACCAAAAAATTTGGATTTGAAGACCTTGCAATTTGTCATTTGAAATATTATCCGTAGCATACTAAAGGTAATTAGTCATTTAGCCAAACAATTTGTTAGGCAATATTGTGGGTGTTTAGGCTTAAGTGCGCTCAAGAGATGGGATGAGAGAGTCTTAGTACCTAATATCACTTGGGAGCGTTTGAGGCTCAAGGTGAGTTATTATAGTTGGTGGGTTATTATAGTTGGTGGGGTTATAATAGTTTGTGTTTGGAGTGCAGAGTTGTATAGTCTGAGTTTAGTAAGTCTGTGTTTGGGATGCAGAGTTGTTTAATCTGTGTTTAAAATACAGTTTTCTTTAACATGGAGTTTGAAATATGTTTTTATGTTAGTTTATTTTTTTTCTACAACTTTTTGTTGTATTTGTATAGTTAAATGTATATTACATTTTAATTTTTTAAAAGTTAAAAAAATAAATATTATTTATGAAATCACAAATAATCGACAACAAGGGGCTCGATGAAGAGAGAAATAATACAGTTTTCTTTAACATGGAGTTTGAAATATGTGTTTATGTTAGTTTATTTTTTTCTACAACTTTTTGTTGTATTTGTATAGTTAAATGTATATTACATATTAATTTTTTAAAAGTTAAAAAAATAAATATTATTTATGAAATCACAAATAATCGACATCAAGAGACTCGGTGGAGAGAGAAATAATACAGTTTTCTTTAACATGGAGTTTGAAATATGTGTTTATGTTAATTTATTTTTTTTCTACAACTTTTGGTTGTATTTGTATAGTTAAATGTATATTACATATTAATTTTTAAAAGTTAAAAAAATAAATATTATTTAGGAAATCATAAATAATCGACAATAAGAGGCTCGGTGGAGAGAGAAATTTGGGATGAAATAGAAGATAAAGAATCGCGAGGTGAGGAAGACAAAGAAAAAGGAAAAATCGGTAAATTAGGTGAAAAAAAGAAAAAAAAAACAAAGAGAGAAGAAAAACCGACAAATTTGATGGAAAAATAAAACAAAGAGAGTAAAAATCGGGTGAAAAAAAAAAGAGTACTAAAGTGTTACCGTAGCAAAACGAGGTTATAATAACCCCAGCCCCAACTTATATAGTTGGAGCTCCAAACATGAGGTGGACTATTTAAGCTCACCCCGCCCCACCTCACTTGGAGGGACCAAACAACCCCGGAGAATTATTATACTTTTTCCCATAGGATGAAAAAGTAAGAAAAGTACAATAAAACTCTCAAATAGCTCGATATCTAATCTAACCGTCATAGGTTGATCTAATAGTGAATGGTGCTAGTATTAAAGCAAAGGAGCTTAGAGACAATGGATCCGAACTCTATGGTAGCGTAGCCACCTACCACAATATTAAAATCTTTTGAGTTTTCTGACAACCTAATATTACATGATCAGGTAGTAGTTTTTTTTGTGAGATTAGTTGAGATGCACCAAAATTGACCCAAACGCTCATACATATTACAAAAGAAACAAAAATGATAATGAAAAAAGTGCAAACAATTTCATTATCTAGTTCCTATATGAGAGGTAAGAAAATCTTACACATCGCCTTGTACATAAACTTCAGTGCTAAGATTGACCAACAATTTCATTAACTAGTTTTGGAACGGTTGGTCCAACTTGGCTCAAACAATTTCATATTCAATTGTTACAAAATTTAAAGTATATTAACTAAGACATACTAAATTTCAAGAGTTAAATTATTACGAAATCTTTATAATATTTTTCATAATAATATTCAATTGTTACAAATTTTAAAGTAACTAGTTGTTACATACTACCATTGAGTTAAAAATTATTACAAAAATAAAAGTATAAGGAATAGGTCATTACTTTTAAGAAACATCAAAGATTAAAAGTATTTTGTCAAACCGAGCATAACTCAATTGGCATAAGGTTGTGCCCGTGATTATGAGGTCATGGGTTCAATCCTCGCTTTAATTAAAATAAAAAAAAAGGATTAAAAGTATTTTTAACCATTTTTATACAAGCATAATTCAACTAATATAAAGTATGAATAAATGGATGAGTGGTTAGAAGTTCGATTACTTCACCCACATTAATTAAATACTTTAAAAAAAACTAAATTGCTCAAAATCAAGGCATCTATTATTAAAGTGTTTAAAGTATATAAGAACTATGATACAACTCACTAAGCTATGTGTGATGATGCCAACAAGAGCATAACTCAACTGGCATGGTCTAATGACTAGAGACCAAGAAGTCCTACGTTCGATCTCACCCCCACATGTTGTAAAAAAAAAAACTATGTATGATGATTGGTGAATATTTTAAAATCTAACTTTAAGAAAAATGTATATAATATATTAACCAATCGAATTATATTGGAGTTAAATTTTAGGAAAAATGTTAGGAGCATACTAACTTGGTTGTTAAAATGACACCCTCAAATTTGCAATTTTATCACTCTTCCCCAAATTTATGGAATTTTACAATTAATATCCTTAAATATTGTAAAATGCAAACTAACTATAAACTATAAGAATTGATACAATAAAATCATTAGAGTATAGAATTGTTACAATTCAACTCAATAATTTTTGGTTATATAAATTTTATATAAATTTGAAAGAGTATAATATTGACCATTAAAAAAATATATGGTTTTAAAATCAAGTTTTGCTGCCATGACATCTGTAGAAGGATAATAGGTTTTCTTTTGGTGTTCGGAGTTCTGGAACACGGTTGTTTCTGCTCTTCATGAGTCAGGTTGTTGGGTTTTAATTGAAGCAGTTTCTTTTTAAAAAAAAAAAAAAAACTTTGCTGCTATCGATGTAAAAAATGATGTATAGTGATCGCACCATGAACATATCATATCGGTATTAATATAACAATTAAAATTTTTAACGAGTAAGAGATATCGATGAATCAATTTTTTAAAACAATTATTAATAAAAGATATTTGGAGATGTCCGTTAATGCTTAATATCTTTATTCAACCCTCTAATTTATATATGGATATATGTGTACAAATATTTTCATTCTTGTGATGGTTTGTACATTTTGTAATCTTTAAAGGCTTAATTGTAATAATTTTATAAATTTAGGAGCTGATTTATCAAATTAAAATTTTAAAGGTATGATGATAACAATCCTAGTTTAGGGTGATCTTTCAAGTCCTCCTACTTTTGTCTTGAATAATTATCCTACAAGTTTAGACGAATTCATAAATTTAATTTAAAATACCTATAATTATGAATAACTAAAATGATAAGTTTATAACCTTAAAAGGTCAATGAAATGTCAAACCGGACATAACTCAATTGACATAAGGTTGTGTCATTGACTAAGAAGTCATGAGTTCAATCTTTAAATATATAATACTTCGATTTAGAAAGAGGCTCTGACTGAGAATTAATAGTCTTGATGTCAAAATTTGGATCAAGTGTTAATTTGTATGAAAGTATAAAGAAATAAAAAATGTCTTCCAAAATAGGAGAAATGTGTACACCGTACTTGTGTGGTGCTAGCCACCTACACTTAGATACTCAAGTTAGTATAAGGTTTACTATTGGAATGTCTTAAATTTCTTATAACCCTTTACGACTGGTTCGGTACGGGGGTCTCGCTGACCTGGTGCGGGTATGGGATAACGCCCTTAAAGGAAAAATCTGATTTGGGTTTTACTTATTCCTTTTGAGATTTGACCCATTTTGTACTAGGTCATTAAAATTGTGTCATATATAAACCTTCCAATGACTTTTAGCCGCCGCTAGTCTGTCATTTGTAATTCTCTCATATTCGTAATAATATTGTTCTCTCCCTTCTGCCCGTGGATGTTGCTAACACGACGTTAGTGAACCACGTAAATCTTTGTCGATATTTATTATGTGCTTATTTTGTTATTTGTTATTCGATTTATCGTAACATTTACAAATAACTTAGATAAGAAACTAGAATATTATTTTTGGATGTACCACTTTGGTACACCACAATCTCTCGTTATTTATAGGGAGGTTCAATAGAGTAACGAAAATCGACACTCAATTGAACCGAAAATCTCGTTGGAATTTTTGGGATACTTCAATCAAGGAAATCGGTAACCGGACTAGGCTCGAATTGGAGCCCGACCTTGGTTTATAGGCGACTCGTGTTGGCGATGTTCAAGGCCATGACCTTTGGCCGACTCATATATGGGGTTGACCCTAAGGTCGACTCCTATAAAGGTTAGCTCATTGGGTCATGGCGGACTCCTTTGATCATCCCTAGTGGGGTCAATCTCTTCCTTCGCCCTTGGGCCTTTGACCTCTTGTTTGATTGGGCGTAATTCCACCCAAAGAAATAAGTTGAAAAACACTATGGGTCTCTATATTTGAAATTTGCTAAAAATGCAGTTCATGAACTTTAATAGGTTGCGATTTAGTGTTTATGAAACTGTTTGGAGCGCTGAATGAGTTATTATAGTTGATGATTATAATAGTATGTGAGTTATAATATTTATGAATAGTAAATAAAGTCAATTTAGTTACTTTATTGACCAGGAGTTATAATAGTTGGTGGACCAAACGTAGACTAGTTTATAATAACTCGGTCCATTCAACTTTAAGATGATGTCCCAAACACCCCCTTATAATTTAAAATATGTAACGATTGTCCTTAACCTGCATTTTTTTTTTTTTTTTGTCAAAAAGTGTAGTTAGGATTTTCTACATATGTAAATCGATAAATTGTTTATAAAACTACATGGAATTAAATTCATACTACACCTTGATATGATTTTATACCATGTAGAGATTAAATCGTGACAAATCTTAAATTATAAAGACTAAATTGTTACACAATACACTTTATGAACGAAATCATTTAAATTTTAAAAACACAGACCAAATTGTTATATAGAGATTAGTTTAAATATTAAAAAATTCATAATACAAAAAACTAATTTGAAAATTAAAAAAAAAAAAAAACTCATAACATATTTGTTATTTTAATTACACTACTTAATAATATTACTAATATAAATCTTTCAAGAGAATGGGACAATTGGAAGGTAGTTTGTTTTTAGGATTTTTTTTTTGTACGATGATCCAAAATTTTGGATTTTGGGTTGAGGATTTTTTTTCTCTCCTCATCGGTGGAGCCTCCATTTTTCTCCGATCTTCCCTCTCTCTTGTGAATGCCCGTCAAATTTCTTCTTCCCTCTGCATCGAACTGTAAAATAAAACTCTTCTCACGATGGTGATTTTGTAGGGTTGCTTTTCTTTCAATTTCATCATGGGGTTTGGGATCAAACCAGGTATTCATTCATTCTTCTTTCTCTTCATTTTCCTATGATCTTCCTCGATTTTTTTTGTTGGTCTGAAATCATTACAATGTACCGATTCATAGATAGAGAGGAAGTTTGGTTCTGGATGTCTTTTGTCTAAGAAATTCGAATGTTAAGGGACAACAATGTGGCTCTTAATTCTTATGGGATTGTTTTGTTGATATCTCTCCTAGGTTTGCTTGCTCCGAAGAATGATTGAAATTGAATTTTTATTTCGTTTTTCTTTTTCTTTTTCTCATTTGCTTTTATATTTAATGGTATTGATGAATAGGAAGAAACTGCATTCATTTTGATATTATCGCATTGCCCAAAGGGTATTTTTTTTTTTAATTTTTTTTTAGGATATATGAAATATGATTTTGATTGAATCTTGTTGTACTAGGCATGAGGGACTTGGAGACAGGGCTGCGACTTTCGTCCAGCACTAGCTGTTTGTATGAGCTGCAGCCTCCGCCTTCTCCGACGACACCGACTTTGGTGCTGTCCAATTCAGGCAAGACCTTGCTCATATCAAATTCTAGTAAGTCTCTGGTTTTATCCAATTCTGGTAAGAGGTTCGATAAGAAGAAGTATGTGAAGCAGGTGACAGGCAGACACAATGACACTGAGCTGCACTTGGCTGCACAGAAAGGTGATTTGACTGCTGTGAGACAAATTTTGGGTGAAATTGATGCTCAGATGGTTGGAACTCTGAGTGGAGCAGATTTTGATGCAGAGGTTGCAGAGATAAGATCTGCTATTGTGAATGAGGTGAATGAGTTGGGAGAGACGGCGTTGTTTACTGCAGCTGAGAAGGGGCATTTGGATATTGTCACGGAGTTATTGCAGTATTCCACCAAAGAGGGCATGACTATGAAGAATAGGTCTGGTTTTGATCCTTTCCATATTGCTGCAAGTCAGGGTCACGAAGGTATCTTACTAGTCCAATATAAGTTCTTTTCTTTTGTTTCTAGCTTTTTTTGTTACTCCAAGTTTGTTCTTTATAACAAGTTTCACTACATGATATTGAGTTGAATTTAATTTTCATGACCTGAGCTTATTGATTTGAACTTTCGACTTCAAGGAAAGAGTACATACCAATTACCACTGAGCTATGCTCATGTTGGCTGGCCTAAGCTTATTGAGAAAATGATAATCATAATGGTTACCGTTTCTTATAAAAAAAAAGAGAAAAGAAAATGATAATCATAATCCATGAACTTTTGAATGTACCATTCCAACACTCTGATTGAGACCAGTCTTCATAGTGTGGCCGAACATGATTGAACCCACCAATCTCTTGCTTCATTCTTGTTTTGAATTTCATGGTCGGTTGATCTGTCTATAGGCATTCAATCAATAAATATGGATGTAGCTATTACTTACACCATGTAGACCTACAAGCTATAACCTGTTTTAAAAATCCCACTGAGTTGTGTGCCTAGGCTCGTCTAGGCCGAAGCCCGACCTTTGCGCCTCAAAGAAGCGAGACTCCCCTACTGAAGCTTACTTGAGGCACGTGGCTCAGTGTTTGTGGGATGCGTTTTTCAGCGCCTCGAGCTTGACTTCCTACCTTTTTTAAAATAAAATTCTATAAATGCATGAATATTCTTTCAATTTCGAGTAAAAGCTCTATTTTCTTAAGTTTTTTCGTCATCTTAGTATTTATCGTATTATTTTCCTTCATATATATAAAAAAAGTATTTACATTTTTCTATTGTGCACCTCATAATAAAAATGCCGCCTGGCTATAACTAATTTATACTACTATCCTTCCCTTAAATCGTGCCACATTTTCAGTTGAGTGCGGCCTAGTCAATAATTGACTCGTTTCACTAGAGATGAAACTCTTTTAAGCAACAATTTTTAATAGCATAAATTGACGTTTTTCTATTATTGTAAATGCACATGGTTTCTGCAGAGATGTGGTTGTATCTTCATGAGCATCTGCATGATGTGGTTTCGGTTCAAGTCCGCTAGTAATTATTTTTGCAGCCATAATCCAGGTATTGTTAAATCACGATCCAGGACTGAGTAAAACAATCGGCCAATCAAATTCAACTCCTATTATTTCCGCTGCTGCAAGAGGCCACATCGGAGTAGTCAATGTGTTGCTTTCAAAAGATTCTAGTTCGCTAGCGATATCTAGGTCCAACGGGAAGAATGCATTACATTTAGCTGCTAGACAAGGGCATGTTGAAATTGTGAAAGCTTTGCTTAAGAGTGATCCACAGCTGGCACGGAGGAATGATAAGAAAGGGCAGACAGCATTGCATATGGCTGTAAAAGGAACCAGTTGTGAAGTGGTGAAGCTGCTTCTTAAAGCAGATCCAGCTCTTGTTATGCTTCCTGACAGGTTCGGCAATACTGCATTACATGTTGCAACCAGGAAAAGAAGGGCAGAGGTATCAATGGGTATTGCAAAAAATAATTATGCACAGTCCTTTATTTTCCATATTTGACATGGTTATGAGTTGAATATTTTTATTGTTTGACTTTCTTGTTTCGGTTTTTAGTTTTTAACTCGAGTTTGAGGTACACGTACACATGATCATGTCAGAGACCAACAGGAACTCAATGGTACAAGAATTGGTATCTAGATGTGGAGGATTTTGGATGTTTTGGAGTTATTGAATTGAAATAGAAAGAAGAGATACAAAGGTTTCTAAGCTTCCGGGACGTTTAGATCTCTCCCCCGAGATTTTACAAATCGCCGTAGAAAACTTGTGTTTTTACTTCCCTCCATAACTGAGTCATATCAGGTAGTTTAAGGTGACATCATCGAGTTTGCCCTATTAGCTTAAGCAGTGTTTTAAAAGGCGCGAAGACCCTCTGGAGCCTAGGCGCAAGACGCACAATAAAGCGCAGACTTTATTTTGCAAGACGCACTTTGTATAGAAAAAAAATATAAAGAAGAGAAAAGCATGGTTGAAATGGAAATATGAAAAAAAAAACCTTTAGGATTAGTTGGAATACCTTGAATCTGTTATGACCCGCTACGACTGGTTCGATACGGATCTGATTTGGGTTAGTTAATTTTATTTTTTTAATAGTTGAAAAAGCTCTAAGGCGCAAAGGCATAAATGGTGGAATTCAGGGAAGGCGCGCTTGGGTGCGCCTTTTAAAACACTGAGCCTAAGCTTGGTTGACAACATTAGAAATTATTAGCAATTTCTTTTGACAAAATTTGGTGCAGAAATACACGGATACTTATAATCCCTAGGGTTGATAATGGTAAAAGACATATAATTTAGGGTAAAAAAAAAAACTGCCTTAGATAGAGCCTATTACAATAGTTCTGTTCACCAAATGTTCTAAGAAAACTGGTGGTTTAATTTGTTTACTAGTTGATTATTTGTAAAGAAAGAACAATTTCCAAGGGTATATACTTCAAATTTTGCATGTTGAATGATCTTAGATAGACAACATTATTGCAAAATTGTTATGAGCTATCTCTCATGAATACTTATAATCTTTTGCAGATTGTCAATGAACTAGTACTACTTCGGGACACGAATGTGAATGCATTGAGTAGAGACCTTAAAACAGCCCACGACATAGCGGAAGGACTTCCGCTATCTGAAGAAACCTCAGAGATAAAAGAATGCTTGGGACGTTGCGGGGCAGTAAGCGCAAATGATCTGAACCAACCCCGAGATGAGCTAAGACAAACAGTGACAGAGATAAAAAAGGATGTCCATATTCAGCTTGAACAAGCTCGCAAGACAAACAAAAACATGAATGGGATTGCAATGGAACTCCGGAAGCTCCATAGGGCTGGAATAAACAATGCAACCAACTCGATCACTGTGGTTGCTGTGCTCTTTGCAACAGTTGCATTCGCAGCAATTTTCACGGTTCCAGGCGGCGATGATGATTCTGGGATGGCTGTGATGGTTGGTAGTCGAGCATTCAAAGTGTTCTTCATATTCAATGCCATCGCCCTGTTCACATCCTTGGCAGTCGTTGTGGTACAAATAACAGTTGTGAGAGGAGAGACGAAATCAGAGAGACGAGTTGTGGAAGTCATCAATAAGTTGATGTGGTTGGCATCCGTCTGCACTACAATAGCGTTTGTCTCTTCATCTTACATAGTCGTTGGTCGGCGTAACAGGTGGGCAGCGATTCTCATTTCCATCATCGGTGGCGTGACGATGGCCGGAATTCTAGGTGGAATGACATACTATGTAATCAAGTACAAACGCGTCCGAAGGGTGAGGAAAAGGATGAAGCTTATTAGGAATGGAAACAATTCAAGTCGTCATTCGGATACCGATTCGGAAGTAAATCCAATCTATGCCATTTGATATGATCCTACTTACATTTCGAACATGGTTATGTGTTATGTCGCGAAATCACCCGCCCCATTGCAGTTCAGCACCAAGGGAACTTGTGTTGTGCCAGAGGATGTAAGTAATACATTTCTCATTCCTCGTTGATGATGAAACATTTCTCATCCATTGGGTTAAAAGATTTCTTGGATGGCTTAGGCGTGTGTGAAACATAGGATTTTGGAGGATGAGTTGTATTGAAATCGTCCAAGCCAGCTCGAAATATCATCCATAATGGTTAATTCATATATTTCTGCTAATGTAATTAATACATAGAGAATCTGTTATTCATAACTAAAAGAAAAATAGTGAAGAGAATTGATTGCTTGTAAAGTGAAATTTTGTACCTTTGTTTTGCTCTTACTTTTCATGAAGAAACTCATTGTCAGTGAAGACTGTGGATTCAATTTTGACAATATTAATTTCATTTAAAACATGTTTAAATGTCTTCGGTGCCTTTTCAGTTATATTATTTTTTTTTTTATAAATTTTAAATGTGAGATATTACTCTTTATGGTTTAATTCGATTGCAAATTCATTCTCCTTATTTTCTTGACATGTTCATGGTGAGGTTTTGTAATACATTATACCTTCTATTTGATCATTTGCAAACATGCTCACTATGATTTGTTGCCATGTTTGTTTACAAGAGGGGTATGTTTGCAAATAATTAATTTACACGAGTGTTATGGCAAAAATACCCCACCCACGTGTGAGGTTAGTCGTGCGACACATGTCACAGTTGACTCGAGGTAAAGCACTTAGGGGTATTTGGCTCAAACAGTAGGCTTAGGTAGCTTGAATTTAGGGTAGCCCAAGCCTCGGGAGAGGGGATGGGTAATTTGGGGAGTTAAGTAGCCTAAGTTTGGGGTGCAAGGTTGTGTAACTTGACTTTAAATAGCTTGTGTTTGTAATGCAGGTTTATATGTAACCTGAGTTTGTTGTAATGCAGGTTTATATGTAATCTGCGTTTGTTGGCCTAATTTGCAAATTGTATTGTTGTGTTTTAAAGATGTTAAAAACTCTTATGGGGTTGCGACAATCATACATTTTCTTTAATATATATATAACAAATGTGAGGGTGATAATTCGGACCTCCGATTTTAAGGGAAGGAATAAGTGTCTTAGCTATATTGTTCCACTTCTACTCGTCAATCATATGCATACTATTATTGGTTGGGTTATTGGCGTGACCTCTTAAACCCAAACCAAATATCTTAGCTCAAGTGGTATTAGTTATCTAATCCCAACCTAATTTATCGAGGAAAAAAAAGCTAGGGTTAAATAAGCATCACACGTCACTATATAATTCGCATAAGTTCAATAGTAATTCACATTACCGTCATATCAATTTTCTGTTATCCGACTTAATTAGTTAAAAATGATCATTAATATTATGAAAATGAAACGATCAGTTAGAGAGAGAAAATTGAACGAAATACGCATTTACTTAACCGAAATTGTTAAAGTATTAATATAATTAAATTTACTATAACTCATTAACTTAAATTTTTAGGTTCATCGAACATTTAATAGAATTGAGAACACAAAATATATATAATTTTCTTTTTATTTATTTTTATTGTAACTCAGCAAAACTTGAGAATGGTTATTGAATTTGAATCTAGTTTAATGTAATTAATAACGTTGCAATACTTGCCTACACTTTAAGACTACGAGCATGTTTGAGAGTGGTTTTGGTATGATTAATATCAATTTTTTCATTGCCAAAATTACTTTCTTTAAAAATAAATATGTTTGATAAAAGATAAAATTGATTTTAGATAAATTTAAAATAATTTAAAATTAATTATTAAAACATTAGTTGATAAGTATTTTGGTGGTGATGAACGGAAAATCTAACATTCAAATTTAAACTCATTATATTTAAATGTGAAAATAATAATTTACCCTTCTATTTAACAAAAAAGTTTCCGAATCTCTTTTCTCTCTCAAACCGCAAAGTGGACGTCTCTCTCTCAAACGGGGAAGTGCAAACCATCTCTCTCCGCCTGCGTTCGCCTCCTTCATCGTCCCTGTCTCCTCCGACGTCACCGTCGACGTCGACTCTCCCAACGCCGCCGGCCGTCAGTGATATAAACTTCGCCGCCGCCGTCAGTGATCGATTGTTGGGTTTTTATTCTAAACTCCGACATTCGGCTTTCACCTGCGATCTTCAGGTTTTTATTCCCTTCTCTCTCACTTTCACCTGCGATCGATTGTTGGGTTTTTCACCTGATAAATCACTTTGATATCATAGTTATTTGTTTCTTCTTTTGTTCTCGTTTCTGTTGTGCTTGTGGGTTTGTTTCTAATGACAAAATGAAACCAAGCTTTGATTGAAATTTGATTGTTGGGTTTCTGAAATTGGATTGAAATTTGAACTCCAACCATTTTGTTTCTTCTTTTGTTCTCATTTGTGTTGTGGGTTTGTTTTAGTTTTCAATTATGTTAACCACATAACCAAAGGGTTGGCCTAGTGGTCATGAAAGCCTTGAGACTTCAATGCCCTACTAGCTAGTGGTCAAGAAAGTCTTGGGAGTTCAATGCCCTACTAGAGTGAATGGGTTCAATCCTTGGTGGCCACCTACTTAGGAATTAATTTCCTACGGGTTTCGGGTTTCCTTGTCAGCTAAATATTGTAGGGTCTGACGGTATGTCCCGTGAGATTAGTCGAGGTGCGAGTAAGCTGGCCCGGACACTCACGGATATCAAAAAATTATGTTAACCACATATACTAGGAACCTGGATAAAACTTGTTAGAAAGCAGCATTCAGGAGTGTACTTCTGTAGTTTAGTGATTTGTAACAGGCAAAGGAAGTTCTTGGTTATTGAGACTCTTGGCTTGGGATAAGCTTTTGGATATCAAATAGACAATTTCTGGTTGAGAAAATTTCTGGTTGTGGTGTGTCTCTTTCGTTGACTAATGACTAGTTTAAGCACACGCTCACCCGATTGATCAATTGTTTTTTTTATTGCTTTAAAGCCCATCTGTTGTACGAATTGGATGCTGAAGTTTGGAACGGGGTGATTTTGTTTTTGTTTGATTGATTGATATACTTGACTTTGTTTAATTGACTGTTTGAATGGTGTTGGATGACATTGGGAGGATTGAGAATTATGTATGGGGTTTGAATGGTTTGAAAGAAATGAAGTGATTGTGGTTTTTGAGGTTTTTAGTTTATTGCTGTTTCCAATTGCTTTTTCTTTTTTTCTTTTTCAAATGTTCTTCCAAATAATTCCATCTTCTACATTACTGCGTTTAATATTGTGATTCATAAATAGTGTGTTGAATTGAATACTGGATTGAAGAATTTTTTTGGATTGTGATTCATAAATAGTGTGTTGAAGTGATCGATCACCAAGTTCTTTATTTTGGATTGGTATGTTTGGCTTTTGATTTGAGAGGATTGTGTACCTCTTTCTAACATAGAGATCATGAATACTCTTCCCACGATGTTCTCTGCTTATTTTGCTTACTGAAGTTGGTTTCTATTTTGCCAATATTACATATGATCTTTCTCGGCTATTTGCTATGTTGTGTACATTCATATAATCATTGTGTTCTGTACTACTTGGTTATAAGTTTTATACTTGGCATGCCTTTTTAAATTCCCTTCACTTCATACATTCTTTTGCGTTCAAGAAACTTTATGGAAAGAGCATGGAGACAGTCAATGACTCAATATATGATGCAAATATTAGATCCATTCATTCATTTGATACAAGTTTGAAACAACTAAACAATGTATCAAACCTGCATAAAGATTCACCCTTCCCCATTCAAACAAATTAAAGAAGGAACACAATGATAGAGCTTGAATAACGGTTTATTGATAGCAAAGTGAAGCTCTTTTGTAACGAATTATACAGTTTTCGATAGCAACTAAGGAGCATAACAAGCATCAAATACATTGGGGGGATCCATAGCTTACTCCTAACATAACCTTCCTGTCAAAAATCCCCTCTTGATAGTTTACATTCTAAACATCATCAGGACAGTAAAAAAGGCCTGTTTTTCTGTTCTTTTCTTTTTTTCTCTCTTGCATTTCACCTACTGCTGTGTTAATAACTTATAAAAAAAAAAAAAAAAAAAACCTTTCAGTAATTAAAGAGAAAAGAAAGAATAAAACCTGCAAATAATTTCTAACTTATTTTTTCTTTATTCAGTTCATCCTCCTCAGTTTGTTTAGTAACAATAGATATGAACCAGTAAACTAGTTTACAACTAGAACCATCTAAGGAAGAATTTTAGAATTCAACCCAAATTTCCCCAACAAGAATGAAGATTTTTTCTGAAGAATTCACGTAATTTGCCTATAAGCAACATCAACAACAATGAGCAATCTAGGGATCTGACCTAACAAGCAAGAAGAAGATCCATAAATCAAACAAATCAAAAGAAACAGAAACGCAGTACTGTCCAAACTCATCACCAAATCCAACCCCAATCTCCCTCTCGGATTAAAGCTCCTCTCCAAAAGATCAGGGAAAATTTAACCATACCCATATGTCGTATCAATGAAGAAACCACAATTCCAAAACTGAAACACGAACGAAGATAACACCAACCTGCTAACCAAGTGAAGCGATCACAATGTGAGAGTCGAAGCAGAAATCGTCGAGATGCTGCAATGGCGAGAGGAGCTTTCATTCGAGAGAGAGAAAAGTGATCTAGGGCTGAAAATTCTCTCTTAAATAGAGGGGTAATATTGGTATTTCCACATTAGAGTACAATGAGGGCAAAATTGAGTGGTGATTCCCGGTCCATCACCCCACCCAAAATCATCTATCAAGTAATGCTTTAAAAATCAATTTTAAATGATTTTAAATGTTTCCAAAATTAATTTTGTCTTTTGCCAAACATGCTCATTTTAAAGGGAAGTGATTTTGGCCCTCCCAAACATGCCCTAAAAGCTAAAAGTGAACCAAAAGTGATTTTAAGGAATTAAACTGCAATAAATTTGAGGTATTAGAAAGAAAAAAAATGAAGCTCCCAAAATCAATCCGAAAGAAAAGTTGTAAGATTTTAGAAATTTCATGTGTTTCACTTTCTTTAACTTGGTGAACGTGAAACCCTATTTCTTACCTTCCTCTCCTTTCTTCCCCAACACCCAGCCGCCCGCCGTCCTCCTCTCCGGCGAGCTCAGGTAAGGATCCACGCCAGTCAATTGGTATTAAATTTGATTAGACTTTAACCCGTAAAAACCTTGTTTTTGTTTATTCTGGGACTACGAATCTCAAATTAGGGACCTCTTAAGAGCATAAGGTCAGTGAGTTTGTTTTGCTTTTTAGTTGAATTTATTGCTTATATGCCTGGTTGTATGTATTTGTACAATGAATTATAGGTTAGGTTGCTGAAAATCTTGTGGAGAAGATGCATGATTCATATGATTGTCTTAACATATACATTCATCACTGAAAAGCAAGCACAGATAGGACCACTCTTGATTTTGTAGTTTGTTATGTATAATTGTGTTTTGCAGGGGGGTAGAAATTCATAACTATTCTAGAACATCCACAAGGCAGTCACGATCAGTTGGATTTATTGATCATGGATGTAGGAATTGATAACGTTCGCCATGAGAAAGTTCAGAGATTTGAGGAATTTGTTGACCGTCGCTTGAAACCTGATTTGGTGCATGCAATCGCTGAAAGGTATGCATGCTATGATATCTTTTAGTTTCTCAAACCATCTAAATTTATATTTCAACTTAAATAGATAAATGTATGCCTCAACTCTGATTTTCTTTCATTGTCTTCCATAGTTGTTTGATTTTGCTAATTATTTTAAAAATTAAGTTATGTCAGCAGTTGGTGTCTAATGACTCTAAATCACATACTATGAAGGATGGCTTCTTTCGTAGGAATCTTGGATGGCCATGATAGGCCCTAGGTGATTTACATATATTGTAGTAAGGGGATGATAGAGCCTGTCAAAGGAATAATGTGTGAGGAATCTTGTAAGTCGGGCCCATACAGTAGTTATAATGTCAGTGAATTTGTGAGGGGATATTTATGTAATGTACATAGCTCTAGCGATACGGTTAGGAATTTCCGTGCGCTTTTCTTTGGAAGGGACGGGAGCTCTCAAATTCTCTTTTGACTGCTACTTCTAGGATATCAATAATAATTGGTTTCTATAAGTCCATAGGGTTACTTTTTGTGGAGAAAATGCTCTCTCCTCTCTCCTCTCTCCTCTCTCCTAATCATCCATGCCTTCACCTTTAGCTCGCCGGAAGCACCTTCTTCACCGGAATGGATCGGAAGCACACTCTACCAAATGTTACTTCATTTACCATTGATAGAAAATCATTTTCTATCAAGAAAGGAGAAGGAATACGCATCACAGAAGAAACAAGGGATAGGTCCTATACATTGGCTTTAAAGAAAGAATCTCATCAATGGCTGATCAACTCCTTCACCACGCTTCTAGAAGCACCACTCACGATGAGTTTCTTTGTGGAGGATAGAATGGATGAATATGTTCTTTGGGTGGAAAAGATCTCCACTAGAAAGGGACATTGTGCAGAGATAGCAAGATTGGGTTCAAAGGGTGGATTGAACAAAATTATTATACCTATTGGTAATAATAAATATGGTTGGAAAAGCTTCCTCTCTCTTCTTAACTCCCACAACAACCTCCCAAAGAAAAACCAGATCTTGGTAACAAACCCTCATATGAAAAGGAATCACCTTTCATACAAAGAAGTCTTGAAGACAAACAAGTTTGAGAAAATGACATCAATCAATATTAAACAGGCAAACCGAAAGGTACACACTGAAAAGCAAAGATCTTCACCGGAGTTGGCCAAGTTTTATCCGGAAGAGGCCATCATAGTCATAAGAGAAAATTTTCATGATAGTTGGGCTGAGATTATAAAGGCCATACAACTAGATGTTACAAATGCAGGATCCATCAGTCCTATTCAACCGGACAGAGCTTTAATGAAGG
Organism: Herpetospermum pedunculosum; assembly: GCA_028017165.1. Lineage (NCBI taxonomy): Eukaryota > Viridiplantae > Streptophyta > Magnoliopsida > Cucurbitales > Cucurbitaceae > Herpetospermum > Herpetospermum pedunculosum. The sequence continues at coordinate 63,214,250 of CM051525.1, forward strand.
TACAAGACAAAGATCAAGGAATCACCTTGTGTAAAATTAAGGGATGGACAATGGCAGGCCGATACAAGATCAGATTTGTGCAATGGAATGATGTAGCCTACATGGAAAACCCTGTGGTACCCTCATATGGGGGATGGATCAAAATTAGAAACCTTCCTATTGATAGATGGTCTCATGAGACATTCATGACCATTGGAGACAAATGTGGAGGATACCTTGAGACAGCCACTAAGACCTTATCCAGAATGGATATGATGGAGGTGAGTATTAAAGTAAAAGAAAATTTCCAAGGCTTCATCCCTGCTGAAATTTATCTCACATCTCAAGGAAAAAAACCTATCATGGTGCTGGTGGACCCTTTTTTCAAACCAGAACTTGCTATGACTTATAACGTCGGAATCCATGGCAAGCTACCTTTGAAAGTCACCGGAGAAGATGGAATTGACAGCCCACGCGCTCGGAGTTCTTTGGTTACCTCGGGAAGCGCGTACAAAGTGACAAAGTTGCACAACACCCATGCACAAGTGGCTTTACCGTACAAAGAAGGTCAACAAACAGTGAATAACATTGTTATTGATGCTGAAAACTCAGGAAAAAGTAACCTTCTGGCTGCTCAGAATGTACTTGGCACTGTTATTGATGTTGAAAGCTCTGGAAAAAGTTACCTTTTGGCTGCTCAGAATGTACTTGGCACTGTTAATGATGTTGAAAGCTCTGGAAAAAGTTACCTTTTGGCTGCTCAGAATGTACTTGACAACCCTTTCCCACCTCTTTTACCCAGAAAATCAGCCCCACCTATCGAGAAAGTCCTTTACCTTGGCTGTCACATCCCTCAAAATACTAACCAAACCACAAACCAAGCCCAAACTGAATCCCTTTCTCTCGTCCAAATCCCTTCAAAAGTCCCATCATCCATTATAAAACCAGTCATCATAAATCAGAAACTAAATGAGTTAATTTCTGATTTATGATGACTGGTTTAATGCTGGATTATTGTTTTTTATAAAACAATAATCCAGCATTAAACCAGTCATCATAAATCAGAAATTAACTCATTTAGTTACGGGCACCAAGTTTACCACCTCCATTGACCAAACCTTATCCGAAACCGAAGAACTTCTCTCTTCCCCTGAAAATAGTCCTACCACCCCTCTGTCCCTTATTATCTCATCTCCCCAACAGCTACCCATTGCTTCTCTATTCAATGAGGACTTGGAAACCAACCCTCCCCTGATGGTCACCCCTATAGCATCCGAAAGCCCCCATATAATCCCAGAAAATCAGTACACACATGAGCAGCAAAATGAGGCTACTGAGGAAGAAGAAAAAGAAGAATCTGAGTCGCCAAATGATCCCACCTCTCTCCTTCCTATATTATTTCAATGGCTTATGGATTATGGGATGTGTATCATGCCCATTCCTAAACAGAAGAATCAAAATACAGCCAAAAAACAAAGGAATTGGGAAAGAGAGATAATGAATTTACACTCCGGCATCAACTATAACAAAGGCACTCTCAGCCGTAGCCAACAAAGGGAAGGGTCGTCTAGCCTTTCATGATTGTTCTCTCCTGGAACGTGAGGGGATTGGGCTCAAGCAAGAAGAGAGCCCTCATAAAAGATTTTCTCAAAAGTAAAAATCCATCTATAGTTATCCTACAAGAGACGAAGTCCATGAACATTGATAACAAGTTCATCAAGTCTATATGGAGCTCGAGATATGTTGGATGGTCCTCCCTCGACGCCATCGGTACTGCGGGAGGAATTATAATCATGTGGAATGAGATGAATATGGAGATCACAGAGGTAACAAAAGGTGCGTATACTCTATCCATTAAAATTATTTTATCTGATGGCTCCACGATGTGGGTGACAGGAATCTATGGTCCGAACTCGCCATCTGATCGGGATAAATTATGGCTTGAGTTATATGAATTAGTCCCAAAATGCTACCCGCTATGGATTCTTGGGGGAGATTTTAACATCACCAGATGGTCATGGGAAAAATCAAATCATGGCTCACCAACTCGTGGGATGAAGAATTTCAACTCATTCATTGATTTGTCGAATTTGATGGACATTCCTCTATCTAATGGGACTTATACTTGGTCTCAAAGTAGAGTCCGAACTCTTATTGACAGATTCCTAGTTACGGATGGGATCATACATAAATTTGAATTTGCAAAAGCTAGCCGCCTCCCCCGAATTACCTCAGATCATTTTCCCATCTTATTGAACCTTGGAAAGGAAAAATGGGGTCCTTCCCCATTTAAATTCATAAACAGTTGGATGGATCACCATTCATTTGAAAAATTGTACACAGAATGGTGGAATGCATACACACCCACTGTTTGGTCTGGGCATAGATTAATTCAAAAATTAAAAGGACTAAAGGCAGTCATAAAGGCATGGAATTCCATAACTTTTGGCCACACCGATGACCAGAAACAGATTTTGTTGAAGGAGTTGGAGGCTTTAGATGCTTTGGAAGAACTCAATTCACTGAACGAGGAATCAGTTAAGAAAAGAATTATTATCAAGGCCGACTTACTCACCATTGCCTCTCGTGAGGAATCCTTATGGAAACAGAAATGTAAAGCCAAATGGCTATCAGAAGGGGATGAAAACACTAGTTTCTTCCATAGATGGGCGACGGCTATGAAAAGAAGGAATGCGATTGTCGAAATTGCATCAACATCAGGAACAAGCTTGGTTATTGAGGAAGATATAGAAGCAGAATTTATAGACTTCTACCGTAAGCTTTACACAAAGAAGACGGGCGATAGGAATCTACCCGAGATCACTGATTGGAGTCCCATCTCTACTCAGCAAAGCATACAACTTGAAGAACCCTTTACAGAAGAGGAAATATACAGAGCCATTAACGACCTTGGCACCAACAAATCCCCGGGACCGGATGGCTTCACGGCAGAATTCTATAAAAAATCATGGAACACTCTCAAGTTCGACATTAAGAGTGTGTTCAATGATTTTTTTAGGAACGGCCATATCAATGCAAGCACAAATGAAACATATATATGTCTTATACCCAAGAAAAATGGGTTGAAGGGAGTGGGGGACTATCGTCCTATTAGTCTCACTACGGGAATATATAAGATTATAGCTCGTGTTCTATCTGAGAGGCTTAAAAGGGTGCTACCTTTCACCATCACGGGCTACCAATCAGCATTCGTGGCAAACCGGCAAATTCTTGATGCTTCTTTAATAGCAAATGAGCTTATTGACGAATACAAAAGGAAAAAGAAAAAAGGGGTTCTTATCAAACTTGACATCGAAAAAGCCTTTGATATGGTGGATTGGAAATTCTTGAATGAGATCCTAAAAGCCAAAGGCTTCGGCATCAAATGGAGGAGATGGATTCAAGGGTGCATCTCAACAACAAACTTTTCCATCATGATTAATGGGAAGCCACGAGGGAAAATATTAGCATCAAGAGGACTCAGACAAGGTGATCCCCTATCCCCTTTCCTTTTTATTATTGTTGTTGATTGCCTTAGTAGGATGTTGTTAAAGGCTGAAAATGAAGGAGCCATAAAAGGTTTTGAGCTGAAAAGGGAATCTCATATATCAATTACCCACCTCCAATTTGCCGATGATACTCTTATATTTTCATCATATGAAGATCATCACATCAAGAATATTTTTCACATCATTGAGTTATTTGAAAAAGCATCGGGATTGAACATTAATTGCAGAAAATCAGAACTCTTAGGACTGAATTTGGAGAATGATTTGATTGATAGAATTGCCTCACTCACCAAGTGCAAGAAAGGTATTTGGCCTAACTCATACCTTGGGCTGCCTTTAAATGATAAGCCTAACAAAAAGCTGTTTTGGGCTCCAATCATTGAAAAGATTGAGAAAAGATTGTCTTCATGGGGAGCTAATTTATCGAAGGGGGGAAGATTAACCCTCGTACAAGCCACTTTGGCAAATCTGCCCATTTATTATCTCTCCCTTTTTAGAGCTCCAAAATCAGTCACAGACGACATAGAAAGGCTTTTCAGGAATTACCTTTGGAGGGGTTGTGCTGAATATAAAGGGATGCATTTGCTTAAATGGGATAAAGTCAAGAATCCTATTGAGGAAGGTGGCCTTGGTATTCTTGATATGCAAATAAGGAACAAATCGCTCCTCTCGAAATGGATATGGCGTTTTAATGTTGAGAAAGAGGCCATATGGAGAAAAGTTATAGAGATCAAATACGGCTCTACACACTTTGATACAAGACCAAATACTTTTTCCATGCACTCGGCAAGAGGCCCATGGAAAGCCATTGATTCCCTAAAGATCTTAATATACGAGCACATATCTATTAAGATAGGAAATGGGACAAAAACATACTTCTGGAAAGATGTATGGTATGGGCAAATGAGCTTACAAATGATTTTCCCAAATCTTTATAATTTGTCCAAGAAGAAAGAAGCCTCCATAACTGAGGTTTGGTGCCCCCGAACAAATATGTGGCTGCTGGATTTTAGAAGGAACCTACAAGACAATGAAATTGAGGAATGGTCATCATTTAATAGCTCTATGGCAGTTTTCAGTTCGATTGATAGAGAGGACACTTGGCTATGGAATTTAGAGAAAGACAACAAGTTCTCATCAAAATCGATGGCTTTGGCATTAGCTTCATCGAGCACTAACGAACATGCAGCACTGTACAACACTATATGGTCCGGAAAATACCCAAAGAAGGTGAAGTTTTTTATATGGGAACTCAGCCATTCTTGCATTAATACATATGACAGACTTCAAAAGAGATTACCAAAGCATACAATTTCTCCAAACTGCTGCCACATGTGTGTTGCAAATGGTGAAAATCAATTGCATTTATTCAGTGAGTGTCCGTATGCTACAAAGTTTTGGGATTTCCTTCTTCAAGCTTTCAAGTGGCCTATCCCCCGACCGGGTAATATCCTCTCTTTATATTATATTATTTTCATGGGTCACCCCTTCAAGAAAGCAAAGAAGACTTTATGGCTCTGCTTTGTTCGTGCTTTCTTTTGGAATCTATGGAACGAGAGAAACATGCGAGTTTTTAGGGACATTTACAAAGACGCTCAACATTTCATCGATTCTACTACTATTTTAGCCATTACTTGGAGTAAATTAACATCTCCTTTTTGTAATTATGGTCTAACCACCCTTTATAATCAATGGAGGGTCTTTTTGTAATTAAAAGATAGGATTTCTTTTGTAACACTCTTTCATACTATCAATGAAATTGTTTCTGTTTCCTATCAAAAAAAAAATAAGTCCATAGGGTTGACTTTTGATTCTTGTATTTCTTTTGTTGGTATATAGGATAACTTGATCTTGAGAATTTGAGATTCTCATCTAAGGATATCATATAAGTTTTGTGACTTAGGTATTAAATTTTCATTGTCTATTGTCTTTAACTTATGTGGCTAGCTATTGTTGTTGGACAAGGCTATTTTTGTAGATACTAGTCCTTCTAGTTGTGTTTGATGTTTTCAACTTGGGTTTCAAGAAAGAAAAAGAAATTCTTCAATATGTTTTTAACTTTGGTTTTCTCTTCAAGGGTCAAGGACAATGTTATTCAGTTTATCTCGGGTCTTCTCTTACCCCACGCCCTTCTTTGCTTTGGGTCAATGTCTAAGATATTTATTTATTTAATTTTGGAGTTTTCTAGGGTTTTGTGGAAGAGGAGAGGAAGAAACAAGATTATTTGTGAAATTTTGTTGAGCACTTGATAGATGTAAAATTTATTTAACTGCATTTTCTATATTTTTTGTTGTTTGGCAGGGATAAAGTGTTTGAGCAGCAGAAAGTGTTGTATCCTTTATAATTCATTTACGCCTCCTAAGATTTATGGCTTCACTCCATTCTTAGTGATCCCGTCGTACTTCTTTTGCTTGAGTTTTGCTGCATTGTCAATGGTATTTATGATGTTAACACTTAACAATTTTTTACCCTTAGTTCAGACCTTCGTCGAAACATTGAGAATTTGGAGAAAAATAGTATAACTAGTCTCAGAACGTTGGTCAATCTTGGCTCTGAAGTTTATGTACAAGGCGATGTGTAAGATTTTCTTTACCTCTCGTATAGGAACTAGATAATGAAATTGTTTGCACTTTTTTCATTATCATTTTTGTTTCTTTTGTAATATTTATGAGCGTTTGGGCCAATTTTGGTGCATCTCAACTAATCTCACAAAAACACTACTACCTGACCATGTAATATTTGGTTGTCAGAAAACTCAAAAGATTTTAATATTGTGGTAGGTGGCTACCATGGAGTTCGGATCCATTGTCTCTAAGTTCCTTTGCTTTAACACTAGCACCATTTACCATTAGATCAACCTATGGCGGTTAGATTAGATATCGAGCTATTTGAGAGTTTTATTGTACTTTTCTTACTTTTCATCCTACAAGACAATCAAAGGGAAAATTATATTAACTTCCAAGTGATTTTAGGTACTAAGACTCTCCCCACTCATCTCTTGAGCGCACTTAAGCCTGAACACCCACAATATTGCCTAACAAATTGTTTGGCTAAATGACTAATTACCCTTAGTATCCTACTGATAATATTTCAAATGCCAAATTAGAAGTTCAGTCTCCAAACCCAAACTTTCTGGTTTGTGTCAAATAAGTCTTTGAACTTTAAAAAGTGTCTAATTGGTCCTTGAACTTTCAATATTGTGTCTGGTAGGTCCTTGAACTATTAAAAAATGCGTCCTTAAATTTCTTATTTTGTGTCTAATAAGTCTACGAGCTTTCAATTGTCTTCAACATTTGTTTTAAATTCATTAACCTATTGCACTCAAATTCTCAAAATGGAAGGTTAATGTCTTATTAGACACAAAATTCAATTTTATGTCTAATAAATTCATTAATTTTTAAAAATGTTGAATATGCTAGAGACCTATTAGACACAAAAATGAAAGTTCAAGGACCTATTAGATAGACACAACATGAAAGTTCAAGGACTAAACTTATAATTTAACCACCTATTTCAAATGACTATAACTTTCCTTGGCTCCAGATTACGCCTATAGTTTTGTGTGAGCTATATTTGAAATGAATATGGTTTGATCTATAATGTTCATTGCTTTCCACCATGAATATTTCTCTCCCCCCCTCTAATTTTACCCTTCTCCTGCAAATTTAGTAGATTATCATTTGTACTTATACAGGCCAGATACACGAAGCATATTTGTAGATATTGGGCTTGGGTTTCATGTGGAGTTCACATGGTCTGAAGCTTTAAAGTTTATTTCTCTCAAAGAAGAAAGGTTAGCCAGGTAAGTGTTTTTAGAAGTGCTTGCATTGTGATTAGTTCTTGAACAGCTCTATGTTTTAGGATCTTCAATTTGTATTATTTGTGGTAACCACTCAGGCAGATAGAAGAGTACACTCATTTAATTGCATCAATTAAAGCGCAGATCAAGTTGGTATGTTTTCATAACACCCACCAAAATTGATTTTTTCCCCTAAAAAAAGTTGCTAGTAATACTAATATACACATTTGATTTGCAGGTTTGTGAAGGCATTCGTGAATTATTACAACTTCCAGCAGAGAGGACTGTGGAAGGACGTGTATTTTGAGCTCTGTTCCTGAATCCCTGCTGTGTAAAATCCTTCATTTTTATGCTTTTTGGTTCATCTTATTTTGTGTCATTACATTGATTCTTTATCTCAAACATGAGTGTTTTCTGTGAGTCAATATCCCCATCAATTACAGGGATTATTTATGAACTCATTTAATGAGTTTGTTTTAATTTGATCTTACCATTTTACACTCCATTTAAAATTTGAAAATAAAGATATTTGATTTTTTTTTTTTTTTTTTTAATTTTACAAATATTTTTTTTTTTTTTGCAACGGTGTTTTAATAAATGCGAGGATTGAACCCATGACCTCTTAGTCACGGGCACAACCTTATGCCAATTGAGCTATGCTCGGTTTGGCATTAATTTTACAAATATTAATTAGGTGCTTTTGATTATGTATTTTATTACTTTTATAATTTTACAATATTCCACACCCACGTGTGAGGTTAGCTGCGCGACACATGACATAATTGACTCGAGGTAAAGCACTTAGGGGGTGTTTGGCTTAAAGAGTAGCTAGACTTAGGTGGCTTGAATTTGTGTAACTTAAGTTTATGTAGCTTGTGTTTGGAATGCAGATTTATGTAGTCGGTGTTTGTTGGCCTAATTTGCAAATTGTATTGATATGTTTTAAAGATGTTAAAAAACTCCTATGGGTTGCGGGAATCATACATTTTCTTTAGTATATATAACAACTTATGTGAGGGTGAAGATCGAAACCTCTCTTTTCAAGAGAATGAATGTGTCTTAACCATTAAGCTATGTTCAACAATTTATATTGTTCCATTTGTAAATCATACCCATAAGTGGTTGGGATATTTGCGTGATCTCTCAAGCCCAAACCAAATATCTTAGCTCAAGTGGTATTAGTTATCTAATCCCAGCCTAATTTATCCAGGAAAAAAAGCTAGGGTAAGTAAGCGATAAAAAAGCTAGGGTAAGTAAGCATCACACGTCACTATATAATTTGCATAAGTTCAATAGTAATTCATACTAATGTTATATCAATTTTCTGTTATCCGACTTAATTAGTTAGAAATGATGATTGATATTATGTAAATGAAATGAACAAAAACATGAAAGTATGAGACAAAAGCTATTAATCTTAAAATTAAGGATGTTGTGAGATTGAAGGACAAGGAAAAGGATGGAGTGGGAAAGTAGAAAGTAGAAAGTAGAAAGCTGTTTTTGAAGAGTTTATAAGAGAAGCTTTTTGCACATGACTGCAAAATTCAACCCCAAATTTCTATGTAATCTAAAACAGTCACTCTTTTGTTCTCAACTCTCAAAACTTTCTACACTTTTTAAAATGTTGAATCAACCTTTTGTACTGTACTATCTGACCATCAACTAAAAATGGAAGCATTTTAAATACTTCAAATAAAAAAAAAGTAACCCTACACAAATTCAACCCTCCATCCAAGTGTGTGGGGGCAGCTTCTTGGGGTTGAGTTGTATGGATGAAATTGACTTGGGAAAAGGATAAATACATGTGTTGGAGAGGGAAAGATATAGAGGTAGAGAGACAAAAGTCGATTTCGTTAACCGAAATTGTTAGAGTATTGATATGATTAAATTTACCATAATCCATTAACTTAAGTTCATGGATTGATTGTCAAAACTAGCATAGCTCGTACTTTTGGTTTTGGTTCATTTTGATTTCTGTACTTTCGAAACGTTTATTTTGATCCCCGTAATTTTAATTTTTATTCATTTTAGTCTTTGCAGTTTTTGTTTTGGTCCCTATACTTTTAAAAAGTGACCAATTTGATCTTTATTTGTAAAAAATAAACATAACTTTTATACACAATGAAAACTTTTTAATACAAATTTATACACTTCAAGAAATTTAGTAAGTGAAGTATCATGCTAAAATTATGATCGAAAGAAATGAGATAAAAATGAAAATGAACGAATTAAAATGGTCATTTTTTAAAAGTACAAAGACCAAAATAGACGTTTTGAAAGTACAGATACTAGAATGAACAAAAACTTAAAGTACATGAACCACAATAGACATTTTGAATGTATCGGGAACCAAAATGAACCAAAGTAGAAACTACAGTGAGAAAAATAGTATTTAAATAAAAAATGAATTAAGAAGAAGATAAATGATAAAGAGAGCACATTTCACTATAACCCATTTCAAGTCAATAATAAACACTATCAAAACAAAGAGAAGATTCAAATGTAAAATGTAAAGACATGAAACATGAACAAAAACAAAGCAAACAAACAAAAAAAAGTGTTCATAATTCCCACATATTTCATTCAAATTTTCTTGCAATAAATCTATTTCACAGCCAACAAGAACTTAGCTCAACGACATGATGTATCGCACCATGAGGTCCTAGATTCAATCGTCCGCCCCAACATGTTGTAAAAAAAAAAAAAAACCATTTCACATCAATAAAACACAACTAGAACAAGTAAAAGGTAATTAATTTTATTTTTATTTTTTTAGGAACATTGGATTTAGAGGAAAGGGGAAAGAAAATGAAAAGTTATTTGCAGAGAGATAGAAAAGAAAGAAAAAAAAATAGTAAAAAAAACATATCTGCAAGAAAATAATAATGTTGAGATGCTTTGAACCTTTTAATTTTGTGACAGTCTCCACATGCTCTTCTGCCTTGGCTGCTCCCAATAATGCCAATGTCATTCACAAAACACATATCTTCCTCTCTTCCTCTTCTCAAACATATCACCAAACCTTCTTTCTTTTGCTTCTTTTCTACATACATATGTCTCATCAAAATCTACCCTAAATTATTCAAATGTTCCAACATATGTATTTATTACATTTTGTTTTCAATCAAAAGTACTTCTCTCAAGATCTATAATGTGGCCCAATTTGTTGACCAAATGCTTTTCCATTTCGGTTTCGTTTCAACCATAACAATTTTGGTTTTAGTTTTTGAGAAATCAATGATAGAGTTTGCGTTTGAGAACGACAGTTTTGTACGGTTAGATGTATGAAAGATAAACTGCAAAAATAGCTTGAATTTATATCTAATGGTTATTAGGGCATGGAAATTTACAAATCTCTCATCTGACATTAGTAAAGGCGCCATATATCTCGGCGTCTATCTTTATCAAAACCGTGAACCTCGGAGTATATGGTTGTATATACTCCGTATATCTCGGCGTCTACCTTTATCAACACCGTGAATCTTGGAGTATATGGTTGTATATACTTTGCAGTCAGAGATTTAGTTGCTATATTTAGCTTATTTTGTTTACGTGATTAACTTGTATAAATATGCATGGCTTTGTCCATTATCAATGACATAAAATATCATAATATCATTCCGCAAAACTATACACATTTAATGTTTATTAAGACACAGTCACATTGTGGAAACTTCGTTAATTCATATTTAATGTCAGTTGAACTATGTGGCAGACCTTTTCTCCCTTTTATCATAGAGAAACAGGGAAATGCGACTTGATGTCTCATGTAGAAGTCGCCTTACTTAGGTCATTTTCTCGGGGCCCTTACTAGCTCTTCGCTTGGTTGTAAATTTTTTCAGTCAAGACGTTGATGTTACAATTTCTTTTTTCATCTGCAAGCACTTAATTTGTGAATAGTGATTTCAATATACATAATAACATTAACTCTTATGAAAACTTAGGTCTAGTTTCATAAGAGTATTGTTTTGTAATAATGATGTTTGATAAGCTTACTTTCCCTTGAAGTGTCTAGAAACAAAGATTGAGATCATTTTAAAGAACAAAATCTTATGGATGCTCAGAATAATCAATCAAATCTTTTATTTTATTAATAGGCAAAAAATAAAATATATATTTTCCTTTTGTTTGCTTCTGCTGTTTGGTGAAAAAAAATGTGTAAATCAATCAGCTTAGCAGAAGAGAAGATATACAATCTATTTTTTTTTTTTTTTAATTTTTATATTCATGAGGTGACTTGAACTGAAGAAAACAAAAAAAAAATATATAAATATTATTTGATTGGATTGAAACAAAAAAAAAAAGGTTTGCAATATCTTTTTGATTTAAATGTTTTTCTTGTCTGGTGCAAATGCCAAATGGGGCACATAAATGAATGAAGGACAATGCAAGTACTTGATTGATAAAAGGACAAATAAGAGATTAGAACTAAGATGATTCGATAGGCTTCATCAAGCGAAGGTCTTCACATTTTTTATTTAGTCTTAAAAAAAAGTGACTTTGACTGACGTCAACTCCAACCATCGTCAGAAGAGAGAGCTTCGATCTCTTTCCGTTATCTCAGAGGAAATCATCCTAAAAACCTAGGCTAGACAAAACAAAGGTACTCCGAGGGCTAGCTAATGACAGGGCTACTCCTTTTAATTGGAAAGCGATTTCGTCTACATACTAGGCTAAAAACGGGCACTTCAAGCAAAGTAGACTACGAATGTATGGGTGTGCTAAAAAACTAGGAGAAGAACATAACTAAACGGATCAATTCCTTTGATCGGTCGTTTCGAGCTTCCAGTTCTTCTGGATTGTTAACGTGGTTCGATGACGCCGATGGAAGGAACCACTGGAGATTCATCCAACTTCGATCCCCTAAAGGAAAGTACGTAGGCTATAGAATCAAAAATTGTTTAGAATAAAAAAAAGAGTTCCTTCGGCTCTAATACTGTGCTTATTTGGTCTATCAGCTGCCTACACACTGTTATGACATAATCGAATAACAAATAATAAAAGTGCGAAAATCAACATAAATTTTACGTAATTCACTAATGTTGGATTAATTACGTCCACAATCAAAAGAAAAATAGTAGTTTGTATTACAAATATGAGAGATTACAAAATACAGATACTATGGACAACATAAATTATTAGAAGATTTATATATGACACTCTCCTAATGACCTAATACATAATGGGTCAAAATCCAATCTAAATAATGATAAAATTTAAATCAAATTTTGGTTCAACGAGACTCCCGTATCGAACCAATTGTAATGGGTCATAATATATTCAAAACATTTCAATAGATAGTTTAGCGGATTTATAATTTTAATTGAAAAATAATTATACTTTGTTTGCTCATAATTTCTTAAGAAAATGTTTTGAAATTTTGTGAGAGTTTAAAAAAAAAGGACATTTTTAAAAGATAAATTAGGAAACAAAGAAATTGGTGTTAATATGTTTGGTTGTGAAAGTAAAGTTCAATTTTGTTTGTTTTATTTGAGAATAAGCATTGAAAGAGATCTAAAACCCAATGAATTTGTTTTCTCCAACTATTTTAAAGAGTTGAGTTATCATTGGTTAAATAAACTTATCTTTTTAAGGTTGTTATTATTATTATTTAAAAGAGCATCTTAGCTTTTCTTACTTTTAAGGTTGTTATTAAAACAAGGTTGTTATTGATCCTATCAATTTTATATAGATTTTTTTTTTTAGAGTAATTGTTAGATTCAATGTCACTTTTTATGAGACTTTGATGAATCATTTTTGGTTTAAATTACTTTCATCCATATTTTTATCTTTATGGAAAAAAAAAAAAATTGTCCTCCTCAATTTGGGACGGTTTTATTTTAATATTGTAATTTTTTAAAAAAAAATTATAAAAATATTGCAGGTTTTAAACTATTTTTAAAAATATAGTTCTTTTTATTGAATATCGTCTTTTGAAAAATGTATGGTTGAAAAGTTAACAGAGAGGGTTCAATTTGATACCGGGTTTCATTATGGATATGAAGGTATACAAAAAAAAAGATTATCGAAGTTGGACTATGGTTTTGCAAATTTCATAACGGTAGCTCAACTTCGATGATCTTTATCTTTCGATATACAACTCCAAAAATAGTGAAATCAGGAATCAAATTGAAGCTCTAGGTGTTAGCTTTCTAGCCATATATTTTTCGATTTTTTTTTGCATATTGGAGTAAAAATATATCTGTGAAGGTACATTGTTCAAAATAGGATGGGTTGAAAGCCCACGTGGATGGAGATCGTCTTTTTTAAAAGACTACATGTGTGGGCCATCTTCCATAAAAATAGCCGATATTTTAAAAAAAAGTTTGATCATGCACTATTTTTATAAAAAGTTTCAAAAATTACAATATTAAAGACCTCAATTTGTATAAATTTAGGAATTACTTTCGATGAAAGTTAAACTAAAACTTTTTGAAAATATTACTCTTTCAGTCTTACTAATACTAATAAAAAAAAAAAAAGTACTAAGACAATTATTTAAATATTTTATAAAAAAGTATTATGACAACTATCCTATCTTTGTAAAATGTTGGTTAAACTCACATAAGCAAAGAGGGAGACACATTAATAAAAAGTGAGTTGTAGAAATCTTTAGTCCCAAGATTTTTAGTTTAAAAAAAATTAAATTAAAATTCAAAAAAATCAGACCATAAAGTTTTAATTATTATTTTCTTTAAAGAAGATAATTTATGAATGTTCCACATGTCTTAAATGAGAAAGATATGAGAAGCAAAGTAGGATTGGATAAAGATCGGTGCATTAAAAAAAAAAAAAAAAAACATTTTACCATTTTACAGCTATATATATATATATATATATATATTTTTTTAACAGAAATGAAGATTGAACTTAAGACGTTATAGTCATTAAAAGATACAAAGTTGAGCTCTCACTTTACAATTATACTAGTTTTAATTTTCAACATAAAATAATCATTTTTTTTTTTTTGCTTAAAAAAAGGTTGGTTACCAACTCCACTTTCTCGTCCTATCTCCAAAATAATAATAATAAGTAAATAAAATATAAACAATTATTTGAGAGTTTCTGAAAAAAAAAAATTGGATAATAAGGGGAGGTTTGATAACACATCCAATTTTAATTTCTATTTTTGATTTTTTATTTTTAAAAAACAGGCCTGTTTGATAACCAAGTTTTTAGTTTTTAAAACGTTTTTACATTTCTTAACAAATTTTAAAAACTAATTTCTTTTCTTTTCAAAAACACGTTTTTTATTTTTAATTATTATTATTATTATTTTCTTCCAACAAATTAGATATAACTATTGAAATTATCTTCAAATGTTTATTTATTTATTGAAATTAGAATCAAATTGTCATTAATATTTTTTGGAATGAAAATTGTGATTAATATTATTAGTATATTCTTTAAAAAAAAAAATATATATATTTTTAGTATAAAAATATTATTAATAAATATATTATAATTTTATTTAAATAAAAAATTGGGTTGGTTGCACAAATAGCAATCATGCCCAAACTAATTGCAAATTTAGCAAACTTTAAAATGTTTTGCAAATATGACAAAAAAAATATGTTTCTATCACAAACTTTATCATATCACTGATAGACTATTATCACGGACAAAAATCTATAAAAAATTTGAGGTGATCATCGATAGACTTCCATAAGATATAGCGATAGAAATTGCCGCAATTTTTTTAAAAACATGCTATATTTTTAATTATTTTATTCTAAATTGACATTTGTTACAATTTTCCTAAAAAATTTCTAATATATTATATTTTAATATTATTGTGATGATGTTACACCAATATTCCTATCAATTTTTAAATAAAATAAATTCTTTTCAGTTTAGGGAGAATCATTTTTTACCCTAAATTTTCAATTTCAAGGTATTTAATTAATGCGAGGATTGAACTCATGACTTTATCGTCAAAGGCACAACCTTATGTCAATTAAACTATGCTCGGTTTGGCGTCAACCTAACAATTTTGATAATATATATTAACGATAAAAATACCAATAACAAACACACATTTTAAAATGGTATAATCATCCAATCATATTTCATTATTTCATTTTATGCATGCTACACTCTTATGTTAGAAAAATTATAAAAATGGTAGATAATCCAAACAAACCATTTGTCCTCCACATTGAAGAGAAAAGGAATATTGAAGTAAACATATAAGCAATCATATATTACTAAATATCTTTAGAAAAAAAAAATTGCACACATGAGTGTGACATTCACAACAATATATCACTTTAATGTCATCGTTTACCATGGATGCCTCAATATATAGTTTTTTTTTTTTTTTTGACAATATATGTCGTCGGGATTCGAACCTCTAACATCTTTATCAATAGTCCATGTTTTATGTCTGTTGAGCTATGATCATGTTGGCTATAAGTTGTTAAAATGTTGATGAATCTTTCAAAACACTAATTTATGGAGATCTCTAACATCAAATGCCAACAAAAGCGTCAACTTGAACATAACTCAATTGATTAAGACATATGCCATCGACTAGAGGGTTCGAGGTTAGAATTCTCACACCCCACATGTTGTTAAACTAAAATTAAAAAAAAAAAAAAAAATCAAACTAAACATAATCCAACAATTAAAACACACATCTTCACAATAATATGATATTGTCTACTTTGGGCCTAAGCCCTCATGGCTTTGCTTTTGGTTTCACCCAAAAGGCCTCACACCAATTAGAGATAATTGTCACTCATTATATACCCATGGTCTTTCACTTTTCTAGCCAATGTGAGATATTGTTTGTATCCAAACAATCCTCCCCTCAAACAAAGTACCACACTTAAGCGAACAAAGTACCACGACCTCTCCCACAGAATAGGATCTTGAGCAACCCGGAAAGCTCAACCACAACCCTCAGATAGTCATTCAAATGGAAGCACCACATCGACCTCCCCAGATAGGATCAGATTACACTTGAGCATACATTTGCTCAACCACGACCCTCAGATAGTCATTCACTATGACTCTAATTATGACTATGTTATTGGAGACTCATCAATATCTTTATCCGACACCCGAGTATTTTTACAAACATGGCTAAGTTAGGGACATAACTCTGATACCACTTATTAAGGACAACGATGTTGAGGATCCCGATCCCACATCGGAAAGATGAAGGGACCTCACTCACAATATAACATACATGGGCTACTCCTCCTATCACCAATTGGTTTTAGGATGGAACCCCATGGTGTCTAATATAGTATCAGAGCCCACGAACTCAATGTTGGGTTTTATGTCCTAAAACTCGTAGTTTGTAAACTGTTATTGAATTTTAGTGAATTCTGTTTGTATTAACCTATACCAATAACTAACACCCATGGCGACAGTGTGAAGTTTGACATGAACTTGAATCAAGTTCAAGTAGACAGCCAAAAATGGTCTATAGTATAGGGATAAGGCTGGGTACACTATTGGACGCGGCTCACTTTGTATAGTACAAAACGATGTGATTCGAATCGTTTCATGTAGAGACATGTGAGTGAGGGCGTCCTGTGCAATGAGTTTGCACAAGACCGAACCAAGAAATAAAATCGCTCTTTCTTTATAACACCGTTTACTGTAAAGACCGATTTTTTCATTTGATGACTTAGGTAACTCGATCTCAATCCTGAGCTTACTATGAACTCCTGTTTATTCAACCTTATCCTTTGATTTGTACGGGTGAGAGTGGCCAGATTGCCGACTCAATAAGCCTACCATATTGGGGATAAGATTGAATAAGTGGCTGGGGACATAGTTGTAGCAAGATTGGAATTCACTCCTACCCGCTTTAAGGGTTAGTAGAGAGGTTGTTCCCTTAAGTGCTGACTCCAGGTCTTGAACAATGGGCCCATCCTCTCCTGATCAGGGAGGAATCTGATTTGATGGTTGGACCACAAATCAATTGTTCATTAGAGGTGTCAGTGGTACTTAAGGAACAAGATATAATGCAAGGGTTAAACGGTATAAATGACCCGTTGTGATTATGAACGACCTGTGAATGATCGACTTACTGATGATAGTTATATCAACAGGACACAATATATCTACAGTGAGGAGAGTGCAGCCCTTGGACTTTAGTGGAGTCTCCGGAGGTTAACGAATGTTGGTTAGTTCGGTTGAAAGAGTTTTGACCGGATAATCTCGTATCGTTGGAGCTCATGATCTGTAGGTCCTTACGGTTCTCCTGGCTAGCTCGGATAAAGCCGTGAAACAGTATAAAAGAAAAGAAAAGAATTTGAATCGTTCAAATTCGGGTTTGTGGAAGAAGGATAGACATATTTAAATATGATTTAAATATGGCATCGGCCTAAAACATGAATGAGATTCATGTGAAAAAAGTCGATTTTTTCTGAAAAACCGAGTTTAGTTATATTATTTAATCAATATTTGATATTGAATTAAATAATATTTATTAATTAAAAAGTTTAATTAATAATTATATATATATTTTATTTATTAAAATGTTTAATAAAAAAATTATTATTATTATTTTTAATAATAATAATAATTATATATATATATATATATGTATATACATGTGTTTTGCATGCAGCAAGACACATGTTGATTCAATATATATATATTACGTTTGTTATGGGCTGAAGAAGAAGAGAACAGAAGAGAATTGAGTTAAGAAAAATTGAATTTTGATTCAATTGAGAATTTCATCTGGGGTATACGATTTGAGATTTGAGAATTTGATTCTCTCTCTCTATCACTTCTCCGTCTTCTTCCTCTCAGCTTCTGAAAAAGAGTTTTTCAGTGGAGCTTCTTCTTCCTTTTCTTTTGTAAAAGAAGTCCCACCACTCCGTTTCTCAGCCCGAGGATAGCGGGACTACCGTGGGTGGTCCACGAACGTTTCGTGAGAAGGCTCGTTGAGCTCGTGAGGAGCTTCTGGCGGTGAAATTGGAGAATTACGAACGACAAGGGTATGTGTTCTAATTTCTCTTTTTCATTGTTTTTGCATGTTTCCATTTGTTTAAATTGATGAAATTAGAGTGTCTATGATCCAAATCGCTTCCGCTGCGTGCCATGAGCGCTCCATCACTCAAACGGGTATTCGGTCCAAAAATGGGATCCCGACCCAAGATGGTGAACCCAAAAGAGGCATCATCTGGGATCCCGACCCAAGGGGGCATGTTGAGGATCCCGATCCCACATCGGAAAGATGAAGGGACCTCACTCACAATATAACATACATGGGCTACTCCTCCTATCACCAATTGGTTTTAGGATGGAACCCCATGGTGTCTAATAAACGAAACCCAAACATCTCCACAATGGTATGATATTGTCCACTTTGGTAAACGAAACCCAAACATCTCCACAATAGTATGATATTGTCCACTTTGGTAAACGAAACCCAAACATCTCCACAATGGTATGATATTGTCCACTTTGGACCTACCCGCATGATTTTACTTTTGGTTTCACCCAAAAGGTCTCATACCAATTGAAGATAATTGTCACCCATTATATACCCATGATCTTTCCCTTTTCTAGCCAATGTGAGATATTGTTTGTATCCTAACAATCCTCCTCTCAAACAAAGTACCACGTTTAAGCCTACTTTGTTCCCAATAAGGGCTATGTCCAAAGTGGACAATATCATATCATTGTGGAGATGTTTGAGTTTTGTTGTCCTTAACAAGTGGTATCAGAGTCATGCCTTTGACTTAGGCGTGTCGGTAGAATCCTCGGGTGCCGAACAAAGATATGGTGAGCCTCAAAAGACGTAGTCATTGGTGGAGATTCGTAGTTGAGCTCTATCGTACTGGCGGTGTGCTCTGGTAAAGGAGTTGGCCTAGATAAGAACTAGACGGATATATGACTATCTGAGAGGAGCTGGCTCGATGGTACTTCGTTCGAGGGAAAGATTGTTGGGAGTGCCATCAAAGTTTCACATTGGTTAAGAAAGAAAAAAATCATAAGTATATAAGTGAGGGACAACATTTCTATTGGTATGGGACTTTTTGGGTAGATAACCAAAAGTAAATTCACGAGGATTTAGGTCCAAAGTGGACAATATCATATCAATGTGGAGTTGCGTTGTCCCTAACAATTTATCCTCATTTTTAAGTCGAATGTTGAAATACACCTCTAGTTTCATTATAATGTAATGTTTTTTTTTAAATATATATCATCATGCCACATAGTAATGCACTATGAAGATCTATAGCATGTGAGGGTAGCACAAGTATGGAAATCATCAAACCAATATTAAACTTTTTTTTCTCCTTTTTTTTTCACTCTTTTGTCATCAACTTTTTTTCTTTCCCTTTTCATTAAAGAGGAAGAAGATAAAAAATGAGTTGTGATTCCACACTTTTATGCAATTTGGGATCTTCCATAGTTGATTATCTGAGAGTGTCAAGCTGTATAAAGCTGCCTCAAAGTTTCAGACACCATTTGGAATCTATGAAACTCAGAGAGAAAATAAAAAAATAAAAAAGTTGTTTTTTAAAAAACTTTATTTATGATTCTTTTACTCAGCTCACAATGATAGACCATGTTTACTTCTGTATTCTTTTTAGCTGTTATTGAGTGGAGAGAAGAAGAATACTTTTTTTTACGGGGATTGAATCCATGACCTTTTAGTCGATGACACAACTTTATGTCAATTGAGTTGTGTTCGGTTTGACGAGAAAAAAAGAGTACTTCAAGAACTGCGATAATTATTTTTTTTTTAAAAAAAAAAAAAACTATGATAATTATGAAAAATAGCAACTGAAAGAAAGGCAAATTTTAGACAGCTTTTTTCTATTGGGGAAGTACTTTGGAGAAGAGAGGGTGTCCTTTACATTTTGGGTAAGGCTGTCCTTTGAGAACCCATTTTGTCCATTCAACATTGTCAAAATCAACCTACAATGTCTTCCTCTCTTCTCATGTTGATGCTATAAAATGATCCTTCCTTTTTTTTTTTTTTTTTTATATATTTAAAAAGCTTTATGAAATTGTTTCTTGAGTTCAATTTCCAAGTTTAAAAGTTTTTTTTTAGAATTTGACGCATCCATAAATGGGTAAAAATTGGAGATGATTCACGTAAATTGACGTAATTAAGGTGTAAAAATTGATTATGTAAATTATTTTAATGATTTTTTAAATGTAATAAATGGTAACAACGATCTTAATCTTCTTTATAGTGGTAAATAATAGCACATGGTAACAACGATCTTAATCTTCTTTATAGTGGTAAATAATAGCACACCTACGACTTCTGATTTTTACACATCAGTCATCAGGTCAATTTTCATCATTTATTTTAACGGAAAATATTTTTTTTTGAAGCAATCTCAAAGATCAAGGGTATCTTTTGGAACAAATTTTAAAGTTAAAAAGTAAAAATGAATATTTTCAAAGTACCGGAAGATAATTGAAATTGACCCAAAATTCACGATTATTTTTGTATAATTTTTTTTTTTTTTTTTTTGACAACATGTTGGGGTGGGGGATTGAACCTAGGACTTCATGGTCTATAGGCAGTACATCATGCCGTTGAGCTATGCTCTTGTTGGCTATTTTTGTATAATTTAATTCAAGAAACATGAGAATGGAAAATTTAAACAAAATTGAACTATATTCATGTTGTCATAAATCTAAATTTCTAAGATTGTAGTTATTACACTATACATTAGGCTCATAAATTATTTTTTTAGTGATCATTTACTTAGAAATTAATTTACTACGAATTTTTTGAAATACGCGTAAACTAATCGAAACACTCAAAAAAAAATATATATATATATATATATATATTACAATATACACTAACTTTTATAAATCATAAAGTCACAATCAATGATAAGTTAATAAATTTGGATTTTTGAAATTGATGGATTTACATATAGTTAAAACGTAGATTACAAACTAAGTTTTCGAATTTGTAGGTCCCACGTCTTATAAGAGGTGTTTAGAATCAACTTTGTACCAAACTATGGCTTATAATCGAATTAAAAAGAGAGTGAAATCCAACCTTCATATATACTAACATTTTGTCTTGTTTTTTATAATAATATTTTATTTTCTAAAATTAGATTTATTTTCTCGCCCTTTCTTTATAATAATAAACAAGTTCTCAAAACTACTTTTTTTACTTAAATTTTGAAAATATTTGTTAGATATGGAAACTACTTTTTTTACTTAAATTTTGAAAATATTTGTTAGATATGGATAACAAAACAAATACAAGATAGTGTTTATAAACATAATTTTCAAAATAAAAAAATAAAAAAATAAAATGATTATTATATTAGGCCTTTTAGTTTTTTAAAATTAAGCTGGTAAATACTGTTTCTATCTAAATTTCTTTATTTTGATATATATTTTTTAAAAGTGTTTTTAAAATTCTTTGAAAAAAAAAATTAAAATTTTGTTTTTATTTTAAACCCTGGGTTAATAATTAAATATATATATTTTTTTTAAAAAAAAAAAATGAAAACTATTATAAAAAAAATGGTAAGAAAGCAAGCATGGTTTTCAAAAATCAAATGTTTATTAAACATGAATGATATAAAATGATTTTAATTTTGTGCGAAACACTCCTTGTTGATCAACTCAAGGAGGATCAAATCATAATAGTATGTTTTACACCAACAACATAGCTCAACTAACATAAGTGTGAATGGTCAATATGAACATAGCTCAACCGACAATGAATTATGAGCAAGAGGTCTAAAGTTCAAAAAAAAAAAAAAACATAAGTGTGAATGAATGACCAAGAGGTCAGAAGTTTCATCCCCACTCTACATTAATTAAATATCTTTGAAAAAAAAATGTTTAAAACATTAATTAATAATCTAATAATCATTTATAGAGGGAGAAATGTTGGGAATAAATCAACTCAATCTAACAACTAAACAAGGATTTAAATGTCGATGAGCCAACAAAGGCATAGCTCAATCGCATGATGTATCTAGTGACCATGAACTCCTAGGTTCAATCCCACCTATCCAGTTGTAAAAAAAAAATATAGATAAATTATAAAAATAATTTTTTTAAAAAAATATCTAAATTAATAAAGTAACTTTTTACATTTTTAAATGAGTTAAAATACATTTATTATAATATAATTTTCACGTAAAGAATATCTACATTTGGTTGTTTTTTTAATATTTCATCGATTCGGTACGGTAGGATGGAAATATCGTACATGTCGAACCTATGGATACGTGTAAATCTCGACGAAAATCTAGATGAATTTTAATTTCATGCAACTTGCATCCAGCCAAGAAGAAAAACCCAAAAAAAAAATGAAGTGGCAAAACTCAAAAAGTATTAAAACCAAAGAGCTGTTTGATTCAACTCAAACAACTATACAATTTTGTACAGAAAGAACAAAACAGATAAATTAAAAGAAAATAAATACCATATTGAATGATTTAGACAAGCTTGTTACAAATTACAATAATATAATCTTAAATCTATCTCCTTCTTCACCCTAAAGTTGAATCTCCATTGTTGAGCATCTCTTCAACTTTCTCAGTTACTTCAAATGCACAATCAAACTCAGCAGCAGAAAAAAAAAAAAAAAAAAAAAAACTCAGTTTTTTTACTATCAAATCCTGCAAAGTTCTGAACTTTTTTGATCCCCACAAGGCAAAACCTTAGAAACAGAGAGAGAACAAATTTGTTGTTGAGATTCACTTTGATTCTTCCTTGAATTACCAAACTGTTTTTGGGACTGTTTACAGTGAGCAATTGCTCCTTCAATGGAGCTTTCAATCTCTGAATTTGCACTGATACTTCTCTTAAATAACTGTAGATCACAAAACCCATTTGAAGAACTAAACGAAAATGATGAAGAACCTGAAGAACAAGTTGAAGAACAAGAACAAGAACAAGAACAAGATTTATTATTATTGTTATTATTTGAAGAAGAAATCCTCTGAATCGCCCCTGAAAATGACCTTCTCCCATAAATTTCTTCAACTTTTTCCTTCTCCTGCCATTTGTTATAATCAATTTTCCCAAAAGGGGTTTTTCTTTGGGAAAATTTCATGAATTCCCCTGAATTTTTCCCCCTGTTTGCAAAAAGAGTCTCTGTTTCTTCATTAATCACAGATTTGGCACAGGATTTGATGGAAGAACAAGAAGAAGCAGAGGATTTTCCAAATAAGGACTTGAAATAAGCTTGAGAAGATTGCTTCAATTGCTTAACTTTCTTTGACCATGATTTTCTTGGTGGGTCCCCAACAAAACCCTTAATTTCTTCTCTGAATCCCAACAAAAATTCATCTGGGTTCAGCTCGCAACTCGCTCTACATGACTCAGTGGGTGAGAAATTGCAGAACTCGGAAGGTGCTTTAATGGAGATCAAAGGAATCTGAAAATTTTCTGAAAAAGATTCTTTTTTTATTGATGGGTTTTGGGATTTGGGGCTATGGAGGAGATTTTGAACCATTTGGAGACGGGGAGGGAGGTGGAGAGGGAGCAATTTTCCTTTGTAGAAGAGATCGTCGGCCGGCGACGTTGTCGGCTCTGTTTCGCCGGAAAATGACGTCATTTGGATTTGGAACTCGAAATCTCTTGCCGGCGCCGGCGCTGGTGGGGATTCGATGGAATAGCAGAATAAGTTGGAAGAAGGGGAAGAGGTGAGTTCCATGTCAATGTAGTCTTCTTCCAGCGGAGGGGCGGCGAACGGAGCTTCGGCGGTGGCCATGGCGGTGCGCCGCCGGAGAGAGTGGCGGAGGAGAGATACAGAGAGAGGAGCAGAGAAAGAGAGAGGGGCAGGGCTCAAGAGAGAGATGGTCGGTTTTTATTAGTAAATTCAAATTTTCCTTTGCGGGTTCAGAGTTATATAATTATATATTTTTTCTTTTCCAAAGTAAAAACAATCATAAAATGACAAATGGGCGGAGCACGTAATTGATATGTACTACCTACATCTCGAGTTTCAAATCTTCCATGGTTGTATTAAAAAAGTGATAAATTACTTTATATATGTATAAAAAAAATGGTGATAAAAAAATGTTTGATTAAATTATAGGTTTAAAAGTTATGATTTGAATTTAATATCTATATAATTTTAAAAGTTTTGATATAGTATATTATCTATTGAATTATGTTTATCCATTCCTATCTTGATGTGAGACGTTTTCTATTTATATGGTAATGAGATAATAATTTTCGATTTAGATGATTTAAGTGACTATATTGAGTTTCAAGTCAAGTAAAGAAAAAAATATATATATATGAACCTTTCACGAGGGAAAAACGCACTTTAGAGATAAATTTGTAAAGTTCGCCAAACTATAAGGATTAAAATGACTTTTTAAGTATTAAAAAATAGTTTTATAAAACTATAAGGATCAAATTAAAACTATGTCCAAACCACAAAGACTAAATTTATAATTTAACCAAAACTTTATATATACGTATATATGACCAGTGATAACTTGTGCATAACTCAATTGGTTAATGCATATATCTCGACTAAGAGTTTTAGGGAATGTTTGTAGTACCAATTTGGAGTTGGGCGGACTAAGTTATTATAACTCAGTTTACGTTTGACCCACTGATTATTATAAAATAAAGTAACTATAATGATTTCAATAATATTTACTATTCATAACTAACGCAGTGCTTCAAACAACAATTTAAAGTTTTAAATTTTTCTTTCGGTTGAACTCAAAGATTAAACTCGATATCAATTTTAATTTTGGTTCGAAATGTTTGGTAATTATTTATTTATTTCATAATAATGATAACAGTACAAGAAAGTTGAAGTGTTTTTTTCAATAACATTCTTCAATCAACATCCATCTTTCTCATCACCTTTTTCGTTCTTCTTGGTATAACTTTTTCTTCATCATGTATGATTTAGACGTATCAATATTTTTTGTTCTTTTTTGAAATTATTGATAAATTCTATATATTTTCTTTTTTCTTTTTGCTTTTTAAGTATAAGAAATTATCTACTGTCTCGTCAAAAAATGATTTCTAAACAGTAAACAGTACATGTTTGATAATAATATTGTGTTTAGATTCCAATTTTTTAAAATTGTGTTGGTTTTCTTAAACTTCTTAAATATGATTTTCACAATTCTTAAAGAAATGTTTCAATTCTCAACTAAATTTAAAAAACAATATCAAGTTTTTAAAAATTACATTTTTTTTTTTAGTTTTTAAAATTTCGCTTGGATTTTGACAATAATTTTTAAAAATAGTTAACAAAAAAAAAAAAAAAATGAATTCATACATGAAAGTAAAGTTAATTTTTAAAAACAAAAAATTAAATAGTTATAAAATAGAGCTAAGCTATCTCAATTTAATCCCAAGAAATTCAAAATTATCCTTCAAGTCTATTTATTAGTAATAGTTAAAAAAAATGACAAATTAAAAGATTATAGGGAAATTGTAACATATGTCTAACTTAGAGTAAAATAATTAAAAATATAACACTTTCTTAAAAAAATTGCAGATATGACAATTTTTATCGCTGATAGTATGGTCTATCGCTGATATTAGTCTTTTTTTTATAGAATTTTGTCATGATAATCATATATCAACAATAGCTACTGATTTTTTATCATATTTACAAAATATTTTAAAATTTGCTAAATTTGTAATTATTTTGGGTCTGATTGCTGTTTGTGCACAACCACCCCATGACAATTCACATGTAAACTAACTTCATTAACATTTTCAATTAACATTTTCAATTTGTTCTGGACTCTAAAATTTAAAGTGCAATTACTTAAATCCTATATTTTGAAATTTTCTAAATTATCCTTCAAATCAATCATTTAGAAAAATAAGAATTGAGAACTAATATAAGGAGTTAGCTTAGCTCACATCACCTTTCAAATTTGTCAAGCAATATTTTTCTTTCAAACAATTGATGTTAAATTGACTTGAATAACCATTTGGAACTTCAAGAAATATACAACTCTGTGTAATTGTTGCTTGAACTTTTAGCCTAAAAAGATACTTTCTATTCAGTTTTTTCATGGAATAATCAATTTAGGTTGGTATAGAAGATTTTTTTCTTCCTCCTTTTTTCAAGAAAAAGTTAATACATCAAAATTATATAAAGTTAAATTTAAAGAAAATTTTGAATTTACAGCATTTTTGAATTTCAGTGAAATCTAACTTTTTATTTTTTATTTTTTATTTATACATGCATACTTCCAAGAACTAAAATGTAGGGAGAGAGACAACAAACTTTTTCTTTAATTTATTCTCAGCAACAATTCAGCCATGTGTATAAATCTCATGCTAACTTAGAGGCCCAATGGAGAAATAAAAATAATAATAATAAAAAATTAAAAAACTTTTGCTAGTTTGAACTTTGAATAGATTCATTTGAGTGTATACTTTACCATAGATGAAGTGCCAACGTTTGAAACATGGCTTCCTAGTTTTCCAAGAGGATTATATTTTGTTATAATTCATTTTTATTTTTTATTTTTAATATATATATATATATCTTTGTTACTTATTAGACTAAGGTTATTGTTTATGATTAAAATTGATGAAACTAGATGTCAATATTTGATTTGTTTGGATTAAGGTCATATAATATCCTAAGTAGTGAGTTTCTAAAATAAATAGTTAATTTTAACGATTGTCATTGCAAAACTTTGAAACATACCCAACATTTTTAGATGAGAAATTGTACAAGATGTCAATCTAGAGTAAAATAATTAAAAATAAAGCACTTTTTAATATTTGCTTGTGCAAATATGGTAATTTCTATCATGGACATTAGTCCATCACCTCAATTTTTTTTTTATAGAATTTTGTCCGTGACTTTTTATAAAAATTTATCGGTGACTATTACCGATAATAGTCTATCAGTAATAGTCATTTTATCAATGGATATCAGCGATAGCCGTCTATCTGTGATAGTCACTAATTTTTTGCCACATTTACAAAATATTTTAAATTTTGCTATATTTGCCATTATTTTGGACCTGATTGTTATTTATGCAACCAACCCTTTTTTGGATAGTTTCATAAATTTGGGAACGTGATATTTTGGTGGACATCAATGATGAGCTACAAATATGAGCATAACTGGCATATTGCATAAACTAGTGACTAAAAAATCAAAAGTTCAATCCTCACCACACATGTTATAAAAAATAAAATAATAATGATAATAATAATAATAAAAAAAATGCATCTCAAGTTCTCGAATTCTTTTTTTCCAACAACAAATTTATCGACATATAGTTATTTATTGCCTACTTCCCATATCTGAGTATCAGAAAAATATATATAAAAAATAATAGATTTGAATAATGTTTGCATAGGCCTTATCAATCCAGGGCATATGGGTCTCCTCGTTTTGACCTGGTCAACATGTCGGAAGATCAAATCTTCCTTTGGTTTTTAATTAATTAATTAATTAATAAAAGCGAAGTTTTAATATTGAATTAAAAACTATTTCATTCTCTCTCATCCACTATGCAAATTACAACCTGACTACCAGAATCATGAGATTGGTTAGTTTTAAGTTGTTGGAAAGTTTTATTAGTTATAACTTATAAGTTATTATAACCAATTTGATTTGAATTTCTTCATCATTATCTATATAAACTCACCAAAAGTTTATGCCTATAAATTTCAATTCCCTATGGGAAGACATCAGACTGGTATTGAAATTTGTGAGAAATTTCACCTTTTGACAATTTCAGTAATCTAAAAAATCTCCATCCTCAAGCAAAAAAACAAATATAGGAGTGTCATCTCCAACCCCAAAAAGATAATACTTGCTTTCAATCTACACAAAAACATTATAAAATAAAATAAAATAAATAAATGTTATTTTCATTATTTTAATAAGTTTGAATTTGTTTGACTAAGGAGATTAAAAAGTTGAGTTTGTATATAATTTGTATTCAAATTACGCATAGAAATAGGATAAAGAAACTAATGAGTGACCATTGTATGTAATTTTGTAAAAAAAAAAAAAAAAAAAAAAATTGTGAATTTTAAAAAAGGCTAGTTGCACAAATAGCAATCAGGCCCAAACTAATTGCAAATTTAGCAAACTTTAAAATGTTTTGCAAATATGGCAAAAAAATCCGTTTCTATCACTGATAGACTATATCATATCACTGATAGACTTCTATTCTATCACTGACAAAAATCTATAAAAAACTGAGGTGATCAGCGATAGACTTCTATCAGTCATAAGATATCAGCGATAGAAATTGCCATATCCGCAAAATTTTTAAAAACATGTTATATTTTTAATCATCTTATTCTAAATTGACATATGTTACAATTTCCCTTTTAAAAAGGGGTTAAATTATACCCAATACGTCAACCTAAACGTAGGTCAATTGGTTTAGGCACATCCCCTTTTTCCTTTGACTAAGGATCAAAAGGACAGAAGTTTGAATCTCTCATCCTTAAATGTTGAATCAAAAGTATATATATATACAAAATACTCCCGAACTTTGAGGTAAGTTTCATATTTTTTTATATGTTGAATCAAAAGTATATATATATACAAAATAACTTTGAGGTAAGTTTCATATTTTTTTTGGAATAAATTTCAAAGTTCAGAAGTAAAAATGAAACTTACCTAATTGAAACCTACCCTTGATAGGTTTTTAAATGTACAAGTTTTATCACAAAACATACACCTAAAATAACACCAAAGTTTTTCCCTTCACGACAAAAAAAGAGGGCATAATTCAATGAGGTGGTGTCACGTGGTAAGCAAATAGGGCAGTGGGTCTTCTAAAGACATTTGGGCACAGCTCGTTGTTAAGCAGTGATCATGGCAGCGTCCACATGTAAATACATGATGATGCAGTGTAGATATCTGTGTGTGTGTGTGTGTGTGGTGTGGACTCAAAAGAAAAAAAACTGCATTCTGCAAATAGTAAAGCAGAACTGGACCACGCTACCCACCTTAAATCATTGTTCCATTTCCACCATAAAAAGACAGTACATAATCTACAGTACACAGGACATTCTCGATGGCTACTGCCCACCACCCCCCAAATAAAAATAATATATATCAAAGTATATACAAAAATTTCATCAATATAGAGAATTTACACTTACTTGTATGTATGTATTATTGCTTCAGGAATCTTCCTGATAAATAGCATTTTTCTATCACAGGGGAGGGGTCATCATTAGACGTTACAATAATAATTTTAATTTAATGCATGTTCTTATATTTTTCTTCCAGTTTATAAAGAATTAATTGAATATGAACACAACATACCGGATGAAGTTTCATCATCTTCTTTGTTGGTTGGATTGTGTATTATAGTCCCTTCCAACTTCATCAAATTCCCAGTCATTTATCTCGTCAGTTGAGTCGACTGTATACGTCCCCTCATCGTTATCTAGTTTCGCTATTTCTGCTTCCATGCTAAAATTCTTTGTCCCCTTCTTAACTAAGGAGTACGTGGACGTGGATGTGGACGTGGACGCCGGAGGTGAATTTCTATGTGACTTTTCAATGACTTGTAATGGTAACTCTGGTCTTTGCCTTATAGTTTCAATCATCAACCTCGGTCTCTTGATGGATTCGAATTCTTGTTTTATTTTTCCAAGCGCATCAAATATCTCTTGTACCTTCTGGTCAAGATTCCTGGACCAAGAGTGAATACCAAAAGTGCCTAAATTAGTAGTCAAGGGCTGATAAAGAAGAAAACATTGACAACGAATGCATCCTATTTCCTTGCCTAGTCAAAACACTATTTTAGTACCTGACAACTCCTTTTGTTTCATAGAATTGCATTCTTATTGTATCCACAGTGCTTAAGGTGGAAACAAACTGGCCAGTAAAGAAAGCAAAGAAATAAATAGACAGACCAGAAATTCAATTAGATGATACAACACGGTGCATAGTTGAAAGACTAAAAACTAATCACTAGCCACCAATTAGAGATTGTGATTGGCAAATGCAACAGTTTTTAAAGTACAATGTACAAAATTAACACCCTCCCTATGAATGAAAAGGAAGTTCTTAGCATTCATAATACCACTAATAATCATAATACCTTGGATTCGATATCCAAATATTCCTCTTCGAGCTTTCTCCGTTGTTTATTGAAATTTAAACTTCTATCATCTATATTGGGTGAGTCATCTGACCTGAGGAAATTTGGTCTCAGCAGCCTGGTTAATTATATCACAATTATTCACATAAGAATAAAATAATTTTTAAAAGAACCATACTCTTTCATCGAACTCAAGTTCTCCTCAAGTACCCGGATACAAGAAAGTGAGGGCTCCAATTTTCCCTAATGAGTATAGATGGGCCAATGTGCATGACAGTCAAAAAACAGTAGACCATATCCCATAGAAGCACTGGATGGCAACTGATGAAGATAAAATCAATGAACTAGATTGCCTAACTGGTACCTTGTAAGAAGTGAGAAGGCTGATGACCAACTTCACAAAATAATCTCCAAATTTCTCCAGCTCATCACTTGATAAAAAGAAAAGGAACAAAAAATCAAGCAGTTCACTGATACTAGAATAGAGTAAATAATATTTAAGCAAGCAACATAACTCAAATAATATTTAAGCAAAACAATCAACATACTCGACATTCTCCTCAATTTGTTGTCTTTGGGATATCTGGAGGTTCCATGTATGCTGTAAAAAGTTCTTACATAAATTTACAGCATTGGCTTCTACTTTATATGAAGCAACAGATTTGAACAGCTCATCTTCCTACAACCAAAGAAAATCATTACAGAAATTAGAGAACTAATGAAAGGGAAAACAAAAAACCCTTCAATTTGAAACTTTATTGCAAGAGGAAATTTATTCGAACAAGAGCACAACCAATAGCTTGATTACCTTTGTCTTCAAGTGCACAAGTATCTGGTTACTTGCTTCATCAAAATGCTCTCTTTCTTCTTTTGCATTATGAAGGCGCATACGAGCACCAGACAACAAAGTGGTGACCTGAAACAAAACATACATCCCCATAGGCTGATAAGTAAAAACAGGGTTCACCAAAGAAACTGAACAGAGAGTTAAAAATTGCATAGTGAATATTGGATAAACTGACAATGAAAATCCAATTCTACATTTTAATTATTATTATTATTATTTCTTTTGAAGTGGAAACAATATCTCTATTTCATTGATGAATGAAATTAACAAAGGAGGAGATTGGACACCTATAACCCACACGATAAAGGAATATTCGTACACAACTGAGTCATCAATAAGAGAATATAAGAATCTAAGGGTTACTGGAACTAAAATTCAATTGAGTTGTCCCGCTAATCTTACTTCTTCTTTATAGTATGGCACAGAGGAGTTGATAATAAAGTTCAGGATGCTTCTCGGAATAACCAGGTGAAAATTGAAGACTTCAGAAATCTTCCACCATAATGGCTTAGAAAAAATACATAGGAGGAAGAGATGATCCAAATCTTCACTAAACTTTTCATTGATCAATAAAAAGAAATTTAATCCAAATCTTCACTATTATTTCTATACAAAAGAATCCAATTTGGCAAAAGTGGTCTCCTTGGATTTCTTATCTGGATTTTGTCATTTCCCTAATACCATCAAGATAAAGGGACCATAAGAATAGTTTTCATTTCTTGGGTATCTTAAACTTTCGATCACCATGCAAACGGAAAAAACTAATATAATCTTTTCACCGACCACCATAAGTACTTGTTTTTCGAGAAGAGAAACAAATTCGTTGATGAATGAAAAATAGGGAGCAAAGCTCGGGCACCTAATGGTGAGTTACAAAAAAAAACTGTCCAATTAGCAATCAAATAAGAAAGACTGTAATTGGAAAAAGGATGTGAACTTTTACACCAGTATAAAGCATTGAAAATGATTAAATCCAGCAACCGATCAATTGTAGAGGAGGAATCCCTGAAGATTCGGGCATTCCTCTCCCCCCAAATGGACCAAAAGAAAACTCTGTTGAAAGTCAACCATAAAATCTTCTTTTCATCATGGAAAGGGTGATGCACAAAAATTGTGGTCAAAGAATCATTGATGTAGTTAGGCAAAACCAAGGACCAATTGAAAGCTTTAAGGAGCATGGCCCAATACTTTGAAGCATAAGAGCAATGAAGAAAGAGATGAGCTGGGTATTCAGAATTTGAATTGCACATTATGCATACAGAAGGTGAGAGGAGCATATAAGGCATGTGACGCTGTAATCTCTCAGTTGTGTTCACTGCCCCAAGGCTAAGCTCCCAAAGGAAAACCTTGATCTTCTTAGGGTAATGGTCAGACCAAAGAATTTTGTAAAGGTCATTCCTCCTGGAATTATGGATGCCCATCAAACTTTCAATAAGAGACTTGACAGAGAAAGATTTAGAAGTTTCCAATGGCCAAATCCATGAATCAATGCAAGGCCTAAGAGTTACAGATGTTAACAAAAAGGAGAGAGCGACCCATTCCTCTGTTCAAGCCATTAAGGTGACGACGTAGGTGCAAGTTCCAGGCATGATTGGAGAACACCCACCCATCACTAACAGTCATAAGCGGCCGGATTGCAAGCCGATAGAGACGGGGACAAGCAAGATTAAGAGGCCCACAACTTAGCCATGAATCATGCCAAAATGAAATTGACCATCCATTACCCAAACATCTTTGTGCTCTGATTGAAATAAGCTCTATAGTAGAGCAAATAAACCGCCAAGGGGATTTGTAAGAAGCTTGCTGTATATGACGAGGCCAACATATAATTTCAGAGTCATAATATTAAATGAGGTGTGAAAATTTCCATCTCTTTCACATATCTTGAAATTGAGAATCCAACTGATATTTTTTTTTCCCACACAATAGCTTTATTTAGCTATCAGCCAAGTTCAACAAAATCTAGGAAAGGCTATGGATAAAAAGTGTAGTTCTAAAAAGTGAAATGTTGTGCACTAGAGTGAAATTTTGTTTGTTGTTGGCATCTTTCATAACTTAATAGGATCATGTAATGGGCATGATGGAGTTTTTAAGTGTCCCCAGGGTTTAGGTCGAAGATCAAGTTTAGGTAACTTGATTGAAAGATTGTTGAAAATAATGAAAGAGCTGCAAGAAAAGAAAACAGAAAGGGCTCAACTAAAGCACTCATCTTCGCACAAGACTCAAGAGAAAGTCAAAACTTCAAGAAGCATTTGTCTCGCACTAGCAACGCACAAGTGAGACTGCCAATGCTTAAGCAAAGGAAAAAAAACAAGCAAAGAATAAGTTGTCGACAAGTTTGCATGAGCAAGGGAGGATGTTCACTGAAATACATAAAGACAGAATGCACAAGCAAGGAAGCTAAGAGCTCGCACAAGGTTCTGCACTAGTGAATCAACGCAATAGTAAGTCCCGAAGATTTAGGGTATGCTTGTGAGTGATTTTGAAATGGTTAAAATCACTTTTGTCATGTTCAAAATCACTCAAAATCAATTTATTGATGATATGTAAAGAGCATTTAAAAGTGCAAAACCCAACATAAAAATGATTTTGAATGATTATATTCATATTTTATAGTGATTTTGAAAATGACAAATGATTTTAACCACTTCAAAATCACTCTCAAACATGTCCTTAAAGCACATAGACGATTGTAGCAGCTCTTACAAGAGTAGACTCTCAAAATAGTGTTTGCTTTTTCTGAAGCAAAAGAATCATGAATTTCATTTAGTTCAACTAAGAAAATGAGAAACCTATTAATCATGCTCCCACGATGCTCTGAACATTCATTTAGAACTCAATAGATATATAAGAGAACTTTTTTGCAAGAGTTCTTTGGTGCCTCTTACCTTCAAAAAGTCAAAGACTTTCTTTCTCCCGTCCAAGTAAGTGGTTTGCTTTACTGGGAGAAAGTATCTAGAGCTTCCACCAGCCAAGCTTCGTTCTTCAATTTCCAGATGGAGATTGGATATATATTCAATTTATTATTCAAGGCTTTATGGTGCCCACAATCGAATATGTGGACCCTTCATCTTAGAAGGAACCTTCTAGATGTTGAAATTGAGGTATGGTCTTCTCTTATCAATGTTTTACAACCGTTTTCTGCCTTGAACAGGGGCTTTGGTCTTTAGAAAAGGATAATTTGTTCTCTGCAAAGTCTTTGGCTTTATTGTTATCTAGCAGCTTTCCTCGTGAGAATTTTCCATTGTACAAACAGATTTGGGCTGGTCGTTATCCTAAAAATGTGAAGTTTTTCATTTGGGAGCTTAGTCACTCGTGCATTAACACTTATACTTATGAAAGGCTCCAAAGAAGATCTCCTTGGCTGAGTTTATCCCCGAGCTGCTGCCACGTGTTTAGCCAGTGCTGAAAATCAGATTCATCTCTTCAGTGAATTCCCCTTTGCAACCAAATGCTGGAACTTCCTTTTAGTTTAGTTGGGTTTTCCCTCGCCCCGGTGATATTCACTCCCTTCTCTCTCTTTTGTTTATGGAACACCCTTTTAAAAAGAGAAGAAGACTCTTTGGTTATGTTTGGTTCGGGCTTTATTGTGGAACCTATGGTCGGAAAGAAACGCTCGCATTTCCAAGGATTTTGCTTCTGATTATTGCTCCTTTATTGACTATACATCGTTTTTTGCAATCTCCGGGTGCAAACTTTCTTCTCCGTTTTGTAATTATGACCTTTCTACCTCCATTCACCAATGGAGGAGTTTTTTTTGTAATTGTTCTTTTCTAGATTTTCTCTTATAACCAATTTCATCATATCAATGAATTATTTTTGTTTCTTGATAAAAAAAAATTATTAATCAAGGCTAGTTTAGTCTAGTTCGTAAGGGAGATCTAGGATACTACATTACTGATTATGTCTAGATTGTGTTTGATATACCTACCTACAAGGCGCTTAGATCTTGTAGGTTTTCTTCTTCCAAAGTTCAAAAGTAACTAGACGAGAGATTTCTTTGCTTTTCTCTCCATAGCTAGAAGGAGATTGAGTCCACGGACAAGGATACAATAATGATCAAGGATCAATTTTTACCCATTTTTCTATGGGCAATATCACTAAAAGTAAAGATTATGCACGGTATTGAAATATATGGAAAAGTTCTACCAATTTAATGCACAGAATAATTTAACTAAATGGAGTACCTATAGATAGTTTGTTATATTTCAAACTTATGCTTAACATCAAAGAAAATGTTGATCTACAACCAATTAGGTAACCAAGGAAAGGTGTTGGCCTGTAGCAATACCCCAAAAGATGAGACACAATTTAACAAAGCCACACCAAGATTCCAGGCCTTTAAGAAGGTTAATAGAATATCAAGTTGAAGGGAACAAAAGGAGGATCATCTCATGGATGGCCTAACAAGACCAAAACGATGGGAACATGAAATGTACTACCACAACTCAAAATGCAGAGCTCCACACAGAATTAAGCAAGAAATTAATGTTAATTCTTTTTTGTAGGCAAACATTAGCAAATACTATTGCCCAATTGGGAGGTTTTTCTAGTAACTCATTGGTTTAGATTAAAAAGATAGGTCTTCCCGCTCTTGTTTCAATATTTCATTATATGAACAAAATTTTGTTCCCTATTTGGAAAAAAAATGAAGGTTGGGAGGAGGAGGAGAAGGCAAGAAGGTAAGTCAAATGTGAGGCTAACTGTTGTGAAATGCTTTAGGTGTGTTCAACCAGGACATTTCTCAATGTGGGGTGAATCCATGGTAATTTTTTTTTTGTAAATTTCCTTAACCAATAACAGGAATCAGGTCACAGCGATGTACTAGACATGGATGCTTTCCATGTTCTATCTGATTGCTCAAGTAAATATGACATGCAAGCTACATAAAGGATGTAAAATAAATTTGCGGCTTGCTGAAAAAGATGGTATTCTTTCAAATAAAAATGATTGTAGGGTAAAAAAGGTGGAGAAGAAGGATATAAGGAATACTGCAAATCACCAGCCATTCTCAGTGCACTAATCTACTTACCTCATTATCAGATAAACCCTACTCTCATAGATTGGCTGAAGCACCGTGTCACATGGCTTTGTGTGGCTTGACTTGTGTGTTGGTGCTTGCCTTACTGGCACAACAAGAGTTGTGTGAACTTTAAGAGAGGCTTTTGTGAGTCACGTCCCAAAAAGATAGTTGGGAGACTTGGAGGTGAGTAGTTACATCCACACTAACCATATGTTAGGAACCATAGGAGTGTGAGAGAGGCTGGCTAAGAGGTGTCATGTCAACTAGCATCTTTATCCCTGTACATAGGTAAGCAGGCCAGAGAGCCTCCTAGAGTCGCACAGAGCGAAAAATTCTTAGGCAGATTTTACCCTGTGACAGTTGGTATCATCAAAGCACGATTTCCATATTGGGAATTTGTTGCGTGACCCTTGCTTCCCTTCAACTGTGTATTGACTTGTTAGTAAATCTTTCCATTTGTTTAGTAGAAATAGACAAAACACTCGAGGCAAGAATTGCTATAATCTTTTCGTTTTTTTTAATATGAAACGGAAACCATTCATTGATAAGATGAAATGTGGAACAATATAGGGTCCTATCTAAGAATAATAACAAAAAGCTCCTCCAAAGAAAAGGAGGAGAAAACGAGCTCCGGGAAGAGCTAAAAAAGAAGATCAAATCATATAAAGAGGGAGTCATCGGGTGAGCCAAAGGCGTCCAAAGTAGACCGACCAATGCAGCGGGAGCTCTTTAGAGACTTAGGAAAGTATCGAATATCAATGCTAGACTTAGATTCTTGAAGGAGGACAATGGCAGGGAATAAGCTCATGTAGGATTCCTTGATAAAAATCCAAATCTTCTGAGAAGCAAGGTCTCTATAATTTGTGGAGAAAACAATCATGTGGGTTGATTCGACCCCTCAGATAAATAACTGCGGCGGGATCTGATTTTACCATAATTGATGCCCGAATTGAGATTCATCAACTCCTTTTCCCAATTTCGATGCTTCTTGGTAGTTGTTGATGTCTTCTGTTTAATCGGAACTGACATTGACATTATACACATACCTCTTTTAATCAGCCAAGGTAACACAATTGCAAGATTGTGAAAAATGTCATCATCTGTAGGGTTTCCCTCTTGACCACCATAAATATCATTCTGAGCAGTGAACTCATATTCAACACCAAGGGGAGTGTGAACTAATGAGGATTGAGGATGATCTATGGCAAGTGGTAAATACAAAAAGGGAGGAGACAAAATCAACTAAAAAAAGATTTTTACATCTCATATTTCCTCTCTATTCATTGGAGGTGTTTTTTGTATCTGTTTCCGGATAGGATTTCCTTGTAATCCATTACATTTTATCAATGAATGGTTTGTGTTTCCTATCAAAAAAAAAAAAAAATCTATGGCAAGTGGTTTGATTGCTAAAGTAGATCATCTTCAATTGAGTCAATTGTTTGATCGAAGAGATTGGTTAAAGCAAAAGGGGAGAAAACAGATTCGTCATGACAAGCATTTCTGTTGCGACTCACAATGAGATTTCTATTGCGACTCACAATGAGACAGTATAGGATTGGAAGAATCTACCCCCTCAAGGAACCTTTATCGAGGGTGATCCCTCAACAAAGAAGTGAGCAACAATCGTGGTAGAGATCATTGAGATTAGCAACTCGAAAGAGGAGGATGAAAAAGACCCAAGGGAGAGCCAAGGGTTGTGCCCTTTATACAATAGTGGATATTGGCAGTGCGATGTCTTCCACGCCCCAGAGAAGTGCCGAAGAAGGGAAAAACTGCTAGAGGAGAGGAAAGCAATACGTTCTGACAGTCCTACTGAAGTACCGCCTCTAAAAGACATACGTTATTGCACAGAATTTTTAGCTGAGCACTAATCTACTTAACTCAGTATCAAATAAGCTCTAAAGCTTTATCCTATTCTCATAGATTGGCTGAACCACCGCCTCTATGAGCCATTCCTTATTGAACAGGAGTTTTAATTAAGCACTAGTCTACTTACCTCATTATCAGATAACCTCTATTCTCATGATTTCAATGTATTGAATGCACCTTGTACGTCTCTACGACTACTGAGTCAGGTACTGGAGCCTTACTTGAAAGAGTGGTTTTTTTAATGATATTTCAGAGTATAACAAAACAAGGGAGACCTATTTGACCCATCTGCAACTGCTCTTTTATGTTTTTATTATTAGTGGCGAGGGTAACGCAATAAATAATTCTATAGTTACACTTACAGCTACCAAAGAATGGGAAAAGTTTCAAATCATGAAGCAAGTCCAAAACTTTTCTGGGTCTTGCCACTTTTTATAAAAAGTTCATTTGTGGTTTATGCTCCATCGTCACCCCACTAATAGGTTGTGTCAAAAGGAAGATTTCAATAGACAGAAACAAAAGGAGAGCTTTGAACGCATAAAGAAGATCTATATACCACAAGTCCCGGTTTTTACTAGATTTCTCACCCGTTTGAAGTTCCAGTTGGTGCCTCGGTACCGG
Organism: Herpetospermum pedunculosum; assembly: GCA_028017165.1. NCBI lineage: Eukaryota > Viridiplantae > Streptophyta > Magnoliopsida > Cucurbitales > Cucurbitaceae > Herpetospermum > Herpetospermum pedunculosum. The sequence goes on from CM051525.1 coordinate 63,252,906, forward strand.
AGTTGGTGTCATTCTTTCTTGAGGGAGAAGCTACATAGTATTTATTGGTGAGACATCAATGATTCTCATCGACCACACACTAGAGTAACTCATGAAGCCGTATACCACCAACTTCCCATTACGACAAATCACCATAGGAGTAAGGAAACTAGATTGGTAAGAGAGGGAGAGTGCGAGAAAACAGATAAAAGAAAGGATTGCAGCACAAGAAAGAGCCTGTTCAACATGGCAGAAAAAGAAACCCAACCTTTTTCAATTCAGCTTCCAGTTGATCCTTTTGATTCTCAAGTTCTCCAATCTCATCTGTCAATTCCTGAAAAATACCAAATATGAAGTTTGACTACAATAAGTTAATGATGGATAACTATACTAGCATAATCATGATAGGAAGCACCTTTAATCCAAGCATGCAACTAAGCTGTTGTGCCCACAATATAAAAAGAATTTTTAATGGCCAGAAACAAATTTCATTGATAAATAAAATATACCAAAAGGGGAAAGAAGTGAAAAGAGGGAAGATAGCCCAACAAGAAGTCACAAGAGTAATATAACCCCATAATTAATCTCAGAAACATTTCTCATCATAAAAAAATGGAAATTTTGAATAGGTATCATAATTTTCTAAAATATTTACAGATATTTTTCATATAAAAAGGATTATTATTATTTCTTTTACAAGAAACTGAAATATATTGATTGAAAGGAAAACAACAGCCTAGAGGGAACATCCACCTGAACAAACTAAAAAAAGAATGGTCGTCCAATTTGTAATAATTATTAGAAGACTACAATTACAAAAGAATATTTAGTGGCTGCAAATATCATTTTTATATTAAAAGAAATGACTACAAATATAGCATAATTAAAACAAAGTAGTTGTAAATATAGTGTTTTTTTTTCAAAAAAAAACTTATTAATCATTGATTAACACAAATAGTGAATCAATTGTTTTTTCTATTATAGTCATTTATTAACATAAATTGGCAATTAACTTAGCATGTTTTTTTTAACAAGAAACAAAAAATTTATTGATGAAATGAAAAGAGACTAATGCAATTAAGTTTTGCATTAAGTTACCTATTGTTTACCTATAATAAATAATAACAAATATTAATATTAATGGACTAATCACTTATTAACCTATATATTTATTAACCTTACATATTGATAATGTGTAATAACTCAGTAACCTATATTATAACAAATGTGGGGATTTGAACCTCAGACCTCAAAGAAAGTAGTACATGTCAATTACCGTCGAACTATGCTCATGTTGACATTTATTAAGCTATAGATTGATTAATCACAATCACAAATTAACATACACAATAACAAATTGGAAGGACTGACTTTTGCCATATTTGCAATTATATTTTTTTTTAGAAGGGAAACAATTTCATTGATGAATGAAAAGGAGTAAACTCCAAGCAGGTGAATTAACATATTTGCAATTATATTTTTAGTTGTTATATTTGTAATATTTTTTAATTATGCTAGATTTGCTTTAACTTCTTCCATTCCAATCAAAGCTTCCACAAAAATAGCAAGGATGCCAAAAAGCGGTGTAACCTTCATTTTCTTTACTTGAATGGAAAGCCATAAATCAGCTGATAAATTGACTCCTACTACTCGATCAAGGAAAGCAAAGACCAAACATATGAAGGAAAAAAGAAAAAAGAAAAAAAAAAGGTTGTTCCAAAGATATTTTGTAAAATTGCGGTAAAAGAAAAAGAAAAAAACAAATGCTAAGTCATTTCCGCCCTTTGCTTACATAAAATACACCGGCCTGGCCTAAGACAACAACATGAATGTCTTCTTTGAATAACAACATTTGTGTTATAGTATACTTGTGAATATAGGAGCTTATAATGTCCTTTATTGTAATTTACTATTATTAGGGTTAGGGCTTTCATGTATGTCTATATATTGTTAACTCTTCTAAATGGAAAGGTGAATGATTCTCTCATATTTGGTCTTACGTTATCATGGTATCAGAGAAATCTTTTCCTATGGCTATTAGGGTTTTGTCAACCTTTTAGGTTTTAAGGTTTTAGAGCCTTTTTGTTCAACATTGAGTTTTGTGATTTGTTATACCCTTGGCATCTATTACCGCCGCCGCCGCCACCAGCCACCGCCGAAAAAAAAAAAAAAAAACCGTAACCGCCCAGCCGCCGATCTGCGTGGCCGGATTTTTTTTTTGGTTTTGTGACTTGCCATTTTTTGCAATTTTCTGGCTTGTTTGTGTGGTTTTCTTGGTCATCATTGGCTCGAATTCGAAGTCGGTTTGGAAAAGTATTAACGTTTGTGTTGGGAACTCCATTCGGATCTGTTTTTTCAGGAGTTTTGTGGTCACTTGGTTCTGATTTCGTGGGTTTAGATCCAATCTTGTGTCTCTATATTTGTCGTTGATCTATGGCCAAGCAGAAGCTAGCAAGGACATCTAATTTGGGTCAATCGGGGACTCAATCCATCTATGGTTCATTTAAGAAGCCATTTGTTGATTCTATTGCCGAGTTTGTTAAGTCTACACATTACCAGAACTCATCACAAGCATTTTCTTCATCATGCGCGCTTAACTCTATTACAACCATTGCTGGGTCAGGTAACATGAACCATTGTCTTATTTCATCAACTACCAAATGGGTCATAGACTCTGGTGCTACCGACCATATGACAGGTAATCCCAATTTGTTTTCCACTCTTTTGTCATCTACATCCCTTGCTAAGGTTACTTTGGCAGATGGATCAACATCTTCTGCTATTGGCTCTGGCACAGTAATTTTAACCTCATCTCTTACGTTGTCATCTGTCCTACATTTGCCTCAACTTTCCTTTAATTTGATCTCTGCTAGTAAAATTACTCGTGATCTTAATTGTTCCGTTTCATTCTATCCTGGTTATTGCTTGTTTCAGGATCTAATGACAAAGAAGATTATTGGTAGAGGACATGAATCTGGAGGACTTTATATTTTTGATCATCAAGTGTCGAAAGTTGCTTGTTCTGGAGTCGTCACTCCTCTTGATGCCCATTGTCGTCTAGGTCATCCATTTATTTCAGTATTAAGAAAGCTTTGTCCTCAATTTCATAACTTGTCTTCCTTAAATTGTGACTCGTGTCAGTTTGCCAAATTTCATCGTCTTAGTTCGAGCCCTAGAATCGATAAGCGAGCAAGTGCGCCTTTCGAATTAGTTCATTCCGATATTTGGGGTCCTTGTCCAGTTGTGTCTAAAACTGGATTTCGATACTTCGTTTCCTTTGTTGATGATTACTCTCGTATGACTTGGTTATATTTTATGAAGAATCGTTCTGAGTTACTTTCTCACTTATGTAATTTTCATGCTGAAATTCGAACTCAGTTTGATGTTCCCATTAAAATTTTGAGAAGTGACAATGCTGGTGAGTACTTTTCTGAAGCACTTAGGTCGTACCTATGTAAGCATGGAATTATTCATCAATCATCTTGTGCTGATACTCCATCCCAAAATGGAGTTGCTGAAAGAAAGAATAGGCATCTTCTTGAAACTGCAAGAGCATTATCCTTTCAAATGCATGTTCCAAAACACTTTTGGGTTGATGCCATTTCCACGGCCTGTTTTTTGATTAATCGAATGCCTTCATCTGTTCTTAAAGGTCAGATTCCTTATCATGTTTTACATCCGACAAAACCTTTGTTTCCTATTGAGCCAAAAATATTTGGTTGTACTTGTTTTGTTCGGGATGTTCGTCCTACTCTGACAAAATTAGACCCAAAATCTTTGAAATGCATTTTCTTAGGCTATTCCCGTGTTCAGAAAGGGTACAGATGCTATAATCCTAGTTTGAACAGGTATCTTGTATCTCGTGATGTTACTTTTTTTGAAGACAAGTCTTTCACTCCATCTTTGCCTAGTACGAGTCAGGGGGAGGATGATGATATTTTTATCTATACACGTGTGTCCATTACATCCTCCCCCGATCAATCTCCTTTGGATGTCCCTACTCGTCCACCGATTACTCAAGTCTACTCTAGACGGCAACACCCTCCAAGTGAATGTCTTGTACCAGAAGCTTCTTCGTCGTTAGATCCTTTTGCATTTGAAGATATGCTCCCTTGGCCAAAGTGAGCTAACGACCTTTTGCATTTGAAGATATGCTCCCTTGGCCAAAGTGAGCATAGCTCAGTGGGAATTAACATGTACTCATTCCCTTGAGGTTAGAGGTTCAAATCCTCAAAAGAAAAATAGAATATATGCTCCCTTGTAGTGAGAAAGCCAAAATAGGAACTCACAGAGAAGGGCCCGAATGATTAAGTTTCCACAATCTTCAATCTCAAGTCCCAAGAAAAAATTTCATTATCCAGTTTTGCAAATAAAGCACATTTCTCAACACACACACACACACCCAAAAAAAAAAAAAAAAAAAAAAAAATCAAGATTTTATTCCAAACCTCTAAACTAAACCCTAAACCTTTTGAATCAACTAAGCATATAACCTTTTGAAAACAACACAGAAACTATCATTATCATACTAACAGTCTTCCAAAAACATCACTGAAGCTACCTCTCCTAGAGTTGGATGGAAAAGTGAAGATTGAAAGAGCTAATTAGTTTTCCAATAAAAAAAACATGGGCTTTTAGAAAAAGAATCGGGATAGGAAGCCAACAAGAGCATAGCTCAACGGCATGATGTATCGCCTAGTGACCATGAAGTCCTAGGTTCAACTCCCACCCCTAACATGTTGTCAAAAAAAAAAAAAAAAAAAAAAAAGAATCGGGATAGGAACCTGTACAAGATCCATAGAAATCATTTTCGTATTTATTACGAACAATCACTCCATGCAAAAAAATATTTTAATAAAGCTCTCTCTAGGAAACCTCCAAAGTCATTTAGAGAGAAGGCTGCATTTTATGCATGAACATGAAATTGGCAACATTTAAACCTTCCAAGTTGATTGGAAGAGAAATAGAATCCTGAACCCCATCTCACCAAGTGACAAGCCCTTCCAAGAAATCTCCAAATACCTTGGGAGTATGAGTGGAAAATATTAGAGATATTTTTAGGATATTAAAGGGCATATTTGTCATTAGCAAAGAGTTGATTTGTTTTTAGTTCAATTTTTTACTTCAACAACATATAGATGGGGAATTCAAACCTTTAACCTTTTGGTCGAAGGTATGTCTTAACCACTTGAGCTATACTCCATTAGGAAAGAGTTAATAAAAGATGGGTTATAAATAGAGTGAGTTCGGGGTCAAAGGTAGGTAGAGTTTGGAGAGAAATTTTCAGGAAGTCTAGGTTTCTCGAAGTACTAGTACAGATGTCCGGGGGGGGGAACGAAGATGACTTACCCCCTTCCCCGCGAAAATATCCGTTTAATTTCGTTAGGGATCAGGTTTCCCGTGGGGAATTATTCCCAGTATATGATTTTTTTTTTTTAAATCGATTAAATAAAATAAATTTTTGTTAGAATTTTTCTATTTATATTGTTAGTTTCCAATGGAAAATTTCCATCTAAAGAGAAATGTCTTGAACTTTCTTTAAAAAATAATAAAAATATTTTATGAAAGTTTAAATTTGATGCTTATTATATATAAACAACTACATATATTAAAAAAATAAAAAATTGCTTATTAGATATAAAAAAAATGTATTTCCCATCTCGTCCCCGTTTAGCTCACATGGATTTTTTTTCCCCATTCCCCGCCCTACGGAAAAAATAGACATCTCTAAGTAATTATTGTAGTTTTTCTTTTCTTATTTCAATAATCTTTTCCATCAATTTCGGTTGAAATTTTTGGTAAATATCAATTTCCAATTTGATTTGCTGCAATGGGCTATTGTTTCAAAACCACCATAAAAAGTCCAAAATGACCATCCAAACACTGCTTTTGTACTTGGGGATTTTTGCAACATTTACCGATTGCACAAACCAAATTTAAATTTGATAGAAACCAGAAATTGATAGCAAATACCATTGAAATAAGAAAAGAAAATTACAATAACTTCAACGCCTCAAGAGACTTGGATTGAGACTCCCAAAAACTGCTCTAAAAAATTGTGGCTGCCTACAACCCCTTAACTCACTCTATTTACAACTATCTTTCACTAACCAACTCTTTGCTGATGACAAATATGCCCTCCTAATATCTTAATAATATATCTACTACTTCCCTACTCATATTCCATTCCTAACAAAATCTAAAAATAACACGGCCCTTAACTATCTTCAGAAGTCCTTTTTTCTTAGCCAAATTTCAAAAATAAAAACTACTTTTTTTAGTTTTAAAAACATAGCTTTGATTTTGAAAACAAATGTAAAAAGTAGATAACAAAACAAAAAAAACTAATTGGTAAAAGACTTTTACCAATGAGTGATATTTATAAGCTTAATTTTCAAAAACTACAAAAAAACCAAGTGGTTATCAAACGGCCCTAATATTTTTGTTTAGGAAAAGAGAAATAAAAAAAAATATGGGGTAGGTTTGGGGTAGGTGGGGCCCACTTGGGGTGGTTGAATAAGAATCACTATTCAAGGCTCCGGGTGGGTTCCATAGGCTTGGAAAATTCATCACCCCAAACAAGGGTTCTTAGAGAGCCTAACCCCACCCCCAACCCTCACCCCAAACACCCCCCTAACAGACTTCACAGTTCACACTACAAAATCTTTTGCGAACTCACAAAACATAGTTCTCAGGGGGTGGAAACACAGATAGAGAGAGATTAAAATAAACTGACAAATAGTGATGCGCAAAGATAACATCTTAAGACTGAAGCAGTATTGTACAAACATTTCATCAAACTAAACCACCAGCACAAGAAATTTTTTAATGAGGAAGAGAAAACGAGTAGAAAATTGGCACAGCCAGAAGCGTCAAGAAATTGACAAAATAAGAAACTTGATAACAAGATATCATAAGCAAACAATACATACAAATCTATAGACCAAAAGCGAAAGTCCTTACCAGTTGCTTTCTGATATTTTCTGTTGGGTTTATCAACTTCTCTAAGGGATAATTATCTCTTTTAGAAGGAAGCTTACCTTCTCAGCTTGGACCATTTCCTTGGATTTAGCTACCCGAAAGTTGAGTGCCTCCTCTTTCTGCTCTCTGCTAAGGACATGCATAAAAGATAAGAAACGCATTCAACAAGAGAGTCAGAGACTCAGAGATCAATCACCACTTTAAGACACCCTTATCAACCTAAGTACCTCTGCATACTTATGATGCTGTCACTAGACAAGTATAATGTACCAGCTTTATAATAAATCATATTTATTCTCTCATCCTTTCATAATCGATACTACATGAAATTACTTGTTCATGTGCCTATTTGGTGTACTCAAATTTGTAATCACAAAGGGCATGTGCTTAGAGGCTTTCCTAATTACAACCCAAGTAGTAACAAATTACTTGGGCATGCGCTTAGAGGCTATTTGGCAACACAAATGTTGGATAACTTCCAAAAATAGGTTATATCATATAACCCTTTTTTTGTGTCAACATAACATGATAGAACATTCACTTTGTCCTCCAAAAGAAGTGGCATTGTAAAAGATTTTTTTTTATTCAGCTATATTTTTTTACAACTTGCCTTGAGTTGTCTTTTTATTGTTATTATTATTATTATTAAAAAGAAAAAGACAAACGAAAACGAAAACAAACAAACAAAAACGAACTTTTTTGTTGATAAGCAAAAAGTTGCAAATAAGAACTAAAAAATCCCTTTGGAGTGTGATTACAAATTTGAGTACACCAAAATACCATTTGGGAGTTAGTTTTGGTATCTAACTAGCTCCCACTTTTCCTCCTAGCAAGTTTTATTTTTATTTTTTTGCCTTTGAACAATCATTGATTTCTTGGCCCAAATTCCAAAAATAGTGCTTAGACAACATATAACATTCACGCACAATATATTCCCTTCTTGTAAACCATGTCCGAAAAACATTTGGGTAATTTTGCTTTTAGTCTTGAGTTGTCGATTTTTTATGACAACTTCCTATAACCCTTCTCTAGTTTTCTTTTTCCTTCTCTAGTTTTTTTCCCCCTTAGTGTCTGTCCTATTAATACGCAATACACACAAGAGCAAGAGAGCAAGTTCCTTGTGGTCACTCTCGAGAGAGAGGGAAAAATCCTTTGGATCAATGTAATTAAGGGTTTAAGTTGGAAACTTTGCTTGGAAGGAACTAGATCTTTCCAAAATTCCTTTAGGAAAAATGATGTTTTTGGGGAAAATTGTGAAAGCTTTGGCCTCTCTTTGGTGCTCTCGTAGTAAATAATTTCGTAACTATTGTCTTTTGTTATCTTGGCCAATTGGAGTGATATTTTAACTCCTTGACCTTGAAAGAGGATCTCTTGTCCTCACCTTCTGTATTCTTTCATGAGTAATGGGAGTTTGTGTCCTATCTAAAAATGAAACCGTTATAAGGACAACAAACATTAAAGCAACAGTGAAGAAATACGTGCAAGCCATAAATCAGCATTAGTAATATGTTAAACCTGTGGTCTACAATACGCTTTTCAGCTTTCAAGGTAGAATTAGCCAAAGATTCTGTCAAAATTCTCAGTTTCTCAACCTGCAATATAAATTGATTGCACTCGTTTAACGGTAAAAGCATCAACAGTCAATCAATCAATAAATAAAAAACCAGAAAGTTGTTTCATTACCAACTTCTTTTTTAAACAACTTATGCCAACTTGAAGAACATCATGAGCAAAAAAAAGTTTTTGGAGACAGCACCACCATCATGAAGGTGCATATCACTAATCTTCCATTGAGACCAAAGATTTTTGACAACATACGGGGTGGGGGATTGAACATGTGACCTCTTGGTCACTAGTTCATACAATATGCTGATTGAGCTATGCTCATGTTGGCTTGAGACCAAAGATTTTTAAACAACTTATACCAACTTGAAGAACATCATGAGAAAAACATAGTTTTTGGAGACATCGCCATCATGATGGTGCATACTACTAATCTTCCATTGAGACCAAAGATTCTTACATCAATTGAGGAACATGCTTCTCATCTCAGAATTTTCTCCTGGTAACCTTTCTAGAACCATTTTCTTATTTGAATAAATAAAATAAAACAAAAGCACGCCTACTTTACAGCACCAACAATTTTTCTCTACAGTATGTGAGAGTGAGGGAAAGGAAAAATAGACATTGCAGAACATGTAAAACTCTAGATTTTGAAGTTTATTCATCAATTACCTCAGTAAGATAACTATCTAAGGACTAAATCCTTGACACATCAATTAAGAAAATTGTTTAATAAGTTAATGAGAGATACAAAATATAAGTTGACATTATTGTATGTGGAAATTTTAAGATTTAAGGGGTATAAGTAATGAAAATGTCAGATGTGCTTAACAAGCATGGAAGTTTGTTATAAGCAATCCAACTCCAGCCGCCCAACCAAAAGCATTAGATTAGTTAGTTCCGTTACCCCATTGTGCTAACCCCAAAGCCAGTGAGAGAAGAACGGACCTTTCCTGCATGAAGCTGTGGAGAATCCCCATCGTTGAAAAGCTTCTTCTTTACTAGGAGCTCCTCCAACTTGGAGCATAATTGAACTTGTGAAAGTATTTCTTGTAGAATCTGTAATTTACATAATGAGATCTAATGTAATATAATACTTTCTCAAAACTCAAAAAGAATAATAAGTAATAGCAAAGATGTAAAAGTTGAAGTAAATAATCAAAGATGGTTAACTAGAAAAATGACCACATTTAATACTTGGTTCATATCTCTGTCTTTGGATAAAAAATAAATTCATAACCACCTTAGAAGCTGTAGTTTCATCACTAGATGTATTATCACGGTCTCCACTTGAAGGTGGCATCTCTCCTTTCTTTTCATCAATTGTTTCTTTCAAACTACACGCTTTAGCATCTATTCTGAGAGCAGAAAATTGGAAGAATAAATAAATTTGTTTGAAAAAGGATTAGAAGAAATACAGTGTGAATCTGCTCAATGAAAAACTCCAATTGACAATTTTGCAAACCCACACAATGATCTTTAATCAAACAACATAATATATTGAAAGATTTGTTGCCCTATACACTATGGGATCAGCCACATATTAGCACATTGTTAGCACAAGAGAACTTTTATTGATAGTCAAAGGAGGAATAGAATACAACAGAATTCATACATTCAAGAGGTCTGAAAACACTCCCTTGTATGTTCAAACATAATTCAAAAAAAGCTCTCCTATATCCCTTCCCTTACATAGTTATTAAATACATAACTAATTAACTACCTAACATTACAGAGAAGATCATATCCGATATTAGTGATTAACTACCCATAAGGTCATAACTCATAACTCATACCCATAACTTTCCTAATTAATATTTCCAGCCACTCTTTAATTTCCTAATCCATCTTACGAATCCCACACCTAGTATCAGTAAACTGGATTGGAGGACTATCAATACCACCAATAGATTCACCTTGTCCTCATGGGGAAAAGTTGGAAACTGAATAGCAATTTTTGGCTCCCAAGTCGCTTCCTTGATACCTTGACTCTCCCACTAAATAAGAACCTCTTGAGTGTTGTCTCTACTTCGTCATTCCACCCAAACTAGTTTTTCTTCAACTGCTCTGTTAATGGGCCTGCAAGCTAGCACACGAATTTTCAGGGGTATCCTATTAGACCCAAAAATCCTTTTAGTTCTCATATGGCCAAGAAAGCATTGCTTGGATTTTCCCTATATCAGCCGCAACCTCCCAAAATTACATGGCGCAAATAATTTAAAGAATATCCATTCCATTCTCCTCCAATTTTCCAAGCATCAGCATTACCAAATCATAGAATCAAAATTTAAGATAACATAACTGAAAGTACAGAACAAGGTCATAAAATTGAGATTAAATTCAAATGCCTAGTTTCAATTTCAGGAGGAATCCTGGATTAATGATATGCTTCTGAATATTGTGTCTTATATGATAGCTCACTCAAAAATTAAAACCAACACTAAGCTTTGGAATGAGAATGCAGGAAACTAGGCTTTTGAGTTTTAGAAAAAAATCTTAATGATTGTTAGTGGAGGGGCGGAATGAACTCTCAAAATGTGTTCGTTGGAGTGTTCCTAAACAATAAAGACAGAAGGATTTGGTGGTCATTGGAGCCTTTAGGAGAGACTTGCTCGTGCAAGTATCTATTTATTAAATTAATAGCTGCTGGATTTTATCAACTGTGTATAACCTTCCAAAAAGACTAGCCACGCCTAAATCTTCGCTTTTCTCAGACCCTTTAATTTCCACAAAGCATGATATAGTCAATTAAGCAACAAAAACCACCAACAAACTCTTTAATCTAAGATTTAAGAGATTATCTAACCAAACTGTTTTGTCCTTTCATCTACTCAATAAGAAGCCTTCAATTAATTTTAGTAGTTCACAAGAGTCATCCACCACCTCATCCTTCAAATTTCTTCTTAGAAAAACTTCCCAAAAGCTAGTACTTTCCTCCCATGCCTAAAAACCCAATAAATCTTGGATATCTTGCCGCCAAAAGGTTGAGAACCCACACATGAATCATGCCAGAGAGAAGTCTTGATACCATTACCCACTTTTATTGAAGAAAAATTCTCAACCGTAGTTCCAAACTTTTCATGAAATTCCACCGGGCTTCTTGAACTTCCTAACCTTTTAGCATTTGTGAACCACCCAAAATTATCTTTCCCATAAATATGATCTGGTTAGAAGAGCTTTGTTCTTTTATTTTCTAAAGTCTACACTTTGTAGACTTTGAATTCTTGTACTCTTTTATAATTTTTCAATCATTAATGGGTTTGTTTCTTGTTAAAAAAAAAATAAGAACAAGAATACTAACAACAAAAAATAAGAATAAGAATAAGAATAAACCCTTAGAAGTTTACATAGAGTATATTTAACAGAGAAAGACGCCAACATGGATCATATAAAATGATAGCTAGGAAGAACGAAAGATGAAAATATTTTTTTGCAAGCTTCAGTGATGCAAAATTGGAAATCAGAATCAATCAAACAAATCTAAAACAACCAGAGTGGGCTGTTCCTTTCTCTTATGGTGGATTTTCTATAGCAAATTCCAGTTTCTTCACTGGATAGTGACAAGCTCAAGGGTATATAGAAAAATAGAGTGACTTTTTCTTTTATGAGGAAAAAAAATATAAATTTAATGACACTAAGCAGGATAGGGATGAGGTTTATGATCATGTTTGACCGTATGCTCTGTTAGGACACTTAACTCTAGCTTCCTCCATGGACATTCTCTTTTTTATCATACATACTTGGAAGTCTCGTTTATCATCCCATATACTCTCCTTAGAGCCAACTCCAATTCACCCTTGTTGTATAGGTTTCAATTTAGTTCAGTTATAATTCTATTCATTAAAATTCACGCATACATAATGTATCAAATATCTAATTGATGAAGACCAATGAATGGAATAATGAAAGATATGCTTATTCACCACCTATCAAATTCAGCATTTATTTTCAGCCCTCCAATTGCATCTTGGACATATTGGAGCAGTTCTTCTCGTTTTACCTAAAAATGGGAGTGACAGAGGGAAGTGACTGCTTTGCCCATGCTAATTTTATGCTGAAATTAATTTATGCCTTCATGACATTACCAGTACTTCATCTTCGTATTCTGAAAATGTTTTTGCCAAATTCTGTACACTCGTCATTACTTCTTGACGTACATCCTTTCCTCCTGAAAGACAGAGCCTGAATATAGCCATGACAAAGGGAACTTAAAGTCTAATGATATGAGTGTGAAAATGATCATGAGGCGTAGAAATTTCTAATACTGTTTCATCTCGTCTGCACAAGTAATGTGAGAAGACTTTCTGAAACCAGCCGCAGGGCATAATGAACACGTAAGGTGTAACTGAGAATAAATATTCACCCATATATCTCTAGAAGTAGTGATTCTTCTTCGTCATTAGGTTCTTCGAGAATCTGAGTCATAGAAAAGGGTTAACCTGCGGTTAAACTCCATGATCAGCAAAAACAAAACGCACAAAAGTAGTTGAGAACAAGAAATCCCTCCATTCCCGGGTGGGGGAAAAATAATGCTAATAATTACATATAAAATTAATGCAAGTTACAATTTTAGGCCGTTTATGCTCATCAAATTATTACATCATTCTATCAAAGACAAAGTGAATGATTGCCAGCACTTGATATATTTGCAAACAAAAAGGTATTGGCATGCATTCGATTCAACTCACCATAGACAACGTAATGCCTTCTAGAGCTTGGCTTGTAAGAAATACATCACGAAAAGTTCTCAAGTCGCCTCCCATATCTGGGTCCACATAATAGATCTGCGCAAGACATCAAGCAACATTTCATGACGTTCAGTGTCCAGGGAGAAAACGAACATAAAACATCAACAAATCCTTCAATCAACCCTAAACATGCAAAAATGTTCAGGAAACACAACAACATTAATTGATATACACACCAACGTAGGTTTTTTCGGAGAATCTTTATTCTCGTCGTTAGAATAATCTGTCGGACTGTTTTTACCACCCTCGAAAGAACCTGATGAAAATCTATCCACCTCTTTGAGCGCAACTAGCCACCTTCTCAATACCTGAACTCTTTCTACGCCTCTAGACGAAACAGAGATTTCTTCCAGCCTTTTTACTGTCTGTTTAAAGCCCTGCATATTCTTTGGTACCTGCCTCACAAATCAAACTCGAAACTCAACTCGTCTGAGAAACAGAAATTGTTCAAATATTCAAATATTCCCAACGAAACAGAGACCAATACCGTAGGGTTCCATGCACTAGGGGTAAAATGTTCAAATATTCACAACGATGCTAACTGAACCAAACGCCATTAAAAACACAGAGAATTGAGAGGAAAAGTGAGAATGAAATTACAATGCGGTCTTGGATGATCTTGGCGCCCTCCACAACAACATTCCCTGCATTATAAGCGACGGTGCCGGCGTAACGGACAGTGCGGGTGATATTATTCTTCCCTCCGGCACCCGCTTCCACCGCCTTGATCACCGCTGCTCTAAGCCACGACATCGCCGCCCTTCCCTCTCCAGGTCTCTCTCTAGTTCTAATGTACAAAAACGAGATCGAAGCTACAACTGTCAACCTCCGATCAATATCTGAACATTTGTTCTCCAATGCCGGTGTGGCTGATTAGATTAATCCGAGAGCTCGTTGAAGCGAAACGATCGAATACTACGAAATGCCGCACCGGCGAAGGAAGATTTCAACGAAAATACAGATGAAAGAGATGGAGATTGAAACTTTTGGAAGAGACGGATCGGGAAATGGAAGAGAATGGTCAAGAGGAACCGTGTGCCATTTCAACGCAATTCTTCTCTTCTGAGGCAGTGGCTCGATTCCTCTGCCTGCAATTTCGCTCCAAATTTTACAACGATTACCAGAAATGGGTCCCTTACAAATCACGCTGCTTTATAAATTGGGCCTAATCTCTTAGCCCACTACTGAAAATAAGCCCTAATCGGACGTTTAAAACCTAAAAAGAAAATAGTCGCTCAATTAAATAATAAAATGCACGTGCATTACTCATTATTATAATTTAATCCTATGAATAAATATTTTGGCAATCATAAATTATGTCATAAATACAAAAGCTTAAAAATCAACCAGATTATCAATCTAAGCCTAATTCAATCCTAATTAATTAGATCAATTATATTTTTAGTCTTTTTTTTTTTTTTTTTTTTTTTTTTTTTTTTACATTGGGAGTGGGGGATTCGAACCACAGACATCTTAGTCGTCAACACATACATATGCCCGCTGAGTCATGCTCGCTTTGGCTTATATTTTTAGTCTCTAAGGTTTGAGATTTGTGTTGATTTAGTTCATACGTTTCAAAAGTGGACAATCAACTCTAGGTTTAGAAAATAGTTCAATTTAGTTCACCCACTATTAATTATTTAACGGGGGCCTGACGTGACAATTTTTAATTATAAAATGAAAATATTATTGCCTCCACTCTCGAGTTGGTGATATATTTTTTGTCCGAATAAAATTTTATCAGGCTTTCTAGAGAGTCATCCTTTCGATTTCTCCTAAGGGGTCAACCTTTTGGCCTCATTTTCTTTAGGGGGTCATTCTATTTTGGCCTTGAAAATAACATTTTCATCTTTTGTCCTAGCTTCCCCTACTTTGACTGACCACTGTCGAGGTTGGCCTCTCGAGGTCGACCACTTTTGCCTTAGTCAACCCCTGTGAGGGTCTATCCAACCCCTTGATGCTTAATTGGTTCGTAACAGTCTAAACCGATCAATGAAGCTTGAACGATCCTCATAGAGTCGACTTAAGTTAAGTCGACCATTGTAAGTTTGCATAAATTTACACGGTTAAATCGGGTATAAATTGTGAAAAATAAACAAAATTTTGTTTTTAAAAAAACCATAGTTGCTTTAATTTGACATTAAAACGAGAACAAAAACCATAGTAAAAGGAAGGATGGCTAAAAAGATAATTAAATTTATACATGTTTTTAAATTACAACAAATATGATAATATTCACTATAAATAAACTATACAGAAACAAAAGGCAGATTTAAGATATATATTTATATGATTTTGATTGACTAACCTTAAAATTACCCAAATGTTCTATGAACATTTTTGGGGCAAAGATATAAACCTAACATAACAATGTTAACAAAATTTCCTTATGTATAATATAAAGAAATTTTTATCTCAAATTTTCCTAACTAGTGTTGCGGGTGCTGCTAATCAACTTCAGGGAAAGGCATTTTCCAATGGTTCCAATCATTGAAATCTTCCTGCAAGAGGTAAAAGAGAAACTAGTGAGAAAAAAGTGTTCACGAAGATAGCAAGAAAGTGTATGTGATTGAAATGGTATGACATGCGAAACTAAGAATAAAGCATTTGAGCTAAAGCACTTATTATCAAAGAAATTTGGTTAAATTACCTGTTGAGTCCCTAAATTTTTAGGTTTATATCGGATAGGTATCTGAACTTTAAAAGATTTCTAATAGATACTGAACTTTCGACTTTGCGTCTAATAAGTGACTAAATGTCTAATACTTTCCTAAACTTTTAACTTCGTTTTTTTTTTTTTTTTTGACAATATGATTGGAACTTATGACCTATTGGTTAATAGCTCATACTTTATGTTGGTTGAGATATGCTCATGTTGACAAACTACCTATTAGACACAAAATTGAAAGTTCATAGATCTATTAGACACTTGTAAAATTTAGAAAACTATTAGACACAAAATTGAAAGTATATGATCTTGCAAGTTCATGATCTAAACTTGTAAAAACAAAAAACAAAATTATCCTTTTTGAAAACCACATAACGGTTCTTCTTTCATTATTGAAAAGTATTCTCGTCACAATTAAAAGTACTCCCAAACATACGCTTATTCTTACCTGTTCGACCGATGAGGCTGGTGGAAATATTTTGTTGACGAGTTCGAGCAAGGACTTGTACGACTTGGCGTTGTTGCTATGACTGTTCATCACCTCTCCCTACAAGGTTATACAAATTTGCAGCATCAAAATAAAAATAGAGTTGATATTAAATCACACTTGAACCAGCTCAATACCTTAGGATTGATTATAAATATTTTGCCTTTTGGGATCCCCATCTTAATGTAACTTAGCTCGTCGGTATCTCGGTTACCGAAGCCCGCGTAGAATGGGTTATGGTCGGAAGGGAAAAGTCTTCTAATCTCCTGCAGATTCGACCGAAAAATGGGACGTTTAAGAACTGGTACAGAAGAAACTATTTAAACGTAACTTCAAAGTTTGCAACATTTTTCATCTTTCATTTACCTCTAAACAGGCGATTTTAAATTCATGAGGTGTTCTTCTAATTACTGTTCATCATCATAAAAGAAACAAAATAAGTGCAACTGATAGATTCAAACATAATAACAACTGAAATATCGATAAAAAGGAACCCCGAGTGATAATGATTTTCGAACCGAGTTAAATCGACAGGAACATCGATATAATGTCAGAGTTTGAAATGGCTTGAACGTAACAAAAATGAACACCACTTTTTTTTCATTGTATCGATGTCAAACCTTTGACATATGGATGAAAATGCCATCCTATGTTCAGAATGACACGACGGAGTTCTATGCAACATGGCCACTTCCACAAACAAAAATATTTTACCTTCTCGGTAAAGCGAAGGAAATAGTCCATCCGGAGAAATGACGACAGGGCCATCGGGTAAAGCTTCTCCGTCCTGCAATGGCAGAAGAATGATCCATTTCGTCCGTAGTCAAGGGAGACGGAAAATGAATAAACAAAACCTACAGCACCACTTTGAACAGCCAAATTGAATTATAGAGCTTGATTTAGACAAACCAAACATCCCAGTAGTCCATTTTCCTGTCGGAATCTAGAGACTCTTATCAGATAGATTCTTAGTTCGTCAATTAAATGTCCACTCTTATCAGATAGATTCTTAGTTCGTCAATTAAATGTCCGAGACGATCAAACTTTAATAAGGTCGATATCATTTTAGTAATGTTAAGACGTTTACCGATACCTGTTTTAGGTTGAGCAAGAAACTTCGTGTTAAATACGCCTGAACGATTGCACGGGCGCTCAAAAATAGTAGCTGATATCCATTCTCCTGTCATAAAACCAAAATTCATAGTGAACAACAAAAAGTTGGTTACTTTGAATGATTACTGTGAATACACACCTTAATTGCAGAGAAAAGTCTAGCCACCCCAGATTGTGACCAGTCCATTCCAACCAAAGGCATGAATTGGCCTAAGACATCAGACCTGAGAAAAATGAATGCGAAGCACAAGTTATATTTGCTATCCGATTAGTCTCAACGAAGTTGAAGACAAAAGAATTATAAAATTTTCATCTGATAAATTTGAAGTTATAAACAAGATTAAACAATCCTGAAAAAAAAAGCATGATCCCAGCATGGCAACCAAGGAAGTTGCAGAGTGAAACAAGATTTCAGAGAAATAAGTCGTAAATGAGCATAACTCGGTTTACATCAAGGAAGTTGCAGAGTGATTGTTCATTAGCTATAAAGTTTAACCTTACTTGGTTATCGTCCCGTCGACATCTGAAATTACAATTCGAGCATTCCACTTCCACAAGTAAATATGAGCATCGACCTGTTAACGCATCCGGGTTTAGTACCAAGTATACGAAAGAGTCATATTGATATACGTAGACCATAAAGTATAAATACCTTTTGCACTCCAAGAACCTTCGTATGAAAGGCGAATTCGATCCTATTTTGACCTTCTTTTAAATTCAAAGATGCTATCTGCTCGGTAGTAGGAATATTTGTCCTCATAATACGCTTGCGAGGAGAATCGTTGTAGTGTTGGGATGTTAGAGTTGGACTCTGGAACTCAGATTCTGTGTCAAGAAACACCTCCTCGTTAGATGAGTCATCGTCATCGAGCTCAAATTTCTTTACCCTTCGAAATGGAATAGACCAAAGACTCCATCTATTTCCAGACGGAGTAGAAATATCCTCGGCTTCCTCGTTTTCAGGCCTGGTTGAGTCATCTTGTTCCACGGGAATCGAATCCTTGGGATCCACAGGCAAATCCATTCCAAATGCTGCCATTCCAAGCACCATTGGAGCCACTTTATCCCAATGCCAGTACCTCCCTCGAAATCGAATTGCTAGATTCTCATTCCTTATAATTGACGTGGCAGAGCTTCCAAATACCCGAGCAGATATGCGATGAGCATCAAATGCTTCAGCAGCAGCACTCAGTCCCATACCAGAATAAAGTTTACTTCCACAAAGTGAAATTTCAAATTCTGTTTTATTGGCATAAACGGATTAAATGAATACTCTGTACGAACGAATCAACAGATGAATTACTAAGCCAGCAAAAGAAAAGCTTACTTGTGGTTTGGAGACTATCTATCCTTTCATTCGTTTTTTCTGCAGGAAATTTTGAAAGCTCGCGTTCAATGCATTCATCATCAAGCACAGATCTTTCCAATTCTCCATCTCCATGATCAACTGCCTTGATCGCTTGATCATTCTTCAATTGTGTATTATCACTATCAAAGTAAACTGATGGATCACTTTGATCCATATTTTCCGAGTTTGTCAGCTTCTCAGCTGGGATGCTTGTAACAGGTAAATCGGGAGACGAACATGTGCTCGAGGAATCATGACTACTTGGTTGGGATAACTCATTGTTGATGAATTTAACAGCACGCTCTTCTTCTACAGTTTCATCAACTCTCGGATTTTCAATGCCTTTGACTTCTGAATTATCAGTCGCCGTTGAGGAAGTGATATCTTCAGAATCTAATTGACCACGTTCCGATAGCTCCATACAGGAGTTAGAAACCCGATCAATATCGCCTCCAGAAGTAATATCCACCTGGTTTTGTGAATGAAAAACATGCTCAACAACTCCTTCACAAACTTCCAGCTGGTACTTGAAATCATCAGTATCATTGTTGGCACTGCAAATGTTATACAAATCAACATCACTTTTGGATGCATTTAGATAATTACAATTACAAGGCCGAGGATCTTCCTCAGCATCGAACTTCTCATTACCTTCACCAAAATCCATCTTATCACCATGACCAGGACCAGGACAATTTTGAAGTCGAGTTAATTGTACTTTCTCTGTAACCTTCTTTGAGGCCGAGAAATAAGTTGGCACATGACCATCCACACTCCCTAATATTACTTCCGACTTCAGATCCTGCGATTTCACAATTTCTATATTGCTATGATTTGACTCGTCATCTGACATCTCAGCTGAAATGTCCAATGGAGATTGCTTATCTTCGAAACAAAATTTCCGCTCGCCATCAGATTCCGCCATCTCCTTTATTTTAGAGTCCACTGTATTCATTTCTTCCCCACCGTGTTCTTGTATACAAGAGTCAAGACCATCCTGATTTCCATAATTCTTGCCATCACCATTTGTCCCATCATCTAAAATAAAACCACTCACAACATCGATGGCATCACTTCCTTCGCTCGAGTCAACTTCCCTTACAAAATAGGCCTCGCCCGAACTATCAAGATACATATGAAAATCAGCCTCTACGCCATTAACGGTTATGCGAACCTTCTTCGTACCCTTGAGCACGCCCTGAAACTTACCAAATTGAACGTGCCACGGCGTGCTTCGAAAAGTCCCATCGCGCTGCTGAACAGCAATCACATCAATGGCTCCCCCAAATGGATGAAAAGGGACAGCAATCGCTAAAACACCTTGAGAGATTAAATTACCAACTCTTTCCATCACATTCATCATGCCCAACTCCAAGAAACTCATACCAAATTCCCAGAAACACCAATAAGAACTCGAGAACAGAACAAAACTTGTCCCCACAACACAAATTTCTTTCGATCAATCAAAATTTCTCACAAGTTAACTCCAAATTTTCAACTTCTTTGTTCCTCTACTCCAATTCCCAGAAACACCAATAAGAACTCAAGAACAGAACAAAACTTGCCCCTACAACACAAATTTCTTTCAATCAATCAAAATTTCTCACAAGTTAACTCCAAATTTTCAACTTCTTTGTTCCTCTACTCCAATTCCAAGAAACCCCAAAAAGAAATCAAGAACAGAACAAAATTGCCCCCACAACACAAATTTCCTTCAATCAATCAAAATTCCTCACAAGTTACTCCAAATTTTAAACTTCTTTGTTCCTCTACTCCAAGTCCCAGAAACACCAATAAGAATTCAAGAACATAACAAAACTTGCCCCCACAACACAAATTTCTTTCAATCAATTTACTCCAAATTCTCAACTTCTTTGTTCCTCCACTCCAATTCCCATTTCCTTAACTTACCTGCAGGGCATCCCCAGGATAAATCAATCACAGCCAATCAAAACAGAGAAGCGTTTCATTTCAAGAACCTAAAATTACAGCCGTCATTTTAGACCCAAAATCCAAACATGCAATAAAATACAACAAAACCCAGAAACCTCGATTCTTAAACAGTCAAATAATGAAAAAAACGGCAGAAATTACCCAATACCCAGAAAAATTTAGACTCACCCGAAGAAGAAAATCCAACAAATGCGCTCAAAATCCGTCGATGAACAAAGAAATTGAAGAACAAACAAGCCGAGAGCTCAAACTGAAGCTTTCTTTTCTCTTTAAATTTATACCAATTGAATGCACACGAGTTTTTGGTGGATTCTTCAGAGTTTGGCTTTGGACTTTAACCGATATATCGACTGCCTGCAATAAAAGAAGGCGCACAGGAAGATATTAAGAGGTAAAGCTCAGAGCCGTAGACGATGCTGGAATATTATGACCAAAATGGGGCTGGTTTTTGTTAATATTACCAGAGGGTTTTAGAGAGAGTGATGTGATTGTGGAATGTTTTAAAGGGTACTTTGGGGATTTCGTTGCTTGGTTGTTTCCGGCTTCTCGCATTTTCGATTGTGTTGTTCAAGGTCAACAACAGCCACGTATTGATCTTCGGTACTTCAAAATTTATTGATAAATGTTTGACTATTCAAGTTTATAATTATTTTATTGTTTTAAAAATGTCATTGATGGATTTATTTATTTTTGTTATTTTTTATAATTTTTCTTTTCTTTTTTTAAATGCATTTTTTATAATAATTAATAGCTAATACCCAAATTAGTTAAAACTTTAACTTTTGAAAAATGGTTTGTGCAGGAATCACGTGTCCGAGTGTAATGAGATTTCACCCACTTTTATCACCTAAATCCAAAGAGGCACCATCTTAGGAGGAGGGAGAATTTTTAGTACATCCGTGGTATGGAAAAATTTCATACCACTGCCTTTAAAAATATGACACGTGGCAAAATGGTTTAAAAAAATAATATATTTAATAGTGTGGGTCCCAGTTAAACCACTATCTCACCACGTGTCATATTTTTAAAAGCAGTGGTATGGAGTTTTTCCATACCACCGATGTACTAGAAATTCTCCCTTAGGAGGACATGTTGAAGATCTCACATCGAAAAGATGAACAGACCTCACAATATAACGTACATGGTTACTCTTCAAATTTCTAGCTATAATGAAATTTGTGACTTTATTTTAAATATTTTTGTTGGTTTTATTTTATATAATATATATGTTGGTTGATATAGATTTTTTTTTTCTTTTTTTCAAAAATATTTAATTAATGGAGGTGTGGAAATGAGCCCCGACCTTTCAATAAAAAAAAATACAATTTTATGTTAATTGAGTTTGGCTCGATTTTGCACTCCGTATAGAATTTTATAGTTTAGTTTTTGAAGTTGAATTAATTTTAGATTCAAAACCAACTAAATATAAATTTTAAAGATTTGAGCTTCATGTTATTACTTTTTTTAAAAAAAATTTATGCTACTTGTTATCTTTAAATTTGCATAAATTTTATGATATAGCAGTATGGAATCTATGGGTTTAAACAATGCAGGTGTGATTAGATTGATATAAACAAGAGTTTAGGGTATAATCAACTATTGCAGTATAAAGGCTCAAAAGTTGAGAGTCCAAACTAGCCTCAAAAGAAGTCGAAACTAAAACAATAGACCGGCCGAAACAGAAGAATCGACCTCTCAAGGGGTTGGTTTGTAAAGAGGAATTGTTGACCTTCCCCTAAGGGGTTGGCCGGTGCGAGTGGGAGGGATCAACCAAAGACAAGGAGCCCGACCCATAGAAGGGTCGGGCCGAGACACCTAATGATGACTCAAGTGGTCGACCGAATCGAAGGCGTAATTGTTTTCAGTTGGACTGTGTTGAGTCATTACTTGCTCGGACGTTACAAAGCTCATTGATAGACCATTTATGAGCGTAACCGTCCACAAGGAAGAAGATGTATGGTGAAAAATGTAACTTGAATACTTTTCATATGAACTTTATTCTCATTATATATAGAGATTTTCTCCATATATCATAAATCATTCTCATATCTGATTTGATCGTCGAAGCTTGTGTGGTTAGCACCACACCGGTGCAAGACATTACTTATCTTCTTTCTTGCAGATTCATATTAGTTCCGCCAAAATATACAAATTCACCATTGACCAAATTCAAGTATCAAAACTAGACATTTAGTCAAAGTATAATTGACATATTGTACTCCCTCTCGACTAAGGTTCGTACCTTATTTGTTGTATTAAAAAATAATTATGTAGAATTTTAAAACAAATTATCAAACAATCACTTGTGCGACGAGTGAGCACATCGCCTAAATAGCCTAGAGTGAGAGCTGATTTTGCACATGTTCATAAATTTAAATGCATTATTATTGCCTAAATTTTAAGAATAAATAACCACTTGCGTAGTGGGTGAGCATCACGCCTAAAATAACTCAAAATAATCATAATTACCATTTGGTGCAACCGGCACATCACCAAGGTAGTCCAACAAATTGTGCATATGCTATTGATTAACCTCATTTGAGCTAGATATATATTGAGGATAATAATCTTTAAATTTTCAAAGATATAAATGGTCAAAATAAATAAATAAAATTTTGAGTTAATTTTTGGTGTTTGTTTCTTTAAGCTTGTCTTTGTCTTTATATTCATACTTACATATTTTTTTTTTATCGATGATTCAATATTTACCGGTTACTCACATTCTCAAAATAAATATTATGCGATATATTATTTAAGAATGTAATGTACTAAAAGAAATTAGTACAATACTTTATTTTAGTGACACAAGTAATCTTATAACTTCTTTAATACTTTAATTGTCCTACTTTTAAAAGTCAAATTGATATTTTTTTTTATCTATTGTCTGATTTTCTTAAGTAGATATTTGTATCATTTAATCAATATCTATTTAATATGATCTTAATTTGAATGTCACAACTATTTGATAGATGATTTTAATTGTAATATATAAATATGGGCAATGTAATACAATTTTATTTTGAATTGGCGTAAATTATAATATTTAAGGAGTTGTTTGGAGCAATGAATGAGTTAAAATAGTCTATGTAGAGTCCATTCAACTCCAAATGTGTGCTCCAAACACTCCCTAAATTTTTATTACACATTTCTCAGTTATTTGTCGCAATTTTTTCACTACTAAGTGTCACGGAATATGAAGTTGTGTTCGGTTTAAATAACACAAGTTTAAATATTTTCACTCCATATTATTTTGTAATAAAAAAAATGTTTAACGACAATTTTTGTTGTTGTTGTAAATGTATATAATTAACGTGGAGGGGGAGAATTCAACATTAGACTTTTTGGTCACTAGTTTGTACATTATGTTAGTTAAATTATACTCGTATAGTTGTATTAACATTTAATGACATTCATATAAATTTATAAACTTCACATTATAAATCGACAAAATAAAGAAAAAAAATAGGTTAAATTATATAAAATGCTTCAAACTAAACAAAATAATTTCAATTATATTCTAATTGTTTCGAAATTTCCTTTCTAACTCTTGCACTTGTAATTCATCTAAATAAATCTTTAGTCTTTCCATTAAAAACAAAATAAAATTCTAACTTAAATATTTAGAGTCTTGGATAAAATAAATAAACAAATAAGCGTATGATAGTTATTATTTATCTTTAATTTTCTTCCCTCACATGATTAATTGACAAATTAGGCCTCTATATCATAATCAACCATGTGTCAATTTTTTTTTTTTTTTTTTTTTAATTTTTTATTATTGTAACACTAAACCTTTTAATTCATCTAAAAATAACTATTTGTTAACATTTCACGTCAAACCCAAAGCAAAATTACAATTTAATAGTTGAACTATAATTCTAATATTTAGTGTTCCACATAAATAAATCATTAAAAAAAAAAAATTGTGTCTAACAACTCTAAATTTGTCTTTATTTTTCATCCTTCTCACCAATAATGGAAGCTTCTCTATCATAATAATCTAAGTAAAAAATAATTACTAATCTAAATATAACTTAACATATACAACACATATTACTATTATAACTATTCATAGTTTAGTATTAATTAAGTTAAACTAAAAGAAAATAAAAGACCAGAGACCAGAGATAATTGCACTATTGTAGATAAATGTTGATATTGATAACAATTTTTTAGTTCAACAACTAACATGTGAACCATTTGATCTATTGGCCGAAGGTATATACCTAAATCAAAAGTTAGTGTTGATATTAATAATTTAATGTATAAAATGATAAAAAATTTAAAACGAGAAAGTTAATTAAAATCAACTAGATACCTTTTATTTTATTTTTTAAACTTATAATTACGGAATTAGTGATGATGACATTTGAAATGATAAATAATGTTGTATTTAGTTCCATAAAAATAAGAATTAATAATTATTGGTAAGTTGATATCCTTGGAATTGATTGGCCTTGACTCTGCCTGGCTGGGTTTCAAGAACTAGACCATTCCAAATCCAAACCGACAATCTTGGGTCAACCAACACAAACCCAATCCCTAAACCTCGTCGTTTTTACTCCCCTGCCGGCGAGATCTGAGGCGAGGGCAATTTCGTCATAACACATCCTTAAACAAATACATATATTAACAAAAAAAAAAAAAATTGCTTATTAGATATAAAAAAAAAATGTATTTTCCGTCTCGTCCCGTTTGGGATTTTTTTAAATAGACATCTCTAAGTAATTATTGTAGTTTTTCTTTTCTTATTTCAATAATCTTTTCAACAATGGACTATTGTTTCAAAACCACCTTAAAAAAGTCCAAAATGATCCTCCAAACACTGTTTTTGTACTTAGGGATTTTTGCAAAATTTATCGATTGCACAAATTAAATTTATCGATTGCACATATAAGAAAAGAACATTTATCGATTGCACAAACCAAATTTAAATTTAATAGCAAATACCATTGAAATAAAAAACGAAAATTACAATAACTTTAAAGTCTAACTTTTGATTGTGCATGAGAATGACATCAAATATTTAAACTAAATTTAAATTTGATAGCAAATACCATTGAAATAAGAAAAGAAAATTACAATAACTTTAAAGCCTAACTTTTGATTGTGCATGAGAATGACATCAAATATTTATAAAAATAGATGTTATAATAGTATTTTGGATGATTATTTGTAAGAATATGAATTTTATTACTTTATAAACATGAATTAATAATTAAATAAAATTAATTCAAATAAATAATATAAATTATTATTTATTTTATATTAATATTTAAAAATACATTTTAGATTAGGTCTGACTATTAAATTATTTCTATATAATTAAATTTTATTACATTCAAATTAATTTAATTTAGTTAGTTTTTATTTATTTTTATTTAGTTATCATTAATTAATGAAAATTAATTAGCATCAATTAAGTTTAATTAGTTAAATTATACTAAAACTTCCTAAGAAAATAATAAATTTAAATCATGTGATCTAAGTTATTTTTAGTTAATTAATATATTGAATTGATTTTAGTTAATAGTTAATTTTAATTGATTAGTTTATATCAAAATAAAATATAGTTAATTAATTAACTATACATCACATCAAATTTTAAATTTTAGTTATAATTTAACATTTTAGTACAAAATTGAATAATTACGAACATACTTAATTAGTATAAAATTTATATATATAAAAAAAAAAATTGTGTTTTTCAAATTTAATAAACTAGGTTAAATAAAAAATAAATAAAACAAAAAAGAACGGATGCATTTAAAAAGAGAAAGAAGAAAAAAAAAAATGAAAGTTATAGACTTTGTGGTAAAGTCGGGTAGTGGATATGACCATCAAAGAAATTATGCCAAAGACATTCAAACAAACTACCCTTAACTCACACTATTTACAACTATCTTTCACTAACCAACTCTTTGCTAATGACAAATATGCCCTCCTAATATCTTAATAATATATGCCCCTCATTTTCCTCTTCTAAGTCCCAACCGTCCTGTATTCGTTTTTCTTCTCGAACCTCGCCGCTGAACTCTTCGCTCGGGACGATCTCCGGCGGCAAAAAAAAAAATGACGAAATCACCCTTCCGCCTCCCTCTCCTCCTTGTCCTCCTCGTCCTCCTCGCCGCCTCCTCTACCGCCGAGATCAAATCCCTCAAGATCTCCTCCGACAACCGCCCCATGATTCTCTTCGAGAAATTTGGATTCACTCACACCGGCCAGGTCTCCATTTCCGTCAAATCCGTCTCTGTTACTACCTCGCTTGCAGAAACCGATCCTTCTCGGCTTGGATTCTTCCTCTTGTCTGAAGAATCGCTGCTTCAAGTCCTCCTCGAGATCCAGCAAAACCCTCAGTTTTGCGTTCTTGATTCTCGCTACATCAATCGCCTCTTCACCTTTCGGGATCTCTCTCCGCCGCCGCAGAGCTCGTTCAGCCATTCCTACCCGGTTTCTTCCCCCAATGAATACAGCCTTTTCTTCGCCAATTGCGCCCCGGAATCCTCCGTTTCTATGCAGGTGCGGACCGAGGTTTACAATTTGGACCGCGATGGTTCCAAGGACTTCCTCTCCGCCGGCCTCACGCAGCTACCTTCGCTCTATTTTGTATTTTCTCTTGCGTATCTTGGCTTCCTAGGGCTTTGGATCTACACGTCTCTCACGAATAAGCGCAGCGTTCACAGGATCCACTTCTTGATGGGTGGATTGCTGTTGATGAAGGCGTTGAATCTCATTTGCGCTGCTGAGGATAAGCATTATGTCAAAAGCACCGGCACGCCTCACGGTTGGGATGTGTTGTTTTACATCTTTCAGTTTATTCGAGTTGTTTTGCTTTTCACCGTGATTGTTTTGATCGGAACTGGCTGGTCGTTTTTGAAGCCCTTCTTGCAAGAGAAGGAGAAGAAGGTTTTGATGATTGTGATCCCACTTCAAGTCTTGGCTAACGTCGCCTCGGTTGTGATCGGCGAGACCGGGCCTTTTATCAAGGATTGGGTCACATGGAATCAGGTTTTCTTGTTGGTTGATATCATATGTTGCTGTGCCATAATTTTCCCCATTGTTTGGTCAATTCGATCTCTGCGAGAGACATCGAAAACTGATGGGAAGGCTGCGAGGAATTTGGCAAAGCTCACTCTTTTCAGGCAGTTCTACATTGTTGTGATTGGATATTTGTATTTTACGCGAATTGTCGTTTTCGCGCTCAAGACCATTGCAGCATACAAGTATCAGTGGGTGAGTAATGCAGCTGAGGAGATTGCAAGCCTTGTCTTTTACATGGTGATGTTCTATATGTTTAGGCCCGTGGAGAGAAATGAATACTTCGTTCTCGACGAGGAGGAAGAAGAAGCTGCGGAGTTGGCTCTCAGGGACGAAGAATTCGAGCTTTGAATGGGCATTGAAGAGTAATTTCTAGTTCTTATTGCCATCTTTTGCTTATGCCATACAAATGCAAGTGATATAGCTGATTTACAAATAGAAATTGTTGAAGTCGGGTCTGCTCTGCTCATTTTGCTGATGTTTTTTTTTGTTTTCCCCTCCTTTCAACTCGTGTAGAAACTTGAAATTGTTTTCTGCTTTTTGTTATCCATGTTTATTTTTCATGTCATGTTTACTAGTGACAACCGCATATAGAGTTCGCTCAAATATGAAATGTCGAAAGCCTTTTTATAATCTTGCTCTTCTGATCCTTCTGATTGTTGTAGAACTTGATATGGCGGGCAAGTTGGTTAACTTGCGGTCACGGTTGAGATTTTTCTGCAAAATGATCTTTCTAGTATGTAAGTTGCAGGGGAAGTTAAACAACCAAATGGCCTTTCATTTGCTTGTTGTAGTAACTAGTAAGTGGCATCTATATTATACTTCATTCATTTGTTTAGGCCCTAATCCTCTAGGTCTTATTTTGTTGACTCGAGCCCCTTCTTAGGTTAATCAAGCTCTTCTTGGGGTGTTTTTTTCCTTGTATTGGAAGTTGGTTTCGTTTTGTTCACCTTTTTTAAAGAAACATTTGAACTCTTAGTCAAATTACAATGAAAAAAAACTATTTTTTTTTTTGTTTTTAAAAATTAGCTTGGATTCTAGAAACATTTTTTAAGTTGGATAACAAAACAAAGCAACTCATAGGTGAAAGTAGTGTTTATAAGCTTTATTTTCAAAATCAAAAACAAAAAATTAAGGCCCCATTTGATAACCATTTGGTTTTTGAAAATTAAGGCTATAAACACTACTTCCACCTTTGGGTTCCTTTATTTTGTCATAGGTGAAAGTAGTACAACTGGAGTATGGAAATTCAAACCTGCGACCTTAAGGAAATGAGTACATAATTGCATGTTGAGCTATGCTCGGTTTAGCTTTTCTTCTTTTTCTCCTTTTCACTTTTAAGTCTGTTTCTGGCGCAGATTCTCGGTGGTGCCGTGGAGTATTATTTGGTTGTTAACTATAAATAATTTGGTGGGGAGAGTATTTTGATTAGCTATTTTGTTTGATTATTCAGCTTTGAGCTGAAAATTGTTATTGCTTCTTCAGAAGCTTGTCGGTGGGACTATGATGTTGGTGGTAGCTAGAATAATTTCTGAATCATGTTTGCTGCTGAAAACCTTTCTTGTTTTTATATGTTTGATGCCATTTTTGTTGTGAGATAATTATTTAGTACAGCCAGATTTAGGTAAGGTGCAAGCAAGAATTTTATAGGGTGAATTGAGGCTTGTTGCTATGGTCCTTTCCTTAGTAAGTTGCCTAAAGTCTGTAGTACCCTTCACTGAGCACGATCACGAGAAGACAACTGTGATGCCCTTGTGATAAGCGAAATGTACGGATGACTTTTCACAGGGAGAGGACACTTGTTTATCACGAGAATGTCAAAAAACATAAATTTTAAAAACTCTCGCGCACTCCGAGGGATGGGATCCGTATAATTCCCCCTTATTATGGGGTCTCTTTGAATTTGGGAGGGCAAAGTTATTCTTAAGATGTGGAAAAGGGCAAGGGAGAAAAATGCAAAGTTATTCTTAAGATGTGGAAAAGGGCAAGGGAGAAAAATGTTAGGTTGAACTGCAAATTTAATTCTTCACTTTTTTTGCTTCTTGTCTATTTAGGCTTTGAATATTACTATTACACCCTAAATAGAAGTAAAAACAAATCAAAGTAAACGTAACTCAGCGGTAATTGACATGTACATATCCTCTCGAGTACAAGGGTTTCAAATTCTAATACCATTCCGCATTTGTTGTCCTAAAAAAAAAGTAAAAACAAAGAATGATTTTGATTCGGTAATCTTCCTTTTTTCTTGGATCTTCAATGTCTATATTTTCATTGTCAATTCCATCCTCTTCACTTGATGTCTTTTCACTCCAGAGTTCAAGCACATGCAAGTTTCCTTATGAGTTAAGACATAGTTGTTAAAGATTAGTGTGCTATATTTTATAAAGCCTATTCATATTCAATATCACCAAGTCAAGCTATGGTTCACCTTCTCCCAAGTAGGGTTTACTTATTTACTTATTTATTCTTTTGCTTGGTCAATGCCTAAGTTTCTAACATATTGCTTTCTAGTTTCTTTAATATTTTCTAGAGGAAAAAAAAAATCACGTTAATCACTTTTATCATAGATCTTGAGACAATATAGGGGGCGTTTGAGCTAAGAAGTTGGAGAGAGTTGAAGTTGTTTTGTCTGGAGTTGTTTGGTCTGGGGAGTTGTTTGGTCTGGGGAGTTGTTTAGTCTGGGTAGTTCTGAAGTCTGTGGTGTGTTTGGAGCATGGAGTTGTTTAGTCTGGAGTTGTGAAGTCTGAGTTTATTTTAGCGGTTTTCTTCTACACAATTTTTTTCTACCAACTTTCAAAATTTTCTTATTAAGAACTTCTTCCAATTCCAATAAATTCTAAAAATTAAATATTTTATTTTATCTATCCTTGACAAATTTCTTTGAAGACAACCAAAATAATTTTGAGCACAATATTTTACATTATTTTTTTCACATTGATTATAAAAAAAAATAAAATATATAGATATATTTTTGTTAGGACTCATCTTTAATTTTATGAATTATAAGATTATCTACCCATATCAGTATTTCAACAATGATGGTTTATTTTAGCTATTTTGTTCGTACAATTGTTTTCTACAATTTTCCATATTTTCATTGTTAAAGACTTCTTTCAATAAATTTTAAGAATGCTATTTTTGTTTTTTATTTTATGTATCCTTCACAATTTTTTTTTTAATATAACAAAAATAAAATTTTGACCACAATACTTCACATTCTTTTTTCAATATCACTCACATTAATTATTCATTTTATTTGGATAGTTTTGAAATAAAAGAAATTCGTACAATATTGTGTTAAATATTACATGTGAATTTGAAAGATTTTAAACTACTAATTTAAACGGGTCCAAATAAGCTGATGTTTTTATTTATCTCCATGGTAAGAAATACTAGCTTTTGAATTTGGTTTAAGTACCAATTTTGATTGAACCACCTAATTTATATTTAAGATAATAAAAATAGGTTGAATTGCATTTTTAGTCATTTTACACCTTTTGTTTAAATTATGTTTTTTTTAAATAATTAAAAATATTGTAAAAAGAAGAGAGAGAAAGAGAAAGAGAGGAAAATGAAGGAGAGTTGAATAGTAATTACTGTAGAAGTCTGAGGAGTTGAATAGTAATTACTGTAGAAGTCTGGGGAGTTGATATTTTTTGTCCGAGTTAAACAACTCCTTGGGCCAAACGGGGAGTAAGTTTACTCCCCACAACTCCACTCCTCCCAACTCCGTGGGCCAAACGGCCCCATAGGGTGTGTTTGGATTGACTACTAAAAAAATGTTTTTTTTTTTAAACATTTTTTAGAAATGTTTCTAATTAAAACACTCTTTTGGTTACCTTTTCTTAAAAGTGTTTTTATCTACCAGTGTGTTTGGTTTGTTCTACTAGAAATATTTCTCTTAAGGTAAAATTACTATAAAGAACAATTATTAATAAACCATATGAATTAATAACTTTAAATATATATTTTCCAATTGAAGTAACAAATTAAGTTTAGCTCAATTGACATAAAATTATGCCTTTAACTAAGAGGTTGGGGGTTCAATCCCTCCATCTAAATATTTTTTCAAAAACAAAAAAAAAAAGTTTAAATTTGTATTTTAAAAATTATGACTGTTTATATTGTTGAATTTTAAAAATTATGACCGTTTACTATTGTTGATGGTCATGGTCATGGTCGGGGTCGGCCGGAGCGGGGTGGTGCGGGGTGGTGGTGGTGGCTCGTCGACGGAGTGGGGTTGGATAAATCCAAGCGACTCCTTAAATCCAAACGATCTTTTCGTAGGCGTTTGCCCCCGATTCAATCGGGGGATCGAATTGATTATAGAAACATGAGTTTAATTAGTCGATTTATTAGTGAACAAGGAAAAATATTATCTAGACGGATATGACCTTAAAACAACAACGCTTAATTACTATTGCTATAAAACAAGCTCGTATTTGATCTTTGTTACCTTTTCTTAATAATGAGAAACAATTTGAAAGAAGCGAGTCGAATGCTATAACTATCGCTGGGGCGGGGGCGGGCGGCGGTCCGTCGGAGCGGGGTGACGGTGGTCGGTGAGGGGCAGCGGTGGTCGAAGGAGGTTAGTGGGCGGAGAAAATTAGTAATGAGGGTATTTTGGTAATTTTAATACAATATGAGAATTAAATAGGTTTTTCAATTAAACACCAAAAAACATTTTTTTCAAAAATTAATATTTTTTATCAAAAATGCATTATTTCAAAAACTCATTCTCCAAAAATTTATTATTCCAAACACCTCAATTTATTTCAAAATGACTTATTTTTTAAAAATTAAACATTGGAATCTAAACCAAAGACACCCATAATCAAGTGGTTGAAATGACTTTTGCTCCGATTGAACCTTTCTTACAACAAATCTCCATAGTCAACAACTTCAAATAATAATAAATAAAATAAAACAAAAAAACCTTACAAATTAAGTATTATGACCATTAATTTATATTTTATTACCTTTAAA
Source organism: Herpetospermum pedunculosum (assembly GCA_028017165.1). NCBI lineage: Eukaryota > Viridiplantae > Streptophyta > Magnoliopsida > Cucurbitales > Cucurbitaceae > Herpetospermum > Herpetospermum pedunculosum. The sequence continues at coordinate 63,285,770 of CM051525.1, forward strand.
AATTACTCCTCAACTTTTGAAACAAAAGTTGAAAAAATACTCTTTGAATGTTTAAAAGTTTCAAAAAATACTTCTAAATTAATTTTTTTTTTTTTTTTTTTTTAAGAAATACTCCTTAATTTTCAAAGTTTCAAAAATATCTCTAAATTATGATTTTTTTTTAAAAAAAATACTCTTAAACTATGAAAAACAATTCAAAAATGTTGTTAACAACAACACACAAAGTTATGACGTGGACGGTTAAATTCTAACTTATACTTGCGTGACATTAAAAAAATCATGAAAACGTAGATATTTGATATATTTCACCAATTTTTTCTTAGTTTTGTTCTATTCCTTATGAAAAAATAGGATTTTCATGATTTTTTTAACACTCAGACGTCTACGTTTTTTCATTTTTTTTTTTATTGTCACACAAGTACAAGTTAAAATTTAACCGTTCACATCATAATTCTGTAGGTGGTGTTAATGTTGAGGGCATTTTTTTAAATCAAGAACACACTCATTTTCTAAAATGTAGATTAAGCAGTGTTTTTTTTTAAATTACAATATGTTTCTCCTAATACGTAACAGATAATGCAGAGCAAATAAAATTTATATTTGAATTGAAAGTATATAACATTTTAAATAAAATTACAAATTATAAAAAACAAAAAACAATGTAAACTTTGATCAAATATCTAGTTATTGTAGCTAAATTACAATAATGTAATTTTTTTTACCAAACATTTATTTACTCCTTATGGGGGCGCAGGGTGAGTTATTATAGTCGGTGGGTTTAGTAAGTATGTGTTTGGGGTGCAGAGTTGTATAGTGTGGGTTTAGTAAATCTGTATTTGGGGTGCAGAGTTGTATAGTGTGGGTTTAAAATAAAATTTTCTTTAACATGGAGTTTGAAATATGTGTTTATGTTAGTTTATTTTTTTTTCTACAACTTTTTGTTGTATTTGTATAGTTAAATGTATATTACGATATTAATTTTTTAAAAGTTAAAAAAATAAATATTATTTAAGAAATCACAAATAATCGACAACAAGAGGCTCGGTGGAGAGAGAAGTAATACAGTTTTCTTTAACATGGAGTTTGAAATATGTGTTTATGTTAGTTTATTTTTTTTCTATCACTTTTTTGTTGTATTTGTATAATTAAATGTATATTACATATTAATGTTTTAAAAGTTTAAAATATAAATAGAGGAAAAATCGCCAAATTGGGTGAAAAAAAAAACAAATAGAGGAAAAATCGACAAATTGAGTGAAAAAATTGAAAAAAAAAAAAAACAAAAAAAAAACAAAGAGTAAAATGAACAAATTGAAAAAAAAAAAAAAAAAGTACAGTGCTACAGTGTTACTGTAGCACTCGGGGTTATAATAACCCCCAAACGCCTTCTTCCTAAATGGGTGCCCCAAACATGGGGTGAGTTATAATAATCCACCCAACCCTACCCAACTCGCCCCCAAACACCCTCTGAAGTTTTCACATTTTTTTATTTTATTGTTAACAATTGTGAAGCGAAGAATCAAACCATGGATTTCGAGAATTATAAAGTATATTCACGAAACTATGTTCAAATTAACATTTTATATTGATCTTTCAATAATTTCTATTGTTTTGCTGGATAGGAATCTGGTGTTAATATTTTTTGGATAAATTATATTGAGATTTGGATAAATTATATTGAGTTTTTTCTAAAACGTGATTTAATTTTTTCCATGTCGATATTTCTATCGACATTTTCACATATTTATAGGTTCGACATCGACATGAGGGGGTGAATCGACATTTCCATAATACCGTACAAAATCAATGAAATATTAAAAAAACAACAACAAAATGTAACATAATGTGAATATAATATTATAATAAGTGTATTTTAATTCATTTAAAAATATAAATATTTATCTATTATTTTTAATAATTTTTTTGTAAAAAATATTTTTAAAAATCTTTCAAAAATATTGATGGACATCGATATTTCTATTAAAATTTCTACAAAATTGAGACCACAAAATTGAGACCTCTATATTTCCGTCCACATCCACATTTAAATTATGTAATAATTTGATTTAGTTAATTTATTTACTTTTCATTTTGAGACATAGTTGATGTATTTAATATTTTTATTTTATAATACTAATCATATTTATTTAGCGTACAATATAATAATATATATAAATAAGGCCATTTAAAATTTATATATATAAAAAAAGGCCATTCTAAAAACTAAAATCCGTAGTCTTCTTTATACGCTTCTTATCCAAACTCCAAAGAATGTACCAGGCGGTGGCTCCGCCGCAAGTCACCGTAACCGCCGTTCGCCGGCCGCAGCAGATTGCGACGAAGGACAATAAGACCAGACAAGGTCGGAGCATCAATGTAGGGTTTGGGGGAAAAAGAAAGGAGCAATTATGGCAGTGCGTCGATGGATGCGGCGCCTGCTGCAAGCTCGCCAAGGGGCCGTCCTTCGCCTCGCCGGAGGAAATCTTCCAGAATACTTCTGACATCGAGGTTCGTCAATTCATTTCATAGTCGGAAATAAATTTAAGCTCGAATTTGCCTGGCATTTGTTTCTTCTTCTGCGCTGATTTGTAGTATCAATCGACGAGGTTTTATTATAGGTTGAAAAACAATTTTGGTCCTTCAAAAAATAACCTAAACTTTATTTGCTAACGATTTAGTTCTTACTTTCGATTTGGTAACAATTTAATACCCAAACTTTAATAATGTAATAATTTAGTCTGTTTATTTTAAAATTTGTAACGATTTAGTCTCTATAGAATCTAAAAATTAAAAATCTAAAAATTATTGTTAAAATTTAGTGAGATTTTTTAGATAGATTTGATTAGGGACTAATGTTTATAAACTACAAACACTTGTCGTTGTCAAATGATTGTCAAATGATCATAACTTAGCGGTAATAGTGAGCATAACTTAATGGTAATTAAACCATCTTGTTTAGCTCAACATAAAGTATGAACTAGTTTGTTTAAAAATAAAATGGTAATTGACATGTGTCACCTCCCTTGAAGTCGGAGTTTCAAATCCACCTAACCCATTTGAAAAAATACTTCATTACAAAATTTGGCTAAATTATAAAAAATACCCTTGAACTTTGTCTTTTGTTTCAAAAATACCGATATACTTTTAAAAGTTGTAATATTGTCTTTGACCTTTCGTAAACGTTTCAAAAATACCCCTGTAATAGAAAATCGTTAGAATATTGGACGAAAAGTTGACTCTTTGAATGTCATTCTCATAGACTTAGTCCTAGTCACTGTCACGTTTTTCTAAGTCACTACCATGTCAATTTTTCGTCAAAAATCAAACGGATTTTTACTCCCAAAGTATTTTTGAAACTTTTTTTTTTTTTTTAATTTAGCCTACAAAATTTGAAGTACAATGTTAAATTGTTATCTATGAAAGTTGAAGGACTAAATTATTACAAAAGTGAAATTGTTATCTAAATTGTTACAAAAATGAAATTGTTATCTATGAAAGTTCAAGGAATCTAAATTGTTATCTATGAAAGTTCAAGGAATAAATTGTTACAAAAATGAAAGTATAAGGAGTAAATCGTTACAAACTAAAAGCTTTATCCTATACTTTTCAGCTGTATAAAAGCTTGATTGGCGCCGATGGATGGTGCATTCACTACGAGAAGAGCACGCGTAAATGCTCCATTTACTCCGGTAAGAGCAATTTTGAATTCTAAGATTGTGTTTGAAACATGAGGCTTATTATTCTCTATTAACTTTCACAGATCGCCCATATTTTTGCCGCGTAGAGTCTCCTGTGTTTGAAACATTATATGGAATCAAAGAAAACAAGTTCAACAAGGCTGCTTGCAGGTCTTCTCATAAACCTCAGGATCTTCTTTTATTTCATGTTTTGTTGGTTCAAGGGTGGATATGTTTTGGTTTAAGACCCCACTATGTTCATGGACGGAAAATTATTCATTGAGGCCAACTCATAATAAGCGTGGAGTGTAGATTCGAAAATCTGCATGCCCCTAATAACTATTGGATACAAAACGGTGCAAAACTGTCAGCCACATTGTGAGGGTCTCCTTGAATAATTTCTCGTCGTCCATGGACTTCATTAATGGTTCGAGGATAAAATTAAAATTTGAGGTCATGATTGGCTGATTGTGTTTATTTAGTTTATAAACTTTGATTAATAATTAAAAACTAAATTAAAATTTTAGTCCATAAATAAACACTTATGTTTCTATCTATTTAGTACCTAGTTTACTAATTTTTAAACGTTGTTATTTCATTTGATCATTGAATTTGAACTGCAAATCTAGATAGTCGACGATGGTCAACTAAAATGTAGATATGACACAAGTTGTCGATATAAACAAATGACAGAAGAAAGTACACCAAAAAAAGATAAAACAACCACAAACTAAAAGCAAAAATATTACTAAACCAGAACTTAGATGAGAATAAACATTGACAATAAGAAACAGAAGAAATGAACCAACAAGTTAAAGCTTGTGAATTTCAGTAGCATATCTACCTCAATGCTTTTTAGGATTACTAATTAAATTCTGGTAAATGCTCTGGTTTGGCTAATTGTTCATCTTCATCTTGTCTGCAGTAGCTGCAGGGACACTATAAAAGCAATCTATGGTTTCCAATCCAAGGAATTGGAAAACTTCAACAGTGCAGTTCAGAGCTCTGAATCTGTATAGAATGCTCAAAGGTCATACATCTTTCTTATGGATTATTTGTAACATGCTGATATGTTGACTAAAAACATATTTCATTATGTCAACCCGAACATAGCTCTACTAGTTAAGACATATATTCTCGACCAAGAGTTCAAAGGTTCGAATCTTCATCCGCATATGTTGTTGAATGAAAAAAAAAAATAAAATATATATTTCATCATTCTCTGTAGTCTCCCTGCAGATCAAAACCTTCCTTCTAGCCATGCATAGGACTGATAGGAAACTGTTGTCTAGACAATTTTTTGTTTTAAGAATAAAAAATCTGTAAAAGAAGGTATATTTTTTTAAAAAGGTAGGTTTTCTTGTTTCTTTTTTTTTTTTTGGATATCCGTGAGTGTCCGGGCCAGCTTACGCGCACCTCGACTATTCTCACGGGACAGACCGCCTGACCCTACAACATTTGGCTGCCAAGGAAACCCGTAGGAAATTAATTCCTAGGTAGGTGGCCACCAAGGATTGAACCCTTTACACGTTCTCCTAAATGATTTATTTTTCAAAAAGAATAAAGTTGTTATTCCTTTTAAAATCTCAAATATGAAAGCTCTCTTGAGCCCTCATTTTCGCGAGGGGAGTTTTGTGGCAGAGTTGCTTTAGTAGAATCTTTAGAGGGGTTGAAAGATCAGGTGAGGAGGTTTGGGAGGTGATTAGATTTAACTCGTCTTTGTGGGCGTCCGATATTCTTTAATCGGGATTTTTTTTGTAACTATCAGCTTGACATCATTCTTTTGGATTGAGGAGATTCTTCTCTTGTTTAGCCTCGTGTATAGAACTGCAAACGAAGCAAGTTTTGGTGCCAAACACTTGCATTTCCAATTCCTGATTCTCCATAAAAAAAATCTGACATTGTTGAGATTGAAGCCAGAAAATGGTGTACTAACACAATTTGTGCATTGTCATGTTCAGGTTCTCAAAGAGCACCTTCAATAACATGTACTTCAAAAGATAAGGGAAATGGTGCTATAGCACATGTTAGCCACAACCACAACAAAAACGGTCTGCGCAAGGCATATCTCTGCCAGAAAGCAAAGAGGAAAAGGAATTACTTTCTTCTTGTTCACTCTTAGAGAAAGAAATTAGATAAAGATGCTTTGGCAACTAAACTGGCGATACCTCTCTTTTTTGCTGCTTTTCGTCCCCCCAAAGGCCCAAAGAAAGCTGTTAAGAATATTCTTGTGTGCAAGTTAAAAATGTGAGATATCTAAATAATTTCTTACTTCAAAAAGATGTTATAACGTTGCTAATTTAACCTATAGGTGGACGAAGTATATGGAGTAGGAATTCATCTTTTGTAAAGAAATTTGGTTCTTTTGGTTGAGTGAAGGTTTTTCTTGGGTCGAAATGAACCATTTTTCCACATTAAAATGAAATACCATCGTTTACCATGTTACCTTACCTATTTAAGATATTAAATATCTTATAAGTGTCATATGCTCATTGGTAATTGACATGTATTATCTTCTTTGATGTCGGAGGTTCAAATTTTCATACCTCATTTGTTGTATAATTTTTAAATACCATTATTCTATTCATCTTGAAAAATTAGTTTAAAATGTGGACAAGCCTATACTAAAGAGAATATGTTTTTAGATTAGAAAGGAATCCACTCCACTACAAATATGGTGTTTTCTCCTTTTCCAAGTTTATATAACAGGTCGTATCAATAACACTTTGATCCCAATTTCGAAATCTAGGATACCCATAGTTCTGTCTGTGGCCTGTTAGAGCTTTGAATATCTGCTATGAGTTACTACAGTGGCTCTAACTCCATTGGCCTGCTCATGCCAAATGCAAACAGCTACGACTACCCCGGTCTGAACCTCTCGCCATTTTGGACCGCAGCGTTCGGTTTCACAAGCCAACAACACCAGTCTGATGGAGACCCAATTGGAGACGATCCTGAGGGTGAGCAGACTTACCAGAGTTGTTTCGGGTATTTGCCGAACGAACACGACTCCTCCGATCTCTTCTTCAATGACCAAGACTCTTATGAAAATCAAAATGGCTGCAGAATGGAGAATACAGAACTCATTCTCCTCCACAATGAGGATCGACTTGAGGATTATAATGGTGATTCTAGAAACTTGTACTATGAATTTGATTGGGATTGCTTTCAATCTTGGTTTGGACTTGGAGAAGATGAGCATGGTCAAGAATTGAAACCTGAACATGACTGTAGTTCTGATGCTATGGCACTCCTAGAAGCCATCCTTGGGTACTGAACTGACCTTGGCAATTTTTTACCAACAGGTTCGACAGACGAACCGATTCGATAATCAATATTCTTTTTTTCATTAATTATGTAAGAATCAGACAACAATTGGCTGAATGCAATCAGAGTTCTTTATTTCTTTTCAAATGTTATTTTTTTTTACCAGAAGTAATAATAAATTTTCTTTAGTTTATTACACCAACAAAATTCAGATGGTCCTTTTTCCTCTACCTCTCCATATATCTTCTTAGCATTTTAAAGAATGTTATCCTGTGATCCATGAATAAAGTAGAAATTTCAGGCTATTTCTATTCTAACACAAATGTAATAAAAAAAAGATTATGCAAAATGTATCTCTGTACATTTATATTTCTCTTTCTTGAAGTATACCAACTCTCCTCAAAATACATCGCTAAGGCCCAATTCATCTTCAATGTCATCCGCATCTTCAAACAGCTTCAGAAATCTGGCCTGATCTTGCTGTCTTCTCTTTTTTTGCCAATATTTGTAACCAATCACCATACCAATAATTAACACAATTGAAGCCAGAACACTGATAACTATGATTGCAGCAGCATGCATTCCCTTCGCTCCTTCATGCGAAGGTGAACTCGAACTAGTAACTGCAAGTATCACTTTTAGAAAAAATCTTAAATGCAGATTGTAATTTTTCCAAACACATGGACAAGTCAACAGAGACACAGTCACAAATTCATAGATTAGATTATGCACAAGTTTTTAGAACTTTCATTTATGATCTTATTTGAAGACTTAAAGTTTCCTCAAGAGGTGGATTAAGGAAGGTTTATATAGTTACCTCCATCAGTCCAAATAACTAAAAGAGGTAGATGCTAAAGTGCAATTTAGAAAATGATACAGAACCTTGAGGATTCTAAGGACAACAGAAGTTCTATTTATGTTTTAAAACGTTTCAGACTCGAAAGTTCCCAGGATAAACAACTAAAATATCCAAGAGAGTGAGTGAGTAAGGTGATTTCATTTTTCTTCAGATGCAGTTTAATATCGAAACTCGAAAGTATGTGAATGACAGAGGAATCACCATTAATAGATGAAAGGCAATATAATAATTCACATTTAGAAGGGAACTAATTTCTTCAGTACTTATTAATTCAACGAAATGCAGAATCATAAATCATAGTTTATTGCTACTCACCATTGGAATAAGCTGTGCACTGCAAGCACAGAAAAGTGGCATTGAACTCTTTTTCATTGAATCGTACATATTTTCCAGCGGTAGCTGAAAAATCAGATGGACAAAACTCCCATTCTCCAAATACATCATCAGATTTAATGCTGTCCTCCTCATAGAACCCACATCGCTTACACTTTTTGGTTTTAAATTCAGTCATGGGCTGAAAGCACAAAGATAGAATTTCAACAATGGAAACAAATTAACAATTGTAAACAGTGCCATTTGTTACTGTGTATGCAATCCCCTTTCCTCAGTAGAGATCAATGAGAAGAGGATATGAGCTTTTTATCTACTCATATACACCAAAACATAACCCACCCTCATTACTTTGACTATGTTTCTCTGCAACAAAGAGTTCAAAAGGTCTTCTTATCTTGAGTGAGACACAGACAAAAGTTGAAATTGTCATGTCCAAATCTCCTATTGCTATGTTACTACTTACTTTCCAAATTTTGTGAAGAACTCTACATAATTACAAGCAAACAGGATACTTCGGTTCCACCTAGTGAATTTTTGGTATGCAAAATTTGATCTCTAAGGCCCCGTTTGATATAATTTTTTTACTAAAGTTTTCACTGAATTCTTAGTCAAATTCCAAAAACAAAAACAAGTTTTTGAAAACTAGTTTAATTTTCAAAAATTGGCATAATTTTCAAAAAAAAAAAAAACAAATAGTTACCAAACCAGCCAAAGTCATTCAAGTAAAACTACAACACCCAATAAAGTCGACAGGAAAATAAGAAGAAGAAGAAAAAAAAGTTGGAAAAGCTTAAACACTGTTCAAAACAGCTTAAGAAAGACCACAAACCTGCCAAGATTCTTCACCATTGAAGCTATATAAAACATGTTCTTTCTGTACATCAGGCAATTTCGTCTTATTTCCATCTTGACATTGAAAATAAACAGTCGGTATAGAAGCTAACCACTCGTGCGTCTTGTATATTACGATGGAATCAAGCGTAACAACCCCCGAATCTACGCCCCCTGAAAAACAATCCCAATATTCAATCCCCAACTTCAAAATCGCAAATAAAATTAAACACAAAAACCAAATCAAAGCAAGAACAGCAACAAAGAAACCACAATTTCACATCTCTTCGAACAAATGTCACCTGAATGGCAGCTCAGGAACGCCGAAACAAGAAGAAAAACCGTCGAAACTCTGAAATTCAGAGTACACCGAATCGGCATATCGCGAATTGATCAAAACCCTTCGCTCAACTCGCCTGAATCAAAATCTGAAAACCCTAATCACAATTATCAGAGAGATGTTGAAACGACGGGATCGATGAGAGAACCGGTGACGGAGAGGGCGGTGGCCGACGAACGGAAGCTTCGAGGTTATGGCGGATTTGGGTCGTTTGCGTGCGAACAAACAAACCTGTGGGGTAATTTGGAAGAAGTGGGGAATTTGCGTTTGTGATACGCTTACACCAAACAAGAAACTGTTACTGTTCCAGATTTCTGCCACGTGTTGTCATGTCCACGTCATCAGGTGATGGTGCTTACGTGGCGTAATCTGGATGGCTGGGTTTTGGAGCTGTAACGGAATGCTATCTGCCGTCGATATTCGGACTTAGTATGGAACTGCTGTATTGGATTATTTCCCCATTTGAATTATGTTTTTTTTTTCCTTTTTCTTGACTACCATTTGAATTATGTAGGTTTGACTTGGTTTTGATTTTCTCTGTTTTTATTAACATAAAAGAACATCTAGGTTGACATTTTTATATTAATAAACGTGGATTTTCTAAATGAAAGAAAATGTGCCTGGGTTCTTTGAGCCAAGAAATTGGTGAGAGTAGAGTTAAAGTCTGGTGGGTTAGGAATTCTACTTCTGATGTTTCGATCGACGATATATATATACTCAATTTAGATAGGGTCACGTTGGCCAAGTCGAAGCGTTTTTTTATTTTTTAATTTGTTATTGATATGATTATATATCTATACTATTTTTATTTTCTATTTAAAACTTGACAATGGGTGAATAATTTAAAACAAATTCGAATAATCTTTCATAAATGCAAACTTAATTAAAATGAAAAAAAAAAGGTGAAATTTAGAAGGTTTTTTTTGTCTTCTTATTATTATTAAATTTAATTTATATAAGGTTTTGGATTGAGAGGATCAATTCCACCGTCATCTTCTTCTTCATCTTTCAATCTTTCTCCGACGATTGTGTCGTTGCCGCCCATCACTACCATCTTCTTCTTCAAAACCCACCCATATCCTTTCCTTTTTCTTCTAGGTTTGGGTTTACCCCTTCTTCTTCTTTGTCAATCATTATTGTTGGCTCATTCTTCAATTGTCAAAATGCAAATTCCAAAAAATAATGAAAATCGAAGAACTTGAAGAATACCCTAAAAGTTGTTGAAAGTGCGATCAAAGTCCTACATTGGTTAGAAAATGAGAGGATCATGTCATAACTATATAAGTGAGAGACAACATCATTAGTATCAGGTTCTTTGAGTGGAACTAAAAGTAAAGTCACTAGAGTTTGGACCCAAAATAGACAATATGCTTAAATGGGGTAAGAGTTATTGGGATTGGGATAGATGCGGATTTCAACAATTTAACCTTTTTTTTTGTTCGGCTAAGTAATGGAGGATTGAATTTTTTCAAGTAATAAGTGTATCATCCATTGAAGTGTACTTTTTTTTAGTTCAACTTCATATGAGGAGATTCGAACTTCAGAACTCATGATCAAAAATACATTTTTAGGCCTATTGATCTAGGTCGAATTTGTCATCTATTGACGTGTACTTGAATTAGAATAACTCATACCTCGGTTTGTTAATTTTATGTTTCATGTTGTAAAAATGCTGAATTTTATAACTTTTTTTTTTTTTTTTTTAATTCAAAATCAAAATTTGATGACATTTTCTTTCTCAAAAGACAATATATGCTCTTTTTTTTACAGGTAAATTATGTCAGTGTTGTTGGAATGAAAACACTTTTCTTTTCTTTCAATACTCTCAAGATTCATAGTAAAAATTATTCTTCTAATAAATTTTTGGACAAAAATTAATTTATATTCTTAAATTTTAGAAATTGTATTAAACTAATAAATGTATCAATTTAACTTTTATAGGTTTATTTTTTTCTAATTTTTCTTGTGTTTACATAAACACGTGAGATGAGTATAAATGAATAGAAATTATGTGGTAAAATAAAATCACAAAGAGTCAAAGACCATGATTTTCTTTTGGTTTAAAGTTGAATTGGTAAAAATAGAAATTAAAGAAGTGGATTAAAATGGTCTTTTTCTTTTTAAGTACAATTTTGATAGACCAATATAGAAAAAGGGAAGTTTGTAAATGAAAATTACAATTAAATCATAATTAACAAAAAGAATTATAAATAAAAAATAAATAAAAAAGAATAAAGACATTAATAGAAAAATTAAAGAAAGAAATTTACTAAATTGAAGGAAGAAGAAATAATAACCAAACAAAGTGGAAAATTGTCAATCTGACAAAATCAGATACAAAAACTCCTCTCCTCTCATTCCCTCTCCTTCCGCTGCTCTAACCTGAGGGCAGCAGCTTCGAATCACAGATCAAAAAAGCCCTAAAATTCACTCTCCTCATCGCCGCCGCCGCCTCCCAATGTCGCCGCCTTCAATTCTTCCTCCTCTGATCTGTCTCCTCCTCCTCCCGATCGTCTTCTCGATTGACCAAACCCAATCCTCTTCCTACAATGGCGTAGGAAATCAAGCCGCGACCGCAGCGACGCCGACGCCGACGTCAAATCAAACCAGCACGCCTGGACGACGGACGGCTACGCCTTCCTTCGCTCGCGAATTTCTGGCAGCGCACAACAAGGTGAGGCTGAACGTGACGCATCCTCTGTTCGTTTGGGACAGAGGATTGGCTCGATACGCTCGTCGATGGGGATTGAAACGCACAGCCGATTGCAAAATGATCCACTCGTACGGACCGTACGGCGAGAATTTATTTTGGGGATTGCAGGAGCATTGGTCGGCGACGGAAGCTGTGGAATCGTGGGCGAAAGAGAGGGAATATTACGATCCTCAGAATAACGCCTGCTCCGAAAGACAAATGTGCGGCCATTACACGCAGATCATTTGGAGAGATTCGATCAAACTTGGATGCACTCGGGTTAAATGTCAAACCGGAGGCGTTTTGATGATTTGTGAGTATGATCCGCCTGGGAATTACGTCAATGAGAGCCCCTTCGTCAACAATAATAATAATGTCGCCGTCTCCGGAAACAACGCCGGAACGGCTGCCGCCGCTGCTAAATCGAATTAGTAGGGAACTGTACCGTCGTTGATCGGAAGTCTTGGGGACTCCGAGAAGCTGATAGAAAAAGGTATGTAGCTTTTGTTTGCTTTTTTTCAATCCATTCTATTTTTTCTTCATTTTCTCACACAGGTCTAATAGATTTTTTTTTTTTTTAATTTATGTTATTTTATTTGTAATTGTAACAATGATTCATTGATTCATTGATTTTTTATTATTATTATTATCATTTGTTAAAATCTTAACTTAGTATGGATTTTTTTTTTTTTTTTTTTTTTTTAATAGCGAAAATCAATTTATACCATTAAATTATATGATGGTATAATTAAAATAATAAACTAATAATTGTAATACAATTAGAAACAACTTTTTAGATGTAAAATTTTATAATTGTATCCATTAAAATTCTACACTTTTACACATTAATCAATTTAATCTATTTATTTGAAACATCAGTTTCTTTTATATAATATATAATTAACCAAATGATACATTCATTGTGAATTAACGATTTTCGAACTAGCCAACAAGAACATAGTTCAACAAGATGATATATCTTCTAGTGATTCTGAGGTCCTAGGTTCAATTTCCCACCCAAACATGTTGTCAAAAAAAAAAAACGTTTTCCAAACGAAATTTAATAGAGAGTATAAAGTGTAAAATCGTGAAAATTTAAGATTTTAATTGATATAATTATTGCTTTAGAGTTTTAATTGATACAACCCTATAAATTAATATAAATAAACCAACCAAGAACTAAGGTAAAATAGAAGAACATGTGATCAAATCATCTCTACATTGATTTGTTTTTATTTTGTAGTCGTTAATATTTGATTTGGAGCAGGATTTTTTTTTTTTTTTTTTTTTTTTTTTTTTTTTTTTTTTGGATATATGCTTATTACATGTATATCCACCGCAACTCGGAAACCTAACTCACAATATACTTCTACGAATAGGGCATATGACATATGCTCATATCGACTATCTAATTTTTTATTTTTTTTAGTACAACAAATATGAGATATGTAGAAAGTAGTACATGTCAATTACCATAGACTATTTAACTATTTATTTATATTTGTCATTTCACATGTTAAAATCAATCAAGGGTGTTTGACCCAAGAATTTATTAGCTGAGAAGTTGGGGAAGAAGTTAACTCTCCGTTTGACTCATAAGACTCGTTAAAGAAGTTAACTCCTCGTTTGACCCACGAATTTGTTAAACTCGGCTCCTCAAACTTCAATAATAATTACTATTAAACTTCTTAGACTTCAACGGTAATTACTATTCAACTTCTTTAGTTTGTCATATTTTTCAAAAGAGCACATTTCTCTTTCTTCCTCCTTCCCTCCCTCACACCATATTTTTAATTATTAAAAAAAAAAACGTAATGTAAACAAAATGTGTAAAATGATTAAAAATTCAATTCAACCTATTTTTATTTTTTTTAATATAAAGTAAGTTGTTCAATCAAAATTGATACTTAAACCAAATTCAGAATGTAGTATTCTTAAAGCATTAGCTTATTTGGATCCGTTTAAATTAATGATTAAAATCTTTTAAGTTCCCTTGTAATATTTAACCCACTATTGTAAATTCTCTATTATTTCAAAACTATCCAAATAAAATAAATATTTTTTTATTTTTTGAAAAGACCAAATAAAATAAAATAAATAATTAATGGGAGTGATATTGAAAAAAAAAAATGTGAAGTATTGTATTAAAAAATATTTTTGTTATCTTCAAAGAAATTTGTGAATGATACATAAAATAAAAAACAAAAACTGTCTTCCTAAAATTTATTAGGAGTCCTTTACCGTGAAAATATGAAAAATTATACAAAAAAAAATGTACAATAAAAAAAAAACAGCAAAATAAATCGTCATATTCAACCTATATTTATGTATTGCTCTCTCTTTTCTTTAAAGAAGTTTGTAAAATGTACATACCTTAATAAAAAATAAAAAAATAAAATCAATCTTAGAATTCATAAAATTAAGGATGAATCCTAACAAAAATGATATATATATATATATATATTTATTAATAATCAATGTTAAAAAATAATGTGAGGTATTATGTTAAAAATTATTTTAGTTGTCTTCAAAGAAATTTGTAAATGATAGATAAAATAAAAATAAAAAATTTTATTTTTAGAATTTATTGAAATTGAAAGAAGCCCTTAAAAATGAAATTTTGAAAGTTTATAGAAAAAAAAAATGGGTCGAAAAAGTACCTAAAATAAACTATTTCATAACTGCATCTTCAACAACTCTCGGTCTCAAACACACCACAAACTCCAAAATTAGAGACTAAATAACTCTTTGCACCAAACACACATACTTAAGAATCTTCAACTAAACCACTCTAATTCTCTCCAACTCTTTTTTGTCAAACATCCCTATTTATTTACTACACATGTCATGTCAACATTCACCAATATATGACTTGCTTAACAACTTGAGGATAGGTCAAGTTAAATGTTGATGCTGCAGATAAAATAAATGTCAATACTACTACAATAGTTGAGATTTGTAGGAAAGAAGAAGGCAAGATTGTTGTAGCCATGGCAAAAAGCTCTCAAATTTCTTACTCTCTCTTTGTTGAAACTTTAGTATTCTTGACAGACATTACACTTTTTTTTAATTCAACAATACGATGGAGTAAAGATTTATACATTTGACTTCTTGATGAAAGATATATAACTTAATCAATTGAGCTATGCTCAGATTAAAAAAATAGGAACATGGATCAAAGATATTTATATACTCGTTAGAAAATTATATGAAATATCATTCTCATATTTGGAAGAAACTTAAATGCAATTACACATTGTTTGATTTTAAAATCATCGAAACTTTTTTCTATTTTTTTTTTACTCATAAATAAGATTATGAGGCAAATAATTTGAATGTAGCTCAAGTGACACCTTGATTCTAATGGATGAAAATATGGTTTTAAGAAATAGTAAAGAAATAGTAAACTATTTATTATCAAATCCCAATTAGTCCCCGGTAGAATTAAATCTCTCGGTTATTTGTAACATAAAACGGATAATATATATATATATATATATATTACATGGTCACTAATCACTAAATTTTTAAAAAGTTTAATAAGTTTTTCAATTTTAAAAAACTTAACTTTGAATTGTGTGTCTAATAAATGTTGGAGTCTCTCTAGCTTAGACACCTTGATTCAATTTTGTTGTCTATTCGATTTTTAACCTAATCGACAATTTTTAAATTTTACGAATCTTTTTTAATACAAAATTAAAAGCTTAGAATTTTATTAGACACAAAATTTTAATTTTAAGTCTAATAGATCATTTAATCTTAAAATATATAAAAGATATCACTTGTACACAAAATTAGAAATAACTTATAACTCAACCATAAAAATAAATTGAGAGCCAACCTAAGTCTAACTCAATTGCTTAAGACATATACTTGGTTAGGAGTTTGAATCTCCACTCCACAAAGCCTAAATTTTTAAAAAAAAAATCATCATTTTTACCGTTTGTTTAGAAAATATTTATATTGTTTCAAAAGTTACAACAATATTATTTTTGACATTTCATAAACATTTTTTTTTTTTTTTTTTTTTTTTGTAAAAATTATTTAGAATTTTGATAAAAAAAAATTGGGATCGTGGGTGGGTGACTTAGAATGTGTTTCCGATCATCGCCACGTCATTTCAGGTCTCAATTTTCATTCGAAATTCTAAAAGATATACATCATTTCAAGTCTCAATTTTCATTCGAAATTCTAAAAAATATCTACTTTAAATATAGTTTCGTTTATGCAAATGTAAAAGATAATATTGCAAGAATATGAGTATTTATTTTTCATAATTTAACCAAACAAATTGAGAATTAGATAAAAACATATGAGTTAGAATCGTAAACTAACCATTTGTAATTGATCGCACTGTGAACACCAGCCGGCAGCCACCGCCCGAGCCATTAACTCAGCACTACTCTTCTCTTCTTCAATCTTCACAGGCATCGTCTTCTTCTTCGCCAAAAATGTCGAACCTCAATCTGCTCCGTAAGGCGCTTGGATCGCATTTCGTTTCTCGTTCGGCATCGGCAAGTCATGCCCTTCCGGTGTTTTTCCGCCAATCTCCAAGATTCTTCTCGACGGAAGGTGAACAACCGCCTCCTGAACCGGCCGCCGATCCATTTCTTGATACATCGAAAATAACAGGTATGAATCTCGTTCCTACGTCTTCGCTGAGTCTGTGCGATGTCCTCGAGTGAGAAATTGGGAGAGGTTTAGGGTTTATAGATGGTGGCGGCTTAGATTTTGTTGGAACAATTTTCTTTCCGAGCTACTTCAGTTTCGAGTTTGGATGGATGAATGTATTAAACGAGTTAGTTTTTGTATCTTTGAATAATTTGAAATATGCTATTCTGGTATCATTTAGGTAAATTGTTTACTCGTCTGATTTTATGTGGTGCAATGCATAATGAGTTTTCTCAGGTTCGGTATTTGGAAAATTGTATGGTATCACAAGGAATACACTAAAGACGGACATTGTCAATATGCTTGAAGGATGTAGTTTGGGTTTGGATGATGTCAAAGTTGAATACAATCGGAGTTTCACACCAACCTCTATGTAATGTTCTTCTTTTTAGCATATTTTGGATTTAGATGCTTTCTGTATTATGTTTTACCATTGTAGTTATGGTTCTATTCCTACTGGGTCGTGGAAACTGAAATGATCAAAGAATATCTCATTGCCCTTTTGATACTTTGATCATTTTACTACGAATGCAGTCCTTAATCTATTGAATATGTTGTTCAGTTTGTAAAAGAGTTGTATTTCTAGGGAGCAACTCAATCGTGTAATTTGACTTATTGTTAAATAATCATGAATATGTATTTGAGTAACACTGATGTTTGAGGTTGGTTTTCGTTAAATATTTATGGATGTTTTAATCAGGATGATGCAGTTCCCCTCCCGACAGGCCTTTGATACTGCTTTTCGAGTGATTGGAAGAAAAGGTCGCTTGTACAGATTGGAGCGGGTGATGTTTTGATGGCTACCTTCTAATAATGGATTTATTTTTTTGTTTTGTTTCTGAAGTTTTAGAAATCTATAACTTTTTTTCTGAATTTCAGGCTGATCGTTCGCAGTGGGACGTTCTTTCACCTTACAATGGAAAAACTGTAATGCCATTTTTTTTTATTATGAACTCATTATCAATTGAGAAATCTCTTTTTCAATCATATTCTTGTTTTTGTCCTTAGCATCTTTGATCAGAAAGCAACCTGTTCTACTTTAGCTTTGTTTATCTAATATTATGTGATTGAATCACATGGTTTCAAGGATCAAGCATACATATCAATATGTTCTCTGTTCTACTACTGCATAATGATTAATTTCAATGGATTGTTCTGTACGTTCTCCAAATTTAAAACTGTTTATAGAGAATTACTGTTTCATGTTATATTATTTAGAAGGAATAAATAATGTTAGCCAAGTAAGGTCCATGTTGTTGGGATCTCCTTTAAGTAGCTTTTCGAGACTGAAATTGTAATAACTACTTCAACTAAGAAGATTGGGTTTTTTTTTTTATCTTTAGATCATTTGTAACAAAAAAAAATGCTCTGATGTGATTAAAGAAACTTGAGACTGCAAGACTGAGGGTTGACTACCTTCCTGGCCTTAGGCTTGTCATTCGTGAAATCACATGCAACTTATTGTTCTGTTAATGGGTGTCTCACATTAAATATAAGCTTCTCAACACTGAATTGGTTTTGAATTTTCTTCTGTGAGATTCAATTTTCTTTGTAATATATTATGCTCTAGATGGGGAGAAAACTGATAATCTCGAGGACTTGCGTATTTAGGTCCTTCTGCAAGGAATACCTAGAAACGCATTGGTAGAAGACGTGGAACGCTTCTTATCTGGCTGTGACTATGATGCAACCTCAATCAATATGATTTTCAGGTAAAGATCAATTATTTATTTGTGACAAAGTTCAGAATTAGTATGTATTACTTGTAGGAATTTTTGTGTGATGCATCATTTATACATCATTGTAGGGGCTTTCCAGACCCCATGAGAATGGCAACAGTGCTGTTCCCTTCACCAACACAAGCAATGCATGCATTTCTTTCAAAGAACAGAGGCTTTTGTCTGAACAACCAAGTTTTGATGCGAGTTCTCCAATAATTAGTAACTGTTATCATCTGTATTCGACACATATTTTATGTTGGCACGATGGCTGGGCGTTTTGT
This sequence comes from Herpetospermum pedunculosum, assembly GCA_028017165.1. Classification (NCBI taxonomy): domain Eukaryota; kingdom Viridiplantae; phylum Streptophyta; class Magnoliopsida; order Cucurbitales; family Cucurbitaceae; genus Herpetospermum; species Herpetospermum pedunculosum. Next base: position 63,304,442 of record CM051525.1, read on the forward strand.
AGTAGTGTTATGAGTTATGACTTGAATCTTCATTATCTTAAGCCTCCTCCAGGTAGCAATCACATTCATTTAAAGTGGCCTGAAATCTTTCTTTTTTCACAAAGTTAGCAGTTTGTTTGAGCTTAAGAACTGCATATTTTAGGTAGCATATTTGGATTTTGAAGTTAGGAAAATAAGGTTGTTGAAGTTGAAGTATTATGTATTACTTGGTTGATTTTAGCATCCCGGAGGAGAAAATTTGTACTACGGGAGTATGGATACTCCTTACATTTATTCTTTAACATATCAGCGTACCCATATTACAACCTTGCCCATTATCCTCATTCTATTTAGATCGACTTTGATTTTACTATTTCAATTTGTTTTCAACAATTAGTTTCAATAGGCCCTAACTTTATCAAACAAACGTAGTAGTGGTCAATCTTTTTTGCCCAAGAATTTATAGTATTTAAAAAAAAAATCAAATTATTGACAATATTTGTATGGTTTGTCTATAAATCATCTCAAAGGGATGATCAACCCTCCATTTTGGAAGAAATTTTCTCTAAACCACCATAAATATGCCAAAAAAAAGAAACAAAATCACGAAATTGCAAGCAAAACACCATCAATTTCGTCCTCTACTTCAGGAGCACAGCCAATAAATCTCATGTGTTTCACTATGCCATCCATTAGACCAAAAATCTCAACCATTACAGGGTTTGACTTATCTTCTGCTTTAAATCTGTAAACCTTATTCTGAATCTCAATCCAACTATATCCAGGAGCAGTTTTCAGCCCTTTATCTTTCATCATCTTCCTCAATCTTGCAGCTGCATCCAAGTACCCTGCTCTTGCATACAGATTAGCTAACTGCACGTGCGTCGAAGCGCAGTCGGGTTTCAGTAACAATCTACTCTCTGCAGCCTTGAGTCCAATCCAGACATTCCCATGAAGCCTGCAAGCAGAGAGAAGCGATCCCCAAACAATTGAATTGGGAGAAATGGGCATCTTCTCAATGAAGTTTTGAGCTTCTTTTAGTAGCCCGGCTCGGCCAAGCAGATCGATAACGCACGAATAATGATCCAACTCCGGTTCCAAACCGCGCTCGACCATTAGATTGAAGTAATATCTGCCCTCTTCCACAAGCCCTGCATGTCTACATGAAGACAGAACACCAAGGAAAGTGATGTCATCAGCTTCAACTTGCTTCTCCTTCCTCATTGCTTTGAAAAGATCAATGGCTTGCATAGAATGGCCATGTTGTGCATAACCTGCAATCATGGAATTCCAAGAAACAGTGTCTTTGATTTCCATTGCTTCAAATATGTATAATGCAAAGTTAAGAGCTCCACATTTACAGTACATTGAGATCAAAGCATTTGCAATATGGACGTGAGAATCAAAACCCATTTTGATTGTTTGACAATGGAGGCTTCTTCCAACTCCAAGGGCTCCACTGCCACTGCAAGCGCTCAAAATGGTAGCAAAAGTAAACTCATTGGGCTGCAATTCCATTCTTCTCATCTGTTGAAAAAGCTCCAAACACATTTCAACTTGCCATCCTTGAGCAAACCCAGCAATAATGGCTGTCCATGACACAATATTTCTCACAGACATTTCATCAAACACCTTGCATGCATTATTCAACTCCCCACATTTCACATACAAACTCACCAGTGAACTTCCTACATACACATTGGCAATAAACCCAGTTCGTATTACTACAGAATGATACATAATTCCACCACGAAGATTCCGCTGAGAACTGCACGAACTCAAAACGCTGGATATATCATTCGCATCGAATTTAAATCTTCCAGCGCGCAACTGAAGATCCCAATGATTAGATTCAAGTTCTTGATCAAAAACACTGGAGGAATTCTTGGATAAAACAACGGAATGAGAAGCGAAACCATCGGAAAGGATTTGAGATCGAGATTGATTCGAATCTGTTTGTAGAAAGTCCTGAATGAGCCGAAGATGGGTTTGGCGACTTTTAGAGGAGAGATTTCCCTTTGGAGAAATGAGCTCCAGAAGTTTTGGAGGTTTGGGTAAGTTCTTGGTTGGATGGGTTTTGGGTTTGAAGTGAGAGAAAAGCCTAATGGAGGATACTATGTGGAAGCCATGCCTGTAAAAAAGTGTAGAAGATTGAGATTTCGCGAAGAGCAAATGAAGAAGACGAACTGTCATTACAAGTAATTGGCCATAAGGCTATTGGCAGTCGAATCACAAGTACAAAATGTCTCGGATAAAAAGAGGATTGGGAAAGCATGAGTTTTAAGTTTAAGGATGGTACAGACATTTAGTTTGTAACGATTTAGTTTGTACTTTTAATTTTATAATAATTTGGTCCCGAACTTTATGTTATATAACCATTTAGTTTATACGAACATATAAGACCATACTCTTGAGTAAAAGAGAAATTTTGAACCCCTTTTGGGTATCAGAATTGGCCGAAAGAGAGTGGAGTAGTAATTTGATAATAAATTGGATGAATTTACGAGATCGATTGCGTAGGTAATTGTTTCATTTTTCCATCCGATGAACCAGATGGCCGCGGTGATGGAATCTGGGACGGAGGACTCGTAGTATCTCTCTAGATCTGGCAAAAGCGAAAGACCTCCTAGCATCCCATCGACAATATTCTTTGGTTTTGGTACATAACAACTTGCATAAGCAAAGTAGAATATTTGTTACAAATCTAGATCCTCCACTCTCATCTCTAGCTATCATATGTAGTAGTAAGAAAGCTATATCTTGTACTTTCTTGGGCCTAACTAAGAAAAGAGGACGAGAGAAGATCTCCTAAATCTAATTAGTTTTTTGTTCAAGTTCAACACGACATTTGGAATGAGAGATTGAACCTTTAACTTCTTGAATTTCTTGACCGAGAGCATATACCCTTAATCAGTTAAGTTAAGTTATACGTTTACTGCTAAATCTAGTTAAGTTTGATTACCTGCCCATTGTTTTATTCATCAAATAAAATAAGCCTATGTGTCTAGGTGTTAAGGAGAATAATCAAAATTAAATCTGATTTAAAATCTTAAGAAACAGTACCAACTAAACTAATATCAAGATTACCCATTATAACTATCTGTTTATACAAAGGCAAAACATGAACAAGAAAGAGTGCCAAAACACTCTGTTCCACCCTTTTACTAAGCAATATAGGACCAAATTTCTTCATAGTCCCAATCAATGGTAGCAACTAGCCGCTAATTTTTTTTTTGCAAAGGTATTTAATTAATACGGGGTGAAAGGATCGAACCTCTAACCTTTTGGTCATTAGTTCATACGGGATGTCAATTGAGTTACGCTCATGTTGACAAAGTAACAAACTAATTTTGCTTAGCCATTTGCTTATGTGCCGAAAAAACAAAACAAAAGAACCTAGGATTTCCTCAGGCTGCAGGTTCTGTTGGTAAGATCCCTTTACTGTCCACACTCTTCTTCCTCCTGCCTTCCATTTCTTCGGGATCTCCCCATCTGTTTCTAGTCTTGTTTTTCCTGTTCTTCTGAGCCTTCCTGCTTCTCTTCAGAGTCTTCAATGCTAATGCTTTCAATGAAACTGTAATGTCCATGGGCAAAAGCACCTTTTCCAGTCCGTGCCAATCGAGATCTTCGAAATCTCCGTCTTCATACTCTACTCTGTACCATCCCCTATGTTTGTCGAACTCAATTATGACGCCATAGTAATACCGATCGCCGAACATTTTGTTTACAACCCTCCCTTCTAACCACTCACCAAAACCTGTACTACTTCCTAGTAATTTTTCATCAGTCAGAGAATTACAAAGAGCAAGAGCAGAGTCATAAGCAGGTATATCAGGCACCCCATTGATTACTATAGCAGGCTCTCCTGGTAGTTCGTAAACATTCGAAAATGAAGGTTCGGAATCCTGTTCTTTTTTTGGGATCTCCATTTAAACAACCTTTATTTCGAGCTTGCAGCAAAAGCACGGTCCTATGGAAAAAACAAAACAGTTTCAGGTTACTAAAAAGAGTATAAAACCAAAATTGGTATATTGTTGATTGGATCAGAATCTCAGAAAACCAGCTACAAGTGAAAGGGAATTAAGCAACATACATACATGGGGCAGAAAAAAGAGAGTAGAAAATGATAAATGGTGACTCTAAGAAATGTTTTTGTTAGTTTGTTTATTTAAGACTATCTGCTGGACAAATTATTTAATGAGGCCGCCACAATGTGGTTATCTCTTATTAACCATCGGATGAAAATCCAAAAACTAGAAATTATGTTTGCACCTAATAATCATTGCATACAAAAGTGAAGTATTTTTACAATTTCTCTCTTTTACATGCAACGGTACAAAACTGTCGCCACAATGGCGGTCTCCCTCAAATAATTTCTCCATCCGTTAATTGTACTATATTCAATAAATATGTGAATCCCACTTTATTTGTCATGGATTAGTACTTCTAATCCAAAGATAACATTGCACATCAATAGATCAGTCTGAGCTCCTACCCAAGCAATCTGGTCAGATTTTTATCCAAAAAAGATTAAGATCTTTCTTTGGGAATTAAGCCTTGGGGCCATTAACACAGCTGATCGACTTCAACGGCGCATGCCCTTTTTGCACATATCCCCTTCTTGGTGTATTATGTGCTCCACAAGCTGCGAATATCCGACCCACCTTTTCATTCATTGCCCCTTTGCTTCTAAATTTTGGGCGACAATTCTAGGAGCATTTGAATGGTCGGCAGTCATGCCTTTATCCATGACCGACATATTGGCAACCATCTTAGTTCATCATCCATTCAAGGGAGACAGAAAATTATTATGGTTGGCTTTTAATAGAGTTTTTTTCTGGATGTTGTGGGGGGAAAGGAACAACCGTATTTTTAGAGAAGTGTTCTCTTCTTTTGACAGGTTTATGGACCTAGTTACGTTCCATGCATTATATTGGTGTAAAGTTAAATCACCTTTCTCCAATTATAGTCTCTCTTATCTGACGAATAATTGGATGTCTTTCTTGTAATCACCTTTTGGTGCCCGAGCTTTTGCTCCTTTCATTTATCAATGAATCGTTTCTTTTCAAAAAAAAAAAAAAAAAAGTTCTTTGTAAGAGAAGTACAAGAATTTACATACTACACAAGACTACACAAGAAATAATAAACAAAAACCAGAGGTTACATTCAAAATAAAACATCAGAAAATCAAAATTCATTTGAAGTTTTATCACCTTCAAGGCCATCCGTTCATTTTCAACTTCTGAGTTATACATGCATACATACATACTCTATATTATATATATCCCTGAACCCTACACACGCACATACATATACAACAAATGTCAGGAAGACAGGAAATTTATGCTTCTTTATTATATACAAAACGTTATAAAAGATGGAAATAACACTGAACTTAGCCAACCAAAGCATAGTCCAACTGGTTAAGAAGGCATATAATCTCGACCAAGAGGTCGAGGTTCAAATCTTCACCCCACATGTTGAACTAAAAAAAAATAGATTCTCTGCCCAAAAGCAAAACAAAGAATCATTTGGCTACTCTCTCACCAATAATTGAGAAACCAAGAAGAAGATGCTTACAAATAGACACCAAAGCCTCAAATTTCCTATTTATTTCCAGTTTTCTTTCATTTCAACTACAAGGAAACAATCATAGACCTAAACCAGTATAGCAATAAAGGAAACTATAGCTCCATTTTCATTGCTGATTGAACCAGAGATTTCTTCTATTCCAAATCAAGATTTTGCTAGGTCAAAATCAAAACCCTCGATTAATTAAACAAAAAACCCATCATTTCGATTTCAAGGTGAAATTATTATTCCTCTAGCAAAATTCAGATAACATGAAGTATAATTTTTTAGTTCAATTCGTAAGAAGAATTCGCTAGAACACACCTGTGAAAACCACTGTTTCAATGACGATCATCAGTTGCTTGAACTCTTCTCGTCGCCGTCGTCTTCTGCAACGAAACAATGATTGTTCATAAATTCCCGGATTTTTCACACAGTTTTTTTTTTCCGTGTATTTTATAAATAGGGCATTTCGAAAATAGTTTTTTTTTTTTTTTTTTTTTTTTTTTAATAAACGAAAATAATTTATTTAAATTTATAAAATCGACAAAATTAAAAATTAAAAAACATTTTAAAAATCATACAATATATTGCTCTAACTCTATTTCAAATGGACATTCCCCAATATATTAAATGTGAAGCCTGATAGCCAATAAAAACATATGTCAACTGACATAATGCATAGTCTTAGGTTCGATCCCTTAATCCATATGATATTGAAAAAAAAAAAAAAATGTGAAGCCTGATAAGAATTTTGGGCATTTAAAATTATACTAGAGATGTAATTTATTTTCCTAAAAAAAAAAAAGGAAATTTTAAAAGAGTTGGTTGGATAAATAGCAATCAAGCATAAAATAAAACATTTTGTAAATATAACAAAAAAAAAAAAAAATTAGTGATAGTCCCGGTAGACTATTATCACGGATAGCCATTGATAAATGACTATCACTATAGCAATCAGGCCTAAAATAAAACTTTTTACAAAAATGACAAAAAATCAGTGATAATCACTATAGACTGCTATCACTGATAGTCATGGATAAAATGACTATCAGTGATAGTCATTGACAAAATTTTATAAAAAAAACAGAAGTTAGTAATTATGATTGATAGACACTATCAATCATAAAAATTGTCATATTTTTAAAAGCAAGTTAAATAAATGCTAGATTTTTAATTATTTTACTCCGACCCTGTTGCAACTTTTTCCATTTTAAAAAGTCTATTTATAGAATTATAAATATGTATAGTGATGTATTTAAGCTAAAATTTGGTAAATTAATTCTAAATTATAGATTTGGTGAGCTACTCAACTTACTATTATGGCCACTCGAACAAAGATACTTAATCTATAGAGAATGAGTATCATTTGCTCTTAAACTTGCATAAAATATTAGCAATAATAATAATAGATTTAAAAAATAGATTTATAAAAATTTAAAGAGCAAAATAAAACACTCCAATACAAAGAACAAAATAATATATATATTGGCAAACATGGCTTACAAGTGTGTTTCGTGGTGGGGCATTGTTGACCCCTACTTCTATTAGTGTTCTTTCTTGTGACTTGTTTTTAGGTGTTTTTTTTTTGTTTTTTGATGTGTTGACTTTTATTTTGACCCACTTATGACCATGGTATTATTCTTTACTGTGGTTAATTTATCTCAGTTAATATTCTCTCTTTGGCATTTTACGGATTTGTTTATTCCGTTTCAGTTGAGAGAGGTGTGAGTTTGTGATGCTCTGCTATTAACGAGCTTGGAGAGGGGTCTAGATCATTCTTTCATCTTCATCATTTTGATGATTTTTGCCATTTTGCTCCAGTAAAAGAAAAGCTCTCTTTATTCAAAAGTGGATGTAGGCTAAGTCCGAACCACTATAATCTCGTGTGTCGATTCTACTCTCTTGCTTCTTTTCTTTACTTGTTTTGGTTATTGATCGATTTGCATGCGTTTGTTGATCGCGATTGTTACAACATGATGTGTTTTTAAGTGTCTTGGCCTTAGACGGTGGGATCCTCCACTTTTCGTAATATATTACCATTGCAAAAAAAAATATATATATATATATATATAAAATAGAATTTAACACTATTTTAATTTGTTTGTTAATAGAGAATCATGTATATGAATCCATTTCTTAAAGAAAGGGCTTTGAAAGTGGAGTCGTCGAGTGCAATGCAAGCTATTTTTGGGAAAGTAAATAACATAATGGCAATAATGTTCAATTGTTGCATTGTATTTTTTAAGTTCACACAATTGAGGATGATAATTGCTACATATGTCCTACCAAAGGCATGCTTCAAACTTTGAAGCATGCCACTCCCACTTTTGTTGATTCTTTTTTTAGTTATTGAAATATACATTTTTTTTTTAATAATATGGTTTAAAGTATCAAACATAATATAGTTAGGAAAAATCGAGCAGAATTTATAAAATTGTTATAAAATTGTGCTCTTGACTAAGAGGTCAGAAGTTCAATTTCCTCACCTAACATTAATTAAATACCTTTGTGGAAAAAAATAATAATATAATTATTCAAAAAAAAAAATATTAGAATAAGTATAATAAACCAAAGATTTTTATAACATATAATCAATCCTTAAATTTAAAGGCATAGTATACAATTTTTTTTTTTTTTTTTGAATTCGACTTGGAGCGGAGAGATTCAAACCATACCTCATAGTCGATGGCACATTTTTATGTTAGTTGAGCTAAACTCAGTTAAAATATTCTCTTCGAAATTTAGATTAGATTAGATATTATTATTTTTTTTTATTTTTTTTTTTTTTTTATTTTTTTTTTTTTTTATTTTTTTTTTTTAGAAATAGATGAATGAGTTGTGGTAAAGTTGCCCTGTATCTTCTTGCAAATTCATAATTTTTTAATTTTTTTTTTAAAGGTGATAGCAAAGGAAGAATAAGAGGAAACAAGTTTTGAAAGATGGTAAGTGAACACTTTTTCCTAGGAAAAAAAAAGGAAAAAGAAAAAAGGAAAAAGAAAAAGAAAAGAAATAATTTTTAAAAACATCGAAAGTCCAAAAATGCCCTAAATTTGAAATTTGAATTTGTAAGACATTTAATAGACACATGAATAAGTGAGAGGTGAGGGAAGGACAAATTCAGGGACCACACGTGACAATAAACCTCCGTGATTTATTTTAATTTTTTTTTTTTTTTTTTTTTGGGCAAAATATAATTTGAAAATGGCCCCAATGGATGTTAGATACTTTACTCTGTTGTCTTGTACTGACAGATGGAAAAATATTTTTCAAATTCGTTAAAAGTATTCAAATTTCAAACCATAAGTTCAAATAGATTATGCAATATTCATATAGTTGTTGTGGCTTATTATTTTAATAAAGATGATCATAAATTATTTAGAAGTTTTTACTTTATTTTAATGTATTTGTTGAAATGTATATTAATTGATAATTTCTTAATGATGTCTACTCACACCTTTCAAAGTTTTGTAAATCTCATCGAAAAATGTTTTAAAAAGTCCAATCAAATGAACAACAAACATAAAATTGTCTACAAAATTATATTCTCATTTAAAATTGACAGGAATTCAAAAGTGCTTTTAATAAGAAGAAAAATAAAATAAAGAAATTGAGATTAAACAAACTTTTCCCCCTTTTACAATAGGGGTAATATGGGTAGAGGATTAAACTCTTCACTTATAGTCAAAAGTACAAATATGTCAATTGAATTAGATTAATGTTAACCGTGAATAAATTTTAACTCTTAAAACATAAAGCTGAAAAATGAAATTATTACGTGATCTAAAGTTCAAACTTCTTCCCCTTTTTTTTTTTTTTTTTTTTTTTTTTTTTTTTTTTTTTTTTTTTTTTTTTTTTTTTTTTTTATTTTTCAAAAAAAAAAAAAAAAAAAAAACTTCTTCCCCTTTTTGTGTTATTTTAAAATCAAACTAAAATTAGTATGACTAATTATAAAAAGGAGAGAAAAAAAAAACTCTTCAAACTAAAAGGACTATCAATGTCTTATTAGAGTCGATGTGTTCAATTCTTGGTAGTCACCTATCTAAAAATTAAATTTTTTTTTTTACGAGTTTCCTTAACTAAATATTGTAAGGTAAGACGGTATGTGCTGTGAGATTAGTCGAGATGCAGCTTACCCGAACACACACGGATGTCAAAAAAAAAAAAAAAAAAAAACTTCATAATATAGGTTGATTAAATAATCATATATATTATGTTAAGTTTTTGCATCACAAGAAATCCAAAAAGTTTGTGCAAACAATAAAGTTAGCATTATTTAAGAAATTCTGTCCTGCTTCAACCACCAAAGCTTGGTTTTTTAAAAAAGCAAACAAATTTCATTATCAAGTTTAGTAATGTATGGATCTGGACAGGAATTGCAGGAGCTTTAAAGTGCAAAATAATAAATAAAAGGGTTAAATTCTAGGAATTAGAAAGGGATGAACAACTGTCACAAAGGCAGTGGGTTTGGTTGATTATAAGAAAGAGGCCTTCTGACACTGATTACAACCATCTTTGTTTCTGAACCAACACCGAATTTCCACTCGAAGAATAGGACAAGTAAATTCAAATTTCCTAATTCCCTTCTCTCCCCAGATTTCTATTTCATTTCTTACTGCAATTTCAACTCATTTTAAGCTCACAGATTGCTTTGAAGAATGGTAAATGTAGCAGTTTGCTGAAGTTTTCTGCAAAGAAAATGATGGCTACTTGCAAAGAAGATAGACAATGGAGGTGGGTTCTCTCTCTTCTCTCTTTCTCTTATTTCTATATCTCATTGGGTGTTCATAATCTTTGCTTACTTGAGGACTAACTCAACTCATGTATCTTATCAAGATTGTGAGATCTTTTGCTGTTTTCGATGTGAGATCCTCGACAGCATATATGTATTGAGTCATTGACAGTGAAATGGATTTGTTTGCAGTGGAAAGAAAATGGAATTTGGGGAAGGTTTGAAAACTCTAGAGTGCTTAAGAGGAAGATTACTTGCAGAGAGACAAGCTTCAAGATCAGCCAAAGAAGAGGCAGAGTTTATGGGGGAAAAGGTAATAATGTCTCATGGGAATGGACATTTTTCTTCATTTCTCTTTGCTTCTTTTACCTTCCTCCATTCTCTAATTTGACAACATCTGGGATCGGAGACTCGAAACTCTAACCTCTTGGTCGAAGATACAAGGTTGGCCTTACCTTCTCTAATTTTCACAAAGTTTTTTCTGTTTTTGTGAAGTTGATAGAGTTGGAGAATCAGATAAGAAAGGAGACAGAGCTAAGGAACAAAGCTGAGAAGAGGCTTAAACTCTTGATAAAGAAGCTTGAATCCCTCAACATTGCCTCAGTAACCTCAGAAATTTCAACATTATCAGAAATTTCCACGAATTCCTCAGCCACAAAGGAAACAGAAGACAAAGAATCAAGATCGGAGAATCTCGTTTCAACAATCCCGGAAAATCAAGGCGAGAAAATTCCAGATATCTCCACATCCAAACAGCGGGATGAGAAAAAACCTAATCAGAATGCTTCAGATCGAGCCAATTCAAGCCCTAACTCCAAAATTCCCAGCGATTCCTGCACCGATCCCCACCGATTCTCTCAAATCCACCAAAGAAAAGATCAAAGGTACTAAAATTCCCTCCCAAACTCGCAAACATTTACCATTTCAACATGAATTAACCTAAGCTCGGGCCTAATTGAGATGATTATTGTTTCGTAATTGTTTCAAGTTTTTCAGTAGAAGTAAAGGAGAGAGAGAATGAGCATTACATAGATAATTCGCAAGCATCGGTCCCCGGAGCGACGCCGGCGGCGAAATCAGAGACCGGAGCGATGAAGACGAAGGCAACAGATGTTCATGTCATTAGAGGAAATGTTCAGAGCTCATTTGAGAGAAGAAATCACATGAAAGCCATAATGAGTATGTAAATTATTCCATTTTACTTTTAAATACTATATATTAAAGAGATTAATATTTTTGTAACCAGTCTCTGTTATATTATTTATATATATAATAATTTGAATTTTTGCAAAAGAGAGACTCATACTCAAACAGTCAAACTGGCTTATATAATTCTTTTTGTTTTCTTTTAATAAAATAGAAGCATCGATAAAGCTAAGCTAACTTGAATGACTTTGTCAATTTTCATAGTTCAATAGGTTAAAATATGTCTTCGACTTATAAGATTCGAATCTCCGGTCAAAGTGAGCAAACCACAGTGTTAATTGACATATTTCTTTGAGGATTCAAATTTCCATGTCTCAATTTGAATGTGTTGTTGAAACGAACCAAAAAAAATTGAATGGCTTTTGTAGCTTTTTTTTTATGGTTGGCTTTAACCCTAAACTACACTTAAGTTATTGATGCTTTCAATAGAAAATACAAAATTGGGATTGAAATTTTGTTGAAATTGATGAAAGTATGGTAGGCTTATTCATTGATTTATTCGAGATTTTTCGATTTGTGTTTTTCTTATTTCTACAGAAATAAAATTAAAAAAAAAAAAAAAAAAATTAATACTAGATACGAAATTGAACCTATAACCTCTTAGTCAATAACACAACTCTATGTCAATTGAATTGTGTTCGATTTGACAAAAAAAAAAAATGTATTACGAAAACTTCTCAATTGATCACCCAACTTAGTACTAATCGGATCAAGTACAATCATTTTTTTATTTTTATTTTTTTTTCAACGTATAAAATGAGATTATAAGTTTAGCCCAAAAGTATTATTATTATTATTATTATTATTTTCCTTTCTTTTTTTTTTCTTTTTTTTTCTTTCTGGAAAGAGTGAAAGTGGGATGGACAAGACAAATAAAAAACTTACCATGAAGGTACGGTAAAAAAGGCGCGTGAAGTTATTAACCCGATGTGCCAATGTCGACAAGATGTAAATCCGTGACCGTGACAACCACAGAGGATATTATTTCCCTCTTTTCTGGGGAAAGGCAACCAGGGGTAGTTTTTTAAAGAAAAAGATAAAAGAGAATAAAACAAAAAAGAGATTAAAAAGTAATAAAAAACAAGAAAAGAGGGATTTAAATTAAACTCCCCATGTAACAATTTATGTTCTCTAAACTTAACCTCCAAAAATTGGAATAATTATATTTTAAAAAAATGCTAACTTTTATATATTTAATAGGATTTGTTGCATAAATAGCAATTAAAACCAAAATAATGACCAATATAGCAAAATATAAAACATTTTACAAATATGCCAAAAAAAATCAATGATAGTCACAACTGCTATCTTAATTATTGACAAAATTCTATAAAAAAACAAAAATATAACAGTAGTTATTATTGATAGCCATATTAAAAAAAAAATATATATATATATAAGGCTGGTTGCACAAATAGCAATCAGGCCCAAACTAATTACAAATTTAGCAAACTTTAAAATGTTTTGCAAATATGGCAAAAAAATCTGTTTCTATCAGTGATAGACTTTATCATATCACTAATAGACTTCTATCACTATATCACTAGACTATTATCACGGACAAAAATTTATAAAAAACTGAGGTGATCAGCGATAGACTTCTATCAGCCATAAAATATTAGCGATAGAAATTGTCATATCCGCAAATTTTTTAAAAACATGCTATATTTTTAATTATCTTATTCTAAATTGACATCTTTCCCTATATATATATATATATATCAGTAGTTATCACTAATAGTTATACTATTAGTGACTATAACTAATAGACGACTATCTGATAAAAAAAATATCATATTTATAAATCTTTAAAAATGTATCATATTTTTAATTATTTTATTCTAAATTGATAATGTGTCATATTTTTAATTATTTTACTCTAAATGAATATATTTTACACAGAGACTGAGGTTTTGGTGTAGTACCTGGCTACACATTTAGGTGCTTATTATTTTGATCCTCAAACTTGAAGATCCAAATTCTAATCCTTCAACTTTAATTGAACTTTACATTTAATCCTTAACTACCCATCAAAGATTTATTTTATAATACTGAAAGAATGATTCAATATATTAAAATTCATCATCCATACGAGCTTTTACCAAGATAACCACTTCTGCTATGTATGAATAGCAGATAATAATAATGATAAATAAAAAATAATTGAGGACTAAAACTGATACCTTAAAAGTACAATGATAAAAATCATATTTTTTAACCTATCAAAACTCGAAAAAAACAGAGGTCGGAAGTTCAAATGTTTGTACCCCACATTTGTTCTACTAAAAAAAAACTAGAGGCAAGAAAATATGAAATAAAGAAGGGATAAGAAACACAAACATACAAGATTGATGTTCCCTTCAGCAAAGCTTGACAGCATGCCCAGAGACATAGACAACTGCAAGGAATCTCAGCATGCCCAAGAACAACTGCAAGATAAAATTCCTAAAACATGCAGTAGGAAGATATTTGAGAGTGATTATAAAATGGTTAAACATGTCTTAATCATTCAAAATCATTTCAATGTTTAGTTTTACACTTCTACGGACAATTTAACACCATCAAATTTGATTTTGAATTATTAAATTTTTTAAGTGGTTTTGAATATAATAAGTGATTTTAAACATTTCTAAATCACTCCAAAATATGGCCTAAATAGGATTCATCCAATGACAACAACGCCTCTTCCTGCAACTAAGTTATCTTTAAGGTTCATGCAATAGTTGGTTCCTTCTGGTAATCACAAAATCATATAAGATATTCAATAATACACGCACAACAAGCCAGTAAAAAATATATCACAAGAAATTTCGATCAAAATATCGATTCCCTCATATAAATGTTGCTGTCCTTCCATACCATTACACAACCAACCAAAAATCCAAAAGAAACTAAATACATATAGCTGCTAACTAACCATGAAAATAAAGATAAAGGAAAAGAACAAATAAACAACAAGAACTTAACAGGAATCCTATTTGTAGAGTACAATCCATTCTCAGCTACAGTCTACAGACCTCAATACATGCAGATACCTCTAAGAGAGCTAACAAATACCTCCATAGACTTAGCCTATCCTATATTACGAAACAAGAATATCAGGAACTCCCAAGCTAGAAGAGAGAATTCAGCTTCTCTCCCACAAGACCACTTACCGATGGGATTCGATAATTTCTTCCCCTTACAAGATTTATCTTCAGTTTATTCTCACACAAGTTGGAGCTACTATCTCATGATGACATTTTGAACGGCAGTTCTAAGTAACATTCAGCACATGACCATTCTAATCAAAGTAGGCAGGTTATAGAAAAACTAGGCGTCTAAAAAATGTAGTAGTCATTTCCATGATGAGTAATTATAATTGATGTCATGAGATGAGATGTGCTACCATCAAACAAAGAGACCAAACCACAAACGTAAATGATCGGATAAAGCTTGCTCGGACTCTTTATCTGTCTCTGAAAAAGAAATGGCAAAGATATACATGCAAGTTTCCTTAGATTGAGAGTTGGCCCTTAATCCTGCATTATTACAGTCAGCAAAAAGAAAAACCTACCATTAAGGAACAAGAACCTAAAAATCCAAACTAAATTATAGTTAGAAAACTAAAAACCTAATGATGTCAACTCAAAGAAAAGCAAGAAGTGTTAACTTTTCTAATCCTGAAGGCCAATTTGATCAAATTAGTAACTTTCAACCAGTCTGTGTCAGATGGTACCAATTCACATGGAAACTAAGCACTGCCGTTCAAATGATATCATGAGCACCCAACTTGTCATCACAGAGGAGATATAAACTGAAGATGATAACCAAAACATTGGAGGGCTAAAAAACTTGAGAAATTTCCGATATTCTTAATAAACTGTAAAATAGGCTTGACCTATGGAGGTATTTGCTATTACCATAACACCTAACCAGAGAATTAATATCCTGACACAACTGACTCTAGGGAATCTTGTCTCACAGCAGCACCTCGCAGTATTGAAATCTGCCCTCAGGATGGAAGACTTCTGCACTACATAATCATATAAACGATTGCACATGGGTATGGAAGCTATTACGGGGAATCCTAACCAAGATACTAGACCTGCCATAGAAAGAAATCAATCATCAGATTAAGTAACACAGGTATAACAAGAAACATTATAGATTTGGATAACATGAAGTTTCTACAGGAATGCAAATCAGAATTTTAAATAAAAAAACACGAACCACCAAAAACATTTACAAGCAAAAGCTATCTTGCCATCAAAAGGGGATGTTCTTTTCAGGCACCACCTCCAGCCTTGCCTTCAATCTCAGCAATCTGATTACAAACAATGGGAATCGTCAATGGGAGCAAGAGCATTGGAGACAAGTATACACTACTGTTTCCTATATCCTACCACTACTGTTTCCTAAATCTAGATAGAAAATAAACGTAAACGGATAACATTACCGTCTCAATGTTTCCTTTCCCATCCACTTGTGTGAGAGAGTTTGATGTTGGATTAGAAAACCTGCACCAAGAAAATAAAGAGAGAAATAAACAATATGTTAGATGCATTCTAATGTTTATACACTCCATACACGATCTCCATGAACCATAGATGATAGAACTGGAAGCATTCTAATTAACTACAACCAGGGACACAAAACTCCAAGCCCAGTACCTGATTGCCCTTGCTTTCCTCTTTTCTTCTTCCTGAGGGTCTGGCTTTGATGTTGATGAAAACCTAGCAAGCCGAGCCTTCTTCTTTGAATCATCATCAGTAGTCACGGATGGAGAAATCCCAAATCTAAATAACCAAAAAAATTAGCAAAAGTTTGAAAGAAAAGATGACTGAGCAAAAGTCAATCAATATAATTTCTTCAATCCATGAAGACATGGAGCTGACCTCTCAGCTCTAGCCTTTCTCTTCACCTCCTCTGACTTATTTGATGCTCCCAATCCATTTGTTGGGGTACCCATACCAAACCTGCAATTGTCCCCAGCAATCAACATTAAGGATATTTTACAGAAAAGGAAAAGAGAAGAATTGCTCTTAACAGAACATGGAAACGAAAGAAAATGGTGAATATTTTAATTATAGTAACGAGAAGAAAGAGAACACCAATATAAGCCCAACAAATTAACTAATTCCCATACGACATCCCAATTTTTCAACTTATCTTCAAAGATGTTAGCAGTTCTCTCCAACCAAACTTCCCAAAGAACACCATAGACAAGACAAGAAACAAGGCTCTCATATTTAAAGAAGGGCCACATCGTAGCTGCTCCATGCACTGAGAGGCACAATTAGGGGAAGCACCGAGACAGACTAAAAGAGCATAACAAATGATTCCAAATTCCACTTGAGAAGGGAAAGGAGAAAGAGAAAGTGCTGCAACATTCATCTATTTTCTTTTACAAAGATATGACTGAGAACTGATGATACTTGACATATATCAATAAGCCATTGCAATCATTTTGGGTTTCAAATTACTCCATCCCGAGTGGAATTTCAAGCTATTACTAGAATATGAACAATTAGATTGGGCAACAAAACAGATGCATCCGAGCTAAATAATGATACAGGGTTGATATGCTTAATCTACAAGTTCCCAATGATCTCGTAACTGCATAAGCAAACCATCGTTAGAAGTTCTAACCTATGGCGGGATATATATGATTTTATGTGTTTGTGAAAATCCCTACAGAGACAGTTCATTACACAGTAACGCAATATTGACACCAGTGACTTTATCACTACATTCGTCCATAAAAAGAGAGAACACTACATAGTTATGAAAGCAATCATATGAAAATAACTATTAAGAAACGCATGATCTCCCAGAAATAGACTTACCGTTCCGCTCGAGAATTACGCTTTTCTTCTTCAGACAACTGCACGGAAATCCCAAAACGCTCGGCGCGGCGCATTTTCCTCTGGACATCAGAAACCGATTCACCTTCCCCTTCAACCGACGGCTTCCCGGAGCCCTTGGAATCATCCAATTCCTTGGAAGACCCGCCATCAGTCGACGACGGCGGAAGGGAGGCAGGAGGCTGGGCGGAGGAAGAAATCGTCGGGTCTAGGGTTTGACTAGGGTTTTCTCCAAGCGGATTCTTGGTAGTACTAATGTCATTGAGTCCTGCAGATGCTACCGTCGCCATTGGAGGAGCAGATTTGGAGACCGGAAACCTAATCGGAGACTGCTTGCGAACAAGGATCGCTACGGAGGAGAATTGCCGCGTGAAAGATAGCGGGCTCAGGTTTCTATCTATTCGTTTTTTCTGTCTGCTCAGATATTTCACATCGTAAGGGGAAGGGTCAGGGGTAGTAATGTAAATACGCATCAGAATGAGAACGATGGATGATTCCCGATCCTATGTCCACGTGTTCGGTTTTCATTGGTGTGATTCGACGATCTTTCAATTTTTATTTCACCACGTAATGCGATCTACCGTCTTTTTCTCCGTGTAGAATATAAAAATGTTAATAAAGTTAAATTTTAATATTAATTCCTAATCTTTTTAGTTAAACAATACTTTATCCATGGTCACAACTTCAAATTTTCTATCTCACTCTATCTTAATCGGACATATTTTCTATCTCACTCTATCTTAATCGGACATGTACCTTTTTTTTTTCTTAAGTCCATAGGTTTTAGGAGAGAAAAATAAATATATCTTTTTAATTTAAGTAAACACAAAAAAAAAAAAAAAAAAAGCTTTAAGTAAAGTTAAGGCCTTAAAAAAAAAGACCCAACGGAAGATAGATCTCCATCGTAAACCTCACGAACTCCTCTTTCCATCCACATTTGTTCGGAAGAAGATGACAACGCCAACCCCGCCACCGCGTTCGGTGTTCGATTAGTTTCATGGTTACACCATCAGAAGGAACAATAGTGAAAACGGAGAGTCGGTGCTATAATTTCCTCAATTACTTTTCCCAACTCATAATAGTTCTTCATTGATAGATGCAGAAAAGAGATCACCCTTTAAGAACCTAAATTCACCTTCAATTGGTCAAAACTCATTTCCTTCGCCACTTCAAGCCCATCCTTCACGCTTATTGCTTCCACAACACAACCTCACCCTCCAAAACTCAAACGATTGGCCTTGTAAAGATAAGCATAGTTTTCCATATTATTTTGAATTATATGTTCATTTTATAAGTGAAATAGTTATTGATTTTAAATAACTCATAAATTTATGTTGATTTTTTTTTTCTCCTTAAATTGTCATTTTTAAATTATATTGAAAAGATTGAATCAAGATCATATATTTAATCTTTGAATGAAGATCATATATATTTAAACTTATCAATTATATGTTCAATACACATGAGAATTAAAAAAAAAAAACATTTAAAAATATATATATATATATATATATATATTAAAAAATTCAAACTGCGAACACTTTTTAAAATTAAATTATTTATTTTCTCTACTTTATTTTATATAAAACTTATCTAAATTTATGCGAAGTCAAACCGAGTATAACTTGACATAAAGTTGTGTCTTTGACTAAAGATATGGTTCAATCCTCACATTAATTAAAATTCGGTTGAAAAAAAAAATTAACAAAATGGTTACACCTTATCAATTTATTATTGTTAAAAAATTTAAAAATAATAATAATTTATTCCACAAATTGGTTTTCTTTTTTTAAGTGTTATTTATTTATTTACTTTTGTTTAAAAAAAAATCAATTTATATCTCTAAAGAGTTGTATAACTTCTGTAAGTCTATTAATTTACGATCTTTCTTTGAAAGAAAAAAATATATATTTCCACATTTACGATGGTATAATTAAATTCTAAATTTTCATACGATAATTAAAAAATATATATATTTTTATTTTTAAGAAGTTTGAAGAGAGAGAAATCACATGTAGCTATGAACTAAATCGACGTGTCGAGAAGATAGAAGCGCACACATCCTGCAAAAGACGAAACACGACTCGATTCGACATGTCGCCTCAGGCGAGCCGACATGTCGCAGAGATTGTCGAACTCCAACAACAATGGGATAAGATATAGAGTGAAGCCTCAGTCTCTGGTGGCCGAAAGAGGTGGAAATGGCTTCAATCATCCACAACGCCATTCAAATTTCTTCGAAGCTCGATTCTCCATGGCCAAAGCTTTCACCACAGCTTCATTTTCATCCTCGAACTTCGATCGTGATTCTCCACAATCACGTTCCTCAATTTTCCCCAGGTTCCACTCTTCCCTTCTCTCTTTACTGTGAAGATCGGCGCGTAATCTCATTCAGTATGTATTCAATTCGTATTCGTAGTTATCCTCAATTGCCATCATGCTCCGCGTTCTCTGATTCGATGCGGCAGTCGAATTGAGAGGGAAGGTGATCCATCTACCGCAGGTCAGTGAGAATTTGATCTCTTTTTTTTTTCAAGATTAATGGAGATATTCGTGGTTACCTGTGTTCATCATATGGTAACAGTGAGACGAATTTGCAGAAGCCAATAGAAATGTTGAGGGGCGCGAAAGTAAAGTTTCTTCCGTTAGAAATGTTGCTTTATGTGTAAGCACTTGTCGATCTTTAATTTGTGCATGTAATCGAATAGCTCGGCTGTTAGTTAATTTTTTTGATATTGTTCATTATCTGTTGTAGGTTGCTAGTGCAGTGGCTTTTGGCATCGGAGTAGGTTTGAAAGATGGAGCTGGCAAGGCATCCGAATTTTTTGCTGGGTATGTGTATGTCGCCGTACTACATTTTACTGTTGTTTCTCCAATAAAGACACAATTTCTTCAGTTGACTGTGCTTTTCTTATTGCAAATTGTTGATACGACGACAAAGGGAATTGTACCTAGTCAAATGTGAATTATAACTTCAGTTGGAAATTGGGATACTAAAAACTGGCTGTACACGGGAATCATTATACAGAATGCAACTTGCCTTGCTAGGTCCCATAGTGTTTTGCTTGGATTCATGTCTTAGCCATTAAAGAATAAAAAGTTTGTACTGTTTTTTTTTTTTATATCCGTGAGTATTCGGGTCAGCTTGTACGCACCTCGACTAATCTCACGGGACAACCAACTCTACTACATTTAGTTGACAAGGAAATTCATACAATTAAATTCTAAATAGGTGGCCACCATGAAACAAAATTGGACTATTCTCTGCGTGAAATGTAGAAGGAGAACTATGGAGCTTAATTAACATGAGTGCGTGAAATGTAGAAGGAGAACTATGGAGCTTAATTAACATGAGTGCGTGAAATGTAGAAGGAGAACTATGGAGCTTAATTAGCATGAGGGCACGTACCTTTATACACATTTCATACTTTGATACGAGCTTTGATTTTAACTCTACTTTGTTTATAGATGCGACCTTGGCCTGCCTCGTTAGAAGAATTGACTTTTACGTAACCATCAAGGGTTGGCCTAGTGGTCATGAAGGGTCTTGAGACTATTAAAGTCCTCCTGGAGCTTGGAGGGAATGGGTTCAATCCTTGGTGGTCACCTACCTCGGAATTAATTTCATACGGGTTTCCTTGCAACCAAATGTTTTAGGGCCAGGCGGTTGTTCCGTGAGATTACTCGAGGTGCGCGTAAGTTGGCCCAGACACGCAGGGGCTGTTTGGGGCGCTGAGTGAGTTAAAATAGTCAGTGGTTATAATAGTTTATGGATAATAAATATTATTGAAGTCAATGTAGTTATTTTATTGACTGTGGGTTATAATAGTCGGTGGGCTAAATGTAGACTCGGTTATAATTATTATTATTTTTTTTTTACTTTTATGCACTTTGGGAAATTAACTCCACTCTGTTCTTTGCTACTTTTTCTCAAAAGAACATAAATAATCACTCAAAAGAACTTAAATAATCATGTATGCTAATTGAAAAATGCAGGGAGAAATTGGAGACTGTATTACATGAAATGACCCTTGTTTCTATGGATCGATATATCTTAGCAACCATATTTTAGTTTTAACATTTATTCTTGATGTGGAGATTTGGAAGATGCCTTAACTCGTGTTTGCATGAACAAAAACGCTTCACTTTATTATCCTTCTCTATGGTCCATCAATGTCTGATTTTATGACAATTTTCAGGTATCTTCTGGAGCAAAGTTTGTCAGTTGATAATCTTTTTGTCTTTGTTTTGATTTTCAAGTACTTCAAAGTGCCAATCGAGTATCAGGTGCTAACTTTTTGCAAAGCTTTCTATAACTAAGTTGCTACTTAACATGCAAACTATTAAATATTATTTTGCTTTACAGAATAATCTAATGTCTGTGTATGTTGGTAATTTTTTGGTTTGGAAGTATAGAATCGGGTGCTTACTTATGGTATTTCTGGTGCAATTGTCTTTCGTCTAACAATCATACTTCTGGGAACAGTCACCCTGCAGGTAACTTTCTCTTCCTGTTGTATTCCACTTTTCTCATAAGGTCTCTCTGAGAATTGCATCTACTGTTTCAGAGATTTGAGGCAGTAAACCTGCTTCTGGCTGCTATACTTCTATTCTCATCATTCCAGGTTGGTTATTCTAGTTCCCTGCTTTTTATTAATAAGTTTTTCATCTTTTCTCATGATGAATTATTAGGACCTTTTAGCTTAAATGTATCATGACTTCTGCAGCTATTTGCCAGTGAAGAAGAGGATGACAGTGACCTATCAGACAACTTTGTAGTAAAGACGTGCCAAAAATTAATCCCTGTGACAGGTATTCTGCAGTTGTATTCATATTTGTTTCTTCTGTTCTTTTTTCTTCTGCTCGAGTATGTGACTCGTGTAGTGCTTGGTCATTTGTACTATTTTCTTAACACGCTTATTTGTTGAGAGGAAGTAGAGACTGGACTCCTTTGCACCTTTTGTATGCATGGTGCAAGAAAAATTGTGAACCTCATCAATATGATGATGATTGGTTTTCCTTTAAATGTCGTCCATATTTGGTTAGGCGATACATGAAGAGAAGCAATTAAGAGGATTTATCTAGAAAAGAGGGGGAAAAGAAAATTTTCATGTAGTAGAATAGAAATTTTGCCGAGGAAGTTGTTTTTCACTTATTGTTAATTATACAAGGAGAACAATGTATGAAAGTGTTACTTTTTCTGGTCTGTTTGCTTGGCTCATTCTCAAATGAGATTTTCCTCTTTCTAGGATCATGGTTAAATCTTACTCCCCCTTGTTTATTTGTTGCAGCTAACTATGATGGGAATCGCTTTTTTACACTTCAGGAGGGTGTGAAGAAAGTAAGTCATGATGGACTAGGTCAACCATATGAAATTCTACTGTAGCTTTTGGGAGTATTATTTATCATGCTTTCTCATGTCGAGCATAAAATAAGAGCTTAAACTTTTTCTTATCGAGACGCATGTCACATTATTCTATTGGAAGCTTATAAATCTATTATGTAAACTTAATTTTTACATGATTTCTAACAGGTCTCGAACATTTTGGACAGGCAACACCTTTACTTCTCACCGTAGCAGTAATTGAGCTCAGTGATATAGCATTTGCAGTATGTTATTCATGCCTCAATCATGTTATATATGTATTAGGATGTCTTTTGACTTCACTTTTCTAGTTTATGGAAATGCTCATTCAACGTTCCTTTTCTTGGACTTGGTGCTAGGTTGACTCAATACCTGCAGTTTTTGGTGTTACAAGGGACCCTTTCATAGTGTTTACGTCTAATTTGTTTGCCATTCTAGGTAATTATGTTTCCCTTCCTATAAACCAACCTCTCGGTATCTGTGTGTGTGTGTTTTTACGACTTTTTTGTTCATTCGCTTCCTTTATCAAGTTTAAATCAACTTTGGTTCATATGCCTTTTGGGATTTAAGTTTCTTAAGATGCATAATGACCACCATTCTGGTGTATTGTAGGTTTGAGATCCCTGTTCGTTCTTATAGCTGATGGTATGTCAGAATTGGAGTACTTACAGGTAAAATTAGAGTTAAGTTGTTATCATTGGTACTCCACAAGCTTAACATGTCTTTTGTGCTTAAAGAGAGTATGGTGAGTATGGAATAGGATTTCAGGTGATTTAAATAAAATACTAAATTGAAAAATTGAAAAATACGTTTGAAAAGATATCTGGTGGTCATATACTCGTATATTTGTGGAGAAATACTGTGGCCCTTCATGTGATTGTGAAAGGCGTTTGGTGTTTCCGTGTAACCGGTGTCTTATTAATCACTCGGTCCTTACTATTATGAACGTCCACTAAAGGAAATTTTCTCCTCATTTACAATCTCCTTCCAGCCATCTATTGCCGTAGTTTTAGCATTTATTGGGAGTAAGATGATCCTGGATTTCTTTGGTGAGCACTTCCAAGTCAATTCGAAATTTCAAATCTGTTATGACTTGTATATGCATTTCAAAATTCAAGGACTCATTGATCTCTCTCTTCCTGCAGGATTCCATGTCTCAACTGAGGCATCTCTTGGTTTTGTTGCAACAAGTCTGAGCACTGGGGTCCTGTTGAGTCTACTGAAGAAGTCCGATTCATCATAATAACAGAAATACAGGTATTTGACTTTAATTGTAGCAAGTTATTGTTTCTTCATTTTCTTTAGCTTGGTTTAATAACCTTTAATTCTTTCTTTTTTAACTAGGAACAACTTTTCATTGATTGATAGCCATTCTAGAATGAGAATTAGTGGAGTGACCATGAGCATGATACAAAGAGGAGAGATGTAGAGAGTGAAACCTCTAATACTCCTTGTGGCTAGAATTTAGAGCGTCTAAAATTAATATTCATTCTAATACAGCTAAAAATGAGCATAACTACTTATACTTCTTCCTGAGATTCAAATCTTCATACTCCCATTTGTTGTCCTAAAAAAACAATTATACAAGAATATTCTACTAACTATTTTATTGTATAATATTGGAATTCTCATACTTTCTAATTGTTATTTCCATGATTGCTAGAATTTTGTGTTGAAATTGTCACGTAAGAATGTGACTGGCGCCTTGGATATGCGCGGTAAAGAAGATGCGCATTCTGTTGTCTACAAACCCTGGAGGTTAGAAGAACTATTTTTTACCAGTCTTTGATTGTTGTGCTGAGATGATGAATTTGATCTCTTATTTGCAAATAATTCCAAATCTCTCTCTCTCTCAAACAAATTTCAGAACCTTTCTGTTGTAGATAGATTATTAGTAGCTCTAGATCTCTGCTTTTGGACATAAGTATCAATTTTTATGTCAAACATGAACTATTGTCAAATCTTTCTGCTACCAAATTGAATTAGAAGGAAGTTTTGTCATCTTACTGATTTTCCAATCACTAGTTAAATCTGAAAACTCTGCTGAAAGACCACACTTTTCTGCTAGAAAGGAGCCCAACACAGGTGGTAACATTTGCATACTGATGGGTGTTATTATTGTTCACTAATTTCAATATTTAGTTAAATCAAAGTTACTCATCAAAATATCCTTAATTATTTTAGTATGATATAAATTGTAAAACTCGATTTTTTATTTGCAATGGTATTTAGTTAATGAAGATTGAATCGAATCACAAATTATATTAAACTGATTTTAAGCTTTATTGAAAGTTCGGACACTAAATCACATGACCGAAAGAATTTGTATTATCTCAAGTGTTATAATTTATTTCACGGACCTAATTTATTTCTAACCATTGAATTGATTTTCAAGCCAACATGAGTAGAGGTTCGGATCCTTACCCATTTAGTCAAAAAAAAAAAAAAAAAAAAAGATTTCCAATATAAACATAATGAATGAATTTAGGTTGGAAAAAAGAGCTCTCATTCCTTAGTTTTTTTTTTTACAAAGGTATTTAATTTGCGAGAATCGAACTCATGACCTTTTAGTCAGGGCACGATCTTATGCCAATTGAACTAAACTTGATTTGACAAAAATTTGGGTGGTAATAATGCATTTAAATTCATGCCTCGTAGTTGTTTGCGTAGGTGCATGATCAATCAACCCCACCCTAGGCTATCTAGGTGATGCACGTGATAATGTTTTTGAAAATTTGCCCTAGGGCTTAATCGAACTCTGCTATCTTAGGTCGAGCTTTGAATTCTTGTTGCTTCTAAGCAGGCAGGGAAAAGACAAAAAAAACTAACTCGACCACTTTTTTTGATACATATATAGAGAAAATTGTAAAAATTAATATATAAATTAGAATTAGAATTATACTCGAAAAACAATTATTATTTTTATATATACATTTTTTTTAACAAAAGTACTAATAGGAAATGGAGGAATCAAATCTTTGACCTCTTGATAATTAGTTTCATTTTATGTTAGTTGAGATGCTCGAGGCTAATTGTTATTTTATTAAATTTTTGAAAATTTTGAACTATAGAGATTATTAAAGCAGATTAATATCAGTTTGAAAATATATTTTTTTTTAATGATTAATATTATAATTTTAAAATCTTATAGAATTAAAATCAAGGATTTAATTTGGAGAAATTTTAGCCAATACAAATTTGGCACGTCATTACTTTAAATAAATGTATTTAATTGTGGACCAATGAAAAATAAATATAAATCTCTAAATTAAATTATGTCAGGAGTATCTATGTGGCCATTCGACACCAATGGATCTCATCGAATCCAACAAAGGCCCAATTCAAAGTCAATATTGACAATTTGGCTCAAAAAAGCCCAATTTTAGTTTGTATTCATCAAGTTAGGTTAGGTTTGGGCTCAAAATAAATTCAAGCCCATTAAGAGAAATGAGCTTTAGCCAAATGTAGGCCGGTTTAGGCTTGAGGCCCATAACTTATTCAAACAAAATAAAGTCCAAGGGATGGCCCAAAAGCATTTAGGTCCAAGTAGCCTGGAGAGGACTCTATAAATAGAGGATCTCCCTCTGGGGGAGAAGAAGAAGGAGATTTGAGAAGCTCAGTTTGATTAAAAGTTCTAAGAAGACTTGAAAATCTGAATTTCTTGAGGACTTTGATGATTAAAAGTTTCAAGAAGACCTGAAGATTGAGATAACTCTCCGAGATCATAAATCTTTTGAAGACTTGAAGACAAGACCTAAAGACTGAGATCAACAACTTCTTGAAGACCTGAAGACTGAGATAATCCTCTCATATTTAAATTAATCCATCATTCTTTCAAAAACGAATTTAAAGACTAAAGACTTCGAAGACTAAAAAAAAACTTCATTGAATTGGTTTGGGAGAGATTGTACTCCACTATACTATACCGAAACCAATACAAATCAAAATTCATTCAACGAATTAAATTTCTCCGAAAACCACTATACTATACCGAAATCAATACAAATCAAAATTCATTCAACGAATTAAATTTTTCCGAAAATCTCGTCATTTATACATGATGAGATCACTGATTAAATTGGAAGTTATATAATAGTAAATTTTATAAATCTACATATACTCATTTTTTTTTAGATAGAAAGTTGGACATCAATTGTGAACTAAAATAAAGAGCTTTTACAAAAATTTCATATATATATTCGGTGGCCGACAAGAATAAGGGGGAGAAAAAGTGGGCGGTGGGGCTTGGCGAGAAAAGTATAAAAGCTAAGAATAGATACAATTAAAAAATTAAAAAATATATATATAATAAATTAAGCAAAATGAGAGATGCACATGCATTGTAGAGTTTAGGCTTCGAACAGATGATGCAAGAAATTACACCAGGAATGAGAGCTCTTTTTTGGTATCAACATTCCCATACAAAATAACTCGAACAGCATTTAGCAGCGAGATCAAAGAAAAATTACACAATGTAATCAAAGTTGACCTAATGAACGTGAAGAGTCTTGACTATTAATACCTTCTTAGAAGGAAGGAGTTCAATCATTGGTAACCACCTACTACCTAAGAATTAATTTTTTAGAAAAAAATTTGACAACCAAATGTTGTAAGGTCAGGCGGTTTGTCTGTAAAATTAGTCGAGGTGCGCGTAAGCTAGACCGAAAAATACAGAAAGATGAGAATATTGACATACAAAACAACTCGAACAGATGATGCAAGAAATTGAGACCTGTGTAGAGAGCAGAAATTACACAACATTCAGCCATTAATATTTGTCGAACGCATGCTTGTACAGACTACAGAGAAACTCGTCGTCCTTCGCTCGACATTTGCACGCCTGTGCCAGTACTCTGAGAGTTCCTAGTTGTACAGAAGAGATAGGAAGAATACAGGATGTGTAACAATGAATAATACACTCACATCAGTATCCAAACACAAACTAAAAATACAGTTTTCTGATGGCAAAATGCAACAGAATCCAGTTCGGCTTTGTCTGTCTAATTTAGAATTGTTAAGTCTAAAATGGTACACTCTAATTTATCTCTTTTCCCACATGGACATGGACATTTCTTGTTAAAGGGAAAACCAAATCTTCATTTTTTTCTTTTCTTTTACCAGAACAATGCAATGACTTTTAGCCATCTCCCGCATTGCTTGTGTTTTCGCTTGTGTTTTGTCTCACGAACTGTCCCCGAACACGGGGTCTCTGTTCTGCTAATCTCTTTCTGCTTTGATATCGGACCTGCAAAAGACATGAGTTTAACCGAAAATAAGCATCTCAACAGAAAGACATATAAACCAGGCGTCTTATTTTCCCTAAAGAATAAGTCAGAATCTCAACAGCAAGACACAGAAGAAGAAGAAGAAGAAAGGCATAACAATAGATGCAATTTCACGATTTCGATGTTCCAATGCCAACGTCTACTGCTGCATCATAAAATCGATAAAGTCTCACATGGCTCTGCAATGGAACCTAAAGAAATCCATTAATATCAACACTTTCTTTTTCAAGTGAACCCTTTTTTGCTATGCAGTAAATATGCAAAATAAATTGCGGCCCCAAAGTAGGGCACAACTGTTGCATTGTGCTTAAAGGAAGTGATCGAGATTTGGCAACCTCTCTGGACATGGTGACTCCAAATAAACAAACATGTAGACATGGTGACCAAGAAACCTCGCAACTCTTGTATGACCAATGAAAGAAAGTCCCCTAATTGCAAAGACCAATGAAACCTCAAAATAATAAATAGCAGTAATAAAATCATATCGCAGTCCCATTAGTGAAGCATAGACTCAAATCTTATTAACATGTCAATCTTTTTTTTTTTGCAAGTGTCAGAAGCTTGTTGCAAACATGCATGGCCAATCCCTCTAACACTGACATTTATTGAATATTTTCCAGACACTTGAGCTAGAGAGATTTTTTTTTTTTTTTTTGTTAGAAAAATTGATGGACTAAAAAGAAACATAAGAGAAAAATGACAGATGATGAAGGTAAAAGATACCTTACTTTTTTTAGAAGATCGATTTTAACTATTTATATGATATGTTTAAAATTTTCTTCAAACCTTTTACTGTGAAGGATTACATTATTAGAAAATATGTAATTAGTTTCTTTTCACTTCTTTTGAAGTGTTGCATATTTCATCACTTCAATCACATATAAATATGATAAACCGAAATAAACCTCGAATGTGAAATTGTTGAAATGTACAGAAATGCATGTGCATATAAATATACATAGAACATATATATATATATATATATATATATATATATATAGCCGTGTTTATATCCGTGCAGTGTTGTTCATGGCTCCATTTCTACATCCGTGCTCCTCAATGACTCTCAGACTCTTTGTAAAGACAGAACAAGAAGTCGAGGTAACGGTAAGAAAGAACTACTCGCCTTAAAGTACCTGTTGGTATGCCAATAGCTGCCCTCTCAGTGAAATATGATACTAGCTGAATCTAAAGTGCGGCAGTGAAATATGGGGATAGAAAATGAAAGGAGAGGGTTCATATTGGACACAGCCCTAGAAATATGCATCACGAAGCTTTCCGCGTACAAGACAGTACAAGACAAGAGGGATCACAAAATAGACATAACGCGCATTGGACAAAATGAGGGACTAAGCAACATTACCTTTTTACGGAAGCATCTTTCCTTCCTTTTCTGGCGAAACTTTGTCAAGGCAGCTTCCCTTTGTGAAACTCTGTCTTGGTCCATTTTGTTTCCACTTCCACTTCCACTCCCACTCCCACTCCCACTGGCATCCCCACTTCGGCTTTTCCGACCTATTCCATTATCACTTTCCATATTCATATTCAGCCCTCCAGCATTTACTGCAGTGCTGCTCCCATTTTGGCCATTGCTTCCATGGTTACTGCCCGAGGCGCTACCGTTCACACTATAATTTGCTGCATTACCTTCTACATGGCCATTTAACACATTGGTTGACCCACAATGCGTGGCAGCTGCAGATATTTTCTTTAATGGAAAATCATTGTGCTCAGATGACACGTGTTGAATATTGTGGGCAAGCTGATGAGTGTGATTGTATGGGTGACAAAGTTGCTGGATTTGAGATTCCCTGTGCACACAATTAGACTGAGCTTGCATTGTTGCAAATGTAACATTATTGACATTATCAGCTTGCTGAGGAACAGATAAACTGTCATTCTTAACAGGTTGGAATGCTGCCAACGGGTGCAAATAGTTGACTGTTGATGTCATTGCTGACTTGTTATTAGTAACTATGGACTTGGAAAATGTATTATTGGTAGTGGAACCCATGTCAATATTATTGCTATCTCCATTTGAGCATTGGTTGGGAGGATTACTACTTGAATGAGATCGAAAATCTTGCATGTTCTCTTGGTTTGCAACTTCTAAGCAATTAACAGGCGGAGAGTTACTTCTGGCATTCCCAGTTGGAGTCTTGGTAGAATTTGAGCCAGCATTGTACCTGTGAATGTATGGACAGTGAATTTTCATTGGTCAAAATAGCAATTGCCTTAACATTTTGAAACAATATTTAGAAAGATGGACCATTTTCTCACATACCTAGAAAAAGCTGAAGAATCTGAGCGTCTCAAAACATTCCGCTCATCTTGGACTGCTTTCCCTGTCGTTTGAACTCCTCTACGCCTTTTTAATCCAAGCTCAAGGGATGGAAATTTTTCTGAGTCTGTAACATCTTTATTCTTAATGTCTGTGATCTTGGGATGGCTGCTTGGTGCCTCAAACACAGTGACATCCATCTTAGAATCAGTAAGATTGGTAGCAAGACCAGTAACAGATGTTTGTTCGTACTTAAATTTGCTGGATGGGCTCTCAGAGTTGAGGTCAATATATCCTTTGTTGAACTGCTCATTAAATCCACTGGACACTATTTCAAGCATAACATTATGTTTTCTGTTAACTAGCTGGGTTGGGTGTTCCGTAGAGAGTTCAAGTTGTAAATCTAGATTTCTGTGCACGTCTAATTCAACTTTACCCATGGTAACAGTTTCTGAAGAAAAATGAAATACAAAATATTAGACGTATGGTTAGCAGTTCGTAAAGTTCTCAGACACAGTCAGATATTCAAAGGCATACCAAGTTGCTTTCTCTGCACCAGGCACTCTGCTGTCAAAACAGGTGGCACATTATTAGCAAATGCTGATGCATTTGAGTGGACAACTTGAGCACAAGTACTATCAGCACGTTCACGCTTTTGATCCCATGCTGATGCAGATACTGGTCGAGGGCTTTCAACTTCTATAGCTTGCTTGGTCCAAGAACTCTGCAGAAAGAGAACCGGCAATTACCTATTTAATTCACACGAAAGAAATTTTTTTACCTATTTAATTCTCTTTTTTTTCCTTTTTTTTAAGTTACTGTTGATTTGGAAAGCCTTCAAAATTTAGGACAGCAACCATCACTGGTAAGAAACAATTATACAGTCCTAACAATTCCAAGATTGAAATTCAGTCATGTCTGACTTTTAAACCAATCTTATAATGTTGAAATAGATGATATCTTATGGATTAAATTACATACTGGAAAGGGTATTGATGAATATTGATCCCAATACAGACATAGACAAGCAAAAAGGAAGTATTTCTTACCCCGTGGTAAGGCAAAGGTTCCTGGTTCAATCACCAGGTTGCTTTAGATAGTAAAAGATTCCTGTAACTACTTTATTTTATCAGAACACATGCTATTGTACAAGGGTTGAACTAAATATATTAGTCTTATCTTATCATATAGTGATCACGTTCACTCTAATACTTGTTTAACATATGTCATTTTAGTCTATTAAAAAACTATATATCCTTACATAAGGTTGATTGTTTTTTTTTTTTTTTTTAGAAGGGAAACAATTTCATTGATGGAGAAAACTCCGAGCACCCAAAGGTGAATTACAAAAAGGATCTTCATTTGAAGATTAAAGAAGATAGACTATAAAGAGCAAAAGGTTGCCTACCTTTACACCATAAAAGAGCAGTAAGAAAAACAGAATCAATAAAATAATCAAAAGAAGATGAAATGTCTCGAAAAATCCGAGCATTTCTTTCCTTCCAAAGGCACAAAAGAAGAACCGAGTAAAAGCAAGCCACAAGATCTTATTCACACCCTTAAAAGGATGTCCCACCATAACAGAAGCAAGAAGGTCAAACGCATTAATAGGCCGCGGCAAAGACCAATCAAAAGCGCTCAAAATAAAATCCCAATAACAAAAAGCAAACGAGCAGTGAGCAAACAAATGACCAGGATTCTCAGCATTGGAGACACATAATGCACCAAGAGGGAGAGAGAGTGAAATAAGGCATTTGCCTCTGGAGACGGTTTGCCGTATTAATCGCACCAAGGCTAAGTTCCCAAAGAAAGATCTATATCTTCTTAGGATAAGCATCTTTCCGAATCACCGAGTAAAAAACTCTTTTCAAAGGATCCTCCACTCCAACTAACGCTTCCATGAGAGATTTAACCGTAAAATAATTTGATGGGTCGAGAGGCCAAATCCATAAATCATTTAGAGACCGAAGACGAATCGTGGAAAGAAGATGAGATAAGGTTGATTATCGATCAATTCAGCATGCTTAAACGAAGAGAATATGAAGATAAATTGTCATTTGGAAGTTTAAGTGCCCAACTAAAGTTAAAATCTTCCTATGGTCCATGGCTCACAGAGGATTAAATACTCAAGCTTCAGAGAAAATTTAGACAGCGGTCCTCTCCCCCTCAGTCTGCAGCTTGTCTCAAGTCTGAAGAGACATTAGATCATTTGTTTCTTCATTGCCCCCTTTGCTGGCGGGGGTTGGAATTTCCTAATGGAAACTTTTTATATTCGTGGGTGTTTACTCAAGACTATAGATGAGTGGCTTGTGGAAGTGTTTTCAGGTTGGAAGATGTCCATGTAGGCTAATATTTCGTGGAATTGTGGGGCGAGGGCGTTATTATGGCACATTTGGTTGGAAAGAAATCAAAGGGTCTTCGAAGATAAGTCTTCCTCTTATAAGTTTTTTTTTTTTTTTTTTTTTTTGTAGAAATGTATAACTCACCTCCTCTGGGTGATGTTTTACTCACAGGTTTGTAATTACAACCTTTCCATGATCTTTTTCTGTCTTGTTTAATGTCATATCGTTTTTTTTTTATAGAAAAAGAGAATATGAAGATAAATTGACATGTCAAGTCAGCAACACAGGCCCATTGACAAATAAGAGAAGAGAAAAATGAGATTTCTCTCAAGAATGGGGGAGAGAGAGAGAGAGAGAAAGAGAGCCTCCCATCCTCGGTGTTTCCCTATCCGGGGAAAACATTATTTTGGAAAGACATTTAGTGCTATCAATTCCTGGCAGACCAAGGTATCGATCAATTCATTGAATGCACAGGAAAGAAAATTGAGTGGCAATGATGAGTAAACTAGAAGAAACAAGCATGGGATAATGCAAGTTATCAATAATTGCATGGCAATGCAAGTTACCAGATGTCACCACTTCTTGGATAATCTACAATCAAATAAGTAAATACCATTGTAACTGAGAAGTAATCCAAGGGAAATAAGACAAGACAAGATAATCTGCGTCAAATGGACAATCCATCTATGATCAATTCAACTATTTAACCATGATGTCACTGTTTCAAAGAGCATTTGTTAAGCCAAAACTAGTTGGAGAGAAATCTACAAGAATTGACAAGATATGTTTGACACACTTCAATGTGCAAATAAAACAATCCTAGATCTCGTTAATCTCTTAACAAGAACTTATAATACCTGTGTGCCACTACCGTCGTCACTTCCATCTCCAATACTGAAACCAATGCTCTCACTGTCTTCTTCTTCATCATTGCTCCCCGTGTTGTTGTCTGATTTTTCAACACTTTTTGACTTCACAGATTTTTGTGTCTGTGTGCCACTTTCACTTCCACTACCGCTAGACTAAGAGAAAAACTAGATGTCAGTATCACATAAATATATCAAGTGTCCAAATAAATACCCCTATCACATAGAAAATAAATTGAACCAAAAGTCTACGAGATTGCACCAGGCACAAATTCAGGCAGATCTCAAAAAGGAAGGTGCCATTCATTATAAATAATTATTTAGGAGGACATTAAAAAGTACTTCACTCTTAATATTTATCCTTCTATAATAAACCATGAAGTCAGCTTATCAATAGAATGCAATCAAGAAGGGATACATGAAAGTGAAAGTACTCACGCTATGGCATCTTCTCCAAACATGTTGCCAAAGGTTTTTAAGCTCATTCTTCCGAATGGGCTTCACTAAAAAATCGACAGCACCCTTTGACAAACATTTGAAGACTACACCCATTGAGTCATGAGAAGACATCACTGCATAGATATCGCATCAGATTCAAGAATTCAATTGATTAGCTTGCATAGAAAGATAAGCCTACTTAAAAGCTATACTCTTGATAAACTAGACACTTCAAGAAACTTACTGATTACAGGTATATTCTTCCTTGTTTGATGGCTCATAATCTTGCTTAAAAGACCAATGCCAGATAAGCAAGGCATGACCACCTCTGTTAAGACAATATCTATGTGATTTGTCAGATCTTCTAGCATCTTCCATGCGTGTAGTCCATTTGCAGCCGCAATAACTAACAGACCAGAAGAGGACAAAAGAAAACATAAAACCCAATTGAAAGTCAGTTCATAAGCAGAAAAAGTTGTTTTAATTATGCACTCATTGATGAAAGGATATTTAAAGCTCAACCGACTGTAAAGATATAGGAGATTCAACAGATCCTGACCAATGGGAACTGCTAAGTTTTCCAGATAACTATTTGTCTACTCCCAAGATACAATAGAGGAACAGAATAGCTCATGAGTGAAGGATACCTTAAATTCATTCCTGTGTGTTTTCCATATTTTCTAACCAGAAAAATGAAGAATAGAAAGTTACACAAATTTATAGGGTTGTAAATTTTCAGTCTGTTGTAGAAGTTATTTTAGGTTTTACCTTCCAAGATTTATCCCCTCCCTTTATGTTTGTACTGTTAACTAAAGTCTGTACAGCGACTTCTATCGACTTCAACAACAACATTTGTTCATGGGATGGAATTAGTACTTTCTCAAGAAAAAATTATACATTATCAGAAAAGTTCAGGTGTTAACGGAAACTTCAGAGTCTCAGACCATTAACTGTTGAAATCAAAAAACAAAATATATATAGAGAGATGAATCAATAACCGGTCATATGCATGGAGAAAATGATGCCAGAAAGGCCAATTTACTGACCTTCATAACTGCAATTACGAAGCAGTGCAGTGACCAGATGCCGTGTGGAGTCATCGTTTTCTACAAGCAAAACCTTGAGGGACCTAAGATGTAGAAATCTCTCCCAGCAGACCATAGATCCTTGAGGCTGCTGCTGCTGTTGTATTTGCAGAATGTCCTGAGCTTGAACAGTAGGTCTTCGACCATCTTCTACATTTCTAGTTAATCTATTGACCTTCAACTCATTTTCCTGAACGGGGCTCTGTTCCCGGCCAGATACACCACCGTTCACGCTTCCATTCCAATCCTGTGGGTGGTGGTGACTTAGTTCTCTTAACCCCCTGTGCCTGTTAGCATTAGCACTCATCAGGATTGAGATTTGAGTACGTGAAGGTCTAGTTTCCCAGTGGCAAATCTTAGTTCTAAAATCCCTCTCCAATCAGCGGAACAATATCACATAGCTCTATTGCAGTGTTCAAGAACCCAAACGCAGATAGAAGACACCCCACAGACTATGGTGGAGGATTTGATACAGATTCAGTGCATATTCTTAATCCAACAAGAATAACAACACGCACTGCAAAAACAAATGTTTGCAGACGTTAAACAATTAATCCGATTCCCAGCAAGAAAGTGAAGAAAGAACGCAACAACAAAAAATTTATCAAACCCTAAGTGAAGAAAACCAAGAATCTCCTAACACTAACAGCAAGAGACCGACCTTCCACACAAAAAAACCGATCTACAAATTACCTAGAAGATCAACAAACTAATCTATGAAACATAGACTCCTCATATTCAAACTTGATGTAGAATCTTTATTGACTATTACTGAAAGAAAAAGCAAACAAAACATCAAGTATGAATCACCAAAAGACAACTAGCTACGAATTAAAACAAAACATCAAGGATGAAGAACATCACCATCAGAACTTCACAAATCTCATGATATAGATCGATCTGGAGGCTGGAAAAATGAAAAAATGAAAAAATGAAAAAAATAGGTCTCGAGAAATGGAAAATCTCAGAGGTTAACTTCCTCTACAATTCAGAAATTGCTGAATTTCGCCTCCTGTGATAATTTGCGAGTACAGTTGCAGTGAAGAAGTTGCTTGACCAGGCTTGGGAGCAAGGAGGCTGAAGGTTGAAGAAAGGGGAGGAAGAGATGAATGAATTTTCAGTTTTTTTTTTTTTTTTTTTTTTGTTCCTTCTTCAGAAGCAGAATTAATTAGAAGAGAAAAATAAAAAAATAAAAAATGGAAGAAGATATTGCAGAGCGTACACGGAGGATGACGTGGACAAATTGGAGTTGTGGGATGGTCCAAGTGTGCCACGTAAGACGAAGATATTTCCAACGTGGCAGAAAACTTGGGGCCACGGTGTTAGAAGCGGAACGAAATCTAAAGCCGGGAGCTCAAGAGATTGTATGGATCTGGGAGATTTAGTCGGGACACGTGGCGATATTTGAGAGCCGATTTACGATTAGATAACGTCGTTTTCACGGACGTCAAGGTATTTCGCTAATTTTCCGTCAGTTCCCGTTGGCCAATCACTACAAAAGAATACGCACGCAACGCACACACGCCAATTATCGGTTAATTTTTTAGATAATTCTTAATTTGGTTTTAATTTTTTTCAATTTTTCAAATTTGCCTTTGACGTATTAAATATCATCAATTAGTTTTTTCATAAAAATAAAATAAACTAAAAAAAAAATAAAAAACTTGTGTGGTTAAATTATTCTTTTATTAACATATCTAACATGTGGTTTTGACATTTATTGATTTTTAAATGGATAATTTTTTTTAAATTACATATTGATTTTAATGTTTTTTTTAGTTCAACAATATATAGGGTGTATATTTAAACTTTTAACTTTTTGGTCGAGAATATAATGGTTTAACCAATTCTGTTATGTTCAAATTGACGTGTAGAGTAGTATTAGAATGACATATCCATGTATCGATTTTTCTTTTTAATAATATAGTTTTCTTTTTATAATAATTTTAGAAATTATAGTAAAAGATATTTTTTTCATCCTATATTTCATAAATGATATTATTCTTGAAATATTACAATAAATAATATTATGCTTGAAATATTACAACTTTAGCACGACTTAACTTTTCTTTTTAAAAGTTTTAAAATGCAGTTTAATTTTAAAATATATATATTTTGTAATATTGTAATTTTGTATGGTATAATATTTCATGTTTTTGATGTTTTGATTGTTTGTATTTATTTATTTATTAAATAAAATTTGAATTATTTATATTGTTGATTCATATTTATTGCTTTAATTGATTTTTTTCGTATTTATCATTCACAATTTTTGAAAATTTCAATAACAAATTAATTATTATGAAAAAAAATTATATTTCATGTTTTAATGTATACTAATTTTTTTTCTTATTTACATTTTTGTCGGGAGTCAACATTTTTTCCCATTCAACTTTAATAACATATATACTAATTTTTATTTACATCTGGAAATATTTCAACTATTATAACATATATACTTCGTTTATATATTATAATCCAAAAATAATATATATATATATATATATATATATATATATCCAATATATATATACTCATTTATATAATATAATCCAACAAAACTGTTATTGGGAAATTTTATATTCCATGTTTTTAGATTGTCATTTAATGTATGCTATTTTTTTTTTCTTATTTACATTTTGGTGCGAGACAATATTTTTTCCCGTCCAACTCCATATCTTGAAATATTTCAACTTTTTCAAAATATATACTTCGTTTATATACTATAATCCAATATATATACTTTGTTTATATTTTCTTATGACATGAAACAAAAAATATATATTAATATTATGAAATATACACCAGGTTTATAAAATATGAATCGTAATTTTTTTTTTCAAATATATAAACCCTGTTTTTTTTTTCTCTTCTTCTTCCTCCCTCTCCTTCGTTGTCGTCGTTTTGTTCCGTCATAGCCCTTCCGTACTATGGCTCTATTCTGTCGCAGTCATTATTAGTGTCGTCACCTCTGTTTTGTTCCGCCTGAACGCATCGTTGAATTCGTTTCAACAGAACCCCACCTCTCTCGTCGCCTGAAACTAGTAGACATTAAACGCTATCGTCGATATTAGTATCGTCGCAATAACAAATGTAAACAGTAATGATCAACGCCTTCGTTTCGTCGCAATCTCTCGCCGTCTGAAATTATATTCGGCACAGTCACTTCGTTCATTCCCCAAAAGCTCTTAAGGGATTTCACAGTTTTGAAAGAAAAAAAATGAAGAAGAATAAGAGGAAGTGAAGGGGCTAATTTGTTAGAATAGGAAAATATATATTTTTTTAAATCCTAAACAATTCCTTTGGCGAGTGACAAGACTGTTATAGATGTCTAAAGTGTCTTTTTTAAAATGTATTTACGGTCAATTTCAGCACCGTTCACATAATTAAGACACGTGTGATTGTCCAAGAGGTTAAAGGTTTCAATTTATTTACTATATTTATTATAGTTCACTTTTTTTTTTTTTAAGAAATGTTTAATTTATCCTAATTCCAATAATAAAAATTACTTAAAAAAAAAACAAATAAATTTATAGATGTAATAGTGTTTATGAGCTAAATTTTTAAAAAATAAAAAATTAAATAATTAAAAATAGAGTCTAAAATTTTATATATTTGAAAAATAAAAATAGTTTGTATAGGTTACCACTCAAACTTTTGTTTGAAAACTTTAAAACATTCATAATTATATAATCATCTTTTAGTAATAAAAAACATATGTGGCTAAAAAAGACCATTACCAAATTTAGTTTGCTGGTTTGATAGGGAAAGAAACAATTTTTTAAAATAGAACAAAATATCTATTGACCATGATATTTTAAATATCTTACTATGTTGTACAATCAAAATAAATGTTACATTCATCACCGTTGTGAAAGGCTATCAAGAGTAAAAAATATGAAAAAATATCAAAAGTTAAAATCAACATAGTACAGACATTGACATGTGTACTGCCTCTCATGAAGTCGGAGGTTCAATAATCTCCATCTTCGTATTTATAGTACTAAAAAAAATAAAGGCTATAAAAACAAACATGCATGAAAAAATGATGAGCATTTGAAAAAAAAAAAAAACATAAAATAAAAATATACACATTTAACATGAGTATGACAATATGACTTTATTAGTGAGCATATCTTAGCGTTAATTGACATGTGTTACCTTCCATGAGGTCAGAGGTTCAAACCTTATTCCCATCTTTGTTGAACTGAAAATAAAAATCAGACTTTATTTATTTTTTTCATATTTATTTTTTAGCTAAATTATAAAAAACACTCGTGGACCCCTTTGTTTTAAAAACACTCATATTCTTTCATAAATATTTCATAATTAACTTACTCTTTGGACCGTTAGAAATCTACTATAATGTTAGAATAAAAAGTCAGTTATGGTGGTGACTGTGACTGAGACGTTTTCCTAAGTCTGGAAGAACAACGTTCTGCCACGTCCACTTTTTGTTCGACATTCTAACAAATTTTTACTTTAAGAATAGTTTTGAAACGTGTATGAAAGGTAAGAGACAATATTGTGTTTTTTTTTAAATAATAAAGGTATTTTTTTAAAACAAATGACAAATGACAAATTTCAAACGTTTCTTATTTTTTTTTTAATATAATTTAGCCTTATTTTTTTCCAATAAAGACAACAAAAGGGGAGCAAAATTTGAACTTGAGTTAGGATGGGTTTAGGGTAACTTTTGGTTATCTACTCTTATTTGAATAACAATTTTGTTGTCAAATTTTACTATGTAACAATCTAATGTCAACGTGAGTATAGCACATTAGTAGTTGACATATATATTATTTATTTTAAAGTTAGAAGTTCAAAATCTCATACCACACCTTTGTTGTACTAAAAAAAAATAGTATTTGTAACGATTTAGTTATTCTTAAACTTTTTTAACATGTAACAATCTAGTTATTGTAGATTAAAAAAAATTGTAATAATTTAGTCTCTATCATGAAAAATATCATCATGCGAAGTATCAATATTTATATGTAACAATTTAGTTTTGAATTACATGTGTAAGAACTATGTTTAAATCTTAACAAGATTTTACATGGTATAACCTAAATCGTTACAATTTTTAAAATTATAGGACTCATACATATATATTTTGAAACACTTAATCTATACCTATCAAATTTAAAGGACTAGAAATTTGTTACAAATAAAAAAAAAAAAGTAGGGCGTTACATTATTAAAGTTGAATAAATAAATCATTACTTCAATTAATTAGTAAAGAGGACAAAATAGTCATTTTTTTAAGTTTTAACCTATTTTAGGATACCTAATGTTTTCTGCTTAAACCACATGTATAATCAATTGCCCGTCTAGCTCAGTTGGTAGAGCGCAAGGCTCTTAACCTTGTTCCACGGTGGGCGATTTTTCTTTCAAATTATAAACTCAATTCACTTTTGTATAAACAAAATATTCCAAAATGGTGAATAAGACAAACATGAAAAAAGTTTACAAATAAAGTAATATTTCAAGTTTAATGATATTTATGAAATATAGAGTGAAAATGTAATTCATCTTGAAAGTGTATTCCTTCCATGGTCAATCAAGACATAAAAATAAATTAATTTCGAAAAATATATGGTTGGAAAGCTAACGCCGAAAGCTTCAATTTGATACGTTCACTATTTTTGAATTTTTTAAGTTATATGTCGAAAGACAAACATCGTCGAAGTTGAGCTACAGTTCTGAAATTTACAGAACCATAGTCCAACTTCGATGATATTTATCTTTTGATATACAATTTAAAAAATAGTGAAACCAGGTATCAAATTTAAGTTTTATGTGTTGATTTTCCAACCATACATTTTTTTTCTTCAGAATTTTTGAATATCTGAGTAAAAAAATATCAATTTTTTAATGCACACTGCTAAAAAATAACTATAGAACATCGAAGTTAGACTATGGTTCTGCAAATTTCAGAACTGTAACTCATACTCAACTTTAACAATCTTTATCTTTCGGTATACAACTTCAAAAACAGTAAAACCAAATATCAAATTGAAGTTATCGGTGTTAGCTTTTCAACCATATCTCTTTCGAAATTTTTGCATATCTAAGTAAAAAGACATCGATCTGGACATTGTTCAAAAGACGATGTGTTGAAAATCACGTGGGTGGAGATCGTCTTTTGAAAAGATACTTCCCCACACAAGCAAAGAGCCTAGAAGAAGCTCGTTTTTTCTTCGATAAAAATAATATTATTTTTTAAAATAGTTTGAAATCTGCTATATTTTTATAAAAAATTTCGAAAATTATATAAAAAAAAAAAAACAGCGTTGTAATTTACCCTAATAAAAAATAAAGAAGAAAAAAGGTTTATATTATTTATTTAATTAAAAATTGTATTGAAAAGGGTGACGGCGTCAAGTTTTTTCAGGCTCCAGACGGTCAGTTATAGTGCAGTCGAAAGTCTAACTTGATTGGTCCGTAATTTGTAGTCGCACGTGATCAGGTAAAGAGAAAATAAATACCTGGAAGGGTTGCGATTCACTGCAACCGATCGTAGTGGAAACGTGAGACGTCGTTTTCCTTTTCTCATATAATTTATCTTTAGAAAAAATAATTTTATTTTTTATTTTTATAGGACAGAGAGTAATTTAAAATTTTGACACGGTATTCTGATTCTACCTGCCAAATATAAAAAATTAAAAAACAGTTTGAGTATCTAATAGGGACGCGCCACGTTGCATTATCACCGTCAATCAAGCGCCGGATATTCCTCTTTGACATTGACAGAATTACACGTGTCGATTTTTTATCACGCGATCTCATTTTCCAACATGTGTCTTGCCTCTTCGTAAAAGTAAAAAAAAAAAAGCAAAAAGAAAAGAAAAGATAAAAAAAAAAATATATATATATATAGGGTTGGTTACAAATTTAGATTTAAAACTTTTTGCAAATATGAAAAAAAATGAGTGGCACTGATAGACTTTATGACTATCTCTCATACACTATTATCACTGACAAAATTATATAAAAAAAACTATTATCAGTGATAGACTTTTATTCGCAATAGACCATACTATTAATGATATAAATTGCCATATCCGCATTTTTTTTTAAAAAATACTATATTTTTAATTATTTTACTCTAAATTTACCATTGTTACAATTTTCCAATTACCATTTTTATCATGGATAGTAGTTTATTGTTGATAGTAATCTATCATTTCAATTTTTTATAGAATTTTGTTACTGACTATTAAAGTGATAGTCGTATAATGAATTATGACCGTCTATCCGTGATAGTCACTATATTTTTTGCCATATTTGTAAAATATTTTAAATTTTGTTATATTTGCTATTATTTTGGGCTTGATTGTTGTTTATACAACCAATCTTATATATATATTTTTTTAGGTTAAATTACAAGTTTAGTGGTGAACTGTTAGGTTTATTATATATCTAATACATCTCTCAATTTTAAAAAGTAGCCAACATGAAGATTTCAATCTTGTATTAATTGAGTACAAAAATATATATATATAATATATAATATGTTTTCAAATATTTAATTTTGTCTGATTGCATTCAAAATTAAAAAAATTTAAACTGGTCCATAAATTTTTAATTTTGTATCTATTAGAAAATTATTGGAATTAAGTCTTCTACTTGCATAGAAGAACACAAACTGCTATACAAAAAATCAAAATAGAAGAGTGGGGCATTTTCCTCGTTATTGTCTCATCCCAATGTTCAAGCATATGAGTGTTGCTGAGAGATGGAAGATTGCTCGTGCAGTATTGTAGCTAACGCGTTAAGTGACACCCTTTACTTGGAATGACAAAATTCGGAATTAATCGAACTAGATGGAGGAAAGCTTACTGCTGGTACAATTCTTGATTTTCCCTTTCTAGCGCTTTCACGACATTTTTTATTTAAAATTAACGAATTTATTGGACATAAAATTGCATTATTAATCATGTATTTATATGGCCCATTTATCAAAATAATAATAATATAAATTTTTCATGGTTCGTACCATATTATTAATTAATGACGTTGGTTAACATCAGCATAGTTCAACTGACATAAAACTTGTCTCTCAACTAAGAGGTTGTAGATTCGAGTACATTCCTCATGTTATATGCTAAATGTATATTTTAGTTTATAATGTTGGAGTGTTTTTTCAATTTAGTTTATATATATATATATATATATTTTTTAATTAAATGTCACATTTTAACATTTTCCATTTTTACCATTGTATGCTCTTTGATGTTGAAGGTTGTTTTTTTAATATCAAAAGAACTCCGTCATTCAAACACAAGCGCGAAGCACAAATGGATGTTGAAGTTTTGGAGTATAAATTGATTTTTTTTCTAGAATTATCTACATAATTAATACATCACAGAATCACATTTTTAATATACATACTCGATGCATTTTTAAATTCTCTTAAATCCTATCCATTCAAATTTTCTTAAAATAAACCATCTCTTGAATCTCTCCCTCCTCCAAAGTAAAATATAAACTACACACTTTTTTTTTTTTTATTTCTTCTCTCGTCGCGACATATTCTTTTCTCCGGCTCTCGCCATCTGTAACCAGTAGTCGCTCTTTTTCACTCCAAACAAGGTCGTCGACCATCTCCAATCGACGTCGTCGACCAAAACACTGCGTTCATTTGAGTTCGGGTTATGAGGGATGATGAACTTGATTCTATTGTTGGGTTGCTAGTTGAGACATTTGCAAGAGTCCATGCTCTGGCCTTCTTGGTATCTTTCTTTGGTGAAATTTTTGGTGAAACAATATTTGATTGAAAGAAGGGCTTTGATGACACACACAACCACACTATTGGGTTTTATAAAGGGAAGGACGAGGTTTGCTTTGATAAGAGAGGTGCCAATGTATCTCCCCCACTCCCACACCTCCTAAGAATTTGCCTTACATCTGCAACATGAGAGTTAAAAATAACACATTTTTGAGGAAGCTGAAGTAGACCAAGTCCGATAACAAGGTTTAGTGAGTTCGATTTTGGAATCGAATAATCCACATATTTGATTAGAATATTGAAATTTGGGGGTTGATTTTTTGTTTTGATTTATTTTGACTGTAATGGGAAGAACCCTACTTAGGCGACGATTACATTTGGGATCTTCCTTTGTATTGATTGCTCCGCCGTTCATAGTCTTGGCGTTCATATAAACTTCTTCAACTTTTTATTTAATCAATCTTTTAATGAATTCTGAAGTTTTTATCTAAGGAATAATACATGTTTCATCAATCAGCATGCATCTCTTTCTTTTTGTACGTGTATTACAGAAGGTTTAGAGTTTAGGGTTTAGGGTTTAGGATTTAGTCGATATAGGTAAAATTCGTTTATAAAGGTAGCATTTTAGTTTAGTACCCTTCCAAATTTTGATAAATTTTATGAATAGCAGTACATTGTACTATTTCTTTTATTCATCTATTTGTTTCCATAGAAACGATGAGCATATTTTTATCACAATTTTGTGTTATTATTTACAATCTTTTTTTTTACTTTTCGAAAGAATCGATATGAATATTCTAGGTATTTCAAGCAATTCGAAGACTTTATTTATTAATTTAGTTTCATAAATTTTGAAAGTGTATTTTTTCAACTTTTAATGTGAGGTTTTTTTTTTTTGCAACGGTAGTTTAATTAATGCGGGGATTGAACCCATGACTTTTTGGTCACCGGCACAACCCTATGCCAATTGAGCTATGCTCGGTTTGACTAATGTGAGGTTTAAGCTTAGACAATTAAGAATGAGAGTTAACAAACTTGTCAATCATGATCATTACTCTTTGTAATTGTTTTCTAAGCATTTGAAGGGTTTAGTGTTGCCTTATCAAGAATAGTATCTTCTAATTACAATTTGCAAAATTGCTACAAAATAACAAGTTTGTAATTTGCAGACTTAAATATAGTGTAATTACAAT
The DNA here is from genome assembly GCA_028017165.1 of Herpetospermum pedunculosum. NCBI lineage: Eukaryota > Viridiplantae > Streptophyta > Magnoliopsida > Cucurbitales > Cucurbitaceae > Herpetospermum > Herpetospermum pedunculosum. The sequence goes on from CM051525.1 coordinate 63,349,365, forward strand.
TTGCAACTTGTAACTAAGAATAAAGCTTGGGATTTTGGGTAGAAGTTTTTTGATTATCTTTTTCACGTTTTTTAATTACATTGTAGTACCTCTAGAAGGGTATTTTAGTCCGAATCGTTTTTATTACATTTATTCTATTTTTAGATATTAAAAAAAAAATGATTTCTCTCGTGGGCCTAGTTTATTATCAAGAGCCTCTAAACTGACCTTTCAGCCCAGCCCAAACTTAATTACGTCGAGAATACCAAATTTAATCGTTTACTAGAAATGGGTAAAAATCAATTTATACCCTTAAACTTTGGAGGTTGTATCAATTAAAATTTTAAACTAACTAATGATGGTATCAATTTAAACCCTCAACTTTCATAAATGTATCAATTTACACTCTCTCTTAAAAAAAAAAAAAAAGTTAATTTTCACATCTGAAAAAACTTATAATATATCAATTAAACTCCTAACCTTTCATATAATTGATTCACTTATTAAAGTTTAGGTGTTTGAATTAACGTTTTTAAAATAAAATTTTAACAGAAAGTGTAAATTGATATAGTTTTGAAAGTTCATGGTTTAAATTGATACAATCATTAATTTAGGATTTTAATTGATCCTCAAAAGTTAAAGGGTGTAAATTGATTTTTTCCCTTTCAAAATTTATTTCAAGAGAAGGTGTTAAATACCACGTAATTATCAAAAAAATATTTAAAATATCAATCCATCAAAAAAAACAGCATGTATACATATGATTTAATTACATTAGTTTCAAACTAAAATAATAATAATAAAAAAAATTAGTGACTATGATGTCTTAGGTTTAATCCCCACCCCAACATATTGTTAAAAAAAAATATAAAAAAAAATAAAATGAATTTTATATATTCTTATATTAATGTATTTTTTCTATTTCTATGATTTTGTGTTTAAATTTAATATAATATAATTATTATATTGCCATTGGGAAACATATATGATTTTCCTTTTTCAAAATGTTGCGTGAAATTTTGAATGAGCTCAATGAAAAAAGTCACATGAACACAGGCCTACATTTATAATATTTATTTTAAAAAAATATGCAATTTTATCTGTTGAACAGTTTTCTTTTTTTTTAGAACTATTTAATTAATATGAAGCGTAAGAATCAAACACTTCTTGGTCATTAGTTCATTAGTTCATACTTTATACAAGTTGAGTTAAACACTTCTTGGTCATTAGTTCATTAGTTCATACTTTATACAAGTTGAGTTATGCTTATGTGTGACCATGTTGAAAATAGCTAAATATGTAATATCTCTTTGTCGACAACAATCAATTTTACTTCTTTTAGGTTCTCTTTTTTTGGTTTCGTATTTTTAGATTAAGAATTTTCTAAGAATAATTACTTTAATCGTCTAACTTCTGTCAAAAGAGTTATTCAAGTATCATATCTGTCTGACGTGCCTGAAGAGAAAAATATAAGAAATTGTTTGATATATTTAAAATTGAAATTTAAAATAATATTGTTTTTAGGGTATTTTTGATAGACTGTAAATTATTAAATTTTGGTTATTTTATGGATTCCATAGAATGAAGGTGGACAATTTCAAATTTAAAAAACAAACACAAAAATCTAGAAGAGAAATCATAGAAGTTCAAATATATTGTTTTGAGTAAGCTTTTGATTTTTTTTTTTTATAGATTTTAAATTTTAAAAATTCAAGTCTTATTTTCTTGTTTCATCAAATAAAGTTGGAAATTAAAAAAAAAAAAAAAAAAAAACTGTAAAACAAAAATCATAGAGCATAGAGGTTTGATTTTATTAATTATTTTTCGTGTGTAAGTTTTGAATCGAATATATAGGTATTAAAAAAAATATATATATATGGAAGAAAAGGCCTATAGAAGTTCAAATAGATTATTTTGGGAGTGGTAGACTTATTTAGTAAATTGTTGACAAATTAGACGAAAAATCTAGTTTAATTTATGGAGGGAGAAATTTCTGGAAGAAGCACCCGGTTGAAAGAATTAAAATAAAGAAAAAAAAAAAGAAAAAAAAAAAGAAAAAAAGAAAAAAAAAAAGTAGTGATGGATGAACATAATTTGTTTAAAAAAATGGGTAAAATAAAAGGTTGGTTAACAAAATTATAAGAAAAACATTTGAAACAAAACAAAAGAGAGCAAATTTTTTTAAAAAGACTGGAGCATAAAGTTTTTTTTTTTTTTTTTTTTAGATTGGAGCATAAAGGTTGATTTCTTATACTGTTTTAAAATTACAAATTTTCTTATCATGAAGAAAAAATAGGATGATATAGAAGTTGGTCTCTATTTTCAAGTATCATGAAAAGAGTGAAAGAGATATAATAGAAAAGAATCTTTAGTTTTCCATATAAATACATAAAATATATAAATATAAATGTCCTTTCCTTTCAACCTTTGAGGAGTATTAATGTTATTTAGACAATAATTTTCTATGTTTGGTATGAAATACAAATACTCCTAACACACAAAAAAAAATGCAAATTCTTCCTAACCGAAGTAAAGATAGTGTGAAATTATGATCCATCGATACCTGTATATGTAGACTTGAAAAATTGTTTTAAAAAAATATGAAGCAAAGAAAAAAAAAAATAGAGATTAGTTAATATTAATAGAACTTAAAAAAACAAAACAACATAACGAAAAAAAAAGATAATAGAGATTGATACAATGATGATGTGTGGAAAAAACCGAAGCATTTTATCGGAAGAGAAAGATGCGGTTTTGTACTCTTCGATAATCTGGATAATGATGTAATTAGGTTTGAGGATCTTCTCGAGGGGAGGGCGAACTTTATCCTCCAAATTTTGTTCATATCAGAGCACAAGATTCCGGGCAGAACATGTTCTTGGAGTTGAATATGCATTTGAGGCCTTATGCGGCCCCAGAACAGTCACCGAACTCTTTGAGAATCGAAAGAAGGATGTAATCATGATTCAAGGGAGGGTTAGTTTCATTGTCGTTGGGATTTGGTTCAGAGTTCGGACAGATAAGAGCAGAGGCGAGGCCGAGGTCTTCTACGCACTCACCAAACTCTTCGAAGAGAGGGTGAACTTCATCAATCGAATTTTGTTCAAATTTCGAATAGACAAAAGCAAACAAATTCTATTTTTTTTAATTAAAAAAATAAGTCTTTCCACTTTAAATAATTTAACAATAAATACATTAAAAATTAAAAAAACCTACAGTAAAATAAAATAATAATAATAAAAAAAAAGTTATGTTAGAGATTTGAGAAAATATGGTTTCAAACAATTATCTCTTTTTTATTTATTATTATAATTTAACCATAATTATAATAAAATTGCATCCTTGTCCTCGAACAGGCGCGCGTGGAAAGCCCGCTAGGAAGTTACGAAACCCTAGTTAAAAAGCACGTCCTTACATCGTTTACAATTCTCTCGGACGATCGGCGACTTCCAGCTTCAGTCCCCATGGCGGCCATGATCCGCCATTCGAAATCCTCTGCGATTTCGTCTCTTTCATCCATCTCTCTCATTAGGAGATGCTTCTCTTCATCTCCCGCATCTGAGCTCAGCTCTCATCCTCCTACTACGCCTTCGCCTTTCTCTCTTAACCACAATCTTTCCCGCAAAGATCCCAAGGATCGGAACGTTCAATGGGTCTTTCTTGGATGCCCTGGCGTCGGCAAGGGGACCTATGCTAGTCGTCTTTGTAACCTTCTCGGTGTTCCTCACATCGCCACCGGCGATCTTGTCCGCGAAGAGCTCGCATCCTCCACTCTGCTCTCTCGGCAGGTATTTCCCCCATTTCTATCACTTTAAAGTTGAAATGTAATGTTTCTCGATTCTTATTTAGCTCCGAATTTGATATTGGACACTTAGTATGTTGAAGCTCTTGTAGATTGATTTGGATTTGGCGATTAAGTCAATCATTGTGTTCATTTTGTCCAATTATAGACTGATTTGGATTGATAATGTGTAACAGTCGCATGATGAAGCTCTCAAGTTTTTTTTTTCCCGTTTTTGTTTACGTCTCATTTTGATCTCGCTCGATGCAGCTGTCTGAGATTGTCAACCAGGGTAAATTGGTATCGGATGAGATCATAATCAACTTATTGTCCAAGAGACTTGAAGCTGGTGAGGCGAAAGGTGAATCTGGATTCATCCTCGATGGTTTCCCTCGGACAATTAGACAAGCAGTGAGTATTCTGTGGTAAAGATGAAGTGTGTCATTAAGCTTTCATTTTTTTTTTCTTTCTCTTCCTTCATTTCATTTACTGAGACAAAAAAAAACAGAAGAACATAGGAAAAAGAACGCTAAGATTGATGTTCATCATCTTGGGTAAAAGATTTTGAGCTTATTTGGCTATAATTTTATTTTATTCAGATGTGTTCCATGATGATTCAGTTAAAAACTAAAGTTTAATGTATCCCTGGCTAGTACTAAACAACATTACAGGTCGATCTTTTGAATTGTCTATTCATTTCCTTGTATGTGGAGTTATAATCGTATGTCTTAAGTTTTAAACATTTTGTGAGCTCCGTAATAACTACCCATTTTTAGTTTTTTTTTGCCAAAATGTTAATAATTTCTGGGATTCAAACTCCTTAGATTAGTTATAGTTTAAGCTCTTCTTCTGACCCAAAAAAAGAAGAAGATTAGTTATCGTTTAATACTATTGAACCTCTTTTTGAGAAGATTAATAAATCATTTAACTACTGTAAAAAGCTCATTTACTTCTAATGCTGATTTTATAAATAATTATGAGACGGGAATCTGTTTTCCCCTACTTTTTCTTTCCCAGTCTACATCATCTTTCAGTTTTCTTAATGCGTATATCTTTTTACTCATTGATCTTGACAGGCCCCATCTTAGATTCTGGTTTCTTTGCTTGCATTTTAGGAAATTTTGGAAGAGGTGCTTGATATAGACTTGGTGGTTAATCTAAAGCTCCGAGAGGATGTGTTAGTTGAGAAATGCCTTGGGAGAAGAATCTGTGGTCAGTGTGGAAAAAACTTCAATCTTGCCTCCATTAATGTAAAAGGCGAAAATGGCAATCCTGGAATGAGCATGGCTCCACTGCTTCCCCCTACACACTGCATGTCTAAACTAATTACTCGGGCTGATGATACAGAAACAGTTGTAAAAGAACGTCTTCGAGTGTATAATGAAAAGGTATCTTGCAATTCTCTTGCAATCTGAATAACAAATATCAATAAAGGAAAAAAAAAACATTTTCAGAAGGCTCCCAGTTATACTTGGAACTTTACTTTTCACTTGTTGTGATGTTCATTTTTTGATGTCATTCAAAGAAATTGATGGTTTCTTTTTATCTATTTATTTCTGTGTGTGGTATCAGAGTCAACCTGTTGAAGAGTTCTATCGCAGTAGAGAGAAATTGTTGGAATTCGGCTTACCAGGCGGCATCCCAGAGTCTTGGCCCAAGCTACTGCAAGTTCTTAATCTTGAGGATTTTGAGGAGAAACTATCTGCAGCTGCCTAAATTACAGCGCTTCAAATGATTGGTTAGTTAATTATTTTTCGGCATATACAACACGCATAAACAATTTTGCAGGACAATAAAAAACTGAAAATTAAACAAACTTGAGGTTTAATATTTTTCTATTTGTATGTTCTTTCTTTTCCCCAATTGGGAAGGAGGGAATACTTCACACGTTCTTGTTTGGTTGAGTAGATTCGCTGCCAACAGGGATTTGTAACATTGTTGAGTATCAATCTCTACGAGAGGAATAATGATATTGAATTCTTGTAACTTGCTATTCATTATTAAAAAAATGTTTCATTTGATGATTTTTATGAAGTTCTAACCCTTGGTTGGAAAGAAACAAAAGAAACAACTTCCTCTCTCTTTTTGACTGATTTATGGAATATATTTTTGTAAATGCTTCTTCCTGTTTACATATTATTTAATTTATAGTTTAAATGATCTTTTGATCTCTTGGTGGGCCTGTCTGTAACCCTAGTTCCCCTGGGGTTTTCCCCCTTTCCTCTAAATTTCTTATCATCATTGAAATATCTGTTTTGTGACCTTCCTGTAATTATGGTCTTGGTTTGATTTTGTTGGATTAGAGTCCCTTCCTGTCGTTACTGAGATTCTTGATAGTCTTGGTTTTTGTATGCTCTTCTATTTTTTCATTATTCTCCATCAAAGTTGGGTTTCTTATAAAAAAATAAAGAAATCTGTTTCTAAGTAATTTTTTTTTGTTCTAGCAACTTGGTTCTCCGTGGAATTATATCTATAATGTTCGAGATTCAGGTCTAAAATCTTCAAGGAGACATTATTTTCTTTGTGTAAATTGAATGCTCTCTTTTCATAGTATAGTATTTCTAATCTTTTGACCAATTGGAGAAGTTTATTGTTACTCCTTTGATTTTGGTGTAAACTTCTATTGCCGCTGGCCGAGCTGGCTGGCTGTAGTATTGCCAGACAGTAAGTTAACACAGCTGCAGACATTGAATCCGGAGCACAACACCAGCTCTTGACTACAATAGTTTTGTGGTACGAGATAGTCTGTGCTGTGCTCCATATTTCTGATTTAATCCTTCCTTGTTGTTTGCTCAACACTCTGCACATCAAACACAACTATTGAGTTTCAAATTTATTCATTGCACTTTCAATACATACCATGTAATGTACTTTGTGTTGTTACAAATATTTGCGCTGTTGTAGAATTTTTGTTGGTACCATTTGTTTCAAGATACCTTTTTGATGCTCATGGAGATTAAAGATTATTTAAAGTACAAGGTCTAAATTTGAACATTTAAATTAATATTCAACCATTTTAAGCATAAATGATTGATACAATGGAAATAAACATAAAATTAGGTATAGTTATTTTTTTTTTTTTCTTCCTCTTTTCGTGTTCAACATGTAATTATGGATTTAAATCTCATATCTTTTGTATAGGTTCTTTCGATATGAACATGTCATTATTGGATGTTAAATTTTGAAGATGTTGATTCGTTATTTTGTAAAGTTTATCATTGTATAGGTTCTTTTGATATGTACATGTCGTTATGGTCTTATTAAATTATAATCTATTTTCAATTTTCAATTCTATGTTTGAATAAATAAACTTACAAAAAAAAAAATAAAGTAGATGGAAGTAATTTATATATGATACATAATTTAATTTATTTATTATTATATTTTTTTTTTGACAACATGTTGGGGTGTAGGATTTCATGATCACTAGGCGATACTATCATGCCGTTGAGCTATGCTCTTGTTGGCATATATGATATATATTTCCTCCATGTGTTCGAGAGAAATTAATGGGAGCAAGTGAGCAACTTTTTTTTTCATGACACAAAAATGGCTATTGAGCAGAATGAATGTAGCACAAGTATTTGCAGAAAAAGCATAAATTATTGAAGAAAATGCTTGGAGAAAAATGAGAAAATAACGTTCACAATTCACCATGGATGAAAGTATCCTTTGTTATGTTCTGTAAATCGGAGGGTTGATAAAGATGTTTATGAATAATCTTTATCTAATATCTTTAACAAATACTTTTAAAATATATTAAAAAAAATAAAAAAATATTATCTATTAATATTAATATAAATAATAGATACTAATAACAAGGTATATAGCTTCAGTTTAGAAGTAAAATAATTTAATTATTAATTTAAATGAAATTGTTTAAAAGTTTAATTTACAAAATTATTAGACATGTTGAATTGAAATTGTGATATCGATATTTTCATCAATGCAATTAAAAAAACAAACAAACAAGAAATTTCAATTTGAAAATAAGCAAATTTAGTTCATGAACTTTCAATTTTTTAAAATTTTTAAAGTTTCAATAGACATAAAATTTATTTTATATCTATTAGATCAATTAATTTTAAAAAAAATTAGAATTTTTCAGGGACCGATTGTACACCAAATAGAAAGTTCAAAGATTTTTTTTTTTTTTTTTTTTTTTGACAACATGTTGGGGTGGGGGATTGAACCTAAGACCTCATGGTCATTAGGCGATACATCATGACGTTGAGCTATGCTCTTGTTGGCGAAGGTTCAAAGATTTATTAGTCACAAAATTGAAATTTTAGGGATTTAATAAACACTAAGTTTAGGGACTTATTAAACACTTTTCTCAAATTTTTAGGGACTTATTAAACACTTTTCTCAAATTTTAAAGACTATATTCTTGAAAAAACGATGTGTGTTCAGGTACATGTATATCGTCTTTTAAAGATGCAAGATGATGTATGTTGGTGTATTTAAAATGACAATTAATTTTATAAATAGTTTGCTTTTTGATATATTTTTATAAATAGTTTTGAAATATGCAATATTAAAAAAAATAATAATAAAAAAAAACCCCTCTTTTAAGGGTTGATTCAACAAATTCCATTTTTATTACCTTTTTTTTCTGTCATTTTGAAGATAGAAAAGTATACGTAGGGTGGGCAGGGAAATTTAAAGGAAAACTCTTCCTTCACTTGACTCATACAGGGAAAGCTTTTGAAGTTTTGATCTATTGGTAGTAATATTGGATATTGTATTTTGAGCCCAATCCGATTTTGATATTATATTGACAGCCAAATTGATTCTTATTTATTTATTTATTATTATTAATTATTGCACATTCTATTCATGAAATAAAAAGCTTAAAATATTAGATGCTATGACAATAATAGAAGGATTAAAATCAATCTCTTCCTTTTCGTTCTTTGGCAAATGTCCGAATGAGGAGGAGACCAATTGTTTGGAAGTTAGTAATCTTCTCAATGACATAGGAGTAGATCTTACCACAGTTGTTTTTTCATCCATAAAGCGATGGACCTAAAGGAGACAGTTGAGGTGATCTCTTTTGCTCATTTGAATCCGCGGTGTAACGACGTGACCCATCAGATTGCCTCTACAGCTTTAGAGGCTTTTCTAACGACTCAGTGGGAAGGGAGAATCCTCTTCCCTCAAGTTTTTTCTCATTTTGTGAGTCTGTAATCTTAGGGGGGCTTTCAGTTTGAGTTATGATTATCTACCTTAAAAACATAAATTAAAAGCTCCCGAGCTCAAGGAAATTACTAACACTACACTACAATAAATAAAAAGGTGTATACTTTTTATTAATGAATGATGATTAAGATTTTCATTTTGAGTTTACATCCGATCATACAGTAACATTATTTATACTGCTTTACATTATATAGACTACAATATATCATTATATCTTATAACAAAGAAATCATTCTGAGGTATTGAACACCATCTTCTACAATCACCTGTTTCTTTGTAGCCAGTCTCGCAGTGATTTCCTGGTGACTTTTAGCCTCTGTACATCTGCTGGCTTCCTAGTGGAGTACTTATTCCTTTCCATAATTCCTCTCAGTTTTGTATGTGATATGTTAGAGCTTTCTGAATCAAGAGCAACTGTAGGTCCTGCAGGAAGAACCTCAAGCCCTAATTCTTCTTGCAAGAGTTTGGTTATTGCATCTCTCACCTCAAAGTTCTGTTGAACTAAATCTGTTTCAACTTTACTTACTTGTAAGATGATTAATATGTCATCTTTTACTGATTCTCCTGCAGCCAAGATAAAAATGTAAGTATCCCTAAAGGGTAATAGATGCAGCTAGAGTTCTTCAAAAATTTATAAATAGAATTCAAGTTCATAAAGGATACTACCCAAGTATGGTAGAAGATATATTTCCTCAGGAATATGGCAATACCTGATGCATAATTCTCCTTGATCATTCGCAAAACTGCAAGAACGACTATTCGAGCTTCAACCTGATCACATGCAGTAGATGCTTAGTCTCATGCAGGCATACTTCTGAAATTTGAGATTATTTGTACAAAACTGGTGCTGATTCTCAAAATTGCAAATATCAAATGGTAAAAATGGTAAGAATCCAGTTGTTGAAGCTATTATACGAACCTTTGTGAGCTCCTGAAGGTCGATCGCAAGGCTTTCGGTAAAACTCTTCTGCAGATGCTCAGCAATTTTTTCAAGAATTAAACATCGTGGTTTCCCAATTTCGATTCTGTTACAGGGAGTTATCTCAACTTGTTGTTGATTGTTATTCTGTATAACTCCTTCACACCACTCTGCAATCAACTCTTTGAGATAATGATCATTGGATTTGAACCTGAAACATTTAGTGAAAGGAAACAAAAATCGGTTTAGGCCTCCGTCAAGTCGACTCTACATTCCCAATCAGGTAAACAAACACCAACTTTGTATTCAGTGAGAAAGAGTTGACGGATCCTTAACAAAGAGCAAAAAGAAAATCCATGCTTGAAAATCATTCAGCATTCTGAGGATATGAAAGAGAAAATTGTGAAAGACTGCTTTATTTTACTTCATTGTGGGCAAATACTATACCTATCAACATGGATAAGAGACTAAAAGTTGATTTTTTTGATAGGATGACTAAAGGTTGGTTGAAAGAGAAAATTGTGGAAGACTGCGTTATTTTACTTCCTTTCGTCTTTCAATTGGCATACGGTTTTCCCAGAAGACCCTCAACTTTTCCTCTTACACACCCTTTCAAAAGGAGAAGACCCTATGGGAGAATTTTATAAGGGCCTACAGCTAGAACATTTGTCAAGAACGAAACGGACGAATCTTTCAAAAAAAAAAATGAATACTCTTATTATTGATTTTTCGAGGTTGTAGTTAATTCCGTTGTGACTTGGTGTAAATGCTCACCTCTCTTCCATAATTATAGCTTTACTACATTCCTTTCCAATTGGAGAGGACTTTTGTAATTTTTTATTTGGGATCTCTCCTTTTGTAATTAGAGCTATCAATGGAATTGTTTCTTATAAAAATAATAATAATAATAATAATAATAACAATAACGAGAGACTAAAAATCAGTACCGATAACTGGATCTCAATATGATTACATTGCAGTAAAGGAGGATGATAAAATTATAATCTACAAATTTTGTACAAGTTACCCTGATTTCCTCATGTCCTGATAAATAGCAAGGCATTGTTGTACTTCGTGTAATGAACCATAAGTACTGCGAGCTCTCAAAAGTGTACTATAGGTCACCTGCAAAAAGAAAGCTACCATGATTATGGATGGCCTCTTTTCCTTTTCCTTTTCCTCTCCTTTGAGTGACGGTTGGTCCATAATACTTAAATTTAAGCGGCTAGTGAAAGAAAGTCGAGCAACAAACGATTCGTAACTCTTACATATCAAACAACAAAAAGATAAGAAATTTGTTTGCCAGTTCATGTTACATAAATTGTATTGAATCCATATGTCAAGATATTTGAGTAGACTCTCGGAGAGCTCAATGGCTCTAAATTTACCCAAAACAAGAAAAAGTACATAGCTCTAATGGATTGCAATGTAAAAGATAAGCAAACTACAAGATAAACCAAGTAATTCGAGGCACTTGAGCTCTCCCCTTTCTTGAGATCACTCAGGCCCTAATTCACTAAACAATTGCCTCAATTCCTTATTTTTCACTCGCTCTATTTATAACAAAATACTATAACAAACTCTCTAACTAATTACTAATATACCCTTAATATTCTAATTGTTTCCTAATAGCATTCCCATCTCTCACTCTCTACTTTAATGTGTTCACTTACAGTTTATTGTCCACTTGACTTCCATATTTTACTCCGTCTCCCCAGCCTCTTAGCCGTGTTTCCATTTTGGGATTGCTTGCAAACTACTTCTCTTTGATAGACAAATTTAAGCTCTGGTTCATCAATGTCCTCCCCACATTAAGTTCCCAAATAAAGCATGCCTTCACATTATTTGGTGCATAACATATAACATAACATCAAAAGAAGCATGAATCAATACTTACTAAATTTGGCTGTATCTCAAATCTTTTCATTTCTTCAAATAATGAAAATGCCAGCTTCCAGTTTTTACATTCAACGCAAACCTATATCATTGCCAAATGACAAGGATGTTTTAAGAAGATAGCCAACTAATATATCTGATATGTAAACATCACTATAATGAGCTCTAGATGTCTAACGGCAATAATTAGAGACTTAAAAGAGTATGGTAAGAGAGGTTGAGACCTTGATAGCCGTCGTGTATGTGACAACATCAGGATCGACTCCAGCCATACGCATGGTTGTCAAGATCTGCACTGAAAATAAAAATTGCAAGTGAATTTATACTATTGTCAAACTTGGGGAATGATTACTATGGCAGTAAAAAGTAGAAGCAGACCATCTCTTCACCGAAGTACAAATGGAAGGCTAGAGAGCTTATACTTTTCCGATGAAATATAAACATTTTTGGCGACCAAGTACGTAAGCAGAAAGTGCATTGAAAAGAAGCTAAATGATCAAATACAAAGCCATATATCCTCTAAGAATGAAGGAAGAAACCATAGAAGCCTCATTCCCCTTCCTTTTTCTTTCCTCCCAGGCCGTCTTAGGAAAGGAAGTTTTTAGGCACGGGGAGAACGGGTGATGGATAGAAACGACAATGGAAAGTATACTGAACCAACAACAATGGCAATGCTAAAAGGAAAACAGAAAAAAAACTACATTTTTCACCTGTACAGCACTTTCCACGTTGTGAGATTCTCCACATATGTCAATCAAAATTGACCAGCTAATGTGATTGGGCGTAAGACCGACACTTTTCATCTCCTCCATCAAAGCTTTAGCATGATAGTAATCAGTACCACAAGCTTTCAATAGAATATTATACGTTGTAATTGTAGGATTGAAAGCAAAATTCCCAACAAAGTTGATTTGTTGCACATGAGATGGAGCATTAGGCATATTAGTAGTACAAAGTTGAGATGTTGGACCAACATTCAAATTATCATTGGTGCTGTTTTTTCTTTCTATATCATCCCAGAGTTCCTTTTCCCTCCAGGAGCGAAATAGACGGAAAGCTCTATCGAACTGGCGAGCTTCGACACAAGCATGTAAAAGAATATTACAACACTGTGTATTAGGTTCACATCCTGCCGAGACCATCTCTTCGAACAATTGGATTGCCAGCTCAACAAGACCCGAATTAGCACATGAACTGATCAATGAAGACCAGGTCACCATATTTGGGGACACTCCAGTTGATTGCATGTCTTCTTTGACTCTAAGCGCCATTTTCCACAATTTCGCATCTGCAAAAACCTGAAAAATAATAATAAATCCTCAAATATGAGGATACCGTACCATAGTATCTCACTGATAGATTCTTTAGCCATGAATTTTATGTGCTGAATATATCTTGCACCTTCACAATTGTGCTGTACGTGAAGACATCCAACTTCAACACACCTGTTGTTTCCAAATGCTTTACTTCCCTGTAAATGTCCTGGGCCAAATCAACTCTTCCTGCTAGACAACAGGCCTTGAGAAGGATATTATATGAGGCCATATCAGCTGGTACACCAAGATTCTGAATTTATGAATACTCATTAGATATGTTGAATCGTCAATGAACTCTGCATCTTCAAGCTTCTAAAAGCATGACTAAACATAGGGAATATGCATTGAACATGTTGAGTAACAAGGAAGGAACTCCGTGTCTTCAATCTTTTATTTTGTTCTATTGTTGGTGTCTGTCGGAGGAAAGAGAGGGACGGATTACCTTCATATTTTTGTATAGTTCAAATGCGTAGTTCAAATCATGGGCATTTACATTCATGAGACTGTTGAAAACGTATATATTTGGGGTGACATTCTGACTGAGCAAATCCTGCTGAAAATCGATAAATAGAAAACCTCAATCTCTGAGAATATAAATCTTGTAAAGACCTAAAGAATATCAGCACTTTCAAACTTACAAAGAAAGTAATACTTGTTAACCTTCTAAACCTGAAGCTGCTACTCATCTAATAAATACATTAAATACCACATTTTGCTGAAGTCTATAATTTATGAAAGAGTCTTTGTTGCACAATAAGGGTGTTGAAATCGCTTGTCAACAATACTGCTTTTTTTTTCTTGATATCCGTGAATGTTTGGACTAGCTTGCGCACATCTCGACTATTCTCACGAGGCAACCGCCTGTCACTCCCTCCTACATTTAGGTAGGAAAGGAAACCCGTCGGATATTAAATCCTAGGTAGGTGGCCGACTTTAACCCATTCCCTCTTGGCTCTTTGTAGTTTGTTATACCCATGGCCCTTATTGACCACCCGGCCAACCCATGATTCTAAACTACAACTGCTCAAATGCTTATCAACACCGTCATTTCTAGATAGATATTTGAGCAAGAATTACCTTAGCATGAGATTGTAAGGAACCAAAAGAAACATAAATAATAAGCATGAAACATGATCTTTGCATTACAGTTAGCACAATACCTGGTAGACGTTCCTCGATTTCTTGTAGTCACCACAGAGACCACAAACATCAATTATTGTGCGGTAGATATACATATTAGGACCCTTCATATTAGCCTTGGATTCTGTATATGCCATGAAAGCAGATTTCAAGTCCCTTTTCTTTCCAAATTCATTTATAGTTGTACAGAACAATATATCTGCATGTGGTAAAATGCTAGCATACCTGTATAAATTCATCAACAACAAATTAGTGTGTTCACAGATAAAGTATATTGTATAAACACCGATTACTACTGAGGATTCCAAATACAGTGAATAAAACTATCAAGTTAACTAAAAACCAAATGACTATAAACATTTATTCCTGTAATGGCTCCTCAACTAAACACCGAACTACTATAAACATTAATTCTTGTAAAAAATGATTCCTCGCCCTCCATGCTTCAATGCACGTAAAGTCCTTTCACTTAATGACTTAAAAACAGTCCCAAAGGTATATTGCAGACTTCGGTGATTTTTAACCTCTTGAAACTGCATTGGTAGACAAAAATAAAGGTTTACCTAATTGCCATTTTCGGATTACGGCTATCAACACACAGTTTTATTACTTCGGACGGCTTCATCATTTCTTTGATTGAGAAACCAAAACCTGGAAAAGGTAGCTACTTGTCAAACAACTCGAATTAATACAAGTTCAATCATGAACATAAATTGCAAACAATTTGATTTTTGAAAATTTGACTTATAAACACTACTTCCACCTCTTAGTTTCTTTTGTTTTGTTATCAAATTTCTAAAAATGTTTTCAAAATTCAAGTCAAGTTTTGAAAACTAAAAAAACAAGTAGTTTTTAAAAACCTTTTTTTGTTTTTGTAATTTGACTTAGAATTCAAATATTTATTTACGAAAGGTGAAAACTAAAAATGAAATCCAGCCTTAGTAATAATCAATTTCCATATTCAAGCAAATTAGTTCAGATTTCATAAGTGAACTAAGCTAACACTAAAATTTAAGTCCTTCAACTCAAGAACATTAAATTCCTACAAATTATTAGCTCTACTCTAATCATACGAATGCTTGTTCAAGTCTTTACCATCAATGTGACAATGTCTACTCTGCTATATTTCAATATATTCCCTTTCGCAAACTTTAGAAGAAGAATAAGCACAAAACAAATTCTCTTAGTTACCGGAAAGAACCTCCATGAACTCAACAAGCTCCTCCAATTCTCCAGACTTGGCAATACGGCGACAATCTCTCCTGAGCGACTCTAGAGCAGACTCATCACAAAGCGCCACAGCCGAAATCCCAAGGTCCTCGACCTTCCTCAAGACTTGCACGACATTCCAAAGCTTTCCCTCTCTAAGACACCGCGAAATCCCCTTGGCCACAAGCTCAACAGCCAACACGGCAGCGAACTGCGAGGGCTCAACACCAGCGACGACCACACTCTCCACCACCATTGCAAAATCCTCAAGCTTCCCGCGCTCGGCGAGCTTCGATGCGACGTCGGCGTAGTGACGGAGAGGAGTTCTTCTGCCAGTAATGTCCCATTGGCCGGAGGACAGAAGAGGGGGGCGGGAATGGAGAGAAGAAAGCGGCGAGTTGGATCCGGTGGGAGATAGGTTGGAGAGCGAGGATTTGGGGGCTTTGGAGTGGCTATGGCGGTGGCGAGAAGGTCCGGCAATGGAGACGGAGGAGGAGGAGGAGGAGCCGAGGATGAGGAAGACTCGCATTCTTGGCCAACGGTTAACGAGCGGAGTTCTGCAACTTTTTTTCGGTTGGTTTTATATTTCGCATTGGGATTTTTTTTTTTTTTTTTTTTTTTTTTTTTTGTGGGAATAAATTATTAATTTGGGGAATGGATTGTATTTGAAAGGCAGTGAGTTGTTTGCTTGTTTGGAGGTATTAGTAAACGCTGTCGTTTGGTTGCTTTTTTTTTTTATTCTTGTTTCATATATATATATATATATAAATTGCGATTTTAATCTTTCAATAGCAACTACATATGCAAAGAAAATAAAATAAAAGAAAAAGATGGGTATTTAATGTCAAATCACTCCATTTTTTAAAACACATATTTTTTCACTTATAAATCAGCAAGCTCTTTTCTTCTATGAAAAGTCATTTTCGTACCTTTCGTTGAGCACGATTGTAAGGGAGACGACTATAGAGTCCTCGTGCTCAGCGAAAAGTACTACACACTTTTCCCTCGCAATCGTGGTCAGCGTAGTGTTGATGATGTCTGCAAAAGGACAAAAAAACATGTGTTTTCGAGGGAAGGTCAAAAAACAATAAAACCTTGGATGGGTCATCTGTACAAATATCCCAAAAAAATAGTAAATGTCAATTAATATTGAGTTATGCTCACTTTGACAACATTATCCAAACTCATTATTATAAAATTAGATTGTCATTCATATTACAAATAGAATTGTATGTATGAAAATAAAATCTCTAAATCTTTGAGCTATATTTAAGTATCAATGTTTACTTTTTATAAACTTTCAAAATCACATATATTTGTGATCACAACAATTGCAAAGTAGTTGTGACATGTTTATAATAAAACAAATGATGATAAATTTAGAAAGTGATACGAGAGTTTTGAAGTCTTATTTATTATGGATTACACTCCATAATTATCTATTTTTGTCTTTTCAATAATAATTTATAAAGTTGTCAAATCGAGCATAATTCAATTAACATAGTTGTGTCTTCGACTATGAGGTCATGAATTTAATCTTCGCATTAATCAAATACCTTTGTCAAAAAAAAAAAAAATCTTCTTTTACGAAAGATTTTTTTTATTTTCACTCATTGTCGTGCTTCGTGTGTGTATATATATATATATATATATACATGTTATTTTAACCATATGTATATTTATTTATGTTATATAGGACGTTGGTTCTTAAATGTGAGCATCATTTATCCGCAGCTTATAATCGAACCAATTTCCAATGCATTTGATGCTCAACCTTGTCGATTTATTCGTGTTCATTTTTTATTTTCTTATTAACGGTAGTTTCTTTCAAACATAGGTACTTATTTTTTTCCTTTAATGTTAAGTTAGGTATGAGTTTGCATTTTTTAGAGTAATATTCGTATTTGGTGCACTACAATTTTGCTTTGACTCATGACAACTTATGGTTGGACTACGTGTTGGGCTGAAGAGCTAGACTATAGCCCAGCTAGGAGCCAAAACTTACCTGCAAATTAACTAGATAGGAAGAAATACTCTTTGTGTTTCATAGTTTTTCGTGTACATTAAGGATGAGTATCGATCAGTCGGCGTTGGTTTTGGACTCAAACCGTCGTCAACCGAAACTTTCTAGGAGTAAAGTCGTAAGATAAAAAGCTTAAAAGATGTATTTTGAGGACCTAGAGCCAAGAAAATAAGAAACGAAGCCAAAATACTCGAGAGCACGACGTCGAGACGCCTAAAATCCATCGTCCAAGCCAAAAATCTCGAGGGGACAGACGTTGTCCCTAGCGTCTCGACGCTATAAAGTTGTTGGTCACCGACCATGTACGTCATGAAAGTCAAGTGTGCAACATGCCCGTCATTAAAAGTCACATGTTCGTCATTAAAATATAATCCTGTCATCGCCTTCATCGACAACCACCATAATTGTCATTAAAGCCTCTAAGCCCATCATTAAAGCTTATATGCCAGTCATTAAAGCCTAGCATCGAGACGCTAGTTAGTTTTTCAAAAATATTTTCACACGTTTCCTAGGACAACGCCAAGACGTTGTCCTTAACGTCACCTTGTTCTCATACGATTGGAGCATCTTTGAGAGATTTGAACCCAATTTCGAAATACACTCATTGGAGAGGCTAAAAGACACTTTAGAGAGCTGAATAAAATATTTGAAAGCTTAAGAACATGCATATCACATCTGGAACGAGGTTTGACATGATACAAGAGTTTTCTCATTTACTTCTTCAATTATTTGATTGTTTCATAGTTTCTAAAATTTGTCTACACACATTGACATCCTTGGCTATTTAAGAAGAGACTTCAAATTTTGAAGTTTTGAGGCAGCTGGAAGATGGGGATTAGTGAATTTTAATCCTTTATAAGGTTCATTAAATAACTATAATTTTTTATTTTATTTTTATATTTGTGAGTATCGGGACCAACTTCTATGCACCTCGACTAATCTCACCGGACAACTATTTGATCCTACAACATTTGATTGTCAATAAAATTTGTAGGAAATTAATTACTAGGTAGGTGACCACCATAAAAATTATAATTATTTTTGAAGATAGGGCGAAGAACATATCTTAGGGTCGTAGACTCGTTTAAAGTACATAGATATGTGGAGGCATGATTATTATTTCTAGCTGGATTCTGATGAACAATGTCATAAGTTTGTGTTTTGTAGTGTTTGAAATTCTATATATTCTGATAACTTTGAATTCACACGAGAGATAAATGCATTGAAATTACAATAGTTTACTTGTATTACTTCTTTAAGGTCAGATGTTTAAATCTCAATAGTTAACTATAAGTTATCCCAATAGTTAACTATAAGTTGTTAGTTATAAATATATTTGGTATTACTCTTTATTAAGTTCATAAACTTTTCTAACAAAAAATTATAGTAAATTATACCATCTTAGATTGGACTAGTGGTCAATAAGAATCTTGAAAATAATAAAGGTTAGGCGAAATGAGTTCAAACCATAATGATTATCTACCTAAGACTTAATATCTTATAAGTTTCTTCATTCAACTCGTTCGAACACTCAAAGATATAAAAAAAAAATTAAAAAAAATAATTGAGTGCTTTTATGCACATAACTCAACGGATGATTGACATGTACTATTCTCCACGACATCGAAACCTCCACACTCTTTAGGATGAGAGTTTGAGTTTCATGTATTTCCTATTCCATCTAAGAGTTTGAGTTTCATGTATTTCCTATTCCATCTAACGAATTCCTAATTTCATTTGATTATTTAAGTGTTATATTTTACTTTTCTATTAATAATTTTTTTTGGGTTAAAATATATATTATTAAATTTCTTATTTTCTTTTCCATTCTACCAAATATCTAAATAAAAAAGTTTCATTACATTCACGTCAAATAATATAAATAAGATAAAGAATTTGAATTTATATCTAGGATTTCAACCTCGGTTTGAACTAAAAAAAAATTAATGCGTGAATTGAACCTCACCTCTTAGTTAAGAGCATAACCTTATACCAATTGTCGGCATAACAACATAATTAAAATAAAATTTATATATCATAAATTTAATTTCTCATATAAAATATAATTGGGTTTCAACAAATGGGCTTATCATAAGTCCTATTTGTTGGATAGGTCCAAATGTGTTAGATTGGGCTTGAAGGAGTTTGAAGAAGAATATAAATAGATAATAAACAAAATTCAAATAACTAATTATGTTATATTACCAAATTAAAATGATGCCAATACAGCAATACTTATACAACATTAAATCGAAAAGTTGGGGTTAATAATATAATT
Organism: Herpetospermum pedunculosum; assembly: GCA_028017165.1. Lineage (NCBI taxonomy): Eukaryota > Viridiplantae > Streptophyta > Magnoliopsida > Cucurbitales > Cucurbitaceae > Herpetospermum > Herpetospermum pedunculosum. The sequence continues at coordinate 63,369,108 of CM051525.1, forward strand.
TCACAGGTAATTTCGATTATTTTTCTTTTCTTTTATTAATTAAAATAAAAATAAAAATCAGTAAACCCTGATACTCAATATATATATAAACACGTAGCCACAAACCCTAATTCTTCTCTTCGTTTCCCTCTTCCCTTCTTCACTTCACACACAATCACTCTCCAATGGCCGCTGCCGCCGCCCGCCCCCTGGTTTCCGTTCAGTCCCTCGAAGGGGACATGGCCACCGATGCCGCGCCCACCGTCCCTCTGCCTGACGTCATGAAGGCTTCAATTCGACCGGACATTGTTACCTTTGTTCATTCCAACATCTCAAAGAACAGCCGCCAGCCCTACGCTGTCAGCAAGCGCGCCGGCCACCAAACCTCCGCCGAGTCGTGGGGTACCGGACGTGCTGTGTCCCGTATTCCCCGTGTTCCCGGCGGCGGTACTCACCGTGCTGGTCAGGGTGCTTTCGGAAACATGTGTCGTGGTGGTCGAATGTTCGCTCCGACTAAGATCTGGCGCCGATGGCACCGAAAGATCAACGTGAATCAGAAGAGGTATGCAGTTGTTTCGGCAATCGCTGCCTCGGCTGTTCCATCGTTGGTTCTTGCTCGCGGCCATCGAATTGAGTCCGTCCCTGAATTGCCCCTTGTTGTGAGCGACTCGGCCGAAGGTGTGGAGAAGACCTCCGCTGCAATCAAGCTTCTCAAAGAGGTTGGTGCGTTTCCCGATGCTGAGAAGGCAAAAGATAGCCATTCGATCCGTCCTGGTAAGGGTAAGATGAGGAACCGACGTTATATTTCTCGCAAGGGTCCATTGATTGTTTACGGAACTGAGGGTGCTAAGCTTGTTAAGGCCTTCCGTAACATTCCCGGAGTTGAGATTGCGAACGTTGAGAGGCTTAATTTGTTGAAGCTCGCTCCCGGTGGTCACCTTGGAAGGTTTGTGATCTGGACTAAGTCTGCTTTTGAGAGGCTTGATTCTATCTATGGATCTTTTGAGAAGCCTTCAGAGAAGAAGAGGGGTTATGTTCTTCCAAGGTCGAAAATGGTGAATGCAGATTTGGCAAGGATTATTAACTCTGATGAAGTGCAGTCTGTGGTGAAGCCTATTAAGAAGGATGTCAAGAGAACTCCATTGAAGAAGAACCCATTGAAGAACTTGAACGCCATGCTCAAGCTTAACCCGTATGCCAAGACTGCTAGACGAATGGCCCTTTTGGCTGAGGAGCAACGTGTTAAGGCTAAGAAGGAGAAACTCGACAAGAAGAGGAATTTGACTACAAAGGTACAATCTTTCCAGTTTTTATTGAAACCTTTGTCATGTTGCCTATCAATTGTCATTTACATTCATTTGGAAATCAAGTTGGGCAATGATATGTTCATATTAGATTGGACTAGAGATATTCCCTGCCTTCAAATACTTATAATTATTTGTTGTTCTGGGGTTGGTTTCATTATTTAATTGATGGCATAATTAATTTAAATTATTTCTTATTTTGATTAGTCTACATTCTTGTTATTTTTTATTCACGGCACATAATCATGGGGTCTGCTGGTGATTTGCTTTTATAAAAATGATTCCTATATGTTAACACTGTCCTGATATCATTCAATTTCCATATACATCCATATTCAGGTTTACTATTGAATCTCATTACTTTCATACTCTTCAATTGTAATGGTTTGTGTTCATAGATTTAACACCATCAAATTCCTTATACTTTCGAACTACTTGCTACAACAAACTTTAAAATATGGATATACATACATCACTGCAAGTATTGAATACAACTGCGGTTGGAACATGGAGTACATTTATACTTCATTACTGATTAGATTAGTTGAATTCTTAAGTACTCTTTGTGCGTGCCTTTTCCATTATTGTTAGTACTAGTAATCTGTTTTGGTTTTTGTTTGAGACCAGGTTTTTTTTTTATTAATACTTCTTTGTTTTATCGTCTTGAAGAAGTTGTTTTCGTTCTAAATTTTCCTGCTTTTCTCATTTTGAAGTAGAATCATTGATACTCTATGTCCATAAGTTGTTTAAGATGGTGGCACAACACCTATGTGTTCAATATTATCTGTATTCTGTGAATTCAGACTTTGTAGTCTAAGTTCATGTCCGAACCATGGTGCTTACTTTCTTTTCTCCTTTTGTACATGAACTTCACAGGAAGAGGCTACCACAATCAGAGCTGCAGGAAAGGCATGGTATCAGACTATGATCTCAGACAGTGATTACACTGAGTTCGAGAACTTCTCGAAATGGCTCGGAGTCTCTCAGTAATTTTGTTTTTCTTTAATCAAAATCTCATAGACCGCATTACTTTGTTAATCTATTTTGTTAAGGAGTTGTTTTTCTTGCTTTGATTGTTTTTGCGTTTATGAAGGGAAGTAATTTGGGAGAACAATTGAGTGAAATAACATAGTAGATTACTTTGGTCTTTTGCTCTCCCGTTTTTATCTAGATTCCTTCTCTTTGTTTAGTACCTATTGTCGAAACCGATATTACTCAGAATTGTAGCTTTATATCGTTTATTTGTTATATGCACTGTGGTTTGCAAATCTTCTGTCTTTTGATTGTCAATTTTCTTAATGCCCTGCCATATCATTTTCTCCATAAACTTTGATTTGTGTTTGCTAGATGTTTTTATGAGTAAATCGAAATGGAACAACCATTCAGGGCTGCGGTTGGCCTAGTGGTCACGAAGGGCACTAGGAACAAAACTATTAATGCCCTCTTAGAGGGATTAGGTTCAATCTTTGGTATCCTAAACTTAATTAGGAATAAATTTTTTAGGTCTGTCCTGTGAGATTAGATTAGTCGAAGTGCACCTAAGTTATTTAGGATACTCACGGATATAACAAAAAAATAATAAAAGTAGAAGAAATGATGAAATTGATTGAATCCGAAGGTTAAAACTATAATGACCTTTTAGAGGGATTGGGTTCAATCTTTGGTGTCCTAAACCTACTTAGAAAGAAATTTCTTACACGTTTTCTTGATGATCAAATATTGTAAGTCGGTTCCGTGAGATTAGTCGAATTGTGCATAAGTCATTTTCAGGATACTCACGGATATTAAAAAATAATAAAAGTGGAAGAAATGATAAATTGATTGAATCCCGTTGGAATGAATGATTGGTTTTGGTTTTTTTAAAAAAATAGAAAATGTTTGCTTTTTTATTCTTCATCTTTGATTTCTAACTTGTAGGGTAATTTATTTATAATTGAAGTGATTATTTTCTTATGAAAATTTAATCTTTTTCTATTGTTTAATTTTAGTTATTTGGTAATTTGCCTTTTAAAATTGAAGAACTATATTTACAAACATAAGCTAAACTCTATTTTTAGTTGGTACCTTAATTCTCGTAATGTTGTATTGTTGGGCTTGTCATATTTTTTTATTATGATTAAACTAATTAAATCTTATGTATACATACATTTATTTTTTATTGATATTTTAATTTTAAATATTTGTTATGATATATGAACACATGTTATATAGGTTCTTGTCTTTGAAATACAATTTGAAAAAAGAAAGCCCTAGGCATCCATTAAATTGGTCAGTAAGCTAATTAACTTTGGTGTGAAATGTCTTTGTACAAGCTTATCAATTTTGATCCATTTTTTAAAAAAATTATGATTGATTGGTTTGGGTCATGATTTGGGGGGATTTCAGATCATAACAAATATCAAATTTCAAATGATTAAACAGAAAATTGCATAAACTATCAGGTTACAATTGTACCTCTTGAACTTTTAATTGGATCAATCACTCCTGAACTTTAATCACCTCCTTAAACTATGAGTAACTTTAATCACTTCCTTAAACTATGAGTTTGTTGTTTGTTGTAAACACACATGAATTTTTTAATTTGATCTACCACCATGTAGTTTTTGTTAAGTTGCAATCAACACATTGTGTTAGTATGGATGTCAATATATTCGTAAAATTTAAATCATGATATCGATATCAAAACATCAATAGTTTAATCTTCGATTTTTTGTGATCACCAATATTTGATGTTGAACCCGTTAATTTATAGTACGTCAATATTTTAACCTTTTAGTCCACATCAAAATTTGACCCTAACTTCATCTTAAACTCTAAATGTTTTTAAAATTAATATTTAAATTTTTTAAATTGCATCCGAGTCTGTGAATAAATAAATATAAAATTTTATCAGTGTAATTGTAACCAAACTCATAGTTAAATAGTTTGTCAAAATTTAGGTCTATTTTAACAAAATATTATATGGCGTCGCCCGGACTCGAACCGGAGACCTTCAGTGTGTTAGACTGACGTGATAACCAACTACACCACGACACCTTATTATGAAAAATCAATTCTTCTTTATAATTATATCTGATGAAGTGTTATGGTAATCGCATATGTTTCTTGAACGTATTTTATGTTCTAAATTTTGTATAATTATTATTTTACAATATCATAAAATTTATAATATATTATATTATACATATCTTAATTTAGCAAAAATAAATTGAGTTTATAACCAATATTTATTTAAACTTTTGTCATTTTAAATATAATTCTGAATTTTAAAAATTAAAATTCAAAATTTGGATAAATGATAAACAAACAAATGTTGTTTTCAAAATTTCAAAAAAGGGTTGAGTGTAGAACTTTGAGAATATTAATGTTCTCTCAAAACAAATGAGTTCAGTTTTTTGTGGTCACCTACCTATCTCTTTGAAGAATTGAAGACTTGAAGGGAAAGAGTGACTTGAGTTGACTCTAGGGATGACAAAATTCCTTGCAACTCCTCGACCCGATCGAGGCGGGGAATCCTCAGTTTGACCGGGTATGGGGTCAAATCTAAGATTTAATTCGGGTCTCCGATCGGGGATGGGGATCCCCATCTCTGCCCGAATAATTTTTATTATTCTTTTTTTTATAAAAATATATAATATATTAATATTTTATATATTATTTAAAAAAAATTAAGGGAAATTGTAACAAATGTCAATTTAGAGTAAAATAATTAAAAATATAGCATTTTTTTTAAAAAAATTGTGGATATGACAATTTCTATTATGGTCTATCGCTGATAGTAATTTTTTTTTATAGAATTTTGTTAGTGATAATAGTCTATTAGTGATAGTTATAAAGTCTATCAGTGAAGTCTATCACGGATAGAAGTCTATCAGTAATAGTTATAAAGTCTATCAGTGATAGTCACTGATTTTTTTTGTCATATTTGCAAAAGATTTTAAACTTTGCTAAATTTGCAATTATCTTGGGCCTGATTGCGGTTTGTGCAACCATCCCAAAAATTAAACTACGGTCAATTCTTTATATATATATATATATATATATATATATTTAGTTTTAATTTTTTTTAATTAATTTCATAATCTAATAATTTTGAAATGTTTTTTTTTTTTTTTTTTTTTTTTTTTTTTTTTTTTTTTATAATTAGTTTTAAATAAGTAAAACAATAATAATATGAATTTTATATAAACAATATCAATATATTTATCCTTATTTAACTTTTTTTTTTAAATAAAATTAAAAAATAAAATGGTAATAGAATTTTTTTCCCCAAACGGAGATTCCCGACTCCGACCTCGATTTCTCGAAACGGGGGGAACGAGGATGAAAAATTCCCACGGGGATGGGGATGGGGAGTGCATCCCGACCCCGCCACACCCCGTTGCCATCCCTAGTTGACTACGGAAGACCTGAAGGGAATGAGTGACTTGAGTTGTCTCTCCAACAAGCTGAAGATTCAGGATCCGTTTGGGATTGGAGTGACTTTGAAAATAATTGTTTTTAGATGTGCTTTTAGAAAAATCAACTGTACTAGAAAGTAAATAACTGTTTGGTAAATTTCAATTCTAAACCTAAACAAATAGGTGGTAATGTTTGGTAAACTAATACCGAATTTGGGAGATTTAACTATAATGACCAAAATAGACATATAATTTCAAATAATTAAAAACAAAATTTAATATAATAATTAAAATTACAAAATATAAATTTTTTTAATTTAATTTATTTTGATAAAATGGTGTGAGAAATAATTTTTACTATTCCAATTTTAATTAAAAAAATATATAAGAAAAATAAATTAATGTTAACTTATTTTAATTTTAATTTTAATTTTATCTACCATTTTAAATTATTTGATACATTACTTCAATAAAATTATAGAACAAAAAGAGAGAGTTATCTTTGAAAAAAAAAAATAAGGTTGAAGGTAGAAAAAAAATGGATGATTTTTATTTTTGGACCGATGGAAGTTATGGAGGGATAAAATGTGAATTATGAAAGTTAGTTGGAAGAGGAACCAGATTGTTTGGAAATCCAATTTCAAAAGCTACACTCTATAGGATTTTAGAAAAACAAAGAATTAAAAAAGTGATTTGATTTAAATTAATATAAAATCAAGTTTACGAAACAAAAAATCGATTAAAATTATTTAAATATCACTTTAATCACCTTGAAATGCAGCTGACAGCGGCAAACGGGGCCTCAATCTCTAAATTAAACTGTGAAGCCTTACAAATTTGTTTTGAGAGGGACCAACATTGACAACGAACTGTTGACTTAAAAGACGGTGGATGTGAGCGGCAATCCGAATCGTGCATTGAGTGTTGATGCCGCCTGCAGCCCTACCTCTCACAAAGTCGGGTTGGGAGCGGCGATCCGAGACAACAAGGGTCAAATGGTGGTGGCGACGACCTCTTTCCTCCCCCAAAAGCTTGACGTTTTATCTGCAGAAGCCCTTGCTCTATTGGCAGGGTTGAAGATGGCTTTAGAATGGGGAGTCACTGAGTTATGGGTGAAATCTGACTCTCTGGTGCTAGTGAAGGCAGTTCAAAATCTTGCATTGAGTGTTTCTCCTCAGGAGATTATTTTGGAAGAAATTTTGAGCATAATGACTTCTTTAAATGTCAAGGGAGTTTGTTTTGTGGGGAAACCAGAGGAATGTTTACAATCAAGCCAGCCAACATAAAAAATGTCTAATCACTTTTTTATTTTGAATAATGTCTAAAACCTATATTTAGTAAGAGAATTTAGAACCAGGATTTGTTTACCCTTGTCAATTTCTCCTAATTTTGAGAATGAAAAATATAATATTCTAAAATATAAAATGTTGGGAAGAGAGAGAAAACAGAGTTTGACGTGAATTTAACATAGATGATTTAGTAGAGAGAAGACGTTAAAAATGATAAAGGACACTTATCTCAATTTCCATACATGGTTATACCTCACCCCAAATAATCTAGAAATGTGTCTATATACCTGAGGAAGTAATACATGCAGAATGAATCCATCAGTGGCGGTGTGTGTATGCCTGCAGACAAAGTAAAAAGAATACCCAACAGTGACTGTGTAAAACTATAGGAAGTGTTATAGCCACCCAAGAAATCATCAATGAAGGTGTGTGCATGACTGCACACAGAGTAATACAGGGACAGACTGTGCCGTGTGTGCAGCTGCAGACAGTTAAAAAAGAGCATCAACGGTGGCGGTGTGTGCATGCGTGCACACATAATAAACATGAGGCATAAACGAGTTTGAGAGTTGTGTGCATTACTGAGTAATAAAGACACTAACAACTTAAGAAGAGGGAAATGTTTTTTTTTAAATAAGGTATCGATTCCCAAGAAATGGAGAGGCTTCAACACGCTACCTGAAATTAAATCCGGAACTCGCTCTTTTTAATAGGCTGTTAGGAAAACTCGTAGGTCACAAAACTCAGAAGAAAAAAAAACGCAGTTCTACACCATACCAGTGATCGAAAAACTCATACCGCCGCAAATAGAATCGAAAACAACTCCAAATCGGAAAACTCATACCGAAGCTCTACACAGTACCAGTGATTCCATTCGACCTACAGGCTGAAAGACACAGAAACACCAAAAACGCAGTTCTTCTTCAGTTTTTCCATAACCATCTTCGACATCCTTCATAGTAAACACGACGCATTCGACGGCTACGTTCGACTTAGAGTCTTGGTAAGCATTTTCCTCTCTCGCAATTCTTCTCCATCCCTGTTTTACCAACGGACGACTTTAATGGTAATGTTAGTTTAGGTTAATTTGGTTTCGGGTTAGTAGGTTAGTATTATAGGGTTTTACCTTGCGGGAGCTGTAGATGTTTTTGTTTAACATATGATTTGTTTATATTAAAAGCAACGGAAACTCCAAGATTTCAAAAAATCTAAATAATAGCTGGTGATTCCTTTTTCGGTTGATCTCCCAAATTCCATAAAAAAACACTATAATAGAAAGGGACGACTGATTGTTGTGTGGTTGAAGGTTTTTTTGTGGACGACATGGTTGGTTGTTGTGTGGTTGAAGGTTTTTTTGTTTTTGCATAATAATTGGAAAAGGATGCTAGAATTTTTTCTCAGGAGGCTGCAAATCGAAAAACAAAAAACGAAGGGTTCAAGAATCAAATCTGTCAAATGAAAGACTTTACCTAATTGTAGGGGATTTGTTGTGTCACAAATTAGATTTTGACCAATATCTACTCTAGGTTGACCAGTGTATGCGTGGATCCCTAATTTTAGGGAACAAATCACAAAATTAAATGAACCTCCTAGTTACACACGGTACAATTTTATAACCTAATATATGTGTGCCGCAATGACTGTATTATCCCCTAGTGTGACAACCGTATACCCCACAGACGCGTGTGTGTGGGATATACTCATCTGGTAATACAAAGATACACAATGACAGACAATACTTAACGAGAAAAGAAATCCGTCTATTTTAACGTGCAATGATCCACCTCACCAAATAAAGTATTCAAACAAATTAATCCTTCAAAATAAATAAACAAATTTCAAATCTAATATTATTAAACAAAACAAATCTTAGAAGGGTATAATAGAGAATCAACACAACCAGATTTAACTCTAGCCATACATTACAACCTAAACACATATTTAGACATATCTCGATATTTGTCTGTAGACATTCCTCTGATTTTCCCTTGTTTTGTTCCTAGATCTTGTAAGGTGGGCTTTTGCAAATAGTCAGGTGGGGAATGGGTTGTTTTCTCCCCATTTTGGTTATCAAATTTTTTATTTTTGGATTTTTCGTTGAATGAATAATAGAAAGTGCACCTTAAGAAGAAGAAGGAAAAAAAAAAAAAAAAAACGGTGGCTGTGGTGTTTTTTTTTTTTTTCCAATTATTATGATTATTGGTTGTTGTACCTTGTATTAAACAATTTTTTTTTTTTTTTTTTGAAAAACCTTGTATTAAACAATTAAAAGGTTATTGTTAAAGTTTACCAAGTCATGTTGGGCCAAATCATGTGGCTTCATGTCTTTTTAAGGGAAAACTCAGAAACAAAACCCATAGCACAAATCTTATTTTAGGTTATGTATGGAAAAACCTTAAATCCTTCTCTTAAACCAAGGGCTTAATTTTAAGGTTAAGGAAGGGACAATCTTTTTTATTTCAACATTTGTGTGTGATGTTTAATTAAAAAAAACGTTTATATCTTTTTTGGAGTTGATACTAAGACTTAACTATGCATTTTTTGTCAACAAGAACATAACTCAACGATATGATTATGCATTTTTCTACAATGCAGTGAAAAAAAAAAAGTAGTACCTATGTTGACCCATGAATTAACAAATGCTCATAATCAACTGATTAGGTCTTTTTTTTAGAACATAAACATATTAAAATTACATAAAATCTAAGTTAGAGTTCTAATAATTATTTCTTCATCAACAAGGATCAACGATATATATATGAACTTTTAATTTTGTATGATATTTATTGGAGGTGAGATTCAAACAATTCAGACTTCATGATCGATGATACATTTTTATGTCAATTAAGCTATGCTCCGTTTGACATCCACATACACTTAATCATTTATATATCTTGAAATTTAGAGCATTTTAAAATTCTATGTAAGAAAAGGTTTCAATACTAATTAGATCCCAAAATTCTTATAGTTATTATGTTTTGTTGTCTAAATTTTTAATGTTTTATGTTAGTGTAATCATTCTATTGTTATTATATTGTGTATATTATTATTTTTCCTTATCATTAACTTTCTTTAATAATTTTAATAAAAAAATATTTTTTTTAAACAAATAAATAAATACTTAATGCAAAGTTTAAAGATCAAAACAATAATTTTGAAGTGGAAAGATTAAAACAAAATTTTAATCCATAAATAAATATAAAACACAAAGTAACATATACAGCATATTAAAATGTGAAATCTTAGGTTATAAGATTAAGAAAAAGAAATGTGTATCCTTGTCCTATTGTTGCCAAATCATAAAGTCACAGTCATCGAAATATATATATATATATAACATAAAGTTACATCTCTAAAATTATTTGGAATTTTCAATATTTTCTAAACAATTTTTTTACACAAAATATATAGATTGAATTGAGCTTTAATTATTTTAAGCTAATGAAGTGGGATGATTATACAACTTAGCATTTAATTACCATTTATTTGCTCTCTCTCAAATGAGACAAATGCAACTTGTTGCCAATGGAGGTAGGACTTTAGGAGCAAAAATAAAAAATAAAAAATAAAAAATAAAAAATTGAATATATGCTCCCAATCTTTGCAAATTGTTAATTTATAAATAGTTAGAGCTTAAAAAAGGCCTTGAATTTAGGTTAAACTTGTGAAGCATGGTCATTAAAAGTTCAAATGGCAATCCTATATTGCTTGTGTGGGGATTGGACAAAATAGTGCTAAGTTCCAAATATATATGGTCCACTAATACAAAAATGACTGAAAAAAAGGGTCATGTATTCTCAACAAATCTAGAATTGGGATTTTCTTTTTTGCTTTTTTGGGGATGGGATTTTTTTTTTTTTTTTTTTTGTATACATTGTTTTTGTTCTGTTCTTCAAATTGGAAAAATCAATTGTTCAAAAAAAAAAAAAAAAAAAAAAAAAAAAAAAAGGAAAATCCCAAATTTAAAATTCAAGGTTTGAGTGTGGTTTTGTCCCCTAGTTTATGTTATTACCCATTAAAGTTTATTTTTCTCTTTTCAAAAATGTTTATGATTATATGATATTGTCTTCATTATTTTTTATTATTTTTTATTATTATTATTTTTTATGTAGGAATAGAATATATATATATATATATATATATATATATATATATATACTTTTTTTATTATATGTGGAGTGAGAATTAAACCTAGGACTTCATAGTCACTAGTCGATACATCATGCTAGTTGAGCTATATGCTCTTGTTGATAAATAGATACTAATTGAACATATATGTAAGTTCATTAATTTAATAATTTAAAAGATATTTATTGTTAGGAGGGCTAACAAAGTCTCAGATCGGTTAGGTAAAAGATTGATCCATGATATATAAGTGATGACAATTATCTTCATTGGTATGAAGCTTTTTGAATGAAACAAAAAATAAAATGTCGAGAGAGTTTAAGTCCAAAGTAAACAATAACACACTAACAAGGTAGAGAATCTATTCTCGTGTTAATAACATAATGATTAATTATAAGACCTAACAAATGTAGTAATAATAATCATTTGTAGTTACTTAAAAGTTACTTCATACATTTATAAACGTTTTAAATCACTTAATTTCCATTAAAAAAACAAACTTTTTCTTTTATCTTATTTTATATATGAAATTGCACATTGAGTTAATGGGATTGGACATGAAAAAACATAAACAAAATAAAGTGAAAAAAAGTACAACCTCAAACTAGTACTTTTCAACAAGAGTTGCCACTATGAAACAAGAAACTCATCAATTATAAAATAAAGTTTCTTTAAGGCAATAGTTTTCATTCAAAAAAGATCCTTTCAAGACAAGGAGAGACATACAATGTATCACACTTGCTAATAATCAATGAAAAGAAAAATGCTTTTTTTTTTAATAAAAAAAAGAGAATGCCACAAAGCAACAAAAACAAATGAAATCTAAGTCCCAAGGTTAATTGAATCATAATGCACTCATAAAGAATATGGGATCCAACTATTTACAATTCTTAATTAATTGCATAAGAAATTAGCCTAAAAACTAACCATTTATATTTTTGGTGTGTATATAATGGAGAAAATTGAAAAAGTAACTTGAGAAAATATATATATATATATATATATATATATATATATATATATATATATTTTAGTACAATCGGTGGAAAATTCAAACTACAAACCTCTTAGTCGTTAACACATACATAGGTCAACTGAGTTATGCTCGCTTTTGGCCTAATATTAGGTATTTAGTTTTAAAATAATCTAGAATTATAAGTTGTTAAATGAGATAAAACTTAAAATTATTTTGAGCGGCATAAATAGCAATCATGCCCAAAATAATGACAAATAAAACAAAATTTATAATATTTTACAAATATGACAAAAAAAAAAAAAAAACAATGACTAATAGACTTCTATGAGTGATAGTCAGTTATAAAATTCTATAAAAAATTAAGGTGCTATTGGCGATAAACTACTACCAATCATAGAACATGTCATCTTTGTAAAAAAAAAAAAAAAAAAAAAAAATTGTTATATTTTTAATTATTTTAGTATATTTGTTACAATTTCTCAATTATTTTTAATATAAAATATAAAAATTTAAAACCTAAACTAATATATATATATATATATATATATATATATTTATATTTATTTATTTATTTATTTATTTGTGTGTATGTTTTTTTAAATGGACTAAACTAGAATACTTAGAATTCAAAATATATATATATATATATATATATATATATATATATATATATATATATATATATATATATATATATATAAATTATACCAAAAAAAAAACTAAAAATAGAAGTTAAATGATATTTTTTTTTGGTAGAATATTGGTAAATTGCATCTCTAGTTTAATTGTCTATTGATGTTTCCAAATATTTTTTTTTCAAAAAAAAAAAGAAAAGAATAAATATAGACATACTATAGTTACAAATACATATCTATGAAAGGACATGTTTGAATTGGGACATGTTCAAATAATGTTATGATTAAACTTGCAATGTTCTTTCGTGGTTTTCAAAGGATCATTTTTGTCTCTTTTTAATTTTTGTTTTGTCCTTAAACATCATATTTTAAAACATGATATTCCATATCGATGAAGTTATCAACACATATCTTTTGTTTTGTTTTCTCAATATTTTATAGTAAAGTAATTTTAAGTTTTGGCCATGATTTAAGTGTCAAATCATTCTTTTACGGCCCATTTAGTACTTTTTTTTTGTTTTCTTAAACCCCTTTTCTTTAATGATATATATTCTCAATTGGACTAATTCCATGCATTAAATATGTAAAATTATAGCATTATGTATTCATTTTTTTTTCTTTCTTTAACTGCCCTTAGATTGATTCAAAATTGCACAAATTTGATTTGAGAACTTCAAAGTGAAGATTGTAAACAATAATAATAATAAAACCCCTTCAAAGTGAAGATTTGAACAATTTTTTTTTAGACTGAAGTTATAACTTAAATGAAAGTTTTGTTGGAGTGCGACCAAAGTCCCACATCGGTTAAAATTAGGGGAAGATCATGGTATATAAGGAGGGACAATATTCTCCATTGGTATGAGGTCATTTGGGTGACCAAAAGCAAAGCCATGCGGGTTTTGACCCAAAGTGGACAATATCATATTCTGGTATCAGAACGGTGGTGCTCCAGTGGAAGGAGTTATGACGATTTGAGGGTCTCGGTGGTACTTTGTTAGAGTGCGACCAAAGTCCTAGGTGGTATGAGGCATTTTGGGTGACCAAAAGCAGCCATGCGGGTTTCTCCCAATAGTGGATCCGTGGTTTGGGCTTTATCGGAAAGGCGGTGGTGCTCTAGTGGAAGGAGTTTTCCCTATGACGATTTGAGGGGAGGTTCTCGGTGGTACTTTGTTGGAGTGCGACCAAAGTCCTAGGTGGTATGAGGCCTTTTGGGTGACCAAAAGCAAAGCCATGCGGGTTTCTCCCAATAGTGGATCCGTGGTTTGGGCTTTATCGGAAAGGCGGTGGTGCTCCAGTGGAAGGAGTTTTCTCTATATGACGATTTGAGGGGAGGTTCTCGGTGGTACTTTGTTGGAGTGCGACCAAAGTCCTAGGTGGTATGAGGCATTTTGGGCTAACTCTATATGACGATTTGAGGGGAGGTTCTCGGTGGTACTTTGTTGGAGTGCGACCAAAGTCCTAGGTGGTATGAGGCCTTTTGGGCAGTAAAGCCATGCGGGTTTCGACCCAAAGTGGACAATATCATATCATTGTGGAGGTCCGATTTTTCTTAACAAGTTTGAATTTGGGCAGCCTGTAATTTTGTCACTTATTTTTTTTTTTTAAAGTAGATTTATATTCTATTATCCATTATCCATGTATAGGATATAGTTAAAAATATTATACCAATATACTAAAAGAAAAAAAAAAAAAAGTTAGTAGTTTGAATCATCTTCAAACATGTTAGATGAATTAAAAAAAAAAAAAAATGTTATTTAATTTACCATTTCCAAAAAACAAATGTCCGAAGAAAGATCCAAAATCAATTAAAATTAGTGAGTACTATAAAATAGGCTATATGAATTGAGCCATAAATGTTATTCTGAAGTCAAAACTAAAAAAATCAACCTATGACAAAATCAAGTAAATTCAACCTATGACAAAATCAAGTAAATTCAACCTATGTCCAAATTAATGACATTCAATTTTATTGAGCAATTTTCAAACCAACCGTACATTTCTTTGTTCCTTTTGGTTTCTTAGTCAATTTTGATCAATTTGATTTAATGATAGAAAAAGTCAATTTTGATGTAAGTTTTCAGTTTATTGAGCTAACCGATCAACTTACCAATACCAAATAACTTAACAATTTCAATAGTACAATAAAATGTAATCACATGGAGAAATTTTACGTAACTATCACTTTTACATGGTAATTATTTATTTATTCTAGTATAACACATGTGGGGTAGGGAAGATTTGAATTTATGACCGAGAGAAGAACTACCTGTCAATTACCATTAGCTATGTTAGCTTTGGCGATGTGTCGTGGATATAGAATTTTGTGGAACGATTTTCTGGTATTGATAATGTGTGTTGTGGATAAAATAATCACATGTAAAATATCGGATCGAAAGCCGGTTCATTCGAACCAAAGGCCCAAAAGCTGACCACTCCAAAGCCCAAAATTAGGAGTGGACATTCAGACCCAATATCCACCACACCTCGACTCAAAATGAGGAGTGATCATCCCGACCCAATATCCACCACACCTCGACCCAAAATGAGGAGTGGTCATCCAAACTCAATATCTACCACACCTCGACCCAGAATGAGGAGTGGTCATCCAGGCCTAATATCCACCACACCTCGGCCCAAAATGAGGAGTGGTCATCCAGACTCAAAAGTCAACCACTCCAAAGCCTAAAATGAGGAGGTATCATCTAGGCCAAATTTCGACCATTGGTCGGCCCCAAATGGACTTTCAAGTCCCAAAGAGGTGTGTTCGGTCAGTCCCAGACCGAGCACTCTTCGGCCCTCATGGCAGACCTAGGATTTTTCAGGCTCTAACTACTCCTACGAAGTAGGGGTAAGCATAGTCTAAGGGGCCACAATCGATCCCTTTTCCTAAACCTAGTAGGAAAAAGGGAAAGACCTAAACCAACATTATAAATACCGCCATAATAACAGAAAGAAAGTAGGTTAATTATATTTCAAGAACTCCACAGTCAACTGTTGCACTACTGACTTTGACATCAGAATTTGTTTACTTTTTTTTTTTTTTGCATGTCTCTTCGTCTCAAAGATTACAAATTTACTGTTGAAGCCACGTGAGAAGCAGATGCAGTCCATCGTGCAAAATTTGGCATCAACAATAGGCAAAACCAAAAATATTTATACAACTCTAATGAGCCAATCTAGGAAACATAAAATAAGCTAATCATTCGAAAATATATACACAACATATATACAATAATATACGCCGAGATTTACGGAGTTGACCCAGGTAGACGTCGAGATTTACGACGCCTCTAATACTTTCTTTCAAGTTGAAGCATGAAGATTACACAAATGTCCAACTTGCGAAGAAGAAAAGAAAAATGTGATTCGGGCATTCAATGTCAATGACCCATTGAACTGAATAATCCGAGAGACCAGAAATGTCATGTCGATCTGAATCCTGAACGGGTAGCTGAGAAATAGGTTGCGAGGTGGTTGCTACGGTATATCGTCGGTCATACCCGAGGGCGTTTTCTCTTGCAGTAGCCAGTATATCTTCTGTCATGTATGCAATTTTGTATTTTCCAAGGACTTCTGTTTTGATACCAATAGGCTTCAAAGTGGTTGCTGCAGTATATCATTTTCACACCTGAAGGCATTTGCTACCAACATTTTTTTGCTCATGTAGAGTATCTCTTCTGTCATACTCGAGATTCTCGGGGAAGATCGCACCTTCACCAAGGCTCTTTCTCCTTCCCCGTCCAGACTTGTCTCCGTCGAGGGATTTCCTGGTTCAACGTCAGCCATACCGAGATGACGATAGTCGAATTTCGTGGTTCATCGCAGTCATACTAAGATGACGACAGTTAGATTTCGTGGTTCATCGTCAATCATACCAAGATGACGATAGTTAGATTTCGTGGTTTTCTTGTCAACCAAAACCAGATGGTGATAGTCGGATTTCGTGGTTTCATCGTCATCCATACTGAGATGACGATAGTCGGAGGTCGTGGTTTCGTCACCAACCATAACGAGATACGATAGTCAGATGTCGTGGTTTCATCGTCATCCATATCGAGATGACGATAGTCAGAGTTCTTGGTTTTGTCGTCATCCAAAACGAGATGACGATAGTCGAATTTCATGGTGGAAAAACGAAGTAGTCGAATTTTATAACAAAAAATCGAAGGTCTCAATCGCTAGTCGTCGTCGTAGATGAACGGTATTGGGCGGCGACAGACGTTGCACGCCCTAGGATTTTATTCATTTTTTTTCTTTTTCTGAAGACTACTGCTGCTCTGATACCATATAGAGTTTTGTGAAATGATTTTTTGTTGATGATAATGGACAAAGCCACAAATATTTATACAATTCTAGTGAGCTAATCTAGAAAACAGATTAAGTTAATCACAAAAAGTAAATCTCATAGATTTACGGAGTTGAACCAAGTAGACGTCAAGATATACGACGTCTCTAAAAGTGGAAGATAAAACTGTAATCTTAGGTAATATAATAAGTAGCATGAAATTGTATTTTTTTTTTCCCACTAAGCATGAGGTATGAATATTCAAACCTCCAACTTAAAAAAAAAAAAAAAAAAAAAAAAAAAAAAAAAAAAAAAAAAAAAAGTTTATTAGAATTACTGAGCTACATTTATGTTGGTGTTAACCGGGAACAATTAGTAGTTATAGAAAATTAACCTATTAAAAATGTCGGTACCACTTCAAAAAAAACAAAATGGTTTGAAATACGAACCCATTAACAAATCATAATATTTATTTTTAAATTTATATATTGCTATGCTTTTAATATTTAATAATTACAATACCTTACTAATAAAAAAGACGAAATTCAAAAAAGGAATAAAGAAAAAAAAAACGATATATTTAAGGGCTGGTTGCACAAATAGCAATCAGGCCCAAACTAATTGCAAAATTAGCAAATTTTAAAATGTTTTGCAAATATGGCAAAAAAACCCGTTTCTGTCACTGATAGACTTTATTATATCACTGATAGACTTCTATCAGTGATAGACTTCTATCAGTGATAGACTATTATCTCTGATAGACTATTATCACTGACAAAAATCTATAAAAAGCTGAGGTGATCAGCGATAGACTTCTATCAGTCATAAGATATCAGCGATAGAAATTGCTATATCTGCAAATTTTTTAAAAACATGCTATATTTGCAAACAATAAGTCTTAAATTGTCATTTACTACAATTTTACTATATTTAATTTAGTCTAATTATTTTTGTTATTTAAATAAATGTGAGGAATTGAAATGATTTGCAGAGCGGAGCAGAAAAACAGACATGAAAGGCGAGCAAGATGACCACTGACGACTCAAAAACACTGACCTCAATCTTCTTCCTTCAAATTTCTAACCAAAATTTTCCATTCTTAAGACCCACAGATTTCACAATGCTTCTCCATTTTCATAAATCAAGCTTTCTCCGGTGACAAACCGCTCTGTTTTCCCCCTCCTTTTGTCCGATTCTTCCTTCTTTCACCGGAATTCAATGTTGGACCTCAATCTATGTATTCTCTCCGGCGATTCCGCCGATATAAACCCCTTGGAACTTTCCGGCGCCGGAGTTGAGAGTCCCATTTCTTCCTCCGTCGTCAACGCCGACGACGACTCCTCTTCCAACGCCGATTGCGGTTTCACTTTCTCTTTCAGCATCCTCAACAACAACGACGACGATCAACGCGACCGGACGGCTCGGTTTCCCCCAGTCGCCGGTGGGTTTTCCTCCGGCGTCTGTTTACAGAGAAAATGGCTGGATTCTAACGGAATCGTGGTTCAACAGTCCGTTCATCCGGCGAAGAAGGGCCGGCGAGGCCCAAAATCAAGAAGCTCGCAGTATCGTGGGGTTACGTATTATCGAAGAACAGGGAGATGGGAATCGCATATCTGGTTTGTAAATCGTAATTAATCAGTGAAAAATCAATTAATAATCGCTCTGTGTTTTTTTTGAAATCGATTTTGAATTTCTCTTTTCAATCGGTTATTGTTTCTGTTCTGTGCACAGGGATAGTGGGAAACAAGTCTATTTAGGTATAATATAAAACTTCCATTTGTTTCAAATTTCAAAATTAGAAACCCCTTTTGATTTTGTGTTGAAATTTTTGTTTATGATTCTTGTAGGAGGTTTTGACACAGCCCATTCTGCAGCCAGGTAGAACAAAACGAATTTCACTGCAAATATTTCTGTTGAAACCTCATCTTCTAAATGTTTCTGGTTTTGATTTTAGGGCTTATGATCGAGCTGCAATCAAGTTTCGAGGGGTTAATGCTGATATAAATTTCAACATCAGCGATTACAGTGAAGATATTCAACAGGTGAAGATGATTGAGATTTTTGTGTTTATGTCTGTTTTTCTATGTGTTGTGAAGCTTAAATCACCAAAATTACCACTTAAATCAAAAGCTTAAGCGGAGTTTCTACAAATTTAATTATACAATACTTTATCACTTCCCTAAGCATAGCTCAACTTGTTTATTTTATCACCTAGAGTTCGGAGGTTCAATAATCCTCAATCCTCCCGGTTGTCAGAAAAAAAAAAAAATTGAAGTAGTAAATGACATTAAGGGAGCGTTTGGGGGCACCCACTTGGAATTGGGATTGGGTGTACTGAGTTATTATAACTCACCCTACGTTTGGAATACCAACTATTATAACCCAGAGTCAATAAAGTAAATACCAACTATTATAACCCTCCGTCAATAAAGTAACTGACTAATTACTATCTCAACTATTATGACCACAAATTATAATAACTCACTCAGCGCCCCTAAACAGTTCTAAGGGATGAGTGAGTTAAAATAGTCGGTATGGTTATAATAATCTGTGAATAGTAAATACTATTGAAGTCAATGTAGTTACTTTATTGACGGTGAGTTATAATAGTGGGTGAGTCAAACATGAACTGAGTTATAATAACTTCGTCCACCCAACTCTAAATTGATGCCCCAAACACCCGCTAAGGGGTTCGAACACAGAATTTCCTGTTCTAATATATGTAGAAGCACCACTAAACCTGCGAACGTGAACATAGCTCGACTTACACATAACATGTACTCTCGACAAAGAAAAAAAAACAGAAGTGGCCACATATCGTTAAAAAAAGAAAAGAAAATTACTACTCAAAAAATTTAAGTTGATAGATTACGTTAAGTTTAATTATATCAATATTTTACACTTTTATGGGGATTGATTTGCAGATGAGTAATTTTAGTAAAGAGGAATTTGTGCATATTCTTCGAAGGCAAAGCACTGGATTTTCAAGAGGGAGTTCCAAATATAGAGGGGTTACTTTGCATAAGTGTGGGCGATGGGAAGCTCGCATGGGACAGTTTTTGGGGAAAAAGTAAGTAACCATAACTTTTCTATATGCTTTTTTTACAGCTTTTGGCTTCTTTTTTTACTGTGGCTTTGGTGTTTTGTGAACCTGGACTTACTTTTCATTATGAAAAG
The DNA here is from genome assembly GCA_028017165.1 of Herpetospermum pedunculosum. NCBI lineage: Eukaryota > Viridiplantae > Streptophyta > Magnoliopsida > Cucurbitales > Cucurbitaceae > Herpetospermum > Herpetospermum pedunculosum. The sequence goes on from CM051525.1 coordinate 63,389,278, forward strand.
GGAAAGAATAGTTTGGGAGTTCTTTTGAAAGATAACTTTATGCTTTTTTTTTAAACAAAGTTTAGTACAAATAAGTCTTGGAGATGTCCTTTTAAAGTTGTTGCTTCCTTATTATGGTCACTTAAATGATGGCTTTTAGTATTAATTACTTTAATCTTTACAAACTACGTGAACATTTTTTTTTTCTTCTGGCTAAATTATAAAAAGTACTCTTGAACTTTGTCCTTTGTTTCAAAACTATCCTTAGGATAGAAATTTTTAGAATGTTAAACGAAAAAGTCGACGTGGCGGAACGCCGTTCTTTCAGACTTAATCCATGGACAAACTTTCTTATCACCGCCACATCGATTTTCATCCAAAATTCAAACGAATTTCTACTCTAGGGTAGTTATGATTTATAAAAGGTCAAAAGTAATATGGTAACTTTTGAAACAAACGGAAAAATGTAGGGGTATTCTTTATAATTTAGCCATTATTTATTTATTTTTTTGAGTTCAACCACATGTGAGTGAGAAATTCAAACCTCTAACCTCTTAGCCTCTTAGCGGAGGGTATATACATTAACTAGTTGAGCACGTTTGGCGAATCCTCGCATTGATATTTGTGATATAATAGTAAAAAAAAAATTGCTTAAGTTGGTTGGTAAGTAATATGTTGATTTATTTTGGGGTTTTTCTGCAGGTATGTGTACCTTGGGCTGTTTGATAGTGAAATAGAGGCTGCAAGGTCAGAAAAAGACAATTTATATTTTAAGCTCAATAAATCTGTCTCTCATTTCCCATGAAATTTTTGTCTCATAAGATAACATGTTTTGTGTGTTTGTTTGTTTGTTTGACAATTACAATTTGCTGTAATAATTCAGAGCATACGATAAAGCTGCCATAAAATACAATGGAAAGGAAGCTGTTACCAATTTTGATCAGAGTTCCTATGAGATGGAAATTGCTTTTGAATCTGAAAACCAAGGTTCCTTTCTCTCATCAACTAGCTCATTTTTCCATGCCAACTTTTTATTTTTTATTTTTTTCAAAAAACTCTTTAAAAACATATAAAAACACAAACAGTACTTTTGTTGTACATCTTCATTTGTTTTATTAAATGCTTTCGAAATTAACTGTTGTTTTTTTTTTTTTTTTTGGATATAAAAGACATGGATGATATTGACTTGAACTTGGGAATTGCCCCTCCTTGGCCATCTGAGGACCAAAAGGACAACCTTAATGGCTGTGCTCCAAATTTCTGTGGCTTAAAGAAATTAGATTCTGAGTTATCTGGGGTGATGGTGAGAACATTTTCGGGAGAATTGTACAATTGACATGGTATTTTAGGCGGAATGTTAAAATGATTCGGATTTGGAAAAAAAAGACAAACTCACCTTCTTCGGCTGACATCATCATTTTTTTTTAATATTATTTTCTAGCTCTAGCTGCGGGCGCGGGCTGATCTCGCTCTAGCTACGGGCACGGGCTGGTCTCGCTCTAGCTCTACCTTCATTTCAGATCTGAAAATTTCAAAATCGGAAGATTTTTTCAGATTCGAGACCAGCCCGCCCCCCAGCTAGAGCGAGATCAGCCCGCGCCCGCAGCTAGAACTAGAAAATAATATTAAAAAAAATGATGATGTCAACCGAGG